>CM060376.1:145195559-150195559 GCA_030545235.1 Helianthus tuberosus
TGCAAAAGATACACATATTTATACAAGTCCAAAGTATGAAATACAATATTTCATTGGCTTGGTATTTGTTTGATGGCCGTGGAGACACAGGTGTTACAGTCTCCCCTACTTTAGGAAATTTCGTCCCGAAATTTATTCGTAGGAGTCTGTCTATGACTTTGTGTCAAATAGTCATCAAAGATATGTAAAGCATAATCTGGTTATTTTCCTCAACGGATAATTTTTCAGAAGCGAAAATGAATAACAGAGTCATTTTCTTCAACGGTTTCTTCGGAAATGGAAAATAAAGGAGTTATTTAAACTGATATACATTTCCCCTCAACGGATATCTTCCGAAGTGAAAATGAATGGATGATTCATTCTTCCTCAACGGGTTCTTCGTTAGAAACGGGAATGAAGGAATAATCCACGGATATTCATTTCTCTCAACGGATATTCTTTAGAACGAAAATGAACAAACGGGGTCATTTTCCTCAACGGTTTATTCTTCAGAATTTGAAATGAAAGAATAATCAACGGATATTCATTTCCTCAACGGATAATCTTCAGAAACGAAAATGAAATAACAGAGTCATTTTCAACGGTTGTTTCCTCAGGTACGGAAATGAAGGACTACACAACGGATATTCATTTCCTCAACGGATAATCTTCAGAAACGAAAATGAACTAACGGAGTCATTTTCAACGGTTGCTTCCTCAGAGTTGGAAATGAAGGATTACACAACGGATATTCATTTCCTCAACGGATAAATCTTCAGAAACGAAAATGAACTAACGGAGTCATTTTCAACATTTCCTCAGAGTTGTAAATGAAGGATTACACAACGGATATTCATTTCCTCAACGGATATTCTTCAGAACGAAAATGAATGGATAATTCATTTTCCTCACGGTTATTCTTCAGAATGGAAATGAAAAGATAGACAACGGGTATTCATGTTCCTCAACGGATATTCTCAGAATGAAAAATGAATGGATAATTCATTTTTCTCAACGGTTATTCTTCAGAATGGAAATGAAAAGATAAAACAACGGATATTCATTTCCTCAACGGATATTCTTCAGAAGTGAAAAATGAATAGCTAGTTCATTTTTCCTCAACGGATGCTTCATCAGAATTGGAAATGAATAGGGTTAACTCTAGATACATGATAGAACTTGCTGTGATTTTCTGTGCACTAAATTCCATAATTAATGTATGCATCCATAATTACGTAATTCCTTGCACAGTCCGCACAGTTCGTTTTGTAATGTTGTGGGGAAAAGATATCAAACTTGAGATGAGAGTGACTAGACTACCATAGGGTCCTTTTAATTAGATCAACAGAGGATCTTCTTAATTAGGCCACTAAGGAGTCCTTTCAGCTATATCATCACATGATATCCCTAACCAGATTTTTGGATCAATCTGTTTAACTAGACCACTAAAGGGGTCTAATTATGAAGTAGTACATTAAAATCCAAGGGACTTTAACTACAACGTAGAAGTCCATTAAGGATTTTAGGTAGTACCTTTGGGTATCCTACTAGGAATCTCTTGCACAAGGATATGTAAGATTTTACGAGGATTTGGATAACATAATTTGAAATTACATGACACATAAAAGGGAACACATAAGCACATAACCACATAATTGTTTAATTGTTATCATCTTGTTATTGATTGCTATTAACTTGGCACCTCGTACTTTGTTTCTCTTGGAAGAAACGGGTACCTAGGATTTTCGTGAAAAACGCAAGAGATCATACAAGGGAAGAAATTTGGGGGTAGTATGTTCTTCAAGGAATATGGTTCCTTGATTGTCGGTATTGTAGAGGATATGTTGTTTATACATACAATCACATAAATACATTGCGATGTAAATAAAAGATTTATTTATAAACAATGATAACAACAATCGTTTCATGGATCGTGACAACAAAAGAAAATAATACATAAGACGTGATTATTTCTAAACGATGTTGTCTTCTGGTTGGTCAGATGCTCATCCCTGCGCTGGATTTGCATTAGCAGGCCTTGGGCAATTCCTACTAAAATGGCCCATCTCGCCACAGTTGTAGCAAGACCCCGGTGGAAAACGAGCTTGAGCAGGGTTGTTGTTAATCTGATTTGGTGCTGCTGCTATTGGGCAAACCCTCGCGGTATGACCTATAAGTCCGCAAACTTGGCATATGCGGCACTTCACACCAGCATGATGATGTAGGCCACATTGGTTGCACAAGGGTGCAGTTCCGTTGTAGGGTTTCCTGGCAAGGGGTTGAGCTAGTTGGTTGGGGACGGCTTGATCATTGTGAGCGACCACGGCGAAGTTCTGAGAAGCCTTTCGCTTCTTTGACTTCTTAGAGGATCCAGTCTGTTCATCCATGGTCTTTGATTCCTCGATTGGTTTCGATTCCTCGACCAGTTTCTTGTCACCCTTTCGGAAAAGCTTACGTTTCCTGATCTGCGATTCAGTCAAGGTTGCAGATAACTCAATGGCCTGCCTAACAGTAGTAGGGTTGCTACCTGTCAAAATGTCTTGTATTGAGTCAGGAAGGCCATCAATGTACTTTTCGATTGCCTTATCCAAAGGTGTGACCATGTTTGGGCATAACAGACTTAACTCTTCATAACGGTCCGTGTAGGCTCGATGCTCACCGCTGTCTTGCTCAAGATTGTCGAATTCCCTTTCCAAGGCCCTGATCTCTTGACGAGGACAGAATTCCTTCATCATAAGGGCCCTAAGTTCAGCCCATGTCTGTGCTAGAGCAACTTCTGCACCTCGATCTCTCATAACCCCGTTCCACCACGTAAGGGCTCTCTTCTGGAACACACTCGAAGCAAACTCGACCTTGCGATTGTCAGGACACTGCACGTGGCGGAAAGTATTCTCAATGCTCTCGAACCATTGAAGAAGCCCAGTCGCTCCCTCAGAACCACTAAACTTGAGTGGTTTCGCCGAGTTAAAACTCTTGAAATTGCATGGACCATTGTTGTTGTTGTTGGCTTGATTCCATTGAGCAAAGAGGTTTGGGAATTGAGCAGCCATTTGCTGTGCAATGATTTCTGCCAGTTCAGCAGTCGCTATCTGGTTTTCGCGTCGAGGAGGCATTCTAAAAGAGGAAACATGAAATGAAACGAGTGAGAGAATTAGACGAAAAGAATGAGATGAAACAAATCTGATGAAAGCAAGGATAGTGGTCATTTGTTTGTTACTACAAAGCAACAAACGACCTCGGTGATTAATCAAAGTAAATGGGTCAAAAATAATGTATCGCGAAGACATGCTCGCCTATAAGTGAACACTCATCCCAAGAATTCCCAGGTAAGCACAACTGGTCTCGCGTCTGATGAGATGTATACGAAGTGCTTGCCTAGACAGAAAACCCAGAATACAGGCATTCACCCTTCCAGTTTGCACGTGTTCACATTATTTAAAACCCAAAACCTTGATGAGATTTTGAAAATTCAAAGGGGTTCAAAACCATATAACAGAGGGTTCAAAACCTTACAATAGAGGGTTCAAAACCTAGTAAACAATCATCCTAGAACAGATGATTAGTTTTCAAAGCGGTTTTGAAATTTATGTTCTTGTTGTGGTCGTCGCCTAAGGATAGGTGACGGTATTGTTTTATGACTAAACGCAAGTAAACTCGCGTTAGGGTCCTAGAAAGGTTATAGACTAGGTCAAAGCATTACTAATAACCTAATTCCCTATAACCATTGGCTCTGATACCATCTTTTCTGTCACACCCCGACCACGTAGAACATACCAAACGTGGCGGAAACGTCGGGGAGTGTTGTAACAGAATTAATGTTTCAAATCCATGGCAATTGAAGTTTCGTTTTATTCATTAGAAGTGTTACAATGTCTAAACAAACATGGAAATACAACATAATTAACTAGTCTGCATCTTTTATTGTCACTAAGGCCCATGTCCGCCTAAGTGTATCTTGATCATCTTATGCAACAGTTCCTGAAAAACACATGTGAAAATAGGTACGTCAGCATAAAAATGCCGGTGAGATACATAGGTTTTGTGAAAATAGGTTTCAAGACTTATGTTTGAGAAAATGTTTAGTCATGAACCTTGTAATTTGCTTTGTCTTGTAAATCGTTTGAAAATCAATAAGTTCAAATGATATGTATAGATAAAAGAATAATGTATGGTTAAATGAATAACCATGTAGACTGAGTTTGTATAAGATAAGTTGTTTGTAAAACATTGTCTTGTGAAAAGTATGTTATTTGTATAAAATGTTATATGTATCAAACTGAAATGATTCAAATAACGCTACGATATGTAATACCATACAAACACTTATATATAGGAAGTACCAGCGGCGTATCCACCATGCTTGTATCATATTACACACGCATCGTTACTTAATCACTTAATCAAACCAAACCAATGTCAAAATGTCTATGTCAAATATCCATGTCAAATGTCTATGTCAAAATGTCATGTATGGCAAGTGAAATGTCTCAACTAAACCATATGCACAAAAACAAAGTATTGAAGTAAAACTTGGTTTAAATCAAAGTTATGTTTTTGTGGGAAATGCATGATCAAATGTCAATCATGTTAAAATGTCTATGCCGAAATGTCTATGTCAAATACGGTTCACACGGTTCACAGATACAAACGGTTCACAGATATCAACGGATCACAGTCAAATGATTTCAACGGTTCAATATGTAGTATAATGTGTTCATACGCTGGATAAGCATATGCAACAGAAAAGCAATGTAAAACAATGTACTAAGTAATGCACACAATGGGCACACCTAGCAGGAAATGTCATGTAAAACGATGTACTAAGTAATGCACACAATGGGCACACCTAGCATAAAATGTATTGAAATCATGTACTATAATGTACTAATGAACATAGCAGTATATGATGTGAAAACAGGAAAGCATGAAAGTAACAAGTAGGCACATGTGTTCCACCCCAAAACAGTTTGGAAAACAGTAAAAGAGGGGTCTATGTACTCACTTGAGATTGCTCAGATGTCTAAAGATAATCACCAAGCGAAGCTAGAGATCACGGAAATCAAACGGCACCTAATATAGGTAACTATGTTAATAAACCGGACCTAAATCGGAAGACTGGGTAGTATTAGGGTTTGTAAACCAAATGAGTGTAGGAACTCATATGATATGGTTTAACAAAGCCTACATACTAAATGAAACTTAACCTAAGTGATTTCGACCCATTACGACCCGTTTAGGTAGCTTATGCTACTTTAACGCGTCGTTCGCGTGGAACGCGTTCGGATCGCCTAACTAGTCCTATGACAAGTGTTATATGCCTAAACATGTTACAAAATTAGTTATGTGACAAAAGTTTAGGTTACATATGCTTAATTACCAATTATACATGAAAAGGGTATTCTGGTAATTTACCTAAGGCATATAAACTACCTATCATACAACTACTTAAACGATGTGACCATAGGGTATAACCTCGGAAGGTTATGCCCTATACTTGGGTCACCTAATGTATTTGGTCGGATCCTAATGATCGACCAAACTGGGTCGGGTTCGAGGTATAAGCGATTTATCAGATCGCTTACCCTACGACCCTAGACAACGTGGTAATCAGTAGGCATAGTCCCAAGGGACTATAACCAACGTGATTACACTCACGTTGCGAAGTTCAAACGAACTTCGCATTGACCATTACTGGTCAACGCTGAAAGTCAAACAAAGTTTGACTTTCGGACTCGAAAAGCAATAAAATAAGGAAAAGAACGAAAGAATACTTACGAAGGGTCCCCGAATGCTAATCCCGATTCAAGAATCTCAGGTATGAAACAATGGTTTCAACTTAGAGGTTCTCAATTCAGAATTCTAGTGCAAAATGAGGTTGTGTGGGTTGGGTATTTATAGGAATACCCGAACCGTTAGGATCGTTTGTCGAATATTGTGCCTTAATCGTATCCGTACAAGTGTCGGAAGGTTATGGTGCCTAACAATGATCCTTATCAGCTGAGTATGCAAGTGGTGAACTTGTGGTTGTGGTTAAAACAGCTGCAAACAGGCTGTTAGAAACTCTGAATCTGGTCTGAACTTGGCTAGCGCACCGCTACGCTAAAAGTGTAGCGCACCGCTAGGCCATAGTTTGGCAGATTTACACTTTTGGTCCCTGAACTGTATTTAGGCCATTTTCGACACGTTTAAGGCCCGTTAACCCCATTTCAAAGCTCTAAAATGAAGTTAAAGTATAGGGAACTTAAAATGTGCTCAAAAATATCTCGGATGTCGGTTCGTTTAACCGTACGAACGCGATGTTCGCTTAATTACGACGGAATGCGCACAAGCGCGAAAAACGATCCAAATGACGCGACGAATGGATTTTTCTTAAGGCGAACCATAAAATATAATGTAGTCATGCTTACATAAATTTTTGGATGTCCGGATGTATTCAGAACGTAAGTTATGCGCGAAAATGCAAACTTGTGCACTTTTTGACGCTTTTAGTCCCTGAATGACACAAAAGTTTATTTTAGCATACCGAACACCTCAAAGCCTATTTCTAAGCTATGTAAAGGATATTTATGGTATGTTTAACTTATGGTCATGTTCCGGAAGGTCTGTTACAGTTCAAATTGGCATACTTTCGCAGTTTGTCAACTTTAGTCCCTGTAGACGAATAACTTTGATTTCACCACACCAAACCTTCCAAAACTTATATCTAAGTTAAGTAAAGGTTATTTAAGGTATGTTAATCCTATTTCACTATTACGGAGTGTTCGTTGGATTAAACTGGTTATATTTACGCATCAGTGCGTGTATAACCTTCCAGAAAGCGATTTAGAGCTTGAAATCGAACAAGAGTTGATATGTGCAAAAGATACACATATTTATACAAGTCCAAAGTATGAAATACAATATTTCATTGGCTTGGTATTTGTTTGATGGCCGTGGAGACACAGGTGTTACAGTCTCCCCTACTTTAGGAAATTTCGTCCCGAAATTTATTCGTAGGAGTCTGTCTATGACTTTGTGTCAAATAGTCATCAAAGATATGTAAAGCATAATCTGGTTATTTTCCTCAACGGATAATTTTTCAGAAGCGAAAATGAATAACAGAGTCATTTTCTTCAACGGTTTCTTCGGAAATGGAAAATAAAGGAGTTATTTAAACTGATATACATTTCCCCTCAACGGATATCTTCCGAAGTGAAAATGAATGGATGATTCATTCTTCCTCAACGGGTTCTTCGTTAGAAACGGGAATGAAGGAATAATCCACGGATATTCATTTCTCTCAACGGATATTCTTTAGAACGAAAATGAACAAACGGGGTCATTTTCCTCAACGGTTTATTCTTCAGAATTTGAAATGAAAGAATAATCAACGGATATTCATTTCCTCAACGGATAATCTTCAGAAACGAAAATGAAATAACGGAGTCATTTTCAACGGTTGTTTCCTCAGGTACGGAAATGAAGGACTACACAACGGATATTCATTTCCTCAACGGATAATCTTCAGAAACGAAAATGAACTAACGGAGTCATTTTCAACGGTTGCTTCCTCAGAGTTGGAAATGAAGGATTACACAACGGATATTCATTTCCTCAACGGATAAATCTTCAGAAACGAAAATGAACTAACGGAGTCATTTTCAACGGTTATTTCCTCAGAGTTGTAAATGAAGGATTACACAACGGATATTCATTTCCTCAACGGATATTCTTCAGAACGAAAATGAATGGATAATTCATTTTCCTCAACGGTTATTCTTCAGAATGGAAATGAAAAGATAGACAACGGGTATTCATTTCCTCAACGGATATTCTTCAGAATGAAAATGAATGGATAATTCATTTTTCTCAACGGTTATTCTTCAGAATGGAAATGAAAAGATAAACAACGGATATTCATTTCCTCAACGGATATTCTTCAGAAGTGAAAAATGAATAGCTAGTTCATTTTTCCTCAACGGATGCTTCATCAGAATTGGAAATGAATAGGGTTAACTCTAGATACATGATAGAACTTGCTGTGATTTTCTGTGCACTAAATTCCATAATTATGTATGCATCCATAATTACGTAATTCCTTGCACAGTCCGCACAGTTCGTTTTGTAATGTTGTGGGGAAAGATATCAAACTTGAGATGAGAGTGACTAGACTACCATAGGGTCCTTTTAATTAGATCAACAGAGGATCTTCTTAATTAGGCCACTAAGGAGTCCTTTCAGCTATATCATCACATGATATCCCTAACCAGATTTTTGGATCAATCTGTTTAACTAGACCACTAAAGGGGTCTAATTATGAAGTAGTACATTAAAATCCAAGGGACTTTAACTACAACGTAGAAGTCCATTAAGGATTTTAGGTAGTACCTTTGGGTATCCTACTAGGAATCTCTTGCACAAGGATATGTAAGATTTTACGAGGATTTGGATAACATAATTTGAATTACATGACACATAAAAGGGAACACATAAGCACATAACCACATAATTGTTTAATTGTTATCATCTTGTTATTGATTGCTATTAACTTGGCACCTCGTACTTTGTTTCTCTTGGAAGAAACGGGTACCTAGGATTTTCGTGAAAAACGCAAGAGATCATACAAGGGAAGAAATTTGGGGGTAGTATGTTCTTCAAGGAATATGGTTCCTTGATTGTCGGTATTGTAGAGGATATGTTGTTTATACATACAATCACATAAATACATTGCGATGTAAATAAAAGATTTATTTATAAACAATGATAACAACAATCGTTTCATGGATCGTGACAACAAAAGAAAATAATACATAAGACGTGATTATTTCTAAACGATGTTGTCTTCTGGTTGGTCAGATGCTCATCCCTGCGCTGGATTTGCATTAGCAGGCCTTGGGCAATTCCTACTAAAATGGCCCATCTCGCCACAGTTGTAGCAAGACCCCGGTGGAAAACGAGCTTGAGCAGGGTTGTTGTTAATCTGATTTGGTGCTGCTGCTATTGGGCAAACCCTCGCGGTATGACCTATAAGTCCGCAAACTTGGCATATGCGGCACTTCACACCAGCATGATGATGTAGGCCACATTGGTTGCACAAGGGTGCAGTTCCGTTGTAGGGTTTCCTGGCAAGGGGTTGAGCTAGTTGGTTGGGGACGGCTTGATCATTGTGAGCGACCACGGCGAAGTTCTGAGAAGCCTTTCGCTTCTTTGACTTCTTAGAGGATCCAGTCTGTTCATCCATGGTCTTTGATTCCTCGATTGGTTTCGATTCCTCGACCAGTTTCTTGTCACCCTTTCGGAAAAGCTTACGTTTCCTGATCTGCGATTCAGTCAAGGTTGCAGATAACTCAATGGCCTGCCTAACAGTAGTAGGGTTGCTACCTGTCAAAATGTCTTGTATTGAGTTAGGAAGGCCATCAATGTACTTTTCGATTGCCTTATCCAAAGGTGTGACCATGTTTGGGCATAACAGACTTAACTCTTCATAACGGTCCGTGTAGGCTCGATGCTCACCGCTGTCTTGCTCAAGATTGTCGAATTCCCTTTCCAAGGCCCTGATCTCTTGACGAGGACAGAATTCCTTCATCATAAGGGCCCTAAGTTCAGCCCATGTCTGTGCTAGAGCAACTTCTGCACCTCGATCTCTCATAACCCCGTTCCACCACGTAAGGGCTCTCTTCTGGAACACACTCGAAGCAAACTCGACCTTGCGATTGTCAGGACACTGCACGTGGCGGAAAGTATTCTCAATGCTCTCGAACCATTGAAGAAGCCCAGTCGCTCCCTCAGAACCACTAAACTTGAGTGGTTTCGCCGAGTTAAAACTCTTGAAATTGCATGGACCATTGTTGTTGTTGTTGGCTTGATTCCATTGAGCAAAGAGGTTTGGGAATTGAGCAGCCATTTGCTGTGCAATGATTTCTGCCAGTTCAGCAGTCGCTATCTGGTTTTCGCGTCGAGGAGGCATTCTAAAAGAGGAAACATGAAATGAAACGAGTGAGAGAATTAGACGAAAAGAATGAGATGAAACAAATCTGATGAAAGCAAGGATAGTGGTCATTTGTTTGTTACTACAAAGCAACAAACGACCTCGGTGATTAATCAAAGTAAATGGGTCAAAAATAATGTATCGCGAAGACATGCTCGCCTATAAGTGAACACTCATCCCAAGAATTCCCAGGTAAGCACAACTGGTCTTGCGTCTGATGAGATGTATACGAAGTGCTTGCCTAGACAGAAAACCCAGAATACAGGCATTCACCCTTCCAGTTTGCACGTGTTCACATTATTTAAAACCCAAAACCTTGATGAGATTTTGAAAATTCAAAGGGGTTCAAAACCATATAACAGAGGGTTCAAAACCTTACAATAGAGGGTTCAAAACCTAGTAAACAATCATCCTAGAACAGATGATTAGTTTTCAAAGCGGTTTTGAAATTTATGTTCTTGTTGTGGTCGTCGCCTAAGGATAGGTGACGGTATTGTTTTATGACTAAACGCAAGTAAACTCGCGTTAGGGTCCTAGAAAGGTTATAGACTAGGTCAAAGCATTACTAATAACCTAATTCCCTATAACCATTGGCTCTGATACCATCTTTTCTGTCACACCCCGACCACGTAGAACATACCAAACGTGGCGGAAACGTCGGGGAGTGTTGTAACAGAATTAATGTTTCAAATCCATGGCAATTGAAGTTTCGTTTTATTCATTAGAAGTGTTACAATGTCTAAACAAACATGGAAATACAACATAATTAACTAGTCTGCATCTTTTATTGTCACTAAGGCCCATGTCCGCCTAAGTGTATCTTGATCATCTTATGCAACAGTTCCTGAAAAACACATGTGAAAATAGGTACGTCAGCATAAAAATGCCGGTGAGATACATAGGTTTTGTGAAAATAGGTTTCAAGACTTATGTTTGAGAAAATGTTTAGTCATGAACCTTGTAATTTGCTTTGTCTTGTAAATCGTTTGAAAATCAATAAGTTCAAATGATATGTATAGATAAAAGAATAATGTATGGTTAAATGAATAACCATGTAGACTGAGTTTGTATAAGATAAGTTGTTTGTAAAACATTGTCTTGTGAAAAGTATGTTATTTGTATAAAATGTTATATGTATCAAACTGAAATGATTCAAATAACGCTACGATATGTAATACCATACAAACACTTATATATAGGAAGTACCAGCGGCGTATCCACCATGCTTGTATCATATTACACACGCATCGTTACTTAATCACTTAATCAAACCAAACCAATGTCAAAATGTCTATGTCAAATATCCATGTCAAATGTCTATGTCAAAATGTCATGTATGGCAAGTGAAATGTCTCAACTAAACCATATGCACAAAAACAAAGTATTGAAGTAAAACTTGGTTTAAATCAAAGTTATGTTTTGTGGGAAATGCATGATCAAATGTCAATCATGTTAAAATGTCTATGCCGAAATGTCTATGTCAAATACGGTTCACACGGTTCACAGATACAAACGGTTCACAGATATCAACGGATCACAGTCAAATGATTTCAACGGTTCAATATGTAGTATAATGTGTTCATACGCTGGATAAGCATATGCAACAGAAAAGCAATGTAAAACAATGTACTAAGTAATGCACACAATGGGCACACCTAGCAGGAAATGTCATGTAAAACGATGTACTAAGTAATGCACACAATGGGCACACCTAGCATAAAATGTATTGAAATCATGTACTATAATGTACTAATGAACATAGCAGTATATGATGTGAAAACAGGAAAGCATGAAAGTAACAAGTAGGCACATGTGTTCCACCCCAAAACAGTTTGGAAAACAGTAAAAGAGGGGTCTATGTACTCACTTGAGATTGCTCAGATGTCTAAAGATAATCACCAAGCGAAGCTAGAGATCACGGAAATCAAACGGCACCTAATATAGGTAACTATGTTAATAAACCGGACCTAAATCGGAAGACTGGGTAGTATTAGGGTTTGTAAACCAAATGAGTGTAGGAACTCATATGATATGGTTTAACAAAGCCTACATACTAAATGAAACTTAACCTAAGTGATTTCGACCCATTACGACCCGTTTAGGTAGCTTATGCTACTTTAACGCGTCGTTCGCGTGGAACGCGTTCGGATCGCCTAACTAGTCCTATGACAAGTGTTATATGCCTAAACATGTTACAAAATTAGTTATGTGACAAAATTTTAGGTTACATATGCTTAATTACCAATTATACATGAAAAGGGTATTCTGGTAATTTACCTAAGGCATATAAACTACCTATCATACAACTACTTAAACGATGTGACCATAGGGTATAACCTCGGAAGGTTATGCCCTATACTTGGGTCACCTAATGTATTTGGTCGGATCCTAATGATCGACCAAACTGGGTCGGGTTCGAGGTATAAGCGATTTATCAGATCGCTTACCCTACGACCCTAGACAACGTGGTAATCAGTAGGCATAGTCCCAAGGGACTATAACCAACGTGATTACACTCACGTTGCGAAGTTCAAACGAACTTCGCATTGACCATTACTGGTCAACGCTGAAAGTCAAACAAAGTTTGACTTTCGGACTCGAAAAGCAATAAAATAAGGAAAAGAACGAAAGAATACTTACGAAGGGTCCCCGAATGCTAATCCCGATTCAAGAATCTCAGGTATGAAACAATGGTTTCAACTTAGAGGTTCTCAATTCAGAATTCTAGTGCAAAATGAGGTTGTGTGGGTTGGGTATTTATAGGAATACCCGAACCGTTAGGATCGTTTGTCGAATATTGTGCCTTAATCGTATCCGTACAAGTGTCGGAAGGTTATGGTGCCTAACAATGATCCTTATCAGCTGAGTATGCAAGTGGTGAACTTGTGGTTGTGGTTAAAACAGCTGCAAACAGGCTGTTAGAAACTCTGAATCTGGTCTGAACTTGGCTAGCGCACCGCTACGCTAAAAGTGTAGCGCACCGCTAGGCCATAGTTTGGCAGATTTACACTTTTGGTCCCTGAACTGTATTTAGGCCATTTTCGACACGTTTAAGGCCCGTTAACCCCATTTCAAAGCTCTAAAATGAAGTTAAAGTATAGGGAACTTAAAATGTGCTCAAAAATATCTCGGATGTCGGTTCGTTTAACCGTACGAACGCGATGTTCGCTTAATTACGACGGAATGCGCACAAGCGCGAAAAACGATCCAAATGACGCGACGAATGGATTTTTCTTAAGGCGAACCATAAAATATAATGTAGTCATGCTTACATAAATTTTTGGATGTCCGGATGTATTCAGAACGTAAGTTATGCGCGAAAATGCAAACTTGTGCACTTTTTGACGCTTTTAGTCCCTGAATGACACAAAAGTTTATTTTAGCATACCGAACACCTCAAAGCCTATTTCTAAGCTATGTAAAGGATATTTATGGTATGTTTAACTTATGGTCATGTTCCGGAAGGTCTGTTACAGTTCAAATTGGCATACTTTCGCAGTTTGTCAACTTTAGTCCCTGTAGACGAATAACTTTGATTTCACCACACCAAACCTTCCAAAACTTATATCTAAGTTAAGTAAAGGTTATTTAAGGTATGTTAATCCTATTTCACTATTACGGAGTGTTCGTTGGATTAAACTGGTTATATTTACGCATCAGTGCGTGTATAACCTTCCAGAAAGCGATTTAGAGCTTGAAATCGAACAAGAGTTGATATGTGCAAAAGATACACATATTTATACAAGTCCAAAGTATGAAATACAATATTTCATTGGCTTGGTATTTGTTTGATGGCCGTGGAGACACAGGTGTTACAGTCTCCCCTACTTTAGGAAATTTCGTCCCGAAATTTATTCGTAGGAGTCTGTCTATGACTTTGTGTCAAATAGTCATCAAAGATATGTAAAGCATAATCTGGTTATTTTCCTCAACGGATAATTTTTCAGAAGCGAAAATGAATAACAGAGTCATTTTCTTCAACGGTTTCTTCGGAAATGGAAAATAAAGGAGTTATTTAAACTGATATACATTTCCCCTCAACGGATATCTTCCGAAGTGAAAATGAATGGATGATTCATTCTTCCTCAACGGGTTCTTCGTTAGAAACGGGAATGAAGGAATAATCCACGGATATTCATTTCTCTCAACGGATATTCTTTAGAACGAAAATGAACAAACGGGGTCATTTTCCTCAACGGTTTATTCTTCAGAATTTGAAATGAAAGAATAATCAACGGATATTCATTTCCTCAACGGATAATCTTCAGAAACGAAAATGAAATAACAGAGTCATTTTCAACGGTTGTTTCCTCAGGTACGGAAATGAAGGACTACACAACGGATATTCATTTCCTCAACGGATAATCTTCAGAAACGAAAATGAACTAACGGAGTCATTTTCAACGGTTGCTTCCTCAGAGTTGGAAATGAAGGATTACACAACGGATATTCATTTCCTCAACGGATAAATCTTCAGAAACGAAAATGAACTAACGGAGTCATTTTCAACGGTTATTTCCTCAGAGTTGTAAATGAAGGATTACACAACGGATATTCATTTCCTCAACGGATATTCTTCAAAACGAAAATGAATGGATAATTCATTTTCCTCAACGGTTATTCTTCAGAATGGAAATGAAAAGATAGACAACGGGTATTCATTTCCTCAACGGATATTCTTCAGAATGAAAATGAATGGATAATTCATTTTTCTCAACGGTTATTCTTCAGAATGGAAATGAAAAGATAAACAACGGATATTCATTTCCTCAACGGATATTCTTCAGAAGTGAAAAATGAATAGCTAGTTCATTTTTCCTCAACGGATGCTTCATCAGAATTGGAAATGAATAGGGTTAACTCTAGATACATGATAGAACTTGCTGTGATTTTCTGTGCACTAAATTCCATAATTATGTATGCATCCATAATTACGTAATTCCTTGCACAGTCCGCACAGTTCGTTTTGTAATGTTGTGGGGAAAGATATCAAACTTGAGATGAGAGTGACTAGACTACCATAGGGTCCTTTTAATTAGATCAACAGAGGATCTTCTTAATTAGGCCACTAAGGAGTCCTTTCAGCTATATCATCACATGATATCCCTAACCAGATTTTTGGATCAATCTGTTTAACTAGACCACTAAAGGGGTCTAATTATGAAGTAGTACATTAAAATCCAAGGGACTTTAACTACAACGTAGAAGTCCATTAAGGATTTTAGGTAGTACCTTTGGGTATCCTACTAGGAATCTCTTGCACAAGGATATGTAAGATTTTACGAGGATTTGGATAACATAATTTGAATTACATGACACATAAAAGGGAACACATAAGCACATAACCACATAATTGTTTAATTGTTATCATCTTGTTATTGATTGCTATTAACTTGGCACCTCGTACTTTGTTTCTCTTGGAAGAAACGGGTACCTAGGATTTTCGTGAAAAACGCAAGAGATCATACAAGGGAAGAAATTTGGGGGTAGTATGTTCTTCAAGGAATATGGTTCCTTGATTGTCGGTATTGTAGAGGATATGTTGTTTATACATACAATCACATAAATACATTGCGATGTAAATAAAAGATTTATTTATAAACAATGATAACAACAATCGTTTCATGGATCGTGACAACAAAAGAAAATAATACATAAGACGTGATTATTTCTAAACGATGTTGTCTTCTGGTTGGTCAGATGCTCATCCCTGCGCTGGATTTGCATTAGCAGGCCTTGGGCAATTCCTACTAAAATGGCCCATCTCGCCACAGTTGTAGCAAGACCCCGGTGGAAAACGAGCTTGTGAACTCATCATTTGTAGAAAGTTTGACCCACCATACCGACCGAGTTCACTACTACTAGTGTTACCACGATGCATTTGACTCGACTCATCATACAATTGGTTATAAACATACAAATCGGTATCTTCCATTTGACTTGAACCTTCACCGAAAGCGGCGTTTCTCATTGACTCGTGAATGTGTGACGTTGAACCATATTTTATTACATAAACATCAAACAATTTTGAAAGTTGATCGTTGAAACGAGATTTTGCGACTTCACCAAAGTTTGGTTCTTGAGTGGTGTTTAAATTCAGTTGGTGTGCAATTTTTTCAATCAAAGACCCGGTTCCAAAAATATTAAAACAAGGGTTTAGAGCGGCGGCACAAGTGAAAACCGCCGGTAGTTCTTTAAAATATTTTCTTAATTTTTCCTTCATTGTATCCGCCATGTCACAATATGGTCTACCTCTAACCGACAACTCGTTTACTTTCAAACACATTTTAAACAAATTGTGAAGTACCAATGAACTTGTTGGATAATAAACCTCCGATAAAGTCTTTGTTGATGTTTTGAAAACTTGAAGCACTTGTGTAACAGTTTCAATAGCTTCCCAACCCGATTGGTGGTAAGGCGAACACTTTCCATGACTAGCCAAAAGGTTATGAAATTCTATTAAACTTTCCTTTTGCAAAATAGTTTTTTCAAACATAATGCAAGTCGAGTTCCACCTATGAGCAACGTCCCAATTGGGTCCTAAGCATATTCGACCCGCTTCCTTACAAGTTTTAATATATTTTGAATGTCTTTGCGTGTTACTAAATATACTTCGTAACATTCTTTTGAAAGCTTCTTTTTGTGTTTCAATAACCCTTAAACCGTCTTGAACGGCCAAATTAATGATGTGTGCAACGCATCGGCTATGGAAAAAAGTACCCTCACAAATCGGATTGTATTTTAATTTTAAACGCATTACCACGCTCATGTTGTTTGAGGCGTTATCAAAAGATATTTAAAAAACTTTATTTTTCAATTTGTATGTTGTAATACATTTGTCGATTACTTTATATATAGCTTCACCGGTGTGAGGGTAATCGAACAATTTAAACAAAATCGTGCGTTTCATCATTTGCCACGTCGCCGGTTCAATCCAATGGGCGGTGACACAAATATACGAATCGGGTGAACCGTGCGGTGCGGACCAAACGTCGCTAGTCAAGTTAACAACGGTTTCTAATTTTTCAAAATAAGAAATTAATTCTAGTTTAGCTTTTTTCCACAATTTTAAACAATCCCTCCTAAGAGTAGCACGACTTACATGGGTGTATCGTGGTTGGAGAGTTCGTTGAACCATCTTTGTATAGCGTTGGTTGTCGAAGTGGTTGAACGGCAAACTTTCTTGGATTACAAACTTCGCCATTTCATCCCTAACCATATTGAAATTGTAGTTGAAAATATTAGCGCCATCACTTACCATGGAAGCTTGACCACCAACTTGTTGTTGTTTCAACGCCTTGCAAAACGGTTTTTCGACGTGTTGCTTCAACGTGGAGTTTGCGGTTTCGGCGTAAAAACCTTGACAATGATGACAACGCGCTTTTCTTTTACCGTTGGCCATCTCGCACAAATCAAAATGTGACCAAATCTTGGGGTTGCGTTTTGTTGGAACAACACGAATCACCGTGTCGGTTGTAGACTCGCCAACATGGACCGAATCATGGGCGCTAGACGTTGCCATAGCATTTTGAGAGTTATCGAACAAGAATGAGGGACTTTTTTAGAGTTTTTGAAGGTTCTCAAGTGTTGTGAATGAAATCTAAACACCCACAACCCTTTTATACTAGTTGGAGATGAGTTTTAGGCAAAAAAAAAAAAACGGGCAGAATCGGATCCAAACGGTAATATTACCGTTATGTGGAGCTGGGCGATTAAAACCGGTTTTAACCGGTTTTTATATATTCGTTACCGGTTAACCGGTTTTTAACCGGTTTTTTTAATTAATCGAATAAATAACCGATTTTTTAAAAAATCGGTTTTATAACCGGACCGGGCCAGAAACATTGTAACCGATTTATAACCGGTCTAACCGGTTGTAACCGAACCGGTTATAAAAAAACCGGTTTTTACAATAACCGGTTTCGGTTTTTTTACCGGTTTCGATTGCGTAATCAGTTTTTTTGTACATCTCTACACAGACGCATGTCATGTTAATTTTATGATTCCTCAATCAACGACACACTTTTGTGTGTCATAATTACCGTTGTTTTATGACGCATAATATGCGTCAAGAAATGTGTATTTCCTAGTAGTGGAGGGAGAGAGAGAGAGAGAGAGAGAGAGAGAGAGAGAGAGAGAGAGAGAAGTGTGTTTATTCTATATAATTCATTATGTTTAATTATTAAAATTTCTTTTTTAAATAAATAAGAAAAAGACCAATTTGCCACTCATTTAACAGTTAAAATTGGGACAAAGGACAAATCGTGTAAAATTTTAAAAAATTAAGTATAAAACTCGTAAATTTTAAAGACAAAATACACTGTCTAAAATTTCATTTTTTTGTAAAAAACAAAGAATAAAACTTGTAATTCACTTGTGGAAGAAAAACAACAAATGGAAGACCTAAAGGGGCGTCTACAAAGTCAGATATTGGCACAAGGAAGTGATGTTTGGTACTGGAATAACAGTGAGAATCATGAGTTCAGCGTAAAGAATGTTAAAGCATCATTGGGTCAGCAACTAGACTTAAATTCGACGGCTTACGAGTTCGACTGGAACAATTGGGTGACTGGTAAGTGCATAATGTTCGTGTGACGCGCGATAGAAGAGAAGATTGCGTCAGCTACGACCCTTAGAAACAGAGGTTTAAACTTACCGGATATTGTCTGCAAAACATGTGGTGCCGACGAGGAATCTGCAGTTCATATTTTACTAAGATGTAATTTCGCAAAAAAGAACTTGGGAGCAGGGGACGAGTTGGCTGAAAATTCCGATGGTGAATGCAAATGGCAGTTTGAGAGATATTTTGTTGGAGATGAATGAAATTCAGCGGAGTAGAGGTATGCGGAAAGCGATTTATGCTGTTGCAATTCAAACAATGTGGTATTTGTGGGAGACCAGAAATGAAAGGGTATTCAAAGGTAGGCAAGGAAAGGTACAAACTGTTTTAGAAGAAATAAAGGAGGCATCTTATCAAGGGGTGAAGCTAAGGTCAAAACACGGCTCGATAACAAGACAGGAATGATGGGATTTTAATATAGTGTTGTAAGTTTGGATTGTCGATGGTTGTCCAGCTCCTGGCTGGGTTTTTTTTGGATGTGTAGACTGTTTTTTATTAATGGAAGTTTCGTTTGCTATTAAAAAAAAAAAAAAAAACTTGTGGAATTTGTAATCCCCCTCTTCCAACAATTATAGTAGCAACAAACACCCAATCACCTAAATATTTTAACTTTTAATTAATGAAATTGCGTTACATGTCGAGAAAGTGTGAGGAAAACCCATAACATCTTTTAATAAAACTAGTTGGTTTTTCGACCGCGCGTTGCGGCGGGGACCCAATGACTACAAAACACGTGTCAGTAACGGCAAACAGATACTGAATATCAAAACATAAATAAAAATGTAGTGATAAGGATAGTCATTCCGTCCTAAAAAAAGATTTTAAATAACCTAATATATAATAATAGGACCCACATGTCTTACACGCTGGAAATTCAGTTATTTTCAGTTCAGTTATTACGGTGCTAACACGTTAAAATATTGATGAGCTTGGTACCGGTAACGGCACCGAAAGTACCGATTCGGAAAATCATCGAAATTAGGTACCAGCACCGAAAATGCTCGGTACAATACAGTATGGTATTTGAAGGTAAAAATCAATAAATACAGGTATGGTGCTAGACCCGTGTCGAACCGAAAGTAATGATTCTGAAAACGCCAAAAGGTGGGTACCGAAAATGATTTGGTATAGTAAATTTGGTACCGATACGATACCAGTTTGATTAGAGGATTTGATACGATTTGCTCATCCATAATCTAAATATCCAAGTTAATTTTACATTCTACAATTCATTCATTACAGAAAAAGACAAAAAAACAAAGCAAAATAAGTTGTTGTGTATATAAAGCCTCATTCAAACGAAATACAGTTTACTTACTGTGTGTATGAAAAGTAATCTAAACGGTGCAATTATTTGCATTGCTACAGGATTTGATGAGCTCGACAACCGGTACCGAAATCCCCGAAAGTGGGTACCGGTACTAAATATACCTGGTACGGTACGGTTTGGTACCGGTCGGTACTGGTATGGCACCGGTACTTGAGGGTAAAAACCGGTGAATACCGGTACCGAACCGGTACTGAAAATACACCCAGTTTACTAAATTTGATAATTGATACCGATACCATGTGCTCATCCCTAGTGATGTTTTCTATTTACTGTTCATTCAAGTCTATTTTTAATATATAGGTAATAACCAAAACTGTAATATGTTTTTACCATATCATCCGTGTAAATTATTTCAATAAAAGTTATTATTATTATTATTATTATTTAAACAACAAATTGGAACATGTATAAACATCAAAATCAAAAAATATTAAAATTTAACATTATCCTGTGTTGAATCTTTTCGAAAAAGGACAAATTACACTCGGATCAGTATTTTGTATATGTAGGAAATATGATTTTGTTGAATATATTAATTTGGATACCGAGTTATTGTATATATTTGAGTTAATAATATATTTTGAAAAAATATTTTAAAGAGTCGGATGCTTGAAATCTTCAAGGTATAAATTTAAAATGTTGGAATTGATTTCAGAAAGAGACAGAGACAACATACAATTGGCAAACAGTATTAATATTGTAGACTAGAATACTATTTAAAATATTTCGAATTTGATTAACAAAACTAGTTGATTTTCCGACCCCGCGTTGCGGCGGGGATCCAAGTCTGCAAAACGTGTGCCGACAACGGCAAGTGGATACCGAATATCATAACATAGATAAAAATGACGTAATAACGATAGTTACTCCGTCCTAAAAACGATTTTAAATAATCTAATATATAATAGTAGGACCCACACGTCCTACACGTTGGAAATTCGGTTGTTTTCAGTTCAGTTATGACGTTACTAACATGTTAAAAATAAGTAAATATAGGTATGGTGCTAGATCGGCGTCGAACCGAAAGTAATGATTCTGAAAACGCCAAAAGGTGTGTACCATTTATTCATCAATAACTTAAATATCTAAGTTAATTTTACATGTTACAGTAGAAACTCGATAAATTAATACTCGATTATTTAATAAACTCTCTAAGATAATATTTTTTGCCGGTCCCGACTCGGGGATATGGTGCTAAATTAATAATTCGCTAAAATTATAAGATAATACAGTTTTGATAATTTCTTTAGACCCCATATAAAATATAAATTAATAATTCCTTATATATAGCATATTACATGAATGATTTATGAAGGTTTCTTGAAAAATGACTCAATTGTCTTTTGTTTTTTTTTTTTTTTTGTTGAAATCAAGATGATTATTGCTTAACATCGCCTCTTTCGGGAGCAAGTGAGAGATACTCTAAAGGCCGCTTAACTGTATTCGATATTGTCGCTTGACTCACCTGCAAACCATAGTTACTACAGTAGAAACTCGATAAATTAATACTCGATTATTTAATAAACTCTCTAAGATAATATTTTTTGCCGGTCCCGACTCGGGGATATGGTGCTAAATTAATAATTCGCTAAAATTATAAGATAATACAGTTTTGATAATTTCTTTAGACCTCATATAAAATATAAATTAATAATTCCTTATATATAGCATATTACATGAATGATTTATGAAGGTTTCTTGAAAAATGACTCAATTGTCTTTTGTTTTTTTTGTTGAAATCAAGATGATTATTGCTTAACATCGCCTCTTTCGGGAGCAAGTGAGAGATACTCTAAAGGCCGCTTAACTGTATTCGATATTGTCGCTTGACTCACCTGCAAACCATAGTTACTACAGTAGAAACTCGATAAATTAATACTCGATTATTTAATAAACTCCCTAAGATAATATTTTTTGCCGGTCCCGACTCGGGGATAGGGTGCTAAATTAATAATTCGCTAAAATTATAGGATAATACATTTTTGATAATTTCTTTAGACCCCATATAAAATATAAATTAATAATTCCTTATATATAGCATATTACATGAATGATTTATGAATGTTTCTTGAAAAATGACTCAATTGTCTTTTGTTTTTTTTGTTGAAATCAAGATGATTATTGCTTAACATCGCCTCTTTCGGGAGCAAGTGAGAGATACTCTAAAGACCGCTTAACTGTATTCGATATTGTCGCTTGACTCACCTGCAAACCATAGTTACTATGAACTCATTCTTGCAATTGCTTTTGAGTGAGACTTGGATTATCCTTGTTGTGCTTGCATAATACTCTTCGAATCTCGTCTGTCATTGTTGTTTTTTTCACACCTTTAAGATGGGAAGCCATGTTGTGTGTATGATTTGTTTGTGTTAACCTATTTTGATCTTGTATTTATATAGAAAATATTTTTAATGTCCATAAAGTGATACATTGAACACAAGAAGCATAATAAGGTGGGAGATTGAAGGTTTCTTTCAAATTGGGCCGTTCATTTGATATACATGCATTGTATACAATAATTAAATGGAAGCTTGAAAGGTGTTTGTAAACTAAGTATTCTACTATAAATTAATAAAATATTAATTAATATATAAATTAATAATTATTAATTTATCGATTAATTAATAACTCTTTTAATTAATAAATTTTGATAGTCCCAAGTGTATTATTTTATAGAGTTTCTACTGTATAATTCATTCATTATAGAAAAGAAAACAAAAGAAGTTGTGTATATAAAACCTCCTTCAAACGAAATACAATTTACTTACCACATATATGAAAAGCAATCTAAACGGTGCAATTACTTGCGTTTCAACGTGTCATGAGCTCAAAGGTGATGTTAGGGATGAGCTCGGTACCGAAAAACCCCAAAACTGGGTACCGATACTAATATACCTGGTACTAATATACCTGGTACGACACTGGTATGGTACCATTATTTGAGAGTAAAAACCGGTACCGAGAATGTCAAAAGTCGGCACCGAATCGGTACCGAAAATATATCCGGTTTAGTAAATTTGATACCGGTACCGATGCCATTTGCTTATATCCCTATGGTGTTACTATTCATTTGCTTGTACTTTTAATATATAGGTAATAGGTAATTTTAATATATAGGTAATTGTGGTGGGATAGAGACACTTGGGGAATTTGTAATCCATCTCTTCCTAACAATTATAGTAGCAACAAACACCAATCACCTAAATGTTTTGATACTTAATTAATGAAATCGTGTTACATGTCGAGAAAGTGAGCAGGGCCGGCCTTGAGAATTTGTGTACCCTGTTCGAGCTCGAAAAAATGTGCCCTTAGGCGTTAACGAAATTGGGTATTGGGTTCACTAAAGGTCTAAATCTAATAACAAAGGGGTTAATAACTAATCTAAACCATAAGAATAGTTTTGTAAGGGGGCCTATGTTGGTGTTTGTATGGGTGTACCCTATTAAAAAATATTTTACATATACATATCAGGTTTTTTTCATAAAAAAACGTGCCCCTCGAAATATCGGGCACTGGCCGGTGGTCCTCCCCGCCCACCCCAGGGCCATGAAAGTGAGGGAAACCATATCTTTTAGTAAAATAACCAAAACTGTAATATGTTTTTACCACATAGATCATCTGTGTAAAATATTTCAATAAAAGTTATTTAAATAACAAATTGGAGTTGCATTCTTTTGATGTATAAACATAAAAAAATATTAAAATTTAACATTAACCTCTGTTGAATTTTATTATACGTTATTATCATACAAATTTATGATATGTTTATCACATTTCCTATCTATACAAATACAAGTGAGGGGAATAGTGCCACGCAGCTGCGTGACACTTCCCTATTAGACCAAACATTTTATCATTTTATATTCGTTTTAAAATTACGGTTTCGTCCTTTATTTAAAATAAGATTATATTTTTCCCTCACTTCAAAATAAAATTATGCTTTTGTCCCTCACTCAAAATTACGATTTTGCCATCGGTTCAAAATTATGATTTTATCCCCATATTACAATTACAATTTTGGCCCCAGTTCAAAATAAATTTTTGCTTTTGCCCCAAACTAAAAATGACGATTTCGCATTTTCGCCCCGTTTCAAAAATTATGATTTCGCCTTCAGTTTAAAATTATGTTTTTGCCCGGTTCAAAATAAAAATATGCTTTTGCCCCCAATTCAAAATTACGATTTTGCCCTTAGTTCAAAATTTTGATTTTGCCCCGGTTCAAATTAAAAATATTGTTTTGTCCCCAGCTTAATATTACGATTTTGTCCTTATTGCAAAGTTATATTACGATTTTGTCTCTGGTTCAAATTTATAGTATTGCCGTCACTTTAACTTTTGGCAAATTACGATTTTACCCAAGTCAACAAATACAACTTTGCCCTCAGTTCAAATTACAGTATTGCTATCGTTTTATTTTTTTAGCAAAACTATAAAAGTGTTTTTTTAATTGGTTGACTCTATTTAATTTTTTACATGTCAAGGAGCTGCCTAACACTCGCTCATTAATCCTGACAAACTACAGTTTTGCTCTGAGCTTACAACTACGGTCTTGTCATCGTTTTCGTTTTTTTTCCTAACAAAACTATAATAATGTTTTCTTAATTGATTGAGAATTATTCGGTCATCGCCCCACAACGCGGGCGGGGCATCAACTAGTTTTCAACATATACAAAAAGAAGATGGGCGGTAATTGTGGTGGCCAATTATTGGCTGAAATGGGCGGCCAAGATAATAGTGTCAGGCAGCTCTCCCCTATTGGCCCAACAAATTTACATTTTTACCTCACTTTAAAATTACGATTTTGCTATCAGTTTAAAATATGTTTTTGCCCCCACATAAAAATAAATTTACGTTTTTGCTCCCAGCCAAATATTTAAAATTTTCCCTCGGTTCAAAATTACGATTTTGCCCCGTTCAAATTTACACTTTTGCAATTAGTTTTTTTCCCTTAAAATTACGATCTTGACATCAGTTCAAAGTTATGTTTTTACCCCCACTTAAAAATGAATTAACGCTTTTGCTCACAGCTAAAAATTTCAATTTTGTAATCGGATCAAAATTAGGATTTTGTCCCGTTTAAATTTACAGATTTGCCCTTAGGTTTTTTCTCACAACTACGTTACGATTTTGCCCTCAACTTAAATTTACATTTTCTCCATCGTTTTTGTTTGTTTTCCTGGTTAAATTACAATTTTGCCCACAATGTAAAATTACAGTCATGCCGTCAGCTGCCTGGCACTCCCCCATTGGTCCATTTAATTTACGATTTTATCCCTGAAATAAAATTATGATTTCGCCCTCAGTTAAAAATTACGTTTTTCCCATCGTTGTAGTTTTTTTTAGCAAAACTATAAAAGTTTTTTGTTTTCATTGGTTAACTCCATTTAATTTTTTCCCGTGTCAAGGAGCTGCCTAACACTCGCTCATTAGTCCTGAAAAATTACAGTTTTGTCCCCAGCCGAAAATTACGATCTTATCATCGTTTTAGTTTTTTTCCTAGCAAAATTATAGTAGTGTTTTCTAATTGATTGAGAATTATTCGGCCATCGTCCCGAAACACGGACGGGCAACTACTAGTTAAAGACAAAATAGTTCGCAAGGAAAAAACCATACAAATAATAATATTTAAATCTTTGAAAATCACACCGTTTGGTTTTCTTGAACTAAAATCTTGACTCGAAAACATGCTCCTGCATGATCAGCTACGAATGGCGACGAAAACTACATGTGGCTTGTTACAATTATCAAACACTCATATTAATAAATGATAAATTAATATAAAATAAATGATATTTTATTTACAATAATTCTGTAAACTCGTTGTCAATGGGTACCAATTCGGAAAAGGACAAATTACAATAGTATCAGTATTATGGATTTTAATATGACTTTGAATTTTTCATAATAAATTGTGGACTGTGATTTTAACATCCACCATCCAATCAATCTTTGATTATTTTATGTCGGGTAAGTGCAAGATTCAAAGTTGGCGTCCATCGGCATAAGGCTATGAGGTGTGGATGGAGCCCCAAGGGGCTTTATCATGCCATGTAGGATCTATGTCATCGTCATGTCAGTAAAGGGGCTTTATCATTCCCACCTTTAATTTGGAGGGTGTGGATGGAACCCCGTGTAATGATTAAGTAATTATTTATTTAAATATTTATTTTTTTAAATAAAATGGCAATTTTAATAACTACAAAATTAAAAATAAAAACATAATTTCATTAAAAAAAAACTACAAAGTCAAAAAAAAAAAAAAAAAAAAAAAACATTACATACTAGAAAAAAAAAACATAACATACTAGAAAAAAAAAATACAACAAAGTCATAAAAACAAACATAACATGCTAGAAAAAAAAGGCAACATACTTAAAAAAAAACTACATATATTTGGCCTGAAATTTGTGCCTTACGAGCCTCCAAATTTACTCGGTCCTCCTCCGATACATGTGACAGATCCCTTGCGAGAAAGTCCATGTCTCTCGCAATTTGTTTCTCCATTCTCATTTCTTGTTCTTTTTCCCTAATGGAGATTATTTGCTTCAGATCTGCCTGGAACTCGGTAATCTTTGACGGGCCATCTGATTTAGTAGACTTTCCACGTGCCTTTGCCTTGGCTTTACTTTTATCCCTACCAGTTGGACGAGGCAGCTCTTGGGGTTCTTCAAAATCGTCAGCATCCTCGTTTAGATTAATTACTCTACGAGCATCTGACCCAGAAGGTTCGGTGGTGGATGTCGATTTGGACCGTTTGGATCTAGGGCAGGTTGGGTCGAACGGTGGCACAAGGTGCCACTTTGGAGATTTGCGAAGAAGCTCCCATGTGGTTACCAGGTTAAACATATGCCCATGGTGCATTCTATACTCGGTGTGGGCTTCGGTCAAGATATCGACATCGCTCGCACCACTTCTCCTTCGAGTGTTGTTGACGAGGTTATTGCATATGTTGTTGAAGTTGCTAACCTTCGTCCTCAAAGCCCCCCACTTTCCCGAAAAAGAGTCGGGGGTTCGATACACGCCACGACCCATTGCGGCGAAAAACTTATCGCGTATACTACCCCAAAATACCTTTATGTCTTGGTCGTCTCCTAAAAAAATATTATTTAGACAAGCATAAAAAATATTATTTACAAAAGCATAAAAAATAGTATTTAGACAAGCATAAAAAAATTATTTACCAACAATCTCGTCCTCCGACACGTCGAGCCAAGCTTTTGCCAACTCGAACTCTTCCTTAGGCGACCAAAATTCTACCTTCTTTGTCGCACGTTTTTCGGTCTCATCCTTCTTTTTATGGCTTCTTTTTTTCATAGAAGAGGATTCGACTTGGGTTTCGGGAACGAATTCCGGTTCGCTTGTGTCTTGGGCGGGTATGTTTGGTGGTGGCATGTTTGGCGGAAAAAAAGGGGTTGAGAATAATACCCGAAATATGGAGGAGGCATCGGTTGAGTGGTGGGATGAGGAGAAGTTGGTGGCATTGGATAATATCCAACCTCCCCCGTACGCGGGTCTCGGCGATAGCGGTCCTCTTGCTCGTTGTTTTGCAAAGTTTGCCAATACGGATTGGTCGGATCCCATGGGTTGTTTGGGTTGTTGGGAAACATTGTTGGAAGTTTTAAAAAAAATAAGAGAGTTGTATAAAAATGGAGGTAGAGAGTGAAAGGAATGATTTAAAAAGAGGTAGAAGTTGATATTTATAGTGTGATTTTATAAATAAAATAAAAAGTAATTTTTTTTTTTAATTTTTGACCGTTTCAAAGGTCCAAAAAATTAAATTTCTCTCGGTCCCTGTGCGTTGCCGCTCGCCATAGCGGTGGCGGAGCTTCAATGGCGCCCCAGCATAACGCCGGGGTGTGGTCGATGGCGGAGGGGGGCGCTATAGGCGTCCAGCTGGCGAGGGTGGCGCCCCCACACCCTCCAGCCTAAGTATGTATATATGCATATCACTAATTTGCAGATCACAAATCAATCAAGTATAGGGATACCACTAATTTGCTAATCACAAAATAATCATACATGGCTAAATCCCTGTCCTCGGTGAACAATGAAGTTAAAGAAATAGCAGCCCACTGTGAGCAGCTGCCGGAAAGATTTATCCGTAAAGACGTCACCGAGTCTTCTCCAGCGGATATTCCTGTAATTGACGTTAGCCTCTTAGCTTCATCTCCTTTGGAGCTCGATAGGCTTAAATCAGCTATTGCCACTTGGGGTTGCGTTCAGGTAAGCCACATAATACTTTTCTATTTTGGTAACTACATGTCTTGGTATAAATATATTGATATTTGATCGGATTTCAGGCAATTAACCATGGAATTGAAGGTCCCCTTTTGGATAAAGTTCGAGAAATCAGCAGACTGTTCTTCAGTTTATCAGCAGAGGAGAAGCATAAATGCTTGAGGGAAGAAGGTGATGTTGAAGGCTATGGAAATGACATTGGTCTGGCAGAGGGGCAAACTCTTGATTGGACTGATAGACTGTTTCTCACTGTTCGTCCTCAACACAAACACAGGCTTCAGTTTTGGCCTCAAAATCCCAGCAACTTCAGGGAGGTTGTTGATGAATATTGCTCCAAAATGGAGGTGTTCAATCAAGTTATCCTCAAAGCCATGGCTAGATCGTTGAACTTTGAGGAGAATTGTTTCTTGGACCAATATGGGACAACTTCAAATTCAACCATTTTGGGACGATTTAACTACTACCCTCCTTGTCCATGGGCTGATAAAGTCTTGGGACTCAAATCGCATTCTGATGGCTCAGCCATGACATATCTGTTGCAAGACAAAGAGGTTGAAGGCCTTCAAGTTTTGAAAGACGGTCAGTGGTTTCGAGTTCCTATTCTTCCTGATGCTTTAACCATCAATGCTGGCGATCAAATTGAGGTAATAATTACATCTTATATATATTGCTTTTTAGTTACGCACAAACTGGTTCAAACCAAAGATCAATCTTTTTTTTGTCAAAATATATAACTTATTTGGTGAACGATATGTACATGCGCAGATAATGAGTAATGGGGTGTTCAAGACCTCCGTACACCGAGTGATGGTAGACTCAAAAAAGCAAAGGATGACTGTAGCTATGCATTGCATGCCTCAAACTGAAAAGGATATTGGACCCGTAGACGGGCTGATTACGGATGACACACCAAGGTTATACAAGAACCTAACGTTTCTCGACTTTTATTTTGAGAGTTACCAGAAGGGTTTGAGATCACTCGATGCTTGCAAGGTTTGACAATGTTCAGAAGATGGCACTCTTTTCATCCGTTCTTAAGTGTGTGTTTGTTTGTTTTGAATATTTTATTTTGTTTATGTTGTCATCCAAATAAGAACAGAAACCATTGTTATATGGGAGTATGCTGTAGGTGGTTATTGTGTTTGTAAATAACTTTTATAATAATAATTGGCTTGTGTGATGCCATTTGGTTAAGAAAGATGTGTTGGGTCGAACAGCTACACTACCTTATCCCGCTCTTTGGCTCATGTACCATCTTTGGCTTGCGTAATATAACTTCTTTTTTGGATAAATTAAGAAAATTATGTTGTAGTTCATGTTAGAAAATTTGATAATGATACAAGAAACATCAAATATGTAAAAAAAAAGGTTATATTATTATCGTGTATAATGGCTAAACAAGTGAAGTTAAATGAAGACGATGGTAGGATACCACAAACATTTTGGTGATACTGTATAATACAATGTTCAAAGTATGAGAACCACAGGTGTGAATCTTGTCAAGTTGAAAATTTTCAACCTTAAGCGAAACCATATAATTATTCATGTAGTGTCATGTCAAACCCTTTAAATTCATGGCGTGTTCCGGCCGTGTATATTAAATATGTAAAAAAAAAAAAAGATTATATTATCATCGTGTATAATGGCTAAACAAGTGAAGTTAAATGAAGACGAGGAAGGAACGTTATCGATTCGTTTTGTGTTGTAACGGGATAAGCATGATACCTGTTCAGTTAATTACTTATCGGTGTTTTACCCGTAAATACCGGTACCATACCGGTTGTTATAAAAAAAATACAAATCTAGAAGTAGAGAAAACAACGTAAAAGTGAAAAAAAGAAGGAATAAATCACGGAAAATATTATTAAGAATAATAGATACTCAAACTTTTATTTAGCAGCAGGTAATAAAAAAAAATTCTTTCCCATGAAGGGCTTCGAACCCGAGACACTCATTATATTTGAATGTTCATTCAACCAAATGAATTTTGAAAGTTTTTCTGAATAGTTTCGCACAATAATAACTATAATATATACATAAAGTGGGAAAGAACAAAAAAAGAAAAGAAACAGCAAAGCAAAGAAAAACGATAGCAAAATATAAATTTAAATTGAGGGTAAAATCGTAATTTGGCTGAAAGGAGAAAAACAAAACTAATTGCAAAACTGTAAATTCAAACGGGGCAAAATCGTAACTTTGAACTGAGGGCAAAATTGTAATTTTTAGTTGTGGGCAAAAGTATAATTTTATTTTGAACTAGGGGTAAAAACGTAATTTTGAACTGATGGCAAAATCGTAATTTTAAAGTGGGGATAAAATCGCAAATTGGTTGGGCCAATGGGGGAGTTCCAGGCAGTTGCCTTGCACCATGCCTGTCATACCCCAACCGATGATAGAATCATCGGGGCGTGGCACTGAGCGAAACAGATTGTTCATGAGAATCCATAACAACTATTAATGTCAATATATTTAACATTTAATGTCTCATACCATCAAACATATAAAGCAAAACAGTTATTACAAATATCAGTCTCATAATCAAAATACTGTTCCGACAACTCAGATTTATTTAGTGGAGTTTCTAGACTTCCTACTCGTTTCAGCAATCATAGCATCCTATCAACCTGTCACATACGTTAAAATAAAGTCAATACATAAAATGTAAAGGTGAGCACACAAGTTTGAATAGCATATAGTATCGAAAAGTGTTTATGCATAACCAGTATGTAACACGTATCGGGCGAAGCAAGTAACTATCAAAACTATGTTCACACTTAATCACAAGATTGTGTTGTAGAGTATGCACGACACATGTCCAGCGGACACGTGAAGTAGAGTGATGTGATCCCTAGCAACCCCTGTCCACGACAGGTGCTGAGTCCAAACTATAGTACTATCATTGCTAGAGGCGGTATAGTGTAACACTGTATAAACATAATAACAAGCATTCATAGATCACGTATACATGCGGGAGTGGTTAGCGTTGTAAAGTGTTTGCGTTGTGTTGTTGTGTTTTGATATAGAACGTATGTAACACCCAAAAGTGCGTTAAAAGAAAATGGGTTCGAGTATACTCACAGTTCGTGTTTAGCTAGTAAACACAAACTTGGATTGAAGGGAGCGCGTTGGAGTTTAGGCTGAGCATAGAACAGTAGCGTAAGCGTTGAACAACGTGTAAACAGAGTGTTGAATGATGGTGGAATGAGTACAACCCATCCAAGCGGATGACCATTCGAGCGGATGGCCATTTGAATGAGATGTGGGTGTTTGTAAATCGTTTTGAAAATTTGAAGTTTTCGTTGTAGCATTTAAACAATGTAAAGTGTAGATGCCAAGTCATCCGGTCGGATGGTCATCCGGACGGATGGCCATTCGATCGGATGGCTATTCGACACTTGTGCTCATCCGAGACTTGTGCCCATCCGACACTTGAGCTATCCGACACTTGTGTAACTGAGCCACAGGAGGTTGAATCGGAGACGACAATAGCAAATTCACCGAGTTTTCAGCGATTTTCTGCCAATTTCTGTCAAATCTCACCGGAGATTCTGACAAATTCTTCATCTTCTCCTTCATTTCTTGCAGTTTTTACATTTTCACACCTTAAAACGGGAAAAACTCAAAATTAAGCAAGATTTCACGGACAAAATTGAGTAAAATTGATATCAATCGAATCGGAATTGAACATAGAACAATCCTACAAAGTTTCATTGAAAAATTTGGACTAAAACTTAATCAAATCGATCAAAAACTATGTCAAGTTCTTCGCACAAGATGACGTCATTCACCCGATCGGATAGCAATCCGATCAGATTGGCATAGATTATGTTCTTATCTTTTGCTGACGTCATTGCTCGTTCGATCGGATCACCATCCGATCGGATTGGCTTTGTGGTTTTCAATTTTTTAGAAGCTTAAGTGTCACTCGATCGAACGACCATCCGATCGGATCGCCATTCGACACTTGTGCTCATCCGACACTTGTGCCCATCCGACACTTGAGCTATCCGACACTTGTGTCATCCGACACTTGTGCTATCCAACACTTGGTTCATTTCTCATTTGTGTCATCCGATTGAATCACCACTCGATCGGATCACCATTCAACCCAAGTGCATTAGTTTGAGATTTGTGAAAGTTGTGAAAATTTTTCTAAGTGTTTGAACTTTTTCAGGTACTTCAAGATGGGAGACAACTTCTTAAATCCATTCAACAACATCTTCGAATACACCACTGGAGAAACATCGATAAACACAAACAACAATACCAACACAAATCCGAAAAAGGCAATCACAGATTCTCTTAGCGTCGACAACGCCTATGGTACGTATAACAAGCCGCCGAAGCTGATGGCGATTGAAGACTACAACCGTTGGGCAAACAGATTTTAGGGTTGGTTGAGAGCTTTTGCTTACATGAGTTGGAAGTGTATGAAGAACAGTTATGATATTGGAAGAAAAGATTATGAAAACCTGGCTGAAAATGAACAAGACATGTTTATTGCTGAACAAAAGTGTGTAGCCTTGTTACATCAATCCGCCAGAGATGATATTATTTCTTTGATTAGTGATGTGCACAAAATGCAACATATAAATTACATCAATTGTGGCATAAAACTAACCCTTTTTTAGTACTAATGTTGGAAAAAAGTGTGTTTTTGTCTTCCTTTTGTATTTTCAGGATTAAATGAGCTCAAATGAACAAAAGAAGCAAAAAGGCAGCTAAATCTAACATAAATACAAGAAAAGGAACAAACGTGGCATGCCCGACCCCCCGACAGCATCTTCCCAAGCAAAATCAAGAAGACAGAAGGCTGAACACGCCCCGTGCTCAGTGAACACGGGGGCGTGCCCAAGTGTTAGCAGAAAAGACAAAGCCATAGAAGCTTCTATCACCCACCACGGGGTCGTGCTCAGCGGACACGGGGCCGTGGTCAACTCTAAGATTCACAGAATCTGGGGAAATCTTGATAGTACAGATATGCTTCTGCACACGGGGGCGTGCTCAGCGAACACGGGGGCGTGGTCAACTAATGCAGACAAACTGCAATAAATGAAGAAAGAGAAGGAGGATGGACACGAGGCCGTGCCCAATGGACACGGGGCCATGCCCGAGCTGCTGTTCAGGCTATAAATAGGGGTGCTTGGCTCATTTGCAAACGATCTCTTGGCACACCACCTCTCTCACACTTCACCCACCACCCACCACCATCACAACACCATCATCCACCACCATCATCCATTGTCCATCATAGAGTGTGTGAGTCGTCTCGGGATCCAAGATTGATCGTAAGAGTTCTTGACAATCAAAGGCCATGTTTGCCTAAGTCTCTTACATCACTTGGTGAAGACAAGTGTCTAGTGTAATAATTTTTATTTTTAATCTTTTCGCACTTTTTACTTGGTTATGTATTAATGACTTTAATAACTAGTTTCTTATGTTGAAGGTGATTCTTCCTTATCGTTTGTCCGTGGTGTCTTGGCATTATTTTACTGTCTATATAAAATAAAAGATTTTCACCTTTCATATCTCCACGGTCTATATGGAGGTGTGTTGGCTACCTGGTCGGGGGTTAAGGGAACGGTTTGGTAAGAGTCTTGCCTTGTTCAGTGTATAGATCCTGCAAGGACCTGGGTCAAATTTAGTAGGACTTCCTTCAATACCTACCGGTATGGGATGGCGGGGGTCCAAACTCTTTGATCCCCTCATATGTAAGCTACTATTAATACTTTAACTCGGCTACTTAGGACTGTATCCATGCTGACTCAGAATACTTAGCCGAGGGTAACGTCACCTTCAAAAGAGGGGCCTACCATAATATGCATTAATAACTTAATTAATTATCTTTCAATAATCCGACCCTTTAGGATTGTATCCTTGCTGACTCAAACTACTGGGTTAAGGGTAACGTCACCTTCAAAAGAGGGGCCTACTACAATAACTAAGATAATCTCTTAAAAAGTGTAAAAGTGCGGAAATAATCAAAGGTTACACTATACACGAGTCGGAGCCAAGTGATTCATCTTGTCTATCTGTTTTTACTTTTATTTTATTTTTCAGCATTTTAGTTAGTTTTTATTTTCCTAGTTTAAAACCTGTTTCTAACTTTTGATTTGATTAGACGTTGAGGATAAACCGGTACTAAAAGCTCTTGTGTCCTTGGACGACCTCGGTATCTTACCAACACTATACTACGCTCACGATGGGTGCACTTGTCCATATGTGTGTTTGGTGTTAGTAAAATATCGTGTTTTATAAATTTAAAACTTGACTAACGTGTAAAAAGGGCTTAAAATATACATTAAAATATATACACACCACACACGCATCAAGTTTTTGGCGCCGCTGCCGGAGACACAAGGATTTTAAGAAAGTTAGGAATCAACGGCCTAATCGTTTTTTCTACTTTTTCTGTTTTTTTTAGGATTTTTCTTAATTTTCAGTTTCTGCAGAGCTCAGCACGGGCCGTGCCTGGTCGGACACGGGCTGTGCCCAGCATTGTCACTGGCAGTTTTTATTTTCCGAGTTACAGAGAGTTGAGCACGGGGCCGTGTCGGTGCAACACGGGCCCGTGTCCAGCTCCCCAGTAACAGGGATCAGGAAAACAATCACTGTATCTCCGACCACGGGCCGTGTTCACCTGAGCACGGGGCCGTGGTGAACCTTCTGACCAACATTCTTTTCTGTTTTTTTTTTGCAGGACTTGGAACCCAGGCACCACATCTGAACTTTCTACGTAGTGTATGAGCTCCAGTTCGAGTAGAGACATAAAAGAACCTCTTGAAGAACCCGAACGCTTTCTCAGAAAAAGACTCAAAGCTAAAAACCAAGAGAAAGTTTCGGGGGACCCACTTCCAATGGCGGACCAACGTACCCTCATGGATTACCTACGACCCACCGTAGGTAATCTCGGCGCCGCTATCAATGCACCGAATGTCGAAGCCAATAACTTCGAACTTCGGCCACATTTGATACAAATGCTTCAAAACTCCGCAACCTTCCATGGGCTTGCGGACGAGGATCCCCATCTACATATTACTAATTTCTTAGAAATATGTGATACCTTTCGGATCAATGGAGCATCAAACGACGCCATCCGCCTTGGATGTTTCCATTTTCACTAAAAAGACCGAGCTAAGGCTTGGCTTAATACCCTCCTAGTTGGCTCGGTAAACACCTGGGATGAACTAGCCCAAAAGTTTCTATATAAGTATCTCTCTCCTGCTAAAACGGCTAAATTAATGACTGGAATTAATACATATTCACAAGAGGATGGGGAATCCTTATATGAAACTTGGGAAAGGTTCAAGGAGCTACTAAGAAAGTGTCCTCATCACGGTCTTGCGGTATGGCAACAAGTATCCACTTTCTACAATGGGTTGTTGCCACACACAAGACAAACATTTGATTCTAGCTCTGGGGGACTTCTAGGTAATCGTCGCCCGAATGAAATATATAATCAAATTGAGGAAATTGCTCAAACCAATTTTCAGTGGCACACTCCTCGAGGCAATAAATTTATTGCCCCGGGCTCCCATAAGGTTGATGAAAGCACTTCTTTACAAGCCCAAATCGAGGCCCTTTCTTCAAAAATCAAAAAGTTAGAAATGACAAAAATGGCCTCGGTTATGGCTTGTGAGGGGTGTGGTGGGCCACATGAAAATTGGAGTTGTATGAAAGAATTAGATGATCAAACGGAAACGGTAAACTACATTGATAATAGACCTAGGCCGTCGGGTCCTCCAACGGGTACCTACAACCATGGTTGCAAAAGTCGCTAGACGCTCACTAGTCGGTCGACTGGGGAGTTAAGAGTACTCGGCATAGGCGGAGAGTACTCGGGGAGTACTCGGACATGTTAAATTGTCACACCCCGACCACGTAAAACAACAAAACGTGGCGGAAACATCGGGGAGTGTTGTAACAAAATCATTGTTTCATAACACATGGAAATTGAAGTATTGTTTTATTGAATAAAATAGTTACAATGTCTTGACAATCAAAGAAACATAACATAAATAACTAGCCTTGCATCTTTTATTGTCACTAAGGCCCAAGTCCGCCTAAGTGTATCTTGACCAATCCTATGCTTCATTTCCTGAAACACATGTGAAAATAGGTACATCAGCATAAAAATGCCGGCGAGTACATAGGTTTTGCGAAAATAAGATTCATGACTTCTGTTTAAGAAAATGTTTAGTCATGAACCTCGAAATTTGCTTTGTCTTTGTAAATCATTTGAAAAACAATAAGTTCAGATGATATGTATAAATAAGAGAATAATGCATGGTTAAATGAATAACCATGTAAAATGAGTTTGTATAAGTTAAGTTGTTTGTAAAACAATGTATTGTGAAAAGTATGTTATTTGTATAAAATGTCATGTGTCTTAAATTGAAATGATTTAAATAACACTACGATATGTAATACCATACAATCACTTATATATAGGAAGTACCAGCGGCGTATCCACCATGCTTGTATCATATTACACACACCTCGTTACTTAAATCACTTACGCAAACCAAACCAAACCAACAATGTAAGATATCTATGTTTAAACCAATTGTCAAATGTATTGAATAATATGTCAAAGTGTTTATGTCAAGATGTAAATCATGTAATGTAAAACAAATGTGATATGTATGGCTAGTGAAATGCATCAACTAAACCATAGGTGAAACGCACAAAACAAAGCATTGAAGTAAAACTTGGTTTAAATCAAAGTTATGTTTTGTGGGAAATGCATGATCAAATGTAAATCATGTTAAAATGTCTATGTCAAATGTCTATGTCAAAAGGTCTATGTCAAAATGTCTTTGTGTAAACCATGTCAAAATATCATGTATGGCAAGTGGAATATATATGTATATATATATCCATTAAGCCATAGGTGAAAATGCACAAAACAATATATTGAAGTAAAACTTGGTTTAAATCAATGTTATGTCTTGTGGATATGCATGCTATACTGAATATGAACATTTATGCGGTGTTGTTATAATGCATACATCCAAGCCTTGCGACTGTGGCGATAAACCCTTAAACGACTTAAAGGATTATCTGTGCTTCATATCATCGAATTCGGTCATTCCTTCCAATCCCCACCAACCCGGGATTTCAGAAACGGGAGTTGTCAATTCCTATGGTACCACTACCTACTAACGAACGGCGTAGCTAATGTTAATGAATGTATTGTCCCATTTAAACAAACCAAATGTCATAACAAAATGTAAGCATGTGATGAAATGAAAATGTACTAAGTATGATGAACATACATAGCATGTGAATGTGATGTGATGTGATGCGATGTAAAATGATGTACTAAGTAATGCACACAATGGGCACACCTAGCATGAAATGTCATGTAAAACGATGTACTAAGTAATGCACACAATGGGCACACCTAGCATGAAATGTCATGCAAAACGATGTACTAAGTAATGCACACAATGGGCACACCTAGCATGAAATGTCATGTAAAACGATGTACTAAGTAATGCACACAATGGGCACACCTAGCATAAACACAATGAAATCATGTACTATAAGTGTACCATTGAACATAATAAGCATATGATATGAAAACATGGAAAGCATGAAAGTAACAAGTAGGCACATGTGTTCCACCCCAAAACGTTTGGAAAACAGTAAAATAGGGGTCTATGTACTCACTTGAGATTGCTTAGTAGTTCTTGAGTGACAACCAAACAATGCTAGAGATCACGGATATCAAACGGCACCTAATATAGGTAACTATGTTAATAAACCGGACCTAAATCGGAAGACTGGGTAGCATGAGGGTTTGTAAACCAAATGAGTGTAGGAACTCATGTGATATGGTTTAACAAAGCCTACATACTAAATGAAACTTAACCTAAGTGTTTACGACCCATTACGACCCGTTTAGGTAGCTTATGCTACTTTAGCGCGTCGTTCGCGTGAAACACGTTCGGAACGTCTAACTAGTCCTATGACAAGTGTTATATGCCTAAAGATGTTACATAATCAGTTATGTGACAAAAGTTTAGGTTACATATGCTTAATTACCAGTTATTCATGAAAAGGGTATTCTGGTAATTTACCTAAGGCATATAAACTACCTATCATACAACTATTCAAACGATGTGACCATAGGGTATAACCTCGGAAGGTTACTCCCTATACTATGGTCACCTAAGGTGTTTGGTCGGATCCTAATGATCGACCAAATGGGTCGGGTTCGAAAGCATAAGCGACTGATCAAGTCGCTTACCCTTACGACCCTAGACAACGTGGTAATCAGTAGGCATAGTCCCAAGGGACTATAACCAACGTGATTACACTCACGTTGCGAAGTTCAAACGAACTTCGCATTGACCATAAACTGGTCAACGCAGAAAGTCAAACAAAGTTTGACTTTCAGACTCTAAAGACTCGAAAAGCAATAAAAGAACGAAAGAATACTTACGAAGGGTCCCCGCAAGATTGATAACCCGAGTATTCTCAGGTATGAGGCGATAAAACACCCCAACTTAGAGAATTCTCATATTTCAAGTGGGTTTTCCAAGTGATCATGGTGGGTATTTATAGGATATGCACCACCGTTAGGATCGTTTCATGTAAACCGTGCTTTAATCGCATCCGTACAAGTGTCGGAACCTTATGGTGGCTAAAATTGATCCTTATCAGCTGACTAAGCATGTGTGAATGTGTGGTGGAGGATTAAACAGCTGCAAACTGCTGTTAAATGCAATTAATCTGGTCAGGAAGTCGGACGCGGCCCGCTTCAGCATGTGCAGAAACTCAGGCGGGCCGCCTGGGAGTCACAGATCAGAAACTATGTTGCATTTTGACAGTTTCAGTCCCTGCACGTGTTTAAGGCCATTCCCGACACTTCTAAGGCCCGTAAAGCCAACTTTAAGGCCCTAAAATGATGCCTAAACATTGTGGACATGAAACATGCTCAAAAATATGTCGGATGTCCGTTCGTTTGGTCGTACGAACGCGATGTTCGCTTAATTACGACGAAATGCGCATAAGCGCGAAAAACGATCCAAATGACGCGACGAATGGATTTTTCTTATGGAGAACACTAAAGTATAATATAGTCATGCTTATATAAATTTTTGGATGTCCGGATGTATTCAGAACGTAAGTTATGCGCGAAAATGCAAACTTGTGCACTTTTTGACACTTTTAGTCCCTGAATGACCCAAAAGTTTATTTTAGCACACCGAACCCCTCAAAGCCTATTTCTAAGCTATGTAAAGGATATTTATGGTGTGTTTAACTTATGGTCATGTTCCGGAATGTCTGTTACAGTTCAGATTGGCATACTTTCGCAGTTTGTCAAATTTAGTCCCTGTAGACGAAATAACTTGTTTTTGCCATACCAAAGCCTTCAAAACTTATTTCTAAGTTATGTAAAGGTTATTTAAGGTATGTTAAGACAATTTCACTATTCCGGAGTGTTTGTTGCATTTAAACTGGTTATATTTACGCATCGGTGCGCGTTTAACCTTCCAGAAAGCGATTTAGAGTTTGGAATTGAACAAAAATTGATACGTGCAAATGATACACATATTTATACAAATCCCAAGTATGAAATACAATATTTCATTGCTACAGTATTTGTTTGATGGCCGCGGAGGCACAGGTGTTACAGTCTCCCCTACTTTAGGAAATTTCGTCCCGAAATTTATTTAGAGGAAACTTGTGAGAGTTTAAAACATGAAGTTGAAAAGATCGAACAACATTGGTTCGGGTTCTGAACTTCTAGTAACTTTAATAACATTATGCTTGCAATGTAAGAGGGACACTTATATACAAGTATATGAAGCGTCATTGGTGCGTCCACCGTACCTCCATTACATCGTTCTCATTTTGTTATTGTTGTCACTATCGGTTCTTACACATAATAAACCTTACTGGGTTTCTGTGCACTAAATTTCATAATTATGTACGCGTCCATAATTAGACAATTCCTTGCACAGTTCACACAGTCTATTTTATAATGCGTAGGGTAAAACCAAATGAACAATCCTGTGATGAGTATGACTAGACCGCCGTAGAGTCCTTTTAATTAAATCAATAAATGATCTAAATAGACTATCAAGGAGTCTGTCCAGCTACATCACTAGATGTCATTCTTTAACCAGATTGTGAATCAATCTTTTGACTAGACCACCAAAAGGGTCTCTTATGAACCATGGAGCGGTACTATGAAATCCTAGGGTCTTAACTATTACATAGAAGCCCATTAAGGATTTAAGGCAGTACCTTTTTTTTTGAATATCCTACTACGAATCCCTCATATGAAGATATGAAAGATTCCACGAGGATTTGGATAATGAATATCCAGAGTATACCAAAAACACAAAAATGCATAAATGAAAACACAAAATGCATAAACACATAGTCATATAACCACAAAATTGTTTAACTAGAAGTTTGTTCTGCTAACAAAGCACATGTATTTAAAGCACACTAGGAATCCATCTCGTGGATTTCATTTGGTACTTTAAACATTAACAAGAATCTAACTATAAAGATAGAAAGATTCAAAAGGAAAATTCGATTTCGATTGTAAGGAACCGAAATGTTCGAATTAAGGTACACTAGGAATCCAATTAAGGACTCTGATTTGAATGATAATCATCCACAAGGGTCTAAATGTGAAGACAAAAAGATCCCATATGGATTTTAGAAGTTGAAGATGTTTTGAAACCTTGCACTGGATGTGCTTATGTCAAAACATGAAGTAAGAATGCTTATGAAGTTGAGATGCTAGATATGTCAAGGCGACATATGAAGCAGAATTTGAAGGTTAGGTCAATGTACGAGGAAAATATTTTTGAAAACTATGCATGGGGTTCTTAAAAAAAATGTGTTCAATGTTTTTGAAACCTTATATATAATACATTTGAAATTATAAAGTAGGTGTAAAAATGTTTTAAAATCATGCGAGATGAATTTTGAAATTATGTATAAGGTTTTTGAAAAACATGAATGATGCTTTTCGAAATCATGCACTTGATAAGAAAATGTACTATGTAAATATTGTTTTCAGACTATATGAAATGTTTTGAAATTAGGAAGGTTGGTTTTGATAACATGGCCAATGTTTTTGAAATAACATAGACAATGCATTCAGAAAAATTGTTTTCAAACTATATGAAATGTTTTGAGATCATGAAGATTGTTTTTGAAATACTTGTATTGTATATGTTGAAAAATCAAAACGTAGTGGGTATGAGATTTGAAAATACCCTTAGTTATCTAACCAAGGATTCAAAGGTACAGATGTGCAGAAGCATGATTATTCATAATGTCACTTTATTTTCTGTACTTTGTTTCTTTGAGTGAAATGAGTACTTAAAATTTTCGAGGGAATCATGAGCGATCATTTGAAAGAGAGAATCACAAGAGTAGTCTGTAAGGATCATAGTTCCTTAATACATGTATTATAGGGAAATGCCATAAACACATGTAATTATACTTGTATATCAGAATTGCGAACAACAACTTTTATTTATGAACGAGACATATTGTTTCACAATACACGAAAACAAAAGAAACAAAGGCATAAGACAACATCATCCTTTGTTCAGCCGAATGCTCATCCAAGGGTTGGATTTGCATTAGCAAGCTTTGGGCAGTTGTTCCTGAAATGGCTCGTATCACCACAATGGTAGCATGATCCAGACAGAAAGCGAGCTTGAGCAGGATTGGCTTGTGGTCGGTTTGGACCACCTTGGTTTGGGGTAAATCGACAAACATTTTCCAGGTGACCGAGTCGCCCGCACGATGCATACCAACGACACTGTAGGCGAGCTAGGTGGTGTGCATTACATTTGTCGCATATTGGGGTTGTTCCCTTGTATTGCTTCTTAGCAGGTGGTGTTGCCACCCGGATGGGTCCTGTTTGATTTGGTACTACTGCAACACAAACTTTTGCTGTATGACCTTTACGTCCACAAATTTGGCATTCACGGCACTTCACATTAGCATGATGATGAAGGTTACATTGGTTGCACAAGGGTGAAGTTCCATTGTATGGCTTCCTAGCTGGTGGCCTTGCCACATGGCTAGGTCCTGCTTGATTAGGTGTAACCGCTGCGGGTTTCCTTGAAGCCTTACGCTTCCTTGATTTTGGTGCTGGCTTAACTTCTGCTTCCTTTGGTGGCTCTTGAGTGGCTTCATTGTCGAGACGAGAGGCTTCATTGTTGAGACGAGCCATAGCAATGCCTAAATCCACAGTCTTCTGAATCACTTCGCTTATTTGCTGGACAAATTTGGCTGTTCGCTCGGACATTTGACCAGTGCTGAGAGGAAGAGACATTCTAGAAGAAAAAGAAGGACATAGGAAGTAACAAATGAAAGGTTATTGGATAATCAATGGTAACGAATGAAGATTGTGATCATTTGTTTGTTACCTAAGGCAAACAAATGAGATGGTGACAAATCAAAGTAAATGGGTCAAAAATAATGTATCGCGAAGACATGCTCGCCTATAAGTGAACACTTATCCCAAGAATTCCCAGGTAAGCACAACTGGTCTCGCGTCTGATGAGATGTATACGAAGTGCTTGCCTAGACAGAAAACCCAGAATACAGGCATTCACCCTTCCAGTTTGCACGTGTTCACATTATTTAAAACCCAAAACCTTGACGAGGTTTTGAAAATTCAAAGGGGTTCAAAACCATATAATAGAGAGTTCAAAACCTTACAATAGCGGGTTCAAAACCTTATAACTGAGGGTTCAAAACCTTGTAACTGAGGGTTCAAAACCTTACAATAGCAGGTTCAAAACCTTATAACTGAGGGTTCAAAACCTTGTAACTGAGGGATCAAAACCTTATAACTGAGGTTTCAAAACCTAGTAATAAATCATCCTACAACAAATGATTGGTTTTCAAAGCGGTTTTGAAATTTATGTTCTTGTTGTGGTCGCCGCCTAAGGATAGGTGACGGTATTGTTTTATGACTAAACGCAAGTAAACTCGCGTTAGGGTCCTAAGAAGGTTATAGACTAGGTCAAAGCATTACTAATAACCTAATTCCCTATAACCATTGGCTCTGATACCAACTTTTCTGTCACACCCCGACCACGTTTTGTTGTTTTACGTGGTCGGGGTGTGACAGAAAAGTAAACATCGGGGAGTGTTGTAACAGAATCATTGTTTCATAACACATGGAAATTGAAGTATTGTTTTATTGAATAAAATAGTTACAATGTCTTGACAATCAAAGAAACATAACATAAATAACTAGTCTTGCATATTTTATTGTCACTAAGGCCCAAGTCCGCCTAAGTGTATCTTGACCAATCCTATGCTTCATTTCCTGAAACACATGTGAAAATAGGTACGTCAGCATAAAAATGCCGGCGAGTACATAGGTTTTGCGAAAATAAGATTCATGACTTCTGTTTAAGAAAATGTTTAGTCATGAACCTCGAAATTTGCTTTGTCTTTGTAAATCATTTGAAAAACAATAAGTTCAGATGATATGTATAAATAAGAGAATAATGCATGGTTAAATGAATAACCATGTAAAATGAGTTTGTATAAGTTAAGTTGTTTGTAAAACAATGTATTGTGAAAAGTATGTTATTTGTATAAAATGTCATGTGTCTTAAATTGAAATGATTTAAATAACGCTACGATATGTAATACCATACAATCACTTATATATAGGAAGTACCAGCGGCGTATCCACCATGCTTGTATCATATTACACACGCCTCGTTACTTAAATCACTTACGCAAACCAAACCAACAATGTAAGATATCTATGTTTAAACCAATTGTCAAATGTATTGAATAATATGTCAAAGTGTTTATGTCAAGATGTAAATCATGTAATGTAAAACAAATGTGATATGTATGGCTAGTGAAATGCATCAACTAAACCATAGGTGAAACGCACAAAACAAAGCATTGAAGTAAAACTTGGTTTAAATCAAAGTTATGTTTTGTGGGAAATGCATGATCAAATGTAAATCATGTTAAAATGTCTATGTCAAATGTCTATGTCAAAAGGTCTATGTCAAAATGTCTTTGTGTAAACCATGTCAAAATATCATGTATGGCAAGTGGAATATATATGTATATATATATCCATTAAGCCATAGGTGAAAATGCACAAAACAATATATTGAAGTAAAACTTGGTTTAAATCAATGTTATGTCTTGTGGATATGCATGCTATACTGAATATGAACATTTATGCGGTGTTGTTATAATGCATACATCCAAGCCTTGCGATTGTGGCGATAAACCCTTAAACGACTTAAAGGATTATCTGTGCTTCATATCATCGAATTCGGTCATTCCTTCCAATCCCCACCAACCCGGGATTTCAGAAACGGGAGTTGTCAATTCCTATGGTACCACTACCTACTAACGAACGGCGTAGCTAATGTTAATGAATGTATTGTCCCATTTAAACAAACCAAATGTCATAACAAAATGTAAGCATGTGATGAAATGAAAATGTACTAAGTATGATGAACATACATAGCATGTGAATGTGATGTGATGTGATGCGATGTAAAATGATGTACTAAGTAATGCACACAATGGGCACACCTAGCATGAAATGTCATGTAAAACGATGTACTAAGTAATGCACACAATGGGCACACCTAGCATGAAATGTCATGCAAAACGATGTACTAAGTAATGCACACAATGGGCACACCTAGCATGAAATGTCATGTAAAACGATGTACTAAGTAATGCACACAATGGGCACACCTAGCATAAACACAATGAAATCATGTACTATAAGTGTACCATTGAACATAATAAGCATATGATATGAAAACATGGAAAGCATGAAAGTAACAAGTAGGCACATGTGTTCCACCCCAAAACGTTTGGAAAACAGTAAAATAGGGGTCTATGTACTCACTTGAGATTGCTTAGTAGTTCTTGAGTGACAACCAAACAATGCTAGAGATCACGGATATCAAACGGCACCTAATATAGGTAACTATGTTAATAAACCGGACCTAAATCGGAAGACTGGGTAGCATGAGGGTTTGTAAACCAAATGAGTGTAGGAACTCATGTGATATGGTTTAACAAAGCCTACATACTAAATGAAACTTAACCTAAGTGTTTACGACCCATTACGACCCGTTTAGGTAGCTTATGCTACTTTAGCGCGTCGTTCGCGTGAAACACGTTCGGAACGTCTAACTAGTCCTATGACAAGTGTTATATGCCTAAAGATGTTACATAATCAGTTATGTGACAAAAGTTTAGGTTACATATGCTTAATTACCAGTTATTCATGAAAAGGGTATTCTGGTAATTTACCTAAGGCATATAAACTACCTATCATACAACTATTCAAACGATGTGACCATAGGGTATAACCTCGGAAGGTTACTCCCTATACTATGGTCACCTAAGGTGTTTGGTCGGATCCTAATGATCGACCAAATGGGTCGGGTTCGAAAGCATAAGCGACTGATCAAGTCGCTTACCCTTACGACCCTAGACAACGTGGTAATCAGTAGGCATAGTCCCAAGGGACTATAACCAACGTGATTACACTCACGTTGCGAAGTTCAAACGAACTTCGCATTGACCATAAACTGGTCAACGCAGAAAGTCAAACAAAGTTTGACTTTCAGACTCTAAAGACTCGAAAAGCAATAAAAGAACGAAAGAATACTTACGAAGGGTCCCCGCAAGATTGATAACCCGAGTATTCTCAGGTATGAGGCGATAAAACACCCCAACTTAGAGAATTCTCATATTTCAAGTGGGTTTTCCAAGTGATCATGGTGGGTATTTATAGGATATGCACCACCGTTAGGATCGTTTCATGTAAACCGTGCTTTAATCGCATCCGTACAAGTGTCGGAACCTTATGGTGGCTAAAATTGATCCTTATCAGCTGACTAAGCATGTGTGAATGTGTGGTGGAGGATTAAACAGCTGCAAACTGCTGTTAAATGCAATTAATCTGGTCAGGAAGTCGGACGCGGCCCGCTTCAGCATGTGCAGAAACTCAGGCGGGCCGCCTGGGAGTCACAGATCAGAAACTATGTTGCATTTTGACAGTTTCAGTCCCTGCACGTGTTTAAGGCCATTCTCGACACTTCTAAGGCCCGTAAAGCCAACTTTAAGGCCCTAAAATGATGCCTAAACATTGTGGACATGAAACATGCTCAAAAATATGTCGGATGTCCGTTCGTTTGGTCGTACGAACGCGATGTTCGCTTAATTACGACGAAATGCGCATAAGCGCGAAAAACGATCCAAATGACGCGACGAATGGATTTTTCTTATGGCGAACACTAAAGTATAATATAGTCATGCTTATATAAATTTTTGGATGTCCGGATGTATTCAGAACGTAAGTTATGCGCGAAAATGCAAACTTGTGCACTTTTTGACACTTTTAGTCCCTGAATGACCCAAAAGTTTATTTTAGCACACCGAACCCCTCAAAGCCTATTTCTAAGCTATGTAAAGGATATTTATGGTGTGTTTAACTTATGGTCATGTTCCAGAATGTCTGTTACAGTTCAGATTGGCATACTTTCGCAGTTTGTCAAATTTAGTCCCTGTAGACGAAATAACTTGTTTTTGCCATACCAAAGCCTTCAAAACTTATTTCTAAGTTATGTAAAGGTTATTTAAGGTATGTTAAGCCAATGTCACTATTCTGGAGTGTTTGTTGCATTTAAACTGGTTATATTTACGCATCGGTGCGCGTTTAACCTTCCAGAAAGCGATTTAGAGTTTGGAATTGAACAAAAATTGATACGTGCAAATGATACACATATTTATACAAATCCCAAGTATGAAATACAATATTTCATTGCTACAGTATTTGTTTGATGGCCGCGGAGGCACAGGTGTTACATAAATCATAAAGAAATTAATTTTTGGAAATTAAATATATGTCTAATAACATAAATTTACTAATATTTATAACAAAATACGTGAAAATGATATTAATTATTTAATATGATAGTCATATAAATTATTTTTTATTATTTTTCAAGTCAAACTCGGCCCGAATTGACCTACCAGATCCGATTTTCGCCGAGCATGACCGCGTTTAATCGATTCCGAGTAATTAGGCGGAGTTAGAGAAAGTCGCCTCGGCAGCCTATCTTGTAGCGACTACTCGGGGAGTACTCGGCCTTGGAAACCTTGTTTTACAACCATGCCTACAACCAAGGATGGCGTAACCACCCTAACCTTGGTTGGAGAGATCCTGGCAATAGTAGTAACCAACAAAACCAACGAACTAACTTTCAACAACCACAAAATTTTTCTCAACAACAAGGTGGACAAGAAAGGCTTGAAGATACTGTATCTCGCCTCATCTCCGACACCGAAAAGAAAAACTCGGATCGATTTCAGCAATTGAAATCGAATTTTAGAAATCAACAAGCTAGCATTCAAAACATCGAAAAACAATTAAATCAAATAGCTCAAAATTTCTCCGAGAGACCACATGGCGCGTTACCAAGTAATACCGAGACCAACCCAAAGGCGCAAGTACATCTCATAACATTGAGAAACCGTACGTGGGTCCCGAAGAGGCTCCACTTCCACCAACTGAAAGAAGCCAATCTAGCCAAACCACAATTCCACCCACGCCCCAACAAGAGAAGGCTTCTTCACCAGTTCAAGATCCTACTAAGACTCCTCCGGTTCCATACCCCGATCGGTTAATTCGTCAAAAGACCGATGAGCAATTCGCAAAGTTCGAAAATTTACTAAAACAATTGCATGTTAATATTCCATTTATCGAAGTCCTAACTCAAATGCCTAAATATTCAAAATTTATGTGGGACTTCCTCACTCATAAAAGGAAAATTGAATCATTGCAATTAGTTAACTTAGGCGAAGAATGCTCCGCCTTACTACTCAACAAACTCCCGCAAAAGAAAATCGATCCTGGAAGCTTCACGATTCCTTGCTCAATTGGGGGATCCCCCATTCGCAATGCACTAGCCGACCTTGGGGCTAGCATCAACCTCATGCCCGCATCAATGTTCAAACGACTCGGCCTAGGAAAAATGAGCCCTACAAAGATGAGCATACAACTTGCCGATAGATCCGTCAAATATCCATAAGGTGTCGCTGAAAATCTATTGGTCAAAGTCGACAATTTCGTCTTCCCGGCCGACTTTGTCATACTAGACATGGAAGAAGACACCGATGTCCCCCTCATCCTAGGGAGGCCATTTCTAGCCACAGCCCAAGCAATGGTAGACATGAATGACGGAACACTAACATTGAAGTTTGGGGACGAGGAAGTGAAGTTTGGAGTTGGAAAGAGAGTAGAAGACGAAGACCCGGTCAACTACATGAAGGTCATAGACTCAAGCTTGGATGGCGCTCTCCGACGGTGTAGCATGGGATGCAAAACATCCCACTTGGGTGACATATGACCAGGCTTTGGGTCTAGCCAAGGACCCTTATAAACGTGGCGCACCACGGAGGCATTCCACGGAACTATCATTAGTTTAGTTTAGATTAATTTAATGATTTCTAGTTCAGTTTTAATTTGCAGGAATAAAACACAATCGGGATGCCAAAGGATAACAAGGGAAACTTGAACCAGCACCCCATGCACGAAAACAGGGCCATCCGACAAAATTTTCTTCATTACAGCAAGTTCAGCACGGGCCGTGCCCGCCCAACACGGCCCCGTGCTGCACAATCTGCAGAAAGTGCCCAGTTCAGGTAACTGGACACGGGCCGTGTTCACCTAACACGCCCCCGTGTCCAGGCTTCTGTTTCTTTTTACGACTTTTTGTTACTGGCGATCTGAACACGGGGCCGTGTCCAGACGCCCAGTAACATAAATTTTGCTTTTTCACACCTTTTTACACATTCAATCAACCTAAAAACTTATTTTTGGGACACATTGAGGACAATGTGTAATTTAAGTGTGGGGGGGGGGGGATGCTAAAACTTTAAATCTTGCAAGTCCTAATTACAAGACTTACACAAAACTCTGCTGAAACCGCTAATCACCCCAAATTTTTTCAAAAATTTTTCATTTTTTTACTTGTCTTGGTTTAACTTGGGAATTTCAAATTCTAAAAAAGGTTATATTTTTACAAATTTACAACCGATAGTGTCGTGATAAAAAGAAGCAACATAAGAAAATTATGAAACGGCATGACAAGCTTAGTTAAAATTTGATTATATATACTTGATCACATAAAAACCCATTCCCACAAAAGTGAGTTTTGAGCCTTTATTGAGCATACAAATACATATCTTTAAACTAAATGCTCATTTTTCGTTTCTTGTGTGAATAGCCGCTTGGTTCTTACAACTCTAGAACTTGCCACGATGATACATTCCCGGTCCTTACCAACTTAAACACGAGTAAGTAAATGACGGAGGCATTAGGACTAACTTTTTTTCTACACCATTATTTTTTCTTTTTTTACCACCTACCCAAAATCCCCCTAGTTGACCCCATTGAGCCTAAACATTTTCATTTCATAACCCAAACCAAACACCCTTTCACCCACCAAAACCTTTTTTATTTTTAACCCTTTTGTTTTAGTAACAAGCTCAGTTTTTCGTATGAATTTTCAAAAAAAAAATGTTGATGATGAAGCAAAAGAGAAATAAACAAACAAGTTCATCAAAAATAACTTGCTTTGAATAATGGCTTCATCAAAATAAAAATTGCAAAAAAAAAAAAAAAAAAAGTCTTACGAAAACCGACGCTTTTACGCCTTTCGCCCTTTTACTAACCACTAACCCAACCACCTATCTTTAACCCAAGCCTAACCCTTCACCCAAAAGTCCTCTTGATATTTACAAAGGTATATAGTTAAAAAGGAGGAGGATTGATTGCTTGGCAAGCCTATGGTAGGAGTAAGTTCCATGCCGCTCTCGAGTGATTCACTAAAATACATCTTCGGCCAAGTGTTGAGTGATCCTCGTGAGGTATGTGAACTTGTTTATAAATGAAATTTTAAAAAGGCATGTTATGCCCTAATAAGTAATTTATCTTATGTAATGTTTTAAATAAATCATGACGAATAGGATTGTAAATAAATAAAAATAAAACTTAATAAAGAATCTTGGAAATCCCGACACTCTATGACAAGCCCAAAACCTTCTCTTCTACCCATTCCATTTGGGAGTGTAAAGCCACATTATAAAGAGTTTTGCTTGAGGACAAGCAAAGATTCAAGTGTGGGGGCATTTGATGTGCACAAAATGCAACATATAAATTACATCAATTGTGGCATAAAACTAACCCTTTTTTAGTACTAATGTTGGAAAAAGTGTGTTTTTGTCTCCCTTCTGTATTTTCAGGATTAAATGAGCTCAAATGAACAAAAGAAGCAAAAAGACAGCTAAATATAACATAAATACAAGAAAAGGAACAAACGTGCCATGCCCGACCCCCCGACAGCATCTTCCCAAGCAAAATCAAGAAGACAGAAGGCTGAACACACCCCGTGCTCAGTGAACACGGGGGCGTGCCTAAGTGTCAGCAGAAAAGACAAAGCCATAGAAGCTTCTATCACTCACCACGGGGTCGTGCTAAGCGGACACGGGGCCGTGGTCAACTCTAAGATTCGCAGAATCTGGGGAAATCTTTATAGTACAGATATGCTTCTGCACACGGGGGCGTGCCCAACGAACACGGAGGCGTGGTCAATTAATGCAGACAAACTGCAATAAATGAAGAAAGAGAAGGAGGATGGACACGGGGCCATGCCCAATGGAGACGGGGCCGTGCCCGAGCTGCTGTTCAGGCTATAAATAGGGGTGCTTGGCTCATTTGCAAACGATCCCTTGACACACCACCTCTCTCACACTTCACCCACCACCCACCACCATCACAACACCATCATCCACCACCATCATCCATTGTCCATCATAGAGTGTGTGAGTCATCTCGAGATCCAAGATTGATCGTAAGAGTTCTTGACAATCAAAGGCCATGTTTGCCTAAGTCTCTTACATCACTTGGTGAAGAAAAATGTCTAGTGTAATACTTTTTATTTTTAATCTTTTCGCACTTTTTACTTGGTTATGTATTAATGACTTTAATAACTAGTTTCTTATGTTGAAGGTGATTCTTCCTTATCGTTTGTCCGTGGTGTCTTGGCATTATTTTACTGTCTATATAAAATAAAATATTTTCACCATTCATATCTCCACGGTCTATATGGAGGTATGTTGGCTACCTGGTCGGGGGTTAAGGGAACAGTTTGGTAAGAGTCTTTCCTTGTTCAGTGTATAGATCCTGCAAGGACCTGGGTCAAATTTAGTAGGGCCTCCTTCAATACCTACCGGTATTGGATGGCGGGGGTCCAAACTCTTTGATCCCCTCATATGTAAGCTACTATTAATACTTTAACCCGGCTACTTAGGACTGTATCCCTGATGACTCAGACTACTTAGCCGAGGGTAACGTCACCTTCAAAAGAGGGGCCTACTATAATATGTATTAATAACTTAATTAATTATCTTTCAATAATCCGACCCTTTAGGATTGTATCCTTGCTGACTCAAACTACTGGGTTGAGGGTAACGTCACCTTCAAAAGAGGGGCCTACTACAATAACTAAGATAATCTCTTAAAAAGTACAAAAGTGCGGAATAATCAAAGGTTACACTATACACGAGTCGGAGCCAAGTGATTCATCTTGTCTATCTGTTTTTACTTTTATTTTATTTTTCAGCATTTTAGTTAGTTTTTATTTTCCTAGTTTAAAACCTTTTTCTAAATTTTGATTTGATTAGACGTTGAGGATAAACCGGTACTAAAAGCTCTTGTGTCCTTGGATGACCTCGGTATCTTACCAACACTGTACTACGCTCACGATGGGTGCACTTGCCCATATGTGTGTTTGGTGTTAGTAAAATATCGTGTTTTATAAATTTAAAACTTGACTAACGTGTAAAAAGGGCTTAAAATATACATTAAAATATATACACACCACACACGCGTCAATTAGCTACGATAATTCAAAGGATTTGTGGGCTAAGCTTGAGAAGAAATGTATTGGAGGGGAAGAGATCGTGAAAAACAAGAAACGTCTACTGAAAAAGGAGTTTGACTTATATGCATGCATGAAAAATGAAAATGTATTAAAGATGATTGAATGGTTCTGCCATTTGAAGATACAACTTGATAGACATGGTATCACAGTTACTGAAGAAGAGATGGTTGAAAAGCTGTTTGAATCTTTACCGGAAGAGAAAGACTGACAATACTATGGTCTAGTTCTGAAAAACACAAAAGCAATGCCATAAATGACTGTTGACTGGTTGATCGAAAGATTTGAGAGTCATGAGCTAGAGATCAAGAAAATGAACAAAGTGAACAACACCCCATATCAACAAAATGTTGATCTCTACTACAGGGGTAGTATGATTCCGAGCACCACTTCACCAAAAACCGATTTTTCTGCTGAAAGCTCAAACACGGTGACTCAAGAAAGACAAAGCAACAGTTCATCACCAAGTAGTGGTTATCATGGAGGTTCTTCTTCCTCTGTTCCAAGCAGACAGCAACAACAAACTATTCCTAAAAATGTGTTTCAATGTAACATTGCTGTGAACCTAAACAACGCTCAAAACTTCAATGAAGAGACATCAAAACAACAAATGGTGTTTCTTGCTTCGATCTTGGAATCATATGAAAGTTTGGTCGCTGGAAAAATCGGAAATACAAATCTGACAAAAGAAGATTATGACCAGATTGATCCCGAAGAGATGGAATTAATTGATATACTCTGGTGTATGGCTAGCGTAATCAGGAGAGCACAACGATTCATGGAGATCACAGGAAGAAACTCAACCGGTGGGCCTTCAAAAAAACTGGGATTTGATAAATCCAAAGTTACCTGCTTCAAATGTAAACAAAAGGGGCACTTTAAGCGGGAATGCAGAAACTCAGCAGTGGATGAAATTGCTAATCCTTTTCATGACGACTATTATAAGAAAGCTGTTTATCACCGAAATCGCGAAGAGCCACCCAGAATGAAGCAAATCGAGGAGACTCCAAAGGAGAAGTCGAGAGCTTTAGCTGTGATTCAAGATGACGAAGGATTTGATTGGAGTGAGTTCTTGCAAGAAGATAATGTAGTTGGCTTTGCATTCATGGCACAAATTCAACCATATAAAGATACATGAACTGAAGAGCAAAAATTCATCTATCAAAAGATGTTAGCAGAAAATATTAGGGATAAAAACTATGCAGCTTGGAAAGAAGCCAAAAGAGCAAATAGATGGGATCCTGATCGTGAATGCTATTTGGACCCGAAAGGCAACATAATTGCGGAACCATCATCTATCAAACTCGAAACTCTCATAGAATCTATAAAGAAAGAAGATGAACAGAGAGAGAGAGAGAGAGAGAGAGAGAGAGAGAGGGATCTTGCAAAGAAAGCTGAAGAAGAAGAGCTAAAGTCAAAGAAGATAGATGAGGGGATCATCGATACTTCAAAGAAAATGACAGCAGAAAACCTGACAAAAATGGCTGACAAAGTGCTTATGGCAAAGGAACTAGAGGTAGATTCCAAATCTGCGTCTGAGTCAATAAGCAAGGTCAGTAGTAGTGGTTCAACAAGTGAATTAGGTAAGACTGATTGCGCTAAAATAGAGAGTGATTGCAAAAATCGCATGTACGAATGCAAAGTTTGCAGCACACATGCGTATCTCACAATGAAAAAGACCCAAGATCTGGTTGAGAAAGTCGAAATGACTGAAAAAGGTATTTTAAATCGAGATAAACTTCTTAGAGCTTCTAATGAGAGAATTGATGAATTAACAGAAAGGATTGAAAAGGATAAAACTGATGTTGAACGTTTTAAGAAAGAAAATGAAAAATTAATTCTTGAAAACAGACAAATTTCTGAAACTTATGAGAAGTTGAAAAGAATAGTGAAAGATTCTGATGAGCGAAATGGTAAAACTTATAAAGCAAATGTTCAGTTGTCTGGAGTTCTTCAGGCAAAAGAAAGACAAATCAACCATCAATTGGACGAGATCGCAAATCTTAAGCTTTAGTTCCTGGAAGCTAAGATTGAAAATGAAAGAATCAATTTAAAATTGAACAATTACAACTCCGCGAGCTTTGTTCTTCAACACATAGTTCCCAGACCAATTGGGAAGAACAAAGCTGGTGAAGATGTATACTCGGATGGAACATGGGTGGGTTATCATCAAGCTCCACCACCAGTGTTAAACAATTTTTCAAAGAAACAGTCAGGGTTGGTTAATGAAGATGAAACAAGTGAGAAAACAAATGATGTAAAATTACTAGAAACAATTGATGTCACGTTCACTTCATCGTCTGATAACGATAGTGTTCAATCTGAGGTCGTAAAGAATGTTGTTGAAAAGGTTTTAAAATCTGTTAGTGATTCGACTGAAGATGAAGAATGTTTTCTAAATAATTACATTCCGAAATCAAAATCCCAGAACAACTCAAGTGACGAACCTACTCTTGTCATGTACAAGATGTCTGGTTCCGATAAGTTGTACTCGGATATTGAGTTCTCAATTGAGAACGTGAATGTCGATATGCTGAAACAAGTTTTCAAACTCATTGAAATTGAGGTTTCTGAAATTGAAGGGATGAAAAGTTCCAAAAGGTTTTTGAACTTTGAGAAAGATAAATCTTACTATAAAAAACCTGTTGTACCCCTACATTTTAACAATAACAACCAAAAGAGATGGTTGGGTGGTTATCAGGGTGGTAAGAACAATCAAAAGAGGAACTTTCAAAACAAAAGGTTTGTCGAAAAGAAAGTGTTTGTTAAAAGTTCAAGTTCACTTTCGGAACAAGAGTCGGAAATTTTTTCGAAAACAAATGAAGAATTTTTTGCAAAGAAGGCCTCACAGCCTTAGACTGAAGGGAAAAGTCGGAAAGTTGACACCCACACATGCTTCAAATGCAATGAAGTTGGACACATTGCACGAAAGTGCACCAACTCAAAACCTAAGTCTGTGGTTGTTGAGAATCCAAGAAAGAAAAACGATGTTAAAGGCAAAGCGCCAATGTTTGTTGAGAAGAAGATTTTGAAAAATGAAAACATCAAAGTCACAACTAAACCCGTAAAACAGTCGGTAAAGAAAACTGATAAGTTTTACAAATGGGTCACTTCTCCACAACAAACTTGGAAGCCAAAATCTGAGGTTAAAACATCAAGTGTTCCAAAATCAAAGGTTTCTGATTCTGCAAAACAATCATCTACGACTAAATAGTCAAGATGAATGTACCTTTGGATTTTTATGAGAAGTTGGAAAAACAAACTTCGACCCCACCAGGGAAGAAGTATGTTCCAAAGAAAGACCAACCATCTGGTCAACCTACGAAAAACGAAGTCTTTTTGTATAAAAAGGTTGAGGTTGGCTCTGAAGAAAGTTTGAAAATCAATGACAAGAATTTCCTACCACTGTACACAAAGAAAACTCACCTTAACGTCAAGCTACCCGAGTCAAAGGAGGCTTGGGTTGCTTCAAAATCTAACTAAGTGTTTGTGAAATATGCAGAAGCTCCCGAGATCTATCTCAAAGTGGATTATGGATAGTGGAGCATCCCGGCACATGACAGGGAGAAAGGCCATGTTATACGATGTTCGAGGTTTCAACGGTGGATACGTCGGTTTCGCAGGAAATCAGGGAGGACGTATTGTTGGGGAAGGGACATTATCAAATGGTGTAATCACGTTTGAAAGAGTCAACTTCATAGCAGAGCTGGAGAATAATTTACTTAGCATTACTCAAATTTGTGATAGAATGTATTCGACACATTTCACTAACAAGGAATGTCTGATCCTGAAGCCGGGGTTTGTCATCCCTGAGGAGTGGATCATCATGCGAGCACCACGGGTTAATGATCTGTACGTGTTGGATATGAGCATCGCTACGACTACCACGAGTCAACCCTAGTGCTTCGTATCAAGAGCTACTGAAAAGGAGTCAGAGCTGTGGCACCGGAAGATGGGCCATATTCACCTACGCAAGATGAACTACCTGATGCATAACAATTTAGTAAAAGGTGTTCACTTGAAGAGTTTTCATCTGGAAGGAGAGTGTATCAGTTGTATAAAAGGAAAACAACGAAAGAAATCCCATCTGGGTAAAAAGATGAACTCTGTCTCGAGGCAACTAGAGAGACTTCACATGGATCTCTTCGGTCCTGTGAATGTCAAGAGCATTACTGGTGATCTCTACTGCTTAGTAGTCACTGATGACTATTCGAGATTCTTGTGGGTGATGTTCCTAAAGACAAAAGATGAAACATTTGAGAGTTTGCTGAGGTTATTCAGGAAGATAGAGAATTTGTACCGAGCACGAATACGCAGACTAAGAAGCGACAATGGTACGGAATTCGAGAACAACAAAATGGAGGAATTCTGTGATCGACGTGGTATATTGCAAGAGTTCAGTCGCAAAAAGAAAGAACAGAACGCTGATCAAAACGGCAAGAACGATGATAGCCGATTCCAAGTTACCAATTAATTTCTGGGCAGAAGCAGTATCAGCTGCTTGCTATACACTCAATAGGGTACTTACTGTGAAGAAGCATAACAAGACATGTTTCGAGTTGATCAACAATCGAAAGCCTAATCTCGAGTATTTAGAGCCGTTCGGGTCTCCCTGCACAGTTCTAGATCCCGATGGCATGTTTGGTTCAAAGAGCATAGAAGGTATCTTCGTGGGGTATTCAAGTCCTCTCAGATGCGTCTTTGTTCCAAGTCTCAAAAGGATCATAGAAGCAAAACATGTTGAATGTCAATGCTATACTATGCCTCCACAGAAGCCCGCAGACTCATAGCGATTCAACTACGATGCCTTATGGGATTCATTCGAGTTAGAAGAAGAGCCAGAGTTCTTTGATGATTTGGATATTTTACGAGAATATGAAGCATCTCAGTGAAGATTTCCAGAAAGTTCTTCTAAACTTCAACAACAAACTTCTGATGATGATGAAGATGGTCCAAGTAACACTAAAGAGAATGATGAAGCACAGCAAACTCCGACTAATTCGGAACGCGAGCCTGCTCCTGAAAATCAGACGGTGGTCAATGATGATAATTCAAATTCCGATGATATTCCTACTTTTGATCATGGTGATTCAGAGTCTAAGAGGGAGAAAATCCAATCTTCAGATCAGACAGTTCTTGACAATGAACAAGTTGCGGATCAGAACATTACTAATTTGGAAGGCGAGGTGGATGTTCCAGGCGAAGTTATGTCGAGGACTCTTTCATACCATCCCGAGGAGTTGATAATAGGAGAGCTGCAGTCAGGCGTTCGCACCAGAAGCCAGATTGGCCATGGCCTTACTTGCTTTTATACTAAAATTGCTCCATTACAAACTGAATTCTCACTCAGTTGCTTTATTTCGCAGATCGAACCGCGAACTTAGAAGGAAGCACTGACAGAAGATTCATGGGTCAATGCAATGTAGGAGGAGCTGAGTCAGTTTGAAAAGCTTGGTGTATGGAAGCTTATGGATTTACCTGATGGACACCAGAAGATAAACACGAAGTGGGTGTTTAAGTTTAAAAGAGATGACCGAGGAGTTATTGTCAGAAACAAAGCTCAACTCGTGGTCTAGGGTTTTAGTCAGCAAGAGGGATAGACTTCACAAAGGTTTATGCTCCAGTTGTTCGACTTGAAGCTATCAGAATTTTCCTTGCTTTCGTTTCATGGAAGGGATTTAAAGTGTACCAGTTAGATGTTAAATCGGCATTTCTATACGAAAAAGTGAAAGATGAGGTATATGTAGGTCAGCCACCGAGCTTTACCAACCCAATCCACAAAGACAAGGTTTACTTGCTAGACAAAGTGCTGTATGGTTTGCATCAGGCCCCGAGAGCCTGGTACGAGACGCTCTCTCAACACTTGCTTGCCAACAGCTTTATCCGAGGAAAAGTGGACGCTACCATCTTCACAAAAGAAGTCGATGGGCACTTACTGATTGTATAGATTTACGTTGATGATATAATCTTCAGGTCAACAAATGAAGAACTCTGCAAAGATTTTGAAAAAGTAATGAAGCAGAAGTTCGAGATGTCGTCAATGGGTGAGATGAAGTTCTTCCTAGGGCTGCAAGTCGACCAAATGCCTGAGGGAACCTTCATACATCAAACGAAGTATGTTTACGATGTTCTGGAGAAATTTGGGATGTCTGAGACTGCTCCAATATCCACCCCATTAGCAACCAATCATGGAATCAACCCTGATCTCATCAGAGAGAGGGTGGACGAAACTCTATACCGCTCAATGATCGGTTCGCTGATGTACTTGACAGCATCCAGACCCGATATCATGTACCCAACCTGTCTCGCGGCCCGATATCAGTCGATTCCTAGAGCTTCACATATGTCCATCGTCAAGAGGATCCTACGCTACCTGAAAGGAACTCCAAGCATGTGGTTGTGGTATCCAAAAGATGGTGACTTCATGCTCGAAGGATACTCTAATTCTGACTTTGGATGCTGCAAAGTCAATGCTAAATCAACAACTGCAGGATGCCAATTTTTTCGGTCCCCGATTGGTCACGTGACAATGTAAGAAGCAAACCTCTGTTGCTTTATCAACATGTGAAGCTGAGTACGTATCTGCCAGCAGCTGCTACTCGCAGATCCTGTGGATTCAGCAACAGATGAGCGACTACGGTTTGGAATTTCTTACTTCACCTATTTTTGTTGATAATGAGGCTGCAATAAACATAATGAAAAATCCGGTACATCACGCTAAAACCAAACATATAGAAATTCGTTATCACTTCATACGCGATTGTTATGAAAAGAAGTTGATACGAATTGACAAAATCCACACCGACGAACAAAAGGCAGATTTACATACCAAAGCTTTCGATAAAGCTCGTTTTCAATATCTTTTAAAACTGAATGGTATGAAATTGTTGTCGGATGCGGAGAAAATAGTTGGCGTTGATGAGAATACCGAGGCAGAGGATGTTGAAAAGCAGACTGCTTTGGTTTGTCGTATTTTTAGTTGTTTTGGTATTAGGGGGAGATAGATAATATTTTCAGAAAATACAAAAACAATAAAAAATGCAAAAATCCAAAAACATGAGATATTTTCAAAATCCAAAAACAATAGAAAATCAAAAAGAGTTTGTGTAAAAAGAGGAAATGATAGTACATCAGCTAGACAGTTATGGTATGCTAAAGATATGTAATGTTTAAAAGGTGTTAAGCAGTCTCGCTGATGATACGCCGATAGGTTTTTACACATTTAGTAGACTGATTCGGGATATAAACCTAAAAACCATTACTTGCTTATTTCGTGGGGAAATCTCTCGGATATATAGGTAACTCCTGAAATCTTGTTTGAAAGGCTTTCTATTTCTGACATACTAGATCTATGTGCTTGATGATATCTGGGTATTATACCAGGACTTCTTATTTTGCGGAAGCAATAGCATACTCCTCGTATAATACTCTGCATTGCTTTAATCTTTAAAGCCTCCCCTCAGCATAAAAAATGATAAACATTGCAAAATGTGACTCATGTGCTGTTGAAGAAAAGATCCCCAAACGGGACGCACCGAAAGTCAAGCCATCATCTCTTTGTCTGAACGGAAGTTCTAACCTGAGCTCTCATGGCCTCGCATTACCCGTTAAAGATATCATTATTATACGTTCACCTGTAAGACTGAATATAGAAGTCTGGATACGAGAGTATATTCTGAGGTGGGACACGCGTATAAGTTAAGATTTTAAAACACCTAAATCGTATCCTGAATAGTAGAAATTTGTGTGAAAATTTAGAAGGATCAGTATATTGGCAATCTAAGTGAATTGTTTAATACTTAGTGTATAATCAATCTCAACGGTACTTGTAATCTGTCGGTAGCTGATATAATCCTCTAACACACTCACCAAAAATATGTTTGTAAATAGTTTCATTTACTGTTTACTTTTACTGCATTTCATTTCATTATTAGTTAAAAACCCAAAAAGATTTCAGTATGTTCTAGTTTTAAACTTTCTTAAAATCCCAAAAGATTTTACATTTCTGCTTTAGTTTTGCGACAAACCAAGGTGGAAAGCGGATCTTCAGATTCTGAGAAGAGAAGCGGAGCAGGAAGTTTCTGAACTGGACAACAGGGTTGGGAGCTAATGTGACAACCTGAACTTTCAAGGTTAGTGCCATCTAACCTCGTGACCTTTAACTTCGTATTATTTCGTTTCACGTTTCACCTATGTGTTACACGTAAGTGTATGTTATTCTAAGCTTGTTAAGCGTAATCAGCTAAACTTGATTTTTATGAATTAATAATCTTGAGTTTGGGTAAAAATTAAGTGGTAAGAGTCCTTGGCCCAAAACCCTTCGAGCCTAAGTTAGGCCGGCTCACCTATGTGTGCGCATACACATATGGTATTGTGCATGGTTTCCATATCTCACAAAAACATAACAATAACAAACCCTACTCCTTGTTCTCTCCTTTCCCAAACCCGACGGCAGCCTCGAAGAACTCCTCTGATCTCGTATCTTGTTTCTCGGGTTAGTATGTTTCATCAAATAACTAAATTGTATTTGAATGTCGATGAACTGTTTGATCTATGTTGCATGATGATGAACAAATTCATAACAACTAACTGCTAGAAGGGGTTATAAGATATTGATTTATGATGATCTAGTGTTGTTTCTTTTGGGTAGACTTTTGATAGTTTTCGGATATTAACAAATGGTGATTATGGATTTTGATGTTAAACCTAGGGTTGCATGATGATATGAAAGTTCATAATGTGGGTTCACGAAAGATTGAATGATAAATTGTGATATGAAGAAACTGTTTTGGGCGATTAAATATGGATGTGTAACAAGAATTTATTTATGATTTTAAGGTCACTTGATAATAATTATGCATTCATGTTAAATTGAATATTGATTTGAATGAGTATGGTTAATGGCGAAATTGAAACAATAACATACAATCTGTTTTGGGCTATTAGGGTGAACTGTTGTCATACAACTTGATTGGGCCTTTCGTGAGTAACTGGGCCGCATAACAAAAAGACCCATCTAACTTCAACCGGGCCGCATGAAACTGTGAACATACTGGGCCACGCACACACGAATTGGACTGCACTGTTTCCTTTTCTTGTGGATTGTAAATTGGACTTGAGTTATGTGGGCCGGGATTTAGCTGGGCCGCACATGAAGAGGGAGGTGTTTAAAATGCAACTAGGCTGGGCTAAAAATATGGGTCATAAACCGGATTTAATTAGTAAACTAGAAACTTAAGTTAAACACTTTTGGGTGGGCCGATAGCTTGTTAAAACGCACACCCTTGATTGGTCGCACCATGCTTATGTTGGGCCAGGAAACATTGGGCCGCACTCCAGTGGGCCAGCACACTTAAACGGAAATCCCACATTGGTAACGGACCCTTTCAGTTGGGCCGTACATTGGCATGATGAATAAAGTGGACTCTAGGTTGTTATGTGTTATACGTGTTATGGCAGGGATTTGTTTGTGGATTTTAGAGGGGTGCTACGTGTTGTGTAAAACTGTTATTACATGCAACCTGCTTGTAATGTGTGATGTAGTTATATACGAAATTAATTATTGTTGGTAACCATGTTAGGATTTGATTGATCAACTGTGAATAACGTAACTGTTGGTGCACTAATGTGTGTTAACTTTGTCTTTATCGAGTCTTGTGTCTAGATAGGATAGAATGGAGCTTGGTATTTAGGAAATTAGGGTTTGAATGTTTATAGGTCATGCAACCAATGAGTCAGGTAAGAAAGAAAAGATTGAGAGTGACTGCAAAAATTGCATGAAGGACTGCAAGGTTTGTAGTACACTTGCTTACCTCAGTGGTAAAAAGACCGAAGAACTGACAGGAAGAGTCAGAGATGTTGAAGATCAGATCTTAAACCGTGACAAAATGTTAAAAGCTTTAAATGATAGATTAAAAGAATTAACTGAGAAAATTGAAAATGATAAAACTGACGTAGAAAGAATTAGGAAAGAAAACGAAAAATTAATTCATGAAAACTGTCAACTCTCAGAAAATCACGAGAAGCTGAAACGAATGGTAAAAGATTCTGATGAAAGAAATGGTAAAACAAACAAAGAAAATCTTCAACTGACCGGAGTTCTTAGGGTAAAAGAAGAGCAAATTAATCAACAAGTGGATGAGATTGCTAAGTTGAAGCTTCAGTTTCAAGAAGCTAAAATTGAAAACGAACGCATCCAGTTGAAACTAAACAGTTACAACTCCGCAAGTTTTGTTCTTCAACATATCGTTCCTAAACCAATTGGGAAGAACAAAGCAGGCGAAGATGTATACTCGGATGGAACCGGGGTTGGGTATCATCAGGTTCCACCGCCAGTTTTAAACAATTTTTCAAACAAAAAATCCGGGTTGGTTAATGATGAAGAAGAAAATGAAGTTAAGCTTCCAGACACAATTGATGTCACATTCACTTCATCTTCCGATGAAGATAGTGTCCAATCTGAAGTTGTGAAATGTATGGTTGAAAATGTTTTAAAGTCTGAAAGTGACACTACTGAGGATAATGAATGCTTTTTGGACAAATATATTCCGAAATCAAAATCCAATAACAACTTAAATGAAGAACCTAATCTTGTGATGTACAAGATGGCGGGATCTGATAATTTGTATTCGGATCGTGATTTTCCTTTGGAGAATGTGAATGTTGGTAAATTGAGAAATGTGTTCAAGTTGATTGAAATTGATGTGTCTGAAATCGAAGGTTTGAAACGTTCCAAAAGGCAATTAAACTTTGAAAAAGATAAAGCTTACTACAAAAAACCTGTTGTTCCGCCACGTTTTTCTAGGAACAATCAAAACAAATGGTCGGGTGGATATCAGGGTGGTAAGAATTATCAAAGAAGGAACTTTCAAAACAAGAAGTTTGTTGAGAAAAAGGTGTTTGTAAAAAGCTCGAGTTCTCATTCCGAGCAAGAATCTGAAATTTTTTCAAAATCAAATGAAGAGTTTTTTGAAGAAAAGGTCTCACAGCCTCACACTGTAGGCACAAGTCGGGTAGCTGATACTCGTACATGCTTCAAGTGCAACAAAGTTGGACACATTGCACGAAAGTGAACCAACTTAAAGCCTAAGTCTGAAGTTGTTGAGAGTCAGAAAAGGAAAACTGATGCAAAAGGCAAAGCTCTAATGGTTGTTGAGAAGAAAGTTTTGAAAAATGATAACATAAAAATCAAAACTGAACCTGTAAAGAATGTGGTAACTAAAACTGACAAATTTTACACACGGGTTGCTTCGTCTCAACAAGCATGGAAACCAAAATTAGTTGAAATGAAACCAAGTTCTCCAAAACCAAAGGTTTCTGAGATAGAAAAATAATCATCCTCTACCACTCCGGTAAAGATGAATGTTCCTTTGGATATCTATGAGAAAATTGAGAAACAAAAGTCTACTGCTTCTGAAAAGAAGTATGTACCAAAGAAAGACCAATCATCTGGTCAACCTCCTAAAAATGATTTCTTTTTATACAAAGAGGTTGAGATTGGGTCTGAAGAGAGCTTAAAGATGAATGACAAAAATTTTCTGCCACTTTACATTGCAAAAACTCACCTAAATGTCAAGCTACCTGAGTCAAAAGAAGCTTGGGTGGCATCAAAATCTAACTAAGTGTTTGTGATATGTGCATGAGCTTCCAAGATCCGTTTCACGTTGGGTTATGGATAGTGGAGCTTCTCGGCACATGACGGGGAAGAAAACCCTATTGTACGATGTTCGAGGGTTTAATGGAGGATATGTGGGATTTGCAGGCAATCAAGGTGGTCGAATAGTTGGTGAAGGAACACTTTTTAATGGAATTGTCACGTTTGAAAGAGTAAACTACATCGCCGAGCTTGAAAACAATCTTCTGAGTATTTCTCAGATCTGTGATCGTATGTATACAACGCACTTTACAGATAAGGAATGTTTGATATTGAAACCAGGATTTATTGCTCCCGAAGAGTGGGTTATCATGAGAGCACCTAGAGTCAATGATCTGTACGTGTTGGACATGAGTGACCACGGGTCAGGCTCACTGTTTTATGTCAAGAGCAACGGAAAAAGAATCACAATTGTGGCATCGAAAGATGGGCCACATTCACCTGCGAAAAATGAATCACCTGGTGCATAACGACTTAGTAACTGGTGTTCATGTGAAAGGTTTCCATCTTGAGGGGGAGTGCATTAGTTGTGTCAAAGGTAAACAGAGAATGAAATCTCACCCTGGGAAGAAGGAAAACTCAATCTCGAGACCGTTAGAGAGACTTCATATGGATCTTTTTGGTCCAGTGAATGTCAAAAGCATAACTGGTGATCTCTACTGTCTAGTAGTAACAGATGATTGAAAACTTGTACCAAACCCGAATCAGAAGAATCATGAGTGACAACGGTACTGATTTTAAGAACAACAAGATGGAAGAGTATTGTGATGAGAGAGGTATATTGCAAGAATTTAGTGCTCCTTACACTCCACAACAAAATGGATTAGCTGAAAGAAAGAACAGGACACTAATTGAAACGGCCAGGACGATGCTTACTGATTCGAAATTACCAATCAACTTTTGAGCAGAAGCAGTGTCAGCCGCTTGCTATACACTCAACCGGGTTCTTACAGTGAAGAAATTCAACAAGACATGTTTTGAGCTAATCAACAACCGCAAACCTAACCTGAAGTATCTAGAACCGTTTGGGTCTCCCTGTACAGTTCTAGAACCTTATGGAAAATTTGGTGCAAAGAGCATTGAAGGAATTTTCGTGGGTTATGCAAGTCCATTGAAAAGAGTCTTTGTTCCAAGCTTAAAACGGATCATCGAAGCACATAATGTTGAGTGTCAAAGCTATACAATGCCACCTCAGAATCCTGGTGACTCATGGTGTTTTAATTACGATACTCTGTGGGATTCGTTTGACATAGAAGAAGAACCAGATTTCTTTGACGAGCTGGATATTCAAAGAGAATATGAAGAATCACAAGAAATATTCCCAGCTGAGCCTTCTAGACGTCAATATCGAGCTTCCAATGACGATGAAGCCGGTCCTAGTAATGCTGGAGAACATGATGATATTCAGCAAACTCTTGACAATCAGACGGCAGTCAATGATAATCTAGAATCTGATGATAGGCCTGTATTTGATCATGGTGATTCAGATTCTGAGGGGGAGCAGATCCAGATATCAAGTCAAACAATTCCAGTCAGTGAACAAGGTGCAAATCAAAATGTCACAAATTTGGAAGGCGAGGTAGATGTTCCAGGCGAGGTGATGCCGAGATCTCTTTCGTACCATCCAGAGGAGTTGATTATTGGAGAATTGCAATCAGGCGTTCGCACTAGACGACAAATTGACCAAGGCCTTACTGGTTTTTATTCTACAGCTGCTCCTTTACAAACAGAGTTTTCATTTAGTTGATTTATTTCGCAGATTGAGCCGAGAATATATAAGGAAGCACTAACTGAAGATGCTTGGGTTAACGCGATGCAAGAGGAGCTGAGTCAGTTTAAGAAGTTGGGAGTGTGGAAATTGGTAGACTTTCCTGATGGTCACAGGAAGATAAACACCAAGTGGGTGTTCAAGTGCAAGCGAGATGATCGAGGGGTTATTATTCGTAACAAAGCTCGACTCGTAGTCCAGGGATTTAGTCAGCAGGAGGGTATAGATTTCAACAGATGCGCGACTACAGTTTGCAATTTCTTAACACCCCTATCTTTGTTGATAATGAGGCAGCAATAAACATCACTAAAAATCCTGTTCATCACGCTAAAATGAAACACATTGAAATTCGTCATCACTTCATTCGCGATTGTTTCGAGAAGAAGTTGATACGAATTGAGAAAATCCACACTGACGAACAAAAAGCTGATTTACATACCAAAGCGTTTGATAAAACTCGGTTTCAATAGCTTTTAAAACTGAACGGTATGAACCTTTTATCGGTGTTGGAGGAAATTCTTGGTGTTGATGAAGGTACCACTGTAGATGATGATGAAAAGCAATCTGCAATGGTTTGTCGATTTTTTACTTGTTTTGGTATTTAGGGGGAGGTAGTAGGTTATATTTTCAGAAAATACAAAAACAGTAAAAAATTTCAAAAATCCAAAAACATGAGATATTTTCAAAATACAAAAATAATAGAAAACCGGAAAACAGCTTGTGTAAAAAGGGAAAATGATAGTACATCAGCTTGACAGTTGCGGTATGCTAAAGAAATGAAAAGTTTAAATGTGTTAAGCAGTCTCGCTGATGATATGCGGATAGGTTTTTACACATTTAGTAGGTTTGTTCGGGATATAAACCTAAATCATTACTTGCTTATTTCGTGGGGAACACTACTTGGATATATAGGTAACCCCTGAAATCTCGTTTGAAGGACCCCTCTTTCTGAAATACTAGGTCTTTATACTCAGTGATATATGGGGTATTATCCTGGGACTTCTGATAATGCGGAAGCAATGGCCTAGTCCCCGTATAATACTTATCGCTTGCTTGAAATATAGCACCGCCCTCAGCATAAAAAATGATGAAACATTGAAAAATGCTAATCATGTGCTGTTGTAAAAAATATTCTCTAAAGGGGACACACCTAAAGTCGAAGCCATCATCTCTCTGATTTTGCGGAAGCAATAGCCTGAGCTCTCATGGCCCTCGCATTTAACCCCTTACAGATATCATCTGTGGTATACTCACCTGTAAGACTGAATATTGGGATCTGGATACGGGAGTATATTCAAGAGGTGGGACACATGAATGAGTTTAAGTTCTTAACACACCTAATTCGTATCCTGGACAGATTGAAATTTGTGTGAGAACTTAAGTGGATCAGTATATCAACAATCTAAGCGAATTGTTTAATTCTGAGTATGAAATCTAAGCTTAACGGTACTTGTGACTTATCGACAGCTGATATGATTTCCTAACACGCTCGCCAAAAATATGTTTGTAAATAGTTTACATTTTATTGCATTTCATTTCCATATTTCATTTCTAGTTTAGAAACTTTATTCAAAATCAAAAAAGATTTTTCATTTCTGCTTTATTTTCCGACAAATCAAAGTGGAAGGCTGATTGTCTGAATCACAGTTTGAAGCAGATGCAGGAAGATTCTAAGCTGGAAGATGAGTTGGGAGCTAATCATGATAAAAACTGTGAAACTTGAAATTTGATTGAACAAAATCAGTTTTTGTTTTGTCTCAGATCAACCAAGGTCATTAAGTTGGACTTGGTAGACAAATTAAGTAACCAGGGTCATTAACTTGGATCTGGATACTTAAGTGGATTTCTTAAAAACTGATAACAATAACAAATGAAGTCAAAAAGTGAATAGATTGTAATGTCAGATTTCTGAGAAGCAAGAAAAAGCTTTGAACCTGTGAAGACTGTAACTCTAGATTGTTGAGAGGGGGAGTCTAAAGACTTAATTTGGATCAATATTCGAGGGAGAGTTTGATGATTGTCAAAGCAAGGTTCAAGTGCTAGCTGCTGATGCTGTTAAAGTCAAAAGAGTGAAGAAATCTGATCAAGAGAATTAAGAAGATAAAGAGATTGAAGGATGCTTACAGTGTCAAATCAATTTGGAAAGAAAGACAAGACTGATCAAGACTAAAGACTTGACGCCGAAGACTTCGTCAACATCCAAGGGGGAGTCTGTTGGTGCACTAATGTCTATTAACTTTGTCTTTATCGAGTCTTGTGTCTAGATAGGATAGAATGGAGCTTGGTATTTAGGAAATTAGGGTTTGAATGTTTATAGGTCATTTCGCACGAAATGGCTTAATCCATTTCGCACGAAATAAGCTTGGGCCATTTCGTACGAAATACCTCACCTATAAATACCAAGCTTGCCAAATCATTTGCAACGTTCGAGATTTCAGAGCCGAGGTGCTGCCAGTTTGTCAAACGATCAGAATTGCTTTGAAATCAATAAAAGAAAGATAATTAAGGAGAATCAAGCTGTTATCACGTCTATATCACTGATTCCTCCTTTGATATGGATTGTAAACTCTTCTGATTGACTCGTTCGGGTCACACGTCGATCCAACAGTAACGTAACCTACCGAGCAAACCAAGGTGAGTTCATTTCTCTTGAGCACGCGTCCCGGTGGGTGGGACAATCAAATGGGTATTCCTGAGAGGAATACATCTTTTTGGGTTAAACTGGGATGTTAGATAATACACTCATTCCCATCACTTTAAGTCCCATCTTATACCGAATTAGTTACCTGAGAGGTAACGGGGTGTTAGTTTATAGCGCTATTAGGCTTGGCAACCTCACACCGTACCTGAGAGGACGGGCGTGAACTAATGACCTTAAATCATGACCAATGTTTGGATAGGGGCATTGGGGACGGGCAAAACAATCTGGTAGCCATCTTGTACGGTACTTGAGTTATTATCAACATTATTATCAATGATCTGAACTAAACACTTGGTAACTAACGTTTTCACAAAACTATGAACTCGCCAGCTTTGTCTGATACACTTGTTGCATGCTCGCAGGTCGTTAGATTACTTGGATTTGGAACTTGCTGTCTGGAGTAGCTGGAGTGGTCATGGGTCGAACTGATTGGATACACATGACGTGATTATTTACATTACACATTTGCTTTGAAACACTTAAACTATGATTTACTTATTGCTTCCGCTGAACTTGTTGGATTTTTATTAAACTTGTCGTTGGTACATTTTATTAATAATTGGCAATTCCATTTAAAAACTTGTTATGAGTTCAACATGATTAGTGGCTCGTTATTGGTATGTCACACGCCTAGCGGGTTTTCCGTAGGTGGTATTTTGGGGGTGTGACAGTTTGGTACCAGAGCCACTGGTTATAGTTAACTTGGTTTTAAAACGTTTTTATAAAACCAGACTATAACCAAACAGTTCCGAAATCGACCATGACACTCAGCTCCAGATTGCAAGGTTCGTTTCTCGTTTACCATTGCATAGTATATCTAGTGTACACTTATGCATGACATTACACGTGAATGCACACTTGGCACTGCAGTATGAGTCCTTATGTTACCAACCCCTATTATGTGATCTGTTAGTGTGACACTCCTCTGAACTTTCATGATCTATGTTGTGGTGTCTTTTGTCTTATTACTCGAATTTGAGGAACCTTTTAGCGCGAGTTGGGAAGAGCTGAGACAAACATGCAAATTGGATTATTATTATGGGTGCACACATAATAATAATGTGGGGTGCATGTGAGTCCCAATGAGGCTTGACAAGTGCGAAAGGGGTTCCGCCCCGTTGTTTGACGCAATGGTAGAACCCGGTAGTCTGTGGAAGTCATAACAATGTTTGACTCCTACTCAAACTCGAATTTTAACCTTTCACTTTTCTTCTATAGAATCATGAGCGGACGAGGCCATGGACGCGACAACATTGCTATGACTCAGGCCGAATTAACTAACTTGATCAACACTCGTGTGGCTGAAGCCCTAGTGGCTTAGCAGGCTGGTACGATATGTGCCAAATACTCTTTATCCTTGTGTCGTATACTCGAATCTTACTTGTGTGTTGCATGTTCTTTCGTCCATAGGCCAACAGGTGCATCAAAATCAAAACAATCCACCTGTCTGCACGTTTAAGACGTTCATGGATTGTAAGCCACAGACGTTCAGTGGGACTGAAGGAGCTGTGGGACTCCTGTGTTGGTTTGAGAAGGCGGAATCGGTTTTTGCGATGTGTAACTGTCCCGTGGGGGACCGGGTGAAGTATGTTACAGGTACATTGGAGGATGGTGCCTTAACTTGGTGGAATACCCAGGTGCAAATGTTGGGCATTGAAATGGCTAATGCAACTACTTGGGATGATTTCAAGGAGTTGATGCGAGAAGAGTACTGTCCTCGTGATGAGATTCAGAAGCTTGAGAACGAATACTACAATTTGAAGATGGAAGGGACTGAAATTGAAGCGTACACAAAAAGTGTGACAACTGGCACCAAACCGGTAATTTCCGTACAATTTAATTATTATTTAATATCTGCAATTATGTGCTTAAATGTCAACATTGTCTGATTTCATGCTATACATGTGAATTCATGCACGTTTTATACTTCAAATATGGCTTTATGCATTAATGTTAGCGTTGCGTCAAAAAGACTAGTAAACTCACCGGTAAGACACATAGTGTCAGCAATTCTGCAGAAAGCAGTCAGACAGTAGAATTGGGGCCTAGGAGTAGGTCCAACGCCTAAAATACATTAAGACCCAAGTACGGAATAGTTTGACACTTTAACGAACCGGTATCTAACCGAACAACCGGACACTACTGAAACATCAAAATTACACTAGAAGCATGGTTTTATTATTTCTGAGCTAGTTATGATCACCGAGCACCCTAACACACTATATAACACATCATGTACAGAAACACTAACTAAATCTCTTGAAATCTAATTAGATTACTTAACTATCCATCAAACTTACACTTTACCCCCCCCCCCCCCCTTTAAAGTGGACGGTCATGGGGTGGCCCCCATCAAGATCTTACTTGATCTTCCCTTGATCTCATTTGATTCACTTAGATATGATTAGGATCTTGTTGGTACTTTCTTAAACACAATACACATTGGATAATGCATCAACATGTTATAAGAATATCAATGCCCTCATTTTCTCACACACACTTCACACACCAACCTTCTCCTCCTCCTCCCTTGCCCTCTTCTCGGCCGAAACCCACACAAACAATAACACCACTTCCATCCAACTCTCATCTATTCCAAGTTAATCACAAGGTGCAAGAAGGTGTCTAACGAAGTGTGGAGCTTGTGGATCTTGAAGGACCTCTCCCATTTGCTTTTATCCATCACATTTGTCATCTTCAACCTCTTGTGTTCTTCCCTAGCCTTGTGCTAGTAGTAAGGCCCTAATAATCCCTTGTTATTTCATATTTTGATGGTTAAAGGATGATGAATATTGTTAATCTTGAAGAACTCTAAAGAACATGATCATGATACTTTAACATAAACTTAATAACATAAGAATACATGTTGATTGTGTTGATTTGCTTCTTGATGATTGATGGTTTGTGTTAGTGATGTTAGACCAAGATCATCATGCTTTATGTCTTCTTGAACTTGAATGATGAAATTGGTTTTCATATGTAAAGATGATTTAAACAAAATACAAATCTTGTAAATAGATGATTACAAAAATAATTTTCTCAAGAAACCAAGTTTATTTATGAGATTTACAAAGTCATGGTTTCTAAGCAAACTAATCATATTTTTAGTGTTTAAACAAGACTAGAAACATGTTTGTAACAAGAAAAATTCAAAAGAAATAATTTTAGAGAAATCATCTTACAGGTTGTAAATGACTAAATCTTTCAAGAGGGTGATTTAGAAACAAATAAATATGTTTTAAAGGGTAACTAAACCTACTAAATAACATGGTAAGTTACTACAAGTTTTTACAAAAACTTTAAGTTCATGATGTAGTGTAATTTACTTGATTTTGGCACTCGGTAAGTGTTGAATGAGTTGTTGATTGTTATTAATTGGTTTTTATGATTGAAAAGAAAATAAACACATGTTTTGAAAACATGGGAAACCTCAATTTTTAGGGGAAACTATGTCAACATTTTTATAGAATTTTGACACTTAGAAAAATATAAGTTTTGGTGAAACTTATTCCTTAAAAATTTACCTAAAAATATTTACTAAGGTTTCCCTAATTTTTATGTAAACTTCAAGTTAAGGAATGATGATTTCTTCAAGATTAAAATTGATATTAAGTATGTATAGTTTTGAGGAAAATATATATATTTATTGATCACCAAATTTTGTGCTAAGTGTATGTAATATGTATTGTATGTAATAGTGTATTAGGACTTGAAAATACACTAAATACTCCCAATGAGTAGAAATACAAAAATACACATACAACCTGCTTAGATAAATACAAGAAAATATATTTATGAAAATATATTTCTTAATAGATTATGTAACTTGGACAAGTTACGAACTTAAAATGTCTTTTTGGACAAAAATATATAAATCAGGTGAAAAATACAAGATATTTATATTTTTTTTTAGAAAATAATATGAGTAAGATATATAGTTAAAAATATAAATTATTTTTAACAACAAAGAACACATACATAAAATATGGAGACTTGTACTTGTGCGATACAAGTCTAGAGACTAACGTTAATAAAACACGTATAGGTCACGACGCTAAATAAGCAAACCCGGTGAAGTTTACGGCGCAGGAAACACAAAGTTGTGAGTTCATATCCCCACTTTTAAACTTTTACATACTTTCTAAACTTGGGGAAAATACATGTGTTATGGTATGTTGGATACAAAAACTAAGGAATGATACTTTAGATCATGTCACGAATAGGGTGTCATAAGCACCATTAATCGTTTACATACCAAGACCGCGGAACAAAAGGTTAGATCTAATGGGTTTCAGGCAGCCACACTCTTGGTCATAACTAGTACCAAGCAGTGCTTTTGTGTCTCTAGTCGTGAATCGACAACGAAAAATGCCTATGGTTTGGATGCTTCCTATGTCGTGTCACATGTTAATGGCCTTGCAAACCATTAGCGATCTCGATTTCCTTATATTTACAGAAATACTTGATTTATACAAATTACATACCATGTTTTCATTCAAAGTATACAAAAGTTCAATACAAAAACTGCATGAATTCACACCAACATTATGTTGACGATTTCCCAAAAACTGACATGTATTTCAGGTAACTAAAGTGGATGTGCGCGCAGTCTTACTCTTGCTCCTGGATGTTGTTTATGTTTTAGTTATGTTATGTCAAGGCTCCGATGCCTCTTTTGCGGGATTTGGTTGTTATAACCCACCTCATGTGGTGATATACTGACTAATCCTTGATGTTCATCTTTAAATAAAGTTGTAAACTTGTCAGACAATATTGTATTTGTGTTGTAAACACTTAACCTATGTTTTGTTAATGGCATTTGGAGTTATTTTTACGAGCATGTAGTATGTTTACCATTCGTATGCAATGAGAACCTTTCAAGATCACACCTCGTGCTTCTGCCTTAGAAAGGGGTGTGACAGATTGGTATCAGAGCTGCGATTGTAGTGAACCAGGATTCCTTCTCGAGTCTGGACTACAATCTTTAGGATCCTTTCACGAAAACAATTTTTCAAAAAGTTTTCATTGCATAAAACTTTCCGTGACATCCACTACCTGAAACTGTTTTCAAAGAGTCAACTAAGGACACTACGAGACTTAGGGTGCACTGGAGTAGCACTTGTCTTTGACTAGAAATTACTTGCAACTATGTGTAATAATTGATATATACATATGCTAGAAATAGAATATCTCAGGTACTCGTGACTTTACCTGAAATTAGTGGCCTATCTGAAGGAAGTGATCCGACGATGAAACGAACTGTGCAGACTGTGCAAGGACTTACGTAATTATGGATGCATACATAATTATGGAATTCAGTGCACATAAACCACAGCAAGTCTTGTCACGTATCAAACGAGATTCCTTCAATACAAGAAAAGGTCAAACGTGAATACCCTCACCCCTCCCCCAGCCTATTAAATACTCTATTGAAGTATTGGTTTGGGGTATAAAGACAAGAACCGCCAATGTGAGGAAATATATTTTGTTCTTTACATATGTTAAACTTGTACTATGGGGGTGATGTAACCCTTATGCATTTTGTTTACCTCGCAAACAATGGTGTAACAAGTTGCCCTAGTATGTGTAAAGACTCGGTGAATATCTTATGACGCATCAGTATTTATCTATTAATGCATGCTTGTTGCTGTATGAATTGATTTATACGTTTGGCGGATTGTTTGATGTCACTTATGTGGTATATGCCTGTGTATATATATACTACTACTGTCTCGTAAGACGATATCAAACAAATGTCTAACCCTGTGCGTTGTGTTCTAACAGAACGTGGCACCTAGGAGAACTGTGAATAATCAGGATTCTGATCAACCCCCTCCTCCGCTTCTGCCGAGGACTGCTGAAGAACTGAACGCCCTATTGGAAGAAAGGATCTTCGCAGCTATTGCTCAATACGAGGCTAACCGCACTGAACGAAGTGGAGGACTAAGCAATGCTAGACGTAATGGACAGGGAGATACATCTGGAGGAAACACAGCTCAAGGCTGCACTTTCAAGCAGTTTCTCGACTGTAAGCCGCTAAACTACGATGGCACGGGAGGTGCAGTGGCTTTTGTACGCTGGACAGAGAAGACCGATTCCACTATCCGTATGAGCAAGTGTATCGCGGATCAGCAAGTCACTTTTGTTACGGGTTGTTTGTTGATGAAGCTTTGACTTGGTGGAATTTGCAAGTCCAGACTCTGGGTGATGATGCTGCGTACGGCATGATGTGGGATGAATTAAAGGATCGAATGAGAGAGAAGTATTGCTCTCGTGCTGAACTTCAAAGATTGGAGACTGAGTTCTGGCACTTGACCATGGAAGGTGCAGACATTACTGGTTATACCCGAAGGTTCCACGATTTGTCAAGAGTGATCCCTTATATGGTGACTCCTGAATTTAAGCGCGTTGAATGCTACATCTGGGGATTGGCTCTTGAATTTCGCAGTATGGTAACTTCGGCTAAACCTGCAACGATCACTCAGGCTGTAACTCTGGCTGCCAGCCTCACTGAAGATGCTCTTCGTATGAAGAAGTTATCACTGAACCCAACTGAAAAGACCGAGACGCATGCTAGAGTTGTCTGGTGATAAGAAAAGGAAGCATGCGAACCTGAATCAAGCAACACCTAACAACAAGGGTTCCAACAATAAGAAGCGCGACCCCAACCCACCTCAGGAGGCGAAAACTCTTGCAACCATGAATGACGCTCCTGCCAGAGGATACATGGGCACTCTGCCCATTTGCAACCAGTGCAAGCGTCATCACGAAGGAGTTTGTCGCGTTCCAAAATGCGACAAGTGTGGAAAACTGGGTCACCATACTAAGAACTGTTGGGGAAAAGGAAATAGTAGTGGTAATAGAAATCGGAATGGAAGCCGCAACGGTGCTGGTAATAGAAACGGTGGTGGAAATGGCAATGGCAATGGTAACCGGAATGGTAATGGAGCTGGGCAGAACCAAGGATGCTTTGGTTGTGGAAGCAAGGATCATTTCATGAAAGATTGCCCAAGGGAAAACAATGCTCAGGCTCGAGCATTTGTAACTGGAGTAAGGAACGCAGGCGAGGACCCTAATGTGGTCACCGGTACGTTTCTCGTTAACAATCACTTTGCATCCATACTATTTGACAGTGGTGCCGATTATAGCTTCATGTCTGTGGAATTTAAACGTATGCTTGGAATAGAATCTAGTAGATTAGATATTCCTTATTCCATAGAACTAGCCAATGGTATACTTGTTGAATCAGGCGAAGTTGTTAGAGGTTGCACATTAGAACTTGGTGAGCGAAGATTTAGCATCGACCTCTTACCTATCCGATTGGGTAGCTTCGATGTAGTGGTCGGAATGGACTGGTTGTCCAAGAACAAGGCTGAAGTTGTTTGTCACGAGAAAATCATTCGCATCCCTCTGACGAATGATGAAACTCTCATCGTGCATGGAGAAAAGCGAGACGCGCCTCTGCGAATCATCAGTTGTATGAAGGCACAGAAGTACTTAAGGAAAGGATGTGTTGCTTTCCTGGCACACGTGGTAGATAAGAAGGTTGAGGAGCCGAAAATCGAAGACATTCCTGTGGTGAAGGAATTCCCTGATTTTTCCCGAAGATCTGCCAGGACTACCTCCGCAACGACAAGTCGAATTCCATATAGACTTGGTTCCAGGAGCCGCTCCTGTAGCCAAGGCACCCTATCGGCTTGCACCATCCGAAATGCAAGAATTATCTACACAACTCCAGGAGTTGTTGGATAAAGGATTCATAAGTCCAAGCTTCTCGCCTTGGGGAGCTCCAGTATTGTTCGTGAAGAAGAAGGATGGAACACTTCGGATGTGTATCGACTATAGAGAGTTAAACAAGCTCACAATCAAGAATCGGTACCCACCACCGAGGATTGATGACTTATTTGATCAGTTGCAAGGATCGAGCTACTATCCCAAGATCGACCTCCGATCTAGATACCATCAGTTAAAGATCCAAGAGGAAAGCGTACCAAAGACTGCATTCAGAACACGTTATGGGCATTTCGAGTTCCTTGTGATGCCATTCGGACTAACAAACGCGCCAGCGGTATTTATGGATTTGATTAACCGCGTATGCAAACCATATCTCGTTAAATTCATGATTGTATTTATCAATGATATCCTGATTTACTCACGAATGAGAGAAGAGCACGAGCAACACCTCAGAACCATTTTGGAACTACTGAAGAAAGAGAAACTTTATGCAAAGTTTTCAAAGTGCAAATTCTGGATTTGCGAAGTACAGTTTCTTGGTCACGTTGTGAATGGGAAGGGCATTCATGTAGACCCATCCAAGATTGAAGCAATAAAGAATTGGGAAGCCCCTAAAACCCCAACTGAAGTTCGATAATTTTTGGGCTTAGCGGGCTATTACCGACGGTTTATTGAGAATTTCTCCGAAATAGCTCAACCGCTGACAACCCTTACGCAGAAGGATAAGAAGTACGACCGGGGTGATAAGCAAGAAGAAGCCTTCCAACTTCTCAAGAACAAGCTATGCGATGCATCGATACTATCTTTACCCGAAGGCATTGAAGACTTCGTGGTATACTGCGACGCTTCGCGTCAAGGTTTGGGTTGCGCGCTCATACAACGCCAAAAAGTCATCGCTTACGCTTTAAGGCAGTTGAAGGTTAATGAAAGGAATTACACCACGCACTACTTGGAGCTAGGCGCGGTGGTATTCGCTTTGAAAATCTGGCGACACTATTTATATGGTACTCGATGCACAATCTTCACAGATCACAAAAGCCTACAACACATATTTGATCAGAAGGAATTAAATATGCGTCAACGATGTTGGGTCGAGCTGCTGAACGATTATGACTGTGAGATTAAGTACCATCCTGGAAAGGCAAACGTTGTAGCAGACGCGTTAAGCCGAAAAGAAAGGGTTAAGACCCTAAGGGTTCGAGCATTGGAAATGACTATTCGGACGAACCTCACTGCACGCATTCATGACGCACAACAAGAAGCCCTTAAGGGGGAGAATCATAGACCTGAATACCTCTGAGGTATGCAGAAGAATTTGGTGCCAAACAAAGAGGGAACCTTATACTTTAAGGGGCGTATTTGGGTTCCGCTCTATGGCGATATTCGAGAAGTCATCCTTAATGAAGCTCACAAGTCAAGATACTCGATCCATCCCGAATCGGACAAAATGTATCAAGACTTGAAGGACTACTATTGGTGGCCGAGGCTTAAAAGCGATGTTGCTGTTTATGTTGGAAAATGCCTAACATGTGCTAAGGTTAAGGCTGAATATCAGAAACCGTCCGGACTACTGCAACAACTAGAGATACCCATGTGGAAGTGGGAGCAAATCTCAATGGACTTCATAACAAAATTACCCAGGACCCCTAGGGGGCACGATATGATATGGGTGATAGTCGATCGGTTAACGAAATATGCGCATTTCCTACCGATCCGAGAGAAGGTTAGCACTGGAAAGCTTGCTGAGTTGTACTTGAAAGAAATCATGGCACGTCATGGAGTGCCTATCTCAATTATTTCAGATAGAGATGGACGTTTTGTCTCAAGGATCTGGCAATCCTTCCAGGAGGCCTTTGGATCTCAACTAGATCTAAGCACGACCTTCCATCCGCAAACAGACGGCCAAAGCGAACGAACCATACAAACGCTGGAAGATATGCTTCGCGCATGTGTTATGGACATAGGCGGCAGCTGGGATACTCATCTACCCTTAGTTGAGTTTTCCTACAATAACAGTTATCATACGAGCATAAAAGCCGCACCGTTCAAAGCTCTGTATGGCCGTAAGTTCCGCTCGCCGTTATGTTGGGCAGACGCTGGAGACAAACGAATGGTTGGTCCTGAACTTGTTCAAGAGACAACTGACGAAATCATGCAGATCCGAGAGCGCATTAAGGCGGCTCGAGATCGACAAAAGAGCTACGCTGATCGAAGACGAAAACCATTAGAATTCGAGGTGGGAGACAAAGTTTTGTTGAAGGTCTCACCTTGGAAGGGCGTAGTAAGATTCGAAAAACGTGGACAGCTGAATCCACGATACATCGGACCATTCAAGATCTTCGAAAGAATTGGTACCGTGGCCTACAAGTAGGAATTACTGGAAGAACTTAACGGAGTACATGATACGTGTTATGTGTCCAATCTCAAGAAGAGTCCAACCCAAGAAACAGTGATCATCCCTGCGGATGAAGTGCATATCGACGACACACTCTGATTTACAGAACAACCCGTTGAGGTTACAGACTGGAAGGTCAACAAGACCCGGAGGAGTAGTGTCAAACTTGTAAAAGTACGTTGGGACTCTAAGCACGGACCCGAGTACACGTGGGAACATGAAGACCAGTTTAAAGAGAAGTACCCCCACCTGTTCAAGAAAACTCCTGCGAGAGTTAGCTTAGCCTGAATTTCGGGGCGAAATTCTTTTAACGGGGGGAGACTGTGACAACTGGTACCAAACCGGTAATTTCCGTACAATTTAATTATTATTTAATATCTACAATTATGTGCTTAAATGTCAACATTGTCTGATTTCATGCTATACATGTGAATTCATGCACGTTTTATACTTCAAATATGACTTTATGCATTAATGTTAGCATTGCGTCAAAAAGACTAGTAAACTCACCGGTAAGACACATAGTGTCAGCAATTCTGCAGAAAGCAGTCAGACAGTAGAATTGGGGCCTAGGAGTAGGTCCAACGCCTAAAATACATTAAGACCCAAGTATGGATACAAGGGTTAACATATAGACTTTCCGGAAGCTATAATATGCACTAAAAAGCACCCGAAACACACTTTAAATACTGGATTTTGCATATTTCAGCATATTTCAGCAAAATTCAGCATTGTAACAAGTTAGTAACATGTAAAAATACGACTAAATGGTCCTGAATGCTTTCCTAAGTGTCGGGAAATAAAAGTGTCACAAAAGGGTACTTAAAGATCACTAAACAGAATAGTTTGACACTTTAACGAACCGGTATCTAACCGAACAACCGGACACTACCCGAAACATCAAAATTACACTAGAAGCATGGTTTTATTATTTCTGAGCTAGTTATGATCACCAAACACCCTAACACACTATATAACACATCATGCACATAAACACTAACTAAATCTCTTGAAATCTAATTAGATTACTTAACTATCCATCAAACTTACACTTTACCCCCCCCCCCTTTAAAGTGGACGGTCATGGGGTGGCCCCCATTAAGATCTTACTTTATCTTCCCTTGATCTCATTTGATTCACTTAGATATGATTAGGATCTTGTTGGTACTTTCTTAAACACAATACACATTGGATAATGCATCAACATGTTATAAGAAGATCAATGCCCTCATTTTCTCACACACACTTCACACACCAACCTTCTCCTCCTCCCTTGCCCTCCTCTCAGCCGAAACCCACACAAACAACACCACCACTTCCATCCAACTCTCATCTATTCCAAGTTAATCACAAGGTGCAAGAAGGTGTCTAACGAAGTGTGGAGCTTGTGGATCTTGAAGGAACTCTCCCATTTGCTTTTATCCATCACATTTGTCATCTTCAACCTCTTGTGTTCTTCCCTAGCCTTGTGCTAGTAGTAAGGCCCTAATAATCCCTTGTTATTTCATATTTTGATGGTTAAAGGATAATGAATATTGTTAATCTTGAAGAACGCTAAAGAACATGATCATGATACTTTAACATAAACTTAATAACATAAGAATACATGTTGATTGTGTTGATTTGCTTCTTGATGATTGATGGTTTGTGTTAGTGATGTTAGACATCATAAGAAACCTACTAGATTGTGATTAAACACGTGATCTAGTAAGTTGAGGTGGTGATCTTGTGAAAGACCAAGATCATCATGCTTTATGTCTTCATGAACTTGAATGATGAAATTAGTTTTCATATGTAAAGATGATTTAAACAAAATATAAATCTTGTAAATAGATGATTACAAAAATAATTTTCACAAGAAACCAAGTTTATTTATGAGATTTACAAAGTCATGGTTTCTAAGCAAACTAATCATATTTTTAGTGTTTAAACAAGACTAGAAACATGTTTGTAACAAGAAAAATACAAAAGAAATAATTTTAGAAAAATCATCTTACAAGTTGTAAATGACTAAATCTTTCAAGAGGGTGATTTAGATACAAATAAATATGCTTTAAAGGGTAACTAAACCTACTAAATAACATGGTAAGTTACTGCAAGTTTTTACAAAAACTTCAAGTTCATGATGTAGTGTAATTTACTTGATTTTGGCACTCGAAAGTGTTGAATGAGTTGTTGATTGTTGTTAATTGGTTTTTATGATTGAAAAGAAAATAAACACATGTTTTGAAAACATGGGAAACCTCCATTTTTAGGGGAAACTATGTCAAAATTTCTTTAGAATTTTGACACTTAGAAAAATATAAGTTTTGGTGAAACTTATTCCCTAAAAATTTACCTAAAAATATTTACCAAGGTTTCCCTAATTTTTATGTAAACTTCAAGTTAAGGAATGATGATTTCTTTAAGATTAAAATTGATATTAAGTATGTATATTTTTGAGGAAAATATATATATATTTATTGATCACCAAATTTTGTGCTAAGTGTATGTAATATGTATTGTATGTAATAGTATATTAGGACTTGAAAATACACTAAATACTCCCAAGGAGTAGAAATACAAAAGTACACATACAACCTGCTTAGACAAATTCAAGAAAATATATTTATGAAAATATATTTCTTAATAGATTATGTAACTTGGACAAGTTACGAACTTAAAATGTCTTTTTGGACAAAAATATATAACTCGGGTGAAAAATACAAGATACTTATATTTATTTTTTTTGAGAAAATAATATGAGTAAGATACATAGTTAAAAATATAAATTATTTTTTAACAACAAAGAACACATACATAAAAGATGGTGACTTGTACTTGTGCGATACAAGTCTAGTGACTAACGTTAATAAAACACGTATAGGTCACGACGCTAAATAAGCAAACCCGGTGAAGTTTACGGCGCAGGAAACGCAAAGTTGTGAGTTCATGTCCCCACTTTTAAACTTTTACATACTTTCTAAACTTGGGGAAAATACATGTGTTATGGTATGTTGGATACAAAAACTAAGGAATGATACTTTAGATCATGTCTCGAATAGGGTGTCATAAGCACCATTAATCGTTTACATACCAAGACCGCGGAATAAAAGGTTAGATCTAATGGGTTTCAGGCAGCCACACTCTTGGTCATAACTAGTACTAAGCAGTGCTTTTGTGTCTCTAGTCGTGAATCGACAACGAAAAATGCCTATGGTTTGGATGCTTCCTATGTCGTGTCACATGTTAATGGCCTTGCAAACCATTAGCGATCTCGATTTCCTTATATTTACAGAAATACTTGATTTATACAAATTACATACCATGTTTTCATTCAAAGTATACAAACGTTCAATACAAAAACTGCATGAATTCACACTAACATTATCTTGACGATTTCCCAAAAACTCACATGTATTTCATGTAACTAAAGTGGATGTGCGCGCAGTCTTACTCTTGCTCCTGGATGTTGTTTATGTTTTAGTTATGTTATGTCAAGACTCCGATGCCTCCTTTGCGGGATTTGGTTGTTATATCCCACCTCATGTGGTGATATACTGACTAATCCTTGATGTTCATCTTTAAATAAAGTTGTAAACTTGTCAGACAATATTGTATTTGTGTTGTAAACACTTAACTTATGTTTTGTTAATGGCATTTGGAGTTATTTTTACGAGCATGTAGTATGTTTACCATTCGTATGCAATGAGAACCTTTCAAGATCACACCTCGTGCTTCCGCCTTAGAAAGGGGTGTGACAAAAGGGTCACATGAGCTCGCGAATATGTGTCCTAACTTATCACGACCACCACCCCTAAGAATCGAATTGTACATCAAGGGGTTAGCACCGTCGGTCAAGAGTTTGATCACTGCTGCAAATCTTGACAACCTGCCTCGAATCATCCGCTTAGCCCACAAGATCACGGATCAGGAGGTGGAGCGTGGCTCGCTACCACCGCGTGTTTCTGCTACTACTGCTACTACAGCTACTACTCCTGCTACTGACAGCAAGCGTAAATGGAGTGATGTGGACAAAGCGTCCAATTCGACACAGTCACAAAAGAAGCCAGACATCGGTAGCAACCGCAACTTTAGTCAGTCATCTTCAGTTAATCAAAACCAGAGCAGCAATTCAAATCAAGGTTCTTATGCGGGGAAGCAGCCAAAGTGTAACAAGTGCAACTTTCATCATCGTGGACCGTGTACCCGAGTCTGTCACAGGTGCAACAAAGTGGGTCATATGGCTAGAGATTGCAGGGCTCCACTCCCAAGACAGCAGCAGCAGCAACCCCCACAGCAACAGCAGCCACAACAACAGGATAGACAACAACCTCAGCAAAATCAGGGTAATCGCAAGGGTTGTTTTCAGTGTGGCGACGAGGGTCATTTTAGGCGGGATTGCCCTCGGTTGAATCAGAATATGGGTGGTAATAACAACAACACTGGGAATAACAATAATGGGAACAATGATGGGAACGATGCACGTGGGAGAGTGTTTACTATTGGTGCTGGGGAGGCTAGGAATGATGGCAACGTGGTGACTGGTACGTTTTCAGTAAACAATCTATTTGCTTCTGTTTTATTCAACTCTGGTGCCGATTGGAGATATGTATCTTTGGGGTTCAGTCGTCAGTTAGAGTTGAGTCCTACACCCCTCGTAACCAAACATATAGTAGAACTAGCTGATGGTAAAACAATTGAAGCTTCACATGTTCTTGTTGGGTGTAAACTCGATCTTATGGCTCAAGTGTTCGACATTGAACTACTCCCCGTTACTCTTGGAAGTTTTGATGTGGTCGTTGGTATGGATTGGTTGTCTAAGCATCAGGCGGAAATTCTTTGTAAAGAGAAAATCGTGCGTATCCCTCTCCCTAGTGGAGAATCTTTATCGGTTCAGGGTCATCGTAGTAGTGCAATGGTTAGTATTATCTCAGCTATGAAGGCTCAGAAGTGTCTGCGTAAGGGCTACCCTGCTATTTTGGCTCTCATTACTGATTCTCAATCTGGTGAGAGAAGGATCGAAGACTTTCCAGTTGTTCATGAGTTTCCTGATGTGTTTCCTGAAGTGCTTCCTGGTTTACCTCCACATCGCCAGGTGGAATTTCAGATTGACCTCAAGCCAAGAGCAGCCCCGATTGCTTGTGCTCCTTACCGTCTTGCGCCAGGAGAGTTGCAGGAGTTGTCAAATCAACTCCAAGAGCTGTTGGATAGAGGTTTTATCCGACCCAGTTCTTTGCCTTGGGGAGCCCCAGTTCTGTTTGTGAAGAAGAAGGATGGGTCCTTTCGAATGTGTATAGATTATCGTGAACTCAACAAGGTGACCGTCAAAAACCGTTATCCTTTACCACGTATCGACGATCTGTTTGACCAGTTGCAAGGGTCAAGTTTCTACTCAAAGACCGACTTAAGATCGGGTTATCATCAGGTGCGAGTCCGAGAGGAAGATGTTCCCAGAACGGCTTTTCGAACGCGGTATGGCCATTATGAGGTTTTGGTTATGCCGTTTGGGTTGACTAACGCACCAGCGGTTTTCATGGACCTCATGAACCGCGTGTGCAAACCGTATCTTGACGATTTTGTTATTGTGTTCATCGACGACATCTTGATCTACTCCAAAAGCAAGGAAGACCACGAGCGACATTTACGTCTTATCTTAGAGCTCCTGAGGAAGGAGAAACTCTACGCCAAGTTTTCTAAGTGTGATTTCTGGATTCGGGAAGTACACTTTCTTGGCCATATTGTTAATGAAATGGGGATACACGTGGATCCTGCTAAGATCGATGCTATTAGAAATTGGGCGGCACCGAAGAATCCTTCGGAGGTGCGACAATTTCTTGGTCTCGCGGGTTACTATCGCCGGTTTATTAAGGATTTCTCAAAGATCACTCAACCTCTCACCTCTTTAACACAGAAGAGTGTTGTTTACTCTTGGGGAACGAAGCAGGAAGACGCTTTCCAACTCTTGAAACAGAAACTCTGCAGTGCACCGATCTTGTCTCTACCTGAAGGTATCGAGGATTTTGGTGTATATTGTGATGCTTCTATTCAGGGTCTCGGTTGCGTGTTGATGCAACGCGAGAAGGTAATAGCTTACGCTTCTCGATAGCTGAAGGTCCGTGAGAAGAACTATACGACTCATGACTTGGAGTTAGGGGCCGTGATTTTCGCTTTGAAGATTTAGAGGCATTATCTGTACGGTACCAAATGCACTATTTACACCGATCATAGGAGCCTCCAGCATATCTTCGACAAGAAGGAATTGAATATGCGACAGCGTCGGTGGATAGAACTTTTGAATGACTTTGAATGTGCCATCAAGTATCACCCAGGTAAAGATAATGTTGTAGCTGATGCCCTTAGTCGAAAGGAGACAAAGCCTAAGCGGGTTCGCGCTCTACAGCTCACTATTCACTCCAGTTTACCTGATCAGAGTTGTTCTGCTCAGACCGAGGCATTGAAAAAGAAAAAATCAAGGCTGAATACTTGCGGGGCATGGAAAAACGACTTGTGGAGAGATCTGACGGCATTCATTATTTTATGGAACGGGTATGGGTTCCTTTGTATGGTAATCTTAGAGAGCTTGTGATGGACGAAGCGCATAAGTCTCGGTATTCAGTTCACCCGGGCTCAAACAAAATGTATCAGGATCTCAAAGTCATGTATTGGTGGCTGAAGATGAAATCTCACATAGCGACATACGTGAGTAAGTGTTTGACTTGTGCTAAAGTCAAAGTGGAGTACCAGAAACCCTCAGGCCTACTTCAGCAACCAGAGATACCCACGTGGAAATGGGAGAAGATTGCTATGGATTTCGTCACTAGTTTGCCAAGAACTCAGGGCGGAAACGATACCATCTGGGTGATCGTTGACCGTCTCACGAAGTCAGCACATTTTCTAGAAATTAAGGAAACGGATAAGTTCTCACAGGTTGCAGCTGTTTATCTTAAGGAAGTGGTTTCTAGGCATGGGGTGCCAACCTCCATTATCTCAGATCGAGACCCGCGTTTCATATCCGATTTATGGCAATCGATGCATAAGTCGTTCGGTTCACGTCTCGATATGAGTACTGCTTATCACCCACAGACGGATGGTCAAAGTGAACGAACCACCCAGACACTTGATGACATGTTGCGGGCATGTGTGATTGATTTTGGGAAAGGGTGGGAGAAACATTTACCGTTGATAGAATTCTCCTACAACAACAGCTACCACACAAGTATTCAGGCAGCTCCATTTGAAGCATTGTACGGACGAAAGTGCCGTTCTCCTCTCTGTTGGGCTAAGGTGGGTGACAGCCAGATTACGGGTCCTGAACTTGTACTTGAAACTTCAGAAAAGATTGTCCAGATCAGAAACCGTATGGCGGTTGCGCGTGACCGTCAGAAAAGCTACACTGACAAGCGTAGGAAACTGTTGGAGTTCGCTGTAGGTGATCGTATTATGTTGAAAGTCTCACTGTGGAAGGGTGTAGTGCGCTTTGGGAAACGCGACAAGCTTAATCCGCGTTATGTTGGGCCATTTAAAATCCTGGAGCGGATCGGTAAAGTGGCTTACAAGCTCGAATTATTTGCTGAGTTGGGTAATGTTCATGATGTCTTCCATGTTTCGCAACTAAAAAAGTGTTTGTCTGATGAAACTCTAGTAGTGCCGTTTCAAGAGCTCAAGATTGACGATAAGTTGAAGTTCGTCGAAGAACCTATCGAAATCATGGATCGGGAAGTCAAGGTTCGTAAGCATAGTCGAATCCCGATCGTGTGGGTTCGTTGGAACTCAAGACGTGGACCGGAGTTCACGTGGGAGCGCGAGGATCAGATAAAGCTCAAATATCCCCAACTCTTCCCTACTGATCAAGCTAATTCTGGGGTCACAGGTGAATTTCGGGACGAAATTCCGCTTCAAGTTTGGGATGATATGGCACCTGAGGAAAATCTGCAGCAACATTGAAATTTTTCACTTCACTTCTCTGTGCTTACTTATCAAATTTCGGGACAAAATTTCATTCAAGTTAGGGATGATGTGACAACCCGAACTTTCAAGGTTAGTGCCATCTAACCTCATGACCTTTAACTTCGTATTATTTCGTTTCACATTTCACCTATGTGTTACACGTAAGTGTATGTTATTCTAAGATTGTTAAGCGTAATCAGCTAAACTTTATTTTTATGAATTAATAATCTTGAGTTTGGGTAAAAATTAAGTGGTAAGAGTCCTTGGCCCAAAACCCTTCGAGCCCAATTTAGGCCAGCTTACCTATGTGTGCGCATACACATATGATATTGTGCATGGTTTCCATATCTCACAAAAACATAACAATAACAAACCCTACTCCTTGTTCTCTCCTTTCCCAAACCCGACGGCATTCTCAAAGATCTCCTCTGATCTCGTATCTTGTTTCTCGGGTTAGTGTGTTTCATCAAATAACTAAATTGTATTTGAATGTAGATGAACTGTTTGATCTATGTTGCATGATGTTGAACAAATTCATAACAACTAACTGCTAGAAGGGGTTATATGATATTGATTTATGATGATCTAGTGTTGTTTCTTTTGGGTAGACTTTTGATAGTTTTCAGATATTAACAAGTGGTGATTATGGATTTTGATGTTAAACCTAGGGTTGCATGATGATAGGAAAGTTAATAATGTGGGTTCACGAAAGATTGAATGATAAATTGTGATATGAAGAAACTGTTTTGTGCGATTAAATATGGATGTGTAACAAGAATTTATTTATGATTTTAAGGTCACTTGATAATAATTATGCATTCATGTTAAACTGAATATTGATTTGAATGAGTATGGTTAATGGCGAAATTAAAACAATAACATACAATCTGTTTTGGGCTATTAGGGTGAACTGTTGTCATACAACTTGATTGGGCCTTTCGTGAGTAACTAGGCCGCATAACAAAAAGACCCATCTAACTTCAACCGGGCCGTATGAGACTGTGAACATACTGGGCCACGCACACACGAATTGGACTGCACTGTTTCCTTTTCTTGTGGATTGTAAATTGGACTCAAGTTATGTGGGCCGGGATTTAGCTGGGTCGCACATGAAGAGGGAGGTGTTTAAAACGCAGCTGGGCTGGGCTAAAAATACGGGTCATAAACCGGATTTAATTAGTAAACTAGAAACTTATGTTAAACACTTTTGGGTGGGCCGATATCTTGTTAAAACGCACACCCTTGATTGGTCGCACCCTTCTTATGTTGGGCCAGGAAACATTGGGACGCACTACAGTGGGCCCGCACACTTAAACGGAAATCCCACACTGGTAACGGACCCTTTCAGTTGGGCTGTACATTGGCATAATGAATAAAGTGGACTCTAGGTTGTTATGTGTTATACGTGTTATGGCAGGGATTTGTTTGTGGATTTTAGAGGGGTGCTACGTGTTGTGTAAAACTATTATTACATGCAATCTGCTTGTAATGTGTGATGTAGTTACATACGAAACTAATTATTGTTGGTAACCATGTTAGGATTTGATTGATCAACTGTGAATAACGTAACGTAACCTACCGAGCAAACCAAGGTGAGTTCATTTCTCTTGAGCATGCGTCTCGGTGGGTGGGACAATCAAATGGGTATTCCTGAGAGGAATACATCTTTTTGGGTTAAACTGGGATGTTAGATAATACACTCATTCCTATCACTTTAAGTCCCATCTTACACCGAATTAGTTACCTGAGAGGTAACGGGGTATTAGTTGATAGCGCTATTAGGCTAGGCAACCTCACACCGTACCTGAGAGGACGGGCGTGAACTAATGACCTTAAATCATGACCAATGTTTGGATAGGGGCATTGGGGACGGGCAAAACAATCTGGTAGCCATCTTGTACGGTACTTGAGTTATTATCAACATTATTATCAATGAACTGAACTAAACACTTGGTAACTAACATTTTCACAAAACGATGAACTCGCCAGCTTTGTCTGATACACTTGTTGCATGCTAGCAGGTCGTTAGATTACTTGGATTTGGAACTTGCTGTCTGGAGTAGCTGGAGTGGTCATGGGTCGAACTGATTGGATACACATGACGTGATTATTTACATTACACAATTACTTTGAAACATTTAAACTATGATTTACTTATTGCTTCCGCTGAACTTGTTGGATTTTTATTAAACTTGTCGTTGGTACATTTCATTAATAATTGGCAATTCCATTTGAAAACTTGTTATGAGTTCAACATGATTAGTGGCTCGTTATTGGTATGTCACACGCCTAGCGGGTTTTCCGTAGGTGGTATTTTGGGGGTGTGACAGCTGTGACAGCTAATCTTGAGAAATTTAGAAAATTCAAAGTCAAATCAAGTTCATTAAGTTGACACTTGAATAATTTTCATGAAAATGTGTTTGATAAGCTTGAACTAAAATGTCAGTTGGTTTGAATCGGGTCAACCAAGGTCATTAACTTGGAATTGGTAGACAAATTAAGTGCCTAGGGTCATTAACTTGGACCTAGATACTTAAGTGGATGTCTAAAACTGACCAAACCTGATAAATCGCCAAAAAGTCAAAAGGTCAAAACTTCAAGTCAAAGAGAAGTGTTTGGTTCGGATGACAATCTGATCGGATGGCAATCCGATCGGATGGCCATCCGACACTTGGTCACTCCTATATATAGTGGTCAATGGTCATTCAGTCAAACTTTTATTTGAACGATTGACCATCCGACACTCTCTCAAACACTCTCACTGTTCTTGAATGATTCTTCACTCTTGCTTTCCAAACTTCATAGGATTATTGGCTTGCACAATCTTCACTATGGTAAAGGTAAGTAAACTAATCTTTGATTGTTAAATTTGAAGTTTGTGATGATGTTCATATCGGCGACTGTTCGGACCTTATAATCCTAGATCTAAGATTGATTAGGATGTTTTGAAACAATCTGAACATAGGGTTTTGATCACGGGCCTTAGATCTATAGATTCACCGAAGGAATTTGATTGAATCTTGCTAGATTTGTAGATTGAATCTTGCTAGATTTGTAGTTTTGATAATCGGCAAAAACTCTACATGGATCTGTGTTCAATTTTGTGAAAAACTTAGAAAAATTTTGATGTTCATATGATCTTTAAAATGTTCTTCATGTTTGAGATCGAGTGGCAGTTCGATCGGATGGCAATCCGATCGGATGGCCATCCGATCCAATGCATTTATGAGTTTGAAAATTTTTCTAAGTGTTTGTCTTGATATCTGTGCCTTATATGTTAATCAGTTGTTTTGTTTTAGATGGCATCTCGATCAGATGGCAATCTGATCGGATAGCCATCCGATCCAATACACACATTCATAAGACTGATCATCATTGTGTCCTCATGCCAAGGATCTAGTGGCCATCCGATCCAAATCACATAATGTCATAACTGTTCATCACTATGCAAACTTGTCATGGATCGAGTGACAATCCGATCGGATGGCAATCCAATCGGATAGCCATCCGATCCATACCACTCATTCACACAGTTGACTTGTCAATGGATCAAAACTGTTTGTCACATGGATCTAGTGACAATCTGATCGGATGGCCATCCGATCCTCAGTACTATATAGAGTGAAAGTTCTAGTGTTAGAAAAATTTTTGAGATTTCAAAATTTTTGTCATTTTTCACTTATTTTCTCGAATTTCGTGTAAATGCTAATGTTAATCATTCTTGCAGGCAAGAGCACCAGATTGGGATAAGTCTCACAACATTTACTGTCTCTTGGATGCACACTATACAGACACAACACCATATAAAGCCGTGGCAAAGTTTTTAAGAGAGAGTAGAATTGCCAAAGCCTTAACCGATAGAACGATAGTGTATGAATCACATGTCAGAATGTTTTGGAAGTCGGTGAGGTATAATGAGGAAGAAAAGATGATTTATTCAGCTGTTAGAAAGAAAGATGAGAATGATAAGGATGTCGATATAGAAATTAAGTTTAATGTTGGAGACTTAAGAAGAGTTTTGGAGTTAGGAGATTCTGATAGTGACCCTACCATTGTTCCTGAATGTTTATGTAAGGGTTTATGGTTCAGAATGGGGTTTACAGGACATGTGAATGGGAAATATCTTAAGTCTTTGTTCGGTAAACCATATAAGTTCTTAGTTCACTGTGTTGTGCATGCTTTGTCACATCGAAAATCTTATGACGAGACATAAGACTATATCATGAACATTATCACTTGTTTGGTGCTTAACAGGCCATACAATGTATCACAAGTGATATTTGATCATATGATAGACAATATAAGGAGTGGGAAGTACATTATGTACCCCAGGTTCATACAAATGATGATATATGACCAAGTGAATGACCTTCCAAAGGATCCTGCTGATGTATTAGGACTACGTAACATGACAGCTGATACTTTGAGCAGATTAGGTCAATATAAGCTAAAGAAAGATGAAACAGAGCCAAGGGCAAAGCATATGATCTGTAAAATTGCAAATCCAGGATATGTTACACCTGAGAACGATGCATGGAGACATGAAAAGAGCAATTCAGAAGATGAAACAGATAGATTGAGAGATATGCATGAGAAAAGGCTTAGATACTGGTTTGTGAAGGATGGAAAGAGGGAGAGAACACCAAAGGCCTCTCCAACTGTGACTACACCTAAAGTATCAACACCAAAGATTGTTGTTAAGGGTATAGTTGAAAGGGGGAGTCATAAGAAAAGTTAGATCTTTAAATGTTACATTATTCTAATGAATGTTTAAAATGCATGTTTTGCAGGGCCTTCAAAGGAATCACAACCAAGGTTGGTAGATGATCCAGTGCTTTATCCAGCTGATATACCTCAAGAAGGTGTTGAATTGGCGAAAGTAACATTTGAACAATATGTAAAGCATACTGAAGATGTTGCACAATCTCAAGCTGCAAAAGTTCAAAGTTCAAGTGTTGAAAAGATTGATGCTGCTGCTAAGAATGTTCAACCTAAAAGTGTTAAAGAGAAAGAATCTGAAGGTGTTGCTCATGATGATTCTAGTGATGCTGATGATGAATCGACAGAAACAGAATCAGAGATTGAAAGGATAGGTGTTGGGAAAGTTCAGATGAAAAAGAAGCCGCAGAAAAAGAAAAAGAAGAATTCTGATGATGAAGATGAAAGTTACATTCCTACGCCTCAAGCTGAGAAGAAGATGCTTAGAAAGAAACGTAAAGCTGTTCAATCTGGCGTTATTCCAAGAAATGTCAGGGCAAAGAAAGGATATGCAGCAGTTCTAAAAGATCAAAGCGGCAAAAGTGAAAAGCATGTAGCAACTTCAAAGGTTCATGAAGCTGCAAAAGATCAAAATATTGAAGTTCCTGAGGTTCCAGAGGTTCAAAGCGTTGATAAGCCTGAAGCTGAGAAAGAAAAAGCTCCAGAAAGTCCAGAGTATGTGAGAGTAGAAAAGAAAGATGATGCTGAAACTTCAAAGCCAAAGAAAACTGTTCTTCCTGATCCATTTGAAGGTTTTCCAAATGTTCGTGGCGAATTCACTGATGGCATTCTTCCAGATGAAGACTACGACATGTTTCATGATGCTACTGTCAAAGATCTAAAGAAGAAAGTTAGTCTTCTAGAGAAAGAAAAGGTAAAAGCTGAAGCTGATCGTGATGAACTAAAGAAGCAGCTTGAAGAGTTGAATAAAGTGAATGAAGAAATAAAGTCTGTGGTGATCAAACGTGCGAAGAAGATGAAGACTTTGGAAGAAGATGTGGATGATAATGCAAAGTTATTTGAGCAACTCTCCACTGAAATTTCTGAACTGCATGTGAAGAACAAGAACTTGAATGAGACAAATCAGACACTACATCAGTTGTTAAGTGAACTTCATGAAGCGTCTGCTAGCGAAATCAAAGTATTGAAGCTAGAAATTGAAGCACTAAGGGCTGACAAGACAGTGAAGGATGAACATCTCAATATGTTATATACTGTGATGGAACATCATCTAGGTATCAACGTTCAATCTATTTACAACTATCTGGAGATTCAAAGGGTTGAAGAGAGAAGATTTGCCAGGGAAAAAGAGTTGGCTCAGGAAGCAACTCAGAAAAGGAAAGGATTGGTTGTTGATACAAAAGAAACACTTGGTTCTTCGAGTCAAACTGAAGTTGATGTTGAGATGGTAGATGCTGCAGTTGATCAAGCTCAAAGCTTCGTACTTGTTGGTGAAGCTACTCCTCCTTCTTACAACTTTGATGACATTATTCGTCTTGTAAGAGTAGAACAACGTAAAAGGAAGGCGAAAGAACCAGAAGTGATGTTATTACGATGGAAAGATGAGGAGGAAGAGGAGAAGAAAGAAGAAAAGATAGAAGATGAAGAGTTGGAATGTATTCTTGAAGATGTAGACAACTACGACCCTTCATGGGATAATTATAAAGATGATGATGAAGATCAAGGCTCAACTGGGTTGATTGTTATGCCCTCAATCCAACAATAGTTGGATGATTTTATGAATGATGAGATCAACGAGCAAGAGGAGGATCATCAACAGGAGTCTTCTTCTTCTGGAAAGAAACATGCTGACAAGGTATTCCTCACACAACCTACTGTTATATACTTGAATGCTCCAGTTGAGGGGGAGTTGGAGGTACCTAGGTCTAGGGCAGAGATGTTGGAAGAATTGGGGTTAGATGATGGAAAATTTAAGTTTGATATTGAGGATGAGATTCCCTCATCACCAGAAAAGGAGTATGAGTTCAAATATACACATGAAGCTGATAATGTTCATCATGTTGAAGTTGAAGATTGGTCAGATAGTTCTGAGGAAGATACTCCGTTCCATTATTCTGGAGTCGATGATTCATTTTCAACACTTGCTGAGATGTTTAAGGAATAGAATGAAGAGGAGATTAGAAGGAAAGTTGTGGAGAAAATAAGCACTGAAGGTATTCCTAGAACAATTCCATGAGAAACTTTGGCGGAAGAAAGAAAGAAATGGTTCAAAATCATGCCCAAGGAGAGGAAGTTCAGGAGACCTCTTCAATATTTCACGCGTAATGCTGATTTATCTTTGGTAGACATTCTTTCATGGGCTTATCTTGAAGATCTACAAGTGTATGCCATTAGACGGGAATTGGGGGTTCAGTACTTTGAATTTTTATCAGACATTAAAACCTTCCCGTGGTGGGATGTTGAGGAATTAGTGCAAACAAAGAACATCAAACAATTTTATCATGGGTTAGATGTGAAGTAGCATGATCAACACTTGTGGAAATACATGAAGTTGCAAGCAAAGGAGAGATTTCCTGATTGGAAGCCGCAGTTTCCAGAGCAAATTGTCACAATTTTGGAATCAGGAGAGAAAGATATTATGTTGAATATAAAGCCACCGAGATGTTTGAAAAATATGCCGCTACGTGCTATGGAGCAGGATTTCCATGAAGACTTTCAGGGTTGGATGTACAACCAGAGCACAGCGAAAGCGGTGATTTCTTTGTATGACAAGAAGTCTGGAGAATCAAGGAGGATTAGTGTGCTGGATCCGATGTGGTTGGTGAATTTCTCCAAGAAGGATATTGATTGCTTATTCTACCACAAGATTGGCCAGACAAAGTTCAAGCTCAGCAATATCAAAAGTTAGTGAACTTGTGCTACGCAAAAGACATCAACTCTTGCAGATAATGGAAATCAAAGTGGAGAGATTTGGAGATTGATGAGTTCTTAAAGAAGTACAAGCGTAGTAAAAAATTCAAGGATATTGCTGACAAAGCTGCAAGGCTGGGAAGATATAAGCTGATGAGACCTCCATCAACAGACCAGACACCGATCGAAAAGGAAGAGAATAAGATCCCTCGATGGGATAGGAAGCGTGATGGTGATCCTGTATATAGAAAATATTGGAATGAAGTTGGTAGGCCTCTCAGGAGAAAGATGATTGCTGAGAGAGATGAAAAGAGACGATAGAAAGCTAAGGAGAGAAGACGCAGCAGGAAGACTGATTGAAGACTATGCAGGAAGGAACTACAACTACATCCAAGGGGAAGTCTGTTAGTACATATGTCTGTAGCTTCCGTCTGCATCGAGTCTTGTATTTTGTCCTGCTTGTGTATTTTTGTAAATGTATGTATTTTTGTGTAAAGATAAACTGGGAACAGAACGTTAACTGTCAGATGACATCCGGTCGGATGGCAATCCGATCGGATGGTAATCTGATCGTCCCAGTTTGCCTATAAATAGTGGACTTATGTCATTTATCCACAACTTTTTGCTGATCATTGTAGCGAAGCTCTGTCTGTCTGACTTTCTACCAGAACTTCTATATTTTCACTATCATTCAATGAAATCAGACGCGTTAAACATTGAACAGCGATCTGTTGTTTTGAAAATCTTTGTAAAATTTTCTAAGTAAAAGTTTTGAGTTTAACGGAGACGGCGTGATGACATGTCAAACAACGGAAACACACCGAGGTCCAGCGCATTCGATCGGATGGGAATCACCCCAATCGATCGGACTTACTGTTTATGATGGAGCTTCATGTTCAACCCGTTAATCAGTTATCTCTCCGGTGGAAATCCGTTTTCAAGCCGGCTCTCAATTAAAGAATGAGTTGAGTGTCTGAATGAGTCTAGATTCCATCGGTTTTCGTAAGAAGGTTGAAGAAAAGTTGAAGAAAAGTTGAAAAATAGTTGAAAAGTGTTGAGATCTTGTAAAACTTAGTGAAAAGTTATGGAAATCCTTTAGATCTGAACCAATCTTGATGAGATAACGTCACACAACAGTTTGCATAAACAACTGAGTGAGAATCACCTTCAAGGAGTCCAAATCAGGTGATTTCGAGAAGAAAATGTGTGATTTTGATGGAGGAGATGATGTAGAAGTGTGTAGTGATGATGATTGTACAAGATTTGAGGAGAAATACTTACGAAATGGCCTTGAATCGAGGGAAAAAGCGTCTGAGAGCGTCTAGAGTACAGGTGGTCGGAGGGAGATGTCACATCAGTGAACAGTAGTGTACGGCAGGTATTTATAGAATGAGAGAGAAGTTACGGCGGTGGGAGAGGAGTGTGTTCGGTCGGATGGTCGGATGGCATGTCAGTCGGATGGCCATCTGATCAGATGATCATCCGGACGGATGTCCATTCGATCGAGTGGTCATTTGATCAGCTGAGTAGTGCGAGTTAGTTTTCCAACTTTCGTTTCGTGTGTTAAGGGTATGCGTTGAACGTGTAAGCGTTTCGTTGAGATAACCACATAACATTAAACAATTAATCACACAAATAATCACACAGATTGCGTTGAGAGTGCGTTTAGTCTAACATGAGATGTAATATGCGATAAAATGCGTTTAAAGAGTATGCGTTGTAAATAACATTTACTTGTGATAACTGCGTTTGTAATGATTGTTTAAAAAAATGCTTTTGAAAACATAGTTTAAAATAGTTAACCCTTAGCGATAATCGATATCTCGAGAGTACAAGTTAATTATGCAAGAAATGACAGATACAAGTAACGACTCGACTTTTCGGGTTATTACAACCTCCCCTACTTTAGGGAATTTCCTCCCGAAATTAAGGTGCAGGCGTAACGAAGAGATGTGGATATTTAGCTTTCATATCACTTTCGAGTTCCCAAGTGAACTCGGTGCCGCGTTTGCCTTCCCAGCGAACCTTCACTATAGGAATGCGAGAGCGTCGGAGTTTCTTGGTCTCTCGGTCCATGATTTCTACTGGCTTTTCCACGAAGTGTAGAGTTTCATTAACTTGCAAATCCTCGAGAGGAACATGCAGGTTTTCTTCGGCTAGGCACTTTTTGAGGTTCAGTACGTGGAAAGTAGGATGTACATTGCTGAGTTCCTCCGGTAATTTGGTCGGTAGGCCACTTTGCCAATTCTTTCAAGAATCTTAAAGGGTCCCACGTATCGTGGCGCTAGCTTTCCTTTCTTGCCGAATCGGATCACCCCCTTCCAAGGTGAAACCTTTAGGAGTACGTGATCACCAACTTCGAACTCAAGGGGCTTGCGGAGTTTATCGGCGTAACTCTTTTGACGACTCCGAGCTTTCAAGAGATTGTCTCGTATCTGGAGGATCTTGTCAGTCATTTCTTGTAATAACTCAGGACCAGTAATTTGCGCTTCTCTGATCTCGTGCCATTCAATAGGCGATCGATATTTTCTTCCATATAATGCCTCAAAGGGTGCCATTTGAATACTAGTGTGATAACGTTATTGTACGAGAATTCGACTAAAGGTAAATGCGAATCCCATTACCACCAAAATCTATAACGCACGAATGAAGCATGTCTTCAAGGGTGTGGATCATTCGCTCAGTCTAACCGTCGGTCTGGGGATGGAATGTAGTACTGAGATTAAGAGTAGTACCGAGAGCGGTTTGGAAGGTCTCCCAGAGACGTGAAGTAAATCGACCATCGCTGTCAGAGATGATGTCATGAGGTGTCCCATGTTGACAAATGACTTCATCGGTATAGATTCCTGCTAATCGTTCAACCTTATAGTCTTCTCGTATCGGTAGAAAGTGAGCGGATTGAGTAAGACGATCAACAATAACCCAAATGCTAGTGTGACCTGATGGCGTGCGAGGGAGTTTCGTAATGAAGTCCATAGCTATACTCTCCCATTTCCACATCGGAATCTCGGGTTGTTCGACTAAGCCGGAGGGTCGTTGATGTTCGGCCTTAACTTTCAAGCAAGTTAGGCATTTCGAAACATAGAGAATGATGTCCTTCTTCATTCCTAGCTACCAATACCTAGCACGGAGGTCCTGGTACATCTTTTCGGCACCAGGATGAATGGAATATCGGGATTTGTAGGCTTCAGTCAGCAAAATCTCTCGGAGATTATTGCGACTAGGTATCTAGATGCGATCGAGATAGTGAAAAATACCATTCGGTTTATTCACTAGTTGGTTTTTGGTTCTAAGAATCCATTCTTCCTTCAAGGTGCTTTCGGTAAAACAAGCGTGTCGAGCATCGCGAATGTGAGCTTCGAGGTTGTGTTGAGCTTGAACGTTACGAACACTATGTAAATAGCTTCGTCGGCTAAGAACATCGGCAACGACATTTGCTTTGCCTAGGTGGTAGCGAATCTCACAGTCGTAGTCGTTGAGAAGTTCAACCCATCTGCGTTGGCGCATATTCAGCTCTTTCTGGTTCAAGATGTGTTGTAGGCTCTTATGGTCGGTGAAGACCGTACACTTGGTATCATAAAGGTAGTGTCACCAAATCTTTAACACAAAAACAACTGCACCGAGTTCGAGATCGTGGATTGTATAGTTCTTCTCATGGACTTTGAGCTGGCAAGAGGCGTACGCGATAACCTTGCTCGTTGCATAAGAAAACAACCAAGACCTAGGTTAGAGGCATCGCAATAAACAACAAAATCGTCATTTCCATCGGGTAGTGCGAGTACGGGAGCGTTGCAAAGCATACGCTTAAGAGTTTGAAAGGCATCCTTTTGTTCGGTTCCCCAAACAAAAGTCTTGTCTTTATGCGTGAGAGAGGTGAGAGGAACCGCGATTTTAGAGAAATCAGTGATAAATCGACGGTAATAACCCGCCAATACAAGAAAAGAACGAACTTCGGACGGGGGTTTTGGTGTAATTTGTCACACCCCAACTGATGGCGGAAACATTAGGGAGCGGCACTGAGCGAAACAGATTTTCCAGGAGAATCCATAACAACTATAGTTACCAAATATTTAACGTCACGTCCCATAACATAACGTATCAAGTGAAATAGTTATTACAGAGACAGTGTTCTCAAAGACAAATATTGTTCTGACAACTCATAAATTTATTCGTGGGTTTCTAGACCACTTAAACTTGATTCCATGACAGCTAGCAAGCAAAAGAATCCTAAACACCTGTCACATATGTTAAAATAAAAGTCAATACACATAGTGTAAAGGTGATCATACAAGTTTAATAGCCTAATAGTAGCGAAAGCGGTTTACGCATAACCAGCATGTAACACGTAGAAATGTGAAGCAATTAAGCTATCGACAATGAAATATACACAGACGTGACTGCGTGTTGTAGAATGCACAACACATATCACCACTGTGACACGTGACGAAAGCCCTTAACAACCCCTGTCCGCGACAGGTGCTGAGTCCAAACTATAGTACTATCGTTGCTAAGGTGTCAGGCAACAACCACTGTGTAAACATAGCATACTAGCAATCATCGAATAACACGTATAACATGCGAGAGCGGTTTGCGTATAAAAAGTGTTACATTGTGTGTTGATGTGATTTGATATAGGTAACGTATGTAACACCCAAAAGTGCGTTAAGCAAAAAGGGATCGAGTATACTCACAGAGCGTTGATAGTGCTAAAAACATGATCTGTATTGGATTGAAGGGAGCGCTTAGAGTTAGCCTGATCAGAGAACGTTAGTGTAAGTGTTGAACAGTGCGGTAAACAGTGCGTCGAGTTAGCTATGTGACGAATGTTGATTCGATCGGACGACCGTCCAGACGGATGACCATTCGGTCGGAGGGTCGTTCGTTTAGGAGGGATGTGTTTGTGAAAGGTTTAAACTTTGAAGTTTTCGTTGTGGCATTCTGAAAAGTTTGAAGTGTTTCTACCTATCAGGTCGTCCGGTCGGACGGTCATCCGGGCGGATGGCCGTTCGCTCTGATGGTGATCTGAGTGGACTCTGATATTCTTTGAAGTTTTGAAATTTGTTTAAGTATTGAAATTACCAATCACCTGGTCGGATAGTCGTTCGATCAGATGGTCGTCCGATCGGACGGCTATTCGTTTGAGTTACTATTTTGCTTGAAAACTTTGAATATTCAATTAAGTTTGAAAGTTGCAGTTTCACTAAGATTGTATGACGACGTGTTAAACAACAGAAATCACATTAAGTCCAACTCATCCGATCGGACGGGAATCCCCCTGTTCGAACAGACTCAGCAGTTCTTGACGGAGCTTCATGTTCAACCCGTGAATCGGTTGTTTCTTTTATAGAAATCCATTATCAGCCCGGTTCTCTACCAGGGAATTAGTAGAGCACCCGAATGATTCTAGATTCCATCGGTTTTCAAGTAAAAGTGAAGAATGTTTGAAGAAAAGTTTTAAACACTTGTTAAATGTTTAGATTTAGATGAAAACAATAAAAAACCGCGTAGAAATCTGTTAGATTCGAACCGTTCTTGCTGGAATGAAGTCATTCTTCGAAGTTCACACGAACCCGTGATGACGTTACCCTAGAACAACCCCAAATCAGGCGATTTCATGGTTAAAACGTAAGATTTGATGGTGAGAATGATGAGAAAATGTGTAATGAAGATGGAAGTACAAGATTTAGAGTGAAAACTTACAAGAATCGCGAGAAATCGAGAGAAAAGAGCTTGGGAGTGCACTGGTCGGAGGGAGCTGTCACATCAATGAACAGTGATGTGACAGGCGGGGTATTTATAGGGGAAAGAGGAGAAAGGCAATGGAGTGTTTGGGTCGGACAGCCGTTCGATCGGACGGCCATCCGATCGGATGGTCCTCCGGTCGGATGTCCATTCGACCGGTTGGTCGTTCAGTCGGATCGCTTGTATGGGTTAGTTTTCCGACTTTCGTTTCGTGCGTTGTGCGTTGCGTTGTGTTTAAGCGAGTTACGAGTAAGCGATGCGATAGTATTACACATTAGTTACACAAATATCATAACCAACCTAAAAATCATAAAAGTAACTTGTATTTCGGGTTGCGATGCGATGTGATCGAGTTGCGACTGCGTTTTTGAATATCATCCCACAATATATATATAAAGCACACACAAGTAACACATAATAACATACACACGTAAAACAATATCCATAACTGTGATTCGAATTGCGATGCGGTAGCGATATGATTGCGTTTAGTAGATTAGCGTTTAATTACGTTTATCGCATTGTTACTTCACATATTAACAAATCGTATTTTAAAATATCGTTAATTAACATACATCAATTATCGAGTCTGCAAGTACAAGCAGTAATTAGGCAAGAAATGTCAGATCTGAACGTAAACCTGACGTGGACCTTGACTTTGACTTTGACTTTGAAAAGTCGGGTTGTTACAGCCTCCCCTTCTTTAGGGAATTTCATCCTGAAATTAAGGCGCAGGCGTAACGAAGAGTTGTGGGTATTTAGCGTTCATATCACTCTCGAGTTCCCAGGTGAACTCGGCGCCGCATTTGCCTTCCCAGCGAACCTTCACTGTAGGAATGCGTGAGCGTCGGAGTTTCTTGGTCTCTTGGTCCATGATCTCGACTGGCTTATGCGTGAGCGTCGGAGTTTCTTGGTCTCTCGGTCCATGATCTCGACTGGCTTTTCCACGAAGTGTAATGTTTCGTCCACTTGTAAATCCTCAAGAGGGACATGTAAATTCTGGTTGGCTAGACACTTTTTGAGGTTCGAAACGTGGAAAGTCTGATGTACGTTGCTAAGTTCCTCTGATAATTCAAGTCGGTAGGCCACTTTACCAATTCTTTCCAGAATTTTAAAGGGTCCAACGTATCGAGGCGCCAGCTTTCCTTTCTTGCCGAATCGGACCACCCCCTTCCAAGGTGTAACCTTTAGGAGTACATGATCACCAACGTCAAATTCAAGGGGCTTGCGACGTTTATCAGCGTAACTCTTTTGATGACTCTGAGCTTTCGGGAGATTGTCTCGTATCGAGAGGATCTTGTCAGTCGTTTCTTGCAATAACTCAGAACCGGTAATTTACGCATCTCCGATCTCGTGCCTTACAATAGGCGATCGACATTTTCTTCCATATAATGCCTCAAATGGTGCCATTTAAATGCTAGAGTGATAACTGTTGTTGTACTAGAATTTGACTAAAGGTAAATGCGAATCCCAATTACCACCGAAATCTATAACGCATGAGCGAAGCATGTCTTCTAGGGTGCGAATGATGCATTCAGTTTTACCGTCTGTCTGGGGATGGAAAGCAGTACTAATATTGAGAGCAGTACCAAGAGCGGATTGAAAAGTTTCCCAGAGACGCGAAGTGAATCGACCATCACGGTCAGATTCGTGCTAATCGTTCAACCTTAAAGTCTTCCCGTATCGGTAGAAAGTGGGCGGATTTGGTAACTCAATCAGCGATAACCCAAATGCTATCGTGACCTAATGGCGTGCGGGGGAGTTTCATAATGAAATCCATGGCTATACTCTCCCATTTCCACATAGGGATCTCGCGTTGCACGAGTAAGCCAGAAGGTCGTTGTTGTTCGGGCTTGACCTTTGAGCAGGTTAGGCATTTCAAAACATAGAGAGCGATATCCTTCTTCATTACAGGCCACCAATACCGAGCACGCAGGTCCTGGTACATCTTGTCGGCACCGGGATGAATGGAATATCGAGACTTGTGGGCTTCAGTCAACAATATCTCCTGAAGGTTATTGCGACTAGGGATCCAGACGCGATCAAGATAGTAGTAGATACCGTTCGATTTGGTGACAAGATGGGTTTCAGCACCACATTTCTTCATTTCCTCTCTCAAGGTATTCTCAATGAAGCATGCGTGCTGAGCATCCCGAATTAGCGCTTCGAGGTCGTGTTGAGCTTGAAAATTACAAACGCTATGCAAAGAGCTTCGTCGACTGAGAGCATCGGCAATGACATTTACTTTGCCTGGATGGTAGCGAATCTCACAGTCATAATCGTTGAGAAGTTCAACCCATCGGCGTAGGCGCATATTCAGCTCTTTCTGGTTCAAGATGTGTTGTAGGCTCTTATGGTCGGTGAAGACCGTACACTTGGTACTATAAAGGTAGTGTCGCCAAATCTTTAACGCAAAAACAACTGCACCGAGCTCGAGATCGTGGGTTGTATAGTTCTTCTCGTGGATCTTGAGTTGACGAGAGGCGTACGTGATAACCTTGTCCCGTTGCAAAAGAACACAACCAATACCAAGGTTAGAGGCATCACAGTAGACTACAAAGTCTCCGTTTCCATCGGGTAATGCGAGCACAGGGGCGTTGCAAAGCATTAGCTTCAGGGTTTGAAAGGCTTCCTCTTGTTCGTTTCCCCAAACAAAAGGTTTGCCTTTATGCGTCAGAGAGGTGAGAGGGACGACGATTTTTGAGAAATCAGCGATGAATCGGCGCTAATAACCCGCTTATCCGAGGAAACAACGGACTTTGGATGGGTTCTTTGGTGTAATCCAACTCTTAACTGCTTCGATCTTCGCGGGGTCGACGTGAATACCTTGACTATTGACAATGTGACTGAGAAATTAAACCTCCTCAAGCCAAAATTTGCACTTGGAGAACTTGGCATAGAGGCGATTTCCTTGCAAAAGTTCGAGGACCAAACGGAGATGTTGCGCGTGTTCGGCTTTTGACTTAGAATAGATCAGGATATCATCGATAAACAAGATGACGAAGAGGTCGAGAAAGGGTTTACACACACGATTCATTAGGTCCATAAAGATTGCGGGGGTGTTAGTTAGACCAAATGGCATAACGACAAATTCATAGTGGCCATATCGAGTGCGAAACGCGGTTTTGGGTATATCTTCTTCCTGGATTCGTAACTGATGATAGCCAGAGCGTAGATCGATTTTGGAAAAATACGTAGCACCTTGCAATTGGTCAAACAAATCATCGATTCGAGGTAAGGGATAGCGATTCTTGATAGTCAGCTTATTGAGTTCCCTGTAATCGATGCACATTCAGAAGGATCCATCCTTCTTTTTGAAGAAAAGGATGGGTGCGCCCCATAGAGATGTGCTAGGGCGGATGAAGCCTTTATCAAGCAATTCCTGGAGTTGACTGGAGAGTTCACGCATTTCGAATGGAGCGAGACGATAAGGCGCTTTAGCGATAGGATTAGCTACAGGAATGAGTTCAATTCGAAAATTGATATCACGAGACGGCGGTAAACCAGGTAAATCATCAGGAAAGACGTTAGGAAAATCACGAACCACGAGCACCTTTTCCATTGCCATCTCTTTCTTTTCCTTCTCCGCTACTATGATGTGCACCAAGAAAGCTTTGTATTCCTTGCGGAGATACTTGCTCGCTTGGACACATGACATAAGTTTCAATTCCTTCAAAGCGACTTCGCCATAGACACACAATTGATCACCGTTTGAAAGAGAGAAACGGACCATCTTTTCAAAACAAACAATTTCAGCACGATTCTCTCGAAGAAAATCCATGCCTACTATGACTTCAAAACTACCGAGTTACATCGAAATTAGATCAACCGGGAAAATGTGATTGTTAAGCTCAAGAGTACAATCACGTAGAATGGAATTAACAGTGACGGTTCTTCCAGTGGTAATTTGTGACAACTCGTATTTCGAACCTTTCTTTGTACTTTGATGTAACGTATGTGGAACGTTATGTGATTATGTGAACTTTGTGATTAATTGAATGTTATGTTATGTGTTTATGTGTAACGAATTGAATTGTATATTAATGAACCGATCGCACAACACAACCCGATCGCACAAGCCCAATCGGGCTACACATATTGTACTCGAACCGAATGGGCAACCCATGTAAAGGATTCGGCCCACTCCCTTGTATGCGAATACAAGCACCCATGTGTGGGGTTGCTTCTCATTACTTGCAAAATACATAACACACACAAAACCCTAAATACCTCTCCCTCTCCCTCTCCCTCTCAAACCCGACGGCAACAACACCTCTTCTTCATCGAGGGCTTTCTTGATTCGGACTACCCTTTTTGTTCTACTATAATCGGTAAGTGTTTTATTATTGGTTATATGATTTGAACGATGTTGTGATTAAAGTGATTCTACATGATAGCCTTAGGATGCTTTGTTAATGATTGTAATGGAACTTAGAGATTGTTATTCGGCTCACATGTGTATGATTAGATCATGATATGTACTAGTAATCGAATAATGTTATTGATGATTAGAACCGAATATAAGTAAGTCGGCTGTGATGTGTGTGAACTCGGATGATATGTGATGATCCTAGTGTTAGATCCGATTGAATATTATGATAGGTTGTTTTCATGACTCGGATGTTTAATTAGGGTTCATATGAATTTTGTGGTAAAAACCTTTGTTTGATCGATTAATTGTATGAATGGAAACTGTTAGTGTTGTTGATTGGTAAATGGAAACCATATAACTGATTGCCATGATTTCGGATATTATATAACCAATCGCACAAGTTTATTGGTCGCACAAGATCAGGTCACACAAGACCTGATCTGATCGCACAAGCTCCCAATCGCACAAGATAGGATACAATGGTTACAGCACTTTGTACAACATATATCTTGCATGATCGCACAAGACCTTGAGGATCGCACAAGGTTGTGCCGATCGCACAAGGCTTGGGCCACACACGAATGTTTGGACAATTGGGCCTCAAAGCCCAATCCCAATCACACAAGGACTGGTCAGTCGCACAAGACCATCCGGACCGCACAAGACTTATGTTTATTTGTTGGGCCGTATACATGTTGGGATTGATTATTGGGCCGGGTTAGTTTCCAATCGCACAACCCATTGTGGATCGCACAAGTCATGCTGATCGCACAACAGGTTGGGCCGCCTGTTTATTGGGCTTTATCTTTCGGGTCGCACAAGTTTGGACATGTTTGGTACTTGACTGCTACTGTTATTGTGTTAACATGTATTAGGTGTTTGCCATGATCAATACGTGTTTGTAATTATTAACTTGTGTGTAAATTTATGTGCACTACTTGAAACCAAAACCTGACTTGTATGGTAACCATGTTAGGACGTGGTTGACCACATATAGCTCAAGTAACCTTTTCGTATATCTGCCGAGCAAACCAAGGTGAGTTCACACTCTATCCAAGGCATGGGATTCCCAAGGGTTGGGAATGGGTTAAAGAACTGAACGGTAACTACAAATTTGCGTATTCCCCAAATAACAGGATACATACGACCATAAGACCATCACTCTATCATTTGAAGTCCCTCATTTATCGACTTAATCGCCGAGGCCTATGGCGAGCGGGTCATTAGTTAATAGCGCTATTAGGTTTAACAAACCTCACACCGTGCCAGTCGGACGGGCGTGTACTAATGGACTATGGGTAAAGGGTCAATGCTGATAGACATTGACTTAGGGCACCTCTTACATTTTCGTACCAGTCGATACGCGTTGTCTAGCAACACATGGGAAGCCCCCACTACTCTTCGCAAACATGTCTGGGAGACCGCGATACAATTTAATACGATACATGGTTTACAAAACGAACAACTGATTTACGAAACGAATGCTATAACTAAACAACCAACTGTGAACTCGCTCAACTTTGTTGTTGATTCGTTGCTACATGCCTTGCAGGTCGTTAAGTACTCTTGGAGCTTGCACAAGGAGGCACAGTCGTTGTGGGACATGGCAGTGTGTGCCATGCTAAAAACATTACTTTATTTCGTACTTAATACTTACATTGGGTTTTACAATTATGCTTCCGCTAAACACTTAACTACGTTTTTTGTTTGAAACACCTTTCATATTGTGTGGTTGGATTTTACTTATTACTTGTTATATTCAATATGATTGGTGGCTTGATCCTGGTCATGTCACGCCTCCAAGCGGTGATACTCCGCGTGTGGATTTTGGGGGTGTGACAGATTGGTATCAGAGCCATTGGTTATAGTGAACTTGGTTTTAATAAGGGAAAAAGTTTATGTTAAAACCAGACTATAACCTGAACAGTGCTCAACGATCCACAATGACGCTTCGCTCCACGTGCAAGACTCAACATTCTAGGTGGTATGAATTATGTTTACATTGCCTACTTGCCAGTTACATAGAACTTTGCTCATGGTATGCTTAGATAACGTAGTAACTACTACTTGAAAACACTTGTGTGCTTACTCCCTTCTGTCATCGCACTTTCGCGAACCTCTCTCACTCATGTTTCCTTTGGTATGAAGATCATGAGTGGACGTGTCAACATGACTCAAGCCCAGTTGGCGGCTTTGATCACTGAACAAGTTACTGCTGCACTCGCAGCTGCCCAGGCAGGAGGTATAACATGCCATCACAACTCACACTAGGATCTTTAGATCCTACTCTCGTAAACCAACACTCGTGCTTAATTTTGTTTACTCTTACGCACACAACAGGTCAGAACGCTCAGCCACCTGTGTGCACGTTCAAGACCTTTATGGACTGTCGTCCTAGTACTTTCAGTGGCACTGAAGGGGCCGTTGGACTCCTCCACTGGTTCGAGAAGCTCGAATCGGTCTTCAAAATGTGTGAATGCCCCGAGGCTCGTAGGGTGAAGTACGCCACTGGTACTCTCGAAGGCACTGCGCTAACTTGGTGGAACGCGCAAGTTCAAATGCTGGGGCTGGCGGCTGCTAATGCAACCCCATGGAATGATTTTAAGGAACTGATCAAACGTGAATACTGTAGTCGTGATGACATCCACAAGTTGGAAGTGGAGCTCTTTAACCTGAAGATGACGGGGTCAGAGATAGAAGCGTACGCGAAACGATCCAATGAACTGGCAGTGTTATGCCCAACTATGGTGGATCCTCCCATCAAGCGCATTGAGCTGTTCCTCAAAGGCTTAGTACCAGAGATTCAAAGCCATGTGACTGCTAGTAACCTTGCTACTATCCAGGATGTTACTCGTCTTGCTCATCGTCTCACAGACCAGGCAGTGGAACAGAACAGGCTGCCTAAGCGTATAGGTGCTACTGCTACTACTACTCCAGCTACTCCCAGTGACAACAAACAGAAGTGGGATGGAACCGCTAGTAAGGGTTCGACTACGGTTCAATCCTAGGCACAACAGCGAAAGATCGATGACTACCAGAGTCCTGGTCAGCAATCTTCTAGTAGTCAAGGGCAGGGTGGATATCGAGGAAACCACCCAAAGTGCAACAAATGCAACAGACACCACAATGGTCAGTGCAACAGGGGTTGTTGCCAGAGGTGTCTCAAGATGGGTCATGAAGCTAAGGATTGCAGGAGCTCGCGACCTGCGAATCAGAACCAACAACAACAACCACCAGCTCCACAGAACCAACAGCGACAACGAGGTAACAGGGGATGCTTTCAGTGTGGTGCTGAAGGCCACTTCAAGCGGGACTGCCCCCAGTTAAATCAAAATCCGGATAACAACAACAACAACAATAATCAGGGCAATGGGAACAACAACGGGGGAAACAACGATGATAACGGCGCCAGGGGTCAAGTGTTCGTGCTGGGTCAGGGTGATGCAAGGAATGATCCTAACGTAGTGATGGGTAAGTTCCTTCTTGATGACTTTTATGTTACTGTCTTATTTGATTCGGGTGCCGATACCAGTTATGTGTCTCTTAAAGTTAGTCAAATGCTTAAACGCACACCAACTCCCTTAAACACCAAACACGTTGTAGAGTTAGCAAATGGTAAAAGTTTAGAGGCCACTCACATCGTCAAGGGTTGTAACCTCGTCTTAGCTGGTCAGACATTCTCCATCGACCTCATTCCTATAGTCTTGGGTAGTTTCGACATCGTCATAGGGATGGATTGGTTATCCCAACAACAAGCAGAGATTTTATGCAAGGAGAAGATTGTTCGTATTTCCCGTTCTGGCCAAGAACCTCTCGAAATTCAAGGCGACAAAAGTGGTGCTGTGGTGGGCATCATCTCCTTCCTTAAGGCCCAGAAGTGTTTGCGAAAGGGCCACACTGCTATTTTAGCACTCGTTACTGTTGCATCGACGAAAGAGAAGAAGATAGAGGACATTCCAGTAGTGCGTGACTTTCCTCAAGTGTTTCCTGAAGATTTACCTGGGCTACCGCCTCATCGTCAGGTCGAATTTCAGATCGAGCTAGCTCCTGGAGCAGCACCCATAGCTCGAGCACCTTATCGCTTAGCTCCAACCGAACTGGAAGAACTGTCTAAGCAATTGCAAGAACTCTTGGAAAAGGGTTTCATTAGTCCTAGCTCTTCACCCTGGGGAGCTCCCGTGTTGTTTGTGAAGAAGAAAGACGGTACCTTCCGTATGTGCATAGATTACCGCGAACTAAACAAGGTGACCGTAAAGAATCGCTATCCTCTTCCACGCATTGATGACTTGTTCGACCAGCTGCAAGGGCCGAGCTACTATTCAAAGATTGATCTGAGGTCAGGCTACCATCAACTGAGAGTCCGGGACGAGGACGTCTCCAAAACAGCATTCAGAACACGCTACGGCCATTACGAGTTTCTGGTCATGCCATTCGGATTAACCAACGCGCCTGCAGTCTTCATGGATCTTATGAACAGAGTGTACAAGCCTTACTTGGTTAAGTTTGTGATTGTATTCATCGACGACATTCTGATCTACTCTAAGAGTCGAGAGGAGCACGAGCAGCATTTACGACTCATTTTAGAACTACTTCGAGCAGAGCAGTTGTACGCTAAGTTTTCAAAATGCGACTTTTGGCTTCGTGAAGTCCATTTTCTAGGCCACGTGGTAAACAAGGATGGGATTCATGTTGATCCATCTAAGGTAGACTCGATCAAGAATTGGCCTGCACCTCGCACACCAACGGAAATTCGCCAATTCTTGGGTTTGGCAGGTTACTACAGGAGGTTCATCAAGTATTTTTCCAAGATTGCGCAACCTCTCACTTTACTAACGCAGAAAGGTGTCACCTATCGTTGGAGTAATGCTCAGGAATTAGCATTTCAGCACTTAAAGGATAGGCTCTACAGTGCACCTATTCTCTCATTGCCAGAGGGCACAGACGATTTTGTGGTCTATTGTGACGCATCCATTCAGGGCCTTGGATGTGTGTTGATGCAACGTGACAAGGTCATAGCCTACGCATCACGTCAACTTAAGGTTCACGAAAGGAACTACACTACACATGATTTGGAGCTGGGAGCTGTTGTTTTCGTGCTTAAGATATGGAGACATTACCTGTACGGTACCAAGTGCACCATCTACACCGATCACAGGAGTCTCGAGCATATCTTCAAATAGAAAGAGTTAAACATGTGACAACGGCGATGGGTGGAGCTATTGAATGATTACGAATGTGCCATCAAGTATCATCCGGGCAAAGCCAATGTGGTGGCCGACGCCCTCTGTCGAAAGGATACTACACCTAGGCGTGTACGAGCGTTGCAACTCACTATCCAGTCTAGTCTTCCTTCTCAGATACGAGATGCTCAGGTAGAAGCATTGAAACCCGAAAACGTCAAGGTTGAAGCCTTACGTGGCTCAAGGCAATGGTTAGAACAAAAGGAAGACGGCGCCTACTATGTAACAGGACGCATTTGGGTCCCACATTATGGAAACTTACGTGAGCTGGTGATGGATGAAGCACATAAGTGTCGCTACTCAGTACATCCTAGTTCAGATAAGATGTACCACGATCTCAGAACTACGTATTGGTGGCCTAGCATGAAAGATCACATAGCAACTTACGTTAGCAAATGTTTGACTTGTGCGAGAGTCAAGACCGAATACCAGAAACCATCAGGCCTGCTCCAACAACCCGAGATACCGCAATGGAAATGGGAGCAAATTTCCATGGATTTTGTTACTGGCCTGCCTAGATCTCAACGTGGAAATGATACTATTTGGGTGATCGTGGATCGACTCACAAAGTCTGCACACTTCTTGGCTATCAAGGAAACGGATAAGTTCTCCACTCTAGCAGACGTCTATCTTAAGGAAGTTGTCTCGAGGCACGGGGTGCCAACCTCCATTATTTTCGATCGTGATGCACGTTTACTTCAGAACTGTGGCAAGCAATGCACAAGTCCTTTGGCTCACGATTAGATATGAGCACAACTTACCACCCACAAACAGATGGGCAGTCTGAACGCACCATCCAAACTCTAGAAGACATGCTTCGTGCATGTGTAATCGATTTCGGCAACGGCTGGGAAAAACATCTCCCGTTAGTGGAGTTTTCGTATAACAACAGTTACCACACCAGCATTCAAGCCGCTCCATTTGAGGCACTGTACGTGCGTAAGTACCGGTCACCTCTTTGTTGGGCAGAAGTTGGCGACAGCCAAATCACTGGCCCAGAACTCGTAGTTGATACTACGGAAAGGATTGTTCAGATAAGACAACGCATGGCGGCAGCTCGCGACCGTCAGAAAGCCTACGCGGACAAGCGCAGGAAACCACTCGAGTTCCAGGTTGGGGATCGAGTGCTACTCAAAGTCTCACCCTGGAAGGGTGTTGTTCGTTTTGGAAAACGAGGCAAACTTAACCCACGATACGTTGGACCTTTCGAAATCATAGAGAAAATAGGCAAGGTGGCCTACAAGCTGAACCTACCAACAGAACTCAGTGCAGTTCACAACGTTTTTCATGTGTCGAATCTGAAGAAGTGTCTGTCAGATGAGACCCTCATAGTTCCTTTGAAGGAGCTCACTATCGACGATCAACTACGATTTGTCGAGGAACCAGTAGAGATCACGGACCGAGACGTTAAGGTCCTCAAGCACACCAGAATACCTCTTGTTCGAGTTCGTTGGAACTCCCGTCGTGGCCGAGATTTCACCTGGGAACGAGAAGACCAAATGAAACTCAAATATCCCCAGTTGTTCGAGAACAATGCAACCACTACTGAGGCTGAAGCTATTAAAGAATTTCTGGACGAAATTCCAAATCAACGGGGGGATGATGTGACACCCCAGGAAAACTAGTAAACAACACAACTAGCTTCCTCAGTAACCGCATGGGGACGAAATTTCTTTCAACTTGGGGATAATGTGACAACTCGTATTTCGAACCTCTCTTTGTACTTTGATGTAACATATGTGGAACGTTATGTGATTATGTGAACTTTGTGATTAATTGAATGTTATGTTATGTGTTTATGTGTAACGAATTGAATTGTATATTAACGAACAAATCGCACAACACAACCCGATCGCACAAGCCCAATCAGGCTACACATATTGTACTCGAACCGAATGGGCAGCCCATGTAAAGGATTCGGCCCACTCCCTTGTATGCGAATACAAGCACCCATGTGTGGGGTTGCTTCTCATTACTTGCAAAATACATAACACACACAAAACCCTAAATACCTCTCCCTCTCCCTCTCAAACCCGACGACAACAACACCTCTTCTTCATCGAGGGCTTTCTTGATTCGGACTACCCTTTTTGTTCTACTCTAATCGGTAAGTGTTTTATTATTGGTTATATGATTTGAACGATGTTGTGATTGAAGTGATTCTACATGATAGCCTTAGGATGCTTTGTTAATGATTGTAATGGAACTTAGAGATTGTTATTCGGCTCACATGTGTATGATTAGATCATGATATGTTCTAGTAATCGAATAATGTTATTGATGATTAGAACCGAATATAAGTAAGTCGGCTGTGATGTGTGTGAACTCGGATGATATGTGATGATCCTAGTGTTAGATCCGATTGAATATTATGATAGGTTGTTTTCATGACTCGGATGTTTAATTAGGGTTCATATGAATTTTGTGGTAAAAACCTTTGTTTGATCGATTAATTGTATGAATGGAAATTGTTAGTGTTGCTGATTGATAAATGGAAACCATATAACTGATTGCCATGATTTCGGATATTATATAACCAATCGCACAAGTTTATCGGTCGCACAAGATCAGGTCACACAAGACCTGATCTGATCGCACAAGCTCCCAATCGCATAAGATAGGATACAACGGTTACAATACTTTGTACAACATATATCTTGGATGATCGCACAAGGCTTGGGCCACACACGAATGTTTGGACAATTGGGCCTCAAAGCCCAATCCCAATCGCACAAGGACTGGTCAGTCGCACAAGACCATCCGGACCGCACAAGACTTATGTTTATTTGTTGGGCCGTATACATGTTGGGATTGATTATTGGGCCGAGTTAGTTTCCAATTGCACAACCCATTGTGGATCGCATAAGTCATGCTGATCGCACAACAGGTTGGGCCGCCTGTTTATTGGGCTTTATCTTTCGGGTCGCACAAGTTTGGACATGTTTGGTACTTGACTGCTACTGTTAATGTGTTAACATGTATTTGGTGTTTGCCATGATCAATACGTGTTTGTAATTATTAACTTGTGTGTAAACTTATGTGCACTACTTGAAACCAAAACCTGACTTGTATGGTAACCATGTTAGGACGTGGTTGACCACATATAGCTCAAGTAACCTTTTCGTATATCTGCCAAGCAAACCAAGGTGAGTTCACACTCTATCCAAGGCATGGGATTCCCAAGGGTTGGGAATGGGTTAAAGAACTGTACGGTAACTACAAACTTGCGTATTCCCCATACAACAGGATACGTATGACCATAAGACCATCACTCTATCATTTGAAGTCCCTCATTTATCGACTTAATCGCCGAGGCCTATGGCGAGCGGGTCATTAGTTAATAGCGCTATTAGGTTTAACAAACCTCACACCGTGCCAGTCGGACGGGCGTGTACTAATGGACTATGGGCAAAGGGTCAATGCTGATAGAAATTGACTTAGGGCACCTCTTACATTTTCGTAGCAGTCGATACGCGTGGTCTAGCAACACATGGGAAACCCCCACTACTCTTCGCAAACATGTCTGGGAGACCGCGATACAATTTAATACGATACATGGTTTACAAAACGAACAACTGATTTACGAAACAGATGCTATAACTAAACAACCAACTGTGAACTCGCTCAACTTTGTTGTTGATTCGTTGCTACATGCCTTGCAGGTCGTTAGGTACTCTTGGAGCTTGCACAAGGAGGCGCAGTCGTTGTGGGATATGGCAGTGTGTGCCATGCTAAAAACATTACTTTATTTCGTACTTAATACTTACATTGGGTTTTACAATTATGCTTCCGCTAAACACTTAACTACGTTTTTGGTTTGAAACACCTTTCATATTGTGTGGTTGGATTTTACTTATTACTTGTTATGTTCAATATGATTGGTGGCTTGATCCTGGTCATGTCATGCCTCCAAGCGGTGATACTCCGCGTGTGGATTTTGGGGGTGTGACACAATTTATACGTCGAACGTCGTTGGGAGGTTAGCACCTTTACGGTTTAGGAGCCTTTCGAATTCGAATGATACAAAACAGTTATCGGTTCTAGTATCAAATAAACACGAAGCATAAATACCATTCATGAGAAACATACCGTTGACAACGTTGTTTTCAGCTTGGGCTTGGTGAGCGTTGATGTTGAAAACTCATCCATGAGCTGCTTGCTGAGTTGGCTGCTGCTGCGGAGGCTGCTGTTGTTGATGTTGTTGCTGCGCCGGTTGCTGTTGTGTATCTTGCTTCACCACTCGGTTCGGGCAGACGTTTGCGAAGTGGTTAGGATCACCACATGCCTAGTAGGCTGTTGCATGAGCAGCGGGAACATGAGCTGCTTGTTGGCCCTGAGGAGCGGGAAGTAGAGCTGGCAGTGCAGGAGGAGCTTGAACTTGAGCTTGACGAGGACCAGTGCGGTAGTTTGTGGTAAAGTGTCCGTAGATGTTGAAGTGGACACAAAAGCGTCAAGCGATCCCAACTGGATGATGGTAAGTACAAGTAGGGCACAAGGGATGAGGACCAGTGTACGCACGTTTTGCTGGAGGTGCGTTGGTCACGGGTGCAGCTACTTGGCGGTTCTGGGGTTGAGCAGAGATAGCATTGAGTGGAGTGGCAGTGACATCACAGTTCTTGTTGTTGTTTTTGTTCTTGCGCTTGCGGCGTGAAGACTTCGAAGCTTGAGGTGAGGCGTTTCAGCAGTGGGAGTAGCAAACGTAGCGGTGACTTGGTGGAGAGTCTTGGTGGAGTTCTTGAAGTAACCAGCCCGAACTTGCTTGTCATTAATCTCTGCAACGAGCTGGAAGGTCTCCTCAATGGTGGTAGTCTTGGCTGCTTGGACAAAATCGGCAACACAATCAGGTAAAGCGCGAATATATTTCTTGATTGTGATGTCGGGAGTTGAGACTTGGCCAGGGCAGATGATGCTGAGCTGCTTAAAGCGAGCAGTAAGACCAGCATTGTCGCCACCTTCTTGCTTTATATGCCAGAACTTGTCTTCCAGCTTCTGGAGTTCATGTGGGGGACAAAATTCTTTCATCATGACTTCCTTCAATTCCTCCCAAGAAAGTCCAGAGGCTGCATTGTTACCTCGCCTATTTTGTTCTGTAGTTCACCAGTCCAGTGCCTTGGACTGGAAAATGCCAGTTGCGTTAACAATGCGGAGGTTGTCTGGACATCCGCTTTGATGAAGAGTGAATTCAATCGAGTCGAACCATTATAACATTGTGCTTGGCCTGTGACACCCAGCTATTTAGGCTGTACCGTACAAATGTAACACGTGTCATGAATAAATAAAAAGGCTGTATTTGACTGATTGTGATATTTATATGTGATATTTAATGTGCTGGTGAATCCAAACATTGATAAAAATTATGTTGGCAACGATAAAATAAACGCTAATCGCGTAACGATTAAAATGCGAAACGAACGTCGGTGACCACCCGAACAGTGTTAAAATCCTAAAAACAGTCTGTTATGATTAGAATAGTAATTTTAATCATAATCGTGAGGAAAAATAAATTAAAACGCTAAGAAACTCTATTTTTAGAGTTTGAGCGCATACCGCGCGATACTGCGCGCATTATACAAAATACCGTCAATGCAGCCAGTCAAGGCAACTGGTAATTATTTCAGTAATAATTTTATGTGATTATTTTTATAGAATGATAAAAATAATTTAAAACGCACTAAAACATGATTAAAACGCTAGATAAAATACCCGGTATCCAGTTAAATACCTGTTTTTAATCTATATATATTAAAAATATGTATAATACACACACACACACACACACACACATATATATATATATATATATCTAGGGCAAGGATATATAGAAAACTTATTTGTACTAAGAAAACCTAGGAAACCCAATCTATAACCATTGATCAAGATCATCCAATGGCCCATAAAATTTGAAGCCTTTTTGAATTAAATTAAATAGAGTGATAAAGTCAATAAAGGTACTTCAAGGGCATATAGGTAAAATTATCATATCTCATTCTCTCTCTTCTGTATAATTGTCACCATCACCATCAAGACCATCATCATCCATATCTCATTCTCTCTCTCTTCTTCTTTGAGAATTCAAAATATCTAGAACACCAAGAACATCATTCATCCACATCCAGATCTCTAATTCTCTCTCTTCAACATCCAGATCTCTAATTCTCTCTCTCTTCACATTCGCAGGAAAGAGTAAACCATCATAACCCCCATTCGATCTCTCCAACACAGTACGACGGTACAAATCTTCATCATGTTCATCTAGAACACCAAGAACACACGCACAAGTGTGTGAGAGAGAATCATTTTTGAAGATCTTCATCGTGTTCATCGGACGGTTCTAGATCCGGTAAGTGTTCTACTAACAGCAAGAACACACTTGATTTTTTTGTTAAAATGGTTGTCAATAACTTTTTGTGTGCTCAAAGTGTTCTAGTAATGGGTTAATGTTCATGTATTTTGCAGGTTTTTGTTTTTATGTTAAAATCATTTTTAGTTTTTTGATATTTTCAGTTTGTTGGTGAATAATTTATGGGTTGGGTTTGTTTTAGGTTTTATGCATTGGATTTGCTTTATTTTGTTTTTTGTTTAAATTGGGCATCCCAATTATTGGTAGATAATTAGTTTGAAAATCCATAATTGTTACAGAAAAGGTTTCAAAATTTTGTTGGTTAAGTTGTTCTTTTTTTATAATTAGTGTTAAATGTTTCAAATTTTTGCAGGCATAACTAGTTACGTATGATACATTTCTGCTACTTAGATTCTAAACTGTTTGTCCTGTAAGTTGTAACATATGTTACACTTTCGGACTATATATGGTACATACATGGTGTTACACATTTTGCTGTGATATGAGTGGATATTGAAATGGTGAATGGTAATTGTTGTATCCTCATCTTAGCAAGTACTCTTTTGCTGACTACTAATATTTGTGTTTTTCATTTCTTGGGCAGGACTGGGACTGGGAAGAAACCTAACAAAACATTATGTGTTAGACCTGTCTCATTTTTATCAAATGATGTAACATGTGTTAGACCTGTCTCATTTTTATCAAATGATGTAACATGTGTTAAACCTGTCTTATTACTATGTGTTAAACCTCTCCTATTAGGTAAACATGTTAGTGTAACATGTGTTACACCTGTCTTATTTTTATCAAATTATGTAACATGTGTTAAACCTGTATTATTTTTATCAGATTAGTTAACATGTGTTAAGCTCTCATATTTTTCCCAAGTTATCTAACAAGTGTTAAACTTGTCTTATTTTTATAAAAATAGGTAACATATGTTAAACCTGACTTTATTTTATCAAAAACATATTAGGTAACCTGTTTTATTTTTATGAAATTAAATAACATGTGCTAAACCTATTTTATTTGCAGCAACAAAGAGAGTTACAAGAACGCAAACTGGTAAGATACCGAAAAAGCGAAAGAAAGTAGACGAAGAAACAGACGATGAATGGGATGAAGAAAGAGAAGAAGCTGAAGGGGAGGTCATGTATAGGTTGAGGAAAATGACGAAGCGTGATAATTGGCCAGGGATTAGAACGAGATCATCACCAATCCAACTGGCCCGATGCATTAACGTGTTGTCGTTCGAACAAAGAATGGCAGTAAAAAGAAATGGGATTTGGTTTTTGTAACTATTGTAGTCACCACGAATTTTGTTTATTTTAAATTATGGCCATAACCCAAAATACAATATGACCATTCTAGTCTTCTCTGTAATATGTTGTAACTATCGTAGTCACCACGAATTTTGTTTATTTTAAACAGTTATGGTGGGAAATGTATTTGGTTACCACTTATCAGTTAACATGTGTTATTAGTTACCAATTGTAAGAAAAGTAGTAGACGAACATTAGGTGGTGAACATGTTGTTTCAATTGTAACATGTGTTACTCATTAACAAGTGTAACGTGTGTTACACAGGATGAAGTAGAAAACAAGGTACATACCTTTACTGTTACTTGAAAACAATAAGCAATTGTAACATGTGTTACACATCTTATGTAAGTATATGCAGTACATGGTGGAACATGTAAGTAACATGTGTTACATACGATGTAGTGAATAAAAACAAGGCACATATATGGTGAATAACATACGTATAGATGTAACACGAGTATATGCACCACAAAGGCATACGCATGTTACATGTGTGTATGAAACACACTTGGTATATATAAAACACTTAGTATATGTGATGTGTATACATCCAAACATGCTAGTACATGTGATTTGTAACACACGTTACAAAAGTATATGCAACACATGGGCATCATTGTCATCTAATATGATCGAAGTAATCGAATAAAAGCAGTGTGTAACACAAGTAATACATGATGGTTTGATTGGTTACCGAATTGGTTACAGGGTTGCACCCTTTTAAAAAAACAAAAATAGGTCGTTAAACATAAAAAGTGGTAAAGGTAACATATAAAAGTGGTACCATACACAAGAATATACACATCTAGTAAAACAAGTTAAGGGCAATCATGCCATTGTCAAATTACAACCAAAATACATGTTGAAACACGAGCGGGATATTGTTTATGTTTCACATGAAACGTACATATGTTAAACTAAGTAACGAAGAACATACTGAGCTTCACCAATCAACTTCCAAAAAGTAGCTTACCTAAACAAAAACAACCATTGGAAAATGCGTGTTACACACGTAACACATGTTACAACTACCTATTGTTTTGAAGTAACAATGAAAAAAGATATATTTACTGTTACTTCAAAACAATAAGCATGTGTTACATATGTGCAGCCCCCTTTGTGTCAAAAAGGGTTGGGGTAACTATAAATAACATGTGTAACGTTGTTACTATATATGTATATAATTATCCCACAAAAGACACTACTTTTTATTTTTAAAATAAACGAGATATTCTATTTATCCCTTTATTTTGTTAGATAGGTTACACTTCTGCCAGCTACATTCCTGCCAGCTACATTCTAAAATGTTTGTCATATATGTTGTAACATGTGTTACACTTCGGGGCAATATATGTTGAACACATGCAGAAATGAAAAAAAAGGTAAACCTTTAAACTTATGAAAATGTATACATGCATACTCATGTGTAACCCTAATGTTGTAACACATGTAACAACTATATGAAATACGTATAACGTGTATACCATATGTAACATGTGTAACATGGGTATACATGTCTAACCCACTTGTGTAACACATGTAACAACCATATGTAACATGTGTAATGTGGCTATACATGTGCTATCCTCTAGCGTAACATATGTTACATATGTGCAGCTCCGTCAGTGTTAGTTTAAACTTAGTAAAATTACATATGTAACAACATTACATCATCCAAAACGTCACATCAATTGATAAATAAGTAATATATGTAACTAGCAGTATATGAGACTAGTGTAACAAATTAAAGGGATAAATATGTACACGTTATATTACATCATGTTATATTATATTTGCATATAAACACTTGTCATTCTCATGAAACTTAATAAAAAGAACATATGTGCTAACAAACATGTTTCTTGTATATGTTAGATATTGAATTGGTAAATAAAAAACCACAAAACCTAATTACATTAACAAGTGTATACTCATGTGTTAGACAAGAGGCTATAAACGCAGGTAACATCAACATGTAACATGTGTATACATGTCTAGCCCACTGGGTGTAACACATGTAACACCCTGTATGCAACATATATAACCCGCAGTGTAACACGTGTTACAACATATATGACAAACAGTTTAGAAATTTTAGCATTAATCTTCGTAAAAATATCAATATACTCTGTACAAACAATTTAGAAAGTCAACATTAATCTTCGTAAAAAATATCAATATACTCTTTTGATAAATGTAGTTGATAGAAATGTAACATATGTAGCAAATTATGCCAGTAAAAAACACGAATTTCTATTTGTAAAACAAACCCGATATCCTATTAAATTATGGACTTTCTAAAGGTAATGAAAATGTAATATTGGAGTGAATTTATTCAAAAAACAACTAAACAACAAAGAAATTTGAAACATACATCGTAAAAATTATGGATTTTCAAACTAATTATCTACCATCAATGGTGATGCCGAATTTAAACAAAACCAGAAAACAAATTAAACCAAATCCAATTTATAAATCCTAAAAAAACCCAGCTCACCCACAGCCCCCCCCCCCCCCCCACACACACACACAAAAAATCCAACTAAAAGCAATCATTAACTCAAAATCGTTGGACAAACAATTTAGAAATTTAACATTAATCTTCATAAAAAATATTAATACACTTTGAAGAGAGAAATACAACATACAAAAATTTCTTCTAGATCTTGATTTAAAAAATAAAATAAACAAACTAGCTCTGATTTTAAATCTACCAAACATTATACAAAGTATAAATCTAAACAAATTACATAAATAACAAAAGTAAGATCTTTAAACTTGTTTCTCTCTCACACACTTGTGCGTGTGTTCTTTATGTCTAGGTGAACAAGATGAAAAATGTTGTTTCTCCTTCCAAAACATTAGTTTTCTCTCTCTAAAAAACAGAAACAAAGATGTGATTAAAATGACATCGAGCTTCCTTTTCTTTGAGAGCTTTGATGGTGGCTTCGATCTTCAATGGTGGCTTCGATATTCAGATTTGGTGGCTTCGATCACCGATGAAGTTGTTACGGAATACACGTCTAGGAGAGTACGCACAAAGATCATCCACAAAGTCATGTGGGTCATCCATGAAACACCGATAAAAAACTAGCACTGTGTTTGAGTTTGAGTTTGTGTGTGAGAGAGAAAGAGATGAGAATGATCAATAGAGGGAAGATGAAGATCTCTTGAACTATAGAAAGTGAGGTGGGGTGGGAATCGAGAGAGAAAGGTGAAGTTGGTGGGGTGGGAATCAAGATTACATGGGGAGTGAAAAAAGTAGGTAAAGTACAAAAAAAGTGATTTGATATGGATAGGTTTATCAAATGACGAAATTGCCCTTTAGACATTTGAATATAGAAAGTGAGGTGGATTAATCTTGACCACACATAACAAGTTTCCCAAGTTTTCTAGATTAAATGGGTTTTCCATAGATACTTACATTATATATCTATATCTATATCTATACTATCTATATCTATATCTATATCTATATTATCTATATCTATACTATATATAAAAACATATTAAAAGGACTTCTTAAGGTTATTGAAATTCCCTTAAAACACCCTTAAAGCATAATGTACAAGTCCTTAAAGCATATGGATATTTATCTTTCCAATAATACCCTTTTTGGGCGGCATACTTTAACCTAAAATCACTTTTCAAAATTCAAACGCTCCTCATCTCTTCCTTCTCTCTCTCAAATTCCATCAGATCTAGATCTGCTTATTTTTGTCAATTACCTTTAAATCAAAGTAGAAAAACATGAAATGCCATGGATTGAAGATCTAGGGTTTATGGCATCTTCTCTCAACGACAACGACAACAACAACCTAATAACCCATCCTTTTCTCTTTCCATTTCTCTATCCAGGCGATTTTGTAGATCTAGGGTTTATGGCATCTTCACTCAAAATCGCTGATGTTCTTGAAATTGTTGTTCAAGTGCTTGATCTGACACCAACCGGTAATAGATAAAGGTATGGCTCTGAGTTTTTGTTGCATCCATTGTTACGTTTTTGTTGATTTTTGTTAGCGTCTTACGTTTTTGTTGATTTTTAAGCTCAGATCTGAGTCTTTTCTCTCTCAAGGGAAGATTTCAGCAAGTTTTCATACATCATCTCCGCCGTACACGACGACCGGAGTAACACCGATGACAGAAAAGAAAAGAAGAGGCAGAGAGCAAAAAGAGAGTTTAGAGTGTGAACGCGAAAAGAGAGAGAGAGAGACCGGAAGGAGAGCAAGAAAGGTCGGACGGACGGTGGTTGGAGTTGCAGATGCGATTCCCGTCAAATTAGGGTTCGCTTGTAAGTCCGATTTCATAAATTTTGGCTTCAAAATTGTTCGCACATAGCGTTTGATGTTTCAGCCTCTTCATATCGTTATTTGGTTTCTTGCATTTCATCTCGATTCACTATTTTTGGGGTTTTATTAGGCTTTTTTGGTTGATGAAAAGGTCTTTATTTACATTCTCCCCACATAACTGTTTGTGATTTGGTAATTAAAGTTTTTTGACTGTTGATATTGTTTTTTAAATAAATAGGCGACTTTGTCCTCAAAGATTTCCAAATCAGACAAACAAAACCTTTGGGAAGCATCAGCTGAGAGACAGAAATAACACTTAATTTGAGGTAGTGAATATGTTTTTCATATAAGGATTATATAATGTTGTATAATAAAAAGCTGTTTGTGATAATTTATTTGTATTTTTTTAAGTTGAATTGATGCGTTTTATTTGAATATAGGATGATGACAAATATGAGTTCACAGGGCCAAGTAGGGTTCAGGGTTTGCTAAAGAAACAACTCACAGTGTATTTCATTTCCAATATACACATGGCAAGAAAATCAAGAACAGTTAAGGTTACTTGTAATTTGTAACTTCTAATTTCCATGGCCAAATACTAGAAATGACAATTTTAACCATCTATTTGCAGATCTAAGTTTTTATGCTACATTCAAGAATTTTACAAGCCCAGATCTGATAGGTTTGTTTACTGGTTGTCAGTTTTTGTTACCTTCTTTGCTAGGGTTCAGTGATTTGGAAGCATGAGGAAGCTACGTGGCTGTGACGCTCCGGAACCGACGATGAAGAAGATGACGTTGATGGTGAGTTCATGTATTTACATCTCTATGTTTTTTAATGTGATGATTTTAAATGTATTTTGAAGGATGGTAGGCCTTGTTCTCTGTTCCAATTAGCGTCACGTGAAAGAAGATGAACTAGGAAATGGGTTACACACAATAAGGAGGGTAGTTCGAGCACTAAAGTAGGGTAGTTCGAGCACTAAAGGCAGGTGTGTCGTGCTATGTTCCTCATATCTTTTTATAGCATTTTGTATTAGATAAATTTATAAAATGTTTGTGTAATCTGATAATTGGACAGACACGATCACCCGTATTTTGAATCTTGTAGCGGTTGGGCAAATCTTTCTGTCTGGACTGTTAAGTGATGTGATAAAGAGATTAGAAGTGAGTGAAAGTACATGGCCCGCACGAAAAAATGTTGTTGCGTGTGCAGCAGTGTGTAGATCATGGAGGGAAATGTGCAAAGAAATCGTTGATTCCACTGAATCTTTAGGGAAGATTACATTTCCGATTGCTTTGAAACAGGTAGATTGTTAATTAGTCAGATGGTTTTGACTATAGGGGTATGCATGGGTCGGTTTGGTTTGGTTTGGTCTGGTTTGGTTATGGGTTAAAACCGAACCTATAACGAGGTTCTGCTTTTTATATCTTCATACCTTATTAGTTTGGTTATAAACAGTTCGGTTTAATACAGATTAGTTAATCGTCTGCCTTAGACGCAGGTGTAGGTGGATTCAAGATGACTTGAGTTAGTAAATCCAGTTATATCTCGGGCAAAATAAAGTATTAGTAGTGTTTTTAATTTAAAAGGAGAATAAATGACAACTAATATGCTATTTATAAATATTATAACAAAACTGTAACATATTATTTATATAAAAATATATATATAAAGGATGATTTTAATGTATGTTCGGTTAGTTCAGTTACTTATACACGTAACTGAAACACTGGTTTTTTCTCAATCAGCTTGGTTATTTCTGTCTGGTTTTTTTGTTTATTTACTTACGGTTAGATCATTCGATTTTTCTAGCTCACCCGTATATTTAAGTTATTATCAACGTTCAGTAACCAGACTAAATTACATTACAGCCAGGGCCTCCGGATACCACGATTCAGTGCTTCATTAAGAGGGATACATCGAATTCGACTTATTATCTCTATCTTTGTCTTGGCAGTGGTAAGTCTTCACGTTTCATTTTATTTGAATAGTTCTTGAGATTTCTCTCTTATTATCTTTATGTTCCTTTTTTTTTAATGTGAGTTCTTTAAATAATTGTATTTATAACGGTTTATTATCTGATTATTACAACTTCAAACAGTTTTAAGCACACCCGAACACTATCTACTATTATAAAAGATTATACGAGTATTCGTTATTAATTTAACATTACCAATATGCAAAGGTTAAATGTCGAACAGATAATCCTGCTAACCTTATGGATCTAAGTACGCCTATGAACAAATTCTTGGCTGAACCGTACGGTTCTGAAAAAAAGAAAACCAAACCCGAGACCGGCCAAAATGATTCTGTTTGGTGATTTGAATGATGCCGTAGGTTCCAAGTTCCAAACCGTGTACCAAACTGTTAAAAGATAAATCATGAACGCATCACTTCATGCGCTCCAAATAGAAAAAAAAAAGTTGAAAACCAATGGTCCTCGGCTCCAAGTTCCAAACGGTGAACCAAACTGTTAAACTCGGTTTTCCAAAACCATGCACTGAACCTTATTAGTTTTGTTAAATTTGCAGCTTTGATGGTCGAAAATGGTAAATTTCTTCTTTCTGCGAAACGAAAGTGGAGTACATGTACAGAGTATATCATTTCAATGGCTGCAAATAACATATCACGATCAAACAGCAGTTACTTTGGAGAAGTCAGGTAAATATATAATAACTTTTGCGTATATATTATATAATACCATTTTGTAATGTCACACTTACAAAATCTGTTACCTTTCAGATCCAATTTTCTCGGTACAAAGTTCATAATCTACGACTCCCACATGATGGTTGCTTGTGATGTGACTCCTCTCCATTTGCTCTAAAGCTATTATCATTGGTGTTTGGGTTTAAAGAATCGGGTCAGTTATGCATTCAGGTTATTAAACTGGCTGCTAAAAAATATTGGGAAGTTTGGTTTATATCTTACCTTTTTATCATATCCTCGCCATCTGTTTTTTCTTGTACTTCATCTTATGGCTGACATGTTATTGGGTTACATTTTCTGCAAATTTGAAAGTTTCAAGATTTTATCAAGCAACATTCTGGTTTTATTATTCTGAAAGCTGTTTAATAAGCTATTTGGAGCATAATGTCCGGTGAAGATATATTGCGGAAGAATGAAGGGTTGTATTAGTGTGGCTTGTTTCCAATGTGTATTAGAGAGTTTGATGTTTGGGGGGGCTTGTTTCCAATGTGTATTAGAGAGGTTGATGTTTGAGTGTCCGTGACTTTTAGATGTAATTCACACTTTGTAGGCCAGTTTCCGCCTGGTCGTTTTTGTTATTTGTTTAATTTTTTTTGCTGCTAAAAGAAAACCTACTTTTAGATATAGATATCATATTATAGTACAGAGCGCTTTCAAGGAACATATTGGGTCATAAATTAGAACCAACAACAATCTTCGCGTTGAGATTCTGACCAATCTAATGCGCAAATAAATAATAAAGAATATAAAAAGATACAACAATATTGCCTTTGAGAATTCAGACCAATCTAAGGCCCAAATAAATAATATAAAAGGATTATGACCATAGTTGCTACTAGCACAGTCAATCGTACCCAATATAATTCCACTCATAGCCTAGCTATTGGTAAGGTTTGGGGAGGCTGGGATGTAGGCCCGCCTTACCTCTAAGACCGACCTATTTAGCTAAATATATAACATACCCAAACTTTTTTAAACTAAATCCAAATTCAATTGAATTTAAATAAATAAATTAACTTTTATTTTGCTCCCTGTGGTTTAGTCGTTTTAACGGTTTTGCCCCAATCCTCTAAAAATAGTCATTTTACTCCTTGATCTATGAAGCTTATCTCTATTTCATTCCCCGCCCCTAACGTCATCCAATTAAACTCTTAAATTATGGTTCAGATCTGGGATGGGAAAATACTAAATTGCCCCTCATGTGAGGGGCATGTGACTAGGATTTAACAGTTGAATTGGATGGCGTTAGGGAGGGGGAGTGAAATAGAGATAAGCTTCATAGATCAGAGAGTAAAATGGCCATTTTTAAAGGATTGGGGCAAAACCATTAAAACGACAAAACCATAGGGAGCAAAACGGAAGTTTACTCTAAAGTAATTGTAATAACATATGGTTTTATTTCATATTAAACTACAATAAATGTCAAAATATGAACATCAACTGTATCAATCAATCCTAATATATGACAAAAGAAAAAAAAAAAAAAAACCACCCCGACTAATGGTTTGGTTAAGTAAGAACAAATTCATCAAAATTATGATTTGTTTTAGGTGGTGTTTGTTTTTTGGAAGAAGAGCTTCCTGGCCTTTTCTGTCTGCACCGTGCAGACGCGGGAAGAGGTTTAGCCTCAGAAGAGTGTTTGTTTTTTTTTTCGAGAAGTGCTTTTTACCTCTCCCCAACCTCTTCTTGGGGAAGAGATGAGACCCTTGCTTCTCCCCTCTTCCCGTTGCCACTCTCTCATCTTTAACCCCTGCATATATAAACCCCACACACACAACACATTTCCTCAATCAAATCTTCCTCTTCAATCTTATCTAATCCATCTGTAATTACCTCAAATCACCAGAAATCCTACAAAAAAAGAAAAAAACAACAAAAAAATGGGTCTCACAACCGATGTTCAAACCCACCACAAAACCCACAAATTCTTCCTAATCTGCAACTACATCCTACTCGGAGCCGCTTCCAGTTGCATCTTCCTCACTCTCTCCCTCCGTCTCATCCCGTCAATCGCGGGAACCCTCCTCGTCCTCCTCCACGTCATTACCATCGTGGGACGAATCTCTGGCTGCAACGTGGTGTCAGCTGGGTCCAGCAAGTGGTACGCCGCCCACATGGTGGCTGCGATCCTGACCGCGATATTCCAGGGGTCTGTTTCGGTGCTGATTTTCACAACCACTTCGAATTTTTTGGACGCGTTGAAGTCGTATGTTCGGGAGGATGATGCGGAGGTGATATTGAAGATGACGGGTGGGCTTTGTGGTGGCTGTGGTGCAGTGGTGACGGTGGTGAAGTGGTGGCGGTGGTGAAGTGTTGGCGGTGGTGAAGTGAAAGCAGAGAGGATGGTGTGTGTTGTGTGTGTAATGTGTGTGAAGAGGTTTATGTATAAAAAAAAACAAACCCTCTTTTCCTTGCAGACTGCAGACATTTGGTCCACCTCTTCTCCTGCAGATGCCTGCAGATGTGGCCTGCAGCAGAAGAGGTTTTCCTGCAGAAAAAACAAACAGCACCTTAGTTTTGGTGTGTGCCATGCTTGAATTGAGATTCGTAAGGCTATAGCATAGATAACCCACACCAATACTAGACATGTTATACGATGTATCACAAAAGGATTAATTAACTAACACAAAACGACTATGGCGTTGTAAATTATCGTCGCCGCGGCATCGCGCGGGTTACCTACTAGAAAAACAAGTGTCAATATATCACGAAAAAGAAAACTAACTTAACTACTATATCACCATACGACTTATAAACTAACGGTAAACGAGTATCCTATTGTAAATCGTCACTCCCGCTGCATCGCGCGGGTAAATGGCTAGTATATATATATATATATATATATATATATATATATATATGCATATGTGTCGTATGTATAGAAGAAGGGAATGCCACCCCTCACACTCTCTTGACACTTGTAGCTTTGCATGCAAACCTTGGAATTTTCAAACCTCCATATCTTGCACCAAATCTCCACAAACCAAGACAAGATCATCTCTCCTCTCTCTCTCTAAACTTGCGGCCGAACACCCCTATCTCATCTTCCATTTTCATTTTTCAAACCTTTCTTGAAGATTCAAGTCCCTTCCAAGTTAGTTTCAAGCACTTTTGATGATCCAAAGGTGATTTGAAGGTGTTTCAAGCAAAAACCAAGCCCCATATCATCAAAATCTTGTCAAAACCCACCAATAATCTTGAAGGTATAAAATTTATTTTTAAATCATACTCTTGATTTTTGGTGATGTTCATGATGTTGGAAAGTTTCTCTTGATTCTTGGAATATTTCACAAAACTTGAAACTAAAAATAATTGGGTTTTAAACAAAACAAAAATGGAAGTGTATATATATGTGTGTGTGGCCGTGAATGTGTATATATACATGTTAGAGGTTGTGTTTTGATTTTTGTTAAATCTTGATTGATGTGATTATTGGAAGATTAATGCATGCATGATCAAGGAATGATTTTTATGAAAGTTCTATGATTAAAGATGGTCATGAAAAGTGGAATATTTGGATGTTTATGTGCACATGTGTGTGGTGTCGTGTATGTATATATGTATACACATGCATATGGGTTTTTGGTCATATGTTCATAAATAGAGAAAATCTTACATTTAGGTTAAATGATTAGATGATGATATATGAAGAAGATGATGTTCTTGAATGTTTGAACATGAGTTAAATGCATGATGGATATGATTTAGTTCATGTATGTTAATGATGATATGATATGGGTGCATTAGATGCACATATTTGGACATGCATGTTGAAATAAACACTAAAATATGATTATTTTAAAGTGTTTAGTGACATATAACTTTGTCATGATGATTACTAGTCTTGCATGTTGTACTTGGTGCTTTAGGAGTTGTAAAATACGTGAAATCGCATGATTTATGTGACTTACACCAAAACTGCACTAATCTTATTATAACCACTATTTTAATCAGTAAATAACATGTATTGTGTTAAAATATCAAGTCATTACGAGTTGGGATGATTATAGTAAAGTTTAACGCAAAACTATGCGTTAAAACTGTCAAAAATCGGCTTTTCGAATGATTTTTTTATAAAACTGATTTAGATCAGCAAGTAAACTGATATTTTTAGTTTAAAAATAAGTATTTTAACTAATTTTAAGTATACTTGGTGTTTGGTTAGTCATACGTGACTTCCGACGCCCGAAAACGTTACCAAATCGCTAAAATACGCATTTTTCGATGAACACTAGTATGGGTAAATTTTGGGTGAACCTTATGTGTTAAGATGTGTTATGTGATTTAAACATGTGATTGTGAAAATATGTTAAGTTTTAACATGATATTGGAAATTTAGATTATGCATGCATACTGCGTTTTATGCGGTAAAAACGGTAAAAATCGCGTTAAGTGTGTAACTTGTTTGTCGAGCATGAAATTTGATACATATAAGATATTTTATGTATATTTTCCTTAAAAATGACAAAATAGATAAGTTAACAAGATTTTGCGTGTTTCGATAATAATTTATGCGAGCGTTTACGTAAATACATATTACGAAGCGCAAATCATAGATATATTGCGTATAAACGGGAATGTTAACGGATTTACATGATAACAGTCACCAATAAAATCTTTCAAGTCACAAAAATATTAAAAAAATATATATATGGACTCATATATATATTAACGTGCCAACATAATAAAAAATGATAACTTTTCGATAAAATCTCAAAGTTATGTGAAAATTCTAAGAAAACAGAGAAACCTAGGATTTTTGTGATGTATGTATGTATATTGATTTAAAACTCGTTCCTACATATAATAGGACGTGTAGAAATCAAACTGTGGGATGATGCTATGTAAAAATACGCACCCAAAGGTGAGTGTCACTAAACCCCTCTTTTACTGCTTTGTATAAGTTTTGGGGGTAGAACACGCCAATAAAAGGGTTTAATAATGTTTTTTGGATTAAAACATACCTTTTAATATAAATTATATATTTTCGTTGAAAATATATGGGGTTTGATAAATCATACGTTTCGTGGTAAAACGTTTTTGACGAATATATGTTTGGAGGAGATGTTGGGATGGTACGGTGTTTCTAAGGAAATACCGACCATGATGTTGGAACGAATATTGCTTGGTCTCAAGAGAGTAAGTATCAGCATAGGCTTACATTTCGGTGGGGATTTCAGGGGATTCGTACAACATCGTATATAAAATTTGTCATATTAGTAGGATATATATATATATATTGTACATGAGGCAGACATCATATATGGTCTCGATATGGACCCTGCGCCAATGATGTCGTATAATCGATTAAGTATTGCACGCGAGGAATTGTTGGTAGATTTATCGGGTTGACAACCCCGTCGTGACCGGTCGCCCCGTGTCAAGTCAAGCGACGAATTTAAATTCTGGTTATTGTCTAGCATCGATTATCCCTGTATGGTAAATATATAGTTCGTATTGTCTAGCTAACATACGAGTCTGAAAGTTAACGCTATGAATTTAATATACAAAACTTGGGAAAATGCCTTAATGTCGGGTTTTTGAACTACGATGGATGACCCATGGATTTTATTAAGGATGTAAATAGACTTTCTAAAAATTATATGGATGTTTTAAAATAAACACATAATTAGAAAGTTTTCCTTTGGATCAAATTGTTTAGATTTGAATATGTGAACTCACCTTCCTTTGTGTTGACACTTGATTTTAACGTGTTCTACAGGTACTTGAGTTCGGCTTCGGGAGTTATGGCGTATCTTGTGTTTGTTGATGCAGGTTTTGTCACTTAAAATGTTGGACTGACTTTTAAACTTTCTGGGACAATCTAATAAGATCCGTGAGGATCAAAGACAACTTTATCATGTCATGGTTATGTTTGTCGTGTTTTGGAACGTCAAGTTTAAAATCTATGTTTTAAATAAGTAATATTGTCCAACACTATAATGCATCAAACATCAAGATAGAAATGGGCACCAACTTCCGTCACCACTACGTTTTAAATTCCGCTGCGACGTTTTTGGGGGTTGACATAAGTTGGTATCAGAGCCAATGGTTGTTAGCGAACTAGATGTTTTCGGAGGAAAACACTAGACTTCAACCGAAGAATTTTGAGATTTAAGTCCAAAATTCTCGAAGCCAAAATTTTTAAATAAAGATGGAGATTTTATCATGTATGAAAACCATTGCGTGTTTATGTGCATACGTGATTATCTGTTTATTTGGGCCTTATGTGTTATTTTTCATTTGAACACACACTTAGTAGTCCTGCTCCCTGATACTGTTGAGCCTACACTTGAGATTCCTTCGCCCGTTGTTACATAATCGTCTATTCCGCTACTCGAGTAACATGTTTTGCTACACCTCTTTTAAGTCTACACTCGCCGTAAGAAGAGGACTCGACCTGTTGGAGAAATCACATTCGACTTTGAGAGCTGAGACAGTGTCCGCTTTGAAGAAGCAGAAGGAGATTTGGGTCAATCGCTCTCACTGCGATCATCAGTTCGCCACGTTACGTAGAGACTTTGAGACGACGAAGGGAAAAATGAGAGACTTAGAGGGATAGATGGACTGGTATGATGAGCTAGAAGAGCTTGTTAGGAAGATGTTGGACTTCCAGGGATTGAAGCGTTAGTTGTTGGTTGTTTCTGTTGATTTTTTTGTATGTCTCATTTGATGAACCCTATTTATGGCTTGCATGCCAAATTTTCAGATATTTAGGAGGAAATTTCATATAGACTTGTTGCGGGTGTTGATGTAGACACGCCGAATTTTGATTAGTCTTAATACTAAAAACAAGCTTTGTAAATTTCTGGTATAAATATCGAATGGGTTCCTTTTTGGTTTAAAAATTGTTCTCATTAATATGTGGATATTATACATGCGCAATGTTTGGTCCTCTAGCATTTAATGATTGAATTATTTTGGATATCCTCTTATATTGATATTATGTTGTAATAATAGAAACGACGAAATACCGCCCAAAGCGAGACAGGGTTCTGGACTACCTATTACCGCAGAGGAGTTGGCACAACTCATAGCCCAACACATTAATATTGCCATGGAACAGCACAATGCTAACCAGAATAATGGCCAGGAACGTCGACGTGGTGCTCATGGGCATGGTTTTGGTGGGATACGGATCGGAAACCCTCCGGATAATATAATGATCGGAATGTTTAGTAGTTCATGTGTTATGATATAATCAGAGCATTTTCCTGATTTTCATCAACCTTGTGAACAGTACATAGATGTACAGGCAAAGCAATCCAGGGTTGTAACCCAAGATCATTTACTGGTGCCTTATGCAATGACGTGGCAACGGTATGCGTGATGTCGGGCCGTCACAGCGGGTCGGCCATTCAAATAATTCCGCATTCCGAGCCTAGATCTGGGGATTCGCGAAAGCAAAAGTCTGGGAGTTTGAGAAAAGATACCGATGAGAAGTGTGATGAGAAACGCAGTTTGGCGAAAGCGTATGTGGCTAACTCTAGTGGTTTGGGAAAGGATAATTCCAAGGATGGCAGGAGTGGTCTTGAGAGGAAGACTCACGAGGATGAGCGGAGAAAATGCGCCAGATGTGGTCGGACTGGACATATGACTCACGAGGGCTATGCTAAGAGTACATCGGAGGGAGATACACTCAAGGGATTTTACGAGTGTGGTGAGCAAGGACATTTCAGGGGAGACTGTTTGGAAATGAAGGGTCAGAATACCGAGGGCAAAGTTTTCGAGATAAGTGCTGGGAAGGCGCATGACGGTCCTGCTACTGTTACTGGTATGTATCTGATCGATAACCAATCTATGTTCGTACTTTTAATACCAAAGCTGACTTGAGTTTTGTCTCGAAAAACTTTGAACCATTTTTGTGTTCACCAACAAGTAAGTTGAGTATAAAGTGCCCGATAGAACTAGTACTTGGTAAGTTGATAGAAACTAGTGAGGTCATTCGCGATTGTAGTATTTAGTTAGGTGATCATAGTTTTAGTGTCGATTTATTTCCAGTGGAGCTGGGGAGCTTTAACAAAGATATGAGGATGGATTGATTATCCAAGAACGAAGTAGGGACTATCGCTTGAAGAAGCTAGCTAGGATATCTTGTCCTGATGATGGTAGAGAGGTGGTAGTCGTTCGCGGAGACCGACCGATCGAGTGTTGAGTGTCGAGAGCTAAGTGTTGAGTGTTGAGAGTCGTCAGTGTTATGAGGATGCTCGAGTTGTTGCGAAAAGGCAATCCTGCGTTCTTAGTGAATGTGGTGGATACGGAAGCCAAATGTAGGAATATCGGAGAGACTTCTATCGATCGCAACTATCCGGAAGTTTTCCTAAAAAAACTTACCTGGATTGCCCCCTGCGAGACAGATCGACTTCCGAATCGATCTGGTACCCGGTGCTACACTAGTTGCAAAAACTCCTTATAGATTTAGCACCGTCTGAAATGATAGAAATGTCGAAACAAATTCAAGAGCTACTAGACAAGAGTTTCATTCGCTCAAGCTTTTCGCTTTGAGGTGCATCTGTTTTGTTGTGAGGAAGAAGGATGGATCCTTCAGAGTATGAGATGATTTTAGAGAGCCGAACGAGTCAACTATCAAGAATTGGTACCCTTTACTTAGAATTGACGAATTGTTCGATCAAGCTACAGGGATCCCGCTACTATACGAAGATCAACCTACGATCAGGATATCATCAGTTGAAGGTTGCTGACGAAGATATTCCGAGGACTGCTTTTCGAACACGATATGGCCATTACGAGTTATTAGTCATGCCTTTTGACTAAATTAATGCGCCATTTATATTCATGAATCTCATGAACAGGGTATGGAAACCCTAATTGGATAAATTCGTGATAATATTCATCTACGACATACTTGCTTCCACGCGAGCCAAGGAGAATCATGAGTAACATTTGAAGTTGACTATGGAATTGTTGAGGAATAAGGAAGGCATGCATGTAGATCAGTCTAAGATTAGAGCGATCGAATGATGAGAAGCGCCAAAGACCACGAGTTCATGAGATTTAATACGCGATTTATTGGTTGTGCCATTTGTGGATATCTGAAATGAATGCAAGAAGGAAAGAACACGAGTTCATGAGATTTAATACTTTTGAGAGCCCATCTCGAGTTGGATCAATCGTGTGTAAACTCAGACTACCTCAGGTACAGGGTAATGTATATGAAAATGTAGGATCGTTTGCACGACCAAACGAGTCGTTCAGAAGAGATCTCGTCCAATACGAAAGGCAGAAACAGATGTATCAGAGTAATTTCAGCTGATTTGCACTTAGATTCACTTAAACTGTCTCTTGTATTGATACCAGATCGTTTTACAATGCTGGAGACACTTTGGCAGAGCTTCGCTACCGGAAACCAAACGTTACAAATGAAAGACTCAAGGCAACTATATATAGGCAGCCCATTCAGCACAAACAAATTCACACGATATGGCATTTCCATTTCGTGTGAAATGGCCTTTTCCATTTCGTGCGAAATGGCTCAAACCTAAATATTTCTCGTTTTTCTCGTAAATTGTGCCCTGATCTATCTAATCTAATACAAGACTCGATACAAGACGAAGTCGACAGCAATATGCACCATCAGACTCCCCCTTGGATGTTGACGAAGTCTTTAGTGTCGAGTCTTCGGTATGTCACATCTTCAGTCTTTATCAGTCTTCTCGCTCTCTTCAAAGTATTCTCCAATGTAAGCATCCTCAATCTCTATCTTCTCTCTTTTTCTTTCAGAATCACAACCTGACTCTATCATCTCTCTAATTCTCTTGATCAGATCACTTGATTCCTTAGGTTATTCAGCATCTATCTTGAACACTGTTCCTGGATCTGAATCTGGCTTTCATATCTTCAGACTCCCCCTTTGGAAAAGCTAGGATCGTAGTCTGGAATTCACAGTCTTTGGATCAGAAGCCTGGCTCTTAAAACTTTCACAGATTCTAAGATCGTAACCTTGCTTTACCTGCACAATTCTCTACTCAAAACATAAGATATATATTTACGACAATTTTAATTTCTGCTTACAACTTGTAAAATCAATCTCAACTCATCACTTGATAGATTATGACATTTCTCAAATTTTCTCAAACTTTTAACTTCACTCTACATATTAAACAAACTCCCCCAAACCTGTTGTTCATCATGTTTAGCACTCGGAATTTTGAAAATCAGCTTTTCAACATCAGTTGTCGAAAATAAGATGAAATAAAATCTTTTTGAGTTTTCATAATTTATGCTAAAACACACTAAAAATCTTTTTGAATTTTTGATTTTAATGAAAAGCCGTAAAGAAATATTTACAAACAATATTTTTGTGAGTTTGCGTAAGAGGATCATATCAGTCTATGAGACAACTCACTAGCACCGTTGAGCTTTAAACAGTTTAAGTTCTAAACGATTCACTTAGATTGTCAGTATATTGATCCACTTAAATTTTCACACAAAGTTCAACTGTTTCGAGATACGAGATTAGTGTTTTAAGGACTTAAACTTATTCGCGTGTCCCACCTCAAAATATACTCCCGTATCCAGACTCCTATATTCAGTCTTACAGGTGAATGTACACTAATGATATCTGTAAGGGGTTAAATGCGAGACCATGAGAGCTCAGGCAATTGCTTCCGCAAAATCAGAGAGATGATGGTTCGACTTTAGGTGTGTTCCCTTTAGAGAATCTTTTCTTCAACATCACATGATTAGCATTTTTCAATGTTTCATCATTTTTTTTTGCTGAGGGCGGGCTTTAAGATTAAAGCAATGCAAAGTATTATACGAGGACTAGGCTATTGCTCCCGTAAAATCAGAAGTCCTGGTATAATACCCCAGATATCACCACGCACAAAGACCTAGTATGTCAGAAATAGAAAGCCCTTCAAACAAGATTTCGGGGGTTACCCATATATCTGAGAGATGTTCCCCACGAGATAAGTAACTAAGATATTTAGGTTTATATCTCGACAACAATCTACTAAGCGTGTAAAAAACTACTGGCATATCCGTAGTGAGATCGTTTATCACGTTTGACTTTCCAATTTTTTAGCGTGCTGTGATAGTCCACTGATGTACTATCATTTCCTATTTTTCACAACAAAACTCGTTTTTGATTTTTTCATGTTTTTGGCTTTTTTAAATTTACTAATGTTTTTGGATTTTCTGAAAATTCCTACACCCCCTAAACGAATCGTTCAGAAGAGATGTCGTCCAGTACGAAAGGCGGAAACAGACGTATCGGAGTAATTTCAGCTGATTTGCACTTAGATTCACTTAAACTGTCTCTTGTATTGATATCAGATCGTTTTACAATACTGGAGACACTTCGGCAGAGCTTCGCTACCGGAAACCAAACGTTACAAATGAAAGACTCAAGGCAACTATATATAGGCAGCCCATTCCGCACGAAACAACTTCACACGATATGGCATTTCCATTTCGTGCGAAATGGCATTTCCATTTCGTGCTAAATGGCCTTTTCCATTTCATGCGAAATGGCTCAAACCCATATATATTTCTCCTTTTTCTCGTAAATTGTGCCCTGATCTATCTAATCTAATACAAGACTAGATACAAGACGAAGTCGACAGACATATGCACCAACAGACTCCCCCTTGGATGTTGACGAAGTCTTCAGTGTCGAGTCTTCGGTATGTCACATCTTCAGTCTTCTCGCTCTCTTCAAAGTATTCTCCAATGTAAGCATCCTCAATCTCTATCTTCTCTCTTTTTCTTTCAGAATCACAACCTGACTCTATCATCTCTCTAATTCTCTTGATCAGATCTCTTGATTGCTTAAGTTATTCGGCATCAGCAGCTTCTATCTTGAACACTGTTCCTGGATCTGAATCTGGCTTTCACATCTTCAGACTCCCTCTTGATGTCTTCAGACTCCCCCTTTCGATAAGCTGGTATCACAGTCTGGAATTCACAGTCTTTGGATCAGAAGCCTGGCTCTTAAAACTTTCACAGGTTCTAAGATCGTAACCTGGCTTTACCTGCACAATTCTCTACTCAAAACATAAGATATATATTTAGGACAATTTTAATTTCTACTTACAACTTGTAAAATCAATCTCAACTCATCACTTGATAGATTATGACATTTCTCAAATTTTCTCAAACTTTTAACTTCACTCTACATCTTAAACAAACTCTCCCAAACCTGTTGTTCATCATGTTTAGCACTCGGAATTTTGAAAATCAGCTTTTCAACATCAGTTGTCGAAAATAAGATGAAATAAAATCTTTTTGAGTTTTCAAAATTTATGCTAAAACACACTAAATATCTTTTTGAATTTTTGATTTTAATGAAAAGTCGTAAAGAAATATTTACAAACAATATTTTTGTGAGTTTGCGTAAGAGGATCATATCAGTCTATGAGACAAATCACTAGCACCGTTGAGCTTTAAACACTTTAAGTTCTAAACGATTCACTTAGATTGTCAGTATACTGATCCACTTAAATTTTCACACAAAGTTCAACTGTTTCGAGATACGAGATTAGTGTTTTAAGGACTTAAACTTATTCGCGTGTCCCACCTTAGAATATACTCCCGTATCCAGACTCCTATATTCAGTCTTACAGGTGAATGTACACTAATGATATCTGTAAGGGGTTAAATGCGAGACCATGAGAGCTCAGGCTATTGCTTCCGCAAAATCAGAGAGATGATGGTTCGACTTTAGGTGTGTTCCCTTTAGAGAATCTTTTCTTCAACACCACATGATTAGCATTTTTCAATGTTTCATCATTTTTTTTTCTGAGGGCGGGCTTTAAGATTAAAGCAATGCAAAGTATTAAACGAGGACTAGGCTATTGCTCCCGCAAAATCAGAAGTCCTGGTATAATACCCTAGATATCACCACGCACAAAGACCTAGTATGTCAGAAATAGAAAGCCCTTCAAACAAGATTTCGGGGGTTACCCATATATCCGAGAGATGTTCCTCACGAGATAAGTAAGTAAGATATTTAGGTTTATATCTCGACAACAATCTACTAAGCGTGTCAAAACCTACTGGCATATCTGTAGTGAGATCGCTTATCACGTTTGACTTTCCAATTTTTTAGCGTGCTGTGATAGTCCACTGATGTACTATCATTTCCTCTTTTTCACAACAAAACTCGTTTTTGATTTTATCATGTTTTTGGCTTTTTCAAATTTTCTAATGTTTTTGGATTTTCTGAAAATTCTTACACCCCCTAAACGAATCGTTCAGAAGAGTTCTCGTCCAATACGAAAGGCGGAAACAGACGTATCGGAGTAATTTCAGCTGATTTGCACTTAGATTCACTTAAACTGTCTCTTGTATTGATATCAGATCGTTTTACAATGCTGGAGACACTTTGGCAGAGCTTTGCTACCGGAAACCAAACGTTACAAATGAAAGACTCAAGGCAACTATATATAGGCAGCCCATTCCGCACGAAACAACTTCACACGATATGGCATTTCCATTTCGTACGATATGGCATTTCCATTTTGTACGAAATGGCATTTCCATTTCGTGCAAAATTGCCTTTTCCATTTCATGCGAAATGGCTCAAACCTATATATTTCTCGTTTTTCTCGTAAATTGTGCCCTGATCTATCTAATCTAATACAAGACTCGATACAAGACGAAGTCGACAGACATATGCACCAACAGACTCCCCCTTGGATGTTGACGAAGTCTTCAGTGTCGAGTCTTCGGTATGTCACATCTTCAGTCTTTATCAGTCTTCTCGCTCTCTTCAAAGTATTCTCCAATGTAAGCATCCTCAATCTCTATCTTCTCTCCTTTTCTTTCAGAATCACAACCTGACTCTATCATCTCTCTAATTCTCTTGATCAGATCTCTTGATTCCTTAAGTTATTCAGCATCAGCAGCTTCTATCTTGAACACTGTTCCTGGATCTGAATCTGGCTTTCACATCTTCAGACTCCCTCTTGATGTCTTCAGTCTCCCCCTTTCGATAAGATGGGATCGCAGTCTGGAATTCACAGTCTTTGGATCAGAAGCCTGGCTCTTAAAACTTTCACAGGTTCTAAGATCGTAACCTGGCTTTCCCTGCACAATTCTCTACTCAAAACATAAGATATATATTTATGAAAATTTTAATTTCTACTTACAACTTGTAAAATCAATCTCAACTCATCACTTGATAGATTATGACATTTCTCAAATTTTCTCAAACTTTTAACTTCACTCTACATCTTAAACAAACTCTCCCAAACCTGTTGTTCATCATGTTTAGCACTCGGAATTTTGAAAATCAGCTTTTCAACATCAGTTTTCGAAAATAAGATGAAATAAAATCTTTTTGAGTTTTCAAAATTTATGCGAAAACACACTAAAAATCTTTTTGAATTTTTGATTTTAATGAAAGGCCGTAAAGAAATATTTACAAACAATATTTTTGTGACTTTGCGTAAGAGGATCATATCAGTCTATGAGACAAATCACTAGCACCGTTGAGCTTTAAACACTTTAAGTTCTAAACGATTCACTTAGATTGTCAGTATACTGATCCACTTAAATTTTCACACAAAGTTCAACTGTTTCGAGATACGAGATTAGTGTTTTAAGGACTTAAACTTATTCGCGTGTCCTACCTCAGAATATACTCCCGTATCCAGACTCCTATATTCAGTCTTACAGGTGAATGTACACTAATGATATCTGTAAGGGGTTAAATGCGAGACCATGAGAGCTCAGGCTATTGCCTCCGCAAAATCAGAGAGATGATGGTTCGACTTTAGGTGTGTTCCCTTTAGAGAATCTTTTCTTCAACATCACATGATTAGCATTTTTCAATGTTTCATCATTTTTTTTTGCTGAGGGCGGGCTTTAAGATTAAAGCAATGCAAAGTATTATACGAGGACTAGGCTATTGCTCCCGCAAAATCAGAAGTCCTGGTATAATACCCCAGATATCACCACGCACAAAGACCTAGTATGTCAGAAATAGAAAGCCCTTCAAACAAGATTTCGGGGGTTACCCATATATCTGAGAGATGTTCCCCACGAGATAAGTAAGTAAGATATTTAGGTTTATATCTCGACAACAATCTACTAAGCGTGTAAAAAACTACTGGCATATCCGTAGTGAGATCGTTTATCACGTTTGACTTTCCAATTTTTTAGCGTGCTGTGATATTCCACTGATGTACTATCATTTCCTCTTTTTCACAACAAAACTCGTTTTTGATTTTATCATGTTTTTGGCTTTTTCAAATTTTCTAATGTTTTTGGATTTTTTGAAAATTCTTACACCCCTTAAATTTCAAAACCATTTAAAGAAAATTTGACAAACCGATGTGAATTGCTTCAATTCGCCATCCACTTGGCATAAACAATCAGAACTCCCCCTGACAACAAACTATTTTCCCATTATGATTTCAAAACATTTAAGATTGTTTTAATCAAATGGTTTTTCCGGAAAATTAGTTTTGTTGAAATCACATGTAAGATCGGGGATTTATTCATCACTTTGTTTTCTAATTACCACTTTTGAATGAAAGTAAAATCAAGTTCAACTTAATGACCTTGATTAACCACTTGTCAGTTCAAAACAACCCTTACTATTTGTAAATTGAAATATGACAATTTTCAAGAATACTACCACTTGTAGGTCGAAATATCACTTTCGTGAATTTCTCAAGAAAGATGCTGATTCCTGCTCCACGATTACCAACTTAGGAGCTCCGGCAAGACCAGATTTTAGCCATGATAGGTTCTATCCCAGTTACTAACCTGGGATGACCCATCTTCATCTGGTTTCTTCGTTTTCAATTCATAAAATTCATTTACCCCTTTGACCTTCCCGTCAATCATTTTTCCAAAAATATTTTGAACTGTGGGGTTAAAGGCTTTTTCAACATCAAATTCTTTCTTTTCAGAAAAGAATTGATTTGAAATTTCAACTTTGCCAACTTTTTGTTTAAAATTTTCAGTCCGCAATGGTGGAAAATTTGCATCATCCAAAGGCGGAACTGATTTCTCTTCTTTTATCACAACTTGTGGCTCCTCTGACTTTGACGAGTCAGATTTATCACCAGAAAATAGCTCATCTGATTTTGACGAATCAGAATCATTGCTAGAACTATCATCTAATTTCTTAACAACCCATCTTTGGTTTTTAAGATTCACCTTTCTTTTGTAAAACCTTTTTGAACACTCACCAACCACAAACTTTGAATTTTTGAAAACTTTAAATGGTTTGGTTGGTGGTTCATTCTCAACCATCTTTTCTTTCAGTTTATCAGAGACCCCCTGTTTTGTTTGGATTGCCTTTGGTCAATTCCTGGCAATATGACCAACTGTTTTGCATTAAAAACAGGTTCTTGTCTCCTTCTTCTGAGCAACTTCCTTTTTCATTCCCTCTTGCTTTTTAGCAAGGAATTCTTTGTTTGTCTGCTTCCTAAACAAATGCTCTTTTTCTTCTTCAGATGATGTTCCTGAAACAAAAACAATTTTTGGTTTATAAGTTTTCTCATTTTTATGATTTTTTGGTGGAATAAAACCTAGACCTTTCTTTTTGAAATTACCGTTATGGTTTGGTTTCTTTTGAAAACCAGAACCAGAACTGTAACCTTTTTTCTTGTTTAATTTCTGTTGAACTCTTGAAGTGTACTTTTTAGGTTTTTCAGAAATATTTACATCTTTTAATTCAGAAATATTGATTTCTGTTAGTTTGAAAACCTTTTTAATCATTTCAGTTTTAACACCTCTTATTGGAAATTCTTCATCAGAATATAATTTGTCAGAATCATTCAAAGTATATGCTACTTTGAATGTTTCATCATTCAAATTATTTTGTGATAACAGAAAATCTTTATTGTAAACCCATTTGTCCTTTTTGACTGTTGGACTTGAAGTGTCGGACTCAGACTTTGACTCTGATTTTGACTCCTCCATTTCATCTTTTTCCAACACCTGATCGACCACTTTCTTTATTAACTCGGACTCATGATCAGTGTCGGATAATGTAAAAGTGACATCAATGTTGTCTGGCAAGTTATCTGAAGGCTCAGATTCCCACTGTAAGTTGGTTGCCTTTTTGACTCTTTCTGAATTAGGATTTCATGGAGAATATCCATTTTCAAGCGGAGGTGGACACTTGTTATAATCAAAACTTTGTTTCTTACCAGAATTATTCACTTCAGTATCCTCTTTTGTTACTGATTTCTTCACTTCAGGTGTTTCTTCTTCAAATGCCTTCATGCCTTCAACTGTGGGGTAAATCTTGTCAATCACATAAGAAGAACATGAGTAACTTTTCAACAACTTGTTTACTCTTTCAGTTTCTATCCTCTGAGTTTCTAATTTCTTTTCAAGCTCAGCACACTTATCAATATAATAATTGACCATTTCTTGCTTTATCATGTATGCTCCATTGAGTGTCTTCATAGCTGTAGCTTGTTCACTGCTTGACTCGTTATATTGATTCATGGCTTTGTTTAAGACATCATATGATTCTTTCAATATGTTCATGTTGTGAATCAACTCATTGTTGTGTTTTTTCAGAGTCTCACAGTTTTTACAATTCTCAGACACCTTTTCTGCATCAGCTTCCTTTTTAATCTCGAAAGCTGGAATTTCTTTGACCTGCTTCTTTATCACTCGAACCTCTTCTTCAACATTCTTATCTTTCATTCTTTCTTTATCTCTCTCGGCTATAAATTTTAAGTGCTCTTTCATTTTATCTGCCCAATAATCATCATCAGTATATTCATCAGCATTATCTTTAACGATTTGAGTAACAAAAGCTTTATGGTCTGAAGTTCGGTTAGGATCATAATCATCCCAACTGAAATCTTTTGGAAGCCTTTCATCATCTTGATCTGTCAGACATGCTTTACTCTCAGCTGAAATATATTTATCCCAACTAAATCCTTTTGATGATCTTTCATCATCTTGATTCACCAGATAAGCTTTCTTTGATTCTTCAATCTCCTTCCCAGCATGAGCAGTTTATGTTTGTTGTTGATACGGCTGTTGAGCAACTTGATGATAAATTGCTTTTCGATAGTAATCGTTGTTTCCGAAAGGATTTTGAGCTCCACTTGCTTCACGGTTTGTGCATTCACGCTTGAAATGCCCTTTTTCCCTGCAACGAAAACAAGTAACTTTAGATTTATCAAATCCTAAAGTAGAAACATTTGCATCACGAAAATCATCTCTTTCCATAATTTGTTTAAACTTTTCAGCTCTTCTCAACACACTAGCCAAACACCACTTAATATCCATAAGTTCCATTTCTTCAGCATCAATCTGATCGTAATCCTCTTTTGTCAACATTGGATTTCCGATCCTTCCTGCAACTAAACTCCCATAAGACTCTAACACAGTCACCAACAAAGATATATGACTTTTGGCTACTTCTTCAGAGTAATTTTGATCATTTTCAAGATTTAACGCAATGTTGCATTGTAGTACTTTGCCACTCTTGGTTGCTGAAAAATTTGGATCGAATGATGGATACGAAGAAAATCCCGTTTTGCGACTTGATCCTTGAGATGAACCTCCAGAAGAGCTTTTTGCATTGAAAGCAGTTTCAATCTTTGGTGCAATGTGAGTCTTATCACTAGAACCCCCTTTGTAATACAGACCAATGTCTTGTTCACCATCAAAGTCCTTCATTCTTGCTATCTTTCTTTGTTCCATCTCTTGAGCTTCGAGTTGTTCAATAAACGAGCTCAGCGTTAGATTGTCAAATTCAGGTTTATTTTTCAACATCATCAGATATGTGCCCCAAACATCTTGTGGCAATGCATCAGCCAATTTTTCAATCAATTCATCATTATCTTTCTTGATATTCAATCTCTTCATGTTCATGGTCAAATTGCAATATCTTTCTATAATTTGCTTGGTGTTTTCAGTTTTCAAACCACGAAATAGATCAAACTCTTTCTTCAAAAGTGACATTTTGTTCTTGATCATCTCTTTACTTCCAACAAACTTTGATTTTAGTTCTTTCCATATTGAATGTGCACTTTCGTTGTTTTGAAGTAAAATCAAGATTTCTTCCTTAATAGCTTGCTGCAAGAGATTAACCATCATCTTTTCATTTTTGTATTTTTTTTTTTCTCATCAACACTTAGATCTTTGATATCAACCTTCTCTCCGTTGTCTTTAACCGGTCTATTATATCGATATTCAGTACATTCCCATGCATCTAAGTAATATGCTTGAACCCAATTTTCAAAACGTTCCGCCCATCCACTATACTCCTCAATATCCATAAGCTTAGGCGGTTTTTGCATGGTACCCATTTCATTTTCAAGCATCGTATTCTGAGTAATAGTAATCGGGCTAGCAAAGGCATTATAGAATTCGTTTTCCATGATTCGGTATCTAAAGTTTCCCAAAATCAGACTTTCAAGCGAAATGAGATCTCAAACGAACTAGATCTGGTACGAAATGGTGCAATTCGTGCGAAATGATATTCTTTTTGGTGCGAAATGAACTTTTGATGTGAAATGGGATCACTTTCAAACGAAATGGAACAATTTGGTGTGAAATGACCAATTAAAGTTCTATTCGTGCGAGATGGACCTAAATCTTAACAATCCGTGCGAAATGGAAGACAATTTCAAGCGGAATGAAGGTCCATTTCGTGCGAAATGATTCTGATGTCACACAATCGGCCGGTTTTTGCCAAAATTGATCAAGTTTTAGATTGAAATAAGGTCTGATTCTTTCAAGGTTTTGTTAAAGCAGTGTTTCGCACGTTATATGTGAAAATCAAGCCATTTTATCCGTGAAATCTTGTTTAATTTTCAAAAATATGAAGAAAGTGAGTAGAAATCAGAAATTTTCAGCTGAAATGGTAAGAACTCTTCCTCCTGAGCTCTAATACCACTTGTAGGATCGTTTGCACGACCAAACGAGTCGTTCAGAAGAGATCTCGTCCAATATGAAAGGCGGAAACATACGTATCGGAGTAATTTCAGCTGATTTGCACTTAGATTCACTTAAACTGTCTCTTGTATTGATATCAGATCATTTTACAATGCTGGAGACACTTCGGCAGAGCTTCGCTACCGGAAACCAAACGTTACAAATGAAAGACTCAAGGCAACTATATATAGGCAGCCCATTCCGCACGAAACAACTTCACACGATATGGCATTTCCATTTCGTGCGAAATGGCATTTCCATTTCGTGCGAAATGGCCTTTTCCATTTCGTTCGAAATGGTTCAAACCTATATATTTCTCGTTTTTCTCGTAAATTGTGCCCTGATCTATCTAATCTAATACAAGACTCGATACAAGATGAAGTCGACAGACATATGCACCAACAGAAAATATATATATGTCAAATCCGAAATGGTGGAACTTTGACTTAACCTTCTTGATTAAGTTCTTGTAAATGTTGAACCTTGTAAAGGGTGGAGAGCGTTGAGACGTGAGATTAGGAATTGAGGATGTGTGTAATATAGGTCTACGAAGATTCTTCGTAAGAATCAAAGTTTCTCACAGAAACTACAAGACCATATTAATCAAGCCCGTTTTTACTATTTCCACCTAGTGCGAAAACAAAACCTGTAGAGTAAAAATTTCGGGGATAAAATTTCCTAAACAGGGGGAGACCGTGACACCCGACTATTTAGGCTGTAACGTACAAATGTAACACGTGTCATGAATAAAAAAAAGTCTGTATTTGACTGATTGTGATATTTATATGTGATATTTAATGTGTTGGTGAATCCAAACATTGATAAAAATTATGTTGGCAACGATAAAATAAACGTTTACGCGTAACGATTAAAATGCGAAACGAACGTTGGTGACCACCCGAACAGTGTTAAAATCCTAAAAACAGTCTGTTATGATTAGAATAGTAATTTTAATCATAATCATGAGGAAAAATAAATAAAAACGCTAAGAAACTCTATTTTTCTAGTTTGAGCGCGTACCGCGCGATACTGCGCGCATTAGAGAAAATACCATCAACGCAGCCAGTCAAGGCAACTGGTAATTATTTCAGTAATAATTTTTTGTGATTATTTTTATAGAATGATAAAAATAATTTAAAACGCACTAAAACGGGATTAAAATGCTAGATAAAATACCCGGTATCCAGTTAAATACCTGTTTTTAATCTATATGTATTAAAAATATGTATAATATATATATATATATATATATATATATATGCATATGTGTCGTATGTATGGAAGAAGGGAATGCCACCCCTCACACTCTCTTGACACTTGTAGCTTTGCATGCAAACCTTGGAATTTTCAAACCTCCATATCTTGGAATAATATAATGTACATCAAGACGTAACTCAAAGAATGTTAAGTCATAATAACTAAGACTAAGAGTCGTTACACGACCTAGCCGTCTAATAAAACATAGCACGTGTGTAGGTAGTTGCACGACTTCAGGACAGGCCTTTGAGTTACACCGGATAGCAAGACGCAAGACTGTGAGTTCATGTCCCCCTTTTCTTCTAATTGTTTTCAGTTTTACAACTTCGGTGGTGAAATGCATGTTACAAATATTTCAATGATTTCGAATGGTATGGTTAGCTAAGGAATGAACTGTTAGATTATGTGAATGGGTAGGCACACACTTAAGACCATTAATCCTCGTATAAGGACTGAGGGACATGAGTGATAGATCTATTTGGGTGTTGTGAGCCCCACTCCTGGGCCGGAAGTGGCCGAAGGTGGTGACTATGTCTTCCAGCCGGAGGGCCGGTACCAAATCTGCTAGGTTTGAGCCTTCCTACACCATTGCACACATATTAATGACCTTGTAAATCATTAATTGATCTGTTCATAGACGCTTTCATACCGGTTTACAAATACATACTTACAAATGTTTAAAGGTTATTTGTGCACATATACAAAACACATGAACACGCTCAACTTTTGTTGATGTTTTCAAATTACATGTATTTTAGGAAATTTATATGGACCTGGCAGGCGTTTCAAAGTTTTCAAGAGGTGTTTACAAGAAGTGATGTCATCCTGTTTTGAAGGGTTTGAATTGTGTATCTTATCCTTGATAAGATACATGAATCAAAGCCTTGTTTTATCTACGTCTTTTGTTAAAGTCCTTTATGGAACTTAATACATTTGGATGGTTTGTATGCTAAACTTGAAGTCTTTGGTTTGTACTAAACAATGTGGTTTGTATTATTTTTAAAATCGTATTAATGGATGAACATCATGGTTTTAATCATATAGTTGTTTGTTTTAATTGAATGCTTTGATATTAAGCAAGTCACACATCATACGCTTCCGCAAAAGTCAGGGTGTGCCAGTTTGGTATCAGAGCTTCGATTGTAGTGAACTAGGATTCCTTCTCGAGTCTAGACTACAATCATTAGGGCTTTCTCACGAAAATATTTTTACAAAATATTTTTCATTGCATTTTCAAAACGCCAAGATCCATGGAACAAACGTTTTACAAAGAAAAGACAAGAAACACAAGCAAGGTCACAGTTGGTGGTTTGTTTTGCATGGGGTAGACTTGTTAAGTTAAAAAAAAAGTCTCACGTAGGAATGACGTGGATACATGTTAAAGTGATTCCTGTCTTTGTTTACATACACCGAGTGATAGTGGTTAGCATATGTGCACATGCTATGATTATTATGTTACAGGTACCTATGTCGTCCTCTGAGAGCGGATTATCGGACGGTCATGATCCTATGGCCATCGTTTCAGACGATGAGATCACGCCAGAGCCGGAGGTTTTCACGTCAGATATAGAGAGTGATCCAGAGATGTTGTCCGATGACGAGGATGATTTTCAGCCCTTCGCTTTATCGAACTTTGGAGATGACGCACCTATTGCTGTTGGCATTCTTGTTGAGGACATTTTTGATTTCCCTGCTCCTATCCACGACCACCTCATCATTGGTTACCCCGATGGTGAGCACATTGTTGCACCCATCCTTGATGTTGTTCCTTTAGTGGTCATTTCCGCAGAGGATTGGCCCTTCGACGATCTTTTTGATGATGACGTTGATTTGTTTTTGGGGGATCACCCAGTTGATGCTCAGGGTGATGGGGAGGTTGACGATGTTGTTGTGCTAGATGTACCTCCTCCTATCATACCTATTCTTGATAAATCTTCAGACTCTAGCTTGCACTCAGTTGCAGACTCCTTTGAGTCTGTGACTTCGTCGGCCCTGCAGGCTGCAGGACTTCAGCTCTACGCCACTGATCTAGATGACGATGATGCGATGTTTGCTGCACCGTCATCCCCTGTTCGAGTCCATACACCTCCTCATGTCCCAGAGCATATTTCGGATCCAGACCCTGTTCCTTTTGGCATACCTGATATTGCACCACTTATCCCTGAGCCGATTCCCGCACCACTTGATCTCCCACTTGATGATCCGTATGTACCACAACCCCCACCTGCTGACATTGCTCCTCTACCTCCTTTTGTGTCCGATGCTCATCGTATCAATCTCCCAATCGTATTTCTATAGGATATCCCAGCTCCCCGACCAGGGGAAGGTACCTCGGGACAGCCCCCGAGTTTTGACCCGTTCGCTTCAGCTGACTTTCCTCCGATCCCACACTTTACCCCTTTCACAATGACTTCACTTAATGAGCCCTTCAGATGGTTCCCACCCTACTCGATGCCTATTTCTGACCCTTACCATCCCTCGCATCACGTTGGGTACACTCGTGATGAGTTACTTTTGTCCCTACAGTTACAGTTCGAGATTTTGAGTCGTAGAGTTCTCGAGCTGGAGTTCGGTGAGGGTGCCAGACGGTCACCCTGTCCCTTTCATCCTACTTCTATTCCTCCACCCTCATCGTCAGCTCCATTTGTATCTCCACCTCCTGCTCCCACATCTATTCCGGGTTTTGATGCCCGCTTTCTCACCATTGAGCAGCAGATTAGCATTTTGATTCGCCGAGTTCATGAGCTCAAGGAGGAGCTCGCCATGTTCGCAGCTTGCTCTTTTTCCCTTCTCCTCCTCCGCCATCAGCACCGTAGGTTTTTGGTTTTACGCAGCTACTCTACTTTTGGTGAGAACGCTACAATTGAGCCGAGATTGTGAAGACAGGAAGACCATTTTTGATTATTGCTTTTGTATATTGACAAACTTATTTGACAGGGGTAGTGTGACCCCATGTCTCTTTTGATATGATACAATTTGAAAACAATGTAACTGATGGTTGGTTATTAATGAAAGCTCAATAGTCGTGTTCTCATTAAATACAATGTTGACTTATTTGTTTATGTGATGATCATGTTGTTGTGCGACTGTTTATTTTGATGATTGATTATGTTATATATATATATATATATACATACACCTCTATACGATTACACGAAGAATAAGACCTAACCTATCCGATCTTCTTACTAGAAGAACATTGCCACCTCGAAAAGACACCAATAACGACAATGCACTGCCAAGGACTGAGGCAGAACTACAAGAGCGCATCTCACGAGCTATTTCCCAGCACAAGGCCAACCACTCCGAATATAGCGGTGGTTCCTCTGGAAATAACCCCCCAATCGGTAATGTTTAGTCACCTAAGACACATTACAACTCGTTTGGATATTTCCAATTGTGCTTTGCCAATGCTTACTGTGAATTGTGTTGCTTGTGTTACAGGCTGTACCTACAAACAATTCTTGGACTGCAAGCCCGTTAATTTCGATGGCACTGGGGGTGCTGTCGCTTTCGTACATTGGGTAGAGAAAACTGACTCTGTATTGAGGATAAGCAACTGTGCTCCAGAACAAAGAGTTATATATATTTCTGGGTTGTTTCTAGACGGAGCTCTTTTGTGGTGGAACCTTCAAGTCCAAACACTGGGCGAAGCTGCTGCATACGCATTAACATGGGATGAACTGAAGGAGTTAATGCGCAAAAAGTACTGCTCTCGAGCGGAGATTCAGAAGTTGAAAACGGAATTCTGGAACTTAAAGATGGATGGTTTGAAAGTAGCAGAATATATTCTGCGATTCCATGATTTGTTGAGAGTTGTTCCTTATCTGGTAGAGCCAGAGTTTAAAAGGATTGAGCGTTTTATCTGGGGATTGGCACCTCAGATTCTGAGTATGGTAACAGCTTCCAAGCCTCCAACTATTTCTGAAGCTATTGATTTAAGTGTGGCACTTACTGAGGAGGCAGTTCGATTGGGAAAGTTTTCGATCTCTGAGATGAAAAAGAAGGAGACTCATGTGGAGTCATCAGGTGATAACAAGAGGAAGTTCACTAATTTTAAGAAGAGCACTCGAGTGAACAACAACAATGCCAACAAGCCTAGAGATACCAACCAGCCAGTGGAGGCTCGAGCTGGCGCTGCAAACACCAAACCCAAAGGAAAAGGATACATGGGTACCCTACCCAAGTGTGATGTCTGCCAATTTCACCATATTGGTCGGTGCAGATATGGAAAATGTGAAACTTGTGGGAAAGCTGGGCATTCTAAGGAGACGTGTTGGTATGGAGCAGGACGTGGGATGGGGGTTAGGTTTTTTTAGGTTTTTTGGTGTGTTCACATTGGTTCTCACGGTTCTCACAATAAAGGTGGTTCTCAGAATCGGGGTGAAAACGGGAATCAAGCGGGAAATGGAAACCGTGGGGGAAATAACAACAACAACAACAACCAGGGTGGCAATGGAAATGGACGCGGCCAGGGATGTTATGGCTGCGGTGACTTGGGGCACTTCAAGAAAGACTGCCCTAAAAGCAATCAAGCTCGTGGAAGGGTGTTTACCATTGGAGCCAGGGAAGCACGCCAGGATCCAAACATGGATACTGGTATGTTCCCTATTAATCAACGCTATGCATCTATGCAGTTTGATACTGGTGCCGATTTTAGCTTCGTATCCTTAGACTTTAAGAATATACTCGGTTTAGTTGCGAGTAAGCTAGACGTCCCATACTCAATAGAACTGGCTAATGGAAAGTTAGTAGAGGTGAACAAAGTAATTAAGGGTTGTACTCTAGAGCTTGGAGAGCACGAATTTTCGATAGATCTTCTACCAGTTGACTTCGGAAGCTTTGATGTCGTGGTCGGGATGGATTGGTTGTCTAACAACCGTGCAGAGATAATTTGTCATAAGAAGAGCATTCGTATCCTGATGGCGAATGAAGAGACGATCGTGATTCATTGAGAGAAACATGATACGCCCTTGCGAATCATTAATTGTATGAAAGCACAGAAGTGTCTGCGGAAAGGATGTGTTGCCTTCCTAGCTCATGTTGTTGATAAGAAAGCCAAAGAGCTGATGATTGAAGACATCCCAGTTGTGAGGGATTATCCTGAGGTCTTCCCCGAAGACTTTCCAGGGTTACCTCCGCAACGACAAGTCGAATTCCACATTGACTTGGTTCCAGACGCCGCGCCTGTAGCCAAGGTACCTTATCGACTTACGCCATCCGAGATGCAAGAGTTATCCACGCAGCTTCAGGAGTTATTGGACAAGGGGTTTATAAGGCCGAGCTTCTCGCCTTGGGGAGCTCCGGTGTTGTTCGTTAAGAAGAAGGATGGTAGCTTTCGAATGTGTATCGACTACCGGGATCTGAACAAGTTAACTATCAAGAATCGGTATCCATTACCGAGGATTGATGATTTACTCGATCAACTGCAAGGATCAAGCTATTACTCCAAGATCCACCTTCGATCGGGTTATCACCAGTTAAGGATTCAAGAGGAGAGCATACCAAAGACTGAGTTTAGAACTCGTTATGGACACTATGAGTTCCTCGTGATGCCGTTCGGATTGACTAACGCGCCAACAATGTTTATGGATTTGATGAATCGTGTATACAAACCATATCTCGATAAATTCGTGATTGTATTTATCGACGATATTTTGATTTACTAGCAGATGAAGGAAGAGCACGAGCAGTATCTCAGAGAAAGAAGTAAAAGCTCTACACAAAGTTCTCAAAATGCGAATTTTGGATTCACGAGGTACAGTTCCTTGGTCATGTGGTAAATGAGAATGGTACACATGTGGATCCCACAAAGATTGAAATGATAAAGAACTAGGAAACTCCTAAGACAACGACTGAGATTCGACAATTTTTGGGATTAGCGGGCTATTACCGCAGATTCATCAAGAATTTCCCCAAGATAGCTCAACCGCTAACCTCCCTTACTCAGAAGGACAAGAAGTATGACTGGGGAGACAAGCAAGAAGAAGCCTTTCAACTGCTCAAGAACAAGCTATGCGATGCACCGATACTATCCCTACCCGAAGGCACGGAAGACTTCATGGTATATTGCGATGCTTCGCGTCAGGGATTGGGTTGTGTGCTCATGCAACGCCAAAAAAGTCATCGCTTATGCTTCACGCAAACTGAAAATACATGAGAAGAATTATACCACTCACGACCTGGAGCTAGGCGCAGTGGTATTTGCCTTGAAGATTTAGCGACATTATCTGTATGGTACTCGATGTACTATCTTCACGGATCACAAGAGTCTGCAGCACATATTTGATCAAAAAGAGCTTAATATGCGATAGCGACGATGGGTTGAGTTGCTGAATGATTATGACTGCGAAATCAAGTATCATCCTGGAAAGGCAAACGTGGTAGCAGACGCCTTAAGTCGAAAGGAAAGGGTTAAGCCCATAAGGGTTCGAGCTTTAGAAATGACAATTCAGACGAATCTCACTTCACGCATACATGATGCATAATAAGAAGCTCTTAAGAAGGAAAACCTTAAGGCTGAATATCTTCGAGGAATGGAGAAGAAGCTAGTGCCAAATAAGGAAGGAACCTTATATTTCATGGGACGCATTTAGGTTCCGCTCTATGGCGGTCTTCGAGAAGTTATCTTTGACGAAGCTCATAAGTCGAGGTACTCGAAACACCCAGGATCGGACAAGATGTACCAAGATCTGAAAGACTATTATTGGTGGCCAAGACTCAAGAGCGACGTTGCCATTTATGTTGGAAAGTGCCTAACCTGTGCTAAGGTTAAGGCCGAGTACTAGAAACCTTCAGGTCTCTTGCAACAACCTGAAATACCCATGTGGAAGTGGTAACAAATTTCGATGGACTTCATACAAAATTACCCAGGACTCCTAGAGGACATGATATGATATGGGTAATAGTGGATCGATTGACAAAGTCTGCATATTTCCTACCTATCAGAGAGAAGGATAGCACTGGAAAGCTAGCTGAGCTTTATCTCAAGGAGATAGTAGCACGTCATGGGGTGCCTATCTCGATAATTTCAGACAGAGATGGACGGTTTGTATCAAGGATTTGGCAATCCTTTCAGGAAGCCTTTAGATCTAAGTTAAATCTGAGTACGGCCTTCCACCCGCAGACAGACGGTCAGAGCGAACGAACTATTCAAACACTGGAAGACATGCTTCGTGCATGTGTGATGGATTCAGGTGGCAGTTGGGATACTCATCTACCTCTAGTTGAGTTTTCCTATAATAACAGCTACCATACGAGCATTCAAGCCGCACCGTTTGAAGCTCTATATGGTCGTAAGTGTCGCTCACCGTTGTGTTGGGTAGATGATGGAGATAGACAGATGGTTGGTCCCGAACTGGTTCAAGAAACAACTGACAAGATCATACAGATCCGAGAGCGCATCAAGGCGGCCCGTGATCGACAAAAGAGCTACGCAGATCAAAGACGGAAACCTTTGGAATTTGAGGTAGGAGACATGGTTTTGTTGAAGGTCTCACCTTGGAAAGGTGTAGCATGATTCGGGAAATGTGGTAAGTTAAATCCACATTACATTGGGCCATTCAAGATTTTGGAAAGGGTTGGTACCATAGCGTACAAGCTAGAATTACCAGAAGAACTAAACGGTGTTCATGATACGTTTCATGTGTCAAACCTAAAGAAAAGCCCAACTTAGGAGACAGTTATCATCCCTGCGGATGAAGTGCATATCGACGACAGTCTCCATTTTACCGAGGAACCCGTTGAGGTTACAAACTAGAAAGTCAACAAGACTCGGAGGAGTCATATTAAGCTTGCCAAGGTTCGCTGGAATTCACGTCACGGCCTAGAGTTTACTTGGGAGCGTGAAGATCGAATGAAATCAAAGTATCCACACTTGTTCCCAAACTCCCCTGCAACAGATAACGCAACTTAAGATTTCGGGACGAAATTTTATTAACGGGGGGAGAATGTGACAACCGTCAATTTTCCGTGTATCCGTACAATAATTAAACAGTGATTTGTATCTTAATGACTGTGCTTGATTTGAATTAATGACATGAATGCTTTTTGATTATTGTCATATACATACAAGTGCATCACATGTTGCATGATTTCATATCATTATTGCATGCAACACATTATGATCCAATTAGTGCATGAAACAAGGTTAGCACAGTTATCAGACAAACTAGAAGTACTGACGGGAGTTCAGTACTCAGACATATATGATGCTAAGACACAGAATGAGCCCGAAACCAAGAGTTACACTAGTATAGTGTGTAGGAAAGTAGGGATCATAAAACTGCCTTCCTAGGGATAGTTTAAGTATCGGAAAGTGCCTAAAACTCACAAAAACTACAGAATTCTGCATATTTCAGCAAAAATCAGCATTTTAGCAACATAATATAATGCAGAATTATGGTTTAATGGTCCAGAATACCTTCCTAAGTGTCGGGAATCAAAACTGTCACAAAAGGGAACATAAAGCACACTAAACTACGTAATTTAGCACCTTAACAAACCGATAACCAACTGAACAACCGGACACTACCCGAAACACCAAATTTTCACTAGAAGCATTGTTTTAACATTTCCGAGCTAGTTATGATCACCGAACATCATAATGCATCTTATAAACACATAACACATATAAACACTAAACATTAAACTTAGAAATCAACCAACTTATTTTACTTACCATTACATCTCAACTATACGCCCCCCCCATTTTGACGGTCACCCATGGGGTCCCACCCCATGATTTTTCTTCATTTGTTTAATTGATTTGCTAATTCCTTTTGAGAGACAAAGACTCTTGGTTATTTAGATATTGGAGGATCTTGATTATAAACCACAAGTAACAACACAAGACACACTTCACAACTTCACAACTTGCAAACTCCTCTCCTTCCTTCTCCCTTGCTCAGCCGCCAACCACCACCCACACTTCCATCATTTTCACTTCAATCTCAACCAATCCAAGGAGGTCCTAAGGTGTTAGGAGCTAAGTTAAGAAGCTTTGAGGCATTGGAGCTTGAAGGACCTTCACCGTAAGCTATTATCCACCTTGTTCATCATCTTCTTCATCTTTGATTCTTCCCTTGCCCTTGTGCTAGTAGTAAGCCTCTTATAACTTGATTTTACTTCTCATTTTGATGGTTAAAAGATTATGTAAGTGGTTAATCATAAGAAACTTAAAGAAACAAGAAGATGAACCTTCACATAAAGCTTAATAACATAAGAATCTATGTTGATTTAGTGTATGTATGATACTTGATTGTTGATTTCTTGTGATTATGATGTTGATCATCATAAGAAGCTTGCTAGATTGTGATTAAACACATGATCTAGCAAGTGAGAGGATGAATCTTGTGAAAATCAAAATGATCATCCTTTATATTCAACATGAACTTGAAAATGAAGTTGATTTTTTCTATGATGAAGTTAGATACATGTTATAAGTCTTGTAAATGGATGATTACAAAACTAATTTTCTCAAGAAACTAAATTTATTTACAAGATGTACATAATCATGTTTTTAAAGAGACTAATCATGTTCTTAGTGTTAAATCAAGGTTAGATACATGTTGTTAACAAGAGAAATACAAGAAGAAATATTTTTAGAAAACCTTCATACAAGTTGTAAAAGACTAAATTTCACAAGAAAGGTATTTATAAACAAATAACCATGTTTTTAAGGGTAACTAAACTTACTTAACAACATATTAAGTTACTACAAATGTTTACAAAGTTTCAAGTTCATGATGTAGTGTGAATTGCATGATTTTGGCTCATGGTAAGTCTTGATTGAATTGTTGATGATTGATGATGATTTTAAAAGAAAATGATATGCTTTTAAAGCATGGAAACCTCCATTTTTAAGGGGAAACTATGGCAAAATTTTTCTAGAATTTAAACACTTAGAAAAATATTTTTTTAAACAAGTGTTTACAAATAAATTTTTATCATGGTTTTCTTATAAAAACTTGCCATAATTTTTGTTACAAAAATTCCAAATATTGGTGGTTGATTTTTTATAAATAAAAGTGACTAAGTATATATTTAGGGAAATATATATTTAGATGTCACACTTGTGTGCTACTTGTATATTATGTGTATTAGTTATATTATTTTAGGAGCTTGAAAATAATATAACTTACCAAAATACCCAAAATTGTAACACAATATAATACCAAGATTCCAAGAAAGCAAATATATAATTTATACGCGAATATTGGACAAACCGAACAAGGACTATGGACTATATATACATATATATTCCGGAATTTAATTCATATATATATTTTGGACAAATGAGTTAAACGGTATTTTGAAAACCAAAAGAACGGAAAATATACTTTTTATAAGTATTACAAAATATATCATATTTTGTCAAGTAGAAAATATATTATTTCTGAGTGGAGAAAAATATATATATTTTCTTGAACAATAGAAGACATATTATTTTTGGAGGAAATATATATTTTCTTAAACAAATTAAGAATATATTATTTTGGGGGAAAATGGAATTATAAATACTTTCTAAGTTAATCTTGAAAATATATTATTTTTTAGGTTTATATGAAAGTATAATTACTTTTGCCAAGAAAGATTTATAGATAATTTTCTATAAAAGTTTTCTTAAAATGCATATATTTTAAGAATATAAATTGGTGAATTTTTATTTGATTAAAAATAATATTCCGGAAAGTTAAATACAAAATTAAGTATAAGAATACTTAATAAATACAAGAAAATACGTATTCTCGTACGTACAAATACACACCGGAATACGCCACCAATACTTGGCAAAATACACAAACCTACAAATACACAAGTATAAGCATGCCCATACTTGGGAAATATTCATGAAGGATTACAAGACAAAACAAGTTAAAATATATTATTTTAACAAATATTCCAAATATTTGAAAAATATAATTTAAGTTAAAATATTATTATTTTAACCAGTAATCATATACTTTGGAATAATATAATGTACATCAAGACTTAACTCAAAGAATGTTAAGTCATAACAACTAAGACTAAGAGTCGTTACACGTGTGTAGGCAGTGCACGACTTCAGGACAAGGCCTTTGAGTTACACTGGATAGCAAGACGCAAGACTGTGAGTTCATGTCCCCCTTTTCTTTTAACTGTTTTCAGTTTTACAACTTCGGGGGTGAAATGCATGTTATAAATATTTCAATGATTTCAAATGGTATGGTTAGCTAAGGTATGAACTGTTAGATCATGTGAATGGGTAGGCGCACACTTAAGACCATTAATCCTCGTATAAGGACCGATGGACATGAGTGATAGATCTATTTGGGTGTTGCGAGCCCCACCCATGGGCCGGAAGTGGCCGAAGGTGGTGACTATGTCTTACAACCGGAGGCCCGGTACAAAATCTGCTAGGTTTGAGCCTTCTTGCACCATTGCACACATATTAATGACCTTGCAAATCATTAATTGATCTATTCATAGACGCTTTCATACCGGTTTACAAATACATACTTACAAATGTTTACACGGTTTTTCGTGCACATATATAAAACACATGAACTCGCTCAACTTTTGTTGATGTTTTCAAATTACATGTATTTCAGGAAATTGATATGGATCTGGCAGGCGTTTCAAAGTTTTCAAGATGTGTTTACAAGAAGGGTTGTCATCCCGTTTTGAATGGTTTGAATTGTGTATCTTATCCTTGATAAGATACATGAATCAAAGCCTTGTTTTATCTACGTCTTTTGTTAAAGTCCTTTATGGAACTTAATACATTTGGATGGTTTGTATGCTAAACTTGAAGTCTTTGGTTGGTACTAAACAATGTGGTTTGTATTATTTTTAAAATCGTATTAATAGATGAACATCATGGTTTTAATCATATAGTTGTTTGTTATAATTGAATGCGTTGATATTAAGCAAGTCACACATCATACGCTTCTGCAAAAGTCAGGGTGTGACAGTAAGTACATACATGTGTAGAGTCATGCAATACCCTAAGTGTCCAAACAATAATGTTAATGTGATCAGGTTTATAAGTTTGACAGTAACGAGCAGTCTAGTTGGTGACACGTTGTGTGATGCTGAGAACCTTGGATGTGTCGTTTAATAAATAACTCGATACATTCAGTAACTCATATATTCAAATAGCATGTATTATGATTTCACTCAATAACATGTGTCACACTATATTCAGTAGTACATAATATACACCCACTACATTGATTAAGTCTTAGGTCTTCTTGGCTATTGTAGGAGATTCATCGAAAACTTTTCCAAGGTAGCAAAATCTCTAACCATGTTGACCCAATATGGTAAGAATTTTGAGTGGACCAAAATGCAAGAATCGGCTTTCCAATTATTGAAACAAAAGCTGTGTGATGCGCCTATCCTATCCCTCCCTAAAGGTATGGACAATTTTGTAGTTTATTGTGATGCATCACATCAAGGTTTGGGTTGCGTGTTCATGCAATGTGAGAAAGTTGTTGCGTATGCTTCTAGACAATTGAAAGTTCATGAGAAAAACTACACGACACACGATTTGGAATTAGGGTTGTGGTATTTACCCTGAAGATATGGAGACACTATTTATATGGTACTAAGTGTACAATTTACAAGGATCATAAGAGTTTTCAACACATTTTCGACCAGAAGAGCTGAATATGAGATAAAGAAAATGGGTCGAGTTGTTAAACGATTATGATTGTGACATAAAATACCATCTACGTAAGGCAAACATTGTAGTGGATGCCTTAAACCGCAAGGAACAGGTTAAGCCATTACACGTTCGATCATTGGACTTGATCATTCAAACGAGTTTGATTAATAGGATTTGTGAAGCTCAGCGGAACACGCTGAAACCCGAGAACGTGAAAAAGGAAAACCTTCGAGGTATGGTTGATTTGTTAGAACCCAAGTCTGACGGAGCGTTATATTTCATGAATAGAGTTTGGGTGCCCTTGTATGGTGGTTTATGCGAGTTGGTTCTAGCCGAAGCTTACAAGTCCAAATATTTTATTCATCCCTGTGTCGATAAAATGTTAAAGGATTTGAAAGAATATTATTGGTGGCCAAACTTCAAAAGTGATATTGCAGCTTGGGGGCTTGTGTGGCTCGATGCTTGACATGTTCTAAGGTAAAAGCCAAATATCAAAAAACCGTCTGGGTTGCTACAGCAACCAGAAATTCCTGAATGGAAATGGCAACAAATATCCATGGATTTTCTCACCAAGTTCCCCAAGACAACTAGTGGCCACACCATAATATTGGTAATTGTTGATCCTTTAACGAAATTTGCACACTTCCTACCTATCCGAGAAACTGATAAAATGGGAAAGTTAGCTCGTTTATACAAAAAAAATGTAACCTGGAACTGAAAAAACAGTCTCTAATACATCCAAATTTGTCCCTAATGGTTATTTGGGACTGATTTGCCAGTGGCGGATACCTAGACCTAGATAGTGGTTTTGGTAACTAAACATCAGTCATGATTGCATGGCACCAACATCAACTAACATTCAGTCACCAATACATATAAATTCAATTCTAAATGTGTCCACTAATACCACATCATTTCAGTCCCCGATACATATTTTATATGACTAAAAGTCAGTCTCTGTTTCGGTCCACAAAACATTTTTTTAGGGACTGAAAATGAATTCTTTAAACCATATTATTTTGTCCCTAGTACGTTTCATTTGGTTCGCGGTTTCATGTTTAGAACTAGGCATTAGTTATGGGGAAAATTACGAAATTGGCCAAGAATAGTGTTGACTTACGAAATTGGCCAACTCATGCGTCTTTGGAGAGACGCATCACGGATTCAGATGCGCGGGATGCGTCTAAAGTCCACGGGATGCGTCTTTGAAAATAATTCACTGACGATGCGTCTGAAAGTGCACGGGATGCGTCTGAAAGTGCACGGGATGCGTCCTGAAAACTTGAAGCGTCTGAGATGAACATGGGATGCGTCTGATATGAAGATGGGATGTGGGATGCGTCTTGGAATGGGATGCGTCCTTCAAGCACGGGATGCGTCTTTGGAGCAAAAACCCAATAAAAAATGGACACGTGCCACGGGATGCGTCCTTGGAGCGAGGCATCATGCACGGGATGCGTCGGGCAAATTTCTGGGGATGTTTTCTGGTGATTTGCAGGTTTCCGCCATTTTTTCCGGCGAGTTGCAGGTTTTCGCCATTTTTTCCGGCGAGTTGGAGGTTTTCGCCATTTTTTTCCGGCATTTGTTGTGTTTGAGGCTACCACCCTTTAAAATTTAAATTTGAGTTTTTAAGTCATGTTGAAAGGATATGGTGAGAGGATATGAAAAACCAGTTGAATTCAAATTTTTTTTGAACGGCAAATATGAAGGTGAAAGGATATGGTTTTATTGGGAATGCAAGCCTTTATTAAAAGCTGCACACATGAAAAAGCTGCATCCATTGGGAGACGCATCAAGCACGTGGGCCAGCAAATCAAAGGTTGAAAATGCCACTTGTCAATTTTCTATTGGGAGACGCATCAAATACTTGATGAGTCTGTATATGGACTCTTTAGGTGGCTATTTTCGTAAATGGTGTGAGTCAATGGCTATTTTCGTAAATAGCCCTTAGTTATGATACCACACTTTTTCAGTCCCAAATATGTTGTTTAGGGACTGAAAAATAATCGCAAATACCATGTCAATTAGTCCTTGATACGCTTTTTAAAGACTATAAATTTTTTCTAAACCATATACCTTCAATTACTAATATATTTCTTTCAGTGACTCTATAAACAATTTATGATCATGACATTAAAACTATGTATTTACAACTGCAACATACATGAGTAATCCAATTTACTAAATCCAAATTCCTCACGTAAAAAAAAAAAAACAAAAAGTTTTACATTCACTATATCAAACAGATTATCCAAATACAAATCATCTGGGAATTTTACAAGTTTTATAAAAAAAAAAAAAAACAAGTCACCATTCCCACATTTATAATCCAAGAGAGTAAACACACTTGAACATGAAATTCAAATAGGTCCACTTCTCGGGTCAGCAACTACACCAACATATGAAACCAACCTACTTCATTTGAATCAAATGTAGCCTAGTTCCAACTGCAAAAAAATAGTTCAAGATTTTGTAGGAAAATGTTTGAACCACTTAGACATTTGCTCACGAAACAAACAATCTGAACCATTAATTGCAGAACCAGTAAGAGGTCTTAACCATTAAGAGCCTCATTAAGAGCTAAACAAACAGCCGCTAAGTAGGTTACTTTGTATAAAATTTACCATATGAAAAAACTAACAAGTTAAAACATTGTTGCATCATACCCCATAGTTTTTATATCAGAGGACTCACAACATCTTCTCATTCCTAAAATTAAACTAAAACAACATATTTTTTCACTAAGAAGCAAGAGCCAGATGTCGAGCCTTATTAAGCCTTAGTATAACATTAGCTTTTATTAATATTTAATAACATTTACACCTTTTTAGAGTTCTACAGCTGAACCAGAGCCTGAGTTTCACTTATCGAGTCCCCAAGCCTAAACGAGTCCATTAATTATATTATTTTTATTTGATATATTAATTAATAGATAAATAAACAACCAAGCTCAAGCTTTGAAAACAAAGCTCAAACCGAGCTAAGCTCGAGCTCGCCTTGTTTGCACCCCTAAACTTGCAATGTCCATTTCTATGTCATAGACGGTAATCTGTATCATAGGTACAAGAATACAAAAATAACATACCAAAACTGTATCATGAGTACAAGAATACCAAAATAATATACCTGCTCGTATAAATCTTTAAGTTTCTTTTGTGTGCCACTTGATGTAATATGATATCCCATCTTCCACTGTTAACATCAACTACAAATATTTAGAGCCACTTGCAAGTTGACATAGTATTTGGAAAGTTTGATGGAGAGTTTTCTTGCGTAATTGAAGAGCTACATAAATCACACTACAAACCAAAATTATATTAAAATAATATCCAATGCTTCTAGTGCATAGAGTTGAACATATATCAAATTTTGGTGGTGTTTGTATATGAAATTTCATACACTACACTAATGTGTAGAATACACCAATCACACACTAGCACCCAATTACATAACATCCAAAAAGAAGACAGCCTCGTAACAGTTCTAAAAAAGCATCAAAACTATAGTACCAACGACTTCGTTTCTTTTAAATTATATATAAAATTCAAGCTCGGTTACATAACATGTTATAAAAGTTTTTCTAAGTATTACCATAGAGGAAAGTGCTAACTCTACATTATTGGTAAACTATAATTGTAATGAACAAAGGGTTAAATATTCTATTTTTACTTCTTACATGTATAAAATTCCGTAGTTATAATGAAGCTATAAAAGATAAACAATACTACATTGTCAAAAATATGTTACATATCTATAGGTGAACAAATGCAAAACATTGTGTATTGAAAATGAGTAAAAAAAAACTATCTTATGAATAACATTGATACAAATGTAAAAAATAACCTAGAAAAATTGACATAAACGTTTAAGAGATGGTTCACCAGAGAAAAGCCAGACAAAGACCTAAAGACCTGGAAGATCCCCTCATCTCTGAGATCTGAGTACTTGACCAGGAGATTAAGATATAACCCCAAATTGATTCCTGAGAAAAACAAAAAACGATGAAGAGAAACACATTTGGTGGTGCGACTGCTGCACTAGAATGTGAAATCAATTTAACCTTAAGTTTCTTACGCAATGGTCGAAGATGAAAAACTAGACGAGAATCGCTAGATTGCAATAACCATTCGCTCGATTAGATAGAAAGCAACCTACGATTGAAGACCAGAGAACCAATCGCTTAATTGTAGTGAGGAAGTAGAATGATTTCTCCTTTCATTTCATTGAAATTAGGGTTGAGGTGGGTTTCATAAGGGTAAACTAGAACACGAAATTAAGGGAAAATTGAGAGGGGGATGAAAAAAGAATTTAAGGGAATTTGAATTTGATTTTACGTGTGCTAGTGGGGGAATGTAATTTGGGACGGAGATGAAAAATAGCATGGAGGTTAATACTTTTTATTTTATATAACTAGTGGGAATGTCCGTGCGTTGCGGCGGGTGTTCGAACTCATATCAGATTCAATTATAATGTCTATTATGAACCACAACCCACTTCGAATTTCAACACTTTTCAACGAAAAATAGTTGTATAAGTTTATTGCCATACTCATCCCCTCATGCCATCTTCACTCTCTAGTCTAACCCTAATTTTGTTGGGGAAGAACAAGAGAAACAAGTTTATCATAAATCTGAACAAGAGACGATTACGTTTGCTAAGGCAATTGATGAATCACTGAATTATATTAATCAATGGTATATTAAATTGCAGTGGGTGTCCTGACTCAGATCAATTATGACGTTTATTACAAACACAAGGGGCAAGGATTTTAGGATGTGAGGTATGAGATTACGGTAAACTTACAATAATAACCTTTAAGCATCTTAAAAAGTGGCGTAAGTTACTATATTACCATTCTTAAATAAGATACTTTGTCTTGTACACATGGCTTCACAAGTTGTACACCTAGCAAAATTAGGATTGTGTACGTCTAATTCGCTTAATAATGTATAGTGGGGTGCCCGCACGATGCGTCGGGAGCACAACACTTAGCTAGATTGATGATTTTAGGGATTGCATGGAACGATTCGGTTCAGTCTTAACCCATAATCATAAGAAAAAACCAAGTTGATTATAAAACGTGGGATACTACTAATTGTTGGTGCATGCGTCTGTCGACTTCGTCTTGTATCGAGTCTTGTATGTTTGTAGATAAATCAGGGCACGTTGTTCTAGAAAATGTCAAATATAGGGTTAGGGGTAGTTTCAAACGGAATTAAAAGATGTAATTCCGCTTGAAATGTTCAAGACAAGTTCAAGCGAAATTAGTAATTCCGCTTGAATGTGATTTCGTTTGAGGCTGTCCCAAGCGGAATTACCTGCCTATATATGTGTGTCATCTGATTAAGTTTGAAGTGATTCTTGTATGTGTGATTCCGGAGCCGAAGTGCTGCCGAAGTGTTGTCTAGCTGTAAATCATTGTTAAATCAATCAAATCGACAGTTAAAGTGTATATCTAGCTAAATTGACCTTGATACGTCTGTTTCCGCCTTTCGTATCGAGCAAAAACTCTTCTGATCGACTCGTTCGGGTCAGAAAACGATCCTACAAGTGGTATCAGAGCTCAGGAAGAAGAGTTCTTACCAATTCAGCTGCAATTTCTGATTTCTACACCTTCTTTTTCAAAATTTACAACTTTTCACGGTTAAAATCGGCTAATTTTCACACATTATGTGCGCATCAGTGTTTTAACAAAGCCTTGAGAGTTTCAGACTTAAATTCGATCTAAAATTGGTAAAATCTGTAATTTTGCTTGAAAATCAGTTCGAGATGATGACGTCAGCAGCTTTTCATACGGAATAAGTCTGTTAATTCCGCTTGAAACCGGTATTCCGTTTGAAATATTGGTTGATTTCGTTTGAATCTGGTATTCCGCTTGTGTAATTCCGTTTGAACACAGCTATTCCGTACCAGATTGTTATTCCGTTTGAGAATCTCACACGAAATTAGTGATTCCCTTTGAAAGTGTGTTAGTTCAAACGAAATCAGGTATTCCATTTGAAAGGGTATTCCGCTTGAACAAGGATTTCGTTTGAAAGTGTTGATTCCGTTTGAACAGGGTTATTAAGCACTAAAAGTAATTTCGTTTGAGAGTGTAATTTCGTTTGAAACCGACTGTTTAGGAATTTCTTGAAAACCGAATCATGGAAGAGGAATTTTACAACGCATTTGCTACTCCGGTTACCCCGATTACTCTTGCACAGAACACAATGTTAGAAAATGAAACGGGCACTATGCAAAAACCACCAAAACTTATGAACATTGAGGAGTATAAAGGATGGGAAGAATGATTTGAGAATTGGGTACAAGCAAATTACTTAGATGCTTGGGAGTGTTTTGAGACGAAATATGTTAGACCGATGACTGATGATGAGGAGATTATTGCAATTAAAGATCTAAGTGCCGATGATAAAAAGAAATATAAAAATGAAAAAAATGATGTTAAGTCTACTACAACAAGCTATGAAAGAAGATATCTTAGTGTTATTGCAACATAATGGAAGTGCTTATTCGATTTGGAAAGCTTTAAAATCAAAGTTTGTTGGAAGTCAAGAGATGGTTAAAAACAAAAAGTCACTTTTGAAGAAAGAGTTTGATCTATTTCGTGGGTTGAAAAATGAAAGCACAAAGCAAATTATTGAACGATATTGCAATCTGTTGATGAACATGAAGAGATTGAGCATCACTAAAGATAATGAGGAATTGATTGAAAAGCTAGCTGATGCGTTGCCATATGAGACTTGGGGTACATATCTCATGATGTTAAGGAACAAGAAAGGGTTTAGCAGTCTGACACTGAGAAACTTTATTGAAAAGATTGAGGCTCAAGAGATGGAACAGAGAAAGATCTCAAGAATGAAATATTTTGATGGTGAACAAGACATTGGACTTTATTACATAGCAGGATTGAATGACAAAACCACCAACATGTCACCAAAAGTTGAGACAGCATTCAATGCAAAAAGTTCATCTGGAAGTTCATCCAAAGGATCAAACAGCAACACAAGTTTTTCATCATATCCATCATTTGATCCGAACATTTCAGCAACTAAAATTGGCAAGAAGTTACAATGCAACATTGTATTGAATCTTGAAAATGATCAGGAGTATTCTAGAAGTTGCAAAAAGCCATATGTCTTTGTTGGGAACCGTGTTAGAGTCCTATGGAAGTTTAGTGGCAGGAAGGATCGGGAATCCAATGTTGACAAAAGAGGATTACGATCAGATCGATGCTGAGGAGATGGAGTTAATGGATATTAAGTGGTGTTTGGCGAGTGTGTTGAGGAGAGCTGAAAAGTTTAAACAAATTACGGGAAGAGATGATCTCCGTGATGCATGTGTTTCTAATTTAGTTTTTGATAAATCTAAAGTTACTTGTTTTCGTTGCAGGGAAAAAGGACACTTCAAGAGGGAGTGCACTAATCGCGAAGCAAATGGAGCTCTAAATCCGTTCAACAACAATGATTACTATCGAAAATCGATTTATCATCAAGTTGTTCAACATCCACATCAACAACAACCACAAACTGCTCATGGAAGGAAGGAGATTGAAGAATCATCAAAGAGAGCATGTTTGGTGAATCAAGAAAATTTCAGTTGGGACAAATATATTTCAGCCGACAACAAAGCATGTTTAATCAAACAAGATGATGAAAAGTTGCCAGAAGGTTTTAGCTGGGCAAATTTCAATTGGGATGATTATGATCCAAATAAAACTTCAAATCACAAAGCGTTTGTTGCTCAAGTTGAAGAAGATAGTGATGATGATAATGATTATTATGCAAGAAGGATGGAAAAGCATTTGAAAATGATGGCAGAAAGTGATAGTGAAGATGAAAAAGCTAAAAAGAAAAAGAAAAAGGTCAAAACACCAGTCAACAGTGATGATGAAGAAGCTCCGGTGATCAAAAGGAAAGTAAAAGAAATTCCAGTTTTCAAAGTTGATGCAGAAGCTGACGCTAAAAATGTTCCGGTGATTTGTGAAAATTGTGAGATTATAAAGAAGAAAAACAGTGAATTGATTAACAACATGAACAGGCTGAAAGAATCATATGAAGTTCTAAACAAAGCAATGAATGAATACAATCAATCAAGTGATGAACAGTCAACAGCTATGAAGACACTTCAGGGAGCTTTCATGACAAAGCAGAAAGTTGTGAACAACTATATTGAGAAGTGTGTTGTTTTGGAACAAAAACTGGAAACTCAAAGAATTGAAACCGAAAGAGTTAATCGATTGTTAAAAAGTTACTCATGTACTTCTTATGTCATTGACAGGATTTATCCAACTGTTGAAGGGATGAAGGCATTTGAGGATGATGAAGTAACTGAAGAACAGAAGGTTTCTGAAGAAAAAACTCTTGAAAAGAAGAAAGAAAAGAAGAAGGATACTAAAGTAAAGACATCTGGTAAGAAACAAGGTGTCAGTTACAACAAGTGTCCAACCCCCTTGAAAATGGATATTCTCCGAGAAATCCAAATTCAGAAAGAGTCGAAAAGACAACAAATTTACAGTGGGAGTCGGAGTCTTCAGTTAACCTGCCAGAAAATATTGATGTTACGTTTACATCGTCTGACACTGATCAACAATCTCAATTGATGAAGAAAGTAGTGGATCATGTGTTAGATAACGATGAAACTGAGGAATCAAAGTAGAAGTCTATGTCAAAGTCTGAGTCCAGCACTCTGAGTCAAACCGTCAAACAGAGCAAAAGAATTTACAATAAAGAATTTCTTCTATCAAAATCTAATTTGAATGATGAAACATTCAAAGTTGCATGTACATTGAATGATTCCGACAAATTATATTCTGATGAGGAATTTCCAATAAGAGGTGTTAAAACTGAAATGATTAAAAAGGTTTTCAAATTAACAGAAATCAATATTTCTGAAATAAAAGATATAAATCTTTCTGAAAAACCAAGACCTTACACCTCAAGATATCAACAAAGATTAAACAAGAAAAAGGGTTACAGTTCTGGTTCTGGTTTTCAAAAGAAACCAAATCATAACGGTAATTTCAAAAAGAAAGGACTGGGTTTTATTCCTCCAGAAAATCATAAAAATGAAAAATATGTTCGAGATTTTAAATAAAAAATGATATTTGTTTCAGGTATATCCTCTGAAGAAGAAAAAGAAAAAATTATTCAGAAAACAGTCGAACAGAGATTTCCTTGCGAAGAAGCAAGAAGAGATGCAGACTGTTGATCAGAAGAAGGAAACTCGAACCTGTTTCAAATGTGGAAAAAATGGTCATATTGCCATGAAATGTTCACAGGAAAATCAAACTAAACAGGGATTTTCTAAACTGAAAGATAAAGAGGTTGTGTTTGAACCACAAATTGAAAGAACTAAACTTTTCAAAAATTTGAAATTTGAAATTGATGAATGTTCGAACAGGTTTTACAAGAGAAGTGCAAATCGTGACAACCAAAAGTGGGTTGTTAAGAAATCTGATGATGAGTCTAGCAATGATTCTGATTTATCAAAATCAGAGGAGCTAACTTCTGGCGATGAATCTGATTCCACAAAGTCAGAGGAGCCACAAATTAAGGTTAAATGTGAGAATTCAGTTCCGCCAATGGATGATGTCAATTTTCCACCATTGCGGGCTGAAAATTTTAAACAAAAAATTGGCAAAGTTGAAATTTCAAATCAATTCTTCTCTAAAAAGAAAGAATTTGATGTTGAAAAGGTGTTTAACCCCAAAGTTCAAAACATTTTTGGAAAAATGGTTGACAGGAAGGTCAAAGGGGTAAAGGAATTTTATGAGAAGAAAATGAAGAAACCAGGTAAGGAAGGGTCATCCCAAGTTTGTGACTGGGATGGAACCTATTATGATCAGTAAAAACCCTGGACTTGCCAGAGCTCCCAGGTTGGTAAGAGTGGAGCAGGAATCAGCATCTTTCTTGAGAAATTCACAACTGTGATATTTCGACTTACAAGTGGTAAATCAGGGACATTAAGTTGTACTTGATTTTCTATGTGTGATATTTGGTGTTTGAACTTAAAATTGTTACATTTTTCAAGTGGTTGATAGAACAAAGTGATGATTTGAACCCCAACTTTACAAGTGGTAAAATCAACAAAACTTATTTTTCGGAAAAACCATTTGATTAAAACAAACTTAAGTGTTTTGAAATCACAATGGGAAAATAGTTTGTTGTGAGGGGGAGTTCTGATTGTTTATGCCAAGAGGATGGCGAATTGAAGTGATTTGATATCAGTTGTCATTTTACTTGTATAGTTTGTTTTCAAATTTCCTTTAAATGATTTTGAATTTTAGGGGGAGTAAGAATTTCAGAAAATCCAAAAACATTAGAAAATTTGAAAATGTCAAAAACATGATAAAATTCAAAAATGAGTTTTGTTGTGAAAAAGAGGAAATGATAGTACATCAGTGGACTATCACAACATGCTAAAGAATTGGAAAGTCAAAAAGTGATAAACGGTCTCACTGATGATGTGCCAGTAGATTTTTGCACATTTAGTAGATTGTGACGAGATATAAACCTAAATTTCAAACTTGCTTATATCGTGGGGAACATCTCTCGGATATATGGGTAACCCCCGAAATCTTGTTTGAAAGGTCCCTCTTTCTGAGATACTAGGTCTTTATGCTTAGTGATATCTATGGTATTATCCCGGGACTTCTGATTTTGCGGAAGCAATGGCCTAGTCCCTGGAGAATACTTTACGCTTGCTTGAAATATAGCCCACCCTCAGCATAAAAAATGATGAAACATTGAAAAATGCTAATCATGTGCTGTTGAAGAAAAGATCCTCTAAAGGGGACCCACCTAAAGTCGAAGCCGTCATCTCTCTGCTGAACGGAAGTTCTGACCTGAGCTCTCACGGCCCTCGCAATTTAACCCCTTACAAATATCATCTGTGGTATACTCACCTGTAAGACTGAAAATTGGGATCTGGATACGGGAGTATATTCTGAGGTGGGACACGCGAATAAGTTTAAGTGCTTAAAACACTAATCTCGTATCTCGAAACAGTTGAACTTTGTGTGAGAATTTAAGTGGATCAGTATACTGACAATCTACGTGAATCGTTTAAAACTTAAAATGTTTAAAGCTTAACGGTGTTGGTGATTTGTCTCAAAAACTGATATGATCCTCTTACACAAACTCACAAAAATATTGTCTGTATATATTTCTTTACTGCTTTTCTTTTATATCAAAAATTCAAAAAGATTTCAGTGTGTTTTAGCATAAACTTTTGAAAAATTCAAAAAGATTTTCGACAACTGATGTTGGAAAGCTGATATTCAAAATTCCAAGTGCTAGACATGATGACAACTGGGTTGGGAGAGTGTGTTACGAAAAGAAAAGTAATATTTCTTCAAGTGGTTCATCAGAGATTAACATTGTAAAATCATTCTTGAATATCTTATCCACAAGTGGTTATTAGAAACATTTTAAATGATAAATCATTTTAAGAATTGTTTTTACAAGTGGTAAGCAGAGTATAAATTTGTCAAATTATAAATTTGTGAAATTTATTTTTGGGTAGAGATCTTTGCAGGAAACAGTAGAGCCAGCTATAGATCTTGGGATAAACAGATAAAAAGCCAGATTTCGATCCAGAGCAGGATGTGAGCCAGGTCACAATCTTGAAACTGTGGAAGTCAGAATGCAATTCCAGCTCATTGAGAGGGGGAGTCTGAATGACAAAGAGCCAGGTTCTGATCCTGAGATTGCTGATGCTGATGAACTTAAGGAATCAAGAGATCTGATCAAAAGAGAGATTATCTGTTGGTGCTGATATAAAGAGAGGATAAAGATTGAAGGATGCTTTACAGTGTCAGATACTTCGAAAGAGTTTGAGAGGACTGATAAAGACTGAAGATACGAAGACTCGACACACTGAAGACTCGTCAACATTCGAGGGGGACTCTGTTGGTGCATGCATCTGTCGACTTCGTCTTGTATCGAGTCTTGTATGTTTGTAGATAAATCAGGGCACGTTGTTTGAGAAAAATGTCAAATATAGGGTTAGTGGTAGTTTCAAACGGAATTAAAAGATGTAATTCCGCTTGAAATGTTAAAGACAAGTTCAAGCGAAATTAGTAATTCCGCTTGAATGTGATTTCGTTTGAGGCCGTCTCAAGCGGAATTACCTGCCTATATATGTGTGTCATCTGATTCCGTTTGAAGTGATTCTTGTATGTGTGATTCCAGAGCCGAAGTGCTTCCGAAGTGTCGTCTCGCTGTAAATCATTGTTAAATCAATCAAATCGACAGTTAAAGTGTATATCTAGCTGAATTGACCTCGATACGTCTGTTTCCGCCTTTCGTATCAAGCAAAAACTCTTCTGATCGACTCGTTCGGGTCAGAAAACGATCCTACACTAACTTAGTGATCCAACTAAAACTCTTTAAATCCATTGTGTGTGTATCTTTCTCCAACCTTTTAAATGCATGGTTCATAATAATTTTAGAGTATAGAATACGGCCTTTTAAATTATTTATCTATACTATATTATAAATTGGTCAACTTTACTTGCAGGCTCAGAAGCGTTGTTTGCCAACCTTGGTCATTTCTTTTATGTTGCAATACAAGTATATATGGCCTGAAATGTTACATGTGGGTATGACAATATGAAATTCAGATATATGATTCTTATATCACATTTTTTTTGTTCCTTAACTTCATTTAATATTGCTGGCATTCTGAGGGTTTAAAAATTATTTTGTCTAACGACTTCTTTTTCTTGCATTAGTGAGTGATCTATTTGCTCATATGCGAAAGAAAATTGTAAAGGAAAATAACCTTTATATGTCAGAATTTTTAATCCTTTGGTTTTTTGTACCCTCGGTTAATCGAAATTAACAGAACTGAACCATTCATCTTTCATACATTTCTGGATTGTATATGGAAAATCATTATTCGTAGCTAAAACATATACGAAAAATCAATCTTCGTAGCTACCTTGTTGCTTACTCCAAAGTGTTGTGACCTCCTTCATGGGCGAACATGTGTTCAGTTCTTCTAAGAGACTTTGGATTGAATTCAGAATACTCCGCACATCATAAACACATGACCAATTGCTCTAGAATACAAGAAAAGGGTTTATATTAACAAACACGTGCTGCCAAAATTACACAGCTTTATTAAAAAAATTCAAGGTACTCTTCGTATATCCAAACACATGTTTCATGAAACGTTGACATTTAGAACTTCGGATGGTAGCATTTAGTCTCAAACTTCACCTTGGGATGATTATACGGGTAATCCTTTTGGAAGCTATACGCATCTTGTAGGCACCTAACAACGATTGTGGCTGTGCTTCATCTCAAAAGAAAAAAAAAACGAAAGACGGCGGCGGTACACCAAAGAAACCAGGAGCAGTGATGGTGGTTCACATAGTTTACAAGAGAGAAATCGTAAGATCGGAATTTGAGATCCACCAAATGATTTCCTTACGGGTTATAGCCACCATGTGAATTCGAGCTCTAGATTTATTTGCCAATGATGACCATTGAACACTATATCTATATGCCAAATTGCCAATGATGGCCAAAGGTTTGATTGTTTCCAAGTTCAGTTTATTCGGTCGGTTACAAAACCTTTAAATTCTTTTTTTATTATCACTATATCATTATTTATTTGCCAATTATGGACAGCAGCGAAAAAGTTTCAAGATCCAATCCGTTCGATTAGCTAGGACACCATGCATCAGAGAACTCTTTAAATTATATTTCATTATCATTATGTATATATTTATTTTCTCAATATATTTGTGTTTAATTTGTTGAAATTATAATAAATTTTATCAATTAATCAATTTTACAATGCATAAATTTATTTAAAATAACAATTAATTTAAACTCTTCACATATCACCTTAATATTATGGTGTACCTATTGGCACACCAATGTTCCTATATGCACACCAAACCATAGTTGAATCAGGGTTTACCTACTCTGCGTATAGGTCTATACGCAGCGTATAGGGTTACTTTTATACGCTGCGTATAGAGCTATACTCAGCGTATATAAACCATCGATTTCAGAGCCTTATCAGCAATCATTGCACAGAAAACAAGGGTTTATATACGATGCGTATAGGTCATTTTGGTAGGTTTGAGGCATCAATTTTTCACAAAGTTTATATACGCTACATATTGACCTATACGCAGCGTATATAAATTGTCAAAAAGACAATGTTACCCTTGTTTTTGGCTGCGTATAGCCCCCAATACAGGGGTTAAATGGTCTTTTTTACTATACACTACGTATAGCCCTCTATGTGGCGTATATATGGGGCAAGTTTGGTAAAAAGACCATTTTACCCCTGCATTGGGGGCTATACACAGCCAAAACAGGGGTAACATTGTCTTTTTGACCCTTTATATACGCTGGGTATAGGTCTATACGCAGCGTATATAAAGGTTTTTTTAGAAACATTTATACATTATTGGTTTTAGTAAATTTTATAAAAAAAAAGTTTTCTATTTTAAATAAATAAAAAATTAAGTATTTCTTACAAGCTTTTTTATACAATATTAATCAATTTTATATGATAAATATCGTATTGTATAGGTGTAGTATAGGTCACGTATTGACCTCGTATAAGCCTATAAGTGTGATATCGTATCGTATAGGTATAGTATAGGTCACATATTGACCTCGTATAAGCCTATAAGTGTGATATCGTATCGTATAGGTGTAGTATAGGTCACGTATTGACCTCGTATAAGCATATAAGTGTAATATCGTATCGTATAGCGTAGTATATGTCCCGTATAGCTCCCTTATAGGCCTATTGGTGTGGTTTAGGTCTCGTATAAGCCTATAGGCATATACAAGACCTATAGGAAACCTATACGAGACTTATACTACACTATACGATACGATACGATACGATGCAATAGGTTACGATACTATAGGATGTGACAACTGTGCTCTTTAATCAATGAACAATGTAAAACTATGTTAATTATCAATAATACAATGCTCTTTGGTGTTATTATATGTGTTTTATGTGTGTAATTGTGTTTGGTGATTTTACAATTTGATTCGATTTCAAGCTTTAAATCGCTTTTTGGAAAGTTATACGCAAACTGGTGCGTAAACAAAGTCAGTTTAACACGACAAACACTCCAGGACAGTGAAATAGGCTTAACATACCTTAAATAACCTTCACATAACTTAGAAATAAGTTTTGGATGGTTTGGTGTGTTGAAAACAAGTCTATTCGATCGCAGGGACTATTTGTGTCAAACTGCGAAACTATACTGATTCGTATAGTATCGAATAGTCCGGAATTTGATCATAAGCTAAGCATACCATAAATAACCTAAACATAGCTTAGAAATAAGCTTTGAGTGGTTCGGTGTGCGAAAACATGCTTATTTGATCTTTCAGGGACTAAAAGTGTCAAAAACGACGTAAGTTTGCATTTTCGCGCATATCTTACGTTCTGACCACATCTGGACACCCAAAATTTTTGTAGACACTAAAATATTTTTATTTTAGTGATCGGTATGCAAAAATACCGTTCGTCGCTCAATTTGGATCATACACGCGTTCGTTTCGACTTCCGTCGTAATTAACCGAATAACGCGATCGTACGACCACACGAACTGACATCCGAGATATTTTTGAGCATGTTTTGAGTTCCCTATACTTTAAATTCATTTTAGAGCCTTGAAATGAGGTTAACGGGGGCTTAAACGTTTCAAAAATGAGCCGAATTGCATGTTTTACAAGTTCAGGGACTTGTTTTGTCAATTTGCCAAAGATGGCCCAGGCGGGGCGCGTAAGCCCAATCCATATCTTACGCGGGGCACGTGGGCATGCCAGACAAAAACATTTAATCTGGTCATTTAGCTGGATTTTGATGGTTTTTATCAATGGTTTTCAATGCTATGGGCTGGTTTGTGTGGAGAACAAGTCCCCCAATCATTCTTTGACATTTGTATGGCCTAGATCATTCCCTCTTCTCCAAGAAATGATCCTAACGGTTTGAGAAAAACTATATATGGCATAAGTGGTTGTGATTATTCACTACCTACCTGAGAATACTTAGAACCAAATCTATTTGGACCCTTTGTAAGTCCTCTTTCATTCTTTTATTGCTTTCCTAGCTTAAAAGTCAAACAGTGTTTGACTTTCAGCTTTGACCAGTCAATGGTCAACGAGAAGTTCGTTTGAACTTCACAACGTGAGCGTAATCACGATGGTTATAGTCCCTAGTGACTATACATACTGATTACCACGTTGACTAGGTGTAGTGACGAGTCGTAGTTTCGGTCAAAATGCGCATTTAAGCGTATTTTGCAACCAAACTACTTTAGGGTATCAAAACACTTTGTTTTGATATCAAAACCTGTTTTCTAACTTAAGTTAAGCATGTTCTAACATGCTTAGCTCGTCGCTTTTAGTTTAGTGCTTGTTTAGAGTTGTAAGTCAAGCGGTCTAAACCACCGCTTAGACTTTCGAACTCGACCCGTTTGGTCGATCATTAGGATCCGACCAAGCATGTTTAGTTACCATAGTTGCATAGGGAATAACCTTCTGAGGTTATACCTTATGGTCACCTAGTTTAAGTAGTTGTATGATAGGTAGTTTATATGCCTTAGGTAATTTACCAAAATGCCCTTTTCATGCGTAATTGGATTTTAAGCATATGTAACCTAAACATTTGTCACCTAACTGATTATGCAACTTATTTAAACATGTTTAGGCATATAATACTTGTCATAGGACTAGTTAGACGTCTCAAACGCGTTTTTACGCAAATGACGCGTTAAAGTAGCGTAAGCTACCTAAACGGGTCGTAACGGGTCGAAAGCACTTAGGTTAGGTTCCGATCTTGAATGTAGGATTTGTTAAACCATATCACATGAGTTCCAACACTCATTTGGTTTACAAGACCTCATTCTATCCGATCTTCCGATTTAGGTGTCGATTTATTTACTAGTGATCCGATTACTAGGTACTACTTGAATTTCCTTGGTTTGTCTGAGCTTCGCTAAGTTCTTTAGATCAAGGATACCCTTCTATTCAATGTGAGTACATAGTTCCCCTATTTTACTGTTTTCAATTGTTTTGGGGTGATTCATATGTATTAAAACGATTTCGATATTTAAACGATGGTTTCAAAAACGATAAAGATGGTTTATATTAAACTAATAACGATTTCGATAATGTGAACGAACTTGTTGGTTGTAGTTACATAACGAATGACATTTATTAATTTTGGCCGAACCGACCAGTATTAGGTTATGGTACCATAGGATCTGACAAATCCCGTTATCAGACTACACCCATGATTATGTGTGGGGGTTATGTAGGTAACGACCGAATTTGTGATTGTTAACTTACCCTTTGGTGGTTTGTTAACACGAGAAACGAGGTAGTCGAGTCACGAAGGTTTGAATGTTATTAGCGAGATAACCATAAGTAGTTTCACAATTAAAACGAATACGATTTTGGGACGAGTTAAAACGATTTGGGATGACTTAAACGAAATAAACGATTTGGATAAACGATTGGTTTTGAGTAGTGATTAGATAATGGGACGGGTGTAGTATGATTAGAATCATGGTAGATACGCCGTTGGTACATCTTAAATATAAGTGCTTCTATCATATTACATTGCGTGCCATTATTTACTTCACTTGGGAAACGATTTGAAACAATGTCACACAACGAGGTTTTCGAAATAATATAAACCATACTATTTTTATTAACGTGTTTTAACGAGATGTTTTACGAATTTGTTTACTAAAACAAAAGTCTTTGAGTTAAGAATCATGGCTACGAGATTTTATAAATTATAACCATCATGATTTGAGTTGGTTAATCATGTTGCAATATTTTATACTTTTCAAAACAAGGTTTTCGAGGTATTGCAATATATATAAACGAGCCATGATTCCGATACTCTTATAAAACCTATGTGCTCGCCAGCATTTCTTTGCTCACTTTGTTTTTACATATGTTTCAGGTGATGTTGCGTGATGATTGCTAGGAAGCTTGTGTCACATAGGACCTGGACGAGGCCCTAGTGACTTAAAAACAGTTATAAACAATGTGTAGTTTGTTTGTTTCGGTTTAAAGACAATGTACATTACTTGATAAATCAATAAAACAAAACTTTTAATTACCATGGTTGTGAAACGATGATTTTGTTACAACACTCCCCGACGTTTCCGCCATGGTTTGTTGTTTTAACGCGGTCAGGGTGTGACAAAAGAGTTGGTATCAGAGCCAATGGTTATAGGGAATTAGGTTATTAGTAATGCTTTGACCTAGACTATAACTTTCTAGGACCCTAACACAAGTTTACTTGTGTTTAGATTTTAAAACAAAACTGTCACCTATCCTTAAGTGATAACCACAACGAGAACACAATAACAAATCCGCTTCGATAATTAATCATCTATCCTTGGATGATTGATTACAAGGTTTTGATCCCTCTTAGTTTTCGAAATCTCGTCAAAGTTTGGGTCTAAATAATGTGAACACGTGCAAACTGGAAGAGTGAATGCCTGTACCCTGAGTTTTCTGTCTAAGGCTAGAGTGTTCGTACAAATCCGCAATATCGGACCAGTCACTCTTACCTGGGAACTCTTGGGGTGAGTGTTCACTTATAGGCGAGCATGTCTTCAGCAATACATTATATTGACCCATTTACTTTGATTAGTCACTACGTGTCGTTTTTTTGTTCGAGGCAACGAACGAATGATCGCCTTCCTTGTGTTTTGTCGATGTTTTCAATACCTCTTTTGTTTTTTCCCAATTGTTGATCCCGCTCGTGGATGGGCATTCAATCTGAATGCAAACGAGGCTTGAGCTGACAACCTCGTTGTCCATGGTACCTTTCTTGTTAATGGTACGTTCCTTGTTAACAATTAACTTGCATCTGTTCTTTTCGATTCTGGTGCCGATAGGAGTTTTGTTTCGTTATCCTTTGAGCCTTTACTTGCGATACCTAGAACTAAACTGAGGAAACCCTTATCTGTTGAAGTTGCTACTGGTAAACCCCTTGTTCTCGATTCTGTTATTCATGGTTGTCAATTGAACCTCGATAACCATCTTTTTCCCATTGACCTCGTACCGATGCAACTTGGGAGTTTCGACATTATCGTAGGGATGGATTGGTTAACCAAACACCATGCTGAGGTGGTTTGTTTCGATAAGATCATTCGTATCCCTCTTTCGTCTGGTGATGTCCTAGAAATTTGTGGCGAGAAACCGTCTGGTGGATTAAAACTCATGTCGTGTACGAAAGCCCAAAGTAATTTACGAAAAGGATATGTTGCCTTCCTGGCACATGTCACCGAGGAGAAAGGCAAGAGCAAGAGTATTCAGGATATTCCGATTGTTTGGGATTATCCAGAGGTGTTTCCCGATGAACTGCCTGGTTTGCCTCCAGTTCATCAAGTCGAATTTCATATTGACCTTCCAATGCCAACCCGATTGCGAAAGCACCTTATCGTCTTGCACCATCTGAGATGCAAGAGTTATCGAAACAGCTTCAAGAGTTGTCTGATAAAGGATTCATCCGTCCGAGTTATTCACCTTGGGGTGCTCCTGTCCTCTTTGTGAAAAAAGAAAGATGGATCTTTTCGTATGTGTATCGATTATCGTGACCTTAACAAGCTTACCATCAAGAATCGATATCCCCTACCATTAATTGATGATCTCTTTGATCAGCTGCAAGGTGCTACCTGTTTTTCCAAGATCGATCTGCGTTCTGGGTATCATCAGCTTTGTGTACTCGAAGAAGATATTCCCAAAACTGCTTTTTGCATAAGATATGGGCATTTCGAGTTTACTGTCATGCCTTTCGGTTTGACGAATGCCCCAGCTATCTTCATGGACTTAATGAATAGGGTCTGTAAACCTTATTTAGATAAGTTCATCATTGTGTTCATCGATGATATTCTTATTTATTCAAAGTCTCGAGCCGATCACGAGCAACACCTTCGTTTGACTTTGGAACTCCTAAAGAAGGAACGACTTTTTGCTAAATTCTCCAAGTGTGAATTTTGGCTTAAATAAGTTCAGTTCTTAGGTCATATAGTCAACGAGCAGGGTATTCATGTGGATCCTTGCAAAATTGCAGCAATTAAGGATTGGAATACACCAACGACACCTACAGAAATTCGTTCTTTTCTTGGTCTCGCTGGGTATTATCGTAGATTTATTTCGAATTTCTCGAAGATTGCGGTTCCACTCACTGCTTTGACTCAGAAGAATAAGCCTTTTGAGTGGGGACCCAAGCAAGAAGAAGCGTTCCAAACGCTAAAACAGAAGCTTTGTGATGCTCCTATTCTATCTCTGCCCGAGGGAAGCGATGATTTCGTTGTCTACTGTGATGCATCCAACTTAGGCCTTGGTTGTTTTCTTATGCAACGAGGCAAAGTTTTAGCATATGCATCTAGACAGCTGAAAGTTCATGAGAAGAACTATACAACTCATGATCTTGAGTTAGGAGCTGTAGTTTTCGCACTCAAGATCCAGAGACACTATCTTTATGGCACGAAGTGTGTGGTTTTCACAGACCACAAAAGTCTCTAACATATTCTTAATCAGACAGAGCTGAACATGAGGCAACCTCGTTGGGTTGAACTCTTAAACGACTATGATTGCGAGATTCGCTACCATCCTGGTAAGTTGAATGTTGTAGCCGATGCGCTTAGTCGAAAGGAGCAAGTCAAGCTTCATTCTGTTTGAACTCTATCTGATCTTAAAACTCGTGTTTTTCAAGCTCAGCAATTTTGTGTTTCACAAAATTTGATGGGTAAGGAATTACCACATCAACTTGAGCTTAAACTCGAAGCGAAGGACGATGGATTGCTCTATTTCAAGGATCGTCTGTGGATTCCGAAACAAGACGATCTCTACACTTTAGTGATGGATGAATCTCATAAGTCTAGATATTCTATCCATCCTGGTGCTGATAAAATGTACAAGGACCTTTGTACTAAGTGTTGGTGGCCTGGTATGAAGAAGGATGTTGCCTTGTATGTATCGAAATGCCTAACTTGTCTTAAAGTCAAGGCTGAACATCAACGACCATCTGGTTTGCTTGTACAACCAGAGATATCGGTTTGGAAGTAGGAGAACATTGCGATGGATCTCATCACTAAATTACCACGTACATCAAAAGGTCATGATGCTATTTGGGTTGTCATCGATCGATTGACGAAGTCAGCTCATTTTATTCCGATTCGCGAGGATCTATCTGCTGATAAACTTGCAAATATTTATGTTGATGAGATTGTATCTCGACATGGTGTTCCTTTGGATATCATATCCGATCGTGATGCCCGATTTTCATCTCATTTTTGGAGAGCCATGCAATCTGCTATGGGAACCCAACTAAATCTAAGCACTGCTTATCATCCCCAAACAGATGGACAATCTGAGAGAACGATTCAAACTTTGGAGGATATGCTTAGAGCATGCGTGATAGACTTTGGTGGTAATTGGGATTCTCATCTGCCATTGATCGAGTTCTCTTACAACAATAGTTATCATGCTAGCATCAATATGGCACCGTTCGAAGCTCTTTACGGTCGAAAATGTCGTTCACCTGTCTGTTGGAATGAGATCGGTGAAGCTCAGCTTACCGGACCTGAGCTCATTCTAGAAACAACAGACAAAATCAAGAAAATTCGTGATAATCTTGTGACAACTAGATGCCGTCAAAAGAGTTATGCGGATTTACGATGCAAGCCCTTAGAATTTCAAGTCGGAGACCATGTCCTACTCAAGGTGTCACCTTGGAAGGGAGTGGTGAGATTTGGAAAGAAAGGAAAACTTGCACCCCGATATGTTGGACCATTTAAGATTGTTGAAATAATTGGAAAGGTTGCCTACCGATTAGAGCTACCTCCAGAGCTTGGAAATATTCATCCAACTTTTCACGTGTCCAATTTGCAAAAGGTTTAGCTGACGCTGATCTTCACATTCCTCTCGACGAGATCCAAATTGATGAAACGATGCACTTTGTCGAGAAACCTGTGGAGATAGTGGACCGTACATTCAAACAGTTGAAGAACAAACGGATTCGATTGGTCAAGGTTCGCTGGGAATCCAAACGTGGCCCAGAGTTTACTTGGGAATGTGAGGACCAAATGAAGGCGAAATATCCGCAATTGTTCTCACAAGTTTCCTCTAGTTAAAATTTCGGGAAGAAATTTCCTAAAGTAGGGGAGACTGTTACAACAGTGCTCTTTAATCAATGAACAATGTAAAACTATGTTAATTATCAATAATACAATGTTCTTTGGTGTTATTATATGTGTTTTATGTGTGTAATTGTGTTTGGTGATTTTACAATTTGATTCGATTCGATTTCAAACTTTAAATCGCTTTCTAGAAAGTTATACGCAAACCGGTGCGTAAACACAGTCAGTTTAACGCGACAAACACTCCAGGATAATTAAATAGGCTTAACATACCTTAAATAACCTTCACATAACTTAGAAATAAGTTTTGGATGGTTTGGTGTGTTAAAAACAAGTCTATTCGATCGCAGGGACTATTTGTGTCAAACTGCGAAACTATACTGATTTGTATAGTATCGAATAGTCCGGAACATGATCATAAGCTAAACATACCATAAATAACCTAAACATAGCTTAGAAATAAGCTTTGAGTGGTTCGGTGTGCGAAAACATGCTTATTTGATCTTTCAGGGACTAAAAGTGTCAAAAACGACGTAAGTTTGCATTTTCGCGCATATCTTATGTTCTGACCACATCTGGACACCCAAAATTTTTGTAGACACTAGAATATTTTTATTTTAGTGATCGGCATGCAAAAATACCGTTCGTCGCTCATTTTGGATCATACACGCGTTCGTTTCGACTTCCGTCGTAATTAACTGAACAACGCGATCGTACGACCAAACGAACCGACATCCAAGATAATTTTGAGCATGTTTTGAGTTCCCTATACTTTAACTTCATTTTAGAGCCTTGAAATTAGGTTAACGGGGCTTAAACGTGTCAAAAATGAGCCGAATTGCATGTTTTACAAGTTCAGGGACCTGTTTTGTCAATCTGCCAAAGATGGCCCAGGCGGGGCGCGTAAGCCCAAGCCATATCTTATGCGGGGCACGTGGGCATGCTAGACAGAAACATTGAATCTGGTTATTTAGCTCGATTTTGATGGTTTTGATCAATGATTTTCAATGCTATGGGCTGGTTTGTGTGGAGAACAAGTCCCCCAATCATTCTTTTGACATTTGTATGGCCTAGATCATTCCCTCTTCTCCAAGAAATGATCCTAACGGTTTGCGAAAAACTATATAAGGCCATGTCCCTCATTCATTTTCCTCACATTTGGTCTGAGATTTCTCTAAGTGGTTGTGATTATTCACTACCTACCTGAGAATTCTTAGAACCAAATCTATTTGGACCCTTTGTAAGTCCTCTTTCATTCTTTTATTGCTTTCCTAGCTTAAAAGTCAAACAGTGTTTAACTTTCAGCTTTGACCAGTCAATGGTCAACGAGAAGTTCGTTTGAACTTCGCAACGTGAGCGTAATCACGATGGTTATAGTCCCTAATGACTATACCTACTGATTACCACGTTGACTAGGCGTAGTGACGAGTCGTAGTTTTGGTCAAAATGCGCATTTTAGCGTATTTTGCAACCAAACTACTTTAGGGTATCAAAACACTTTGTTTTGATATCAAAACCTGTTTTCTAACTTAAGTTAAGCATGTTTTAACATGCTTAGCTCAACACTTTTAGTTTAGTGCTTGTTTAGAGTCGTAAGTCAAGCGGTCTAAACCAACGCTTAGACTTTCGAACTCGACCCATTTGGTCGATCATTAGGATCCGACCAAGCATGTTTAGTGACCACAGTTGCATAGGGAATAACCTTCCGAGGTTATACCTTATGGTCACCTAGTTTATGTAGTTGTATGATAGGTAGTTTATACGCCTTAGGTAATTTACCAAAATGCCCTTTTCATGCATAATTGGATTTTAAGAATATGTAACCTAAACATTTGTTACCTAACTGATTATGCAACTTATTTAAACATGTTTAGGCATATAATACTTGTCATAGGACTAGTTAGACGTCTCGAACGCGTTTTTACGAAAATGACGCGTTAAAGAAGCGTAAGCTACCTAAACGGGTCGTAACGGGTCGAAAGCACTTAGGTTAGGTTCCGATCTTGAATGTAGGCTTTGTTAAACCATATCACATGAGTTCCAACACTCATTTGGTTTACAAGACCTCATTCTATCCGATCTTCCGATTTAGGTGTCGATTTATTTACAAGTGATCCGATTACTAGGTACTACTTGAATTTCCTTGGTTTGTCTGAGCTTCGCTAAGTTCTTTAGATCAAGGATACCCTTCTATTCAATGTGAGTACATAGTTCCCCTATTTTACTGTTTTCAATTGTTTTGGGGTGATTTATATGTATTAATTTCTGAATAACTAAAAGTTCTTTAGATCAAGGATACCCTTCTTTAGATCAAGGATACCCTTCTAACCTTTTCGCGGGCCATGAAAGAGAAGGAGAAGGGCCTCGCGGGCCGCGAGCCGCCCTATCTCCAGCCCTATAAATGAGGAGTTTGAGAATTCAGTTGAAACCGTTCACTTCTCGCAAATCTCTCTCAATTTCTGAATAACTAAAATAATTACCGGGCATAATACCTGTGACACCTGTGTCACTACGACCATCATACAAATACAAAACCAAGGAAATATTGTGTTTCATACTTGGGATTTGTATAAATATGTGTATCATTTGCTCATATCAATTCTTGTTCGATTTCGAGCTTTAAATCGCTTTCTGGAAAGTTATACGCAAACTGGTGCGTAAACGTAATCAGTTTAATGCAACAAACACTCTAGAATAGTGACATAGGCTTAACATACCTTAAATAACCTTTACATAACTTAGAAATAAGGTTTGGAGGGTTTGGTGTGTCGAAATCAAGTTTGTTCGATCACAGTGACTATTTGTGTCAAACTGCGAAACTATACCGATTTGTATAGTAACAAACATTCCGGAACTTGATCATAAGTTAAACATACCTTAAATATCCTTTACATAGCTTAGAAATAGGCTTTGAGGGGTTCGGTATGCTAAAATAAACTTATTTGATCAATAGGGACTAGAAACGTCAAAAAGTGCATAAGTTTGCATTTTCGCGCATATCTTATGTTCTGAATATATCCGGACATCCAAATTTTTTTTGTAATCATTAAAATATTTTATTTTAGTGATCAGAATGCAAAAATACCATTCGTCGCTTAATTTGGATCGTTTTCGCGTCCGTTCGAGTTTCGTCATAAATAACCGAACAACGTGACCGTACGACCAAACGAACCGACATCCGAGATGTTTTTGAGCATATTTTAAGTCCCCTATACTTTGACTACCTTGTAGAGCCTTGAAAATGGCTTAAAGGGGGTTAAAAGTGCCAAAAATCAGCTTATACCCGTGGAGGGACCAAACCTGTCAAAATGGAAACTGTGGCTGAACTGCAGAGAGGTCGCGGGCCGCGTAGGCCAGCTCCATCTCTTACGCGGGGCGCGACAGAAGCCCAGCGACAGAAAGTTTGTTTTTCAGCTGTTGGCTGATTTTTGAGGGACTTTCTTGCAATTTTCTTGTGTAATGGCCAAGTTTAAGTGATCACCAAGGCTTTAACTCATGCCTACACACATGTAAGGTCTTGATCTTTCCTTGGAGGCTACACAAACACATAGCATGATCTTGTTTCACCACAACAAGTATAAATACCCAAGCTTTCTCATTTGTTTTCTCACCCTTGATCTGATTAATGCTCTAAGTTGAAGCCTTTGCTTCGTACCTGAGTATTTTAGATCAAGTTCTTCCTAGCTTGGACCCTTTGTAAGCTTCTTTCGTGCTTTTATTGCTTTTCATGCGTGAAAGTCAAACAGTGTTTAACTTTCTGCTTTGACCAGTCTTTGGTCAACACAAAGTTCGTTTGAACTTTGCAACGTGAGCGTAATCACGATGGTTATAGTCCCTTGTGGACTATACCTACTGATTACCACGTTGATTAGGCATAGTGACGAGTCATAGTTTCAGTCAAAATGCGTATTTATGCGTATTTTGCAACCAAACTATTCTTGGATATCAAAACCCTTTGTTTTGATATCAAAACCGTTTTTCTAACTTAGTTAAACATGTTTCAACATGTTTAGCTCGTCACTTTTAGTTTAGTGCTTCTTTAGAGTCGTAAGTCAAGCGGTCTAAACCACCGCTTAGACTTTCGAACTCGACCCGTTTGGTCGATCATTAGGATCCGACCAAGCATATTTGTGACCATAGTTGTATAGGGAATAACCTTCCGAGGTTATACCTTATGGTCACTTAGTTTAATTAGTTGTATGATAGGTAGTTTATATGCCTTAGGTAAATGACCAAAATGCCATTTTCATGCATAATTGAATTTTAAGCATATGTAACCTAAGTTTTGTCACCTAAACTAATTATGTAACATGCTTAAACATGTTAGGGCATATAATACCTGTCATAGGACTAGTTAGGCGTCCCGAACACGCTTTCGCGCGAACGACGCGTTAAAGTAGCGTAAGCTACCTTAATGGGTCCTAACGGGTCGTAAGCACTTAGGATAGGTTCCGTTTTAGAATGTAGACTTCGTTAAACCTTATCACATGAGTTCCAATGCTCATTCGGTTTACGAGACCTCATTCTACCCAATCTTCCGACTTAGGAACCGATTGTTTAAATTAGCGATCCGATTACTAGGTACCACTTGATCCCTTGGTTTCCGAGCTTCTTAGGACACTTAATCGAGGATACCTTCAATCTCATGTGAGTACATAGTCCCCTCTTTTACTGTTTTCAAATGTTTTTGGGTGAAACATGTGTGCCTATTCGTTATTTTCATGATTTCAATATAGGATTATACATGCTAGTACTTATCTTTTGACAAACTGAATGATTATCTATGGTTTAAACACCAATTTTTCGAAGATTATAAAACAAATTGTTTGTTTGTACCTATTTTATACATTCTTCAAGCCGATTGGTAGTACGATATAGCGCTATAGGACTAGACACCCCATTCCTGTTGTATGGAATGTCAGAAACCAAATTTTAACCAAATAGAAATTGCCTTTGTGGTATTTCTATAGTCTCTAAAGTGTAGTTTGATGCACTAAGGTTTGAATGAATACTAAATCACATTTTCTTTTGTATATTTCGATATATTACCAAAGTATAGTTTGTTGTGCTCCCAAAATGTGATATTATTTACCAAAGTATAATTTGATATACTATGTACAAAACTAACATATATTTTGTCATTTAAGTTGTATGCTATTTTCAAACCAAAACATAGTTGATATGTTATTTTCAAAACCAAAAGCATAGTTTGATATGTTATTTACAAAACCAAAGTATACTTATGATATACTACCAAAAACTATTATTTTAACAACTAAAGTATATTTGATATACTATCTGTTTAACTATTTTGAAACTAAAATATATTATAATATATATTACTTATCCTAGTTTCTCAAAACCAAAGTATATTTTTGTATATACTACAAACCTTTTTATCAAAACAAAGTGTTTAGAAATAAAATTATTTACAAGGACTCATGGCTATATTTTTTGTAAACACAAAACCTTTTTCTTGTGTTAACCAAAGCCATGAACCTAATTCATAAAACCTATGTTACTCACAGGCATTTTTATGCCGACGTACCTATTTTCACATATGTTTCAGGTGTTGCTATGTGATGATTGTTGATGCATGCTATACATAGGATAGACTCGTGCCTTAGTGACTTTAAAACTTGAAAGACAATATCTGTATTTATCTGATTTGTAATAAAACAATAAGTTCAATAATTTAATAAAACGAAACTATTTAATCCATGGTTGTGAAACAATGATTCTGTTACGACACTTCCCGACGTTTCCGCCACGATTTGTTGTTTTACGTGGTCGGGTTGTGACAAAAAAGTTGGTATCGGAGCCAATGGTTAAAGGGAATTAGGTTATTAGTAATGCTATGACCTAGACTATAACCTTTCTAGGACCCTAACGCAAGTTCACTTGCGTTTAGATTTTAAAACAATACCGTCACCTATCCTTAGGTGATAACCATAACGAGAACACAATGACAAATCCGCTTTGAAAACCAATCATCTCTTCGTAGATGATTTGTTATAATGTTTTGAACCTTCCGAATTGATTTTGAAAATGATCACCCACCTTTTCGGATGATTCATTTTTGGCTTAGTGCCTTCTGAGTTTTCAAAATTTAGTCAAAGTTTGGGTCTTATATTGTGAACACGTGCAACCTGGAAGAGTGGGTGTCTGTATCCTGAGTTTTCTGTCTAAGGATTGAGTGTTCGTACAAATCCACATAATCGGACCAGTCACTCTTACCTGGGAACTCTTGGGATGAGTGTCCACTTATAGGCTAAAGCATGTCTTCGCGATACATTATATTGACCGATTTACTTTGATTGGTCACTGTGTGTCGTTTGTTTGTTCGAGGTAACGAACGAATGATCGCATTCCTTGTGTTTTGTCGATGTTTCCAATACCTCTTTTGTTTTTTCGAATTGTCGACCTCACTCGTTTCTCATGATCCCTTGTTCCTTTTAGAAAATGCCTCCTCGACAGGATGCACAACCTCTAACCAACGAAGAACTCGCAGCCCTTGTCTCTCAGCAAATGGCTGCAGTGCTTCCGAACATAGTAACCCAGATCCATCAGTTATATAACAACAATAACAACAACAATGCTCAGTGTAGTTCCAAAACCTTCAATTCTTCTAAGCCTTTTAAGTTTTCTGGGTCTCAAGGAGCAATCGCGCTCCTCCAATGGTTTGAAAGTTTGGAGAGCACAATCAGACATGTGCAATGTCCGAATGAGCGTAAGGTTGAGTTTGCATCTAGTGTGTTCGAGAAGTGTGCTCTTACATGGTGGAACAGTGTGATGCGTGATAGGGGTGCCGATGTGGCACTGGCTCAAACTCGGGAAGAGCTTCGAGCTCTAGTGATGAAGGAGTTATGTCCTCATCATGAGCTTAGGGCATTAGAAAGGGAATTTGACGATCTAAAGCAAGACAGCGGTGAACATCGAGCCTACACTGACCGTTATGAGGAACAGAGCCTGTTATGTCCTGCCATGGTTACGCCTTTGGAAAAGGCGATCGAAAAGTACATTGATGGTCTCCTTGATCCAGTTCAGGATATCGTTACTGGTAGCAACCCTACTACCGTCAGACAGGCCATCGAATTGTCTGCTACCTTGACTGAATCCCAGATCAGGAAAGGTAAGTTTTTCCGAAAGGGCGACCCGAAACCACCTGACGAGCCTACACAAGAAAAACCAAAGGAAAAACAGACTGAGACCTCCAAAAAGTCGAAGAAGCGTAAGGCTTCACAAAACTTCGCAATGGTTACTCAGAACAATCAGGTTGCACCAAACCAGCCAGCACAACCTCGTACAAGGAAAAACTATGTTGGTACTGTACCTCTATGTTACAAATGCAACCGCCATCATCTGGAGCAAACACAGTGTCACAAATGTACCCATTGCGGGCGATTGGGACATCTGGTCAATACCTGCCGATATGCTAACCAAAACCAAGCTGCTGCAAATCCTGCTGCTACTCAAGCACAGTTTCCACCTGGGTCGTGTTATAACTGTGGTGACCTTACTCACTACCAAAACAATTGCCCAAGACTTGTTAACGCAAATCCAGCGCGGGGACGAGTGTTTAACATAAACGAGGCAAACACGAACGACAATGCAGCAGTGGACAATTAGTCTTTTGTATTTCTTTGTTCGTTATCCTTTGACGTTCGAAACAATTCAGCCGTTATATAAATAAAATTTGTTGTTTCAATTTTATTTTACGAAACTGATACGATTGTGTGTATGTTTGATACAACCCTTCAATGCCGACGCCAAGGAACTGTGTTCCTTACAAAACAAACTACTCGTGTGGTTCTTTCATTTTTATGATCACTTGTGATCTCCCCGAAAATCTTAAGTACTCGTTTCTTTTAAGAAATAAAGCCGAATTCCTATTAAGATCTTCCTATCTTCATAGTTAGATTCTTGAAGATGTTTAAAGTGCCAAATGGAATCCACGGATTGGATTCCTGGTGTGCTTTCAATGCATGTGCACAGATCAATAACAAATTAACAAAATGAAGATCAAGTTAAACAATTATGTGATTATGTGCTTATGTGTTTTCTTTTATGTTTTATATTTTTGTGTGATCCGAATATTCATTATCCAAATCCTCGTAGAATCTTCCATATCTCCATATGAGGGATTCATAGTAGGATATCCAAAAGTACTACCTTAAATCCTTAATGGGCTTCTACATAATAGTTAAGACCCTTGGATTATGAAGTACTATTCTATAATTAGACCCCTTGAGTGGTCTAGTTAAAAAGATTGATTCAAAAATCTGGTTAGGAATATCATGTGATGATATAGCTGAAAAGATCCCTTAAGTGGTATATTTAAGGAGATCGTACGACGGTCTAGTTAAGGAGATCATGTGTTGATCTAGTTAAAAAGATCGTTCGTTGGTCTAGTTAAAAAGATCCTTTGGTTGTCTAGTTAAGTCACTTAATGTTCATTCGGTTGATTTTTCCCCTTCGCATTATGAAATGAGTTGTGCGCACTGTGCAAGGAATTACGTAATTATGGATGCATACATAATTATGGAATTTAGTGCACAGAAACCACGACAAGTTTTGTCATGTGTTAAGACCAATAGTAATGAGAATAACGAAACGGGAACAATGTAGAAAGGGCATGGTGGATACGTTGCTGGTACTTCCTATATATATAAGTGTTCCGTATTACATTGCGAACGTAGCGTTATTTAAGTCACTAGAAGTCCTGGACCTTGACTAGTGTTATTTTATCTTACGCTCTCCGACTCTGATTTCGAGCACACACAAGTTTCCTATAATAGTCTTCATAGGAAGCATTCTCCTATCCGTTGTTCAAAGCTCCATGCTTTTGTTACAACAATGACATCACCTTGACAATTAAAAAATTCGCTAAGAATCCAAACGTGACCTAGAGTTTTACTTGGGAAACGAAGGATTCATTCGAAAGTGAAATAATCGCAGTTGTCTTCACAGGTTTCCTCTAAAATCAAATTTCGGGACGAAATTTCCTAAAGTAGGGGAGACTGTGACACCTGTGTCACTACGACCATCATACAAATACAAAACCAAGGAAATATTGTGTTTCATACTTGGGATTTGTATAAATATGTGTATCATTTGCTCATATCAATTCTTGTTCGATTTCGAGCTTTAAATCGTTTTCTGGAAAGTTATACGCAAACTGGTGCGTAAACGTAATCAGCTTAACACGAAAAACACTCCGGAATAGTGACATAGGCTTAACATACATTAAATAACCTTTACATAACTTAGAAATAAGTTTTGGAGGGTTTGGTGTGTCGAAATCAAGTTTGTTCGATCGCAGGGACTATTTGTGTCAAACTGCGAAACTATACCGATTTGTATAGTAACGAACATTCTGGAACTTGATCACAAGTTAAACATACCTTAAATATCCTTTACATAGCTTAGAAATAGGTTTTGAGGGGTTCGGTATGCTAAAATAAACTTATTTGATCAATAGGGACTAGAAAAGTCAAAAAGTGCATAAGTTTGCATTTTCGCGCATATCTTATGTTCTGAATATATCCGGACATCCAAATTTTTTTTGTAATCATTAAAATATTTTATTTTAGTGATCAGAATGCAAAAATACCATTCGTCGCTTAATTTGGATCGTTTTCGCGTCCGTTCGAGTTTCGTCATAAATAACCGAACAACGTGACCGTACGACCAAACGAACCGACATCCGAGATGTTTTTGAGCATATTTTAAGTCCCCTATACTTTGAATACCTTGTAGAGCCTTGAAAATGGCTTAACGGGGGTTAAAAGTGCCAAAAATCAGCTTATACACGTGCAGGGACCAAACCTGTCAAAATGGAAACTGTGGCTGAACTGCAGAGAGGTCGCGGGCCGCGTAGGCCAGCTCCATCTCTTACACGGGGCGCGACAGAAGCCCAGCGATAGAAAGTTTATTTTTCAGCTGTTGGCTGATTTTTGAAGGACTTTCTTGCAATTTTCTTGTGTGATGGCCAAGTTTAAGTGATCACCAAGGCTTTAACTCATGCCCACACACTTGTAAGGTCATGATCTTTCCTTGAAGGCTACACAAACACATGGCATGATCTTGTTTCACCATAACAAGTATAAATACCCAAGCTTTCTCATTTTTTTTCTCACCCTTGATCTGATTAATGCTCTAAGTTGAAGCCTTTACTTCATACCTGAGTATTTTAGATCAAGTTCTTCCTAGCTTGGACCCTTTGTAAGCTTCTTTCGTGCTTTTATTGCTTTTCAAGCGTGAAAGTCAAACAGTGTTTGACTTTCTGCTTTGACCAGTCTTTGGTCAACACAAAGTTTGTTTGAACTTTGCAACATGAGCATAATCACGATGGTTATAGTCCCTTGTGACTATACCTACTGATTACCACGTTGATTAGGCATAGTGACGAGTCATAGTTTCGGTCAAAATGCGTATTTTTCAACCAAACTATTCTTGAGTATCAAAACCCTTTGTTTTGATATCAAAACCTGTTTTCTAACTTAGGTAAACATGTTTCAACATGTTTAGCTCGTCACTTTTAGTTTAGTGCTTCTTTAGAGTCGTAAGTCAAGCGGTCTAAACCACCGCTTAGACTTTCGAACTCGACCTGTTTGGTCGATCATTAGGATCCGACCAAGCATATTTGTGACCATAGTTGTATAGGGAATAACCTTCCGAGGTTATACCTTATGGTCACTTAGTTTAATTAGTTGTATGATAGGTAGTTTATATGCCTTAGGTAAATGACCAAAATGCCATTTTCATGCATAATTGAATTTTAAGCAGATGTTACCTAAGTTTTGTCACCTAAACTAATTATGTAACATGCTTAAACATGTTAGGGCATATAATACTTGTCATAGGACTAGTTAGGCGTCCCGAACGCACTTTCGCGCGAACGATGCGTTAAAGTAGCGTAAGCTACCTTAATGGGTCGTAACGGGTCGTAAGCACTTAGGATAGGTTCCATTTTAGAATGTAGACTTTGTTAACCCTTATCACATGAGTTCCAATGCTCATTCGGTTTACGAGACCTCATTCTACCCAATCTTCCTACTTAGGAACCGATTGTTTAAATTAGCGATCCGATTACTAGGTACCACTTGATCCCTTGATTTCCTAGCTTCTTAGGACACTTAATCGAGGATACCTTCAATCTCATGTGAGTACATAGTCCCCTCTTTTACTGTTTTCAAATGTTTTGGGGTGAAACATGTGTGCCTATTCATTATTTTCATGATTTCAATATATGATTATACTTGCTAGTACTTATCTTTTGACAAACTAAATGATTATCTATGGTTTAAACACCAATTTTTCAAAGATTATACAACAAATTGTTGGTTTGTACCTATTTTATACATTCATCAAGCCGATTGGTAGTACGATATAGCGCTATAGGACTAGACACCCCATTCCTGTTGTATGGAATGTCACAAACCAAATCTTAACCAAATAGAAATTGCCTTTGTGGTATTTCTATAGTCTCTAAAGTGTAGTTTGATGCACTAAGGTTTGACTGAATACTAAATCACATTTCCTTTTGTATTATAGTTTGCTGTGCTCCCAAAATGTGATATTATTTACCAAAGTATAATTTGATATAGTATGTACAAAACTAACATATATTTTGTCATTTATTAAAGCATAGTTGATATGCTATGTTCAAACGAAAACATAGTTGATATGTTATTTTCAAAACCAAAAGCATAGTTTGATTTGTTATTTACAAAACCAAAGTATACTTATGATATACTACCAAAAACTATTATTTTAACAACAAAAGTATATTTGATATACTATCTGTTTAACTATTTTGAAACTAAAATATAATATAATATATATTACTTATCCGACTTTCTCAAAACCAAAGTATATTTTTGTATATACTACAAACCTTTTTATCAAAACAAAGTGTTTAGAAATAAAATTATTTACAAGGATTCATGGCTATATTTTTTTGTAAACATAAAACCTTTTTCTTGTGTTAACCAAAGCCATGAACCTAATTCATAAAACCTATGTTACTCACAGACATTTTTATGCTGACGTACCTATTTTCACATATGTTTCAGGTGTTGCTATGTGATGATTGTTGATGCATACTATACATAGGATGGACTCGTTCCTTAGTGACTTTAAAACTTGAAAGGCAATATTTGTATTTATCTGATTTGTAATAAAACAATAAGTTCAATAATTTAATAAAACGAAACTATTTAATCCATGGTTGTGAAACAATGATTCTGTTACGACACTCCCCGATGTTTTCGCCACGATTTGTTGTTTTACGTGGTCGGGGTGTGACAATACCCACTAAATAGCGAAGTTCTGCCTCGATGTAAGTATTATAACCCCATGTTACATATTAGTTACGCTGCCCGATTGATCTAGTGCTCCATAACGCATGTCAAGGCTTTGCCTGACTCAGTCGTTGGAGTTCTGTCTCGGGGATATAACTAATGTAAATTGGGTTATTATACTAAAACGTGTGCATTGTTTAAATTAATAGATTATAACCACGAAGTCACCAGGAAATACCTAAAATAGCAATGTGAGTAATTCCTCTTTTTGTAAAATGTTTTTACAAAACCTGAATTATTTAAATTACAATTCACAGTGATTGAGTATTTGTAAATCTACAATTATCGTCACTATGTTGGGGTTTTGTATACATAACTTGTTACTACACTGTGAGTAGTAGCATGACTACAAGTCAGGATTGACAGTACCGTGGGTGGTAATTAAAGTAGATGTAAACAAATGTAATTGCGGGTTGCCCTCAATGCGGTAAAATGATAAAATTTGTTTTGATTAAACTGGGATTCCCTCACCAGTATTTTTCGCTGACAAAAATGTTTTAAACGCGTTTCAGGTAACAAAATGTGAAAGCCAAATAGAAGCCAGCTGGAGAGCACTGAAGGCTTGGAAAAGTGGCTATAAAAGTTACCTAAATAAAGAAGAAGTCTCATTTCAATAAATTAGGGTTTATCCCTATAAACAGATTGTAATAGAAACTTGGGTTTTTTCCATGTATTTATTAGTATAAAAATGTGGTGTTTTACTCTGATAAACTATTTCCTAACTACGGTCCTGATGTAAATTCCGCTGCCAAATTAATAAACACCGATACCACCCGCTCTGCGTGTTCGCGGCCGCCCGCCTCCCGGGGCAGGGGTCGGGGTTGCGACAGAAGGTGGTATCAGAGCCACAGCCACTGATTTCAGCCATAGAAGTGTTCTGCTAACACCAAAATTTTAAATTTGTTAGGAAATAATCTATGTGATTACGTGCATATCTGTATATTATTATTTTGTGTTATTTGACAATCTGTTAGTTTACAGTATGAGTGATCAAGGTCCGTCTGACGCCTATCGTCACCTATCTAGTTCTCCTAGAGATGAAGGAACTTCTTCCCAGCCTACTCCTTCGGGGTATTCATCTGACACAGAAGAGGGGATCTTCATATTTAAGGCGCAATCCGAAGAACAAGTCCCTACGAAAAAGAGATGATGGTTCAGTCGGGGAGCACATGAGCGTAGGAAGCGAATAAGGAAGTTACACCAACAAAGGGCTTTAGCAGCAGCAAATAGGGAGATGAACGCCCAGACCCAAGATATAATCAACAGGCGATTGGCCAACTTTAACATATTAGCCACAACTGCAACAGATCCAAACCTAGATCAGATACTGGCACCACAGCCACTGCCACTATTCCCAACCCAACCCATGGAAATAGAACCCAACCAAGGAGAACAGGTTCCCATACCCGCCTTCAACCCAAACGAAATCCCTAGAATCCCAGCACCCAATCCTCTAGCTTATGATCCATAGGAGGATGAACATAGGGATTATCGAGAACTCTACCCACAGGAGGAACTCATACCAAACCCCATAGCACAATACACCAACCTTAACCCTCTAGATCCATATTGGGATAACGACCAGTATGTTCGGGAAATACTAGAAAACTTGTACCCATATGGAGAATCGATACCCCAGTACCCAGACCCAATACCCGCACCACCACCACCCATGAGTACAGAAAACGTGCAGGAACTCCGCATATTTGGTGAGGAGTTAGTGGATGAAGGAGAGAGAATAAGGAAAATAGGGGAAAAGCTCGTATGGAAGTACGACGAGCGAAATATGCAGTACTGGATGAACCCTAGAAATAATATATATATATATAGATGCGTGTAGTTTGATAAAAACCAACTAAAATAGATAACCTAGTACTTATTGATGCATAACTAGTAGTGTGTTTTAAATTCCAGTGGTAGTTTGTAATATATATATATATATATATATAAAGAGTAGAATGTCACAATGCTCGACGATTTTGACCAATGTGTTTGTTTGTGTAATTGTTGGCATTAAATTTTATCTTGTGATATTAATACCTGGTAAATGTTTATAATCCAGATAGACCACAAAGTGAATCAGGAAAACCCGAATAACGATAACAGCGGGAACCAAATAGATAACAGTGCCATCCAACATATAGTGGCACAAGGGATTATAGACGCTATGCCATATATTATCAAGACTGTTAAGGAAGCATAAAATAATAAAAGTAATAGTGGAAGTAAGCGACCACCTACTGAACCCTGTCACAGCATAAATAATGGACCGCAACTTCAATTGCCTATTCCAAAAAGAAGAAGAACCATGTCATATGGTTGTTCTTACAAAGAATTCTGGTCTTGCAAACCAATAGAATTTCTGGCAATGAAGGAGCCATTGCAGCTCTACGCTGGATAGAAAAGACAGAGGCAGTCTTAAAAATAAGCAAATGTGCAGAGGAAGATAAGATTATGTTTGCTTCCAATCTTTTTAAGAATGCAGCCTTAGAATGGTGGAATACTATTCTCCAGTCTAGGGGAAGTGACAGAGTCTATAATATGGAATGGACTGAGTTTAAGAACATGGTCGAAAGAAAATTCTGTCCTCCCAATGAAAAAGAACGAATTGCTAATAAGTTCTTAAACCTTAGGATGACTGGAGTAGACTGTAAGGGTTACACCACTATATTCTTTGAATATGCTAGAATAGTGCCAACCTTAGCCTCACTAGAACCAGTATTAATCTCCCGTTACATCTGGGGATTAATTAGTGAAATCCGACATGTAGTCAAGGCAGCTAGACCACAGACCAAAGAAGAAGCTGTAGAACTAGCTAATACCTTGACTGATGAACTGGTACGTACGCAAGAAGAGAACCAGAGTAAGAACCTAGTCCAAAAACTTACCCAGGAATTTCGCTACGGTAATTCCAACCGTGGGAAGAACATAGGGTCTACTTCTGCACCTTACTGTAGGTCCTGTAAGGGAAATGTTCCACATACTGCAACTTCTGCAAAATATCGGGACACAAGGAAGAAGACTGTAGGAAGAAACCTAACAATGGAATATGCTTCAATTGGGGAGAAAATGGGCATATCAAACCAAACTGTCCGAAACTAGCTCCAGCCATGAACAACAAGACTACTAAGAATGCTAGAGCTTTTGTTCTAACTGTAGAAGAAGCCAAGATGATTCCGGATGTGATTGCCGATACGTTTTTAGTTAATGATGTTTTTGCTAAAGTATTATTTGACTCTGGTACGAACCAAAGTTTTATTAATACTTCATTTCAAAATTCTTAATCAACCATTAACTAAACTTCAACAAGAATGTCTAGTGGAGACGGCAAATGGAGAATCCATTAAGATCACTGAAATCTTGCAGGGAGCAAGAATAGAAATTTTAAAACCATAATTTTATTGCTAACCTTTATCCAATGAAACTGGCTGGATTTGATATTGTATTAGGAATGGATTGGTTAGTAACCAATAAAGCCAGTATTTTATGTGATCAAAAGTCAATACAAGTAAATTCACCAAAAGGTGAAAAGATCACAATTAAAGGAGATAAGCCAACTAGATCTACAAAATTCATCTCTGTGATGAAAACAACAAGTTATGCAAGAAAAGGATCACTTGTGTATATGATTTCCATAATCATTAACACTAAAGGAAAAGAATTAAAAGTTATTCCCGTAGTATCTCAATTCTCAGATGTTTTTCCCGAAGAGCTACCCAGACTACCGCCAGATAGAGAGGTCGAATTCAGAATTCACCTACTACCAGGGACAGCACCGATTGCCAAGGCACCTTACCGTTTAGCACCAGCAGAGATGCAAGAATTAAATAAACAGTTGGATGAACTTCTGGAAAAAAGGTTTCATACAACCTAGTTAATCGCCATGGGGAGCACCAATCTTGTTTGTCAAGTAGAAGGATGGATCGATGCGTATGTGTATTGATTACCGCGAATTGAACAAGGATACGATTAAAAATCGGTACCCATTACCGAGAATCGATGATCTATTTGATCAATTGCAAGGAGCTCGATTCTTTTCTAAAATCGATTTACGCTCAGGATATCATCAACTGAAAGTACAGGAAGAGGACATTCCTAAAACTTCCTTCAGAACAAGGTATGGCCATTATGAATTTACCGTCATGCCATATGGTCTAACCAATGCCCCAACCACATTTATGGACATGATGAACAAAATATGTAAACCATATCCGGATAAATTCATAATTGTCTTTATAGATGATATTCTCATTTACTCTAAGAGTAAAGAGGAACATGTAGCGCATTTGCATGCACTCCTTACATTATTGAGAAAGGAAAAGCATTATGCTAAATTTTCGAAATGCGAATTTTGGTTACAAGAAGTACAATTCCTTGGACATTTAGTCAATCATGAAGGAATTCATGTGGATCCCAGAAAAATCGAGGCGATTACTAAATGGAAACTCCCTAAATCACCAACGGAGGTGAGAAGTTTTGTTGGACTGGCAGGTTATTATAGACGGTTTATCTGAGATTTTTCTGGACTAGCCATTCTATTAACAAAACTGACCTGTAAATCATTTAAATTTGAATGGGGACCAAAACAGGAAGAAGCCTTTAGAATCCTTAAGCAAATATTAACCAACGCACCCATACTAGCGTTACCAGAGGGAATTGAAGACTTTGTAGTCTATTGTGACGCTTCTAAGTTAGGTTATGGATGTGTGTTGATGCAACGTCAAAAGGTTATAGCCTTTGCCTCTAGACAACTTAAGAATCATGAGGAGAATTATACAACCATGATCTAGAGTTAGGAGCCTTAATTTTTGCCCTTAAAATTTGGAGACACTATCTTTACGGTAGTAAGTTGACCATTTTCACCGATCATAAGAGTTTAAGATATGTTTTTGGGCAAAAGGAGTTAAATATGAGACAGAGACACTGGATGGAAATTCTTAGTGATTATGACTGTAGTATCCAGTATCATGCAGGAAAAGCCATTGTAGTAGCTGATGCTTTAAGTCGAATGTCACACCCCGACCACGTTAAAACAACAAACCACGGCAGAAACATCGGGGAGTATCGTAACAGAATCATTTTTTCACAACACATGGTTTAAAGTTTCGTTTGATTGAATTAAGTTTATTACATTGTACTGAAATTAGAAACAAAACATGAACAAATTGACATTCATTGTTATTAAGTCACTAAGGCCTCGCCCATTCCTACGTGAGCATGCACCTCTATCATCATCAAACATTGTCAAGTATGGTACCTGAAACATATGTGAAAATACATCAGCATAAAAATGCTGGCGAGTACATAGGTTTTGTGTGAGTGTCAGATTCATGGCACGTTTACATGTTGAAATAACTCGAACAACTTTGTTAATCAATATTAGAAAACCTAGTTTTGTAAAATGTTTGTATTGTAAATTAAATAACCGAGTCAAAACAGATTAGTTATAGTTTATAAAACCTCGATGCCATGAATCTTAACTCAAAACATTTGTTTATGTATACCCAAATCGTAAATCGTTTTTGTAATAAAACTCGAATGGTTTATATTGTTAGAAAAGCCTTGTAATGTAACTTTGTTTTGATAACATTTGCCCAAGTGATCTAGATAACGCAACGATATATAATGTGTTAAAAGCACTTATATATAGGAAGTACCAGCGGCGTATCCACCATGCTTTTATCACATTACACCCGCCCCATTACCTAATCACTTCCCTAACCCAATGGTTCAAACAGTTCGAATAATTCACATAGATCAAATAGTTCCAAATGGTTCAAACAGTTCAAATAATTCACATGGATCAAACAGTTTCAAATGGTTCAACGGTTCAAATAATTCACATAGATCAAACAGTTGCAAATGGTTCAAACAGTTCAAATAATTCATGTAGTTTAATATAAACCATAGCATTTATTTAGAAAACTCGAAATTGTTTAGCACATATGAATCACCCCAAAACAGTTGAAAACAGTAAAAGAGGGGAACTATGTACTCACTTGAGAATGCTTAGAAGTCTTGAATAACAACCAAGCAAAGCTAGAGGGATCACGGAAACAATTGGCACCTAATATATGTAACTATGTTAATAAACCGGACCTAAATCGGAAGATCAAATAGGATGAGGTTTCGTAAACCAAATGAGTGTTGGAACTCATATGATATGGTTTAACAAAGCCTACATTCTAAAACAGAACCTATCCTAAGTGCTTACGACCCGTTACGACCCATTAAGGTAGCTTACGCTACTTTAACGCGTCGTTCGCGTAAAACGTGTTTGGACAACCTAACTAGTCCTATGTCAAGTATTATATGCCTTAACATGTCTAATAATGTTGCCTAACCAGTTTAGATACCAAAATTTAGGTTACATATGCTTAAAATGAAATTATGCGTAAAAAGGGCATTTTGGTCATTTTCCTAAGGCATATAAATTACCTATCATACAACTAACTAAAGGAAGTGACCATAAGGTATAACCTCGGAAGGTTATTCCCTATACAACTATGGTCACTAAACATGCTTGGTCGGATCCTAAAGATCGACTAAACGGGCCGAGTTCGAAAGTCTAAGCGATGGTTTAAACCGCTTGACTTTACGACTCTATATAAGCACTAGACTAAAAGTGACGAGTTAAACATGTTAAAACACGTTTAACGAAGTTTGGAAACAAGTTTGATATCAAAACAAAGGGTTTTGATACCCAAGAATAGTTTGGTTTCAAAATACGCATAAACGCGTATTTTGACCGAAACTATGACTCGTCACTATGCCTAAACAACGTGGTAATCAGTAGGTATAGTCACAAAGGACTATGACCATCGTGATTACGCTCACGTTACGAAGTTCAAACGAACTTCGTGTTGACCATTGACTGGTCAAAGCAGAAAGTCAAACTCTGTTTGACTTTCATGCTTGAAATATATGAACAAGCATGAAGGAAACTTACAAAAGGTCCAAGCAATGAAGGTTTGAACTAAAAAATTCTCAGGTATGAAGCTTCACAAGGAGAGCTTCAACTTAGAGAATGAAATTGAGATCAAATGTGTGAATGAAGGTGATGAAGATGGTGGGTATTTATAGATTTCTCAAACCTGTTAGGATCGTTCCTCGATAATTGAGCTTTAATGTTGACCCTCCATGTGTTACCCATTGTTTTACAAAGCTATGGGTGTCCAAAACCAACACACGGTATTGCAAATGTTACATAAAAGACCCTAAACTTCAAGTTGGTTGCTGAAAATAGGCTTGTTCTTGCTGAAACTTGATTTTTCTACCCAGAATAGGTGGTGGCGTGCCGCCACAGCAGCACCAGATAGTGGTGGCATGACGCCACTGGTCCCTAGTTTCAGCAAAGTTTGAAAAATGGTAAGAATGGTCCCTGCAACACTTTTAAGCCATTTTCATTGCGTTTAAACCCCGTTAACCCATTTTCAAGGATCAATAATGAAGTTTAAGTATAGGGGACATGAAACATGCTTGAAAAAATCATGGATGTCGGTTCTTTTGGTCGTACGGTTGCGTTGTTCGATTAATTACGACGAAACACAAACGAACACGAAAAATGATCCAAATTATGCGACGAATGTAATTTTATCATGCCAATCACTAAAATAAAATATTTTAATGATTACATAAATTTTTGGATGTCCGGATATATTCAGAACGTAAGATATGCGCGAAAATGCAAACTTATGCACTTTTTGACGCTTTTAGTCCCTATTGATAAAAAAGTTTATTTTTGCGCACCAAACACCTCAAAGCCTATTTCTAAGCTATGTAAAGGATATTTAGGGAATATTTAACTTATGATCAAGTTTTGGAATGTTCGTTACCATTCGATTCAGTATACTTTTGCAGTTTGACGCAAATAGTCCCTGCGATCGAATAAACTTGATTTCGACACACCAAACCTTCCAAAACTTTTTTCTAAGTTATGTAAAGGTTATTTAAGGTATGCTAAGCCTATGTCACTATTCCAGAGTGTTTGTTGCATTAAACTGATTACGTTTACGCATCAGTTCGCGTATAACCTTCCAGAAAGCAATTTAAAGCTCGAAATCAAACAAGAATTGATATGTGCAAATGATACACATATTTATACAAATCCCAAGTATGAAACACAATATTTAATTGATTTGGTATTTGTTTGATGGTCGAAGAGACACAGATGTCACAGTCTCCCCTACTTTAGAAAATTTCGTCCCGAAATTTATTCATAGGAGTCTGTATGTGACGTTGTGTTAAATAATTGTCTTGCATGGAATCTAGGGTGTTATCTATTTGCGTAGAGTAACCCATCAAAGATATGCAAGGCATAATCTTGTCATTTCCCAGTGGATAAACTCCAGAAATGAAGAGGAATGGATGATTCATTTTTCTCCATGGGTTCTTCATCAATAGTGGGAATGAAGGATTATAGAATAAGATATTCATTTTCCCTTGATGGATATTTTTTTTCAAAAGCGAAAATGAATGGATGATTCATTTTCCTCAACGGATTCTTTGTCAGAAATGGAAATGAAGGAATAATCAAAAGGATATTAATTTCCCTCAATGGATATTCTTCAGAAGCGAAAATGAACGGATTGAGTCATTTTCCTCAACGGGTTCTTCGTCAGAAATGGAAATGAACGAATAATCAAAAGGATATTCATTTCCCTCAATGGATATTCTTAAGAAGCGAAAATGAATGGATTGAGTCATTTTCCTCAACGGGCTCTTCGTCAGAAATGGAAATGAAGGAATAATCAAAAGGATATTCATTTCCCTCAACGGATATTCTTCAGAAGCGAAAATGAACGGATTGAGTGTAGGATCGTTTTACCGACCGAAATGAGTCGTTCAGAGGTGTTCTTCTCAATACGAGAGGCGGAAACTAACGTATCAAGTTCGAAACAGCTAGATATTCACTTTAAATGTCTTTTTGATTGATTTGACAAAGTTTTACAGCGAGTAGACACTTCGGCAGCAGTTCGGCACTGAAAACGGAAAGTTGGAACTCATACAAATGAAATCACAAGGCACCTATTTATAGGCTAGCCAATTTCGCACGGAATGGTTCATGCGAAATTACATTCACACGAAATTACTATTTCGTGCGAAATAACCAGTTTGTCATTTCATGCGAAATTAACTTCTAACCTATATTTGACAGTTTCCTCGTATAACGTGTCCTGATCTATCTATACATATACAAGACTCGATACAAGACGAAGTCGACAGACGTATGCACCAACAGACTCCCCCTCGGATGTTGACGAGTCTTCAGTGTCTAGTCTTCAACGTCTTCCGTCTTTATCTGTCTTTTACTCTTCCTGAAGTATCTGACAATGTAAAACATCCTCAGTCTTTTCTCTTCTTCTCTCTACCAGGATCTCAATCTGACTCCATCTTCGCTTGATCAGATCTCTTGATTTCATCAGTTCATCAGCATCAGTAATACCAATATCTTAACCTGGTTTCACATTCTTCTCAGGATCAGAAACCTGGCTAACCTGCACACATCTCTACCTCACAATAAATTTCACAAATTTAAAATTTGACAAATTTATATATCACTTGCAGGTATTAATCAATCAATAAATGATTTCACAATGTTATTATCTGATGAACCACTTGTAAGGAAAACATTTATTTTTATTCATTATAAACAGACTCCCCTTCACGAAATGTTCATCATGTTCAGCACTTGGAATTTTGAAACTCAGCTCTTCAACATCAGTTGTCGAAAATATTTTTGAATTTTTCAAAAATTTTATGCTAAAACACACTGAAAATCTTTTTGGATTTTGATTAAAATGAAAATGCAGTAAAGAAATATATACAAACAATATTTTTTGTGAGTTTGCGTAAGAGGATCATATTAGTTTATGAGACAAATCACCAACACCGTTAAGCTTTAAACATTTTAAGTTCTAAACGATTCACTTAGATTGTCAGTATACTGATCCACTTAAATTTTTACACAAAGTTTAACTGTTTCGAGATACGGATTAATGTTTTAGAGACTTAACCTTATTCGCGTGTCCCACCTCAGAATATACTCCCGTATCCAGATCCCAATATTCAGTCTTACAGGTGAGTATACCTAGATGATATCTGTAAAGGGTTAAATGCGAGGGCCATGAGAGCTTAGGCTATTGCTTCAGCAAAATCAGAGAGATGATGGCTTCGACTTTTGGTGTGTTCCCTTTAGAGAATCTTTTCTTCAACAGCACATGATTAGCATTTTGCAATGTTTCATCATTTTTTATGCTGAGGGCGGCGCTATATTTCAAGCAAGCGAAAAGTATTATACGGGGACTAGGCCATTGCTTCCGCAAAATCAGAAGTCCCGGGATAATACCCCAGATATCACTAAGCATAAAGACCTAGTATCTCAGAAAGAGGGACCTTTCAAACAAGATTTCAGGGGTTACCCATATATCCGAGAGATGTTCCCCACGAGATAAGTAAGTTTGAAATTTAGGTTTATATCTCGACACAATCTACTAAATGTGCAAAAACCTACTGGCACATCATCAATGAGACCGTTTATCACTTTTGACTTTCCAATTCTTTAGCATTCAGTGATCGTCTACTGATGTACTATCATTTCCTCTTTTTTACAACAAAACTCATTTTTGAATTTTATAATATTTTTGCCTTTTTCAAAATTTCAAATGTTTTTGGATTTTCTGAAATTTCTTACTCCCCCTAAAATTCAAAACCATTAAAAGAAAAATTTGAAAACAAACTATACAAGGTAAAGTGACAACTGTTGTGAATTGCTTCAATTCGCCATCCACTTGGCATAAACAATCAGAACTCCCCCTTACAACAAACTATTTTCCCATTAAGATTTCAAAACACTTAAGTTTGTTTTAATCAAAATGGTTTTTCCGAAAAATTAGTTTTGTTGATTTATACAAACCATTTGTAGGTTAGGGGATCTCATCACACTCTTTTCTTCTTTCATCTTGAAAAAATTTAACAATTTTAGATTCAGACAACAAATACCACATGTATAAAATCAAGTACAACTTAATGTCCCTGATTTACCACTTGTAGATCGAAATATCACAAATGTGAATTTCTCAAGAAGGATGCCGATACCTGCTCCACACTTACCAACCTGGAAGCTCCGGCAAGTCAGAATTTTACATATGAAAAACAGACATCCAAGCCTGACCAAACTTGGATGTGACCTCTTCAGTTTCACTTGGTGTGTAAGTTGCCTTCTTTGATTCATAAAATTCTTTAACCCCTTTGGCCTTCCCATTGACCATTTTCCCAAAAATCTTTTTCACATTTCCATTAAAAACTTTATCAACAACAAATTCTTTCTTCTCAGAATAAAATTGATTCGAGATTTCAACTTTTCCAACCTTTTGTTTAAAATTTTCAGTCCTCAATGGTGGAAAGTTCACATCATCCAATGGAGGAACTGATTTCTCATCTTTTACCTCAACTTGTGGCTCCTCTGATTTTGTGGAATCAGATTCATTGCCAGATTTCACCTCAGATTTCTGAACAACCCACATTTGGTTGTCAAGATTTACTCTTCTTTTGTAAAATCTTTTTGAACATTCACAAACTTCATATGTTGAGTTTTTAAACACTTTGAATTTTTCAGTTGGTGGTTCATTTGTCTCAACAATCATTTCTTTAAGTTTAGAATCAACTTCTTGTTTGATGTTGGTTGCTTTAGGACAGTTCCAAGCAATATGACCAACTTCTTGACACCTGTAATAGGTTCTTGTTTCCTTTCTTTGATATGCTCCTTTCTTCCTTTCTTCTTGCTTCTTAGCAAGAAATTCTCTGTTTGATTGCTTCCAGAATGTGTTCTTTTCTTCTTCTTTCGAACTTGTTCCTGAAACAAATACAGTTTTTTGTTTATAAGTTTTCTCATTTTTATGATTTTTAGGTGGAATAAAACCCAATCTCTTCTTTTTGAAATTACCGTTATGGTTTGGTTTCTTTTGAAAACCAGAACTAGAACTGTAACCCTTTTTCTTGTTTAACCTTTGTTGAACTCTTGAGGTGTAAGGTTTAGTTTTTTCAGAAAGATTTTCATCTTTTATTTCAGAAATATTAATTTCTATTAGTTTGAAAACCTTTTTTATCATTTCTGGTTTAACACCTCTTATTGGAAATTCCTTATCAGAATATAATTTGTCTGAATCATTCAAACTATATGCCACTTTGATTAGTTCGTCATTCAAATTAGATTTTGATAACAGGAATTCTTTATTGTAAACCCTTTTAACTGACGACTTTGGACTGTCAACTGATGATGTTCTCGAACTTTCAGACTCAGAATTTGACTCCGACTCCTCATCTTTCTAACACCTAATCGACCACCTTTTTTATTAACTCAGACTCATGATCAGTGTCAGACGATGTGAATGTGACGTCAATGTTTTCTAGTAACTCATCAGTTGTTTCGGATTTTAACTTTATATTGACAGCCCTTTTGACTTGCTCCTCGTTCGGTTTTCTGGGAGAATATCCTTCCCAGATTGGAGGCGGACACTTGTTATAAGTTGCACTTTGTTTCTTACCAGTATCCTTCTCTTTTGGCTTCTCATCTTGAAAGGCTTCAAGACCTGCAACAGTTGGATAAATTCTGTCAATCAAATAATCAGAACTAGAATAACTCTGTAATAACCGTCTGATTCTTTCATTCTCTATTTTTTCTGTCTCCAACTCTTGCTTCCACTTTGCACTTTCTTCAATGTAATAATTTATAGCTTTCTGCTTTGACATCATTACAGCATTCATCATTGTCAACGCATCTTCTCTTTCAGAATTTGTCTTTTGTAGACCAGTTATCGTTCTATTCAACACCTCGTATGATTCTTTCACATAATTGAGATCAAACAGTAACTTTTCTTTCATCTTGTCAAGCTCATTCAACTTCTCATTTTTCTCTTCACACTGCTTGCAAGATTCTAAGCATTTTAAACATGGTTTGATGACCTCAACTATCTTTTCAATTTCGATTTTCTTTTCCACTTCAACCACTTTCTCTGTTTCAATAACCTTTTCAACCTCATCCGTCTTCTCAGCGACTTTAACTTCTTCACACTTTTCATTTTTCTTTGTCTCAGCAACATTCTCACACTTCATCTTCTTTAATTCTTTTGCTGCTCGTCTCTCCTTCAGCTTCTTCAATCGATCTGCAAAATAAAATTGAAAACTTTCAGGAGATAACATAGATTTTCCAATGTTTATTTGTGTCTCTTCTTCATCATCACTATCATCAGATGATGATTGATCAAACACTGGCTCTTGAATGATTTGTGCAGTCAATGCTACCATCTTTGAATCAGGTGGAGTGTATTTATCCTAGCTGAAACCTTTTGCCATCTTTTCATTATCTTGATCAATGATACCAAAATAAGCTTTCTTATTTGCTTCTTCGATCATTTTGGCATGAGCAGTTTGTGGTTCCTTTTGTTGATGCGGTTGATGAGCAACTTGTTGATAAATGGCTTTCCGATAGTAATCATCTTTTCCAAACAGATTCTGTGCTCCACTTGCTTCTCGATTTTTACATTCTCTCTTGAAATGTCCGTTGTTCCTGCATCGAAAACAAGTAACTTTAGATTTATCAAAACCCAAAGTTGAAACATTAGCATCCCTGTAATCATCTCTCCCTATAATCATCTTGAATTTTTCAGCTCTTCTCAAAATGCTTGCTAAACACCATTTGATGTCCATAAGCTCCATTTCTTCTGCATCTATTTGATCGTAATCCTCTTTTGTCAGGATAGGATTTCCGATCCTTCCTGCGACCAACCCTTCATATGACTCTAAAACTGTAGCAAGTAATGACATGTGACTTTTGGCAATCTTTTCAGAAAAATTTTGACCATTCTGAAGATGCAAAGCAATGTTGCAATTTAAAACTTGACCATTACTGCTGTTTGAGCTTTGAAATTGATGGCTTGAGGTTGAATTATTTGGATTCACATTTGGGTACGAAGACAATCCAGTGCTGCTGCTTGAACTTTGATTAACTGATCCAGATGAATTTTCAGCACTAAAAGCAGTTTGGACTTTCGGACTTGCTTCAACCTCTTGAACACTTCCTTTGTAGTACATTTTGACATCTTGTTGGCCACTTGGATTATTCATCCTTGCTATCTTTTGTTGTTCAAGGTCTTGACCTTCAATCTTCTCAATGAACTGAGAAATTGTCAGCTTGTCATACTTTCCCGTGTTTTTCAAGATCATCAAATATGTACCCCATTCTTTTTGAGGTAAAGCATCAGCTAACTTATCGACCCATTCTTCTTGATCTTTGACAATTTCTAACAAAGACATAGATCGCACTAAGTGGCAATATCTTTCAATTAGCTTCTTTGATGATTCACCCGGCAAGCTTGAAAACAAGTCAAATTCTTTCTTAAGCAATGCTTTCTTGCTCCTGATCATCTTTTCACTTCCCTCAAACTTAATTCGAAGCGCTTCCCAAATCGAACATGAAGTATTATCATGTTGGAGCAAAATGAAGATATCTTCTTTCACAGCTTGCTGTAGCAGACTAATCATCAGTTTTTCTGCTTTGTACATTTCTCGTATAACTCCCAAATCTGTACGTGGCTTGACATACTTTTTCTCAATACACTCCCAAGATCTCAAATGATTAGCTTGAATCCAGTTTTCAAACCGATTTTTCCAACCATAATATGTGACACCTGTGTCACTTCAACTATCAAAACAAATTCCAAACCAATGAAATATTGTATTTCATACTTGGGATTTGTAAAAATATGTGTATCGTTTGCACATATAAACTCTTGTTCGATTTTAAGCTTTAAATCGCTTTCTGGAGGGTTATATGCGCTCTGATGCGTAAATATAACCAGTTTAATCCAACGAACACTCCGGAATAGTGAAATAGGCTTAACATACCTTAAATAACCTTTACATAACTTAGAAATAAGTCTTGAAGGCTTTGGTATGCCAAAAGCAAGTTAATTCGCTTACAGGGACTAAACTTGACAAACTGCGAAAGTATGCCAATTTGAACTGTAACGAACATTCCGGAACATGACCATAAGTTAAACATACCATAAATATCCTTCACATATCTTAGAAATAGGCTTTGAGGGGTTCGGTGTGATAAAATAAACTTTTGGGTCTTTCAGGGACTAAAAGCGTCAAAAAGTGCACAAGTTTGCACTTTCGCGCATAACTTACGTTCTGAATACATCCGGACATCCAAAAATTTATGTAAGCACTATAATATTTTATTTTAGTGTTTGGCATAAGAAAAATCCATTCGTCACGCCATTTGGATCGTTTTTCGCGCTTATGCGCATTCCGTCGTAATTAAGCGAACATCGCGTTCGTACGACCAAACGAACTGACATCCGACATATTTTTGAGCATGTTTCATGTCCACAATGTTTATACATCATTTTAGGGCCTTAAAGTTGGCTTTACGGGCCTTAGAAGTGTCGGAAATGGCATAAACACATAACAGGGACCAAAACTGTCATTTTTGAAAGATGTTTGCTTATACATCGAATCTAGTCCTTTCCACTTGTTGCACATGGTTTTGGGAATCTATGGGCTGGTATTTTTGGCACATGGTATTACAATACCATGGGTGCTAGTGTATGGCCAAGATTGAAGCACTTTTTCCAAGAAACGATCCTAACGGTTCGGGAAATCCTATAAAAACCCCATGCCTTCATTTGCAAAACTCAAAAGAATTTTGGTTTGAGAAGCTCTAAGTTGGAACCATTGTTTCATACCTGAGCTACTTGAATCGAAATTAGCATTCGGGGACCCTTCGTAAGTATTCTTTCGTTCTTTTCTTTCTTTTATTGCTTTTCGAGTCAGAAAGTCAAACTTTGTTTGACTTTCTGCATTGACCAGTTTATGGTCAATGCGAAGTTCGTTTGAACTTTGCAACGTGATAGTAATCACGATGGTTATAGTCCCTTGGGACTATGCCTACTGATTACCACGTTGTCTAGGGTCGTAGGGTAAGCGATCTGATAAATCGCTTATACCTTCGAACCCGACCCATTTGGTCGATCATTAGGATCCGACCAAATACCTTAGGTGACCATAGTATATAGGGAATAACCTTCCGGGGTTATACCATATGGTCGCTTCGTTTAAGTAGTTGTATGATAGGTAGTTTATATGCCTTAGGTAGATTACCAAAATACCCCTTTGATGCCAAAATTCGTTTTAATCATATGTAACATAACTTTTGACATCTAAACTGATTTGACAACCATATTAGACATGTTAAGGCATATATTACTTGTCATAGGACTAGTTAGGCGGTCCGAACGCGTTTCACGCGAACGACGCGTTAAAGTAGCATAAGCTACCTAAACGGGTCGTAATGGGTCGTAAGCGCTTAGACTAGGTTTCATTTAGTATGTAGGCTTTTGTAAACCATACTACATGAGTTCCAATACTCATCTGGTTTACGAGCCCTCATTCTATCCGATCCTCCGATTTAGGTCCGGGTTATTTATGTAGTTACCTATATTAGGTACCGTTTAATTTCCGGGACTCCTCTAGCTTGCTTGGTAGTTGTGCAAGACTCCTAAGCACTCTCAGGTGAGTACATAGAACCCCTCTTTTACTGTTTTCAAACTGTTTTGGGGTGAAGCATGTGTACCTATCTGTTATTTTCATGTTTTCCAAAAGTATAATTGATTATACATGCTAGTACTTATCTGTTGTCAAACTGAATGACTATCTATGGTTTAAACACTGATTTTGCAAAGACTATAATATAAATTGTTGAATTGTACTTATTTTGTTCACCAGATCGGTTGTTAGTATGATATAGCGCTATAGGATTTGACACCCCATTCCTGTTGTCATGGAATGTCTGAAACCAATTTGTTTCTTCATCCAAATAGGGATTTCCTTTGTGGTATCCCTATAGTCTCAAAGGTGTATTTTGATGCACTAGGTCTGAATGAATTCATAAGTCACACTTTTATTTGTATATTTTGATATACTCCCAAAGGTATATTCTGATATACTCTCATGTGTGGTATTGTACAAAACCAACATATATTTATCACATCCAAAGCATATTTTGATATGTTACTTACAAAACCAAAACATAGTTTAATGTGTTATTTATAAATCCAAAGTATACTTGTAATATACTACTGAAGACAATTATTTTAAACAACTAAAGTATATTTAATATACTATCTATCAAACAATTGGGTTTTGGGTTAGTGTTTAGATAATGGGACGGGTGAAATGTGATGAAAACATGGTAGATACGCCGCTAGTACTTCTTATATATAAGTGTTTTCATTGCATTACATACCGTGGCGTTATTTAGTACACTTGGGTTAACAGTATTGGAACTGAAATATATTTTAATATATTACTTATTCAACTTTCTTAAAACCAAAGTATATTTTTATATATACCATAAACCTTCTATCAAAACATTGTTTTTCAAACAACCTAACTTATACAAACTCATTTTATATGGTTATTCATTAACCATACATTATTCTCTTAATTATACATATCACCTTAACCTATTGTTCTTCAAACGATTTACAAAACAAAACAAACTACAAGGTTCATGACTAAACATTTTCTTAAACATAAGTCATGAATCTTATTTTCACAAAACCTATGTATCTCACATGCATTTTTATGCTGACGTACCTATTTTTACACATGTTTCAGGTGCTGTCTTATGATGATTGTTGATACACACTACACTTAGGATGGACTCGTGCCTTAACAACTTTAAAACTTGGAAGATCTTAGTTATACTTATTTGATTGTATTAAAACAATGAGTTCATTTATTCAATAAAACAGAATTTATTTATTCCATGGTTGTGAAACGATGATTCTGTTACAACACTCCCCGACGTTTCCGCCACGTCTAGTTGCTTTATGTGGTCGGGGTGTGACAGAAAAGTTGGTATCAGAGCCGATGGTTATAGGGAATTAGGTTATTAGTAATGCTTTGACCTAGTCTATAACCTTTCTAGGACCCTAACGCGAGTTTACTTGCGTTTAGTCATAAAACAATACCGTCACCTATCCTTAGGCGACGACCTCAATAAGAACATAAATTTCAAAACCGCTTTGAAAACTAATCATCTGTTCTAGGATGATTGATTACTAGGTTTTGAACCCTCTGTTATAAGGTTTTGAACCCCTTTGAGTTTTCAAAATCTCATCAAGGTTTTGGGTTTTAAATAATGTGAACACGTGCAAACTGGAAGGGTGAATGCCTGTATTCTGGGTTTTCTGTCTAGGCAAGCACTTCGTATATATCTCATCAGACGCGAGACCAGTTGTGCTTACCTGGGAATTCTTGGGATGAGTGTTCACTTATAGGCGAGCATGTCTTCGCGATACATTATATTGACCCGCTTACTTTGATTAGTCAATGTCTCATTTGTTTGCCTTTGGTAACAAACAAATGGTCGAAATCTTCATGCGTTGTCATTTTCTTTTGATTATCTTTCCCTTGTTTCCTCCCATGTCTTCCATTTCTACATGGTGCCTCTACGTTGCAACAACAATGTCCGAACTAGGTGCTGCAATTGTCCATCAATTAGGCGTCGTACTACCAGAAGGCCGTTGATTTAGCTATCACCGTGACTCGTCTCAGGGATGAAGCCGTATAAGGGAACTGCTCCTTGGTGCAACCAATGCCACTATCATCATCCAAATCAAATACCCTGTTTCAAATGTACCCACGGTGTTCGATGGAGACATTTGGTTAACATGTGCCGTTTTGCAATCCAAAGCAAAGCTGTTACAAATCCTGCTGCTGCTCAACCTTTTGCAAGGAAACCTAATGCCGGTATGTGCTTATGTACAACAAATGTAATGCACCTCACCAAGCTTACCGACAGTGTCGTCTGTATGCATCACGTGGACAACTCAGTCACCTGACAAACGCTTGTCAATTTGACCCAAACCAAGGTGGTCTAAACCAACCCTAAGTCAACCCTGCTCGTATGATCGACTTAACATACGTAGTACCCAACCTTCAAACTCTGCTTTATATGTAGCTTGGCATATCTAGCGCCTCAACCTCATGAACTTTCAATCTCAAGGATCGACTTAAGCACACCTCGTGCAAGGTATCGAAAAACCTTTCGTTACACAAGATTCCAAATTTCAAAATAGGATCTTTCTATCCTCATAATTAAGATCCTTATGGATGATTATCAATCAAATCGGAGTCCTAAATTGAATTATTCGTATGCCTTAATACGTATATTACGATTCAATAAGGATAAATTCGAATTCCTACTAAGATCTTTCTATTTCCATAGTTAGATTCTTATAATTAAAGTGCCAAATGAAATCCACGGATTGGATTTCCTGGTGTACTTTAAATATCCATACCTAAAGATAACAAATTAAAGAATCAAGTTAATCAATTATGTGATTATGTGCTTAAGTGTTTTCTTATATGTTTTGTGTTTTTATGTGATCCATCCAAATCCTCATAGAATCTTCCATATCTCATATAAGGGATTCATAGTAGGATATCCAAAAGTACTATCTTAAATCCTTAATGGACTTCTACGTTGTAGTCAAGTCCCTTGGGTTTTAAAGTACTATTCTAAAAAAAAAAAAAAATTGGACCCCTTGAGTGGTCTAGATAAACAGATTGATTTGAAAATCTGATTAGAAATATCATGTGATGATATAATTAAAAAGATCCCTTAAGTGGTCTATTTAAGAAGATCGTACGACGGTCTAGTTAAGAAGATCATGTGTTGATCTAGTTAAAAGATCGTTCGTTGATCTAATTAAAAGGACCCTTTGGTAGTCTAGTCGAGTCGTTTCATGTTTATTCAATTGATTTTTCCTCTACGCATTATGAAATGAACTGTGCGGACTGTGCAAGGGATTACGTAATTATTGAGGCCTACATAATTATGGAATTCAGTGCACAGAAACCACAAGAAGTTTTGTCATGTGTTAAGACCTATAGTGACAAGAATAATGATACGGGAGAAGTCTTGGACCTTGACCGATGTCATTTATTTTCACACTCCCAAATTCTGATTTCAAGCACACACAAGTTTCCTATGATAAGTCTTCATAAGAAACGTTCTTCTGTCCATAGTTCAAAATTCCATGTTTTACTACTACAAGGAATTCACTTTGAGGGTTAACAAATTCGCTAAGAATCCTAACATGGCCCAGAGTTTTTACTTAAGGGTTCAAAGGATCTATTTGAAGGCGAAACCGTCACAGCTGTCTTCACAAGTTTCCTCTAGAATTAAATTTCGGGACGAAATTTCCTAAAGTAGGGGAGACTGTGACACCTGTGTCACTTCAACTATCAAAACAAATGCCAAACCAATGAAATATTGTATTTCATACTTGGCATTTGTAAAAATATGTGTATCGTTTGCACATATAAACTCTTGTTCGATTTTAAGCTTTAAATCGCTTCTGGAGGGTTATATGCGCTCTGATGCGTAAATATAACCAGTTTAATCCAACGAACACTCCGTAATAGTGAAATAGGCTTAACATACCTTAAATAACCTTTACATAACTTAGAAATAAGTCTTGAAGGCTTTGGTATGCCAAAAGCAAGTTAATTCGCTTATAGGGACTAAACTTGACAAACTGCGAAAGTATGCCAATTTGAACTGTAACGAACATTCCAGAACATGACCATAAGTTAAACATACCATAAATATCCTTCACATAGCTTAGAAATAGGCTTTGAGGGGTTCGGTGTGATAAAATAAACTTTTGGGTCTTTCAGGGACTAAAAGCGTCAAAAAGTGCACAAGTTTGCACTTTCGCGCATAACTTACGTTCTGAATACATCCAGACATCCAAAAATTTATGTAAGCACTATAATATTTTATTTTAGTGTTTGGCATAAGAAAAATCCATTCGTCACGCCATTTGGATCGTTTTTCGCGCTTATGCGCATTCCGTCGTAATTAAGCGAACATCGCGTTCGTACGACCAAACGAACTGACATCCGACATATTTTTGAGCATGTTTCATGTCCACAATGTTTATACATCATTTTAGGGCCTTAAAGTTGGCTTTACGGGCCTTAGAGGTGTCAGAAATGGCATAAACACATAACAGGGACCAAAACTGTCATTTCTGAAAGATGTTTGCTTATACATCGAATCTAGTCCTTTCCACTTGTTGCACATGGTTTTGGGAATCTATGGGCTGGTATTTTTGGCACATGGTATTACAATACCATGGGTGCTAGTGTGTGGCCAAGATTGAAGCACTTTTTCCAAGAAACGATCCTAAAGGTTCGGGAAATCCTATAAATACCGCATGCCTTCATTTGCAAAACTCACAAGAATTTTGGTTTGAGAAGCTCTAAGTTGGAACCTTTGTTTCATACCTGAGCTACTCGAATCGAAATTAGCATTCGGGGACCCTTCGTAAGTATTCTTTCGTTCTTTTCTTTCTTTTATTGCTTTTCGAGTCAGAAAGTCAAACTTTGTTTGACTTTCTGCATTGACCAGTTTATGGTCAATGCGAAGTTCGTTTGAACTTTGCAACATGATAGTAATCACGATGGTTATAGTCCCTTGGGACTATGCCTACTGATTACCACGTTGTCTAGGGTCGTAGGGTAAGCGATCTGATAAATCGCTTATACCTTCGAACCCGACCCATTTGGTCGATCATTAGGATCCGACCAAATACCTTAGGTGACCATAGTATATAGGGAATAACCTTTCGGGGTTATACCTTATGGTCGTTTCGTTTAAGTAGTTGTATGATATGTAGTTTATATGCCTTAGGTAAATTACCAAAATACCCCTTTGATGCCAAAATTCGTTTTAATCATATGTAACATAACTTTTGACATCTAAACTGATTTGACAACCATATTAGACATGTTAAGGCATATATTACTTGTCATAGGACTAGTTAGGCGGTCCGAACGCGTTTCACGCGAACGACGCGTTAAAGTAGCATAAGCTACCTAAACGGGTCATAATGGGTCGTAAGCGCTTAGACTAGGTTTTATTTAGTATGTAGGCTTTTGTAAACCATACTACATGAGTTCCAATACTCATCTGGTTTACGAGCCCTCATTCTATCCGATCCTCCGATTTAGGTCCGGGTTATTTATGTAGTTACCTATATTAGGTACCGTTTAATTTCCGGGACTCCTCTAGCTTGCTTGGTAGTTGTGCAAGACTCCTAAGCACTCTCAGGTGAGTACATAGAACCCCTCTTTTATTGTTTTCAAACTGTTTTGGGGTGAAGCATGTGTACCTATCTGTTATTTTCATGTTTTCCAAAAGTATAATTGATTATACATGCTAGTACTTATCTGTTGTCAAACTGAATGACTATCTATGGTTTAAACACTGATTTTGCAAAGACTATAATATAAATTGTTGAATTGTACTTATTTTGTTCACCAGATCGGTTGTTAGTATGATATAGCGCTATAGGATTTGACACCCCATTCCTGTTGTCATGGAATGTCTGAAACCAATTTGTTTCTCCATCCAAATAGGGATTTCCTTTGTGGTATCCCTATAGTCTCAAAGGTGTATTTTGATGCACTAGGTCTGAATGAATTCATAAGTCACACTTTTATTTGTATATTTTGATATACTCCCAAAGGTATATTCTGATATACTCTCATGTGTGGTATTGTACAAAACCAACATATATTTATCACATCCAAAGCATATTTTGATATGTTACTTACAAAACCAAAACATAGTTTAATGTGTTATTTATAAATCCAAAGTATACTTGTAATATACTACTGAAGACTATTATTTTAAACAACTAAAGTATATTTAATATACTATCTATCAAACAATTGGGTTTTGGGTTAGTGTTTAGATAATGGGACGGGTGAAATGTGATGAAAACATGGTAGATACGCCGCTGGTACTTCTTATATATAAGTGTTTTCATTGCATTACATACCGTGGCGTTATTTAGTACACTTGGGTTAACAATATTGGAACTGAAATATATTTTAATATATTACTTATTCAACTTTCTTAAAACCAAAGTATATTTTTATATATACCATAAACCTTCTATCAAAACATTGTTTTTCAAACAACCTAACTTATACAAACTCATTTTATATGGTTATTCATTAACCATACATTATTCTCTTAATTATATATATCACCTTAACCTATTGTTCTTCAAACGATTTACAAAACAAAACAAACTACAAGGTTCATGACTAAACATTTTCTTAAACATAAGTCATGAATCTTATTTTCACAAAACCTATGTATCTCACAGGCATTTTTATGCTGACGTACCTATTTTTACACATGTTTCAGGTGCTGTCTTATGATGATTGTTGATACACGCTACACTTAGGATGGACTCGTGCCTTAACAACTTTAAAACTTGGAAGATCATAGTTATACTTATTTGATTGTATTAAAACAATGAGTTCATTTATTCAATAAAACAGAATTTATTTATTCCATGGTTATGAAACGATGATTCTGTTACAACACTCCCCGACGTTTCCGCCACGTCTAGTTGCTTTACGTGGTTGGGGTGTGACATAATACTCCTCAATACCCATTAGCTTCGGGGGTTTTTTGCAAAGTTCTAGTTTCTTTTTCCATGTTCATGCTTTGTACAATGGCAGCTGGAGTAGTCGGGGCTGTAGCAAATGCGTTATAGAATTCCTCTTCCATGATTCGGTAACAATTTTCACTAAGTCAGACTTTCAAACGAAATCAAATACTTTCAAACGAATTCCCTCAAGCGAAATACCAACGTTCAAACGAAATGACCTCAAACGAAATAACCTCCTCAAGCGAAATAACCTACAATATAGCTTTAAACGAAATACCAACTCAAACGAAATCAGAATTTTCAAACGAAATAGTGATTTCGTTCGAACAGACCAAACGAAATTTGATTTCGTGTGAAATTAACTTGGATTCAAACGAAAACAGCCTCTTTGGAACGAAATAGTGATTTCATATGAAATATATCAAACGGAATCTGATTTCGTGCACAATCAACAATAATTTCAAACGAAATTAATCACAAAATGTAATTTCATGCGAAATTAAAAGGCTATTCCATGCATAATATTGCTGATGTCATCATGTCGGCCAAACTTTTGTCAAATTGATCAGGTTTTAGCTCGATTTTAGGTCCAATTTTCTCAAGGCTTTGTTAAAACACTGTTTTGCATGTAATGTGTGAAATTCAAACCATTTTAACCATGAAAACTTGTTTAATTTTGAAAAGAAGGTGTAGAAGTCAGAAAATCAATGAAATCAAGCTGAATTCGGTAAGAACTCCTCCTCCTGAGCTCTGATACCACTTGTAGGATCGTTTTACCGACCGAAACGAGTCGTTTAGAGGTGTTCTTCTCAATACGAGAGGCGGAAACTAACGTATCAAGTTCGAAACAGCTAGATATTCACTTTAAATGTCTTTTTGATTGATTTGACAAAGTTTTACATCGAGTAGACACTTCGGCAGCAGTTCGGCACTGAAACCGGAAAGTTGGAACTCATACAAACGAAATCACAAGGCACCTATTTATAGGCTAGCTAATTTCGCACGGAATGGTTCATGCGAAATTACATTCACACGAAATTACTATTTCGTGCGAAATTACCAAGTAATTTCGTGCGAAATAACCAGTTTGTCATTTCATGCGAAATTAACTTCTAACCTATATTTGACAGTTTCCTCATATAATGTGCCCTGATCTATCTATACATATACAAGACTCGATACAAGACGAAGTCGACAGATGTATGCACCAACATTGAGTCATTTTCCTCAACGGGTTCTTCGTCAGAAATGGAAATGAATAGAGTTAACTCTAGATACATGACAAAACTTACTTTGATTTCTGTGCATTAAATTCCATAATTATGTATGCATCCATAATTACGTAATTCCTTACATATTCCGCACAGTTTGTTTTATAATTTGAAGGGGATAGAATTTGAACAAGCTTGAGATAACTTTGATTAGGTCAACACATAAACACATAAACACATAAGCATATAATTGTTTTCTTGGTTATTAATTTGTTATCAGTTTGTTATTAATTGTTATTAACCTGTTGTCGATTTGTACATGGGTATTTAAGGTATACCAGGAACCTAGTCGATGGACTTCAACGTCCTCAAGAAACTATCTGTAAAGATAGGATGATCTTATAAGAATTTGATTTCGATTACAAGGAATGGTAACATTCGTATTAAGGTACACAAGGAATCCAATTAAGGACTTTGATTCTACGCTTTGAACATTCACGAGGATCTAATTATGAAGATGAAGAACCTCTAAGGATTTGGAATTCGTATAGCGCGAAGAGTTTAGGAACTTTGATACTAAGTATGCTAAGACCACACACGAAGTATAGTGTTTATGAGATCAAGGTGCTAGATATGCCAAAATAACATATGAAGCAAACGGATTCATGAAGTCATTATGCCAAGCATGCAAAGCTAGCATACAATGCTGGGTGTTCTTGAAAATCGAGTGCTACGTATGTTAAGGTAACATACGAGCAAAGTTGTTTTTGAAAGCTATGCTAGGAATTGTTAAAAATATGATTTTGAAAACCTTTTTTTGTAATGCTTTTAAAATTACGTACTAAGTATATTAGGTAAACATTTTTATGAAATGTTTTAAAAACATGCGAGATGATTTTGAAAGTATGTATGAGGTTTTTGAAAACATGCATAATCGTTTGAAATCATATGCTGTGTAAAATATCGTGTAGTTGGGAAGATATGATACGTAAGACCAATCAAGGGCTTACGGAAATACCCTTAGGTACCCTATTAAGGATTTATAGTGGTACTTTTGGTATTCATCCAGAGTTGTAACTTGCGCCTTGTACTTCGTTTCCTTGGAAGAAACGGGTACTTAGGATTTTCGTGGAAATCGTAAGAAATCATAAGATGGAAGAATTTTGAGAGTAGGTTGTTTTAAAAGGAATGTGGTTCCTTGATTGTCAGTATCGTAGGGGATATACAGTAACCACACTTGTACATTGCGATGTAAATAAAAGATTTATTTATAAACAAAAACAATTGTTTCATAGACGATGATTACAAAAGAAAATAATACATAAGGCTCGATTAATTCTAAAAAGCGTCGTCTTCCAGTCAGTCAAATGCTCATTCCTGTGCTTCGCATTAGTAAGTTTTGGGCAATTTCTTCAGAAATGGCCCATCTCGCCATAGTTGTAGCAAGATCCTGGTGGAAAACGAGCTTGAGCAGGGTTGTTGTCAGCTTGATTTGGTGCAGTTGCAGCTTGACAAACTCTAGTTGTATGACCTATAAGTACACAAATTAGGCATTTGCGGCACTTCACACTAGCATGATGATGAAGGTTACATTGGTTGCACAAGGGTGCAGTTCCGTTGTATGGCTTCCTAGCAGGGGATTGAGCTGGTTGGTTGGGGACAGCTTGATCATTGTGAGCAACCACGGCGAAGTTCTGAGAAGCCTTTCGCTTCTTTGACTTCTTGGAGGATTAAGTCTGCTCATCCTTTGGTTTCGATTCATCGGTCGGTTTCTTATCACCCTTTCGGAAAAGTTTACCTTTCCTAATCTGAGATTCAGTCAAGGTAGCGGATAGCTCAATGGTCTGTCTAACTGTAGTGGGGTTGCTACTAGTAACAATGTCTTGTATTGAGTCAGGGAGGCCATCAATGTACTTTTTGATTGCCTTATCCAAAGGCGTAACCATGTTCGGGCGTAACCATGTTCGGGCATAACAGACTTAACTCCTCATAACGGTCCGTGTAAGCTCGATGCTCACCACTATCTTGCTTAAGATCGTCGAATTCCCATTCCAATGCCCTAATCTGATGATGAGGACAAAATTCCCTCATCATTAGAGCTTGAAGCTCTACTCATGTTTGAGCCAGTGCCACGTCAGCACCCCTGTCTCTCATCACACCATTCCACCATGTTAAAGCTCGTTTCTCAAAGACACTAGATGCAAATTCAACCTTTCGCTCATTTGGACACTGAACATGTATGAAGGTGCTCTCTAGACTCTCGAACCATTGCAGGAGTGCAGTTGCTCCTTGAGACCCGGAAAATTTTGATGGCTTAGCTGAGTTGAACGTTTTGAAGTTACATGGGGCATTATTGTTGTTATTGTAGACTTGGTTGTCACACCCCCAAAATCCACACGCGGAGTATCACCGCTTGGAGGCGTGACTGACCAGGATCAAGCCACCAATCATATTGAACAAGCATATAAGTAATTATAAAAATCCAACCAATACAATTGGTGTCCAAACAAAACATAGTTTAAGTTGCAAGTGGAAGCATAACGATTTAAATCCAAAACAAAATATAAGTTCAAATGTTGAAATGTTTAACATGGCACACAATTGTCCATGTCCCACAACGAATCTTCCCCATGCAAGCTCCAGCTAAGTACCTATTGACCTGTACAGCATGTAGTAACGAGTCAACAACAAAGTTGAGCGAGTTCACAGTTGGGTGTTTGTTTTAAGTTGTTTCCAAAAACAGTTTCCTTTAACTGGCATCCCTACCGTGGGGTTTACCCCATAGTTGAAAACGTGTTTTGTTTATTCCCGTTTACTCTGGCAATCCAGCCGTGGGGGCTACCCCATGTTTAATTATTTGGCTCTCTGGCCGTGGGGGCTACCCCATGTATATACTACTAGACTCGTTACCATATCGACTGCTGACTGTAGTCATGTTTATGTGCCCTGAACTGTCAATGTCTATCATCATTGACATGCCCAGATCCATTAGTTCACGCCCGTCCTCTGCGGCACGGTGTGAGGCTTGTCAAACCTAAATAGCGCTTTCAACTAATAACCTCGTTGCCTCCCCGGCAACTATCGGTAGATGTAAGGGGTCTTATATGATAGAAAAGAGTATAATAACGAACATCCCAATAACCTGACATTCCTCCCCGGAACGCTACCCGATATCCCTCCCCGAGATGCATGCTTGGAAAAAGAGCAGTGAACTCACCTTAGGTTAGCTCGGCAGATATGTAAAGGTCAATCGAGCTGCTAGAGGTCAACCACGTCCTAACATGGTTACCCTACAAGTCAGGTCTAGGTTCAAATAGTGCACGTATGTTTACATAGAGATAGCAAATTACGAACACATGGTATACACGACATACACGCAAAGCAATATCAGATAAGTAAATAACAAAGCCCAATAATACCCAGCCCAACATGTTGTGCGTTCAGCACTGCCTTGTGCAACCCACAACATGTTGTGCGATCCAACATGTACCCGGCCCAATAACATAAACAGTCCTGCATGTAACGGCCCAAACAGATAACACAAGTCTTGTGCGATCCGGTTGGGTTGTGCGACTGGGTTGAGCCATTCGGCCCAACAACATATATTAAGCCCAAACAGTGTGTAGCCCAAGACTTGTGCGATCGGCATTGTCTTGTGCGATCCACAGGTCTTGTGCGATCATGCACTCCTAAGTTGTACGTAGTGTATCAGCAGTTGTACCCTGTCTTGTGCGATGGCCTTGTGCGATCAGATCAGATTCCATGTGATCTGATCTTGTGCGACCGAAAGGAGCTTGTGCGATCAGATCAAGTCTTGTGTGACTTGATCTTGTGCGACCGACAAACTTGTGCGATTGGTTGTTTAATATCCGAAATTATGGCAATCAGTTATATTGTTTCCATTTATGTAGATAATCAATCAACAACTAACAGTTTCCATTCATGCACATAAATCGATCAAACAAAGGTTTCAACATTAACTCTTATGAACCCTAAACAAAATCAAATCATGAACAATAATCATAACACTTAACATATTAACATGATTCATATTCTTGATTACTAGCATACATCCTATTGTGACAACATCATAAATCATCCTATTGTAAACATATCACAGCCGATTATCAAGCATTCGGTTTTCATTCATCCTCAACAAAATCTAATTCATACTAACACAACCAAACCAAACCATTCGGATCCAAACACACATCATTCATACTAACATAACAATACATCATCAACCGAATAAAACACATATCAAGAAACACTAACCGATTAGAGATGGATGAGGGTGATCCGAACGATAAAGCTTCGAGAGAGATAGAATGTGGCTGCCGTCGAGTTTGAGAGGAGAGAAAGAGAGTAGGGTTTATGTGTGATGTGAGATTTGCAATAAATGAGAAGTGTTAACCTCCACATTAGGTTATGCGTGTGAAGGGAGTGGGCCGAACCCAAGTGTGACCCAAATGGGCTTGTGTAATCGGATTAGAGTTGTGTGGTTCGAATCACATACATTCACAAATCACAATATCATAACATGCACTTATAACATTCATTAAACCAACATATCAGATTATCACACAAAGTTCACATACGTTACATTAAGCACAAAGATATGTTCTGAAATACGAGTTGTCACATTATCCCCAAGTTGAAAGAAATTTCGTCCTGAAATTTAGCACGTACTCACTGAGGAAGCTAGTTAAGTTGCATGGTTTTCTTGGGGTGTCACATCCTCCCCCCGTTGATCTGGAATTTTGTCCCGAAATTCCGTAGTAGCTTCAGCCTCAGTAGTGGTTGTGTTGTTTGCGAACAATTGGGGATACTTTTGTTTCATTTGGTCTTCGCGTTCCCAGGGGAACTCTGGGCCGCGACGGGAGTTCCAACGAACTCGAATAAGAGGAATTCTAGTACGCTTGAGAATCTTCACATCTTGGTCAGTAATCTCTACTGGTTCCTCGATGAATCGCAACTGATCGTCGATAGTGAGTTCCTTCAATGGAACTATGAGGGTCTCATCTGATAGACACTTCTTCAGATTCGACACGTGAAAAACGTTGTGAACTGCACTGAGTTCTGCTGGTAGGTTTAACTTGTAGGCCACCTTGCCTATTTTCTCTATGATGTCGAATGGTCCAACGTATCGTGGGTTAAGTTTGCCTCGTTTGCCAAAACGAACCACACCCTTCCAGGGTGAAACTTTAAGTAGCACTCGATCCCTAACTTGGAACTCGAGTGGTTTCCTGCGCTTATTAGCGTATGCTTTCTGACGGTCGCGAGCTACCGCCATGCGTTGTCGTATCTGAGCAATCCTTTCTGTAGTATCAACTACGAGTTCTGGGCCAGTGATCTGACTGTCACCCACCTCTGCCCAACAAAGAGTTGACCGACACTTACGTTCGTACAGTGCCTCAAAGGGAGCGGCTTGAATGCTGGTGTGGTAACTATTATTATATGAGAATTCCACTAACGGGAGATGCTTTTCCAAGCCGTTACCAAAGTCGATGACACATGCCCTAAGCATGTCTTCAAGGGTCTGGATGGTGCGTTCAGACTGCCCATCCGTTTGCGGGTGATAAGCTGTACTCATGTCTAAACGAGAGCCAAAAGATTTGTGCATTGCTTGCCACAGTTCTGAAGTAAAACGTGCATCACGATCAGAAATAATAGAGGTGGGCACCCCGTGCCTCGAGACAACTTCCTTAAGATATACGTCTGCTAGAGTGGAGAAATTATCCGTTTCCTTGATAGCCAAGAAGTGAGAAGGCTTTGTGAGTCGATCCACGATCACCCAAATAGTATCATTTCCACGTTGAGATGTAGGCAGGCCAGTAACGAAATCCATGGAAATTTGCTCCCATTTCCATTGTGGTATCTCTGGTTGTTGAAGTAGGCCTGAGGGTTTCTGGTATTCAGTCTTGACTCTCGCACAAGTCAAGCACTTGCTACTATGTGAGCTTTCATGCCAGGCCACCAATACGTAGTTTTCAAGTCGTGGTACATCTTATCTGAACCAGGATGTACTGAGTAGCGAGACTTGTGTGCTTCATCCATCACAAGCTCTCGTAGGTTGCCATAGAGTGGGACCCAAATGCGTCCTGTTACGTAGTAGGCACCGTCTGCCTTTTGTTCTAATCGCTGCCTTGAGCCACGTAGGGCTTCAGCCCTGACGTTTTCTGGTTTCAATGCTTCTACCTGAGCATCTCGTATCTGGGAAGGAAGACTAGACTGGATGGTGAGTTATAATGCTCGCACGCGCTTAGGCGTAGTGTCCTTTCGACTGAGGGCATCGGCCACCACATTGGCTTTGCCCGGATGGTACTTGATTGCGCACTCGTAATCGTTCAAAAGTTCAACCCACCATCGTTGACGCATGTTTAACTCCTTTTGCTTGAAGATATGCTCGAGACTCCTGTGATCGGTGTAAATGGTGCACCTGGTACCGTACAGGTAATGTCTCCATATCTTAAGAGCAAAAACCACTGCCCCCAATTCCAAGTCATGTGTTGTGTAGTTCCTTTTGTGAATCTTAAGTTGTCGTGACGCATAAGAAATAACCTTGTCACGTTGCATCAGCACACATCCAAGTCCCCGAATGGATGCATCGCAATAAACCACAAAGTCGTCTGTGCCTTCAGGCAATGAGAGGATAGGGGCACTACAAAGTCTATCCTTTAAGTGTTGAAACGCAGTTTCCTGTGCATCACCCCAACGATAGGTGACACCTTTCTGAGTTAGTGAGGTGAGAGGTTGCGCGATCTTGGAGAAATCCTTGATAAACCTTCTGTAGTAACCTGCCAGACCCAAAAATTGGCGGATTTCTGTTGGTGTTCAAGGTGCAGGCCAGTCCTTGATCGAGTCTACCTTGGATAGATCAACATGAATCCCATCCTTGTTCACCACGTGGACTAGGAAATGGACTTCATGAAGCCAGAAGTCGCATTTCGAGAACTTTACATAAAGCTGTTCTGTTCGAAGGAGTTCCAAAATAAGTCGTAGATGCTGTTCGTGTTCCTCCTGACTCTTAGAATAGATCAGGATGTCGTCGATGAAAACTATAACGAACTTATCTAGGTAAGGCTTGCACACTCTATTCATAAGGTCCATGAAAACCGCAGGTGCGTTTGTCAGCCCAAAAGGCATGACCAAAAACTCGTAGTGTCCATAACGAGTTCTAAAGGCTGTTTTGGAGACGTCCTCTTCTCGGACTCTCAGCTGGTGATATCCCGATCTCAAATCAATCTTAGAGTAAAAGCTCGACCCTTGCAACTGGTCGAATAAGTCGTCGATGCGTGGAAGAGGATAACGATTCTTCACCGTCACCTTGTTGAGTTCTTGATAGTCGATACACATCCTGAAGGTACCGTCTTTCTTCTTCACAAATAATACTGAAGCTCCCCAAGGCGAAGAGCTAGGACGAACAAAACCCTTATCCAAGAGTTCTTGTAGTTGCGTAGAGAGTTCTTCCAACTCTAATGGAGCTAAGCGATAGGTGCACGGGCTATAGGTGCTGCTCCAGGAGCTAGCTCGATTTGAAACTCGACTTGACGATGAGGCGGAAGGCCAGGTAATTCCTCAGGGAATACCTCAGGAAAGTCACGTACCATTGGAAAATCTTCTATCTTCTTCTCTTTCTTCGAGGTATCAGTAACGAGAGCTAAAATGGCAGTGTGGCCCTTTCGCAAACACTTCTGGGCCTTAAGGAAAAAGATGATGCTCACGACAGCACCACTCTTGTCGCCACGAATCACGAGAGGTTCATCACCTGAACGAGGAATACGGACAATCTTTTCGTTGCAAAGAATCTCTGCTTGGTGTTGGGATAACCAGTCCATTCCAATGACAACGTCGAAACTACCCAGAACGATAGGAAGGAGGTCGATAGAGAAAGTGTGACCAACAAGAACCAGATTACAGCCCTTGACTATGTGGGTGACCTCTAAACTTTTACCATTAGCTAACTCTACAGTGTGCTTGGTGTTCAAAAATGTTGGGGTATGTTTAAGCATTTGACTAACTTTTAAGGACACGTAGCTAGTATCGACACCCGAATCAAATAAGACAGTAACATAAAAGTTGTCCAGTAGGAACTTACCCGTCACAACATTGGGATCATTCCTCGCTTCACCCTGGCCAATAACGAACACACGTCCCTTTGCACCATTGCCGTTGTTACCCCCCGTTTCCATTCCCCTGGCTGTTATTATTGTTGTTGTTGTTGTTCTGGTTCAGGTTCAGTTGGGGACAATCTCTCTTGAAGTGGCCTTCAGCTCCACACTGAAAGCACCCTTTGTTAATACCTTGCTGCTGCTGCTGCTGGCGTTGATTTTGTGGGGCTTGTTGATGCTGACGATTCTGATTTGCGGGGTATAAACTTCTGCAATCCTTTGCGGTGTGGCCTGGCTTGTTGCACCGATGACAGTTACCCCTGGTGCATGGCCCGCTGTGATGTAGGTTACAGCGATTGCATTTGGGGTGACTTCCCTTGTACCCACCTTGACTTTGGCTACCAGATGATTGTTGATTAGGGCTCTTGTAGTCGTCAGTCCTTCGTTGTTGTGACTGAGACTGAACAGAATTTGAACCCTTACTAGAAGCTCCTTCCCACTTACGTTTGTTGTCGCTAGGAGTATCAGAGGTAGTAGCGCCAATACGCTTTGGTAACCTGTTCTGCTCCACCGCCTGATCCGTGATACGATGAGCCAACTTGATGATCTGTTGAATGGTGCCAAGGTTTGCTGAAGTCACGTGACTTTGGACCTCTGGCACTAAACCCTTGAGATACAGTTCAATACGTTTGATGGGAGGGTCTACCATAGTAGGACACAGAATAGCCAACTCGTTCGATCTTTTAGTGTACGCTTCAATTTCTGACCCCGTCATCTTTAAGTTGTAAAACTCTACCTCCAGCTTATGAATGTCGTCACGGCTACAATATTCTTCTTTGATCAATTCCTTGAAATCGTTCCATGGGGTGGCGTTAGCAGCAACCAACCCCAGCATTTGGACTTGAGCGTTCCACCATGTGAGCGCTATCCCCTCAAGGGTACCAGTAGCATACTTCACCCTGCGAGCCTCAGGGCATTCACACATCTCAAAGACGGATTCGAGCTTCTCAAACCAGTGGAGGAGGCCGACAGCTCCTTCAGTACCATTGAATGTACCCGGTCGACAGTCCATAAAGGTCTTGAAAGTGCACACAGGAGGCTGTGCAAGTTGACCTCCTGCTTGTGTGGCTGCAAGTGCCGCAGCAACTTGTTGGTTAATCAGATCCGTCAACTGGGCTTGAGTCATGTTAATGTGTCCAGCCATGATCTTCATATCAAGGGAAACGTGAGTGAGAGGGGTTCGCAAAAGTGCGATGACAGAAGAGAGTAAGCACACATGTGTTTCCAAACAATAGTTGTTACGTTTATCTAAGCATACCATGAGTAAAGTTCTATGTAACTAGCAAGTAGGCAATATAAACATAAATCATATCACCTAGAATGTCGAGTCTTGCACGTGGAGTGAAGCGTCGTTGTGGATCGTTGAGCACTATTCAGTTTATAGTCTGGTTTTAACAAAAACGTTTTTCCCTTATTAAAACCAAGTTCACTATAACCAATGGCTCTGATACCAATCTGTCACACCCCCAAAATCCACACGCGGAGTATCACCACTTGGAGGCATGACTGACCAGGATCAAGCCACCAATCATATTGAACAAGCATATAAGTAATTATAAAAATCTAACCAACACAATTGGTGTCCAAACAAAACATAGTTTAAGTTGCAAGCGGAAGCATAACGATTTAAATCCAAAACAAAATATAAGTTCAAATGTTGCAATGTTTAACATGGCACACATTTGTCCATGTCCCACAACGACTCTTCCCCATGCAAGCTCCAGCTAAGTACCTATTGACCTGCAAAGCATGTAGTAACGAGTCAACAACAAAGTTGAGCGAGTTCACAGTTGGGTGTTTGTTTTAAGTTGTTTCCAAAAACGGTTTCCTTTAACTGGCATCCCTGCCGTGGGGTTTACCCCTTAGTTGAAAACGTGTTTTGTTTATTCCCGTTTACTCTGGCAATCCAGCCGTGGAGGCTACCCCATGTTTAATTATCTGGCTCTCTGGCCGTGGGGGCTACCCCATGTATATACTACTAGACTCGTTACCATATCGACTGCTGACTGTAGTCATGTTTATGTGCCCTGAACTATCAATGTCTATCATTATTGACGTGCCCAGATCCATTAGTTCACGCCCGTCCTCTGCGGCACGGTGTGAGGCTTGTCAAACCTAAATAGCGCTATCAACTAATAACCTCGTTGCCTCCCCGGCAACTATCGGTAGATGTAAGGGGTCTTATATGATAGAAAAGAGTATAATAACAAACATCCCAATAACCTGACATTCCTCCCCGGAACGTTACCCGATATCCCTCCCCGGGATGCATGCTTGGAAAAAGAGCAGTGAACTCACCTTAGGTTAGCTCGGCAGATAAGTACAGGTCAATCGAGCTGCTAGAGGTCAACCACGTCCTAACATGGTTACCATACAAGTCAGGTCTAGGTTCAAATAGTGCACGTATGTTTACATAGAGATAGCAAATTACGAACACATGGTATACACGACATACACGCAAAGCAATATCAGATAAGTAAATAACAAAGCCCAATAATACCCAGCCCAACATGTTGTGCGTTCAGCACAGCCTTGTGCGAGCCACAACATGTTGTGCCATCCAACATGTACCCGGCCCAATAACATAAACAGTCCTGCATGTAACGGCCCAAACAGATAACACAAGTCTTGTGCGATCCGGGTAGACTTGTGCGATCCAACCGACTTGTGCGATCCGGCCGACTTGTGCGATCCGACCGACTTGTGCGATCCGGTTGGGTTGTGCGACTGGGTTGAGCCATTCGGCCCAACAACATATATTAAGCCCAAACAGTGTGTAGCCCAAGACTTGTGCGATCGGCACTGTCTTGTGCGATCCACAGGTCTTGTGCGATCATGCACTCCTAAGTTGTACGTAGTGTATCAGCAGTTGTACCCTATCTTGTGCGACTGCCTTGTGCGATCAGATCAGATTCCATTTGATCTGATTTTTGTGCGACCGAAAGGAGCTTGTGCGATCAGATCAAGTCTTGTGTGACTTGATCTTGTGCGACCGACAAACTTGTGCGATTGGTTGTTTAATATCCGAAATCATGGCAATCAGTTATATTGTTTCCATTTATGTAGATAATCAATCAACAACTAACAGTTTCCATTCATACACATAAATCGATCAAACAAAGGTTTCAACATTAACTCTTATGAACCCTAAACATAATCAAATCATGAACAATAATCATAACACTTAACATATTAACATGATTCATATTCTTGATTACTAGCATACATCCTATTGTGACAACATCATAAATCATCCTATTGTAAACATATCACAGCCGATTATCAAGCATTCGGTTTTCATTCATCCTCAACAAAATCTAATTCATACTAACACAACCAAACCATTCGGATCCAAACACACATATGACCGATTCCATGATCAATCACACATCATTGATACTAACATAACAATACATCATCAACCGAATAAAAAACATATCAAGAAACACTAACCGATTAAAGATGGATGAGGGTGATCCAAACGATAAAGCTTCGAGAGGGATAGAATGTGGCTGTCGTCGAGTTTGAGAGGAGAGAAAGAGAGTAGGGTTTGTGTGTGATGTGAGATTTGCAACAAATGAGAAGTGTTGACCTCCACATGAGGTTATGCGTGTGAAGGGAGTGGGCCGAACCCAAGTGTGACCCGAATGGGCTTGTGTAATCGGATTAGAGTTGTGTGGTTCGAATCACATACATTCACATATCACAATATCATAACATGCACTTATAACATTCATTAAACCAACATATCAGATTATCACATAAAGTTCACATACGTTACATTAAGCACAAAGATATGTTCTGAAATACGAGTTGTCACATTGGTTAACTTGAGCAATGAGGTTTGGGAGTACAGCAGCCATTTGTTGCGTAATGGTAGCTGCCAGTTCGTCATTAGGTATCTGATTGTCACATCCAGGAGGCATTCTAAAAGAGGAAACATGAGAGAAAATGAGTGAAATGACATTGGGTAAGAATAGAATGTTACAATTACTAACCAATAAGGCATGGATGATGGTCATTTTTCGTACCACGAAGCAAAAAAACGACACACAAAAGCTGAACAAAGTAAATAGGTCTTCAAAATGTATCGCGAAGACATGCTTTAGCCTATAAGTGGACACTCACCCCAAGAGTTCCCAGGTAAGAGTGACTGGTCTGATTATGTGGATTTGTACGAACACTCTAGCCTTAGACAGAAAACTCAGGATACAGGCATCCACCCTTCCAGATTGCACGTGTTCACATTAAGAAGACCCAAACTTTGACGAGATTTTGAAAACTTTGAAGGTTTAAACCTTATAATAAATCATCCTAGAACAGATGATTGGTTTTCAAAGCGGATTTGAAATTTGTGTTCTTGTTGTGGTTGTCGCCTAAAGATAGGCAACGGTATTGTTTTATGACTAAACGCAAGTAAACTCGCGTTAGGGTCCTAGGAAGGTTATAGACTAGGTCAAAGCATTACTAATAACTTAATTCCATATAACCATGAGCTCTGATACCAACTTTTCTGTCACACCCCGACCGCATTAAAACAACAAACCGCGACGGAAACGTCGGGGAGTGTCGTAACAGAATCATTGTTTCACAACACATGGTTTAAAGTTTTTTTTATTGAATTAAGTTTATTACATTGTACTGAAATTAAAAACAAAACATGAACAAATTGACTTTCATTGTTATTAAGTCACTAAGGCCTCGTCCATTCCTACGTGAGCATGCACAACTATCATCATCAAACATTGTCAACTATGGTACCTGAAACATATGTGAAAATACATCAGCATAAAAATGTCGGCGAGTACATAGGTTTTGTGTGAGTGTCAGATTCATGGCACGTTTACATGTTGAAATAACTCGAACAACTTTGTTAATCAATATTAGAAAACCTAGTTTTGTAAAATGTTTGTATTGTAAATTAAATAACCGAGTCATAACAGATTAGTTATAGTTTATAAAACCTTGATGCCATGAATCTTAACTCAAAACATTTGTTTATGTATACCCAAATCGTAAATCGTTTTTGTAATAAAACTCGAATGGTTTATATTGTTAGAAAAACCTTGTAATGTAACTTTGTTTTGATAACATTTGCCCAAGTGATCTAGATAACGCAACGATATATAATGTGTTAAAAACACTTATATATAGGAAGTACTAGCGGCGTATCCACCATGCTTTTATCACATTACACCCACCCCGTTACCTAATCACTTCCCTAACCCAATGGTTCAAACAGTTCAAATAATTCACATAGATCAAACAGTTCCAAATGGTTCAAACAGTTCAAATAATTCACATAGATCAAACAGTTCCAAATGGTTCAAACAGTTCAAATAATTCACATGGATCAAACAGTTCCAAATGGTTCAACGGTTCAAATAATTCACATAGATCAAACAGTTCCAAATGGTTCAAACAGTTCAAATAATTCAGGTAGTTTAATATAAACCATAGCATTTATTTAGAAAACTCGAAATTGTTTAGCACATAAATTTTGGATGTCCGGATACATTCAGAACGTAAGATATGCGCGAAAATGCAAACTTATGCACTTTTTGACGCTTTTAGTCCCTATTGATCAAAAAGTTTATTTTTGCGCACCAAACACCTCAAAGCCTATTTCTAAGCTATGTAAAGGATATTTAGGGCATATTTAACTTATGATCAAGTTTCAGAATGTTCGTTACCATTCGATTCGGTATACTTTTGCAGTTTGACGCAAATAGTCCCTACGATCGAATAAACTTGATTTCGACACCCCAAACCCTCCAAAACTTAATTCTAAGTTATGTAAAGGTTATTTAAGGTATGTTAAGCCTATGTAACTGTTCCGGAGTGTTTGTTGCATTAAACTGATTACGTTTACGCATCAGTTCGCGTATAACCTTCCAGAAAGCGATTTAAAGCTCGAAATCGAACAAGAATTGATATGTGCAAATGATACAAATATTTATACAAATCCCAAGTATGAAACACAATATTTGATTAATTTGGTATTTGTTTGATGGTCGAAGAGACACAGATGTCACATCAAAAGTATCATGAAAAGCCAAGACGAGTATGTTCTCTCAAATTAAATCTACTGGTAGATTTAAACGAGCAAATTAGAGAAATGCAGGAATCAGTAATCAAGGATGATACTGAAAAATTAAAAGGAATGATTAAGGAATTAGAACTAGGAATAGATGGAATTTGGAGATTCCATAAGAAAAGAATTTGGGTACCTAAACAAGGAAACCTACGCCACCGAGTATTATAGGAATCCCATAAGTCTAAGTATACGATACATCCTGGAAGTGATAAAATGTATCAAGACTTAAGAAAGAATTTCTGGTGGATAAGAATGAGAAAGGATATAGCAGCCTATGTGGCCAAGTGTTTAACTTGTTCACAAGTTAAAGCTGAACATCAGAAACCCTCAGGTTTATTACAGCAATTTGAAATGCCAATATGGAAATGGGAATTTATAACAATGGACTTTGTTTCCAAATTACCCAAGACGCGAAAAGGAAATGATACAATCTGGGTGATTGTAGACAGATTAACCAACTCTGCTTATTTCTTACCAATGAAGGAAACTTACAGCATGGAATAATTAGCCAAGTTATATGTATATGAAATAGTTTCATTACATGGAATTCCTTTATCTATTGTGTCTGATAGAGATAGCCGATTTACTTCTCATTTTTGGACTAGTTTCCAAAAAGCAATGGGAACCAAGTTAAATCTAAGCAGAGCTTATCATCCTCAAATGGACGGACAAAGCGAAAGGATAATCCAGACAATGGAAGATATGCTTAGAGCTTGTGTAATTGATTTCGGAGGAAATTGGGACGATCATTTACCACTAATAGAATTTTCCTATAATAATAGCTATCATACCAGTATTAATGCTGCACCATTTGAAGCACTTTATGGACGAAAGCGCCGCACTCCAGTCTGTTGGGCAGAAATTGGAGAAAAGCAACTATCTGGACCAGAGATAGTACAAGAAACAACATACAAGATTATTCAAGTCAAGGAAAGACTAAAAGCAGCACGCGATCAACAAAAGAGTTGTGCTGATAACCGGCGAAAACCGTTGGAATTACAAGTAGGGGATAAAGTGTTATTAAAGGTTTCTCCATGGAAAGGAGTGGGTAGATTGATCAAAAGGGGAAAGCTAAGCCCCAGGTATGTTGGACCTTTTGAGATTATTAGAAGAATAGGACCCGTAGCTTACTAGCTACAACTGCTAGAGGAAATGGCAGGAATACATGATGTATTTCATGTATGTAATCTCAAAAAGTGCTTAGCAGATGAATCGTTAGTGGTACCTCTTAAGGACATATAGATAAATGAGAAACTTAAGTTTGTAGAGAAACCCCTAGAGATTGAAGACAGAAAGATCAAGTATCTCAAACACAAGAGATTTATTCTAGTCAAAGTGAAATGGAATTCTAAGAGAGGACCAGAATACACTTGGGAGCTCGAATCAGAGACGCATAGGAAATATCCACACCTGTTCTAGTAGACCTCGAGGACGAGTTCTAAAACAAGGTGGGGATGATATAACAACCCTCCTAAAATCCTTAAAACATTTTCTATATGTCCTAAATTACACTCCGTATACGAAAAACGGGCCTAAATTACCTTTAATTTAACAAAAATTAATGGCCGCGGCCCTGATGGGTGTGTTCTTCGCAGGGCGCGACGAGCTGGACACCAGGCTCAACCCGGTTCCGCCACGTGGTAGGTGACTCGGTGGGGCTATAACCCTGACTCGACAAGGCTAGGACCTAGGCTAACCTTGTCGCGGGATGCGAAAGAGAAGGAGAAGGGCCTCGCGGGCCGCGAGCCGCCCTATCTCCAGCCTATAAATGAGGAGTTCGAGCATTCAGTTGAAAGCGTTCACTTCTCGCAAGTCTCTCTCAATTTCCGAATAACTAAAATAATTCCCGGGCATAATACCCACTAAATAGTGAAGCTCTGCCTCGATGCAAGTATTATAACCCCCGTTTACGTATTAGTTACGCTGCCCGATTGATCTAGCACCGTAACGTATATCAAGGCTTTGCCTGACTCAGCCGTTGGAGTTCTGTCTTTGGGATATAACTAATGTAAATTGGGTTATTATACTAACACGTGTGCATTGTTTAAATTAACAGATTATAACCAGGAAGTCACCAGGAAATACCTAAAATAGCAATATGAGTAATTCCTCTTTTTGTAAACTGTTTTTACAAAACCTCAATTATTTAAATTACAATTAACAGTGATTGAGTATTTGTAAATCTACAATTATCGTCGGTATGTTGGGGTTTTGTATACATAACTTGTTACTACACTGTGAGTAGTAGCATGACCACAAGTCAGGATTGACAGTACTATGGGTGGTAATTAAAGTAGACGTAAACAAATGTAATTGCGGGTTGCCCTAAATGCTATAAAATGATAAAACTTCTTTTGATTAAACTGGGATTCACTCACCAGTATTTCCCGCTGACAAAAATGTTTTAAACGCTTTTTCAGGTAACAAAATGTGAAAGCCAAATAGAAGCCAGCTGGAGAGCACCGAAGTCTTGGAAAAGTGGCTATAAAAGTTACCTAAATAAAGAAGAAGTCTTAATTCAATAAATTAGAGTTTATCCCTAAAAACAAATTGTAATAGAAACTTTGGTTTTTCCCATGTATTTATTAGTATAAAAATGTGGTGTTTTACTTTGATAAACTATTTCCTAACTACGGACCTGATCTAAATTCCGCTGCCAAATTAATAAACACCGATACCACCCGCTCTGCGTGCTCGCGACCGCCCACCTTCCGGGGCAGGGGTCGAGGGTTGCGACATATAGGAAACCTATATGAGACTTATACTACACTATACGATACGATACGATACTATATGATACGATATAACACCCGTATAGGCCTATATGTAGATACAAGACCTATATGAGACTTATACGAGGCTTATACGAGATTTATACTATACGATACGATACTGAAAAATGTTTTTTTTAAATACATCCTTTATATACGCTACATGTAGGCCTATACGCGGCGTATATAAAGGATTAAAAATATAATTTTACCACAGGTTTGGGGTTAAAAATAAAAGGGTCAAATGGTCTTTTTTTTACTATACGTCGCGTGTAGCCCTCTATGTGGCGTATATATGGGGCAAGTTTGGTAAAAAAGACCATTTTACCCCTGCATTGGGGGTTATACGCAGCCAAAAACAGGGGTAACATTGTCATTGTGACCCTTTATATACGCTGCGTATAGGTCTATACTTAGCGTTTATAAAGGTTTTTTTTTAGAAACATTTATACATTATTGGTTTTAGTAAATTTTATAAAAAAAAGTTTTCTATTTTAAATAAATAAAAAATTAAGTATTTCTTACAAGCTTTTTTTATACAATATTAATCAATTTTATACGATAAATATCGTATCGTATAGGTGTAGTTTAGGTCCCGTATTGACCTCGTATAAGCCTATAAGTGTGATATCGTATCGTATAGGTGTAGTATAGGTCACGTATTGACCTCGTATAAGCCTATAAGTATGATACGTATCGTATAGCATAGTATATGTCCCGTATAGCTCCCTTATAGGCCTATTGGTGTGGTTTAGGTCCCGTATAAGCCTATAAGCATATACAAGACCTATAGGAAACCTATACGAGACTTATACTACACTATACGATACGATACGATACGATACAATACGATACTATACTATACGATACGATATAACACCCCTATAGGCCTATAGGTGTGGTTTAGGTCCCGTATAGGCCTATAGGTGTGGTTTAGTTCCCGTATAGGCCTATAGACATAACAAGACCTACAAGGAACCTATACGAGACTTATACTATACAATATACGATACGATACGATGCAATACGATACGATATTATAGGATACCATATAACACTCGTATAAGCCTATAAATGTAGTATAGGTCCCTTACAGGCCTATATGTGTGTTCTAGGTCCCGTATAGGCTTATATGTGTGGTTAAGGTAGGCCTATAGGTGTGGTTTATGTCCCGTATAGGCCTATAGGTGTGGTTTAGGTCCCGTATAAGCCTATAGGCAAATGCAAGACCTATAGGAAACCTATACGAGACTTATACTACATTATACGATACGATACTATACGATATGATATAACACCCGTATAGGCCTATATGCAGATACAAGACCTATATGAGACTTATACGAGGTTTATAAGAGACTTATACTATACGATACGATACTTAAAAATGTTTTTTTAAATACATCCTTTATATACGCTACGTATAGGCCTATACGCGGCGTATATAAAGAGTTAAAAATATAATTTTACCACATGTTTGGGGTTAAAAATAAAAACTACCCTTTATATAAGCTGCATATAGACCTATACGCAGCGTATATAAAGGGTCAAAAAGACAATATTACCCTTGTTTTTGGCTGCGTATAGCCCCCAATGTAAGGGTAAAATGGTCTTTTTTACTATGCGCCGCGTATAGCCCTCTATGTGGCGTATATATGGGGCAAGTAGGGGTGTTCAGAATTCGTTTCGAATTCGAAAAATTCGAAATTCGTTTAAATTCGATTCGATTATCAAGAATTCGTTTCGATTATAAGAGTTCGAATTCGATTCAATTCGAGTCAAGTAAATCGAATACGAATCGAATACGAATTTACAATTTCAAATTCGATTCGAAATTCGAATAAAAATTATACATTTTTATTTATTATTTTCATATCTAATACATATACAACTTTTATTAGGCTTTACTACAAATTATTTTAAAATTTATTCAAAAAAAAATTACCCATTACCAAACCAACCACATGGCCCATAACTAAAACCTAAGTAACAAATCTATCAATAGATTTCTAACCCTAAAAATATTAACTTGTAATGTGGAGTGGTTATTCCCGACTTCTCGTTTTGAATTTTAGATTTATGACACTTTATTTGGAACTATTTTAATATGATATCGTACTTTATGGTTGCTTTAAAATTTATGTTTCATTTTGATAGTTTTTTACATGTTTTTAAAGAATCTAAATCATATCGAATTTATTCGAATTCGATTCGAATTCGATTTTTTAATCGAATACGAATCGAATACGAATTGGGTTTTTTATTTGAATACGAATTTGAATCGAATTTGGTAGATTTTAATCGAATTCGAATCGAATACGAATTCAAGGAAAAATAAAAATTATTCGAATAATTCTTGAATAATTCAAAAATTCGATATTCGATTCGATGAACACCCCTAGGGGCAAGTTTGGTAAAAAAGACCATTTTACCCTGCATTGGGGGTTATACGCAGCCAAAAAGAGGGGTAACATTGTCATTTTAACCCTTTATATACGCTGCGTATAGGTCTATACGCAACGTATATAAAGGTTTTTTTGAGAAACATTTATACATTATTGGTTTTAGTAAATTTTATAAAAAAAGTTTTCTATTTTAAATAAATAAAAAAAATTAAGTATTTTTACAAGCTTTTTTTATACAATATTAATCAATTTCATACGATAAATATCGTATCGTATATGTGTAGTATAGGTCCCGTATTGACCTCGTGTAAGCCTATAAGTGTGATATCGTATCGTATAGGTGTAGTATAGATCACGTATTGACCTCGTATAAGCCTATAAGTGTGATATCGTATCGTATCGTATGGGTGTAGTATAGGCCACGTATTGACCTTGTATAAGCCTATAAGTGTGATATCGTATCGTATAGCGTAGTACATGTCTCGTATAGCTCCCTTATAGGCCTATTGGTGTGGTTTAGGTCCCGTATAAGCCTATACGCATATACAAGACCTATTGGAAACCTATATGAGACTTATACTACACTATACGATACGATAAAATACGATACTACATTATACGATACGATATAACACCCGTATAGGCCTATAGGTGTGGTTTAGGTCCCGTATAGGCCTATAGACATATACAAGACCTACAAGGAACCTATATGAGACTTAAACTATATACTATACGATACGCTACGATGCAATACGATTCGATATTACCACACAACACTCGTATAAGCCTATAGATGTATTATAGGTCCCTTACAGGCCTATATGTTTGGTTTAGGTCCCGTATAGGCTTATATGTGTGGTTGAGGTCCCGTATAGGCCTATAGGTGTGGTTTAGGTCCCCTATAGGCCTATAGGTGTGGTTTAGGTCTCGTATAAGCCTATAGAAATATACAAGAGCTATAGGAAACCTATACGAGACTTATACTACACTATACGATATTTTACGATACGATACGATTCGATACTATACGATACGATATAACACCCGTATAGGCCTATATGTGTGGTTTAGGTCCCCTATAGGCCTATAGGCATATACAAGACCTATAGGGAACCTATACGAGACTTATACTATACACTATACTATACGATACGATACGATACGATACAATGCAATACGATACGATATATAGGATACCATACAACACCCGTATAAGCCTATAGATGTAGTATTTAAAAATAATTAACGGTATGATATTTAAACAATTATAGCATTCGAACCGCACTAGACATGGTATAATAATTTAATTTAAACGATAACAATATAATATATTTGAACCGTATATACGTTTTCCAAAACAATTTAACGGTATATAATATTATTGGTCTAACATTAACGATTATATATTTTAAGCGATTTAACGTTGAAAATCGGGTGAGAATTTATACCGCAAATATATCAAAATAGCAAAAAAAAAAAAATCTGATGGTTTATATATGCTGCGTATAGCTCTATACGCAACGTATATAAACCCTTGTTTTCTGTGCAATGATTGCTAATAAGGCTCTGAATTCTATGGTTTATATACGCTGAGTATAGCTCTAAACGCAGCGTATAGAGGTAACCTTATACACTGCGTATAGACCTATACGCAACGTAGGTAAGCCCTAAGTGTGCAGATAGCCAACCAAGGTGTGTAGATAGTGTGAGCCTAATATTATTGGTTACAAAGATGCCAAAATCCCTAAAATGCCCCTAAAGTGTCTTAAATTTTTTGACAATGCACAAGTTTACCCCCTCTAAATTAGCTTGACTCTCTTGTACATGTTGCTTGAAGAGGTGTACCCAATGTAAAATTACAATAAGGGTAGATAACCTAGTTTGCTTAAAAAGGTAGTATAGACTAATCAATTTATATAGTTTAAATATCTAACCATTCATCAATATATATACTAAATTTATCATATAAAATAATATATTTACCTAATGTATCATAGTAAGTCACAATTAAGGGTGCAAACGAGTCGAGACGAGCTCGACTCGGGCTTGAGATTGTTTACCTTATGAGGACTCGACTTGGCTCGGGTCGATTTTGTTTTTAAAATTTAAGCTCGACTCGTGGGTAGTTTCTCAAGCTTAAGGTCAGCATAATTTTTATTTATTAAATAATTTATATGAATTATAATTACTATTTATTATGAACTGATATATAACATAATACATATAATTTAGTTGTTTATCATAAATTTAAAAATAAAAATTATATATATAATAAGCTCATTTATGCTCGTGAACTGGCTCAAGCTCGATAAGTAAAGCTAGAGTTTGGGCTTGGGCTCACTTACAAGATGTTTGACACTAATTTTCAGTCCCTGATACTTCTCTTACAATCGTAGAACTTGAGCCTGGATACTAAAAATCAGTCCTTAATCCTTTTCATACATAAAAAGGCGTTCAAGACTGAATATCAATCCCAATTTTGGTTCATTTTTGAAACATTAACGACTGATTTTCATTCTCTAATACGTTCTATTCATACTAAAAACAAAAGATTAGTCACTGATACGCTTGCACCATTTTTCATTACAGAGAGAACTTATTTGGGACTGAAACTCAGTCTCGGAAAAGTTCCTCCTAAAACCCTATATTGCACACGAATATTTGTGACTGAATTTTAGTCCTAAATAAGGTGAAAAAATATTAGCGACTGATTATCAGTCACTAACATAAGTCATCCAAAAATCAGTCCCCATTGTGATAAATCAGTCCCAGATATTATGTACTTGAGACTTATATATCAGTCCCTAATAGTTTAGTCTCTAATAGTCACTTTTCTTGTAGTGGCCAAACTTCAAAAGAGATATTGCAGCTTGTGTGGCTCGATGCTTGACATATTCTTAGGTAAAAGCCAAATATCAAAAGTCATCTTGGTTGCTACAACAACCAAAAATTCCCGAATGGAAATGGGAACAAATATCCATGGACTTTATCACCAAGTTCCCCAATACATCTAGTGGCCACACCACAATATGGGTAATTGTTGACCGTTTAACAAATTCCGCACACTTCCTACCTATCCGAGAAACCAATAAAATGGGAAAGTTAGCTCGTTTATATATTCAGGAAGTAGTGTCGAGACATGGATTGCCAATGTCGATTATTTCCGATCGTGATAGTCGTTTTACTTCTAGGTTTTGTCGAACCTTGCAATGTGCTCTAGGTACTCATTTGGATATGAGTACGGCTTATCATCCATAAACAGATGGTTAAAGTGAAAGGACCATTCAAAATTTGGAGGACATGTTGCGTGCTTGTGCAATTGATTTTGGAGGTAACTGGGATTCACACTTACCTTTGGTAGAATTCTCGTATAATAATACTTATTATTCCAGTGTTTAAGTTGCACCGTTTGAAGCTCTTTACGGGCGTAAATGTAGATCCCCTATATGTTTGGATGAGGTCGGAGAGAAGCGAGTGACTGGGGCTGAAATCATCCAAGAAACGACATATAAAATATTCCAGGTTAGGGAGCGCTTGAAAGTGGCTCGAGAGCAACACAAGAGTTACGCGGATGTAAGGCGCAAACCATCAGATTCTAAGCCAGTGATAAGGTCTTATTGAATGTCTCACCCTGGAAAGGTGTGGCTAGATTCGGAAAGTGCGGAAAGCTAAATCTAAGATATGTTGGTCCCTTTGAATTCTTGGCAAGGATATGTCCCGTGGCTTATAGGTTCAAGTTACCCGACGAACTTAGTGGGATACATGATATTTTCCACGTGTCGAATATGAAAATTTGTCTCTTGGATGAAACCATTGATCACCCCTACCGACGAGATTCGTATTGATGATAAGCTTCACTTTATGGAAGAACCGATCGAAGTCACGGACTGGAAAGTTCAGAAGCTTAGGCGTAGCAAAATCATGTTGGTGAAAGTGCATTAGAACGCAAAACGTGGACTAGATTTCACATGGGAAAGGGAAGATCAAATGAAAACAAAGTATCCCCGCTTATTTGAGAAGACTCCTATTTAAGATGACTCGGCTTGAATTTCAAAACCAAATTCTTTTAACAGGGGAGAATGTGACATCGGGCAAAATTTCAGGTGTAATTCTGTATGAGGTTAATAAAATAATTAACGAATTTAAGTATATATTTATACCAGTTAAGGTTAATTGAGTACCAGAAAATAGCGGAGTATTAGAATGCACAGGATTGCAGTAGTTTAATTAAAGATGTGACGTGATCGCATGAGTATAACTTGTTTAGAACGAATGTTGGTGATAACCCGATAACAAATAAATAACCAAAAAACAATCCTAGATGCACGGGATATAGAATAAATGGTGTTTATATAAAATATAGGACGTTTTGAAAGTACAAAATTCTAATAGAAAACACAAAAAAATAAATCTCCCGGTAACAAAATAAATTCGCATAGCGCGTCTGCGCGTATAACTTAAAAATGCACCTACCGAAAGCCTATATAAGGGGAGGGGGGTGGTTCACTAGTGATAGAATCTATCACTCACAAGCACCAATCAAGTTCCGCCATGTCATCGACCATTTTCCCATCACTCACAACCTTTTTTAGGCGGGGTGGTCATCACTCACCACCACACCCAACAATTTCCCCCCAACCAACAATTACCCTCACCAAAAAAGTATCACGTCCGTGAAGAAAATAACGGAAATCAATTTTCGTGGAAGATTAACGCGTTATAGGTTGGACCGGCGGTGGGAAATAACGAGTTATACATTGTCCGTGATAATATCACGGTACCACCCCGTCCTCTCTAAGCAATTGATAGTTGAACAAGTCGATGTTTAAATATAGTTGGAGGTTAATTTAATGTTCGGAGGAATATCTGGCATTTAAAATCAATCAAAAACCAAAGAGTCCGGCCTAAACCTATCTGATTTAGCATATGGGAAAAATCAAAAGTGGGACCCAGAAAATCACTACCCATAACCGGCCCCATAAAACACCCCCCCCCCAAAACTTACCCCTTTGGTTTAGCCTGTGAAAGTATATAAAATCATGTTAATTGTCATGATGGAAGATGTGATATTGATAAAAAAAATATCTATCCTAGCCTATATATATTACACTACCCTAAAACAAACAACACAAACCCATATTCCCTTGGCAACCTACGGCCAAGAACCCCCTCCCCCATTCTCTCTAGCCAAGCAATCACTAATCACCCCTTAATAACCTCCTAAAACCTTAATCAACGTGTGTTTGGAAGGCTTAGAGCTTAACATTGTGGAAGAACACACACTATCCCATCAAATCCATCAAGTTTGGTCATCCCTAGTCTTAGAACTAGTGGCAAGAATCCTAATTTCTTGTATAATTCTTGATGTGAAGTCTAAACTTGCAAGTTGTACACTAACACAAGATTAACAAGATGATTAAAGTGGGATTTAGAAGGCTTATACAAACTAAAATGGATGTATTAGGGTGATAACATTGGGTGTGGGTTAGGATAATGTTGTTGATGATGTTTTAAAAACTCGATAAGTAACAAGAGACTGTTTAAAAAAAAATACGTTAAAGTAACCTAAGTTTTGTTGAAAATTGGTAAATGGACTAAATGACTAAAAACCCTAAAACAAGTGACTAAGTATGCCTATAATGGCGTATCATGACAAATGGAAGAAATAATATCTCATAAAATTGTTCATGGTAAGAACTGGTTTGTTAATGTAAGTTGATGTTTGCTAAAGGTTATAAGCTTTAAAGTCTAAAGACTATAAATTTAATTCTTGAAAGTTAGAAGTTCCTAAATTAACTTTTGAAAAGTTAAAAGACTTAAAAGTAATTTTGGAAACTATGAGGGTTTTAAAATGGAAATTTGAAAAAATAGAGTCAAGAATATTACTTTTGAAAGTTTGGTGTCAAAAATGTAATTTTGGCAACCAATTGAGGTATTTTATGAGGAAGTATGGTAATTTGGTGAAATTAATAAAAATAATATTATTTAAAAAAATTGATGTTTTATAAAGTTTAAGTTATAAAAACGTGAAAGAAAATGATGTTTTATAAAGTTTAAGTTATAAAAACGTGGAAGTTGTAGAAAGATATAAAAAAACTAAGTTTTTTATAAATAAATCGAGTAACTAAAGTTATTTTTATATATTTCCATGAGAAAATATGTTAAGAAATTATGGGAATGATAATCTCGAAGAAAACGTATTAATTGGAAATCTAACAAATTAACCGAAACAAATATGTTTCGGGGTTAACTTAGATAAGTTAAACGACCGGAAATAAAACACGAGCTATTGGACGAAAACTAAGACGAATTGACATATGTGTATGTATTACTTCCTACAAGCTACAACTTAGTAGTTTTGCTGAAAAATATATATTATAAACAAAATATATAAGTATGTTTAATGGATGAAAAGTATGAGTGAGATTTTGTGTAAAAAGAATTAAGTATAAATATGTATAACACAATTTTGTATGGGATGTCATAAGTATATTTGAGGTATATACACTTATTAAAAATTTATAAATACTTACTTCGGACAAAATCTCTCAATCGACAAGAACCTATTATATTTATCTTCCCATTAAGATAAATATATGGTGAAGTGACTCGAGTCGAGTGGCAAATGGAAACATAATTCAAGCTAACAAATATATAGGAATGTATTCTTCACAACGGTCATTGACGTAGAGGAACATGGGCAAATGATCGTGGTTGGAGAAAATGAATCTGAATAACTTGTAACGGGTTAACCCATCACTATCAGGCCTCTGATAGGATATCTTTAATTGAACGGGAAATATAAATAGTGGTTTGGTAGGTGGGGTATGACTTGCCGGTTATGACACACACTATTGGACCGGTGTCATATTAAGTTAGGACACATGTAGGTGGTCTTCCCTCAGATCTTGGCTAGCTATTTCCTGTTTTTATTTACGTATTTGCTTATGGTGAGTCTTCACGCCCCTTTACCTTTTAATGTTTTTAAACTTAGGGAAATATATGTATGTTAAAAAGTGTAGTAACTTGTGGAAACATGAAATTTCACATGAGATGGTCGCATGGGTAGCAGTAAAGTCACAAGGGACGTGTAGTCTCTGCAGTTAACTGTAACCATTAATACAAAGTAGTGTAGCCATAAGAATATATGAATAGTACTACTGGATCTTGACAAGACCCACCCTGGTTGATTAGCCTCAACTCGAAAGGACCAAGGGGTGCAATGATATTCCCAACTAGTTGTTACCATGTGAAACAACGTGCAGGGCAATGTAAGACTGTTTCCAATGCAACGGCCTGCATTTACTACATGCATCCTAATCATCACTGTCACATCAGCTTTTTACCCATCCTTTCAACATGCACTCTCTTTCATTTATTTAACTCCAACAGACCCTTCTCTCATGCATCATCTCTCTTCCACATCACCATTTCTTTTTCTATTGAAATTGCCCCACCACCTCTTGCATTTAGATGCACACGTGCTTGCTCCATGGCCCTCCACCCCAATGCATCCTTCCAACATGCCTTTTCGACATCACCAAATGCACCTCCACCAAAGTAAGCATTGGAGATAGTCTTAGTGTTGGCTTTGGTTATGAGCTCATGGGAATGCCATCGACCTAAGGATTTGCAACCCTAATTTATATTTTGTACATTTCCTATTTTTGTTACGCACACTGGTTTTTAGATAATGGTATTTATTTAAATCGAAAACCTGTGAACTCACTTATATATTTTATATATTGATGATTTTTAACTTATCTTTCAGATAAACTAAGAAAGTGTTAACCAGACTACATGACTAGGGTATGGAACGTAATGGCGATCGGATTTTTGGTTGGAGGATTTGTGTTTATTTTTCATAGCCTTGGGAAATAGATGAAAACCTCTTTTGATAAACAACTTTTAAATACATTTTTGGGCATGTATTGTTACTTGAATATTTTTCGACGTTTTAATTAATATCTTTTCTAAATTATGTGTTTGTGTAATCTTGGTTGTGAAACATATCTTTTCACATAGACCACGTGTTTCCGCCATTGTCGTGGTGTGACATACACATAATTTGTTTTTCTCATTATGATTAAAGATTTATGTTGTGCAAACTAGAGGTGATACATGATCAATTTGGTGGATTAGGATCTAATACAAAGGATCCTAATTGTAAGAAGGGTACAAAGGCTCCTAAAAAAACCCATTAAAAAAAAAAAAAAAAAAAAAAAAAAATTAAACATCCACCACCACCACCCAAAAACCTAAACCCTCACCCCTATAAATCCTTCTTACACTTCTTAGAATTAGGAGCTTTGTAGAATAACTTGACCCTCAATTTGGTTTCGCATAAGTTATAGTTGATATGTAATTACAGTGTGACAACTCCCGAGCTGTATGCATAATTAATCGTTGTCATTGATACATCTATTTTTCGAATCCAGAAAATGACAAATTCTTTGTTTGGAAAAAAAGAGAAGGATTACGCAGTCTAGTAGTTCAATCCGACACATTTTTTTTAGCTAAATGACATCCCAGAAGCAAATTCTTATGTTTAACAATGGTTTCTGTTCTTATGACATCCCACAAGCAAATTCTTGTGTTTAACAATGGTTTCTGCTCTTATGTTGGCGACAACAACAAAATAAAAACAAATAAAAATGGACAAAATAAACAAACTCTTAAGAACAGATGTAAAGACCATCTTCTGAACATAGTCAAATCTTGCAAGCATCAATTGATCTGGTACCTTCCTGGTAATTCTTTAAATAGAAGTCGAGAGAAAAAGTGACGTTCTTGTATAACCTTGGCGTGTCATCCGTAATCAGCCCATCTATAGGTCCAATATCCTTTTCAGTTTGAGGCATGCAGAACATCGCCACAGTAATCCTTTGGTACTTTTCGTGTACGAACACTCGATGTATCGGGCTCTTGAACACTCCATTACTCATTATCTGCACATGTACATATCATTCATCAAATATCTGCTGATCTCCAAATAAATCATATTTTCACAAGAAAGATTGATCTAGAGTTTTCACATTGACATAAAAAAAAAAAAAAAAAAGAATACCTCCATTTGATCGCCGACATTGATGGTTAGAGCATCGGGAACAATAGGGACTCCGAACCACTGACCATCTTTCAAAATTTGCAGACCTTCAAGCCCTTTATCTTGCAACAGAAATGTGATGGCTGAACCATCAGAATGTGGCTTGAGTCCCAACACTTTATCAGCCCATGGACAAGGAGGGTAGTAGTTAAATCTTCCCAAAATTTTTGAATTAGTTGTCCCATATTGGTCTAAGAAACAATTCTCCTCCAAGTTCAATGATCTAGCCATGGCTTTAAATATAACTTCATTAATCAACTCAACTTTGGAGCAATATTCATCAACCACTTCCCTGAAACATCACAGATGCATGTTCAATTTGACATTAGTTTTTTTTGGCCGGACATACGAGACCGATTTACCTGAAGTTAGTAGGATTTTGAGGCCAAAATTGAAGCCTTTGTTGATCTTGAGGAAGAACAGTGAGAAACAGTCTATCAGTCCAATCAAGAGTTTGGCGATCTGAGAGGACCATGTCATTTCCATAGCCTTCAACATCACCTTCTTCCCTCGAGCATTTCTTCTTCTCCTCTGCTGATAAATTGAAGAAGAGTCTGCTGATTTCACGAACTTTATCCAAAAGGGGACCTTCAATTCCATGGTTAATTGCCTGAAATCCGATCAAATATCAATTAATCAGTAACACGAACTCCAACCAAGCGGGGTGGAACTAGGGGTTCAGAGGGTCCGCTGACTCTTTATCACCAAAGTTTGTTGGATTTATATTTTTTTATGTATGAAATCTGATATTTTCTTAAGGAAAGACATAAGCCGACCCCTATTTGTAACATGTGGAGAAGAAAACTTTACGATGACCCTCTAATTAAAAAGTTCAAGTTTTTCCACTACCAAGAAGTGTTAGATTAGATAGATCAGGTATAGAAAAAAAAAAACCTGAAAGCACCCCCAAGTGGTAAGAGCTGTTTTAAGCCTATCGAGCTCGAAATGAGATGAAGTTAAGAGGCTAACATCAATAACAGGAATCTCCGTTTGAGAAGACTCGACAGTCTTGGTGATGTTACCATACTCTTCATCTTCTTTACAGATAAATCTTTCTGGCAGTTGGTCATAGTTGGCCGCTATTTGGTGAACTTGAATGGTCACTGACTCGCGGTTCACCGGAGCAACCCCTGACTGGGATTCAACCATGCCTCGGCAAATTAGTGAGTAATTAACTATCAAATTGATACATACAGATGTGACGAAGAGTTTGAATTGTGTACTCACCTTCCTTAAAATAATCAAAGTTGACTTTCATATCAAGATGATCATACGGTGTTTTTTTTACTCTAGCCATACTACAAAACAAACAATACGACTACCGTAGTTATTACCAGTTATATTTTGTCTTTTTTTTTTTTCTTTCTGAAATTGATACCCGTTGACAATTTCATATAATCAAACCCAACCTACAAGGCTACAAATATACAACATATAATAATATTTTTTTGAATGGCAAACTTTTCGATATCTTAACTTTTTCATTTATAAGGATTTAAACCTACAACTTCACATTTGTAAGGAGACATTAGACTACTTAGTGTGGTTTGGTTAGTTCCCAAAAAGACTATCTGTCACGTAGGCGTCACCTCACCAAGGGTGGAGGACCATCCTCTTGGGGACTACCCAAGGGTGTAGAAGACTACCAACCTATTATAAAAAACCAATATAATATAATATATAATAAAGGGGAGAGAGAGAAGCAGTGGCGGACCCAGGATTTTATTTCAATGGGGTCCATTTTCGGGTCGGTTCTCGTTCAGGTCGAGTCAAAGTGAGGTTTGAACTAGATTTAAAAAAAAATAAGAAAAATGGGCTAATCAAGGATTGAACCCATGACCTCTTGGTGGAAAAGAGAGAGATTTACCACTACACCAGCTTTCTTTTTATTTCTATGATGTCCACCTAATTGTATTTATGGGGTCCATATGCAATTTAATATACCGAATCTACTATTTTTTTAAAAAAGATTGGGGTCCGGGGACCCCGATGGCACCAATGTGGGTCCGCCCCTGGAGAGAAGTCAGAGGGGGGCCCACTTGTTTACCTCATCTCTAACGGCTTGGAGTAGACGCCAGTGCCACGACGAGCCCAAGTGGGGGGGGGGGGGGGGTGTGCGACGTGGGAGGCGAACCGGGACGGGGAGGAGACGACCCCCATACCCCATGGTCTTATACCACTAGACAATAAGTCATAGGTACAACATATAATAATTATGATTTTTAGTAATTAACACTATCAGTTTATACATTAACTAGGTTAGAACCCCGTGTATTACACGGGTTAAATAAATGTAATTTTATGTACTAAATAAAAAACAATATATTTTTAAAAACCTCATTTATTACCCATGTTGAGTAAATATAATTTTACATATTAAATAATAAAAAAAATTATATCTTTAAGAACCTCGTTTATTGTGTAGGTTGAATAAATGTAATTTTATATACCAAACAATAAAAAAAAAATATTTTAAAGAAACCTTGTATTCACAGGTGGAAAAAATGTAATTTTATATACTAAATAATAAAAAAAGTTATATTTTAAAAAAAACTTCGTGTATTGTACAGGTTGAATAAATCTAATTTTATATAGCAAAATAATAGAAAAAATGTTATATCTTTAAAAACCCTGTGTATTACACGGATTTATCTATTGTTAAAAAATCTTTGTAAATCAAAATGGATTTTTTTTTATTATTTTTTAAATCAGGTTAGCACTATTTTAAATTTTTGGTTTGATTAATAAGTTAACAATAATAACAATTAATAATATGCATGTTTACCTACTGTTAAGTGAAGCAATGCTTTTTAATTTAGATAAGACTTTACGATTTGAAGTTAAGTTTATGGCAATAATTTAGAGTTGATAAGATTTATATTAATTTAACTAATATTTAATAATTTAAATTAAATAATAATTAGCTACAATTAAGGTGGTCTAGAATAATGACAAGTGTCCCTCCATTGGTTCCTTTTATTATAGAGTACTAGCAGTAAGACCCGTGTGCAAACACGGGTGGTTTCTTAGAAAACCATGCATAACACATATTGATAGAACATATAGATACATGTATAGATATTGTACCAAAACGTGTTATCTATTATAACTAAAAGACAAGTATAAGTACATATAAAATATGTCTAACAAACTTAATAAAAGATGTCTAAAAGATGTCTAACAAACTTAATAAAATTCATCAGTTACATATGATTATTTCCATTCTCTTATTCAAAAAAGAGAGTATCCACCCATTGACAATGTAAACTGTTATAAACATAAGTACATATAAAAGATGTCTAACAAACTTAATAAAATTCGAATACAACTTAAGTTTTAAGAAACATTAACTAAGAATATACGATCACCTGCCTAAACAACACATATCAAATCTCAGTCAAGAATTTGTTACGCAGCAACATGTCCTTTGCTACATGTTGTGATCTGGTTAAATATGCTACTGGAGACAATGTAACAGCTGCTGATCCAACAATCTCCCTATACAACAGATGATACGAAAACCCTTCTTTATTACTGATTTTTATTCTCATCAACATCTCCCTGATTTCTCCTTTGAACTGTAGTTCAAAGTCCAGGGAGAACATGTCTTCTTCATCATCCCTTTCAAGTTGAATATCCAACAAATCTTGGAGATCGTATGCATTCAGATTATATGCACTATCCATTTTAATCTCTTCAGCACTACCATCTGATCTGATCAAAGTCAATACTTGGGTTTTTGAGAATGACTTCCACTTTACTATTTTTGGATCAGTTGGTTTTCTTGGGCAAAGAATTATTGAAGATGAGTTTGGTGATTGTGGTCTGCTAACTAAATTTGCAATTGGTTCAGACAAATCAGATGATGAGAGAAGGTTTTTCGGAGTATCGATTTTTAGAGACATAGCAGCAGTTGTAGGATAGACTTGGTTTTGAAGAACATTTGAATCTTCAGCTCTAAGTTCTTCCAGCTTTTTGAATGTCTCAACTATCTTCAGTTTAGACCATCTGGCCACAAGCTCTGCTCTCATTCTTTTAAACTTCAATGCCTCATCTGAATCCACTGTGTTGACTTTCTTCTAATTAGGTGGAGTTGGCTTTACGAGAGGATAATTGTGCATTTTTGTGAGTCTATCGATCTCTTCTCTAAGAGCATCTGCTGACCAGTTTTTGAATTGATCTTCAGTTACCTTATATGGTTTGTACTTCATAATGTGTGCAACATAAGCATCCCTCAGTTTCATTTGAAGTTCAGGAATTACTGGCCTCTCAGACATGGATTTACTCACGTCCCTAGCATAGTCTTCAAGTTTTACGACTTTGCTAAGCTGAAATGATAAAAACCTCTGGTATTCCCTGTTATCCATCCCTATGCTTTTCTCTCTTGCTATAACCTCAGCCTATGATACTTTTAATTTCAGATACTCATCTAAGTTTTGAGGCTTCTTATAGTTATAAAGAGATGGGAAGGATCTTTTAGATGGATCCTCTATTGTGAAGAATGATTCAATTTCACCTTTAACAATGACTAACTCCAACGGATATTGAGCTTCCAGAGGAATGACTGATGGTAGTGTAGCAATTGTAAGAGATGAAGTAGCTTCTCTGGGTGGAAATGACGAGCATGGACTGTTTTAAATGGAGGCAGATGATACAGGGATTGCTGATTTAATCTCCTCATCATCTTCTAACACAATATGAGTTTTTCTCTTACGTGTGGAGATGATTTCTGGTGAAGGAGAATGTTTTGGTAGTGAAGATGAATGTATGGGAAATTGTTAGTGCAGTAATGTCTATCGCCTCTGTCAATCCAGATTGTAGTAGAAACTGAAGAAAACTAGAGCTTTTATTGTTATAATTAGATAGAAAAGGCAAGGTGGCATTATTGTAAATAAGGAGTCATTCCTTATAACCTTGGCCTATAAATAGAAGACTTAGGGTTTTCATTTAGCACTTTTGGTCATTTGCACTTTTGGAGCTAAGAAGCTAGAGAGAGAAAGTGCTCAAGCTGATTCGTGGTGCTTTGTACAATTTCAGATTATCAATAGAATCACGTTTATATTACGTTCTCGTGTTCAGTCCACGCATGTGTAAGGATTCCGCACGTCACACGTGTCGATACGCAATCGTTCGGGAGTCAAAAACCGGTCCCTAAAAGTGGTATCAGAGCAGGAGCTCGATTGAAGGGATCTCACACAAAATCGAACAAGATCTCATCAGATTCTGATCAAGAATTCATCCAGATTTGTCAAATTTCTTCATTTTTCTATTTTCTTCACTTTTAGTCTGAAAATCACAAAATTAACATGGCTTTTACGGTTAAAATTGGCTGAGTTTTGGATATTATGTGCGAAAATCATTGATCTATAAGCCTACAAAATTTTAGATCAAAATTCCAAGTAATTTGAGAGAAATCAAGATTTTTCTGTCCGATCTGTTAAACATGTTCGTTGCTGTTATTGGTGATGATCACCGATCGGATGACCATCCGACCCTTAACTCATATTGTTTGTTAAGTACATTGTGTCAAGTGTCGGATTGCAACTCGATCGGATCGCCATCCGATCCATTGCAAGTCATTAAAGGTTGACTTTGTTGACTCTGACTCGATCGGATCACCATCCGATCCACAGCACATTGTTCATTCAAGTTTTAAGGTTCAAGTGTCGAGTGGCAATCCGAACGGATTGCCATCTGATCCTAATCACTTTATTTGCTTGTGTCACATGTTCAAGTGTCGGATCATCACTCGATCGGATCACCATCCGATACTTTGTTGGTGTCACTCGATCGGATCACCATCCGATCCAAAGCATATTGTCAAGTGTCGGATCACCACTCGATCGGATCACCATCCGACACCTAGCAGTCAATTGATTTGAGGACCAATCGTCGGATAGTCACTCGATCAGACCACCATCCGATCTGTTGCCATCCGATCATTATTATTCTGTTGACCTTTGTTGACCTCACTTGATCGGATACCCATCCGATCCAGCTGTTTGATAGTTTTTTTTAACTGATCATGTTTGTTCGTTTGCAGGTGATTTGAGGTTATAAACAAGAAACGTCATGGCTGAAGAGTTTTACAACACGTTCTACAAAGCTTTCACATCAGAATCTTCGAAAACTTCAACCGTTACACCAAAAACCATAACAAAAGCAATCAATGATAATATTAAACATGATAACTTCTATGGGACTTATTCAAAACCACCTAAACTCGAAAGTATTGAAGATTACACATGGTGGAAAGAACGTTTTATCAACTGGGCCAAAGCTTATGCACATGAAAGCTGGTTTTTCATGGAGTTTGGATATGATAGACATGCCAATGACAAAGGCGAAGAAATCCCACTCAAAAGCTTATCCGTGGAAGACAAAAAGAATTTTTCATATGAACAAAGAATGATTGCTCTAATCCAACAGTTGATTAGAGATGATATATTTGCATTACTTGTTCATGATAGTTCTTCAAAATCGGTTTGGGAAGCTTTAAGGGTTAAAGCTGAGGGCGGTAAACAGATTAAAAAGAATAAAATTGCTTTACTAAAAAAAGAATTTGATCTGTTTGACAGTTTAACAGGAGAGTCGGTGAGACAAATGATTGAGAGATTTTGTCATTTAAAAATTGAGCTCGATAGATTTGGAATCATAAAAACACGTGAGGAAATTATTGATAAAATCATTGAAGCGTTACCACGAGCTGATCAGTGGCAAACGTTCGTTTTTATTTTGAAAAATGGTGTGTTGTATGAAACAATTACTCTTGATGTGTTGATTGAAAAGATTGAAACTCATGAGCTTGAATTGCAGAAACAGAACATGATGAGTAGTTCTTCGCATCAACAGAATGTCGGTCTTTACTACAAGGGCAGTGTACCTCAGGTGACTGTAAATGAATCACCAAAGACGGCATTCAGTGTTGAAAAGTCAAAAGAACCACAGAAAAGCTCATCAAGTTATGATCCAGGATATCATTCATCATCAACAACATCTAACTCTGAAGAACCAGAAGAGATTCTCTGCAACATCGCTATAAAGCTAAAGAAGTCTTCAACAATGAACATCAACGCTGCTAAACAACAAATGAGTCTTCTAGGATCAATTCTGGAATCATACGAAGATCTGGTAGCTGGTAAAATTGGAAATTCCGAATTATCAAAGGAAGATTATGACAAGATCGATCCAGAAGAGATGGAACTCATTGATCTAAGATGGTGTTTAGCAAGCTGCATTCGACGAGTTCAGTGGTTCATGGATATTACTGGCAGACAATCAATCTGTGGACCATCAACAAAACTGGGTTTCGACAAATCAAAAGTGACCTGCTTCAAATGCAAGCAAAAAGGTCATTTCAAAAGAGAATGCATAAATTATATTGTTGAAGAAACCACCAATCCGTTTAAAGAAGATTAATATCAAAAGGCGATCTATCACAAGAACAGAGAGGAATCTCCAAGGTTGAAATAAATTGAAGATAATCCTGAAAAGGAGAAATCAAGAGCTTGTGTTGTGATTCAAGATGATGAAGGATTTGACTGGAGCGAATTCCTTTCAGAAGATGATCTTGTAGATGATAAGTTCACAGCACATGGCAGAATTGTATCAAAGAATAAACATCGTTCATTTGTTGCTGAGATAAAAGAGAAAACAAGAGAAGAAATTCTGAAGGAGAAAACATACAGAGAAAGGTGTATTGCAGGATATCGAATCGAGGAAATGGAAATAGAATACGAAGAAGCAAAGAATTATAGAAGATATGACAAGAAGCGAGAGTGTTATGTCAACAGGAACGGGGAACCAGTTGTTCATCCAAAAGAAGTAGTTTTTGATGATGTTCTTGTAGTAATCCCTCTATCCGGCGAGTATTACTCAAATGTTGAAAGAGATAAACACTATAAGAAAAAGCTGGATAAAATCATTCGAGATGTCATGACAGCAAGTCTGAAGAAGAGGAATGAAGAAAGAATGAAGTGTTAATGGTTTGAAGAAGGTTGCTGAGGAACAGAAGAGTGTTGGTGAAAAAGAAGACAAAGTAGTTGGTGAAAAAGCTGTTACTGAAAAACAGCAGAATGAAGAAGATAAGAAGAAGAAGCTGATAAGAAACAGGAATGTTCGGTTGAAGTGATTGATGCTAATGGTGTTAGTGAGGAACAGAAGAAGAGTGAAGCTGATCAGACACAGACGGAAGCGAAAGTAGAAGTGCCAATCACTGAGGTAAAAATCAATACTAAAATCTTAAGTGAAACTGCTGAACAGTGCAAGAAATGCATGGAAACGTGCAGTGCTTGTACTGAAAAGGATGAAAAATTCAAAACAAGAGACTTAGAATTCACTAAAATCGAAGAAGTTTTCAAAATCAAATGTAAAGAAATGTTAGAAAACGAAAAAGTTTTGAAAGATAATGATGAAAAACTAACACAAAAATGCAAAAGTTTAGAAAAAGAAAATGAAATTTTGAAAGAAAAGGTTTCAAAAATGACTGAAGAGTGTTTACAAAAAGGAAGTGCATGTCAAGAAATGAAAAAGGAATATGATTCAATAAAACTTGCATATCATATTACAAAAGAATCATATGAAGACGTTAAAAGTCAAATGAAACTTGTTCAATCGAGATTGAAACATTGTTCTGAAACAACTGATACGCTTAAGCGATAATATGAAATAAAGCAACAAGTTGTAAACTCTTACATTGAGGATGTTGCTAAGCTAAAGCGTAAAATAGCTGATTTAGAACAAGATAACAACAAGTTACATAGTTATCACGCTTCATCATATGTTCTTGAACGCATTTTCAATTTAAAACCGGATGGTAAAGATTCTGAGCAAAATAAGAAAGGTATTGGCTCGGGATATTATCAGGTTCCACCACTGTTTGAGGAAAAATTCACGTTCTATGATGACGAGAAGGTGGAAAAAGCTTTCAACATGGTTGATCAATTGCCAGATAACATTGACATAACATATTCCAAATCTGGTGATTCTAGTGATTCAGAGGTGGTAGGTAAGGTCGTTGAAAGTGTTTTGAAAGAAGAGTCTGTTGAAATAGGTAAATCTGAGTCACAGGATGAAAATGGAGGTAGTTTTCATGAAGGTTATCTAAAAAACTCAAAATCCGAGAAAAATGCGAATGATGATTCAAAAGGATTGGTATATACCATGATTGGATCAGACAAATTATTCTAAGATCTTGAAGTCCCGATTCAGAATGTGATTTCAGAAAAGATTGACAAAGTTTTCAAGATGGTTGATATTGAAAAATATGATATTTCAAAATTTGCTGGAAAGAGTCACAAAACTTTTTATAACAAACCTGATTACAAAAAGAAAAACATGAAGGCTGGGTTGGGTTATAAGAAGAAACAGAATTGGAAAAGAAACGAGATGACAAATTATCAGAAAAAGATGAACTTTGTTCACGGAACAAGTTCCAAAGAAGACAAAGAACTCCAATTTAGACGACATTCTAATAAAGAGTTCTATGCTCAAAAGAAAAAGCAACAACAACAGGTGAAAGATGTTTCAAAGAGAACATGTTTCAAATGTAATCAAACAGGACATCTTGCACGCAAGTGTCCAAATCCGAAACCTGTTGGTGTTGAAACGAAAAAGAAGTCTGATGTTGTGAATCAGAAGTCAATCAAGTTTGACTCAAAGCAAACTTGGAAGCCGAAAATGTCAAAAGCTGAATCACAATAAACCTGGAAACCAGTGACACCCAGATTTAGTACAACACAAAGTTGGAAAACAACTATTGATGCAACTAAACCAAATCAGTTTTGGAAACCAAACGTTGTTGTTCAAAATCAAAATGTTCAAAAAGATTCACATTTTTACAAAAGAGGTGCTCCAAAAGGTCAAACATGGACAGTTAAGAAACAAATGACTTCGGTAAATGAAGAAAAAGATGATGTCAAAATTGAAAAAGTCTTTGTACAAAATGACAAAGATTTTCCAAAATTGAATGAAGTATATTGTGTTGAAATGCCTAAGGTCAAACAGACCTGGGCTAAATTGTTCAAGTAATTGAGTAATTTGAATGTGTAGGTGCTTCAGAAAGAGGATAAAAGTCAAAGCAACAAAGGAAGCAGCCTGGCACAAGAGGAGAAGGCTGCTGGTCCATGCGATGGTTAAACAGGGAGTTTATTTGATTTCTGTATATAAATAAACCATTTTCTAAAACCCTAAAAATTAAAAAAAAATTAAAAAAATTAAAAAAACAAAAATATGTTTTTATTTTGTCAAGAATTTGAAAAATAAAAAATATGTTTGTTTTTTAAATTTTGTCAAAACAAATCAAAAATGGCAAAAATTTGTTGAGTGAAAATGCCGAAACCCTCACGGCGGAACAAACATGATTAATTTCACAAGATTGAGAAACGGTTTTCAAACTGTAAAATATCAATGTGTTGTAAATCATGAGGGTACATTATATTTTCTGCAAAACAGAGCATGTGAAGCAGAAAATGGATGGCGAAACAAAGTTACCTACATCGGTTATCAAATTTTCTTTAAATGTTTTGAATTTTAGGGGGAGTAAGAAACTGTCAGAAAATCCAAAAACATTAGAAAATTTGAAAAAGCCAAAAACACTATAAAATTCAAATTGAGTTTTGTGTAAAAAGAGGAAATGATAGTACATCAGTAGACAATAACAGTACGCTAAAGAATTGGAATGTTAAAATGTGATAAATGGTCTCACTAATGATATGCCAGTAGGTTTTTACATGCTTAGTAGATTTTTTTCGAGATATAAAGCTAAATATCAATACTTACTTATCTCGTGGGGAACATCTCTCGAATATATGGGTAACCCCCGAAATCTTGTTTGAGAGATTGCCTGATTCTGAGATACTAGGTCTTTATACTGTTTGATATCTGAGGTATTATACCTGGTCTTCTGATATTGCGGAAGCAATGGCCTAGACCTCGTATAATACTTTATGCGCTTTAAAAGCTTACCCTCTGCATAAAAATTGAAAAATATCGAAAGATATGAATCAATTGCAGTTGAAGAAAAGATTCTCTAAAGCGAACACACCTAAAGTCGAGCCTTCATCTCTTTGACTGAACGGAAATTCATACCTGAGCTCTCAAGGTCTCGCACTAACCTAGAGAACAGATATCAAATTGGTATACTGACCTGTAAGACTGAATCTAGGGAATCTTGATACGGGAGTATATTCTGAGGTGGGACACGCGAATAAGTTAAGTCCTTAAAACACTAATCTCGTATCTCGAATCAGTTGAACTTTGTGTGAAAATTTAAGTGGATCAGTATACTGACAATCTAAGTGAATCGTTTAGAACTTAAAGTGTTTAAAGCTCAACGCTGCTAATGATTTGTCATAACTAATATGATCCTCTAACGCGAACTCAATCAAAAATATTGTCTGTAAATATGTTTGTAAATATTTCTTTGTTTATGTTCTTAGAAAATTACAAAAAGATTTTGATTTCACTTTATTTTCGACAACCGATGTCTGAAGTGCTGAGTTTCAAAGTCTAAGTATGTTGATCTTGTTTCTGAAAATAAAACAAGTTCAGTAATTTGAAACTTGAAGTTTTTAAAATCAAAAATTCAAAAATAGTTTGTGAAGTCTCCAAGGTCATTAAATTGGACTTGGATGATTAATTGTGAGGGATTTGGATGCTTATTTTGTTAAAATTTGTTATAAAGAGTTAGGTTTCGATCTTGGATACTTAATACTGCCAAATCTTTAAAAGCAATTTGATAGAGGGAAAAAGTCAAGTTAATCCTGGATATATTCATTTTGTTATATTTTAGAGCCAGGATCTTGATTAAAAGTTTTTGAGAGCCAGGTCACGTTTCCTGGACAATCAAAAAAGCTTTCACTGTTGCATATTTGAAATATTTCAGCTTATGCTGAGAGCCAGGTTTTTAATCCTGGATGTTCAAAACGTTTTCACTTATAAATGTTTAAGAATTTGGATAAGCTATTCCAGATTACGATCCCGATAGCCGAGTCTAAGGGGGAGTCTGAAGACGAGCTCAACACAAGGGGGAGCTTGTATTAGGAAAGCCAGGTGTCGATCCCAAAAGCACGGAAGCTTGATGAAAGGGGGAGCCTGAAGAAAGAGTTTAATGAAAGGGGGAGCTGAAGCTGAAGACAGATCCACGGGGATTCTGTTCGAGCAAGAGGGAGTCTATGTTGCTGAAGAAATGATAAAGCTTTCAAGAAGACTCAAGAGAGAGAGAAAGACTAGACGCTACGAGATTGACTGCGGAAATATCCAAGGGGGAGTGTGTTGGTGCAGTAATGTCTATCGCCTCCGTCAATCCAGATTGTAGCAGAAACTGAAGAAAACTAGAGATTTTATTGTTATAATTAGATAGAAAAGGAAAGGTGGCATTATTGTAAATAAGGAGTCATTCCTTATAACCTTGGCCTATAAATAGAAGACTTAGGGTTTTCATTTAGCACTTTTGGTCATTTGCACTTTTGGAGCTAAGAAGCGAGAGAGAGAAAGTGCTTAAGGTGATTCGTGGTGCTTTGTACATTTTCAGATTATCAATAGAATCACGTTTATAGTACGTTCTCGTATTCGGTCCACGCACGTGTACGGATTCTGCACGTCACACGTGTCGATACGTAATCGTCCGAGAGTCGAAAACCGGTCCCTACAAAAATATTTGTAACATTGGAGGAGGTTGGATTGTGGTTGGTGTAGTGAAAATGATCATGGCAGATGTTTGACAAACTTCTGCTGAAACAACTGGTGTCTCAGCAGCTGTTTGGTAAACATCTGTTGATACTTTTGTTATATCAACACCTATTGACAGAATGGGTGATGATGGTGTTGAAGCTATTGTTGGTGCATCTACTGTCTGTTAACTACGTCTTATACGAGTCTTATGTCTAGAATAGATAAACGAATGCACAACTGAGATCAAATTAGGGTTTGTTTAGTTATAAGCATGTAATTTCGTTTGAGGATGGCATGTACATGTTCAAACGAAACCATAACATGTAATTCCGTTTGAACATGGTTGTGACACCTTCAAACGGAATAGCAACTAGTATATATAGGAGTTGTATGATTTCATTTCATACGGACCAGATTTTGTGTGTGAGTCAAGGTGCTGCTGAATTTTCATCAGAATTCATTGTAAAGACTCAGAAATCAGTAATAGAGAAGAAAGTTAAAAGGAACAAGTTGTGTAACGTTGTTTACTTTGATTCCGCCTTAGTAAATGATGATGAACTACCTTACTGACTGTTTAGGGTCACGGAACCGATCCAACAGCTATTTTCTCCTTCTTTTGTGGTGGTTTTTTTGGAGAAGGTCTGGATTTAGGTTGAGCAGGGGATACAATTTCTGTAGGATTAGCTTTTGAATCTGATGGCAACTTTCTCAGTGAGTCTTTCTCCCCTTTTTTGGCATCATTATCATCATCATCATCTTTCTCAAAGATTTATGTAGGGGTGGAGCTAGTAAGTTTCAACAGATGTTCCTTAATGTTCATAATGTCTGCTTGTGTGTCTTTATACCTGGCATCAACCAAATTTCTGCTAAATTCCAAACTGAAATTGCGGTTACTTTCAGCCAAATTCCTCTGAACTTGAAGGATGGGTTGCATAGAATTCCAAAGCTCATTGGCAATTTACTGTGTGGTAGGTTGACTTTTAAAAAGCTCTATCATCTGCTTAATCAATTCTTTCATTTCAGTAACAACTGTTTCAATGGTAGACACTTTAACCGTCAAATCCTTATAACTTAATTCATCACCTACTTTAATAGGATCATCTAAATTCCCACCTGTAGTGGTTGTATTTGTTTTAATAATAGGAGAAGTCTCCATATCATCAGAAACAGATGCCCCTTTTTTCTTGGTTCTGGGGACTTCCCACTGAAGCAGAGATTACAGTTGTAACCTCATCAGTGGTTGCCTTCAAGGGAGTCTTAATGATGTAACCACTGTCCAACTGATCACCAATGGGTTCAACAGTTGAAGTGGCTGCTCCACTAGTACTACCACCAAGAGTTTCATAATACTCAACGGAGATAACCTCCTCAACTGTTTGTAGGATAGCAGATTGAATTGGTTCAGACACAGTCATTTGTTGCGATCTACTCTCAGTAATATGTGCATTAGAGGAACTGTTTTCTTTCTGAAATTCAATTGCTTCAAACAGAGGTAATATTGTTGATGGAACTTGAGTCGAGGGTTGTGGTGTAGAAAGCGTGATTGCCCTGGGAGAGGGACTTTTAAACATACTTTCATATGAAAGGTCTACTTCATGTTGTGTTGTCCATGTGCTTACAACATGATCCTTTTATGAGGATACGTGAGGAGTTTGGATGGGTTAAGATCTTTCCAACAACTGTGAGGAAGTAGCATCAGTGGTTTCAAGTGACATTTGTGTTGTCACTGCATTAACCTCTGGGATCTCATCTTCCAGAGGAACCTTTTTATTTTGTTTGGTTTTGGTGGGCTTTTTGGATGTGACAGGTTTCTTTTTGCGTTTTCCTGGTGTGTGTTTCACAACACCGGTTGTGGTGTCATGATCACCGGGAGCAGTTGGCTCAATAACAAAGGTTTGAGCAACAAATGCGGATGCATCTAAAACAGGCTCATCCCACTTTGTTTCCGTTCTTGAAACTTTTGACTCTTTATCCATAAGTCTAGTAAAAGTTTTACTTGTAAGACTATTTTTTGAAAAGCTGCACCTTGTTCAAAATCTGTTTGTGACACTTGTTTTCGTAGGTAGTAGCTTAGAAGTCTTGGATACAACAGACTAGCATTACTACGAACACCTTTTTTCAAATTTTTCACATTTTTCACATTATTCAACAAATCAGAAAATAGTGCTTGTGATAAATTGTAATCAGATTATGTTAAAATAGCATAACCCAAATACTGAATGTTTAAAGGTATCTCATTAAATGCGGTGGTCTTGGCTGAGAGACAAGTTAAAAAAGTATGAAACAAAAATTTCATTGGCGAAGAGAAGTTTGGTTTGTACATAGTAACTTCCTTTAATTGTGCATCATACCCTCTTTCAATGAACTCTGTATGAAGTTCAGGTTTTTCAAAGTTGGTCTTACCTCTCAAGTCGTCCAATTCAAATGTAGTGGAAATTGTAAAGGGAGAAATTCGTACCACACTTTTCCCGACCTTAGATGTGATGGCAACTGGATTATTATCTTCAGACTCTATTTCAGCATTAAACCAAAATTATCGGAGTGTTTCTGTATGAACCGGAGCATCAGCAGTAAGGATTGATTTGTATTTTGATGACGTTAAAAGGTCAATTATTGAGTGAAAGTTGATATTTTTGTTGGTTTTTGATGTTCAGAGACATGATCGGAGAAGAAGCTGATTTGGGGATGAAGCAGGGTTTAAGTTGGAGGGTTTTTAATATGTTGGAAACGGTTTTTGAGAATTTTGAATTCAAGAAGGCAGTGGTAGAAGCTCGATTTAGGGATAAAACAACTTTTATATAAAGAGAAAAAGCGAAGGCTGACGTGGCAGTAGTTAAAATATCTGATGGTTAAGACATGTCCACGTCAGAACCTCTATTGCGACAACCGATGACAGTTGTTTGGAAACCTCTGTTGGTCGACTACAGAAGTTGGGAACAGTGTGAGTCAAACAGTCGTTAGATAAACAGAAGTTATAAGAACAGATGATAACTTTCAGCAGTTGTTTTATTTTTAGCTAACATATGTCCAACTCAGAACATCTCTTGTGATAATGGATGACAGTCAGCAGTATAGTAAATCACTAGTCATTAGGATAAATAAAAATTTTGACAACAGACGGTACCTTTTAGTAGTGGATGTATTTTTAGGCAAGCAGAAGTTTCAAAAACAGTTATTTTCAACAGCTGTAACTCAACAGTCGTAAGTCGAACATATGCTATTAGCCCAACCACTGTTGGTATCAAAACCTCTGTTGAGCATTTTAAGATTGAATATCATTTGTTGTTCGTTAACATCTGTTGGCCCATAGCAGACCTTTGTATCTTCAGACATTTATTCATCAGCAGATGCTCTCTTTTGTCAGACTTTAGCTACAACACACCTTTTACAACAGCAAATATCGACTCTTTGTAATTAGGTCTTACCGCAAATTCTTCCAAAAAAACTGTTATTGATGAACAAATATTCTAGATGTTACACATCAACATCAATATTCAGTCTAATAATACTTAAGAATGACTGAAATAATTCAAAAGAAGATGCGACAACAAAGATTAATAGTATTAAAATTTATTTATTTATTCAACAGTGGTAAATCACAGTCGTTAGCATAGATAGTTGTTTCATAAGAGGGTTCGAATATATGACAACAGCAGCATGCTTATACAAAGGTCTACAATTACAATTTCACATACTGTGCAACATCTAATCTAATGGACTAACAAACTCCCAACATCTGCTATTTAACCTAACCACTGTTACTATAAAAACCTTTTGTTGGCTCAACATATTTTGAATATCATCTGTTGTTCTTTAACATCTGGTCTCCTATACAGACCTTTCCTTCTTCAATCTTTCATCATCAGCAGATGTTCTCTTTTACCACACTTTAACTACAACAGACCTTTCACAACTCCAAATATTGACACTCTGTAATTCGCAGGAGCACAGATTCTTCAAAAAACTGCTATCAATGATCAAATTTTATACCTTGTTTTATCTTTGCACTCATCTGTTCACCATTAAACCAACCCTTGATCCTATTAAACCTCTGTTGACTTACCAAACATCTGTTCAGACACATTTCAACATCAACATAATCTAAATCAAACTCAAACACTAAATAAGTAAAACTAAAACGCAACAACATAGATTCATAAGATTAAAATTTATTCATTTATTCATGACATTAAAAGTCCAATAATTACATAACATACTGAACAACTAAACTTTCAAATCTAACAATAACAGCAAGAATTAAGAAATTTTAGCTTCAACTCCATCGATTGCTGAACCTCTCGATGTATGTCCTTCAGCATCACCATGAACTCCATATCTCTATCACCACACTCTATATTACTGACAACACAAAGCTCACGAACAGAAGTTGAAGGCATCTGCATCAGATTTCTGGAAACCTGCTCTCTCGTGAACAGGCCAACTTGCAATCCATCAAAACATCTCTTCAACTCTTGAAGAGTAGCTCTATCTTCATACACCTGTTCCTCGATTTTCCTGATAAAACGCTGCTTTAAATTATCTGATTTTGCAGAAGTGAATGACGCCATCTCAATAAACTATATTACTCGACTTTCCTGAAAGTATGATATCTTCGTAGGAAAACGTGATGAAAAACATGTGAAGTGGCTATGAGTTTATATACTGAAATATCTAATAGTGAAAGAAATCACACTTAAAGTCATTGTACATTAATAATCTAATCAATCAAAACATGTAGATTTAATAGAAACATATTAATGTATATTTCAAAAGAGCAGTCTTTTAATGCAAAAACCTTTTCAACCCCCAACTTTTATGGGAAAAATGTAAAATTAAATATCAACAAACTCAAGGGACAAAATTTTCGAACTTCAAAGAACAAAAGCAGATTATGATAATTACAATTAATCTCTTCATTTACCATGTAGACGCGTTTTTAAACTCTATAAAAGACCGATGATTATTTTTGATTCAAAACATCAACAAATTGTCTTCCAAATCACTATCTGTCAAAAATTGTTCCAAATCAGGAAACCCAACAAAAAATCTACATGGCAAACTTCAGCTTCTACCACTGGTCAGACACCAGCGAAGTTAAAACACAATTCTCGATGTGGTCACTCAAAGAAAAAAGAACAGACGAAGAACTAAACGGGAAAGTCGACATAATCAATGACACAAATTACAACAAAACCTAGAACAGCATAGCATTGCTCGACGAAATCTCCACTCTCCACCTTCAGATTTACAGAAGAATGTAGAAGAATTTCTAACACAACTACGAAAACAGGATTAGAAAATCTGCAAAATGCTAACTGATCTGAAAAATAAAAGAGAGAATGAAATCACATGGAGAAAGGCCAGAGTCTACGAAATCCTAGCAAGTGTTAACTCTAGCATGTAATAGTTTATTAATATTTCAGTAAATTTCTATTTTTCTATGTAATAGTTTAATTTAATAATCTCAACATGTATCTTAACATATTTTAAAATGTCACTGTCAATAAAAACTCTCAACATCATCAACACTTGTTTGTTCATAATCATTTTAAACTATAGGTAATCAAAATAAGAAACAAACCTAAAATGCAAAGGTCTCCTCTCAATTGTTGTAGCACATCTAACTTTTCACGATATTGCACCAATCTTCACTCTGTATAAAAGAAGAAAATCTCGCTTACATAAGAAAAGCTGACTTCCGAACACACGAAAATCGAACAATGCAACTCTCCCATCAACGAAGGTAGCACATGCAACTTTTCACGATGTTGCAACAATGATACTGCAACATCGATGTTGAAAGGTTCATGTGTGAAGCGAAGCTTAATTGAAACGACGATGTTGGAACAATGATACTGGAATGATAACATGTAAACAGAAGATAAAACCCATGATATTGGAATGATGATATGTAAACAAAATCAACAAACATTCGAACAAAGAAGTCTAATCGGAGATTAGCCGGCTGAATCACGAGAAATATGCATTTGAGAGAGAGATATACGCTCGTATATATGAGCGAGAGAGATAGAGTCGAAATTTGAATGTGAAGCCAGATTCATATAACTTATTTATAGGATTCGAATATATGGTTTGAATTTTGAAATTTGAATCTGGTGCCCGAATTTTGAATCTGGACAGAGGTTTACTTTGGCTAAGACGAGCAGATGTTTGATTGTAAGGTGAATGGCAGAGGTTTGAATAGAATTTTAAATGATTTTATATATTAGGCTTTATGATGCAGTAATGACATAAGAAAAGCATTGTTGGACAGCCTCTCTGGCTGACACATCATTTTTTCTTACGTCATTGGGATTTCTCCTTTTATAGAAAGTATAGATAGATAGATAGATAGATGTGATACACCATATTACCGGTTTGGTGTTTTTCTTTATTGAAAATTATAGGTTCCATGAACATTTTGTCGAGCCTTGAAGAGTTTGGTTATTTTCATTAGCCGGCGATTTAAATTTTGCTAAAAGTGAATATTATAATCCTTTTACTAAAAAGGCATTTATAAAAAATCACTTAAAACCACCGTTGAATACGCATCAATAATATATAGATGATGTCATTCACTTTAGTAAGTCATCCATATCATTAAATAATCCATATGCATCATAGTTCATTCTAGAAGTTAAATCATTAAAAAATTGATACATATTCATCATCGATGGCAAAAAACAAAACGAAATAATATTCTACATTGATTATATTATTAAAACATGGGTTAAAACAAAAAAAAAACCTAATCATGTTTATCAAGCTAAAGCATAAGCATGAACAAAAAATTAGGGGCACTTACTTGTGGGAATGATTATATTCGCAAACGTTGATGAAGCTATAATCCCGTTATAATATTCTTGGTGGAACAACCTGCACCTTCGTGCTTGTTACTCTCGCTACACTCGTTACGCCTAGCACCAGAGATTCGGATCATAATGTAACTATATCGCTTACAATGCCATTTCGCTTATATCGCATATTTTCGCACGCTATATCGCGCGTAACAACGCATACACTAACGCTAACGATGACATCGCGTGAATAGCTAAGCTGCTCCCCTCGATCCTCATGGTGCAACACAATCATGCTAAAGACGACATCGCGTGAGTACTTAAGCGGTTCCCATAGATCGTCGTGAAGCATCGCAAACGCTAACGCAAACTCGAGAATGCAATTACTTATGCTATGACCTGTTTTTTATATATATATATAACAAAAAAGTGTTGAAACTATCAAAACGCGCACTCGCAGGCACGCACAATTCAATCTATTGCACTTAACACGACGCTACTTATATCGCTAAAACGCTTAATGTGTCCGCAATAATTAACGCAACAAAACACGTCGAACGAAACGAAAGTCGGAAAACCAACTCGCACAAGCCGCCCGATCGAATGGCCATCCATCCGGATAACCGTCCGATCGGATGGCCATCCGACCGAACGGTCGTCCGACCCACGTAACTTCCCACCGCCTTTCTCCCTCTCACCTATAAATACCCCACTTGTCACATCAACTGTTCGTTGATGTGACAGAACAACGCGCTCTCAAGAACTTTTCTCTCGATTCCTCGTGATTCTTGTAAGTTTTCGTCTCAAATCTTGTACTTCTCAATCTCTACACACTTTCCCATCAATTTCACCAACAAATCTCACAATTTCACCATGAAATCCCCCTGATTCGGGCTGTTCTAAGATGACGTCATCATGGGTTTTCATGAACACCAAAGTATGACCTCATTCCACCAAGAACAACTCAGATCTAAGGGATTTCTACAAGGTTTAAACACTGATTTCACCTAAATCTAAACATTTTTCAAGTATTTCAAACTTTTCTTCAACATTCTTAACGTTTAACTCAAAACCGTTAGAATCTGGACTCGTTCAGATTCGCTACTCTTTCTCTAATGGAGACCCGGACTGAGAACGGATTTCTAACGAAGAGACGCCCGATTCACGGGTTGAACATGACACACCGTTAAGAATAGTTGGATCAGATCGATTGGGGTGGTTCTCATCCGACCGGATGAGTTGGACTTTATGAGGTTTTCGTTGCTTAAAACGTTGTTATACTGTCTCGATAAAATCTTTTAACTTAACAGATTCTACAAAATTTTCAACCAAAACAGTTGCTCGGTCGAACAGCCATCCGATCGAACGGCTCTCCGACCAAGTGACCTATGTTTTAAACACTTAAGCCATTTTGTAAACCTTCAAGGGACATCAGTGTTTCAAGCGAAGGGCCATTCGGCCGAACGGTCATCCGTCCGGATGACCATCCGCCGAATGACCTGATAGCTAGGAACAGTTCACCATTTTTGAAATGCCACAACGAAAACTTCAAAATTCAATCATACACAAACACATCCATCCAAGACGAATGACCATCCGACCGAATGGTCATCCGTCTGGATGACCGTCCGTCCGGACGGTCATCCGACCGGATCACTGTTCATCACTCGAACACTCCAACGCACTGTTTAACGCACTTCTCAATGCTTACACTATCGTTCTCTGATCAGGCTAACTCTCTAGCGCTCCCTTCAATCCAAGAGAGTGTTTATTTATAAAACACGATCTGTGAGTATACTTGACCCCTTTTTACACTTTAAACATACACTTTGGGGTGTAACATACGTCCATATCTAAAACGCACTTATCAAAACTATTATCACATGCGAATTACTATCGTACATATTTACACGTGATGCTTGATACATATGTGCTAGGACTTTTACTCGCGACGTCCCACCTTAGCTACCATCGAGTGACTTAGCTGGTAGTATTTGTTTTGTAGTGTATATGTTGTGTGTCTCGTTTATGTATGTGAAAATTCGCATCATTTTTTCTACTTTATTTACTATGTCAAACCTGTATACTCGCTAATACTTTTGTATTGACGTCGCTTTAATGTATGTTGCAGGTTAATCGCAGACTATCTCGAAATCAAGCTAGGAAGTCTAGAAACTCACAATAAATCTAGGTTGTCAGATTTGTATTGTTTGAGAGAACATGAAGATCTGTATGACTGTTTATTGATGTATTGTTTATTAGTATGGGATAATGGACGCTTTAAATATCGTCACTAAATAGTTGTTATGGATTCTCTTGAGCAATCTGATTCGCCTAGTGTCGCGCCCCGATGATTCCGCCATCGGTTGGGGTGTGATAGATTGGTATCAGAGCTATAACTATAGGGAATTAGGAAAGACACGACCTAGTCTGGGTCTCGCTGTCTTAGAAATGACCTAGTCTATAGTCTAAGTACCTACCTTGAACAGCTAGTCTGTTGCTTCGTGTGAATCTAGTAGGGGTTTTGTACGTACCTACATGCTGTTATACTCTCATTCGAACTCGCTAAGACTACATCTTTGCACGAACACCGCATACTACAGCTTCGCGCAAAGGACAGCTTTTCCTAAGGCTGAAAACATATATTTGCCTTTCCTAAGGCTGACAAAATACCCACGTTTGACGATACTCGCATAACATCAACGAGTGATCGTGTCGAGATTAGGTGTGAAAACCAAGAACTCTCGATGAGTTCACTCACTCACCGCATCATTCTTAGTACGAGAACTTCTGTTGAGCCAGGAATGACATCCATATCTCAACGAAACTCTTCATTTCTATCTAGTGGAACTCCCGGAATTATTCGGTGAGCACAACCACAATTAGGAGTGAAGTTGTTAAGTCAGGGGTGAAACCCGTATCTTAATAAACCGTTCCACTCCCGAAAATGGTTTTCAAAAAGCTCTCACCAAAGTCTCGACTTTACCAACGACTCGAGCCACGTGATGACTGGAAGGACGAGTGCCGTAGCCGCATCCCGGTGAAGGCAGAGTCCATTAGGCCAATGCACGTGATTTAATTTTTTGGGCATAGTTGAATCGCTTTGGGTAGTCGATGTCTAACACCCCAGACGCTTCGTCTATTTTAAAACCGCCGTCGCCGATTTTTACGTGTACGAATTTTACGTGTTTACGATTTTTACGCTTTATCGATTTTACAACTTTACCGCTTTATCGATTTTACAACTTTACAGCTTTATCGATTTATCGATTTTCGCTCCCCGCTTTATACGCACAACTCACCCAGCCATCGAAATCTAAAACAAGAGCCGAATGTTCGTAACAAAACTAAAGACTAACAACTCGCTCATTCTCTACATCGCGTCCTCGCGTTATCTACATATACATGTGTTATACGTGAGAACTTAGGGATCTTGTGTCTCCTATGTGGCTCCTATGTGTGAATACGTAACATTATACTACCTGCAACAAGTTTTTAAATGCGCTTAATCGCATCGCTACCGCAAAATCATTATGAACGAATCTCACTCCGAAACTCTTTTCATTTAGATGTCTTCGGACGACACCACCTCGAGACGTACAGCCAAGAGAAGAGCCAGACGAAGCGACGATAAGAGGATCGCCTCACTTGTGGCCAGGGAAGTGGCTAGGGTCATTCCTCAAATCGTTGCACAGGTTCAATCTCTCAGCAACCCTCGAACCTCGGAAGACTCTAAGACCAACGCGTCGCAGACTACCTTCTTTTACAAACACTTCAAGGCATGTGACCCAATGGTCTTCACAGGTGAAGGAGGTGTACCTCAACTACTCCGGTGGTTCGATGCTATCGAGGTTTCCCTTCGTCAGAGTGGGTGCCCCCAGCATTTCCGTACCACCTGCGCTAGACCCAATGGTCTTCACAGGTGAAGGAGGTGTACCTCAACTACTCCGGTGGTTCGATGCTATCGAGGTTTCCCTTCGTCAGAGTGGGTGCCCCCAGCATTTCCGTACCACCTGCCCTCTACTGGTGGACAGCTAAATGTAACAAACACGGGAATGACGCAGCTTACGCTCTCTCCTGGGATGAGCTGAAAGAGCTCATGAAGGAAGAGTACTGCCCTCCCCACGAAGTCCAAAGGCTAGAAAACGAATTTTGGGAAATCAAACAAGTGGATGGTGATAACGCAGGCCTCACAGCAAGGTTCAAACAGCTTAACATTATCTGCCCAAGACAAGTCGACACTCCCGAAAAGGCTATCAAGAAGTACATCCATGCCTTGCCTGAGTGTGTGGGTGATTTTTTTCGAAGCTGCAAAACCTGCTACCATCAAAGAAGCCTATCGCTTGGCCGCAGAATCAACAACAAACGAGTCTTATATGGATTCTTCTCCAAGAGTCCTATTAAAAAGGCTAATCACATAATTGTCATCGACTCCTCTGACGATTCCTTCGAATATTCTTCTAGCAAATCCTCAGATGAATCCTCCGATGACACCGCATCGCCACAAGACGCTCAACCCAGCCGCAAACGAAAGGGCCCAAGCCTAAATTCTTCAACAACTGAACTGCCACAGCCAGAACCCCTCCAAGCAGTTCCTGTTCACTCAAAGCGCGCCTACACTGGAACCCCGCCCTTGTGTCTAAAGTGTACCTATCACCACCAGCCAGAAGCCGACTGTCGCTATTGCGTAAATTGCAACTGTCTTGGTCACCATATCCGCCACTACCGCACCGGGCCATGAACTTAAGCCACGCTAGCACTCCCCGCACCGCCAACGCAGCTCATAGCTCCAGCAGCAACTGCAATCCCAGCAGGAGTCTACAACACCAAACACTAACCAGGTGTAGAATAATGTTGTAATGATGCTGTACCCAATGAAAACTCTCGTATACTTATTCTACTACTCGATGCAACGTAGACCCTCTCTCTCTCGCTCTCTCACTCTCGTTCCTGCACTTAGTTTAAGATCACAACACAGACTATAATACTAGTACCACAAACTATATCATGATGTAATGTGTTTCACCCTCACTACGCGTCCTTGAAATAAGTTACGATAAACGTGCAAGGAACAACTTAATCACGGGTGCACACGGGACTATTTTGGTCAGTGCATGGAGATCATAGTAAGTTCCAATGATGGCATAACGTTAAAAGCATGGTTAAGCGTGGTGGATACGCTGCTGGTACTTCCTATACATAAGCGTCTTAACCATGTTGACAAGGTGTGACACCTATTCACAGGACGGAGGCGTGTGGTTGAAGCATGGTGGATACGCCGCTGGTACTTCCTATATATAAGTACTCCGCCATGCTAACCAATCTCTTGTGAAGAAAGTGCCATGCAGAGTTGAACGTTATTAGACCTCGAATACTATTAATACTATTTTCAACACGCTAAAATCAACCGCAAGGCGTAACATCTCATCTAAAACACGTCATCGCTAGACTTTTTGTAAGTCTACCCGCATGCAATCGCACTTCGCTAGAATCTAACTCGCACTCGCTATCACATTCTCTTGAACGCTCAAGCGCTTATCGCGTGTGTCAACCTCAAATGCTTCAATACTAGCGCATCGCTTATCGTTGATCACTTACCGCTTCTCGTTCCTCGTGTATCGCTTATCGCTCCTCGCCTATCTCGTATTGCTTATCGCGTATCGCTTATCTCGTATCGCTTATCACGTATCGCTTATCGCGTATCGCTTATCACGTATCGCGGCGTATTGCTTATCGTGTATCGCTGTTTGCTTTTCGCTATCGCTCCTCGTCTATCACGTATCGCTTCTTGCTTTTCATCTTTCACTAATCGCTTTACGCTTATCACTTTTCACTCATCGAGTGTTGCTCGTCGCGTACCACGCATCGATTTCCGCTTATCGATCGCTTCCTATCGTCTAACGCTCATCGCTTAAATGCTAAACGCTTACCGATTATCGCTTGCCGCTCACCGCTTATCGCTACCTCAATACTTCAATCGCCAACTAACTCACGCACACTCGTATCACTTAAATTGAGTTCGTAGACAACTTCGTCACTCAGTTTACTCGATCTTTCTTCCGAACTTGGTCCAACCACTAATCGCTTGGACCGAGGATGCAAGGACTATCCGTACCATATCGACACGCATGACATTGCTTAACGGGACAGAGTCAATATGGCTAAAACATGATGGATACGCCGCTGGTACTTCCTATATATAAGTGTTTTAGCCATATTGGCAAACTTTCGTGGAAAGATGCCATGTGGGGCTCGACGATAATTAAAACATTTTGGACCGTTTAAAGCTTTTGTGAAAACAAAATTTTTAAGAATAAACGGAGATTTTCTGAAGATTTTTAATTAAAAACCATTTTTGACAAAATAAAAATTTCTTGTAACGTTGGTTTAACAATCGACTCAAGTTAACACCACGTCATAAGAACTTTTCGTAACAATCAAGTTTTCCATAAGACCTTGGATAACTCAACAAAACCTTTTCGACTACGCTGGCGTGAACATCGACTCAAGTTCAATGCCATGTCGTACGAAAGTTTTCCTAAAACCAACCTTTTTCTTTAAAATCTCATTGTCTTAAACTTTTCGAGAACTCAAAACAAATTTTGGATCGCTAACTCATGCTTTACCAACCTCTAGTTGATCGAAAAGCCTTACTCAACTCTTTCCCATGTCACCAAGATGCTCTCGCTAATCAATTCTCGATCGATCGCTCGTTCACTTTTCGCTCACTCTAACACAAATTCGCCGCTTACTCGTGTCAATGCTCGCTACTCGTTCTCGTATCAACGCTCACAGCCCTCCTTGTGGATTAAATTCGGGACGAAATTTCCTAAAGCAGGGGAGACTGTAACAACCGTACCTTCGTGCTTGTTACTCTCGCTACACTCGTTATGCCTAGCACCAGAGATTCGGATCATAATGTAACAATATCGCTTACAACGCCATTTCGCTTATATCGCATATTTTCGCACGCTATATCGCACGTAACAACGCATACACTAACGCTAACGATGACATCGTGTGAATAGCTAAGCTGCTCCCCTCGATCGACGTGGTGCAATGCAATCACGCTAACGCCGACATCGCGTGAGTACTTAAGCGGTTCCCATCGATCGTCGTGAAGCGTCGCAAACGCTAACGCAAACTCGAGAACACTATTACTTATGTTATGACCTGTTATATAATAATAATAATAATAATAATAATAATAATAATAATAGTAATAGTAATAATAATAATAAAAGTGTTGAAGCTATCAAAACGCGCACTCGCAGGCACGCGCAATTCAATCTATTGCACTTAACACGACGCTACTTGCACTTAACACGATGCTACTTATATTGCAAAAACGCTTAATGTGTCCGCAATACTTAATGCAACAAAACACGTCGAACGAAACGGAATTCGGAAAACCAACTCGCACAAGCTGCCTGATCGAATGACCATGCAATCGAATGATCATCCGTCCGGATGACCATCCGATCGGATGGCCATCCGACCGAATGGCCGTCCAACCCACGTAACTTCCCACCGCCTTTCTCCATCTCACCTATAAATACCCCACTTGTCACATCAACTGTTCGTTGATGTGACAGCCCGAGCCGACCAGCACGCTCTCAAGCACTTTTCTCTCGATTCTTGTAAAATTTTGTCTCAAATCTTGTACTTCTTCAATCTCTACTCACTTTCCCATCAATTTCACCAACAAATCTCACAATTTCACCATGAAATCCCCCTGATTCGGGCTGTTCTAAGATGACGTCATCATGGGTTTTCATGAACACCAAAGTATGACCTCATTTCACCAAGAACAACTCAGATCTAAGGGATTTCTACAAGGTTTAAACACTGATTTCACCTAAATCTAAACATTTTTCAAGTATTTCAAACTTTTCTTCAACATTCTTAACTTTTCACTCAAAACCGTTAGAATCTAGACTCGTTCAGATTCACTACTCATTCTCTAGTGGAGACCCGGGCTGAGAACGGATTTCTAATGAAGAGACGACTGATTCACGGGTTGAACATGAAACACCGTTAAGAACAGTTGGATCAGATCGAACGGGGTGGTTCCCGTCCGACCGGATGAGTTGGACTTGATGGGGTTTCCGTTGCTTAACACGTTGTCATATCGTCTTGATAAAATCTTTTAACTTAACAGTTTCTACAAAATTTTCAACCAAACAGTTGTTCGGTCGAACAGCCATCCGATCGAACGGCTATCCGACCAAGTGACCTATGTTTTAAACACTTAAGCCATTTTGTAAACCTTCAAGGGACATCAGTGTTTCAAGCGAAGGGCCATTCGATCGAATGGTCATCCGTCCGGATGACCGTCCGGTCGGATGACCTGATAGCTAGGAACGCTTCACCATTTTTGAAATGCTACAACGAAAACTTCAAAGTTTAATCATACACAAACACATCCTTCCCAGACGAATGACCATCCTACCGAACATCCGTCCGGACGGTCATCCGTCCGGATCACTGTTCGTCACTCGAACACTCCAACGCATATGCACTGCTCAACGCTTACATTATTGTTCTCTGATAAGGCTAACTCTCTAGTGCTCCCTTCAATCCAAGAGAGTGTTTATTTATAAAACACGATCTGTGAGTATACTTGGCCCCTTTTTACACTTTAATCATACACTTTGGGGTGTAACATACGTCCATATCTAAAATGCACTTATCAAAACTTTTATCACATGCGAATTACTGTCGTACATATTTGCACGTGATGCTTGATACATATGTGCTAGGACTTTTACTCGCGACGTCCCACCTTAGCTAGCATCGAGTAACTTAGCTGGTAGTATTTGTTTTGTAGTGTATATGTTGTGTGTCTCATTTATGTATGTGGAAATTCGCAGCATTTTTTTCTACTGTATTTACTATGTCAAACATGTATACTCACCAATATTTTTGTATTGACGTCGCTTTAACATATGTTCCAGGTTAATCGCAGACTATCTCGAAATCAAGCTAGGAAGTCTAGAAACTCACAATAAATCTAGGTTGTCAGATTTGTATTGTTTGAGAGAACATGAAGATCTGTATGATTGTTTATTGATGTATTGTTTATTAGTATGGGATAATGGACGCTTTAAATATCATCACTAAATAGTTGTTATTGATTCTCTTGAGCAATCTGATTCGCCTAGTGTCGTGCCCCAATGATTCCGCCATCGGTTGGGGTGTGATACTTGGTTCCACTTTAGAACGTCTTTTCTAGGATGGATGAAAACTTAGCAGGTATGTGAGAGAGTCATATGGTGTATGATAAATCTATTTATTCTTATCTTTAGAACACCTAAAGGGAAACCCTAGATATTCTAACATAATGTCATTACTTCCATCAAATAATAACTTATACTTAATAAACAAAATATAATAATGTCAAATGGTTAATCTAAATTATATGATCAACTAAGACCACAATTATTTGTAGAAGTCTAACCTTCTCCCACTTGACTAAATGATCCTTAATGATGAGTATTAAGTAATTTTGGCAAAGGTTAAAACACTTATCAAGTCTTATGTTGAAACTATAGCAGAGAGTTACAGTCAATCGAATTTAGCTTAATTCAAGACCCCCAATAGTCATACTAAAGTCTTAATATAAAACACTTAATCATAAATCCAAAATGACTGAAACAATAACCATAGGGTAAGCAATTATTCTACATAAGTTCTGTCTATAAATCATAAGGTGCGCACAAACATTAGAATAGACAAAATAAAGCATTCAAGGAAATAATAATCGTTCATACATAGTGTATGCTTTCATACACGGTCTTTACTGAAACCCATTCTCATTAGAAGATCTTGGAAAGTTCAGGGTGGTACACATTTAGTCATCAGATCCGCTAGCTCTATGACGTGATGGGAGTGTATGAATTTTTAATGTATTTTAAGTACGTTTTACTCTTTTTTATCAAGCTTTATATTTATAAAACACGATATAAACTATCACTCTCTACAACACGTTAGGGCAAGTGCACCTATCCTTGGCGTAGTGTAGTGATTGTAAGATACTGATGTCGTCCAAGGACACAAGAGCTTTTAATACCGATTTATCGTCAACGTCTAATCAACGCAAATTTTGAGAAAAGGTTTAAACATGTAAAATAAAGAAAAAACTAAAATAAAAAAAAGAAACAAATAACAAGAAAAAATCACTTGGTTCCGACTCATCTTTTATGTATCCTTTGATGATTTCCACATTTTGGGGTTTTTAAGAGATTATCTTAATTATAGTGGCATGTCTTGGAGGCAACGCTACCCTCGGCCATATTGGTCTGGGTCAACAGGGATACAGTCCCGCAAGGCCGGATTATTGAAAGATAATTAAGTATGTTATTAATGAAAAATGTGGCATGTCCCTCTTTTGGAGGCAACGCTACCCTTGGCCATATTGGTCTGAGTCAGGAGGTATACAGTCCCGCAAGGCTGGTTTAAATTTTTAATAGTAGTTTATTTATAAGGGATTACAAGTCGTTCTTACTTCCCCCGATTTGATGCTATCTTCCACAAAGGAAGTCCTAATTAGCTTGATCAGGTCCTCGCAGGATCTATACACTGAACTAGGCAGGCATTTTACCCAAACTGTCACACCCCAACCGATGGTGGAATCATCGGGGCACTACACTAAACGAATCAGATTGCTCAAGAGAATCCATAACGACTAATTTAGTGATAGTATTTAACAACTTCAATATCCCATACTATCAAACAAATATTTCAAAAAAGTCATAACAGATTACAAGTTTCTCAAACAAAACCAATCCGACAACTTAGATTTTTAGGTGGGTTTCTAAAGTAGCCTAATCTTGATTCGAGATAGCCTGCGATTAACCTGCAATATACGCTAAAATAATGTCAATACAAAAATGTATTGGCGAGTATACAGGTTTGATATAATAGTAAAGTAGATAAAAGCGTTGTGAATTTCCACATACATAAACGAGATACAACACAACATATATACTAACAAAACAAACACTCAAGCTAAGTCCCGAGATGACTGCGAAGGAGAGGTGTGAAGTTCCTTAACTAGACCCCTTCGGGTATGAGTCGAACTATAGTACCATACTAGCAAAGGTGGAACATCAACGAGTAAAAGTCCTAACATGTATGTATCAAGCATCACGTGTAAATATGTATATTGGTCATTTGTGTGTGTTAAATAGTTTAATCATGTAGTGTGTTTTGATAAGTGTGTTTATGTATGAACGTATGTTTCACCCCAAAAGGTGTGTTTTAAAGCGAAAAGGGGGTCAAGTATACTCACAGTGCATGCTTGGCAAGTAAACACGGTCTGGAGTAGAGTGGATTGAGCACCGGATCAGCCTGTGTGAGGGAACAGAAGTGCATCAGCCTTCCAAGTGTTAAAACAGTCAAAGTTGGAGTGTCAAGTGGGAAACAGGCTCCTTGTACGAAGCTGTGCCTTCGTACGAAGGTGGTGACTTCATACAAGTGCTTGTTCACTGTCCAAAATTGAGTGTTCTTCGCGTCTTGCTTCGAGAAATCGAGCGTTCATCCCTCCAGCCTTAAGCTACTGATTAAACTTAGAGTCGGATAGGTCTTTATTCGAGCACATGTGAGAACTTGGGCTGGGTTGTGTGAAACCAGTGCCTTTGTACGAAGGCAGTGCCTTCGTACGAAGCCAAGACTTCGCACAAAACAGTCCAGTTTTCACAAGTGGCTGTTCTTGCGTTTGGAGCTGTGTTGTCGTCTGAATCGGATGTGTTTTCGAGTCCTATTCAAGACGGTTTCGACACCACCTTGTCCCACTATCCAGTGAACGAAATATGGTGTCGGTTTTTGGTCCCTTTTTTTGTGTAGAAATCAAGTTTAAAAGGGTTTAAGGGTTTTTGCTTAGATCCAACACTTGGTGAGTGTGAAATCTGTAGATTTCTAACTTGGGAAGCCGAAGCTAGGCCCAATACACCCGGTTAAGTGTAGATCCGTGGTGAAAATAAGAAGATTTGATGAAAAAGATGAAGGTTTTCATGAAAAAGATGAAGTTAGATGAAAAAGATGAAGTTGAATGAAAATAAAAGAGTTTTGATGAAAATAAAGTGGTTTTGATGGAAATCGGAGATAAACTCGTGTAAAATCATAGTGGAAAAATGTTGTGATTCAGGCAAAAACAATAAATCTTACTTGAAAATCGAAGGTCAGCAGTTCGGGAGCGAAATTGCAGCAATGAATGAAATGGAGAAGGGGCTTGGGTATTTATAGGAAGAGGCTGGCACCTTGGTTCGAAGCTGGCTGCCTTCGTACGAAGGCAGTGCCTTCATACGAAGCTGCTAGCTTCGTTCGAAGGGGCCAGTTTGGTGTAAAGGTTCTCTGTTTCACATGTAGGATGCTCGTTTGGTGCATTTTGTTGTGTTAGTTAATATGAGTACTTTAAGTATTTTAGCAAGGTATTAAGTATTGCATTACGTTGCGTTTTAGAGCGATATATTGAGTTGTGCGAGTGAGCGTTTAAGCGAGTCTGAACACATAGATAATAATAATATATAACTAATATTATAATATAATATATATATATAAGTAACCGCGTTTTGAGTTTGCGTTGCGTTTATGCGAGAGCGAGCGAGTAGTTTAGATACTCATGTGATGTAGTAGTGTAAGCCTAAGCGTTATATGCGTAAGCGTTGTGAAGTGCCATATAGCGTGTGAAATAAACGATGTAGTGCGAAATAATGCTATGTAGCATAGTAAGCGATATAGTTTACATTATGATCCGAATCTCGGTTCTAGGCGTAATGAGAGTAGCGAGCGCAAAAGTGCAGGTTTTTACATCAAGCATCACGTGTAAATATGTATATCGGTCATTCGCATGTGAAAATCAATTTAAGCATGTAGTGTGTTTTAATAAGTGTGTTTATGTATGAACATATGTTACACCCCAAAATGTGCGTTTTAAGCGAAAAAGGGGTCAAGTATACTCACAGTGCGTGTTTAATAGTAACACGGTCTGGAATGGAGTGGAGAGAGTGTCGGATCAGCCTGCGTACGGGAACATAAGTGCGTAAGTCCTCCAAAGTGCTGAAACGGTCGAAATCGGAGTGTCGTGTGGGAAACAGAGGATTCGTACGAAGCGAGTGCCTTCGTACGAAGGTGGGGTCTTCGCACATGTTTGGCTTCCGTTGTCTAAAATCGGGTGTTCTTCGTGTCTTTCTTCGGGAAATGGAGTGTTCATCCCTCCAACCTTACGCTACTGATTAAATTTAGAGCAAGAGAGGTCTTGATTCAAGTCACTGGTGAGAATTAGGCTGGGCTGTGTGAAACCAGTGCCTTCGTACGAATCCATGTGCCTTCGTACGAAGGCAGTGCCTTAGTACGAAGCTGGGGCTTCGAACAGAACACTCCAGTTTTCACAAGTGGTTATTTTTGCGTTCGGAGCTGTGTTTTAGCCTGAATCGGATGTATTTTCGAGTCCTTTTCATGATCGTTTCGACACCACCTCGTCCCACAATCTAGTGAACGAAATATGTGTTAGTTTTGGTCCGTTTTTGTGTAGAAATCGAGTTTAAAAGGGTTTTCACTTGGAACAAACACTTGATGAATGCATGATCTTCAGCTCTACACCTTGGGAGGCCAAATCTAAACCCAAATCACTCGTTCAAGTGTAGATCCGTAGTAAAATAAGAAGAATTGATGAAAAATATGAAGGTTTTGTAAAAAGAATGAAGGTTTTCTTTGAAAAAAATGTTGGATCGGTCGGTGACCCTAAACAGTCAGTAAAGTTAGTTCATCATCATTTACTAAGGCGGAATCAAAGTAAACAACTTCACACAGCTTGTTTCCTTTCTAATCTTTCTTTATTTCTGATTTGTAGAGCTTTTACAATCTAATCTTGACAAAAATCCAGCAGCACCTCAGCTCACACACACTTAGATCCGTTTGAAAATGAGATTACACAACTCCTATATATAGTGCTAGCCATTTCGTTTGAGGGTGACAAGACCTTGTTCAAACGAAATTACTTGTGTGATTTCGTTTGAACTTGTTCAAGACCACCTTCAAACGAAATTACCTCCTAAAACATAATCAAACCCTAATTCAATCACTGTTGTGCACTCGTTTATCTAATCTAGACATAAGACTCGATTAAGACGTAGTAAACAGACATATGATGCACCAACAGGCTCCCCCTTGGATGTTGACGAAGTCTTCGGCGTCGAGTCTTTAGTCTTTGTCTTTTTCCAAATTTTGTCTTGACATTGTAAAGCTCCCTTCAATATTTATCTTCAAACTCTAATCTTCAATCTCCCCTTTGAATGTTGATTCAGAATCTTGACTCCCCCTTTCGCAGACTCCCCCTCTCAATAAGCTAGGGCTTTAAATTCCGGTTTAAACTTTGACATTTTGTTGCCATGGGGAACTATATTCCTGCATAGTCTCTACCCAAAAATATGATATATGACAATAATAGTTTCAATCCAAAACTTACCATTCATCTTTCAGTGTTAGAAATCCACTTAAGTATTCAGATCCAAGTTAATGACCCTGATTACTCAATTAATCTACCAAGTCCAGCTTAATGACCTTGGTTAATCAGAGATAATTCACACTGACATTTTGTTCAACTTTTCTGAAAATTACAAGTTTCAAATTAATGAACTTGCTTTTGACTTTCAACTTTCACAAACTTATCATGTTTTAGCTCCAAACTCATCATCCAGCCCAGAAACTTCCTGCATCTGCTTCAATTCGAATCTGAAGATCAGCTTTCCACTTTGGTTTGTCAAAAATAAAGCAGAAATGTAAAATCTTTTTGGATTTTTAATAAAGCTTCTAAACTAGAAATGAAATGCAGAACTAAAATGCAGTAAAATAAACTATTTACAAACATATTTTTGATGAGCGTATTAGGGAATCATATCAGCTATTCGACAAGTCACAAGTATCGTTAAGCTTTAATTTCATACTCAGAATTAAACAATTAGCTTAGATTGTCGATATAATGATCCACTTAAATTCTCACACAATTTTCAATCTGTCCAGGATACGGATTTAGTGTTTTAGAGACTTAAACTTATACGTGTGTCCCACCTCTTGAATATACTCCCGTATCCAGATCCCAATATTCAGTCTTACAGGTGAGTATACCACAGATGATTTCTGTAAGGGGAATAAATTAAGTAATAGTACGAAACCGTGAGAGCTCAGGTCAGAACTACCGTTCAGCAGAGAGATGACGGTTCGACTTGGGTGTGTCCCCTTTAGAGGATCTTTTGTTACAACAGCATTGATTAGCAATTTTATTGTCTTATCATTTATGCTGAGGGTGATGCTATGTTTCAAGCATTGCGGAAAGTATTATTCGGGGACTAGGTCAGAACTTCCATTCAGCAGAAGTCCCGAAATAATACCCCAGATATCACTGAGTATAAAGACCTAGTATCTCAGAAAGAGGAATCTTTCAAACAAGATTTCAGGGGTTACCTATATATCCAAGTAGTGTTCCCCACGAAATAAGTAAGTAAGATTTAGGTTTATATCCCGAACAAACCTACTAAATGTGTAAAAACCTATCGGCACATCATCAGCGTGACTGTTTAACCACTTTTAAACATTACAATTCTTTAGCATATCGTAACTGTCAAGCCAATGTACTATCATTTTCCCTTTTTACACAAGCTCTTTTCTGATTTTATACTGTTTTTGGATTTTGAAAATATCTCATGTTTTTGTATTTTTGTCATTTTTTATTGTTTTTGTATTTTCTGAAAATATTACCCTATACTCTCCCCCTAAATACCAAAACAAGTAAAAAATCGACAAACCATTGCAGATTGCTTCTCAACATCATCTACAATGTCTCCTTCATCAACGCCAAGAATCTCTTCCAACACCGATAAAAGCTTCATACCATTCAGTTTTAGCAAATATTGAAAACGAGTTTTATCAAATGCTTTGGTATGTAAATTAGCTTTTTGTTCGTCAGTGTGGATTTTCTCAATTCGTATCAACTTCTTCTCAAAACAATCTCGGATGAAGTGATGACGAATTTCAATGTGTTTGGTTTTAGCGTGATGAACTGGATTTTTAGTAATGTTAATCGCTGCCTCATTATCAACAAAGATAGGGGTGTTTAGAAATTGCAAATTGTAGTCGCGCATCTGTTGCTGGATCCACAAGATCTGAGAGCAGCAACTGCTAGCAGATACATACTCCGCTTCACATGTGGATAAAGCCACAGAGGTCTGCTTTTTGCATTGCCAGGTGACCAATCGTGGTCCGAAAAACTGGCACCCCGCTGTTGTTGATTTAGCGTTAACTTTGCAGCATCCGAAATCGGAATCGGAATACCCTTCGAGCGTGAAATCGCCTTCTCTTGGATACCACAACCCCAATGATGGAGTTCCTTTCAGGTAGCGTAATATCCTTTTCACAATCACCATATGCGAAGCTCTCGGATTAGACTGAAATCTTGCTGCGAGGCAGGTTGGGTACATAATATCGGGTCTTGAAGCTGTCAAATACATCAGCGAACCGATCATGGAACAATACATCGTTTCATCTACCTTCTCTCCGGTGAGATCAGGGTTTATCCCATGGTTCGTTGCTAATGGGGTGGAAGCTGGAGTAGAACCTGACATCCCGAATTTCTCCAAGATATCATGAACGTACTTCGTTTGATGTATGAAAATTCCTTTGGGTAGTTGATCAACCTGCAATCCCAAAAAGAATTTCATCTCACCCATCGATGACATTTCGAATTTCTGCTTCATAACTCTTTCAAAATCTTTGCACAAATTTTCATTTGTTGACCCAAATATGATGTCGTCCACGTAAATTTGAACTATCAGAAGATGTTCGTCGAACTCTTTGGTGAAGAGAGTGGCATCCACTTTTCCACGGATAAAGCTGTTGGCTAGCAGGTGTTGAGACAATGTCTCGTACCAAGCTCTCGGGGCCTGGTGTAAACCATACAGCGGTTTGTCTAGCAAGTAGACCTTGTCTTTGTGATTTGGATCGGTGAAGCCCGGTGGCTGACCGACATATACTTCCTCTTTTACCTTCCCATAGAGAAACGCCGATTTTACATCTAACTGATAAACTTTGAAATTTTTCCAAGATGCAAATGCTAGGAAAATTCTGATCGCTTCAAGTCGAGCAACCGGAGCATATACTTCAGTGAAATCTATCCCCTCCTGCTGACTGAAACCCTGGACTACGAGTCGAGCTTTGTTACGAACAACAACTCCTCTATCATCTCTCTTACACTTGAACACCCACTTGGTGTTTATCTTCCTCTGACCATCAGGCAAGTCTACTAACTTCCACAAACCTAACTTCTCAAACTGACTCAACTCTTCTTGCATGGCATTGACCCAAGAATCTTTAGTTAGCGCCTCATTGTATGTTCGCGGTTCGATCTGCGAAATACAACAACTTAGTGAAAACTCAGTTTGTAAAGAAGCAACTGTAGAATAAAAACAAGTAAGCCCTTGGTCAATTTGTCGTCTTGTGCGGACGCCTGTTTGCAATTCTCCAATGATCAACTCCTCTGGATGATATGAAAGAGTTCGTGGCATCACTTCGCCTGGAACATCTACATCGCCTTCCAGATTAGTAACATTCTGATTTGCACCTTGTTCACTGACTGGGTTTGTTTGACTTGAAATCTGAATTTGCTCCCCCTCAGAATCTGAATCACCATGATCAAATACTGGCATGTTCTCAGATTCTTGATTATCATTCTGTACCGTCTGATTATCATGAGCAACTTCATTTTGTTGAATATCATCATGTTCTCCAGCATTGCTTGGACCTGCTTCATCATCATTTGAAGTTTGTCTCGGTCTTCTTGAATACTCAGCAGGGAACCTTTCCTGCGATTCTTCATACTCTCTCAGAATATCCAACTCATCAAAGAAATCTTCTTCTTCTTCCTTTTCTTCTTCCATGTCAAACGAATCCCACAAAGTGTCAAAATGAAAACGCCATGAATCTCCAGGATTCTGCGGTGGCATTGTGTAACCTTGACACTCAACATTGTGTGCTTCAATAATCCGCTTCAAGCTTGGAACAAAGACTCGTTTCAATGGACTTTGATAACCCACAAAAATTCCTTCAATGCTCTTTGCACCAAATTTTCCAAAAGGCTCTAGAACAGTGCAGGGAGACCCAAATGGTTCTAAATACTTCAGGTTCGGTTTGCGGTTATTGATCAGTTCGAAGCACGTCTTAATGAATTTCTTTACAGTGAGAACCCGGTTGAGTGTATAGCATGCTGCAGATACTGCTTCTGCCCAAAAATTGACTGGTAGCTTTGAATCAGCAAGCATTGTCCTAGTCGTTTCAATTAGCGTCCTGTTCTTTCTTTCAGCTACTCCATTCTGCTGCGGAGTGTAAGGCGCGCTAAATTCATGCAATATACCTCTTTCATCACAATATTCTTCCATCTTTCTGTTCTTGAACTCAGTACCATTGTCGCTTCTGATTCTCTTGATACGCCGTTGGTACAAGTTTTCAATTTTCCTTAACAACGCCATCAAACTTTCAAACGTCTCATCTTTCGTCTTCAGAAATGAAACCCATGAAAACCTTGAGTAGTCATCTGTTACTACCAGATAGTAGTAATCACCAGTGATGTTTTTAACGTTCACTGGACCAAAAAGATCCATATGAAGTCTCTCTAAAGGTCTGGAAACTGAATTGACTTTCTTTTGAGGATGTGATTTCTTCTTTTGCTTGCCTTTGACGCAACTAATGCACTCCCCTTCCAGATGAAAACCTTTAATGTGAACACCCAGAACTAAATCATTGTGTACCAAGTGATTCATTTTTCTAAGATGAATATGCCCCATCTTGCGGTGCCACAACTGTGATTCTTTCTCCGTTGCTTTAGACACAAAACAGTGAGCTTGACCCGTGGTTGTAGTAGCTACACTCATGTCCAACACGTACAGATCATTCACTCTAGGTGCTCTCATGATAATCCATTCTTCAGGGATAACAAATCCTGGCTTCAAGATCAAACATTCTTTGTCTGTGAAGTGAGTAGTATACATCCTGTCACAAATCTGCGAGATACTCAGCAGATTATTCTCCAGCTCAGCAATGTAGTTAACTCTTTCAAATGTAACATTCCCATTGGATAACGTTCCTTCACCAACAATTCTACCACCTTGATTTCATGCAAATCCCACATAACCACCATTGAAATTTCTAACATCGTACAACAATGCAGTCTTTCATGTCATATGTCGAGACGCTCCACTATCCATAATCCATCGTGAAACAGCCCTCGGAAGTTCCTGCACATATCAAAAATTGATTTTAAAAACACATTTCAATAAAGATGCCGATTCATGCTTCACAATTACCAACTAGGAAGCTCCGGAAAATTTCAAACATTTAATGAGATTTTGTTGCCACCCAAGCCTCTTTTGACTCGGGTAACTTGACATTAATGTGAGATTTTCCAATGTAAAGTGGTGGAAAATTTTTGTCATTCATTTTTAAACTTTCTTCAGATCCAACCTCAACCTTTTTGTATAAGAAAAACTTATCTATTTTAAGTTGACCGGTTGATTGATCTTTCTTTTGAACATTCTTCTTCTCTGGTTGAGTAGAAGATTGTTTCTCCAACTTTTCATAATAATCCAAAGGAACATCCATCTTTACCGGTGTGGTAGAAGACGAATGTTTTTCCAACTCTGAAACCTTTGGTTTTTCAACAACTTTTGGCTTCCATGTTTGTTGAGATGAAGCAACCCGTTTATAGAATTTGTCACTTTTAGTTACCAATTTCTTAACAGGTTCAATTTTGACTTTTGTTTTCTCATTTTTCAAAATTTTCTCAACAACCATTGGAGCTTTTCCATTTGCATCAACCTTCTTCTTTTGACTCTCAACAACTTCAGTCTTAAGCTTGAAGTTGGTGCAATTTCTTGCAATGTGACCAACTTTGTTGCATCTAAAGCATGTACGAGTATCAACTACCCGACTTGTGCCTTCAGACTGAGGCTGTGAGGCCTTCTTCTCAAAGAATTCTTCATTCGATTTTGAAAAAATTTCAGACTCTTCATCAGATAGTGAACTCGAACTGTTCACAAACACTTTCTTCTCAGCAAACTTCTTGTTTTGAAAACTCTTTTTCTGATAACTCTTACCACCCTGATAACCACCTGACCATTTGTTTCGATTGTTGTTATAAAAACATGGTGGAACAACAGGTTTCTTGTAGTAAGCTTTGTCTTTTTCAAAATTCATTTGCCTCTTTGTCTGATTCAAACCTTCTACTTTAGACAAATCAATTTCAACCAATTTGAAAACATTTTTCAATTTGTTCACATTAACATTCTCCAGAGGAAACTCAGAATCCGAATACAACTTATCAGATCCAGCCATCTTGTACATCACAAGACCCGGTTCATCACCTAAGTTGTTTTTGAATTTTGGTTTCGGAATGTATTTCTCCAGAAAACATTCATCTTCCTCAGTAGTGTCACTATCAGATTTTAGAACATTCTCAACCACACTTTTTACCACTTCAGTTTGGACACTATCGTCAGATGATGATGAAGAAAATGTCACATCAATTGACTCTGGAAGTTTAACCTCATTTTCATCTTCATAATTAACCAACCCAGATTGCTTTTTCGAATAATTTTCTAGAACTGGTGGTGGAACTTGATGAAACCCAACCCCAGTTCCATCACAACATACATCTTCACCTGCTTTGTTTTTCCCGATGGGTTTGGGAACAATGTGTTGCAAAACAAAGCTTGCAGAGCTGTAACTGTTCAATTTCAAATTTATACGCTCATTCTCAATCTTAGCTTCTTCAAACTGAAGCTTCAATTTAGCAATCTCATCCAATTGTTGGTTGATTAATTCTTCTTTAACCCTCAAAACACTTTGTAAGTGACAATTTTCTTTGTATGTTTTACCGTTTCTATCATCAGAATCTTTCACCGTGCGTTTTAGCTTCTCAAAACTTTCAGAAATTTGACGATTTTCAAGAATTAGTTTTTCATTTTCTTTCCTAACTCTTTCTACATCAATTTTATCAGTTTCAATTTTGTCAGTTAATTCTTTTAATCTGCCGTTCGAAGCTTTCAACATTTTATCACGGTTAAGGATCTGATCCTCAACACTTTGGACTCTAGCAGTCAGATCATCAACTTTCTTACCATTGAGATAAGTGATTGTACTACAAACTTTGCATTCTTTGATGCAATTTTTGCAGTCAACATCACCATTGACTTTCTTACCTGACTCAGTTATTGACGCATTTGTACTGACCTGGCTTTTAGACTCAGATACAGACTTAGAGTCTACCTCAAGTGCCTTAGCAGCCAGCACCTTGTCAGCCATCTTTCCCATGTTTTCAGCATTCAACTCTTGAGTCGTGTCAATGATTCCATTATCAAACTTCTTTGACTCTTCTTCTTTCTCTTTCTCTTTCTCTTCTCCACTTCCCCACCATTTTCTTTGCCAATACTCATCTTCATCAGCCATTTCTTTAATTATGGTTTCAAGATCAAGAGTGTTATGGTCAATAGCAATGTTTCCCTCTGGGTCAAGATAACATTCTCTGTCTGGATCCCATCTCCTCGCTCTTTTTGCTTCAAGATAGATACCAGATATTCTGATCATTCTTTGCTGAGCTATCATCTTTCTGTAACCATACTTCTGTTCTTCAGTTCTGTTGTCTTTCCAAGGAACAGGTTCAGCAGATTTTGCCATGAAAGCATATCCAACCGCATCAGGTAACAACTCGCTCCAGTCGAAACCTTCATCGTCGTGAATCACAGCAAGAGCTCTAGATTTCTCTTTGTTATCATCAAGTTGCTTCATTCTTGGCGGTTCTGATTTATTCTGATGATAAATTGCTTTCTTGTAGTAATCTTCTCTGAACGGGTTTTCAGACTCATCAGCATAAGCATTTTGGCATTCACGCTTAAAGTGACCTTTCTGTTTACACTTGAAACATGTCACTTTAGACTTGTCAAAGCCCAACTTGGTAGATGGTCCACCAATAGACTTTCTCCCGGTTATCTCCATGAAACGCTGTGCCCGAAGAACTGCACTGGCCATGCACCACCTTATGTCGATCCATTCCATCTCCTCAGGATCTATCTGATCGTAATCTTCTTTTGTCAGGTTGGTGTTGCCAATCTTCCCTGCCACTAGACTTTCATATGATTCTAGCACAGAAGCGAGAAAAACCATTTGTTGCTTTGCCGACTCCTCGCTGAAGTTTTGAGCGTTCTTTAAGTCTACAGCGATATTGCAATGAAATAGGTTCTTTGCATCTGATTGGCTTGAATGTGACGAAGAACCACTGTGAAATCTACTACTTTGACTCTCTTTGTTAGAAGTGTTGGAATTCTCAGCAGAAAAAGATGTCTTGGGAGGTGTATTCTTTGGCATCATGCTTTTTGGATAATACAAATCCAAGTTATGTTGATATGACGAGTGATTGACTTTGTGTGTTTTCCTTAACTCCAGCTCGTGACTCTCTAGTGTTTCAATCAGCAAATCTACAGTCAACACATCTGGCGGCTTGATAGTATTCTTCAACATTAAGGCATAATATTGCCAATCCATCTCATCTGGCAATGAATCAAACAATTTGTCGACTAGCTCTTCTTGAGAATAAAAAATTTCATGTCTCGCTAGCTCCAGCTTTAGGTGCCCAAACCTCTCAATCATTTTACAAACTGATTCATTTTTTAAACAACCAAATAAATCAAATTCTTTTCTTAGCAGTTTCTTTTTATTTTTCACAATTTCTGCACTTCCCAAACATTTAACTTTCAACTTGTTCCAGAGATCTGTAGAATTCTTGTACTCGATCAAGGATATTATATCTTCTCGGACAGATTGAAATAGCAGTGCGATGCATTTTTGCTCAGCAACAAACGATTCTATTTCATCAGATGATGTTAAGCTTTAACCAGTTTTGCCTCCATCAATGTATCCATTCTTTAGACTCTTCTAGCTAGGATAAGCAAAGGCTTTCAACCATTCTTCAAACTTCTTTGCCCACCGACTGTACTCGTCGATAGCCATCAACTTTGGGGGTTTGTTATATGTTCCAAAAGCACTTTCAACTCCCAAAGCATCTGATAAGCTTTTCTTTGCACTCAACGTATTCTCATTGGTGTTGCTAGGAGAAGTATCGTCTCCAGAATTTCCAGCAAAGGCAAAGATATCACAGAATGGATTGAAATCATCCATCTTCACGTACCTGAAATGATTAACAAACACTTAGAAATATTCTTGAATTTGAAAAATGACAGATTCAAACGGAATCTGTTCAAACGAAATTGTTGTTCAAACAATATTATGTCTTTCAAACGAAGTGGCTCTTCTCAAACAAAATCTATTATTTCATTTGAGACAACACTAATCAAGTTTCAAACGATCCACTTTCAAACGTGAACTACTTAGACACTTTCAAACGGTATTACAAGATTTTTATAACCCTCAAATGAAATCACAAATTTGATTTGACCAACAAAATCACTAATCCGACAATTACAATTAAGACTTAATTCCTATTGGGCCTTTCAATTTAGTGGGCTGACACTAGTATGGATCGGTAATCACTTGATTGGGCCAACAATAACTTTATTAACTACACATGTACACTTTGACTTTATATCACATGCACTCTCAAACGACTAACCACTTTCAAACGAGATACATCATTCAAACGGGATAACCCATATTCAAACGGAATTAACCTATGATGTCAGCATTTTATGAACAGTTTCAAACGGAATAGGTGTTTGTATCAGTTTTTAGGCCGAATTTTATTCCAAAACTTTCAAGGTTTACTTAACACTATGTTTCGCTTGATATGTGAGAGTTTTAGGCCATTTCAACCGTGAAAACTTGTTCAAATCAGAAAAGAATGAGTAGAAGTAAGAAAATCCGGTAAAATCAAGCTGCAATGGTATGAACTCCTCGTCCTGAGCTCTGATACCACTCGTTGGATCGGTCGGTGACCCTAAACAGTCAGTAAAGGTAGTTCATCATCATTTACTAAGGCGGAATCAAAGTAAACAACTTCACACAACTTGTTTCCTTTCTAATCTTTCTTTATTTCTGATTTGTAGAGCTTTTACAATCTAATCTTGACAAAAATCCAGCAGCACCTCAGCTCACACACACTTAGATCCGTTTGAAAATGAGATTACACAACTCCTATATATAGTGCTAGCCATTTCGTTTGAGGGTGACAAGACCCTGTTCAAACGAAATTACTTGTGTGATTTCGTTTGAACTTGTTCAAGACCACCTTCAAACGAAATTACCTCCTAAAACATAATCAAACCCTAATTCAATCACTGTTGTGCAATCGTTTATCTAATCTAGACATAAGACTCGATTAAGACGTACTAAACAGACATATGATGCACCAACAAAAAATGAAGTTTAGATGAAGTTTGGATGAAAATAGAAGAGTTTTGATGAAATCGGAGATAAACTCGTGTAAAATCATAGTGGAAATCGTTGTGTAATATGTAAAATTAGTAAATCTTACTTGAAAAACGGTTGGACAGTAATTCAAGAGCATTTTGAATGAAATGACAGCAAGTTAGAATGAGAGAAGAGGGCTTGCTATTTATAGAAGAGAGTTTTCGAAGCTGCTGGCTTTATTCGAAGGGACCAGTTTGGTGTACAAGATATTCGTTTCGCGTATAGGATGCTCGTTTTGTGCGTTTTGTTGCATTAGTTAGTACGGGTACTTTAAGTACTTTAGCAAGGTATTAAGTGTCGTGTTACGTTCCATTTTAGAGCGATATATCGAGTTGTGCGAGTGAGCGTTTAAGCGAGTTTTAATACATAGATAACAAAACGTATATGACTAATAATATAATATAATATGTATGTATATAAGTAACCGCGTTTTGAGTTTGCGTTGCGTTTATGTGTGAGCGAGCGAGTAGTTTAGATACTCACGTGATGTAGTAGTGTAAGCGTTATAAGGGTAAGCGTTGTGACGTGCGATATAGCGTGTTAGAATAAGCGATGTTGTGTGAAAATATGCGATGTAGCGTAGTAAGTAATATAGTTTACGTTATGATCCGAATCTCGGTGCTAGGCGTAACGAGAGTAACGAGCGCATAAAGTGCGGGTTGTTACAGTCTCCCCTGCTTTAGGAAATTTTGTCCCGAAATTTATTCGAAAGAAAGACTGTGAGAGTTGATACGAATAAGTAGCGATAAGAGCGTTAGAGTGAGCTGAGGATGAACGAGCCATCGATCGAGGATTGACGAGTGAGAGCGTCTCGGTGGCATGGGAAAAATCGATGAGAAAAAACGACTTGCTTGACTAGGGAATAATTACTCACGAGTTGACGATCCATAAATGTTTTAAGTTCTCGAATAGTTTTGTTAAGTTATTACAAAGAGATTTTTAGGAAAACTTGATTTATGAAAATTTTCTTATAACGTGTTGTTAAACTGAGTCGGTGTTTAAATCAGCGTTGTAAGAAAACTTACGTTTGTCCAAAGGTTTTAATTTAAATTAAAAAATTTCAGAAAATTTTCCATTTATTTCTAAAACATTCGATAATCAAATAAGTTCCATTTATTTTCAAAACATACGGCAATAAATAGGCTTTAACAGTATCAAAAGTTCAATTAGCGTCGAGCCCCACATGGCATCTTTCCACAAAAGTTTGTTAATATGGCTAAAACACTTATATATAGGAAGTACCAGCGGCATATCCACCATGTTTTAGCCATATTGCCTCTGTCTCGTGGAGCGATGTCATGTATGTCGACATGGTATGGATTGGTTTTAGTATCCTTGGTCCAAAGGGTAAATGGTTGAACCAAGTTTGAAAGGAAGATCAAGTAGACTGAGTAGTGACATTGATTGCAAACTTAGCTAGAGATAAGAGCGTGCGCGAATGGTTCAGCGATTTGAAATATTGAAGCAGCGTGAATGCTAGGTGCGTTAAGCGTTTAGAAGTCGAGAGGGAAAAGCGATGAGAGTATCGAAGCGATGAGATTGATAGAGGCGATAACTGTTAAAGCATCGAGAGGGATAGCGTTGGCGAAGCGAGATAGATTTCAGCGAAAGTGAGATTGTGTTGCTGTAGACATGCGAAAAGTCTAGCGATGGTGCAATCGACAAGTAATGAGATGTTGCGCCTTGCGAAGGAGTTTAGCGTGTTGAAAATAGTCTCAGTAATATAAGAGGTCTAATAACGTTCAACTCCACATGGCGTTTTCTTCACGAGAATTTGTTAGTATGGCAAAGCACTTATATATAGGAAGTGCCAGCGGCATATCCACCATGCTTTAACCATACCGCCTCCATCCCGTGAGTAGATGTCACACTTTGTCGACCTGGTTAAGACTCTTATATATAGGAAGTACCAGCGGCGTATCCACCATGCTTAACCATGCTTTTAACGTTATGGTGTCATTAGAACTTACTACGATCTCCATGCACTTACCAAAATAATCCCGTGTGCACCCGTGATTAATTGAGTCCTTGCAGGTTTATCGTAACTAATTCTAAAGACGCATAGTCGGGGTAAAACATATTATATCGCGATATACTATACAGTGCTAGTAATAGAATCTGTGTGTGAACCTAGTCTAGGTGTGAGGACTCGAGAGAGAGGGCGGAAGAGAGGGAGAGCGAGCGAGAGAGAGTCGGCATCGCATATGGAGGCGACATCGAACAATAGAACAATTATAAAGTATAAGTACCAGTGTCGAGAATCGTACCATTAACAGCGTCGTTCTGCGCCTGGTTGGTGTTGATGTTGGAGACTCTTGCTTGGGCTATGGTGGCTGTTGGGGCTACTGTTGCGGGTGTTGCGAGCTGCATCGGCGGTGCTGGAAGTGCTAGTGTGTCTTGGTGTCGTGGTCCTGTGCGGCAGTAGCTGGTGAAGTGACCAAAACAGTTGCAATTTGTGCAATAGCGACAGTTTGCTCCTGCCTAGTGGTGATAAGTACACTTCTGACACAGGGGAAGAGTTCTAGTGTAGGCACGCTTTGGGTAAAGTGGAACTGCTTGGAGAGGTTTGGGTTTGGGCGGTGCAGTTGTTGAGTAGTTTAGGCTCGAGCTTTTTCTCTTGCGGCTAGGCTTGGCGGTGTCTTGCGGCAGTGCAGCGTCGTCGGATGATTTGGTGGTAGCTTGGTTGGCCTTCTTGGTGGAATCCTTGGAGAAGTATCCAGCCAAGATTCGCTTGTCGCTGATCTCTGCGGCCAAGCGATAGGTTTCTTCAATGGTAGCCGGTCTTGCTGTGAGTACATATGTCTATCGCTTGCGTCAATCACGTAACATAACTTAAACAAATGAGACAAGACTGGCGCTGAACAAAGTAAAACATGAAGGCTATTGAGAAAGAGGATATTGGTTCGAATGGCAGGTTCGAACGAAGCCATGGTTGTTCATCAGTTGTGCCTTCGTACGAAGGCTTGTGGCTTCGTACGAAGCCATACATAGTCTGGTTCGAACCTACAAGTCTATAAATAGGAGTTTTGTCTTTGTCATTTGTAACTGTTGGGTATTCTTGAGGCGAAGCTCTATCCAACTGATTTCGTGGTTTTGTACTGTTAAAGTCTTAATAGAAATCAGAATTAATTACATCCTCGTGTTCTCATCCACGTACGTGATTGGATTCCGCACATATCACGTGTCGGTACGCATTCATCGGTTAAAGTTTCGGTCCAGGGAATGAATTCACAAGTGGTATCAGAGCGGGTCACTATTTGCTCAGATCAGAAACACGAAGATTCAAGATTCTACATCAAATTCAAAGAAAAATTCATCATTTTCTCATCATATATTCTTCTACACTTCTTCTACTTTTCTGTTTGAAACTTAAAACATAGATTCACGTAGTTTTAACGGTTAAAACGGCTAATTTTTTAGTATGTTGTGCGAAAACTGTTTTGAACGACTATACAAATTTTCATATCAGAATTCAAACAAAATCGAGATCAAATCAGTGAAAAACAATGAAAAACGTAACCATGTTCATCGCTGAGTAGCTTCGAACGAAGCCACATACGTAGCTTCGAACGAAGGCAGTTCATCATCTGTGTTTTTTGAGTATCTTGGCTTCGTACGAACCCAAGGTGAACCCAAAGTTATCATGTCTTCATATGAACTCACCCTCGTACGAACGCAACATTTTAGCTTCGAATAAACCAGTTTCTTACGAACGCAAGATTTTCGTGTTTGATTTTACAGATTTAATCAAGTGTTTGTTTGTGTGTTGCAGGTTATCATGGCTGAAAAGTTTTATAATACATTCTACAAAGCTTATACTTCAGAGTCTTCCGAAACATCAACTGTTACATCGAAAAGCATTTCGAAAGCTATAACCGAAAATATTAATCATGATAATTTTTACGGAACTAACTCAAAACCACCAAAACTTAATAGTATTGAAGATTACACTTGGTGGAAAGAAAGAGTTATTAACTGGGCTAAAGCTTATGCGAATGAGTGTTGGTTTTGTATGGAATTCGGATATAGTAGACTACTTGATGATAAAAATGAAGAAATCCCTCTTAAAAGTTTATTAGTTGAAGACAAAAAGAACTTTTCGTATGAACAAAGAATGATTGCCTTAATCCAACAGTCGATCAGAGATGACATCTATGCATTGCTTAATCATGATGGGTCATCAAAATCGGTGTGGGAAGCATTACGGGTTAAAGCTGAGGGTGGGAAACAAATCAAAAAGAATAAAATATCATTGCTTAAAAAAGAATTTGATTTGTTTGACGGTATAAAAGGTGAATCTATAAGACATATGATTGAACAATTTTGTCACCTTAAAATTGAACTTGATAGATTTGGTATAACAAAAACCCGTGAAGAAATTATTGATAAAATCATTGAAGCTTTACCACGTGCTTATCACTGGAAAACATTTGTGTTTATTCTTAAAAAATGATGCTTTGTTTGATGAAATTACTCTTGATGCTTTGATAAAGAAGATAGAGAGTCATGAGCTTGAGCTGCAAAAGCAAAGCAAGATGAGTAGTTCTTCGTATCAGTAGAATGTGGGTCTTTATTACATAGGCAGTGTACCTTCGGTGTCAACCAATGAGTCACCAAAGACAGCCTTCAGTGTAGAAAAGTCTAAAGATTCACAGAAAAGCTTATCTAGCTACAATCCAGGGTATCATTCATCTTCAACAGCTTCAAACTCAAAAGAACTCGATGAGATTGTCTGCAATATTGCTCTAAAGTTGAAAAAATCTCCAGCCATGAGCATTAATGCAGCTAAACAATAAATGAGTTTTCTAGCTTCAATACTGGAATCATACGAGAGTTTGGTAGCAGGAAGAATCGGAAATCCTAAGCTGACAAAGGAATATTACAACCAGATAGATCCAGAGGAGATGGAACTCATTGATATTAGATGGTGTTTAGCTAGTGGCATCCGTAGAGCTCAAAGGTTCATGGAGATAACAGGCAGGCAGGATTTGGATGGATTGCTAAGTACAAAGCTTGGTTTTGATAAGTCTAAAGTGACATGTTTTAGATGCAAGCAGAAGGGTCACTTCAAGAGGGAGTGTGTCAACCGAGAACTACCTGATCATGGTAATCCTTTCCATGACGACTATTACAAAAAGGCAATTTATCATAAAACCGGTGAGCATACTTCTGGAGAAAGCCTAAAGCGGATTACTGGAAATTCTTCAAAAGAAAAATCACAAGCTTTAGTGATACGTGACCATGCCAAACCCAAGGTTGAACATGCCAAAGACAGGGTCACTCATGAGGATAAAGGATTTAATTGGAGTGATTATATTGATGATGATGGAGCTGCTTTAGTGGCTGAAGTGAAAAAGAGTGCATTTGTAGCTGAGGTGTAAGAGAAAACATAGAGAGAGATGTATTGTTGATTACATAATTCAAGAAATGGAGTAAGAGTATGAAGAGGCTAGGAATTATCGAAGATGGGACAAGAAGCGAGAGTGTTATATCAACAGCAAAGGAAAATCTCTTGTTCATCCAAGCAAAGTGGTTTATAACAATGTTCTTGCAGTAATTCCTCTATCCGGCGAATACTATTCAAATGTCGTGAAAGATAAAGATTATGTTAAAAACCTGGATAAGATCATTAGGGATGTCATGACATCAAGTCTGAAACAGAGAGATGAAGAAAGGATGAAGAAGAATGTTGAAGATCTGGTGGATGAATTGAAGAAGGTTGCAGAAGAAAAGAAAGTGGAAGTGGAAAAAGAAGAAGAAACTGGTGAAGAAGATCCGAAACCAGCAGAAGAAGCTGTTACTGAAGAACAGCAGAATGAAGAGAAGAAAGAAGAAGTTGATGAGAAGCTGAAAATATCGGTTGAAGTAGCTGATGGTGATGAATAACCAGAGAATGAAGCTGATCAGAAACAGACGGCAGAAAAAGCCGAGGTGCCGACTACTGAGGTAAATACTTAAACTGAATCTTCTGAAGTCTTAAATAAAACTGCTGAACAGTGCAAGAAATGCATGGAAATGTGCAGAGCTTGTAAACAATTCAGAACAAGAGATATAGAATTTACTAAAACTGAAAAAAGTTTTCAAAGATAAATGCAAAAGAAATGTTAGAAAATGAACAGATTTTGAAAGATAATGATGAAAAGCTGACACAAAGATGCAAGATTTTAGAAAAAGAAAATGATATTTTGAAAGAAAAGTGTTCAGCAATGACAGAAGAGTGTTTGCAAAAATAAAATGCATTTCAAGAAATGAAAATAGAGTATGATTCAATAAAACTTGCATATCACATTACAAAAGAATCATATGAAGCAGTGAAAAGTCAAATGAAACTTGTTCAATCTAGATTGAGATATTGTTCTGAAACATCTGATACGCTTAAGCGACAATATGAAATAAAACAACAAGTTGTTAATTCTTATATTGAAGATGTTGCTAAGCTTAAACGTAAAATAGCTGATTTAGAACAAGATAATAACAAGTTGCATGGTTATCATGCTTCATCATATGTTCTTAAACGTATTTTCAATCTAAAACCGGATGATAAAGATTCTTAGAAAAACAAGAAAGGAATTGTCTCAGAGTATCATCAGGTTCCACCACCGTTTGAGGAAAAATTCACATTCTATGATGACGAGAAGGTGGAAAAAGCTTTTAACATGGTTGATCAATTGGCAGATAATATTGACATGGCCTATTCCAAATCTGATGATTCTAGTCATTCATAGGTGGTAGGTAACGTCGTTGAAAGTGTTTTACAAGATGATTCTACCAAAACAGATAAATCCGAGTCACAAGATGTAAATATGGGAAGTTTTCATGAGAGTTATCTTAAAAATTCAAAATCTGAGAGAGATATGAATGATGATTCAAAAGGATTGGTTTATACCATGACTGGATCAGAAAAATTATTCTCAAATATTGAAGTACCGATTCAGAATATGATTACGGACAAGATCGACAAAGTTTTTAAAATGGTAGAAATTAAGAAGTTTGAAATTGAAAAATTTGCTGGAAAGAGCAAGAAATCTTTTTATAACAAACCTGGTTACAAAAAGAAAAATATGAAGGTTGGGTTGAGTTATAAGAAGAAACAAAATTACAAACGGTTTGACAAGAAAAATCATCACAACAAGACGAACTTTGTTCATGGAACAAGTTCAGAGGAAGAGAAAGAACTCTAATTTAGGCACAGTCTAATTAAGAGTTTTATGCTCAGAAAAAACAACAACAGGTTAAAGATGTGTCCAAGAGAACATGCTTAAAATGTGATCAAATTGGACATCTCAGTCGAAAATGTCCAAATCTTAAACTTGTTGGTGTTGAGAAAAGAAAGTTTGGTGTTGTGAATCAGAAGCCAACCAAGTTTGAAACTAAACAAACTTGGAAGCCGAAAATATCATACGCTAAATCACAACAAAATTGGAAACAACTGACACCCAAATTTAGAACAACACAAAGTTGGAAAACAACTGTTGATGCAACAAAACCAAACCAGTTTTGGAAACCAAAAGTTTTTGTTCAAAATCAAAATAGTCAAAATGAATCAAGATTTTATAAAAGAAATGTTTCAAAAGGTCAAACCTGGGCGGTCAAGAAATAAAAGGTTTCAGTTGATGAGGAAATTAAAGAAAATGTTTTTGAAAAGAACGAACAAAACTATCCAGTTTTATCTGGAAAGATGTATATTCAGCTACCTGAGTCTAAACAAGCTTGGGTTGCATTTTTCAAATGATCGATTTATTTGAATGTGCAGGTGCTCTCGAAGACAACTGAATGTCATCTAGAGGAGTATCGGAGCAGCCTGGCACAAGAGGAGGAGGTTGCTGATCCCTGCATCTGAGAAACAGGGAGTTTATTCATTTCTGTATATAAATAAACTATATTTCAAAAAAAAACCTAAAAATAGAAAATTGAAAAAAAACAAAAATATGTTTTTATTCTGTCAAAAAATTGAAAAATGAAAAATATATTTGTTTTAAATTTTATCAAAAATCAATTTTTTTTCAAAACTATGTTGATTGAATATGCCGAAACCCTCACGCCTGAACAAACATGATTATTTCACAATTGAAAGTGGTTTTAACATTGTTAAAAATCTGTGTGTTGTAAATCATGGAGGTACTTTATGCGAAACAGAGCATGTGACGCAGAAAGTTGATGGCTAGATGAAGCTATTTACAATCGGTTTGTCAAATTTTCTTTATTTTTTTTTTAATTTTAGGGGTGGTAAGAAATTTTCATAAAATGCAAAAACATTTGAAAATTTGAAAAATCCAAAAACAATAGAAAAGCAAAAAGAGTTTTTGTGTAAAAAGAGGAAATGATAGTACATCAGTAGACAATCACAATATGCTAAAGAAATGGAAAGTTAAAATTTGATAAATGGTCTCACTGATGATATGCCAGTAGCTTTTTACACATTTAGTAGATCAATTTCGAGATATAAACCTAAATATCAATAGCTTGCTTATCACGTGGGGAACATCTCTCGGATATATGGGTAAACCCCAAAATCTTGTTTGAGAGATTACCAGATTCTGAGATATTAGGTCTTTATACTGTTTGATATCTGAGGTATTATACCTGGTCTTCTGATATTGCGAAAGCAATGGCCTAGACCTCGTATAATACTTTACGCGCTTAAAGCTTACCCTCTGCATAAAAATTGAGAAAATATATAAAGATATATATAAAATGCAGTTGTAAAGAAGATCTCTAAGTGGGACATACCTCAAAGTCGAGCCTTCATCTCTTTGACTGAACGTAGTTCATATCTGAGCTCTCAAGGTCTCGCACTAACCTAGAGTACAGATATCATTATGGTATACTCTCCTGTAAGACTGAATCTAGGGAATCTTGATACGGGAGTATATTCTGAGGTGGGACACACGAATAAGTTAAGTGCTTAAAACAATAATCTCGTATCTCAAATCAGTTGAACTTTGTGTGAAAATTTAAGTGGATCAGTATATTGACAATCTAAGTGAATCGTTTAGAACTTAAAGTGTTTATAGCTCAACGGTGCTAGTGATTTGTCATAAACTGATATGATTCTCTGACACGAACTCAAAAAAAAATATTGTCTGTAAATATTTCTTTATTGCTTATGTTTCAGAAAAATACAAAAAGATTTTGTATCCACTTTATTTTTGACAACCAATGTCTGAAAGCTGAGTTTCAAAATCTAAGTATGTTGAACATGTTTCTGAAAATAAACAAGTTCATTAATTTGAAACTTGAAGTTTTTATTAAAAAAATCAAAAACAGTTTGTAAAAACTCCAAGGTCATTAAGTTGACTTGGATGATAATAGAGAGTTTTTAGATTCTAAAACTTTCAAATTTATAAAGTCATTTGATATGGGGAGTGGAGTCAGGTAATCCTGGATATATCATATTGTTACATTTACATTAGGAGCCAGATTACTGATTCTGAGTATGTGAGTTTATGAGCCAGGTCAACGATTCTAGAAAACCAAATTACCTTTATTGTTAAATATAAATTCCAGATTTCTGTGAACAAATGATGTCATGTGCTGTCGCATATTTGAAATGCTCCAGCTTATTCAATGTTATATGTTTAGAGCTAGGTTGTTGGTTGTGACTTTAATTGTCAAAATCTTATAAATGGTTTAAGAGTTTTGGAGATGAGAATTACAGACTACGATGCCAATATCTGAGCTTAAGGGGGAGTCTGAAACGAGTTTGCAAACAAAGAGTCAGGTGAATATCTTAGAAAAGATTGTGGAGCTTGTAGAATCAGATGTCGATCCAGTAGCTGAAAGCACAGAAGCTTAAAGCAAGGGGGAGCCTGTAGATAGAGTTGAAGGAAAGGAGGCGCTAAAGCTAAAAACAGATCCACGGGGATTCTGTTAGATCAAGGGAGAGTCTGTGATGATAAAATTGTCAACACTTCATGAAGACTCAGATTAAGACAAAAGCTATGAGATTGACTGCACCAATATCCAAGGGGAAGTCTGTGAGTACATATGTCTATCGCTTGCGTCAATCACGTAACATAACGTATACAAATGAGACAAGACTGCTGCTGAACAAAGTAAAACATGAAGGCTATTGAGAAAGAGGATCTTGGTTCGAATGGCAGGTTTGAACGAAGCCATGGATGTTCATCAGGTGTGCCTTCGTATGAAGGCTTGTGGCTTCGTACGAAGCCATACATAGCCTGGTTCGAACCTACAAGTCTATAAATAGGTGTTTTGTTTTTGTCATTTGTAACTTTTGGGCATTCTTGTGGCGAAGCTCTGTCCAACAGATTTCGTGGTTTTGTTTACTGTTAAAGTCTTAATAGAAATCAAAATTAATTACATCCTCGTGTTCTCATCCACGTACATGATTGGATTCCGCACATATCACGTGTTGGTACGTATTCATCTGTTAAATATTTGGTCCAGGGAACGAATTCACACTTGCAGCATCGACAAAATCGCCTACACACTCGGACAAGGCGTGTATGTACTTTTTCATGGCCTTTTCGGGAGTGTCAACTTGGCTTGGGCAAATAATGCTAAGCTGTTTGAACCTTGTTGTGAGGCCGGTGTTATCACCTTCAACTTGCTTGATTTCCCAAAACTTGTATCCCAGCTTCTGGACTTCGTGGGGAGGGCAGTACACTTCCTTCATGAGCTCCTTTAGCTCATCCCAAGAGAGCGCATAGGCTTCATCGTTCCCACGTTTGTTACGCTCGAATGTCCATCAGTCGAGGGCTCTTGATTGAAATACTCCTATAACGCATGTGGTACGAAAATGCTCGGGGTACCCACTCTGGCGAAAGGTAACCTCGATAGCATCGAACCACTGAAGGATCTAAGATGCACCGCCTTCGCCTGTGAAGACCATCAGGTCACAAGCTTTGAACTGCTTGTAGGAGAAAGTAGTCTTTGGCGCATTGGTTTTAGAGTCTTCCTATGTCTGAGAGTCATTGAGGGATTGAATCTGTGTGACGATTTGAGGAATAACCTTGGCCATTTTCCTTGGCCATGAGTGAGGCGATCCTCTTATCGGTGTTTCTTCTGGCTTGACGTCGCGAGTTGGAAGCGTTCAAAGACATCTATACAAAGAGATTTGGAATGAGATTCGATCATAATGATTTTGAAATTGTGATGTGATTCAGCGCATTAGAACTTGTTATAGTTGTTATAGTAGTACGTATTCACATAGGAGACACGAAATTCCTAGGCTCCCACGTGTTCATATAAGCACATGTACTCATATATTATGTACGTATATACATATATACTTGTATATGTAGCGCGAGGACGCGTTTTTTTAAGAGAGAGTTGTTACGGTTTAGTTTTGTTGCGGATATTTCGCTCTTGTTTTTTATTGCGATGGCTGTGCGAGTTGTGCGTATAAAAGCGGGGAGCGAAAAGCGGTAAAATGACAGGCTTAAAATAAATAGAGTGTCTTGGGTGTTAGACATCGACTACCCAAAATGATTCAACCATTCCCAACAAGTTCAAGTACACGCTTTGGCCTAACAGACTATGCTCTCACCATAATACGGCGAACGGCATGCATCCTACCAGTAACTACATAACTCGAGTTGTTGGAACCGTTGAGACTTTGGTGAGATCTTCAAAATCAAAGTAGGGAGTGGAACATGTTATTAAGATGCGGGTTTCACCCCTATCTTAACAACTTCGCTCCTAACTATGGTTAAACAACCACGAGATAGAAATGGAGATCTCCGTTGAGGTATGGATTTCACTCCTAACTCAACTAAAGATTCTCGTGCTAGGTATAATACGTGGAGTGAGTGATCTTATCGAGAGTTCTTGGTTTTCACACCTAATCTCGACACAATCACTTGTTTGTGTTATCCGAGTGTCTTCAAACATGTATGTTGTGTTAGCCTTAGGAAAGGCGTGTAAACATTTAGACCTTAGGAAACGTCCCCTTCGTACGAAGGTACAACATTGTGGGTTCGAACAAGGGATACAACATGTGGGTTCGTACGAAGCCACACTAGGTGGGTTCGCACCAAAAGTAAACCATGTAGGCTCGTACGAAGCCATAGTACGTGGGTTCGTACGAGAGGGTCTGTTTTGGTACTTAGACTACAGACTAGGTCTGCTTAGCACGACTCGACCTAATTCCCTATAGTTATGGCTTTGATACCAATCTATCACACCCTAACCGATGGCGGAATCATCGGGGCGCGACACTAAGTGAATCAGATTGCTCAAGAGAATCCATAACGACTAATTTGGTGACAATGTTTAACAAGTTCAATATCTGATACTATCAAACAAATATTTCAGAAAAGTCCTAACATATTACAAGTTTCTCAAACAAAACCAATCCGACAACTTAGACTTTTACGTGGGTTTCTAAAGTAGACTAATCTTGATTCGAGATACCCTGCGATTAACCTGCAGCATACGTTAAAATAATGTTAATACAAAAATGTATTGGCGAGTATACAGGTTTGATATAACATTAAAGTAGATAAAAGCATTGCGAATTTCCACATACATAAACGAGATACAACACAACATATATACTAACAAGACAAACACTCAAGTTAAGTCCCGAGATGACTGCGAAGGAGAGGTGTGAAGTTCCTTAACTAGACCCCGTCGGGTGTGATTCGAACTATAGTACCATACTAGCTAAGGTGGAACATCAATGAGTAAAAGTCCTAGCACATATGCATCAAGCATCATGTGTAAATATGTATATTGGTCATTCGCGTGTGAAAATCAGTTTAGCATGTAGTGTTTTTTTGATAATTGTGTTTATGTATGAACGTATGTTACACCCCAAAAGGTGCGTTTTAAAGCGAAAGGGGGTCAAGTATACTCACAGTGCGTGTTTAATAGTAACACGGTCTGGAATGGAGTGGAGAGAGCGCCGGATCAGCCTGCGTACGGGAACAGGAGTGCGTAAGTCCTCCAAAGTGCTGAAACGGTCGAAATCGGAGTGTCGGGTGGGAAATAGAGGCTTCGTACAAAGGTGGGGTCTTCGCACATGTGTGGCTTCTGTTGTCCAAAATTGAGTGTTCTTCGTGTCTTTCATCGGGAAATCGAGTGTTCATCCCTCCAACATTAAGCAACTGACTAAACTTAGAGCCGGAGAGGTCTTGATTCAAGTCACAGGTGAGAATTGGGCTGGGTTGTGTGAAACCAGTGCCTTTTTACGAAGGCAGTGCCTTCATACGAAGTCGGGGCTTCGCACAGAACACTCCAGTTTTCACTAGTGGCTGTTTTTTCGTTCGAAATTGTGTTTTCGCCTGAATCTGATGTATTTTCGAGTCCTTTTCGTGACGGTTTCGGCACCACCTCGTCCCACTATCCAGTGAACGAAATATGTGTCGGTTTTGGTCTGTTTTTGTGTAGAAATCGAGTTTAAAAGGGTTTTCACTTGGAACAAACACTTTATGAATGCAAGATCTTCAGATCTACAACTTGGGAGGCCAAAGCTAAACCCAAATCACTCGTTCAAGTGTAGATCCATAGTAAAATAAGAAGAATTGATGAAAAAGATGAAGGTTTTGTTAAAAGAATGAAGGTTTTCATAGAGAAAGTTGAAGTTTGGATGAAAATAGAAGATTTTTGATAAAATCAGAGATAAACTCGTGTAAAATCATAGTGGAAATTGTTGTGTAATATGTAAAATTAGTAAATCTTACTTGAAAAATGGTTAGACAACAATTCGGGAGCGTTTTGAATGAAATGGTAGCAAGTTATAATGAGAGAAGAGGGCTTGCTATTTATAGAGGAGAGCTGGGACCTTGGTACAGAGCTGGCTGCCTTCGTACGAGGGCAGTGCCTTCATACGAAGCTGCTGGCTTCGTTCGAAGGGACCAGTTTGGTGTACAAGATCTTTGTTTTGTGTATAAGATGCTCGTTTAGTTGGTTTTGTTGCATTAGTTAGTACGAGTACTTTAAGTATTTTAGCAAGGTATTAAATTTCGCGTTACGTTGCGTTTTAGAGCGATAAATCGAGTTGTGCGAGTGAGCGTTTAAGCGAGTTTTAATACATAGATAACAATACGTATATGACTAATAATATAATATAACATGTATGTATATAAGTAACCGTGTTTTGAGTTTGCGTTGAGTTTATGCGAGAGCGAGCGAGTAGTTTAGATACTCACGTGATGTAGTAGTGTAAGCGTAAGCATTATAAGCGTAAGCCTTGTGAAGTGCGATATAGCGTGTTAGAATAAGCAATGTTGTGCGAAAATATGCGATGTAGCGTAGTAAGCGATATAGTTTACATTATGATACGAATCTCGGTACTAGGCGTAACGAGTGTAATGAACGCGAAAGTGCGGGTTGTTACACAAACCACCCTTCTAACCCCCTTCCAGGCAGGTAACAAGCTTTATATAGACCGTAAGGACACGAATGAGTGAATCAACAAAACATGAAGAAGGATAGAATAAAATGCACCTTCAATACAAAAAACTAGTTATTAAAGTCATTAATACACACCCAAATAAAAAGTGACCAAAGGTTGGAAATTAAAAGTAATACACAAAAGATTTTGTCTTCACCAAGTGATGTAAGAGATTAGCCAAGCATGGCCATAGTTTGACCAATGATCTTACTATCAATCTTGCATCCCGAGACTACTCTAACTCTAACTAATGTGGTGGAAGATGATGGTGTTGTGGTGGTTGAAGTGAGAGAAATGGTTTGCCAATGGATGATTTGCAAGTGAGTCAAGCACCTCTATTTATAGTTTGAAACAGGAGGTTCACATGGCCCCGTGCCTAGTGGGCACGGCCCCGTGTCCTTCATCTTCTCTGTCTTCATTTAATGCTCTTGTCTGCTCTTCTGCACACACGGCCCCATGACCCTTTTACTTGTTGTACGAACCCAGATTTGCAAATCTGAGAGTCAACCACGGCCCGTGCTTAGGAGACACGGACCTCGGTCCCTTGTCGTTTTCTGTTTGTCTTCATCTTTATGGAATCTTGGGTGGGGCACGGCCCCATGCCTGGTAGGAACGGCCCCGTGTTGGGATTCTGGTTTGTTGTTTTTATTCATGGGATGAAGCTTGGAGGGTTGGTACAGAGTGTCAACTTCTTTTCTACGTATTTATGCTGGTTTTTGTTGTTAATTTGTTCTTTTCCAACATTAGTACTGAAAAGAGTTGTTTTTATACTGTATTTGATACAATTTATATGTTGCATTTTACGCATATCAAATACCTCCACACTTGAATCTTTGCTTGTCCTCAAGCAAAAGGCTTTATTATTGCTTACATTCCCAAATGGAATAGGTAGAAGAGAAGTTTAGAGTCTTGTTTGTAGAGTGTCGGGAATCCAAGTTCTTTATTTATTCTCGTTTTTATTTAATTTACAATCCTAATCGTCATGATTTTGTTTAGAACTTTCTAAGAAAAATAAATATTTTCAAGCATGACATATATTTTAATATTTCATTAAGCTATATATACATTCACATACTTCGCAAGTGGTCACTCAACACTGGGCTGAAAATGTATAAGTGAAATGCTTGGTCCCGGTACAGAACTTACTCCTACCATAAGCTTGATAAGCAATCAAATCTCATCCTTTTTGACTTAATCTTTGTAAATATCAAGAGGACTTTAAAAGGGTATGGTAGTTTTATTTAAAATTGGCCAAAGGCGTAAAAAGTCGGTTTTCTTTTGAAAATTTTATTTTGTGACTTTATGAACTAACTAAGTGCTTATAAGCAATGGATTTACTTATTTATTTTAAGCAACGAGATAGTTTTTTTTTGTGATAAAATAAAACTCAGTCACATGTTTTTGCATTTTTTTCAAAAGAACCGATTTTTACTAAAATAAAGCGTGTAAAGATAAAAATATGGTTTTTTGGTGATGGTGTGTTATGGGTTTCAAATGAAAGGGTTTAGGCTCAAAGGGGTTAAATAATGGGAGTTTTTTGTGTTTTTGCGGGAGATAAAAATATAAAATAAGTTGAAAAGGAAAAAGGTTTAAAATCCTAATGGCTTAATCATATACTTACTTGGATTAGTCGGTAAGGACCGGGAATGTATTGCCTTGTCAAGCTCTAGATTCGTAAGAACCGTACGGGCTATTCATACAAGAAGTGAAGAATGATCATTTAGTATAGATATGATAATGGATGCTCGTTTAAGGCTCAAAACTCACAATTTTGTGGGAAAAAGGGGTAAACATGTGAAATAAATAAATATATATATATACACACACACACAATCAAATTTTAAAAATTTGTCATGCCCGTTTTATGAATTTTCCTTATATGGTTCCTTTTTATCACGGCGATATTTGTTATAAATTTATAAAAACTTGAACTTTTTATAACTTGATTTTCTAACTTAAACTATAAACAAGACAAAATATAATAAAAAGAAAGTTTTGAAAAACGATTTGGAGTGTTTAAGCGGTTCCAAATAGAGTTTTTATAAGTCCCCCCCCCCCCCACACACACTTAAATAACACATTGTCCTCAATGTGTCCAAAATAGGTTAGTTTAATTAAATGTGTAGAACGGGTAATAAAACAGACACTTGGCACGGTGGCGTGTCTCTGAGGCACGGCCCCGTGTAAAAGTGACAGTATCAGAAAACTTACAGAAGCTGGGCATGGGGGCGTGTCAAGGGGGCACGTCCCCGTGTGACAAGTCCAGAAGGAAAAGAGTTACAGTGACAAAGAGGCACGGGGCGTGTCTGTGAGACACTGTCCAATGTAAAGCTTCTGTTTCTTTTTTAAAACAGTTGTTAAGGTGTCGGGCCTCCTGTTCGGGTTGGGGGATCTGTATGCTTGGTGGATCCAAGTATCCCAAGGTACCTGTATACTTATTCATACCACAACAACACAATATAACGAGAAAACATAAAATCCTAACTTACGAAAGTTTAAACGATAATATCCATCACCACAACCACATAAAAAGAAAATAAAACTACGAAAAAGTAAATTGTTCAACAAGTTAATTGTTCAACGGGACGTAACCCGCACATTACCATCACCATCAGAAAAAAGAGAGAAAAGATTTAACCCTTATGTTGCCACCACGCCACCTCCATTGCCAAATCCCTAATCTGACTCCATATCCTCACCCTCCTCCTCGTCAGCCCTATACGCCATGTGCTCCCGCATGTATGAAATGTCGGTGCGCATGGTGTTGATGTTTCTTTCCATGGCCTCGACGCAAGTGCTAGTGCTCTGACCGAGGCTGGAGGCGTTCCGGCTCACCTGAAGCATTTCCTATGTTATATTATATAAATTATTTATGTTAGGGAAATTTCTTCCTCCTTGAAAGGAGGATCCGGGGCAAACCCATAAGAGGAACGTGGAGGACGGTTTGGGTCATCCACAATGGCTAGGACTTGGTCTGGGTCATTTGGGCTCCAAATTCTGCCCTTGTTATCCTTGAAGCGTATGAGACTATTGTTGTAGTCGGCAATGAGCTTGAGGCTTCGGCAGAGGCTGATATTGGCGCGAGTTACGCCAACCCCCTTGGAAAAGCTGCGTGGGGTACGTGTGGCGTAGGTCTTGTAGACCTGGGTGATCCAACCTCCACAGAATATGGGCATGGGATGTGTAGCTCTCACGTTTGTGGCCATATTCTTGAGGAGCATGTAGGCGACATTTAGGGGTTGTTGGTTCAGGATGCAGTATAGGTAAGTTAGCTTCCGAAGGTTCACAACACCCCCACTATCTTTTCTCTAGCACAAGGTACCGCTCAGGACCCGATGTATGTAGCGGATGAGTGGGTCCCTGATTTTGGTGCTCTTTGTGGCGCTTGGGTTGTAAGCCCCTTCACCGATTTGTGCCCAAAAAGTATTATGTGCATTGTTGGGCATTTCTATAATGCTATCAGTGAAGACCGGTTCCCCAATTTCCTCCTCGATGTAGATTCCCACATCCACACCAAACTGAGCCACTGAGACTCTAAACTAGGTACCCCCATAACGAAAAGTCACCGCTTTGTCGTCAAACATATCGTCGATGTCCTTTTTGAGGCTAAAACTACTTAGGAATTTGAGGTTGAATTCGTAAGTAGATTGCAACAATGCCTCCAAAAAGACATGCAACGGTCCTGTCACCAAGCCGTCGTACCTCTCTCTTTGCCCCACACTTTCCAGAGTATCGTAAGACACTTGACGAAGCAGTTCCTCGTTCCTAGCCTTTAGGATCTACATTTGTGTGTGGTCGGTTCTGAACCTCAACCATTTGTGTGGTGCCATTGTCTACAGAGAACAAGTATTAAACAGTTAGGTGCGATAAATTGTGCGAAAAACTGAATAAAAGGGGATTAGCACGGCCCCATGCCCAATAGATACGACCCCATGCTACAGATCTTCAGGGGGCACGACCCCGTGCCATCAGAGGCACGACCCCATGTTCGGTCACTGTTTTTGCCAAAATCTGACTTATTCGAGCCGGTTTCGAAAAGCCTAAAAGTTTTGGTCCCCTATGTCCGGTATACCCCGAAAATCAAACCCCAAGCACAATTTTTACTTGCCAACCCGTTTCGCCTTTTAATTTGGAGTACGTTAAGAACAAGGGTTTTGCAAAACTAGTTGAAAAGCTATAATTTTTCCTTAATGGTTGGATGATTTACTTGTTAAAACACTAGTACTAACTACTAACAACAAGATCTAGGAAATTTTTTTGAACCGATACGGGTCTAGTTCAAGAACCCTAGATTTTTCCCCAAATCTTGATGTTATTAAACATGCAAAACACGAATCTATCTAATATAAGTGTTAGTAACATACATTGTGAGTAGATCATGGAAGAAAATCGTCAAAAAGTGTCGGGAGCAGTGGGGAACCGGAGGTTGCAGAGAAACGGGTCGTGTGAGTTGTGAGAAGAAGTTATGAAGAATAAGGGTTTTAACCCATCTGCACAGATAGGCACGACCCCGTGTCTTTTAATAATATATATATATATATATATTATTTTTATGTGTGTTGTTTATCTGGTCACTTGGTTCCTCTTGCTCAACTTACCTGATTCATAGACTTTTTGGTTACCGTCTTCCAAAATGTACCTACAAGATGGATTATTAAAATAAAGCAAATAAATATATACAAGTTGTTACCACGTTCCCGTCACTTATCTATCTCTTTCAAGGTCATTTCCGTTTCTTCATCCTCGAGGAATCCTTAAGAGTATTTAAGCTTTTGTCCATTAACTTTGAATGGTTCTCTGTTTGGAGGCTTAATATCTATTCCACCATGGGGGTAAACTTTTGTGATGGTAAAAGGTCCGGACCATCTAGACTTAAGTTTTCCAGGAAAAAGACGTAGCCTAGAATTAAAGATTGGTACTTGATCTCCTTACCTGAATTCTTTAGGCTCGCTTATATATTTATCATGTATTCTTTTTTAGCGTTCCTTATAAATTTCAGGGTTGGAATATGCTTGTATTCTTAATTCGTCTAATTCGTTTAACTGGTATAAGTGATCTTTTCCTGAAGGTTCTTGGTCTAAGTTTACATTTTTTAGTGCCCAATATGCTTTGTGTTCAATTTCTACTAGGATATGACAATTTTTCCATAGACTAGCTTATATGGTGTTGTACCTATTGGTGTTTTGTAAGCTGTTCGAAATGCCCATAAAGCGTCGTTTAATTTATCTGACAATTCTTTTCGATTTTGACCCACAGTTTTTTCTAGGATTCTTTTTAAACCTCGATTAGTTACTTCAGCTTGACCATTGGTTTGATGATGATAGGCGGTCGAGAGACGATGATAAACCCCGTATCGTGTTAGAGTTTTTTCCATTTTTAGATTGTAAAAGTGAGTGCCTCTATCACTGATTAAGGCTTTTGGCGGTTCTAACATTTTTAGGAATTTTACTACCACTCTCCCGTCATTGGCGGGAAGATCTTCAGCTTCGGCCCGTTTAGAAACGTAGTCGACAACCACCAAGATGTATTTGTTTCCTCTTGAAGGTGGGAATGGTCCCATAAAATCCGATCCCCAAACATCGAAGATTTTAAAAATAAGAATGTTGTTTTGTGGTATTTCATTTCTTCGTGATATGTTACCTGCTCGCTGGCACACATCACATGTTTTTATCAATACATAAGCATCTTTGTGTATTGTGGGCTAGTAAAATCCTGTGTCATACACCTTTCGTGTGATGCTGGCTATTTAGTACTTTAAATGTTTAAGACTTAATATTTGGATGTTCATAAACAATGCTTATTAATATATTTTAGTAACAAAAGATGCAATTTTCCACAATTATATATAATAACAAAATTTGAAAGGGCTTAGGAACACTACCTGTTTCTAGGATTTCATAATCCACATGTGACAATTATTTATATAGTTATAAGTATTTGATTGAATGGTGCCAAAGGTTTTTGTTTTCCTTTATACTTGGTGGATGTATTTTACTTTGTTGCTTTATTGTAATAAAATGATTTAATTGAATTGTGTGGCAAAATATTGATATATTAAATCGTGTATAGTATGTTAATTTTCATAGCATTTAACTAATTTGTATTAATCAGTATTTTAATTATGGTTTTATTAATCAGCTTAATGATAAATTATACAAAATATTAATATATTAAAATGCTTTTACTAAGTTAAGTTAATTATCAATATTGTTAAGGTTTATTACTATATAATATTGAAACAGATGGACTCGTGTTTGTTATTGTTTTAAAAGCTTAATACACGCACGTCTTTAAACTATTTAGACCTTCATTACTATTGACAAAGGAGTTGCATTCAAGATAAAGTTTTTTTTTTGGTATCGTAGGCTATAGATGAGTGTCGGTATGTTCACAAACCGAATTGGTATTCGGTTAAAATGTTTTCGATCGATACGAAACACGTGACGATATTCATTTGAGTGTCGGTAACATAATGAACATAACCGATGCCGACCGAGTTCCCACCGCGTAGCACGGGGAATCCCAATAGTTATTATAAACTTATGCGAAAAATGATTTTTCATGAAATATAAGCCGTAAACGTATTTTTATAACTATATAGTAAATTATATAAATTTTGTGATAATTGGTGTGTTTATATATGTGAACATAAATTTTGAGATATTGATGATCATTGTGTGTGAAATGATATAAGTATAATTATGTATATACTAATTTTTGCATGAATATTATTTTGGTAGAATAAAGGTGCTAAAACGTAAAACGGTTTATTAAAAAGTAAAATTTGTCACTTATAATATAAGGACTTAACCGAAATTGAAGTCACCAACAGGTTATTTAAGTTAAATGGATTTCAACAAGTAAAACATTTGTTTATCTCTAGTATGTTGGATGAACTTAAGTGATAAAGTTGTAATGCGGCCATTAAAGTGTCCCTTCTGTTTTGGGCACTGTTAAATCGGCCTTATCATTGGGATTTGGATAATAGAAAACCATTTATTTATATTTTAGGGGAAAGGGTTATGATATAATAGAAAGTTTATTTGGCAAAGAAGTCTAGAAAGTAATCTTGACCATCCATTTAGTTAATCAAGGGCTAAGATTAAATGATGAAAATTGAAGGGAATAAAAGAGGCGCGTGAGTTTGTTTAGGGGCATTCTAGTCAATACAAGGCAATAGTTTCTCTCTCCTCCAATACCCCCCATTTTTTAAATGTTAATAACTCTTTCATACGACATTATTTTTTTATAAAAATTGCACCAAAAAAACGAGCGTTTTTTTATCTTTAACCCGAGTATACTATTGCTATATTTTCGAAATTTTTTTTTCTAAAACCCAGTTGCGTAAAACGCAATGAAAAAAACCCAGTTGCGTAAAACGCAATGAAAAAAAAAACCCTAAAAAATGACATTTTTCTAAAACGCAATACACCAAAAACACAAAGAAATGTCTTTTTGTAAAACGCAATGGCTAGAAAACACAAAGAAATGTCTTATTTCTAAAACTCAATAGCCTAAAAACACAAAAGAAAGTGTACTTTTAAAACGCAATGGACTGAAAACACATAAAATGTGTGTTAGGCCCTAAAGTGTGAGACTGACGCATCAAATTTACACAACGGGTTATGGTTACGAACTGGGCTTTACCAGGTTAGTTTATATTAGGTTTTGGACCTTTATAGGTCACTTGGGCCAAGCTTTAGGCCATGTGGGCCAAGCAGGCCCAAGGGGAGCCCATGTAGGGAATTGGGCTTGAGTTAGTATATAAACAAGTTTTTAACTTGTTTTTAGGTTAGAACCTTTGGAGCCTCAGTTACAGAAATTCTAGACTTAAAGAGAAAGAGGCGATTTGGTTGTGAGCTTGTACTAGACGATTTTGCTAGTTCATAGTAATAGAATCGTGTGCAAGTTTAAAAGTGATTCGGTGTGTTTTTCATATTCGGTTCATATTTTCATATTTCTTCGGTTTATTCTTGAATCACATCAAGTTTGGATTCCGCACAAACTTGATGTTGTTTGATATCATTGAAAGATCCGGTTAAACGGGACTTACAAGTGGTATCAGAGCCTTTAGAACCTATTTCTAGGCTCGGTTTGATTTCAAAGATTCAAGATTTTCGTTATTTTTGGGTTAGTGTTCTTCGCGTTCTTCGTGTTCTTCGAAGTGTTCTTCGGTTTTTGTTGAAAAAGTTATCATATTCTGCTTTTCGATCTGTTTGGAAATGTGCTAAAAGGATTTAATTAAAATATTGATAAGATTTCAAAAAGTTTTGAGTTCCTGAAATCTCGAGATTTTTGTTATTAAAAAAAAAAAAAAAAACATTTCCAAACTTAAATTTTGAGATATATTACAACTTTTTCGAGTCAACCACCTCCGTCCATCTTCTTCAACATTTTTTTTTTTCAGAAAAACAAGGGGGATTATTTCCAATCATAAAAGGGATTTCAAAATCTTTATTTTTGAAAACTAATCCCAAACTTTTAGGAAACTTTGTTGACAACACGTTTTCGAGTTTTGATTGTCCAGCAGGTCTCGAGTCTTCTACAACAGGTGTCTCCACCTTTTCCGGAAGTGTCGCAACCAAAGTTCTCGAGTCCAATCACAAAAGGAATTCTCGAGTCAATCATCATCTCTGATTTCGAGTTACGAGTCCTTCTTCATCGGTCTCGAGTCTTCTCTGGTTTCGAGTCCTTCATCGGTCTATGTTCTCTGCTCATCACTGGTCTCGAGTCACTCATTCTTGTGTCGGAACCACTTCAGCAGGTCTCGAGTCACTGCCCAATAGGTCTCGAGTCGTCATCTTCGAAAAACGGTCTCGACTCACTGCTCTACAATCGATTTCGAGTTATCTACACTTCATTGTCTCGAGTCGCAATCTCTTCAACCAACATCATCACCTCACATTGTCTCGACTCAGCAACTTCAATTTCAATTTCACAGTTTCGAGTCGCAACCACCCTTCCGATTCGCAACCGAGATCTCGACTCATCAACATCTTCACGGTCTCGACTCGTTAATCATCATCATTCTCGGTCTCGACTCATCAACATCTTCACAGTTTCGACTCTACAAGTTCACCAGGTCTCGGGTCCCATCTCCGACGAAAACCGATCGGCGAACACCACCTGCAACTCCGGTCATCTTCTCCGACTCCGACCTTCTCCGTCTCCGTTCTCAACCATCCATCTCGGTCGTCTCGATATCATCATCGCTGTCCATCTTCCGTTGATCATTTCCGTGCATCTCCTCGGTTCATAATCACCATCTTCACGTCATTTTTTCGATCACCATACATCGACAACCACCGTCCGTCACCTCTAGTTCATCTGACGAGCACAGTTCTCCAGTCATATCACATCTTCTACGACGTCACCTCCGGCCACCATCACCGTACACCATCGTTAATCACCAACTTCACCGTTCTGTACACATTCATCGTCAATCATCAACACCTTGGCGGCTGAAAAGGGAACTAGGGTTTGGGTTCTGATCGTTTAACGAAGAAGAAGAGATTGTTTTTGTTTTTATTATTTATAGTAATAATCATAATAATCAGTAACTCATCATTACATAATCATTAGGTTTTAATAATAATAATAATAATAATAATAATAATAATAATAATAATAATTAATCATTTTGTTATCATTAGTCGATCATTGATTTTTACAATAATAATAATAATAAGTATACTTTTATAAACTATTAAAAAAAAAGGTTTGTTTAAATTATTAAAAAAAAGGGGAGAAAAAGTTTGTTTGGTTGTGAAAAGTTTGACAGGTTTTGAGGTGCGGTACAGAAAGCGAGTTCATTCCACTGCAGAGGTTTGAGTTAGCAAGTACACGAGTTCTTGTTTGGTTTGTGTTTTGAGGAGAAGAACAAAAGTATCAACCACCCACTGAAATTATGGCATTTGTGTTTCACAAACCTGCGGCTCAAGAAATTACTCGTGAAGAGATACTTTCTGCTTTTTGTACTCCTGAGTGTAGAGAAAGAGTTGAAGTCTATAGATTACACAACGCTGAGCTAATTCAAGATTATCAAGATATTAAAAATAAAAACTTTACTTTATCAAAAAACGAAAAACTTTATAAAGAAAAGATTGAAGCTCAGCGAAAAGACATCATCAAACTCAAGGATGATGTAAGTGTGAAATCATCTCAACTCTTATATGTTCAGGAGAAACTGTGCGCTGTGACTAAGGAACTGGAAGATATCAGAGATAGATATCAAATAAATGAGCTTAATATTAAGAAATTTGATTCTTCCAGCAAATTAGTCAAAAACTTGTGTGATCAACAGCTCGTATACAAGGAAAATAAAGGGCGTGGTTTGGGTTTTAATCAGGCTCCTCCTCCTTATAATGACAATTATACATATTTACCTATGACTGAGGAGGAGCTGATAAATGAAAGTAAAATGACTTATGGTCCTAAAACTGATAAGTCATCAATCAATAGCAGACCTGTTGATAAACGAGCGACTCCTCCAATAAATTTTGTTGCTAAGGGTTCAATTGATCCTAATGCTTCGTCTACATGTGCAGATGAAGTAGCTGAAGTAATGGTTGAAAAAATGGTTGGGGATGAACAAGCATCAGAGTCTCATTCTTCTGAAAATTTAATAAAAGAACTTAATTCAGACTCTATTGCAACGTTTGATATTTTTAAGTCAGTTTTTCGCTCTGTGATTAATTTCAGGCCTGATAATTTGGGCGAAAACGTTGATGCTTGTGTAACAGAGACTGAATCGGCAAATGAAACGAATGAGCCAGCTGAACCATCTGATTCCAAATGTGAATCATCTGAAGCAGCAAATTCTGAGAAATTGGAATCAGTTGATTCTAGTGAATTCATCTCAAGGGTGTCAAGTGCAGAACCATCTTGTGCTGATAATTCGTCCAATGTTTCAGCTGAGGTTTCTACTGATGTTTCAGGTGTTTCATCTGGTAAACCAGAATTCTCCGATTCTGTCAAAGCTGAAGACATGAAGGAAGAAGTGAAGATTGACATGAACAAGGCTCAAAGTGCGCAAGCTGAACAATCTGAACCTTCTGTTAGTAATGAAAAGGTTCAGATAAAGCAACAAGAGCTAAAGCGAGCAGGTAAAGGACGCGAAAAGAAGAAGCCTAAACATCAAAGACAAGCAGGCTCTCCACAGTCCTCAACGGGTAGGAATAGTCCTCAAAAAACCCGTGACGTGAAAAATGCTTTTGTTAAGCCAGTCAGTAATGGCAAATGTGAGAAATATGCATTTGACTGTGCTAACAAAGCTTTCGGAAAGACTGGTGAGATTTCAAAACAAGACTTGCAGTCTAAACAAATCAAGAAGAATCAAAAGAAATCTCCACCACAGAAGGCCCCAGCAAACGACAAGTACAAACATCTAAATTCATCCTCGTTTGCAAGAAATGTGCAAGGAAAACAAGCACAGAAAGGACCAGTTCATCCTTCGGGGCCTACAAAAGCAAATCCAACTGATCAGAATGCTTTCTACGTGAAGAGACAAACATGCTTCAATTGCGGCATTGCTGGTCACATTGCTCGAAATTGCACACATCGTTCCTATGTACCCTATTATATGCAAAATCAGAGGGTTACATCAAAGGATAACTACCATTCCAAGCCGATGAAGGTATCATCACCTAAGGCAATGAAGAATGTGAATCCCAAGGTTAAACCTTCTGATGGGGATTGGAACGCTGCCAAAAACAAACGCAAAGCTTTTCAGGAACAAAAATGTGCTTCTAAAACTAACAAATCTGAAACAGCTAAAGTTGCTCAACCGACGGCAACAAACACGTTTGTTAAACCGAAACAGATTTGGAAACCCAAATCCAAGGCAGCAACGTCTCCAATCCTTGAAACGAAAGGGGACTTGTGTTTAAAAGAAGTGTCTTATTTTGATGCTTTAGGAAATCCCAGGACCACGATGGCCTGGGTACCAATGTCTTACTAATCTCCTTACCTTTCAGGAACAACCAAGGAGGAGCTGTTGACAATCTCTGGAATGTTGATAGCGGTTGTTCCAGAGATCAAAACGGGTAACATTTCACTGTTGCAAAAAGTTCAAATTTTTTTTACAGATGATATGTTTCCTTTGGAGGAGATTAGAGAAGTAAGAAATGATCAGCAAAAGGTACCATTTAAATTCAGTACTTTGATTTGAATTTGATTAGTCTTCAATCTGATGACAGAACGGTTAAGCAAAAATATTTTTCTCTCTTTTTCTTAGTTTATACTTTGTATATAAAGTGTCCTTTCTCTAGTAAATGGTAAATTTGCGCAAAAATACAAGATTTATGCACAAATTTAGAGGGGGGGGGGGGAGGAACATATAGATAGATATAGAGTTTAGGGGGAGAAAATGAGAAAAATACAAAATCATTAGAAAAATGAAAAAGCCAAAAAAGAAAGATTGCATGATATGGGAAGTGAAATAAATGTTCGTGTTAAAGGGTTTGACTAACACATGTAAGGTGCCATAGCTGAAAAGACTAGGATCTACTGCGATATGTCGATAGGCTTGACGCTCAAAATGATAAAGGATACCAAGTGATATAAACATAACGAACTATGTACCATGTGGGTAACATACCAATGTCGTATGATTTTATGGTCTTAAATCTTGCGTTGATAGATAGCCAACATCTGAGGTTTCGGGTCTTTATATTGTTGAATCATCCGGGGATATCTTGGCTGTCCTTCTGTTCAGAACTAAAATTGTACATGACCCCAGGAAAGAAAGTCACTTGGAATTAGCTCATTTCTATTTGAATGTCTGTATGGTGTCCCGATACACACAATTTTGATCTGATTCTGAAATCTTCTCTGAAAAAGTCGTGTACCTCCTTTGCTGCATCCAGATATATGCTGACCTGGAGGTGCTAGGCAACGACAGCTTCTGCTGCATCCAGATACATGCTGACCTAGCTGTACGTTGTCGCGCTATAGATCTAATACACCCGAAAGAGGCCCTCTAGTGCCCAAAAGAAACCCCAAGAAACCTATATCAAATTGAGAAAAACTCATTTGATTTGTATATTATATCATCTCTACAAAAGATCTATTATGTTCTCTTCTCAACCTACTCCCAGTTAAGATTTCAGAAATCTGGATTGGACTTGTGAAATATGTGGTAGGGAAGATACTTGCATGATAGAGTGTGCTGTTTATATTTCCAGGATTTGATTAGTATTTATTTGGGTGTTCATTGTTAAGAAATCAAAACATGATAAAACAGATTATATGCAGACTTAGACACAGTCAGGATATCTTAAAGGATGACATCAGTATACTCACCTTCTACGATGAATCGTTGTGCTTACCTTGATCGCGGGGGTATGCCTTGGAATGGGACACACGGGTATAATAGTATAATATTACCTAAAGCATATCACGAAGTTAAAAAATTGAAAGTTGAGCGTTAAAGTTTAAGTGGACAAACATATTGGCAATCGCATAGACCAGTTTGATTAGGCTCATACTGAAAAGTGTTCCTTAGTCTGCCTGAGAACGAATTTTGATCCCATTGCAATTGTAATTGTATATTATGGTAGTTGTTTATATTTTGAGTTTTTATTTGATTTTAGTTTTAAAACAAAAAAAAAATAGTGTCTTGTTTTTCTATAAAATAAAAAAAAAATCCAAAAATAGAGTGCTTATTTGTTTTTCTTAAAATTAAAAATGTAACCGTTCTTGAAGATTTGACTGATCACAAAAAGCTGAAAGAATTTAAATTGTGAAATCCGAATACGAATACTTGGATGTACCTAGTGTTCATGTGGTACGTTCCCTGTTGCATAAGAAATGTTTGCTTATGAGTTTGTGAGCATGTGCAGAACTTGATTTCAATCAAGAACAGGGTTTGATGAAGACTGAGATGCTGTTAGTTGCTGAAGAAGCACAACAACAAGATGTACCTGAGTCAGAAGAACCGGATACGAAACGCCGTCTGACAGTGAAAGTACATTTGAAGAAGTACCATGAAACTGCTTGAAAGACAAAGATTGCAGAAGAAAAGAGCTGTTGAGAATCCTCCTCTCGCATTCTTTTTGACAAGATTTTCAAGCAAATGCTGATCGTGATCCTAGTATGAAGCTAACCACAAGAGCTGAAGAAAGAGACCCAGTGCTGAGAGTTCAGAAGTCAAGAACTTCCACAACATCTGCAGCATAGAGACAACCATAGACTTCGTTGAAGACGTTGCTGAATTCATGGTATGAAGACAATTTGATGGCATCAGTCTAGGGGGAGATTGTTAGGCCCTAAAGTGTGAGACTGACGCATCAAATTTCCACAACAAGTTATGGTTACGAACTGGGCTTTACCAGGTTAGTTTATATTAGGTTTTTGACCTTTATAGGTCACTTGGGCCAAGCTTTAGGCCATGTGGGCCAAGCAGGCCCAAGGGGAGCCCATGTAGGGAATTGGGCTTGAGTTAGTATATAAACAAGTTTTTAACTTGTTTTTAGGTTAGAACCTTTGGAGCCTCAGTTACAGAAATTCTAGAGTTACAGAGAAAGAGGCGATTTGGTTGTGAGCTTGTACTAGACGATTTTGCTAGTTCATAGTAATAGAATCGTGTGCAAGTTTAAAAGTGATTCGGTGTGTTTTTCATATTCGGTTCATATTTTCATATTTCTTCGGTTTATTCTTGAATCACATCAAGTTTGGATTCCGCACAAACTTGGTGTTGTTTGATATCATTGAAAGATCCGGTTAAACGGGACTTACAATGTGTTTTACCTAAAATGCAATGCACAAAAAACACAAAGAAATGTCTTATTTCTAAAACGCAATGGACTGAAAACACATAAAAATGTGTTTTACCTAAAACGCAATGCACAAAAAAAAAACAAAAAAAAATGTCTTATTTCTAAAACGCAATGGCCAGAAAACACTTAAAATGTCTGTTTTCTAAAACGGAATGGATTGAAAACACATAAAAATGTGTTTTACCTAAAACGCAATGCACCAGAAACACAAAGAAATGTCTTATTTATAAAACGCAATGGCCAGAAAACACCTAAAAATGTGTTTTACCTAAAACGCAATGACTAGAAACACTTCAAAAATGTGTTTTACCTAAAACGCAATGACTAAAAATAGTTAAAAAATGTGTTTTTTTTTTCTAAAACGCAATGGCCAGAAAACACATAAAACTCTCTTATTTCTAAAACGCAATGGCCAGAAAACACATAAAACTATCTTATTTTTGGAAAATTATCTGAATTGGACCCCGCCAGGGGCTGCCGCCCCTTGGACCCTGCCAGGGCCTGCCGCCCCTGGGACCCCGCTACCAGGGGCGCTGCCCCCGGGCCCCCGCCAAGATCGTAAAACGCAATGACTAAATCAAAAACCCATATAATAAAAATGAAATTAAAGAATTTCTTACATGGATCGAAGTCGGTTTCTTCAACGATTGATGGAATTTGAATGATTGAAACACTTATCAGAGATTGAATCGAACGGATCGAGTGATTATCTTCAAAATCACCGGAAAAAACGAGATTTTGTATGAAATTAAACTGGATTTTCTTCAAAAAACTGAAGAACACGTTGATCGGGTGTTTGAATCATTGATTGGTGACGAAAATCGCACTATAATGTAGTGATTATTGAGATAGAAAGTGAAGAAATGGTTGAAGATGGTGGGTTTTGAAAATGGTGGGTTTTGATGTTACTGGGAAGAAGAAGGAAGAAGAAAAGGATAAGATTGACTAAAATACCCTTCCTCTTTATTTTAAATTTTGCCACATGTCCTAATCCTATTGCTTCCTATACTTCCTAGCCAAAATAAACTTCCTATTTGATCCTCACCCTTAGGGGAAAATATGCTTATTTGTAAAGTTGACAGTATTAATAGACAACCATAAAATGTGACCCATGTTGGCCTTGAGTAAGGGCTAATAAATTACCCTAAGTAGAGGGTGTATCCACGGAAAATTTTCCGCAACCATAACAATTAGCCTCGAAGAGGGCACAAAGTGTATTGATAGATATATTGGTTTGACAACCCAAATCGTCGGCCAGTCGCTCTGTCTAAGTTACGAGGAATATATTTTGAAAGGGTATGAAAATGGAAAAGAATGAACGTCTTGTATTGATTATGAGCTCTTGGTTGCGAATATATTTCGTATTCTTAGCTAGTTGCTAGACTGTCGTCGGAGTCTATGCAAAAGCCTACCAAACACACAAAAACTAGTACAAAGATAAGTAGGGTCGAATCCACTGAAGAGTCTGTAGTTAATACTAGTCTAATTTGTTTTTAACTTTGTTTTATTAAATTAAAGAAAGTAATTAAACAATTAAGGTAACAGTGAGAAACATATGATAGGGGAACCTGACCACTCCGGGATTCAGATTATGTAATTTACTAATAACCTAATTCTAGTTTTATTGGATGTTATGGACTAAATGGTAAACATGTCACATAAACCAATTACTTACGCAAGCTACTAGCCTAATACCAATTGATCAGAAAGATATCAAACCGCATGCACAAATAACTATTTAATCAACAAAGCATAATTAGATTCAACACAAATACGTCTCTGTGTGTCACCAAGGACATGTCTGTCACACAAGCTGTATTTATGTAAACGCAATTCGGTCGTCACCGATTACAAATCTAAATCTCAAACAAACCAAAACTAAATTAAAAATAAATTACAAGAAACGTCACCCGGAGCATCAACCGGAGAATTAGCCGAGCATGGCTGTCACGAACACACCCGTCATCATCTCCATTCCTCCTTTAAAGCTTCCGACGTCGCTCTTAAATTTTACCCCCCCCTTTCTGCCGTCTGAAACCAAAAAAATCTTAATTCTAAAACAATTGTGTGTCGGTCCCAAAAGAAATCCAAAAGCATCCAGTCCATTGCTATGCGATCTACTGGGCCTCAATCAGAATGCCACGGCCCAACCAAAATTACTTGTTCTTATTGAATCAGTGAAGAGCCATTTGGGTTCCTTTTTCCTTTCTAGCCAATTATCCAACAGACCATACAAATGAGTAGTGGTGCACAAAAAACCCGAACCCGGACCCGAAAAAAAAACCCGGAACCGGGTATTATAAAACCCGGGTTTTTAATACCCGACCCTACCCGTAGGGTAGGGACCGGGTATGCATATTTGATCTAAAACCCGAACCCGGAACCGGTTTTTTTATACCCGGTTTATACCCGAAACCCGGTTTTATATAAATACCCAAACCCGAAACAGAACCCGGAACCGGTTTATACCCGAAACCCGGTTTATACCCGAAACCCGGTTTAAAAAAACCCGATTTTGATGTAATCTTGTTTAATTATGTATGCATTAAGACTTCTAGTTCTTATGATTTTACAAAATTATGTATGCACTTTGATGTAATGAATCTTGTTTTTATATAATTCTGCAGGTTTTGTATATGATTCTGTAGCTTTTTTGTATGTTTTTATATAATTCTGCAAGTAAAATATAATTCTGCAGGTTAAAATATGTTTCTGCAGGATTTGTATAAGTTTCTGCAGGTTTTTATAAAATTCTGCATGTTTTTATATAATTATGCAGCATTTTTTTTAACTTTCTGCAGTTTTAATATAATTCTGCATGTTTTTACATAATTCTGCATGTTTTTATATAATTCTGCACGTTTTTAAATGATTCTGCATGTTTTTATAAAATTCTGCATGTTTTTATATAATTCTGCAGCATTTTTTTTACTTTCTGCAGTTTTAATATAATTCTGCATGTTTTTATAACTTTCTGCATGTTTTTAAATGATTCTGCATGTTTTTATAAAATATTAAAATTCTGCATGTTTTGTATATGATTCTACAACCTTTTTTTAAATTTCTGCATGTTTTTATAAAATTCTGCATGTTTTATAAAATAACCGAAAAAACTGGTTTTTATTAACCGGTTCACAAGTTAACCGGTTTTTCATAACCGGTCGGTTATTACCGGGTCTTGATGTTCGGGGTTAATAACCGGTTATTAACCGGTCGGTTATTAACCGTAACCGGTTTTGTTTTTTTGGCCCAATAACAGTCCCAACCGGTTAACCGGTTTAGGTTAGTAAAAAAACCGATTTGAGCATGTCTAGCCACAACCGCAACCGCTCTACCCGATGCGGTTTTTTCCCAACCCGATGCGGGTTTTTTAATACCCGGTGCGGGTTTTTTCCCAACCCGGTGCATACCCGAACCCTACCCGATGAATACCCGAACCGGACCCGAACCCGGAAATAGGGTATTATAATACCCGGGTTTTATAAAACCCGACCCGAACCCTACCCGGACCCGGGTATATAGGGTATACATTTTTGGTAGAAAACCCGGACCCGGACCCGACCCGGTTTTTAAAAAAACCCGATTTTTTAAAACCCGATCCTACCCGAACCCGATCCTACCCGAAACCCGGTCCTACCCGAAAACCCGATTTGTGCACCACTACAAATGAGCACCAAATCCAAAGCCACTACAATATTGATTCCAATTTATTTGCTTTGCATGTCTTGAACTTTTATTTGACATTTAGCCATGTTAATAATTATTCTCAATAATATGTCTTTTGTGCTTAGTTGTAGGACCGGTTTTGACTCCGAAACGATTGCGAAACGAACGTGAAACGTGCGGAATCCATACACGAATGCGACCTAAACACACGAGACATAATATAAACGTGATTCTTTGATTGATTTGATAAAGTATAGCACCTTGAATCACAATGACATTACTTTCTCTCTCTAGATTCTCTCTCTAGATCTAGAAAGCTCCAAATGACAAATAAGCATAAAAGTCACTAATCTATGACATAAGGATCTATTTATAGTCCAAGGCATTTAATGAGATTTCTCATTAATTACAATATTGCCACCTTGCCTTTTGTCTAGATATTACTAATATAACGACTCGTTTTCTTCTATTTCTCGCTACTGCTCGGATTGACGAAGGCTATAGACATAAATGCACTAACAGACTCCCCCTTGGATATTGCCGCAGTCAATCTCGATCATTGAGTCAAACTCGTAGCGTCTTCTCTTTCTCTCTCTCTTTTTAATCTTCTCGAACAGAATCCCGGTGGATCTGTCTTCAGCTTCAGCTTCTTCTCCTTTCTGTAGACTCTTCAGGCTCCCCCTTTCGTCAAGCTTCCGTGCTTTTGGGATCGACACCTGGCTTTCCAGTTACAAGCTCCCCCTTGCTTTGAGCTCGTCTTCAGACTCCCCCTTAGACTCTGCTGTCGGGATCGTAGTCTGGACTATTATCGGCAATTTCTCAAACGCTTATAAGTAACAATATATTGAATTTCCAGGATTGAAGACCTGGCTTTTTCAATTATCTAAAACTCTCCCCCTATCAACAAACTTCATTAATATGGCAGTATTAAGTATCCAACTCCCTCACAGTTAATCATCCAAGTCCAATTTAATGACCTTGGAGATATCACAAACTGTTTTTGAATTTTGATTTTAAAATTTCAAGTTTCAAATTAATGAACTTGTTTATTTTTCAGAAACACAATCAGCATATTAAGATTTTGAAACTTAGCACTCAGACATCGGTTGTCGAAAATAAAGCAGTAAAGAAATATGTACAAACATATTTACAGACAATATTTTTGTTTGAGTTCGCGTCAGAGGATCATATCAGTTTTTGACAAGTCACAAGTACCGTTGAGCTTTAAACACATTAAGAATTAAACAATTCACTTAGATTGTCGATATACTGATCCACTTAAATTTTCACACAAATTTCAACTGCTTCAGGATACGAATTAGATGTTTTAAGAACTTAAACTCATTCATGTGTCCCACCTATTGAATATACTCCCGTATCCAGATCCCAATATTCAGTCTTACAGGTGAGTATACCTAGATGATATCTGTAAGGGGTTATAAATTATGAAGAACCATGAGAGCTCAGGTCAGAACTACCGTTCAGCAGAGAGATCATGACTCGACTTGGGTGTGTCCCCTTTAGAGGATCTTTTTTTACAACAGCAATGACTATCAATTTTATTGTCTCATCATTTATGCTGAGGGCTGCGCTATGCTTCAAGCATGTGGAAAGTATTATTCGAGGACTAGTTCAGAACTTCCATTCAGCAGAAGTCCCGGAATAATACCCCAGATATCACTTAAGCATAAAGACCTAGTATCTCAGAAAGAGGGACCTTTCAAACAAGATTTCAGGGGTTACCTATATATCCAAGTAGTGTTCCCCACGAAATAAGCAAGTTTGAATTTAGGTTTATATCCCGAAAAAGTTTACTAAATGTGTAAAAATCTACCGACATATCCACGGTGAGATCGTTTAACACATTTTAACTTTCCAATTCTTTAGAGTACTGTGACAGTCTACTGATGTACTATCATTTCCTCTTTTTACACAAAAACTCAATTTTCATAGTTTTTATCATGTTTTTGGCTTTTTCAAATTTTCAAATGTTTTTGGCTTTTTCAAATTTTCAAATGTTTTTGTATTTTCTAACAACAATATATCTCCCCCTAAAATGCAAAATCATTTAAAGAAAATTTGACAACCAACACTGATAGCTTTGTCTCGCCATCCATTTTCTGCTTCATGTGTACTGATTTATAGAAAATTAATATAAAGTACCCCCATGATTTACAACACATTGATCTTTTATAGTTTGAAAACCGTTTTTCAATCTAGTGAAATTAATCATGTTTGTTCAGCCGTGAGGGTTTCAGCGTATTCAATCAATACATATTTTTGTAATTTTCTATTTTTGACAAAAAATTAAAAACAAACATATTTTTTGTTTTTAAATTTTTCAATTTTTAGGGTTTTTGAAAATATTGTTTATTTATGTACAGAAAAACAAATAAACTTCCTGTTTCAACCAACACAGGATCCAGCAGCCTCCTCTTCCCATTGTGTCAGGCTGCTCCAACTTCCATTCTCACAATCTTTGATTTTGTTGAGCACCTGCACATACAAACTACTTGATTACTTGAACAATTTAGCCCAGGTCTATTTGACCTTAGGCATTTCAACACAATATGCATCATTCAATTTTGGAAAATCTTTGTCATTTTGAACAAAGACTTTTTCATCTTTAACTTCAATTTTCTCATCTTTTACCGAAGTCACTTGTTTCTTAACAGACCATGTCTGACCTTTTGGAGTACCTCTTTTGTAAAAATGTGATTCTTTTTGAACATTTTGACTTGGAACAACATTTTTTGGTTTCCAAAACTCTTGGGGTTTTGTCATATCAACAGATGTTTTCCAACTTTGTGTTGTTCTTAATCTGGGTGTGTGAGAATTCCAGGTCTGTCTAGAATCGAACCTATACGGGTTTGACTTCCAATTTTGATTTGAAACAAACTTGTTTGTATTGTACCTCCAAGTTTGTTTTGAATCAAATCTGGTTGACCTGTGTTTCTCAGCCTCAGATTTTTGTTTCTCAACATTTTCAGACTTCGTTTTGTCAACATCCACAGGTTTTAGATTTTGACACTTGCGTGCAAGATGTCCTTTTTTATCACATTTGAAACATGTTCTCATGGACACATCTTTGACCTGTGGTTGTTGCTTTTTCTTTTTAGCAAAGAACTCATTATTAGACTGTCTCATTTTGAGTTCTTTTTCTTCTGCTAAACTATTTCCTGAACAAAACTCATTTTTGCCTGATAATTTGGCATTTCATTTTTGTTTCGATTCTGTTTCTTCTTATAACCCAACCCAGCCTTCATATTTTTCTTCTTGTAACCAGGTTTGTTATATGAATCTCTATGACTCTTACCAGCAAACTTTGAAATCTCAGACTTCTCAATCTCAACCATTTTGAAAACTTTATCAACCTTTTCTGAAATCACATTCTGAATCGGGAATACAACATCTAAGAACAATTTGTCCGATCTAATCATGGTATAAACCAATCCTTTTGAATCATCATTCAAACTTTTCTCGGATTTTGTGTTTTTCAGATAACTATCATGAAGATTTCCTTCATCTTCATACTGTGATTCAGATTTACCTGTATCAATTGACTCTTCTTTCAACACACTTTCAATGACTTTACCTACCACCTCTGAATCATGAGAATCATCATATTTGGAATAGGTTATGTCAATGTTATCTGGCAATTGGTCTACCATGTTGAAAGCTTTTTCGTCCTTTTCATCATCATAAAATGCAAATTTTTCCGGTGGTGGAACTTGATGAAACTCTGAGCCAATTCCTTTCTTGTTTTGCTCAGACTCACCATCTCCCGGTTTTATATTAAAAATTCGTTCAAGCACATATGACGACACATGATAACTTTTTAACTTGTTGTTGTCCTGTTCTAAATCAGCAATCTGTCGCTTTAGCTTAGCAACATCCTCAATATAGGAATTAACAACATCTTGTTTTATGGAATACATTCGTTTAAGTTCTTTAGTTGTTTCAGAAAGATAATTCATTCTTGATTGAGCAAATTTCATTTCATCTTTCACTTTTTCATATGACTCTTTTGTAATATGATATGCTAATTTCATTGAGTCATATTCTTTCTTCATTTCTTGACAAGCAATTTCTTTTTGTGAACATTCTTCTGTCATTTTAGAAACATTTTCTTTCAAAACCTCATTTTCTGTTTCTAACTTTTTACATTTTTTCTGAAAGTTTTTCATCATTTTCTTTTAAAACTTTTTCTTTTTCTAGCATTTCTTTGCATTTTTCTTTAAAAATATTTTCAATTTTAGTGAATTCAAGATCTCTTGTTCTGAATTGCTCATCTTTTTCAGTACAAGCTCTGCACGGTTCCATGCATTTCTTGCACTGTTCAACAGTTTTCAAAATTTCAGAGTTAGAATTTACCTCAGTGATTGGCACTTCGGTGTTTTCAGCTGCCTCTGTCTGCTTCAACTCAGCAACATTCTGATTTTCTTCATTACTAACTTCATTACCAGCATCACCAGCTTCCAAAATCTCATTCTTTACTTCTTCTTCTGCTTTCTTCACCTCTTCTTCGATCTGCTGTTCTTCAGTAACAGCTTTCTCAACCTCTTCATTCACAACAACTTCTTCACTTTGGATTTCCTTCACAACCTCAACTTCAACAGCTTCTGCTTTAACCTCGTCAGTAACTTTCTTCAGATTGTTCACCATTTCTTCAACATTCTTCTTCATTCTCTCCTCATCCCTTTTTCTCAGACACGATAACATGGCATATCTGATCTCCTTTTCATGCCTTTTTGCATATCTGTCATCTTTCAACACATTCCTATAATATTCGGCTCTTGAAGGAATTATGAGAAGAACATCATCAAAAATTATGTCTTTCTTTGGAACAACTGGTTCTCCTTCTCTGTTATAGTAGCATTCTCTCTTTTTATCCCATCTTTTGCTACTGACAGCAATCTCATACTCCTCTTGCATATCATCCATTCTGTTTAAAACAATGTTTCTTTCTCTGTAAGTTTTCTCACTTAAAATTTCTTCTCTAGTTTTCTCTTTAACCTCAGCAACAATATTTTCTTCTTTGTTTTCAGCTGTGTCTTTGTCTTTGTTTTCCTCTTTAATTTCAGCAACAAAAACAAACTTTCTTTCCTCTGTTATAGCTTTGCCATGAGCTGTTTTTCGAACATTCTCCAAACGATCTTATTCTGGACATATCTCGGACCAATCAAAACCTTCATCATCTTGAATTACAAAACAAGCTCTCGATTTAGGTTTATCTTCAATCATCTTTGGCTCTTCTCTGCTTCGATGGTAGATTGCCTTTCGGTAGTAATCATCAATGAACGGATGTTCATTTCCACCAACTGCAGAATTAGTGCATTCTCTCTTGAAATGACCTTTCTGCTTACATTTGAAGCAAGTCACTTTGGATTTGTCGAATCCAAGCTTTGTTGATGCACCTCCAAGAGATTGTTTCCCGGTAATCTCGATATACATTTGAGCTCTTCGGATGCAACTTGCTAAGCACCAACGGATATCAATGAGTTCCATCTCTTCCGGATCAATCTGGTCATAGTCTTCTTTGGTTAACTCAGAGTTTCCAATTTTGCCAGCTACAAGACCTTCATACTTTTCCAGAACAGACGCAAGAAAACTCATTTGCTGCTTTGCTGCATTGATGCTCATTGCTGGGGAATTCTTCAGCTTAAGAGCAATGTTGCATAAAATCTCCTCTGCATCTTCAGAACTAGCTTTTGAAGCCGATGAATGATAACCCGGATTGTAACTTGATGAGCTTTTCTCGGGTTCTTTTGTTCTCTCACCAATGAATGCTGTCTTTGGTGAACCAACACCTTTCTCCAAAGGTACACTCCTTTTGTAGTACAAGCCAATATTCTGTTGATTTGAAGAATCAGTCATCTTATTTTGTTTTTGTAGCTCTAGATCATGACTCTCTATCTTTTCAAACAACTCATCAAGAGAAATTGTATCATACAAAACATCATTTTTCAGAATAAAAACAAACGTTTGCCACTGATCTGCTCGTGGTAACGCTTCAATCACTTTGTCTATAAGTTCCTCTCTTGTTTTCACTATCTCAAATCTCTCAAGTTCAAGTTTTAAATGGCAAAACCTCTCAATCATTTGCCTCACTGTCTCTCCTTTAATATTATCAAACAGATCAAATTCTTTCTTTAATAAAGCGATTTTGTTCTTTTTAATCTGTTTACCCCCCTCAGCTTTAACTCGTAAAGCTTCCCAAACAGATTTAGATGACCCGTCATGATTTAGTAATGCAAAAATATCATTTCTGATTGCCGACTGGATCAATGCTATCATTCTCTGTTCAGCTCCGAATTCAGATTTATCTTCTCTAGAAAACTTCTTGAATGAAAGATATTTGCCTTTATCATCTTTTGGTCTTTCATATCCATACTCCAGGCAGAACCAGCTTTCATGAGCATACGCTTTCGCCCAGTTAATAAACCGTTCCTTCCACCATGTATAATCCTCAATGCTTTCCAGAGTTGGTGGCTTTGAGTGTGTTCCGTAGAAATTATCATACTTGATGTTCTCATTGATCACTTTCGTGATGGTTTTTGGTGTAACAGCGGTAATCTCGGAGGATTCGGATGTGAACGCGTTGAAAAACGTATTGTAGAATTCTTCAGCCATGATGTAATCCTTGAATTTTAGCTCTTCGAAAATCAGCACAATTTAATCACCTGAAAACAAACAAACAAACAATCAGTTTAAACGAACTGTATACGTAAAAGTGTGAGAACGAAATTGATCTAGGACTCGTGTCGAAGATTTGTGGACTCGTTTCAATGTTGATGAAGTGAGATCGCTGAATGAATGATCCGATTGAAACAAAGCCAATTCAATTGGGCCTTCACTAATTGGGCTGATGATAATGAAACTTGGGCCGAGAACTTGTTTATACAATTAAAGTTCACAAGGACTTCAATCAATTGACGACAATGTTAACTTTCTTCACATGCACATGAACCGACATACATATATCACATGCAATCTTGATATCTTAAAAAGACTGACACCCTTTAAAACAATTGGGCCGTAGAAAGTTGATCACATGGGCTGATACAAATTCATTTGATTCCTTTTTTTTTAAACTTGGCCGACAACTATCTGATGGAATATTTTGAATGTGTTGACAAACCAATATCACAAGCAATGACACAAAAACTCGTGATCTCTTTTCCCAATAACTGACAAATCGTTTAATGATTCACAATATTCGATGTACTTTCACGTGAATTTCTTGAACCACTTTCAAACGGTAACTATGTTTCAAACGATCATGTCACCTTCAAACGGTTAACACAATATTTTCAAACGGACACATGCATTTTCAAACGGACACATGCATTTTCAAACGGTAAGGTGCAGATTTCAAACAGTCAGTCCAGTTTCAAACGGTAAGGTGCAGATTTCAAACGGTCAGTCCAGTTTCAAACGGTAAGGTGCAGATTTCAAACGGTCAGTCGCTGATTCAAACGAAATCGGACCTAAAAACTCGAATTTCTCCTAGGAGTTTGAATCTGAAATTTGGTAGGGTTGTAAATCAAGTGTTTTCGCACGACATATCAAAAAATCAACTGATTCGGACCGTAAAAACCTGTTCAATTTGATGTTTTTCAGTAAAAAACATGAAAAATATGAAAAAGATGAAGAAGTAGATGAAATTCAGATCTGAAATCGATGATTTTCTGCTTGTAAACGTGTGAAAGATCAGTGCAATCGAGCTCCTGCTCTGATACCACTTGTAGGACCGGTTTTGACTCTGAAACGATTGCGAAACGAACGTGAAACGTGCGGAATCCGTACACGAACGCGACCTAAACACACGAGACGTAATATAAACGTGATTCTTTGATTGATTTGATAAAGTATAGCACCTTGAATCACAATGACATCACTTTCTCTCTCTAGATTCTCTCTCTAGATCTAGAAAGCTCCAAATGACAAATGAGCATAAAAGTCACTAATCTATGACATAAGGATCTATTTATAGTCCAAGGCATTTAATGAGATTTCTCATTAATTACAATATTGCCACCTTGCCTTTTGTCTAGATATTACTAATATAACGACTCGTTTTCTTCTATTTCTCGCTACTGCTCGGATTGACGAAGGCTATAGACATAAATGCACTAACAGACTCCCCCTTGGATATTGCCGCAGTCATTCTCGATCATTGAGTCAAACTCGTAGCGTCTTCTCTTTCTCTCTCTCTCTTTTTAATCTTCTCGAACAGAATCCCAGTGGATCTGTCTTCAGCTTCAGCTTCTTCTCCTTTCTGTAGACTCTTCAGGCTCCCCCTTTCGTCAAGCTTCCGTGCTTTTGGGATCGACACCTGGCTTTCCAGTTACAAGCTCCCCCTTGCTTTGAGCTCGTCTTCAAACTCCCCCTTAGACTCTGCTGTCGGGATCGTAGTCTAGACTATTATCTGCAATTTCTCAAACGCTTATAAGTAACAATATATTGAATTTCCAGGATTGAAGACCTGGCTTTTTCAATTATCTAAAACTCTCCCCCTATCAACAAACTTCATTAATATGGCAGTTTAAAGTATCCAACTCCCTCACAGTTAATCATCCAAGTCCAATTTAATGAGCTTGGAGATATCACAAACTGTTTTTGAATTTTGATTTTAAAATTTCAAGTTTCAAATTAATGAACTTGTTTATTTTTCAGAAACACAATCAGCATATTAAGATTTTGAAACTTAGCACTCAGACATCGGTTGTCGAAAATAAAGCAGAATCAAAAATCTTTTTGTATTTTCTGAAAATATAAAGCAGTAAAGAAATATGTACAAACATATTTACAGACAATATTTTTGTTTGAGTTCGCGTCAGAGGATCATATCAGTTTTTGACAAGTCACAAGTACCGTTGAGCTTTAAACACATTAAGAATTAAACAATTCACATAGATTGTCGATATACTGATCCACTTAAATTTTCACACAAATTTCAACTGATTCAGGATACGAATTAGATGTTTTAAGAAAATTAAACTCATTCATGTGTCCCACCTCTTGAATATACTCCCGTATCCAGATCCCAATATTCAGTCTTACAGGTGAGTATACCTAGATGATATCTGTAAGGGGTTATAAATTATGAAGAACCATGAGAGCTCAGGTCAGAACTACCGTTCAGTAGAGAGATCATGACTCGACTTGGGTGTGCCCCCTTTAGAGGATCTTTTTTTACAACAGCAATGACTATCAATTTTATTGTCTCATCATTTATGCTGAGGGCTGCGCTATGCTTCAAGCATGTGGAAAGTATTATTCGAGGACTAGTTCAGAACTTCCATTCAGCAGAAGTCCCGGAATAATACCCCAGATATCACTTAAGCATAAAGACCTAGTATCTCAGAAAGAGGGACCTTTCAAACAAGATTTCAGGGGTTACCTATATATCCAAGTAGTGTTCCCCACGAAATAAGCAAGTTTGAATTTAGGTTTATATCCCGAAAAAGTTTACTAAATGTGTAAAAATCTACCGACATATCCACGGTGAGATCGTTTAACACATTTTAACTTTCCAATTCTTTAGAGTACTGTGACAGTCTACTGATGTACTATCATTTCCTCTTTTTACACAAAAACTCAATTTTCATAGTTTTTATCATGTTTTTGGCTTTTTCAAATTTTCAAATGTTTTTGTATTTTCTAACAACAATATATCTCCCCCTAAAATGCAAAATCATTTAAAGAAAATTTGACAACCAACACTGATAGCTTTGTCTCGCCATCCATTTTCTGCTTCATGTGTACTGATTTAAAGAAAATCAAGTGTTTTCGCACGACATATCAAAAAATCAACTGATTCGGACCGTAAAAACCTGTTCAATTTGATGTTTTTCAGTAAAAAACGTGAAAAATAAGAAAAAGATGAAGAAGTAGATGAAATTCAGATCTGAAATCGATGATTTTCTGCTTGTAAACGTGTGAAAGATCAGTGCAATCGAGCTCCTGCTCTGATACCACTTGTAGGACCGGTTTTGACTCTGAAACGATTGCGAAACGAACGTGAAACGTGCGGAATCCGTACACGAACGCGACCTAAACACACGAGATGTAATATAAACGTGATTCTTTGATTGATTTGATAAAGTATAGCACCTTGAATCACAATGACATCACTTTCTCTCTCTAGATTCTCTCTCTAGATCTAGAAAGCTCCAAATGACAAATGAGCATAAAAGTCACTAATCTATGACATAAGGATCTATTTATAGTCCAAGGCATTTAATGAGATTTATCATTAATTACAATATTGCCACCTTGCCTTTTGTCTAGATATTACTAATATAACGACTCGTTTTCTTCTATTTCTCGCTACTGCTCGGATTGACGAAGGCTATAGACATAAATGCGCTAACATTAGTAATCTCAGATACAAAAAAAAAAACACACTTAATGTACCAATATCTTAATGACAAACTAAATAAAACTCTTAAATTAGATAAGATAAATACATGAATTATACACACCTATCACATCCCCACACTTATCTTCTGCTTGCCCTTAAGCAAACTCTAATGCACACATCCACCTCAGAAATAGGTATATCAATTACACTCCTTAATGTTGATAAGGTTTAAGGTCATACCCGATTCCCAAGGACTTACACTTTCTAGATTGACAACCCAACAAAATCATTATGATACTTTAAAATCATAGGAGTGTACTTTGTTTCCAGGTAAAGCATACAAGTTCACACCCCTCACAAATATAACACTCCCCTCGGTTTTATATATGGACTAGCAAAAAGTGTTATAGTATCCTGCCCTCACAGCCAATTATATACATGTAGTAATAAGCTTGCCTGCCAGTCACATCTCCACCCATTACCCACCGGTTGCATAAAGACTAGTACTAGGGTTTTGCTGAGGCTTAGGCTAGGGTGTGGAAATAGGATTATTTAGTGGCTAAGGTGGATGAAACCCAATTTATTCAAACATACAAGTAATCAAACTAACAAACACAATAACTGCTATTTAAAACTTTTGCATTTCAACTCTTTTTTGAATTTTTCTGATTTTTTAAGTTTTTTTAACAAATAAACAATATAAGCAAGATAGCGGTATCGTCTCTACAAACTGATTACAATGACTCTAACGTACTGGATTTCATCACACAGGATTTAAAACGCATGCTAAGGCTTACAGGCTTGTAATGTAGGGTCAGAAACGAAAAGGAAAAGGCTCAAGATGGTCTTCCTAAAGGATAATGTCGGGTAGGTAGTATTATTTAAGTATGGTATAAATATAAGGGTTCTACAGTTCTAATCTCCATACAGGTGGTGGTATTAAGATCTCGAAAATGACGAGCAAGTTCTAGATATCATGACATAATGGCACACTCAATCACACAATCAGACATGTTTTTATATATATTATATATATGTGTATTAAGTATATACGGGCCATCTCACCCACTCACGGAAGGAAGTTTGGGCTGCCGATGTGAACCATGTATACCCGTCCCCTTGACTCGTTATCCCCATCTAAACGACCCCATTTTACTTTCCTTTTTGAAAAATTTTGTCGGGAAAACTATCGAGAAGCTCAAAAATTGACCATGACCAAAGACCTATGACTTGTGCATTAATAAAGGTAATTAACAGTTAATGACTTTGGTTTCTGAGCACCCTCGAGCTACCTTAAGGCTTACAATTTTTTCAATTTTTCTCCCATCCCCATACTTTAGGTTGACATTATCCTCAATGTTAAAGAAAATCAAGCATATATGAAAAGGGTTAAAAATTGGAAACCGATTGTGGATAAGTTCAATTCAAAACTCTCATCATGGAAGGCTAGATGGTTATCAATGGCAGGAAGAATCGTCTTAGCAAAGGTTGTGCTAGGTGCACTACCAAATTATTTTTTCTCTATTTTCTTAGCACCGAAGAAAGTGTTAGCGGAACTTGAAGCGATAAGAAGGGATTTCGTATGGGGGAAAAAGAATGGAAGAAGTAAAATGAGATGGGTAGCATGGGAAAAAAATTGTAAAAGCAAAAGGCTATGGGGGGTTAGGAATCAGAGACATTCGGAGTGCTAATTTAGCACTTTTAGCAAAGTGGTGGTGGAAATATAAATAAAATCCTGGAGCATTGTGAGTTAAAGTGGTAGAAAGTATTCACTGGAAGCAGAACTCAACATCGGTCATACCTACAAAAAATAAGTTCGCTGGAACTTGGAAAGATATATGCAGTATTGAAAAGGATTTTTCGGCATTGAATTTATCTCTAAATAAAAATCTGGTTGCGACAATAGGTAACGGGAAAAGACAAGGTTATGGCTGGACATTTGGACAGGAGAACAGCCCCTGAAGATCCGGTTTCCTGCTGTGTATGCGCTGGCGAAAGACAAAGAAATAAAAGTGAGTCAAGGTTTTAAAGAGGATAGGAATATTCTGACTTGGACCTGGGAACGAGTCGAGAGAAGAGAAATGTACAGGAGCAGCAACAACATGTAGAATTGGAGAGAATGTTGGTGGATTGCAAGACAGAAGATAAAGAGGATATATGGAGATGGAAGCCGAGACAAAGTGAGGAAATTTCAGTGGCTTTATTAAGAGACGAAATTGCAAAAAAATCATTAGATGAGAGAGATGTTCCGTGGAAACATTGGAACAAATGGGCACCCCCAAAAGTAAACCTTTTTATATGGAGAGCAATAAAACGTCATATAGCGGTCAAAGTGGAACTTGCACGTAGGGGAATACAACCGGAAGACCGGTTATTTTCAAGGTATAAAAATGAAGAGGAGTTGGTCGACCATTTACTAGTAAATTGTTTGAAGTCCCGGGCAGTGTGGTGGAGTATTATGATTTGGCTAAAATTACCGATACAAGAAAACATTACATCATGCGAAGAAATATTTGATCAAATAGAAGCATACAATGGATCGAAGGAATGGAAGAAAATAATAAAAGCTATAGTCATGACAACTTTGTGGCAAATTTGGAAGTCTAGAAATGATGTGGAATTCAATAGAAAGGAAAGATTGGTAACAAACTTGGTAGATGGAATAAAAGAATTGTGGTTCCTATGGATCAAAGAAAGAGCAAAATTGAAGACCTTAGTGTGGGAGAGGTGGAAGGATTTCAATATTAGAGATGTCATAAAGTGAGTGTGTTTTTCTTGTTTAGCTTAGTTTCTTTTTGTTTGTTTGTCTCTTGTAATTTTGGGTTTTACAGCAAAATTGCTGGCCCTTGTTCTATAATCATAGAATTTTCGCCGTTCAAAAAAAAAAAATTTAAGCACAAAGAAGAGGACGGGGTTAAAATTGAATGTTTAACATTTTAAAACCAAGCTCGGATGTATGTGATGGTGATTTAACACTAAAACTCTACAATTACACCTTTAACATAAAAACTAGAAAAACAAAATAAATTATGAAAACGAAATCACCTGATATAAGTAATAGATCGATGCTCACAACAGCTTGGAAAACTCGTCTACTCTAAAGACTAGAATATGTCTGCAAAATCTAAAAAGAGCGTGTAGAATCTAGCTTCTCACAACCATTAGTTTAGGTCTTTTAAGAATTTTGCAAAACTGTTATTCTTTTAAGTTTAAATTTTCATTAACAAGCCAAATTATTAGTTTTCATAAATAAGTTTGTTAACCGAGTAAAAATGTTAAAAGACCTAACTCACTTTCGTAGGAATCACGGTTGCATTTAGCGTATGCAACAAGCCCTTTAAACCCCCCCCCCCCCCGGTAGCCCGGGTGGACAAGTATGGTCTCGTGAGGGTTTCCAGGAAACATACCCACAAAGTTCATTTAAACTATGAAAAATAAAAATAAAAATACAAAATGTATAAAATTTCTTGGGTTGCCTCCCAAGAAGCGCTAAGTTTTGGGTCTTCAGCCAGACCGTACCTGATTAAGCTCATGGTGGTTCAAATGGCATCTCTCGTGCAAAGAACACTTGTGCTGGTGGATGGTTAGTATCCCACTGCCATCATTCATTCCATATGCCATCCAAATGATCCGGGTTATCGAAATCTATCGACTATAAGAATTCACCCATAATTTTCCTTGTGTGCTTCTTCTTTTCCTTCAACTGTGAGAACTCACCCATATTCACCTCAAGTGGTCTCTTCTTGGATTTGGTTGCATCCTTTGGTGACTTCTTTTCTAACTTGACTGAACTCTTTTTGTTTCTCATCTTGAGCCACCACGGTGATTTGACCACTTTATCCTTCACGACCTTTTCATCTTTAGACCTATCAATCAGAGCAACACTCTCTTTTGGGCCATCGTCACACATTGGAGACACACTCTTGTTAGTAACAAAAGACCATGGACAAGTATTTGTAAGAGAATAATCAAAATAGTGTGAAAGAAAATCAACAGAAAGCTTACGGCTCCCGTAGGTCATATCAACTGTACCATTCCTGCAACTGATTTGAGCATCTGCAGTGGCCAAGAACAGTCTACCAAGTATCATTCTCGGTTGTTCCTTCTCTATATATGGCTCAACATCCAACACAACAAAATCTTCTGGGTAATAAAATCACTAACCTTGACAGTCAATCCCTTCAAAATCCCTCGGGGCCTCTCTCGTGAGTATTCAGCTAACACCATAGAAGCATTAACCTGTTGTAATGGACCCAATTCATACCTGTCATAAACATACCCTGGAAGAGCACTCACTCTAGCTCCATAATCCAATAAAGCGTTATCCGTCTTGAAATCCCCAAGTTGGATTGGGATAAGCGGTTCTCCTAACTCTCTATCTTTCTCCAATCTAACATCCTCAACCATACTAATTGTTACCGGAGTTACTTTCTCAACTGGCATTTCTTCTAATGTCTCCAACCTCTAAGATTTTCTTTCTAAAAATTCATTAAACTGATCAGTTAGCTGTCCAATTTGCTGGGCGAGTGATTCATTGATCTTTTATTGCTCATCGAAAGACTGGTAGATTTCCTTTACACGCTTAACAATGGTGTTGATTACTTTTAATATCTTATTTACCTCATTTGGGAAGTTTTTAGCGAAACCTACTTGGTCACGTTCTTGAAAATAATCACTGCCCTCGTAATCATACTCTTCCAAGTAATCTGAATTTGGGTTACGATTGTGCCTGTCCCTGCCTTTATCGGATTGATTGTAGTTTTGATATCCTCTGGAGCCATAATCCGATTGGTAGTACCCTTGTTTAGAATGTGAACAATCTTGAGACCAGTGATTGCAGCTCCCGCAACATGAACATGGGTCAACATCATAATTCCACTCCATCATTGCTGCACAAGTAACAAACTAACAGTAGTAATGAAAAAAACAAAAACAAAAGAAAAACTAACTAGAAGAAAAAAAAACAAATATTTTTGTTTTATTTTTTTTCTTTTATATAAAAAAATAACGAAAAGAAAGAATGAAAATTAAACTAAACTAGTACTAAGCGCACGACTCCCCGGCAACGGCGCCATTTTGCTAGACTGTCGTCGGAGTCTATGCAAAAGCCTACTAAACACACTAAAGCTAGTACAATGATAAGTAGGGTCGAATCCACTGAAGAGTCTGTGGTTAATACTAGTCTAATTTGTTTTTAACTTTGTTTTATTAAATTAATGAAAATAATTAAACAATTACGATAAAATTGAGAAACGTATGATAGGAGAACATGACCACTCCGGGATTCATATTCTGTAATTTATTAATAACCTAATTCTAGTTTTATTGGATCCTATTGATTAAATGGTAAACATGTCACATAAACCAATTACTTACGCAAGCTACTAGCCTAATACCAATTGATTAGAAAGATATCAAACCGCATGCACAAATAACTATTTAATCAACAAAGCATAATTAGATTAAACACAAATACGTCTCTGTCTGTCACCAAGGACCTGTCTGTCACACAAGCTGTATTTATGTAAACGCAATTCGGTCGTCACCCGATTACAAATCTAAATCTCAAACAAACCAAAACTAAATTAAAAATAAATTACAAGAAATGTCACCTGGAGCATCAACCGGAGAATTAGCCGAGCATGGCTGTCACGAACACACCCGTCATCAAACCGCATGCACAAATAACTTTAAAGCTTCCGCCGTCGCTCTTAACTTTTACCCCCCCCCCCCCCCTTCTGCCGTCTGAAACCAAAAAAATCTTAATTCTAAAACAATTGTGTGTCGGTCCCAAAAGAAATCCAAAAGCATCCAGTCCATTGCTATGCGATCTACTGGGCCTCAATCAGAATGCCACGGCTCAACCAAAATTACTTGTTCTTATTGAATCAGTGGAGAGCCATTTGGGTTCCTTTTTCCTTTCTAGCCAATTATCCAACAGACCATACAAATGAGCACCAAATCCAAAGCCACTACAATATTGATTCCAATTTATTTGCTTTGCATGTCTTGAACTTTTATTTGACATTTAGCCATGTTAATAATTATTCTCAATAATATGTCTTTTGTGCTTAGTAATCTGAGATACAAAAAAAACACACTTAAAGTACCAATATATTAATGACAAACTAAATAAAACTCTTAAATTAGATAAGATAAATACATGAACTATACACACCCATCACTAGTTTACGATGTCACATGCTGGTCTAAAATTATTGTCTTTCAAGATTGAAGGAAATTTTCGTAAAAAGTTTTCCTGTCAAATTAAAAGAAAATATTTGAGTATATAAGTGAACTAAATCTGAGAACTCACCAAGATTGTATTGACACTTTTAAGTGTGTTTTTTAATTACTTAAACGGCTTCAAAATTAGAAAATGGGGTTTGGTAAACTTATGTTTTTGGACATGTTTATTTGGGACGTTATTAGTTGTATGTTTTGATCCGCGTGATGGATCCTTTAACGAAAACTCTTTTAAACTTTCATTTTGAATGATTGTGAAACATCTTTTAATTACTTTATGTCCAATGCATGAATAACTATGTTTGCTAAAATATTATGATTGCCAACTTACGTCATCACCATGTTTGCTTTCTGCTGCGATTTTCGGGGTGTAACATGAGGGACCACATACAACGAGCCGAAGACGGGGAGAATCACCGTCTACTAGACAACATGAATCACCAAAACCAACATCCCCTCGTTTTGAACGTGTCCCCTTACCATATGAGATGTTTCCATCTCTGTTATGCAAGTGATCCTAATGTTTTGCCACCTCATGAACTTCTCCAAGTTGATGACATGAAGGGTCAACGAATATACTTCAGAGACCACCTATTCTAACGTACTTTAATTTCGAGATCACCTAGTCCAGCCTTGTAGTTTAAAAATCTAATGTACTTGGTATAGGTGGATGATAAACATAAATCATATAATGTGTGAATTAAAAGATATGGCCATTCGATTTTAATTTATAGAAACAACTAGGTTATAACCCGTGAATACTCACGGGTTGTTAATCTATCTTTCAAAACAAATAAATATATACATATATATTAATATATTAATAAACGAAAAATTGTATGATGAATAAGGTGTATAAATAAATGATATGTTTATACTTCTGATATAAATGATTTATGTTAGTTATCAAAAAGGGACTGTACGTAAAAAATTATAATGGGAATCTGAGTTTAAAATACTAAAAAAAACAAACGCATTGTACCACAAACGTAAATAAAGGGGGATCGAAAAGTAAATGTAAGATATATGTATTTCCTTTAAGAACTTTGATCTTTAGTTCAGAAAACTCATTTAAACCACTTAAGTCAGTGATCAATTTGGGAAAGATCTACATTTTGTAAGAACATTAAAAATATGTAAATGTTATTAGATGAAAAACACTAAAAATAAACAAAATAATAATCATAAAACAACATATTATAATACCAATTCATTAGTTACTGTCATTGCGAAAAAAGGATAAAATCTTGATAAAAATTGAACAGATTTAGCAGATTTATAAAATCTTGGTATTAAAAAGCCTAAAATCTATTTATGCATAATATACAAATATGTAATAGGCAAAATTATTTACGGTTTAAGAAATTATTTAATTATTCAAGTAAATATTGGAAATAGAACGAAAAAACAAAGGTAAATGTTTATTATCCAATAACCGAATTAAAAAATATAAAAAACTTACATGTTACAATATCTTTCATAATTATACTATATCACCTACATCTACTGCACCTTCACATCAAAATCTTTCACAAAGCTCAAGAAGAACCAAACGGCGGTGAAGAATTAGTAAAGGTAAATTTCCGATTACATCTCCGGTCACTTCTACGACATTGTTATCTTCATGTATCAACTGAAGGTGTCTTTATTATTACAAATAACTCATACGATTTTGTTTCTTTGAATGGAATAATGAGTAAATAGATTTGAAATCGGAGTTTCAGTATTTGTAAAGAAATTAAATTTTTAGTATGTTATGTATATTTAAAAGGGATTATATGTATTGCATGTTGTTTGATCATTAGTTTTATGGATTAATAGCGTGATTTGGTTGAAAGATTGTCTAGATATTGTTATAAAAAATTGATTTCTTGGTGTATGGTTTGATTTGGATGATTAAATGGTTTTGGTTGAAAGATAATGTTCATATTGTTTATAGAGTTGAAATCGGAGTTGAACTATTTGTAAAGAAATTAAATTATTAGTATGTTATGTATATTTAAAAGAGATTATATGTATTGCATGTGATTTCTTGGTTAATAGTGTGAATTCTCACCTATATTGACATAAGATTTTATTAAAGTTATGTATTTATAATTTTGCTCATCAATGAATCAATATTTATTTATAATCTGATATGATCATGTGAAACAGTTACTTTAGTATTGTTTATATGTGGATTATAAATAATGAAAATATTAATGACATTATATCAGTTTAAATTTTATATATATAACAATCATAAAGTCATAGTTATCAAAAATTTTGTGTGTAATATTAGTTAACAACTAATTTTTATATTGCTATGAACAAATATGTGCATAGCCTAATATTCAACAATGAATGTCATGACAAATGGGTTTGTGTAATTCAGATTGAATAAAAAGTCTTAATAATATTGGATATGTTTAAGTAATAAAAGAAAGTAACTCAAGTAGAATATAAATGTAACATCAAAAGGAATTACTGTATTTAACGTATGTATGTTTGTGATTACTTTACGGACCAAAAAAAGATTGCATTATATGTTATGACTTGATCTTTTTTTTAAATGGTTAAACGTTTTAAATGTTTGTTAGAATGGCTGGAGTTGAAAACGATGTTGTGGTCATATCAGATTTTGAAGACTCTTCCGCTGAATCAGAGGAGTTTGATGATGATGATATTGGTCCGCTTATATTTGTTGTCCCATGCACGAAACGCTTTGTAAGTTCCGACATAAATTAAATGTTAATACATGTCAAATATGTTTTTATAATTTGGTTAACTTTTGTATTTTTAAAATATCTCAACATCATTAATGGAAATTATTATTATATTTTGTAACTTATAGCGCATACCAGTTGAAGTAGCACGGATCACAGGAATTGACGAAACATTGAAAGTTAAGATCGCCAACAGGCAGAATGTGGAGACAAAACATGATGTTAGGGCGGAACCAAATAAAAACAGTATGAAGTACGTTGTGAAAGGCTGGGCGAAATGGCTAAAAGATAACAACATAAAAACAAGGTGATCATTGCAAGTTCCAGTACTTTCCAGATATATGTGTTTTCTTCCTTACCGGTGTTTTCCGCTAGTGGTGATGTTTCAAACTTTGAAACAGGTTTCACCAATAATATATGGTAATTTTGGCTAATGAAGGAAGCTACAGTAAGTTATGTAGTGTTAAAACTTGTTTTCTAGTAGGTTAACATGTTTCGTAGTTAACATCTTTATGTATTTTGGACTTCTAGTATGTAACCGAGTTTATAAATATCAACTTGGTATAGTTTTTGTTTATATGTTATATTGAATACATAGAAATACCGTCTTATATTGATATAACAATGTGGTTAAGTATATTCAAATTGTTGGTGCACTTGTGTCTGTACTTTGTCTGTATTTTGTCATGATACAAAACGATGTCTTGTGTTAGTCTGGGTTACGTCTTAGGTTTGTTAATATGTGCGTTCGATGTAAGTTTGACCAAGTCAACCATCCTCCTGGTTTGCTTTGGCCAAACAGTTAGCACATTGTTTGTATGATGTTTGTGTCGAAGGATGAGTCATCGAAGGATTGTTTATATCCTTCGATGAGCTCGAAGGATAAACCTTCGATGGATATAGATGGACCTCGAAGGATATCATCCTTCGAGGTATATGTGGATCCTTCGATAGGTTTCAGGTCGATAGATGATCTTTCGATCAGTCTATCTGATCCTTCGACCAGACGAGCTGTGATGGGTATATATGCTCATGTAGTGTGTTGTGTTCAAGTAGAGAACACTTAGAGCATTCTGTTGAGAGCACACACACTCACGAGAGTTTGAGAGAGTTTATAGAGTACATCTGTAAACATTGAGCTTGTAACTGAACCTTTCATACGTATTAATACAGAGGTGTTAATCGGTGAATATTGTGTGTCGTGTTTTAGCGTGTTCTATCTCGGTTTGCCTTTCTCGGTTGGATTCCGCACAACCGGGTTGGTTTGTACACAAGGATTAGGCGACTAGATCCTCCCCTAGCCGGACCTACAAGTGGTATCAGAGCCTTGGCTCTTCTCCTTGTTAAAACCGAGTGTTTTCGGGTGTGTTTCGGATTTTTGAAGTTCATATTTTTCTGAAAAATCAGCCTTAAACTTCGAAAATTCTGGTGTTTTTGCTGTTAGTTCCTATAAAAACCATTTTATTTTTCATTTTCACATGTTAAACCTTGGTTTTTAGTGAAGTTACGGGCAAAAACGGGTTTCGGAAAGTTGTCGGTTTACCGGAAAATTCAAATTTTCTGGGTTGTGTTCATCATATCTTCTACAAAGCTTCAAGTGTTCTTCAAAGTTTTACATCTTTTGATCTTGTTTAATTATTTTTGAAAGTTGTTTGTGTATTGGGAAGGGATAACTGATTAAATTAATCAACCCAAATCCTGGTTTGGTAAAAAGTATGGTCTGACCATACCTTTCTGCCGAAAGCTTTCTACCAACCCATCACCTTTTTCACCAACATGTCACTCTTTCGTCAACTGTGTCAGTGCAGATCGAAGGATATCCTTCGAAGTCGAAAGATCATCTTTCGATCAAAGGAAGTTCGATAGATAATCATCCTTCGAACATCCTTCGAAGTCTGTGACTTATCCTTCGATCCAAGGAATCTTTTCGAAGCATACATCTTTCGGTCTACAGTTCTTTTTCGAAAGATAAGGATCCTTCGTTTGGAGAATCTTTCGAAATCATTGTTCGAAATTCAACAGTGATCTTTCGAACACTGTTGATCCTTCGAACAAGTCTTGATCCTACGATCCTAATCTGTTTATGTTTAACAAGTTTGTGTTTTTCAGGTCTTTCGATCAGGGATCTTTCGGCTGGTTGTTATCATTCGAGATATTAACATAGTTTGTGAAAATTAAATTTAAAAAAAAATAAAATAAAAAAAGGGAAAACTTGTTTTTCAATTTTTAAATCAATTTTCACTTAATATATTAATTATTTAAAATGGGAACAAACGGTCAGTGGGATCCAACCGCATGGACTTTGACTCCACAATCATCAGCGACGCAATCTGAGCCAGATTTCGACAAAACTGCATGGATGCGAGCTATTGCCACACCTCAAGCTGCAATGATAACTGCAAATCAATGGGCATTGGTCACAAATCAAAGCAGCAGCATTCAATCAATGATGCAGAACGACAGTGAAACTGGTACAAGCACAAAACCGCCAAAGCTAAATCACATCAATGATTGGGGATGGTGGAAAGAAAGGCTGAGAACTTATGTTCAGGGGCAAGGTCAAGATCTATGGATGTGCTTCTTCACCGCATTTGACAATGATTTGGAAGTTGCAGGATCTAATCCACAAACTTACAGCACTCTGTCTGATGATGATAAGAAGAAATTTGAGTTAGAAAAGAAAGCATTCATGATTCTCACACAAGCTCTTCACAGAGACATTTACCACCAGTTCGTTTACTGCACGACTACTAAAAGCTTGTGGGATATGCTCACGTTACGATGTGAAGGAAATGCTCAATCTAGAAAGATCAAGCAAGAATTACTGAAGAAAGAGTTTGAAGGATTCACGTGTATGGAGAATGAGACTTTGGCAGAGTTATCTACAAGGTTCCATCACTTGTTGAGCGAGATGTTTGCTTTTAGAGTCACTGCCACTCCACAAGAAATGGTGAAGAGATTCGCTGACAGCTTACCATCAAGGTGGAGCAGTTTTCTTGAAATTCTCAAAGAAAATGGTGTTCTAGACACAATCAACGTTTATGATTTAATTCAAAAATTGGAGAACAAGGATGTAGAAGAAAAGCTTAAGGCAAAAAGAACACTAACTCCTCAAAATCCAGAGATGTACTTTGGGATTGCAGGAGGTATCAGTGGAGAAAAACCAGCTTCTCAGCACGCGAAGCTTCAAACAGCTTTCATCTCAAACACCGGACCTTCCACAACAGATCAGTTTGATCCTTCAGCATACTCGATGTATTCAAGACCAAATTCTTCTTCTCAACAACAGTATGTGCAACCGACAGCTCAGCAATTCACACCACCGCCTTTCTTAGACCCAAGCAGAGCTCAGCAGCAACAACCGCAACAGCAAGGGTTTTATGGAAGCTCCTCAAACTTTCAAGCCACTTCCAATCCGAACACAGTCAGATTAGACACTTCCAACTTTTCCAAAGTCAGTGTCGAAATAGCCAAGGAGCATATGGAGATGTTGAACACCTTGGTTAGTGCTTATTGTGGATTGGTCGCAGGTCAGATTGGGAATATCAATCTAACCAATGAAGATTATCAGCAAGTGGATAGAGAAGAGTTTGAAATGATGGATATCAAATGGGCTCTTGCTAGTGCAATTCGAAGAGCAAAGGAGTTTATGGAAAGGACGGGGAGAACCAACTTGGATAGCAACAACAACACCAAGTATGGTTTTGATAAGAATGCTGTCACTTGCTTCAATTGTGGTGAAAAGGGTCACTTCAAGCGGGAGTGTCAGAAACCACCTAAGCAAGGAAATCAGAATCCCTTCAGGAATCAAGGACAGCCACAACAACAACTGAACAACAATTCTGTCAGATCAATAGTTTCCGTTGGAGGAAATGCATCTGGATCCACAAACACTAATTCCCACAGAGGATTGGTTGTTCAAGCTGATGAAGGCTGCAACTGGAACATTCAGCTTGGAGAAGGAGGAAATGGTGGAACAGCATGTTATGCTAAAGTGATTGAGAAGGTAGTAGAACCCGTGTCTGCTGGTGAATCTTCAGAAGATGAAGATAGTTCGGGTTATAGTAGGAGCATGGATGGGGAATCACTTGATGCTGGTAATTTATCAAGTGATGCTTTAGATTTGGAGGTTGATGAGCTTTTGGCTGAAGCTGAAGCATTATGCAAGAGGAGATCTATTCTCTGCCAGAAATCTGCTGGAGCTTCCGAGAAGCTTGCTCAGTTCTTCTCTGAAGATGGATCTTTTTCTTTTCATACAGCCTTTATGGCTCACGTAGAAGGTCAAACTTCTCAGGTATGTGATACTAATTCTGACTCTATTTCTGTTCCTATTGAATGTGCAAAGTGCTTAAAATATGCTGAAAAGGAAAGTCAGTTTGAAATCACACACAAACACAATCAAGAATTGATTGTAGATCTTTCTAAAGCAACCGAAGCTAACTTGTTTTTAACCAGAAATGAAAAGGAATTTAAAGCAACAATTGCGTCATTAAGACATGATGTTTCAGAATTACAAAAGGCTGTTTTGCGAAAACAACATGCTAACAATAATCTTATTGACACAATTGAAAAGCAAATGGTAGAATTGGCAACAGCTCGATGTGAATGTGAGACAATTAAGCAGAAACTGGAAAGCTATTCCAATTCCCGCTATGTATTGGATCACATCATTGACGTTCAAAAGAAAAAGGGGGATGCAAGATGTATTGGATTCAAATCATGTCCTCCCCCAATGAATCACAATTACTCCAAATTGCCTGATGACGAGGATATGCCCCGTTTTGAACCTACTGTGCCACTCGGTCTAGATGACTTTGCAGCAGGCCTCGGGTTCACAACTGGTACATCATCCTCGGGTCAATCAGAATCTGAGAATGTGACAGATTCATCGTGTGTTAAGGAACAGAGTCTCCCATTGTTGAGGATGCTGATTCTTCGGACGATGAATCTGAAGAAATTGTGAAACAACAGTCTAACTCGGTTACAACAGATATTCCAATCGAGAATCACATCTTGTGTGATCCACCAGTGAAACCGAGCAAGACTGAAATGACAAAAGCAATGGAGTCCATTGTATCTAGCCTTGAAGGGAATAATTTGTTGTACACGCTCAAAGGAGATAGCAAAATCTACTCTAACAAAGATTTTCCAATTAAAAATGTAAATCAAGATTTAATTGAGCAAATTTTTGAAGGATGCACTGATAAGTTTTTGGGGAACAAAAGTGGCAAAGTTACCGTCACTCAATGTGATCCAATTCCGTGTGAACAAATTAGAAAACAATACGGAAACCAAAAACTACCAATTGAGCGAAAACAACAAGGCAATTCCGGAAAAGGTAAGGTACAGGGAAAGAAGGCTCAGAACAAGAATGTTCAAGCACCTAAAGTTCAGCAGCAAAAGGTGCAAAACAAAAGAGCTTTTGTTAAGAAACGAGAACCGAAAATGAACTTTGTTGGATCCACGGGTTCAGACAAACTTGAAACATTTCAGGATAAATCTAACGTTGATTTTGTAAAACAAGTTAGAATTTTAAAACGAAATGATCAGAATAATTACACCCAACACACCAACGGATGTGATTTAGGTCCAAGCACGTCTAGATCACAAGGTTCATTGTCTGGTTCTCCGTCTGGTCATCAACATGTTTCTCCGAAGTTTGTAGAGCGGAGAACATGTTTTGAATGTGGCACAGTTGGGCATATTGTAAGATATTGCCCACACGTGCAAAAGCTGAAGTCAAGAACGAGTGCTCCCCAAGAAATCGATTACCAAAAACGATTAGTTTCCCCGAAACAAGACCCACGTGTCTTGAAAGAAAGGGAAAAGAAGTTAAAGCAAAAGAATCAAAAGGTAATTGAAAAGGCCTTAAAATCAGAGGTCAAAGAAGAAAAACCTGTACGAGCCAAACCTAAAACTGTAAAACCAGTAAATGCTAAAACAATAAATTCAAATACTGGTAAAGGACAAACAGCTTGGAAGCAAAAGCAGGTAATTCAATCAGGGGGAGCACCACAGGTTCTTTTTCCTAATCATCAAGTGATTGAAATCACTTTCCTTGATGATCTAGGATGACCCAAGTCTGTTAAGGCTTGGGTCCCCCTCTCCAACTAATCTCTAAGTAGAGTGTGCAGAATGTTCCAGGAGGAACTATTGATAGTCGTAAGATTGTTGATAGTGGAGCGTCCTTGCACAAAATAGGCGACAGAAGAAATTGTTGCGTGTGATGGAGAGAAGAAAAAGGAAAGGAAACAGAGTTGTCTGTTGAAAGAAATTGACAACTTCGACAAAAATGCAAATCATTTCAAAGTGTGATTGTTCAAGGCTTTGATCGGGTCCCCAGGATAGATTCAATCAAAATGTACGCACCTGCAGCACGTCTGAAGTTCAAAATCAACAAGATGAACGTGCAGTGTACATTTCTACTCGGTGTGATTGAAGAAAATGTGTTTGTTGAACAAACCAACCGGGTGTGTGGATGCCTTGGCGTGGATTGAATAACCGCACACTACTTCTCAAGAGAAAGATAAAAACCTTCGCTGGTGCAATGTGGAAGACCAGCCGGACCCAAAGGTTTATGATCTTTTTGCTGTCAAAAGATTTCTCAGTAGCTACAAAAATCGACTTTGAAATCCACACCGGGTGGATATCCAGTTTGGGAGAGCACTCAGAGTCCTTGCAATGCACGAAGCAGTTGCAGGATACGGTTTTAAAATTCTAATCTCTCTTTTACCTGTCGATATTTAAGCTGCTTTATGAATTATTATTATCTCGTACAACACTCTTTGGCCAGACAATTTTGTCATGGTCCACACCGATTACCGACGTGCCAACTCATTTTTCCAAAATTCAAGAAATCTTTTCTGATTAAAACTTAATTTTGGTAAACGGCATTGAGGTAAAACATGAGTTAACCAACATCGGGAAATCATTCTTGTAAATACCTTTGTGTTTTAAATTTTATCTTAGTTTGTTGATTTTAGGGGGAGTAAATCCAAAAATTTGAAAATCCAAAAACATCGAAAAATTTCAAAAACACAAAAACAATAGAAAAACAAAAATGAGTTTCCTGGCGAGCAAAAGAGAAAATGATAGTACATCAGTGGTCTGTCCAAACCTCTTTAAACCTAAAATGAAAAACAATAAGCAGCTCTATATAAGATGTATCGGTAGGCTCACAATCATTTTAAAGTGTGCAGGGTGATATAAACCTTAATTCGACTGAAGATCAGGTGGGAACCATTCATTGGCATATGGTCTTAGTACCGAAATTTCGTTTGAGAGATTGCCTAGGTTCTGAGATATTCGGTCTTTATGCTTCTTATCATCTGGGTATCATGGTTGTATCTTTTTCCGAAAAATAACGGGGACGCAAGTCTAGATCTTCCATGATACCATACATACGTGTACATACTGCATTCGACCTCAATAAGTGATCAACAATCACATGTCCCTCAAATAAGTGATAATATATCACATTTATCCGGGAGTCAAGTTCGTCTCTCTGCTGTACGAAAGTACTGACCTGTTCACGGACTTGCTCCTGTGCCCTCATGCATCGAAAATCAAGTTCCTCATCAATAAGTGATTATATCACATAGGGCTTGTTTTCAAATCAAAATAAGTGAGAATCTCACATCATATACGGTCAAACAGATGATAATCGGTATACTCACCGGTAAGATGAACCCTCGTGCATACCTTGATACGGGAATGTGTCGTGATGTGGATGAACACCGGTCGGTAAGTATAAATCATACCTTAACGTATCCCCTCGCCATGATTACATCTGATAAGTTGAGCTTATGTGGACAACAATACCGATAATTGTTATAGGATGCTTATCTTAATGTTAACTAAAAGAACAACAAGAGCGTTTTGACTTGACCGTACACTGATATGATTCTCTTACCCTCGAAACTCGCAAAAAGAATGTCTGTAGATATTTATTTACTGTTTTCAGTTTATGCATCTTGTATATATTTATTTATTGCTTTCCGTCTTTACATTTGAAAAATGAAAAATTCCAAAAAGATTTTGCTTCTAGTTTATTTTTGATTGACCAATGTTGGAACTCGAGTCTATCCTACCCAAAATCCTGATTCTAAGCCGGAAAACAATTGCATCTTCATAAACTGTCGAAGTTAACAAGTTTTGAAAGTTAAAGGATTAAAATTGAATATTTTTCTAAACTTTCAAAATATTGTCGGTCGGTGTTTGATTGAGATTTGATCTCATATGTGTCGTTTGTTTAATGTTAACTATATTCCAAGCGGTTGTTCTCATTATGCGTTTAGCTTTCTTGCATGTGCAGATGCTAAAGGCGAGGAGAACATGTTCGATGACAAGCTTTGGAATGAAGACACGAAGTGGAGGCACTCAAAGGATAAAATGATCGAGTTGCCGCTGACCCTTCATCAACACCACAAGGATCTGAAGATTTGACAAGTCAAAAGATTCACGAGCATGACTCAACGGAGAGTTCAATCTAAGGGGGAGTTTATTGACACACTACCTAAATGAAAAGGGGAGTTTGTTGATACACTTTCTGCTTACGACGCGTGAAGACTTTGAAGATCCTCCGACGTGGAAGACATCGAAGTTGAACCTCACGAGTAGCGTCCAAGGGGGAGTTTGTTGATACATATTTTGTGGACACGACTCGGCTCGGTTCGACTCAGCTCAGTTCGACTTGGTTTCGACTCGGTTGAAAGGACGTCAGAGACTTGAAGACACGAAGATCGAGACAAAGCTACAGCCAAGGGGGAGTTTGTTGGTGCACTTGTGTCTGTACTTTGTCTGTATTTTGTCATGATACAAAACGATGTCTTGTGTTAGTCTGGGTTACGTCTTAGGTTTGTTAATATGTGCGTTCAATGTAAGTTTGACCAAGTCAACCATCCTCCTGGTTTGCTTTGGCCAAACAGTTAGCACATTGTTTGTATGATGTTTGTGTCGAAGGATGAGTCATCGAAGGATTGTTTATATCCTTCGATGAGCTCGAAGGATAAACCTTCGATGGATATAGATGGACCTCGAAGGATATCATCCTTCGAGGTATATGTGGATCCTTCGATAGGTTTCAGGTCGATAGATGATCTTTCGATCAGTCTATCTGATCCTTCGACCAGACGAGCTGTGATGGGTATATATGCTCATGTAGTGTGTTGTGTTCAAGTAGAGAACACTTAGAGCATTCTGTTGAGAGCACACACACTCACGAGAGTTTGAGAGAGTTTATAGAGTACATCTGTAAACATTGAGCTTGTAACTGAACCTTTCATACGTATTAATACAGAGGTGTTAATCGGTGAATATTGTGTGTCGTGTTTTAGCGTGTTCTATCTCGGTTTGCCTTTCTCGGTTGGATTCCGCACAACCGGGTTGGTTTGTACACAAGGATTAGGCGACTAGATCCTCCCCTAGCCGGACCTACAAGTGGTATTAGAGCCTTGGCTCTTCTCCTTGTTAAAACCGAGTGTTTTCGGGTGTGTTTCGGATTTTTGAAGTTCATATTTTTCTGAAAAATCAGCCTTAAACTTCGAAAATTCTGGTGTTTTTGCTGTTAGTTCCTATAAAAACCATTTTATTTTTCATTTTCACATGTTAAACCTTGGTTTTTAGTGAAGTTACGGGCAAAAACGGGTTTCGGAAAGTTGTCGGTTTACCGGAAAATTCAAATTTTCTGGGTTGTGTTCATCATATCTTCTACAAAGCTTCAAGTGTTCTTCAAAGTTTTACATCTTTTGATCTTGTTTAATTATTTTTGAAAGTTGTTTGTGTATTGGGAAGGGATAACTGATTAAATTAATCAACCCAAATCCTGGTTTGGTAAAAAGTATGGTCTGACCATACCTTTCTGCCGAAAGCTTTCTACCAACCCATCACCTTTTTCACCAACATGTCACTCTTTCGTCAACTGTGTCAGTGCAGATCGAAGGATATCCTTCGAAGTCGAAAGATCATCTTTCGATCAAAGGAAGTTCGATAGATAATCATCCTTCGAACATCCTTCGAAGTCTGTGACTTATCCTTCGATCCAAGGAATCTTTTCGAAGCATACATCTTTCGGTCTACAGTTCTTTTTCGAAAGATAAGGATCCTTCGTTTGGAGAATCTTTCGAAATCATTGTTCGAAATTCAACAGTGATCTTTCGAACACTGTTGATCCTTCGAACAAGTCTTGATCCTACGATCCTAATCTGTTTATGTTTAACAAGTTTGTGTTTTTCAGGTCTTTCGATCAGGGATCTTTCGGCTGGTTGTTATCATTCGAGATATTAACATAGTTTGTGAAAATTAAATTTAAAAAAAAAATAAAATAAAAAAAGGGAAAACTTGTTTTTCAATTTTTAAATCAATTTTCACTTAATATATTAATTATTTAAAATGGGAACAAACGGTCAGTGGGATCCAACCGCATGGACTTTGACTCCACAATCATCAGCGACGCAATCTGAGCCAGATTTCGACAAAACTGCATGGATGCGAGCTATTGCCACACCTCAAGCTGCAATGATAACTGCAAATCAATGGGCATTGGTCACAAATCAAAGCAGCAGCATTCAATCAATGATGCAGAACGACAGTGAAACTGGTACAAGCACAAAACCGCCAAAGCTAAATCACATCAATGATTGGGGATGGTGGAAAGAAAGGCTGAGAACTTATGTTCAGGGGCAAGGTCAAGATCTATGGATGTGCTTCTTCACCGCATTTGACAATGATTTGGAAGTTGCAGGATCTAATCCACAAACTTACAGCACTCTGTCTGATGATGATAAGAAGAAATTTGAGTTAGAAAAGAAAGCATTCATGATTCTCACACAAGCTCTTCACAGAGACATTTACCACCAGTTCGTTTACTGCACGACTACTAAAAGCTTGTGGGATATGCTCACGTTACGATGTGAAGGAAATGCTCAATCTAGAAAGATCAAGCAAGAATTACTGAAGAAAGAGTTTGAAGGATTCACGTGTATGGAGAATGAGACTTTGGCAGAGTTATCTACAAGGTTCCATCACTTGTTGAGCGAGATGTTTGCTTTTAGAGTCACTGCCACTCCACAAGAAATGGTGAAGAGATTCGCTGACAGCTTACCATCAAGGTGGAGCAGTTTTCTTGAAATTCTCAAAGAAAATGGTGTTCTAGACACAATCAACGTTTATGATTTAATTCAAAAATTGGAGAACAAGGATGTAGAAGAAAAGCTTAAGGCAAAAAGAACACTAACTCCTCAAAATCCAGAGATGTACTTTGGGATTGCAGGAGGTATCAGTGGAGAAAAACCAGCTTCTCAGCACGCGAAGCTTCAAACAGCTTTCATCTCAAACACCGGACCTTCCACAACAGATCAGTTTGATCCTTCAGCATACTCGATGTATTCAAGACCAAATTCTTCTTCTCAACAACAGTATGTGCAACCGACAGCTCAGCAATTCACACCACCGCCTTTCTTAGACCCAAGCAGAGCTCAGCAGCAACAACCGCAACAGCAAGGGTTTTATGGAAGCTCCTCAAACTTTCAAGCCACTTCCAATCCGAACACAGTCAGATTAGACACTTCCAACTTTTCCAAAGTCAGTGTCGAAATAGCCAAGGAGCATATGGAGATGTTGAACACCTTGGTTAGTGCTTATTGTGGATTGGTCGCAGGTCAGATTGGGAATATCAATCTAACCAATGAAGATTATCAGCAAGTGGATAGAGAAGAGTTTGAAATGATGGATATCAAATGGGCTCTTGCTAGTGCAATTCGAAGAGCAAAGGAGTTTATGGAAAGGACGGGGAGAACCAACTTGGATAGCAACAACAACACCAAGTATGGTTTTGATAAGAATGCTGTCACTTGCTTCAATTGTGGTGAAAAGGGTCACTTCAAGCGGGAGTGTCAGAAACCACCTAAGCAAGGAAATCAGAATCCCTTCAGGAATCAAGGACAGCCACAACAACAACTGAACAACAATTCTGTCAGATCAATAGTTTCCGTTGGAGGAAATGCATCTGGATCCACAAACACTAATTCCCACAGAGGATTGGTTGTTCAAGCTGATGAAGGCTGCAACTGGAACATTCAGCTTGGAGAAGGAGGAAATGGTGGAACAGCATGTTATGCTAAAGTGATTGAGAAGGTAGTAGAACCCGTGTCTGCTGGTGAATCTTCAGAAGATGAAGATAGTTCGGGTTATAGTAGGAGCATGGATGGGGAATCACTTGATGCTGGTAATTTATCAAGTGATGCTTTAGATTTGGAGGTTGATGAGCTTTTGGCTGAAGCTGAAGCATTATGCAAGAGGAGATCTATTCTCTGCCAGAAATCTGCTGGAGCTTCCGAGAAGCTTGCTCAGTTCTTCTCTGAAGATGGATCTTTTTCTTTTCATACAGCCTTTATGGCTCACGTAGAAGGTCAAACTTCTCAGGTATGTGATACTAATTCTGACTCTATTTCTGTTCCTATTGAATGTGCAAAGTGCTTAAAATATGCTGAAAAGGAAAGTCAGTTTGAAATCACACACAAACACAATCAAGAATTGATTGTAGATCTTTCTAAAGCAACCGAAGCTAACTTGTTTTTAACCAGAAATGAAAAGGAATTTAAAGCAACAATTGCGTCATTAAGACATGATGTTTCAGAATTACAAAAGGCTGTTTTGCGAAAACAACATGCTAACAATAATCTTATTGACACAATTGAAAAGCAAATGGTAGAATTGGCAACAGCTCGATGTGAATGTGAGACAATTAAGCAGAAACTGGAAAGCTATTCCAATTCCCGCTATGTATTGGATCACATCATTGACGTTCAAAAGAAAAAGGGGGATGCAAGATGTATTGGATTCAAATCATGTCCTCCCCCAATGAATCACAATTACTCCAAATTGCCTGATGACGAGGATATGCCCCGTTTTGAACCTACTGTGCCACTCGGTCTAGATGACTTTGCAGCAGGCCTCGGGTTCACAACTGGTACATCATCCTCGGGTCAATCAGAATCTGAGAATGTGACAGATTCATCGTGTGTTAAGGAACAGAGTCTCCCATTGTTGAGGATGCTGATTCTTCGGACGATGAATCTGAAGAAATTGTGAAACAACAGTCTAACTCGGTTACAACAGATATTCCAATCGAGAATCACATCTTGTGTGATCCACCAGTGAAACCGAGCAAGACTGAAATGACAAAAGCAATGGAGTCCATTGTATCTAGCCTTGAAGGGAATAATTTGTTGTACACGCTCAAAGGAGATAGCAAAATCTACTCTAACAAAGATTTTCCAATTAAAAATGTAAATCAAGATTTAATTGAGCAAATTTTTGAAGGATGCACTGATAAGTTTTTGGGGAACAAAAGTGGCAAAGTTACCGTCACTCAATGTGATCCAATTCCGTGTGAACAAATTAGAAAACAATACGGAAACCAAAAACTACCAATTGAGCGAAAACAACAAGGCAATTCCGGAAAAGGTAAGGTACAGGGAAAGAAGGCTCAGAACAAGAATGTTCAAGCACCTAAAGTTCAGCAGCAAAAGGTGCAAAACAAAAGAGCTTTTGTTAAGAAACGAGAACCGAAAATGAACTTTGTTGGATCCACGGGTTCAGACAAACTTGAAACATTTCAGGATAAATCTAACGTTGATTTTGTAAAACAAGTTAGAATTTTAAAACGAAATGATCAGAATAATTACACCCAACACACCAACGGATGTGATTTAGGTCCAAGCACGTCTAGATCACAAGGTTCATTGTCTGGTTCTCCGTCTGGTCATCAACATGTTTCTCCGAAGTTTGTAGAGCGGAGAACATGTTTTGAATGTGGCACAGTTGGGCATATTGTAAGATATTGCCCACACGTGCAAAAGCTGAAGTCAAGAACGAGTGCTCCCCAAGAAATCGATTACCAAAAACGATTAGTTTCCCCGAAACAAGACCCACGTGTCTTGAAAGAAAGGGAAAAGAAGTTAAAGCAAAAGAATCAAAAGGTAATTGAAAAGGCCTTAAAATCAGAGGTCAAAGAAGAAAAACCTGTACAAGCCAAACCTAAAACTGTAAAACCAGTAAATGCTAAAACAATAAATTCAAATACTGGTAAAGGACAAACAGCTTGGAAGCAAAAGCAGGTAATTCAATCAGGGGGAGCACCACAGGTTCTTTTTCCTAATCATCAAGTGATTGAAATCACTTTCCTTGATGATCTAGGACGACCCAAGTCTGTTAAGGCTTGGGTCCCCCTCTCCAACTAATCTCTAAGTAGAGTGTGCAGAATGTTCCAGGAGGAACTATTGATAGTCGTAAGATTGTTGATAGTGGAGCGTCCTTGCACAAAATAGGCGACAGAAGAAATTGTTGCGTGTGATGGAGAGAAGAAAAAGGAAAGGAAACAGAGTTGTCTGTTGAAAGAAATTGACAACTTCGACAAAAATGCAAATCATTTCAAAGTGTGATTGTTCAAGGCTTTGATCGGGTCCCCAGGATAGATTCAATCAAAATGTACGCACCTGCAGCACGTCTGAAGTTCAAAATCAACAAGATGAACGTGCAGTGTACATTTCTACTCGGTGTGATTGAAGAAAATGTGTTTTTTGAACAAACCAACCGGGTGTGTGGATGCCTTGGCGTGGATTGAATAACCGCACACTACTTCTCAAGAGAAAGATAAAAACCTTCGCTGGTGCAATGTGGAAGACCAGCCGGACCCAAAGGTTTATGATCTTTTTGCTGTCAAAAGATTTCTCAGTAGCTACAAAAATCGACTTTGAAATCCACACCGGGTGGATATCCAGTTTGGGAGAGCACTCAGAGTCCTTGCAATGCACGAAGCAGTTGCAGGATACGGTTTTAAAATTCTAATCTCTCTTTTACCTGTCGATATTTAAGCTGCTTTATGAATTATTATTATCTCGTACAACACTCTTTGGCCAGACAATTTTGTCATGGTCCACACCGATTACCGACGTGCCAACTCATTTTTCCAAAATTCAAGAAATCTTTTCTGATTAAAACTTAATTTTGGTAAACGGCATTGAGGTAAAACATGAGTTAACCAACATCGGGAAATCATTCTTGTAAATACCTTTGTGTTTTAAATTTTATCTTAGTTTGTTGATTTTAGGGGGAGTAAATCCAAAAATTTGAAAATCCAAAAACATCGAAAAATTTCAAAAACACAAAAACAATAGAAAAACAAAAATGAGTTTCCTGGCGAGCAAAAGAGAAAATGATAGTACATCAGTGGTCTGTCCAAACCTCTTTAAACCTAAAATGAAAAACAATAAGCAGCTCTATATAAGATGTATCGGTAGGCTCACAATCATTTTAAAGTGTGCAGGGTGATATAAACCTTAATTCGACTGAAGATCAGGTGGGAACCATTCATTGGCATATGGTCTTAGTACCGAAATTTCGTTTGAGAGATTGCCGAGGTTCTGAGATATTCGGTCTTTATGCTGCTTATCATCTGGGTATCATGGTTGTATCTTTTTCCGAAAAATAACGGGGACGCAAGTCTAGATCTTCCATGATACCATACATATGTGTACATACTGCATTCGACCTCAATAAGTGATCAACAATCACATGTCCCTCAAATAAGTGATAATATATCACATTTATCCGGGAGTCAAGTTCGTCTCTCTGCTGTACGAAAGTACTGACCTGTTCACGGACTTGCTCCTGTGCCCTCATGCATCGAAAATCAAGTTCCTCATCAATAAGTGATTATATCACATAGGGCTTGTTTTCAAATCAAAATAAGTGAGAATCTCACATCATATACGGTCAAACAGATGATAATCGGTATACTCACCGGTAAGATGAACCCTCGTGCATACCTTGATACGGGAATGTGTCGTGATGTGGATGAACACCGGTCGGTAAGTATAAATCATACCTTAACGTATCCCCTCGCCATGATTACATCTGATAAGTTGAGCTTATGTGGACAACAATACCGATAATTGTTATAGGATGCTTATCTTAATGTTAACTAAAAGAACAACAAGAGCGTTTTGACTTGACCGTACACTGATATGATTCTCTTACCCTCGAAACTCGCAAAAAGAATGTCTGTAGATATTTATTTACTGTTTTCAGTTTATGCATCTTGTATATATTTATTTATTGCTTTCCGTCTTTACATTTGAAAAATGAAAAATTCCAAAAAGATTTTGCTTCTAGTTTATTTTTGATTGACCAATGTTGGAACTCGAGTCTATCCTACCCAAAATCCTGATTCTAAGCCGGAAAACAATTGCATCTTCATAAACTGTCGAAGTTAACAAGTTTTGAAAGTTAAAGGATTAAAATTGAATATTTTTCTAAACTTTCAAAATATTGTCGGTCGGTGTTTGATTGAGATTTGATCTCATATGTGTCGTTTGTTTAATGTTAACTATATTCCAAGCGGTTGTTCTCATTATGCGTTTAGCTTTCTTGCATGTGCAGATGCTAAAGGCGAGGAGAACATGTTCGATGACAAGCTTTGGAATGAAGACACGAAGTGGAGGCACTCAAAGGATAAAATGATCGAGTTGCCGCTGACCCTTCATCAACACCACAAGGATCTGAAGATTTGACAAGTCAAAAGATTCACGAGCATGACTCAACGGAAAGTTCAATCTAAGGGGGAGTTTATTGACACACTACCTAAATGAAAAGGGGAGTTTGTTGATACACTTTCTGCTTACGACGCGTGAAGACTTTGAAGATCCTCCGACGTGGAAGACATCGAAGTTGAACCTCACGAGTAGCGTCCAAGGGGGAGTTTGTTGATACATATTTTGTGGACACGACTCGGCTCGGTTCGACTCAGCTCAGTTCGACTTGGTTTCGACTCGGTTGAAAGGACGTCAGAGACTTGAAGACACGAAGATCGAGACAAAGCTACAGCCAAGGGGGAGTTTGTTGGTGCACTTGTGTCTGTACTTTGTCTGTATTTTGTCATGATACAAAACGATGTCTTGTGTTAGTCTGGGTTACGACTTAGGTTTGTTAATATGTGCGTTCAATGTAAGTTTGACCAAGTCAACCATCCTCCTGGTTTGCTTTGGCCAAACAGTTAGCACATTGTTTGTATGATGTTTGTGTCGAAGGATGAGTCATCGAAGGATTGTTTATATCCTTCGATGAGCTCGAAGGATAAACCTTCGATGGATATAGATGGACCTCGAAGGATATCATCCTTCGAGGTATATGTGGATCCTTCGATAGGTTTCAGGTCGATAGATGATCTTTCGATCAGTCTATCTGATCCTTCGACCAGACGAGCTGTGATGGGTATATATGCTCATGTAGTGTGTTGTGTTCAAGTAGAGAACACTTAGAGCATTCTGTTGAGAGCACACACACTCACGAGAGTTTGAGAGAGTTTATAGAGTACATCTGTAAACATTGAGCTTGTAACTGAACCTTTCATACGTATTAATACAGAGGTGTTAATCGGTGAATATTGTGTGTCGTGTTTTAGCGTGTTCTATCTCGGTTTGCCTTTCTCGGTTGGATTCCGCACAACCGGGTTGGTTTGTACACAAGGATTAGGCGACTAGATCCTCCCCTAGCCGGACCTACACAAATAAAAAAATTATATATTATTAACATGAAAATTACGAAATAGAAAAATGACAACATATATATATATATATATATATATGAAAATATAATTATTAAAAACAATTACTAAAATATTGATGTTAGGATAAATCAACATCATAACATAAGTTTAATCTACAATTTCCCAAATATTTCTTTGTAAACAACGTTTGCAGTTTTATTTGTTGGTCTCCCATCTTTGTCGAATATTAAAACCTTAACGCCATCTTTAGTCTTTACTCTCGACAAAGCAACATAAAGCTGACCATGTGAGAAGACGGGGTCTCTAAGGTATAGACCAACTCTCGATAGAGATTGTCCTTGACTTTTTTTAATAGTCATCGCAAAACATACGGTTATTGGAAACTGCCTTCGTTGAAACTTGAAGGGTATTTTTTTGTCAGATGGTATCATGCTAATTCTTGGGACGTAAGTTCTTGAACCAACATTACTTCCCGATAATATCTCAGCCTCGATAACACGTTTACCAAGACGTGTGATTTGAAGACGCGAACAATTACACAAACCATTTTGCTGATCAATATTCCTCAAAAGCATTACCGGAACACCCAATTTTAATAACAATCTATGATTTGGTAATCCAGATACTTTCACACTGTTTAATACTTCTGGATTATATAAATCTTGATGTAACGGATCATTAATTTCCTCAGTCGGACATAAACTATCAGAGCTAAGATACTCTACTTCTTCACCGGGAAACAACGCAAGCAAACGATCATTTATCTCATGAACAACTTCATTCTTAGGAGCGAGTATAGCTCTTTCAGAAAAGTAGTCACGGTCTTTAAAACGATCCAGAACTGAAGGATATACAAAGTCAATCAAAGCTTGAATTGCATCATTTTCATCAGTTATTAAAAGATGATCAGGTATTTCAATATTTGAATCACCATCGTTAGAATCACCAACATTGCCTTCGCCGATCTCTAGAAGCCATTTACCAAATACATTTATTTCCTCGATGTTTGAGCTACTGGATCCAACCGATAAACGCATGTTGGTTGTCAATTTTAACACCTTGCAACTGGACCAGATGTGGGATGAACATAAAGAGGCGTTTACGATTTCTTGCCTGCTTCCATTTTGTACAACAGGTAGGATTTGTCTAAAGTCATCACCAAAGACAATAGCTTTTCCACCAAATGGAAGTTCTGAATTTCGTGAATCAAATACACTCTAAACATCCTTCATTGTACGATCAAGAGCCTCGAAAGCATGTTTGTGTACCATCGGTGCCTCATCCCAAATAATCAACTTGGATTGGTTTAGAAGATTAGCAACTTCAGTATTAGGCTTGATATGGCAGACCGAATCTTCATTGAGATTAATTGGAATATGAAATCGTGAGTGAGCAGCACGACCTCGTGATAACAACAAAGATGCAATACCACTTGAAGCAACATTAATAACAATCTGTCCATTGCATCTAATGGATGCACGTAAAGTTTTCCACAAAAAGGTCTTGCCCGTACCACCATAACCGTACACAAAAAACACACCACCCTTTCCACTTCGAACAGCATCCATAATTTCATTATACACTGCTCTTTGATCATCGTTTAGAGAGCTGTGAAGAATATTGAACTCACCCCTAACTTCATCCGTGTCAAAAGAAAGCTCCTCATTTATCAAACGGTTGCTCTCGGACATTAGATAGTCATCATCAGGGTAAGGCATCGGTGGGAACCTGTGCAAGCTGGATCCATTACAAAGAAGAAATTTTTCGATTTTGGACAATGTTATATTCTTTAAACGTTAGTCTGATACAACGAATCCTACAATGAAAACGAAAATTATTTAATATAACGAAACAATTTGTTAATATAACATCAAAAAAATATAACAAAAAGGCTGAAAAACATACCGCTCATGCCAGTATCTTTCCTCATATTGTATAAAATGTCCTCGGACAATAGCTCCCACGTTTTCTCCCAAACAACTTCCGGTCTTGAAAGCGTATTAGACAAAAGTAGTGTTCCAAACAAAGAACGAAGATAATGACCGTTTCCAGTGAAACTGGATTCTTTAATACACTCGATATATTCATTGTCATCATCTAACAGGCCACGTGCATAACATGCATCCCTAAAAGTAGGATAAACAACACCTTCATATGTTCTGATTTCTTCAAATGATCTTGGTCCTTTAACCTTGGTAAGAAGAATTCTTAGATAATAAGCCTCACCAAGAGAAGGTGACGCAGAATATATTCTCCCAATAACAACATAATTTTGGCGTGGCTGCCAGCAACGATCTTTTAACTTCCACACATATTTTGAAGGAAACTCAACATAAGTAAGTTCTCTTGCTTCAGGCTTAGAATTGTTCATCTTCATCCATTCTAAGAAAATAGAGGAATTTACTTGAGGTTTGTGTAAGACATCCTCAATATCGTCGTCACAACTAAATACAACATTTTGTTGTCCTGGAAGATGAAAAGGTAAGCTCATAACAGAAGGATACCTATAATGCACATCATTGGCAAATATTCTCTAGCTGGCTTCACATGCGGAAACATATCTAGCTTCGTAATATTCTTTAATTTCATCTTTAGGGATCTCCTCATCTGGACCTCTGTCTGAATCAAAAACAGCAACAGTGGCTCGATCAGGTCCTTTATTAATGTATTTAAACAAATACTTAATTGAACCCGCCTGATTGCACCACTCCACGTTGATGTGCGCCTGATACCTTTTAAGAAGCTTTTTGTTGTATGGAACTACACTCCTATTCTCCAAAGTAACACCCTTCTTCACAACCGTGTGACCAGAATCTCTTCTCCTATAAACGGGAAATCTATCAGAATCAATGGAAGTGGATTCCAAAAACTTCTTTGGAAAACTCTTAGAACAACGGTTCCCAACCATGCATGGACATTTCATGTTGGCATGTCCGCAAGGACCATGAATCATAAAGTCACTCACAAGAGAATACAATTCAGGATCCTCGTTTTTATCAGGAATTTCAGCTGAGATAAATGGATCTATGTGTTCAACCGTAGGAAGCTTATGATCAGCTTTCATAAATAAGCAAATATGCGCATGTGGCAAACCACGCTTTTGAAACTCAACTGTGTAAACAACTACACAAAAAAAAAAATAACGATGAGTTAAATATAGTAAATAAAATGTATTGGAAGACAAAAAAAAATTTATAAATTCACAATGGGTTGTCGATTTTACATACCTGCATTAATATCGCCAAATATTTTCTTTTGCTTCAAATCATTTATCAATTCATCAAGTTTCATCTTAAACAATCGACAAAGTATGTCAGGTCTGTCTTCTGGCTTAATTGATGAGTCACCAATAAATCTTACAATTTCAGGCCATTTCGGATTACATGTGATTGTGATAAAGAAATCAGGATACCCATAACTCCGACATAACGCCATAGCATCCAAATAGTTTTGCATCATGTATCGAGAACCACCAGTAAACGATGACGGTAATATAACAGGTTGTCCTGTATGACTCAAATCACTCTGACCAACTTCTTGAACATTTTTAAGACTGTTAAGCGAGTCAGATCTCAGTTTGGTTTGCTGAAAACGTATGAAGTTTAGCCTCTCACTTTCAATCATTGTGTAGGCATCGACTAAAAACTGCTGAAACAACCTTCGTGCATTAAGAATTAGAGAAAACTTGTTATGCCTATCCTGAATTCTATCAGAAAAAAAATTCCCTCATAGTACAAGTTGGTCTTGTCTTCTTTGTGTTAGGACCAAAATCCCTATGAGGAATATTAATCCTATAGCCATCGTCTCCGTAAGGAAAAAGAATTGGATACTGGAGAGCAAGGTAAGAAGGATGTAACTCGCTAATACGCTTAAGGACTCCTGAACGCTTTTCGACAATAATATCACGACTTTCTATCTTGAGATCAGGTTCATCAACTATTAAAGCAGCAACTTCAGAACACGTAGGTAAATTGTATGTCCTTCCGTCACGATCTCTCTGTGAGATTATCCGTAGCCTAAGGGAAACATTAGGATTCTCATGGAGGTGGTCTCGTACCATTCTGTAAGTTTTTACCAACATATTTGTAGAATCTAGCATGTTGGTAAGAAACTTTATAAATTTAACATCAAGTTCCTTTGCCCTTAAAGATGCTTTGCTTGAAGAATCACTGTAACAAAATGATAGGTTGTTAATTACCGTTTTAAACATTGAAATGAAAAAAAAAATAGTATTATATGTTGTAACGTAATATTAACATACATAACAAAAAAAGATACATAACCAAATAACAACTCTCTATTAGCAACCTCATTTTCAGTATCATAGATATAAAGTTGTGAGAATTTTGGCTGAACTCCATCCTTAGGAAGAAGACTATCCATACTATGTGCATTCTGACCACTGATTCTATAAACATATGGAGCATTACCTTTGTTTATTTTAGTATCTACTTTTCCTCCCATTGAAGTAAAGGAAAACATAGAATTGTAACGTCTTATGTTCTTTAAGAAAAACTTGCTTTCTTGATCTAAAGAGCGAAAAAGCATCTGATAAGATGGATGAGAATCTTTATATTCAGGCAAGTCAACTTTACCATATCCACAACATAAGCTATATGTTTGCTTTTGAAGTGTAATGTGACCCTTTCCACCTTCGGTTGACCATAACTTTGCAAAGCATAAACCACACGTAAGAGATTGGTCACCATGGTCAACGTAATCTGAACATTAAACACAAATTGAATAATTATGTAGGTAAAATAAAATATGAAACAACAATGACAAACATTACTCAGTTACCTTTGGATACGCCTTTGGTGGCGTCTACAACAACCTCATGAATATTATTTTCATCATCAGAATCAAGAGCAGCCATTGGTACGGGGGGTTCTTTTTCAAATGGTTTATGAATAAGTCTACACTTTCCAGAAGACATCTTTTTTAGCGAGCTAAATTCGGAGGTCGAACATCTTGTGTTACGTTTATTGGTTATTGGGGGATTAAGAGAGTAGCAGGCATTCAATGGTAAAGTTGATGAGCTTGCAATATTATCTACATAACAAAGAAAATATAATTTTTCGTTAAGTATATGAATTATATAAATAATAATGTATGTAATAATATAACTGTAAAATTTACCATGTGATATAGGATTCAAAGAAGACATAGCATTACAAAAATATGGTACACTCGGAACTTGCGAACGTATGTTTGTAATACACGACAGTGGTGTTATGTTTTCCTTGTTTGCCCTCATGATACGTCGTATTGATGTAGAAGAATCTTGCAAAACATTTGTCTTTATATTCTGACTTGAAAATGCCCCAGATGAATAAGCTACGTTTCTCGAAGAATTACAATTATTTCCTATTAAAAAAATCATAAATATGATAATACAAATAAGTATTTAAAAAATTATTTGTTCACATTTTTTTTGTATAAAAAAAAACAAAATATGAAACATCACCAAGTAGTAACTGTTTGTTATTGGTTTACAAACCTGGTGTTATGTTTTCTATATTTGCAAACGGTGTACGGTTGGGTGTTGTATACTGATCTTGTAGTACATTTCCTTTCTTCTTCATTGTAGAAGGTGTAATAATGGAAGATCTTACATTAACGGAGGAATTTAAATGATTACCTAATAGGATATAAAAATCATAATATAATAAGTAATATCACCGAATTGGAGTTGACAAAGTAAATCCATAATGTGAAGTATGTAACATTATCTAACTAAAAAGTAAACTTACTTGTCTGTATAACAGTTGATGATTGGGTAGGAAAGGTTGGGATTGAAAAATTGGGAGTTAAATTCTCTTTGTTATTCAAATTAAATCGCGTTGATGATGAAGACGTTGAACATCCAGTTTTAGAAATCAAATTTGTACTAATCCTTGATCTCTTACTATCAAGGTATAGTTTTCTTAACTTCCGCCTGTGTTTAGCCTGAACAGCTGTAATATTAAAATAGAAAAACAAATAAATTTGGACATATGTAACAATAAACATTAAAATTAATAAAATACTTATAAAATTACTATCTATATTGACCAAAATGTGAAATCTACAACTTAGACATGATTAAGTATATTACAAACATTTATGCATATAAAAATGATATCAAATTAGGTCTAACAAAATAATACGTAAGAACTGTTGATTTTTTATTTATTATTATCAACATATAGTTGAAAAATGAATAATTCGATTTTAGTTATTAGGTAAGTTTTATTCATTATTTAAAGAAATATATAGATAAAAATTTAGTTATTAGGTAAGTTTTATTCTTTGTTCAAACAAATATAATTTATTTGACAGTTCTTTACATAAATTCATAGTTACGATCTAATATAAACTTCTAACAATTTTCAAATATAAATTAACAACTTAGCAGGTTACAAAATTCCTTAAATATCAAATCATTTGTTAAAAATAAAATCTCATTTCCTTTTATAAACTAACAATTTAAGTTGACTTAAATAAGTATGGTTGTTCAGTATTTTAATTATAATAATTCTTTGTTACAAATCTCATTAAATAACAAATCAATTATTAAAAATAAAATCTCATTTCGTTTCATAAAGTAATAATTTAGGTTGCATTAAATACGTATGTTTGTTCAATATTTGAAATATAATGATAAACATAAAAAGATTCTACATTACAATTTATAATCGAATTACCATAATTGAATAAATATTCGTTTTTTTTTATTCAATTAGGCCCAATTATATCTATTATATAAAGGATATACATACCATCTTCATCTATAGGTTTGAAGTTTTTCATAATGGTTTATATTCCTTTCGATATTATACTATTTGAAATTTTAATTCGGCTCCATGGTAGATCCATTGATCAGTACAAATGTGTATGTCGACAATGGAATGAAGGGCTATCATCATGGCCGTTTATGTCGTTACATGTTAACTATGTTGAAGAGTGTTTGGTAAGATATTATACTTGTCTTTTACTTACATTCAAATTTAAATTAATTATATCAACATTGTTCATTCTTACTTCAAAATTTTTTGAAACTTATGGACGCAGGAAAGTTTCTGGGAGGATTGCCCGACCCTATATAAAGAACTTTATAACGAATATTTTCCTCCTGATTCAAATCACAAGAAAATAGAAGAATATGAGGCAATGGAAGAAGATAACACGATTGATGAAACAAAGAATTAGTCTTCTTGGAGCATTTGTGTTATGGCTTGTTTGTTCGGAATAATAAGTATTTCCTATGTTTGAATAATATATTCAGTTTTAATGTTTTATTTGATTAAAAAAAATATTGAAGTATGCAAGTCAATGGTTTTTGGTTATTATAATTAGTTATATATAATTTTCTAGCATTTTTAATTATGTGATTTATAACAGTAAACATTATAATTAAATATATTAAAAACATATATGCATATAAAAACGACAGAAAATTACCTCTAACGAAATAACCCGGAAGTGCTGTTGATTTTGATTTCTTATAATCAAGAGATATTTTTCTTAACCAACGTCTATACTTAGCTTCGTCAGCTACAATGAAAAAAAAAAGTAAAGAAGTACAAACAAATATACAATTGATAACGCAGGACGGTGTAGTTGTTAAAATGAAAAATATCGAAAACAAATTTGAATACTATTTTCTATATTTGAAATAACAATTAAAGAAACACGTACACTTATTACCGAAGCCATGGTGTGGACGTTCAGAAGAATATGAAGTAAATTGTTGGTGTGGACGTTCAGAAGAATATGAAGTAACTTGTTGAAACGTATTATGCATTTTTAACAACCACAAAGAACTACGACAAAAAAACATATAAGTTTAAAATGAAAAACAAACGCATGAAGAAATACAATTATAACAAAATACCTAAAAACTTACTGGGAATGTAAAGAGTGATGAAAAAAATGTATTCCACCGTATAAGGAATTTAAGAATGCAAATTCACATAACAATGAGAAGCTGTTTGAAAGTCTATGAAGAATGCAAATTCACATAACAATGAGAAGCTGTTTGAAAGTCTATGAAGTATTCGAATTTATAGAACTAAGGTATTAGTTATTTATGGAATTAATAATATAGATTACTAAAATGAATTGGAACAAAGTTAATTACCTTAAATATGAAAACAATCATACATTTATTAGTGTTTTATAAAAATTGCTAAAATTAAGATTTTCTATAAATAAGTTTAGATATGTAACTGAATAGTAAAATTTGACATAATTACCATATTTCTTAAAATAAATTTAGAGGTGTAAGTGAATATTAAATAATATTTAACTATAAATGGTTAATGTTCAATTAATGAAAAGTAATTAAGTAATGTTAAAAGTAATATTTACGTTTGATTTAGTTAATTTTATATTTTAGCATGATTAAATTACAAAAAAACTTAAGTAATCAAGGTACTCTAGTAAACTAAGGCATATAACCAAACATCATTGACAATCAAAAATATTATATCAAACCTCAAAATGTCATAATAAATACGGCAAATCAGAAAATGTCTTTAAACATAAAAAAAAATCATAGCATACAAATAAAATTCCAATACTCATTGACGAAATAAATTGTTTCTTATTAAAACCACCATTTGCCATATCTCCTTTATCAATTGTGGCTTAGATCTTCGTCAATAGCATTCTTCTCAACACACATGCGAGGCTTACTTGCTGACGACCCCAATCCCTCTTTATTAAAATAAACATCATCAAGGTTACGCTTCATATAAGAAGATGATTGCTTCATATCACCCACGTAATCCTTTGAAACAGGTGTGGTGTTATCCCCAGTGTAAGAATCAGCATCCTTAAAGAAATAAACAAATTCTACTAACACAACTTTAAAAATACATATAAGTTAATTTTTTAATTTATACCTTAAAGCATTCACCACCAGTAGCTTGGAACTCAGACTGAGTCATACCAAAAGAATCAGATACATCAAGCTGTAAAATTATGGAAAACAAAAGAAAATTAGTTGAAGATATTTTAAAAAGTTATGAAAGTCAATGTATATATATATAGATAAAACAATCGCTAACTTGGTCAATTTTGAATTTTTTGTTCAGCTTATCCAAGATGTCTTCATCAGTGGTAACAACTGATATTCTATAATTCTCGACAGCATTGACAATATTAAAGTCAGTTACTTTAATCACGAAAGCACACTTTAGGTTAACCAACGATTCAAATTCAACTGGATATTCTCCTGGATTCTCATTTGACTTCAATAACTATATATTACAAAATATAAGGCGTCGTTAGAATAAATATATAATAATTTAATTTTAATTAATATATAGTATAAATAAAAATAACCTCGTCCTGAATTTGTATAAGTTCCTTTGCAGTTTTTCCAACAAACTTCAACGCCTCATGGTCAAACAATGTAAGTGTCACCGTACCGGTTGAATCTTGAACACGAACCGGTATTTTAAACCTTTAAAATAGAGTTTAAATATTTAAAAAAACATATATATATATATATATATATATATATATATATATATATATATATATATATATATATATAATGTAAACGACCTACGTTGTTGTTGTAGATCTGAACAATAAGTAGAAGTATGAATAACAAACAATTTACCTGGACAGCGAGAAAACTTCTTTTCCATTACAATCCTTGTTAGAACATTGATACAACTTCTCATCTTTAACATCACTTGTTCCATCATCCTTATCATAGGTTTCAAACTTTTCCTCAACTTTGGACTTGCAATAGTTACACCCATCATAATACCACATCTTATCTGAAACAATTGCAACGATAGTTCCAACAACAACAACTTTCTTTGGCTGTTTACATAATAAAAGACAAAAATTTCATAAAAATTTTGTTAAAATTTAAAATATAAAACATGAAATGTTAATGAAAACCTCTATGATTGATCCAAGATAAGCAATTGGTGAAAAAACATCGTTCTTTAAAAATTCATCTTCCACAGAACACATGATATATGACCCAGCATGGCTACTTGACTCGGTTGAAGCAGCAAGTTTTCCAAGAAACCTATTCAACAGTTTGAATAAAACACAAATGTTTAATAAACAAAAAATAACAACAATACGAAAACATGATAAAAATTAAAAAATATGTTTACATAACATGACTTACTTTTGCTTGAACAATAGCATGTCATCAAAGTTGTCGTTAATGAAAAGTCGTGAACCATCAAAGTTATTAGAAAAACCCCATTTACCTATTGTCAGATAAAAAAACTAAACATTAAATAAAATATATATAAAGTAACAACATCTATATACATTGTACTATGAGGTAAGTAATGTGGTATGAGTTAAATACCTTTGTATGTCTTAACAGCACCAAAATGGACAACAACGACAACATGTGCTTCACGCTAGGGATGAGCAAAATGGACCCGGTACCGGTACCGAATTTACCGAACCGGGTACCTTTTCGGTACCGATTCGGTACCCACTTTTGACATTTTCGGTACCGGTTCGGTACCGGTCCGGTACGGTACCGGTCCGGTACGGTACCGGTTCGGTACCGGTATTTTGCTCGTTTTTACCCTCAAATACCGGTACCGAACCGGTACCGGTACCGAACCGTACCGAACCGGGTATATTCGGTACCGGTACCGGTACCAACTTTTGAGGATTTTCGGTACCGGTTCTTTCGGTACCGGTACCGGTTCGGTACCGAACCGGACCGAGCTCATCCCTACTTCACGCTTTTCACTAACCATGTAAGAATACATGTCCTTAGCGTAATCATCCCAAAGAGTTAAATCGATCTGAACATCTCTAAAATATAATATAACAAAAAATTATAAGTTTAACAACATTTTTTAAATTTGAAAGCATAATATAGAATAAAAAACAAACACAATTTATGAAAAATTTTTACTCAAGATCTTGAAGCTTAAGATTAAGGTGTTTCCCTTTACTACCATCATTTTTGTTTGTCTCCTCGATATTATAACAAACACCAACATAACCAATGAAATCTAGCAAAAATATAAAATACATGTCAGCATATATAAGAACATAAAAAAAATAAAAAATCCGCAAACAAATATTATGGTATATAAAGTTTGTAAAAGTAATTAAAAACTAACATACCTACTGTCGTACCCTCTTTTATTTTCTGTGAAAGAACAGCATTAAAATCAACAAAATTGAAAACATACTGCGGACCTTCCCATTTATTGCACTTTTCCACAAACGTATGATAGTAAAAAGATATCTTCTGATTGTTAGGAACAATCTTGAAAAATGCAGTGTTCGCAGCAAGAGATGGTCGTTTTATGATAAGGCATTCATCAACATTAAGATACCTCTCAAACTTTGAAAATAGCTTATGCAAGCAAGATGCTTGAATCTTGGTACCCTGTCGGTAAATCCAGAATAACATGAAAAGGATATCTAAAAATGCAATGAAATTCAGTATAATTAAAACAAAAAAGATTAAATCATTAATTTACCATTTCATCCATCAGTATCATATCTATACGATACGTCTCTCTTTCATTAGATCTCATCTTCTTCCTCCACAAACTAACAATTTTAACCTTGATAGTGTAGTTTGTGGTAAGAGCATCGATATCGTTTAGCAAGGTGATCTGGCATTCGTTTTCCATTGTAGCTAAGATGAAATCAAATAAATGAGTAGAGTGTTGCAAAAATATTAGTTTGCATGAAACAGAAAACAATTGATCTATTTATATCAAATTATAAAACGTAATATTTTTAGTAATATAATATGAATATTTCTAATCAAAATAAACCTCCTTTTTAAAATACAATAAATAAGGAAACGGGATAATTTATAATTAGATAAAACGAATTAACATAAATGAAAATTTTTAAAAAATGGAAACTGTACATGTTAATTATATAACCTCGGGATTCAATTTACGAATTTAAATATTATTTACAATTATTAACGTAAAAATTTTATATTTGTAACATTTTTATATAATTGACAACCTTTAATAAAATATAAAAAATATATTTTTCTAAAATTTTTTGAATAATCAGTTTCCATAATTTTTTGATTAATGACTTGCAATGTAAGAACGAAATATTTAAATTGCAACATACTAATTGACAGTTGACTTTCTATAATAAAAATGAATATAAAATGGGGTATTTATGTTAAATATTATATAAAAAACTTGTAATGTAACATTTCACAACTATAATGCAAGTTTAAAAATTGACAATCATAGTGTTATCTATATAGAGAGAGATTATTCAAAAAAAAAAGGGATACAGATTATTTTAAATCATCTGAAATGCTTAATTGATTAACATAAAAGTGTGTTTAATATACATTTTGAAGAAATTATTAACATCATTAGAATCAGTTAAGGATTTATAAAATTAAACAAATGACTGTTTAACAAATACATTAAAGTTTGAAGACATGGCAAATGATTGGTTAAAAGGAAATTTAAGATATGAAAAAATGTAATAAATTCAAATTCAAAACCAAAACGAATGTCAATAACCAAGAAAACCATATAAAAAGTTAATAACTAAAAGATGAAAGGCAAAAAACATGCCGTAAATGTCATATATCTAATGACTACGCCTAACGTAAGGTACAACCGGATCAACACTAAACACCTGGTCATTTTAATCAAAAAAATAGTGAACCGTGTCACGGACCTTAATTCTAGCAGCTTTCATGAACTTCTTCCAACTGGTTAACGCGTATCGCCAACCTCCATCGCTTTTTCTTTCACGTCTGGTACCGTTAGTAAATTGCTGTGGCAGATCCAGATGCATAAGCCTAACGGTGATATCTTTTAAACCTTCATCAAGTCTAGCCATTCGTGAAACAGGATCTGGAATCCTCTATATTGTTGTAAAAATAAAATTAATAATAAATATGAAACTAAAATAACAATGTTTAGTAAGAAACAAAATGCTATTTTAAAACTTACAAACTAACGTTCACCAGCCATACGAACAAAACGACGAACACCACCATATATTTGTTCAGCAACTTCATTATCAACATCCATAGGTGCAACCATAACTGCAAAGGAAGTAAATAAATATTTTTAAAAATAAAACGGCAAACTAATTATAGAAACATTGACTAATTACTGAAACAGACTTATAATTCCAAATTCATAAATTAAGCTTAAAAACATTAATCTATTTATATTTAAACAACATTTTTAAAAAGAGACATAAAATTATCTTTAAGGCAAAATTGAAAAATTGATAACTGAGAATAATATTAATTAAAAAAAAATTCACGGAAAACATAAAAAAAGAAAAAAAAAGTATAATATTTATCTAACCTCTGTTGCTTACCCAATGGTGGTATTCCGATTGTTATGACGGAATTAGGGATTCACATGAAAAAAAAATAAAGAAAAATCAGTAACTGAGATAAATATGGTCGGATCTACAGAAATAAAGATAAATGAAAAACTTGATTTTCTTTGAAACAAAAATCAACAAAAACATCTTATTTATATTTTGGTTTTTAAAAACAGTAAACATGTTCAATCCGTTAGATTAAAGATGAATCCTACATAAACAACAAAGTAAAACAACATACCTTCAACATTTATGCTCGGATCTTCAAAAATCAGACCAAATAAGAAGTTAATAGAAGCACAAACAATGTTTATAAGTATAACTTTATATAGAAATGAATAACATAAAATCAAAAGCCGATCTTGATTCAGAACATATAATAACAAATATTTAGATCGATTTAGTATATTTACCTTTGATGTTGACCTAGTTTTTGTAAAGTTGATGAGAAGATAACCGATTGTATGTTCTAAAGGAAGAGAGAAGAAGGTAAAGTTGAGGTAGGTATGAATGAGAGATAACAAAATGAAGTAGGTTATAAATAATCCGAATATATGCAAAAGGTGTATTCGGAAACAATAAACCCGACCCGCACAATTCCGGATCCCGCGTCCATTTTGTTAAAATCGTGATTGATGAAGCCATTTGAGAATTCCCTCCTAAACTCAATAAAACAACTTGCCACATCAGCAAAATTGTCCCAAATCCAATGCCACCTAGCCCACATCACATCTCATTTATATATATATATAGACAAGAAAGGCTATAGTGGGTCGCCCGTAGTTAATTGTCAGCCACTTGTAATGAATCGCCAGTCACCTGTAATTAACTATTGGTCGGTCGTAGTCAACCGTCAGTCGTCGTAGTTAACCATCAGTTGGTCGTAGTTCACTCTCGGTTGCCCGTAATTCATCGTTGGCCATGCATATATGACCCCACTGCACGCCATTAAAAACAATCTATAAATATACCAATTAAGTTATAAAACAATAGATGTATTCAAATATACAACACTTATTACAATCAGTGGCGGATCTTGCCCGTTGAACGTCTCAGGGCCGAAAGCCACAGGCACTAAAAACATGCCCGTGCCGAACATAGTAGGTATAAAAAATTTCGATCGAACCGCGAAAATTAGCACTTCTGGCCGAAAAACGTGGCCCTGGCACAAGCCTTCTAAGATCCGCCCTTGATTACAATAGATTAGAAATACAAACTTCATGTAGAGCATACATGAGAATTTATTTTTATAAACATTTTCTTCTAAAAAATACAATACAATAAAATAATAACATAAAAGTATAAAAAATACTTGTATGCATCATGACTTGACATAAAAGTATACAGAATCGTTGTACATAGCTACCATCAGACATGTGGAAGAATCTTGACTTGTATTTTCCTCTTCCAGACAAGTCCAAAATTGTTATATTGTATTTTCCTCTTACAGATAAGTACAAAATTGTTATTTTGTTGTTAGGTGTAGTTTTTAAAATTAAACCCTTGATGCAAAAAAGAAAAATGAAAATTCCCTTTTTGCTTTCTCATAAGCATATATGGAAAAATCCTCTTTGCTCCTACACAAACAATGATAATTAGGTAGATTGGAAAAACCCTCTTTGCTCATACACAAACAAGGATAATTAGGTAGACATAATTAGTGGTGTTCGGAATCCGATTTGATTCGATTGTCATGGTTCGTATTCGAGTCTAGTAATCGAACATGAATCGAATACAAATTTATGATTTTCTATTCGATTTGATTCGAAATTCGAATTCAATTTATATATAATTTATATATATACACATACACATAACCAGTGGCGGACTCAGGAATTTTTCCATGGGGGTGCGAAACATTTTTAAAAATTTTAGGCCCCTAGGTATATAAGTAAAGAAATCGGTTCGTATCGGGTCGGGTCGGGACGGGTCATGTAAAACAAACGAACATCAAACTAAATTTATATAATCATCAAAAACATGTCAAACCTTGTTACAAACATAATTAAAACATCGACGCCCTACGGGTTTTCATTTTTTGAAATCTATCCAAAACATTATCTAAAACTAATTTCTTAAGCAATTTTTTCTCTATATAACATAAGTTTATCGCTCCATAACATAATTGTAACAACCCGAAAATACAAATTCTTATATTACAATAACATTGCAAATAAATAAGAATTTAAAACTAACTAGGAATAATGTTAACCTAGTTAGAGAATGACTTGTGAGTAGTTAAAGATCTAAAAATAAACTAATGGAAACTAGAGGGACCAAAAATGTTTAGCTTGAAACTAATTTTAATAAAAACATTTTATTAAACAAAAACACTCCATTTGGAGTTGCTGGAGATCGACCAGAGCAAGGGGGCGACCTAAGCTCCTCAAAACCCTAAGTTCAAGTTAATTGATCAATTGAAGGCCCAAATCTGATCAAAAACAAAAATCAAGCATAGATTACTGATCCTCATCACAAGAGGATTACAAGGTATGTAAAATTTGATGAAAACTCTCAACTCGAAATTCTCATGAAATTGGGAAAATCTGAAATTTATGGTTGCATGTTTGTTTTATGATGAATTAGGAACAATATAGTGTCTAGGGACAAACCCTGGACAAACACAAGTTGAAATCATGTGAAATTTTAGTAAAATCCATGAACACCATTGTAGGAGGTTAGTGGGTTATGTAGAAATTGATAAACACTAGGAAATTTGGAGTTGTTCTAGTGTAATTTGACCTATGTAAAGCTATTTCTGAATTTTAAAGGCAAATATGTATGTTAGATAGTTTGATTGATGAAAATTCGGGATAGATGGCAAGTCATGAACTTGTTAATAAACTAACTAAAATTCTGGCCTTAAAGTGTTTGTGAAAATGCCTCAAAGAAGGCTTAAAATTTAAATTCAAAGTTGAAACGCATAAATATGATGTTTCGATGTATTACGCGATATATGGTTTAAAGAGAGTTCTAAACATGCTATAAATGAACTCTATAGGAAAGGACGCAGGAGCGTCAAGCGGACAAGCAAGTGGCGAATCGCGTTTGAAAGGCTTACTTTGAAGGTATGTAACTTGACCGTTACTTAAGTGAAATTTTGTTAAATTACGTATAGTCGTGTTGTAGAATAGAAGTTGTATAAATTTAAAAGCGATGATGTTCGCTAAATTGGATAATGGATCAAGGATGGATAAGATCTCGTTGGTAGTCATCATATTGGAAGATTCCGTAGATGAGCCAAAACGGGTCGAATAATCAATTAAAGCATGGATATTGCTTCATAATATGATTGATTGGTCTTTTATTATCGAATAATAATTGACATATCAAAATACAAGAATTTAGTGTGTTGTTTAGTTAAAACGAAAGATCCAAGAAGTTGGATTTGGCTGAAATAAATAAAGAAGACAAAAACATAACCTTTCAGGGACTACCGTAAATTACGGTGGTACCGTAATTTACGGTAGAGGCCAAAAGGCTACGGCAGGATCCTACTGATTTACGGTAGACCAATATTTCCAGGATCTACCGTAACTTACGGTGTCTACCGTAAGTTACGGTAGAGTCCTGTATTATTTGTTGAATTTGGTATATTCTCGTTAATTGAATTCGTTTTTGAGCATAATTTCGATTATGTAATATTTCTAAGAACTTTAACACTAAGATTTGTTAAAAATCTTTAGTTTTCAGGTTTTGCAAGGAAGTGGACGACAATCAAGCATGTTGAAGAACCGAACACAATTTTTGAAGCTTCCGCGTTATCTAAATAGACAATGTTTTTTTGAAATGTAATCTAATTAGCTAAATAATTTATGAATGTTTGAATTAGTCGTTAGTTGACTAATGTTTTGCTACCTATGAACTTTATCTATGAAACTTATGATATAGTTTTGACATCTATTACATAAAATTGTATGATTTATTACTAAATTCAAGTAGAGATTATAAGGGTGTTACAAGTTGGTAATCAGAGCTTAAGGTTGTCAACAAGTGTTCGGTTCAAGCTTGATCGATCGTCTGGTAAGAATTAACTTATTATTTTAACAGATTATGTTTATGTAAGAAATGAGAAATGAATTGATGTGCATGGGAAGAGCGTGTTAACACACTCAAACCCGGAAATTGCACCAAATGTGAACGGTTAAAGCAAGTTGGGAACTTGGCTAAACCGAAACAAATGAAGTAATGTTATAATTGAAATGTTTAACGTTTAAATGTAAACATTTCAGTTTCAAGATGTATGATGGAAACGATGATAATCCGGTGCAAACAAGCACCGAACAAATGAAAGAAATAATTGCCGAAGAAGTGGGGAAGGCAATTGAAGGTAGTCTATCCGGGTTTATAGACAAAATTCAAAACACGATGTTGTCGCTTGTTGAAGAGCGAGTTAAAAGGTTGGAGGATAGTGTCAACCTTATGAAGGAGAAAGCGGGAGATCGTAAAGGGTGCTCATATAAAGAATTCATGGCGTGTAAACCGCCAATCTATAATGGGGAGGTCGACCCGATAATATGCCAAAGATGGTTAAGTGATGTCGAAGGGGTGTTTGAACGAACCCATTGTGAAGTAGGCGACTTTGTTGCTAACAGAACGGGTCAATTGAGGGGTCAAGCCAAGGATTGGTGGGACAATAAAAAGAAGGAAATAGGAGCCGAAGCAGCGAGGGTTATGACTTGGGATGAGTTTAAGGTGCCGTTCCTTAAGCACCATAGTCCCAAAGCGGTTATCAACAGGATTAAGGAAGAATTCATCCAGCTAAGACAAAAGGGTGAAACAATTGATAAGATCACGGGTATCTTCATGGATAAGCTGAGGTTCTGTGACGAGTTAGTCACCACAGAAGAGCAGAAGATATACTATTATTACAACATGCTGAGTGCTGAATACCGGGAGTTTATGACTCCCTCAAAATATGAAACTCTCACAGAAATCATCAACACTGCCCGGGAGCGGGAAATCGAGTTAAAGAAACAAGTTGAAAGGGGTGAACGAAGGGCACATGATGTGAATCCAAGCCCTACAAAGAAAGCTAGAACTGCTGAATCAGGGAAGAAAGTAGAGGCTAAAGGCGGGTTGCCAAGTTGCAAAGTATGTGGAAAGGGGCACAAAGGTGAGTGCCGCTTCAAAGACAAGCCGTGTCCGGTATGTGGGAAGACGGGGCACACTGCATCGCTATGTCCCGGAAAAGTTTCCGTTTGTTACAAATGTTATCAACCCGGTCACAAAAACTCTGAATGCCCCGAGTTGGTTGGAAAGAGAGACACAAAAGAGTCTCCAACGGAAGCTCCAAAGGCGAAGGCTAGGTCCTTCCAACTTACCGCGGCTGAAGCAAAGATAGAACCCGACGTGGTCTCAGGTATATTCACGATTAACTGAATTCCTGCACGTGTAAATTTTGATACGGGTGCGAATAAATCCTTCATTTCGCATGGATTTATTCGACATCCTTCATTTGTATTGATGAAATTATCTGTGCCCTTAGAAGTTGAAATAGGGGACAACAAAAGTTTTATAGTTTGTGATGTTTGTCGAGGCTGCAAATTAAGCATCGGCGATGAAGAATACTTGATAGACCTAATCCCGATGTCAATGGGGGAATTTCAAGTAGTCGTTGGGATGGATTGGCTATCTCAACACCACGCGAAGGTCTTGTGTTTTCGTAAGGAGATTAAGCTAACATCTCCGAGCGGGAAACATGTCACTATCTATGGCGAAAAAGGAGGTAACCCCATAATGTGCTCGATGTTGAAAGCACACAAGCTTATGAAGCAAGGATGTAAAGCGTTTATGATATACGCGAATGAGCCCGAGAAAGAATCATTGAAGATTGGAGATGTACCGGTAGTACGGGACTTTGAAGATGTATTTCCAGAAGATTTACCGGGGATACCGCCCGAACGAGAAGTAGGGTTCGGAATCGAATTGATTCCGGGCGCAAAACCCGTAGCTAGAGCACCGTACCGACTCGCGCAGTCAGAATTACAAGAGTTGATGTCCCAGATTCAAGACCTGCTTAACAAAGGATTCATAAGGCCGAGTGTGTCTCCTTGGGTCGCACCGGTACTGTTCGTGAAAAAGAAAGACGGAAGCATGCGTATGTGTATCGATTATCGGGAGTTAAATAAACTCATGATAAAGAATCGATACCCGCTTCCGAGAATAGATGATCTATTCGACCAACTGCAAGGTGCAAACTGGTTTTCGAAAATTGACCTTAGATCAGGGTATCACCAACTAAAGGTCAAGGAGGAAGATGTGCCGAAGACGGCTTTCCGCACACGATACGGGCATTACGAATTTCTTGTGATGTTATTTGGGCTGACAAATGCACCCGCGGCTTTCATGGACCTCATGAACCGGGTCTGCAAGCCAATGCTAGATAAATCGGTCATCGTGTTTATCAATGATATTTTGGAGTATTCGAAAAGTGAAGCTGAGCATGCGCACCACTTACAAGAGGTGTTAGAGACACTTAGACGAGAGAGGTTGTATGCGAAATTCTCTAACTGTGCCTTTTGGCTACGAGAAGTGCAATTTCTCGGCCACATCATAAGTGCCGATGGAGTATTGGTAGATCCGTCAAAGATCGAGGTTGTATCAAAATGGAATCCCCCGAGGAACCCTTCGGAAATTAGAAGCTTTTTGGGGCTTACGGGATACTATAGGAGATTCATTCAAGATTTCTCCAAGATTGCGTCGCCGCTAACAAAGCTGACCCGGAAGGAAGAAAAGTTCATTTGGGGTGTCGATCAAGAAAGAGCGTTTCAAACGCTAAAAGAGAAATTAACTCAAGCTCCGGTACTAACCTTGCCGGACGGGGTCGAAGACTTGGTGGTTTATTCGGATGCTTCACTATCGGGGCTCGCATGCGTTTTGATCTAACGAGGCAAAGTTATAGCTTATGCCTCGAGGCAATTGAAGATACACGAGAAGAAATATCCCACGCACGATCTCGAGTTGGCTGCGGTGGTATTTGCATTAAAAATATGGAGTCACTATTTATATGGGGTAAAGTGCACCATATTCACCGATCACAAGAGCTTAAAATACTTCTTCGATCAGAAGGAGTTAAACATGCGACAAAGCGATGGTTAGAAACGGTGAAGGATTTCAATTGTGAAATACACTACCACCCGAGAAGGGCAAATGTGGTGGCGGATGCTCTGAGCAGAAAGGCGTACTATGTCCCAATACGAGTAAGGTCAATGCAACTTGTGGTGACCTCGGGGATACTTGAACGTATCCGAGAGGCGCAAGAAGAAGCGGTTAAAGAGGAGAACTGGAGAAAGGAAAGGATTGTTGGCCAAGTTAAAAATCTCGAAGTAGGCAACCACGGTTTGAAAGAACGTTTCAATAGAGTTTGGGTTCCTAACACATGTGGAGTTAAAAAGCTTCTACTAGATGAAGCTCACAAGTCCCGTTATTCCATCCACCCTAGGGCGACCAAGATGTATAATGATTTAAAACAAAACTATTGGTGGCCCGGGATGAAAAGAGATATTGTGAAATACGTGGAGAAGTGTTTGACCTGCTTGCAAGTCAAAGCGGAGCACCAGAAGCCATATGGTAAGTTGCAACCATTGGACATCCCAGTTTGGAAATGGGAACAAATCACCATGGATTTGTTGACCAAATTGCCCAAAACCAACCGCGGGTTTGATGCTATATGGGTAGTCGTAGATAGATTGACGAAAAGTGCTCACTTCATTCCGATTCGTGAGACTTATACATCCGAGAAGATGTCGGAGGTGTACACAAATGAAATTATAGCACGTCATGGGGTACCGATATCCATCGTGTCAGACAGAGATACTCGGTTTACTTCGAAATTTTGGCGTGAGTTCCAAGAACAAATGGGAACTAAACTATTCATTAGCACCGCTTACCATCCACAAACGGATGGGCAGAGTGAAAGAACAATACAAACATTGGAGGATATGCTGCGGGCTTGCATTATTGACTTCGGGGGTAGTTGGGATGTCTATCTACCCTTGGTCGAATTTTCATATAACAATAACTATCACGCGAGCATTAGAATGGCCCCGTATGAGATGTTATATGGTAGAAAATGTCGAACCCCGGTATGTTGGGGAGAAGTGGGTCCACCAGGACTAGCACCTACTGATATAATTTGGACTACGAATGAGAAGATTGACATGGTCCGAACTCACCTAAAGGCGGCTCACGATCGACAAAAGTCGTACGCGAATAAACGAATGAGGCCGATTGAATTTCAAGTGGGCGATAAGGTAATGCTGAAAGTATCGCCATGGAAAGGAATAATACGGTTCAGAAAAAGAGGAAAGTTGAGCCCAAGATTTATTGGGCCATTCAGAATCACCGAACGGGTTGGTAAAGTAGCATATCGTCTCGAACTACCCGAGGAGTTGAGTGGGATTCATAGCACATTCCATGTGTCACATCTTCGAAAATGCTTAGCAGATGAACTGCTCATATCCACTACGATGATATCGAGGTGGATAACAGTCTTAACTATGCAGTAAAACCAATTGCGATTTTAGATCGTAAAGAGAAGAGTTTGAGGAACAAAGTGATTAACCAGGTGAAGATCAAATGGGAACATAGAAAGGGTTCGGACACTACATGGGAGTCCGAAGAAGAGATACGACGTCTCTACCCTACACTATTCGGTACGTACTTTGGTTTCGGGGACGAAACCCTTTTAAGGGGGGTGGACTTGTAACAACCCGAAAATACAAATTCTTATATTACAATAACATTGCAAATAAATAAGAATTTAAAACTAACTAGGAATAATGTTAACCTAGTTAGAGAATGACTTGTGAGTAGTTAAAGATCTAAAAATAAACTAATGGAAACTAGAGGGACCAAAAATGTTTAGCTTGAAACTAATTTTAATAAAAACATTTTATTAAACAAAAACACTCCATTTGGAGTTGCTGGAGATCGACCAGAGCAAGGGGCGACCTAAGCTCCTCAAAACCCTAAGTTCAAGTTAATTGATCAATTGAAGGTCCCAATCTGATCAAAAACAAAAATCGAGCATAGATTACTGATCCTCATCACAAGAGGATTACAAGGTATGTAAAATTTGATGAAAACTCTCAACTCGAAATTCTCATGAAATTGGGAAAATCTGAAATTTATGGTTGCATGTGTTGTTTTATGATGAATTAGGAACAATATAGTGTCTAGGGACAAACCCTGGACAAACACAAGTTGAAATCATGTGAAATTTTAGTAAAATCCATGAACACCATTGTAGGAGGTTAGTGGGTTATGTAGAAATTGATAAACACTAGGAAATTTGGAGTTGTTCTAGTGTAATTTGACCTATGTAAAGCTATTTTTGAATTTTAAAGGCAAATATGTATGTTAGATAGTTTGATTGATGAAAATTAGGGATAGATGGCAAGTCATGAACTTGTTAATAAACTAACTAAAATTCTGCCCTTAAAGTGTTTATGAAAATGCCTCAAAGAAGGCTTAAAATTTAAATTCAAAGTTGAAACGCATAAATATGATGTTTCGATGTATTACGCGATATATGGTTTAAAGAGAGTTCTAAACATGCTATAAATGAACTCTATAGGAAAGGACGCAGGAGCGTCAAGCGGACAAGCAAGTGGCGAATCGCGTTTGAAAGGCTTACTTTGAAGGTATGTAACTTGACCGTTACTTAAGTGAAATTTTGTTAAATTACGTATAGTCGTGTTGTAGAATAGAAGTTGTATAAATTTAAAAGCGATGATGTTCGCTAAATTGGATAATGGATCAAGGATGGATAAGATCTCGTTGGTAGTCATCATATTGGAAGATTCCGTAGATGAGCCAAAACGGGTCGAATAATCAATTAAAGCATGGATATTGCTTCATAATATGATTGATTGGTCTTTTATTATCGAATAATAATTGACATATCAAAATACAAGAATTTAGTGTGTTGTTTAGTTAAAACGAAAGATCCAAGAAGTTGGATTTGGCTGAAATAAATAAAGAAGACAAAAACATAACCTTTCAGGGACTACCGTAAATTACGGTGGTACCGTAATTTACGGTAGAGGCCAAAAGGCTACGGCAGGATCCTACTGATTTACGGTAGACCAATATTTCCAGGATCTACCGTAACTTACGGTGTCTACCGTAAGTTACGGTAGAGTCCTGTATTATTTGTTGAATTTGGTATATTCTCGTTAATTGAATTCGTTTTTGAGCATAATTTCGATTATGTAATATTTCTAAGAACTTTAACACTAAGATTTGTTAAAAATCTTTAGTTTTCAGGTTTTGCAAGGAAGTGGACGACAATCAAGCATGTTGAAGAACCGAACACAATTTTTGAAGCTTCCGCGTTATCTAAATAAACATTGTTTTTTTGAAATGTAATCTAATTAGCTAAATAATTTATGAATGTTTGAATTAGTCGTTAGTTGACTAATGTTTTACTACCTATGAACTTTATCTATGAAACTTATGATATAGTTTTGACATCTTTTATATAAAATTGTATGATTTATTACTAAATTCAAGTAGAGATTATAAGGGTGTTACAATAATGTTTTAATTTTAATTTTAATTTTCAACTATTCAAGCCCTAGAAATCATAACGTAAGTTGTAATCACCCTAAAAATATATAAACAAGATAATCACCCTAAAAATATATAAACAACATAATCACTCTAAAAATCATCTAAACAACCATAAACAACGTCAAAACACACAAAATTTCAAACCTATTTAACAACTGTATTACCCTTTTTTTCTCCTATAATATCAACCAAAATCATCAAAATAACAAAAAAACTTACATGTGTTCGGATTCCGGTTAGATTTGGTGTCAAACGACGGTGGTATGGTGGCTGATTACGGTGGTCGCTGGCTGCTGGACTGTTGTCGCTGGGTAATGTTGTACGTTGGTAGTGCAGGGACGCAGGAGAGAGAGAGCGGGAGAGAATTTCTAAAGGTTTTGGGCTTTAATTATTTTATTATAGTTTGAAATATTGTTGGGTTTGGTTAATGGGCTAAGACTTAGTGGGCTAGCTAGTTAGGAATTATAAGTGGGTAAAAGTATGGGTATTTGGGTTTAGTTAGTTAGGTATTAAAAGTTATATATAATTTAGGTAGTATTTTTTTTAAATAAGAGTTTACTAAAAAAATTAAAATATAAATTGATAACACTTTTACCTAAGGGTTGCGGACGAAAAATTTCAAGGGTGCGGTCGAAAAATTCCAAGGGGTGCGGACGGGATTTTCGACGGAACTTCGCACTAAATTTTTTTTTCCCCGGGGGTGCGCCCGCCCACCTTGGGCTGGGCTTGGGTCCTCCCCTGCACATAACTTCTAAATTTGAGCCAAAGTATGAATTACATTTATAACTAATAAGTTAATTATTTATAACATTACCAGACCTAATAATAAATAGCATATACTACTTTTTTTAACGGCCAACTAAATCACTGGATTAGCATCCTTGGAAGCCTTCAATCGAGCAAATGCATCCTCTCCTCCATAACATCAGAGTTGGATGCATACCCGAGCCACCAAGCCACCAGTTCCGGAGAAAACTCGCCCGCCCGATGGCCCACTGTGATAAAACCCGGTCTGGCTCGGTTTCAAACTGGCGACCTCCAGAGAGAGTTCTAAACTTCATTGGCACCACCAATATGCTACTTATTTCTTAAATTTTAACCTAACTTACATCGCAACTAGTAACCAACATATCATCTAAATTGTGGTGTTTTGACATATTGATAGTTAATTAATTTTGTAGATTATTAAATTTTATGTTAAGTGTAATTAGTTTGTAGTAGTTTTGAAAAATGAAATTAAAATAATTTATTGTTTAGGGTGAATTTAAATTAAATCTAATTTATCCGAATTCGAATTCGAGTTTTGAATACGAATCGAATCGAATCAAATTCGAATTCAGGTAAAATAAATAAAAGTTTGAAAAAATTGTTTCGATTTATTCGTAAATTCATTATTCGATTTGATAAATAGCTTAGAGATAACTTGAAATTTAATATTCTTGTTAATGTTAATTGTTATCTCTACATATTTAACTAGGCGTGTGCCAAAAGCAAAGACGCATTGTCCATTTTTTTATTTTCTTCAAGTGTCTATTTAAAAATTACACCACAAAACAAATTTAGTATTTTTTTAACGGCAAGGAACGACGTGCTAACCATCGTGACATCAGGTGCTGTGGTCAAGGTCGACTACTCGACCGCCGCCAGCCCCTTGCCTCTCCTAGATTCGCGGAAACCCGACCTCCACCCGCCCAAAGACACCACAGTGGAATAATCGATAAAATCTCGCATCTCATCCAAGACGAACCGGCGCCACCCGTATTCGCTCTTCACCTGGATGCCGCATAAAATAATGGAAAGAGTGGGAGTCAAACCTTGATCACAAGGAACACTAACATATGTTTTTCTTCAAGTCTTTAAAGATCCCATTTTTTGCAAACCGTAAACTTACATTATACGACATATACATTTACAAAGTTGGGGGAATAATGTCAGGCAACTTTCCTGGCAATTCACTATTGGTCCAATCAATTTACGATTTTATCTCTAGTTTAAAATTACGGTTTCGCTCTCAGCTCAAAATTACGATTTTGCCCTCAGTTCAAAATTATGATTTTGCCCTTAACTCAAAATTACGTTTTTGTCCCCAGTTCAAAATAAAATTATGTTTTTTCACATAGCTCAAAATTATGATTTTGCCCTCAGTTCAAAATTATGATTTTGCCCCCAGTTCAAAATCAAATTATGCTTTTGCCCCCAGCTTAAAATTACGGTTTTGCCTCCATTTCAAAAATTACGCTTTTTCCCGGTTAAAAATTGTGATCTTGCCATCGTTTTAATTTTTTTGTTTTTTGTTTTTTTTGCAAAATTATAGTACTGTTTTATTTTATTTGGTTGACTCAGTGTAACTTTATTGTGTCAAGCAGTTGTCTAGCAGTCGTTTATTTGTCCTGACAAATTAGTATTTTTCCCCCGGTTCAAAATTAGAGAACTGTCATTGTTTTACTTTTATTTTAGCAAAACTATAGTGGTGTTTTGGTTTAATTGGTTGTCTCGATGTATTTTTTTATTGAGATTGTATTATAAGTAGTATGTACAAGTAACCTAAATACATGTGTACATGTTATAAGACTAATAAATATTCGATTTAACGCCCCGTAATGCGGGCAGGCATAACACTAGTACACATACAAACAGAAGTTGTAGAGAATAGTGTCAGGCAGCTGCCAGACACTTCCTAATTAATCCGGCCAAATTACGATTTTACCCACTTTAAATTTACATTTTTGCCATTGGTTTTGTTTTTTTCTTCTCCTAGCTAAATTAGGATTTTGCTCTTAGTTTAAATTTACAGTTTTGCCATCACGTTTGTTTTTTTCTTCCTTCTCAAATTACGATTTTCCCCGGTGTAAAATTACAGTCGTGCCATCGTTTTAGTGTTATTTTTTCACAAAACTATGGTAGTGTTTTTTTTAATTGGTTGACTCGGGGTAATTTTTATTTATGTCAGGCGGCTGGCTGGCACATGCTTATTGTTCTGAAAAATTACAATTTTTCCCCAGTTTAAAACTAGAGTAAATTACAAGTTTTGTCCTTTATGTTTACACCAAATTGTAGGTGGTGTCCTTTGCCTTTAAAATTGATAGGTTTTTTACTTTATGTTTCAAAATCCAACACGTTATGTCCTTTAAGTCTAACCCAGTTTATATTTTCAGTTAAATAAGAACATGTGCAGATCACATGAGGGTAGAAATGTCATTTGTTAATCCACTTATCTTTTCCCCCAATATAAACCATCCTTGTTGTCACACCCCCAAAATACCACATGCGGAAACCCCGCTAGGTGTGTGACGTACCAGGATCTAGCCACCAATCACATTGAACTAAGATCAAATTATAAAACAAAGTTTCCATTCAATAAGATAAAATATTCATAACATATCCAAGTTTAACATGTTCAGCGGAAGCAAATGGTTAAACACTGTTCAATCGTTTCAAAAACCAATGTACGTGAAATTATTAAATAAGTCTTGCAAAGCCAAGCAGTACGACCCATGACCACTCCAGCCATCCAGACAGCAAGTTCCTTTCCATAGCACCTAACGACCTGCGAGCACGCAACAAGTGCGTCAGACAACGCTGGTGAGTTCACAGTTTTAAGAAAACGTTAATTACCAAGTGTTTAATCCAGTTTGTTATCAAATCCGAAAGTAATGTTGATAATATCTCGATACTGATCAAGACGGCTCCTGGTGTATGTTTTGCCCGTTCCCCAGTGCTCCTATCAAAACACTGGGCATGACTTGGTCATTAGTTCACACCCATCCTCTTCGGTACGGGGTGAGGGTGCCAAACCTAAGTAGCGCTACCAACTAATACGCCGTTACCTCTCCGGTAACAAAAAGATGGGAGTTAAGAGTGATAGGGTGAGAGTATTATCCAACATTCTAGTTTTTACCCAAAAGACTTATCCCTCCCCGGGATACCCACTGACTGTCCCAACCATCGGGACGCATGCTCAAGAGTAGTGAACTCACCTTTGATTTGCTCGGTATGTTAAATTACCCGTCCAAGTTGGTCAACCCAAACCCTACAGTGGTTACCAATCAATATTAGTTTCACAATCAATCATGTCACATAATACACATAACAGATAGGTTTGTTATCCAAACAACTCACACCAGATGTCTCATTCTGATTATCAGGTAACAATAGTTTTCATGAATACAATTGTTCACTATACAACACATCTTAGACTGTTTTGTTGGTTTATACAGTTACAGCATCTCCACGAAAGACCTATCTTTCGTGGAATGCTCCTATGGCGAAAGATCCTATGGCGAAACACCTTACTTCGTCGAGCATTCATGTGACGAAAGACTCTGATGTTTCGTCGAGTCAATGTGTGGCGAAAGACCCTATCTTTCGTCGAGGTGAACCATGACGAAATACCCTATCTTTCGTCGAGCAAAACAGTTACAGATTCAATCAGTTACAGTTTCACGTTTTTCCTAGAACCCTAATCATCAACAATGGTTTCAGCACAATCAACGACCAATCATCAAGTTCCCAGTTATCATTAACATGTAACAAGGCATTAGCAATCCACATATTCGTATCCTCATTACAATCATAACAATTAACATCATTCAAATTTGTTCAACCTAACAGTTTCATCAAACCTTAAAACGTCATCAACTAATTACACGGAATCAACGAATCACAATACTATCATGAAATTGTACAACCCTAACTACATGATACAGTTAGTGAACAACGAAGCATTACGCATACAGAATCCCACGTATATCATACAACATCATCACAATATAATTCCACGCATCGGAAATACGTCTAACGATTAAGAACTAGACACTGACCAAGGTTTGGATTGATTAATTTGTTTGGATAAGAAGAGCACCAAGTTCCACAGTTGTCGTCGCACAAGAGGAAGGCAAGAGAGAGTTCTAGGGTTTGCTAAACGATTCAGAGAGGTTTATATACTACAACCAGTTGGGCCGGCGAACCACTTTGGGCCGAAGGCACTCATTAACGAAACACATAGAAGTGGCGAAAGACCACTATTTTTCGTCGGGCAGGGTTGGGCCGAAAAACCCATTTTTCGTCAATGGTGGGTTGTGGCAGCAAAACATTATTGTTAACCCTCAATAAACTATATTAACACCACACATATACAATCAGTCATTACCCATAAACACTAACCATTCAGATAAATCAAATCATGAAACAAGATTGTGCAGTCAGTGATGTGTAAAAGATAGACCTTGAAATCTCGGATTGTCAAACTTGTCTTCAGCCTTCTCAAATTCTGGCGAAACGTCGGCGTCGGAATAACCATCGCCGACGACTTTGACGACCAAAATTCCTTCTTCGATTTAGTCTTCACACACTCAAACAATTTACAAGACTCTCCAGCCCCAACAGTCAACGTCATCAGTGGCTTTCACATTCACAGTCACCACTATCACCAATCTTCAAACTTGGATGGCGCTTATTTAAAGTCAAATCACATTTATTCCCCTCCCGTGTTTTTCAACAATAAGAGGAAAATCTTACAACTAGACTCAACCACCTATACAAAGACCCCCAGGTCTCCCTTTCGAGTATTCATGCTAGGGTTTCATAACCATAAACCCAAATCAGATAAGAATGAGATGAAATGTCAAATCGAAGAGGTCACCATTAGCTCTCTGCTCAACAGAGATAACAGTCATGGTCAGTCACTGTCGAAGTTGTTCTCGAAAGAGGTTGTTAATAGATACTTGAATCTTTTTAAACCCTTTTACATCAAGGTTTCTAGACGAATAAATCAGTTTCGCTTCTTGTTTCTATCGGAAAATAGAGGAGGGTTGTTGATGGTAATCACCGCCGGAGAGCAGCAACCACCCTCAGAAACCAAGCTCACCAGCCTCATCCAACTTCTGTAAACGTAACCCTAATTTTCTCCCTCAAATGGCAGGTCTGATTTCAATTTGGAGGGAAATGTGAAGCACTAGGGTTTAGGATGGTTTATATTACGGGAAAAGATAAGTGGATTAACAAATGACATTTCTACTCTCATGTGACCTGCACATGTTCTTATTTAATTGAAAAATAAACTAGGTTAGGCCTAAAGGATATAACGTGTAGGAATTTGAAACATAAAGTACAAAACCTATCAATTTTAAAGGAAAGGACACCGGTTGCAATTTAGTGTAAACATAAAGGACAAACTTGTAATTTACTCTTAAAACTATATTTTTTCCATCCTTTTAATTTTTTTAGCAAAAGTGTGATAGTGTTTTGTTTTAACTGGTTGACTCGATAATTTTTTTTGAGATGGTGTTACGAGTAGTATGTATAAGTAACCGAAACACATACGTATATGTTATAAGAGAGAAATACTCGGCTTAGTGCCCCACAACGCGGGCAGAGCAAAACCTAGTTTAATTTACAAAATATGACTAGAAAGATATTTGGAAAACAACCCCCCACACGTTTCTTCTCTATGTTTTGCTGGATCTCCTGCCCTTTTGTTTTGAACGGCAAGGAACGATGTACCAATCACCGTGACACTGGGCGCTGTGCCCAAGGTCGACTACTCGACCACGTTGTGGGGCACTAAGCCGAGTATGAATAAAAACAAAAAGGCTCTCCCAGATGCGCAGAAACCCGACCTCCACCCTCCCGAAGGCACAAAAGTTGAATAATCGGTATAACCTCGCCTTCCATCCAAGACGAAACGGCGCCACACGTATTCGTCCTTCACCTGGATGCCGCAGAAAATAATAGGAAGAGTGAGAGTCGAACCTATGTTACAAGGAACACCAAGGCTCTCCTCAACCACTCTACCACCATCTCATTGGCTGGATCTCCTGCCCTAAAATACTTGCATTATAAATATTATTATTTATGCTACAGATTCCTCAATCTCAAAAGTTTTATCGTGACATTGACATTCAAAGTTGGCTGATCCTCAATCACAAAAGTTTTGTAGTGACATTGACATTCAAAGTTGGCTGATTATAAGGCGTCACATTTGTATTTTACTTATTAATATCTAACTTATCACTTGGAGTCTTGGACAGTAAAGCCTTGCTAATCTCAATGAACAAACAAGTTCAAGAAATAGCGGCAGAGTGTGACCAACTGCCGGAAAGATTTATCCGTAAACAAGATAAAGAGTATGGCAACGTTAGCAACTCCGGTCAGGCAGAACTTCCTGTTATCGATGTTAGCCTCTTAACTTCATCTCCTTTGGAGCTTGAAAAGCTTAAATCAGCTGTTACCACTTGGGGATGCTTTCAGGTTTCTCTAAATAACGGTTTGCTATATGTTAGTTGATGATTTATCATGTGTTGGTATTATTGGGATTATGAAACTTTGATTGATTTTCAGGCAGTTAATCATGGAATTGAATTGGAGAAAGTTCGCGAAATCGGTAAGCTCTTTTTCAGATTATCAGCAGATGAGAAGAAGAAATACTTGAGAGATGAAGATGATGTGGATGGCTATGGAAATGACATGGTTCTTTCGGATGATCAAATTCTTGATTGGGCTGATAGGCTTTATCTCACTGTTCTTCCAAAAGACCAACGAAAGACGCAATTTTGGCCTCAAAATCCTCCTCACTTCAGGTAATCAAACCATCAATCAATAATTAAGTCTGTAAATTACTATTTTGTCCCTGTGTTTTAGTTTACTTTAACCATTTCAGCCTAAAAAGAAATCTTTTAACATATCAGACCCCGAGTGTGCATTTTATAACGGTTTTGCCCCTAACACTAACTTTTTTTTTCCAATTAAGTGTAAGGGTAATTAGGAAATTATATACCTTAGAGACTGTTTTTGATAACTACAAAGTTCTTTTAATATTTAATAGATTGTTGATGCAATTATTCAAATTTTTTTATTTCGTTATTTTAACAATTATTATTTAACAAAATATGTTTTATATATACAAATAAATATGTATTTTCATTAAGCGTTTGTTTTTTATAAACGTGTTTTTTAAAATAATTTGTTTTTTAACCTTTTTTTAATCGTGTATCGTTTTTAAAATTATTCATTTTTAAACCGGTTGTTTATTAAAATCATTTTTTTAAGTTGTTTGTCTTCAAAAGTTTTTTTAAACGATTCATGTTATACCGTTCTTTTTAATTAATTTTTAACTTTTTTAAACATTTCGCTATTTTAAGTCGTTAATTTTTAAAACCCTTTCTTTTTAAACCGTTCCTTTTAGAACCGTTTTTGAAATCGTTCATTTTTTAAACTTTGTATTCAATTTACTTATAGCCGTTAGGGAAAAAGAACTTCAGAAAATGAAGAAAATGAACGATTTCAAAAAATAGAAGAAATTTAAAAACAATCTATTTTAAACGAACAAGTCGTTTAAAAAACAAAGATTAAAAAATGACGTTTATAAAAAACAAAACCTTAAAAAAATAAGTTAACAAGTGTAAGTAACTAAAAAACCCACGAATTTAATAAATGAAAGGTTAAAAAATAAGAATTTTGAATAAACAAACGGTTCAAAGAAATGGAAGATTTAAAAAAGAAATAAATCATTCTAAAAATAAGTTTGAAAAATGAATGATATTTTGCAAACTTTTTATTAGAATGTTTCTTTTTTTCTTCAAATCTTACATTTCTTTTGTTTTTTATACATATCGTTTTTTAAAATTAAAAAAAATGAACGACTTAAAAAAGTGAGTAGTTTAAAATGTTTAAAAATAAATGATTTTAAAATGAATGGTATAAAATAAAGTGTTTAAAAAACTTAATAGACAAACGAATTTAAAAAGAATGATTTAAAAATAAATAAATGGTTTAAAAAGGAACAATTTTAAAAACGATATAGGGTTTAAACAAAATGTAAAATAACAAATTATTATTTAAAACGATTTTTATAAAAGTAAACGGTTAATGAAAACACATATTTATTTGTATATTTAAAACATATTTTTTTAAATAATAATCGTGAAAATAATGAAATAATAAAAAAAAACTTGAGTAATTGCATTAATAATCTCTTAAATATTAAAATAAATTTTTAATTATAAAAAACAGCCCTTAAGGTATATAATGACCTAATTACCCTTACACTTAACTGTAAAAAAGTAAAAAAGTTAGTGTCAGGGGCCAAAATTGTTATAAAATGCAACTTTAGGGTCTGATATGTTAAAAAATTAATTTTAGCCTGAAATGTTTAAATTGACTAAACCACAAGGGCCAAAACAATAGTTTACTCTTTAATTAATAAAGTAACATGATCGCATAACATTTTTTTATTCATTTAAGAGAAAAATGCCCGGATAGTCCCTGTGGTTTGGCCTTATTTCAGCTATAGTCCCTATCTTTCTAAAACGACCCGGATAGTCCCTGTGGTTTTCCGTTTTGTTCTCGGATAGTCCCTGGGTCTAACTTCAGTTACTTTTCTCTGTTAAGTGGCTGTTAAGAGGGTGTGAAATGACCAAAATACCCTTTCCTTAAAAGGCCAAACCACAGGGACTATACGGGCGTTTCTAAAAAATGTCCGGATAGTCCCTGTGGTTTGGCCTTTTAAGGAAAGGGTATTTTGGTCATTTCACACCCTCTTAACAGCCACTTAACAGAGAAAAGTAACTGAAGTTAGACCCAGGGACTATCCGAGAACAAAACGAAAAACCACAGGGACTATCCGGGTCGTTTTAGAAAGATAGGGACTATAGCTGAAATAAGGCCAAACCACAGGGACTATCCGGGCATTTTTCTCTTCATTTAACTAAACAAACAAGACAGACCACTTCATTTATGCTTATTTATTTAGGTTCCTTTGTATTGGTCTGTTTATGTGGTTCATTTATATTCGTTTGTCTACGTTAAAATTTTGGTTCCTTTGTATTGGTGTGTTTATGTACTTCATTTATATTCGTTTGTGTGGATTAAAAACTGGTCTAAGTTCGGGAATATAATATTGATTGGGATCGTTGGTGTGACTTTAATATTAGTGACTTGGTTATCTAATGTTTTTTTTTTCTTTTTTCTTGTATTTCGGGACTTCTAGCGTCTAGCTAGCCCCTCCTTTTGGCAATAAAATGTTGTTGGTTGTTCAAAAAAAGTAACTAGTAAAACTCATTGCCATTATAATCAATTGAACGAATTCGTTTAATTTATGTACATTAGTTTGTGTATGTTCATTTACGTTTGTTTAGAATAATAACAAACGAACACACGAACGAACATGCACAAGAAAAAACCTTTCACTTGAGTGTTCATGTTTAAATGAACTGACACAAACATACAATAAAATCTGTTCATTAATTTAAGTGTTTGTATTCGTTTGGTTGAAGTTAAATGAAGGAGCACGAACTTCGTGCTCGTTTGGTTCATTTAGGGCCCAATAGTGACTCAAGGGTATTTGTTGAGTTTTGAGAAGGCAATTATAAAATTATGCCATTGTGATGTCACAGGGAAGTTCTAGATGAGTATTCCTCCAAAATTGAGTTAATTTATGAAGTTACCCTTAAAGCACTGGCTAGATCATTAAACTTGGAGGAGGATTGCTTCTTGAACCAAATTGGAACAACTGCACCGATTAGTGCAAGATATAACTACTACCCTACTTGTCCATGGCCCGAAAAAGTGTTAGGAGTCAAACCACACGCTGATAGTTCGGCCATCACACTTCTGTTGCAAGACAAAGAGGTTGCAGGACTTCAACTCTTGAAAGATAATCAATGGGTCGGAGTTCCTGTTGTTCCTGATGCCCTAACCATCAACGTCGGTGATCAAATGGAGGTAATCCGTTTCTATTTTCCTGCTAACGTGACAACGCCAAATAAAACACTAAAAAACAAAGTAGTATCACCAAAGGCGAGGGGCGAAACTAGAGGGGAGGTGTGTAGGGGTCAAGAGGGTCCGCTGACCCCCAAGTCACGAAAATTTATTGGATATTTAAATATAAAATTTGAGTTTTTTTCAACAACAGTATTAGTTGGACCCCTAATTGTATCCGGTACATAAAAAGAACCTTATAATGACCCAGAGTTCTGGTTCCGCCACTTAACAAGTGTCTTTGTCGGTACTCCCATGGTGAAGGTGGTTACCGACAGAAACTCATCGGCAAAGAGCAATCGAAAATATGGTCGTGAGTAATCTAATTTGCAACAGATTACTGACGGAAGTTACCAAGGATCATCAACAGTCAACTTTGCTGATGGAACGCCGATAATATTTGTAAAAATCATCCAAGGTGCTCGAATCCAATGAGTTATTGACGGATTCCCGACAACTACTTTTAGTGATTACCGACCGAAATACTGTCGGTAAAAAAAATAATTTTGAAAAGGCTTATTTTAAACAAGTGTATATGAAAATGTGCAGATTATGAGTAATGGGATATTCAAGAGCCCTGTGCATAGAGTGTTGGTGAACTCGAAAAAAGAAAGGATGACTCTAGCTGTGTTCTGCCCGGTTCTGTCCGACAAGGTTATCGGACCCGTGGACGGGCTCATTACTGATGAGACACCAAGGTTGTACAAGAACGTCATATACTCCCTCGACTTCTATTTCAAGATTTACCAACAAGGTGGGCGACCAATTGATGCTTGCAAGATCTGATCATGTCCACCAAAGGGTCTTTTCATCTGACCTTGAGTGTTTATCTGTTTGGCTCCTTATATTTACTTTTTTATTTTGTTAGTGTCACCAAAATAAGATAAGTAAATCATTGCTGTATAATTGTGTGGTGTATGTTGCTAGTTTTCTGTAAGAGAGAAAACATATAAACAAGTGCGTGTCCCCGTTGAGTTTTGGAATTTTATTAAATTATTAATCGTGCTGCTTCTTCCATAACATAATTACTATTTATGGTAGTTTGGTGACTGGATTTTCAGTGACTGATCACACTTTGGTCACTTGTGAACTAACTGGGTTAACTTTTAGTTAATACGGAATTACTGATGTAAAATATGTTAAAAGTTGAGACTGTCACAAAATATTACTTTACTTTGGGAGTTGGGACTATTGCAATATGTCAAAATTGAGATTATTTTTTTTCCTTTGATAATTAAAAATGAAATACGAAGACGAGAAAGATGGGAAGAAGAACGAAGACGAGAAAAATAAAAGACAAAAAGTAACTACTAAATAATATTAACATAAACAATATGTTTGCGTTTTTTTTCATCTCATTGGTTAGAGTTATAAACTATAATTCCTCGCGGTAAGATCATTAAAATCAGTTGTAAGGCTAGAGGGTGTGGGATGGAGCCCCTTGGGCCTTATAAGGACACCTAGGCGCCACCTAGGCGCCACATCAGCCAAAGGGCTTTATAAACCCCCCACTTAATTTGCTGGGTGTGGGATGGAGCCCCGTCATCATTACCTAATTATTTCTTATTTTTACATTTTACTTTTTTAAATTAAATGACCATTTTATATAACTAGAAAATTAAAAAAAAAACATAATTTCATCCTAAAAAAATAAAAAACATCACAAAGTCATTAAAAAAAATAAGAAGGTACTAGAAAAAAAAACTACATATATTTCGCCCTAATTTGATTCTTGCGAGCCTCCATAATGCGTTGATCCGTCTCCGATAGATGTGAGAAATCTTTCGCTAGAAAATCCAAGTCTTTCTGAATTTGTTTCTCCCTCTTCATTTCTTGGTCCTTTTCCCTGATCGAGATCATTTTGTTGAGACTTGTATGGAACTCGACCAACTTTGACGGCTCATCCGATGACGTTGAAGTACCCTTTCCTCGTGCCGCTGCCTTACTTTTATGCCGACCCGGAGGTCGAGGCAGCTCCTCTGGTTGTTCGAACTCCTCATCATCGTCGTTAAGATTAATTGTCGTACGAGCATCGGACCCGGATGGTTCCGTTGTGGATGTTGATTTGGACCGTTTCGACCGAGGGCGGGTTGGGTCGAACGGTGGCACAAGATGCCACTTGGGAGATTTGCGAAGAAGCTCCCACGCATTTACATGCGTAAAGTGATGACCATGGTACACCCTATAATCGGACTGGGTTTGGGTCATCACGTCCACATCGCTCGAACCGCTTTTCCTTCGAGTGTTGTTGACGAGATTAGTATGTATGTTGTTAAAGTTGCTAATCTTCGTCCTCATTGCGCCCCATTTTCCCGAAATAGAGTCGGCCCGTCGATATACGCCGCGACCCATGGCGGTGAAAAACTTGTCACGAATACGGTTCCAAAAAACCTTTATGTCTTGGTCGTCACCTATAAAAAAATATATTTGTAAAGGTATATGTTTGATTTAAAAAATAAGTTTACAAAACTATATATTTACCAACAATCGTGTCCTCCGATACGTCGAGCCATGCTTTTGCCAACTCGAACTCTTCCGTAGGCGTCCAATATTCGACCTTTTTGGTAGCACGTTTCTCGGACTCATCCTTCTTTTTATGGTTTCTTTTTTTTCTAGAAGAGGGTTCGACTTGGGTTTCGGGAACGGATTGGGTTTCGGGAACGGATTGGGTTTCGGGTATGTTTTGAGGAATGTATTGGGGTATGTTTGAGGGAAAAAACTGGGGTTGAGAATAATACCCAAAAAAACTGGCCATCGGTTGAGTGATGGGATTAGGAGTAGTTGGGGCTGTTGGTGGCATTGGGTAATATCCAACCTCACCCGTACGCGAGTCTCGGCGATACCGGTCCTCTTGCTCGTTGTTTTGCCAGTACGGATTGTTCGGGTCCCATGGGTTTAGGTTGTTGGGAAACATTGTAGATAGGGGTTTAAAAAAAATTCACCAACTCTATAAAAAGTTGAGAGAAAATGGAGGAATTAGATGGAGAAAATGGAGGAATTGAATGAGAATTTATAAACTTTGAAAATCAAATTTTTTTTTTTTTTTTAAAAACATGACCGTTCAACGGTCAAAACAATTAAAGTGCCTCGATCAGTGTGATTTCTGCTCGTTATCACGTTCGCGAGCAACCTATAGCGCCCAAACTTAATATCGACGGTGTGGGTGTATGGCGCCCACGGCGCTATAGACGCTGACAGGGCGAGGGTGGCGCCCCCACACCCTCCGGCCTAAGTAATTGGTATCAAACCTGATTCAAGCGTTCAACAATTGAGTGAACATTTCTTCCATAACTCAGGCGTTCAACAATAGCTCCTTAAAGTCCTAAACCAATTGGTAACAGTATCCAAAACCCTCTAGAGCTTTAACTAGATTTTAATAATGAATTATTTACTTATTTTTCATTGAATATTATTATAGGATTAGGTTCAAACGTGAACAAAATCTCAAGAGTGAACTGATCTGGGCCCTTGATTTTTATGATCTTGAGATTAAAGTGAGTGGCATGATGGTAATTATTTGGTTAATTTTTTTCATTTAATTAAATACAAAAATGGTATATGTGTAATTTCATTCTTAAATTGATTGCATAAATCTCTCACAAATCAAATCAAGGATTAGGAAAGATGTAACTTAATTCAATTATTAAAATAATTATTTTTTTAAATGCGATATACACATGTGTATTCTGATTTTGCTCTCTTTTTAATGCGATGTACACAAGTGTATATCGTCTGTTTTTGTGATATCTCAGAATTTTTTTTGTATTGAATGTTGATGTACACCTGTGAATTACTGTACACATATGTACAATGCTGAGTACACATGTGTACTGTTCTATTTATATCCAAGTACACATGTGTATACCGTTGAAATATGAAGGTTACGTGGATCTTAAAAATCAAAATTTGAATTCTGATGATGAAATCTGAAATAAAAATTAAAATTGAAATCTGGTGATTTGTTGTTTGTTTTGATAATTATCTTATTAATAAATAAACATAATATGGATAATGAATTTAAATTAGGAAAGTTGTAACTTAATTCAATTATTAAAATAATGATTTAAATCTAGTTTTTTATATAATTACAATCCTACCCTTAACAACTAAAAAGGAAATCAATGGTCCATATCTGTTTACGCAGTTCACTCTTGGGAGGTTGTTCACGCGGGAACCCTACCCTATTATTATATGGGTTTGAATATATTTTTAATATATCGATGTTTTATTTGTGGAAAGAGACAGAGAGATTGTGGAGGACCATTCTTGTTTGTAATCCACCTCCTCCCAAAAGGCTATAAACTTTTAAATTATAATAACAACAAATACCTTATCATCTTGATACTGAGGTCAAATTTTAATATTTTAAGGCGGGTGAGTACATGTTTCAAAGTTGGCGTCGTATTTTGTATTTATTGATTTAAACATCAACAGTTTTTGAATCAAAATCTAATCTACTTCTAATTCTATATTGAATCCATTCGCTGGTAGCTCCGGAGAACTACCGAGTCCATGAACAAACAAGTTCAGGAAATAGCTGCAGCTCATTGTGACCAGCTGCCGGAAAGATTTATCCGCAAAGACGATGAAGAATACGCTAACATCACCAACACCGGTGACTCATGTCCAATCGAGATTCCTGTTATTGATATTAGCCTCTTAACCTCATCTCATTTGGAGCTTCACAGGCTTAAAACAGCTATTTCCACTTGGGGCTGCTTTCAGGTCTCTCTTGAACATATCATCATCCACTTGATCTGACTTTGTTTTACTAGTTAATTTGTATCTGACTGGATTTCAGGCAATTAACCATGGAATGGATGGTTCCTTTTTGGATAAAGTTCGTGAAGCCAGCAGACTGTTCTTTGATTTATCAGCTGAGGAGAAGAAGAAGTACTTGAGGGAAGAAGATGATCTTGAAGGCTATGGAAATGACATGGTTCTCTCAGATCACCAAACTCTTGATTGGAATGACAGGCTTTATCTCACTGTTCTTCCTCTAGATCAACAAAGGCTTCAGCTTTGGCCTCAAAATCCCACCAATTTCAGGTAAATCTATCTCGAACTAATTAACAACACGCAGAGAGGAAACCAGAATAAACATACAGATATGTTTCTCAATAAATGTTTATAAAAACGGTATGAATAAACCATTACAAGATGTGTCTGTGTTATTTCAAAGTGACTAGAAAATATTGGTTTTTAAGCGTTTTTAAGCTAAAAGTAAAGTATTGAAGATTGATAAATTTGGGGAAAAATCTTGGGTGACGAATTCGGAGTCTTAAATAAAAGAATTTAGGTTCCACAATTGGGCAAAACCACCTATGGCTGTTTTCCAGATGATCCGGCTTGTCGAGACCTTCTGTCCGATGGCTATGGGCACCGTAATTCCACTTCTATCACAAGCTACGCTTGTTTGAAGTTTGGGCTTTATCTACCTTGTTTCCCTGATCCTGCATCTATGATGTTTCAGGGAGGTTGTTAATGAATATTCCTCCAAACTAGAGGTGATCAATGAAGTTATCCTTAAAGCTCTGGCTAGATCATTGAACTTGGAGGAGAACTGTTTCTTGGACCAATATGGGACAACTGCTAAAATGATTGCAAGATTTAACTATTATCCTCCTTGTGCATGGCCTGATAAAGTGTTAGGAGCCAAACCACATGCTGATGGTTCTGTAGTCACATTTCTGTTGCAAGACAAAGAGGTTGAAGGTCTTCAAGTTTTGAAAGACGGTCAGTGGTTTGGAGTTCCTATTGTTCCTGATGCTCTGACCATCAATGTTGGCGATCAAATCGAGGTAAATCTTCGTCTTCTTATCATTTTGTCAATGTGACAACTCCAGATTAAACATACTTGTCAAAATGGTGAACGATATGTACATGTACAGATAATGAGTAATGGGATATTCAAGAGCCCCGTGCATCGAGTTTTGGTGAACACTAAAAATCAAAGGATTACTTTGGCTATGTTCTGCATGCCTCAAACTGAAAAGGATATTGGCCCTGTAGACGGGCTGATTACGGATAGCACGCCAAGGTTATACAAGAATGTAACATTTTCGGTCGACTTCTATTTTGAGAATTACCAGCAAGGTAAGAGACCAATTGATGCTTGCAAGATTTGACTATATATATATTCAGAAGAAGCTCTTTTCCTCTGTCCTTAGCTTTTTATTTCTTTTGCCCATCATGTGTCTTTCTTTTATCTGTATTATTTTATAGTAATCACCAGAATAAATATAGAAAACATTGTTATATGATAGGATTATTTAGCTAGTTATTTTTTGGTATACCTGGCAAAAATGAGAAGGTTGGGTCGGACGGGTCAGGATGGGTTGCTTTAAATTATGCCTATTTTAGTTTGGATCAGAACGGGTTGTAACAAAAATGGTACGTGTCAAAACATGTTGTTAATACAAACTTGGAGCAAACAGCATAAGCTCTCGAGCCACTGAGATTGCTTGAAAGTAACAAGCCTTTGGATCATCATTACCAGTTTAAACAACAAATCAAATCAAAATTGCTGAAAAAACAATCATCCAGATCTTCCGCCCATAAAAGATAAGTAGTCAAACTAATGAATTTGATGACAAAGTAAGAGTGTAAATTGAATATATGAGAAACAAGACTGATAATCAACAATTACTCCACTCCCGTATGTATTTTTCCAATTTTGTGAAAAGCCCAATATGACGGTTCAGAATAGTGGCTTGCTTAAACATTTGGTTAAGATTGCCAGAACTAGGGGTATTCATGGTCCGATTCGGCTGGTTCTGGCGAATTTTTTAGGCCAAATAGATAAACTACGGTTTTGCACAAACCAAACCGCCCGAGTTGGTTGGGTCGACCAAGAGAGGATGGTTTTCACAATTTTATGGGTTTATGGCATGACTGGCGTTCTTTTTCTGTGGTTTGGATGATTCTGTTGGTTCGACGGTTTATGAACACACCTAGTCAGGACTAAGTTTTGGCATGCTATATTAATACATTTTTAAACACAATAATTGGCTTATGGGATGTCATTATGTAATACCCCAACCAGTTACATGGCACTGTTGTGAAAATTTACATAATATAAATTAACAACAAGTTGATGCTTTAAGGTGTTGTACCCCATATTTTGGGGGTTTCTCAACAAAAAAAAAAGATATTTCACTTTAAACCCAAAATACTTGATTTTGTAGTTTTAACCTAAAAGTTTTTTGTTTTTAAATTTAACCTAACAACTTTTTAACTTTCAACTTTGATCTCCTACATTTTTCATATTTTGCAAAATTTTTCGTTTTACGTTTAGTTCTAAATTTTGCGAGTTAACACGGCACAATGTGTGTGTGTGGTTCAACGATTTTACGTTTTGTTATACGTTTTGTTCTAAATTTTGCGAGTTAACATGGCGCAACGTACGTGCGTTGTTCAGTGTATTTACGTCATCTATTTTCCCGTTTAACAAGTTCATCACAAACGCGCGAGTCCTAAATCGAGTTAGTTATTATTTTCTCTGTTTTATATGTCGGTCTATTATCTCCACAATAAGACGTTGCCGCAACTTCAATGTTGTTAGGTAAATGTTTTACCTAATAAATACCCTTTTTCTTTGTCTCCACACCAATGTGGGACAAGTGTTTACCATATGAGACTACCATTCATACACACCCAAATTCCAACAATGCCCCACATGAATGGAGGTCGATCTCAGAACAACATTATTCCCATTAGATTTCAGTAGTTGAGTCTTGCATACGATAGGTAGGTGTTACCCTTTGAACCTTCGCTCATGAAGTGCATTTAGCCCACTGGCTCTGAGTAGACATCGATGTCTCTAAACTCGTCTGCCGTTTGTGTAGACGACAATACACTTCACACAAGACTCTCCCTGACAAAGTCAAGTCCTCATAGTTATGTTCGTTATGGTCATGAACATGAGCCTGGTTTTACGAGAGCCATTAGGTATTGTGCCCCAACAACACCCTTCGAAGCAACCTCACTTCTCTTTCACATAGGTGATTCACTATGTCTCGGTACCTTAGTCGAATCATTAAAAGCCATAGGCTTAGCCTCACACTTGTCACTTTTAGGAATGGACTAGGAAGTTTACTAAGCTTTGCAATAAACTCCCTTATATATATGCGTAGGGTTATCCCCCACAGTGACCTTACTAATTCATACAATTAGGTTTTCCTATTGAACTCAGCTCTTGGGATCTCCAGTCTACTGAGTTAGGTTTCCATCATATGAATTTATATTTTCAAGGGCTTCAGTCCCATTCCCATGGACGACTTCTGTACTAACTCTCTACTTAGGCCTTTTGTTAGCGGATCCGCAATATTATCCTTTGACCTCACGTAGTCAACAGTGATAATTCCTGTAGAGATTAGTTGTTGTATCGTATTATGTCTACGTCGGATATGTCTGTTCCTACCATTATACATTGTGCTACGAGTTCTGCCAAGTGCCGATTGGCTATCACAATGTATACAAATGGCTGATGCCGGCTTAGGCCATCTTGGTATATCCTCAACAAATTGACGTAGCCATTCTGCCTCTTCACCTGCTTTATCCAAAGCGATGAACTCTGATTCCATCGTGGATCTAGCGATAACCGTTTGTTTTGACGATTTCCACGATATAGCAGCACCTCCAAGTGTGAATACATACCCACTTGTTGCTCTGGAATCATTCGTGTCAGATATCCAATTTGCATCGCAGTGTCCTTCTATAACTGCTGGATATCTGTTATAATGCAACACGTATTCTCGGGTGTATCTTAAGTAGCGAAGCAACCGAGTGATACAGTTCCAATGCATTGAACTTGGGTTGCTCGTGTACCTGCTTAGCTTGCTCACAGCATATGCTAAGTCTGGTCTAGTACAACTCATAAGATACATCAAGCTACCAATAATTCTTGAGTATTCCAACTGATTTACAGGTTCACCTCTATTCTTGGCTAGATGTTGACTTGTGTCAAGTGTAGTTCTAGCTTCATTAGAGTCATTTGCATTGAACTTCTCAAGAATTTTGTCCACATAATGAGATTGACTTAAAACAAGTCCACTTTGGGTTCGCGTGATTTTGATCCCCAAAATCACATCTGCAAGACCCATGTCTTTCATGTCAAACCTTGGTTTTAGCATGTTCTTTGTAGATTTTATGATTTTATCATCACTTCCAGCAATGCGCATATCATCTACATATAGACACAAAATGACATATCCATCAGATGTGTCCTTCACATACACACACTTGTCACATTCATTGATTTTGAACCCAGCATCAAGCATGACATGATCAAACCTTTGGTGCCATTGTTTTGGAGCTTGTTTCAATCCATACAAGAATTTTACAAGTTTACACACTTTCTTTTCTTGCCCAATAGCTGTGAAGCCGTCAGGTTGCTCCATGTAGATTTCTTCCTCTAGAATTCCATTCAAGAAAGCTGTTTTCACATCCATTTGGTGAACTTCCAAATTTCTAATGGCGGCAATGGCAAGCACCAACCTGATGTATGTTATTCGCGTAACTGGCGAATATGTATCAAAGTAATCTAAACCTTTTCCTTGTTTATATCCTTTGATCACCAACCTTGCTTTGTACTTATCAATGGTTCCATCTGGTTTCATCTTCTTCTTGAAGATCCATCGATATCCTAGTTAGAACTAAAAGCAAACCATCCATAATTCTGAGACAACATCCTAAGTTTCATAATTTAACATCTAACACAAACTAAATGTTGGATATTTATGTCCGGTTCGATAAGTCAACGCTATCAACCGGGTCTTTACCCGTAAGAGTTGCACCGTGGGCAACGAACTAAAATCCACTTAACCTGTTTAACTGGTAATTACGAACTTATTGCGGGTATTAACTGAGAAATGGGTACATGGACCGGGTGAGACAAGAACACTCCTCTCGCCTGCACTCTTGCATCGCCACTTGTCGCGCATGCAAGAATCTTGGCCAAATGTAACACATGCATTATGCATGTCCGCCACTTGGCAAACATGCATGAGCCTCCATCTACTATTTAGGAACCATCTTGGACAAATCACAAGCTCCCTCTGAGGACCGTGAGATAAAGCAAATGGAAGCAGTTCCATATGCTTCCGCGATTGGTTCTATCATGTATGCTATGGTATGTACTCGACCAGACGTCTCGTATGCTTTGAGCATGACTAGCCGTTACCAGCAGAGCCCTGGGATTGCCCACTGGACTACAGTTAAGAACATCCTTGAGTACTTGAGAAGGACAAAAGATATGCTATTAATATTTGGAGGAGTCAATGAGGAGCTCACTGTAAAATGTTACACTGATGCTAGTTTTAAAACTGATCGAGATACCTCTCGCTCACAAACGGATTTCGTGTTCACTCTCAACGGAGGAGCTGTCTCATGGAAAAGCTCCAAGCAAAGTGTTGTGGCTGATTCCACCACGGAATCTGAGTACATTGCCGCATCTGATGCCGCAAAGGAAGCTGCTTGGATGAAGAAGTTCATAACCGATCTCGATGTGGTTCCAAGTATCATGAAACCCATCCAGATATTTTGTGATAACACAGGTGCTATTGCTCAAGCCAAGGAGCCTAGATCACATCACAAAGCCAAGCACATTTTGAGAAAGTTTCACTACATACGTGAGATTATGGAACGTGGAGACATTGTTATAAGCAAAATTGACACAGATCAAAACCTAGCTGACCCGTTTACTAAGCCAGTGACTCAAGAAAAACATGGTTGTCACATGGACGCTATTGGGCTTAGATTACCTAGTGATATGTTTTGATTTAGTATTTGGATGTATGAACATCAAACAATTGTACTCTTGCATTCATTTTGATTTGCTAGTTAAATTCAATTCTTGAATCCTACAACTGTGTTCGAATTTGGTACGTTTAATCCATGAATCTTGTATTCTAAATTATTCGTAGTCGGTCAGACTCGTGGGAATGACTCTGAATTAAGACTATTCTGATTTTGGACTCAAGTGGTTGACTTCCAAAATCACAGGCCTCATTGTGAATGACGCTGGATGTAACTCGCATCAAATCATCTTCATGGATCTTAGTCATAAGATGATTTTGATTTAGGCATACTCATTTAGTATCCTTTGACCTGAGATACATACTAGAACTTTCGTTTACTAAGGATTATTCTTTGATCAGTGTCAACCGCTGTCACGTAACTGCCAGTCATAAAGGCATTGGTTGGGAGTAGCTCTGAAGTTCAGTGGGAGTTGTATGTAGTCAAGATGGGATTCTGTACTCTCACGTTATATGTACCAGTTAGCATCGGGGCGCCCTCGTTGATTCAAACTGGAGAAGTGTAAGGCCTGACCCAAACTTACTGTGTGTTTGATTGGACCACTTTGATTCTTGAACGAGAACGATAATGATTGAAAGCCATATGAGATTGAATCTGATCCATGTCTCATTGTTCAATTGATGTCTTTTACAAAAAGGATAGATGACAACGATTGCCATAAGTCTACTGTCTTCAAGTAGCAAGTAGTTGCTGAGGGGAGTACCTTGCTCAGTGACTTTAAAGTGTCATGACGTATTGGGTGCAGCTATGTGTAGCTAGAGCACCGCTGGCTGTCTGCGTTAAGATCTTATCAGAGACCGTCCAAGTGGGAGCTGTTGGATATTTATGTTTGGTTCGATAAGTCAACGCTACCAACCGGGTCTTGACCCGTAAGAGTTGCACCGTGGGCAACGAACTAAAATCCACTTAGGGGCTGTTTGTTTACCTCTTAGTGAGCCTCTTAATGGTTCAGACCTCTTACTAGTTCAACACTTAATGGTTTAGACTGTTTGTTTCACGAGCAGATGTCCGAATGGTTCAGACATTTTCCTTTGAATGGATAAGATTTATACAGAGTCTGAATGGTTAAGACCTCTAATCTGAATTGGTCAGACATTTGCCTCTGAACGGTTAAGCATTACACAGGCTCTTAATGGTTTATACCTCTTACTGGTTCAGCACTTAACCATTCAGATGTTGCCAAACAGCCCCTTAACCTGTTTAACTGGTAATTACGAACTTATTACGGGTATTAACTGAGAGACGGGTACATGGACCAGGTGAGATAGGAACACTCCTCTCGCCACTTGTCATGCACGCCACTTTTCGCGCATGCACTCTTGCATCGTCACTTGTCGCGCATGCAAGAACATTGGCCAATTGTAACACATGCATTATGCATGTCCGCCACTTGGCAAACCTGCATGAGCCTCCATCTACTATTTAAATGAGTTTTTGGGTCTTGCATATGGTTGGTGTTGAAAGAACTAAAAAACCACTCTCAAAGGAACACCCATAACCGGTCGCCAGCCACCGCCACGCCGCCGCTCGCCGCCGGCCACCACCACCGGTCCCGCCGCTACACGGGTTCATACTCGTGTTTCGTTAGTTCGTATCACTAGCATTTATTCGTTGAACCTCGGTGTCTCAACCGGTTATTTACTAACCGAAGATATATCTAAACCCCCATGGTTGGTTTTTATTTCGTGTTTGCATGTTTGTGATCTTGTTCCATTGCGGATACTCTTGGTATAGAAATGTTCATACTATATATATATATTGTGTTACATATGCTTCCGTTGCCTAAGATGTATATATATATATATATATATATGAGTAAACTGCCATTTTTGTCCCTGAGGTTTGGTCAGTTTTGTCACTTTAGTCCAAATCTCAAACCTTTTGCATCTGGGTCCCTATGGTTTCAGTTTTATTGCCATTTTGGTCCAAATCTCAAATCAGGTCAGATTTCTAAAAAAAACCTGGTTTTTGTCCTTTTCCTCAGGGGTAATTTGGTCATTTCTTTTATTATTTTAACAAATTATTAATTAAAATAATTAAATTAATTAATTCTTAACTTATAAAATAAACTCAGCAGCTGACTTATCATATCATCCCCCAACCCAACATCATCTTCTCCAACCCTGATCTTCTCCAATCAGGTCCAAATCTCAAATCATTTTTAAGGGTTGATTTTGTTAGCGATGAAGATGATGTCAAAGGTGCATATGAGAGATTTAGAGAGAGTCGAAAGGATGAGAGAGAGAGTGATGTCAGAGATAGAGTGGAGATCAGGGTTGCGGAGCTGGTTACCGGTGACTGTGATGACCGGTGGTGTTGTTATGGGTTGCGGATCAGGGTTCCTCCACCTCCACCGTCGGACCTCTATCATCGTTCCTCCACCTCCACCGTCGCACCTCCATCGTCACATAGCCATCACCGACGGATAACTATCGCCATAATCAGCGGTGGTCCAGCAAGATCCTTAGCGGCACAAGCATATTCTTTCTCTCTCTCTCTCTCTTTCTCTCTCTAACACCACCGGAAGACAGGAGACCGTTAGGAGTCACTAGTGGCTGTGGCTTCAAAGAGAGAGAGAGAGAGAGATCAGAAGAGAGAGAGAGAGTGTGTGACGAAGACGGTGACGGTGACGTTGTGGTTCTGTGGTGATTTTGGTTGGAGGCGATGGTGGTTGCAGTTGTTAAAGGGTTGAATTTAGGGTTTTGATTTTGTGATTTAGATGATGAACAAGTACAACAGAACTGTTCTCCATTTCTTTTGTTGCTGCTTATTGTGATCTTCTTCTTGTTCAGACAGTAATGGAGTTTTCAAGGTGAGTTTGGTCATCAACTTTGACAAAGTGTGGTACACATGAGGATTGGTGCAAACTTATTTATTTCTGATGTCTAGCCAAACATATTTCTAAAATCACATGGTAAATGATTTTGGGGCAATTTGGATTCACACAGTGGGGGTAATCATAGTTTTTGAGTTGATTTAGAGATAATGCCTGATTGTAGAGGGTAGAGGGTGGTGGTGATGGTGATGGTGGTTGAAGACGATGAAGGGTGGTGGTGGTGGTGGTGGTGGTGGGAGGTGGCGGCAGGTGAGAGAGAGGGGGGGAGAGAAGACGATGAAAGGACAAAAGTTGATAATCATTATAATAAAACGTAAATGACAAAATTACCCCTGTGGAAAAGGACAAAAGTTTAGGGTTTAATTAGGGGAATCTGGCATGATTTCACTTTTGGACCAAAATGGCACAAAACTGGAACCACAGGTACTATAATAAAAGTTTTGGACTAAAGTGGCAAAACTGGCCAAAACTCTGGGACCAAAATGGCACTTTACTATATATATATAGATATATATATATATATAGATATAGATATATATATATATATATAGGGGGCCGCTAGAATGAGAACCACCCCGAGTTATGAGAACCGCGAGAACCACACCATCCGGGCCGCGGTTGACCAAAATTTTTTTTTTACAACTAGATGTGTGTATTATAAACACATTCGTAAAAAAAAATTTAAAAAAAAAAGGCCGTGGGGGTAGTTTTTTACACTACAAGTTTGGTGTTTTTATTTTTTTTTTTACACCAAACTTGTGGTGTAAAAAACTACCCCCTCGGCCTTTTTTTTAAATTTGTTTTTTACGAATGTGTTTATAATACACACATCTAGTTGTAAAAAAAAATTTGGTCAACCGCGGCCCGGATGGTGTGGTTCTCGCGGTTCTCATAACTCGGGGTGGTTCTCATTCTAGAGGTCCCCTATATATATATATATATATATATATATATATATATATATATATATATATATATATATATATAGGGTAATGCTCTATAAAAAACCCTTGAATTTTAGAAAACTTTGCAAACCCAATGCATGGTCTAGATTTTGCCACGTGTCCATAGTAAATATCATATTCTTTTTGTCCTTGAGGGCATTATGGTATTTTCACATCTATCTTAGATATCTTCCCCTATTTGATTTGACAATAATTAATACCCATCACATCCAAATCTACTTTCAAAACCCAAGATCCACCATTCAAAACCTCCATTTTTTCATTAACTTCATCTCTGTGTTTCAAGATCCACCCTTTCAAAACCTCCATTTTCCATTAACTTCATATCTGTTTCAAATTCTACCCAAGATCCATTTCCATGAACTTCATTTCGGTTTCAAGATCCACCATTTCAAAACCTCCATTTCAAGATCCCCACTGACGGGAACGTCATACACAACGAGTTCCCTACTGACGAGGACAAGAATGATCAAGGTTTTTCATCCTTTTTTTTTATGGGTTTGAGTTTTTTTTTTCTTTTTTACACCCCTATTTCAACTTTACATGTTAATTTCTTAAAAGAAATCGAAGAACCAAGATACTGTCGAAGAATCAAGATCCTGTCAATAATAAGTTGGTTTTGATTTTTAATTGTCATTTACTTTGATTTTCGTTCTTCACAATTGGTTTTATTTTTTCCAGAATTAAGAATGTTGCCAAAAGATTAATTATTTTTCAATACCATTGATTATTGTTTAAAAAAAAAATGACGTTTATAGGTAATAAATTTCAATACTATTGATTTTAGTTTGGTTTTCATTCTCCTGGTGTTTATAAATTTTAATTTTGATTCATGGATTACTTGTTTTGGTTTCAAACTCGTTTGATTTTGATCCATGGATTAGTTATTTTTGTGTTAAAAAAATGTGTTTGTTGGTTTGGGGATTTTGATCTGAACAGTAACTGTTTTTTTTTTTTTTTTTTTTGTTGGTTTGGTTGCCTTGTTTGGTGCTTTTTGATCTGAATAGTAACTGTTTTTTGTTGGTTAGGTTGCTTTGTTTTGGGCATTTGATCTGAATAGTAACTGTTTTTGTGCGTTATAGTACAGAAACAGACCCATAACATGTGTTAATCCCCTGTTAGAATGATATATAACGTGTGTTGCTTTACAGAAACAGAACAATAAAGATATTCAATCGACAAGCTGGATGGATGTAGGCGACGCTAATGCGGGGACATGTGTTAAAAAAAAAGATATTCAATAGGTCACATTTTTTGGGAAGGAACTCTTCATTCATTTATAACATGTGTTAGTGGTTCATGCTGTAAGAGAACTCCATGATGTAACCTGACATGTGTTCATGTATAACATGTGTTCATGTATAACATGTGTTAAGCCCCTGATAGAATGATATATAACGTGTGTTAACCTTTGTTAATTTAAAAAGTATGTACACAGGACAAAAAGAACATGGTTACTTCTTTGACCATGTGGATAAATGTAGACCATGTATTTTATTTCATTTGACTAGATTGACATTCGAAATCATTGTGAAATTCTATGAAGCCAAACATCAACCATTGATTATGTTTTATTAACTAGATCTATGGTTGTCATTTAATTGGTATATTTATAACATTTAAATAAACCAGTAGTTCAAAAGCAAACATCCTGAACCATGGCGCCAACATGGTACAAACACACAAAACTTTTATTTGTAGTTATCCAAACAGAGATTCATGCATTTGTTTTTTATTTTGCTGAGTATACAACAATGACGAAATTACGTAGGGGATGATTGAGTACGAGTGCAAAAGCAGCAACATTTGAGAATGGCACATGGTACACACAAACAAAAACATAACGTGTGTAACATACGTGTTTTCATTAACATGTGTTAAGTTCCCGATATACACGAAATATAACGTGTGTTAACATGTGCAGCCAGCAGGAGGATGGCATGTAAATGTGCAATATGATTAGCGGATCACGTATTGTAACACATTTATAGGTAGCTTGGGAATAAATAAAATGAAACGCCGTATTTATTCCTTCAATGGAAAAATGACTTTCCCCAGTAGTACCAGGGGATAGTTGGTGGCTCTTGTGTTAGTGGTTCATGTGTATAACGTGTGTTAACATGTACAGACAGCAGGAGGATGGCAGGTAACGTGAAATATGAATAGCGGACCAATAGTTGGTCAGATACTAACATGTGTTAGTGTACATGTAAGGTCACATTTGTTTTAATTAACATGTGTTACGTTTATGTCAGCGTTTGTTTTCACATTTGTTTTCATTAACATCCGGAACATATGATATATAACGTTTGTTAACATGTCAGCATGCGTCAAAAACGGGTGACTCCAACACAAAACATTTTTGTTGGTGAGTTTACAACAAAAATAAATGCATAGAGCCCAATAGTAACACAAATATCCTTTTTTGCTTGTTGGTGAGTCTCATGGCGGACTAAGAAGGGATGGAGCTTCCGTTGACGGTCTGTCTTTGCTGTTTATCTGCTAAATTTGCTGACTCGTCCTTTGCATGAAATTGGTAAGTCAACACGAGTACCAATGATATTGTGATGACCCCATTTGAAGAGCACGGGACATTTATACGCAAATTCGTGTCCTATACGGGGTGTGCTCGGGTTGTGAACGAATTGCTTGGTAGTGAATTACAACACGTGTGGCCACCGAAACATAAGAATATATCGGTTAGCATTAAATGTATAATTTGAAGCTGACCATTTATGTGCCGGTGATTTTGGAAAGTTACATTGCTTAGGAAAAGAAATCTTCGTTTAAATATAACATGTGTTAGAGAGTAATGTACTGGTAAATTTGTATGCAGAGATTTGGTTTTTCATGTTGTCAAAGAGCATTGTCTTAATTTCGTTGCCTAAACAACGTGAGATAACCAATTCAACGTGTGTTAATCCCTCATTAATATGTGTGTTAAATACGCCATCCATGGATGCATAGAGGCCGAAAAGAAAAATTGTTCGTTTGCATATAACATGTGTTAAAGATTAATGTACTGGTAAATTTGTCAAAAGTTAGATTGCCTAGAAGCAAGTTACTATATTACGTGAGATAACAAACGTGTGTTAAGGCCCTATTAACACCAATACTCATAGAATGGATGCATGTATGCCGAAAGAAAAAGGTTTCTTTTACACATAACATGTGTTAGAGATTAATGTACTGGTAAACTTGTAAAAAGCTACAGTGCCTACAAGCAAGTTACACACAAAATGGATGCATAGAGCCCAAAAGCAACCCAACTATGCTGAGGTCGACTTCAAGGCAGAAGTTCGGGAGGCCAGAACATTTTTAACAACACGTCCTAGATAAAATAATAAGAGTCTCACATTACATATTACTAGTAACCAAGGTTAACACACGTTATATATCATTCTAACAGTGGCTTAACACAAGTTATACATGAATAGATGTCAGGTTACATCATGGTGTTCTGTTACAGCATGAACCACTAACACATGTTATAAATGAACGAAGAGTTCCTTCCCAAAAAAATGTACACGTGTTACGATCAGTATATGCACATCATGGTGTTTTTGCAAACCACTTTTGATATACATGAATACAAGTCGGGTTATAATGGATGCTTACATGTTATCATATGTATACAAGTGGGGTTACAACAAGATTACGATATTAACTAAGCTCACCATTAAACTCATCCCCCCCCCCCCCCCCGTTGACTGTTTTCACCCTTGTCACATGTTAATCAATTACATGTTCAGAACAGACAAATTGTAACACATGTTAGATCAGTATATACACATCATGGTGTTTTGTAAACCACTAGCTTATACATAAATACATGTCAGGTTACAAAAAGATTATAACAGAGGCTTAACACATGTTATACATTCCAAAATGTGCTAAACATGTTATAAATGAACGAAAACTTGTTACAGCATGAAAACTTCTTTATGGATCTGTTACAGCATGAACCACTAACACATGTTATAAACGAACGAAAAATTATTTCCCAAAAGATTTGACTTATTCAATATCCCTGCATCCATCCAGCTTGTCAATTGAATATCTTTATGGATCTGTTTCTGTAAATCAACACACGTTATATATTATTCTAACAGGTGTTTAACACATGTTATGGGTCTGTTTCTGTAAATCAAACAACCCAACAAAAAAAACACTTACTGTTCAGATCAAAAGGCAAAACCAGCAACCAAACCAACAAAAAAAAACAATTATTGTTAAGATCAAAATCCCCAAACAAGCAACCAAACCAACAAAAAATCCCGTTCAAAAATCTCATCCTAAAGTTTTCGATTTATTTAAAATACATGCACATTAACCATTACTAGATCTTGATTGAAGACAGAGGAGAGGAGAGAGAGAGAGAACATTAACCATTACTAGATCTTGACTCCGACGACGTTTCGAACTCCGGCGCCACCAACCACCCTCCACCACCTTCTACAACCACCCACTGTCGCCGCTATCAACTACCAACAACCCAGAATGAACCAGCCACCACCTTCCACCAACCACCATCGTGCCTCACTCATCGTGCATCTACCGCCTCCCCTGCCCCAACCATAACGGTCAACAACACCACCGCCACAGCGCTGCTGCTGCCGTGGGTGGCTGGAAACCCACCAGTTTTCTCTCTCTCTTTCGATTTCTCTGGACCTCTCTTTCTCTTTCGATTTCTCTGGTACTCTCTCTCACGGCTCTCACTATCTCTTTAGGCTTGCAGGTTGTAAGTGTTGTGTAGAGAGAAGGGAAAGTCATGGGAAAGAGGGAATTGAGAGAGCTGAGATTGTGATTTTGAATTGGATATGAAGAGAGAGAAAGAGAGGTGCATTAAAGATAATAGGACTAGACAGTGGAAAGAGAAGGAATATACTACCCAAAATGCCCTTCTAGTTGACTAATGTGTATTATTACATTTCTTTTAAATCTAATTGTTACCAAAATTACGAGAGCCATTGATCAAGTGTGATGAAACATAATCAATGGATGGTATTGGGTTTGCATAGTTTTTTAAAAAAGATGGGGTTTCTTGTATAGCCAAGCCCTATATATATATATCACTAGTTAAAGTTTATTTAACTAACATATATATATATATATATATATATATATATATATATACATATTTGTCAAAAGAGTTTTGACTAATCTTTGTAAGAAATAAATTTATATATCTATATATAAATCGGGTTCAAAAAAAATATTATACCACGGACATCCTTCGCTAAAAGTATACATGTAGCAAGACTACATACATAGCGGTCACACGAGATGACATGGTCAAATGTGTTGGCATACACACCAAACCATCTCCATGAATTTTAAATATGATATTCTATGATGGATCCATATACTTCCTAATGTATGATTGAAATCTAAATGAAATGGTAGTCTTACTGGCTATTTGGCAAATTTTGAATTCATAAGTTCTGAACCAGTAAGAGGTCTGAACCATTAAGTGTTAAACCAGTAAGATTTCTGAACCATTATCAGCCAGTATAATGCTTAACCGTTCAGAGACAACTGTCTGACCAATTCAGATAAGAGGTCTTAACCATTCAGACTCGATTTAATGCTTAACCATTCAAAGACAAATGTTTAAACCATTCAGACATCTACTCGCGAAACAAACAGCCATTAAGAGTCCATTAAGAACAGACTCTAACTATAGTGAAAATATATATTAAAAATATATTATCACTATAGAGTATGCATTAATGTGTATAAGTAGTCTATTACAAGATAAAAGTGTTCAGATACTAAGTCTATAATTATGATAATTATTATATAACTCGGAATTAGCCCCATGCGCGTTGCGGCGCGGGTGCATTGTAACTATGGATTGGGTAACCTGATAGTGATTATAGGTTGCATTAACATTCAAACTATAGCTTAAATGAGAGTAATAGTCTTATAGATATTGCATCAATGGATTGGGTTATCTTATAGGTGATCACTGGTTGCATTAGGATTTCAATTTACAATTTAGATAAGAGTAATATGGTTTTTTTCTTCAAAAGTTGATGTCCTTGTGCGTTGCTGCTTTCCCAGTTTTAGCCAAAAGGTCTCCGTTCCTTCGAATGTTAATATCTTTGTCTTCCCAATTTTGTTGTAGATGCCAAAATATTTTGTGTTGTTGCATATGAAGGCGGAGTATTTCCTGTTGCTCTATGTGTGTTTCAAAAGGAATGGCTTTTGTGAAAGCTGTTAGCTTTTTTAGCCTTTTTTGCACCGCACCTGGAAAATCAGCATGAATGCATCTTCGGTTTTTTTACTTGTAAAAAATGTTGCCTTTCCCGTTATCCTTTTACTTCTTTGGTTGTTTTCCCGATGTTTCATTGTCTGTGTGCCGGTTAGGGGATATTTACTTTATAGTTGGTCTAATACGTTTGGCCTTTTACATTTTAGAATTTAAATAAATTTACATGAGGGTCATATATATATATATATATATATACACAAACACCTGGTGATACCAGTGTTCTTCTTTTGGTTGTTGCTGTTTTGGATCTGGGTCGTTGGGATTGTCAGTGGTACTCGAGCTTTGTTCAATGCCATTGAGTCGTCTTATTTCATTTAAGTGTTCGAATGTGCAGCTTTTCTCCTAATATTATATATATCTGCAAGCAAAACAAGTATTTTGCCATGTTCTACCCATCCTTGCACTTTATTAGATTCAAATAAACCTTGATTTTTTTTACATTTGACAACGTACGAGAAACAATTTTTCAAACGTATATAAAAACTTAACATTCACGCGTGCCGTTTTTACATATGTTTGAAAAATATATTTACACGTGACGTTTAGAGGAGCTCGGACCGACGATCAAGGGCGTAAAAAAACATTTTTTTTCATTCGACACCGTGTGCAAAAAAAAAAGTTTACATTCGACAACTTACGTAAAAACGTTTTTCAAACGTACGTAAAAACTATTTTACGCCTTCCCTTTTTACATACATTTGAAAATTAGATTTACGCGTGACGTTTAGAGGAGCTCGGGTCGACGATCATTTTTACGCACGTTATCAAAACATTTTTTTATTTATTTTTTTACATAGTGGTGTTCTCATACCAAGTTCGTGTAAATGTTTACGCACGTTGTCAAAACTTTTTTTACGCACGTTGTCGAATGTTTTTTTTAAGTTGTAGTGCAAAGTTATCGAACGTTAACGAATGAAATAGAAATTCTCAATAAACATATAAGAAAAATATGGCTTGCATTCTATAAAGAATATTATGTCAGAATTAAGGGAAAATAGAGTAGAAAGAAATAGATATTATTTTCGATAATTTTGTATTTTCTAATAAACATATAAGACAAATATAGCTTGCATTTTATAAAGAAAATTATGTCATATTAGGGAAAATAGCGGAAAAAAATAGATATCATTTTCGATATTTTGTATTTTCTAAATTACGTAATACTTTTGGTGTTTGAATTTAAAAACAAATATATTTTTTCCTAATTTTAAATATAAAAGAATAAAAGGGATTAAAGAAGAGAGATAATGATTATGTGATGTGTTTTAGAGTGAAGAAACACGGAACTAATTTTAGGGTTAATTAGTTTGGTTTATGTTTCAATCATGAGGGTTAATCTTCTTAAACTTTCCTGAGCTCCGATGTGATCCTTTCTTCCTGCAAAACAGCAACACCGTTAGCTAGGGCTGTAAACGAACCGAACGTTCAGCGAACAGTTCGTGAACCGTTCGGCGGGAAGTTCGTTTATGTTCGTTCGTTTACTAAACGAACGAACATGAACAAGAAATTTCGTTCGATTAGTTAAATGAACGAACATGAACAGAGGTCTCGTTCGTTCGATTGTGTTCGTGAACGTTCGGTAAGGTGTTCGTGAACATTCGTTGATTTGCATTCGTTTATATTCGTATGTTTGTGTTTTAATTGAAGATCTTTGTACTTTCTTATATTTTATTTGTACTTTTTATATTATTAAACTTTTATTTATTTTATTACCCTAACAATTAAACTAGGAAACCCACTTTCACCTTGTTTATGCATCATTTTCCTTTCATTTCTCATTATTTACATCGGCGAATGCGATTGACCTCCGTGCCACAATAAGGGATTCAAGTTCGAGTGCTACTCTCTGGGCCATCTATCTTTATCCTTCGTCGCGTTTGCCAAATTTATTTGTGTTCGTGAACCGTTCGCGAACACGCTCATTTCCTTAATGAACGAACACGAACATAAAATTTCGTTCGGTAAGTGTTCATGAACCGTTCGTGAACACATTTATTTCCTTAACGAACGAACAAGAACAAGGCCTTGTTCGTGTTCGTTCGGTTCGTTTACAGCCCTACCGTTAGCTCGTTAAGAGGGGAATATGGGGGTTTCCCTCTTAACCAGACTCCGGCGTGAGAATAAGTAACTGCTTTAAGGAAATAATTGTGTTACGAGTGAGAGAAAAGGGAATGAAATGTTTAACCTGTGCATGGAGGTCTTTATTTATAGCCGGAGAGGCGTGAGAGGAGATGGGCTGATGGGCCTTGTGCCGGAAGGCGACAAACAGGGAATATCCTCCTTGTCTCACTGGTATCGACCGTTAGTGTCTTCTAGAAGATCTTCGGTGCTGGCGCACCATGATTGGAGCCACGTGTCCCAGTTGTCGGTCTTGTTGTCCCTCTGCCATCAGCAGGCAAGTGGAGATCATGGGGCAGGTGTCGCCGCCCCTTGATTGGTGCCACGTAGGAGTCCTTGTGTACTCTCTGTCTCTTGCACGTCAGACGATCGTGGAGCACGATAGAGCACCGCCTGGAGGATGCTGATTGGCCTATTCTTCTGCCATTTGTACTTTTGTACTCTCTGAAGTGGCCTTGCGCCTTAACTCCTGCGCGACCCTTGCTGAGCACGTAATTAGCCCGCGCAGGGTTGTAGGGGCTGAAGGCTCTTATTCAGAACACCAAGTGTGGAAACTGATGTCATCTTTTGTTTGGACCTCGCGCGAGGTCAGGCTTTGCTTGAGTAGCCCGCACGGGTCTGAAGGTTGATCAGTTTTCTGAGTAAGGAGTATGGTCCAGCGTGCGACCTAAAATGGTCTGCGCGGCTTTTTGGGACCATACCCCTTCATAGAGGTAAGAGAGAGGAGATGTGACATTGAGAGAAATAGACTAAAATACTTTTTTGAATTAATTTGATAATTGGTGATGTGTTAAAATTCTATTTGATGGAGTAGCTCTTTGTGCAAAAATGTGGCTAGGAAATGGTTGGGTGTCTAACAAGACCACATGATAGAAACAAACGGTGTAGCTAGAAGACTAGAGGGTATGGGGGCCGGCTCAGCCCCGGCTAGCCCCGGCGCCGCACCCCAACACCGCCCCCTGCCCTCCATCCCGTCCTCTCCGTCACCCACTAGACGCTCGTGACGTGCCATTTTTCAAACATTTAGCCGTTACAACGGCTACTTTAATTAATTAATAAAAAAACCCATTTTCTATAAAAATACCCCTCTTTCACCATTTTCTTCCCACTTTCAACCCAAAACACTCTCATTTTTATACCTATCTTTTATAAAAAAAAAATATCTTTTCACCCACAATGCAATCTAATTCTTGGTGGTCCTCGTCTTCGGAGGAAGGGGAGATGCTTTACGCAAACGCTGTGCTACGGGCGACGAAGAGTTTTATAGAGGAGGAAGAGGAAGAAGTCTCGTCTGAAATACAAACCAGGCAACAACGGATTAACAGAGACCGCGAAGGTTTATCATTAATAAATTTTTTATCCTTATTCGTTCTTTCCTCATATTTATATTTTTTATGACAGGAGCGCGCACGAGAAATTGGTGAACCATTATTTTTCGGATGCACCCCTTTACAATGACGAGATTTTCAGACGTAGGTTCCGAATGAGTCGCCGGTTATTCACACAGATTGCTGATGATTTGGCAGGGTTCGACCCGTTTTTCACGTTACGATACGATGCTCGTGGCGCACGAGGGTTCACCACGTTACAAAAGTGTACTGCGGCTATTCGCCAACTGGCGTACGGGACAGTGGCCGACGCTTTGGACGAGTACTTACATATGTCGAAAAGAACTACGCGGGAATGTTTGTATCGGTTTTGCGAAAATGTGGTGAAACTGTATAGCAAAAAATATTTGCGGAAACCAAACGCGTATGATGTTCAACAATTGTACCAAGCTCATGAAGCACAACATGGGTTTCCGGGAATGCTCGGTAGCATTGATTGTATGCATTGGGCGTGGCATAAATGCCCGAATGCGTAGCGAGGCCAATATACGCGAGGCGATCACGGCCATCCAACGTTAATACTTGAGGCCGTGGCATCACAAGATTTGTGAATCTGGCATGCTTTCTTTGGTCTCCCCGGTTCACTTAACGACCTTAACGTGCTATACCAATCAGCGATCTTCAGCGACGTCGTAAATGGAACCGGTCCGGACACTAGTTTTTCAGTTTCTAGGGTTGAATATAGGCGCGGTTATTATCTTGCTGACGGAATATATCCGTCTTACTCTACAATTGTCAAGACTATTCCATACCTAGAGGACGAAAAAAGAAAAAAATTCGCCAAGCGTCAAGAAGCGGCAAGAAAAGACATTGAACGTTGTTTTGGTGTTCTACAAAGAAAATGGCAAATCATTGAACAACCGGCACGTGCGTTCACACCGAAGAGGTTGCGCCTTTGTATGTACGCTTGCATTTTGCTCCATAACATGATTTTTGAAGACGAAGGTCGGGCGATTTGTGAGTATAATGAGAATGCATCTATCGGGAATATTGTCCCGGTAGTATTTAACCAACATTAATTAAAAGATTATGTTTATACATCCAGAATCATAGCAAAAGCCATTAACAAAAGGCAAATTGGAAAATAATAATCCCATCTTTCTTAAATTGGCCAATAATAATCCCAAGTCACGAATTAGCCGCCAATAATCCGACCTCGTCCAACTTTTTTGTAAAATACTCCGCCGTTAATTCTGCCTAACGTCGTTATGAAAAATGGTGACGTGGCTGCCACATGTTAAATGACTCAAATGACATGGATTTTTTTAAGTGACATGGATTATTGTATATCTTTTAATGGTTTTGTTAATTTAACCATTATCTTCAAACAATATTTATCTTCATCAGTTCATCTTTAAACCATATTCATCATCATCATCGAGATTTTCACAGATATAAGCTTCATTTCTTTCACTTCCAAGTTCAATTCAACAACAACAATTATGCATATGCAACTGTTATCCTTCTGCAATTCAGACCCACTCCCCCTTTATCCACCTTCACAAAACCCCTAATAAAATCCTTCTGCAATTCAGACCCACTCCCCTTTATCCACCTTCACAAAACCCCTAATAAACTCCCATCTTTTTACCTCCAAAATCCATTTAAAAAAACCATCAAAATACTACCAACAAAAAGTTAACCGTGTATGTTGTTAAAGAGGACGAACAACCACAATCAACACATTCAAAGGCCAAACCCGGATCTGAAGAACACTGATACTTCAGAACAATTTGATAGATGGTGGTTGTTAGTCAAGCAGAAGGTGCGAGTAAAGGATAGTGGTTTACATTCTAGGGTTTGGCCTTAGCCGGTCACTTGTATTTGCTATTGGGGATTTGAGAATCAGAACAAATGAAAGATGGTGGTTTATGGTGGAGGTTTGGGTGAAGTGGTGAAGGGGTGGAGGTTGGGGTGAAATGGTTGCAAATCTATGAAGATACTGTTGAAGATGATGAAGTGGTTGTAAATCTATGAAGATGATAAATGGTGGCTGCTATGAAGATGATGAAGATGATAAATTAGGGTTCATGTGTTCTGATAGTGATGAAGATGATGAAGTGGTCAATGCCCCTTTTTATAATCAGTCAACAAAGCCATGTCATTTAAAAAAAATCCATGTCATTTGAGTAATTTAACATGTGGCAGCCACATCATCATTTTTCATAACGACGTTAGGCAGAATTAACGGTGGAGTATTTTACAAAAAAATTGGACGAGGTCGGATTATTGGCGGCTAATTCGTGACTTGGGATTATTATTGGCCAATTTAAGAAAGATTGGATTATTATTTTCCAATTTGCCTTAACAAAAACCAAAAATCAAGAAATCATACCAGACCTGATTTTTTCTTCAATCCGATTTGGTAGAACATATATGGAACAACGTAAAAGGGGGGGGGGGGGGGGGGGGGACGGTGACGAAGACGATAGCAAGTAGTATTTATGTTTGTGTGTTTTTTTAAATCTAGTCTTTTTTTATAAATTTTAGGTAGTGTAAATTTTTTTTTAGGTTATGTAATTTTTATTTATGCTATGTAATGGATTTAATTATCTTCTTTTATGTCTTATTTTTATTTAATTTTTGAATTGTTTTTATAAAGTTAAACAAATAAAAAAGTTAAACAATAAAAATTAAATGATGTGGGGTCCCATCCTCCACCCCCTTGAAAATGCTTGGAGGGTCATCCCATATAGGATGGGGATGTAGCGTCCTACATGGCGGCCCATCCCCTTGGGGATGACCCTCACCATACCTACTAGCCGAATGTACAAACTGGTGGTAAGGTCTGCTAAAAAGTAGACAGCTAAACCAAAGTAAATCAATCATAAACCCTAGTAATTAGCACAAAAGTCTTCACCATTTCTCATATCACTAAATCATCATGTTTAGAAACTTGTACTCCCCTTTAATTCTTTAACTAATGATCAAATAATTGTACTCTGTAAAATATAGAACAAATGACTCAATAGATCATGGTCTATTTATACACAAAGACACACAACTGGTGATCTTTATTAATTTACGTCACCTAGAAAGCAACCTCTAACAATCTAAATAATCGAATAATTCGCAGTTGTTATAAACCGATTGGTAGTCTTACAAAACACTGTTACATTGAACGACTGATACAATCTATTAAAACAATTGTCTTATAAAACAAGTGTTGTCTATGACCAACAGTTGTTCCTTCAACAACAGTTCTTCTCATCAGCACTTGCCTAATTGCCTTTGGTTCTTCACAATAGTTTCTCTTATCTTCATTAGTCGTTTTATGGAAAAGCAGTTCTTTAAACGCTTTGACTCAAATCTTTATTGGTGAAGAAAAGCTGTTTTGACCAGTTCTTGGACCTTGGCATACCAGTTCAGGGTTCAACATCTCTAAAATTTGGTAATGTTGACGTGTTTTGAATTATTTATGTTGATCAATATTTAATTATTAAATTGTTATTCATTGGTTAAAATTGAATACATGTTGATAAATTTTGAATTTCGAGTTAAAAAAGGAAACTTTGACAAAACTAATTTTTCATTAATATTAAAAGAAAATGAATTTCGAAAAAAATTCTTTTTAAATTCGGAAGTAAGTTTTACATGATTATATTTATTGAATTGAATTAATTTTTAAAATATTGGGAATGTATATTGTGATGTCAAGTGATAAAATCTGTTGTTACTTTATAAAGGGGTCATGTGTCCCCTATTTGCTTTTTTAATACGATATAGCCATAACATCCGTGTGCAAATATGGGTGATTTCTTAGAAAACCCTGCATAACAAATATAAATGATGAATATGCTTATATTTATAGACTTATAAATAGATAAGTCAGTCAGTAAATACTTAAAGTTTAGAGTATAAAAAATACAAAAAGATACAATTTATTAATCTTTTGTAAACAAAATAACATTTGCATTCAAGTATGTTCTTTTTCCAAAAAACAATATTTTAAATCAACAGTCGTTTCAATCCCCTTCAACCTCCACAAAACACTATTTTAACCCAACAGTGGTTTTAAACCACCGTTTTAATCCAACAGCAGTTTCAACAACAGTTTTCTCCACAACACTCTGCTTTAACCCAACAGTGGTTTCAAACATCTATTTTCATCCATCTGTTGACCAAAATCAACAGATATATCAACCACTGTTTTATTTTCAAACATCTATCCACAACAAAACAACTATTTTAATCCAACAGTGGTTTTAAACCACCGTTTTAACCCAACAGTGGTTTTAACAATAGTTTTCTCCACAACACTCTGCTTTAACCAAACAGTGGTTTCAAACATCTGTTTTCATCCATCTGTTGACCAAAGTCAACAGATGTATCAACCACTGTTTTACTTTCAAACATATGTCCACAACAACAGAGCTTTCATCATTTAAACAGACCTTTGCCAATATTACAAGCTTTTAAACTCTCAAACCTGAATATTCATTTGATTAATTTAAATAACAAACATGGTTAATAATTTTAACACAACTAATTATATAAAATATGAAAGTGTCAAACAGAGGTAACTATATAATAAACAAGGTTCAAAACAGCAAACAACATTCAGTGAAATACAGCATAATAATGTCTAATCAATGGGTGAAACAGTAGTCTCGATAAATAAAGCTCCTTTCGGACCATTGTAGTTGTCAACATGTTGGAGGTATTTCAAAACTTGATTGCTCAGATCAACTTCAACCATATCCCCCCAACTTCAACTTCAACCTTAAATACTTAAAGTTTAGAGTATGAAAAATACAAAAATATACAACTTATTAATCTTTTGTAAACAAAATAACATTTGCATTCAAGCATGTTCCTTCTCCAAAAAAACAATATTTTAACTCAACAGTCGTTTCAATCCTCTTCAACCTCCACAAAACACTATTTTAACCCAACAGTGGTTTTAAACCACCGTTTTAACCCAACAGCGGTTTCAACCACAATTTTCTCCACAACACTCTGCTTTAACCCAATAGTGATTTCAAACATCTGTTTTCATCCATCTGTTGACCAAAGTCAACAGATGTATCAACCATTGTTTTATTTTCAAACATCTGTTCACAACAAGAGAGCTGTCATCATTTAAACAGACCTTTGCCAATATTACAAGCTTTTAAACTCTCAAACCTAAATATTCATTTAATTAATTTAAATAACAAACATAGTTAATAATTTTAACACAACTAATTATATAAAAACTACGAGTGTCAAACAGAGTTAACTATATAATAAACAAAATTCAAAACAACAAACAGCATTCAGTAAAATATAGCATAATAATTTCTAATCAATGGGCGAAACAGTAGTCTCGATAAATAAAGCTCCTTTCAGACCATTGTAGTTGTCAACAAGTTGGAGGTATTTCAAAACTTCATTGCTCATATCAACTTCAACCATATCCCGCCAAATGCTTGTTATCAGCCACTTGTTATTTTCAATTATATTAGTCCTTCGGCGCCTATCTACATAATCAACTACGCGAGGATTATTGAAAACAAACACCTTGATCCAACCTTCTTCTTCATATCTGAGCAAATCAGCAGTTAGCTCAGCAGACTTTCTAATAACAATCAAATGCAGCCTCTTTCCGATGGTCAAAAAAATGCCCTTGGCAATGTAACGCCCTAACACGTTTTAACCAAAAATCGCAGCGGAAATACGAACTTAAAAATTTTCTTTCATTGTATTCATTCTAACATACTTAGAAATACATTAAATCACTCTTTTACATTAAATACATTAATGCTTTCTATAAATTTATAAAATATGGCCTACTTATATTAAATTACGTGACCACATACACACCCACGTACAATCCATGTCTTGACTCGATCTTCAACCGCGTACACTTCTTGATGAAACATCCATAAACCTGTACAGCCTGCAGTCACCACATTCAATCACATCATTAGTAACCAGTGACATAATACAAAATCTTATCACATGCATAATAAGGCGTTAACATATCATGCTTTCTCTTATACTAGCCCCTTCATCCATCCATTCGATCACTCGCATCAGATTGCGGAGCCAACCTTCACTTCCATTGTTAACATGCCTATATTTCACATTAATTCTCAATAGAAAAATGGTTAGTATCATTAGCTTTTCTTTATATGAACATATCCTCGAATACACATAACTCATCTTATTCACTTTCGCATATAATTAAATACTCACTCAAGCATATATTCACTTTCTATTCATACACGTACTTACAATTTACATCCTACATGTATAACTCCTTAATTCATCTTTATGCATAGTTCGTTATGTAAGTTCCCTTTTCTTACCCAAACTTAATCGAATCTCTTTCTTAACCACCTCCGACCCATTTCCACTAAAACTTAACTTAGTAATAACATTGATCCATATCTTCTTACATTACATTCAATAATTACCATATATCATAAATACATTACCAAACAAAAGGGTAAGTTCGGAGTTCACTTACCTCGTGCGTCCGAGTTCGAGCATAGCTTCCGTGTTTATCCTTGGCCCGTTTCCCTTTCATGCTTGTGTCCATGTTGACATGACTCCTATCCGTACATGTCATCACATTCATCATAACATGATTAGCATACATGAGCATACATACCTTTTAATGAGGGTTTCTTGCCATATCATCTTATCAACTAATTTCTCACTTGTAATCCATTCAAAACACATTCCTTATACAAATCTATTATTTAATTCATCATCATCACATTCTACATACATTTATTCATTATTAGCATACAATCTCACTTATCATTTTTCTCCTAAGCATTTCATCAAACACTTGGTGCGCATATCACTTTCTAAGCATAATGTACAAGTGCTTTAAGCATGTTCTTCCCTATTTCATCTTATGAACCATCACATTCAAGCAAAATCTCATAATCATAAATTCCACATCAAGCTTATCTATCTAAGTCTATCATATAACACCTTATACATCACAAGATCACACTATAACATCTACAAGTTCATCATGATCATCATCTTCACACTCATGCAATGGGTTTTCATTCTAAATCACCCAATTACTTGAAATTATTCATAACACAAGTTCTATTTGGTGTTTCTAACACCTCTACAAGCTTAATTGCATACAAATTCATGTATTGATCATAACCCACTTCAAACAAGATCATCAAATCTAAGTTTTAAGACATACCTTACGATCCCCTTGTGAAGGTGATCGTTAATTCATGTTCGGTTGTGAATTTGGGCTTCGTTTAGCCTTTCAATTTGGAGAATTTGTGAAGTTTAGGGTTTTGGCTCCATGGGAGCCTTCCCTGCTCGTTGATGAACACACACACGATGTGTGTGTATGTGTGTGTTGTTTTCTTTTTAATAAAACAACTTTCAAGTTGTTCACTTTGGTCCCTCATGTTTTGTTTTAATTAAATAAGGCTACAACCCTTCGTTTAATACCAACGATACTAATATTCAACTAGGTTAATTATTCCTAGTTAATAATTATTTACGGGTTCACTTTTACCCCTAACGGTATTTTTACCCGTTCCTCTATATTAACCGGGTTTAAATTACCAAACCCATTTTTGGGGTGTTACAGGCAAGGATTGACTACGATACTCTCGGGAAAACGAAGCATTCTGAAAGTCTCAGAAAGAACATCGAAAGCAACGATGTTCCTCTCACCTAGTGGATACCAATAATTTGAAACCATGAAATATATGGTTTTATCAGCATAAATTCCTGGAGACCATGAATAACTTCCAGAACCATAATTATTTACGTTAGCGAAATTTATTGTTCTCCATGACTCACGACGTCGTGAGTAAACACGAGCAGTAGCCACATTACGGTAACAGCTGATGTGAAGCACTTTCAGATCATTGGATTGATCAAAATAAATTCCACCTGTATCAGAGTTTCGATCATGAATATAATTTAGGTTGTCGTCAGACAAAAACTTATAGCGCCTGGTAGTTGGATTCCAAAGGATCAGCTCACAGCAAATCCCTTCATTGCAAACTAACAGCAATCCATTAAATGACGATAGAATACGTAAGAAGGTAGGGTGGACATTGTTAGGAAAACTTAAGGTTTTGCTTGTCCCGACTTGCAAATTACCAGCTACTATGCTGTCAACGACAATTGACGTTTCTTTAAAGGAGAGTGGTTTCTTTTGTAGTGAATCTCCACTTCGGAGAGCATGGATCATCTCAAATGCATGACTTGACGGTTCCCTATAAACAATTTTCGAAAGACATTTCAAACGACCAATATCTTCTGCAGGGAGCCTCGTGAAAATTTCATCAACAATCATTTGAAACCCAATGTTTTCCATTTCGCAGTGAACAAATGCGTGTTTGAAAGCGAAAGAAATTGTAAAGATATCGATAAACAAAAAAACTTTGAAGATGATTGAGTAGATGGATGAAAGCGGTAATGATGAAAGTAGTTTCCCAATGTATTTTATATACCCAATGAAGGCGGTTATGACTAAATACATCGTCAGACTAACTTAGTGTGTAAAGAAGATGATGCGACAATGGTTAGGCTTTTAATGCAAAACATTTCAAAAGTGCGTTTCCATGGGAAAAGTATAAAATTAAATATCAAGAAATCCAAAGGACAAATTTTAAACCTTCAAAAAAAAAAACAAGTTATCATAATTACACTTAACCTCCTCGTTTACCATAAAACGCCTTTACCAAAAGACAGAAGTGAGTGAGTGACATTCATTAATTGCAAATTACATATCCCCAGGAATTTTGAATTTGAAACTACCGGTAATTTCAAAACATCTGCTAAGTTATACGTTTGCCAAAGGAAGGACTTTCAACCTCTGCTGGCTTTAAAGGATAGATATGGGCAGAGGTTTTGAGATGAGGCAGACTTTTAGATAGATTTTAAAATAATTTTATATATATTAGGCTTTATGATGCAGTAATGACATAAGAAAATTATTGTTGGACAGCCTCTCTGGCTACCACATCAGCTTTTCTTATGCCACATCGAGATTATTTACCATTATCGGCATTTCAAAACTTCAACAATTGTCTTTTAAACCTCTGTTGAGTAGGATCTAATGTCTATCATCTGTTGTTCTTTAAGATCTGTTAACCCATAGCAGACCTTTGCTTCTTCAAACTTTCTTCAGACTATGTCTTCATCAGCAGATGATCACTTGAAACAAATGTTCTCTTTAGGCAGAATTTACCTCTGACAAACATTTAGAGGAGCAGATGTTGTATATTTGTAATTGAGAGGAAATTCTTCAAAAAACTGTTGACTTACCAAATAATAAAAAAATAATAAAATTTCAAACCTCTGGCATAAAAAAATAATAAATAAAATCTCTTCATTTAAAGACAGCAATACTCTACATGGTAAACACATGCTTCTACAACTCCAGCAGACAAAGATGTTGCGAACCTCTGTTAGGCAACAACAGATGTTGCCAACAGTACTCTTCATTTAAAGACCAACAATACTCTACATAGTAAACACATGCTTCTACAACTTCACCAGACACGGATGTTGAGAACTTCTGTTAGGCAACAACAGATGTTGGTAACAGTAGCAAGTCAAACAGCCGTTAGATTAGCAGAGGATCACTACTAAATAGTTGTTCTCTTTGGGCAGACTTTACCTTTGACAGAGATTTAAAGTAACAGATGTTGAGTATTTGTAATTGAGAGGGGGAAATTCTTCAAAAAACTATTGACTTACCAAATCATAAAAAAATAATAAAATTTCAAAACTATGGCATAAAAAAACAATAAAAAAAACTCTTCATTTAAAGACCAACAGTACTCTACATCCTAAACACATACTTCTACCACTTCAGCGCACACAGATGTTGAGAAGCACTGTTAGGCAACAACAAATGTTGACAACAGTAGCAAGTCAAACAGCCGTTAGATCAGCAGATGATGATTTCGAGCAGATGTTCTCTTTTGGCAAACTTTAACTTTGACAGATCTATACAGTAACAGAAATTGATTCTTTGTAATTCTTCAAAAAATTGTTCAAGCACAATTCAACATCAACATAAGCTAAATCAAACTCAGAGACAATTTCACATCTACATCAATATCGACCTGCAATAATCAGACGGTATTAAAAGTTACATAATAATACTTATGCACCTTAAAGTAAAAATAAAATGCTCCACAAACATTAATAGGATTAAAATTTAATTATGAGGATTAAAAGATCAACAATTACATCGAGTACTGAACAACGAAACTTTAAAATCTAACAACAACACCAAGAAATTTAGGAATCTAACAGCAAAAATGAAGTGCTTTTAGCTTCAACTCCATCGAGTACTGAACCTCTCAATGTATATCTTTGACAGTCGCCATGAACTCCATGAAAGTATTGAAGGCATCGCCATCAGGTTTCTGGAAACACTTCATGAAGAGTAGCCCTATCCTCATATACTTAGCTGTCAACTTGCTTGATAAAGAGCTGCTTTAAATCAACGGAGCCTGCAGAAGTGTATACATTCTATACATCAAAATTCCAAACTTTATGCTTCTTTTAATACAAAAAAGGCAGGGAAGAACAAACTAAATCTACTTATATATCTTATTAAATAAAATTTTATCTTACAGCAGAAGCAGATCCTTTCTTTCGTTTAGTAGGAACCACTGTGGGTTCTAAAGAACCTTTATCTGCCCAAGTCATTCATAATCATCATTTAGTTATAAGCAAAAATTATTTTAACTGTACATTTAATAATATTTCTTTGTGTTTAATTTAATACCATCAATATCCATATTAACATATTCTAAAACCATTCAGTCTAATCACAAATACTTTTACCACTGGTCGCTCGAAGAAAACAGAGCTGGAATATATCAACAGTTTAAAATCCACAAACCTAAAATAACCCGTAGATGATTGTATGAATTTCAAACAACTGTGATTAGACTGAAATATAAAGCGAGAATTAGAGTAGATCAAAATTAAAAATTCAAAATTTCAAAATTACAAAAAAAAAACATACTTTCAACGATGTTGGAACAATGATGCTGGAAACAACTGTAGAACAATCACCATCATCATCTGCTCAAATCATTCACAATCATCATTTAGTCATAACTGAGATAAAAAAACAATTATGAAAAATCAAAAACCAAAACAAACATAATTATATAGATGACATTACCATCATCAAGGCAAACCACATATCCCCAAAATTTGTTCTGAAAGTGGGTCAGAGAGAGCTTCGGTTTTCGTTTATCCTTTATGAACAAATGTCGAGTATTGAGAAGAAGGGATTTGAGGGAGAGATACATTGGAAGTGTGGTTTGAAAATACAAAAGCAGAGAACAAGAGAGTGTAAATATGAAGATTGAAATGAGAAAAAATAAACCTTTATATAAGAAGATGATTGACAGAAGTGAGTGAGTAACATGCATTAATTGTAAATTACATATCCCCAGGCATTTTGAATTTGAAATTACCGGCAATTTCAAAACATCTGCTAAGTTATACATTTGCCAAATGATAGACTTTCAACCTCTGCTGGCTTTAAAGGAAAGATATGGGCAGAGGTTTTAGGATAAGGCAGACTTTTAGATAGATTTTAAAATGATTTTATATATTAGGCTTTATGATGCAATAATGACATAAGAAAAGCATTGTTGGACAGCCTCTCTGGCTGCCACATCAGCTTTTCTTATGTCATTGGGATTTCCTCTTTTATAGAAAGTATAGATATGTGTGTGCATGTCTACGTGCGCACGGGTGACGTTAGTCTTTTTAAAAAAGATTATTACTTTGTGATGTCATAACATAAATAAATTTCTTATACTATATGAATATTTGAGTTTGTTTTATAGTTACACTAGGTTAATGCCCGGGTTAAACGCGGCTTCCACCAAAAACATATTATTTACTTTGAAATTTAATATTCTGTACAAACGCATACATTGGAAGAAACAAACAGAAAATTATTCAAATCCCGAAAAAAACTTCCTTGTAGACGACATTTGTTGTTTTACTCGTTACATTCTCATCTTTGTCTAGTATAAGCAACTTCACACCGGCTCTGCTTTTGACTCTTAATGTCAAACTTAGTACTCTGATCATTGTGATGAAATCCTTACACGACAAATGATAAGTTGATTAATTTTAAAAGAAAAAAAATATTGGTTAAAAAATAATATATTTATTCATATATATATAAAAAAAGCATATAAAGATTTTTAGTTCGATTTCATAAGTATCCCAACTTTGCCTCCATATGTATTCAAAGTTTCTATGTAAAGCTAATTCCCTTTTAATTCATAATGAGATCTCTTTATAAGAATGTTTTCGAAACCCATACGCCTAAGAAGACACGCCATGGTGGATGAATAGCCAAAGGGGCCTATTGCCAATAAATTTTTTGGATCACACCAATTGTTTAATTCAACAACATATTTCCCCTCATCATCTGAAGTAAAATAACTATATACGAACTCAAACTTTTTCATAATCATAAAATTATAAAACTAAACTGTTAAATGAGCATCACATGTAAACGAACTTGTAGAATTTCCAGTTGTTAAACTAAACTACATTTTTAACTTATGATAAGCCATACCTTTGAAATCATTTTAATATAAAAAGGAGCTAGTCGAATGTTTTCTATATGCAAATTTGACTGACATTAGTATGTTATTTAGAGACTTTAATTTTGACCGAACTGTAGATTACAAGGCACCTCTTATGCTTTCAAGCCTCTACGTTGAAGTGATGAAAAACAATACAAAATGTTCCCCTAAATATAATATCGAAATTTAAATTATAAAAAATAATAAATATGTCTAAAAATGATAATCGGTCCTTAAGAATAAAAATCATTTTATTACAGTAGAGATAAGAGTAGTAATCAGCCAAACACCAATAGGTTGGTATCCATTGGAAGATTAATAGATGCATTCAGTTTTGCATCCAAAACTTAGGCAAGATCAGCATGACGTCATCGAAAATAATAATAAGTATATTAGCCGGTTTAATGCTTACAACATTGTCCACTTTACGAACTTCCTGCAAGAAGTGACATGACAACAAAACTTTTAAACACATTAAAAGAAGATAATTGAGACATATTTCCTTTTTTAAACAGCCAACAAATCAAATTTTATTAAAAAACATATTAGCATTGTGTTAATCCACATCCAAAAACAACCGGACAACAAACTACATCATAGACCCAAAAAAATTAACACGAAATTTCGCCAATTTCCCATGATAAACCAACGACTTTTGACTGATGTTTAACCCATAGGTACGCCAAAACTCTAACTTTCTACTTTAAACTCTCCACCTTAGGTTGTTTACAGTTGAAGATAACATTGTTTTGACTTTGCCAAATGCACCACATGACCGTTAGAATAATGGAGTAGACAACCTTTCTCCACTTCACAGAGCCTCTCGCTTGCTTATAAAACTTCAACGGGTCCTCGAATCCAAAGAAAAAGAAGCCATAAAGCCTGAACCATGTATTAATAAAGTCCCAGATAGTTTGCGCCATGCCACACGATACTAAAAGATGTTCTGCAGGCTCCTCATGCTCCACAAAAGCTGCACATAATAGACCCAATACTGATACTTCGTCTTGCCGGATTTGTACACGTAGGCAAGTGATCCAACCCCAACCTCCACGCTAAGGGTGAGCAGAAAACCGAAATAACCGAACTGTAACCGAAAAAACCGAAAAATCCGGACCGAAAAACCGAACCGAACAAAAACCGACGGTTCGGTTCTCGGATTTTTAATAACCGAAAATTTCGGTTTTCGGATAATCATTTTCAATAATCGAAAATAACCGAACCGAACCGATAAGTTTTAATAGTATACCAAATCTATATATTTTTATGTTTAAGTGTTTACCCATGCTACTAAGAATTATTAATTTTATTCTTGTTATTACCATGTTTATTTATCATTATAATTATCCCTTGTTTACAAGAACTAACAAAGTTTAATATAAAAAATTAAATGGTTTTCAAAGTATTATAAAAAAATCATCTTAACAAAAACTTTGGAGAAACATTAAAATAGATTAAAAGGTTAGGTTTATGTGAATAATATTAATTTGAAAGACTAAATATAATAACTTAAATGTAAACATTTAAGAAAGATTCTTAAACTTTGAGTTATACTTTTATGTTTTGAATCTTACATAATTTGTTTCAAAAACCGAAAAAACCAAAAAACCAAACCGAACCGTTGCTAAAACCGAAAAAAACGAAACCGAACGGTTTTTAAAAACCAAAAACCGAACTTTCGGTTACGATTTTGGTTTTACCTAAAATCCAAACCGAACCGAACCGAACCGTGCACACCCCTACTCCACGCTAAAAAAAATGACTTTAAGCGATACCCAATTGTTCCATTCAAAGACCGTGCCATGCTCTGAAGAAGACATTAAATTCATTTTTTGTTTGAAGTTCTTTAGCAAAAATACACCAAATGCATTCGAACTCAAGACCCATATGTCGACGCCAAATCTGTCTGGTAAGATGGATAACAACATTGTTATCCCATCTAGTTCAGTTACCTCCTGGAATGTGGATGGTTGTTGAGCCCAGTCTTCTTATTCTTGAAGTAGATTCCTTGTATTAAACAAAAGAAATAATCTACTTAAAATTGAACATTCACCCCATGAGAAAGTGAGATGATGACTACCTTACACAACATCTACTTCAAAACCTTTAAATCGTTCATGTAGTTGTCTCCATTGGAAGTGCTACCTAAAGAATGGATCAAATTTATAACATGTTATTGAACTAATAAAACAAATATTAAAAGTTCAAAATTCAAAATGACAAAAGCAAAAAAAAAAAAAAGTGGCAGAACCGTTATCCCATGGTAGCTAAGACGTTCCATGAGCCCTCATGCCACATGAACTTGCAACATTTTGCACTTGCTTAACACTAATCTCCTCAAATTTTATAAACTTATCATCACCAAACATCTTAAATTCACATGATAGAACCTGCAATTATAGTTCAAACATGAAATTAATAAAAAAAATTACCCAAAAATAACTTGCACGGATTCATGTGATGTGACTTGCAGCCAATGACATGCTGAATAATATAGCCCCACATTATTTAATCCGGTAAACAACTACCTTAGGCCGAAGGCAATGAGAAGAAGTGTAGAGTGATAGAACTATCACTAAGTACCTGATAAGCTTTATCCACTAACTTATTGCCTCCAAGCATAACTGAATCCTGCTATATTATAGAATCAAACAATTGATATAATAGGAAAAAAAAAACATTATCCTTTAAATGAGAAACCAAATTATAATAACTCGGCTCGATGATGATAAACATAATTTCATACCATTTTTACTCAATTCTGAAGTCATTATTACATCAACGTTGAATCCTTGACAACATTCCGTGATCTTTTATCATCGGTTGCCAACATTCCGCTATCTTTTATTATCAGTTGCCACAACTACCAGAGGACCAACGTTCAATTTAGCAACCAAAGTTGGATAATAATTACCTTATCAACATATAATTCCTTGTAAATTTGAAATGATTTTCAAAACAATTTAATAGATGAGTGTATCATTAGCCAACTCAACTGATCTTTTCAAATTGAATAACTAATATAATTCCAGCCTAATTCAAGCATTCAATGGCAACGCAACCACAACTGATTAAATAGTCTGAATTGAAATTGAAATAAACCTTAACCACAACGAAAACCTATTTTATCTTTTGTAAAACACACATGTATGCGAAATGCTAAATACCTAAGATGAGAAACATTTAAGGGGAGCCTATTGAGGATTAGAACCTTCTTTATCGAATGCATCATTGAGCAAGCAAAGATTAAAGCAATAGTAATTCTTCATTGTCGTCGACGTTGTTCATGCAATCTTCGTTTCTCAATGATTCTTGTGCATCCACTGATTTAATCTCTACCGAGCTCGTAATAGTTAAGAGAAAATATTTTAGAGTTGATGGCTGCACATTAAAAAAAGGATCAGATACAGGAGACTAAAAATTGTGTTCAACATAACACTTTTTAACAAAGTGGAAATCAAAGATGTGTTCAACTTGTTTAATTGTGTTATCATTCTACTTTTCTCAAACAAAAATTTAGTATCTTTCCAACCTTCGTTTTGATCTTTTTCGAGGACTAAACTCATCATCACCATCTTCCTGGTAAGAAACGTATTGTTTTTGTTGATCCTCTCTGATTGACACTATTACCACCAAAATTACATATGCACCATTACTATCGCCACTTTGATCGAAACGGACATGAAACCATATGCACATTGCTTTCTTGCATTGGACCTAAATCCCAACTGACCGTTGTTAACCACCACTATCTTGAGATCATCTGTTAAACAATTCATACTATACTAATTTGTTAAAAAAATGCAATACTAAAGTAAAACATCAATTAGACAATCAAAAGCACATAAACAATTAATATTCCTTAAACAAAAATGTATTACTATTACACAAATCCTATCAAACCTCTTATAGACATTTCATCGAACACCTGGTATGCCACACATTGATATTCATTGCAAAAAGATCAAAAACATATCAGATTCGTTTCAATTGATCATACGAAAAAAAGATAACCATTACATAGAAAACATGGACTTCACAAGAGATTTAAAACTCTTCACGCACTCATACATGATCATAGCACTTTGCATCTTAGTAAACCTAAAAACATACCACCGCTCATTCTTAGATCATCATCATTCTTAGATAATACGAACCATAGCCACCTAACCTGCACATTGAAATCACCTCTGTTGTTACCAAACCACTTCAGCAAGTTCCCTTCTTGTAAAGGATAATACAACATAACATTATAATTCAATCATATAAAATTAAACAGGTAGGGGGGGGGGGGATATTCCACGGTCCTCCCAACCGCCGAGGTGATCCCACCTCGCAGACCGCCACCCAGCAAGCCTGAGTCTGGGGGTAAATCCGCTACCGTAGGGGCATTGGGAACGAGCAAGACTCGAACCCGCCACCTCCGGGTTAGAATGCGGGCTGGTGGCCATTGGGCTGACACCCAATGGTAGCAATATCCACAACAACACATTCCAATTAGAGAGCAGTGACCCTAAATTACTTATATTAAAAAAACAGAACACACAAATTAAAAATAAATAGCAGTGGAATTCACAATACCTTTACGGCTACTGCTTTGGCTTTGATTAAGATTCAATATTAACTACCGACATTCACTGCGTTCGTCAAAAGATGGAATCAAAAACATAGAAACAAAAATTATTATTATTATTATTATTATTTTAATATTATTATTATTATTATTATTGTTATTATTATTATTATTATTTTAATATTATTATTATTGTTATTATTATTAATGTTTTTATTATTATTATTATTTTAATATTATTATTATTGTTATTATTATTATTATTATTATTTTATTATTATTATTTTTATTATTACTATTACTATTATAATAATAATTATTATTTTTTAATTATTATTATTATTATTATTGTAATTATACGTATATGGTATTTATTTGCAGATTGATTATGGAGGACGATCAGATTCAGGGCGATGACATTCAGATGGATCTTGATGGGGCACCGCCGGGGGGGTCAGCCGGTTCATCGGGGTCCGCGACGGAGGCGGCTACCGCCTCCGGATACGCTGCAGGGTCACCCGTATCTAGAGTTTCCCGACGGCACCCCTGCCGCCCGTCATTGCCAGAAGCTTAGGAGGATGCACATTGGATCGCATGCAACGATCGACTGGGATGCGATAGATGAGATTAGTGAGACGGCTAGAGTGTGTCGGTTTATACCTGTCGATTCACCGTGGCATCATCTTTTTGAGTTGGTGCACACGTCGAGCTACAGGGAGCTGCTGGTTGAGTTCCTTTCGTCATTCACATTTCACCCTCCTGGGGCCCAGTGCCTCTTTCGCACCCAGATGCTCCCCCTCCGCCTGAGATTTCTTTCAGGCTTGCTGGCGTTTTGCGTTCGATGACGCTAGCACAGTTTGCGGTTTATATAGGCAGGAGGAGATCGAGACTGACGTTTACACAGCGGGGCTAGTGGTGGTTGATAGACCCACTCTTTTAGGGTTTTGGCAGGTGATTGTGGGGCCAAATACTTGGGAGCACGATAAGTCGAAGGGGAGGGTTTCATTTATTAGAGACCCATTGTACAGGTACGTACGTTTATTACAGCAATTATTGTGAATATGTGTATTGTTTATTAATCTATGTTTCTGTATTTCGCTAACACTATCTGCAGGTATATGCACCACATGCTCGCTACTTCTATTGCAGGGTGCGGCTACAGCGGTGAGTGGTGTACGAGCATAGATCTTTTTTTTTCTTTTATTGTTTGTTTTACAGGAGGCCGTGCGCACTAGCACACAGTCTAGCCCAGTACTACGCCTCCGCCCATCACCGGCATGAGCGCGGATTTTTGTATGGCGGCGCGTACGTGATCGTCATTGCCCGTTCATTGGGCCTCGTACCGGAGCAGGACCCACGTTTACAGACGCCGCCCGTCATGCCGACGCGGATGGGTGTTCCTACACTGTGGGGGATGACACTGATCAAGAGGTTCATCGTTGTCCCGCGGTTTAAAAACCGCGCAGGGGGCATATGGACAGAGGAGCCCCTACCAGAGCAGTTCGAGCTAGTCCATCCTCCGCCAGATCCTGCTGCAGTGCCCGTGCCAGACCCTCCGGTGGATTTAGACGGTGCAGCGATGCCACAGCCACCGCCACCTACCGGGGCGCCTCAGTTTCCACGTCACGTTATTCCAGGTCATGCCCCAGGAGCTGCGCTACATCCGGAGGTATGAGCCGAGCTTGATAGGCTCAACGATTTGATAGGTTGGTTGGTTCGGGAGGCGCAGGATAGGCCAGAGAGAGAGGGGTTACCCGTGATACCGCTCCCACCACCTCGAGCACCACATCAGCCGCATCAGCCAGATACAGATTCGGATTTTGATGCATAGACCTGTTATTGTTTTTATTTTTGTTATGGATGTACAAACTTATCTTATATATTTTTGTTATGGATGTACAAAAGTTATCTTATATATGTCATATTTATGTTTGTTTTCAGTTATTCGGTTACTTAATGATTATTGTCTTAAATTGATATAATACGGAAATAATATATGTTTTGAATATAATACGGAAACAATATATCCCCTGAATATAACACGGAAACAATATTTGAACGAGATAAAATTTTAATCGGAAGAATAATATTTAAAAAGGTAAAATGTTAAAAACATTATAATATTTAATCGATAGAATCTATTTAAAGAGCCGATTTTTAAAATAGTTGAATTTTTTATAGTGTAAAAAACAAAAAAAAATTTTAAAACCAAAAAAATTTTCGCTAAAAAAACACACCTTCAAAAACTATCAAAAATACCACACCAAAACACCCTTTCTTTCAACCAAAAAAACACCCAACGCCTGGACGCCTTACGAGGCGTTTAGGGTTTCTTAAACTTTGTGCCTGACATCCCTTGAAGACCCCCTTGAATTCAGTGCTTAGACGCCTCGTATAGCCCTATACAAGGCGTCTAGGGGACAAAAAGTGTCCAAATAGCCGGCGAGGGTGTCTGGATAGATCGAGCCATAATAAATTGTTGTTTTGGTTTCGATAGCTTTAATGTTTTATGATTATATGATGCAAAGTGAACTACAAAAAATATATAGATAACTAATAATATATATACTCCAGTGGTCCGTCAGTGATCCAAATTTGCCGTTAAAAAAAAACTAATAATATATCTTTATAGCATGCCATGAATATCAATAAGTGGGTTATATTACCCTTGCAAAGAAATACCAAAATGAAACCAGTAATACAAATCAGGCTAGGCTAGGCTAGCCATATCATGGTGCACCCATTTATTCGATCAATATAGGTCAGCTGGCTCGACGGAAGGGGATGGCGCGTCACCTTCTCCAGTTTGATACGTTGCGCAATAGTTGTTTAGCAATGTAGGGATAGCTGGTGTGTTAGGAAACATTTGAGACCAACAATTTGAAGTTATATCATTGTTTGCCATACAACACGAAGGGCCAATAGTACTGAGCCCTTCTTTTCCACTGATGAAAGATCTGTAAACTTCTGAGTAACAACCAACCATTTCTTCCATAGATACCCAGCATTGTTGAAAGGTTTCCAAGGACGGGAATTGCGAAGGCGATGATTGGAGCCCCAGAACCGGGATCCGTGCTGCGGCTAGCCCTGATGGCAGTATTCCCATCAGCATTGCAAATAACAAAAGAAGGAGAATCGATGGTTTTATTAAAGCCATGGTAAAATGTATTTGCTAGCTAGAGTTTTGGTTGAAGGAATGAAAGAAATGGTGATAATTTATAATTGTTTTTGGTAGCATTTTGGGAAAAAATTTAAAATGTAATATCATTAATTAGGCTAAAATGGTGATATTTGATTCATATCTTTGACTTTAATGTTAATATATGTTATATATGAACTATGAAATTCTGAATGTATATGTTATAAATGTATATACGTGAATATGGTACATAATTAAAAGAAAACCAAGTAAAAATTAAATTATGAAGAATATATCGACTCATCTTCAAATTTCAAAGATAAAACTTTCGATGCAAAAATATCAAAATTAATTGTACTCTAGCAAAAACGGTCACATGATGTGTGTCCAAATATCAGAAATATCAAAATTTATCCCACAAAACAATATATGTTTCCAGATATACGGTTGTAAATACCCAGTTTTCTAGTAATGATATATACACTATATTAAAAAAGATTGAAACACGCATTCAACGTTCTTGTTAAGATGTTAATATATAATGTCCAAACTAGTGAAAACTCGCCCACGAGATGCAACGGGAAACTTGTATTTGTTGCTAAAATAAAATTTTTATTTACAATGGTATATTAGGTTTAATTTCACAAATCACGACATCAACAAACGTTTAAAACAATACAAAACCATACAAACGAATACAGGTATCAACACCGATGTTGTTCGGTCGGTATTTGTACGTTACCGGTCATTTTCAATAAAATGAATTGCTGGACCAACTTGTAGCGTAACAAAAAAAACTATAGAAATGAATACTGATACCGGTAGGGATGTTGTTCGGCATGTATCTGTTTGGTTCGTTACGGACTACAGTAGCGATATTGTACCGATACTCGGTATAGTTTATGAGGGTGAGGTTCCTCTACAAAGTGTAGGAAGTGATCTTGACCATTGGATGAGTGTGTTTGATGGTTGAGATCATCTTGGTGGCATTTTGGTAATATGTGTGTCTTAAAAATAGGATGATTTAATTAATTAGGGCTAAATGTGTGATTTAGCTTGTTTTAAATATAGAAATGACTGTCATACCATAAACCACCCCACATTTCTCGCAAGTTTCTCTCTCCCTCTCCTTCGCGAAGAAACACAACGTCAAGAAAACACATCGTGAATAATACAAGAAAACATATCGTGAAGAAACCTAAGAAAACATATCATGAATCATACAATATAACACAACGTCATTAACTTGTATGGTGTGTTATAGAATATAACACATCGTGAAGAAACCCAAAAATTATAAAACACAACATCAAGAAACCATAAAAGACATGTCATTTGTGAATCATAACTGGTATAACACATTGTGAATTAATCTGTAACTTGTAAAACACATCGTCAAGAAATTACAATCACATATCCCTCCTAAAAATACAACGTTAATAATTACAAATACATCTCCTTCATAAAACAAAAACTGCTATAACACATATCATCAAGAATCTGTTCATAAAGGATTGCAGCTGGTAAAACACATCGTTAAGAAATTGTTCATAAAGAATTGTAGCATGTAAAACACATATACAAACACATCTCCTTCTTAAAACATAAATTGTTATAACACATTGTGATTTAACCTGTAACTGGTAAAACACATCGTCAAAAAATTGTTCATGAAGGATTGCATCTGGTAAAACACATCTTCTTCCTAAAACATAAACCACAATCAACCATGACATTGAAATCGTGATTTTTTATTAGTAATATGAATTGATCGGAAGAGATAAAATCTAATGGACTGTGTTTGTGAATTAGCGATGATCTTAGTATAAAACTATAACTTCCGAATTTGAATTCAAAGAAGATATTCAGTTACCAAAAATATCTCCAATTGGTTTAGGAGATAAAATCTTCCATAAATAAAATAATTATCCAATTACAAGTTTGCCCTTTTGCATAAAAATATGAGTTAATTACTGTTTTCGTCCCTGAGGTTTGTCAAAAATAACGGTTTCAGTCCATTAGTTTAAAAATTGCGATTTCAGTCCATTAGTTTCATTTTCGTAACCATTTCAGTCCACTAACTTAACTCCATCCATTTATTTTGTTAACTTTGAGTTAACTAACTAATTCAGGGACGGTTTGCGTCAGTTTTAGAAACACAGGAACTTAAGTGTAAACTCTAAAACATTAAAACAAAAAAATAGTAAATTCCAAAAAATCAAAAAAATTCCAAAAAACCAAACAAATTCCAAAAAATTCTAAAAAATAATAAAAATTCTAAAAAAGCATAAAAATTCTAAAAAATCCAAAAAATCCGATTCGGCGCGAACTGTTTCGACCCGAACCGTTTCGAGCTGAACCGTCCGTACCGTTTCGACCCGAACCGTTTCGAGCTGAACCGGTTCGACGCGAACCGTTTCGACCCGTACCGTTTCGAGCCGAACCGTTTCGACCCGTACCGTTTCGAAGCCGAACCGTTTCGAGCTGAACCGTTTCGAACCGAACCGTTTCGACCCGTACCGTTTCGAAGCCGTACCGTTTCAAGCCGTACCGTTTCGAACCGAACCGTGCCGTATCGAACCGAACCGTTTCGAGCTGAACCGTTTCGAACCGAACCGTTTCGAGCTGTAGCGTTTTGACGCGAACCGTGTCGCATCGAACCGTACCGGTTCGGCTTCGAAACGGTTCGCGTCGAAACGGTTCGGGTCGAAACGGTTCGGGTCCAAAGGGTTCGGTTCGAAACGGTTCGCATCGAAACGGTACGGTTCGAAACGGTACAGCTCGAAACGGTTCGGTTCGAAACGGTTCAGCTCGAAACGGTTCGGTTCGATACGGCACGGTTCGGTTCGAAACGGTTCAGCTCGAAAGGGTTCGGTTCGAAACGGTACGGCTTGAAACGGTTCGGCTTCGAAACGGTACGGGTCGAAACGGTTCGGTTCGAAACGGTTCAGCTCGAAACGGTTCGGCTTCGAAACGGTACGGGTCGAAACGGTTCGGCTCGAAACGGTACGGGTCGAAACGGTTCGCGTCGAAACGGTTCATTTCGAAACGGTACGAACGGTTCAGCTCGAAACGGTTCGGGTCGAAACGATACGGGTCGAAACGGTTCGTGTCGAAACGGTTCAGCTCGAAACGGTTCGGGTTCGAAACAGTTCGCGCCGAAACGGATTTTTTAGAATTTTTATGATTTTTTAGAATTTTTATTATTTTTTAGAATTTTTTGGAATTTGTTTGGTTTTTTGGAATTTTTTTGATTTTTTGGAATTTACTATTTTTTTTGTTTTAATGTTTTAGAGTTTACACTTAAGTCCCTGTGTTTCTAAAACTGACGCAAATCATCCCTGAATTAGTTAGTTAACTCAAAGTTAACAAAATAAATGGATGGAGTTAAGTTAGTGGACTGAAATGGTTACGAAAATGAAACTAATGGACTGAAATCGCAATTTTTAAACTAATGGACTGAAACCGTTATTTTTGACAAACCTCAGGGACGAAAATAGTAATTAACTCTAAAAATATTAAATGTCACATGTCAAATGGAGAATGCTTCTTGCACTTTGTAGGAAAAGTTGGCTTTGTAGCCAACTCCTACCCTAGTTTATGATACCATAAAATACTTTGTTTTGAATACAATATCATTTCCAATAATGTCAGAATGTTGAAAAAAAACATAACTATGTATTTAGTTTTTTTATTTTTTAAAGTTATGGAGCACAAACAGTGGCGGACCCAGAAATTATTTGCTGGGGATGCGGATGAGGTGTTCAGCCATATTTTCAAGGGGTGCGGTCGGATTTTTTCCCTAAAATATACACTAATTTTTTTTCAAAGGGTGCGGGCGCCCACCATGGCCAAAGGATAGGTCCGCCCCTGACCACAAATTAAAGAAAATTAGTGAATGAATTATTATTACGAAAAACCTATTGTTATTAATACAATATATATTTGTTATAGAAGACAACCTAATTATTTCACCAACATACGTAACTTAAAATACATCACATTTGCATAATCAAATTGCTAAAATAAATGATATTTCATGTAATATATGACCAAATAAATGTGTAGGTGCTCGGTTAGACTCCTTAAGAATTCAAGGTGATGCTAAAACCCCGTTGCTTTCACTTCCGGTTGCTTGGTTGTGCCCCGTGGTTCAGCGGCTCGAGCAGTACCAAACGGCATCGTTAGTGGACCGTCATGAAAGGCCGAGCAATAAGATAGAAGAAACGGAGGGATAAAAGGATTAACACCTAACATTCTCGGCAACACCCGAAATTCAATTCTCGAACGGCTTTACAACATACTGGCCCCAAAAATATTCGAACTTGGCGAGTTCTGAATTCTCTAATGGTCTCGAGATAGCAGTCTCCAATGGTTAAGAATGCAGCTCGACAATCTACAATACTCGCTTTTCGGGGCCAGTCAAGTTTATAATTATTAGGAGCTGAGGTTGATCCTTGATCTGCTAAGGTGAGCATTGCGAAGCAAATGCATGATATTGTAAAGGAAAGTAGAGTTGCTGAATGCATGGATTATAGTGAGTTTTTGGAAGTGGCCGGATTTTGATTGAAGATATAGTATTGTTGTATGTGTGTATGTATCATATATAGTATTTAATTACGTGAAGAATACTAGGGATGAATTTAATATAAGATGTAGCGTGTTAAGTAGGTGTGAAGAGTCGTTTATAATCTAGAGACCTTTGACTAAAATTTTGCATAACCAAAAGAGTTGTTTAAAAGGAGAATATATAATATATAAATACCCATGATCGGGTAGGGTTACCGAATCAGTAACACCGGAGTCGCCACCTTGGTTACCTAAATCGGTAAGCAAAATCATGGAATAGCTACCGAAGAATGAGGTGATGATTTTGTGTGTTTCCCTCGAAAACAACACAAGGGGGCGGGTACCTTCAGTAAAAGCGGCACCGGTACCTACTTTTTTGGTCAGGTTTATGGAGGGGAGGTTAGGTGTCAACATAAGATTGGTAGAAGGGAGGGTATCGACAGTGGCGAAGCTTGAAATTTTTTACGGGGGGGTCAAAAACGTATATACCCAAAAATTTCTATAGAACCGGGGAGTCGAAAACATATATACCCAAAAATTTCTATATGAAAACTACATATATAACACTACGGGCCTAAAAGTTCGGGGGATCGGGCGCCCCTCCCGGCCCCTTCAAAGCATCGCCCCTGGGTATCGACAGGGAACGCCCCCGTCCAACCGATGAAAATTAGTCATTTTTAACATTATAACTTTGATTGATGTTGCTAAGAAAATTAGTTAGTTTAACATTACAACTTTGAGAGATGTTGCTTTATTTCAAAAATAAATAACTGATTTAAAACATAATAAAATCATTACGTTTTGGACTTAACATACCAATCTTGTATCCAAATTAATATTAATATTCTAGATTAATTTATAAAATTAAATTTGCCTTTCTAAGAATAGACCTATTTAAAGTTCATCAACAATAATGTCATCAGGAATTTAGTAACCCGTAGATTGGTTGGTACAAGTAATAACTAATAATATGAGAGTGGTTATAATAAAAGAGAGATCTTGCATATGAAGTGTATATGAGAATCTTAACCATACATTGCTTATAATCAATGGTTACAAATGAAAATGAAGTAGTGGCATTTAGGTAAATAGCAAGATCAAAGAAGAAACAAATAAAAACTAGATGGAAGTCTCGGCCGCGATGCGGTCCGGGGCTACAAAATAAGATGTAACCTAATGAATACCTAACATGGGCTTATAAATATAAGCGGCACGTAACCGGTAAACGTAAAAGAAAATATATAGAAGTGATGTCGTTGAAATAAACTTAATCATGACGTTTTAACTAATGTTGGTAAATATCTTGTAGAATTTTTATTGAGTTCACACAAAGGCCATATAGTTGCAAGATGAAACTTAAAAATACATTTATAATACAAACCATCTTCACTTTAATTAGATATTTTAATCCACATTGTATTTCCTTAATAAACTTCGTTGAGAATTTAGAAGGGTCCAGATCCACACAATTTCAAAGTGTATTTATTTCCGTGAAAAGTTTACAAAACCATGTGCTCTTCTGTCAGTTTTCTTTTTCAATACAATGTGTGAGAAACCACCCTCTGTTTCTCTCACCATCACCACCTGATGACCACAACCGTCAACATCTCCATCACCGCCATCTACACCATCGCCACCACCACACCACCGCCACCACTACACCACACTACATGACCTTCGCCACCACAACCGCCCTCTCAAACGACCACCATTATTATATTCTAACATCAACATTGCCACCATCTCTCACCCTCTAAATCAGAATATTTAGACCAAAAGACTTCACTTCAAAAGGAATCAAGGTTTTTCTAGTAAAGAAAATTCATGCATTAACCAAACACAAATGTTAATAATCAAAATACTTTCATATTAAAGTTTAATTATGAGAGCATAATGTTTAATATCAAAAAAAAAATCAAAATCAAAGATGAAAACAAACCTAATCAAGGCAATTGTTAATTCTTACGTATAAGAGATTCAGTTAGGGTTTGAGATTTGAATGCATAGATATGTTCATAAAATACAGAATCACCTTCAATTATTAAAAACCCAAAGCAAAACCCAATATAATTTACCAGAAGTGAAGCAAGTAACCAATATAAAAATTAAACATGTAGGATTCAATAACATTTAAAAGCCATAAACACCAACCATAGTATGAGGTTCTAGGTTTTTTTAAACAACAACGAAATCAAGATTTCATAGACTATCTCCTTCTCAGAGGCTCAGAGTTCCCAAAAAACGTAGCTGCAAGGCGGGTTGCAGGATCCAACCTACCATCCAACAACCTTGCAATGCCACTATCATGAATATGTTGGGGATTTTATAAAACTCATCATAGCCACAAACAGAAAACCCATCAACAACTGCCACGGGCGACGGCTGTAAAGCCGGAGAAGAGAGACATAGCTACGTTGGATTTAAGAAACCCAAATTCAGAAAACATGTCAACAACCCAAAGATGAGACGACAACACATGCTTTTAAGGGGTGAAAACAAACTGTTCATAGGACACATGAGAGGGTCTTGGAAGGTTATAAACAAATGACCATAAATTGAAACAAAGATATGCACATAAAACAACTAAAGCCAACCTTACGGCACATTTAAGCAACAAATTGTTGCTAATCATCTCACATTCCATATGTAGGCTTTAAAAGCCCCAAAAAAAACAACCGCCAATGAAACGACAATCATCCGGCGATGGGGTTAAAAAACCCCAAAATACAGAGATGCGGTGGAGAGAGAAACGACTATGGTGGGAAACAACCCTAAGATGAGAGAGCATCACATGCTTTTAAGGGGTGAAAAAAAAACAGCTCATAAGACACGTGGGAGGTTTTGGCAACTTTACAAGCAAATGACCACAAAGTACAATAAAGACATACACATAAAACAACTAAAGCTAAAGTTACAACCACACTTTGCGCAATCTTGTTGCAAAATTATAATATATAATGGTATTTTAGTTCTTTCTCATTTGAATTCCTTGGTTCCTTAATTTTCAAACCGCTATAACTATTTCATATATTAATATTAAAAAAAAAATACACCGTAAAGCATTACATTCTCTTTAATTTGAGCAGTCTACTGCTATAGTTTTTTCAAAAATAAATGTACATAATTTTGAATACTCATTACGTGATTATATAATTTGGAATACTCACCACATGACTACGTAATTTTGAATACTCGTTACGTGATTACGTGATTTCATTATAGTATGTGAAACCCCCCTAAGTAATTACGTAACAATAGTTGACTATGTATTATTACGTGACTACATGATTTTTTATATATTTTATGATTACGTGATTTATTATAGTATTTTATGTGAGACAAAAGATCAAATACAAATAACTTTAACGTACAAAACATACGAACTGAAGGTTTTGCTGAAAAAACGCGGTGGCATTTTCGTAATTATTAGTAATTATCAAAATTACTCTACAAATGATCCTGTAGAGTAATTTTGATCTTTGTAGAGTAATTTTGTAAAATGTTCTTGTAGAGTAATTTTGATCTTGTAGGGTAATTATCAAAATTACTCTACAAGTGTATCAAAATTACTCTGTATCAAAATTACTTTACAAGTGAATCAAAATTACTCTGCAAGTTTATCAAACAACATACAATTCAAAATTACTCTACAAATGATCCTGTAGAGTAATTTTGATCTTGTAGAGTAATTATGTAAAATGATCCTGTAGAGTAATTTTGATTTTGCAGAGTAATTTTGTAAAAAAAAATTTAGCATTTAGTTATGTGGTTTAGCTTTATAGTTTAGTTTTTAGCATTTAGTTTAAGTGGAGGATTAGTTTTTTTTTTAGTTTTTTAGGGGGTAGGGGGTTAGGTTTTTTAGGTTTTTAGGGGGTGGGGGTTAGGCTTTTTTTAAGGGTTTTTTTGGGGTAGGGGGTTAGGTAATTTTTTTTTTTTTTTTTTGGGGGGGGGGGGGGGGAGTTAGGTTTTTTGGGGTTTTTTTTGGTGATGTATAGTTTTTTTTTTTTTTATCACAATTACTATACAAGAACATTTTATAGAATTACTCTACAAGATCAAAATTACTCTAGAGGATTATTTGTAGAGTAATTTTGATAATTACCCTACAAGCAAATATTTACGAAAATGTCACCACATTTTTTGCCTTTTTCATGCTATTCGTACATTTAGTACGTTAAAGTTATTTGTACGGGAACTTTACTCTTTTATGTGAAACCATATTGAGTGATTATATAAAAACAAAAACATTTAATACATAATATTTCATATGAAATACCAAATATTTCAGATTTAATCACATATTAAGGATAAATTGTATGCAAAACATTAGTCAAATCAACCTATAATAATCAAATAATGTCGTTCATTATAGATTTAATCACATAATAAAGCATAAACAATCAAGTTCTTATTATTAAATGTGTAATCATGTAATAAGCATAATTGTAATAACATCAATTATAATAAATCATATTGAATATGTAATCAAGTATTGGATTTATTTTAAATGTGTAATCACGTAATGGATTTATACTGAATGTGTAATCATGTAATGGTTAATGTTGAATGTGTAATCATGTAATGGATATTCAAAATCACGTAGTCTTGTGCTGGGTATTCAAAATCATATAATTACGTAATGGACTAATGGGTATTCAAAATCTTATAATTTTTTTTTAGAAAACTATAGCAATATGCTGCTCAAACTAAAGAGAATTAATTTACTCGTTAATACAGTGTAATTTAAAAAAATATTAACGTATGAAAAAGTTATAGCCGTTTGAAAATCAATGGGGGAAGTTGTTCAAGTGAGACAGGACTAAAATACCCTTCAAGCCAATGACATTTTTCCTCTTCTCCTTCTCGCGTATACTTGTACTTAAAATATGTCATATACGTGATCTAGCCACCTAATAACAATATCATCCTAGCTAGTTTAAGAATGACTTCCTACTAGACCTGGCAAAACAAGCCCATTCATTCTATTTTGGGTTGATATGTGTATTTTAAATTTTAAGATGGGTTAAATAAAATTAGTCACTAGGTTAGGAACTTAGAATGGGTTATGAAGTGGTAGATTAAAAAAAGACTACGTCAGGATGGGTATGAGCTAAAATCACTAAACTAATTACAACTCGTAGATATCTATTTACAACTGCGACTTCACCAACCGCCGTCGTCGTTATAACTTCAATATAATTCTTATGGAGTTAATAAACTTATGAGTCCACTGATAAATATCCAACAACATTTAGTGACTATATTATGTCGTTATAACTTAGGTTGTTGTTATCAGTTTATCATGACTCCTCCATGAGATAGGTTTTGTCTGCTGACATAAGGATATACCCGAAATTACGTTTTGTCATCTTTGAATATTACAAAGTTAGAGTAATCAACCGGTTTGAGTTCTCACTTCTTCTTTAAATTATAGCCTCTCGTTTCTTTTAAAGATATTGTAATACTCTATTAAATGCTTCACATTAATCTAGATAAATCTAGGGTGTTGCAATGTGAGTAATATCTAAACAAGTATAGACTTGAACTTACATAAGGCTTCTAATTAATGAAGCATAAGGAAATAATCTCATTTATCATATTATCCTCTAAAGGAGAGTAGTATTGTTTGTTACATGTTAAGGACCCATTTAAGTTAAACTTATGGAACGAAACTAATGTTCCATTTGGGTCTATCTCGGTATGTGATGATATCTATCACTAATGTTCCTTGCAAGTCATGATAAGGACTTTAACTTATAACAACCCTCCAAAATTATTCCCGACACCCCTATATGTATATAATTGTCCAAAGATAGCTATACATAGGTAGGCAAATAGATATGACAACAAATCTAACAAAATTTAAAGTCATTTATTTCTTTACCACTACAAATATAACAGCTCTTCCGGAACCTTTAACGTGACTCTAGACACTCCCAAATACACCCCGTATACGATATTTGGCCTTAAATACCTTTAATTTATTAAAAATAAAATAAAAATAAATTTTTATGATCTGTCGCGGGCCGTGAAGATCTACTCTCCATTTTACGCGGGCTGCGAGCGCCTGGACATGCGGCATAACCCAGAAGCCGCCACGTGTCAATACGTGGCGAAGCTAGACTGGTGATCGGACCAAGCTAGGCCCTACGGACCCTATGTCGCGGGGCGCGAAGGCCCCTTGTGTGGCTTTCGCGGGGCATGTGTCACACCCCGAAATTATCAGAGCTGGCGTGACTGGACTGGTATCTTCAATGCACAGCGGAAGAAAATAAGCTAAGTCTTTCTAGAAATTGAACGCCCACTAAGTACTCGTATCTCGATGGTTCTCCTATTCCAACCATGCCTTGTCTTAGAACTGTAACCTGAGAAAGAACATGCGAGAAAAATCAACAAAAAGTTGAGCGAGTCCATAGTTTGTTTGTAAAAGATTTGAAATAAATCTTTTGAGTTGTGAAAGGTTTGAAATAAATCTTTTGAGTTGTGAAAGATTTGAAATAAATCTTTGGAATAACCGGTTTTTGAAGTAATATTGAGAAAATGAATTTAAAAACCATTTTCTTGCAAAGTTATATGGAAACGTTGTGTTTGTAACATGTTATGTTCATAAAACCATGTTTTTGTAATGTTTGTAAAATCATCAATGCCCACCCTGACTTTGACCCGCATAATCTTATGCCTTAAATTTTGTATAAAACATGGTATTTAATTTGTATGAACAAGTATGTTTCGTAAGTATAAAATCCCTGGTATGTAGCAAATAAGGAAAAAAAAGAGATCAGTTAATATGTAACCACATGGTCCAACCTTAGGGCGCATGCTAAGATATAATCACCACATGGTCCAACCTTAGGGCGCATGGGTAGCGTAAAATGTATTTACCGCATGGTCCAACCTTAGGGCGCATGCTAAGATATAATCACCACATGGTCCAACCTTAGGGCGCATGGGTAGCGTTCGTTATGTTCAAATAGACTTATCACTCATATGATCCAAATGTACCCTTCCTTAAGCTAATCATACCATGTATAAAATGTCTGAAATAATTATAACATGTATTTTACCCCAGCCTCTAAGGCCAACTCCCCAATCTCTCTATATTATCACCAGACGATCCATCCTTAGTCATGAAAATCATTCACATTTTGATAACACTCATTTGTTTTGTAAAAACCGGTATGTTTAGTATAAACCTTTCGTAAATCATTTGAGTTCCTCGAAATCCCTTCGTAATATGATTTAGAAATACGAGTTTTGCGTTTGTTCAAAACTTTGTTTGTTTTTGCAAAACGTGCATGTCTTTCCACCCCGAAAACATTTACAAAAATGTAAAACAGTAAAAAGTGGGGTTATGAACTCACCTGAATATTCCTGTGCAAAGCTAGCTAATTACGACTTCGTGATGTCGTTTCCAAACTGAGACTCGCTAGCGTGCATTCTACAATATTCCTAACACGGAATATCTAATAAGTTTCTAAATAAACGTAGTAACTAACTACGTGTCCCCGAGCTCTACCGAATCGTTAATCGAACGATTCAATGGTAAGTTGTTAACTTGAAAGAAGCGAAGAAGTTATGCTTGCGTAGTTAGTTTATTCGTCGGTATTTAAGAAGTCTCGAAAAGACTTAGTTCTCGAGAGTGTTTAAAATAAATAAATATTTATATACAAAATATATAAATACTTTGTTATAATCGCGTTAGTTGTCTCGAGAATTTGTACGAAAATTATATAATAAACTCGTATTATATATATTGCGTTTTGTGTATATTTGCCAAAAATATGCGTATATGCCGTTTAGGCGTATAAAATAAATATGAAAAGTTATATTTACTTTATAAAATAAGCGCTGAGTTGTCGTGTTTGAAAATAAATATGACTATATTTATTTTTATAAAAGAATCCGACTTGTTTATTTTATAATAAAACGCGTTCCTTTTTACGGATTTTCTCGAAAAACGGGCAGAGTTTCCTCTATTTTTGGACGCCCTCGACAACTAAAGTGTCGTTATTTAGTCAAGATTCAATCATTATATATATATATCAAATTCGCCAAGTATTTCGTAAACTATAACCACATTGGTTCGAGCTCGTTATCACGTGAAAATAAATAAAACTATAAAATAACGAAATAATTCATGCCGCAAAATCTTTACCGATCTTCGCGTGTCGATATGCCGAACATGCTGACCGAGTTGACCGAGTCAACTGAGTTGACTCGGGTTGACTGAGTTTGACCGAGTCAACCGGGTTTGAACCGAGTTGACCGAGCCGAAACTGAAGCTAACCGTCTGCCCGAACCGCGAGACCAGAATCGACCCGTTTAACCTGTTGACTGAGCCGGACCATGACCCGATCACTGAGTCGCGCTAAAACACACCGAGTCGAACCGTATAGAACTGAGTCGAGCCGAGTTGGACTGAGTCGAGCCTGAACCTGTTGGATTTGACCGCGATGAACCCGTCGGACCGAACCCGGAACCCGAAATCAGAAGATATAACCCGAACCCAAGCTGAACCATCCTTTAATCTTAACCGAACATGACCAATCCACTGTTCATCATCAGCATTTGACTGAATCCAGCCGGATAAACCTACCGACCACCGGATAAACAATCCGACCGGTGGTCCGAGTCTCCTCCTCGCTCTCTGCTGCTCGAATTCCCAAAACGGAACCAGGTTGAGCCCGAAACCGGTGAACTTGCCGGATAAAGGCAAGGTCCGGCGGTCAATGGTATCGACCGCCGGTTCTTCCTCTCTGCCCGGCTCTCTCTCTCTGCCTGAAACACCGATCGACACCACCCACCACAGCGCCGCCGCCTGTGGTGGTGTTGCTGCTGCTGAAATCCGCCACCACCATAAGATGGTGGTGGTCGGCCGATTAACAGAAAAAGGGGGGGTGTGGTTGGTTGAAGACGAACAGGGGAGGGGGTACGCGCCGGAAAAGGGCTCGCCGGAGCACCACCGCTGGCGGTTGCGCCGCCATGGCTCCGACCGGCTCCACCATGCTTGTTGGTCGGAGAGAGAGAGGGAACTCGTGTGGTGTGTGTTGCTGCTTGTTTGTATAATAGAGAGTTGAAGGGTGTTTTGTAAGTATGCAGACTAAGAGGGTCCATTATATAGAGATTGAGGGCTAAAGTTTCTTTTGTATAATTATATTACCTTCAGGTCATGTATTATACCCTTTAAATCAAGATCTTAAGAAGAGATTTGTAGAGATCTTTGTAAATCTTGCGTGGATTTGGTGAATCTTAATAAGATTTTGAACAGATTTTGGTAAGATTTACAAGAAAAATCTTGTAGTATATATTATGTGCGGGTTTAGGCTTGTGAGTTTTAGGCTTGGGCTTAGGGCCCACAAGCCCATCTCATGTGTAAGTGGCCCGTAATTCCTACGAGATACGTTTTTAAAACCGAAATCACCGTAGCCTAGTAGAATAATATTTCAGAGTTAAAAATGTGTAAAAATAATGTCGGTATCCGTCGTAGTCGCGTTCGCGCGTTGACAACGGTAATAATTGCGGAAAAATAAATCGTTGTCGTCTGTAATCCATTTTTCGATCCGGTTTCGACTGTAGTCACTAAAATTAATTACGGAGCTAAATATGGCGTAAAAGTTTAATATTTGTCGGCGTTGACGGTATTCTGTTCGGTTTCAATCCGTTGCCGTTTAACGTTTCACCGGTTTCTCTGTAAACCACCATTCGCGCACTGTAAAGATGGATAGATGTTCCCAGGCACTCCAAAGGCCTAATTAAGTTAATTCGCGTTGTAAACACTATTTATTATCGCGTTAATTACTTGTTAATCACGTAATTAGGTGCCGTAAATTACGGGTTGTCACATTCTCCCCCTGTTACAGAAATTTCGTCCTCGAAATTTAGACTATGTTATCCCCTCAGAATTGTGTTATTCGCAGGTAAGTCCGAATAATAACCAAGTGAATGACCGCGTAATCGAAACAAGACTTATTCGAATCATGTGAATTCAAGGACATTCCTTCACAATAGGAATCCCATGGTTTAAAAATGTGTCTCGGTAATTGATGTCAAAAGGAAACGAGACGTAATGATACAGTCATCAGTGCGACTAAGTTAACAAGGATCCAACAATGAACAAGAACTTCGACCAATCGAATTCCATATTAACGTTTATAACATGTGAATGAGTTCTAGAAGCAATAACATCCACCAGATGAACTTAGAATCAACAATCTCAAATGTAATAGTTTGCACGAAACGCTCGATCGTGATCAGCACAAGCTGCAAGTTATACCGACGCCACAAGGTGTCGCAATGAATGAAACAATTCAATAATAGGGGTGATCGAACAAGTATCACCTGTGTTTTGCATGAAACGCTCAATCCTGATTAGCCCAAGCTACAAGTTCGTACTGACACCACAAGGTGTCGTAGTGATTGAAATAATTCAATAATAGCGGTGATCAAACAAATTCACCGTGTTTGAAGTCAATTGAAAGCGCAATGGAGTAAATATGAATGTTTGTTCCAAACGAACATCAAAGAATTTTCAATTGAAGATGGAACACCAAAGAATTACTGTTTCGATCGAAGAGGAAGGAGCAATGAATATCGCAAGACTTTCGATCGATAATGATAGAACCGTTATAAGGTACACCGGAATATGAAATGAATTTGTGTACCATTGTCTTAACGCTCGATTGTGTTAAGACTGTTTTAATATGATAATTCAAAGCGGATTTAAAACAAAGTAATAAAGAAATAATTAAATCCGTGCATGAGATGCGTAAACGAGTTTAGCGCAAGCTTCAAGTTAATGAATACACCACCACAAGGTGTCGAAATCAACAAATGACTTATTGGAGTCGTAGGCCAAACAAGTCTACTACGACTCGGAACAAAAGAAGTGTTTGTTAAAAATTGATTTGAATATGATGCTCTCAATACATCATATGGTGTCTCGAATCGAATAGGTGTAATGAGCAAGTTCAAACAATTGTACTTGGTTTTAGCGAAATCCGACAATAAACATACGTATCGACGAGAAAACTTTTGGCATGGTCACAATGAAAAACCATGTAGGTAACTTGAAAAGAAAAGATCGTGATACAATGAGCCTTAAGAGGAGTAGAGATACGAAAATCTACTCAGTAAATGTGAAAGTCGAAATTTCAATAAAAGAAATTTGAGGACTTTACCTGGGGTTTCGTGTGACGACCAATTGTTAGGTGACATTACCATGGAATGTCGAACATAGCGTATTCGTCGTTATGAGTTAGGGGGAATGAGGAGACATTCGTCTTCTCCCTGGCGTGATTCGTGCCGTTGCAGGATCGCGTGACAAGTTGTCGTTTCCTGATCGTTAGTTCTCCTGCTGACAGGAATCTAGCGTCGTCATTGAATTGCGCCATCGTGTCTTTTCAAAGGCCTCGCCTCGATAGTCGTATGTGTCGTACTTCAATCTCCGTTGATGTATAGCTTAAGTTTCACGTATACCTGTGCACTAGCGTTGTGTGCCGCGTAGAAGGTGATGTACCCCGACATCCGTTGGCGTAAAATTTGAGTTCCATGTATTCTCATGCGCTAGCGTTTTGTTATGCGTAGGCTGCCTGCTCGGGAAGTTAAGTGTTATAGACAATATGGATAGCAGTGTGTGCCCAAGTTAATATTTGCGGTTCCTACGTGATGACCTTTAATAAACACACACATGCACAATTAATCAACCATGTAATCAGATAAGCATGTTGGTCACCAATAAACAATCAAGTAACCTCCCCTAGTCCCACTAGTCTATCCTCCCAGCCTCTCAGACTGAATCTCCTAGTCTCACTAGACTATCCTCCCAGCCTCTCAGACTGACTCCCTAGTCCCACTAGCCAAATTCTCTCAGCCTCTCAGACTACTCTTCCTAGTCCCACTAGCCTCCCAGCCTCTCAGACTGACTCTCCTAGTCCCACTAGACTATCCTCCCAGCCTCTCAGACTGACTCCCTAGTCCCACTAGCCAAATTCTCTCAGCCTCTCAGACTGCTCTTCCTAGTCCCACTAGCCTCCCAGCCTCTCAGACTGCTCTTCCTAGTCCCACTAGCCTCCCAGCCTCTCAGACTGACTCTCCTAGTCCCACTAGACTATCCTCCCAGCCTCTCAGACTGACTCCCTAGTCCCACTAGCCAAATTCTCTCAGCCTCTCAGACTAATCTTCCTAGTCCCACTAGCCTCCCAGCCTCTCAGACTGACTTCCTTTTCCGAAGGTCTTAAATGCATGTTTCCTAAACTCTCAGAGTGTTGGGTACTGTATGTAATTGTTTTGTGTACCATGTGTAAAACACAACTTTAGAGTATGTTTGAAAACAAAATTTTGACTGTTTGTTTTTCGGCAACGGTTGGAGACCATATTCGAGTACTAGGCGTTCTGTATGTATTCAACGTCTCAATAGTCTAAGTCCCAGAGAAAAGTGAGGTTAGAGCCTAGGTATCACAACAGAAACCTAATTCGCTGTAACCTATAGCTCTGATACCAATCTGTCACACCCCGAAATTATCAGAGCTGGCGTGACTGGACTGGTATCTTCATTGCACAGCGGAAGCAAATAAGCTAAGTCTTTCTAGAAATTGAACGCCCACTAAGTACTCGTATCTCGATGGTTCTCCTATTCCAACTGTGCCTTGTCTTAGAACTGTAACCTGAGAAAGAACAAGCGAGAAAAATCAACAAAAACTTGAGCGAGTTCATAGTTTGTTTGTAAAAGATTTGAAATAAATCTTTTGAGTTGTGAAAGGTTTGAAATAAATCTTTTGAGTTGTGAAAGATTTGAAATAAATCTTTGGAATAACCGGTTTTTGAAGTAATATTGAGAAAATGAATTTAAAAACCATTTTCTTGCAAAGTTATATGGAAACGTTGTGTTTGTAACACGTTATGTTCATAAAACCATGTTTTTGTAATGTTCGTAAAATCATCAATGCCCACCCTGACTTTGACCCGCATAATCTTATGCCTTAAATTTTGTATAAAACATGGTATTTAATTTGTATGAACAAGTATGTTTCGTAAGTATAAAATCCCTGGTATGTAGCAAATAAGGAAAAAAAAGAGATCAGTTAATATGTAACCACATGGTCCAACCTTAGGGCGCATGCTAAGATATAATCACCACATGGTCCAACCTTAGGGCGCATGGGTAGCGTAAAAATGTATTTACCGCATGGTCCAACCTTAGGGCGCATGCTAAGATATAATCACCACATGGTCCAACCTTAGGGCGCATGGGTAGCGTTCGTTATGTTCAAATAGACTTATCACTCATATGATCCAAATGTACCCTTCCTTAAGCTAATCATACCATGTATAAAATGTCTGAAATAATTATAACATGTATTTTACCCCAGCCTCTAAGGCCAACTCCCCAGTCTCTCTATATTATCACCAGACGATCCATCCTTAGTCATGAAAATCATTCACATTTTGATAACACTCATTTGTTTTGTAAAAACCGGTATGTTTAGTATAAACCTTTCGTAAATCATTTGAGTTCCTCGAAATCCCTTCGTAATATGATTTAGAAATATGAGTTTTGCGTTTGTTCAAAACTTTGTTTGTTTTTGCAAAACGTGCATGTCTTTCCACCCCGAAAACATTTACAAAAATGTAAAACAGTAAAAAGTGGGGTTATGAACTCACCTGAATATTCCTGTGCAAAGCTAGCTAATTACGACTTCGTGATGTCGTTTCCAAACTGAGACTCGCTAGCGTGCATTCTACAATATTCCTAACACGGAATATCTAATAAGTTTCTAAATAAACGTAGTAACTAACTGCGTGTCCCCGAGCTCTACCAAATCGTTAATCGAACGATTCAATGGTAAGTTGTTAACTTGAAAGAAGCGAAGAAGTTATGCTTGCGTAGTTAGTTTATTCGTCGGTATTTAAGAAGTCTCGAAAAGACTTAGTTCTCGAGAGTGTTTAAAATAAATAAATATTTATATACAAAATATATAAATACTTTGTTATGATCGCGTTAGTTGTCTCGAGAATTTGTACGAAAATTATATAATAAACTCGTATTATATATATTGCGTTTTGTGTATATTTGCCAAAAATATACGTATATGCCGTTTAGGCGTATAAAATAAATATGAAAAGTTATATTTACTTTATAAAATAAGCGCTGAGTTGTCGTGTTTGAAAATAAATATGACTATATTTATTTTTATAAAAGAATCCGACTTGTTTATTTTATAATAAAACGCGTTCCTTTTTACGGATTTTCCCGAAAAACGGGCAGAGTTTCCTCTATTTTTGGACGCCCTCGACAACTAAAGTGTCGTTATTTAGTCAAGATTCAATCATTATATATATATATCAAATTCGCCAAGTATTTCGTAAACTATGACCACATTGGTTCGAGCTCGTTATCACGTGAAAATAAATAAAACTATAAAATAACGAAATAATTCATGCCGTAAAATCTTTACCGATCTTCGCGTGTCGATATGCCGAACATGCTGACCGAGTTGACCGAGTCAACTGAGTTGACTCGGGTTGACTGAGTTTGACCGAGTCAACCGGGTTTGACCTGAGTTGACCGAGCCGAAACTGAAGCTGACCGTTTGCCCGAACCGCAAGACCTGAATCGACCCGTTTAACCTGTTGACTGAGCCGGACCATGACCCGATCACTGAGTCGCGCTAAAACACACCGAGTCGAACCGTATAGAACTGAGTCGAGCCGAGTTGGACTGAGTCGAGCCTGAACCTGTTGGATTTGACCGCGATGAACCCGTCGGACCGAACCCGGAACCCGAAATCAGAAGATATAACCCGAACCCAAGCTGAACCATCCTTTAATCTTAACCGAACATGACCAATCCACTGTTCATCATCAGCATTTGACTGAATCCAGCCGGATAAACCTACCGACCACCGGATAAACAATCCGACCGGTGGTCCGAGTCTCCTCCTCGCTCTCTGCTGCTCGAATTCCCAAAACGGAACCAGGTTGAGCCCGAAACTGGTGAACTTGCCGGATAAAGGCAAGGTCCGGCGGTCAATGGTACCGACCGCCGGTTCTTCCTCTCTGCCCGGCTCTCTCTCTCTCTCTCTCTGCCTGAAACACCGATCGACACCACCCACCACAGCGCCGCCGCCTATGGTGGTGTTGCTGCTGCTGAAATCCGCCACCACCATAAGATGGTGGTGGTCGGCCGATTAACAGAAAAAGGGGGGGTGTGGTTGGTTGAAGACGAACAGGGGAGGGGGTACGCGCCGGAAAAGGGCTCGCCGGAGCACCGCCGCTGGCGGTTGCGCCGCCATGGCTCCGACCGGCTCCACCATGCTTGTTGGTCGGAGAGAGAGAGGGAACTCGTGTGGTGTGTGTTGCTGCTTGTTTGTATAATAGAGAGTTGAAGGGTGTTTTGTAAGTATGCAGACTAAGAGAGTCCATTATATAGAGATTGAGGGCTAAAGTTTCTTTTGTATAATTATATTACCTTCAGGTCATGTATTATACCCTTTAAATCAAGATCTTAAGAAGAGATTTGTAGAGATCTTTGTAAATCTTGCGTGGATTTGGTGAATCTTAATAAGATTTTGAACAGATTTTGGTAAGATTTACAAGAAAAATCTTGTAGTATATATTATGTGCGGGTTTAGGCTTGTGAGTTTTAGGCTTGGGCCTAGGGCCCACAAGCCCATCTCATGTGTAAGTGGCCCGTAATTCCTACGAGATACGTTTTTAAAACCGAAATCACCGTAGCCTAGTAGAATAATATTTTAGAGTTAAAAATGTGTAAAAATAATGTCGGTATCCGTCGTAGTCGCGTTCGCGCGTTGACAACGGTAATAATTGCGGAAAAATAAATCGTTGTCGTCTGTAATCCGTTTTTCGATCCGGTTTCGACTGTAGTCACTAAAATTAATTACGGAGCTAAATATGGCATAAAAGTTTAATATTTGTCGGCGTTGACGGTATTCTGTTCGGTTTCAATCCGTTGCCGTTTAACGTTTCACCGGTTTCTCTGTAAACCACCATTCGCGCACTGTAAAGACGGATAGATGTTCCCAGGCACTCCAAAGGCCTAATTAAGTTAATTCGCGATGTAAACACTATTTATTATCGCGTTAATTACTTGTTAATCACGTAATTAGGTGCCGTAAATTACGGGTTGTCACAGCATGAGAGATTGGTCGATCAGACCTATAAATAGAGGGCAAAGGCCTTCAGTCCCAACTCGTTCACACACAATTTCTCTCTCTAATTTCTGCGTAGGAATTATAATACTCGGGTAAAATACCCCCTAATTAACGAAGTTCTGCCTCGTTGTAAGTATTATAACCCCCGGTTACGTATTAGATACGCTGCCCGATTGATCTAGGGTTCCGTAACGGCTGTCGTGGTTCTGCTCGACGTAATCGTTGGAATTCTGTCTCGGGGAGGATATTACTAATGTAAATATTGGGTTATTATACTAACGCGTGTGCATTGTGTAATTAATAGATAATCACCAGGAATTCCCAAAGGAAAACCCTAAGATAGCAATGTGAGCAATCTCTTTGTTTTTGCAAACTGTTTTTACAAAACCTCAAATGATTTACATTATATTAAACAGTGATTGAGTATTCGTATTCTACAATTATCGTCGGTATGTTGGGGTTTTGTATACAAAATTTGTTACTACATTGTGAGTAGTAACATGACCACAAGTCGGGTTGAAAGTACCGTGGGTGGTAATTAAAGTAGATGGAAACAAATGTAATTGCGAGATCGCCCTCAATACTGTAAAACGGTTTTACCTGTCTTGATTAAACTGGGATTCACTCACCAGTATTTTCCACTGACAAAATGTTTTTAAACGCGTTTCAGGTAACAAAATGTGAAAGCCAAATAGAAGCCAGCTGGACAGCACTGAAGGCTTGGAAAAGTGGCTATAAAAGTTACCTAAATAAAGAGATGTTTTATTTAAATAAAATAGGGTTTTATCCCTATAAAAATGTGTGTACTGGAAACTTGGGAATTTTCCCATGTGTTTAATATTATAAAAGTGTGGTATTTTACTCTGATAAAATATTTCCTAACTACGGTCCTGATGTAAATTCCGCTGCCAAATTGATGAACACCGATACCACTGAAACTGGCCGCGGCCGCCCGTTCCCGGGTAAATAGGGGACGGGGGTTGCGACAGAAGGTGGTATCAGAGCTACAGCCACTAATTCAGCCACATAAGTGTTCTGCTGACACCAAGATATTATTCAATATGTTAGGAAATTATTTACGGAACTATGTGCATATTTTATTATTTTGTGTTATTTGACAATTTGTTAGTTTACAGTATGAGCGACCAAGGACCTTCAGACGCTTACCGTCAGTTGTCCAGCTCACCTAGGGACGAAGGCACCTCTTCACAGCCTACCCTCTCAGGGTATTCGGCTGATACTGAAGACAGGATATTCGTGTTCAAGGCCCAATCTGAAGAGCCATTCCCTCCCAAGAAGAGAGGATGATTCAGCAGAGGAGCGCATGAACGTAGAAAAAGGATGAAAAAGTTACAACAACAGCGAGCTTTAGCAGCCGCTAAGAGAGAAACAGATGCTCACACTCAGGATATACTCAATAGGAGTCTAGAAAATTTTCATATCTTAGCAACTACAGCTGCAGACCCTAATCTAGAGCAACTCATAGCACCCCAGCCATTACCATTGTTTCCCACACAACCAATGGAAATTGAATCCAAACCAGAAAACCAAATCCCGGCACCTGCCTTTGATCCTGCTGAGATTCCTAGAGTACCAGCACCCCATCCCTCAGACCCAGACTATGACCCCTGGTTTGACGACCATAAGGATTACCAACAACGCTACCCAATACCAGAGGAACCTATGCCAAACCTAGCAGCTTACCCAGACCTGGACCCTCTAGATCCCTATTATGATAATGACCAATACCTCAGGGAAATTCTAGAAAACCCTTACCCTTACGAAGAACCCATGCCCCAGTACCCAAACCCAATACCAGCACCTGCACCTCCCATGAGCACTGAAAATGTGCAAGAACTCCGAACCTTTGGTGAGGAGATTTTAGAAGGAAGTGAAAGGATGAGGCAGATAGGGGAGCGACTCGTCTGGAAATATGACGAGCGTAATATGGATTTTTGGATGAACCCCTATCAGTAGTAGTAATAATAATAATATATAATATGTGTGTATGTTTGAAAAAAAATCTAGACAATAGCTACAGATGCATAATAGTATTGTAATTTTAGATTTCAGTTCCAGTTTGTACTAGAAGCATAATATACAAAATAGAGTAAGTCGCAATGTTCGACGATTTTGATCAATATGTGTGTTGTGTGATTATTTGCACTAAATATTATTTTGAAATATTAATATGTGGTAAATGTTTAAAATTCAGATGGACAACGAAGTGAACCAGGAAAACCAGAATAACGATAACCAGAATAATAATGGAAACCAAGTGAATAACAGTGTCATCCAACACATAGTGGCACAAGGGATTATAGATGCAATGCCATATATTATCAAAACGGTTAAGGAAGTAGATAATAAAAGTAATAATGGCAGTAAATGACCTACTGAACCTGAACACAGCGTAAACAATGGACTCATACTTCAAGTGCTCATTCCAAAAAGAAGAAGAACCATGTCTTATGGTTATTCTTATAAAGAATTCTGGTCCTGTAAACCAATGGAATTCTCGGGCAATGAAGGGGCCGTTGCAGCTCTGCGCTGGATAGAAAAGACTGAGGCAGTCTTGAAGATAAGCAAGTATGCAGAAGAGGATAAGATAATGTTTTCCTCCAATCTGTTTAAGAACTCAGCCTTAGAATGGTGGAACACTATCCTCCAGTCTAGGGGAAGTGACAGGATTTACAATATGGAATGAGAGGAATTTAAAAACATGGTGGAAAGGAAATTCTGCCCTCCCAATGAAAAGGAACAGATAGCAAACAAGTTCTTAAACCTTATAATGACTGGAGTGGATAGTAAGGGTTACACTACTTTATTCTTCGAATATGCTAGAATAGTACCAACCCTTGCATCACCTGAACCAGTATTAATCTCTCGCTACATCTGGGGATTAATCAGTGAGATTAGGCATGTAGTCAAGGCAGCTAGACCCCAAACCATAGAAGAAGCTGTAGAACTAGCAAACACCTTGACTGATGAATTAGTACGTACGCGAGAAGAGGACCAGAGGAGGAACCTAGCTCAAAGTCTTACCCAGGAATTTCGCTACGGTAATTCCAACCGTGGGAAAAACATAGGTTCTACCTCCACAACTTATTGTAAGGCCTGCAAGAAAAAGCATTCAGGAAGATGCTCCACTTACTGCAATTTCTGCAAGATACCAGGACACAAGGAAGAAGATTGTAGGAAGAAACCTAGTAATGGAGTGTGCTTCAACTGTGGAGAAAAACGTCACATCAAGCCACATTGTCCAAAACTAGCTCCAGCCATGAACAACAAGAATACTAAAAAATGCTAGAGCATTTGTTTTGACTGCAGAAGAAGCCAAGATGATTCTGGATGTGATAGCCGGTACGTTTTTAGTTAATGATATTTTTGCTAAAGTATTATTTGACTCTGGTGTGAACCAAAGTTTTATTAATACTTCATTTTGCAAACTTCTCAATCAACCATTAACTAAACTCCCACAAGAATGTCTAGTAGAAACAGCAAATGTGGAAAGCATTAAGATTACCGAAATCTTGCTAGGAGCAAGAATAGAATTTTTATATCAAAAGTTTATTGCAAACCTTTACCCAATGAATCTGGCAGGATTTGATGTTGTATTAGGAATGGATTGGCTAATAGCCAATAAAGCCAGTATTTTATGTGATCAAAAGTCAATCCAAGTAAATTCACCAAAGGGTAAAAAGATCACAATAAAAGGAGATAAACCGTCTAGATCCACAAAATTTATCTCTGTGATTAAAACAGCTAGTTATATAAGGAAAGGATCATTAGTGTATTTTATTTCTATAATCACTAACACTAAAGGAAAAGAACTGAAGGATATTTCTGTAGTATCTCAATTTTCAGACGTGTTTCCCGAAGAGCTACCAGGACTATCGCCGGACAGGGAAGTTGAATTTAGAATTCATCTGCTACCAGGAACAACACCAATTGCCAAAGCAACTTACCACTTGGCACCAGCTGAAATGTAAGAGTTAAAGAAACAACTGGACGAACTGTTGGAAAAAGGATTCATACAGCCAAGCTCATCACCATGGGGAGCACCAATCTTATTCGTTAAAAAGAAAGACGGGTCAATGCATACGTGCATTGATTACCGTGAATTGAACAAAGTCACGATTAAGAATCGGTACCCATTACCAAGAATTGATAACTTGTTTGATCAGTTGCAAGGAGCTCGATTTTTCTCTAAAATCGATTTACGATCAGGATATCATCAATTAAAGGTATAGGAAGAGGACATTCTTAAGACCGCATTTAGAATAAGGTACGGCCATTATGAATTTACTGTCATGCCATTTGGTTTTAACAAATGCCCCAGCCGCATTTATGGACATGATGAACCGAATATGTAAGCCATATTTGGATAAATTCATAATTGTCTTTATAGATGATATTCTCATTTACTCTAAGAGCAAAGAGGAACATGCAAAGCATTTGCACGCACTTCTAAGTTTATTGAGAAAAGAAAAACTTTATGCAAAATTTTCAAAGTGCGAGTTTTGGTTAGAGGAAGTACAGTTCCTTGGACATTTAGTTAATCATGAAGGAATTCATGTGGATCCCATAAAGATTAAGGCAATTACCCAATGGAAAACCCCTGAATCACAAACAGAGGTTAGAAGTTTCCTAGGATTGGCCAGTTATTATAGAACATTTATTCGAGATTTTTCTAGGATAGCCATTCCCTTAACTAAGCTAACCTGTAAATCTGTTAAGTTTGAATGGGGACCAAAACAAGAGGAAGCCTTTAGAATTCTTAAGCAAAGATTAACCAACGCACCCATACTAGCGTTACTAGAAGGAACTGAAGACTTTGTAGTCTATTGTGACGCTTCTTAGTTAGGTTATGGATCTGTGTTGATGCAACGTCAAAAGGTTATAGCTTACGCCTCTAGACAACTTAAGAATCATGAAGAGAATTATTCAACCCATGATTTGGAATTAGGAGCTATAATTTTTGCCCTTAAGATTTGGAGACATTACCTTTACGGTAGTAAGTTTACCATTTTACCGATCATAAGAGTTTAAGGTATGTTTTCAGACAAAAGGAGTTAAACATGAGACAAAGACGCTGGATGGAAACTCTTAGTGATTATGATTGCAATATCCAGTATCATGCAGGAAAGGCAAATGTAGTTGCCGATGCTTTAAGTCGAAAGTATCACGAAAAGCCAAAAAGAGTGCGTTCTCTTAAATTAAATCTACAAGTAGATTTAAATAAACAGATTAGAGAAGCACAAGAATCAGTAATCAAAGATGATACTGAGAATTTGAAAGGAATGATTTAGGAATTAGAACAGGGAACAGATGGAATATGGAGATTCTATAAGAAAAGAATGTGGATACCCAAATTAGGAAACCTCCGCCACCGTATATTAGAAGAAGCCCATAAGTTTAAGTATACGATGCATCCTGGAAGTGATAAGATGTATCAGGATTTAAGAAAGAATTTTTGGTGGATAGGAATGAAAAAGGATATAGCAGCTTATGTTTCTAAGTGTTTAACCTGTTCACAAGTTAAAGCCAAACATCAGAAACCCTCAGGTTTATTGTAGCAGTTAGAAATGCCGGTGTGGAAGTGGGAATTGATAACAATGGATTTTGTTACTAAATTACCCAAAACAAGAAAAGGTAATGATACAATCTGGGTGATTATAGACAGGCTAACTAAATCAGCTCATTTCCTACCGATGAAGGAAACTTACAGTATGGAACAATTAGCCAAGTTGTATGTAAATGAAATAGTTTCATTACATGGCATTCCTTTATCAATTGTTTCTGATAGAGATAGCCGTTTTACCTCTCATTTTTTGATAAGTTTCCAAAAAGCAATGGGAACGAAGTTGAATCTAAGCACCGCTTATCATCCTCAAACGGACGGACAAAGCGAAAGGACAATTCAGACAATGGAAGATATGCTTAGAGCTTGTGTAATTGATTTCTGAGGTAATTGGGACAATCACTTACCATTGATAGAATTTTCTTATAATAACAGCTATCATACCAGTATCAATGCTGCACCATTCGAAGCACTTTATGGACGAAAGTGCTGAACTCCAGTCTGTTGGGCAGAAATTGGAGAAAAGCAACTATCTGGACCTGAGATAGTGCAAGAAACAACCGACAAGATTGTCCAAGTCAAGGAAAGACTAAAAGCAGCACGTGATCGACACAAGAGCTATGCTGATAACAGACGAAAGCCGTTGGAATTTCAGGTAGGAGACAAAGTCTTATTAAAAGTTTCTCCTTGGAAAGGAGTGGTAAGATTCATCAAAAGGGGAAAGCTAAGCCCCAGGTATGTTGGACCTTTTGAGATTATTAGAAGAATAGGGCTTGTAGCCTATCAGCTACAACTGCCAGAGGAAATTGCAGGGATACATGATGTATTTCATGTATCTAATCTCAAGAAATGCTTAGCTGATGAATAGTAAGTAGTACCTCTTAAGGATATAGAGGTAAATGAGACGCTTAACTTTGTAGAAAAGCCTCTACAGATTGAAGACAGGAATGTCAAGAATCTCAAACACAAGAGACTGGTGCTAGTCAAAGTCAAATGGGACTCCAAGAGAGGAGCAGAGTACACTTGGGAGCTTGAATCAGAGATGCAAAGGAAATACCCGCACCTATTCCAGTATACCTCGATGACGAGTTCTAAAACAAGGTGGGGAGGATATAACAACCCTCCAAAATTATTCCCGACACCCCTATATGAATATAATTGTCCAAAGATAGCTAAACATAGGTAGGCAAATAGATATGACAACAAATCTAACAAAATTTAAAGTCATGTATTTCTTTACCACTACAAATATAACAGCTCTTCCAGAAACTTTAACGTGACTCTAGACACTCCCAAATACACCCCGTATACGATATTTGGCCTTAAATACCTTTAATTTAATAAAAATAAAAAACATTTTTTATGATCTGTCGGGGGCCGCGAAGATCTACTCTCCATCTTACGCGGGCAGCGAGCGCCTGGACATGCGGCATAACCCAGAAGCCGCCACGTGTCAACACGTGGCGAAGCTAGACCGGTGATCGGACCAAGCTAGGCCCTACGGACCCTATGTCGTGACCACGCCCCCGTGTTTGCTGGGCATGGCCCCATGTGTAGAAGCGTATCTGTACTATCAAGATTTGCTTGGATTCTGAGAATCTTAGTGTTGACCATGGCCCCGTGTCCGCTGGTCACGCCCCCGTGTTGGGAAATAGAAGCTTCTACAACTTTTTCTTTTCTGCAGACACTTGGGCACGGCCCCGTGTTCAATGAGCACGGGGCGTGTTCAGCCTTCTGATCTCTTGTTTTTGCTTGGGAAGATACTGTCGAGGGGTCGGGCATGCCACGTTTATTCCTTTTTTGTATTATTGTTAGATTCAGCTACATTTTTGCTTCTTTTGTTCATTTAAGCTCATTTAACCCTGAAAATACAAAAGGAAGACAAAATAAAACTTTTTCCAACATTAGTACTAAAAAAGGGTTAGTTTTATGCCACATTTGATGTAATTTATATGTTGCATTTTACACACATCAAATACCCCCACACTTGAATCTTTGCTTGTCCTCAAGCAAAACTCCTTATAATGTGGCTTACACACCCAAATGGAGTGGGTAGAAGAGAAGTTTTGGGCTTGTCTTGAGTGTCGGGAATCCAAGATTTTTATTAGGTTTTATTTTTATTTTATTTACAATCATATTCGTTATGATTTATTTAGAACATTACATAAGAGAAATTACTTATTTGGGCATAACATGCCTCTTTAAAATTCCATTTATATACAAGTTCACATACCTCACGGGAGATCACTCAACACTCGGCCGAAGATGTATTTTTGTGAAACACTCGGGACCGGCATGGAACTTACTTCTACCATATAAGCAATCAATCCTCCTCCTTTTTAACTATACACCTTTGTAAATATCAAGAGGACTTTGGGGAAGGGTTAGGCTTGGGTTAAAGGTAGGTGGTTTTGGGTTAGTGGTTAGTAGAAAAGGGCGAAAGGCGTAAAAAGCGTCGGTTTTCATAAGACTTTTTTATTTTTATGACTTTTTATCCTAATGAAGCAATTCTTCAAACAAAGTTCTTTTTTGATGAACTTGTTTGTTTATTTTTTATTTTATTTTATTTTTTTGACTTCAATCTTTTTTTTAAGGATTGTCACATGAAAACCGAGCTTTTTACTAAAATAAAGGGTTTAAAACGAAAAAGGGTTTTGGTGGGTAAAGGGTGTTTGTTTTGTGGGTTTAGAAATGAAAAAGGTTTAGGCTCAAAGGGGTTAACTAGGGGGATTTTGGGTAGGTGGTAAAAAAAAATAATGGTGTTGAAAGAAAAAGGGTTAGTCCTAATGCCTCCATCATTTACTTACTTGGTTTTAAGTTGGTAAGGACCGGGAATGTATCGTCATGGCAAGTTCTAGAGTCGTAAGAAACCAAGCAGTTATTCACACAAGAAACGAAAAATGAGCATTTAGTTTAAAGATGTGTATTTGTATGCTCAATAAAGGCTCAAAACTCACTTTTTGTGTGAATGGGTTTTTATGTGATCAAGTATATATAAACAAATTTTAACTAGATTTGTCATGCCGTTTCATAATTTTCTTATGTTGGTTCTTTTTATCACGACGCTATCGGTTGTAAATTTGTAAAAATATAACATTTTTAGAACTTGTTATTCCCAAATTAAACCAAGACAAGTAAAAAAAATGAAAAGTTTTTGAAAAAAATTTGGGGTGTTTAGCGGTTCCAATAAAGTTTTGTGTAAGGCTTGTAATTAGGACTTGCAAAATTCAAGGTTTTAGCTTCCCCCCCCCCCCCCCCACACACACACTTAAATTACACATTGTCCTCAATGTGTCCCAAAAATAAGTTTTTAAGTTGATTAAATGTGTAAAACGTGTGTTAAAAACAAAATTTAATGTTACTGGGCAGCTGGACACGGGTCCGTGGTGTCCGGGCACGGCCCCGTGTTCAGGTTGCCAGTAACAGAAATTATCAGAAAGTAACAGAAAACTGGGCACGGGGGCGTGTTCAGCGAACACGCCCCGTGTCCAGTTACCTGAACTGGGCGTTTTTCTGCATATCTTTCAGCACGGGGCCGTGTTGGCTGAGCACGGCCCGTGCTGAACTTGCTGTAATGAAGAAAAAATTGTCGGGAGGCTCTGTTTTTGTGCATGGGGTGTTGGTTCAAGTTTCCCTTAGTATCCTTCACCATCCCGAGTGTGTTTTATTCCTGAAAATTAAAACTAAACTAGAAAGCATAAAAATTAATCTAAACTAAACTAAGGATAGTTCCACGGAATGCCTCCGTGGTGCGCCACGTTTATAAGGGTCTTTGGCTAGACCCAAAGCCAGTCATATGTTACCCAAGTGGGATGTTTTGCATCCCATGTTGCACCATCGGAGAGCATCATCCAAACTTGAGTTTATGACTTTCATGTAATTGACCGGGTCATCGTCTTCTACTCTCTTACCAACTCCGAACTTCATTTCCTTGTCCCCAACCCTCAATGTTAGTGTCCCACCATTCATGTCTACCACTGCGTGGGCCGTAGCTAGGAATGGCCTCCCTAAGATGAGTGGTACTTCGGTATCTTCCTTCATATCTAGTATGACAAAGTCGGCTGGGAAGACAAAGTCTCCGACTTTAACTAGTAGATTTTCAGCGACACCTTGTGGGTATTTAACTGACCTATCGGCGAGTTGTATGCTCATTTTCGTAGGGCTTGTTTTCCCTAGGCCGAGTCGGTCGAACATTGATGCGGGCATGAGGTTAATACTAGCCCCGAGTTCGGCTAGTGCATTACGAATGGGTGATTCCCCAATTGAACAAGGGATGGTGAAGCTTCCGGGATCGATCTTTTTTTGCGGGAGTTTGTTAAGTAGCAAGGCGGAGCATTCTTCGCTTAAATTAACTAATTGCAATGATTCAATTTTCCTTTTGTAAGTGAGGAAATCCCTCATAAATTTTGAATATTTAGGCATTTGGGTTAGGACTTCAACAAATGGAATATTAACATGCAATTGTTTTAGTAAATTTACGAACTTTGTGAATTGCTCATCGGTCTTTTGGCGAATTAACCGACCGGGGTACGGTACCGGTGGATTCTTGGTGGGCTCTTGATTTGGTGGAGGAGTCGTCTCTTGTTGGGGTGTCGGTGGAGTTGTGGTTTGGCTAGATCGGCTCTTTTCAGTTGGAGGTAACGGAGCCTCCTCGGGACCCACGGTACGGTTTCTCAATGTGATGAGATGCACTTGCGCCTTTGGGTTGGTATCCGTATTTCTTGGTAACGCGCCTTGTGGTCTCTCGGAGAAATTTTGAGCTAGTTGATTTATTTGTTTTTCAATGTTTTGAATACTAGCTTGTTGATTTCTAAAGTTCGATTCCAGTTGTTGACATCGATCCGAGTTTTCCTTTTCGGTGTCGGAGATGAGGCGAGATACGGTATCTTCAATCCTTTCTCGTCCCATTTGTTGTTGTTGAGAGAAATTTTGTGACTCATTTCTTGGTTGTTGAAAGTTTGTTCGTTGGTTTAGATTTTGTTGATTACTACTATTGCCGGGTTCTCTCCAACCAAGGTTAGGGTGGTTACGCCATCCTTGGTTGTAGGTACCCGTTGGAGGACCCGACGGCCTAGGTCTATTATCAATGTAGTTTAGTGATTCTATTTGATTATCCATTTATTTCATACAACTCCAATTTTCATGTGGCCCACCACACCCTTCACAAGCCATAACCGAGGCCGTTTTTGCCATTTCTCACCTTTTGATTTTTGAAGAAAGGGCCTCGATTTGGGCTTGCAAGGAGGTGCTCTCATCAACCTTATGGGCACCCAGGGCAATAGATTTTGAGACTCGGGGAGTGTGCCACTGAAAATTGGTTTGAGAAATTTCCTCAATTTGATTATAAATTTCATTTGGGCGACGATTACCTAAAAGTCTCCCGGAGCTAGAGTCAAGTGTTTGTCTTGTGTGTGGCAACAACCCATTATAGAAAGTGGATACTTGTTGCCATACCGCAAGACCATGATGAGGACACTTTCTTAGTAGCTCCTTAAACCTTTCCCAAGTTTCATATAAGGATTCCCCGTCCTCTTGTGAATATGTGTTAATTTCAGTCATTAATTTAGCCGTTTTAGTAGGAGGGAAATACTTATATAAAAACTTTTAGGCTAGTTCATCCCAGGTGTTTACCGAGCCAACTGGGAGGGTATTAAGCCAAGCCTTAGCTCGGTCTTTTAGCGAAAATGGAAACATTCGAAGGCGGATGGCGTCATTTGATGCTCCATTGATCCGAAAAGTATCACATATTTCCAAGAAGTTAGTGATATGTAAATGGGGATCTTCGTCCGCAAGCCCATGGAAGATTGCGGAGTTTTGGAGCATTTGTATCAAATGCGGCCGAAGTTCGAAGTTGTTGGCCTCGACATTCGGTGCATTGATAGCGGCGCCGAGATTACCTACGGTGGGTCATAGGTAATCCATGAGGGTACGTTGATCCGCCATTGGAAGTGGGTCCCCCGAAACTTTCTCTTGGTTTTTAGGTTTAAGTTTTTTTCTTAGAAAGTGTTCGGGTTCGTCTAGAGGTTCTTTTATGTCTCTACTAGAACTGGAGCTCATACACTGCATAGAAAGTTCAGATGTGGCATCTGGGTTCCAAGTCCTGCAATAAAAACAAAAAAAAAAACGTTGGTCAGAAGTTTTACCACGGCCCCGTGCTCAGATGAACACGGCCCGTGGTCGGAGATACAGTAATTGTTTTCCGGATCCCTGTTACTGGGGAGCTCGACACGGTCCCGTGCTGAACCGACATGACCCCGTGCTCAACTCTCTGTAACTCGGAAAATAAAAACTGCCAGTAACAATGCTAGGCACGGCCCGTGTCCGACCAGGCACGGCCCGTGCTGAGCTCTGCAGAAGCTGAAAATTTACGAAAAATCCTAAGAAAACAGAAAAATAAGAAAAACGATTAGGCAGTTGATTCCTAACTTTCTTAAAATCCTTGTGTCCCCAGCAACGGCGCCAAAAACTTGATGTGTGCGGTGTGTTATAGGTTTTTATGTATATTTTTCGCCCTTTTTACACTTTAGTCAAGTTTTAAATTTATAAAACACGATATTTTACTAACACTAAACACACATATGGGCAAGTGCACCCATCGTGAGCGTAGTACAGCGTTGGTAAGATAACGAGGTCGTCCAATGACACAAGAGCTTTTAGTACCGGTTTATCCTTAACGTCTAATCAAATCAAAATTTTAGAAAAAGGTTTAAACATGAAAATAAAAACTAAAAATGCTGAAAATAAAAATAAAAACAGATAGACAAGATGAATCACTTGGATCCGACTCTCCTTTAGTGTAACCTTTGATTATTTACGCACTTTTGCACTTTTTAAGAGATTATCTTAGTTATAGTAGTAGGCCCCTCTTTTGAAGGTGACGTTACCCTCAACCCAGTAGTTTGAGTAAGCAAGCATACAATCCTAAAGGGTTGGATTATTGAAAGATAATTAATTAAGTTATTAATGTGTAATGTGGTAGGCCCCTCTTTTGAAGGTGACGTTACCCTCGGCTAAGTAGTTTGAGTCAGCATGGATACAATCCTAAGTAGTCGGGTTAATGTTTTAATAGTAGTTTACATATGAGGGGATCAAGAAATTCGAACCCCCGCCATCCAATACCAGTGGGTATTGAAGGAGGTCCTACTAAGCTTGACCCAGGTCCTTGCAGGATCTATACACTGAACAAGGCAAGATGCTTACCAAACCATTCCCTTAACCCCCGACCAGGTAGCCAACATATCTCCATATAGACCGTGGAGATATGAATGGTGTAAATCTTTTATTTTATATAGACAGTAAAATAACGCCAAGACACCACAGACAAATGATAAGGAAGTTTCACCTTCAACATAAGAAACTAGTTATTAAAGTCATAATACATAACCAAATAAAAAGCGCGAAAAGATTAAAAATAAAACGTATTACACTAAATGCTTGTCTTCACCAAGTGATGTAAGAGACTTAGGCAAACATGGCCTTTGATTGTCAAGAACTCTTACTATCAATCTTGGATCCCGAGACTACTACACACACTCTATGATGGATGATGGATGATGGTGGTGGATGTGGGTTGTGATGGTGGTGGTGGGTGGGTGAAGTGTTAGAGAGGTGGTTTGCCAAGGGATGCCTTTGAAGTGAACCAGGCACCTCTATTTATAGCCTGCACAGAAGCCCGGACACGGCCCCGTGTCCATCCATCTTCTCTTTCTTCATTAAATGCAGTTTGTCTGCATTAGTTGACCACGCCCCCGTGTCTGCTGGGCACGGCCCCGTGTGCAGAAGCGTATCTGTACTATCAAGATTTGCTTGGATTCTGTGAATCTTAGCGTTGACCACGGCCCCGTGTCCGCTGGGCACACCCCTGTGTTGGGAAATAGAAGCTTCTACAACTTTGTCTTTTCTGTAGACACTTGGGCACGCCCCCGTGTTCAATGAGCACGGGGCGTGTTCAGCCTTCTGATCTCTTGTTTTTGCTTGGGAAGATGCTGTCGAGGGGTCGGGCATGCCACGTTTATTCCTTTTCTTGTATTATTGTTAGATTCAGCTGCATTTTTGCTTCTTTTGTTCATTTAAGCTCATTTAACCCTGAAAATACAAAAGGAAGACAAAAGCACACTTTTTCCAACATTAGTAGTAAAAAAGGGTTAGTTTTATGCCACATTTGATGTAATTTATATGTTGCATTTTACACACATCAGCTAATCTTATAGAAACTTTAAATAAAGCAAAACATATTAGGTTTAGGAATTAGAGTGGACGAGATACTAATTTATAGAAGAAAATTATAGTGAGTAAAGTTATGGGTGCTAAAAATAAGGTAGACAAAATGATCATAAGATTAGTGAAGGATCATTAAAATGAGGATCATTATATGAAGAAGTTGTGATATATCTATTACTAACATCAAAATAATAGACTTAGTTAAAATTCTACTTAAACGAAGACAAATCAGCTTTGGCCAGAAGTGTAATCATTTAAGCATGTGTGTAAAGTGATCGTGACAAATCAGCTTTGGCCAGAAATGAGACAATCACTTTAGTTATGCACTTGTTAAGTATGCTAGACATAAATGAATTAAATCAGCTTTGGTCAGAAGTAAGACATTCACGTTTGTAATGCATACTTAACATATCTTTTATAATAGTTGAACAATAAATAGATGCATCAAATCAGCTTTGGCCAGAAGTGATACATCAGAAGCTCATTCAAGTTAAGCTATTTTGGTTTTGTGAAAAGTTATCTGATTCTGATTAATTAAGTATTTACAAAACCAAGTATTTAATAGCAAACCACCTGTTAGCGCGGATCGAGTTAGTTATGAAATCTTAGTAATGAGATTTCGAGTGAGGTCTCGAGTTAGATCTCGAGTTAGTTATGAAATCTTAAGTTTACTTGAGATTTCGAGTGAGATCTCGACTCAGTTATGAAATCTCGACTTAACTTGAGATTTTGAGTGAGATCTCGAGCAAGATTTCGACTTCGTTATGAGTTCCTTAATGATTTCGAGTAGCATTTTAATCTCGAAATCCTAATGAGATTTCGACTTACTAATGCCATTCGCAACCTCACTCGAGATCTCAAGGTTTTGAGTGATGAAGACTAATGCCTTAATGAGATTTCGAGTGATTTATGAGGTTTCGAGTGATAAACCCTAGTCGAAATCAAGCAACAGTCTTGTCAGTCGCAACAACCTGATTGCGAGTCGAAATCTTAGTTGCAATCTCAGTTGTCCTCGAATTTTAATGAGATTTCGAGTAGAAATCTCAGTCGGAATCTTTGTCGAAATCATCTAATCTCGAAAACTTATTCTCCAAGTCTCGAAATCTGCTTATCAACAACTGTTAGTTAGATAAGTTTGAAAATTCGAATTTTTAGGGTTTGTAAGATTTAGTTTCCAGTTTTAATGCCGATCTAAATTTATCAAAAAATTTTGAGATAATATCCATTTATCTATTAACAGATTTCGAAAGTTTTCTAAGGTAAAAAATAGTTAAAAACAAGAAAACACCCAATAATCCAAATTTCATTCCAAAACATAAGGGAATTTTTGAATTTTCCTAAGAACACATGATGAACCCTAAAAATTAAAACCAAATTTCTAGAAACCGAAACCTGAATTTTACAGTTTTTTAATATAGATTTCGGACATAAGTTTTACCCATTTGATTTCGAGACATTTATAATCCATTTTGTTTTCCGAAACACTGATTTCGGTAATTTTATAGGACTCAAAACAGGCTGTTAATTTTATTAGGTTTTCAAATATTCTGTTTTTCAGATTTCAATCCCAGGATAATAGATACGAAAACATAACTGATTTATCAACATTTTCTATATAATGTAAATGATTATAATTGCTACTAGATTAAATACAACATAATAATATATTTAATCTTATAGAACATACTATTGTAGAGAATAACAAATTAGTTAAAAAACTACTTACAGTATATCGACATATTGAATAACCTCCGCCTACTTGTTTTTTGTTGGATCAAATGGTGCAAATTGCATCATGATCATGATACTACATCATTATTTAAAAAAAACATTTATGTATGATTTGTGAGACCACGCGTTTCGAGTGCTCATAGTTAGTAGTGAAGTCATCGGGTGCTGGTCTTCCATAAACTCAATTATCGGTGCTGCTCTTCAACCAGTATGGTAGTGACTGGTGAGTCCAATCTTTCAGGCCCCTTCTTCAGCCAGTTTGAACTGCGTATTGATGAGTCAACCGGGACCTTATGCATGTATGCCCCAAGTTCTACGTTCTAGCGGTATAATAAATGCCAGAACAATTTTTTAAAATACTATTCTTTGTTTTTATTTTAAGAACTCACGACAATATTATCATCTTTGTAACGAAGAAAGGTCGAATACGTGATCTTAACATGAAAACTTTCATAAAATGGAAATGGGGGTGGGAATTTTTGTCTATTTACTTATGAATGAGTCAATATGGGTTGTGTTTAACAAAAATGGGTCATGTGAAAACAATTAGCTAAAAGGGGAACAGGCTTTTTTAATATTGTACCAATGTTGTTTTTAAATCATATCTGACATTTTGCTTAAAAAATAGACTAAATTGCACAAATCAACCTTTATGTTATAACTAAACTGCACTTCATACCTTTCACTATGAAATCCGCAAAACCCAACCTTTATGTTCATGTTTTGTTACATCCTATAACCTTTACCACTAACCTTGTTAATTTTCCTAGTTAATTGTCCTCACATGCGTTGCTTGTGAGGGTATTATTGTCATTTCAAAATTGTCCTCCCCAATTCATCCCCTCACCCAAAAAAACACAGTCTTCTTCCAAATGGCTTGAGAAAATCAAATTCTAATTAAAACACAACTAAATAGCATATGCATATTAAAGCATTTAATGTAATTTAAAATCCGATTAATTGTTTGAAGGAAACATGTTACGGTGTGGTGTGCTCCTTCAACTTAAAATCTAATTAATATATTTCTAGATATTCGTTCTTTTTTGGTGGGTGCTGCACTTAATATTTACTCCAGCATATTAGCATCAAAAGCATTGCTATCAATGGTTTTTGGCCAGCAAGGTCAACCTATGACTCACCTAAACAACTCCACGTTTGAACCACCGGAATAACATCATCATCGGAGTCACATCGTCATCATCACCGGAATCACCTTGTCGCCGAAAATCACGTATGGTGGGTGGTTTTGTTCAGGTTGGCACACTGGTGAACGATGGAAGAGGTCGGTACGGTGGTGAACGAACTGTGTTTTTTTTTTTTTGAACGGCGATATTTCTACAACTGGCGATAGAGATCGCACCTACCCTATAACTCGGAACTGTGTTTAGGTGTGTATGCAGGGGCGGACCCACATTGGTGCCATCGGGGTCCCCGGACCCCAATCTTTAAAAAAAATAGTAGATTCGGTATATTAAATTGTATATGGACCCCATAAATACAATTAGGTGGACACCATAGAAATAAAAAGAAAGCTGGTGTAGTGGTAAATCTCCCTCTTTTCCACCAAGAGGTTGTGAGTTCAATCCTTGATAAGCCCATTTTTCTTATTTTTTTTTTTTAATCTAGTTTAAACCTCACTTTGACTCGACCCGAACGAGGACCGACCCGAAAATGGACCCCATTGAAATAAAATCCTGGATCCGCCACTGTGTGTATGGTGGGGTGGTTTGGTTTGGTTGTAGTGGCGGAAGGTGGATGGGTGATGTGAACGATGATGGTGGTTCGTTTGGAGGTGAATACAAGTCGCCGGTGATGGTTGTTTTCATCATAAAATTTTCAAACATTTTATATAAAGGACAATAACGTGTGCAGTTTCATCATAGTAGCTTGGATTCCATTCTATTTGTTGGTAACTAACACTCCGTGAACATACATTTACAGAGGGGTGAGATGAGATAGATAAAGCATGTTTTTTTTATAAATCAAATCGGTAATTGATTCAGTTCCAGGTTTCCAATTGCTGTATTTTTGATGGCTTATTAGTATTAGTATTGAATTGAACTTCGAACTTGATTATCAATATTTTCAAATGGTAATGGTGGTAGGTGTTGTAGGAAATCATGTAGTTTATTTAAATAAGAGTAAATTGCAATTTTACCCCCTGTGGTTAGGGGGCATTGGCAGGTCTACCCCCCCTAACGAAGTAATTGCAGTTTTACCCCCTACTGTTGACCCTTATGTCGCAATCTTACCCCCTGTTAACAGATTATGTTAAGTCAACGTTTGTTTTGACTGTTATAATGTGTGAAAAGTCATTTTTGCCCCTGTCTTATTAAAATTATATAAAAAATCAAGAATCAAGTTCTATCATCATCATCAGTTCATTCATCTTCATCATCAGTTCATTCATCTTCATCATCAAACCCTAAGTGCCCTAACAACAACAAATCCAGATCCACAACACAAATCACAAAATCAACGAAACAAGTTCATCATCATCATCTTCAGGTTCGTCATCATCATCAGTTCATCACCACAACCACCTCCTTCTCTTCTGACCACCGCCACCATCATCCCACCACTGTTCATTCTTCATCATCTAATAACCCAGATCTGGAATCAATCTTCATACAAAACAAACCCAGATCTAATAACCCAAACATCTGCACATGAACATGAACACATATTCATAATCAATCTTCATACAAAACAACCCCTAAATCGAAAACAATATTCCTCACTTACACCCACATGTAAAAAAACAAGATTCAATCAACCAAATGAACAAAATTTAAATTTCAAAGTGATAAATTAGTCAAAATAGTCAATAATTACCTGAAGACGATGAATGGCCTGTTGAAAAGTGGGAATAGAAACTTTAACCGGAAGATTATCGCTCAAAGCTTGCTTCTAAATCACTTATGTGTTGAAGTTGAATCTGGGTTATTATGAAAAGCTTTGAGCGATAATCAACTCCAGCACCTTTGATCATCATCTGCAGTGATTTCGGTGATTTCGGTGATTTAGAAGCAATTCAAAGGTTCTGCAGTGATTTCGGTGATGATGAACTGCAAGCTTTGAGCGATAATCTTCTGGAAACACATAAAGGATGTCACCTTCAACTTTTAAATCAACTCAGATTCAACTTCAACACATAAGTGATTATTGCTTTGAGCGATAATCTTCTGAAAAGCTTTGAGCGATAATCAACTCCACCACCACCGCCTTCTCCTCTTCTGACCACCGCCACCATCAACTCAGCCACCACCTCATTCCCCTTTCTCACCACCGCCACCATCAAATCAGCCACCACCTCTTTCCTATTCCAAACCCTAACCCTAGCCGCCTACAGTGGTTCCTATTCCAGATCTGGGTTTCGGTGATGATGAACTGCTGTTGCTGCTGATGATGATGAACTGCTGAATCTGTAGGCTCCGATGGTTTATGAGGAATCGATTTAATGGTTTTGAAGGTGTGTGTGTTGTGTTAATGTATGAGAGGGTTTCGGTGAGTAGTTGCAGGTGTGAGATGATGATGAGCTGCTGATGATGATGAACTGCTGAATCAAAGGTTTCGGTGAGGAGTTGCAGGTGAGAGATGAAGTTATTGAAGATAAGATGGGGTAAGTTATTGATGATGATGAACTGCTGAATCAAAGATTCACTTCAAGTCGTAATAAAAAATAGAGAAATTAATAATAATAATAATATGGGGTAATAATAATATGGGGAATAATAATAATAATAATAATATGGGGTAAGATTACCAAAATACCCTCACCCATAAAGGTCAAACGACGTTGACTGTTAACAGGGGGTAAGATTGCGACATAAGGGTCAACAGTAGGGGGTAAAACTGCAATTACTTCGTTAGGGGGGGTAGACCTGCCAATGCCCCCTAACCACAGGGGGTAAAATTGCAATTTACTCTTTAAATAAAAATAATTTTTAAAAGGAGAAGTAAAAAAAGACAAAAATATCCTCACATGCTTTGTATGTGAGGTGACTTAACTAAGAATTTTAACAGAGTTTGTGTTAAAGGTTGACCTCTGTAGCAAAACATGAACATAAAGGTTAGGTTTGGCAGATTTCATAGTGAAAGGTATAAAGTGCAGTTTAGGTATAACATAAAGGCTGATTTGCGCAATTTAGTCTAAAAAATAATAAAAAGAGACAAAACGTGTTTATAGGTCAACCCAACTGACCCGACCCATTACAACATGCACGAAAAATGATATGTTTTCCTTTTTTTTATTGCTATGACCATTTCTCACGAAAATATTTCAAGAAGGTTTATAAAGCTTACCAAATTGCATCTGGATCACTATTGCTTTGTCATATAGGCGAATCCATTATGTTGTCTGTTTTCATAGCATTCATTGGAAGTTGGCTTTTTGTATATTCTTTTACGCCTTTGAAAGAGAAACAAACTTAATATGAGAATATGTTCACTGGAAAAACATATAGTATTAGACAAAATATAATGGTGTGTTAGTGTAGGGTTAGAAGTGTAACATTGTGGTCTATATAAACCACATCTAATGTAACTCTAATCACAACTTCTAATATAATACAATTCTCTGATTTACCTTGGTATCAGAGTGCTAGGTTACAACCACCGAAGGGACAGCCGGTGGCCGCCACCCTACCCACAAAGTTTCTTTCTTTAATAGCATTCTTTACAACCTTTTTTTGTTTCCTTATTCCTGTTTTCAAAAACCAGATCCAAGCTGTCGGCCTTACAACCACAAACCACCATCACAACAATTGCTAACCCCAATACTCGCCGCTGTCACCTACAATTGCTAGGGTTCGCATAAACAAAATGTAAATATGGAACCCTAGCTAGATCCAGCGGCCACCATCTTTAGAAACACAAACCTCCTCGCGTCCTTTAACGCTATCGCCGCCACCATACAAAGGTGGTTATTTTTCCTGCGACATGCACCTCGTGAAAGCCACAAAGCTTTCGGTTCCATGTTTGCGAGGCTCATCAATAACCATGGGAGAAGAAGAGGGAAACAAACCCCATCATATCTACTCGGTGATTCAAATCGACGATACTCAGCAGGACCGGCACACTCCGGCAACAATTTAGTGTCGCCAAAGAAAGAACAAGACAATGGAAGACAGTGGCGAAGCTTGAGATTTCCGACCAGGGGTCGAAAACATATATACCAAAAAATTTCTATAAAACCGGGGGGTCAAAAACGTGTATACCCAAAAAAAATTATACGAAAACTACATACTCTCCACTACTGAGCGAAAAGTTCGGGGTTACTCGCCCTCTCCCGCCCCCACTATGCTACGCCCATGATAGAAGATATGGGTTTGTACGGTGAATCACAAAAAGAAGGTTGTTTGGTGCGATTGGAAGGTTGGGTGATATCAGCTTCGTTTGGGAGCAGATACAAAAAAAAAAAAAAAAAAAAAAAAAAAAAAAAAAAAAAACTGACAAACATTGAGCAGTAAAGTTTTTCAACAAACTTTAAGCAGAGTGTCTGATCAACAAAGGTTTCAAAGTAAACGTGCGATCACACCCTAATGAAACTATCATATGGGCTCAAACGTGTGCCTTGTTCACTCACGGGCTATAGCATGGATTATAAACAGGCCCAACATGGTTGCTTGAGCTGGATATGGTTTAGTATAGGTTTTTAGATTTGATGTTTCAAGCAACAAGTTCCCACACTTAGCTTGTGGGGGAATATTAGACAAAGTATTATAGCATAGGGATTAGATGTGTAATATGGTGTTCTATATAAACACCCACCTCATGTAGCTCTAATTACACAATTACAATCTAATACAATTCTGATTACAAGTTTAACTTGGAGCTTTGGAGTACAACGACTTGAGAGGTGGCCGGCCACTGCCGCTGCCCTACCACTGCCGCTGCCCTACCACTACCACAAAACCTATGCACGATCTTCCTTTATTACCCTTCCACCACCCTTAACCACCACAACAACATCAACGCAGTTGCTTCCACCCTAGGCGAAACCCTAGCCATAGCCGCCATCATTACCATGAAACCCTAGCTCCGTCAATCGTCGCTGATACAAAAAAGTAGTTGTTGGTGCTACAAACAACGTTACCTCCAAGCACTTAGGGTTGCAGAAATAACCTACAATAATCAAAACCCTAAGTCGTCGTGCCACATTACAACAGTGGTCTTCTTCCGGCGAACACCTCACAAAACATAACAAAGAGGTCTTGATATGGGAAAAAGACCGACAAAGGGAAACAAATCCCTATTAAAATTGTCGGTTGAAAAAAAAAACCTACACAAAAGTGTTGTCGGTCTGTGAAGTATTGTTGGAGAACAAGGCGAAAGCAAGGAGGAGAAAAACAAAGATCAACTGTCTTTCTATTTTATGTTTTTTTTTTTTTAAACAAAGACCCCCATGCTTAGTTTGCGGGGGAATATTAGACAAAATATAATGATGAGTTAGTATAGGGTTAGAAGTGTAACATTGTGGTCTATATAAACCACATCTAATGTAACCCTAATCACAACTTCTAATACAATACAATTATCTGATTGAGTTAATTATTGTTTTCGTCCCTGTGGTTTGTCAAGAATCACTATTTTAGTCCATTAGTTTAAAAATTGTGATTTCAGTCCCTATGGTTTCATTTTCGTAACCATTTCAGTCCCTGTACTAACAGAATAAATGGATTGAAATGGTTACGAAAGTGAAACCACAGAGACTGAAATGGTTACGAAAGTGAAACCACAGGGACTGAAACCGCAATTTTTAAACTAATGGACTGAAATAGTGATTTTTGACAAACCACAGGGACGAAAACAGTAATTAACTCTATCTGATTTAACTTATAGTAGAGGAGGCATAATGAGCGGGTCGGCCGATTAGGTAAAGGTCAAAATGGGTACTTTCTATACAGGTAGAAGTAGATTGGGTTAGTTTGACCCAAAACATTCTTGCCCAAATACTATATTATTTCTATTAACAATCCATTTTTTATTATAAAACGGTTTAGGAGGTTTTACAAATTCAAAATAAGCTTATGAGCAACTTCAGATTGACCCATTTGACTAGTTTCCAATTTCTTTTACGCCTTTGAAAGAGATAAATGTTAAGGGGATGGATGGATCCGGTAGTAAGTCAATGGATCAAAACTGCCACAACTAACTATATAACAATCTATAAAACGAGACTCACCTGTTCAATATGATTGCTATAGTGAAGAGCTCCATTCTTGGACTGGGTACCACCCCCGGGAAAAGAAAGATATTCATTGATTACTTTGACCTAGTTTTGATTCCCTTCAACTTCAGCCAACGTGGTGAAAGACACTGTCAGCACTGGATCAAAGCAACCAGAGAGGGGATCCTATCCATCACCGCCCTCCACGCAAAGATGCTACATTTAGCCGCTACCACTTACATCATTCCATTACATTTCGTTGACTCGTATGAGTTGAGAAGCTTTCTAACCGACTTCACCGAGAAATCTAGTGAACTATCCTCCAACCAAACCCAAGAGTCTTTTCGACCATTCGACAACATTGATGCCATTCTGACAGCCCTTGAGGCGTTTGAGGTTGTTTTTTCCATCTCCAAGTCCAACTCGCACCTTGATTTTGAATAACCAAACACACTTACTATCATGTTACCCAACTATGATTCGGGTAACCCGTCCATCTAAATGGGTTGTAATAAAAGTATAAACATGTTAAATTGATCAAAACAGGTTTGATTGGTTGCACTTATAATTATATTTTTTGCTCAATTTTTAAACGAGCCCACCCGATTTAACTAGTTCTATACATGTCCGAAGGCCGGGTATTTTTAACCGCCTCATTAATGACCCTACCAACAGGTGCTTTTAATAATTTGTTGAAACAAAAAACTAAAAATTAAAAAGGCATTATTGCTCTGTTGAAGAACCAATGCTAACCATGCATCGTCAAGAATTGTAATTGTGATTGATCGAGACCACAAAGGGTAGAAAGGCAAACTTCCATATGAGGGCTAGTAGCATGAACCAAGCTGTTGAAACATAGATTGAGAATGCAAGTGAAATGGTAGGTATAAAACATCTAGTTGTGCATAGTAAAGGTCAGAACATCATAGTAGCATACGGATATACCCAGGGCCGGCCCAGAGCAAGTGTCGGGTGGGCAACCACTCTGGGCCCAAATTGACATAGGGCTCGAAAAAATTTATAATTTTTTTTATATATATTTAAAAAAAAAAACTGTATGTTTTTAAAGAAAAAAAAACTTAAAGGGCATAGATTTATGAACCAAAAACGTTAAAGCCCAACTATTTAAAAGCCTAACTATTTTGAAGGCCAACTGTTTTTGCCAATCAAATTTAGAAGCCCAACTTTTTAGTGTGTAATGCGTTAATGACTTGTCCCAAATCAATAAACAAACATAATGGATTAATGAATAGGACTCAAATTTTTTATCTCGCACAAGGCTAAAAAATTTTTTGTGATTTTCGGAGACGGTTCTAAATATAGCATACGGGTGGGTCAGGCCAGATGCGTGTCAGGTCGGGTATGTTCAGAATTGTTTCGAGTTAGAATGTTCCAATTAAACAGTTTACATTTATTTGTTGGTCAAAATTCTAACTAACCTAACCTGAAATCTAAATCTAAATCTAAATCTAAATCTAAATTTTTATTTGGCCCATTTGAAATCCAACCGTTTATAAGTAAATTGTCACTTCTATAACATTCATTACCAATATTCCATACACGAACAAGAACCCTGCCTAAAATGGTGAAATACATGTCGATCCCTCACAACGATTTCTCGATCGAACGCTTTTGAGACGAGCTTCGCGAGTGCGTGACAGTCGTTACATATCCTTAAGTTCTTCATTATTCGGATCGGAGTCATTGGGTCAGTAACCATTAGCCCGAAAGCGATTGCTAGTTTTTCACTATGCCTAAAAAGTGTTGTTTCCTTCTCCTCGTCATCAATATCGAAACAAACCTCATTCGTATCTGGGGAATAACCGATCAACTTCACTCGTTCAGTTATTTTATCCAACATTTCCTCAATCTCATGAATCTGAGGGTGTCCCGTGTCCCCGGCTACAAACTCATGAACTATACCATTGGCTTCAATTATGCTACAACCAGGCGTTTTAACAACGCAGTTTTCAATCATTGTCCCACGTATTTCAGCCACGTGTTCCCAACTTCCTTTTGACGCGTATATATTTGACAAAAGAACATGGAAACCATCATGGTCGGGTTGAAGCTCAATCAGCTTCAACCCGACCCTCTCTCCCATTTCATTAGCGCCATATTTCTTACACGCGCTAAGCAACGCGCCCCATGTAGCAACATCCGGTGCCATGGGCATACTATCAATTAGTTCTTCGGCTTCTTTGAGCAATCCAGCACGCGCAAGAAGATCAACCATGCATCCGTAATGCTTGATATTCGGCTCAATTTTATGTGTATTGATCATAGAATCAAAGTGCTCCCGCCCCTTATCCACCAACCCCATGTGGCGGCAACCACCAAGGACCGCCACAAACGTTATCTCATTAGGAGCTACACCGGATTTCTTCATTTCCGAGAACATTTCAAGGGATTTCTCCACCTCGCCGTTCATGGCAAGCCCGAGAATCAAAGCGTTCCAAGACGATACTCCTTTGTTATCCATGTTATAAAATACATCTTCCGCACTTTCCACACATCCTAGCTTCATGTACATGTCGATAAGCGTAGTACCAAGAATAGAATTCACCAATAAACCGTTCTTTTTAATATACGTATGAACCCATTTACCTTGCTCGAGAGCCACCAACCGTGTGCAAGCCGAGATCACACTAACCAAAATGGTCTCATCGGGCTTAATTTGACCAAGAACCATCATCTCATTGAACAACGCAATAGTTTCTTCAAACATCCCTGCTTGTGAATGACCCGATATTAGCGCGCTCCATGAGACAACGTCTTTCACAGACATTTCATCAAACACTTCGCGTGCTTTCTTGAGTGAACCGCATTTCGAATAGCCAGAGATCATAGAGTTCCACGAAACAATATCGGCGTGAGAACTTGTATTAAAGAGCTTCTCTGCAGCTGCTATATCTCCACAAGTGGAGTACATGTGAATCAAAGCGTTATGAATATTAACATAAGATAATCTTCCTGTTTTAAGAACCAATCCATGAACGGACGATCCTGTTTCAAGTGACGAGCGAGCACATGCGGAAAGCACACTGATTGCTACAACTTCATCGATACCAATACCCTTTCGATTCATTTCAACAAACATAACCAAAGCCTGTTGACACATGCCACTTTGCTCATAACAACCAATCATTGCAGTCCACGAAACTACATCTTTCTCATTCATCTCAACAAACAACCGATATGCTTCGTCCACACGTCCGCACCGACCAAACAACACAATCATCGAATTCGACGCGATCACATTCTTTTCCGGCATCTGATCAAACACCACCTTTGCTTCCTCCACATCACCCATCTGAACATACCCCGCCAATATCGAGTTCCACGAAACCAAATCTCTCACAGAACTTTCATCAAACACCTTGCGTGCATCCACCATGTCACCACAAACCGCATACACATTAACCAAATTGTTCCGCACATAAACATCCGAATCAAAACCCATTTTCACCACATGATCATGAACCTCTTTTCCCTCCAAAACCGAACCCCTGGCGATGCACGCTTGAACTAACAGCGGATAAGTGTAGCCATCTGGATAAACACTTTTCTTGTTGTCTAACATCAATCTGTAGAGAAATACAGTTTCTTCTGGATGGTTTCTGTGCAAGTAAGATCGCATCATTGTATTGTAGATAAACCCATTTGGGTGTTGGATGTGATCGAATAGTTTACGGGAGTAATGGACGTTAATGAATGAAGATGTAGAGGAGGTGTGGATCCTGCTTGCTGCGTATGTGTCTTTGATGAACCCGGTGACGATCATTTGAGAAAGAATTTGGTTGAATTCGGTTAAATGTTTGCATTGAAGCAAAAGGGTATCCATGATTGACTGATTAAGTGTTGATGATTTGATCAGCTTTGAAGACTTCATATCAAGTGTTAAAGAAAAACTAGCAAACACATAATAAAACCGTAACCGTGAAGATGAAAAACATGGAAGAAGATAAATGTTTGCATTGAGGCAAAAGGGTATCCATGAGTAGAATTATGGGTTTTGATTACGTTTGGCTTTAGCTTAGCTTAGCTTAGCTTAGGGATGAGCATGGTAATCGTTCGGTATCGAATACCGGTATTGAAAATCCTCAAAAAATGAGTACTGGTACCGGTACCGAATATACTCAGTACAATATGGTTCGATACCGGTATTTTAGTGTAAAAACTGGTAAATACCGGTATCGGACCGGTACCGAAAATATCAAAAGTTGGTACCGAATTGGTACCGAAAATATACCCGGTTTGATAAATTTGATACCAATACCATTTGCTCATCCCTACTTTCGCTGGTCAAAAAATATATTTGTTGGAAATTTCGACCAAACAAAATAAATGCCAATTACAAAGCTTACTCAAATATTATTATTAGGGGTTAGGGGCGCCCATCACTCATCACTCACTCACAACTTCCAATCAAGTTTCACCATGTCATCAACCATTATTCCATCACTAATGATGGATTTTAGTGGAAATGTCCATCACTTGTGATGGAATTCCATCACTCGTAACCTATTTTTTTTAATTATAAATTAACAATAAAACACTAAAACTATAAATTATAAATTTCATTTAAATAAAACCTAAATTACAAACTAAAAAAAAAACTAAACTAAACATTGCAAATAAAAAAACCTAAAAAATCAAAGGAGTAAAGTCCTATTTGAGTCATTGTGGTTTGTGCAGTTTAACCATTTGAATCCAAAAATCAAAACTGTCTTGATTTGAGTCCCTGTGGTTTTTAATTTTAACCATTTGAATCCAAAAGTAAACAACATCCAAATCAGAAACATTTGGTTTTTGGATTCAAATGGTTAAAATTAGAGACCACAGGGACTCAAATGGTTAAAATTAGAGACCACAGGGACTCAAATCAAGACAGTTTTGGTTTTTGGATTCAAATGGTTAAACTGCACAAACCACAGGGACTCAAATAGGACTTTACTCAAAATCAAAGGCATCTCCCACCCCCACTTTTCACATATCTCACGTTTGCGTTGAATTACGATCGTCTTAAACGGTTCGTCGAGATTGTTGTGCGGTTTTAATAAGATTTTAAAATCATTATTTTTTTCTTTTCCGTTCAAGTGTCTAATATACACCTCCTCGCGTTTAAGTTTTACCGCCACAAGTTTTTCTCTTCTATCAGTGGCTTTGGTTATTTCCACCAATTTAGCCACTTTGATTTCGGAGATCGACTCCGCCACCGATTCCGTTCCTTTACTTGACGAATCACCGCTTTTCTTGCGGCGCGGCCTTGTCGGTGTATCGTCTTGAATGGGTTCATCAACGGGTTGATTGGGTTCGTCAACGGGTTCGTCGTTCAAATTCATTTGGGGAATGTTACCCGACTAGGAAGTCGTGTAGTTCCCCGACTCGGAGGTCTTTGATCTTTTGGGACCTTCTCTTTTTTTTTTGGAGCCGTCGGCCCACCCATGTCGACCAAATCAACCGGTACCCTGTTAGGATCTGAGTTTACTTGATTGTGTTGTTTTATAAGAAATGTAAGATGAAGAAGATAAACAAGTGAATAATTGCAGCGGAATGAAGTAAAACTTTATAACACAATCAAGGAAAGAATAGCTTTCATCATATATGCTTTATAATCAAAAGATTGATTTACACAATGTTTCGACTATGCATGCATGAACACTTTCTCCCCCTCAGCCTGAGCGCATAATGTTAGTTCGTACAAGATGCAAGTGTGTGCAAAGAGCTAATAGAACAGTATAGGCACTGTCTATTTATAGTACAATCCTAAACACTATGGCATCTTTGCTGACATCACCTAGACAGTGACAACTAACAATTTAACAACCTCTAAACATTTATGATTACAGACACTGTTACATTAGACAATGATTAACTAAACACTGATGAATGATATCCGCTGATGATGCTCAAACACTGATGAAGACTGAGCAGTGCTTTCCAGTTAAGGTTGATCAGGCCTTTGACTTCCAGCAGTTCTTTGACTTCAACAGTTGATTGGTCTTCAGCAGACTTTTGTGTGTAATAGACTTTAGTGACCAACAGACTTTAGAAATCATCAGATGTTGTATGCCATTGCCATTGGAGGGAAAAGATGTTCAAGGAATTGTTATTCTAGATCATCTGTTGCAGATGAGTTTTGGCTTTGTATCATCTGTTCTTTAAGGAAGGATCACATAGGCCAACAATCCCCCTAGAACAGATGATGCCAAAACTCTCTGTTATACCGATCTTCATTCCCTCATCAACAGTTCCCAGATTTGTCCTTTGAATTGGAGCTCAAAATCCAAAGAATTTGTGTCTTCTTCATCCCTGTGCAGTTGAAGGTTCATTAAATCTTGAAGGTCACCTGCATTCAGACCATATGCAGCCTTCCTTAACAGCTTTTCAACATGTCACACCCCAACCGATGGCGAAAACACCGGAGTGAGACGAAATAGATTGCTCGAGACATCATAACACTAATAATCGTGACAAGTATTTAAATAATAAATTTCATTCCATTTCTAAAGAGTCAATTACAAGGATTTGAGGCAATTACAACAACATGAATAATGAAATACAATACAATAGGTGTACAAAATTTAAAGTGTGTATCTAAGCATCCTACTAGATTCCATGCATCACCAACATCATCCTTAAACCTGCAACATGTTTTAAACGCATAGTTCAATACAAGGTATTGGCGAGTACACTAGTTTTAGACTCGTGACATATGTATAAAAAGTATTTTTCAATCCAACATAGCAATTTGGTATACAAGATCAAACTATCATGCATAACTAAAAGTAAAACCCAAGTGTCCACAAGAATAATAGCATCCCTCGATATAGCAATATCGACACCGTAAAGATTGAATAATAGCATCCCTTGATATAGCAACATAGAGACCGTAAAGAATATAACTTAACAAAAACCCCATCGGGTGGTGTGCTACTCCTATAGCGCTATAATTGTTAAGGCGGGTTAACAAGTAGTATGAATTCTAGCACGAACCTAAGCATAACAAAGCATGTATAAGGATTGAATGGATAAAGCATGTTGGTGAATCATGCATTTTAACAAGTAAAACATGTTGCACCCAAAGTGTATTAAAATGGAAAATGGGTCAAGTGTACTCACAAAATTGCTAAGTCTTCCGATTATCCAAGTATTGACAAGTTAATGAGATTAAGCGTATGAATGGGTTTGGATTGAAGATTAAGGGATGTGTAGATTTGGATTTTAAAGTATAACAAAGTAAGTATACACAAAAATAATCATCTAGACTTAGTACTCATTCTTGACACTATAAAACCCATAAGGGTTAGAATGATTTCATAGGTTTAATACCCATTAGAATCGTACCAAGTTATTAAGTCTTAGATGTTGTAATCTAACTTTGACAAATGAACACAAATTCATCATCAAAGGTTCGATTATTTGGATAATATATAAGTATTGTATAATATTCATATTGTCATATAGGTCAAGCATGAGGTAGGAGGATGAATCCCCCATTTAGGAACCTCTTTGTTTATCATAGAAGTCATATAGGAGTAGGAAGAACAAGTCTTCCCTTTAGGTACCTCTTGGTGTTCACCACTACACTTGATGTTATGAATATTCAAGAAGGGTCATGAACATACAATAAGAAAGGAAATAGTTACATCTAATCTAAGAAATCATCAAGTAATGTGTGGATTCTTAGTAGGATAGCCCAAGCTACTCCTAAATCACACAATCATCAAGCTTTAGACTTGAACATCACTTATGGGTTAAACCCTTGAACAAAACAGAAAGTTTGTGAGGTTTACACCTCTGATTTTACATGTCTCAACCTTGTTTTTGAGTCTAACTAACCATAGATATGGTTATAAGCATAAGGACATAGGTTTGAGATGAGATAACTCAAGTTTAATCAACAAAGTATGAATCAAAAACAGAAACTTCAGTCCACTTTGGAGCCTTTTTGGTGACATTCCAGACCTTGGTTTTCCATGGAAAACCTGTGGAAATGTTTCTAAGGTTGTTCCAAGCAAGTGGGAAAAAGAATCAAGTGAAAAGGTTAAGAAATGAGTGAGATATGCTTGTTTTAGCAACTTGTAACGAATCTGTTATGCTCCTGATTATCAGCTGAAAATGGAGTGTTTTGAGAGTGTTTAGTAAGTTTGAAAAGTGGAAAATGTGTGGAGAATGCTTGGGATTTATAGGTGAAAGGGTTGGTTACTTGTTGGTGCATATTTAATGCAAGAAACACAAAGAACCCAATCAAAACACAAGGAAAATGACCAATCCGTAGTTGCTGTTCACAAATTTGCGGATCCACCAGCTTCGCGGCCCGCGAAGCAAAAGGGAAGGCCAGGTCGCGGCCCGTGACTCTCCTCCAGAGTGTTTAAAGTTTAACTCTTTTACATTTGACCCCCCCCCCCCCATGTTTCCATATTTGGATGTTTTAGGGGTTTTTAGGTGTTTTTATGATACAAAGGCATATTATAAGGATCAAACATGTAACATGAACATAAAACAAGTATAATGAAGTATGTTTAAGTGTGTGAACGTCGCATTTAAGTATCATATGCACTCAAAAGACGTGTTATTTGTAAGTTTCACGTATTTGCAAGATTAACACATAGTTTCCAAGAATTACGAATATGTATCAAATGTTTCACGAAACTAAACGTATGAACATGTATGAAGTATGTATAACACGAATTTAAAGGAATACGAACTTTATTTATGATTCAAGTCTCGGATTTTACAACTATTACCACGAAAGGACGATTACAAGAGCACAAGACTCCCAAAAATAGAAATACAAGCAAGACCTGCTAATTATGGAAAGTACGAAGAAGCAAGGCGTTACAGTCTCCCCTCCTTTATGAAATTTCATCCCGAAATTTATTCAAGAGGAAGACTTGACAGAGTTTTGGGAAAGGTGATTATTTAAAGTTGAGATTTGGAAATTTTGAAACGTTTTGAAAAGTACGAAATTTTGAAGAACGACAAGATGGGTTTGTAAAAGAATTTGTTTGGCTAAAATGGTTTTGAGGCATAAGATTGAGTAAAACGTGTACAGGTGGAATGAGTTTAAACAAGTGTTGAATAACTAAATTTTGGAGGTGTTTTAAAAATGTTTCGTATTTATGCAGGAGATCTTTTTATCAAAACGGTTTGTATTTGACAAAAGTGGGGTGGCTTGCATAGGACGTTTCAAGGATAGCAAAAATTCACACATTTGTAAAAATCGTTTATTAAGAGGAGTGAGGAGGGTTGGTACTGTAAATAAAGTGATAACGGTCTACTAAATATGTTTGCACAGGAATAAAGATTAGAAAGATAGTTTTAAAAGTAAAGGGGTAGATTAGGATTCGAACGTTTAAACAGACTTGATTGTAAACGAGGTTTGTATAAAAGAAGAAGGCTAACGGAGAATAATGGAGGTATAAGGGTGAACGATTGATCTCATAAACGAATATGAGTATAAGGATAGCATAGGTATTGGATAATGAAAACGATGAGTTAAGAATGAAGTCTCGTCGTGGATAATCGGATATAATGCGTTTGTGAGTTGCTTTAAGTTTGTATTAGGTCAAAAGGTCTGCAAGACACTGAATTTCTCATGACACGTCTTGCGAAGGTTTGGTAACATGATGAAAACACTTATATATAGAAAGTACCAGTGGCGTATCCACCATGTTTTGACCATGTTACGTCCGTCTCGTCATTCGGTGTCATGTTACGTTCCGTGTCTTACCATACACAGTAGTACACTCCATGGTTTTCATACGCCCATCACTATAATCCCGTGTGCACCCGTGATTATTTTGATCATCGCATGATATGCATAGCTTGTACTAGTTGTGTATGAATCAGGGTATACATAAATTTGAAAATAAGAATGTGTACGTATAGGAATGTAGTATATAAGCAAGTCCATGCTTAAGTATGTATGGGACCCACGTAAGTGAATCCCTCGGATTCCACTCGCGTACGGGTACGAATGTATGAATCATGAGTGTGAATGAAAGTATGAGCATAAGTATAAGTTTAAGTATGAATATGCACGTAAGTATGAGTATAAACATAAACGTATGAGTTGTATGAGTATAAGCATAAAATGTATTGTCATGAGTATGAGTATGAGTTTAGGTACGAATAATAAGGATTACGTATATAGTATATGTTGGAACATAATAGATTTAAGTGCATAAAGCGTTCAAAAGGTTGAGTATGTAAATACGAACGATATAAATGAAATTGTCGCGAGATATCGACTAAAACGTGTACGATGATATGCATGTATAGTGATTTAAGCGAAACGTTGTGTTTATTGAATCAAATATAGATTGAGTTTGATTTCGAAGGTAGAATATAGTTTGTAAATGTAAGAGAACACAAGGTACTCATTGGTTATACATAACGTATTTTGTAATGAATGGAAATGCTACTTTTGTTTTAAAAAAAAAGTTTACGTAAGTTGAAGGTTGTCGGTCCCCATGAAGTCTTCTTGCCCATGTGTTTTGAATTTTGAATGATGAATTGAGCGGTGTAGGAAAAGGTTTTCGAAAATAACGGGTTCGCTTCATTTGCATCAAAACAAGAAATTTTGAATTTTGGAGGTTTTTGTGAAAACGTTGATCCTTAGAAAAGAATTCAGCAAAATGGACTTAGTGATCGTTGAAAAGAGTTTTAACAAATGATTCGTTGGTGTTGAAAAGAGTCCTTGGTAAAACGGTCTTATAATATCTATAAGATCTTATAAGTATATGAGAAAGTTGGTTTGATTTCCGATTGACAATGAAAGTCTTTAGTATGGTGACATAACGTGAGTGTGTTTTAGTGATTAAGTCGAATATGAAGTTCATGGGCAAGAGATTCATTGGACCGATTAAATTGATAGGTAGTATTTTGTAAGGTTTTGAAATTCGGGTAATAAAACGTTTTAAGGTATGACCAAGAATTTCGTATACGTGATTTATGAGAACATAGGTTATAAGGTAATAAATACGTTTAAATTAAATATTGCACCTCGAAATCGATACAAATTAGGTGTAAAACATGATCGTGTTTGCATAATAAAGTATTTTGAGGTAAAGTTTTGGTAACGATCACCTAGGTAAAAGAATCACCCCTAACCCGTTGGTTAGGTCGTTTTAAGAAAGGAAAGGAGCGAAGTTAACCATCAAAGCATGGAAATCACTCATATCTTGATGATATGTCTCCATTTTAGTGTTACAAGGGATGTAAATAAAATTGGGTGACATTTTGAAATCATGCATGTGAATAACGTATATTTGTATGAGAAGGTTTAGTATAATGTGTGTGGAAATAATCTCGAAAATGGATTTGAACTTGAAAAGATTGCATTGTATAAGATAAATAATAGAAACACATGTTTGATAAAAAAATTGGATGGTTCCAAAATGGAACTTTGACTAACCAAAGTGGTCTAAAAGTCTTTTGATTTTGAGAAGCATGCTTTGGCTTAATAGGTGGAATACTCTCGCCGACATGTCGGTTAACGGTATTCACCCTTCCAGTTACTACATGTCTCAAATCAATCGAAATTTTGAGACTTGGCGGGATTTATTAAAAATCAAGGAGTGGAACTAGTCGACAAGGTGCGGGTTTCACCCCTAACTTGACGATTTCGTATCCTAAGTGTGGTTGGTACTCGTTGGGTCAAAATTTTAATTTCGACACTTTGACGAGGGTCCAATAGAATTTGAAAATGGAAATTCTACATCAAGGTAAGGATCTCACACCTAACTTGGTGGCGAATTTCGTGTAAAAAAAAAAGAATAGGTGGATTGAGTGTCTTTCACCGATTTGTGGGTTTCACGCCTATTTTGGTGAAGTCGTCTCGTTGGTATGATACGAGTGATTTCGAGTTTAATATAAACAAGTAAAAGACATATGTTCGAAATTATAATAACAAGTATGAGCACATAAAGCATTTCAAGAAAATAACACGTAAGAGACATTTAGAGAATAACATGTAAAGATGTTTCATAAAAGTAGCATGTGTAGCAAGTATGGTCGAATTTGCTACTTAACTATAGATTAGGTCAAAAGCATGGCAATTTTTCTAATTCCCTATAGTTATGGCTCTGATACAAATCTGTCACACCCCAACCGATGGCGGAAACTGTAACGACTCGCCTAAAAATGTTCTAAAACGCTCCGTAAGTGAAAACATGGACCCCTGAAACCCTAATGTTCATGAAAAATCAAGAAAATTGAATTTTTGGTTTCCACGCGGGCCGCGTAAGACATAAGGGTAGTCTACGCGGGCCGCGACAGATCGATAATCACCGGATAAGCTTTCCAGGCCACGTGTCGCACACGTGGCGACCCTACTCGTGACACACCAACCCTAGTGGGCTCTCGCGGGCCGCGTAAGAATCAGGTGTGGGTTTACGCGGGCCGCGTAAAACCCAAAAATCAGCTATAAATTGCTTAGTTCATGGCCTGTTCATCTGCACTCGACAAAACTTTCAAAAGACGAAGTATACTGCTAAAAATCCGAATTTCTAAGTAGGGAAACACTGCTACGAATCCAGGGTATTAACTCAATCACTGCTACATTTCAAACTGCTCCATTCTTTTCTTTTCTTCGGCTTTTATTATAGTAAATAGTAGCTCGGGATTATACCTTCTAAATCCCGAAACTCTGCCCGTATTAGGGTAATAACTCTAATCACTGGTACGATACTTTATCCGATCGATTGAAACCAATCCGATGGATGTTTAAGTGCTGCTCAAAACTCGGGCTATACTTTGTCATTCGTCGTAAATTCGATGGATGTTTAAGTATTGCACTTTGTCATTCGTCGTGAGGGTTTTGATTTCGTGATTATCGTTAAAGTTGAATTGGGTTAATACATTAATACGAGTTCCATTTTATCTAAAAATTTGAACTTGTAACCAGGAAGATACTAAAGTAGAATAATTAGCAATTAAGTAATCTTACTAGTTAAATAAAACTTAGCGATTAAGAAACCTTAATAGATAAGTTAAACTTAATCAGCTAAGTAAGATTAATTAATCAGTTAAGTAAGATTAATTAAAGTTAAGTAAGATTAATTAATCAGTTAAGAATGATTAATTAAGTTAAGTATGATTAATTAATCAGTTAAGGAAGATTAATTAAGCTAAGCGAGATTAATTAAGCTAAGTAAGATTAATTAACTAGGTAAATTAAACACCTAAATAGATATACATGAAAATAAATATATATATATATATATATATATATATATATATATATGAGATAGATAATATCAAAGGAAGGTGCTAGGAATGTGTAAGAGGATATATATGTGGGTAGGAAGCTTCCTAGAAAATGTATAGGTAACTTCCTAGAAAAGCTATAGGAAACTTCCTAGAAATTTCATACTTCTTACCTATAAATAGGAGCCTAGGATTTCATTCTTCCTTGCTCATTTCTTTTCTTTTTCTCTCTATACGTTGGTGTTCTAACCAATAATCATCGATGCGATATTCTGTCCGATCGATTCAGGAACCAACTAACGAATGCCAAAGTGCTGTACTTTGTGAGTTTCGTTAAACGGATGCCAAAGTGCTGTCTAAACAAGACTGTACTTTGTGAATTTCTTTCAACGGATGCCAAAGTGCTGTCTACACAAGACTATACTTTGTGAATTTCGTTAAGGTTCGGATCTCGTGACCATCGTTAGGTTTGATTTGGTTTAACACTAATACGTATTCCATTCTGTTAAACTAAATGTTTAACTACTCAAAACTCTATACCATACTCTTACAATCAAAATGGATGCTTAATCATCAGAAGGTTCAAAACAATAAAGTATATGCTTAATTATCAGAAGGAGTAGAATCAAGAAGCTTATTAAATCAATACTGCATGCTTATAAGGTGAGTCATTCTCTTTTTATCAAATAATGTTTTACAATACTCCAATTATTTTCAAAGTTATAATTACAGGGATTAAGTCGTGGTGATCTTGAATCACTGGCTAGTGGGGTATTGTGCACATTACTAATTTCTCACGATTAGGCTAATAAATCCTAACAGTGATAATCATCACTACTTGGGTGAAAGGACCCAATAGTGGTATGACCATCGTCACCAGGAGGTGACACGGCGCCAGATAAAAATAAGATAGAAGCCATTGTAATCGCTCTTATGCTGTAATTCATAACTAAGGTGTCATTTTATAAAACCTGAATGAACTCACCAGTATTTCCTGCTGACCAAATCTTTTTAAAACGCGTTTCAGGTAATTACAGTAGATCGGAATAAGAGTTGGATACGGCACCAAAAGGCTTACAGAAGTGGCTTAATTTATCAATTAAATTAAATTAAGAAAAGTTGTTTTATGTATTCGGGTTTATCCCATATTAAAGCTACCTTTCAAAACATGGTTTTATCCCATCTACTTAATGAATAAAATCCGGTGTTTTCTAAACTCTGATATTTTTCCTAACTCACGGTCCTGATGAAATTTCCGCTGCACTACTTTTCTAAATAACCACCGGTACCACTTGGCATCTCGCGGCTCTCGATTCCGTCCAGGGCGGGGTCGGGGGTCATGACAGAAACATCGGAGTGAGACGAAATAGATTGCTCGAGACATCATAACACTAATAATCATGACAAGTATTTAAATAATAAATTTCATTCCATTTCTAAAGAGTCAATTACAAGGATTTGAGGCAATTACAACAACATGAATAATGAAATACAATACAATAGGTGTACAAAATTAAAAGTGTGTATTTAAGCATCCTACTAGATTCCATGCATCACCAACATCATCGTTAAACCTGCAACATGTTTTAAAAGCATAGTTCAATACAAGGTATTGGCGAGTACACTAGTTTTAGACTCGTGACATATGTATAAAAGGTATTTTTCAATCCAACATAGCAATTTGGTATACAAGGTCAAACTATCATGCATAACTAAAAGTAAAACCCAAGTGTCCACAAGAATAATAGCATCCCTCGATATAGCAATATCGAGACCCTAAATAATGAATAATAGCATCCCTCGATATAGCAACATCGAGACCGTAAAGAATATAACTTAACAAAAGCCCCGCCGGGTGGTGTGCTACTCCTATAGCACGAACCTAAGCATAACAAAGCATGTATAAGGATTGAATGGATAAAGCATGTTGGTGAATCGTGCATTTTAACAAGTAAAACATGTTGCACCCAAAGTGTATTAAAACGGAAAATGGGTCAAGTGTACTTACAAAATTGCTAAGTCTTCCGGTTATCCAAGTATTGACGAGTTAATGAGATTTAGCGTATGAATGGGTTTGGATTGAAGATTAAGGGATGTGTAGATTTGGATTTTAAAGTATAACAAAGTAAGTATACACGAAAATAATCATCTAGACTTAGTACTCGTTCTTGACACTATAAAACCCATAGGGGTTAGAATGATTTCATAGGTTTAATGCCCATTAGAATCGTACCAAGTTATTAAGTCTTAGATGAAGTAATCTAATACTTTGACAAATGAACAAAAATTCATCATCAAAGGTTCGATTATTTGGATAATATATAAGTATCGTATAATGTTCATATTGTCATATAGGTCAAGCATGAGGTAGGAGGATGAATCCCCCATTTAGGAACCTCTTTGTTTATCATAGAAGTCATGTAGGAGGTAGGAAAAACAAGTCTTCCCTTTAGGTACCTCTTGGTGTTCACCACTACACTTGATGTTATGAACATTCAAGGAGGGTCATGAACATACAATAAGAAAGGAAATAGTTACATCTAATCTTGTTGGATCGTCGTGTGACCCGAACGAGTCAATCAGAAGAGTTTATGATCCATATCAAAGGCGGAATCAGTGATATAGACGTGAAACAACTTGATTCTCCTTAATTATCCTTTTATTATTGATTTCAAAGCAATCCTGATCGTTTGACAAACTGGTAGCACCTCGGCTCTGAAATCTCGAACGTTACAAATGAATCAGCAGGACCACTATATATAGGGGAGGTAATTTCGTACGAAATAGCACTTGCTATTTCGTGCGAAACACCTTTGTGTTATTTCGTGCGAAATACCCCTTAAACATGTAAAACCTAATTTCTATCCTGCTGTGCACTGGTATATCCTATCTAGACACATGACTCGATACAAGACAAAGTTAACAGACATTTATACACCAACAGACTCCCCCTTGGATGTTGACGAAGTCTTTGGGATCGAGTCTTCAGTCTTGTCTTTCTTTCTAAATTGTTTGACACTGTAAGCATCCTCCAATCTCTTTCAGCATCAGCAGCTAGCACTAGAACTTGACTTTGACAATCTTTAAACTCCCCCTTGAATGTTGATCCAGAATCTGTTAGACTCCCCCTCTCAATAAGCTGGGATCATATTCTGGTTCAAACTTTGTTCAGAATTAGCCACGGGGTTCTCGCTTTGCTCCTGTTACCTGCTTCTCAGAAATTTGACATTACAATGTATTCTCCTTTTTTACTACATTTTGAAGTTTTTATCAGTTTCTAGAAATCCACTTAAGTAACTAGGTTCAAGTTAATGACCCTGAGCACTTAATTTGTCTACCAAGTCCAACTTAATGACCTTGGTTGACTCGAGATAAAATAAAATTGACTTTTGTTCAACATTGTTTCAAAACATTTTTCTTTTGATAAATTACAAGTTTCAACTTAATGAACTTGTTTTGACTTTTCATTTTCAGGTTAAACATATTAAGCTCACAACCCTTCTGTCCAGCTCAGAAACTTCCTGCATCTGTTTCAAACTGCGAATCTGAAGATCAGCTTTCCACTTTGGTTTGTCGGAAAAATAAAGCAGAAATGTAAAATCTTTTTGAATTTTGAATAAAGTTTCTATACTAGAATGCTAAACAGAAATGAAATGCAATAAATGTAAACTATTTACAAACATATTTTTGGTGAGCGTTTTAGGGAATCATATCAGCTGTCGACAAGTCACAAGTACTATTAAGCTTCGATTTCATATTCAGAATTAAACAATTCGCTTAGATTGTCGATATACTGATCCACTTAAATTCTCACACAAATTTCAATCTGTCCAGGATACGAATTAGGTGTATTAAGAACTTAAACTCATTCATGTGTCCCACCTCTTGAATATACTCCCGTATCCAGATCCCAATATTCAGTCTTACAGGTGAGTATACCACAGATGATATCTGTAAGGGGTTAAATGCGAGGGCCATGAGAGCTCAGGCTATTGCTTCCGCAAAATCAGAGAGATGACGGCTTCGACTTTAAGTGGGTCCCCTTTAGAGGATCTTTTTTACAACAGCACATGATTAGCATTTTTCAATGTTTCATCATTTTTATGCTGAGGGCAGGCTTTTATTTCAAGCAGCAGTAAAGCATTATACGGGGACTAGGCCATTGCTTCCGCAAAATCAGAAGTCCCGGGATAATACCCCAGATATCACTGAGTATAAAGACCTAGTATTTCAGAAAGAGGGGTCCTTCAAATGAGATTTCAGGGGTTACCTATATATCCAAGTAGTGTTCCCCACGAAAATAAGCAAGTAATGATTTAGGTTTATATCCCGATCAAACCTAATAAATGTGTAAAAACCTATCGGCATATCATCAGCGAGACTGCTTAACGCTTTTAAACTTTACAATTCTTTAGCATACCGTAACTGTCAAGCTGATGTACTATCATTTTCCCTTTTTACACAAGCTCTTTTCCAGTTTTCTATTGTTTTTGGATTTAGAAAATATCTCATATTTTTGGATTTTTGAGATTTTTACTGTTTTTGTATTTTCTGAAAATATTAACCTACCTCCCCCTAAATACCAAAACAAGTAAAAAATCAACAAACCATTGCAGATTGCTTTTCAACATCATCTTCAGTGGTACCTTCATCTACGCCAAGAATCTCCTCCAACACCGATAAAAGCTTCATACCGTTCAGTTTTAAAAGATAATGAACCGAGTTTTATCAAACGCTTTGGTATGTAAATCAGCTTTTTGTTCGTCAGTGTGGATTTTCTCAATTCGTATCAACTTCTTCTTGAAACAATCTCGGATGAAGTGATGACGAATTTCAATGTGTTTCGTTTTAGCGTGATGAACATGATTTTTTGTAATGTTTATAGCTGCCTCATTATCAACAAAGATAGGGGTGTTAAGAAATTGCAAACCGTAGTCTCGCATCTGTTGCTGGATCCACAAGATCTGAGAGCAGCAACTGCTAGCAGATACATACTCGGCTTCACACGTGGACAAAGCGACAGAGGTCTGCTTTTTTCATTGCCAGGTGACCAATCGTGGTCCAAAAAACTGGCACCCCGCTGTTGTTGACTTAGCGTTAACTTTGCAGCATCCGAAATCAGAATCAGAATACCCTTCGAGCGTGAAATCGCCTTCTCTTGGATACCACAACCCCAGTGATGGATTTCCTTTCAGGTAGCGTAATATCCGTTTCACAATTAACATATGCGAAGCTCTCGGGTTAGACTGAAATCTCGCTGCGAGAAATGTTGGATACATGATATCGGGTCTTGAAGCTGTCAAGTACATCAGCGATCCGATCATGGAACGATATAACGTTTCATCTACCTTCTCTCTGGTGAGATCAGGGTTTATCCCATGGTTCGTCGCTAATGGGGTGGAAGCTGGAGTAGTCCCGGACATCCCAAATTTCTCTAAGATATCATGAACATACTTCGTCTGATGTATGAAAATTCCTTTGGGTAGTTGATCAACCTGGAGTCCCAAAAATAATTTCATCTCACCCATCGATGACATTTCAAATTTTTGCTTCATAACTCTTTCAAAATCTTTGCACAGATTTTCATTTGTTGACCCAAATATGATGTCGTCCACGTATATTTGAACTATCAGAAGATGTCCGTCGACTTCTTTGGTGAAAAGAGTGGCATCCACTTTTCCACGGATGAAGCTGTTGGCAAGCAAATGTTGAGACAATGTCTCGTACCAAGCTCTCGTGGCCTGGTGTAAACCATACATCGCTTTATCCGGTAAATAAACCTTATCTTTGTGGATTGGATCGGTGAAGCCCGGTGGCTGCCCGACATATACCTCCTCTTTTACCTTCCCATAGAGAAAAGCCGATTTAACATCTAGCTGATAAACTTTAAATCCTTTCCAAGATGCAAATGCTAGGAAGATTCTGATCGCTTCAAGTCTAGCAACTGGAGCATACACTTCAGTGAAATCTATACCCTCCTGCTGACTAAAGCCCTGGACTACGAGTCGGGCTTTGTTACGAATAATAACCCCTCGATCATCCCTCTTGCACTTGAACACCCACTTGGTGTTTATCTTCCTGTGACCATCAGGCAAGTCTATCAATTTCCACACACCCAACTTTTCAAACTGACTCAGCTCCTCTTGCATCGCGTTGACCCAAGAATCTTCAGTTAGAGCTTCCTTGTATGTTCGCGGCTCAATCTGCGAAATAAAACAAGTATGTGAAAACTCTATTTGTAACGGAGCAACTGTAGAATAAAAACAAGTAAGGCCTTGGTCAATTTGTCATCTTGTGCGAACGCCGGATTGTAATTCTCCAATAATCAACTCTTCTGGATGGTACGAAAGAGTTCTCGGCATCACATCGCCTGGAACATCTACCTCGCCTTCCAAATTCGTGACATTCTGATTTGCACCTTGTTCACTGACTGGAATTGTTTGACTTGAAATCTGGATCTGCTCCCCCTCGGAATCTGAATCACCATGATCAAATACAGGCCTATCATCAGATTCTAGATTATCACTGACTGCCGTCTGATTGTCAAGAGTTTGCTGAATATCATCATGTTCTCCAGCATTACTAGGACCGGCTTCATCGTCATTGGAAGCTCGATATTGACTTCTAGAAGGCTCAGCTGGGAATCTTTCTTGTGATTCTTCATATTCTCTTAGAATATCCAACTCGTCAAAGAAATCTGGTTCTTCTTCTATGTCAAACGAATTCCACAGAGTATCGTAATTAAAACGCCATGAGTCGCCGGGATTCTGAGGTGGCATGGTATAACTTTGACACTCAACATTATGTGCTTCGATTATCTGCTTCAGGCTTGGAACAAAGACTCTTTTCAGTGGACTTGCATAACCCACGGAAATTCCTTCAATGCTCTTTGCACCAAATTTACCAAAAGGTTCTAGAACTGTACAGGGAGACCCAAACGGTTCCAGATACTTCAGGTTAGGTTTGCGGTTGTTGATTAGCTCGAAACATGTCTTATTGAATTTCTTCACTGTAAGAACCCGGTTGAGTGTATAGCAAGCGGCTGACATTGCTTCTGCCCAAAAGTTGACTGGTAATTTCGAATCAGCAAGCATCGTCCTAGCCGTTTCAATTAGTGTCCTTTTCTTTCTTTCAGCTACTCCATTTCGCTGTGGAGTGTAAGGAGCACTAAATTCTTGCAATATACCTCTCTCATCACAATATTCTTCCATCTTGTTGTTCTTAAACTCAGTACCGTTGTCACTCCTGATTCTTGTGATTCGAGTTTGGTACAAGTTTTCAGTTTTTCTAAACAACGTCATCAAACTTTCAAATGTCTCATCCTTTGTCTTCAGAAATGATACCCACGAAAATCTCAAGTAGTCGTCTGTTACTACTAGACAGTAGAGATCACCAGTTATGCTTTTGACGTTCACTGGACCAAAAAGATCCATATGAAGTCTCTCTAACGGTCTCGAGACTGTGTTAACCTTCTTTTGAGGATGTGATTTCTTCTTTTGCTTGCCTTTGACACAGCTAATGCACTCCCCATCAAGATGGAAACCTTTCACATGAACACCAGTTACTAAGTCGTTATGCACCAGGTGATTCATTTTTCGCAGGTGAATGTGGCCCATCTTTCGATGCCACAATTGTGATTCTTTTTCCGTTGCTCTTGACATAAAACAGTGAGCCTGACCCGTGGTAGTAGTTGCTACACTCATGTCCAACACGTACAGATCATTCACTCTAGGTGCTCTCATGATAACCCACTCTTCGGGAACAACAAATCCTGGTTTCAAAATCAAACATTCCTTATCTGTAAAGTGCGTTGTATACATACGATCACAGATCTGAGAGATGCTCAGAAGATTGTTTTCAAGCTCGGTGATGTAGTTTACTCTTTCAAACGTGACAATACCATTTGATAAAGTTCCTTCACCAACTATTCGACCACCTTGATTACCTGCAAACCCCACATATCCTCCATTAAACCCTCGAACATCGTACAGTAGGGTTTTCTTCCCTGTCGTGTGCCGAGAAGCTCCACTATCCATAATCCAACATGAAACGGATCTTGGAAGCTCCTGCACATATCACAAATACTTAGTTAGATTTTGATGCCACCCAAGCCTCTTTCGACTCGGGTAACTTGACGTTAAGGTGAGTTTTTGCAATGTAAAGTGGCAGAAAATTTTTGTCATTCATCTTTAAGCTCTCTTCAGACCCAATCTCAACCTCTTTGTATAAAAAGAAATCATTTTTAAGAGGTTGACTAGATGATTGGTCTTTCTTTGGTACATAATTCTTTTCAGAAGCAGTAGACTTTTGTTTCTCAATTTTCTCATAGTAATCCACAGGAACATTCATCTTTACCGGAGTAATAGAGGATGATTGTTTTTCTATCTCAGAAACCTTTGGTTTTGAAGAACTTGATTTCTTTTCAACTGATTTTGGCTTCCATGCTTGTTGAGACGAAGCAACCCGTTTGTAAAATTTGTCAGTTTTAGTTACCACATTCTTTACGGGTTCAGTTTTAATCTTGGTGCTTTCATTTTTCAAAACTTTCTTCTCAACAACCATTGGAGCTTTGCCTTTTGCATCAGCTTTCCTTTTCCGACTCTCAACAATTTCAGACTTAGGCTTTAAGTTGGTGCACTTTCGTGCAATATGTCCAACTTTGTTGCACTTAAAGCATGTACGGGTATCAACTACCCGACTTGTGCCTTCGGTCTGAGGCTGTGAGGCCTTTTCTTTAAAAAACTCTTCATTTGATTTTGAAAAAATCTCAGATTCTTGCTCAGAATGAGAACTTGAGCTTTTTACAAACACCTTTTTCTCAACAAATTTCTTGTTTTGAAAGTTCCTTCTTTGATAATTCTTACCACCCTGATATCCACCCGACCATTTGTTTTGATTGTTTTTAGAAAAACGTGGTGGTACAACAGGTTTTTTGTGGTAAGCTTTATCTTTTTCAAAGTTTAATTGCCGTTTGGAACATTTCAAACCTTCGATTTCAGACACATCAATCTCAATCAACTTGAACACATTTCTTAATTTGTCGACATTCACATTTTCCAATGGAAATTCAAGATCCGAATACAACTTATCAGATCCCGACATCTTGTACATCACAAGATTAGGTTCTTCACTTAAGTTGTTTTTGGATTTTGATTTCGGAATATATTTGTCCAAAAAACATTCATCATCCTCATTAGTGTCACTTTCAGACTTTAAAACATTTTCAACCATGCTTTTCACAACTTCAGATTGGACACTTTCTTCATCAGATGATGTGGTAAATGTGACATCAATCGTGTCTGGAAGCTTAACTTCATTTTCTTCTTCATCATTAACCAACCCTGATTTTTTCTTTGAAAAATTGTTTAATACCGGTGGTGGAACCTGATGAAACCCAACCCCGGTTCCATCAAAGTATACATCTTCGCCTGCTTTGTCTTTCCCAATTGGTTTAGGAATGATATGTTGAAGAACAAAACTTGCGGAGTTGTAACTGTTCAGTTTCAACTGGATGCGTTCATTTTCAATTTTAGCTTCTTGAAACTGAAGCTTCAACTTAGCAATTTCATCCAGTTGTTGGTTGATTTGTTCTTCTTTTACCCTAAGAACTCCTGACAATTGAACATTTTCTTTGTTTGTCTTACCATTTCTCTCATCAGAATCTTTTACCGTTCGTTTTAGCTTCTCAAAATTTTTTGAAAGTTGACGATTTTCATGAATTAATTTTTCGTTTTCTTTCCTAATTCTTTCTACGTCATTTTTATCATTTTCAATTTTCTCAGTTAATTCTTTTAATCGTTCATTTGAAGCTTTTAACATTTTGTCACGGTTTAAGATCTGATCTTCAACGTCTCTGACCCTTCCTGTCAGTTCTTCGGTCTTTTTACCGCTGAGGTAAGCAACTGTACTACAAACCTTGCAGTCTTTCATGCAATTTTTGCAGTCACTCTCAGTTTTAGTTTTCTTACCTGACTCATTGATTGCATCATTCTGACTGACCTTGCTTTTAGATTCAGATCCAGAACCAGAAACTACCTCTAGCTCTTTCGCAGCAAGTACTTTGTCAGCCATCTTCTTCAAATTTTCAGCTGTGAATTCTTGTGACGTGTCAATAATCCCGTCATCAACTTTCTTTGGCTGCGGCTCCTTCTCTTTTTCTTTTTCTTCAGCTTCTCCTCCTCCCCACCACATTCTCTGATTTGCTTCTTCTTCTGCGGCAATTTGCTCAGTGAGAGTTTCAACACTAACAGAATCAGGATCAACAACAATGTTTCCTTTGGGATCAAGATAACATTCTCTATCAACATCCCATCGATTCGCCCTTTTTGCTTCTTTGTATGTACAATAGATTTTATACTTCATGTCTTGAGCTTTCATCTTTCTGTTGATGTATTTCTCTTCTTCTGTTCTGCTATCTTTGAAAGGAACAAGCTTTGTCATAAACGCATAGCCCACTGCATCCTCTTCTGGTAGCAGTTCACTCCAATCGAAACCTTCATCATCATGAATAACAGCAAGTGCTCTTGATTTTTCTTTGGGGGTATCTTCTAGCTGCTTCATTCTGGGAGGTTCTGATTTGTTCTGATGATAGATTGCTCTTTTGTAATAATCTTCATAGAATGGATTTGCAGTATCATCAGCAGGTGCGTTTCGACATTCACGTTTAAAATGTCCCTTTTGTTTACATCTGAAGCACGTAACTTTTGATTTATCAAACCCGAGCTTTGTGGAAGGTCCGCCAATAGAATGTCTGCCTGTAATCTCCATGAACCTTTATGCTCGTCTAACTGCACTAGCCATACACCACCTGATATCTATCAACTCCATTTCTTCTGGGTCGATCTGATCATAGTCCTCCTTGGTGAGGTTAGTGTTTCCAATCTTGCCCGCAACAAGGCTTTCGTATGATTCTAGAACAGACGCTAAAAATACCATTTGCTGCTTTGCGGATTCCTCACTGATATTTTGAGCATTCTTGAGATCCACAGCAATGTTACATTGGAACAAATTCTTTGGAACTGATTGACTTGAAGTAGTTGACGATGAACCACCATGAAAACCACTGCTTGAACTTTCTTGATTTGACGTGTTAGAACTTTCAGCTGAGAAAGCTGTCTTAGGAGACACATTCTTCGGGATCATACTTCCTCGGTAATACAGCTCCACATTCTGCTGGTATGAGGAATGATTGACTTTGTTTGATTTTTTTATTTCCAGTTCATGACTCTCCAATCTTTCTATTAACAGATCAACCGTAAGATCCTCCGACTTTATTGTGTTCTTCAGCATCAAAGCAAAGTACTGCCAGTCTTTCTCATCCGGCAGCGAGTCAAACAGTTTGTCAACCAATTCTTCTTGAGTATATATGATTCCATGTCTTGCCAACTCCATCTTCAAATGCCCGAATCTTTCAATCATCTTTGACACTGATTCGTTTTTCAAACATCCAAACAAATCAAATTCTTTTCTTAACAACTTCTTTTTTTTAACTATCTCGGCACTACCCACACATTTCACTCTCAGTTTCTCCCATAGATCTTTCGAATTTGTGTACTCAATCAACAATATTATGTCGTCTCTTACAGACTGATGAAGCAATGCAATGCACTTTTGCTCAGCAACAAATCTATCTACATCAGTATCTGCTATATTTTCATAATCCGATCTTCCCATATTGAAACCATTCTTCATGCTCTTCCAACTGGGATACGCAAACGCTTTTAGCCACTCTTCAAACCTTTTAGCCCATCTATTGTATTCTTCAATCGCCATCAGTTTGGGAGGTTTGTTGTATGTGCCATATGCACTCTTCACACTCAAAGCATCAGACAGGGTTTTCTTTGCACTCAGATTAGGAGCATTTTCATTTGTGTTGTTTGATGTATCATCTCCGGTGTTTCCCGTGAAAGCAAACATGTCACTGAACGGATTCATAAACTCATCCATCTTCACGTATCTGAAACAGTCAACAAATACTTAGAAAATTTTTGGAATTTTAGGACACGTTCAAACGAAATTAGAACTCAAACGAAATGAACAGCCTTCAAATGAAAACATATTTCAAGCGAAATAAGCTTTCACACGAAATACTCTTCACACGAAATACCCTTCACACGAAATAACAAGTTTGGTGCGAAATAGAGGTTCCAAGTTGATTTCGTGCGAAATAACTTGATTCCGTACGAAATAAGGAACAATATGCTGATTTCGTGCGAAATAGGTTTCTCAGTTTTAATTTCGTGCGAAATATGAGCTGACTATTTCGTGCGAAATAGTGATGACATCAGCAAGTCGGCCACCATTTTGTCAAATTGATCCAGATTTTGTTCAAATTTTGGTCCAATTCTTTCAAGGATTCATTAAAACGGTGTTTTACATGATATATGTGAAATTCAATCCATTTTGTCCGTTAAATTTCGTTTAATTTTGAAAAGAATGAGTAGAAGTGATGAAAACAAGCTGAATTGGTATAAACTCTTCTTCCTGAGCTCTGATACCACTTGTTGGATCGTCGTGTGACTCGAACGAGTCAATCAGAAGAGTTTATGATCCATATCAAAGGCGGAATCAGTGATATAGACGTGAAACAGCTTGATTCTCCTTAATTATCCTTTTATTATTGATTTCAAAGCAATCCTGATCGTTTGACAAACTGGCAGCACCTCAGCTCTGAAATCTCGAACGTTACAAATGAATCAGCAGGACCACTATATATAGGGGAGGTAATTTCGTACGAAATAGCACTTGCTATTTCGTGCGAAATACCTTTGTGTTATTTCGTATGAAATAGCACTTGCTATTTCGTGCGAAATACCCCTTAAACATGTAAAACCTAATTTCTATCCTGTTGTGCACTGGTATATCCTATCTAGACACATAACTCAATACAAGACGAAGTTAACAGACATTTATACACCAACAAATCTAAGAAATCATCAAGTAATGTGTGGATTCTTAGTAGGATAGCCCAAGCTACTCCTAAATCACACAATCATCAAGCTTTAGACTTGAACATCACTTGTGGGTTAAACCCTTGAACAAAACAGAAAGTTTGTGAGGTTTACACCTCTGATTTTACATATCTCAACCTTGATTTTAAGCCTAACTAACCATAGATGTGGTTATAAGCATAAGGACATAGGTTTGAGATGAGATAACTCAAGTTTAATCAAGTTTAACAAAGTATGAATCAAAAACAGAAACTTCAGTCCACTTTGGAGCCTTTTTGGTGACATTCCTATAACAACTCTAAATTAAACCGACACTCTCCCGAATATTTTTCTGACACCCTAAAATATTTTAAAATATCCCAATATGTCCTAAAATACACCCCATACGTGAAAACGGGCCCCGAATACCTTAAATATTATAAAAAATAATTAAAAATCAGGTTTTTGGGTTTGAGGCGGGCCGCGTAAGCCACACCTCAAACGTTACGCGTGCCGTGAGGAGGTGAGGGCTGGCACGACCCTGGGCCGCCACGTGGCCCAACACATGTCGAGCCTACTAAGCTGATCCGGATCACCTACGCGTTGACCAGAGTTGACGCGGGCCGTGTAGACCTTTGTCTACTCTTACGCGGGCCGCGTAAAAGTCGAATTCAGGCCCTATAAATTGATTTGCTCGGATCTTCAGTCAGTTCGTCCCAAATCTTTCTTTCTCACTCGATTTCTTAATAGTAGGCATTATACTCGGGTCTAATACCCCCTTAAATAGCGAAGTTCTGCTCCGTTGTAAGTATCATAACCCCTGGATACGTATTAGATACTCTGCCCGATTGATCTAGGGCTCCGTAACGGCTGTCGTGGTTCTGTCCGACGTAGTCGTTGGAATGCCGTCTCGGGGAGGGTATTACTAATGTTAAAATGGGTTATTATACTAACACTTGTGCTTTTGTGTAAATTATAGATAATTCCCAGGAAACCCTTACAGAAAATCTAAGACAGCAATGTGAGTTGATCCGCTTTTTGTAAACCTTTTGTTAACTGTTCTTACAAAACCTTATACAATTAAATGTATATTAAAGTAGTTATTGAGTATTTGTAAGGATATAATTATCATGAGTATGTTGGGGTTTTGTATACAAAATTTGTTACCACCTGGTCAAGGAGTAACATTTCCACAAGTCGGGTCTGACAGTAACATGGATGTTAATTGATATGACTTGGAAACAAATATAATTGCGAGATCGCCGTCAATACTGTACAATGGGTTTTTATTTAAACTTGATTAAACTGGGATTCACTCACCAGTATTTCCCACTGAAAAATGTTTTTAAAACGCGTTTCAGGTAACAAATTGTGAAAGCCAAATAGAAGCCAGCTGAACAGCACTGAAGGCTTGGAAAAGTGACAATAAAGTTACCTAAAATAAAATAGATGTTTTTATTTAATAAAATAGGATGTATTCCTATGAAAATGTGTGTACTGCAAACTTGGGTTTTATCCCATGTGTTTAATGTTATGAAAATGTGGTATTTTACTCTGATAAAATATTTCCTAACTACGATCCTGATGAAAATTTCCGCTGCCAAATTAGACAATATGCGATACCACCGAAACTGGCTCGCGGCCGCCCGTTCCCGGGGATTTGGGATCGAGGGTTGCGACAGAAGGTGGTATCAGAGCTAAGCCACTGATTCAGCCACAGAAGTGTTCTGTTGACATCAAAATTCAATTTGTTAGGAAATAAATTACGGGAATACGTGCATAATTGTATTTCTTGTTATGTGTTATTTGACTATTTGTTAGTTTACAGTATGAGCGACCAAGGACCATCTGACGCGTACCGTCAATTGTCTGGTTCGCCTAGAAGCGAAGGTGCCTCTTCTCAGCCTGCCCTCTCAGGGTACTCTGCTGATACGGAAGAAGGAATATTCGTGTTTAAGGCTCAGTCTGAAGAGCCATTCCCTCAAAAAAAAAAGGATGGTTCAGTCGAGGGGCACACGAGCGTAGGAAGCGTATGAAAAAGTTACAAGACCAGAGAGCACTAGCAGCAGCTAAAAGAGAAACCGATGCCTATGCCCAGGATATGATTAATAGGGGTATAGCCAACATCCACATCTTAGCAACCACTGCAGCTGACCCTAACCTGGAACAAATGATAGCACCCCAACCACAACCACAACCTGACCAACCAATGGAGATAGAAAACCCCGAAAATCAAGTAGAAATGCATGACTTCAATCCGGAAGAAATACCTAGGATACCTGCACCAAACCCCTTAGACCCAAATTACGACCCCTGGTGGGACGATAATAGGGACTATGTGCAACGTTACCCGATACAGGAAGACATGCCCATGCCAAAATAGGAGCCTACCCAGGTTTGGATCCTTTAGATCCCTATTACCACGATGTATTCATTAGGGAAATTTTAAAGAATCCTTACCAATTCCAGGCCCCTACACCTCCGTACCAGGAACCCGCACCCCAGATTCCAAACCCAGTCCTAGAACCTGCACCCCCAATGAGTGCAGAAAACGTACAAGAACTTAGGACATTTGATGAGTAAATTTTAGAGAGTAGTGAAAGAATGCGACAGGTGGGAGAGCGACTCGTCTGGAAGTACGACGAGCACAATATGGATTTCTGGATGAATCCATATCCATGAATGTGATGATGGAGACGGTAGTAGTAATAATAATAATAATAATAATAATAATAATAATAATAATAATAGTAAAATAATATAATATGTGTGTATGTGTATGAAAAAAAAAACTACGGATGCCTATTATTAGTAGTGTAACTTTAAATTTCAGTCAGTATTATAATTTTTATTTCAGTACTAGTGTGTAATAGATGCATAGTATATGAAAATAGAGTAAGTCGCAATGATCGACGCTTTTGACCAAAATGCGTGTCATGTGATTGACTATATTGAATATTATTTCGTGATATTAATACGTGGTAAATGTTTAAAATTCAGATGGCCGACGAAGGAAATCAAGAAAATCTGAATAACGATAACCAGAGTAACATTAACTTGGTTAATGAGAATCCGAGCATCAATAACAATGGAAACCAAATGGATAATAGTGCTATCCAACACATAGTGGCACAAGGAATTATAGATGCAATGTCATTTATTCTTCAAACTATTAAGGATGCTGATAATAAAAGTAAACATAGCAGTAAGCGACCAATTGAACCAGAACACAGCGTGAACAATGGACCTGTATTTCAAGCGCCCATTCCCAAAAGAAGAAGAACCATGCCTTATGGTTGTTCTTACAAAGAATTCTGGTCCTGCAAACCAATAGAATTCTCGGGCAATGAATGACCCATTGCAACTCTACGCTGGATAGAAAAGACTGAGGCTGTTTTAAAAATAAGCAAGTGTGCTGAAGAAGACAAGATAATGTTTGCCTCTAATCTATTTAAGAACTCAGCCTTAGAATGGTGGAACATTATCCTCCAGTCTAGAGGAAGTGATAGGATTTATAACATGGAATGAGAGGAATTTAAGAATATGTAGAAAGGAAATTCTGCCCTCCCAATGAAAAGGAACAGATAGCAAATAAGTTTCTGAACTTAAGAATGACCGGGGTAGATAGTAAGGGTTATACTACCACATTCTTTGAATATGCTAGAATAGTACCAACCCTTGCATCACCTGAACCGGTATTAATCTCCCGTTACATCTGGGGATTGATTGGAGAGATTAGACATGTAGTCAAGGCAGCTAGACCCCAAACTATAGAAGAAGCTGTAGAACTAGCAAATACCTTGACAGATGAATTAATCCGTACACGAGAAAAAGACCAGAGGAGAAACCTAGCCCAAAGGCTTACCCAAGAATTCCGTTCTGGGAATTTTAACCGTAGGAATATAGGTTCTACCTCTGCACCATACTGCAAAGCTTGTAAGAAGAAGCATTCGGGAAAATGCTTCGCTCACTACAATTTCTGTAAGTTACCAGGACACAAGGAAGAAGATTGCAGGAGAAAATCCAGTAATGGACTGTGCTTCAATTGTGGAGAAAAAGCTCACATCAAGCCGAACTGTCCGAAATTGGCTCCAGCTACGAACAACAAGAACACTAAAAATGCTAGAGCATTCGTTTTGACTGCAGATGAAGCCAAGATGATTCCAGATGTGATAGCCGGTACGTTTTTAGTTAATGATATTTTTGCTAAAGTATTATTTGACTCTGGTGCAAACCAAAGTTTTATTAATACTTCATTTTGCAAACTTCTTAATCAACCATTAACTAAACTCTCACAAGAATGTCTAGTCGAGACAGCAAATGGAGAAACGGTTAGGATTTCTGAAATCTTGCAGGAAGCAAGAATAGGATTTTTAAATCAAAAGTTTATGGCAAATCTTTATCCCATGAATCTGGCAGGATTTGATATTGTATTAGGAATGGATTGGTTAATAGCCAATAGAGCCAGTATTTTATGTGATCAAAAGTCAATTCAAGTAAAATCACCAAAGGGTGAAAAGATCACAATTAAAGGAGATAAACCCTGTAGATCCACGAAATTCATCTCTGTGATGAAAACTGCAAGCTATATAAGAAAAAGGATCTATAGTTTATTTGATTTCTATAATCACTAACACTAAAGGAAAAGAACTAAAAGACATTCCAGTAGTGTCTCAGTTTTCAGATGTATTTCCTGAAGAATTACCAGGACTACCGCCGGACAGAGAAGTTGAATTCAGAATTCATCTATTGCCAGTAACAGCACCAATTGCCAAAGCACCCTACCGTTTGGCACCCGCCGAAATGCAGGAACTAAAGAAACAATTAGACGAATTATTGGAGAAAGGATTTATACAGCCAAGCTCGTCGCCGTGGGGAGCACCGATTTTATTCGTTAAAAAGAAGGACGGATCAATGCGTATGTGCATTGACTACTGTGAATTAAACAAGGTCACGATTAAGAACCGGTACCCATTACCGAGAATCGATGATCTGTTTGACCAATTGCAAGGAGCTCGATTTTTCTCTAAAATCGATTTAAGGTCAGGATATCATCAATTAAAGGTACAAGAAGAGGACATTCCTAAGACCGCCTTTAGAACAAGGTATGGCCATTATGAGTTTACTGTCATGCCATTTGGTTTAACCAATGCCCCAGCTGCATTTATGGACATGATGAACCGAATATGTAAGCCATATTTAGATAAATTCATAATTGTCTTCATAGATGATATCCTAATTTACTCTAAGAATAAAGAGGAACATGCAAAGCATTTGCACGCACTTTTAAGTTTACTAAGAAAGGAAAAGCTTTATGCTAAATTTTCAAAGTGCGAGTTTTGGTTAGAGCAGGTACAGTTTCTTGGACACTTAGTAAACCATGAAGGAATTCATGTGGATCCCACAAAAATCGAGGCAATTACTAAATGGAAAACCCCTGAGTCACCAACCGAGGTTAGAAGTTTCCTAGGATTGGCTGGATATTATAGAAGATTTATTCAATATTTTTCTAGGATAGCCATTCCTTTAACTAAATTAACCTGTAAATCCATTAAGTTTGAATGGGGACCAAAACAAGAAGAAGCATTTAGAATTCTTAAGCATAGATTAACCTATGCACCCATATTGGCGTTACCAGAAGGAGCTGAAGACTTTGTAGTCTATTGTAACGCTTCCAAATTAGGTTATGGATGTGTGTTGATGCAACGCCAAAAGTTTATAGCTTACGCATCCAGACAACTTAAGAATCATGAAGAGAATTATTCAACCCATGATCTAGAATTAGGAGCTATAATTTTTTCCCTTAAGATTTGGAGACATTACCTTTATGGTAGTAAGTTTACCATATTCACTGATCATAAAAGTTTAAGATATGTTTTTGGACAAAAAGAATTGAATATGAGGCAAAGACGTTGGATGGAGATGCTTAGTGATTATGATTGTGACATTCAGTATCATGAAGGAAAAGCAAATGTAGTTGCCGATGCTTTAAGCCGAAAGTATCACGAAAAGCCAAAAAGGGTACGTTCTCTTAAATTAAATCTGCAAGTAGATTTAAATGATCAGATAAGAGAAGCACAAGAATCAGTAATCAAGGAGGATACTGAAAAATTAAAAGGTATGCTAAAGGAATTAGAACAAGGAACAGATGGAATTTGGAGATTCCATAAGAAGAGAATGTGGATACCTAAATTAGGAAACCTGCGTCATCGTATATTAGAAGAAGCCCATAAATCTAAGTATACAATGCATCCAGGAAGTGATAAGATGTACCAGGATTTAAGAAAGAATTTCTGGTGGATAGGAATGAAAAAGGACATAGCAACCTATGTTTCTAAATGTTTAACTTGTTCACAAGTTAAAGCTGAACATCAGAAACCCTCAGGTTTGTTACAACAACTAGAAATGCTAGTGTGGAAATGGGAATTGATAACAATGGATTTTGTTACCAAATTACCCAAAACAAAGAAAGGTAATGATACAATCTGGGTGATTCTAGATAGACTAACCAAGTCAGCTCATTTCCTACCAATGAAATAAACTTTTAGTATGGAACAATTAGCTAAATTATATGTAAATGAAATAGTTTCATTACATGGAATACCTTTATCAATTGTTTCTGATAGAGATAGCCGTTTTACCTCTCATTTTTTGTCAAGTTTCCAAAAAGCAATGGGAACCAAGTTAAATCTAAGCACAGCTTATCATCCTCAATCGGATGGACAAAGCGAAAGGACAATTCAGACGATGGAAGACATGCTTAGAGCTTGTGTAATTGATTTCGGAGGTAACTGGGATGATCACTTACCTTTAATAGAATTTTCTTATAATAATAGTTATCACACAAGTATCAATGCTGCACCATTCGAAGCACTTTATGGACGAAAGTGCCGAACCCCAGTCTGTTGGGCAGAAATTGGGGAGAAGCAACTATCTGGACCTGAGATAGTGCAAGAAACAACAGACAAGATTATTCAAGTCAAGGAACGACTAAAAGCAGCACGTGATCGACAAAAGAGCTATGCCGATAACCGACGCAAACCCCTGGAATTTCAAGTAGGAGCTAAAGTATTGTTGAAAGTCTCTCCTTGGAAAGGAGTGGTAAGATTCATCAAACGAGGAAAGCTAAGTCCCAGGTATATTGGACCTTTTAAGATTATTAAAAGAATAGGACTTGTAACCTATCAGCTACAACTGCCAGAGGAAATGGCAGGAATACATGATGTATTTCATATATCAAATCTTAAGAAATGCTTAACCGATGAATCGCTGATGGTACCTCTTAAGGATATAGAAGTAAATGAACAACTCAAGTTTGTAGAAAGACCTCTACAGATTGAAGACAGAAAAGTCAAGAACCTTAAGCATAAGAGATTAGTTCTAGTCAAAGTGAAGGGGGACTCCAAAAGAGGACCTGAGTATACATGGGAGCTTGAATCAGAAATGCAAAGGAAATATCTACACTTGTTCCAGTAGATCTCGAGGACGAGCTCTAAAACAAGGTGGGGAGGATATAACAACTCTAAATTAAACCGACACTCTCCCGAATATTTTTCCGACACCCTAAAATATTTTAAAATATCCCAATATGTCCTAAAATACACCCCATACGTGAAAACGGGCCCCGAATACCTTAAATATTATCAAAAATAATTAAAAATCAGGTTTTGGGTTTGAGGCGGGCCGCGTAAGCCACACCTCAAACCTTACGCGGGCCGCGACGAGGTGAGGGCTGGCACGACCCTGGGCCGCCACGTGGCCCAACACATGTCGAGCCTACTAAGCTGATCCGGATCACCTACGCGTTGACCAGAGTTGACGCGGGCCGCGTAGACCTTTGTCTACTCTTACGCGGGTCGCGTAAAAGTCGAATTCAGGCCCTACAAATTGATTTGCTCGGATCTTCAGTCAGTTCGTCCCAAATCTTTCTTTCTCACTCGATTTCTTAATAGTAGGCATTATACTCGGGTCTAATACCCCCCTAAATAGCGAAGTTCTGCTCCGTTGTAAGTATCATAACCCCTGGATACGTATTAGATACTCTGCCCGATTGATCTAGGGTTCCGTAACGGCTGTCGTGGTTCTGCCCGACGTAGTCATTGGAATGCCGTCTCGGGGAGGGTATTACTAATGTTAAAATGGGTTATTATACTAACACGTGTGCTTTTGTGTAAATTATAGATAATTCTCAGGAAACCCTTACAGAAAATCTAAGACAACAATGTGAGTTGATCCGCTTTTTGTAAACCTTTTGTTAACTGTTTTTACAAAACCTCATACAATTAAATGTATATTAAAGCAGTTATTAAGTATTTGTAAGGGTACAATTATCATGAGTATGTTGGGGTTTTGTATACAAAATTTGTTACCACCTGGTCAAGGAGTAAACCGAGTAACATTTCCACAAGTCGGGTCTGACAGTACCATGGATGTTAATTGATATGACTTGGAAACAAATATAATTGCGAGATCGCACTCAATACTGTACAATGGGTTTTTATTTAAACTTGATTAAACTGGGATTCACTCACCAGTATTTCCGACTGACAAATGTTTTTAAAACGCGTTTCAGGTAACAAATTGTGAAAGCCAAATAGAAGCCAGCTGGACAGCACTGAAGGCTTGGAAAAGTGGTAATAAAGTTACCTAAAATAAAATAGATGTTTTTATTTAATAAAATATGATGTATTCCTATGAAAATGTGTGTACTGCAAACTTGGGTTTTATCCCATGTGTTTAATGTTATGAAAATGTGGTATTTTACTCTGATAAAATATTTCCTAACTACGATCCTGATGAAAATTTCCGCTGCCAAATTAGACAATACGCGATACCACCGAAACTGGCTCGCGGCCGCCCGTTCCCGGGGATTTGGGATCGGGGGTTGCGACAATTCCAGACCCTGGTTTTCCATAGAAAACCTGTGGAAATGTTCCTAAGGTTGTTCCAAGCAAGTGGGAAAAAGAATCAAGTGAAAAGGTTAAGAAATGAGTGAGATATGCTTGTTTTAGCAACTTGTAACGAATCTGTTATGCTCCTGATTATCAGCTGAAAATGGAGTGTTTTGAGAGTGTTTAGTGAGTTTGAAAAGTGGAAAATGTGTGGAGAATGCTTGGGATTTATAGGGGAAAGGGTTGGTTAGTTGTTGGTGCATATTTAATGCATGAAACACAAAGAACCCAATCAAAACACAAGGAAAATGACCAACCTGTAGCTGCTGTTCACAAATTCGCGGATCCACCAGCCTCGCGGCCCGCGAAGCAAGCGGAGGGCCGGGTCGCGGCCCGTGACTCTCCTCCAGAGTGTTTAAAGTTTGACTCTTTTACATTTTACCCCCTATGTTTCCATATTTGCATGTTTTAGGGGTTTTTAGGTGTTTTTATGATACAAAGGCATATTATAAGGATCAAATATGTAACATGAACATAAAACAAGTATAATGAAGCATGTTTAAGCGTATGAACGTCGTATTTAAGTACCATATGCACTCAAAAGACGTGTTATTCGTAAGTTTCACGTATTTGCAAGATTAACACATAGTTTCCAAGAATTACGAATATGTATCAAATGTTTCACGAAACTAAACATATGAACATGTATGAAGTATGTATAACACGAATTTAAAGGAATACGAACTTTATTTATGATTCAAGTCTTGGATTTTACAATGATTACAACGAAAGGATGATTACAAGAGCACAAGACTCCCAAAAATAGAAATACAAGCAAGACCTGCTAATTATGGAAAGTACGAAGAAGCAGGGCGTTACACAACACTACCATCAGACCTGATCAGAGTCAATACGTGGGTATCTTTGTCAGACTTCCACTTTAGTATTTTTGGATTAGAGTCAATACGTGTTGATCTAGCCTTCTTCTTCTGATTCTGAACGTGATATCTCCATCTCGTTCTTCAAGCTTAGAAGGTGACATTCCGGTTACCAAAAGCCCTCCAAACTACAAATCACAAGCAAAAATACACAAAACAATGAGCATTACATGGTGGAGGTGAGTAACGGTGTGAGTGGTAGTTGATGGTTTGTTTTAAAGGTTGTAGAGAGAGAAAGCAGAGGGTGATGGTTTTAGGTTTAAAAAGAAATTACATTTCAGGCCCTGTACTTGTGAAATTTCAAAAAAAAAAAAAAAAAAAAAACCCTCATCAGACGGTTGTTTCTAACCTAGTTAGGTATTTGGATGAAAATGGCAAAAAGTTACAAATGTGGTGGGCTATTTGGTACAAAAAAAAAAAGTTATTTTGGACGAAAATGGCAAACATGCCCAAACCTTAGGGATGATTTTGGCAATTAACTCTTTTCTTTTTCTTCCGATAATTATAAAAAGGAACATGAGTGTGACATCCAAAACTGAGTCTATATTGTCCTGCCTTCATAGCCCAGTTGGTTGAGGGCCGGTTTGGTCTCCTAGAGGTCACCGGTTCGATTCCCGCTTGTGGCGAAAGGGGGTAGGACACCCGTGCGCAATGATGGTGACTAACCCACCGAGGGGGGTTTGATCCTGAGCGTCACCCCGGTTTTCACCCGGCTGTTACTACAGCGAGGCAACTCGTGTGGAGGCAGTACGGTTTCCGGGGGAACGCCATCCAAGTCTGATACCGTACGGGGCCCGATAGAACATCGTCGGCAGATCTTGGCTGGGGAATACCGTCTTCGACGGGGTTCAGTGACAATGGGTCACTCATAAGAAAGTCACCGTTCAAAAAAAAAAAAAAAAAAACTGAGTCTATGACTCGATACCAAGTCAACTTCTTTTTCTTCCGATAATTATAAAAGGAACATGAATGTGACATCCAAAACTGAGTATATGACCCGATACCAAGTCAACTAGACTCATACATCACCAAATATTCTGAGCAAAATACTTTGATTTTAGAAAAAAAGTCAAACCACAATTTCTATATGCTAATCATGTTCCACGAAAAATTAAGAGTAAATTACAAGTTTTGTCCTTTATCTATATACCAAATTGTACGCGGTGTCCTTTGGCGCAAAAGTTGACGAGTTTTGTACCTAGTGTTTGAAAATCCTGCATGTTATGTCATTTGGCCCTAACCTAGTTAATTTTTTTTTTTTGTTAAATATGATTACAGGGTACTTTAGTCTTTTTACCTATTTATTTATTATTATTTAAAAAATAAAACAAAGCACTTTTATAAATTATTATTATTATTACTTTTATCTCTCAAGATCCCACCACCACCCACCACCCATCACCAACAACCACCATCAACCACCCACCCTCCACCATATTCTGCAACCACCCACTTCCACGGCCGCCAACAACCACCATCACCCACCCACCCACCTTCAATCTAATTCACCACCAATCCTGTCACCATCCCGCTACTAACCACCCACCCTTCACCATCTCCTACAACCGCCCTACCTTACATTCGCATCCTCGACCTAATCGGAAACCAGTCGGAATGGGCTCACAGGAAACTACCTTATGACATTGGAAAGTTACAAAAATCATAGTTACTCAACCGAAATGGACTCACTTGAATGGACTAACAACAATGAGCATAGCGTTATTAACCAGAATGGACTCACCGGAGCAATTCCGACGCCAATCGGTGAATTTTACCGGCTCACGAATCTAGATCTGTCAACAAATATTATTTCCGGAACATCTTTTAATCGGTGAAACATGGCTCGCGGATCTAAATCTGTCAATCGGTGAAATCTACCTATCGCGGATCTAACTAGCATATCCGGCGAGTTTGTGGAAGAGAGAGAGAGAGAGGAGAGAGTGATGGAGTTTAGAGAGGGCAAGTATGTGTGCAGAGTTCTTTTTATTTAAACATCTGTTTTTTTACACAATAGCCCTTGATATTAGTTGTTTAACACAATAGTCCATAGGGATGTGAAATAACATTAATGCTCTCATGTGCAAGGCACATGATCATACTTAACCAAAAACATTAACTGAGTTAGGATCAAAGGACATACCATGCAATATTTTGAAACATTAAGTACAAAACTCGTTAAGTTTTGCGACAAATGACGCCGCCTACAATTTGATATATAGATAAATGACAAAACTTGTAATTTACTCAAAAATTAAATACCTTATAGATTTTAATATGGAAATGAAGTCTAATTATAATAAGGGGGACATGAGACTAATGGGTAAAGGAATCCAGGGTACTTATCCATGCTAGAATACTGCTTCCACCCTCTAGGGTAGAGGAAGCGGGTGGTTGAAGCCAGGAGGGATACTCGCGTGAGAGAAGATGTTTGTTCAAGGTGGGGTTAACTTTGAGATTTGGTTGGGGTATTTGATTTTATTAGTTTATGACATGGGTAGGATAGAGATGAACACGGTACCCGTTCGGTACCAAACTGGTACCGGCACCGAAAATAATGGTATCGAAAAACGGAAAACGTGGGTACCGGTACCGAATATACCGGTATTTACCGGTGTTTTACCCGTAATTACCGGTACAGTATCGGTACCGAAAAACGGGGAAAGTGAGAATCGGTACCAGTATCGAATATACTTGGTACGGTTCGGTACGGTACTCAATACCAAATACTCAACACTACTTACTAGCTAATGAGTATTTTGTATAAAATTTGACAATAAATGGTGCTCTGATTGGTTGGAGCTAGGTAGTGCCGGTCCCTCCTAAGAAGGCGTGTGTGACATCCAAAACTCGTATCGAGTTTATGTCCCTAAGACTAGACGGTATGGAGGCCCGTCGCCGCCCCAAACTCCCCACCCCATGCCCGTCGCCGCCCCAAGCCCGACAACTTCGGCTCCCACCAGCCGAACTCGACGCCCCCACCTCCTCTCTCCTTCTCTCACATATACCTATACATACATACATATATATATATATAAAGGCCCATCCTCCACCCCTAGGTCCATCACCCTCAAACCCTTTCTACGTGGCGGTGACGTGACGACCCATCCTCTTAAGGATAGGGCTCTCCATAGTCTGATAGAAGGCCAAATATACTAGAACTTCGATTTTATAAAAGTCAAATCACAATTTCTAGATGGCAATCAGGGTTGACTCTCCCCCTTCCACGAAAAACCCTAATTCCCAATAAACTCATTTCCATTTGATCTCCATCTTCAATTAACGAATCAAAATCCAGTGCGATGTCATCGGAGATCGAGGTCGTAGAGGAATCCCGAGATCTTAACAATACTGCCGCTGACGGAACACCAATCGATGAAGAAATCCTGCGAGACGATGTTTACACTGCAGCTGCGTACGGTGATCTGGAGAAGCTTCAGCGCTTGGTTGAGTCCGAAGGTTGCTCTGTCTCTCAACCGGATAGTTTAGGTTATTACGCTTTGCAATGGGCTGCCTTGAATAATCGAGCTGCTGCTGCTCAGTACATCATTCAGGTTCTTTTTTTATTTTATTTTATTTTTTACACTTGTTGTTCTCTGTTTAGTTACACGATATAGTTGTTTGTTTGATTGATAGGTGTAGACAAACTGTAGATGACTTTCTGTGTTAGATGTTAACAGGTAGAAATTATTGAGCTGCTGCTGCTCAATACATTATTCCTAGGTGTAAGCCAGAGGCGGAATTTAAAAATATCTTATAAGAAGTAAAATTATTGACATAGAAAGTCTAAAACACAGATAACCCCATGAGGGCCGCGTTTTCTTACTGTCTCGGCCCTCATAACCCTATGAGGTGCCGCCTCAGACACGTTTTCTTACTGCCTCGACCTTTTTTTAAACCATGGATGTAATAATGATGAGGGTTGTTGTTTTTGTGTTAAGGGTTCTATTTAGAGGATTTGGAGTTTGATCTGGGTTGAGGTGTTAAATAAGGTGTTTTGTGTTGGAAATTTTGTGTAGATTAGGAACTGAGGTTGGTTGGTAGTTTGAGAAAAGTGATTGTAATATTGGTTGAAAGATGGAGTTGTTGAATGTGTGTTTGGTACGGGTAGTAAAAAGGTTTGGTAATGTTTGAAGTAAGTGAAAGAGTGGCTGGAAAAGCCGCAGTTTGGAAATGGAGGGTGTAATTTGTAATTTGTGCTTATGTAATTTGTTGCTCTTGATAAGGATAACTGGATAAGTAGGAGGTTGCTGTTAGTTGATCGCATTGTTTGAGATGGACAAAAGGAAGAGTTTTGATATCTTGATATACTGTGTTAAATTCAGGGAATTATGTGTTTTAATTACTTGACTGGATCTTGAAAATCTAATTTTGTAACTGCTTTTTTAGTAGGTAGTTAACTCTCAAAAAATATAATGCATGAGGATGTGTTCCAAGATAGGTGGAACATGCTTATAAATAAGCTTTGACGTTATTGTTGCACTTCATTGGTTATTTTCAAGATATATGCTTTGATTTGTATTGGATATCTTTCGATTGGAAAGATATGTATTTATGTGGAACTCTAGTTAGTCAAAGGCTTAAGGCGTATTTAAGGTGCATAAAAGGGCACACCCAAGACAAAAAAACTTGATATAATGAGAATATAATAGGCATAGATTGTTAATAATTTAATACCATTCTACAGATATAATATAAAACCTAATACAATATTCCTTTAATTCAAAGTTCATTAAATAAAAAGAAATTTGAATTCTTTTCATCCCATGACCCAGAAGTGCTGCCTCATCTGTGCCTGGACCGACTCAGTTGTGCTTGATGAAGAAGCTTGCCTTGTGTCTGTTCGAGGCGCCTAGCTCATCTTTGGTCTACATAGGTGGAACTCAAATGTTTTGATTGACATTGAAAATCATATTGAACTTTGGTAACAAGATAGAATAGTATTGGCAACCAATGTGATATCAAAATATCATTTGCAGAACACTGGTTTACTCAAAAAGTTGGAATGTTCTTATTTCTAGGGAACAGAGTAAGCCAATCTTTTAAATTAAAACCGAAACTTCATAATTGTCCCCTGCTAAAGCATATATGGAACTTCATTATGAAGGATAGTTGTCAGATCTCAGTAAGAACAGAATTTTTTTTTTTTTTTCTGGTTGTGTAGAAAAGGAATGTATGAACATTATATGCTTGGAATATCGTTTTTAAGTACCTACATTTGGACTGCAAAAATTGTTTCTCAATCTCGATTGAGATCAATTGTTTATGGGCTTTAGTATGTCTATATTCTTGTGCTTGCTATTTTGCTAAATCATGTGGTAGTTATTTTCTGTTAATAAACTTTGCAGCATGGGGGGGATATAAACGCAACAGATCTTACTGGGCAAACAGCATTGCACTGGAGTGCTGTTCGAGGAGCTGTTCAAGTTGCAGATCTCTTGCTGCAAGAAGGCGCTCACATTCATGCTGCTGATGTCTACGGATATCAGGTTACTTCCCAGTTCCCGCTACTATTAATATTTTATAATTATTTACTAGCCTACATTATATAAACGAAACCCCAGATTCTTATTATTCAAATTACCCGACCATTTATCAAACTTGGCTTTCTTGCAGACAACACATGTTGCTGCCCAATATGGTCAGACAGCCTTGCTTTATCACATCGTAACAAAATGGAATGCAGATCCTGATGTACCCGACAATGATGGAAGAAGCCCTTTGCATTGGTACTTACATGCACAATTGCATCTAAAAACCACATTTTTATAAACAATATGTTATTACTTAGTCGGTTATTGTGTGTCAATTTGTAGGGCTGCATATAAAGGTTTTGCAGACTGCATACGCCTTCTTCTATTCTTGGATGCATATAGAGGTCGCCAGGACAAAGAGGGTATAGATCAATCACGCATTCTTGTTGCAATTACTTTAGTTAATATATTTCAAGTAAAATGCCATTTTTGTCCCTGCGACTTTCGTCCAAAGGTTTGTTTATCCAAAAGGTTTGAAATCTTGTCATTTTCATTCAGCTCGTTAACTTCATTCATCTTTCAGTGTTAAGTCAGGGGTATTTCTGTCTTTTTTGCGAACTTAAAGGGCAATTCGGTCTGTTTCACATTATGTAAAAAGACCAAAAACCTATGAAAAAGACCGAATTGCCCTTTAAGTTAACAAAAAAAGACGTAAATACCCCTGACTTAACTGAGAAGAATGGATGGAGTTAACGAGCCGGATGAAAATGACAAGATTTCAAACCTTTTGGATCCAGATGCGGAAAAAAAAAACCTTTGAACGAAAGTTGCAAAACTGGCCAAACCTCAAGGACGAAAATGACTCATAACTCATTTATCTTTGTCAGGCTGTACGCCTCTGCACTGGGCTGCGATTAGAGGAAACTTAGAAGCATGCACCGTACTCGTGCAAGCTGGAAAAAAAGAGGATTTAATGGCAACTGATAACACCGGTCTCACACCAGCACAGCTCGCCTCTGATAAGAATCATCGACAAGTTGCTTTTTTTCTTGTAGGTATTCCTTGAACCTCGTAAAACAAACATTTTTCAAAGTAACACTAGTTACGGCAATTTTAAACCGAAGATCTGTTTTATTGTGTCGGATTCTGCAGGGCAATGCTAGGAGGGTTTTAGACAAACGCTGGGACGGAAACAGTATACTGGGGCGGTTTTCAAAACTAGGCCTGGCACCTGCACTTGTGTGTATAATATTTGTGCTACTTATGACCTATATTAATTCAGTAATTATGGGTATTTTTCTAACCTTTAGATATAGTACAAACCACAAACTTGTTTTATAATGCGTGACAAATATCTGTGATTTTTTTTGTTATAGCTTCAAATTTGCCGAAGATGACAGCCGGTTCTGCGTTGTTTGCATGGATTGGTGCATTGTTGGCAAGCTCGGGATTGGTACTATTCTACCGGTGTAGCTGGTATGTTTTTTTTTTTTTTTTCATATTTATATAACTTTGCAGTAAAAAACTTAATTGTTTTGACTTATGGTGCTCTTTTGGCTTTTGTAGCAAAGATCCAGGTTATGTCAAAACCAACAGCCATGATTCACAAAACATGAAAGATGATGTAAGTCGTGTCTTGCTTCTTTTTTTCCCTTTTAAGTTAAAAGTAAAGGTTGACAGTTCTCACAGTCAACATTCTCAGTCAGATTTTATTTTTGTACTTGACAGGAGCCTTTATTGAAGATTGAGGTAAACGATCCTGCTTTGCTAGCAGGTAATTGGTCACAACTTTGTGCAACCTGTAAGGTAAAGTCACACTTGTCGAATTATAATCATGTCATAAATATTCAAATTTACATTTTTTAATTGCTTGCTTGCCTTTGTTGATTAGATTGTTCGACCTATACGCTCAAAGCATTGTTCCACTTGCGATCGATGCGTTGAACAATTTGACCATCATTGCCCATGGGTGTCTAATTGTATCGGCAAGGTTTGTTTACATTTTCACAATCTTATTATGATCTTATCGACCTAGTTGTAAATTGTAAATAATACCTTTAAAATCATTATTGCAGAAGAATAAAAGGGATTTCTTGGGCTTCCTTATTATTGAAGTATTTGCCATGCTGATAACCGGCATAGTTGCACTTACAAGTATTATTCTCTCATCTAAACTTTTAATTCTCACCCGGTTGACTTTTTCATGCTGAAAGAACATGCCTGATGCAGGAATATTGACCGACCCATCCGCTCCATCTTCTTTCGGGGCATGGTTGAACCATGCGGCTAACCAACACACTGGAGCGTTATTATTTTTAATTTCAGATGGTTTTCTCTTCACGGGTGTGGCCGCCTTAACTTCTATGCAGATTTCTCAGGTTCGTCTTCATTTTTTCTATTTTAGTTTTAATAAACAATATATAATTTTTCTTTAACTTACTCTATTTTAGTTTTAATAAACAATAAACAATATATAATTTTTTTTAAATTCTGCAGGTTGGTCGTAATATAACCACAAACGAAATGGCAAACATACCACGATATAGCTATCTAAGAGGACCAGGAGGTCGGTTTAGAAACCCATATGACCATGGGTGCAAGAAAAACTGTTCAGATTTGTTTATAAACGGTTACAATGAAGACATAGAGTTGATTGAAGACGCAGCTCAATCAAGTGAGATAGATATGATGCCTATGAACAGGAATTTAAACCAGCTTCAAAACGGGCCGAACGGAAACGACACGCATGCTATTGATGTGAACAATAATAATATCTCAAAAACACACAACAATCATGTTCATTCTTCGAGTTGTAGCCATGGCCATGGGAATCAAGGCAAGAATAAAACAGAGTCTGCGCCGTTCGGGTTGGGTCTAGGTTTAGGCCGAAATTCACGGTCTGTGGCTACTTCATGATTTATATTGCTCTGAGCTTTAATATGCTTTGAAGACATTATATGTTGTATCATTTTTTTAATGTTTATAAAATACAATCCAGGTTTTGTAGCTTGAACTAATCATGTTGATTGTTGGCTCCTATTTACATGACTTTTTTTTAGCTACCTGTAATTTGTACAGACAAGAATGCCATTTTTTTTTGTTAAGCTTGTAATTATTTACATTGGGAAAATTCATATATACCCATCAAGTATAATATCATGCGTACCCTAAAAAACATAAGATTAAATTGCCAAAATCATCCCTGAGGTTTGGGCATTTTTGTTAGTTTTATCGAAAACAACCTTTTTGTACCATGTTGTCCTTTACTTTTGGGATTTTCTGTCATTTTCAATCAAATGTTCAACTTTTTTTGCCAAAATCGTCCTTGAGATTTGGGATTTTTTTTTTTTTTTTGCAATTTTCATCCAAATATCTCACAAAAAATAAAAATTAGGCAAATTAGACGTTTTGATGAAAATGACAAAAAATCCCTAAAGTGAAGAGCAATATGATGCAAAAAAGTTTTGGATAAAACTAGCAAACATGCCCAAACCTCAAAGACGATTTTGACAATTTACTCAAAAACATAATAAACATATTCATTTTTAACAAATAAAATAGAATAAGATAAGACTTTGTCATTTTGTCAACAATTATTTAAATCTATATATAATAAAATGGAAACTTAATGAACAGTAGAGTAGAATTATAGTAGAATTATAATTTTAAATTAAAATTAGAATTAGAATAGATTAGAATGGTAACATCATTAAGAGATGAGCAAATGGTATCGGGTATAGGTACCGGTCTCAAATTTACCAAACCGGTGTATTTTTGGTACCGGTTCTGCACAGGTATTCACCGGTTTTTACCATCAAATACCGGTGCCGTACCAGTACCGACCGGTACCGAACCGTACCATACTAGGTATATTCGGTACCGGTACCCACGTTTGGAGATTTCGGTAACGGTATTTTCGGTACGGTTGGTACCGAGTTCATCAAATCCTGTAGCAACGTAACAATGCAAGTAATTGCACCGTTTATATTACTTTTCATACACACAGTAAGTAAACTGTATTTTGTTTGAATGAGGTTTTATATACACAACTTATTTTTGCTTTCTTTTTTGTCCTTTTCTGTAATGAATGAATTGTAGCATGTAAAATTAACTTGGATATTTAGATTATTGATGAGCAAATCGTATCAAATCCTGTAATCAAACTGGTATCGTATCGATACCAAATTTACTATACCAAAGCATTCTCGATACCAATTTGGTACCCGCCTTTTGGCGTTTTCAGAATCGTTACTTTCGGTTCGACACCGGTCTAGCACCATACCTGTATTTATTGATTTTTACCTTCGAATCAATTAGAATTTTGAATTAAAATTAGAATTAGAATAGATTAGAATGGTAACATCATTAAGAGATGAGCAAATGGTATCGGGTATAGGTACCGGTCTCAAATTTACCAAACCGGTGTATTTTCGGTACCGGTTCTGCACAGGTATTCACCGGTTTTTACCTTCAAATACCGGTGCCGTACCAGTACCGACCGGTACCGAACCGTACCATACTAGGTATATTTGGTACCGGTACCCACGTTTGGAGATTTCGGTAACGGTATTTTCGGTACGGTTGATATCGAGCTCATCAAATCCTGTAGCAACGTAACAATGCAAGTAATTGCACCGTTTATATTACTTTTCATACACACAGTAAGTAAACTGTATTTTGTTTGAATGAGGTTTTATATACACAACAACTTATTTTGCTTTCTTTTTTGTCTTTTTCTGTAATGAATGAATTGTAGCATGTAAAATTAACTTGGATATTTAGATTATTGATGAGGAAATCGTATCAAATCCTGTAATCAAACTGGTATCGTATCGGTACCAAATTTGCTATACCAAATCATTCTCGATACCAATTTGGTACCCGCCTTTTGGCGTTTTCAGAATCGTTACTTTCGGTTCGACACTGGTCTAGCACCATTCCTGTATTTATTGATTTTTACCTTCAAATACCATACCGTATTGTACCGAACATTTTCGCTGCCGGTACCTAATTTCGATGATTTTCCGGATCGGTACTTTCGGTGCCGTTACCGGTACTGAGCTCATCCATATTTTAACGTGATAGCACCGTAATAACTGAGCTCCTCCATATTTTAACGTGATAGCACCGTAATAACTGAATTGAAAAAAATCGAATTTCCAACGTGTAGGACGTGTGGGTCCTATAATTACCACGTCATTTTATTTATGTTTTGATATTCGGTATCTGCTTGCTGTTGCTGACACGCGTTTTGCAGTTATTGGGTCCCCGCCGCAACGCGCGGGTGGAAAATAACTAGTTAATTAATAAATAAAGAACCTATAATTATGGCATTTTGTCCAATTAATCTCAACTTCAAGTCTCCAAATAAACAGAATACAAAACAAGAACTTGCATCACTCAATCTGACAGAAAAAGGATAAACACACACTTATACAGTTATACAACTAAAAAAAGGGTTGGTTTGTAGAAAAAAAAATGAAAAGCCGAAGAGGTAAGTTTTTGCTTCGTTATCTTGTGTCCGAGGAGCTATCGACTATAATCTTTCACCAACAGTAAAAATGTAGAGTAAAGCCTTCTACTTTTCTATAAGTTTGAGGCTGCAACCATCCGTCCCACGAAAAGAACAAAAAACACACAGTAAATCTTCATGCGTGTTTTAAGGCGTGAAAAATCTTGGGAACTCGTCTTTGAAGCAATGGCTCTAATACAAAAGAAGGAACACCAATTTGCCACATTTTTGCATCAAACATGTCATTCCATGCCTGCACGATCTCATCGATATTGAATCCCACCCCTACACAAACAACAAAATGGACGATCAAGATTCACTTCCAAGATTTCTTCAAGCTATTTATGACAGAAAACTTAAAGTACATGCTGATAGAAACACAAATGGGCCGGTTTGGGTTATGTTGATAGAAAACGAGAGGTGGTCATTTTGACCTGTTTAGTTTTGAAACGGTCGGTTTGGGTTATGCTGCATCATCCTAATGTATCAAATAAAAAATTTAGCCAAACATTAAACGAGTCAAAAGTTGCCCTAACGGATTAGATAAAAAGTTTAGCTAAAAAGGAAATGGGTCAAAAATTGTCCAAATGGTATTTTTAATGCATACAAGCTCCTACATGGCTTTATTTAAAAAAAATAGAATTATAAACTTTAATAAAGCAGTTTTCGTAACCACACTAAACATGTTCAAAATTAAAAGTTTGAAAACCTTCTGGTGCAGTATCATTAGAACAATGATTCTTTATCATGACAGCAATATGCGTACGAGAAGCTCCAGCAAGTTCAAACTTTTCAACCGCAATCTCCAAACATTCACGCCAAACAGGAATCCCGAGTTTATACTCCATCATCGATCTTTCATAAAACATCGTACCCCACAAAACATTCACCCGGGACCTCATATTTGCAGTCAGCTCAGCCATTTCATCTTGCGTAAAATCTTTAACATATTTACCCAATTCTGTCTTCTGTAACTCTAATTTCACCTTATTCGGCCTCAAAACTTCACCAACCCTCTTCGTTTCTATCTCCTCCAACATTTTAATACCCTTTTCCATATTATCTTCAGCCTTGTTATATAGCCGAACAGTTTCTGTTGAATCCCATGTTTCAAGGTTAGTTTTAGTGCCAACCGCATAATACCAAGAAAGTTTCGCCTGTTCAAATTGTTGTTGTCCGAGAGCCAGAAAACCTTCATAGAAATCCGGTTTGATTTTAATTGCTTCTTCATATCGCTCACCCGCTTTCAAATACTCCAGTTGTGTCCACTCATATGAATCTTTAATTTGTAAAAGTATAGATTCTCGAGAACCGTTCTCGCTATCGTATACCCTTTTTCGTGCTCTTGACATATGAACATTGCCCCAATTGAAATAAGCCAAAGCTACCATTTCTTGAAAATTATCAGCCGCAAGATGAAAAAACTCTTGAGCTTCATCACTTGTCACGGTTTCCTCCATGGCTTCTGAGTATAGCTTCATACCGAGCTGATGAAGATCCCAATATGAATCCGTGTTGAAACCGACGTAGTTCTTGAAGAGTTGAGCAAACTCTAGAATCCAATCATCGATACAAGCAGACGAGTTTAAAAGCTTTTGCCTTTTCTCTCGGTTTCTGATATGGTCGAAGAACGGATCTTGCTCGGGGTTGACTTCAACAATGTACAGCCTTAACGTACCCCGTTGATCAGAAGTTGATGATTCGGCCCATTTTAGTTCTTCGTTTGTGGTGATAGTCACCATATCACCTTCTTCATCTTTGTATTTAATAAGAACAGCCTTTGAAACGGGAAACCGATCACTTACAATCTCTCTTACTTTCAAAATATCACAATCAAAAGGAATTTTCGCCCATCGTATATCTTCCCCGTACACCAGTTTCACAACCCTTTTCGGCTCTTCTTCTTTGATATTACTTACGTTAATTTTTTCCTTCACAACCAACTTATCTTCGGTTTTTTTCTCGTCTTTTTCATAATCTTTTAACTCTGTCGAAACCCGATCAAGTTTTTCACTTTTCTTGTCGCTTTTGTTCTTTTTCTTTTTATGTACCTTCTCCTTCGATGGATCGGGGATTTCACTTGAACCGATTTCTTGTTTACACTCATTAAATTTTCCTTCAGTCAACTTATCCGCCATACGGGATCTCACTCTTTCTAGAATCTCGGTTGCCATGAGATTATTCGGCTCTATATCTAACACCACATTAACATCTCTTAAAGCCAAATCAAGCCGATTCAAAGCCTCGTAACACCTGGCTCGTTTCAAGAGCGCTTTACTATATTTCGGTGTGACTTCAAGAGCCAAATTACACTCATGAATAGCCCTAGGAAAATCGGTGATACCCATTTGCATATAACACGCTGCAATGTTGCTATGAAGATACGAAACATCTAAATGGTTCTCAGGAAGCAATTTAAGGGCTTTTTGATATTTCAATATCGCTGCTTCGTAACATTTTGTTTGAAACAACTTATTCCCTTCTTCCTTAAGTTCTTGTGCCATCGAAATGAAAACCGCAGTGTCATTATCGTAAATCTTGATGTTATTACCATCATCATGTTTGTTTTGCTTTAAATTAACATCATCTGTTGATTTTGATCCTACTTTTTTGCTTTTTCTTGATTGTTTCCCCATTTTCTAACCTATACTTAAACAATAAATCTGGAATTATCAGAATCTATTAAAAATAAATTCAAGAACCCTAAAGATTTAAACTTTTCTTAAAATCTTCTATCCAAGATCTATAATTTATGCTTCCTTTGATCATAAATCATCAAACCCATAAACAAATTTCAAATTGAACACCTTCACTATGAGTCTTTAATAATTCTAACAAACATTAAAACTCCCAAATTATCCTCTTCACTGAATCAAGATTTGATTGAATCAATCAACAATGAGCATAAATAAATCTGTGATTCAGAGAAGAAAGAAGATAACCCTTAAGCAACTACAGGCAAATTTCTCTATGTAAATCAAAATCTTGTGGGAAAATTGAATAAATTTGGAATGAAATTAAGAAAAACTTATCTGGGTTATGAAAAAGATGTGAACTTTGGTTGGAAAAACCTCAGAATTGCAGACTTTCACCGGGAAAACAATTAGAAAAGATTTAGCTTCTTATTTATCTTGGATTTGACCCTTGTGTATCCATTTTATTATTATTATATTTATTGTATTGTATTAATATAATAATGGTATTGGTTACTTTTGTTAGAGTAAACTATGAAAATAGTCACTAAAGTCTTATTTTGTTGTTTATCCATTTTGTTCGTCTTATTTTAGGTTCTTGATTAATCAGTCTGCGGGCTGGTTAAATGGGTGATCAAAATGCAGACAGTTCAGATGTGTTTGTGCAGAAGATTAAGAGTATTGATGGAAAACCTTTTGAGCCAAGAAAAACGTCACATATGGCTAGGGTTTCAGAAGTGAATAAGAAGGTAAGATTCATGTTACCGCTAAATGATACGGACTATGTTCTTAGCTGTTCTGATTCTCCAGATGAGGATTATGCAGTGGTTTATGATAAGCGAAAGGTAGCATTTGTGCTACCGCTAAATGATGTCAGTCCTCATCGAGCTCGAAACCAGAAACAGGGCGATAATGCTCAAGTTCAAAAGCAATCTTATGCGGTTGCGGTCGACCAGGTAGGTATTCAGCGGGTTGTTATTTCTGATCAGAATCAGAATGACGATGGAACAGATAGGAAGGCTAATGATGCGGCTGATCAAGTTTCTAAAGTTAATTTTCGATCGCTAAAATCAGATGTCTCATTGGATGGTGTGGATGTAGTGCTTCCGATTGATTATGTTCGCCAGGTTAATAACAGGCTAGCTAACACTCTTTATGGTTATTTCCTGGGTGATAGAATTGCATATCCAGTAGTTGATTAATTTGTGAGAACAAATTGGAAGAAACATGGTCTTCAGAAAACTATAATGAATTCAAATGGGTTCTTTTTCTTCAAGTTTGAAGACAGGAAGGGTATGGATGTTGTTCTTGAAGGGGGACCTTGGATGATCCGTAACAAACTTATGTTTCTCAACATTTGGTCCCCTACAAACACCCTTAAAAAGATGTGACAACTGGCACAAAACCGGTAATTTCCGTACAATTTAATTATTAATATCTGCAATTATGTGCTTAAATGTCAATATTGTCTAATTTCATGCTATACTTGTGAATTCATGCACGTTTTATACTTTAAAATATTGCTTTATGCATTACTGCTAGTGTTGCGTCAGAAAGACTAGTAAACTCACCGGTAAGACACATTGTGTCAGCAATTCTGCAGAAAGCAGTCAGACAGTAGAATTGGGGCCTAGGAGTAGGTCCAACGTCTAAAATACATTAAAACCCAAGTATGGATACAAGGATTAACATATAGACTTTCCGAAAGCTAATATATGCACTAAAAAGCACCCGAAACACACTTTAAATACTGAATTTTACATATTTCAGCATTGTAACAAGTTTGTACCATGCAAAAACATGACTAAATGCTCCTGAATGCTTTCCTAAGTGTCGGGAATTAAAAGTGTCACAAAAGGGTACTTAAAGATCATTAAACGGAATAGTTTGACACTTTAACGAACCGGTATCTAATCGAACAACCGGACATTACCCGAAACACCAAAATTATACTAGAAGCATTGTTTGAATGTTTCTGAGCTAGTTATGATCCCCGAACACCCTAACACACTATATAACACCATATTAACCATAACACTAACTAAATCTCTTGAAATCTAATTAGATTACTTAACTATCCATCAAACTTACACGTTACCCCCCCCCCCTTTTGGTTGTGGACGGTCACAAGGGTGTGGACCCACCCTTGATTTCCAAAGATCTCCCTTGATCCTTCTTGATCTTGCTTGATTCACTTAAAGATCTTGTTATGTACTTAAGAGACATAATGACATATGGACAAAACTAAAACATGGTTATAAGTAAACTTGAGCTCTCATTCATCACCCACACTTCATCCTCCATCTCTCTCCCTCTCATCCTCTCCCTCTCGGCCGAGAACCACAACAACACCACCACCACCTTTCATTCATTGTCCATCCATTCCATATACTCACAAAGGTGTAAGAAGGTGCCTTATGAAGCTTGGTGCTCTTGGAGATTGAAGGACCTCTTCCATCCGCTTTTATCCAACCCATTTGTCATCTTCAACCTCTTGTGTTCTTCCCTAGCCTTGTGCTAGTAGTAAGACCCTTATGATCCCTTGTTACTTCATATTTAGTTGGTTAAAAGATGATAAACATTGTTAATCTTGAAGAACGCTAAAGAACATGATCATGATACTTTAACATAAGCTTAATAGTATAAGAATACATGTTGATTGTGTTGATTTGCTTCTTGATGATTGATGATTTGTGTTAGTGATGTTAGACATCATAAGAAACCTACTAGATTGTGATTAAACACATGATCTAGAAAGTTAAGGTGATGATCTTGTGAAAGACCAAGATGATCATACTTTATATACATGAACTTGAATGATGAAATTTGTTTTCATATGCAAAGATGATTTAAACAAAATACAAATCCTGTACATAGATGATTACAAAAATAATTTTCTCAAGAAACCAGGTTTATTTATAAGATTTACAAAGTCATAGTTTCTAAATAAACTAATCACATTTTTAGTGCTTAAACAAGACTAGAAACATGTGGGTAACAAGAAAAATACAAGAGAAATATTTTTAGAAAAATCATCTTACAAGTTGTAAATGACCAAATCTTTTAATAATGTGATTTACAAACAAATAAATATGTTTTAAAGGGTAACTAAACCTACTAAATGACATGGTAAGTTACTACAAGTTTTTACAAAAGCTTCAAGTTCATCATGTAGTGTAATTTACATGATCTTGGCTCATGGTAAGTCTTGATTGTGTTGTTGATGATTGATGATGATTTTAAAAGAAAATAAACACATGTTTTGAAAACATGGGAAACCTCCATTTTTAGGGGAAACTATGTCAAAATTTCTATAAAATTTGACACTTAGAAAATATAAGTTTTGGTGAAACTTATTCCCTAAAAATTCACCTAAAAATATTTACCAAGGTTTCCCTAATTTTTGTGTAAAATTCCAAGTTAAGAAATGATGATTTCTTCAAAAAAAAATTGATACTAAGTATGTATATTTTTGAGAAAAAATATATATATTTATCGGTCACCAAATTTTGTGCTAAGTGTATGTAATATGTATTGTATGTAATAGTGTATTAGGACTTGAAAATACACTAAATACTCCCAAGGAGTAGAAATACAAAATACACATACAACATGCTTAGACAAATACAAGAACATATATTTATGAAAATATATTTCTTAAAAGATTATGTAACTTGGACAAGTTACGAACTTAAAATGTCTTTTTGGACGAAAATATATAACTCGGGTGAAAAATACAAAATACTTATATTTATTTTTGAGAAAATAAAATAAGCAAGATACATAGTTAAAGATATAAATTAATTTTAACAACAAAGAACACATACATAAAAGATGGTGACTTGTACTTGTGCGATACAAGTCTAGTGACTAACGTTAATAAAACACGTATAGGTCACGACGCTATATAAGTAAACCCGGTGAAGTTTACGGCGTAGGAAACGCAAAGTTGTGAGTTCATGTCCCCACTTTTAAACTTTTATATGCTTTTTAAACTTGGGGAAAATACATGTGTTATGGTATGTTGAATACAAAAACTAGGGAATGATACTTTAGATCATGTCACGAATAAGGTACCATAAGCACCATTAATCAGTTACATACCAAGACCGCGGAACAAAAGGTTAGATCTAATGGGTTTCAGGCAGCCACACTCTTGGTGATACTAGTATCAAGCAGTGCTTTTGTGTCTCTAGTCGTGAATCGACAGTCATGGATTCGACAGCTAAAAATGCCTATGGTTTGGATGCTTCCTATGTCGTGTCATATGTTAATGGCCTTGCAAACCATTAGCGATCTCGATTTCCTTACATTTACAGAAATACTTGTTTCATACAAATTACATACCATGTTTTCATTCAAGTATTCAAACGTTCAATACAAAAACTGCATGAATTCACATAAACATTATGTTGACGATTTTTAAAAAAACTCACATGTATTTCAGGTAACTAAAGTGGATGTGCGCGCGTTCATACACTCTCTCTTGGATGTTGTCTATGTTTTTAGTTATCTTGTGTCAAGACTCTGATGCCGGTTTTTGTGGGAATTGGTTATGATATTTCATCCTATGAGGGATATAAGAACCAAGTTCTCGATATTGGTCTTTTAAATAAAGTTGTAAACCTTTCAAACAATATGCTGTCTTGTGATGTAAACATTTAACTTATGTTATGTTAATGGCATTTGGAGTTATTTTACGAGCATGTAGTATGTTTACCTTTCGTATGCAATGAGAACCTTTCAAGATCACACCTCGTGCTTCCGCCTTAGAAAGGGGTGTGACAGATTGGTATCATAGCTGCGATTGTAGTGAACCAGGATTCCTTCTCGAGTCTAGACTACAATCTTTAGGATCCTCCCACGAAAACAATTTTTCAAAAAGTTTTCATTGCATAAAACTTTCCGCGACATCCACTACCTGAAACTGTTTTTAAGGAGTCAAGTAAGGACACTACGAAACTTAGGGTGCACTGGAGTAGCACTTGTCTTTGACTAGAAATTACTTGCAACTATGTGTGATAATTAATATATACATATACTAGAAATAGAATATCTCAGGTACTCGTGTCTTCACCTGAAAGCAATGGCCTATCTGAAGGAAGTGATCCGACGTTGAAACGAACTGTGCGGACTGTGCAAGGACTTACGTAATTATGGATGCATACATAATTATGGAATTCAGTGCACAGAAACCACAGCAAGTCTTGTCACGTATCAAACAAGATTCCTTCAATGCAAGAAAAAGGGCAAACGTGAACACCTCACCCCTCCCCCAGCCTATTAAATACTCTATTGGAGTAATGATTTAGGGTATAAAGACAAGAACCGCCAATGTGAAGAAAGATATTTTGTCTTTTACATATATTAAACTTGTACTATGGGGTGATGTAACCCTTATACATTTTGTTTACTTCGCAAACAATGATGTAACAAGTTGCCCTAATATGTGTAGAGACTCGGTGAATATCTTATGACACATCAGTATTTATCTATTTGTGAATGCTTGCTGCTGTATGAATTGATTTATACGTTTGGCGGATTGTTTGATGTCACTTATGTGGGTATATGTCTGTGTATACTACTACTGTCTTGTATGACGATATCAAACAAATGTCTAACCCTATCGTGTTGTGTTCTGACAGAACATGGCACCTAGGAGAGCTGTGAACAATCAGGATTCCGATCAACCCCTTCCTCCTCTTCTGCCGAGGACTGCTGAAGAACTGAACGCCCTACTGGAAGAAAGGATCTCCGCAGCTATCGCCCAATACGAGGCGAACCGCACCGAACAAAGTGGAGGGCCAAGCAATGCTAGACGTAATGGGCATGGAGATTCATCTGGAGGAAACACCACTCAAGGCTGCACCTTCAAGCAGTTTCTCGACTGCAAGCCACTGAACTATGTTGGTGCACTAATGTCTGTTAACTTCGTCTTTATCGAGTCTTACGTCTAGATAGGATAAACTAGCACTACACAGGTTGGAAATTAGGGTTAGAATATGTTAAAGTGGGTAATTCCGCTTGAAAGTGTCAATGACTAGTTCAAGCAAAATTAACACGGTAATTTCGCTTGAACAGGGCAGTGACAGCTTCAAGCGAAATCACCTAATTCCGCTTGAAACAGTCATGTCAGTTTCAAGCGGAATCACAACAACTATAAATACCTGTGTTGATAGTACATTTGGAGCGGAATTAGGTCATGGTTTCTGAGTTGAGGTGCTGTCCGTTTGTCATTTGAACGTGTAAAAGCTCAGGAAATCAGTAATAGATAAAGATTAGAAAGGAACAAGCTGTGTTGACATCATTTACATTGATTCCGCCTTTGTTTTTGATGACGAACTACTCAGATTGACTCGTTAGGGTCATACGACGATCCAACAAAGTGGTATCAGAGCTCAGGACGAGGATTTCATACCAATTCAGTTTGATTTCATCGGATTCTCTCACTTCTACTCATTTTTTTCTGATTTAAACAAGATTGAGCGGTTGAAATGGCCTAAAATTCACATATATCAAGCGAAACATAGTTTTAACTAATCCGTGAAAGATTTGGACCTTAATTCGGACAAAAACTGATAAAAACTGATAATTCCGCTTGAAAACTTGTTCGAACATGCTGATGTCATCGTAATTCCGCTTGAACTAGCACGTGCAATTTCAAACGAAATTAGCTTATTTTGTTAATTCCGCTTGAAAATTCTGTTGATTTCAAGCGGAATTAGGTGATTCCATTTGAAAGATATTGGTTGATTCCGCTTGAAGCTTATTCCGCATGAAAGCTAATTCCGCTTGAAGCTTATTCCGCTTGAAAAGCTGATCTCGCTTGAACAGCTGATTCCGTTTGAAACTGATTTTCAAAAATTTCAAAAACTTTCTAAGTGTTTTGTTGATTGTTTCAGGTACTTGAAGACGGATGATTTGTTTATGAATCCATTCTGTGATGTGTTTGCATATACTAGTGGTTCGGGAGATAGCACATCTAATAACACGAATGAAACTACACCAACACCGAGTTCAAAGGAAACTCTCACTGATGCTTTGAGTGTAGAGAGTGCTTATGGGACATACAATAAACCTCCAAAGTTGATGGCTATTGAAGATTACAATAGGTGGGCTACAAGGTTTGATGAGTGGCTTCAAGCTTTTGCATATTCAAGCTGGAAAAGTTTAAAGAATGGTTACGTTAAAGGAACATGGTTTGGTGAAAGTTTGACAGATACTGATGAAATTGAACGTTATGTTGCTGAACAAAAGTGCATCGCATTGATTCATCAGTCTATGAGAGATTACATAATTTCGTTAATAGAATATGTTAATTCAAAAGATCTTTGGGAGAAACTGAGAGTAAAATGTGTAGGTAGTGCTGAGATAGTCAAAAACAAAAAGAAACTGTTAAGAAAAGAGTTTGATTTATTTGGTTGTTTAAAGAACGAGTCTGTTTCCAAGATGATTGAGAGATTCGGGCATCTGAAATTGGAGCTGGCAAGACACAAAAGTGTATATACTCAAGAAGAGTTGGTTGACAAATTGTTCGACTCACTGCCGAATGGACAAGATTGGCAGTACTTTGCATTAATGTTGAAGAATACAATCAAGTCTGAAGAGTTGACAGTAGATCTTCTTATTGAAAGACTGGAAAGTCACGAGTTGGAGATAAAGAAATCTAGCAAAGTTAACAACTCATCTTATCAGCAGAATGTGGAGTTGTACTACAGAGGAAATCTACCAAAGACTGGTTCTCCAAGAACAGCATTTTCTGCAGAGAGTTCAAATAATGTGAATCAAGAAACTCCTCACAGTGGTTTTCATAGTGGATCTTCTTCAACAACACCAAGCCAATCTGCATCAAAGAATCTATTCCAATGTAACATTGCTGTGGATCTGAAGAACGCTCAAAATTTCAGTGAAGAGTCAGCAAAACAACAGATGGTGTTCTTAGCGTCGGTGTTAGAATCGTACGAGAGTCTCGTGGCGGGCAAGATTGGAAACACCAACCTGACTAAGGAGGACTATGATCAAATAGATCCTGAAGAGATGGAACTGATCGATATCAGGTGGTGTATGGCCAGTGCAGTCCGACGAGCACAACGATTCATGGAGATTACTGGGAGACATTCTATCGGTGGGCCGTCCACAAAACTTGGCTTTGACAAATCAAAAGTCACGTGCTTCAGGTGTAAACAAAAAGGACATTTCAAACGTGAATGTCGTAACGCTCCTGTTGATGATACTACAAATCCATTTCGCGAGGATTACTACAAAAGAGCGATCTATCATCAGAATAAATCAGAACCGCCCAGAATGAAGCAGCTTGAGGATGCCCCCAAAGAAAAATCAAGAGCTCTTGCTGTTATTCATGATGACGAAGGTTTCGATTGGAGTGAACTGCTACCAGAGGAAGATGCAGTAGGATACGCTTTCGTAGCAGAAAAGATTATTCCTTACAAAGACACCAGAACTGAAGAAGAAAAATACCTCAGTAGAAAGAGTAGAGCAGAATTCAAGATGATGAGATTATCTAAGGTGTTTAGTGAAGCCAAGAGAGCAAAGAGATGGGATGCTGATAGAGAATGTTACCTTGATCCTCAAGGAAACATTGTTATTGATACGAAAACTCTTAGTATAGAAGCTTTCATTGAGGAATTTGCTGAAGAAGAAGAAGTCTTACAGAGAGAATGGTGGGGAGGTGGAGAAGAGATAGAAAAAGAAAAAGAGAAAGAAAATGAGTCGCAGTCTAAGAAGATTGATGATGGGATTATTGATACTTCACAAGAATTCACCGCTGAAAACTTGGGAAAGATGGCTGACAAAGTGCTTGCTGCAAAGGAACTTGAGGTAGACTCTAAGTCTGAAACTGAGTCTAAAAGCAAGGTCAGTCCAAACATTTCAACAAGAGAGTCAGGTAAGAAAGTCAAAGGTGATAGTGACTGCAAAAGTTGCATGAAAAACTGCAAGTTTTGTAGTACACTCACTTATCTCAGTGATACAAAGGTTGTAGAACTGACAACAAGAGTCAGAAAGGTTGAAGATCAGATTCTAGACCATGATAAAATGCTAAAAGCTTCAAATGATCGAGCTAAAAATTTAACTGAGAAAATTGAAAATGATAAAATTGAAGTAGAAAGAATTAGGAAAGATAATGAAAAGCTAATTCATGAAAATCGTCAACTTTCAGAAAATTTTGACAAACTAAAACGAACGGTAAAAGATTCTGATGAAAGAAACGGTAAAACCAATAAAGAAAATGAGCATTTAACTGTAGTTCTTAGATACAAAGAAGAGCAAATCAACAAACAACTGGATGAGATTGCTAAGTTGAAGCTTCAGTTTGAAGAAGCTAAGATTGAGAATGAGCGTATCCATCTGAAATTAACCAGTTACAACTCCGTAAGCTTTGTTTTACAACACATTGTTCCTAAACCCATTGGGAAAAACAAAGCAGGCGAATATGTTTACTCGGATGGAACTGGGGTTGGGTATCATCAGGTTCCACCGCCAGTGTTAAACAATTTTTCAAAGAAAACATCTAGGTTGGTTAATGATGAAGATGAAAATGAAATAAAGCTTCCAGACACAATTGATGTTACATTCACTACATCATCTTCATCATCTGATGAAGGAAGTGTTCAATCTGAAGTTGTTAAAAGTGTGGTTGAAAGTGTTTTGAAATCTGATAGTGACACTACTGAGGATGATGAATACTTTTTGGACAAATATATTCCGAAATCAAAGTCCAAAAACAACTTAAATGAAGAACCTACTCTTGTCATGTACAAGATGTCGGGATCGGATAAGTTGTATTCGGATTCTGATTTTCCACTAGAGAATGTTAATGTTGCTAAATTGACAAATGTGTTCAAATTGGTTGAAATTGAAGGTCTAAAACAGACGAAGAAGCAAATGAATTTTGAAAAAGATAAAGCTTACTACAAAAAGCCTGTTGTACCACCGCGTTTTTATAACAACAATCAAAACAGATGGTTGGGTAGTTATCAGGGTGGTAAGAATTATCAGAAAAAGAATTTTCAAAACAAGAAGTTTGCTGAGAAAAAGGTGTTTGTAAAAAGCTCGAGCTCTCATTCTGAGCAGGAGTTTGAGATTTTTTCAAAGTCGAATGGAGAGTTCTTTGAGGAAAAGGCCTCACAGCCTTAGACTGAAGGCACAAGTCGAGTATTTGATACTCGTACATGCTTTAAATGCAACAAAGTTGGGCATATTGCATGAAAGTGTACCAACTTTAAGCCTAAGTCTGAAGTTGTTGAGATTCAGAAAAAGAAGGTTGATGCAAAGGGAAAAGCTCCATTGGTTGTTGAGAAAAAGGTTTAGAAAAATGACAACAACAAGATCATAACTGAACCTGTTAAGAATATGGTAACTAAAAATGACAAGTTTTACAAACGGGTTGCATCATCTCAACAAACATGGAAGCCAAAAAGTTCTCCAAAACCAAAGGTTTCAGAGTCAGAAAAACAATCGTCTTCTACCACTCCGGTAAAGATGGATGTTCCTTTGGATTATTATGAACAATTGGAGAAACAATCTTCTACTCCACCAGAGAAGAAGAATGTTCAAAAGAAAGATCAACCAACCGGTCAACCTAAGAAAGATGATTTTTCCTATACAAAAAGGTTGAGGTTGGATCTGAAGAAAGCTTGAAGATGAATGACAAAAATTTTCCGCCACTTTACATTGCAAAAACTCAACTCAATGTCAAGTTACCCGAGTCAAAAGAGGCTTGGGTAGCATCAAAATCTCACTAAATGTTTGTGATATGTGCATGAGCTTCCAAGATCCGTTTCACGATGGATTATGGATAGTGGAGCTTCTCGGCACATGACGGGGAAAACAGCCCTGCTGTACGATGTTAGAAATTTCAATGGAGGTTATGTAGGTTTTGCAGGCAATCAAGGTGGTAGAATAGTTGGTGAAGGAACTTTATCAAATGGGATTGTCATGTTTGAAAGAGTGAACTACATCGCCGAGCTTGAAAACAATCTTCTGAGCATATCTCAGATCTGTGATCGCATGTATACAACGCACTTTACAGACAAAGAATGTTTGATCTTGAAACCAGGATTTGTTATCTCTGAAGAATGGATTATCATGAGAGCACCAAGAGTCAATGATCTGTACGTGTTGGACATGAGTGTAGCAACTACAACCACGGGTCAAGCTCACTGTTTTGTGTCAAGAGCAACGGAAAAAAGAGTCAAAGTTATGGCATCGAAAGATGGGCCATATTCACTTGAGAAAAATGAATCACCTGGTGCATAACCACTTAGTTACTGGTGTTCATGTGAAAGGTTTTCATCTGGAAGGGGAGTGCATTAGCTGCATCAAAGGCAAGCAAAAGAAGAAATCACATCCTCAAAAGAAAGTCAACTCAGTCTCAAGACCGTTAGAGAGACTCCATATGGATTTGTTTGGTCCAGTAAACGTCAAAAGTATTACCAGGGATCTCTACTGTCTAGTAGTAACTGATGATTATTCCAGATTTTCGTGGGTTTCATTTCTGAAGTCGAAAGATGAGTCTTTTGATAGTTTGATGGCGTTGTTCAGAAAAATTGAATACTTGTACCAAAGGCGTATCAGAAGAATCAGAAATGATAATGGTACTGAGTTTAAGAACAACAAGATGGAAGAATATTGTGATGAGAGAGGTATATTGCATGAATTTAGTGCTCCTTACACTCCGCAGCAGAATGGAGTAGCTGAAAGAAAGAACATGACACTAATCGAAACAGCCAGGACGATGCTTGCTGATTCCAAACTACCTGTAAATTTTTGGGCAGAAGCAGTCTCAGATGCGTGTTATACGCTCAACCGGGTTCTCACAGTGAAGACATTTAACAAGACATTTTTTGAGCTAATGAACAACCACAAGCCGAACCTGAAGTATTTAGAACCGTTTGGGTCTCCCTGCACAGTTCTAGAGCCTTTTGGTAAATTTGGTGCAAAGAGCATTGAGGGAATATTTGTGGGTTACTCAAGTCCACAAAAGCGAGTTTTTGTTCCAAGCTTGAAGCAGATTATTGAGGCATACAATGTTGAATGTCAAGGTTATTCAATGCCGCCGCAAAATCCCGGCGATTCATGGCATTTTCACTATGATACTTTATGGGATTCGTTTGACATGAAAGAAAAGGAAGAAGAAGATTTCTTTGACGAGTTGGATATTCTAAGAGAGTATGAGTCATCGCAGGAAAGGTTCCCAGCAGAGTATTCAAGACGACCACGACAAACTTCAAATGATGATGAAGCAGGTCCAAGCAATGCTGGAGAACATGATGATATTCAGGAATCTCTTGACAATCAGACGGCAGTCAACGATAATCAAGAATCTGATAACAGACCAATCTTTGATCATGGTGATTCAAATTCTGAGGGGGAGCAGATTCAGATTTCAAGTCAAACAAACCCAGTCAGTGAACAAGGTGCAAATCAAAATATCACAAATTTGGAAGGCGAGGTAGATGTTCCAGGCGAGGTGATGCCGAGAACTCTTTCATACCATCCAGAGGAATTGGTTATTGGAGAATTGCAATCAGGCGTTCACACAAGACGAAAAATTGACCAAGGGCTTACTTGTTTTTATTCTACAGTTGCTTCTTTACAAACTGAGTTTTCACTAAGTTGTTTTATTTCGCAGATCGAACCGCGAACATACAAAGAGGCGCTAACTGAAGATTCTTGGGTCAATGCCATGCAAGAAGAATTGAGTCAGTTTGAGAAGTTAGGTGTGTGGAAATTGGTAGACTTGCCTGATGGTCAAAGGAAGATAAACACCAAGTGGGTGTTCAAGTGCAAGAGGGACGTTAGAGGAGTTATTATTCGTAACAAAGCTCAACTCGTAGTCCAGGGTTTCTATCAGCAGGAGGGTATAGATTTCACTGAAGTGTATGCTCCAGTTGCTCGACTAGAAGCGATCAGAATTTTCCTAGCATTTGCATCTTGGAAAAATTTCAAAGTTTACCAGTTAGATGTAAAATCGGCGTTTCTCTATGGGAAGGTAAAAGAGGAGGTATATGTCGGACAGCCACCGGGCTTCACCGATCCAATCCACAAAGACAAGGTCTACTTGCTAGACAAAGCGCTGTATGGTTTACACCAGGCCCCGAGAGCTTGGTACGAGACATTGTCTCAACACCTGCTAACAAACAGCTTCATTCGTGGAAAAGTGGATGCCACTCTCTTCACCAAAGAGGTCGATGGACATCTTATGATAGTTCAGATATACGTGGACGACATCATATTTGGGTCAACAAATGAAAATCTGTGCAAAGATTTTGAACAAGTTATGAAGCAGAAATTTGAAATGTCATCGATGGGTAAGATGAAATTCTTTTTGGGATTGCAGGTTGATCAACTACCCAAAGGAATATTCATACATCAAACGAAGTATGTTCATGATATCTTGGAGAAATTCGGGATGTCAGATTCTACTCCAGCTTCCACCCCATTAGCGACGAACCATGGAATAAACCCTGATCTCACCGGAGAGAAGGTAGATGAAACGTTGTATCGTTCTATGATCGGATCGCTGATGTACTTGACAGCTTCAAGACCCGATATCATGTATCCAACCTGCCTCGCAGCAAGATTTCAGTCTAATCCTAGAGCTTCACATATGGTGATTGTGAAAAGGATATTACGCTACCTGAAAGGAACTCCATCACTGGGGTTGTGCTATCCAAGAGAAGGCGATTTCACTCTCGAAGGGTATTCTGATTCTGATTTTGGATGCTGCAAAGTTAACGCTAAATCAACAACAGCGGGGTGCTAGTTTTTCGGACCACGATTGGTCACCTGGCAATGCAAGAAGCAGACCTCTGTAGCTTTGTCCACATGTGAAGCCGAGTATGTATCTGCTAGCAGTTGCTGCTCTCAGATCTTGTGGATCCAGCAATAGATGCGCGACTACGGTTTGCAATTTCTTAACACCCCTATATTTGTTGATAATGAGGCAGCTATAAACATTACTAAAAATCCTGTTCATCACGCTAAAACGAAACACATTGAAATTCGACATCACTTCATTCGCGATTGTTTCGAGAAGAAGTTGATACGAATTGAGAAAATCCACACTGACGAGCAAAAAGCTGATTTACATACCAAAGCATTTGATAAAACTCGTTTTCAATATTTGCTAAAACTGAACGGTATGAAGTTTTTATCGGTGTTGGAGGAGATTCTTGGCGTTGATGAAGGAGACATTGTAGATGATGTTGAGAAGCAATCTACAATGGTTTGTCGATTTTTTACTTGTTTTGGTATTTAGGGGGAGTATAGGTTATATTTTCAGAAAATACAAAAACAATAAAAATTTCAAAAATACAAAAACATGAGATATTTTTTAAAAATCCAAAAACAATAGAAAACCAGAAAAGAGCTTGTGTAAAAAGGGAAAATGATAGTACATCGGCTTGACAGTTACAGTATGCTAAAGATATGTAAAGTTTAAAAGTTTTAAACAGTCTCGCTGATGATGTGCCGATAGGTTTTTACACATTTAGTAGGTTTGTTCGGGATATAAACCTAAATCTTTACTTACTTATTTCATGGGGAACACTACTTGGATATATAGGTAACCCCTGAAATCTTGTTTGAAAGATCCCTCTTTCTGAGATACTAGGTCTTTATACTTAGTGATATCTGGGGTATTATCCCGGGACTTCTGATTTTGCGGAAGCAATGGCTTAGTCCCCGGAGAATACTTTCTGTATTGCTTGAAATATAGCGCCGCCCTCAGCAAAAATGATGAAACAATAAAATTGATAATCATTGCTGTTGTAAAAAAGATTCTCTAAAGGGGACCACCAAAAGTCGAAGCCGTCATCTCTCTGCTGAACGGAAGTTCTGACCTGAGCTCTCACGGATCTTCGCAATTTAACTCCTTACAGATATCATCTGTGGTATACTCACCTGTAAGACTGAATATTAGGATCTGGATACGGGAGTATATTCAAGAGGTGGGACACATGAATAAGTTTAAGTCTTAAAACATTAAATCCGTATCCTGGACATATTGAAATGTGTGTGAGAATTTAAAGTGGATCAGTATATCGACAATCTAAGTGAATTGTTTAATTCTGAGTATGTAATTAAAGCTTAACGGTACTTGTGACTTGTCGAATAGCTGATATGATTCCCTAACACACTCAACAAAAAATATGTTTGTATATAGTTTACATTTATTGCATTTTATTTCTGTATTTCATTTCTAGCATAGAAACTTTATTAAAAATCCAAAAAGATTTTACATTTCTGCTTTATTTTCCGACAAACCAAAGTGGAAAGCTGATCTTTAGATTCAAATTAAAGCAGATGCAGGAAGTTTCCGGGCTGGATGATGAGTTTGGAGCTTAATATGTTAAAACTTGAGAAATTGAAAAGTCAAAACAAGTTCATTAAGTTGAAACTTGTAAAATTTTCAGAAAATTGTTTGAAAAGTTGAACAAATGTCATTGTGATTTATCTCAGGTCAACCAAGGTCATTAAGTTGGACTTGGTAGACAAATTGAGTAAATTAATTTGGACTTGAATACTTAAGTGGACTTCTAAATACTGATAAGACTATCAATTGAGGTTGAATGGTAAGTTTGAATTGAAACTGTTATTGTTATATATCTTATATTTAGGTAGAGATTGTGCAGGTGATAGGTTTGAATTGAGAAAGCAGCTAAGCAAAATCCCAGCCTACTGATAGGGGGAGTCTGAAGACTTAAAGTCAGATGCAGTTATTGGATCTACATTCAAGGGGGAGCTTGAAGGTGTTAAAGATTCAGATTCTGTGATTCATGTTAGGTGTTGATAGAAGAGAAGAATTAAAGGAAGCTTTTACAATGTCAAGACAATTTGGAAAGAGACAAAGACTAAAGACTCGATGCCGAAGACTTCGTCAACATCCAAGGGGGAGTCTGTTGGTGCACTAATGTCTGTTAACTTCGTCTTTATCGAGTCTTATGTCTAGATAGGATAAACTAGCACTACACAGGTTGGAAATTAGGGTTAGAATATGTTAAAGTGGGTAATTCCGCTTGAAAGTGTCAATGACTAGTTCAAGCAAAATTAACATGGTAATTTCGCTTGAACAGGGCAGTGACAGCTTCAAGCGAAATCACCAAATTCCGCTTGAAACAGTCATGTCAGTTTCAAGCGAAATCGCAACAACTATAAATACCTGTGTTGATAGTACATTTGGAGCGGAATTAGGTCATGGTTTCTGAGTTGAGGTGTTGTCCGTTTGTCATTTGAACGTGTAAAAGCTCAGGAAATCAGTAATTGATAAAGAGAACAAGCTGTGTTGACATCATTTACATTGATTCCGCCTTTGTTTTTGATGATGAACTACTCAGATTGACTCGTTAGGGTCATACGACGATCCAACAAACTACGACGGCACCGGAGGTGCAGTGGCTTTTGTACGCTGGACGGAGAAGACTGACTCCACTATCCGTATGAGCAAGTGTACCGCGGATCAGCAAGTCACTTTTGTTACGGGGTTGTTTGTTGATGAAGCTTTGACTTGGTGGAATTTGCAAGTCCAGACTCTGGGTGATGATGCTGCGTACGGGATGACGTGGGATGAACTAAAGGAACGAATGAGAGAGAAGTATTGCTCTCGTGCTGAACTCCAAAAGGTTGGAGACTGAGTTCTGGCACTTGACCATGGAGGGTGCAGACATTACTGGTTATACCCGAAGGTTCCACGATTTGTCAAGAGTGATCCCCTACATGGTGACTCCTGAATTTAAGCATGTCGAGCGCTACATCAGGGGATTGGCTCCAGAGTTTCGCAGCATGGTAACTTCGGCTAAACCTGAAATGATCACTCAAGCTGTAACTCTGGCTGTCAGCCTTACGGAAGATGCTGTTCGTATGAAGAAGTTATCGCTGAACCCAACTGAAAAGACCGAGACGCATGCTGAGTCGTCTGGTGACAAGAAGAGGAAGCATTCGAACCTGAATCAAGCGACACGTAACAACAAGGGTTCCAACAATAAGAAGCGCGACCCCAATCCGCCACAGGAGGCGAAAACTCTTGCAGCCATGAATGATGCTCCTGCCAGAGGATACCAGGGCACTCTGCCCATCTGCAACCAGTGCAAGCATCATCATGAAGGAGCTTGTCGCGTTCCAAAATGCGACAAGTGTGGAAAACTGGGTCACCATACTGAGAACTGTTGGGGAAAAGGAAGGAACGGGAATGGAAACCGCAACGGTGCTGGTAATAGAAATGGTGGTGGAAATGGCAATGGCAATGGTAACCGAAATGGTAATGGAGCTGGGAAGAACCAAGGATGCTTTGGTTGTGGAAGCAAAGATCATTTCAGGAAAGATTGCCCAAGGGAGAACACTGCTCAGGCTCGAGCATTCGTGATTCGAGCAAGGAACGCACGCGAGGACCCTAACGTGGTCACCGGTACGTTTCTCGTTAACAATCACTTTGCATCCATACTATTTGACACTGGTGCCGATTATAGCTTCATGTCTGTGGAAGTTAAACGTATGCTTGGAATAGAATCTAGTAGATTAGATATTCCTTATTCCATAGAAATAGCCAACGGTAAACTTGTTGAATCGGGCGAAGTTGTTAGGGGTTGCTCATTAGAACTTGGTGAGCAAAGATTTAGCATCGATCTCTTACCTATTCAATTGGGTAGCTTTGATGAAGTGGTTGGAATGGACTGGTTGTCCAAGAACAAGGCTGAAGTTGTTTGTCACGAGAAAATCATTCGCATCCCTCTTGCGAATGATGAAGCCCTCATCGTGCATGGAGAAAAACGAGACACGCCTCTGCGAATCATCAGTTGTATGAAGGCGCAGAAGTGCTTAAGTAAAGGATGTGTTGCATTCCTGGCGCACGTGGTAGATAAGAAGGCTGAGGAGCCGAAACTCGAAGATATTCCTGTGGTGAAGGAATTCCCTGATGTTTTTCCTGAAGATCTGCCAGGGCTACCTCCGCAACGACAAGTCGAATTCCATACCGACTTGGTTCCAGGAGCCGCTCCTGTAGCTAAGGCACCCTATCGGCTTGCACCATCCGAGATGCAAGAATTATCTACACAACTCCAGGAGTTGTTGGATAAAGGATTCATAAGGCCAAGCTTCTCGCCTTGGGGAGCTCCAGTATTGTTCGTGAAGAAGAAGGATGGAACACTGCGGATGTGTATCGATTATAGAGAGTTAAACAAGCTCACTGTCAAGAATCGGTACCCACTACCGAGGATTGATGACTTATTTGATCAGTTGCAAGGATCGAGCTACTATTCCAAGATCGACCTTCGATCTGGATACCATCAGTTAAGAATCCAAGAGGAAAGCGTACCAAAGACTGCATTCCGAACACGATATGGGCATTACGAATTCCTTGTGATGCCATTCGGACTGACGAACGTGCCAGCGGTATTTATGGATCTAATGAACCGCGTTTGCAAACCATATCTCGATAAATTCGTGATTGTATTTATCGATGATATCCTGATTTACTCGCGAACGAGAGAAGAGCACGAGCAACACCTCATGACCATTTTGGAACTACTGAAGAAAGAGAAACTTTATGCAAAGTTCTCAAAGTGCGAATTTTGGATTCGCGAAGTACAGTTCCTTGGTCACGTTGTGAACGAGAAGAGCATTCATGTAGACCCAGCCAAGATAGAAGCAATTAAGAATTTGGAAGCCCCCAAAACCCTAACCGAAGTTCGACAATTTTTGGGCTTAGCGGGCTATTACCGACGATTTATCAAGAATTTCTCCAAGATAGCTCAACCACTAACTTCCCTCACGCAGAAAGACAAGAAGTACGACTGGGGTGATAAGCAGGAAGAAGCCTTCCAATTGCTCAAAAATAAGCTATGTGATGCACCGATACTATCCTTACCCGAAGGCACTGAAGACTTCGTGGTATACTGCGATGCTTCGCGTCAAGGTTTGGGTTGCGTGCTCATGCAACGCCAAAAGGTCATCGCTTACGCTTCAAGACAATTGAAGGTGCATGAAAGGAACTATACCACTAACGACCTAGAGCTAGGCGCAGTGGTATTCGCCTTAAAGATCTGGCGACATTATTTATATGGTATTCGATGTACAATCTTCACAGATCACAAAAGCCTACAACACATATTTGATCAGAAGGAATTAAATATACGTCAATGACGATGGGTCGAGCTGCTAAACGATTATGACTGTGAGATTAAGTACCATCCTGGAAAGGCAAACGTTGTAGCAGACGCGTTAAGCCGAAAATAAAGGGTTAAGACCCTAAGGGTTCGAGCATTGGAAATGACTATTCGGACGAACCTCACTGCACGCATTCATGACGCACAACAAGAAGCCCTTAAGGGGGAGAATCGTAGAGCTGAATACCTCCAAGGTATGCTGAAGAATTTGATGCCAAACAAAGAGGGAACCTTATACTTTAAGGGGCGTATTTGGGTTCCGCTTTATGGCGGTAATCGAGAAGTCATCCTTAATGAAGCTCACAAGTCGAGATACTCGATCCATCCAGGATCGGACAAAATGTATCAAGACTTGAAGGAATACTATTGGTGGCCGAGGCTTAAAAGTGATGTTGCTATCTATGTTGGAAAGTGCCTAACCTGTGCTAAGGTTAAGGCTGAATATCAAAAACCGTCCGGACTACTGCAACAACCCGAGATACCCATGTGGAAATGGGAGCAAATCTCGATGGACTTCATAACGAAATTACCCAGGACCCCGAGAGGGCATGATATGATATGGGTGATAGTCGATCGGTTAACAAAGTCTGCGCATTTCCTACCGATCCGAGAAAAAGGATAGCACTGGAAAGCTTGCTGAGCTGTACCTGAAGGAAATCGTGGCACGTCATGGAGTGCCTATCTCGATTATTTCAGACCGAGATGGACGATTTGTCTCAAGGATCTGGCAATCCTTCCAGGAGGCCTTTGGATCTAAACTAGATCTAAGCACGGCCTTCCATCTGCAAACAGACGGCCAAAGCGAACGGACCATACAAACGCTAGAAGATATGCTTTGCGCATGTGTTATGGACTTAGGCGGCAGCTGGGATACTCACCTACCTTTAGTTGAGTTTTCCTACAATAACAGTTACCATACGAGCATAAAAGCCGCACCGTTCGAAGCTCTATATGGCCGCAAGTGCCGCTCGCCATTATGTTGGGCAGACGCTGGAGACAAACGTATGGTTGGTCCTGAACTTGTTCAAGAGACAACCGATAAAATCATGCAGATCCGAGAGCGCATTAAGGCGGCTCGAGATCGACAAAAGAGCTACGCTGATCGAAGACGAAAACCCTTAGAATTCGAGGTGGGAGACAAAGTTTTGTTGAAGGTCTCACCTTGGAAGGGCGTAGTAAGATTCGGAAAACGTGGAAAGCTGAATCCACGATACATCGGACCATTCAAGATTTTGGAAAGAATTGGTACTGTGGCATACAAGTTGGAATTACCGGAAGAACTTAACGGAGTACATGATACGTTTCATATGTCCAACCTCAAGAAGAGTCCAACCCAAGAAACAGTGATCATCCCTGCGGATGAAGTGCATATTGACGACACACTCCGATTTACAGAACAACCCGTTGAGGTTACAGACTGGAAAGTCAACAACACCCGGAGGAGTAGTGTCAAACTTGTCAAAGTACATTGGAACTCTAAGCACGGACCCGAGTACACGTGGGAACGTGAAGACCAGTTTAAAGCAAAGTACCCCCATCTGTTCAAGAAAGCTCCTGCAGGAGATAACTCAGCTTGAATTTCGGGACGAAATTCTTTTAACGGGGGGAGACTGTGACAACTGGCACAAAACCGGTAATTTCCGTACAATTTAATTATTAATATATGCAATTATGTGCTTAAATGTCAACATTGTCTGATTTCATGCTATACTTGTGAATTCATGCATGTTTTATACTTCAAAATATTGCTTTATGCATTACTGTTAGCGTTGCGTCAGAAAGACAAGTAAACTCATCGGTAAGACACATTGTGTCAGCAATTCTGTAGAAAGTAGTCAGACAGTAGAATTGGGGCCTAGGAGTAGGTCCAACGTCTAAAATACATTAAAGCCCAAGTATGGATACAAGGGTTAACATATAGACTTTCCGAAAGCTAATATATGCACTAAAAAGCACCCGAAACACACTTTAAATACTGAATTTTACATATTTCAGCAAAATTCAGCATTGTAACAAGTTTGTACCATGCAAAAACATGACTAAATGGTCCTGAATGCTTTCCTAAGTGTCGGGAATTAAAAGTGTCACAAAAGGGTACTTAAAGATCATTAAACGGAATAGTTTGACACTTTAATGAACCGGTATCTAACCGAACAACCGGACATTACCCGAAACACCAAAATTATACTAGAAGCATTGTTTTAATGTTTCTGAGCTAGTTATGATCCCCGAACACCCTAACACACTATATAGCACCATATTAACCATAACACTAACTAAATCTCTTGAAATCTAATTAGATTACTTAACTATCCATCAAACTTACACGTTACCCCCCCCCCCCTTTTGGTTGTGGACGGCACAAGGGTGTGGACCCACCCTTGATTTCCAAAGATCTCCCTTGATCCTTCTTGATCTTGCTTGATTCACTTAAAGATCTTGTTATGTACTTAAGAGATATAATGACCTATGGACAAAACTAAAACATGGTTATAAGTAAACTTGAGCTCTCATTCATCACCCACACTTCATCCTCCATCTCTCTCCCTCTCCTCCTCTCCCTCTCGGCCGAGAACCACAACAACACCACCACCACCTTTCATTCATTGTCCATCCATTCCATATACTCACAAAGGTGTAAGAAGGTGCCTTATGAAGCTTGGTGCTCTTGGAGATTGAAGGACCTCTTCCATCCGCTTTTATCCAACCCATTTGTCATCTTCAACCTCTTGTGTTCTTCCCTAGCCTTGTGCTAGTAGTAAGACCCTTATGATCCCTTGTTACTTCATATTTAGTTGGTTAAAAGATGATAAACATTGTTAATCTTGAAGAACGCTAAAGAACATGATCATGATACTTTAACATAAGCTTAATAGTATAAGAATACATGTTGATTGTGTTGATTTGCTTCTTGATGATTGATGATTTGTGTTAGTGATGTTAGACATCATAAGAAACCTACTAGATTGTGATTAAACACATGATCTAGAAAGTTAAGGTGATGATCTTGTGAAAGACCAAGATGATCATACTTTATATACATGAACTTGAATGATGAAATTTGTTTTCATATGCAAAGATGATTTAAACAAAATACAAATCTTGTACATAGATGATTACAAAAATAATTTTCTCAAGAAACCAGGTTTATTTATAAGATTTACAAAGTCATAGTTTCTAAATAAACTAATCACATTTTTAGTGCTTAAACAAGACTAGAAACATGTGGGTAACAAGAAAAATACAAGAGAAATATTTTTAGAAAAATCATCTTACAAGTTGTAAATGACCAAATCTTTTAATAATGTGATTTACAAACAAATAAATATCTTTTAAAGGGTAACTAAACCTACTAAATGACATGGTAAGTTACTACAAGTTTTTACAAAAACTTCAAGTTCATCATGTAGTGTAATTTACATGATCTTGGCTCATGGTAAGTCTTGATTGTGTTGTTGATGATTGATGATGATTTTAAAAGAAAATAAACACATGTTTTGAAAACATGGGAAACCTCCATTTTTAGGGGAAACTATGTCAAAATTTCTATAAAATTTTGACACTTAGAAAATATAAGTTTTGGTGAAACTTATTCCCTAAAAATTCACCTAAAAATATTTACCAAGGTTTCCCTAATTTTTGTGTAAAATTCCAAGTTAAGAAATGATGATTTCTTCAAAATAAAAATTGATACTAAGTATGTATATTTTTGAGAAAATATATATATATTTATCGGTCACCAAATTTTGTGCTAAGTGTATGTAATATGTATTGTATGTAATAGTGTATTAGGACTTGAAAATACACTAAATACTCCCAAGGAGTAGAAATACAAAATACACATACAACATGCTTAGACAAATACAAGAACATATATTTATGAAAATATATTTCTTAAAAGATTATGTAACTTGGACAAGTTACGAACTTAAAATGTCTTTTTGGACGAAAATATATAACTCGGGTGAAAAATACAAAATACTTATATTTATTTTTGAGAAAATAAAATAAGTAAGATACATAGTTAAAGATATAAATTAATTTTAACAACAAAGAACACATACATAAAAGATGGTGACTTGTACTTGTGCGATACAAGTCTAGTGACTAACGTTAATAAAACACGTATAGGTCACGACGCTATATAAGTAAACCCGGTGAAGTTTACGGCGTAGGAAACGCAAAGTTGTGAGTTCATGTCCCCACTTTTAAACTTTTATATGCTTTTTAAACTTGGGGAAAATACATGTGTTATGGTATGTTGAATACAAAAACTAGAGAATTATACTTTAGATCATGTCACGAATAAGGTACCATAAGCACCATTAATCAGTTACATACCAAGACCGCGGAACAAAAGGTTAGATCTAATGGGTTTCAGGCAGCCACACTCTTGGTGATACTAGTACCAAGCAGTGCTTTTGTGTCTCTAGTCGTGAATCGACAGTCGTGGATTCGACAGCTAAAAATGCCTATGGTTTGGATGCTTCCTATGTCGTGTCATATGTTAATGGCCTTGCAAACCATTAGCGATCTCGATTTCCTTACATTTACAGAAATAATTGTTTCATACAAATTACATACCATGTTTTCATTCAAGTATACAAACGTTCAATACAAAAACTGCATGAATTCACACCAACATTATGTTGACGATTTTCCAAAAACTCACATGTATTTCAGGTAACTAAAGTGGATGTGTGCGCGGTCATACTCTTGCTCTTGGATGTTTTCTATGTTTTTAGTTATCTTGTGTCAAGACTCCGATGCCGGTTTTTGTGGGAATTGGTTATTATATTTCATCCTATGAGGGATATAAGAACCAAGTTCTCGATATTGGTCTTTTAAATAAAGTTGTAAACCTTTCAAACAATATGCTGTCTTGTGATGTAAACATTTAACTTATGTTATGTTAATGGCATTTGGAGTTATTTTACGAGCATGTAGTATGTTTACCTTTCGTATGCAATGAGAACCTTTCAAGATCACACCTCGTGCTTCCGCCTTAGAAAGGGGTGTGACAAAAGAAGAGTTTAAAAAGGTTGCTGTCACACCCCAACCGATGGCGGAATCATCGGGGCGCGGCACTAGGCGAATCAGATTGCTCAAGAGAATCCATAACAACTATATTGCCACAATATTTAATGTGTTCATTATCCCATACTAATAAACAATACAATCACACAAGGTATCATAGATTTCTTGTCCTCTCGAACAATACAATCCGTCAACATAGATTTTAGGTGAGTTTCTAGACTTCCTAGCTTGATTTGATGTAGACTGCGACTAAACCGGCAACATATGTTAAAATAATGTCAATACAAAAGTATTGGCGAGCATACAGGTTTGATATGTAATAGTGTAATAGGTAAAAACTGCGAATTTCCACATACATAAACGTAATACACGACATATATACTAACAAAACTGATACTACCAGCTAAGTCCTCGAGCTGCGATTGCGATTGCTAAACTAGACCCCGTCGGGCGCAATAGTACTATACTAGTCATGGTGGGACATCGCGAGTATAAGTCCTAGCACATATGTAATTAGCATCACGTATAACTATGCACGTAAGTCATTCGCAAGTGATAAGTAGTTTAAGCATTTAATGTAATTTGATTTGATAGCAACGTATGTTACACCCAAAAGTGCAAAAGCAAAAAGGGTTCAAGTATACTCACAGTCGGTGCTCGGCAAGCAGCAACTTGGTTGGATTGAAGGGAGCGCGTGTGAGATTATCCTGATTACAGATCGATAGCGTATGCATTGAATAGTGCGTGAAACGGAGCAAGGTGTCAATGGATCAGACAATACTCTGATAGGATGGCAATCCGATCGACCGGATGACAATCCGTTCGGGTGGCCGGTCGATCGGGTGGCCACTCGATTGGATTGTCATCTTGTTTGGGATGGATGTGTTTGTGTATGATGGCTCGACTTTTGAAGTTTTCGTTGTAATATTTTGAAAACAGAGAAGTATCTCTGCCTTTCAGGTCGGTCGATCGAACGGTCGGTCGGTCGATCAGGTGGTAACTCGATCGGGCGGCTGTTTCGGACGGTGATCCGATTGGCAAGATACTTTGGTTGATGGTAAGTTCACAGCAGACTGGTCACTCGATCGGGTGGCAGTCCGATCGGGTGACACTCCGTTGGAACTGATGTGCGATGAAGATTGGTAAAACGTTTAAGTGTTGAGAATCCAAAAGTCGGCCGATCGAATGGTTGTTCGATCGGACGACAATCCGTTCATCATTCAGTCCTTTGAATTGTTTGAATATTTGCTTAAGTCTTGACCCCAAGTGCAACCCGACCGGATTGCAGGTCGATCGGGTGGCAGTCCGATCAGACGGCAATCCGATCGGACGGTAACCCGTCCCGCAATCTGATCGTTTTACAACTTGGCTATTTCGTTAAGTTTTTGCGATTTGATCGAGACACTACGACTTCGAGCTAAACAATGGAACTCCACCAAGTCCGAGTCATCGGATCAGATGGGAATCACCCCGTCCGATCAGTTAATTGTTCTCGACGGTTATTCGTGTTTAACACGACAAGCCGGTCATCTCATCGATAGGAACCAGTCTCAAACTGACACTTCACTATAGGAAGAGTAGAAGGTCTGTACGAGCTCTGTTGCTACCGGTTTCGAGTGAAAAGTTAAGAAAGTTTGAAGAAAAACTTAGAAACTTATATTTGACTTAGATTTAGGTGAGATTTGTGTTTATACACCGTGGAATCTTTCAGATCTGGACTGTTATTGATGAGATGAGGTCACACTTCATTGTTCCTAAGAACACCATGATGACATCACCTTGGAACGGCTCAAATCCGAGGATTTAACGGTGAAAAAGTGAGATTTAATGGTGAAAAAGATGAAGGAGTGCGTGTTGATCGTAGAAGTACAAGATTTAGGGTGGAAACTTACAAGTATCGCGAGAAATCGGGCGAAAATGGCGAGAAAGTGTCTAGTCGAGAGAGAGAGAGAGAGCAGTCACATCAACTGTTGTTGATGTGACAAGTGGGGTATTTATAGGAAAAGGAGGAGAAAGGCGATGCAGTGCATCGGATCGGATGGTTGTCCGATCGGTTGGCTGTCCGATCGGATGGCTGTCCGATCGGATGGCCATTCGATCGAAGTGCCATTCGATTAAACGCCTCTGGCGAGCTGAGTTTTGGCGTTCCGTTTCGATTGTTAAGCGTTGCGATAGTTTGGTTACACATTCTCATCCACATTTTCATATATTTATTATAATTAGCCACGTTGGGTCGTATATACATATCCATATTTCAAAGTTGCGATACAATAACCGGGTTTCGTTTCGAATATGCGTTACTTTGCGATGCTTCACGGTCATCGAGGAGGGTAGAATAGGTCCTCACTCAACGTCATCGTGAACGTTAATGTGTGTGGTGCGATGTGCGTTTTGAGTAATGAGTTGTACTGCGACACATCACGGCTATCAAGGAGGGTAGAATTGGTCCTCATTCGACATCTTCGTGGTTGTCAGCAAGTACAATGTGATGCGATAGCGATAAAGTACGCAAAATTATGCGAAAATACTGCAATATAGCGATATATGCAATATAGGTACATTATGATCCGAATCTCTGGTGTTAGGCGTAACGAGTATTACGAGTAGTAACAACGCACGAACGTGCGGGTTGTTACAGTTGCAGTTTGGGTTAAATTGCACGACGTCCCTCTGGTGGCGTATTCTGATGATGGTTTAAGCATGCTGGCGTCAAAAATTGGGTCCCTGTGCGGCTTGATTCGTATACTAATGATATGTGTAATGAGGCTTGGGGAAGGAGCAGTTATGCTAGGGCTCTTATTGAAATATCGGCTGATCAGTATTTGAAAGGGACTCTAACCATGGCTATTCCTGAATTGGATGGAAACAAATATGTTACGGAGAATATTCGGGTGGAGTATGAATGGGAACCCGCGAGATGTGCTCACTGCTGTGTGTTTGGGCATGACTCTGAGGGATGCCCTAAACGTATTGGCTCAACATCCAAACCTCCTACTAACAGGCCGAAAGTAGATGGGGATGGTTTCACTGAAGTTAAGGCTAAGAAGAGTGCAAAGAAGAATGGCTTTCAAGTTAATGACCAGAAGTCCAAATTTGAGTATAGACCGGTGGATAGGAAGAAAAAGGCCGTTGCAACTCAGCAGGTTACTACTTCTCCTAAAATTCAAACTCAAAATCCGTTTTCTGCTCTTGATTCTGTTGGGGGAAATGGTGGTTCAACCCAAGGGAGAAATAAAAGGGGGTAGACATATTCATGAGGATTCAGATGAGGAAGAGGTTGAGGTTGTCTATGATGAAACCAATGAGTTTATGACTTCGGGCACATATCCTTTGTCTTCAAGAGCAGGGGCAAGCACCTCTTCCACATAGTTCTTCAATGGATAAATTGTATTTGGTTCGTGTTAAGGGGTTGCCGTTTAGTGGCAATTTCATTTTTGATGATGGAGGATGAGGATTTTCGTTATGTATTGTTTTGTCTACTAGATATCGTTTCATGATGTATAGCAGGCTAGGTTGATGTGATGTCATAGGTACTTTTGTGTTTCTTGGCTTACATATATGGGGCATGTCCTGTATATGAACTAGTGTGGAACTCATCCTCATTACTTGTACTTATTTGCGGTTGTTTATAATAGATTCACCGGGGTAACCCTTTACCCCCCCCCCCCCTAAAAAAAACTTAAACATTTTAAATCTGGGTTCATGTGGTTTTAATTTTGTTGTTTTTTCATCCAAAATCAAAATCTGTTTATATTTGTTAGTTAACATCCAGTTTTTTTTTGTATTTTTTCCTTCCTTTAATGAAGGGCAAAATGTTTTTTTAACGTTTTATTATAACAAATTAAAAAAATATGATCATTTTGCTCTTTATCAAAAAGGAGGAAAAGGACAAAAAAAAAAAAAACTGAATGTTAACTGAAAAATCTGACTAGATTTTGATTTTGGATGAAAATGACAACAAAATTGAAACAATAGGGACCCAGATTTAAAATATTTGAGTTTTGGACTAAAGTATCAAAAATAAACAAGCCTCACCATTTTGGTAGTTTACTCTTTTTGTTATTATATGTATGATTTATTGGGTAATTCTGATTTAATAAAGTATTCTTTAATCTTTTCCTTTTCAGAATAATAACTGCAAAAGTAATTTGAAAAAGCTTTGTGGGGATGGGTAAAGGAATAAAGAGATTACTTATGATAAATATTAGAGTAAACTTCCGTTTTGCTCCCTATGGTTTGGTCACTTTAATGGTTTTGCCCCAAACCTTTAAAAACATCCATTTTGCTCCCTGATGTTTGGATTTTGTCTCCAGTTTGCTCCACGGTCTTAACTCCATCCATATTCTATGTTAACTGAAAGGGTATTTTGGTAATTACAAATATAAAATAAGGGTATTTTGGTAATTTACATTTAAAAGTAAATTTTATTAATATATTCATAACAAGTTCAGTCTTTACTCTCTCTCTCTATACAAGATCACTCTCTCTCTCTCTCCCCTACACCACCACCCACCACCTCACACCACCGTCACCCACCACCCGGGCGCCACCACTGACATCACCACGAGCATTTTTGTTTTTCATTAAGCTTGCATCATCTGTATAACAAATTGTAAGAAAAAACCACAACAAACCACTCCACAACAAATCTGGATTTCAGAATATCTTCAAGCGGCGGCGGCAATGAGATCTGCAACCAACAGTAACAGCTACAACATCTTCAAGCGGCGGCGGCAAAGAGATCTACAAACTCAATCTAGATCCACAAAATCCACACGAGATCAAAAACTCGATCTACAAACGAGATTAGAAACCATAAACTCGAATATGATTTGAAACCCTAGACAAGATTTGACCGGAAATCACTACAAACCTTGGCCGACCCTAGAGAGGGAACAACAATAGAGAGGGAACAACCCTAGAGCGGCGGCGATGGCTAGGGATGGTCCCGATCTGGCGAGAGAGGGAACAACCCTAGAGCGACGACGATGGTGGTGGTGAGTTAGAGGTCATGGAGGCTCTGATTTTCTGGTCATCGAATGGGAGGGTGGTCGGCAAGAAGGTTCAGATCTGCGATGAAGATGATGGTGGATTTGGGAGTTTTGAGGTCCAAGGTTGCAGATAAAGATGATGGTGGGTGGCCGACGGTCATGGTTGTTGGTTTATGGTTGAAGATGAAGATGGTGGTGGTGGCCGACTCTGATTTCAGGTTTTGAGCTCCAAATCGATGGCTGGTGATCTCAATGGTGGTAGAGAGAGAGAAACTGGGTGAGAGAAAGAGACAGGCTTTAGAAAATGAAATAGGGGTGTTTTTTTCTCATATACATAAATATATATTAATAATTAATAAATGGATTTTAGAAATTAATTAAATACATATATATATATAGAATTACCATAGTACCCTTACATTTAACAAACATTTTAGACTGAGTTAGAGGCGGGGAGTAAAATGAAGATAACTTAAATAGATCAGGGAGCAAAATGGCTGTTTTTAAAGGTTTGGGGCAAAACCATTAAAGTGACCAAACCACAGGGAGCAAAACGGAAGTTTACTCTAAATATTAATGTTTTCATAACCTACCCGGTTAATAAAATAGATAGGTTTTGAAAACTGAATAACGTTATAACTAATTCAAAAAAGTATATATAAGATATGAAACTAATTTATCTTTTGGTATGTCTTTATGATGTTAATAAGATTTTGAAAGGAAAAAAATTTAAAAACTAAAAATTTAGTTTCTTACTTTAACTAATCAATGCTATAAATAAAGTTGTTTTAAGAGTACTCAACTAAATAAGCTGTGTAGAAGGTTCATACTTCGACCATGTGGTCCGATATTTGAAAGTTACTTTAAAATCAGAAAATATTCATTTCACATCAAATTGAAAGCTACATGGAATATTTTTTTTTTTAAAGTTCGTGAATAGTATTTTTTGAGCTGAGTGGGGGACAACAATGAATACTGAGGTCGCACGTTCTTGTCTCATGAGTCACGATGTATAAAAAATTTCTGCTTTGCCCGAGTTTGGTTCAAAAATGAGAACACAGAGAACATGAAGCTGTTTCTAAATGTACTAATAAATAGTGAAAACATTTTAATCCTAAACCAAAAATAAAATAAGGGAGTAAAAATAAATATAAAAGTGGCGATGATTTAGAAATATAAGTATTGATAAAGTTGTTTGTAGGATTGGAAAGAAAATGTGTATTTTTAGTGTATTTATGAAAATCTGATGTGACAGCTGACTGGTAACGTTTGTGAATACATTTATCACTTGCATTGGTGATGGTCGAATAATCAGTGAAACCATTCTAATCGTAAACCAAAAGTAAAGTAAAAGAAAGTAAAGGAGTAGATTCAACCACTCCTAATTTTTTATACATACATATGGGACGTTGAATGAACTTTAGGAAGTTTTTTTTTGGGTATTTAACCATAGTAGTGTTGAGGAGTGTTTTGTTCCTAAAAGTTGTACATTGTACGAATAGCGAACACCACCATTCTCCATACATTTTCTTTGACAATTTGCGAAAAAAAAATCCCTATATGATTAAAGCAACTCCACCTCTATCAATTGAATTGAAGTATCTTCGACCAGTTGAAGGACTTAGACAATTGATTGTGGCCACTAGGGTGAGCAGAAAACCGAAATAACTAAACTGTAACCAAAATAATTGAACCGTAACAATCGAAAAATTCGAACCGAAACAAAAACCGACGGTTCGGTTTTCGGATTTTTATTAACCGAAAATTTCGGTTCGGTTTTCGGATAACCATTATCAATAACCGAAAAAACCGAACCAAACCGATAAGTTAAAATCAATATATTTTTATATTTAAGTTTAAATTGTTTAAGTGTTTAATCCAATGCTAGTAGAAATTATTAATTTTATTCTTAATGTTAAGTGTTTATAATAAAAACATTACATGTTTATTAGTTACCTACAAGAAATATAAAATTAAATGATCTTCAAATTATTATAAAAGAAAATATCTTAATAAAACCTCTGTAGAAACATAAAAATAGATTAGAATGTTAGGTCTACATAAACAATATTAATTAAAGAGGTTAACTATAGGGTTGAGTTATTATACAAACGAGTATAAAAATAAGAAGTGTAATAAGCTATTATAAGTGACAAGTGTCCCAAAAGAAATCAAGTGGAAATGGTAATTTTGTCAAAGAGAATAAAAAGATTATGCACATCCAAGTCACATGTTATTTCCCCCTATTTTTTAAACGTCCAAAACTTATTCATACGTCATTTGTTTTTTTTAATTATACCATAAATTCGAGCGTCCTTTTATCTTTAATATGAGTACCATATTGTTATATTTAGAAAAAAATTCGAAAACCCAGTTGCGTATTACACAATGGACATAACGTAAAACACAATGAGAAAACCCAGTTGCGTATCACACAATGGACATAACATAAAACACAATGAGAAAACCCAGTTACGTATTACACAATGGACATAACATAAAACATAACAAGTATCAAACTAAAAACGCAATGGAAAGGACTAGGTTCCCCACGGCCATGAGTTGTAGCCTAGTATCTCCACCAGTGTTAGACTCACTCTTCAAGGTTTGAGTCTAATGCATGCTATAGTCTTTGAGTCTTATGGTTTATGTTGTATATAAATTGTGAGTGTGGTGATTTGTTGATTGCTGTTGTGGTTATGGTGATTTTGGATGTTTCTACAAAACATGGAATTACATGTTAAATATATTTTAAAAAAAATATTTCTAAGTAAAATAAATTAATTTAATTAATAGAGCAAACGTTTTATTTAAAAGGAATAATGGAATTTAATAATCCAACCTTTCACCAGTTGGCCGGTAACGGACCCACCTTCAAAAATAGCCACTGGCGGTCCCAACTTTTGACATTTTGTAAAACATTGGACCCTTACTAACACCGTTATAACAGTGATGACGTGGCATGCTGACGCTGAGGTGGCACGTGACACGTCATCATGCCACGTCAGCATGCCACGTCAGCGTGTCAGGTGACACGTCAGCATGTCAGGTGACACGTCAGCATGCCAGGTGACACGTCAGCATGCCACGTTATCACTGTTATAACGGTGTTAGTAAGGGTCCAATGTTTTACAAAATGTCAAAAGTTGGGACCGCCAGTGGCTATTTTTGAAGGTGGGTCCGTTACCGGCCAACTGGTGAAAGGTTGGATTATTAAATTCCATTATTCCTATTTAAAAAGTTGGATCTATTCACCAACATTTTGTTGACACAAAACTTTTTTGCGCATGATGCGGGTACACAAGTAGGAGATATAGTTGAAGGGAAAGACACGTAATACATGCCTTAGTAATAAATTGAACCTTTGTTCATAACTATTTATCTTTTGAATAATGTATGGTTTATGTTAAATGCTATCTATGATTATGTGTGACAAATTTAATCTGGTGACTTTAAATATCTAAACCCATAATAGTGTCAAAGCTATGAGCAATCATCATGCCACATACCATCAGGGGCGGACCCAAGCCCAGCCCAAGGTGGGCGGGTGCACCCCCAGGGAAAAAAAATTAGTTCTAAGTTTCGTCGAAAATCTTGTCCGCACCCCTTGAAATTTTTCGACCGCACCCTTGAAATTTTTCGTCCGCACCCCTTAGGTAAAAAGTGATATCGATCTATATTTTAAATTTTTTAGTAAACTCTTATTTAAAAAAAAAATACTACCTAAATTATATAACTTTTAATACCTAACTAACTAACTAAACCCAAATACCCATACCTTTACCCACTTATAATTCCCCTAACTAGCTAGCCCACTAAGTCTTAGCCCATTAACCAAACCCAAAAATATTTCAAACTATAATAAAATAATTAAAGCCCAAAACCTTTAATATTCTCTCCCGCTCTCTCTCTATCTTGCGTCTCTGCACTGCCAACGAACAACATCACCCAGCGACAACAGTCCATCAGCCGGCGACCACCGTAATCAGCCACCATACCACCGTCGTCTGACACCAAATCTAACCGGAATCCGAACACGGGTAAGTTTCTTTGTTATTTTGATGATTTTGGTTGATATTATAGGAGAAAAAAGGTAATAAAGTTGTTAAATAGGTTTGAACTTTTGTGTGTTTTGACGTTGTTTATGGTTATTTAGATGATTTTTAGGGTGATTATGTTGTTTATATATTTTTAGGGTGATTATGTTGTTTATATATTTTTAGGGTGATTACAACTTACGTTACGATTTCTAGGGCTTGAATAGTTGAAAATTAAAATTAAATTGAAACATTATGTTATGGAGCGATGAACTTATGTTATATAGAGAAAGAATTGCTTAAGAAATTAGTTTTAGATGATGTTTTGGATAGATTTCAAAAAATGAAAACCCATAGGGCGTCGACGTTTTAATTATGTTTGTAACAAGGTTTAACATGTTTTTGATGATTATATAAATTTAATTTGATGTTCGTTTGTTTTACATGACCCGACCCGACCCGACCCGATACGAACCGATTTTTTTACTTATATACCTAGGGGCCTAAAATTTTTAAAAATGTTACGCACCCCTATAGAAAAATTTCTGGGTCCGCCACTACATACCATATCCGCTGCGGGTCGGGATGTTACATAAAACATCTTCTCATGTCATTATAATTTCTCTATTCCTTTTTTGTTGTTGAGTAATCGTAGAAGAAGACAAAATAGAGGACTAATGGCTACTGTTATTGTTTTTAGATAAAGGTTTTAGGTTTTGTTTTGTGAAGATAATAATTAGTGACAGCTGATGAGGTTTTGAGATAAACTGACAAAGAGAGAATAGAGTTAATACAAAGAAAAAGAGAAGAGTTTTGTCTTTTTCGAAAGATATGGATGGATGTTTCATAGTAGGTAGCGAAAACAAATATTAAGGAGAGGTCTGATTGTATCTCAAAAGGCAAAAGAGATAAAGTGACAGCTGTGACATTATTAAAAAGAATTAGGTATTAGAGTGATTGACATTTTCTAGTAGGGTTTGTAATACAAAAGTCAAAGTTTTCTTACAATAGGCCGAGAGGTTTTACTTTTGATTGAGCACTGAGTTAGTACTTAGTATGGGATTGAAAGTTTTATTGGACCAGTTACTAAAATTCGATTTGAACCAAGATTTTTGGGCTGAATTGTGTTTTGGGCCGAATAAGTAAAACTTTGATTTGGGCTCATAAGTGAATCAAGTGTGTAGTAGGCTGAAAGCGTATTAAGAGCGTGGGTTGATTATAACCATAAAGTGGGCTGAAATTTTGATGAACAAAAGTGAATTTGGGTCGAGGTGGTGTCTACTAGATCTACATAATTGGGGCAGGTCATCTTTGTACATTTGAGTTGTGTTTTTTTTTGGGTTAGTGTTGGGTTACATGTTTTTTGGACTGGTTTCTAAAATTCGTTTTAGTGGTCATCGTTGAGAAGTTTTAAAGTGTTGGACCATATTTCGGGTTAAAGTGATTTGAACTGGGTTTAAATCTAAAATTTTCGGGTTTTAGACTACAAGTTTTGATAACCTCCAAAATTGTTGAGAATAGAAGATTACTCGAGTTGGCCGGCAAATTCGAAACGAACATTCAGGAGAAATACTGGGAAGTTTGGATGGCAATTGATTATATAATGAACATGGTGAGAAAATTAAAATACCTCAAATCCCAGCATATGGAAAAGGTTTTCATGAGAGAGAAAAGAAGATGTACAGCTTATTGTAGCAATCGATAAAAAGATGACATTTTATATCTTCTACAACATCACGAGACAACACAAACGTTATGAATGGCTTTGTTTCACAAGTATCGTGGGAATGAAGAGATGAGAAAAAGTAAAGCTGGTATGATAAAAAAGGAGTACTATGAGGAAGTTATATTGGTGAAGAATAATGAAGCCAAAGAATCTACCACGTCTACAACTGAGGCTTGGTGTTCTGAACCAGTTTGTCCAAATTTTGTTGATACGGTAAAAAGATATCGGACTGATAATGTCAAACTCCTGAAAGATTTGGAGAGTTTAGCTTTGAAAAAAAAAAATGAAAAAAAAAAAATGAAAAAGATTTTGAAAACAAAATAAAAAATTAGAAAAAAGGAAAATTAGTTTTAAATAAACAGGAAGACATAAATTCTCATCTCGACAAAATAACTCAACTAGAAAAAAAAAATTATAATTGATAAAAATGAAGCTGAGAATGTGAACCAGAAATTGAGGGTTTTGTCAACTCTATCACTTATGCTGGATCACATTATTCCTCAACCAATAGAGAAAAATGAGGAATCTGGGGAGGATGAATATGATCATAGTCATTGTGGAATTGGGTATAAACCGACAAAGTACGTTATTTCAACTCTAGTTAATCCGTTAACGGTTGTACCTGATCACGCTAAAATCAAATTTTACTCGGTCGAGATTTCAATAAGTGAAAATGTCACAAATTTTGACGATTTCATAATTGAGAATTGTGATGATGAGACTACTGATAATATTAATACAAAAAGAAATATTTTTAAAACAAAAAATAATATCTTGAGACGTTTCTGCCATTTGCTGAAAACGGTGAATGTTCGAAGCAAAATGGGGATCGGAAATAAAAACAAAATATTAAAAATTCTAAAAATTTTCAAAACAAAAATAGAAGATCATCAGTTCGTTCATCCAATCATTTTGAAAAATTACAAAATATTCAGAATAAGTGGTGCAGGTTTGACCAGAGTGCTTCACAGTCAAATCAATATAATCAAAGTGGTAGGAATGAGGATTCTTAGTTAGATCATTTTAATGACAGTAGAAAGAGGAGTGATGATTACTATACGTCGAATCAATGTTACGATTTGAGTGAGTGGTTTGACAGAAAATATTGGCGCGATAACAGAATGTGCTTCAATTGTGGTCTAATTGGACACATTATTGTGTATTTTATGAGACCAAGAAAGGAACAGAGAAAGTATAATGACACGAGAAGATGCTTTAAATGCCAAATCAATGGCTATGTCGTCAAAGATTGTCTGAAGATATCAAATGGAGGATTATAACAACCCTCCTTAAAATATTTTGGACACCCCTAAATGTCCCTAAATATACCCCGTACGCAAGAAACGGATCCGGAATAACTCGATACTTATATAAAACAACAAAAAACCAAGTTTGACAGTCTCTCGCGGGCCGCGACGGAGACCGCTTTGGTCCTTCGCGGGGCGCGACAACCACTACTTGGCCGGCACACAAGTGCGCCACGTGTCCTACGCGTGTCAAGCCTAGCTTGCTGACTAGACCAAGCTACAACCGCCTTTTAGTCCCTTGCGGCCCACGACAGGCTTAGCCTGGGGCTTCGCGGGGAGCGACAAGGTGCCGGATCAGCCTATATAAGGGGGGTCATGGCTTATTTGAATCCTCATTCATTTCCGAATTCTCTCTCAAACTTCTTATAAGTAGAATATCTAATCGGGCATAATACCCATTATAAAGCGAAGCTTTGCCTCGTTGTAAGTACTATAACCCTGCTATTACCCTACACGATTGATTTAGGATTCCGTAATGCATGTCGACTCTGCCCGACTCAGTCATTGGAATTCTGTCTCGTGTGTACACCCGATTGATTTAGGATTCCGTAATGCATGTCGGCTCTGCCCGACTCAATCATTAGAATTCTGTCTCGAGTTGTATGGTTAATTTAAATTGGGTTATTTTACTAACACGTGTGCATTATTTGATTTAATAGATAATAACCAGGAGATTCTCAGGAAGCTTTAGTATTATCTAAATTTGCAATGTGAGTACATCTGCTTTTTGCCACCTTTTTATATGAGTCAAAATATTTTACCAAAACTTCAAATGTTTTTAACTTACACTTAACAGTAATTGAGTATTTGTGATTCTACAATTACTGCCGGTATGTTGGGGTTTTGTATACAAAATGTAGAAAAATGTTATCATTGGACAAAGAGTTAGCCAATGGATAATATGACCCACAAGTCAGGGTTTGACAGTACTGAATGAGTAATTGATTAGATATAAACAAATGTAATTGCTGGATGCCCTCAATTCTGTAAAAGTGATAAAACTATTTGATTAAACTGGGATGCACTCACCAGTATTTCTTGCTGACAAAATGTTTTAAAACGCGTTTCAGGTAACATAATGTGAAAGCCAAATAGAAGCCAGCTGGAGAGCACTGAAGGCTTGGAAAAGTGGCTATAAAAGTTACCTAAATAAACAAGAAGTTTTTGGTTTTCAATAATTAGGATTTATCCCTACAAATGTATTGTCAAAATGAACTTGGGTTTTATCCCAAAGCTTTATTATTATAAAAGTTGGTGGTTTACTCTGATAAATATATTTCCTAACTACGATCCTGATGTATTCCGCTGCCAAATTAATAAAAACCGATACCACCCGCTCTGAGGCTCGCGGCGCCCGCTCCCGGGGTAGGGGTTGGGGGCCGTGACAGAAGGTGGTATCAGAGCTACAGCTACTGGTTTTAGCCAAAGAAGTGTTCTGCTGACACTGAAATTTCAAATTCTGTGTTAGGAAATAGTTTATGTGATTATGTGTTATGTGTTATTTGACTATTTGTTAGTTTACAATATGAGTGATCAAGAACGTCAGACGCTTATCGTCATTTATATAGTTCACCGAAAAATAAAGGGGCATCACCTCAACCTGATCCCCCAGGATATTCAGCCGATACAGAAGAGGGAATATTTATCTTTAAGGCACAGTCGGAGGAACCTTTTACTACTAAGAAAAGAGGTTGGTTTAATAGAGGGGCACATGAGAGAAGAAAAAAAATGAAGAAATTACAGCAACAAAGGGCAATAGTCAGGGCCAATAGGGAGGCAAATGCACAGATTCAGGAAGTAGCCAGTAGGCCACCTTGGGAAGAAGAATGAGATAGACAGCTGGCCAATTTTCACATGTTAGCCACTACAGAAGTAGATGCTAACCAAAACCAAGTAGCCGAACCACCACTGTTACCTTTGTTCCCAGACCAACAGATGCTAGAACCCGACCAGGATGATCCATTTCCAATCCCTGATGTAGACCCCTATGAGATTCCCAGAATTCCCCCACCAAACCCCATAGCCCTATACATTGACCTTAATCCTTTAGATCCCTTTTGGAGTAGCAAATGGTGGAGGCAAAGTGTAATAAGAAATCCATACCCTTATGGACAACCTATCCCTCAACACCCTGATCCAGTACCAGCACACATGCCACCTATGAGCCAGGAAAATTTGGAGGAACTTCGCTCATTGGGTGACGAATTAGTAGAGGAAGGAGATAGAATTCGAATAATAGGAGAAAAACTTATGTGGAAGCATGTTGAGCGTGGCATACATGATTGGATACACGACACTTAGAGATTACCTAGATATATGTGTAATTTTGTACTTTAATATATATATATATATATAGGAACATGATTAGGAGAGAACGCCTCAAAGTGTGAGAACGGTGAGAACGATTCTCAGCCACAAGATATTAGTAGTCTGTGGCTTAGATTGATGCGGTGGCATTTTTGTAAATAATAGGGGCCTTGGAACTACCAGGTGGGGTAAAATAGGAAGATCCAAACAAATGTGCACATGCTAATCACATGCCATTTTCCCCATCATATTTAAACGACAATAACTTTTTTATACGTGATTATTTTTCAAAAAAATACACCATAAAACTCAGTGTTTTTTATCTTTCCAACAAGTATACTATTGATATACTTTTCGACAAAAAATTAACTGGGTTTTATGGCATTTTTCTGAACTGAGTGTTTTATGGCGTTTTAGACTAAGTATTTTCATGGCGTTTTTCTGAACTTACTCCATAATAGCGCATCCCTCATAATAATGCATGCCACATATTAGAGCATCTGTTAGAGCAACTAGTACTAGAGCATCGATTAGAGCATCTAGTACTCGAGCATCTATTACTAGAGCATCTATTATCTATTATCTGATTAGTGCATCAAACAATAGCATGCATTGCTTGCATACTGCATTTGTTTTCTAAGCCTACATTTCTAACAATGTTTTTTCTGAACTAGGTGTTTTTATGGCGTTTTAACTAGGTATTTTCATGGCGTTTTTCTGAGCTGAGTGTTTTATGGCGTTTTTAACTGGGTATTTTTCATGGCGTTTTTCTGAATTGGGTGTTTTTATGGCGTTTTATTTGAACACCCAGTTCATGTGAGTAGGTTGTTTGACAATATTACCCCTTAGTGTAATTTAGCATCAATGCCACATGTCACCACCAAAATCGTTCTCACCGTTCTCACACTTTTCACCGTTCTCTCTAAATCCTGACTCTATATATATACATATAATATATATATATATATATATATACATATATATATATATATATATATAGGAACATGATCAGGAGAGAACGCCTCAAAGTGTGAGAATGGTGAGAACGATTCTCAGCCACAAGATCTTAGTGGTTTATGGTTTAGATTGATGCGGTGGCATTTTTGTAAATAATAGGGGCCTTGGAACTACCAAGAGGGGTAAAATAGGAAGATCTAAGCAAATGTGTACATGCTAATCACATGCCATATTCCCCCATCATATTTAAACGCCAATAACGTTTTTATACGTGATTATTTTTCGAAAAAAATACAACATAAAACTCAGTGTTTTTTTATCTTTCCAACAAGTATACCATTGATATACTTTTCGAAAAAAAATTAACTGGGTTTTATGGCGTTTTTTTGAACTGAGTGTTTTATGAAGTTTAGACTAAGTATTTTCATGGCGTTTTTCTGAACTTACTCCATAATAGCGCATCCCACATAATAACACATGCCACATATTAGAGCATCTGTTAGAGCATCTAGTACTAGAGCATCTATTAGAGCATCTGATTAGAGCATCTAGTACTAGAGCATCTATTATCTGATTAGTGCACCAAACAATAGAGCATCTGCTGCTGCTCTGTCACACCCCCAAAATCCACCATGCGGAGTACCACCGCTTGGAGGCGTGACATGACCAGGATCGAGCCACCAATCATATTGAACGACACAATTAAGTAAATAAACCAAACGTAATACGATTGGTGACCAAGAGGAAGTAAACCGACTTTAAGTTAACCAAGATCAGATTTAAACAGCGGAAGCACAAAACGTGAAACCAAAGCATAAGTTCATAACTCATAAGTTTAACGACCAAACATAAGTTCCATGAGTTCCTAAAGTTTATTTATTAGGCATGGGACATAACAGTCCCTATTCCACAACGACCTCCTCCTCGCGCAAGCTCCATAAGTACCTAACGACCTGCAAGGCATGTAACAATAAATCAACAACAAAGTTGAGCGAGTTCACAGTTGGTTGTTCAGTTAATGAGTTCGTATCAGAAATCGTAAGTTCGTTTCATAACCATGTATTACCCATTATCCTTGATTCCCAAACCTTTTCGATATTTAGTGGGGGCTTCCCATTATATATGTTACTAGACTAGGCGTATCCATAAGTGTCCTTCCCAATCCGAGGACGGTGTTAAGTATGAGTGTACGTAGGTTTTACGTACGTGCCCTTCTCAATCCGATGACAGTAGTAAGTATGAGTGTACGTAGGTTTTACATACGTGCCCTTCTCAATCTGAGGACAATAGTAAGTATGAATGTACGTAGGTTTTACGTACGTGCCCTTCTCAATCTGAGGACAGTAGTAAGTATGAATGTACGTAGGTTTTACGTACGTGCCCTTCTCAATCTGAGGACAGTAGTAAGTAGTCTAGTAGTGTTGATAATATAAATAGATATTTAATCCCATTCCCAACCACCGGGAATCCCATGCCTTAGTAAGGGTGTGAACTCACCTCGGTTGCTCGGTTTGACTCTCAAATATAGCTAACAGTCAAGGTCGGTCAATCACGTCCTAGTATGATTACCACTTAGTTTATTAGTGACTTCAAATAGAACACAAAGTTCCTACACGTATCTATCACATAACATGCATCACTTTAACGGTTCATGCCCATATAACTTCCCATCCATTCCCCACTTATAAACAAACATACGATAATGCACATAACACATATAACACGTTATATCATTCTCGGATAACCTACCCGACATTTAGACACGCAAAACACTACTTATGTCATTTCAGCTTTTATGTTCAAAACTGGGCTGTTTTCGGGGATTTTAATAAAATAGTTAACTTGTTCCAAAAATTCCCAATTTTTACAGAATGTCATAAACATTCCATATTTTATTGTGTAAAAATATCGGGGTTCAGTTTATTACCAACATTTTATAAAAATTCATTTTACCGGACTGAACTCAGATTTATCTTTTTCTGACCACAGTCCACGGAAAAATTTATTAAAAATTCATCGAGAGTCCGATTTACAAAATTCCAGTGGGGTAATTACAAATACATCAGTTGTCATTTACAGTAAAAATTTCATGATCCGATTCTACACGGAATACAAGTTACAACAGAAAATACAACACTCATTTATTGCTGTAAAAACTCAGCCTAAGCTGCTGTTACGATTCGGTTCTTTAAAAATAGTAAACGAAGTCCAAAAATTACGATTCCGGTTCCATTAGAACCGTATTTTATAACACATAATTCTAGGCTTCAGAAAATACATTTTTCGTTAAGTTATGGTCCTGTTACAGCCAACTGAAGTTGGCTGTAAAGCTTGGACAAATTCTGTTTTTAGTCTCTAGCTTACTAGTTTGTGTTCGGTTGATCCCGTTAATCATATTTAGTGATCGTAACAACATCACACATCAATATCAACAAGTAAATCAGCAAATACTCAGTACATATCAAAAAAACTTCATACTAACACAAGTACATCATGTTTCATCTTCTTGGTTAAACCCTTTTTAGTGTTCTTGTGAAATAAACATCATTCTACAAATATGAGCCATAAAAGTAAGATGATCAAGGGTTAAACAAGAGCTTACTACTAGCTTATAGCTAGGGTAGAATCTATTGAGAATATGATGGTGAAAAAGACTAGAACAAGCTCCTTGGAAAGTCCTTCAAGTTGCCACCTCCATAGATTCACCTTCAAGGTTGGAATGAACTTGAATATGGAAGAGATGGATGATGAAATGGTGGGGAGTGGGTTCGGTTTGGGGGATGACCGAATGAGAGAGAGAGAGTAGTGAGGAGAGAGAGAGAGATCTTGGTGGAATGATGGTTATGATCTAGACCTTGCTTCTTATAATATCCTTCACATATTTTGCTTACTTACACAAGTAAGTATCTAATAAAATTTTGCCATAAAATCAAAACAAAATATATGAAGTATGGATGGATGATATGGTGGGGTCCATGAGGGACTAGAATCGTTGGGCAGGGGGGGGGGGGTCTTAATGTAACATTGTGACTAAAGTGGTAAACATGAGTTATATTTCTAGTAATATATTCATGTGTTGTTAGTTGGTGATTTATAACGGGTGTTATGATAGACGGGGATCATGACTAGCCAAAAATAATTAAATAATGCGTTTGACAAATATTTGGTGTCCCGGGTAGTGTCCGGTTGTTCGGTCGGATACTGTTCTGTTAAAGTGTTTAATTATTCCGCAAGGCGTCTTATTTATATATATTTGTAACGCAATTTATTCCTAACACATAGGAAAACATACCGGACTATTTAGTGACTTTTCTGTATACTACTAGTATGTTAACACGCTCATGTAAGTATAACTCAGTAATCAGAGAGCAGTTAGATATTTCAACACAGTCACCAAGCACTTAAATTTATTATTAAATAAATTGTACAGATACATGTAAATTTGAGGGTTTTCACATTCTCCCCCTGTTAAGAGAATTTCGTCCCAAAATTTAGCGCGTGGTTACTGAGGAAGCTAGTTAAGTTGCGGTGTTTACTGGCTTTTCCTGGGGTGTCACATCATCCCCCCGTTGATTTGGAATTTCGTCCCGAAATTCTGTAGTAGCTTCAGCCTCAGTAGTGGTTGCGTTTTTCTTAAACAGCCGGGGATACTTGAGTTTCATTTGGTCTTCTCGTTCCCAGGTATACTCTGGGCCACGACTAGCATTCCAACGAACTCGGACCAGAGGTATCCTGGTATGCTTGAGGATCTTAACATCTCGATCTGTAATCTCTACTGGTTCCTCGACGAACCGTAGCTGGTCGTCGATTGTGAGTTCCTTAAGAAGAACTATGAGGGTCTCATCTGACAGACACTTCTTCAGATTCGACACATGGAAAACATTGTGAACTCCGCTGAGTTCTTCGGGTAGATTCAACCAGTAGGCGACTTTGCCAATTTTCTCGGTGACTTCGAATGGTCCGACATAACGCGGATTGAGTTTGCCTCGTTTGCCAAAGCGGACTACACCTTTCCAAGGTGAGACTTTGAGTAGCACTCGATCCCCAACCTGAAGCTCGAGTGGTTTTCTTCCCTTATCAGCATAGCTTTTCTGACGATCACGAGCTGCCGCTATTCGCTGTCGTATTTGAGCAATTCTCTCGGTGGTATCTACCATAAGTTCTGGGCCAGTGATTTGGCTGTCACCAACTTCTGCCCAACAGAGAGGTGATCGGCATTTGCGTCCGTACAATGCCTCGAACGAAGCGGCTTGGATGCTGGTGTGGTAACTGTTGTTATATGAAAACTCCACTAACGGGAGGTGTTTTTCCCAGCCATTGCCGAAGTCGATTACGCATGCCCTAAGCATGTCTTCGAGGGTTTGGATGGTGCGTTCAGATTGCCCATCCGTCTGTGGGTGATAAGCGGTGCTCATTTCTAAACGTTTGCCAAAAGACTTGTGCATTGCTTGCCACAGTTCAGAAGTAAAACGCGCGTCACGATCAGAAATGATGGAACTTGTGCATTGCTTGCCACAGTTCATAAGTAAAACGCGCGTCACGATCAGAAATGATGGAGGTTGGCACTCCGTGCCTTGATACCACTTCCTTTAGGTAAATGTCTGCAAGAGTAGAAAACTTATCCGTTTCCTTGATAGCCAGAAAATGTGCGGACTTTGTGAGTCGATCCACGATTACCCAAATAGTATCATTTCCACGTTGAGATCTGGGCAGGCCAGTAACGAAATCCATGGAAATTTGCTCCCATTTCCATTGTGGTATCTCTAGTTGTTGAAGTAGGCCTGATGGTTTCTGATATTCAGTCTTGACTCTCGCACAAGTCAGGCATTTGCTAACGTAGGTTGCTATGTGGGCTTTCATACCAGGCCACCAATATGTAGTTCTGAGATCGTGGTACATCTTATCCGAACCAGGGTGTACCGAATAACGAGACTTGTGTGCTTCATCCATCACAAGCTCGCGTAAGTTGCCATAAAGTGGAACCCAAATACGCCCTGTTACATAGTAGGCGCCGTCTTCCTTTTGTTCTAGCCGCTGCCTCGATCCTCGTAGGGACTTAGCCCTGATGTTCTCTGCTTTCAATGCTTCCATCTGAGCATCGCGAATCTGAGCAGGAAGGTTAGATTGGATGGTAAGCTGTAGAGCACGTACACGCCTAGGTATAGTATCCTTTCGACTTAGGGTGTCGGCCACAACATTGGCTTTGCCCGGATGATACTTGATTGCGCATTCATAATCGTTCAAGAGCTCAACTCATCGGCGTTGACGCATGTTTAACTCCTTTTGCTTGAAGATATGCTCGAGACTCCTGTGATCGGTGTAAATGGTGCACTTGGTACCGTACAGGTAATGTCTCCATATCTTAAGTGCGAAAACAACTGCTCCCAGTTCCAAGTCGTGTGTAGTGTAGTTCCTTTCGTGGACTTTAAGTTGGCGTGATGCGTAGGCAATGACTTTGTCACGTTGCATCAATACGCAACCAAGTCCTTGGATGGAAGCGTCGCAATAAACCACGAAATCATCTGTGCCTTCAGGCAATGTGAGGATAGGCGCGCTACAAAGTCTATCCTTTAGGTGCTGAAAAGCTGATTCCTGTGCATCACCCCAACGGTAGATGACACCCTTCTGAGTCAGTGAAGTGAGAGGTTGCGCAATCTTTGAGAAATCCTTAATGAATCTTCTATAATATCCTGCCAGACCCAAGAATTGGCGGATTTCCGTTGGTGTACGGGGTGCAGGCCAGTTCTTAATAGAGTCAATCTTGGATGGATCAACATGAATCCCATCCTTGTTTACCACATGGCCTAGAAAATGGACTTCACGAAGCCAGAAGTCACATTTCGAAAATTTAGCATACAACTGCTTCTTTCGAAGAAGTTCAAGCATAAGTCGCAGGTGCTGCTCGTGTTCCTCCTGACTCTTAGAATAGATCAGGATATCGTCGATGAACACAATAACGAACTTACCCAGGTAAGGTTTGCATACTCGGTTCATGAGATCCATGAAAACCGCTGGTGCATTTGTCAACCCGAAAGGCATGACCAGAAACTCGTAATGGCCGTAGCGAGTTCTGAATGCTGTTTTGGAGACGTCTTCCTCTCAGACTCTCAACTAATGGTATCCCGATCTCAAATCAATCTTGGAGTAATAGCTCGACCCTTGCAGCTGGTCGAATAAGTCATCAATGCGCGGGAGAGGATAACGATTCTTTACGGTCACCTTATTGAGCTAACGGTAGTCGATGCACATTCTGAAGGTACCGTCTTTCTTCTTCACGAATAGTACCGGGGCTCCCCAGGGCGAAGAGCTAGGACGAATAAAACCTTTTTCCAAAAGTTCTTGTAATTGCTTGGACAGTTCTTCCAGTTCGGTTGGAGCTAAGCGATACGGTGCTCGAGCTATTGGTGCTGCTCCAGGAGCTAGCTCGATTTGAAATTCGACTTGACGATGAGGCGGGAGACCAGGTAATTCCTCAGGGAATACCTCAGGAAAATCACGCACAATAGGAATGTCTTCAATTTTCTTCTCTTCCGTTGACGTGTCAGTAACGAGTGCTAAAATGGCAGTGTGGCCCTTTCGCAAACACTTCTGGGCCTTTAGGAAAGAGATGATGCCTACGACTGCACCACTCTTGTCGCCTTGAATCACGAGGGGTTCCTCACCAGAACGAGGAATGCGGATGATTTTCTCCTTGCAAACAATCTCCGCTTGATGATGAGATAGCCAATCCATCCCAATAACGACGTCGAAACTACCCAGTGTGATAGGAATAAGATTGATAGAGAAAGTCTGATCAGCTAAGACGAGGTTACAACCTTTAACTACGTGCGTGGCTTCAAGACTTTTACCGTTTGCTAGCTCTACTGTGTGTTTGGGGATCAAAAGTGTTGGAGTGCGCTTAAGCATTTGACTAGCTTTTAGAGACACATAACTGGTATCGGCACCCGAATCGAATAAAACAGTAACATAAAAGTTGTCGAGAAGGAACTTACCCATCACTACGTTAGGATCATTCCTTGCGTCACCCTGACCAATCACGAACACTCGACCCCTGGCACCGTTGCCATCATTGTTTCCTCCATTGTTGCCCCCATTATTGTTCACGTTTCCTTGGTTGTGATTCTGATTCTGATTTAACTGCGGGCAGTGTCCCTTGAAGTGATCTTCAGCACCACACTGAAAGCATCCCTTGTTGCCCTGTTGCTGTTGCTGATTCTGCGGTGCTTGCTGTTGCTGCTGACGATTCTGATTCGTAGGCCATGGGCTCCTGCAATCCTTGGCTTCATGACCCATCTTGAGACACCTCTGACAGCGTCCTTTGTTGCACTGACCACTGTGGTGTCTATTGCATTTGTTGCACTTCGGGTGGTTTCCTCGATATCCACCCTGCCCTTGACTACCAGAAGAGTGCTGACCAGGGCTCCTATGGTCCTCAGTCCTTCGTTGCTGAGACTGAGACTGAACAGAGGTAGAGCCTTTGCTCGAATTTCCATCCCATTTTCGCTTGTGATCATTGGGGGTATCAGTAGTAGCAGTACCAATACGCTTGGGTAATCTGTTTTGTTCCACTGCCTGGTCGGTGAGACGGTGAGCCAACTTGATGACTTGTTGAATGGTACCCAGGTTAGCCGAAGTCACGTGACTCTGAATCTCGGGTACAAGGCCCTTGAGGTAAAGCTCGATACGTTTGATGGGAGGGTCCACCATAGTAGGGCACAGGATGGCCAATTCATTCGACCTCTTAGTATACGCCTCAATCTCAGATCCCGTCATCTTCAGATTGAAAAATTCCACGTCTAGTTTGTGGATGTCATCACGACTGCAGTACTCTTCCTTGATCAGTTCCTTGAAGTCATTCCATGGGGTGGCATTAGCAGCAACCAATCCCAACAGCTGAACCTGAGCGTTCCACCACATGAGCGCTACCCCTTCAAGAGTACCAGTAGCATACTTAACCCTACGATCCTCAGGGCATTCACACATTTTGAAGACCGACTCGAACTTCTCGAACCAGTGGAGGAGTCCAACGGCCCCTTTAGTGCCACTGAAAGTACTAGGACGACAGTCCATAAAAGTCTTGAACGTGCATACTGGTGGCTGAGCGTTCTGACCTCCTGCCTGGGCAGCTGCGAACGCTGCAGTAACTTGTTCCATGATCAAAGCCGCCAACTGGGCTTGAGTTAGATTAACGCGTCCACTCATGATCTTCATGTCAGAGGAAAACATGAGTGAGAGAGGTTCGCGAAAGTGCGATGACAGAAGAGAGTAAGCAGACATGTGTTTTCAATCAATAGTTGCTACGTTCATCTAAGCATACCATAAGCAAAGTTCTATGTAACTAGCAAGTAGGTAATAATGTAAACACAAACCATATCACCTATAGTGTTGAGCCTTGCGTGTGGAGTGAAGCGTCGTTGTGGATCGTTGAGCACTGTACAGGTTATAGTCTGGTTTTATCAAAAAGTTTTTTCCCCTTTAAAACCAAGTTCGCTATAACCAATGGCTCTAATACCAATCTGTCACACCCCCAAAATCCACCATGCGGAGTACCACCGCTCGGAGGCGTGACATGACCAGGATCGAGCCACCAATCATATTGAACGACACAATTAAGTAAATAAACCAAACGTAATATGATTGGTGACCAAGAGGAAGTAAATCGACTTTAAGTTAACCAAGATCAGATTTAAACAGCGGAAGCACAAAACGTGAAACCAAAGCATAAGTTCATAACTCATAAGTTTAACGACCAAACATAAGTTCCATGAGTTCCTAAAGTTTATTTATTAGGCATGGGACATAACAGTCCCTATTCCACAACGACCTCCTCCTCGCGCAAGCTCCATAAGTACCTAACGACCTGCAAGGCATGTAACAACAAATCAACAACAAAGTTGAGCGAGTTCACAGTTGGTTGTTCAGTTAATGAGTTCGTATCAGAAATCGTAAGTTCGTTTCATAACCATGTATTACCCATTATCCTTGATTCCCAAACCTTTACGATATTTAGTGGGGGCTTCCCATCATATATGTTACTAGACTAGGCGTATCCATAAGTGTCCTTCCCAATCCGAGGACGGTGTTAAGTATGAGTGTACGTAGGTTTTACGTACGTGCCCTTCTCAATCCGAGGACAGTAGTAAGTATGAGTGTACGTAGGTTTTACGTACGTGCCCTTCTCAATCTGAGGACAGTAGTAAGTATGAATGTACGTAGGTTTTACGTACGTGCCTTTCTCAATCTGAGGACAGTAGTAAGTATGAATGTACGTAGGTTTTACGTACGTGCCCTTCTCAATATGAGGACAGTAGTAAGTAGTCTAGTAGTGTTGATAATATAAATAGATATTTAATCCCATTCCCAACCACCGGGAATCCCATGCCTTAGTATGGGTGTGAACTCACCTCGGTTGCTCAGTTTGACTCTCAAATATAGCTAACAGTCAAGGTCGGTCAATCACGTCCTAGTATGATTACCACTTAGTTTATTAGTGACTTCAAATAGAACACAAAGTTCCTACACGTATCTATCACATAACAGGCATCACTTTAACGGTTCATGCCCATATAACTTCCCATCCATTCCCCACTTATAAAAAAACATACGATAATGCACATAACACATATAACACGTTATATCATTCTCGGATAACCTACCCGACATTTAGACACGCAAAACACTACTTATGTCATTTCAGCTTTTATGTTCAAAACTGGGCTGTTTTCGGGGATTTTAATAAAATAGTTAACTTGTTCCAAAAATTCCCAAATTTTTACAGAATGTCATAAGCATTCCATATTTTATTGTGTAAAAATATCGGGGTTCAGTTTATTACCAAAATTTTATAAAAATTCATTTTCCCGGACTGAACTCAGATTTATCTTTTTCTGACCACAGTCCACGGAACAATTTATTAAAAATTCATCGAGAGTCCGATTTACAAAATTCTAGTGGGGTAACTACAAATACATCAGTTTTCATTTACAGTAAAAATTTCATGATCCGATTCTACACAGAATACAAGTTACAACAGAAAATACAACACTCATTTATTGCTGTAAAAACTCAGCCTAAGCTGCTGTTACGATTCGGTTCTTTAAAAATAGTAAACGAAGTCCAAAAATTACGATTCCGGTTCCATTAGAACCGTATTTTATAACACATAATTCTAGGCTTCAGAAAATACATTTTTCGTTAAGTTATGGTCCTGTTACAGCCAACTGAAGTTGGCTGTAAAGCTTGGACAAATTCTGATTTTAGTCTCTAGCTTACTAGTTTGTGTTCGGTTGATCCCGTTAATCATATTTAGTGATCGTAACAACATCACACATCAATATCAACAAGTAAATCAGCAAATACTCAGTACATATCAAAACAACTTCATACTAACACAAGTACATCATGTTTCATCTTCTTGGTTAAACCCTTTTTAGTGTTCTTGTGAAATAAACATCATTCTACAAATATGAGCCATAAAAGTAAGATGATCAAGGGTTAAACAAGAGCTTACTACTAGCTTATAGCTAGGGTAGAATCTATTGAGAATATGATGGTGAAAAAGACTAGAACAAGCTCCTTAGAAAGTCCTTCAAGTTGCCACCTCCATAGATTCACCTTCAAGCTTGGAATGAACTTGAATATGGAAGAGATGGATGATGAAATGGTGGGGAGTGGGTTCGGTTTGGGGGATGACCGAATGAGAGAGAGAGAGAGTAGTGAGGAGAGAGAGAGATCTTGGTGGAATGATGGTTATGATCTAGACCTTGCTTCTTATAATATCCTTCACATATTTTGCTTACTTACACAAGTAAGTATCTCATAAAATTTTGCCATAAAATCAAAAAAAAATATATGAAGTATGGATGGATGATATGGTGGGGTCCAGGAGGGACTAGAATCGTTGGGGGGGGGGGGTCTTAATGTAACATTGTGACTAAAGTGGTAAACATGAGTTATATTTCTAATAATATATTCATGTGTTGTTAGTTGGTGATTTATAACGGGTGTTATGATAGACGGGGATCATGACTAGCCAAAAATAATTAAATAATGTGTTTGACAAATATTTGGTGTCCCGGGTAATGTCCGGTTGTTCGGTCGGATACTGTTCTGTTAAAGTGTTTAATTATTCCGCAAGGCGTCTTATTTATATATATTTGTAACGCAATTTATTCCTAACACATAGGAAAACATACCGGACTATTTAGTGACTTTTCTGTATACTACTAGTATGTTAACACGCTCATGTAAGTATAACTCAGTAATCAGAGAGCAGTTAAATATTTCAACACAGTCACCAAGCACTTAAATTTATTATTAAATAAATTGTACAGATACATGTAAATTTGAGGGTTGTCACATGCTCTATTCTGCATTGCTTGCATACTGCATTTGTTTTCTAAGCCTACATTTCTAACAATGTTTTTCTGAACTAGGTGTTTTTATGGCGTTTTAACTAGGGATGAGCATGTGGTACCGGATATTGATACCATCCCGATACCATACCGCTTGTATTCGGTATCGGTATTACGTTTTACCATTTATCGGGATCGGGATTTTGCTGGATCGGTACCGGTATTTTTCGGTAATACCGAAATAATACCGATTGTGAGGTTAGCATATTTAAAAGGGAATATATACCATTTACAAACATGGCACTATGGCAGTACCGAATTAAATCAGGTGAGGTGATCCTCTCGTTAATATATATAATGTTGGGATCCAGTTCATGCCTTCATGGTAAAGTCAAAATCAACAAATTTATTTATTGCAAACTATATCAGACTCAAATACTGGATCACCGCCAGTTGTTTTGCATCTATCATTCATGAAAGGTACTCACTCTACCGTCGGAAATCTTTAATTAATTACTTTGTTGTCTTGGTCTTGTGATTAAATTGCTGATAATATTGTGGAAAGATGATTTTTGAGGAAGTGAGATCACCTTAACCTGTAGACACGCCTCCGTCAAACGTTGCTATTATTTATTTAAAAGCCTGGTTTTAAAAGTGCACACGAGGTGTTTGGTATTTAAAAAGTACTTGTTCATGAGAAGTATAATCAGAAGTAACAAATTAGATTTAGAAATTCAAATACAATCATAAGTATTATTAGGTTTATGCTCACATAATCAAATATAAAGTGTCTATTTATAAACTTAGGACAGTTGAATTCAAGAAAACTGAATTTCAAACGCATATCCTAGAAATCTTTAAACTTTCAATTAAGGAACCGAGCAAATAACACCAACTAAAGTTACAAGTTCTCCACACCCTGTATATGTTAAGATTACGGGGAATCAAGTTGACCAAATTACGACATTATCGTGAAACGGAAGGAAGCAAGTCTTGTGAGATGTGAGAAAGAATCTAGCATATTGGGCTTTAATAATTTTTGTTTTGATGCATCTGGTATGAAATTTATAATCCAAAACTGAACTGGTGGCAATTTATCATTTTAAGAATTCGGTATTTTTCGGTATCATACTGAAAAACCGGTACCGATACCGGTACCATACCGATACCATACCGTTTGTATTCGGGATCGGGATCAATTTTTGAAGAAAATCGGGATCGGTATTGTTGGGATCGGTATCAGTTCGGTATCGGTTCGATACCGTGCTCATCCCTAGTTTTAACTAGGTTTTTTCATGGCATTTTTCTGAACTGAGAGTTTTATGGCGTTTTCAACTGAGTTTTTTCATAGCGTTTTTCTGAACTGGGTGTTTTTATGGCGTTTTATTTGAACACTTAGTTAATGTGAGTGGGTTTTTTTGACAATATTGCCCCTTAGTATAATTTAGCATCAATGCCACATGTCACCACCAAAATCGTTCTCACCATTCTCACACTTTTCACCGTTCTCTCTAAATCCTGACCCTATATATATATATATATATATATATATATATATATATATATATACACGGATGCATAGTATATTTGATTTTCAGTTGTAGTTTGTAATATATGCATATATATATGAAAAAGAGTAAAGGTCGCAATGATCGACGCTTTTGACCAACTTGTTTGTGTAATTGTGCATAAACAATTGTACTCAGTTTTATTTTGTGATAATTAATACCTGATAAATGTTCACAATTCAGATGTCGAACGAATTAAATCAGGTAAACCAAATAGACTGCAAAGGTTACACTACCATATTCTTCGAATATGCTAGGATAGTGCCAACCTTAGCCTCACCAGAACCAGTGTTAATCTTGCGTTATATTTGGGGATTAATTAGTGAGATTAGACATGTAGTCAAGGCAGCTAGACCGCAAACTATAGAAGAAGCAGTAGAATTAGTCAATACCTTGACTAACGAACTATTACACATGCAAGAGGAAAACCAGAGAAAGAACCTAGCTCAAAAGCTTTCCAAAGAACGAAAACCAGGGCTCCACCGTAAATTACGGTGGCTACCGTAATTTACGGTAGGCCCTGAAAGTCTAAATTCCCACCGTACTCCAGTAGAGAACCAACGTAAGCACTTTGTTGCTACTGTAACTTACGGTAGCTACCGTAAGTTATGGTAGACTCTGACGTAAAAAGTGTAACTGCCCTCTTTTATACCGTTTTCAAGTGTCTTTTCACATATCTCATGATTGGAGATGTTTCTTAGAGTTCTAGGGGCGATTTTTGGCTTGTGAAAGTGTTGGTGAACAATTCTAAACGTTTCGGTTTGTATTTTGATTCTTATGCACTTTAATCTTGATGTTATGATGATCCACCAAACAATGTCCGGCTAAACTTTCGGTGAACATCTTAGGTGGAAGGTTTCTTTATGACGTTTGTGTGTTTATCTTTATTTCTAGAATAATGAACTTGGTATGTTTGCTATGTTTATTATGGTGCATGAATGTTTAATTGTAATTTGTTAATTGATGTTTTAATCTTAGTCTAAACCGTACGTTCTTGGTGTCGTTGACAATCGAGATATCACGGGAGGGGTAAGGGCTGGATATTGGTTAATTGGTCATCGGGTAACAACCTCGCGTTTCTCTAATCCGAGTACTTAGTTCCCTTTTATCACAACAAACGTTTATGCATGAGTCATGTCTATGTGACTCTTTCTAGTTGGATTTAGACACAATTGTTAAAGGAAACCGGAAACCTAAGATGGTCATTCTCTCTTAATCTGCTTTAACAACCAATCTTGATTTGCAATTAGTTTAGTAATTTAGTTCTTAAAAACCAAACAATCAACTCTTGAATTTTAATTTATGCAATTTAGTTTAATTTAGTTAATTCACAAAGCTACACAATCAACATACATTCCATAGACTCCCTGTGTTCGATACCCACTTGCTGCTATCTAATTAGTTGTAATTGGATTAAATTTGCGTGAGACCACGACATCACGTCAAATTTTGGCGCCGTTGCCGGGGAGTAGTGCGCAACGTGTGTTAATTTAGTAGCTTTTGTTTGTTATTTTCGGGTTTATGTTGGTTGTGTTTAGTGTGCAGGTACTTCAGGTGTATGCATACTAGGGGCTCTCACATGTCATCACCACTATCTTTTGATCCGGAAATTGAAAGAACTTTGCGGCACAACCGAGTTTTGGTACGAGAAAACAAAGTCATTGGTTCACCCACTTCACCTATTACACCTAGAAACATCATGGCTGACTCACAAGTTCCACCCACTACGGGTCAACCTACATCATCTTTCATTCCTACATCATCACAACCTTCACCAAATACCACCATTCCAAATTCCACTACCAATCTTACACCACCACATGAAGTTAGCTCAACCAACACCACATCACCTACTACTACCCAAGTTGAACCTACCCTCACCTATAGCCCTTCCTCAACAATTCCACCCCTTTCACATTTTTTCCAGCTTCTGGTCAATCATCCTCTACCTACCCAGTACCACCAAGTTCAACTATCATCCATACTACTTCTACCTATCGACCACCGAACCAACCAGGTTTCCAATATTCATCCTTTCTGTTTGGACAATCTTCGGGTGTAGGAGGAGATGGATATGAAGAAGAATTTAGAGGATACGAAGAAGAGGGATTTTATTATGGAGGTGATGGAGATAATTTAGGACCTCAAGGAGGAGCGGTTCAACAAAGTCAACCAATGGAGGTACAACAAATTCGGCCACACGGGCCACAATTTCAAAGGCCAATGCCATTACAACAAGTTCGTCCACAATATCAACAACCCCAATTTCAAAGGCCGGTGCAACAACCACCAATGCAACAACCTCAATTTCAGCAACCGTTTGCACCTCAAGGGTCGATGAAAGGGCAAATGGGTCAACCAAGAGTATATTGGGTGCTCCGCGTAGACATCACCGAGAGGCAGTGCGGGGTATTGAAGCTCATTTTAGACCGGTTATCACCAATAATCCTTCTCCGGTAGTGATTCCTCATCACCCGGATGGAAGGACTTTTGAGGTTAGAACAACCGCACTCCAAAGTTTGCCAAAGTTTAAGGGGTTAGCAACGGAAGAACCTTATTTTCACTTGGAGACATATGACTCCATTTGCAACACCATTGGAGGTCAAGGTTTTTCGTCGGATGATGTCAAGTTGGTTTTCTTTTAATTTTTATTGGAAGAAAAAGCAAAGAGGTGGTTTCATACTTTGCCCTCCGCGTCAATTTATACATGGGCCGAAATGCAACAAATATTCTTGGAAGAGTTTTTCACGGCCCAAAAGACAAATGATGCAAGGAGAAGCTTGCGAAGCTTCCAACAACAACCGGGGGAGATGTTTCATGAGGCTTTTGAACGTTTCAACATGATGTTGAAAAATTGTCCTCATCATGGTATACAACTTTGGGAGTTGTTGAATGCTTTTCATGAGGGGTTGAGTTAGGAGGATGCTCATGACATAATGTCAATCACTAATGGTACGTTTGGTACCAATTTTGAGCATGATGATTGGGCATTTTTAGAGCAAATGGCGGTTACTTCAAAAAGGAAGGCTCAATCTTCGAGACGGGCAAGGCATGTTATTACAAGGCCACAAGTTCATGGGGTAGAGAACGGAGGTGTGCAAACCACGAATCAAGTGCACAACATGTGCACTACTTGTAATGAAATAGGCTACACGACGGAAGTGTGTTTGGTAGGAGTGGTTGAAGAGAAAGTGGAAGAGGTGAATGCTATTCAAGGGGGTGGTCGAAACTTTAACATGAATTCGAATACATACCACCCCGGGTTAAGAAATCATCCTAACTTCCGTTATGGGAACCCGACGAACCAAGCTAATCCAAATTTCCAAGGAGCTCAAGGGAATTTTGCATCTCGTCAACAACAATACAATCAAGGTAATTATCGGGGTGGAAACAATTTTGGCTACCAAGGTTAATTTCAACAATCGGGTGCTCAAAGTGGTTCTTCGGGTCAAACTTCATCAAGCGGGAATGAAGTTATGGATATGCTTCGGGTAGTGCAACAAGATATGCAAAAGAGGTATCAACTTGATGAGGTTCGGATGCAAAAGGATGAGGTTCGTGACAAGAGTATTCAAACGTTGACAACTCAAATGGGTCAATTAGCAACGAAGGTGTCGGAGTTGAAAAAAGGTAAAGGTCAACTTCCTAGTGACACTAAGGTAAATCCTTCTCATAACTCATCACGTAATATTCCTATTAACCATGTTAGTGTTTTAAGAAGTGGAAAAGAATTTAAAGCAAATGTTAGGATCTGAGTTTCTTATGATTGTGTTCGTTTAACTAGAATGAAGATGTAACAGAGATAATTGCAGTGGAAATAGATGGAATAAACTTTCAACACACAATCAATGGAAGAATAAGTTTTAAGCAAACACATTTGATCTTATAATCGAATGATTGTATTTATTACAATAATCAATTACAATGCATGCATGCACTAATCTCCCCCTCAGCCTGAGCTCACTTGATTGTTCGTACAAAATGACTTTGTGTTAAAGAGCTAATAGAACAGTACAGAATACTGTTCTATTTATAGTACAGAACAACCACTGAGCATCTTTGGCCGATGTCACCATGAAAGTGACATCTAACCTCCTAACAAACTCTATCTACTGATCTATACAACCACTGATCATACACCACTGATTAACTAAACAATACAAAGAATAAACTAAACTACTGATTCTTCATTCCACTGCTATAGCTCCAGCAATGCTTTGAGTCTTCAGCAGTACTTGAGTCATATCAGCAGATTGAGTATCAGTGCTTTCTCTTCAACAGTCTTTAGATCAGCAGCAGTTGTAAGGGCAGTGCTTTGGGTCATCAGATGTTAGGGCCACTTTCAAAGGGAAAGATTAAGTACAAACAATTGCTTATTTAGGATCCACTGCTCTGAGCTAGTTTTGGCTTTATCAACTGTTCCTTTGTAGGGTTCAATCCAACAATCTCCCCCTAGAACATATGATGCCAAAACTCTTCATTATTTTAGATATTTATTGTCTCATCAGCATTTCCCTGATTTGCCCTTTGAATTGTAATTCAAAGTTCAGGGAATCTTCATCATCCTCATCCCTGCACAGTGGAAGCTCAAGGAGATCTTGTAAATCTTCTACACTCAGTTCAAGTGCATTTTCCCTTGATATGTGCTTCACTTCACCACTGGATTTGAGCAGAGTCAATACGTGGGTCTTTTGATCAGACTTCCACTTTAGTATTTTTGAATCCAGTGGGTTTCTTAGGAAAGTCTTTATTTTTGATGAGTTTGGAGAAGGAGGCCTGGTGATGACAGCTTTAGCAGGGTCTTGAGTTTTTGCTAAGTCTGGATTCTCTGCCATCATTTTCTGAAGAACCATCTTCATAATATATTCTTCTTGAGCCTTGTCTTCTTTTGATAATTCATCCACCTGCTTTTGCTTTTTCCTTTGATAGACAGCAATAACAGTGGTTGAAGCAGGTCTTTTGATTGGTAGGGCCTGTTTGACTGGAACCACTGCTGCTGAATAATCTGGCTTTTGAGGAGCAGTGTGGTCTTTCTTTCTTCTTTCTTCCAACCTTTTATAGGTTTCCAACACTTTTACCTTTGTCCATCTTGTCACCTGATTCCTTGAGCCATAGTTTGCAACTATAAGCTCTTCCTTAATTCATTTCAACATCAAAACCTTTTCAGGTACATTTTTCTTGTATTTGGACCAAACTGGAGGAGTTTGTTTTATTTTGTTGTCAAGCATCTCTTGGATTCTTGCTATTTCCTCTTTAAGCTCACTAATGGTCCATTCCTTGTATTGATGCTTTTCAGCCTTGTATTTCTTATATGCCATGATATACTCAATGTAGTCTTGTTTCAGGCTTTCATCATCCTTTTCTGACAACTTTTGACAAAGGTCTTTGGAGAACTGTTCTAAAGTTCTAACTTGTGTAAGCAGATATTGCAGTTTCCTTTGAATTTCTTTGTCAGTCTTTCCCTTTGTGTCTCTATTTGATCTATCCTCTTCTTGTTTGGCCTTCAATTTTAGATATTCTTCTATGTTTCTTGGCAAAGGATAACCTTGAAGAGATGGGAGATTCCTTTTTTCAGGATCATCTTCAGAGTAGAAGGATGTGATCTCCTCTCTGACTGCTAGAAGATCCAAAGGGTATTTAACTCCCAAAGGGACCAAGGCAGTGTTTGGATCAGGGGTTTGAATTGAAGAAACTGGAACAGGTTTTTGGACAATGGATAGGACAAGAGGTTGTGATGAAATTGGAAGTGGAGAAGGTACATTATCATCTTCAAGTACAACATTTATTATCCTTCTCCTTTTGGGTTTTTGAGTGGTTGGTGGTGTATTTGTGGGTTGAGAGATGGTATTTGAAGTGATAAGTGACTGACTAACAGCTGTTGAAACAACTGGTGTCTCAACCACTGTTGTCACTACAACTGTTGATGTATCAACTGTTGCTTTCTGCTTTATGGCAGGTGGTGGTTTTTGTGATGGTGGTTTTGTTTGTGGTGAGGCAGTGGTTGACACAACATTTGTTGAAACCACTGAAGTATCAATAACTGTTGATACAACAGGTGTCTTAACATCTGTTGGTTTGGTGGTTTGATGTGAGGAACTTTTGGGGATTTTAGGAGGAGGTTTAGTCATTTTGGAAGGTGTGGTTTTGGGTTGACTGACCTTTCTAGTAGTCTTCCTTCTATTTGAAGTACCCTGTGCCTCCTTAGCCATTAAAAATTTCTTTTCCTCTTCAAATCTTTTGTCTCCCTTTGTTTCCATTTTCTCTTTTAACTTTGCTTTTTCTTCAGCAAAAGCATTTAGAGTCACATCAACCTTTTTGGAGCCATCTGGCTTAGGGATTTCCACAACAACTTTAGTCCTTGGATCTGGTGGTAGGTACAGACCGTCTTTTCCCTTCTTCCCTTTCTCCCCCTTTTTGGTATCATCAGGGTTTTCAACATAAATGATGGTAGGAGGAGAAGTGCCAGTGGTTTGAAGCAAATGGGCCTTAATTGCCTTTTATCAACTTGTGTATCTTTGTACCTTGCTTCCATTACATTTATGATCATTTGAAGCTGAGTATCATGTTGTTGATCAACATACTGTCTTTGTTTGTGAAGCAGAGGTTGAAACATTTGCCAAAGCTAAGTAGGGGATGGAGCAGATGTTATAGCAGTGGATGGAGCTTTTTAAGATTGTAACAACTGCTGCAACATATTTTTGATATCTGCAACAGATGCTACAATTCTGTCTACTCTCGCCGTCAATTCTTGGTATTTTAAACCATCACCCAAGTGAATGGGATCATCTGATTTCCCACTAGCTGTGGTTGTATTAGTAGTTGACTTAGGAAAAGTTTCCCAAAAGTTATCCACTGATGCCCCTTGTTCTTGGTACTTCGGACTTCTTTCCTCAGCAGTGGTTACCTTAGTAAACACACTAGAGTATAATGGAAACACACCAGTGGTTACCTTGGTTCCCAAAGAGGAAATTGCCTTCAAGGGAGGCTGACTAATGAAACTACTGTCCAGGTGTAAATAAGTGGATTCAACACCTGTAGTAGCTGCTCCACTTGAACTACTGACAGGAATTACTCATAATTCCTGCAGTGTAACCTCCTCAGCTGTTGATGGGTTAGCAATAACAGAGGAATCAGACTCAGTCACTTGTTGAGGTATTTTCTCAGTGATGGGTTGTTGAGAAGAACTGATTTGTGTCTGATCCATGTCCAAGGCATTCAACAGAGGTAGAAAAGATGGTGGAATTTGTGAAGTAGGGATGTGGGTAGAAAGAGAATTTGCCCCAGGAGCAGGGCTGTGGAAGATGGTTTCAAGTGAATCCAGAGTTTCATAATGTGGTGTCACTGTGGATACAACCTGATCCTTTTGAGAGTATGCAGGATGAGTTTTAGGCTCAGGTTGAGATCTTTCTACCAACTGCTGTGAGGAAGTAGCAGCAGTGGTTATTGGTGACTTTGGTGGTGTCACAGGAGTTACTTCTGGGATCTCATCTTCCAGAAGATCCTTTTTGGAGGGTTTGGGGGGCTTTTTGGTAATTTTATTTTTGGTGGTCTTTTTGGTGATTTTTGGTGTGGGTTTCATAGCAGTGGTTGTGCTGCTGTGATCACCAGGAGCAGTGGGCTCACCAGTAGGGACCTGAGGAGCAGAGGTTGTCTCAGCTAAATTCTGCTCAGGTTCCTCTGTTTGTGTTTTAGAAGGTTTTGACAGCCTTGTGAAGGTTTCAGAAGATAGGCTGTTTATTTGAAAAGGATATCCTTGGATAAGCACATGTGCACTATCCTTTGGAATTTTCTTTTGTAAATAAAAACTTAAAAATCTTGGAAACAATAAAAATGGTTTTTTCTTTTCTTTGATATTAGTAACATTTTTGACCATGTCATTGAAAATCTCCTGGGAGTAATTGAAGTCATCTTCTGCCATGATAGCATATCCCAGGTATTGGATTTTTAATGGTATTTCATTGAAGGCAGTTTATTTATTTGACACACACATGAGGAGGGTATGGAATAAAAATCTCATGGGAGGTGGAAAACTCCCTTTTTGCAAAGTATCTTTTTTCATTTGTTTCTCATACCCCCCCTCAATCAACTCAGTTTGATATTCTTCCTTTGGAAAGGAAGTTTTACCTGTATGATCACTTATTTCAAAAATCTCTGAAATGGTTTTTGGTGTAATAGCAACCTGAATTCCCCCAACTGTTGAAGTAATAGCCTAGGGCTTTTTGTCCTGACTTTCAATTTGTGCATGTTTCCAGAAATCTCGGAGGGTATCCGGGTAGATAGGTGCATTGCAAGTTAGCAAAGTTTTGTACTTTGAATTAGAAAGTGCATCAATGACGGAGTGAAAGGTTGTGTTATGACTTGTTTTCTCAAGTGTACACAAGTAGTTGTGAGGAGTTTTTAGTGCGAAGGCCATGGTGAATGCGAAGGTAGTTGCGAGAAAATGAAGAAGATGAATGTTTTGAAGGTTTTTGATGGAAACTGCTTTTGAAAGGAATTTTGAATTCGATTCGACAGTGAAAACCCTGTTTGGGGTGGTGATCAGGGTTTTATAGAGTGAAAAAGTGAATGCTGACGTGGTAGCGGTTACAAAAGATCTGACGGCTAAGTACTGTCCACGTGATAACCTCTGATGAATAATGGATGACAGTTGTTTAGGAAACCACTGATGGATAAATATCAGTGGTTTACAGTGGTAAAAAATGAAAACAATGGCTGATTTTAACTATCAGCGGATAACCTATCAGTGGATTAAACACACTGATGTTTGACAACAGTGATTAACAATGGAAGTGAGAGAATAGAGGTTGACTTTCAGCAGTGGATAGAATTCAACAGATGTTTGAACAAAAAACAGTGGTTATGGCAGACTTTTAAGGATTAATGAAAAATTTTCATTTTTAACTATTTTTAAGGATGAATTTTGATTTTCTGAAAACATTTTAATGCTTTTTATTCATAGAAAAACATGATTTTTCCTGTTATTCCATGTTAAGCATTCCAATCCTAGAGATCAAGCTTTCAAAGGTAGATGTGTCTAAAGCCTTTGTTAGCACATCTGCTAGCTGATCTTTAGTATGGACATGATGCAGAGAAATCAAACCTTTTTCATAGCAATCCCTCACAAAGTGATGTCTGATATCAATGTGTTTGGTGGTTGAATGTGAAACTGGATTTTTGATGATATTTTCTACTACCTGTGTCACGGCCCCCATCCCGGTGTTACCCGGTCCAGATGCCACGAGACAGAAACCCGTGGTATTTATTATTTGAGTTGACAGCGGAAGTTTAACAGGATCTTTTAAAACTTAAAAATGCCCAATTATTTTATTTCATAATTTGGGACAAACCCCGTAATTTACAATGGAGGAATTTCATGAGGAAATTCCCTGTTTTACAAAACATGTTTATTTATTTTACTGAGCCACCACTTCAAGCTTTATTAGTGCTCCGTAGCACTTTTCCTTGATTCACAGTAGGTCACCTGAAACATGCTTTAAAAATATTTTATCAGCAGGGAAATACTGGCGAGTCACTCAATTTTGATAAAACGACACATAACTATGAATTACAGCATAAGAGCGATTACAATGGCTACTATCTTATTTTTATCTGGCGCCGTGTCACAGCCTTGTGACGATGGTCATACCACTATTGGGTCCTTTCACCCAAGTAGTGATGATTATCACTGTTAGGTTGATGAACCTAACCGTGAGAGATTAGTAATGTGCAGAATACCCCACTAGCCAGTGATTTAAGATAACCACGACTTAATCCCTGTAATTATAACTTTTGAAAATAATTGGAGTATTGTAAAACATTGTTGATAAAAAGAGAATGACTCACATTTCAAGTTTAGACGGGCAGAGTTTAACCTACTGATAAGCCTGATAACCTAGTTTAAATAACAATGCACACGAAACTAGGTCAGTAACTTAATACAACATTTACGATAAGCTCACGAAATCAAAACCCTCACGACGAATGACAAAGTATAGCCCTGATTTGGGCAGCACTTAAACATCCATCGGATCAGTTTCAATCGATCGGACATTATATCGTAGCAGTGATCGAGTTACTAACCTGTATCGTAGCAGCGTTTTCCTACTTTGAACTTGATTTTCGAACAGAATAAGTGTGATTTTGAAAGTTTTCTCGAGCACAGACGATCAGGCCATGCACAGGCAATTTATAGCAAAATTTAAGGTTTTACACGGCCCGCGTAAACCTTAATAAGATCTTACGCGGCCCGCGAGGGCCACCTAGTCTACAACTAGGGCTTCCGTGTCACTGGTAGGTCTGCCACGTGTGCGACACGTGGCCTGGGACGCTTATCCGGTCAACTTAGCTTTGACGCGGCCCGCGTGAAACTCAAAATTCTTGTTTTCTTGGTTTTTCATGCACATTAGGGTTTCAGGGGTCCGGGTTTTCACTTACGAGTCGTTTTGGGACATTTTTGGAGCTCCTTACATCCTCCCCACCTTATTTAAAATCTCGTCCTCGAGATTTACTGAAATAAGTGAGGATACTTTCGCTTCATCTCTGATTCTAATTCCCAAGTGTACTCAGGTCCTCTCTTTGAATCCCACTTGACTTTGACCAGCACTAGTCGTTTGTGTTTGAGAAACTTGACCTTTCTGTCTTCTATCTGAAGCGGTTTCTCTACAAACTTTAATTTTTCATTTACCTCTATATCTTGAAGAGGTACTACTAGGGATTCGTTAGATAGACAATTCTTGAGGTTGGATACATGAAATACGTCATGTAGTCCAGCTAGTTCTTCTGGTAATTGTAAGCGATAAGCGATTGGCCCTATTTGCTGGATTACTGGGAATGGTCCTACGTACCTTGGACTTAGCTTTCCTTTCTTACCAAATCGAACTACTCCTTTCCAAGGAGAAACTTTTAAGAGTACCTTGTCTCCAACTTGAAATTCCAACGGCTTGCGCCGATTGTCTGCATAACTTTTCTGGCGATCTCGAGCCGTCTTTAGTCTTTCCGTGATTTGGGTTATCTTGTTAGTGGTTTTTTGCACTATTTCAGGACCTGATAATTGGCTTTCTCCTATTTCTGTCCAGCAAACTGGAGTTCTGCATTTTCGTCCATACGGTGCTTCGAACGGGGCAGCTTCGATGCTTGAATGATAACTATTGTTGTAGGAGAATTCAATTAAAGGTAAATGGTTATCCCAGTTTCCTCAAAATCTATCACACATGCCCTGAGCATGTCTTCCAGGGTTTGGATCATCCTTTCACTTTGTCCATCTGTTTGGGGATGGTAAACTGTACTTAAATTTAATCGTGTCCCCATTGCTTCTTGGAAACTTGTCCAGAAATGCGAAGTGAAGCGATTATCTCTGTCCGATACAATAGAGAGTGGGACCCCATGTAAGGATACTACTTCGTCTACGTATAACTTGGCTAATCTTTCCATACTAAAAGTTTCCTTCATGGGTAAGAAATGAGCTGATTTGGTTAGTCGATCCACAATTACCCAAATTGCGTCGTTACCTTTTCTGGTTTTGGGCAACTTAGTAACAAAATCCATGGTTATTAGTTCCCATTTCCAAACAAGCATTTTTAATTGTTGGAGTAACCCAGAAGGTTTCTGGTGTTCTGCCTTAACTAGTGAACAAGTTAGACACTTAGATACATATCTAGCTATGTCCTTTTTCATTCCTATCCACCAGAAATTATTCCTTAAATCTTGGTACATATTATTATTACCAGGATGCATGGTATACCTAGATTTATGGGCTTCCTCTAAAATCTTATTTCTTAACTCTCACTGCTTAGGTACCCAAATCCTTCTCTTGTGGAATCTCCAAATTCCATCAACTCCTTGCTCTAGTTCTTTTATCTGTCCCTTCATTCCTTCAACATCATCCTTGATTGCTGTTTCTTGGATATTTTTCAGTTGTTCCATTAAATCTAACTGTAGATTTAATCTAAGAGCACAAACTCGCTTTTGCTTTTCATGATACTTACGACTTAAGGCATCTGCAACTACGTTTGCTTTTCCTTCGTGATATTGAATATCACAATCGTAATCACTCAAAATTTCCATCCATCTCCTTTGCCTCATGTTTAATTCTTTTTGCCCAAATATATATCTTAAGCTCTTATGATCTGTATAGACTGTAAACTTACTTCCATACATATAATGTCTCCAAATCTTAAGGGCAAAAATTATAGCTCCTAATTCTAAGTCATGAGTCGTATAATTTTCCTCGTGCTTTTTTAATTGCCTTGAGGCATATGCAATTACCTTCTTGCGTTGCATTAGCACACATCCTAATCCTAGCTTAGAAGCATCACAATAAACTTCAAAATCTTCTGTCCCTTCTGGTAAGGCCAGAATTGGGGCGTTTGTTAATCTTTGCTTTAAAATCTTAAAGGCCTCTTCTTGTCTAGATCCCCATTCAAACTTCACTGCTTTGCAGGTTAGCTTAGTTAATGGTACATCTATTTTGGAAAAATCCTTAATAAATCGTCTATAGTATCCAGCTAATCCTAGAAAACTTCTAACTTCCATAGCAGTTTGTGGAACCTTTCATTTGCTGATTGCTTCTATTTTAGCGGGATCTGCGTGAATACCTTCGTGATTCACCATGTGTCCTAAAAATTGTACCTCTTGTAGCAAAAAATTCACACTTTGAGAATTTGGCGTAAAGCTTCTCTTTTCTTAACAAAGTTAAGAGTACACGTAGGTGCTCACAATGCTCGTCCTGACTTTTGGAATAAATGAGTATATCATCGATAAAGACAATTACAAATTTATCCAAGTACGATTTACAGATTCTATTCATCATGTCCATGAATGCTGCAGGAGCATTTGTTAATCCAAAGGGCATGACTGTAAACTCGTAATGACCATACCTAGTTCTGAAAGCAGTTTTAGGCATGTCTTCTTCTTGTACTTTCAAATTATGGTATCCGGAGCGTAAATCTATCTTAGAGAAATATCTAGCTCCCTGTAGTTGATCGAAAAGATCATCAATCCTAGGCAATAGGTATCGATTCTTAATTGTAACCTTATTCAATTCCCTATAATCGATACACATTCGCATCGAACCATCTTTCTTCTTTACAAACAACACTGGGGCTCCCCACGGGGATGAACTAGGTTGTATAAATCCTTTACTGAGCAATTCATCTAATTGCTTTTTTAGTTCTAACATTTCAGTGGGTGCTAATCGGTAGGGTGCTTTAGCTACGGGTGTAGTTCTAGGAATTAGATGAATTCTAAATTCTACCTCCCTATCTGGTGGTAATCCTGGTAGTTCTTCTGGGAATACATCTGAGTATTCTGATACTACAGGAATTTCTTTAAGTTCCTTACCCTTAGTGTTAATGATTATCGAAATCATATACACTATTCCTTGCTTTCGTTCATAACTAGCAATTTTCATTACTGAAATGAACTTCATTGGTTTACGCGGCTTATCCCTTGTAATCATAATTACTTCTCCTGTGGGTGCACGAATTTCTATGGAATTCTTATCACATAGAATTCGAGCATGGCTGGCTACTAACCAATCCATTCCTAACACAACATCGAACCCGGCTAAATCCATAGGTAATAGGTTTGCAGAAAATTTATGACCTAAGAGTTCTATCTTTTCTTCTCGCAAGACCTTATCTATGTTAACAGAATTCCCATCTGTCGTTTCTACCGTAAAAACTTGTCTAAGGTTGGTTAAGGGTAGGTTAAGAGCTTGGCAGAATGAAGTATTTATAAAACTTTGGTTTGCACCAGAGTCAAATAATACTTTTGCATAAACGTCATGAACTAGGAACGTACCAGCTATCACATCAGGGATTAGTTCTGCTTCTTGGGTAGTCAACTGGAATGCTCTTGCATTCTTTTTGGTAGTTCCTTCTGCAGGTTTGGCTTTGTTGTCAGCTGGTTTGACCAATTTAGGGCAGTCTGGTCTAAAATGTCCAGCTTCTCCACAGTTGAAGCAGATTGTTGATTTCTTCCTCCTGCAATCTTCCTCTTGATGCCCTGGAATTTTGCAGAAATTGCAATACCCTTTGCATTTTCCAAAATGCTTTCTTTTACAGGTACTGCAGAATGGAGCAGTGGAAGGTTGCCCGGTTCCCTTTTTCTTGAAATTACTACTATTACCCACACGGAATCCTTGGGTAATCTTTTGGGCCACTTCCTTCTTCCGATTTTCTTCTCGTGTGCGTACCAACCCATCAGTCAGGGTGTTGGCTAATTCTACAGCATCATCAATAGTGCGGGGTCTTGCAGCTTTGACAATGTCACGAATTTCGCCAATCAAACTCCAGATGTAGCGAGAAATAAGTACCGGTTCTGGCGAGGCCAGGGTTGGTACTACTCTAGCATACTCGAAGAATGTCGAAGTATACCCTCGACAGTCTACATCCACCACTCAGTGGTTCAGGAACTTATTTGTCATTTGTTCCTTTTCATATTCGGGACAAAATTTTCTTTCCACTAGACTTTTAAATTCTTCCCAATTTATGGCATAAGCCACATCGCTTCCCTTGGCTTGTAGTACCGTATTCTACCATTCTAGTGCCCCTTCTTTAAAAAGATGCGACGCGTACATGACCTTATCTTCCTTGGCACATTTACTTATTTTAATTACTGCTTCAGTTTTTTCTAACCAACGCAGTGCTGCAGTTGCCCCTTCATTGCCTGCAAATTCAACAGGTTTACAGGCAAGAAATTCCTTATAAGTGCAACCAGGCGTTGCAGGTTTCATTCTCTTAAGAAATGGGGCTTTCATTACATCGTCGTTATTATTATTGTTACCGCCTCCATTTACACTATTACTGAAGTTGTCATCACGAGTTCGTTTGCTAAGAGTAGGCGGTGGAGGTTGATATTCGCTAATTTACACATATTTTAGTCCCCCATTTTATCCCCATTTTATGCGTTTTCGGCCGTAAAACCGTCATTCGGATACTTAATCATGTATACTTTTGTTTACAGGTCTAAAACAGCATACCAGACAAAATGATAGTGAAAACGAGGACTTTCTGGACAAAACGACAAAGCTGCGAACATTCTGTTGGAATTCTGACCTGGGCGAATGGAACGGTCGTGCCACCTAGTGAACGACCATGCGTTTCCGACAAACCAGCCCAGCCCGGCAATGAACGAGGGTGCGACTCAGCATGCAAGCATATCCCGGTAATGCACGGGCGTGCGGTTGGTTGCACCCCGTGCGGATTCGATGATCAGCCAAATCCCGGAACTGCACCACCAGTGCAGTTGTCCGCGCAACATTCCGGAAGTGAACGATCGTTCCATACGAAGAACGGTCGTGCGATACCTACGACTGGTCAAGATCTGATGACGTCATGTAGTATGGTGCACCATACCTCCAATAATGCATAAAGTGAACGGTCGTGCAACAGGACGCACTACCGTGCGAAATCGAAATTATATAAAAACTTGCAGAAACATTCTGCTCGTAACTCTGGACATTTTGGAAGTGATTCTGGCAATTTTCAGGCTCCGGAGGCTTCTGCTTTCACCCGGATTCAAGCCACATTGTGCCGATTAGCTTCGTTATCTTCCAGATTCTTAATCTAGTGCTTGTTTATGGTTTGGTTTTCTAATCTTTCCATAATTTTGTTAATCTTTCAAGCATTTAGATTAATGTTTATGTATTATTGCAGCCTTTGGGCAAAAACACAACAATCCCTTGCTTGATTATAACCATTAGTATGTTAATCTATGTTTGTAATGGCACTTGGAAGTATTTTCCATGTTAATCTTTGATGATTAGTTTGCAACCTTGTTATTGATATTGATTTCTTGATTATAAGTAATTGTGTTGGATGATTGGAATTTGGTTAGTTAAGATAGTTGAAAAATGAAGCTTAATTAATCTTGTATTAGTAAACTTTAAACTTGGTTAACGAGTTTAGCTTGGTTAAAATGTGTGCACCATGATACTAGAAATGGTTAGTGGTTTAATAAAATATAATTATTGTTAATCAAGAAAGCTTGCCGTCATGTAAGGACCTTAACGGGTTAAATGGTGTCGTTATAAATTCTTGCCATGATTTGTTAGCTTAGTTAGTAGTTTAGGCCAAAATTGCTATCTTGGTGAATTTATGTGCAAGATTTGTAAAATGAACTCGGTTGTGATTTAATCTAGTTTATGCTTGTCTCGGTGGTTGCATTGTGTTTATCGGTGTCACTTTCCTTGTTTAAGTGAGGTTAGAAAACTCCTAACGGATGACTAACTTATTTTTAAGAGATTTTCATAGACATTTATCAATTGCACGTTAAAGAACAATTTTAGGTGGTTAAAGTGTGTTTATCGTTTTAACTTTCCAAATGATTGTCATGTTAGGATTCCCGAAAGGGATACTAATTGTCTCAAAATTGGAGAATTGATCAAATGCTTCTAGTGCCAAAACCGACTTAGTTGACATGCTTTGGTTGTGTATTAAGCAAGGCTATTTATCTATTTTCATATTTGAAATCTATTATGTTTTTATAAGTAGTTGTTTATGCTTACTTTAGTTTATTAAAAATCAAACAACTTATCTCTTTACCGGTAGTTTAGTGACAAAGGTCTAGTATTATTCCTCTGCCCATTTCCTTGGATCGATACTTGGTTCTTACTGATACTTTACTACATATATGACGGGGTACACTTGCCTCTTTCGTGTGTGTTTTGATGTTACAGTAATAATCACTTTTATAAATTTAAAACCAAATCGGGTGTTTATTCATGATAAAAATATGTGTAGTCGCACACACCTCAGAGGTTCAACTGGATTTCGGGCAGCAACAAGGATTGCTGGAATAGTGATGTGTTAAAAATGCAACATATAAATTTCATCAAATGAGGCATAAAACTAACCCTTTTTTAGTACTAATGTTGGAAAAAGTGTGCTTTTGTCTTCCTTTTGTATTTTCAGGATTAAATGAGCTCAAATTAACAAAAGAAGCAAAAAGACATCAAAATCTAACATAAATACAAGAAAAGGAACAAGACGTGACATGTCCGACCCCACGACAACATCTTCCCAAGCAAAACAAGAGATCAGAATCCTGAACACGCCCCGTGCTCAGCCAGCACGGGGGCGTGCCCAAGTGTCAACAGAAAAGACAAAGTGGTAGAAGCTTCTATTGCCCACCACTGGGCCGTGCTCAGCGGACACGGGGCCGTGGTCAACTATAAGATTCGCACAATCCAGCAAATCTGCATAGTACAAAGATTCTTCTGCACCACGGGGTCGTGCTCAGCGGACACGGGGGCGTGGTCAACTAAAAAGACAAAACTGCACTAAATGAAGAAAGAGAAGGATCTGGACACGGGGCCGTGCCCACTGGACACGGGGCCGTGCCCAAGCTTCTGTTCAGCCTATAAATAGAAGTGCTTGGCTCAAGCTCAAACCATCCCTTGGCACACCACCTCTCTCACACTTCACCCACCACCCACCACCACCATAACACCATCATCCACCACCATCATCCATTGTCCATCGTAGAGTGTGTGAGTCATCTCGGGATCCAAGATTGATCGTAAGAGTTCTTGACAATCAAGGCCATGTTTGCCTAAGTCTCTTACATCACTTGGTGAAGACAAAGTGTCTAGTGTAATACTTTTTATTTCTAATCTTTTGCACTTTTTACTTGGTTTTGTATTAATGACTTTAATAACTAGTTTCTTATGTTGAAGGTGATCTTTCCTTATCGTTTGTCCGTGGTGTCTTGCCATTATTTTACTGTCTATATAAAATAAAAGATTTTCACCAATTATATCTCCACGGTCTATATGGAGGTATGTTGGCTACCTGGTCGGGGGTTAAGGGAACGGTTTGGTAAAGGTCTTGCCATTGTTCAGCGTTTAGAGGTCCTGCAATGGACCTGGGACAAATTTAGTAGGACCTCCTTCAATACTTAACGGTATTGGATGGCGGGGGTCCAAACTCTTTGATCCCCTCATAAGTTAACTACTATTAATACTATAACCCGACTATTTAGGACTGTATCCCTGCTGACTCAGACTACTTAGTCGAGGGTAACGTCACCTCCAAAAGAGGGGCCTACCATAATTTGCATTAATAACTTAATTAATTATCTTCCAATAATCCACCCTTTTAGGATTGTATCCTTGCTGACTCAAACTACTGGGGTGAGGGTAACGTCACCTTCAAAAGAGGGGCCTACTACAATAACTAAGATAATCTCTTAAAATAGTGCAAAAGTACGGAAATAATCAAAGGTTACACTAGATACGAGTCGGAACCAAGTGATTCATCTTGTCTATCTGTTTTTCTTTTTATTTTTATTTTCAGCATTTTAGTTAGTTTTTATTTTTCTTAGTTTAAAACATTTTTTTTCTAAACTTTTTGATTTGATTAGACGTTGACGATAAACCGGTATTAAAAGCTCTTGTGTCCTTGGATGACCTCGGTATCTTACCAACACTATACTACGCTCACGATGGGTGCACTTGCCCATATGTGTGTTTAGTGTTAGTAAAATATCGTGTTTTATAAATTTAAAACTTGGCTAAAAATAAGTGTTAAAGGGGCTTAAAATATACACCTAATATATTTAACACTTCACACGCATCAAGTTTTTGGCCCCGTTGCCGGGGACACAAGGATTTTAAGAAAGCTTAAAATCGACGGCCTAATCAGTTTTTCAAAACCTTTTTAACGCGCACACATTTTTCTGCATTTTAGTTTAGTTTTGCATTTACAGTAACCTGTACACGGGGCCGTGTTCACTGAACACGGGGCCGTGCTGCACATTTTCATAAAAACACCCAGTAACAGTAGCTTGAACACGGGCCGTGCTCACTGAACACGCCCCGTGCTCAACGAAATCAGTAAATTTTATTAAAACGCCCAGATACAGATCCTGAACACGGGGCCGTGTCCACTGAACACGGGGCCGTGTCCAGCCTCTGTTTCTGTTTTTATTTTTGTTTTCTGGTCTTGAGACTTGGTTGTGGTCTGCTGAGTGATTCTTATGGATCAATACTCAGGAGGTTACAACTACACCTATGAGGAGGATGATTATAGGGGTAATTATTGCACTAATTTTCGTAACTCACGCTCGGTTCAAAATAATCACTCATATCAACCATCCAATTCATACACCTACTATGAGGAGCCCAGGTACGAGCCATCGACTTCATACACATCCTATGAAGACCAAAGGTATGAACCTCCTCCCTCATACTCATATTTTGATGAACCAAGGTATGAGCCTTCTTACTCATACTTTGATGAACCAAGATATGAGCCACCACCTTCGTATGCTTATTATGAGGAACCATGGCGTGAACAACCCACCTCATATGAGTATTATGAAGAACAAAATTACGAACCTTATCCATCATATGCTTACAATGAAGAACAATGGTGCGAACCATCTACTTCACATGAGTATTATGAGGAACAAAGGGTCGAACAACCGGATTCAAGCTTAGAAAATCCCGATTCTTTTTCTATAACCGAAGTAACCGATAGGATATTAGAACACATAAGAGTTATCGATCGCTGTATAAGAGAATCTCGCGCAAGGGAAGAGGAGTCCCGCGCAAGAGAAGAATTAAAAAACGAAGAAATAACCGAAAGTGTAAAAATGGAAGAACAAATAAGTGAAAAACCGACACATGAGTTAAACAACGAAAAAGGTGAGTCCGACAAAGGTAAAATTCAAGAAGAGTCTAATTTTGAAGAAATTAATCTCTTGTCACCTTCTTTTGAAAATCATTGTTTAGTACCCACTCATGCTAAGTTTTTAAAAGAGTTAAACACTAACACTAAAATTGACGAAACGGTAAGTGTTAAGTTAACTAATGATCAAACTTCACTAATAAAAGAAGACCCATTTGAAATTAACATTACACCGGTTCTATGTTTCTTTCAAAATTCGTTTATTAGTAATGTCACAATCGATAAAGATCTTTGTGTTAACATAATGCCTAACTACATTTTCGAAAAATTAAGTATTAGTGATTTTTCTCCACTTCAAATACCCATTTTTCTATCCAATCGGAAAGTAATAAAATCAATCGGTATAGTTGAGGATGTAGTGGTTCAAACAAATCAAATGGTAATCCCGACCGACTTTGTCATCCTCGATGACGCTCCTCTAATGTTGGGACGACCATTTGTAAAAACTCACGAAGCTTTGAAAAACCGGAAGTTCAACAATCTACCTCTTCAATTAGGGGCATTTAAAAGAAGTGTCGATCTCGAACGATCAATGAAATATCCATTCGGCAATAATGACCCCCTAATTGAAGATGAAGATGAACCACCCGATACAAGTGAAGAGATTGACCACTTTGTTGAAGAAGAGGTCGCCATAGAACAAACTTTTAAAGTTCTTGATCGAAATGAGCAACCAAATAAGGAGTCTCCTAAAGACCCACCACTTGAGCTCAAAGAACTTCCAAAAGGTTTGGAATATGCTTTTCTAGACAAAGATGGTAATTTACCTGTAATTATTTCGTCTAAATTAGATAGCTTAGAAAAAGAAAAATTAATTAGTCTTTTGAAAAAACATAAAAATGCAATAGCTTGGAAACTTGTAGACATAAAAGGAATTAGTCCTTCTATGTGCACACACAAAATTTTGATGAATGATGACTACAAATCGGTCATACAACCACAACGTCGAGTGAATCCAAATGTTCAAGAAGTGGTTAAAAACGAGGTCATCAAATTACTTGACGCCGGACTTATCTACCCTATCTCCGATAGTCCTTGGGTAAGTCCCGTCTAAGTAGTTCCAAAGAAAGGAGGTATGGCGGTAATAACTAACGAAAAGAATGAATTAATACCAACAAGAACCGTCACAGGATGGAGAGTATGTATAGATTATAGACGATTAAATGAAGCAACAAGAAAAGACCACTTTCCTTTGCCCTTCATTGATCAAATGTTAGAAAGATTATCCGGTCATAAATTTTATTGTTTCTTGGATGGTTTTTTTCAGGTTACTTTCAAATCCCGATAGCACCCGAAGACCAAGAAAAGACAACTTTCACATGTCCCTATGGAACTTTTGCTTATCGACGCATGCCGTTTGATCTATGTAATGCCCCCGCAACATTCCAACGTTGCATGGTAGCCATCTTCCATGATATGATAGAAAAGACAATGGAAGTCTTCATGGACGACTTTTCTATCTTTGGGGATTCATACGACCAATGCCTCGATAACCTTGAACGAATGCTATCCCGATGTGAGGAAACTAACCTCGCCCTTAATTGGGAAAAATGCCATTTCATGGTAACAGAGGGAATAGTACTCGGTCACAAGATCTCAAGCGAAGGAATGGAGGTGGATCGAGCCAAAATAGACACCATTTCTAGATTACCACCTCCATCCTCCGTAAGAGCTATCAGAAGTTTCCTAGGGCATGCCAGATTCTATAGACGGTTTATCAAAGACTTTTCTAAAATCTCAAGGCCTCTAACAAAATTACTTGAAAAATATGCTCCTTTTATCTTTGACAAGGACTGCAACCAAGCATTTCTAACCTTAAAGGAAATGTTAGTCAATGCACCTATCATGATAGCGCCTGATTGGAAATTTCCTTTCGAAATCATGTGTGATGCTAGTGACTTTGCAGTTGGAGCTGTCTTGGGACAAAGAAAAGAAAAACATTTCCACCCAATTTATTATGCTAGTAAAACACTTAATGATGCACAAGAAAATTACACAACAACTGAAAGAGAATTACTAGCTGTGGTATTTGCTTTTGATAAATTTTGTTCTTATCTTGTTCTTTCTAAAACTATAGTCTATACAGATCATGCAGCCATTCGATATCTCTTCAAGAAGCAGGACGCAAAACCACGTTTGATTCGGTGGATTCTACTCCTCCAAGAATTTGACATTGAAATCAGAGACAAAAGAGGAGCAGAAAATACCGCAGCAGATCATCTTTCGCGTTTAGAAGACCCAACTTTGGAGACGACCAGGGACGAGCAAATCAACGAAAAATTTCCAACTGAGTCCCTGGAAATGGTGGAATATAAGGAGGAACCATGGTACGCCGACTATGCTAACTACCTAGCTAGCGGTATAGTCGCAAAAGGGTGGCCACATCATCAAAGAAAAAAGTTCTTTGCCAATGTGAAACACTATTTTTGGGAAGATCCCTATCTTTTCAAAATGTGTGCCGACCAACTCGTCCGATGATGCGTACATGGTAGCGAAGCACGAAGAATTCTCCGTCATTGTCATGAAGGTCCATACGGAGGGCATCATGGTGCCGCTAGTACCGCACGAAAGGTATTCGATTCAGGATTTTATTGGCCAACCATTTACAAAGACACCCAAGGTCTTGTCAAGACATGTGATGCTTGCCAAAAAACAGGTATTATTTCTTCCAAAAACGAGATGCCACAAAATGGCATTCTTGTTTGTGACATTTTTTATGTGTGGGGACTCGACTTTATGGGACCTTTCCCACCATCGAAAGGAAACAAATATATACTTGTGGCAGTAGACTACTTGTCTAAATGGGCCGAGGCTGAGGCACTTCCAACAAAAGATGGAAGAGTCGTGGTAAGATTTCTGAAAAAAATTATTCTCTCATTTTGGCACACCTAAAGCATTAATAAGTGATAGAGGTACCCATTTTTGCAACCATCAACTCGAAATTTTTTTAACAAGATATGGGGTCTATCACCGGGTCTCAACAACATATCACCCTCAAACAAACGGAAAAGCCGAAGTGACTAATAGAGGTTTAAAACGAATACTCGAAAAAACCGTAGGGTTAAATAAAAAGGAATGGGCAGATAAATTAGATGATGCTTTATGGGCTTTTCGAACTGCTTATAAAACAACAATAGGTACAACCCCATATAAGCTAGTCTATGGAAAAAGTTGTCACTTGCCAGTAGAAATTGCACACAAAGCCTACTGGGCAATTAAAAATGTAAACTTAGATTTAGAATTTGCTGGTAAAAATCGTTTTTGTCAATTAAATGAATTAGACGAACTTAGGAATTATGCATACTCAAACTCTGAAATTTATAAGGAAAGAATGAAAAATTTGCATGACAAACACATTAAACCTAATGAATTTCGGGTAGGGGATCTAGTTCTTTTGTTTAATTCACGACTTCGATTATTTCCTGGTAAATTAAAGTCTAGGTGGTCAGGACCTTTTTCCGTTACCCATATTTTCCCACACGGTGCAGTAGAAATTAAATCTCGAAATGGGCCTCCATTCAAAGTCAATGGCCAACGGCTGAAACTTTATCAAGGATTCATTGAGGATGAAGAGGAAGAGATTTCGTTTCAAACGATGGAAGAATGAAACCAACATCATACCTGGTAAGTTACGAACGATTGAGACAACAAATAAAGCGGTAAGTTTTCTAACCAAAGCTTATGGGAAACAAGGGCACTCACACGAGCACTTAAAAAAAAAAAAAAAACTTTGCTCGGCACGAGGCCGTGTCCGCTGGACACGGGGCCGTGTCCGCGCTGCAGTCGTGATAAAATCCCCTTTTTCAAAACAGTTACTTCATTCCACACGCCCCGTTTCCCCGAAAACACTCTGGTTCCAGGCAATTTTTCGCAAAATTTCGACGTCTCCTATCGCTCTAACAACATCAAGGTATGATTCTATCACCTCTAGTAGTTAGATTAGTTACTTGCATGTAGTTAAAACTCCAAAAATTTGGGGAAAAATCTAGGGTTCTTGAAGTTCATCCGGATCGAACCTCAAATTTTTGTTTAGATCTATTTGCATTTAGTTAGATTAGTGTTATGGGAAGTAAATACACTTGCATTGTTCATAGATTCGTCCGATTTCGCACAAAAACCCCAAACCCTTGTTCTTGACCCGAAAAAGATAAAATTGAAGGGGTAAACGGGATATTTTGGGAAAAACGGCACTTAGGGTTTCATATTCGGGGGAAACCGCACCTATTGGACCAAAAATTTTCAAGTTTTCGAAACCAGGTCGAAAAATGAAATTTTTGAGTAACAGACGCCTGGACACGGGGCCGTGTCCGCTGAACACGGGGTCGTGTCCAGCCCACTGTTTGCAGTTTTGTCCGAAAATATTTCTGTTTCGTGCTAACTTTTGGTGTATTCTTTCAGATGGCTAGGAAGTTCACAAGATTCAACGCCAATGAGCTCGATGCTAGGGCTCGATACGAGATACTTCAAACAAGGCCGGAGGAATACCCGAGGCAAGCATGCACGGAATTGTTAACTATGGTGAATCAAATCGACCGTTTCAACAACATTATCACGGGACCACTCAGAGTCGCCCTAACAACTCGACTCCGTTCCGTCCACGAATGCACTTTGGAGTTCTATAGTACCTTCACATTCAACTCGAGGTGCGACCCGTTCGATAATGACGGGGTATCATTCCGATGTGGCGGAACGAGGTATTCGATCTCTATGGCACAATTTGGGTCGATTGTCGGGTTGTATGCATAAGAGGATGCGGGAAACGAAGAAAATACTGGAGGAATGAGAGAGATAGGTGAAAACGAACGCCAAGCCATTTGGGCTCAGATTGGTGAAGGGTACTACAATCCGAGCAGCACTAAGAGTACAAAGCTGAGGGATCCGCTCTACAGATACATCCATAGGCTCCTCGGCTACTCTCTTAGCCAAAGGTATGATAGTAGTGGCGTCGTTGGGTTAAGAGATTTGGTTGTCCTCCACTGCATCCACAACCGCAGGCCGCTCGATGTTCCGTTCCTCATGCTCCGAAACATGCCTCATAACCGCCTTGCTAGTGCACCGACTCCTATCTTCTTTGGGGGATGGGTGTACCGTCTCTTTAGGCACTTCGCCCACATACCTAGGTCATTTGAGAGGAGCCCATGGTCGGGTATGGTGGATATACACATATGCCGCTCAATGAACCTGATTTATGAGGCGAAAGACGGGACGTTAAGCTTTCAAAGGATGCAAGGTCATGCATGGAACCTGCAAGAAGCGCTTGTCCTCCAAGCTCCGCAACATCATCAGTACCAATACCAACCCCATGGTGATCCGGGCCAATCATCCTCCTCGGGAGGCGGTTTTCCTAACTTTCAAAGTTTGCATGATTTGTTGCAGGAAAACCTTATGTGCACCAGGAACACTTACAACATGGAGAGCAACACGTACCACCAGGTCGAAGCTATCGAAAGAAACATATCTGATATCCAAGATGATGTTGGATATATACGAGACCACATTGCACGCCATGGAGGGGATGATGATGATGATGACGATGACGATGCCATGGAATAGGCGGGAGGAGCGGAGGAAGAGGAGATTGTTTGATGGTTTCCCAGGTTAACCCTTTTTCACTCTTGAACAATTGATGGCCTGCGTGCTAAGTGTTGAACAATTTACTTTCCCTAACTTCTTTTATTTTCTGCATTTATTTTTCTTTTAACTTTGACATGGATGTTAACTTTGGTAAAAGTAGGATGTTTGCTATGGTATGGTAGGATGTTTATTGATTAAGCAGGTACATACGAGGCTTAGAGTGATAAAAATTAGTACTACTAAAGCCGGAGTAGGAAAACCGAAGAAAGAAACCTGTTTTTCAACTTTGCAGATTGTCCACACGGGGTCGTGTCTAACCGACACGCCCCCGTGCCCAACACCCCTGAACCTGCTGTTTGTATTTATTCTGCAGACCTTGACAGACACGGGGTCGTGCCCAACCAACACGCCCCCGTGTTCACCTTCTGTAAGTTTTCATTACTGGCACCTGAGCACGTGGTCGTGTCCACCCAACACGGGGTCGTGTCCAGGTCACCAGTAACACAAAATTTTTGCTTTTTACACCCTTTTTACACATTCAATCAACCTAAAAAAAAAATATTTTTGGGACACATTGAGGACAATGTGTAATTTAAGTGTGGGGGGGGGGGGGGGATGCTAAAACCTTGAATCTTACAAGTTCTAAATACAAGCCTTACACAAAACTCTATTGGAATCGCTAATCACCCCAAATTTTTTTTCAAAAATGTTCATTTTTTTTCTTGTCTAGGTTTAACTCGGGAAATTCAAGTTCTCAAAAAGGTTATATTTTTACGAATTTATAATCGATAGCGTCGTGATAAAAAGAACCAACATAAGAAAATTATGAAAAGGCATGACAAGCTTAGTTAAAATTTGATTATATATACTTGATCACATAAAAACCCATTCCCACAAAAGTGAGTTTTGAGCCTTTATTAAGCATACAATTACATATCATTAGAACTAAATGCTCATTTTTCGTTTCTTGTGTGAATAGCCGCTTGGTTCTTACGACTCTAGAACTTGCCATGACGATACATTCCCGGTCCTTACCAACTTAAACCCGAGTAAGTAAATGATGGAGGCATTAGGACTAACCCTTTTTATTTCTACACCATTATTTTTCTTTTTTTTACCACCTACCCAAAATCCCCCTAGTTAGCCCCTTTGATCATAAACCTTTTCATTTCATAACCCAAACCAAACACCCTTTTTACCCACCAAAACCTTTTTCATTTTTACCCCTTTGTTTTAGTAACAAGTTCGATTTTTCGTATAACTTTTCAAAAAAAAAAAAAACAATTTTTTTTTGTTGATGATGAAGCAAAAGAAAATAAACAAACAAGTTCATCAAAAATAACTTTGTTTGAATAAATAGCTTCATCAAAATAAAAGTTACAAAAATAGAAAGTCTTACGAAAACCGACACTTGTTACGCTTTTCGCCTTTTTTCTACTAACCACTAACCACCAACCCAACCACCTACCTTTAACCCAAGCCTAACCCTTCACCCACAAAGTCCTCTTGATATTTACAAATGTATATAAGTTAAAAAGGAGGAGGATTGATTGCTTGGCAAGCCTATGGTAGGAGTAAGTTCCATGCCGCTCTCGAGTGATCCACAAAAATACATTTTCGGCCGAGTGTTGAGTGATCCCCGTGAGGTAAACTTGTATATAAATAGAATTTTAAAGAGGCATGTTATGACCTAATAAGTAATTTATCTTATGAAAAGTTTTAAATAAATCATGACGAATAGGATTTTAAATAAATAAAAATAAAATTAAATAAAGAATCTTGGAAATCCCGACACTCTACGACAGGCCCAAAAACCTTCTTCTCTACCCATTCCATTTGGGAGTGTAATAGCCACATATTAAATAGTTTTGCTTGAGGACAAGCAATGATTCAAGTGTGGGGTATTTGATGTGTTAAAAATGCAACATATAAATTTCATCAAATAGGGCATAAAACTAACCCTTTTTTAGTACTAATGTTGGAAAAAGTGTGCTTTTGTCTTCCTTTTGTATTTTCAGGATTAAATGAGCTTAAATTAACAAAAGAAGCAAAAAGACATCAAAATCTAACATAAATACAAGAAAAGGAACAAGACGTGACATGCCCGACCCCACGACAGCATCTTCCCAAGCAAAACAAGAGATCAGAAGCCTGAACACGCCCCGTGCTCAGCCAGCACGGGGGCGTGCCCAAGTGTCAGCAGAAAAGACAAAGTGGTAGAAACTTCTATTGCCCACCACGGGGCCGTGCTTAGTGGACACGGAGCCGTGGTCAACTATAAGATTCACACAATCCAGCAAATCTGCATAGTACAAAGATTCTTCTGCACCACGGGGTCGTGCTCAGCGGACACGGGGGCGTAGTCAACTAAAAAGACAAAACTGCATTAAATGAAGAAAGAGAAGGATGTGGACACGGGGCCGTGCCCACTAGACACGGGGCCGTGCCCGAGCTTCTGTTCAGCCTATAAATAGAAGTGCTTGGCTCAAGCTCAAACCATCCCTTGGCACACCACCTCTCTCACACTTCACCCACCACCCACCACCACCATAACACCATCATCCACCACCATCATCCATTGTCCATCGTAGAGTGTGTGAGTCGTCTCGGGATCCAAGATTGATCGTAAGAGTTCTTGACAATCAAGGCCATGTTTGCCTAAGTCTCTTACATCACTTGGTGAAGACAAAGTGTCTAGTGTAATACTTTTTATTTCTAATCTTTTGCACTTTTTACTTGGTTTTGTATTAATGACTTTAATAACTAGTTTCTTATGTTGAAGGTGATCTTTCCTTATCGTTTGTCCGTGGTGTCTTGGCATTATTTTACTGTCTATATAAAATAAAAGATTTTCACCATTCATATCTCCACGGTCTATATGGAGGTATGTTGGCTACCTGGTCGGGGGTTAAGGGAACGGTTTGGTAAAGGTCTTGCCATTGTTCAGCGTTTAGAGGTCCTGCAATGGACCTGGGTCAAATTTAGTAGGACCTCCTTCAATACTTAACGGTATTGGATGGCGGGGGTCCAAACTCTTTGATCCCCTCATAAGTTAACTACTATTAATACTATAACCCGGCTATTTAGGACTGTATCCCTGCTGACTCAGACTACTTAGTCGAGGGTAACGTCATCTCCAAAAGAGGGGCCTACCATAATTTGCATTAATAACTTAATTAATTATCTTCCAATAATCCACCCTTTTAGGATTGTATCCTTGCTGACTCAAACTACTGGGGTGAGGGTAACATCACCTTCAAAAGAGGGGCCTACTACAATAACTAAGATAATCTCTTAAAATAGTGCAAAAGTGCGGAAATAATCAAAGGTTACACTAGATACGAGTCGGAACCAAGTGATTCATCTTGTCTATCTGTTTTTCTTTTTAGCATTTTAGTTAGTTGTTATTTTTCTTAGTTTAAAACATTTTTTTTCTAAACTTTTTGATTTGATTAGACGTTGAGGATAAACCGGTATTAAAAGCTCTTGTGTCCTTGGACGACCTCGGTATCTTACCAACACTATACTACGCTCACGATGGGTGCACTTTCCCATATGTGTGTTTTGTGTTAGTAAAATATCGTGTTTTATAAATTTAAAACTTGGCTAAAAATAAGTGTTAAAGGGGCTTAAAATATATACCTAATATATATAACACTTCACACGCATCAAATAGCATTTGCTATTTCTTGGGCGACGATATTTTCTATATCTTGTCTATTAAGAAATTGGTCTCCATTGTTTTGCTCAGATTGGTTGACCTCGTTAACGGGTTCATTACCATCGTGTTCCATCTGGTAATTAATATATATAAGTGATTAGCACAAAATAAATAACAACCAAACACAATAAAACAATCACACATAATCATGTCAACACGTATAGCCAAAATTGTCGACTTTGCGACGTTGATATTTTTATATATTAATATGCATCATTACACACCCGTTATATTACAAAAGTTTTATTTTAAGTTATTTTTTATGATTATATCTTTGTTAATATTTATTATTATTAAACACGTAGCCACACAACCACAAACGATCCCTGTCAGCTGGCACTTCAGAAACGACGTTCCCTCTCGTCGTATTTCCATGATATCCTCTCTCCCACTTCTCAGATTCTATTTCCTGCATCCACCAGCTCTTTGCCATAGTGGCAGAGTTCAGCCAGGTTTTCTGTGCTCATAGGTGGATTTAGTGCAGGCTCAGGGTCAAATTGGGGGAAAAAGGTGTTAGGGTTATTCAAGAGATTCTGAAACTGCTAGTCAGTGGTCCACCATTCTTCCAGCTCTCCTTGTAGAGGTCGGGGGTGGATAATAGGATCTGGGATAGCAGGTTCCAGATTAACTGGAAGTTGTGCTTCCGCTGGGCAATTGAAGAGGTTTTCATCGGCAGGTCCGATGAGGTCACTATTTGCCAGTTGGCGGTCCAGCTCCTCCCACGGTGGCATTTCCTGGGCTTGCCCGGAACTTTCCCCGATTTCTTTTCCTTTTCCTTTATCCTCCGAATCCTCCGTCTTTATAACCTTCTGTGTTGCTGGTTTCTTCCTACGCATACGCCTCCAGCGTACGAGTCTTCTTCTCTTTTTCGGTTTTGGTTTCTCCTGAGGTTGGGCTTGGAATACTATTGGCTCTTCAGTATCAGCCTGGTAGCTAGTGAAGGTACCGGTGATATCCATATATGTGGTATGGATAGTAAAGTTTTGAAGTGCTTCTGATAGTTCATTCATGCTGTTAGCATACACGAAGAAACAAGCAAAATTCTAAGTTAAAATTTTGTAAATTAAATTTTTATAGAATCACAAAAGGGAAATAAGAAAATTAAGTATTTCTAAATACTTAATTGGCTTAAATCAGTGGCTCTGATACCACCTTTTTCTATCACGGCCCCCGTCCCGGTGTTACCCGGTCCAGAAGCCGCGAGAAAGAAACCCGTGGTATTTATTATTTGAGTTGACAGCGGAAGTTTAACAGGATCTTTTAAAACTTAAAAATGCCCAATTATTTTATTTCATAATTTGGGACAAACCCAGTAATTTACAATGGAGGAATTTCACGAGGAAATTCCCTGTTTTACAAAACATGTTTATTTATTTTACTGAGCCACCACTTCAAGCTTTATTGGTGCTCCGTATCACTTTTCCTTGATTCACAGTAAGTCACCTGAAACATGTTTTAAAAATATTTTATCAGCGGGGAAATACTGGCGAGTCACTCAATTTTGATAAAACGACACATAGCTATGAATTACAGCATAAGAGCGATTACAATGGCTACTATCTTATTTTTATCTGGCGCCGTGTCACAGCCTTGTGACGATGGTCATACCACTATTGGGTCCTTTCACCCAAGTAGTGATGATTATCACTGTTAGGTTGATGAACCTAACCATGAGAGATTAGTAATGTGCAGAATACCCCACTAGCTAGTGATTTAAGATAACCACGACTTAATCCCTGTAATTATAACTTTTGAAAATAATTGGAGTATTGTAAAACATTGTTGATAAAAAGAGAATGACTCACATTTCAAGTTTAGACGGGCAGAGTTTAACCTAATGATAAGCCTGATAACCTAGTTTAAATAACAATGCACACGAAACTAGGTCAGTAACTTAATATAACATTTATGATAAGCTCACGAAATCAAAACCCTCACGACGAATGACAAAGTATAGCCCTGATTTGGGCAGCACTTAAACATCCATCGGATCAGTTTCAATCGATCGGACATTATATCGTAGCAGTGATCGAGTTACTACCCTGTATCGTAGCAGCATTTTCCTACTTTGAACTTGATTTTCGAACATAATAAGTGTGATTTTGAAAGTTTTCTCGAGCACAGACGATCAGGCCATGCACAGGCAATTTATAGCAAAATTTAAGGTTTTACGCGGCCCGCGTAAACCTTAATAAGATCTTATGCGGCCCGCGAGGGCCACCTAGTCTACAACTAGGGCTTCCGTGTCACTGGTAGGTCTGCCACGTGTGCGACACGTGGCCTGGGACGCTTATCCGGTCAACTTAGCTTTGACGCGGCCCGCGTAAGCCTAAGCTTATGTTTTACGCGGCCCGCGTGAAACTCAAAATTCTTGTTTTCTTGGTTTTTCGTGCACATTAGGGTTTCAGGGGTCCAGGTTTTCACCTACGAGTTGTTTTGGGACATTTTTGCAGGTCCTTACAGCCTGACTGTCCAACATGAGAGGTGTCTTTAAGGCAGTGATACCAAAATCCAGCAGTTGATTTTGAAGCCATAACAGTTGGGTTGTGCAGCTTGCAGCAACAATATACTCTGCTTCAGCTGTGGATGTTGAAACAACTGCTTGCTTTTTGCTTTGCCAAGATACTAAGCAATCGCCTAGAAATTGGCACCCTCCTGATGTGGACTTCCTTGTTCCATTGCACCCAACAAAGTCACTGTCTGTGAAACCTGAAAGCTTAATATTCCCATTAGCAGGGTACCAGATACCAAGTGTGGGAGCACTTTTTATGTATCTGAGTATCCTTTTCACAACTATTAGGTTAGACTTTCTAGGGGTTGATTGGGATCTTGCACAAACAAATGTTGCAAACATGATGTCTGGCCTAGATGCAGTTAGGTACAATAAAGACCCAATCATGCTTCTATATAAGGTTTGATCCTCCAAATCATCCTTCTCATCAGTCATGACTAGCTTGGTGGTTGCCATAGGTGTACTACGTGGTTTACAGTCATTCATCTCAAATTTGGTTAAAAGTTCTTTTGCATATTTGCTTTGATGAATGAATGTACCATTTTGCAGTTTTTTAACTTAGAGACCAAGAAAACACTGTAGTTCACTCATTGTACGCATCTCAAACTCAACTGTCATGAGTTGTCTGAACTCTTCACACATTTTAGAACATGTGCTTCCAAAAATGATGTCATCCACATAAATCTGGACAATCATCAAGTCTTTCCCTCTCCATTTTAAAAACAATGTTTTGTCAATTTTAACTCTTGTGAAACCAATAGAGAGAAGAAAGGTGGAAAGAGTTTCATACCAGGCTATAGGTGCTTGTTTCAAGCCATACAAAGCTTTATTTAGCTTGTAGAAATGATCTGGATTAAATGGATCCTCAAAACCAGGAGGTTGACAAACATATACCTCTTCTTGAATCTTACCATAGAAGAATGCACATTTGATATCCATTTGAAACACCTTTATGTTGTGGTTGACAGCAAAGGACAAGAACAGTCTTATAGCTTCGAATCTTGCTACAGGGGCAAAAGTTTCATCATAGTCTATGCCCTCTTCCTGTCTGAAACCTTGAACCACTAGCCTTGCTTTATTCTTGACAACAATGTCCCTTTCATCAGTTTTACTTTTGAAGACCCACTTTGTGCCAATAGGACTCACACCCTCTGGCAGTGGTACAAGCTCCCAAACTTGTTGTCTTTTAAACTGTTGAAGTTCCTCTTGCATGGCCTCAACCCAACTGTTGTCTTTCAGTTCCTCTTGGTACTTGAGAGGTTGATGGAGAGATAGAAAGCCAACAAAAAGACAAATGTTTTGGGATTGACTTCTTATGAGCACCCCTTCACTGATGTTGCCAATGATTTGGTCAGGTGGATGAGACTTCAAGAAGATTAAATCTCTTTTGTATGGAATAATGGCATTTAAGGGTGGGGGCTGCAGATGTGAATCACCTGAGCTAACAACTGTTGGTGACTTTGATGATCCAACAGTGTCTTGAAATGGAGGTGGAGGAATAGGAGGAAGTGGTGTGGAAACAAGTTGATTTTTATCCATTGTTTGAGGATTTTTGTCAACAACGTTTGATGATGTGGAAACAGGTGTTTGAAGGCTACTTTGGTCAACAACTGTTGATGTAGCAGTAGTTGAGCTTTGACAACTGTTTTGAACATCTGCTGCTCTGGCAATGGATTTGAAATTTTGTTGTGGAATGATCACTTCATATCCATTGTCTAGTGGAGGTGGTTGAGATGGACTTGTACTGTTAGTCTTGGCAGAAACATTTTCAAAGGTGAATTTATCAAGATCAAATAACTCAGCAGGGTTTGCAGGGATTTTCATTGAAGAAAGTTCATTGAACTTTATATTCAAAGTCTCTCCCACTGTCTTAGTCCAAGTGTTAAACACTTTGTAGGCCTTAGCAGTGGTTGAGTATCCCAAATGGTATCCACTGTCTACTTTGGCTGCAAATTTTGAAATTGAATCTTTTAGATTTAAAATGAAACATGGGTAGCCAAATACTTTGAAGTATGAGATTAGTGGTTTGATTTTATACAGAATTTCATAGGCAGTCTTTTGATGCCTGGGGTTGATCAAAACTCTGTTCTGAACATAGCAGGTAGTCTTTACTACCTCTGCCCAGAAAGTTAATGGCAAACCTAAATCAGCAAGCATGGTTCTGGCAGCCTCAATCAGTGTCCTGTTCTTTCTCTCAACAACCCATTTTGTTCTGGTGTCCTTGGAATGCTGTACTGCCTTACAATTCCTTTTGATGCACAAAACGCATCCAACTCCTTATTTATGAATAATGTGCCATTGTCACTCCTAAAGACTTTTACTGGCAAGTCAAACTGCTTTTCAACCTGTTTGAAAAAGTCTTGCAGAATGCATGCAGTCTCATCTTTAGAATGTAAGAAATAAGTCCATGTAAACCTAGAAAAGTCATCTACAATTACCAAACAATATCTTTTCTTTTTAAGACTTATGACTTTTACTGGGCCAAACAGATCCATGTGCAGCATTTGCAAGCACTTGGTTGTTTTGGACTCTTCAATGGACTTAAATGAGCTTTTATGTTGTTTTCCTTTTAAACAAGAAACACAATGCTCAGGACAGGTGAACAGTTTTTGAGGAAGACCTCTTACAAGACCCTGTTTTGATAAAGCAGTGATTGTCTTGAGATTTGTGTGCCGCAATCTCCTGTGCCAAAGTTCTGTCTCTTTGTTAGTGGCAGTTGAGAACAGACAGGCATCATTCCTGGGGCTCTCTTTTGACAAATCAACTATATAAACATTGCCACTTCTTTGAGCAACAAGTTGAGTTTTTCCATTTTTATTATTTCATCAATCTTTTTGACCATTTCTGGCCCAACAATCCTACAACACTCCTTAGTAAAGAATGAGCCATAACCTTTATCACTCATTTATGAGACACTAAGGAGGTTGAATTTTAGATTGTCAATCAGATTGACATTTTCAAACTTAACATTTCCAGACGGTACTGTACCAGAACCCATCACCTTCCCTTTACTATTATTACCAAGAGATATATCACCCCCTCCATGAGTTTTGAATTCTTTGAGTAGGGCTCTACATCCAGTTATGTGCCTGGAGCCTCCACTATCTACATACCAAAGACTATGTAAGTATGCAGAAGCTCTCTGCACATCAAGTAAATAATTAGTTCAGGAGGGTCTCCAAAGCCAATAAGGCTTTGGATGGGGTCTCAACAGTGTCTGTGTTAAGTTCAGGTGGATGGACAGTGGTTAGCTCAGGGGTTTGGGCAGTTTTTGAAACATTTTTCTCTAACCACTGCTGGGGGTCATTTCCCATCAACTGTTGATAACCAAAGGGATGCCTATTCACTTTTGGTTTAGAAGGATTTTTGTAAACCTCATAAACATGTGGGACCCTTGGGTATGGAGGTTGACCTTTACCTCTTTGGTGGTATTGGTTAGCAGGGGCTGCATCTGTCACTTGAACATCTATTCTAACAGAGGTTTGGTTCAACTATTTTGTAACAACTGTTTGGAAAGGCACAAAAGGTGGTTGTTTCTTGACTTGAGGTTTTGATGAACTCATGAATGTTTTAGAAGTGTACTATTCCTTTTTGACCTCAAAGAATTTCAGGTACACACATTCCTGAGTGAGATGGTTTGATTTACCACAAATGGTGCAGCTCTTTGAAGGCACAATGGTACTTGCTTTGTTAAGGTCATAAGCTTTTAAATGAAAACAATCTTTGGTCAAATGATTTTTCTTTTCACAAAAGTCACAAAACAGGTTTTTAATCTTTTCTCTTCTTTTCTTCTTTTCAGACTCCTTTGCAACAGAGTTTTGAACTACTGTTGGGATGTCCTTAAGAGGAATGTCCTTGGCCTTTGGAGCTTTGACACCATCCACAGTGGTGAAATCTATGGGTTTGAAATTTTCAAGGATGTCACACTCATCAGACCAAGTGGGTTTGAATTGGTATTTCTCAATCTCCTCAAAAGTTGAGGACCCCACTGATCTTTCCAGAGTGATTTTGTTGCCAAGTTTATCAGTTATTTTAACTTCTTGACCATCCTTGTTGGTGGGTATGATTTCAACAGAGTTAGATTGATTTGCAGCAGTGTTTTCAACTTGGTCATTTTTCCTCAACCCTATTCCAAATTTTACATTGCTTTCAATCTGTTTTTCAAGCATAATTTCATAACCTTTTCAGGATTCCACCCATTTTTCACAAGTGATCTGGGTGGATTCCAACTCCTTTTTACATTTATGATATTTTTCTATCATGGTCTGGAGTTGATCCTTGGTTATGCTATGCTCATTTTTGAGGCTGCAAATCTCATTTTCTTTTTCAGACAATTTGATTTTCAATTGTTTTAAAGATTTTTCAAATTGTACTTCATCATTTAACAATCTATCTCTAAGGTTTTCATTCACCTCCTTGATGTTTGCAAATGCTATGATGCATTTGTCTGAACAAAGGTTTTTAAGCACCTGGGGTGATACCTTAGTTGCAGCCATCATGGCACAATCACAGACATGTTCACTTTCTTCTGGTTTCTTCTCTTCTTCAGAAGACCAGGGGTCGGACAGTGGTTCCAACAGGGGTTCTGAATTTTCTTCCAATAGTTGTTCACCAACAACAACAGTAACCACTGCTTCAACAATTTTATCCACTGTTTCAACACTAGATGTTCTTTCTTCAGTTTCCAACCCTTCAGGAATTGACACTAATGCTGCAAAACAAAATTCATCACTAGAAACTGTTAGTACATTACGTCTGTAGCTTCTGTCAGCATGTAGTCATATTTTGTATTCTGTATATTGTCAGTATGTATGTATGTAGTTAGCATGACAACTCAGGAATAGGTTTTGTATGTAAGAGTGTTGTTTGGGACAAGTTCATCCGCACGCATGGCAATACGCACGGATGGTAATACGCACGGATGACTTATCCGCACGAATAAGTCATACGCGCGGATGGCCATACGCACGGGTAAGCCATACGCACGGGTAGCCCACCCGCACGTACAACACTTATTAGGTTCCTGAGTTTGTCTATAAATAGGAGGTCCGGTGCTACTTTGTTAGAACTTTTGACACGCACGGATAGTCTGTACTTCTACCGGATCTTGTGACTTTCAGAACAGTTAATAGAACGAACAGACAAGCAGTTAAACGTTGAATTCTGTGTTGCACACATCTGTGATTCGTCATAATGGATTCCGCACATTAAGACGAAATCGATTCATCTTGTTCCTACGATCAGATCCTGTATCAACGGGACCAACAAGTGGTATCAGAGCATCCAGGGAGCTGAATCGAGATCAACAACACCGAATTCACCGGAATTCAAGCTTTATTCGCTGACCGAAGTCAAATTTCACCGGAGATTTGACATCTGTTGCCGATTTGATTCAAATTTCATCGGAAATTTGACAGATTTCTTCTACATCTACTTAGTTTTTACATCTGTTCTTCATTTGTCACCATAAAATCACAAAAACTTAAAAATTAAGCAAGAATCTACGGTTAAAATTTGATAAAATTGATATCAAACGATTCGCAATGATTCAAAGTATAATCCTACTTAGTTTCATAATCAGATTCAACCTAAATCTAGATCAAATTCATCGAAAATCATGTTTATCTGTTCGTATTTGATGACGTCACTCACCCGTGCGGACAGCTGTCCTAACGGATTGGATTAGTTAGTTGCTAAAAGTTGTTTGCTGACATCATCATTGTTACACGCATGGATTACAACCCATGCGGATAACCTAAAAAGTCAAAAAGTCAAAGTTACCCGTACTCACAACCATCCGAGCGGATCACCGTCCGTGCGGATAAACTTTGTCACCATCCGTATTCCTACTTGAACGGATAACCATCCGGTTCAAGTGTTTGAAATTTTTAGAATTTGTAAAATTGTCTAAGTGTTTGAAAATTGTTTCAGGTATTTGAAAATGGAAGAATTCATGAATCCCTTTAGTGAGATGCATGCTTTCGCGGGTAATTCCGGAGACAATACTTCCAACCATTCAAATGATAATCCGAACCCGAAGAAAACTTTATCCGATGCCCTAAGTGTTGAAAGCGCATATGGTACCTACAACAAACCACCAAAGCTAATGGCAATCGAAGAATATAATCGGTGGGCAAAAAGATTCGAAGAATGGCTGAAAGCTTTCGCATATCAGAGCTGGAAGAACTTAAAGAACGGTTATGCTGCAGAAAGACAAGATTGTGAGAATTTGTCAGAAACTGAATCCATAGAGAACTTTGTAGCTGAACAAAAATGCATCGCTTTGATTCACCAGTCCGTAAGAGACGACATTATTTCACTCATTGAATACACAAACGCAAAAGATCTATGGGAAAAGTTAAATAAAAAATGTGTAGGAAGTACATAAATAATCAAAAACAAAAAGAAATTGCTGAGAAAGGAGTTTGATTTGTTCGGATGCTTAAAAAATGAATCCGTTTGTAAGATGATTGAAAGATTTGGGCACTTAAAGTTGGAATTGGCGAGGCACGGAATTCTCTATTCTCAAGAGGAGCTAGTTGACAAACTGTTCGATTCACTACCAGAAGAGATGGATTGGCAGTACTATGCATTGATGTTAAAGAATACAATCAAAGCTGAAGATCTGACTGTCGATTTGCTGATTGAAAGACTAGAGAGTCATGAATTGGAGATAAAGAAAACACACAAGATAAATCATTCATCATACCAACAAAACATGGAGCTGTACTATCCAAAGAGTATGATTCCCAAGAATGTTTCTCCAAGAACTGCTTTCTCCGCTGAAAGTTCAAATCCTACAAGTAAAGAAAGTCCAAGTTCAAACAGTGGTTTTCATGGAGGTTTTTCATCCAATACTCCAAGTCAGGGATCTTCTTCAAATTCTTCAAGTCAACAACAATCTGTTCCAAAGAACGTATTTTCATGCAACATTGCGGTGGATTTGAAGAATGCTCAAAATTTTGATGAGGCGTCAGCCAAACAGCAAATGATCTTTCTAGCATCTGTGTTAGAATCCTACGAAGGGTTAGTAGCCGGGAAGATAGGTAACACCAATCTGACGAAAGAAGATTATGATCAGATTGATCCCGAGGAAATGGAGCTGATCGATATTCGTTGGGCTATGGCCAGTGCTGTTCGTAGAGCACAACATTTCATGGAAATTACTGGCAGAAAGACAATTGGTGGTGCATCTACCAAGCTGGGGTTTGATAAATCCAAGGTGACGTGCTTCAAATGTAAGCAGAAAGGTCACTTCAAACGAGAATGCAGAAATGCATATGCTGATGAGTCAGAAAACCCTTTCAGAGATGATTATTACAAGAGAGTAATTTATCACCAGAATAAATCTGAGCCACCTAGATTGAAGCAGGTTGAAGACAACAAAGAGAAATCTAGAGCTCTTGCTGTGATTCATGATGATGAAGGGTTTGATTGGAGCGAACTGCTACCAGAGGAAGATGCGGTGGGTTATGCATTCGTGACGAAGATTATTCCTTTTAAAGACATTAGAACTGAAGAAGAAAAGCTGGTCAACCGAAGAATGAAAGCCCAAACCAGAATGAGCAGAATTTATAACACATACAGAGAAGCTAAAAGAGCAAAAAAGGTGGGATGCCAACAGAGAATGTTACCTTGATCCACAAGGAAACATTGCAGTTGACCCAGATTCCATTAGTGTTGACGCTCTCACCCAACAATTTGCACAAGAAGAAGAAGCTAGACAAAGAGAATGGTGGGGAGGTGGTGACGAGAAACAAGTAGAGAAAGAAGAAAAAGTCAAAGAATGCTGACGATGGGATCATTGATACATCACAAGAGCTAACGGCTGAAAACTTGAGGAAGATGGCTGAAAAAGTCCTTGCAGCAAAAGAACTTGAGGTAGTTTCTAGTTCTGGAACTGAGTCAACAAACAAGGTCAGTTCAAATGGTACAATTGAGTCAGGTAAGAAAGATAAATCTGAAAATGACTGCAAAAATTGCATGAAAGAGTGCAAAGTTTGTAGCACAATCACTTACCTCAGTAGTAAGAAGATTGAAGATTTGACTAGTAGAGTCAAAAGTGTTGAAAATCAAATCTTAAACCGTGACAAAATGCTGAAAGCTTCGAATGATAGATCAAAAGAATTAGCTGAGAAAATTGAAAATGATAAAAATGACATTGAAAGAATAAGAAAAGAAAACGAAAAGTTGATTCTTGAAAATCGTAAAATTTCTGAAAATTATGAGAAGCTAAAGCGAACGGTTAAAGATTCTGATGAGAGAAACGGTAAAACAACGAAGGAAAATCTTCAACTATCAGGGGTTCTGAGGGTAAAAGAAGAGTTAATCAATCAACAACTTGATGAAATTGCAAAATTGAAGCTTCAGTTTGAAGAAGCTAAGATTGAGAATGAGCGTATTAATTTGAAACTGAGCAGTTACAACTCTGCAAGCTTTGTTTTGCAACACATTGTTCCAAAACCCATTGGGAAAAACAAAGCTGGCGAAGATGTATACCGTGATGGAACTGGGGTGGGGTTTCATCAAGTTCCGCCACCTGTTCTAAATAATTTTTCAAAGAAGCAATCAGGATTGGTTAATGATGAAGTTGAAACAAATGAAATAAAACTGCCAGAGTCGATTGATGTGACATTCTCTTCATCATCATCTGATGACAGTGTTCAAACTGAAATCATTAAAGGCATGGCTGAAAGTGTCTTGGATAGTGATTCGACTGAAGATGAAGAATGTTTTCCGAACAATTACATTCCGAAACCAAATTCTAAAAACAACTTAAATGAAGAACCGGGTCTTGTGATGTACAAGATGTCTGGTTCTGATAAGTTGTATTCAGACTTTGAGTTTCCTCTGGAAAATGTTAATGTGAACAAATTGAAAAATGTTTTCAAACTGGTTGAAATTGATTTGTCTGAAGTAGACGGTTTGAAACAGACAAAGAGACAAATGAATTTTGAGAAAGATAAAGCTTACTATAAGAAACCTGTTATTCCACCACGTTTTTCTAACAACAATCAAAATAAATGGTCGGGAGGATATCAGGGTGGTAAGAATTATCAGAAAAAGAATGTTCAGAACAAGAAGTTTGCTGTGAAAAAGGTGTTTGTGAACAGTTCAAGTTCACTTTCTGACGAGGAGTCTGAAATCTTTTTAAAATCAAACAAAGAGTTCTTTAAAAAGAAGGCCTCACAGCCTCAGTCTGAAGGCTCAAGTCGGGTAGTTGACACCCGAACATGCTTCAAATGTAATCAAGTTGGACATATTGCACGAAAGTGTACCAACTTGAAGCCTAAGACTGAAACTGTGAAGAATTCTATCAAGAGAGATGTTGTGAAAAGAAAGGCTCCATTGATTGTTGAGAAAAAGGTTTTGAAAAATGATAACACAAAGATCAAAACTGAATCTGTTAAGAATTCGACATCTAAAAATGATAAATTTTACCAACGGGTTGTATCACCTCAACAAACATGGAAGCCAAAACTTGTTGAAAAGAAAGCAGATTCACCAAAGGTGTCTGAAACTGAAAAATCATCATCTTCAACCAAGAGTCCTGGATATCCTCGGCTCATTTAAATTATTAATGGCCACGACCTATGCACGGGGTGTAGGCAAACACCTGACAGATGCAAATGCTAAAATAATATATAAACCCACATGTTGGGGATAACTCCTTTGTGGGTTCTATAAGTGGTGAGTCGGTTAATCACGACCGGCTTCCAACCGGCCCCAATTGTAAGACAAACATGTAAATCTGTATACAAGATTATATTTAAATAATTGTCCCAAGTTATAAAAGATTTGTGCCATGTGCACTTAAATCAATTTTCTTAAATGTTTTCAAAAGAGTCAGTTAATTGTATTTACCAGTGTAAATTGACGTATTTTCTTAAAGACTGATTTGACAGGTACCTCTCGTAATAGGCTGGAGCTATAGGGTGTAACACAAAGATCAAAACTGAATCTGTTAAGAATTCGACATCTAAAAATGATAAATTTTACCAACGGGTTGTATCACCTCAACAAACATGGAAGCCAAAAGTTGTTGAAAAGAAAGCAGATTCACCAAAGGTGTCTGAAACTGAAAAATCATCATCTTCAACCAAGAAGATGTATGTACCTTTGAAGTTTTATGAGAAACAAAAATCGACTTCTGAAAAAAAGTATGTGGTGAAGAAAAATCAATCAGTTAGTCAACCTCAAAAAGACGAATTTTTCTTATTCAAAGAGGTTGAAGTTGGGACTGCTGAAAGCCTAAAAATGAATGATAAAAATTTTCCGCCACTGTACACTGCAAAAACTCACATTAATATCCAGTTACCTGAGTCAAAAGAGGCTTGGGTAGCATCAAAATCTCATTAAATGTTTTTGACATGTGCAGGAGCTTCCAAGATCCGTTTCACGTTGGATTATGGATAGTGGAGCTTCTCGGCACATGACGGGAAAGATAGCGCTGCTATATGATGTCAGAAATATCAATGGAGGTTATGTAGGGTTCGCAGGTAACCAAGGTGGTAGAATTGTTGGTGAAGGAACGTTATCCAACGGGATCGTCATGTTTGAAAGAGTTAACTACATTGCTGAGCTGGAAAATAATCTGCTAAGTATCTCGCAGATTTGTGACCGGATGTATACTACTCACTTCACAGACAAAGAGTGTTTGATTTTGAAACCAGGCTTTGTTATTCCTGAAGAATGGATCATCATGAGAGCTCCTAGAGTGGATGATCTATATGTTTTAGACATGACTGTAGCAACTACAACAACGGGTCAAGCACACTGTTTTGTTTCCAGAGCAACGGAGAAAGAATCAAAGTTGTGGCATCGTAAGATGGGGCACATTCATCTTCGTAAAATGAATCATCTGGTGCACAATGATTTGGTTCTAGGAGTTCATATTAAAGGTTTCCATCTGGAAAAAGAGTGCATTAGCTGCATGAAAGGCAAGCAAAAGAAAAAGTCACACCCCAAAAAGCAAGTCAATTCAGTCTCAAGACCTTTGGAGAGACTTCACATGGATTTATTTGGTCCTGTGAATGTCAAAAGCATTACAGGAGAACTTTATTGTTTTGTGGTTACTGATGATTATTCCAGATTTTCATGGGTATTATTCTTGAAGACGAAAGAAGAAACGTTTGACAGTTTGAGCAGGTTGTTCAGAAAGATTGAAAATTTGTACCAAAGGCGTATCAGAAGAATTAGAAGTGATAATGGTACTGAGTTCAAGAACAACAAGATGGAAGAATATTGTGATGAAAGAGGTATCTTGCATGAGTTTAGTGCTCCGTACACTCCGCAACAGAATGGAGTAGCAGAACGTAAAAACAGGACGCTAATCGAAACGGCCAGAACAATGCTTGCTGATTCAAAATTACCGATAAATTTCAGGGCAGAAGCAGTTTCAGCCGCATGCTATACTCTCAACAGAGTTCTCACTGTCAAGAAATTCAACAAAACATGCTTTGAGTTGATCAATAACCGAAAACCGAATTTGAAGTATCTTGAACCGTTCGGGTCACCCTGTACTGTTCTAGAGCCATTTGGAAAGTTTGGTCCGAAGAGTATTGAAGGAATATTCGTAGGTTATGCAAGTCCATTACGACGAGTCTTCGTTCCAAGTCTGAAGCGGATTATTGAAGCTCAAAATGTTGAATGTCAAGGTCACACAATGCCTCCACAGAATCCGGGCGACTCATGGCGTTTCAATTATGATGTTTTGTGGGAGTCCTTCAACATAGAAGAAGAACCAGAGTTCTTTGATGAGTTGGATATTCTTAGAGAGTATGAAGATGAAAGGTTTCCAGCAGAAACTTATCGAAAACGACAAGCATCAAATGATGATGAGGCGGGTCCAAGCAATGCTGGAGTACATGACGATTTTGAAAACGATGTTGCTCAAGAAAATCCGACGGTAGAGAATGATAATCAAGAATCCGAAAACAGACCAATATTCGATCATGATGATTCAGACTCTGAGGGGGAGCTAATCCGGTTTTCAAATCAAACTATTCCAGTCAGTCAACAAGTTGCTGATCAAAACGTCACAAATTTGGAGAGCGAAGTGGATGTTTCAGGCGAGGTGATGCCAAGAACGCTTTCTTATCATCCGGAGGAACTGATAATCGGAGAACTGCAATCAGGCGTCCGCACTAGAAGACAGCTTGATCAAGGGCTTACATGTTTTTATACAAAAGTTGCTCCTTTACAAACTGAATTCTCATTAAGTTGTTTTATCTCGCAGATAGAACCAAGGACATACAAAGAGGCGCTTATTGAAGATTCATGGGTAAATGCAATGCAGGAGGAGTTAAGCCAATTCGAAAAGTTAGGTGTGTGGAAGCTAGTAGATTTGCCCGATGGTCACCGGAAGATTAATACCAAATGGGTGTTTAAATGCAAGAGGGATGATCGAGGTGTTATCATTCAAAACAAAGCTCGACTCGTTGTCCAAGGCTTCAGTCAGCAGGAGGGGATAGATTTCACCGAAGTGTATGCCCCTGTCGCAAGACTTGAAGCTATCAGAATCTTCCTTGCATTCGCATCGTGGAAAGGATTTAAAGTTTTTCAGTTAGATGTGAAGTCGGCGTTTCTCTACGGCAAGGTAAAAGAGGAGGTTTATGTCGGACAGCCACCGGGCTTCACCGACCCAATTCACAAAGACAGAGTCTATCTTCTTGACAAAGCATTGTACGGCTTACATCAGGCCCCGAGAGCCTGGTATGAGACCTTGTCTCAACATCTGTTAGCCAACCACTTCACTCGAGGAAAGATAGACGCCACTCTTTTCACAAAAGAAGTCGACGGGCATCTTCTGATTGTCCAAATTTACGTGGACGACATAATTTTCGGGTCTACAAATGAACAACTCTGCAAAGATTTTGAACAAGTTATGAAGCAGAAGTTTGAAATGTCTTCAATGGGTGAGATGAAGTTCTTCTTGGGACTTTAAGTTGATCAACTTCCCGAGGGAACTTTCATACATCAAACAAAATACGTTCATGATGTTCTGGAGAAATTCGGGATGTCAGGAATGTCACCAATGTCCACCCCATTAGCGACGAACCATGGGATAAACCCTGATCTCACCGGAGAGAAGGTAGATGAAACATTGTATCATTCCATGATCGGCTCGTTAATGTACTTGACGGCATCAAGACCGGATATTATGTACCCAACCTGCCTCGCAGCTCGATTTCAGTCAAATCCTAGAGCTTCGCACATGGTAATTGTGAAAAGGATTCTACGCTACCTGAAAGGAACTCCATCTCTGGGGTTGTGGTATCCAAAAGTTGGCGACTTTATGCTCGAAGGATATTCTGATTCTGATTTCGGATGCTGCAAAGTGAATGCTAAATCAACAACAGCGGGGTGCCAGTTTTTCGGACCACGATTGGTCACCTGGCAATGCAAGAAGCAGACCTCTGTAGCTTTATCCACTTGTGAAGCTGAATATGTAACTGCTAGCAGCTGCTGCTCTCAGATCTTGTGGATCCAGCAACAGATGCGAGACTGCGGTTTGCAATTTCTTAACTCCCCTATCTTTGTTGATAATGAGGCAGCAATTAACATAACAAAAAATCCTGTTCATCACGCTAAAACAAAACACATTGAAATTCGTCATCACTTCATCCGAGACTGTTTCGAGAAGAAGTTGATACGAATAGAGAAAATCCACACCGATGAACAAAAAGCTGACTTACATACCAAAGCTTGTGACAAAACACGCTTTAAATATCTTTTGAAACTTAATGGTATGAAGTTGCTATCGGATGCGGAGGAAATTGTTGGCGTTGATGAAGGTGCCACTGTAGATGATGTTGAGAAACAATCTGCAATGGTTTGTCGAATTTTTACTTGTTTTGGTCTTTAGGGGGAGATAGTAGTTTTATTTTCAGAAAATACAAAAACAATAAAAAATTCGAAAAAGCAAAAAACATTAGAAAATTTCAAAAACCTAAAAACATGATAAAATTTCAAAAAGTGTTTTTGTAAAAAGGGAAAATGATAGTACATCAGCTAGACGGTTTCAGTACGCTAAAGAAATGGAAAGTTTAAAATGAGTTAAATAGTATCACTAATGATGTGTCGATAGGTTTTTAGACATTTAGTATATTTGTTCGGGATATAAACCTAAAATCTTACTTGCTTATTTCGTGGGGAACACTACTTGGATATATAGGTAACCCCTGAAATCTCGTTTGAAAGGTCTCATAATCTGATATACTAGCTCTTTATTCTCAATGATGTCTGGGGTATTATTCCGGGACTTCTGCTAAACGGTAGTTCTGACCTAGTCCTTGGATAATACTTTCTGCAAATGCTTGAAAAATAGCATTAAACCCTCAGCATGCCGATGAAACAATAAAATTGATAGTCGCTGCTGTTGTAAGCAAAAAGATCCTCTAAAGGGGACACACCTTAAAGTCGAAGCTGATATCTCTCTGCGTATACGGAAGTATCGACCTGAGATCCCTCGGCCCTCGCATACCTAATTTATGTACAGATATCATTGTAGTATACTTACCTGTAAGACTGATTATTGGGATTCTGGATACGGGAGTATATTCAAGAGGTGGGACACACGTATAAGTTTAAGTCTCTAAAATACTAAATCAGTATCCTGAACAGATTGAAATGTGTGTAAGAATTTAAGATGGATCAGTATATCGACAATCGAGGTGAATTGTTTAATGTTTGGCATGAAATCAAGCTTAATGGTACTTGTAACTTGTCGGAAGCTGATATGATTCCCTAACACGCTCACCAAAAATATGTTTGTAAATAGTTTACATTTACTGCTCTTATATTTATGTTTTTCATTTTCTAGTCTTCTTGCTTCATTAAAATTCCAAAAAGATTTTATTTTTCTGCTTTATTTTTCGACAAATCAAAGTGGAGAGTTGATCTTCGGATTCGAAAGTGATAGAAGATGCAGGAAGTTTCTGGGATGGAAGATGAGTTTGGAGCTAATCATAACTGATCTGTAATTAAAATGTGAAACACAAGTTCATTAAGTTGATACTTGAAATTTTTCAGAAAAATGATTGAACAAAAATTTCAAAAAGTCAGTATGTTTTGTTTCAGGTCAACCAAGGTCATTAAGTTGGACTTGGTCGACAAATTAAGTAACTTGGGTCATTAATTTGAACCAAGCAACTTAAGTGGATTTCTAATCTGACAAAATTTTGAGAAAAATCAAAGTTGTTATTGAAAAGGTTTTAGTGTGCCTCATTCGGATGTTCATCCGGACGGGTAGCCATACGCACGGATGGCAATGCGCCCGGGTGACCATACGCGTTTGTTGAGAGTATAAATAGAGGGTCAAAGAGTCAGTCAAAGCTATCCGCACGCACAATACTCTTTCTCTCTCACACTTTGACTTTCTGATTTCGGAATTCTTTGCACGGATCTTTGTTTTCGTTGGATTACACAACATTTACAATGGCAAAGGTATGTTTTTTTCTAACTTAGATCTACAATAATCCATTGTTTGTTATCTGTTCATCGTGTAACTTTACTTTCGGAGCTTTAATCTTAGATCTAGCCTATGTTAGTTCGTTTTGTCATGAATAAATCATAGGGTTTTGCTCGGAATGCTTAGATCTAGGATTTTACCGGTTTAATTTGTGTTATAACATGTTAAAATCTGGTAGATCTGATGTTTGGACGGTACATAGTGTCGGCTAGGTTTTTGTGAAATTAACCTGTGAATAGGAAGTTTTAGACATCATTGAACATAGGGTTTTGATCGCGTTGATATCCTCTGTATAGATCCGTGTTCAATTTTAGATTTTTCCATAGAAAATTTTTGATGTTCATAAACTGTTCTTCATCTGTGACTTGTATCTGCACGTATGACTTGTGCGCACGGATGGCAATCCGTGACAAAGTCATGTTGTATGCACGGATGGCAATCCGTGACAAAGTCATGCTGTATGCACGGATGGCAATCCGTGACAAAGTCATGCTGTACGCACGTATGACAATCCGTGGCAATGTCATGTTGTACGCACGGATGACAAGTTGGGCACATGTTGTACGCACGGATGGTAATCCGTTGGAATGTCAGGCTATACGCACGTATGGCAATACGCACGTATGGTAATACGCACGGATAGCCATACGTACGGATAACCATTCTAGTGCCTTACCATACAACAAGTCTTTCTTTGTCAGAATATTTTGAGCTCCCAAAATTATTTCTTAAATGAATAAAATTTCTGCAGGATTGGGATAAAGCTCATAATATATATTGTGTATTGGATGAAGTGTTTACCGAAAACTCAATAGTTCAAGATGTTGCGAAATTCTTAAGAGAGAGCAGAATCTCTAAGGCTTTAACTGATAAGGCAGTAGCTTATGAATCGCATGTGAAACGATTTTGGAGTGCTGTAAGATACGAAGAGAGTGATAAGACCATTTATTCTGCTATATCTAAGAAGGATGAGAATGGAAGAGATATAGATGTGGAGATGAAAGTGACAGTTGGTGTTATAAGGAGAGTGTTGAATTTAGGAGACAATGATAGTGACCCAACCATAGTTTCTGAACGTCTAGTAAAAGGATTGTGGTGTAGGATGGGTTTTGCTGGTAGTGTAAATGGAAGGATGCAGAAGACAAGTTTCAGTCACGCTTATAAATTTATGGCTCATTGTGTGATTCATGCATTGTCACACAGAAAAGGTGGATATGATGAAACTCAAGACTATATAATGAACATCATTGCTTGTCTTGTGCTGAACAGACCGTACAATATCTCTCAAGTAATTTTTGATCACATGTCTGAGAATGTAAAGGATGGAAGCAAGAGGTTCCTTATGTATCCTAGGTTTGTTCAGATGTTGATAGATAATCAGTTTGAAGGATTAGAAAAGAGAAGTAATGACATTTTGGGGTTGAGACACATGACACCAGACACAATCAGTAGGTTGATCAAAGGTCCAAATCCAGGAGCAAAGAGAATGATCTGCAAAATTTCAAATCCAAACTATGTAGCTCCTGAAAATGATGCTTGGAGACATGAAGATAGCAATTCTGATAATGAAGATAACAGGATGAGTTTGTTTTATAAGAAAGATACAAGATGGTGGTGTATAAAAGATGGAAAAAGAAAGAGAACTCCAAAGACGTCCCCTGCAGTTTCTATTCCGAAGAATGTGAAAAAGGGTATTGTGAAAGGGGGAGTCATAAGGAAATTAGAATTTTATATTATGAAAATTTCTAATAAATTTGTCAAAACATCTGTTTTGCAGGGTCTTCTGGAAAACAGCAGCACAAGTTGATAGATGAAAAAAGTTCTGGAACCGTCAACAGTTATTCAAGAAGGTGCTGAATTGTTATCACAATCTCTTCAAAGTTTCTTGAAGAAGAATGAGGATGCTGCTAAAGGTGTTAGAGATCAAGAAGGAGTCGTTCAAGATCTATCAAGTGATGATGATTCTGAAACCACTATATCAGAATCTGAACTTGATCCACTTACTCTTGGGAAAGGAAAAGCTCAGTTAAAGAAGAAGTCTCCAAAGAAAAAGAAAGGGTCAGACGAAGAAGATTCAACTTATGATCCTGAGAGTCCAAAGAAACAAATCAAGAAAAGAAAAGCAGTTGTAGCTGGTCTTATTCCAAGAAGTGTTCGAGCAAGAAAAGGCGAAAGTCAAGTTCAAAAGGAACATGATGGTAAAGATACTCAACATGTTGAATCATCTCAACAACAAGAAACAGAAGCCGAAAAACAGACTAGTCACGATGACTACATTGAAGTTACTGAGGGTGGAGTCTTTTGTTCAAAGTTTCCAAAAGTACCAGAAACTATAGAGATTCCAGAATCATCCTCACGGCCAAGAGATTCAGATGATTTCTTCAGCAATATTCCACCTGCTTCAGGTGATCCGTTGGAAGATCTGAATTTTGATGATGACTTATTCAACAATGAAGCAGTGAGAGTTCTGGCAAAGAAAGTCAAAGATCTTGAAAAAGAGAAAGAAAAGGCTGAAAGCGAACGTGATCTTTTATTGAAGCAAGTTAATAAAATAATGAAAGCTCATGATCAACTTAGAACGGTGTTAATCCAGGATGAACACACCATGAAGAAAATAAAGGAAGACGGTGAAAGCAATACTAAAGTGATTGAAGCTCTTATGGCAGAAATTTCTTCATTGAACAAGAATCTCCAAGATGTAAACCAAACACTCAATCAGCTGCTCAGTGAAATGAGTGAATCTACTTCAAACGAAATGAAAGCAATGAAGTTGGAGATGGAAGCCATGAAAGCAGACAAAGTGATGAAAGATGAACAACTGAAGATGTTATACTCTGTTGTGGAAAATCTTTTGAAAAAGGATGTTCATGCTGCTTACAATGAAATTGAAGTAAGGAAAGTTGAAGAGAGAAGATTTGAAAGAGAACGAAGACTAGCTGAGGATGCTATCTAAAAGAACAAAAGTATAATTGAAGATGTTCAGGAAGCTGGTGGTTCTTCACTTCAAGTTGATGCTTAAATGATTGATGCTGAACATGCTCAAGATCAACATGCTCAAGACCAAGTTGCTCAAGAACAAGTTGTACATGATCAAGACTTCATGTTAGTTGGAGAGCCTTCTCAAATCATTGATTATGATGAAATCATTCGTAGAGTTGCTGCTGATCAAAAGAAGAAGAAGGCCAAAGAAGTGTTGCTATTAGAATTCAAAACAAAGCAATTTGTTCTTGTTGGTGATGCATATCCAGTGCCACTCAACGTAAAAGATGCTCTTCACAGAATGAAAATCATGAAAAAGAGAAAAGAAGCAAAGAAAGCTCGAGGTGAAGAGGTTAGTGATTCTGATGAAGAACTTCTTGGAGATGATGAAGCAGACGACGATGATGAGAAAGACGATGATAATAAGAAAGATGATGATAAGAAGAATGATGACGATGATCAAGGTTCTTCAGGATTGATTGTGAAGAATCCTATTGATGAGCAAAAGATTGAGGAGTTTCTGAATGATCAGATCAACGAGCAAGAAGATGATGATCATCAAGAAACTTCCACTTCTGGAAAGCAACACATGGATCAGGTATTCCTCACAAATCCTATCGTCATTTTCTTACAAGATAAAAATCAGGAAGAGATTGAGGTTAGAAGAACAAGGGAAGAGATGTTAGAGGAATTGGGTTTGCAAGAAGGTAAATTTAAATTCGATATTGAAGATGAGATTCCTGAAACTTCTGAAGATGTACTTGAGTCAAGATATGCCTTTGAAGCTGATAATTACAACGAAGTAATTGTTGAAGATGCTTCAGATTCATCTGATGATGAAGTTGTTTTTCATTATTCTGGGATTGATGAAACATTTCCTTCGTTGTCGGAAATGTTCAAAGATCGAAATGAAGAAGAAATTAGAAGAAAGATAGTGGAGAAAGTGTCTGCAGAAGGTATTCCAGATACCATACCAAGAGAAAATCTTGCAGAAGAAAGAAAGAAATGGTACAAACTCATGCCAAAAGAGAGAAAGAAACTTCGGGCACTACAATTCTTTACACACGACAAAGAACTCTCTTGGGGTGACATTCTCTCATGGGGATATTTGGAAGACTTGAAAGTTTATGCAATCAGAAGAGAACAGGGAGTACAGTATTTTGAGTTCTTGTCTGATATCAAAACTCTGCCTTGGTGGGATATAGATGAGTTGGTAAAAACAAAGAACATCAAAGAATTCTACCATGGGTTAGATGTAAAGCAACATGATCAAAGGTTATGGAATTATGTGAAGCTGCAAGCTGAGAAAAGATATCCTGATTGGAAACCACACTTTCCACAACGAATTGAAAGAATCTTAGAAAGTGGTGAAAAGGATATTACTCTGGATATCAAGCCTCCTAGTTGTTTGAAGAATATGCCTTTACGGGCAATGGAGCAAGATTTCCACGATGAGTTTGAAGGGTGGTTGTACAATCAAACTACATCTGAAGCAATAATTTCTTTAAATAACAAGTCCACAGGAGAAGCAAGAAGGATTTGTGTGTTAGATCCTATGTGGCTTGTCAATTGCTCAAAGAAAGATATCGATTGTCTGTTCTACAACAAGATAGTCTACGAGAGACCTGATAGAGAGCAAGCCTTGCAATATCAAAAAGTTGTGGATGTTTGTTACGCAAAAGACATCAACTCTGGAAGATATTGGAAGACAAAATGGAGAGATCTAGAGATTGATGAGTTCTTGAAAGTATACAAGCGTGAACAACATTCTAAAAAGATTGCTGAAAGAGCTGCTGAGTTGGGAAAACGTAGATTGGGGATTGTTCCTCCAACAGATCAGACACCAATTGAATCTGAAGAAAACAAAATTCCAAGGTGGGAACGGAAGCGTGATGGAGATCCTGTCTACAGACATTGGTGGTTGACTGAGGGAAGACAAAAGAGAAAAAGAATGTTGGAGGAAAAAGCACAGAAAAGAAGAGAGAAAGCGCGAGAACGAAGACGCAACAGAAGGAATTAAAGACTATGCTGGAAGGTACTACAGCTACATCCGAGGGGGAGTCTGTTAGTACATTACGTCTATAGCTTCTGTCAGCATGTAGTCATATTTTGTATTCTATATATTGTCAGTATGTATGTATGTAGTTAGCATGACAACTCAGGAATAGGTTTTGTATGTAAGAGTGTTGTTTGGGACAAGTTCATCCGCACGCATGGCAATACGCACGGATGGTAATACGCACGGATGGCCATACGCACGGGTAAGCCATACGCACGGGTAGCCCACCCGCACGTACAACACTTATTAGGTTCCTGAGTTTGTCTATAAATAGGAGGTCCGATGCTACTTTGTTAGAACTTTTGACACGCACGGATAGTCTGTACTTCTACCGGATCTTGTGACTTTCAGAACAGTTAATAGAACGATCAGACAAGCAGTTAAACGTTGAATTCTGTGTTGCACACATCCGTGATTCGTCATAATGGATTCCGCACATTAAGACGAAATCGATTCATCTTGTTCCTACGATCAGATCCTGTATCAACGGGACCAACAGAAACAATATCATCAGCATATATAAAAAATTTTCATCTCCTAGTTCCTCAGGCAAGCTACTCCAATCAACAAAGCCTTGTGTGAAAAAGCTTTGCTGATCTGCTTGAACAGCTGTTTGTGCAGCTTGTTGCACCTAAACCTGAGAAACTGGGGCTTGGACATACTGTATCTGAGGAACAGTGGTTTGGACATAATGCACAGGAACAGGGGTTGTAGGGTGTGCATAGTGAGCAGTGTTTACATGAGCAGCAGGGGCATATTAGGAATACTTCACAGTGGTTTGGTTATTTTGTGGTCTACAACTAGGGTGTGTGATGATTGGTCCATTGTTTTGACTCCTACACTCTCTAGCAAAATGACCTAACCTATTACACTTGTAGCATTTGATCTTTGATTTATCTAACCCTACTTTTAAGTTTCTATGTAACCCTGGAAATTTTCTCCCTGTTCTTTTCAAAAACTTGCTGGTTCTAACACTCAGCAGTGCAAGTTGGTGCAGAATATCCAACTATTCCAAATCAGTTGGATCAAAATGCTGTAAGTCATTTAGATCAAAAGACAGATTATTAGAATTCTGATTTTCTCCATTTGCTGTATAAGCATAATTGGATGAGTGAGAATCAGAGTTAAAAGCTCCACCAGTTGTTATGTCAATGTAATGATCATAACTCTGATCCTTACTACTACCAGATTCTTCCGGACCCAAAAGAGCTGTGTTGCCAAATGAATAGTCATCTGCAACCTTCCCAGTCTCCTGTAACTTCTTTTTCTGGTTCAACTCCCTTTCATAGGTCAGGAGTCTACCATGAAGTTGGGTCAGGGTCAGATCTTTGAACCCAACTGAATTTCTGGTTACAAAAGCAATTGTGTCCCATTTTTCAGGAAGTGACCTAAGAAACCTACTGTTTTGGGTTGCTTTAGCAAATTCAACCTTAACAAGTTTTAGTTCACTTATGAGATAGCTAAAACGTTCAAACTGTTGTGTTAGTGATTCACCCTTAGTGTGACAAAAGGTATCATACTGTTGGTTCAAAATTTCCCTGTTATTTTCAATTACTTCTTCAGTCCCACCAAATTGTTCCTTAAGTCCATCCCACAATTCCTTGGCACTGTTACAGTGTAACAACCCAGCATAAATTTCATTTGGGAGTGCAGATGCAACGATGCTAAACGCCTTGGCATCCAGTTCAATTTTCTGAAAATCCTGATCAATATAGTTTTCAATTTTCTTAGGTTTAAAAACTTTTGGATCCTCAGCACTCGGCACCATTGGAACATGTGGTCCAAAGACAACTGACTTCCAATATCCGGTATTCTGTTGAGCTAGGATGTGGCTCATCCTTCGCTCCCAGATGTTGTATTCAGATCTGACCAACATAGGTGGTTTGAAAAGAGAACCAGTGTTATTAGTGTTATCCTGTGATTGTGTAGACATTTTGGTGTTTACAGGTACCAAATAATCAAATTTTGTAGTGATTAACCCTTACTTTGTTTTTCAACTAAATACGAACAATCAAAAGTACCAACGAATTTGAGCTGAACTTTTACGTCAAAATGATTGTTAGATCAAGTTTGACTGTCCTTGCTTTGATACCAACTGTTAGGATCTGAGTTTCTTATGATTGTGTTCGTTTAACTAGAATGAAGATGGAACAGAGATAATTGCAGCGGAAATAGATGGAATAAACTTTCAACACACAATCAATGGAAAAATAAGTTTTAAGCAAACATGTTTGACATATAATCGAATGATTGTATTTATTACAATAATCAATTACAATGCATGCATGCACTAATCTCCCCCTCAGCCTGAGCTCACTTGATTGTTCGTACAAAATGACTTTGTGTGAAACAACTAATAGAACAGTACATAATACTATTCTATTTATAGTACATAACAACCACTGAGCATCTTTGGCTGACGTCACCATGAAAGTGACATCTAACCTCCTAACAAACTCTATCTACTCTATACAACCACTGATCATAAACCACTAATTAACTAAACAATACAAAGAATAAACTAAACTACTGATTCTTCATTCCACTGCCATAGCTCCAGCAGTGCTTTGAGTCTTCAGCAGTACTTGAGTCATATCAGCAGATTGAGTATCAGTGCTTTCTCTTCAACAGTCTATAGATCAGCAGCAGTTGTAAGGGCAGTGCTTTGGGTCATCAGATGTTAGGGCCACTTTCAAGGGGAAAGATTAAGTACAAACAACTGCTTATTCTGAATCCACTGCTCTGAGCTAGTTTTGGCTTTATCAACTGTTCTTTTGTAGGGTTCAATCCAACAGCAATTTGTCACCGGGTTTGGTTGATGGGGTGGTTAAGGATATTACGGGTAATGAAAGTGATGAGGATGAAGTCTCACCACCGATTGTGTCTAAGGACTCTAATGTTGAAAAAGTAGTTCAAAAACCGGGGTTGGGTGAAATTTTAAAAGATAAGAATGATGAAGGGGGACCAAGTCAAGTCCCATTTCCATCGGCTCTACTTGACCCTGGTAGGAAAAATTTTATCTCAACAAGGGGTCCTCAAAGAGAGGAGTTGTGGGACATTTTCAAACAAGTAAAAGTTAACCTCCCGTTGCTTGATGCAATTAAACAAGTACCCGCTTACGCTAAATTTTTAAAAGAATTATACACACAAAAGAGGCAACAAAACAAAAAAGATGCCTAAGCGGGTCGACTTAACCAGGAAAGTTAGTGCGGTACTTAATGGGGAGTTTCCTCTTAAGCTCTAAGATCCGGGAACGCCATTAATAAGTATTCAAGTTGGTAATTTTCAAATGTCAAAGGCGCTTTTAGATCTTGGAGCCGGAGTGAGTATTTTACTGGGGGGCTTATACGACCAATATGATTTTGGTCCATTAGCACGGGTGGAGACAACGGTTGTTTTAGCCGATTTGTCTCATAAGTTACCTCGTGGGATGGTGCAAGATGTCATAGTAAAAATTGATGAGTTTTATTATCCGGTTGACTTTTAGTCTTAGATTACTCATCCGCTGACCCGAAACAACAACAAAATGTTATTTTGGGTCGGCCATTTTTGAGCACCGCGCATGCTGTGATTGATTGTTGATTTGGTACGGTCGACATGACATTCGGGAATAGAAAAATGAGATTGAATGTGTTTACTAACAATTCTAATTCTATTGGTGTTGATGAGTGTTTTATGGCAGATTTAGTTGATGGATGTGACCCGCATGAGTATGAGGAAGATAGTTTAGATACTTGTGTTTGTGATTTTTCTGAACAGGTGCATACTTGTGCATTGAGGGGTGAAGAGCAAGAGCAGGATGCTATGGCACTAAAAGAGGGTCGACCTCCATGGACCCATCAATTTGCGAGCTTACCGGTGGAAATAAATTCGGGTACTAAACCATCTTTGTATGGACCACCAAAATTGGAGTTGAAAGACTTGCCAAGCCACTTAAAGTATGCATTTTTAGGGGATAATGACACTTTACCGGTCATTATTGCCTCTAATTTGGAGATGACTCAAGAGCAAGCATAAAGGCGAATAGAGGGGCTATTGGGTGGACGATTGCTGACTTGAAAGGAATTACTCCATCAATCATTATGCACAAAATCATCACCACCGAGGATGCAAAACCAACAAGGGAGGCACAAAGGAGATTGAACCCGAATCTACGAGAAGTGGTAAAAAAGGAGGTAATTAAGTGGTTAGACGCGGGGATTATCTATCCTATTTTGGATAGTGCTTGGGTAAGTCCTAGCCAAGTAGTGCCTAAGAAGGCCGGCATTCAAGTAATAAAAGATGAGAATGGTGAACAAATCGCCACCCGACCGGTCACCTGGTGGCGTGTTTGTATTGATTACCGAAAGTTGAATGCCGCCACTTCTAAGGACCATTCCCGCTACCTTTCATTGACCAAATTATTGAAAAATTATCGGGTAAAAAATATTACTACTTTTTAGATGGTTACTCGGGTTATAATCAAATTGCAATTCACCCAGATGACCAACACAAGACCACCTTCACTTGTCCATATGGCACTTTTGCCTTTTGGCGAATGCCATTTGGCTTGTGTAATGCACCGGCAACTTTCCAACGATGTATGATAAGTATTTTCTCGGACATGGTTGGGGAGTCGCTTGAGGTATTTATGGATGACTTTTCCATTTTTGGCACTAGTTTTGTATCTTGTCTCAATGAATTGAAAAAAGTTTTACAAAGATGTGTTGAGAAAAATTTGGTGCTAAGTTGGGAGAAAAGTCATTTCATGGTGAAAGAGGGTATTGTGTTAGGCCATGTTATATCGGAAAGGGAGATGGAGGTGGATAAGGCAAAAATTCGGGTAATATCATCTTTGCCTCCACCAAAGAATGTGAAAGGGGTAAGGTCATTTTTGGGACATGCGGGTTTTTATCGACGTTTCATTAAAGGTTTTAGTGTTATTACTAAACCTTTATATAATTTGTTATTAAAAGATGTTCCATTTGACTTTACTAATGAATGTTTGCAAGCTTTCAATGTTTTGAAGGAACAATTGGTGAAAGCTCCCATTTTGCAACCACCGAATTGGTCAAAGCCGTTGGCAATTTACTATGCAAGCAAGACATTGTCCGAGGCGCAACTAAATTACACCACAACCGAAAAGGAATTATTAGTAGTGGTGTATGACTTGGATAAGTTCTGGTCTTACATATGGGGAAGCAAAGTGATTGTGTATTCGGACCATAGCGCGATTTGGTATTTAATAGAGAAGAAAGATGCAAAGCCCCGTTTGATCCGTTGGGTGTTGTTATTGCAAGAATTTGATTTAGAAATTTGGGATGAAAAAGGAAGTGAAAACGTAGTGGCAGATCACTTATCTCGAATTCCGGTGGAAGGGGTTGATGATTTGAGTAAGATTAATGAGAGGTTCCCCGATGAGCAATTGATGGCCGTGTCTACTTTCGTTGCACCGTGGTATGCCCATTATGTGAATTATCTAGTCACGGGTGCAATCCCAAGTCATTGGACCAAGAAAAGAAGGCAATAATTCATGGCCCAAGTTAAGCAATATATTTGGGATGAGCCAGACCTTTTCAAGATTGGGCCCAATCAAGTCATTCGAAGGTGTGTGCCCGAGACGGAAGTGTTAGAGATTTTGACACATGCCCATTCATCCGCTTGTGGGGGTCATGTTAGTGGCCATAAAACGAGCTACCAGGTGCTTACATGTGGGTTTTATTGGCCTACGATTTTTAAAGAAGCATGTGAGTTTGCACGAAATTGTGTCAATTGTCAAAAGATGGGAAGTATTTCAAAGAGGGACGAGATGCCTTTGCAACCGATTCTGGTGGTTGAAATATTTGATGTGTGGGGCATAGACTTTATGGGTCCCTTCCCAAGTTCGAATGGGTTCTTGTACATCTTAGTGGCGGTGGATTACGTATCGAAATGGATTGAAGCTATTCCTACAAGAACAAACGATCATTCAGTTGTATGTAAATTCGTTCAATCTACCATCTTTGCTCGTTTCAGTATTCCAAGAGTGATTATTAGTGATGGTGGGTCGCATTTTAAGAATTTTAATTTCGGAAAACTGTTGAAGCGGTACAATGTGAACCACCGAATCACTACACCGTACCATCCGCAAACAAGTGGACAAGTCGAAGTGTCCAACCGTCAAATCAAAGAAATTCTCATGAAGACGGTACGAACAGATAGGAAAGATTGGTTAAGTAAATTAGACGATGCATTGTGTTGGGATTGAACCCTACCAAAGGAACAGTTGATAAAGCCAAAACTGGATCAGATCAGTGGATTCACAATAAGCAGTTGTTTGCAACAGTTCTTTCCCCTTGAATGTGGCCTAAAATCTGATATCCTCTAATTACCGTCCTTCTACAACAACTGCTGATCTACAACAACTGATGGTATCTAAAGACTATTGAAGACCAAGCACTGATGCTCAATCTACTGATATTGGTCAAGCACTGCTGATGACACAAAGTGCCGCTGGAGCTATAATAGTGGAATGAGAAGCAATAGTTTACTTAGTGTTTTGTTTATTCATTGTAATCAGTAGTTTGTAAGCAGTGTTTGTATATATCAGTGGTTAGAGGTTGTTAGGAGGTTAGATGTCACTTTCATGGTGATGTCAGCAAAGATGCTTCAGTGGTTTGTTCTGTACTATAAATAGAACAGTACCCTGTACTGTTCTATTAGCTCTCTTCATCACGAAGTCATTCGGTACGAATAATCACTATGAGCTCAGGCTGAGGGGGAGATTGTATGCATGCATGCATTGTAATTGAAGATTGTAATAAATATAATCATTCGATTTCATGTTAAACATGTTTGTTGAAAACAATTCTCTCATTTGATTGTGTGTTGAAAGTTTGTTCCATTTAATTCCGCTGCACTTAATTCTAACTCATCTTCATTATTATCAAACGAGCACAATCATAAGAAACTCAGATCCTAACAATTGGTATCAGAGCATGGACAATCAAACTTGATCTAACAATCATTTTGACATAAAAGTTCAGCTCAAAATCGTTGATACTTTTAATTGTTCGTTTTGTTGTAAAACAGAGTAAGGTGTAATCACGTACAAAGTTGATTATTCAGTGGCTGAAAAACAACTAGAATGATGTCACAATCACAGGATGTCAATAATAACATTGGTTCACTCTTCAAACCACCTATGTTGAAGAGATCTGAATACAACATCTGGGAGCGAAGGATGGGTCATGTTAGTTCATATGTCTATAGCTTCCATCTGCATCGAGTCTTATTTTGTGTTGTGTATGTAATTTTGTATATGTATGTACTTGTATGTATGTTTGTGTAAAGACAATTCAGGGATCGGTGCGTGTATGTAAAAGTGATATCCGACGGACGACGAATGTCATCCAATCGGATGGCCATCCGATCGGATGACCATCCGATCGGGTGACACTTATAATCCTCACTGGTTGTTGCCTATAAATAGCTAGCTAGTGTTAGTCATTCAAGAACTTTTGCTGAACTTGATAGCGAAGCTCTGCCAGTCTGTATTTCTACCAGAACAGTTGTACTTTCACAATCTTCAATAGAAATCAGACGGATTAAACGTTGAACATGTTGTTTTTGATTCTTTGACATAATCAAGGGATTCCACACCTTTATTCTATGACAACTGGCACTTTTCCATGCATTCCGTACAATAATTAGACAGTAATCTGTGCTTTAATGACTGCGCATGATCTAGTTTATAAGACGAATGAATTTCTGATTTCTGTTATATACATACAATGGCATTTCATGTTGCAAGACTTTTATCATTACTGCATAGATTTATTAATGCACAGAACAGAGTTAGCACGGTTATCAGACAAACTAGAAGTACTGACGGGAATTCAGTACTTAGACAGACATGATGTTAAGACACAAAATAAGCTCCAGGACCAAGTGATACACTAGTATAGTGTGTAGGAACGTAGGGATTACAAAACTGCCTTCCTAGTGATGACATAGGTACCGGAAAGTGCCAGAAACACACTAAAACTGCAGAATTCTGCAGTAAATAAACAAATTCAGCAATTTTCAGCAATTTAACATCTAAATATAATGCAGAAAAGTGGTTTAATGCTCCAGGATACTTTCCTAAGTGTCGGGAACCGAAACTGTCATAAAATACAACATAAAGCACACTAACTGAGCAATTTAGCACTTTAACAAACAGTAACAAAACGAATAACTGGACACTACCCGGAACATCAAATTCTTACTAGAAGCATTGTTTTAGTGTTACAAAACTAGTTATGGTCACCGAACATCATAACACATATCATAAACATTAAATACATAAAAGACCTAACTAGCACCATTGAATCCTAACTAAATCAAGTAACTAGCCATTAAAAGTTACACTTTACCCCCCCCCATGTTGGACAGTTCGGGGACATGCGTCCCACCCTTGATTTCTTTGTTATATTTTATAAGATTTTGTGGTGGAATATGCCAACAAATATACTATATGCCATCTAGATGTTGGATTTCTTTTTAAAAACCATTAGTCATAACCATCATCACATTCAACAAACAAACCTTTCTCCTTCTTCTCCCTTAGCTCATGGCCACAACACCCTCCCATACAACCTTCATTTTCAATCAATCTCCAACTAATCCATGGTGATCTAGAGGTGTAAGAAGCCAAGTTAGGAAGCTTGGAGGCCTTGGAGATTGAAGGACCTTCACCATTTGCTTTTATCCACTATATTTCTTCTCTTGATCACCCCTAGCCTTGAGCTAGTGGCAAGAACCTTGATCTTTCTATTTTACATCTATTTCAAGTGGTAAAAAATGTTACATAAGGATAATCTTGAGGAACATGAAGAATCACAAGAATAAAATATGAACATAAGCTTGAATACATAAGAAATCTTAATGTTTATGTGTTGTAATACCTGTTGATCGTTGATTGCTTGTGAAAATGATGTTGATCAACATATGATCTTGCTAGATCAAGAATAAAAACATAATCTAGCAAGATGAGAGGATGAAAGTGTTGTAGGATCATAGATCATCCTCATAAGAAACATGAACTTGAAAGGATATGTGGTTTTCTTGAAAAATAATGATCAAAGTAAGTTGTAATACTTGTAGATCTAAAATTTTATGGATGGTTTTTCAAAGGAACCAAGTTAAAAACACAAAATTTACTTGATCTTGGTTCTTACATAAATAAACCCTATTTTTAAAGGTTAAATAAGTGTAGAAACACTTATGTAACAAGAAAAATCAAAGATGAAATATTTTTAGAGAACATGAATATAAGTTGTAAACATCTACTTTCTTTAAAAATGAAGTTTTTAAAGAATCAATCACACTTTAAAGGGTAACAAGGCTTACTAAGAACACTAGTAAGTTACTACAAACTTTTGTGAAATTTCAAGTTCATGAAGCAGTAGATTATGCTTGTTTTTGGCAAGATCGGTAAGTGTAGATTGTTCATGGTTGATGGTGAATTGACTGTGTTGATTTTACAAAAGAAAATCATATACCTTGATGGTATGGAAACCTCCATTTTTAGGGGAAACTATGGCAAAATTTTTCTAAAAATTAAACACTTAGAAAAATATTTCTAAACAAATATTTTCAAGTGTATTATAAACCATAAATTTTTACATAAACTTTGCCATAATTTTTGGTTACAAAAATATAAATATTGGAGGTTGGTTTTTATAAATAAAAGTGACTAAATATGTATTTAGGAAATATATATTTAGATGTCACCATGTGTGTGAATATCTGTATATTATGTGTATTAGTTATATTATTTTAGGACTTGAAATAATATAACTCACCAAAATAAAAAGAAATTACAATCCAAAATATTACCAAAATTCCAAGAATATGAATATACAAATTATACACAAAATATTGGTGAAACCAAACTAGAGAATATAACTTTGTTGGTGCATACATCTGTCGTCTTCGTCTTATATCGAGTCTTGGTTGCGTTGCGGATCTGATCAAGTGTGACATCATCAAAAATGTCATCATGTGACATCAATGATGACATCACAACATTCTAGATGATGACAATTAGTTCTCAAAAGTCAATAAGCTCACCAAAGACAAAATAGAATGCAAGTTTGAAATAGAATTGTAATTTAGTGGCTGATTTCGCTCCAACCTTCATGTGAAGGTGAATCGGCCCGGAATCTAAAGTTCTGATTTCGCTTTTATTGTCTCTGTGTCATTTCGGGCGGAATTAGAACACTATATATAGGTTAGCAGGAGCGAAATCATGAGAACAGTTCTTGAATTCCATACCGAAGTGCTGCTAGTGTGAAGAATGATTGTAATCTGTTAGATATCAATACAAAAGGTGTTAAAAGTAAATTGCTAGCTGTTTTTACATCAGTTACTTGTTTTCCGCACTCGTAACTGACAAAAACTCCTCTAATAGACTCATTCGGGTCCGTAAACGATCCTACAAGTGGTATCAGAGCTCAGGAGGAGGAGTTCTGCAGTGTACAGCTGGATTTCATTGTATTTTTCTATTTCTACACCTTCTTACATCAGTTCAACAAGATTTCACTATCAAAATCTGTCTAATTTTTCACAGCTTGTTTAAAAATACATATAGATAAACCCTTGAAAGTTTCATAGCAAAATTTGACCTAAAAGTGACTAAAATGGACCTTCGAATTGATTCCACTCGAACTGTTTTTGTTTGAATTAGTGCTGATTTCGCTCCAAAGTGTTTGATTTAGCTTCAAAGTGTTGATTCCGCTCCAATTTCAGTTCTGATTCCGCTCCAAACTTGAAATTGTTGATTCCGCTCCAATTTCAGTTCTGATTCCGCTCCAACCTTGAATTTGCTTGTGATTTCGCTCCAAGTTGAGTGGTGTGAAATAGATTGAGTTCACGTGATTAATATCAAATATCAGTTTTTGAAATATAAGTTTGTCGAGAATTTAATGTGTGCATGTAAAGTGTTGTCGGCCACGAGAATTAAATAGTGCAGTCCATGTGTCTACATATGTGATCGGTCCAGTAATATTGAGTTGAAATTAAAAGGTGTCAGCCCACTAAAAGTTGTCGGCTTGGTGGTTATTTGAGGTCCAATAGGGTCAATTAGAATTAAAGTTGTTGGCCACTCACCTTGATTGAATACACAAAATATTAAAATTGAAAGTCTGACATCAGCTCAGTGGGATTGATATTAGCAATTGCATGAAGTTGTCGGCCCATCACATGAATCTAAGGATTGTTTGGCCCGAGATAAAGTGATCTGTTCATATGATTCTTTTTGTCCATCACATCGACCCAATATAATTCAAAGCCCAAGCAAGTCATTGGACCAAATCAGAAATTGAAAGTTCTTTGGCCCAATCATCATTTAAAGCAAGAGTACCAGCCCATTCATATCATTTTGAGAGTTGTCGGCTACAGTGAGGCTCAATTGAATTCTTTTTGTTCCGATCAAGCCCAAATCATTCTAAGCCCATTCAACCAGTGATTTTATCAAAACAACATTGAACGAATCCACAAATCTTCGACACGAGTCTTAGATTGTTTTCATCAACACACACTTTTACATATTCGTTCCATTTAAACTGATCGTTTGTTTGTTTGTTTGCAGGTATTTCTCAAAGTATTATCTGATTATTGAAACATGGCTGAGGAATTCTACAATGCATTCGCTACACCGGTTGCTCCTGTTACTGCTGCTGAGACGTTATACAGTGAGAATGAGACGGGTACTCATCAGAAACCACCGAAACTCATGTACATTGAAGATTTTCAGGGTTGGAAAAATCGATTCGAGAACTGGGTTCAGGCATACAAATTTGATGCATGGTGTTCGTTGTTGAAATATTATGAGAAACCAAAGAATGAACGAGGTATTGAAAAGGGTTTTAATGATTTTACAGAAGATGACAAGTTGAAATATACAAGTGAAAAGATGATGATCAGCATTCTTCAGCAAGCAGTTAAAGAAGATATTTTTGTTTTGCTTCAACATAATGGTACAGCTAGATCAATTTGGGAGGCTTTGATTCAGAAATTCAGAGGGAGTGCTGATATGATCAAAAACAAAAAGGCATTATTAAAGAAATCATTCGATATGTTTACAGCTTTCGATCATGAAACAACAAAACAGACAATTGATAGATATTGTCATCTGGTATTGGAAATGGGTAGATTGGACATTAAGAAAGAGGATGATGAGTGGGTTAATAAACTAGCTGAGGCATTACCACAACATAAGTGGGGAACATGTTTGATGGTTGTGAAACTCAAGAGGAAGTCCAAGAGCATGAATTTGGCACAATTCATTCAGAAAATTGAAGAGCAGGAGCTGGATATTCAAAAGACAGCTATTATGACAAATCCAAATGCCAAACAAGATGTTAGTCTGTATTACCGAGGGAACAAGTTTGAGGCTACCCCCCGCCAAAGTCCAAAAATTAATACTGCTTTTAGTGCAAATGGTTCTTCAAGTCCTAATGCTAGCACTACAACTCAAAGTGGTGGATATTCTTCATCATTTTCAAGCTTTGATCCAAACAGCACAACATCAAGTCCTCAACAGCAGAATTCTACAAATCTTCAATGCAATGTGACATTGAACATTCAGAATGGTCAACATCTTTCTCCAGAGCTGGCTAAACAACACATGGCATCTCTTGTCGCCATGTTAGAGTCATATGAAAGCTTAATTGCAGGAAGAATTGGTAATCCGATGCTCACGAAAGAAGATTACGACCAAATTGATGCAGAGGAACTTGAGTTGATGGATGTGAAGTGGTGTTTAGCTAGTGCCTGTAGGAGAGCAGAAAAGTTTCAACAGATTACTGGCAAAGATGAGTTTCGAGGAATGGCTACTTCTCCACTGGGTTTTGACAAGTCTAAAGTTACCTGTTTCCGCTGTAAAGGAAAGGGTCATTTTAAACGAGAGTGTAAAAACCAAGAAGCAACTGGGAATCAAGAAAAGAGCAATTATTATCAGAAATCAATATTTCATCAGATCGATCAACAACCTCAACAAAAGGAACAGAAAACTGCTCATGGAAAAATGATCGAAGATGCAAATAAGAAAGCTTATTTTGGGATAATAGATCAGGATGATGAGTTTGTTGCTGAGGGATTTAGTTGGGACAAATACATACCTGGTTCAGCTCTAGTTGCCCGAGTTCTGGAAGATGAAGCTAGTCAGAAAAGAATCCCAATTTTTCCAGATCTTGGAAGTGATGTTGATACTGATGATGAGGAAGAATATCTTAACAAATGTAGAAAAAGCATTGATCCTGACAGTTTTAATTTTTTCTATGCATATAAAGTTGAGATGCTGAATCAAAAGAAGATTGACAGTTTGAAAAGAGAGCTAGAAGCAGCAAAGTTACTCGCTGATGAAAAAGCAAAGACAGAAGCTGGTGAAACAAAAGTTGAAGCAGTAACTGAGAATACAATAGAAAAGATTGTTGAAGTGGAGAAAGTGGTAGAGAAAATAGTAGAAGTTGAGAAACTTGTCGAAGTTGAGAAAATTGTTGAAAAGATAGTTGAAGTTGAAAAAGTTATTGAAGTAGAAAAGACTATCGAAGTTGAGAAGATAGTTGAAAAAGTGGTTGAAGTTGAAAAACCATGTTTGAAATGTTCAGAATCTTGCAAAGATTGTGAGGAGAAAGACAAGAAGATTACTGAATTAGAGAAAGTTAAAGAAGATTTACTGTCCGATGTGAAGTATGTGAAGGAGTCATATGATGTACTGAACAGGACAGTTGATAGTTTGAAAAAGACAAATTCAGAAATCGAAAAAGCAATGGATAAAATGAGTGCAACATTAATGACAAAGCAAAGCGTTATCAATGAGTATATTGAAGACTGTGCTAAATTGAAGAAAGAAGTAGAACTTGAGAAGATTGAGAGTGAAAGGATTAAACGATTACTGTTGAGTTACACTACTTGTGATTATTTGATTGATCGTGTTTATCCTACTGTTGCAGGTCTTGAGGCATTCAAGGAGAAAAAAGATTGAAGATACTGATACTGGTAAGAAACCAAGTGTCAAGTATAACAGATGTCCGCCCCCGATCCATGAAACTTATTCTCCCAGAAATCCAAATGAGGAACGTCTAAAAAAGGCAGTCAACATCAAGTTAAAGTCTGAAATTATTGATGAATTACCAGACAATATTGATGTTACATTCACAGCGTCCGACACTGATCATGAGTCTGAGTTATTAAAAAGAGTGGTAGATCAGGTGTTGGATACGGATGAAGAGTCAAAATCGGAGTCTAAGTCTGATAGTATGAGTTTGTCAGAAAAGAGTCCGAGTTCACCGGTTAAAAGGGTTTACAACAAAGAATTTCTTCTATCAAAGAATAATTTGAATGATGAAACATTCAAAGTAGCATATACTTTGCATGATTTGGACAAATTATTTTCTGATGAAGAATTTCCATTAAGAGGTGTTAAACCAGAATTGATTAACAAGGTTTTCAAATTAACAGAAATTCACATTTCTGAAATTAAAGATGGAAATTTTTCTGGAAAATCTAAACCTTACACTTCAAGAGTCCAACAGAGATTGAACAAGAAAAAGGGTTACGGTTCTGGTTATGGTTTTCAAAAGAAACCAAATCATAATAGTAATCTCAAAAAGAAAGGTCTTGGTTTCAATTCTTCAGAAAATTATAAAAATCAGAAAACTTATAAACCAAAAACAAAATTTGTTTCAGGAGGAAGTTCAGAGGATGAACAGAAGAAACCGTTCTGGAAACAGTCAAACTAGGAGTTTCTTGCTGAAGTGAAGAAGAATGTGAGAAAGTTTGCTCAAAGAGTTGACAGAAGAACCTGTTTCAAATGCCAGGAAGTTGGACACATAGCTTGGAATTGCCCCAAGACCAACTACCAAAAACAGGAAATTTTTTCTAACTCTGTTTTAAGAAAGACTTGTGTTGATAAGAAAAAACAACCTGTAAAAAATGTTAAAAAGTTTGAAAATTCTACTTCTGAGGAAGGAGAAAGTTCAAAACGGTTTTACAAAAGAAGAGGTGATTTGAGTAAACAAAAGTGGGTGGTTAAATCTGAGGGTAATTCTGACAATGAATCTGATTCCATAAAATTAGAGGACTCTTTGATTGATAAAAAGGTTGTGAATTCCGTTCCAGAGGTGAACGATGAGGATTTTCCTCCATTGTCAAAGGAAAATTTGATGAAGAAAGTGGGAAAGGTAGAGATCTCAAATCAATTCTTCGCCGATAAGGGAGAATTTGATGTTGAGAAGACTTTCAATGGAAAGGTCAAACATATTTTCGGGAAGATGGTTGATGGGAAGGTTAAAACTGCAAAAGATTTTTATAAATCAAAATGTTGGTGGGATAGATGTGTCCCAGAATCTCCCAATGCTGGTCAGGCTTGGGGGAAAGTTTTTCCAAACTAAAAATCCTGACTTGCCGGAGCTCCCAGGTTGGTAAGAGTGGAGCAGGAATCGGCATCTTTCTTAGCAAATGATTCTACAAGTGGTTCAATTGGTAAAGTACAGGTGGTATATTTGAATTGTTATATTTTGATTTACAAGTGATGATGGTTGGTGAGTGAACCTGTAAGTGGTTGAAAAAGGTTTTCACTTACAAGTGGTTAATCAAGGTCATTAAGTTGAACTTGATTGGACCATACTTACAAGTGGTATTTTTGGAGAACAATATGATGAACCCCTAATCTACAAGTGGTAAAATCAACAAAACTAATTTTCCGGAAAAAAAACCATTTGATTAAAACAAACTTAAGTGTTTTGAAATCACAATGGGAAAATAGTTTGTTGTGAGGGAGAGTTCTGATTGTTTATACCAAGTGGATGGCGATATGAAGTGATTTGATATCAGTTGTCACTTTATTGTATAGTTTGTTTTCAAATTTCCTAAAATGTGTTTGCATTTTAGGGGGAGTAAAAATTTTCAGAAAATCCAAAAACATTTGAAAATTTGTAAAAGCCAAAAACATGATAAGATCAAAAATATGAGTTTTGTTGTCAAAAAGAGGAAATGATAGTACATCAGTAGACAGTTACAGTATGCTAAAGACATGTAATGATTAAATAGCGTTAAATGGTCTCACTGATGATATGCCGATAGGTTTTTACACATTTAGTAAACTTTTTCGGAATATAAACTTAAATTCAAACTTGCTTATTTCGTGGGGAACACTACTTGGATATATAGGTAACCCCTGAAATCTCGTTTGAAAGGTCTCTCTTTCTGAGATACAGGTCTTTATGCTCAGTGGTATCTGGGGTATTATTCCGGGACTTCTGCTGAATGGAAGTTCTGACCTAGTCCTCGAATAATACTTTTTGCATGCTTGAAATAATAGCGCCGCCCTCAGCATAAATGATAAGACAATAAAATTGCTAATCAATGCTGTTGTAAAAAAGATCCTCTAAAGGGGACACACCAAAAGTCGAGTCATGATCTCTCTGCTGAACGGTAGTTCTGACCTGAGCTCTCATGATTCTTCATAATTTATAACCCCTTAAAAATATCATCTGTGGTATACTCACCTGTAAGACTGAATATTGGGATCTGGATACGGGAGTATATTCAAGAGGTGGGACACATGAATGAGTTTAAGTCCTTAATTCACCTAATTCGTATCCTGAATCAGTTGAAATTTGTGTGAAAATTTAAGTGGATCAGTATATCGGCAATCTAAGTGAATTGTTTAATTCTTAATGTGTATCTAAGCTCAACGGTACTTATGACTTGTCAAGAACTGATATGATCCTCTTACACAAACTCACAAAAATATTGTCTGTATATATTTCTTTACTGCATTTCATTTTAAATATCTAAAATCCAAAAAGATTTTCGGTGTGTTTTAGCATAAATTTTGAAAAATTCAAAAAGATTTTCGACAACTGATGTTAAAAAGCTAATTTTCAAAATTCTGAGTGCTAAACATGAAGAACAAGTTTGGGAAAATTTTGTTTGAAGATGTGTGAAATGAAAATGATATATATTTAAGTGGTTCATCAGAAATTGACATGATAAATCATTTTGTTTGATACTTGAAAATGATGCATTCAGGGTTGTGTCTTCAGGTGATTAGCGAAGTTTCTAAATTTGTTATATCTTATCTTTTGTGAAACTTATGTTTTGGGTAGAGAATATGCAGGTAAGTCAGGTTACGATACCTGAACCTGTGAAAGCTAGACTACAATCCTAGCACAAGTTGAGGGGGAGTCTGTTAGAGAAAGAGAGTCTAAAGATGCAAGAGCTAGGAGTTTGATTCTGAAAGATTAGTTAAAGAAAGTTAGAGTGAAGGAAGAGCGAAGACTGATAAAGACTGAAGATTGAGAAGACTCGACACTTAAGACTCGTCAACATCTGAGGGGGAGTCTGTTGGTGCATACATCTGTCGTCTTCGTCTTATATCGAGTCTTGGTTGCGTTGTGGATCTGATCAAGTGTGACATCATCAAAAATGTCATCATGTGACATCAATGATGACATCACAACATTCTAGATGATGACAATTAGTTCTCAAAAGTCAATAAGCTCACTAAAGACAAAATAGAATGCAAGTTTGAAATAGAATTGTAATTTAGTGGCTGATTTTGTTCCAACCTTCATGTGAAGGTGATTCCGCCCGGAATCTAAAGTTCTGATTTCGCTTTTATTGTCACTGTGTCATTTCGGGCGGAATTAGAACACTATATATAGGTTAGCAGGAGCGAAATCATGAGAACAGTTCTTGAATTCCATACCGAAGTGCTGCTGGTGTGAATAATGATTGTAATCTGTTAGATATCAATACAAAAGGTGTTAAAAGTAAATTGCTAGCTGTTTTTACATCAGTTACTTGTTTTCCGCACTCGTAACTGACAAAAACTCCTCTGATAGACTCATTCGGGTCCGTAAACGATCCTACAAACTTGCAAAATACTCCGGAAATAATATTCATATGTATATTTTGGTAAATAATATTTTGGACACCAAGTGAATAAAAATATGATTTTTACAATTACTACAAGAATATATCATATTTTTGACAAGAGAAAAATATAATATTTTTGGCAAGTATAAATATATATTTTCTGGAAATTTTTAGAAGATATATTATTTTTGAAAGAAATATATATTTTCTCAACAAACATGAAATGCAATATTTTTGGGTGAAAGATATATTTTCTCAAATAAATATGAAATATATCGTTTTTGGAGAAAGATAAGTTTATATATATTTTCTAAGTTAGACTTGAAAATATATTACTTTTGGAACTTATATGAAAATACAAATATTTTGCCAAAGGAAAAGTATAAATAATTTTCCTAAGTAATATTTATTGAAATATATATTTTGGAAATATATATTGGTTAACTTTTATTAAAGATAATATTCCGGAATAATTAATATGAAATTAAGTATAAGAATACTTAATAAATACAATAAATATACGTATTCTCGTACGTATAAATACACACCGGAATACGACCCCAAATACATGGAAAAAATATAAAAGTATAAGATACCCCCATCCTTGGGAAGGAAATACAAGTATAAGTACTTGAAAAGTATTAATTTAAAATATATTGTTATAACAATTTTTCCAAAATTTAATAAATATAATTTAAGTTAAAATATTTATTATTTTAACAAATAATTATATAATTTGGAATAACATTGAAGACACAAAGAACGTAACTCACGGACACTAATTAATACTAATTTAAGGCACGGCTCGCTCGTCTAATAGATCATAGCACGTTGTACGTAGTCGTGTACGCTAGGCGAAGCTTGAGTTACTGTGATTCGAAGACGCAAGACTGTGAGTTCATGTCCCCCTTTTCTCTTAACTGTTTTTGGTTTTATAACTCTCGGGGGTGGAATACATGTTACGAATTTTTAAACAGTATGAATTGACTAGGAAATGAACTATTAAATCATGTGAGCATAGATTGAATTTGAAATGCCAATAATTCTTAATTAGGGACGAAGGTTAGATCTATCGGGTACGGCCGAACCCCACTCATGGTACTTATGTGACCACTTGAGTGCTTCGGTGTCCCGGTCGAGGTAAATCGACAATGAACAAGGGTAAAATTGACATAGTCCAGGTAAATTGACATAGTCGAAGGGGTATTCGACATAGTCGAGGGAATCGACGAGGGTATAAGTCTACTCATTGTGAGTGCTCCTTATGTCTTCACATGCTTTAATGTCCTTGTAAAACATTAATTTGATCTGTTCATAAATGCTTTTCATACCTGTTTTCAAAGGAGTCTCTTAAAAGTTTACAAGTTTATCAGTACTCATACAAAACGCATGAACTCGCGTGACTTTTGTTGATGTTTTCCAAAATTACATGTATTTTAGGTAACAAGTTGGATCTTGGGCGCTGGTGTAGTTTCTGGAAGTAAATCCCAAGTTTAGATGTCATCCTCTTTTGTTGATCTGTAACTTAGTCGAAGGTTGTGCTGTTTAAAACTTAAATAAATGGTGTTTGTAATACTTTAAACTTAATGAATGGATGAACATCTTTTTGACCATATAGTTGTTTATTATAATTGAATGCAATGGTATTAAACAAGTCACACATCATACGCTTCCGCAAAAGTCAAGGTGTGACAGTTTGGTATCAGAGCTTCGATTGTAGTGAACTAGGATTCCTTCTCGAGTCTAGACTATAATCACTAGGACTCTCTCACGAAAATATTTTACAAAAAGGTTTTTCATTGCATTCACGTAAGCGTCAAGATCCATGAGTCGAACATTTTTCAAAGAAAAGATAAGGACATTAATAGGGAGAGGAATACCCTAAATTAAAGTGCCAATTAAGGCATAGTCTAAGTGAGATAGACTAGCCAAAGGCAAGATGACCCCCCCCCCCTCCGAAAGGATAAATGAGAGTTATATGTGATATGACGCATTTATTTTCCTGTTTATACTAAGTAACATAGTTATCTACTGATATATATATATATATATATAAATATATGCGTACAAGTGTACGGAATAATTATTGATGTGAACAAGATACCTTAGACTCCGAATCCTATTATTATTCTTGGCTTGCACGATGAGAAGGACGACCTCGCGTTTATTACGAAGCTCATGACTGGAGTGATTACCAATCGAGATCCTGAGCTGGTTCCGTGGAAGATGGCTGCTCTTTCATCTCGGATGCGAAGGTGCCTGACTACGGTAGTGACGGCGAGGCGGAGGAGGCAACCTTGGACAACACCCTCATCAGCAGGACGAGGTCCCTGTGGCTTTTGTGAAGCAAGATTGAAGACGCTCTTGTCCAGACTAGGAAGATGAAGTACTCATCTTGAAGGTGCCCCTCCAACTACTAGGAATTCTCCTTATTCCTATTACGTTTAATCATCGTGCCTATTCGCGCGTAACGATAATGATCGTTAGCGCGTGGACCACCGCAATGGTCCTTTCCATGTCAGAGGTATAAGGACAGTAGTGTCCCCTGTTTGGTTGATCATCTGCTTGAACGAGGGAAAGTTGGGGTGACCGTGCAAGACAATTTATTATTACGGGGGTCCACGTAATAACGACTTGTAGTGCATGGAAATCCTAGTGGACTCTGCGGGTCAGGCTGATGATCACCATCCCTCCAAAAATAATCTCTAGGTGTTAACACCTTCATCTGGTAGAACAATACCTAGACAGTTGCCTTAGCACTTTACTAAGTAGGAAACATGTCTTTGCCTATTTCGTGTCTGACACTTCTACTTGTCGACGAATCGTTTGGAAACCAATGTCTAAGCAAGAAAAGATGGCTAACACGCGGGAAAGATTCAGTGACGTTACACTCTCTATCACCCCTATATGTACAACCCCCATCTCATGGGAAGAATATCCGTCATTGTGGGGCTAAAGACCTAAGGAAACCAATGTAGAAGGAAAATAACTACAACTTTTATATTATGAAACTTGTATGACCGAGGCGATGTAGCCTCGAGTTCATTTTGTTTTCCCCATTACAAACAATAAGTCAAGTTGTCAAGCCTATATGAAAGCTCAGTGGTTGTTTCCTTACTTATACATTATTGATTATATATGCATGTGATATTGGGTGATTACATGTTTGCTTGTGGTAATATGTACCTCATAGACAATTATGGAATGTTGTCTAGCCTACCCCATACATTTTGACAGAAGAAGATGCCGCCCAGACGTGACACGGACACCATTACGTTAACTTTGGCCGAATACAATGAGCGCATTTCTTAAGTTATAGCACAGTATGAAGCCCACCGCTCTGAACGCAGCAGTGGCACTTCAGGAAGTAACCCTCCAACTGGCTGCACTTATAAACAGTTCCTGGATTGCAAGCCATTGAACTTTGATGGCACAGGAGGCGCCGTTGCATTTGTTCGTTGGGAAGAAAAGACCGACTCCGTTCTGAGAATGAGTAACTGTTCACCCCAGCGGAGTGTTACCTTTATCTCAGGGTTGTTTTTGGATGGCGCACTCTCCTGGTGGAACCTTCAGGTTCAGACCCTTGGTGAAGCTATTGATTATGCACTGAGCTAGGACGAGCACAAGGAATTGATGCGGAAGAAGTACTGTTCTAGGGCCGAAATCCAGAAGCTTGAGGTTGAGTTTTGGAATTTGAAAATGGACGGGCTGAAGATTTCTGAGTACGTCTAACGATTTCATGACTTGTCTAGGGTTGTTCCAAACTTAGTCAAGCCGGAATTCAAGAGGATTGAGCGATTTATTTGGGGACGTGCACCCCAAATCCTGAGCATGGTTACTGCCTCAAAGCCTCCAACCATCACAGAGGCTATCGATTTGAGTGTCACACTTACTGAAGAAGCTCTTCCTATGGGAAAATTTTCGGAATCTAAGACAAACAAGAAAGAGACTCATGTGGAGTCTTCGGGCAGTAAGAAAAGGAAGTCTTCGAACCTAAAGATAGGCACCCAAGTCAGCTATGGAAGCTCTAAAGCAAACAAAATAAGGGAAGTAAACCCGCCTCATGGCGGGAAAGCTTATGGAGCCACTAATAAAGCCGGTGGTGAGGTATACTTGGGGAATAAGCCGAGATGCAAGGAATGCAATTTTTACCATGAAGGTCGATGTTTGAGGCCTAAGTGTGGAAGGTGTGGAAAGGAAGGGCACAGCAAGGATGCCTGTTGGGCGAAGGATCCAGACGGAAGAGATAATGATAGAGTTCCAGGTTGCTACAGGTGTGGTGAAGTAGGGCACTTTAGGAAAGATTGCCCTAGGAAGAACCAAGCATGGAAGGGTCTTCGCGATCGGAGCTCGTGAAGCACGCCCGGATCCAGATGTGGTTACGGGTACGTTCCCTATTAACCAAATCTATGCATCCATTTCTGACTAATACTGGCACCAACTTTAACCTTGTATCCTTAGAACTTAAGAAACTGCTTAGCCTAATTTCGAGTAGAATAGATGTCTCGTATTCTTTAGAATTGGCGGATGGAAGATTAGCTAAGCGAAAGAGAGGATTAAGGATTGTATTTTGGGGAACTTAGAAGGCCGGAACTTTCTGTTACCACTGACTTGGGAAGTCATGATATGGTAGTCAGCATGGATTGGATATCCAAGTATAGAGCTGAAGTTGTTCATTATAGGAAAATCATTCGCATCCCTCTTGCGAATGATGAAACACTTATAGTACACAACCTTCTTGCAATATGTGCGAGGGAACTAGGACCCGTAAGGCGGTGGATCTATGACACCTCACATTGGCCATAGAGACACAGGAGCGCCTCCGAAGGGGATGCATGGCCTTCCTTACTCATGTTGCCGATAAGGAGACCAAGGAGCACAAGCCAGAAGACATCCCCATGATGGAGGAATTTCCAGAAGCCTTTCCTGAAGACTTGCCAGAAGTACCTTCACAGTGACAAGAGGAGTTTAGGATAAACCTAGTGCCAGGAGCGGCACCAGTAACAAATGTCGCCTTACCGACTAGCTTCGTCTGAGATACATGAGCCCCCGATGCAACTGCAAGAGCTTCTAGACAAAGGAAATCTACCAGGACGAGCTTCTTACCCTGGAAAGCCCCAGTGGTGTTCATTAGGAAGTAGAACGATAGTTTTTACACGCGTACACAGCCTAATCTGAAAGGAACTCAGAAGAACTAATGTGGAAAAGTATTTCGCATTGGTTACATGGAGATAGACGACTAACCATCAAGAACCGGCACCCCTTACCGGGAATTGATGACTTGTCGAACAACTGCAAGGTCCCAACTACTATTCCAAAATGGAATTAAGGACATAATATCCTTAGTTAAGGACATGAGAAGAAAGTTGGCAGTTTCCATTTGGCATCAACTTCAGAGAATTGGATATCAAGGACCGGTATCCTTTGCCAAGGATTGGCGACACGATTGAACCAATCGTAAGGTTCTAGTTACTACTTGAAGAGTGACTTGAGGTCAGGATGTCCTCAACTGTAAATGCAAGAAGAAAATATCCCTAAAACAACCTTTAGGACTCGCTTCGAGCATTACGAGTTCCTGTCGTGCCGTTTGGCTTAACACATTCGCCGGCAGTATTGTGGACCTCATGAATCGGGTGTGTAAGCCACACCTGGATAAGATCATGATTATATTTATTGACTACATTCTCATAAGCTCAAAGACCAAGGAAGGTCATTAGCAACATCTGCAATTCATCTTGGGACTCTTAGAGAAAGAACAATTATGTGCTAGGATGTCGAAATGCGAACCTTGGATTCACGAGGTAAGATTTTTAGGATACGTGGTGGATAAGAATGAGATTCATGTCGACCCTGCAATCAAGGACTGAGGAGTCCCAAAGACGCAACTAAGAATTTTTGGGGATTATAGGCTGTATTAGACGACCCCTAGAAAACCTTTCAAGGACTGCTCAACCGCTAACAACCCTAACCTAGTCGACACCTATCTTGTGATCACCTAACAGTACCAATAGAGCTGCGGTTCTTGTGATGCTTCTCGACGAAGACTCGATTGCGCATTGATGCAACGAGACCAAGTCATTGCATACGCGTCACGTTAATTAAGGAATCATAAGAAGAGACCTTGAACTAGGTGCAGCAATTGCGCGTTGCAGATTTGACGTCATTACTTGTATAAGTAAACACTGCACGATCTTTAGTGATCACAAGGGTTTGCAGCACACCGCTGATCAGAAGGACTTAAACATGAGATAACGAAGATGGACCGAGCTACTGAATGGGTATGATTGTGAGATTAAGTATTCCCTGAACAAGGCGAGCGTTGTAGCAGAAGCCTTGAGCCGCAAGGAACGCGCAAAGCCTCCAAGGGTGCGAGCCTTAGAGATGACCATACAAACGAATCTCGCTACTCGGATTCGTGAAGCTGAGCAAGAAGCGCTCAAATCAGAGAACCTTCAAGCTGAAGTGTTACATGAATGGAAGTGCAATTATTGCTAAGGAAGATGGAACCTTGTACTTCATGGAACGACCTTGGGTTCCGTATCGCGACGTTTTCGTACGCTGATTTTGGGACAAGGCTCATAGTTCAAGGTACTCGATCCATCCTAGGATCTGACAAGATGTACCAAGACTTGAAGGATTAATATGAGTGGCCCAAGATGGAAGCTGATATAGCTACATATGTGGGTAACTGTCTTACTTGTGTCAAAGTTAAGACAGAATACCAGAAACAATCAGGGTAACTGCAACAACCCAAGATTCCCATGTGGAAGTAGGAACGAACCTTAATGGATTTCATTACAAGCTACCAAAAACCCAAAGAGGTCACAATACGATTTGGGTGACAATTGACCAACACACCAAGATTACACATATCCTACCAAACAGTGAGGAAGGCAGCGCAAGGGAAATTAGCAGAGGTTTAGCCTAGAAGGATTGCGACACGTCATGGAGTGCCTGATTCTATCTTGACCAACCGAGATGGTCGTTTTGTGCCAAGGATATGGCAGACGTTTCAAAGGCGTTTAGGTCCCGATTGGACCTTAGTACTGCATTTCTCCCTCAGATAGATGGCCAAAGAAAACGAGCGATACAGGATTTGGAAGACTCGCTATGTGCTTGTATGATAAACTTTAATGAAAAGATGGATTACTCACTAACCCTTAGTGGAGTTCTCCTACAATAATGTTTATCACACCGTTGTTTAGGCCGCTTCATGTGAAGCTTTATAGGAACGTAAGTATCGGTCCCCCTTCGTGTTGCGCGAAGACCGGAGATAAACGATTTACTGGCCCAAATTGATTCAGGAGAACTGTAGGCAAGATTGTTCAGATATGTGATCATATCAAGACAGCACGTGGTATACAGAAAGGCTACGCCGACGAGCGGCGGAAACCGTTGGAATGTGAGATAAGAAGTATGGTTTTAATGAGAGACTCACCTTGGGAAGGCATGGTATGATTTGGAAAGCGTGGGAAGTTGAACCCACGGTATATTAGACTTTTCGAGATCTTGGAAAGGATCGGGACCATTGCTCACAAGCTGAAACTTCCAGAGAAGATCAGTAGTGATCACGACACATTCCACGTGTCTGGTCTTCAGAGTAGCCTGACTCTGGGAACAGTCGTTATTCCTGCAAACAGGATTCACGTCAATGACAAACTTCAATTTATTAAAGAACTTGTTAAGGTTGCAGACTGGAAGTCCGCAAGAACTAGAGAAGTCGTAATTGATTTGCTAGAGTTCGTTGGAATTCATATCATTGCCCAGAGTTAACTTGGGAATAAGAAGACATTTGGTTCACATTTAGTTCAAATTAAGCCTAAGTGACCACATTTGGTTCACAACTCCCATGCGACCGAAGGCATCGCTTGAATTTCGGGGCAAAATTCTTTTAACGGGGGGAGAATGTGACAACTAACACTTTTCCATGCATTCCGTACAATAATTAGACAGTAATCTGTGCTTTAGTGACTGTGCATGATCTAGTTTATAAGACAAATGAATTTCTGATTTCTGTTATATACATACAATGGCATTTCATGTTAAAAGACTTTTATCATTACTGCATAGATATATTAATGCACAGAACAGAGTTGGCACGGTTATGGGTTATCAGACAAACTAGAAGTACTGACGGGAGTACAGTACTTAGACAGACATGATGTTAAGACACAAAATAAGCTCCAGGACCAAGTGATACACCAGTATAGTGTGTAGGAATGTAGGGATTACAAAACTGCCTTCCTAGTGATGACATAGGTACCGGAAAGTGCTAGAAACACACTAAAACTGCAGATTCTTCAGTAAATAAACAAATTCAGCAATTTTCAGCAATTTAACATCTAAATATAATGCAGAAAACTGGTTTAATGGTCCAGAATACTTTTCTAAGTGTTGGGAACCGAAACTGTCATAAAATACAACATAAAGCACACTAAACTGCGCAATTTAGCCCTTTAACAAACAGTAACGAAACGAACAACCGGACACTACCCGAAACATCAAATTCTTATTAGAAGCATTATTTTAGTGTTACGAAGCTAGTTATGGTCACCGAACATCATAACACATCTCATAAACATTAAATACATAAAATACCTAACTAGCACCATTGAATCCTAACTAAATCAAGTAACTAACCATTAAAAGTCACACTTTACCCCCCCCCCATGTTGGACGATTAGGGGACATGGGACCCACCCTTGATTTCTTTGTTATATTTTATTAGATTTTGTGGTGGAATATGCCAACAAATATACTATATGCCATCTAGATGTTGGAATTTTTTTTTATAAAAACCATTAGTCATAATCATCATCACATTCAACAAACAAACCTTTCTCCTTCTTCTCCCTTAGCTCACGGCCACAACACCCTCCCATACAACCTTCATTTTCAATCAATCTCCAACTAATCCATGGTGATCTAGAGGTGTAAGAAGCTAAGTTAGGAAGCTTGGAGGCCTTGGAGATTGAATGACCTTCACCATTTGCTTTTATCCACTCTATTTCTTCTCTTGATCATCCCTAGCCTTGAGCTAGTGGTAAGAACCTTGATCTTTCTATTTTACATCTATTTTAAGTGGTTAAAAGATGTTACATAATGATAATCTTGAAGAACATGAAGAATCACAAGAATAAAATATGAACATAAGCTTGAATACATAAGAAATCTTAATGTTTATGTGTTGTAATACTTGTTGATTGCTTGTGAAAATGATGTTGATCATCATATGATCTTGCTAGATCATGATTAAAAACATAATCTAGCAAGATGAGAGGATGAAAGTGTTGTAGGATCATAGATCATCCTCATAAGAAACATGAACTTGAAAGGATATGTGGTTGATCAAAGTAAGTTGTAATACTTGTAGATCTAAAATTTTATGGATGGTTTTTCAAAGGAACCAAGTTAAAAACACAAGATTTACTTGATCTTGGTTCTTACATAAATAAACCCTATTTTTGAAGGTTAAATAAGTGTAGAAACACTTATGTAACAAGAAAAATCAAAGACGAAATATTTTTAGAAAACATGAATATAAGTTGTAAACATCTACTTTCTTTAAAAATGAAGTTTTTAAAGAATCAATCACACTTTAAAGGGTAACAAGGCATACTAAGAACACTAGTAAGTTACTACAAACTTTTGTGAAATTTCAAGTTCATGACGCAGTAGATTATGCTTATTTTTGGCAAGATCGGTAAGTGTAGATTGTTTATGGTTGATGGTGAATTGATTGTGTTGATTTTTCAAAAGAAAATGATATACCTTGATGGTATGGAAACCTCCATTTTTAGGGGAAACTATGGCAAAATTTTTCTAAAAATTAAACACTTAGAAAAATATTTCTAAACAAATATTTACAAGTGTATTATAAACCATAAATTTTTACATAAACTTTGCCATAATTTTTGGTTACAAAAATACAAATATTGGAGGTTGGTTTTTATAAATAAAAGTGACTAAATATGTATTTAGGAAATATATATTTAGATGTCACCATGTGTGTGAATATTTGTATATTATGTGTATTAGTTATATTATTTTAGGACTTGAAATAATATAACTCATAAAAATATCAAGAAATTACAATTCAAAATATTACCAAAATTCCAAGAATATGAATATACAAGTTATACACAAAATATTGGTGAAACCGAACTAGAGAATATAACTTGCAAAATACTCCGGAAATAATATTCATATGTATATTTTGGTAAATAATATTTTGGACACCAAGTGAATAAAAATATGATTTTTACAATTACTACAAGAATATATCATATTTTTGACAAGAGAAAAATATAATATTTTTGGCAAGTATAAATATATATTTTTTTGGAAAATTTTAGAAGATATATTATTTTTGAAAGAAATATATATTTTCTCAACAAACATGAAATGCAATATTTTTGGGTGAAAGATATATTTTCTCAAATAAATATGAAATATATCGTTTTTGGAGAAATATAAGTTTATATATATTTTCTAAGTTAGACTTGAAAATATATTACTTTTGTAAATTATATGAAAATACAAATATTTTGCCAAAGGAAAATTATAAATAATTTTCCTAAGTAATATTTATTGAAATATATATTTTGGAAATATATATTGGTGAACTTTTATTAAAGATGATATACAAAATTCAGTATAAGAATACTTAATAAATACAATAAATATACGTATTCTCGTACGTATAAATACACACCGGAATACGACCCCAAATACATGGCAAAAATATACAAGTATAAGATACCCCCATCCTTGGGAAGGAAATACAAGTATAAGTACTTGAAAAGTATTAAGTTAAAATATAGTGTTATAACAATTATTCCAAAATTTAATAAATATAATTTAAGTTAAAATATTTATTATTTTAACAAATAATTATATAACTTGGAATAATATTGAAGACACAAAGAACGTAACTCAAGGATACTAATTAATACTAATTTAAGGCACGACCCGCTCGTCTAATAGATCATAGCACGTTGTAGGTAGTCGTGTACGCTAGGCGAAGCTTGAGTTACTGTGATACGAAGACGCAAGACTGTGAGTTCATGTCCCCCTTTTCTCTTAACTCTTTTTGGTTTTATAACTCTCGGGGGTGGAATACATGTTACGAATGTTTAAACGGTATGAATTGACTAGGAAATGAACTATTAAATCATGTGAGCATAGATTGAATTTGAAATGCCAATAATTCTTAATTAGGGATGGAGGTTAGATCTAACGGGTACGGCCGAACCCCACTCATGGTACTTATGTGACCACTTGAGTGCTTCGGTGTCCCGGTCGAGGTAAATCGACAATGATCAAGGGTAAAATTGACATAGTCAAGGTAAATTGACATAGTCGAAGGGGAATTCGACATAGTCGAGGGAATCGATGAGGGTATTAGCCTACTCATTGTGAGTGCTCCCTATGTCTTCACATGCTTTAATGTCCTTGTAAAACATTAATTTGATCCGTTAATAAATGCTTTTCATACATGTTTTCAAAGGAGTCTCTTAAAAGTTTACAAGTTTATCAGTACTCAAACAAAACGCATGAACTCGCTCGATTTTTGTTGATGTTTTCCAAAATTACGTGTATTTCAGGTAACAAGTTGGATCTTGGGCGCTGGTGTAGTTTCTAGAAGTAAATCCCAAGTTTAGATGTCATCCTCTTTTGTTGATCTGTAACTTAGTCGAAGGTTGTGTTGTTTAAAACTTAAATAAATGGTGTTTGTAATACTTTAAACTTAATGAATGGATGAACATCGTTTTGACCATATAGTTGTTTATTATAATTGAATGCAATGGTATTAAACAAGTCACACATCATACGCTTCCGCAAAAGTCAGGGTTTGACAGATTCTGATCGATCCAGCCACGTTCTACTCGAATAGATCCTGACTTACGGCCTAACAAGTGGTATCAGAGCCACATGAGGTTGAATCGAAGATGACAACAGCAAATTCACCGGATTTTCAGCGATTCTTTGCCGATATCTGTCAAATTTCACCGGAAATTTTGACGAATTTCTCATCTTCTACTCATTTCTTGCTGATTTTTACATTTTACATCTTAAAACGAGAAAAACTCAAAATTGAATAGGAATTCACAGACAAAATTGACTAAAAATCACATCATTAGATTCGAAATTGAACAAAGATCAATCCTTCAAATTTTCATTGAAAAATTCAAATGAAACTGAATCAAATTAAGCAAAAACCATGTCAAGTTCATTGTTGTTGCTGACGTCATCTACCCGATCGGACAGCTAGGCTTAGGCATCCGACATATTTTTGAGCATGTTTCATGTCCCTTATGCTTAGGCATCATTGTAGGGCCTTAAAAATGGCATAACGGGCCTTAAAAGTGTCGAAAATGGACTTAATTACATGCAGGGACCAAATCTGCCATTTCTGCCAAACTTTGTTCAGGCGGGCCGTGTAAGCCAGCCTTGGCTTCTACGCGGGCCGTGACAGAACCCCCAGATCAGCAAAACAAGCTGATTAAATCAACAGCTGGGTTTTGGTGAGTTGCAAACGGTTTTTAAGCAATCTATGGGCTATTTTGAGGTACCCATGGTATTCCAAAACCATAGGTGCACATGTACGGCTTAGATCGAAGCATGTTTTTCGATAAACGATCCTAACGATTTACCAAAATCTATATAAACCCAACTCATTTTCATTCTTCCTCACACCTTGATCTGAATTCATTCTCTAAGTTGGAGTTCTTATACTTCATACCTGAGAATTTTCAGATCAAACCTCCATTTCTTGGACCCGTTGTAAGTATTCTTTCGTTCTTTCATGCGTTTTAAGCACGAAAGTCAAACTTTGTTTGACTTTCTGCTTTGACCAGTTTATGGTCAACACGAAGTTCGTTTGAACTTCATAACGTGAGCGTAATCACGATGGTTATAGTCACTTGTGACTATACCAACTGATTACCACGTTAATTAGGCATAGTGATGAGTCATAGTTTCGGTCAAAATACGCGTTTATGCGTATTTTGCAACCAAACTATTATTGGGTATCAAAACCGTTTGTTTTGATATCAAACCTGTTTTCAAACTTCGTTAAACATGTTTTAACATGTTTAGCTCGTCACTTTTAGTTTAGTGCTTGTATAGAGTCGTAAGTCAAGCGGTCTAAACAACCGCTTAGACTTCCGAACCCGACCTATTTGGTCGACCATTAGGATCCGACCAAACACATTAGGTGACCATAGTTGCATAGGGAATAACGTTCCGAGGTTATACCTTATGGTCACTTCGTTTAGTTAGTTGTATGATAGGTAGTTTATATGCCTTAGGAAAATGACCAAAATGTCCTTTTTATGCATAATTGATATTTAAACATATGTAACCCAAACTTTGTCACTTAACTGATTATGCAACATAATTAAACATGTTTAGGCATATAATACTTATCATAGGACTAGTTAGGCATTCCGAACGCGTTTTACATGAACGACGCGTTAAAGTAGCGTAAGCTACCTAAACGGGTCGTAATGGGTCATAAGCACTTAGGATAGGTTTTGATTTAGTATGTAGGCTTTGTTAAACCACATCACATGAGTTCCCATACTCATTTAGTTTACAAAACCTCATTCTATCCGATCTTCCGATTTAGGTCCGGTTTATTTACTTAGTTACCCATATTAGGTGCCGTTTGATTCCGTGATCCCTCTAGCTTTGCTTGGTTGTTATTCAAGACTTCTAAGCAATCTCAAGTGAGTACATAGTCCCCTCTTTTACTGTTTTCAATGTTTTGGGGTGAAACATGTGTATCTATTTGTTATGTTCATGATTTCAAAGTATAAATTAATTATACATGCTAGTACATATCTTTTGACAAATTGTATGATTATCTATGCTTTAAACACTAATTTTTCAAAAATTATAAAATTAATTGTTGGATTGTACTTATTTTACACATTCACCAGACCGTTTGGTAGTATCATATAACGCTATAGGATTAGACACCCCATTCCTGTTGTATGAAATGTCAGAAACCGATTTTTATCCAAATAGAGATTGCCTTTGTGGTATTTCTATAGTCTCAAATGGTGTAGTTTGATACACTATGGTTTGAATGAATTCTAAATCACATTTTTGTTGTATATTTTGTTATACTCCCAAAGGTATAGTTTGATATACTCTCATGTGTGATATTGTACAAAACAACATATATTTTGTTAATTACTAAAACATAGTTAATATGTTATTTACAAAACCCAAAGCATAGTTTAATATGTTATTTATAAAACCAAAGCATAGTTTAATATGTTATTTATAAAACCAAAGCATAGTTTAATATGTTATTTACAAAAACCAAAGTATACTTTTAATATACTACTGAAAACGATTATTTTGACAACTAAAATATATTTAATATACTATCTGTTTAACTATTTTTGGAACTGAAATATATTTTAATATATTACTTATTCGACTTTCTTAAAAACCAAGTTATATTTTTATATATACTATAAACCTTTTTATCAAAACATTGTTTTACAAAAAACATATTTTATACAAACTCATTTTACTTAATTATTCATTTATGCATGTTTTATATCATCTGATTTCTTATCACTTGTTATATGATTTATAAAAGAAAATATTTTCAAGGCTCATGACTAGTTTTTGTTAAACACATTTTCCTTAAACTTACAAGTCATGAATCCTATTTTAATAAAACCTATGTATCTCAGAGGCATTTTTATGCTGACGTACCTATTTTTACATATGTTTCAGGTGCTGCTATGTGATGATTGTTGATGCATGATATACATAGGATGGACTCGTGCCTTAGCAACTTTAAAACTTGAAAGACAATATCTGTATTTATCTAATTTGTAATAAAGCAACGAGTTCATTAATTCAATAAAACAAAACTATTTGATCCATGGTTATGAAACAATGATTCTGTTACGACACTCCCCGACGTTTCCGCCACGATTTGTTGTTTTACGTGGTCGGGGTGTGACAGAAAAGTTGGTATCAGAGCCAATGGTTATAGGGAATTAGGTTATTAGTAATTCTTTGACCTAGACTATAACCTTCCTTGGAACCTAACACAAGTTATCTTGTGTTTAGTTTTAAAACAATACCGTCGCCTATCTTTAGGTGACAACCAAAATAAGAACCCAAATTTCGAATCCGCTTTAAAAACCAATCATCTGTTCTAGGATGATTGATTACTAGGTTTTGAACCCTCCAAGTCTTCAAAATGTCATCAAAGTTTGGGCCTTATAGTGTGAACACGTGCAATCTGGAAGGGTGGATGCCTGTATCCTGAGTCTTCTGTCTAAGGCTAGAGTGTTCGTACAAATCCACATAATCAGACCAGTCACTCTTACCTGGGAACTCTTGGGATGAGTATCCACTTATAGGCTAAAGCATGTCTTCGCGATACATTATGAGGACCTATTTACTTTGATTAAGCTTTTGTGTGTCGTTTGTTTGCTTCGTGATTCGAACAAATGACCATCACCCGTGCTTTTTGGTCGGTAATTGTGACATCCTATTCTTACCCAATGCCATTTCACTTGTTTTCTCTCATGTTTCCTTGTCCTTTTTAGACAATGCCTCCCTGACGAGATGCACAACCCGCAACCAATGAAGAAGTCGCAGCCTTTGTCGCTCAGCAGATGGCTGCTGTGCTTCCGGGCATAGTAACCCAGATCCATCAGTTATACAACAACAATAACAACAATAATGCTCAGTGTAGTTTCAAGACCTTCAATTCTGCTAAACCTTTGAAGTTTTCTGGGTCCCAAGGAGCAACTACGCTCCTGCAATGGTTCGAAAGTTTGGAGAGCACATTCAGACATGTGCAATGTCCGAATGAGCGTAAGGTTGAGTTTGCATCTAGTGCGTTCGAAAAGCGTGATCTTACATGGTGGAACGGTGTGATGCATGATAGGGGTGCCGATGTGGCACTGGCTCAAACTTGGGAAGAGCTTCGAGCTCTAATGATGAAGGAGTTCTGTCCTCGTCATGAGCTTAGAGCGTTGGAAAGGGAATTCAACAATTTAAAGCAAGACAGCGGTGAACATCGAGCCTATACTGACCGTTATGAAGAACTGAGACTGTTATGTCCTGCCATGGTTACGCCTGTGGAGAAGGCGGTTGAAAGTACATTGATGGTCTCCCTGACCTGGTTCAGGAAATCATTACTGGCAGCAACCCTACTACCGTCAAACAGGCCATTGAATTGTCTACTACCCTGACTGAATCCCAGATCAGGAAGGGTAAGCTTTTTTGAAAAGGCGACCCGAGACTATCTGAAAAGACTGCACAAGATGAACCAAAGGAAAGACAGACCGAGACACTCAAGAAGAAGAAGTGCAAGGCTTCTCAAAACAGCACCATAACTGCTTAGAACAATCAGGTTGCACCAAACCAGCTAGCATAACCTCGTACAAGGAAAAATTATGTAGGTACCGCACCTTTGTGCAACAAATGCAACCGTCATCATCTGGAGCAAGTGCAGTGTCACAAATGTACCCACTGCGGGTGATTGAGACATTTGGTCAATACCTGCCGTTATGCTAATCAAGCTGCTGCAAATCATGTTGCTGCGCAAGCACAGTTTCCTCATGGGCTGTGTTATAACTGTGGTGACCTTACTCACTACCAAAACAATTGCCCAAGACTTGTTAACGCAAATCTAGCGTGTGGACGAGTGTTTAACATAAACAAGGCAAACGCGAACAACGATGCAGCAGTGAACAATTAGTCTTTTGTAATTCCTTGGCCGTTATCTTTTGATGTTTGAATCAACTCAGTTGTTATATAAATAAAATTTGTTGTTTCAATTTTTATTTTGCGAAACTAGTACGATTGTGTGAATGTTTGATACAACCCTTCGATGCCGACACCAAGACAAACTACTCGTGTGGTTCTGTCATTTTTATGATCACTTGTGTTCTCCCCAAAAAACTTAAATACTCGTTTCTTTTAAGAAACAAAGCCAAATTCCTATTATGATCTTCCTATCTTCATGGTTAGATTCTTGAAGATGTTTAAAGTGCCAAATGGAATTCACGGATTGGATTCTTGGTGCGCTTTAAATACTCATGTGCACAATTAACAAGAAAATTAACAAAATAATAACAAATTGTAAACAAAGATAAACAATTATACGATTATGTGCTTATGTGACTTTTTATGTATTGTGTTTTTGTGTGATCCGAATTTTCGTTGTCCAAATCCTTGCATAATCTTCCATATCTTTGTATAAGGGGTTCATAGTAGGATATCCAAAGGTACTACCTTAAATCCTTAATGGGCTTCTACGTAATAGTTAAGACCCTTGGATTATGAAGTACTATTCTATAATTGGACCCCTTGAATGGTCTAGTTAAACAGATTGAATCAAAAATCTGGTTAGGAACATCATGTGATGATATAATTGAAAAGATCCCTTAAGTGGTCTTTTTAAGAAGATCGTACGACGGTCTAGTTAAGGAGATCATGTGTTGATCTAGTTAAAAATATCGTTCGTTGATCTAGTTAAAAAAGATCCTTTGGTGGTCTAGTCAAGTCACTTCATGTTTATTCAATTGATTTTTCCCCTACGCATTATGAAATGAACTGTGCAGACTGTGCAAGGAATTACGTAATTATGGATGCATACATAATTATGGAATTCAATGCACAGAAACCACAACAAGTTTTGTCATGCGTTAAGACCTATAGTGATAAGAATAACGATACGGGAACAATGTAGAAAGGGCATGGTGGATACGCTGCTGGTACTTCCTATATATAAGTGTTCCTTATTACATTGTGAACGTAGCGTTATTTAAGTTACTAGAAGTCCTAGACCTTGACCAATGTCATTTTATCTTACACTCTCCGACTCTGATTTCGAGCACACACAAGTTTCCTATGATAGTCTTCATAAGAAATGTTCTTCTGTCCGTAGTTCAAAAACTCCATGTTTTGTTACTACAAGGACTTCACTTTGACAGTTGGCAATTTCGCTAAGAATCCAAACATGGCCCAAAGTTTTACTTAGGGTTCGAGGGATTCATTCGAAAGCAAAACAATCACAGTTGTCTTCACAAGTTTCCTCTAAAATTAAATTTCGGGACGAAATTTCCTAAAGTATGGGAGACTGTGACACCTGTGTCACTTCAACCATCAAAAAAATACCAAACCAATGAAATATTGTATTTCATACTTGGGATTTGTATAAATATGTGTATCGTTTGCACATATAAATTCTTGTTCGATTTCGAGCTCTGAATCGCTTTCTGGAAGGTTATACGTGAACTGATGCGTAAACGTAATCAGTTTAATACAACAAACACTTCGGAATAGTGACATGGTCTTAACATACCTTAAATATCCTTTACATAACTTAGAAATAAGTTTTGGAAGGTTTGGTATGCCGAAATCAAGTTTATTTGCTTGCAGGGATTAATTTCGACAAACTGGGAAAGTATGCCGATTCGTACTATAACGAACATATAGGAACATGATCATAAGTTAAACATGCCCTAAATATCCTTTACATAGCTTAGAAATAGGCTTTGAGGTGTTCGGTATGCTAAAATAAACTTTTTGTTCATTCAGGGACTAAAAGCATCAAAAAGTGCATAAGTTTGCATTTTCGCGCATATCTTACGTTCTGAATATATCCAAACATCCAAAAATTTAGGTAATCATTAAAATTTGTTATTTTAGTGGTTGGCATGATAAAATTCCATTCGTCGCGTAATTTGGATCGTTTTTGTCGCATCCGTTTGTGTTTCGTCGTAATTAACTGAATAACGCAACCGTACGACCAAACAAACCAACATCCGACATATTTTTTAGCATGTTTCATGTCCGTTATGCTTAGGCATCATTGTAGGGCCTTGAAATGGCATAACGGGTCTTAAAAGTGTCAAAAATGGACTTAATTACATGCAGGGACCAAATCTGCCATTTCTGCCAAAAATGGACCAGATCAGCAAAACAAGTTGATTAAATCAGAAGCTAGGTTTTAGTGAGTTGCAAACGGTTTTTAAGCAATCTATGGGCTATGTTGAGGTACCCATGGTATTCCAAAACCATGGGTGCACATGTACGGCTTAGATCGAAGGACGTTTTTCGATAAACGATCCTAACGGTTTACCGAAATCTATATAAACCCAACTCATTTTCATTCTTCCTCACACCTTGATCTGAATTCATTCTCTAAGTTGGAGTTCTTATACTTCATACCTGAGAATTTTCAGATCAAACCTCCATTTCATGGACCCGTTGTAAGTATTCTTTCGTTCTTTCATGCGTTTTAAGCACGAAAGTCAAAATGTGTTTGACTTTCTGATTTGACCAGTTTATGGTCAACATGAAGTTCGTTTGAACTTCGTAATGTGAGCGTAATCACGATGGTTATAGTCTCTTGTGACTATACCTACTGATTACCACGTTAATTAGGCATAGTGATGAGTCATAGTTTCGGTCAAAATACGCGTTTATGCGTATTTTGCAACCAAACTATTATTGGGTATCAAAACCGTTTGTTTTGATATCAAACCTGTTTTCAAACTTCGTTAAACATGTTTTAACATGTTTAGCTCGTCACTTTTAGTTTAGTGCTTGTATAGAGTCGTAAGTCAAGCGGTCTAAACAACCGCTTAGACTTCCGAACCCGACCTATTTGGTCGACCATTAGGATCCGACCAAACACATTAGGTGACCATAGTTGCATAGGGAATAACGTTCCGAGGTTATACCTTATGGTCACTTCGTTTAGTTAGTTGTATGATAGGTAGTTTATATGCCTTAGGAAAATGACCAAAATGTCCTTTTTATGCATAATTGATATTTAAACATATGTAACCCAAACTTTGTCACTTAACTGATTATGCAACATAATTAAACATGTTTAGGCATATAATACTTATCATAGGACTAGTTAGGCATTCCGAACGCGTTTTACATGAACGACGCGTTAAAGTAGCGTAAGCTACCTAAACGGGTCGTAATGGGTCATAAGCACTTAGGATAGGTTTTGATTTAGTATGTAGGCTTTGTTAAACCACATTACATGAGTTCCCATACTCATTTAGTTTACAAAACCTCATTCTATCCGATCTTCCGATTTAGGTCCGGTTTATTTACTTAGTTACCCATATTAGGTGCCGTTTGATTCCGTGATCCCTCTAGCTTTGCTTGGTTGTTATTCAAGACTTCTAAGCAATCTCAAGTGAGTACATAGTCCCCTCTTTTACTGTTTTCAATGTTTTGGGGTGAAACATGTGTATCTATTTGTTATGTTCATGATTTCAAAGTATAAATTAATTATACATGCTAGTACATATCTTTTGACAAATTGTATGATTATCTATGCTTTAAACACTAATTTTTCAAAAATTATAAAATTAATTGTTGGATTGTACTTATTTTACACATTCACCAGACCGTTTGGTAGTATCATATAACGCTATAGGATTAGACACCCCATTCCTGTTGTATGAAATGTCAGAAACCGATTTTTATCCAAATAGAGATTGCCTTTGTGGTATTTCTATAGTCTCAAATGGTGTAGTTTGATACACTATGGTTTGAATGAATTCTAAATCACATTTTTGTTGTATATTTTGTTATACTCCCAAAGGTATAGTTTGATATACTCTCATGTGTGATATTGTACAAAACAACATATATTTTGTTAATTACTAAAACATAGTTAATATGTTATTTACAAAACCCAAAGCATAGTTTAATATGTTATTTATAAAACCAAAGCATAGTTTAATATGTTATTTATAAAACCAAAGCATAGTTTAATATGTTATTTACAAAAACCAAAGTATAATTTTAATATACTACTGAAAACTATTATTTTGACAACTAAAATATATTTAATATACTATATGTTTAACTATTTTTGGAACTGAAATATATTTTAATATATTACTTATTCGACTTTCTTAAAAACCAAGTTATATTTTTATATATACTATAAACCTTTTTATCAAAACATTGTTTTACAAACAACATATTTTATACAAACTCATTTTACTTAATTATTCATTTATGCATGTTTTATATCATCTGATTTCTTATCACTTGTTATATGATTTATAAAAGAAAATATTTTCAAGGCTCATGACTAGTTTTTGTTAAACATATTTTCCTTAAACTTACAAGTCATGAATCTTATTTTAATAAAACCTATGTATCTCACAGGCATTTTTATGCTGGCGTACCTATTTTTACACATGTTTCAGGTGCTGCTATGTGATGATTGTTGATGCATGATACACATAGGATGGACTCGTGCCTTAGCGACTTTAAAACTTGAAAGACAATATTTGTATTTATCTGATTTGTAATAAAGCAATGAGTTCATTAATTCAATAAAACAAAACTATTTGATCCATGGTTATGAAACAATGATTCTGTTACGACACTCCCCGACGTTTCCGCCACGATTTGTTGTTTTACGTGGTCGGGGTGTGACAACTTCAAGAGGGAATGCAGGAATGCAGCAGCAGACGAAACAGCAAATCCGTTTCACGAAGACTATTATAAAAAGGCTGTTTATCATCGCAATCAGGAAGAGCCGCCAAGAATGAAACAAATCGAAGAGACTCCTAAGGAGAAGTCTAGAGCCTTAGCTGTAATTCATGATGACGAGGGCTTCGACTGGAGTGATTTTTTACTAGAAGATGATGCTGTAGGTTATGCGTTCATGGCAAAAGTTGAACCATACAAAGATACACGAACTGAAGAGCAGAAATACAATTATCGAAAGTTGGTAGCTCAAACTATGAAGGATAGAAACTATCGAGCCTGGAAAGAAGCCAAAAGGGCTAACAGATGGGATCCGGATCGTGAGTGCTATTTGGACCCAAAAGGCAAGATAATTGCTGAACCATCAACACTCATGGTTGAAACTCTCATTGAATCTTTGAAGCAAGAGGATGAACAGAGAGAGAGTGAGATGCAGCAAAGAAAGCTGAAGAGGAAGAGCTAAAGGCAAGGAAAGTCGACGATGGGATAATCGACACAACAAAAGAAATGACAGCAGAGAACCTAACAAAGATGGCAGATAAAGTGCTTGCAGCAAAAGTACTAGAGATAGATTCCAAATCTGCGTCTGAGTCTACAAGCAAGGTCAGTTGTAGTGGTTCAACAAATGAATCAGGTAAGACTGATAAGGCTAAAAAGGAAAGTGATTGCAAAAATTGCATGAAAGAATGCAAATTTTGTATCACAAATGCATATCTCACAGTCAAAAAGACTGAAGAACTGGTTGCAAAAGTCAAAATGGTTGAAGATCAAATCTTAAGTCGAGATAAATTGATGAGAGCTTCAAATGAAAGAATAAAAGAATTAACAGAAAGAATTGAAAAAGATAAAACTGATGTAGAACGATTTAGGAAAGAAAATGAAAAGTTAATTCATGAAAACAGAACCATTTTTGAAAATTTTGAGAAATTAAAAAGAACTGTTAAAGATTCTGATGAGCGAAATAGTAAAACTTCTAAAGAGAATTTTCAATTGTCTGGATTTCTTCAGGCAAAAGAAAGACAAATAAACCAGCAGTTGGATGAGATCGCAAATCTTAAGCTTCAGTTTCAAGAAGCTAAGATTGAGAATGAAAGAATCCATCTGAAACTGAACAGTTACAGCTCCGCAAGCTTTGTTCTCAACGCATAGTTCCCAAACCAATTGGGAAAAACAAAGCTGGTGAAGATGTATACTCAGATGGAACGGGGGTGGGTTATCATCAGGTTCCACCGCCCATGTTAAACAATTTTTCAAAGAAAAAGTATGGGTTGGATAATGAAGATGAAACAAATGAGAAATCAAATGATGTAAAACTTCCAGAAACAATCGATGTCACATTCATTTCATCATCTGATGAAGACAGTGTTCAGTCTGAAGTCGTAAAAAATGTGGTTGAAAATGTTTTAAAATCAGATAGTGAATCGACTGAAGATGAAGAATGCTTTTTGAATAACTACATTCCGAAATCAAAATCCCAAAACAACTCAAGTGACGAACATACTCTTGTCATGTACAAGATGTCTGGTTCTGATAAGTTGTATTCGGATCTTGAATTTCCACTTGAGAATGTGAATGTTGACAAGTTAAAACAAGTTTTCAAAGTTGTGGAGATAGAAGTTTCTGAAATTGAGGGTTTGAAAAGTTCCAAAAGGCTTCTGAACTTTGAAAAAGATAAATCTTACTATAAGAAACCATTTGTACCACCACGTTTTAACAATAGCAATCAAAACAGATGGTCGGGTGGTTATCAGGGTGGTAAGAACAATCAGAAAAGGAACTTTCAAAACAAAAAGTTTGTTGAAAAGAAAGTGTTTGTCAAAAGCTCAAGTTCAATCTCCGAGCAGGAGTCGGAAATCTTTTCGAAATCAAACAAAGAATTCTTTGAGAAAAAGGCCTCACAGCCTCAGACTGAAGGCAAAAGTTGGTAAGTTGACACCCGCACATGCTTTAAATGCAATGAAGTTGGGCACATTACATGAAAGTGCACCAACTCGAAGCCTAAGTCTGTGGTTGTCGAAAATCAAAAGAAGAAAGATGATGTCAAAGGCAAAGCGCTGATGTTTGTTGAGAAGAAAGTTTTGGAAAATGAAAACATCAAAGTCAAAACCGAATCCGTAAAACAGTCGGTAACTAAAACTCATAAATTTTACAAACGAGTAGCCTCTTCGCAACAAACATGGAAGCCAAAATTTGAGGCTAACACATCAAATGATCAAAAACCAAAGGTTTCTGTGTCTGCAAAACAATCATCTTCAACTAAGAAGATGAATGTACCTTTGAATTTCTATGAGAAACTTGAGAAATAAACTTCTACTTCATCCAAGAAGAAGTATACTCCAAAGAAAGACTAACCATCTGGTCAACCTTCTGAAAAGGAATTCTTTTTGTATAAAAAGGTTGAGGTTGGGTCTGAAGAAAGTCTTAAGATGAATGAAAAGAATTTCCCACCATTGTACACCACAACAACCCACATCAACGTCAAGCTACCTGAGTCGAAAGAGGCTTGGGTTGCTTTAAAAGCTAACTGAAAGTTTTGAAATGTGCAGGAGCTCCCGAGATCTATCTCACGTTGGATAATGGATAGTGGAGCATCCAGGCACATAACAGGGAGAAAAACCCTGCTTTACGATGTTAGAGGGTTTAACGGTGGATACGTCGGTTTCGCTGGTAATCAAGGAGGACGTATTGTTGGTGAAGGAACATTATCAAATGGTGTTATCACATTTGAAAGAGTCAATTACATCTCCGAGCTAGAGAACAATCTTCTTAGCATTTCTCAAATTTATGATAGAATGTATTCGACACATTTCACTAATAAAGAATGTCTGATTCTGAAGCCGGGGGTTGTCATCCCCGAGGAGTGGATCATCATGAGAGCACCGAGAGTTAATGATCTGTACGTGTTGGATATGAGCATTGCTATGACTACCACGGGTCAAACTCATTGCTTCATGTCAATAGCCATTGAAAAAGAGTCTGTATTGTGGCACCGAAAGATGGGCCACATTCACCTGCGCAAGATGAACCACCTGGTGCATAACGATTTGGTAAAAGGTGTTCACTTGAAGAGTTTCCATCTTGAGGGGGAGTGTATAAGTTGTGTACAGGGAAAACAGCGAATGAAATCTCACCCGTGCAAAAAGATGAACTCAGTCTCGAAGCCGTTGGAAAGACTTCACATGGATCAATTTGTCCTGTAAATGTCAAGAGCATAACTAGTGATCTCTACTGCTTAGTAGTCACTGATGATTGTTCGAGATTCTCGTGGGTGTCGTTCTTGAAGACAAAAGACGAAACATTTGAGAGTTTGCTGAGACTTTTCAGGAAGATTGAGAATTTGTTCCGGACCCGTATTAAAAGATTAAGAAGTGACAACGGTACTGAATTCAAAAATAACAAAATGGAGGAATTTTGTGATAGAAGAGGTCTACTGCAAGAGTTCAGCGCGCCATATACTCCTCAACAGAATGGTGTCACAGAAAGAAAGAATAGAACGCTGATCAAAACGGCTAGGACGATGCTTGCTGATTCCAAGTTACCTATTAATTTCTGGGCAGAAGCAGTATCAGCCGCTTGCTATACTCTCAACAGGGTACTTACTGTGAAAAAGCACAACAAGACATGTTTCAAGTTGATCAACAATCGCAAGCCTAATCTCGAGTATTTAGAATCGTTCGGGTCTCCCTGTACAGTTCTAGATCCCGATGGCAAATTTGGTTCAAAGAGCATTGAAGGTATCTTCGTGGGATATGCTAGTCCACTCAGAAAAGTCTTTGTTCCAAGTCTGAATCAGATCATCGAAGCACAACATGTTGAAAGTCAAGGATATACAATGCCTCCATAGAAGCCTGCAGACTCATGGCGATTCAACTACGATAATCTATGGGATTCATTCGAGTTAGAAGAAGAACCAGAGTTCTTTGATGATTTGGATATTTTACGAGAATATGAAGCATCTCAGGGAAGATTTCCAGCAGGATCTTCTAGACGTCAACGACAAACTTAGAATGATGATGAAGCTGGTTGATGTGTTAAAAATGCAACATATAAATTTCATCAAATGAGGCATAAAACTAACCCTTTTTTAGTACTAATGTTGGAAAAAGTGTGCTTTTGTCTTCCTTTTGTATTTTCAGGATTAAATGAGCTCAAATTAACAAAAGAAGCAAAAAGACATCAAAATCTAACATAAATACAAGAAAAGGAACAAGACGTGACATGCCCGACCCCACGACAACATCTTCCCAAGCAAAACAAGAGATCAGAAGCCTGAACACGCCCCGTGCTCAGCTAGCACAGGGGCGTGCCCAAGTGTCAGCAGAAAAGACAAAGTGGTAGAAGCTTCTATTGCCCACCACGGGGCCGTGCTCAGCGGACACGGGGCCGTGGTCAACTATAAGATTCGCACAATCCAGCAAATCTGCATAGTACAAAGATTCTTCTGCACCACGGGGTCGTGCTCAGCGGACACGGGGGCGTGGTAAACTAAAAAGACAAAACTGCATTAAATGAAGAAAGAGAAGGATGTGGACACGGGGCCGTGCCCACTGGACACGGGGCCGTGCCCGAGCTTCTGTTCAGCCTATAAATAGAAGTGCTTGGCTCAAGCTCAAACCATCCCTTGGCACACCACCTCTCTCACACTTCACCCACCACCCACCACCACCATAACACCATCATCCATCACCATCATCCATTGTCCATCATAGAGTGTGTGAGTCGTCTCGGGATCCAAGATTGATCGTAAGAGTTCTTGACAATCAAGGCCATGTTTGCCTAAGTCTCTTACATCACTTGGTGAAGACAAAGTGTCTAGTGTAATACTTTTTATTTCTAATCTTTTGCACTTTTTACTTGGTTTTGTATTAATGACTTTAATAACTAGTTTCTTATGTTGAAGGTGATCTTTCCTTATCGTTTGTCCGTGGTGTCTTGGCATTATTTTACTGTCTATATAAAATAAAAGATTTTCACCATTCATATCTCCACGGTCTATATGGAGGTATGTTGGCTACCGAGTCGGGGGTTAAGGGAACGGTTTGGTAAAAGTCTTGCCATTGTTCAGCGTTTAGAGGTCCTACAATAGACCTGGGTCAAATTTAGTAGGACCTCCTTCAATACTTAACGGTATTGGATGGCGGGGGTCCAAACTCTTTGATCCCCTCATAAGTTAACTACTATTAATACTATAACCCGGCTATTTAGGACTGTATCCCTGCTGACTCAGACTACTTAGTCGAGGGTAACGTCACCTCCAAAAGAGGGGCCTACCATAATTTGCATTAATAACTTAATTAATTATCTTCCAATAATCCACCCTTTTAGGATTGTATCCTTGCTGACTCAAACTACTGGGGTGAGGGTAACGTCGCCTTCAAAAGAGGGGCCTACTACAATAACTAAGATAATCTCTTAAAATAGTGCAAAAGTGCGGAAATAATCAAAGGTTACACTAGATACGAGTCGGAACCAAGTGATTCATCTTGTCTATCTGTTTTTCTTTTTATTTTTATTTTCAGCATTTTAGTTAGTTTTCATTTTTCTTAGTTTAAAACATTTTTCTAACCTTTTTGATTTGGTTAGACGTTAAGGATAAACCGGTACTAAAAGCTCTTGTGTCGTTGGACGACCTCGGTATCTTACCAACACTATACTACGCTCACGATGGGTGCACTTGCCCATATGTGTGTTTAGTGTTAGTAAAATATCGTGTTTTATAAATTTAAAACTTGGCTAAAAATAAGTGTTAAAGGGGCTTAAAATATACACCTAATATATATAACACTTCACACGCATTAAGTTTTTGGCGCCGTTGCCGGGGACACAAGGATTTTAAGAAAGCTTAAAATCGACGGCCTAATCAGTTTTTCAAAACCTTTTTAAAAAAATGCGCGCACATTTTTCTGCATTTTAGTTTAGTTTTGCATTTACAGTAACCTGTACACGGGGCCGTGTTTACTGAACATGGGGCCGTGCTGCACATTTTCATAAAAACAACTAGTAACAGTAGCTTGAACACGGGCCGTGCTCACTGAACACGCCCCGTACTCAACAAAATTAGTAAATTTAATTAAAACGCCCAGATACAGATCCTGAACACAGGGCCGTGTCCACTAAACACGGGGCCGTGTCCAGCCTCTGTTTCTGTTTCCGTTTTTATTTTTGTTTTCTGGTCTCGAGACTTGGTTGTGGTCTGTTGAGTGATTCTTATGGATCAATACTCAGGAGGTTACAACTACACCTATGAGGAGGATGATTATAGGGGTAATTTTTGCACTAATTGTCGTAACTCACGCTCGGTTCAAAATAATCACTCATATCAACCATCCAATTCATACACCTACTATGAGGAGCCCAGGTACGAGCCATCAACTTCATACACATCCTATGAAGACCAAAGGTATGAACCTCCTCCCTCATACTCATATTTTGATGAACCAAGGTATGAGCCTTCTTACTCATACTTTGATGAACCAATATATGAGCCACCACCTTCGTATGCTTATTATGAGGAACCATGGCGTGAACAACCCACCTCATATGAGTATTATGAAGAACAAAATTACGAACCTTATCCATCATATGCTTACAATGAAGAACAATGGTGTGAACCATCTACTTCATATGGGTATTATGAGGAAAAAAAGGGTCGAACAACCGGATTCAAGCTTAGAAAATCCTGATTCTTTTTCTATAACCGAAGTAACCGATAGGATATTAGAACACATAAGAGTTATCGATCGCTGTATAAGAGAATCTCGCGCAAGGGAAGAGGAGTCCCGCGCAAGAGAAGAATTAAAAAAGGAAGAGATAACTGAAAGTGTAAAAATGGAAGAACAAATAAGTGAAAAACCGACACATGAGTTAAACAACGAAAAAGGTGAATCCGACAAAGTTAAAATTCAAGAAGAGTCTAATTTTGAAGAAATTAATCTCTTGTCACCTTCTTTTAAAAATCATTGTTTAGTTCCCACTCATGCTAAATTTTTAAAAGAGTTAAACACTAACACTAAAATTGATGAAACGGTAAGAGTTAAGTTAACTAATGATCAAACTTCGCTAATAAAAGAAGACACATTTGAAATTAACATTACACCGGTTCCATGTTTCTTTCAAAATTCGTTTATTAGTAATGTCACAATCGATAAAGATCTTTGTGTTAACATAATGCCTAACTGCATTTTCGAAAAATTAAGTATTAGTGATTTTTCTCCACTTCAAATACCCATTTTCTATCCAATCGGAAAGTAATAAAATCAATCAGTATAGTTGAGGATGTATTGGTTCAAACAAATCAAATGGTAATCCCGACCGACTTTGTCATCCTCGATGACGCTCCTCTAATGTTGGGACGACCATTTGTAAAAACTCACGAAGCTTTGAAAAATCGGAAGTTCAACAATCTACCTCTTCAATTAGGGGCATTTAAAAGAAGTGTCGATCTCGAACGATCAATGAAATATCCATTCGGCAATAATGACCCCCTAATTGAAGATGAAGATGAACCACCCGATACAAGTGAAGAGATTGACCACTTTGTTGAAGAAGAGGTCGCCATAGAACAAAATTTTAAAGTTCTTGATCGAAATGAGCAACCAAATAAGGAGTCTCCTAAAGACCCACCACTTGAGCTCAAAGAACTTCCAAAAGGTTTGGAATATGCTTTTCTAGACAAAGATGGTAATTTACCTGTAATTATTTCATCTAAATTAGATAGCTTAGAAAAAGAAAAATTAATTAGTCTTTTGAAAAAACATAAAAATGCAATAGCTTGGAAACTTGTAGACATAAAAGGAATTAGTCCTTCTATGTGCACACACAAAATTTTGATGAATGATGACTACAAATCGGTCATACAACCACAACGTCGAGTGAATCCAAATGTTCAAGAAGTGGTTAAAAACGAGGTCATCAAATTACTTGACGGCGGACTTATCTATCCTATCTCTGATAGTCCTTGGGTAAGTCCCGTCCAAGTAGTTCCAAAGAAAGGAGGTATGACGGTAATAACTAACGAAAAGAATGAATTAATACCAACGAGAACCGTCACAGGATGGAGAGTATGTATAGATTATAGACGATTAAATGAAGCAACAAGAAAAGACCACTTTCCTTTTCCCTTCATTGATCAAATGTTAGAAAGATTATCCGGTCATAAATTTTATTGTTTCTTGGATGGTTTTTCAGGTTACTTTCAAATCCCGATAGCACCCGAAGACTAAGAAAAGACAACTTTCACATGTCCCTATGGAACTTTTGCTTATCGACGCATGCCGTTTGGTCTATGTAATGCCCCCGCAACATTCCAACGTTGCATGGTAGCCATCTTCCATGATATGATAGAAAAGACAATGGAAGTCTTCATGGACGACTTTTCTATCTTTGGGGATTCATACGACCAATGCCTCGATAACCTTGAACGAATGCTATCCCGATGTGAGGAAACTAACCTCGCCCTTAATTGGGAAAAATGCCATTTCATGGTAACAGACGGAATGGTACTCGGTCACAAGATCTCAAGCGAAGGAATGGAGGTGGATCGAGCCAAAATAGACACCATTTCTAGATTACCACCTCCATCCTCCGTAAGAGCTATCAGAAGTTTCCTAGGGCATGCCGGATTCTATAGACGGTTTATCGAAGACTTTTCTAAAATCTCAAGGCCTCTAACAAAATTACTTGAAAAAGATGCTCCTTTTATCTTTGACAAGGACTGCAACCAAGCATTTCTAACCTTAAAGGAAATGTTAGTCAATGCACCTATCATGATAGCGCCTGATTGGAAATCTCCTTTCGAAATCATGTGTGATGCTAGTGACTTTGCAGTTGGAGCTGTCTTGGGACAAAGAAAAGAAAAGCATTTCCACCCAATTTATTATGCTAGTAAAACACTTAATGATGCACAAGAAAATTACACAACAACTGAAAAAGAATTACTAGCTGTGGTATTTGCTTTTGATAAATTTCGTTCTTATCTTGTTCTTTCTAAAACTATAGTCTATACAGATCATGCAGTCATTCGATATCTCTTCAAGAAGCAGGACGCAAAACCACATTTGATTCGGTGGATTCTACTCCTCCAAGAATTTGACATTGAAATCAGAGACAAAAGAGGAGCATAAAATACCGCAGCAGATCATCTTTCGCGTTTAGAAGACCCAGCTTTGGAGGCGACCAGGGACGAGCAAATCAACGAAAAATTTCCAACTGAGTCCCTGGAAATGGTGGAATATAAGGAGGAACCATGGTACGCCGACTATGCTAACTACCTAGCTAGCGGTATAGTCGCAAAAGGGTGGCCACATCATCAAAGAAAAAAGTTCTTTGCCAATGTGAAACACTATTTTTGGGAAGATCCCTATCTTTTCAAAATGTGTGCCGACCAACTCGTCCGACGATGCGTACATGGTAGCGAAGCACGAAGAATTCTCCGCCACTGTCATAAAGGTCCATACGGAGGGCATCATGGTGCCGCTAGTACCGCACGAAAGGTATTCGATTCAGGATTTTATTGGCCAACCATTTACAAAGACGCCCAAAGTCTTGTCAAAACATGTGATGCTTGCCAAAGAACATGTAATATTTCTTCCAAAAACGAGATGCCACAAAAAGGCATTCTTGTTTGTGAAATTTTTGATGTGTGGGGACTCGACTTTATGGGACCTTTCCCACCATCGAAAGGAAACAAATATATACTTGTGGCAGTAGACTACTTGTCTAAATGGGCCGAGGCCGAGGCACTTCCAACAAATGATGGAAGAGTCGTGGTAAGATTTCTGAAAAAATTATTCTCTCATTTTGGCACACCTAAAGCATTAATAAGTGATAGAGGTACCCATTTTTGCAACCATCAACTCGAAATTTTTTTAACAAGATATGGGGTCTATCACCGGGTCTCAACAGCATATCACCCTCAAACAAACGGACAAGCCGAAGTGACTAATAGAGGTTTAAAACGAATACTCGAAAAAACCGTAGGGTTAAATAAAAAGGATTGGGCAGATAAATTAGATGATGCTTTATGGGCTTTTCGAACTGCTTATAAAACAACAATAGGTACAACCCCATATAAGCTAGTCTATGGAAAAAGTTCTCACTTGCCAGTAGAAATTGCACACAAAGCCTACTGGGCAATTAAAAATGTAAACTTAGATTTAGAATTAGCTGGAAAAAATCGTTTTTGTCAATTAAATGAATTAGACGAGCTTAGGAATTATGCATACTCAAACTCTGAAATTTATAAGGAAAGAATGAAAAATTTGCATGACAAACACATTAAACCTAATGAATTTCGGGTAGGGGATCTAGTTCTTTTGTTTAATTCACTACTTCGATTGTTTCCTAGTAAATTAAAGTCTAGGTGGTCAGGACCTTTTTCCGTCACCCATATTTTCCCACACGGTGCAGTAGAAATTAAATCTCGAAAAGGGCCTCCATTCAAAGTCAATGGCAAACGGCTGAAACTTTATCAAGGATTCATTGAGGATGAAGAGGAAGAGATTTCGTTTCAAACGATGGAAGAATGAAACCAACATCATATCTGGTAAGTTACGAACGATTGAGACAACAAATAAAGCGGTAAGTTTTCTAACCAAAGCTTATGGGAAACAAGGGCACTCACACGAGCACTTAAAAAAAAGAAAGAAAAAAAAACTTTGCTCGGCAAGAGGCCGTGTCCGCTGGACACGGGGCCGTGTCCGCACTGCAGTCGTGATAAATCCCCTTTTTCAAAATAGTTACTTCATTCCACACGCCCCGTTTCCCCGAAAACACTCTGGTTCCAGGCGATTTTTCGCAAAATTTCGATGTCTCCTATCGCTCTAACAACATCAAGGTATGATTCTATCACCTCTAGTAGTTAGATTAGTTACTTGCATGTAGTTAAAACTCCAAAAATTTGGGGAAAAATCTAGGGTTCTTGAAGTTCATCTGGATCGAACCTCAAATTTTTGTTTAGATCTGTTTGCATTTAGTTAGATTAGTGTTATGGGAAGTAAATACACTTGCATTGTTCATAGATTCATCCGATTTCGCACAAAAACCCCAAACCCTTGTTCTTGACCCGAAAAAGATAAAATTGAAGGGGTAAACGGGATATTTTGGGAAAAACGGCACTAAGGGTTTCATTTTCGGGGGAAACCGCACCTATTGGACCAAAAATTTTCAAGTTTTCGAAACCGGGTCGAAAAATGAAATTTTTGAGTAACAGACTCCTGGACACGGGGCCGTGTCCGCTGGACACGGGGCCGTGTCCGCTGGACACGGGGCCGTGTTCAGCCCACTGTTTGCAGTTTTGTCCGAAAATACTTCTGTTTCGTGCTAACTTTTGGTGTATTCTTTCAGATGGCTAGGAAGTTCACAAGATTTAACGCCAATGAGCTCGATGCTAGGGCTCGATACGAGATACTTCAAACAAGGCCGGAGGAATACCCGAGGCAAGCATGCACGGAATTGTTAACTGTGGTGAATCAAATCGACCGTTTCAACAACATTGTCACGGGACCACTCAGAGTCGCCCTAACAACTCGACTCCGTTCGGTCCACGAATGCACTTTGGAGTTCTATAGCACCTTCACATTCAACTCGAGGTGCGACCCGTTCGACAATGACGGGGTATCATTCCGATGTGGCGGAACGAGGTATTCGATCTCTATGGCACAATTTGGGTCGATTGTCGGGTTATATGCGGAAGAGGATACGGAAAATGAAGAAAATACTGGAGGAATGAGAGAGATAGGTGAAAACGAATGCCAAGCCATTTGGGCTCAGATTGGTGAAGGGTACTACAATCCGAGCAGCACTAAGAGTACAAAGCTGAGGGATCCGCTCTACAGATACATCCATAGGCTCCTCGGCTACTCTCTTAGCCAAAGGCATGATAGTAGTGGCGTCGTTGGGTTAAGAGATTTGGTTGTCCTCCACTGCATCCACAACCGCAGGCCGCTCGATGTTCTGTTCCTCATGCTCCGAAACATGCATCATAACCGCCTTGCTAGTGCACCGACTCCTATCTTCTTTGGGGGATGGGTGTACCGTCTCTTTAAGCACTTCGCCCACATACCTAGGTCATTTGAGAGGAGCCCATGGTCGGGTATGGTGGATATACACATATGCCGCTCAATGAACCTGATTTATGAGGCGGAAGACGGGACGGTAAGCTTTCAAAGGATGCAAGGTCATGCATGGAACCCGCAAGAAGCGCTTGTCCTCCAAGCTCCGCAACATCATCAGTACCAATACCAACCCCATGGTGATCCGGGCCAATCATCCTCCTCGGGAGGCGGTTTTCCTAACTTTCAAAGTTTCCATGATTTGTTGCAGGAAAACCTTATGTGCACCAGGAACACTTACAACATGGCGAGCAACACGTACCATCGGGTCGGAGCTATCGAAAGAAACATATCCGATATCCAAGATGATGTTGGATATATACGAGACCACATTGCACGCCATGGAGGGGATGATGATGATGATGACGGTGACGATGCCATGGAATATGCGGGAGGAGCGGAGGAAGAGGAGGTTGTTTGATGGTTTCCCAGGGTAACCCTTTTTCACTCTTGAACAATTGATGGCCTGTGTGCTAAGTGTTGAACAATTTACTTTCCCTAACTTCTTATATTTTCTGCATTTATTTTTCTTTTAACTTTGACATGGACGTTAACTTTGGTAAAAGTAGGATGTTTGCTATGGTATGGTAGGATGTTTATTGATTAAGCATGTACATACGAGGCTTAGAGTGCTAAACATTAGTACTACTAAAGCCGGAGCAGGAAAACCGAAGAAAGAAACCTGTTTTTCAACTTTGCAGACTGTCCACACGGGGTCGTGTCCAGCCGACACGCCCCCGTGCCCAACACCCCTGAACCTGCTGATTGTATTTATTCTGCAGACCTTGACAGACACGGGGTCGTGCCCAACCAACACGCCCCCGTGTTCACCTTCTGTAAGTTTTCATTACTGGCACCTGAGCACGTGGTCGTGTCCACCCGACACGGGGTCGTGTCCAGGTCACCAGTAACACAAAATTTTTGCTTTTTACACCCTTTTTACACATTCAATCAACCTAAAAAAAATATTTTTGGGACACATTGAGGACAATGTGTAATTTAAGTGTGGGGGGGGGGGGGGGGATGCTAAAACCTTGAATCTTACAAGTCCTAAATACAAGCCTTACACAAAACTCTATTGGAATCGCTAATCACCCCAATTTTTTTCAAAAAAATTCTTTTTTTTCTGGTCTAGGTTTAACTCCGGAAATTTCAAGTTCTAAAAAGGTTATATTTTTATGAATTTACAACCGATAGCGTCGTGATAAAAAGAACCAACATAAGAAAATTATGAAAAGGCATGACAAGTTTAATTAAAATTTGATTATATATACTTGATCACATAAAAACCCATTCCCACAAAAGTGAGTTTTGAGCCTTTATTGAGCATACAATTACATATCATTAGAACTAAATGCTCATTTTTCGTTTCTTGTGTGAATAGCCGCTTGGTTCTTACGACTCTAGAACTTGCCATGACGATACATTCCCGGTCCATACCAACTTAAACCCGAGTAAGTAAATGATGGAGGCATTAGGACTAACCCTTTTTATTTCTACACCATTATTTTTCTTTTTTTTTACCACCTACACAAAATCCCCCTAGTTAACCCCTTTGAGCCTAAACCTTTTCATTTCATAACCCAAACCAAACACCCTTTTTACCCACCAAAACCTTTTTCATTTTTACCCCTTTATTTTAGTAACAAGTTCGATTTTTCGTATGACTTAAAAAAAAAAATTTGTGTTGATGATGAAGCAAAAGAAAATAAACAAACAAGTTCATCAAAAATAACTTTGTTTGAATAAATAGCTTCATCAAAATAAAAGTTACAAAAATAGAAAGTCTTACGAAAACCGACACTTGTTACGCTTTTCGCCATTTTTTTTCTACTAACCACTAACCACCAACCCAACCACCTACCTTTAACCCAAGCCTAACCCTTCACCCACAAAGTCCTCTTGATATTTACAAAGGTGTATAAGTTAAAAAGGAGGAGGATTGATTGCTTGGCAAGCCTATGGTAGGAGTAAGTTCCATGCCGCTCTCGAGTGATCCACAAAAATACATTTTCGGCCGAGTGTTGAGTGATCCCCGTGAGGTATGTGAACTTGTATATAAATAGAATTTTAAAGAGGCATGTTATGCCCTAATAAGTAATTTATCTTATGAAAAGTTTTAAATAAATCATGACGAATAGGATTGTAAATAAATAAAAATAAAATTAAATAAAGAATCTTGGAAATCCCGACACTCTACGACAAGCCCAAAAACCTTCTTCTCTACCCATTCCATTTGGGAGTGTAATAGCCACATATTAAAGAGTTTTGCTTGAGGACAAGCAAAGATTCAAGTGTGGGGGTATTTGATGTGTTAAAAATGCAACATATAAATTTCATCAAATAAGGCATAAAACTAACCCTTTTTTAGTACTAATGTTGGAAAAAGTGTGCTTTTGTCTTCCTTTTGTATTTTCAGGATTAAATGAGCTCAAATTAACAAAAGAAGCAAAAAGACATCAAAATCTAACATAAATACAAGAAAAGGAACAAGACGTGACATGCCCGACCCCACGACAACATCTTCCCAAGCAAAACAAGAGATCAGAAGCCTGAACACGCCCCGTGCTCAGCCAGCACGGGGGCGTGCCCAAGTGTCAGCAGAAAAGACAAAGTGGTAGAAGCTTCTATTGCCCACCACGGGGCCGTGCTCAGCGGACATGGGGCCGTGGTCAACTATAAGATTCGCACAATCCAACAAATCTGCATAGTACAAAGATTCTTCTGCACCACGGGGTCGTGCTCAGCGGACACGGGGGCGTGGTAAACTAAAAAGACAAAACTGCATTAAATGAAGAAAGAGAAGGATGTGGACACGGGCCGTGCCCACTGGACACGGGGCCGTGCCCGAGCTTCTGTTCAGCCTATAAATAGAAGTGCTTGGCTCAAGCTCAAACCATCCCTTGGCACACCACCTCTCTCACACTTCACCCACCACCCACCACCACCATAACACCATCATCCACCACCATCATCCATTGTCCATCATAGAGTGTGTGAGTCGTCTCGGGATCCAAGATTGATCGTAAGAGTTCTTGACAATCAAGGCCATGTTTGCCTAAGTCTCTTACATCACTTGGTGAAGACAAAGTGTCTAGTGTAATACTTTTTATTTCTAATCTTTTGCACTTTTTACTTGGTTTTGTATTAATGACTTTAATAACTAGTTTCTTATGTTGAAGGTGATCTTTCCTTATCGTTTGTCCGTGGTGTCTTGGCATTATTTTACTGTCTATATAAAATAAAAGATTTTCACCATTCATATCTCCACGGTCTATATGGAGGTATGTTGGCTACCTGGTCGGGGGTTAAGGGAACGGTTTGGTAAAGGTCTTGCCATTGTTCAGCGTTTAGAGGTCCTGCAATGGACCTGGGTCAAATTTAGTAGGACCTCCTTCAATACTTAACGGTATTGGATGGCGGGGGTCCAAACTCTTTGATCCCCTCATAAGTTAACTACTATTAATACTATAACCCGGCTATTTAGGACTGTATCCCTGTTGACTCAGACTACTTAGTCGAGGGTAACGTCACCTCCAAAAGAGGGGCCTACCATAATTTGCATTAATAACTTAATTAATTATCTTCCAATAATCCACCCTTTTAGGATTGTATCCTTGCTGACTCAAACTACTGGGGTGAGGGTAACGTTGCCTTCAAAAGAGGGGCCTACTACAATAACTAAGATAATCTCTTAAAATAGTGCAAAAGTGCGGAAATAATCAAAGGTTACACTAGATACGAGTCGGAACCAAGTGATTCATCTTGTCTATCTGTTTTTCTTTTTATTTTTATTTTCAGCATTTTAGTTAGTTTTCATTTTTCTTAGTTTAAAACATTCTTCTAACCTTTTTGATTTGATTAGACGTTGAGGATAAACCGGTACTAAAAGCTCTTGTGTCCTTGGACGACCTCGGTATCTTACCAACACTATACTACGCTCACGATGGGTGCACTTGCCCATATGTGTGTTTAGTGTTAGTAAAATATCCTGTTTTATAAATTTAAAACTTGGCTAAAAATAAGTGTTAAAGGGGCTTAAAATATACACCTAATATATATAACACTTCACACGCATCACTGGTCCAAGTCACACTGGAGAGAATGATGAAGTTCTGCAAACTCTGACTACTTTGGAACGCGAACCTGCTCCTGAAAATCAGACGATGGTCAATGATAATTCAGAATCTGATGATATTCCTACCTTTGATCATGGTGATTTAGAGTCTGAGGGGGAGCAAATCCAATCTTCAGATCAGATAGTTCTTGACAATGAACAAGTTGCGGATCAGAACGTTACTAATTGGAAGGCGAGGTGGATGTTCCTGGCGAGGTTATGCAGAGAACTCTTTCATAAAGGAGTTGATAATAGGAGAGATACAGTCAGGCGTTCGCACCTGGTGCGTGTTTATTTACATTGAATTTACACACACACGTGGGTTTTAATATTTATAAAAATGGTTTATACCTTAACATTAAAACACACACAACATAGGACAAGTGTATCCCATCATATATGTAGCAAAGTATTGGTAAGAGCCAGATATCGATCCATGGAACACGGGCGTTATAATGTACTAAATCTTTGTCATTAATTTACCAGATAAAAAGATAAGTGAATGGTTGTTTAACTAAGCTATCTAAATTATATCTAAAATATAAATATACTACTATCTTGTTTCAGAAACAACCTAAACATGTTATCTATGTCACGTATGTCACAATAGTACTTAATCAATTTTCCAATTTCGAGACAGTTAGTCATCCGCTAGGAGTTTTCTAACATGATGAGTCTTCGAAAAGTTAACGCGATAAACACACGTTAACCACCTAAACTCATTCTTTAGCGAGCTATTGATATTCATTCATGTGAACCTTTAAAGATAGATTAGTCATCCGCTAGGAGTTTTCTAACCTCACTTATAAAAGAAAGCAATACCGATGGTTACAATACAGCCACGAGGATAAGCATTTAAGTAGATCATATAACAACATATTTCACCTTGACAAGTCTTGAATACAAATCTACCATGTCAGCAATTTTAGACCAAAGCTACTAAAAAAGGATCATAAACTGCATGCAAGAACATGTAATCAACACCATATAATTCGTTAGAACCCTTACGTGTAAGGAAGCATTCCTAATCAAAATAAGATATATCTTAGATAAAACCAATACTCCTCTCGAGTCTAATGGTGTAAACAAGTTTACAAACAAGTGATTAATCAAGAAATAGTTACCATCCCACTAACCATAGATTCATTATCCAAGATAATCAAACATAATCAGGAACTCAACATCAATGAAACGTTTGTTATATAATCATGAAGATTCAAACATGAAAAAGTACTAAAGTTTCATACAAACAAGATTACAACATAAAGATTATTCAAGAAACAAGTTCATTACTACTATTACATAATACTACATTAAACATAAACTAACATCAGCTCAATACTTGCAAAATGATCAGAATACATGTTCAAGAACAAGGAATCTGTAGGATCGTGAAAAGACCTAACGAGTCGATCAGAAGAGTGCTCAGACAGAATCAGAGGCGGAATTCATTGATTCTGTCTTTGTTTAGCTTGGATTCACTATTAACTGTCTTGTTTATTGATATCTGAAACGATTACAACACGGAGACACTTTGACAACACCTCGGCGTCGGAAACAAGAATGTTACAACTGATTTCGCATGTAGGGTATTTATAGGGGATGCTATTTCGTTTGAAGGTGGCATGGTTCACTTCAAACGAAATTAAACTAGTTAATTTCGTTTGAATGTGTTACATGTCATGTTCAAACAAAATTAGCTCACAAACACATAAAGTCTACCCTATTTCTCGTACAACGCGCCCTGATCAAACAATTGTAGTATAAGACTCGATACAAGACGAAGTCGACAGACGGATGCACTAACAGACTCCCCCTCGGATGTTGACGAGTCTGAAGTATCGAGTCTTCTCATTCTTCAGTCTTTACCGGTCTCTGGGCTTCCCAAACTTCTTTTCTAATCCAAGACTCGAACGAAGATGAAGTCGACAGACAACTGCACCAACAGACTCCCCCTTGAATGTTGACGGAATCTTCAGTGAGAGTCTTCATCATAACGACTCTTCAATCTTGATCGATCTTCTTTCTTTCTTATCATGTACCATAATCTTCTCTTTGGCTCTAACCTCGTCAGACTCCCCCTTTCATCATGATGGGATCGCTATCTGGAATTAGCTATCACCTTGAGATCAAACCCTGGTTTTTTTTTTCTCTGTTTAAGACCACTACATGTTCTGAAACCTTTCCTGCATACATTTTCTCATCAAAACATAAGTTTTTACTTAAATCAATAAGAAAAACTTACTAATTGAAACCATTCAATCATAATAGTTACATCAAGTTCAAATTAATGACCTTGATTAACTAATCTTAACTTTCTTTCTTAAATAAAAAATTTTCAATTCAGCATACACTCCCAAACCTGTTCATCCTGTTTAGCACTTGGAATTTTGAAGATCAGTTTTTCAACATCAGTTGTCAAAAATCTTTTTGAATTTTTTCAAAATTTTATGCTAAAATACTCCGAAAATCTTTTTGGATTTTTGAAATAAAGGAATGTAAAGAAATGCAGTAAAGAAATATTTACAGACACTATTTTTGTGAGTTTGCGTAAGAGGATCATATCAGTTTTTGTGACCAATCACAAGCACCGTTAAGCTTTAAACATTTTCTGTTCTAAACGATTCACATAGATTGACGATATTGTTGTCCACTTAAACTCAATCTAAAAACTTTCGAAATGCTTACCGATACGTTACGTTATATTAATTTTGCACTAAATTCTTATGGACCCCACGATCTCAGCATATCCCCTCATCATGCAATACACTGACTCAAGTAATGCCTTTAAACTTTTATCAACTGTGAATTGTGCGAAAACAAAGCAGAATGTTTAAACATTAACAATCAGGTCGATACTTCCGTATATGCAGAGAAAGTCCAATGTTTAAACAAAATAAGAAAAATAAAAATAAAAATAAGTTGAAGTTGTTTAGGCTTTAACCACCAGGTCGATACTCCCGTATACACAAAGGTGATCCAAAGCTTAAACGAAACACCAAAGAAAATAAAGCAGAACGTTTAGGCATTAACATCCAGGTCGATACTCACGTATACGCATAGGATATCCAATGCTTAAACAAAATAAAGAAATAAAACAAGTTTAAATCTTCGCAAAATGAAATGCACAATCACAGTGACTTTTCAGCAAAGTTGTGAAAGTTCACAAACTTAACCAGTTTTATGTCTTTCGACAATCAGCGATTACTGAGTAGGCACACAATCAAGAAGGACAAAACTAAGTACTATGCTTTCAACCATGTTTCCCACTAGAACTAGGCTTTTTCATTTATGTTTGTATTGTTATCGCAAATCTACTAGTCTAGCTGAGCCTACCGTCACATCTTTAGTGAGATCGTTTATCACATTTTATCATTCCATTTCTTTAGCATGCTGTGATAGTCCAACTGATCTACTATCATTTCCTCTTTTTACAACAAAACTCATTTTTGCATTTTTCATTGTTTTTGGAATTTTCAAATTTTCAAATTTTTTAAAATTTTTACTCCCCCTAAAATCAAAATATGTCTCAATTTTGATTTTATGGGAAAATTTGAAAACCAACTGTACAAGATAAACTGACAACATGATGAGAATTACTTCAATTCTCCATTCATTTGGTTTAAACAATCAGAACTCCCCCTGACAACAAAACATTTTCCCATGATGATTTCAAAACACTTAAGTTTGTTTTAATCAGAATGGTTTTTTCGGAAAATTAGTTTTGTGAGTCATTTCTCAAACATAGGGATCAATCATCACTTTGTTTTCTTCTACCACTTGTAGAATTAAACATTTCCCGATTTTTCAACACAACCACTCGTAGAAAATCAAGTACAACTTAATGTCCCTGATTTACCACTAGTAAGTCGAAATATCACTTTCGTGAATTTCTCAATAAAGATGCCGATTCCTGCTCCACTCTTACCAACCTGGGAGCTCCGGCAAGTCAGGTTTTTCATTTAAACAGATTCACCCAAGCCTGACGGTCCTTGGGTGTTTTTGAATTCTTGTTCAACAATGGTGGAAAATTTGCATCATCCATTGTTAGACCAGAATTCTCGTTTTTTACCTCAACACATGGCTCTTCTGGCTTTACCATACCAGATTCATCGCCTGAACGTGGCTTGTCTGACTTCGATGTGTCAGATTCATTGCCAACACCTGACTCCTTTGTTTCCGGAGAAACAAATTCATCACCAGGAAGTGAATTCTCCACTTTCTTTGATTTCCCTTTCTTTTCTCTCTCTTCTGTCCTCAGATTTGTATCTGATGAATTCATTTTGCTTGACTTATCATTCTTTGGAGAGCAAGACGATTCACCAGAACTTTTATCTGTTTTTCCTGATGTATCCGAGGACAAAATCTTTTCGAGATACTCTCTCGCTTTCTTCCTCTTCTTCCTCAGTCTGTCTTTTTGCCCCTGCGAAAGCTTCACTTTCTATTCATGAACTTTCTATTCTTGAACTTTAGGTTCTTGAACTTTCTGTTCTTTGGGCTTGACATTGACTGGTTTCTTTGCCACTTTCTGAGAATCAGCCCTCGATCTTCCCTTTGATCTCATTGGGCAATCCCTGGCAATATGTCCTTTGATATTGCATTCAAAACATCTTCTTGTCTCAAACCTCCAACTTTGGCAGTTAACAGCAATGTGTCCTCGAACACCACAAGTGTAACACATTCTGTTATCATACCAATCACCACTTTCAATCCAAACATTCAGATCATAGCACTATTTGGCTTGGTGATAATCATCACTCCTCCTGAAAGCTAGATTTGGCTTTTGAGCACTGTGGTCAAACCTGCACCACTTATTACCAACACTTTTTGAGTTTTGGTTTTCAACTTTTTGTGATTTTTTATCACGATTGGATGATTGAACTGATGAGCTTTTATTTTCTTTTTGAAGATTTTTTGGTTTTTTATCCTTTTGTTTTTGTTTCACAATCTTCTTTACAGGTTTTTGCGTTGAGCATTCACCTTTTTCAGTAGAATGTAAAACCGTTTCTTGAAACATTTCATTTAATTTCAAAAATATTTTTCTTTTCTCAACTTCATCATCAGTTTTCTCATCACAATCTTCAACTTTGACTTTGTTAAAATTTGTGACATTGTCACTTATTGGAACTGAATTGATCGGTTTTGGACATATATAATCTGGTACTGATGAGTTCACAAAACCTGTCAATTTCGTTTCAAGCTCATCAATTTTATTTCTTGCCCTCTCAGCTTCTTTTTCAAGCTGAGAGATTTTCTCAAGATGAGCATTGATTACCTTTTCATTTTCAATTTTATTCTTTTCAAGAACAGATTTTTCATTTTCAAAACTTTTTATTTGTTCTTGAAATTTTGTTTCATTTTCTTTTAAATTTTTATTTTCAAGTTTTATCCAAAAATCTTCACTTTCTGAAGATTTTATTTTATTTTCAAAAACTTTTTCTTTTTCTATCAAAATTTTGTTTTCTAATGTCAAACTGTCCAAATTACTCAACAGTTTGACATTTTCAGATTTCAATTTCTCATAAATTTCCTGCATTTCAAGAATCTGTTTATCCTTAGATTTCTTCTCATCCTTCAAATTTTTGATTTCCAATATCAAACTCTCCAAATCCTTCAAGAGTATGTCATTGTCAGCTTCAAATTGAACACATTTAGAGCACATTGTTTCAGAATTCGAAGATCCAAGCTTCTCAGATTCTTGATTCTTTGGAACTTTCTCTGTCTCTGTCCAGAATTTTCCTGCATAAAAAATTTTAACGAAATCAAGAGGATTCGCATTCTCATCGATATAAAAACCTCTCTTAATGCCGTATTTCATGACACTTTTTGCTGCAAGACATACACAAACTCTTCTGTTTATTTCAACAATTACATCCAAATCCATTTTTTGTAAATTCTTTTCCATTTCATTTATTACTTCCTTCTTTTTTAAACATTCCTTTCGAAACTCTGCATTAACCTCATTGATGAATTGTCTTGGATAAAGTTCTGGAAAAATAGGCTTATTTTTTAGTTCAATCAAGAATTCATCCCATTTAGCAGGTAATGCATCTGCCAATTTTGATATTTGTTCATATTTTTGCACTCTTATACCCTTTTTCCACAAATTTTCTATTAAACTTTCAAATCGATCTCCTAACTGATTCAATGTTTCATTCTTTTGACACAAAAAATGTTCAAATCGTTTAACCCAGATATCCACATTTTCACTTCTATAACTACTTTCCAAACACCCCATATACCAATCATTTATCCTTTCAAGATAATCATTTTCTTGTTCATCAAACATTTTCGTCATATTTCAAACCAACCTGAAATCCTGTTCAAACGAAATATCAAGTTTAAACAAAATACCTATTCAAACAAGATACCCTTTCAAACTGAATTATCACTTTCAAACAATCTACCTAATTTCGTTTGAAACACCCACTATTTCAAACGGAATTGCTGAACTTATATGACCTTTTAAACGAGATTGCAACTTGAAACGAAATTCCGAATTCAAACGAAATCACCCAGTAACTTCAAACGAAATCAGTCTGAATGTGCACTCTCAAACGAAATCAGCAAGCTAGTTCAAACGAAATCAAAATGAATGTGTGATTTCAAATGAAATCAGTAGGTCAACTCAAACGAAATTACCATGACATCATCATTTCGATCCAGATTTTGTCCAATTGATCAAGTTTTAATCTGATTTTAGTTCTGAAACTTTCTAGGGTTTGTTAAAACAACATTACGCACATGATATGTGAAAATCAGTCGTTTTTAACCGTGAAAACTTGATTAATTTTGAAAAGAAGGTGTAGAAATCAGAATTTTCCAGCGAAAATGAGCTAAACACTAAGAACTCTTCCTCCTGAGCTCTGATACCACATGTAGGATCGTGAAACGACCTAACGAGTCGATCAGAAGAGTGCTTAGACAGAATCAGAGGCGGAATTCATTGATTCTGTCTTTGTTTAGCTTGGATTCACTATTAACTGTCTTGTTTATTGATATCTGAAACGATTACAGCACGGAGACACTTCGACAGCACCTCGGCGTCGGAAACAAGAATGTTACAACTGATTTCGCATGTTGGGTATTTATAGGGGATGCTATTTCGTTTGAAGGTGGCATGGTTCACTTCAAACGAAATTAAACTAGTTAATTTTGTTTGAATGTGTTACATGTCATGTTCAAACGAAATTAGCTCACAAACACATAAATTCTACCCTATTTCTCGTACAACGAGCCCTGATCAAACAATTGTAGTATAAGACTCGATACAAGATGAAGTCGACAGACGGATGCACTAACAGACTCCCCCGCGGATGTTGACGAGTCTGAAGTATCGAGTCTTCTCATTCTTCAGTCTTTACCGGTCTCTGGGCTTCCCAAACTTCTTTTCTAATCCAAGACTCGAACGAAGATGAAGTCGACAGACAATTGCACCAACATAATCGAACCGTAAACAAGCAAGGAATTGATGGGTTGGATCGGTTATGCTTCCACTCGATCTTTAAGCTTCAAATGGGTCTGATCAGGACTGCTTCGTAACCCAGAAATTGCCCAGAAACATGGAGAAAAACCCAACATTTGAACCAGTAGCGAATGCTGCTATTTATAGGGAATTTTCTCATCGGCACGGTCGTGCCACGGGTCGCACGGTCGTGGGACAGGTGTTGTCGGGTGACGTCAGTTTCTCCGATCCCAAGTCAGCCAAGTGGACTAGTGGACAAGTTTCTTGGGTCATCAGATCGGCACGGTAGTGCCGCTAGTGGCACGGTAGTGCCATATCATCAGAAATGTTGGTCAGAAACCTTGGTCAAGCCTTGGCACGGTCATGCCTCGGGTGGCACGGTAGTGCGGTCCGAGAAAAAGTTGGCACCAGCCCTTGCACTAGCAGTGCTTCCGAGATCGGAGGATCGGCACGGTAGTGCCGTCAGATGGCACCGTCGTGCCATACCTGGCAGTCATCAGATTTTTGCCATTTTCATCAGAAATGCATCAGAATTTGTCCGTTTTCATCAGAATTTTCCTTTATGCTCTGTTTAAGACCTGAAAATATAAAAGTACCGGATTTGGCACCTAAACATTGTGTTTTATGTCAGAAACGCTTAAAATGGAAGTTTTTTGTGGTATAAAAACATGTATAGTTTAACGTATATCAAACATAAATGGAGCGTCTTTTTCTAACAAACGGGTCATAGGTCTTGCGATTTTTGAAAAGTCTTTTATGAATCACCTATAGAACCCTGCATGACCCAGGAAACTTCTAATCGCTCTGACCGAGGTTAGGGGAGGAAGTTCAGAAATGATATCCACTTTTGCTGGATCGACTTCCAACCCGGCTTCAGAGATTTTATGCCCGATAACTACCCCTTCTTTCACCATGAAGTGGCATTTCTCCCAGTTAAGCATAAGAGTAGTTTCCTCACATCTCATTAACATTCTTTTCAGATTTCCAAGACACTGATCGAAAGAACTCCCGAAAACAGAGAAATCATCCATGAATACTTCCATGGAGTCTTCGATCATGTCATGGAAAATAGCTACCATGCAATGCTGAAATATGGCTGGTGCATTACACAGTCCAAAAGGCATACGCCGGTAGGCGAATGTGCCGAAAGGACATGTGAAAGTAGTTTTTTCCTGGTCCTCAGGAGCGATAGGAATTGAAAGTATGCCGAGAACCCATCCAGAAAACAGAAAAATGACTTCCCCGACAGGCGTTCCAACATCTAGTCGATGAATGGAAGCGGGAAGTGGTCCTTACGGGTGGCATCGTTGAGCTTGCGGTAATCGATGCAAACTCGCCATCCGGTGACGGTACGGGTAGGAATAAGTTCATTCCTATCGTTTGGAACTACAGTAATACCACCTTTCTTGGGTACTACTTGCACTGGACTTACCCAAACATAATCAGATATAGGATAAATCAGCCCTGCATCTAACAACTTAATTACTTATTTCTTCACCACGTCTTGCATATTTGGATTCAAACGCCTTTGGTGCTGTGCACTAGGCTTGTAATTGTCTTCCATGAGAATCTTATGAGTACAAAAAGAAGGGTCAATGCCTTTGATATCCATAATCTTCCACGCCATGGCTTTCTTGTGGAGCGTTAGAATTTCGAGAAGCTGTCTCTTTTCCTCTTTTTCTAAGGATGCTGAAATGATGACTGGCAAGCGACACTCCTCGTTTAGAAATGCGTATTTGAGATGCGGTGGGAGTTCTTTTAATTCCAAAGATGGTGGATCTTCAACCGATGGTTTGGACTTTTCTTCAATTTCACGGTCAATCTCCACAAATTGATCTGGACTTTGGGAACCATCTTCACCGATTTGAAAAACCGTTTGCTCAACTTCGTGGCCCTCCTGTGAAATGCCATATTGGTTCTCACACAAAAGATGTTTGTCCATATCAATTTCTTCAATAGTTCCTTGGAAATGAGAGCTTACACAGGTATCGACAATGTCGACAAAGTAAAGCATGTCATCGTGACTTTGCGGATGTTGCATTGATCTTTTAATATCAAAAGTTACATGCTCATCATTTACTCGGAGCGTGATTTGGCCAGCTGCCACATCAACAATCGTCCTTGCAGTATTGAGGAATGGGCGTCCAAGTATTAATGGCACTTTTGAGTCTTCATCCATGTCGAGAATAACAAAATCCACGGGGAAAACAAATCTATCGATTTTAACAAGCATGTTTTCAACAAATCCACGCGGATACTTGATCGAACGATCTGCAAGTCGAATGCTCATTCTAGTGGGTGAAGGTTCACCCAGATCTAACTTAGCAAAGACCTTATATGGCATAAGGTTTATGCTGGCTCCTAAATCGGCTAATGCGTGACTGACAGACATACTGCCAATGAGACACGGAAGAGTAAAACTGCCCGGATCTCCCATCGTTTCAGGTAGACGGTTTTGGAGAAGGGCTAAACAGTTTTCATTCATCAACAAACAAAACAAGCTTTCGAGCTTCTGCTTGTTTGTGAGGATGTCTTTTAAGAACCTTGCGTATTTAGGCATTTGAGCCAACGCCTCAACAAATGGTATGTTTATGTGGAATTGTTTAAACATCTCTAAAAACTTACCATGTTGTTCATCATTCTTTTGCTTCTTCAGTCTGCTCGGATATGGAACATGAGGAATGAAATCTTTAACTGGCTCCTGGAACTGTGCTGTACTTGCTGGGACTCGCCTAGCATGCACATCGTCTGAAGTGTCAGTTTGGGCCATCTCATTGATCGATGGTGAGTCCGATTTGTCAGGTCCCGTGGCTTTACCACTCCTCATCATTACTGCATTAACGTGCCCTCTTGGGTTTGGTTCTGTATTTCGTGGAAGACTACCTTGTGGTCTTCAGACAACATCTTGGCTAATTGGCCGACTTGATTCTCAATGGTTTGTATTGAAGCCTTCTGGCTCCGCATTTCCCCTTCTTGTGCCATGAAACGCTCCTCATGGTGTTGGTATCGCTTTTCAGATATTTGGTTGGCATTGTTGGAGTTGTTTAATAGCTGCGCCATGATCTCCTCTAGTTTTGAGTTTCTTTGAGAGGTTTGAGGCTGGGAAGTGCTTCCTGAACCTAAATTATTGTAACGTGGCTGAAAGGTTTGCCCTGATGGCTGAAAAGATTGTCCCTGGGGCTGAAAGGATTGCCCCTGAGGTTGTTGTGGTGCAGGAGCGTGTTGCACATATCCGAGTGGGTTTTGGTTATTGGAATTAGCTTTCCACCCAAAGTTTGGGTGATTCCTCCAACCTGGATTGTACGTGTTGCTGTAGGGGTTATTCTGGGGCCTAATTTAATTGCCCAAATAGTCCACCTCTTCATGGCCTGTAAACATAACACCCTGCTCACATGTACCTGGCTCGTGTGACACTCCACACAGCTCACATGATGATTGTACTTTTGAAACGTTCTGAGCTTGATCAAACCTTGCTGCCAAAGCTCCAATCTATGCTGCAAGAGCCGTATATGTATCTACTTGATGAACTCCAGGAATAGATAAGGCTTTATTTCACACTCCACCGTGACGAGAACTCGACTTCAAGGTAGATTTTTCTATGATTGCGTAGGCTTTGTTGGGGGGTTTTTGTTCCAAGATCGCCTCCTGCATAAACATCTAAACGTTCTTGTGAGTTGTAACTGAGTCCTTGGTAGAAGTTCAACACAAGTTGCCTTTTTGACAACCCATGATGTGGAACATCGATAAAAAGATCTTTGAACCTCTCCCAAGCTGTGTGCGGGGATTCTCCTTCATCCTGTTTGAATGTCATAATACGATTCTTAAGCTTAGCTGTCTTTTCCGGCGGAAAATATTTTTGCATAAAAAGATCTGCCATCTCCTTCCAAGTCGTGATGGATCCTGCTGGAAGTGACAAAAGCCAAGATCGGGCTTTGTCTCGCAAAGAAAACGGAAAAAGTCACAAACGAATTGCGTCTTCAGAAACATCTCGAATTTTGAAAGTCGAGCACACCTCGAGAAATGAAGCGATGTGCTGACCCGGATCTTCATGATCCTTCCCATCAAACTGCACAGAATTTTGTAACATGTTAATAATACTAGATTTAATTTCAAAACTCGGTGCTGCTATCGTAGGTCGGGCAATGCTCGGTAGCAAGCCCTCTCCTCCTAGACGGCCGGTCTCATTCAAAGGCTGGTCGTCCTCTACTATTTACATCCGAAAGCTGTTTTTGGCTGTTCACCAGAATTTCTGATGACAATTATCAGAAATCTGATGAAACTTTATATATATATATATATATATCATAAAATCTGATAGGGTTTAATAAACTTCTGATAAAAATCTGATGAAAGATTTTGTTCCTTCAGAATTTCTGATAAATCCACCAGAATTACCAGAAAATCTGGTAAAATACATCAGAAATGATACTTTGTTGTTTTTAGAATATCTAATGGGCTTATCAGAATCCATCAGAAAATCTGCTGAATTCATTAGAATTCATCAAAAAATCTGATGATTTTATCAGAAAGGTCATATTTTATGTTATAGAATAAATAAATAAACAATTGAGTACAATAATAAAATAAATAAGCGGTTAATTCTAAATAAATATTTGAACATAAATAAATAAATGGATAACTGAACGTAAATAAATTAATAAAGTAACTGCAGAAATGAAATAAATATAAAATATAAGCGGTTCGACGTGCGAACTCGTACAAAAATATAAATGAAATAAACAGAATTAAAATAACTGAATTGAAATAAATGAAATGCTAAATTAGAAATACTGAAAGGAAATACATAAATAAATGAAGTACAGAAATAAAGCGACTGAATTTAAAATAAATAAAAATAAATAAATGAAAGTAAATGGTTCGATTCCGAACACAATACTGAATTAAATAAAATGAAATACATGTTAGTCGAATAATAAAAAGGTTAGTATGTTAATGAGTTAGTAAATTCAGTTGGTTAGTAAAACAGAAAAAGAAAAGTTAGTAAAACAGTTAGTCCTACTGGGCGTACCAGGCTAGGTATTCACAAGTTAGTAAATAAAAGAAAAAAATAAATACAAAACTGTACAAGTATTCACAAGTATTCAAAGTTTGTACACTGGTAAAATAATGACTCAGATTTTTCCATTAATTTCGCCGTGTTCCCCGGCAACGGCGCCAAAAACTTGGTGCGTGTTTATTTACACATATTATTTACATTGAATTTACACACACACATGGGTTTTAATATTTATAAAAATGGTTTATACCTTAACATTAAAACACACACAACAAAGGACAAGTGTATCCCGTCATATATGTAGCAAAGTATTGGTTAGAGCCAGATATCGATCCATGGAACACGGGCGTTATAATGCACTAAATCTTTGTCATTAATTTACCAGATAAAAAGATAAGTGAATGGTTGTTTAACTAAGCTATCTAAATTATAACTAAAACATAAATATACTACTATCTTGTTTCAGAAACAACCTAAACATGTTATATATGTCACGTATGTCACAAAAGTACTTAATCAATTTTCCAATTTCGAGACAGTTAGTCATCCGCTAGGAGTTTTCTAACATGATTAATCTTCGGAAAGTTAACGCGATAAACACACGTTAACCACCTAAACTCATTCTTTAGCGAGCTATTGATATTCATTCATGTGAACCTTTAAAGATAGATTAGTCATCCGCTAGGAGTTTTCTAACCTCACTTATCAAAGAAAGCAATACCGATGGTCACAATACAGCCACGAGGATAAGCATTTAAGTAGATCATATAACAACATATTTCACCTTTACAAGTCTTGAATACAAATCTACCATGTCAGCAATTTCAGACCAAAACTACTAAACAAGGATCATAAACTGCATGCAAGAACATGTAATCAACACCATATAATTCGTTAGAACCCTTACGTGCAAGAAAGCATTCCTAATCAAAATAAGATATATCTTAGATAAAACCAATACCCCTCTCGAGTCTCATGGTGTAAACAAGTTTACAAACAAGTGATTAATCAAGAAATAGTTACCATCCCACTAACCACAAATTCATTATCCAAGATAATCAAACATAATCAGGAACTCAACATCAATGAAACATTTGTTATATAATCATGAAGATTCAAACATGAAAAAGTACTAAAGTTTCATACAAACAAGATTACAACATAAATATTATTCAAGAAACAAGTTCATTACTACAATTACATAATACTACATTAAACATAAACTAACATCAGCTCAATACTTGCAAAATGATCAGAATACATGTTCAAGAACAAGGAATCGAACCATAAACAAGCAAGGAATTGATGGGTTGGATCGGTTATGCTTCCGCTCGATCTTTAAGCTTCAAATGGGTCAGATCCGGACTGCTTCGTAACCCAGAAATCGCCCAGAAACATGGAGAAAAACCCAAAATTTGAACCAGTAATGAATGCTGCTATTTATAGGGAATTTTCTCATCGGCACGGTCGTGCCACGAGTCGCACGGTCGTGCGACAGGTGTTATCGGGTGACGTCAGTTTCTCCGACCCCAAGTCAGCCAAGTGGACTAGTGGACAAGTTGCTTGGGTCATCAGATCGGCACGGTAGTGCCGCTGGTGGCACGGTAATGCCATATCATCAGAAATGTTGGTCAGAAACCTTGGTCAAGCCTTGGCACGGTCATGTCTCGGGTGGCACGGTAGTGCGGTCCGAGAAAAAGTTGGCACTGGCCCTTGCACTAGCAGTGCTTCCGAGATCAGAGGATCGGCACGGTAGTGCCGTAAGATGGCACGGTCGTGCCATACCTGGCAGTCATCAGATTTTTGCCATTTTCATCATAAATGCATCAGAATTTGTCTGTTTTCATCAGAATTTTCCTTTATACTCTGTTTAAGACCTGAAAATATAAAAGTACCAGATTTGGCACCTAAACGTTGTGTTTTCGGTTAGAAACGCTTAAAACGGAAGTGTTTTGGGGTATAAAAACATGTATAATTTAACGTATATCAGCACCAGAAGACAAATTGACCATGGCCTTACTTGTTTTTATTCTAAAGTTGCTCCGTTACAAACTGAATTTTCACTCAGTTGTTTCATTTCGCAGATTGAGCCAAGAACTTATAAGGAAGCACTGACAGAAGATTCATGGGTCATCGCTATGCAAGAGGTGCTGAGTCAGTTTGAAAAGCTTGGTGTATGGAAACTGGTGGACTTGCCTGATGGTGTAGGACCGGTTTTGACTCCGAAACGATTGCGAAACGAACGTGAAACATGCAGAAACCGTACACGAACGTGACCTAAACACACGTGACGTAATATAATCGTGATTCTATTATAAAATCTGATAACGTACAAGAACCGTGAATCACGTGGAGTACTTTCTCTCTCTAGAATCTCTCTCTAGATCTAGAGTTCTCAAATCACCAAATGAGCCAAAAGTCACTAATCTAAACATAAAGCTCCTATTTATAGTCCAAGGCATTTAATGAGATTTCTCATTATTACAATTATGCCAGCTTGCCTTTTGCCTAGATATTCCATCATAACGACTCGTTTTCTTCTGTTTCTCGCTACGGCTCTGATTGACGAAGGTGATAGACATAAATGTACTAACAGACTCCCCTTTGGATATTGCCGCAGTCAATCTCGATCATTGAGTCAAACTCGTAGCGTCTTGTCTTTCTCTTGTTATAACAGAATCCCCGTGGATCTGTCTTCAGCTTCAGCTCCTTCTTTCTGTAGACTCTTTTCTTCATCAGGCTCCCCCTTTCGTCAAGCTTCCGTGCTTTGGGATCGACACCTTACTTTCCAGTTACAAGCTCTTTCAGAATAGTTACATGGCTCCTTGAATCCATGCTTCCTTTTTCGTTGAGCTCGTCTTCAGACTCCCCCTTAGACTCGGCTATCGGGATCGTAGTCTGGACTATCATCTGCAATTTCTCAAACGCTTATAAGTAACAATATATTGAATTTCCAGGATTGAAGACCTGGTTTTTTAAACTATCTAAAACTCTCCCCTATCAACAAACTTCATTAATTTGGTAATATTAAGTATCCAACTCCCTCACAGTTAATCATCCAAGTCCAAATTAATGACCTTGGAGATTTCACAAACTGTTTTTGAATTTTTGATTTTAAAATTTCAAGTTTCAAATTAATGAACTTGTTTATTTTCAGAAACACAATCAGCATACTTAGATTTTGAAACTTAGCACTCAGACATCGGTTGTCGAAAATAAAGCAAAATCAAAATCTTTTTGTATTTTTCTGAAAATATAAAGCAGTAAAGAAATATGTACAAACATATTTACAGACAATATTTTTGTTTGAGTATGCGTTAGAGGATCATATCAGTTTCTGACAAATCACAAGTACCGTTGAGCTTAGTTACACATTAAGAATTAAACAATTCACTTAGATTGTCGATATACTGATCCACTTAAATTTTCACACAAATTTCAACTGATTCAGGATACGAATTAGTTGTATTAAGAACTTAAACTCATTCATGTGTCCCACCTCTTGAATATACTCCCGTATCCAGATCCCAATATTCAGTCTTACAGGTGAGTATACCTAGATGATATCTGTAAGGGGTTATAAATTATGAAGAACCGTGAGAGCTCAGGTCAGAACTACCGTTCAACAAAGAGATCACGACTCGACTTTTGGTGTGTCCCCTTTAGAGGATCTTTTTTACAACAGCATTGATTAGCAATTTTATTGTCTCATCATTTTATGCTGAGGGTGGTGCTATATTTCAAGCATGCAGAAAATATTATTCGAGGACTAGGTCAGAAATTCCATTCAGCAGAAGTCCCGGAATAATACCCCAGATATCACTTAAGCATAAAGACCTAGTATTTCAGAAAGAGGGACCTTTCAAACGAGATTTCAGGGGTTACCTATATATCCAAGTAGTGTTCCCCATGAAATAAGTAAGTTTGAATTTAGGTTTATATCCCGAAAAAGTTTACTAAATGTGCAAAAACCTACCGACACATCCACGGTGAGATCGTTTAACACATATTGACTTTCCAATTCTTTAGCGTACTGTGATAGTCTACTGATGTACTATCATTTCCTCTTTCTACACAAAAACTCAATTTTCATTTTATCATGTTTTTGACTTTTTCAAATTTTCAAATGTTTTTGTATTTTCTAACAACAATACTCCCCCTAAAATGCAAAATCATTTAAAGAAAATTTGACAACCAATACTGATAGCTTTGTCTCGCCATCCATTTTCTGCTAATGTGTACTGATTTTCATGAAAAGCATTAAATACCCCCATGATTTACAACACATTAATCTTTTACAGTTTGAAAACCGTTTTTCAATCTTGTGAAATTAATCATGTTTGTTCCGCCGTGAGGGTTTCGGCATATTCAAGCAACATATTTTTGTAATGTTTGATTTTTGACAAATTTAAAAACAAACATATTTTTGTTTTTTTTTTTTTCAAAATTATGACAAAATAAAAACATATTTTTCGTTTTTAAATTTTTCAATTTTTAGAGTTTTTGAAATATTGTTTATTTATATACAGAAATTGATAAACTCCCTGTTTAACCAAACCAGGGTTCTGCAGCCTTCTCCTCCTGTGCCAGGCTGCTCATCAATTCTCTTCCTTGATAATCAAACTTCATGAGCACCTGCACATTTACACAAACTTGATTACTTGAACAATTTAGCCCAGGTCTGTTGAACCTTAGGCATTTCAACACAATAATTTTCATTCAATTTCGGAAAATCTTTGTCATTTTGAACAAAGACTTTTTCATTTTTAACTTCAATTTTCTCATCTTTTAACGAAGTCACTTGTTTCTTAACAGACCATGTCTGACCTTTTGGAGTACCTCTTTTGTAAAAATGTGATTCTTTTTGAATCTTTTGATTTTGAACAACAACTTTTGGTTTCCAAAACTCTTGAGGTTTTGTCATATCAACAGTTGTTTTCCAATTTTGAGTTGTTCTGAACCTGGGTGTGTGAGAATTCCAGGTCTGTTTTAAATCGAACCTATTCGGGTTTGACTTCCAATTTTGATTTGAAACAAACTTGTTTGTGTTGTACCTCCAAGTTTGTTTTGAGTCAAATCTGGTTGACCGTTGTCTCACATTCTCAGATTTTTGTTTCTCAACATTTTCAGACTTCGTTTTGTCAACATCCACAGGTTTTAGATTTGGACACTTGCGTGCAAGATGTCCTTTTTGATCACATTTGAAACATGTTCTCATAGACACATCTTTGACCTGTGGTTGTTGCTTTTTCTTTTTAGCAAAAAACTCATCATTAGACTGTCTCATTTTGAGTTCTTTTTCTTCTGCTAAACTATTTCCTTAAACAAAACTCATTTTTGCCTGATAATTTGGCGTTTCATTTTTGTTTCGATTCTGTTTCTTCTTATAACCCAACCCAGCCTTCATGTTTTTCTTCTTGTAACCAGGTTTGTTATACGAACCTTTATGACTCTTACCAACAAACTTTGAAATCTCAGACTTCTCAATCTCAACCATTTTGAAAACTTTATCAACCTTTTCTGAAATCACATTCTGAATCGGGAATACAACATCTAAGAACAATTTGTCCGATCCAATCATGGTATAAACCAATCCTTTTGAATCATCATTCAAACTTTTCTCGGATTTTGTGTTTTTCAGATAACTATCATGAAGAGTTCCTTCATCTTCATCCTGTGATTCAGATTTACCCGTATCAATTGACTCTTCTTTCAACACACTTTCAACAACTTTACCTACCACCTCTGAATCATGAGAATCATCAGATTTGGAATAGGTTATGTCAATGTTGTCTGGCAATTTGTCTACCATGTTGAAAGCTTTTTCGACCTTTTCCTCATCATAAAATGCAAATTTTCCCGGTGGTGGAACTTGATGAAACTCTGAGCCAATGCCTTTCTTGTTTTGCTCAGACTCACCATCTCCCGGTTTTATATTGAAAATTCGTTCAAGCACATATGACGACACGTGATAACTTTTTAACTTGTTGTTATCCTGTTCTAGATCAGCAATCTGTCGCTTTAGCTTAGCAACATCCTCAATATAGGAATTAACAACATCTTGTTTTATGGAATACATTCGTTTAAGTTCTTTAGTTGTTTCATAAAGATAATTCATTCTTGATTGAGTAAATTTCATTTCATCTTTCAATTTTTCATATGACTCTTTCGTAATATGATATGCTAATTTCATTGAGTCATATTCTTTCTTCATTTCTTGACAAGCAATTTCTTTTTGTGAACATTCTTCTGTCATTTTAGAAACATTTTCTTTCAAAACTTCATTTTCTGTTTCTAACTTTTTACATTTTTCTGAAAGTTTTTCATCATTTTCTTTTAAAACTTTTTCTTTTTCTAGCATTTCTTTGCATTTTTCTTTAAAAATATTTACAATTTTAGTGAAATCAAGATCTCTTGTTCTGAATTGCTCATCTTTTTCAGTACAAGCTCTGCACGGTTCCATGCATTTCTTGCACTGTTCAACAGTTTTCAAAATTTCAGAGTTAGAATTTACCTCAGTGATTGGCACTTCGGTGTTTTCAGTTGCCTCTGTCTGCTTCAACTCAACAACATTCTGATTTTCTTCATTACTAACTTCATTACCAGCATCACCAGCTTCCAAAATCTCATTCTTTACTTCTTCTTCGATCTGCTGTTCTTCAGTAACAGCTTTCTCAACCTCTTCATTCACAACAACTTCTTCACTTTTGATTTCCTTCACAACCTCAACTTCAACAACTTCTGCTTTAACCTCTTCAGCAACTTTCTTCAGATTGTTCACCATTTCTTCAACATTCTTCTTCATTCTCTCCTCATCCCTTTTTCTCAGACACGATAACATGGCATATCTGATCTCTTTTTCATGCCTTTTTGCATATTTGTCATCTTTCAACACATTCCTATAATATTCGGCTCTTGAAGGAATTATGAGAAGAACATCTTCAAAGATTATGTCTTTCTTTGGAACAACTGGTTCTCCTTCTCTATTATAGTAGCATTCTCTCTTTTTATCCCATCTTTTGCTACTGACAGCAATCTCATACTCCTCTTGCATATCATCCATTCTGTTTAAAACAATGTTTCTTTCTCTGTAAGTTTTCTCACTTAAAATTTCTTCTCTGGTTTTCTCTTTGATTTCAGCCATGATGTTATCTCCTTGAATTAGCTAGATTTACTCCCTGAATCACCTGCAAACAAACAAGCAAACGATCAGTTTAAACGGACTGAATACGTAAAAGTGAGTGACGGTTGAATCGATCTAGGACTCGTGTCGAAGATTCGCGGATTCGTTTCAATGTTGTTCGGGTGAAACCACTGAATGAATGGGCTCAACTCTTTATTCCTTTTAAATGAGCCGTAAAATATGGATAGCAAATGTTAATCACATGGGCCAATAACACGTGTGCTGATATCTAGAATCTAATTGGGCCGCTTCAATTATCTTTTCAGAAAACACATGCAAAGTTATTAGGCCAAGACTCTCTTGGGTCACATGCAGCCGACAATGTCATTGAATACTTAATGCCTATTTGACCAAATCAATTGTTGTGACTATATCAAAGCAATGACTGACAACTCCTTCAATTAGTCAATATTCTCATGCAAACATCAATGCCCGACAATCAATTAATATTCATCACATATATCAATGTATTTCACATGGGCTGTGTTCAAGTATGTTCTCATTGGACCGATGAGTATTGGGCTTCTCAATCATGCAATTCTCATATTTATTTAACACACATGGGCTGTCGACAATCACGTGGGCTGTCTTTTAAATCTCGTGGCCGACAAAGACTAAGATATTCACATTCACCAACACATGCAAACTGAAACGATACTAATCACTTTGTTCAAACTGACACAATACACATGATTTCCTTTCCCGATGTACTGACACCTTGTTAGATGAGTCACACAAAACAATGAACTTTCAAACGGTTTGTCGTTTTCAAACAGGATGGGCAGTTTCAAACGGAAGGCATTCCTCAAATGATTGTTTCAAACGGAATGCTCGCTTCAAACGGCCAGGTCAGTTTCAAACGGGATTTGTCAATTTCAAACGGAATAGGTCAAATTTCAAACGGAAGCACTTGTTTTCAAATGGAAGGTGTCACTTTCAAACAGACTGTGTCATTTTCAAACAGACTGTGTCACTTTCAAACGGACTGTCGCTGATTCAAACAAAATCGTACCTAAAAACTCGAATTTCTCCTAAACGGCTAGGAGTTTGAATCTGAAATTTGGTTGGGTTGTAAATCAGATGTTTTCGCACAACATATCAAAAAATGAGCTGATTCGGACCGTAAAAACCTGTTCAATTTGACGATTTTCAAAAAAAACGTGAAAAATATGTAAAAGATGAAGAAATCGATGAAAATCAGATCTGAAATCGATGTAATCCTGTGTGAAAACGTGTGATAGATCAGTGCAATCGAGCTCCTGCTCTGATACCACTTGTAGGACCGGTTTTGACACCGAAATGATTGCGAAACGAACGTGAAATGTGCAAAAACCGTACACGAACGTGACCTAAACACACGTGATGTAATATAATCGTGATTATATTATAAAATCTGATAACGTACAAGAACCGTGAATCACGTGGAGTACTTTCTCTCTCTAGAATCTCTCTCTAGATCTAGAGTTCTCAAATCACCAAATGAGCCAAAAGTCACTAGTCTAAACATAAATCTCCTATTTATAGTCCAAGGCATTTAATGAGATTTCTCATTATTACAATTATGCCACCTTGCCTTTTGCCTAGATATTCCATCATAACGACTCGTTTTCTTCTGTTTCTCGCTACGGCTCTGATTGACGAAGGTGATAGACATAAATGTACTAACAGATGGTCATTGGAAGATAAACACGAAATGTGTGTTTAAGTGTAAAAGAGACGACCGAGGGGTTATTGTTCGTAACAAAGCTCGACTCGTGGTCCAGGGTTTCAGTCAACAAGAGGGGATAGACTTCATAGAGGTTTACGCTCATGTTGCTCGTCTTGAAGCTATCAGAATCTTCCTAGCGTTTGCTTCTTGGAAAGGATTCAAAGTGTATCAGCTAGATGTTAAATCGGCATTTCTTTACGGAAAGGTGAAGGAAGAGGTATATGTCAGACAGCCACCAGGCTTCACCGACCCAATTCACAAAGATAAAGTCTACCTTCTGGACAATGTGCTGTATGCTTTGTATCAGGCTCCGAGAGCCTGGTACGAGACGCTCTCTCAACATTTGCTTGCCAACAGCTTCATCCGAGGAAAAGTGGACGCTACCCTCTTCACAAAAGAAGATGATGGTCATCTTCTGATAGTCCAGATATATGTTGATGACATTATTTTCGGGTCAACAAATGAAGAACTCTGCAAAGATTTTGAACAAGTTATGAAGCAGAAGTTCGAGATGTCTTTAATGGGTTAGATGAAGTTTTTCTTAGGGCTGCAGGTCGACCAAATACCTAAGGGAATCTTCATACATCTGAAGAAGTATGTTCATTATGTTCTAGAGAAATTTTGGTTGTCCGGAACTGTTCCAATGTCCACCCCATTAGCTACAAATCATGGGATCAATCTTGATCTCACCGGAGAGAAGGTAGATGAAACGTTATACCGCTTCATGATCGGCTCACAAATGTATTTGACAACATCAAGGCCTGATATAATGTACCCAACCTGCCTCGCGGCCCGATTTCAGTCAAGTCCCAGAGCATCGCATATGTCAATCGTCAAGAGGATTCTATGCTACCTAAAAGGAACTCCTAGCTTGGGGTTGTGGTATCCTAAAGATGGTGACTTTACTCTCGAAGGGTACTCTGATTCTGATTTCGGTTGCTGCAAAGTCAATGCTAAATCAACAACTGCAGGATGCTAATTTTTCGGACCCTGACTGGTCACGTGGCAATGTAAGAAGCAAACTTCTGTTGCTGTATCGACATGTGAAGCAGAGTATGTATCTGCCAGCAGCTGCTGCTCTCAAATCTTGTGGATTTAGTAACAGATGCGTGACTACGGTTTGCAATTTCTTATTTCACCTATTTTTGTTGATAATGAGGCAGCAATCAACATAACAAAAAATCCGGTACATCACGCTAAAACCAAACATATTGAAATTCGTCATCACTTCATCCGAGATTGCTTCGAGAAGAAGTTGATACGAATTGACAAAATCCACACCGACAAACAAAAAGCAGACTTACATACCAAAGCTTTTGATAAAAGTCGTTTTCAATATCTTTTAAAATTGAATGGTATGAAGTTGTTGTCGGATGCGGAGGAGATACTTGGCGTTGATGAAAATACCACTGCAGATGATGTTGAGAAGCAGACTGCATTGGTTTATCATATTTTTAGTTGTTTTAGTATTTAGGGGGAGATAGATAATATTTTCAGAAAATACAAAAACAATAAAAAATGCAAAAATCCAAAAACATGAGATATTTTCAAAATCCAAAAACAATAGAAAACCCAAAAAGAGTTTGTGTAAAAAAGGGGAAATGATAGTACATCAGCTAGACAGTTACAATATGCTAAAGATTTGTAATGTTTAAAAGGTGTTAAATAGTCTCGCTAATGATATGCCGGAATGTTTTTATTCAATTAGTAGATTTGTTCGGGATATAAACCTAAAAACATTTCTTTCTTATTACGTGGGGAACATCTCTCGGATATATAGGTAACCCCTGATATCTTGTTTGAAAGATTTTTCTATTTCTGACATACTAGGTCTATGTGCGTAATGATATCTGGGGTATTATACCAGGACTTCTGATTTTGTGGAACCAATAGCCTAGTCCTCGTATAATACTCTGCACTGCTTTAATCTTAAAGCCTACCCTCAGCATAAAAAATGATGAAACATTGCAAAATGCTAATCATATGCTGTTGAAGAAAAGATCCCCAAACGGGACACACCGAAAGTCGAGCCATCATCTCTCTGTCTGAACGGAAGTTCTAACCTGAGCTCTCATGGCCTCGCATTACCCTTTACAGACATCATTATTGTACGTTCACCTGTAAGACTGAATATAGAAAGTCTGGATTCGAGAGTATATTCTGAGGTGGGACATGCGTATAAGTTAAGCTATTAAAACACTAATTCGTATCCTGAACAGATTGAAATTTGTGTGAAAACCGAAAAGGATCAGTATATCAGCAATCAAAGTGAACTATTTAATACTTACTATGTTATCAAGCTTAACGGTACTTGTAGCTGATCGGTAGCTGATATGATCCCCTAACACGCTCACTAAAAACATGTTTGTAAATAGTTTACATTTTTCTGCATTTCATTTCATTTCATGTTTAGCATATAAACCAAAAAAGATTTCATAGTTTTCTAGTCTTAAATCTTCTTAAAATCACAAAAAGAATTTACATTCCTGCTTTAGTTTCATCGACAAACCAAAGTAGAAAGCTGATATTCAGACTCGCAGTCATGAAGCAGATGTAGGAAGTTTCTGAGCTGGACAACAGGGTTGGGAGCTAATCTTGAAAAACTTGGTAATAATCAAAGTCAATGCAAGTTCATTAAGTTGACACTTGTACATTTTTCATGAAAAAGTGTTTGAAATTTTTTGAACAATATGTCAGTTTGTTTTGTTTCGGGTCAACCAAGGTCATTAACTTGGACTTGGTAGACAAATTAAGTGCCTAGGGTCATTAACTTGGACCTAGATACTTAAGTGGATTTCTAAAACTGACCAAATCTGATAAAAACGGAGAAAAGTCAAAAGGTCAAAGCACTTGAAAGTCAAAGAGAAGTGTTTGGATCAGAATACAATCCGATCGGATGGCAACCCGATCGGATGGCCATCTGACACTTGGTCACCCCTATATATAGATGGTCAATGACTTCAGTCAAACTTTTACTCGATCGGGCGGCCATCCGACACTCTCTTATACTCTCTTACATTCTTGATCTGATTTTCACTTTCTTGCCTTTTACACTTCATTGGATTGTTGGCACACTCAACCTTCACAATGGGAAAGGTAAGATTTCTGATCTTTAATTGATAATTTGATGAGTTTTTTAGTACGGCGACTGTTCGGACCAAGAATCTTAGATCTAGGCGATTTTAATGAGTTTTGTTAGAATCTGGACATAGGGTTTTGTTCACGGGCCTTAGATCTATAGGTTTACCATCTCAATTTGTGCATAAACATGTTAGAATCCATAGAATTGAAGATTCAGGGTGTCGGCTATAGGACCTTTTATTGTTAAATTAAACACAGATTTAGCCGATTTTGAAAGAGATAAACATAGGGTTTTGATCGTCTAAGAATTCTATACATAGATTTGTGTTCAATTTGTTGATATCTTAGAAATTTTTTTGATGATTCTTAGAATGTTCAAACTGTTCTTCAACGTTCAAGGATCAAGTGGCAACTCGATCGGATAGCAATGCACTATGTGTTTAAAATTTTTCTAAGTGTTGCCTTGAAATCTGTGCGTTAACTATTAAGTTGATTGATATGGTATCTTGGAATTTGTGCTTTAACTGTTATAGGTGTTGTTTGCGTAGTATGGCATCTTGATCGGATGGCAATCCGATCGGATGACATCCGATTCAAAGCACTTCATGTTTGAAATGTTTTCTAAATATATGTCTTGGAATTTGTGCCTTACTTAATTGTCATTGATCGAGTGGCAATCCGATCGGGTGGCAATCCGATCGGATGACCATCTGATTCCCAAAACACATAATGACATGATTGCTCAACATGGTTCTGACCTGTCATTGATCGAGTGGCAATCCGGTCGGATGACAATCTGATCGGATGACCATCCGATCCTCATCACAAAACGGGAAATCTTTTCATCAGCTGTTCAAAATTGTCACAATGATCGTGTGGCAATCCGATCGGGTGGCAATCCGATCGGGTGGCCATTCGATTCATTCCACATACACAGAATGTTAAAACTGGTCAAGGATCGAGTGGCAATCCAATCGGATGACCATCCGATCCATGGCATTCTCTCAAAAGGTGTTGACTTTTCAAAGGTTCTATCTTGTCCTGTCACATGAATCGAGTGACAATCCAATCGGATGGCAATCTGATCGGATGGCCACCCGATCCAAATGTACATGCCAATTGGTTTTATATTGTTAATGATTGATCGTTCATTGGATCGGATATCAATCCGATCGGATGACCATCCGATCCTTAGTGCTGTATAGAGTGAACTTTCCTAGTGTTAGAAAATTTTTGAGGTTTCAAAATTTTGTCACATTTTACTTCTTGTCTTGAAACTTGTGCAAATGCTAATGTTGTATATTTTTGAAGGGAAGAGCATCAGATTGGGATAAATCTCACAATATTTACTATCTGCTGGACGCACACTATACAGACAATACTCCATTTAAAGTCATAGTAAAATTTTTAAGAGAGAGTAAGATCAATAAAGCCTTAATCGATAAAACAACCGTATATGAATCACATGTTAGAAGGTTTTGGAGTTCGGTGAGGTATGAGGAAAAGGAAAAGATGATATACCCAGCTGTTAGAAAGAAGGACGAGAATGGTCAAGACATAGATGTTGAAATTAAGTTCAATGTAGGTGATTTAAAGAGTTTTGGAGTTAGGAGATTCTGATAATGATCCTCTCATTATTCCTGAACGATTGTGCAAAGGTTTGTGGTGCAGAATGGGATTCACAGGTCATTTGAATGGGAAATATCTTAAAACTATGTTTAGTACACCTTATAAGTTCCTGATTCACTGCGTAGTGCATGCGTTGTCACATCGGAAGGGAGCTTATGATGAAACGTCTGATTACATCATGAATATCATAACTTGCTTGGTGCTGAACAGGCCATACAATGTATCGAAAGTGATATTTGACTTTATGGTAGACAATGTAAGAAGTGGAAATGGAAAGTACATCATGTATCCTAGGTTTATCCAGATGATGATAGATGATAAATTTAAAGATCTTCAAAAGGATCCTGATGATGTATTAGGTCTACGAAACATGACGTCAAATACTTTAAGTAGATTATCTAAGAATCCAAAGAAAGATGATCCTGAACCAAGAGCAAGGAGAATGATTTGCAAGATAGATAATCCAACATATGTAGCTCCAGAAAATGATGCATGGAGACATGAAAACAGTAATTAAGAGAATGAAGATGACAAGATGAGGGAAATGGTTGAGAAAAAGCTCAGATATTGGTTTGTGAAAGACGGGAAAAGGAAGAGAATTCCAAAGACATCTCCAGCTATACCTATTCCTAAAGTTGTTTGTAACACCTCGTAAATTCATGCCTAATAAAATAAAGACACGTGTCATATAAGGCAATCGTGTTACAAAAATCCAGATCAAGTTGAAAGATGTGCGGTAGGATTTAAAAGTGTCAACATGTTATTAAAATACCTCTGAGTGACCTTTTTTTTTAAAAAGATCCAAGCCTTGGAATAATTTATAAACATCTAAGAACTACTTCAAATATGGATATTTAATTAAATGAAGAATTATTTTGCTAAGGAATTGATCTTGTAAATAAAATGCCACAAAGTCCATTTAAAATAATTCTCGATACATCCAAGAACTTTATCGTGCATGGATTCACATGCAAAGGCATGCAAGTCTGATACATGGTCCCCTCTAAAAGGAAAATGACACAAGATTCGAGCTTGAAAAGTTTGCATGGTTAAAACAGGAGAAATGAAAAAATTTTCGAAATCTGACAATCGGATACGGACCGTATCCGCTTAGGCTTACGGTCCGCAAGAGGTGTATCTGGGCACATCAGAGGAGAGTCAGTTACGGACCGCAAAGCCAAGAGCTTACGGTCCGTAAGAGACGCTTACGGTCCGCAAGGCTTAAAGCTTACGGTCCGCAAGGCTTAAAGCTTACGGTCCGTAAGACCGTCGCTGGCAGCAGAAAATGGACAGCTGCCTGTTCAGCCTGTTGCACCGCCTTACATGAGTGATTTTCGAAATCAGGGACTTGGAAACTGGTTTTTGGCATCATAGGGACACCTGGGATCATCTTGCAACATCTATAGACTTAGTTGGGGTCATCTTGTGGCATTTAGTTCACTATATAAAGAGACCTCTTGTTGCAACATTCCTTTGTTCATTTGCAACTCACTTCAAGTTGGTTTCTGGAGCTCTATGGTCAGCAACCAAGATTTCTTAGGCTCCCTAATCATACTTAGGACTATTGTAAGTGTCCTTAATCCTTCCTAATTCAGTTTAGCTTAGTTAATTAGCTTAAAGTCAAACCATCGTAATTAAGATTTGACTTCAAGATTAATCAATAATTGTTCAGTCAAATCTCGAATTGAAAGTACCTATAAGTTGGTAATAATGTGGGTAATAAACCCTAAAAATGGTACTTTCTGATTCCCACTCTAACTATGTCAATTGTCGAGTCAAAGTTAATCTCAAAAAGTCAACAGAAAGCTTATTTTCAAATTAATGCATAATTAGCAATGTAGAAGCTATGCAACATGTTTTGTCATTAATATAACTTGGTAATTAATGTAAGAACATGTCTAAACATGTTCAACTCGACAATTTTCAGTTTAGGCTTGGTTCAGAACCGAAAGTCTCATAGTTTGACTTTTGCTTTGACTTTCGATTCTGACCCATTGTAGCATGTTTTAGAAATGCCTTAGAGCCTTATTTGGACCAGGTTTCATGGTAGTATAACCCTCTGTGATTATACAACTTGGTTCATTAGTTATCCGATTTATATGCATGTTTCCGTTAAATGCCTAAATGTTGACTATTATGCCCATATGACCTTAAAACATGATTTTTGAAGAGGTAAAAGAATAGAAACCTTAGTTACTGATTATTAGACTTGTCCCTAAAATTTGACATCAGTTTGAGGTCTAGATTAAAAGTTATGCTCATTAGCGTAAATAGAAAGCTTTTTATTAATTAAAAGGCATAATTAGCATATAGCCTATCTAAACTCAATTTTTAATACCAAACTTTTTACCTATTGATATAAAATAATATTTTGGGATTTTTGAAGATTTTTATTTAATTTTAGGCTGAGCATAACATAGAGTTCTAAGCTTGATTCGGTAATTGCCGGTTTTTGCCCTTTTTGGCTATAAAATGAGTTTTACAAATCCGTTTGACCCCAAACCTTTTGCTAGTGATTCTAAATTATTAATAGAGTATTTTAAGCTTTATAGAATAATAAAAATATCAGCATTCTTATAAAAACCGGGAATGGCTTAAAATCGCCTTTTTAAGCATTTTAACACATAGTAAGTATACAAACTATTTTAAACATATAATGTTTGATACCTACTGATATTTTAAGTATATGTTTATACTTTAATAGTAAGCTAAAGTTTTAAACTCAGATTTCCAGTTTTGACCTTTTAAGCCTAAGTGAAATTACCAAAATGCCCCTAAGGTGCATAGTTTGGTTTTAAATGATAAATTTCACATATATGTAATAATCTACTATTATAACTTATTAAATTAAGTATCTTTACTGATTATATCAGACCTGTAACTCAGATTAATATTTAAACTCTTTTATGACCTTTAAAATGACCAAAATGCCCTTACGGGGCATAATTTGAGTTTAAATTCATTTGGGGCATAATAGAAGATATCTTACTGATGTCACAACATATTTAAGGCATATTAACTTAGGAAACTTGTATATGACTCATATGGTTACCCGTAACGCACTTTTCGCGTTCGGATCGGCTTATGTAACTAGTTTGCATAATTTAGCCGAAACGGGTCAAACCATATCGTTTTCATCTCAAAATCCAGAATGTGTTTAAGTTACCCATATTAAACAAGCATACAAGCTTGTCGGGTCAAAACCACATTCTAAACCGGTCTTCGCCTTATCATGCGTTTGAACCATATCTTCCTTTTGAAAACTAACCGGTCTAAGACTAGGCTTACTTAAAGACCCGTTAGGATTCTAATAGGTTATTAAAACCTTCGTTCCAGATTAGGAGCCCAGTAAAAGCTACGTGCACTTCCTGTATTTGATTTATACTTTCCTCAGGTAAATACTCTTAACTTATTTTTCCTATACGGGCTTGGGATACAGTATTATAATAATACCGCTTGGTCGGGTATGTAGTCATTTAAATCGGATTGTGATTAATGTATTTACATAACTCGTTTTATTCTGTATTATTTGGTGTATGGCCTTTGGGGGTTAAATGACCATGTCCCGGATATCCTTGGCATCATTCAAAGAAATGGCCACGACCTAAGCACGGGGTGTAGGCGTACACCTGACAGATGCATTATGTAAAAACTGGTAATCCACGTAAAGAAAATAATCCTTGTGGGCATTATACCTGTGGCGTGTCAAATAATCTAGACCGGCCCTACAAACCGGCCCTAATGGACGACAAATAAGTAAAACTGTATACAAGATTATTTTAATAATTGTCCCAAGTTATAAAAAATATTTTTGCCGAAGTGCATTCAAATCAATTTTTTTTAAACTCTTTTCAAAATGAGCCAGTTAAGTTGTATTTACCAGTGTAAACTGACGTATTTTCCAAAAGGCTAAGTGCAGGTACTATACGTAATAGGCTGGCTACTCCAGGCATCAATAATCAAGTCTCGCAAGCTCTAGATGTCAAAGTCTGCTGAACAGTTTTCCTTTTTATTTGATCCGCCTGTGGATCTGTTTCAACTGTTTTGTGATACTTAATATTACAATTTTATTCGGTTGAAATAAATCTATCTTTTGCTTCCGCTGTGCATTTATAAATTGTGTTGTTTGACTATGATGATATCAACTACGTCACGATACACCCCACCAGGCCCATCGGTAATACGGGGAAATATCGGGGTGTGACAGGTTGGTATCAGAGCCAACACTTAGTGAATTAAACACTAGCCTTCTGTGTTTAATCTCAGTTACACAATTGCACATTCCTCGAATTTTCGAGTCTAGACAAAGAACATAGGATAAATCCTGATTTTGTTTTATTTTTGTCTTTTATATTTCTCTTTGTTGCTATCTTGTTTACGTTGACAGGTTTAAACATGCCGCCAAGATTCTTTAGGAGAAAGGGAAAGGCACCTATAGCAGGCCACGACCATGAGGCCGGGCCGTCTCAAAGACGAACCTCACCCGTCAACATGCGTACAAGTCCCTAGGGGGACTGGAGGACACATCTGCAGCCAGCGAGGCCGTCCATCTCGTTAAGCTCGTCACCGTCTTATCTTCACTCTTTTGGACCCCAATCAGAAAATGAGCCCGAAAACCCATAGCCTTCATTTATCCCTCTCCAGAGGTCCAACTCTCGTCACTCCTTTGATAACCAGTCACATATCTTCCGAAGCCGGTTCAACCCGGCAAACTACCTCGAAGAACCAGTGGGTGTTAACCCATTGGGACCTGAAGATCACTTTTCTGGAGATCACGCCATGAATATGGATGAGGATACCGACCCTACCGAACCACCGACCGGTACCCCCACACATCCCATAGAAATTTCTGATGGGTCATCTTTTCATGGATCACCCTACCGTGGTCCTGACAGCTACCAAGCAAGATTCAACCAGTATGAATGGTATTTTACACCCTCTTACCATTCATCGCCTCATCAGCAGCAACAACAGCAGCAGCAGCAGGATCCTTCCGAGGATTCACGTTTCGTGGCAGTTACGCCGCCACCACCACCACCTCAGCAACAGCCTCTTGAGCCACCGAGGCGAAGGAGATCGAATGCACGGATGTCGTGTGAGGAGGAGTGCGTATCAGCACCCCTCAACCATCGAGTGACAGCCACTACCCACCACTCCAAGAAGACCAGCAGATGGGGGACCTTCAAACCCCATCCCGGAAATGAACTCCGCACCTGTCGTGCCACCACCGTTGGGCTTTGACAACCCAATTCCCACGTACGCTGGCTCAGCAGCGTATAATCCCTTTGAGCAGCCGACTCACACCAGCTTCAATTATGCTGAGGTCGACCCATATCTGGCAGCCTGGAACTACAATGCTCTCAACCCCGAGGGGCCTTCGGAGCTCCCTGGGGAGTTGGATACCCAGCTTATGGATACCAACAGCAGCCGCCTCTTCGACCTCCACATCAGCCGCAGCCGCAGATACCACGGTTTTCCCCGCCAGAACGGGAAGAAATACTCCAAAGATTGAGCCAAGTGGAAAGGGTAGTCCGTGAGGACCAAAGAAACAACCGGGGATTCTTTAAGAGATTGGCGAGTTTAATAAAAGGAAAGAGCAAGAAGGACCATTGAATCCTTTAAATTGTTGGTTGTATTTCCTTATTTTCAATCCAGCCCCTGCGTGGGCATGCTTTTTGTTTAACCCCTACGAGGGTATGTCTTCTTGTATTCTCCCCTTGCGTGGGCATATTTTTCTGTTGACCCCTGCGTCGGTATGTTTGTTGTTTAAGCCCCTGCGTGGGCATGTTATTTTAGTAGAAGTTCCGTTAAGGGCAAAATTGTACTTGTAAAATTTTTATGGAATGGTTAATTTAAATTTTCATTTTATTAATTATGTGCATAAACATAAAATGTGAAATAAATAAAATAACATTCCCACTAAAAGATCTACCATTATAATAAAATGGCAAAAATCTAAAAAGGACAAGACCTAGCCATATGACACCGTAAGACAGGGCCAAGATGGTAGTTCCTCAATTAGATTCAGATCCGTATTAACCTCTCAATTTAGGGTTGTTCTGCGTTAAATATTAAAAAGAATCTTAAAGGTAAAACCTAGCCTAAATGTCGTTGCAGACATGACCAAGATGGTAAAACCTATTCAAAATATTCAAAACCATGTTAACATCTGAAAGTATATTAACATGCTTGACAAATGTGATTCGATAAAATCACATAAGTCATTCTTAAATTGGGTTATTCTAGTTTCCCTTATTTATATAATCATCCCTTAAGGATGAAGTGCCCACGGGCAATAATTAACGTCCTCTGGGACTAAAGACAGTTGTAGCCTACAACTCCCTGTCAAGAAAAGGTAATAAACTTGGATTCAAACCTTAATGCCTCGATTCCATAAAACCTCGGCTTATAAACTAAACTCATCTACGTGACTAGGCCTTTTGTGCTATTACTAACTTATAATTTAGGATTATGATAAAGATCCTGAATAATTATATATTTAACAAATTAACTAAAATGGCTATTAAAAACCATGGTTAATAAATTGTCAAAAACAATAAAACTGTATAAGCTTCTATATAAACCTTGCCCTTATTTGATTTTTATGTAGCAATTAAAGCTACATGGCTAGGTCAGAAGAGGTAAACAGTCATCTAGTGGAAAACCATGAAAATACTAAGATACTTGTGACCGGTGCGGAGCTGCAATCATTAGTAGATAATGCTGTTATAAAATCTATAGAATGACAGTATAATGAATCTAGCGAGACTCAAAGTAGGACCCTATCCACACCGCACTCCAAGCCTAAGACTCATTCGGAGGCTCATAGCAAGCCACCCTCTAAGAAAGATGAGCCAAAGAAAGATGATGATCGACATTCATCTAATCAACACAGTGTTCCATCTAAAAGGATAGTGTTTGATGATAAACCACGTACCAAGTCCTGTACCTATAAGTACTTTGTTTCCTGCAAACCCCGGGATTTCACTGGGGAGAAAGGGGCAATTGATTGTATGACTTGGTTAGATGAAATGGAAACAGTAGTTGACATCAGCGGTTGTGCTGAAAGGGATGTAGTGAAGTATGTATCCCAATCATTCAAAGGAGAGGCACTAGCATGGTGGAAGTCTCTCATTCAAGCTGCTGGAAAGATCCCGCTCTACAATTTGTCATGGGATCAGTTCGTTGCTCTCATTAAGGAGAATTATTGCCCGCAACATGAGGTTGAAAGAATTGAATCAGATTTCTTATCGTTGGTGATGAAGAATTTAGATTGTCAAGCTTACCTCACCAGTTTCAATACCCTGTCTAGGCTGGTTCCGTATCTCGTAACCCCGGAACCTAAAAGAATTGCTCGCTTCATTGGGGGTTTAGCCCTAGAAATCAAAGCCAGTGTTAAGGCGTCCAGACCTGCTACTTTCAGATCAGCAGCTGACCTATCTCTGTATCTTACCTTGGACGCGGTCAGGCTAAGATCGCTGAGGAATTTGGAAGAAGGCAAGAGAAAGCGTGAGGATGATAACTCACGAATATCTGAAAAGAAGCATAAAGGTAGCACTGACTTCAGGAAAAAGTCTGGATCCAACAAGGGTAGCCAACAAGCTGAGGAAAAGCCAAAGTGCAAAACTTGCCAAAAACGCCACTTTGGAAAATGCAGACTTGAGTCCAAGTCTCAGTCAGGACCAGCTGCATGTGGGTTATGCAAGTCTAAAGAGCACAAGACTGTTGATTGCAAGAAGATTAAAGATGACACGTGCTACAACTGCAATGAGAAAGGGCATATCAAGACCAACTGCCCTAAATACGCCAAGAAGCCTGAAGAGGTCAAGAAGACCAATGCAAGGGTCTTCCGAATGGATGCAAAGGAAGCTGTTCAAGACGAGAATGTGATCACAGGTACCTTCCTCATAAATGATGTTTATGCGAGAGTGCTATTTGACTCAGGAGCTGATAAATCATTCGTAGATAATAAGTTTTGCAAATTGCTGAATTTACCTGTTAAAACCCTAAGTGTGAAATATGAGGTGGAATTAGCTGATGGTACCTTAGAAACCGCGTCAACCGTGTTAGATGGATGTTTCATATCCATTAGGAACCACTCTTTTCCATTGTCCCTACTTCCTTTGAAGTTAGCCGGTTTTGACATAGTTATAGGCATGGATTGGTTATCTCGTAACCAAGCCCAGATAGTGTGCAATAAGAAGCAAGTGGTGATCAAGACTCCGTCTGGTGAGCCAATTACCATTCAGGGAGATACCCAGTATGGACTGCCTGAGCAAGTGTCTAAGCTCAAGGCATCTAGATGTCTGAAGAAGGGTTGTGTCATTTATATGGCACAAGTAACAATTGATGAGCAGAAACCCAAGATTTAAGATATTTCAGTCATTTCTGAGTACCCTGAAGTTTTTCCTGAAGAACTACCTGGTTTACCCCCAGATAGGCAAGTAGAATTCAGAATTGACATCATCCCTGGAGCAGCACCTATTGCAAGGGCACCTTACAGGTTGGCACCAACGGAGATGAAAGAATTGAGGACTCAATTAGATGAATTATTGGCAAAAGGTTTCATTAGACCTAGCTCGTCTCCATGGGGAGCACCAATCCTGTTTGTGAAAAAGAAGGATGGGTCGATGCGTCAATGCATCGATTATCGCGAGCTCAATAAGGTTACTATCAAGAATAGATATCCATTGCCCAGGATCGATGATCTGTTCGATCAATTACAAGGGGCAAGTTACTTCTCTAAGATCGACTTGAGGTCAGGCTATCATCAACTGAAGGTTAAAGATGAAGATGTACACAAGACTGCATTTAGGACACGCTATGGTCACTACGAGTTCTTAGTGATGCCTTTTGGGCTCACTAATGCACCTGCCACATTCATGGATCTCATGAATCGCGTCTGTAAGCCCTACCTAGATAAATTCGTCATCGTTTTCATCGACGACATTCTCATTTACTCAAAGAGCCAAGTTGACCATGAGAAGCATCTTCGATGCATTCTGAAACTGCTTCATCAAGAAAAGCTCTATGCCAAGTTTTCGAAGTGTGAATTCTGGCTTCGTGAAGTCCAATTTCTTGGACATGTGGTTAGTGAGCGTGGTATCCAAGTAGACCCCGCTAAGGTTGAAGCTGTCATGAATTGGCAAGAGCCGAAGACGCTTACCTAGATTCGTAGATTTCTAGGTTTAGCAGGATATTATAGGCGATTTATTGAAAACTTCTCAAGGATTGTTGCGCCCCTAACTTCATTGATGCGTAAGAATATTAAGTTTGATTGGGGCCCTAAGCAGCAGGAATCCTTTGACATTCTTAAGCAAAAGTTGAGCAATGCACCAGTGTTAACATTGCCTGACGGAATAGAAGAATTCGTGGTATATTGTGATGCATCACACACATGTATGGGATGTGTGCTTATGCAGAAAGGCAAAGTTATTGCCTATGCTTCACTACAATTAAAAGTGCATGAGAAGAATTACACCACCCATGACTTGGAGTTGGGTGCTGTTGTATTTGCACTGAAACTATGGAGGCATTACTTGTATGGAACCAAGTGTGTGATCTTTTCAGATCACAAAAGTCTTCAACATCTGTTCAACCAGAAGGATTTGAACATGAGGCAGCGACGTTGGATGGAAACTTTGAATGATTATGACTGTGAGATAAGATACCATCCAGGCAAGGCAAATATAGTTGCCGATGCCTTAAGTAGAAAGGAAAGAGTGAAGCCTATAAGGAACAATGCCAAGAGTATTGAGTTAAAAGAATAGTTTGATTGAAAGGTTGTTAGCTGCGCAGAAGGAAGCTGTACTAGAAGCTAACTATCCTAATGAAAAGCTAGGAGTAACTGAAGAACAGTTATCCTATTGCAAGGACGGAATTCTGAGGTTAAATGGACGTATTTGGGTTCCAGTTTATGGAGGACTTCGGGATGTTATCCTCCAGGAAGCCCACAGTTCCAAATATTCCGTTCATCCTGGAGCTGATAAGATGTATCAGGATCTAAATGCAAACTATTGGTGGATAGGCTTGAAAAAGTCTATAGCCGCCTATGTAGCTAAATGTTTGACGTGTGCGCATGTCAAAGCTGAACATCAAAAGCCGTCAAGTTTGCTACAACAGCCTGAACTTCCCATGTGGAAATGGGAGATGGTGACAATGGATTTCATCACCAAGTTTCCAAAGACAAAGAAAGGAAATGATACTATATGGGTAATAGTAGATAGACTGACTAAGTCAGCACATTTCCTACCCATTAAGGAGACTTATAGCTCCGACATGTTAGCCCAATTGTACATAGATAAGATTGTATCTCTGCATGGTGTACCAGTGTCAATAATCTCTGACAGAGATACCAGATACACATCACGTTTTTGGAAAAGTTTCCAACAGTCTTTGGGCACGCGCTTAAATTTTAGTACGGCTTACCATCCACAGACAGATGGGTAAAGTGAGCGTACAATCCAAACTTTGGAAGACATGCTTCGTGCATGTGTGATTGATTTAGGTGGTAGCTGGGATAACCATCTGCCATTGATCGAGTTCTCCTATAACAATAGCTATCATACAAGCATTAAGGCTGCGCCTTTTGAGGCATTATGTGGTAGGAAATGCAGAACGCCTATTTGTTGGGCAGAAGTAGGGGAAACTCAATTATCAGGACCTGACATAGTCTTTGAAATGACGGACAAGATTGTCCAGATTCGCCACCGCCTGAAAGCTGCCAGGGATAGTCAGAAAAGTTATGCTAATAAAAGGCGAAAACCTCTAAAGTTTGAGGTTGGTGATAAAGTTTTGCTTAAGGTATCACCCTGGAAGGGGGTGATGCGATTTGGTAAGAAAGGTAAGTTAAGCCCGAGGTATATAGGACCATTCGAGATTATCGAATGTGTTGGGTCAGTGGCTTATAAGTTGAGCTTTCCTGAAGAGCTCAGTGGTATTCACAATGTATTCCACATCTGCAATCTAAAGAAATGTCTAGCAGATGAATCGCTAGTCATACCACATATAGATGTGCACATAGATGAGAGCTTGAAATTTGTGGAAAAACCTTTGTCGATTGAGGATCGACGGGTTAAGAAGCTTCGAAGGAAGCATGTACCTATCGTAAAGGTTAAATGGGATGCCCGCAGAGGTCCCGAATACACGTGAGATGTAGAGTCTACCATGAAAGAAAAATACCCTCAATTGTTTCAGTAAATCTCGAGGTCGAGATTTATTTTAAGCGGGTGAGGATGTAACACCTCGTAAATTCATGCCCAATAAAATAAAGACACGTGTCATATAAGGCAATCATGTTACAAAAATCCAGATCAAGTTGAAAGATGTGCGGTAGGATTTAAAAGCGTCAACATGTTATTAAAATACCTCTGAGTGACCTTTTTTTTAAAAAGATCCAAGCCTTGGAATAATTTATAAACATCTAAGAACTACTTCAAATCTGGATATTTAATTAAATGATGAATTATTTTGCTAAGGAATTGATCTTGTAAATAAAAATGCCACAAAGTCCATTTAAAAGAATTCTCGATACATCCAAGAACTTTATCATGCATGGATTCACATGCAAAGGCATGCAAGTCTGATACATGGTCCCCTCTAAAAGGAAAATGACACAAGATTCGAGCTTGAAAAGTTTGCATGGTCAAAACAGGAGAAATGGACAAATTTTCGAAATCTGACAATCGGATACGGACCGTATCCACTTAGGCTTACGGTCCGCAAGAGGTGTATCTGGGCACATCAGAGGGGAGTCGGTTACGGACCGCAAAGCCAAGATCTTACGGTCCGTAAGACCGTCGCTGGCAGCAGAAAATGGACAGCTGCCTGTTCAGCCTGTTGCACTGCCTTACATGAGTGGTTTTCAAAATCAGGGACTTGGAAACTGGTTTTTGGCATCATAGGGACACCTGGGATCATCTTGCAACATTTATAGACTTAGTTGGGGTCATCTTGTGGCATTTAGTTCACTATATAAAGAGACCTCTTGTTGCAACATTCCTTTGTTCATTTGCAACTCTCTTCAAGTTGGTTTCTGGAGCTCTCTGGTCAGCAACCAAGATTTCTTAGGCTCCCTAATCATACTTAGGACTATTGTAAGTGTCCTTAACCCTTCCTAATTCAGTTTAGCTTAGTTAATTAGCTTAAAGTCAAACCGTCGTAATTAAGATTTGACTTCAAGATTAATCAATAATTGTTCAGTCAAATCTCGAATTGAAAGCCTATAAGTTGGTAATAATGTGGGTAATAAACCCTTAAAAGGGTACTCTCTGATTCCCACTCTAACTATGTCAATTGTCGAGTCAAAGTTAATCTCAAAAAGTCAACAGAAAGCTTATTTTCAAATTAATGCATAATTAGCAATGTAGAAGCTATGCAACCTGTTTTGTCATTAATATAACTTGGTAATTAATGTAAGAACATGTCTAAACATGTTCAACTCGATAATTTTCAGTTTAGGCTTGGTTCGGAACCGAAAGTCGCATAGTTTGACTTTTGCTTTGACTTTCGATTCTGACCTATTGCAGCATGTTTTAGAAATGCCTTAGAGCCTTATTTGGACCAGGTTTCATGTTAGTATAACCCTCTGTGATTATACAACTTGGTTCATTAGTTATCCGATTTATATGCATGTTTCCGTTAAATGCCTAAATGTTGACTATTATGCCCATATGACCTTAAAACATGATTTTTGAAGAGGTAAAAGAATAGAAACCTTAGTTACTGATTATTAGAGTTGTCCCTAAAATTTGACATCAGTTTGAGGTCTAGATTAAAAGTTATGCTCATTAAAAGGCATAATTAGCATATAGCCTATCTAAACTCAATTTTTAATACCAAAATTTTTACCTACTAATATAAAATAATATTTTGGGATTTTTGAATATTTTTATTTAATTTTAGGCTGAGAATAACATAGAGTTCTAAGCTTGATTCGGTAATTGCCGGTTTTTGCCCTTTTTGGCTATAAAATGAGTTTTACAAATCCGTTTGACCCCAAACCTTTTGCTACTGATTCTAAATGATTAATAGAGTATTTTAAGCTTTCTGGAATAATAAAAATATCAGCTTTCTTATAAAAACCGGGAATGGCTTAAAATCGCCTTTTTAAGCATTTTAACACATAGTAAGTATACAAACTATTTTAAACATATAAGGTTTGATACCTACTGATATTTTTAGTATATTTTTATACTTTAACAGTAAGCTAAATTTTTAAACTCAGATTTCCAGTTTTGACTTTTTAAGCCTAAGTGAAATTACCCAAATGCCCCTAAGGCGCATAGTTTGGTTTTAAATGATAAATTTCACATATATGTAATAACCTACTGTTATAACTTATTAAATTAAGTATCTTTACTGATTATATCAGACCTGTAACTCAGATTAATATTTAAACTCTTTTATAACCTTTAAAATGACCAAAATGCCCTTACGGGGCATAATTTGAGTTTAAATTCATTTGGGGCATAATAGAAGATATCTTAGTGATGTCACAACATATTTAAGGCATATTAACTTAGGAAACTTGTATATGACTCATATGGTTACCCATTCCGCACTTTTCGCGTTCGGATCGGCTTATGTAACTAGTTTGCATAATTTAGCCGAAACGGGTAAAACCATATCGTTTTCATCTCAAAATCCAGAATGTGTTTAAGTTACCCATATTAAACAAGCATACAAGCTTTTTGGGTCAAAACCACATTCTAAACCGGTCTTCGCCTTTTCATGCGTTTGAACCATATCTTCCTTTTGAAAACTAACCGGTCTAAGACTAGGCTTACTTAAAGACCCGTTAGAATTCAAATAGGTTATTAAAACCTTCGTTCCAGATTAGGAGCCCAGTAAAAGCTACGTGCACTTGCTGTATTTGATTTATACTTTGCTCAGGTAAATACTCTTAACTTATTTTCCCTATACGGGCTTAGGATACGGTATTATAATAATACCGCTTGGTCGTGTATGTAGTCATTTAAATCGGATTGTGATTAATGTATTTACATAGCTCGTTTTATTCTGTATTATTTGGTGTATGGCCTTTGGGGTTAAATGACCATGTCCCGGATATCCTTGGCATCATTCAAAGAAATGGCCACGACCTAAGCACGGGGTGTAGTCGTACACCTAACAGATGCATTATGTAAAAACTTGTAATCCACTTAAAGAAAATAATCCTTGTGGGCATTATACATGTGGCGTGTCAAATAATCTAGACCGGCCCTACAAACCGGCCCTAATGGACGACAAATAAGGAAAACTGTATACAAGATTATTTTAATAATTGTCCCAAGTTATAAAAGATATTTTTGTCGAAGTGCATTCAAATCAATTTTTTTTAAACTCTTTTCAAAATGAGTCAGTTAAGTTGTATTTACCAGTGTAAACTGACGTATTTTCCAAAAGGCAAAGTGCAGGTACTATACGTAATCGGCTGGCTACTCCAGGCATCAATAATCAAGTCTCGCAAGCTCTAGATGTCAAAGTCTGCTGAACAGTTTTCCTTTTTATTTGATCCGCCTGTGGATCTGTTTCAACTGTTTTGTGATACTTAATATTACAATTTTATTCGGTTGAAATAAATCTATCTTTTGCTTCCGCTGTGCATTTATAAATTGTGTTGTTTGACTATGATGATACCAACTACGTCACGATACTCCCCACCGGGCCCACCGGTAATACGTGGAAATATCGGGGTGTGACATTGTTCCTCCAAAGATTGTTGTTAAGGGTATAGTTGAAAGGGGGAGTCATAAGAAAAATTAGAACTTTAATTGTTATATTATACTAATGAATGCTTTGATGCTTGTTTTGCAGGGCCTTCAAGGGAATCACAATCAAGTTTAATAGATGAACCTGTGGTGAATCCAGCTGATATATCTCAAGAAGGTGTTGATCTGACAAAGGTGACATTTGAACAATACTTAAAGCATACTGAAGCTACAATTTCAAAAGAACAAAGTGCAAGTGTTCCAGCTGAAGGTGTGAAAGAAAAGAAACCTGAAGAGGTAGTTCATGAAGAATCAGGAGATGCTGATGATGAGTCTACTGAGACAGAGCCATAAATTGATATGGCAACGGTTGGTTATGGAAAGGTTCAGATGAAAAAGAAACCTGAGAAAAAGAAGAAGAAAGGATCTGATGATGAAGATACTACTTACACTCCAACAGCCGTTGAGAAAAAGAAGCTAAGGATAAAGCGTAAAGTTGTTCAGTCTGGAGTTATTCCAAGTAATGTCAGGGCAAGAAAAGGAGGTGCATCTATGCCTGAAAGTCAAAGTGGAAAGAGTGAAAAGCACGTAACAACTTTAAAGGGTCCTGAAACTGTCAAAGTTCCTGAAGTACCAGAAGTACAAAGTGTTGAAGTTCCTGAGGTTGAGAAAGATCAGAATGTTGAAAAGAAAACTGATGATGATGTTGAGATCATCAATGAAAGGATTTCTACACCACCACCACCACCACCAGAAAGTCAATCTATTCCAGAAAGTGGTGAATCTTCACAGCCAAAGAAAACTGTTCTTCCTGATCCATTTGAAGGCTTTCCTAACATTAGAGGTGAACTTAAAGACGACTTTGTTCTTGGAGAAGACTTTGATATGTTTCATGATGCATCTGTCAAAGCTCTGGAGAAGAAAGTTAGTATTCTTGAGAAACAAAAAGCCAAACAGAAGCTGATCGTGATGAATTGAAGAAACAACTTGAAGAGTTGACAAAAGTTAACGAAGAAATAAAGTCTGTCATGATCAAATAAACGAAGAAGTTAAAGAAAATGGAAGTTAGAAATGGAAGCGCTGAGGGCTGATAAAGTTGTGAAGGATGAAGAGTTGAACATGCTATACACAGTGATTGAAAGTCATTTGGGTATCAACGTTCAATCTATCTACAACAACATAGAGATAAAAAGAGTTGAGGAACGAAGGGTTGAGAGAGAAAAGAGATTGGCTGACGAAGCTACTCAAAGAAAGAAAAATGTTATCATTGAGACTCAAGAAGCTAGAGGTTCCTCAAGTCAACTTGACGTTGAAATGGTTGATGTTGAAGCTAATCAAGTTCAAGGCTTCGTACTTGTTGGTAAAGCTACTTCTCTTTCTTACAGTTTTGATGAAATCATTCGTCGAGTTCAAATAGAACAAAAGAAAAGGAAAGCGAAAGAACATAAAGTGTTGCTATTACGATGGAAAGAAGAAGAGAAAGTAGAAGAGGAAGAAGAGAAAGAGGATGAAGAGATGGAATTTTGGATGAATGAGATTGATAACTGTGATCCTTTGAATGATAAAGATGATGATGAAGATCAAGGCTCGTCTGGGTTGTTAATTATGAATCCTTCTGTTCAACAAAAGATTGAAGACTTTATGAATAACGAGATCAATGAACAAGAGGAGGATCATCAATAAGAGTCTTCTTCTTCTTCTTCTTCAGGAAAACAACATGCTGACCAGGTATTTCTCACACAACATACTGTTATATATTTACATGCTCGAGTTGAGGGGGAGTTAGAGGTGCCTAGATCAAGGGCAGAGATGTTGGAAGACTTGGGATTAGACGATGGCAAATTTAAGTTTGATATTGAAGATGAGATACCTTCGTCACCTGGAAAGGAATATGAATTCAAGTATGCTCAAGAAGCAGATAAGTACAATGATGTGTCAGTTGAAGAAGGATCTGATTCGTCTGATGATGAGACAGTTTTTCACTATGCTGGTGTTGATGAAACATTGCCGTCTCTTGCCGAAGTGTTTAAAGAACAAAATGAAGACGAAGTCAGGAGAAAGATTGTGGAAAAGATCACTACTGAAGGTGTTCTAAGAACTATTCCAAGAGAAAATCTTATTGAGGAGAGGAAGAAGTGGTTCAAAGTGATGACTAAAGAAAGAAAGTTCATAAGACCTCTACAATACTTTACGCATGATGCTGATTTATCGTGGGGAGACATCTTATCTTGGGGCTATCTGGATGATCTTCAAGTGTATGCTATCAGACGGGAATAAGGGGTTCAGTACTTCGAGTTCTTGTCAGATATTCAAACCCTCCCGTGGTGGGATGTTGAAGAGTTAGTGAAGACGAAGAATATAAAGCAATTCTATTATGGCTTGGATGTAAAGCAGCATGATCAACACTTGTGGAATTACATAAAGCTGTAAGCAAAAGCAAGATTTCCAGATTGGAAGCCTCAGTATCCAAAACAGATTGTTACTATCTTGGTGTCTGGAGAGAAAGACATTACATTGGATATAAAGCCGCCGAGGTGTTTGAAGAATATGCCACTACGTGCAATGGAACAAGACTTTCATGAGGATTTTCAAGGTTGGTTATATAATGAAAGCACATCAGAAGCGGTGATATCTCTATTTGACAAGTCCACTGGAGCTTCTAGAAGGATCAGCATATTGGATCCTATGTGGCTTTTAAACTGTTCAAAGAAGGATATAGACTGCCTGTTCTATAACAAGATTGGGTACGAGAAGCGAGACAAAGTTCAAGCGATGCAGTATCAAAAGACAGTGGATGTGTGCTTTGCAAAAGACATCAACTCTGGGAGATACTGGAAATCAAAATGGAGAGATTTAGAGATTGATGAATTTTTGAAGAAGTACAACCGCAATCAGAAGTTTAAAGAGATTGCTGAGAAAGCTGCAAGACTTGGAAGGTACAAGCTTATGAGACCTCCTCCAACGGACCAGATACCTATTGAAAAGGAAGAAAACAAGATCCCTCGTTGGGATAGGAAGCGTGACGGTGATCCAGAGTACAGAAAGTACTGGAATGAAGTTGGAAGGCCTCTAAGGCGAAAAATGCTTGAAGAGAAGGCAAAAAAGAGAAGGCAGAGAGCTAAAGAAAGAAGACGCAGCAGGAATTCAGATTGAAGACTATGCAGGAAGGAACTACAGCTACATCCAAGGGGGAGTCTGTTAGTTCATATGTCTGTAGCTTCCGTCTACATCAAGTCTTATTTTGTGCTGTGTATTTAATTTTGTATATGTATGTACTTATATGTATGTTTGTGTAAAGACAACTCAGGGATCGGTGCGTGTATGTAAAAGTGATATCCGACGGATGACCATCCGATCGGGTGACACTTATAACCCTCCCTGGTTGTTGCCTATAAATAGCTAGCTAGTGTTAGTCATTCAAGAACTTTTGCTGAACTTGATAGCGAAGCTCTGCCAGTCTATATTTCTACCGGAACAGTTGTACTTTCACAATCTTCAATAGAAATCAGACGGATTAAACATTGAACCTGTTGTTGTTGATTCTTTGACATAATCAAGGGATTCCGCACCTTGATTCTGATCGATCCAGCCATGTTCTACTCGAACAGATCCTGACAAACAGTCTAACAGGTCATATCCTAGCTCAACAGAATACCGGATGTTGGAGGTCGGTTGTCTTTGGACCACATGTTCCAATGGTGCCGAGTGCTGAGGATCTAAAGGTTATGGTTCCTAAGAAAATTGAGAACTATACTGAACAGGATTTTCAGAAAATTGAACTAGATGCCAAGGCATTCAGCATAGTTGCATCCGCACTACCAAATGAGATCTATGTTGGGCTGTTACACTGTAACAGTGCCAAGGAATTATGGGATGTACTTAAGGAACAGTTTGGGGGGGGGGGGGACTGAAGAAGTACTTGAAAATAACAGGGAAATTTTGAATCAACAGTATGAAACCTTTTGTAACATTATGGGTGAATCATTAACACAACAGTTTGAGTGATTTAGCTGTCTCATAAGTGAACTAAAACTTGATAAGGTTGAATTTGCTAATGCAACACAAAATAGCAGGTTTCTTAGGTGACTTCCTAATAAATGGGACACAATTGATTTTGTAACCAGGAATTCAATTAGGTTCAAAGATCTGACCCTAACCCAGCTTCATGGTAGACTCCTGACCTATGAAAGGGAGTTGAACCAGAAAAAGAAGTTACAAGAGTCTGGGAAAGTTGCAGATGATTATTCATTTGGCAACACAGCTCTTTTGGGTCAGGAAGAATCTAGCAGTAGTAAGGATCAGAGTTATGATCATTACATTGACATAACAACTGGTGGAAATTTTAACTCTGATTCTCACTCATCCAATTATGCTTTTACAGCAAATGGAGAAAGCCATAATTCTGATAATCTAAGCCTTGAACTCAATGATCTCCAGCATTTTGATCCCACTGATCTGGAAGAGATGGACATTTTGCACCAACTTGCACTGCTGAGTGTTAGAACCAGCAAGTTTTACAAAAAAACAGGGAGAAAATTTCCAGGGTTACATGGGAATCTAAAAGTAGGGTTGGATAAATCAAAGATCAAATGCTACAAGTGCAATAGGTTAGGTCATTTTGCTAGAGAGTGTAGGAGTCAAAACAATGGAACAGTCATCACACACCCTAGCTCTAGACCACAAAATAACCAAACCACTGTGCAGTATTCTCAATATGCCCCTGCTGCCCATGTAAACATTGCTCACTATGCTCACCCTGCAACCCCTGTTCCTGTGCATTATGTTCAAACCACTGTTCCTCAGATACAGTATGTCCAAGCCCTAATTCCTCAGGTTCAGGTGCAACAAGCTTCACCTCAACAAGCTGCACAAATAGATGTTCAAGTAGATCAGCAAAGCTTTTTCACACAAGGCTTTGTTGATTGGAGTAGCATGCCTGAGGAATTAGGAGATGAGAATTTTGCTCTATATGCTAATGATGCTATTTCTAGTGATGAATCCTGTTTTGTAGCATTAGAGTCAATTCCTGAAGGGTTGGAAACTGAAGAAGGAACATCTAGTGCTGAAATAGTGGATGAAATTGCTAAAACAGTGGTTAATGCTGTTGCTAATGAAATACTATTGGGAGAAAATTCAGAACCCCTGTTGGAACCACTGTCTGACCCCTGGTCTGAAGAAGAAGAGAAGAAACAAGGTGAAAAAGAAGAGAAAGTGCCAGATGAAAAAGAACATGTCTGTGATTGTGCCATGATGGCTGCATCTAAGGTATCACCTCAGGTTCTTAAAAACCTTTGTTCAGAAAATGCATCATAGCATTTGCAAACATCAAAGAGGTGAATGAAAAGAGATAGAGTGTTAAATGATGAAGTACAATTTGAAAAATCTTTAAAAGAATTAAAAAACAAATTGTCAGAAAAGGAAAATGAGATTTGCAGCCTCAAACAAGAGCATAACATAACCAAGGACCAACTCCAAACCATGATAGAAAAATATCAAGTCGGTAAAAAGGAGTTGGAAACCACCCAAATCACTTGTGAAAAATGGGTGGAATCCTGCAAAGGTTATGAGATTATGCTTGAAAAACAGCTTGAAAGCAATGTAAAATTTGGCATAGGGTTTAGAAAAAATGACCAAGTTGAAAACACTGCTGCATATCAAACTAGTTCTGTTAAAGTTATACCCACAAACAAGGATTGCCAAGAAGTTAAAATAACTGATAAACTTGGTAACAAAATCACTCTGGAAGGATCTGTGGGGCCCTCAACTTTTGAGGAGATTGAGAAATACCAATTCAAACCCACATAGTCTGGTGAGTGTGACATCCTTGAAAATTTCAAGCCCATGGATTTCACCACAGTGGATGGTGTCAAAGCTCCAAAGGCCAAGGTCATTCCTCTTAAGGACATCCCAACAGTAGTTCAAAACTCTGTTGCAAAGGAGTCTGAAAAGAAGAAGAAAGAGAAAAGATTAAAAACCTGTTTTGTGACTTTTGTGAAAACAAAAATCACTTGACCAAAGATTGTTTTCACTTAAAATCTTATGATCTTAACAAAACAAGTTCCATTGTGCCTTCCAAGAGCTACACCATCTGTGGAAAATCAAACCATTCCACTCAGGAGTTTGTGTATTTAAAATCCTTTGAGGTCAAAAAGGAAGAATACACATAAAAAACACTCATGAGTTCATCAAAATCACATGTCAAGAAACAACCACTGTTTGTGCCAGTCCAAACAGCTGTTACAAAACAGCTGAACCAAATCTCTGTTAAAAGAGAGGTTCAGGTGACTGATGCACCCTCTGCTAACCAATACCAAAGAGGTAAAGCCGTAAAGGTCAACCAACATACCCAAGGTCCCACATGTTTATGAGGTTTACAAAAAGCCTTCTAAACCAAGAGTGAACAGGCATCCCTTTGGGTATCAACAACTGATAGGACAGGACCCCCAACCGTGGTTATAGAAAAACAGTTCCAAACCTGTGCAACCACCTGAGCTAACCACTGTCCATCCACCTGAACTTAACACAGACACTGTTAAGACCCCATCCAAAGCCTTATTGGCTTTGGAGACCCTCCTGAACTAATTATTTACTTGATGTGCAGGGAGCTTCTGCATGCTTAGATAGTCTTTGGTATGTAGATAGTGAAGGCTCCAGGCACATGACTGGATGTAGAGCCCTACTCAAAGAATTCAAAACTCATGGAGGGGGTGATATATCTTTTGGTAATAATAGTAAAGGGGAGGTGATGGGTTCTGGTATAGTACAGTCTGGAAATGTTAAGTTTGAAAATGTCAATCTGATAGACAATCTAAAATTCAACCTCCTTAGTGTCTCACAAATGAGTGTTAAGGGCTATGGCTCATTCTTCACTAAGGACTGTTGTAGGATTGTTGGGCCAGAAATGGTCAAAAAGATTGTGAAATAATAAAAAATGGAAAAACTCAACTTGTTGCTCAAAGAAGTGGCAATGTTTATGTAGTTGATTTATCAAAAGAGAGCCCCAGGACTGATGCATGTCTGTTCTCAGCAGCCTCTAACAAAGAGACATAACTTTGGCACAGGAGATTGGGGCACACAAATCTCAAGACAATCACTGCCTTGTCAAAACAGGGTCTAGTAAGAGGTCTTCCTCAAAAACTGTTTACTTGTCCTGAGCATTGTGTTTCTTGCTTAAAAGGAAAACAACATAAAAGCTCATTTAAGTCCATTAAAGAGTCCAAACAACCAAGTGCTTGCAAATGCTGCACATGGATCTGTTTGGCCCCGTAAAAGTCATGAGTCTTAAAAAGAAAAGATATTGTTTGGTAATTGTAGATGACTTTTCTAGGTTTACATGGACTTATTTCTTACACTCCAAAGATGAGACTGCAGGCATTCTGCAAGACTTTGTCAAGCAGGTTGAAAAGCAGTTTGACTTGCCAGTAAAAGTCTTCAGGAGTAACAATGGCAAAGAGTTCAGAAATAGGGAGTTGGATGAGTTTTGTGTGTCAAAAGGAATTGTAAGGTAGTACAACATTCCAAGGACACTAGAGCAAAATGGGGTTGTTGAGAGAAAGAACAGGACACTGATTGAGGCTTCCATAACCATGCTAAGGCCTACAAAGTGTTTAACACTAGGACTAAGACAGTGGAAGAGACTTTGAATGTAAAGTTTAATGAACTTTCTTCAATGAAAATCCCTGCAAACCCTGCAGAGTTATTTGATCTTGATAAATTTACTTTTGAAAATGTTTCTGTCAAGACTAACAGTGCATGTCCATCTCAAAATCCTCCTTCAGACAATGGTTATGAAGTGATCATTCCACAACAAAACTTCAAACCTATTGCCAGAGCAGCAGATGTTCAAAACAGCTGTCAAAGCTCAACCACTGCTACCTCAACAGTTGTTGACCAAAGTAGCCCTTTAACCCCTGCTTCCACTTCATCAAACACTGTTGATAAAAGTACTCAAATAGTGGATAAAAGTCAGCATGTTTTCACACCAATTCCACCTATTCCTCCACCTCCATTTCAAGACACTGTTGGATCAACAAAGTCACCAACAGCTGTTAGCTCAGATGATTCACATCTGCAGCCCTCACCCTTAAATGCCATTGTTCCATACAAAGGAGATTTAATCTTCTTGAAGTCTCATCCACCTGACCAAATCATTGGTAACATCAGTGAAGGGGTGCTCACAAGAAGTCAATCCCACAACATTTGTCTTTTTGCTGGTTTTCTATCACTCCATCAACTTCTCAAGTACCAAGAGGCACTGAAAGACAACAGTTGGGTAGAAACCATGCAAGAGGAGCTCCAACAGTTTAAAAGAAAACAAGTATGGGAACTTGTTCCACTGCCAGAGGGTGTGAGTCCTATTGGCACAAAGTGGGTCTTCAAAAATAAAACTGATGAAAGGGGCATTCTTGTTAAGAATAAAGCAAGGCTAGTGGTTCAAGGTTTCAGACAGGAAGAGGACATTGACTATGATGAAACTTTTGCCCCTGTAGCAAGACTGGCAGCTATCAGACTGTTCTTGGCCTTTGCTGTCAATCACAACATCAAGGTGTTTCAATTGGATATCAAATGTGCATTCCTCTATGGTAAGATTCAAGAAGAGGTATATGTTTGTCAACCTCCTGGTTTTGAGGATCCATTTAATCCAAATCATGTCTACAAGCTAAATAAAGATTTGTATGGCTTCAAACAAGCACCTAGAGCCTGGTATGAAACTCTTTCCACCTTTCTTCTCTCTATTGGTTTCACAAGAGGTAAAATTGATAAAACACTATTTTTAAAATGGAGAGGGAAACACTTGATGATTGTCCAGATTTATGTGGATGACATCATTTTTGGAAGCACATGTTCCAAAATGTGTGAAGACTTTAGACAACTCATAACAGCTGAGTTTGAAATGGATGCAATGGGTGAACTATAGTGTTTCCTTGGTCTCCAAGTGAAACAACTGCAAAATGGTACATTCATTCATCAAAGAAAATATGCTAAAGAACTTTTAAACAAATTTGAGATGAATGATTGTAAACCATGTAGTACACCCATGGCAACCACCAAGCTAGTCATGACTGATGAGAAGGATGATTTGGTGGATCAAACATTATATAGAAGCATGATTGGGTCTTTATTGTACCTAACTGCATCTAGGCAGATATCATGTTTGCCACATGTGATTGTGCAAGATCCCAATCAATCCCTAGAAAGTCTAACCTAATAGCTGTGAAAAGGATACTCAGATACATAAAAAGTGCTCCCACACTTGGTATCTGGTACCGTGCTAATGGGAATATTAAGCTTTCAGGTTTCACAGACAGTGACTTTGCTGGGTGTAATACAACAAGGAAGTCCACATCAGGAGGGTGCCAATTTCTAGGTGATTGCTTAGTATCTTGGCAAAGCAAAAAGCAAGCAGCTGTTTCAACATCCACTGCTGAGGCAGAGTATATAGCTGCTGTAAGCTATACAGCCCAACTGTTATGGCTTTAAAATCAACTGCTGGATTTTGGTATCACTGCCTTAAAGACACCTCTCATGTTGGACAGTCAGAAAATATCATCAAAAATTCAGTTTCACGTTCAACCACCAAGCACATTGATATCAGACATCACTTTGTGAGCGATTGCTATGGAAAAGGTTTGATTTCTCTGCATCATGTTCATACCAAAGATCAGCTGGCAGATGTGCTAACAAAGGCTTTAGACACATCTACCTTTGAAAGCTTGATCTCAAGGATTGGCATGCTGAACATGGAATAACAGGAAAAATCCTGTTTTTCTATGAATTAAAGCATTAAAATGTTTTCAGAAAATCAAAAATTCATCCTTAAAAATAGCTAAAAATGAGATTTTCATTAATCCTAAAAGTCTGCCCTAACCACTGTTTTGGTTCAAACATATGTTCTGCTTATTGCAATCCACTGCTGAAAGTCAACCTCTGTTCCTTCCTTGTCTTTGTTAAAAACTGTTGTTAAACTTCAGTGTTTTAATCCACTGATAGACTATCTACTGATAGTTAAAAGTCAGCCACTGTTTCATTTCTACCATTGTAAACCACTGATATTGCTCCATCAGTGGTTTCCTAAAACAACTGGCTTCCATTATTCATCAGAGGTTATCACGTGGACAGTACTTAGCCGTCAGATCTTTTGTAACCGCTGCCATGTCAGCATTCAATTTTTCATCCTATAAAACCCTGATCAAAACCCCAAACAGGGTTTTCACTGTCGAATCGAATTCAAAATTCCTTTCAAAAGCAGTTTCTCTCAAATTCTCTCAAATCATTCATCTTCTTCATTCGTTCTTAACCACCTTTGTTTCATCATGGCTCTTCCATTCAAAACCCCTCATAATTACTTGTGTACACTTGCAAAAACAAGTCAAAACACAGATTTTCACTCCGTGATTGATGCACTTTCGTCTTCAAAGTACAAAACTTTGTTGACCTGCAATGAAACCATCTACCTGGATACCCAACACGAGTTCTGGAAAAATGCAACGCTTGAAACTAAGGACAAAAAGCCCTTAGCTATTACTTCGTCAATAAGGGGAATTCCAGTTACCATCACACCTCAAACCATTTCAGAGGTATTTGAAATCAATGATCTTACAGGTAAAAGCTCTTTCCCAAAAATAGAGTATCAAACTAATTTCATTGAGAGATGGTATGAAGAAGAAATGAAAAAAGACACTTTACAAAAAGGCAGTTTTCCACATGCCATGAGGTTTTTATTCCATACCCTCCTCATGTGTGTGTCTAATAAAACAACAGCTTTCAATGAGATACCATTGAAAATTCAATACCTGGGCTATGCTATCATGGCAGAAGAAAATTTTAACTACTCCCATGAGATTTTCAATGATCTGGTAAAAAATGTTAATAAAAAATCATTTTTATTGTTTCCAAGATTTCTAAGTTTTTACTTACAAAAGAAATTGGCAAAGAATAATGCACATGTTCTTATCCAAGGAAACCCTATTCAAATAAACAACCTTTCTTCTGAAACTTTTACAAGGCTGTCAAAAACTTCAAAAACACAAACAGAGGCACCTGAGCAGAATTTAGCACCAACAACTGCTCCTCAGGCTCCTGCTGTTGAGCCCACTACTCTTGGTGATCACAACAGCACAACCCCTGCTGTGAAACCCACACCAAAAAATCACCAAAAAGACCAAAAAGAAAACTGTCCAAAAGCCCCCCAAACCCACCAAAAAGGTAACCCTGGAAGATGAGATCCCAGAGGTTATACCTGTGACAACACAAAAGTCACCAATAACCACTGCTGCTATTTCCTCACAGCAGATGGAAGAAAGATCTCAACCTGAGTCTAAAACTCCTCCTGCATCTTCTCAAAAGGTTCAGGTTGTATCAACAGGGACACCACAATATGAAGCAATGGATTCACTTAAATCCATCTTCTACAACCCAGCTCCCGGGGCAAATTCTCTTTCTACCCCTATTCTCACAGCACAACTTCCACCATCAATGATACCTCTATTGGATGCACTTGATATAGCCTAGACACAAATCAGTTATTCTCAATCACCTGTCAATGAGAATATGCCACAACAAGTGACTGAGTCTGGTGTCTCTATCTCTGCTAACCCACCAATAGTTGAGGAGGCTACACTGCAGGAATTACAAGTAATTCCTGTCAGTAGTTCAAGTGGAGCAGGTACTACAGGTGTTGAGCCCACTGGTTTACACCTGGACAGTAGTTTCATAAGTGAGACTCCCTTGAAGGCAATTTATTATTTGGGAAGCATAGTGTCCACTGGTGTGTTTCCATTATACACTGGTACACTTAAAATGGTAACCTCTGCTGAAGAAAGAAGTCCCAGTACCAAGAACAAGGGGGCATCAGTGGAAGATTTTTGGACAACTTTCCCTAAGTCAACCACTGATACAATCACCACTGGTGGGAAATAAGATGATCCCATTAACTTGCATGATGGTTTAAAATACAAAGAATTGACGGAGAGGGTTGCTAAACTTGACACATCTGTTGTAGAAATCAAAACTATGCTGCAACAATTGTTACAAGCTCAAAAGGCTACACCCACTGCTGCAACATCTGCAACATCTGCTCCATCCCCTGATGAGCTATGGCATCTGTTTCAACCTCTGCTTCACAAACAAAGACCGTATACAGATCAACAACATGAAGTTCAACTTCAAATGGACAGAAATGTCATGGAAGCTAGGTACAAAGATACTCAAGTAGATATCAAAGCCATAAAAGCTCATTTGCTTCAAACCACTGGCAATGCTCCTCCTTCAATCATCTATATTGAAAATCCTGATGATTCCAAAAAGGGGGAGAAAGTAAAGAAAGGAGGACAAGAAAAGTTACAAATGCCACTAGCTCCAATGTCTAAACAGGTGGTAGAAATTCGAAGGCCATTTGGTTCCAAAAAGGTTAATTTGACTCAAAATGTAATTGCTGATCTAAAAGCAAACATCAAAGAGACAATGGAAATAAAAGGGTCAAAAAGATTTGAGCAAGAGAAGAAAGTTTTGATGGAAAAGTAAGAGCAGGGTACTTCTAAACCAAAAAGAAGACAACCTACCAGAAAAGTAAGCCAACCCAAAACCACACCTTCCAAAACAACCAACAAACTCCTCAAATCTCCAAAAGTTCCTCACATCAAACCTCCAAACCAACAGATGTTAAGACACCTGTTGTATCAACAGTTGTTGGTACTTTAGTGGTTTCAACAGATGTTACCCCAACAACTGCCATCACTACTACATCAACCCACAGTCAATCCATTGCCATATCAAAAACAATATCACCACCACAAAAACCACCTGCCAAAAAGCAGAAGACAACAGTTGACACATCAACTGTTGTAGTGACAACATTGGTTGAAACACCAGTTGTTTCAACAAATGTTAGTCAGACACCTACCACTTCAATCACCACCACTAAACCCACAAAAACTCCACCAACTTCTCCAAAGCACAAAAGGAGAAGGGTAACAAACATTATACTGGAAGATGACACTTCCCCAACTTCAACATCTACACAACCATTGTCCCTTGTCACCATTCCAAACCCTGTTCCTATATCTTCAGTTCAAGCTTTCAATCCAAGCACTGCTATTGTTCCTGTGGGAGTAAAATATCCATTAGATCTTCCAGTAGTCAGGGAGGAGATCAAATCCTTTTACTCTGAAGATGACCCTGCAAAAAGGAAACTCCCATCCATTCAAGGTTATCCTTTCCCAAGAAATATAGAAGAGTATCTTAAATAAAGGCCAAACAAGCAGAGGATATATCTCAAAGAGATACTGAGGGAAAGTCTGACAAAGAGATTCAGAGAAATCTGCAATACCTGCTAACCAAGGTCAGAACTTTAGAACAGCTCTCAAAAGATCTTTGCCAAAAATTGTCTGAAAAAGATGATGAAAGTATGAGGCAAGACTACCTTGAGTACATAATGGCATACAAGAAATACAGGCCAGAAAAGCATCAATACAAAGAATGGACCATCAGTGAACTATAAGAGGAGATAGCCAAAATTCAAAAGATGATTGCAGACAAGGTAAAGGAAACCCCTCCAGTATGGGCCAAGTACAAGAAAAATGTACCTGAAAGGGCCTTGAAGCTAAAAAGAATGAAAGAATAACTGATAGCTGCTGATTTTGGGTCAAGGAACCAGGTTACAAGGTGGTCAGAGGATAAAGTGTTAGCAACCTACAAAAGGTTGGAAGAGTTGAGGAAAAGAGATCCCACTACTCCTAAAAAGCCTGATTATTCAGAAGCAGTGGTTCTAGTCAAACAAAAGTTACCAATCAGGAGACCCACTTCTCTACAAGCTACCATCCTTTATCAAAGAAGGAAACAAAAGCAAATGGATGCAGAAACAAAAGAAGACAGGGCTCAAGAAGAGTATATCATGAAGATGGTTCTTCAGACACTTATGGCAGAGAAACAAGACTCAACATAATCTCAAGACCCTGCCAAAGTTGTCATCACCAGGCCTTAATCTCCAAACTCGTCAGCAATAAAAACCCTCCCAAGAAACCCATTAGATTCAAAGATACTAAAGTGGAAGTCTATTCAAAAGACCCACGTATTGACTCTGCTCAAATCCAATGGTGAAGTGAAGCATATATCAAGGGAAGAAGCACTTGGCCTGGGTGTTGAAGATTTACAAGATCACCTTGAGCTTCCATGTAACACCTCGTAAAATCATGACCAATATAATAAAGACACATGTCATGGACTTTAAACGTATAAGGAATTGACTCTGAGGGACTAAAGTTGTCAAACAATGTAAATATGTAAGTAAAAGGATCCAGAGTGTCAACATGCCATTCTTGTGCCTCTGATTGACCTCATACGATGTTCGTATTCTTTAATGAATAATTTGACGAACATTGGTAAGTCGTTGTGTTTAAAATAAGGATTTTACGAAACATAGGGGTTAAAAAATGTCAACATGTTAAATGTTACCCCTGAGTGACCTTTTAACAATCCCAAAAACATTGTAATAATTGTATATTTCGCTCTCAAGAATATTGGATATTAATTTTGTGGAGTTTCGAAGAAAACATGACTTTTCGGGTGATCATAGAACTTACCGGGAGCTTAACGGAGTTAGTTTATGACCCAAGGTCCTTAATAGTTAACTATGGGGGTCCTAAATGCAATAAATAGAAGTTAAATAAAATTAATATGGACCAGGGACCAAAACTGCAATGTTTAAAAGTTGTTTTCCAGTGACAAAGGAGCCACGCGGCCCGCGTAGACTCCTTAAGAGTCTTACGCGGCCTGCTTAAGAGTGTCAGATGCAAAAAAATCAGGACAGCTGCATGTTCAGCCTGTTACACCGCCTTTGCATGCAATATTTCGATACCAGGGACTGTGCCAATGGTTTTTCATGCACTAGGGACACCTGGTAACATCTGGGATCAATGTAGGGGCATGTGGAGTGATCTTATGAAGTGAAAAATCCTATATAAGACCCTTGTTTTTCATTGATTCATTTGCACATTCTCAAATCACTTCACAACTCATTCTCTGGTGTCCCTTGGAGCTCTAGGAAACTTTCCTCAGTTCATTTTTCATGCTAAGTGTCCTTGTAAGCATTCTTAGCCTCTCTAGTTTAAGTTTTATTAGTTTAATGGCCAAAAGTCAAAGCCATCGTAATTAAGCTTTGACTTAGTGATTAATCACTAATGGTCCAGCCATTATTCGAATTGAAAGTGGCTATGAGTTGGTAATTATGTAGGTAATAAACCCTTAAAAAGGCACCTACTGATTATCACTTTTACTTGGTCAATTGTTGGGTCAAACTTATTTATAAAAAGTTAACAAAATCTATTTTTGCAAATAAATTCATAACTAGCAATGCAGACGTTATGGAACATGTTTTAACACTAAAATAACTTTGTAAATAATGTAAGAACATGTTTAGGCATGTTGTTGGTGCATTAATGTCTATTAACTTTGTCTTTTATCGAGTCTTGTATCTAGATAGGATAAACCAATGTTCAGGTGACAGGAAATTAGGGTTTTAGTGATGTGTGATCATTTCGCACGAAATGTTAAAGGGCATTTCGTACGAAATGGACAAGTGTCCATTTCGCACGAAATGAACAATACCATTTCGTATGAAATGGCATCACTATATATATCTGAACTTGGTTGTCATTTGTAACGTTCAGGATTTCAGAGCCGAGGTGCTGCCAAATTGTCAACTGATCTGTAAAGCTTTGAAATCAATAAAAACAAGATAATTAGGGAGAATCAAGCTGTAATCAAGTTCTTATCATTGATTCCGCCTTTGATATGGATTAAAACTCTTCTGATCGACTCATTCAGGTTGTACAACGATCGTACAAGTGGTACCAGAGCTCAGGAGGAAGAATTCATACCGATTCAGCTTGTTTTCACCGAAATTTCTCATTTCTACTCATTCTTCTTCACATTTTTCAAAATTTAACTGTTAAAATGGCTTGAATTTCACATATATCTTGTAAAACATGGTTTTAACAAATCCTTGAAAGAATTGGACCTAAAATCGACCTAAAACCAGATCAATTTGACAAAATTGTGGCCGATTGGATGATGTCATCATCATTTCGTACGAATTGATAAAGTTCATTTCACACGGAATCAACCTGGTGAAGTTCATTTCGCACGGATTGGATATTGTGGTTTTCATTTCGCACGAAATCGAACTGGTAGAATTCATTTCGCACGGAATCGACCTTGAGGACTTCATTTCGCATGGAATAGACACTGAGTATTTCATTTCGTACGAAATAAACTTCCATTTCATACCAAAGGACCATTTCGCTTGAAACCTGCATTCCGTGTGAAAGCTACTTTCATTTCACGTGAAATCCATTTCGCTTGGAGCTCATTTCGTTTGAAGATTCAAATTTCATTTCGCGTGAAGATCATTTCGCTTGAAGACTGTCCATTTCGTTTGAGATTCATTTCATTTTAAACTGCATCAGTTGTGAAGTTTATTTTTAAAATCACAAAAATTTGTCTAAGTGTTTGTTAATTCTTTCAGGTATTTGAAGATGGGTGATGATTTTCTAAATTCGTTCAGTGATGTGTTTGCTTATACTAGCAACTTAGGAGATGGCACAACAAGCAATACAAATGAAAATGCACCAACATACTCCCCCTTGGATGTTGACGAAGTATTCGGCATCGAGTCTTCAGTCTTGATCAGTCTTCTCTATCTTTCCAAAATGTTTGACACTGTAAGCATCCTTCAATCTATATCCTTCTTCAATCTCTAACAACATCAATAGATAGCACTTGAACCTGGCTTTGACAATCTTCAAACTCCTCCTTGAATGTTGATCCAGAAACTGTATCCGATTCTTACGTCTTCTGACTCCCCCTTTCAATAAGCTGGGATCGTATTCTGGTTCAAACTTTGTTCAGACTTTGCCATGAGGATCCTGCTTTGCTCCTTTCACAGATTCAACACTGTTTCCTGCTTCTCAGAAATATAACATTATAACCTATTGACTTTTTGACTTCTTTTGTTATTTTTATCAGTTTTTAATAATCCACTTAAGTATCTAGGTCCAAGTTAATGACCCTAGGCACTTAATTTGTCTACCAAGTCCAACTTAATGACCTTGGTTGACTTGAGACAAAACAAAACTGACTTTTGTTCAACATTTTTCAAAAACATTATCTTGAAAATTACAAGTTTCAACTTAATGAACTTGTTTTGACTTTTCATTCTCACAGATTCAACATAATAAGCTCCCAACTCTTCTGTCCATCTCAGAAACTTCCTGCATCTTCTTCAAACTGCGAGTCTGAAGATCAGCTTTCCACTTTGGTTTATCAGAAAAATAAAGCAGAAATGTAAAATCTTTTTGGATTTTGAATAAAGTTTCTAGACTAGAATGCTAAACAGAAATAAAATGCAGTAAATGTAAACTATTTACAAACATATTTTTGGTGAGCGTGTTAGGGAATCATATCAGCTACCGACAAGTCACAAGTACCGTTAAGCTTTGATTTCATACTCAGAATTAAACAATTCGCTTAGATTGCCGATATACTGATCCTCTTAAATTCTCACACAAATTTCAATCTGTTCAGGATACGAATTAAGTGTTTTAAGATCTTAACTTTTACGAGTGTACCACCTCAGAGTATACTCTCGTATCCAGACCACTATATTCAGTCTTACAGGTGAGTGCACACTAGTAATATCTGTAAGGGGTTAAGTGCGAGACCATGAGAGCTCAGGCTATTGCTTCCGCAAAATAAGAGAGATGATGGTTCGACTTTAGGTGGGTCCCCTTTGGGGATCTTCTTTTACAACAACACATGATTAGCATTTTTCAATGTTTCATCATTTTTTATGCTGGGAGGGGGGGTTTATAATTAAAGTTGTGCAAAGTATTATACGAGGACTAGGCTATTGCTCCCACAAAATCAGAAGTCCAGGTATAATACCCCAGATATTACCACGTACAAAGACCTAGTATATCAGAAATAGAGCCTTTCAAACAGGATTTCAGGGGTTACCTATATATCCGAGAGATGTTCCCCACGTAAAAGCAAGTTGTGATTTAGGTTTATATCCCGAACAAACCTACTAAATGTGTAAAAACCTATCGGCATATCAACAGCGAGACTGCTTAACACATTTAAACTTTCCATTTCTTTAGCATACTGCAACTGTCTAGCTGATGTACTATCATTTTCCCTTTTTACACAAGCTCTTTTTCGGTTTTCTATTGTTTTTGGATTTTGAAATTTTTTTATTGTTTTTGTATTTTCTGAAAATATAACCTACCTCCGCCTAAATACCGAAACAAGTAAAAAATCGACAAACCATTGCAGATTACTTTTCAACATCATCTACAGTGGTACCTTCATCTAAGCTAAGAATATCCTCCAACACCGATAAAAGCTTCATACCGTTCAGTTTTAAAAGATATAGAAAACGAGTTTTATCAAACGCTTTGGTATGTAAATCAGCTTTTTGATCATCAGTGTGGATTTTCTCAATTCGTATCAACTTCTTCTCAAAACATGTTAGGATCGGAGGCTCTCATGATTGTGCTTGTTTGTGTAATTTGGATAATCAATGAATATGAAAACATGTAAAGTGCAGCGGAAATGCAAAGAAACTTTCTAAACACAATCAAAAGGAGAATATAGTTTGATAAACATTTGCTTCTCATAGAGTCAAAAGATTACAATCAAAGCAAAAGATTACAATGCAGGCTTACAAACTAAACTCCCCCTCGGCCAGATACCTCAAGGTTGATTGTCCAAGATGAAAGGATTGAATTGAGGAGAAGAACTCACTAAAAACGAATCAAATGTAACAGTACAGAGTACTGCTCCATTTATAGACAATTCAAACCACTGTGGCACCTAAGCTGACGTCACCATGAAAGCGACGTCTAACAGCCTAACAACCTGTATCTACTGTTCTTATACAAACACTGCTAATCTTAACTACAGACAATACATGAAACAGATGATATACTAACTACTGCTCTCTCTTTATGTCAGTGCTTTCCTCAAGGTTGATCAGTCCTTGACTGGGCAGTGCTTTGTCATCAGTAGATTATCCCAGCAGTGCTTAGTTCTCAGCAGTCTTCTGTCTTCATCAGTGGTTTTGAATAACAGCAGCAGTTGTATCCGGGCAGTGGATATAAGCCATCAGTTGTTGTAATCACCTTCAAGGGGAAAGTCTAAATGTAAACAGCTGCTTATTGTGAATCCACTGTTGTGAACTTGTTTTTGCTTTTATTATCTGTTCCTCTGGTAGGGTTCAATCCCAACAATCTCCCCCTGGAACAGATAATGCCAAAACCCTTCATTATTCTGGATCTTTATTCCTCATCAGTAGTTCCTTAGCTTGTCTTTTAAAATCTGCTTCAAAGTCTCTGGAACTTGTATCATCTTCATCCCTGCACAGTGTAAGTTCAAGGAGATCCTGCAAATCTTCAACACTAAGGCCTAGTGCTTCTTTCCTTGATATATACTTCACTTCTCCATTGGATCTGGCTAGAGTCAATACATGGGTCTTTTGATCAGAGAGCCACTTTAGTACTTTTGAACCCAATAGGTTTCTTGGGAGAGATTTATTTACTGATGCGCTAGGAGATTTTGGCCTTGAGAAAAATTGTAAAGCAGTATCTTGAGCTTCAGACATTCTTTTGAAAGCCTCTTCTATGACTTGATTTGCTGCAGCTATATCTTCTGCAACTTCTCTGTCAATTTCTTCTTGTTCTTTTTGTTGATCAAACTCTCTGTCTGAGATATCTGCTGACATGTTTGGTGATGCAGGTTTGTTTAATACCTTTTTGAAAAGGTTTTGAAGCTTTATTGAGCTATCTTCTTTTAGACCTATTTTCATGATGGTATCCTTGAAGTACTCAGCTTCCGTTTCCTTTACTTCTTCACTGGACAGCTGTTTTCCTTCTTCTTGGTTTATCACAAGATTCGGGTTAAATGTTGATATGATCCGTGTTTTAAGATTATCAAGCTGTTGTTCCAATTGCTTTTTGTAGTCAGACTTTTTAGGAGTGTCAAAGACGGTCATCCTCCTTTTCTTAAGTCTTTCATAAGCATCATCTGTTTGCTGCTTAAACCATTTTGCTATGGCTTCAGTAGTTTCCACTTTAGCATTTATCAGATCCTGTTTCTTCCTTTTGTACTCGGATGTAAGATCAGGAATAAGCTTTTTGTACTTGTTCCAATTAGGAGCTGCCTTCTTCTTTCTTGGATCATTTTTAATCCTATCAATTATGTTAGCTTCATGCTTCAAGGCAAACAGTGGCCATTCTTCAAATTGGCTTTCTTCAGCTCGATAGAACTTTTCTTTCATGATGTAAGCAAGATAACTTTTTCTCATTTCTTTTCGTTGATCTGCTTTTTCTTTGAGTAGATCTTGTGCATAATTTTCCATCAGCTTAACTTTTGTGAGCAAAAATTTCAACTTTTCAGAAATGGCTTCTTCACCTTGATCCTTGCATTCGACTTTAGCTCTAATCTTTGCTTGCCTTGCTTTCATTTCGAGATATTCATCCACGTCTTCTGGGACTATGAAGCCAATGAGAGAAGGAAATCTTCTTTTTGAAGGATCTTCCTCGGTGTAAAACTGTCTCATCTCATTTTTCACAGCATCTAGTTCCAGTGGATATTTAGCAGCAACAGGATCATACTTTTCATCAGTAGCCTGAGTTGTTTCTCTTTTTCTTTTGTGAAATTTTATTTGTGAAGATGCTTTTGGTTGTGATGTGGGAATGATGAGAGCAGTGATGGATGATTGACTAACAGTTGTTGAAACAACTGGTGTTTCAACCTCTGTTGTCATTACAACTACTGATGTGTCAGTAGATGTCTTCTGCTTTTGAGCAAGGGTTGAAGGTGGTGATGTAATTTTTGATGGTGGTGGTGAATTTGTGTGTGTTGTAGTGGTGTGTGTTGATGAGATTGCAGCTGTTTGGCTAGCAGTTTTTGTAACTACTGCTGTATCAGCTGTTTGGACATAAGTGATTTGAGGTGGTTTAGATGTTTGCTTTTTCTGCTCAGGTTCAACACTCAGACCATGTTCTATTCCCTTCTTCTTCATTTGCTTTATTATCTCCCCCTTTTTGGCATTATCTGCAAGGGGGTCATTAAAGAATAGTAGAGTAGAAGGTGCTTTGCCAGTGGTGCTTTGGATGCTGGCCTTTATAGCATTGATATCTGCTTGAGTATCTTTGAACCTTGATTCCACCATATTGGTCAGCATTTGTACATGCATTTCATGCTGCTGGTCAGCCACTTGTTTTTGTCTTTCAAGCATGGGTTGAAAAAGATTCCAGAGCTCATTTGCAGCAAGTGCTTGTGGTGGAGCAGGTGCTTGAGCTGGAACTGCAATGGATTGTGCTTTCTGAGCTTTTAGAATCTCTTGCACCATATCCTTTATTTCAGCAACTGATTCTTCAAGTTTTTCAACTCTGCCCGTCAATTCCTGATATTTTAAATCATCACCTACGTTAGTAGGATCATCTGATTCCCCACCAGCAGTGGTTGTATCAATGTGTGACTTAGGACATGAAGCCCAAAAATCATCCATTGATGCCCCTTGTTCTCGGTACTGGGGACTTCTTTCTTCAGCACTTGATAACCTTGTTATTTTACCAGTGGTCAAAACAAACTCACTAGTGGTTAACGTTGGTGCTATTGAAGAAATTGCCTTCAAGGGAGTCTGACTGATGAAACAACTGTCCAACTGAAGATCTGTTGATCCATCAGTTGTAGTTGCTGCTCCACTTGAACTACCACCAAGAGTTACTTGTAACTTAAGGGGTGTAACCTCCTCAGTTGTTGCTGGGATAACAGAGGCAGTAGCTTCAGACCCAGTTACTTGTGGGAGTATGCTCTCAGTGACAGGTGATAGAGAGGAACTGGTTTTTGTCTGAGCTATGTCAACTGCATGCAACAAAGGTAGCATGGATTGTGGCATTATGATTGGTGAGGGGATGGGAGTTGAAAGAGACATGTCCTTGGGATCAGGACTGTGGAAGATGGAACCAAGTGGATCCAGAGCTTCATAATGTGGGGTCCCTGTGCTTACAACCTGATCCTTTTGTGAGGATGCATGAGGAGTTTGAGGCAATGGTGGAGATCTTTCTACCATCTGCTGTGAGGAAGTAGCAGCAGTGGGTTTTGGTGACATTTGTGCTGTCGCAGGTAGTTTCTCTGGGATCTCATCTTCCAGAGTTTCCTTTTTCTTGGGTTTGGTGGGCTTTTTGTATGTTTTCTTTTTGGTCTTTTTGGAGATGTCAGGTGTGGGTTTCAAAGCAGTGGTTGTAGTGCTCTGATCACCTGGAGTAGTGAGCTCAACAGAAGATGCCTGAGGAGTAGTTGTGGCTGCTAAATTCTGCTCAGGCACCCCTGCTTTTATTTTAATAGGTGCCATCATTCTTGAAAATGTTTCATTTGTTAAACTTTTTATTTGACAAAGAGCACCTTGTTTGAGCAAATTTTCATTTTCTTTTTCAAATTTTTGTTTAAAATAATAGCTTAGAAACCTTGGAAAAAGTAAAAATGATTTGCTATCAACATTTTTTACCAAGTCACTGAAGATCTCCTGGGAATAGTTGTAATCTTTATTATTTAAAATAGCATAGCCCTGACATTGAATCTTCAGTGGTATTTCGTTAAACGTTGTTGTTTTATTTGAAACACACATCAAAAGTGTGTGAAATAAAAACCTAGGTGCAGAAGGGAAGAAACCCTTTTGTAAGGTATCTACCTTAGATTGTTCTACATACCCTCTATTTAGAAAATCAATTTTCATCTCATTTTTGTCAAAAGACATTTTACCTTGTTGATCATCAAGTTTGAAAACTTCTGAGATGGATTTTGGGGTTATTTGAATCGCTTTACCCTGTATCGAGGAGTTGATGGCTACTGCTTTATCGTCTTGTTTCTCAAGCGCAACATTTTTCCAGAACTCTCTCTGGGTTTGCAGATAAATGGGAGCATCTGCTGTCAACAAAGTTTTGTACTTTGAGGCAAACATTGTATCAATGATGGAGTCGAAAGTGTGGTTGTCTTTGAGTTTTGTGAGTAAACCCAAATAGTTGTGCGGAGATTTGTACGAAATTTCAATGGGTTCTTCGGTCGTTTGAGCGACCTCTTTGGAAGATGGTGTTGATTTTGGTTTGGATTTCGATTTTGATTTTGTCATTTTTGCAGAGAAGAGTGAAGAATGATTTGAGAAGAAGGGTTGGAAACTGCTTTGAGAAGAGAATTTTTGGGAATTCAATTCGACAGTGTAAAGCCCTGTTTGGGGGTTTTGATCAGGGTTTTATTTAGGGAGAAAAATTATCGCTGATGTGGCAGCGGTTATTAAGATCTGATGGCTAAAAACTGACCACATGTCAACAGCTGATGAAGAGATGAATTATGGAGGACAGTTGTTTTAAGAAATCACTGATGAAGTAAGTAACAGTGGTTGCAACGATCAAAATGAGGACAGTGGGTGGTTTTCACTGTCAGTGGATAGTATACCAGTGGTTATAACACAGATTTTGAATATCAGTGCTTACCAAGAAGATGGAAGAACAGTGGTTGACTTTCAGCAGTGGACAGTATTTTAGAAAACAGATGTTTGAACAAAGCAGTGGTTAGGGGTAAGGTGATGAAAATGATTTGAAAGCACATTATGACAGCAACCTTTTAAAGGAATTTTCATTCAGGGTTTTCCCACATGTCAATTTCACATTTCAGAATTCTTACGAATTTCTGACAGTGGTTTAGTACCCCAGATGATGTACACTTTTTACTAAGGCAACTCATTTTTGTTAAAATTTTAAATTAAAACATGAGTACCCAAGTATTCTAAGATCTGTTAACAATCAATCTTTTGCTCAATGTAACAACAAACTTGAGTTTGACATGACATATATATATATATATATATATATATATATATATATACACCACTTCCTTTTGATCCATTTTGAGGATAATATTACTGACAAAAACAAAGGTTATAAATCCTGACAGGAGATTGAGACTTTTACTATCAAAAACCAGCAAAAGTTCAAAATATCTTACCCTTTTAAAAAAACTAAAGAATAACATATCCTGCTTTATTTGAGAAAATCCTTTATAGAAAAATGGTTAAAAGATTTTCTGAAAACAGCATCAAAAGGAAACTGATATATTTTTCACAAGAGCACATAATCAAATCAGTCTCAAGTTTATGGAAATGGTTGGTGGTTTTGACAAAGTGGTATGGAACTGTAAAAATATTTTGACCACTGTTTGGTACCATTTTCTTGTTGATTGAATGATAACAGAAATGAGGACACATAATCACATGAGTTTTGAAAAGCTTGTTACAGACTTTGTTACCATGTGAATATTTTGAAAATTTGTCTAGTCCTCATTTTAAATACATTTACTGGAAATACCATTGTAACCTGAACTTTCCTGAACCAATGGTTGCACATAGTTGCTTAATGACCACTGTTACCCCTATTTTTGACTCTCAAGTGTTTTATGTTTATACTCTTTTCTTTCAAAAGTTTTGAGATAAACACACTTCAGAGTTGGTGATTTTCATTCTTCCCTTTTTACCCTTCCCATTCATAAGTAATGAAATACTTACTGGGAGGACCTTATTGAAGAAATACACAATCCAGAATGATTTTGCAGTAATGTTTTGAGAGAAATGGTCATGTTTGCACAAGTTTTTCAACCATTCTCACATTACATATGATACGGACTATGTTGACCCCTGATTTTCTGAGTGTATTTTAACATAGTTGATTTTGTCCTTTTGAGGAATCTCAACCTGTTTTTCAATACACTAGTTCTAATGACTAAAGTGTTATTTTCCCTCTTTTTTTATTAGCAAAACACTAATGCTTTTAAGAACATAGGTTTTGTTAATCTGAGGTTCATACTTTAGTATTAATCATGATGCAACAGCACAAATCTCACAATAACAGTTGAAATCAAGTTTGGAATTAAATGATTACACCATAATTATCAGACATATTTATAGATCTGAAAATCATGGATGATTTGTGTATGACATCACTTGTTGTGTGAAATTTGTGTGTATTATGACATCTTGGTTGTTTTACAGAGTTTTTGAGATAACAGTTTTGGACTAATTACTCGTTACTCTATTTTTCAACTGAATACAACCAACCTTAGTATCAATGAATTTTGAGCTGAACTGTTACGTCAAATTGATTGTTAGATCGAATTTGACTATCCGAGCTCTGATACCAATTGTTAGGATCGGAGGCTCTCATGATTGTGCTTGTTTGTGTAATTTGGATAATCAATGAATATGAAAACATGTAAAGTGCAGCGGAAATGAAAACAAACTTTGTAAACACAATCAAAAGGAGAATATAGTTTGATAAACATTTGCTTCTCATAGAGTCAAAAGATTACAATCAAAGCAAAAGATTACAATGCAGGCTTACAAACTAAACTCCCCCTCAGCCAGATACCTCAAGGTTGATTGTCCAAGATGAAAGGATTAAATTGAGGAGAAGAACTCACTCAAAACGAATCAAATGTAACAGTACAGAGTACTGCTCCATTTATAGACAATTCAAACCACTGTGGCACCTAAGCTGACGTCACCATGAAAGCGACGTCTAACAACCTAACAACCTGTATCTATTGTTCTTATACAAACACTGCTAATCTTAACTACTGACAATACATGAAACAGATGATATACTAACTACTGCTCTCTCTTTATGTCAGTGCTTTCCTCAAGGTTGATCAGTCCTTGACTGGGCAGTGCTTTGTCATCAGTAGATTATACCAGCAGTGCTTAGTCCTCAGCAGTCTTTTGTCTTCATCAGTGGTTTTGAATAACAGCAGCAGTTGTATCCGGGCAGTGGATATAAGCCATCAGTTGTTGTAATCACCTTCAAGGGGAAAGTCTAAATGTAAACAACTGCTTATTGTGAATCCACTGTTGTGAACCGGTTTTGGCTTTTATTATCTGTTCCTCTGGCAGGGTTCAATCCCAACAAAACAGTCTCGAATGAAGTGATGATGAATTTCAATGTGTTTCATTTTAGCGTGATGAACATGATTTTTTGTTATGTTTATCGCTGCCTCATTATCAACAAAGATAGGGATGTTAAGAAATTGCAAACCGTAGTCTCGCATCTGTTGCTGGATCCACAAGATCTGAGAGCAGCAGCTGCTAGCAGATACATATTCAGCTTCACATGTGGATAAAGCTACAGAGATCTGCTTCTTGCATTGCCAGGTGACCAATCGTGGTCCGAAAAACTGGCACCCCACTGTTGTTGACTTAGCGTTAACTTTGCAGCATCCGAAATCGGAGTCAGAATACCCTTCGAGGGTAAAATCGCCTTCTCTTGGATACCACAACCCCAATGATGGAGTTCCTTTCAGGTAGCGCAATATCCTATTAGTGCATATGTATGTCAACTTCGTCTTGTATCGAGTCTAGTTTTACAATTGTTAGATCAGGGCGCGTTGTACGAGAAATAGGGTAGGATTTATGTGTGATTGAGCTAATTTCGTTTGTACATGATAGGTGACACTTTCAAACGAAATTAAGATGTTTAATTTCGTTTGAAGGACACCATCTCACCTTCAAACGAAATCAGGTCCCCTATAAATACCCTACATACGAAATCATTTGTAACTTCTGCGATTTCGGTACCGAAGTGCTGCCGACGCATCGTTTGATCTGTAAAGCTGTTATTATCAATAAACAAGAAGATTAATAATAAAACAAGCTGTTTTCCACATCTGTTTCTTAGTTTCCGCCTCTGAAACAGACTAGAGCTCTTTTGATTGACTCGTTTGGGTCACAACTCGATCCTACAAGTGGTATCAGAGCTCAGGAGGAATAGTTCTTACCAAATTCAGCTTGAAAATCTGTTTTCTACACCTTCTTTCACAAAATTGAAAAATTTCACGGTTAAAATGGTCTGATTTTCACATATAACATACATAACAGTGTTTTAACCAATCCTTGAGAGTTTTGGACCTTAAAATGAACTAAAACTTGATCATATACGTAATTCCGTTTGAAACAGATCGAATTTTGATGATGTCAGCAGACCTTCAAACGAAATCAGAGAACTAATTCCGCTTGAATCTGACATATTCCGTTTAAGATTCAGTATTTCGTTTGAAAGATCAAGATTATTTAGTTTGAAATTGGTTATATCGTTTGAAGAGTTTCAAACGAAATCAGGGATTTCAGTTCAGTGTGCTATCTCGTTTGAAAGTATAGTGATTTCGCTTGAGTAGGGTAATTTCGTTTGAACGAGTGTTGTTTGAAACAATATTAGGTGTTTTCGCTTCAAGTGACAATTCCGTTTGAGTGTGGTTTGATTCATACTATATTTGTGATTTCGTTTGGGCACTATTCCGTTTGAAAGAACTTAAATCGTTTGAACTTGAACTCTATTTGAACTTGTAAGTTTTGAGAACAATTTTCTGAAGAATGGCTGAGGAATTCTACAATGCGTTTGCTACACCTGTTGCACCAGTTACTGCTGCTGAAACTTTATACAATGAGAATGAAACTGGAACTCATCAGAAACCGCCAAAACTGATGTACACTGAGGATTTCAAAGGGTGGCAGAATCATTTTGAGACTTGGGTGCAAGCATACAAGTTTGACGCATGGTGTGCATTAGAAAAGGATTATGAAAAACCGAAAAATGAACGTGGAATTGAAAAGGCAATTGTTGACTTCTCAGAGATTGACAAATTGAAATTTACGAGTGAAAAAATGATGATCAATTTTCTTCAACAAACGATAAAAGAAGATATTTTTGTCTTGCTCCAACATAATGGTACAGCTAGGTCAATTTGGGAAGCATTGATTCAGAAATTCAAAGGAAGCGCAGATATGATTAAAAATAAGAAAGCTTTGTTAATGAAATCATTTGATACGTTTACAGCCTTATAAGGTGAATCAATAAAACGACCATCGACAGATATTGTCATCTTGTATTGGAAATGGGAAGATTGGAAATAAAGAAAGATGATGAGGAGTGGGTTGATAAACTTGCTGATGCATTACCACAGCAGAAATGGGGAATGTATTTTCTGATTTTAAAACACACAAGAAAGGCTGAGAATATGAACTTGGCACAGTTTATTCAAAAGATTGAAGAGTATGAATTGGATATTCAGAAAACGGCTATCATGACAAATCCAAATGCTAAACAAGATGTCAGTCTGTATTACCGAGGAAACAAATTTGAAACCACTCCAAGTCCAAAGATTAGTACTGCTTTTAGTGCTGATGGATCGTCTAGTCCGAATGTTAGCACTACAACTCAGAGTAGTAGATATTCTTCATCATTTTCAAGTTTTGATCCAAACAACACAACATCAAGTCCTCAACGACAAAATTCAACAAATATTCAATGTAACGTCACTTTGAACATTCAAAATGGTCAAGATCTGTCTCCGGAAATAGCAAAGCAACACATGGCATCACTCGTTGCTATGTTGGAATCATATGAAAGCTTGATTGGTGGCAGAATTGGAAATCCGAAGCTTACCAAGGAAGATTATGACTAAATTGATGCAGAGGAACTTGAGTTGATGGATGTGAAATGGTGTTTGGCTAGTGCTTGGAGGAGGGCAGAAAAGTTTCAACAAATCACTGGTAGAGATGAGTTTCGAGGAATGGCTACTTCTCCATTGGGTTTTGATAAATCGAAAGTCACTTGTTTTCGTTGCAAAGGAAAAGGTCATTTTAAACGAGAATGCAAAAACCAAGAAGCTACCGGGAATCAAGAAAAGAACAATTATTATCAGAAATCAATTTTTCATCAGATTACTCAAGAAAAGGAACCACAAACTGCACATGCTCGGCCAATTGTCGATGAAAAAAGGAAAATGATCGAAGATGCAAATAAGAAAGCTTATTTTGGGATAATTGATCAAGATGATGAGTTTGTTGCAGAAGGATTTAGCTGGGATAAATACATTCCATCCGGTTCAGGTCTTGTTGCTAGAATTCTGGGTGAAGATGAGACTAGTGAGAAGAATCCCGATTTTTCCAGATCTTGGAAATGATGTGGAAACCGATGATATGGAAGAACATCTCAACAAAGCTAGAAAAGGCATAGATCCTACTAGTTTTAATTTGTTTTTTGCAGATAAAATGGAGATGTTGTATCAGAAGAAGATTGTCAGATTGTTGAAAGAGCTGGAAGCAGTAAAAATCCTAGTTGATGAAAAGGCAAAGACAGATTTTGTAGAAGCAAATGTTGAACTAGTGACTGAGAAAGTAGTAGAAAAAATCATTGAAGTGGAGAAAGTGGTAGAGAAAATTGTTGAAGTCGAAAAAATAGTCGAAGTTGAGAAAATCGTTGAAGTAGAGAAAATTGTTGAGATTGAGAAGATAGTTGAAAAAGCGGTTGAAGTTGAAAAACCTTTCCAAAAATGTTTGGAGTCTTGCAAACATTGTGAAGAGAAAGACAAAAAGATTAGTGAGCTGGAAGAGCTGAAAGAGAATCTGTTGTCAGATTTGAAGTATGTGAAAGAGTCATATGATGTGTTGAATAGAACAGTTGATAGTCTGAAAAAGACAAATTCAGAAATCGAAAATGCAATGGAAAAAATGAGCTCAACATTAATGATGAAGCAGAAGGTCATCAATGAGTATATTGAAGACTATGCAAAGCTGAAACAGGATTTGGAACTCGAGAAGATAGAAAGTGAAAGAATTAAACGCTTGTTGTTGAGTTATACAACTTGTGATTATTTGATTGACAGAGTTTATCATGCTGTTGCAGGTCTGGAAGCTTTCAAGGAGGAAAAGACAGAAGATATGGATACTGGTAAGAAAAAAAGTGTCAAGTATAACAGATGTCCGCCCCCGATCCATGAAAGTTATTCTCCCAGAAAGCCAAATGAGGAATGTGTAAATAAGGCTCTCAACATCAAGTTAAAGTCTGAAATCATTGATGAATTACCAGACAATATTGATGTCACATTCACAGCGTCTGATACTGATCATGAGTCTGAGTTAGTAAGGAAAGTTGTCGATCAGGTGTTAGATATGGATGAAGAGTCAAAGTCGGAGTCTAAGTCTGAAAGTTTGAGTTCGTCAGAAAAGAGTCCGAGTTCGTCAGTTAAATGGGTTTACAACAAAGAATTTCTATTGTCGAAAAATAATTTGAATGATGAACCAATCAAAGTAGCATATACTTTGAATGATTCAGACAAATTATATTCTGATGAGGAATTTCCAATAAGAAGTGTTAAAACTGAAATGATCAAACATGTTTTCAAATTGACAGAAATTAATATTTCTGAAATAAAAGATTTAAATCTTGCTGAAAAACCTAAAAAATACTCTTCAAGAGTTCAACAGAGATTGAACAAGAAAAAGGGTTATAGTTCTGGTTCAGGTTATCGAAAGAAACCAAACCATAACGGTAATTACAAAAAGAATGGATTAGGTTTCATTCCCCCGGAAAACTATAAAAATGAGAAAAATTATAAACCAAAAACAAAATTTGTTTCAGGAGGAAGTTCTGAAGAAGAGCAGAAGAAACCATTCTGGAAACAATCAAATCAAGAGTTTCTTACTGAAGTCAAGAAAAATGTGAAGAAGTTTGCTCAGAAAGTTGATAGAAGAACCTGTTTCAAGTGTCAAAAGATTGGACATATTGCTTGGAACTGCCAAGAGTCCATTTATTCTAAACAGGGAGTTTCTTCTCACTTTGAAACAAACAAGAAAGTTGTTGATAAAAAGAATCAACCAACTGAGAAATCGAAAGTGTTTGAAAATTCAACTTCTGAAGAAGGTGAAAGTTCAAAACGGTTTTACAAAAGAAAAGTTGATTTAACAAAACAAAAATGGGTTGTAAAATCTGATAGTAGTTCTGACAATGAATTTGATTCCATAAAATCAGAGGAGTGATCTGTTGAGAAAAAGGTTGTTAATTCCGTTCCAGAGTTGAACGAGGAAAACTTTCCGCCATTGACAAAAGATAATCTGAAATCAAAAGGAAGGGTTGAGAATTCAGATCAATTCTTCACTGGTAAAGGAGAATTTGATGCTGAAAAAGCTTTCAATGGAAAAGTTAAACATATTTTCGGGAAAATGGTTGATGGAAAAGTTAAGGGTGCAAAAGATTTTTACAAATCTAAATGTTGGTGGGATAGGTATGTACCAGAATCTCCCAAGGCTGGTCAGGCTTGGGGGAAAGTATTTCCTAACTGAAATCCTGATTTGCCGGAGCTCCCAGGTTGGTAAGAGTGGAGCAGGAATCGGCACCATTCTTGAAATGTTTGTTTGGTAAATCTACAGGTGATATCTTTATATTGTTATATTTTGATTTACAAATGGGATGGTTGGTGATTGAACTTGCAAGTGGTTGAAGAAGGTTTTCATCTTCAAATGGTTAATCAAGGTCATTAAGTTGAACTTGATTGGACCATACTTACAAGAGGTATTTTGGAGAACAAAATGATGAGTTTATCCCCTAACCTACAAGTGGTTTGAAAAATCAACAAAACTAATTTTCTGGAAAAACCATTTGATTAAAACAAACTTAAGTGTTTTGAAATCACAATGGGAAAATGGTTTGTTGTGAGGGGGAGTTCTGATTATTTATGCCAAGAGGATGGCGAAGTGAAGTAATTCGATATCATTTGTCACTTTATTGTACAGTTGGTTTTCAAATTTTCCTTTAATGTGTTTGCATTTTTGGGGGAGTAAAAATTTTCAGAAAATCCAAAAACATTAGAAATTTTGAAAAAGTCAAAAACATGATAAAATTCAAAATGTGTTTTGGTGTCAAAGAAGAGGAAATGATAGTACATCAGTAGACAGTTATAGTATGCTAAAGAAATGTAATGATTAAATAGCGCTAAACAGTCTCACTGATGATATGCCGATAGGTTTTTACACATTTAGTAAACTTTTTCGGGATATAAACTTAAATTCAAACTTGCTTAATTCGTGGGGAACACTACTTGGATATATAGGTAACCCCTGAAATTTCGTTTGAAGGATCCCTCTTTCTGAGATACTAGGTCTTTATGCTCAGTGATGTCTGGGGTATTATCCCGGGACTTCTGATTTTGCGGAAGCAATGACCTAGTCCCCGGAGAATACTTTACTGCTTGCTTGAAATATAGCGCCGCCCTTAGCATAAAATGATGAGACAATAAAATTGCTAATCAATGCTGTTGTAAAAAAAGATCCTCTAAAGGGGACCCACCTAAAGTCGAAGCCGTCATCTCTCTGCTGAACGAAAGTTCTGACCTGAGCTCTCACGGTTTTTTCGCATCTAACCCCTTACATATATCATCTGTGGTATACTCACCTGTAAGACTGAATATTGGGATCTGGATACGGGAGTATATTCAAGAGGTGGGACACATGAATGAGTTTAAGTTCTTAATACACCTAATTCATATCCTGAATTAGTTGAAATCTGTGTGAAAATTTAAGTGGATCAGTATATTGGCAATCTAAGTGAATTGTTTAATTCTTAATGTGTAACTAAGCTCAATGGTACTTGTGACTTGTCATAAACTGATATGATCCTCTTACACAAACTCACAAAAATATTGTATGTAAATATTTCTTTACCACATTTCATTTTTTTCAAAATCCAAAAAGATTTTGGTGAGTTTTAGCATAAATTTTGAAAAATTCAAAAATATTTTAGACAACTGATGGTGGAAAGCTGATTTTTAAAATTCCGAGTGCTGAACATGATGAACAGGTTTGGGAGTGTGTGATTTGAAAATTGATATTCATATAAGAGGTTCATCAGAAATTGTTTATGTTAAATCAATTTGAGATTGTGTTTTCAGGTGGTTAGGAGAAAGTAAATTTGTCAAAATGTTAAAATTGAGAAATTTATTGTGAGGTAGAGTTTGTGCAGGTAGGCCAGGTTACGATACTGGAACAGCTGCTGCTGATGAACTTAAGGAATCCAAGAATTGACTCCGAAACCTGAGCAAAGAGAGAGCCAAGTTTTCGATCCTTGCACAAGTTGAGGGGGACTCTGCTAGAGAAAGAAGATTTTGGAGAAAAGCAAGAGCCAGGTCATGATCCTGGAAGCCCGAAGACTGATAAAGACTGAAGGCGTTGAAGACTCGACACTTAAGACTCGTCAACATTCGAGGGGGAGTCTGTTGGTGCATACGTCTGTCGACTTCGTTTTGTATCGAGTCTAGTTTTACAATTGTTAGATCAGGGCGCGTTGTACGAGAAATAGGGTAGGATTTATGTGTGATTGAGCTAATTTCGTTTGAGCATGACAGGTGACACTTTCAAACGTAATTAAGATGTTTAATTTCGTTTGAAGGACACCATGTCACCTTCAAACGAAATCAGGTCCCCTATAAATACCCTACATACGAAATCATTTGTAACTTCTGCGATTCCGGTACCGAAGTGCTGCCGACGCATCGTTTGATTTGTAAAGCTGTTAGTATCAATAAACAAGATGATTAATAGTAAAACAAGCTATTTTCCACGTCTGTTTCTTAGTTTCAGCCTCTGAAACAGACTAGAGCTCTTCTGATTGACTCGTTTGGGTCACAACTCGATCCTACATATCCGTTTCACAATCACCATATGCGAAGCTCTGGGCTTGACTGAAACTGCGCTGTGAGGCAGGTTGGATACATAATATCGGGTCTTGAAGCTGTCAAATACATCAGTGATCTGATCATGGAGCGATACATTGTTTCATCCACCTTCTCTCCAGTGAGATCAGGATTTATCCCATGGTTCGTCGCTAACGGGGTGGAAGCTGGAGTAGTTCCGCACATCCCAAATTTCTCTAAGATATCATGAACATACTTCGTCTGATGTATGAATATTCCCTTGGGCAGTTGATCAACCTGAAGCCCTAAGAAGAATTTCATCTCACCCATCGATGACATTTCAAATTTTTGCTTCATAACTCTTTCAAAATCTTTGCACAGATCTTCATTTGTTGACCCAAATATGATGTCGTCCATGTATATCTGAACTATCAGAAGATGTCCGTCGACTTCTTTGGTGAAGAGAGTGGCATCCACTTTTCCACGGATGAAGCTGTTGGCAAGCAGATGTTGGGACAATGTCTCGTATCAGGCTCTCGGGGCCTGGTGTAAACCATACAGCGCTTTATCCAGTAAATAGACCTTGTCTTTGTGGATTGGGTCGGTGAAGCCCGGTGGCTGTCCGACATATACCTCCTCTTTTAGCTTCCCGTAGAGAAACGGCGATTTAACATCTAGGTGATAAACTTTAAATCCTTTCCAAGATGCAAATGCTAGGAAGATTCTAATCGCTTCAAGTCTAGCAACAAGAGCATATACTTTGGTGAAATCTATACCCTCATGCTGACTAAAGCCCTGGACTACGAGTCGAGCTTTGTTACGAATAATAACCCCTCGATCATCCCTCTTACACTTAAACACCCACTTGGTGTTAATCTTCCTATGACCATCAGGCAAGTCTACCAATTTCCACACTCCCAACTTCTCAAACTGACTCAGCTCCTCTTGCATCGCGTTGACCCAAGAATCTTCAGTTAGTGCTTCCTTATATGTTATTGGTTCAATCTGCGAAATGAAACAACTAAGTGAAAACTTTGTTTGTAAAGAAGCAACTGTAGAATAAAAACAAGTAAGGCCTTGGTCAATTTGTCGTCTGGTGCGGACGCCTGATTGCAACTCTCCAATGATTAGCTCTTCTGGTTGGTATGAAAGAGTTCTCGGCATCACCTCGCCTGGAACATCTACCTCGCCTTCCAAATTTGTGACATTCTAATTTGCACCTTGTTCACTGTCTGGAATTGTTTCACTTAAAATCTGGATTTGCTCCCCCTCAGAATCTGAATCACCACGATCGAATATTGGCCTATCATCAGATTCTAAATAATCGTTGACTGCCTTCTGATTGTCAGGAGCATGTTCATGTTCTGAAGATGATGGAGTTTGTTGAATATCATCATGTTCTCCAGCATTACTTGGACCGGCTTCATCATCATTGGAAGTTTGATATAGACGCCTAGAAGACTCAGCTGGAAATATTTCTTGTGATGCTTCATATTCTCTCAGAATATCCAACTCGTCAAAGAAATCTGGTTCTTCTTCTATGTCGAATGAATCCCACAGAGTATCATAATTGAAATGCCATGAGTCGCTGGGATTCTGAGATGGCATCGTATAACTTTGACACTCAACATTATGTGCTTCGATGATCCGCTTCAAACTTGGAACAAAGACTCTTTTCAATGGACTTGCATAACCCATGAAAATTCCTTCGATGCTCTTTGGACCAAATTTCCCCTAAGGTTCTAGAACTGTGCAGGGAGACCCAAACGGTTCCAGATACTTCAAGTTAGGTTTACGGTTGTTGATCAGCTCAAAACATGTCTTGTTAAATTTCTTCACTGTAAGAACCCGGTTGAGTGTATAGCAAGCGGCTGACACTGCATCTGCCCAAAAGTTGACTGGTAATTTTGAATCAGCAAGCATCGTCCTGGTTGTTTCTATTAGCGTCCTGTTCTTTCTTTCAGCTACTCCATTTTGTTGTGGAGTGTAAGGAGCACTAAATTATTGTAACATAGCTCTCTCATCACAATATTATTCCATTTTATTGTTCTTAAACTCTGTACCGTTGTCACTCCTGATTCTTCTGATTCGGGTTTGGTACAAGTTTTCAATTTTTCTGAACAATGTCATCAAACTTTCAAATGTCTCATCCTTTATCCTCAGAAATGATACCCACGAAAATCTCGAGTAGTTGTCTGTTACTACTAGATAGTAGAGATCACCAGTTATGCTTTTGACGTTCATCGGACCAAAAAGATCCATATGAAGTCTCTCTAACGGTCTCGAGACTGAGTTAACCTTCTTTTGAGGATGTGATTTCTTCTTTTGCTTGCCCTTGATGCAACTAATGCACTCCCCATCCAGATGGAAACCTTTCAAATGAACACCATTTACTAAGTCATTATGTACCAAGTAATTCATTTTTCGCAAGTGAATATGGCCCATCTTTCAATGCCATAACTGTGACTCCTTTTCAGTGGCTCGTGACATGAAGCAGTGAGCCTGACCTGTGGTAGTAGTGGCTACGGTCATATCCAACACGTACAGATCATTGACTCTAGGTGCTCTCATGATAACCCACTCTTCGGGAACAACAAACCCTGGTTTCAATATCAAACATTCCTTATCCGTAAAGTGCGTTGTATACATACGATCACAAATCTGAGAAATGCTCAGAAGACTGTTTTCAAGCTCGGCGATGTAGTTTACTCTTTCAAAAGTGACAATACCATTAGATAGAGTTCCTTCACCCACTATTCGACCACCTTGATTACCTGCAAAACCCACATATCCTCCATTAAACCCTCGAACATCGTACAGTAGGGTTTTCTTCCCCGTCAAGTGCCGAGAAGCTCCACTATCCATAAACCAACGTGAAACAGATCTTGGAAGCTCCTTCACATATCACAAACATTTAGTTAGATTTTGATGCCACCCAAGCCTCTTTTGACTCAGGTAACTTGACATTGAGGTGAGTTTTTGTAGTGTAAAGTGGCGGAAAATTTTTGTCATTCATCTTTAAGCTCTCTTCAGATCCAATCTCAACCTCTTTGTATAGTAAAGATTCGTCTCTTTGAGGTTGACCAGATGATTGGACTTTCTTCGAAACATACTTCTTCCCTAGTGGGGTAGAAGTTTGTTTCTCAAGTTTCTCATAGTGATCCAAAGGAACATTCATCTTTACCGATGTGGTAGAAGATGATTGTTTTGCAGACTCTGAAACCTTTGGTTTTGGAGAACTTACTTTCTTTTCAACAGATTTTGGCTTCCATGTTTGTTGAGACGAAGCAACCCATTTGTAAAATTTGTCATTTTTAGTTACCAACTTCTTTACGGGTTCGGTTTTCTTAACTGACTCTTTTGCAGATTTAGTTTTAACTTTGGTATTTTCCTTCTTTAAAAACTTTTTCTCAACAAACATTGGAGCTTTTCCCTTTACATCATCTTTTCCTTTTGGATTCTCTACAACCACAGACTTAGGCTTCGAGTTGGTGCACTTTCGTGCAATGTGTCCAACTTGATTGCATTTGAAGCATGTTCGGGTGTCAACTACCCGACTTGTGCCTTCAGTCTGAGGCTGTGAGGCCTTCTTTTCAAAGAATTCTTCATTGGTTTTCAAAAAAATCTCAGATTCTTGCTCGGAATGAGAACTCGAGCTTTTCACAAACACCTTTTTCTCGACAAACTTCTTGTTTTGAAAGTTCCTTCTTTGATAATTCTTACCACCCTGATATCCACCCAACCATCTGTTTTGGTTGTTGTTAGAAAAACGTGGCGGTACAACAGGTTTTTTGTAGTAAGCTTTATCTTTTTCAAAGTTTAATTACCTTTTGGAACGTTTCAAACCTTCAATTTCACAAACATCAATTTCGACCAACTTGAACACATTTTTGAATTTATCAACATTCACATTCTCTAAAGGAAATTCAAGATCCGAATACAACTTATCTGATCCCGATATCTTGTACATCACAAGATTAGGTTCTTCACTTAAGTTGTTTTTGGATGTTGATTTCGGAATATATTTGTCCAAAAAGCATTCTTCATCCTCAGTTGTGTCACTTTCAGATTTCAAAACATTTTCAACGATACTTTTAACAACTTCGGACTGAACACTGTCTTCATCGGATGATGAAGTGAATGTGACGTCAATTGATTCTGGAAGTTTAACTTCATTTGTGTCATTAGCATTAACCAATCCGGACTTTTTCTTTGAAAAATTATTTAACACTAGCGGTGGAACCTGATGATATCCAACCCCAGTTCCGTCCGAATAAACATCTTCGCCAGCTTTGTTCTTCCCAATTGGTTTAGGAACGATATGTTGAAGAACAAAACTTGCAGAGTTGTAACTGTTGAGTTTCAGATTGATACATTCATTTTCAATCTTAGCTTCCTGAAACTGAAGCTTCAGATTACCAATCTCATCCAACTGTTGATTGATTTGCCTCTCTTTCGACTGAAGTACTCCTGTCAGTTGGAGATTTTCATTGATTGTTTTATCATTTCTTTCATCATAATCTTTTGTCGTTCTTTTTAGCTTCTCATAATTTTCCAAAATTTGACGGTTTTCATGAATTAACTTTTCATTTTCTTTCCCGATTCGTTCTACGTCAATTTTATCATTTTCAAGTTTATCAGTTAATTCTTTTATTCGATCATATGAAGCTTTTACCAATTTGTCATGACTTAAGATCTGATTTTCAACTTCTCTGACTCTTTCTGCCAGTTCTTCAGTCTTTTTACCACTGATGTAAACATGTGTGCTACAAACCTTGCAGTCTTTCTTGCAATTTTTGCAGTCACTTTCACTTTTGGCTTTATCAGTCTTAACTGACTCATTTGTTGAATCATTAGAACTGACCTTGCTCTTTGACTCAATTCTGGACTTAGTGTCTACCTCTAACTCTTTCGCTGCAAGAACTTTGTCAGCCATTTTCTTCAGATTTTCTGCTGTGAATTCTTTCGTCGTGTCGATTATCCCATCATCGACCTTTTTCGATTGTAGCTCTTTTTCTTTCTCTTCTTCTTCACTTCCCCACCACAATCTTTGATTTGCTTCTTCCTCTTCTGCTATTTGCTCAATCAGAGTCTCGACTAGAAGTGTTGATGGTTCCATAAGTTTATTTCCCTTAGGATCCAAATAGCATTCTCTGTCAGCATCCCATCTCTTCACGCTTTTTGCCTCTTTCCATGCACGAAAATGTCTGTCTTTCATTGTTTGAGCTAACATCTTTCTGTTGACATATTTTACTTCCTCCGATCGTGTATCTTTAAAAGGAACGATTTTTGCCATGAAGGCATATCCCACTGCATCTTCTTCCGGTAACACATCACTCCAATCGTATCCCTCATCATCATGGATAACAGCTAATGCTCTCGACTTTTCTTTGGGAGCATCTTCTAACTGTTTCATCCTGGGAGATTCAGATTTGTTTTAATGATAGATGGCTTTTTTATAATAGTCTTCACGGAATGGGTTAGTTGTTTCATCAGCAGCTGCATTTTGACATTCTCGTTTAAAATGCCCCTTTTGCTTGCATTTAAAGCATGTAACCTTCGATTTATCAAAACCTAGCTTTGTTGAAGGTCCGCCAATGGAATGTCTGCCAGTTATCTCCATGAATCTTTAAGCCCTTCTGACCGCACTCGCCATACACCATCTAATATCTATCAACTCCTTCTCTTCGGGGTCGATTTGATCATAATCTTCCTTGGTGAGGTTTGTGTTTCCAAGCTTTCCAGCAACAAGGCTCTCATATGATTCCAAAACAGATGCCAAAAACACCATTTGCTGCTTGGCGGATTCCTTGCTGAAGTTTTGTGCATTTTTTGAGGTCTACAGCAATATTGCACTGGAACATGTTTTTTGGAATTGACTGTTGTTGTCTTGGAGCAGTTGATGATGATCCTCCATGATATCCACTGCTTGGACTTTCTTGATTTGACATGTTTGAATTTTATGCTGAGAAGGCAGTCTTCGGGGACACAGTTTTAGGAATCATACTTCCTCGATAATATAAGTCAACATTTTGCTGATACGAGGAATTGTTGACTTTGTTCGTTTTCCTAATCTCCAATTCATGACTCTCCAATCTTTTGATTGGTAAATCAACTGTCAGATCTGTCGGCTTCACTGTGTTCTTCAACATTAAAGCAAAATACTGCCAGTCTTTTTCATCAGGCAGTGAGTCAAACAGCTTATCAACCAATTCTTCCTGAGAATATACAATTTCATATCTTGCGAGTTCCAACTTTAAGTGACCAAATCTTTCTATCATCTTTGACACAGACTCATTTTTCAAACACTCAAACAGATCGAATTCTTTTCTCAATATTTTTTTCTTATTTTTAACAATTTCAGCACCACCCACACATTTCATCTTTAATTTCTCCCATAGATCTCTGGAATCTTTGTATTCAATCAATGATATAATATCATCTCTCACTGATTGATGAAGTAAAGCGATGCATTTCTGTTCCGCAATGTAATTCACTTGTGGAGTATCAGTTAAATTTTCATAATCAGTTCTTCCGATGTTAAAACCACTTTTCATACTCTTCCAACTTAGATAAGCAAATGCCTGTAGCCATTCCTCAAATCTGCTAGCCCATCTATTGTAATCCTCTATGGCCATTAACTTGGGTGGTTTGTCGTAGGTGCCGTAGGCATTATTAACACTCAAAGAATCAGCAATGGTTTTCTTCGGACTCGGATTTGGTGCCGTAGGCATTATCAACACTCAAAGAATCAGCAATGCTAGCCCATCTGTTAAAGATTGAAGAAGGATAGAGATTGAAGGATGCTTAAAGTGTCAAACATTTTAGAAAGATAGAGAAGACTGATCAAGACTGAAGACTCGATGCCGAAAACTTCGTCAACATCCAAGGGGGAGTCTGTTGGTGCATTAATGTTTGTTAACTTTGTCTTTTATCGAGTCTTGTATCTAGATAGGATAAACCAGTGTTCAGGTGACGGGAAATTAGGGTTTTAGTGATGTGTGATCATTTCGCACGAAATGTTAAAGGGCATTTCGTACGAAATGGACAAGTGTCCATTTCGCACGAAATGAACAATACCATTTCGTACAAAATTGTATCACTATATATATATGAACTTGGTTGTCATTTGTAACGTTCAGGATTTCAGAGCCGAGGTGCTGCCAAATTGTCAACTGATCTGTAAAGCTTTGAAATCAATAAAAACAAGATAATTAGGGAGAATCAAGCTGTAATCAAGTTCGTATCATTGATTCCGCCTTTGATATGGATTAAAACTCTTCTGATCGACTCATTCAGGTCGTACAACGATCCTATACATGTTCAACCCGACAATTCTGAGTTTAAGTTCGGTTCGCAACCGAAAGTCGCAAAAGTAGACTTTTGCTTTGACTTTAAGTTCTGACCCGATTTAGCTTAGTTTAGATATGCCTTAGGGTTCGTTTAGGACCATATTTTGTGTTAGTATAACCCTCTGAGGTTATACTATATGGTTCCTATTAATTCTGAATCATTTGCATGTTTCCGTTAAATGCTTAATTGTTGACCATTATGCCCTTTTGATATAAAAACGAGATTTTTGAAAATGTGAGAGGACAAAAACCTTTATTACTGATTTATAAGCATGTCCTAAAAATTTGACATCAATTTGTGGTCTAAATTAGGAGTTATGCTCGATATCGTAAAGTGAAGGATTTTTATTAATTAAATGGCATTTTTAGTATAATTCCTATTTAAACCCAATTTTTGTCACCAAACTTTATACTCAGTTATGTAATATAATATTTAGGGATTTTTGTAAAATTTTTTAAAATTTTAAACTGATCATAACATAGAGTTCTCGCATAGACTCGGTAATTGAGGATTATGCCATTTTTGCTAATAAAATGAGTTTTGCACATCATTTACATATCAAACCTTTTTTCTACTGATTTTATATATTAGATAAGTTATTTTAAACCGTAAAGGCTGATCAAAATCTCAGATTTCCTTAATCAACCCGAATATCGTCAAATACCGACTTTTTGAGATTTAGGCGCATAGTATGGTTTAAAACCATATTTGGCACCTAAGGATTGATACCTACTGATATTATGAATAATTTTTTATACTTTAACAGTAAGTAAAAGTCTTGAACTTAGATTTCCAAATTTGACCCTTGAAGCTTATAAGAAATGACCAAAATGCCCATTCGGTGCATAGTTTGGCCATAAATGATAAATTTCACATGTATATGATACCTTACTGATATAACTTATTAAAATAAATATTGTTATTGATTATTTTAGACCAGAACCTCAGATTACTATTAACCTCTTTTATAAACTTTAAAATGACCAAAATACCCTTTCGGGGCTTAATTTGGTTTTAAATTCGTTTTGGGCATAATGGAAGGTATCCTACTGATATCATAACACATTTTAAGCATATTAACTTGTGGAACCTGTACATGACTTATTTGGCTACCCGTTATGCATATTCGCGTTCGGTACGATTTATGTAACTAGTTTGCATAAATTAACCGAAACGGGTCAAACCTTATCATTTTTACCTCAAAATCTAGAATGTGTTTAGTTTACCCAATTTATACAAGTCCTCATACTTGTTGGGTCTAAACCACATTCTATCCGGTCTTCGCTTAATCCCGCGTTTTGAACCGTAAGCCTTTCTTTAAAACTAACCGGTCTAAGTTTAAGCTTAAATAAGACCCGTTAGGAATCTAATAGGTTATTAAAACCTTCGTTCCAGATTTAGGAGACCAGTAAAAGCTACCGTACTTGCTGCTTTGTTATACGGCTGGGATTAAAATTTATATTTTAGCTCATGTAAATACTTTTAACTTATTTTGCCTTATACGGGCTTGGGGTACTGTATTTAATAATACCGCTTGGTAAGGTATTGAATTTTTAATCGAATAATGGTTAAATCATTGAGATAACCCGTTTAATCTGTTTTGTTTGTTTTAAGCCTTTGGGGGGTTAATGACCTTGTCTTGGATATCCTCGGCTCATTCATTGAAATGGCCACGACTTAAGAACGGGGTGTAGGCATACACCTGCCAGTGCGTATGTAAAAATATATACCCGCTTGTTGAGAATAACTCGTCGTGGGTTTATATTATGTGGTGTGTCTATTAATCTTGTTCCGGCTTCTATCCCGGATCCTGAACGTATGAAAAACATATAAATCTTTTACAAGATTATTTTTAAATAATTATCCCAAGTTATAAAAGAATTTTGGTGCCTTGTGCATTTAAATCAATTTTATAAACACTTTTCATAAAGAGTCAGTTAATTGTATTTACCAGTGTAAACTGACGTATTTTCCAAAAAGGTTAAGTGCAGGTACTAAGCGAAATGGGCTGGCTACTCCTAGTATCGAATAAAGAGTCTTGCAAGCTTTAGATGCTTAAAAATATGTTGAACAATATTTCTTTTGTTTTGATCCGCCTGTGGATCCATCTTACAATCCGTTTGTAATATTTATGTTACTTTTGAATCGGTTTGTAATATTATTACTTTAGACTTCCGCTGTGCATTGAACTGTGATTATTTGACTATGATGATATCAACTACGTCAGGATACTCCCCACCTGGCCCACCGGTAATACGTGGAAATATCGGGGTGTGACAGGTTGGTATCAGAGCCAACATTGAGTGAATTAAACACTAGCCTTTTGTGTTTAATCTCAATGACACAGTTGCACATTCCTTGATTTCCGAGTCTAGCCAAAGAACTTAGGACTAATCCTAATCTTATTTATTTTGTCCTTTATTGTTTTCCTTTGTTGTTTCTTTTGATTGTTTTGACAGGAACAAGAAAATGCCGCCGTGTATCAGAGGAAGAGGTAGAGGCGGAAAAACCCTAGTTTTCACAAGTCATGACCACGAGGCCGGGCCAACACGCCAGCGAACTCCTACAGCAACCATGAGCTCTACTCCTCAAGAAGACTGGAGGACATATTTGGAACCCACAATCAGAAAATGAGCCCAATGACTCACACCACTCCTACTTGCCGTTGCAGCGGTCGGGTTCACACCGCGCCTTTCAGGACCCGACCCCGTACTTTCTGAGCCAGTTCAATCCGGCGAATCAAGTGCAAGAACCAGTGGGTTATAACCCATTGGGACCAGAAGATCATTTTTCCGGTGACCAAGATATGGATATGGATGAAGATTCGGATCCTGCCGAGCCACCATCTGGGACGCCCACGCATCCCATCGAGATTTCTGACGGATCATCTTTTCATGGTTCGCCATACCGGGGCCCAGACAGCTTTGCAGAAAGGTGGGCCACATACCACTGGGAGTTTACTCCCCCTTTCAACCCACCTCAACAGCAGCAGCAGGATCCCTCTGAGGATTCGCGTTTCCAGGAGATTACTCCACCGCCAGAGCAGCAACCGCGAGGGGGATTTCACTTCAGCACCCCCAACACTCCAGTGGCAGCCACTACCCACCACTGTATGAAGACCCGCAAATGGGTGGGCCTTCAAACCCAGTTTCAGAAGTTGACACAGTTCCAGTCGCACCACCACCACCAATGGGTTATGATAACCCAATTCCTTCATACGCCGGTGCAGCAGCGTATAACCCATTTGAGCAGCCAGCCTACCCGGGGTACAATTATTACAATGCCCCTGACGTCAACCCGTATATCGAGGCGGCAAACTACAATGCTCTTCATCCTGAAGGACCCTTTCAGGCTACGTACCCAACTGGGTACCCAATGTATGTGACAACTGTCACTTTTCCGTACATTCCGTACACTAATTGAACAGTAATATGTGCTTCAATAATTGTGCATGATCTAGTTTACAAGACAAATAAATTTATGATTACTGTTATATACATACAATGGCATTTCATGTTGCAAGACTTTTATCATTACTACATGCAACACGATATAGTTCTAATAATGCACAGAACAGAATTGGCACCATTATCAGACAAACTAAAAGCACTGACGGGAGTTCAGTACAGAGACGGGAAATGTTTTGAGAACCAGTGTGAGCCAGAAACCAAGTTCTACACTAGTATAGTGTGTAGGGAAGTAAGGACCACAAAACTGCATTCCTAAGTGATAGTTTAAGTGCCGGGAAGTGCCTAAAACTCACCCAAAGTGCAGAATTCTGCATAATTCAGCAAAAATCAGCTTTTAACAAGCTAGTTTCATGTAAAAATATGACTAAATGGTCCTGAATGCTTTCCTAAGTGTCAGGAATTAAAAATGTCACAAAAGGGTACATAAAGAACACTAAACGGTATAGTTTGACACTTTAACGAACCGGTATCTAACCGAACAATCGGACACTACCCGAAACAACAAAATTATACTAGAAACATTGTTTTAATGTTTCTGAGCTAGTTATGATCCCCGAACACCTTAACACCCACTAAAATATCTAGTAACTAACTTAACTAACTATACACTTGGATTTGAATTTTAATCTAACTAGATGATTCAAATTTACACTTAGCCCCCCCCCCCCCCATGCTAGTAATCGGTTACCAAAGGTGGCCCACCCTTGATCTCCTCAATCTTCCTAAGATATGCTGAAGTGATATGTTGTGTACTATGAAGACATATTATACATTGGTTAAAAAGCTTAGGATGGTTATAAGTTCAAACCTTGAGTTCATAACCTCACATCTCTCACACACTTACACCCACAACCTTCTCCTCCTCCCTTGCCCTCCCTCTCAGCCAAAACCCTTCACAACACCACCACCATCTTCATCAAACTTCCATCCAATCTCAAGTGTACACAAGGTGTAAGAAGCAAGACTAGGGAGCTTGGTGGTCTCGGATCTTGAAGGACCTCTCCCGATTTCTTTTATCCAACACTTTTGTCATCACCATCATCTTGTGTTCTTCCTTAGCCTTGTGATAGTAGTAAGGCCCTTTTAATCTCTTGTTATTTCATATATTGTTGGTTAAAAGATGATATACATTGTTAATCTTGATGAACATTAAAAGATATATTCATAAAACTCTAACATAAGCTTGAAATATGATGAAATCATGATGAAACTATGTTGTTTAGTGTATGTGTGATACTTGATTGTTATATTCTTGGGATTATGATGTTGATCATCATAAGGAGCTTGCTAGATTGTGATTAAACACATGATCTAGTAAGTGAGAGGATGATTATGTGACAAAACAAGATGATCATCCTCATATATAAGCATGAACTTAAATAATGAAAGTTGTTTTCATGTGATGATGATTTAAACAAAATACAAGTCTTGTGAGTGGATGATTTCTAAAATAGTTTTCCAAAGAAACCAAGCTAAATCACAAAGATTTACATGAACATTGTTTTAAAAAGAGCCAATCATGTTTCTAGTATTGAAACAAGTATAAGAACACTTTGTTTACAAGAAAAAACTCAAACGATTGATTTTTGGAAAAATCATCTTACAAGTTGTAAACACTCAAATCTTTCAAGAATGAGATTTTTAAAGAAATAAACACACTTTAAAGGGTAACTAAGTCTACTAAACATACTACCAAGTTACTACAAGTTTTTATGAAAACTTAAGTTCATGATCATTATGTAGATAGCTTTGTTTTAGCACTTGGTAAGTGTAGATTGATTGTTGATTGTTTATGATGATTTTTGAAAAGAAAATGATATGCTTTAATAGCATGGACACCTCCATTTTTAGGGGAAACTATGACAAAATTTTCTAAAAATACAAACACTTAGAAAAATATTTTCTAAACAAGTATTTACAAGTGAGTTTTAACTATGGTTTTCAATACAAACTTTGCCATAGATTTTGTTACAAAAATACAAGTATCGGAGGTTGGTTTTTATAAATAAAAATGGATAAATATGTATTTAGAATATATATTTACATTTATAACACATTGTGTGTGATTATTTGTATACTTGGTGTAATAGTTATGTTATTTTAGGAATTAAAGTAATATACCTTAACAAATTACCAAGGAATTTACAATCCAAAATGTTACCAAAAATCACAAGGAATAAATATATAAGTTACACACATAATATTGCGAAACCGAACGAAAGAACGTAACTTACAAGATATTCCGGAAACCACATTTTGAGCATATTTTTGGTAAATATTATTTTGGATACAAAAGAAATGAAAGTATGATTTTTATTAATATTACAAAAGTTATATTATATTTTCAACAAAGAGAAAATATATTATTTTTTCAAGTAAAAATATATTTTCTTGAATATTTAGAAGGTATGTGATTTTTGAGAAAAATATATATTTTCTTGAAGTACATTATTTTTTGATAAAATAAGTTTATATATTTTCTAAGTGAGACTTGAAAATATATTGTTTTGTAAATATATACTGGATATTTGTTAAGAAGATACGTACACACCGGAATACGACGCCAGTACATGGCAAGATATACAAATACAAGTATACGGATATACATGAGATACCCCCATCCTTGGGAAGAATATACGAAAATAAATACTTGAGAAGTATTGTTACAAAAATATTGTTTAACAATTATTCCGAAATTAAATATAATTTAAAGTTAAAATAATTATTATTTTAACGAGTAATTATAACTTGGAATAATATTTAAGACATAAAAGAAATGTAACGCAAAAACGTAAATACCAAGGCAAGGCACGGCCCGTTCGTCTAATAGACCCTAGTACATTGTAGGGAGTCGTGTTTGCTGAAGAGATTTGGGTTACGAGAACCGAAGACGCAAAACAGTGAGTTCATGCTCCCCCTTTTCTCTTAACTGTTTTTGGTTTTATAACTCTCGGGGGTGGAATACATGTTACGAATGCTTAAATGGTATGAAATGCCTATGAAATGCACTATTAGATCATGTAAGCATAGACTTAATATTGAAATGCCATTAATTCTTAATTAGGGACGAAGGTGAGATCTAACGGGTACGGGCGAGCCCCACTCATGGTCCCCATGTGATCACTTAAGTGCTTCGGTGTTCGAGTCGAGGAAAATCGACATAGTCAAGGGAAATTGACATAGTCAAGGTAAATTCGACATAGTCGAGGGAAATTCGACATAGTCGAGGGAAATCGACATAGTCGAGGGAAATCGACATAGTCGAGGGAAAATCGACAAGGGTATAAGCCTACTCATTTCGAGTGCTCCCTATGTCCTCACATGCCTTAATGTCCTTGTAAAACATTTACTTGGTATGTTCATACACGCTTTTCATACCTGTTTTCAAAGGAGTCTCTCAAAGGTTTACAAGATTACAAGTACTCACACAAAATGCATGAACTCGCTCAACTTATGTTGATGTTTTCCAAAATTACATGTATTTCAGGTGACAAGTTGGATCTTGGGCGCGTGCGTTGTTTCTACAAGTAGACTACAAGTTTAGATGTCATCCACTTTTGTTGGTTTGTAACCTAGTCGAAGGTTGTGTTTTAAAACTTAAATAACCGGTGTTTGTAATACTCAAATTTTATGAATGGATGAACATCGTTTTGATCATGTAGTTGTTTATTATGATTGAATGCAATGATATTAAACCAGTCACACATCATACGCTTCCGCAAAAGTCAGGGTGTGACAGTTTGGTATCAGAGCTTCTATTGTAGTGAACTAGGATTCCTTCTCGAGTCTAGACTACAATCACTAGAATTCTCTCACAAAAACATTTTACGAAAAGGTTTTCATTGCATTCACGTAAGCGTCAAGATCCATGAGTCAAACATTTTTCAAAGAAGAGACAAGGCAAGGACATTAGTAGGGAGTAGAATACCCCAAAATAAGGTGCCAACTAAGGCATAGTCTACATGAGTTAGACTTGCCAAAGACAAAATGACCCCCCCCCCAAAAGGATAAACGAGAGTTATATGTGATATGATGCATCGAATTGCCTGTTTATGCTAAGTAACATATTTGTTTATCGATATATACATACGAATAAGTGTACTGAATAATTATTGACGTGAATAAGATACATTCGACTTCGAATCCTATTATTGTTCTTACTCGCATGATGAAGCTATCGGCCTCATGTTCATTGCAAAGCTCACGACTGGAGTGATTACCAAACAAGATTTTGAGCTTGCATCCGTAGGATATGGCTGCTCTTCCCTCTCGATCGTGAAGGTGCCTGACAACGATAGTGACGGCGAGGCAGAGGCGGCAACCTTGGACAAATTCTTAATCAGCGGGACAAGGTCCCTACGGCTTTTGTGAAGCAAGATTGACGACACACTTGACCAGAAAAGGAAGATGAAGTATTCATCTTGAAGGTGCCCCTCCAACTACCAGGAATTCTCCTTATTCCTATTTCGTTTAATCATTGTGCCTATTCGCGCGTAACGATAACGAGTGTTAGCGCGTGGACCACCGCAATGGTCCTTTCCATGACAGAGGTATAAGGACAGTGGTGTCCCCTCCTTGGTTGATCATCTGCTTGGACGAGGGAAAATTGGGGTAACTGTGCAAGACAATTTATTATTACGGGGGCCCATGTAATAACAACTTGTAGTGCATGGAAATCCTGGTGGACTCTGCGGGTCAGGTTAACGATCACCATCCCTCCAAAAATAATCTATAGGTGTTCACACCTTCATCTGGTAGAACAATACGTAGACTATTGCTTTAGCACTTTATAAAGTAGGAAACCTGTCTTTGCCTACTTTGTGTCTGACACTTCTACCCGTGTACGAGACATTTGAGAACCGATATTTAAGCAAGTGGAGATGGATAACATTCGGAAAGATTCAGTGACGTTACACTCCCTATCACCCCTACATGGACAACCCCCATCTCAAGGGAAGTATACCCGTCTTGTAAAGCTTTGAAGAAGGAAAACAACTACCACTTCATGAAACTTGTATGACCAAGGCGATGTAGCCTCGAGTTCATTTTATTTTTCCCATTACAAACAATAAGCCAAGTTGCCAAGCCTATGTGAAGGCTCAGTAATTGTTTCCTCACTCATACATTGTTGATTATATATGCATGTGATATTGGGTGATTACATGTTTGCTTGTGGTAATATGTACCTCGTAGACAATTATGGAATGTTGTCTAACCTACTCCCTACCATTTTGACAGACGGAAATACCGCCTAGACGTGACACGGACACCATTACGTTAACTAAGGCCGAACTCAATGAGCGCATTTCCTAGGCCATAGCGCAGCATGAAGCCCTCCGCTCTGAACGCAGTGGTGGCACTACCAGAAATAACCCTCCAACTGGCTGCACCTATAAACAGTTCCTGGACTGCAAGCCATTGAATTTTGATGGCACATGAGGTGCCGTTGTATTTGTACATTGGACAGAAAAGACTGACTCCGTTCTAAGAATGAGTAATTGTTCGCCCCAGCAGAGTGTTACCTTTATCTCAGGGTTGTTTTTAGATGCCGCACTCTCCTTGTGGAACCTTCAGGTTCAGACCCTCGGTGACGAAGCTGCTTATGCACTGAGCTGGGACGAGCTCAAGGAAATTATGGAGAAGAAATATTGTTCTAGGGCTGAGATCCAGAAGCTTGAGGTTGAGTTCTGGAATTTGAAAATGGACGGGCCGAAGATTTTTGAGTACGTCCAGCGATTTCATGACTTGTCTAGGGTCTTCCCCTACTTAGTCAAGCCGGAATTCAAGAGGATTGAGCGGTTCATTTGGGGACTTGCACCTCAAATCAGGAGCATGGTTACTACCTCAAAGCCCCCAACCATCATAGAGGCTATCGATCTGAGTGTCACTCTTACTGAAGAAGCTCAACGCATGGGAAAATTTTCGAAATCTGAGGATAACAAAAAAGAGACTCATGTGGAGTCATCGGGCAACAAGAAAAGGAAGTCTTCGAACCTAAAGATAGGCACCCAAGTCAGATATGGAAGCTCTAAAGCAAAAAAAAAGAAAGGAAGTGAACCCGCCGCATGACCGGAAAACTTATGGAACCACTAATAAGGCTGGTGGTAAGGTTTACTTGGGGACTAAGCCGAGGTGCGAGGAATGCAATTTTTACCATGAAGGTCGATGCCTGAAGCCTAAGTGCGAAAAGTGTGGAAAGGAAGGGCACAGCAAGGATGCCTGTTGGGCAAAGGATCCAGACGAAAGAGATAATGGGAAAATGCTAGGCTGCTACAGGTGTGGTGAAGTAGGGCACCTTAGGAAAGATTGCCCTAGGAAGAATCAAGCGAGGAAGGGTCTTCACGATCGGAGCTCGTGAAGCACGCCAGGATCCAGATGAGGTTACGGGTACGTTCCCTATTAACCAACCTTATGCATCTGTTTTTTATTAATACTGGCACCAACTTTAACCTTGTATGCTTAGAACTTAAGAACACTTGGCCTAGTTTCGAGTAGAATAGACGTCCCATATTCTTTAGAATTGGCGTATGGAAGGTTAGTTAAGCGAAAGGTGAAGGACTATATTTTGGAAACTTAAGAGACCGAGAAGCCTTTCCTGAAGATTTGCCAGGAATACCCCCCCCCTCCCAACGACAAGAGAAGTTTAAGATGAACCTCATGCCAGGAGCGGCACCAGTGACAAGATGACGACTTACCAACTAGTTTCGTCCGAGATACAAGAGCCTCTGATGCAGCTGTGAGAGCTGCTAGACAGAGGAAATGTACCAGGCCGAGTTTCTCACCTCGGGAAGCCCCAGTGTTATTCAGGAAACAGGACAACAGTTTTTACACGCGTACATAGCCTAACCTGAGAGGAACTCAGAGGGAATAATGAGGGAGAAAAGTATTACGCATGGGTTACAGAGAGATAGACAACTAACCAACAAGAATCAGTACCCCTTACCGACAACCGATGACTTGTCAACCAACTACAAGGTCCCAGCTACTACTCCATGATGGAATTAAGGACACGGTGCCCTTAGTTAAGGACACCAGAAGAAGGTTGACAGTTTCCACTTTGCATCAATTCCAGAGAATTGGATATCAAGGATCGGTATCCTTTGCCAAGGATTGATGACATGACCAGACCAACCATCAGGTTCTAGCCACCACTCAAAGATCGACTTAAGGACAGGATGTCCTCAACTGTGAATACAAGAAGGAAATATCCCTAAAACGACTTTTAGGACTCGCTTCGAGCATTACGAGTTCCTTGTCGTACCATTTGCCTTAACACATGCATCGACAGTATTCATGGACCTCATGAATCAAACGTGTAAGCCATACCGGGATAGATCACGATTATATTTATTGACTACATTCTTATATGCCCAACGACCAAGGAAGGTCGTGAGCAACATCTGCAATTTATCTTGCGACTCTTAGAGAAAGAACAATTATGTGCTAAGATGTCGAAAAGCGGATTTCGAATTCGCGAGGTAAGAACTTTAGGATACATGGTGGATAAGAACGTTATTCATGCCAACCCTGCAATCAAGAGCTAAGGAGTTAGAGTTGCAATTATGTGACGTTTCTCGACAAAGACTTGATTGTGCGTCGATGCAACGAGACCACGACATTGCATACATGTCACGTTGATTAAGAGATCATGAGAAGAAACCTTGATCTAGATACAGTAATTGCGCGCTGCAAATTTGACGCCATTACCTGTAAGAAAACCCTGCACGACCTTTACTGATCACAAGGGTTGCAACACACCGTTGATTGTAAGAACTTAAATATTAACGAAGATGGACTGAGCTACTGAACGATGCAGACTGTATGGACATGTTACGTGCTTGGGTGATAAACTTTGATGAAAAGTTGGAACACTCACTTGCCCTTAGTGGAGTTTTCCTACAACAGTATTTATCACACCGCTGTTTAAACCGCTTCGTGTGAAGCTTTAGATGGAACATAATAAGTCAATCCCCATTGTGTTAAACGGAGACCGGAGATAAACAATCTACTGGCCCGAGTTGGTTCAGGAAAAATTAGAGGCAAGATCGTTCAGATATGTGATCATATCAAGACAGCCCGTGGAATACAGAAAGATTACGCCGATGAGCAGCAGAAATCGTAGGAATTTGAGAGAAGAAGTATGGCTTTAATGGGAGCCTCGCCTTGAGAAGGCGTGATGCGATTTGGAAAACGTGGAAGGTTGGACCCCGGTATATTAGACCTTTCGAGATCCTGGTAGGGATCGGGACCATTGCTCACAAGCTGAAACTTCCAGAAAAGATCAGTAGTGATCACGACACATTCTGTCTTGCCTTTAGAGGAGTCTGACTCAAGGAACAGTCGTTGTTCCCATAAATAAGATTCACGTCAACGACAAACTCCAATTTACTATAGAACCTGTTAAGGATGCAGACTAAGAGTCCACAAAACACGGAGAAGACATAGTTGATTTACTTAAGTACGTTAGAATTCGTATCATCACCCAGAGTTACATGGGAACATGAAGACAAATTTTAAACCTAAGTGACCACATTTGATTCACAACTCCCCTGCGACCGATGGCATCGCTTGAATTTCGAGACGAAATTCTTTTAACGGGGGGATTCTGTGATAACTGTCACTTTTCCGTACATTTCGTACACTAATTGAACAGTAATTTGTGCTTCAATAACTGTGCATGATCTAGTTTACAAGACAAATGAATTTCTGATTACTGTTATATACATACAATGGCATTTCATGTTGCAAGACTTTTATCATTACTACATGCAACACGATATAGTTCTAATAATGCACAGAACAGAATTGGCAACATTATCAGACAAACTAAAAGCACTGACGGGAGTTCAGTACAGAGACAAGAAATGTTTTGAAAACCAGTGTGAGCCAGAAACCAAGTTCTACACTAGTATAGTGTGTAGGGAAGTAAGGACCATAAAACTGCAGTCCTAAGTGATAGTTTAAGTGCCGGGAAGTGCCTAAAACTCACCTAAAGTGCAGAATTCTGCATAATTCAGCAAAAATCAGCTTTTTAACAAGCTAGTTTCATGTAAAAATATGACTAAATGGTCCTGAATGCTTTCCTAAGTGTCGGGAATTAAAAGTGTCACAAAAGGGTACATAAAGAACACTAAACGGTATAGTTTGACACTTTAATGAACCGGTATCTAACCGAAGAACCGGACACTACCTGAAATACCAAAATTATACTAGAAACATTGTTTTAATGTTTCTGAGGTTGTTATGATCCCCGAACACCTTAACACCCACTAAAATATCTAGTAACTAACTTAACTAACTATACACTTGGATTTGAACTTTAATCTAACTAGATGATTCAAATTTACACTTAGACCCAAAGGTGGCCCACCCTTGATCTCCTCAATCTTCCTAAGATATGCTGAAGTGATATGTTGTGTACTATGAAGACATATTATACATTGGTTAAAAAGCTTAGGATGGTTATAAGTTCAAACCTTGAGTTCATAACCTCACATCTCTCACACACTTACACCCACAACCTTCTCCTCCTCCCTTGCCCTCCCTCTCGGCCGAAACCCTTCACAACACCACCACCATCTTCATCAAACTTCCATCCAATCTCAAGTGTACACAAGGTGTAAGAAGCAAGACTAGGAAGCTTGGTTGTCTCGGATCTTGAAGGACCTCTCCCGATTGCTTTTATCCAACACTTTTGTCATCACCATCATCTTGTGTTCTTCCCTAGCCTTGTGCTAGTAGTAAGGCCCTTATAATCTCTTGTTATTTCATATATTGTTGGTTAAAAGATGATATACATTGTTAATCTTGATGAACATTAAAAGATATATTCATAAAACTCTAACATTGTTGGTGCATATGTCTGTTGACTTCGTCTTATATTGAGTCTTGTAATAGGATAGATTGATCAGGGCACGAAAAAACGAGAAATGTGTAGGAGAAGTCATTTCACACGAAATGACAAAGAGTCATTTCGTACGAAATAGCCTGTGGCTATTTCGCACGAAATGAACTCCTGGTCATTTCGTACGAAATACACTGCCTATATATACCTGTTGTGTCATTTCATTTGTAATTTTCCGATTCCAGAGCCGAAGTGCTGCTGAAGTGTCTACTTGCTGTAAAAAGTTGTTATATCAATCAAAAAGACAATTAGAGTGAAAATCAAGCTGTTTCTAAGTTGATACGTTAGTTTCCGCCTCGCGTAATGACAAGAACTCTTCTGAACGACTCGTTTCGGTCATGCAAATGATCCTACAAGTGGTATCAGAGCTCAGGAGGAAGAGTTCTTACCGATTTAGCTTAAAATTCTGATTTCTACACCTTCTTTTTCAAAATTAACAAGTTTTTACAGATAAAATGGCCTGATTTTCACACATTATATGCGAAACAACGTTTTAACAAAACCTTGAAAGAATCAGATCTAAAATCAACCTAAAACCTGATCAATTTGACAAAATCATGGCCGAGTTAATGACATCAGCAGCATTTCGCACGAATTGAGGATTTCATTTCACACGAAATCACTTTTTAAACATCTATTTCGCACGAAATAGATCCATTTCGTACCAGATTGTCATTTCGTTTGAAAGAGTACTTCATTTCGTACGAAATCACTCATTTCGTACGAAATCACTTCATTTCGCTTGGATGTTCTGATATTTCACACGAACCCAACTATTTCGCACGAAACCATCCTATTTCGCACGAAATCTGTCATTTCACTTCAAGGATTCTATTTAGTTTGGGATTGATCATTTCGCACCAAATCCATTTTGCGTGAAACTCGTTTCGTTTGAAAAAGGTTGTTTGTGAATTTTTGTGAACCGAAACATGGAAGAGGAATTTTACAACGCGTTTGCTACTGCCCCAAGTAATCCTGTTACCATTGCTCAGAGTGTGAACATGGAAAATGAAACAGGAACTTTAGAAAAACCCCCGAAGCTAATGGGCATTGAAGAATACTATGGTTGGAAAGATCGGTTTGAAAACTGGGTTCAAGCTAATCATTTGAGGTCTTGGGAATGTATTGAGAAAAAAGTATGTTAAACCTCGTACAGATTTGGGAGTCATCAAAGCAATTTCTGAACTAACGGATAAAGAACGAGATATGTACAAAGCTAAAAAGATGATGATTAGTCTACTCCAGCAAGCCGTGAAAGAATACATCTTCATATTGCTTCAACACGACAATACTTCATGTTCGATTTGGGAAGCACTTCGAATTAAGTTTGAGGGAAGTGATAAGATGATCAGGAGTAAGAAATCATTGTTAAAGAAAGAATTTGATTTGTTTACAAGTTTGTCGGGTGAATCTTCAAAGAAACTGATCGAGAGATATTGTCACTTAGTGCGGTCTATGTCTTTGTTAGAAATAGTCAAAGATCAAGAAGAATGGGTTGAAAAATTAGCTGATGCTTTACCTCAGAAAGAATGGGGTACCTATCTGATGATCTTAAAGAACACTGGGGAATATGACAAATTAACAATTTCTCAGTTTATTGAAAAGATTGAAGGACAAGATCTTGAACAGCAAAAGATTGCTAGAATGAATAGTCCAAGTAGTCAACAAGATATTAAGATGTATTACAAAGGAAGTGTTCAGGATGTTGAAGTAAGTCCGAAGGTTCAAACTGCTTTTAGTGCAGAAAATTCATCTGGATCAGTCAATCAAAGTCCAAACAGCAGCAGTGGATTTTCTTCATATTCGAGTGTTAATCCGAAGTCAACCTCAAGTCATCAGTTCCAAAGTTCAAACCACAGTAATGGTCATGTGTTACACTGCAACATCTCGTTGCATCTTCAGAATGGTCAAAATTTCTCTGAAGAGGTCGCTAAAGGTCATATGGCATTACTAGCTACAGTGTTAGAGTCATATGAGGGTTTGGTTGCAGGAAGGATCGGAAATCCTATGCTGACAAAAGAGGATCACGATCAGATCGATGCTGAAGAGATGGAGCTTATGGATATTAAGTGGTGTTTAGCGAGTGTTTTGAGGAGAGCTGAGAAGTTTAAGATGATTACAGGAAGAGATGATTTCCGAGATGCTAATGTTTCTACTTTAGGTTTTAATAAATCTAAAGTTACGTGTTTTCGATGCAGGGAAAAAGGTTATTTCAAGAGGGAATGTACCAATCGTGAAGCAGGAGGAGCACATAATCCGTTCGGAAATAATGATTATTATCGCAAGGCCATATATCAACAAGTTGCTCAACAACCGTATCAACAACAAGAACCACAAACTGTACACGCTAAAAAGGCAATTGAAGAATCAAAAAAGAAAGCTTATTTTGGTATAATTGATCAAGATGATGAAAAAGTAGTAGAAGGTTTTAGCTGAGACAAATACGTTCCACCTGATTCAAAATTAGGAGCATTCATTGCGCAAATAGTCCAAGAGCCAGATTTGATGAAAGAATGGATGAGTGTGTTTGATAACAGTGAAAAAAGCCAAGATAGAGGGTCTGTGTCTTCAGACGATAGTTCAGAAAAAACCCAAGTGTTTGATCAATCATCATCTGATAGCAGTGATGATGAAGAAGAAACACAAATAAACATTGGTAGAAATCTATTATCTCCTGAAAGCTTTAAATTTTATTTTGCAGATAAAGTGGAGAAACTAAAGGAGAAAAGAGCAGCAAAAGAACAGACAAAGAAAAAATGCGAGAATGTTGCTCAGGAAGAGAAGTCTGAACAAAGTGAAGAAGTTAAAGTTGCTGAGAAGATGGTTGAAGTTGAAAAGATTATCGAGGTTGAGAAAATTGTTGAGATCATAAAACCTTGTCTAAAGTGTTTGGAATCATGCAAACAGTGTGAAGAAAAGGATGAGAAGTTTAGTGAGTTGGAAAAGTTGAAAGAAAAATTGTTGTTTGATGTCAATTATGTGAAAGAGTCATATGATGTGTTGAACAGAACAGTGAATAGTTTGCAAAAGACAAATTCTGAAAGAGAAGATGCCTTAACAATGATGAATGATGTGATGATGTCAAAGCAGAAGGCTATCAATCACTATATTGAAGAATGTGCAATGTTGAAGCAAGAGTTGGAGACTGAAAAGATAGAAAATGAATGAATCAGACGATTACTGCAAAGTTATTCAAGTTCTGATTATCTGATTGATAGAATTTATCCAACTGTTGCAGGTTTTGAAGCTTTTCAGGACAAGAAATCGGAAGAGAAGGATACTGGTAAGAAACAAAGTGCAAATTATAACTAGTGTCCGCCTCCGATCTGGGAAGGTTATTCTCCCAGAAAACCAAATGAGGAGCAAGTCAAAAAGGCTGTCAATATAAAGTTAAAGTCTAAAACAACTGATGATTTACCAGAAAACATTGAAGTCACATTCACATCGTCTGACACTGATCATGAGTCTGAGTTAATAAAGAAAGTGGTCGATCAAGTGTTGGATAAAGATGAGGAGTCAGAGTCAAAGTCCGAATCCGAGAGTTCGAGTTCATCAGTTAACAATTCAAAGTCGTCGGTCAAAAGAGTTTACAATAAAGAATTTTTGTTATCAAAATCTAATTTGAATGACGAACCAATCAAAGTGGCATATACTTTGAATGATTCAGACAAATTATATTCTAATGAAGAATTTCCAATAAGAGGTGTTAAAACTGAAATGATAAAAAAGGTTTTCAAATTAACAGAAATTAATATTTCTGAAATAAAAGATGTAAGTCTTTCTGAAAAATCTAAACCTTACACCTCAAGAGTTCAACAAAGGTTAAACAAGAAAAAAGGTTATAGTTCTGGTTCAGGTTATCGAAAGAAACCAAACCATAATGGTAATTTCAAAAAGAAGGGATTAGGTTTTATTCCACCGAAAAATCATAAAAATGAGAAAACTTATAAACCAAAAACTGTATTTGTTTCAGGAGCAAGTTCGGAGGAAAAAGAAAAGAGCTCATTCTGGAAGCAATCAAACAAATAATTCGTTGCTAAAAAGCAAGAGGGAATGAAGAATGGAGCTAATCAGAAGAAGAGGGAGACAAGAACTTGTTATCGATGTCAAGAAGTTGGTCAAATTGCATGGAATTGTCCAAAAGCAACCAACACAAAACAGGGAGTTTCCTCTAAACTGAAAGAAAAAGTTGTTGTTAAAAATGAATCACCAACTGAAAAATTTAAAGTGTTTATAAATTCAACATATGAAGTTGGTGAATGTTCGAAAAGATTTTACAAGAGAAGAGTGAATCTTGACAACCAGAAGTGGGTGGTTAAGAAATCTGATGTGAAATCTGGTGATGATTCTGACTCGTCAAAGTCAGAGGAGTCACATGTTGAGGTAAAAAGTGAAAACTCAGTACCTCCAATGGATGATGTCAACTTTCCACCATTGAGGACTGAAAATTTTAAACAAAAAGTTGGAAAAGTTGAGATCTCGAATCAATTCTATTCTGAAAAGAAAGAATTTGATGTCGAGAAAGCGTTTAATGGGAAAGTGAAATATATTTTTGGGAAAATGGTCGAGGGGAAGGCCAAAGGGGTGAAAGATTTTTATGAAGAAAAAAGAAATGTTCAAACCCCGGGAGAAACTGAAAAGGTCATATCCAAGTTTGGTCAGGCTTGGATGTCTGTTTTTCATATGTAAAAATTCTGACTTGCCGGAACTCCCAGGTTGGTAAGTGTGGAGTAGGAATCGGCATTTTTCTTGAAGAAATTCATGGTTGTGATGTTTTTGCCTACAAGTGGTTTATCAAGGTCATTAAGTTGAACTTGATTTAACTTTAATACAAATTGGTTGAAAAACAATGTGTTGAAACCCCTAACCTACAAGTGGTTTGTGAAAATCATCGAAACTAATTTTCCGGAAAAACCATTTTGATTAAAACAAAATTAAGTGTTTTGAAATCTTAATGGGAAAATAGTTTGTTGTAAGGGGGAGTTCTGATTGTTTATACCAGGTGGATGGCGAATTGAAGCAATTCACAACAGTTGTCATTTTATTTGTACAGTTTGTTTTCAAATTTTTTTTCTTGAAAATCAAAAATTGAAACATATTTTTTATTTTAGGGGGAGTAAAAAATTTTAGAAACCCAAAAACATGATAAAAATAAAAAATGAGTTTTGTTGAGAAAAGAGGAAATGATAGTACATCAGTGGACTACCACAGCATGCTAAAGAATTGGAAAGTTATAATGTGATAAACGGTCTCACTGATGATATGCCAGTAGGTTTTCGCACGCTTAGTAGATTGTCTTCGAGATATAAACCTAAATTTCATACTTACTTATCTCAGGGGGAGCATCTCTCGGATATATGGGTAACCCCCGAAATCTTATTTGAAAGATCCTTCTTTCTGAGATACTAGGTCTTTATGCTTAGTGATATCTGGGGTATTATCCCGGGACTTCTGATTTTGCGGAAGCAATGGCCTAGTCCCCATATAATACTTTTCACTTGCTTGAAATATAGCACCACCCCCAGCATAAAAAATGATGAAACATTGCAAAATGCTAATCATGTGCTGTTGAAGAAAAGATTCTCTAAAGGGAACACACCTAAAGTCGAAGCCATCATCTCTCTGATTTTGCGGAAGCAATAGCCTGAGCTCTCATGGCCCTTGCATTTAACCCTTTACAGATATCATCTAGGTATACTCACCTGTAAGACTGAATATTGGGATCTGGAAAAGGGAGTATATTCTGAGGTGGGACATGCGAATAAGTTTAAGGGCTTAGAACATTAATCTCGTATCTCGAAACAGTTGAACGTTGTGTGATAATTTAAGTGGATCAGTATACTGACAATCTAAGTGATCGTTTAGAACTTAAAGTGTTTAAAGCTCAACGGTGCTAGTGATTTGTCTTAAAAACTGATATGATCCTCATACGCAAACTCACAAAAATATTGTTTGTAAATATTTCTTTACTACTTTTCATTAAAAACAAAAATCCAAAAAGAGTGTGTTTTAGCATAAATTTTGAAAAAATCCAAAAAGATTTTCTTTCATCTTATTTTCGACAACTGATGTTGAAAAGCTGATTTTCAAAGTTTCGAGTGCTGAACATGATGAACAACAGGGTTGGGAGAGTATGTTGAAATGAAAAATGATTTTGAAATGATTAAATGGTTTAAATTTTTGAGGAATGTTTCAACAATTGGTAAGCAGAGAATAAATTTGTCAAAATTTTAAATTTGTGAAATTTATTGTGAGGTAGAGTTTTGTACAGGTACGTGTGTCTACACCTAAGCAGAGTGTGATCCAGGTCATGATCTTAGATCCTGTCAAAGTCAGACTACGATCCCAGCATATCTTAAGGGGGAGTCTGTTAATTTGAAGAATTTGTAGAATAGGTCAGCATTCAAGGGGGAGCATGTTTAGCTGAGAGCTAGGTTTCTATCCTGAGGATCACGCAATCTGATGATGTTGAAGAACTTAAGGAATCAAGAGATCTGATCAAAAGAAGATAGAGTCAGATTGAGATCCTGGAAGAGAGAAGAAAAGAGAGAAGAATGAGGATACTTTACATTGTTAGATACTTCAGAGAAAACTAGAAGACTGATAAAGACTGAAGATGTTGAAGACCAGTACTAAAGACTCGTCGACATCCAAGGGGGAGTCTGTTGGTGCATATGTATGTCGACTTCGTCTTGAATCGAGTCATGTAATAGGATAGATTGATCAGGGCACGAAAAAACGAGAAATGTGTAGGAGAAGTCATTTCGCACGAAATGACAAAGAGTCATTGCGTACGAAATAGCCTGTGGCTATTTCGCACAAAATGAACTCCTGGTCATTTCGTACGAAATACACTGCCTATATATACCTGTTGTGTCATTTCATTTGTAATTTTCCGATTCCAGAGCCGAAGTGCTGCTGAAGTGTCTACTTGCTGTAAAAAGTGGTTATATCAATCAAAAAGACAATTAGAGTGAAAATCAAGTTGTTTCTAAGTTGATACGTTAGTTTCCGCCTCTCATATTAACAAGAACTCTTCTGAACGACTCGTTTCGGTCATGCAAACGATCCTACAAACATAAGCTTGAAATATGATGAAAGCATGATGAAACTATGTTGTTTAGAGTATGTATGATACTTGATTGTTATATTCTTGGGATTATGATGTTGATCATCATAAGGAGCTTGCTAGATTGTGATTAAACACATGATCTAGTAAGTGAGAGGATGATTATGTGACAAAACAAGATGATCATCCTCATATATAAGCATGAACTTGAATAATGAAAGTTGTTTTCATGTGATGATGATTTAAACAAAATACAAGTCTTGTGAGTGGATGATTTCTAAAATAGTTTTCCAAAGAAACCAAGCTAAATCACAAAGATTTACATGAACATTGTTTTAAAAAGAGCCAATCATGTTTCTAGTATTGAAACAAGTATAAGAACACTTTGTTTACAAGAAAAAACTCAAACGATTGATTTTTGGAAAAATCATCTTACAAGTTGTAAACACTCAAATCTTTCAAGAATGAGATTTTTAAAGAAATAAACACACTTTAAAGGGTAACTAAGTCTACTAAACATACTACCAAGTTACTACAAGTTTTTATGAAAACTTAAGTTCATGATCATTATGTAGATAGCTTTGTTTTAGCACTTGGTAAGTGTAGATTGATTGTTGATTGTTTATGATGATTTTTGAAAAGAAAATGATATGCTTTAATAGCATGGACACCTCCATTTTTAGGGGAAACTATGACAAAATTTTCTAAAAATACAAACACTTAGAAAAATATTTTCTAAACAAGTATTTACAAGTGAGTTTTAACTATGGTTTTCAATACAAACTTTGCCATAGATTTTGTTACAAAAATACAAGTATCGGAGGTTGGTTTTTATAAATAAAAATGGATAAATATGTATTTAGAATATATATTTACATTTATAACACATTGTGTGTGATTATTTGTATACTTGGTGTAATAGTTATGTTATTTTAGGAATTAAAGTAATATACCTTAACAAATTACCAAGGAATTTACAATCCAAAATGTTACCAAAAATCACAAGGAATAAATATATAAGTTACACACATAATATTGCGAAACCGAACGAAAGAACGTAACTTACAAGATATTCCGGAAACCACATTTTGAGCATATTTTTGGTAAATATTATTTTGGATACAAAAGAAATGAAAGTATGATTTTTATTAATATTACAAAAGTTATATTATATTTTCAACAAAGAGAAAATATATTATTTTTTCAAGTAAAAATATATTTTCTTGAATATTTAGAAGGTATGTGATTTTTGAGAAAAATATATATTTTCTTGAAGTACATTATTTTTGGATAAAATAAGTTTATATATTTTCTAAGTGAGACTTGAAAATATATTGTTTTGTAAATATATACTGGATATTTGTTAAGAAGATACGTACACACCGGAATACGACGCCAGTACATGGCAAGATATACAAATACAAGTATACGGATATACATGAGATACCCCCATCCTTGGGAAGAATATACGAAAATAAATACTTGAGAAGTATTGTTACAAAAATATTGTTTAACAATTATTCCGAAATTAAATATAATTTAAAGTTAAAATAATTATTATTTTAACGAGTAATTATAACTTGGAATAATATTTAAGACATAAAAGAAATGTAACGCAAAAACGTAAATACCAAGGCAAGGCACGGCCCGTTCGTCTAATAGACCCTAGTACATTGTAGGGAGTCGTGTTTGCTGAAGAGATTTGGGTTACGAGAACCGAAGACGCAAAACAGTGAGTTCATGCTCCCCCTTTTCTCTTAACTGTTTTTGGTTTTATAACTCTCGGGGGTGGAATACATGTTACGAATGCTTAAATGGTATGAAATGCCTATGAAATGCACTATTAGATCATGTAAGCATAGACTTAATATTGAAATGCCATTAATTCTTAATTAGGGACGAAGGTGAGATCTAACGGGTACGGCCGAGCCCCACTCATGGTCCCCATGTGATCACTTGAGTGCTTCGGTGTTCGAGTCGAGGAAAATCGACATAGTCAAGGGAAATTGACATAGTCAAGGTAAATTGACATAGTCGAGGGAAATTCGACATAGTCGAGGGAAATCGACATAGTCGAGGGAAATCGACATAGTCGAGGGAAAATCGACAAGGGTATAAGCCTACTCATTTCGAGTGCTCCCTATGTCCTCACATGCCTTAATGTCCTTGTAAAACATTTACTTGGTATTTTCATACACGCTTTTCATACCTGTTTTCAAAGGAGTCTCTCAAAGGTTTACAAGATTACAAGTACTCACACAAAACGCATGAACTCGCTCAACTTTTGTTGATGTTTTCCAAAATTACATGTATTTCAGGTGACAAGTTGGATCTTGGGCACGGGTGTTGTTTCTAGAAGTAGACTTCAAGTTTAGATGTCATCCACTTTTGTTGGTTTGTAACCTAGTCGAAGGTTGTGTTTTAAAACTTAAATAACCGGTGTTTGTAATACTCAAATTTTATGAATGGATGAACATCGTTTTGATCATGTAGTTGTTTATTATGATTGAATGCAATGATATTAAACCAGTTACACATCATACGCTTCCGCAAAAGTCAGGGTGTGACAATGTATGGGTAACAATACCCACCACCTCCTCAACCTCTGCCGCAGCAGCAGTCGCAGTCTCCACAGATCCAACCACCGCAGCAGCAGGAAATCCTTCAGAGGTTGAACCAGGTGGAACGAGAGGTGCAGGAGGAGCATAGAAGCCGCCAAGGTTTACTTAAGGGTTTGGCGGATCTGATCAAGGGGAAGAAGAAGAGGGATTTTTGAAAATTCCTTATTTATTTGTGTTGTAATTTCTTTATTTTAATCAAGTCCCTGCGTGGACATTTTTATTTATGTACCTGATCCCTACGTGGACCTGTCTTTCTTGTTTAGCCCTTGCATGGGCAAGTTATTTGTTTAAAAGTCCCGTTTAGGGAAAATATGTACTTCTCTTTACTTATTTATGGAATGTTTTAAATATAAACTTCATTTGTCATTAAATATATGAATATATTATATAAAATAAATCAGAAATATCATTCCTTTTGTAATAAATCTGCCAATAAATATTGAAAGAAAGTCTTAAAGGTAAAACCTAGCCCACGTGTCATTTTAAGACAGGGCCATGACGGTAAATCCTTTTTAGAAATAAATCCTTGTTAACATCTGAAAACATGTTAGCACTCCTGGCAAATGTGATTCGATAAAATCACATAAGTCATCCTTATATTGGATTCTTCTAATTCCTTTCTCTGTTTAATTAAACATCCATTGGTGATGATGTGCCTGCGGGCCATACTTATTGTCCTATAAGACAATAGACAGTTGTAGTCTACTACTCCCTATCAAGAAAGGTAATGAACTATGTTCAAACCTTAATGCCTCGATCCTATAAGATATTGGTTTATAATTCAAAATTGTCCTTGTGACTAGGCCTTTTGTATGCCAGCCTATTATCCTTAATAGTTTATAACTGGATAAAATATAATAAAAATTTAAATAAATTAAATTAACCAATATGGTTTATAGTTACCATGGTTAGTGAATTTCTATAAATGACAATTCCCTAGTAGACTTCTGAATAAATCTTTGACAATATTTATGTAGCAATCAAGCTACATGGCTGGATCAGATGAGGTTAACAGTCACCCGAGGGAGAATAATGACACCACCAGAGTTAATGTGGCTGGTGTGGATTTGCAAGCAATGATAGATAATACTGTCACCCGAGCTTTGGATAGACAGTTCAAGGAATCTAGTGGTACTCGTAGCAGAACCCTATCTGTAGCTCATTCAAAGCCACCATCTAAGTCACACACATCTCATAAGAATGATTCTCATCACTCATCAAACCAAGGGAGTGTCCCGTCTAAGAGGGTTGTACTCAACCAAGAGTCGCGTGTTAAGACCTGTTCTTATAAATATTTTGTCTCCTGCAAGCCCAGGGATTTCACAGGGGAGAAAGGAGTCATTGATTTCATGACGTGGCTAGATGAGATGGATACAGTGGTTGATATTAGTGGTTGTGCCGAACAGGACATTGTGAAGTTTGTTTCACAATCTTTTAAAGGAGAAGCTCTAGCTTGGTGGAGGTCACTAGTCCAAGTTACAGGAAAGATCCCGCTTTACAACATGTCTTGGGATCAGTTTGTTGCGTTGATCAAAGAAAATTTATGTCCTCAACATGAAGTTGAGAAAATTGAGACTGATTTCTTGACACTGGTTATGAAGAACTTTGACTGTCAGGCTTATGTTACAAGCTTTAATACCATGCCCCGACTGGTTCCGTACTTGGTCACGCCGGAACCGAAATGTGACAACCCGGATACTTGAGGTTAGCATTACTTAAATTCCACAATCCTTGGCGTGTATCTTTACGTTCAATTGCTCTTATATTACGATCATACGAGGCGTGGTGGATTACACTCGTACATCACTAAACATTTATGTGTGCTTATTATCTATCCAAGGAACCGTTAAACACTAGTATATATCGTTGGCTAACCTAGAAAAACTAATTCAATTTGGCTGCGGATTACTTGTTGATTTGTGCTTGATATTCCTCGGCCCAACACCCTTTCCCCCTCCTTTATGTATACGTAAACATAATGTGTGGTGATTGCACAATCCTTGGTAAATATTACAAACCCTAAACACTTTCCCTCTTGCGAACGATGGCAGTAACCGGATCCGTTTCACCCGAAGCCTTCCTTCTTTCCCCTTTGTATTCGGGTATGTTTGATATATATCAACCATAGATTATTTGAGTGTAATTGATAGTATGAATGTGTTGCATGAATTATGGATAGCATAAAACTGCTATTTGCGATGTTCTTGCCGTCAAAGATTGCAAGATAATTTATGTGCTATTGATTAGGGGATTTAATGTGATGATGATTTATGTTAATCAGCGGATTATTATTTCAAGATTTATGTTAATCACTAATAGTTGTATACGATAGATTCACTCATCGGATTGTTGGAAAAATCATGAAGTTTATTAAGTTTAATGATGAATACCATAGGATTTAGTATTGTTTAACTTGGTTGAATGTTATAAATGTGACATAATAATTCAAAGTAATAATAGGGTTTGAACAGGTTTAACAGTGGTTGAAGGTTCGTCGGCTTACCCCCTTCGACGAAACCTGGCCTTTCGTCGCACCACATCTCGGCCCCACTTGATAATGTTTGTCGGCTACATTTGATATATATTGCATGAAGTTGTCGTCTTGTTAATTGATTAGATCATATCATCACACTATACACATGTAATCTTTGTAGGCCACTAATTTCATATTCCCTTATGTATTTGAGTGTGAAGTATAATGTCTGACAGACCATCACATAGCTTAGTTAGGTTCAATAATTAACACATAGTTAGCGGCCCAATAAATTAGTCAGACCACTAAGTGAAACGGCCCACTAAGAGGATATTTTGAGTATGGTTGGCGGCTGTGATGATAAGAATCATCATATTTCATTTGACTGTGATTTGGTTCCTTTATCATGTCAATACATGACATCAAGTGTCAGGATCATGTGAGAGGTCATTATTGTTGCATGAGAATAAAGTGTTGACCCTACATGTGTATGTGAACCTGCGTGACTAGACTGCATGTAATTTATTACATGATGCAATGTGTTTTTTGTTACGTGTCGTGATGTTACCTGTTAAATGTGTGATTAACTAGTAAACAAAACTAATCGATATTGATAACCATGTTAGGACGTGGTTGATCAATCGTGAACATGTAACTAGTCTTACTGAGCAAATCAAGGTGAGTTCACTGCTCTTTTCCAAGCATGCATCCCGGGAAGGGATATCGGGTAACGTTCCAGGGAGGAATGCAGGTTAATGGGATGTTGGTTATTACTCAGTTTCTATCATATAAGACCCCTTACATCTACCGATTGTGGCCGGTAAGGCAACGAGGTATTTAGTTGATAGCGCTATTAGGTTTGGCACCCTCACACCGGGCCGTAATGGACGGGCGTGAACTATATACCTTGACCACTTGACCAATGCTTTGATAGAGGCATTGGGGTTTGGGCAAACACATCTAGTAGCCACATACGGTAATCGAGTTAATGACATCATCAAAACATAACGTTGAACTATTCTAAACACACATATGGTAACTAAACGCGTTAACAAAACTTTGAACTCACCAGCATCGTCTGACACACTTGTCTGCATGCTTGCAGGTTGTTAGATTTCTTGGCATGGACTTGCTATCTGGGAGCGTTGGAGTGGTCATGGATCAAAACTCTTGGATACTCGCTTTATTGATTATGAACACGTGTTTTGAAACATTTGAATTACTATTTACATTATGCTTCCGCTGAATATTTATTTGGTTTAACTCTTGACTTGGATTCATATTTTGAAATGAATGCAATGTTTTTATTAAATATTATGCAAAGTTCAATGTGATTGGTGGCTTGGTTCCTGGTACGTCACACGTCCCGCGGTGTTTCCGCATGTGGTATTTTGGGGGTGTGACTGTTTGGTATCAGAGCCACTGGTTATAGTGAACTTGGTTTTAAAACATTTTATAAAACCAGACTATAACTGAACAACTCTGAAAACGTGAATACGACCATGACACTCTGCTCCAGATTGCAAGGTTCGTCTCTCGTTTAGTCAATGTATTGCATAACTAGTGAACACTAACATATGATATTGCATGTGGTTGCACGTTTAGCATAACAGTATGAATTCATTACTTGCATGTGTTATGTGATTGGTAGTGTGGTGTTTCCTTAGACACTCATGACTCACGTGTTGTGATGTTCTTTGCTTGCTACTCGAGTTTGAGGAACCATTTGACATGAGTTAAGAGGAGCTGAGATGAGCATGCAAATCACAATACTATTGTGGGTGCACACATAATAATAATGTGGGGTGCATGTGAGTCCCAGTGAGGATTAACAAGTGAAAAAGGGGTTCTGTTCCGTTATTTAATCGATGTGAAACGCAACAGTTTATAGGAGTCATAGCAGTGATTGTCTCCTCCTCGAACATGATCTTTTCACTCCTTTCTGAATCCTTACGAATCTCGATGCTATCGAGTATTACCTGAACATGCATCTGAATGCCTAGCGAACCGGGTAGAATGCTAGGTGCTTGCACGAACGTCCTTAAGTTGGTCTATACCTTTCTCACTTCTCTTCATTTGCTGGAACTTAACGTATTGACGTTTAGATCCCGAAGTGCGACCACTTCTGCAACACTCTCGAAACATATCGTGTATTACTCAGTCAACTTGCAAGAACGATGGACAAGAGGATGAGCATAGTGCCTTACCAACCTTAGTATTAGAACGACCCTGATTACCAGCAATGAACTCCAGCAGATTGACCTCAACCGAATCCTTAACCCTAGTAAGCGACTTATGGGAGTCGACTCTTACGAACCAATCGGGGCACAAGCGGTGACAACTGATTATAGTGTGGATTGGGTGACCATCAGCACAGTGATTAGCGCTTTAGGGCGTGGCACAGAATGTGGAAAGATGGACTTGGTTGGTGAAAGATCGTAGGGTTCTGTTTCAAGCAACGACATTAGAGGCAACAGTCATGGCAATACCAAGGTACTTGTAATAGTAGCCAACAGTATGGAAATGAAGGTGCCTACGGCATGGATTGGCCGTTGATATTTCAAGACGACAACAACCAAGGGAACGATGACAGTATTGGGAATCCATGTGATCGTAACAACAACACTAGTAGTGGTGCTCGCGGAAGGACATTTAGGATTGACATGGGCGACGGCAGGATAATAGCAACACGGTAGCTTTAATGGGTAGCAAATCGCTTCGTCTGGGATTCGTTTAACCCTGAAGCTTCTTGGAACCGAACCTGTTGTGGAATCAACTGATGGCAAGCCTAATGAAACCTCATATGTCCGTTGGAGTGTAAACCCGACCTTGTGGGACAAGTATTCGACATCGACCTTCCTTCTGCTATCCTCGATAGTCTTGATGCAGTAGTTGGTATGGATTGGTTATCCATATATCGCCCAGATATACCTTGTGAGAAGAAAACCTTGCATACCCCTCTCAGTAGTGGAGAATCATCATCTGCCCAAAGTATCAGAGTTGTGTAAAAGTTAGCATCAATCCTACAATAAAGCCCAGAAGTGTCTTCGGAGGGATGACCCCGCCATTGTTAACAACTGTTACTGATGTTAAGGCTAAGGATCGAGGATCGAGGATCCGCCAATTGTTCATGACTCCTCTCGGTGTGCCATCCGAGGAACTTCCAGGGTTACTTCCACACTTTTAGGGAAGAATCCCAGTTTGATCTCGCACCAGAAGTAGCCCTGATTACTCGTACTCTTTACCGATTTGCACCAGGTGGGTCGCAAGAATTGTCTAATCAACTACAGAAACTGTTGGACATGAGTTTTATCGGACCTAGTTTATAGCTTTGGAGAGCCCCAGTTATATCCATGAAGATAAGTCTTTTCGTATGTATCCTGATTATCGAGAACTTAACAGGGTGGCAGTCAAGAACCGTTTGCCTCGACCATGTATTGACAACCTATCAACCAGTTGCAAGGGACAAGCTCCCATTCAAGGATTGACTAACGAGCAAGCTATTGTCAGAAGGAATTCTAAGGGGAGAATGTCCCTACAACGGCATATCAAACGCAATGTGGCCAATTCGACGTTGTACTCCAAAAACATTTGGGCTAATCATCACACCGACAGCTATATGGATCACATGAATCGACTATGCGTATTGACGACGTGTTTCCAGGAGAAAGGAACATCATGGATGACATTTGTATCTTATGTTAGAGCTCCTGAGGGAGGAACCATACCGTGTGAAGTCTTGTCAAATGTAACATCTGGATTCGAGAGACACATTTTGAGCATGTAACCAACGAAGTGGGGACATACGTGGATCTTGCTAAGATCCATTTTGTTAGGAACTCATTGACACCAAAGATCCCTTCGAGGATACAACAATTTCTTGGTCTCGCTAGATACTATCGCAGATTCATCACAGGATTTTCGAAGAATGCGCAGCTTTAATCTCTTTAGCACAGCAGGGTGCTGTGTACTCGTGGGAGACAAAACAGAAAAACGTCTTTTCAGCTTTCAAATCCCAACTCTGCAATGCACTGAGCATCGTCTTTACCCGAGGGTGCGGGTGATTCAGTGGTATATCATCATGATTGGAATCAGAGTCCCAGTTACACGTCGATGCAACACGAGAGAGTGATGACCTACGTAATGGAGTTACAAAGAGGAATTGCATGACACACAACCGGCGGTGGAAACCGTGGTCTTTGGATTTACTTGGAGGCATTACTTGGACGGTATCGAGTGTGTTACTTAGACCGATCACAAGGGCCTCCCGTGTACCCTGGTTTCGAAAGAGCTAAATCAGTAAATGGCATCATTGAATGGAACTTTTGGGAGGATTACGACTGTGGTACTTGAACATGTATGAGATTTGCAGCTCACTATCGACTCTAACTTACCTGATCAGACTCGTTATGTTCAAACTGAAGAACTAACGGGGGAGAATTTTCAAGTTGAGTCCATGCGAGGCATGGAGGAGCAACTTTGGCAAGACAGACGATATTCACTACCTCATGGAACGAATGTGAATCTCATTTCAAGGTAACGGTAGGGAAATTGTGTTGAGCAAAGCACACCGGCTTCGAAATTCTAGTCGCCTGGGTTTTGATGAGAGACATTAGAACTTATAAATCTTGTTCTGGTGATCAGGCATGAAGGCCCACCTGGCAATGTATGTGGATGATGTTTGAGTTGTGGAAAGTCAAGGTCGAGTATCAGTAACCAGACACACCTATGTGGGAATGAGAACAGACTGCCATGGAGTTTGTCACTAGTCGACTGTCAACTCGAAACGGAAAACCATATCATCTGGGTGATCGTTGATTGTCTCACGTAACCAGCATACTTTCTTGCAATCAAGGAAACTGGTGAGTTTTTACAGCTGATGAATATTCCTCTGAGAGAGGCGGTTTTGAGGCACGAGGTGCCCACTCCTATTATCTCTGGTTTTGATCTATACTCGATCCATATCAGGCAATACGCATCACCCTTGGCTCACCTCTAGACATGAGCATTACTTAACACTGTGGGACAACCGGACAGAGTAAAGAACCAACCTGACGCGCGAAGACGTGCTGCAAGCATGTGCGTGATTGACTTTAGTACACATTTGGAAGGACACTTACCTTTGGTTGAGTTCTACTGCAGCCGTTACCATTCTGGTATTCAGACAGCTCTGTTTGAGTCATTGCATGGGCAGCAACGCTAATCTCCTTGTTGGATTAAGGTGAGTGACAACTTAATCACAGATCCATGACTTGTACTCAAAACTTTGGGGAAGATGGTTTGGATTGGGAAATGTTTGACGGCAACGCGTGACTGTCAGGAAAGTTGATACGCTTAGGAAACACTGGGATTTTGCCGTAGGCGAACGTGTCATAATCGAAAGTCCCACCCTGGGAGGGTGCGGTACGCTATAGACAACGTGGCAAGCTTAGTTTACGAAGCTTTGGGATATCCGGATCTCTGGAACGAATCGGTGAGATGGCTCACAAACTCGAGTAACAGACGAATTGGATAACATTCGCGATGACGTTTATGCCTCAAATCTAAGGCAGTGTTTTTTCTGATGAAACACTGATTGTTTCGTTTCAAGAACTCAAGATTGACGACAAGTTGCAGTTTGTCGATGAACCTATAGAAATCATGGACCGCGAGGTCAAGGTGCATAGGCATAGTCGTATTCCGATTGTGAGAGTTCGTTGGAACTTAAGACGTGGACCGGAGTTCACGTGGGAGCGTGAGGATCAGATGAAGCTTAAATATCCTTAACTTTTTTTTCCTGATGACCAAATCTAATTCTGGTTGCACTGGCGAATTTCGGGACGAGATTCCGTTTCAAGTTGGGGATGATGTGGCACCTGGGGAAAACCTGCAGTAATCTTGATTTATCACTTCACCTCGTTGTACTTACTTGTCAAATTTTGGGACGAAATTTGTTTCAAGTTGGGGATGATGTGACAACCCGGATACTTGAGGTTAGCATTACTTAAATTCCACAATCCTTGGTGTGTATCTTTACGTTCAATTGCTCTTATATTACGATCATACGAGGCGTGGTGGATTACACTCGTACATCACTAAATATTTATCTGTGCTTATTATCTATCCAAGGAACCGTTAAACACTAGTATGTATCATTGGCTAACCTAGAAAAACTAATTCATTTTGGCTGCGGATTACTTGTTGATTTGGGTCGCGGGTGTAGTTGGACCACGAATAGAACGGGACACACACAACATACTTTTGGGCTACCACCACACTTAAAATAACCTGGCCCAGTTTCTTTGTGCTTGATATTCCTCAGCCCAACACCCTTTCCCCCCTCCTTTATGTATACGTAAACATAATGTGTGGTTATTGCACAATCCTTGGTAAATATTATAAACCCTAAATACTTTCCCTCTTGCGAACGACGGCAGTAACCGGATCCGTTTCACCCGAAGCCTTCCTTCTTTCCCATTTGTATTCGGGTATGTTTGATATATATCAACCATAGATTATTTGAGTGTAATTGATAGTATGAATGTGTTGCATGAATTATGGATAGCATAAAACTGATATTTGTGATGTTCTTGCTGTCAAAGATTGCATGATAATTTATGTGCTATTGATTAGGGGATTTAATGTGATGATGATTTATGTTAATCAACGGATTGTTGTTTCAAGATTTATGTTAATCACTGATAGTTGTATATGATAGATTCACTCATCGGATTGTTGGAAAATCATGAAGTTTATTAAGTTTAATGATGAATACCATAGGATTTAGTATTGTTTAATTGGTTGAATATTATAAATGTGACATAATAATTAAAAGTAATAATAGGGTTTGAACAGGTTTAACAGTGGTTGAAGGTTCGTCGGCTTACCCCCTTCGACGAAACCTGGCCTTTCGTCGCACCACATCTCGGCCCCACTTGATAATGTTTGTCGGCTACAGTTGATATATATTGCATGAAGTTGTCGTCTTGTTAATTGATTAGATCTTATCATCATACTATACACATCTAATCTTTGTGGGCCACTAATTTCATATTCCCTTATGTATTTGAGTGTGAAGTTTAATGTCTGACAGACCATCACATGGCTTCGTTAGGTTCAATAATTAACACATAGTTAGCGGCCCAATAAATTTGTCAGACCACTAAGTGAAACGGCCCACTAAGAATATATTTTGAGTATGGTTGGCGGCTGTGATGATAAGAATTATCATATTTCATTTGACTGAGATTTTGTTCCTTTATCATGTCAATACATGACTTCAAGTGTCAGGATCATGTGAGAGGTCATTATTGTTGCATGAGAATAAAGTGTTGACCCTACATGTGTATGTGAACCTGCGTGACTAGACTGCATGTAATTTATTATGTGATGCAATGTGTTTTCTGTTACGTGTCGTGATGTTACCTGTTAAATGTGTGATTAACTAGTAAACAAAACTGATCGATATTGATAACCATGTTAGGACGTGGTTGATCAACCGTGAACATGTAACTAGTCTTACCGAGCAAATCAAGGTGAGTTCACTGCTCTTTTCCAAGCATGCATCTCGGGAAGGGATATCGGGTAACGTTCCAGGGAGGAATGCAGGTTAATGGGATGTTGGTTATTACTCAGTTTCTATCATATAAGACCCCTTACATCTACCGATTGTTGCCGGTAAGGCAAGAGGTATTTAGTTGATAGCGCTATTAGGTTTGGCACCCTCACACCGGGCCGGAATGGACGGGCGTGAACTATATACCTTGACCACTTGACCAATGCTTTGATAGAGGCATTGGGGTTTGGGCAAACACATCTAGTAGCCACATACGGTAATCGAGTTAATGACATCATCAAAACATAACGTTGAACTATTCTAAACACACATCTGGTAACAAAACGCGTTAACAAAACTTTGAACTCACCAGCGTCGTCTGACACACTTGTATGCATGCTTTCAGGTCGTTAGATTTCTTGGCATGAACTTGCTATCTGGGAGCGTTGGAGTGGTCATGGATCGAGACTCTTGGATACTCGCTTTATTGTTTATGAACACGTGTTTTGAAACATTTGAATTACTATTTACATTATGCGTCCGCTGAATATTTATTTGGTTTAACTCTTGACTTGCATTCATATTTTGAAATGAATGGAATGTTTTTTTTAAATATTATGCAAAGTTCAATGTGATTGGTGGCTTAGATCCTGGTACGTCACACGTCCCGCGGTGTTTCCACGTGTGGTATTTTGGGGGTGTGACACGAAACGCATAGCTCGCTTTTTTAGAGGTCTAGCTCCAGAGATCAAAGGGAACGTGAAAGCATCTAGACCTACCACGTTCAGGTCAGTGGTGGATTTGTCTCTGTCTCTCACTCTAGATGATATCCAAAACAAGTCGGTTAAAGTTTCTGATGAAGGTAAACGGAAACGAGAGGATGAGGGTTCTCATCGCTCTAGCAAGACCTGCCAGAAACGCCATTTAGGAAAGTGTAGGCTCGAATCAAAGTCGCAATCGCAGCCTAGAGCTTGTGGGATCTGCAAATCAAGCGAGCACAAGACCCTCAATTTCAAGAAGATAAAGGATGCGACGTGTTACAACTGTAACGAGAAGGGGCATATCAAGTCCAACTGCCCAAAGTATGCAAAGAAACCTGAAGAGGGTAAAAAGAACAACGCACGGGTCTTTCAGATGAATGCGCAGGAGGCCATTCAGAACAACAATGTGATAACAGGTACCTTTCTTATCGATGATGTTTATGCTAGAGTGTTGTTTGATTCTGGTGCGGACAAGTCTTTTGTAGACAATAAATTTTGTAAATTGCTAAATCTGCCTGTTAAAAGTCTAAGCATAAAATATGAAGTAGAATTGGCCGACGGTACCATAGAGACTGCCTCAACCATATTAGATGGATGTTTTATATCCATTAGGAACCACTCTTTTCTGTTGTCTTTGCTTCCGTTGAAATTAGCAGGATTCGACATAGTGATAGGAATGGATTGGTTATCTCATAACGAAGCCCAGATTGTTTGTGATAAAAAGCAAGTGGTTATCAAGACTCCCTATGGTGAGCCATTAACAATACAAGGAGATACGCAGTACGGATTGCCTAAGCAAGTGTCTATGCTTAAGGCATCAAAGTGTTTGAAGAAGGGTTGTGTCATTTACATGGCACAGGTAACCATTGATGAACCAAAGCCCAAGATCGAAGACACCCCTGTTATTTTTGAATATCCAAACGTTTTCCCTGAAGAACTACCTGGATTACCTCCAAATAGGCAAGTGGAGTTCAGGATCGACATTATTCCTGGAGCAGCGCCAATTGCAAGAGCACCTTATCGGTTGGCACCGACTGAGATGAAAGAGTTAAGAACTCAGTTGGATGATTTGTTGGCAAAGGGATTTATTCGCCCTAGCTCGTCCCCTTGGGGAGCACCGATTATGTTTGTGAAGAAAAAGGATGGATCAATATGCATTGATTATCGTTAGCTGAACAAGGTTACAATCAAGAATAGATATCCATTACCCAGGATCGACGATCTATTCGATCAACTGCAAGGGGCAAGTTATTTCTCCAAGATCAATCTAAGGTCAGGTTATCACCAGTGGAAGGTCAGAGACGAAGATGTGCATAAGACTGCAATCAGAACTCGCTATGGTCACTATGATTTCTTGGTGATGCCTTTCGGGCTCACTAATGCACCTGCAACATTCATGGATCTCATGAATCGTGTTTGCAAGCCATATTTGGACAAGTTTGTCATTGTATTTATTGATGACATACTTATCTACTCGAAGAATCAAGCCGATCATGAAAGACATCTCCGGTGTATTCTCAAACTTTTTCAGCAAGAGAAACTTTACGCCAAGTTTTCAAAATGTGAGTTTTGGCTTCGTGAAGTCCAATTTCTTGGACATGTTGTGAGTGAGCGTGGTATCCAGGTGGATCCTGCTAAGATTGAAGCTATCATGAATTGGCAAGAGCCGAAGACTCCTACAGAGATTCGCAGCTTCTTGGGTTTAGCAGGATATTACAGGCGTTTCATTGAAAATTTTTCGAGGATTGCTGCACCCCTAACTTCATTGACTCGCAAGAATATAAAGTTCGATTGGGGTCCCAAGCAACAAGAATCTTTTGAGATTCTCAAGCAAAAGTTGAGCAATGCTCCGGTATTGACATTGCTAGAAGGGATTGAAGAATTTATGGTTTATTGTGACGCATCGCACACAGGTATGGGATGTGTGCTTATGCAGAAAGGCAAAGTTATTGCCTATGCTTCACGTCAATTAAAGGTGCACGAGAAGAATTACACCACCCACGATTTGGAGCTGGGTGCCGTTGTAGTTGCACTAAAGCTTTGGAGGCATTATTTATATGGAACCAAGTGTGTGATCTATTCTGATCACAAGAGCCTTCAACATCTGTTTAACCAGAAGGATCTTAACATGAGACAGCGTCGTTGGATGGAGACTCTGAATGATTATGACTGTGAAATTCGGTACCATCCTGGCAATGCAAATGTAGTTGCTGATGCCTTGAGCAGGAAAGAAAGGGTTAAGCCTATTAGAATCAATGCCAAGAGCATTGAATTAAAGAACAGCTTGAATGAAAGGTTGTTAGCCGCACAAAAGGAAGCCGTCTTAGAAGCTAACTATCATATGGCAAGGATGGAATCCTAAGATTGAATGGACGAATATGGGTTCCAATTTACGGAGGACTTCGAGATATGATTCTTCAAGAAGCCTATAGCTCTAAATATTCAGTTCATCCTGGCTGTGATAAGATGTACCAGGATTTAAAGGTAAATTACTGGTGGATAGGTTTGAAAAAGTCTATAGCCACTTATGTGGCTAAATGTCTGACATGCGCGTAATTTAAAGCCGAGCATCAGAAGCCATCAGGTTTGCTACAACAGCCTGAACTTCCCACCTGGAAGTGGGAAATGGTAACTATGGATTTTATCACTAAGTTACCAAGAATGAAGCATGGAAATGATACTATTTGGGTTATAGTTGACAGGTTGACCAAGTCAGCTCACTTCTTGCCAATTAAAGAAACGCACAGTTCTGATAAGTTAGCTCAGCTGTACGTGGAAGAGATTGTATCTCTCCACGGAGTGCCAGTATCTATTATCTCTGATAGGGATACAAGATACACATCGCATTTTTGGAAAAGCTTTCAACAATCTTTGGGCACTCGATTAAACTTCAGCACTGCATATCATCCTCAGACAGATGGACAAAGCGAGCGCAAAATTCAAACACTCAAGGATATGCTACGAGCTTGTGTTATTGATTAGGAGGGGGTTGGGATGACCAACTTCCGTTGATTGAATTTTCATACAATAATAGCTATCATTCGAGCATTCAAGCAGCACCTTTCGAAGCCTTGTACGGAAGAAAGTGTAGAACGCCAGTTTGCTGGGCGGAGGTTGGAGATGTCCAACTATCAGGACCCGATATAGTCCTGGAGATGACAGATAAGATTGTTCAGATCCGCGATCGTCTCAAATCTGCCAGGGATAGGCAGAAAAGCTACACGGATAAAAGGAGTAAACCTCTGAAATTCGAGGTAGGTGATAAAGTGTTACTTAAGGTATCACCCTGGAAAGGGGTGATGCATTTTGGTAAGAAGGGCAAGCTCGGCCCAAGGTACATAGGACCATTCGAGATCATCAAATGTGTCGGAACTGTAGCTTATAAGCTAAATATGCCAGAAGAACTTAGTGGGATACATCATGTATGCCACATCTGCAACTTAAAGAAATGCCTAGCCGATGAGTCGCTAGATATGTCGCATAAGGACTTGCAGATAGATGAGAGCTTGAAGTTTGTTGAGAAACCTTTGTCGATCGAGGATCGACAGGTTAAGAAGCTTTGAAGGAAGCACGTGTCGATTGTGAAGGTTAAATGGGATGCCCGTAGAGGCCCAGAGTATACGTGGGAGGTTGAATCCACAATGAAACAGAAGTACCCTCATTTTTTCAGTAAATCTTGAGGTCGAGATTTCTTTTAAGGGGGTGAGGATGTAACACCTCGTAAAATCACGACCAATATAATAAAGACACATGTCATGGTCTTTAAATGTATAAGGAATTGACTCTGAGGGACTAAAGTTGTCAAACAATGTAAATATGTAAGTAAAAGGATCCAGAGTGTCAACATGCCATTCTTGTGCCTCTGATTGACCTCATATGATGTTCGTATTCTTTAATGAATAATTTGACGAGCATTGGTAAGTCGTTGTGTTTAAAATAAGGATTTTACGAAACATAGGGATTAAAAGTGTCAACATGTTAAATGTTACCTCTGAGTGACCTTTTAACGATCCCAAAAACATTGTAATAATTGTATATTTCGCTCTCAAGAATATTGGATATTAATTTTGTGGAGTTTCGAAGAAAACATGACTTTTCGGGTGATCGTACAACTAACCGGGAGCTTAACGGAGTTAGTTTATGACCCAAGGTCCTTAATAGTTAACTATGGGGGTCCTAAATGCAATAAATAGAAGTTAAATAAACTTAATATGGACCAGGGACCAAAAATGCAATGTTTAAAAGTTGTTTTCTGGTGACAAAGGAGCCACGCGGCCCTCGTAGACTCCTTTAGAGTCTTACGCGGCCCGCGTAAGAGTGTCTGATGCAGAAAAATCTGGACAGCTGCATGTTCAGCCTGTTACACCACCTTTACATGCAATGTTTCGATACCAGTGACTGTGCCAATGGTTTTTCATGCACTAGGGACACCTGGTAACATCAGGGATCAATGTAGGGGAATGTGGAGTGATCTTATGAAGTGAAAAATCCTATATAAGGCCCTTGTTTTTCATTGATTCATTTACACATTCTCAAATCACTTCACAACTCATTCTCTGGAGTCCCTTGGAGCTCTAGGAAGCTTTCCTCAGTTCATTTTTCATGCTAAGTGTCCTTGTAAGCATTCTTAGCCTCTCTAGTTTAAGTTTTATTAGTTTAATGGCCAAAAGTCAAAGTCAAAGTCATCGTAATTAAGCTTTGACTTAGTGATTAATCACTAATGGTCCAGCCATTATTCAAATTGAAAGTGGCTATGAGTTGGTAATTATGTAGGTAATAAACCCTTAAAAGGGCACCTACTGATTATCACTTTTACTTGGTCAATTGTCGGGTCAAACTTATTTATAAAAAGTCAACAGAATCGATTTTTGCAAATAAATTCATAACTAGCAATGAAGAGGTTATGGAACATGTTTTAACACTAAAATAACTTTGTAAATAATCTAAGAACATGTTTAGGCATGTTCAACCCGACAATTCTGAGTTTAGGTTCGGTTCGCAACCGAAAGTCGCAAAAGTAGACTTTTGCTTTGACTTTCAGTTTTGACCCGATTTAGCTTAGTTTAGATATGCCTTAGGGTTCCTTTAGGACCATATTTGTGTTAGTATAACCCTCTGAGGTTATACTATATGGTTCCTATTAATTCTGAATCATTTGCATGTTTCCGTTAAACGCTTAATTGTTGACCATTATACCCTTTTGATATAAAAACGAGATTTTTGAAAATGTGAGAGGACAAAAACCTTTATTACTGATTTATAAGCATGTCCTAAAAATTTGACATCAGTTTGTGGTCTAAATTAGGAGTTATGCTTGATATCGTAAAGTGAAGGATATTTATTAATTAAATGGTATTTTTAGTATAAATCCTATTTAAACCCAATTTTTGTCACCAAAATTTATACCCACTTATGTAATATAATATTTAGGGATTTTTGGAAATTTTTGTTAAATTTTAAACTGATCATAACATAGAGTTCTCGCATAGACTCGGTAATTGAGGATTATGCCCTTTTTCCTAATAAAATGAGTTTTGCACATCCTTTACATATCAAACCTTTTTCTACTGATTTTATATAATATATAAGTTATTTTAAATTGTGAAGGCTAATCAAAATCTCAGATTTCCTTAATCAACCCGAATATCGTCAAATACCGACTTTTTTGCAATTTAGGCGCATAGTATGGTTTAAAACCATATTTGGCACCTAAGGCTTGATACCTACTGATATTATGAATAAATTTTAATACTTTAAGAGTAAGTAAAAGTCTTGAACTCATATTTCCAAATTTGACCCTTGAAGCTTATGTGAAATGACCAAAATGCCCCTTCGGTGCATAGTTTGGCCATAAATGATAAATTTCACATGTATATGATACCTTACTGATATAACTTATTAAAATAAATATTTTTACTGATTATTTTAGACCAGAACCTCAGATTACTATTAACCTCTTTTATAAACTTTAAAATGACCAAAATACCCTTTCGGGGCTTAATTTGGTTTAAAATTCGTTTTGGGCATAATGGAAGGTATCCTACTGATATCATAACACATTTTAAGCATTTTAAGCACATTTTAAGAATATTAACTTGTGGAACCTGTACATGACTTATTTGGTTACCCGTTATGCATATTCGCGTTCGGTACGGTTTATGTAACTTGTTTGCATAAATTAACCGAAACGGGTCAAACCTTATCATTTTTACCTCAAAATCCAGAATGTGTTTAGTTTACCCAATTTATACAAGTCCTCATACTTGTTGGGTCTAAACCACATTCTACCCGGTCTTCGCTTAATCTTACGTTTTGAACCCTACGCCTTTCTTTAAAACTAACCGGTCTAAGTTTAAGCTTAAATAAGACCCGTTAGGAATCTAATAGGTTATTAAAACCTTCGTTCTAGATTTAGGAGACCAGTAAAAGCTACCGTACTTGCTACTTTGTTTTACGGCTGTGATTAAAATTTATATTTTAGCTCAAGTAAATACTTTTAATTTATTTTCCCTTATACGAGCTTGGGGTACGGTATTTAATAATACCGCTTGGTCGGGTATTGAATTTTTAATCGAATAATGGTTAACTCATTGAGATAACCCATTTAATCTGTTTTGTTTGTTTTAAGCCTTTGGGGGGTTAATGACCATGTCTTGGATATCCTCGGCTCATTCATTGAAATGGCCACGACTTAAGCACGGGGTGTAGGCATACACCTGCCAGTGCGTATGTAAAAATATATACCCTCTTGTTGAGAATAACTCGCCGTGGGTTTATATTATGTGGTGTGTCTATTAATCTTGTTCCTGCTTCTATCCCGGATCCTGAATGTATGACAAACATATAAATCTTTTACAAGATTATTTTTAAATAATTATCCCAAGTTATAAAAGAATTTTGGTGCCTTGTGCATTTAAATCAATTTTATAAAAACTTTTCAAAAAGAGTTAGTTAATTGTATTTACCAGTGTAAACCGACGTATTTTCCAAAAAGGTTAAGTGCAGGTACTAAGCGAAATGGGCTGGCTACTCCTAGTATCGAATAAAGAGTCTTGCAAGCTTTAGATGCTTAAAAATCTGTTGAACAATATTTCTTTTGTTTTGATCCACCTGTGGATCCATCTTACAATCCGTTTGTAATATTTATGTTACTTTTGAATCGGTTTGTAATATTATTACTTTAGACTTCCGCTGTGCATTGAATTATGATTATTTGACTATGATGATATCAACTACGTCACGATACTCCCCATCGGGCCCACCGGTAATACGTGGAAATATCGGGGTGTGACATTCAACTGTGCAGGGATGAGAATGATGAGGACTTTACGAACTTTGAATTACAAGTCAAGGGTCAAGTTAGGGAACTCTTGATGAGACAATAAAAATCCAGAATAATGAAGAGTTTTGGCATCATCTGTTCCAGGGGAGATTGTTGGGATTGGACCCTACCAAAGGAACAGTTGATAAAGCCAAAACTGGATCAGATCAGTGGATTCACAATAAGCAGTTGTTTGCAACAGTTCTTTCCACTTGAATATGGCCTAACATCTTATATCCTCTAACTACTGCCCTTCTACAACAACTGCTGATCTACAACAACTCATGGTATCTAAAGACTGTTGAAGACCAAGCATTGATGCTCAATCTACTGATGTGGGTCAAGCACTGCTGAAGACACAAAGTACTACTGTAGCTATAATAGTGGAATGAGAAGCAATAGTTTACTTAGTATTTTGTTTATTCATTGTAATCAGTAGTTTGTAAGCAGTGTTTGTATAGATCAGTGGTTAGAGGTTGTTAGGAGGTTAGATGTCACTTTCATGGTGATGTCAGCAAAGATGCTTCAGTAGTTTGTTTTGTACTATAAATAGAACAGTACATTGTACTGTTCTATTAGCTCTCTTCATCACTAAGTCATCCTGTATGAACAATCACTGTAAGCTCAGGCTGAGGGGGAGATTGTATGCATGCATGCATTGTAATTGAAGATTGTAATAAATATAATCATTCAATTTCATGTTAAACATGTTTGTTGAAAACAATTCTCTCATTTGATTGTGTGTTGAAAGTTTGTTCCATTTAATTCCGCTGCACTTAATTCTAATTCATCTTCATTATTATCAAATGAGCACAATCATAAGAAACTCAGATCCTAACACATTGTGGGCATATCGGACGGCCTACAAAACTCCAATTGGTACAACTCCTTACCGGATGGTGTATGGGAAGGGATGTCATTTACCAATGGAGTTAGCTCATCGGGCGCGTTGGGCAATTAAAACGGTGAACGCGGATTACGATGAAGCGGGTAAGATGCGGAAGTTACAATTAAGTAAGATAGAAGAGATCCGAGACGAAGCTTATGAATGTGCATCGACGTACAAGGATAAGCTTAAAAAGGTTCATGACGCGAAAATTAAGAAGCGAGCCTTTGAAGTGGGCCAGAAAGTGTGGTTGTATAACTCAAGGTTGAAACTATTCGCGGGTAAGTTGAAAAGTAAATGGATGGGTCCCTATGTCATTAGGCGAGTGGGTCGATTTGGTGATGTTGATATCCAAGATGTTCACACCAACAAGCAACAAACGGTGAATGGACATAGGCTCAAGCCGTATTTGGAAGGCAATGACATCAACAATTTGGAGCTTGACAAAGTGGGCTACATCTTACGCCTGGTGGATGAGGAACAAGCATAAGAGGCCCAGGTTTGGTATATGTACATATGTAGCTTAGTTAGTTTGTTTTATTTTGTTTTGTTTTGCATATTTACTGTATTCGCTTGGAACTTGTGTTTGAAACAAGTGTGGGGACGTTCGTACGGATGGCTCTAACATAGTGTTGAGGACAACACCGGTTTTTCAAGTGGGGTAGGGTAAATTTCCATGTTTTTGAAAAAAAAAAACATCTAAAAAATGAATTTTTGGCGAAGTATTAATCCCCAGGTGCTACCGTAATTTACGGTAGGCACCGTAATTTACGGTAGCTTTGGGGAATTTAAACCTTTACGCCTGTTTGCTACTGTCTTACGGTGTCACGGCCCCCGGCCCGATTTTACCCGGTCCAGGAGCCGCGGGACAGAAACCCTTGGTAATTATTACGTTGGCAGCGGAAGTTTAACATGATCTTTTAATACTTGAAAATGCCCAATTGTTTTATTATACCATTTGGGGTTAACATCCATAATTTACAATAAAGGTGATTTCACTAGGAAATCCCTGGTTTACAAAAACACGTTCATTTATTTTATTTAGCCACTTCTTCAAGCTTGTAGTACTACACGGCACTTTTTCCTAGACCACAGCAGATCACCTGAAACATGTTTTAAAATAATTTTTATCAGCAGGGAAATACTGGCGAGTCATTCAAGTTGCACAAAACGACACATTGTTATAATATACAGTATTAAGGGTGATTACAATGTTTTTATCAACCAATTACCCCAAGTCGGTATTTATCACTTGACAGTATCGGTGACTATGGTCAAATCACCCATTGGCTACCCCGTTGTCCAATGGTGACGGGTATCAAGTAATGTATACAAAACCCCACATACCGGTAGTAATTGAAGATTACAAAGACTTAATCCCTGTAATTATAACTTTGAAAATAAATAGAGTTTCGGAAACAATTTGGTAAAAAGAGAATGACTCACATTGCCAATTTAATCGGACAGAACCTTTGCCTACTGATTTAACCTCTTAACCTAGTTTAAATAACAATGCACACGAAACTAGGTCTATTACGATGCGTCTAAACTAGGATATGGATGTGTGTTGATGCAACGTCAAAAAGTTATAGCTTATGCCTTTAGACAACTTAAGAAACATGAAGAGAATTACACAACCCATGATCTAGAGTTAGGAGCCATAGTTTTTGCCCTTAAGATTTGGAGACACTATTTAAATGGAAATAAATTTGTTGTCTTCACCGATCATAAGAGTTTAAGATATATTTTTTGGCAAAAAGAATTAAATATGAGACAGAGACGCTGGATGGAAGTTCTTAGCGATTACGATTGTGATATCCAGTACCATGCTGGAAAAGCTAATGTAGTAGCTAATGCTTAAAGTCGAAAATATCATGAAAAACCAAAGCGAGTACGTTCTCTCAGATTAAATCTACAAGTTGATTTAAATGAGCAAATTAGAGAAATACAGGAATCAGCAATCAAGGATGATGCTGAAAAATTAAAAGGAATGATTAAGGAATTAGAACAAGGAACATATGGAATTTAGAAGTTCCATAAGAAGAGAATGTGGATACCTGAATAAGGAAACCTACGCCACAGAATTCTAGAAGAAGCTCATAAGTCTAAGTATACGATACATCCCGGAAGTGATTAGATGTATCAAGATTTAAGAAAGAACTTCTGTTGGATAGGAATGAAAAAGGATATAGCCAATTATGTTGCTAAATGTCTAACTTGTTCTCAAGTTAAAGCTGAGCATCAGAAACCCTCAGGATTGTTGCAACAGTTAGAAATGCCAATATGGAAATGGGAATTGATAACAATGGACTTTGTTACCAAATTACCCAAGACAAGAAAAGGAAATGATACAATCTGGGTGATTGTAGAGAGATTGACCAAATCTACTCATTTCTTACCCATGAATGAAACTTTCAGTATGGAATAGTTTCATTACATGGAATTACTTTATCTATCGTATCCGATAGAGATAGCCATTTTGCTTCTCATTTTTGAACAAGTTTCCAAAAAGCAATGGGAACCAGGTTAAATCTAAGCACAGCATATCATCCACAAATGAACGGACAATGCGAAAGTACAATCCAAACTATGGAAGATATGCTTAGAGCCTGTGTAATTGATTTCGAAGGAAATTGGGATGACCATTTACCATTAATAGAATTTTCCTACAATAACAGCTATCATACTAGCATTAATGATGCACCATTCGAAGCACTTTATGGACGAAAGTACAGAACTCCAGTCTGTTGGGCAGAAATTGGAGAAAAGCAATTATCTTGACCAGAGATAGTATAGGAAATGACAGATAAGATAATTCAAGTTAAAGAAAGACTAAAAGCAGCACAAGATCGTCAAAAGAGTTATGCAGATAACAGACGAAAACCTTTAGAACTTCAAGTAGGAGATAAGGTACTATTAAAAGTTTCTCCATGGAAAGGAGTAGTCAGATTCTTTAAGAGGGGAAAGCTAAGCCCCAGGTATGTTGGACCTTTTGAGATTATTAGAAGAATAGGACCTGTAGCCTATCAGCTACAACTGCCGGAGGAAATGGCAGGAATACATGATGTGTTTCATGTATGTAATCTCAAAAAGTGCTTAGCAGACGAATTACTAGTGATACCTCTTAAGGACATAGAGGTAAATGAGAAACTCAAGTTTATCGAGAAACCCGTTCAGATTGAAGATAGAAAGATCAAGAACCTCAAACATAAGAGACTATTCCTGGTCAAAGTGAAATGGGATTCCAAGAGAGGACCAGAATACATTTGGGAACTTGAATCAGAGATGCAAAGGAAATACCCACACCTGTTCTTGTAGATCTCGAGGACGAGATCCAAAACAAGGTGGGGAGGATATAACAACCCTCTTTAAAATATTTTGGACACCCCTAAATGTCCCTAAATATACCCCGTATGTGAGAAATAGACCCGGAATAACCCTATACTTATAAAAAAAAACAACAAAAACCAAGTTTGGCAGTCTCTCGCGGGGAACGACGGAGACCTCTTTGGTCCTTCGCGGGGAGCGACAGCCATTACTTGGCTGGCACACAAGTGCGCCACTTGTCCTACGCGTGTCAAGCCTAGCCTACTGACTAGACCAAGCTACAGCCTCCTTTTAGTCCCTCGCGGCCTGCGACAAGCTTAGCCTGGGGCTTTGCGGGGCGTGACAAGGTGCCGGATCAGCCTATATAAGGGGGGTCATGGCTCATTTGAATCCTTGTTAATTTCCGAATTCTCTCTCAAACTTCTTATAAGTAGAATTTCTGCTCGGGCATAATACCCACTATAAAGTGAAGCTTGCCTCGTTGTAAGTACTATAACCCTGCTATTACCCTACACGATTGATTTAAGATTCCGTAATACATGTCGGCTCTGCCCAACTCAGTCATTGGAATTCTATCTCGTTTGTACACCTGATTGATTTAGGATTCCGTAATGCATGTCGGCTCTGCCCGACTCAGTCATTGGAATTCTGTCTCGAGTTGTACGGTTAATTTAAATTGGGTTATTTTGCAAACACATATGCATTATTTGATTTAATAGATAATAACCAGGAGATTCTCAAGAAGCTTTAGTATTATCCAAATTTGCAATGTGAGTACATCTGCTTTTTGCCACCTTTTCATATGAGTCAAAATGTTTTACCAAAGCCTCAAATGTTTTTAACTTACACTTAACAGTAATTGAGTATTTATGATTCTACAATTACTGCCGGTATGTTGGGGTTTTGTATATAAAATGTGGAAAAACGTTTTCATTGGACAAAGAGTTAGCCAATGGATAATATGACCCACAAGTCAGGGTTTGACAGTACTGAATGAGTAATTGATTAGATATAAACAAATGTAATTGTTGGATGCCCTCAATTTTGTAAAAGTGATAAAACTATTTGATTAAACTGGGATGCACTCACCAGTATTTCTTGCTGACAAAATGTTTTAAAACGCGTTTCAGTTAACATAATGTGAAAGCCAAATAGAAGCCAGCTGGAGAGCACTGAAGGCTTGGAAAAGTGACTATAAAAGTTATCTAAATAAACAAGAAGTTTTTGGTTTTCAATAATTAGGGTTTATCCCTACAAATGTATTGTCAAAATGAACTTGGGTTTTATCCCAAAGCTTTATTATTATAAAAGTTGGTGGTTTACTCTGATAAATATATTTCCTAACTACGATCCTGATGTATTCCGCTACCAAATTAATAAAAACCGATACCACCTGCTTTGAGGCTTGCGGCGTCAGCTTCTGGGGTAGGGGTCGGGGGCCGCGACAAGGATCATCAGATTTGTCTTAGGGGGAGATAAGGAAAGTTGTAAAGAAGACAGTGAAGATAGAAGAGAAGCCCAAAGAGCATAAATTCAGGTTATCGAAAAGACAAGTTAAGAAAGAAAAGGAAGAAGGCGAAAGCATATCTAGAAACGATTTTGTGCTCGGATACGACCGTTGATTCAGATAACCGTTCTGAAGAAACGTTTTACACTACTAAAAGTGATTATTCAAGTAAAACGAATTCGTCAGATATAAATCTAAGGACAGAAGAGAAGTCAGTAAAGAGAATAGTTGAAAAGAAAGTTGTTCATCAAATAGTGTTGAAACCAAAGCAAATTTGGAAAGCTAAGTTTTCAGACGAAATTTCTACTGTGGTAGAAGTTTCTAAACTGTTCGATGATAAGAGGGATTGTGAATGGACTATTGTTTCTTATGTCAATGAATTTGGTCAACTTAAATCCAATATGGATTGGGTGCTAATTCAAAATTAATTAAGTTCATTTACGTGTGCAAGATAACCAAGCTGTGAACAAAAGTAAATTCAGATACAGTGGTTATTCATGCAAAGGTTAGTGAAGTGAAAAGTGGAGACGAGATAAAGGGTTTGAGTGTTCCACACAAACAAAATGGTAATCCCGCATTCACATTCTTAAAACTCGTTGCTGGTTAAAGTGAAAGATTCTTATTTTCGATTTCAGAAAGATATTTTTGATTTTAGGGGGTAAAAATATTATTCAAAATTTCGATAAAATTCAAAAATATCATTTCAAAATCATTTAAAATTGATAAACTTTTCAAAAGGCCAAAAACAATAGAAAATTTTCAAAATGTCAAAAACATTGAAAAATGTTAAAATGAGATTGTCGTTGCAAAAGGTGTCAAAAACATTGAAAAATGTTAAAATGAGATTATCGTTGCAAAAGGAGCAATGATAGTAAATCAGTAGACTATTAGTGTATGCTAAAGGTTTGTATTGTTTAAAATGGTTAAACTATCTCACTAAAGATGTGTTGGTAGGCTCCGCTAGACTAGTAGTTTTGTGAAAACGATACAAACTAAATAGAAAAGCCTAGTTCTAGTGGGAAACGCGGTTGAAAGCATAGTACTTCGTTTTGGCCTTCGTGATTGTGTACATACTCGGTAATTGTTGAATGCTGAAAAGCATAAGAAACCGGTGTGTTTGTGAACTTTCACAACTTATTGAAAAGTCATTGTGATTGTGTTTTCATTTCTAAATGATTTAAACTTGTTTTATTTATTTATTATGTTTAAACTGTAAGTATTACATTTTAGTATGTTTATATTTATGCATTCAATATTAAAAATCCAAAAAGTTTTTCTTTAAAAAAATTTCCATAGAAATCTGATAATGTTGAATGTGAGCCAGACCAATGAGACTGCTGAGAAACTGTTTGTAAGTGGATATGTGTGATTGAGCATTAAATCTGATAAGATATTCAGAGCATCATTCAAGGGGAGATTGCAGTTTCATTGGAAGATGTTATCCAAGACAGATCAAGACTTAAAATCACAGATTTCTAGCTATGTCCAAGGGGGAGATTGTTAGTGAAGTTTATGTCCAGAGCTTAGAAATCTCATAAGCATAATGTGGATAGAGTCTTGAGTCTGTGTAATGTGTTCCCCGACAGAGGTTTCACTAGGGTTTTGCTAGGATTCGTTATAGTAGTTTGGGTACATGAGATCTAGATAATTATGACATCATCATGGTGGAATGATGACAATACATTCACAACCATATGCATAGTTGATGATACATCATAAAAGAATGCATGCATGGTGAAGAATGTAAGCTGAGATCAACGAACAACTACTAGACATAATACATTGATCAACAACATGCATGATATATGCGTTGGTCTCATACGCATCAATATGAATGCAAAACTCGTGCGCTTTAGAGTCATACGCATGAGTCACATCTTCTATAAATAGGCCAAGAGTCATGCGTTTCAAGGAGTTCTTCACATTTGCTGAGTTCGAGTTCGAGGGGAGCTTTGTAATAGGAGTCAAGTACTACCGAAACTTTATCCGGTTGATGTTTGAATCATAATAAAATCCTAATCATTTATATTTACATTACGCGGTGCACGATTACGGTTTCGTTTACGGCGGTTTACGGCTTCCGCACGTAAACGAAACAAAAAGCAGAACTTATGTTCATTTTGGTGAACCGTTTCGGATCCTACAAATTATTATCCATATTTTATTCCTAAATAAACATGTAACCAGATAGTTACTAGTTTTGTAACCCTTAAGTATCCATATTTTATTCCTAAATAAACATGTAACCAGATAATTACTAGTTTCGTAACCCTTAAATTACATTAAGATTCAAAATATGTACCTAATTATAATTACCAACTTTAAAATTTAATATGTTGATATATATATAGGCTAGGAGTTTGCTAGAAAATCCAAATTTCCTAAAAAGTGTAAAAAGTCACAAAACACCATAATGTCAACCATAAAACACACAAAAAACCCACAAATAACATAATGAAGATTACTAAAACATCATGTATGTGGGTTTGTGTTGTGTTTTAGGTGTTAAGGCTCTGATTATGGAATGACAAATGTTATTGTGTTTTATGTTGTTTAGCATTTTGTGTTTTATATTCATAGTTCTACGATGGTGTGTTTGAAGTTTTTATAAGCTATTAGGGTTTGAATATGGTGTTATAGTAATCTTCATTCTATTATTTGTGAGTTTTAGGTGTGTTTTATGGCTGAAATTATTGTGTTTTATGACTTTTTACACTTTTTAGGAAACTTGGACTTTCTACCCGAACCCCACCCTATATATATATATATAGGACAAAGATCCGTTAGGAACCACCCTTTATTGCGAGAATCGCGAGAACCAATGTGAAAACAACCATAAATGCCTAAAAATAGCTAAAAACACAAACAAAAAAAATTCATATTTTTTATAAAAAAATCGCCACTTTTATTAGCAAAAAAAAAAAGAAAAAATTTTTTTTGCTACTAAAAGTAGCGATTTTAACATAAAAAATTAAAAAAAATTAAAAAAAAGTAGCAAAAATAATAAAAAAAATTTAGATTTTTTTTTTATTTTTTTAGATTGTTTTTAGATTTTTTTAGGTTTTTTGGGGTTTAGTTTTTAGCATTTTAGCTTGGGGGTGGGGGTTTAGGTTTGGGGGGGGAGGGGGGTTTAGGTTTTGGGGGGGTTAGGTTTTTTTTAGATTTTTTTAGCTATTTTAGGTTGTGTTCATATTGGTTTCTCGCAATAAAGGTGGTTCTCGCATGAACCTTATCCTATATATATATATATATAGGGTCGGGATTTAGAGAAAACGGTAGAAAGTGTGAGAACGCTTATGGATCGTCCGATCAAAACAATCTATGGACTAGATTGGCGCGGTGGCGTTTTCGTAAATAACATCAATTTTATTAGGTGGACGCGCTTCATTAAGGGTAAAATGGTCGTTTGACTTCTCCACACAAAACGCTATCTCATGAAATAAAACGCCAAAACAAAAATCACACACCATTCTAACTAAAAACACCATTAGATATAAAACGCCAAACTTAATTATAGTAAAATCCCGCCTAAAAAAACCGCCAAAAAAATCTTATATATACAACACCTCAGACCTTTAATTAAAAACACACACAAAAACCCAAACGTCATATTTAATATATCTCATTCGTCTTAGAAACACCAAAAAACCCAAATATCAAATATCTTCTAAACCAAAACGTTTTTTTGAAATTCAGTTTGGCTGTCTGTAAGATTTCGCTCAATGTAATGGACAAAATCCTTAAGTGAGGATATTGTCCATTTCATTAAGTAAAATCTTATTAACTTATCATCAACTTCCATCCAATTTATAACGCCAAAACATACAAAAAATTATTGAGATTTGTTGTCAATAAAGTTTAGTTGTATGGGGTGGACAACATTGTCAGTTATCTTTCTTAACCGATGATTAACAGTGTTGTCCATCTCATACAGCAAAACATTATTGATTTTAGCATGATCAAATTTTGAGGTTTAAGGTGCTTTTATTTGGTGGCGTTCTCTTTATCGGTAAAACGCCAAAAAAGTTAAAAAAATCAAACATCGTTCATTGAAAATTCAAGATTGTTGGCTGAAGGGTCCAAACTCAATAACATTTTGTTGCATGAGATGGACAAATCTTCAAGAAAAGATGCTGATGTCAGACTTTGTGCTTCCAAACAGCCATAAAAAAACTACTTGAAAAACAAAAAAAAAAAAAAATGAATCATACGAAAGTCGAACCGGCCAGTTAAGATGATTCAAAAAAGAAGAAAGAGACTGGTGACAGTGAAGATTTGGAAGATCAGTTGTTTATATATTCTTTTTTTTTTTAATTTTCTTTTTCAGTTGATTGTTATATAATAAAAACGCCATATATAATAAAAACGCCAAAACAGCCAAAATGCTTGTTTAAACGCTATCATGCCGTAAAACGCCCCCATAAACTCCCAAACTATAATAAAATTACTTTGAAAAAGTATTATAAAAAACCCAAAAAATAAAAAAAATAAAATAAAGCAAACTTGAAAATGTAACTAGAAACAGTAACTACAAAACATTAAAAATGAAGAGACGGAAAATTTATTATATTAGAATCTAAAACGCCAAACTTGAAAGACGGGACGAGTTACAGACTTCAGAGAAAAAAGCTTATCAAAAACAATAATTACAAACAGTAACTGAAACGACGAATACTTTATTAAAATAATGCACCGCCTAACCTATGCCGCCAAAAGAAATCCTATAAAATAATAACTCTCAGCAACTTTCATTTAATCAAACCAAAAAAACAAACGCCAAAAATAATAATATGCTATCGCCAAAAAATCAAAAAAATCAAAGATGGCTAATATGCTATCTTGGATATTCAGTATTGTTTTTTGTGAAGTTTCACTGAATGGATTGTTAGCTGAGAGGAGTAACTCAGAAAGATTTTGCTGCATGAGATGCACAAATCTTCAAGAAAAAGATATTGATGACAATCGAAGCTTGGATGAGGAAAAGAGATCAATGACACTAAAGAGTGGCATGATTATAAAGATGAAGATGACGATGAAGAAAAAGCGAAAAACTCATCCACACGTCATAGATCTATGTACCCAAACATCCACAAAAAGCCACTTCAACAGACGAGCAGGCAAAATAATCAAACCGATGGGTTTGTTAAATTTTACATAAAACGCCATATATTTGGTGACAGTTCTAGTACTATTAAAGAAGAGAGAGACTGATGACAGTGAAGATTGTGAAGAGAGATCTGATTATGATTTTTAATTTATTTTCTTCGCTTCTATTTTTTTTCCCTGTGGTTGTGATATAATCTTACAATTGTAAAACGCCAAGTTACCACAAAAGTCAAAATGTATATAAAAAATAATAGAACAATGGGCCATCTTGTTTAAAACGCCTTGAAAAAACGTCATTCAGATAGATTTCCTGACCACCCTGGGGTTCCAATGGCATACGATTTGAAAAACGCCATAAACGCCAAAATGTTAATACGATGAAACCATTAAACGACATTAATTATTGAATTTGGTTAACGCCAAAAATATTAAACCCCAAAAAATAAAACAATATTGGGAAAAGCGGAACTAGAAAGTAGAAGATAAATGACAAAAAAGCCCCTCCGCCCTTCTCTAAGCCACGTGACACGTGTTGGGCCAGGATGCGTTCTCACCGTTCTCACACTTTTGAGCGTTTTCTCCTGATCCCGTTTCTATATATATATATATATATATATATATATATATATATATATATAGGAACGCGATCAGAAGAGAACGATTTGAAGTGTGAGAACAGTGAGAACGATTTTCAGCCATGAGATCTTTGTAATTTGTGACTAAGATGATGCGGTGGCATTTTTGTAAATAATGGGAACCTTATAACTATCAGGAGGGGTATAATTGGAAGATCTAAACAAGGGTGCACATGCTAATCACATGCCATTTTCCCCCATCATATTTTGATGCGTGTGAAGTGTTATATATATTAGGTGTATATTTTAAGCCCCTTTAACACTTCTTTTTAGCCAAGTTTTAAATTTATAAAACACGATATTTTACTAACACTAAACACACATATGGGCAAGTGCACCCATCGTGAGCGTAGTATAGTGTTGGTAAGATACCGAGGTCGTCCAAGGACACAAGAGCTTTTAATACCGGTTTATCCTCAACGTCTAATCAAATCAAAAAAGTTTAGAAAAAATGTTTTAAACTAAGAAAAATAAAAACTAACTAAAATGCTGAAAATAAAAATAAAAAGAAAAAACAGATAGTCAAGATGAATCACTTGGTTCCGACTCGTATCTAGTGTAACCTTTGATTATTTCCGCACTTTTGCACTATTTTAAGAGATTATCTTAGTTATTGTAGTAGGCCCCTCTTTTGAAGGTGACGTTACCCTCACCCCAGTAGTTTGAGTCAGCAAGGATACAATCCTAAAAGGGTGGATTATTGGAAGATAATTAATTAAGTTATTAATGCAAATTATGGTAGGCCCCTCTTTTGGAGGTGACGTTACCCTCGACTAAGTAGTCTGAGTCAGCAGGGATACAGTCCTAAATAGTCGGGTTATAGTATTAATAGTAGTTAACTTATGAGGGGATCAAAGAGTTTGGACCCCCGCCATCCAATACCGTTAAGTATTGAGGTCCAACTAAATTTGACCCAAGTCCATTGCAGGACCTCTAAACGCTGAACAATGGCAAGAACTTTACCAAACCGTTCCCTTAACCCCCGACCAGGTAGCCAACATACCTCCATATAGACCGTGGAGATATGAATGGTGAAAATCTTTTATTTTATATAGACAGTAAAATAATGCCAAGACACCACGGACAAACGATAAGGAAAGATCACCTTCAACATAAGAAACTAGTTATTAAAGTCATTAATACAAAACCAAGTAAAAAGTGCAAAAGATTAGAAATAAAAAGTATTACACTAGACACTTTGTCTTCACCAAGTGATGTAAGAGACTTAGGCAAACATGGTCTTGATTGTCAAGAACTCTTACGATCAATCTTGGATCCCGAGTCGACTCACATACTCTACGATGGACAATGGATGATGGTGGTGGATGATGGTGTTATGGTGGTGGTGGGTGAAGTGTGAGAGATGTGGTGTGCCAAGGGATGGTTTGAGCTTGAGCCAAGCACTTCTATTTATAGGCTGAATAGAAGCTCGGGCACGGCCCCGTGTCCACATCCTTCTCTTTCTTCATTTAATGCAGTTTTGTCTTTTTAGTTGACCACGCCCCCGTGTCCGCTGAGCACGACCCCGTGGTGCAGAAGAATCTTTGTACTATGCAGATTTGCTGGATTGTGCGAATCTTATAGTTGACCACGGCCTCGTGTCCGCTGAGCACAGCCCCGTGGTGGGCAATAGAAGCTTCTACCACTTTGTCTTTTCTGCTGACACTTGGGCACGCCCCCGTGCTGGCTGAGCACGGGGCGTGTTCAGGCTTCTGATCTCTTGTTTTGCTTGGGAAGATGCTGTCGTGGGGTCGGGCATGTCACGTCTTGTTCCTTTTCTTGTATTTATGTTAGATTTTGTTGTCTTTTTGCTTCTTTTGTTAATTTGAGCTCATTTAATCCTGAAAATACAAAAGGAAGACAAAAGCACACTTTTTCCAACATTAGTACTAAAAAAGGGTTAGTTGTATGCCTCGTTTGATGAAATTTATATGTTGCATTTTTAACACATCAAATACCCCCACACTTAAATCTTTGTTTGTCTTCAAGCAAAACTCTTTAATATGTGGCTATTACACTCCCAAATGGAATGGGTAGAGAAGAAGGTTTTTGGGCTTGTCGTAGAGTGTCGGGATTTCCAAGGTTCTTTATTTAATTTTATTTTTATTTATTTACAATCCTATTCGTCATGATTTATTTAAAACTTTTCGTAAGATAAATTACTTATTAGGGCATAACATGCCTCTTTAAAATTCTATTTATATACAAGTTCACATACCTCACGGGGATCACTCAACACTCGGCCGAAAATGTATTTTTGTGGATCACTCGAGAGCGGCATGGAACTTACTCCTACCATAGGCTTGCCAAGCAATCAATCCTCCTCCTTTTTAACTTATATACATTTGTAAATATCAAGAGGACTTTGTGGGTGAAGGGTTAGGCTTGGGTTAAAGGTAGGTAGTTGGGTTGGTGGTTAGTGGTTAGTAGAAAAAAGGCGAAAAGCGTAACAAGTGTCGGTTTTCGTAAGACTTTCTATTTTTGTAACTTTTATTTTGATGAAGCTATTTATTCAAACAAAGTTATTTTTGATGAACTTGTTTGTTTATTTTCTTTTGCTTCATCATCAACACAAATTTTTTTTTTTTTTTTTTTGAAAAGTCATACGAAAAATCGAACTTGTTACTAAAACAAATGGGTAAAAATGAAAAAGGTTTTGGTGGGTAAAAAGGGTGTTTGGTTTGGGTTATGAAATGAAAAGGTTTAGGCTCAAAGGGGCTAACTAGGGGGATTTTGGGTAGGTGGTAAAAAAGAAAAATAATGGTGTAGAAATAAAAAGGGTTAGTCCTAATGCCTCCATCATTTACTTACTCGGGTTTAAGTTGGTAAGGACCGGGAATGTATCGTCATGGCAAGTTCTAGAGTCGTAAGAACCAAGCGGCTATTCACACAAGAAACGAAAAATGAGCATTTAGTTCTAATGATATGTAATTGTATGCTCAATAAAGGCTCAAAACTCACTTTTGTGGGAATGGGTTTTTATTTGATCAAGTATATATAATCAAATTTTAACTAAGCTTGTCATGCCTTTTCATAATTTTCTTATGTTGGTTCTTTTTATCACGACGCTATCGGTTGTAAATTCGTAAAAATATAACCTTTTTGAGGACTTGAATTTCCCGAGTTAAACCTAGACAAGAAAAAAATGAAAATTTTTGAAAAAATTTGGGGTGATTAGCGATTCCAATAGAGGTTTGTGTAAGGCTTGTATTTAGGACTTGTAAGATTCAAGGTTTTAGCATCCCCCCCCCCCCCCACACTTAAATTACACATTGTCCTCAATGTGTCCCAAAAATAAGTTTTTAGGTTGATTGAATGTGTGAAAGGTGTGAAAAAGCAAAAAAATTTGTGTTACTGGGCGCTGAACACGACCACGTGTTGTCCGGGCACGGCCCCGTGTTCAAGTGCCAGTAACAAAATTAAAACAAGAGAAACAGAAGTCTGGACACGGGGGCGTGTTGGGTGAACACGGCCCGTGTCCAGTTACCTGAACTGGGTCTTTTTCTGCAGACTGTGCAGCATGGGGCCGTGTTGGGTGGACACGGCCCGTGCCGAGCTTATTGTAAACGAAGAAATTTGTCGGACGGTTCCGTTTTCCTGCATGGAGTGCTGGTTCAAGTTTTCCTTGCATCCTTTGCCATCTCAAGTGTGTTTTATTCCATTTAACGCCATTCAAACACCAAATTAACTAAAACCATCATTCATTAATCATAGAGAGAATTACATAATAGTCCTAAAAATGAAAAATAAAGCAGAAAATAAAAGTTAAAAGTCCTAACAGGTCAAGTGATTCGTAAAATCTTCCTAAGGAGTTCTACTTCTACAATAAGAACCAAAATTCCGGAAATAGATTTCCGGTTTAAAAGCCTTGTAGAACTCCAAGCCGAACGGTGTTCCTTAGATGTTGCTAGAGCCATTCTTCTATCTCCCTCGGGAGAAGGGAGGCGGCTTCATGTTCCTCGACATCTTGAGGAGGAGGAGCGACACCAATTGGAACCCCTTGTAGGATGTCTCGAGGAGGTTCCTGATGTAGGGTGTACCATTCGGCTGGAATAACGACTTCCGGCACTACATTCCATGCCCTTTGGGTGATAATCGGTACCAAAGGAGGAGAGGCGAGAATGTTCAACCTTTGGTGCAAAAGGTTGACCTCCCGGAGACATCCTTCTAGTCCCACTGTCAAATGATTAATGCGGTCGACCAATGCCTCTTCCACACTCGTTACTTCATCAAGAGCTTCTCTTAAGGCGTAAACATAGTTTACAAGAGAATCCTCAACCGTAGATGATCTTCTCCCCTGCTGGTTGTTCCTGGAATGCGACGAAGAGTTTCCGCTTGTTCTGCTTGCCATTCTGAGAAAACATGCCGAAAAGAGTTCAATTTTATGGGTCCAGTACTTCGGACACGGCCCCGTGTTCAGATATCTGCAGGATTTTTGGACAAGGAATCTTGGGGTTTCAAATTGTTTTTATGATTTTTGAAGCATTTTTGAACTTAAACAACTTAAAACATTGTTATAGAACTTATTTTTATCAAGATTCCACGAACAAAAATCTAACAAACATCTCAATAAGGCTTGAAACTATAGAAGGTTCAAGCTTTAATGGAAGTATGAGGAAAATTGAAGAAGATGAAAGTGGATAAAAGAGGAAAGGACAAGAAGATAGTTGAGAAACTTCTTTTAGAAAATACCTAGTATGGTATGTGAGAATATTCCTCAAATCTCTGTCCCTGGAATGGTTCAAATGTGCAGGATTCTTGGCTGCATTTATAGAAAACGACAGTACGTTGCGCACGGCCCCGTGTCGGCTGGACACGGCCCCGTGTGCAGATGGAATCCTGACACATTTTTGTCCGCATTCTGATAAAATCAGAAGGGAATCTTTTGGGTGGACACGGGGGCGTGCTGACCTGGACACGGCCCCGTGTCTAGAAGCTGTCTTAAGGAATTCTTCAAATTTCAAGGAACTTTCCCGGATCGGGTGGTTCCTTACTAGATGGAACAACCTCAAAGTGCCTAAGATACCTTAATTGATCTAGATTAAGACGAGAACGCAAGAGGTTGTCGGTGAGGGTGATTCCTAAGCTATATGTAGGTGGACAAGTCCAACCCTTTTCTGGGCTCTCGTTAAAGAAGGTGTATGTCGAATCGCTCAGGTCTATGTATGCATCGAACGAAGTCGATGGGGAGTCCTTCACGGCACAATCGACACAGGGACGACTATCGCTCAAGTCCTTACTAGAGTTAGAAGTATCATTAGAAACAATGAAGTTGTTTAAATGCGTTTCCAACCTTTCTTCTTGGTTATCGTCTTGGAAAAGATTATTGAAATCTTCCCTAAGTTCTTTTAACCAATTAATAATTAGATCTTCTAGTTGAAATAATTCATCGAGAAGCATTTCTCCTAGAATATCTGGTTGGGCGCATTCGAGGGACAGATAGGGATTATTTTTACTTTCGCCCCTCTTAAGGATACTAGGAAATGATGGGTCTATATAGTGGGGTTTATAATTTAGAAAAAAGCATTCTAATTCTTTATGGTTACCACCACATAATTGACACCACATAGTACCATAAGAGTGCCGAAAGTAAAAAGTATCAGTATCACTCATGTTTGTGTCAGAAATTACCAACCGTCGGGATCTTACGGTTTTGTTTTCAGTAACTGAAACTTGGGCACGGGGGCGTGTTTAGTGGGCACGGCCCCGTGTTCAACTTACTGTCTGACTTAAAACAAGATTGCCAGTTCCAATGATTGGGCACGGGGCGTGTTCAGCGGGCACGGCCCGTGCTGGGTTCTGCAGAAGCTGAAAAACTAAAAAAAAATCCTAAAAAAATGAAAAATAAGAAAAACGATTAAGCCGTTGATTCCTAACTTTCTTAAAATCCTTGTGTCCCCAGCAACGGCGCCAAAAACTTGATGCGTGTGAAGTGTTATATATATTAGGTGTATATTTTAAGCCCCTTTAACACTTATTTTTAGCCAAGTTTTAAATTTAAAAAACACGATATTTTACTAACACTAAACACACATATGGGCAAGTGCACCCATCGTGAGCGTAGTATAGTGTTGGTAAGATACCGAGGTCGTCCAAGGACACAAGAGCTTTTAATACCAGTTTATCCTCAACGTCTAATCAAATCAAAAAAGTTTAGAAAAAATGTTTTAAACTAAGAAAAATAAAAACTAACTAAAATGCTGAAAATAAAAATAAAAAGAAAAAACAGATAGACAAGATGAATCACTTGGTTCCGACTCGTATCTAGTGTAACCTTTGATTATTTCCGCACTTTTGCACTATTTTAAGAGATTATCTTAGTTATTGTAGTAGGCCCCTCTTTTGAAGGTGACGTTACCCTCACCCCAGTAGTTTGAGTCAGCAAGGATACAATCCTAAAAGGGTGAATTATTGGAAGATAATTAATTAAGTTATTAATGCAAATTATGGTAGGCCCCTCTTTTGGAGGTGACGTTACCCTCGACTAAGTAGTCTGAGTCAGCAGGGATACAGTCCTAAATAGCCGGGTTATAGTATTAATAGTAGTTAACTTATGAGGGGATCAAAGAGTTTGGACCCCCGCCATCCAATACCGTTAAGTATTGAAGGAGGTCCTACTAAATTTGACACAGGTCCATTGCAGGACCTCTAAACGCTGAACAATAACAATACCTTTACCAAACCGTTCCCTTAACCCCCGACCAGGTAGCCAACATACCTCTATATAGACCGTGGAGATATGAATAGTGAAAATCTTTTATTTTATATAGACAGTAAAATAATGCCAAGACACCACGGACAAACGATAAGGAAAGATCACCTTCAACATAAGAAACTAGTTATTAAAGTCATTAATACAAAACCAAGTAAAAAATGCAAAAGATTAGAAATAAAAAGTATTACACTAGACACTTTGTCTTCACCAAGTGATGTAAGAGACTTAGGCAAACATGGCCTTGATTGTCAAGAACTCTTACGATCAATCTTGGATCCCGAGACGACTCACACACTCTACGATGGACAATGGATGATGGTGGTGGATGATGGTGTTATGGTGGTGGTGGGTGGTGGGTGAAGTGTGAGAGAAGTGGTGTGCCAAGGGATGGTTTGAGCTTGAGCCAAGCACTTCTATTTATAGGCTGAACAGAAGCTTGGGCACGGCCCCGTGTCCACATCATTCTCTTTCTTCATTTAATGCAGTTTTGTCTTTTTAGTTGACCACGCCCCCGTGTCCGCTGAGCACGACCCCGTGGTGCAGAAGAATCTTTGTACTATGCAGATTTGCTGGATTGTGCGAATCTTATAATTGACCACGGCCCCGTGTCCGCTGAGCACGGCCCCGTGGTGGGCAATAGAAGCTTCTACTACTTTGTCTTTTCTGCTGACACTTGGGCACGCCCCCGTGCTGGCTGAGCACGGGGCGTGTTCAGGCTTCTGATCTCTTGTTTTGCTTGGGAAGATGTTATCGTGGGGTCGGGCATGTCACGTCTTGTTCATTTTCTTGTATTTATGTTAGATTTTGATGTCTTTTTGCTTCTTTTGTTAATTTGAGCTCATTTAATCCTGAAAATACAAAAGGAAGACAAAAGCACACTTTTCCAACATTAGTACTAAAAATGGTTAGTTTTATGCCTCATTTGATGAAATTTATATGTTGCATTTTTAACACATCATGTTTAAACGCCAATAACTTTTTTATACGTGATTATTTTCTAAAAAAAATTACACCATAAAACTCAGCGTTTTTTTATCTTTCCAATTAGTATACTATTGATATATACTTTTCAAAAAAATGAAATGGGTTTTATGGCGTTTTTCTGAACTGGGTGTTTTATGGCGTTTTAGACTAGTTATTTTTATGGCGTTTTTTATGAACTATGTGTTTTTATGGCGTTTTAACTAGGTATTTTCATGGTGTTTTTCTGAACTGAGTGTTTTATGGCGTTTTAAACTAAGTTTTTCATGGCGTTTTTCTGAACTGAGTGTTTTGTGACGTTTTAACTGGGTATTTCATGGCGTTTTTCTGAATTTGGTGTTTTTATGGCGTTTTATTTGAACACACAGTTCATGTGTGTGGGTTTTTTTTTTTTAAATATTACCCCTTAGTGTAATTTAGCATCAATGTCACATGTCAACTCCAAAATCGTTCTCACCATTCTCACACTTTTCACCGTTCTCTCTAAATCATGACCATAAATATATGGTTCATACGAGAACCACATTTATTGCGAGAACCACGAGAACCAATGTGAACACATCAAAATAACCTAAAAAAAAACCTAACCCCCCTACCCCCCCCCCTAAAAAAATAAAAAAACCTACCCCCCCCCCCCTCCCCACCCAAGCTAAATGCTAAAAACTAAACCCCCCAAAAAACTTAAAAACACACAATTTTTTTTTAACATTTTTATGTAAAAATCGCTACTTTTAGTAGCCAATATTTTTTTAATAACGAAATCCAGTGATTTTTCATTAAAAAATATTATTTTTTTGATTTTTTAGCTATTTTTAGTTATTTTTTGTTGTGTTCACATTGGTTCTCGCGGTTCTCTCAATAAAGAGTGGTTCCTAAATGATCCTTCTCCTATATATATATATATATATATATATATATATATATACATATAGGGAGAAGATCATGCGAGAACCACTCTTTATTGAGAGAACCGCGAGAACCAATGTGAACACAACCAAAAATGCCTAAAAATAGCTAAAAATCACACACAAATTTTTTTTTAATATTTTTTATATAAAAATCGCTACTTTTCGAAGGAAAAAAAAATTAAAATTTTTTTTTCATTTTTTAAAAATTTTTTTTTTCCACTAAAAGTAGCGATTTGAGCATAAAAAATATAAAAAAAAAATTTTGATTTTTTTTTATTTTTTTAGATTTTCTTAGGTTTTTTGGGGGTTTAGTTTTTAGCATTTTAGCTTGGGGGGGTGGCGAGGGGTTTAGGATTTTGGGGAGGTGGGGGAGGGGGGTTTAGGTTTTGGGAGGGAGGGTTTAGGTTTTTTTTAGGTTTTTTAGGGGTTTTAGTTTTTAGCATTTAGCTTGGGGGGTTAGCTTGGGGGGGGGGGGGGGGTTTAGGTTTTTTTTAGGTTTTTTTAGCTATTTTAGGTTGCGTTCACATTGGTTCTCACGGTTCTCGCAATAAGGGTGGTTCTCGCATGAACTCCTCCCTATATATATATATATATATATATATACTGGAGGTTTATCTTGAGAACACTGAATATTGCGAGAACCGTGAGAACGAATGAAAAATCAATCAAAACCATTTTTAATATAAACCTCATTGTAATTAAAATACAACATCAAAATAAGAATTTACAACATCAAATAATTCATTTATTCTCTCAAAATCACCTTTATTAGATTTTTTACACATGTGTAAATATAACAAATTTACACACGTGTAAATGGCAAAACTTACACATGTGTAAATTTTCTTTATTTACGAATTTACGTAAATTTAAACGTGTGAATTAAATTTTCTAACATTGTATTCGAAAAATAATGATAAGTGTAAAAAAAGTGAATTTGAATTGTTTTTGACGAAGTTCTAGTGGTTTTAATTTCTTCGTTCTCACAGTTCTTACAATATCTAGTGTTCTCATTTAAACATTATTAAGAGAACCACTCTTATTGCGAGAACCAATGTGAACACAACAAAAAATATCTAAAAAAAATAAAAAAGACACAAAAGAAATTATTTATTTTTATTAAAATCGCTAAATTTCGTCACATAAAAAAACATAAACTACGACATATGCACATGTGCAGCAATAATTGTTCTATTTTTTTTAGTGACGAAATATAGAGATTTTAATAAAAAATAATAATATTTTTTGGGTGTTTTTAATTATTTTTAGGTATTTTTTATTGTGTTTACGTTGGTTTTCACGGTTTTCGCAATAAAGGTGGTTCCTAGTATATTTGCTATCAGAATCAATTTAAAATTCACATCAAATATCCACTTTTAAGAAGTTAAACTCTGTGCTATTATCTGCAATTCAAACGTTTTATAATTATAATTATAATTATAATATGAAACTCCGATAATATATGTATGCATGTGCTATTATCTTAAATTCAACATTACTAGGAAGCCAATTATATGGCAAGCTTAGCTTTTCTCCAATCTTAAATTGGACTATCCATCTGTAGTGATGTTAAGTATCATATTATCCTATTTTTATTTGTAATTTTGTGCATGTGATTTGTATATCAAAGTTTTATTCATGAATTCATTCCTTACATGAGTGTTATCTTAAGTTGTGCACGTAATTGGCATAAACAAATTTTATTCGTGAATTCAATTCTTATATAAGTGTTAGTTTCTTACGTAATTCTGACCTACACCACTATTTAGTTTACTTTACCGTAATTTTATACATTGTTTTTTAGGTTTTGGTTCTATGTTTTTTTTTCTTTATAACTAATTGTTTATTGAAAGTTATTTATTTGGATTTTGTGTTTCGGATTCTACTAAAAATTTTTGGATCACCGTGATTACTATCATGATTATTTAGAAATATTAATGTCCAAATTTGTTTCATTGCTATATGAATGAAGATTATTATTATTATTATTATTATTATTATTATTATTATTATTTTTTTTTTTTTTTTTTTTTTTTTTTTTTTTTTGCTAATACGTTGAATGATTTTGATATATCTATGTTCACCCGTAACTGTAATTTTTCTATCACTAGAACAACCTTCTTTTAATAAATTGCTCAATCATTCGGCACATCATTTTCAACAATGTAATCTGTTATTAAGTAAAATATTTAGCCCAACTACTTACAATCATAAACACACTCATACTGTACAAACTTTCATAAATTTGTACATTGTATTTATAATTTTAATACAAAACATATTAGTTGAGTCTCTATATCACACAAATAACTAATATAGTCTTTTAAATAAATGGATTAAATGTATTTTTAATTATGTTATACTCAACAATTTGTGTGATTCGTATAGATGAAGTGAATATGGTAGCTACATGTTTAAGCAATTGTTTAACTAAATTCGATTTACAAACTATAAAATTAGTAACTTTTTTACGTATGATGCTATATCTCTTGCTTTAGGGTTTTTCCAAAAAATTACTTTTAACTCAACTTTTTTTTGTTTTGTTTTTTTCAAATCTAAACTCATAAAGTTTGTTTTCTTCACCTTTAGCCACAAACTTTTTATTATTTACAATTTAACTTTATAACTTTTTTATTTTAACTTTGGTCTCCTGTACTTTTTAATTTTCGTAAATTTTCGCTTTACGTTTCATTCTAAATTTTGAGAGTTAACACGGCACAACGTGCGTGTGTGGTTAAACGTTTTTATGTTTTGCTTTACGCTTCGTTCAAAATTTGCGAATTAACACGGCGCAACGTGCATGTGTGGCTCTACGTCTTTATGTCTATTTTTCACGTTTGACAGCTACGTCGCAACACGTGGGTCTTAGATCGACTTAGTTATTCATTTCTATATTTTATGTTTTCGTCTAATTTATTTACATTAACACACCGCAACTTCAATGTATTGGTGCTATTTTGCACGGTTTTACACCACAACCATAACACATGGGCTTAATTCTAGTTTTTTCAAAATCGCAACAAATGTTCTTTGAGAGACAACAATCAACTTCCCGTAACTACATTATCAATATCATATGATATGTATAGTTGTTATGGCTACTCCAACAATTTAATTAAATTTAATTTAATACTAGATCACACACCTTAATCACCTTCACGTTATCTACTACCTAACTACCTAGTGGCGGATCTAGAAAATCCGCATATGGGTAACGTTTCAATAAAAAAGGGTAACGAAATCGAAAAAAAGTCAAAGTTTTCCAAAATTTACACTATCGTCGGAACGTCACCGGAGCGTCAAGGGGCAACGAAGGTTACCCCTTCTATCACTCTAGGTCCGCCCCTGTAACTACCTCAACCAACTATTTCAAGTCTTTAACGGAGTAGACGCCACTTTCCTCCATGTTCCAAGCCATTAATGATGCTGTCAACGAAGGTGGTGACATCGATTGAATATATATATTTTTTAAATAGTAATAACTAATTTGCCCTTGCATTGCGGCGGTACGTTATCGCATACATTCGATTGGTAACGGTTTGGTTCAGTTTGTTATAGAACTAGTCCGATACATGCACTTGATATAGAAATCAACATTTGTTTTACATTGTTTGAAAACAATAAAAACGAACATCGGTAACGACACCGATGTTCAAACGGTATCTTTTGATTCAGTTCGTCAAGGTACTAGTGCCGATATTGGCTTATCATGTAGACAGCGTGTTATAAACAATAAATTATCAAAACAATACAAGTATTGGTACCGATGCCGACGTCGTTCGGTAGGGCATGGTAGTAATACAGTGTTAGTTTAGTGAAAAAAATTACATTACCAAAACCAATATTGTTTGATCGATTTCAGTTTGGTTCACTACGGTAGCGGCACGGAATCCGTTATCACAAAAGAAATAAAAAATATGAATACATGCACAAGTACTGATGTTGTTCGGTGCGGTATAATAGAGATACGGTGTCAGATTATTAAAAGCTAAAACAATACAAATAAATATCGGTAACAATAATATATTGTTCGATCGGTTTCGATTTGGTACAATAGCGGTACAACACCTATTTACAATAAAATTTATATTGTTGAAAAAAAAATCGGCTCTTTTCAATAAAATTTATATCACAATATTGAAAATAAATAAACATAGAATGCAAGTTATTGAAAATCAAGTTATATGAATAAATTATTATTAAAAATAAATAAGCATAGAACGCAAGTTGTTGTTGTTGGTGTTATTATTATTATTAGTATTAGTATTAGTAGTAGCGGTAGGGGTAGGTAATGGTCGTGGTCGTGACGGACGCGGTAGCAGTGGCGGTAGTGGTAGTCGTCATAGCGGTAGGGGTAGGGGTAGCTGTAGTCGTAGTAGTAATGGTAGTAACAAACTTCATGTGTTTTTTAGAGGCGCGTATGGAATCTTTTCACCCCGCAATACAACATGAAAAATATTGTACGCACCATTAACTCCACTCAAAGTTGAGTGAGTTGAGACGGAAGCTGATGAGGTTTCATGTCCCTAAGAACCTCTACAATCACAAGAGAATTAATACAGATGAAATCAATCTATTGAAAACGACTAATGACCATGGTTGTAGAAATCGCTAGTCGTTAGTCGGCCAGTGGGGTGGGGTATAGAAATTAATCGGGATTAACTAGGGATTAATCAGATATAATCGTGATTGGTTGTAATTAATCAGAAATTAATCGAGATTAATCGATGATTAATCAAGGATTAATCAGCACGTAGTTAAGATTTTACAACCATCAAGGATTAATCAAGGATTAAGTAGCGACACGGTGTTTGCCAATATGGCAGCTTAGGATGTTGCAAGGCATCTCCCATACGGCGGTCAAATTCTAATCATGTTTTTGTATTATTATTTAATAATGTTTTTCTTAGTATTATTGAAAAGATTTAATTTATGATATATTTATTTTCTATTTTTTAAGTGTTATTTAATTGTTTTAAAATTTGTAAATACAATTTATTTATATTAAAAAAGATAAAAAGATGAAGGATGGAGAATGATGGGGGAGTCAATTGAAAGATGTAGTAAAAGATAAAAGGACTGGTGATATGATGCTGAAATCGTAAAATGAAGAAAGATAATGAAGTGTACATCCCATGATCGAAGAAAACTAAGTTAACAAATCACTAGAGTACCATATGATCAAGTAATTTGGAACTTTAACTACTATCATCATTTTATAGTTATCATATGTGTGTTCGCTATATTTTTACACAAATATTGTTTTATTTTAATAAATATTAACAACATAAATACAAACTTGTACTAAAATATGAAGTTAATGCAAATGTTGCATACTTGTTAACCTCGTGAAATCATAATTGTCCAAAATTTGGTTACAAACGTGAAACGTCAAGTACCTAAACATATATACGGTGATATATTTTAATTATTGTGTACCACAGTCCATGTACGATTTAGCCCACCTTCATTTGTTTTTATGCATTTATTATTTTTTCCATTACAAATAAATATAGTATTGTTTTTGAAAATTCTTAAAACTACTTTTACTTACATTTCATTATTTTGAATGTGATATATGATATATCACAAAAGTAATGATTAAAAGAAATCAAAATAATGCGCCACTCATCACCTTTATCCGCGTATAACATTGCATTACACAAAATACTTAGGGGCTGTTTTTTTACCTCTTAATGAGACTTTTAATGGTTCAGACCAATGTTTTAAAATCCGGTTTTTATAGCGTACCGGATTTGGCTCAGAAACGGTTTAACCGTGTGTATCAGGCGGTTCAACCGGAAACATTTTGGGCCTGGAGCCACTAAAAATAAATCGGGCCCATATAGTAAATTACGACCCGAATCACACATGAACACAAAGCGATTACAACCCGAATCACACTTGAGCACAAAGCGATTACTTCTAATCACACTTGAACAATCAAAATCCAGATTCAGAATCATAAGTTAACTGTTAACCCTTGATTCGTGGCCAAGAATTCAGAATCAAAAGCGATTACTGTTAACCCGACCAAGAATTCATACTTAAATAATCAAAATCCAGATTCAGAATCATAAGTTAACTGTTAACCCTTAATAGAATCACACAAATAGACAATATATCAGAAATTCAGAATTCAGAATCATACATTCATACAAAATCGTAGCTGTGAATAGACGTGTAAGGCTGTAACGTGATTCCGAATCACTGATTCGTGGTCGCGTCGATGCTGAACAGCGAACAGAACAGTGAACCGACCCGATTGAATCTTTGAATTCCGATTGCTTTTGTGTGTGCGCTACTGTTATCTGTCGTCGCTTCGTTATTCCAGATTCCCGCTCAACACATATTGACGTCAATCACAAATCAAGGCAGATTATAATAATTAGGTTAATAGTTAAGGGCCCAATAACAAAAACATATAGTCTGTGGATTTTTTAAAAAACTCTGGGCCCTCAAGAACTTTGGGCCTGGATCCATTGCCCTACCTGCCCACACTCATAACCGGGCCTGGAGTACCATATGATCAAGTAATTTGGAACTTTAACTACTATCATCATTTTATAGTTACCATATGTGTGTTCGCTATATTTTTACACAAATATTGTTTTATTTTAATAAATATTAACAACATAAATACAAACTTGTACTAAAATATGAAGTTAATGCAAATGTTGCATACTTGTTAACCTCGTGAAATCATAATTGTCCAAAATTTGGTTACAAACGTGAAACGTCAAGTACCTAAACATATATACTGTGATATATTTTAATTATTGTGTACCACAGTCCATGTACGATTTAGCCCACCTTCATTTGTTTTTATGCATTTATTATTTTTTCCATTACAAATAAATATAGTATTGTTTTTGAAAATTCTTAAAACTACTTTTACTTACATTTCATTATTTTGAATGTGATATATGATATATCACAAAAGTAATGATTAAAAGAAATCAAAATAATGCGCCACTCATCACCTTTATCCGCGTATAACATTGCATTACACAAAATACTTAGGGGCTGTTTTTTTACCTCTTAATGAGACTTTTAATGGTTCAGACCAATGTTTTAAAATCCTGTTTTTATAGCGTACCGGATTTGGCTCAGAAACGGTTTAACCGTGTGTATCAGGCGGTTCAACCGGAAACATTTTGGGCCTGGAGCCACTAAAAATAAATCGGGCCCATATAGTAAATTACGACCCGAATCACACATGAACACAAATCGATTACAACCCGAATCACACTTGAGCACAAAGCGATTACTTCTAATCACACTTGAACAATCAAAATCCAGATTCAGAATCATAAGTTAACTGTTAACCCTTGATTCGTGGCCAAGAATTCAGAATCAAAAGCGATTACTGTTAACCCGACCAAGAATTCATACTTAAATAATCAAAATCCAGATTCAGAATCATAAGTTAACTGTTAACCCTTAATAGAATCACACAAATAGACAATATATCAGAAATTCAGAATTCAGAATCGTACATTCATACAAAATCGTAGCTGTGAATAGACGTGTAAGGCTGTAACGTGATTCCGAATCACTGATTCGTGGCCGCGTCGATGCTGAACAGCGAACAGAACAGTGAACTGACCCGATTGAATCTTTGAATACCGATTGCTTTTGTGTGTGCGCTACTGTTATCTGTCGTCGCTTCGTTATTCCAGATTCCCGCTCAACACATATTGACGTCAATCACAAATCAAGGCAGATTATAATAATTAGGTTAATAGTTAAGGGCCCAATAACAAAAACATATAGTCTATGGATTTTTTAAAAAACTCTGGGCCCTCAAGAACTTTGGGCCTGGATCCATTGCCCTACCTGCCCACACTCATAACCGGGCCTGGAGTACCATATGATCAAGTAATTTGGAACTTTAACTACTATCATCATTTTATAGTTATCATATGTGTGTTCGCTATATTTTTACACAAATATTGTTTTATTTTAATAAATATTAACAACATAAATACAAACTTGTACTAAAATATGAAGTTAATGCAAATGTTGCATACTTGTTAACCTCGTGAAATCATAATTGTCCAAAATTTGGTTACAAACGTGAAACGTCAAGTACCTAAACATATATACTGTGATATATTTTAATTATTGTGTACCACAGTCCATGTACGATTTAGCCCACCTTCATTTGTTTTTATGCATTTATTATTTTTTCCATTACAAATAAATATAGTATTGTTTTTGAAAATTCTTAAAACTACTTTTACTTACATTTCATTATTTTGAATGTGATATATGATATATCACAAAAGTAATGATTAAAAGAAATCAAAATAATGCGCCACTCATCACCTTTATCCGCGTATAACATTGCATTACACAAAATACTTAGGGGCTGTTTTTTTACCTCTTAATGAGACTTTTAATGGTTCAGACAAATGTTTTAAAATCCGGTTTTTATAGCGTACCGGATTTGGCTCAGAAACGGTTTAACCGTGTGTATCAGGCGGTTCAACCGGGAGTACCGGGTGGTTTAAACGGTTCAACCGGTACAACCGGACGGTTTGTAAAACATTGGTTCAAACCTCTTACTGGTTCAGCACTTAATGGTTCAGACTGTTTGTTTCACGAGCAGATGCCTGAATGGTTCAGACATTTGACTCTGAATGGTTAAACATTATACATAGTCTGAATGGTTAAGACCTCTAATCTAAATTGGTCAGATATTTGCATCTAAACGGTTAAGCATTATACAGGCTCTTAATGGTTCAGACCTCTTACTGGTTCAGCACTTAACCATTCAGATGTTGCCAAACAGCCCCTTACTTATATTCTAATAGTATGCAAAACGAACCTCATGTATCACCTTTTCATCGTATATGATAAACACAACGCGTGTTTTGCTAGTGAATTCAATGCACACACTAACCTACAACACGTATTTCCCGTAATAAGAGACTTTCTGGCACTATTTAAACTATATGGAGTCACATCAGTGCCATGTATCCTTTACATAAACGAGGGGCTTTATCGTTAACTTGCATCGTGTGGCATAACACTCCCTTTAAAGCCCTCTTTAAATAATATTTAAAAAAGAAAAAGGAAAACAAAAAAGAAAAACTATGATTGTTTGGAATAAATGGGTCCCACATGCATACCTGGTTGGCGCTCGTTAAAGGGTTACATATGCTCTCAAGGTTTACATTACACCATGTTAGCAGTGCATGTATGCTAGTAGATAGCATATTAGATGAAATTGGTGGACAAACATAGTCTAATGATGTCGATGGTGTCTTATCTACTCACTTTCTTAAAAAAGTGTTTCAATTTCATGTTGGTAATTTAACTACATATGTGTATGAATAAGGCAACATTTTGTAGTCTATTGTAGTCTTGTAGAACCATGGAAGTGATCAAAGATTGATTAGCTAGATGAAAGTTGATTAATAATAAAAAAAATGTCACAAATCCCGTGTCATTACTAGCTAGATGGAAGTGATAAAAAATGTCAATTTGTGGAAGATATTCCAAGATGGCCAAAGCCGTTGACGGCGATCTGCATACATTGTAACAATCAATCTGCGCTTGTTAGAGCACAAAGCGCAATGTACAATGGCAGATCAAGGCACATTCGACGTAGACACAACACGGTACGACAACTTATCTCAACGGGTGTTATCTCAGTTGACTATGTTAGGTCAAAGGAGAACATTGCAGACCCGTTAACAAAAGGCTTAAGCAAAGATAAGGTGTATAAGTCGTCAAGAGGAATGGGACTAAAGCCCATAGATGAAGGGAATATGAGGGAAACCTAACCTAGTTGACTAGAGATCCCAAGATCTAAGTTCAATAGGCAAACTTAATCATAAACCCAAAGGGAGTCACTGTGGGGGGTGCCCCAAAATCATTAAAGGGAGTTGTATACTTCCTAGTCCATTCCAATCAGTGACATGAAGGAAAGGTTAAGCATGTTGAGGTTAAGGATTTTGAGGAAATCCAAAATTAACCATGATGCTTTTAATGATTGAGAGGAATCACCTATGTTAGAGAGAAGTGGGGTCGCTTCGAATGGATTGGTGGGGAGGCGCAAATCCTAGAGCTCTCGCAGAACCAGGAAAATGTTCCATGACCATAAACGGACACAACCATGAGGACTTGACTCAACTAGGGATAGTATTGTGTGAATGTATATTGTCGCATACATAAATGGGGGATTGTTCAAAGACACCGCGTCTACAAGACCCTAGGAGGCTAAGTATGCTTCATAAAAAAAGGTTCAAAGGTTACACCTACCTATCTTGCAATACTCAACCGTTGAACGTGTATCGTTGAAACTTGATAGATCGATTTCTATTAATGTGGGGGATTGTTGGAAATATGTTAAAATAGCATTTTTTTCACAAATATAGGAAAATAATTTTTTCCTATTTTGGACTAGAAATAAATATAAGAAAATGAGTGGGTTTTATATATTTATTTGTGGGGTTGTGTTCTATTGTGGGTTTGTGTTCTATGTTGGAAGAGCTTCGCAACTGACAAAGATAGTCGTTTTACCTCTCATTTTTTGACAAGTTTCCAAAAAGCAATGGGAACAAAATTAAATCTAAGCACCGCTTATCATCCTCAAACGGACGGACAAAGCGAAAGGACAATCCAGACAATGGAGGACATGCTTAGAGCTTGTGTAATTGATTTTGGAGGTAATTTGGACGATCATTTACCGTTAATAGAATTTTCTTATAATAACAGTTATCACACAAGTATCAATGCTGCACCATTCGAAGCACTTTATGGACGAAAGTGCCGAATGCCAGTCTGTTAGGCAGAAATTGGAGAAAAGCAACTATCTGGCCCAGAGATAGTACAAGAAATGACAGACAAAATCATTCAAGTCAAGGAACGACTGAGAGCAACACGTGATCGACAAAAGAGTTATGCAGATAACAGACGAAAACCATTGGAATTTCAGGTAGGAGATAAAGTGTTATTGAAAGTCTCTCCTTGGAAAGGAGTGGTAAGATTCATCAAAAGGGGAAAGCTAAGTCCCAGGTATGTTGGACCTTTTGAGATTATTAGAAGAATAGTACCTGTAGCCTATCAGCTACAACTGCCAGAGGAAATGGCAGGAATACATGACGTATTTCATGTATGCAATCTCAAGAAATGCTTAGCTAATGAATCACTCGTAGTACCTCTTAAGGATATAGAGGTAAATAAACAACTTAAGTTTGTAGAGAAGCCTCTACAGATTGAAGACAGGAAAGTTAAGAACCTCAAGCATAAGAGATTAGTTCTGGTCAAAGTGAAGTGGGACTCCAAAAGAGGCCCAGAATATACATGGGAGCTTGAATCAGAAATGCAAAGGAAATATCCACACTTGTTCCAGTAGAACTCGAGGACAAGCTCTAAAACAAGGTGGGGAGGATATAACAACCCTCCAAAATATGTTCGACACCCCTAATATATTTAAAATTCCCTTATATGTCTCAATATGTACCCCGTATGTGAAAACCGAGCCTAAAATACCTTTAATTTTGCAAAAATAAAATAAAATCAAGATTTATGTGTCGCTCGCGGGCCGCGTAGACCCTTAAGGTCTCATACGGGCGCGACAGCTCGGAGTCAGGGCTGCGCCCGGTGCCGCCACGTGTTAAACACGTGTTGAAGCTAGTTCGATGACCAGTCATAGCTAGGGCCTACTTACCGTACTACGCGGGCCGCGTGCATGGAGCAGTGGTGCATGACGTGGCAGTCGAGCACGTTTGCGCGTGAGTGCACAGGGCAGGTAGGCACGCGGTTGCGTGCATGGAGCATGGGCACTGATGTGACATGCGCGGCGCACCAAAGTGAGCTAATACAGCGCGACTGTGTGGCATGCTCGCAGGTGACGTGGCGCACGCGCGCATGGAATTGAGCCAGTGTGGCGCAAGCGCATGAAAGTGAGCCAAAATGGTGCACGCGTGCATGAGCGTGCAGACCTGCGCGCGCACCAGTGTGTGTTGCGCGCGCGCGCAAAAGCTTCCAGCAGTTAATGCCAGTGCAGTTACATTTCAGCATTTGAAACTGACGAGTCAATGCTTTTGACTGAGAATTAAATGACGAATTAAATTGCATTGAAGACGTTTAATGCAGTTTAATTCTCCCATTTAATTCGTTTTTTAGTTTCGACTTCAGATCTGCAGTATAAATAGGTGGACACCCCTGCAACAGAAAAACACCAAAAAAAATTCACAGCTATAAAATTCTTCTCTCATCAGAATCTTCTTCTTCCTCAAGCTTCAAGGTATACCTTCGGGTTGGAGTCAAGACCGGCAGTGCTACTGCTTCGGACTGTTGTATCCTGGAAACAAACGTGTTCTCCTGGGAGACACGAAATTTGTTTTAAGGGACCCGTGTCTAACACGATCCTCAGCCAAGAACACCAGTTCTGTTTGATTTTTCTGTTCTTGTTTTTCAATTTTTCAATTGTAATTGTACTATACTTCTATTTTCATTCTGTTTTGTTTCAGTAATTCAAGTTTATAAAGAATTTTATTTATTTTTGCATGAACAGATTCCTACAATCTTAAAACAAATTTTTAAAACACCGTTCGTGTAGAATCATAAACTATTCTGCTCTGATTTCGAACCAGTTTTGATTTCACACAGTTTGTGTTTTAAAAACAATTTTTTTTTTCTGTTTTCATCTTCAAAGTAGCGACTTTGGTTGAAAACAGTGCTGGTACTAAAATTCATAAACTTTTGGTCTTGGTCTTCAAAGTTGGACTTAGAAGCCAAACACCAAGTTTGTTTAATACTTACAAAAATTTTCTGTTTTGGTCTTCAAAGTTGGACATAGAAGCCGAACAGTAAATTTGTGGTAAATTAAAATTAAGAGTTAACTTCTGTTTTTATTTGTCTATAACAGAAATTTTAGACTAAACTTGAATTTTAATTTTTCAGAATGTCGACTGAAAACGTGATCACGAGTAATACCAATGTTGTTGTCGGAACCCCTGCTAACACTGTGGGAGCGTCCAAAGTGGCAAATCATGCTGAACGACCCGAGAAGTTCTCGGGTCCCCACTTCAAAAGGTGGCAATAAAAGATGTTCTTCTACTTGACCACCATGAACCTTGCGAGGTTCTTGACTGAAACCGCTCCCCAACCTGTGGAAGGGAAGACCGACGCTCAAGCTCAGTGCGCGGTAGATTCTTGGAAGCATTCGGATTTCATATGTCGAGGCTATATACTAAACGGCCTTTCGGATGCGTTGTATAATGTGTACTACAACATCAAGACTTCCAAAGAATTATGGGATGCCTTGGACAAGAAGTACAAAACGGAGGATGCTGGCACAAAGAAATTTGTGGTAGCCCGTTTTTTGGACTACAAAATGGTTGATAACAAGACTGTTATGAACCAAGTCCAAGAGTTACAAATTACACTTCATGACATCCACGTTGAGGGTATGGTACTTTGCGAGACATTTCAGGTGGCAGCCATGATTGAGAAATTGCCTCCTTCGTGGGTAGAATTTAAAAACTACCTAAAGCACAAGCTAAAGGAAATGACGATTGACGAACTTGTCATTCGTCTTCGTATAGAAGAGGACAACAGGGTGGCCCAAAAAGGCACCATTTTGCAAGCTTCGACTAAGGCAAACATGGTGGAAGTTGGGGAGTCCTCAAAGGGAAATAAGGGCAAACGGGGTAAAAAGGACAACAAGGGGAAAGCAAAGGTTAACAACCTTGGACCAAAGAAGGGGGCTGTGAAAAAGAAGCTTGCGCCTTTCCAAGGTACTTGTTACAACTGTAACGAGACGGGGCACCGTGCTAACCAATGCAAGAAACCTAAGCGTGAGCATGCGTACATGGTTGATGAGGATGGTATGCCTCTGATTGCAATGATAACCAAGGAAGCGGCTATGATTGAAGAAGTCAACGCGTTGGGTGAAAACCCAAAAGGATGGTTCGTTGACATGGGTGCAACCCGCCTTGTTTGTGGAGACAAGGCTCTTTTCTCTACATTCAAGGAAGCGTCAGGTGAAGAAAAGCTTCATATGGGAAATAAAGCTACCGCGAGCATCAAGGGGGAAGGCATTGTCATCTTGAAGATGACCTCTGGCAAGGAGCTTACCTTGACAAATGTGCTTTATGTTCCAGAGATACGGAAAAATCTCGTGTCGGGATGGATGCTCAATAAGTTCGGATTTCGTCTAGTGTTTGAATCGAACAACTTTGTTCTTTCTATAAGTGGAATGTTTGTTGGAAAGGGCTATGCCCTTAATGGAATGTTTAAAATGAATGTAATGTTTGTGAACCAAAACAAGAATATGAATGAAAATTCTTCTTCTACTTACATGATTAAGTCTTCTAATGTTTGGCATGGTAGACTAGGACATGTAAATTCTAATTCATTATGACGTTTAATTAAATTAAACTTGATACTAACATTTCATATCGAGTCCGATCACAAATGCAAGACATGTGTCGAATCCAAACTTACGAGATCATCGTTTAAATCGGTTGAATGAATAACCGAACCCCTTGATTTAATTCATACCAATGTGTGTGATTTAAAAGCGGTTCCCACGCATGGAGGAAATAAGTACTTTATCACGTTTATTGATGACTGTACCAAATATTGCTATGTGTATTTACTTAAAAGGAAAGATGAAGCAATAGAAAAGTTTATCTTGTACAAAAACGAAGTTGAGAATCAACTTAAAAAGAAAATAAAGGCTGTGAGAAGCGACCGAGGAGGTGAATATGTTGCACCTTTTGCGGATTTATGCGCAAAAAGTGGCATTATACATAAGTGTACACCTTCTTATTCTACACAATCGAATGGCGTGGCGGAATGAAAGAACCGCACATTGAAAGAAATAATGAACGCTATGTTGATCAGTTCGGGAGTGAACCGAGAAATGTGGGGCGGCGCCATTCTCTCAGCAAACTATCTTTTGAATAAGATACCTTTGAAAAATAGGGACGAAACTCCATATGAGTTATGGAGAAAAAGGAAGCCTTCATACAAATACTTGAAAGTGTGGGAGTGCCTAGCAAAGGTGATTGTACCACCTCCTAAGGCTCTTAGGATAGGACCCAAAACTGTTGATTGCATTTTCATTGGATATGCACATCAAAGTAGTGCACATCGTTTTCTTGTACATGAGTCCAAGAATCCCGATGTCCATAAACACACTATCATGGAGGCAAATCCTAACATTGTCTCATATTTTGAGAATGTGTTTCCTATGTTAGGACAAACACATGCGACCTCATCAACAACGGTTGATGAAGCAGGTCCAAGTTCATCTACATGGTTAGATGAAGCACGTCCGAGTTCATTTACATGGTTAGATGAAGCACGTCCAAGTTCATCTACAAGGTTAGATGAAGGACATGAACGACCCGAGGCCGAGGAGGGTGAGCTTAGACGAAGTAAACGACAAAGGGTTGAAAAATCCTTTGGTCCAGACTTCATGAGCTATATGGTTGAGGGTGAGCCCAATACCTACCGCGAGGCGGTTACCTCCGCAGAAGGACCTCAATGGCAAGAAGCAATTAAGAATGAAATTGATTCTATATTGCAAAATCATACTTGGGAGTTAGTAGATCTTCCACCTAGTTGTAAACCACTTGGATATCGTTGGATATTCAAAAGGAAGATGAAATCCGACGGAAGTATTGATAAATACAAGGCAAGGTTAGTAATCAAAGGATTTAGACAAAAGGAAGGTCTAGACTACTTTGATACTTACTCGCCTGTGACGCGAATAACCTCTATACGATTGGTTCTTGCAATTGCGGCTCTAAGAAATTTGGAAGTTCACCAAATGGATGTAAATACCGCATTTCTAAATGGCAATTTAGAAGAAGAAATTTACATGGAACAACCTGAGGGTTTTTCCGCCTTAGGAAACGAGGGGAAAGTATGTAAATTGGTCAAGTCTTTGTATGGCTTGAAGCAAGCTCCAAAACAATGGCACAAAAAGTTTGATCATGCCATGATTGACAATGGTTTCAAAATAAATGAGTGCGACAAGTGTGTTTATTTTAAAGACACACCAAGAGGTTATGTAATCTTATGTCTTTATGTAGATGATATGCTTATCATTGGGAGTGATGATAACATGATCAACTCAACGAATGACATGTTGAAAGCGAGGTTTGACATGAAAGACATAGGTCTCGCGGATGTGATTCTTGGAGTAAAAATCACTAAAACCCAAAATGGTCTTGTGTTGAGTCAATCTCACTACGTGGACAAGATCCTTGGAAAATTCAATTCGGACGATACGAGTATAGCTCACACTCCAATTGATAATACCCAACGCCTAAGGAAGAATAGAGGCGAGAGTGTTGTTCAGTTAGAGTACTCAAGGATCATTGGTAGTCTCGTGTATCTAATGACATGTACTAGACCCGACTTAGCATATGTTGTTAGCAGGCTAAGTAGATACACCAGTAATCCGTGCGCAGATCATTGGAAAGCTATAACGAGGGTGCTTAGATACATAAGATACACAAGAGACTATGGATTGCATTATACCCGTGATCCAGCAGTGATCGAAGGATACACTGACGCGAACTGGATATCGGATATAAAAGATCATAGATCGACAAGTGGATATGTGTTTACACTTGCGGGAGCAGCTATAGCTTGGAAGTATTCCAAGCAAACTGTTATAGCTAGATCCAAGATGGAATCCGAATTCGTCGCTTTAGATAAAAGTGGGGAAGAGGCGGAGTGGCTACGTCAATTTCTGGAAGATATTCAAAGATGGCCAAAGCCGTTGACGACGATCTGCATATATTGTGATAATCAATCTGCGCTTTTTAGAGCACAAAGCGCAAGGTACAATGGCAGATCAAGGCACATTCGACGTAGACACAACACAGTACGACAACTTATCTCAACGGGTGTTATCTCAGTTGACTATGTTAGGTCAAAGGAGAACATTGCAGACCCGTTAACAAAAGGCTTAAGCAAAGATAAGGTGTATAAGTCGTCAAGAGGAATGGGACTAAAGCCCATAGATGAAGGGAATATGAGGGAAACCTAACCTAGTTGACTGGAGATCCCAAGATCTAGGTTCAATAGGCAAACTTAATCATAAACCCAAAGGGAGTCACTGTGGGGGGGGGGGGGGGGGTGCCCCAAAATCAAGACATCCAAATAAGCAAAACATCCAAATATTCTCTGTTGCTTATTTGTTTTTCAACATAATTATCAGACATCCTCGCATACAGAATGATTATCAAAACATCCAAATACTCTCGCATACACAGTGATTATCAAAATTATTAACATCAAATAAAATCAAATCAAATACATATGAATCAAATACTTGAATAAAGATGATGATCCTACTATTGATACTTGATAATTCGATGAATGATAATTGGATCCTACTGTTGATACTTGATAATACAATGTACGTGAATGTTGGAAGTTAAAAGGCCGAGCATATGTAATTTAAAAAGTCTGACCATTCGTATTTTGGAAGCTAAAAGGGTTAAAACTCTAAATATTTTAGGAAACGTCCCCGATACTTTGTTTTGGAAGTACCCGAGCCGTCCCCGAGCCGTTTCCGTCCCCGAGCCGTCCCCAAGCCGTTTCCGTCCCCGGGACGAGTACCCGACGTAAAATGGCGTCCCCGTGCTTCATAGGTTGCAACCTTAGAAAGACATCGTTCATATGTGACAACCGTTGCAATAACAGAAGATGGAGGAACCTTGTTGAGTGGTGGCAGAGATCAGGTATTTTTTATTTATTAATTACTAATTATTAGCTGATGTTTTATTTGTTTTTGCTTTAGTTTGCGAGTATTGTACGGTTAACCCTTCATCTAATGTACCGATAACTTTAGGTTGTAAACATGTGGAACCTTCATGACTACAGCTGCACAAATAGTATACCTACCAATGAAGCAATTGAAGCGGTGTCTGTTATTGGCACCACAACTTCTTTTGCTTCGTGTCTACAGAGCAACAAAACCGGGGACAAGTCAGCTGTTCAATTTCTCAATGTTGGTGAACATGGAATTGTATGGATTTGGAATTCCCATGGGTAAAAACTCGTATTGAAGTAAATCAGTAATACCATGCACGGTGTTTTGGAACTGAAAAGTAGTATTTGATCGCTCTGTTAGGAGCTTTTATAATAATTCTTATATTTTACTCTGTTGTTGATTGATGTTGGTATTTATGGTTTTTTTTTTTTAATTTCAGGTTGAAGATCTTGCTCGCTTGTCATTTTGGAATACTCCGGTTTATATTGACATAGATGATGGGAGGTCCAGGGTAAACAAATTAACTATTGTAGTTGTTTATGTTTATTTCGTTTATATGAGCTAAATGAAATGGGTCGGGTCTGGTTGACCCTGTGCTCTATCTGAGATAAGAACGCAGCCCAAATCGGCCCATCTTTGATTTATATTTTAACTTTCAGGTTGTAATGAAGGTTCTACCAGAACTAAATGGAAAACTGACAGGTGTGGCCTTTAGAGTCCCAACAGCAAATGTGTCTATTGTGGATTTAACCTGTCAACTTGAGAAGAAGGCTTCTTATGAAAATGTTAAAGCAGCAGTCAAGTATGCACTATAAAACGGGTCGGTTTAAATAAAGGCTTTCTCTAAAACAAGTTTTTCAAACACTATAAAACGAAAGGACATTGCACTTGGCTTTCAATTATATATGTTTAGCATTTTTATGCAGGTTTCAAGCACCATATGATTTCAATGACATAAACAAAGGAGCTGTGCTGATATTTATTTAGCGATGAAGCTTAAAATTAGACAATGTATGAATTAAAAGCACCATGATACAGATCTGTGTACTTTATAATATATATTTTCATAACTTGAGAGTTTACATTGACACAATTGGTAGACACATGTAGCTGTGCTTTGTAAGTCCATCTTCAATAATTGTCTTTTCGGGGACATGGAGATGTCCCGTAAGTCGGTGTTTTTTCCCCTTCATGGAGGAACCGGATGGGTTCCGATCCGGGGCCGGCCTCATAGTCGTGCCTGCCGCTGCCCAATTCCAGACGTTCAGTGGATGGTATCTTGACAGTCGCTTTTCTAAAAAAGCAAGGCAAAAAACACAGTTAGCTAACCAAAGTACTCTAAAATTGCACCAGTTATTCTATGTAACCTGAGCCCTTTTTTGCACCCACAAGTAGCCCGCGTCCTTCACCCCCTCACGACCGAGTTAGCCAAGAGTACTTCCTATTGAAAACTCTTCATTACCGGCAATCCAGATTTGCCAAAGCACTAGAAGAAACATGCAACATATAATTATTAAATCATAAATTAATTTGAAACTACAAGTCTAGCGACTCAAATATTTGAAAGAATTAAGAATTTAATCACAAAATGAAGAGAATGATTGAGTTAATTATTAATATAGATGTCTCAAATTTAAATTTTGTTTTATGTTCGAAATAAGTTCGGCTGCCCTCGCATAATCTATTAAACAATAAACAAGTATTATCCCTTTCATATCAATCTTTCAAAGTGTTTGATTATATGAAAAAATAAGATACAACAAGTTTTTTTCACAATGAGATTTTCTCATGTCGAATATGCTCCTGGCCAATGATCTCTAGATCAAGTGGTGGAAGGGTTGCATTTCTCTTGAGAGATGCAAGTTCAACTCCCACTTGGTGCAGAGTGAGGCACTGGTGGGCAATGATAGGAGACCCAGGGAAACCTGGGTTGGATCCTTGAGCCAAATAGGTTTTACCGGTAAATTCACCATCGTGCCTACGGGCGGGTGGGTTACCGGGTTTTCCCCGGAATTGGTAGTGGACTCGGGTTACCCTCGGCGTACTCTGTTTGTCCAGTGGGTGCCCCGAGAGTGCTCTGGATTGATTCTGTTGGCTGTTCAAAAAAAATATGCTCTGGCAAGTCGCATATATACAACTTATAAGGTTGTATTGGTTCAACTTTTTTCTCTTATTATTCTGGTTGGTAAACTGGCAGTTTGTTTATATAATTAAAATTATGCCAATCAAAGGAGGATCGTAGTTAGGACCAGGAGACCCCCTTCGTTCTATTTAAAAGTGAAAGATATGCCTTACATGTAATGAGATGGAGGCTTCTACCAACCCCATGCTTCATCCACAATAGATGGGTCATTATGTACACAAGAGACTCTCGGTATCTATTTCATCTATTTCCATGAAGAACGGTAGTCGAATCATGTAGATGAGATAATTAAGTGTTGTGTTTTCCGTTGTATCGCAAATTTGGTTTTGGTTATGGCTCAAAACCGAACCGCCCCGTACATAGCCCTAAACTTACCAACTTAAGTGATATGTTTCCCGCCGCATTGCACGGGTAAACGACTAGTATATATATATATATATATATATATGGGGTGGGGTTCTAGAGTGAACATTAGTGTATTTGTGAACTGAGTGAACAAATCCTGGCCATTGATTTACACTTATGTATTGATAATCAATGATTAGGATTAGTTCACTGTGTTCACAATCAACGGGGTTGTTCACTAATGACCTATATATATATATATATATATATATATATGATAGGGTTGTTTAGGCTTGCCTTCTAGTTCAAGCTCGAGCTCGATTTAAAAAAAAAAGCTTATTATTAGGCTTGAGTTTGGGATTGAGCTCGTTTAAACTTGGCTCTATTTGAGCTATTAAGGAGCGTATCTCGAATAATAACACTGGGTTGTTCTTGACTATCTAAGGCGGTGGGTTGTTGTCGATGTGGAGAAGAAAGGGAGGAGAAACGGCTACGTGAAATTCGCGGGGTAGAACATCCACATAAAGAGGCTATGAGAGATGGTGGAAAGAGGAAGGAGAAACCAGACTGCGAGAGGTGGAAGAAATTCTTCCGAAGTAAAGGCGAACAAGCGTCATAATCCCTGAAACATGGGTCAAGTGTTAGCTTCCCTAGGGGTTGTCCCTTTTCCCAGGTGAAGCTTCTAAGGGATGTGTCTGTAGCTTGTAGACGAGCCTTTGTTTCACTTCTGAGTTGATTGAAACATGTTTGGTACATAACAAATGAAATGTTGGTTCCATGGTGTGGTCCTTCTTCTTTTTCTTTCTTGTTTTTCTTCTGACCATACCATGTTTATACTGACTTCTTTCTTCCCTTCCTCTGATAAGATTTCTTGGGGTGTCTTGGTGAGGAGAGTAAAGATGTGTTTATCTTTATCTTGGTTCTTGCTTGGACGGGGAGATCTTCTTCTATCTTCAAATTTTCTTCCCTCGTAGGACCTGAATGGTCGTCGTTCCATGAAGGGTTGAAACCTTGACCTTTTGGAGGAGGGGTGTGGCTCCCTCCAGCTTCCTTATTGCTTATTCTTGGAAGCTTGTTTTTCTAAAGCTTCTTCACCTTTTAGGAAGGATTATGCCATTTCGAAAGCCTTTTCCATTATCTAGGGGTTGTTTTCATGAAACCTCCTTAGAAGCTTCTTGGGCTTTATGGCGTTCTTGAAGGCTGATACCCTCATATTTTTGTTGTCCCGTTGTACATCAATCCTTCCCTTTTGAACCTTTCTATGAAGGCTCGAAGGTCCTAGTGATCTTTCTGTTGAATTTGATGCATGCTAGTTACATCCCTGGTGCATATCTTCTAAGGGGTGAAATTGGCTAGGAAGCTTTTGTGTAGGTCATTGAGGGATGTTATGCTTCTAGTGGGGAACCCACAGAACCATAACCTGGCTGGTCCAATGAGAGTTTGCATAAACATCTGGCAACACTCAGCATTATTCCATCGCTCAATTGTAGCTGCCCCTGTGAAGATCTGGAGATGGTCTTCAGGGTCTTCCAAGCCATGATATGTCTTAACATTATATGGCATCTTTATCGTGGTTTAGAAGACATAGTTAGCTATTTCTTTGGAGTAGCATGATAGTGAGCTTGCCTTGTAAGGCATGAAGGGTATATCAAGGTTTACCCCTGCTCCGCTTGTGCTGGTGCCTGCTTGGGTACTTGCTTGGACCTTAGCTTGTGGTCCAACATGAGTTGCTTGCCGGATTTGGTTTTCTGTAAGCTGCTTGGGGATACTGCACACCGTACATAGGGAAGCTATGCTAAAAACTTGAGGACGGTGACAAGCTTGCAGCTACTACTCTGCTAGCTAAAGGCAACAATCTAAGTGCCTCTTCACAGGTTTTCTGTGGATGTGGGGGAAAAGCTTGAGCTTGTTGCTGCTCGACAATATACTCTGGGGTTCTTGAAAGAAACAGGGGGGGAGCTAGTGTGATAGCTCCCTTTCCAGGGTGACCCATCAAGCAAGAGATATGGATTTGGGTCAGGACTAGGTCCTGCTCGGCTAACACTTGGAGATGTAGTGGTTCACAACGAAGGAGGCATAAGGGGGAGTGTAACTTTTGGTTCATCATAAGATAAATGTACCCTAACTCTTTTGGTTCGTTCCTCTCGAACATACCCATTCAAGAGCTCCCTCAACTATATAAAGTTGCTCCTCACTCCCTCCTGGGTTATTTCCATGGTTTCAACCAGGAAAAGTACTTCACTCGGTGAAGATGGAATAGCCCGTGTAGAGGGAGGTGTCTGAAAGTGTTGTGCATCTTGTGTTGCCGGTGCGACATGAAGTCTGTCCATGTTGGTGGAGCAGCTGCCTATTCCGGGAGTAAACGGAGGACTTGACGGGGGCAGGGAACTGCTCGAAACTTCCTTTGGATGATGATCCTTTCTGGCCATAAGAGAAAGTAACTTAAGAACAGGGCTGGACTACCGGAAAATACTATTCTAAGTAGTGCAGCCCCACGATGGGCGCCACTTGTTAAAGCAACAAGGGTATGGTAGGAGGGAAGGTCTAGGATCAACTCCAAAAGGTAGCTCCTTGTTCGGAATCTACAATCAAGGAACACCGTTAGTCTTAACGCAAGAGGTGGCCTCCAGCGTTTGGACTCCGGCGTGAGAATCAGAGTTTAGAGTCTTAGCGAAATGACATGATAAGAGTTTAGAGTGAGAATGAGAGAAGTGGACTTACTTTGGCCTAAACAAGACTCTCCTTTTATAGACAGATTGCTCTGCCCAAGGAAGCCTTGTGCCAGCTGGTACCTTCTAGTCTTGGTAAGCTTATCCTTCATTGACGTTGCTTATAAGGTTAACCAAGACTAGAAGGTACCAGCTCCATGTTGAATTCAAGTTCGAAGGTTGTACAGTAACTTTAGCTCCATGTCACCAGCCTTTGGTGTATTAGCTTCTTGTCGGGAGCTTCCGACTTTCAGCTTCTTACTTTCAGTTTTTGTTTAGTATTCTTTTTTGTTTATTTGCGATTGTTATCAACCTTGGTTTTGCTGACTGGGATCTCCGAGTACCCACATTATCAGTTAACATTTTCTTTCATTATAGATAATAATAGATAATAGATATCGATACAGATACAAAGGTAAAGATTCTTCTATAAAGGATGAAAATCTAAAGTAGCGATAGGAATCGGCATATAGACATAATATTTTGGATTTAGGCATTATGTTTTGGATTGGTTTGGTATGGTATTATATATATAAAGATAACACTAAAAAAACACAATGCAATGTATTATAGGCTTAAAATTAAAACACCATGCAAGAAAAATTAGGTTGTGTATTTTAAGTGCTAGGCAATGTGTTTTAGTTATGTTTTAAATTTTAAATCTCATGCCTATAATACATTGCATTGTGTTTTAAATTATTATTTTTGCCGTTTTTCTATATAATACTATGCCAAAACAACTTAAACATAATTTGTATAGACTTTTTACATTTATTAGGAAAATGTCCTTTATATATTAACCCTACCTAAATATATTTGTTTTTAATGCAAATAGTGTATACCAATTCAGCTCGCATGCATGTGTAACTTGTAGTTCTTAACATCTCATGTTTATATGGCATATTAAATCTATTCTTACATCTCATGTTTATATGGCATACTAAATCTATTTTCATTAGGTTTGATCAAGACTTCGAAAGTCTAAATAGAAACGTGGATAATCAAAATTCACTTCATAATATAATGTGTCATCAAGGAAAGTGCTTCTATGTTTTCCATTTACAAAATACATAAAGATATTCTTTATATTTTATATACAACAGTACAATACGATACTTGTTATGTAAAAAATACATATTAAAATAAGGCGTAAATCATAAAAAGAAAGTAACATGATTCAAACTAGTTTGTGCATTTGCAAGAATTAAAAAAAATAGGAAGAAGAATTAAATTTGGTTGAGGCCGATTATGATGAGCACGATTATCTTAAAACATATTTCACAACTATTTGTGTATGTCTCTTCACATGGTACAAAAACCAAGAGTAATTGTACTACTAAAGATAAACTGGTTAGTGAAACATTACCCAATTCCTTCTTTGGTGTTACCCATCTATTTTGAGTTATATCTTACTCAACTCTTATTTTAAGCTGCATTTCAAATATATTTACAAACCACTAAAACGGTATGAGGTAGGAATCGTATGTGATTCACCTTTTTCTATGTTTTGTTTTTAATTTTTGATGGAACAATAAAATATTTAGAGTAAAATGCTAAAATCGTCTCTGAGGTTTAGGAAGATTTTCCACATCCATACAAAGTACTTTTTTTTTTGCAATTTGATCTTTTATGTTTGCGTTTTCTTGTCATTTATATCCAATTCGATAACTTTGTGTGAAGTCAGGGATAATTTTGTGTTTTTTTTGTATAATTTCAACCGTTTTTTTTTCAAAGCATGATTATTTTTCTAGAATATTTAAAAAAAATATCATGTTTACAAAATAAATTAGTAATGCTTTATTTTCACCGTAAGATTATAGGGTGTGGTCATAACCCTTATGATCACCATGATTCTCTACGTCAGTGACATGCACCCACCTCTAATCCACCATCCAAAACCACTACCCTAAAGGTGTGGTCATGACCCAAACTACTATCCCCTTATTTATTTTAATTTATTTTTGTCTAAAGAAAAATGAAAAGAAAATCTTGGAAAATGGAAAGGAGGACCATGGTGCCATGATTTAATTCATGCGAACTATTGTGGATCAGGCAAGGGGGCAGTATAGCCTTCCATTCATCTTGCCGGTGCGTTCCTACAGTCGCGTTTTTCGTTCACGTTTGCGTTTTGTGTCGTTCGAACGCATGATATCTTCATAAAACCACATTCATATGTAATAGTTATATGTACAAATTTTGTATTCGTTGGCGTTGTCAGTATTTCGTACGGTGTCAGTTTGTTACCGCGTATCGTTCAGCAGTCTTCTCGCAATTCCACATTCGCGTACCGTAAAGTCGAATGGACGTTCCTAGGCACTCCACTACGCCTATTAAGTTAATATACGTCTAATTACGCTGCGTATTATTGTCTTAACGTTTGTTATTCACGTAATTAAGAACCAAAAAGTACCGGTTGTCACAGGAAGCCCTCGTGGTAGTGTTTCAGTTTATAAGTAACCATTGGTGTTGGTATGACTGCGAAACAGTAGAATAGATCTGTTGGGTTTGACAAACCCCGCTCCTGGTCAGTCCGGACCATGTGGAAATGCAATTGGGTCCTAATTGTGATTGACAGTTCATGACTTTTAGGAGTTCTTACATTGCATCATGATACCGTTTTGCGGGTTTTGTCTTGTAATCGCATATGAGATATATTTGCCAAAACCTAGGTTTGTAAACAATGTATTTTGTTGGTTATTTTGGATATGTCATTTAATCTAATTATGTAAACCTAAACAAGTTAGTATGGTTTGTAACTCCTAAACTCTTGATATCGTTTAATGTTTAAATCATATTAGATGTTTGCTTATCGGATGATTTGAAACTTTTCATGTCACGCCTCATTTTTTCGCCTTAATTCGGCGGGGTGTGAATATAAACACACACACACACCAATACATATATATATATATATATATATATATATATATATATATATATATATACATACACAAAACAAATATACACACACACATTCATATTCATATATATACACACACATACACATATAACTCACACAAGTGCATATACATGACATACACATACATCCTACATACACAAATACGTATATGATACATACCCGCATACACAAATACAAGTACACCTATATGCATACGTATACATAGTTGCATACGTTTAAATTTTAAAATAAGAATAATGATATATGTTGTTTCCTACACATTGGTGACAAATACTACCTTTTCGTCGGAAATATGTCGCAACTTATGACAGATTTGTGACGAAATTACTAAATTTATTAAAAAATAAGCATTTTGTCATTAATACGTAGGAAACTACATGATTGTTTCCTACGCCTTTGTGACAAATCTAATGAAAAATAAACTTTTTGTCACAAATGTGTAGGAAATATAATTATTTTTTATTAATAAACTAAATTTAGTATTATTTATAAATATAATCGTGTATATCCTTGTTATTACTTTTGATTAAATAATGTAAAAATAACTTTTTGTCGGAAATGTGTCACAAGTTATGACACAATTCTGACGGAATGTTTAAATCAACTAAAAATAAATATTTTGTCACAAATGTGTAGGAAATATAATTTATTTTTATTATTATACAAATTTTACTATTATATATAAATATAAAAGTGTATATCCTTGTATTTATTTTTAATCAAATTAAGTAATATGCCTTAGTTGTCGGAAATGTGTCGCAACTTGTGACGCATTTCCGACGGAATGTTTATTTAAACTAAAGAATAAATATTTTGTCACAAATTTGTAGGAAATATTTAATAATTAATCTTTTGTATATTATTTTTGACAGATTTGTCACGCAACAGTCAATTAATTAGGGTTTTTTTTTTTTTTTTCTGTCATTGTTGCTTCAAAAATTTGACATAGAATTTTGGGAAAAAAATTTGTAGGAAATTTGTCACATATGTGTTTGAATCTGTGACAAAAATAATTGTGTAGGAAATTTCCGTAGAAAATTATGCACTTTTCTAGTAGTGTATGATCACCATGACCCTTTACGTCAGTAACATGCCACCCACCTCTAATCCACCATTCAAAACAACTACCCTAAATGTGTAGTCATGACCCAACTACTATCCCCTTATTTATTTTAATTTATAAAGAAAAATGAAAAGAAAATCTTGGAAAATGGAAAGGAGGACCATGGTGCCATGATTTAATTTATGCGAACTATTGTGGATCAGGCAAGGGGGCAGTATAGCCTTCCATTCATATTCTTACGTGACGAATCATGTATTAACCATGACCCTCACACCCTTCAGCCTTATGTCTTTATTTTGAATTTACCCATCCCGTATGCTTCTTTTACGCAAAGTTGGTAATAATCCGCTTGTTAAATTTTACATTAGTATCTTACTAATCTCCTAATTAGATAAATTTTAATTTGTTGTGAAGCTATCGTAATCAATATCACAAACCAATAGATCTATATATATATATATATATATATATATATATATATAAATGAGATGTATTTGGGCTAGGTGGCATTAGATTTTGCCAATTTTTGCTGATGTGGCAATTTTTCATGGTGAGTTTAGGAGGGAATTCTCAAATGGCTTCTACATTCACGATTTTAATAAAAAAGTGGCGGGATCTGAATGCTTTTTAGTTCGGGTCGTATGATGGATTCAGATCCTTTATATATTTCTTTCAACGCTTTCTTCCTTCGCACCCTAAATCTGAGCACTTCATCTGCTTATCTTTTCTTTGCAATCTTATACCCTATCCTCCCACCGCTTCATCGCAATCCTCACAAACTTTGTTTCTTTTCGATTGAAGTATGGAAGACAATGATGGTGGTGTTTAGGGTTGGAGAAACGACAGTGTGAGCAATGGTCGGAGACGAAGGGGTTTCATCAATCTTAATCACATGTATGTTCTTCCTACTTAATCTTTGATTCTTTTTTGTTATCTGATTTGAATCTTATTAACCCTATTGTTGTTGTTTGTTTTTGATCCCAAAAACCCTAAATACTCAATGTCTACATGCGGTTTGATTTGTATGTCGATTCTTCCATGGCGATTCCTAAATACTCAATACCAACATCACCAAGATCGCAAACACTAGGTAAGGTTATTAATTTTGTTTTATGGTATGAGTTTACTTTTTTCTCTGACTGCCATCATTTTTGTTTACAAACCCTAAACGTCTTCTTCTCCATCACATGTATGTTGTTCTTGATTCAGTTGCAAGGTCTCGATGGATCCCTCACTCTTATCGGTAAGAGTTTCTAATTAAGAGTGTTGATTATGGATCAATGAAATAGGAATTGATTTGTATTGTCTGGTTTATCGTTTTTTGTTTTTCAAAAATTGTGATTGTTTAGGGTTTTTTCATTATTGTGATTGTTATTTGCTTGAAAGTATACCCACAAGTATTTGTTCATTATTGTTGCATTTATGCGTCTTTTTGATGTTTATTAAAATTATAAAATTAGGCTTGCTTTCATCAATTAATCGTTTTTACATTCAACAAATTGCAGTGAAACTGAAATGTGTTTTTCTTCATTTTGTTGATTTATGTAAATAAGGATTCCTGCTGTCATGTCACTGGTTCATGTTTTTTCATGAATGTTACTGATAGGTTTGAGTATAGTTTCAGGTTCGAGATGTATGTCTTATTGTGGATCGTAACTCAAGATGCTTGAAATGAGTTGGGTATGTTTTTCTACTATAGAAATAATGATTAATATCTAAAATTTGGACCTTGCAGAGTATTTAAATTAGCTTTTTACCTTTTTTTCCTCGAATATTTAGTATGTATGGAAATTACGAGAATCAAAAACCATATTCATTAAGTCACTCATTTTATATTTAGGTATTTGAATCATTCGACACGGTAGAGCTGGTGCAATTACCTACTAATGAGACCGGGAATTGTAAAGGTTTTGGTTTTATTATGCAGGTGTCTACCATTACCAATCAACCTGGAATGCAAGAAGTAGGTGTTAATCCTGGTGATTTTGATGATGATGGCGGTGGCGGCGGCTTGGTTAGTAATTGTTTTGAATTGAAAGTTTTTCATTTTTAAAGCTTGATTCTTATTGTTTCATGTCAGAATCTTTGCTCCACGTTTCTATTGTTTTGTTTGAAGCTTGATTGAATATCATATGTGTTATTGGAGTTTAATGGTTTGATCCTTGATGTTTGACAATTGAATTTCAGATCATGATAACGGTTCGGTGCTATCCATCCGTTTGTTCCAAAATTATTATTGTTAATTTTTATTTCCTTAATTAGAGGATAGATAAAACTTGATTTTAAATTCAAAATTTTGATTTGGAGTATAATATGGAAGTAAACGATTTGGAGTTAATAACATTAATTGGATTTCCTTTTTAGGTGGGTTCAATGTACCTAGACATGTTAGTGGTTTAAAATTTAGAGTTTTATATATAATTTTGATTAAATTCTTCCAACATATTATAGTAATTTTAAATTTAAATTATATTTGATTTATTTTTAAATAAAGTTACCTGAAATAGAAGTTGACTACATTCATTTTTTATAATTGCTAATTATCCTAATTTTTAATAACCTCTAATCGACAATTATTGGTTTCTATATAACTAATTAGATTCAAATTATTCAACAATCATATTAAAAACATTTATTGGTTTTTACCATATATGCTTTAAATCATTAAAATAATAGATACGGAATTGACTTTTGAACTTTCAGTGTATTTTAGATGATTATGTCCTTCAAGATGCTAACATTTGTATGTTTTCTAATATCGTTTTAATTATTAGAAGTCTGTTTTAAGAATATATTAATATTTTTAAAAAACGTCAACAAATGTGTTTTTAGTATATTTGGCTGATAATTTCCTTATTTAGATGATAGATAATAACTTGATTTAAAATTCAAAATTTTGATTTGGAGGATATTATAGAAGTAAACGATTTGGAGTTAATAACATTAATTGGATTTCCTTTTTAGGTGGGTTCAATGTACAAAGACATGTTAGTGGTTTAAAATTTAAAATTCTATATATAATTTTGATTAAATCTTCCAACATATTATAGTAATTTTAAATTTAAATTATATTTGACTTATTTTTAAATAAAGTTACCTAAAATAGAAGTTGACTATATTTATTTTTTATAATTGTTAATTATCCTAATTTTTAATAACCTTTAATCAACAATTATTGGTTTCTATATAGCTAATTAGATTCAAATTATTCAACAATCATATTAAAAACATTTATTGGTTGTTACATATATGTTTTAAATCATTAAAATTAAATTTTAAGCTTATATGTTTTTTTGTTTCGATTCATAGGAAATACCGTATGATTTTGCAAGCTTATTGTGGGAAGGAAAAGTTTCATATGGTCAATGTCTTGAACTTATTGATGATGACTTATGCAACTGCAGGAGTCTGAATCTTCTTTGAACACAAGAGGTAAGTTTAATTTTATCGTTTTTTGGTGTTTTTTGATCCTGTATAATGATAGTTTTCATCGTTTATGCTAATCTCTATAATTTTTAAGTTATTTTGTTTATTTTTTTGGCAAATCTAACTATGATATTTTTTGAAATTTGAAAATCTTTGTTTTTTTACTAATAAATTTTTTATTGTATTAATATGTATTAATGATTCTTTTGTTTTGGTTTTTTATTTCTGTTTTTCTTTTTTCATGATTAACTAATAAATTTTATATTGTGTTAATTTTGAATCCATTAAAGATTATGTAAATTTTTAGTGTGTGATATGTTTTTTTACGGAATATTGATTGTGTTTCTAAAAATAAATAGGTTTTAATTTTTTTTTGAAACCGTTCCTTTTTTATTATTTGTTTTAGAAGTTTCTCCCGATATTATAAGTTTGTTTCTATAAATAGTTTACCGTTTTAATTTTTAAAAGGCCTTCATATTTAATTTCCAGATATGGATCAGAGTAACAACTGTCCTTCATTTTTAAAGCTTATTGAGGAAGATGACCCATTATTTTTTATATGTTTATTTGTTTTCTAATTATTATTTTTTGTCATTGTTTTTTTTTTCTTATTTTGTTAAATTTAATTACTATTCGTATTAGATTGTTAAACATTTTTTCCCTTATATGTAGTTCAAAGATGATTGGGATAAAAAAACTGAACCGAAAGGGAAAGCAAGTGTTCTTTGTGATGAAAATCAAAGTTCAAAGGTTTGTGTTCATTTACTAAATATAGGAGTTTGTAATTAACTGAATTGTTTTACCTTTATTTTTTTCATTTTCAAAGGTTAATGTTTTATGTTTCTTAGGATGATCCGAAGGGGAAATCAAATGTTGTTGTTGATGAAAATCTAACTTTAAAGGTTTTTGTTCACTTAGTTTAATTTTATCCTTTTTTTTGGTGTTTTTTGATCCGGTATAATGATAGTTTTCATGGTTTATGCTAATCTCTATAATTTTTAACTTATTTTGTTTTTTTTGGCAAATCTAACTATGATATTTTTTGAAATTTGAAAATCTTTGTTTTTTTACTAATAAATTTTGTATTGTATTAATATGTATTAATGATTCTTTTGTTTTGGTTTTTTATTTCTGTTTTTCTTTTTTCATGATTAACTAATAAATTTTATATTGTGTTAATTTTGAATCCATTAAAGATTACGTAAATTTTTAGTGTGTGATATGTTTTTACGGAATATTGATTGTGTTTCTAAAAATAAATAGGTTTTAAATTTTTTTGAAACCGTTCCTTTTTAATTATTTATTATAGAAGTTTCTCCCGATATTATAAGTTTGGACAGAGATATGCTTGCGGTGGCTGGAAATTGGTACCATGTCGGTTAGTTTTGTTTGGCAATGTTAGACTTTCCTAATAAGTTTGCTTAATTTACGGGATTGGATATTAAAGATTTGATTTTCATTTTTTAAATTTTGAATTTTTAATTTTGAAGTCAATTATTATTTTAAATTTATATTTTGAAGTAAACCATTATTGTGTGTGATTTTAAATTTTCAATTTCGAAGTCAATCATTATTTTAAATTTAAATTTTGAACTTTGCCATTAATGTGTTTGATTTTGAATTTGGAAGTCAATCATTTTTTTAAATTTAAATTTGGAAATAAACCATTAATGTGTTTCATCCGTTTAGCCATTCCTTTTTCAATTAACTTAATTCATCTTTAATGTGACACAATTGATGGAGTGCTATAAGAAGGTTTCTTTGTTAATTGATTATTCTCTTCCGCTTATAGGGGATGGCTCTAAGGTAATTAACATCAAAATTCTATATTTCTATTACTTGAATTCTCTTGCTTTATAATTTCTTTCAATGTATTATTTTGTGTTTTGACTTGGATATAAAACATAATGTGAAGGTATATTTTAAACTTATTTTACCGGGTTTTTTTGTTTGGATTGCAGAATAAGTGCTTTGATGAACTAATAGGTGTTTGGATTTTGTGTTTACTCTGCTCTGCATAGGGCTCCTTCAGTTTTTTGTATTCTTTTACTTCGCTCAGTGATTCTTCTATTTTCAAGATAAGAATACAGGCTGCATCTGCATTGGCTACACTACCAACAATAGTGGGTGAATCGGTAATAACAAAACTATTGAGATAAGTTTTAAAGCTTATTGAGAAATATTGATTGTGTTTCTATAAATACTTTACCGTTAAATTTTGTAAAAAACCTTCATATTTAATTTTCAGATATGGATCCCATGAACAACATTCCTTCATTTTTAAAGCTTATTGAGGAAGATGACCCGATATTTTTGGTACGGTTATTGGTATTCTAATTACTAATCATATTTTTAGTAAACTGATGTTTGTCTTTTTTTTTTTATTTTGTTTTAAACTCATAGCAAATACCTAATGACTTTGCTTCAATGATTTGGGTAGAGTTGTATAAGAAAAAATGACTATCTTATGTTTCAGTCATTTGGACCATCATCATTCTTTCTAATGGTGTTTAAATCATTTGTTCATCAAAACTGCTTTATATCCAAAATCACACCTGACGAAGACGTTATTGTAATCATCATTCTTTCTAAGTATACATTTGCTTGCTTCTTTATATATTTAATTACTATATTGTTATTCTAATAAATGTTTTATGTGATTTTCAGCCTGTAGTTGCACCTATTGATGCAGTTGAAGAGCCAGCTATTGATGAACAACAAAATGGTCGTGTTTATAAGTTTGTTCGTATGGCTTCTAAAGATTTTGTAAGCTTTAATATTATTTTAGGAAGTACTATATATTAAAAGTTACATATTTATTTTTATTCACATAGAAATACAATATTATTTTTATATTCTTCTTCTTATTAATTTTTTTTAAAAACAATACAGCGACTGCCTGATAATGTTTCAAGGATGGCTAAACTTGATTCTGATTTAAAACCTATGACCGTCAGACTTCTGCATCTGACTGAGCAAGAGGAGTTTACCAACCGTACCAGACGTGAAAAGAGGGGAGAAGGTTGGCGTTATGCGTTATGTAAATGGTCGAGATTCATGAAACGTGCTCGCATTAACGAGCGTGATACGGTTCACTTTTCTTTTGATGAAACTCATCAAGTCTTGAATGTTGAATTGGTTGTACCTCACAAAAAAATAGTACTGATTAGTTGTTTTACATTTAGGTTTTGGATATTTGGTTTTCATATGATATACATTTACTTTGTTATGGTTAATAGTTTTTAACAATGTTTAATGGTTTTGAATTTTAAGTTATTACATCTTATCATATGTTACTTTACTATTAGTGTTTCTTTTAATGGATAACACAATTTTGACATTATTTAGTGTGTAAACTTTATCGATAATTGTTTCGACTTCCAATGCAGTTTTTGTTATGATATCCATTCATATAATCAGCCACGGACCGTTTTATCATTTATTCATACACCTTATTCATCATACAATTTTTCGTTTATTAATATATATGTATATATTTATTTGTTTAAAAAGATAGATTAACAACCCGTGAGTATTCACGGGTTATAACCTAGTTGTTATTTATATATCTCATATAAAATAAACTAGGTTAGAACCCTGTGTATTTATGAATCTTGTATATTGTACGGGTTAAATATATATAATTTTAGATATCAAATAATAAAAAAGTTATATCTTTAAAAACCATGTGTATTACACAGATTAAATAAATGTAATTTTGTATACTAAATACTAAAAACGTCATATCTTTAAAAAACCCCGTGTATAATCGGGTTGAATAATTCTACCAAATAATAAAAAAACTACATCCGTAAAAACCCCGTATATTACACGTGTTGAATAGATATAAAAAATAGTTATATCTTTAAAAACCATGTGTTTACACAGATTAAATAAATGTATTTTTATATATTAAATACTAAAAACGTCGTATCTTTAAAAAAACCCGTGTATAGTCGGGTTGAAAAATCTACCAAATAATAAAAACATTATATCCTAAATAAATGTAATTTTGTATATTAAATACTAAAAACGTCATATCTTTAAAAAAATCCGTGTATAGTCAGGTTGAAAAATCTACCAAATAATAAAAAAATTATATCCTTAAAAAACTCGCGTTTTACTCGAGTTGAATAAACATAATTTTGTATACCAAATAATAAAAAAAGTTATGTTTTTAAATAATTAGGATAACATTTAATATTAATTTATTATTTATATATTTAATATAAGATAAATAGATAAGAGAGGTATTTGTTTTAAAAATATATTAAATTAACAATTTAGATTTGAGGATAATATTTTATTAAAGTATGATAAGGTTTAATATTAATTTATTATTTATTTATTTAGATAAATATAAATTTGATGATACATTCAATGAATGACACGTGTCCAAAAGTTGGTTTCTTTTATTATAGTAGTTAGATTAGATTAGATGTGTGTGATCCGAACAAAGCAATATTTCAACTTTAATGGAACGTGCGATTTACAAATAATCAAATTCAAAGAAAAAATATCATAGAAGTTCTAAATTTCTATGTGGCTTGAGTGATGGATTTTGGTCCCGACGACCAGGCCAAATGATTGTCCGTTCAAGTGTTTGGTTTGTCGGAATTTTTGTGTCGCTTACCGCAAGGTTGCTTAATTCGCGCTCGCTTAACTTTCAGTACTTGCGTAGTTGTTCTTGCAATCTTGCCCACTGTCTGACCTAGTCCTGACCTAAACCTAAAGATGCTACTAGCCAGGCCCCTACCCAATATTATGACATTAGATTTGCAAATGTGGGGATGAGAGAGAGAAAGATGTTGTGAGAGGTCGGGTTCCCAAAACAACCATATCACCTGCAACCAAAGGACCACACACGATAATTCAAATAGAGGTATGTCCCATGATTGCATGAGATCTAATTATTCAAATAGAATTGTGACAATATATGAAAATAGGCAATCAAAGGGGCTCAGTATTGGCACAGTAAACCAGACAAATATAAGAATACCCAAATATTATTTGATATGATTGGAGATTTAAAGGCCAGTGTGAGACAAATAAGTGCTAATCTTTTTTGGCAGGGATGTTTGGTGGATGATAAGGTTATGGTTCGGCTCCTTGGCGTCGGAGGCGGTTTGGTTCTTGGCTAGAATTAAGCGTGTGGTCCACAACAACTTTCGGACCCCTCAGGGGCGAGACTTTGTTTTTAGTAGATTAAGGTTTTCTATTCAGAAGGGGATGACGGCGCAGTTTGTTGCTCGTCTGCTTGCTATCCTTATGTAATTTGCCCCGATGATTGGAATGAAACAATTGGAATGTTTATCAACACAATAATGTCTTATTTATTTCAAGTATTAGTAAATTGTAAAATATGTTCTTTGATGGAACTAAATTTTTTTTCCAACTGTAAATTATGTTTTTTGATGGAACTAATTTTTTTTTCCAACTAGTGTGTTACAATATAACTTTGTTAACTTAAACGGTGACACATACAACGATTATGTATAATTACCCCTTCTCTTTTTAGCTCTCATTGCTTACAAGTGTATTATTTATACGATTTTGTGTTCTCTATTTAAAACAGGCTTTGTATTAAAGCATCTTGTATAACAAAAACATTTATTTAGCATGCAACTATACTGAGAAATTTTTACCACCGTGATAATGACCCTAGCAGTGTGTATATATAAGCTGGGATAGTAGCCATCCATTTAGCATTTGCTCTCTTCCATCATTCACGTTTCAATCTTGACATAATATAAAATTCAATGAAGCATTCTCGTGTGTTCGCTCTTTTAATTCTCTTTGCTCTCCTTTATGAAGCTCAAGGTACGTTTCGAAATATATACTCATACATGCTTCTGGACAAACATATATATATATTTACTTTAACCAGCTGGGTAGCCCAGTTGGCCACCGACACCCACCTCTTACCAAGAGGTACCGGGTTCGAACCTTGGGGCGAACAAAGTACCCTCAAAGGGTCGGCTCGGCAAGGGTATTTACTGCCAGGCTCAGGCTTGTCGGGTGGCGGCCTGGGAGGGGTTTCCCCTCCGCGGTCAGGGGTACCGTGCATTACCCTTTTTTTTATACAAAAGATCAAATACAAATAAAGTTATCCTACAAAACGTACGAATGACCTGAAGAAGTAAAAAAAACGTTATGCCATTTTCGTAATTATTTTATTCGTAGAGTAATTATTTTATTCTTAAAGTAATTATTTTAATGAACCAGTAGAGTAATTATGATACGCTTGTAGAGTAATTTTGAATTTAATGTTGTTTGATCCACTTGTAAGTAAATGTGTCTGTTATTATTTTATTTTTTTTGATAAACTAATAAAGTAATTATGATGCGTTTATAGAATAATAATGATTAACTGCTAGAGTAATTATGATACATTTGTATAGTAATTTTGAATTGTTTGTTTGATTAACTTGTAGAGTAATTGTATATGTTATGTTATTTCGATGAACTAGTAGATTAATTATGATGCACTTGTAGAGTAATTTTAAATTACTAGTTGTTTGATGACTAGTTTTTTTGATGCATTTGTAGAGTAATTTTGAATGATATCTTGTAGTAGTGTATTAATGATGAACTGGTAGAGTAATTATGATGCATGTGCAGCGTAATTTTGAATTGTATATTGTTTGATTAACTTGTAGAATAATTGTGTATGATATGTTATTTTAATGAACTAGTAGAGTAATTATACTAAACTTGTAGAGTAATTCTAATAATTACTCTATGAATAGAGTAATTACGAAAATGTCACCGTATTTTTTTTTACTTTTCCGTCATATTCGTACGTTTTGTGCAATAAGCTTATTTACAAGGGATCTTTACTCTTACTTTATATTATACTTGTGTTTAAAGGTACTTTACACATTTAGACATTTAGTTATTGATATTAAACTAAACTTGTATTTTTTGTATAAAATATGTTTTCTATGTTGATCTCCTTGTTTATTTCTTTGCAGGAATAAATAGAAAACTTATGTCAGGAGCTAAATATTCCACCATCACTTCCAAGGTTGGTCATTTCCATGAATATTAGCATATTTTGGAACAAAAATGTTAAATAAACATTGCAACAAATTAGCTTATTGTAGATACTTATATATATATATAAACACTTTTCCGATAATGGCAAAATTTATATTTCTATATTTAGTGAATCATTTTATAGTTAAGTGTTATAAAAAAAATCTAAACACTTTTCCAATAATGACAAAAGTTATTTTCTCTTTATTATTATTATTTTTTTCTTTACTATTGGCACTTACAATGGCTACTTCTTTATAAGGCTATATGTTTAATTTAATTAAAAAGTGTATAACACAATGTCAAGTCACGACCAGGTAATGGACTTTAATTTGGTCACCCTTTAATATTATCATGTAATGATTTAACTAACCATTTCTAAAAATGGGTGTAAAATTTTTATTGGGTATGGGAAATTAACAGGTTGGCTTTGTGGGTGATGACAGTGGCGTATTCTGAATTTTTTTCACATGGTTTCTTTTGGTAGATTATCACTTGTTTTTCCCAAATCATCTAAGGTTTCCACTATTTTTTCCAAACCGAGGGGTTACCTAGGAACCCTGGATCCCCATTGGGTGATGAGGGCATTAAGGGGCAAACACCCAAAGGTGATGGTGGTGTTATGGTTTAGTGGTGATATTTTGGTTAAAATGGTGGTCAGATGGTAGGGGCGCCACCCACAACGGATGGCCTAAGTACAAAGAATATTAATATCTGAAATCAGTGGTGAAGCTTGAGATTTCCGATTAGGGGTCGAAAACGTATATATATCTAAAAAAATTATAAAACTGGGTGGTCGAAAACGTATATACCTAAAAAATCATATACGAAAACTACATATCAGACACTACTGAGCGAAAAGTTCGGGGATTAGGCGCCCCCACGGCCCCTACAAAGCTACGCCCCTGCCTGAAATTAAAAGATTTGTGGTAGTGAAAGTTCTTCATTATTGTAACATAAATAAACTTATGATTTGCAGAATTACATGAATGATGGAGATAAAGGCAATCCTCAAGCGGAGATGAAATCAACTCGAGAAAATTTTACACTTGGTTCAACCTCGGAACATTCAAAGGTTATCCTACCACACTACCAAGATGTTATAGACCTAGCTGGGATGGACTATTCGCCGCCTAGGAGAAAGACCCCGATACATAACTAGAATCGAAAAGTTTTATCGAATCACTATATTTCGATGCTTTTTGAAAGTATATGCAATGAAATATGAAGCCAGCTAAACAAGATTTGAGGGCTCGTCAAAAAAGAAGACAATAGTTTTCATATTCCAGTAATACGCTGACAAGCGAATAATATTTTATGTTTTCGACATGTATTTTAGGACTAAGGTAAAACGTAAATACCTGTTATTTTATCATTGTATAGCTGGTGTTGCCTATAAATACGTGTCTTGTGATTTCATTTGTAAGGTTCTGATTCCGGTAGCGAAGCTCTGCCGAAGTGTCTCCAGCATTGTAAAACGATCTGATATCAATAAAGAGACAGTTTAAAGTGATTCTACGTGCAAATTCAGCTGAAATAACTCCGATACGTCTGATTCCGCCTTTCATATTGGTCAGAACTCTTCTGAACGACTCGTTTTGGTCGTGCAAGCGATCCTACAAGTGGTATCAGAGCTCAGGAGGAAGAGTTCTTACCATTTCAGCTGAAAATTCTGATTTCTACACCTTCTTTTCAAAATTAAACAAGATTTTACGGTTAAAATGGCTTGATTTTCAAATATAATGTGCGTAACAGTGTTTTAACAAACCCTTGAAAGTATCAGACCTTAATTCGAAGTAAAACTTGATCAATTTTGTGAAAAACTGTCTGTTTCGTGTGACGTCATATTCATTTTGCACGAATTGGTATCATTTCGTTTGAACTTGCTTTCATTTCGCACGAAATAGCCTCCATTTCGCACCAGAATTCCATTTCGTTTGAAAGCCTGTCATTTCGTACGAAATCATCTATTTCGTTTGAAAGCTTGTCATTCCGTACGAAATCATCCATTTCGTTTGAAATAGGTCCATTTCGCTTGAAGAGCCATTCCGCACCAAGAGTTCATTTCGCAACAAATTGCCATTTCGCTTGAAACTACATTCATTTCGTACGAATTGGGAGTAAAGAGTCCATTTCATTTGAGAAGTCCATTCCGTGTGAAAGTTCATTTCGCTTGAAAGGAGCACTTCGTTTGAAAGTTTGTGTTTGGGAATTTTTGAGAATCGAATCATGGAAAACGAGTTCTACAATGCCTTTGCTAGCCCGATGACTATTACTCAGAATACGATGTTAGAAAATGAAACGAGAACAACACAAAAACCACCTAAGCTGATGAGTATTGAGGAGTATAGTGGATGGGCAGAACGTTTTGAAAATTGGGTTCAATCATATTACCTAGATGCATGGGATTATACTGAATTTCGATATATTAGACCAGTTAAGGATGACGGAAAGAATGTTGAAATTAAAGATTTAAGTGTTGAAGAGAAACAAAAATACAAAAATGAAAAATTGATGGTTAGTCTTTTGCAGCAAGCTATAAAGGATGAAATCTTGATCTTACTACAACACAACGGTAGTGCACAATCGATATGGAAAGAATTGAAATCAAAATTTGTTGGGAGTAAAGAGATGATCAAGAACAAAACGTCGCTTATGAAGAAAGAATTTGATCTATTTCGTGGATTAAGAAATGAAAGTACCAAGCAGATTATAGAAAGATATTGCAATTTGGTAAAGAATATGAAAAGATTGAGCATCAATAAAGATAAAGAAGAATTGATTGAAAAGTTGGCTGATGCGTTGCCACATGATGTTTGGGGAACGTATCTTATGATGTTGAAAAATAAACCTGATTTTGACAATCTATCGCTGAGTGATTTTATTCAACAACTCGAAGCTCAAGAGATGGAACAAAGAAAGATAGCGAGAATGAAGAACTATGATGGAGAACAAGACATTGGTTTGTATTACAAAGGTGGTGTTAGTGATAAGACCAACATTGCACCAAAGATTGAAACTGCTTTCAATGCCAAAAGTTCTTCTGAAAGTTCATCTCAAGGATCAAGTAGCAAAACAGGATTTTCTTCATATCCATCGTTCGATCCAAATTTTTCAACAGCAAAGAGTGGCAAAGTTCTTCAATGCAACATTGCATTAAATCTTGAGAATGATCAAATTACTCCGAAGAAGTAGCCAAAAGTCATATGTCTTTGTTGGTGACTGTGTTAGAGTGTTATGGGAGTTTAGTTGCAGGAAGGATCGGAAATCCAATGTTGACAAAAGAGGATTACGATCAGGTTGATGCTGAAGAGATGGAGTTAATGGATATAAAGTGGTGTTTGGCGAGGGTGTTGAGAAGAGCTGAAAATTTTAAACAAATTACGGGAATAGATGATTTCCGTGATGCTAATGTTTCTACTTTAGGATTTGATAAATCTACAGTTACTTGTTTTCGTTGCAGGGAAAAAGGGCATTTCAAGCGAGAATGCACAAACCGCGAAGCAAGTGGAGCTCAAAATCCTTTCAACAACAATGACTACTATCGAAAAGCGATTTATCATTAAGTTGCTCAACAGCCGTATCAACAACAACAGCCACAAACTGCTCATGCTAGGAAAGAAATTGAAGAATCAAAGAAAGCTTATCTTGTTAATCAAGATGATGGAAAATCGTCAAAAGAATTCAGTTGGGACAAATATATTTCAGCTGAGAGTAAAGCATGTCTGATAGATCAAGATGATGAAAGGCTTCTAAAAGATTTCAGTTGGGATGATTATGATCCTAACAGAACTGCAGATCATAAAGCTTTTGTTGCTCAAAAAGTTTAAGATGATGCTTATGATTATTATGCAAAAAAATGAATGAGCATTTAAAATATCTAGTTGAGAGAGATGTTGAAAGGGCTCGAATGGCAAAGAAGAAGGTTGAAAAACAAGATGATCATGATGATGATTATTCATATGAGGCAGAAAGAATGAAAGTGCTTTTAAAATTTCAAGCTGAGAGAGACGAAGAAAGAAGGAAAGGCAAGAAAGATGAAGAAGAGGTTCGAGTGATAAAAGTCAAAGAAGTTCCAGCCTTCGAGATTAAAAAGGAAGCTGTTGCAGAAAAGGTGTCTGAGAATTGTGAAAACTGTGAGACTATGAAGAAGCAAAACAATGAGTTGATTCACAACAAGAACAGGTTGAAAGAATCATATGATGTCTTGAACAAAGTCATGAATCAATATAATGAGTCAAGCAGTGAACAAGCTACAACCATGAAGACACTTAATGGAGCATACATGATAAAGCAGGATATGATCAATTATTACATTGACATGTATGCTGAGCTTGAAAAGAAGTTGGAAATTCAGAGGATAGAAACGGAAAGAGTAAACAAATTGTTAAAAAGTTACTCATGTTCTTCTTATGTGATTGACATGATTTATCCCACAGTTGAAGGTATGAAGGCATTTGAAAAAGAAACACCTGAAGAGAAGAATTCCGAAACAAAAAAGGATACTGAAGTGAAGGATTATGGTAAGAAACAAAGTTTTGGCTATAACAAGTGTCCACCCTCGCTTGAAAATGGATATTCTCCACGAAATCCAAATTCAGAAAGAGTAAAAAAGGCAACCAACTTACAGTGGGAATCTGAGCCTTCAGATAACTTGCCAGATAACATTGATGTCACGTTCACATCATCCGACACTGATCATGAGTCCGAGTTAATAAAGAAAGTGGTCGATCAGGTGTTGGATAAAGATGAAACAGAGGAGTCAAAATCAGAGTCAAAGTCTGAGTCCGACATGTCAAGTTCATCAGTCAAAAAGGGCAAACGGGTTTACAATAAAGATTTTATGTTATCGCAAAATAATTTGAATGATGAAACATTCAAAGTGGCATATACTTTGAATGATTCTGACAAATTATATTCTGATGAAGAATTTCCAATAAGAGGTGTTAAAACTGAAATGATCAAAAAGGTTTTTAAACTAACAGAAATTAATATTTCTGAAATAAAAGATGTAAATCTTTCTAAAAAACCTAAACAATACACCTTAAGAGATAAACAAAGGTCAAACAAGAAAAAGGGTTACAGTTCTGGTTCTGGTTTTCAAAAGAAACCAAACCATAACGGTAATTTCAAAAAGAAAGGTCTTGGCTTTATTCCACAAAAAAATCATAAAAATGAGAAAATTTATAAACCAAAAACTGTTTTTGTTTCAGGAACATCATTTGAAGAAGAAAAAGAGCAATTGTTCAGAAAGCAGACAAACAAAGAATTCCTTGCAAAGAAACAAGAGGGGTTGAAGAAGGAAGTTGCTCAGAAGACAAAGGAAACAAGAACCTGTTTTCAATGCAAAACAGTTGGTCATATTGCCAGGAATTGTCCAAAGGCAATCCAATCCAAACAAAACAGGGAGTCTCTGAAAAAATGAAAGGAAAGATTGTTGAAAATGAACCACCAACCAAAAAAATTTAAAGTTTTCAAAAATTCAAAGTTTGAGGTTGGTGAGTGTTCAAAAAGTTTTTACAGAAGAAAAGTGAATCTTAACAATCAAAAGTGGGTTGTTATGAATTCAGATGCTAGTTCTAGTGATGAATCTGACTCGTCAAAGTCAGAGGAGTCACAAGTTGTGATAAAAGAAGAAAAATCAGTTCCGCCATTTGATGATGCAAATTTTCCACCATTGCGGGCTGAAAATTTAAAATCAAAAATTGGAAAAGTTGAGATTTCAAATCAATTTTTTTCTGAAAAGAAAAAATTTGATGTTGAAAAAGTCTTTAACCCCACAGTTCAATATATTTTTGGAAAAATGGTTGACGGGAAGGTCAAAGGGGTAAAGGAATTTTATGAAAAGAAAACGAAGAAACCAGATGAAGATGGGTCATCCCAGGTTAGTAACTGGGATAGAACCTATCATGATTAAACTCTGGACTTGCCGGAGCTCCCAACTTGGTAATCGTGGAGCAGGAATCGGCATCTTTCTTGAGAAATTCACATTATTGATATTTCGACCTACAAGTGGTAGTATTCTTGAAAATGTCATATTTTATTTTACAAGTGGTTGGCTGATAAGTGATCTTACTAGTGGTTGAAAAAAGAGAGGTTTTCACTTACAAGTGGTTAATCAAGGTCATTAAGTTGAATTTGATTTAACTTACATTCATGTGATTGAGAAAACAAAGTGAAGAGTTTATCCCCTAACCTACAAGTGGTTTGTGAAATCAACAAAACTAATTTTCTGGAAAAACCATTTTGATTAAAACAAACTTAAGTGTTTTGAAATCTTAATGGGAAAATAGTTTGTTGTCAGGGGGAGTTCTGATTGTTTATGCTAAATGGATGGCAATTTGAAGCAATTCACAACAGTTGTCATTCTACTTGTACAGTTTGTTTTCAAAATTTTCCAAAAAAAAAAAAAAATCAAAATTTGAAATATAATTTTGATTTTAGGGGGAGTAAAAATTTTAGAAATTTCCAAAAATTTGAAAAAAAGCCAAAAACATGATAAAATCTAAAAAGCCAAAAACATTAAAAAATTCAAAAAATGAGTTTTGTTGTGAAAAAGAGGAAATGATAGTACATCAGTGGACTATCACAGCATGCTAAAGATTTGGAAAGTCAAATGTGATAAACGGTCTCACTGATGATATGCCAGTAGGTTTTTACACGCTTAGTAGATTGTTGTCGAGATATAAACCTAAATATCAAACTTGCTTATTTCGTGGGGAACATTTCTCGGATATATAGGTAACCCCTGAAATCTTTTTTGAAAGACCCCTCTTTCTGAGATACTAGGTCTTTATGCTTAGTGATATCTGGGGTATTATCCCGGGACTTCTGATTTTGCGGAAGCAATGGCCTAGTCCCCGTATAATACTTTTCGCTTGCTTGAAATAAAAGCACCACCCTCAGCATAAAAAATGATGAAACATTGAAAAATGCTAATCATGTGCTGTTGAAAAAAAGATTCTCTAAAGGGAACCCACCGAAAGTCGAACCATCATCTCTCTGATTTTGCGGAAGCAATAGCCTGAGCTCTCATGGTCTCGCATTTAACCCTTTACAGATATCATCTAGGTATACTCACCTGTAAGACTGAATATTGGGATCTGGATATGGGAGTATATTCTGAGGTGGGACACGCGAATAAGTTTAAGTCTCTTAAAACATTAATTCCGTATCTCGAAACAGTTGAACTTTGTGTGAAAATTTAAATGGATAAGTATACTAACATTCTAAGTGAATCGTTTAGAACTTAAAATGTTTAAAGCTTAATGGTGTTGGTGATTTGTCTCATAAACTGATATGATCCTCTTACACAAACTCACAAAAATATTGTTTGTAAATATTTCGTTATTGCTTTCCTTTAAAAACAAAAATCCAAAAAGATTTTCAAAGTGTTTTAGAATATTTTTTTTTGAAAATACAAAAAGATTTTCAACAACTGATGTTGAAAAGCTGATTTTCAAAATTCCAAGTGCTAAACATGACGAACAACAGGTTGGGAAAGTGTGTTTGAAATGAGAAAAGATTTTGATATGAAAACTGTCAAATCTGAATGTTATTCTTACAAGTGTTCATCAGAAATTATAAATGTCATATTATTTTGAACAATACCTGCAGGTGATGAATAAAGTTGTCAAATTGTTAAATTTGTGAAATTTATTGTTAGGTAGAGTTTGTGTAGGTAGAAGCAGCAAGGTTTCGACTCCTGATAGATATGTGAAAGACAGATTCCGATTTCTGTGAACTTTCAGCATGAGGAGAGCCAGGTTACGATCTTAGAACCTTTGAAAGTTATAAGAGCCAGGTTTTCAATCCAAAGCCTGTGGTTGTGAATTCCAGACTGCGATCCCAGCTTATCGAAAGGGGGGAGTCTGAAGACATCAGGAGGGAGTCTGAAGATGTAAAGAGCCAGTTTCTGATTTTGGAACTGTGTCCACGCAAGCTGCTGATGCTGATGAACTTAAGGAATCAAGAGATCTGATCAAGAGAAGATAAAGACAGATTGAGATTCAGAAAGAGAGAGAAGATAGAGATTGATAGAGGATGCTTACAATGGAGAATAATTTGGAGAGAGCTAGAAGACTGATAAAGACTGAAGACGTGACATACCGAAGACTCGACACTGAAGACTTCGTCAACATCCAAGGGGGAGACTGTTGGTGCATATGTCTGTCGACTTCGTCTTGTATCGAGTCTTGTATTATTTTAGTTAGATCAGGGCACGTTGTATGAAAAAAATGAGAAAAATATGGGAAATAACCATTTCGCACGAAATGGGAAGTGTTCATTTCGCACGAAATGGCAATGGCCATTTCGTACGAAATGGCAAGTCCATTTCGTGTGACCGTTTCATGCGGAATGGTGTTGCCTATAAATACGTGTCTTGTGATTTCATTTGTAAGGTTCTGATGCCGGTAGCGAAGCTCTGCCGAAGTGTCTCTAGCATTGTAAAACGATCTGATATCAATACAGAGACAGTTTAAAGTGATTCTACGTGCAAATTCAGCTGAAATAACTCCGATACGTCTGATTCCGCCTTTCGTATTGGTCAGAACTCTTCTAAACGACTCGTTTTGGTCGTGCAAACGATCCTACAAAAGCCTTCAGGTTGTTTCATGTAAACATCTTCATCTAAGTCTCCGTTAAGGAAAGCGGTTTTAACGTCCATCTGATACAGCTCTAAATCAAAATGAGCTATTAGGTCCATAACGATCCTTAATGAATCTTTACGAGAGACAGGTGAAAACTTCTCTTGATAGTCAATTCCCTCTTTCTGACTGTAGCCCTTTGCAACCAATCTCGCTTTGTAGCGTTCAACGTTCCCATTCGGATCCAGTTTTGTTTTGAACACCCATTTACATCCTACGGGTTTGACTCCGTTGGGTAATTCTACCAAATCCCAAACGTCATTTTTCTTCATGGATTCAAGCTCATCAATCATTGCTTTATTCCATTCAGAAGACTGATCACTGTTAGTGGCTTCATTATAAGAGATACGATAATTGAGCTTTCCAGCATCCATTTCAGTCAGGTAGGTAACATAATCATCCCAATTAGTAGGCCTTCTGGGCCTAGATGACCTCCTGAGTTGATTATCGGTTTCAGCGTTGTCTTGGTTTTGAGCGTTTGATGTGCCTTCGTTATGAGGTATAATGGGTTCTGATTATGGAGGTAAATTTGGAGTTGGTGCAGTAGCTTCAGGTGCAGTCGTTGCATTGGGTACAAGAGGAGTAAAGAGAGTAATGGTAAGAGACGAGTCTCCCCCCACGCGTCTTGTACTTCTTGCAATTCTTCGTAAGGGTTGGTACTGCTCCCACTGACCTTAAAATCCTCCAGGAATGCAACAAGCTTGGTTTCAACAATACGGGTGACGTGGGAAGGACAATAGAAACGATAACCCTTTGAGTGATCAGGATACCCGATAAAGAAGCAGGTAACTGTTTTAGGGTCAAGTTTCCTTAGGAAAGGATTGTAAAGTTTTGCTTCAGTAATGCATCCCCATACTTTCATATATATTAAGACTCTGTTTCCTTCCTGTCCAAAGTTCATAAGGAGTTTTAGGGACAGACTTTGAAGGAACTCTATTGAGTATATGAACATCTGGTTTTAATGCTTCAGTCCAGAGGAATAATGGTAAATTGGTGTTGGCTAACATACTATACACCATAAGGGTACGGTTTCTTCGTTCAGCAACACCCTTCTGCTGAGGTGTACCAGGCATGGTGTATTGGTTTACAATCCCCTGGCCCTTACAAAACTCATAAAATGGACCAGGAGCTTGACCCACATCAGTATGTCTTCCATAATATTCACCACCTCTACCTGATCTCACAACTTTAATTTGACGATCTAGTTATTTTTCAACTTCAGCTTTATAATCTTTAAAAGTTGTAAGAGATTCAGATTTTTCCTTAATAAGATACAAGTACATGTAACGAGAATAATCATCAATGAAAGTGATAAATGAAGTATGTCCAGTTATGCCAGCGATTTGGTAAGGACCACTAATGTCAGTATGAATGAGTTCTAATAAATTAGAGCTCCTAGTGGCACCTTTCTTATTCGCTAATGTCATTTTACCTTTAAGACATTTGACACATGTTCCAAAATCAGTGAAATTGAGGTAAGACTTCATCCTTTACGAGACGATTTAATCGTTCTCTTGAGATGTGGCCTAAACGTTGATGCCATAACCTGTTTCATCTTTGTGAGTGATACATTAATATTATATGACAACAAAGATTTGGAAAAATAATCATCTAGTTCTAATCTATAGAGACCACCATCCAGAATGCCAGTACCATAAACAACGGAATCATAGAGAATAGAGAGTTTGCGATGACCATGGGAAACAACAAAACAGTCCATGTCTAACTTTGGTCCTGATACAAGGTTTCGAGTCACCTCAGGAACATATAAAGTATCATAAAGTTTAGTACATATGTTGATGCATAATGTCTATCGCCTGCGTCATCAGTCTGTGTCGTGTCTGGGTCGTGTCAGTTATATGTAATAATGTCAAAAATGTAAAGTTTATGTGTTTTATGGCCAGTTCGCACGAACTGATGTGTTTCAGGTCAGGTCGCACGAACTGGAAGTTGACCGGTTCGTGCGATGTGGAGTGTTATCTTCGTGCGGACTAGGAGGCCTATATATAGGTCAGTTGTGTTTTTCATTTGTAACTTCTGGAGATTTCTGTCACGAAGTGCTGTCAAAATTCTCTCTGTACGAAAACGTTTTATATGAATGAAAAACATGTTTAAAGTGACTTTCTATTCTTCTACTCCTATTCTAACACTGATTGACGGTTTCTAGTCTGATTCCGCCTTTCTAGAGAATCAGATTTGACTCAGATTGACTCGTATTAGACAAATCCTCGATCCTACAAGTGGTATCAGAGCTCAGGATGAGGTAAATCTGTTGATATCAGTGTTTTGAACGGTTTAGAATCATATACTTCTACTCTTTCTTGGATTTTCAGATGAATTCACGGATAAAATGGACTGAATTTTGGATATTATGTGTAAAACATCATTTTGAACAATCGTACAAAGTTTCAGACCATAAATCAAACTAAAACTGATCAAAAAATGTCAAAAACTTGAAATTATGTCCAAATTGTATGAAAATTATGACCAGATCGTGTGAAATATCTCCAGATCATGTGAAATGTATCCAGATCGTGTGAAATCATCTCTCAGCTCGTACGAACTGAGTCCAGGTCGCACGGTTTGACTTCACTTCGCACGGTTTGACTTCACTTCGCACGGTTTGACTTCACCTCGTACGGTTTGAACATATCAGGTCGCACGGGTTCATTTAAAGTGAATTCATATTAACGGCCCCATTTATTACATACCACGGTCATCACGTGAAATCTTGAATCTATTCATTACATCAGAATTTATTGTAGAGGCCCAAGGATTGCATGTGATCTGATCAAATTATCAGCCCAATAAAGTGATTTCAGTACATTGAAATTTGATTTAATATTGGAGGTCCAATGAGAGGATAAGTTGACGGCAGCCCATGTCAGTGATCAGATCCATTTGATATTCATCGGTCCAATGAAGATAATCTTTTGGTGATTCATGTAATGATTATTTCTTATGTTAATATTGCATGAGATCTGATCATTGTTGTCGACCATATTCAAATGTGTTAGTCAAATATTCTAATTCATCGGTCCAACAGATTTAATCTGTCTCTTCATCTTGGTAGATTGCATGTGAATTTATCAGTTTGCAGGTGAGATTGTATTGAAATTCAAAGTTCACTGTTAAGGTGATTTACAAGGTGCAAATACCAAGAAGTTGAAATTTTGTGGACTTTGAACTAAAAACAATTTTTGAACCAAGTCATTTAACAAAGAAATTGTGGTTAGAATGTTTGACGAAAAGGAAAACGATAAACTTGGAAGAATAAATGATTCGTTTGATATATATCATACAGTTCGTACGGTTTGGTTAAAAGGTTTTCAGATTGTTTGAAGTGAAGTCCAGGTTGCTTGAAATTGAAAATTTTCAAAACTTAAAATTTTTTAACAACATTTTTCAAAGTATAAAGTGAACAATCAAGAGTTTTACAATGCATTTTTCGGAGGAGGTATGACAGCTCAAACTCCAGCAAGTATAGCCCAGAATGTGAATATGGAAAACGAGCTAGGAACCATGCAAAAACCACCGAAACTGCTCAACATTGAAGATTATTCGGGGTGGCAGGATAGATTTCACACGTGGGTTCAGGCGAATCACCTTGAATGTTGGCTAAAGGTTGAAAGAAAATATGTTGTTCCTACGAATGATGCTGGTCTTCCAAAAACACTTAACATGTTAACTCCGGCTGAACAAGAACACTTTAAAGCCGAGAAGAAGATGGTCAGTATATTGCAACAGGAAATTAAGGAAGACATTTTGGTACTGTTACAGCATCAGGGTGAGGCGCAATCTATTTGGAATGCTCTTAAACTCAAATTTCTTGGAAGTGCTGCAATGATCAAAAGCAAAAAGGCGTTACTGAAAAAAGAATTCGACATTTTTACTGCTCTCAGTGGAGAATCAACGAAAGAATTGATTGAGAGGTACTATCACTTGGTAGTGGAGATGAGATGTTTGAGTATAGATAAAACAGACGAAGAGTGGGTTGATAAGTTGGCTGACGCACTACCACAAGAAGAGTGGGGCACGTTCTTATTGGTTTTGAAGAACAATTTGGAATACGTGGGTTTCAACTTGAGTACGTTTATCGAGAGAATTGAAGGTCACGAGCTTGAACTTCGAAAGATGAGAAAAATGAAATCTGCAAACCTACAGCAAGATGTTCAGCTTTATTACAAAGGAAACTCATCTGCCACATCTACTCCGAGTCCAAAGATTCAAACGGCATTCAGTGCAAATTCTTCATCGGGAGTACCTCAAAGCACGCCTAACAACAACAGTTCACCGTTTTCAAATTATGAACCGAATCCTAAGGTTCAGAGTTTTCAAGAACAGGTTTCTTCTCAAAGTTCTTCAGGTTCGAACAATCAGAGTTATAGTCATGGGATACTGTGCAATATCGCTGTTAATATAAAAAATGGTCAAGATTTTACTAAGACAGCCGCAAAGCAGCATATAGCACTTCTAGCTTCTGTACTTGAGTCTTACGAGAGTCTAGTAGCCAGACGAATTGGTAACCCAGACATGACTAATGAAGATTACGATCAAATTGATCCTGAGGAACTAGAACTCATTGACTTAAAATGGGGTATGGCGAGCATTGTGAGAAGAGCTCAAAGGTTCATGGAAATTACCAGAAGAAGTAGTCTCGCAGGTCCTGATCCTAAACTTGGATTCGACAAATCGAAGGTGACTTGCTTCAAGTGTAAAGCGAAGGGGCACTTCAAACGCGAATCTCCGAACAGAGAAGTTAATAACCATCAGAATCCATTCGCAAACGACTATTACTGACAGGCCATCTATCATAAAAATAGTCGACAACCATTCAATCCAAGACCTCAAATCGAGAACAGTCCATCCAAACAAACAGAAAAAGCTCTTTTGGTGAATCAAGATGACGAAAAGCTTCCAGAAGGCTTCAGCTGGGATAAGTACATTCCAGGAAGTGGTCTTGCAATGATGGCTGAAATTGTTGAAGAGCCGGAAAACGAGGAATGTGTTCCTGAAGTTGAAGAAAGTTTTGCAGATCTAGAAGAGGAAGCAGCAGCGGTCTATTATTATCAGTCTGAACAGGAGGTTATTGCTAATGCATTTAAATCTATAATGTCAGCTAATGTGTTTGATTCTTTTGCAGGATTCTTCAGTGAACCGACTACGGGTTTTTGCCCACAGTATGAAGTTGAAAAAACTCCGGTTCAAGAGATCATTGATGTCTCAAAGGAAATGAATGAAGAGACATTGAAAGAAATAGCAGACAAAGCTCTTATGGTCAAGCTGCAAGAGGTAGAACAAACTAAAACACCTTCTGATAACAATGAGACCAAAGATGCAACTCAAGGGTCAGTGTCAGTTGAAAAGGAGTCAGAGTCCGATGACAAATCAAAAAATGTGAAGTCCAAATCCGGAGAGAAATCTGAGTCTGAGTCCGGAGAGTTTGGTAAATCGGAAAGTAAAATTGATAAACAAGAAAATGTTTTTGAAAAAATTGATCCAATTCTTGAAAAGCCATGCGAAAACTGTTTAAAACCATGCATGGATTGTCTTGAAAAAGACAAACAGTTTCAAGAGTTGAAAAATTTTAACGACAAATTAAAATTTGATTTTAATGATGTTAAAGAAGCTTATGACACTCTGTCAGGATCAATTAAAATGATTCACAATGAGAGTAAAGAAAATGATAAAGTTGCTAATTTCCTCAAAGTTACGGTCATGGACAAGCAAATGTCAATTAACATCCATCTGGACACAATCGCATCTCTAAAGAAGGAACTTGAACTGATGCGCATTGAGACAGAAAGAATCGATAAAAAGTTGATCAGTTATCTTTCATCTTCATATGTGATTGATCAGATTGTTCCTCAACAAACTGAAGCAGCTTTCAAAAATGTTCCACCCCCAATGTGGAATCATTATTCTCAGAAATATCCAGACGGGGTGGAGGAGGCATTGAATCTTAAACATAGAACAGAAGAGAATGAGTTACCGGAAAACATAGATGTTACATTCTCTCCGTCTGACACCGACAATGAGTAACAACTGGTTAAAACAGTTGTAGACCAAGTGTTGGATGAAGAAAGTGATAACACTGATTTGGAAATAGTTAAAACTCATTTTGAGAATTCCAGTTCAGATTCTGAAGATGACGGAAACTTTCTTGATAAGTTTATCCCAAAGTCAGATAAAGTTCTAGATGACGATTCGATCATTGTGGTTTACACGATGACCGGAACTGACAAACTGTATACTGATTTTGAGTACCCGATTCAGAATGCGAATCTGGAAAAGGTTGAAAAAGTTTTTAAACTTGTGGAAATTGATATTTCAGAAGTTAACAACAATTCGTTTTTATCAAAACCGAAAAAATATTTTGTTAAACAACCGACAAACAACCCGGGAAAGAAAAATTAATGGGTGGGTAACAATGGTAATAACAAGAGACATGGTAATAATTACAAAAAGAAAGGTGTTGGTTTTGAGACGAAAATGGCTAAGAAAGCAGTTAAGCCAAAAGGAAAATTGAGTGAAGTGTTTGTGGCTGGTAATAATACAGAAGTCGAAAAGGATTATATCTTTAGTAAGCAAGCAATTGACGATTTTATTGCGGCCAAAAAGATAAGAGACGAGACCAACATATCCACTTTTGTTGAATATGACAAAAGAATCTGTTATCGATGCAATGAAATCGGTCACATAGCCAAACAATGTATCAAAAAGATAATAAAACCAGTTTTCCATAAACCAAAACCAAAAATTTCAAAAGATGATAAGGGAATATCACCTATGGTATCCCCCGTGCGTATTCTTAAACGCGGTGAATCATTGAAGTCAGAGGACAAACCAAAATCAACTTTTGAAATTGGTGAATCTTCAAAATCACAAAAGACTTCAAATATTTATCCTAAAATGAAGACTTTCCAAAGTCAAACATGGGTGGAGAAACGTAAACATTCTTTTGAGGGAAAGAAAATGGAAGGAGTTTTAAAATCTGAACCGAAAATCTTTGCAACCAATGATGAGAAAAGTGAGTTTGAGTTGGAAAAGTTGATTGAAGAATTCCCACCTATCAAGGAAGGAGCTATAAAATCAAAAACGAATCTGATGTTCCAAATGTTGTTTTTAACATTCCAAAAGTTGACAAAGTAGCTCATGATATTGTCTTTGGTAGTGTACCAAATGTTGAAAAATCTTGGGTATCATTGTTCAAGTAAATGTTTTTTGATGTGTGTAGGGGCTTCCGAGGTCTATCATTTCTAAATGGATAATGGATAGCGGCGCCTCACGGCACATGAAAGGGATGTTAGCACTATTATACGACGTCAAATCAATCAATGGAGGTTATGCCGGGTTTGCTGGAACTCAAGGTGCTCAAGAAAATAGATGATCATCAAGTTGGAAAGGGAGCATCCTGGCTTGAGGAGAGGAGGCTGTGGTCCCTGCGTCTGAAACTAGGGAGTTTATTCATTTCTGTACATAAATAAACCATATTTCAAAACCCTAAAAATTGAAAAATTGAAAAATTTACAAAAATATGTTGAGTGAATACGCCGAAACCTTCACGGCTGAACAAACATGATTAATTTTACAAGATTGAAAAACGGTTTTCAAACTGTAAAATATCAATGTGTTGTAAATCATGGGGGTAATTTCTGCTTCACATGTTATATTTTCTGCAATTCAGTGCACGAAAAGCAGAAAATGGATGGCAAGACAAAGCTATCAGTATCAGCTTGTCAAATTTTCTTTAAATATTTTGAATTTTAGGTGGAGTAAGAAATTGTTTGTTAAAATAAAAAAAAATCCAAAAATATTAGAAAATTTGAAAAAGACAAAAATATGATAAAATCAAAATGAGTTTTTGTGTAAAAAGAGGAAATGATAGTACATCAGTTAGACAATCACAGTACGCTAAAGATTTGGAAAGTTAAAATGTGATAAACGGTCTCACTGATGATATGTCAGTAGGTTTTTACACGCTTAGTAGATAGATTTCAAGATATAAACCTAAATATCAAATACTTACTTATCTCGTGGGGAACATCTCTCAGATATATGGGTAACCCCCGAAATCTTGTTTGAGAGATTGCCTGTTTCTGACATACTAGGTCTTTGTACGTGATGATATATGGGGTATTATACCAGGACTTCTTATTTTGCGGGAGCAATAGCCTAGTCCTTGTATAATACTTTGCACTGCTTTATTCTTAAAGCTCACCCTCAGCATAAAAAATGATGAAACATTGAAAAATGCTAATCATGTGTTGTTGAAAAGAAGATCCCCAAGGGGGACCCACCTAAAGTCGAGCCATCATCTCTCTGATTGAACGGAAGTTCCTGCCTGAGCTCTCATGGCCTCACATTTAACACTTACAGATATCATTAGTGTGCATTCACCTGTAAGACTGAATATAGGAATTTTGATACGGGAGTATATTCTGAGGTGGGACACACGAATAAGTTATGTTCTTAAAACACTAATTCGTATCTCGAATCGATTGAACTTTGTGTGAAAATTTAAGTGGATCAGTATAGTGACAATCTAAGTGAATCGTTTAGAACTTAAAGTGTTTAAAGCTCAACGGTGCTAGTGTTTTGTCATAAACTGATATGATCCTCTGATGCAAACTCAAACAAAAATATTGTCTGTAAATATGTTTGTAAATATTTCTTTACTACTTTTATGTTTCAGAAAAATACAAAAAGATTATGATTTCTACTTTATTTTTGACAACCTATGTCCGAAATCTGAGTTTCAAAATCTGAGTATGGTGATCGTGTTTCTGAAAATAAACAAGTTTATTAATTTGAAACTTGAAGTTTTTAGTCAAAAATCAAAAACAGTTTGTGAAGTCTCCAAGGTCATTAAGTTGGACTTGGATGATTGATTGTGAGGGATTTGGATGCTCAAATTGGTAAAATCTGATTGTAAAGAGCTAGGTTTATTTGTTGGATTCTTAATATCATCAAATCTTTATAGTATTTTGATAGGGGGAGAGAATCAAGTAATCCTGGACAACTAAAAATGCTTTCACTGTAAAAATATTTTATCATATGTTGAAAGAGCCAGGTCATCAATCCTGGACATTCAAAATGATTTTTCTCATAAATGTTTGAGATTTGCAGATGAAAGTTCCAGATTACGATCCCGATAGCTGAGTCTAAGGGGGAGTCTGAAGACGAGCTCGACGCAAGGGGGAGCTTGTAACCGGAAAGCCAGGTGTCGATCCCAAAAGCACGGAAGCTTAACGAAAGGGGGAGCCTGAAGAAAGAGTCTCTGAAAGCAAAGAAGAGGAAAGAAGAACGTGAAGAAAAAGACAGAATCGCTCGAGCTACATGGAGGCAAAAGCTAGCTGAAGATGAGCAGAGAGCTGCTAAGGAAAAAGAAAAGGAAAAGCTCAGAAAGATGTTGAAAAAGCCAAAGCAAAGGGAAGAGTTTTTCAAGTCTTTGTGAGGAAGTTTTTGAAGACAGGCTGACTGAAGACTGCGGCAATATCCAAGGGGGAGTTTGTTGATGCATAATGTCTATCGCCTACGTCATCAGTCTGGGTCGTGTTAGTTATATGTAATAATGTCAAAAATGTAAAGTTTATGTGTTTTATGGCCAGTTCGCACGAACTGATGTGTTTCAGGTCAGGTCGCACGAACTGGAAGTTGACCAGTTCGTGCGATGTGGAGTGTTATCTTCGTGCGGACTGGGAGGCCTATATATAGGTCAGTTGTTTTTTTCATTTGTAACTTCTGGAGATTTCTGTCACGAAGTGCTGTCAAAATTCTCTCTGTACGAAAACGTTTTATATGAATGAAAAACATGATTAAAGTGACTTTCTACTCTTCTACTCCTATTCTAACACTGATTGACGGTTTCTAGTCTGATTCCACCTTTCTAGAGAATCAGATTTGACTCAGATTGACTCGTATTGGATGAATCCTTGATCCTACAACATAAACCAGATTTCAAAAATAATTGTAATGTTCCTATGGCCTTCACTTCTAATTCCCGATCATCCCCAATTTTAAGTGTTCTTTGGTTTCTTCCCAGCTTCCAGATTGAAAGGAATCCCTGAGTAGAATTGGTTACATGAACCATAGAACCATAATCAAACCACCAAGAATTAGCAGGAACATTTAAATTATAGGACTCATGTATCATGAAAAAATCGTTACCTTTCTTAGCCAGCCACTCCTTAAAGGCAGGGCATTCCTTTTGCTTATGTCTTGTTTTCTTACAAAACTTGCAGTAGGGTTTTCCTAAGGAGTTCTTAGAGCTGGAAGGTGCACTTGTATTAGGATTGGGCCTTTGAACTTTGGAAGCATCCTTTCTTTGATGATTGTTCTTCCTCTTGTTAGAGTTGGAGGTGGTGAAGTTAGCAATATCAGAAGTGCGATCCATCTTCATACGCTCTTCCTCTTGTACATACATAGTGACTAGCTCACTGATCATCCATTTGTCCTTCTGAGTGTTGTAATTGATCTTGAAAGCTTCATAGGATGAAGGAAGCGAAGTAATGATGAAATGAACGAGGAAATCATCACTAATTTCCATCTCTAGCCCCTTCAGCTTATTGGCCATGTCATTCATCATCATAATGTGTTCGCGAATGCCGCTCCTCCCATCATACTTAGTAGTCACCATCTTGAGGATTAAAGTACTAGCTTGCGCTTTTGAGGTTCCCTTAAATTGCTCCTGCACAGAAGCCAAATAGGTTTTAGCATCTTCAGAATCAGGAATTGCTCATCTGATTTCATTGTTTATGGACTGCTTAATAAACATGAGAGACATGCGGCTACACCTAGTCTACTTTTCATGAATCATCTGCTCAGCAGCAGTACTTTGAGGAGTAAGGTCTGTTGGCTTATTCTCTCTTACAACATAATCGAAGTTCAGCAATCCAAGCGTAAGCATGAGAGAGTCCTTCCATGAAGCAAAGTTATCACCAGTCAAAGGTGGAATCCCACAATTGGGTGTTGATAGTGGAAATAAGATGAGCAAATTATGATACTAATCAAGAAGTCCTAATGTGATCTAAGGGCATGTTATACTAAGGAAGGCATAAATAATGACCAATTTAATTATGAAGCTGAGATATTGTCTATTACTAACATCAAAATAATAGACTTAGTTAAAATTCTACTTAAACGAAGACAAATCAGCTTTGGCCAGAAGTGTAATCATTTAAGTATGTGTGCAAAGTAATCGTGACAAATCAGCTTTGGCTAGAAATGAGATAATCACTTTAGCTATGCACTTCTTAAGTATGCTATACATGAATGAATTAAATCAGCTTTGGCCAGAAATTAAGACATTCACGTTTGTAATGCATACTTAACCTAGCTTTTATAATACTTGAACAATAAATAGATGCATCAAATCAGCTTTGGCCAGAAATGATATATCAGAAGCCCATTCAAGTTAAGCTATTTTGGTTTTGTAAAACATTATTTGATTCTGATTAATTAAGTAATTAGCTATTTACAAAACCAAGTATTTAATAGCTAAATTTTAGTTCACACTAACAACTCAATAAAGTAATGAGATTTCGAGTGAGATTTCGAGTTCAGCCTTAGATTTCGAGTGAGATCTCGACTCAGTTATGAGATTTCGACTTAACATGAGATTTCGAGTGAGATCTCGAGTATGGCTTCAAGTCACAAACAACCTGATTGCGAGTCACTAATGCCAGTCGAAACCTCAGTCGAAATCTCGAGGTTTCGAGTTATGAAGATTAATGCCTTAATGAGATTTCGACTCATAATGAGGTTTTGAGTCACAACCACCTGATTGCGAGTCGCAATCTCAGTCGGAACCTTATGGTTTCGAGTCATGAAGACTAAAAACCTTTGATTTTGAGTCGCAATCTTAGTCGAAACCTTGGTCTCGAGTCATGAAGATAGAACATTTATGATTTTGAGTCGGAATCTTATGGTTTCGAGTCATTAAGTTTGGTCTCGAAACCTACTGTTACAACTATTAGTGGGAAATATAACTGAAAACTCAAAATTTTAGTGATTGTGGGATAGTGTTTGCTGTTTTAGTGTTGATCTAAACTTATCAAAAGATTTCACAAATTATAATTTGATTATCTTTTAACAGTTTTCAAAGTTTTTAAGAGATAAATTCAGACCAAAACAGTAAAAACATCCACTAATCCAAAATATATTCCAAAACTTAAGGAATTTTCAAATTTTCCTAAGAACATATGATGAACCCTAAAATTTAAAAAACATAATTCTGGAATCCGAAATCTGTTATTTTAATGATTTCGGAAAGGTGACTTAATATATTATAATTTCCGAATAGTGATAAGACATCAAAACATAAGATCCGAAATTGTTTATGAAGAAAAACTCGAAACAGGGTTTCGAATTTACGTTTTTCCTGAAACAGTGATTTCGAGATACCTGGTCTCGAAACAAGCTGTTAAATATTATTAAGTTTTCAAAACTCTGTTTTCTAGATTTCAATCCCAGAATAATGGATACGAAAACAGAATTGATTTATCAACGTATGCTCTGATACTACATGTTGATCAGTCCTGTATAAACATAATGGAAAACATGAATAACATACCTGTTACATTAGACAACGCAGTGGAGATCCAGTCAAAGATGCAGCCATTAGGTTCGACATTCTTGTCAGGATGATCTAGTTCCTCCTTAGGGTGTAAGATTATGATGGTGATGAACCGAAACAAGGGAGGTTTCGATTAGGGAGAGAGAGCCGAAATGACGTTATGATTATTAGGTTTGTGTAATTATGTAACCTTTTAATCTCTCTAATAATCTCCTTATATATACACCCAAGAGGAAACCTAATTAGTTAATAAGGGTAATATGGTCCATCAACAATTACCAACTAATTATTAATAGGTTATTAATATATTTTGATCCATATAATATAAATGATTATAATGGCTACAAGATTAAATACTACAATAATATATTTAATCTTGCAGTCGTTTCTTTCAATTATTTGTTTTATCATCTATATTGTAGTTTCCTTTCAATTCATTATTGTATTTGTTACCAAAAGAGCTATGAACCGGTAAACATTGTGTTTGTACAGGTTTCAATTTAACTTTAGTTATAGTTAATCATACTAAAAGGTAAAATTTTATTTGATTTTTTCTAGTCAATGTTTTTAAAGCCGAATCGATTATCTAACCATCAATCCAATAGATTCCTTGCATTAGTTGTTTAAAAACAAACTAAGTTATAATCATTTTAAATTATAGAACTGAGGAAACACCAGTTCAATCCGCAGGGGATTGAACCTCAGACGGTAGTTTTGATAGAAGGCTAGTCCTTAATCACTCCCAGATCAAAAGCTGAGAACGTCTTGAGATCTAATCTAAAAATAATAACACCGTTAAGCTCGTTACGAGAAGGTGAGGTGAGGGGTTCTTCTCGTAACCACCATCCGTCGTGAGAATAAGTATCTCTTTAAGAATAATAAAGCAAGTGTGTGTTAAGAGTGAAAGTGAGAGTAAGAGAATTCAAATCCTTAAACCTGTGGTATAACGCTGGTATTTATAGCCGACGAATGTGGAGAAAGAAATGGGTTGATAGGCCTTGGGCCAAATGTCGCTAACAGGGAATATCCATTTTGTCCTCTCTGACACGACATTTAGTGTTTGCATAGGTGGAGGGACGTTGGTGCACAGTGGTTGGTGCCACATGGCCTACCAAGTATACTTGTTATCAAGTCTGTCATCAGTTGTGAGTGAAGATCATAGAGCAGGGAACGACACATGCTAATTGGCTACACGTCATTGTCCCGTTGTACCTTTTTCCCCTACATGATTGATCATTATGGGAGCTGCATGGGTAGAAACTGGTGCACGTTGATTGGCTGTAAGCTCCTACCACTTGTACTGGTTGTACTTTTATGAGTTTTCATGGTTGCGCATATGGTTGTCACACCCATACTTGAATCCTGGAAAAGTTAGGTATTGTTGTGATTAAGTGTGGGTATGGTCCTCTGCGCGCATAGCCTGGGCAACATTTGGGACCATACCCCTCCAAGTTCCCCAGTCTAGTGCTGCTCCCATGCGTGGATGGCAAGTGGGTGGAGTTCTGGACTAGATGAGTGTTGCTTTTGTTTGGGATGTTACTGGCACAGCCCAGTTTTGTACCTTTATTCCTGAGTATCGTGCATATGTGCTCTTGAAGGTGGTGTGGAATTCTTATGGCTTGGCACGAGGTGCATGACAATTTAATTGCTTGGAGGGTAATAAACCTATTTGCGCATGTGTGGAAAGTTTGAAATTTGAGAAAAAGGATCTTTATGGATAAGGTTTGGTGAGAAAAGGGTTGATGTGACTGTTGACATTGTGCATAGCATGTCGTCACCGTGTCAGCATTACCTTTTCGTTTCCATGTTAGGCGAGTGAATGCCACGCGTGTGTGATAGCCATCGCTTATGATGTTTCCGCCTGACGTGTTACCTTCCTGTTAGACCAACGCATCTAGTGGCCTGCACGGTTACCCATCACATTAAATGCAATGAGTATACATAGGCAAATCAGGGTTTTGGATAACCACTTCTGCATATTTTTCATCGCATTTTTTTCACTCAGATCTTTAAATTTTCTTCAAGGTGTTCTTCGATTACCTTCCGGTTTTCCAGAAACCTTCAAGAAAGTGTTCTTGTATTCATATCGACATCATCCCATCAAGAAGAGATCGCGCCAGAGACTGAGGCCCAATATGTAGAGTTTATTCCATTGAAATGGTGGCGGTCGGGATATGAACAAAGCGTTGCGGGTTTAGAGTTTCTGGCTGAATGGGGAGCTGTGTATCCGTTAGCCGGTCAGACTGCCTTTGATGCTCTGGTAGGTATTATAACCTTTTTTCTGATTTCTTTCATGACGACAATTTTCGACTGTCGATTACACAATTCTTTGGGTCGTGTTTATCACAGTATGGGTTTAATATTTCCAAACCGAGCCCGTTGGGGATGGTGTGCATCAAACATTTTGAGTTTTGTTGCTAATCTCAAGGTGTAGAGCCTAATGTGGATAAGTATTGATTTTTACAACGAGGCTTACGATAATGCGCAAGGAGCTATGGGTGTTAAGGATTTGAGGCTGCATAAGGAGCTCTGGTTTTTCCCAAATTGCGGGTAACTTTATGTTCCCCCAAGAGGAGACGTTGGTTGAGCCCTTGCCGGAGGGTGCAGGTGCGCATATCCCCAATCACAGACCTTGTAGGGTTGTGACTGCTGGGGAGGAAGTTACGGCTCCTTCTAGTGAGGAATTAGTGGCTTCTTCTAGTCATGGGATAACTCCTCCCCATCATGTGTCATTTGCAGGTGACCTGTGAGGGCTTATGCCTGGCCCTGAAGTGGCAGGCATGACCGACAAGACTCAGAGGAAAAAATATGTGAGAGCGACCACTGGGTCTAAAAAGAAGAAAACTGAGAGAACTACTGGAGCTACTAATGCTGGTTCTAGAAAAGGTAATCACCATGCAAGAAACCTTAGATGACTGGGTCATAGTTTCTGACTCTCTTGCTAGGCTCGATGATGTAGGTGGAGATAGAAGCAAGAAATCTAGTTCTTGCGTGGGTGCAAGGAAGGATTCGACTGATGAAATATTCAACCCGGTTGACGTGTGCGTGGGTATATATATATATATATTTAGAAATATTTTAGCTCTTTTTACTCGCAAATTCAAGTTTTAAATTTATAAAACACGATATACTACTATCACTCTACACACACGTTAGGGCAAGTGCACCCATCGCGGACGTAGTATAGTGATGGTAAGATACCGAGGTCGTCCAAGGACACAAGAGCGTTTAATACTGGCTTATCGGTAACGTCTAATCTAACCAAATTTGATGAAAATGGTTTTAAAGCTATAAAAAGATAAAAAAGCAAAAATAAAATATAAGGAAAAACAGATAGACAAGAAGGAATCACTTGGTTCCAACTCTTCTGTTAAGTATCCTTTTAATGATTTCCGCACTTTGGGCATTTTAAGAGATTATCTTTAAGTTATACTAGTAGGCCCCCTTCCACGCAGAATTACCCTCAACCTATTAGTCTGAGTCATCAGGGATACAGTCCTGCAAGGTCGGATTATTGAAAGATAATTAAGTAAGTTATTAATGCGAAAAGTGGTAGGCCCCCTTCCAGGCAGCGTTACCCTCAACCCTTTGGTCCGAGTCAGCAGGGATACAGTCCTCGCAGGGTTGGTTTAAAGTTTTAATAGTAGTTTATAGATAAGGGATTCATGCGGTTTCTTACTCTCAGTCGGGCCAGTCATTCCTAGCCAATCCATGGAGCAGTACTAAATTTGAACCAGCTTCTCGCAGGATCTATACACTTAACGAGACATAGAATTACTCAACCACCCTTCTAACCCTTTCCAGGTAGTTAACGCGCTTTATATAGATCGTAAAGACACGAATATGTGAATCAACGACATATGAAGAATTGTTAGATAAATTCACCTTCAATATAAAAAACTAGTTATTAAAGTCATTAATACATACACAAATAAAAAGGAGCCAAAGATTGGAAATCAAAAAGTAACACATAAAAGATTTGTCTTCACCAAGTGATGTAAGAGTTTAGCCAAGCATGGCCTTTGTTTGACAAAGACTCTTACGATCGATCTTAGATCCTGAGACTACTACACACTCTAAATGATGGAAGATGGATGATGGTGGTGGATGATGGTGTTGTAGTGGTGGTGGAGTGGTGGCAAGTGTGAGAGAAGTGGTTTGCCAAGGGATGGATTGGAATGGAACCAAGCACCCCTATTTATAGCTGAAGACAGATGCTCACCATGGCCCGTGCCCTCCTGGCACGGCCCCGTGGCTATCTCTCTCTCTCTCTTTTACTCATTAACTGCAATGTCAGGTCTTGCACTAACACGGCCCCGTGTGTCAACGGCACGACCCGTGTCCAATGTACTTGTTGTACTATGTCAGATTCTGCGAATCTTATAGTTAACCACGCCCCATGTTGCCTTAGCACAGCCCCGTGTTGGTTGTCTGGTTTGTCCTTTGCTGTTTTCTTTTCTTCTGCAGAGAATCTGGTCTTGGACACGGCCTCGTGCCAGGTCTTCTGATCTTGCCAATCTCTTGGTTTGGATGTGGATGAGGGCTTGGCGAGTTGTGTTAATCCTCCTTCTTTATATTTATGTTGGTTTTTGCTGTTATTTTGCTCCTTTTGTGCGTTTAAGCTCCTTTGACCCTGTAAATTAAAATGGAACAAAGAAACAAACTTTTTCCAATATTAGTACCAAAAAAGGGTTGATTTTACGCCGTATTTAATATAATTTATATGTTGTATTTTATGCACATCAAATACCCCCACACTTGAATCTTTGCTTATCCTCAAGCAAAACTCTAAAATGTGGCTTACACACCCAAACGGAATAGGTAGAAGAGAAGGTTTTGGTCTCATCTTTAGATTGTCGGGAATCCAAGTTCTAAATTTATTTTGTTTTTATTTTATTTACAATCTTATTCGTCATGATTTATTTAAAACACTAATTAATAAAAATTATTTATTTTGGGCATAACATGCCTTTATAAAATTTCATTTAATTATATACAATTTTTACACACCTCACAAGTTATCACTCAACACTCGGCCGAAGTTGTGTAAGTGAGAACGCCCGTGCCCGGTTTTGGAACTTACACATACCATAGGCTTGACAAACAATCAAACATCCTCCTTTTTGATGTTTAATCCTTATAAAAATCAAGAGGACTTTAAAGGGTAGGTTGTGGTTCGGGTTTGGTGTGTTTTATTTAAATGGCGAAATGCGTAAAAAGTACCGGTTTTTATATTGCTTTATGACTTAGCAAAAAAAATACTTTAGGCAAATTTTCTGATTTTTTTTTGCCAAAGTTAAAACTGAGCCATAATCGTAATTTTATAACCGATATCTTTACAAAACTAAAGGTGAAAAATGAAAATGTTTGTTTTTGTTGTTTTAGAAATGAAAGGTTTAAGGTTCAAAGGGTTTATCTATAGGGGCGTTTTGGTAAAGAAAAGAAAAATAAAGGTTTTGTAGTGAAAAATGGGTTGATCCTAATGCCTCCATCATTTACTTACTTGGTTTAGTGTTGATAAGGACTTGGAACGTATTGTTTTGGCAAGTTCTAGATTTGCGAGAACCAAACGACTATTCACACAAGAAACGAAAATTGAGCAATTAGTATAGATGTGTATCTATATGCTCGGTAAAGGCTCAAACTCACTTTGTGGGAAAAGGTGCTGTAGTGTAAAAATGTATATATAATCAAATTTTAAAAAGATTTGTCATGCCCGTTTTTATAATTTTCTTAATTGGTTCTTTTTATCATGACGTTATCAGGTGTAAATTCGTAAAAACATAATTTTTTAGAACTTGTTTTACCTAACTAAACCAAGATAAGTAAAAGAAAATAAAAAAAAGGAAAAAGTTTGGGGTGATTATCGGTTCCAAGGCGAGTTTTGTGTAAGACTTGTATTAGGACAAACAATTCAAGGTTTTATCACCCCCCATACTTAAACTACACATTGCCCTCAATGTGTCCCAAATAAGATTTATTTTGGTTAAATGTGTGAAAAGTGTGGAAAATAGCAAATATTTTTGGTTACCGGCACATTCAGCATGGGGGCGTGCTATGGGACACAACCCCGTGTCTAAAGTGTCAGTAACAAACTTGAACAGAAGACTTACAGTAGGGTGGCCACGGGGGCGTGCTGGGTGAGCACGGCCCCGTGCTACAGACACTGTTTTGTAGTATTTGAGTTGGGAGGTCCTGGTTTACGTGCATGGGTTCCATTTTTCATCACCTTTCTTCCTCTTCTGAGTGTGCTTTATTCCTACAAAGATAAAACTTAAAAGAAAACATTAAATTAAAGATTAAACTAAGACTTAAACTACTTTAACTAATGGATAGTCCATGGAATGCCTCCATGGTGCACCACGTTTATAAGGGTTCTTGACTAGTCCTAAAGTCGGTCAAATGTTACCCGAGCGGGATGACCAGCATCCCGAGTTGTATCTTTACAGGGCGTCATCTAGGCTTGAGTCAATCGCTTTGAGGTATTTGACCGGATCATCCTCTGCTCGTTGTCCCACTTCAAAGTTGATATCTTTTTCACCAACCTTCAATGTTAATTTCCCGTCACTCATATCCACCATAGCCCGTGCGGTGACAAGGAAGGGTCGTCCTAATATGAGCGGGATTTTGGTGTCTTCTTCCATGTCTAAGATAACAAAGTCGGCCAGAAAAACAAATTCTCCGACCTTTACCAATAGGTTCTCTATGACACCTTGATGGTATTTTACCGATCTATCCGTAAGTTGTATGCTCATCCTTGCAGGATGTGGCTTACCTAACTCTAGTCGGTTGAAACAAGCTCACGAACTTAGTGAATTGCTCGTCGGTCTTTTTCCGAAGTAAACGACCGGGGGTGGTTTGGTTGTGTCGGTATTTTGGGTTGAGTACTTTCTTGGTTATTTTTAGTGGGGATTGGATCGGGTTGTTGTGGTGTTAATTCAATTTCGGGTCCTACCTTCTGGCTTCTTAGGTTGATTACGTTTACTTGGGCTTTTGGATTTGTTTCGGTGTTACTCGGTAAGGCTCCTTGCGGTATCTCGGAGAAATTTTGGGCAAGTTGGCTAATTTATTTTTCCATATTTTGAACACTAGCCCGTTGGTTTCTAATTTCAGCTTTAGTTTGTTGGAACCTTACTGAGTATCTTTTATCAGATTCGGAGAAGAGGCGAGTGATAATATCCTCAAGCCTTTCTCTTCCTCCTTGTTGTTGTGGTTGGAAACCTTGTTGTTAGGATCGGAGGCTTCTCATGATAGTGTTTGTTTGTTATAATTTGAATAAGTCATTAGAAATGAACAGAGTTTAAGTGCAGTGGAAGTGATCAACAAACTTTGTAAACACAATCAAAGAACTGCACAAAACACGGGATGAAGATACCTAGTAAAGAATGCAGTGAGAGCGAGCCTTGAACTGAACTTTTGAAACCCTCGGAGCTCTTTGATTGCATCGGCAGAAGAGACAATAGGTTAGGGTTGTTTGGGAAGTTATTATCCTAAAACATGCAATTTACGTATCTACTAGGGGATATGGGCAGTTAGTATTGACTTTGGGCTTGGACCTATCACTTAATGAGGGTGTGGGTTGAAATAAACATAAAAGATTAAGATGGTTTCGTGTGTGTGTGTGGGGGGGGGGGGTGTTACGGGTTGGGCTTGGTTACATGTGAATGGTGATGGCACAAAGGAATGGGGTTTCGTGTTAAGTGTAGTGGTTTTGCGTGAGGTAAGGTGACACGAAGGAAAGTTTCTTGATCCGCACGAGGGGAAAATTATAGATATAAATATATATAGGGGAGGGTTATCTTGAGAACGCTAAATATTGCGAGAACCGTGAGAACGAATGAAAAAACCAATCAAAACCAATTTTTTTAATACAAACCTCATTGTAATTAAAATACAACATCAAAAAATAATTTACAACGTCAAATAATTTATTTCTCCTCTCAAAATCACTGTTACCAGATTTTTTACACATGTGTAAATATGACAAATTTACACATGTGTAAATGACAAGCTTACACATGTGTAAATTTTCTTTATTTATGAATTCACGTAAATTTAAACATGTAAATTTAATTTCTAACATTGTATTCGAACAATAATGATAAGTGTAAAAAGAAATTTTGAATTTGAATTATTTTTGACCAACTTCTTGTGGTTTTTTCATTTGTTCTCACGGTTCTCGCGATATTTAGCGTTCTCATTTAAACTCTCCCCTGTTAACATATTCGTTTAAATACGGTGATGTGATAAATAGAACGTATAAGAAACTTAAATAAACTAGCCGAAGAACATGAATGGTTTATACTTCGGAAATACAGGTTGTCACAGTTTACGTCGGTTATCAGTATTGTTTACCCACTTAATCCCAAACATGTTTATATCCCCGGCATTGCTTAATGTTATGCGAATTAGGTAATATTATAACATATTAACCAATGGTTCCTACCACACGTCATACTCCCGTATCAATATATGCATGAGAATATCATATTACAGGTGAATATATTCAGTTTACATCTGTTTCGGTGATGTGAAACTTTAGTGACTCGGGTTAGTGCCACCATACAGACAATGAGTATGAAGCTCGAATTTAAGTGGTGTACCTCTTGGTATATTTTTAGCATAAATTCATATCTTTTGATAATCATTCAGCTTTAGTGGGTTTATGTAGTTTTGCGTTTTGATAAAGTATTATAGAAGTTCTAGGTTAACACCATCGTGTAGACAAAAGAACTTGTATAATACCCCAAATGTTAAACTAAGATAAAGACCTCTTATCTCAGTATCTTGGCAATTCTATCAAACAAAATCACTGTACCAAGACCATATGCCAATGAGATGTGACACACATTTCATTAACAATTTGTTATGTTGGTATCACTTATGAAAACTTTTGATTAACAACGAGCCTACCAACACATCGATTAGTTAGATTGTTTTCAACATTTGAACTTTACAATTCTTTAGCATGCACTGATAGTTGATGTACTATCATTTCTTCCTTTTACATAAGTTATATCAGTTTAACATTTTCAATGTTTTTTTGAATTTTTAGAAAATTTTCTATTGTTTTTAGCTTTTTGAAAATTTATCAATTTGAAATGATTTTGAAATGATGTTTTTGTATTTTACAATTTGAACAAAATTTTGCGTATCACTCATGCGCGCGCATGACTCGTGCGTGGGTACCATTCCTACATGCGTACCACTCATGCACTTCATGTGGTGCGCGTGTATGACTCCTACGCTCCAATACGTTGTTCACAATTTTTTGATCTAAAATCTTCATTTCTTCAAATTATATGATCAAATCACCACATAAAGGTGCAGAATTCAATTTTGATAAATAATATAACTTCAATTTTACATTTTGTTCGTGAATTGACATTCACTGTTGTCATTAACGCATAGGCATCTTTGGTTTTACGTCTAAAACACATAATCCAGAACATAGGTGATTTAATCGATGGTTAGATCGATTGAATCAGTACTGTAGCTCTGATGTAGAAACAATTTTTGGATCTTTAACGTTACGATTGGTGTTTAGACGGAAGTTTAGATATAGTAAACAATTCAGTAAAAATCTTGGCAGCATAACCACTTGTCAACACAGTTTTTTATTAACTTCCATTTGATACTGAAACTGTATACATCGGTTAAAACACGGGAGAGAACACTAGGTTCAATCTTCTCTCAAATCCAAGACTTATGAGCTAATGCGCATCACTACCCTATTTATAGGCGTATGACTCATGCGCACCAATCTTGCGTATGTCTCATACGCACGCACGACTCATACGTTTCATTTGAGTCTTGCACTCCTAACACACGCTCTATCTAGCCTATTTTCATAGTAATGGGCACACAATATGCACCAACAGATTGCACGACCGTGGTAAAACTGTCTTTTGGTTATAGTATTTAGTTATCCATTTTAATGGGTGTTTTTTTCGACATGAGTTGCCATTGGCGTTTTCTTTTCTGATATATTTGCACTCTCAGTTAAAATGGTACATAACGTTGTTTTATTATGAATAACGAATTCCCGCTGCAATGCGTAGAGGAATTCCACTAGTTCATTATGATAAGGAAATGTGGTATACCTTTCACCTAGAGTGGGTGTAATTGTGTTATGGTAAGTGACAGAAGAAACATGAGAGGAGTTGTGGGGAGTTACGCAACATAGAAACACATCACAACCTTCAATTCGATTAGGTTTGGTTAGACATGTTTACAAGTTTCCTATACATAACAACAATAAGGACTAAATATTTATGATGAGAAAAACTCAAAATCTAATATTTGTATAAACTTACCCTATTTATTTAATATGTTTTAGTTGATACTAATAACATGTATTTAAACACTAAGTGTGTTATAATTTATCTAAGACAACCATGTTTTGGTATTTGTTTTGTAATTGTTGTCACACCCCGACCACGTAAAACAACAAAACGTGGCGTAAACGTCGGGGAGTGTTGTAACAGAATCATTGTTTCACAACCATGGATTAAATAATTTCATTTTATTGAAATATTGAACTCATTGTTTTATTACAAATCAGATAAATACAATTATTATCTTTCAAGTTTTAAAGTCGCTAAGGCACGAGTCAATCCTATGTATAGCATACATCATCAATCATCACATAACAGCACCTGAAACATGTGTAAAAATAGGTACGTCAGCATAAAAATGCCTGTGAGATACATAGGTTTTATTATAATAGGATTCATGACTTATAAGTTTAAAGAAAAATATTTAATCAAAAATAGTCATGAACCTTAAAAATATTTTCTTTTATAAATCATACTAAAATTTATAAGAAATCAGATAATACAACATAATAATACATAGGTAAATAAATAACTAAATAAAATGAGTTTGTAAAACAATATTTTGATTGTAAAACAATATTTTTGATAAAAAGGTTTGTAGTATATATATAAAAATATACTTTGGTTTTAAGAAAGTCGAATAAGTAATATATTAAAATATATTTCAGTTCCAAAATAATTAACCAGATAGTATATTAAATATACTTTAGTCGTCAAAATAATAATTTTCAGTAGTATATCAAAAGTATACTTTGGTTTTATTAATAACATATTAAACTATGCTTTGGTTTTATAAATAACATATTAAACTATGTTTTGGCTTTATAAATAACATATTAAACTATGTTTTGGTTTTATAAAGAACATATTAAACTATGTTTTGGTTTATAAATAACATATTAAACTATGCTTTGGTTTTATAAATAACATATTAAACTATGTTTTGGTTTTATAAATAACATATTAAACTATGTTTTGGTTTTACAAATAACATATCAAACTATGTTTTAATAACTAACAAAATATATGTTGGTTTTGTACAATATCACACATGAGAGTATATCAAACTATACTTTTGGGAGTATAACAAAATATACAATAAAAGTGTGATTTAAGAATTCATTCAGACCTGAGTGTATCAAACTACACCTTTGAGACTATAGAAATACCACAAAGGCAATCCCTATTTGGATAAAAACTGGTTTCTGACATTCCATACAACAGGAATGGGGTGTCAAATCCTATAGCACTTTATCGTACTACCAACCAGTCTGGTGAACATAAAATAAGTACTATCCAACAATTAATTTTTATAATCTTTGAAAAATTTGTGTTTAAACCATAAATAATCATTTAGTTTGTCAAAAGATAGGTACTAATATGTATAATCAATTATACTTTTGAAATCATGAATATAACAATTAGGTACACATGCTTCACCCCAAAACATTGAAAATAGTAAAAGAGGGGACTATGTACTCACTTGAGAGTGCTTAGAAGTCTTGAACAACTTCCAAGCAAGCTAGAGGGATCTCGGAAATCAAACGACACCTAATATAGGTAACTATATAAATAAACCGGACCTAAATCGAAAGATCGGATAGGATGAGGTCTCGTGAACCAAATGAGTGTGGGAACTCATATGATATGGTTTAACAAGGCCTACATACTAAAACGAAACCTAACCTAAGTGCTTACGACCCATTACGACCCGTTTAGGTAGCTTATGCTACTTTAACGCGTCGTTCGCGTAAAACGCGTTCGGAACGCCTAACTAGTCCTATGACAAGTATTATATGCCTAAACATGTTTAATTATGTTGCATAATCAGTTAAGTGACAAAAGTTTGGGTTACATATGCTTAAATATCAATTATGCATAAAAAGGACATTTTGGTCATTTTCCTAAGGCATATAAACTACCTATCATACAACTACTTAAACGAAGTGACCATAAGGTATAACCTCGGAAGGTTATTCCCTATACAACTATGGTCACTAAACATGTTTGGTCGGATCCTAATGATCGACCAAACGGGTCTAGTTCGAAAGTCCAAGCGGTTGTTTAGACCGCTTGACTTACGACTCTACATAAGCACTAATCTAAAAGTGACGAGCTAAACATGTTAAAACATGTTAAGTTAAGTTAGAAAATAGGTTTTGATATCAAAACAAAGGGTTTTGATACCCAAGAATAGTTTGGTTACAAAATACGCATAAATACGCATTTTGGCCGAAACTACAACTCGTCACTACACCTAGTCAACGTGGTAATCAGTAGGTATAGTCAGTCACAAGGGACTATAACCATCGTGATTACGCTCACGTTGCAAAGTTCAAATGAACTTTGTGTTGACCATAAACTGGTCAAAGCTGAAAGTCAAACACAGTTTGACTTTCGTGCTTAAAACACATAAAATAATGAAAGAATGCTTATAAAGGGTCCAAGCTAGGAAGATCTTGATCCAAATCACTCAGGTATGAAGCAAAGGCTCAAACTTAGAGTGTAATCACTAAAATAAAATATTTTAATAATTACATAAATTTTTAGATGTCCGGATATATTCAGAACGTAAGATATGAGCGAAAATGCAAACTTTTGCACTTTTTGACGCTTTTAGTCCCTATTGATCAATAAAGTTTATTTTTGCGCACCAAACACCTCAAAGCCTATTTCTAAGCTATGTAAAGGATATTTAGGGCATATTTAACTTATGATCAAGTTCCAGAATGTTCGTTACAGTAAAAATCGGCATACTTTCGCAGTTTGTCGAAATTAGTCCCTGTAAGCGAATAAAATTGATTTCGGCACACCAAACCACCCAAAACTTATTTCTAAGTTATGTGAAGGTTATTTAAGGTATGTTAAGCCTATGTCACTATTCCATAGTGTTTGTCGCGTTAAACTGATTACGTTTACGCATCAGTTCGCGTATAACCTTCCAGAAAGCGCTTTAAAGCTCGAAATCGAACAAGAATTGATATGTGCAAATGATACACATATTTATACAAATCCCAAGTATGAAATACAATATTTCATTGGTTTGGTATTTGTATGACGGTTGAAGTGACATAGGTGTCACAATTGTAGATAACCAACGAATAAATAAAAGTTGTGGTTAAAGTTTATTAGTATAACAAGACTTGCATTAGTTACTTATTTTTTCGAGAATTGCTTCTATGTACAGTCTAAGATAAAAGAAATATTAGTAACACACAAAACCTCCATTCTTATTAATTATTTAAAATAATATTATATTTATATATTAAAAGGTAAGTGGGTGCTAAAGTGATTAACAAGGTATTGTGGTTCTCTGTTAATGCTCACCTAGGTTTCTGAATGTTCTTTGAAACCTCGGGCACTAATCGCTGAACCTATACACCAATCTCACTCCCTCTGTTGCATATAATAGGCTTGTACTATCAAATAGGGCTAACTTTGCAACTTCAACATGCTCTGTTATGGGAATTAAGAAATGACTACAAATTTCCAGAATAGATGTATTCAATTGTCGTATGTTATGTATGTATTTGTTGTAGACATTTGATGCATATGTTGTTGGAAAAAAAGACTCCTGGAATTGTAGTTGTTCAGAAGTGGTGGAGAGTTGCTTTTGAGATAAAAACAAAACATGGCCTAATGAAAAACTTGATATGTGCTAAATTTGTCCTTTCGTGAATTTAAGTGTACCGTGGAAAGGTCGGTTAACTAGCTTAAGGCCAATGATTCACAGACGGTATAACATCATTTTCCAGCATAATTCTCTTCACGTGATGTAATTATTAATAATAAGTTTAAAAATTTGATAACATAGTGTTCTTCACAAGTTTCACTTATTAATTCTAAGTGAAAGTTGATTTATTAAGAAAGCAAATGTCAGATGATTGCATCACCGTAGTAAAACTATCTTTTGCTTATAGTATTTAGTAATGCATTATAATGGTTGTTTTTTTTGGATATGAGTTGCCATCAACATTTTCTAATATATTTTCACACTCTGTAACGGTACGTAACATTGTTTTATTGCGAATAAAGAATTCCCACCGCAAAGCGGAGAGGAATTCCACTAGTTCTTAATAATAAGGAAATGGGGTATACCTTTCACTTAAAGCGGGTATCATTGTGTTATGGTTAGTGACAAAATAAACGTGAGAGGAGGCGTAGGGAATTACGCAACATATAAACACATCACAACCTTCAATTCGATCAGATTTTGTTGGACATGTTTACAAGTTTCTTTACATGATGATGTAAGAACTAAATATTTATGATGAAAAAAACTCAAACTCTAATATATTTATAAACTCGTCCTATTTAGTTAATGTGTTTTAGTTGATACTAATAGCATGTATTTAAACACTATGCGTGTTATAATTCATATGAGACAACCATGTTTTGGAAATTTGTGTTGTAATTGTAGGTAACAAATGAATAATAGTAGTCGTTGTTAAAGTTTATTAGTATAACAAGACTTGCATTAGTTACTTATTTGTCCGACAAGTGCTTTTATGTACAGTCTAAGATAAAAGAAATACTAGTAACACAACCGTGTGTTAATATATATTGTTTCTATATTGCAAAGTTTTCCTTTAACAACGTCAGTGTGTAGAATGACATTATATTTTTAATCTTAACTATGTAATATAACTAATCCTTAATAATACCAGTTATTTTTGTACCTAACAACAACTTTTCTTTTGCTTACAGACTTGCTTGCATGCCTCTTTACTACCATAGCTTTTATCGCAACAATTCCACATGTTTATAACTTGTGATTCAAAACAACGTGGAGTACAGTCTTTCGGTGGCGATGGAACTCCAAATGCTTGCGTGTGCTCCTGTTCATTTTTTTCACCTATAGATCCAAAACTAATAATATTAACTAAGATTTTTATCTAAAAATAATAACATGACAAAATGGTTATACATGTAGAACTTACACCAATAACAAACAAACACCAATAGAAAGCTTATACAGAAGACCCTCACATGTGATTTCATGAGCCTCGCCATTGTATGACGTTTCAATCTATTACTCCTATTTAATATACAGATGAATGAAAATAGTTTGAATTATATAGTGGAGACACAACTATATTTTTATGCACTATTGAATATCATCTACTATGCATGTTCACATATATTGCTTAAATCAAGGCATTATTTTTGAGGTGTGATATATGGTGATGTGGTGTGATGGAAAAGGGGCCTCTCCTCTACTCTAGAGGTAGAGGTTCAAATCTTACAAGTTGCATGTATAAGTGGTTAAAAGTATATTAGTATTAAGAGTTGTATTAAAAATTGACATCTTTAACACGAATGAATACATAGGTCGTGTCTGGGTTCACCTACTCAACTCGTCAACCCATATTTTTTTCAACATGCCAACTAGACATGATCGACACCCATTATTTATTTGATAGATAAATATATAGATATAGATGAAATATATTAGAATTCTCATACAGAGATTTCATAGTGTTAGATTAACAAACACTGCATAAAAGTTTTATATGTTTTCATTATTTGATTGCTACGCAATTCTAGTTATTATGTTCTTGTAGTTCTTTTTTTATCTCTCTCTAGCTTTAACTTACAAAACTCCCATTCTTATTAGTTACTTAAAAATAATATTATATTATACATTAAAAGATAAGTGAGTGTTAAAGTGATTTACAAGTTTTGTAGCTCTATGTCCAAGCCTTAATGCTCACTCAGATTTTCAATGTTCTTTGAAACACTAGGCACCAAATCACTAAACCTAAGCACACATCTCACTCCATTTGTTGTGTATAATAGGTTTGTACTATCGAATTGGGCTAACTTTGCAACTGGGACATGCTCTGTTATGATAGGAATTAAGAAATGACTACAAATTTCCTGAATAGATGTGTTCATTTGTTGTATGATATGTATGTATATGTTGTAGACATTTGATGCATATGTTGTTGGAATAGAAGATACTCCTAGAATTGTAGTTGTTCAGAAGTGGTGTGGAGTTGTTTTTAAGATAAAAAATATGCCCTAAACTTGACTTCATTCCCAAGTAATTTACTTACCTTAGCTCAAGCACATAAACAACCAAAATCATTGGCGCGGACAAAGCGTGCCACGTTATGTTGAACTTATTTAGTCACATTTTTAATCATGTCATTAATTTGTCGACCCTTTTATGACCCTAGCCCGTTTATCTTCATGTCATGTAAACAAATCGTGTAAAATTGTCAGCCTACTAATAAAAAACTTGATATGTGCTAAATTTGTCCTTTTATGATTTTAGATGTACTGTGGAAAGGTCGGTTAATGTCACACCCTAACCAATGGCGAAAACTATCGAGGCGAGACATAATAGATTTCTCAAAGACTTCATAACACTAAATTGCGATATATTTTAAGATTCAAAATTTCATTTCCATATAATCGAATAACACATTACATTGTTAAATAAGGAGGGACAACAATCAGGAATTTCATAACTAAAAACGTCAAAATGAATCAATAAATTAGATGTGTATCGAAATCCACCCCAAGTAGTTTCTTATGATAGCATGATCAAACATATCCTGCAACATGTATAAACTATCCGTCAACATGGTACCACTACCACGCTCATCCCTAGTATTATTATTCAGTCACATGAAGTTTAGGGGTACTGTCACACCCTGACCCGCAACGGAATCTTACAGAGCATGATGATTGTCCCTAGCTCATGAAAACTTTTATAAGTTTAATATTAAAACATGATCGAATTAAATTTGTCACACTTTACATAGAGATCTTAAATAAATCATGGAGTATTCAAATTCCTCAAACATAAATTAAAATCCAATTTATTAATCTAAGGCATGTCCTACATGACTTGTCTTCAACTCTATCTCATACTTGTGTACCTATATCATGCATAAAAAGGTTTTTGGGTCAACATAAAGTTATTGAATAGATCTAAATTTAAATAAAATATTTTGCTTTATTATCTTGATTATTTTATTTAAAAATAATTTAATATGTAGCTTCAAGTGTAGTAGATACATCCATAACAATTCACAATAACAACAATCACCACAATCGAATCCACTAATGCGGCATAATAACAAAGAAACAATAGTCACAATGAGATTCAAGCCCTAAATAGCGAATCTAAATGGTGGCAATATAGTTGATTTAACCTATGGCTGTGGGCAACCGATTAGCCATGGATCCACAATAGAAACTTATGACACAAAGTGAGAAAACAAATAGATACACGTAAATGCAACAATAAAAACTAGAAACAATAGAAACATGATTACCAAAAACATAGCTGCACATTGACTTTGCATATTGTTGATTTAACTAGATAACAATATAAACAAGACACATGCTACACCCTAAAAAGGTTAATTGTAAAAAAGGGGAAAGCGATATATCTACTCAATGGCTGAGAAGAATTTATCCTCAAGAATTACCGCACGAAAATGAGTGGATAGAATCTAAAATAATGACAATCATCACAATCACCCAAAAATATAAAAAAACAAATACTAAGCGAATGGATACTGTATTAATCTTAGGAAATTGGGTTCTCCTCTTTGGGGACTTAGGTTATAAAATATTAATTCAACAAAAATAACCAAATCAATATATATACATTTCTAGAATTACTAAACATAACGAGTTTTTAGAAATATTAAATTAATAGTTGTAAATCCCAAAATCACTACGGATCACAGTGGTGATGATTGATGGACACACAAACACTTATTGATTAGGTGTTTGAATGTTTAAAGTAAGAAATCAAAGTAGAAAGTGAAGAATCCTAAATAAGTGTGAACCAACCAATGTTAATATAGAATCACATAAGGTATAACACAATCAAGAGCCTGGATATATAGATTAAGCACACAAATCAGAAGAACAACAATTGAATAAAACAAAAAGAACACACCTAGTCCAAGAAACTTGGAATACTAAGTTGTTCATACTTAATATATATAGATCGGCTACCCTGCATATTTACAAATACACAGAGATATTAAATACGCCGCCAAGTTACAAAAACTCTAATTCATCTTTTACATTTCACCCCTTGACTATTAAAGCTTGTACAAAATGTCCTAAACTATGTTTCTCAAATACCAACGGGACGTCTCAAATGATCTAACAATATCCCCCTAGACCGTTGGGTATATGAGAGTCTTCATTCTTTGCCTTGGAGCTTGGGTCTTGATGAGGAGTCTTTAGCATCCTCTGTTGTTGCGGCTTGGTTAATGATAGCTTCACTTGATGGTTCTTGAATCTTCTTTGTGACTTCATATGTGGATGAAGTCACATCAAGTATTTCTTGAATGTCAAATTCGGATGAGGGATCTTTCTCTTGAGGAACTGAAGTCTTTGACGAGGAAGCAACAGTTTGCTCAGCTTCATTTTTCTTTGATGTTACGCTCAGTTCTGTCCTTTCTTCAATTTAGTTCAAGATCTCCAACATTTCCTTCTTTCTTTATCTCACGTTTTCTATGGCTCTCTAAAACAACATACCTTCTTCTTGAAACTCGTAACCAGCACCTACGTGAATCTTGAGCCCATAGAGCTTGTTCAGGTTTGATAAACAACACATAAAGACATACACAGGATCAAAGATTCGAATGTCAGTGTTGTCATTTAGTCTGATCACTGCATCACCGTTTTTTTATCAAAGAATGACTTTTTAAAATCTGTAACCATTACCGGTTGTTCTAGAGGTAGCTTTACTCTTGTGACCACTTTGGTAGGATCGATGACCCAAGTAACTCTTCCTTTGCCAGTTATTGGGTCTAGAGTTGTTTTGGAGAGTCTTTGTCGCTTTCTTTTGGGCTTGATAATTGTGAACCCTCTTATGCATATGCATGATTAATCAATCAAAGTTGGATCCTATGCTGCAGTTGTTAGGGTTTATCATATCTAGCTTCCCCAATTGACGTATATCCCAAGTAGGCAATGTCTACATGTCGAACCCTTATTTAAAATGTTGAATTATGCCCCCTCTGCGCTTTACGATAAACAACCCCTTTAAATTGTAGTACTTCAACCTATAATCTTGTATGTTGCTTGTGTTTTGTGAATGCTTACAACCTGATAAAAATCTGGAAGCCTTTCTCTTTCTTTCCTAAACCACTCGGGGTGTTCGGGAGCTACCTCCTCTCCTTTTTTAGTTTCATACACCACTTCTTGTTCGAGTCCCCATACAACAAAGTTTGGTGCATTTCTTCTATGTCGACCTCTTCCTCCGCTATCACCATCCATCTCATCCTCAATTGCTGATTCAAAACATCGCTTCTTCTTTTCAACTTTCTCTACTTTGCATTTCTCCTCCTCCTTCTTGAATTTATCAAAATTGAACAGTTCTGGGTAATTATACTTTGGATCCAGACCAGCTAAATTGTAATTCTCTTGAATCATCTCGTACATTTTTGTCATGCTAATGTGTTTAAATTTTAAAAATTTGGTTTGATTCCATACAAAGTTGTGTAGTTCTTTGTTCTTTTTCTTCAACTCTTTGTACTTTTCTTTCAGCATGCTTGTATCTTCGACTTGATTCTTAAATAAGGATAATTCTTTTGTGGGGTATGAACCAATTTCAATGGATAATCTGTCAAATAACTCCTAAAATGGTCTTGATCTTCTTTGGGAGGTGGATGAGGTTGAGTTAAAGGTTCATATTTTGGTTGAGCCTGTTTAGATGAGCTTTCACCAATCTTTCTCTTCTTTTTAGCGGGTGACTTTGTTGGCGTGGATTGTTCAGGATCGACTAATAATCCATCAACAAAGGCATTCATATGCTCTTCTTTAGTGATCACAACAGGCCTCTCAGATTCTGACATGTGTGCCCATTTCATTCCTTTCTCTCTTTTCTCTGCCTCTTTAAGAGCATGGATGGCTTGCATTCTTTTAGTCTCTTCCTAGGTTCTTCCTGCTCTTATGTTATCTTCCAAGATTCTTTCAGTGTTGACATGAACCATTTTTTTCTTCGTTTCTTCTTCTTTCGTAATTTTCTTCCCCTCATCTTTTCTTTCATTTGACTAGAGCATCTTTTACACTTTCTCTGCATTTCTTATAGGCTTTCAGCACAATCAAAAATCTTTCTTTTCGATACATCTACTCGAACAACAATACCTAGTCATGAGTGAATAGCTTAGTGGATTGCCGCCCAATGGGAAATTGGAAGCTGTACTTGTTTCCATCATTGGGTAGCTCTGGATGCTAATCGTTTATCAATAGTTGTATGAAACGTGGATACATTTCCCATTTAGTTCCTTTGTTATTGACGTTGTCAATCATAAAACCGGAGATATTGAATTTCTCTCTGGTGCAAAGCTTGAGCATTGCCACTGACCATTCTAAGTTAAATCTATCATAGCCACTGTAACACCCCTACCACATAAAACAACCCACAGTGGGAACGCCGCGGAGTCACGTTACAAATTGTTCACAACACATGGTACTAAAGTTTACGTTTTATTGAATTACATTGTATTTTGAAACATAACAAATACAAACAATTGTTCTTTATTTTAAGAAAAACTTAGGCCCGAGTTCATTCCAATGCGTGGTGTGACACGTGTCAATTCATTACCCGACTTTTCAGGCCATACCGTACAATTGTAACACGTGTCATGAATAAATAAAAAGGCTGTATTTGATTGATATTGATGTTTATATGTGAAATGTGATGCGTTGGTAAATCCAAACTTTGATAAAATTTATGTTGGCAACAATAAAATAAACGCTTATCGCGTAACGATTAAAATGCGAAACGAACGTCGGTGACCACCCGATCAGTGTTAATGTGACAACCATCACTTTTCCATACATTCTGTACACTAATTGAACAGTAATCTGTGCTTAAATAATTGTGCATGATCTAGTTTACAAGACAAATGAATTTTTTATTACTGTTATATACATACAATGGCATTTCACATTACAAGACTTTATTCGTTGCTACATGCAACATGAGATAGTTCAAATGTTACACAGAACAGAATTGGCACCATTACCAGACAAACAAAAAAAATGCTGACGACGTTCAGTACATAGACAGACAATATTTTGATGCCCTGTATGAGCTAGAGATGACGTATTACACTAGTATAGTATGTAGGGAAGTAAGGACCACAAAACTGCATGCTTAAGTGATAGACAAAGTGCCGGAAAGTGCCTAAAACACACTAAAAGTGCAGAATTCTGCAAAAAATAACCAAAATTCAGCTATTTTCAGCATTTAAACTCCAAAATATAATGCAGAAAAGTGGTTTATTAGTCCTGTATGCTTTTCTAAGTGTCGGGAATTAAAAGTATCACAAAAGGGTACTTAATGAACGCTAAATGGAATAGTTTGACACTTTAACAAACCGGTATCTAACCGAACAACCGGACATTACCCGGAACACCAAAATATTGCTAGAAGCATTGTTTTTATTTTTCTAAGCTAGTCGTGATCCCCGAACACCCTAACACACTATATAATGCATGAAACATTTAAACACTAACCAAGATACTTAACTTCCAACTAAATTCTATAACTTATCATTAAAACCAAACCAAGACCCCTCCCCCCATGCTAATCGGCCACATGGCCTAAATAATAGATATTACATGATCCTACTAGATCTTGCCAATCTTCCTAAGATATTGCAAGATTTGTTACAAGATATGCTATGTACTTGTGAAGACTTATGAACCATTGGACATTAGGGATGTGATTATAAGTAACCATTCATTTTCTTCAACACACATCACACAACTCTCACACCCTCTCCCTCATAAGCTCTCAGCCGACCCCCTTACTCCACACATCACCATTTTTCATTTCAAGTTCAAGCATTCCAAGTGCTCTCAAAGGTGTTCAGGGGTGATTAGTGAAGTGTGGAACTCTCGGAACTTGAAGGACCTCCTTTACAAGCTTTTATCCACTCGATTTTCTCCATTGTTCTTCCCTAGCTTGAAGCTAGTAGTAAGATCATCTTAACCCTTGTTACTTCATATTGTTAGTGGATAAAAGTTATAGTTTGTTGATTTATACAAGAACACTAAAGAACATAAACTTGAATCATGAAACATAAGCTTACATAAGATGAAAAATGACGAAAAATTGTTAGTGGAATGTTGTTTTGAATATGTTGATGTTTGCTTGATGATTACTAGAAATATTGATGTAGATCATTACATGGAACTTGCTAGATTATGATTAAAAATATGATTTAGCAAGATAAGGGATGATTATGTAACAACATGAAATAATCATCCCCTTGATTAAACATGAACTTGAAAGTAAAATGATTTTTCTTGAAAAGTAATAAATCAAGTGAACTAGTAATCTTGTAAATCCAAGACTTGTGAATGATTTTTCTAAAGGAACCAAGTTTAAAAGATGATTCTTGAAGGATCATGGTTTTTATTAAACCTACACTATTTTTAGTGGAAAGACAAGTAAATAAACATTAGAGAAACAAGAAGATGTTATGAATAAACATTTTTGTAAATTATGTTTACAAGTTGTAAACACCAAATCTTTTCAAGAATGAGATTTTAAAAGAAGTAAACACACTTTGGAGGGTAACTAAACCCACTAAACACTTTACCAAGTTACTACGCGTTTTTATGAAAGATCAAGTTCATGTTACTATGTGAAGTATATTGTTTTTACATTTGGTAAGTATAAAATGGTTAGTATTTTGTTGTTGATTGATTGGATGATTTTTGAAAAGAAGATGATATGCTAAATAGCATGGACACCTCCATTTACAAAGGAAACTATGGCAAAATTTTCTAAAAAAACCAACACTTAGAAAATATTTTCTAAACAAGTGTATTTTTAACTATGATTTTCCATATAAACTTTGCCATAGATTTTTGTAACAAAAATACAAGTATTGGAGGTTGGTTTTTACATATAAAAATGGGTAAATATGTATTTAGAATATATATTTACATTAAAGACATTGTGCGTGATTATGTGAAGTAGTTATATTATTTTAGGGAAAATAATGTAACTTACAAATACCAAGAATTTACAACACCAAAATAATACCAAAAATTACAAGGAATAAAGTATATAAGTTACACACTTAATATTGTGAAACCGAACGCAAAAACGTAACTTATAAAATATTCCGAAAAATACTCCTACAAATATATTTTTGGAAAGTATTATTTTGGATACAAGAAGTGAAAATATGATTTTTGTACATATTACCAAGTTATGTCATATTTTCAACAAGAAGAAACATATATTATTTTTGGGAGACAAAAATATATATTTTCTTGACCATACATTATTTTTGGACAAGACAAGTCTACATATATTTTCTAAGTGAAAATATATTATTTTGGAAACTACAAATACAAGAATACGAGAATACATGTATGAAATACTCCCATCCTTGGGAAGGAAACACGAAAACAAATACTTGAAAAGTATTATAACTCTGGATGATGTAAAGACATTAAGTAAACGTAACTCAAAACATGAATACTAAGGCAAGGCACGGCCCGCTCGTCTAATAGACCCTAGCACATTGTAGGTAGTCGTGTTTGCTGACGAGATTTGAGTTACGAGAACTAAAGACGCAAAACTATGAGTTCATGCTCCCCCTTTTCTCTTAACTGTTTTTGGTTTTATAACTCTCGGGGGTGAAATACATGTTACGAACACTTAAACGGTATGAAATGCCTATGAAATGCAAATACTAGATCATGTGAGCATAGACTAAATACAAAAATGCCATTAAATACTTAATTAGGGACGAGGGTTAGATCTAATGGGTACGGCCGAACCCCACTCACGGTCACAACTAGTACCAAGTAGTGCTTCGGAGTCCCAGTCGAGGATAATCGACACAGTCGAGGTTAATTGACACAGTCGAGGTTAATCGACACAGTCGAGGGTAATCGACACAGTCAAGGGAAATAGACACAATAGAGGTTAATCGACACAGTCGAGGAAAATCGACAAGGGTATGAGCCATTACGAGTGCTTCCTATGTCCTCACATGCCTTAAAGTCCTTGTAAAACATTCATGTTCATACACGCTTTTCATACCTGTTTACAAAGGAGTCTCTCAAAAGATTTACAAGAATACAGTATACAAACAAGACGCATGAACTCGCTCAACTTTTGTTGATGTTTTCCAAAATTACATGTATTTCAGGTAACAGGACGGATCTTGGGCGCAAGTGTCGTATCTAGAAGTAGACTTCAAGTTTAGATGTCATCCACTTTTGTTGGCTTGTAACCTAGTCGAAGGTTGTGTTTTAAAACTTAAATAACAAGTGTTTGTAATACTCAAATTTTATGAATGGATGAACATCGTTTTGAACATGTAGTTGTTTATTACGATTGAATGCAATGATATTAAACCAGTCACACATCATACGCTTCCGCAAAAGTCAGGGTGTGACAGTTTGGTATCAGAGCTTCGATTGTAGTGAACTAGGATTCCTTCTCGAGTCTAGACTACAATCACTAGAGTTCTCTCACGAAAACATTTTACAAAAAAGGTTTTCATTGCATTCACATAAGCGTCAAGATCCACGAGTCAAACATTTTTCAAAAAGAGACAAGGCAAGGACATTAGTAGGGAATACCCTCAAGATAAGGTGCCAATTAAGGCATAGTCTACACGAGTTAGACTTGCCAAAGATAAAATACACTCTTGGTGATAACTAGTACCAAATAGTATTTTTGTCGTGAATCGACAACTAGAAAAATGACCCCCCCCAAAAAAAAAACGAGAGTTATAAGTAATATGATGCATCGAAATGCCTGTTTATGCTAAGTAACATAATTTTTTATCGATACATACATACAAATAAGTGTACGGAATAAATATTGACGTGAATACATACAAATAAGTGTACAGAATGATTATTGACGTGAATAAAATATTTTCGACTCTGACTCCTATTGCTCGCACGATGAAGCTACAGACCTCGCGTACTTGCAAGGCTCATGGCTAGAGTGATTACCAGACAAGATTCTGAGCTTGCTTCCGTAGGAGATGGCTGCTCTTCCCTCTCAATCGTGAAGGTGCCTGACTTCGGTGATGACGACGAGGCAGAGGCGGAAACCTTGAACTATTCTTAATCAGCGAGACGAGATCCCTGCGGCTCTTTGTGAAGCAAGATTGACGACACACTTGACCAGAAAAGGAAGATGAAGTATTCATCTTGAAGGTGCCCCTCCAACTACTGGGAATTCTCTTTATTCCTATTTCATTTAATCATCGTGCTTATTCACACGTAACGATAACGAGTGTTAGCGCGTGGACCACCACAATGGTCCTTTCCATGACAGATATATAAGGACAGTAGTGTCCCCTCCTTGATAGATCATCTACTTGGACGAGAGAAAACTGGGTAACTGTGCAAGACAATTTATTATTACGGGGGCCCACGTAATAACGACTTGTAGTGCATGGAAAATCCTGGTAGACTCTGCAGGTCAAGCTAACGATCACTGCACAAAAATAAACCCTAGGTGTTCACACCTTCAAATGGTAGAACAATACCTAGACCAGTGCTTTAGCACTTTATAAAGTAGGAAACATGTCTTGCCTACTCCGTGTCTACCCGTGTACGAGACATTTGAGAAACGATATTTAAGCAAGAGAAGAGGAATAACATTCAGAAAGATTCAGTGACGTTATGTTAGACTATGTATGCCCAAGACACATATTAAATTGATGTGGCTAGTACGTTATGATCCAAGTCGAGTCATACCCAAATACAAGCTAGACAAACACTTAGAATATTTATTTGTGATATGATCAAACAATTGAATATTAACACTTATAATATTTAGAAATCGGTTTTCTAAATAATTGCACTTGACAAACTAATAATGTCACACCCCGACCACGTAAAAACAACAAGACGTGGCGGAAACGTCGGGGAGTGTTGTAACAGAATTAATGTTTCAAATCCATGGTAATTGAAGTTTCGTTTTATTAATTAAAAGTGTTACAATGTCTTATCAAACAAAGAAATACAACATAATTAACTAGTCTTGTATCTTTTATTGTCACTAAAGCCCAAGTCTGCCTATGTGTATCTTGATCATCTTATGCAACAGCTCCTGAAAAACACATGTGAAAATAGGTACGTCAGCATAAAAATGCCTATGAGATACATAGGTTTTGTGAAAATAGGTTTCATGACTTATGTTTGAGAAAATGTTTAGTCATGAACCTTGTAATTTGCTTTGTCTTGTAAATCATTTGAAAAACAATAAGATCAGATGATATGTATAAATAAGGGAATAATGTATGGTTAAATGAATAACCATGTAAAATGAGTTTGTATAAGATAAGTTGTTTGTAAATCAATGTCTTGTGAAAAGTATGTTATTTGTATAAAATGTTATATGTATCAAACTGAAATGATTCAAATAACGCTACGATATGTAATACCATACAAACATTTATATATAGGAAGTACCAGCGGCGTATCCACCATGCTTGTATCATATTACACACGCATCGTTACTTAATCACTTAATCAAACCAAACCAACAATGTATGATGTCTATGTCTAGACCAATTGTCAAATGTATTGGATAATATGTCAAAGTGTTTATGTCAAGATGTAAATCATGTAGTGTAAAACAAATGTCAAACATGTTTATGTGTCAAATGTAAATCATGTCAAAATGTCTATGTCAAATGTCCATGTCAAATGTCTTTGTCAAATGTCTTTGTCAAATGTCATGTATGGCAAGTGGAATGTATCAGCTAAACCATATGTAAAATGCACAAAAACAAGGTATTGAAGTAAAACATGGTTTAAATCAAGGTTATGTTTTGTGTAATAAATGCATGTTATACTGATATAAACATCTATGCGGTATTGTGAAAAATTCATTTAAACAATCCCAACGTCATATCAAAATGTAAGCATGTGAAAACAATGCACTAAGTATGTAATCAAATGAACATACATAGCGTGAAATGTCATGTAAAACGATGTACTAAGTAATGCACACAATGGGCACACCTAGCATGAAGTGTAATGAAATCATGTACTATAATGTACTAACGAACATAGCAGTATATGATGTGAAAACAGGAAAGCATGAAAGTAACAAGTAGGCACATGTGTTTCACCCCAAAACAGTTTGGAAAACAGTAAAAGAGGGGTCTATGTACTCACTTGAGATTGCTCAGAAGTCCTAAGATAACCACCAAGCAATGCTAGAGATCACGGAATCAAACGGCACCTAATATAGGTAACTATATTAATAAACCGGACCTATAATCGGAAGATCGGGTAGCATGAGGGTTTGTAAACCAAATGAGTGTAGGAACTCATGTAACATGGTTTAACAAAGCCTACATACTATATGAAACCTAACCTAAGTGCTTACGACCCATTACGACCCGTTTAGGTAGCTTATGCTACTTTAACGCGTCGTTCGCGTAAAACGCGTTCGGAACGCATAACTAGTCCTATGATAAGTAAAATATGCCTTAACATGTCTAATATTGTTTCCATATCAGTTTAGATACCAAAATTTATGTTACATATGCTTAAAATGAATTTTGGCGTAAAAAGGGCATTTTGGTAATTTACCTAAGGCATATAAACTACCTATCATACAACTACTTAAACGAAGCGACCATAAGGTATAACCTCGGAAGGTTATTCCCTATATACTATGGTCACCTAATATGTTTGGTCGGATCCTAATGATCGACCAAATGGGTCGGGTTCGAAAGCATAAGCGACTGATCAAGTCGCTTACCCTTACGACCCTAGACAACGTGGTAATAAGTAGGCATAGTCACAAGGACTATAACCATCGTGATTACAATCACGTTGCGAAGTTCTAACGAACTTCGCATTGACCATAAACTGGTCAATGCAGAAAGTCAAACAAGGTTTGGCTTTCGGACTCGAAAAGCAATAAAAGAACGAAGGAACACTTACAAAGGGTCCCCGAATGCTAATCTAGATCCAAATAACTCAGGTATGAAACAATGGTTCCAACTTAGAGTCTTTTGGATCAGATTCTTGTGAGGAAAAGTGAAGGGTGGAGGTGGGTATTTATAGTAAATGGTCCACCGTTAGGATCGTTTGTCGAATATCGTGCCTTAATCACATCCGTACATGTGTCGGAACCTTATGGTACCCAAAATGGCCACTCACCATAAGAGATCAACATATGGCAAGGGGTTAGGGAGTGGTTAACAGCTGTTAACAGCTGTAAAAAAGACATTTTGCTGCATCTAGCCCCTACTTAGGGACCTAGTTTGGCAGATTTACAGTTTCAGTCCCTGCAACCTCAAAACTTGGTTTACGATGCGTTTTTTTGACACGTTTAAGCCCCGTTAACCCCATTTCAAAGCTCTAAAATGAAGTTAAAGTATAGGGAACTTAAAATGTATTCTAAAATATCTCGGGTGTTGGTTCGTTTAGCCGTACGGTTACGTTGTTCGGTTAATTACGACGGAATGCGCATAAGCGCGAAAAATGATCCAAATGGCGTGACGAATGGATTTTTCTTATGCCAAACACTAAAATAAAATATTTTAGTGCTTACATAAATTTTTGGATGTCCGGATGTATTCAGAACGTAAGTTATGCACGAAAATGCAAACTTGTGCACTTTTTGACGCTTTTGGTACCTGAATGAGCCAAAAGTTTATTTTAGCACACCGAACCCCTCAAAGCCTATTTCTAAGCTATATAAAGGATATTTAAGGTGTGTTTAACTTATGGTCATGTTCCGGAATGTCTGTTACAGTTCAAATTGGCATACTTTCGCAGTTTGTCAAGTTTAGTCCCTGTAAGCGAATTAACTTGTTTTTGCCATACCAAAGCCTTCAAAACTTATTTCTAAGTTATGTAAAGGTTATTTAAGGTATGTTAAGCCTATGTCACTATTTAACTCAACTACCTACTACACCGACGTAGGATGTATTTAACTTTAGATCGACGTAGGATCTATTTAACTCAACTACCTACTACACCGACGTAGGATGTATTTAACTTTAGATCGACGTAGGATCTATTTAACTCAACTAACTACTACACCGACGTAGGATGTATTTAACTTTAGATCGACGTAGGATCTATTTAACTCAACTACCTACTACACCGACGTAGGATGTATTTAACTTTAGATCGACGTAGGATCTATTTAACTCAACTACCTACTACACCGACGTAGGATGTATTTAACTTTAGATCGACGTAGGATCTATTTAATTCAACTACCTACTACACCGACGTAGGATGTATTTAACTTTAGATCGACGTAGGATCTATTTAACTCAACTACCTACTACACCGACGTAGGATGTATTTAACTTTTGGAATAGTACTTTATAATCCAAGGGACTTAACTACAACGTAGAAGTCCATTAAGGATTTAAGGTAGTACCTTTGGATATCCTACTATGAATCCCTTATACGAAGATATGCAAGATTCTACGAGGATTTGGATGACAAAACTTGGATCACACAACATAAAAGGAAACACATAAGCACATAATGACATAGTTGTTTAACTTGACCATTAATTTGTTATCTTTGGACACGGATATTTAAAGCACGCCAGGAATCCAATCCGTGGATTTCACTTGGCACTTTAATCATTAGAATCTAACTATGAAGATAGGAAGATCTTAATAAGAATTCGGCTCTGTCCTTATTGAATTGTAATGTACGTATTAAGGCATACGAATAATTCAATTAAGGGTTCCGATTTAAGTGATATTCATCCACAAGGATCTAATTATGAGGATAGAAAGATCCTAAATGGATTTTGGAATTTGTGTAACGAGAGGTGCTTCGACACCTTGCACTAGGCGTGCTTAAGTCGATACACAAGGTAGAAAGTTCATGAGGTTGAGGCGCCAGATATGCCAAGCGACATATGAAGCAGAGTTTGAAGGTTGAGCAGCAGCAGGATTTGTAACAGCTTTGCTTTGGATTGCAAAGCGGCACATGTTAACCAAATGTCTCCATCGTCCACCGTGGGTACATTTGAAAAGGGTATTTGATTTGAATGATGACGGTTGCATTGATTTCTCCAAGGAGCAGTTCCCTTATACAGCTTCATCCCTGAGACGAGTCACGGTGATAGCTAAATCAACGGCCTTCTGGTAGTACGACGCCTAATTGATGGACAATTGCAGCACCTAGTTCGGACATTGTTGTTGCAACGTAGAGGCACCATGTAGAAAATGGAAGACATGGGAGGAAACAAGCGAAAGATAGTCAAAAGAAAATGACAAGGTATGTAGATTATGACCATTTGTTTGTTACCAAAGGCAAACAAATGAGACATTGACTAATCAAAGTAAGCGGGTCAATATAATGTATCGCGAAGACATGCTCGCCTATAAGTGAACACTCATCCCAAGAATTCCCAGGTAAGCACAACTGGTCTCGCGTCTGATGAGATGTATACGAAGTGCTTGCCTAGACAGAAAACCCAGAATACAGGCATTCACCCTTCCAGTTTGCACGTGTTCACATTATTAGAAACCCAAAACCTTGACGAGATTTTTGAAAATTCAAAGGGGTTCAAAACCGTATAACAGAGGGTTCAAAACCTTACAATAGAGGGTTCAAAACCTTGTAATAAATCATCCTAGAACAGATGATTAGTTTTCAAAGCGGTTTTGAAATTTATGTTCTTGTTGTGGTCGTCACCTAAGGATAGGTGACAGTATTGTTTTATGACTAAACGCAAGTAAACTCGCGTTAGGGTCCTAAGAAGGTTATAGACTAGGTCAAAGCATTACTAATAACCTAATTCCCTATAACCATTGGCTCTGATACCATCTTTTCTGTCACACCCCGACCACGTAGAACATACAAAACGTGGCGGAAACGTCGGGGAGTGTTGTAACAGAATTAATTGTTTCAAATCCATGGCAATTGAAGTTTCGTTTTATTGATTAAAAGTGTTACAATGTCTTAACAAACAAGAAATACAACATAATTAACTAGTCTTGCATCTTTTATTGTTACTAAAGCCCAAGTCTGCCTATGTGTATCTTGATCATCTTATGCAACAGTTCCTGAAAAACACATGTGAAAATAGGTACGTCAGGATAAAAATGCCTGTGAGATACATAGGTTTTGTGAAAATAGGTTCCATGACTTATGTTTGAGAAAATGTTTAGTCATGAACCTTGTTATTTGCTTTGTTTTGTAAATCATTTGAAAAACAATGAGTTCAGATGATATGTATAAATAAGTGAATAATGTATGGTTAAATGAATAACCATAGTAAAATGGATTTGTATAAGATAAGTTGTTTGTAAAACAATGTCTTGTGAAAAGTATGTTATTTGTATAAAATGTTATATGTCTCAAACTGAAATGATTCAAATAACGCTACGATATGTAATACCATACAAACACTTATATATAGGAAGTACCAGCGGCGTATCCACCATGCTTGTATCATATTACACACGCATCGTTACTTAATCACTTAATCAAACCAAACCAACCAATGTAAGAAGTCTATGTTTAAATCAATTGTCAAATGTATTGGGTAATATGTCAAAGTGTTCATGTCAAGATGTAAATCGTATCAAAATGTCTATGTCAAATATCCATGTCAAATGTCTATGTCAAGATGTCATGTATGGCAAGTGAAATGTCTCAACTAAACCATATGCACAAAAACAAAGTATTGAAGTAAATCTTGGTTTAAATCAAAGTTATGTTTTATGGGAAATGCATGATCAAATGTCAATCATGTTAAAATGTCTATGCCGAAATGTCTATGTCAAATGTCTATGTCAAAATGTCATGTAAAACGATGTACTAAGTAATGCACACAATTGGGCACACCTAGCATGAAATGTCATAAAATCATGTACTATAATGTACTAACGAACATAGCAGTATATGATGTTAAAACAGGAAAGCATGAAAGTAACAAGTAGGCACATGTGTTCCACCCCAAAACAGTTTGGAAAACAGTAAAAGAGGGGTCTATGTACTCACTTGAGATTGCTCAGAAGTCCTAGGATAACCACCAAGCAAAGCTAGAGATCACGGAATCAAACGGCACCTACTATAGGTAACTACATTAATAAACCGGACCTAAATCGGAAGATCGGGTAGCATTAGGGTTTGTAAACCAAACGAGTGTAGAGACTCGTGTCATTTGGTTTAACAAAGCCTACATACTAAATGAAACTTAACCTAAGTGTCTACGACCCATTACGACCCGTTTAGGTAGCTTATGCTACTTTAACGCGTCGTTCGCGTGAAACGCGTTCGGACCGCCTAACTAGCCCTATGACAAGTGTTATATGCCTAAACATATTACATAATCAGTTATGTGACAAAGGTTTAGGTTACATATGCTTAATTACCAATTATACATAAAAAGGGTATTCTGGTAATTTACCTAAGGCATATAAACTACCTATCATACAACTACTTAAACGATGTGACCATAGGGTATAACCTCGGAAGGTTATTCCCTACCTACTATGGTCACCTAATGTGTTTGGTCGGATCCTAATGATCGACCAAACTGGGTCGGGTTCGAGGTATAAGCGATTCATTAGATCGCTTACCCTACGACCCTAGACAACGTGGTAATCAGTGGGCATAGTCCCAAGGGACTATGACCAACGTGATTACACTCACGTTGCGAAGTTCAAAAGAACTTCGCATTGACCATTACTGGTCAACGCTGAAAGTCAAACAAAGTTTGACTTTCGGACTCGAAAAGCAATAAAATAAGGAAAAGAACGAAAGAATACTTACGAAGGGTCCCCGAATGCTAAACTCGATTCAAAAATCTCAGGTATGAAACAAATGTTTCAACTTAGAGTTTCTCAAATCAAGTTTCTAGTGATTTTAGCAATGGGGGGTATGGGGTATTTATAGGAATACCCGAACCGTTAAGATCGTTTCATGGAAAACGTGCCTTAATCCCATCCGTACATGTGTTAAAAAGTTATGGTGTTTAGGTGTTTAAATTCCATCCATACATGTGTTGCAAAGTCATGGTGTTTAGGTGTTTAAATTCCATCCATACATGTGTTGCAAAGTCATGGTGCCAAAATTCCATCCTTATCCGCTGACTAAGCAAGTTTAGAATGTGTGGTTGTGAATTAAACAACGGCTAATACATCGAATCTGGTCCCGAATGCGAAAAACGAACCAAATGACGCGACGAATGGATTTTTCTTATGGCGAACACTAAAATAAAATATTTTAGTGCTTACATAAATTTTTGGATGTCCAGATGTATTCAGAACGTAAGTTATGCGCGAAAGTGCAAACTTGTGCACTTTTTGACACTTTTAGTCCCTGAATGACACAAAAGTTTATTTTAGCATACCGAACACCTCAAAGCCTATTTCTAAGCTATGTGAAGGGTATTTATGGTATGTTTAACTTATGGTCATGCTCCGGAATGTCTGTTACAGTTCAAATTGGCATACTTTCGCAGTTTGTCAACTTTAGTCCCTGTAAGCGATTAAACTTTGATTTCACCACACCAAACCTTCCAAAACTTATATCTAAGTTATGTAAAGGTTATTTAAGGTATGTTAAGCCTATTTCACTATTCCGGAGTGTTCGTTGCATTAAACTGGTTATATTTACGCATCAGTGCGCGTATAACCTTCCAGAAAGCGATTTAGAGCTTGAAATCGAACAAGACTTAATATGTGCAAAAGATACACATATTTATACAAGTCCAAAGTATGAAATACAATATTTCATTGGTTTGGAATTTGTTTGATGGTTGAAATGACACAGGTGTTACAGCAAATGGATGTCAAAACGGCTTTCCTTAATAGATATCTTGAGGAATATGTCTATATAGTTCAGCCTGATGGTTTTGTCGATCCAAAACATCCTGATAAAGTATGCAAGTTAAAGAAATCAATCTATGGATTGAAACAAGCATCTAGAAGTTGAAATCATCGTTTTGATGAAGAAATTGAGAATTTTGGATTCATCAAGAACGTCGATGAAGCTTGTGTGTATAAGAAGGCTAGTGGGAGCATCATCACTTTCTTAGTATTATATGTCGATGACATTCTAATATTTGGAAATGACATTCCAACCATGGAAGGTGTAAAAACCTGGCTTGGAAGTTGTTTTTCCATTAAGGATTTTGGTGAAGTCGCCTATATTTTGGGAATAAAGAACTATAGGGATAGATCAAGGCGCTTGATATGTCTAAACTAAAGTGCATACATTGACAAAGTCTTGAAAAGGTTCAAGATGGAGAACTCTAAGAAAGGTTTGGTACCTATTCAAGAGAGGACAATATTGAGTGCGTCTCAATGTCCAAGCTCAAAGGATGAGCAAGAAAGAATGAAAGGAATCCCATATGCGTCTGCTATAGGATCCATAATGTATACAATGATATGCACTAAATCAGACACGTCATGCATTTTAAGCATGACGAGAAGATATCAGCGAGTAACGGTCATTGGGTGACTGTTAAAAATATATTGAAATACCTTAGATGGACTAAGGATATATTTCTAATATATGGATCTGGTGAAGAAGAACTCGTTGTAAAGGGTTACATGAATACGAGTTTCCAAATTGATCGAGAAAGAACGTGAAGACCAGTTCAAAGAAAATTATCCCCACCTATTCAAGAAAACTCCTGCGAGAGATAGATCAGCCTGAATTTCGGGACGAAATTCTTTTAACAGGGGGAGACTGTGACAACTGGCACCAAACCGGTAATTTCCGTACACTTTAGTTATTATTTAATAACTCCAATTATGTGCTTAAATGTCAACATTGATTGATTACATGATATACAAGTGAATTCATGCACGTTTTATATTACAAGAATTACTTTAAGCATTCATGAACAAGCGTTGCGTAAAAAACACTAGTAAACTCACCGGTAAGACACAATATGCAAACAATGTTGCAGAAAGCAGTTAGACAATAAAATTGGAGCCTAGGTATAGGTCCAATGACAAGAATACATTAAAACCCAATAGTACATACAAGGGTTTATATATAGACTTTCCGGAAGCAAAAATAAGGACTAGAAAGCACCCGAAACGCACTTTAAGTGCAGAATTTTGGTAAATTCAGCTACAATTCAGCTTTTAACATATAAATATTATGCAAAATTCATGATTTATCATTCAGAATACTTCCCTAAGTGTCGGGAATTAAAAGTGATACAAAAGGGCACTTAAAAGACATTAAACAGTGCAATTTAGCACTTTAATGAAACGATGTTTAAACGAACAATCGGACATTACCCGGAACATAAAAATATTACTAGAAGCATTGCTTTTATTTTTCCTGAGCTAGTGTTGGTTCCCGAACACTTAAAAACACTACATAAAGCATGATACACATTAAACACTAGATATTACACTTAACCTTCATTTATTTACCTACACTTACCAACAATTTACATTTACCCCCCCCCCCCCTTTAGGTGTGGCCGGTCATGGAAGGGCCCCACCAAGCTCTTTCTAAATCTTGCAATATTGCTTGAATCTTCATAAGATTTATCTTGGATATTGTGAGATTGTGCTTGTACTCTAAGGGACACATAGACCATTGGGTAATAGTGATTAGGGACTTATAAGAAGACATGGACCATCAACACATTCAACACTTCATCATCCTCCTCCCTTCTTCCCCATTCACGGCCGTAGCCACCATTCACACCACCACCACCTTTCAATCATTATTCATCCATTCCAAGCTTGATTCAAGGTGTAAGAAGGTCACTAACGAAGCTTGGAACACTCGGATCTTGAAGGACCTCAACCGTTTGCTATTAACCACTCAATCTGCATCTTGTTACTTCCCTAGCTTTAAGCTAGTAGTAAGCACCTTGAACACTCTTATTTACTTCTATTATTAGTGGTTAAAAGACTTATTATGTTATCATAAGAACACTAAAAGACATGCACATGAAACTTGAAAAATAACATGATACATGATGGAATCTTGCTAAAATGATGTTGTTTAGTGAGTGTATGTTACTTGCTTGTTGATTTCTTGAGTTGATGATGATAATCATCACATGAAACTTGCTAGAAGAGGTTTAAACACTTAATCTAGCAAGTGAGAGGATGATTATGTGACATCATAAGCTAATCATCTTCTAGTGTAGACTTGAACTTGAAAATAAATGATTTCTTGGAAAATAATAAACAAAGTAAGCTAGTAAACTTGTAAATCCAAGATTTATGAATAATTTTCCAAGAAAACCAAGATTAAAATATGACTTTTAAAAGATCTTGGTTTTTACTTAAACCTACACTATTTTTAGTAGAAAATTAAGTGTATGAACACTTATGAAACAAGAAAAATACAAAAGAAGTATTTTTAGAAAAATCACCCTACAAGTTGTGATGGACCAAATCTTTTAATATCATGATTTACAAACAAACAACTATGTTTTTAAGGGTATCAAGACCTACTAAGTAACATGGTAAGTTACTACAAGTTTTTACAAAAACTTCAAGTTCATAAAATAGTGTGATTTGCATGATATTGGCTTATGATAAGTCTTGATTGAGTTATTGATGTTGATGATGATTTTAAAAGAAAATAAACACATGTTTTGAAAACATGGGAAACCTCCAATTTTAGGGGAAACTCTGTCAAAATTTCTATAAAATTTTGACACTTAGAAAAAATATAAGTTTTGAGAAACTTATTCCCTAAAAATGTATCTAAGAACATTTACCAAGGTTTCCCTAATTTTTGTGTTAAGAAATGATGATTTCTTCAAGACTAAAATTGGTATTAAGTATGTATATTTTTGAGGAAAAATATATATATTTATTGATTACTAAACTTTGTGATAAGTGTGTGTAGTATGTATTATACGTGATAGTGTATTAGAACTTGAAAATACACTAAACACCCGTAAGAAGTGAAAATACAAAAATACACATACGACATACTTAGACAAATACAAGAGAATATATTTATGAAAATATATTACTTGATAGAATAAATAACTTGGAAAAGTTATGAACATGAAATGATGATTTAGACAAAATACATAATTCGGGTGCAAAGTGCAAAATACAAGAAACTTATATTTATTTTTGAGAAAATAATATAAGTAAGACACTTAGTTAAAAATATAGATTATTTTTAACACAAGAAAACGTACAAAAAAGATAAAGACTTGTACTTGTGCGATACAAGTCTAGTGACTAACGTTAAGAAAACACGTATAGGTCACAACGTTAATTAACTGTTTTCAGTTTTATAACTTCGGGGGTGAAATACATGTTATAAATATTACTATGTTTACAAATGGTATGATAACAAGAAGCACACTTGGTGAGAACGAGTACCAAGTGTGATACGATATAAGAATATAAGAAACGCACTTGGTGAGAATGAGTACCAAGTATGATGCGTTATGAGAAATGATACGAGAAATCGTGTCACGAATAGGTTACATAAGCACCATTAATCAACAATATACCTAGACCGCAGAACAAAAGGTTAGATCTAACGGGTGTCGGGCAGCCACACTCTCGGTGAGGACGAGTACCGAGTAGTGCTTTTGTGTCTCAGAATATGCCAACTAGAAAAATGCCTAAGGTTTGGTGACTTCCTATGTCATGTCACATGTTAATGGCCTTGCAACCCATTAATAATCCTGATACATACAGGAATACTTTATTTACATAAGATTCATACCATAATAAAACTTGATTTATACTTGAGTACGTGGTGTACACAAGTAAACTGGAATTATATATGAGTACGTGGTGTACACATGAATACTTGATTTATATATGAAAACTTGATTTATACATGACATAAACTATGTTTTTATACAAAGTATACAAACGTGAAATACAAAAACTGCATGAATTCACACCAACATTATGTTGACGTTTTTCCAAAACTCACATGTATTTCAGGCAACTAGTGGATGTGCGCGCGGTCTTACTCATGCTCCTGGATGTCGTTTATGTTATCTATGAATAATGTTGTAACTTTTCAGACAACGTTTTGTGAAGTGATGTAAACACTTAAACTATGTTTTCAATTATGAAATGTTTGGTGTTTGAAGTTATTTTTACGAGCATGTAGTATGTTTACCTTTCGTATGCAATGAGAACCTTTCATGATCACACCTCGTGCTTCCACCGCAGAAAGGGGTGTGACAAGGACAACAGCTAGCTACATGTCCTTTGGTGTGACATTTGAAGCACGATCTCTTTTTCGAAGACTTCTAATCTGAAGCCTTTGAACTAGATTCAGGTTTTGATGATGATGCCTTAGAAGGATTTGGTTCAGTTTGCTTTGTTTCAGAATTTTCTTTGTTTTTGTTTTTAGCAAACTCTACATTTGATTCGTTTTCAATAACAGCTGTTTCGTTTTTCATGTCACTTCCTTGAACAAAATTAATCTTTTTAACAAAAGTTGGATTCTTATTCTTAGGATGTGAAGTTTTCTTTTTCAAAACAGGTTTGCTGTTATTATCCTTCTTAGCATCATCACTCTCAGAAACATCACCTTAACTTAATGTGGAACTACTTGGTGCTGTTGACATAAAATTTGTTAGCTCATCTTCATTAGGTAGGAATGAATAATCATGACTAAGAGGAGGTGGGACTTCATTAAAGCCCTTGAATCCCACACTAGTCTTGTCATTACTCTTCTTTAACCCACCCATCATGTGTTTCATAACAAAAGTAGAGTCCCTAAATTGACCTAATTTCTTTTCAAGTTCAACAATTTTGAGTTGTGCATCTGATAACTCTTTGCATTTTTCAGAAATCTCTTTTGTTTTCTCAGCCATCATGTCATGAGCTAAGTCTATGACTTGAAGTTTCTCGTTTAGTTTGCAGGTTAAAGCTTCAATTTCACTTTCATAACCTTTTATCTTCTTCAAGTATAAAGATTCGTTTCTTTTAGCAAAAAAATTTGATTCTTTAATGTTAGACATCTCGCTTACCAAACTTTGGTTTTGTGTGGACAACCTGTCAACCTCACCCTGTAATTCATGACATTTTAAACACACAGAATTAGACTTTACCTCTCCTGTTTGTTTATCAAGGTTGGCCATTAGAGCGGCAAGTTGATCTTCCATTCTTTTGTATTTAGCATCCTTTTCTTCAGCTTCCCTTTCATGGTTAGACTTTTGCTTTTCCTCTTCACCATCTGTTGTCTGATCACCCTTTTCTTCTTCAGCTTTACTCTCTATCTTCACCTCAGCATCCACTTTCGCTTCAGCATCTCCCAAAGTAGCTTCAACATCATCAACTGGCACTATCTCTACCATGAATGCTTAAGTGGCATTCTCATTATCTTCAAGATGAATACTCCAATCATATGAACCTTCTCGTGCTGTAGAGATCAAGGACTTTGAGCTAGAATTGTTTGATGCATTCCTATTGTTTGAACTCTGACTCGAAGTCTCTTGCTTTTGTTTTTGACATTCCCTAGCGAAATGCCCATAACTTTGACAGTTAAAGCACCTCACTTTGGTCTTGTCGAAACCAACAGTTCTCCCTACAAACTTCCTTCCTGTTCTGTTCATGAATCTCTTCACTCGTCTAGAAATCATGGCCATTTGCCATTGCAAATCCATTTCTTCAAGATCATCAGGATCAATCTGATCATAGTCTTCATCTAAAGTGGCAGGATCAGATATCTTCCCCTGAATGTAGTTCTCATAAGAAGCAACGAATGAGGCAAGTAGAGCAAGATGTTCTTCAGCAGACTTCACACTCATAGGCATCGACTTAGCACTACTACTCTGCTTAGAAGCTGATATTCTCTTGGCTCCTGTTGATCCTCCTGAAGCGGCTACAAAACACACATCACCATCCTCATTTACTGTGACCTGCTCATTCTCACACGATAGAAACGCATTAGCAGAGTCGCTAGAAGCGTTGTGAGATGAAGAAGATGTAAGCCCATTGTAAATCCCTGGATCTTGAACCTGATCATATCCAGTGTCTTTCTTCTTCATACTGAGCTCATAAGCTCTCAGCTTGCCAACTACTTCTTCCAGCTCCTTTGTCTCATAATCTGCTTCTCCCTTAATCATGAGAGTGTAGATATCCCACTTAGTAGGTAAGGCATCGAGCAGCTTGTCATACTTCTCTACGTTAGAATAGCAATCGATCTCATAATTTTCCATTTCCGACATCAGATGGTAGTAACGAGTGATGATGTCCTCAAGTGACTCATGTTTCATGTACTTGAAAACAACGAACTGCTTCTTCAGTAGATCAACCTTATTCTTCTTAACAACTACATTTCCCGCATATCACTTTTCTAATGCATCCCACATATCCTTTGAATTAGTGTACTTCTTGAAGGTATGCTTGATGCTATCAGGTAAGGAGATTTTTATTGCAGCCAAGGCTCTCTTTTCAGCCTCATACATCTTTTTATCAGCCTCCTGCATGTTCACATAGGCTGTTCTACGTGGTCTGCCCTCAAAGTCGTGTGTTGGGTTTGTGTACCCATCTTCAATGCATATCCACATGCATGTGTCCTAATATTCAACAAAGGATTGAAAACGATCCTTCCATGTCAAATAATTTTCCACCTTCATCATCTTAGGCGGTTTGTTGGTAGTGCCAACCTCATGCTCCATTTTCAGAAGCTCATTCAAAGTAGACATGTTTGACATTTTAAACTTTGAAGACTGATAAAACCATACAAAATATCTCCGAAAACAGTGGTTACCAAATTACACCGTTAGAATCGTCTCGAAAAGACGAATCCAATGAAATATACTGTCGAAAACCGAATTCGAAAACCGAATTCGGGATTTTAATTTTTTTTATTTTTTTTTATTTTTTTTGTCCTAATAATGCAAGGAATTTAACGGTGCAGACGGTTTAGTGAAACGAGCTACGGATCAATTTCTATTTGCAAAACAGTGAAATTTTAACGACGCTTGCCAACTAAGATTCCACCCTTTTAAATTTGTTGGTTTTAAATTCTCTATTAATTTCGCTGGTAAGACAAACTAATTTCGCACGTCAGTTAGTTGTCCAATTTCGCTGGTAAGTTCGCGTAAAGGTCAATTTCGCTGCCAAGTTCGCTGATCAATTTCGCTTCCAAAATCGCAGGTCAATTTCGCTATTACGACGACCAGTAAAGTCGCCGAACACCGTAATAATTTCACTGAGGAAATTATACGGTTACCAAAGTCGCCTTTGGATTTAATTTCGCTGATAAGTATGCTGGTCGGTCAGTTAATTTCGCAGGTCACACAAATTCGCTGACTTGTTAAGTTCGCTGATCCAGTAAATTCGGAAACTTAATCTGTCACACCCCAACCGTTGGCGGAATCATCGGGGCATGGCACTGAGCGAAACAGATTGTCCAGAAGTTTCCACAACAATTATCATTACCATTCAATTTAAATTAATACGTCCCATACCGTACCTCAAATAGTAAGCAAATTATTACAGATAACATCTAGTCAAATATTCTGTTCTGACAACTCAGATTTAAATAGACAGCAATTGTTTATCTGCTTCTAGAGACCCCTGATTCATTATCTACAGACAACTATTTGTTGGGCTCTAAAGCTTTATTCTAGCTTCAAATTCCTACCACATGTGTGTCCTAAGCACCTGTCACATACGTTAAAATAAAGTCAATACATATAATGTAAAGGTGAGCATACAAGTTTGATAATAGCATATAGAGTTCAAATTCGTTTACGCATAACCAGCACGTACACATAGTGAAATGAAGCACGTTAGTTATCGACATAGATCCATCGATACCAATGACTGCGGGTTGACTGCCTGAGGCAGTTCGCAATACATGATTACCACCATAATCCATGCAAGTAAAGATCCTTAACAACCCCTCGTGAACGGGTGCTGAGTCCAAACTATAGTACTATCGTTGCTAAGGCAGGTAGACAGCATTCCATGTGTAAACATAACAAACAAGCATTCATAAGCCACGTATAACATGCATTAACGGTTAGCGTTCAAATAGTTTGAGTAGTGTGATAGTTGTAGTTTGAGTACTCGTAACGTATGTAACACCCAAAAGTGCTGAAAGCAAAAAGGGATCGAGTATACTCACAGCGATTAGATGGATTGAAGGGAGCGCTAAGCGAGTAAGGTTAGCCTGAATAGATTCGATAGCATATCGACGAGTTAAACGTTAAACGATACATAGGGTGAGTGGTTCGATCGGATGGTAATCCGTGCGGATTGTAATCCGTTTGGATTGTAATCCGTTCGGATTGTAATCCGTTCAGATGGTCATCCGGTCGGACAGCTTGTCCTGTCGGATGACTATTCGAGTGGATTGTTTCTTCCTATAATGAGAATGTGTTTGTGTATGATGGCTTGCCTTTTGAAGTTTTCGTTGTAGTATTTTGAAAACACCGAAGTATCTCTATCTTTCAAGTCGTTCGATCGGATAGCATTCCGTGCGGATGACAATCTGTTCGGATGGTCATCCGATCGGATGATGGTCCGGTCAGACGGCGACCGTGTGACAAAGTTACTTAGTGAAGTCAAGTCTAAAAAAAAGGGTCACTCGATCGGATGGTCATCCGATCGGATGGCAACCTTGTTGTTGAACATGTTGAAAATTGTTTAAGTCTTTAAAGTCTTAGTATCTCATGATCCAAAGAGTAATCTGACCAGATCGTAATCTGATCGGATGGCAATTCGTTCGATACTCCGACTTTAGTTAAGTTGTTGAATCGTGGGACCCAAGTGTGATCCGATCGGATGACAATCCGGTCGGATGAACTATCCGCTCGGACGACTGTCCGCTAGGATGGTAATCCGTTCCAGTTTGTTCCGTTCGTCCTTCACTTGGTTGTTTCGATTGTTTGTCGTTTTATCGAGGTGCTTTGACTGCGTGTTAACCAACGGAATTTCCCCCATCGACCCAAATGACCAAACCGACCAGGAATCACCCTAGTTCGGCAAGTCACCGGCTCGAGTCGGTTATTCTAGTTTAACCCGAAGTCGGTGTCTCGTGTGTAGAATTCAGACCTTGGACTAGTACAACACTAAGAACGAGTAGGAGACTAGAACAACATCCGATTCTATCGGTTTTGAGTGTGTTGAGTGTAAAAGAGTTGAAAGAAAGTTAAAACCATTCTCTCAATCCTTTTCCACCTCTGATTTGCATAGATCCGTGTAAGATCTTTGTTGTTTGTATGGAAATCGGTTAGATCTCGGTTGTTCTTGGTAGATTGAAGTCAAAACATGAAGAACATGTGGTGATGTCATCCTAGAACACACGAAATCTAGTGATTTCATGGTGAAAAATTAGGATTTAAAAGATAGAAACGTGTAGGAGTGCGTGTAGATCAAGAAAGTACAAGATTTAGGATGAAATCTTACCGGAATCGGAAGAAATCTGAGAAAAAGCGGTGTGCACAAGCTGTTCGGACAGGAGCTTCCAAAAATGGAAAGAATGACAATGACAGGAGTATTTATAGACTTCCAAAAGAGGAAAGGGTGGTCCGATCGGATGACATACCGCCCGGATGGTGATCCGGTCGGATGACATCCTGGTCGGATGACACCAGACTTGGTTTGAAGGGCTATCCGATCGGATGAGACCTGGTTCGGATGTTTGACGCGACGATTTGTGCTGATTCGATTTCGATTGCGAGCGGTTCAACACGATAGGGTTTCCTAGTCAAATTACTTTCAGTCCCAACTACTTCATATCTCGCATAATCTATTTTCCACCATTTATCATAGCTTGATTTCGATTCGAGTTTCGATTGCATTCCGAGTTAGATTTCGAGTTTCGATTGAGTTCGCTTGATTATCACACACAACACAAATAAACATGCACAGGTAACACGTAAGGCTCACACACACGTATAATAACAAGTAAAGTTCGTAGTTCGAGTTGCGATTAGAAGTCGATTCGATTAGCATAGCTTGATTATCGATTAATTAACTTTATCGCATTGTTACTTCCTATCATTCACAGTCGTAAGTCGATTAGAATAGCGATTAACACACATCGATTTTAGCAATGAACAACACTTACTCCACATAATACAACTAAAATAAAGAAACTACTATAAGTCAAATTCGCGCGATCGGTTGTTGACTTTGACCTTGACTTTGACTTCCTGAAACACGGGGTGTTACATAATCTATTCGAAATTCTGAAGATTTTATCTCCTCTCCAACACAAACCTGCAAAATCAAACAACCTAATCAGCACAATATTTTTCGAAAAATATGAAGAACTAATCGAAAAACACGAAGAACAGTCTTCGAATCTTCAAGTCTTTCAGCCATAATTCTTCAAACAATCAACCAAAAACTGTCCTGGAAACCTGCAAATCAGCAAAATCAAACAAACAAACTGATCAAACACCAACAAAATCGCTGAAAATTATCAGAACTCAAGAAAATTTCAAAACCCTAATTTTCAGGTTTCAAAATTTTGAAAATCTCCCTGTTTCTTCCAAGCACAATTCTGAACCGAGCCTTCAAGAGCCTAATGCTCTGATACCAATTGTAGGTCCCCTGTTCGTACGGATCGTCACAGAATTGTCAATCCAATCTAGAGTGCGGAATTCTCTAGATCAGAATATCACATAAACGAGTAGTAATCAGCAATTCACAATCAAACTGGGTATCTATTGATTATCAATCTCACGAATTACAATCAATCAAAACCCTAACACACATAATTTCGTCCAAGCTGTAGATGCTCCACGAAATCTCTCTAAAAAATGTTTTGGCTAATTAACCTAAACCCTAAAGCAAAGCCTTGTTTATATAACACAAGGTTGCTACTTGGGTTAGGGTTTCCTACATGGGCAAGCCCAATTCGCCCCCCTATGACCCAAATGAGTTTTGTTTAGCCCAAACATTAAAACTAACTATTACAAAGCCAAACCTGCTAACTGTTTATCACTTTACTAATTACAAGATATCCAAAGACCAAATCTAAGCTGTTGTCACAAATATGCACCAACACATGCTACTTCTACATATAGACCACAAAACCAACCGGGTTTTCAATATTCATCTTTTCCATTTGTGCAATCTTCGGGTATAGGAGGAGATGGATACGATGAGGGGTATGAAGAAGAGTATGGGGGATATGAAGAAGATGGATTTTACTATGGGGATGATGGAGGTAATTTGGTATCTCAAGGAGGAGTGGGTCAACAAAGTCAACCATTGCAACGAATTCAAGACATAGGTAGGCTACCGGATGGGGTACAACATGTTCGACCACAAGGGTCACAATTGCAACGTCCTACGCCATTACAACAAGTTCGTCCACAAATTGCACAACCTCAATTCCAAAGGCCAATTCAACACCCACCGATGCCACAACATCAATTTCAGCCACCATTTGCACCTCAAGGGCCTATGCAAAGACCAATGGGTCCTATACGTCCAAGGGTTTGGTTGGGTGTACCAAGAAGACATCTTCGAGGACATGCAAGAGGCATATAAGCACATTTTAGACCGGTGATCACTCATAATCCTTCACCAGTAGTTATTCTTCACAATGATCAAGGGAGGACGTTCGAAGTTCGAACCAATTCGTTACAATGTTTGCCAAAGTATAAGGGTCTAGCAACGGAAGAACCTTATTTGCATTTGGAGGCTTATGATTCGATTTGCAACACTCTTGGGAGTCAAGGATTTTTGGTCGATGATGTCAAATTGGTGGTATTCCAATTCTCTTTGGAAGACAAGGCGAAAAAGTGGTTTTACACCCTACCTTCGGCATCTATCTATACATGGGCAGAAATGCAACAAATCTTCTTGGATGAGTTTTATACCGCTCAAAAGACAAATGATTCTAGAAAAGGGTTGAGAAGTTTTCAACAACAATCGGGTTAGATGTTTCATGAAGAATTCGAATGGTTTAACATGATGATAAAGAATTGCCCTCATCATTGGATAGAGCTATGGGAGTTGATGAATGCTTTTCATGAGGGGTTATGTGCCGAAGATGCTCGTGACTTGATGTCTATCACAAATGGCACAAAGTGGGTTACATTCTACGCCCACTGGATGATGAGGAAGCTTGAAAGAGGCCCAGGTTTGGTTGTGTATATATTTAGTTTAGTTTGTTTTGTTTGAATAAAGTACCGTTTCCGTTAAACTTTGTGTTTGAGACAAGTGTGGGGAAATCCATACGAATTTCTCTAACATAGTGTTGAGGACAACATGGGTTTTTAACGGGGGGTAGGGTATAATTTTCATGCTTTGGAAAAGAAAAAAAACCATAAAAATTATAAATTTAACAGAAAAAAATTAATAAATAAAAAATTTTGCAAGTTACAAAAAATTTGGCCAGCAAATTCGCCCAGATGCCGTAAGCTACGGTGAGGGGCGTAGCTTACGGTGGCCATTGAAAAAATTTTATCTTACGGTCTCGATCAACTATTTACGGTGAGAAAATGGAGCTAGTTACCGCCGTAACCTACGGCAAGTGCCGTAGGCTACGGCACCGAGTTGATAAGGGGGGCCCAAAAGTCAATTGTCGGTAGTTAAAAAAAATAATAATAAAAAACAAAAAACGAAAAATAATAATAATAAACATTAAATCTGAAGTTAACCCCATCCACACGTTTCATTCTTTATTCCCCAACCACAACTTTTCTTTCATCTCCTTCTTCATCTCTCTAACTAAAGAACCCTAGTTCTCCATAACCTTCAAGTTATCATATCTTCCTCAAATCTTGACCGAATCCAGTGATTCTTGGGTCCATCTTGGGTAAAATTTCACAAGGAATCCAGATTTATACTCATATTTAGAATATTCCTTTGTTTGGGGGTCTGATTTGAGCATAAGGGGGCCGAAAAATTTGGGGATTTTTAGTGGGTTTTTGTTTAACTTGAAGTGTTTGTTATTTTCATCCTCTACAAGGTCAAGGTATGCAATTTCCTTTCATTCTTTGAAGTACATTGCGGTTTGTAAGTTTCCATTCTTGTTTTTGCTTACACACTTGCTTGTAGAAGATAGATGATAGGATTTTGTTGAGTTATTGAATGTATGGTTATAGATGTATATGATGTCTTGATTTAAAACTCTTGGGAAGCTCTAATTTGTAGAGATATCATGCCGAATTTTTTTGAAAAGATAAATATTTGGTATTTGTACATCTATACCCATAATATAAAGCAAGTGTGGGGAAGTTTGTGAAGTTGAACTTACATGATTTTGTGTGTGGTTTTTGAATGTGTGTAGGAAATGGTGAGAACAAAAGAGAAAGTGGGTGCAAGTTCCTCAAGTTAACCTCCTCCGGAGTCTCAACAAGAAAAAAGAAGAAGGTTGGTTCGGGTTGGTGACCCGGATTCAGAGGAAGATGCTCCTCCAAGGGGTCCAAAACCGGAGTGTACATCCAGTTCACTACTCGATCAACCTGAGGAATGGCAAGCTGATTTGTTTCATGAACAAATGAATAAGTTGCAACAACAGAAAGAAGCTTTCATTTGTGAGAAAGAGATTCGGGAAGTTGATTTCGGGCCTTTTGGGATAACGGATAAGTTCAAAGCCTTGGGTTGGGAGGCGGCTCTAAAAGTTATGACAATGAGATCAAGACAATGTATGATGAACAAATTCAAATGTGGATAGCCACACTTGAATGCCCTCCGTTCAAGGCCCCAAGTAAGATGAAACTCATTGGAACGTGTAACGGGGTGAAGGTCGAGATGTCATACGACTCCTTACGCCGCATTGCAAAGTTTGATAGTAAGTCGTCGAATCAATACATTTATCCAAGCCTTAAAGATCTTTACCACGAGCACAAAAAACACCCCCAATGGCAACACATGCTCGACTATCTTTTTATCCCGGGTACTACACATGGAAAGTTGTTGAGGAGGAATTTAAGGATTGAGGCGAAATTGATGCTAGTGTTTTGCACGCACAATGTTATTCCACGGCGGGGTGATAAGATGGAGGTTAGACTTCAGGAGGTGCCGATTCTATACATGTTGATGCACGGGTCACCCACGGCTCAGCCGAAATAGTGGTGAGCGAAAGATTGTTCCCCATTTCCGACTGATTACGGCGTTGTTGAAGATGTATGGGGCGATTGGAGCCAAGGACAAGGGCTCATACAAAAGGTTTAAGCCACTCGACATTCAACATTTAGGCCCGGGATGGGAATACAAAGAGTCGAAAAGGTACCACAAGTTGAAAACCGATGGGAGGAGGTAGAGAGCATTGAAGGTGGATGCTCGTCCACTAAGATCGGGAGAGGTCGATGAGCCTGAGACGAGTGACGAGGAGGTTAGTGGAGATGATGATTATCGTGAGGACACATTCACGGTTGATGTTGAGATGGGGGGAGCTGGCCCAAGTAGTAGTGTTCGTGGAGCAGGGGTACAGCCGGGGTATGTTGGTAGTGCATTTGATTATGCACAACAGCCTTATGATCCTTATTGGGCTCACACGGGGAACATGGGGCAGGTTATTGAGCAGAGGCGACCACCTACTTTTGGTGATTGGTCCGAACCCAATCAAATGTTTTTTGATCAACAGACTTATATGGGGGCTAGCATGGAGAGAGCTCTTAAACGAAGCGATGATAGAAATGAGCAATGGAATGGAGCTCATATGTATGCCACCATGAGGAAGTGAATGACCGTTACTTGCATGATCGTCAGCGGAGGATGCATGATCAGTGGCATGCGGGTCAACCGGTTGTTGCGGACCCACCAATTGTGGATTATTCCACATTGCCGCCATATGATGGTAGTGTGACGTATCCCACCCCACCATTGCACCATTCTCCATGGGTGGATCCACACACCATGAGTCATCAGCAGGCGAGTCAAGAGGGTGATCAAGGCAGCAGCAGTAGTAGCGGAGCATTTGGGTTTGGAGAATGGAATGACATGATGACTTCCATTTTCGGGCCACCTTAGCCACGTTACTATTAACTAGGTCGTATTTCGCTCCATCTTGTATATTTGTGTATATTTTCATGTCTTATGTTTATGGTTGGGAGGTCGGGTGGTGTTTGTGTGTTTAATGTTGTCACACCCCCAAAATTCACAAGCGGAGTATCACCGCAGGAGGCGTGACATGACCAGGATCAAGCCACCAATCATATTGAACAATGTCATAAAGTAAATATAAAACCAACCAACAATATAATTGGTGTCCAAAACAAATTAACTAAGTTCATGTTTGTCACACTCCCAAAATCCACCTGCGGAGTATCACTGCTTGGAGGTGTGACTAACCAGGATCAAGCCACCAATCATATTGAACAAGCATGTAAGTAGTTTGTAAAATCGAACACAATACAATTGGTGTCTAAACAGAACATAGTTTAAGTTGCAAGCGGAAGCATAAAGTTTAAAACCAAGTCATAAGTTTACACGTTTCAAATGTTTAGCATGGCACACAGCTGTCCATGTCCCACAACGACTCTTCCCACTCCAATGCAAGCTCCATGAGTACTTAACGACCTGCAAGGCATGTAACAACGAGTCAACAACAAAGTTGAGCGAGTTCACGGTTGGTTGTTTAGTTATAGTGTTCGTAAATCGTATGTTTATTTCGTAAACCATGTATCGTATTAATCCGTATCGCGGTTTCCCAAACATGTTTGCGATGATTAGTGGGGGCTTCCCATGTGTGTCGTATTAATCTGTAGCGCGGTTTCCCAAACATGTTTGCGATGATTAGTGGGGGCTTCCCATGTGTATTACTTGACTAGTCATATCCGTACGTGCCCTTCTTGATCCAAGGACCGTAGCAAGTATGAGTGTACGTAGGATTTACGTACGTGCCCTTCAATCCGAGGACAGTAGTAAGTATGAGTGTACGTAGGTTTTACGCACGTGCCCCTCCCAACCCGAGGACAGTGAAAAGTAGTTTAATAGTAATGATAGTACGAGTAGTTATTCAATCCCATTCCCAACCCACCGGGAATCCCATGCCTTAGGAGTGTGAACTCACATTGGTTTGCTCGGTATGATTATTCACGTATTCAAGTTGATCAGTCAAACCCTATCGTGTTTACCAAATTAGTCAGTTTCATAACACACAGATCACATACTCTTTGCACATATCATACATATTATAGATTGTGTTGAAGAATTTAATTAGATATCATGTACTAACTACTTGATAAAGATTAGAGGCATTAGCGGATCTAAATGTTAACATATGGGCTGAATGGTAACTTGATAATTGAATGAAAGTGGTGGCCATGTGTGCCTTGATCTAATCAAACTTGACAGGTATTCTAATAAGTTGTCATTTGATGGTCTAGGGAATAATGAACATTATTGCTATGATGGTTTATGAATTACATTCTCAATCAAATATAAAATTCTGAATATCTAAAAGCCCATGTGATAGTTCATGTGATATCTGTGTATAGCAATTGTAGTTGTCGGCCATCTTAATACTAAAGGTTGCATGTGAATTAAAGAGTGTCTGGCCCATGTTACTTCCATATATCATTCGGTCCAATAAACAATCAACATATGTGTGGCCCATTAATTGCTTGTATCAAGTAATCACGAGATTTAATTTGTTATCGGCCCAATATTGCTATAATAGTTAATCATGCATGTAACAGTTCACGGTTACCATATAGTAGGCATTCAGGTCATGTGCAATTTTCATATTACAAGTTTATGTTTTCACATTGGCCCATAACAATCAATGTTTCCTATCAGTCGCACATCCTAATGTGCGACTCAACAATACACAATTTATTCAAAAGTATGTGGCCCATTAATACGGACTCAACTTACGTGTGCGAGATCAAGATTAAAATCATCCAAAACGGCTCATACATTTCTCATATTGTTGATTAATGGTGTTTGAGAAATATAATTTCTCTGTGTTTTGAATGTATAGATCAAGAGAGATGAGAGCCAACTTTTAAAAGGATGATGGGTTATTGTGGTCACTGCTTAGGAATCGAGAGAGAGGGTTACTTCCTATTTATATTCAAATGAGAGGGTCATTGCCCCATATGAAATAAGGTTATATTCAGGTTGTTTCTCAAACTCATTTACACACTGAACAATGTGTTTCTTATCTTGGAGACAACATCTTTAGTAGAGATTTGGTGAATTTTTATGAGATCTAGTAGAGATTGCAGAGATCTTATAAGATCTAGTATTTTATGTGTAGGTTTAGGCTTGCGGTTTTGGGCTTAGGCCCAGGGCCCACAAGCCCATCTCATGTGTAAGTGGCCCGTAATTCCTACGAGATCCGATATCACAACCCAAACTCCATAAACATAAAAAAAATATTCGTATAACTTCCATATTTGTCGGTGTCGTCAGTATTTTGCACGGTATCAGTCCATTGTCGCGTAATATTCAGCAGATTTTCTGTAAATCACCACACGCGCACTGTATAGCTGAACAAACGTTTCTGGGCACTCCAAGGGCCTGGTTAAGTTAATTAGCGTCATAAACACTATTTATTATCGCGTTAATCGCCTGCTAATCACGAAATTAAGGGCGTAAATTTACCGGTTGTCACATAACGCGAATTAAGTTTGCCCCTTTTTCCAAAGCGAACCACACCCTTCCAGGGTGAAACTTTGAGTAGCACTCGATCCCCAACTTGAAACTCGAGTGGTTTCCTGCGCTTATCAGCATAGCTTTTCTGACAGTCACGAGCTGCCGCCATTCGTTGCCGTATCTGAGCAATTCTTTCAGTTGTGTCCACTACAAGTTCTGGACCCGTGATCTGACTATCCCCCACCTCTGCCCAACAAAGAGGTGATCGGCATTTACGCCCGTACAATGCCTCAAATGGAGCTGCTAGGATGCTGGTGTGATAATTGTTATTGTACTAAAACTCCACTAGAGGGAGATGTTTTTCCCAGCCGTTGCCAAAATCGATTACACACGCACGAAGCATGTCTTCAAGAGTTTGGATGGTGCGTTCATACTGCCCATCCGTTTGCGGGTGATAAGATGTGCTCATGTCTAATTGAGAGCCAAAAGATTTGTGCATCGCTTGCCACAGTTCTGAAGTAAAACGTGCATCACGATCAGAGATAATAGAGATCGGCACTCCGTGCCTTGACACCACTTCCTTTAAGTAAACGTCTGCTAGAGTGGAGAACTTATCCGTTTCCTTGACAGCCAAAAAGTGTGCAGACTTTGTGAGTCGATCCACGATCACCCAAATAGTATCATTTCCACATTGAGATCTAGGCAGGCCAGTAACAAAATCCATGGAAATTTGCTCCCATTTCCATTGTGGTATCTCTGGTTGTTGGAGTAGGCCCGATGGTTTCTGATATTCAGTCTTGACTCTCGCACAAGTCAAACATTTGCTAACGTAAGTTGCTATGTGAGCTTTCATGCTAGGCCACCAATACGTAGTTCTGAGGTCGTGGTACATCTTATCCGAACCAGAATGTACCGAGTAACGAGACTTATGTGTTTCATCCATTACGAGTTCTCATAGATTGCCATAGAGTGGGACCCAGATGCTTCCTGTTACATAGTAGGCGACGTCTTCCTTTTGTTCTAACCATTGCCTTGAGCCACGTAGGGCTTCAGCCCTGACGTTTTCTGGTTTCAATGCTTCAACCTGAGCATCTCGTATTTGAGCAGGAAGACTAGATTGGATGGTAAGTTGTAACGCTCGCACGCACTTAGGTGTAGTATCCTTTCGACTGAGGGCGTCAGCCACAACATTGGCTTTGCCTGGATGGTATTTGATCGCGCATTCGTAATCATTCAAAAGTTCAACCCATCGACATTGTCGCATGTTTAACTCATTTTGCTTGAAGATATGCGCGAGACTCCTGTGATCAGTGTAAATGGTGCACCTGGTACGTACAGGTAATGTCTCCATATCTTAAGAGTAAAAACCACTGCTCCCAATTCCAAGTCATGCGTAGTGTAGTTCCTTTCGTGAACTTTAAGTTGACGTGATGCATAAGAAATGACCTTGTCACGTTGCATCAACACACATCCAAGACCCTGAATGGATGCATCGCAATAAACCACAAAATCATTTGTGCCTTCAGGCAATGAGAGGATAGGTGCGCCACAAAGTCTATCCTTTAAGTGCTGAAACACCGTTTCCTGTGCATCACCCCAATGATAGATAACACCTTTCTGAGTTAGTGAGGTGGGGGGTTGTGCAATCTTGGAGAAGTCCTTGATGAACCTTCTATAGTAGCCAGCCAAACCCAAGAATTGGCGGATTTCTGTTGGTGTACGGGGTGCAGGCCAGTTCTTGATCGAGTCTACTTTGGATGGATCAACGTGTATCCCATCCTTGTTTACCACGTGGCCTAGAAAGTTGACTTCACGAAGCCAAAAGTCGCATTTTGAAAACTTAGCGTACAACTGTTCTGCTCGGAGGAGTTCCAAAATGAGCCGTAAATGTTGCTCGTGTTCCTCCCGACTCTTAGAATAGATCAGGATGTCATCGATGAAAACTATAACGAACTTATCCTGGTAAGGCTTGCACACTCGGTTCATAAGATCCATGAAGACCGCTGGTGCGTTTGTTAGTCCGAAAGGCATAACCAGGAACTCGTAATGCAAATATCGAGTCCTGAATGCTGTCTTAGAGATGTCCTCGTCTCGGACTCTCAGTTGATGGTAGCCTGACCTCAGGTCAATCTTCGAATAGTAGCTCGACCCTTGCAACTGATCGAACAAGTTATCAATACATGGAAGAGGATAGCGATTCTTCACGGTCACCTTGTTGAGTTCACGATAGTCAATGCACATTCTGAAGGTACCGTCTTTCTTCTTCACAAATAACACTGGAGCTCCCCAGGGCGAAGAGCTAGGACGTATAAAACCCTTATCCAAGAGTTCTTGTAACTGTGTAGATAGTTCTTCCAATTCTGATGGGGCTAAGCGATACGGTGCACGAGCTATTGGTGCTGCTCCAGGAGCTAGCTCGATTTGAAATTCGACCTGATGATGGGGCGGAAGTCCAGGTAATTTCTCAGGAAATACCTCTAAAAATCGCGTACAATGGGAATGTATTCTATTCTCTTCTCCTTCGTTGGTGCATTCGTCACGAGGGTAAAGATAGCTGCGTGGCCCTTACGTAAACACTTCTGGGCCTTAAGGAAAGAAATGATGCCCACAACAGCACCACCCTTGTCACCATGAATTGCCAAAGGTTCTTCACCAGCACGAGGAATGCGGACGATCTTTTCTTTGCAAAGAATCTCTGCTCGATGTTGAGGTAGCCAATCCATACCAATAATGATGTCGAAACCATCACAACGTTGGGGTCATTCCTAGCATCACCCTGACCAATCACGAACACTCGACTCCTAGCACCATTGCCGTCGTTATTACCCCCGTTGTTGCCTCCATTATTGTTTCCGTTTCCTTGGTTGTGGTTCTGATTCTGGTTCTGGTTCAACTGTGGGCAGTGTCTCTTGAAGTGACCTTCAGCACCACACTGATAGCATCCCTTGTTACCTTGCTGTTGCTGCTGATTCTGTGGAGCTTGTGGCTGCTGTTGTCGGTTCTGGTTTGCAGGACGTGAGCTTCTACAATCTTTGGCTTCATGACCAAGCTTGTTGCATCTCTGACAACGATCTTTTTTGCACGGCCCGCTGTGGTGCAAATTACATCGATTGCACTTAGGGTGGTCTCCCCTGTATCCACCCTGACTTCGATTACCAAAAGACTGCTGATTGGGGCTCCTGTACTCATCCGTTTTTCGCTGCTGCGACTGAGACTGAACCGAAATGGAACCCTTGCTCGAATTTCCATCCCACTTGCGTTTGTTGTCACTGGGAGCATCCGAAGTAGTTGTAGCAGCATTAATACGTTTCGGCAGTTTGTTCTGTTCTACCGCCTGATCTGAGAGACGATGAGCAAGTCGAGTTACTTGCTGGATAGTGCCCAGATTAGCCGCGGTCACCAGACTCTAAATTTCTGGCACGAGACCCTTGAGATACAGCTTGATACATTTGATGGGAGGGTCTACCATAGTGGGGCACAATGTAGCTAATTCATTTGATCTCTTCGTATAAGCCTCAATCTCAGACCCCGTCATCTGTAAATTGAAGAACTCCACCCCCAGCTTGTGGATGTCATCACGACTGCAATACTCTTCCTTAATCAGATCCTTAATGTCGTCCCATGGTGTGGCGTTAGCAGCTGTCAGCCCTAACATTTGAATCTGTGCTTCCACCATGTTAACGCAGCACCTTCGAGTATTCCGGTAGCAAAATTTACCCTACGATCCTCAGGGCATTCACACATCTCGAAGACAGATTCGAGCTTCTTGAACCAGTGGAGGAGGCCTACAGCTCCTTCAGTACCGCTGAAGGTACTAGGTCGGCAATCCATGAAGATTTTGAATGTGCATACAGGTGGCTGAGCATTCTGACCTAGTTATGCGAGGGAGAAAAGACAGGGTTAAGCGTGAGAGTTGGGTCATGAGAGTAGGATCTAACATCCTATGATAGGTTCGGAATAGCAGGTTATACCTCCTGCCTGAGCGGCTGCGAGTGCTGCCGTAACTTGTTTGTTGATAAGAGTCGTCAGCTGGGCTTGAGTTAGGTTCACACGTCCACTCATGATCTTCACATCGAAGGAAACACAAGTAGGAAAGGTGTCGCGAATGTGTGTAAGTGTGGAGTGACAGAAGGGAGTAAGCACGCGTTGTTGCAAATAATGGCTACTATGTTATCTAACCATATCATGAGCAATGTTCTATGTAAACTAGTAAGCAGGCAATATAAACGTAATTCATATCACCTAGTATGTTGAGCCTTGCACGTGGAGTGAAGCGTCGTTGTGGATAGTTGAGCACTGTTCAGGTTATAGTCTGGTTTTATCCAAAAGTTTTCATCTTTTTAAAACCAAGTTCACTATAACCAATGGCTCTGATACCAATTTGTCACACCCCCAAAATCCACCTGCAGAGTATCACCGCTTGGAGGCGTGACTAACCAGGATCAAGCCACCAATCATATTGAACAAGCATGTAAGTAGTTTGTAAAATCCAACACAATACAATTGGTGTCTAAACAGAACATAGTTTAAGTTGCAAGCGGAAGCATAAAGTTTAAAACCAAGTCATAAGTTTACACGTTTCAAATGTTTAGCATGGCACACAGCTGTCCATATCCCACAACGACTCTTCCCACTCCAATGCAAGCTCCATGAGCACCGAACGACCTGCAAGGCATGTAACAACGAGTCAACAACAAAGTTGAGCGAGTTCACGGTTGGTTGTTTAGTTATAGTGTTCGTAAATCGTATGTTTATTTCATAAACCATGTATCGTATTAATCCGTATCGCGGTTTCCCAAACATGTTTGCGATGATTAGTGGGGGCTTCCCATGTGTGTTGTATTAATCTGTAGCGCGGTTTCCCAAACATGTTTGCGATGATTAGTGGGGGCTTCCCATGTGTATTACTTGACTAGTCATATCCGTACGTGCCCTTCTTGATCCAAGGACCGTTGCAAGTATGAGTGTACGTAGGATTTACGTACGTGCCCTTCAATCCGAGGACAGTAGTAAGTATGAGTGTACGTAGGTTTTACGCACGTGCCCCTCCCAACCCGAGGACAGTGAAAAGTAGTTTAATAGTAATGATAGTACGAGTAGTTATTCAATCCCATTCCCAACCCACCGGGAATCCCATGCCTTAGGAGTGTGAACTCACATTGGTTTTCTCGGTATGATTATTCACGTATTCAAGTTGATCAGTCAAACCCTATCGTGTTTACCAAATTAGTCAGTTTCATAACACACAGATCACATACTCTTTGCACATATCATACATATTATAGATTGTGTTGAAGAATTTAATTAGATATCATGTACTAACTACTTGATAAAGATTAGAGGCATTAGCGGATCTAAATGTTAACATATGGGCTGAATGGTAACTTGATAATTGAATGAAAGTGGCGGCCATGTGTGCCTTGATCTAATCAAACTTGACAGGTATTCTAATAAGTTGTCATTTGATGGTCTAGGGAATAATGAACATTATTGCTATGATGGTTTATGAATTACATTCTCAATCAAATATAAAATTCTGAATATCTAAAAGCCCATGTGATAGTTCATGTGATATCTGTGTATAGCAATTGTAGTTGTCGGCCATCTTAATACTAAAGATTGCATGTGAATTAAAGAGTGTCTGGCCCATGTTACTTCCATATATCATTCGGTCCAATAAACAATCAACATATGTGTGGCCCATTAATTGCTTGTATCAAGTAATCATGAGATTTAATTTGTTATCGGCCCAATATTGCTATAATAGTTAATCATGCATGTAACAGTTCATGGTTACCATATAGTAGGCATTCAGGTCATGTGCAAATTTCATATTACAAGTTTATGTTTTCACATTGGCCCATAACAATCAATGTTTCCTATTAGTCGCAATCCTAATGTGCGACTCAACAATACACGGTTTATTCAAAAGTATGCGGCCCATTAATACGGACTCCACTTACATGTGCGAGATCAAGATTAAAATCATCCAAAACGGCTCATACACCTATTCATTATTGACTTGCTAACATGTAATCAGAAATTGAATCAACATGATGCCTTAACACAATCAACAATAATTGGTACACATGATGCATCTTACGAACAGTGAGTTACCAGACATAATCAAGAAGTTATCAACATATAAACAATACAGACCATGCACATGATATTCGGTTATGTTTCAATAGAACATATATATATATATATATATCCTTTTGATGTTAATTAATTTTGCACACAAACAAAATCAACCGATAAGAATTAGCAAGATCAACAATTAGCAATTAAAACTAACGTGACATGAATCTACTAACCAAGAGGGGGGCTCGGCCAGAAGAGATGATGCTTGAATGGTACCTGCTGTCGTCGATGGTTTTAGGAAGAATAGGGTTTGCAAATGTGTTGTGGGATCATGTGTTTATTATACATAAATAATAGATAGGGAAAGTGGGCTCGATTTGGGCCTGTGGCAACATAAAAGGCCACCTACAACAATTTGGTGAACACATGATGACCGGCCCAATTTCCTTATATCTATTACGATATAGCAGGTGTGTGGTATAAGGTTGGGCCCTAGTTACGTGGGCCTAAGGTACGGTAAGCGGTATGTGGCCGCAGGCCCAAACGTGTGAATGTTAAGCGAGTTTGCGGCCCATTAAGTTAGTTTTCATGATTAGATACGCGACACGTAGGAGTGTTCAGTGGTTTCGTATAAACATACACACATAAACAACCTATGATGCACAAATAAGTAACTTAATGCAGAAACACACGCTAAAGGTTTGTGGAAATTTAAGCGATGCTAACCTTGGGAATATGGGTTGTCACAATGTTACCAGCGGAAGCATAAAGTTTAAACCAAAACATAAGTTATAAATTCATAAAGTTTAACATGGGAATCAACAGTCCATGTCCCACAACGACCTCTCATTCTCGTGCAAGCTCCATCTAAGCACCTAACGACATGTAGCAACGAATCAACAACAAAGTTGAGCGAGTTCATGTCACACCCCGACCGCGTTAAAACAACGAAGCCGCGGCGGAAACGTCGGGGAGTGTTGCAACAGAATCATCGTTTCACAACCATGGATTCAAAAGTTTTATTTTATTGATTCATTAAGTAATTTACATTGTTTTAAAACCAAACAAATAAGTTACACATCATCTATAGTTGTTTTTATGTCACTAAGGCCTCGTCCAGATCCTATGTGAACATGCATCCTATCAATCAGCATCATGCAACACCACCTGAAACATATGTAAAAACAAAGTCTGCAAAGAAATGTTGGCGAGCACATAGGTTTTATGGGAGTATCAGATTCATGGCTCGTTTACATGTTGTAGTACCTTGTTAGACTACAAGAGTCAAAAGTTACAAACCTTGTTTTGAAAAGTGTATAGTAATGCAGCATAATTAACCAACTCAATTAAAGTGGGTTATAGTTTATAAAATCTCGTAGCCATGATTCTTAACCCCAAAACATTTGTTTTAGTAAACCAATTCATAAAACATCTCGTAAAAACTTGTTAATAAAACTCGTATGGTTTATATCATTTAGAAAACCTTGTTGTGTGACATCGTTTCGAAATCGTTTATCCAAGTGAACTAAATAATGCCACGGAATATAATATGATAAAAGCACTTATATATAATAAGTACCAGTGGCGTATCTACCATGCTTTCATCATATCACACCCGTCCCATCATCTAATCACTACCCAAAAACCAATCGTTTATCCAATTCGTTTAACTCGTTAAAATCGTTTCAAATCGTTTCCAAAATTGTTCTCGTTTTAATTGTGAAACTACTTTTGGTCGTCTCGCTAATAACATCCAAATCTTCGCAGCTTGACTATCTCAAAACTCGCATTAACAAACCACCAAAGGGTAAGTTAACAATCACAGGTTCGGTCGTTACCTATAACCCCCACACATAACCATGGGTGTAGTCTGATAATGGGATTTGTCAAATCCTATCGTACCATAACCTAATACTGGTCAGCTTGATCAATGCTAATGAATGTTATTCGATATGAAAATATATCCAACAAGTTTGTTGACATTATCGAAATCGTTATTAGTTTAATATAAACCATGTTAATCGTTTTTGAAACCATCGTTAAAATATCGAAATCGTTTTAATACATATGAATCACCCCAAAACAATTGAAAACAGTAAAATAGGTGAATTATGTACTCACATCGAAGTGCAAATTATCCTCAATCTAAAGAACTCAACAAGCTAAGGCAAATCAAGGAAACTCAAGCAGCACCTAGTAATCGAATAACTAGTAAATAAATCGACACCTAAATCGGAAGATCGGATAGAATGAGGTTTCGTAAACCAAATGAGTGTTGGAACCCATGTGATATGGTTTAACAAAGCCTACATTATAAATCGGAACCTATTCTAAGTGCTTTCGACCCGTTACGACCCATTAAGGTAGCTTACGCTACTTTAACGCATCGTTCGCGCAAATGCGCGTTCGAGACGTCTAACTAGTCCTATGACAAGTATCATATGCCCTGACATGTTTAAATATGTTGCATAATCAATATATGTGACAAAAGTTTAAGTTACATATGCTTAAAATCCAAGTATGCATGAAAAGGGCATTTTGGTCATTTACCTAAGGCATATAACTACCTATCATACAACAAATTAAACTAAGTGACCATAAGGTATAACCTCAGAAGGTTATTCCCTATAAAACTATGGTCACTAAACATGCTTGGTTGGATCCTAATGATTGACCAAACGGGTCGAGTTCGAAAGTCTAAGCGGTGGTTTAGACCGCTTGACTTACGACTCTATAGAAGCACTAAACTAAAAGTGACGAGCTAAACATGTTAAAACATGTTTAACTAAGTTAGAAAACATGTTTTGATATCAAAACAAAGGGTTTTGATACCCAAGAATAGTTTGGTTGCAAAATAAGCATAAATACGTATTTGACCGAAACTATGACTCGTCACTACGCCTAATCAACGTGTAATCAGTAGGTATAGTCACACGGGACTATAACCATCGTGATTACGCTCACGTTGCAAAGTTCAAACAAACTTTGTGTTGACCAAAGACTAGTCAAAGCAGAAAGTCAAGCACTGTTTGACTTTCACGCTCGAAAAACAATAAAAGCACGAAAGAAGCTTACAAAGGGTCCAAGCTAGGGAGATCTTGATCCAAAACACTCAGGTATGAAGTTTTAGAACTTAAATTTAGAGTTATTCAGATCAAGTGTGAGCAGAAATGAAAGAATGCTTGGGTTTATATAGTTTTTGAAGAAATGTTAGGATCGTTCCTCGCATTTCGTGCTTCGATCTTGACCCTCCAAGTGGGCACATGGTTTTCTAATACCATGGGACATGAAATACCATAAAAAACAAGCAGATGGTATCCCAAATCAGGGGTTAAAAACCATCAAAACCAGCTCAAAGTCCAGATTCAATGTTTCTGTGCTGGCAGTCTATCACGGGCCACATAGACCCAGACATAATCTTACGCGGGCCGCCTAAGCAAGTTTGGCAGATTGTCAGTTTTGGCCCTTACAAGCCCAAAACTTGGTTTTCGATGCATTTTTGACACGTTTTGCTCAAAAATGAAGTTAAAGTATAAGGAACTTAAAATTGCTCAAAAAAATCTCGGATTCCGGTTCGTTTGGTCGTACGGTTGCGTTATTCGGTTAATTACGACGGAAATCGTAACGAACGCAAAAACGATCCAAATTAAGCGACGAATGGAATTTTTGCATTCCAATCACTAAAATAAAATATTTTAATGATTACAAAAATTTTTGGATGTCCGGATATATTCAGAACGTAAGATATGCGCGAAAATGCAAAGTTATGCACTTTTTGACGCTTTTAGTCCCTATTGATCAAATAAGTTTATTTTAGCATATCGAACCCCTCAAAGCCTATTTCTTAGCTATCTAAAGGATATTTAGGGTATGTTTAACTTTTGATCAAGTTCCAAAATGTTCGTTACTATACAAATCGGTATAGTTTCGTAGTTTGACACAAATAGTCCCTACGATCGAACAAACTTGATTTCGACACACCAAACCATCCAAAACTTATTTCTAAGTTACGTGAAAGTTATTTAAGGTATGTTAAGCCTATTTCACTATCCCAGAGTGTTTTTCGCATTAAACTGATTATGTTTACGCACCGGTTTGCGTATAACTTTCTAGAAAGCGATTTAAAGCTTGAAATCGGACTCGAATCAAATCGTAAAATCATCAAACAAAAATACACACATAATAACACCAAAACACATTGTTTTATTAACAATTGATACTGTTTTACATTGTAAATCGATTACAGAGCACAGTTGTCACAGTCTCCTCTACTTTAGGAAATTTCGTCCCGAATTTTAACTAGAGGAAAGTTGTGAAAACAAAGGTGGATATTTCGCCTTCATTTGGTCCTCACGTTCCAAAGTAAACTCTGGGCCACGTTTGGATTCCCAGTGAATTTTGACTAATCAAATCCATTTTTTCTTCAACTGTTTGACCATACGGTCCATTATCTCCACAGGTTTCTTGACAAAGTGCATCGTTTCATCAACTTGAATTTCGTCGAGTGGAATGTGAAGATTAGCGTCGGCTAAACACTTTTGCAGATTGGACACGTGAAAAGTCGGGTGAATATTTCCAAGCTCTGGAGGTAGCTCTAGTCGATAGGCAACCTTTCCAATTCTTTCAACAATCTTAAATTGTCCAACATATCGAGGTGCAAGTTTTCCTTTCTTTCCAAATCTCACCACTCCCTTCCAAGGTGACACCTTGAGTAGGACACGGTCTCCGATTTGAAATTCTAAGGGCTTGCGTCGCATATCCGCATAACTCTTTTGACGGCTTCTAGCTGTCCAAGATTATCGCGAATTTTCTTGATTTTGTCTGTCGTTTCTAGAATGAGCTCAGGTCTAGTAAGCTGAGCTTCACCGATCTCATTCCAACAGACAAGTGAACGACATTTTCGACCGTATAAAGCTTCAAGTGGTGCCATATTGATGCTAGCATGATAACTGTTGTTGTAAGAGAACTCGATCAATGGAAGATGAGAATCCCAATTACCACCAAAGTCTATCACGCATGCTCTAAGCATATCCTCCAAAGTTTGAATTGTCCTCTCAGATTGTCCATCTGTTTGGGGATGATAAGCAGTGCTTAGTTTTAGTTGGGTTCCCATTGCAGATTGCATGGTCTTCCAAAAATGAGATGAAAATCGAGCATCACGATCATATATGGTATCCAAAGGAACACCATGTCGGGATACAATCTCTTCAACATAAATCTTTGCAAGTTTATCAGCAGATAGATCCTCGTGAATCAATATAAAATGAGCTGACTTCGTTAATCGATCGATAACAACCCAAATAGCATCGTGACCTTTAGATGTGCGCGATAGTTTAGTGATGAGATCCATCGCAATGTTCTCCCACTTCCAAACCGGTATCTCTGGTTGTACAAGCAAACCAGATGGTCGTTGATGTTCAGGCTTGACTTTGAGACAAGTTAGGCATTTCGATACGTACAAAGTAATATCCTTCTTCATACCTGGCCACCAGTACTGAGTACGAAGATCCTTGAACATTTTGACAGCACCAGGATGGATAGAATATGGAGACTTATGAGATTCGTCCGTCACTAAAATGCGAAGATTGTCTTGTTTCGGAATCCACAAATGATCCTTGAAATAGAGCAAACCATCGTCCTTCGTTTCGAGTTTAAGCTCAAGTTGAAGTGGTAGCTCATATTTTAATAAGCCTTTGGTTACACATGATCATTGAGCTTGAAGGCACGAGAATGGATATCAGATAGAGTTCGAACAGAATGAAGCTTGACTCGCTCCTTTCGACTAAGCGCATCGGCTACGACATTCGCCTTACCAGGATGGTAGCGAATCTCGCAATCGTAATCGTTTAAGAGTTCAACACATCATCATTGCCTCATGTTCAGCTCCTTCTGATTAAGAATATGTTGAAGACTTTTGTGGTCTTTGAAAACCACACACTTTGTGCCATAAAGATAGTGTCTCCAGATTTTAAGTGCGAAAACCACAGAACCTAACTCAAGTTCATGAGTTGTGTAGTTCTTCTCGTGAACTTTCAGCTGTCCTGACGCATAAGCTATCACTTTACCTCGTTGCATAAGAACACAACCAAGGCCTAGATTTGACACGTCACAATAGACAACAAAATCATCGTTTACATCGGGCAAAGATAGAACAGGAGCATCACATAGCTTCTGTTTTAGCGTTTGGAACACTTCTACTTGTTTGGGTCCCCACTCAAAAGGCTTATTCTTCTGAGTCAAAGTAGTGAGTGGAACCGCAATCTTCGAGAAGTTCGAAATAAATCGACGATAATAACCAGCGAGACCAAGAAAAGAATGAATTTCTGTTGGTGTCGTTGGTGTATTCCAATCCTTAATTGCAGCAATTTTGGATGGATCCACATGAATACCCTGCTCGTTGATTATATGACCCAAGAACTGAACTTCTTTAAGCCAGAATTCACACTTGGAGAATTTGGCAAAAATTTGTTCCTTCTTCAGGAGTTCCAGTGTCAAACAAAGGTGTTGCTCATGATCGGCTCGAGACTTCGATAAATGAGAATATCATCGATGAACACAATGATGAACTTGTCTAAATAAGGTTTACAGACCCTATTCATTAAGCCCATGAAAATAGCTGGGGCATTCGTCAAACCAAATGGCATGATAGTGAACTCGTAGTGCCCATATCTCGTGCGGAAAGCAGTTTTGGGAATATCTTCTTCGAGTACATGAAGTTGATGATACCCAGAATGCAGATCGATCTTGGAAAAACATGTAGCACCTTGCAGCTGATCAAAGAGATCATCGATTCGTGGTAGGGGATATCGATTCTTGATGGTAAGCTTGTTAAGCTCACGATAATCGATACACATTCGAAAAGATCCATATTTCTTTTTCACAAAGAGGACATGAGCACCCCAAGGTGAATAACTCGGTCGGTTGAATCCTTTATCAGATAACTCTTGAAGCTGTTTCGACAACTCTTACATCTCCGACGGTGCAAGACGATAAGGTGCTTTCGCAATCGGGTTAGCATTGGGTACAAGATCAATATAAAACTCGACTTGACGAACTGGAGGCAAACCAGGCAGTTCAACAGGAAACACCTCTGGATAATCCCGAACAATTGGAATATCCTGAATACTCTTGCTCTTGCCCTTCTCCTCGGTGACATGTGCCAGAAAAGCAACATATCCTTTTCGTAAATAACTTCGGGCTTTCGTACACGACATAAGTTTCAAACCAACTGATGGTTTCTCGCCACGAACTTCCAGAACATCGCCAGACGAAAGAGAGATACGAACGATCTTATCGAAACAAACGACCTCAGCATGATGTTTGGTTAACCAATCCATCCCTACGATAATGTCGAAACTCCCAAGTTGCATCGGTGTGAGGTCAAAATGGAAAAAATGGTTATCGAGGTTCAATTGACAACCACGAATAACATAATCGAGCACAAGAGGTTTACCAGTAGCAACTTCGACAGATAAGGGTTTCCTCAGTTTAGTTCTAGGTATCGCAAGTAAAGGCTCAAAAGATAACGAAACAAAACTCCTATCGACACCAGAATCGAAAAGAACAGATGCAAGTTGATTGTTAACAAGGAACGTACCGTTAACAACCTCGTTGTCAGCTCGAGCCTCGTTTGCATTCAAATTGTATGCTCGTCCATGAGCCGGATTCACATTCGCATTCTGATTTGCATTTGCTGTCACACCCCGACCACGTAAAACAACAAAACGTGACGAAAACGTCGGGGAGTGTTGTAACAGAATCATTGTTTCACAACCATGGATTTAAACAGTTTTGTTTTATTGAATCAAATGTATTACATTACATTGGAATTAGAAACAAAACATGAACAAATAGACTTTCATTGTTATTAAGTCACTAAGGCCTCGTCCCTTCCTATGTGAGCGTACACCAATATCATCATCAAACATCAACTATGGTACCTGAAACACATGTGAAAATACGTCAACATAAAAATGCCGGGGAGTACATAGGTTTTATATGAGTGTCAGATTCATGGCTCGTTTTACATGTTTCAATACTTATTTTAAAAAACCTTATTTTGAAAAGTATAGTATTGCGACATAATTAACCAACTCAAATCAAGTTGGTTATAATTTATAAAATCTCGTAGCCATGATTCTTAACTCCAAAACATTTGTTTTATTAAATCAATTTGTAAAACATCTCGTAAAACCTCGTTAATAAAACTCGTTAATAAAACTCGTATGGTTTATATTATTCAGAAAACATCATTATGTGACATCGTTTCAAAATCGTTTACCCAAGTGATCTAGATAATTCAACGATATATAATGTGTTTAAAGCACTTATATATAGGAAGTACCAGCGGCATATCCACCATGCCTTTAACATAGTACACCCGCCACGTTACCAAATCACTTCCCTAACCCAACGGTTCAAACAGATACAAACGGTTCACATAAATCAAATGGTTACATACGGTTCACACAAATCAAACGATTACAAATGGTTCACATACATCAAATGGTTACAAATGGTTCTCATATATCAAACGGTTACAAATGGTTCAAACAGTTCAAAATGTAAAACAATGGGCTAGCATGTTAAGTGAACATACATAGCAAAAACATAATGAAATCATGTACTATACGCGTACTAGTGAATATAGCAAGTCTATGATATATAAGCACGAAAACATGAAAGTAACAAGTAGGCACATGTGTTCCAGCCCAAAACAGTTTGAAAACAGTAAAAGAGGGGGCTATGTACTCACTTGAGAATGCTTAGAAGTCTTGAATAACTACCAAGCAAAGCTAGAGGGATCACGGAAATCAATCGGCACCTAATATAAGTAACTACGTAAATAAACCGGACCTAAATCGGAAGATCGGAGAGGATGAGGTTTCGTAAGCCAAATGAGTATTGGAACTCACATGATATGGTTTAACAAAGCCTACTTACTAAATCGAAACCTAACCTAAGTGCTTACGACCCATTACGACCCGTTTAGGTAGCTTACGCTACTTTAACGCGTTGTTCGCGTAAAACGCGTTCGGAACGCCTAACTAGTCCTATGAAAAGTATTATATGCCTAAACATGTTTTATTATGTTGCAAAACCAGTTATGTGACAAAAGTTTAAGTTACATATGCTTAATTACCAATTATGCATGAAAAGGGCATTTTGGTCATTTTACCTAAGGCATATAAACTACCTATCATACAACTACTTAAACGAAGTGACTATAAGGTATAACCTTGGAAGGTTATTCCCTATACAACTATGGTCACAATATATGCTTGGTCGGATCCTAATGATCGACCAAACGGGTCGGGTTTGAAAGTCTAAGCGGTTGTTTAGACTGCTTATCTTACGACCCTATACAAGTACTAATCTAAAAGTGATGAGTTAAACATGCTAAAACATGTTTAACAAGGTTTAAAACAAGTTTGATATCAAGACAAAGGGTCTTGATACCCAAGAGTAGTTTGGTTACAAAATACGCATAAACGCGTATTCTGGCCGAAACTACGACTCGTCACTATACCTAATCAACGCGGTAATCAGTAGGTATAGTCACACGGGACTATAACCATCGTGATTACGCTCACATTGCGAAGTTCAACGAACTTCTTGTTGACCAACTCGTGGTCAAAGCAGAAAGTCAAACACTGTTTGACTTTCTTGCTAAAAACGCATAAAAAGCATGAAAGAGACTTACAAAGGGTCCAAGCTAGGAAGTTTTGATTCAAACAACTCAGGTATGAAGTAATAACTTCAACTTATAGCTGATTGAACCAAAGTGTGAGTTGCAATGAAGTGAAGGCATGGGTTTATATAGGATTCGGTAAACCGTTAGGATCGTTCCTCGCATTTCGTGCTTTGATCTTGGCCCTCCACCTGGGCTCATGGTTTTCAAAACCACGGGAATGTTTAAAACAACCAAATTTGAGCCCATATCATCCAAAACCAGCCATTAAAACCATCAAAACTTCAAAATTGGACTAGGTTCATTGAATCTGCCATAAATTTCAAAAATGGTCCCTGCACTTGTAAAACTTGATTTTTTGGGACTTTTAGGCCCCGTTAACCCCATTTCAAGGCTATAAAATGAAGTTAAAGTATAGGGAACTTGAAATGTGCTAAAAAATATCTCGGATGTCGGTTCGTTTGGTCGTACGGTTGCGTTGTTTGGTTAATTACGACGAAAATGGTAACGAACGCAAAAACGATCCAAATTACGCGATGAATGGAATTTTATCATGCCAATCACTAAAATAAAATATTTTAATGATTACAAAAATTTTTGGATGTCCGGATATATTCAGAACGTAAGATATGCGCGAAAATGCAAACTTATGCACTTTTGGATGCTTTTAGTCCCTATTGATCAAGAAAGTTTATTTTTGCGCACAAAACACCTCAAAAACTATTTATAAGCTATGTAAAGGATATTTAGGGCATATTTAACTTATGATCAAGTTCCGGAATGTTCGTTACAGTACAAATCGGCATACTTTCGCAGTTTGTCGAAATTAGTCCATGTAAGTGAATAAACTTGATTTCGCCACACCAAACCTTCCAAAACTTATTTCTAAGTTATGTAAAGGTTATTTAAGGTATGTTAAGCCTATTTCACTGTTCCGGAGGGTTTTTTGTATTAAACTGGTTATATTTATGCATCAGTTCGCGTATAACCTTCCAGAAAGCGATTTAAAGCTCGAAATCGATCAAGAATTGATATGTGCAAACGATACACATATTTTTACAAATCCCAAGTATGAAACACAATATTTCATTAATTTGGTATTTTTTGATGGTCGCAGTGACACAGGTGTCACAGTCTCCCCTACTTTAGGAAATTTCGTCCCGAAATTTATTCGTAGGAGTCTGTTTGTGACGCTGTGTTAATTAATTGTCTTGCATGGAATCTAGGGTGTTTATATATTTGCGTACAATAACCCATCAAAGATACACAAGGCATAATCCTGTCATTTCTCTCAATCGGACATTATTCAGAAACGAAAATGATCGGATGGAGTCATTTTCCCTCAATGGGTATTCTTCAGAATGGAAATGAAGGAATAATCAAGGATATTCATTTCCCCTCGATGGATATTCTTCATAAAAGAAAATGAACGGAATGAGACATTTTCCTCAATGGGTATTCTTTAGAAATAGAAATGAAGGAATAATCAGGGATATTCATTTCCCTCGATGGATATTCTTCAGAAAAGAAAATTAACGGAATGAGTCATTTTCCTCAATGGGTATTCTTCAGAAATGGAAATGAAGGAATAATCAGGGATATTCATTTCCCTCGATGGATATTATTCAGAAACAAAAATGAACGGAATGAGTCATTTTCCTCAATGGGTATTCTTCGGAAATGGAAATGAAGGAATAATCAGGGATATTCATTTCCCTCGATGGATATTCTTCAGAAACAAAAATGAGTCATTTTCCTCAATGGGTATTCCTCAGAAATGGAAATGAAGGAATAATCAGGGATATTCATTTCCCTCAATGGATATTCTTCAGAAACGAAAATGAACGGAATGAGTCATTTTCCTCAATGGGTATTCTTCAGAAATGGAAATGAAGGAATAATCAGGGATATTCATTTCCCTCGATGGATATTCTTCAGAAACGAAAATGAACGGAATGAGTCATTTTCCTCAATGGGTATTCTTCAGAAATGGAAATGAAGGAATAATCAGGGATATTCATTTCCCTCAATGGATATTCTTCAGAAACGAAAATGAACGGAATGAGTCATTTTCCTCAATGGGTATTCTTCAGAAATGGAAATGAAGGAATAATCAGGGATATTCATTTCCCTCGATGGATATTCTTCAAAAACGAAAATGAACGGAATGAGTCATTTTCCTCAATGGGTATTCTTCAGAAATGGAAATGAAGGAATAATCAGGGATATTCATTTCCATCGATGGATATTCTTCAAAAACGAAAATGAACGGAATGAGTCATTTTCCTCAATGGGTATTCTTCAGAAATGGAAATGAAGGAATAATCAGGGATATTCATTTCCCTCGATGGATATTCTTCAGAAACGAAAATGAACGGAATGAGTCATTTTCCTCAATGGGTATTCTTCAGAAATGTAAATGAAGGAATAATCAGGGATATTCATTTCCCACGATGGATATTCTTCAGAAACGAAAATGAACGGAATGAGTCATTTTCCCCAATGGGTATTCTTCAGAAATGGAAATGAAGGTATAATCAGGGATATTCATTTCCCTCGATGGATATTCTTCAGAAACGAAAATGAACAGAATGAGTCATTTTCCTCAATGGGTATTCTTCAGAAATGGAAATGCAGGAATAATCAGGGATATTCATTTCCCTCGATGGATATTCTTCAGAAACGAAAATGAACGGAATGAGTCATTTTCCTCAATGGGTGTTCTTCAGAAATGGAAATGAAGGAATAATCAGGGATATTCATTTCCCTCGATGGATATTCTTCAGAAACGAAAATGAACAGAATGAGTCATTTTCCTCAATGGGCATTCTTCAGAAATGGAAATGAATAGGGTTAACTCATGACAAAACTTGTTGTGATTTCTGTACACTAAATTCCATAATTATGTATGCATCCATAATTACGTAATTCCTTGCACAGTCCGCACAGTTTGTTTTGTAATGTGAAGGGGATAGAATTTATGGACTAATATTTGAGATAACTTTAATTATGTCACACATAAACACATAAGCACATAATCATTTTCTTGATTATTAATTTGTTATTAACTTGTTGTCGATTGAATATGGGTATTCAAGGTACACCAGGAACCAGTCGATGGACTTTAACTTCCTCAAGAATCTATCTGAATAGATAGGATGATTTTCCAAAAATTCGATTTCGTTTTCAAGGAAACGTAATATTCGAATTAAGGTACACAACAATTTAGGACTTACGGAAATACCCTTAGGTACCCTATTAAGGATTTATAGTGGTACTTTGGGTATTCGTCCAGAGTTGTAACTTGCGCCTTGTACTTCGTTTCCTTGGAGGAAACGGGTACTTAGGATTTTCATGGAAAACGCAAGAGATCATAAAATGGAAGAATTTTGGGGGTAGTATGATCTTCAAGGTATATGATTCCTTGATTATCGGTATCGTAGGGGATATGTTGTTTATACATGCAACCACATAAATACATTGCAATGTAAATAAAAGATTTATTTATAAACAACAATAACAACTGTTTCATGGACCTTGACAACAAAAGAAAATAATACATAAGACTTGATTATTTCTAAACAGCGTTTTCTTCTGGTCAAATGCTCATCCTTGTGCTGGATTTGCATTAGCAAGCTTTGGGAAATTTCTTCGGAAATGACCCATCTCGCCACAGTTGTAGCAAGAACCTGGTGGAAAACGAGCTTGAGCAGGATTGTTGTCAGCTTGATTTGGTGCAGCTGCAGCTTGGCAAACTCTTGCTGTATGACCTATAAGTTCATAAATTTGGCATTTGCGGTACTTCACACTAGCATGATGATGAAGGTTACATTGGTTGCACAAGGGTGCAGTTCCGTTGTATGGCTTCCTAGCAGGTGGTTGAGCTGGTTGGTTCGGGGCAGCTTGATCATTGTGAGTAACCACAGCGAAGTTCTAGGAAGCCTTTCACTTCTTTGACTTCTTAGGGGATCCTGTCTGTTCATCCTTTGGTTTCAACTCCTCGATTGGTTTCTTATCCCCCTTTTGGAAAAGTTTACCTTTCCTGATCTGAGATTCAATCAAGGTAGCAGATAGCTCAATGGCCGGCCTAACTGTAGTGGGGTTACTACTAGTCACAATGTCTTGTACTGAGTCAGGGAGGCCATCAATGTACTTTTCGATTGCCCAATCCAAAGGCGTGACCATATTTGGGCATAACAGACTTAACTCCTCATAACGGTCCGTGTAGGCTCGATGCTCACCGCTATCTTGCTTAAGATCGTCGAATTCCCTTTCCAAGGCCCTGATCTCATGACGAGGATAGAATTCCCTCATCATAAGAGCTCGAAGCTCTTCCCAGGTTTGAGCCAGTGCTACCTCAGCACCCCTATCTCTCATCACACCATTCCACCATGTTAATGCTCGTTTCTCGAAAACACTCGATGTGAATTATACCTTTCGCTCGTTTGGACACTTAACATGTCTGAAGGTACTTTATAAACTCTCGAACCATTGCAGAAGTGCAGTCGCTCCTTGAGTCCTAGAAAACTTTGATGGCTTAGCTGAGTTGAACGTCTTGAAATTGCAGGGGGCATTATTGTTGTTGAGAGCTTGGTTACATTGAGCAACGATGTTTGGGATTGCAGCAGCCATCTGCTGCATAATGATGGCTGCCGGTTCTTCATTAGGCACCTGATTGTCGCGTCGTGGAGGCATTCTAAAAGGGGAAACAAGAGAGGAAACAAGTGAAACGGCATTGGGTAAGAATAGGTTGTTACAATTACCGACCAAAAAGCATGGGTGATGGTCATTTGTTCGAACCACGAAGCAAACAAACGACACACAATGGCTGAATCAAAGTAAATAGGTCCTCATAATGTATCGCGAAGACATGCTCACCTATAAGTGGACACTCACCCCAAGAGTTCCCATGTAAGAGTGACTAGTCCGATACTGCGGATTTGTACGAACACTCTAGCCTTAGACAGAAAGCTCAGGGTACAGGCAACCACCCTTCCAGTTTGCACGTGTTCACATTATTTAGACCCAAACTTTGACGAGATTTTGAAAACTTAGAAGGTTCAAAACCTAGTAATCAATCATCCTAGAACATATGATTAGTTTTCAAAGTGGATTTGAAATTTGTGTTCTTATTGTGGTTGTCACCTAAGGACAAGTGACGGTATTGTTTTAAAATCTAAACACAAGATAACTTGTGTTAGGGTCCTAGGAAGGTTATAGTCTAGGTCAAAGCATTACTAATAACCTAATTCCCTATAACCAATTGCTCTGATACCAACTTTTCTGTCACACCCCGACCACGTAAAACAACAAAATGTGGCGGAAATGTCGGGGTGTGTTGTAACAGAATCATAGTTTCAAAACCAGGGATTTAAACAGTTTTGTTTTATTGAATCAAATGTATTACATTACATTGGAATTAGAAACAAAACATGAACAAATAGACTTTCATTGTTATTAAGTCACTAAGGCCTCGTCCCTTCCTATGTGAGCGTACACCAATATCATCATCAAACATCATCAACTATGGTACCTGAAACACATGTGAAAATACGTCAGCATAAAAATGCCGGCGAGTACATAGGTTTTATATGAGTGTCGGATTCATGGCTCGTTTTACATGTTGCAATACTTATTTAAAAAAAACCTTATTTTGAAAAGTATAGTATTGCGACATAATTAACCAACTCAAATCAAGTTGGTTATAATTTATAAAATCTCGTAGCCATGATTCTTAACTCCAAAACATTTGTTTTATTAAATCAATTTGTAAAACATCTCGTAAAAACTCATTAATAAAACTCGTTAATAAAACTCGTATTGTTTATATTATTCAGAAAACATCATTGTGTGACATCGTTTCAAAATCGTTTACCCAAGTGATCTAGATAACGCAACGATATATAATGTGTTTAAAGCACTTATATATAGGAAGTACCAGCGGCGTATCCACCATGCCTTTAACATATTACACCCACCCCGTTACCAAATCACTTCCCTAACCCAATGGTTCAAACATTTACAAACGGTTCACATAAATCAAACGGTTACATACTATTCACACAAATCAAACGATTACAAATGGTTCACATACATCAAATGGTTACAAATGGTTCTCATATATCAAACGGTTACAAATGGTTCAAACAGTTCAAAATGTAAAACAATGGGCTAGCATGTTAAGTGAACATACATAGCAAAAACATAATGAAATCATGTACTATACGCGTACTAATGAACATAGCAAGTCTATGATATATAAGCACGAAAACATGAAAGTAACAAGTAGGCACATGTGTTCCACCCCAAAACAGTTTGAAAACAGTAAAAGAGGGGGCTATGTACTCACTTGAGAATGCTTAGAAGTCTTGAATAACTACCAAGCAAAGCTAGAGGGATCACGAAAATCAATCGGCACCTAATATAAGTAACTACGTAAATAAACCGGACCTAAATCGGAAGATCGGATAGGATGAGGTTTCGTAAGCCAAATGAGTATTGGAACTCATATGATATGGTTTAACAAAGCCTACATACTAAATCGAAACCTAACCTAAGTGCTTACGACCCATTACGACCCGTTTAGGTAGCTTACGCTACTTTAACGCGTCGTTCGCGTAAAACGCGTTCGGAACGCCTAACTAGTCCTATGACAAGTATTATATGCCTAAACATTTTTTATTATTGTGACAACTGTAAAATTTGCATGTATCCGTACAATTAATTAATGTTGATTAGTGCTTAATGATTGTGCTTAATTACAACTGATGACTTAGACTGCTTTCTGATTTCTGTATCATACATACCTGTGCATCACATTTCATACTGTCACACTACTTATTACATACAAACTTTAGTGACATACTTGATGCACAAAGCACAGATAGCACAGTTAGCGGATAACTTAGAAACATGCTGACAATGCCAGCACATAGACAGACAATGTTTTGAGGCCCAGTATGAGCCAGAGACAGGGTACTACACTAGTATGGAGTGTAGGGAGGTAAGGACCATAAAACTGCGTCACTAGGTGATAGTTTAAGTGCCGGAAAGTGCCGAAAACCCACTCAAAGTGCAGAATTCTGCATTAATTACCAAAACTCAGCATTTTAACATGCTAGTAATGGGCAAAAATATGGCAAAATGGTCCTGTATACTTTCCTAAGTGTCGGAATTAAAAGTGTCACAAAAAAAGTTACATAAGGAACACTATACGGAATAACTTAGCACTTTAACGGAATGGTATCTAACCGAACAACCGGACATTACCCGGAACACTAAAATATTGCTAGAAGCATTGTTTTATTTTTCTTAGCTAGTTATGGTTCCCGAGCACTATAACACATTACATAATTCAAGTAACACACTAAACTTAAGACTTACACTTAACACCTCACTAATCACCTACTTAACCAACAATTTACAACTTACCCCCCCCCCCATATGCTTATTTTCGGCTCACTTATGTGGCCCACTCAAAGATTACTTCAATATTATTAAATCTCCTAAAAGATCTTATTGGGATTTGATTGGTATTTTGGTTGTACTTATGGGGACATTGTAACCAAAGGATAAAGGAGTTTAGGGATTATAAAACTATCACCATCTTCATAAACACTACAACACTTCAACAACTCCTCTCTCTCCCTCTATAAGCTTCGGCCGAGCACCCCTATACACCACCACAATTTTCGATTTTCATACAAGCAATCCAAGTGTACTTCAAGGTGTTAGAAGGTCATCAATGAGGCTCGGTGCTCACGAAACTTGAAGGACCTCATTCGTTTGCTTTTATCCACTCAATCTTCATCTTGTTCTTCCCTAGCTTCAAGCTAGTAGTAAGACTTCCTTTGATCTTTGTTACTTCATATTTTAGTGGTTAATAGATATATTATGATGAAATAACTAGAACACTAAAAGACTTGAATCTTGAATCATAAGGTGAAATAAGATGATACATGAGGAAATTTTGTTAAGATGATTGCTTGTTGAATTCTTGATAATATGATGTTGATCATCATAGGGGACTTGTTAGAGTATGATTAAAAACATAGTTTAACAAGTTAGGAGATGATTATGTGTTTTCATGAAATAATCATCTTCTAGACTAAACATGAACTTGAAAGTAAAAATGATTTTATTACAAAGTAATAAACCAAGTGAACTAGTAAACTTGTGAACCCAAGACTTGAGTATTATTTTCCAAGAAAAACCAAGTTAAAAATATGATTTTTGAAAGATCATAACTTTTCTTGCACTTACATTATTTTTGGAAATAAAATAAGTGTAGAAAGGCTAGTAAAACAAGAAGATGTTGTAAACAAATATTTTTGTAAAATGAGTTCACAAGTTGTAAACATCTAGAAATCCCGAGAATGAGATTTTAACAAAAGTAAATATACTTTGGGAAGTAACTAAGGCTACTAAATATATTACCAAGTTACTACGCGTTTTTACGAAAACTCAAGTTCATGTTATTATGTAAAGTGCATTGTTTTTACACTTGGTAAGTGTAATATTGTTTAGTGAATTATTGTTGATTGTTTGAATGTTTTTCGAAAAGAAAATGATATGCTAAAAAGCATGGACACCTCCATTTACAAAGGAAACTACGGCGAAATTTTCTAAAAACTCCAACACTTAGAAAATATTTTCTAGACAAGTGTTTACTAGTGTATTTTTAACTTTGTTTTTCAAAATAAACTTCGCCATAGATTTGTTACAACAATACAAAGTATCGGAGGTTGGTTTTTTTGTAACTAAAATGGGTAAATATATATCTAGAATATATATTTTATACTAAGACACTTGTGTGAATATTTGTCTACTTTGTGAAGTAGTTATATTATTTTAGGGTAAAATAATATAACTTAACAAATACCAAGAATTTACAACTCCATAATAATACCAAAAATCACAAGGAATAAATATTTAAGTTACACACTTGATATTGTGAAACCAAACACAAAAACGTAACTTATGGAATATTTCGGAAAATACCATTACTATATATTTTTGGTAGAATATTATTTTGAATAAAGGAAGAAGCAAAAATATAATTTTGTACCTATTACCAGGTATATCATATTTTCGACAAAAAGAAAATATATTATTTTTGGGAGGTAAAAATATATTTTCCTAAGATATTAGAAGATATATGATTTTTGGGAAAAATATCTTTTCTTGGAATACATTATTTTTGACAAATAAGTTATATATTTTCTAAGTGAGACTTGAAAATATATTGTCTTGGAAATATATATTGGGAATATATTGGTATATTTTTAATTGGAATAATACACCGGAGTACGACGCCAATGCATGGCTAAAGACACACATACAAGAATACGAAAACACATGTATAAGATACCCCCATCATTGGGAAGGAAATACGAAGTTAAAATACTTGAGAAGTGCTAATACAGAAATATTGTTTAACAATTATTCCAAAATGAAATACAATTTAGAGTTAAAATAATTATAATTTGGAATAATATTGGGAACACAAGGAACGTAACTAAAAAACCTTCATACTAAGCAAAGGCACGGCCCGTTCATCTAATAGACGTTAGTACACTGTAGGTAGTCGTGTTTGCTGAGGAGACTTGGGTTACACATACTGAAGACGCAATACTGTGAGTTCATGTCCCCCTTTTCTTTTAACTTTTTTCAGTTTTACAACTTCGGGGGTGAAATACATGTTACATACTGATTACAAACGTTTTATACATGGTATGATTAGCTAAGGAATGTACTGCTAGATCACGTGAATGGGTAGGCTATTGTCTTAAGACCATTAATCCTTGTATAAGGACCGAGGGGCATGAGTGATAGATCTATTGGGTGTTGCGAGCCCCACCCATGGACCTGCGAGTGGCTGCATGTGGTGACTATGTCGTTCCGCCGGAGGGGCCGGTACGAAATACGCATACAGGTTTGAGTGCTTCCTAGGCCATGTCACTTATTAATGTATTAGCTACACATTAATTGGTCTGTTTTTCTTTATTGCTACATACCAGGGACATACATTTATACAGACATACTTTAAAGGCTTATTCATACACATACACATGAACTCGCTCAACTTTTGTTGATGTTTTTCAAACTACATGTATTTCAGGAAATTAAGTACGGATCTGGCGGGCGTTGGAGTTTCAAGTCATGTTAAGTATAAAGATGTCATCCATGGTCTTTGGGTTTGGCCAGTGTGTCTTAATCCTGGATGAGACACGTCTTCCAAACTTTGATTACAACTAATATCTTTTGACGAGTCCTTAGCGAACTTTTACACAATTCATATGGTTTGTAAAACTTGAATTTGAAGTCTACATTTTAGACAATGTTGTTATGTTTTAAACTTATTTTATGGATGACAAATCTTTGGTTTTATCATATAGCTGTTTGATATGGTTAAATGCAACGATAACAAGAAAGTCACACCATAATCACCCTTCCGTAAAAGTCAGGGTGTGACAGCTTGGTATCAGAGCTTCGATCGTAGCGAACTAGGATTCTTTCTCGAGTCTAGACTACGATCATTAGGGCTCTCACAAAAACGTTTTACGACATGTTTTCATTGCATACACAAAATGTCCAGATCCAGGGAACAAACATTTTTACAAACAAAAGACACAAATACACATTTCAAAATTTATGTTTATAATTCAGTCTTAGAGACTGAGGGAGATTCAGTCTTAGAGGCTGAGGGAGGATCAGTCTTAGAGACTGAGGGAGGATCGGTCTTAGAGACTGAGGGAGGATCGGTCTTAGAGACTGAGGGAGATTCAGTCTTAGAGGCTGAGGGAGGATCAGTCTTAGAGACTGAGGGAGGATCAGTCTTAGAGACTGAGGGAGGATCAGTCTTAGAGATTGAGGGAGGATCAGTCTTAGAGACTGAGGGAGGATCAGTCTTAGAGGCTGAGAAAGGATCAGTCTTAGAGACTGTGGGTGGATCAGTCTTAGAGACTGGGGAGAATTAGTCTTAGAGACTGGGAGAGTTGGTCTTAGAGACCAAGGAATTAGTCTTAGAGACTGGGAAAGTTGGTCTTAGAGACCAAGGAATTAGTCTTAGAGACTGGGAAAGTTGGTCTTAGAGACCAGGGATTTAGTCTTAGAGACTGGGAAAGTTGGTCTTAGAGACCAGGGATTTAGTCTTAGAGACTAGGGATATTTGGTCTTGGAGACCAGGGAGTTAGTCTTAGAGACTAGGGAGATTTGGTCTTAGAAACCAGGGAGTTAGTCTGAGAGACTAGGGAGTTCAGTCTGAGAGGCTGGGTGGGATAGTCTGGGAAGACTAGGACGAATATGTGAATACATGATTACATTATGAATTGTCTTTATTTGCAATACACAAAGTGTTAATGATTACTGTGAATATGCATGCTATGACTATTATGTACCGGCACACACGTCACCTTCCTCAGAGAACGAATTGTCAGATGATGACGACCCTATGGCCACCGCCACAGATGATGAGACCGTACCTGTGCCGGAGATATTTACGTCAGATACTGAGAGTGACCCTGACATGCTGCCAAAAGACGAGGACGACTTCCAACCGTCCGCGCTGCCAGACTTTGGCGATGAATTGCCCGTACTGATGGCTTCCTTGACGAGAATCTTCCTGTCATTCTTGTTTCGGTCCACGACCACCTTACCATTTGGAAACTTCGATGGAGAGCACTTCCTGGCTCCGATCCTCGATGCCGTACCTCTCGTGGTCATTTCCCCCTAGGATTTGCCTCTTTGACAAATTGTTTAATAATGACATTAATTTTCTTGTTGATGATCCTCCCGTTGACACCCAGGATGATGGAAAGTTAGATGAGAACGTTGTTACTAATTTTACGTTTTGAGATCCCTGTTAACAAGCTATCCTCTGATCTTAGTATACACTCGATTTCAGACTCCTTTGAGTCTGTGACATCTGCAGCCTTACAGACGGCCGGATTACAGCTTTCTACTACTGACTCAGATGGCGACGTCGCTGTGACTACTGTACCAACACCTGCTCAAGACACCACACCTTTACACGACCCAGAACCTACCCCTGAGGCAGCTCCAGTTCCTTGTGGGCCAGCTTGATGTTGCACTTACTGATCCTACGCGCTTGCTTAATCATGACCTTATTTCTTTTGGTTTAACAGACATTGCACCCCTTGTACCTGCACCCGCACCCGCTGATGTTACTCCTTTCCTCCTGTGGAGTCCGACGTCCATCGCACTAGTTTGCCTATTGCTTTCTCTTAAGACATACCCGCACCCCGGGAAGGAACTCCAAGTCAGCACCCGCATAACGACCCTTTTGCTACAGCAGCATTTTCCCCAACCTCACAGGCCGCACCGTTTGCTACATTCACCTTTACAATGCTGGACGAGCCATTCAGATGATTCCTATAATACACTATGCTGATTTTAGACCCTTGCCATCCCTCACATTGTGGAGGCTACACACGGAATGAGTGCTCCTGTAACATCAGCTACAGTTTGAAAAATAAGTCGCAAAGTTTTGGAGCTTGAGCTGACACCACAACCTCCACCCTGTTTATTGCCACTATACTTTGATCCTCCAAAATTGTCAAAGACTTCTTTTGCGCTCTCACCTGCGGCTATAACGCCTTTCCCAGGTTTTTGATGCTCATTTCTTTACTATCGAGTGGCAGGTCAGTTAACTACTTCGATGTATATACAAGCTCAAGGAGGAGTTTACGCATGCTAGCAGTTTACTTTTCTCTCCTCCTCCACCTCAGTCACCAGTGTAGTTGGTTTCTGGATTTATGCGGATTACATTACTCTTGGGTAAAGACACTACAAATGAGTTGGGATTGCGGAGACTTTTTAAAGACTACTTTTGACCACGTGATTTTGATACACTGACAGACTTATTGGGCAAGGGTAGGGTGACCCTGTGTCCCATTTGATGTGATGCACTTCGTAGACAATGTGATTGTGGTTGGTAAATAATGAAATCTCAGTCGCTATATTTTCACTAGACACGTTATTGATTTGCATGATTGTACTGCTACGTGCTTGCTTGTTGTGTTCTCATTAAATGTGTTCCTACCTACAAGTTGTATTATAATGATTGTATGCTCGTGTCCTTAATAAGACCTGACCTAACCGCCCTTCTTCTAGGAAGATATCGACTCAAGGGAACCCTGATACCAACAACCCTCTGCCGACGACAGAGGCGGAATTTCAAGAACGCATCTTACAGGTCATCGCACAGTACGAGGCCCTTCGCTTCGAGCGCAGCGGAGGTACCTCAGGAAATAACCCATCCAACGGTAATGTTTAGTCACTTAAGACACATTACAAAACGTTTGGACATCTCCATGAGTGCTTTGCTAATACCTTGCGCGAATAATGTTGCATATATCGCAGGTTGCACCTACAAGCAGTTCTTGGGCTGCCAGCCCCTGCATTTCGACGGCACTGGGGGTGCCGTAGCCATCGTGCACTGGGTTGAGAAGATGGATCCTGTTTTACGTGGGAGCAAATGCTCCCCAGAGCATCAGGTTACGTACGTTTCCGGGCTATTCTAAGATGGGACTCTGTCATGGTGGAAACTCTAGGTTCAGACAATGGGCGAGGCTGCTGCGTATGCTTTGACATAGGATCAACTGAAAGAACTAATGCACAAGAAGTACTGTTCGAGAACGGAAAGAAAATAGTTTTGATAAATACATGCTTCACATTAAGTCGAATGATTACAATACAAATCAAGAGATTACAAAGCATGCTTACAAACTAAACCCCCCCTCAGCCTGATACTCCATGGTTGATTGCACAAGATGAAAGGATTGGATCAGAGGAGAAGAACTCACTCAGTCCATCAAATGTAACAGTACAGGGTACTGTTCCATTTATAGGCAAACTAAACCACTGAAGTATCTCAGCTGACATCACCATGAAAGTGACATCTAACAACCTAACAAACTCTATCTACTGATCTATTACTACTGACCATACAGACACTGATTATATTCTAAGCACTGATGTATAAACACTGATTCTTCATTCCACTATTGTAGTCAACCACTGATGTTGAGCATCAGTGCTTTCTTCAAAGGGTGATCAGACCTTGAATGGGCAGTACTTTAGTTCTTTAACAGTGCTTGGATTCCATCAGTAGATTGAGCTTCAGTCTTTAATCTTCATCAGTACTTTAGTAACAATTGTCTTTTGAGCAGTGCTTTGAGGTCTGTCAATTGCCAGATAACCACTGTCAAGGGGAAAGCTTAATGCAAACAGCTGCTTATTATGAATCCACTGTTGTGACCTGGTTTTGGCTTTACATCATATGTTCCTCTGGTAGGGTTCAATCCCAACAATCTCCCCCTGGAACAGATGATGCCAAAACCTTTCATTATTCTGGAACTTTATTGCCTCATCAACAGTTCCCTTATCTGACCTTTAAGTTGCAACTCAAAGTCTAGGGCATCTGTGTCATCTTCATCCCTACTAAGTGGAAGATCAAGGAGATCCTGTATATCTTCAAGACTTAGGCCAAGTGCTTGTTCCCTTGTTATTTTCTTCATTTCTCCACTAGACTTGAACACAGTTAGTACATGGGTCTGTTTGTCAATTTTCCACTTTAGTACTTTAGAGCCTGGTGCGTTTCTTGGGAGATTTTTATTGGATGAGGTGTTTGGCGATGCAGGCCTTGTGATGACTGTTTGAGCAGTGTTTGCAGGTTGATTCAGGCCAAGAGTTTCAGCTATCATTTCTTTAATACCTTCCTTTACAAGCTCTTCTCCTGCCATTAATTCTTCCACTGTTTCAGTACCCAACTGTTTTTGTTGCCTTCTTTTAAAGATGGTTGCACCAGCTGGAGCAGTGGATTTCCTGATTTGATGGTCTTTTTGAAACCTCTGCTTCAGGGTAGTCAGGTTTTTGTGGAACTTTAGGATCTTTCTTCCTTAATTCCTCCAACCTTTTATAGGTGGATCTGACTATATCTTCTTTCCATCTTGCCACTTGATTTTTGGACCCATAGTCAGAAGCAACTAATTCCTCTTTCATTCTCTTCAGCTCTAATGTCTTCTCAGGCACATTCTTTTTGTACTTTGACCAATTTGGAGGAGTGTGTTTGACCTTATTCTTTATCATTTCTTGAATCCTGGTTGCTTCTTGTTCAAGCTCAGGAATGGTCCACTCCTTGTACATATGCTTTTCTCCCTTGTATTTCTTGGTTGCCATGATGCTTTCAATGTAGTCTTTTCTCAGAGTTTCATCTGCTCTCTCTGAGATTTGCTGACAAACATTTTTTGCAAACTGCTCTAAAGATCTAACTTGTGTGAGCAAGTATTGATAGTTCTGCTGAATTTCTCTATCAGATTTCCCATGTGTATTTCTTTTTGAGATATCCTCTGCTTGCTGAGCCTTGATTTTCAAATATTCTTCAATATTGTTAGGCCTGGGATATCCTTCAACAGATGGCAACTTCCTTTTAGCAGGGTCATCCTCATAGTAGAAAGATTTAATCTCTTCTCTAACTGCTTCAAGTTCTAGAGGAAATTGGACACCTGCAGGAGTAATGACAGGGATTGGTTGTTGTACAGGAGTTGATGAGAGAGGAACAGGGTTTGGAATAAGTGCAAGTGATTGTGAAGATGTTGGTGGTGGTGAAGGAGAATCATCATCAGGTATGAAAATCCTTCTCCTTTTTATTGAAGGAGAGGCTGATGATGTCTTAGGTGGATTAGTGGTGGTATTTTAAGTGGTGGATGATGGTTGACTAACAGTTGTTGAAACAACTGGTGTTTCAACCACTGTTGCCGTTACAACAGATGTTGTAACATCTGGTGTCTTCTGCTTTTTGGCAGGAGGTGATGATGGTGAGGTTGTTTTTGGTGGTTTTATTTGTGGAGTGATTTTTGGTAGTGGTGGTAAGGCAGTGGTTGTGGTGTGTGTTGAAGTGGTGTGTGTTGAAGTGGTAGTTAGAGGTTTGGAGCCTTTAGTAGGTAGTTTGGAAGCATGCTTTTTAGGTTCCCTCACTTGTCTAGTGGGCTTCTTCTTTTCTTCCTTGGGATTTTTATCATCCATAGGTTCAGAAGATCCTTGTGCATTTAGCTTCATGAAAGCTCTCTTCTCTTGTTCCAACCTGGCTTTATCCTTAGCCTCTCTATCCCTTTTTACACTTGCTTTTGCTTCAGCTAGTGCATTTTCAATAACATCGAGCTTTTTACTATCATCTGGCAAGGGAATGTTTTTAGTCATGTTTTCTTTTTCTGGTTCAATATAAATACCATCTTCAATTCCCTTCTTCTTCCACTGCTTTATTTTCTCCCCTTTTTTGGCATTATCTGGTGGTGGAGTATCCACAAAAATAACTGAGGGAGGAGCAGTGCCAGTGGTGTTGAATAAATGGGCCTTTAGTGCCTTGATGTCAGCTTGAGCATCTTTAAACCTTGCTTCAGTGAGATTTCTGATCTTTTGAACCTGTAACTCATGTTGCTGATCAGCTAGTTCTCTTTGATGATGAAGCATAGTTTGAAATAGACTACACAGCTCATTTGATAATGAAGAAGTTATTGGAGGTGGTGCAGCAGTGGATGTAGACTTTGGCAAATTTAACACCTGCTGCAGCATTGTTTTGATGTCTGCAACAGATGATTCAATTATGTCCACTCTCTTCGTCAATTCTTTAAATTTTAAACCATCACCCAAATGAATGGGATCATATGATTTCCCACCAGCAGTGGTTGTATCAATGTGTGACTTAGGACATGAAGCCCAAAAATCATCCATTGATGCCCCCTTGTTCTTGGTACTAGGGACTTCTTTCCTCATTTGTGGACACTTTGAACAGCTCACCAGTGGTTAAAGAAAACTCACCAGTGGTTGCCCTAGTTGTCTCTGAAGAAATTACCTTCAAGGGAGTCTTATTGATAGAACAACTGACCCAATGTAGACCAGTGGGTCCAACACTAGTAGTTGCTGCTCCACTTGAACTACTGACAGGAGTTACTTGTAACTCCTGCAGTGTAACCTCCTCAATTGTTGCTGGGATAGCAGAGGTATAGGCAACAGACCCAGTCACTTGTGGGAGTATACTCTCATTGTTAGGTGGTTGAGAGGAACTGGTTTGTGTCTGAGCTATATCAACTGCATGCAACAAAGGTAGCATGGATTGTGGTAATATGAGGGGTGAAGGTATTGGTGTAGAAGGAGACATGTCCTTGGGACCAGGACTGAGGAAGATGGATCCAATTGGACCTAGAGCCTCATAATGTGGGGTCCCTGTGCTTACAACCTGGTCCTTTTGTGAGGATGCAGGAGGAGTTTTAGGAAAAGGTGGAGATCTTTCTACCAACTGTTGTGAGGAAGTAGCAGCAGTGGTTATTGGTGACTTTTGTGTTGTCACTGGCAATTGCTCTGGGATCTCATCTTCCAGAGTTGCCTTTTTGATGGGTTTGGGGGGGGCTTTTTGGATGTTTTCTTTTTGGTCTTTTTGGTAAGAGCAGGTGTGCGTTTCAAAGCAGTGGTTATGCTGCTTTGATCACCTAGAGCAGTGGGTTCAGCAGCAGATACCTGAGGAGCAGTGGTAGTTGCTAAATTCTGCTCAGGCACCTCTGCTTGTGTTTTTGTAGCTTTTAACATTCTTGTGAATGTTTCAGGTGTTAAACTGTTTATTTTAAAAGGAGGACCCTGTACAAGTACATGGGCATTATTTTCTAAAAAAAATTTATTAAAATAGTAACTCAAAAATCTTGGAAATAATAGAAAAGCCTTTTTCTCAACATTTTTGACCAAATTATCGAAGATTACCTGGGAATAATTAAAAATCTCATCTTTAAGTATAGCATAACCCAGGTATTGTATCTTCAACGGGATTTCATTGAAAGCAGTGGTTTTGTTAGAAACACACATAAGGAGGGTATGAAATAAAAACCTTATAGCAGATGGAAAACTGCCCTTTTGTAAAGTATCTATTTTCATTTCTTCTCCATACCCTCTTTTAATGAAATCTTCTTGGTACTCTGTTTTTGGAAAAGAATTTTTACCTTCCAGATCATTGAGCTCAAATACTTCAGATATGGCTTGAGGTGTGATTGAGATTTTTACACCTTTTATTGTGGAATTGATGGCAACAACCTTTTTGTCCATCTTCTCAAGAGTAGCGTTTTTCCAAAATTCTCGTTGAGTATCAAGATAGACGGTTGCATTGTAGGTGAGCAAAGTTTTGTACTTTGTGGAGGATAATGTGTCTATGATGGAATCGAAGGTCTTTGTGTCACTGGGTTTTTCAAGAATACCCAAGTAATTGTGAGACCATTTGTATGGAATTTCAATCTCGGTAGGCTCCTTTGTTTTGGATTTGCTTGCCTTTTTCACCATGATTGAAACAGAGAATGAGAGAATGAAGTGAGAATGATGAGGATTGTGGGAGAATTTTTGTGGAAAACTGTTTTGAGAAAAGAATTTTGAATTCGATTCGACAGTGAAAACCCTGTTTGGGGGTTTAGGGTAGGGTTTTATATGATGAAAAAGTGAATACTAAAGTGGAAGCGGTTACAAAGATCTGACGGATAAATACTGACCACGTGTCAACCTCTGATGAAAGGATGAAATAATGGAGGACAGTTGTTTGAGAAACCACTGATGAAACAATACCAGTGGTTCACAATGGAAATGAAAACAGTGGGTGACTTTCACTATCAGTGGATAGCATATCAGTGGTTGAAAACACTAATTTTGAACATCAGTGATTTTCAAGAAGATAGGAGAACAGTGGTTGAACATCAGTGATTTTAAACATCAGTGATTTTGAACACCAGTTGTTTCAACATAGAACAGGGGTTGACTTTCAGCAGTGGACAGTATTTTCTGAACAGATGTTTGAAACAGATCATGAATCATTTTTTTATTTTTATCCATTTTTTATGGACATTTATCAGCAGTGATTTGATATATTGAGGCTAGATTTGTCTGCAACTGTTGATATATCTTTAACAGTTGTTTTGTGCACCATCTATTTTGAAGTATCTGTAAAATGACATCCTTTGCAAAATACATTTTAGATGCATACTGTCAAGATTAACATATCAGCAGATCTTTTAGAGATTTACATTCAGGATTATAAACAATGGTTTGATATCCCTGATGATAAAAACCTTTTATATTGACCACTCATTTTGTGTTTTAATCTTTTGAATAAACCATGAGTTAATCAAGCATTTTAAGGTCAGTTAGCAATCAATCTTTTATCTGAGATGACAACTTGAGTTTGAAATGACCTTATCTATTTCACCATTACCTTTTGAGCTATTTTTCAAGTAAAGTATCACCAAAAAAATAAGGATTCTACTACCTGACAGGAGCATGAGACTTTTACTATCTAAAACAAGTAAAAGTACAAAATATATCATTCTCTTAAGAAAAATCAAGAATAATATATCCCATTTTATTGAAGAAAAGCCTTTGCAAAAACAATAAAGGTTTTCTGAAAACAGCAACAGCAAGATCTGGGGAAATAAGACTTGATATATGATTATCACATCATTCTCAAGTTTAGGAATATGGTCAGTGGTTTGAAATACATTTTAATCACCTCTGCTTAGAGACCATTTCCTTATCAGATGATTGCAACTATGAGGAGACCTCGTTACTATGTGATGATTTTGAAAAAAATTTGTCCAATCCTCCTGTAAGGTTAATCACCAGTGATACTTATGTTACCTGAAATTCCCTGAATCAGTGAGTACACATGGTTGCTTGATGACCATTTTTAGCCCAAGTTTGAACTCTTAAGTGTTTTTTTTTATTTATACTCACTTCTTTTGACTTCAAAAATTTTTGAGATAAACACACATAAGAGATTTTGTGATTTTATCTTCTTCCCTTTTTGTCCTTTCCATTTATAAGTTTTTAAATACTTACTGGAAGGTTCTAAGGAAGGAATACTTTGATTCCAAAATCATTTTACAGCAACATTTTAAGAAATTTGGTCATTTATGCGAATGCTTATGCCAAATTTCACATTACATATGATCTGAATAATTTTTTACTGTTGATTTCTCTTAATGTATTTTAACACAGTTGATTTGGTCCTTTTTGAGGATTCTCAACCTGTTTTTCAATACATAAGATCTGATAGCTAAAGTTTTGATTTCACTCTTTTAGTATTAACAAAGACACTAATGATTTATCTGATCATAGGCCTTTGTTAATCATGAGATGAACACCTTAGAAATGGTTATGATGACAACATCACAAACTTCATAATAACTTTTAAAATCAATTTTGTAATATGAATAATCCAACCAAAGTTACCTGATGACTTTTTCAGATCTGGAACTATTGGTGATTTATGCATGATTTTGCCATTACGTGAATTTTGTGTGTTATATGACATCCTGGTTGTTTTACAGAGTTTTTGAATAGCCACTTTGAACGTGATCACTCATTACTCTGTTTTTCAACTAAATACGATCAACCTTAGCATCAATGAATTTTGAGCTGAACTGTTATGTCAAATTGATTGTTAGATCGAATTTGACTGTCCAGGCTCTGATACTAGTTGTTAGGATCGGAGGCTTCTCATGATAGTGTTTGTTTGTTATAATTTGAACAAGTCATTAGAAAGGAACAGAGTTTAAGTGCAGCGGAAGTGATCAACAAACTTTGTAAACACAATCAAAGAAGAAAATAGTTTTGATAAATACATGCTTCACATTAAGTCAAATGATTACAATACAAATCAAGAGATTACAAAGCATGCTTACAAACTAAACTCCCCCTCAGCCTGATACTCCATGGTTGATTGCACAAGATGAAAGGATTGGATCAGAGGAGAAGAACTCACTCAGTCCATCAAATGTAACAGTACAGGGTACTGTTCCATTTATAGGCAAACCAAACCACTGAAGTATCTCAGCTGACATCACCATGAAAGTGACATCTAACAACCTAACAAACTCTATCTACTGATCTATAACTATTGACCATACAGACACTTATTATATTCTAAGCACTGATGTATAAACACTGATTCTTCATTCCACTGTTGTAGTCAACCACTGATGTTGAGCATCAGTGCTTTCTTCAAAGGGTGATCAGACCTTGAATGGGCAGTACTTTAGTTCTTCAATAGTGCTTGGATTCCATCAGTAGATTGAGCTTCAGTCTTTAATCTTCATCAGTACTTTAGTAACAATTGTCTTTTGAGCAGTGCTTTGAGGTCTGTCAATTACCAGATAACCACTGTCAAGGGGAAAGCTTAATGCAAACAGCTGCTTATTATGAATCCACTGTTGTGACCTGGTTTTGGCTTTACATCATCTGTTCCTCTGGTAGGGTTCAATCCCAACACTTGTTGCTCATTTCGTGGTTGTTGTTGAAAGTTAGATCATTGATTTTGATTTTTTTTGGTTATTACCCCTCGATTCCTTCCAACTAAAGTTGGGATGATTACGCCACTCGGGGGTGAAAGTGTTACTTGGAGCTCTCGGTGGTGGTGGCTGGTTATTTAGGTAATTTACCACTTCCATTTGATTTTCTAAATCTTTCATACAAGTCCGGTTTTCATGGGGACCGCCGCATCCTTTGCAAGAAATAACTAAAGTCGTTTTGTTGAATTCAAGTTTCTTTATTTTATTAGTTAAGGCTTCGATTTGGGCTTGAAAAGAAGTGGTTTCATCCACTTTGTGGGCGCCCGAGGCTATAGATTTTGAGCCGCTAAGAGTGTGCCATTGAAAACTGTTTTGAGCAAGTTCTTCAATTTGATTATAGATTTCCTCGGGTCGTCGATTTCCAAGGAGTCCCCGGAGTCGGAATCAAGGATTTGCCATGTGTGTGGCAAGAGTCCGTTGTAGAAGGTGGACACTTGTTGCCAACGTTCAAGACCATTATGTGGGCATTTCCTTAGTAGCTCCTTGAACCTTTCCCACATCTCGTACAAGGATTCCCCGTCTTCTTGAGAGTAAGTGTTAATCTCGGTCATGAGTTTAGCGGTTTTAGCGGAAGGGAAATATTTGTAGAGAATTTTTTGGATCCCAAGTGTGTACGGACCCACTTGGGAGGGTGTTTAACCAAGCTTTCGCTCAGTCTTTGAGGGAAAAAGGGAACATACGGAGCCGAACAGCATCGCTAGAGGCTCCGTTGATCCGGAAGGTGTCATATATTTCCAAAAAGTTGGTAATATGTAAGTGGGGATCTTCATCGGATAGGCCATGGAAAGTGGCGGAATTTTGGAGCATTTGGATGAAGTGTGGTCGAAGCTCAAAGTTATTAGCATCGACATTAGGAGAGTTAATAGCGGCTCCAAGATTACCGACCGTAGGCCGTAGGTAATCCATGAGAGTGCGTTGATCCGTCATTGGGGGGTTTTGGGTCGAGGCTTTTTTTCGGTTTTTGGCTTGAAGTCTTTTTCTCAAAAAGCGCTCGGGTTCGTCAAGCGGTACTTTTATGTCTTTGTCGGAGGTGGAGGTCATGCACCAAACTATATCTCCTATGAATTATACAAAATTGTGTGATTTTCTACGAAGAAAAAAAAAAGAATGTCTGATCAGAAGATTAGCACGGCCCGGTGGTGATGTAACACGACCCATGCTGTCAAGAAAAAGTTTCTGGTTTCAAGTTCCTAGATACTGGAAGTTCAACACGGCCACATGCTCCTGTAACACGGCCCTGTGTCTCTTTTCCAGTAACAAGAAAACAACTCTTCCCAAATACTGTAGGTTTAACACGGCCCGTATTGATCAAACACGGCCCCATGTTATTCCTGCAGAAAGTAGAAAATTAGAAGAAAAGAAGAAAAACTTAAAACAAAAGATAAAAAAAATGATTAATCTAACCAAATTTGATGAAAAATGTTTTAAAGCTATAAAAAGATAAAAAAGAAAAAAAAATAAAATATAAGTGAAAACAGATAGGTAAAAAGGAATCACTTTGTTCCAACTCCTCTTTTATGTATCCTTTTAATGATTTCAGCACTTTGGGCATTTTAAGAGATTATCTTTAAGTTATAGTAGTAGACCCCCTTCCACGCAGCGTTACCCTCAACCTATTGGTCTGATTCAACAGGGATACAGTCCCACAAGGACGTATTATTGAAAGATAATTAAGTATTATTAATGCAAAAAGAGGTAGGCCCCCTTCCAGGAAGCGTTACCCTCAACTCTTTGGTCTGAGTCAGCAGGGATACAGTCCTCGCGAGGTTGGTTTAGAGTTTTAATAGTAGTTTATAGATAAGGGATTCAAGCGGTTTCTTACTCTCAGTCGGGCCAATCATTCCTAGCCAATCCATGGAGTAGTACTAAACTTGAACTAGGTTCTCGCAGGATCTATACACTGAACGAGACATAGAATTACCCAACCACCCTTCTAACCCCCTTCCAAGTAGTTAATGCGCTTTATATAGACCGTAAAGACACGAATATATGAATCAACGACATATGAAGAATGGTTAGATAAATTCACCTTCAATATAAAAAACTAGTTATTAAAGTCATTAATACATACCCAAATAAAAAGGAGCCAAAGATTGGAAATCAAAAAGTAACACATAAAAGATTTGTCTTCACCAAGTGATGTAAGAGTTTAGCCAAGCATGCCGTTTGTTTGAAAAAGACTCTTACGATCGATCTTGGATCCCGAGTACTACATACTCTAAATGATAGAAGATGGATGAAGGTGGCGGATGATGGTGTTGTAGTGGTGGTGGAGTGGTGGCAAGTGTGAGATCAAGAAGTGGTTTGCCAAAGGATGGATTAGAATGGAACCAAGCACCCCTATTTATAGTTGAAGACAGACGTTCACCATGGCCTGTGCCCACCTGGCACAGCCCCGTGGCCATCTCTCTCTCGCTCTCTCTTCCTCATTAACAACAGGATTAGGTCTTGTACTAACATTGCCCCGTGTGTCAATGGCATGACCAGTGGCCAATGTACTTGCTGTACTATGTCAGATTCTACAAATCTTAGAGTTGACCACGCCCCGTGTTGCCTTAGCACGACCCCATGTTGGTTGTCTGGTTTGACCTTTGCTGTTGTCTTTTCTTCTGCAGAGAATCTGGTCTTGGGCACAACCCGTGTCTGGTGGACACGACCCCATGCTAGGTCTTCTGATCTTGTCATTCTCTTGGTTTGGCTATGGATGAGGGCTTGGCGAGTTGTGCCAATCCTCCTTCTTTGTATTTATGTTGGTTTTTGCTGTTATGTTGCTCCTTTTGTGCGTTTAAGCTCTTTTGACCCTGTAAATTAAAAAGGAACAAAAAACATGCTTTTTCCAACATTAGTACCGAAAAAGGGTTGATTTTACGTTGTATTTGATATAATTTATACGTTGTATTTTATGCACATCACCGGTGCGACCCCACGTCTTCCTCGTGGACTTGGAAAAGAGTCTGGTTAAAGAGCAAGAGAAGAGGATTGCTAACAAAAGGCCGCGTCTGGAAGGTGATGATGAGCCAGCACCTATTGCCAAGAAAGTTACCATTGAAAAGGTGCTCTTTATTAGGAAGAAAAATAACTTGAAGGATATGATGTCGAAGATCATACACCCATGCGACTCGATGAGATAGCATGGGATTACAACGATCGCACCTATTCTGCACGTCGGGCGGAAGAAATCCATACGCCAATGTGGAGACTGAAACAAGGCTAAACATTTGGTACTGCATCTGTTTATCATGAGTTTTTCCATGGTGTGATTCCCCAAGCCCTAATCGCTGCTGAGTTTAAAGAGCCGGGGCCAACAAATCCTAAATCTACATCTATCCCTCAATCTTCCACCCATAAGACCCAGATCATTAACGTTTAATCTAACCAAATTTGATGAAAAATGTTTTAAAGATATAAAAAGATAAAAAAGAAAAAAAAATAAAATATAAGTGAAAACTGATAGATAAAAAGGAATCACTTTGTTCCAACTCCTCTTTTATGTATCCTTTTAATGATTTCCGCACTTTGGGCATTTTAAGAGATTATCTTTAAGTTATAGTAGTAGACCCCCTTCCACGCAGCGTTACCCTCAACCTATTGGTCTGATTCAACAGGGATACAGTCCCACAAGGACGTATTATTGAAAGATAATTAAGTATTATTAATGCAAAAAGAGGTAGGCCCCCTTCCAGGAAGCGTTACCCTCAACTCTTTGGTCTGAGTCAGCAGGGATACAGTCCTCGCGAGGTTGGTTTAGAGTTTTAATAGTAGTTTATAGATAAGGGATTCAAGCGGTTTCTTACTCTCAGTCGGGCCAATCATTCCTAGCCAATCCATGGAGTAGTACTAAACTTGAACTAGGTTCTCGCAGGATCTATACACTGAACGAGACATAGAATTACCCAACCACCCTTCTAACCCCCTTCCAAGTAGTTAATGCGCTTTATATAGACCGTAAAGACACGAATATATGAATCAACGACATATGAAGATTGGTTAGATAAATTCACCTTCAATATAAAAAACTAGTTATTAAAGTCATTAATACATACCCAAATAAAAAGGAGCCAAAGATTGGAAATCAAAAAGTAACACATAAAAGATTTGTCTTCACCAAGTGATATAAGAGTTTAGCCAAGCATGTCGTTTGTTTGAAAAACACTCTTACGATCGATCTTGGATCCCGAGTACTATATACTCTAAATGATAGAAGATGGATGAAGGTGGTGGATGATGGTGTTGTAGTGTTGGTGGAGTGGTGGCAAGTGTGAGATCAAGAAGTGGTTTGCCAAGGGATGGATTAGAATGGAACCAAGCACCCCTATTTATAGTTGAAGACAGACGTTCACCATGGCCCGTGTCCACCTAGCACGGCCCCGTGGCCATCTCTCTCTCGCTCTCTCTTCCTCATTAACTACAGGATTAGGTCTTGTACTAACATGGCCCCGTGTGTCAATGGCATGACCAGTGGCCAATGTACTTGCTGTACTATGTCAGATTCTACGAATCTTAGAGTTGACCACGCCCCGTGTTGCCTTAGCACGACCCCATGTTGGTTGTCTGGTTTGTCCTTTGCTGTTGTCTTTTCTTCTGCAGAGAATCTGGTCTTGGGCACAACCCGTGTTTGGTGGACACGACCCCATGCTAGGTCTTCTGATCTTGTCATTCTCTTGGGTTGGCTATGGATGAGGGCTTGGCGAGTTGCGCCAATCCTCCTTCTTTGTATTTATGTTGGTTTTTGCTGTTATTTTGCTCCTTTTGTGCGTTTAAGCTCTTTTGACCCTGTAAATTAAAAAGGAACAAAGAACCATGCTTTTTCCAACATTAGTACCGAAAAAGGGTTGATTTTACGTTGTATTTGATATAATTTATACGTTGTATTTTATGCACATCACCGGTGCGACCCCACGTCATCCCCGTGGACTTGGAAAAGAGTCTGGTTAAAGAGCAAGAGAAGAGGATTGCTAACAAAATGCCGCGTCTGGAAGGTGATGACGAACCAGCACCTATGTCAGACCCCTTTCTACGGCGGAAGCACGAGGTGTGATCATGAAAGGTTCTCATTGCATACGAAGAGTAAACATACTACATGCTCAAAAATAACTTCAAATATTACATTACCAAAAACATATGTCAAGTGTTTACAACATTAGATAACATATTGTCTTAAAAGTCACGACTTTATTTAAAGATAAACAAAGCGACATCCACGAGCATGAGTAAGACCACGCGCACATCCATCCTAGTTACCTGAAATACATGTGAGTTTTGGAAAAACGTCAACATAATGTTGGTGTGAATTCATGCAGTTTTGTATTTCATGTTTGTATACTTTGTATGAAAACATAGTTTGTGAGTAAATCAAGTTTTCATATATAAATTCAGTTTCATGTGTACACCACATACACATGTATAATTCAATTTCTTCTTGAGTACCCCACGTACTCAAGTATAATTCTCATTTTCTTGAGTACCCCACGTACTTCAAGTATAATTCAATCTTCTTGAGTACCCCACGTACTTCAAGTTATATATCAATTTTAGTATGGTATGAATTTTATGTAAATACAGTATTTCTGTAAATATCAGATTGTTAATGGGTTGCAAAGCCATTAACATGTGGCACGGCATAGGAAGTCACCAAACCTAAGGCATTTAATTGGTATATTCTGAGACACAAAAGCACTACTCGATTCTCGCCCCGACCGGTAGTGTGGCTGCCAGGCACCCGTTAGATCTAACCTTTTGTTCTGCGGTCTAAGTATGTACACGATTAATGGTGCTTCTGTACCCTAGTCGTGACACTATTTCTCATAACGCATCCTACTTGGTTCTCGTCCTCACCAAGCGCGTTTCTTGTTATCATTTCTCATAGCGCCTCATACTTGGTTCTCGTTCTCACCAAGTGCACTTCTCATATTCTTATATTTCGTCACACTTGGTTCTCGTTCTCACCAAGTGTACTTCTTGTATTCTTATATTTTGTCACACTTGGTTCTCGTTCTCACCAAGTGTACTTCTTGTATTTATATCATACCATTTATAAATATTGTACTTTTGTACATGTATTTCACCCCCGAAGTTATAAAAACTGAAAACAGTTAAAGAGAAAAGGGGGAGCATGAACTCACAACTTTGCGTTCCTAGCGTCGTAAACTCCACCGGATTTGCTTAATTAACGTCGTAACCTATACGCGTTTTCTTAACGTTAGTCACTAGACTTGCGTCGCACAAGTACAGTCACTCTCTTTTGTGTATATACTCTTGTGTTAAAAATATTCTATATTTTTAACTACGTACTTTACTTATATTATTTTCTCCAAAAAAATAAATATAAGTCTTTTGTGTTTTGCACTTTGCACCCGAATTATGTTTCTTGTATGTTGTATGTGTATTTTTATGTTTATACTCCTCACGAGTATTTAATGTATTTTTGAGTCTTAATACACTAGCACGTATAACACATACTTTATACACTTAGCACAAAAGTTGGTGATAAAATAATATATATTTTTCTCTCAAAAATATACATACTTATATCCACTTTTATTCTTGAAGAAATCCTCATTTCTTATCACCAAAAATTAGGGAAACCTTGGTAGTAACCTTAAATACATTTTTAGGGAATAAGTTTCTCAAAAACTTGTATTTTTCTAAGTGTCAAAATTTATAAAAATTTTGACAGAGTCTCCCCTAAAAATGGAGGTTTCCCACGTTTTCAAAACGTGTGTTTATTTTCTTTTAAAATCATTATCAATCATCAACAACAATTATCAACAATACTCATCAGCAATAATCACTAGTTCCTCCATTTCATGAACTTGAATATTTACAAAAATGTGTAGTAACTTACTAGCACATTTAGTAAATCTTTCCATCTTTAAAAATAATTTTAGTTTCTTAAAAACTTTGTTTTTAAAGAATATGAAGTTTCACAACTTCTAGTCGAGATTCGCAAAAATACTTCTTTGTTAAATTTTCTTGTGACACAAGTGTCTACACACTTGTTTATTTACTAAAAATGCTTTTAGTTCGGATAAGATCCGGTTTTTAACAAAACTAATATTTTTGCTTGGTTCTTCCGAAAAACCACTTGTAGATCTTTAGATCTACTAGTTTTGAACAATATTTTGCAAGTAAAAACACTTTTACACAAGTTCATGTTTCATGTGTGGTAGAGTTTCACCTTTTAACCCTTATATCTTCTAACATAACCTTATGTCATGATCCAAGAACATGACTACATCGGGTTAAATGGTGGTCCGAGCTACCACAATCATAGATCGGGTCTCAATAATCATACATTTCGAATACTACATCATTTACACAACTTATGTGCTATTAACCACCATTTTTAGTGTTTTAAGTAGACTTTTAAGCATCAGATTGCATGTTAACGAGTTTTATCCGATAAAAATCCTTTTAACCACTTTAGATTAGTTCAAATATGAGTTTTAAGCATTATACCTCTAGCTCGAGGCTAGGGAAGAATCTATGCGCAAAAGAGGTGGATAAAAGCTAAGTAGAGAGGTCCTTCGAGTTCCGAATGCACCAAGCCTCCTAATACGAGACCTTTAACACTTGTAGATGCTTGAAATATGAAGACCAAGATCGAAAATATGATGGATGGAATAGGGATGTTTGGCCGTGAGCTTCTAGGGAGAAAGAGAGAGTGTGTTTGAGTTGAGAAGTGTAATGGATGATCATGATGTGTAACCTCTAGATTTTATAGACAATTACAACCTTATTACCCAAAGGATTTCATGTTCTCTAGATATGAGACAAAGGAAATAAAATAATCAAAGTGGTACAAGGGGTGTCCCCCCTTAGTTTGGGGCCGGTTAGAGAAGGGGGGGGGGGTCTAGTTCGGTTCCAAGTATTAGTTAGGTTAAACTAAGTTAAGTTAAGTGTTTAACCCCGTTACTAATGTGTAGCGTGTTATGACGGGTGTTAGGGTAATCAGGGACCCTAACTAGCTCGGGAAAGATAAATAATGTTATTAACAATATTTTCATGTTCCGGGTATAGTCCGGTTGTTCGGTTACATACCGATTCGTTAAAGTGCTAAATTACACTTTTTAGTGTCGTTTAAGTACCTTTCTTGTACTCTTTCAATTCCCAACACTTAGGGAAATATTCTGGATAATAAAACGACATTTCTGCATAATATTTATATGTCTAATGCTGATTTATTGCTGAATTTTATAAATTCTGCACTTAAAGTGTGTTTCGGGTGCTTTTTAGTGCTTATTTTTGCTTTCGTATTGCATATACATTAACCCTTGTATGTACTCTTGGGTTTTAATGCATTCTTGTCGTCGGACCTACACCTGGCTCCAATTTTATTGTCTGACTGCTTTCTGCAGTTCTGTTGACACATTGTGTCTTACCGGTGAGTTTACTATTATTTCTGACGCAACGCTCTCGTTTATGCATAAAGCAATATTTTGTAGTATACAACGTGCATGAATTCACTTGTTTAATCATGTGTTCAGACGTTGCTGACACTTAAACTCATAATTTCAGTCATTAAGCAATAATTATAGTGTACAGAAATTACCGGTTTGTGCCAGTTGTCACAGTCTCCCCCCGTTAAAAGAATTTCGTCCCGAAATTCAGACTGAACTAACTCTCGCTGGAGTCTTCTTGAATAGGTGGGGATACTTTTTCTTGAACTGGTCTTCACGTTCCCATGTGTACTCGGGTCCGTGCTTAGAGCTCCAACGTACTTTGACAAGTTTCACACTGCTCCTCCTGGTCTTGTTGACTTTCCAGTCAGTAACCTCAACGGGTTGCTCTGTAAATCGGAGGGCTTCATCAATATGCACTTCATCCATCGGGATGGTCACGTTTTCTTGTGTTGGACTCTTCTTCAGGTTGGATACATGAAACGTATCATGTACTCCATTAAGTTCATCCGGTAACTCCAACTTGTATGCCACGGTACCAATTCTCTTCAAAATTCTGAATGGTCCGATGTATCGTGGATTCAGCTTTCCACGCTTTCCAAACCTGACTACGCCCTTCCATGGTGAGACTTTTAACAACACTTTGTCTCCCACCTTGAAATCTACCGATTTTCTATTTGGATCAGCGTAGCTCTTTTGTCGCTCTCGAGCCGCCTTAATGCGCTCTCGGATCTGTGCAATCTTGTCGGTTGTCTCTTGTACAAGTTCAGGACCAACCATACGTTTATCTCCCGCGTCTGCCCAACATAAGGGCGATCGGCATTTGCGGCCATACAGAGCTTCGAACGGCGCGGCTTTTATGCTCGTATGATAACTGTTATTGTAGGAAAACTCAACTAAAGGTAGATGAGTATCCCAGCTGCCGCCTAGATCCATGACACATGCGCGAAGCATATCTTCTAACGTTTGTATTGTCCGTTCGCTCTGGCCGTCTGTTTGCGGATGGAATGCCGTGCTCAGGTCTAATTGAGATCCAAAGGCTTCCTGAAATGATTGCCAGATTCTTGAGACAAAGCGTCCATCTCTGTCTGAAATGATTGAGATTGGCACTCCATGACGTGCCACAATTTCTCTTAAGTATATCTCTGCAAGCTTTCCAGTGCTATCCTTTTCTCGGATTGGTAGGAAATGCGCAGACTTCGTCAATCGATCAACTATTACCCATATCATATCGTGCCCTCTCGGGGTCCTGGGTAATTTCGTTATGAAGTCCATCGAGATTTGTTCCCACTTCCACACGGGAATCTCTGGTTGTTGTAGTAGGCCAGACGGTTTCTGATATTCTGCCTTAACCTTGGCACAGGTTAGGCATTTTCCAACATAAACAGCAACATCGCTTTTGAGTCTCGGCCACCAATAGTACTCCTTTAAGTCTTGATACATTTTGTCCGATCCTGGGTGGATCGAATATCTCGATTTGTGGGCTTCATTAAGGATGACTTCTCGTATGCCACCATAGAGTGGAACCCAAATACGCTTCTTAAAGTATAAGGCTCCCTCTTCGTTTGGCACCATGTATTTCAGCATACCCCGTAGGTATTCAGCTTTACGGTTTTCTTCTTTAAGAGCTTCTTGTTGTGCATCTCGAATGCGTGCTGTGAGGTTCGTTCGAATCGTCATTTCCAGTGCTCGAACCCTTAGGGTCTTAACCCTTTCTTTTCGGCTCAACGCGTCTGCGTTTGCCTTTCCAGGATGGTACTTAATCTCACAGTCATAATCATTCAGCAGCTCGACCCAACGTCGCTGGCGCATATTCAATTCCTTCTGATCAAATATGTGTTGCAAGCTTTTGTGATCTGTGAAGATTGTACATCGAGTACCATATAAATAATGTCGCCAAATCTTCAAGGCGAATACCACTGCACCCAGCTCCAGGTCATGAGTGGTATAATTTCTCTCGTGAACCTTCAGTTGTCTTGAAGCATAAGCGATGACTTTTTGGCGTTGCATGAGCACGCAACCCAAGCCTTGTCGTGAGGCGTCGCAGTATACCACGAAGTCTTCAGTGCCTTCGGGTAATGATAATATCGGTGCATCGCATAGCTTGCTTTTTAGTAACTGGAAGGCTTCTTCTTGTTTGTGACCCCAGTCGTACTTCTTGTCTTTCTGAGTAAGGGTCGTTAGCGGTTGAGCTATTTTTGAGAAATTCTCGATGAATCGCCGATAATAGCCCGCTAAGCCCAAAAATTGTCGAACTTCAGTTGGGGTCTTGGGAGCTTCCCAATTCTTTATCGCTTCTATCTTGGACGGGTCTACATGAATGCCCTTCTCATTCACCACGTGACCAAGAAATTGTACTTCGCGAATCCAGAATTCGCACTTCGAGAACTTTGCATAAAGTTTCTCTTTCTTCAGTAATTCCAAGATGGTTCTGAGATGTTGCTCGTGCTCTTCTTTCGTTCGCGAGTAAATCAGGATATCATCGATAAATACAATCACGAATTTATCGAGATATGGTTTGCATACGCGGTTCATTAGATCCATAAAGACCGCTGGTGCATTCGTCAGCCCAAATGGCATCACAAGAAATTCGTAGTGCCCATAGCGCGTTCTGAATGCAGTCTTTGGCACGCTTTCATCTTGGATTCTCAGCTGATGGTATCCAGATTGAAGGTCGATCTTGGAATAGTAGCTTGATCCTTGCAGTTGATCAAACAAGTCATCAATCCTTGGTAGCGGATACCGATTCTTGATTGTGAGCTTGTTCAGTTCCCTGTAATCGATACACATCCGCAGTGTTCCATCCTTCTTTTTCACGAATAATACTGGAGCTCCCCAGGGTGAGAAGCTTGGCCTTATGAATCCTTTATCCAACAACTCCTGAAGTTGTGTAGATAATTCTTGCATTTCGGATGGTACAAGTCGATAGGGTGCCTTGGCTACAGGAGCAGCTCCTGGAACCAAGTCTATACGGAATTCGACTTGTCGTTGCGGAGGTAGTCCTGGCAGATCTTCAGGGAACACATCAGGAAATTCCTTCACTACCAGAATGTCTTCGAGTTTCGGCTCCTCAGCTTTCTTGTCTATAACGTGTGCTAGGAAAGCAACACATCCTTTCCTTAAGCACTTCTGTGCCTTCATACAACTGATGATTCGAAGAGGCGCGTCTCGTTTTTCTCCATGCACGATGAGAGTTTCACCATTCGCTAAAGGGATGCGAATGATTTTCTCATGGCAAATAACTTCAGCTTTGTTCTTGGACAACCAGTCCATTCCGACTACTACATCGAAGCTACCCAATTAAATAGGTAAGAGATCGATGCTAAAATTTCGTTCGCCAAGTTCTAGTGTGCAGCCTCTGACAACTTCGCTTGATTCAACAAGTTTACCATTGGCTAGTTCTATGGAATAAGGAATTTCTAATCTACTAGATTCTATTCCGAGTATGCGTTTAAATTCCACAGACATGAAGCTATAATCGGCGCCAGTGTCGAATAATATGGATGCAAAGTGATTGTTAATGAGAAACGTACCGGTGACCACGTTAGGGTCCTCGCGTGCGTCTCTTGCTCCAATCACAAATGCTCGAGCCGGAGCGTTGTTTCTCTCTGGGCAGTTCTTCATGAAATGATCATTGCTTCCACACTTGAAGCATCCTTGCCCTTTCCCGTTGCCATTCTTGTTACCAGCACCGTTCCCATTTCGGTTCTTTCCTTTTCCCCAACAGTCTTCTGTTTGATGACCCAATTTACCACATTTGTCGCACCTTGGAATGCGACAAGCTCCATCATGATGATACTTACATTTTTGGCATCTAGGCATGGAGCCTTGGTATGCTTTGGTTGCATGGGTTTTCGTCTCCTGAGGCGGATTAGTGTCGCGCTTCTTGCTGAAACCCTTGTTGTTGCGAGTTGCTTGGTTCAAACTTGTATGCTTTCTCTTTTTGTCACCGGACGACTCAGCATGTGTCTCGGTCTTTTCTGTTGGGTTCAGTGATAGCTTCTTCATACGAACACAATCTTCAGTAAGGCTGACAGCCAGAGTTACAGCCTCGGTGATCGTTTGAGGTTTGGCCGACGTCACCATGCCACGAAACTCTGAGGCCAGTCCCCAAATGTAGCGTTCCACACGCTTAAATTCAGGAGTCACCATGTAGGGAAGCACTCTGGACAGGTCGTGGAACCTTCGAGTGTAACCATTGATGTCAGCACCTTCCATAGTCAAGTGCCAGAACTCTGTTTCCAGCCTTTGGAGTTCCGCACGAGAGCAGTACTTCTCTCTCATTCTTTCCTTCAGTTCCTCCCAAGTTAGGCCATAAGCGGCATCATCACCCAAGGTTTGGACTTGCAGGTTCCACCAAGTCAGAGCTTCATCGACAAACAACCCAGTAGCAAAGGTGACTTGTTGATCCGCGGTACACTTGCTCATGCGGATAGTAGCTTCAGTCTTCTCCGTCCAGCGCACAAATGCTACTGCACCTCCTGTGCCATCATAGTTCATTGGCTTGCAGTCGAGGAACTACTTGAAAGTGCAGCCTGGAATTGATTCAACCAATTCACATGTGAGCAATCGAAGAAATAATGAAACAAAGACCGTTCATAAATTTCCTCATGCTTAGCACAGTGTCTTAAGGTTACCTTGAGCTGCATTGCCTCCAGACGAATCTCCATTCCCATTACGCCTAGCGTTGCTTGGTCCTCCACTGTCTTGAGTTCGGTTCGCCTCGTACTGGGCGATAGCAGCGGAGATCCTTTCCTCCAGTAGAGCGTTCAGCTCATCAGCAGTTCGGGGCAGTGGGGGAGGAGGAGGTTGATCGTCATTGCGAGCATTCACAGTTTTCCTGGGTGCCATGTTCTGACGGAACATAACACAGCAGGGTTAGGCATTTGTTTGATATCGTCACACTAGACAGTAGTATCATATATATTCACAGGTATATATACCACATAAGTGACATCAAACAATTATTACTCTAGCAGAGTATTTAGTAGGCTTGCACTGAGGGAATCTATACGTGACAAGACTTGCTGTGACTTTTGTGCACTGAATTCCATAATTATGTATGCATCCATAATTACGTAACTCCTTGCACAGTCCACACAGTTCGTTTCATCCTCGTATTTCTTCCTTCAGACGGGCCATTGCTTTCAGGTAAAGTCACATATACTTGTGACATTCTATTTCTAGTACATGCTAATTATCACACATAATTGCAAGTAATTTCTATTCACGACAAGTGCTACTCAAGTGCACTCTAAGTCTCGTAGTGTCTTTTCTAGACTCATGTAGACAGTTTCAGGCAGTGGATGTCGCGGGACGTTTTATGCAATGAAAACTCTTTGAAAATTGTTTTCGTGAATGGATCCTAGAGATTGTAGACTAGACTCGAGAAGGAATCCTGGTTCACTACAATCGCAACTCTGATACCAATCTGTCACACCCCTTTCTACGGCGGAAGCACGAGGTGTGATCATGAAAGGTTCTCATTGCATACGAAGAGTAAACATACTACATGCTCAAAAATAACTTCAAATATTACATTACCAAAAACATATGTCAAGTGTTTACAACACTAGATAACATATTGTCCTAAAAGTCACGACTTTATTTAAAGATAAACAAAGCGACATCCACGAGCATGAGTAAGACCACGCGCACATCCATCCTAGTTACCTGAAATACATGTGAGTTTTGGAAAAACGTCAACATAATGTTGGTGCGAATTCATGCAGTTTTGTATTTCATGTTTGTATACTTTGTATGAAAACATAGTTTATGAGTAAATCAAGTTTTCATATATAAATTCAGTTTCATGTGTACACCACATACACATGTATAATTCAATTTCTTCTTGAGTACCCCACGTACTCAAGTATAATTCTCATTTTCTTGAGTACCCCACGTACTTCAAGTATAATTCAATCTTCTTGAGTACCCCACGTACTTCAAGTTATATATCAATTTTAGTATGGTATGAATTTTATGTAAATACAGTATTTCTGTAAATATCAGATTGTTAATGGGTTGCAAAGCCATTAACATGTGGCACGGCATAGGAAGTCACCAAACCTAAGGCATTTAATTGGTATATTCTGAGACACAAAAGCACTACTCGATTCTCGCCCCGACCGGTAGTGTGGCTGCCAGGCACCCGTTAGATCTAACCTTTTGTTCTGCGGTCTAAGTATGTACACGATTAATGGTGCTTCTGTACCCTAGTCGTGACACTATTTCTCATAACGCATCCTACTTGGTTCTCGTCCTCACCAAGCGCGTTTCTTGTTATCATTTCTCATAGCGCCTCATACTTGGTTCTCGTTCTCACCAAGTGCACTTCTCATATTCTTATATTTCGTCACACTTGGTTCTCGTTCTCACCAAGTGTACTTCTTGTATTCTTATATTTTGTCACACTTGGTTCTCGTTCTCACCAAGTGTACTTCTTGTATTTATATCATACCATTTATAAATATTGTACTTTTGTACATGTATTTCACCCCCGAAGTTATAAAAACTGAAAACAGTTAAAGAGAAAAGGGGGAGCATGAACTCACAACTTTGCGTTCCTAGCGTCGTAAACTCCACCGGATTTGCTTAATTAACGTCGTAACCTATACGCGTTTTCTTAACGTTAGTCACTAGACTTGCGTCGCACAAGTACAGTCACTCTCTTTTGTGTATATACTCTTGTGTTAAAAATATTCTATATTTTTAACTACGTACTTTACTTATATTATTTTCTCCAAAAAAATAAATATAAGTCTTTTGTGTTTTGCACTTTGCACCTGAATTATGTTTCTTGTATGTTGTATGTGTATTTTTATGTTTATACTCCTCACGAGTATTTAATGTATTTTTGAGTCTTAATACACTAGCACGTATAACACATACTTTATACACTTAGCACAAAAGTTGGTGATAAAATAATATATATTTTTCTCTCAAAAATATACATACTTATATCCACTTTTATTCTTGAAGAAATCCTCATTTCTTATCACCAAAAATTAGGGAAACCTTGGTAGTAACCTTAAATACATTTTTAGGGAATAAGTTTCTCAAAAACTTGTATTTTTCTAAGTGTCAAAATTTATAAAAATTTTGACAGAGTCTCCCCTAAAAATGGAGGTTTCCCACGTTTTCAAAACGTGTGTTTATTTTCTTTTAAAATCATTATCAATCATCAACAACAATTATCAACAATACTCATCAGCAATAATCACTAGTTCCTCCATTTCATGAACTTGAATATTTACAAAAATGTGTAGTAACTTACTAGCACATTTAGTAAATCTTTCCATCTTTAAAAATAATTTTAGTTTCTTAAAAACTTTGTTTTTAAAGAATATGAAGTTTCACAACTTCTAGTCGAGATTCGCAAAAATACTTCTTTGTTAAATTTTCTTGTGACACAAGTGTCTACACACTTGTTTATTTACTAAAAATGCTTTTAGTTCGGATAAGATCCGGTTTTTAACAAAACTAATATTTTTGCTTGGTTCTTCCGAAAAACCACTTGTAGATCTTTAGATCTACTAGTTTTGAACAATATTTTGCAAGTAAAAACACTTTTACACAAGTTCATGTTTCATGTGTGGTAGAGTTTCACCTTTTAACCCTTATATCTTCTAACATAACCTTATGTCATGATCCAAGAACATGACTACATCGGGTTAAATGGTGGTCCGAGCTACCACAATCATAGATCGGGTCTCAATAATCATACATTTCGAATACTACATCATTTACACAACTTATGTGCTATTAACCACCATTTTTAGTGTTTTAAGTAGACTTTTAAGCATCATATTGCATGTTAACGAGTTTTATCCGATAAAAATCCTTTTAACCACTTTAGATTAGTTCAAATATGAGTTTTAAGCATTATACCTCTAGCTCGAGGCTAGGGAAGAATCTATGCGCAAAAGAGGTGGATAAAAGCTAAGTAGAGAGGTCCTTCGAGTTCCGAATGCACCAAGCCTCCTAATACGAGACCTTTAACACTTGTAGATGCTTGAAATATGAAGACCAAGATCGAAAATATGATGGATGGAATAGGGATGTTTGGCCGTGAGCTTCTAGGGAGAAAGAGAGAGTGTGTTTGAGTTGAGAAGTGTAATGGATGATCATGATGTGTAACCTCTAGATTTTATAGACAATTACAACCTTATTACCCAAAGGATTTCATGTTCTCTAGATATGAGACAAAGGAAATAAAATAATCAAAGTGGTACAAGGGGTGTCCCCCCTTAGTTTGGGGCCGGTTAGAGAAGGGGGGGGGGGGTCTAGTTCGGTTCCAAGTATTAGTTAGGTTAAACTAAGTTAAGTTAAGTGTTTAACCCCGTTACTAATGTGTAGCGTGTTATGACGGGTGTTAGGGTAATCAGGGACCCTAACTAGCTCGGGAAAGATAAATAATGTTATTAACAATATTTTCATGTTCCGGGTATAGTCCGGTTGTTCGGTTACATACCGATTCGTTAAAGTGCTAAATTACACTTTTTAGTGTCGTTTAAGTACCTTTCTTGTACTCTTTCAATTCCCAACACTTAGGGAAATATTCTGGATAATAAAACGACATTTCTGCATAATATTTATATGTCTAATGCTGATTTATTGCTGAATTTTATAAATTCTGCACTTAAAGTATGTTTCGGGTGCTTTTTAGTGCTTATTTTTGCTTTCGTATTGCATATACATTAACCCTTGTATGTACTCTTGGGTTTTAATGCATTCTTGTCGTCGGACCTACACCTAGGCTCCAATTTTATTGTCTGACTGCTTTCTGCAGTTCTGTTGACACATTGTGTCTTACCGGTGAGTTTACTATTATTTCTGACGCAACGCTCTCGTTTATGCATAAAGCAATATTTTGTAGTATACAACGTGCATGAATTCACTTGTTTAATCATGTGTTCAGACGTTGCTGACACTTAAACTCATAATTGCAGTCATTAAGCAATAATTATAGTGTACGGAAATTACCGGTTTGTGCCAGTTGTCACAACCTATTGCCAAGAAAGTTACCATTGAAAAGGTGCTCTTTATTAGGAAGAAAAATAACTTGAAGGATATGATGTCGAAGATCTCAACCGGTACGTATGCTCACTTGTTATCCTGTCTTTGCTTTTAGTAACTGTATTTGCACATGTTGATTGTTATTTTTTATTCACATGCCTGACTGCTTCGCGTCCAAAGTTTACATTCGTTCATTCGAAGGGCATTGATATGGACTCTTTAGCCATGCCTCTCGAAAGAGAGATAATGAAGAAGAAGAAGAAGAAGATCAATCTGTATCTTTAGTGGGGCGCAACGCGCATAAAGAGAAAATTGTTCAACCTCCCAGAACCACAGATGCAGGTGGTTATGGTGCTAACCTTAATGTTGAATATGAAGATCATACCCCCATGCGACTCGATGAGACAGCATGGGATTACAACGATCGCACCTATTGTGCACGTCAGGCGGAAGAAATCTATACGCCAATGTGGAGACTGAAACAAGGCTAAACATTTGGTACTGCATCTGCTTTTCATGAGTTTTTCCATGGTGTGATTCCCCAAGCCCTAATCGCTGCTGAGTTTAAAGTGCCAGGGCCAACAAATCCTAAATCTACATCTATCCCTCAATCTTCCACCCATAAGACCCAGAGTTCACATTTGTCCTCTACTGAGAGTGAGAGGAGCGGGTCCATGGTGGAAAGCCATGATCCTGTCTACTGGAAGATTTCCCTATACCATACGGGCAGGGAAAAATTTGTTGAATTAATTAAAGAAACCTACTGCCCTCCTCATGAGGTCGAGGAGGTTGAGTCAGAATTTCTGACTCTCACAATGACGAATCTGGACTGTAGAAAGTATGTGTCTAACTACAATTGCATGTCCTGACTGGTGCCTTATTTGATTACACCAGAGTCTAAACGCATTGCGCGTTTCATTGATGGTTTAGCACCAGAGATTAAGGGGATGGTTAAATCCTCCAAACCTGCTACATTCATATCAGCGGTGGATCTAGCTCTCTCATTGACTGAAGATAAAGTGAAACTGAGGGTGATTAAATATGAAGTTAACGAAAAAAAGAAACGAGAGGATAACCATTTCCGAGACTCAAAGAAAGGAAGGTTCGGTTCCAATAAGAACCAATCCAGGTCCGATGACAATAGGACAAAATATCAAACTTGTGGAATAAAGGCATTGGGGACAATGTTGAACGGAACAACAACAGAAGTCGTGTTGCATATGTAAGAAAGTCTGCCACAAGACTCATGAATGCAAAGAGATAAAAAATTCGGTTTGCTTTGAATGTGGCGAGAAAGGACACATCAGAACTAGTTGCACCAAACATGCAACCGGTGGAAACTCCAAATCTTGAGAAACTAAGAAGTCAAGTGCTTGAGCCTTTCAGTTGACAACAAATGAGGCGGTGAAGGACATGAATGTTATAACATGTACGTTTCTTATTAATAACATTTATGCACGTGTCTTATTTGATTCTGGAGATGATAAGAGTTTCGTAGATCATAAGTTTAGTGAACTAATAAATCTACCCTTAAGAACTCCAGATCTCCCATATGAAGTAGAAATGGTCGATGGCTCAATCGAAATAGCCTCTAAGATTCTAGAGGGATGCGCTATATCCATCAAGAATCAATACATTCCTATAAATATTTAACCTATGACTCTTGCGGGATTCGATATAGTCTTGGGCATGGACTGGTTATTCCATAACCAGGCCTGCATTGTTTGTGATAAAAAGCTAATCGAAATTAAATCCCCATCTGGCGAGACACTTATCATTCATGGAGATCGACACTAAGAGTTGCTTGAGAATACATCTCTACTTAAAGCATCCAAGTGTCTAAAAAGTGGATGTGTCATCTACATGGCATTGGTGACTATAGATACACCAGGGACCAAGATAGAAGATATACTGATCATCTCTGAATACCCCGTGGTATTCCCTGAAGATCTACCAGGACTACTGATGTGTGCAAAATGCAACATATAAATTACATCAAATGAGGCATAAAACTAACCCTTTTTCTAGTACTAATGTTGGAAAAAGCGCGTTTCTTTCTTCCTTTTGAATTTAGAGGACCAAACGAGCTTAAAAGAACAACAGGAGCAAATAAGCAGCCAAAACCAACATAAATACAAAAAGAAGGAATAAACGTGACATGTCCGACCCCTCGGCAGCATCCCCAAAGCAAAAACAAGGAAACAGAGCCTGACCACGGGGCCGTGCCCATCTGAGCATGGGGCGTGGTTAGGAGCCTGCACAACAAGACAAACCCGTAGAAGCTTCTACGCCCACCACGGGGTCGTGCCCAGGGGACACGGGGTCGTGTGGGGCCCTCTGCTGACAATTGCATTTAATGAAGGAAGAAAAGATGGTGGCCATGGGCCATGTTGGCTAGACACGGGGCCGTGGCTAGGGCTTTGTTCTGGCTATAAAAGGGGGTGCTTGGTTCACTTGAAAGGCATCCCTTGGTAAACCACTACTCTCCCACTTTGCCACCACTCCACCACCACTACAACACCAACACCCACCACCATCATCCATCATCCATCTTTAGAGTGTGTGTAGTAGTCTCGGGATCCAAGATTGATTGTAAGAGTTCTTGCCAATCAAAGGCCATGTTTGGCTAAGCCTCTTACATCACTTGGTGAAGACAAGTTTTTAATGTATTACTTTTGTTTTTTAATCTTTCGGCACTTTTTATTTGGGTTTGTATTAATGACTTTAATAACTAGTTTTTATGTTGAAGGTGAATTTTTTTTATCATTCCTTCATGGTGTCTTGAGGTTACTTTACACTCTATATAAAGTAAATGATGTCATCATTCGTGTCTTTACGGTCTATATAAAGCGCGTTAACTACCTAGAAGGGGGTTAGGGGGATGGTTTGGTAAAGTTCTTGTCTCGTTCAGTGTGTAGATCCTGCAAGGACCTGGTTTAAGCTTACTAAGACCTCCTTCAATGCCCAACGGTATTGGATGGAGGGGGTGCAAATAGCTTGAACCCCTCATATGTGAACTACTATTAATACTTTAAACCGGCTTCTTGGGATTGTATCATTGCTGACTCAAACCACTTAGCCGAGGGTAACATCACCTTCAAAAGAGGGGCCTACCACTTTTTGCATTAATAACTTACTTAATTGTCTTTCAATATTCTGACCCTTTGGGATTGTATCCCTGCTGACTCAAACCACTAGGTTGAGTGTAACGTCACCTTCAAAGGAGGGGCCTACTACTATAACTAAGAGAATCTCTTAAAAAGTCCGAAAGTGCGAAAATCATCAAAGGATACATTAAATACGAGTTGGATCCAAGTGATTCTATCTTGTCTATCTGTGTTTATTTATATTTTCATTTTTAGTTTTATTTTCATGTTTCAAAACTTTTTCCCAAAAATTTAGATCGATTAGACGTTGACGCTAAACCAGTATTGAAAGCTCATGTGTCCTTGGATGACCTCGGTATCTTACCAACACTATACTACGCTCATGATGGGTGCACTTGCCCAAGTGTGTGTTTAGTGTTAGTATAATATCATGTTTTATAAATTTAAAACTTGACTAATGCGTAAAATGGGCTTAAAATGTTAATAAAATCATATCACACCTAACGCACACCAACTACCACCAGAAAGGCAAGTCGAGTTTAGAATCAACATATTGTCTGGATCAGCTCCAATAGCTAGAGCTCCATTTCGCTTGGCACGAACTGAGATGAAAGAATTGAAGGCACAACTTAAGTAGCTACTAGAGAAAGGTTTCATTCAACCTAGTTCATCCCCTTGGGGAGCTCCTATCTTATTTGTCAAAAAGAAAGATGGTTCATTGCGGATGTGCATTGATTACCATGAGTTGAATAAGATAAGGATTAAGAATCGTTATCCCTTGCCAAGGATTGACGACTTATTCGATCAATTACAAGGAGCAAGTTTCTTTTCTAAAATCGATCTTCGGTCTGCGTATCACCAACTGAAGGTCAGGAATGAAGATGTTCCAAAGACTGCATTCAGAACAAGGTACGGTCATTATAAGTTCTTAGTTATGCCATTGGACTCACTAATCGTACAACAACTTTCATGGATCTCATGAATAAAGTCTACAAACCTGATTTGGATAAGTTTGTCATTGTCTTCAAAGACTACATACTTATCTATTCTCGCAGTAAAGCTGATCACGAGAAATATCTTAGATGTATTCTTGAATTGCTAAAACAATAAAAGCTTTATGCAAAATTATCTAAGTGCTAATTTTGGCTTAAAGAAGTCCAATTTGTAGGACATGTGATTAGTGAACGTGGAATCCAAGCGGATCTAGAAAAGATTAAAGCAATCATGAATTGGGAAGCACCCAAGACTCCTTCCAAAATCCGCTATTTTCTAGGATTGGCTGGTTATTATACAAGGTTCATTGAGAACTTCTAGATAATAGCCACTCCCCTAACTGCGTTGACTCTCAAAAATGCTAAAATTAATTGGGGGCCAAAGCAGAAAGAATCCTTTGAGATTTTAAACAGAGGTTAAGTAATGCCCCTGTGCTATCACTACCCAAATAAATTGAAGACTTTGTGGTTTATTGTGATGCTTCGCACACAGGATTAGGTTGTGTGTTAATACAAAGAGGCAAAGTGATTGCCTATGCATCATGACAACTAAAAGTGCATGAAAAGAACCACACCACCCATGATATAGAATTGGGTGCAGGGGTATTCGCACTAAAGATGTAGAGGCACTATCTATATGGCATGAGGTGTATTATATACATAGATCATAAAAGCCTCCAACACATACTTAATCAGAAGGATTTATATATGCAGCAGCACCGTTTGATGGAAATAAATGATTATGAATGTGAGATTCGATATCATCCTGGCAAGGCTAATGTCGTTGTTGACGCCTTGAGCCGTAAAGAAAGAACAAAACCATTAAGGGTTCACGCTAAGAGAATTGAGCTACGGACCATTTTAAATGAGAAACTGCTTGAAGCTCAAAATCTAGCCTTGTAAGACGCAAATGCTTCCAACAAAGGATTAGGTGGAACTGTTGAATAGTTAGCACCCGGGAATGATGGAATTTTGAGATTCAATGATAGAATTTGGGTTCCCATTTTTGGTGGACTCAGAGATCTGATTCTTAAAGAAGCACATAATTCCAAATATTTGGTACATCCTGGAGGAGATAAAATGTATCAGGATTTGAAAAAAAAATATTAGTGGATGGGCATGAAAAAGTTCATAGCCACCTATGTAGCTAAATGTCTGACGTGTTTGAAAGTTAAAGCCACACCATAAACTATCAGGTTTGCTAGAACAATTAGAAATACCCACATGGAAATGGGAAATGGTAACAACGGACTTGATTACCAAGTTACCAAAGACAAAACGTGGCAATGACAGGATATGGGTTATAGTCGACAGGCTGATTAAGTCAGCCCACTTTCTGCTAATTAAGGAAACGTTTAATTCTGAAAAATTGGCCAAATTATATGAGGACAACATTGTGTCCCTTCATGGAGTGCCAGTATCCATAGTTTCAGATAAAGATATGATATGCACCGAATGCAACATATACATTATACCAAATATGGTATTAAACAAACCTTTTTAGTACTAATGTTGGAAAAAGTGTGTTTCTTTGTATACTTTTGATTTTCAGGATTAAAAGAGCTTAAATGTACAAAAGGAACAAATTAACAGCAAAGCCAGCGTGAATACGAAGGAAGGGAAGTTGACACAATATACCAACCCTCCGAGCTTCACCCCAAGACCAAGAACAACAAACCAGAAGCCAAGCACAGGAGGTGCCTGCCGGGCATGGGGTCGTGCTCCAACAAAGATTCCATGAAGAAGAAGACAAACAGAAGTAGACAAGGGACACAGGGCCGTGTCTATTAGATACGGGCCATGGCCAACTCTTAGATTCGCAAATCTTGGATCGTTCAGCAAGTACAATGACCACGGGGCCATGCTGTTGACACATGGGGCTGTGTGACTGACAAGCTCATTAAATGAAGACATAGAATGAGAAGGGCACGGGGTCGTGTAACCCTTCTATTTTCATCTATAAACGGAGGTGCTTGGATCACTTGCAACTCATCCCTTGGCAAACCACTTCTCTCACACCTGCTACCACTTCACCATCACAATACCATCATCATCCACCACATTCATCCACCATCCATCCTTAGAGTGTGTGTGATATGCATAAAATACAACATATAAATCATATCAAATGAGGTATAAAAACAACCATTTTTAGTACTAATGTTGGAAAAAGTGTGTTTCTTTGTTTACTTTTGATTTTCAGGATTAAAAGAGCTTAAACAAACAAAAGGAACAAATTAACGGCAAAAACAAACATAAATACGAAGAAAAAAAGCAGGTACACTTTACTAACCCTCCAAGCTTCACCCCAAATACAAAATAACAAGACAAGAACCCAAGCAGGGGGCTGTGCCAGCAAGGCATGGGCCGTGCTCCATTCAAGACTCCCAGAAGATAAAGATAAGCAGAAAACGACAAGGGACACGGGGTCGTGTCCCCTAAAGCACGGGTCATGGTCAACTCTTAGATTCGTAAATCTGGGTTCGTACAACAAGTACAGAAGACACAGGGCCGTGTCGTTGACACACGGGGCCGTGTGTGCAGAAATGCTAACTCCTGCATTAAACGAAGACAGAGAAGGGAAGGACACAGGACCATGCCAACCAAGCACGGGGCCGTGTGAAGCTACTGTTTTCAAGTATAGAAGGAGGTGCTTGACTCATTTGCAAACGATCCCTTGGCAAACCACTTCTCTCACACCTGCCACCATTCCACCACCACAATACCACCATTATCCACCACTTTCATCCATCATCCATCCTTAGAGTGTGTGTGTAGTCTCGGGATCCAAGATTGATAGTAAGAGTTTTTTTGTCAAACAAAGGTCATGCTTGGCTAATCTCTTACATCACTTGGTGAAGACAAAATCGTTATGTATTACTTTTGATTTCCTAGCTTTGGTAAGTTTTTATTTAGGTTTGTATTAATGACTTCAATAACTAGTTTTTTATATTGAATGTGAACTTTACTTAATCATTTCTTCATGTTTTGTCGATTCACTCATTCGTGTCTTTATTGTCTATATAAAGCGTGTTAACTGTCTGGAAGGGGGTTAGAAGGGTGGTTGGGTAAAGTTCTTGCATCGTTCAGTGTATAGATCCTGCGAGGACTTGATTCAAGCTTATTAGGACTTCCCTTGAGGCAGATAGCATCAAATCGGGGGAAGTAAGAATGACTTGTAATCCCTTATAAATTAACTACTATTAAAACTATAAACCGGCCTTGCGGAACTGTATCCCTGCTGACTCAGACCAATATGGTTGAGGGTAGTGTTGCCTCCAAAAGAAGGACATGCCACGTTTTACATTAATAAGTTACTTAATTATCTTTCAATAATCCAGCCTTGCGGGACTGTATCCCTGCTTATGCAAGCAAATATGGCTAAGGGTAGTGTTGCCTCCAAAAGAGGGACATGCCACAATAATTAAGTTAATCTCTTAAAAAAACCCAAAGCGAGGAAATCATCAAATGATATATAAATGATGAGTCAGATCCAAGTGATTATATCTTGTCTATCTATTTTATATATTTTGCATCTTTATTTTTATTTATTTAAAAACAAAAGAAAAAAATTATCTACATTTGGTTAGATTAAACGTCGACGATATTCCAGTATTAAAAGCTCTTGTTGTAGGATCGTTGTGCGACCTGAATGAGTCGATCAGAAGAGTTTGAATCCGAATCAAAGGCGGAATTCAGAGATACGGACTTGTATACAGCTTGATTCAATTTAAATGTCTCTTATATTGATCTGGGAGTATTACAGCACCTGGAGACAATTCGGCAGAGCTTCGCTACCGATTTCCAAAAGTTACAAATGACAAACCATGCACCCCTATATATAGACGATGTTATTTCGTACGAAATGACTTCAGTCTATTTCGTATGAAATGAATCACTTCATTTCGTGCGAAATAGCCTTTGGCCATTTCGTGCGAAATAGCAATCACACACACAATCCTGATTTCTAACCTAACGAGCACTGGTTTATCCTATCTGATTACAAGACTCGATACAAGACGAAGTCAATAGACATATGCACTAACAGACTCCCCCTTGGATGTTGATGAAGTCTTCAGTGTCGAGTCTTTAGCATGACACATCTTCAGTCTTGATCAGTCTTTTTCCTCTTTCCAAATTGTCTAACACTGTAAGCATCCATCAATCTTTATCTTCTCCTCTCTTAATCATTTTCAGAAACAATTTCTTCAGGCTCCCCCTTTTGTTAAGCTTCCGTGCTTTTGGGATCGACACCTTGCTTTCCGGTTACAAGCTCCCCCTTGCTTCGAGCTCGTCTTCAGACTCCCCCTTAGACTCAACTGTCGTGATCGTAGTCTGGAATCACATCTGCAACACTCAACATTTATAAGTAACAGTGTTTTGAACATTCAGGATCGAAAACCCTGGCTCTCTTAACAGAATTTAACAATCTAAGAATCCAACTCCCTCACAGTTAATCATCCAAGTCCAAATTAATGACCTTGGAGATATCACAAACTGTTTTTGATTTTTTATTTTAAAAAAATTTCAAGTTTCAAATTAATGAACTTGTTTATTTTTAGAAACATGATCACCATACTTAGATTTTGAAACTCAGCTTCCCAGACATCGGTTGTCGAAAATAAAGCAGAAATCAAAATCTTTTTGTATTTTTCTGAAACATAAAGCAGTAAAGAAATATTTACAAACATATTTACAGACAATATTTTTGTTTGAGTTTGCGTCAGAGGATCATATCAATTTATGACAAATCACTAGCACCGTTGAGCTTTTAACACTTTAAGTTCTAAACGATTCACTTAGATTGTCAGTATAGTGATCCACTTAAATTTTCACACAAAGTTCAACTGATTTGAGATACAAATTAGTGTGTTAAGGACTTAAACTTATTTGCGTATCCCATCTCAGAATATACTCTCGTATCCAGATCCCAATATTCAGTCTTACAGGTGAGTATACCTAGATGATATTTGTAAAGGGTTAAATGCGAGGGCCATGAGAGCTCAGGCTATTGCTTCCGCAAAATCAGGAGATGATGGCTTCGACTTTAGGAGTGTTCCCATTAGAGAATCTTTTCTTCAACAGCACATGATTAGCATTTTTCAATGTTTCATCATTTTTTATGCTGAGGGTGGTGCTATATTTCAAGCAAGCGAAAAGTATTATACGGGGACTAGGCCATTGCTTCCGCAAAATCAGAAGTCCCGAGATAATACCCCAGATATCACTAAGCATAAAGACCTAGTATCTCAGAAAGAGGGGTCTTTCAAACAAGATTTCGGGGGTTACCCATATATCCGAGAGATGTTCCCCACGAAATAAGTAAGTATGATATTTAGATTTATATCTCGAAAACAATCTACTAAGCGTGTAAAAACCTACTAGCATATCATCAGTGAGACCATTTATCACTTTTGACTTTCCATTTCTTTAGCGTACCGTGATTGTCTACTGATGTACTATCATTTCCTCTTTTTACACAAAAACTCAATTTTTTGAATTTTATCATGTTTTTGGCTTTTTCAAGTTTTCTAATGTTTTTGGATTTTCTGACATTTTCTTACTCCCCCTAAAATGCAAAATCATTTTAAAGAAAATTTGACAACCTGATACTGATATCTTTGTCTCGCCATCCATTTTCTGCTTTTCGTGCACTGATTTGCAAAAAAAAATATAACGTACCCCCATGATTTACAACACATTGATATTCGACAATTTGAAAACCGTTTTTCAATCTTGTGAATGTAATCATATTTGTTCCGCCGTGAGGGTTTCGGCATATTCACTCAACATATTTTTGAATTTTTGGATTTTTGACAAATTTAAAAACAAACACATTTTTTATTTTTCAAATTTTTGACAAAATAAAAACATATTTTTGGATTTTAAATTTTTCTATTTTTAAGGTTTTTGAAATATTGTTTATTTATATACAGAAAACAAACAAACTCCCTGTTTCAATCAACACAGGGTTCAGCAGCCTCCTCTTCTTCTTGTGCCAGGCTGCTCCGATTTCCATTCTCACAGACTTCAAATTTCTTGAGCACCTGCACATTCAACTAATTCAATTACTTGAACAAGTTAGCCCAGGCCTGTTTGACCTTAGGCATTTCAACACAGTATGCATCATTTAACTTTGGAAAATCTTTGTCATTTTGAACAAAGACTCTGTCAAGTTTCACTTCAACTTTTTCATCATTTACCGAAAACATTTGTTTCTTAATAGACCATGTTTGACCTTTTGGAGTCCCTCTTTTGTAAAAATGTGACTCTTTTTGAACATTTTGATTTTGAACAACAACTTTTGGTTTCTAAAACTGGTTTGGTTTTGTTGCATCAACTGTTGTTTTCCAACTGTGTGTTGTTCTAAATCTGGACGTCACCGGTTTCCATGTTTGTTGTGAGTCAGCCTTTGACATTTTTGGCTTCCAAGTTTGCTTTGAATCAAACTTGGTTGACTTCTGATTCACAACATCAGATTTTTGTTTTTTAACATTATCAGACTTCTTTTTCGTCTCAACATCAACAGGTTTCAGATTTGGACACTTGCGAGCAAGATGTCCTGTTTGATTACATTTGAAACATGTTCTTTTGGACACATCTTTAACCTGTTGTTGTTGTTTTTTCTGAGCATAGAACTCTTCATTAGACTGTCGTCTAAATTGGAGTTCTTTCTCTTTTTCGGAACTTGTTCCGTGAACAAAATTCATCTTTGTCTGATAATTTTGCGTTTCATTTTTATTCCAACTATGTTTCCTTTTATAACCCAACCCATCCTTCATGTTTTTCTTCTTGAAACCAGGCTTGTTATAAAAAGTTTTGTGACCTTTTCCAGCAAACTTTGGAATTTCAGATTTTTCAATCTCAACCATTTTGAAAACTTTGTCAATCTTTTCTGAAATCACATTCTGAATCGGGAATACAATATCTAAGAATAATTTGTCCGATCCAATCATGGTATAAACCAATCCTTTTGAATCATCATTCAAATTTTTCTCAGATTTTGAGTTTTTCAGATATCCATCATGAAAATTACCTTCATTTTCATCATGTGATTCAGCTTTACCTGTATCAACCGACTCTTCTTTCAACACACTTTCAACGACCTTACCTACCACCTCTGAATCACTAGAATCATCAGATTTGGAATAGGTTACGTCAATGTTATCTGGCAATTGATCTACCATGTTGAAAGCTTTTTCGACCTTTTCATCATCATAAAATGCAAACTTTTCCGGTGGTGGAACTTGATGAAACTCTGAGCCAATTCCTTTCTTGTTTTGCTCAGAATCTTTACCATCCGGTTTTATGTTGAAAATTCTTTCAAGCACATATGATGACGCGTGATAACTTGTTATTATCCTGTTCTAAATCAGCAATCTGACGCTTAAGTTTAGCAACATCCTCAATGTAAGAATTTACAACTTGTTGCTTTATTTCATACTGTCGCTTAAACATATCATTTGTTTTAGAACAATATCTTAATCTCGATTGAACAAGTTTCATTTGACTTTTTACATCTTCATATGACGTTTTAGTAATGTGATAAGCCAATTTTATTGAATCATATTCTTTTTTCATTTCTTGAAAAGCATTCTCTTTTAGATCACATTCTTCTGTCTTTTTCAAAACATTTTCTTTCAAAACTTCATTTTCTTTTTCTAATTTTTTACATTTTTCCGAAAGTTTTTCATCATTATCTTTCAAAACTTTTTCATTTTCTAACATTTCTTTGTATTTATTTTTGAAAACTTCTTCGATTTTGGTGAATTCAAGATCTCTTGTTCTGAACTTTTCGTCTTTTCCAGTACAAGCACTGCACGTTTCCATGCATTTCTTGCACTGTTCAACATTTTCATTTAAGTTTTCAGAATCAGAATTTACCTCAGTGATTGGCACCTCGGTGTTTACTTCTGTCTGCTTCTGCTCAGCATCACTCTTCTTCTCATCACCAGTACCAACAATATCAACTGAACTTTCAACCTTCTTCTCAACCGAACTTTCCAACTTCTTCTCAGCTTCTTCAACCTGCTGTTTTTCAGTAACAGCTTCTTTTTCAACAACTTCTTTCACAACCCCTATTTCTTCAACAACTTTTTCTTCTACCATCACATTCTCAACTTTAACAGTTTCGACTTTAACTTCTTCAGCAACCTTCTTCAATTCATCAACCAACTTCTCAACATTTTCCTTAATTCTCTCTTCATCCCTCTTCCTCAAACTCGATGTCATGACATGTCTTATGTCTTTTTCAAGCCTTTTCGCATATGTTTTATCTTTTCCAACATTTGTATAATATTCGACAGATCGAGGAATTATGAGAAGAACATCATCAAAAATTATGTCCTTCTTGGGAACAACAGGTTCACCTTCTCTGTTGACATAGCACTCTCGCTTCTTATCCCATCTTTTATTGCTCACTGCACTTTCATACTCTTCTTGCATTTCATCAATTCTGTTTTCAGCAATGTTTCTTTCTCTGTATGTTTTCTCACTCAGAATCTCTTCCTTGGTTTTCTCTTTGACTTCAGCAACAAAGACATAATGTTTGCTTTTTGAAGTTGTTCTGCCATGAACTGTTTCAACACGATCTTCTTCTGGAAGAATTTCACTCCAATCATACCCTTCATCATGATGGATTACTGCACATGCTCTAGACTTCTCTTTGGGATTGTTTTCGATCATTTTTGGCTCTTCTTTGCTTCGATGGTAAATTGCCTTTCGGTAATAATCATCATTGAAAGGATGTTCATTTCCATCAACTGCAGAATTGTTGCATTCTCTCTTGAAATGACCTTTTTTATTACATTTGAAGCAGGTCACTTTTGACTTATCAAATCCAAGTCTTGTTGATGGTCCACCAATTGTCTGTTTCCCAGTAATCTCCATGTATCTCTGGGCTCTTCGGATGCAACTTGCCAAACACCAGCGAATATCTATGAGTTCCATTTCTTCTGGATCAATCTGGTCGTAGTCTTCTTTGGTCAATTTAGAATTTCCAATTTTGCCAGCTACTAGACCTTCATATGATTCCAGAACAGATGCAAGGAAGCTCATTTGCTGTTTAGCAGAATTGATACTCATAGCAGGAGAATTTTTCAACTTAAGAGCAATGTTGCACAGTATCTCCTCTTATTCTTCAGAATTAGCTTTTGAAGAGGATGAATGATAACCTGGATTGTAGCTTGATGAGCTTGTCTGAGGTTCTTTTATCTTCTCACCACTGAATGCTGTCTTTGGTGATTCACCAGCTTTCACCGAGGGTATGTTACCTCTGTAATAAAGACCAACATTTTGTTGATGTGAAGAACTGCTCATCTTGCTTTGTTTCTGCAATTCAAGCTCGTGAGTTTCAATCTTTTCAATTAATACATCGAGAGAAATTGTATCATATAAAACATCATTTTTCAATATGAACACAAACGTTTGCCACTGATCAGCTCGTGGTAACGCTTCTATGATTTTATCAATTATTTCTTCTCGAGTTTTAACAATTCCAAAACGATCAAGTTCAATTCTCAAATGACCAAACCTCTCTATCATTTGTCAAACTGATTCACCTTTCATGCCATCAAACAAATCAAATTCTTTCTTTAATAAAGCAATTTTATTTTTCTTGATTTGTTTACCCCCCTCAGCTTTAACCCGTAAAGCTTCCCAAATAGATTTTGATGACCCGTCATGTTGTAGTAAAGCAAACATGTCATGTCTAATTGATGATTGAATTAAAGCAATCATTCTCTGTTCAGCTGCAAAATCTGATTTGTCTTCCTTGGATAAGCTTTTGAGTGGGGTTTCTTCTCCTTTATCATTGATTGGCCTACTATAACCAAACTCCAAACAGAACCAGCTCTCATGAGCATAAGCTTTCGCCCGGTTGATGAAACGTTCTTTCCACCAAGTGTAATCTTCAATACTTTCAAGAGTTGGTGGTTTTGAATGTGTGCCGTAGAAGTTATCATGTTTAATGTTTTCATTGATCACTTTTGTTATTGTTTTTGGTGTAACAACTAAAGTTTCGGAAGACTCGGATGTAAACGCCTTGTAAAACGTGTTGTAAAATTCTTCAGCCATGATGTGAACTTCTTGAATTACCTGGAGACAAACAAACAAACGAAATCAGTTTAAACACTTATCAATTAACTAAAACTGAAATGGTACTCGGTTGATGCAAAATGATCTTGACACGAAATGACTTCTGTGCGAAATAACCACTTTCAAAAGAAATGAACTTCACAAGCAAAATGACCCTTCAAGCGAAATAGACTTCACACGGAATGACCCTTGGTGCGAAATAGATGGTTTCGTATGAAATGGCCTTCTTTCAAATGAAATAGTGACTTTGGTACGAAATGAATGTCGATTTCGTACGAAATGAAGTTTCAGATGACTATTCCGTGCGAAATGAAAATCAATATGTTGATTTCGTGCGAAATGAGGTTCCTGATGTTGATTTCGCGCGAAATGAGGTTCTTCAAAGTTGATTCCGTGCGAAATGAAATACACACTGGTTATTTCGTGCGAAATGAGCTGCTGATTTCGTGCGGAATGATGATGATGTCACACTTTCGATCAAGTTTTTGTCCAATTGATCCAGTTATAGGTCCAATTAAGATCTGATTCTTTCAAGGCTTTGTTAAAACTGTTTTTCGCGAGTAATGTATGAAAATCAATCCATTTTGTCGGTAAAATTTTGTTAATTTTGCAAAAGAAGGTGTAGAAGTCAGAAATCTGATGAAATCAAGCTGAATTCTGTAAGAACTTTTCCTCCTGAGCTCTGATACCACTTGTAGGATCGTTGTGCGACCTGAATGAGTCGATCAGAAGAGTTTGAATCCGAATCAAAGGCGGAATTCAGAGATACGGACTTGTATACAGCTTGATTCAATTTAAATGTCTCTTATTGATCTGAGAGTATTACAGCACCTGGAGACAATTCGGCAGAGCTTCGCTACCGATTTCCAAAAGTTACAAATGACAAACCATGCACCCCTATATATAGACCATGTCATTTCGTACGAAATGACATCAGTCTATTTCGTACGAAATAGCAATCACACACACAATCCTGATTTCTAACCTAACGATCACTGGTTTATCCTATCTGATTACAAGACTCGATACAAGACGAAGTCAATAGACATATGCACTAACACTTGTGTCCTTGGCCGACCTCGGTATCTTACCATCACTATACTACGCCAACGATGGGTGCATTTGCCCCAACGTGTTGTAGAGAGTGATTGTTTTATATTGTTTTTATAAATATAAAGCTTGATTAAAGAGTAAAAGGGTACTAAAAATACATTAAAAATCCATACACGCTCCGACACGTCAATTTTTTGTCGCCGTTGCGGGGGACACAAGGATTTTAAGAAAGTTTAAAATCGGCGGCCTAATCATTCTTATTTTTCTAATTTTTCTTTTTTGGTTTTTCTTCTTTTTTTTCTTTTAATTTTTCTCTTTCTACAAGAGTGACACGAGGTAGTATGTGATCAACACGGGGCCATGTCACATCCCCAGTAATAGCAGAACTGTTTTCTGCCAGATACGAGTTGCAGCACGGGGCCCTGTGGCAACTACACGGGGCCGTGTAACAATAACAGTTTGTAAGAAAATAGTAACCGCCTGATCCTGACTCTTAAAACCAATCTGGAAAACATGGATGCTTATGATTATTTTTACCTCCACCACTCTTACGGTGAATGGTGCAAGTTATGTGGTGGAATGCACAAAAAACTATAATGTGCCATTCTCAGATTTGATCCCCATTACTTAGCCCCATCGTTTTCCAGTGACGATCACCTTAAGATGGGCGGGAGTAAAAACGATAATGACATCCATCCACCTGAATCCCATCAATCCTCATACCTAGGAGACTTAGAAGACGTAAGTCAAATAGAAAAAAGGATTCTCCAAACACTTAAAGAAATAGAATCCATAATGAAGGTGTGATGTTCATCAAGGAATAAAAGCGAAGGAGAATCGGTGGAGGAACATTCAGGCACAAACAACACCGAGACTAACAAACCTACCCTAGACACTTGCGAAAACGTAGGTGATAGTAGTCCCTGTATCGACCTCGTGATGACAGGCCCCTTTATAGTGTGTAAGTCTCACACCGATGGTTTGGACGGGAGCAAGTTGACTTACACCTTCTTTAACAAGAGCCCGGATAAGGTAAATAAGGGAAGGTTTCGCCCTCCCATTTTTAAATTAGGATTCTATCTTTCCGACAACCTCTTGCATTTTCGTACCTCTCGCCGGAGCCTAAGATATATCCGGCAATACGGTGTTGTTCCGACCAGTAAGGAACCACCCGATAAAAACAATTCCTTAAAAACCTTAGACAAAACTTCATAAAAACCCTGAAACATGAGACCGTGTTCCTCGAGCACGGGGCCGTTTCTAATCTTCTTCCAGACATGAGGGCGTGTTAGACAAACACGGGGCTGTGCCCCTTGTATTTTTCAACACGGGGTCGTGTCAGCCTAGATATGGGTTGTGTCTCACTAACGGACAACATTCTCTGACTCATGAAGGCAACACGGGGTCGTGTTTCCCAGTAACGGGGCCATGTCAACGTGTTGTCACTTTCTATGAAGTCAGCCTTGAGGAGAATGTTTGGAGCCATTCCAAAAAGACCAATATCCTTCCAGATCTTGCACACATACCGAAAATGTATGTTCTTGAAAAGGTTTCCTAAATCCTTCTTGTCTTTACCACTTATAGTCATTTCCTATTCTTCCTTCAACCAAACCTCCATTGAAGCTTCAAGCTCAAAAGCTTCAATTGGAGGATCAAAAGCATGATTTTTAGCTCAAAGTTTTGAAAATATACTATATTAAAACATTATTTTAATTTATTTACGTCCAGAAATGTGAAAAATCAAATAAATTTAACTTAAAATAAAAGTTTTTGAGCTAACATTTCGGTGTTGTTGATTCAGCACGGGGCCGTGCGACTCATTTGTTATTCCAAATCTTTAATGGTTTATCGTGTTTTCTAGCATGTTGAGCCAACATAGCGGAATATCATCCACCAGCTCAAGGAATAACTGCAGAGGAATGGGACTTTCTCTAGAGGCCCCTCTCATCCGATACGTGAGTGCTTTAAGAGAATCTCTCGACGAAATGACCACGGTGGAAGAGGTTCTAAATGACCGAGTGAACTACCTCTCCATGGAATTGGAAGATTGCTTCAGGGAAATCAACCTTCTTCACCAAAGGTTGAATATGTTGGTGGTGCCTCCAATGGAACTAATTTGGCCTCAAGAAGATTGGAATCTTACTAATGAGGTCATTCACCCCACCGAATGGGATGTCGAGATACCGGAACCTCCTATTAATGTTGCCTTTGAGGTTTCGATCAATCCCGCTCCCCTACCTCAAGAAGAGGTTGACAAGGAACCCTTTATCTTCCTTCCGAGGGAGATGGAGGAAATGCTCAACGACCTCTAAAACGTGTATTTTCGGGAATAGCTAGAAGTCCTCCGAAGATTTATCTCGGTTTTCACTAAGCATTCTTAGATCTAAGGAGTAGCTATTATGGGTTTAAAATAAGATCACGTAGGGCATCTATCAAGTATCTATCTATCTAGTTTAGGATCTTAATTTTTATTTCTCCTTGTATTTTTCAGATGAAATGAAAGTATGTTTGGTGGGGGCAAAAATAAAAGTGTGCAAAAGTGATGATAATAGCCAAAGGAGGTTGACCCAGTACCCCATGCATGAAAACAGATGACTCCTGATATGCACAAAATGTAAGAAATAAATTGTATCAAATAGGGTATAAAAACAACCCTTTTTAGTACTAGTATTGGAAAAAGTGTGTTTCTTTGTTTACTTTTGATATTCAGGATAAAATAAGCTCAAATAAAGAAAAGGAACAAATTAATGACAAAAACCAACAAAAAAGACGAAGAAAGGAAGTGGACACATTGTACCGACCCTCCAAGCTTCATCCCAAGAATAAAAGCAACAAGTCAGAAGCCCAACACTAGGCCGTGCCTACCTGGCATGGGTTGTGCCCCAGTCAAGATTCCTTAGAAAATAAAGATGAATAGAAAACGACAAGGGACACGGGGCCGTGTCACCTCATCACGGGCCATGGTCAACTCTCAGATTTGCATATCTGAGTTCGTACAACGAGTATAGAGGTCATGTGGCCGTGCCATTGACACACAGGGTCCTGTCTGCAGAAGAGCTGACAAGAGCATTAAATGAAGGCAGAGAAGATGAAGGACACGGGGTCGTGCCCACCAGGTACAGTGTCGTGTGAGTCTCCTGTTTCCAACTATGAATAGAGGTGCTTAGGTCACTTGCAAACCATCCATTAGCAAACCATTTCTCTCACTTCCACTACCGCAATACCATCATCTTCCACCACTTTAGTTATAGTTAGAGTAGTCTCAGGATCCAAGATCGATAGTAAGAGCTTTTGTCAAACTATGGCCATGCTTGGCTAATCTCTTACATCACTTGGTGAAGACGAAATCTTTTGTGTATTACTTTTGATTTCCATCCTTTGGTCATTTTTTTAATTGGGTATGTATTAATGACTTTAATAACTAGTTTCTTATATTAAAGGTGAATTTTTATTCTATCATTCTTCATGTTTTGTTGATTCACTCAATCGTGTCTTTACCGTCTATATAAAGCGCGTTAACTGCCTGGAAGGGGGTTAGAAGGGTGGTTTGGGTAAAGTTCTTGCCTCGTTCAGTGTATAGATCTTGCGAGGGCCTGATTCAAGCTTATTAGGACTTCTATTGAGGCAGATAGCATCAAATCGGGGGAAGTGAGAACGACTTGTAATCCCTTATAAATAAACTACTATTAAAACTTTAAACCGGCCTTGCAGGACTGTACCCCTGTTGACTCAGACCAATATGGCCGAAGGTAGCGTTGCCTCCAAAAGAGGGACATGCCACTTTTTGCATTAATAACTTACTTAATTATCTTTCAATAATCCGGTCTTGTGGGACTGTATCCCTGCTGACTCAGACCAATATGGCTGAGGGTAGCGTTGCCTCCAAAAGAGGGACATGCCAGTATAACTAAGATAATCTCTTAAAAAACCTGAAGTGCGAAAATCATCAAAGGATACATAAAAGATGAGTCAGAGCCAAGTAATTCTTTCTTGTTATTTGTTTCTTTTATTTATTTTATTTTCTTTCTTTATTTTACATGTTTAAAACTCTTTTTCTCAAAATTTGGGTCGATTAGACGTTGACGATAAACCGGTATTAAAAGCTCTTGTGTCCTTTGACGACCTCGGTATCTTACCATCACTATACTACGCCAACGATGGGTGCACTTGCCATAGCGTGTTGTACAGGGTGATAGTTCTATATATTATTTAATAAATACATATATTATTAAAAATTAGAACAAATCATTTAATAGTGTTAAAATTAAGAATATAATAATTAAACATTAATTGATAGCGTACTGTGTATTTAATCTAAATCCCTTGAATTATGGATCTTTTATGGATTAATATATAGTAAATTGATTAATTTGTGGATGTAGGGTGTAAGTGCATTTCGTTTCCAAACGTCAATATTAATTTTTTTTCTTTCTCATTTTCAAAAGCTTCATTCTCCAACAACAATGGAACAACTAATCCACTAATTATTTTCCTCACAACCTCACTATTCGATTTCAACTTGCATGTTGTAGGCTAGCCATGGACGATGGTCAGAGCTTCCTTGTAGGCCATGGATGCCTTATTTGGGGTTTTTGACATGGCCCAACCGCATAATAACACCGGTTTTCCGGTCTGGCCGCCGACCACTGATACGACCGTCCGGCTACATGTTGAAACGGTCCAACACCATGAACCGGACCGGATAAGGCTGCGGTCGCTAATACGACCGGTCCGGCCTTCCGGTCCGGCCATCAAAACATTGGTTAGGAGTTGGCTACAAAGTCCAATTTTCCTAAAAAGTGTAAAAAGTTATAAAACACCATAATGTCAACCATAAAACACACCAAAAACTCCCAAATAACATAATGAAGATTATTAAAACATCATATATATGGGTTTTGGTTTGTGTTTTAGATGACAAGGCTTTAATTATGGAATGACAAACATCATTGTGTTTTATGTTGATTAGCATGTTGTGTTTTATATTCATAGTTCTACGATGATGTGTTTGAAGTTTTTATGCACTATTAGAGGTTGAATATGGTGTTTTAGTAATATTCACTCTATTATTTGTAGGTTTTAGGTGTGTTTTATGACTCAAATTATAGTATTTTATGATTTTTTATACTTTTTAGGAAATTTTGACCTTGTAGCGGAACCCCACCCATACTATTGTTTATCAATTTATATATACAAAAATCGTTCAACGAAATGTTTCAAGCCTTCGTTGGTGGTATATAGCATATACATCAAAATTGGTTGAAAAATAACTTGATATTTGTAATTTGATCAAAGCACATGTGATGTTAATGAATAATAACATGTCCATACCATACATTATAGTATATCAACAATAAATGTACAAGCCAATATCGTTACCAAAAGATCACATTGAAGAAGAGGAGTAATGATGCATAACCGCTCAAGTCAAATTTTATATTTCGTCTATATACCAAACTCATGAATTCATATTTCATAATAAAGGGAGAACAAATTGCTCTATGAGTCATAATATTATGAAACTTATTATGGTTGTTTATGAATGACTGATAGAAACTAACCTTTAGGTTACATACTAAACCTTCCTTAGTTATAAAATAAATTATGGGTTTCATCAAATTGGCTTTTAAGAAAAAAAATGTTTTAATAGACCAAAACTCGTTTGCCATAATATCAGGAGACTCTCGGAGGTGGACGCGACATTTCTGACTATTCCTTTTAGGAAAGAGGAGATCAAGAGTGTGGTTTTCGAGTGTGGGGCTGACAAAGCGCCGGGGCCAGACGGTTTTAATTTCAATTTCATTAAAAGGTACTTGAAATTATTTGAGAATGACTTTTATAACATGTTGGTTGGTTTTTACAGTAAAGGTACCATTGCGAAGGGGTGTAGTTCGTCTTTCATAACTTTTATCCCTAAAAACAAGGATCCGGTGGGGATGCGAGATTATCGTTCGATTAACCTGATTGGGATGATTAGTAAAACTATTTCTATGGTTTTGGCTAATCGTCTCAAAAAAGTTATAGGATCCATCATCTCCGAAAATCAAACGGCGTTCCTTAAAGGCAGGTACATTCTTGATAGCCCTTTGATGTTAAATGAATTCATAACTTGGATTAAAAAAGATAAAATAAAGGCATTTCTTTTGTAAATAGATTTTGAAAAGGCATACGACAATGTTTGTTGGAGTTTCCTTCTGGATATCCTGGATATCCTGGGACAAATGGGGTTTCCTAATATCTTGTGTAAATGGGTTGAAGGGGTTTTATCCTCGGCTAGATCGACGGTCTTAGTGAATGGGTCTCCTACTTTTGAATTCAGTTGTTCTAAGGGGATCAGACAGGGGACCCGCTATCTCTGTTTCTATTCCTTTTGGTTATGGAAGCCCTATCTAGCATTTTTTTTCAAAGCATGGCAGAAAGGGATTTTCCAAAGTATTCAAACTCCTAATAATGGTCCGGTCATTTCCCATCTTTTCTATGCTGATGACGCTCTCATTATGGGGGAATGAGATAGGGGCAATGTGACGAATGTAGCTAGATGTCTGAGAAATTTTTAATTGGTTTCTGGATTAAAAATTAATTTACACAAATCTAATCTATATGGGCTGGGTGTAGAGAATCGTGATATCAAGGATATGGCTAAGGTGATTGGGTGCAACACGGATAATATCCCGCTTTTCTATTTGGGTATCACGGTAGGTGCCAATATGAATAGAATTAGTAACAGAGACCTAATTGTTGAGATTTTCCCTAAAAGACTGTCGATTTGGAAAGCTAAAACTATGTCAATAGGAGTGAGACTTACTCTGATCAACTCTGTATTGGAGAGTCTCCTTTTTATTACTTTTCTTTATATGAAGCACCGATTGGTATAATTAAGAATCTTGAAGCTAAAATGAGAAAATTTATTTGGGCGTGCTCTAGTGTAATAACAAAATGAATTGGGTGGCGTGAGATTAGGTTACTTGGCCCAAGAAAAAAAGGGAGTTCGGGTATTAATAGATTAAAAGAAGTTAATGATGCTCTCCTTTATAAGTGGGGTTGGAGATATAGGGTCGAAAACCAAAATATGTGGAGGAAAGTAGTGGAAGCTTGTCATAGTAAAATTATGCAAAAAAGTTTCCTTCTTCTTAATGGTAAGTATGTAGGTTGCTGGAATAACATCGTTAAATTGATTTCTAAAATAAAATTAAAGGGGAAGGGTTTAAATCGGATGACTATGGGAAAGGTCGGGAACGGGGCTGATATCCGTTTTTGGATAGACACCTGGGTGGGCGATCTTCCTTTTATGAAAAGATGGCCACATTTGTTTGTTTTGGATGCGTGCAAATCTTGCAGGGTCAAGGATAGAATTGACACGGGACATGGAAATGGCGGTCTTTCTTGGAATTGGGTTGGACAACCGAAGACTGGTACAGAGCTTAAAGAATGGCAGGAATGCCAAGATGTTATCAGCATGGTGAGATTGTCCAATGATACAGATTCATGGAGGTGGAACGATGACAGTCAGGAAGGTTTCTCGGTTAAATCTGTAAAAAAGATGTCAATTGTTGATAGAGGAAGTAGCCAGTTCCCTAACTTCGTCTGGTGCAAATGGATTCCCATCAAATGCAATATTATGGCTTGGAGAGGTAACTTAGATAGGCTTGCTACTAGAGTAAATTTGAGAAGAATGAATGTGGATATTACTATGGTTATGTGCCCTTTCTGTGACGAATACGAGGAATCTGTGATCATTTATTTAGGGCTTGCTCGGTGGCTATTCGGGTGTGGACGACCGTCAGTGTGTGGTGCAACATCCCTCCGATATTCGCTTTCGAATTCAAAGATTTAATGGATATTCATAATTCTCTTCAGATTGGTAAGAAAGCGAAAAAGATTATTCTTGGGCTGGTTATTATTGCGTGTTGGTGTATTTGGAAAGACAGGAACGAATTGGTGTTCAAACAGATCAGGAGAAGTTCTAAAAATATTTTGGTTGAGATTAAGTCGAGAGGATTTGGGTGGATTAAAAATAGATCATCATGTAAATATATTAGTCGGAAAGAGTAGTGTAAATTTCCCATGTATATGCTGTAATTTGGCCCTTTGCCCGTTTGGGTTGGGGGTGTTGTTTTGTTTGGCTTTTTGCCCGTTTGTGTCGGAGGTGGGTTTCTAATGAAGTTTTATTTAAAAAAAAACATATGAGAACATAGAAAGAGGAGAGAGATTGGTTTCTCTCATTGAGATTCCAAGTTCAACTCCAACTACCATCACTAAAGGACATTGGTGATGACAATGAAATTTAGAACTAGGCCACTTTGGAGGTCGCCAGTTTGAAACCGAGCCAAACCGGGTTTTACCACAGTGGGCCTTCGGGCGGGCGGGTTTTCCCAGGAACTGGTGGCTTGGTGGCTCGGGTATGCATCCAACTCTGACCATAATACATTTGCTCGATTGAGGGTATCTAAGGATGCTTATTTGGTGAGTTAGTTGGTCGTTTAAAAAAAAGGAGAGAGATAAACACATTGCTTTTTTAGACACATGTGTCAAGGCATAAAACAAAGCAATACATAAACGTTAGACCGTGGGGTATGGTGGGGCTTGGGTTGGGGGCATGAGTTGACACGTGGAGTTCGAGCCACCCCAACGCCGAGTGACGTGTCCGTGGGGTATGGCCGGGCGTGGGTGCACCCCGTGGGTTGGCGGATTATTAAAAAAAAATACAGAAAATTTAAAAAATAAACACAACATTTAAAAAAAAAGCCTAAAATTTTATTAATAAAAAAGCCTAAAATTACATAATTCCTAAAAATTACAAAAAAAAAACTAGAGCGTTAGGTAAATTTCAAAAAGTGCGAGCTTGTCGAACGCCTTTCGCTCCTTGGCTTGGCCAAACGGTTACAATTTAAAATTCAAACTCAAACACCCCGCTATGACATGGCCAACAAAGCAAATAGGAGGCCGCCACATCGGATCGTTAGCCCGCCCCACGCCCGGCTTCAAACTCAAGCCCCAAGGGCCACGCCGCAACCCAAGCCCACCCGGGGTGGTGGCTTGGGCGTTTTCCCCCAACCCACGCCCCACGCCCCAACCCAAGCCCCATACCCCACACTCTTAGATAAAAATTGGACGCTCTGGATTTCATAAACTACTATTCCTTTTAATGTGTTTTTAATTTAATAATAATAATAATAATAATAATAATAATAATAGATAGATAGATCATAGGATAATAGTTAAAATATCAAATATTATGATACCAGGTAATTTGTTTTCTAGTTTATAGGGGATGGATATTAAATTTAATATCATTACCTCACGGACGAGTAAAATTAACCAAGTGTGGATGCAAATTAGAGATGACACAGAAATAAATACAAAGTGACTTTGCTATTAAGCAAATTGGATTTTAATAATCTAAACGATAACTTAGTGGCCGATAATGATTGGTAGTGACAATGTATCTAAAGCCTTTAGGTGTATTCTAACATTTGGGGTGTTAACGATGACATGACATGTTAACTTACATTATACACTACTTCCTCCTTGTGTTAAGGGGCATTAAATTCGTGAATGATAAATTATTTAAAAAAAAAAAAAACTATTGTTTTAGTTCAATGGTTATGGAGTTTTTTTGTGTCAATGTTGTACATATCTTATAGATAGCCATCCAGGGGTTGAAAGAAATTTGTATAGAGTTATTAGTCGTGCATCGATTTTTTAACAAGCATGACTAAACGGATTAATAGTTGTATATGTGCGAGTTAATACCCAATACCTACATGGCTACACATTAGTAAGTTGTATTTATAAACTGTGCACCAGATTTATAAAAGTTGTATGTTTTTTTTTGAACGGCAAATCACTTTATATATATATATATAAAGAGCCAGCAAGAAACTGGGGAAACAAAATACAAAGGCAAAACACACACAAAACAAAACGAGACAGAATCAAAACAATTACATCGAGTCCAAAAACTTAAAATCTAACCAGTTCCCCCATTTCAGCGATTTCAGCTTCGACCGATTAGAAACCCAGGCAAAAGCGTCTTCTTTAATCGAATCCACAGTTGAAGAAATCGGGATAAACTTGCCTTCGAAGATTTTGGTGTTTCTAGCTTGCCAGATCCTCCAAACAGCAGCCAAAGCAACGGTGTAAACAACTTTCTTCCATCTCGTGTCACCCGGCTGGAGCTTGATATAGTCCAACAAATCTGCAAGACTAAGAATGTTGGAAGGGTACGAGATCCGCATCCAAGAGCATAAGTTCCACCATATACACTTAGACCACAGACAGGACACGAAGATATGCGAAGAGTCTTCGTCTCTTATCCCACACCTAGGACAAGAAGCGTCCGCAAGCTGGATTCCTCGATGCATAAGCCCCATTCTGGACGCCACCTTACCAAGAAGGGCTCTCCACATCAACACATTGGCCTTCGGAGGGGCCCAATAGTTCCAAGAGAAAGAAATCGGCTCGGTGGAGTTGCTACCCTCTTCTAAATCCAATCTAACCTGTTTAACGGAGAATGATCCATAAGGATCGTTATGCCACTTCCAGCGAGACCCGGACTGGATCAGCTTCTCCTTGACAATAAAGCCGTCTTTAGCAAGATCAGATTCTACCGAAATTATTCCCCTCCAAACCCCCGGGATCGTCTTTATAATCGGGATGAACGGATGAGGACTGTTCTGAACATTGGAGTGATGAATAGCACGAATGACTTCAGCCCAAAGTTGGTTCGGAAACTCTTTGAACCTCCACCACCACTTTAATAACATTGCTTTATTAAACCCATACAACATGCCTAGTCCCATACCCCCCAATTTCTTCGATTTAGTAAGGAAATCCCACCGCAACCACCTCATCTTGTGACCCGTGGCCGTTTTGCCCCATATAAAGTCTCTCCTTATTTTCTCTAGTTTATTTAAAACACATTTCGGTGCTGAAAACAAAGAGAGGAAGTAAGACGGGAGGCTACCAAGAACCGATTTAGCAAGCGTCATGCGGCCGGCGAAGGAGAGGTACTTGGCTTTCCACTTGGACAATTTAGCGGAGAATTTATCTATAACCGGTTGCCAGAACTTTGCTTTTTTCATATTAGCACCGACAGGCATCCCCAAATAAGTAAATGGAAGGATCCCGGTATCGCACTTGGCTATAGAAGCATAATCCGCCACTTCGCTAGTAGAGGTGCCTATCCCATATATTTTGCTTTTTTGACGATTCACTTTGAGGCCCGAGACGAGGTGTAACCATCTTAGGAGACGATTCAGGGTTAGAATATTGGATTCGGACCACTCGCTAATAAAGACTACATCATCAGCGAAACAAAGGTGAGAGATTAACGGCCCATTGTTAGGGAGTTTACAACCCCGAAACAAGCCCAAGTCACAAGCTCTTTTCATAAACACACTTATGATCTCCATCACAATAACGAACAAGAATGGAGAGAGAGGGTCGCCCTGTCTGAGCCCTCTCTTAAATTTAAATTCTTTGGTAGGCGAGCCATTCACGAGGATCGAACCCCATGCGGATTGGAGACACCCTTTAATCCAAGAGATCCAAGTCGGCGGAAAAGCCATTTTTTCCATCATTCGAAATAAAAATTTCCAGTTGATTGTATCATACGCCTTTTGGAAGTCCACTTTAAAAACTAACATTTTCTTTTTAGACTTTTAGGCCCAAGCGACGATTTCGTTTAGAATAAGAGGGCTGTCAATGATATTTCGACCTCCCACAAAGGCCGATTGGGAAGGATCAGCAATCTCGTTTACCACTGGCTTAAGTCTGTTCGCTAAGACTTTAGCTAAAATTTTGTATAAATATCCCACGAGCGAAATCGGCCAGAAATTAGACAACTCCTGAGGATCTTTAGTTTTTGGGATCAAGGCTATAAAAGTAGAATTGCACCCTCCACTAATCGACCCATGCTGAAAAAATTCATTAAAGAAAGCCATAATAAGGGTTTTGAAATTATCCCAGAATACCTTAAAAAATTTCAAGGAGAACCCGTCAGGACCCGGAGCTTTCCCACCATCGCACCCTTTTATCGCCAACCAGATTTCCTTTTCCGAAAATCTTTCGCAAAGACTCGCTTTGTACTGATCAGGTATAGAATGAATACCTCTGTAAGTCCGGTCTTCTTCTAATGGGTTCCGAAAACTGAATTTTGAACCACTTTTTAATCTGATCTTTTAGAGCCGTAGGATCTGAAATGAATCTGCCGTCAAATAAAAGACCATTAATCATGTTTCTCGAAGCATTAATCGCTACTGCCTTATGGAAAAAGGCGCTGTTTTCATCCCCGAAACGAATCCAGTTGGCTCTGGCTTTTTGAAGAATGTCCGAGTTGAGGGTGGACTTTAGTTTATCAAGTTTAGCGCGAGACTCGGCTCTGGATGTTTTCTCTTCTTCCGATAATCTGCTGGTAATGGCTTTCTGCTCAATTCTCTCAATCGACTCCTCCAACTCGGTGATATCCTTTAGGCGACCTATTGAAGCCTGTTTTCTCCAAGACTTGATATTAACCTTGATGCTTTTAAGAGTGTTGAGAAGGACCACATCCGAAGAAACCCGAACACCCCCCGAAACGGTCGAGACAGACACCGAGTTTATAGCATTAGCCACTATATCCGTCAACATTTGGTCACCAATCCACGAATTAAAGAACTTGAACGGAATGGGTCCAAAATCAGTTGAAGAGCAAGATAGAGAGATTGGGCAGTGATCCGAGAGGCCCTTTTTATGAACTTCAGCAACAACGTTTGGCCAGAGACTTAGGAACAGATCATTCACTAAGAACCTGTCTAATTTGCTAAGCTTCACATCTTTATGGCCAGAGATGAAAGTAAATTTTCCACCACACATCGAATATTCCATTAGGCCAGCACTTGTTATAAAACCATTAAAGGCTTCTGATGAACCCCTGTCTAACCTGGAATTTACTCTTTCATCTATAGACCTGACTTCGTTGAAGTCGCCCAACAGAATCCACGCCCCCTCAAAGTGATTAATAAGGGCCAACAGTTCAGACCATAATGATCTTCTGCTTATATGGTCATTAGGAGCGTGCACATTAATAACATTTAAAGAATCATTCAAGCCCACCAACTGACCTGAAATACAAAGAAATCTAGGATTTTTAGTGACCTGGTTTGCCGTAAAAATGTCTGGGTTCCAAATAGAAATCAGGCCTCCTGATCTACCGGAAGAGTCCACTGTATCGACGCTCATCGGAGACGAGTCCCAAAACCTCCGAACGACCAGCTCCGACAGATTCGATTGATGAGATTCCTGAATCCCTATAAAATCAGCTCTAACCTTCCTCTTAAGATTACGAATCCACGGACCTTTCCGATTGTCCGACACCCCATTTAAATTGACAGAAATAAAATTCATAGATTCCTATTGGCTTCCAATTCCCCACAGACCAGCTTTTTGACATGGTTTTCAAACCCATCAACCACAATCCCCAGTTTAGCACCAAAATCCATTGTGTGGGCCGCCTCTTCTTCCACAAACGTACGAACATGATTCTCTCCCGGAGTCGGATCCGGGTCAATTCCTATCTCAACCTCTGCCTCTGGGACTTCCGCAGCCACAGCGGACTGCTCTACCTCCGTTACTGCTACCTGACCTACAACGGGAGCATCAGGATCCGAGGTATGGTTAAGAGCCCTTCTTTCTTTGTTCACCCTTCTAATGATATCTTCCAGGTTAAACGGATCAGAGTCTTCATCGTTACCTACTTCCTGATTAAGGTCTGGTATGTTTGAGGAATGGGCCTTATCTTTGGGCTTTTTAAAACGAGAAGGGCGTAAAGTGATGTAGCTGGGCCTATTATCACCGCATGAAGGCCCACCAAGGTCAACACTTGGATCCAAATTAATATTCTCACCAATACCTTCTCTCACATCAGAATGCGGCGGGCTGTGGGTCCCCAAAAGATGCATGCTTGCAGATTTATTGGGAGAATAGAGGGCTTCATTAGTTCCCATGCACGTTATGGGGGATCCAACCGACCGCCCTTTCGAGTTCCCATACGCCTGCTGAGGAGACTCTTCAAAAACAGACGAGCACACCGGAGATCCTGGCACCGAATCCGATTCCGGCGAACTAAGGAAATCCGGGAACCACTGTCCCTGAATTTCCTCAACCCAAACTGTGAATATGTGATCATTCCATGAAAGTGTTACCTCTGAGGAATATCTACTGCCGGACTTGAGTAAAATAGCCATCCTATCTTCCGCCATGTTTCCATCCGATGCCTCTGCCTCAGACTGCACTAGAAGTCTCCCACAACGTTCACCAATTTTATTGAACACTTGACGGTCCCACAGGGTAATAGGGACCCCCGTGACTTTTATCCAAGCTACCCTTTCATAAAGCGGCGGAATCCCATCCCATACATATAACCTTGAGAACCATCTTTCCCAGATTTCAGCTTTATTGATACGGAAATCTTTAGCTTCCTCTGCATGTGAAAAACACAGAAGCACTTTAAGACCACCCACATATCTAAGATCAAATCCATCATCCATAATGCCGGAGAGAAGATTCTTTAGATCGTTGAGGGTATCCAAATCTTTAGTTTCGCCAATAAGAGATCGGTACTGCCACTGTTTCTTCATGTCCGATATCAAGGGAGGTAGTTCAAGCTTGAAACCTGGGCTAGCCTTCCTAGTAGGGCATACCGCTTCACTAAACGTTTTCTTCGACACCAGATTGGCCGCGGAGGGTCCCGGAGGTCTCCCATAATTCGATTCAAACACCGGAGGTTTGAGTCTATCGAAGACCGGAGGCCTTACTTCACTCTTGTTTGGTTCAATCTTAGCACCAAACCTATCGTATTTAGCCAGGCTAACTTCTATAACAGCACCGTCAATCCGGACTTCTTTGAGCACATCGATCCATTCAGACGGATCTCTCACATTAGATAGTTTGAGGAAACCAAACTTATTCCCCGCCCTATCTTTTTTTAGAGGGACAAACACATCCTCCAAGTTATCCAAGTGAGCAAAGGCTTGTTTCAACATGGCTCGATTACACGGTTCAGGGAGATTGGAGATGAAAAAAGACGTTGAGTTTCTAAGTCTATATTCCCTGTTCCTGAAAACCTTTTCCTGTCTAGCCTCCTTCTTGCTTAAGACAGTGTACCAACTGTCATCCTTTAGATAATGGTTGCCTTTTATCTTTTCTTGCTCCATCTCCTTTCTAAATCGTAAGTCATTCAGGGGCCCTGGTTGTTGGCGAAAAACTTGACCTCTACGACCTCCACGTCCCATGAGAACCAGCACTTTAAAAGTTTAACAAGATTCGAAAACAGTCTAGCTGGACTATAAAGATAGCCGCGACCGATTCAGACTTGCTAAACAATCAAGGACTGGGAAGGACGAGGAAGAAGACCGAAAAAAAGAACCACACGAACGAAGGCAGACCAGAAAACCGACAAAGCACAAAACTATGCTAACAATCTCGTTATGATCGACAGAGGAAGAAACACTCTGGATCAATCACAGGCTGTTATACAACGTTTGAGCAAGGTGCGGCAATGGCAGACGACTTTTCAGCTTCTAGAGAGCATTTTTTTTTTATAAAAGTTGTATGTTAATGGGTTAATAAGTATTTAAAAGAAAACGTATAGGTTAATAACACAGATTGAACAAAGTCGTTGAGAGTGCATTTAGTGCGTATCCTCTTGATGCCAAATAAATTGAATGTATATAGTAATGGCCTACTTAATTTATTGTGTAGGCATGGTCTTCCGACCATGACTCAATCATGGTTAATGTACAATAATTTTCCAAACATGTGGGCTCATAGACTTCTCACAAATTAATTTTTTTTCAATGGCAAATTTATTTCAATGGTCTGTATGACTTAAACTCAAGACCTCTACTCTTAAGATATTTAAAAACTTTGTATTTGCCAATAGACCATCATCCCAGTAGTTAAATCACAAATTACTTAATTACAAAAAAAAAAAGTCTTATTGTTTTTCAAATTATAACAACACAACTTTATATACATAGGGGTTAGTTAACGTACAGCTTGTGTTAACGTACACTGCGTACGAGATTAAGTTACAACATGCGAACTTCATTTTTCACATGCGATTTTTTATAACATGTTATTTTTTCACTAGTACAGCATGCTATTTTCTCAGTTTCAACATGTGATTTTTTTTGTTTTTTCAACATGCGACTTTTTATATTTTACATCATGCGACTTTTGAGTTATAAAGATTATAACGTGCGAAATTCAAATCTCGTACGCTCGTACGATAAGACATATTGTACATTACACTTTAAATATATATATATATACACACATATATATACATACATAAGGGAAGGTTCATTGGGGAACACTAAAAAAGTGGGGAACAACGGGGAACCGACTCAAACGAACTCCGATTGGACTCATTCCAGCGGCGTTGGAACCGGCTCGTCGAACCCTAACTAAGATCTCTTAACCCTAAATCCTAACTCCTAAACTCTAAACCCTAAAGCTAAAAAAATAAGGCTAAAACTTAAGCTAAACCGTAAAATCTAAACTATAAACCCTAAAGGCTAAACCTAAAGCTAAAACCTAAAGCTAAACCCTAAAGCTAAACCCTAAGGCTAAACCCTAAAGTTAAACCCTAAAAGCCAAACCCTAATATATTTAGGGTTTAAAAAAGGTTAATTTGCACGGTAACCCCGACCGCGGAGGGGATCTCCCCTCCCAGTTCACTACCCGACAAAGATCCCTGGCAGAAAGTATCCTCTGGTCGTACTCGAGTGGGATTGAACCCGAGACCTCTCCAAATGAGGGTCCCCGAGAGACTTTAGCAAGGATGTCGGTGGCCACTTGAGCTAGCCCAATTGGTTAAATATATTTAGGGTTTAGGGGTTATGATTTAGGGTTTAGGGTTAAGAGATCCTAGTTAAGGTTCGACGAGCCGGTTCCAACACCGCTGGAATGAGTCCAATCAGAGTTCGTTTGAGTCGGTTCCCCACTGTTCCCCACTTTTTTAGTGTTCCCCAATGAACGTCACACTACATACATACATACATACATACATACATACATACATACATACATACATACATACATACATACATACATACATACATACATACATACATAGGGGAAGGTTCATTGGGGAACACTAAAAAAGTGGGAAACAGCGGGGAACCGTCTCAAACGAACTCCGATTGGACTCATTCCAGCGGCGTTGGAACCGGCTCGTCGAACCCTAATAAATCCTAACTCCTAAACTCTAAACCCTAAAGCTAAAAAATAAGGCTAAAACCTAAGCTAAACCGTAAAATCTAAACTATAAACACTAAAAGCTAAACCCTAAAGGCTAAACCTAAAGCTAAACCCTATAGCTAAACCCTAAATCTAAACCCTAAACCCTAAAGCTAAACTCTAAACCCTAAAGCTAAACCCTAAGGCTATCGGAGTTCGTTTGAGTCGGTTCCCCACTGTTCCCCACTTTTTTAGTGTTCCCCAATGAACCTCACACTATATATATATATATATATATATATATATATATATATATATATATAGTGTGAGGTTCATTGGGGAACACTAAAAAAGTGGGGAACCGACTCAAACGAACTCCGATTGGACTCATTCCAGCGGCGTTGGAACCGTCTTGTCGAACCCTAACTAGGATCTCTTAACCCTAAACCCTAAATCATAACCCCTAAACCCTAAATATATTAGGGTTTGGATTTTAAGGTTTAGCTTTAGGGTTTAGCCTTAGGGTTTAGCTTTAGGGTTTAGGGTTTAGCTTTAGGGTTTAGTTTTAGGTTCAGCTTTAGGTTTAGCCTTTAGGGTTTAGCTTTTAGGGTTTATAGTTTAGATTTTACGGTTTAGCTTAGGTTTTAGCCTTATTTTTTAGCTTTAGGGTTTAGAGTTTAGGAGTTAGGATTTAGGGTTTAGGGTTAAAAGATCTTAGTTAGGGTTCGACGAGCCGGTTCCAACACCGCCGGAATGAGTCCAATCGAAGTTCGTTTGAGTCGGTTCCCCGCTGTTCCCCACTTTTTTAGTGTTCCCCAATGAACTTTCCCCTATATATATATATATATATATATATATATATATATATATATATATATATATATATATATAGGGGAATGATCCACTAAAACGTGGATTTTGCCTAAGTAGCCTAAGAAAGATTGTGATGATGACATGTGACACTCCTAATAAGTAGGAATGAATGACATTTTGGTTTTTATAAATAAGAGTGAAAATGACATGTGGCACCTCTTTTGTTTTTTAAAAATACAAAAAAAATCTAGCACAAAAAAAACTAGTACAAAAAAATCTAGCACAAAAAATCTAGTACAAAAAATATAGCACAAAAAATGTAGTACAAAAAAATATAGCAAAAAAAAAATCTAGTACAAAAAAATATAACACGGAAAAATTCAGCAAAAAAATGTAGTACAAAAAAATCCAGCACAAAAAAATGAGGAAAAAAATGTAAGACAAAAAAATTCAGCACAAAAATATAGTACAAAAATTCAGCACAAAAAAATGTTATACAACATAGAAATACAACACATTTAAGTGGGTTTTTTTAGTCTTCATATTTTATATAGCAATAAGGTACTCAAATTAAAGATAAAAAGACGCTTGATTTTACGGTGAAATTTTTATGAAAAAATAATGTCGTATAAAAAAATTATGAACGTTTAAAAAATGGGGGTGGAATATGCATGTGCCTTGCATGTGGAGAGAGAAATTCCATAAATAGGATTTTCCCAAGATACCCTTGCACTACTCCTTTCTCCTACCCTTTCATCTTAACTATTGATTTGAAAAATGAATGGTTAAGATTACTTCTCATCCTACTTAAGGAAAATTAACTTTTTATTTGATCTTACCTCTCTCTCTCTCTCTCTCTATATATATATATATATATATATATATATATATATATAGGGGAAGGTTCATTGGGGAACACTAAAAAAGTGGGGAACGGGGGAACACTTTTAAAAATTATACTTAACATGTTAAAAAAAATATTTTTCTAAATTTTTTTCGGCGCTTTTTCTTATAAATACAAGTAGAAACATTTTTGATAAAAAAAATCAAAAACTAAAAATATAAAAAAATGTTTAAAAAACAGTTATATCTTATAGAATTAACTTAACATGTTAAAAATAATTTTTTTTAAAAACTTTTTCAGCGCTTTTCTTTATAAAAAGGAGGAGAAACTAGTCGAGTAAAAAAAAATTTCTAAAAATTTTTTTTAGCCTTTTTATAATTGTTTTTTTTAATATTTTTAGTTTTTGATTTTTTTTATTAAAAATGCTTCTACAAGTATATATAAGGAGAAGTGCCAAAAAAGATGTTTAAAAAATTTATTTTTAAAATGTTAAGTTAAATTTTTAAAGGTGTTCCCCGGTTCCCCACTTTTTTAGTGTTCCCCAATGAACCTCACACTATATATATATATATATATATATATATATATATATATATATAGAGGTAGGTTAACATACATTAAGTGTTATCGTACATCACGTACGCGAAGCAGGCAACCGTCGGATCCGGCCCTAATCACGCATGGGACACAAAAAATAACGCATGGGATCAGTTTTTGTAAGATAATCACGCATTGGAACATTATTACGCACGTTCATTTGATGAAAAGTTGGTGATAATCACGCATGAACCCTAATTACGCACGTTCTATGGTTTGTCGCGTATGATAACGTAGGATAAGCCTTTTTGTACATTATACTTATTCTATATATATATATATATATATATATATATATATACATATACATACTACTTTAATAAGCATATAGGAAGGGCAAGAATGGTCATTTGCCATTGTACAACCATTTAAAGCCCATTATACAAGCACTTAAGCACAAAGTGTTGAAAACTTCTTTTCAACACATGCTGTATAGCTATGAAATTTGGGCGGCCCTTTTTCAAAATTCAAATCACTTCTCAAATCTCACAATCCCAAAAGCATAGGATCCTCTTGAAATAATTTGAAAACCCACCGTCTCTCTCTGTCCCTTTCTTCTCTCCTCAAAACCCACATCCACAGCCACAATCCCCTCACTATCCGTATCCATGTTTCTGTTTTCCTCTCATACTACTAAAGAATTGCGATGATGTTGGAACAGATTGGTAGAGATGAAGAAGACGATGGGGGTATATTCTGGCGGTGGAGCAGCGGCAACGACGTCTCTTTCAAGGATTTGTGTCGCCATCTCTCAAGAAACCCTAAAAACTCATCAGAGCCCAAATCCAGATCCATCGCGGTACCAAGAAGACCACGCTAAGATCTGCAATTCATGGATCTCTCATTTCTTATCCACCTCCATCTACACTCTCTATCCTTCTCTCTAAAAAAACCCTATATACTCCTCACATCACAGACTAAATCCAGATCATCAAGGTATGGATTTCACCCATTTACATCTTAATTTTCCTTCTAATCAAGTGTTTTCTTAGTTATCTTGGTATATCTAGGGCCATGGTGACAAAAAGAGAAAGAAAAGCAACAAATCTGGAATTGATAAACGGAGGTAAGTTGTTCATGTGAGGGCAAAGAGAGGGAAATTTTCATGGGACTATCTTTCCTTCTTCACATACATGATATTCTATTTTGAGATTTCGAAGATTACAGAGGTATGTCTTGTTTTTACAAGAACCCTAATTACAGAAGTTGTAGCTTTTGAGGTTATTGATGTAGATGGCTGTAAAGATCTTGAATGGTAAGTACAAGTATATATGTAATTACCATTCTCATTGGACACACCTCGAGCATCATATGATATGGACCTATCAAAAACCAACCAATTTTTTTTACTTAAGTGACATAGGTTAACAGAGGTTTAAAAGTAATTTTGGGGAAAAATAGTTTCAGACAGGTGTAAGTTATGAGGTTGTTGCTAATTTGTTGTGAATTACTGCATTGTTGGTCCACGTTTAACAAGATCCTTTCGTTGTGTATTGCTTGCAGTGTTGTTGAGTTTATGGACCTGAAAGTTGTGGCGAACACCATTCCAGTGGACATTGTTTACACTTTTGATGTGGTTGTCTGTGCCACTGATCCTTTCAATTGGATTTACCGATGCGCTCTCCTGGATTATGAAGCATTCCGGCAATAAGTTGCTAGAATTACAGGCACACCCTACTCTGTTAGCAAATTGTTTTGTTAGCTGGTTGTTTTTGTTCAGGTTTGTTGTTCTTGGTAAGAAGTTAGCAATAAGTTGCTGGAATTATAGGCACACCCTACCCTGATTTTCCTTTTTGGCGAATTTGTAACTTCACTTTATGTTCTGCTTTTAGACTTTTAATTGAGCTTTTTGAAAAGGTAGCCGAACACTGACCCAAATAAGCTCGGTTCAATCGTGACCCTTTTATCGCCCCTCTCAATTTTAACCCAACAACTATAAAGATGCTGAGCAATCTAAAGGTAATTGCTGTTTGCATCACTTCACATTCTTGTTTAACACTTGTTTGTTGATGGGGTGTGTTATTGTAACTTATAGTGATTTATATGATTTATGCAGTTTTTTAGGTTCCTGTTATTGCGGTTTTGTTCAAGATAATGAAACGTCGATTTTCCATTATCCAGGTTCATTAAGAGACTCTTATAGGAATCTGCCTACATCCCGATTATTTTCATTCGGATTATTAACTCCATCCATTTTTCTCCATAAAGTCGGGGTGAAAAACAAAAATAATACCCCTGACTTAACGAACAAAAAAAAAAGGATGGAGTTAACGAGCCGGGTGAAAATGACAAGATTTCAAACCTTTGAATCCAATTGCGGAAAAACAAATTGTTGGCTGAACGTCGCAAAATTAGCCAAACCTCAGGGACGAAAATGGCATTTTACTTTTTAGTGAATTATAATCAAGTTTTGAACTTTAATAGTTTTCATCAGGTATGTGACTTCGGTTTTTTTATTTTCAATGAAGTGAGAGTAGAAGGATTGGAGACGCTCAATTTTCTTGATAATTTGCAGCAGGGGAAAAGGTTCACAGAGCAACCAGATGCCATCACCTTTGACGAAGAGGTTGATAGTATATACATAGTTACATACATATATGCATTCGCATTTTTATACAATCGGGATTGTGTTTTTTTTAATATAGTATTATTTGATAGGTCAATCAAGTTTATACAAGAACACCTGGTAACATAGCCATTACATAGCAAGTTCAACCCCACCCTGTTTAGCCCGTTTACAACTTTATTACAACCTGCCAACCTATTCATGACCTCCGTTTAACCCTTTTAGAATTTGAGTACAACCCATTTACAACCCGCCAACCCATATTCAGCTGCGACCCGTTTAGATAAATGGGTTACATGGGTCGTGTTCGGGTTACATGGTGTTCTCTATGATCCGTGTCAAAACAAAGGGTTTTCTATTTTAACTTTACGATTCGTCTCCAAATGCGTACTTTTTGTATCTTTGAATTCCAATATTATGTAAAACCATGAGAGACTTGTACCCTCCAAAATTTTGAACTTGTAATGGTTATTAACGAAATAAACATATATAAAAAAACTAAATTTGATTTGCAGCGCATCCTTTGAAAAGTATTTTTTATGATGGTACATTTTCGAGCTAAAATTCTGGATCTGCCTTGTAAACTTTTGTGTTCTTTTGAGTTTAGTATTCAAGTAAAAATTCAAATTCGTGTACGTTTACTTTCAAGATTCATTGAATTTTGCTCTCTTTAACTTCAAGATTCATTTCAAAATGCATGCTTTTGTTCCCTTTATATATATTAAAGATTTATGTTTCATATAGCTCTATATTTATCTACTTTAAGATTCATGTAATATGGAAATTTTGCTTTCTTTTATCTTCTAGAATCATGCCCAGACACATATTTTTGTGCTTTAACATTTTCAAGATTCATGTAATACACATATTTCACTATTCATGTCCATGCATTATATAATCTATTTCCTTATTGTTGGAAAACACAGAATTGTGGACTCCATGGGACAAATGTTCCGAAAGCAGTGGTTTCTGGGTTTGCAGACAAAGATTACAAGACAATGCTGGATTCCGGTGTTCTCGAAAATCCAATCAATTTAAAACCATTAGAAGAGTGGAAAGGATATCAAGTGCTTTCGGTAATCTCTTCGAGTTATTGTAGTGGTCATCTGGATGCTAAAACTGTAGCATTTTATGCTAAAACTTAAAAGTAGATATAACCGATGCCATTTTCAAGATAATGAAACGTCGATTTTCCATTATTCAGGTTCGTTAAGAGACTCTTATAGGAATCTGCCTACATCCCGATTATTTTCTCTGCTTGGAGAACGACGAAGACGATGGGATGGCAACGATGGCTCTGCAAACTGCAATCCTTTAACACCGTTCCTTGCTCGTGATTCTCTTTGGCGATGAAAGAGGACTTTATACATCAATATTGGGTTCTTAAAGAGTTAAGAAAGAAGGGTTTGTACCCAAGCTTCTGATATCAAGGTGTAATTTCTGATTTTCAATATTTTTATTTGGTTTTCATATCAAGCAGTTTGTTTTGAAATACAGTTTTAGAGTTTCATTTTTTGTTTGAAGTTTGCTTATTTATACTAACTAATCGAACAATATCAATTTTTTATCATTTTCAGAGAGCCCCATATGGAAATTTATGCATAATAAATAGTTTACCATGTTCGAAAAACCTTAAAAAAGAACAAAGTTTTATGATCTTTCTTGATTTTGATACATTTTGCTGTATTTATTGGGAGTGTGAAGATATAGATCTTGATTTTTGTTACATTAATGATTTATTCTTTTAAGAATCATCAGATTGTTGTGTAGAGACAGGAAGCTGGTGAATGGTGCACTGTGCGGGTGTTAGCTTGTGACTGACTTACATTACTGGTATAATCAAAAGGTCACATGAGGTTATGCTGGAAAGTCAGTTGTGAGGACTCCTTGCATTCATTGGTGATGTGCTTGAAGTACACAGATAATTGATGGGAGTACAACGATATGTTCAATTGGCTAAAAAGACAATGTATTAGGCGAAATGAAGGAAGATGTGTGCCGCCCGCTAAAACTATCACCCCCGACGCCTATTAAATGAGTAGCACATTGCAAGTTATCGTTGACCCGTTCATAAGTTAATGAGCCGTAAATTCCATTTCTAAGTTAGCTTATTTATTGGCTTCCCGCAATTTTTACTCATTTAAAAAAAAGATGCTTCATAATTAGGACATAACTGATTAAACAAATTTGAAATGCTTTTGGATAAGGGATGCTAACAATCTATGGGATATGTAAAAAAATTGTATAATCACCTTATGCCTTGGGTACGAAAAGCCCACCGTTTTTGCGCTAAATTTTTTTATAAGGATGTTAAATATATGCTTCTTTTGCCAATTTGAAGGTACTTACGCATATAATATACCTACTTGGGGCACACTATTTAGCCAAATTGATTCTTCTTTTAAAAATGAGAATGGAGCTTTAAACAATGCTGGGAGGCCTAGCCTTAAACAAGTGTGTTATTCTTATTTTAAACGTTAGTTATGCAGAATATATTTTTGGCCAATGTTATACCATCAACTATACTTGTTTTGTGACATTGGCTCTTTATTTGGGTTTTTGGATGGATAATAAAGCCCATAAGGTTCTCTAATTCTCCGCAAATAAAGTTTTGTTTGATGTAGACTTTTTGTGATTAAAGTGTAGACTTTGTAAACATGTATATGCATTTAAATATATGCGTGAATCATACGTGTTTATGCTATTATACGAGTTTACCGAGTTACATATTTGTTGCAACTTATGTTGACGCTCTTGAACACCCTCAAGTCAACGCTTCGAATGTTAAATATAGATCAGAAATTACAGGCGGATTGGTTTGATTAGTTTTGAGCTTATGGTTGTGCTTTTGTTGGTTTGGCACAGTTCGGTTTGTTTACATCCTTTTAAACTCTTTAAATCCCCATGACCGATTTTGAAGTACCTTAACTGAAAATTTAGATTTTAGTTATGACCCAACTGAACTGAACCTTCTCATGCACACCCTTATAATTACTAACAAGTGTTGTGTTTTCTGTTGCATCACGAATTTGGTTTTGGTTATGGCTCAAAACCGAACCGCCCCGTACATAGCCCTAAACTCACCAACATAAGTGATATGTTTCCCGCCGTATCGCGCGGGTAAACGACTAGTATATATATATATATATATATATATATATATATAGGGGACCGCTAAAATGAGAACCACCTCCAGTTGTAAGAACCGTGAGAACTACACGGTACGGGGCGAGGTGGACCAAATTTTTTTTTTCAAAAACGTAGATGCATGTATTATAAACACATTTGTAAAAAAAATTCAAAAAAAAAAAAAAGTCGGGTGTGTAGTTTTGAGCACCCAAAGTTTGCGTTTACGGGACCCGTAAATTTTACCCGTAAACACAAACTTGTGGTGTTCAAAACTACACACACGACATTTTTTTTTGAATTTTTTTTACAAATGTGTTTATAATACAAGTATCTACGTTTATGAAATTTTTTTTTGGTCCAACTCGCCCCGGATCAAAAAGTTCTCACGGTTCTTACAACTGTTGGTGGTTCTTATTTTAGCTATATATATATATATATATGTATGTATATATATATGTATATGTATGTATATGTATATGTATGTATATGTATATATATATGTATATGTATATATATATATGTATATGTATATGTATATATATATATATATGTATATGTATATATATATAGGGTAGGGATCTTAAGAGAAGTCCACCCTATTTGAGAAACTTGAGAAACAATCTGGACCACACATTTTACCTAAGCAAAAAATGCAAAAAAAGGTGAAAAAAAATGCAAAATTTTTTTTTTTTTGAAAAATCGCTGATTTTTCTTTTAAGTATTAAAATTTTTTTTAAAAAAAAAAAAAAAAAATTTTTTTTTGGATTTATACACATGTGTATATTGTTAATCTTTTAACTATACATATATGTATATTGTCAATTATACATATATGTATATACATGTTTAAAATTGAAAAAATGTGTATATTGTTAATCTTAAACCATAAACCCTAAAGCTAAACCCTAAACTCTAAACCCTAAAGCTAAACCCTAATGCTAAACCCTAAAGCTAAACCCTAATCTAAACCCTAAAGCTAAACCCTAATGCTAAACCCAAAAGCTAAAACTAAACACTAAAGCTAAACCCTTAATGCTAAACACTAATACAAACCCTAAAGATAAAGCTAAACACAATAGTTAAAGCTAAACTCAAAAGCTAAACCCTAATGCTAAACCCTAAATACTATTGCTAAACCCTAATACTAAACCCTAATGTTAAACCCTAAAGCTAAACCCTAAACCATAAAGCTAAACCCTAAATACTAATGCTAAACCCTAAATAACACTTATTTTTCAATTTTAAACATGTATATACATATATGTATAATTGACAATATACATATATGTATAGTTAAAAGATTAACAATATACACATGTGTATAAATAAAAAAAAAAAAATTAAATTTTTTTTTTTAATTCTTAAAGAAAAAGCAGCGATTTTTCAAAAAAAAAAAAAAAAAAAAAATTTTTTTTTTTACATTTTTTCACCTTTTTTTTGCATTTTTTTGCTTAGGGAAAATGTGTGGTCCAGAATGCTTCTCAAGTTTCTCATTTAGCCTACTACTTCTCACATGATCCTTATCCTATATATATGGGATATATATAAGAAATTAAATATGAATTAAATAGACTTATAATAAAAAACATAAAGAAATTTTAAATTTCAAGTCAATGATAACAATTAAAAACAAATGATCATGGGATTAATGATATTGCCTTCTCTTCTATATATGAAGTTAAAGTAAAATTGCTTAAATTATTTTTTCAAAAAACGAAGTAAGTTAAAGTAAAATTGCTTAAATTATTTTTTCAAAAAACGAAGTAAAAAATTTACATACTTTTATGTTGTGTCTATGTGGGTAGTGGGTGGTTGTGGACTTTGTGGTTATAATTTTATAATTCGTTACGGCCCAACAACAATTGCTTATGAAGTGCATCATGACATGACCCACCAAGACCAAGGCCCATATACGTTGTCATCAAATTTATCCGACCTACCATACCGACAACCGTAATTCAATGTGATACCATGTTTTAAAAACGGTTTTTATAACCGATGAATGCTTAACCCTAAAATTTCATAAATATACAATTTCAACTTATGGTTTATGGTTTGCACAAAAAACATATTTAGGTACTAATAGTTTAAATCACCTTCTAGGGTATTAAATTTTCATTTTGTAACGTTTGGAGATATTAACTTCTAGGGTATTAACATAGTTAGTGCATCTGATTTGCACAAAATAACATACTTAGGTACTAATATTTTAACAAACAATTAACGTTAATACCTCCAAACGTTACAAAATAAAAAGTTAATACCCTAGAAGGTGATTTTAAACTATTAGTACCTAAGTATGTTATTTTGTGCAAATCACAAGGACTAACTATGTAATTAACTCTAAAAATAATCTAAAATTAAAAAATCAAAAATCAATTTCCCAACAATTTTTTTTAAAATAAAAGTCTTAATTGGTTTATAGCAATGGAGTGTTGAATGTATCAAGTTTACGATCTCTTAAAAGATGAAATTCATTATCATCACCATCCTTATCAACAAGAACCTAACTATTTTCGTTTCCTATAATATAAAAATTGAATTATTAATTACGAGTAATCATAATATACTAAAATTACGTAAGATAAGTATCATATGTAACAAGTAACCTTGTGTTTGAGAAGCCAATTCATCCTCGTTAAAAACTCAAAATTAAATATGGGTATTGAACATTAATCTTGAATAATTAGTAAAGTTGAGGATTTATTTAATCTCTTTAATTAAAGTTTGGTTTATTTTAGGTCATTGGTATTGTAATTGGTTTAGGAAAGATTCAATGTCTTGAAGAGAAAGTTTAGTAATTGGTTTAGAAAAGATTTAATATCTTGGATAGCAAGTTTAGTAGTACTACTATAAATAGGGGTCTAGGTTATTATTATTTTATTTGTCTATTTTCTTTGTAAGTTCGTATGTTCATTTGATTGAATAGAAAGAGTCGCTGTAACACCCCCAAATTTTAAATGTTATAACATGATATATTTTAAGGATGATGCATTTAAAAAGAAAAATGGTAAAATATAAATCATGTTGAGTGAAAGTAAAGTAATGTGTAAGTAATTAGTGGAAATAATTTAACCAAGTTGGTGTGTGGTCACTAAATGAAATGTTTATGAAAGATAAGGGGGTAATCTTGTCAAAAAGGAAAGAAACTTAACAAAAAAGAACAAAATGCAGATTTGGGGATTAGATTAGAGGGTGTTTGGTCGTGAGTTTGATAGAGGGGAAGGGTTCTTCCCTAAAGTTTCAATCCAACACAATTTGCCCCAAATTATAATGCATTAAGCTATGATTTTTGTGCAAGAAGCTTTATCTAAGCTCAATTTAGTGTTCTTGATAAAAAGTATGTTGAAAAATTGAGAAATTTGATGTACGATGAAATGGGTCTTTTGATAATCCGTGAATGCATGCAAAAATATTGATGGTAGGAGATTACAATTAGTCCATAAGACTTGAATGAAGTATGAATTTCGGATTATATTGATGGTTTTCATGTAAACCCATTTATGTATGAAACCCACATGAAATTTATGATGATCTTGAAGTAATGATAGATGTAGTATGATATATGAACTTGAATTATGCTTATTGATGTTAAATAAATCTGAATATTTGAAGAATTTATGTGTTTATGATGTATTGCCATGATTTTTGAAAGACTTGGTAGGAATGTGCTTAATATGCTTGTACATTGTGCTAGTTAAGTAGTACGCACATAAGGTGTTCGATGAAATGCTTGAGCTGAATTGGCTATGTATGAACATGAGGAATTGAAGTATTGATGGTCTAATGATGGCATGAAATATAAATGTGAGTAATGAGCATGGGGAATTGAAGTATTGATGGTCTAACGTTGGCAAAGTGGGAGAGTAGTGGTTTGCCAAGGGATGCCTTTCAAGTGAACCAAGCACCCTTATTTATAGCCTGCACAGAACTCTGGCCACGGCCCCGTGCCCGCTGGGTACGCCCCGTGGCCAGCCTTTTCTCTTCCTTCATTAATTGCAAGTGTCAGCAGAGGGTCCCACACAACACCGTGTCTCCTGGGCACGGCCCCGTGGTCAACTCTTATCTGTACTATCAAGATTCTGCGTATCTTTGCATTGACCACGCCCCATGCTGAGCTGGGCACGCCCTCGTGGTGGGCGTGGAAGCTTCTACAGGTTTGTCTGTTGTGCAGGTGTCTGACCACGCCGAGTGTTCACCTTGGCACAGCCCCGTGGTCAGTCTTCTGTTTCCTTGTTTTGCTTTGCTTTTGGGGATGCTACTGGAGGGTCGGACATGTCACGTTTATTCCTTCTCTTTGTATTTATGTTGGTTTTGGCTGCTTATTTGCTCCTTTTGTTCGTCTAAGCTCGTTTGGTCCTGTAAATTCAAAAGGAAGAAAGAAACACGCTTTTTCAAACATTAGTACTAAAAAAGGTTAGTTTTATGCCTCATTTGATGTAATTTATATGTTGCATTTTGCACACATCAGGCACTACTTGAGCAAATGTAAAGAACCAAGCAAAAGGAAAAAAGAAGCAAATCTGACAAAGACAGAAGATGTACATTGTTTTGGTAAAAAATCTGATTAAGGATAATGTAACCAAACTTTGATTGTGAGGTAGAGTGCTTGATGTGTTGAACAATTGAGTGAACAAATATTTAATGTAAACAACAGTGAACACAGAGATTTATGCGAGGAAAAAGCCTTTGATCAATAATTGACCTCCGGCATAAAAAAACCTCGGGTGATGGAAACTACCGATCACCAACTATATTGCACAAAAAGGTTACAAATTTGGATGATATTGAGCCTGTTACAAGAGAATTCTAGTGTGTTTGTGAGCTGTGTTCGAGAGAGTATTGTATGCGGGTGTGTGAAATGTAGTGTTGTTATCTAATCAAGCTCAACATCCCATTGAAATAATTGAAATAACTAAACCAACTAACTATCCGATATTCTAGCAAGCCAACCACGTTCACCACTATCGAACATCAGCTTCATGCACGTGCTTGAATAGAAGCGTATTCCCCGATATTCCAGCTTAGAATAGGTCCACTCGTAATATACCTGCGAAATGAAGCTAATGAAACAGGAAACAATTGTTAGTTAATTAGGATAACAATAAGGATCCGTGATCCTCAGTCTTCCTGGACCATTTGTTGAGGATCAATGGTTCAGGCTGATCTAAGGATACATGATCCATAAGTAATAAAAATTTATCCCTAACAATTTCCCCCGTTGCAAGTTGGATATAGCCGTTGCGAGCCTGATGTCAGCGAATTGACTACCTGCAACAAACATCATTATAACTAGGGTAGAGATAGAGATGAGACTTCCCATTTAAGATCAAGGTTTTCTCATTTAAATCCTCATCCCGGAGACTATTCAGGTATCCTCTCTCTCTCTCTCTCTCCTCTTTTTGATTTCCATTCTCATTCACCATTTTCTTCTCGCCATTCACCATGACCAAGATGATGATCCGTTCCCCCCCAAGCAAGGATCACGAGCGAAATAGCCCACCTAAAAGCCAAAATTTACTCAAAGAGCCCTCCTTCGAACTTTGTCGTTTCACTGATCCTGAGATTGATTAGTTACACCCCTGTTTTCCGGAGGGAACCATTTTCAGTCCCTTCGATTCTTCTCTAAGGAGCGATTGTGAATCTAATGTGTGGATTTGCTTTCCTGCTGCCCCCTTTCAGATTGGTTATACATACCCATTCCCGGTATTTACTCAAAGTTTCTTCACTCATACCGGTTTGTGCTATAGTCAGGGGATGCCCATGTTATGGAGAGTCTTGTATACCCTTGAGAAAATCATCAGCAAAGAGGGTTTAAGCCTTGGTCTTACCGAACTTCATCACTTGTACAACCTTGTTAGCTATGGATCCCACCGATTCCTTTTCAAAGCAAAGCCTCAGCATCCCCTTCCACTTCTTAAAACCATAAAAAATGACACAAACTGAAAAAACCAGTTTCTCTTTGTGAGGATAGACTCTATTCCTAATGGGAATTGTCTTCCTAAAAAGTGGAACTTGAAGGGTAGGATTTAGGATCCTCAGGATAGGGCTGTAGAAAATTCCTTTCTTTTTTAAAGAGGATAACTGATCCTTATTTTACTTACTTGTGCAGTGACCGACTTTGCTTCTTTGAGAGATACTCTTGCTACGGCTGAAAGGGTTGCTGCTTTCTGGGCCTAGACACAACAGTCAGAACATTCCAGCCAAGAGTTAAAGATTTAGAAGAGACCACTTCTTCCTCCTATACCATGTCAAGTAAGTATCCATGCATATGTATATAAATGTTAAATTAAATTAATAAGATATGGACACTTATCTGAGTTTTATCCTTGTAGGTGCTGTTAAATCCTCTTCCAAGTCTGCTTCCAGGTTTGCCCTTAGAGATGTTGAGGGCATCATGTCTCCCCGATCCATTAAGAAAGAGCTGGCCACATGCCCAAGCCAAGCGGAGGTTAAGAGCATGACTACCCATGCCAAATCCGGGTCCAAGAGGAAGAAGCGAAGTGAACCATCAGGAGAGGCCCCCAGCTCGAACAGCAGATCCATGGTTTCATCTTTGAGGTAAGGATCACTGATTCTCAAATTTGGAATTTACTTTAAGGATCACCGATCCTAATAGTTATCCTTTGCTGTTTGCAGAAAGTTGCTCAAATCCAACCCATCCAGGGCAAGTGCTTGGCTGAAGCTGAAGAGGGTCTGGTGGACCTCCAAGCCATGGCTACTACTAAAGACAAAAGGGCCTCCCAGCTGGAGAAGGAGGTGAAGGCTATGGAAAAGCAGGTCTTGGTGGCTGAAATCCGGGCTAACTAGGATTGGTTATAGATTGCTGAGGAGGCCAAAGTCTCTGCTGCCATTATCATTCTGAAGGCCAAGATCAAAATGGCCCGAGAGGCTACGGATCCTACCTTCGACAAGGCTGAATGGGACGTTGCTGGTTGGAAGCAGAGGCTTCAGGATCATGGTGATGAAGAAGACCCTGAATCAGCGCTAATGCTGGAGGCTGAGCTAAGTGGCACGAAGGATCTTGTGGAGACAGCGGCTGGTGGTGATGGTGAAGGTGGTGAAGCAAAGGTGGATGAAGCAGCGACGGTGTAGGCTGCTAAAGTGAGCGATGAAGGATAATTTAGACGAGGCCTGTTTTGGTCAAAAATCACACAAGGATAATGTAACCAAATCTGATTTTTGTGAGGTTGGATGCTTGGTTAAATGAACAAAAGTGTAAACAAGAAATGAACGAAAATGGTGATGAACACAAGGATTTATACGAGGAAAAAGCCCTTGATCAATGAATGATCTCCGGCATAAAAAACCTCGGATAGTGAAAACTATCACTATCAACTATATTGAACAATAAAGATTACAACTTTGGATGATAACAAGATTGATACAATGATTCCTAATGTGTTTGTGTGTGTATTCACCAATGAGTTTCTGAGAGTTCGAATGTATATCCATGTGTTTCTAATAATAGGTTGTTATCCCCTTAAAAATAGGAAATATCTAGTTAACTAACTATCCGAAATTTGTGCATGCCATCCACGATCACCATAACAGTCATGAAATCTATGCACATGCCATAATAAGGAGCATATTCTCCTGGAATATCGGTTGTAACAAGACTCCTTTGAAATACACCTGCAAAACAAGCTAAAGGATAATGGAAACAATTGTTAGTTTTAGAATAATATAGAGGATCCTGGATCCTTAGCCTTCCTGCACCATTTCCTGAGGATCCTTCATCCAGACTGAACTGAGGATCCTTTACCCAGGCTATACTGAGGATCCGTGATCCATAATCCATGAAATTCTAACCCTAACAATTTCCCCCAAACATGACTAGTTGAAATTCAATCAGATAGTCATGTTTCAGTGAAATGCGGACTAGTGTTGGTGCATATTTCGTACATCTGCCACTGTGCGAATAGCTAGATAGAGCGTGTGTTGAATATTGTATAGAATAGGAGAAGTTGGACATGTTTTGATATTGTAAAAGTGCATCCGGATCGGATGGTAATCCGATCGGATGACCATCCGATTGGATGACACCATGTTGTGAGACGTCTATAAATAGGGACCTTGGGGTTCCATTTGGACAAGCTTTGGGTTCCCAGAGGGGAAATGCTGTCCAACTGGTCTCTCGGTGCTGTAAACATTGAATAATTAATAGAGACCAGATTATAAGTGACTGCTCGGTGCCGTATCTATCTTCTACTCGTTTTCTTTTTGTTTTTGTCGTTAATAAACGCACCAAACACGTCGTTTAGGGACCGAAGCTCCGTCGAACTCACCGGATACTGGAATTAGCAGTGGTATCAGAGCTACGGTACCGATTTAATCGATCTAACAGTCGGTTAAATCACCCAAAGCTCATAAATTTTGGGTTAAACGAGAGTTTTGACGTTAAACAGAGAAAATCATCAAAATAACAGCCAATTCACGGATGGATTTTGGAATTGAAGACATCAATCTGTTCGGAATTGGATCGCGAACAATCCTGTGAAGTTTCATCATCAAATTCACACTAACAAAGATTCTGGATCAAAAAAATGTGATTTGGAGTGTTCTTGAGATGTTAGAAGATTTCCAATCGGATGGCAATCCGATCGAACGATAATCCGATCGGACGACCATCCGATCCATATCACTAACTTGTTTGAAGGATTCTTGAAGATGCTTTCAATCGGGTGACAACCCGATCGGACAGCACTCCGATCGGGTGGGACAACACTCTGATCGGACAGCACTCCGATCTAGCGGGACAGTACTCCGATCGGACAGCACTCCGATTGGACAACACTCCGATCGGGCGGCACTTCGATTCATCATATCAATTTTCATACTTTGTCCTTCAATCGAGTGGCACTCCGATCGGGCGGCAATCCGATCGGGTGACCATCCGATTCTTGACACTCGACCAGATGATATGCCTAAAAAAAGGCATTTTTTGATCGCAATGACGAGGAGAGTCTCCAGAAAAAATTTGGTGATTGTAAAATTTTTCGGGTTTTTAACGACCAAGCTGGGTTGTTCGGAGACACCGTCGGGGGCTTTAGTGAACATATTTGATGATGGGATCACAGATTGTGGAAATTAGTGGGGTAGTCATGATACTGGTGCAGAAAGTTTATCTTTCAGGGTATATGATTATTTATGGGCCAAAACGTAAAATCTGCAAAGGCGAAGAACTGACAATTGTGGCGAATATTGTGATATTTTGGGTTGGTCAGGTTTTTCGGAGAAGAGAATTGAAAACTGAATTCAGTCTGAGGGGGAATTCAGTAATAGATGCGTCAGAATTTGAAAAAATGAGGGGAATCAAAATTTCAATGTCGTATGTTGAAATTCCGACATTTTTGAAATTCGTGACACTGCAACTATATTTAGGTAGTTTTGACTTCAGATTGTCAGGGGAATTGTGAATCTGATCATGAGTGTAAGCTTCCGAGATCAAGATGATCCAAGGTGTTGATATCTGATCGAGCATCGGAGATCTGAGAGTGATCGTGGATGATAGCTTCTGAGATCTAGATTATCCGAGGAGATGAATATGATTGTGGACGAATGCTTCGGAGATTGGATTACATTACCAGATAATTTGTTTTCTGATGAAGATTTGCTAGTTGTGGAGAATAACGTTTACACGGATCTGTCATTCTTACGATGTGGTAACGTGGGTCACGGTAAACGGGATATCAGATCTTCAGGGGGAATCACGGATTTGAAGTTAACCAGTGGGGTATTTGAAGTTTCTATCATATGCCGGTTGAGTTTTTGTACATTCTTAGATCGCGCAGGCGGAATTCGTAAGATCTTGGTGCTTTTAAGTCATATAAAAAACTAAACTCGGATGTGGGTAAAGTTGAAACAGAGGATGCTGCATTGATTAGTTTCAAGTTGGTGATTGTTCGTGAAGGTTGCAGTTTAGCAAATCAGAGGAGAGTCGTAAACTGTGCAAAAGACCTGAAGATTCATTCCAGGGGGAATTCGTGCTTTATACTGTGACAAAATCAAACCCGAATCATCAATCGAGGGGGTACTTGTATTGTAAGATCAAGATGCCTGATTGAAGTTGCAGAAAAGTTGAAGAGTACAGAATATTCAAACACGGCTCAAGGTTCTCAAAGTGTTAAAGACGATTCGACAGTGACATCCGAGGGGGAATCTGTTGGTGCATATTTTGTACGTCTGCCATTGTGCGAATAGCTAGATAGAGCATTTGTTGAATATTGTATAGAATAAGAGAAGTTGGACATGTTTTGATATTATAAAAGTGCATCCGGATCGGATGGCAATCCAATCGGATGGCAATCTGATCGGATGACCATCCGATTGGATGACACCATGTTGTGAGATGTCTATAAATAGGGACCTTGGGGTTCCATTTGGACAAGCTTTGGGTTCCCAGAGGGGAAATGCTGTCCAACTGGTCTCTCGGTGCTGTAAACATTGAAGAATCAATAGAGACCAGATTATAAGTGACTGCTCGGTGCCGTATCTATCTTCTACTCGTTTTCTTTTTGTTTTTGTCGTTAATAAACGCACCGAACACGTCGTTTAGGGACCGAAGCTCTGTCGAACTCACCGGATCCTGGAATCAGCAACTAGCCGTTAGATATGGATAGAGCCGTTACAGGCTTACGTCAGCGTTAGTCATGCCTGCAACAAACAATCATTATAAATAGGATAAGGATTGGGTCGATTTTCTGCATTTAAATTCGAGATACTTCCCCTTTAAATCCTCATTCGAAGATCACCACAGGTATCTCCTTTCTTCTTCTCTCTAATTTTCTTCTTTCTGATCCCCTGTTCTTCAAGAATCCATGTCTAAGATGAACACCCGATCCTCTCCTGCCTAGGATCCTAAACAAGATAGCCCTCCGAAGAGTCAGGGCCTTACTAAAAACCCCTCCATGGAACTTTGTTGCTTCACTGATCCTGAAGTTAATCAGTTACGCCATTATTTCCCAGACGGTACTATCTTTAGACCCTTTGACTCTTCGATGAAGAGTGACTGTCTATCAGAAACCTGGATCACCTTTCCTGCGGCCCGATTCCAAATAGGCTTTACATATCCTTTCCCAACTCTCACACAGAGTTTCTTCACACTGACTGGTCTGTGCTATATACAGGCCATGCCAATGGTGTAGAGAATTCTTTATACACTTGAGCACATCATAGAACATGAGGAAATAGATATAGGTTTGTCTGAGTTGAGCCACTTGTATAACTTTGTCAGCCATGGTTCTCACCGCTTCCTCTTCAAGCATAAGTGATGTGTGCAAAATGCAACATATAAATTACATCAAATGAGGCATAAAACTAACCCTTTTTAAGTACTAATATTGGAAAAAGAGTGTTTTTGTCTTCCTTTTGTATTTTCAGGATTAAATGAGCTCAAAAACACAAAAGAAGCAAAAAGACAGCTAAATCCAACATAAATACAAGGAAAGGAACATTAGTGGACTGCCCGAACCCTCAACAGCACCTTCCAAAGCAAAATGGAGAAGACAGAAGGCTGAACACGCCCCGTGCTCAGCCAGCACGGGGGCGTGCCCAAGAAGCAGCAGAAAAGACAAATCCATAGAAGCTTCTATTGCCCACCACGGGCCGTGCCCAGCGGACACGGGGGCGTGTCGAAAGTACAGCAGGCGCATTTATTGTAATTGCGAATTACAATTAATGAAGAGAGAGAGTGTCAGACGGGCACGGGGCCGTGCTCAGCGGACACGGGGCCGTGCCCAGCTCTCTGTTCAGCCTATAAATAGGAGTGCTTGGATTCATTTCATCTCATCCCTTGGCACACCACCTCTCTCACACTTCATCCACCACCCACCACCATCACAACACCATCATCCACCACCATCATCCATTGTCCATCGTAGAGTGTGTGAGTCGTCTCGGGATCCAAGATTGATCGTAAGAGTTCTTGACAATCAAGGCCATGTTTGCCTAAGTCTCTTACATCACTTGGTGAAGACAAAGTGTCTAATATAATACTTTTTATTTCTAATCTTTTGCACTTTTTATTTGGTTTTGTATTAATGACTTTAATAACTAGTTACTTATGTTGAAGGTGATCTTTCCTTATCGTTTGTCCGTGGTGTCTTGGCATTATTTTACTGTCTATATAAAATAAAAGATTTTCACCATTCATATCTCCACGGTCTATATGGAGGTATGTTGGCTACCTGGTCGGGGGTTAAGGGAACGGTTTGGTAAATGTCTTGCCATTGTTCAGCGTTTAGAGGTCCTGCAATGGACCTGGGTCAAATTTAGTAGGACCTCCTTCAATACTTCACGGTATTGGATGGCGGGGGTCCAAACTCTTTGATCCCCTCATAAGTTAACTACTATTAATACTATAACCCGGCTATTTAGGACTGTATCCCTGCTGACTCAGACTACTTAGCCGAGGGTAACGTCACCGCCAAAAGCGGGGCCTACCACAATACTGCATTAATAACTTAATTCATTATCTTCCAATAATCCACCCTTTTTGGATTGTATCCTTGCTGACTCAAACTACTGGGGTGAGGGTAACGTCACCTTCAAAAGAGGGGCCTACTACAATAACTAAGATAATCTCTTAATTATGTGCAAAAGTGCGGAAATAATCAAAGGTTATACTAGATACGAGTCGGAACCAAGTGATTCATCTTGTCTATCTGTTTTTATTTTATTTTTATTTTCCGCATTTTAGTTAGTTTTTATTTTTTCTTAGCTTAAAACATTTTTCTAAACTTTTTATTTTGGTTAGACGTTGAGGATAAACCGGTACTAAAAGCTCTTGTGTCCTTGGACGACCTCGGTATCTTACCAACGCTATACTACGCTCAACGATGGGTGCACTTGCCCATATGTGTGTTTAGTGTTAGTAAAATATCGTGTTTTATAAATTTAAAACTTGGCTAAAATAAGTGTTAAAAAGGGCTTAAAATATACACCTAATATAAGTAACACTTTATCGCACATCAAGTTTTTGGCGCCGCTGCCGGGGACACAAGGATTTTAAGAAAGTTAGGAATCAACGGTCTAATCATCTTTTATTTTTCTTTTTAATTTTTTAGGATTTTTCTTAGTTTTTCAGCTTCTGCAGAGCTCAGCACGGGCCGTGCCCGGTCAGACACGGGCCGTGCCCAGCATCATCACTGGCAGTTTTTATTTTCTGAGTTACAGAGAGCTGAACACGGGGCCGTGTCGGTGCAACACGGGGTCGTGTCCAACTCCCAGTAACTGGGATACAGAAAACGATTACTGTACTTCTGACCACGGGCCGTGTTCACTGAGCACGGGGCCGTGGTGAACATTCTGACCAGCGTTCTTTTCTGTTTTTGTTGCAGGACTCGGAACCCAGGCGCCACATTTGAACCTCCTACGTAGTGCATGAGCTCCAGTTCTAGTAGAGACATAAAAGAACCCCTAGAAGAACCCGAGCGCTTTCTCAGAAAAAGACTTAAAGCTAAAAATCAAGAGAAAGCTTCGGGGGACCCACTTCCAATGGCGGACCAACGTACCCTCATGGATTATCTACGGCCCACCGTAGGCAATCTCGGCGCCGCTATCAATGCACCGAATGTCGAGGCCAACAACTTCGAACTTCGGCCGCATTTGATACAAATGCTCCAAAACTCCGCAACCTTCCACGGGCTTGCGGACGAGGATCCCCATCTACATATTACTAACTTCTTAGAAATATGTGATATCTTTCGGATCAATGGAGCATTAAATGACGCCATCCGCCTTCGAATGTTTCCATTTTCACTAAAAGACCGAGCTAAGGCTTGGCTTAACACCCTCCCAGTTGGATCGGTAAACACTTGGGATGAACTTGCCCAAAAGTTTTTATATAAGTATTTCCCTCCTGCTAAAACGGCTAAATTAATGACTGAAATTAATACATACTCACAAGAGGATGGGGAATCCTTATATGAAACTTGGGAAAGGTTCAAGGAGCTTCTAAGAAAGTGTCCTCATCACGGTCTAGCGGTGTGGCAACAAGTATCCACTTTCTACAATGGGTTGTTGCCACACACAAGACAAACACTTGATTCAAGCTCCGGGGGACTTTTAGGTAATCGTTGCCCAAATGAAATATATAACCAAATTGAGGAAATTGCTCAAACCAATTTTCAATGGCACACTCCCCGAGGTAATAAATCTATTGCCCCGGGCGCCCATAAGGTTGATGAAAGCACCTCTTTACAAGCCCAAATCGAGGCCCTCTCTTCAAAAATCAAAAAGCTAGAAATGACAAAAACGGCCTCGGTTATGGCTTGTGAAGGGTGTGGTGGGTCACATGAAAATTGGAGTTGTATGAAAGAATTAGATGAACAAACAGAAACGGTGAACTACATGGATAATAGACCTAGGCCGTCGGGTCCTCCAACGGGTACCTACAACCAAGGATGGCGTAACCACCCAAATCTTGGTTGGAGAGATCCCGGCAATAGTAGTAACCAACAAAACCAACGAACTAATTTTCAACAACCGCAAAATTTCTCTCAACAACAAGGTGGAAGAGAAAGGCTTGAAGATACTGTATCTCGCCTCATCTCTGACACTGAAAAGAAAAACTCGGATCGATTTCAACAATTGGAATCGAATTTCAGAAATCAACAAGCTAGCATTCAAAACGTTGAAAAACAATTAAATCAACTAGCTCAAAATTTCTCCGAGAGACCACAAGGCGCGTTACCTAGTAATACCGAAACAAACCCAAACCCAAAGGCACAAGTACATCTCATCACATTAAGAAATCGAACCGTGGGTCCCGAGGATGCTCCATTACCGCCAAATGAAGGAAGCCATTCTAGCCAGCCTGTGACTCCTCCTGCGCCAGAAAAAGCTTCTCTACCAACTCAAGAGCCCACCAAAACTCCTCCAATTCCGTACCCCGGTAGGTTAAATCGTCAAAAGACTGATGAGCAATTCGCTAAATTTGAAAATTTACTAAAACAATTGCATGTTAATATTCCTTTTGTCGAGGTCCTAACCCAAATGCCTAAATACACAAAATTTATGAGGGATTTCCTCACAAACAAAAGAAAAATTGAATCATTGCAATTAGTTAACTTAGGCGAAGAATGCTCAGCTTTAGTACTCAACAAACTTCCACAAAAGAAAATCGACCCCGGGAGCTTCACAATCCCTTGCTCGATTGGGAAGTCCCCCGTCCGAAATGCTTTAGCCGATCTTGGGGCTAGCATCAACCTCATGCCCACATCAATGTTCAAGCGACTCGGCCTAGGAACAACAAGCCCTACAAAGATGAGCATACAACTCGCCGACAGGTCCGTCAAATTCCCACAAGGTGTCGCCGAAAATCTGCTAGTCAAGGTTGACAAATTCGTCTTTCCAACCGACTTTGTCATCCTAGACATGGAAGAAGACACCGATGTCCCTCTCATCCTCGGGAGGCCATTTCTAGCCACCGCACAAGCATTGGTGGATATGAATGACGGAACTCTAACATTGAAGTTTGGGGATGAGGAAGTAAAATTTGAATGTGGAAAAAGAGTAGAGGAAGAAGATCCGGTCAACTACATGAAGGTCATAGACTCAAGCTTGGATGACGCTCTCCGACGGTGTAACATGGGATGCAATACATCCCACTTGGGTAACATATGACCAGGCTTTGGGTCTAGCCAAGGACCCTTATAAACGTGGCGCACCATGGAGGCATTCCACGGAACTATCCTTAGTTTAATTTAGTTTAATTTTTATGTTTTCTAGTTAGTTTTAATTTTCAGGAATAAAACACACTCATGGTGGTAAAGGATGAAAAGGGGAACGAGAAAAATGACCTCATGCACAAGAACGAGACAACCCGACAATTCTCTCCAGTTCAGAAGGTTCAACACGGGCCGTGCCCAACCAACACGGCCCCGTGCTGAACCACCTGCAGAAAAAACGCCCAGTTCAGGTACCTGGACACGGGCCGTGTTCACCCAACACGCCCCCGTGTCCAGACTTCTTTTTCTCTTATTTCAATTTTGTTACTGGCACTTGAACACGGGGCCGTGCCCGGATAACACGGGGCCGTGTTCAGTGCCCAGTAACACAAATTTTTGCTTTTTAACACTATTTTACACATCTAATGAACCTAAAAATTTATTTTTGGGACACATTGAGGACAATGTGTAATTTAAGTGTGGGGGGGATGCTAAAACCTTGAATTTTGCAAGTCCTAAATACAAGCCTTACACAAAACTCTATTGGAACCGCTAATCACCCCAAATTTTTTTCAAAAATTTCATTTTTCTTACTTGTCTAGGTTTAACTCGGGAAATTCAAGTTCTCAAAAAGGTTATATTTTTACGAATTTACAACCGATAGCGTAGTGATAAAAAGAACCAACATAAGAAAATTATGAAAAGGCATGACAAACTTAGTTAAAATTTGATTATATATACTTGATCACATAAAAACCCATTCCCACAAAAGTGAGTTTTGAGCCTTTATTGAGCATACAATTACACATCTTTAGACTAAATGCTCATTTTTCGTTTCTTGTGTGAATAGCCGCTTGGTTCTTACAACTCTAGAACTTGCCATGACGATACATTCCCGGTCCTTATCAACTTCAACCCGAGTAAGTAAATGATGGAGGCATTAGGACTAACCCTTTTTATTTCAACACCATTATTTTTCTTTTTCTTTTACCACCTACCCAAAAAAATCCCCCTAGTTAGCCCCTTTGAGCCTAAACCTTTTCATTTCATCACCCAAACCAAAAACCCTTTTTCCCACCAAAACCTTTTTATTTTTAACCCTTTGTTTTAGTAACAAGTTCGGTTTTTCTTTCGTAGGATCTTTCAAAAAAAAAAAAAAAAGTGTTGATGATGAAGGAAAAAGAAAATAAACAAACAAAGTTCATCAAAAATAACTTTGTTTGAATAAAAGCTTCATCAAAATAAAAAGTTACAAAAATAGAAAATCTTACGAAAACCGACACTTGTTACGCTTTTTCGCCCTTTTTCAACTAACCACTAACCACTATCCCAACCACCTACCTTTAACCCAAGCCTAACCCTTAACCCACAAAGTCCTCTTGATATTTACAAAGGTATAAAAGTTAAAAAGGAGGAGGATTGATTGCTTGGCAAGCTTATGGTAGGAATAAGTTCCATGCCGCTCTCGAGTGATTCACTAAAAATACACCTTCGGCCGAGTGTGAGTGATTTCTCCCGTGAGGTATGTGAACTTGTATATAAATGGAATTTTAAAAAGGCATGTTATGCCCAAATAATTAATTTCTCCTATGAAACATTCTAAATAAATCATTACGAATAGGATTGTAAATAGATAAAAATAAAACCCAAAAAGATCTTGGACATCCCGACACTCTACGACAAGCCCAAAACCTTCTCTTCTACCCATTCCATTTGGGAGTGTAAGCCACATATTAAAGAGTTTTGCTTGAGGACAAGCAAAAGTTCAAGTGTGGGGGTATTTGATGTGTGCAAAATGCAACATATAAATTACATCAAATGAGGCATTTAATGAAAACATCACAAATATCAACACAATAGTTAAATCAATTTTTGAAAATATGGAATAATCCCATAATTTATCAGATATGTTTGCAGATCTGAAAACTATGAGTGACTTATGTATGATATCACTTGTTGTGTGAAATTTGTGTGTCATATGACATCTTGATTGATTTACAGAGTTTTTGAATAACCACTTTGAACATGATTTATTCGATACTCTGTTTTTTTTCAACTAAATACAACCAACCTTAGTATCAATGAATTTTGAGCCGAAATGTTATGTCAAATTGATTGTTAGATCGAATTTTGACTGTCCAGGCTCTGATACCAATTGTTAAGATCGGAGGCTCTCATGATTGTGTTTGTTTGTATGTTTTGAACGATTTGTGAATATGAAAACATGTAAAGTGCAGCGGAAATGAAAACAAACTTTGTAAACACAATCAAATGGAGAAAATAGTTTGATAAACAATTGCTTCTCATAGAGTCAAAAGATTTACAAACCAAAGCAAAAGATTACAGATAAGCTTACAAACTATACTCCCCCTCAGCCTGATGCCCCAAGGTTGGTTGCACACAAGATGAAAGGATTAGACATGAGGAGAAGAACCCGCTCAGTCAATCAAATGTAACAGTACAGGGTACTGTTACATTTATAGGCAAACCAAACCACTGAGGTATCTTAGCTGACGTCACCATGAAAGTGACATCTAACAACCTAACAACCTGTAAACACTGTCCTTACCAACTACTGATGTCTAACAACTGATTGTAAATAAAATACAAAACACGAGGAAACAACTGCTTCACGTTCCATTGTTGTAGCCTAAGCACTGATGCTCAACAATAACATCAGTGCTTTCTTCAAAGGTGATCAGTCCTTGAATGAGCAGTGTTTGTGTCTTCAGCAGCACTTAAGAAACAGCAGTAGATAGAACGTCAGAGTTTGTCTTCAGCAGTCTTTAGAATTACATCAGCGTTTGGATCATCAGTTGTTCTTTTGAGCAGTACTTAAGGTTCATCAGCTGATAGATAACCACTGTCAAGGGGAAAGCTAAGTGTAAACTACTGCTTATTGTGAATCCTCTGTTGTGACCTGGTTTTGGCTTTACATTATCTGTTCCTCTGGTAGGGTTCAATCCCAACAATCTCCCCCTGGAACAGATAATGCCAAAACCTTTCATTATTCAGGACCTTTATTACTCATCAAGTGTGCCTTAGCTTGATCTTTGAATTCAACTTCAAATTCCTGTGCACTCTGGTCGTCCTCATCCCTACACAGTGTAAGTTCAAGGAGATCCTGCAAATCTTGAACACTAAGGCCTAGTGCTTCTTTCCTTGATATGTACTTCACATCGCCATTGGCTCTGACCAGGGTCAATACGTGAGTCTTTTGATCAGACATCCACTTTAGTATTTTTAAGCCAAGTGGGTTTCTTGGGAGAGACTTATTTGAAGATGAGTTGAGGGATGATGGCCTTGTGAACATCTGCAGACTTTCAGACATTCTTGTGAAAGCTTCTTCAAAGACTTTGTCTGCTGCAGCTATATCTTCTGCAGTTTCTTGTTCAATAAGTTCTTGTCTTTCAGCTTCTGTCTTGTCTTTTGCAGTGTTTGGAGACGCAGGTTTGTTTAATGCCTTAAAAAGGCTTTGAAGCTTTGTTGAAGTTTCTTCTTTTAGACCCATTTTCGTCATGGTATCTTTGAAGTACTCTGCTTCTTTTTCTATAACCTCTTCTTCAGTCAACTGTTCTCCTTCTTTTTGATTTGTTGCATAAGTAGACCGGAACAGTGTTGTGATGTTTCCTATCTTCTGTTCAAGCTTCATCATTTGTTCTTTCTTCTTAGAAGTGCCTGAAACAGTTATCTTTCTTTTCTTCAGCCTTTCATAGGCTTCATCAGTCTGCTGTTTTGACCATTTTGATATGGCTTCAGCAGTATCCATTTTTGCATCCACCAGCTCCTTTTTCTTTCTTTTGTATTCAGCAGTGAGGTCGGCAATGAGCTTTTTGAATTTGTTCCAGTTAGGAGCATTTTTCTTCTTTGAAGGATCCTTCTTAATCTTCTCAATCCTTTCTGCCTCATGCTTCAGAGCGACTATTGGCCATTCTTCAAACTGTTTTTCCTCAGCAGAATAGAATTTTTCTTTCATAATGTAGGCTAGATATTGTTTTCTCAATTCTTTGCGTTGTTCAGCCTTTTCTTTGTCTAGTTCTTGTGCGAACTCTTCCATCTGCTTTACCTTTTTGAGGAAGAAATCCAGTCTTTTAGCAATGCCTTCTTCGCTTAGATGTTCTTTTTTACTTTCAAAATCAGCTCTTGCTTTGGCCTGCCTTGCCTTGATTTTGAGGTAATCATCCATATCCTCTGGTGGCATGTAGCCTATGAGTGAGGAGAATCTCCTTTTTGAAGGATCTTCTTCTGTATAGAACTGCCTCATCTCATTTTTGATAGCTTCAAGTTCCAGTGGGTATTTTGCAGCATTAGGATCATGTGTACCCTCATCGGCAGTGATTGGCTTTCTTTTTCTGTTAAAGAGCTTTGGTTGTGATGTAGGAGAGGTGAAAGCAGTGATGGATGATTGACTAACAGCTGTTGAAACAACTTGTGTCTCAACTGCTGTTGTCATTACAACTACTGATGTATCAGCAGATGTCTTCTGCTTTTGAGCAGGGGTTTTGATGGCAGTTGTTTGAGTGATGATGAGTGGCTGACTAACAACAGTTGTTTCAACCGCTGCTGCCATTACAACAGATGTTGTAACATCTGTCGTCTTCTGCTTTTTCGCAGGAGGTGATGATGGTGATGTGATATTGATGGGAGCAGTGGTTTGTGATTGACAAACAGTTGTTGAAACAACTGGTGTTTCAACCTCTGTTGGCCTTACAACTACTGATGTGTCAGTAGATGTCTTCTGTTTTAAGACAGGAAGCAGTGGTTGTGATATGATTGTAGATGATGATGGTGGTGGAACATTAATTGTGGTGGAATATGGTAGAGTGGTGTGTGTTGGAAGTGTGTGTGTTGATGAGATGGCAGCTGTTTGGCTACTGACAGCAGTTTTTGTAACTACTGGTGTATCAGCTGATGGGATGACAGCTGTTTGACCACCAACAGCAGTTTTTGTAACTACTGCTGTATCAGCTGTTTGGCTAACAGGTTTTGAGACCTGTTTTTCTTTTTCTTTTTCAGGCACAACATGAAGGCCATGTTCTATTCCCATCCTATTCATTTTTCCCAACAGCTTGTTATTCTCCCCCTTTTTGGCATTATCTGAAGGGGGGTTTACAAGAAATGGTATGGAAGAAGGAACTTTGCCAGAGGCACTTTGAATGCTAGCCTTTATAGCCTTGATATCTGCTTGAGTGTCTTTAAATCTTGATTCAACCATGTTGGTCAGCATTTGTACTTGAATAGCATGCTTTTTGTCTGCCATAAGTTGCTGTGCTTCAAGCATGGGTTGAAAAGTATTCCAAAGCTCATTTTCAGCAAATGCATATTGTACAGGTGCTTGAGCAGGAACAGCAGTGGCTTGTGCTTTCTGAGCTTTTAAAATCTCTTGCACCATCTCTTTTATTTCAGCAACTGATTCTTCAAGTTTGTCAACTCTGCCCGTCAATTCCTGATATTTTGAATCATCACCTACTTTAGTAGGATCATCTGAATTCCCACCAGTAGTGGTTATATCAATGTGTGACTTAGGAACTGTGTCCCAAAAATCATCCATTGATGCCCCTTGTTCTCGGTACTGGGGACTTCTTTCTTCAGCACTCGATAAACCTTTGATGGTACCAGTGGTTAGATCAAACTCACTGGTGGTCATCGAAGTTGCCATGGAAGAAATTGCCTTCAAGGAAGTCTTACTTATGTAACAACTGTCCAACTGAAGATCTGTTGATCCATCAGTTGTAGTTGCTGCTCCACTTGAACTACCACCAAGAGTTACTTGTAACTCAGGGGGTGTAACCTCCTCAATTGTTGCTGGGATAGCAGGAGTAGTAGCAACAGACCCAGTCACTTGTAGGGGTATACTCTCAGTGATAGGTGATAGAGAGGAACTGGTTTGTGTCTGAGCTATAGCAGCTGCATGCAACAAAGGTAGCATGGATTGTGGCATTATTATTGGTGAGGGGATGGGAGTTGAAAGAGACATGTCCTTGGGATCAGGACTGAGGAAGATGGATCCAAGTGGATTCAGAGCTTCATATTGTGGTGTCCCTGTGCTTACAACCTGATCCTTTTGTGAGGATGCAGGAGGAGTTTTAGGCATGGGTTGAGATCTTTCTTCCAACTGCTGTGAGGAAGTAGCAGCAGTGGTTTGTGGTGACTTTTGTGTTGTCACAGGCATTTCCTCTGGGATCTCATCTTCCAGAGTTGCCTTTGTTTTGGGTATGGTGGGTTTTCTGGATGTTTTTCTTTTGGTCTTTTTGGTGATGTCAGGTGTGGGTTTCAAAGCAGTGGTTGTGCTGCTCTGATCACCTGGAGCAGTAGGCTCAGCAGCTGATACCTGAGGAGCAGTTGTAACCGCTAAAATCTGCTCAGGTACCCCTGCTTTTGTTTTTATTGGTGCCATCATCCTTGAAAATGTTTCTTTTGTTAAGCTCTTTATTTGACAATGAACACCTTGTTTTGGCAAATTTTCATTTTTCTTTACAAATTTTTGTTTAAAGAAATAACTCAAAAATCTTGGAAAAAGTAAAAATGCTTTACTTTCAACGTTTTTCACCATGTCATTGAAAATCTCCTGGGAGTAGTTGTAGTCCTTATTGTTCAAAATAGCGTAACCCAGGCATTGAATTTTTAATGGTATTTCGTTAAAAGATGTTGTTTTATTCGAAGCACACATCAGAAGTGTGTGAAATAAAAACCTAGGTGCAGAAGGGAAATAACCTTTTTGTAAGGTATCTACCTTTGATTCTTCTGCATATCCCCTTTTTAAGAAATCAGTTTTCATCTCGGCTTTGTCAAAAGAGAGTTTACCTTCCTGATCGTTGAGATTAAAAACCTCGGAGATTGATTGTGGGGTTATTTGAACTGCTTTACCCTGTATTGAGGAGTTAATGGCTATGACTTTTCCGTCTTGTTTTTCAAGCGACGCCTTTTCCAAAACTCTCTCTGGGTTTGCAAGTAAATGGGAGCATCTGCCGTCAACAAAGTTTTGTACTTTGATGCAGACAGTGTATCAATAATGGTGTCAAAGGTGTGATTATCAGTAGGTTTTGTGAGTAAACCCAGATAGTTGTGAGATTGTTTGAATGGTATTTCGATGGGTTCTTCGGCCGTTTGAGCGACCTCTTTGGAAGGTGATGGTGATTTAGGTTTTGATTTTGATTTTGACTTCGTCATTTTGATGAAGAAGAATCAGAGAAAGTTTTTGAAGATTTTGAGAGAAAGGGTTGGAAACTGCTTTGTGAAGAGAATTTTGGAATTCAATTCGACAGTGTAAAACCCTGTTTGGGGGTTTAGGGCAGGGTTTTATTTAGGAAAAATGATCGCTGATGTGGCAGCGGTTATTATGATCTGAAGGCTAAAAACTGACCACGTGTCAACACCTGATGAGAAGATGAATAATGGAGGACAGTTGTTTTAGGAAACCACTGATGAAACAAGTATCAGTGGTTGCAATGGTCAAAATGAGGACAGTGAGTGATTTTGACTATCAGTGGATAGCATATCAGTGATTGTAACACAGATTTTGAATATCAGTGCTTATAATAAAAAATGGAAGGACAGTTGTTGACTTTCAGCAGTGGACACTAGTTAGTCAGCAGATATTTGAACAAAGCAGTGGTTAGGGGTAAATGGTACAGATCTGAAGGACAGGTGTTTCAGCAACAGTTTTGAAGATTTTCCATTCAAGGTTTTGCCACATGTCAATTTTGAAAGACAGTGGTTTAGTACCCCAGATGATAAAAACTTTTTGCTAAGACAACTCATTTTCGTTTAATATTCAATTAAAGCATGAGTACCCTAGTAATTTAAGCACAATTTGCAATCAACCTTTGATAAAAATTTAGGAGCAAACCTGAGTATGATCTTAACAAATATACCGTTTCCTTTTGACCCATTTATGAGGACAATAATACCAACAAAAATAAGGTACTATACCCTGACAGGAACTGAAACTTATTGCCAACAAAAACAAGCAAAAAGTTTCAGATATATTATTCCAAAAAAAATGAACAATATATCCTGGTTATTCGAGAAAATCCTCTATAACAAATAGTTAAAGAATTTTCTGAGAACAGCATCAAAAGAATCTGGTAAATTTTCAATAAAATGCATAATCATATCATTCTCAAATTTATGAAAATGGTCAGTGGTTTGACATCAGTGGTAGAATATTTTGACAACATTTTGACCACTGTTTGATACCATTTTGTTTGTCAGTTGATTGCAACATGAGGACACATGGACACATGAATTTTGAAGATCCTGTTGTAGATCTAATTTCTATGTGATGAGTTTGAAAACTTGTCTAGTCCTTTTGTAAGTTCAATCACTGGGAACACTATTGTCACTTGAACTTTCTTGAACCAATGAGCACAAACAGTTGCTTAATTGACCATTATTACCCCAAGCTTTGACTCTTAAGTGTTTTAAGTTTATTCCCTTTTCTTCTGAATTCAAAAGTTTTGAGATAAACACACTTCAGAGTTTTTGTGAATATTAGTCCAAAATCATTTTGCAGTAATGTTTTGAGAGACTTGGTCATGTTTTCACAAGTTTTTCACCCAATCTTACATTACATATGATACGGACTATGTTGATCCCTGTTTTCTTAATGTATTTGAACATAGTTGATTTTGTCCTGTTTAGGAACTCAACTTGTTTTTAACACATAAGATCTACATGACTAAAGTTTTAATTTCCCTCTTTTTGTGTTAACAAAACAACAGTGTTTTTATGAACATAGGTTTTGTTAATCTGAGGTTTATACTTTAGCATTTAATGAAAACATCACAAATATCAACACAATAGTTAAATCAATTTTTGAAAATATGGAATAATCCCATAATTTATCAGATATGTTTGCAGATCTGAAAACTATGAGTGACTTATGTATGATATCACTTGTTGTGTGAAATTTGTGTGTCATATGACATCTTGATTGATTTACAGAGTTTTTGAATAACCACTTTGAACATGATTTATTCGATACTCTGTTTTTTTTTCAACTAAATACAACCAACCTTAGTATCAATGAATTTTGAGCCGAAATGTTATGTCAAATTGATTGTTAGATCGAATTTTGACTGTCCAGGCTCTGATACCAATTGTTAAGATCGGAGGCTCTCATGATTGTGTTTGTTTGTATGTTTTGAACGATTTGTGAATATGAAAACATGTAAAGTGCAGCGGAAATGAAAACAAACTTTGTAAACACAATCAAATGGAGAAAATAGTTTGATAAACAATTGCTTCTCATAGAGTCAAAAGATTTACAAACCAAAGCAAAAGATTACAGATAAGCTTACAAACTATACTCCCCCTCAGCCTGATGCCCCAAGGTTGGTTGCACACAAGATGAAAGGATTAGACATGAGGAGAAGAACCCGCTCAGTCAATCAAATGTAACAGTACAGGGTACTGTTACATTTATAGGCAAACCAAACCACTGAGGTATCTTAGCTGACGTCACCATGAAAGTGACATCTAACAACCTAACAACCTGTAAACACTGTCCTTACCAACTACTGATGTCTAACAACTGATTGTAAATAAAATACAAAACACGAGGAAACAACTGCTTCACGTTCCACTGTTGTAGCCTAAGCACTGATGCTCAACAATAACATCAGTGCTTTCTTCAAAGGTGATCAGTCCTTGAATGAGCAGTGTTTGTGTCTTCAGCAGCACTTAAGAAACAGCAGTAGATAGAACATCAGAGTTTGTCTTCAGCAGTCTTTAGAATTACATCAGCGTTTGGATCATCAGTTGTTCTTTTGAGCAGTACTTAAGGTTCATCAGCTGATAGATAACCACTGTCAAGGGGAAAGCTAAGTGTAAACTACTGCTTATTGTGAATCCTCTGTTGTGACCTGGTTTTGGCTTTACATTATCTGTTCCTCTGGTAGGGTTCAATCCCAACATAACGTCACCTTCAAAAGAGGGGCCTACTACAATAACTAAGATAATCTCTTAATTATGTGCAAAAGTGCGGAAATAATCAAAGGTTATACTAGATACGAGTCGGAACCAAGTGATTCATCTTGTCTATCTGTTTTTATTTTATTTTCAGCATTTTAGTTAGTTTTTATTTTTTCTTAGCTTAAAACATTTTTCTAAACTTTTTATTTTGGTTAGACGTTGAGGATAAACCGGTACTAAAAGCTCTTGTGTCCTTGGACGACCTCGGTATCTTACCAACGCTATACTACGCTCAACGATGGGTGCACTTACCCATATGTGTGTTTAGTGTTAGTAAAATATCGTGTTTTATAAATTTAAAACTTGGCTAAAATAAGTGTTAAAAAGGGCTTAAAATATACACCTAATATAAGTAACACTTTATCGCACATCAATAAGCCACAAAATCCCCACCCCTTGCTGAAGGTCACCAAAAATGACAGTAACTGGAGAAACCAGTTCTTCTTTGTGAGAAGTGATTCCATTCCAAACGGGAGTCATCTTCCCAAGAAGTGGAACACACAGGGTAGGATATAGGATCCTTTGGCCAGGACCACAGTAAGACTTTCTTTTCTGTTGAGGATAACTGATCCTTTTTCTTTTGTCTATGCAGCTATTTCCATGTCTCATATTCAAGGTTCACCTGTTACTGAAGAGAGAATCAATGCCTTATGGAAGCTTGATCCTGCTATCAGAACATATCAACCCAAAGCAAAGGATTCTCAATAATTTTCCTCTAGTTCCTACACCATGTCAAGTAAGTATCCATTTTCATAAATATGTAATTGAAAAGTTAAATAATGAATACTTATCAGTTTGTTTTTATGTGTGTAGGCGCTGCCAAGTCATCAAAATATGCCTCCAGATTCAATGTTGGTGATATCCAGGATATCGTAACTCCAAGGTCCATCAAAAAAGAGCTGGCTACAAGCCAAAGCATGCCAGAGGCCAAGGGAATGAGCACCAGGGGCAAGGGAACCAAAAGAAAGAAGCCCACTGGATCCTCTGAAGGTCTTCCTCAAATGGAACGTCAACTCCATGATTATGTCTCCGAGGTAAGGATTTCGTATCCTGAAACTTATACTTTTTCCAAGGATAAAGGATCCTGAAAGTTGAATCTTTCTTTTTGTGCAGAAATATGCTGAAGTCCAAATCCTGCTAGACCAACACGTGGTTGAAGCTGAAGAGAAAAACTTGACCTCCAGAAGATAGCAGCTGCTAAGGATAAGAAGATCTCCCAACTTGAAAAGGAGAATAATGCGCTGCAAAAGGAACTGCTCCTTGCTGAAATCACTACCAATAAGGAGAGGTTGGAGGTCATCGATGAAGCCAAACACTCTGCTTCCATTGTGATGATAAAGATTAAGCTTCAAATGGCTAAGCAAGCTGCTGATCCTTCCTTCGACAGGTCTGAGTGGGACGTGGAGGCTTGGACAAAAAGGCTAGCAGAGCTTGGAGACGACGAGGAGCCTGAGGAGGTGCTGGCCCTTGAAGCTAGTGGTAGTGGAGAAAAGGATCATGAGGACATAGCAGCGGCTGGTGGTAGTGTTGAAGGCGAAGGGGAGAAGGTGGATGAAGCAGCGAAGACATGAGCTGCACAAATGGGCGATGATGGAAATTTCTAGACGTGGCCGGAGCCCATTTTTTATGATTTAGTGGGTTTTTGGTTGTGATATTTTGAACAATTATGGTTTGTATGCTGAACAATAGTCTTAGGGGTTAAGGATCACTGATCCTTTTGAACAATAGGGGGGGTAACAAAGGTGGATGGGTCCTTCTGTTTGTGGATGATGAAGCCTTTGATGCCCCTCGCCTTTTATTTTCCTGCACTACCTTGAACCTCGTTAATATGGACACCCTTTGCCAACCCAAGTGGACGGGCCACGTTTTGCTGGTAGAAGCTTGGGTTGGCAATTTTGACAACCTTTAAAAGGGTTAACTAATAAATAAATAAAACTTTAACTTTTGGCTATCTTTTGTGTTGTCCGTCTTATGCTATTTTATTTATATTTATCCTTGATCGATTTTTGTTAGAAAAGATATCAAACATATGTTAGAATCAATTTATGTTAAAAGATCATACACTATATGATCAAGGATCATATATCCTGTTGTCAAAGGATAAGGGTAGTAATAAAGAATGAAACAAAGGAAAATAAGGATTATACCAGAGAATCCAAGTTAGGATTCTATATCCTTAACACTTACAATTGTGCCAACAAAAGATAAAACCCAGTAGAAAGTTAGGATCCTTGATCCTTAACTGTTTAACTTTGAAAACCTGTAACAACATACAACTTGGGACTAAGCTAATTGTCATAGAAAAGAAGCCCAACAATCTGGGGACAAGCCCAATAAGCTGGGGACAAGCCCAATAAGCTGGGGATAAGCCCAAGCATTCTTGTGTAAACTGGAGTATGGCCCAAACTGGCGACTATCCAAACTTGAGTGACATGAAAATGTCAAAACCTTAGCTAACGTGAAAATGTTAGAAACCTTAGGAACGGATGTATGGTACGTATACCATTATACTTAGGATCCTAAATACAGCCAATAACAATGAAATTGTTAGCCCTTAAACCAGGTACTGGTCCCATTGCCTTGAACTATACTAGGATAATCATGCGCAACTGGTGAAGGTGTTGGAACTTGATTCATAGAAGGTAATAGATACCTTAGACTGGGGACAAGCCCATAAACTGGGGATAAAGCTAAAAGCGTTGGAGAGTTGGCCAACCACTTGATTCTTTGTCAGAAATGCATCTAATTCTGCAAAACTTAAAACTTGATGAAATGGATTAAGGATTCTAATACCCTCTCCTTATAATCAAATGAATTAAAGAACTTGTTAAATAATAAGTAAATCATTACCGGAATGAGGATCATATATCCTCTAAGGATCCTTACCATGAATTAAATATCAAGGTGTCTAAGGATCATGGATCCTTCCTACATGAAGTATTTTTTCAGATGAACAGCATTCCAAGCCCTTGCTAAGAGATCACCATCCATTGTCAGCAAACGATATGCCCCCTTTCCTGCCTCAGCTTCAATTAGATAGGGGCCTTCCCATTTTCGTGCTAGCTTGCCATCAGCAGGATTCGTGGTATTTTGGAATGCCTTCCTCAACACCATGTCACCAACTTGAAACTTTCTGATCCTGACATTCTTGTTGTAGGCTCCAACCATTCTTTGTTGATAGCTAGCCAATCTTATCCTTGCTAAATCCCTGAGTTCTTCTATGGTATCCAAATGTTGAACCAAATTTTCAGCATTTCCTTCCGGATAACGGATGCTTGTTCTTATAGTATGGACTACCATCTCTGTAGGGATCACAGATTCAGCTCCAATCACCAAAGAAAATGGAGTTTGACCAGTAGCATTCTTGGGAGTTGTTCTATCAGCCCATAACACATAAGGTAGCTCTTCTGCCCATTTCCCTTTCTTGGATCCAAGCTTCTTCTTCAAGTTGTTGATGATGATCATGTGGGATGATTCTGATTGACCATTAGCTTGTGGGTGGACTGGTATTGATGTTATCATCCTAATCCCCCAGCTGTCACAAAAGTTAGTAGTTCGGCTCCTAATGAATTGGGATCCATTATCACAAACAATTTCAGAAGGTATGCCAAATCTAGTAATGATGTTTCTTTTGATAAAGGATATAACTTCTTTCTCCCTAACCTGTGCAAAGGCCTCGGCGTAATCAGCCATGGCCAACATAAATACTTTTCCTCCTGGTGCCAACTATGTTCACTCCTCATCTCATGAATGGCCAGGAAAAGGATATAGGATGTAGAAGCTCCGCTGGTTGATAAAGGATATTGCCATGTCTTTGACAAGCATCACATTTCTTTGCATATTCCACAGCATCCTTCTTCATTGTGGGCCAATAATATCCTGTTCTAAAGATCCTTGAGAATAGTGCTCTGCCCCCAGTGTGGTTCCCACAATCTCCTTCATGACAATCCTTTAAAACTTCTTGAATTCCTAGATCCTCAATGCACCTTAGATGTAGACCTGCAAGAGATCGTTTATATAAGATGTTATTCAATAATGTCAATTGAGATACCTTGATTTTGAAAGCTCTAGGATTTTCTCCAGCAGGAATCTCTCTATGTTGTATATATCTCAGGATTGGAAGGATCTAGGATCCTGAATTTGATTGTGAACCATCACTAGGTACAATTGAAGAATCCTCCACTATCTCCATGGCTATGTTATCCTCAATAGTAGGGGTTAAGATGTGGATAATTGGTGTCTTAACATCCTATGGAATCTTCAAAGATGATCTAAGGTTAGCTAAGGCATTAGCTTCTGCATTTTCTTCCCTGGATACCTGTGTCAAACTAAAAGAAGCAAAAGAGTGCCAATTTCTCGACTATCTCTAGATATTTGATTAGCCTTTCACCTTTGACAGCATAAGAACCATTATAGTGGTTAGTAATTAATAAAGAATCTACATGTACCTCAAGATACCTGATCCTCATATGCTTGGCAATTTGCAAACCTGCTATTAAGGCCTCATACTCAGCCTCATTATTAGTGGTTTGGAACTCACAAGCAATTGATTTGGGTATAATGTCCCCCTGTGGCGATTTTGGTAGTTTGCCTAGTCCAATTCCATTGACATTTGAAGCTCCATCTGTGAAGAGTATCCAAGGATCCTTAGTCTCTTCAAGTTGTTGAACTTCCAATTCACCTTCCCTTTGTAGATCACTACTGAAATCAGCCACAATGTTAGCTAAGGCTTGGGATTTGATGGTAGTTCTTGGTTCATATTTAATGTTATATGCACTAAGCTTGACTACCCATTTTGCCATCCTCCTGCCTTAGTAGAGACAGCTAGGTAAAAGGATAATGTTTCTCCATTTTTTGGTTTCATTAAAGCTGGAGCTGAGGATAAGTAATCCTTGAGGGCCTTGAGAGCATTCTCATGCTTTTCAGTCCATTCAAACTTCTTATTCTTTCTCAGGATGTCATATAACTCTTTTCATTTCTCTGATGACTTTGAGATGAATCTGTTCAAGGTTGCGATCCTTATTGTCAATCTTTGCACATCCTTAGCATTGGCAGGAGACTTGATGTTCACAATGGCCTTGATTTATTCTTGACTTGCCTCTATCCCCCTCTTTATCACCATGTAACCTAAGAATTTACTAGCTTGTGGCAGTTGGAAGGATTCAATTTCATGTTGTATCTATCAAGGATATCAAATGCTTCTTCGAAATATTTAAGGTGATCCTCAGCTCTTTTGGACTTAACCACCATGTCATCTATATAGACTTCCATTGTGTGCCCAATATGTTCTTTAAACATCATATTTACTAGCGTTTGGTATGTAGCACCTGCATTTCTTAGTCCAAAGGACATAGCAATATAACAATAGATACTAGTAGGGGTCATAAAAGTTGTATCCTCTTGATCAGATGGTTCCATCTAAATTTGTTGGAATCCAGATGAAGCATCCACAAAAGTTAACAACTCATGACCCGCTGTAGCATCAACCATGGAGTCAATGTGGGGTAGAGGGAAAGGATCCTTGGGACATGCTTTGTTTAAATCAGTAAAGTCAACGCATACCATCCACTTTCCATTCTTTTTCTGAATAACAACCACATTGGCTAACCATCTTGGATACTTTACCTCCCTAATCATACCTGCCTTGAGTATTTTGTCTACCTCTTCTTGGATAATGACATTTCTTTCAGGTGCAAATTTCCTCCTTTTTTGATGGATTGGCTTGAAGGACCTGTCAATACCAAGTTTATGAGTAATTACATCTTTAGAAATACCTATCATGTCTTCATGTTTCTGAGCAAAGGTAGTTTTTCTTCTTTTCAAGAAGGATATTAAATCCTGTTCAATACTGTCAAGGATCCCGGATCCTATAAAAATCTTGGATTTAGGATTCTACGGGTTCAGTAGAATATCCTTGACATCTTGCTCTCTTGCCTCCAGGACATCTCTTGGAGGGTACTTTAATTGCTATGCCTCCCTACGCTTTGAGGCTGGCCTCATTGACGATTTGTAGCAATTCTTGGCTCCTTGCTGATCACTTTTAATTTTCACCACACCCCATGGAGTAGGGAGTTACACACATTGATGATAGGTTGAGGGGACTGCTTTCATATCATGTATCCATGGCCTGTAGGGAGTTACACACATTGATGATAGGTTGAGGGGACTGCTTTCATATCATGTATCCATGGCCTGCCAAGGATAACATTACAGCAAGATAAGCAATCAATGACACAAAATTTTTGAACAAAATTTACTCCCTCTATATAAATAGGAAGTTTGATGTCCCCCAATGTATTCTTGGTCTCTCCACTAAATCCCACAAGGACAGATGATCTTGGAACGATATCAGATTCAGGAATATTCATTCTTTTAAGGACATCTAGTTGGATAATGTTCACTGAGCTTCCGCCATCGAAGAGAATCCTGCGAACAAAATGGTTAGAGATAAATAATGTAATAACAAGACCATCGTGATGAGGATCCTGTATATCCACACGGTCATTTTCATCAAAGGATATGACTTTTTCCTGTGTAAGGATGTAAGTTCGAATAGGTCTATCCCCATTCTTCATCTTTGTCTCCTTTGCATGCCACTTAGCTGCCGAGAATGAAGTGCCACATATGTCAGATCCACCGAAAATGAAATGAATAATTTGAGCGTCGGCTGGTGGAGCAGGAGCTTTTTCATGAACTTTCTCAGGATCCTGGATCCTTGATTTCTTTCTTCTGAATAACTCCATCAAGTATCCATTGCTCAAAAGGTAACCAATCTCTTTCCTTAGTGCTATGCATTCATCTGTGAGATGACCAAAGTCTTCATGATAATCACACCACTTCGATTTGTCTTTGGTAGCAGCTGGCTTGTAATTCTTTCTCGGCCATCTAGCTTTATCACCTAAATTCTGCATGGCAAGGATTAGTTCACTATTATCAACAACAAAACAATATTTAGAAATAGGAGGATAATCTTTATCATCTTCCTCTTGTTCCACAACATGCAGATTCTAATTATCAGATTTAGTGTATGATTTGGATTTGTTATTCCTGAAATAGAATCCTTGTTTGTCTTGCTTTGAGGATCCTGACAGCCTCTCCTGGATCCTTTTGTCATCCTCCAAACAGACGAACCTAAGGGCCCTGTTCCTTACCTCATCAAGGTTCCTGCAAGGTGTCATAACAAGATCATCATAGAATTGTGAATCCTTAAGTAAACCCATTTTAAAAGCTTCAACAGCTGTAGCAATATCTAAGTTAGGAATTTCTAAGGATTCTCTACTGAATTTAGTTATGTAATCCCTTAATGATACAATATGACCTTGGGTTACCCAATATAAATCACTAGTTAACCGTTCAAACCTCCTAGTACATGAAAATAGACTATTGAACAAGTTATCCAGATTAGAAAATGAAGTAATGGAGTAAGGAGGAAGACTTAGCAACCATTTCAGAGCTGACCCTGTTAATGTGGATCCGAAACCCTTGCAAAGACATGCTTCCTTTAACCTTTCTGGAATGGGGTTGATCTCCATTCTATCCCTGTATTGGGCTACATGCTCTTTTGGATCAGTTGTACCATCATAGAGCTTCATATTTGGCGTTTGGAATCTCTTTGGTATCTCTGCATTACATATATGTGGTGCTAAGCGAGACACATTGTGACTCCCATCTGGAATCTCAGGAATGGGTTTAACCACTCCCGGGACACTTGATATCATATCCTTGAGTTTTTGCAACTCCCTTGCCATAGCTTGGTTGATCCCTGGTTCCTGCACACAACCATGGTTAGTATTGTAAGATGTATTGAAAGTGTTACCTCCCAACTGGTTCGAGGTTGGGATTCCAGATGTGAATCCAAATTATGGAAGCTCTGGTGCAATGACCGGATGAAGCAATAGTCTGCATAGGAATGAAGTCTCCCACATGAATCTCAGAACTTCTGGGTTGTTGGCTCCCTAAGGATCCTTGATCGTGAAATATATTGGATCCAATATACATTGGAGCTGAAGGTCTTGGAGGATACTCCTTGGATCCTTGAACTTGCCATGAGGATCCTTGAACATGTGATGAGGATCCTTGATGATGAGGGTAGGATCCTTGAGCTGACAGCGTCCCCATGTATCCTTCCGAACTAGAGAAGGATCCTTGATGCTGGAAAGAGGATCCTTGAGGCTGAAAGGAGGATCCTGAAGGTTGGAAGTAGGATCCTTGAGCCTGTGTCAAAGTTGATGATCCATACTGCATACTTGATGATCCTCCATGATATTGGACACCTGATGTCGTAGAATGCTGAATGGTTGTTGCTGGAGTAGTGAAATCCAATGATCTGGGCACCAATGGAGAGTGATCCTCCGCTGATTTCTTCAATTTCTTGATTTCATCAATCTCATGAAGGATCATGTCATTAGTTTTATCTTGCTGTTGCATGTAATCTTTCATCTGCAAAATCAACGAATAAAGATCATTGTTAGTAGGAGCAGAAGAAAAAACAGTAGTTGCTTTTGTGAAAACGGGGGTTATCTTCTTCGCAACATTCTCAGCATTCTTCTGGGATCCAGAAGAAACAAGAGGCAAAGGTGGAATGCCCTGTGACGAGGTGATCATTGACATGGAGCTCGAAGTGTTTTTCCCTTGAGAAGCCATGTGGTTGAAAGCAATGGACAGGAATGAACAAAATGAACAGGTTTTTCAAAGATGAAGCACTAATTGCCCCACTGTGGGCGCCAAACTGTTTTGGTCAAAAATCACACAAGGATAATGTAACCAAATCTGATTTTTGTGAGGTTGGATGCTTGGTTAAATGAACAAAAGTGTAAGCAAGAAATGAACGAAAATGGTGATGAACACAAGGATTTATATGAGGAAAAAGCTCTTGATCAATGAATGATCTCCGGAATAAAAAACCTCGGATAGTGAAAACTATCACTATCACTATCAACTATATTGAACAATAAAGATTACCACTTTGGATGATAACAAGCTTGATACAATGATTCCTAGTGTGTTTGTGTGTGTATTCGCCAATGAGTTTCTGAGAGTTCGAATGTATGTCCATGTGTTTCTAATAATAGGTTGTTATCCCCTTAAAAAATAGAAAATATCTAGTTAACTAACTATCCAAAATTTGTGCATGCCATCCACGATCACCATAACGGTCATGAACTCTATTCACGTGCCATAATAAGGAGCATATTCTCCTGGAATCTCGGTTGGAACAAGTCTCCTTCGAAATATACCTGCAAAACAAGCTAAAGGATAATGGAAACAATTGTTAGTTTTAGAATAATAAAGAGGATCCTAGATCCTTAGCCTTCCTGCATCATTTTCTGAGGATCCTCGATCCAGACTGAACCGAGGATCCTTAACCCAGGCTATACTGAGGATCCGTGATCCATAATCAATAAAATTCTATCCCTAACAAGGCCTGAGCCCACTTTTTTAGGATTTGTGGTTCTTTTTTTTGGTTTATGATGTTTTTATTCGAACAATATGGTCTGTAATTAAACAATAGTTTTAGGGTTAAGGATCACTGATCCTTCAAACAATAGGGGGTGGCAAAGGTGGATGGGTCCTTCTGTTTGTGGAGGATGAAGCCTTTGACGCCCCTTACTTTTAATTTCTTGCACTTATTGAACCGTTAGTATGGACACCATTTACCAACCCAAGTGGACGGGCCACGTATTGCTGGTAGAAGCTTGGGTTGGTAATTTTGTTAAATAATAAGTAAATCATTACCAGAATGAGGATCATATATCCTCTAACGATCCTTACCATGAATTAAATATCAAGGTGTCTAAGGATCATGGATCCTTCCTACATGAAGTATTTTTTTTCAGATGAACAGCATTGCAAGCCCTTGGTAAGAGATCACCATCCATTGTTAGCAAACGATATGCCCCCTTTTCTGCCTCAACTTCAATTAGATAGGGGCCTTCCATTTTCGTGCTAGCTTGTCATCAGCAGGATTCGTGGTATTTTGGAATGCCTTCTTCAACACCATGTCACCAACTTGAAACTTTCTGATCCTGACATTCTTGTTGTAGGCTCCAGCCATTCTTTGTTGATAGCTAGCCAATCTTATTCTTTCTAAATCCCTAGTTCTTCTATGGTATCCAAATCTTGAACCAAATTTTCAGCATTTCCTTCAGGATCACGGATGCTTGTTCTTGCAGTAGGGACTACCATCTCTGTAGGGATCACAGATTCAGCTCCAAACACCAAAGAAAATGGATTTTGACCAGTAGCATTCTTGGGAGTTGTTCTATCAGCCCACAACACATAAGGTAGCTCTTCTGCCCATTTCCCTTTCTTGGATCCAAGCTTTTTCTTCAAGTTGTTGATGATGATCTTGTTGGATGATTCTGCTTGACCATTAGCTTGTGGGTGGACTGGTGTTGATGTTATCATCCTAATTCCCTAGCTGTCACAAAAGTTAGTTGTTCAGCTCCCAATGAATTGGGATCCATTATCACAAACAGTTTCAGAAGGTATGCCAAATCTAGTAATGATGTTTCTTTTGATAAAGGATATAACTTCTTTCTCCCTAACTTGTGCATAGGCCTCGGCGTAATCAGCCATGGCCAACATAAATACTTTTCCTCCTGGTGCCAACTATGTTTACTCCCCATCTCATGAATGGCCAGGAAGAGGATATAGGATGTAGAAGCTCCGTTGGTTGATGAAGGATATTGCTATGTCTTTGACAAGCATCACATTTCTTTGCATATTCCACAACATTCTTCTTCATTTTGGGCCAATAATATCCTGTTCTAAGGATCCTTGAGAATAGTGCTCTGCCCCCAGTGTGGTTCCCACAATCTCCTTCATGACAATCCTTTAAAACTTCTTGAATTTCTGGATCCTCAATGCACCTTAGATATGGACCTGCAAGAGATCGTTTATATAAGATGTTATTCAATGATGTAAATTGAGATACCTTGATTTTGAAAGCTCTAGGATTTTCTCCAGCAGGAATCTCTCCATGTTGTATATATCTCAGGATTGGAAGGATCCAGGATCCTGAATTTGATTGTGAACCATCACTAGGTACAATTGCAGAATCCTCCACTATCTACATGGCTATGTTATCCACAATAGTAGGGGTTAAGATGTGGATAATTGGTATCTTAACATCCTCTTGAATCTTCAAAGATGGTCTATGTTTTGGTCAAAAATCAAGCGATGACAATGCAACCAAACTTTCTGTTATGGGGGATGATGCTTGAATTGATGAACAACAATAAGGATCACTATGAAATGTAATGAACAAGCGACACGAAGATTTATACGAGAAAAAAGCCCTTGATCAATGAATGATCTCCGGCATAAAAAACCTCGGGTGATGGAAACTACCGATCACAAACTCAAATTAAACAATAAATGTAATACAACTTCAGATGATAGCGAGCTAAGTACAAGGATCACTATAGTGTATTGTGTAAAAAAGTGTATAATCGCCAAGTGAGTTAACGAGAGCTGGTGAGAGCAGTTGTATGAGTGTGTGTGTAGCCAAAAATAGCCAAGTGTTTTCTAATTAGCTCGCTACCTCTTTAAAAATAGAAAATATCTACACTAACTAACATTCCGCAAATGGTGCAAGTCCTCCACGACTCCATAACGTCCACTTTTGGCCAGGCACGTGCGGAATAAGTCATGGAATATGCTCCAGGAATGTCGCCAAGACCAAGTCCAAGCTGGTACTCCTGCAAACAGTTTCGAATTCAAAGTAGACAACCGTTAGTACAAGGATCCTTATGATGATCCATGATCCTAATCCTGCAACACTTCTGAGGATCACTACTTCAGACAGAATTGAGGATCACTAAACCCAACAGTAAATGAGGATCACTGATCATTAAGAAATCCTCCCCTAACAATTGCCCCCAAAATATAAGGAGTAATTATATAAATAAACGAGTTGTATTTTGTTCTTATCCGCAATCAACCAACGGATAACTAGCCGTTGTAATCGGACTAGCCGTTATGAACATGAGTCACTGAGGTGACTATCCTGCAAAATCATCATTATAAATAGGATTTAGAGATAGGGATCAATTCGCATTTAAATTCAAGAGAACTCCCTTTAAATTCATATTCGAAGATCAATCAGGTATCTCTCTTCCTCTTCTTCCTTTACGTTTTCTTTCTCTGCTCATTCCTTCTTCACCTTCTTCATAATCAAGATGATGTTAAGATCCTCTCCTGCTAAGGATCACAAGAAGGACAGTCCTCTCAAAAGCCAGGGGATCATCAAAGATTCAGCGAATGAAAGGTGCTGCTTCACTGATCCACAAATAGACAGAATCCGCTGTTGCTTTCCGGCGAACACCCATTTCAAGCCATTTGACCCCACCGTTCTAAGTGATTACATTTCTGAAACCTGGGTAGCCTTCCCGGTCACACCGTTCAAAATAGGATACACATATCCTTTTCCTGAATTCACCCAGTCTTTCTTCTCCCTCACCGGTATCTCCTACATTCAAGCTATGCCAATGATTTGGAGGGTCTTATATACCCTCGGAAGGATCATTGAGCAAGAAGGAATTGCCCTAGGAATGTCGGAGTTGGCAGAGATGTATGATCTCACCACATTTGGATCCCACCGATATCTATTCAAGCGTAAACCCGGTGAAGAACATCCCATCTTCAAAGCCACTAAGAATGATACCAACTGGAAATGGAGATTCTTCTTTGTCAGAAGGGATTCTCTCTCTGATGGAAAGGATCTGCCAAGGAAGTGGACCACCCATGGTAGGATAGAGGATCCTGAGAAGGATCACCAGATAACCTTGTTTTTGTATAAGGATCACTAACACCCTTTTGTTTCTGTTGTACAGCTATCTCTGTTTCGCACCTTATACCATCACCTGCCACCAAGGAAAGGCTCGCTGCTTTCAGAAGACTTGATCCTGCAACAAGGTCATTCAAAACAAACACCCAGGATTCACAAGAAGTATCCTCAGGTTCTGTCACTATGTCAAGTAAGTATCCTGTATTTTGTATAGTCAAATATTTAAATAAATAGTTGAATAGAAATAGGATAAGGATACTTATCTGTTTTGAATGTGTAGGCGCTGGGAAATCCTCGAAATCTGCCTCCAAATTCAGTATAACTGATCTTGACACTGTCAGATCCTCAAAGAAAAAGTCTGATGCTAGCCCTTCCATTGTTATCCCCAAGGCTACCACTTCAAAGGGAAGAGGTGGAAAGAAAAGAAAAACCTCTGAAGCTGACAACCTTCAAGGCTTGCCTCTGATCCGCCAACAATTCCTCGAGTACTTTAATGATGTAAGGATCACTGACTTAGCTTAGTTATCCTATTCACTTGAGGATCATATGATCCTAACTTTGCATTGTCTTGTTTGCTGAAATTTGCTGAAATTGAGGACTACGTTGGAAATGTTGAGGGTCTTGAGGAGAAATACTCTGATCTCCAAAAGGTGGCGGTGCTCAAGGATCACAAGATTGCCTCCCCTGAAAAGGATCTCAATGATGCCAAAACTCAGACAGCTGCAATCTTGATCAATGTTGATTATGAGAAGCACGAGATCACAGAGGATGCCAAGGTCTCCGCTGCCATTGCCATGTACAAGACCAAACTACAGATGGCCCAAGAAGCTCAAGATCCTGCCTTTGATAGGAGCAACTAGGACGTGGAAGGCCAGGCTGGCTGAGTTGGAGGATGAGGATGAGGCTGATGAGGTTCTGGCAATCGAGGCTAGTGGCAGTGGCAAGGATCAGGTGAAGGATACTGGAGCTAGAGGGGATGATGATGCAGCGAAGGTGTAGGCTGCATGAATGGGCGATGAAGGACATTTCTAGATGTAGCCGGAGCCCATTTTTTTAGTTTGATAGTTTGTTTTGGTTATGATGTTTTATGTTGAACAATGATGGGTTGTACTTAAAAAATAGTAATTAGGGCTAAGGATCATGAATCCTTCGAACAATAGGTAGGATTACAAATGGTGGAGGGATCCTCTGTTTGGGGGATGAAGCCATTGTGATCCTGCCGTCTTTTGATTCCTGCACTACCAAGAATAAAGTTAAGGATCATACCAGAGAATCCAAGTTAGGATCCTATATCCTTACACTTACAACTGTGACAATCAAAAGATAAAACCTTATAGAAAGTTAGGATCCAGGATCCTCGACTGTTTAGCTTTGGATACATGCAATATAATATAACTTGGGACTAAGCCAATTTGGAAAAGAAGATGTTAGTATCTGGGGACAAGCCCAACAATCTGGGGACAAGGCCAACAATCTGGGGACAAGCCCAATAAACTGGGGACAAGCCCAAAAACTGAGGACAAGCCCAAAGGATCTTGTGTAAACTGGAGTATGGCCCAAACTGGCGACTATCCAAACTTAGTGACATGAAGATGCCAAAACCTTAGCTAACGTGAAAACATTAGAAACCTTAGGAACGGATGTATGGTACGTCTACCACTATACTTAGGATCATAAATACAACCAGTACAATGAAATTGTCATCCCCTAAAGCGGGTACTGGTCCCATTGCCTTTAACTGCACTAGGATAATCGTGCGCAACTGGCGAAGGTGTAAGAACCTGATTCGTAGAAGGTAGTAGATACCTTAAACTGGGGACAAGCCCAAAAACTTAGGAGATTTCATTGGATACTTGATCCTTTGTCAAAGATATACCAGCTTCTACAAAACTTAGAATTTAGTGAAGAAGGGTAAAGGATCCTAGATCCTTCTCCTTGTAATTAAATAAATTGAAGGATTAAAGAAATAATAATCAAATCATTACCATAGTGAGGATCATGTATCCTCTGAGGATCCTTAATATGTACCAGATTTAGAGATGACCAAGGATCCTGAATCCTTCTCACATGAAGTATCTCTTTAAGTGGACAGCATTCCAATCTCTTGGTAATAGATCACCTTCCATTGTTAATAAACGATATGCCCCCTTTCCTACATCAACTTCAATTAGGTAAGGGCCTTCCCACTTTGGTGCTAACTTGCCATCAGCAGGATTTGTGGTATTTTGGAATGCTTTCCTTAACACCATATCACCAACTTGGAATTTCCTAATCCTGACATTCTTATTATATGCTCCAGCCATCCTTTGTTGATAACTATCAAATCTTATCCTTGCTAAATCCCTGAGTTCTTCTATGGTATCTAAATCTTGAACCAAGTTTTCAGCATTTCCTTCAGGATCATGGATGCTTGTTCTTGCAGTAGGGACTATCATCTCTGTAGGGATCATAGATTCTGCTCCAAACACTAAAGAAAATGGGGTCTGGCCAGTAGCATTCTTCGGAGTTGTCTGTTAGCCCATAACACATAAGGTATCTCTTCTGCCCATTTTCCCTTCTTGGATCCAAGCTTCTTCTTCAAGTTGTTGATGATGATCTTGTTAGACGATTCTGCTTGACCATTAGCTTGTGGGTGGACTGGTGTTGATGTTATCATCTTGATCTCCCAGCTGTCACAAAAGTTAGTGGTTCTATTCCCAATAAATTGGGATCCATTATCACAAACAATTTCAGAAGGTATGCCAAATCTAGTAATGATGTTTCTTTTAATAAAGGATATCACTTCCTTTTCTCTGACTTGTGCAAAGGCTTCAGCTTCTATCCATTTGGAAAAGTAATCAGTCATAGCAAGCATAAACACTTTTCCTCCTGGTGCTTTGGGAAGTTTGCCAACTATATCCATTCCCCATCTCATGAATAGCTAAGAAGAGGATATAGGATGCAGGAGCTCCGCTGGTTGATGAAGGATATTGGTATGTCTTTGACAAGAATCACATTTCTTTGCATAATCCACAGCATCCTTCTTCATAGTAGGCCAATAGTATCCTGTTCTAAGGATCCTTGAGAATAGTGCTCTGCCCCCAGTGTGGTTTCCACAAGTTCCTTCATTAAAATCCTTTAGAACTTCTTGGATTTCTGGATCCTCGATGCACCTTAGATATGGACCTGTAAGAGATCGTTTATATAACATGTTATTTAGTATTGTAAATTGAGATACCTTGACTTTGAAAGCTCTAGGATTTTCTCCAGTAGGGATCTCTTCATGTTGTATATATCTCAGGATCGGAAGGATCCAGGATCCTGAATTTGACTGTGCACCATCACTAGGTATGATTGCAAAATCCTCCACTATCACCATTGTTGTGTGATCCTTAATAGTAGGAGTTAAGATATGAATAATTGGTATCCTAACATCCTTCGGAATCATCAATGATGATCCAAGGTTGGCTAAAGCATCAGCTTCTGCATTCTCTACCCTGGGTACTTGTGTTAAACTAAAAGAAGAAAAAGAGTCTGCCAATTTCTTGACTATCTCTAGATATTTGATTATTCTTTCACCTTTAACAGCATACGAACCATTAAAGTGGTTAGTAATTAATAATGAATCTACATGTACCTCAAGATACCTGATCCTCATATGCTTGGCAATTTGCAAACTAGCTATTAAGCCTTCATACTCAGCCTCATTATTAGTAGTTTGAAACTCACACGCAATTGAGTGGGGTATTATGTCCCCCTGTGGTGATTTTAGTAGTATGCCTCGTCCAGTTCCCTTGAAATTTGAAGCCCCATCTGTGAAGAGTATCCAAGGATCCTTAGTCTCTTCAAGCTGTTGAACTTCCAATTCAGCCTCCCTTTGTAGATCACTACTGAAATCAGCCACAAAGTCAGCTAAGGCTTAGGATTTGATGGCAGTTCTTGGTTCATATCTGATATCATAAGCACTAAGTTTGACTGCCCACTTTGCCATCCTTCCTGACATTTTAGGTTTCCTGAGAACACTCTTGATTGGAAAGTTAGTCTTCACAATAATAGGATGAGTCTCAAAATAATTGCGTAATTTAGTAGATGCCATGATTAAAGCAAGGATAAGTTTTTCTAAATGAGAATACCTAGATTCAGCATCAAGCAAACTTTTACTTACATAGTATACAGGGTGTTGAGTATCTTCATGATCCTTAACAAGGACTGCACTTACTGCCTTAGAAGAAACTTCTAAATATAAGGATAATATATCCCCTTTTTCTGGTTTCATTAAGGCTGGAGCTGAGGATAGGTAATCCTTAAGGGCCTTGAGAGCATTCTCATGCTTTTCAGTCCACTCAAATTTTTTGTTCTTTCTCGGGATGTCATAGAATTCTTTGCATTTCTCTGATGACTTTGAGATGAATCTGTTCAATGCTACGATCCTTCCTGTCAATCTTTGGACATCCTTTGCATTGGCAGGAGACTTGATGTTCACAATCGCATTGATTTGTTCTGGACTTGCCTCTATCCCTCTTTTTGTTACCATATAGCCTAGGAACTTGTCAGCTTTTACACCAAAGTGGCACTTTGAAGGATTCAATTTCATATTGTATCTATCAAGGATATCAAATGCTTCCTCCAAATCTTTAAGGTGATCCTCAGCTCTCTTGGACTTAACCACCATGTCATCAATATAGATTTCCATTGTGTGTCCAATTTGTTCTTTAAACATCATATTTACTAGCCTTTGATATGCAGCACCTGCATTTCTTAGTCCAAAGGGCATAACAATATAACAATAGATACCAGTAGGGGTCATAAAGGCTGTATCCTCTTGATCAAATGGTTCCATCTGAATTTGTTGAAATCCAGATGAAGCATCCATAAAAGTTAACAACTCATGGCCCGCTGTAGCATCCACCATGGAGTCAATGTGGGGTAATGGGAAAGGATCCTTGGGACATGCCTTATTTAAATCAGTGAAATCGACACATACCCTCCACTTTCCATTTTTCTTTTGAACAACAACCACATTGGCTAACCACCTTGGATACTTAACCTAACTAATCATACCTGCACTGAGCAGTTTATCTACCTCCTCTTGGATGATGACATTCCTCTCATGTGCAAACTTTCTCCTCTTCTAATGTATGGGTTTGAATGACCTGTCAATACCAAGTTTATGAGTAATAATATCTTTAGAAATACCTGTCATGTCCTCATGCTTCCAAGCAAAGGTAGCTTTTCTTCTCTTTAAGAAGGATACTAAATCCTGTTCAATGTTATCGAGGATCCCGGATCCTATAAAAACTTTGGATTCAGGATCCTAAGGATCCATAGGATATCTTTAACATCTTGTTCTCTTTCCTCCAGGACATCTCTTGGAGGAGACTTTAATTGCTATGCCTCCCTAGGTCTTGAGGCCGACTTCATTGATGAAGTGTAACAATTCTAGGCTTCCTGTTGATCACTTTCTATCTTCACCACCCCCATGGAGTATGGAGTTTAACACACTGATGATAAGTAGATGGATCTGCTTTCATATCATGTATCCATGGCCTGCCAAGGATAACATTGCAACAAGATAAGCAATCTATGACGCAAAATTTCTGAAAAGAATTAACTCCCTCTATGTAAATGGGAAGTTTAATGTCCCCCAATATGTTCCTGGTTTCTCCACTGAATCCTACAAGAACTGATGATCTTGGGATAATTTCTGATTCAGGGATATTCATCTTCTTGAGGACATCGAGTTGGATAATGTTCACTGAGCTTCCCCCATCTATGATAATCATGTGAAAAAATGGTTAGAAATAAACAATGTATTAACAAGACCATCATGATGAGGATCCTGGATATCTACACGATCGTCCTCATCAAAAGATATAACTTTATCCTGTGTAAGGATAGAAGTTCGAATGGGCCTATCCCCATTCTCCATATTTGTCTCTTTAGCATGCCTCTTGGTTGCTGAAAAGGAAGTGCCACATATATCTGATCCACTGGAGATAAAGTTGATAATCTGGGCATCAGCTGGAGGAGCAGGAGCCCTTTCTAGAATCTTTTCAGGATCCTGGATCTTTGATTTCTTTCTTCCGAATAACTCCTTCAAGTGTCCTTTGCTTAATAAGTAACCAATCACTTTCTTGAGTGCTATACACTCATCAGTGAGATGACCGAAATCTTCATGATAAGCATACCATTTGGATTTATCTTTTGTAGCAGCTGGCTTATCATTCTTTCTGGGCCATCTAGCTTTTTCACCTAGATTTTGCATGGCAAGGATTATTTAATTATTATCAACTGCAAAGCAATATTCAGAAATGGGTGGATAATCTTCATCATCCTCTTCTTGCTCCATAGCATGCCCATTTTGATTATCAGACTTGTTGTATGATTTGGATTTGTTGTTCCTGAAATAGGATCCTTGCTTTTCCTGCTTTGAGGATCCTGACAGTCTCTCCTGGATCCTTTTATCATCCTCTAAACGGAAGAATCTAAGGTCCCTGGTCCTTATTTCATCAAGGTTCCTGCAAGGTGTCATAACAAGATCATCATAGAATTGTGAATCCTTAAGCAAACCCATTTTAAAAGCTTCTACAACTGTTGCAATATCCAAGTTGGGAATTTCTAAGGATTCTCTACTAAATTTAGTTATGTAATCCCTTAGTGATTCATTGTTACCTTGAGTTACCCTATATAAGTCACTAGTTAAGCATTCAAATCTCCTACTACATGAAAATTGGCTATTGAACAAGTTAACTAGATTAGGAAATGAAGTAATAGAGTAAGGAGGAAGACTTAGCAGCCATTTAAGAGCTGATCCTGTCAGTGTGGATCCGAAACCCTTGCATAGACATGCTTCTTTTAACCTTTCAGGAATGGGATTGATCTCCATTCTATCCCTGTATTGAGCTACATGCTCCTCTGGATCAGTTGTGCCGTCATAGAGCTTCATGTTTGGTGTCTGAAACCTCTTTGGTATCTCTGCATCACAAATAGGTGGGGCAAAACGAGATATTCTATGACTCCCATCTGGAATCTCAAGAATGGGCTTAACCACCCCTGGAACACTGGATATCATATCCTTGAGTTTTTGCAACTCCCTAGCCATAGCTTGGTTGATTCCTGGTTCCTACACAAAGCCATGGTTAGCATTATAAGAAGTATTTAAAGTGTTACCTCCTGATGGATTCAAGGTTGGGATTCCTGATGTGAATCCATATTGATGTGATTCTGGTATGATCGAGGGGCCAGACGAAGCAATAGTTTGCATAGGTATTGTTTTGGTCAAAAATCAAGCCAGGATAATGCAACCAAATCTTTTGTTGTGAGGTGTGATGCTTGAATCAATGAACAAATGTATGAATAACTTGCAAATGAAATAAACAATTGACACAAGGATTTATACGAGGAAAAAGCCCTTGATCAAGAATTGATCTCCAGCATAAAAAACCTCGGGTGATGGAAACTACCGATCACCAACTACGATTAAACGAATAATTGTTATAACTCGGGATGATAACAAGCTTGTTACAAGGATCAATATAGTGCAATGTGTATGAAATCGCCAATGAACTGTTGAGAGTTGTTTCGAGTGTGTGTGTTTTCTTAATTGTTCTAACTCAAGCTTGTTATCCCCTTTAAAAATAGAAATAACTTAAATAACTAACTATCCGCTAAACATGCAAGCTCCCCACGACTTCTAAAACGGTCACCAAGCCATGCACGTGCGGAATATTGAGGGCATATTCCCCAAGAATATCGGCAAGACCAAGTCCAATGCGTATTCTCCTGCAAAACAAGTTTAAACATAGTGAAGGCAACCGTTAGTATAAGGATAACAATGAGGATCCTGGATCCTAATCCTGCAATGTCTTCTGAGGATCCTTAATTCAAACAGAATTGAGGATCCGTGATCCTGGCAGTACTTGAGGATCCGTGATCCTTAGGTTTAGAAAATATATCCCTAACAATTGCCCCCAAAATATGAGGAGTAAAATGGAAATTAACGAGTTGTATTTTTGATCTTATCTCCAACTGACTAACAGATATATAGCCGTTAGAATCGAACTAGCCGTTGCTGATCATACGTCAACGACATGACATCCTGCAGAACTATCATTATAAATTTGAGATTAGAGATAAGGATCGATAGGCATTTAAATTTGTGCGTTACTCCCTTTAAATCTTCATCCCAAGACCGATCAGGTATTTCTCTTCTCTTTCTCTCTTCATCTTCTTATTTGATCTTCATCAAAATCTTTAGATCACAATGAAGCTACGATCCTCCCCCGCCAAGGATCACCAGAAAGATAGTCCTTTGAAAAGCCAAGGGATTATCAAAAATCCTTCGAAGGAACTCTGCTGCTTCACTGATCCGGAGATTGACAGGATCCGCCACTGTTTTCCGGCGGATACTGTCTTCAAGTCCTTCGACCATTCTGCCAAGAGTGATTCTGTCTCGAACACCTAGGTTGCTTTTCTGGCTACCCCATTCTTGATAGGATTCTCCTATCCCTTCCCTGCCATCACCCAATCCTTCTTTTTCCTCACCGGCATGTGCTATATCCAGGCCATGCCAATGATGTGGAGGGTTTTATATACCCTAGAGAACATCATTGAGTAAGAAGGCGTAGAGTTGGGAATGTCGGAACTGGCTGAACTGTATAACCTTGTGAGCCATGGTTCACACCACTACTTGTTCAAACATAAGCCCGGTGAACCTCATCCAATCCTTAAGACCACAAAGAACGATACCAACTGGAAGAAGCGTTTCTTCTTTGTTAGGAGGGATTCTATCCCTGATGGGAAAGATCTCCCCGTAGAGTGGACAACCCATGGTAGGATATAGGATCCTTATAGAAGGATCATAGGATAACTCTGTTTCTGTTGAGGATAACTGATCCTTTTATGTCTTTTTATGCAGCTATCTCAGTCTCTCATATCATTCAATCACCTGCAACCAAAGAAAGGATCGCTGCTTTTTGGAGCCTTGATCCTGCAGTTAGATCATTCTAGGCAAACACAAAGGATTCACAAGAAGTATCCTCCGGTTCAGTCACAATGTCAAGTAAGTGTTTATTTTTACGTATGATTAAATAGATTTAGATCAAGGATACTTATCTATTAATTGCCGTTTGTAGGTGCTGGAAAGTCCTCAAAATCAGCCACTCGCTTCAGCATCAGTGATCTTAGTACTGTCGCTCCCCGGTCCAGAAAGAAGAAATCTGCTGCTAGTCCAAGCGTTCCAATCCCTAAGCTTGTCACCTCCAAGGGCAAAGAGGAAAGAAGAGGAAGTCCACTGAAGCTGATAATCTTGAAGGCCTGCCCCTCATCCGTCATCAGTTTGAAGAATACTTCAATGATGTAAGGATCCTTGATCCTTAATTCTATCCTGTCCATTTGAGGATAACAGATCCTGAATTGTATTCTTCTTTCTTTGCAGAAATTCGCTGAGATCCAGATGCTCTTTGATGCCTATGTTGAAGAGGCTGAGCAGAAGGAGCTGGACTTCCAGAAGATCTTCCTGGCTAAGGATCAAACCATCTCCAACCTCGAGAAAGAGCTCAACTTGGCAAAAAAGCAGTTGGTCATGGCCCATATCACTGCTGATCAGGAGAAGAATGAGGTGATGGAGGATGCCAAGCTCTCTGCCGCCATTGCTATGTACAAGACCAAACTGCAGATGGCCCGGGAAGCTGAGGATCCTGGCTTTGACAGGACCAATTGGGACCAGGAGGGCTGGAAGGCTAGGTTGGCTAAGCTGGATGATGAAGAGGGGGCTACATAGGTCTTGATGCTTGAGGCAAGCGGCAGCGGGGCTAAGGACAGGCTGGTGATGCTGGAACTGGAGGTGATGGTGATGGTGATGGTGATGCAGCGAAGGTGTGAGCTGCAGAAATGGGCGATGATGGATTCATCTAGACGCGGCCGGAGCCCATTTTTTATGGTTTGGTAGTGGTTTTTTGTTTGATGGTGTTTTTCTTGAACAATGGTTGGTCTGTACTTAAACAATAGTTTTTAGGTTTAAGGATCACTGATCCTTCAGACAATAGGTAGAATTACAAATGGTGGAGGGATCCTCTGTTTGGGGGATGAAGCCATTGTGATCTTGCCGTACTTTTATTCCTGCACTTAGACCTCGTTAACATGGACACCCTTTGCGAACCCAAGTGGATGGGCCACGTTTTGTTGGTAGAAACTTGGGTTGGCAATTTTGACAACCTTTTAAGGGTTTAACTTTTTGTAAATAAAAGCTTAATCTTTTGGCTATCTCATGTGTTGTTATATTTGTGAATACTTTATCTTTCAATTGTTATGATATACTTTGTTTGAATTCATAAGTAAAGAATAAAAGTTTACTAGATTATGTCAAAAAGTTTAGGATATGATCAAGGATCAAATATCCTATAATCGATAAATTCAAAAGAGTAGTGTAATTTAAGGATCATGTGTCTTGTTGTCAAAGAGTAAGGGCCACTTAGATAAATAAAAAATAAAATCAAAGTGATCAAGGATCATACCTGAGAATCCAAGTTAGGATCCTAAACCTTTAACATTTATAATCAGGATAACAAAAAACAAACCTTAATAAAAGGTTAGGATCAAGGATCCTTAGCTGTTTAACTTCAAAAACCTGAAATGGAACACAACTTGGGACTAAGCCAATATAAGAGAAGAGTTAGCAACTGGGGACAATCCCAATATACTGGGGACAAGCACAAAAAAACTAGGGACAAGCCCAAAGGATCTTGTGTAAACTGGAGTATGGCCCTCACTGGCGACTATCCAAACTTAGTGACATGAAAATGCCAAAACCTTAGCTAACATGAAAACGTTAGAAACCTTAGGAACGGATATATGGTATGTCTACCATTATACGTAGGATCCTGAATACAGCCAGTACAATGAAATTGTCAACCCCTAAAGCGAGTACTGGTCCCATTGCCTTGAACTGCATCAGGATCATCGTGCGCTATTGGCGATACTGGGGATAGGCCCAAAAACTGGGGACTAGCCCAAATAACTGGGGTCAAGCCCAAAAAACTGGGGTCAAGCGCAAATAACTGGAAACTTCTGTGGATACTCAATCATTTGTTAAGGATATATTAACCTTCTGCAAAACTCAGAACTAAGTGAAAGAAGGATGTAGGATCCAGGATCCTTCTCCTTGTATATAAGATAATTAAAGAACTAAATAGATTAAAATTAGATCATTACCAGAATGAGGATCATCTATCCTCTAAGGATCCTTCGAGGATCTCGGCCATGAATGTTGTTAAGGATCCTGGATCCTTATTACATGAAGTATTTCTTCAAGTGGACAGCATTCCAAGCTCTTGGTAGTAAATCACCTTCCATTGTTAGCAATCGATATGCCCCCTTTCCTGCCTCAGCTTCAATCAGGTAGGGGCCTTCCCACTTTGGTGCCAATTTTCCATCAGCAGGATTTGTGGTATTCTGAAATGCTTTCCTCAATACCATATCACCAACTTGGAACTTCCTAATCCTGACATTCTAATTGTAGGCTCCAGCCATCCTTTGTTGATAACTAGCCATCCTTATCCTTGCCAAATCCCTGAGTTCTTCTATGGTATCCAAGTCTTGAACCAAGTTCTCAGCATTTCCTTCAGGATCACGGATGCTTGTTCTTGCAGTAGGAACCACCATCTCTGTAGGGATCACTGATTCTACTCTAAATACTAAAGAGAATGGAGTTTGGCCAGTGGCATTCTTGGGAGTTGTCCTATCAGCCAATAGTACATAAGGTAGTTCTTCTGCCCACTTTCCTTTCTTGGATCTAAGCTTCTTCTTCAAGTTGTTGATGATGATCTTGTTAGATGATTCTGCTTGACCATTTTCTTGTGGGTGGACTGGTGTTGATGTTATCATCTTAATCCCCCAGCTGTCACAAAAGTTAGTAGTTCTACTCCCAATAAATTGGGATCCATTATCAAAAACAATTTCAGAAGGGATACCAAATATAGTAATGATATTTCTTTTAATAAAGGATATCACTTCTCTCTCTGACTTGAGCAAAGGCTTCAGCCTCTATCCACTTAGAGAAGTAACCAGTCATGGCAAGCATGAATACCTTTCCACCAGGTGCCTTGGGAAGTTTGCCAACTATATCCATTCCCCATCTCATGAATGGCCAAGAAGAGGATATAGGATGCAGGAGTTCTGCTGGTTGGTGAAGGATATTACTATGTCTCTGACAAGGATCACACTTCTTGGCATAATCCACAGCATCCTTCTTCATATTAGGACAATAGTATCCTGTCCTAAGGATCCTTGAGAACAATGCCCTGCCCCCAGTGTGGTTTTCACAATCTCCTTCATGAAAATCCTTTAGGACTTCTTTAATTTCAGGATCCTCTATGCACCTTAGATATAGACCTGCAAGAGATCGTTTATATAACATGTTATTTAATATTGTAAATTGGGATACCTTGATTTTGAAAGCCCTGGGGTTTTCTCCTGTAGGAATCTCTCCATGTTGTATATATCTCATGATTGGAAGGATCCATGATCCTGAATGAGACTGTGCACCATCACTAGGAACCATTGCAGAATCCTCTTCTATCTCCATAGTTATTTGATCCTCAATAGCAGGAGCCAGAATATGGATGATAGGGATCTTGATATCCTCTGGAATTTTCAATGATGATCCAAGATTGGCCAATGCATCAGCTTCTGCATTCTCTTCCCTGGGTACATGTGTCAAACTAAAAGAAACAAAAGAGAGTGCCAATTCCGTGACTATCTCTAGATATTTGATTAGTCGTTCACCTTTAACAGCATAAGATCCATTAAAGTGATTAGTAATTAGCAATGAATCCACATGTACCTCAAGATACCTGATCCTCATATGCTTGGCAATTTGCAAACCAGCTATCAAGGCTTCATATTCAGCCTCATTATTAGTAGTTTGAAACTCACAAGCTATTGAGTGGGGTATTATGTCCCCCTATGGAGATTTTAGTAGTATTCCAAGTCCTGTTCCTTTGACATTAGATGCTCCATCAGTGAAGAGTATCCAAGGATCCTTAGTCTCTTCAAGCTGCTGAACTTCTAACTCAACTTCTCTTTGTAAATCACTACTAAAATCTGCCACAAAGTCAGCTAAGGCTTGGGATTTGATGGCAGTCCTTGGTTCATATCTTATATCTTAAGCACTAAGCTTCACTGCCCATTTAGCCATCCTTCCTGACATTTCAGGTTTCCTGAGAACATTCTTAATTGGAAAGCTAGTCTTAACGATAATGGCATGAGTTTCAAAATAATGTCTTAGTTTAGTAGATGCCATAAATAAAGCAAGGATAAGTTTCTCTAAATGAGAATACCTGGATTCAACATCAAGCAAACTCTTACTTACATAATAAACAGGATGTTGTGTACCTTCGTGATCCTTAACAAGGACTGCACTTACTGCTTTAGAGGATACCGCTAGATACAAGGATAATATATCCCCTTTTTCTGGTTTCATCAAGGCAGGAGCTGAGGATAGGTAATCCTTAAGGGCTTTGAGAGCATTTTCATGCTTTTCAGTCCATTCAAATTTCTTGTTCTTTCTCAAAATGTCATAGAATTCCTTGCACTTTTATGATGACTTGGATATGAACCTATTCAAGGCTGCGATCCTCCCTGTCAACCTTTGCACATCCATGGCATTGGCAGGAGATTTGATATTCACAATTGCCTTGATTTACCCTGGACTTGCTTCTATGCCTCTTTTTGTTACCATGTAACCTAGGAACTTGCCTGCTTTAACACCAAAGTGACACTTTGAAGGATTCAACTTCATATTGAATTTGTCAAGGATATTGAATGCTTCTTCTAGGTCTCTAAGGTGATCCTCAGCTCTCTTGGACTTAACCACCATGTCGTCTATATAGACTTCCATAGTGTGTCCAATTTGTTCCTTAAACATCATATTGACTAGCCTTTGATAAGTAGCCCCTGCATTCCTTAGTCCAAATGGCATAGTAATATAACAATAGATACCAGTTGGGGTCATAAAGGCTGTATCCTCTTGATCAGATGGTTCCATCTGAATTTGTTGAAATCCAGATGAAGCATCCATGAAAGTCAACAACTCATGACCCGTGGTAGCATCCACCATGGAGTCAATGTGGGGTAATGGGAAAGGATCCTTGGGACATGCCTTGTTTAAATCAGTGAAATCGATGCATACCCTCCACTTTCCATTTTTGTTTTGAACAACAACCACATTGGCTAAGCACCTTGGATACTTAACCTCTCTAATCATACATGCTCGGAGTAATTTGTCTACCTCCTCCTGGATAATAACATTCCTCTCAGGTGTAAACTTCCTCCTCTTCTGATGTATGGGCTTGAATGACCTGTCAATGCCAAGATTATGAGTAATTATATCTTTAGAGATACCTGTCATGTCTTCATGCTTCCAGGCAAAGGTAGTTTTTCTCCTCTTAAGGAAGGATACTAGATCCTGTTCAATGTTGCTGAGGATCCCTGATCCTATGAAGACTTTGGATTCAGGATCATGAGGATCCATAAGGATATCTTTCACATCCTGCTCTCTTGCCTCCAAGACGTCTATTGGAGGATACTTTAGTTGCTATTGCTCCCTTGGTCTTGAGGCTGGCTTCATTGATGAGGTATAGCAATTCTTTGCTTCTTGTTGGTCACTCTCAATCTTTATCACCCCCCATGGACTAGGAAGCTTCACACATTGATGATATGTAGATGCAACTGCCTTCATGTCATGTATTCATGGCCTGCCAAGGATAACATTGCAACAAGATAAACAATCTATTACACAAATTTTTTTGATAAGAATGAAGTCCTTCAATGTAGATGGGAAGTTTAATGTCCCCCAATGTATTCTTGGTTTCCCCGCTGAATCCCACAAGAACTGAGGATCTTGGGACAATATCCGATTCAGGGATGTTAATTTTCTTGAGGACATCAAGCTAAATGATGTTCACCGAGCTTCCTCCATCGATTAGGATCCTGCGAACAAAATGGTTAGAAATGAACAAAGTAATGATAAGACCATCATGATGAGGATCCTGAACATCAACACGATCATCCTCATCAAAAGTTATGACTTTCTCCTGTGTGACAGTAGAGGTCCGAATGGGTCTCTCCCCACTATCCATCTTGGTCTCCTTGGCATGTCTTTTGGCTGCTGAAAAGGAAGTACCACAGATGTCTGATCCACTAGATATGAAGTTTATAACTTGTGTATCTGCCGGAGGAGCAGGAGCTCTTTCTGGAACCTTTTCAAGATCCTGGATCCTTGACTTCTTTCTTCCCAAAAGCTCCTTCAAGTGCCCCTTGCTTAATAAGTAACCGATTTCTTTTCTAAGTGCAATACATTCTTCAGTGAGATATCCGAAATCCTCAAGATATGCACACCATTTGGACTTGTCTTTTGTTGCAGCTGGTTTATCACTTTTTCTAGGCCATCTTGCTTTCTCACCTAGATTCTGCATTGCAAGAATTAGTTCATTATTATCGACAGAAAAACAATATTCAGAAATGGGAGGATAATCCTCATCATCCTCTTCCTGTTCCACTGCATGCACGTTCTGGTTGTCAGACTTGTTATAGAATTTGGACTTGTTGTTCCTGAAGTAGGATCCTTGCTTTTCCTGCTTTGAGGATCCTTCCAGTCTTTCCTGGATCCTTTTATCATCCTCTAGTCGGATGAATCTAAGGGCCCTGGTTCTTACCTCATCAAGATTCCTGCATGGGGTCATGACAAGATCATAATCATAGAATAATGAATCTCTAAGTAAACCCATTTTAAAGGCTTCCACAGCCGTAGCTATATCCAGATTAGGAATATCTAAGGATTCTTTACTAAACTTAGTGATATAATCTCTAAGTGATTCATTTTGACCTTGTGTTACCCTATATAGATCACTAGTTAAACGTTCAAATTTTCTACTACATGAGAATTGGCTATTAAACATATTAACTAGATTAGCAAATGAAGTAATAGAGTAAGGGGGAAGACTTAGCAGCCATTTAAGAGCTGATCCTGTGAGTGTGGATCCAAAACCCTTGCATATACATGCTTCCTTTAATCTCTCAGGGATTGGATTGATCTCCATCCTTTCTTTGTACTGAGCTACATGCTCCTCTGGATCCGTTGAACCATCATACAACTTCATTGTTGGTATTTGGAACCTCTTTGGAATTTCTGCATCACAAATGGGTGGTGCAAAGCGAGATATCCTGTGGCTTCCATCTGCAATTTCAGGAATGGGCTTAACCACTCCTGGACGCTGGATATCATATCCTTTAATTTTTGTAACTCCCTAGCTATAGCTTGATTGATACTTGTATCTGTTGGGATTGAACCCTATCAGAGGAATAGATAATTAAAGCCAAAACTGGATCAGAGCAGTGGATCCAGAATAAGCAGACGATTACAGTTAGTTCATGCATATCTCTCCCCTTGAAAGTGTCTTTGTATCTGCTGACCTCCTATCTGCTGATCTTACTAAGTGCTGACCTACAACTGCTGCTTTGCATCTACTGTCCAATGTCAAAGACTGATGGAAGACCAAAGCTCTGCTGACTCAATCTACTGCCTTGAGTCTAGTACTGCTGACCCGGATAAGCACTGCTGGGTTCACAGCAGTGGAAGGATGCAGCAGCTGTTTAAAGTGTCTTTTATGAATGTATTGTAATAGCAGTAGTTTAGTACATCAGTGTTTATAGATCAGAGGTTAGAGTTTGTTAGGAGGTTAGATGTCACTTTCATGGTGACGTCAGCTAAAGATGCTCAGTGGTTTGCAAGTGCCTATAAATAGTTCAGTACTTTGTACTGTTCTATTAGCTCTTTTGCAATACCGTCTTCTTTGCACGAACAAACTACTGAGCTCTGGCTGAGGGGGAGTTTGCATTCATTCATCAATCATTGTAATCGTTGTTGAAACAAATTCAATCTTTCGATTCATTGTGTAAAGATGTTTGATAAAAGTATTACTCTCGTTTGATTGTATGCAAAGTTTGTTTTCATCTTAATTCCGCTGCATAACTCTTTCATTTTCCATATTAATTTCAAACAAAAATACAATCAAAAAGAAACTCAGATCCAACAATTGGTATCAGAGCTTAGACAGTCAAATTTGATTTAACAATCATTTTGACGTAAATAGTTCAGCTCATAACAGTTGATACTGATCGTTTGTTCGTCCGTTGAAAAACAGAGCAAGGATAAATCACCATTAAAGTTGATTTCTCAGTGTCTGTAAAACAACAAGAATGACGTCACAATCTCAGGATGATAAAAACAACATCGGCTCGCTTTTTAAACCACCTATGCTAAAAAGAAATGAGTACAACATCTGGCAGAGGAGGATGGGTCACATCCTCGCTCAACAAAGCACAGGTTGTTGGAAGTCTGTCATTTATGGTCCCCATGTTCCTTCAGTGCCGAGTGCTGAAGATGCTAAAAAGTTCGTTCCAAAACTAGTTGAAAACTATACCGAAACCGATTTTCAAAAGATCGAACTAGATGCTAAAGAGTTTAGCATCGTAGCATCAGCGCTGCCCAATGAGATATATGCTGGACTGTTACATTGTAACAGTGCCAAAGAGTTATGGGACGCACTCAAGGAACAGTTTGGGGGAACTGAAGAAGTCATAGAAAACAATAGGGAAATCCTGAACCAACAGTATGAAACATTTTGCTACGTTAAAGGCGAATCACTAACGCAACAATTTGAGCGTTTCAGTTGTCTCATCAGTGAACTGAGGCTTGTTAACACAACTTTTACAAATTCAACTCAAAATAGCAGGTTCCTCCGGTCACTGCCAGAAAAATGGGACACCATAGCTTTTGTCACCCGAAACTCACCTGAATTCAAGGATCTGACCTTGACCCAACTCCATGGTCGACTCCGGACCTACGAAAGGGAGTTGAACCAGAAAAGGAGGTTACAAGAGTCAGGAAAAGTTACCGATGATTACACTTTCGGTAATACTGCTCTTCTGGGTCAAGAAGAATCTGGGAGCAGTGGTAAGGATCAGGGTTTTGATCACTTCATTGACATAACTGCTGGTGCAAATTTTAACAACCCTGATCCTCACTCTGCTAGTTATGCCTTCACTGCAAATGAAAACCAGATGTCAGACAATTTAAGTTTTGAACTAAATGATTTGCAACATTTTGATCCCACTGATTTAGAGGAAATGGACATCCTGCACCAACTGGCTTTGCTAAGTGTTAGAACTAGCAAGTTCTACAAAAGAACAGGGCGAAAATTCCCAGGTTTGCATGGGAATCTAAGGGTTGGGTTGGATAAATCGAAAATCAAGTGCTACAAGTGTAATAGGTTGGGACATTTCGCTAGGGAATGTAGGAGTCAAACTACTGGTCCCATAATTACTCATCCTAGCTCAAATCCTAGACCTCAAAACCAAAACACTGTGCACTATGCCCAATATGCCCCAGCAGCTCAAGTGAACACTGCTCACTATGCTGCTGCCCCTGTGCCAGTACATTATGTCCAAACTACTGTTCCACAAATCCAATATGTTCAAACCCCTGCTCCACAGGTACAAGTGCAACCTGTTGCACCTCAAACCACTGCTCCAGCAGCAGCACAACCAGATCAACAAAGTTTTTTCACTCAAGGGTTTGTTGACTGGAGCAGTATGCCTGAAGACCTTAATGATGAAAATTTTGCACTCTATGCTTCTAATGATTCTTCTCATGATGAGTTTTGTTTGATGGCATTAGAGTCAATACAGGAGGGGGTTGAAACTGAGGAGGAACAGCAGTGCTTTGAAACAGTGGAAGAGGTGACTGAAGCAGTGGTTACTGCTGTGGCTGGTGAACTACTGTTGGGAGAAAGTTCAGGTTCCCTGATTGAACTACTGACAGATCCATGGTCCATAGAGGACAAAGAAGAAGAGAAAGAAGAAAAGGCTGGTGAAAAGAAGGTGAAAGCTGATGCTGAAGAAGATCATCAATGTGATTGTGCAATGATGGCAGCTGCCAAGGTATCTCCTCAAGTTCTTGAAAAACTGTGTTCTGACAATTGCATAATTGCTTTTGCTAACATTAAAGAGGTGAATGAAAACCTTCGGGATAGAATCTTGTCTGATGAGGTCAAATTTGAAAGGTCGTTAAAAGAACTTAAAAACAAATTGACTGAAAAAGAAAAAGAGAACAGCTGTCTAAAAGAAGAGCAAAGTATAACCAAAACCCAACTTCAAACTATGGTAGAAAAATACCAAGTTTGCAAAAAGGAGTTGGAGTCCGCCCAGATTACTTGTGAAAGATGGGTGGAATCCTGCAAAGGATATGAGGTTATGCTTGAAAAACAGAGAAAAAGCAATGTGAAATTTGGGGTTGGCTATAGAAAACATGATGATGAAAACACTGCTTTTGAAAACTCTGTTCAAACCACTGATGTAACCACTGAGTTCATCCCCACAAACAAGAATGGCCAAGAAGTGAAAATCACTGACAAACTTGGTAACAAAATCACACTTGACAGGCCAATGGAGTCCTCTACTTTTGAGGAGCTTGAAAAATATCAGTTTAAACCCACTTGGTCTGACGAGTGTGATATTCTTGAAAATTTCAAGCCAATGGACTTTACATCAACTGATGGTGTTAAAGCTCCAAAAGCTAAAGTCATACCTCTCAAGGACATCCCAACAGTGGTTAAAACCTCTGCTGCAAAGGAGTCCGAAAAGAGAAAGAAGAAAGAAAAAATTGATAACTTGTTTTGTGAATTCTGTGAGAAAAGGAATCATCTAACAAAAGATTGTTTCCACTTAAAAGCTTATGATCTAAACAGAACAAGTGTCATTGTCCCAGCAGAAAGCTGCATTGTTTGTGGTAAGACAAACCACAAAACTCAAGCATGTGTGTATCTCAAAAACTTTGATGTGAAAAAGAATGAGTACATGGCTAAAACATCCTTGAGTCCACCATCATCATCAACATCTGTCAAATTCACCAAGAAACAACCACTGTTTGTGCCAGTTCAAACAGCTGTCATAAAACAGCTGAACCAAACATCTGTCAAAAGAGATGTTCAGGTTACTGATGCACCCCTTGCCAATCAGTTCAGAAAAGGCAGAGAAAAACAATCTTACCAAAGGATTCCTCACGTTTATGAGGCCTACAAAAGGCCCTCTAAACCCAAAGTGAACAAGCATCCTTTTGGTTACCAGCAGATGATTGGTCAGGACCCACAACAGTGGTTAGAGAAACACTGTCCTAAAACAGTTCAAACTCCTGACCTAACCACTGTCCATCATTCTGCATCCATCCCAGACACTGCTGAGACCCCATCCAAAGCCTTGTTGGCTTTGGAGACCTTAATGAACTAATCCTTTTACTTCATGTGCAGGGAGCTTCTGCATGCTTTGATAGTCTTTGGTATGTAGATAGTGGAGGCTCCAGGCATATGACAGGATGTAAAGCCCTCCTCAAAGACTTTAAAATCCATGGAGGGGGTGATATATCCTTTGGGAATAATAGTAAAGGAAAAGTTCTTGGGTCGGGTACAGTGGAGTCTGGAAAAGTAAAATTTGAAAATGTCAATCTAATAGACAATCTAAAATTCAACCTTCTGAGTGTGTCCCAAATGAGTGACAAGGGTTTTGGGTCATTCTTCACAAAAGATTGTTGTAGGATTGTTGGACCAGAAATGGTCAAAAAGATTGAAGCAATAATCAAAACTGGTCAAACTAAACTTGTTTCTCAAAGAAGTGGCAATGTTTATGTTGTTGACATGTCAAAAGAGTGTCCCAGAGCTGATGCCTGTCTGTTCTCAGCTGCCTCTAACAAAGAGACAGAACTTTGGCACAGAAGGCCGGGACACACAAATCTTAAGAAAATCACAGAAATTTCAAAAAATGGTTTGGTGAGAGGCCTACCACAAAAATTGTTTTCATGTCTTGAACATTGCATTTCCTGTTTAAAAGGAAAACAGCATAAAAGTTCTTACAAGTCCATTGAAGAGTCCAAAACAACCCAGTGTTTGCAAATGCTACACATGGATTTGTTTGGCCCAGTTCAAGTCACGAGCCTCAAAAAGAAAAGATATTGTTTGGTTATTGTTGATGACTTTTCTAGGTTCACATGGACTTCTTTTTGCACTCAAAAGATGAAACTGCAGGCATTTTGCAAGACTTTGTAATACAGGTTGAAAAGCAATTTGACCTTCCAGTGAAAAGCTTCAGGAGTGACAATGGCACAGAATTCAAAAATAGGGAGTTGGATGCCTTCTGTGTGAAGAAAGGGATTGTAAGGCAGTACAGCATCCCTAGAACACCAGAGCAGAATGGGGTAGTGGAAAGGAAGAACAGAACTCTGATTGAGGCTGCCAGAACCATGCTTGCAGATTCAGGTTTGCCATTAACTTTCTGGGCAGAGGCAGTAAACACTGCTTGCTATGTTCAGAACAGAGTTTTAATAAACCCCAGGCACAAAAAGACTGCCTATGAAATTCTGTATAAAATTAAACCACTGATCTCATATTTCAAAGTGTTTGGCTGCCCATGCTTTATTTTGAACTTAAAAGATTCCATTTCAAAATTTGCAGCCAAAATTGATTGTGGTTATCATTTGGGATACTCAACCACTGCCAAGGCCTACAAAGTGTTCAATACACGGACCAAGGCAGTGGAAGAGACTTTGAATGTTAAGTTCAATGAACTTTCATCAATGAATATCCCAGCAAACCCTGCAGATCTGTTTGATCTTGAAAAATTTACTTTTGAAAATACTGCTGTCAAGACTAACAGTGCAGGTCCATCAGAGGATACAACACCAGACTATGGGTATGAAATCATCATCCCTCAAAGGTCTGCCACAAAGGGAAAAGCACCAGTTGTTCAAAACAGCTGTCAAAGCTCAACCACTGCTACCTCAACAGTTGTTGACCAAAGTAGCCCTTCAACCACTGCTTCCACATCCTCAAACACTGCTGACAAAAGTCCTCAAACAGTGGATAAAAGTCAGCAGTTGTCCACTTCATTACCTCCCATTCCACAACCTTTTGAAGCCACTGCTGGATCATCAAAGTCCCCAGCAGTGGTTAGCTCAGATGATACACATTTGCAGCCTTCACCAACCAATGCCATCATACCATACCAAGGAGATTTAATCTTCTTGAGATCTCATCCACCTGATCAAATCATTGGCAACATAAATGAAGGGGTACTCACAAGAAGTCAAACCCAAAACATTTGTCTTTTTGCTGGTTTTCTATCACTCCATCAGCCAGTCAAGTACCAAGAGGAACTGAAAGACAACAGCTGGGTAGAAGCCATGCAAGAGGAGCTCCAACAGTTTAAAAGACAACAAGTATGGGAGCTTGTACCACTGCCAGAAGAGGTTAGTCCCATTGGCACAAAGTGGGTCTTCAAGAACAAAACTGATGAAAGGGGTATTGTTGTCAAGAATAAAGCCAGGCTTGTGGTTCAAGGTTACAGACAGGAAGAGGGGATTGATTATGATGAAACATTTGCCCCTGTTGCAAGATTGGAAGCCATTAGACTGTTCCTGGCCTTTGCTGTCAACCACAATATGAAGGTGTTTCAAATGGATATCAAAAGTGCTTTCCTCTATGGTACAATTCAAGAAGAGGTGTATGTTTGTCAACCTCCAGGTTTTGAGGATCCATTTTATCCAGATCATGTCTACAGGCTAAACAAAGCCTTGTATGGCTTGAAACAAGCACCAAGGGCCTGGTATGAAACTCTTTCCAACTTCCTACTCTCAAATGGTTTCAAAAGAGGTACCATTGATAAAACACTGTTTTTAAAATGGAGAGGGAAGGATTTAATGATTGTCCAGATTTATGTGGATGACATTATTTTTGGAAGCACATGTAACTCAATGTGTGAAGAGTTTAGAGAACTCATGACAGCTGAGTTTGAAATGAGTGCAATGGGTGAGCTGCAATGCTTTCTTGGTCTCCAAGTACAGCAATTGCAAAATGGAACTTTCATTCATCAAAGCAAATATGCTAAAGAACTTTTAACCAAATTTGATATGAATGATTGTAAACCATGCAGCACACCCATGGCAACAAATAAGCTGGTCATGTCTGATGAAAAGGATGAGCTGATTGACCAAACACTTTATAGAAGCATGATTGGGTCTTTATTGTACCTAACTGCATCTAGACCAGACATCATGTTTGCAACATGTGTCTGTGCAAGAAGTCAATCAGCTCCTAGAAAATCAAATCTCATTGCTATAAAAAGGATCTTCAGATACATAAAAGGTGCTCCCACACTTGGTATCTGGTATCCAGCTAATGGGAACATCAAGCTTTCAGGCTTCTCAGACAGTGACTTTGCTGGATGTCACACCACAAGGAAGTCCACATCAGGAGGGTGCCAGTTTCTAGGTGATTGCTTAGTCTCATGGCAAAGCAAAAAGCAAGCAGCTGTTTCAACATCCACTGCTGAAGCTGAATACATTGCTGCTGCAAGCTGTACAGCCCAACTCCTGTGGCTTCAAAATCAGTTACTGGATTTTGGTATCACTGCCTTAAAGACACCACTCATGTTGGACAGCCAGGCAGCAGAAAATATCATCAAAAATCCAGTTTCCCATTCAAGCACCAAACACATCGACATCAGACATCACTTTGTGAGGGATTGCTATGAAAAAGGTTTGATTTCTCTGCATCATGTCCCAACTAAAGACCAGCTGGCAGATGTGCTCACAAAAGCACTTGATACAGCCACTTTTGAAAGCTTGGTCTCTAGAATTGGGATGCTGAACATGGAATAACAAGTAACATCTTGTTTTTCTATGAATAAAAGCAACAAAATGTTTTCAGAAAATCAAAACTCCATCCTTAAAAATAGCTAAAAATGAAAATTTTTCATTAAAATCCTTAAAAGTCTGCCATTAACCACTGATTGTTCAAAAGTCTGCTTCCTTCAAAAGTCTGTCCACTGCTGAAAGTCAACCCCTGCTCTCTCATTACCTTGATAAACTCTGTTGTTCAAAAGCAGTGTCTTATCCACTGATATGCTATCCACTGATAGTGAAAATCATCCACTGCTTTCATACCACTGCTTTCATCTGTCCCTATCACACAAGTACTGTCCTTCACTTTCAACAGGGGTTGTCACGTGGGCAGTACATATTGGTCAGACCTTTTGTAACGGCTGCCACCTCAGCATTCACTTTCTTCCTTATAAAATCCCCCATTCACCATCAAAACAGGGTTTTACTGTCGAATTGAATTCTTAAAAATTCTCTTCTCAAAGCAGTTTTTCTTCTCATTTCTCACAAATTCCTTCGATCATTCATCTTCAAAATGACAAAATCGAAGTCATCTTCAAAACCCTCATCCAAATCCTCATCGAAAACAGCCTCTCAAAAGGCAATCTCCACTGAAATTCCACATAAACCAAATCACAATCTCTTGGGTCTTCTCACAAAACCAGGAACCACCAGAGTTTTCGATTCCATCATTGATATCATGGCAAAATCAAAGTACAAAACTTTGTTCACTGCCGATGCACCAATCTATTTGGCAACCCAAAGGGAGTTCTGGAAAAATGCAACCCTTGAAAAACAAGGAGACACTGCAACCACCATAAACTCTTCTATAAAGGGTAAAGTTGTCCAAATCACGCCAAAATCCATTTCAGAGGTCTTTCAACTCGGTGATCAGGAAGGTAAAATTTCTTTCACTAAAAACGAGTTACAAACTGACTTCATTGAGAGAGGGTATGAAGCCACAATGATGAAGAAAATTACCTTAGAAAAAGGTTATTTTCCATCTGCAACCAGATTTTTATTTCATACCCTCCTACTATGTGTTTCAAACAAAACCACTTCTTTCAATGAAATCCCTTTAAAGATTCAAAATCTGGGATATGCAATTCTTCAAGGAGAAAACTTTAACTATTCTTGGGAAATTTTTAAAGATTTGGTTAATAATGTTGAAACAAAATCATTCTTACTGTTTCCGAGGTTTTTAGGTTATTATTTTGAAAAGACATTCAGTAAGGATGATTTAGCTGCAATAAACCAAGGTGATTCTACTCAAATAAACAGTTTAACAAATGAAACTTTTTCAAGAATGTTAGCACCTTGCAAAACACAAGCAGAGGTGCCTGAGCAGATTTTAGCAGTTACAACTGCTCCTCAGGTATCTGCTGCTGAGCCCACTGCTCAAGGTGATCAAAGCAGCAGAACAACTGTTTTGAAACCCACACCTAAAATCACCAAAAAGCCAACAAAAAGAAAAACACAAAAACCCCCCAAAACCATCAAAAAGGCATCTCTGGAGGATGAGATACCAGAGCTCCTGCCAGTGACAACACAAAAGTCACAAGAAACCACTGCTGCTACTTCCTCACAGCAGTTGGTACAAATATCTCAACCCATAACTGAAACTCCTCCTGTTTCTTCACAAAAAGAACAGGTTGTACAAATAGGGTCTCCACATCATGATGCTCTGGAAACACTCGTTTCTATCATCCACAGTCCAATGCCCGGGACACATCCTATTTCTACACCAATCATCACATCCAAAATTCCCTCACCAATAAAACCACTGTTGGATGCAATTGATTTGAACCAGGCATTAACCAGTCCTTCTCAATCACCTGTTAATGAGAATATACCTCAACAACTGACTGGGTCTGATGTATCAATCTTTGCTAACCCACCAACACAACCTGAGGAGGTTACACCCCATGAGTTACAAGTAACTCTTGGTGGTAATCCAAGTGAAGTAGCCACTACAACTGTTGAACCTATAGGTTTACAGTTGGACAGTGGTTAGATTAATAAGACTTCCTTGGAGGCAATTCCTTTTATAGCACCTCTGCCAACCACCAGTGGATTTATTTATCCTACTGGAAACATCAAAAGGTTGTCAAGTGTTGAAGGAAGAAGACCCCAGTACCAAGAAAAAGGGGCATCAGTGGTTAATGTTTGGAGTATACTCCCTACATCTACCACTGATAAAACCACTTCTTGTGGGAAATCAGATGATCCCATTAACTTGGGTGATGGTTTAAAGTACCAGAAATTGATGGATCGTATTGCAAAGCTTGATAACTCTGTTGCAGAACTCAAAGATATGCTACAACAGGTGTTACAAGCTCAGAAGGTACAATCAACTACTGTTCCACCTCAAGCACTTACTCCACAAAGGGCACCTGCTACAAATGAGCTCTGGAATCAATTTCAATCTTTTCTCCAACAACAAGCACAATTAGCAGATCAGCAACATAAAAAACATGTACAACAGCTGAGGAATGCAATGGAGTCAAGGTTCAAGAACACTCAGGCTGATTTAAAGGCTCTCAAAACTCAGATCTTGCACACCACTGGCACTGCTCCTCCAAAAGTACGCTACATTTATCAACTCCCAGAAGATAATGCCAAAAAGGGGGAGAAAATTAAGGAGTGGAAAAAGAAGGGTATAGAGGATGGTCTCTATCTTGAACCAGGAAATTCAAACATGACCAAAAAGATCCCTTTGCCAGATGGCAGCAAGAAAATTGATGTGACAACAAATGCACTAGCAGAAGCAATTGCAAGTGTAAAAAGGGATAGAGAGGCCAAAAGGAAAGCCAGGGTGGACAGAATGGATCATCCAGATCAGGGTACTTCTGGGTCACAGGATCATGAAAATCTTGTTGAGGAAAAGAAGAAGACTACTAGAAAAGTAAGGCAACCCAAATCCATTCCAACCAGACGTTCAAAGTCTGCTAAAAAACCACCATACAAAACAACTGATGCAACAGGAGTTACAAAAACTACTGCTTGCCAAACAGTTGTTCCATCAACACACACCACTTCAACACACAACATCCACTGCTTTACCATCATCACCACCAAAAACAACACCTACTGACATACAGTAGAAGACAGCAGATGTTATAACATCTGTTGTAATGACAACAGTGGTTGAAACACCAGTTGTTTCAACAGCTGTTAGTCAATCACAATCCACTGCCACTACATCTACCACCACTGTTCCATCCAAAACATCATCAGTCCCTCCTACAAAAAGGAGAAGACTAATTCTCAAAGATGATGACACTTCACCACCACAAACATCTTCAAAATCTATAGCACTTGTCACAATTCCAAAACCTGTTCCTCTCTTTTCAGTTCAAATGTACAAGCCCTTACCTCCTGCAGGTGTTCAATTTCCTCTTGAATTAGCCGTTGTTAGAGAAGAAATAAAATCTTTTTACTTTGAGGATGACCCTGCCAAAAGGAGTTTGCCATCAATAAAAGGATATCCCTGGCCTAAAAATGTTGATGAATATTTGGAAATCAAGGCCAAGCAAGCAGAGGATATCTCAAAGAAAAACACACAAGGGAAATCTGATAAAGAAATTGCACAGAGAAGTCAATATTTGCTCACACAAGTCAGATCCCTAGAGCAATTTGCAAAAAATGTTAGTCAACAAATTTCTGAAAGAGCAGCTGAAACTCTGAAGAAAGACTACATTGAAAGCATCATGGCTCACAAGAAGTACAAAGGAGAGAGATACATGTACAAAGAGTGGACTATTCCTGAACTTGAAAATGAAGCAGCAAGAATTCAAGACATGATAAAAAGGAATGTCACTCACACTCCTCCTAACTGGGCAAAGTTTAGAAAGAATGTACCTGACAAACAGGAAGAGTTGAGGAGAATGAAAGAGGAATTGGTAGCAGCTGATTATGGAAACAAAAGACAAGTTGCTAGATGGAAAGAAGATGTGGTCAGGGCTACTTACAAAAAGTTGGAACAATTAAGAAAGAAAGATCCCACAGTTCCTCAAAAGCCTGACTATCCTGAAGCAGCGGTTTCAAAAAGACCATCAAAGCTGCAAATCAGGAGATCCACAGCTCCAGTTGGTGCTGCCATCTACAAAAGAAGGCCACACAAACATCTGATTGCTGAAACCATCAAAGAGTTAATGGAAGGTGAAGACCTTGGAAAAGAGGGTATAAAGAAAATGATCATGGAAACTCTTGGTTTGGATCAAACTGCAAGTACTGCTCAGCCAGTCATGAATAGGCCAGCCTCACCAAATACTTCTGCAAATAAACATCTCCCAAGAAACCCACCAGGCTCAAAAATACAAAAGTGGGAAACTGATAAACAGACCTGCGTATTGACTTTGCTCAGGTCTGGTGGAGTAGTGGAGAAAATATCAAGGGAACAAGCTCTTGTTCTGAGTCTTGAAGATTTGCAGGATCTCCTTGATCTTCCACTTAGCAGGGATGATGAAGATACAGATGCCCTAGACTTTGAATTACAATTTAAAGGTCAGATAAGGGAGCTGTTGATGAGGCAATAAAGATTTCCACTAATAATGAAGAGTTTTGGCATTATCTGTTCCAGGGGGAGATTGTTGGGATTGAACCCTATCAGAGGAACAGATAATTAAAGCCAAAACTGGATCAGAGCAGTGGATCCAGAATAAGCAGACGATTACAGTTAGTTCATGCATATCTCTCCCCTTGAAAGTGTCTTTGTATCTGCTGACCTCCTATCTGCTGATCTTACTAAGTGCTGACCTACAACTGCTGCTTTGCATCTACTGTCCAATGTCAAAGACTGATGGAAGACCAAAGCTCTGCTGACTCAATCTACTGCCTTGAGTCTAGTACTGCTGACCCGGATAAGCACTGCTGGGTTCACAGCAGTGGAAGGATGCAACACTGTTTAAAGTGTCTTTTATGAATGTATTGTAATAGCAGTAGTTTAGTACATCAGTGTTTATAGATCAGAGGTTAGAGTTTGTTAGGAGGTTAGATGTCACTTTCATGGTGACGTCAGCTAAAGATGCTCAGTGGTTTGCAAGTGCCTATAAATAGTTCAGTACTTTGTACTGTTCTATTAGCTCTTTTGCAATACCGTCTTCTTTGCACGAACAAACTACTGAGCTCTGGCTCAGGGGGAGTTTGCATTCATTCATCAATCATTGTAATCGTTGTTGAAACAAATTCAATCTTTCGATTCATTGTGTAAAGATGTTTGATAAAAGTATTACTCTCGTTTGATTGTATGCAAAGTTTGTTTTCATCTTAATTCCGCTGCACAACTCTTTCATTTTCCATCTTAATTTCAAACGAAAATACAATAAAAAAGAAACTCAGATCCAACAGTATCCTACACAGAGCCATGGTTAGTGTTGTAAGAATTATTCAAAGTGTTACCTCCCGGAGGATTCAAGTTTGGAATCCCATATGTGAATCCATATTCACGAGATTCTGGTATGATTGAAGGACCAGAAGAAGCAATGGTCTGCATTGGAATGAAGTCTCCTTGATAAACATCTGAACTTGAGGGCTGCACACTTCTTAAGAATCCCTGATCCTAAAAGATGTTGGATCCTTGATGTGCTGTGACTGGGGGTCTTGGAGGATAATCCATGGATCCGTGAAACAGAGATGAAGATCCTTGAACCTGAAAGGAGGATCCTTGAACCTGAGAGGATCCATGAACCTGAGAGGATCCTTGAACCTGAGAGGATCCTTGTACCTGAGAGGATCCTTGAACCTGAGAGGATCCTTGAACCTGAGAGGATCCTTGAACGATGTGCGTCCCCATATATCCTCCTGAGCTAACGAAGGTTCCCCGATGCTGGAAAGAGGATCCCGAAGGCTGAAAACAGGATCCTGAAGGCTGGAAGTGAGACCCTAAAGCCTGACTCATAGTTGTTGATCCATAATGCCTTCCCAATGGTCCACTCTGGTACTGGATGTCCGGCGCTGCAGATTACAGGACGGTTATAGATGGAGTGTCGAAATCCAGTGATCTAGGTATCAGAGGAGAGTGATCCTCCCCCGATTTCTTCTGTTTCTTGATGTCACCAATCTCCCGGAGGATCCTTTCATTGGTTTTATCCTGCTCTTTTATGTGATCCCTCATCTGCAAAATCAAAGTAAAAAGATCACTGTTAGTAGGGTTAGAAGAAACAGCAGATGTTGGTGGTTTTGGGAAAATGGGGCTTTGTCTCTTTGGAGCATTTTCAGCATTCTTCTGGGATCCAAAAGGTGGAGGAGGCAAAGGTGGAACGCCCTGTGAAGAAGTGACTGCCGGCATAGAGCTTGAAGTGTTATTTGCTGAAGAAGCCATATGGTTGAAGATAATGAACCGAAATGAACACAATGAGCAAAATTTTTCAGAAATGAAGCACCAATTGCCCCACGGTGGGCGCCAAACTGTTTTGGTAAAAAATCAAGCCAGGATAATGCAACCAAATCTTTTGTTGTGAGGTGTGATGCTTGAATCAATGAACAAATGTATGAATAACTTGCAAATGAAATAAACAAGTGACACAAGGATTTATACGAGGAAAAAGCCCTTGATCAAGAATTGATCTCCGGCATAAAAAACCTCGGGTGATGGAAACCACCGATCACCAACTACGATTAAACGAATAATTGTTATAACTCGGGATGATAACAAGCTTGTTACAAGGATCACTATAGTGCAATGTGTATGAAATCGCCAATGAACTGTGTTTTGGTCAAAAATTACCGAAGCAATTTAGTGATCAAACTTAGTTTGTGAGGTAGTGTGCTATGTAAACTTGTAAAAATGTGTTAACTTTGTTGAAAATGTAAACAGTTTCATGATATAGTTCCGGGATACAGAACTATATCAATTTGTAAACGAAATGCAAGTAAAGTAAAAATTGACACGAGATGTACGAGGAAAGCCCTTGATCTTTCTAGATCGCCGGCATAAAACCTCGGGAGCTGACAATCGTCGGCTGCCTTGTTCTTCTTATTGCTTGAATAACCAGGATACAGTGCAGGATAATGCTCGGATCGAATCTAAGTGTTACAATGATTGTGAATTGTGAGTGTTTGTCACACCCTGGCTTTTGCGGAAGCGTGGGTTTATTTGGTGTGACTTCTTAATACCATAGCAACAATCATAACAATGCTATATGATAAAACAGAAGATGTTCATCCATTAATTTAGTCCTAGAAAATACCATACATACTCGTCTTGAAAACGTTGTTACCAAAATAAATTACAAACCATGAAAATGTTTAACCGAGTTCATAAGACTATATAAAGACTTAAAATAAAACCCCGAGTTTAGCAACATGTATTCCGTCCAGGAAAGGAATACATCCCCTAAACTCCCAACTACCATGGACAACATCCCTTATTCGTAGCTTGACACATATGCAGACACTTACCAGATCCCTTTAGTTTCCTGAAAATACATGTAGTTTGAAAAATCAACAAAAAGTTGAGCGAGTTCATGTGTATGGTTGTGAGTATAAACCGTTAAAATATGTCTGTATGAAAGTCCCTGGTATGTAGCAATAAGGAAAAAGAGATCACCAATGGGTTGCAAAGCCACTGGTATGTGTGAAGTGATACGGGAAAACTCAAACCTAGCGGAGTTGCACCGGGCTTCCGGCTGTAAGACACAGTCACCACTATGGGCCGCCCCGGCCTCATTGGTGTGGGCTCGCTACACCCAAATAGATCTATCACTCATGTCCCTCGGTCCTACAACGAGGATTAATGGCCTTAAGTGTCGCGCCCATCACTTACATGATCTAAGTAGTATGCCCTCCTTAAGCTAACCATACCATGTATAAAAATGTCCGTGGTAATTGTAACATGTATTTCACCCCCGAAGTTATAAAACTGAAAACATTTAAGAGAAAAGGGGGACATGAACTCACAGTAGTGCATCTCCTGCTCGTAACTCAGACTATGTCAGCAGACCTACAACGTACTAATGTCTATTAGACGAACGGGTCGTGCCTTAGTTTAGTATTAATGCTTTTGAGTTACGTTTCTTCGGAATTATTCCAAGTTAACTTATTGTTAAAATAATAATAATTATTTTAACTTGCATTATATTTTTAGGTCTTGGAATAATAGTTAGACAACTATTTCGTATCCATACTTCTCAAGTATTTTATACGCGTATTTTCTTCGCAAGGATGGGGGTATTTTATACATGTATTTTTATGATTCAAAGTCTTGATATTATGTGCCCTTAAGTCCCACTTTAGAAAGTATATGATAACTTAGTTGTCAAAAAAAATAATGTGTTTCCAAGAAAATAAACATCGTCCCAAAATTTATCTATTCTCCAAATATATTAAGAAAAAATATTATAACTTCCCAAAATAATATATTTTCTACTTGTTCAAAAATATGTTATACTTTGTGATAAATCATATTTTTCGTTATCAAAATATTATCCATCCAAACTATACTAGCAACGGTATTTTGTTAAGTTATATTATTTTCCTCTAAGTAATATAACTGGTTCCCAAATCATGCAATATTCACACAAGCGTTTTAGTATAAAATATATATTCTAAATATATATTTATCCGCTTTTATTTACGAAAACCAACCTTCGACACTTTGTATTTTTGTAACAAATCCTATGGCGAAGTTTATTTTGATAAGCAAAGTTTAAATCACAATTGTAAACACTTGTTTGAAAATAATTTCTAAGTGTTTATATTTTTAGAAAATTTCGCCAGAGTTTCCTTTGTAAACGGAGGTGTCCATGCTATAAGCATATCATTTTCTTTTCAAAATCCATCAACAATCAATCCTTAAACAATCTTACATTACCAAGAGCAAAAACTATATGTGTTACATATTAATCATGAACTTGATATATCCCGAAAACACGTAGTAACTTGGTAGAGCATTTAGTGGACTTAGTCACCTCCCAAAGTGGATTTACTTCTTTAAAAATCATCTTCTTGAAAGAGTTTAGTGTTTACAACTTGTAAACAATTTTTACAAAAATTAACCTTTTGAACTCTTCTTGTAAATAAAATGTTTTCACACTTGTTTTATTTCCAAAGATGGTGTAAGTGTATGTAAAAGTCATAATCTTTTAAAAATCGATTTTTAAACTTGGTTTGTTTAGAAAAGTCTTTTATAACTCTTGGATCTACATGATCATCAACTTTCTTTGTTCACTTATATTTCAAGAAAATCGTTTTCTTTCAAGTTCATGCTTAGACTTAGAAGATGATTATTCTATGTACCATATAATCACCTTCTAGTCTTGTTAAATCATATTTCTAAACATCATTTAACAAGATCCATATGGTGATTAACACCACATAACCAAGAATCAATAAGAAATCAACAATACATTCATAACCACATCCTACTACAACATTTCATAATGTAATCTTTATGTGAAGCTTTATGCTCATGTTTTTAGTTCTTGTTCTTTATTGTTTTAGATATACTTATCATACTACAACTTTTAACCATGAAAATAAGATGAACAAGAGTTAAACAAGAACTTACAACTAGCACAAAGGCTAGGGAATAACTCTAGTGAAAAAGATGAAGAAAATGGTGGGTGAAGGCAATGTATGAAGCTCCTTGATGATCTACAACTTCAAGCTCCTTTGATCCTCCTTCTAGCACTTCAATACTGCTTAAAAATGGATGAGGATGGTGGTGTTAAAGTGGTGGTGGTGGCGGTTATAGTGAGGCCGAGAGGGAGAGAGGAGAGTGAGGGGTGATGGTGTGAAGATTTGTGAAGTGATGTTGTAAGGATGCACCATACTTATAATCCTTCTTCTCATATTTTGTCCATCTCAACAAGTAATGATCTAATATAAAATTAGAATTAAATCTAGGAGGTAAGATATGGAGTAAGGTGGTGATGTTTGGTGGGTCCTCTTGTGACCGAAATCGGGTATGGGGGGGGGGGGTCAGATGTAAAAGTTTGATGGTAGCTGGTAAATACTAGTTAATTTTCAAGTATATACTTACATATGTTTGTTAGTTGATATCTAGGGGGTGTTATGGTGTTCGGGGACCATGACTAGTCCAAAAATAATAAAATAATGTATTTGGCAAAATTTTGGTGTTCCGGGTAATGTCCGGTTATTCGGTTAGATACCGTTTCGTTAAGTGCTTAATTATTCCGTATGATGCCTTTTATATATCTTTTTGTGTCATAATTAATTCCCGACACTTAGGAAAGCATACGGGACCATTCTGCCAAAATTTTGCACATTACTAGCATGTTAAATGCTGAATTTCTGATAAACAATGCAGAATTCTGCATTATTAGTGGTTTTTCGGCACTTCCCGGCACTTTAACTATCACCTAGTGACGCAGTTTTATGGTCCTCACTTCCCTACACTCCATACTAGTGTAGTACCCTGTCTCTGGCTCATACTGGCCTCAAAACATTGTTTGTCTATGTGCTGGCATTGTCAGCATGTTTCCGAATTATCCGTTTAGTGTGCTAACTGTGCTTTGTGCATCAAGTATGTCACTAAAGTTTGTGTGAAATAAATGGAGTGACTGTATGATATATGATGCATATGTATGTAGGATACAAAAAATCATAAAGCAGTTTAGATTGTCAGTTGTAATCAAGCACAGTCATTAAGCACATAATTAAGATTAATTAATTGTGTGGTACCTGTAATTGTGAGGGTTGTCACATTCTCCCCCCGTTAAGAAAATTTCGTCCCGAAATTTTAGGTTCTGCTTCTAGTTGCAGTGGTCTTGGGGAATAACTGTGGGTATTTGGCCTTCATACGATCCTCACGTTCCCATGTGAATTCTGGGCCATATCGTGCATTCCATCGAACCTTGACGAGTTTGACACTACTCCTGCGTGTTTTGTTAACTTTCCAATCCGTAACCTCAACTGGTTCTTCAATAAAGTGGAGTGCGTCGTCAACATGAATTTCGTCGGTAGGAATGACCACTGTTTCTTGAGTTGGACTCTTTTTCAAATTTGATACATGGAATGTATCATGAACGCCATTTAGCTCTGCAGGTAAATCCAACTTGTATGCTACGAGACCAATCCGTTCCAGAATTCTGAATGGACCAATGTATCTGGGGTTCAACTTCCCACGCTTCCCAAAGCGTGCCACACCCTTCCAGGGTGAAACCTTCAACAATACCATATCTCCCACCTCAAATTTTAGAGGTTTTCTTCTGCGGTCCGCATAACACTTTTGTCGATCACGAGCCGCTTTGATGCATTCTCGGATCTGGAAAATCTTGTCTTTTGTCTCCTGGACCAGTTCCGGGCCAACAAGCTGTCTATCACCCGTGTCTGCCCAACATAAGGGTGATCGACACTTACGCCCATAGAGAGCTTCGAACGGTGCGGCTTGAATGCTTGCATGATAACTGTTATTGTATGAAAATTCAACCAATGGCAGGTGAGTGTCCCAACTTCCACCTAAATCCATTACGCAAGCTCGCAGCATGTCTTCAAATGTTTGAATCGTTCGCTCACTCTGTCCGTCTGTTTGCGGGTGAAAAGCAGTACTCAGATTCAACTGAGAGCCAAAAGCTTCTTGAAAGGACTGCCAAATCCTTGACACGAATCTTCCATCTCTATCAGAGATAATTGAGAGAGGCACCCCATGACGTGCAACAATCTCTCTCAGGTAGATCTCAGCAAGTTTGCTCGTGTTGTCTTTTTCCTTGATTGGCAAAAAGTGTGCTGATTTCGTTAAGCGGTCTACAATTACCCAGATCGTATCATGACCTCTGGGTGTTCTTGGCAATTTCGTTATAAAATCCATGGAAATCTGTTCCCACTTCCACTGAGGTATTTCAGGTTGTTGCAAGAGACCGGAAGGCTTCTGGTATTCGGCCTTAACCTTGGCGCAAGTCAAACATTTGCCAACATATATTGCAACGTCACCTTTCATCCTCGGCCACCAATAAAAATCCTTTAGATCTTGGTACATTTTATCCGATCCTAGATGGATCGAGTACCGTGACTTGTGCACTTCATCGAAAATAACTTCTCTCAAACCACCAAAGAGGGGAACCCAAATTCTTCCCAAGAAACACAATGTTCCATCCTCCTTTGGTACCAATTGCTTCTCCATTCCCCGGAGATACTCGTTCTCAAGATTTTCCCTTTGAAGAGCTTCTCTCTGCGCGGCACGAATGCGCAATGTGAGGTCTGTTTGAACAATCATTTCCAAATCCCTAACCCTTATGGGCTTAATCCTTTCCTTCCGACTTAAAGCATCGGCGACTACATTCGCCCTCCCCGGGTGATACTTGATCTCACAATTGTAGTCGTTCAACAATTCAACCCAGCGTCTTTGTCTCATGTTAAGCTCTTTTTGATCGAAGATATGTTGTAGGCTCTTGTGATCAATAAATATTGTGCATCGCATGCCATACAAATAATGTCACCAGATTTTCAATGCAAACACCACCGCGCCTAATTCCAAATCATGTGTGGTGTAATTTTTCTCGTGGACCTTCAACTGGCGTGAAGCATAGGCTATAACTTTTTGTCGCTGCATCAGCACGCAGCCCAAACCTTGACGCGAAGCGTCGCAATATACCACGAAGTCGTCAGTGCCTTCGGGTAGAGATAAGATCGGTGCGTCACAAAGTTTGTTCTTCAACAATTGAAATGCTTCTTCTTGTTTATCTCCCCAATCAAACTTCTTGTCTTTCTGGGTGAGAAAGGTCAAAGGTTGAGCGATTTTCGAGAAATCCTCAATGAACCTGCGATAGTAACCAGCCAAACCTAAGAACTGTCGAATCTCGGTTGGCGTCTTTGGAGTCTCCCAGTTCTTGATCGCCTCGATCTTTGTGGGATCCACAGGAATTCCATTTCCATTAACTACCCTAAATATCCTTTACATAACTTAGAAATAAGTTTCAAAGGATTCGGTATGGCAAAAACATGTTAGTTCGAGCTTTGGAACTATTTACGACAAAACTGCGAAACAAACGTTGGTGACCGCCCAGATAATATTTAAATCCCAAAAATATTCTGTTATGATTAAAATTTTATTTTTAATCAGGTTCGTGTTGAAAAATAAATTAGAACGCTTAAAAACGTTATTTTTCAAGTTTAAGCGCGTACCGCGTGTTTCTGCGCAACACAGTGCTTCTACTGCAAAACACAGACAACGCAGCCAGTTTCGGCAACTGAAATTTATTTCAGTAATATTTTGGCGAGTTTATTTTTATAGAATAATAAAAATAATTTAGAACGCCATAAACCAGGATTTAAACGCTAGATAAAATACCCGGTATCCAGTTAAACACCTGATTTTAACCTACATGAATCATTTTTGTGTATTTTATGCAAATATATATATATATATACATTTCGTGTATATATGTATGTAAGACAAGTGCCATTTATTTTCCTTACACTTGACACTTGTAGATGCATGAAATCTCTATCAAATCTTCCATATCTCTTTAAATCTCTACATAATCTTTCAACATCACTCCATATCCTTCAAAGATCACACTTCACTCAATCTCCTCACTCTCTCTCCTCCCAAAACTGTAAACACCCCTCTCACACCCATCTTCATCTTCTTCAACTATGTTCTAGTGAATCAAGCTCCATTTCTAGCAAACTTCAAGTTGGTGTGAAGATCCAAAGGAGTTTCCAAGGTGCTTTCAAGTGATTTCAAGCTCCATAACATCAAAACCTCATCCAATAACTTACTTGAATCTTGAAGGTATAACATTAATGTTTAATTCATACTCTTGATTCTTGGTTGTTCTTGATGATTTGAAGTTTCTCTTGAATCTTGGGATTTTCACAAACTTGAAATCTAAAATGAAATGGGTCATGATACAAATAAAAATGGTGATGTTTATTGTTGGTGCATCTAGTGTCTGTTAACTTCGCCTTAATCGAGTCTTATGTCTAGATAGGATAAACGAGCACACAATAGGGTAGAAATTAGGGTTAGAATATGTTAAAGTGGGCAATTTCGCTTGAAAGTGTCAATGACTAGTTCAAGCGAAATTAACCAAGTTAATTTCGCTTGAACAGGGCAGTGACAGATTCAAGCGAAATCACCTAATTCCGCTTGAAACAGTCATGTCAGTTTCAAAGGGAATCACCACATCTATAAATACCTATGTTGTTGTGTCATTTGGAGCAGAATTAGAAGTTATTGTTTGAGAGCCGAGGTGCTGTCGAATTGTAATCAGATCTGTTAAAGCTCAGGAAATCAGTAATAGATAAAGATTAGAAAGGAACAAGCTGTGTTGACATCATTTACATTGATTCTGCCTTTGTTTTTTATGATGAACTACTCAGATTGACTCATTAGGGTTACACGACGATCCAACAAGTGGTATCGAGATCAGGACGAGGAGTTCATACCAATTCAACTTGATTTCATCGGATTCTCTCACTTCTACTCATTTTTTTCGATTTAAACAAGATTGAACGGTTGAAATGGCCTGAAATTCACATATATCAAGCGAAACATAGTTTTAACTAATCCGTGAAAGATTTGGACCTTAATTCGGATAAAATCTGATAAAAACTGATAATTCCGCTTGAAAACTTGTTCGAACATGCTGATGTCATCATAATTCCGCTTGAACTAGCACGTGTAATTTCAAACGAAATCAGCTTCTTTTGTTAATTCCGCTTGAAACTTCTGTTGATTTCAAGCGAAATAGGTGATTCTGTTTGAAAGATATTGGTTGATTCCGCTTGAAGTTTATTTCCGCTTGAAAGTTCAAGCGAAATAAGTGATTCCATTTCAAAACCTGATTCTGTTTGAGATTTCAAACGAAATTAGCTAATTCCGCTTGAAAGCTAATTCCGTTTGAAAGCTTATTCCGCTTGAGAGATATTCCGCTTGAAAAACCTGATCTCGCTTGAACAGCTGATTCCGTTTGAAACTGTTTCTTTTTCAAAATAAAAATTTTTCTAAGTGTTTGTTGATCATTTCAGGTACTTGAAAGATGGATGATTTCATGAATCCTTTCTGTGATGTGTTTGCATTTACCGGTGGTTCGGGAGATAGCACTTCAGATAACACAAATGAAACTACACCAACACCGAGTGCAAAGAAGACTATTTCTGATGCATTAAGTGTTGAGAGTGCTTATGGGACGTACAACAAACCTCCCAAGTTGATGGCGATTGAAGATTACAATAGGTGGGCTACAAGGTTTGATGAGTGGCTTCAAGCTTTTGCATATCCAAGCTGGAAAAGTTTAAAGATTGGTTACGTTAAAGGAACAGGGTTTGGTGAAAGTTTGACAGATACTGATGAAATTGAACGTTATGTTGCTGAACAAAAGTGCATCACATTGATTCATCAGTCTGTGAGAGATGACATAATTTCATTGATAGAATATGTTAATTCGAAAGATCTTTGGGAGAAACTGAGAGTAAAATGTGTAGGTAGTGCTGAGATAGTAAAAAACAAAAAGAAACTGTTAAGAAAAGAGTTTGATTTATTTGGTTGTTTAAAGAACGAGTCTGTTTCCAAGATGATTGAGAGATTCAGGTATCTGAAGTTGGAGCTGTCAAGATATAAAATTGTATATACTCAAGAAGAGTTGGTTGACAAACTGTTCGACTCACTGCCGAATGAACAAGATTGGCAGTACTTTGCATTAATGCTGAAGAATACAATCAAGTCTGAAGAGTTGACAGTGGATCTGCTTATCGAAAGACTGGAAAGTCACGAGTTGGAGATCAAGAAATCTAGCAAAGTCAACAACTCATCTTATCAGCAGAATGTGGAGTTGTACTACAGAGGAAATCTACCAAAGACTGGTTCTCCAAGAACAGCATTTTCTGCAGAGAGTTCAAATAATGTGAATCAAGAAACTCCTCACAGTGGTTTTCATAGTGGATCTTCTTCAACAACACCAAGCCAATCTGCATCAAAGAATCTGTTCCAATGTAACATTGTTGTGGATCTGAAGAACGCTCAAAATTTTAGTGAAGAGTCAGCAAAACAACAGATGGTGTTCTTAGCGTCGGTGTTAGAATCGTACGAGAGCCTCGTGGCGGGCAAGATTGGAAACACCAACCTGACTAAGGAGGACTATGATCAAATAGATCCTGAAGAGATGGAACTGATCGATATCAGGTGGTGTATGGCCAGTGCAGTCCGGAGAGCGCAACGGTTCATGGAGATTACTGGGAGACATTCTATCGGTGGACCGTCTACAAAACTTGGCTTTGACAAATCAAAAGTCACGTGCTTTAGGTGTAAACAAAAAGGACATTTCAAACGTGAATGTCGTAATGCTCCTGCTGATGATACTGCAAATCCATTCCGCGAGGATTACTACAAAAGAGCGATCTATCATCAGAATAAATCAGAACCGCCCAGAATGAAGCAGCTTGAGGATGCCCCCAAAGAAAAATCAAGAGCTCTTGCTGTTATTCATAATGACGAAGGTTTTGATTGGAGTGAACTGCTACCAGAGGAAGATGCAGTAGGATACACTTTCGTAGCAGAAAAGATTATTCCTTACAAAGACACCAGAACTGAAGAAGAAAAATACCTCAGTAGAAAGAGTAGAGCAGAATTCAAGATGATGAGATTATCTAAGGTGTTCAGTGAAGCCAAGAGAGCAAAGAGACGGGATGCTGATAGAGAATGTTACCTTGATCCTCAAGGAAACATCATTATTGATACGAAAACTCTTAGTAAAGAAGCTTTCATTGAGGAATTTGCTGAAGAAGAAGACGCCTTACAGAGAGAATGGTGGGGAGGTGGAGAAGAGAAAGAAAAAGAAAAAGAGAAAGAAAATGAGTCGCAGTCTAAGAAGATTGATAATGGGATTATTGATACTTCACAAGAATTCACCGCTGAAAACTTGGGAAAGATGGCTGACAAAGTGCTTGCTGCAAAGGAACTTGAGGTAGACTCTAAGTCTGAAACTGAGTCTAAAAGCAAGGTCAGTCCAAACATTTCAACAAGAGAGTCAGGTAAGAAAGTCAAAGGTGATAGTGAGTGCAAAAGTTGCATGAAAAACTGCAAGTTTTGTAGTACACTCACTTATCTTAGTAATATAAAGGTTGAAGAACTGACAACAAGAGCCAGAAAGGTTGAAGATCAGATTCTAGACCGTGATAAAATGCTAAAAGCTTCAAATGATCGAGCTAAAAATTTAACTGAGAAAATTGAAAATGATAAAATTGAAGTAGAAAGAATTAGGAAAGAGAATGAAAAGCTAATTCACGAAAATCGTCAACTCTCAGAAAATTTTGACAAACTAAAATGAACGGTAAAAGATTCTGATGAAAGAAACGGTAAAACCAATAAAGAAAATGAGCATTTAACTGTAGTTCTTAGATACAAAGAAGAGCAAATCAACCAACAACTGGATGAGATTGCTAAATTGAAACTACAGTTTGAAGAAGCTAAGATTGAGAATAAGCGTATCAATCTGAAATTAACCAGTTACAACTCCGCAAGCTTTGTTTTACAACATATTATTCCTAAAACCATCGGGAAAAACAAAGCAGGCGAAGATGTTTACTCGGATGGAACTGGGGTTGGGTATCATCAGGTTCCACCGCCAGTTTTAAACAATTTTTCAAAGAAAACATCTGGGTTGGTTAATGATAAAGATGAAAATGAAATAAAGCTTACAGACACAATTGATGTTACATTCACTACATCATCTTCATCATCCGATGAAGGAAGTGTTCAATCTGAAGTTGTTAAAAGTGTGGTTGAAAGTGTTTTGAAATCTGATAGTGACACTACTGAGGATGATGAATGCTTTTTGGACAAATATATTCCGAAATCAAAGTCCAAAAACAACTTAAATGAAGAACCTACTCTTGTCATGTACAAGATGTCGGGATCGGATAAGTTGTATTCGGATTCTGATTTTCCACTAGAGAATGTTAATGTTGCTAAATTGACAAATGTGTTCAAATTCGTTGAAATTGATTTTTCTGAAATTGAAGGTCTAAAACAGACGAAGAGGCAAATGAATTTTGAAAAAGATAAAGCTTACTACAAAAAGCCTGTTGTACCACCGCGTTTTTATAACAACAATCAAAACAGATGGTCGGGTAGTTATCAGGGTGGTAAGAATTATTAGAAAAAGAATTTTCAAAACAAGAAGTTTGCTGAGAAAAAGGTGTTTGTAAAAAGCTCGAGTTCTCATTCTGAGCAGGAGTTTGAGATTTTTTTCAAATTCGAATAAAGAGTTCTTTGAGGAAAAGGCCTCACAGCCTCAGACTGAAGGCACAAGTCGAGTAGTTGATACTCGTACATGCTTTAAATGCAACAAAGTTGGCCATATTGCACGAAAGTGTACCAACTTTAAGCCTAAGTCTGAAGTTGTTGAGAGTAAGAAAAAGAAGGTTGATGCAAAGGGAAAAGCTCCATTGGTTGGTGAGAAAAAGGTTTTGAAAAATGACAACAACAAGATCAAAACTGAACCTGTTAAGAATATGGTAACTAAAAATGACAAGTTTTACAAACGGGTTGCATCATCTCAACAAACATGGAAGCCAAAAAGTTCTCCAAAACCAAAGGTTTCAGAGTCAGAAAAACAATCGTCTTCTACCACTTCGGTAAAGATGGATGTTCCTTTGGATTATTATGAACAATTGGAGAAAGAATCTTCTACTCCACCAGAGAAGAAGAATGTTCAAAAGAAAGATCAACCAACCGGTCAACCTAAGAAAGATGATTTTTTCCTATACAAAAAGGTTGAGGTTGGATCTGAAGAAAGCTTGAAGATGAATGACAAAAATTTTCCGCCACTTTACATTGCAAAAACTCAACTCAATGTCAAGTTACCCGAGTCAAAAGAGGCTTGGGTAGCATCCAAATCTAACTAAAGTATTTGTGAAATGTGCAGAGCTTCCAAGATCCGTTTCACGATGGATTATGGATAGTGGAGCTTCTCGGCACATGACGGGGAAAACAGCCCTGCAGTATGATGTTAGAAATTACAATGGAGGTTATGTAGGTTTTTGCAGGCAATCAAGGTGGTCGAATAGTTGGTGAAGGAACTTTATCAAATGGGATTGTCACGTTTGAAAGAGTGAACTACATCGCCGAGCTTGAAAACAATCTTCTAAGCATATCTCAGATTTATGATCGTATGTACACAACGCACTTTACAGATAAAGAATGTTTGATTTTGAAACCAGGATTTGTTGTTCCCGAAGAGTGGATTATCATGAGGGCACCTAGAGTGAATGATCTGTACGTGTTGGACATGAGCGTAGCTACTACAACCATGGGTCAGGCTCACTGTTTTGTGTCAAGAGCAACGGAAAAAGAATCAAAATTATGGCATCGAAAGATGGGCCATATTCATCTTCGAAAAATGAATCACCTGGTGCATAACGACTTAGTTACTGGTGTTCATGTGAAAAGTTTTCATCTGGAAGGGGAGTGCATTAGCTGCATCAAAGGCAAGCAAAAGAAGAAATCCCATCCTAAAAAGAAAGTCAACTCAGTCTCAAGACCGTTAGAGAGACTCCATTTGGATCTGTTTGGTCCAGTAAACGCCAAAAGTATTACCGGGGATCTCTACTGTCTAGTAGTAACTGATGATTATTCCAGATTTTTGTGGGTTTCATTTCTGAAGACAAAAAATGAGACGTTTGATAGTTTGATGGCGTTGTTCAGAAAAATTGAAAACCTGTACCAAAGGCGTATCAGAAGAATCAGAAGTGATAATGGTACTGAATTTAAGAACAACAAGATGGAAGAATATTGTGATGAGATAGGTATATTGCATGAATTTAGTGCTCCTTACACTCCACAGTAGAATGGAGTAGCCGAAAGAAAGAACGGGACACTAATTGAGACGGCTAGGATGATGCTTGCTGATTCCAAATTACCTGTAAACTTTTGGCCAGAAGCAGTCTCAGCTGCATGCTATACACTCAACCGAGTTCTCACTGTAAAGAAATTCAACAAGACATGTTCCGAGCTGATCAACAACCGTAAACCGAACCTGAAGTATTTAGAACCATTTGGGTTTCCCTGCACAGTTCTAGAGCCTTTTTGAAAGTTTGGTGCAAAGAGCATTGAAGGAATTTTCGTGGGTTATGATAGTCCACAAAAACGAGTCTTTGTTCCAAACTTAAAGCGGATCATCGAAGCACAACATGTTGAGTGTCAGGGGTATACTATGCTGCCTCAGAATTCTGGTGACTCATGGCGTTTTAATTACGATACTTTATGGGATTCGTTTGACATGGAAGAAGAAAAGGAAGAAGAAGAAGATTTCTTTGACGAGTTGGATATTCTGAGAGAGTATGAGTCTTCACAGGAAAGGTTCCCAGCTGAGTATTCAAGACGACCGAAACAAACTTCAAATGCTAATGAAGCAGGTCCGAGCAATGCTGGAGAACATGATGATATTCAACAAAATGAAGTTGCTCCTGATAATCAGACTTCAAACAATGATAATCAACAATCTGATAACATGCCAGTCTTTGATCATGGTGATTCAGATTATGAGGGGGAGCAAATCCAGATCTCAAGTCAAACAGTTCCAGTTAGTGAACAAGGTGCAAATCAGAATGTTACTAATCTGGAAGGCGAGGTAGATGTTCCAGGCGAGGTGATGCCGAGAACTCTTTCATACCGTCCAGAGGAATTGATCATTGGAGAATTGCAGACAGGCGTTCACACAAGACGACAAGTTGACCAAGGCCTTACTTGTTTTTATTCTACAGTAGCTCCTTTACAAACTGAGTTTTCACTTAGTTGTTTTATTTCGCAGATCGAACCGCGAACTTATAAAGAGGCGCTAACTGAAGATTCTTGGGTCAATGCCATGCAAGAAGAGTTGAGTCAATTTGAGAAGTTAGGTGTGTGGAAGTTGGTAGACTTGCCTGATGGTCAGAGGAAGATAAACACCAAGTGGGTGTTCAAGTGCAAGAGGGATGATCGAGGGGTTATTATTCATAACAAAGCTCGACTCATAGTCCAGGGTTTCAGTCAGCAGGAGGGTATAGATTTCACTGAAGTGTATGCTCCAGTTGCGAGACTAGAAGCGATCAGAATCTTCCTAGCATTTGCATCTTGGAAAAATTTTAAAGTTTATCAGCTAGATGTTAAATCGGCGTTTCTCTATGGGAAGGTAAAAGAGGAGGTATATGTCGGACAACCACCGGGTTTCACCGATCCAATCCACAAAGACAAGGTTTACTTGCTAGACAAAGCGCTGTATGGTTTACACCAGGCCCCGAGAGCTTGGTACGAGACATTGTCTCAACACCTGCTAGCCAACAGCTTCATTCATGGAAAAGTGGATGCCACTCTCTTCACCAAAGAGGTCGACAGACATCTTCTGATTGTTCAGATATACGTGGACGACATCATATTTGGGTCAATAAATGAGAATCTGTGCAAAGATTTTGAACAAGTTATGAAGCAGAAATTTGAAATGTCATCGATGGGTGAGATGAAATTCTTTTTGGGTCTGCAGGTTGATCAACTACCCAAAGGAATTTTCATACATCAAACGAAGTACGTTCATGATATCTTGGAGAAATTCGGGATATCAGGTTCTACTCCAGCTTCCACCCCATTAGCGACGAACCATGGGATAAATCCTGATCTCACCGGAGAGAAGGTAGATGAAACAATGTATCGTTCCATGATCGGATCGCTGATGTATTTGACAACTTCAAGACCCGATATTATGTATCCAACCTGCCTCGCAGCGCGGTTTCAATCTAATCCTAGAGCTTCGCATATGGTGATTGTGAAAAGGATATTACGCTACCTGAAAGGAACTCCATCATTGGGGTTGTGGTATCCAAGAGAAGGCGATTTCACGCTCGAAGGGTATTCTGATTCTGATTTCAGTTGCTGCAAAGTCAATGCTAAATCAACAATAGCAGGGTGCCAGTTTTTCGGATCACGATTGGTCACCTGGCAATGCAAGAAGTAGACCTCTGTAGCTTTATCCACATGTGAAGATGAATATGTATCTGCGAGCAGTTGCTGTTCTCAGATCTTGTGGATCTAGCAACAGATGCGCGACTATGGTTTGCAATTTCTTAACACCCCTATCTTTGTTGATAATGAGGCAGCGATAAACATTACTAAAAATCCTGTTCATCACGCTAAAACCAAACACATTGAAATTCGTCATCACTTCATTCGCGATTGTTTCGAGAAGAAGTTGATACGAATTGAGAAAATCCACACTAACGAGCAAAAAGCTGATTTACATACCAAAGCATTTGATAAAAATCGTTTTCAATATTTGCTAAAACTGAACGGTATGAAGCTTTTATAGGTGTTGGAAGAGATTCTTGGTGTTGATGAAGGAGACATTGTAGATGATGTTGAGAAGCAATCTGCAATGGTTTGTCGATTTTTTACCTGTTTTGGTATTTAGGGGGAGTATAGGGTAATATTTTCTGAAAATACAAAAACAGTAAAAAAATTCAAAAATACAAAAACAATAGAAAACCAGAAAAGAGCTTGTGTAAAAAGGGAAAATGATAGTACATCGGCTTGACAGTTATAGTATGCTAAAGATATGTAAAGTCTAAAAGTTTTAAACAGTCTCGCTGATGATGTGCCGATAGGTTTTTACACATTTAGTAGGTTTGTTCGAGATATAAACCTAAATCTTTACTTACTTATTTCGTGGGGAACACTACTTGGATATATAGGTAACCCCTGAAATCTTGTTTGAAAGATCCCTCTTTCTGAGATACTTGGTCTTTATACTCAGTGATATCTGGGGTATTATCCCGGGACTTCTGATTTTGCGGAAGCAATGGCCTAGTCCCCGAATAATACTTTCTGCATTGCTTGAAATATAGCACCGCCCTCAGCAAAAATGATGAAACAATAAAATTGATAATCATTGCTGTTGTAAAAAAGATCCTCTAAAGGGGACCCACTAAAAGTCGAAGCCGTCATCTCTCTACTGAACGGAAGTTCTGACCTGAGCTCTCACGGTTCTTCGCAATTTAATCCCTTACAGATATCATCTGTGGTATACTCACCTGTAAGACTGAATATTGGGATCTGGATACGGGAGTATATTCAAGAGGTGGGACACATGAATAAGTTTAAGTCTTAAAACATTAAATCCGTATCCTGGACAGATTGAAATGTGTGTGAGAATTTAAAGTGGATCAGTATATCGACAATCTAAGTGAATTGTTTAATTCTGAGTATGTAATTAAAGCTTAACGGTACTTGTGACTTGTCGAATAGCTGATATGATTCCCTAACACACTCAAACAAAAAATATGTTTGTATATAGTTTTTATTTATTGCCTTTTTTTCTGTATTTCATTTCTAGCATAGAAACTTTATTAAAAATCCAAAAAGATTTTACATTTCTGCTTTATTTTCCGACAAACCAAAGTGGAAAGCTGATCTTCAGATTCAAATTAAAGCAGATGCAGGAAGTTTCTAGACTGGATGATGAGTTTAGAGCTTAATATGTTAAAACTTGAGAAATTGAAAAGTCAAAACAAGTTCATTAAATTGAAACTTGTAAATTTTTCAGAAAATTGTTTGAAAAGTTGAACAAATGTCAGTGTGATTTATCTCAGGTCAACCAAGGTCATTAAGTTGGACTTGGTAGACAAATTGAGTAATCAGGGTCATTAATTTGGACTTGAATACTTAAGTGGATTTCTAAATACTGATAGGACTATCAATTGAGGTTGAATGGTAAGTTTGAATTGAAACTGTTATTGTGTTCAAACTCTATCTGATATTCAATCTCGTGTCCTTCAAGCTCAACGATCTTGTGTGATCAAAGACTTATTGAAATATGAGCTACCGCTTCAACTCGAACTTAAACTCGAAACGAAGGACGATGGGTTGCTATATTTCAAGGACCGTTTGTGGATTCCGAAACAAGACGATCTTCACACCTTGGTAATGGACGAATCTCACAAGTCTCGATAAAATGTACAAGGATCTTCGTACTCAGTTCTGGTGGCCTGGTATGAATAAGGATGTTGCCTTGTATGTATCGAAATGCCTAACTTGTCTCAAAGTCAAGGCTGAACATCAACGACCTTCTGGTTTGCTTGTACAACCAGAGGTACCGGTTTGGAAGTGAGAGAACATTGCAATGGATCTCATCACTAAGTTACCGCGTACGTCTAAAGGTCACGGTGCTATTTGGGTTGTTATCGATCAATTAACGAAATCAGCTCATTTTATACCGATTCGTGAGGATCTATCTGCTGATAAACTTGCAAAGATTTATGTTGATGAGATTGTATCACGACATGGTGTTCCTTTGGATATCATTTCCGATCGTGATGCTCGGTTTTCATCTCATTTTTGGAAGACCATGCAATCTGCGTTGGGAACCCAACTGAATCTAAGCACCTCTTATCATCCATAAACAGATGGTCAATCTGAGAGGACGATTCAAACTTTGGAGGATATGCTTAGAGCATGCGTGATAGACTTTGGTGGTAATTGGGATTCTCATCTTCCACTGATCGAGTTCTCTTACAACAACAGTTATCATGCTAGTATTAATATGACACCATTCGAAGCTCTCTACGGTTGAAAATGTCGTTCACCTGTCTGTTGGAATGAGATCGGTGAAGCTCAGCTTACTGGACCTGAGCTCATTCTTGAAACAACAGACAAAATGAAGAAAATCCGCGATAATCTTGTAACAGCTAGAAGCCGTCAAAAGAGTTACGCGGATAAACGACGCAAGCCCTTGTAATTCCAAGTTGGTGATCTCGTCTTACTCAAGGTATCCCCTTGGAAAGGTGTAATCAGATTTGGAAAGAAAGGAAAACTTGCACCCCGATATGTTGGACCATTTAAGATTGTTGAAAGAATTGGAAAGGTTGCTTATCGACTAGAGCTACCTCCAGAGCTTGGAAATATTCATCCGACTTTTCACGTGTCCAATTTGCGAAAGTGTTTAGCTGATGCTGATCTTCACATTCCCCTCGACGAGATTCAAATCAATGAAACGAGGCACTTTGTCGAGAAACCTGTGGAGATAGTGGACCGTACATTCAAACAGTTGAAGAACAAATGGATTCGATTGGTCAAAGTTCGCTGGGAATCCAAACGTGGCCCCGAGTTTACTTGGGAACGTGAGGGCCAGATGAAGATGAAATATCCGCATTTGTTTTCACAAGTTTCCTCTAGTTAAAATTTCGGGACGAAATTTCCTAAAGTAGGGGAGACTGTGACAACTATGCTCAGTAATCATCGTATAATGTAAAACAATGTCAATTATCAATAAAACAATGTGCTTTGGTGTTATTATGTGTGTAACTGTGTTTAATGATTTTACAATTTGATTAGATTCCGATTTCAAGCTTTAAATCACTTTCTGGAAGGTTATACGCAACTGGTGCATAAACGCAATCAGTTTAACGCGACGTACACTTTGGAACTGTGACGTAAGCCAAACATACCCTAAATATCCTTTACATAACTTAGAAATAAGTTTCAAAGGATTCGGTATGGCAAAAACATGTTAGTTCGAGCTTTGGAACTATTTACGACAAAACTACGAAACAAACGTTGGTGACCGCACGGATAAAGTGCGTACCGCGTGTTTCTGCGCAACATAGTGCTTCTATTGCAAAACACAGACAACGCAGCCAGTTTCAGCAACTGAAATTTATTTCAGTAATATTTTGGTGAGTTTATTTTAATAGAATAATAAAAATAATTTAGAACGCCATAAACCGGGATTTAAACGGTAGATAAAATACCCGGTATCCAGTTAAACACCTGATTTTAACCTACATGAATCATTTTTATGTATTTTATGCAAATATATATATACATTTCGTGTATATATGTATTTAAGACAAGTGCCATTTATTTTCCTTACACTTGACACTTGTAGATGCATGAAATCTTCATCAAATCTTCCATATCTCTTTAAATCTCTACATAATCTTTCAACATCACTCCATATCCTTCAAAGACCACACTTCACTCAATCTCCTCACTCTCTCTCCTCCCAAAACCGTAAACACCCCTCTCACACCCATCTTCATCTTCTTCAACTATGTTCTAGTGAATCAAGCTCCATTTCTAGCAAACTTCAAGTTGGTGTGAAGATCCAAAGGAGTTTCCAAGGTGCTTTCAAGTGATTTCAAGCTCCGTATCATCAAAACCTCATCCAATAACTTACTTGAATCTTGAAGGTATAGCATTTATGTTTAATTCATACTCTTGATTCTTGGTTGTTCTTGATGATTTGAAGTTTCTCTTGAATCTTGGGATTTTCACAAACTTGAAATCTAAAATGAAATGGGTCATGATACAAATAAAAATGGTGATGTTTATGTGGGTGTGTATGACCGTACATATATATACATGTGTGTATGAGTTTCGAGCTTTATTTTTGATAAGTACATGTTTAGGTTGTTGCTTGTTCTTGAATAATAGTTAAAATGCAAGTGGTTGGATGATCTATGCATGATATGATAAATGATTAAGTACATCAGCAAATAAACATGAATAATTTTCATATTTGATGTATTTAGATTAATATGAAATGTTGATGATACGATAGTATGCTTTAGACACTTGTACATGAGAATACATGTTGATTTAAAGCTCAAGAAGTGATAAAAAATGGTTGTATGACAAAAATGTTTTTGAACAGGTTATAAACACAAAAAATAATATTATTTTATGTATTATAATAGCATGAAACTTTGACATAGGTTTGATAGCTTTGCATGTTGTACATATAGCTTAAAAAGTGGTAAATTATGTGAAATTTGCATGATTTATGTGCTTTATTTAAGACCTGCACTATCATGAGTATAACCATTATTTTATTCAGTAAATAACATGGGTTATGTTAAAATTTCAAGACGTTTCGACTTGGGATGGTTTGGGTAATGTTTGATGCAAAACTATGCGGTAAAACGGTTAAAATCGGCTCTTCGGAGGATTTTTATAAAACTGTTTTAGATCAGTAACCAAACTGATATTTTTGCTATAAAAATAAGTAATTTAACTTATATTAAGTTTACTTGGTGTTTGGTTGGTCATACGTGACTTCCGACGCCCAAAAATGTTACCGAATCGCCAAAATACGTGTCTTTCGACATACACTAGAATGGGTTGTTCATGGGTAAATTTTATGTGTTACAATGTGCTATGTGTTTTACAACATGTGTATGATGATGTGTTAGTGTTGACAAGATTATGTGAATTACGAAATAATAAAAAATAATAACTTTTCGAGAAATCTCAAAGTTATGTGAAAATTCTATGTACCGGAGAAACTTATGTATTTTGTGGGTTTTTGATTATTAAATCATTCTATTTAATTTAGGACGAATAAACAATTTGAGGGATTGTGTTAACATATAAAAATGCACCCAAAGGTGAGTACATAGATCCCCTCTTTTACTGTTTTCGATTGTTTTGGGGTGATTCATATGTAGCAAAATGATTTCGATATTTTAACGATGGTTTAAAAAACGATTACGACGGTTTATACTAAACTAATAACGATTTCAACAATGTGAACGAACTTGTTGGTTGTAGTTACATAACGAATGACATTCATTAATTTTGGCCGAACCGACTAGTATTAGGTTTTGGTACCATAGGATCCGACAAATCCCGTTATCCGACTGCACCCATGGTTGTCACACCCCGACCACGTAGAACATACAAACGTGGCGGAAACGTCGGGGAGTGTTGCAACAGAATTAATGTTTCATAACCATGGATACCAAAAAGTGTTTCGTTTTATTAAACAATGAACAATTACATTGTCTGGAAATCTAAGTACACAATTTTAAACATAGTCATTCATTATTATTGAGTCACTAAGGCCTTGTCCAGTCCTATGTGAGCATGCATCCTATCAATCGATATCTTTCAGCAATACCTGAAACATATGTGAAAACGAGGTCAGCAAAGAAATGCTGGCGAGTACATAGGTTTTGTGAAAATAAGGTTCATGACTTCTGTTTAAGAAAATGTTTAGTCGTGAACCTTGTAATTTTGCTTTGTCTTTGTAAATCATTTGAAAAATAATAAGTTTAGATGATATGTATAAATAAGAGAATAATGCATGATCAAATGAATAACCATGTAAAATGAGTTTGTATAAGATAAGTTGTTTGTAAATAAATGTCTTGTGAAAAGTATGTTACTTGTATAAAATGTTCTATGTCTCAAACTGAAATGATTCAAATAACGCTACCATATGTAATACCATACAAACACTTATATATAGGAAGTACCAGCGGCGTATCCACCATGTTTGTATCATATTACACACGCATCGTTACTTAATCATTTAACCAAACCAAACCAACCAATTGTCAAATGTATTGAATAATATGTCAAAGTGTTCATGTCAAATGTCTATGTCAAATATCCATGTATGGCAAGTGAAATGTCTCAACTAAACCATATGCACAAAAACAAAGTATTTAAGTAAAACTTGGTTTAAATCAATACTATGTTTCGTGGAAAGGCATGATCAAATGTAAATCATGTCCAAATGTTTACCCAATCGTTAAACCATCTTGTTTTAATCGTTCAAATCGTTCTTGTTTTAACTGTGAAACTACTTAATGGTCGATTCTCTAATAACATTCAAACCTTCTTGACGCGTTCCTCGTTCCAACTCGCTCTCGTTCTCGTTCTTAATAAACCCTTACCAAAGAGTAAATTAATAATTTCGTTCTTAACAAATCCTTACCAAAGGATAAATTAATAATCTCGTTCTTAACAAACCCTTACCAAAGGATAAATTAATAATCACAGATTCAGTCGCTACCCACAACCCCCACACATAACAATGGGTGCAGTAAATAACGGGATTTGTCAGATCCTATGGTACCATAACCTAATACTGGTCGGCTTGATCATTGCTAATGAATGTCATTGGTTATGTAACTACAACCAACAAGTTCGTTCACTTTAATGAAATCGTTCTTGAAACTATTGTAATTGTTTTTGAAACTATTGTTATCGTTCATGAAACTATTGTTATTGTTATTGTAATCGTTCTTGAAATCATTGTTAAAACATTTAGCACATATGAGTCACCCCAAAACAGTTGAAAACAGTAAAAGAGGGGAATAATGTACTCGCCTGAGAATGCTTAGAGGTCTTGAACAACAACCAAACAAAGCTTGAGGGAGCACGGAATCAGTCGGCAATCTATAACTATATAAATAAACCGGACTTAAATCGGAAGATCGGATAGGATGAGGCTTGGTAAACCAAATGAGTATTGGAACTCATATGATATGGTTTAACAAGGCCTACATACTACATTGAGACTAACCTAAGTGCTTTCGACCCATCGCGACCCATTAAGGTAGCTTATGCTACTTTAACGCGTCGTGCGCGTGAAACGCGTTCGGACCGCCTAACTAGTCCTATGACAAGTGTTATATGCCTAAACATGTTACATAATCAGTTATGTGACAAAGGTTTAGGTTACATATGCTTAATTACCAATTATACATGAAAAGGGTATTCTGGTAATTTACCTAAGGCATATAAACTACCTATCATACAACTACTTAAACGAAGCGACCATAGGGTATAACCTCGGAAGGTTATTCCCTACCTACTATGGTCACCTAATGTATTTGGTCGGATCCTAATGATCGACCAAACTGGGTCGGGTTCGAAGGTATAGGCGATTTATTAGATCGCCTACCCTACGACCCTAGACAACATGGTAATCAGTAGGCATAGTCCCAAGGGACTATAACCATCGTGATTACAATCACGTTGCGAAGTTCTAACGAACTTCGCATTGACCATCACTGGTCAACGCTGAAAGTCAAACAAAGTTTGACTTTCTGACTCGAAAAGCAGTAAAAATAAGGAAAAGAACGAAAGAATACTTACGAAGGGTCCCCGAATGCTAACCCAGATCAAAATAGCTCAGGTATGAAACGAAGGTTCCAACTTAGAGCTTTCTTAATCATATTTGTGGGATTTGGGGTTGAGGGTGGATGGGTATTTATAGTATTCGGTCCACCGTTAGGATCGTTTGTCGATTATCGTGCCTTAATCTCGTGCGTACACTTGTCGGAAAGTTGTGGTGCCTCAAAATGCTCACCACCATAAGGAATCAACACTTGGCAAGGGGTTAGGGAGTGCAAAACAGCTGCAACCAGCTGTCAAATACACTTAATCTGGTCCAGAAGGGGGTCGCGTGACGCTAAGGCCCGTCGCGTCACGCTAGGCCCCTGTTTTGGCAGATTTTACATAATTGGTCCCTGCACCTTGTTTAAGCGATTTTCGATGCGTTTGAACCCCGTTAACCTCATTTCAAGGCTCTAAAATGAAGTTAAAGTATAGGGAACTAAAAACATACTCAAAAATATGCCGGATGATGGTTCGTTTGGTCGTACGAACGCGATGTTCGCTTAATTACGACGGAATGCGCATAAGCGCGAAAAACGATCCAAAAGACGTGACGAATGGATTTTTCTTATGGCGAACACTAAAATAAAATATTTTAGTGCTTACATAAATTTTTGGATGTCCGGATGTATTCAGAACGTAAGTTATGCGCGAAAATGCAAACTTGTGCACTTTTTGACACTTTTAGTCCCTGAATGACACAAAAGTTTATTTCACCACACCGAACACCTCAAAACTTATTTCTAAGTTATGTAAAGGTTATTTAAGGTATGTTAAGCCTATTTCACTATTCCGGAGTGTTCGTTGCATTAAACTGGTTATATTTACGCATCAGTGCGCGTATAACCTTCCAGAAAGCGATTTAGAGCTTGAAATCGAACAAGAATTGATATGTGCAAATGATACAAATATTTTTACAAATCCCAAGTATGAAATATAACATTTCATTGGTTCGGTATTTGTTTGATGGCCGTGGAGGCACAGGTGTTACAATGGTTATGTGTGGGTTATGTGGGTAACGACTGAACCTGATGATTGTTAACTTACCGTTTGGTGGTTTGTTAATACGATTTAAACGAGTTGAACGATGAACGAGTCACGAAGGTTTGAATGTTATTAGCGAGACGACCAAAAGTAGTTTTTCACAATTAAAACGAGAACGATTGGAACGAGAACGATATTAAATGATTGTACGATTTTGAATGATTGAATGATTATGAATGATTTAAACAAATGAACGATGATCTATAACGAGAACGAGTTAAACGATGTCACACAACGATGTTTACGAAACTATATAAACCATACGAGTTTTATTACGAGAACGATTTATGATTTGGTTTACATAAACAAATGTTTTGGGTTAAGATTCATGGCATCGAGGTTTATAAATTATAACCAATCTGTTTTGACTTGGTTATTCATTTTACAATACAAACATTTTACAAAACAAGGTTTCAAGTATCGATAAACGAAGTTGTACGAGATATTTTCAACGAGCCATGAATCTGACACTCACACAAAAACTATGTGCTCGCCAGCATTTCTTTGCTGACTTTGTTTTTACATATGTTTCAGGTGATGTTGCTTAATGTTGATTGCGAATAGGATGCATGCTCACTTAGGACTGGACGAGGCCTTAGTGATTTAATAACGATGATAGACTATGTTTGACCTGCTTGTTTAACTTTAAGACAATGTTAATGAATAAATAAAACGAGACTCTTTTGTATCCATGGTTTCGAAACAATAATTATGTTACAACACTCCCCGACGTTTCCGCCACGGTTTGTTGTTTTACGTGGTCGGGGTGTGACAGCGAGTCCTAAAGGCCGTCTTTGGAATACTCTCCTCTTGAATCCTCAATTGGTGATAATCCGATTGAAGGTCGATCTTTGAGTAGAAACTTGAACCTTGTAACTGATCGAACAGGTCGCCAATCCTTGGCAAAGGATATCTGTTCTTAATTGTCAACTTGTTCAGCTCCCGGTAGTCAATACACATGCGGAAGCTACCATCCTTCTTCTTAACAAACAAAATTGGAGCTCCCCAAGGCGAGAAGCTTGGCCTGATGAATCCCTTGTCTAACAATTCCTGAAGTTGCGTTGACAACTCCTGTATTTCCGAAGGCACAAGTCGATAAGGTGCCTTAGCTACAGGCGCGGTGCCTGGAACTAAGTCAATATGAAAATCAACTTGTCTTTGTGGTGGCAATCCTGGTAAGTCTTCTGGAAAGACTTCAGGATATTCCTTTACGACTGGAATATCTTCTATCTTTGGCTCCGCGGCTTCTTTATCCACGATGTGTGCCAAGAAGGCAACACATCCCTTCTACAAACACCTTCTAGCTTTTAAACAGCTAATGATCCTTAAGGGCGTATCACGCTCCTCTCCGTGTACCACAATTGTTTCTCCATTCGCCATTGGGATGCGAATGGTCTTCTCGTGACATACAATTCCGGCTCTATTGCTTGACAACCAATCCATCCCTACTACCATGTCGAAGCTTCCCAATTCGACTGGCAGTAGATCTAGTGTAAATTCGTGCTCTCCCAATTTAATCACGCATCCTCTGATGACTTCATTTGTTTCAACTAGCTTTCCATTAGCCAGTTCAATTGAGTATGGAATATCTAACTTACTAGCAGATAACCCAAGCATTTTCTTAAATTCTAACGATACAAAGCTATAATCGACACCAGTGTCAAATAGAACAGATGCAAAGCGTTGATTTATAGGGAATGTACCAGTGACAACATTCGGGCATTAGCCAGTTCAATTGAGTATGGAATATCTAACTTACTAGCAGATAACCCAAGCATTTTCTTAAATTCTAACGATACAAAGCTATAGTCGACACCAGTGTCAAATAGAACAGATGCAAAGCGTTGATTTATAGGGAATGTACCAGTGACAACATTCGGGTCCTGGCATGCTTCCCTCGCTCCAATGTTGAATACCCTTCCACGGGCTTGATTGAGTTTTGGGCATTCCCGCTTGAAGTGCCCGATGTCTTCGCAGTTAAAACATCCTGGTCCTCGACCGTTACCATCTCCATTACCGCCTTGATTGTTGTTCTGATTGCGGTTACCATTTCCTGTTTGATTCCCGAAGTTACCGCGATTACCATCTCCGCCGTTGCGGTTCCCATTCCCGTTACCTCCACGGTTGTTGTTACCAAATGCCCTTTGGCCACTGCGGCCAGTACCAACCCAACAAGTGTCCTTTAAGTGACCAATCTTCCCACAGGATTCACATTTTCTAACACTGCACCGGCCAGCATGATGATACTTGCAAAATTCACATTTGGGCAGAGCGCCCATGTATCCTTTCCCTTTGACTTCAACACCATACTTATCTTCAGCTGGGGGGTTCACATCCTTCCTCTTGTTGGCACTGCCTGTACTCTTTTTAAAGTTGGAGAACTTCCTCTTGTTCTCCCCTGACGATTCAACATGAGTTTCTTTCTTTTTCGGTTCAGAAATTGAAAACTTGTTCAATCTGATGGCTTCTTCTGTAAGTGCCACGCTGAGATCAATGGCTTCGGTAATCATTGGAGGCTTGGACGTTGTTACCATGCTCATGATCTGGGGTGCCAATCCCCAGATGAAACGCTCAATGCGTTTAAATTCGGGATCAACCATATATGGCACAACGCGTGACAAGTCGTGGAACCTTTGGACATATTCAACAATCTTTGGGCCATCCATTTTTAGGTTCCAGAATTCCGTCTCCAGCTTCTGTATCTCTGCCCGTGAACAATATTTCTTCCTCATGAGCTCCTTCAGCTCAGCCCATGTCAGTGCATACGCCGCCGCCTCTCCCAAGGTTGGAACTTGCAGGTTCCACCAGGATAAAGCACCATCAAGAAAGAGTCCTGAGATGTAAGTAACTTGGTTCTCAGGAGCACACTTGCCTATCCTTATTACTGAATCTATCTTTTCCGTCCATCTGATGAAAGCAACAACACCTCCAGTGTCGTCGTAGTTCAAAGGCTTACAATCCAGGAATTGTTTGTAAGTACAGCCTGTACAGGCAATAACATTTATAGGAAGTATTAACGGATGTGTAAGGAATATCTGAATGTAATGTAGTGTGTCTTAATCGACTTGAATATTACCATTGGGTGGGTTGTTGTTGTTGTTTGAGGTATTCCTGCTTGTTTCGACACGCGAGGCCTCATAATCAGCTATTGCTTTTGAAATTCGTTCCTGTAATTTTGCCTCCGAAGTAGGCAAACGTGTGTCTCGTCGTGGAGGCATCTTCTAAAAGAAGATCATATTAGTCAGGTCATAGTAAGTGTAGTAAGTAAGTAATATGCGTATGTGATAGTATCCATCAACCTCATAACACATAACATCCCATGTTATAATATAAAACAAATAATTCAACAATGCATGTAGTGAGAACGTTGCCATTGAGCTTTCATTTAATCATGACCACAATATAGTTTTACATGTTTCACTGTACATCATACATCAAAATAAGATCATAAGGTTACATCACCCCAAAATACAAGTCAGTCTACACAATCCTATACAAAAACGTGGTCTTCCAAAAGTCTTCATATGTTGGCCCAATTGCGACTCTCTCACCAAAACAATCTACCTGCACCAAACCAAAAATATAGCTACGCTGATGGCGGAGGAGGAGGAGGAGGGAAGAAAAGCAAACGGCGCATAAGCACCCAATCCTCCTCAAGTGCGTGGACAACGCGCAACATGTAAGCAATTTGCTGCTCCGTAGTAAGGAAGCGGACATCAGAATCCGGGTGTAGTGGAAGAGGAGCTGGTGGTGTAGCAAAAGGAGACTGACAATGACAAGGGGGAGGATGCGGAATCATCTCCAGCTCCTGGATGCGTCGGCTCAACGCATCCTGCTGTAACTGCAGGGATATAAGTATGTCATCCGTGGTATAGCCAACATGGAAAAGGTGATATGGGTCTGATAGAGGCATGACAGTGGGGCAAAGACCACATAAGTGGCTCGCCTGAGGGTGCAAAAGGTGATGTAGTGCGAGGAAACTAAGACATGAATGGTATAGCTGACGACACAGGCGGGACAAAAGCAGGCTGCTGTCTCAAAGATCCCTCCCCAGGACGAGGTGGAGGAATGTCCTGGAGAAAAGTGATAGGAAGGTCGGTGCGATGGATATCTGACACATGGGGAACATGGGGGGCAACCTCAATCGGTGCAGAGATGGGTGCATGAGAGGGAGTGACTGGTCTAACATATGGGGGATAATCGTCATCATCGACCCACCCATTGTGGGTGTCAGCATATCTAGGATCGATGTAGGTGGCAAACGGAGCATGGTCATCAAACATAAGGACTTGATCAGGTAATATCGGTGCAATATCAGGTATCTCAGCAATGATAGGGTCATGATCTGGCAATGGGACAGGGTCAGCTGGGGCTAGATCTAGATCAACGGGTACAACAGGGGGCTGATCGATAGGAACAACAGGAGCCTCTAGGGGCTGATCATCATGCACAAGCCCAATCTCGTGATCTGGGTCGAGATCGTGAGGAAAACTAGGGGCCTCAAATGGCTGCTCATTAGGAGCATAGTCCATCTCATGCTCGGCGTCATCAGCAAGGTCAAACTCATGATCGGGGTCATCAGCAAGGTGAAAATCAGGGTCCTGATCGGATGCGGCTGACATGGCCATATCAGAATCTGAGTCGGTGGGGTATCACTGTAACCCCAGCGCATGGAGAGTAGAAGATGCTACTGACTCAAAAGAGTCTGGACCGGAAGAATCAGAAGGATCCTCCATAACCGGAACCTCAACGACAGGAATAACGTCATCATTAACAAGTGGCAGATCCTCAACAGGAACTGCAGCAAGGGGAACGGGAGCATGGATCTCAGTAAGAGGTAGATCCCCGACTAGAATACCATCAGCGAGCTGAACATCGTCTCCGACATCCGGCAAAGCAAAAGGCTGGAAGTCGTCATCATCACTGATGTCGGTATCAGATGAATAAATCTCGGGATCTGTGGGCATCGGATCGTCTGAATCTACTGCTATGGGGTCTAGTGAGCCAGAAACTCCACCCGAAGAAGACATGACGTCTGTAACAAAACAATCACGACAATTGCACATATATCAACATATAATCAAATAAGCATGTAAGTCACAATAACGTAAGCAAGTAATCGTCCTAGTCTTCCCCAGACTATCTCACCCAGCCTCTCAGACTAAACTCCCTGGTCTCTAAGACCAACTCCCTGGTCTCTAAGACCAACTTTCCCAGTCTCTAAGACTAAAACCTCCCTCAGTCTCTAAGACTGATCCTCCCTCAGTCTCTAAGACTGATCCTCCCTCAGTCTCTAAGACTGAACCTCCCCAGCATCTAAGGCTGAACTCCCTCAGTCTCTAAGACTGAAATATAAATTTTGAAATATGTATTTGTGCCTTTTGTCTGTAAAATGTTTGTACCCTGGATCTGGACGTTTTGTGTATGCAATGTAAAAATGTTTTCGTGAGAGCCCTGATGATCATAGTCTAGACTCGAGAAAGAATCCTAGTTCGCTATGATCGAGGCTCTTATACCAAGCGGTCACACCCTGGCTTTTGCAGAAGCGTGGGTTTATTTGGTGTGACTTCTTAATACCATAGCAACAATCATAACAATGCTATATGATAAAACAGAAGATGTTCATCCATTAATTTAGTCTTAGAAAATACCATACATACTCGTCTTGAAAACGTTGTTACCAAAATAAATTACAAACCATGAAAATGTTTAACCGAGTTCATAAGACTCCATAAAGACTTAAAATAAAACCCCGAGTTTAGCAACATGTATTCCGTCCAGGAAAGGAATACATCCCCTAAACTCCCAACTACCATGGACAACATCCTTTATTTGCAGCTTGACACATATGCAGACACTTGCCAGATCCCTTTTAGTTTCCTGAAATACATGTAGTTTGAAAAATCAACAAAAAGTTGAGCGAGTTCATGTGTATGTCTATGAGTATAAACCGTTAAAATATGTCTGTATGAAAGTCCCTGGTATGTAGCAATAAGGAAAAAGAGATCACTAATGGGTTGCAAAGCCACTGGTATGTGTGAAGTGATACGGGAAAACTCAAACCTAGCGGAGTTGCACCGGGCTTCCGGCTGTAAGACACAGTCACCACTATGGGCCGCCCCGGCCTCATGGGTGTGGGCTCGCTACACCCAAATAGATCTATCACTCATGTCTCTCGGTCCTACAACGAGGATTAATGGCCTTAAGTGTCGCGCCCATCACTCATATGATCTAAGTAGTATGCCCTCCTTAAGCTAACCATACCATGTATAAAAATGTCCATGGTAATTGTAACATGTATTTCACCCCCAAAGTTATAAAACTGAAAACAGTTAAGAGAAAAGGGGGACATGAACTCACAGTAGTGCGTCTCCTGCTCGTAACTCAGACTTTGTCAGCAATACCACGACCTACAACATACTAATGTCTATTAGACGAACGGGCCGTGCCTTAGTTTAGTATTAATGCTTTTGAGTTACGTTTCTTCGGAATTATTCCAAGTTAACATATTGTTAAAATAATAATAATTATTTTAACTTACATTATATTTTTAGGTCTTGGAATAATAGTTAGACAACTATTTCGTATCCATACTTCTCAAGTATTTTATATGCGTATTTTCTTCCCAAGGATGGGGGGTATTTTATACATGTATTTTTATGATTCAAAGTCTTGATATTATGTGCTCTTAAGTCCCACTTTAGAAAGTATATGACAACTTAGTTGTCAAAAAAAAAAATAATAATGTGTTTCCAAGAAAATAAACATCGTCCCAAAATTTATCTATTCTCCAAATATATTAAGAAAATATATTATAACTTCCCAAAATAATATATTTTCTACTTGTTCAAAAATATGTTATACTTTGTGATAAATTATATTTTTCGTTATCAAAATATTATCCATCCAAACTATACTAGCAACGGTATTTTATTAAGTTATATTATTTTTCTCTAAGTAATATAACTGGTCCCCAAATCATGCAATATTCACACAAGCGTTTTAGTATAAAATATATATTCTAAATATATATTTATCCGCTTTTATTTACGAAAACCAACCTTCGACACTTTGTATTTTTGTAACAAATCCTATGGCGAAGTTTATTTTGATAAGCAAAGTTTAAATCACAATTGTAAACACTTGTTAGAAAATAATTTCTAAGTGTTTATATTTTTAGAAAGTTTCGCCAGAGTTTCCTTTGTAAACGGAAGTGTCCATGCTATAAGCATATCATTTTCTTTTCAAAATCCATCAACATTCAATCCTTAAACAATCTTACATTACCAAGAGCAAAAACTATATGTGTTACATATTAATCATGAACTTGATATATCTCGAAAACACGTAGTAACTTGGTAGAGCATTTAGTGGACTTAGTCACCTCCCAAAGTGGATTTACTTCTTTAAAAATCATCTTCTTGAAAGAGTTTAGTGTTTATAACTTGTAAACAATTTTTACAAAAATTAACCTTTCGAACTCTTCTTGTAAATAAAATGTTTTCACACTTGTTTTATTTCCAAAGATGGTGTAAGTGTATGTAAAAGTCATAATCTTTTAAAAATCGATTTTTAAACTTGGTTTGTTTAGAAAAGTCTTTTATAACTCTTGGATCTACATGATCATCAACTTTCTTTGTTCACTTATATTTCAAGAAAATCGTTTTCTTTCAAGTTCATGCTTAGACTTAGAAGATGATTATTCTATGTACCATATAACCACCTTCTAGTCTTGTTAAATCATATTTCTAAACATCATTTAACAAGATCCATATGGTGATTAACACCGCATAACCAAGAATCAATAAGAAATCAACAATACATTCATAACCACATCCTACTACAACATTTCATAATGTAATCTTTATGTGAAGCTTTATGCTCATATTTTTAGTTCTTGTTCTTTAGTGTTTTAGATATACTTATCATACTACAACTTTTAACCATGAAAATAAGATGAACAAGAGTTAAACAAGAACTTAAAACTAGCACAAAGGCTAGGGAAGAACTCTAGTGAAAAAGATGAAGAAAATGGTGGGTGAAGGCAATGTATGAAGCTCCTTGATGATCTATAACTTCAAGCTCCTTTGATCCTCCTTCTAGCACTTGAATAATGCTTAAAAATGGATGAAGATGGTGGTGTTAAAGTGGTGGTGGTGGCAGTTATAGTGAGGCCGAGAGGGAGAGAGGAGAGTGAGGGGTGATGGTGTGAAGATTTGTGAAGTGATGTTGTAAGGATCCACCATACTTATAATCCTTCTTCCCATATTTTGTCCATCTCAACAAGTAATGATCTAATATAAAATTAGAATTAAATCTAGGAGGTAAGATATGGAGTAAGGTGGTGATGTTTGGTGGGTCCTCTTGTGACCGAAATCGGGTATTGGGGGGGGGGGGGTTAGATGTAAAAGTTTGATGGTAGATGGTAAATACTAGTTAATTTTCAAGTATATACTTACATATGTTAGTTAGTTGATATCTATGGGGTGTTATGGTGTTCGGGGACCATGACTAGTCCAAAAATAATAAAACAATGTATTTGGCAAAATTTTGGTGTTCCGGGTAATGTCCGGTTATTCGGTTAAATACCGTTTCGTGAAAGTTCTTAATTATTCCGTATGATGCCTTTTATATATCTTTTTGTGTCATAATTAATTCCCGACACTTAGGAAAGCATACGGGACCATTCTGCCAAAATTTTGCACATTACTAGCATGTTAAATGCTGAATTACTGGTAAACAATGCAGAATTCTGCATTATTAGTGGTTTTTAGGCACTTCCCGGCACTTTAACTATCACCTAGTGACACAGTTTTATGGTCCTCACTTCCCTACACTCCATACTAGTGTAGTACCCTATCTCTGGCTCATACTGGCCTCAAAACATTGTTTGTCTATGTGTTGGCATTGTCAGCATGTTTCCGAATTATCCGTTTAGTGTGCTAACTGTGCTTTATGCATCAAGTATGTCACTAAAGTTTGTGTGAAATAAATGGAGTGACTGTATGATATATGATGCATATGTATGTAGGATACAAAAAATCATAAAGCAGTTTAGATTGTCAGTTGTAATCAAGCACAATCATTAAACACATAATTAAGATTAATTAATTGTACGGTACCTGTAATTGTGAGGGTTGTCACTGTGTTAGTGTGTGTTTGCAGCTAGAGATGAGAGTGTACGAGTATGAGAGCTCGAAAGTGTCTAAATTCCTATGATCCGGCACTCCTATTTATAGTTACAAGAAATAACAAACTATGCTAAAAATCCGGGATATTCCCCTATTATTCCGGGATCCTGCGAATATTCCCTTTTGACCGTTGTAAACCCCTTCTCCAAGCTTCCAACGTCTTTCTTGTAACCACCTTGACCTATTCTTCAGGGAGACCAAGCCTCATGACCGTTTATACCTTGCAGCCAAAGCAAATTGTTAACAGCACGCAGGATACCCTCGCAAGATGTTACCAATATCCTGGTCCAGTATCCTGGCAGCGAAAATAAACATATAAAGTCAGGATATAATTTCGGGATATAGGTTAGAAAATTCCACCCACAACAATTGTCCCCAAAAATATAGCTGTTGGGATCCTTTGATCTTAACAGATGTATTTTTCCGACGTTATCTGAAGTCTTAATGGATAGAGATGTGATGTGACCTGATGCAGCTTTCAAGGCTAGTATTTCTCATAGTTAGCTATCTTCGCCCTATATCTTCTACTTTCTTCTTGTTAATTATCACATTGTACCGGACCATTCAGGTATTCCCTCTCTCTCTATTCTTTCTTTGTGCATCTTTTCTGTCGTCACCGATCTCATGGCAAAACGCACTCGTTCATGCTCGGCGACTCCAAGCTAACCTTCATGGCACACAATCTGCTTGGCAAGCCCGAGAAAGAGGTTTGCAATTTTGATAATGCCGACATGGCCGCTCTACGTGCCTCTGGAGCCTTCCCTGATAGTACATCATCCGACCATTTGATTGGAACATCCGGTTAGATTTTTCTTCAGCTGAGTGGGTTTGTTTTTCGGCTTAGTCACTCAAGTTCAAGTCAGCATTCATCCTTCAATACGTCGGGTAAGGATGTATTAACATATAAAAATTGAAATTACTTCCCTTTTATGTAGATTCCAGCAAACTTGTTCCAATTTTCGACCTGGAAGAGCTTGACAGTTTCCCGGCAAACGTTCCAGTAAAGAAAGAGCCTAGCTCCAAGCCTTCCATAACATCCAAGCCTTCAACTAGTTCTAAACCTGCAGCCATACCCAAGCCTTCCTCAGCAGCGAAGCTCCGTGCTTCTAGTTCCCGTAAGAGGAAATAATCTGATTCTCTTGTCAACGCTGAAGTCTTTTCCTACGAGAACCTTGGTTTCATGGAATCTAGCCATTTCATGACTTCTTTCCTTAACCAGGTAAATATCCTTATCCTACATCCTGCACACATATGCTGAATCGATACCCTGGTTAGATTATATTAACAATACCTGAGTTCTGTTTTGTAGGGTCTTGAGCGTCTGACGCATCTCTACACCGAAGCTTGTGAAACAGTGAAGATCTCGGAGGCCAAGTTGAAGAAAGCTAAGATCACAATCGTGGATCAGGGGAAGATCATCACAGCCAGGTCACAACATTATGAAGATAAGTTAAAAAAGGTGACTCTGGATGCCGAAGCTGCAGTGAAGAAGGCCACTCAGAATGCTGAGATCGAGCTGGTTGTCGCCGAGGTCCAACATAAGCAAGATATGGCTTCATTCAGGGATGGCCTCAAGGGTTCCGTCGTAGTTTCCCTCCTTCAGGACAGGCTTAAGATGGCTTATGAAGCCAGGATAGCGGGCTTTAAATGCCCAACCTGGACCGTTGATGTATGGGAGAAGAAACTGAAGGATCTTGGTTGCAATCCTGTGACGTATCCTGCCAAGTCGGAGATTGGCGAATCTTCCAAGGCGGGTGAGACGGCTGAAGAAGCTGGTGATGGTGGATCTGGTGCTACCCCGTGAGCGGGTGGCAAAGTGAGCGATGATGGATATTTATGCCTACGCCGGAGCCCGCTTTTTTAAGTTCAATGGTTGTTGGTTGTTGAACACTTTTCTTTTTCTTGCATGTTGAACGATTTACTTTCCTGCACTTTAGACATTAGTACATTATGATGATCAAGGTTGGAGGGATCCTGAGTTTCAGGACGAAGCCCTTGGTCGTTTATGTGAATATTATAGCAGTTGAAAGTGGAGGGATTCTGTGTTTTCAGGACGAAGCCTTCAACTGTTTATGTAAATATATTTTTAAAAACTTAATTGTGTTCTTGGTGGATGGGTCTCTTTTTGAGATGAAACCAAGAATACAATCTTTTGGTCCAATAATAATAAACTAACCTTTTAGCCTTATTTGTTGTTGTTATGTTTTTATTTTGAAAGGTATGTTTTGAATATCCTGATTAAATATCCTGGTCAGGATACTGATGAAATGTTCAATACTTTTGTCATCAAAATGTTAGACAAAACTTGGTTGAATATGACTTTTTAGAAAAGTTAGATCATTTGGATAAGGTTTTCAAGACTTGAAAAATAATAAATCATACCAGAAACACTTTAGGCAATAATTTCCAACCTCAACCTCTGAATCCTTTGCAATGTCCCCGACATGGATGTCCCCTTTCTGTGCAAGATATTGCATCAGCGCATGACAAACTTGAGTATTCCTTCACTTAGTGATTAAACTTCGTAGCTTCTTATCCACAAAAGAACGTGTGTAATCACAGTTTGTCATATCTTTGCAATCAAAACTTTAGTTTTACTGGGGATAAACCCTTAATATCCTGGGGATAAACCCTTAGCATCCTGGGGATAAACCCTTTGCATCCTGGGGAGAAACCCTTAGCATCCTGGGGATAAACCTATAGGTATTCTGGGAAAAATCCCAAATTTTCTACGCTGCAGGCGGGAGTGTATAAACTCCAAGACTTAGAAAGGTGAAAACCTTTAAACCTTAGAGAGTATGAAAATACCCTTTCGCGAGAGAGGGTGATCAATCCTCATATACCTTTAGGATCCAGGATATAGCCAACAATAACGAAATTGTCAGCCACTTTTACATGGACTGGTCCCACTATCTTGAACTATTCCTGGATAACTTGCGCTCCAAGCGGGGTGTTTAAATCCAATTCGGGAGAAAGGTGAATACCTTTAAACCTGTGAAGGGATCAGGATCCCTTAAACGTGAGAGAGGGGGTCAATCCTCTAGTCTTTCGAAGTACCCTGAGTGTGTATCCTGGAGCTATATCCTGAAGCATATACTGCAAAACAACTGTTAACTAAGGTGGGTGTTAGCCTGGCTAACACCCCTCCGATGCTTAAGTCAGCATTAGGTTTTAAAGAATAAATTTAATCAAACATATTTAAAAGAGATAGAATCCATACCCTCCTGAGTTAGAAATTGAATTCTAAACTCACTTGAAATAAAGCTTAAGTTGAATAGCATTCCAGGACCTTGGCAGCATATCCCCCTCCATTTTGGAGCTAACTCTCCATCAGCAGGATTAGTAGTATTCTGGAAAGCCTTTCTCAATACCCAATCTCTGACTTGGAACCTTCTAGTCCTTATATACTTGTTATATGCTTTAGATATCCTCTGTCGTTATGCTTCCATCCTTAGCTTTGCTTGGTTTCTTGTCTCATCAACCATATCCAATTCCTGGCAAAGGACTTCAAGATTCTGCTTAGGATCCCGGAGGTTGGATCTTGCTGTTGGTATCACCATTTCCGTTGGGATTACCGCTTCTGCTCCAAATACTAGGGAAAATGGGGTTTGACCAGTTGCACTTTTCACCGTCGTTCTATCAGCCCATAAAACAAAGGGTAGTTCTTCTGCCCATCTTCCTTTTTTAGCTCCTAGTCTCCTTTTCAGGTTGTTGACAACTACCTTGTTTGAGGATTTTGCTTGTCCATTTGCTTGAGGATGTACCGGTGTGCATGTGATCATTTTGATTCCCCAACTCTTGCAAAAGTCAGTAGTCCTCTTACTTATAAAATGAGATCCATTGTCACAAATTATCTCAGCTGGTACTCCAAACCTAGTCAGGATATTCCTTTTTATGAAGGATACCACTTCTTGATCTCTAACTTGGACAAATGCTTCAGCTTCGACCCACTTAGAGAAATAATCAGTCATTGCTAACATGAAGACCTTTCCTCCTGGAGCCTTTGGAAAATTTCCTACTATATCCATCCCCACTTCATGAATGGCCAAGGGGAAGCTATAGGATAAAGTGGCTCAGTCGGCTGATGTAATATATTATTGTGTCTTTAACAAGCATCACATCTTCGAGCATATTCTGCAGCATCTTTTCTCAATGTCGGCCAATAGTATCATGTTCTTAATACCTTTGAGAATAATGACATGCCCCCAGTATGGTTACCACAATCCTCTTCGTGTATATCCTGAAGCACTTCTTTAGTTTCGGGATCCTCCAAGCACCTCAGATATGGTCCTGCAAGAGATTTCCTATACAAAACATTATTTATAATAGTGAATCATGATACCTTCATTCTAAAGGCCTTAGGATTTTCATCCTTTGGGATGTGTCCTTCCTTGAGATATCTTATGATTGGAGCTGTCCAGGACTTAGGATCCTCCTCAGGATACTCAACATCAGGATCCTGAACACTTACTACTTCCTTATCCTGAGGATCCGTCGCAGGATACAGGATATGAAATATTGGTATTCGGGTCCCTTCCGGTATCCTGACTGATGATCCTAGATTTGCCAAGGCATCAGCTTCAGCATTATCCTCTCTTGGTACCTGTTCAAGTGTGAAAATATCGAAATATCCTGCTAGTTTTTTGAGAATTTCGAGATACTCGATTAACTTCTCACCTTTAACTGCATAGGTGCCATTAAAATGATTAGTGATTAACAAGGAATCAACAAATACTTGTAAACTCTTGATATTCATGCTCTTAGCCAATTCTAATCCTGCAATTAAAGCTTCATATTCTTCTTCATTATTAGTGGCAGGAAACTCACATCTAATAGCCTGGGGTAATATGTCCCCCTGTGGCGATTTTAGTAGTATACCCAAACCTACACCTCTTACATTAGATGCGCCATCAGTATATAATGTCCAGGATTCTAATAAGTGATCAAAGGTTTTCACTATCAAGATACCCAAATTGGGGAATCAATTGAGATATCTTATGATTGGAGCCGGAAATGGTGACCTCGGCTTTCTTCAATTTGGACTCAAGTCTCTTGTTGAGTTCACAGGATTCTTGATATAGATGAACCAGACGTTCAAGGCCCTACATCCAAAAGCACAGGTATTATAATAACCAGGATATTGATTTGACATATATGTGCAGGATAAGGAATAAGACTATATACCTGGTTGAGAAAAGAGGTCATGAACCCGCTCGCTTCGATAAACCCATGATTTTCATAGGGAAACATATCAGAAATCGAAGGTGAATCGGTCTCTTTCATGTTGCGGGAATTTGAACTCCGAGGATTAGTAGCTGGTGATGGCTTGGGAATGATGATGGCTTTGGAACTGCTGGGCTTAGATGTAGCTGTGGCTTTGGGACTAGGCTCCTTCTTGATCTGGACCTGATCGGAGTAACTATCTAACTCCTCGAGGCCGAAAACTTCAGGGATTTTTGCTGGTGCTGCATAAAAGGAGAATTCTAAACTTTTATTGCTCTTTCGTTATATTATCAATTGTTTGTAAAATAACTCTTACCAGACATCTCCGATGATGAGTATTGGCTGGAACTTGGGAGGTGTGTGGAAAAACTCCTATCACCTTCTGCTAGTTGGTAAATTGCTTTGATCCTTTTTCCAGATTCTGCAGTAGGGGGAGCTACTTCCTTAAAATTCACTGCAAGAAAGACCAAATAAGAAAATATTAGCACAAGACAGAGGCCTGAAAGTGTCTTCGGATATTCTTGGAACCGTAAACCCTACCGGTGGTTAACCACTCCACCGGAAGGCTAGCACCCTCGTCGATGGAATCTCGCTTGATGAAAAAGAATTTACGTGGCCATCCATCTTCGTTTTTGGTGGCTTTAAGAATGAGAGGTTTGCTGGAAGTTGAAAAAAGTAAGAATCGGCTGGAACCGTGTGATCGGAGGCGGTAAGCGATTGGGATATCTTCGATGCAGAGATCAGGACAGTGAAGATGTTTGATTTGGTTAAGCACGATTAGTACCCTCCAAACCATGGGCATTGTTTGGGCAAAGGAGATGCCAGTGGTTCGAAAAAACTGCATTATGAATTCAGGAAATGGATATCGAAGACCTAACGAGAAAGGGTATGCTGGAAAACAAACCCATTCGGCAGAAGAAACATCCGACCGAATTAATCGGTCAAATGGCCTGAAAATCGTGCCATCAGGGAAAGCGCCGAAGGCCCTCAGCGCGGAAATATCCGCGTTGTCGAAAGCACAGATCTCTCTCTCTCGGGATTTTTGAGAAGATTTTGCTGAACAAAGGTGCCCGATGATTCACCGGTTTGGGAATGGGTCCTGGTGGCCATTGGAAGACGAATGGGAAAATTAACAGGAAATGAAGGAGGAATAAGAGATTACCGGGAGACTCTGTTGATGATATCTGATTTTCAAACAAGAAGAGAGAATATATAGGGGCATAGTGGATATCCATTGAGTAAAAACCGCGTTGGAAGTTGCATAAAGCTACCTCAAACGTCGCCTCATTTTAATTACCTCGGTTTGTGAGATAAAGTTTTAAAATATATCCATTGGACTGGTATACCAACAGATATATTTTGGGGACAATTGTTATGGGTCATTTTCTAAACATATATCCTGACTAGTATTCTGCTTTTAATTGTTTACTTGTAATCAGGATACCGGATCAGGATATTGGTAACATCCTGGTACGATATCCTGGTATTGACCGGATTAATCACGTGCAGATTAGGAGGTGCAAGTCTCCAATGTTCAAGAAGACTTCTTCCCCCCAAGACTCGGGCTAATCGGTTAGATTAAAGATGTTGAACCCGAAAGACCAGGACTGCAACGTTAACTATAGGATTATCCGAAGCATCCCGGATTAATAGGATAGTTAGTTGATTTCGTTTAACTATAAATAGTATGATCAGATCAAGTTAAGGCACTCACTCTCTTACGAACACTTTACTCTCTTGCTACTAGCAACCACTACACACAAACACTTGTACTCAAATTACTTTGTAACTCCTAGTTGATCCGCATCATATCCTGCACTGTATCCTGATATTTGAAGCAATAGAAGAACAAGGCAGCTGCGATTGTCAGCTCCCGATGTTTTATGCCGGCGATCTAGATTGATCAAGGGCTTTCCTCGTACATCCTGTGTCACCCTTTACATTTTCGCTCATTGTTTGATCATAGATACAACTCTATATCTTGAGCCGTATTCTGAAACTGTTGGGTTGCAAACAACCTAACTAGCATATTTTTAATACACATTTCTAGAACACTACCTCACTTAACTACTTTGATCACTTAATTGCTTCTGTAATTTTTGACCAAAACAATTTGGTTTAACACTATCAAGATCCCTCCAGGCCTCAAAGAAGAATGCTTGTGCAAGGGTTTCGGTTCCACATTAACAGGATCAGCCTTAAAATGGCTGTTAAACGTTCCTCCTCACTCAATTACTTCTTTTTCTCATTTAGTTAATTTATTTAATAGTCAATTTTCTTGCAGCTGGAGTTTTAAGAAATTAACCAGTGACCTTTACAGGATAACTCAAGGACCTCAGGAATCCTTGAGGGATTATGTGAACAAGTTTAGTCGGGAATCCTTGGATATCCCACATCTTGATGTTGCGACGGCCGTGCAAGCGTTCAAGATGGGGTTGCAAAAAGATTCTCAATTCTACCAGGATCTTGTAATGAATCCCTGCAGGAATCTGGACGAGGCTCGTAACAGGGCTTTGAGATACATTCGTCTGGAGGATGATAAAAAGATGCAAGAGAGGATGAACTCGTCCACAACCTATGAGTCGACCAACAGGAAATCATAATCCTCGTATAAACCATACCGTTCTAAACCGTATGGCAGAAATGATGGCAAAAAAGTGAATGCTGTTGAAGAAGAGGATCTTGAGGAGTATCCTGAGTTGTCTGAATATTATTTTTCTGTTAACATACCTGAACTGATGTATGCTATGCAGGGTTTAGGAGACAAAGCAAGGTGGCCCCGAAAGAATCAACAAAAGGCTGATTGGATGGATAAGTCCAAGTGGTGTGCCTTCCATGAGGATTTCGGGCATGTTACTGAAGATTGTATCGCTTTGAGAAAGGAAATAAGCTATCTCTTGAGTAAGGGATATCTGAAGGACCTCTTCGGAAGAAAGAAGAATAAAGGTCAGGATCCTGAGAAGGATCCTGAACGGGCAGCATCGCCTCCTGCAGATGCAAAAATAATTAACTTTATTTCAGGAGGATCCGATATATGCGGCACATCATATTCTGCGGCAAAAAGACACGCGAAGGAAGCTAAAGCAGAAAGTGGAGATAAGCCGACAAGGATGTCAACCCTCACAACTGACAAAGTCATCACGTTCGATAATGATGACAGGGATATTGTCCAGGATCCCCATCATGATGCCTTAGTGATAACGTTATATGTTGCTAACCATTTTGTATGCAGGATATTAGTGGATAATGGCAGCTCAGTCAACATAATTCAGTTGGAAACATTGAAAAGGATGAATGTATCTCCGATGGATATTACTTTGAAGTCCACTGTGCTCGTTGGTTTCAGTGGAGAAGCTAGGAATACCGTGGGAGAAATAAAGTTGCCCGTGTATGTTCAAGGGGCCAACTCAATGCAGCGCTTTTGTGTCATGGACTCTCTATCCTGCTATAATATTATACTGGGTAGGCCTTGGATCCATGATATGAAGGCTGTTTCGTCAACCTACCATCAATGCATCAAGATCCCTACTCCTTGGGGAGTTGTCAAGGTGGAAAGTGATCAACAGGAAGCAAAGGAGTGTTATTCTTCTTCGATGAAATCCTCAACAAAGCCTAGTGCAGCATAGCAATTAAAGTTGCGAGGCCAGGATATCATGGAGGCTTCGGAGCAGGATGTAAAGAAAGTGGTCCTGGATCAGAATAATCCGGATATCTCGGTGCTCGTGGGAACCAATATCCCTCAGGATATTGAAGATTAATTAACTAATTTTTTGAAATGCAGGATGCCAACATTCACGCGGAAGCACGAGGATATGATAGGTATTTCCAAGGATATTATAACACATAAGCTCAGTATTGACAGGTCATTCAAGCCTGTCCAACAAAAGAGAAGGAAATTTGCTCCGGAGCGAAATGTGATCATCCAAGAGGAAGTTGAAAGACTACTAGGGAGCAAGATGATTAGTGAAGTGAAGTTTCCTAAATGGCTGGCGAATGTAGTTGTGGTACAAAAGAAAAATGGGAAATGGAGAGTTTGTCTAGATTACACGGACTTAAACAAAGCTTGTCCCAAAGACCCATTTCCTCTTCCTCATATTGACTCAATGGTGGATGCTACTGCCGGCCATGAGATGTTAACCTTCATGGATGTATCTTCAGGATTTCAGCAGATCCAAATGGAACCTTCAGACCAGGAGGATACTGCCTTCATGACACCAACATGTATTTATTGCTACACTGCTATGCCATTTGGTTTGAAAAATGCAGGTGCAACATATCAGAGATTGGTGAGCATGATGTTTAAACACAAGCTGGGGGACACTATGGAGGTATACATCGACGACATGGTAGTAAAGTCTAAAAAGGCTGAGGATCACCTCCAGGATATCAAGGGAGCATTTGATATCCTGGATCAGTATAACATGAAGCTAAATCCTGCTAAGTGCCATTTCGGAGTGGGGGCAGGAAAGTTTCTAGGATATATGGTGACTAAAAGAGGGATAGAGGCAAGCCCGGAGCAGATTAAAGCTATCTTGGATATTAAGTCACCTTCAAATATGAAGGATGTTCAATGGTTAACAGGCTGAGTAGCAGCATTGAACATATTTATTTCAAGATCCTTAGAAAAGTGCAAGGAATTTTATGATATCCTCAAGAAGAATAAGAAGTTCGAATGGGGAGCAAAGCATGAAGCAGCCTTGCAGGATTTAAAGCAGTATCTTTCAACCGCACCCTTATTGATGAAGCCTGAGGATGGCGAACCATTATCCCTGTATCTTGCAGTATCAGGGAATGCAGTAAGTGCTGTCCTTGTAAAGGATCATGAAGGTCAGCAGTATCCTGTTTATTATGTTAGTAAAAGTTTATTAGATGCTGAAACTAGATATTCCCACTTAGAGAAACTGATTTTAGCCCTAGTTATGGCGTCAACAAAACTTAGACATTATTTTGAAACACATAGAATTCATGTTAAAACCAACTATCATGTTAAAAACGTGCTTAGGAAACCCGAGATGTCAGGTAGGATGGCTAAATGGTCAGTGAAATTAAGTGCCTTTGATCTAGTATATGAACCTAGAAATGCCATAAAGTCTCAGGCTTTAGCTGACTTTGTGGCTGATTTCAGTAGTGATATTCAAAGTGAAGTAGACCTGGAAGTACAGTAGCTTGGAGAAAACTTAGAATCCTGGACGTTGTATACTGATGGTGCATCTAATGTAAGAGGTGTAGGCTTGGGTATACTACTAAAATCGCCACAGGGGGACATATTACCCCAGGCTATTAGATGTGAGTTTCCTGCCACTAATAATGAGGCAGAATATGAAGCTTTAATTGCAGGATTAGAATTGGCAAAAAGTATGAATATCAGGAATTTGCAAGTATATGTTGATTCTTTATTAATTACTAATCATTTTAATGGAACCTGTGCAGCTAAAGGTGAGAAGTTAATCGAGTATCTCGAAATTCTCAAAAAATTAGGAGGATATTTCGGTATTTTTACACTTGAACAGGTTCCAAGAGAGGATAATGCTGAAGCTGATGCCCTGGCAAATCTGGGATCATCAGTCAGGATACCAAAAGGAACCCAAATACCAATATTACATATCCTATATCCTGCGACAGATCCTTAGGATAAGGAAGTACTAAGTGTCCAGGATCCTGATGAGTATCCTGAGAAGGATCCTAAGTCTTGGATGGCTCCAATCATAAGATATCTCAAGGAAGGACACATCCCAAAGGATGAAAATCCTAAGGCCTTTAGAATGAAGGTATCACGATTCACTATTATAAATAATGTCTTGTATAAGAAATCTCTTGCAGGACCGTATCTGAGGTGCTTAGAAGATCCCGAAACCAAAGAAGTGCTTCAGGATATACACGAAGGGGATTGTGGTAACCATTATGGCGGCAGGTCGTTGTTTTCAAAGGCATTAAGAACATGATATTATTGGCCGACGATGAGAAAAGATGCTGCGGAATATGCTCGAAGATGTTATGCATGTCAAAGACACTGTAATATATTACATCAGCCGACCGAGCCACTTTATCCTATAGCTTCCCCTTGGCCGTTCATGAAGTGGGGAATGGATATAGTAGGAAAACTGCCAAAAGCTCCAGGAGGAAAAGTCTTCATGTTAGCAATGACTGATTATTTCTCTAAGTGGGTTGAAGCTGAAGCAAATGGACAAGCAGAATCCTCAAACAAGATATTTGTCAACAACCTGAAAAAGAGACTAGGGGCTAAAAAGGAAGATGGGCAGAAGAGCTACCCTTTGTTTTGTGGGCTGATAGGACGACGGTGAAAAATGCAACTGGCCAAACCCCGTTTTCCTTGGTATTTGGAGCAGAAGCGGTGATCCCGACAGAAATGGTAATACCTACAGCAAGATCCAACCTCCGGGATCATGAGCAGAATCCTGAAATCCTATGTGAGGAATTGGATACTGTTGATGAGACAAGAGACGCGGCAAGCCTAAGGATGGCGGCATATCAATAGAGGATATCTAAAGCTTATAACAAGAATATAAGGACTAGAAGGTTCCAGGTCGGAGATTGGGTATTGAGAAAGGCTTTCCAAAATACTACTAACCCTGCTGATGGAAAGTTGGCTCCAAAATGGGAAGGACCTTATAAGATTGAATCAGAATCAGGAAAAGGAGCATACCGACTCAAGGATATGGAGGGGGATATGCTACCAAGATCCTGGAATGCTATACATCTAAAGCTCTATTTCAAGTGAGTTTGAAATTTAAATTCTAACTCAGAATGGTATGGATTCTATCTCTTTTATTAAATTTTAATATTATTTATTGTTTTGAACCCATTACTGACTTAAGCATCGGAGGGGTGTTAGCCAGGCTAACACCCACCTTAGCTTATAGTTGTTTTGTAGTATATGCTTCAGGATATAGCTCCAGGATATACATTCAGGATACTTCGAAAGATTAGAGGATTGGCCCCCTCTCTCACGTTTAAGGGATCCTGATCCCTTCAAAGGTTTAAAGGTATTCACCTTTCTCACGAATTGGGTTTGAACACCCCGCCTGGAGCGCAAGTTGTCCAGGGATAGTTCAAGGTGACGGGACCAGTTCATGTAAAAGTGGCTGACAATTTCGTCACTGTTGGCTATATCCTGGACCCTTAAGGTATATGAGGATTGATCACCCTCTCTCGTGAAAGATTATTTTCATACTCTCTAAGGTTTAAAGGTTTTCACCTTTTTAAGTCTTGGAGTTTATACACTCCCGCCTGTAGCGCATGAAAATTTGGGATTTTCCCCAGGATACCTATAGGATTTTCCCCAAGATACTAAGGATTTATCTCTAGAATGCTTTCGGGTTTTACCCCGGTAACACAAGAATTGTCCATACGGTCAAAACTTGAATTCAAAAATTTTCTAAGTGTTCGAAGATTTCGTGCACAGGGGACATTCCTCCTAAGGCGATTGTGTGGAGCTCAGAAAATCAAATTGGGACCTAAGATACTAATTATCTCGAACTGGGGACATCTTTGTGGCAAAAGTTACAAAAGGAGTAAAGTCCAATATCAGGGTTGTACCCTGTTCCTGGTATGATCTTTCCTTTGTGAATCTTACACAACTTGTTTGAACTTTTGAAACTACGTTTAAAGTTTAAGTACCCTGATTAGGATATATATTTAGGATATATTCTCGAAATATATTCTCAAAATATGATTCAGGATGTTTGGTTGGAATATTTGGGATACAATACTTGGGTTTAAAAATCAGAGTTGAATTTGTTTATAAATGCTGAGTAAACCGTCTTTTTCCTTTGAAAACTATATTTAAATTATTTGAGATTTTGAAAAATAAACTATCTCTTGTCCTTCAGAGACTTTGTCGAAATTTTTTGGATTTTGAGAAGTCCTATTCAACAAAAGTCTTTGTAGGATACCACTAAGTATATTGATCAGGATATTTTCAAAAAATAATTGTACAAATTTTGCAAAGCTAAAATCTAAACTAAGTGATGCATGACAAAAATTAAAAGGCAACAACAAATAAGTCAAACGGTGGTTATATTATTAACAAGTCAAAAGTTGTGCTTTTCGTTTCACCTCAAACTGAGGCCCATCCACCAAAAGCACTATTAGTTTTTACCATATTTATGCGACGGTTGAAGGTTTCATCTCAAAACAAGACCTATCCGCCTCCAACCGTTGCATCATCCAAAACAAATTATACTAACTGATGACCAAGGGCTTCATCCTGAAACACAGGACCTATCCACCTTTGGTCATCTTTTTGTTCTAGTGCAGGAAATGTAAATTGTTTAGCAGCAGAAAAAAGTAAATTGTTTGTACAGACCACAACCATGAAATTTAAAAAAGTGGGCTCCGGCTTTGGCACGTATATCCATCATCGCCCACATCACCGTACTTAAGGGGCAGCTCCTTCCTTCATCGTGACGTCTCCACCAGCATCCTCTCCAACATTTGTCCCAGCATCTTCAGCAGCATCCTCTCCACCAGCATTTGCCCCAGCATCATCAGCAGCATCCTTTGAAGCACTAGCATCCACTATCTTGGCTGGTTCTTCCGCAGCAGATTTGGCTGGAGGCTCCACCGGATTCCCCCCAAGATCTCTCAGTTTCGCCTCCCGGGCCTTGGTGTTCCAAGAAGGGCATTGCAAACCCAAAGCCATTGCCTCGTAAGCCATTTTCAGTCTGGCCTGGAGAAGGGAGATGATGACAGAATTCTTGAGGCTCTCCCGGTATGAAGCCATGGCCTGCTCGTGTTGAACCTGAGCCACGTCAAACTTAGCTTGAGCCTCCTGGGTAATCTTCTGGATGACAGGCTAGTGATCTTGAGTTATAGCCTTGTACTTAGCTTCTTAGTGCTCCGATTTGGCGATGTCAATTGCTGCTTGATCTGTGATGGTGGCCTCGGCCTTTTTCAGCTGGCTTTCAAGCATGACATTCGAGCCACATGCATCCTCATAGAGAAACACCAGGCGTTCGAGACCCTGCAAAGAAATCAGGTATTGACTTTAGTTGACTTTATTAACTAGCATATGTTGCAGGATATGGGTCAGGATACCAACCTGGTTGAGGAAGCCGGTCATGAATTTGCTGGATTCCGTAAACCCGTGGTTCTCGAATGGGAACACATGGGGTGTAGCGGGAGGCTCAACTTCCTTTCTCTTCCGGGAGCTAGAGGCCCGGGTCCTGGATGCTGGAGGAGCTTTAGGAGCAGAAGTAGTCTTTGAACTAGTAGGCTTCAGAGTGACATATAACTTCGGATTAGATTCTTGCTTGGGAGGTGCAAGGCTGGAGTAACTGTCCAACTCGTCAAGCTGGAAGCCTTCAAGGTTAACGACCGGCACTGCACAAGGGAATAAATATTAGTTTGTAACACTTATACTTTATATTCACTATAATCTTGTGCTTACCAGACATCTCTGAGCTTGATTTTTGACTTGAGTTCGTAAGGGACAGGGAGAAGGTTCTTTCGCTAGCAGGAAGCCGGTAGATCTCTTTGATCCTGGGCTCTGATTCCGCACTTGGGGACGCTAGATCTCTGAAATTCGCTGCACAAAATATCAGGATATCAGTCTGAGATATAGTTTAAGGATACATTCGGGGATATTCCTAAAACCCTAAATCCTACCCTTGGCTAACCATCTAACTGGCAGATCGAAACCCTTGTCAATAGAGTCTCTTTTTACAAAAAAGAATTTTCGTTGCCACTGATCTTCTTTTTTGGTGGCCTTAAGGACTAAGGGATTCTTGGAAGTGGAGAACAGAAGGAAGTGGCTGTTGCCATGGGATCTCAGTCGATATGCTATGGGAAGGTCTTCAATGCACAGGTCGGGGCAATGACGAGATTTGATTTGGTTTAACACTATTAAAACTCGCCATACCATAGGCATGATCTGGGCGTAACTGAGGCCGGTAAGCTCAAAGAAACAAGAGATAAAGGGTGGAAATGGATACCAGAGTCCCAAAGAAAAGGGATATGCAAGGAAGCAGACCCATTCGTTCGATGACGCATCTGATCGGACTTCCCGATCAAAAGGACGAATGACTACTCCAGCAGGAAAGGCACCGGAATCCTTCAAAGTGGCGATATCAGCATTGTTGAAAGAACAAATCTCATTTTGTGGTTCTCGTATGAGGTTTTGACACGTGAGGGTTGCAACCGGCTCGTTCGACCAAGACCTTGTTCGAGATGCCATAAAGGGTATTGACGAAGAAACAAGAAATCCAAAGAAAAGAAAACAAAGAAGAAGAGAGAAATACCTGAGAATCGCTTGAGAAGTAATGATCAAAGTGCAAATTATTTCGGTTAGTTATAGGCTGAATGATAGGGGGTAAAGATTAAATAATGCTTTGGAAGTTGCACATTGTCATTTCAAGAGTCTCGTCATATTGATTACCTCGGTTTGCGAGATAAAGTTTTAAAATATATCCGTTGGACTGGTATACCAACAGATATATTTTGGGGACAATTGTTATGGGTCATTTTCTGAACATATATCCTGACTAATATTCTGCTTTTGATTGTTTACTTGTAATCAGGATACCGGATCAGGATATTAGTAACATCCTGGTACGATATCCTGGTATTGACCGGATTAATCACGTGCAGATTAGGAGGTGTAAGTCTCCAACGTTCAAGAAGACTTCTTCCCCCCAAGACTCGGGCTAATCGGTTAGATTAAAGACGTTGAACCCGAAAGACCAGGACTGCAACGTTAACTAGAGGAATATTCGAAGCATCCCGGTTTAATAGGATAGTTAGTTGATTTCGTTTAACTATAAATAGTATGATAGGATCAAGTTAAGGCACTCACTCTCTTACGCACACTTTACTCTCTAGCTACTAGCAACCACTACACACAAACACTTGTACTCAAATTAATTTGTAACACCTAGTTGATCCGCATCATATCCTGCACTGTATCCTGATATTTGAAGCAATAGAAGAACAAGGCAGCTGCGATTGTCAGCTCCCGAGGTTTTATGCCGGCGATCTAGATTGATCAAGGGCTTTCCTCGTACATCCTTTGTCACCCTTTACATTTTCTCTCATTGTTTGATCATAGATACAACTCTATATCCTGAGCCGTATCCTGAAACTGTTAGGTTGCAAACAACCTAACTAGCATCTTTTTAATACACATTTCTAGCACACTACCTCACTTAACTAATTTGATCACTTAATTGCTTCGGTAATTTTTGACTAAAACAATTTAATTGTTATGGGTCATTTTCTGAACATATATCCTGACTAATATTCTGCTTTTGATTGTTTACTTGTAATCAGGATACCGGATCAGGATATTGGTAACATCCTGGTACGATATCCTGGTATTGACCGAATTAATCACGTGCAGATTAGGAGGTGCAAGTCTCCAACGTTCAAGAAGACTTCTTCCCCCCAAGACTCGGGCTAGTCGGTTAGATTAAAGACGTTGAACCCGAAAGACCAGGATTGCAACATTAACTAGAGGAATATTCGAAGCATCCCGGTTTAATAGGATAGTTAGTTGATTTCGTTTAACTATAAATAGTATGATCGGATCAAGTTAAGGCACTCACTCTCTTACGCACACTTTACTCTCTAGCTACTAGCAACCACTACACACAAACACTTGTACTCAAATTACTTTGTAACACCTAGTTGATCCGCATCATATCCTACACTGTATCCTGATATTTGAAGCAATAGAAGAACAAGGCAGCTGCGATTGTTAGCTCCAGAGGTTTTATACCGGCGATCTATATTGATCAAGGGCTTTCCTCGTACATCCTGTGTCACCCTTTACATTTTCGCTCATTGTTTGATCATAGATACAGCTCTATATCCTAAGCCGTATCCTGAAACTGTTAGGTTGCAAACAACCTAACTAGCATATTTTTAATACACATTTCTAGCACACTACCTCACTTAACTAATTTGATCACTTAATTGCTTCGGTAATTTTTTACCAAAACAATTGAGAGCTGTTTCGAGTGTGTGTGTTTGCTTAATTGTTCTAACTCAAGCTTGTTATCCCTTTTAAAAATAGAAATAACTTAAATAACTAACTATCCTTTAAACATGCAAGCTCCCCAAGACTTCTAAAACGGTCACCAAGCCATGCACGTGGGGAATATTGAGGGCATATTCCCCAAGAATATCGGCAAGACCAAGTCCAATGCGTATACTCCTGCAAAACAAGTTTAAACATAGTGAAGGCAACCGTTAGTATAAGGATAACAATGAGGATCCTGGATCCTGATCCTGCAATGTCTTCTGAGGATCCTTAATTCAAACAGAATTGAGGATCTGTGATCCTAGCAGTACTTGAGGATCCATGATCCTTAGGTTTAGAAAATCTATCCCTAACAGGTATGAAGTCTCCCAAGTGAATCTCTGAGCTTCTGGGTTGCACACTCCTTAAGGATCCTTGATCCTGAAAGATGTTGGATCCTGTATGCATTAAAGCTGAAGGTCTTAGAGGATACTCCATGGATCCGTGAGCCTGAGATGAGGATCCTGAGTACTGAGAGTGGGATCCTTGAACTGACTGTATCCCCATGTATCCTCCCGAACTAGAGAAGAATCCTTGATGTTGAAAGGAGGATCCTTGAGGCTGAAGAGAGGATCCTGAAGGCTGGAAGTAGGATCCTTGAGCCTGTGTCATTGCCGATGATCCATAGTGCATACTCGATGATCCACCCTGGTACTGGACACCTGATGCTGTGGAATGCTGGGTAGTTATGACTGCAGTATCGAAATTCAGTGATCTAGGCACCAATGGAGAGTGATCCTCCGCTGATCTCTTCAATTTTTTGATTTCATCAATCTCCCAAAGGATCTTGTCATTAGTTTTGTCCTACTGTTGCATGTAATCCTTCATCTGCAAAATCAAAGAATAAAGATCGTTGTTACTAGGACTAGAAGAAACAGCAGTAGTTGCATTTGTGAAAAAGGGGGTCGGCTTCTTCGCATCATTCTCAGCATTCTTCTGGGATCCAGAAGGGACAGGAGGCAAAGTTGGAATGCCCTGTGAAGAGGTGATCGTCGGCATGGAGCTTGATGTGTTCTTCGCATGAGAAGCCTTGTGGTTGAAGGTAATGAGCAGAAGTGAATGAAATGAACAAAATTTTTCAAGAATGAAGCACCGATTGCCCCACGGTGGGCGCCAAACTGTTTTGGTCAAAAATCACACAAGGATAATACAACCAAATCTGATTTTGGGAGGTATGATGCTTGGTTAATTGGTCAAATGTATGAACAACAAATATATGAAATGAATGATGAACACAAGGATTTATACAAGGAAAAAGCCCTTGATCAATGAATGATCTCCGGCATAAAAAACCTCGGGTGATGGAAACTACTGATCACCAACTATATTAAACAAAGTAAATTTACAAATCGGGATGATAACAAGCTTGGTACAAGGATTACTAGTATGCAAAAGTGTAAAATATCCAAGAGTTTGCAGAGAGTTCGAGAGTAGTGTTGGTGTGTAGCTAATAATAATTAAATTAAGCTTGTATCCCCATTTAAAAATAGAAAATATCCTACTAACTAACTATCCGAAAATTAAGCAAGCTATGCATGATCACCATAACGGTCACCAGCCTCATTCACGTGCACAAATAGAAGCATATTCCTCCGAGATTCCCTCCATGACTCAGTCCACAAGTGCCTACAATCGTAAACTGAAAACACAAGGAACAAATGTTAAAACATAAATAATAGTAAGGATCCTGGATCCTCAGACTTCCTGCATTATCCGTTAAGGATCCGTGATCCAGGACCTGTATCAGGATAAATGATCCTTAATGTCAAATTCATGCCCTAACAATCTTGTTGGATGATTCTGTCTGACCATTAGCTTGTGGGTGGACTGGTGTTAAAGTTATCATCCTAATCCCCCAGCTGTCACAAAAGTTAGTAGTTCGACTCTCAATAAATTGGGATCCATTATCACAAAAAATTTCAGAAGGAATTCCAAATCTAGTAATGATATTTCTTTTAATAAAGGATATAGCTTCCTTTTCTCTGACTTGGGCAAAGACTTCTGCCTCTATCCACTTAGAGAAATAATCAGTCATGGCTAACATGAACACCTTTCCTCCTGGTGCCTTAGGAAGCTTGCCTACTATGTCCATTCCCCATCTCATGAATGGCCAAGAAGAGGATATTGGGTGTAAAGGCTCTGCAGGTTGATGTAGAATGTTACTGTGTCTTTGGCAGACATCACATCTTTTTGCATATTCCATAGCATCCTTCTTCATTGTGGGCCATTAGTATCATGTCCTAAGGATCCTTGAAAATAGTGCTCTGCTCCCAGTGTGATTTCCACAATCTCCTTCATGAAAATCCTTCAAGACTTCTTGAATCTCGGGATCCTCGATGCATCGCAAATAGGGACCTGCAAGAGACCTTTTATATAACATGTTATTCAATAAGGTGAATTGAGTTACCTTAATCTTGAAGGCTCTAGGATTTTCCCCAACGGGAATTTCCCCATTCTGAATGTATCTCAGAATTGGAATGATCCAAGATCCTGAACTTGACTGCACACCATCACTGGGTACAATTGCAGAATCTTCTACTATCTCTATGGCTACGTTTTCCTCAATTGCAGGGGTTAGAACATGGATGATAGGTATCCTCACATCCTATGGCATCTTTAGTGGTGATCCAAGGTTAGCTAAAGCATCTGCTTTTGCATTTTCTTCCCTAGGTACTTGTGTTAAACAGAAAAAAGCAAAAGAATCTACCAGTTTCCTAACTATCCCTAAATATTTGATTACCTGTTCACCTTTAATAGTGTAGGAACTGTTATAATGATTAGTAATTAGTAGAGAATCTACATATACTTTAAGATACCTGATCCTCATATGCTTGGCTAATTGCAAACCTGCTATCAAGGCCTCATATTCTTCCTCATTATTAGTGGTTTGAAATTCACATGTAATAGATTGGGGTATAATGTCCCCCTGTGGCGATTTTAGTAGTAAGCCTAGTCCAGTTCCTTTGATATTTTAAGATCCATCCGTGAAGAGTGTCCAAGGATCGTTGGTCTCCTCAAGTTGTTGAACTTCCAATTTAGCTTCCCTTTGTAGATCACTACCAAAATCAACCACAAAGTCAGATAAAGCTTGGGACTTGATGGCAGTCTTGAGTTCATACTTAATGTCATATGCACTAAGCTTGACTGCCCACTTCGCCATCCTTCCTGGCATTTCAGGCTTCCTGAGAACATTCTTAATAGGAAAATTAGTTTTGACAATAATAGGGTGAGTTTCAAAATAATGTCTAAGTCTAGTGGAAGCCATAATTAGAGCAAGAATTAGTTTTCTCTAAATGAGAATACCTGGCTTCAGCATCAAGTAGACTTTTACTTACATAGTATAATGGATGTTGCTGGCCTTCATGATCCTCAACTAGGACCGCACTTACCGGTTTAGCTGAAACAACTAAGTATAAGGATAATGGTTCTCCATCTTCCAGTTTCATCAAAGATGGTGCAGAGGATAGGTGAGACTTGAGGGATTTAAGGGCAGTTTCATGCTTCTCGGTCCTTCAAATTTTTTATTATTCCTCAGAATATCATAGAATCTTTACACTTTTCTGAGGATTTTGAGATGAATTTGTTCAAGGCTGCAATTCTTCCTTTCAATCTTTACATATCCTTGGCATTGGCAGGAGATTTGATGTTCACAATGGCCTTGATTTGCTCTGGACTTGCCTCAATCCCTCTCTTGGTCACCATATATCCTAAGAATTTTCCAGCTTTAACCCCGAAATGGCATTTGGAAGGATTCAACTTCATGTTATATTTGTCGAGGATGTTGAATGCTACTTCGAGATCCTTTAGGTGATCCTCAGCTCTTTTGGATTTGACCACCATGTCATCTATGTAAACTTCCATCATGTGTCCAAGCTGCTCCTTGAACATCATATTCACCAACCTTTGGTATGTAGCACCTGCATTTCTTAAACCAAAAGGCATAGCAATATAGTAATATATACCGGTAGGTGTCATGAATGTTGTGTCCTCTTGATTAGATGGATCCATCTGAATTTACTAGAATCCAGATGAAACATCCATGAAAGTTAACAACTCATGACCCGCTGTGGCATCCACCATGGAGTCAATGTGGCATAACGGGAGAGGATCCTTGGGACATGCTTTATCTAAGTCTGTAAAATCTACGCATACCCTCAACTTTCCATTCTTTTTCTGAACAGCCACCACGTTGGCTAGCCATTTTGGATACTTTACCTCTCTAATCATACCTACCTTTAATAACTTGTATGCCTCTTCTTGGATGATGGCATTCCTTTCAGGTGCAAATTTCATCCTTTTTTGGTGTATTGGCCTGAAAGACTTATCAATACTAAGTTTATCAGTAATAACATCCTTAGAAATACCTGTCATGTCTTTATGTTTTCAAGCAAAGGTAGACTTTCTTCTCTTTAAGAAGGATATTAAATCCTGCTCTATGTTATCAAGGATCCCAGATCCTATCAAAACTTTGGATTCAGGATCCTCAGGGTCTAACATAATATCTTTGACGTCCTATTCCCTTGCCTCCATGACGTCCCTTGGAGGATACTTTAATTGCTATACTTCCCTTGGCTTTGAAGCTGGCTTCATTGAGGAAGTGTAGCAGTTCTTTGCTTCCTGTTGATCACTCTTTATCTTCACCACACCCCATGGGGTTGAGAGCTTGACACATTGGTGATACGTCGAGGGAATTGACTTCATATCATGTATCCAGGGCCTGCCAAGGATAACATTATAGCAAGATAAGCAATCTATAACACATAATTTTTTAATAGAGTTTACACCCTCTATGTAAATCAGGAGTTTGATGTCCCCCAATGTTTTTTTGTTTCTCCACTGAATCCTATGAGCACAGATGATCTTGGAGCAATTTCAAATTCAGGAATATTCATTCTCTTGAGGACATCCAACTGGATTATGTTCACCGAGCTTCCTCCATCAATGAGGATCCTGCAAACAAAATGGTTAGAAATAAACAATGTAATGACTAAACCGTCATGATGAGGATCCTGTATATCAACGCAGTCATCCTTATCAAAAGATATCACTTTCTGCTGAGTGAGAGTGGAGGTTCGAACAGGTCTCTCTCAATTCTCCATCTTTGTTTCCTTAGCATGTCTCTTAGCTGCAGAAAACGAGGTTCCACAAATATCAGAACCTTCGGAGATGAAGTTAATGATCTGAGCATCAGCATGTGGTGGGGGAGCTCTTTCAGGAACATTTTCAGAATCCTGGATCCTTGACTTTTTCCTTCCTAGCAGCACCTTTAGGTAACCTTTGCTCAAAAGATAACCTATTTCCTTTCTTAGTGCTATACATTCATCCGTGAGGTGACCGAAATCCTCATGATAAGCACACCATTTCAATTTATCCTTGGTAGTCGTGGACTTCTCGTTTTTCCTTAGCCACCTAGCCTTGTCACCTAAATTCTACAAAGCAAGGATTAGTTCACTGTAATTAGTAGAAAAATAATATTCAGAAATATGTGGATAATCCTCATCGTCTTCCTCTTGTTCAACTGCATTCACATTCTGGTTGTCATGCTTAGTGTATTGGTTGGATCGATTATTCTTGAAAAAGGATCCTTGCTTCTCCTGTTTAGAGAATCCTGCTAACCTTTCCTGGATCCTCTTGTCATCCTCTAAATGGATGAACCTCATGGCCCTGTTCCTTACTTCGTCTAAATTCCTGCAAGGTGTCATAACAAGGTAATCATTGAATTAAGAATCTTTTAATATTCCCATTTTAAACGCTTCCACAGCAGTGGCAATATCTAGATTAGGGATTTCTAAGGATTCTCTATTAAATTCAGTTATCTAATCTCTTAATGATTCATCACGGCCTTGGGTGATCCTATACAAGTCGCTAGTTAACCTTTCAATTGTTCTACTACATGAGAATTGGTTATTGAACAAGTTAACTAAATAAGAAAATGAAGTTAGTGAGTAAGGAGGAAAACTTAGCAGTCATTTTAAAGCTGATCCAGTGAGTGTGGATCCAAATCCTTTGCATAGGCAGGCTTCCTTCAATCTTTCTGGAATGGGTTTGATCTCCATTTGTTCCCTGTATTGTGCCACATGCTCCTCTGGATCAGTGGTACCATCATATAGCTTCATATTAGGGGTCTGAAAGCGTTTTGGTATCTCAACATTACATATGGGAGCTGTGAAGCGAGACACCCTATGAGTTCCACCCGGAATCTCGGGGATGGGTTTAACCACTCCCGGAACACTTGATATCATATCCTTAAGATTTTGTAACTCCTTGGCCATGGCCTGATTGATCCCTGGTTCCTGCATGAAACCATGGTTAGTACCAAAAGACGTATTGAAATTGTTACCTCCAGATTGGTTTGGAACTGGTATCCCAGAAGTGTATCCGAAACAAGACACGTCTTGTGCAACAATGGGACCAAATGAAGCAATGGTTTGCATGGGGATAAAGTCCCCTAAGTGAACTTCAGAACTTCTGGATGGTTGAGTCCCTGAGGATCCCGGATCCTGAAAGATGTTGGACCCATGATACATCGGTGCTGAAGGCCTTTGAGGATACTCCATGAATCCTTGATTCTGGGATGAGGATCCTTGATTCGGAAAGTAGGATCCTTGAGCTACAAGTGTCTCCAGATATCCTCCCGAGCTGAGGAAGGATCCTTGAGGTCGAGATGAGAATCCATGAGACTGGCAGCAGGATACTTAAGGTTGCGTTGTTGCTAGCCATCCGTGCTGTAAACCTGATGATCCTTGATACTGAACACTAGATGCTTTGGAATGTTGGATTGCTGATGGCGGAGTAGTAAAATCCAATGACCTAGGCATCAAAGGAGGGTGATCCTCCGCTGATTTCTTCAGTTTCTTGATTTCGTCAATCTCACGAAGGATCCTTTCATTAGTTTCGTCTTGTTGTACATATCCTTTCATCTGCAAAATCAAAGTATAGAGATCACTGTTAGTAGGTGTAGAGGAAAAAAATAGTAGTAGCTTTTGTGAAAAAGGAGGTTGTCTTCTTCTGAGCATTCTTAGCACTCTTCTAGAATGCAAGGGGAAGATGAGGCAACGGTACAATGGTCTGAGATGAGGTAACCGTCGGCTTGGAACTTGAAGTAACTTTTCCCTGAGAAGCCATGTGATTGATGGTAATGAACATAAATGAATGAAATGAACGAAATTTTTAGAATTGAAGCACCAATTGCCCCACGGTGGGTGCCAAACTGTTTTGGTCAAAAATCTGATTAAGGATAATGTAACCAAACTTTGATTGTGAGGTAGAGTGCTTGATGTGTTGAACAATTGAGTGAACAAATATGAAATGTAAACAATGGTGAACACAAAGATTTTTGTGCGAGGAAAAATCCCTTGATCAATGAATGATCTCTAGCATAAAAAAACCTCGGGTGATGGAAACTGCCGATCACCAACTATATTGCATAAAAAGGGTACAACTTTGGATGATACTAAGCTTGTTATAAGAGAATTCTAGTGTGTTTGTGAGCTGTGTTCGAGAGAGTATTGTATGCGGGTGTGTGTATTGTAGTGTTGTTATCTAATCAAGCTTAACATCCCATTCAAATAATTGAAATAACTAAACCATCTAACTATCTGATATTCTAGCAAGCCAACCACGTTCACCACTAACGATCATCAGCTTCATGCACGTGCTTGAATAGAAGCATATTCCCTGATATTCCAGCTTAGAATAGGTCTACTCGTAATATACATGCGAAATGAAGCTAATGAAACATGAAACAATTGTTAGTTAATTAGAATAACAGTAAGGATCCGTGATCCTTAGTCTTCCTTCACCATTTGTTAAGGATCAATGATTCAGGCTAATCTAAGGATACATAATCCATAAGTAATAAAAACTTATCCCTAACATACATGATATCGATCCATCTCTGTGCATGGCAGTTTGTTCGACAAAGAATGAAAGTTTGAATGAAGAAAGGGTTATCTCTGGTGTTTTTGAAAAGAATGAAAAAGGAATGTGGTATTTAGACAATGGTGCAAGTCATCACATGTCAAGAAAGAAAGAGTTTTTCACTACTTTGGATGACAAGTTTTGGGTTAAGTAAAGTTTGGTGATGGTTCCGAGATTGAAATCAAAGGTAAAGGGAATATAACCGTGGTAAGTAGTGTTTTGGTAAAAAATCAAGCAATGACAATGTAACCAAACTTTCTGTTGTGGGGTATGATGCTTGAATTGATGAACAATGATAAGGATCACTATGAAGTGTAATGAACAAATGACACGAAGATTTATACGGGGAAAAAGCCCTTGATCAAGAGTTGATCTCCGGCACAAAAAACCCCGGGTGATGGAAACTACCGATCACCAACTCAAATTAAACAAACAATCTGTTACAACTTCGGATAATAGCGAGCTAAGTACAAGGATCACTATAGTGTAACGTGTAGAAATGTATGAAAAATGCTAAGTGTTTTGTCGAGAGCCAGTGAGAGCGGTTGTATGAGTGTGTGTGTAGCCAAAAATAGCTAAGTGTCTCTAAAATAGCTCGCTACCCCTTTAAAAATAGAAAATATCAAGCCTAACTAACATTCCGCAAATGGTGCAAGTCTTCCACGACTCCACAACGTCCATTTCTGACCAAGCACGTGCGGAATAGACTGAGAATATTCTCCAGGATTGTCGCCAAGACTAAGTCCAAGTTGATATTCCTGCAAAACATTTACGAATACAAAGTAGACAATCGTTAGTACAGGGATCCTTATAGTGATCCATGATCCTGATCCTGCAACACTTCTGAGGATCACTACTTCAGACAGAATTGAGGATCACTAAATCCAACAGCAAGTAAGGATCACTAGTCATTTAGAAATCCACCCCTAACAATTTCCCCCAAAATATAAGGAGTAAATATGTAAATAAATGAGTTATATTTTGTTGATCTTATCCGCATTTAACCAACGGATAACTAGCCGTTATAAGCGGACTAGCCGTTACGATCATGGCGTCAGTGAGATGACTACCCTGCAGAATCATCATTATAAATAAGAGTTAGAGATAGGGATCATTTCACATTTAAGTTCAAGAGAACTCCCTTTAAATTCTGCTTCGACGATCAAACAGGTAACTCTTTTCCTTTCTCCTTTCTCATATTCTGCTCTTCTTTCTTTACCATCATCTCGTTCAAAAATGATGCTCCGAAACTCACCAAGCAAGGATCACAAGAAGAACATTCCTCTTAAAAGCCAGGGGATCATCAAAGATTCACCAAAAGAAAGATGCTGCTTCAATGATGCACAAATAGACAGAATTCGCCACTGTTTTCCGGCGAATGCCGTTATCAAGACATTCGACCCCACCGCTTTGAGTGACTATATCTCTGAAACTTGGGTAGCTTTCCCAGTTACACCTTTCACCATAGGATACACCTATCCTTTTCCAAACTTTACCCAATCCTTTTTCTCCCTTACCGGCATCTCCTATATCCAAGCTATGCCGATGATCTGGAGGGTCCTATATACCCTTGAAAGGATCATCGAGCAGGAAGAAATTGACCTAGGAATGTCGGAGTTGTCTGAGATGTATGATCTCACAACGTTTGGATCCCACCGATATTTGTTCAAGCGAAAACCTGGTGAAGAGCACCCCATCTCTAATGTTACTAAAAACGATACCAACTGGAAATGGTGGTTCTTCTTCGTCAGAAGGGATTCTATCCTGGATGGCCAGGATTTGCCGAAGAAATGGAGCACTGATGGTAGGATTGGAGGATCCTTAGAAGGATCACTAAGTAAGCTCATTATGATAATGCTTACTAATATGCTTCTGTTTCTTTTTGTACAGCTATCACATTCTCGCATATCATTCCTTCAGCTGCCACCAAGGGGAGACTCGCTGCCTTTAGAAAGCTTGATCCTGAAACAAGATCATTCAAGACAATCACCCAGGATTCACAAGAGGTATCCTCAGGCTCTGTCACCATGTCAAGTAAGTATCCTGTTCTTTTTATATTCAAAGGTTTAAATAAATTGTTATATATGAATAGAATTAGGATACTTATCTGTTTTGGGTGTGTAGGCACTGGAAAGTCATCAAGATCTGCATCCAAGTTCACTGTCACTGAGCTTGACACCGTCCGATCCTCCAAGAAGAAAACTGCTTCTAGCCCGATTGCTTCGATCCCCAAGGCACCCGTTAAAGGAAGGGGTGGCAAGAAAAGAAAAGCCTCCGAAGCTGAGGATCTGCAAGGTCTGCCCCTGATCCGCCACCAGTTCCTTGAATACTTCAATGAGGTAAGGATCCTTATCCTTGCTTTAGGTATCCAGCTTATTTGAGGATCACTTGTTCCTAAACTGTTCTTTATCTTCTTTGCAGAAATTTGCTGAGATTGAAGACTATGTTGGGCATGTCGAAGAGCAGGACAAGAAGATTGTTGACCTCCAACAAGTCGCATTGCTTAAGGATCTCAAGATTGCTGACCTCCAAAAGGATCTCAAAGATGCCAAAGCTCAGATAGCTACAATCCTGGTCAATTTTGACTATGAGAGGAGCGAGATCACGGAGGATGCTAAAGTCTCCGCTGCCATAGCCATGTATAAGACCAAGCTACAAATGGCTCAAGAAGCTCAGGATCCCGCATTCGATAGGAGCAGCTGGGATGTAGAAGGTTGGAAGGCAAGGCTGGCTGAGCTAGATGACGAGGAGGAGGCTGAGGAGGTTCTGGCAATTGAAGCTAGTGGTAGTGGCAAGGATCATGGTGGTGAAGCTAGTGGAGCTGGAGATGGTGATGCAGCGAAGGCGTAGGCTGCAACAATGGGCGATAATGGACACTTCTAGACATAGCCGGAGCCCATTTTTTAGTTTGGTTATGGTTTCTTTGTTTTGATGATGTTTTGGTAAACAATGGTTGGTCTGTATTTGAACAATAGTAATTAGGGTTAAGGATCATGGATGATCCTTTGAACAATAGGTAGGATTACAAATGGTGGAGGGATCCTCTGTTTGGGGGATGAAGCCATTGTGATCCTGCCGTCTTTAATTTCCTGCACTTATTAGACCTACAAACAATGGACACCCTTTGCCAACCCATGTGGACGGGCCACGTTTTGGTGGTAGAAACGTGGGTTGGCAATTTTGACAACCTTAAAAGGGTTTAAGCTTTTGTGAATAAAATGACTTTAACTTTTTGGCTATATCCTGTGTTGATATCCTTACTTTTATTTTATTTTTCAATCTATTGTGATGTTCATATCGTTTAAACTTATCAAGTAAGGAAAAAATTTAAAAAACATCCGTTAAGAGTTAAGGATATGATCAAGGATCACATAAAATAATTTAAGGATCATAATTTCAGTTGTCAAAGGATAAGTGTCACTTGAATACACAATGAATAAAATCAAAACGATTTAGGATCGTACCTGAGAACCCAAGTTAGGATCCTATCCTTCAACACTTAAAATTAGGATAACCCAAGATACAAACCTTAGTTGAAAGTAAGGGTCAAGAATCTTTGGCCATTTATCTTCACAAACCTGAAATAAGATATTACTTGGAACTGAGCCATCATAGGATGAATGTTAGTGACTGGGGACAAGCCCAACAATTCTGGGGACAAGCCCAATATACTGGGGACAAGCCCAAAGGATAACTGGGGACAAGCCCAAAGGATAACTGGGGACAAGCCCAAAAGATAACTGGGGACAAGCCCAAAGGATAACTAGGGACAAGCCCAAAGGATCGTATGTAAACTGGAGTATGGCCCTTACTGGCGACTATCCAAACTTAGTGACATGAAAATGCCAAAACCTTAGCTAATGTGAAAACGTTAGAAACCTTAGGAACGGATGTATGGTACGTCTACCATTATACGTAGGATCCTGAATATAGCCAGTACAACGAAATTGTCAGCCCCTAAAGCGGGTACTGGTCCCATTGCCATGAACTATACCAGGATCATCGTGCGCTACTGGCGAAACTGGGGACAGGCCCAGACTGGGGACTAGCCCAAACAACTGGATACTTCTGTGGATACTCAATGCTTAGTTAAAGATACCTAAACCTTCAAAACTCAGAAATCAAGTAAAAGGAGGATATATGACGTAAGATCCTTATCCTTGTAAGAATAAAAAGAATGAAATAGTTTAAGATTGGAATGTTACCATAAAGAGGATCATTTGTCAGCGAGGATCCTTCAAGGATACTTGTCTGGTAAGGATCATGGATCATGATCACATGAAATATTTCTTCAAATGGACAGCATTCCAAGCTCTAGGTAGCAAATCACCCCCCATTGTTAGCAATCGATATGCCCCCTTTCCTGCTTCAGCTTCAATCAAATAGGGTGCTTCCCACTTTGGTGCTAGCTTTCCATCAGCAGGATTGGTGGTGTTTTGAAATGCTTTCCTTAATACCATATCCCCAACTTGGAATTTCCTGAGACTGATATTTTTGTTGTAGGCTCCAGCCATCCTTTGTTGATAACTGGCCATCCTTATCCTTGCTAAATCCCTGATTTCTTCTATAGTATCCAAGTCTTGAATCAAGTTTCCAGCATTTTCTTCAGGATCACGAACGCTTGTTCTTGCAGTTGGAACCACCATCTCTGTAGGGATCACTGACTCTGCCCCAAATACCAAAGAAAATGGAGTTTGGCCTGTAGCATTCTTGGGAGTTGTTCTATCAGCCCACAGCACATAAGGTAGTTCTTCTGCCCATTTTCCTTTCTTGGATCCAAGTTTCTTCTTCAAATTGTTAATGATGATCTTGTTGGATGATTCTGCCTGACCATTAGCTTGTGGATGGACTGGTGTTGATGTTATCATCTTAATTCCCCAACTGTCACAAAAGTTAGTGGTTCTACTCCCAATAAATTGGGATCCATTATCATAAATAATTTCAGAAGGGATGCCAAATCTAGTAATAATATTTCTTTTAATAAAGGATATAACTTCCTTTTCTCTAACTTGAGCAAAGGCTTCAGCCTCTATCCACTTAGAGAAGTAATCAGTCATAGCAAGCATGAATACTTTTCCACCTGGTGCCTTAGGAAGCTTTCCAACTATATCCATTCCCCATCTCATGAATGGCCAAGAAGAAGATATAGGGTGTAAGAGCTTTGCTGGTTGGTGAAGGATATTACTATGCCTCTGACAAGGATCACACTTCTTGGCATACTCCATAGCGTCCTTCTTCATAGTGGGCCAATAGTATCCTGTTCTCAGGATCCTTGAGAATAATGCCCTGCCCCCAGTGTGGTTTCCACAATCTCCTTCATGGAAATCCTTTAGGACTTCTTGAATTTCAGGATCCTCAATGCATCTCAAATATGGTCCTGCAAGAGATCGTTTATACAACATATTATTTAATATTGTAAATTGAGATACCTTAATTTTAAAAGCCCTTGGGTTTTCTCCTGTAGGAATTTCTCCATGTTGTATGTATCTCATGATTGGGAGTATCCATGATCCTGAATGAGATTGGGTATCATCACTAGGGATGATGTAACACCTGTGTCACTTCAACCATCAGACAAATGCCAAACCAATGAAATATTGTATTTCATACTTGGGATTTGTTAAATATATGTGTATCATTTGCACATATCAACTCTAGTTCAATTTCAAGCTCTAAATCACTTTCTGGAAGGTTATACACGCACTGATGCGTAAATATAACCAGTTTAATGCAACAAACACTCTGGAATAGTGAAATAGACTTAACATACCTTAAATAACCTTTACATAACTTAGAAATAATTTTTGAAGGCTTTGGTATGGCAAAATCAAGTTAAATCGCTTACAGGGACTAAAGTTGACAAACTGCGAAAGTATGCCAATTTGAGCTGTAACAGACATTCCAGAACATGGCCATAAGTTAAACATACCATAAATATCCTTTATATAGCTTAAAAATAGGCTTTGAGGTGTTCGGTGTGCTAAAATAAACTTTTGGGTCATTCAGGGACTAAAAGTGTCAAAAAAGTGCACAAGTTTGCATTTTCGCGCATAACTTACGTTCTGAATACTTCCGGACATCCAAAAATTTATGTAAGCATGACTATATTATGCTTTAGTGTTTGGCTTGCCAAAAATCCATTCGTCGCGTCATTTGGATCGTTTTTCGCGCTTATGCGCATTCCGTCGTAATTAACCGAACATCGCAACCGTACGGTTAAACGAACCGACATCCGAGATATTTTTGAGCACATTTTAAGTTCCCTATACTTTAACTTCATTTTTGAGCTTTGAAATGGGGTTAACGGGCCTTAAACGTGTCGAAAATGGGCTGAATGCATGACAGGGACCAAAAGTGTAAATCTGCCAAACTTAAGCCTAGCGGTGCGCTACACTTTTAGCGTAGCGGTGCGCTAGGGGTCTACTGACCAGATTCAGAGTTTCTAAACAGCAGGCTGCAGCTGTTTTAACCTCACCCACATGTTCCTAATTGTCTAGTCATGTGATAAGGATGGAATTTTAGTTACCATAAGGTCCCGACACTTGTACGGGTTGGATTAAGGCACGGTTTCCTTGAAACGATCCTAACGGTTACCCGAAAACTATAAATACCCCACCCCCCATTGCTTTAAAACTTACAAGAATTCTGATTTGAGAGCTCTAAGTTGAAACCATTGTTTCATACCTGAGTTCTTGGATCGGGATTAGCATTCGGGGACCCTGGGTAAGTATTCTTTCGTTCTTTTCCTTATTTTATTGCTTTTAGAGTCAGAAAGTCAAACTTTGTTTGACTTTCAGCGTTGACCAGCTTATGGTCAATGCGAAGTTCGTTTGAACTTCGCAACGTGAGTGTAATCACGTTGGTCATAGTCCCTTGGGACTATGCCCACTGATTACCACGTTGTCTAGAGTCGTAGGGTAGGCGATCTGATAAATCGCCTATACCTTCGAACTCGACCCATTTGGTCGATCATTAGGATCCGACCAAATACATTAGGTGACCATAGTAGGTAGGGAATAACCTTCCGAGGTTATACCCTATGGTCACATCGTTTAAGTAGTTGTATGATAGGTAGTTTATATGCCTTAGGTAAATTACCAGAATACCCTTTTCATGTATAATTGGTAATTAAGCATATGTAACCTAAACCTTTGTCACATAACTGATTATGTAATATGTTTAGGCATATAACACTTGTTATAGGGCTAGTTAGGCGGTCCGAATGCGTTTCACGCGAACGACGCGTTAAAGTAGCATAAGCTACCTAAACGGGTCGTAATGGGTCGTAGACACTTAGGTTAAGTTTCATTTAGTATGTAGGCTTGGTTAAACCAAATGACACGAGTCTCTACCCTCGTTTGGTTTACAAACCCTAATGCTACCCGATCTTCCGACTTAGGTCCGGTTTATTAATGTAGTTACCTATATTAGGTGCCGTTTGATATCCGCGATCTCTAGCATTGTTTAGTTGTTACTCAAGGACTACTGAGCAATCTCAGGTGAGTACATAGACCCCTCTTTTACTGTTTTCCAAACTGTTTTGGGGTGAAACACATGTGCCTACTTGTTACTTTCATGCTTTCCTATTTTCACATCATATACTGGTTATGTTCATTAGTACACTATTAGTACATTGATTTACATGACTTTTCTGCTTCGTATGTTAACTTAGCATACTTGGTACATCATTTTACATTACATTTCATGCTACGTGTGCCCATTGTGTGCATTACTTAGTACAACTGATTTCATCACATACTTACATTTTGACATTTGATCATACAAGTTATTACTTATCTTTTGACAAACTAAATGACTATCTATGGTTTTAAACACTGATTTCTCTAAAAACATAAAATAAATGGTTGAATTGTACTTATTTTGTTCACCAGACCGATTGTTAGTATGATATAGCGCTATAGGATTTGACACCCCATTCCTGTTGGCATGGAATGTCTGAAACCAATTTGTTGCTCCATCCAAATAGGGATTGCCTTTGTGGTATCCTTATAGTCTCAAAGGTGTATTTTGATGCACCAGGTCTGAATGAATTCTTAAATCACACTATTAAAGTATATTTTGATATACTCTCATGTGTGGTATCGTACAAAACCAACATATTTATTTTATTAATCATCCAAAGCATATTTTGATATGTTATTTACTAAACTAAAACATAGTTTAATATGTTATTTATCACATCCAAAGCATATTTTGATATGTTACTTATGAAACCAAAACATAGTTTAATATGTTACTTACAAATCCAAAGTATACTTTTGATATGCTACTATAAGGTTATTTGTTTAACTTTACATTACTTACCATACATAAACATTTCTACAATTGTTAAACATAGACATTCTATATTGGTGGTTTGGTTTGATTAAGTGATTAAGTAACGATGCGTGTGTAATATGATACAAGCATGGTGGATACGCCGCTGGTACTTCCTATATATAAGTGTTTGTATGGTATTACATGTCGTAGCGTTATTTGAATCATTTCAATTTGATACATATAACATTTTATACAAATAACATACTTTTCACAAGACATTGATTTATAAACAACTTATCTTATACAAACACATTTTACATGGTTATTCATTTAACCATACATTATTCACTTATTTATACATATCATCTGAACTCATTGTTTTTCAAATGATTTACAAAACAAAGCAAATTACAAGGTTCATGACTAAACATTTTCTCAAACATAAGTCATGAAACCTATTTTCACAAAACCTATGTATCTCACCGGCATTTTTATGCTGACGTACCTATTTTCACATGTGTTTTCAGGAGATGAAGCATAGGACTTATCAAGACATACTTAGGCGGACCTGTGCCTTAGTGACTTAAAACGAGACAAGACTAGTTAATTATGTTGTACTTCTTTGTTTATTAAGACATTGTAACACTTTTGATTAATAAAACGAAACTTCAATTGCCATGGATTTGAAACATTAATTCTCTTACAACACTCCTCGACATTTCCGCCACGTTTTGTATGTTCTACGTGGTCGGGGTGTGACAGAAAAGATGGTATCAGAGCCAATGGTTATAGGGAATTAGGTTATTAGTAATGCTTTGACCTAGTCTATAACTTTCTTAGGACCCTAACGCGAGTTTACTTGCGTTTAGTCATAAAACAATACTGTCACCTATCCTTAGGTGACGACCACAACAAGAACATAAATTTCAAAACCGCTTTGAAAACAAATCATCTGTTCTAGGATGATTTATTATAAGGTTTTGAACCCTCTGTTATATGGTTTTGAACCCCTTTGAGTTTTCAAAACTCTCGTCAAGGTTTTGGGTTTTTAATAATGTGAACACGTGCAAACTGGAAGGGTGAATGCCTGTATTCCGGGTTTTCTGTCTAGGCAAGCACTTCGTATACATCTCATCAGACGCGAGACCAGTTGTGCTTACCTGGGAATTCTTGGGATGAGTGTTCACTTATAGGCGAGCATGTCTTCGCGATACATTATATTGACCCGCTTACTTTGATTAGTCACTCTCTCATTTGTTTGCCTTTGGTAACAAACAAATGGTCATAATCTACATACCTTATCTTTTTCTTTTGACTATCTTTCGCTTGTTTCCTCCTATGCCTTTCGTTATCTTCAAGATGCTTCTTCACCGCAACAACAATGTCCGAACCAGGTGCTGCAATTACCTAGCGAATAGGCGTCGTACTCCAGAGGACCGTTGACTTAGCTATCACCATGACTCGCCTCAGGGGTGAAGTTGTATAAGGGAACTGCTCCTTGGTGCAATCAATGCCATCGTCATTATTCACATCAAATACCTTGTTTTCAAATGTACCCACGGTGGACGATGGAGACATTTGGTTAACATATGCCGCTTTGCAATCCAAAGCAAAGCTGTTACAAATCCTGCTGCTGCTCAACCTTCAAACTCTGCTTCATATGTCGCTTGGCATATCTGGCGCCTCAACCTCATGAACTTTCTACCTTGTGTATCGACTTAAGCACGCCTAGTGCAAGGTGTCGAAGCACCTCTCGTTACACAAATTCCAAAATCCATCTAGGATCTTTCTATCCTCATAATTAGATCCTTGTGGATGGGTATCATTCATCGGAATCCTTAATTGAATTCTTTGTATGATTCAATACGTACATCACAATTCAATAAGGACAAAGCCGAATTCCTTTTAAGATTATCCTATCTTCATAGATAAATTCTTGAAATGATTAAAGTGCCAAATGAAATCCACGAATTGGATTCCTGGTGTGCTTTAAATATCCGTGTCCAAAGATAACAAAGTAAAGATCAAGTTAAACAATTATGTGATTATGTTCTTATGTGTTTTGTGTTTATATGTGATCCATCCAAATCCTCGTAGAATCTTTCTTACCTTCATATGAAGGATTCATAGTAGGATATTCAAAAAGGTACTATATTAAATCCTTAATGGACTTCTACGTTGTAGTTAAGTCCCTTGGATTATAAAGTACTATTCTATAAATTGGACCTCTAGCATGGTCTGGTCAAACAGATTGATTTTGAAAATCTGATTAGAAATATCATGTGATGATATAATTTATAAGATCCCTTAAGTGGTCTATTTAACGAGATTGTGCGACGGTCTAGTTAAGAAGATCATGCGTTGATCTAATTAAAAGGCTCGTTCATTGATCAAATTAAAAGGACCCTTTGGTGGTCTAGTCAGGTCGCTTCATGTTTATTCAATTGATTTTTTTCCTACGCATTATGAAATGAACTGTGCGGACTGGGCAAGGAATTACGTAATTATGGAGGCCTACATAATTATGGAATTCAGTGCACAGAAACCACAGGAAGCTTTGTCATGTGTTAAGACCTATAGTGACAAGAATAATGATACGGGAGAAGTCTTGGACCTCGACCAATGTCATTTATTCTCAATTCTGATCTCAATCACACACCAAGTTTCCTATGATAAGTCTTCATAAGAAACGTTCTTCTGTTCGTAGTTCAAAATTCCATGTTTTACTACTGCAAGGAATTCACTTTGATGGTTAACAAATTCGCTAAAATTCCTAACATGGCCCAGAGTTTTACTTAAGGGTTTAAAGGATCTATTAGAAGGCGAAATCGTCACAGCTGTCTTCACAAGTTTCCTCTAAAATTAAATTTCGGGACGAAATTTCCTAAAGTAGGGGAGACTGTAACACCTGTGTCACTTCAACCATCAGACAAATGCCAAACCAATGAAATATTGTATTTCATACTTGGGATTTGTTAAATATATGTGTATCATTTGCACATATCAACTCTAGTTCAATTTCAAGCTCTAAATCACTTTCTGGAAGGTTATACACGCACTGATGCGTAAATATAACCAGTTTAATGCAACAAACACTCTGGAATAGTGAAATAGACTTAACATACCTTAAATAACCTTTACATAACTTAGAAATAATTTTTGAAGGCTTTGGTATGGCAAAATCAAGTTAAATCGCTTACAGGGACTAAAGTTGACAAACTGCGAAAGTATGCCAATTTGAGCTGTAACAGACATTCCGGAACATGGCCATAAGTTAAACATACCATAAATATCCTTTATATAGCTTAAAAATAGGCTTTGAGGTGTTCGGTGTGCTAAAATAAACTTTTGGGTCATTCAGGGACTAAAAGTGTCAAAAAAGTGCACAAGTTTGCATTTTCGCGCATAACTTACGTTCTGAATACTTCCGGACATCCAAAAATTTATGTAAGCATGACTATATTATGCTTTAGTGTTTGGCTTGCCAAAAATCCATTCGTCGCGTCATTTGGATCGTTTTTCGCGCTTATGCGCATTCCGTCGTAATTAACCGAACATCGCAACCGTACGGTTAAACGAACCGACATCCGAGATATTTTTGAGCACATTTTAAGTTCCCTATACTTTAACTTCATTTTTGAGCTTTGAAATGGGGTTAACGGGCCTTAAACGTGTCGAAAATGGGCTGAATGCATGACAGGGACCAAAAGTGTAAATCTGCCAAACTTAAGCCTAGCGGTGCGCTACACTTTTAGCGTAGCGGTGCGCTAGGGGTCTACTGACCAGATTCAGAGTTTCTAAACAGCAGGCTGCAGCTGTTTTAACCTCACCCACATGTTCCTAATTGTCTAGTCATGTGATAAGGATGGAATTTTAGTTACCATAAGGTCCCGACACTTGTACGGGTTGGATTAAGGCACGGTTTCCTTGAAACGATCCTAACGGTTACCCGAAAACTATAAATACCCCACCCCCCATTGCTTTAAAACTTACAAGAATTCTGATTTGAGAGCTCTAAGTTGAAACCATTGTTTCATACCTGAGTTCTTGGATCGGGATTAGCATTCGGGGACCCTGGGTAAGTATTCTTTCGTTCTTTTCCTTATTTTATTGCTTTTAGAGTCAGAAAGTCAAACTTTGTTTGACTTTCAGCGTTGACCAGCTTATGGTCAATGCGAAGTTCGTTTGAACTTCGCAACGTGAGTGTAATCACGTTGGTCATAGTCCCTTGGGACTATGCCCACTGATTACCACGTTGTCTAGAGTCGTAGGGTAGGCGATCTGATAAATCGCCTATACCTTCGAACTCGACCCATTTGGTCGATCATTAGGATCCGACCAAATACATTAGGTGACCATAGTAGGTAGGGAATAACCTTCCGAGGTTATACCCTATGGTCACATCGTTTAAGTAGTTGTATGATAGGTAGTTTATATGCCTTAGGTAAATTACCAGAATACCCTTTTCATGTATAATTGGTAATTAAGCATATGTAACCTAAACCTTTGTCACATAACTGATTATGTAATATGTTTAGGCATATAACACTTGTTATAGGGCTAGTTAGGCGGTCCGAACGCGTTTCACGCGAACGACGCGTTAAAGTAGCATAAGCTACCTAAACGGGTCGTAATGGGTCGTAGACACTTAGGTTAAGTTTCATTTAGTATGTAGGCTTGGTTAAACCAAATGACACGAGTCTCTACCCTCGTTTGGTTTACAAACCCTAATGCTACCCGATCTTCCGACTTAGGTCCGGTTTATTAATGTAGTTACCTATATTAGGTGCCGTTTGATATCCGCGATCTCTAGCATTGTTTAGTTGTTACTCAAGGACTACTGAGCAATCTCAGGTGAGTACATAGACCCCTCTTTTACTGTTTTCCAAACTGTTTTGGGGTGAAACACATGTGCCTACTTGTTACTTTCATGCTTTCCTGTTTTCACATCATATACTGGTTATGTTCATTAGTACACTATTAGTACATTGATTTACATGACTTTTCTGCTTCGTATGTTAACTTAGCATACTTGGTACATCATTTTACATTACATTTCATGCTACGTGTGCCCATTGTGTGCATTACTTAGTACAACTGATTTCATCACATACTTACATTTTGACATTTGATCATACAAGTTATTACTTATCTTTTGACAAACTAAATGACTATCTATGGTTTTAAACACTGATTTCTCTAAAAACATAAAATAAATGGTTGAATTGTACTTATTTTGTTCACTAGACCGATTGTTAGTATGATATAGCGCTATAGGATTTGACACCCCATTCCTGTTGGCATGGAATGTCTGAAACCAATTTGTTGCTCCATCCAAATAGGGATTGCCTTTGTGGTATCCTTATAGTCTCAAAGGTGTATTTTGATGCCCCAGGTCTGAATGAATTCTTAAATCACACTATTAAAGTATATTTTGATATACTCTCATGTGTGGTATCGTACAAAACCAACATATTTATTTTATTAATCATCCAAAGCATATTTTGATATGTTATTTACTAAACTAAAACATAGTTTAATATGTTATTTATCACATCCAAAGCATATTTTGATATGTTACTTATGAAACCAAAACATAGTTTAATATGTTACTTACAAATCCAAAGTATACTTTTGATATGCTACTATAAGGTTATTTGTTTAACTTTACATTACTTACCATACATAAACATTTCTACAATTGTTAAACATAGACATTCTATATTGGTGGTTTGGTTTGATTAAGTGATTAAGTAACGATGCGTGTGTAATATGATACAAGCATGGTGGATACGCCGCTGGTACTTCCTATATATAAGTGTTTGTATGGTATTACATGTCGTAGCGTTATTTGAATCATTTCAATTTGATACATATAACATTTTATACAAATAACATACTTTTCACAAGACATTGATTTATAAACAACTTATCTTATACAAACACATTTTACATGGTTATTCATTTAACCATACATTATTCACTTATTTATACATATCATCTGAACTCATTGTTTTTCAAATGATTTACAAAACAAAGCAAATTACAAGGTTCATGACTAAACATTTTCTCAAACATAAGTCATGAAACCTATTTTCACAAAACCTATGTATCTCACCGGCATTTTTATGCTGACGTACCTATTTTCACATGTGTTTTCAGGAGATGAAGCATAGGACTCATCAAGACATACTTAGGCGGACCTGTGCCTTAGTGACTTAAAACGAGACAAGACTAGTTAATTATGTTGTACTTCTTTGTTTATTAAGACATTGTAACACTTTTGATTAATAAAACGAAACTTCAATTGCCATGGATTTGAAACATTAATTCTGTTACAACACTCCTCGACATTTCCGCCACGTTTTGTATGTTCTACGTGGTCGGGGTGTGACAGATGATAGCAGAATCTTCTCCTATCTCCATAGCTACATGATCCTTGATAGCAGGGGTCAGGATACGGATAATAGGAATCTCAATATCCTCAGGAATCTTCAAAGATGATCCTAGATTGGCTAATGCATCAGCTTCTGCATTCTCTTCCCTTGGTACCTGTATCAAACTAAAGGATACAAAAGAGAGTGCCAATTCTTTGACTATCTCCAAATATTTGATTAGCTTTTCACCTTTAACAGCATAGGATCCATTAAAGTGATTAGTGATCAGTAAAGAATCTACATGTACCTCAAGATACCTGATACTCATATGCTTTGCAATTTGCAAACCAGCTATCAAGGCTTCATATTCAGCCTCATTGTTGGTAGTTTGAAATTCACAAGCTATGGAGTGGGGTATTATGTCCCCCTGTGGCGATTTTAGTAGTATTCCAAGCCCTGTTCCATTCACATTGGAGGATCCATCAGTAAACAGTATCCAAGGATCCTTGGTTTCTTCAAGCTGTTGGACTTCTAGTTCAGCTTCCTCTTGCAAATCACTACTGAAATCTGCCATAAATCAGCTAATGCATGGGATTTAATGGCTGTCCTAGGCTCATATCTTATATCATATGCACTCAACTTCACTGCCCACTTAGCCATCCTTCTTGACATTTCAGGTTTCCTGAGAACATTCTTAATTGGGAAATTAGTTTTAACAATAATGGCATGAGTTTCAAAATAATGTCTTAATTTAGTAGATGCCATAATTAATGCAAGGATAAGTTTTTCTAAATGTGAATACCTGGATTCAGCATCAAGTAAGCTTTTACTTACATAATAAACAGGATGTTGTATACCTTGGTGATCCTTAACAAGGACCGCACTTACTGCTTTTGAGGATACCGCCAAATATAAAGATAACACCTCTCCCTTTTCTGGTTTCATTAAGGCTGGGGCTGAGGATTGGTAATCTTTAAGAGCTTTAAGGGCACTTTCATGCTTCTCAGTCCATTCAAATTTCTTGTTTTTCCTCAGGATGTCATAGAACTCCTTGCACTTTTCTGAGGATTTGGATATGAATCTGTTCAAGGCTGCGATCCTGCCAGTCAACCTTTGCACATCCTTAGCATTAGCAGGAGATTTAATATTCATGATAGCCTTAATTTGCTCTGGACTTGCTTCAATGCCCCTCTTTGTTACCATATATCCTAAGAATTTACCTGCCTTTACACCAAAATGACACTTAGAAGGATTTAGTTTCATATTAAATTTATCAAGGATATTGAATGCTTCCTCCAAGTCTTTAAGGTGATCCTCAGCTCTTTTGGACTTAACCACCATGTCATCAATATAGACTTCCATAGTGTATCCGATTTGTTCTTTGAACATCATATTGACAAGCCTTTGGTAAGTAGCACCTGCATTCCTTAATCCAAATGGCATAGCAATATAACAGTAGATACCAGTTGGGGTCATAAAGGCTGTATCCTCTTGATCGGATGGTTCCATCTGAATTTGCTGAAATCCAGATGAAGCATCCATAAAAGTTAACAACTCATAACCCGCGGTAGCATCCACCATGGAGTCAATGTGGGGTAATGGGAAAGGATCCTTGGGACATGCCTTGTTTAAATCTGTAAAATCGACACATACCCTCCACTTTCCATTTTTCTTTTGAACAACAACCACATTGGCTAACCATTTTGGATACTTAACCTCTCTAATCATACCTGCTCGAAGTAGCTTATCTACCTCTTCCTGGATAATAGCATTTCTTTCAGGTGCAAACTTTGTCCTCTTTTGATGAATCGGCTTGAATGACCTGTCAATGCCAAGTTTGTGAGTAATTATATCCTTAGATATACCTGTCATGTCTTCATGTTTCCAGGCAAAGGTGGTCTTCCTTCTTTTGAGAAAGGATACTAGCTCCTGTTCAATATCGCTAAGGATCCCTGACCCTATGAAGATCTTGGATTCAAGATCATCAGGATCCATGAGGATTTCTTTCAAATCATGTTCTCTTGCCTCCAAGACGTCTCTTGAAGGATACTTTAATTGCTATTGCTCCCTTGGTCTTGAGGCTGGTTTCATTGATGAGGTATAGCAATTCTTAGCCTCCTGTTGATCACTCTCAATTTTCACCACTCCCCATGGACTTGGAAGCTTTACACACTGATGATAGGTGGATGGAACTGCTTTCATATCATGTATCCATGGCCTGCCAAGGATAACGTTACAACACGATAAGCAATCAATAACACAAAACTTTTGATAAGAATGCAATCCTTCAATATAGATTGGGAGTTTGATGTCCCCCAATGTATTCTTTGTTTCTCCACTGAATCCCACAAGTACTGAGGATCTTGGGATAATATCGGACTCTGGGATATTCATCTTCTTGAGAACATCCAGCTGTATGATGTTCACAGAGCTTCCTCCATCTATAAGGATCCTGCGAACAAAGTGGTTAGAAATAAACAATGTAATTACGAGACCGTCATGGTGAGGATCCTGAATGTCAACACGATCATCCTCATCAAAAGTAATGACTTTATCCTGGGTGACAACGGAGGTCCTGATGGGTCTGTCTCCATTATCCATCTTGGTTTCCTTAGCGTGTCTTTTTGCTGCTGAGAATGATGTACCACAGATGTCTGATCCACCGGATATGAAACTTATGACTTGTGCATATGCCGGAGGAGCAGGAGCCCTTTCCGGGATCCTTTCAGGATCCTGGGTTCTTGACTTCTTTCGTCCCAAGAGTTCCTTTAAATGCCCCTTGCTCAATAAATAACCAATTTCCTTTTTAAGTGCAATACATTCTTCCGTGAGATGCCCAAAATCCTCATGATATGCACACCACTTGGATTTATCCTTTGTAGCAGCTGGTTTATCACTTTTCCTTGGCCACCTAGCTTTCTCACCCAGATTCTGCATTGCAAGGATTAGTTCATTGTTATCAACAGAGAAACAATATTCAGAAATAGGAGGATAATTCTCATCATCCTCTTCTTGTTCCACTGCGTGCACATTCTGGTTATCAGATCTGTTATAGGACTTGGATTTGTTGTTCCTGAAGTAGGATCCTTGCTGATCCTGCTTTGAGGATCCTGTCAATCTGTCCTGGATCCTTTTGTCATCCTCTAGGCGGATGAACCTAAGGGCCCTAGTCCTTACTTCATCAAGATTCCTGCAAGGTGTCATAACAAGATCATCATAGAATAATGAATCCCTAAGCAATCCCATTTTAAAGGCTTCAACAGCCGTAGCTATATCCAAATTGGGAATATCTAAGGATTCTTTACTAAACTTAGTGATATAATCTCTAAGTGATTCATTTTTACCTTGTGTTACCCTATATAGATCACTAGTTAATCGTTCAAACTTTCTGCTACAAGAGAATTGACTATTGAACAAGTTAACTAAATTAGCAAATGAAGTAATAGAATAAGGGGGAAGACTTAGCAGCCATTTAAGAGCAGATCCTGTAAGTGTGGACCCAAATCCCTTGCATAGACATGCTTCTTTCAACCTTTCCGGAATTGGATTGATCTCCATCCTCTCCCTGTATTGAGCTACATGCTCTTCTGGATCCGTTGAACCATCGTATAGCTTCATTGATGGTATCTGGAATCTTTTAGGTATCTCAGCATCACACAAAGGTGGTGCAAAACGAGATATCCTATGGCTACCATCCGCAATCTCAGGAATGGGTTTAACCACTCCTGGTACACTGGATATCATATCCTTGAGCTTCTGCAGTTCCCTAGCCATGGCCTGATTGATACCTGTATCCTGCATAAAGCCATGGTTAGTGTTATATAAATTATTAAAAGTGTTACCTCCCACAAGATTCGAGTTTGGAATTGCAGATGTGAATCCATCTTGTCGAGACTCTGGCATGATTGAAGGACCAGAGGAGGCAATGGTCTGCATTGGTATGATGTCTCCTTGATGGACGTCTGAGTTTTGAGGTTGCATATTTCTCAAGGATCCTTGACTTTAAAGGGGGTTGGATCCTTGGAATTGCGATGATCCTTGAACCTGAAAGGATCCTGGGACCAGGGAGGATCCTTGAACAAGGGAGAATCCTGGGGCCAGAGAGGATCCTGGGACCAAAGAGGATCCTGGGACCCGGGAGGATCCTTGGACCCGGGAGGATCCTTGGACCCGGGAGGATCCTTGGACCCGGGAGGATCCTTGTACTGCATGCATTCCCACATATCCTCCTGATGTGAAGTATCCCTGATGCTGAGAAGAGGATCCTAATGGTTGAGAGGAGGATCCCTGAGGCTGGAAGCAAGAGCCAAATGCCCGACTCATTGTTGTTGTCCCATAACGCCTTCCTGATAGTTCACCCAAGTATTGCACGTCCGGAACTGCTGAGTATTGTGAGGTTATGACCAGAGTGTCGAAGTTCAGCGATCTTGGCATCAGAGGGGAGTGATCCTCCACTGATTTCTTCTGTTTCTTGATTTCATCGTTTTCCCGGAGGATCCTTTCGTTGGTCTTATCCTGTTCTTGTGCATGATTCCTCATCTGCAAAATCAAGGTATAGAGATCATTAGTAGTAGGATTAGTTGAAACAGAAGAAGTAGGTGGTTTTTGGAAAATAGGAGTTGGTTTCTTCGCAGCATTCTCAGCGTTTTTCTGGGATCCAGAAGGTGGTGGAGGCAAAGGAGGGACGCCTTGTGAGGAACTGAATGAGGGCATCAAACTGTTTTGGTCAAAAATCAAGCAATGACAATGTAACCAAACTTTCTGTTGTGGCGTATGATGCTTGAATTGATGAACAATGATAAGGATCACTATGAAGTGTAATGAACAAATGACACGAAGATTTATACGGGGAAAAAGCCCTTGATCAAGAGTTGATCTCCGGCACAAAAAACCCCGGGTGATGGAAACTACCGATCACCAACTCAAATTAAACAAACAATCTGTTACAACTTCGGATAATAGCGAGCTAAGTACAAGGATCACTATAGTGTAACGTGTAGAAATGTATGAAAAATGCTAAGTGTTTTGTCGAGAGCCAGTGAGAGCGGTTGTATGAGTGTGTGTGTAGCCAAAAATAGCTAAATGTCTCTAAAATAGCTCGCTACCCCTTTAAAAATAGAAAATATCAAGCCTAACTAACATTCCGCAAATGGTGCAAGTCTTCCACGACTCCACAACGTCCATTTCTGACCAAGCACGTGCGGAATAGACTGAGAATATTCTCCAGGAATGTCGCCAAGACTAAGTCCAAGTTGATATTCCTGCAAAACATTTACGAATACAAAGTAGACAATCGTTAGTACAGGGATCCTTATAGTGATCCATGATCCTGATCCTGCAACACTTCTGAGGATCACTACTTCAGACAGAATTGAGGATCACTAAATCCAACAGCAAGTAAGGATCACTGGTCATTTAGAAATCCACCCCTAACAAGTATGAATGGCAAAAAGAAAACGTTTTGTGATGTTTTCTACATGCCTAAGATGAAAACCAATCTTCTTAGTTTGTGACAATTGGATGAAGAAGGTTACAATATCGAAATAGCCAATGGCATGTTAAGGCTACATGATCATAAAGGAAGACTGTTGATGAAGGTTCAGAGAAATCTGAATAGAATGTACAACATCAAGTTTCAAGTATGTTGTAATTTTAACAAAACTAAAGATGAAAAGAAAGAAAGTCCTGATGTGAAACCGATTAAGAAAGTTAGGGAAATTAGGTTTGGAACTATCCCAAAGGATTTGATTGGAGTTCGTGAAAGTATTGGACAAGAATGAGTTGAAGAGAAGAAGCAAGTCAAGAAAGAAAGTACAGAAGGAACGAATGCAAAGTTTGAAGAACCAATGAAGCAAGTATACTATAGATAATTGAAAAGGAGGAACAAAGGCAAGAAGAAAAACAATTCAAGATTAAGGGGGTGAATGAAGATTAATCTTGAATAATTAGTAAAGTTGAGGATTTATTTAATATGTTTTATTAAAGTTTGGTTTATTTTAGGTAATTGGTTTAGGAAAGATTCAATGTCTTGGAGAGAAAGTTTAGTAATTGGTTTAGGAAAGATTTAATATCTTGGAGAGCAAGTTTAGTAGTACTATAAATAGGGGTCTAGGTAATTATTTTATCGGAAAAATTGCAAGTTTTATCCTTTATCTTGATACCATATTTCAGGCGGTGTCCTTTTCAACGAATTTTGACAGGTTTTGCCCTTTATAGGGAATTTTGTTGCATGTTTTGTCCTTTGACCCTAACCTAGTTAGATTTTCTTGTTAAATCTGGTCACGTGCAAGTCACATGAGGGTAGTTTAGTCTTTATACATATAAAGGACAATTTTTGTAAATACTGTTATATGTGTAAATATATACATATATTTATGTATGTATGTATAAAGGCCCCACCTCCACCCCTCAACCTCTTCTTCCTCCTAACACTACCACCTGCAACCACCATGTCACCACCAAACTCCACCATGAATTGCACCTTTTATGTGGCCTAGAATGAGGATTAATAAACTAACCTTCAACCTCTCATCATCACCCTACAAAATCCCACATGTTTTCATAGCGGTATTTCGTCGAACACCCCAAGTGCACAACCCCAGTTTCTCGCCGGAGGATAATCATGGCCGGCGTTCTCAATTTCATGCCTTTACTCTCGATTTCTAGACCCATTTTGCATCACAACAGATCAAAACCATCAAGAAGTAGCAGGGTTTTCGTTATAAAATCATCAACATAAGGTTCCGATACGTCTTCCACTTCAGTTTCTACAATTGTAAGTCCCATAAAACTGGATCTTTCAATGATATCAAACCTAATCTTGTGAGAGTGCGAAAACCAAACACAAGATGATTCAAGAAAACCGAAAACAAACAAGAACACAAAAATACTTTTAACTCACACACGTTTCGATTATTTGAACAAGCAAAAACGTCTGGTATGAGTACACCACTCCAACTCGCCTCCCACTCTCTGATTCTCTAGAATTGTGTAACTAGGAGGTTCAAACCTAAAAACAAGTTAAAACCTTGTTTATATACTAACTCAAGCCCACTTCCCTACATGGGCTCCCCTTGGGCCTGCTTGGCCCACATGGCCTAAAGCTTGGCCCAAGTGACCTATTAAGGTCCAAAACCCGTTGTGTTAATTTGATGCGTCAGTCTCACACTTTAGGGCCTAAAAATATCCCCCTAGACTGATACCATCAAATTGTCTTCATAACATGAAATCAGCAACGTCTTCAACGAAGTCTATGGTTGTCGTTATGCTGCAGATGTTGTGGAAGTTCTTGATTTCTGAACTCTCAGCACTGGGTCTCTTTCTTCAGCTCTTGTGGCTAGCTTCATATCAGGATCTCGATCAGCATTCGCTTGAAAATCTTGTGGAAAAGAATGTGAGAGGAGGATTCTCAGCAGCTCTTTTCTTCTTCAATCTTTGTCTTTCAAGCAGGTTCACGGTACTTCTTCAAATGCACTATCACTGTCAGACGGCAATTCGTATCCGATTCTTCTGACTCAGGTACATCTTGTTGTTGTGCTGCTTCAGGCCTCTTCAGCAACTAACAGCATCTCAATCTTCATTAACCCCTGTTTCTTGATTTAAATCAAGTTCTGCACATGCTCAGAAATTTATAAGCAAACATTTCTTATGCAACAGGGAGAGTACCATATGAACATTAGGTGCATCCAAGTACTTGTACTCGGATTTCACAATTTAAACTCTTTCAACTTTTGATGATCAATCAAATCTTCAAAAACGGTTACATTTTTTAATTTTAAGAAAAACAAGTAAACACTCTATTTTTGGTTTTTTTGATTTTATAGAAAAACAAGACACTATTTTTGTATTTTTTTTGAATTTTTTAATTTTCATCTTAAGAACTAAAAACAAATAAAAACTCAAAATATAACAACTACCATAATATATAATTACAATTGCAATGGGATCAAAATTCGTTCTCAGGCAGACTAAGGAACACTTTTCAGTACGAGCCTAATCAAATTGGTCTATGCGATTGCCAATATGTTTGTCCACTTAAACTTTAACGCTCTACTTTCAATTTTTCAACTTCGTGATATGCTTAAGGTAATATTATACTATTATACCCGTGTGTCCCATTCCAAGGCATACACCCGCGATCAAGGTAAGCACAACGATTCATCGTAACATGTGAGTATACTGATGTCATCCTTTTTGATTTACAACGTCAGACCATTGGTGATAGGTCAGTACTTTCGTACAGCAGAGCGACCAATGATTGTGTCCAACTAGGGCGAGGCAAATACCATTTTGGTATGAATTTGGCTCTTTGAGCATTGGGAATTTTCTCATTTTGAGATTTTATTCCTTAAGGTTTTTGTCCTCTTGGGGTCTTTTAAGATATCCTGACTGTGTCTAGGTCTGCATATAATCTGGATGCAACAGAAGGACAGCCAATATATCCCCGGATGATTCAACAATATAAAGACCCGAAACCTTAGATGTTGGCTATCTATCAACGCAAGATTTAAGACCATAAAATCATACGCTATTGGTATGTTACCCACATGGTACATAGTTCGTTATGTTTATATCACTTAGTATCTTTTATCATTTTGAGCGTCAAGCCTATCGACATATCGCAGTAGATCCTAGTATTTTCAGCTATGGCACCTTACATGTGTTAGTCAAACCCTTTAACACAAACATTTATTTCACTTCCGATATCATGCAATTTATCTTTTTGGCTTTTTCATTTTTCTAATGTTTTTGTATTTTTCTCATTTTCTCCCCGTAAAGCAATACATATATATACAGCAAACTCTTTTTGTATTTTTCTTTTCTGAGTTTTCTCCCCCTAAACTCTATATCTATCTATATGTCCCACTCCCCCCCTAAATTTGTGCGTAAATCTTTTGCGTAAATTTACCATTTACTAGAGAAAGGACACGTTATATACAAAGTAATGAACTAAGAAAAGAAAAAAAAATATTTTCACTTAACCGTTCTGTCATCAGATCGAAGACTAATCAAAATCAAATCAAAGTACTGAATTTAAACGGTACCTTTTGCTGATCATTTCTTACTTCTCTAATATCCTCCAAAGGAAACATATCATCTGTAAAAAAATTTGAACTTTTTACAACAGTGAAATGTTACCCGTTTTTATCTCTGGAACAATGGCTATCAACATTCCAGAGATTGTTAACAGCTCCTCCTTAGTTGTTCCTGAAAAATAAGGAGATTAGTAAGACATGGGTACCCAGGCCATCGTGGTCCTGGGATTTCCTGAAGCATCAAAATAAGACACCTCCTTTAAACATAAGTCCCCTTTAGTTTCAAGGATTGGAGACATTGATGCTTTGGATTTGGGTTACCAAATCTGTTTCGGTTTAACAAACGTGTTTGTTGCCTTCGGTTGAGCAACTTCAGCAGATTCAGTTTTAGAAAGACGTTTTTGTTCTTAAACAGCCTTGCGTTTGTTTTTAGCAGCGTTCCAATCCCCATCAGAAGGTTTAACCTTGGGATTCACATTCTTCATAGCCTTAGGTGATGATACCTTCATCGGCTTGGAATGATTGTTATCCTTTGTTGTAACCCTCTAATTTCGCATATAATAGGATACATGGGGACGCCGTGTGTAGTTTCTAGCAATATGACCCGCAATGCCAGAATTGTAGCAAGTCTGTCGTTTCATCGAAAAGACGTTTTGAGCAGCTTGATTTGCTCCTGCAGGTCCTGAAGGACAAACCGGTCCTTTTTGCGCTGGATGCGCCTGCACATTTCTCTTAGACGAAGACGAATTTAGGTGCTTGTATTTGTTGTTTGCAGAAGTCTTGTTGCTCTGAGCACCATTCTTCGTCTTTTCTCCCTTATTGGAGCTTTCAATCACCTTGTCACGAGCCTTGTGAGATCGTGTTTGTCCTTGATAAGCAGACTTCATATACCCCCGACTTTGATCTGCTCGTTTTGGCTCATTTCGCTTGTTGTGAACCGGCTCACAAACATCAGCACACGAGTGAGTGTTGGCATTTTGTTCACTTTTGGACGATGAACACAATTTCTAGCAATGTGTCCATGAATTCCACAGTTGAAACATGTCTGTCGTTTCAATGTATGGAGATTCTAAGAGCTAGCAGCATTAGCTGATTTGATGGGTCTAAATGACCGAGCTTGCGTTGCATGTGTTCCATGTGCCTTTTCTGAGTTCTTCTCTACCTGTTGATCAGAACTAGCACAAGCATGAGATGTAGATAGATGATGAGATTCATCCTTCTCACTTTTATCATGATCATTTTGAAAAACCGGTGTTTCAGTTTTATCTTTATTTTCATAAACATTTTTCGGTGACTGTTCATTTATTTCAACTCCTTTTTCGTCTTTAATAGATTCAGATTCAGTTTCAATTTTAGAACAAGTTGAAATTTCATCAACACATGTTTCGTCACCACATGTATCATGTGAATCCGATTTAGGTTTGCTTTCAGCTACGGTTTCCAATGGGGTCCTACTAGATTCAACATTAGGGACACCCACTGAGAACGATTCAGAAGAAGAAGCAGGATATTCTTGATTTTCTTGAGAAGGAGTTTCAGTGGTTTCACTGAATGTATCCTAAGGGACCTCACCTGTAACACTATCATCAACTGAAGAATTAGAAACATCACAATCATAAGCATTAACTGACAAACATTCATCACCAGAATTATTGTTCAAAGATTCAACACAAACATCATCAGTCTTGCCCAAAACATCAGGCTCACTCGACGACACATAAGCACAAAACGACTCAAACAAAGTTTTTCCAAACACATCATCAGAATCAGTTTAATCAAAATAATTTTCAGAAATATCATAATTAAAAACTTGTTCATTCCCAAGAACATCTCCACACTTTACTTCAGGTACTTCATCTGCACATGAAGAGGAAGCATTAGGATCAATTGAACCTTTAGAGACAAAATTGATTGAAGTAAATCCCTGTTTCTCAACAGGACTGCTGTTAATTGATGACATATTGTTTTTGGGACCATAAGTCATTTTACTTTCATTCATCAGTTCCTTCTCAGTCATAGGTAAATATGTGTAATTATCATTGTAAGGAGGAGGAGGCTGATTGAATCCCAATCCACACCCTTTCTTTTTCTTGTATGCAAGTTGTTGATCACACAAATTTTTAACCAGTTTGCTGGAAGACTCATATTTCTTAATATTGAGTTCATTAATTTGATATCTATCTCTGATATCTTCCAGTTCTTTAATTAAAATGCATACCTTCTCTTGTGCTTCTAAGAAATGGGATGTCTTTACAATTACATCATTCATAAGTTTGATGATGTCTTTTCGCTGAGCTTCGTTTTTTTCTTTATAAAGCTTTTCATTTTTTGATAAAGTAAAATTTTTATTCTTTATATCTTGGTAAACATACGTAAGTTTGATGGATTAGGGCTAGTTTGTGCGATAAAAAAAGCCCTAATCTAATTTTGAGTAAACATACGTAATTTTGTTGAATTTGGGAGTTCATGGATTAGGGCTAGTTTGGGATGGTTAGTGTTTTGGTCAAAAATCGCACAAGGATACTGTAACCAAATCTGATTTTTGTGAGGTTGGATGCTTGGTTAAATGAACATATGTATAAACAATAATTGAATGAAAATGGCAATGAACACAAGGATTTATACGAGGAAAAAGCCCTTGATCAATGTATAATCTCTGGCATAAAAAACCTCAGATAATGAAAACTATCACAATCAACTATATTGAACAAAAATGTTACAACTTCGGAAGTATTGAGCTTGTTACAATGAATTTTAGTGTGTGTGTTCGAGAGAGAGTAGCATAAATGTTGTTTGATAACCAGAGTGCAAGTGCCTTCTAAAATTAGCTCAATACCCCTATTAATCTTAGCCAAAAATATCCTTAACTAACTATCCAAAAATTTAGCCAGTCACCCACGATCACCACCAACGGTCTTCAGCTCATGCACGTGCCAAAATAAAGAGCATATTCCCATAGAATCTCGGTTGGAATATATCCTCTTCGAAATACACTTCCAAAACAAGGCTAAAAGGTGATGGAAACAATTATTAGTTTAAGAATACCAGTGAGGATCCTTGATCCTTAGTCTTCCTACACCATTTCCTGAGGATCCTTGATCCAGGCTAAACTGACGATCCGTGATCCATAATCACCAAAATTGTAGCCCTAACAATAGCCCCCAAACATAAGTAGTTGGATTCTAATCGGATAAGTCATGTTTCAATGAATCTCGGACTAGCCGTTACTTGCGGATATAGCCGTTACAGGCCTGCATCAGCGTCACATCACTTCTGCAACAAATCATGATTATAAATAGGTTAGAGATAGGATGAAATTTTGCATTTAAATTCAAGATCTTCTCCCTTTAAATCCTTATTCAAAGACTCATCAGGTATATCTCTTCCCTTCTCTCTAAGATTCTCATTTTTGATCCTCTGTTCCTCCAAAAACATTCCATGGCCAAGATGATAATTCGATCCTCCCCTCACCAAAAATCCTTCCTTGGTGCTCTGTCGTTTCACTGATCCAGAGATTGATTAGTTGCATCATTGCTTCCCCTATGGAACGATCTTCCAGCTTTTCGACTCTTTGATGAAGAGTGATAGTCAGTCTTGTCACACCCCTTTCTAAGGCGGAAGCACGAGGTGTGATCATGAAAGGTTCTCATTGCATACGAATGGTAAACATACTACATGCTCGTAAAAATAACTTCAAATGCCAATAACATTACGTAATTGAAAACATAGTTTTAGTGTTTACATCACAAGACAGCATATTGTCTGAAAAGTTTACTACTTTATTCAAAGACAAACATAAACATCATCCAAGAGCAAGAGTATGACCGCGCGCGCATCCACTTTAGTTACCTGAAATACATGTGAGTTTTTGGAAAATCGTCAACATAATGTTGGTGTGAATTCATGCAGTTTTTGTATTGAACGTTTGTATACTTTGTATGAAAACATGGTATGTAATTTGTATGTATCAAGTATTTCTGTAAATATCAAGATTGTTAATGGGTTGCAAGGTCATTAACATGTGACACGACATAGGAAGCATCCAAACCATAGGCATTTTTCTAGTTGTCGATTCACGACTGAGACACAAAAGCACTACTTGGTACTAGTTTTCACCAAGAGTGTGGCTGCCCGAAACCCATTAGATCTAACCTTTTGTTCTGCGGTCTAGGTATATTTTTGATTAATGGTGATTCTGGTACCCTATTCGTGACACGATTTAAAGTATCATTCCTTAGTTCTTGTATTCATCATACCATAACACATATATTTTCCCCAAGTTTAAAAAGTATGTAAAAGTTTAAAAGTGGGGACATGAACTCACTTGTCTGTAAACATTTAGTAACATGTACTTCACCCCCGAAGTTATAAAACTGAAAACAATTAAAAGAAAAGGGGGAGCATGAACTCAGAACTTTGCGTTCTTGTGCCGTAAACTTCACCGGGTTTGCTTATATAGCGTCGTGACCTATACGTGTTTTATTTACGTTAGTCACTAGACTTGTATCGCACAAGTACAAGTCACCATCTTTTACGTATGTGTTCTTGTTGTTAAAAATAACTTATACTTACTTATATTATTTTCTCAAAAATAAATATAAGTATCTTGTATTTTTAACCTGAATTATGTATTTTGTCCAAAACTTCATTTCATGTTCATAACTTGTCCAAGTTATTTAATCTATTAAGAAATATATTTTCATAAATATATTTTCTTGTATTTGTCAAAGCATGTTGTATGTGTATTCTTGTATTTTCACTCCTTAGGAGTATTTAGTGTATTTTCAAGTCCTAATACACTATTACACACATTACATATTACATACACTTAGCACAAAATTTGGTGACCAATAAATACATATATTTTCCCTCAAAAATATACATACTTAATATCAATTTTTATCTTGAAGAAATCATCGTTTCTTAACTTGAAGTTTACATAAAAATTAGGGAAACCTTGGTAAATATTTTTGGGTGAATTTTTAGGGAATAAGTTTCACCAAAACTTATATTTTTCTAAGTGTCAAAATTCTATAGAAATTTTGACATAGTTTCCCCTAAAAATGGAGGTTTCCCATGTTTTCAAAACATGTGTTCATTTTCTATTAAATCATCACAACCAATCATCAACTCATTCAACACTTACCGAGTGTCAAAATCAAGTAAATTACACTACATCATGAACTTGAAGTTTTTGTAAAAACTTGTAGTAACTTACCATGTTATTTATTAGGTTTAGTTACCCTTAAAACATGGTTATTTGTTTGTAAAACACTTTATTAAAGGATTTGGTCATTTACAACTTGTAAGATGATTTTTCTAAAAATATTTCTTTTGTATTTTTCTTGTTACACACATGTTTCTAATCTTGTGTAAATACTAAAAATATGATTAGTTTATTTAGAAACCATGACTTTGTGAATCTCATAAATAAACTTGGTTTCTTGAGAAAATTATTTTTGTAATCATATATTTACAAGATTTATATTTTGTTGAAATCATCTTTACATAGGAACACCAATTTCATCATTCAAGTTCATGAAGACATAAAGTATGATAATCTTGGTCTCTCACAAGATCACCACCTTAACTTACTAGATCACGTGTTTAATCACAATCTAGTAGGTTTCTTATGATGTCTAACATCACTAACACAAATCATCATTCATCAAGAAGCAAATCATCATCATTTACATGTATTCTTATGTATTTAAGCTTATGTTAAAGTATCATGATCATGTTCTTTTGTGTTCATCAAGTTTATCATTGTTCATCATCTTTTAACCAACTAAATATGAAATAACAACGGGTTATGAGAGTCTTACAACTAGCACAAGGCTAGGGAAGAACACTTGATCTTGAAGATGACAAATGGGTTGGATAAAAGCAAAGGAAGAAGCTCATTCAAGATTCACAAGCTCTAAACCTCCTTAAACACCTTCTTGCACCTTGTAACTAACTTGGAATGGATGAACAATGGATGAAGATGGGGGTGATGTTGTGGGTGGTTTCGGCCGTGAGCCAAGGAGAGGGAGAGAAGAAGGTTGATGGTGTGATTTGTGAAGATGAATGAGAGCTTGTGATGTCTTATAGTACTTTGCAAGATCTTTACCATATCACAATGAATCCAAGGAAGATCATGTCAATCAAAAGAGATCTAGAGAAGATCAAGTAGGATTTTGTAGGATCTTGAAAGATTATGGTGGGGTCACCCTCATTGTGACCGTCCACTACATGGGGGGGGGGGCAAAGTGTAAATTTCATCCACTAATTCATAAATAAGTTAAGTTTCAAGTGTAAAGTTTAGGGATTTAATGTGTTATTATGTTATAAGGGGTGTTATGGTGTTCGGGGATCATAACTAGCTCAGAAACATTAAAACAATGCTTCTAGTAATATTTTGATGTTTCGGGTAATGTCTAATTGTTCGGTTAGATACTGGTTAACTAAAGTGCTAAATTGCACCGTTTAGTGCCTTTTATGTACCCTTTTGTGACACTTTTAATTCTGGATAATAAAACATGAATTCTCCATGATATTTATGTGTTAAAAAGCTAATTATAGCTTATTTGTGCAGAATTCTGCATTTAAAGTGTGTTTCGGGTGCTTTTTAGTGCATATTTTAGCTTTCAGAAAGTCTATATGTTAACCCTTGTATATACTCTTGGGTTTTAATGCATTTTAGACTTTGGACCTACTCCTAGGCCCCAATTCTATTGTCTGACTGCTTTCTACAGAATTGTTGACACAATGTGTCTTACCGGTGAGTTTACTAGTATTTCTGACGCAACGCTATCATTAATGCATAAAGCAATATTTGTAGTATAAAACGTGCATGAATTCACATGTATGGTATGAAATCAGATAATGTTGACATTTAAGCACATAATTGCAGTTAACAAGTATTAATCAAATTGTACGGAAATTACCGGTTTTGTGCCAGTTGTCACAGTCTCCCCCTGTTAAAAGAATTCCGTCCCGAAATTCAGGCTGATCTATATCTCGCAGGAGTTTTCTTGAACAGGTGGGGGTATTTTTCTTTAAACTGGTCTTCGCGTTCCCACGTGTACTCGGGTCCGTGCTTAGAGTTCCAACGTACTTTGACAAGTTTGACACTGCTCCTTTGGGTCTTGTTGACTTTCCAGTCTGTAACCTCAATGGGTTGTTCTGTAAATCAGAGGGTGTCGTCAATATGCACTTCATCCGCAGGGATGAACACTGTTTCTTGGGTTGGACTCTTCTTGAGGTTGGATACATGAAACGTATCATGTACTCCATTAAGTTATTCCGGTAATTCCAACTTGTATGCCACGGTACCAATTCTTTCTAAGATCTTGAATGGTCCGATGTATCGTGGATTCAGCTTTCCACGTTTTTCGAATCTTACTACGCCCTTCCAAGGTGAGACCTTTAACAAAACTTTGTATCCCACCTCGAATTCTAATGGTTTTCGTCTTCGATCAGCGTCGCTCTTTTGTCGATCTCGAGCCGCCATAATGCGCTCTCGGATCTGCATGATTTTGTCGGTTGTCTCTTGCATAAGTTCAGGACCAACCATACGTTTGTCTCCAGTGTCTGCCCAACATAATGGTGAGCGACATTTGCGGCCATACAGCTTCGAACGGTGTGGCTTTTATGCTCGTATGATAACTGTTATTGTAGGAAAACTCAACTAAAGGTAGGTGAGTATCCCAGCTGCCGCCTAGGTCCATAACACATGCGCGAAGCATATCTTCTAGTGTTTGTATGGTTCGTTCACTCTGGCCGTCTGTTTACGGATGGAAGGCCGTGCTTAGATCTAGTTGAGATCCAAAGGCCTCCTGGAAGGATTGCCAGATCCTTGAGACAAAACGTCCATCTCTGTCTGAAATAATTGAAACAGGCACTCCATGACATGCCATGATTTCTTTTAGGTACAGCTCAGCAAGCTTTCCAGTGTTATCCTTCTCTCGGGTCGGTAGGAAATGCGTAGATTTCATCAATCGATCAACTATCACCCATATCATATCGTGCCCTCTCGGGGTCCTGGGTAATTTCATTATGAAGTCCATCGAGATTTGCTTCCACTTCCACATGGGTATCTCTGGTTGTTGCAGTAGCTCAGATGGTTTCTGATATTCAGCCTTAACCTTAGCACAAGTTAGGCACTTCCCAACATATATAGCAACATCACTTTTAAGTCTCGGCCACCAATAGTAGTCCTTCAAGTCTTGATACATTTTGTCTGATCCTGGATGGATCGAGTATCTTAACTTGTGAGCTTCATTAAGGATGACTTCCCGAATACGACCATAGAGCGGAACCTAAATACGCCCCTTAAAGTACAAGGTTCCCTCTTTGTTTGGCACCAAATTCTTCAGTATACCTCGGAGATATTCAGCTCTACGATTCTCCATCTTAAGGGCTTCTTGTTGTGCGTTACGAATGCGTGCAGTGAGGTTCGTTCGAATAGTCATTTCCAATGCTCGAACCCTTAGGGTCTTAACCCTTTCTTTTTGGCTTAACGCGTCTGCTACAACGTTTGCCTTTCCAGGATGGTACTTAATCTCACAATCATAATCGTTCAACAGCTCGACCCATCATCGTTGACGCATGTTTAATTCCTTTTGATCAAATATGTGTTGTAGGCTTTTGTGATCTGTGAAGATTGTACATCGAGTACCATATAAATAGTGTCGCCAGATCTTCAAGGCGAATACCACTGCGCCTAGCTCTAGGTCATGCGTGGTGTAATTTCTTTCATGCACCTTCAACTGCCTCGAAGCGTAAGCGATGACCTTTTGGTGTTGCATAAGCATGCAACCCAACCCTTGACGCGAAGCGTCGCAGTATACCATGAAGTCTTCCGTGCCTTCGGGTAAGGATAGTATCGGTGCGTCGCAAAGATTATTTTTGAACAGTTGGAAGGCTTCTTCCTACTTATCACCCCAGTCGTACTTCTTGACTTTCTGCGTAAGGGTTGTCAGCGGTTGAGCTATTTTGGAGAAATTCTCAATAAATCGCCGGTAATAGCCTGCTAAGCCCAAAAATTTTTGAACTTCAGTTGGGGTTTTGGGAGCTTCCCAATTCTTTATTGCTTCAATCTTGGATGGGTCGACATGAATGCCCTTCTCATTCACAACGTGACCAAGAAACTGTACTTCGCGAATCCAAAATTCGCACTTGGAGAATTTTGCATAAAGTTTCTCTTTCTTCAGTAGTTTCAAAATGGTTCTGAGGTGTTGCTCGTGCTCTTCTCTCTTTCGTGAGTAAATTAGGATATCATCGATAAATACAATCATGATTTTATCGAGATATGGTTTGCACACGCGGTTCATCAGATCCATAAATACTGCTGGCGCGTTCGTCAGTCCGAATGGCATCACAAGGAACTCGTAATGCCCATAGCGTGTTCTGAATGCAGTCTTTGGTACGCTTTCCTCTTGAATCCTTAACTGATGGTATCCAGATCGAAGGTCGGTCTTGGAATAGTAGCTCGATCCTTGCAACTGATCAAATAAATCATCAATCCTAGGTAGTGGGTACCGATTCTTGATTGTGAGCTTGTTCAGTTCTCTGTAATCGATACACATCCGCAGTATTCCATCCTTCTTCTTCACGAACAATACTGGAGCTCCCTAAGGCGAGAAGCTTGGCCTTATGAATCCTTTATCCAACAACTCCTGGAGTTGTGTAGATAATTCTTGCATTTCGGATGGTGCAAGCCGATAGGGTGCCTTGGCTACAGGAGCGGCTCCTGGAACCAAGTCTATATGAAATTTGACTTGTCGTTGCGGAGGTAGTCCTGGCAGATCTTCGGGAAAAACATCAGGGAATTCCTTCACCACAGGGATGTCTTCGAGTTTCGGCTCCTCAGCCTTCTTATCTACAACGTGCACTAGGAAAGCAACACATCCTTTCCTTAAGCACTTCTGTGCCTTCATACAACTGATGATTCGCAGAGGCGCGTCTCGTTTTTCTCCATACACGATGAGAGTTTCATTATTCGTCAGAGGGATGCGAATGATTTTCTCGTGGCAAACAACTTCAGCCTTGTTCTTGGACAACCAGTCCATTCTGACCACTACATCGAAGCTACCCAATTGAATAGGTAAGAGATCGATGCTAAATATTTGCTCACCAAGTTCTAATATGCAACCCCTAACAACTTCGCCTGATTCAACAAGTTTACCATTGGCTAGTTCTCTGGAATAAGGAATATCTAATCTACTAGATTTCATTCCAAGCATACGTTTAAAATCCACAGACATGAAGCTATAATCGGCACCAGTGTCAAATAATATGGATGCAAAGTGATTGTTAACGAGAAACGTACCGGTGACCACATTAGGGTCCTCGCGTGCGTTCCTTGCTCGAATCACAAATGCTCGAGCTTGAGCATTGTTCCCCCTTGGGCAATCTTTTATGAAATGATCCTTGCTTCCACAACTGAAGCATCCTTGGTTCTGCCCAGCTCCATTACCATTCTGGTTACCATTTTCATTTCCATTTCCACCATTGTTTCTATTACCAGAACCGTTGCGGTTTCCATTCCCGTTCCTTCCCTTTCCCCAACAGTCTTCTGTTTGATGACCCAACCTACCACATTTGTCGCATCTTGGAATGCGACAAGCTCCTTCATGATGATACCTACATTTTTGGCATTTAGGCAGGGTGCCTTGGTATCCTTTGGCTACAGTATCATTTTCCGCTGCAAAGGTTCTTGCCTCCTTAGGTGGGTTAGTGTCACGCTTCTTGTTGTTTGAACCCTTGTTGTTGCTGCGGGTTGCTTGATTTAGATTTGAATGCTTCCTTTTCTTATCACCCGACGACTCAGCATGCGTCTCGGTCTTCTCAGTAGGGTTCAGTGATAACTTCTTCATACGAACAACATCTTTAGTAAGGCTGATATCCAGAGTTACAGCCTGAGTGATCGTTTCAGGTTTTGCTGCAGTCACTAAGCTGCGGAATTCCGGTGCCAATCCCCAGATGTAGCGTTCAACACGCTTAAATTCGGGAGTCACCATATAGGGGATCACTCTTGACAAATCATGGAACCTTCGACTATAACCAGTAATGTCAGGACCTTCCATGGTCAAGTGCCAGAACTCAGTCTCCAACCTTTGTAGTTCAGCATGAGAGCAATACTTTTCTCTCATACGTTCCTTTAGCTCATCCCACGTCATGTCGTACGCAGCATCATCACCCAGAGTCTGGACTTGCAAGTTCCACCAAGTCAAAGCTTCATCAACAAACAACCCAGTAGCAAAAGTGACTTGTTGATCCGCGGTACACTTGCTCATGCGGATAGTGGCATGTGTCTTCTCCGTCCAGCATACAAATGCCACTGCACCTCCAGTGCCATCGTAGTTTAGTGGCTGGCAGTCGAGAAACTGCTTAAAGGTGCAGCCTTGAGCTGTGTTTCCTCCAGATGTATCCCCCTGCCCATTACGTCTAGCATTGCTTGGTCCTCCACTTTGTTCGGTGCAGTTTGCCTCGTATTGAGCGATAGCTGCATAGATCCTTTCTTCCAGTAGGGCGTTCAGTTATTCAGCAGTCCTCGGCAGAAGAGGAGGAGGGGGTTGATCGGAATCCTGATGGTTCACAGCTCTCCTAGGTGCCATGTTCTGTCGGAACATAACACAACAGGGTTAGACATTTGTTTGATATCGTCATACGAGACAGTAGTAGTATACATACACAGACATATACCCACATAAGTGACATCAAACAATCCGCCCAACGTATAAATCAATTCATGTAGCAACAAGCATGTATAAATAGATAAATACTGGCATGTCATAAGATATTCACCGAGTCTTTACACATATCAGAACAACTTGTTACATCATTGTTTGCGAGGTAAACAAAATGCATAAGGGTTACATCTCCCCAAAGTACAAGTTTAATATATGTAAAGGACAAAATATCTTACTTCACATTGGCGGTTCTTGTCTTTATACCCTAAATTATTACTCCAAAAGAGTATTTAATAGGCTGGGGGAAGGGTGTTCACGTTTGACCTTCTCTTGTATTGAAGGATCTCGTTTGATACGTGACAAGACTTGTTGTGGTTTCTGTGCACTGAATTCCATAATTATGTATGCATCCATAATTACGTAAGTCCTTGCACAGTCTGCACAGTTCGTTTCATCATCGAATCACTTCCTTTAGATAGGCCACTGTTTTCAGGTAAAGTCACGAGTACCTGAGATATTCTATTTCTAGTATATGTGTATATCAATTATTTTACATGGTTGCAAGTAATTTCTAGTCAAAGACAAGTGCTACTCCAGTGCACCCTAAGTCTCGTAGTGTCTTTTCTTGACTCTTTGAAAATAGTTTCAGGTAGTGGATGTCGCGGAAAGTTTTATGCAATGAAAACTTTTTGAAAATTTGTTTTCATTAAAGGATCCTAAGGATTGTAGACTAGACTCGAGAAGGAATCCTGGTTCACTACAATCGCAGCTCTGATACCAATCTGTCACACCCCTTTCTAAGGCGGAAGCACGAGGTGTGATCATGAAAGGTTCTCATTGCATACGAATGGTAAACATACTACATGCTCGTAAAAATAACTTCAAATACCAATAACATTATGTAATTAAAAACATGGTTTTAGTGTTTACATCACAAGACATCATATTGTCTGAAAAGTTTACAACTTTATTCAAAGACAAACATCATCCAAGAGCAAGAGTATGACCGCGCGCGCATCCACCTTAGTTACCTGAAATACATGTTAGTTTTTGGAAAATCGTCAGCATAATGTTGGTGTGAATTCATGCAGTTTTTGTATTGAACGTTTGTATACTTTGTATGAAAACATGGTATGTAATTTGTATGTATCAAGTATTTCTGTAAATATCGAGATTGTTAATGGGTTGCAAGGTCATTAACATGTGACACGACATAGGAAGCATCCAAACCATAGGCATTTTTCTAGTTGTCGATTCACGACTGAGACACAAAAGCACTACTTGGTACTAGTTTTCACCAAGAGTGTGGCTGCCCGAAACCCATTAGATCTAACCTTTTGTTATGCGGTCTAGGTATATTGTTGATTAATGGTGCTTCTGGTACCCTATTCGTGACACAATTTAAAGTATCATTCCTTAGTTCTTGTATTCATCATACCATAACACATGTATTTTCCCCAAGTTTAAAAATTATGTAAAAGTTTAAAAGTGGGGACATGAACTCACTTGTCTGTAAACATTTAGTAACATGTACTTCACCCCCGAAGATATAAAAATGAAAACAGTTAAAAGAAAAGGGGGAGCATGAACTCACAACTTTGCGTTCTTGCGCCGTAAACTTCACCGGGTTTGCTTATATAGCGTCGTGACCTATACGTGTTTTATTAACGTTAGTCACTAGACTTGTATCGCACAAATACAAGTCACCATGTTTTACGTATGTGTTCTTGTTGTTAAAAATAACTTATATTTTTAACTATGTATCTTACTTATATTATTTTCTCAAAAATAAATATAAGTATCTTGTATTTTTCACCCGAATTATGTATTTTGTCCAAAACTTCATTTCATGTTCATAACTTGTCCAAGTTATTTAATCTATTAAGAAATATATTTTCATAAATATATTCTCTTGTATCTGTCTAAGCATGTTGTATGTGTATTCTTGTATTTTCACTCCTTAGGAGTATTTAGTGTATTTTCAAGTCCTAATACACTATTACACACATTACATATTACATACACTTAGCACAAAATTTGGTGACCAATAAATACATATATTTTCCCTAAAAAATATACATACTTAATATCAATTTTTATCTTGAAGAAATCATCATTTCTTAACTTGAAGTTTACATAAAAATTAGGGAAACCTTGGTAAATATTTTTGGGTGAATTTTTAGGGAATAAGTTTCACCAAAACTTATATTTTTCTAAGTGTCAAAATTCTATAGAAATTTTGACATAGTTTCCCCTAAAAATGGAGGTTTCCCATGTTTTCAAAACATGTGTTCATTTTCTTTTAAATCTTCACAACCAATCATCAACTCATTCAACACTTACCGAGTGTCAAAATCAAGTAAATTACACTACATCATGAACTTGAAGTTTTTGTAAAAACTTGTAGTAACTTACCATGTTATTTAGTAGGTTTAGTTACCTTTAAAAACACGGTTATTTGTTTGTAAATCACTTTATTAAAGGATTTGGTCATTTACAACTTGTAAGATGATTTTTCTAAAAATAGTTCTTTTGTATTTTTCTTGTTACACACATGTTTCTAATCTTGTGTAAATACTAAAAATATGATTAGTTTATTTAGAAACCATGACTTTGTGAATCTCATAAATAAACTTGGTTTCTTGAGAAAATTATTTTTGTAATCATATATTTACAAGATTTATATTTTGTTGAAATCATCTTTACATAGGAACACCAATTTCATCATTCAAGTTCATGAAGACATAAAGTATGATGATCTTGGTCTCTCACAAGATCACCTCTTTAACTTACTAGATCATGTGTTTAATCACAATCTAGTAGGTTTCTTATGATGTCTAACATCACTAACACAAATCATCATTCATCAAGAAGCAAATCATCATAATTTACATGTATTCTTATGTATTTAAGCTTATGTTAAAGTATCATGATCATGTTCTTTTGTGTTCATCAAGTTTATCATTGTTCATCATCTTTTAACCAACTAAATATTAAATAACAAAGGGTTATGAGAGTCTTACAACTAGCACAGGGCTAGGGAAGAACACTTGATGTTGAAGATGATAAATGGGTTGGATAAAAGCAAAGGAAGAAGGTCCTTCAAGATTCACAAGCTCTAAACCTCCTTAAACACCTTCTTGCACCTTGTAACTAACTTGGAATGGATGAACAATGGATGAAGATGGTGGTGATGTTGTGGGTGGTTTGAGCCGTGAGCCAAGGAGAGGGAGAGAAGAAGGTTGATGGTGTGAAGATGAATGAGAGCTTGTGATGTCTTATAGTACTTTGCAAGATCTTTACCATATCATAATGAATCCAAGGAAGATCATGTGAATCAAAAGAGATCTAGAGAAGATCAAGTAGGATTTTGTATGATCTTCAAAGATTATGGTGGGGTCACCCTCATTGTGACCGTCCACTACATGGGGGGCAAAGTGTAAATTTCATCCACTAATTCATAAATAAGTTAAGTTTCAAGTGTAAAGTTTAGGGATTTAATGTGTTATTATGTTATAAGGGGTGTTATGGTGTTCGGGGATCATAACTAGTTCAGAAACATTAAAACAATGTGTCCATATGCTGAGTAAACATATGCAACAGAAATGAATGTAAAACAATGTGCTAGCATGCTAATTGAACATACATAGAAAAACATAATGAAATCATGTACTATAAGTGTACTAATGAACATAGCAATTATATGTTATAAAAGCATGAAAACACGAAAGTAACAAGTAGGCACATGTGTTCCACCCCAAAACAGTTTGAAAACAGTAAAAGAGGGGTCTATGTACTCATTTGAGGATGCTTAGAAGTCTTGAACAACAACCAAGCAAAGCTAGAGGGATCACGGAAATCAAACGGCACCTAATATAGATAACTACGTTAATAACCGGACCTAAATCGGAAGATCAGATAGAATGAGGTTTTGTAAACCAAATGAGTATTGGAACTCGTATGATATGGTTTAACAAAGCCTACATACTAAAACGAAACCTAACCTAAGTGCTTATGACCCATTATGACCCGTTTAGGTAGCTTACGCAACTTTAACGTGTCATTTGCGTAAAACACGTTCAGACTGCCTAACTAGTCCTATGACAAGTATTATATGCCTTAACAAGTCTAATAATGTTTCCTAATCAGTTTAGATGTCAAAATTTAGGTTACATATGCTTAAAATGAATTTATGCGAAAAAATGGCATTTTGGTCATTTTCCTAAGGCATATAAACTACCTATCATACAACTAACTAAACGAAGTGACCATAAGGTATAACCTCGGAAGGTTATTCTCTATACAACTATGGTCACCTAAAGTGTTTGGTCGGATCCTAATGATCGACCAAACGGGTCGGGTTCGAAAGTCTAAGCGGTTGTTTAGACCGCTTATCTTACGACCCTATATAAGCACTAAACCTAAAAGTGACGAGTTAAACATGTTAGAACATGTTTAACAAAGTTAGAAAACAAGTTTGATATCAAAACAAAAGGGTTTTGATACCCAAAAATAGTTTGGTTGCAAAATACGCATAAACACGCATTTTGACAGAAACTATGACTCGTCACTATGCCTAAATAACTTGGTAATCAGTAGGTATAGTGACTATGGACTATGACCATCGTGATTACGCTCACGTTGCGAAGTTCAAACGAACTTCGTGTTGACCATTGACCGGTTAAAGCAGAAAGTCAAACATTGTTTGACTTCCGTGCTTAAAAACGCGTAAAAGAATGAAAGAAACTTACAAAAGGGCTAAGCCTTGAAGATTTGAACTAAAATTACTCAGGTATGAAGCTTGAGAGCTTCAACTTAGAGCAAAAATGAGAACAAATGTGTGAAGAATGAAGTGAATCAAGTGGTTTTATATAGATTTTGGACAACCGTTAGGATCGTTCCTCGATTAATGTGTTTAATCTTGACCCTCCATGTGTTACCCATTGTTTTACACCATGGAGCAGTTCCCTTGTATGGATTTTTGGCTGGTGGTGCTGTCACCTGGCTAGGTTCTGCTTCATTGGGCAAATTTGGTAACCTGCTCGGACATCTGAGTGTTGCTGTGATGAAGAGACATTCTGGAGGAAATGAAAGATATAGGAGGAAACAAGTGAAATGTTATCGGATAATCAAAACAGAATGATAATGCATAGGAATTGCGATCATTTGTTTGTTACCTAAGGCAAACAAATGAGACGATGACTAATCAAAGTAAGCGGGTCATTTTAATGTATCGCGAAGACATGCTTTAGCCTATAAGTGGACACTCACCCCAAGAGTTCCCAGGTAAGAGTGACTGGTCCGATTATGTGGATTTGTACGAACACTCTTGCCTTAGACAGAAAACTCAGAGTACAGGCATCCACCCTTCCAGATTGCACGTGTTCACATTATAAGACCCAACTTTGATGAGATTTTGAAAACTTTGAAGGTTCAAAACCTTATAATAAATCATCCTAGAATAGATGATTGGGTTTCAAAGCAGATTTGAAATTTATGTTCTTGTTGTGGTTGTCACTTAAAGATAAGTGACGGTATTGTTTTAAGATCTAAACACAAGGATTCTTGTGTTAGGGTCCTAGGAAGGTTATAGACTAGGTTAAAGCATTACTAATAACCTAATTCCCTATAACCATGAGCTCTGTTACCAACTCTTCTGTCACACCCCGACCGCGTAAAACAACAAACCGCGGCGGAATCGTCGGGGAGTGTCGTAACAGAATTACTGTTTCACAACACATGGTAATTGAAATTTTGTTTTATTAAGTTACAAGAGGTTACATTGTCTTATAAACAAAGAAACATAACATAATTGACTAGTCTTGCATCTTTTAATGTCACTAAGGCCCTCGTCCAATCCTATGTTTGCATCATAATCATCTAACAACAGCACCTCAAACACAAGTGAAAATAGGTACGTCAGCATAAAAACGCCTGTGAGATACATAGGTTTTATAAAAAATAGGATTCATGACTTGTAAGTTTAAAGAAAATGTTTAACAAAAATAGTCATGAACCTTGTAAAATGTTTTCTTTTATAAATCATACAAAAATTGATAAGGAAACAGATGATATAAAAGAATAATGCATGGTTAAATAAATAACCAAGTAAAAATGAGTTTGTATAAAATATGTTGTTTGTAAAACAATGTTTTGTAAAGATATGTTAATTGTGTAAAATGTAATATGTCAAAATTGAAATGGTTTAAATAACGCTACGATATGTAATATCATAAAAGCACTTATATATAGGAAGTACCAGCGGCGTATCCACCATGCTTTTATCATATTACACACGCCTCGTTACTTAAATCACTTACCCAAACAAACCACCAAAATGTCTTGTTTAAACAAATGTCAAAATGTTTATGTGTAAACAATGTCTATTGTCAAATGTAAATCATGTAATGTGTAAACAAATGTCATGTATGGCAAGTAAAAAGTGACTACTTAAACCATATGTAAAATGCACAAAACAATGTATTGAAATAAATCAAAAGTTATGTTTTGTAAAATCCATGCATGCTTTACTGATACAAACATCTATGCGGTATTGTTAAACGCCTACATTCAAGCCTTGAGACTGTAAGATAAACCCTAAACAATATCAAGGTCTACCAAAAATGTTTTCGGATTCGGTCATTCCTTCCACCCAAACAAACCTAGGATTTCAGAAATGGGAGTTGTCAAGTCCTACGGTACCACTACCTACTACCGAGTGGCATGATCGGTGTTAATGAATGTATAAATGACCCGTTAAACAAACCAAATGTCATACCAAATGTAAGCATGTTTTATGAAAATAATGTACTAAATATGCTAAATGAACATACATAGTAGAAATGTAAAACAATGTGTCCATATGCTGAGTAAACATATGCAACAGAAATGAATGTAAAACAATGTGTCCATATGTTGAGTAAACATATGCAACATAAATGAATGTAAAACAATGTGCTAGCATGCTAAGTGAACATACATAGCAAAACATAATGAAATCATGTACTATAATGGTACTAATGAACATAGCAAGTATATGTTATAAAAGCATGAAAACACGAAAGTATCAAGTAGGCACATGTGTTCCACCCCAAAACAGTTTGAAAACAGTAAAAGAGGGGTCTATGTACTCACTTAGGGATGCTTAGAAGTCTTGAACAACAACCAAGCAAATCTAGAGGGATCACGGAAATCAAACGGCACCTAATATAGATAACTACGTTAATAACCGGACCTAAATCGAAAGATCGGATAGAATGAGGTTTCGTAAACCAAATGAGTATTGGAACTCGTATGATATGGTTTAACAAAGCCTACATACTAAAACAAAACCTAACCTAAGTGTTTATGACCCATTACGACCCGTTTAGGTAGCTTACGCTACTTTAACGTGTCGTTTCCGTAAAACGCGTTCAGACCGCCTAACTAGTCCTATGACAAGTATTATATTCCTTAACAAGTCTAATAATGTTTCCTAATCAGTTTAGATGTCAAAATTTAGGTTACATATGCTTAAAATGAATTTATGCGCAAAAATGGCATTTTGGTCATTTTCCTAAGGCATATAAACTACCTATCATACAACTAACTAAACGAAGTGACCATAAGGTATAACCTCAGAAGGTTATTCCCTATACAACTATGGTCACCTAAAGTGTTTGGTCGGATCCTAATGATCGACCAAACGGGTCGGGTTCGAAAGTCTAAGCGGTTGTTTAGACCGCTTATCTTACGACCCTATATAAACACTAAACCTAAAAGTGACGAGTTAAAAATGTTAGAACATGTTTAACAAAGTTTGAAAACAAGTTTGATATCAAAACAAAAGGGTTTTGATACCCAAAAATAGTTTGGTTGCAAAATACGCATAAACGCACATTTTGACCGAAACTATGACTCGTCACTATGACTAAATAACGTGGTAATCAGAAGGTATAGTCACTAAGGACTATGACCATCGTGATTACGCTCACGTTGCAAAGTTCAAACAAAATTCGTGTTGACCATTGACCGGTTAAAGCAGAAAGTCAAACATTGTTTGACTTTTGTGCTAAAAACACGTAAAAGAATGAAAGAAACTTACAAAAGGTCCAAGCCTTGAAGATTTGAACTCAAATTACTCAGGTATGAAGCTTGAGAGCTTCAACTTAGAGCAAAAATGAGAACAAATGTGTAAAGAATGAAGTGAATCAAGTGGGTTTATATAGATTTTGGACAACCGTTAGGATCGTTCCTCGATTAATGTGCTTTAATCTTGACCCTCCATGTGTTACCCATTGTTTTACAATCCTCAAAACCAGCTCATGGTATTGCAATTGATGGGTTTTGGAAGCTTGGAGTGGCAATCAAGCAAAAAAATGCAATGCTGGCAGACCAAACCGTAAGTCCCATTCTGAAAACCGTAAGCCACGGTCGGGCCAGGCTAGTCACACTCACAAGTTTTCATTTGTTGCAACTTTGGCACCTTTGACATCCAAACTTGCGTTTTTCACTTCTAACACCCGTTTAACCAAATTTTTAGAATCTATAACGATGTTAAAGCATAGGGGACTTGAAATATGCTTGAAAATATGTCGGATGCCGGTTCGTTTGGTCGTACGATCACGTTGTTCGGTTAATTACGACAAAACACGAACGGACGCGAAAAACGATCCAAATTACACGAAGAATGGAATTTTATCATGCCAATAACTAAAATAAAATACTTTAATGATTACATAAATTTTTGGATGTCCGGATATATTCAGAACGTAAGATATGCGCGAAAATGCAAACTTATGCACTTTTTGATGCTTTTAGTCCCTGATTGACCAAAAAGTTTATTTTTGCACACCGAACCCCTCAAAGCCTATTTCTAAGCTATGTGAAGGATATTTAGGGTATTTTTAACTTATGATCAAGTTCCAGAATGTTCGTTATAGTACGAATCGGCATACTTTCGCAGTTTGTTGAAATTAGTCCCTGTAAGCGAATAAACTTGATTTCTAAGTTATGTAAAGGTTATTTAAGGTATGTTAAGCCCATTTCACTGTTCCGGAGTATTTGTGGCATTTAACTAATTACGATTACGCATCATTTCGCGTATAACTTTCTTGAAAGCGATTTAGAGCTCGAAATCGAACAAGAATTGATATTTGCAAATGATACACATATTTATACAAATCCCAAGTATGAAACACAATATTTCATTGATTTGGTATTTGTATGATGGCCGTGGAGGCACAGATGTAACATTCCTCTTTAAGCACAAGCCACAAAAACCCCATCCACTCTTGAAGGTCACCAAGAACGACACTCACTAGAGAAATCAGTTCTTCTTTGTGAGGAGAGATTCCATTCCAACTGGAAACTTTCTTTCCAAAAAATGGAACACCCAAGGTAGGATATAGGATCCTTAGGCTAGGACCACGGAAAGAGGATAACTAATCCTTATTTCTCTTGTCTGTGCAACTATCTCCATGTCAAGCATACAAGATTCACCTGTCACAGCTGAAAGACTCAGTGCCTTCTGGAATCTCGATCCAGCCATCAGAATATTCTAGACAAGGATAAAGGATTCACAAGAAGTCTCTTCCACTTCCTACACCATGTCAAGTAAGTATCCGTTTCTATAAATATGTAATTGAATAATGAATAATGAATACTTATCTGTTTTTTGTGTGTGTAGGCGTTACAAAGTCATCGAAGTCTACCTCCAAGTTTGGTGTTAGCGACATCCAGGATATTATCTCCCCCAGATCCATTAAGAAAGAGCTAGCTGCAAGCCAAAGCATCCCGGAGAGCAAAGGCATGAGCACCCGGGCCAAAGGTGGGAACAAAAGGAAGAAGCCCTCTAAGTCCTCTGAAGGTCTTCCTCTAATCGAGCAACAACTCCATGAAGCAGTCTCTGAGGTAAGGATCACATATCCTGAAACTTGTTTCCTATCCAAGGATAATTGATCCTGAACAATGATTCCTTATTTGCAGAAATTTGCTGAGATCCAGATCCTCCTAGGCCAATACTTGGCTGATGTTGAAGAGCGTATCCTTGACCTCCAGACCATTGGGGCTGCCAAAGACAAGAGGATTGCTCACCTGGAGAAGGAAAACAAGACGTTGCAAAAGCAGATCCTTCTTACTGATATCACTACTAACAATGAGCGGTTGGAGATCATCGACGAAGCCAAGAACTCTGTTGCCTTTGTAACGTTGAAGATCAGGCTTCAGATGGCCAAGGAAGTTGCTGATCCTTCCTTCGACAGGGCTGAGTGGGATGTGGCTGCTTGGATGCAGAGGCTGCATGAGCTTAGGGACGACGAAGATGCTGAGGAGGTGCTGACCATTGAGACTGGTGGAAGTGGTGGCAAGGATCCGGTGGATGCAGTTGAGGCTGGAGGCAGTGGTGAAGGTGGTGAAGTCAAGGTGGATGATGCGGCCAAGGCATAGGCTGCAACAAATGGGCGATGATGGATATTATAGATGAGGCTGGAGCCCATTTTTTAGGATTTGAGGCTTTTGTTTCATGGTGTTTTGCTTCTGAACAATTATGGTCTGTATTTTGAACAATAGTTGCTAGGGTTAAGGATCACTGATCCTTTGGACAAAAGGGGGGTGGCAAAGGTGGATGGATCCTTCTGTTTGTGGAGGATGAAGCCTTTGATGCCCCTCGCATTTTATTTCCTGCACTTTTATGAACTGTTAATATGGACACCCTTTGCCAACCCAAGTGGACGGGCCACGTTTTGCTGGTAAAAACTTGGGTAGGCAATTATGACAACCTTTGAAAGGGTTCTTTAAATAAATAAAACTTAACCTTTTGACTATCTTTGGTGTTATTCTTGAGTGTTATCATGTTTACATTTATTTATCAAGTTTATAGTATTTAACCTTTGAAGTTTACAAGTTATCAGAAAGAATAACAAACATGTGTCAAAACCAATTCATGTTAAAAGGTTGAAAATTATATGATCAAGGATCACCTATCCAGTTGTCAAAGGATAAGGGTAACATTAATAAATCAGAAATAAAATAAAGGCAAATAAAGGATCATACTAGAGAATCCAAGTTAGGATTCTATATCCTTAACACTTACAATTATGCTAACAAAACATAAGAACCAGTAGAAAGTTAGGATCCTAGATCCTTAGCTATTTGGCTTCAAGAACCTGTAATAATACATAACTTGGGACTAAGCCATATGTCACACAAAAGAATCATTAGTAACTGAGGACAAGCCCAACAAGCTGGGGATAAGCCCAATAAACTGGGGAGAAGCCCAAATACTAGGGACAAGCCCAAATATACTTGTGTAAACTGGAGTATGGCCCAAACTAGCGACTATCCCAACGTGAGTGACATGAAAATGCCAAAACCTTAGCTAACGTGAAAACGTTAGAAACCTTAGGAACGGGATGTATGGTACGTCTACCATTATACTTAGGATCCTGCATATAGCCAACATAAATGAAATTGTTAGCCGCTAAAGGGGGTACTGGTCCCATTGCCTCGAACTATACTTGGATAATCGTGCGCAACTGGCGAGGGTGTCGAAACCCAATTCGTGTGAAAGGTGTAGACCTTTAGACCGTAGAAGGTAATGGATACCTTAGACTGGGGACTAGCCAAAAAACTTTGGAGAGGTGGCCAACCCCTTGATCCTTTGTCAAAAATGCATAAAACTCTGCAAAATTAAAGACTTGATGAAAATGGATGTTGTCAATCTAACACCCTTTCCTCATAATCAAATGAATTAAAGAGCTTATGAAATAATAAGTAAATCATTACTAGAATAAGGATCATATATCCTCTGAGGATCCTCAACAGGAACTAAGTATCAGGATATTTAAGGATCCTTGATCCTTCTTACATGAAGTATTTCTTTAGATGAACAACATTCCAAGCCCTTGGTAAGAGGTCACCATCCATTGTTAACAAATGATATGCCCCCTTTCCTGCCTCAGCTTCAATTAGATAAGGGCCTTCCTACTTTGGTGCTCGCTTGCCATCAGCAGGATTTGTGGTATTTTGGAATGCCTTCCTCAACACCATGTCACCAGTTTGAAACTTTCTGATCCTGACATTCTTGTTGTAGGATCCAGCCAATCTTTGTTGATATCTAGCCAACCTTATCCTTGCCAAATCCCTGAGTTCTTCTATAGTATCCATGTCTTGAGACAAGTTGTCAACATTTCCTTTAGGATCATGGATGCTTGTTCTTGCAGTGGGGACTACCATCTCTGTAGGGATCACAGATTCAGCTCCAAAGACTAAAGAGAATGGAGTTTGACCAGTAGCATTCTTAGGAGTTATTATATCAGCACATAACACATATGGTAGCTCTTTTGCCCATTTCCCTTTCTTGGATGCAAGCTTCTTCTTCAAGTTGTTGATGATGATCTTGTTGGACAATTCTGACTGACCATTAGCTTGTGGGTTGACTGGTGTTGAAGTTATCATCCTAATCCCCCAGCTGTCACAAAAGTTAGTAGTTCGAGTCCCAATGAATTAGGATCCATTGTCACAAACAATTTCAGAAGGTATGCCAAATCTAGTAATGATATTTCTTTTGATAAAGGATATAACTTCTTTCTCTCTAACTTGTGCAAAGGCTTCAGCTTCTATCCACTTGGAGAAATAATCAGTCATGGCCAACATAAATACTTTTCCTCCTGATGCCTTTGGAAGTTTGCCAACTATGTCCATTCCCCATCTCATGAATGGCCAAGAAGAGGATATAGGATGCAGAGGCTCTGCTGGTTAATGAAGGATATTACTATGTCTCTGACAAGCATCACACTTCTTTGCATATTCCACAGCATCCTTCTTCATTGTCGGCCAATAATATCTTGTTCTAAGGATCCTTGAGAATAGTGCTCTGCCCCTAGTGTGGTTCCTATAATCTCCTTCATGAAAATCCTTTAAAACTTCTTGAATTTATGGATCCTCAATGCATCTTAAATATGGACCTGCAAGAGACCTTTTATATAAGAAGTTGTTTAATAATGTAAATTGAGATACCTTAATTTTGAAGGCCCTGGGATTTTCTCCAGCAGGAATCTCTCCATTCTGTATATATCTCAGGATTAGAAGGATCCAGGATCCTAAATTTGAGTGTGCACCATCACTAGGTATAATCGCATAATCCTCCATTATCTCCATGGCTACATTATCCTCAATAGCAGGGGTTAGAACATGGATGATGGTATCTTTACATCCTATGGAATCTTCAATGATGATCCAAGATTGGCGAGGGCATCAGCTTCTGCATTCTCTTCTCTGGGTATCTCTGTTAAACTAAAAGAAGCAAAAGAATCTGCCAATTTATTGACTATTTCTAGATACTTGATTAGCCTTTCACCTTTGACAGCATAAGAACCATTATAGTGGTTAGTAATTAGCATATAATCTACATGTACCTCAAGATACCTGATCCTCATATGCTTGGCTAATTGCAAACCTACTATCGAGGCCACATACCTAGCCTCATTATTGGTGGTTTGAAATTCACAATCAATTGATTGGGGTATAACGTCCCCTTGTGGCGATTTTAGTAGTATGCCTAGTCCAGTTCCCTTGACATTTGAAGCTCCATCTGTGAAGAGTGTCTAAGGATCCTTGGTTTTTTCAAGTTGTTGAACTTCCAATTCAGCTTCACTTTGTAGATCACTACTGAAATCCGCCACAAAGTCAGCTAAGGCTTGGGACTTGATGGCAGTCCTAGGTTCATACTTAATGTCATATGCACTAAGCTTGACTGCCCATTTTACCATCCTTCCTGACATTTCAGGTTTCCTAAGAACATTCTTGATATGAAAGTTAGTTTTAACAATAATAGGATGAGTCTCAAAATAATGTCTTAGTTTAGTAGATGCTATGATTAAAGCAAGAATAAGTTTCTCTAAATGAGAATACCTAGACTCAGCATTAAGTAGACTTTTACTTACATAGTATACCAAATGTTGAGAACCTTCATGATCCTTAACTAGGACCGCACTTACCACCTTTGTGGAAACTGCCAGATATAAGGATAATGTTCCCCATTTTCTGGTTTCATTAGAGCTGGAGCTGAGGATAGGTAATCCTTGAGGGCTTTCAGGGCATTCTCATGCTTTTCATTCCATTCGAACTTTTTATTCTTCCTCAAGATGTCGTAGAACTCTTTACATTTCTCTGAGAGCTTTGAGATGAATCTGTTCAAGGCTGCGATTCTTCCTGTCAACCTTTGCACATCCTTAGCATTGGAAGGAGACTTGATGTTCACGATGGCCTTGATTTGTTCTGGACTTGCCTCTATTCCTCTCTTTGTCACCATGTGTCCTAAAAATTTACCGGCTTTAACTCCAAAATAGCATTTGGAAGGATTCAGCTTCATGTTGTATATGTCAAGGATATCAAATGCTTCTTCCAAATCCCTTAGGTGATTCTCAGCTCTTTTGGACTTGACCACCATATCATCTGTTTTGGTCAAAAATCAAGCCAAGATAATGCAACCAAACTTTCTGTTGTGAGGTGTGATGCTTGAATCAATGAACAATATTAAGGATCACTTAGAAATGAAATGAACAAGTGACACAATGATTTATACGAGGAAAAAGCCCTTGATCAAGAGTTGATCTCCGACATAAAAAACCTCGGGTGATGGAAACTACCGATCACCAACTCAAATTAAACAAGAAATGTATTACAACTTCGGATGATAACGAGCTAGTTACAAGGATCACTATAGTGTAATGTGCAAACAAGAGTGTAATCGCCAAGTAAACTGTCGAGAGCTGATGAGAGCAGTTAAGAGTGTGTGTGTTTAGCCAAAAATAGCCAAGTGTTCTAATTTAGCTCGCTATCTCCTTTTAAAATTGGAAAAAATCTAAGCTAACAAACTATCCGCATTTCATGCAAGTCTCCCATGAACTCCATAACGTCCATATTAGTCAAGCACGTGCGGAATAAAAGAGAATATGCTCCAGGAATATCGCCAAGACCAAGTCCAAGCTCGTACTCCTGCAAAACATCATATTCAAAGCAGACAATCGTTAGTATAAGGATCCTTATGATGATCCTGGATCCTGATCCTGCAATACTCTCTGAGGGTCACTAATTCAAACAGAATTGAGGATCACTAAACCCGACAGTAGTTGAGGATCACTGATCTTTGGAAAATCATCCCCTAACAATTGCCCCCAAAATATAAGGAGTAAAGTGTAAATAAACGACTTGTATTTTCTCGTTCTTATCCGTAACAAACCAACGGATATATAGCCGTTAATTCCTGACTAGCCATTGCCATCCTGACGTCACTGAAGTGACTATCCTGCAAAATCATGATTATAAATTGAAATTAGAGATAAGGGTTAGGAAACATTTAAATTCGTTCGTTTCTTCCTTTAAATCCTCATTCGAAGATCTGATCAGGTAGTTCTCTCCCCTTTCTCTCTTCATATTCTCATTCTGTTTCTCCTTCTTCACCATTATCATGACCAAAATGATGCTGAGATCCTCTCCGACTAAGGATCACAAGAAGGACAGTCCCTTGTAGAGCCAAGGGATCATCAAAAGCTCTACAAAGGAATAATGTTGTTTTACTGATCCGCGGATAGATAGAATCCGCCATTGTTTTCCGGCGAGCACCGTTTTTAAAACTTTTGACCCCACCGTCCTAAGTGATTATGTTTCTGAAACCTGGGTAGCCTTTCTAGTCACACCATTTACAATAGGATACTCGTATCCTTTTCCCAATTTCACCCAATCTTTCTTCTCTCTCACCGGCATCTCCTACATCTAAGCGATGCCAATGATGTGGAGGGTCTTGTATACCTTCGAAAGAATCATTGAGCATGAAGGCATTGATCTGGGAATGTCGGAGTTAGCAGAACTGTACGACCTTGTCAGCCTTGGATCCCATCGATATCTTTTCAAACACAAACCCGGTGAAGAACATTCCATCTTCAAAATCACAAAGAATGACACCAACTGGAAATGGCGATTCTTCTTCGTCAGAAGGGATTCTATCCCTGATGGAAAGGATCTGCCTAGAAAATGGACCACTCATGGTAGGATAGAGGATCCTGAGAAGGATCACAGGATAACCTTGTTTCTAAGGATCACTAACATCCTTTTGTTTCTATTTTGCAACTATTACTGTTTCACACCTTATTACAACACCTGCAACGGAGGAAAGGCTTGCTGCTTTCCGGAGGCTTGATCCTGCAATTAGATCATTTCAAGCAAATACCCAGGATTCTCAAGAAGTATCCTCAGGTTCTGTTACAATGTCAAGTAAGTATCCCATTTTGTGCATAACTAAATGTTTAGAATAAAATGAAATAAGGATACTTATCTTTTTTGGATGTGTAGGTGCTGGAAAATCATCGAAGTCTGCTACCCGTTTCAGTGTCACCGACCTTGATGTTTTCCGATCCACAAAAAAGAAGGCTGCTGCTAGTCCATCTGTCACGATCCCCAAGGCAACCACTTCTAAGGGCAAGGGTGGTAAGAAAAGGAAGACTCCTGACACCCTTGAAGGCCTGCCTGTGATCCGCCATCAGTTCCTTGAGTACTTTGTTGATGTAAGGTTCAATGACTTAGCTTAGTTATCCTGCTCACTTGAGGATCATGTGATCCTAAACTTTACATTGTCTTTTTGCTGAAATTTACTGAAATCGAGGACTATGTAGGCAGCATTGAAGAGGTTGAGCAAAAGTGTCTGGACCTCCAAAAGATCATGCTGGCCAAGGATCAGAAGATTGCCTCCCTTGAAAACGATGTCAATCTGGTGAAGAGGGAACTTGTCCTAGCTCATATCAATGTTGATCATGAGAAGAATGAAATCACAAATGATGCTAAAGTCTCCGCTGCCATTGCTATGTACAAAACCAAGTTTTAGATGGCCCAAGAAGCTCAGGATCCTGACTTTGACAAGAGCAACTGGGACATAGAGGGCTGGAAGGCTAGGTTGGCTGAGCTGGACGACGAGAGGCTGGTGAAGTCCTGGCAATCGAGGCTGGCAGCAGTGGAGTGAAGGATCACGTGGATGATGCTGGAACTGGAGGTGATGGTGAAGGTGATGTAGCAAAGGTGTAGGCTGCAAGAATGGGCAATGATGGATATTTCTAGACGTGGCCGGAGCCCATTTTTTAGGACTTGGTAGTGGTTTTATTTTGATTATGGTGTTTTGAAACAATGCTGGTTTGTATCTTGAACAATAGTTTCTAGGGTTATGGATCATGGATCCTTGGACAATAGGTAGGATAATGGGTGGTGGATGGATCCTCTGTTTGGGGGATGAAGCCACTTGTTATCCTGCCATCTTTTATTTCCTGCACTCGAAAGACTTATTAACAATGGACACCCTTTACCTACCCCAGCGGACGGGCCACGTATTGCTGGTAGATGCTTGGGGTAGGTAATTTTGACAACCTTGAAGGGTTTAACGTTTTCGTGAATAAATAAAATCTTAACTTTTGGCTATCTTGTGTTGTTATCCCTATGAGTACTTTACTTTTCAATTGTTGTGATATACATTTTGTCTGAATTTATTAAATAAAGAAAGAAAAATTTAATAAATATCCTCAAAAAGTCTAGGATATAATCAAGGATCACATATCCTTTAGTTGGTAAGTTCTGAAAAGTAATATAGTTTAAGGATCATAAGTTCAGTTGTCAAAGGATAAGGGTCACTCAGATGAATAATGAATAAAATCAAAATAGTTAAGGATCATACCTGAGAATCCAAGTTAGGATCCTAACCCTTAACACTTATAATCAGGATAACCAAAAGACAAACCTTAGTAGAAGATAAGGACCAAGGATCCTTAGTCGTTTAGCTTCAAAAACCTGAAATAGGAAACAACTTGGGACTAAGCCAATATAAGATAAAAGTTAGTAACTGGGGACAAGCCCAACAATTCTGGGGACAAGCCCAATATACTGGGGACAAGCCCAAAGGACAACTGGGGACAAGCCCAAAGGAGAACTGGGGACAAGACCAAAGGATAACTGGGGACAAGCCCAAAGGATAACTGGGGACAAGCCCAAATGATCGTGTGTAAACTGGAGTATGGCCCTCACTGGCGACTATCCAAACTTAGTGACATGAAAATGCCAAAACCTTAGCTAACGTGAAAACGTTAGAAACCTTAGGAACGGATGTATGGTACGTCTACCATTATACGTAGGATCCTGAATACAGCCAGTACAATGAAATTATCAGCCCCTAAAGCGGGTACTGGTCCCATTGCCATGAACTGTACCAGGATCATCGTGCGCTACTGGCGATACTGGGGACAGGCCCAAACTGGGGACTAGCCCAAATAACTGGGGTCAAGCCCAAATAACTGGGGTCAAGCCCAAATAACTGTATACTTCTGTGGATACTCAATCCTTTGTTAAGGATACCTGAACCTTCAAAACTCATAATCAAGTGAAAGGAGGATAAAGGATACAGGATCCTTATTCTTATATAGGATAATTAAAAAATGAAATAGTTTGAGATTAGATCATTACCACAATGAGGATCCTCTGCCCTGTAAGGATCCTTCAAGGATACTTGTCAGGTAAGGATCATGGATCCTTATCACATGAAATATTTCTTCAAGTGGACAACATTCCAAGCTCTTGGTAGCAAATCACCTTCCATTGTTAGCAATCTATATGCCCCATTTCCTGCTTCAACTTCAATTAAATAGGAGCCTTCCCACTTTGGTGCTAGCTTTCCATCAACATGATTGGTGGTATTCTGAAATGCTTTCCTTAACACCATATCACCAACTTGGAATTTCCTGATCCTGACATTTTTGTTGTAAGCTCCAGCCATCCTTTGTTGATAACTGGCCATCCTTATCCTTGCCAAATCCCTGGTTTCTTCTATAGTATCCAAGTCTTGAACCAAGTTTTTAGCATTTTCTTCAGGATCACGAATGCTTGTTCTTGAAGTAGGAACCACCATCTCTGTAGGGATCACTGATTCTGCTCCAAATACCAAAGAGAAAGGAGTTTGGACAGTAGCATTCTTGGGAGTTGTCCTATCAGCCCAAAGCACATAAGGTAGTTCTTCTGCCCACTTTCCTTTCTTAGATCCAAGCTTCTTCTTCAAGTTGTTGATGATGATCTTGTTGGATGATTCTGCCTGACCATTAGCTTGTGGGTGGACTGGTGTTGATGTTATCATCTTAATCCCCCAGCTGTCACAAAAGTTAGTAGTTCTACTCCCAATAAATTGGGATCCATTATCACAAACAATTTCAGAAGGGATACCGAATCTAGTAATAATGTTTCTCTTAATAAAGGATATCAGTTCCTTTTCTCTGACTTAAGCAAAGGCTTCAGCCTCTATCCACTTGGAGAAGTAATCAGTCATAGCAAGCATGAATACTTTCCCACCAGGTGCCTTAGGAAGCTTACCAACTATATCCATTCCCCATCTTATGAATGGCCAAGAGGAGGATATAGGATGCAAAAGTTATGCTGGTTGGTGAAGGATATTACTATGTCTCTGACAAGGATCACACTTCTTGGCATATTCCACAGCATCCTTCTTCATAGTAGGCCAATAGTATCCTGTCCTCAGGATCCTTGAGAATAGTGCCCTGCCCCCAGTGTGGTTTCCACAATCTCCTTCATGGAAATCCTTTAGGACTTCTTGAATTTCGGGATCCTCAATGCATCTTAGATATGGTCCTGCAAGAGATCGTTTATACAACATATTATTTAATATTGTAAATTGAGATACCTTAATTTTGAAAGCCCTGGGGTTTTCTCCTGTAGGAATCTCTCCATGTTGTATGTATCTCATGATTGGAAGGATCCATGATCCTGAATGGGATTGTGTATCATCACTAGGGATAATAGCAGAATCCTCTCCTATCTCCATTGCCAAATGATCCTCAATAGCAGGAGTCAGGATATGGATAATAGGGATCTTGATATCCTCTGGAATCTTCAAGGATGATCCTAGATTGGCCAATGCATCAGCTTCTGCATTTTCTTCCCTTGGTACCTGTGTCAAACTAAAGGAAACAAAAGAGAGTGCCAATTCTTTGACTATCTCTAAATATTTGATTAACTTTTCACCTTTAACAGCATAGAATCCATTAAAATGATTAGTGATTAGCAATGAATCTACATGTACCTCAAGATACCTGATCCTCATCTGCTTGGCAATTTGCAAACCAACTATTAAGGCCTCATACTCAGCCTCATTATTAGTAGTTTGAAACTCACAAGCTATAGAGTGGGGTATTATGTCCCCCTGTGGCGATTTTAGTAGTATTCCAAGTCCTGTTCCTTTGACATTAGAAGCTCCATCAGTGAAGAGTACCCAAGGATCCTTAATTTCTTCAAGCTGTTGAACTTCTAACTCAGCTTCCCTTTGCAAGTCACTACTGAAATCTGCCACAAAGTCAGCTAAGGCTTGAGATTTAATGGCAGTCCTTGGTTCATATCTTATATCATAAGCACTAAGCTTCACTGCCCACTTAGCCATCCTTCCTGACATTTCAGGTTTGCTGAGAACATTCTTAATTGGGAAATTAGTCTTGACAATAATAGCATGAGTTTCAAAATAATGTCTTAATTTAGTTGATGCCATAATCAATGCAAGGATAAGTTTTTCCAAATGTGAATACCTGGATCCAGCATCAAGCAAACTCTTACTTACATAATAGACATGATGTTGTGTACCTTGGTGATCCTTAACAAGGACCGCACTTACTGTTTTTGAGGATACTGCTAGGTATAAGGATAATATATCCCCCTTTTCTGGTTTCATCAAGGCAGGGGCTGAGGATAGGTAATCCTTACGAGCTTTGAGGGCATTTTCATGCTTCTCAGTCCATTCAAATTTCTTGTTCTTCCTCAGGATGTCATAGAATTCCTTGCACTTTTCTGAGGATTTGGATATGAACCTGTTCAAGGCTGCGATCCTGCATGTCAATCTTTGCACATCCTTGGCATTGGCAGGAGATTTGATATTCACAATAGCCTTAATCTGCTCTGGACTTGCTTCAATGCCTCTTTTTGTCACAGTATAGCCTAGGAATTTACCTGCTTTAACACCAAAGTGACACTTGGAAGGATTTAGTTTCATATTAAATTTATCAAGGATATTGAATGCTTCCTCCAAGTCTCTATGGTGATCCTCAGCTTTCTTGGACTTAACCACCATGTCATCTATATAGACTTCCATAGTGTGTCCAATTTGTTCCTTGAACATCATATTGACTAGCCTTTGATAAGTAGCACCTGCATTCCTTAGTCCAAATGGCATAGCAATATAACAATATATACCAGTTGGGGTCATAAAGGCTGTATCCTCTTGATCAGATGGTTCCATCTGAATTTGTTGAAATCCAGATGAAGCATCCATAAAAGTCAACAACTCATGACCCGCGGTAGCATCCACCATGGAGTCAATGTGGGGTAATGGGAAAGGATCCTTGGGTCATGCCTTGTTTAAATCAGTAAAATTGACACATACCCTCCACTTTCCATTTTTCTTTTAAACAACTACCACATTGGCTAACCATCTTGGATACTTAACCTCTCTTATCATACCTGCCCGAAGTAGTTTGTCTACCTCTTCCTGGATAATAACATTCCTTTCAGGTGCAAACTTCCTCCTCTTCTGATGTATAGGCTTGAATGACCTGTCAATACCAAGTTTATGAGTAATTATATCGTTAGATATACCTGTCATATCCTCATGTTTCCAGGCAAAGGTAGATTTCCTCCTCTTAAGGAAGGATACTAGTTCTTGTTCAATGTCGCTAAGGATCCCTGATCCTATGAAGATCTTGGATTCAGGATCATGAGGATCCATGATGATTTCTTTTACATCCTGTTCTCTTGCCTCCAAGACATCTCTTGAAGGATACTTTAATTGCTATTGCTCCCTTGGTCTTGAGGTTGGCTTCATTGATGATGTGTAACAATTCTTAGCCTCTTGTTGATCACTCTCAATTTTCACCACTCCCCACAGACTTGGAAGCTTCACACATTGATGATAGGTGGATGGGACTGCCTTCATATCATGTATCCATGGCCTGCCAAGGATAACATTGCAACAAGATAAGCAATCTATAACACAAAATTTTTTATAGGAATGCAATCCTTCAATATAGATTGGGAGTTTGATGTCCCCCAATGTATTTTTAGTTTCTCCGCTGAATCCCATAAGAACTGAGGATCTTGGAACAATATCAGACTCCGGGATATTCATTTTCTTGAGGACATCAAGTTGAATGATGTTTACTGAGCTTCCTCCATCTATCAGGATCCTGCGAACAAAATGGTTAGAAATAAACAGTGTAATAACACGACCATCATGATGAGGATCCTGAACATCAATACGATCATCCTCATCAAATGTTATAATCTTATCCTCGGTAACAGTGGAGGTCCGGATGGGTCTGTCTCCATTATCCATCTTGGTCTCCTTGGCATGTCTTTTGGCTGCTGAAAAAGAAGTACCACAAATATCTGATCCACCGGATATAAAGTTAATAACTTGTGCATATGCTGGAGGAATAGGAGCCTTTTCTGGGATCCTTTCAGGATCCTGGATCCTTGACTTCTTTCGTCCCAAAAGTTCCTTCAAGTGCCCCTTGCTTAACAAGTAACCAATTTCTTTTCTAAGTGCAATGCACTCTTCAGTGAGATGCCCAAAATCCTCATGATATGCACACCACTTGGACTTGTCCTTTGTAGTAGCTGGTTTATCACTTTTCCTTGGCCACCTAGTTTTTTCACCTAGATTCTGCATTGCAAGAATTAGTTCATTGTTATCAACAGAAAAACAGTATTCAGAAATGGGAGGATAATCCTCATCATCCTCTTCCTGTTCCACTGCATGCACATTCTGGTTATCAGACTTGTTGTAAGCCTTGGATTTGTTATTCCTGAAGTAGGATCCTTGTTTCTCCTGTTTTGAGGATCCTGACAGTCTATCCTGGATCCTTTTATCATCCTCTAATCGGATGAATCTAAGGGCCCTGGTTCTTACTTCATCAAGATTCCTGCAAGGGGTCATGACAAGATCATCATAGAACAATGAATCCCTAAGCAATCGCATTTTAAAGGCTTCTACAGCCATAGCAATATCCAGGTTAGGAATGTCTAAGGATTCTTTACTAAACTTAGTGATGTAATCTCTAAGTGATTCATTTTGACCTTGTGTTACCCTATAAAGATTACTAGTTAAACGTTCAAATTTTCTGCTACAAGAAAATTGACTATTAAACAGGTTAACTTGTGACAATTGGCAACGAACCGGTAATTTCCGTACACTTTAACTATTAGTTAATGACTGCAATTATGTGCTTAATTGTCAGCAATGTCTGAACACATACTAAAAAGTGAATTCATGCACGTTGTATACTACAAAATGTTGCCTTATGCAATAATGAACTGCGTTGCGTCAGACATACTATTAAACTCACCGGTAAGACACACTATGTCAGCAGAACTGCAGAAAGCAGTCAGACATTAAAATTGGAGCCTAGGTGTAGGTCCAACGACAAGAATACATTAAAACCCAAGAATACATACAAGGGTTTAATATATATATACTCTCCAGAAGCAAAAAATAAGCACTAAAAAGCACCTGAAACGCACTTTAAGTGCAGAATTATATATAATTCAGCAATAAATCAGCATTTAAACATATGAATATTATGCAGAAATTACGTTTTATTATCCAGAATACTTCCACAAGTGTTGGGAATTGAAAGGGATACAAAAAGGTACTTAAAAGACACTAAAAAGTGTAATTTAGCACTTTAACGAATCGGTATCTAACCGAACAACCGGACAATACCTGGAACACTAAAATAATGCTAGAAGCATTGTTTTTATTTTTCTAAGCTAGTTAGGGTCCCCGAACACCCTAACACCCTTTATATTACACTACACACTAATAACCTACATAAAGTCCTAACTAAACTTAACTCGACACTAACTATCCATTTGAAATCCAACCATATACCCCCCTAGTTCGAACGGTTTGTGGAGTGGGGACACACCCCACCATTTATTGATTATTTTGTTAATCATGTCTAGTATCTAAATGACATATTACCTAATGGTTAAAACACTAAATTGGATTATAAATGTACATGAGGGATTAAGCATTTCATTTCACCTAACAACAAACACTAGCTCACCTCTTTCTCTTCTCCCCTTGTGTTCGGCCGAGAACACTAGCACCACCACCATCCACTTTCAAGTTTCCTTCAACTATTTTACATACATGCATAGAAGCAAGGGATCATACAAGAAGGCTTTGTGCACTCGGAAACTCAAGAACCTCTCTATACTTCTTTTATCCACCTTGTTTACGTCTTGATTCTTCCCTAGCCTCGAGCTAGTAGTAAGTGCTTCTAAACATCCTCTTGTTCTTGTTTAAAGAGGTTAATAAGAGATTTAACGGTTAAAAGTCGAGAACACACAAGATCAAAACATAAAGTCTTGAAAGAATGATGAACTAGTTGGATAAAGAGTAACTAGTGGTGTAAATCTTATGAAACTTGTCTAGTTGGGATTATTTTATGTTGTTTGATGCTAGTAGAGGGATGGATCATCATCTAACCATACTAGATCATGTTCATGGAACATGAACTAGTAATATGTTAAGTGTAAAAGCTATAAGATGATGAACTCATCCACTCACAAAACATGAACTTGTGTAAAAGTGATTTTTCTTGTAAAATAAGGTTTTAAACTAGTAGATCTAGAGATCTACAAGTGGTTCTTCCGAAGAACCAAGTGAAAGATGCAAGTCATGTTAAAACCCGGATATTTTATGAACTAGAAACATTTTTAGTAAATAAACAAGTATGTAAACACTTGTGTAACAAGATATTTAATAAAGAAGTATTTTTGAAAATCTTGACTAGAAGTTGTAAAACTCCAAGTTCTTTAAAAATAAAGTTTCTGAGAAACTAATTTTATTTTAAACATAACAAGACTTACTAAATGAGCTAGTAGGTTACTACACACTTTTGTAAATTCTCAAGTTCATGAAATAGAGAAATTAGTATATATTGTTGTTGATTGTTGCTGAGAAATTGGTTGTTGATGATTTTAAAAGAAAATAAACACATGTTTTGAAAACATGGGAAACCTCCATTTTTAGGGGAAACTCAGTCAAAATTTCTATAAATTTTGACACTTAGAAAAATATAAGTTTTTGAGAAACTTATTCCCTAAAAAATGTATCTAAAAATATTACTAAGGTTTCCCTAATTTTTGGTGATAAGAAATGATGATTTCTTCAAGATTAAAAATTTATGTTAAGTATGTATATTTTTGAGAGAAAAATATATATTATTTGATCACCAACTTTTGTGCTAAGTGTATATAGTATGTGTTATACGTGCTAGTGTATTAAGACGTAAAAATACACTAAATACTCATGAGAAGTATAAACACAAAAATACACATACAACATACAAGATACATAATTCGGGTGCAAAGTGCAAAAATACAAGAAACTTATAATTATTTTTGAGAAAATAATATAAGTAAGACACTTAGTTAAAAATATAAAATATTTTTAACACGAGAGAACACAAATACAAAAGAGAGTGACTGTACTTGTGTGACGCAAGTCTAGTGACTAACGTTAAGAAAACGCATATAGGTCACGACGTTAATTAAGCAAATCCGGTGAAGTTTACGACGCAAAGGAACGCAAAGTTGTGAGTTCATGCTCCCCCTTTTCTCTTAACTGTTTTCAGTTTTATAACTTCGAGGGTGAAATACATGTTATAATTATGTTTATAAATGGTATGATAATAAGATGCACACTTGGTGAGAACGAGTACCGAGTGTGATGTGATAAAAGTATACAGGAAGCGCACTTGGTGAGAACGAGAACCAAGTATGATGCGCTATGAGAATTAATACGAGAAATCGTGTCACGAATAGGGTACAGAAGCACCATTAATCAACAATATACCTTGACCGCAGAACAAAAGGTTAGATCTAATGGGTGTCGGGCAGCCACACTCTCGGTGAGGACGAGTACCGAGTAGTGCTTTTGTGTCTCAGAATATGCCAACTAGAAAAGTGCCTTAGGTTTGGTGACTTCCTATGTCGTGTCACATGTTAATGGCCTTGCAACCCATTAACAATCCTGATACATACAGGAACTCTTTATTTACATAAAATTCATACCATACTAAAACTTGATTTATACTTGAGTACGTGGGGTACTCAAGAAAACTGATTTATACTTGAGTACGTGGGGTACTCAAGAAAACTTGATTTATACTTGAAGTACGCGGGGTACTCAAGAAAACTAGAATTATACATAAGTACTTGGTGTACACATGAATACTTGATTTATATATGAAAACTTGATTTTTACATGACGCAATCTATGCTTTCATCCAAAGTATACAAACGTGAAAAACTAAAACTGCATGAATTCACACCAACTTTATGTTGACGTTTTTCCAAAACTCACATGTATTTCAGGTAACTAGAAGTGGATGTGCGTGCGGTCTTACCCATGCTCGTGGATGTCGCTTATGTTTATCTTTAAATAAAGTTGTAAACTTTTTAAGACAATGTTTTATGCTATCTGGCGATGTAAACGCTAACTATGTTTTCAAATTATGAAAAGTTTGGTATTTGAAGACATTTTTATGAGCATGTAGAATGTTTACCTTTCGTATACAATGAGAACCTTTCATGATCACACCTCGTGCTTCCGCCGCAGAAAGGGGTGTGACATAACTAGATTAGCAAATGAAGTAATAGAGTAAGGGGGAAGACTTAGCATCTATTTATGAGCTGATCCTGTGAGTGTGGATCCGAATCCCTTGCATAGACATGCTTCTTTTAACCTCTCAGGAATTGGATTGATCTCCATCCTCTCCCTGTATTAAGCCACATGCTCCTCTGGATCTGTTGAACCATCATACAGCTTCATAGATGGTATCTGGAACCTTTTGGGTATCTCAGCATCACATAAAGGTGGTGTAAAATGAAATATCCAATGGATGCCGTCTGCAATTTCAGGAATGGGTTTAACCACTCCTGGTACGCTGGATATCATATCCTTCAGCTTCTGTAATTCCCTAGCCATGGCTTGATTGATACTTGTATCCTGCATAGATCCATGGTTAGTGTTATAAGAATTATTGAAAGTGTTACCTCCCGGAGGATTCAGGTTAGGAATTGCAGATGTGACTCCATGTTGACGGTATTCTGGTATGATTGAAGGGCCAGAAGAGGCAATGGCCTGCATTGGGATGAAGTCTCCTTGATGAACATCCGAGCTTAAAGGCTGCATACTTCTCAAGAATCCTTGATCCTGAAAGATGTTGGATCCTTGAAGCTGAGAGGATCCTTGAACCTGAAAGGATCCTGGAGCTATAGAGGATCCTAGGACCTGGGAGGATCCTTGGACCTGGGAGGATCCTTGGACCTGGGAGGATCCTTGGACCTGGGAGGATCCTTGAGGCTGAAAGGATCCTTGAGGCTGGAAGGATCCTTGAGCTGACTGCATCTGCATGTACCCTCCTGAACTGGCAAAGGATCCTTGATGCTGAACAGAGGCTCCGGAAGGTTGAAAGTAAGATCCTAGAGCCTGGGTCATTGTTGCTGCTCCATAACGCCTTCCTGGAAATTCACCCAACTATTGGACATCCGGAGCTGCTGAATGCTGGGAGGTCATGACCGGAGTGTCGAAATTCAGCGATCTGGGCATCAATGGAGAATGATCCTCCACTGACTTCTTCTGTTTCTTGATCTTAGCGATCTCCCGGAGGGTCCTTTCGTTGGTTTTGTTCTGCTCTTGTACGTGATCCCTCATCTGCAAAATCAAATTAAAAAGATCACTAGTAGTAGGATTAGTAGAAACAGAAGAAGTTGGTGGTTTAGGAAAAATGGGAGTTGGTCTTCTCGCAGCATTTTCAGCATTCTTCTGGGATCTAGAAGGTGGTGGAGGCAAAGGTAGAACGCCTTGTGAAGAACTGATTGTCGGCATTGAACTTGAAGTGTTCTTCGCTGAGGAAGCCATTTGCTTGGTTGTAACGAACCGAAATGATCACAAAGACAAGAATTTCTAGGAATGAAGCACCAATTGCCCCATGGTGGGCGCCAAACTGTTTTGGTCAAAAATCAAGCCAAGATAATGCAACCAAACTTTCTGTTGTGAGGTGTGATGCTTGAATCAATGAACAATATTAAGGATCACTCAGAAATGAAATGAACAAGTGACACAATGATTTATACGAGGAAAAAGCCCTTGATCAAGAGTTGATCTCCGGCATAAAAAACCTCAGGTGATGGAAACTACCGATCACCAACTCAAATTAAACAAGAAATGTATTACAACTTCAGATGATAGCGAGCTAGTTACAAGGATCACTATAGTGTAATGTGCAAACAAGAGTGTAATCGCCAAGTAAACTGTCGAGAGCTGATGAGAGCAGTTAAGAGTGTGTGTGTTTAGCCAAAAATAGCCAAGTGTTCTAATTTAGCTCGCTATCCCCTTTTAAAATTGGAAAAAATCTAAGCTAACAAACTATCCGCATTTCATGCAAGTCTCCCACGAACCCCATAACATCCATATTAGTCAAGCACGTGCGGAATAAAAGAGAATATGCTCGAGGAATATCGCCAAGAGAAAGTCCAAGCTCGTACTCCTGCAAAACAACATCATATTCAAAGCAGACAATCATTAGTATAAGGATCCTTATGATGATCCTGGATCCTGATCCTGCAATACTCTCTGAGGATCACTAATTCAAACAGAATTGAGGATCACTAAACCCGACAGTAGTTGAGGATCATTGATCTTTGGAAAATCATCCCCTAACATCATCTATGTAGACTTCCATTGTGTGTCCAATCTGCTCTATGAACATCATATTCACTAGCCTTTGGTATGTAGCACCTGCGTTTCTTAATCCAAAAGGCATAGCAATATATACCAGTGGGAGTCATGAAAGTTGTATCCTCTTGGTTAGATTGTTCTACCTGAATTTGCTGAAATCCAGATGAAGCATCCATAAAAGTTAACAACTCATGACCCGCCGTAGCATCCACCATGGAGTCAATGTGGGGTAAAGGGAAAGGATCCTTGGTACATGCTCTGTTTCAGTCAGTAAAATCAACGCATACCCTCCACTTTCCATTCTTTTCCTAAACAACAACCACATTGGCTAGCCATCTTGGATACTTTACCTCTCTGATCATACATGCCTTGAGCAATTTGTCTACCTCTTCTTGGATAATGGCATTTCTTTCGGGTGCAAATTTCCTCCTTTTCAGGTGTATTGGCTTGAAAGACCTGTCAATACCAATTTTGTGAGTAATAACATCCCTAGAAATACCTGTCATATCTTCATGTTTCCAAGCAAGGTAGTTTTTCTTCTTTTCAAGAAGGATATTAAATCGTGCTCAATATTGTCAAGGATCCCGGATCCTATAAAAATTTTGGATTCAGGATCCTCAGGGTTCAACAGAATATCCTTGACGTCTTGCTCTCTTGCCTCCATGACTTCCCTTGGAGGATACTTTAATTGCTATGCCTCCCTAGGCTTTGAGGCTAGTTTCATTGAAGAAGTGTAGCAATTTTTGGCTTCTTGTGGATCACTTTCGATCTTCACCACACCCTGACGGGTGGTCCATAGGACAACCCTTAAAAGGTCTAAATATATGCACATTCCATGTTTTATTCGGTTAATTGCTTGAACTTGGTAACCACTTTATGTTTGATGATGGAGGTGTTAAAGTACTTAAGATGAGGGATTTAGAAAGATTAGAAGGATGGCGGAAGTTTGCGAAATCGAGAAGTGAGGAAATGGCAAATTGATGAAGAAACAAGGAGAAGAAAGCCACTCAGCACCGTAACCTACGGCTCCCATCCGTAGGTTACGGCTCCCATCAATTGACAAAAAGACCAGCCGTAAATCAGGAGCTCTTGGCCGTAAGACTCACTGCCAGCCGTAACCTACGGCAGGGAGCCATAGGTTACGGCTCCTGTTGACTTGTTTGGCCATATTGACTGCCGTAACCTACGGCTGGGAGCCGTAGGTTACGCCTCCGACTGATCCAAAAATGTAACTCTTGCATTTAATTGTCATTTTGAGGGGATTTATGGAGTCTTATCATTGGATTTCGGTTACCAATCACTGGCTTGTACACGAAAGTGGGAGCTTCTTGGAGACTTTTTGGTGTGAAGAACAAGAGTTAATTATTAGTTTTTATGTTGGTGATCCCTTGAACATTGAAAAACTTGTTATGATGGTGGTTCAAGCCATGTGTGGCTAAACACTTTATGATCATCCTGGATTGAAGGTTTGCTTGAGACATTTTGTGTTTGATTTCCTAATTTCTAGAATAACAATCCTTATCTTTATGGTTGGTTTGTTATGGTGTGTGTTTGTTTGTTAGTAGCTTGTTAATTCTTATATTAATCTAGTTTGAAACCATACGTTCTTGGTGCCATTGGCAATCGAGATATCATGGGTAGAATTAGAATTGGGTAAGGGTTGATTGATCATCGGGTAACAACCTCACGTTCTAGGAATCTGAGTACTTAGTTCCCTTTCATCACTGCAAGTAATCACACATGAGCTATGTCTATGTAGTTCTTTCTAGTGGAATGATTATATGAATGTCGAAACAAACCGGAAATCTAGGATGGTCATTTGTCACTAATTTGCTTACAACCAAACTTTTCTCTTGCAATTTAATTAGTTTAATTTAGTCTAAAACCAATTCACTCACATAAACTCTTGAATTTTATTTCTCTTGCAATTAGATTAATTTAGTTAAAATTAGATAAACTTTCAAATAACACATATTCCACAAACTCCCTGTGTTCGATACCCACTTGCCACTATCTATATAGTTGTTATTGGGATTAAATTTGATTGTGACCACGACATCACGTCAAATTTTGGCGCCGTTGCCGGGGAGTAGTGTGCAACGTGTGTTATTTTCTTTCTTTTTAAGTTTGTTATTTTTCTGGTTTACGCTGGGTGTGTTAGTGTGCAGGTATTGACAGGTGCATGCGTACTAGGAGCTCTCACAAGCTATCACCTTTGGCATTTGATCCAGAAATGAGTTACCAAGAGGAGTACGATTACGGTGATTATTAAGATGAATATTCCCAACTTTCATATAAAGGCCCTCAGATGTACGATCAAGACTATTATCATGCTCAGTATACATTTGATCAGTATGGTTATGAATGTGTAACTCAACAACCTACTGTGCACTATCAGTCACATAAATCTAAAAGTCTTGACGAGATGATGAGAAAGAGACACATGGTTCATGTTGAAAAAGAATTAACAAAACCTCATTTGTCAATGGAAGAACGAGTAGAACTTTTGAAATGGAAATATGATTTGTTACCAAAAGAGGTGAAAGAGATGAGGCCAGGGACGTCGATATTGGAAAAACGTCAAGCAAAACAACACTGGATATATGTGCAGATTGAACAAATGACACCTATGGGTGATGTAGAAGAAAAGGTTGTGAGTCCTCCCGAACTTGAAACTGAATTATTAGGGCCAAATGAGGAATATACAATTGAAATTATTGTGGAGGAACCACCTTTGGAGAGCAAAGTTGAGGGCCTTTTACTTGATGAACCAATCAAAGTTGATTACAACTCTCCGGCTGTGGTGGTTATGGAAACCAAGAGTGTTAAGGATGCATGTTTAGAAACTAGGAAGGTGGCACTTCATGATGTGGGAGATTTCATTCATAAGTTATGTTTATGGGAGAGTTTGGATTTGTTGGGCACAGAAAACGAAGTAGTGAAGTGGAGAGTAAACTACCGAGCATTTGTTTGAAATTCGGTAGGAAAATGTGGATTTAAAGAATTTTGCAAAGAAAGATGGGACGTGACAAAGCACATACACAATAGAAGAATCAAACACCGTGCTTACATCAGCAACGAAAAAGGTAAATGTGCATTGAGACCACCTTGAGACAAATCAGGTACGGTCGGGCTGACGACCTAAACTTTAGCGCTACTTGGGAGGCAACCCAAGGTGTTTTTAGATAAGTGTGGGGAAGATGTGCGGAGAGTTATGTGAAGGTGATGATAGGAAGCCGGGTTATCTACAACATCTGTTGTGTCAAACTTCACCAGGTCAATGTACTCTTTCCTTAGTCTTGTTATGTTCTTTAGTATTGAAATAATGGTAGTTAGTTTGTTTGCTGTTGTTAAAAAAAAAAAAAGTTTGGTGTGTTAAGCGATCTTTCTCTCAAAACCATACATTGGGACAATGTATCCCAAGTGTGGGGATGAGGGGAAAATTTTGAGAATTTTTTAAAAAATTGTTAACCAAGCGAAAAATTGTTGAAATTTGAACACTTGATATTGTTCCGCATGACATGCCGACACCCATTCCTAGTCTTTTCTTGGTGAGAATTTGAGCCACATATTATTGTTATTGATATTTCTTTGTTTGAGTGGCGGTGTGTGTCGTGTGTTAATAGAACTTGTGTACGAATTCTTGTTAAATCTTAGAATTAGCATGCTTGTGAAAAGGATAGGGGACTTTTAGGTAGCCTCGTCTAGATGTGTGAGAGTGTGGGAATTGGGGGTTGGACCTCATACGGTACATATATGAGCTTGGTATTGTGAGGGGTGGGGGTTTGGTCTTTAGAAAGCCATGTTTGAGCCTTATACCATTCGGTTGCGACCCAAACCTACTTCTTACAAAAACTTTACCTATTGAGATGACCCGGTTTAGGAACTTAGTTTGTGATTGTTGATGTTCTTGTATATATTTTTGAGTTCTTTGCTTAAAAAAAAAGAAGAAGAAGAAAGAAAAAAAAAAGAGAAAAATATGAGAAAAATACAAAAAGAAGTATTTAGTTGCAATAGTAGTTAAGATGTTGAAGAAGTTGTGTATTTAGTTGTTGTTTGCTTTGTTTAGTAGTAGAAATAAAAACCAGGTCGAATCAATGAGCTACTTTCACATTCCCACTATTTCCTACCTTTACACCTAGCCTCGTTACAACCCGTAAGTTCCTTTGATTCATAAGCATGCTAGATATTTGTTAGGAGGAGACTTGATTTTTATACAAGCTTATTGTCGCACACACACAAACACACGCATTGAGTGGTTTAGCATTATGCCAATAATTCTTGTTACCGAGAGATTTCTGTGAGGGGTGTGTCTTGTCGTACGATTGAAAGTTAGTAAAAGGACGTCACATTTTAGCTTGGTTTGCATAATTGATCGCTATGGTTGTGAATAGTTTTGAATGGGTTGCTTGGGACAAGCAACGGGTAAGTGTGGGGATGTGACGGGTGGTCCGTAGGACAACCCTTAAAGGTCTAAATATATGTACATTCCATGTTTTATTCGGTTAATTGCTTGAACTTGGTAACCACTTTATGTTTGATGATGCAGGTGTTAAAGTACTTAAGATGAGGGATTTAGAAAGATTAGAAGGATGGCGGAAGTTTGCGAAATCGAGAAGTGAGGAAATGGCAAATTGATGAAGAAACAAGGAGAAGAAAGCCACTCAGCACCGTAACCTACGGCTCCCATCCGTAGGTTACGGCTCCCATCAATTGACAAAAAGACCAGCCGTAAATCAGGAGCTCTTGGCCGTAAGACTCACTGCCAGCCGTAACCTACGGCAGGGAGCCATAGGTTACGGCTCCTGTTGACTTGTTTGGCCATATTGACTGCCGTAACCTACGGCTGGGAGCCGTAGGTTACGCCTCCGACTGATCCAAAAATGTAACTCTCGCATTTAATTGTCATTTTGAGGGGATTTATGGAGTCTTATCATTGGATTTCGGTTACCAATCACTGGCTTGTACACGAAAGTGGGAGCTTCTTGGAGACTTTTTGGTGTGAAGAACAAGAGTTAATTATTAGTTTTTATGTTGGTGATCCCTTGAACATTGAAAAACTTGTTATGATGGTGGTTCAAGCCATGTGTGGCTAAACACTTTATGATCATCCTGGATTGAAGGTTTGCTTGAGACATTTTGTGTTTGATTTCCTAATTTCTAGAATAACAATCCTTATCTTTATGGTTGGTTTGTTATGGTGTGTGTTTGTTTGTTAGTAGCTTGTTAATTCTTATATTAATCTAGTTTGAAACCATACGTTCTTGGTGCCGTTGGCAATCGAGATATCATGGGTAGAATTAGAATTGGGTAAGGGTTGATTGATCATCGGGTAACAACCTCACGTTCTAGGAATCTGAGTACTTAGTTCCCTTTCATCACTGCAAGTAATCACACATGAGCTATGTCTATGTAGTTCTTTCTAGTGGAATGATTATATGAATGTCGAAACAAACCGGAAATCTAGGATGGTCATTTGTCACTAATTTGCTTACAACCAAACTTTTCTCTTGCAATTTAATTAGTTTAATTTAGTCTAAAACCAATTCACTCACATAAACTCTTGAATTTTATTTCTCTTGCAATTAGATTAATTTAGTTAAAATTAGATAAACTTTCAAATAACACATATTCCACAAACTCCCTGTGTTCGATACCCACTTGCCACTATCTATATAGTTGTTATTGGGATTAAATTTGATTGTGACCACGACATCACGTCACACCCCATGGAGTAGGGAGCTTCACACAATGATGATATGTTGAGGGGACTGCCTTCATATTGTGTATCCATGGCCTACCAAGGATAACATTACAGCAAGATAAGCAATCAATGACACAAAAATTTTGAACAGAATTCACTCCCTCTATATAATAGGAAGTTTGATGTCCCCCAATGTATTCTTTGTCTTTCCACTGAATCCCACAAGGACAGATGATATCGGATTCAGGGATATTCATTCTTTTGAGGACATCCAACTAGAATATGTTCACTGAGCTTCCCCCATCAATGAGAATCCTGCGAACAAAATGGTTAGAGATAAATAATGTAATAACTAGACCGTCGTGATGAGGATCCTGTATGTCTACACAGTCATCCTCATCAAAGGATATGACTTTCTCGTGGGTAAGAATGGAAGTTCGAACAGGTCTGTCCCCATTCTCCATTTTTGTCTCATTTGCATGTCTCTTAGCTGCTGAGAATGAAGTGCCACAGATATCATAGCCTCCGGAGATGAAATGGATAATTTGAGCATCGGCTGGTGGAGGAGGAGCTTTTTCAGGGCCTTTCTCAGAATCCTGGATCCTTGACTTTTTCCTTCCAAATAACTCCTTCAAATATCCTTTGCTCAAAAGGTAACCAACCTCCTTCCTTAACACAATGCATTCATCTGTGAGATGCCCAAAGTCTTCATGATAAGTACACCACTTCGATTTATCTTTGGTAGCAGCTGGCTTGTCACTTTTCGTCGGCCACCTAGCTTTGTCACCTAGGTTCTACATAGCAAGGATTAGTTCACTATTATCAGCAGCAAAACAATATTCAGAAATAGGAGGATAATCCTCATCATCTTCCTCTTGTTCCACAGCATACACATTCTGGTTGTCAGTTTTAGTGTATGACTTGGATCTGTTATTCTTGAAATAGGATCCTTGTTTGTCTTGCTTTGAGGATCCTGATAACCTCTCCTGGATCCTTTTGTCATCCTCTAAACGGTTGAACCTAAGGGCCTTGTTTCTAACCTCATCTAGGTTCCTGCAAGGTATCATAACAAGATCATCATAGAACTGAGAATCTTTAAGTAAACCCATTTTAAAAGCTTCAACAGCAGTAGCAATATCTAAGTTAGGGATTTCTAAGGATTCTCTACTGAATTTAGTTATGTAATCCCTTAATGATTCATTATGACCTTGGGTGACCCTATATAAATCACTAATCAACAGTTCAAATCTCTTACTACATGAAAATTGACTATTGAACAAGTTAACTAAATTAGAAAATGAAGAAATTGAATAAGGAGGAAGACTTAGCAGCCATTTCAAAGCTGATCAAGTCAATGTGGATCCAAAACCCTTGCAAAGGCAGGCTTCTTTTAACCTTTCTGGAATGGGGTTGATTTCCATTCTCTCCCTATACTGTGCCATTTGTTCTTCTGGATTGGTGGTACTGTCATAGAGCTTCATATTGGGTGTTTGAAATCGTTTTAGTATCTCAGCATTACATATGGCTGGTGCAAAGCGAGACACCTTGTGACTTCCATCCGGGATCTCAGGAATGGGTTTAACCACTCCTGGAACACTAGATATCATATCCTTGAGTTTTTGCAACACCTTAGCCATGGCCTGGTTGATCCCTGGTTCCTACATAAGACCGTGGTTAGTATTATAAGATATATTGAAAGTGTTACTTCCTGACTGGTTTGAGATCAGAATCCCATATGTGTATCCAAAATGAGGCAGTTCTAGTGCAACTGTGGGACCAGATGAAGCAATAGTCTGCATGGGAATGAAGTCTCCCACATGGATCTCAAAACTTCTTGGTTGCTGGCTCCCCGAGGATCCTTGATCCTGAAAGATGTTGGATCCAGGATACATTGGAGCTGAAGGTCTTGGAGGATATTCCATGGATCCTTGAACCTGCAATGAGGATCCTTGATGGTGAAGGTAGGATCCTTGAGCTGACAGCGTCCCCATGTATCCTCCCGAACCTAAGAAGGATCCTTGAAGCTGAAAAGAGGATCCTTGAGGCTAGAAAGAGGATCCTTGTGGCTGGAAGAAGGATCCTTGAGGCTGGAAGGAGGATCCATGAGCCTGTGTCATAGCTGATTACCCATACTGCATACTTGATGATCCTCCTTGATACTGGACACCGGATGCTTTAGAATGCTAGATGGTCGCTGGAGGAGTAGCGAAATAAAACGACCTAGGCATCAATGGAGAGTGATCCTCCGCAGACTTCTTCAATTTCTTGATTTCATCAATCTCACGAAGGATCCTGCCGTTAGTTTCATCCTGCTGTTGCATGTATCCTCTCATTTGTAAATCAAAGACTAAAGATCACTGTTAGTAGGTGTAGAGGAAGAAACAGCAGTCGTTGCTTTTGTGAAAACGGGGGTTGTCTTATTCGCTGCATTCTCAGCATTCTTCTGGAATCCAGAAGAAACAGGAGGCAACGGTGAAATGCCCTGTGATGAGGTAATCGCCGACATGGAGCTTGAAGTGTTTTTCCCCTGAGAAGCCATGTGGTTGAAGGTAATGAACAAGAATGAATGAAATGAACAGAATTTTCAAGGATGAAGCACCAATAGCTCCACGGTGGGCGCCAAACTATTTTGGTAAAAAATCACACAAGGGTAATGTAACCAAATCTGATTTTTGTGAGGTTGGATGCTAGGTTAAATGAACAAATGTATGAACAATAATTGAATGAAAATGGCAATGAACACAAGAATTTATACGAGAAAAAAGCCCTTGATCAATGTATGATTTCCCGCATAAAAAACCTCAGATAGTGAAAACTATCACTATCAACTATATTGAACAAAAAGGTTACAACTTCAGAAGTATTGAGCTTGTTACAATGAATTCTAGTGTGTGTGTTCGAGAGAGAGTAGCAGAAATGTTGTTTTACAACCAGAGTGCAAGTGCCTTCTGAAATTAGCTCAATACCCCTATTAATCTTAGCCAAAAATATCCTTAACTAACTATTCAAAAATTCAGCCATTCACCCATGATCACCACCAACGGTCTTCAGCTCATGCACGTGCCAAAATAAAGAGCATATTCCCCTAGAATCTCGGTTGGAATAAGTCCTCTTCGAAATACACCTGCAAAACAAGGCCAAAAGGTGATGGAAACAATTATTAGTTTAAGAACACCAGTGAGTATCCTTGATCCTTAGTCTTCCTGCACCATTTCTTGAAGATCCTTGATCCAGGCTAAACTGAGGATCTGTGATCCATAATCACCAAAATTCTATCTGTAATAGTTAGTTGGGAAAGATGATAAGAACAGTCGATCTTTAAATAGAGTTAAAATTACTTTTTGAGTTATCAATATAGTATGTTGTTAATTATATGTTTTTTTATATAAAATTAGGGTTGTATGATAGTTGAAAACGAAATTATTGATGCAATTTGAAATTCAGAAGAAGTTATGGATGATCGAATTGAAACGTCGAGGATTGTTAACGAAAGCAATCTGATGCTAGAAAACATTTTTTAGTTGCTAGAACATTGAAAGTCACTGTAACTTATCAATAAATGTATGCCTGACAATTTTTAAACAATGAATCAATCTGCCAGAACAGATGTTAATTGTTTGCCATTGGATACATGCACAGTAGAGTTAAAATTACTTTTTGAGTTATGCATATATATATATATATATATATAATGTCTTTTTAAATATTTTTAAAGAATAAATTACAAGTTTTGTCCTTTAAATAAGTAAAATGATTAAATTACCCACGTGTAATAAGATTTAAAAGAAAATTTTAACTGGGTTAGGCTCAAAGGGCGTAACTTGCAACAAAATTCTCTATAAAGGACAAAACTTGTCAGAATTCGTTGAAAATGACACCGTCTGAAAAGGAGTATATAGATAAAAGACAAAACTTGTAATTTTTCCTATTTTATTTGTCCCTTTCTTTGTAAGTTCGTATGTTCGTTTGATTGAATAGAAAGAGAGTCGCAGGTTTGTCTCCCTCGTGTTCTTGTTTGTTGATACGATTATTTGAACCGTCTGGGCCAACAGGTATAAACCAGTTTATTGGTATGCACCTGTAATACAGGATTTTTCGGCGATTTAGAAAAATTAACGGATATTGTAATTAGACCGGGCTCTATAGTACCGGTGATCTCTCTGGTTGTTGGTTTATTCGATAATACCGAGCGGTTTGAACCGGTTTTTAAAACGTCATTTATGCAAAATAATCTACACCTATACCAACTCATTACGTCATGTATCAAGCCTAATATTATTTCTTGTAACTTTAACTTATAAAATATGATGAAGTTCTCTCGAATATCTTCCAAGCTAGAGGTGGATGCACTTGTTTATATTCAATTTATATATTAATAAAATTATATCTTAAAAGATTCCTAAGTTATAATGGTGGTAAAAAAAAGGAAAGGGAAAGGAAAGAAATTTGGTGTCAAATTGCCAATTTCTTAAATCCTTAAACGGATACATGAGAACTAATCTAAAAGAAAGTGATGCTATGAAAAAAATATAAAACCTATGTTAAACAAGAATCAATAAGTAAACATTACGCGAAATTAGATGGACCTCTTAATTTATTTGCTTTATAGAATTTGTTAAGCTAAAATTCATTCTTTATTATGAATTACTATCCATTAGGATTTGTTAGGATCGGAGGCTCTCATGATTGTGCTTGTTTGTACAAATTGAACAAATCAAGTAGTAATTTACTGAGTTTAAGTGCAGCAGAAATGAATAACAAACTTTGTAAACACAATCAAAGAGAGAATTTAGTTTTGATAAACATTTGCTTTTCATAGAGTCGAAAGATTACAATACAAAGCAAAAGATTACAATGCAGGTTTACAAACTAAACTCCCCCTCAGCCTGATACTCCAGTGGTTGGTTGCACAAGATGAAAGGATTGAATTGAGGAGACGAACTCACTCAAAAACGATCAAATGTAACAGTACAGGGTACTGTTCCATTTATAGACAATCCAAACCACTGAGGCATCTCAGCTGACGTCACCATGAAAGCGACGTCTAACAGCCTAACAACCTGTATCTACTGTTCTTATACAAACACTGCTAATCTTAACCACTGACTATACATAACACAGATGACATACTAAACTACTGCTCTCTCTTTACATCAGTGCTTTCCTCAAGGTTGATCAGTCCTTGATTGGGCAGTGCTTTGTCATCAGTAGATTGTACCAGCAGTGCTTAGGTCTCAGCAGTCTTCTGGGCTTCATCAGTAGTATTGAAGAACAGCAGCAGTTGTATCCGGACAGTGGATATAAGCCATCAGTTGCTATAATCACTTTCAAGGGGAAAGCCTAATGTAAACATCTGCTTATTAGGAATCCACTGTTGTGATTCGGTTTTGGCTTTCATTATAAGTTCCTCTGGAAGGGTTCAATCCCAACAATCTCCCCCTGGAACAGATAATGCCAAAACCCTTCATTATTCTGGATCTTTATTCCTCATCAGAAGTTCCTTTGCTTGTCTTTTAAATTCTTCTTCAAATTCTTTGGAACTCGTGTCATCCTCATCCCTGCACAATTTTGGCCTTGAGAAAAATTGTAAAGCAGTATCTTGAGCTTCAGACATTTGTGTGAAGGCCTTTTCTATGAATTTATTAGCTTCAGCTATGTCTTCTGCAACTTCTTTGTCAATCAACTCTTGTCTCTGTCTTTGTTCAAGTTCAGTGTCTGAGATATCTGTTGCAGGTTTGGTTAGTACCTTTTTGACAAGGTTTTGAAGGCTCACTAAGCTCTCTTCTTTTAGATCCATTTTCTTGATGGCTTCTGTGAAGTACTTAGCTTCCTTTTCTTTTTCTACTTCACTGGTCAGCAGTTTTCCTTTTTCTTGGTTTTCCACAAGAGTAGGGTTATCTGCTGATGTGAGCAATGTTTTAAGAGTATCCAGTTGTTGTTCCATCTTGTTGTAGTCTGGCTTTTTAGAAGTGTCTGAGACAGTTATTCTTCTTTTCTTCAGCCGTTCATAAGCCTCGTCGGTATACTGCTTTGTCCATTTTGCTATGGCTTCAGCAATATCCACTTTAGCATCTATCAGTTCCTGTTTCTTCTTTTTGTATTAAGAAGTAAGATCAGCAATTAGCCTTTTGTATTTGTTCCAATTTGGAGCTGTCTTCTTCTTACTTTGATCATTTTTAATCCTTTCGATCCTGTTTGCTTTGTGCTTCAAGGCAACCTGTGGCCACTCTTCAAATTGGTTTTCTTCAGCTTGATATAATTTTTCTTTCATTATATATGCAAGATATTCTTTCCTCATTGCTTTTCCTTGATCTGTCTTTTCTTTGATCAGATCTTGTGCATAGTCTTCCATCAGCTTGACTTTTGTGAGCAAGAGTACCATTCGTTCTGCAATGGCTTCGTCACCTTCATCTTTGCATTCAAGTTTAGCTCTAATCCTTGCTTGCCTTTCTTTCATTTCGAGATATTCATCCATGTTTTTTGGGACTATGAAGCCAATGAGAGAAGGAAATCTTCTTTTTGAAGGATCTTCCTCAGTGTAAAATTGTCTCATCTCATTTTTCACAGCATCTAGTTCCGGTGGATATTTAGCAGCAACAGGATCATATTTTTCATTAGTTGCCTGAGTTATTTCTCTTTTTCTTTTGTGAAGCTTTGGAGGTGGAAGTACTTTTGGTTGTGATGTGGGAAAGATGAGAGCAGTGGTGGATGGTTAACAAACAGCTGTTGAAACAACTGGTGTCTCAATCTCTGTCGTCATTACAACTACTGTTTTGTCAGTAGTTGTCTTCTGCTTTTGAGCAGGGGTTGAAGGCAGTGAAGTTGTTTTTGATGGTGGTGATGGAGAATCATCATCAGGAATGAAAACCCTTCTCCTTTTTATTGTAGGAGAGGCTGATGATGTCTTGGGCGGATCAGTGGTTGTGATTTGTGATTGACAAACAACTGTTGAAACAACTGGTGTTTCAACCGCTGTTATCATTACAACAGATGTTGTAACATCTGTTGTCTTATGTTTTATGACAGGAGGTAATGATGATGATGATGGAAGAGCAGTAGTTGTGGTGGTGTGTGATGAAGTGGCAGCTGTTTGGCTAGCAGTTTTTGTAACTACTGTTGTATCAGCTGTTTAGACAGAAGTTTGAGGTTTTGTGGGAGGTGGTTTAGATGTTTGCTTTTCTTGCTCAGGTTCAACACACAGGCCATGTTCTATTCCTTTCTTTTTCAAATGCATCATTATCTCCCCCCTTTTTGGCATTATCTGCAGGGGGTTATCAAAGAATAGTAGAGTAGAAGGAGCTTTGCCAGTGGTGTTTTGGATGCTGGCCTTTATAGCCTTGATGTCTGCTTGAGTATCTTTGAACCGTGACTCCACCATGTTGGTCAGCATTTCTACATGCATAGCATGCTGCTGATCAGCCATCTGTTTTTGTTTTTCAAGCATGGGTTTAAAAAGATTCCAGAGCTCATTTGCAGCAAGTGCTTGTGGTGGAGCAGGTGCTTGAGGTGGAATTGCAGTGGATTGTGCTTTCTGAGCTTTTAACATCTGTTGCACCATATCCTTTATTTCAGCAACTGATTCTTCAAGTTTTTCAACTCTGCCCGCCAATTCCTGATATTTTAAATCATCACCCACGTTAGTGGGATCATCTGATTCCCCACCAGCAGTGGTTGTATCAATGTGTGACTTAGGACATGAAGCCCAAAAATCATCCATTGATGCCCCTTGTTCTTGGTACTGGGGACTTCTTTCTTCAGCACTTGATAACCTCGTTATTTTACCAGTGGTCAAAACAAACTCACTAGTGGTTAACGTTGGTGCTATTTAAGAAATTGCCTTCAAGGGAGTCTGACTGATGAAACAACTGTCCAAGTGAAGATCTGTTGATCCATCACTTGTAGTTGCTGCTCCACTTGAACTACCACCAAGAGTTACTTGTAACTCAAGGGGTGTAACCTCCTCAGTTGTTGCTGGGATAGCAGAGGTAGTAGCTTCAGACCCAGTCACTTGTGGAAGTATGCTCTCAGTGATAGGTGATAGAGAGGAACTGGTTTGTGTCTGAGCTATATCAACTGCATGCAACAAAGGTATCATGGATTGTGGCAGTATGATTGATGAGGGGATGGGAGTTGAAAGAGACATGTCCTTGGGATCAGGACTGTGGAAGATGGAGCCAAGTGGATCCAGAGCTTCATAATGTGGAGTCCCTGTGCTTACAACCTGATCCTTTTGTGAGGATGCAGGAGGAGTTTGAGGTAAGGGTGGAGATCTTTATACCGACTACTGTGAGGAAGTAGCAGCAGTGGTTTTTGGTGACATTTGTGTTGTCACTGGCAGTTGCTCTGGAATCTCATCTTCCAGAGTTGCCTTTTTCTTGGGTTTGGTGGGCTTTTTGTATGTTTTCTTTTTGTCTTTTTGGTGATGTCAGGTGTGGGTTTCAAAGCAGTGGTTGTGGTGCTTTGATCACCTGGAGCAGTGGGCTCAACAGTAGATGCCTGAGGAGCAGTGGTGGCTGCTAAATTCTGCTCAGGCACCTCTGTTTTTATTTTTATAGGTGCCATCATTCTTGAAAATGTTTCAGTTGTTAAACCTTTTATTTGACAATAAGCACCTTGTTTGAGCAAATTTTCATTTTCTTTTTCAAATTTTTGTTTAAAATAATAGCTTAGAAACCTTGGAAAAAGTAAAAATGATTTGCTATCAACATTTTTTACCAAGTCATTAAAGATCTCCTGGGAATAATTGTAATTTTCATTATATAAAATAGCATAGCCCAGACTTTGAATCTTTAATGGTATTTCATTAAACGCCGTTGTTTTATTTGAAACACACATCAAAAGTGTGTGAAATAAAAACCTAGGTGCAGAAGGAAAGTAACCTTTTTGTAAGGTATCTACCTTTGATTGTTCTGCATACCCTCTTTTCAGAAAATCAGTTTTCAACTCAGTTTTATCAAAAGAAGTTTTACCTTTCTGATCATCGAGTTTAAAGACTTCTGAGATTGATTGCGGAATAATTTGAATCGCTTTACCCTGTATCGAGGAGTTGATGGCTATGACTTTATCGTCTTGTTTTTCAAGCGTCGCCTTTTTCCAAAACTCTCTCTGGGTTTGCAGGTAAATGGGAGCATCTGCTGTCAACAAAGTTTTGTACTTTGATGCAGACATTGTATCAATGATGGATTCGAAAGTGTGATTGTCTGTGAGTTTTGTGAGTAGACCCAAGTAGTTATGCGGAGATTTGTACTGAATTTCAATGGGTTCTTCGGCCGTTTGAGCGACCTCTTTGGAAGATGGTGTTGATTTTGGTTTAGATTTTGATTTTGATTTTGATTTTGTCATTTCTGAGAAGAAGAGCGAAGAATGATATGAGAAGAAGGGTTGGAAACTGTTTTGAGAAGAGAATTTTTGGAATTCAATTCGACAGTGAAAAGCCCTGTTTGGGGTTTTGATCAGGGTTTTATTTAGGGAAAAGAAAAATGGACGCTGATGTGGCAGCGGTTATAAAGATCTGAAGGCTAAAAACTGACCACGTGTCAACAGCTGATGAAAAGATGAATTATGGAGGACAGTTGTTTTAGGAAACCACTGATGAAGCAAGTATCAGTGGTTGCAATGGTCAAAACGAGGACAGTGGGTGATTTTTACTATCAGTGGATAGTATATCAGTGGTTATAACACAGATTTTGAATATCAGTGCTTACCATGAAGATGGAAGAACAGTGGTTGACTTTCAGCAGTGGACAGTATTTTAGAAAACAGATGTTTGAACAAAGCAGTGGTTAGGGGTAAGGTGATGGAAATGATTTGAAAGCACATTATGTCAGCTACCTTTTAAAGGAATTTTCATTCAAGGTTTTGCCACATGTCAATTTCACATTTTGAAGTTCTATCGATTTCCTGACAGTGGTTTAGTACCCCAGATGATGTACATTTTTTACAGAGGCAACTCATTTTTGCAAAAAAACTTTTAAATTAAAACATGATTACCCAAGTATATTAAGATCTGTTAACAATCAATCTTTTTCACAATGTAAAAACAAACTTGAGTTTGACATGACCTTGACATTTGTACCATTTCCTTTTGATCCATTATGAGAACAATATAACCAATAAAAATAAGGTTATATATCCTGACAGGAGATTAAAACTTTTACTATCAAAAAACCAATAAGATGTTCAAAATATATTATTCTCAAAAGAAAAAAATAATATACCCTGCTTTATTTGAGAAAATCCTTTTTTTTTAAAACATAAAAGGATTTTCTGAAAACAGCATCAAAAGGATCTGGCATAAATTTCCACTAGAGCACTAATCATATCAATCTCAAATTTGTGAAAATGGTCAGTAGTCTGACAGCAGTAGTATTGAATTGTAAATACGTTTTGACCACTGTTTGGTACCATTTTCTTGTTGATTGATTGACAACAGAAATGAGGACACATGATCACAAGAGTTTTTGAGAACCCTATTATAGACTTTGTTACCATGTGAATATTCTGAAAATTTGTCTAGTCCTCTTTTAAATACATTTACTAGGAATACCATTTGTTACCTCAACTTTTCCTGAACCAATGGTTGCACATAGTTGCTTAATGACCACTGTTACCCCAAACTTTTAACTCTTAAGTGTTTTATGTTTATACTCTTTTCTTTTGACTTCAAAAATTTTGAGATAAACACACTTCTGAGTTTTTGTGAATTCTCTTCTTCCCTTTTTACCCTTCCCATTCATAAGTAATGAAATACTTACTGGGAGGTCTTTATTGAAGGAATACTTAATCCAGAATCATTTTGCAGTAATGTTTTGAGAGAATTGGTCATGTTTGCACAAGTTTTTCAACCATTCTCACATTACATATGATACGGACTATGTTGACCCCTGATTTTCTGAATGTATTTTATCATAGTTGATTTTGTCCTTTTAAGGATCCTCAACCTGTTTTTCAATACACTAGATCTAATAACTAAAGTGTTATTTTCCCTCTTTCTACATTAGCAAAACACTAATGCTTTTAAGAACATAGGTTTTGTTAATCTGAGGTTCACACTTTAGCAACAAATATGATGGAAACAACACGAATTTCAAAACAGCAATTGAAATCAAGTTTTCGTAACAAATTATACCACAATTATCAGATAATTTTCCAGATCTGAAAACTATAGGTGATTTATGCATGACCTCACTTGTTGTATGAGATTTGTGTGTCATATGACATCTTGGTTGTTTTACATAGTTTTTGAATAACAGTTTTGAACTAATTACTCGTTACTCTGTTTTTCAACTGAATATAACCAACCTTAGTATCAATGAATTTTTGAGCTGAACTGTTATGTCAAATTGATTGTTAGATCGAATTTGAATGTCCGAGCTCTGATACCAATTGTTAGGATCGGATGCTCTCATGATTATGCTTCTTTGTACAAATTGAACAAATCAAGTAGTAATTTACTGAGTTTAAGTGCAGCGGAAATGAATAACAAACTTTGTAAACACAATCAAAGAGAGAATTTAGTTTTGATAAACATTTGCTTTTCTTAGAGTAGAAAGATTACAATACAAAGCAAAAGATTACAATGCAGGTTTACAAACTAAACTCCCCCTCAGCCTGATACTCCAGTGGTTGGTTGCACAAGATGAAAGGATTGAATTGAGGAGACGAACTTACTCAAAAACGATCAAATGTAACAGTACAGGGTACTGTTCCATTTATAGACAATCCAAACCACTGAGGCATATCAGCTGACGTCACCATGAAAGCGACGTCTAACAGCCTAACAACATGTATCTACTGTTCTTATACAAACACTGCTAATCTTAACCACTGACTATACATAACACATATGACATACTAAACTACTGCTCTCTCTTTACATCAGTGCTTTCCTCAAGGTTGATCAGTCCTTGATTGGGCAGTGCTTTGTCATCAGTAGATTGTACCAGCAGTGCTTAGGTCTCGGCAGTCTTCTGGGCTTCATCAGTAGTATTGAAGAACAGCAACAGTTGTATCCGGACAGTGGATATAAGCCATCAGTTGCTATAATCACTTTCAAGGGGAAAGCCTAATGTAAACAGCTGCTTATTAGGAATCCACTGTTGTGATCCGGTTTTGGCTTTCATTATCTGTTCCTCTGGTAGGGTTCAATCCCAACAGGATTCATGATTATATTATGACTTTAGATGTACTTAACTCCTTTCTTTTAAGCTTATAAATAGAGGCATATGTGATTCATTCTATGCATCAATAAAATATCCATTCACCCAATCTCTCTTTCTTATCTCTATAATGTTAATAGGTTAGTTGTTTCAAACACGTTATCAGCACGCCTTGTTTTTAGAGTTGGATCATATTATCACAAGCGCCATTCCTTTGGATCACACCATCGTAAGGTATAATATATTTTCTAACCATTTTATCATTATTTTCTCATACATGATCCATATTGTAATTCACACTAGTTTGGGTTGTGTTAGAGACTTGTTCATACTATCCATCGTAAGGTCTACAAAATTACACATTATAATATAATGTTAAATACAATCATATTTAGTTTATGTTTATTTCGTGTATATACATTTCGGATGTGTACATGATTAACTAACACATTATTAACTACCATTGATATATGAGTGGGTATACTGTGTATTAATCTTTGTAAACAAAATTTAGAATTTGATGTGTAATCTCTAAACGCCTTAACACGTAACTATTTTGTTAACCTTGTTTTTCTTTGTAGTCAATAATTGTTATCCCAAATATTATTTAATTGGATTATAATTTTGAATAACATACATTAATGATTGCATATTTCTTTAATATAGATAATCATGTCGAATCTTGCAAAGCTTGAGTTTATGGATTTAGACATCACTGGAAAAAAATATTTATCATGGGCTTTGGATGTTGAAATCCATCTAAATGCCAATAACCTTGGGGAAACAATTAAAGAAGGAAATGAAACGAGTACCCAAGATATAGCAAAGGCAATGATTTTCTTATGCCACCATATTCATGAGTCATTGAAAAATGAATATCTCACCATCAAAGATCCACTCGTCCTATGGACCAATTTAAAAGAAAGGTATGACCATCAGAAAACAATAATATTACCAAGAGCTCGTTATGAATGGATTAATTTAAGGTTGCAAGACTTTAAGTCTATAAGTGAGTATAACTCAACAATGTTTAGAATCACATCACATTTAATTCTATGTGGTGAAAATATTACTGATAAGGAGATGTTGGAAAAAAACATTCTCCACCTTTCACGCCTCAAACATTGTCTTGCAACAATAATATCGTGAAAGGGGCTTCACCAAATACAGTGACTTAATATCATGTTTGCTTGTGGATGAGCAAAATAATGAGCTACTAATGAAAAACCATGAAACTCGTCTGGTTGGTACAACCCCATTCCCAGAAGTGAATGTGGCAACATATAATGACCAAAGTGGAAGTCACGGACGTGGTCGTGGTTATTAACGTGGGCGTGGTCATGGTCGTAGTCATGGATGTGGTCGTGGACGTGCATATGGTCGGGGGAATTATCATGGTGTTCAATTCAAAAATAGAAGAACCCACCAGAAGTTGCATGATAATGAAAAGAAATCCAATGATGAAAGAGGTAAAAAGAAAAGTGGAACCTCATCGAATGCATGCTATCGTTGTGATGGTAACAACCACTAGGCTGGTACATGTCGTACATCCAGACACTTGGTAGAGCTTTACCAACAATCTATAAAAGACAAACAAAAAGGAATAAAGACAAATTTCACATATGAAGATGGAAATGTTGATGTCCCAAGTGGTGAAAAGGACCATACTAATGCAACTAATCTGGATTATGATGATTTCCTTATCGAGCAAGCTAATTTGGATGATACAAACCAGTTGGATACTCGCAATTTTCCCTACGCGTGAATGACTATATTTAAAATTATGCTATTTCCTTGTTGTTTTATTAAGACATTTTGTTTGGGATTTCGTTATGTTTTGGTTTGAAGTATTTTGGGGCACTTTATGGAATTGTTATGTTTAATGTTAGGATCTGAGTTTCTTTTGATTGTGTTTGTTTAATAAGAATGAAGATGAAACATAGATGTATTGCAGTGGAATTAAATGAAATAAACTTTCAACACACAATCAATGGAAGAATAAGTTTCAGCAAACATGTTTGACATATAATTGAATGATTGTATTTATTACAACAACCAATTACAATGCATGCATGCACAAATCTCCCCCTTAGCCTGAGCTCACTTGATTGTTCGTACAGAATGACTTGGTGAAGATGAGCTAATAGAACAGTACATGGTACTGTTCTATTTATAGTACAGAATAACCACTGAGCATCTTTGGTTGACGTCACCATGAAAGTGACATCTAACCTCCTAACAACCTACAACCACTGATCACTACAAACACCGATGTCTAAACAACTGATTACGAATAATTCAAAGCATAAACTAAACTACTGATTCTTCATTCCACTGTTATAGCTCCAGCAGTGCTTTGGGTCTTCAGTAGTACTTGAGACATATCAGTAGATTGACCATCAGTGCTTTATCTTCAACAGTCTTTAGTTCAACAGCAGTTCTGAAGAGCAGTACTTGAGACCATCTGATGTTAGAGCCACTGTTCAAGGGAGAAGACTTGTACAAACAACTGCTTATTATAAATCCACTGATCTGAACCAGTTTTGGCTTTATCAACTGTTCCTTTGTAGGGTTCAATCCCAACAATCTCCCCCTGGAACAGATGATGCCAAAACACTTCATTATTCTGGATCTTTATTGCCTCATCAAGAATTCCCTAACTTGCCCTTTGAATTGTAATTCAAAGTTCATGGAATCCTCATCATCTTCATCCCTGCATAGTTGAAGCTCAAGGAGATCTTGCAAATCTTTTACACTCAGGCCAAGTGCATTTTCCCTTGATATATGCTTAACTTCACCACTGGACTTGAGCAGATTTAATACGTGGGTCTTTTGATCAGACTTCCACTTTAGTATTTTTGAGTCCAGTGGGTTTCTTGGGAGAGTTTTTATTTTTGATGAGTTTGGAGAAGGAGGCCTGGTTATGACAACTTTGGCAAGGTCTTGAAATTTTGCTAAGTCTAGATTTTTTGCCAACATTGTCTGAAGAACCATCTTCATAATGTATTCTTCTTGAGCCTTGTCTTCTTTTGCTTCAGTATCCATCTGCTTTTGCTTCCTTCTTTGATAAAGGATAGCAGCAGGTGGAGCAGTAGATCTTCTAATTGGCAAGGCCTCTTTGACTGGAACCACTGCTTCTGGATAATCTGGCTTTTTGGGAGTAGTGGGATCTTTCTTCCTTAATTCTTCCAACCTTTTGTAGGTATCTAACACTTTCACCTCTGTCCACCTTGTAACCTGATTCCTTGACCCATAGTCTGCAGCTATAAGCTCTTCTTTCATTCTTTTCAGCTTCAAAGCCCTTTCTGCACTACGTCAAAAAAGGCTTAAGGCCACACAAAAAAAGTGTGACCATACGCCTTTTGCCACACTTTTTTTTTCCAACTCAAGTGTGACCAAAGGTCGAGTCATCGTAGGTATTATACGGCCATATTCACGTTTAGTGGCCGTAGCAACTTAAAAGTGTGGCTAAAGGGTACCACTATTTCTTGCTGGAATCAAAATTTTGTACAATAAGTGTGGCTAAAGGGTAGCAGCAGCCGCATGAATTTATTGTATGTGTGGCCATTTCTATTATATAGTCACTTAAAAGTTTGTTTTAGCCACATCAATTAAAAAATGTGACAAAAAGAGTTGTTGTAATCAAGCATTTCATTCATTAAGTGTGACTAAATGATAGTAGTGGCCACATGAACTCATTGTATGTGTGACCATTTTATAGACACGCAAAACAATTTTATAATTTTAAAAGTGACTATTGTCTAACCTTTAGTCACACATAAAGTTTTATAATTTTAAGTGTGTCTATTGTTTAACCCTTAGTCACACATTCTTTTTTTTTCTCATGGCATTTGCTATCATTCCGCCATATAAAAAAATAAAGTGACGATAGTGTGGCTATTGTTTATGTAAAGCCACATGACTTTTTGTGCTTTTAAGTGTGGCTAATGGCTAACATTTGGTCACATACAATTTACTTTTTTCATGACATTTGCTATCATTCTGTCACATAAAAAACAAAGTAATGATAATGTGGCTAATGACTATGTAAAGCCACATGAAAGTTTATAATTTTAAGTGTGGCTATTATCTAACATTTGGTCACACATATTCATTTTGTGCATTACGTATGCTATCATTCTGTCACACCAAATTAAACAAAATGGCATGGTATGACAAATGATTATGTAAAGCCACATGATATTTTGTGTTTTCAAGTGTGGCTAATGGCTAACTTTTGGTCACGCATAACTTTTTCTCCTATGATGTGTGGTATGGTTTCGTCACACAAACAAAAAACAAAGTGCCTATAGTGTGGCTATTGTCTAACATTGGTCACACATATTAATAATGATTCCATGTGGCCATTTTTGTATAATTAGCATTTTTATATTATTTTTCTTTTGTAAATGAAAACAATACCAAACATAAGAAAACTTAAAACCAAATAATATTAACAATAATAAACCAAAATCCATACATAAGTTTAAAATTTAAATACCAAATACATAAGCTTCTAATCAAAAGAAACCTCCAAATGATGCAACAAGTGCAAACCCATCTGCTCCAATTGCTTACATAATGGTGTCTGTTGTAGGAGCTAATGCATAATCACCTGAAGCAAACCTTAATCAGTTACTGAGTGACAATAAATACTTTGTTTGCTTCGGATGCTATCCGTGTGAAATCTGAACACCACCAACTCCCCTTCCACCAGCTACTTTCTGCACTTCGTTAATCTCCCTACAAAAGACAATTGTTTAAAGATAAGACATTTAGTCAAAATCTTGAAGGAGCCTACATACACAAAAAATATAGGTAAAAAGATCTTAAAGGGCCAGTAAAACATTTAGTCACCACGTAGAAAAACAAATGCCTTAACTTTTTAATACTTTTTCTGGTTCTCTGCCACCAACCGTTCTCTCATCTATATAGCAAGGTATATTAGAGATATATTAGTAAAACAAAGGAGATGAAAATCACAGAAGAAATTATTGATGTTGATATATGTACTTACTTGAACTAGAAGATCAAGTTGCATAGAGGGCGGTAAAAAAGCTAAATCTGCAGGATCAATCTTTCCTTCTAGTGTTGGCTGATAAATGATTAGGTTGGAAATGTGTTAAAAATAGGTGAGCCAGCAAAGACATAGTAAGAGAATTCTTCTGTAGCATGCTAAGTATCACAAAAGTAAACATATTGACCATACTTAATATGAAGAACATGTTCAGTTTTCTCCATCTAGATGCTGGTCTATGTTCAAGTTGCATTACTCAATGTTAAAATAAACACACATTCTAATCCACATAAGTAACAAGTTGTATTGCTATGTATAAGGAATAATATGGAAGTAAGAAATCTGAGACTTGCATAACCTTTGTTAGACTCTATATAACTTCGCTCATTATAGACCTACATATCTTATACCCATATTTAATTACAATAACTTACAAGTAGCGTCTCTTCATCTTCTGCCTCATCTTCATCTTTTGCAAGATCCCCAACACCAGATGTAGACGCATCATCTATAAAACCTCCACCTTCATCTGCAAGATTTGCTGAAAGTTAGAAGTTAGACATAGCAATGTTACGCCTTTGTGTGATTGTGTGTGTCTGTAATACACTGGCAGTCTATGCCAATACATATATGTACTTGTTAAAAAAACAAACATAAATTACAGCCTGATTTCCATAAACTAATTACCTTACTCATATATAATAGCATAGTGTAATCAAACTAGAAAACAGAAGAATAAATGAAAAAAAGCGCCACAAAAATATTTTGATTTTCAAAAAGTATAAAAAATATAAAAAGTTAAAAATATATACACAAACTAGTGGTATCAAACCCGCACGTCGCGTGGGGTGAAAACTTTGTCTGGTCCAATGCACTCATCACGACAAACAAAATAAAAGATCTAAAAAATATAGTCGTAATATGTTCAAAATGTGTTCCCTTTATTAGAAATATATGATTCACTATTGTCCATATCCATTAAGGCCTAATATGGTACATCGTTCATTAGAAATATATGATTCACTATTGTCCATATCCATTAAGGCCTAATATGGTACATCAACACATATATGATTAGGGATACGCTCCGTACCTGTACTAAAAATGTTCGATACGGTACAGGTACCGAGATGGTACGAGTATTTGAAAGTAAAATTCCGTAAAATACTTGTACCGTATCGAACTAAAACTACTCGTACGAAAACACCAAAAAGTGGGTGTTGAATCGGTACCGAAAACAATTTTGCAGAGGAAATTCGGTACGGTACTAATATATTAACATATTATTTAGAAGAAAGTGAGTAATAAAAAAGTTGGTTTAAAATATATAATATTTAATAATAGTTTGAATTTTAAATAAGTAGTAAGATTTTTTTGTTTTTTAATACTAAATAATTATTTTTTTAAATGAAAATAATATTTGAGAGGAAAGTATTAGTATGAGATATTTTGGGGGGAAATTTTAGTATGAAATATTTTGAGGAATTTTTAGGATGAAATATTTTAGGGGGGAAGTTTAAATTTTAGGATGAAATTTTTTGGGGGGGATTTTTAAAGATGTAGTAAGGTTAACATTTGGTCACACTTTTTTCCGTGACATTTGATATCATTTCGTCATACATAATAAACAAAGTGATTGTGGTGTGACGAATATCTATGTAAAGTCACATGAAATTTTGTAATTTTAAGTGTGGCTATTGTATATCTTTGGTCATACAAAATAATATATGTGGTCATTTGTATTAGCTTTTAACAACATTTTCAAACATTTACTATGGCCGTACATCATATTTGGCCACTCATTTCTAGTGTGACTGTTTTTTCTTAACGTGTGGCTAAAAGTCTCTGATATATCTGTTTTTAGTCACATGAAACAAATATTGTGGTTGTAGATCATATTTGGCTACACATTGCTAGTGTGGCTACTAAAAGTCATTGTTTCTTTCTTAAAGTGTGGCTAAATGATTTGAATGAATGTGTTATTGGTTACATGAAAACAAATATTGTGGTCGTAGATCACATTTGGCCACACTTTGCTAGCGTGTCTAATAATTGTCACAGTTTTTTTCTTAAAGTGTGGCTAAAAGGGTCAAATACATGTACTTTTGGTCACATGAAACAAAAATATGTGGCTATAGATCACCTTTTCCCACACATTTCAAGTTGTAGCTAATACATGTCACATAATTTTCTAAAAGTGTGGCTAAATATTCTGAACTGGTATACAATTGTCACATTAATAATATAATGTGTGGCTAAAAGTGTTTTAAAATGTTATGAATAACCTTTAGCCACATAATTTTTCAAATGTGTGACTGGGCGGTTTTGCCAAAAGTGTGGCCGTAGCCTACTTTTGACGTAGTGCTGGTACATTCTTTTTATAATTGGACCAGACTGGAGGAGTTTTCTTTATTTTGTCAGCAAGCATCTTTTGAATTCTTGTTATCTTCTCTTTGAGTTCACTGATGGTCCATTCCTGTACTGATACTTTTCTGCCCTATATTTCTTGTATGCCATGATGTGCTCAATGTTTCAAGCTTTCATCATCCTTTTCTGATAATTCCTGACAAAGGTCTTTTGAGAACTGCTCTAAAGTTCTGACTCCGGTGAGCAGATATTGCAAATTCCTCTGAATGTCTTTGTCAGACTTTCCCTTTGTGTCTCTTTGTGATATATCCTCTGCTTGTTTAGCCTTTAATTGAAGATACTCTTCTAAGTTTCTTGGCAAAGGATAACATTGAAGAGATGGAAGTTTCCTCTTTTCAGGATCATCTTCAGAGTAGAAGGATTTGATCTCCTCCCTGACTGCCGAAAGATCTGAAGGATATTGTACTCCCAAAAGGACTAAGGCAGTGTTTGGATCAAGGGCTTGAACTGAAGAGATTGGAACAGGGTTTGGAATAGTGGCTAGGATCAGAGGTTGTGAAGATGTTGGAAGTGGAGAAGTGTCATCTTCAAGTACAATATTTGTTACCGTTCTCCTTTTGTGCTTTGGAGTGGTTGGTGGTGTATTTGTGGGTTGAGTGGTGGTGTTTGAAGTGATGGGTGACTGACTAATAGCTGTTGAAACAACTGGTGTTTCAACCACTGTTGTCACTACAACTGTTTATGTATGAACTGTTGTCTTCTGCTTTTTGGCAGGTGGTTTTTGTGATGGTGGTGTTGTTTTTGGTATGGCAGTGGATTGAGTGTTGGTTGATGAAATGGTGAATGCAGTAGTTGAAATAACATCTGTTGAAACCACTGAAGTATCAACAACTGTTGATACACCATGTGTCTCAACATCTGTTGGCTTGGAGGTTTTGTGGCACCCGAGGAGATCCATAGTCATCTTAGTCTGTCACTTCATTTTTCATGAGACTGCTAATCAAATTACGGGACGAAATTTCTTTCAAGTTGGGGATGATGTGACAACTCGAATTCCCGAGGTTAATTATATTTGCATCCCTTCTATCTATATTCGTCATACGTTGTGATCTTGTGCTTATTGTGTGAAACTGTTCTAGTGGGGTTAAACTAAATGATTATGAGTCTATGGGTTTCGAGAATAGTATGTATGATGTATATATGTGATTAAGTTAGGGCCGCACATATAGGTGGGCCACACACACACGCCTTAGTTCTCTAGAGTACCTCGGCCCACACATGAATCCGGCCCGAGTCGTAAGAGCCCACCTCTCGCAAGCCCAAGTCAAATCCGAGCCCATCTTCCCTTTCCCCTTGTTTACCTATATTATGTATTAGAATACATAACTACTTGCAAACCCTATGTTCCCTCTAAACTAGCGGCAGTAAACTCTTATCGAGGCATCATCTCCTCCGGTCGAGTCTTTTGGTTAGTAGATTCGTATTTGTGTTAATTCTTAATTGTTTGTTTTGTTTATGCATGAACTTGATTAACAGATTTTTATGTGTATATGTGATGTTCGTGTAAGTTAGGGTTCTTTGTACGTAATTCTGTTAATCAAACTGATAAGAACAAAGCTAGAAGTATTCATGATAGCATTTGGAAAAACAAAGAATGTGTGTTAGGATTATTTCGATGATGGGGTACTCGGATCAGGATCGAACGGATGGGTAATGATTACTAGATTTTCTTTAGTTTGGGCATATGATTGAAATCAGTGTGAATGATAACTATTGCTTGTTGATGATAGGAATAGGTAGTTTGTTAATGTCTTCTTGCGGATTAAGTTATAGGAAGGGTCTCCATATTTGATCGATGCTTATGCTAATTGTTGATGATATCTGTTATCTATCATGTAACCATATTGATCTAAATTGGTCGGGAAGGTTATGTGAGGGTTTGGGAAGGAAGTACACGTACCTCACCTGGGCCGCACACACACATATGGCCTGCACGGGTGCTCGAATGTAAGATGGGCTTCACGCGTGCCCCTGGCCTGTTTTACTATCGGGCTGTACAACTCGAGGGCCGCACACAGGGATACGAATGCACTCCTTTGTGGACTGGTCACATTGGGCCGCACACTTCTGATGTGTGCCGGGCTGCGCAACAAATCACAACATTCAGTTGGGCCCAAACCCAACTGGGCCCACGTCATTGATTAGTCCTTTATACTTGTGATACAAAATGTTGGTGATCCGAATATGTGTTATGTGTGGACCTGGACATTTATCTGGGCCACGTATTGAATATTTGGGCCTGGTTATGCTGGATGGGCCGCATAAAAGAAGCAGATCATATCTTCAAACTGGACCGGTGATGTTAGGCCACACACTACACGTCGTACACCCGGATTTGGGCTTCGAACTAACATGAGTATATGTTGCATGATAGATGTTTAGGGTTGTTAACTTGTACTTAAAATGATACCATGTAAATGAACAGAATGAGAGTCCAAGGCACCTATTGTATAGTATTATGATGTATGCTATGGTTGTTTGGGTTGTATGATCACATGTTATAATCTGAATGATATTATGTGGTACTAGTTGTGTGATATGTGTAAATAATATAAGATTAAGTGTTATGCCACTGATATATGATGGTAACCATACTAGGGTTTGGTCGACCAACTGTAAACAAGTAACTAGTCTTACCGAGCAAACCAAAGGTGAGTTCATTCCTCTTGAGCATGCGTCCCGGTGGTTGGGACAGTCATTGGGTATCCCTGAGAGGGATAGGTTTTGGGTAAATCAATTGGGTATTCCTGAGAGGAATACGTCTTGTGAGTAAAATCGGGAATGTTGGATAATATACTCATCCTATCACCTTTAAGTCCCATCTTGTTTGTTACCTGAGAGGTAACGGAGTATTAGTTGGTAGCGCTATCTAGGTTTGGCACCCTCACCTCGTACCTGAGAGGACGGGTGTGAACTAATGACTCAGTCATGCCCAATGCTTTGATAGGAGCATTGGGGAACGGGCAAAATAAATCTGGAGCCGTCTTGTATTCGGGGTATTATCAACATTGTAATCAATGAACGGAATTAAACACTTGGTAACTAACGTTTTCGTAAAACTATGAACTCACCAGCGTCGTCTGATACACGTGTGTGCATGCTCGCAGGTCATAGGTATGTCTGGATGTGGAACTTGCTGTTTGGATGCTGGAGTGGTCATGGGTCGAGATACATGGAAACGCGATTCGCGTCTAATGGTTATCATACATATGGTTTAGGAACCACTTAATTGATAATTTATGCTTCCGCTGAATATGATGATTTGTATTTATTGTTTTGTAACACTTTATGTTAATGAATGAAAGTTTTATTTAAAATTTCGTATGAGTTCAATGTGATTGGTGGCTAGATCCTGGTTCGTCACACGCCTCGCGGAGGTTTCCGCTTGGGGTATTTTTGGGGGTGTGACAGGTTTGATGTGAGGAACTTTTGGGGATTTGAGGAGTATGTTTGGTGGTTTTGGAAGGTGTGGTTTTCGGTTGGCTAACCTTTCTGGTAGGCTTTCTTCGTTTAGTTGTAGAAGTATCTTGCTCTTCCTTTTCCATCATAACTTTCTTCTCTTGTTCAAATCTTTTTGACCCTTTTATTTCCATAGTCTCTTTCTTGTTTGCTTTTTGATCAGCAAATGCATTTTGAGTCACATCAACCTTTTTAGCACCATCTGGCCTTGGAATTTCTTCCACAGGTTTAGACTTGAGATCTGGTGGCATATACAAACCTTCTTTACCTTTCTTTCCTTTCTCCCCCTTTTTGGCATCATCAGGGTTTTCTACAAAAACAACTGTAGGAGGAGAAGTGTCAGTGGTTTGGAGCAGATGAGCTTTTATGGCCTTTATATCAGCTTGAGTATCTTTATACCTAGCTTCCATCATATTTTTGAACTTTTGAAGCTGAATCTCATGTTGGTGATCAGCATACTGTCTTTGTTTATGAAGCATAGGTTGAAACAAGTGCCATAGCTCAGTTGGGGATGGAGCAGATGTTACAGCAGTGGGTCGAGCTCTTTGAGATTGTAACAACTGTTGCAGCATATTTTTTATATCTGCAACAGATGTTTCAACGTTGTCTACTCTCTCCGTCAATTCTTTGTATTTTAAACCATCACCCAAATGAATGGGATCATCTGATTTCCCACTAACAGTGGTTGTATCAGTAGTTGTCTTAGGAAAAGTTTCCCAAAAATCATCCACTGATGCCCCTTGTTCTTGGTACTGGGGACTTCTTTCCTCAGCAGTGGTTACCTTAGTAAACACACCAGTGGGTAATGGAAACACACTAGTGGTCACCTTGGTTCCCAAAGAGAAAATTGCCTTCAATGGAGTCTTACTAATGAAACTACTGTCCAGGTGTAAATAAGTGGATTCAACACCTGTAGTAGCTGCTCCACTTGAACTACTTACAGGAATTACTTGTAACTCCTGCAGTGTAACCTCCTCAGCTGTTGATGGGTTAGCAATGATAGAGGAATCAGACTCAGTCACTTGTTGATGTATTTTCTCAGTGATAGGTTTTTTAGAAGAACTGATTTTGTCTGATCCATATCTAGAGAATTCAACAGGGGTAGAAAAGATGGTGGAATTTGTGAAGTGTGGATAGGGGTGGAAAGAGAATTTGCCCCGGGAGCAGGGCTGTGGAAGATGGATTCAAGTGAATCCAGAGCTTCATAATGTGGTGTCCCTGTGGATACAACCTGATCCTTTTGAGAGGATGCATGAGGAGTTTTAGGCTCAGGTTGAGATCTTCCAGAAGATCCTTTTTGGAGGGTTTGGGGGGCTTTTTGGTAGTTTTCTTTTTGGGTTGTTTGGTATTTTTGGTGTGGGTTTCACAGCAATGGTTGTGCTACTATGATCACCAGGAGCAGTGGGCTCAACAGTAGGGACCTGAGGAGCAGAGGATGTCTCAACTAAATTTTGCTCAGGTTCCTCTGTTTGTGTTTTAGAAGGTTTGGACAGCCTTGTGAAAGTTTCAGAAGACAGGCTGTTTATTTGAAAAGGATTTCCTTGGATAAGCACATGTGCACTATCCTTTGGAATTTTCTTTTGTAAATAAAAACTTAAAAACCTCAGAAACAATAAAAATGGTTTTTTTCTTTTCTTTGATATTATTAACATTCTTGACCATGTCATTGAAAATCTCCTGGGAGTAGTTATTATAGCATAACCCAAGTATTGGATTTTCAATGGTATTTCATTGAAAGCTGTTGTTTTTTTTTTTTGACACACACATGAGGAGGGTATGGAATAAAAATCTCATGGGAGGAGGAAAACTCCCTTTTTGCAAAGTATCTTTTTTCATTTGTTCTTCATACCCCCCTCAATCAAATCAGTGTGATATTCTTCCTTTGGGAAAGAACTTTTACCTGTATGATCATTGATTTCAAAAACCTCAGAAATGGTTTTTGGTGTGACATCAACCTGAATTCCCCCTACGGTTGAAGTAATAGCCCAGGACTTTTTGTCCTGAACTTCAACTTGTGCATGTTTCCAGAAATCACGGAGGGTATCAAGGTAAATTGGTGCGTTACAAGTCAACAAAGTTTTGTACTTTGAAGACGAGAGAGTGTCAATAATGGAGTGAAAAGTTGTGTTTTGACTTTTTTTTCAAGTGTACACAAGTAGTTATGAGGGGTTTTTAGTGCGAGAGCCATGGTGATTTGAAGGTAGTTGCGAGATGAAGAAGAAGATGAGTGATTTGAAGGTTTTTTTATGGAAACTGCTTTTGAAAGGAATTTTGAATTCGATTCGACAGTGAAAACCCTGTTTGGGTTTGAAAGGAAAAAGTGAATGCTGACATGGCAGTGGTTACAAAGATCTGACGGCTAAGTACTGTCCACGTGACAACCTCTGATAAATAATGGAAGACAGTTGTTTAGGTAACCACTGATGAGCAATATCAGTGGTTTACAATGGTGAAAATGAAAACAGTGGCTGACTTTTAACTATCAGTGGATACCCATCAGTGGGTTAAAACACTGATGTTTGATCAAACAGTGATTAACAAGGAATATGAAGGAACAGAGGTTGTCTTTCAGCAGTTGAAGAAATCAACAGAACAGATGTTTGAACCAAAACAGTGGTTATGGCAGACTTTTAAGGATTAATGAAAATTTTTCATTTTTAGCTATTTTTAAGGATAGATTTTTGATTTTCTGAAAAACATTTTAATGCTTTTTATTCACACAAAAAAAAAACAGGATTTTGCCTGTTATTCCATGTTAAGCATGCCAATCCTAGAGATCAAGCTTTCAAAGGTGGATGTGTCTAAAGCCTTTGTTAGCACATCTGCCAGCTGATCTTTAGTTGGAACATGGTGCAGAGAAATCAAACCTTTTTCATAGCAATCCCTCACAAAATAATGTCTGATGTCAATGTGCTTGGTGGTTGAATGTGAAACTGGATTTTTGATGATATTTTCTGATGCCTGACTGTCCAACATGAGAGGTGTCTTTAAGGCAGTGATACCAAAATCCAGCAATTGATTTTGAAGCCATAACAGTTGGGTTGTACAGCTTGCAGCAGCTATATACTCTGCCTCAGCAGTGAATGTAGAAACAGCTGGTTGTTTTTTTGCTTTGCCAAGACACTAAGCAACTGATTAGGAATTGGCACCCTCCTAAAGTGGACTTCCTTGTTGTGTTACATCCAACAAAGTCACTGTCTGAGAAACCTGAAAGCTTGTTATTTCCTTCAGCTGGATAACAGATACCAAGTGTGGGAGCACCTTTTAAGTATCTGAATATCCTTTTCATAGCAATAAGATTTGACTTTCTAGGGGCTGATTAGGATCTTGCACAAACACATGTTGCAAACATGATGTCTGGCCTAGACGCGGTTAGGTACAATAAAGACCCAATCATGCTTCTATACAGAGATTGATCAACCAAATCATCCTTCTCATCAGACATGACTATCTTGGTGGTTTCTATGGGTGTACTAAATGGTTTGCAATCATTCATATCAAATTTGTTCAAAAGTTATTTGGCATATTTGCCTTGATGAATGAAAGTACCATTTTGCAGTTGCTTTACTTGGAGACCAAGAAAGCACTGTAGTTCACCCATTGCACTCATCTCAAACTCAGCTGTCATGAGTCTTCTGAACTCTTCACACATTTTTGAACATGTGCTTCCAAAAATGATGTCATCCACATAAATCTGGACAATCATCAAGTCTTTCTCTCTCCATTTTAAAAACAGTGTTTTGTCAATTTTGCCTCTTGTGAAACCAATAGAGAGAAGAAATGTGGAAAGAGTTTCATTCTAGGCTCTAGGTGCTTGTTTCAGGCAATACAAAGCTTTGTTTAGCTTGTAGACATGATTTGGATTAAATGGATTCTCAAAACATAGAGGTTGACAAACATATACCTTTTCTTGAATCTTACCATAGAGGAATGCACATTTGATATCCATTTGAAACACCTTTATGTTATGGTTGACAGCAAAGGCCAGGAACAGTTTGATAGCTTCCAATCTTGCTATAGGGGCAAAAGTTTCATCATAGTCAATGCCCTCTTCCTGTCTGAACCCTTGAACCACTAGCCTTGCTTTATTCTTGACAACAATGCCCCTTTCATTAGTTTTATTTTTAAAGACCCACTTTGTGCCAATAGGACTCACACCCTCTGGAAGTGGTACAAGCTCCCACACTTGTTGTCTTTTAAACTGTTGGAGCTCTTCCTGCATGGCCTCTACCCAATTGTTTTCTTTTAGTGCCTCTTGGTACTTGACTGTGAGGATTTCACCAGAATATCATTCAAGATCTCTCACCAGATGCCGTTTGATGACCAGATCTGTGAGAATTTCACCAGATCGATGAAGGTCTACAACCCTTGGGGGACGGAAGAGAGTGATGGTGGTGATGATCCGGTTACAGGCTTCTATACGGTGTGACAGTGGTGGTCCTTAACAGCCACCATACATTGTTGACGGTTCCATGGTTAAAATGAGGAGAAAGACAACGCCAAAAAACCCTAGCCGCCGCTTCCCGCGGTGGTAGCTAGGGTTCAGGCGAAGTCTCCAACGAAGCTCCGGTGAGTTCTCCTCTAATTACATGTTCCATCGGTTTTTAGTTTGGTTTGTGTAATGAAAATTGTGACCATTACCAGTTGTAATGACAATGGTTCTCACACTCGAGCTCAGGTAGAGAAGACTAGGCTTCCAGCGAAGGTAAAACCATCAGAAGCTAAACCAATGTATCATCTTCATCTTCAAGTCTTATAGTTTGCTTCTGATTCTTTGTAGGCAAGGTAATTTAATACAAAAGACAAAATTATATGAAGAAGATGACGGGTATTTGTTATGTTTTTCAACTCGTATAGCAGGACATTGTACAGTTTAGGATTTATTGCAGAGTTTATCAGTTTTAGCCTTTGTTTAGAGCTAAAGGTGAGATGTGTCTTTGTTGTTTGCAGGAGGTTGCATTCGTGTAGCAGGAGAGTGTGAATGCTTTAGGGGTTGTGCAGGTAAAATAGTTTGAATTTAGTAGAAGATTATATATTCTTTGTTACATGTTTTAACTGATGGAGACTTAATTTTGTAGGAAAGTGCACAACACAATAGTTGAAACCTTGGTGTGCTTCATGTTTTAACTAACATGGTAGTGCTTGTAGCCTCCATCGGACCAGTTGGGGCTTTGATTGGCGATGTAGGGCTTTGGTTATCTCAAATTGTAGGTAATTTCATGTTAAACCAAATCATTTATTTCAATTATGTTGACTAAATCAACTTCATTCCATTCAAAATTGACTTTTTTTATGAGCTATGCCCAATTCATGAAGTGAAACCAGTGTTTGTTGATATGTTTTAATGAATTTAACCATCAATTTTTTTCCCAAAAAAACTGTGATAGACAATTCTATTATGTAATTAAGTTTTATGTATGTAATTAAGTTTCATGTTAGAATAACTTGTATAAATTTTAGGACTTTCTAGCAGAAAAATTTGATCTGATTGAATGACTTTCTAGCAGAAAAATAAAGTTTAGGACTTTCTATTTGGGTGGGGTTAAGTAATGGGTCAAAGTTTGTTATGGACAAAATAGAGGTTTTTATTCTGCTGGTCGTGTAGGTTTGGCCCACAAACACCATAATTTTCGTTTTACAAGCTATTTTCTGAATAATTTATATTAAATAGGATTACAAAAACTAAATTGTTACATTAATAATCCAAAATATATGGAGTGAAGCTATGAGAGACCGAAAAATTGAAGAAAGATCTTCTAGAAGAAGTTATGATATGGAGGTAGTAGGATCATTGTCTTGAGGACAATAGACACTAAGTTAACCCGAGGGGAACCTTCTGGTGTCAATCGTGGTAGAGCTTTGATATATTTATAAGGTAACTATCTTTTTTATGTGTGCCTCTATCATTATTTGATTGTGGATAATATGGTTTTATTGGATTTCACGTACTCTGTAACAGGACAACATTGCGACGATCATTGATGAGAAAGTCCTCAATGATTGCTTAAATGTGATCAGAGTTTGAACTTGAATTGATTATTTGGTGGGTTTCTGATTTGGCGTCGTTGGAGTTCTGTGAGAGGTATCTAGGGTTGAAGAGTGGTGTGTCGTTTCTAGCTGATGCGAATAAGGCCCCGATTCTTCCAACTGGTGATCTTCCTGAAGGGTTTGATTGGCGTGATCATGGCGATGTTACTCCTGTTAAAATTCATCAGGTATGTTTATTGATCGACAGCCAGGTTCCGGTTTAGATTGGCAATTTCATTTGATTTTGGTTTCAATCTTATAGATCATTATTTAATAGGTAATTATGTGTTGATGGGTTTGTTATGTGTATAGATAAAATTAAATTACAGATCATTATTTAGTAGGTAATTATGTGTTGATGGGTTTGTTATGTGTATAGAGTACCATTGTTGATGGGAAGAATCCCGGGTTTAGATTGGCAATTTCATTTGATTTAAAATTTCGATTGTTTGATCTGATTTTGTGGTTCTTGTGTTTTTGGGGTTGTTACTTTCAAGAATCAGAAGACGTGAAAATGAATATGAGCATCGAAACTGCATACCAAAAATCAGTCGATACAGTTTTGAATTGGATCAATAAAGAAGTAGATACAAATATTACACAAGTTGTTTTCCGAAGCTTTTCTCCTGTCCATTTCAGGTTCACATTCATCTTTTTTATCTTGAATGTGAATGATCGAGTGGAGGGGGGGTCAGGTAAACCTAACATTCTTTTCATGATTCGTCTTGAATCTATGTTTATTTGTGATCAATCATCGAAAAATAACGGTAATTGGTCCGATTTCTAGGTCAACGAACTTGTGTTAAAGAGATTAGTTTATTCAGTTCATTTTTATAGATCTGGTTATGTGTTAATTAAAGCGTGTACACTATTTGAAAATGATTTTGTTTCAAGTTTAGTTACATACCCATGATTTGCATTTGAATCTTTAGTGTTAGCTCTTGATAAAAATAGAATTTTTTATTTGATTTTTGGCAGAACAGCTTCATGTTTCTTGAATCTTGATTTGAATACTTTTGTGTCAAGCTTTGTTTGTTGCCTGTTTTGCCCGTCCCTGATCTTTAACCAACTCATGCATTTCTATTTTAATGTTTTTTTAGAATTTACACATCTGAAATGATTTTGTTTCATGTTTAGTTACATACCCATGATTTGGATTTGAATCTTTAGTGTTTGTTCTTAATAAAAATTGAATATTTGACAGTTTTGCCCTTCCCTGATCCTGATCCTTAACCAACTCATGCATTTCTATTTGTTACTTTTTTTTAGGATTTACACTTCTGAAATGATATTGTTTCAAGTTTGGTTAGATACCTATGACTTGGTTTTAAATCTTTACTGTTTGTTCTTAATAAAAATTGAATCTTTTCCATTTGATTTTGCAGAAGAGCTTCTGTGTTTCTTGAATCTTGCTTTCTGCAAATATGGGTAGGGGTAGAGGAAAGGGAAAAAAGTTCACTTTGACTAACAATGACGATACCGAAAGTGGTGAAGAAGAAAGAATTCCGGCCCAAAAGAGAAGGGGCATGCCTCAAAAACCCTTAGTGGATGAAATCGACAAAGATATTGAAAAAATAGAAGACGAAGAGAACTCTAAATCGAACGACGTTGTATCAGACAAAGATGGGAAGGTAACCGAGAACGGAAAGAAGAGAAAACGAAACAAGCAGTCGAAAGAAGAGGGTGGTCTGGTCAAAGAGGAAAGTGCGGATGGAACTCAGCCAAACGCAAATGGGTCGACTCAGGTTATTGGTTTTCGACACATAGGAAGTAGGAGGAAAAGTAAGCCACGTCATGCAGCTGAAGTTGTTTAGAGTTGGACCTGCCTAAGGGTCAAAAGGAGGCAGTCTGCGATCTTTCTGTGATGATTGGGTGTATTGTTATTTTGATTTTAGATCTATAGGTATATTAATAGATTTTTATATTTTATACAACTTAAATTGTTCAACCCGTGTAATACACGGGTAGATATGGATTTTTATAGATATATATATTTTTTAACAAACCCCATAACCCGTGAAGCTCACGGGGATATAACCTAGTATATATATACATATATGGTAGGGTTCATGCGAGAACCACCTTTATTGCGAGAACCAATGACAACATAACAAAATAAACCCACTACACCACCAAAAACCCTTCCAAAAAAAAATATAAAAAAAAATACGACAACAAAATAAACCCACTACACCACCAAAAACCCTTCTAAAAACTAACCCCCCCAAAAAAAAATATAAAAAAAAACTACCCCCCACCCCCACCCAAGCTAAATGCTAAAAACTAAACCCTCAAAAAACCTAAAAACATCTTAAAAAATCTAAAAGAACACACAAATTTTTTTTAATTATTTCTTATGAAAAAATCGCCACTTTTATTAGCAAATTTTTTTAATAACGAAATGTAGCGATTTGTTGATAAAAATTATGTGTTTTTTAGAATTTTTTAGGTATTTTGGTTGTGTTTAGATTGGTTCTCGCGGTTTTCGCAATAAAAATTAGTTCCTAACGGATCCTTCTCCTATATAAATATACGGTTTAAATAAATGTAATTTTATATATCAAATAACAAAAAAAATTATATCTTTAAAAACCATGTATATTACTGTCACACCCTGGCTTTGCGGAAGCGTGGGTTTATTATAGTGTGACTTCTTAATACCATAGCTTAATCACAACAAAGCTATATGAAAGTAAAACCATGATGATCATCCATTACTTCAAGTTTTAAAAGTAAAATACGACAACATTGTTTAAAGTTGACACATGCAACGAGTTACAGCCCATCAAAGTAAAAACATTGTTCATACGACATAACCACAAACATAAAATAAACACCGTTTAAGACTTGCGACTCGTCCAGGTAAAAGTCACAATCCCTAAACGTGGATGACCTCATAACTCTTACGCAGCGTGAAAACGTAGCATACTTCGTGTAGGTCCCTCGGAGGATGAGGTGAAACCTTATCCTTGTTATGTCTAACACACTAGCAAGTGCGGAATCCAAGCTAGCGTGCAAACCGGAGTTTATATGAGCCACGAAGAGAAAGGTAGACACACAAGACTCAACGATTAACACCTCTGTATTAATACTATGAAAGTCGGTTACAGCACAAGGTTTACAAATGTACTCTGTAAACTCTCTCTCTCGTGTGTGTTCTCTCTTGTTCCTGTCTCACCCTTGTCTCCCAATGAAGTGAACACATTACATGGGTATATATACCCGTCACAGCTTTTCTGGTCGAAGGATCAGATAGACTGATCGAAGGATCATCTATCGATCTGAAACCTACCGAAGGATCACATATACACCTCGAAGGATGATATCCTTCGAGGTCCATCAACCATCCATCGAAGACTTATCTTTCGAGTTCATCGAAGGATCTAACCAATCCTTCGATGACACATCCTTCGACACAGACATATTACAACCATTGTCTAACTGTTTGGTCAAGTCAAACCAGGAGGATGGTTGACTTGGTCAAACTTACAGGACTAACAAAGACATCGTTTTGTATCATGACAAAATACAGACAAAGTACAGACACAAGTGCACCAACAAACTCCCCCTTGGCTGTAGCTTTGTCTCGATATTCGTGTCTTCAAGTCTCTGACGTCCTTTCAACCGAGTCGAAACCAAGTCGAACTGAGCTGAGTCGAACCGAGCCGAGTCGTGTCCACAAAATATGTATCAACAAACTCCCCCTTGGACGCTACTCGTGAGGTTCGACTTCGATGTCTTCCACGTCGGAGGATCTTCAAAGTCTTCACGCGTCGTAAGTAGAAAGTGTATCAACAAACTCCCCTTTTCATTTAGGTAGTGTGTCAATAAACTCCCCCTTAGATTGAACTCTCCATTGAGTCATGCTCGTGAATCTTTTGACTTGTCAAATCTTCAGATCCTTGTGGTGTTGATGAAGGGTCAGCGGCAACTCGATCATTTTATCCTTTGAGTGCCTCCACTTCGTGTCTTCATTCCAAAGCTTGTCATCGAACATGTTCTCCTCGCCTTTAGCATCTGCACATGCAAGAAAGCTAAACGCATGATGAGAACAACCGCTTGGAATATAGCTAACATTTAAACAAACGACACATATGAGATCAAATCTCAATCAAACACCGACCGACAATATTTTGAAAGTTTAGAAAAATATTCAATTTTAATCCTTTAACTTTCAAAACTTGTTAACTTCGACTGTTTATGAAGATGCAATTGTTTTCCGGCTTAGAATCAGGATTTTGGGTAGGATAGACTCGAGTTCCAACATCAGTCAATCAAAAATAAACTAGAAGCAAAATCTTTTTGGATTTTATAAAGTTTATATTAAAACACACCTAAAATCTTTTTGAAATTTTTCATTTTTCAAATGTAAAGACGGAAAGCAATAAATAAATATATACAAAGATGCAGAAACGAAAGCAGTAAACAAATATTTACAGACATTCTTTTTGCGAGTTTCGAGGGTAAGAGAATCATATCAGTGTACGGTCATGCCAAAACGCTCCTTTTGTTCAATTAGTTAACATTAAGATAAGCATCCTATAACAATTATCGGTATTGTTGTCCACATAAGCTCAACTTATCAGATGTAATCATGGCGAGGGGATACGTTAAGGTATGATTTATACTTACCAACCGGTGTTCATCCACATCACGACACATTCCCGTATCAAGGTATGCACGAGAGTTCATCTTACCGGTGAGTATACCGATTATCATCTGTTTTGACGTATAAAAAGATGTGAGAAACTCACTTATTTTGATTGAAAACAAGCCCTATGTGATAGAATCACTTATTGATGAGGAACTTGATTTTCAGATGCATGAAGGGCACAGGAGCAAGTCCGTGAACAGGTCAGTACTTTCGTACAGCAGAGAGACGAACTTGACTCCCGGATAAATGTGATATATTATCACTTATTTGAATGGACATGTGATTGTTGATCACTTATTGAGGTCGTATGCAATATGTACACGTATGTATGGTATCATGGAAGATCTAGACTTGCATCCCCGTTATTTTTGGTAAAAGATACAACCATGATACCCAGATGATAAGCAGCATAAAGACCGAATATCTCAGAACCTCGGCAATCTCTCAAACGAAATTTCGGTACTAAGACCATATGCCAATGAATGGTTCCCACCTGGTCTTCAGTCGATTTAAGGTTTATATCACCCTGCACACTTTAAAATGATTGTGAGCCTACCGATACATCTTATATAGAGCTGCTTATCGTTTTTCATTTAAGGTTTAAAGAGGTTTAGACAGACCACTGATGTACTATCATTTTCTCTTTTGCTCGCCAGGAAACTCATTTTTGTTTTTCTATTGTTTTTGTGCTTTTGAAATTTTTCGATGTTTTTGGATTTTTCAAATTTGGATTTATTCCCCCTAAAATCAACAAACTAAGATAAAATTTAAAAACACAAAGGTAGTTACAAAAACGATTTCCCGATGTTGGTTAACTCATGTTTTACCTCAATGCCGTTTACCAAAATTAAGTTTTAATCAGAAAAGATTTCTTGAATTTTGGAAAAATGAGTTGGCACGTCGGTAATCGGTGTGGACCATGACAACATTGTCTGGCCAAAGAGTGCTGTACGAGATAATAATAATTCATAAAGCAGCTTAAATATCAACAAGTAAAAGAGAGATTAGAATTTTAAAACCGTATCCTGCAACAGCTTCGTGCATTGCAAGGACTCTGAGTGCTCTCCCAAACTGGACATCCACCCGGTGTGGATTTCAAAGTCGATTTTTGTAGCTACTGAGAAATCTTTTGACAGCAACAAGATCATAAACCTTTGGGTCCGGCTGGTCTTCCACATTGCACCAGCGAAGGTTTTTGTCTTTCTCTTTCAGAAGTAGTGTGCGGTTGTTCAATCCACGCCAAGGCATCCGCACACCCGGTTGGTTTGTTCAACAAACACATTTTCTTCAATCACACCGAGTAGAAATGTACACTGCACGTTCATCTTGTTGATTTTGAACTTCAGACGTGCTGCAGGTGCGTACATTTTGATTGAATCTATCCTGGGGACCCGATCAAAGCCTTTAACAATCACTCTTTGAAATGATTTGCATTTTGTCGAAGTTGTCAATTTCTTTCAACAGACAACTCTGTTTCCCTTTTCATTTTCTCTCCATCAAAGGCAACAATTTCTTCTGTCGCCTATATTGAGCAAGGACGCTCCACTATCAACAATCTTACGACTATCAATAGTTCCTCCTGGAACATTCTGCACACTCACTTAGAGATTAGTTGGAGAGGGGGACCCAAGCCTTTGTGGACTTGGGTCTTCCTTGATCATCAAGGAAAGTGATTTCAATCACTTGATGATTAGGAAAAAGAACCTGTGGTGCTCCCCCTGATTGAATTACCTGCTTTTGCTTCCAAGCTGTTTGTCCTTTACCAGTATTTGAATTTATTGTTTTAGCATTTACTGGTTTTACAGTTTTAGGTTTTGCTTGTACAGGTTTTTCTTCTTTGACCTCTGATTTTAAGGCCTTTTCAATTACCTTTTGATTCTTTTGCTTTAACTTCTTTTCCCTTTCTTTCAAGACACGTGGGTCTTGTTTCGGGGAAACTGATCGTTTTTGGTAATCGATTTCTTGGGGAGCACTCGTTTTTGACTTCAGCTTTTGCACGTGTGGGCAATATCTTACAATATGCCCAACTGTGCCACATTCAAAACATGTTCTCCGCTCTACAAACTTCGGAGAAACATGTTGATGACCAGACTGAGAACCAGACAATGAACCTTGTGATCTAGACGTGCTTGGACCTAAATCACATCCGTTGGTGTGTTGGCTGTAATTATTCTGATCATTTCGTTTTAAAATTTTAACTTGTTTTACAAAATCAACGTTAGATTTATCCTGAAATGTTTCAAGTTTGTCTGAACCCGTGGATCCAACAAAGTTCATTTTCGGTTCTCGTTTCTTAACAGAAGCTCTTTTGTTTTGCACCTTTTGCTGCTGAACTTTAGGTGCTTGAACATTCTTATTCTGAGCCTTCTTTCCCTGTACCTTACCTTTTCCGGAATTGACTTGTTGTTTTCGCTCAATTGGTAGTTTTTGGTTTCCGTATTGTTTTCTAATTTGTTCACACGGAATTGGATCACATTGAGTGACGGTAACTTTGCCACTTTTGTTCCCCAAAAACTTATCAGTGCATCCTTCAAAAATTTGCTCAATTAAATCTTGATTTACATTTTTAATTGGAAAATCTTTGTTAGAGTAGATTTTGCTATCTCCTTTGAGCGTGTACAACAAGTTATTCCCTTCAAGGCTAGATACAATGGACTCCATTGCTTTTGACATTTCAGTCTTACTCGGTTTCACTGGTGGATCACACAAGATGTGATTCTCGATTGGAATATCTGTTGTAACCGAGTTAGACTGTTGGTTCACAATTCCTTCAGATTCATCGTCCGAAGAATCAGCATCCTCAACAATGAGAGGATTCTGTTCCTTAACACACGATGAATCTGTCACATTCTCAGATTCTGATTGACCCGAGGATGATGTACCAGTTGTGAACCCGAGGCCTGCTGCAAAGTCATCTAGACCGAGTGGCACAGTAGGTTCAAAACGGGGCATATCCTCGTCATCAGGCAATTTGGAGTAATTGTGATTCATTGGGGGAGGACATGATTTGAATCCAATACATCTTGCATCCCCCTTTTTCTTTTGAACGTCAATGATGTGATCCAATACATAGCGGGAATTGGAATAGCTTTCCAGTTTCTGCTTAATTGTCTCACATTCACATCGAGCTGTGGCCAACTCTACCATTTGCTTTTCAATTGTGTCAATAAGATTATTGTTAGCATGTTGTTTTCGCAAAACAGCCTTTTGTAATTCTGAAACATCATGTCTTAATGACGCAATTGTTGCTTTAAATTCCTTTTCATTTCTGGTTAAAAACAAGTTAGCTTCGGTTGCTTTAGAAAGATCTACAATCAATTCTTGATTGTGTTTGTGTGTGATTTCAAACTGACTTTCCTTTTCAGCATATTTTAAGCACTTAGCACATTCAATAGGAACAGAAATAGAGTCAGAATTAGTATCACATACCTGAGAAGTTTGACCTTCTACGTGAGCCATAAAGGCTGTATGAAAAGAAAAAGATCCATCTTCAGAGAAGAACTGAGCAAGCTTCTCGGAAGTTCCAGCAGATTTCTGGCAGAGAATAGATCTCCTCTTGCATAATGCTTCAGCTTCAGCCAAAAGCTCATCAACCTTCAAATCTAAAGCATCACTTGATAAATTACCAGCATCAAGTGATTCCCCATCCATGCTCCCACTATAACCCGAACTATCTTCATCTTCTGAAGATTCACCAGCAGACACGGGTTCTACTACCTTCTCAATCACTTTAGCATAACATGTTGTTCCACCATTTCCTCCTTCTCCAAGCTGAATGTTCCAGTTGCAGATTTCATCAGCTTGAACGACCAATCCTCTGTGGGAATTAGTGTTTGTGGATCCAGATGCATTTCCTCCAACGGGAACTATTGATCTGACAGAATTGTTGTTCAGTTGCTGTTGTGGCTGTCCTTGATTCCTAAAGGGATTCTGATTTCCTTGCTTAGGTGGTTTCTGACACTCCCGCTTGAAGTGACCTTTTTCACCACAATTGAAGCAAGTGACAGCATTCTTATCAAAACCATACTTGGGGTTTTTGTTGCTATCCAAGTTGGTTCTCCCCGTCCTTTCCATAAACTCCTTTGCTCTTCGAATTGCACTAGCAAGAGCCCATTTGATATCCATCATTTCAAACTCTTCTCTATCCACTTGCTGATAATCTTCATTGGTTAGATTGATATTCCCAATCTGACCTGCGACCAATCCACAATAAGCACTAACCAAGGTGTTCAACATCTCCATATGCTCCTTGGCTATTTCGACACTGACTTTGGAAAAGTTGGAAGTGTCTAATCTGACTGTGTTCGGATTGGAAGTGGCTTGAAAGTTTAAAGAGCTTCCATAAAATCCTTGCTGTTGCGGTTGTTGCTGCTGAGCTCTGCTTGGGTCTAAGAAAGGCGGTGGTGTGAATTGCTGAGCTGTCGGTTGCACATATTGTTGTTTAGAAGAAGAATCTGGTCTTGAATACGTCATGTATGCTGAAGGATCAAACTGATCTGTTGTGGAAGGTTCGGTGTTTGAGATGAAAGCTGTTTGAAGCTTCGCGTGTTGAGAAGCTGGTTTTTCTCCACTGATACCTCCTGCAATCCCAAAGTACATCTCTGGATTTTGAGGAGTTAGTGTTCTTTTTGCCTTAAGCTTTTCTTCTACATCCTTGTTCTCCAATTTTTGAATTAAATCATAAACGTTGATTGTGTCTAGAACACCATTTTCTTTGAGAATTTCAAGAAAACTGCTCCACTTTGATGGTAAGCTATCAGCGAATCTCTTCACCATTTCTTGTGGAGTGGCAGTGACTCTAAAAGCAAACATCTCGCTCAACAAGTGATGGAACCTTGTAGATAACTCTGCCAAAGTCTCATTCTCCATACACGTGAATCCTTCAAACTCTTTCTTCAGTAATTCTTGCTTGATCTTTCTAGATTGAGCATTTCCTTCACATCGTAACGTGAGCATATCCCACAAGCTTTTAGTAGTCGTGCAGTAAACGAACTGGTGGTAAATGTCTCTGTGAAGAGCTTGTGTGAGAATCATGAATGCTTTCTTTTCTAACTCAAATTTCTTCTTATCATCATCAGACAGAGTGCTGTAAGTTTGTGGATTAGATCCTGCAACTTCCAAATCATTGTCAAATGCGGTGAAGAAGCACATCCATAGATCTTGACCTTGCCCCTGAACATAAGTTCTCAGCCTTTCTTTCCACCATCCCCAATCATTGATGTGATTTAGCTTTGGCGGTTTTGTGCTTGTACCAGTTTCACTGTCGTTCTGCATCATTGATTGAATGCTGCTGCTTTGATTTGTGACCAATGCCCATTGATTTGCAGTTATCATTGCAGCTTGAGGTGTGGCAATAGCTCTCATCCATGCAGTTTTGTCGAAATCTGACGCAGATTGCGTAGCTGATGATTGTGGAGTCAAAGTCCACGCGGTTGGATCCCACTGACCGTTTGTTCCCATTTTAAAAAATTAATATATTAAGTGAAAATTGATTTAAAAATTGAAAAACAAGTTTTCCCCTTTTTTTAAAAATTTTAATTTTCACAAACTATGTTAATATCTCGAATGATAACAACCAGTCGAAGGATCCCTGATCGAAAGACCTGAAAAACACAAACTTGTTAAACTTAAACAGACTAGGATCGAAGGATCAATACTTGTTCGAAGGATCAACAGTGTTCGAAAGATCACTGTTGAATTTCGAACAATGATTTCGAAAGATTCTCCAAACGAAGGATCCTTATCTTTCGAATAAGAACTGCAGATCGAAAGATGTATGCTTCGAAAAGATTCCTTGGATCAAAGGATAAGTCACAGACTTCGAAGGATGTTCGAAGGATGATTATCTATCGAACTTCCTTTGATCGAAAGATGATCTTTCGACTTCGAAGGATATCCTTCGATCGGTACAGACACAGTTGACAAAAGAAGTGACAGGTTGGTGAAAAGGTGATGGGTTGGTAGAAAGCTTTCGGCAGAAGGGTATGCTCAGACCATACCTTTTAGCAAACCAAGATTTGAACAATAAAATATACTAAAAATGGACGGTTCTTATCCAGAAACCGGTCACCCGAGTAAGCCGGAATTTGGCCGGAGATGACCAAACTTCTTAAAAACAAGTTTTTAAGTTACCCAACCCGTCCTTTAACACACCCGATAAGTTTAGAACACGTTTTTACGTCAAGAAAAGCGAGAAAAACTCAAAAAACGGGTGCTAAACCATGTGAGTTTTTGTCCAAACACTCCAAAGTCTTGTATAAACTCGGTTTTTAACAAGGAAAAGAGCCACGGCTCTGATACCACTTGTAGGTCCCTCGGAGGATGAGGTGAAACCTTATCCTTGTTATGTCTAACACACTAGCAAGTGCGGAATCCAAGCTAGCGTGCAAACCGGAGTTTATATGAGCCACGAAGAGAAAGGTAGACACACAAGACTCAACGATTAACACCTCTGTATTAATACTATGAAAGTCAGTTACAGCACAAGGTTTACAAATGTATTCTGTAAACTCTCTCTCTCGTGTGTGTTCTCTCTTGTTCCTGTCTCACCCTTGTCTCCCAATGAAGTGAACACATTACATGGGTATATATACCCGTCACAGCTTGTCTGGTCGAAGGATCAGATAGACTGATCGAAGGATCATCTATCGATCTGAAACCTACCGAAGGATCACATATACACCTCGAAGGATGATATCCTTCGAGGTCCATCAACCATCCATCGAAGACTTATCTTTTGAGTTCATCGAAGGATCTAACCAATCCTTCGATGACACATCCTTCGACACAGACATATTACAACCATTGTCTAACTGTTTGGTCAAGTCAAACCAGGAGGATGGTTGACTTGGTCAAACTTACAGGACTAACAAAGACATCGTTTTGTATCATGACAAAATACAGACAAAGTACAGACACAAGTGCACCAACAAACTCCCCCTTGGCTGTAGCTTTGTCTCGATCTTCGTGTCTTCAAGTCTCTGACGTCCTTTCAACCGAGTCGAAACCAAGTCGAACTGAGCTGAGTCGAACCGAGCCGAGTCGTGTCCACAAAATATGTATCAACACTTCGCCAGATCCCTAATTTCCTGAAATACATGTAAGTTGAAAAGTCAACATAAAGTTGAGCGAGTTCATGTGAAAGTGAGTATGTAAAACCTTTGTAAGTATAAAATCCCTGGTATGTAGCAAATAAGGAAATAAAGAGATCACCAATGGTTTGCAAGGCCATTGATATGTGTGAAGTGCAGTAGGAAGACTCAAACCTAGCAGATTTTTGCGCCGGGTACCAAGTCACCCCGAGGTCCATTCTGTTGGGCCTGGGGCTGGGCTCGCTACACCCCAGATAGATCTACAGCTAAAGACCCTCGGTCCTACAATGAGGATTAATGGCCTCCAGTTCCCGCCTACCCACTCACATGATCTAAGTAGTAGCCCTCCTTACGCTAACCATACCATGTAAAAAGTATTCGTAATCATAGTAACATGTATTTCACCCCCGAAGTATAAAAACTGAAAACAGTTAAGAGAAAAGGGGGACATGAACTCACAGAAGTGCGTCTCGAAATAGTAAATCCCAAATCAACCTGTTGCGTGACGACCTGCACGTACTAATTTCTATTAGACGGACGTCCGTGCCTTGGCTTAAGGTTTAACATTTTTGGGAAATAGTTAGGTAACTATTTCGTATTTCCACTTCTTAATTATTTAATAATTATCTTTCTTCCCAAGGATGGGGGTTTTAATACATGTGCGTTTTTATAAATCCAAAAATATATTATTAAGTCTCACTTAATAAAATATATTTTTATTCATTTGTCTAAAATATTTTATCCCCAAAATATACATATTTTTCCCAAAAATATTATATTTTATTTCATACGATTTCCAAAATAATACTTTTATCAAAATACGCATTTAAGAGTATTGTTCCGAAAATACATAAGTTTCATTTAAAGTTTGGGTGGTAATAATAATGCCGGTGTAACTTAGATATTTATTTGTGAAGGCGTTGGTATTATTTTGGAGTCGTTACTTTCTAGTGTATACGAGTTATATTATTTTTACCCTAAAAATAATATATGTGTAGCTCACAAAATAATCATAAAATCACACAAGTGTTTTATTATGAAATATATATTCTCAATATATATTTAACAAGCTTTATTTACGAAAATTCACCTCCGAATACTTGGTTATTTTATAATAAAAATCATGGCGAAGTTTGTTTGGAAAAACAAGTTAAAAATGTATTCATAACACTTGTCACAAAAATATTTTCCAAGTGTTATATTTCTGGAAAAAATTCGCCAGAGTTTCCTCTGTAACTGGAGGTGGTCACGCTTACTAGCGTATCATTTTCTTTTCAAAATTCAATCAACAATTTTCCAATCATCAATATTCAATGTTCAATCATCAAACTAGTCAAAATAAGCATAAATCGCAAATACATGAACTTGTAAGTTGTGTAAAAGTATGTAGTAACTTTCCAACATTTTTAGTAGATCTTTCTATCTTTAAAAATGAATCGGTTTCCTGAAAAACGTTATTTTTAAAGATGTAACCTCACAACTTCTAGTAAAAAATTACGGAAATATTTCTTTGTTAAATCCTTTTGTTACACAAGTGTTTACACACTTGTCTGTTCACAAAAAACACCTTTAGTTTATGAAATATCCGGCTTTAAAATAAGACTTGTATATTTTACTTGGTTTTTCGAAAATACCACTTGTAGATCTTTAGATCTACTAGTTTAGAACTCTATTTTACAAGAAAAATCATTTTTACACAAGTTCATGTTTATGTGTGGAAAGGTTCATTATCTTGTATCCTTTACACTTTACATATTGCTAGTTCATGTTCCTTGAACATGATCTAGCGTGGTTAGATGACGATCCGTTCCACTTCTAGCAACCAACAACGTAAAATAATCACAACAAAACAAGCCTCACAAGTTTTACACCATTAGTTTCTTTTTATCCATCAAGTTCATCATTCTAGCAAGGCTTTAAGTTTTGATCTTTAGTGTTCTTGATTTTTATCCGATAAATCTCTTATTAACCACTTTAAACAAGATCAAGAGAGTGTTTAGAATCACTTACAACTAGCTCAAGGCTAGGGAAGAATCAAAGCGAAAACTAGGTGGATAAAAGCAACGTAGTGAGGTCCTTGAGATTCCGAAAGCACCGGGTCCCCTTCTATGAACTCAAGCACACATGTATGTATGTGGAATGTCTTGATTGAAACTCGAAGGTGGTGATGGTGGGTCTAGTGTTCTCGGCCGAACACTATGGAGAGAAGAGGGAGAGAGCAATTTTTTTAAGTGTTTGATGTAAATGAAGTTCTTCGCCCCATAAGCTTATTTATAAACCATCTTTTACCATTAACCCTTAGGTAATGTGTTCCCATGATATTAAGCAAACTTGATTAAAATAATCAAAAATTTGTGGTGGGTGTTCCCTAGGGGAACCGATCGGTTGAAAGGGGGGGGGGGGGGTATTTAGTTGGATTTCAATCAAATAGTTAGTAACTAGTTATGTTAATTAGAACTTAAATAAGTTATTTAGTGTGTTATGTAATATAACGGGTGTTCGGGGACCCTAACTAGCTCAGAAAAGTGTAAATAATATCATTGACAATATTTTTATGTTCCGGGTTAAGTCCGGTTGGATATTAATCCGTTAAAGTGCTAAATAAGCATTTAAAGTGTCGTTAATATTAGTTTTAGTGACACAGTGAATTCCCGACACTTTGGAAAGTGTCTAGTATTATGTTCCCATGTTTTTGCACTTTACTAGTTAACTTAAATGCTGAATTTTTGCATAAAGTGCAGAATTTTGTAGTTAACACATGTTTTAGGCACATCCGGTCACTATAACTATCACCTAGTGACGCAGTTCTACAATCCTCACCTCCCTACACTCTTTACTAGTGTAGTAATCTATTCCCGGCTCATACTGGCCTTAGAGACAATATCTGTCTAGTGTTGGCATTGTCAGCATGTTTACTGGGTATTCCGTATAGTGTGCTCACTGTGCTTTTGTGCATCAAGGTTGTCACTAATGTTTGTGTGTAAATAATAGAGTGACAGTATAAGAATGTGATGCATGAGTATGTATGTATCAGAAATCAAGAAGCAGTTTAACCACAGTTGTGAGCAAGCACAGTAATTAAATATTAATTAATTCGTACGGATACCTGGTTTGGTGAGGGTTGTCACATTCTCCCCCCGTTAAAGAAATTTTGTCCCGAAATTTTAGGCTCTGCTTCTAGTTGCAGGGGTCTTAGGAAATAAATGGGGGTACTTCTCCTTCATACGATCCTCACGTTCCCACGTGAATTCGGGCCCATGTCTTGCATACCATCGAACTTTGACAAGTTTGACACTGCTCCTGCGAGTTTTGTTAACTTTCTAATCCGTGACCTCAACAGGTTCTTCAGTGAAGTAGAGCGTGTTGTCGATATGAACATCGTCAGCAGGAATAATCACTGTCTCTTGTGTTGGACTCTTTCTCAAATTTGATACATGGAATGTATCGTGAACACCATTTTGTTCAGCATGTAGGTCCAACTTGTAGGCAACAAGCCCAATCCTTTGCAGGATTCTGAAAGGGCCAATGTAACGCGGATTTAACTTCCCGCGCTTTCCGAAGCATGCCACACCCTTCCAGGGTGAAACTTTCAATAAAACCATATCCCCAACTTGAAATTCTAAAGGTTTCCGCTTTGGATCTGCATAGGCTTTCTGTCTGTCGCGAGCCGCCTCGATGCGTTTTCGAATCTGCGCAATCTTGTCTGTCGTCTCTTGGACTATTTCGGGACCAACAAGCTGCCTATCACCCGCATCAGCCCAGCATAGTGGTGATCGACACTTACGTCCGTAAAGAGCTTCAAATGGCGCGGCTCCAATACTGGTGTGGTAGCTGTTGTTATACGAAAATTCGACCAATGGTAAATGATTATCCCAGCTACCACCTAGATCCATTACACATGCTCTCAGCATATCCTCCAATGTCTGAATAGTTCGTTCACTTTGGCCATCAGTTTGCGGATGAAATGCAGTGCTCAGATTTAACTGTGAGCCAAAAGCTTCTTGGAAGGATTGCCAAATCCTTGATGTGAAACGTCCATCTCTATCAGAGATGATCGAGAGAGGCACTCCATGACGTGCAACAATCTCTCGCATGTATATTTCTGCCAGTTTACTAGTGTTATCCTTCTCTTTGAGTGGCAGGAAGTGTACGGACTTGGTCAGGCGGTCAACTATTACCCAAATAGTGTCATGACCTCTGGGTGTCTTTGGCAACTTAGTTATTAAGTCCATTGAAATCTGTTCCCATTTCCACTTGGGAATCTCAGGTTGTTGCAGAAGTCCTGAAGGCTTCTGGTATTCAGCTTTCACCTTGGCGCATGTTAAACATTTGCTAACATAAACAACAGCATCGCCTTTCATCCTAGGCCACCAATAATAATCCTGAAGGTCCTGGTACATCTTATCCGCTCCGGGATGGATAGAGTACCGTGATTTGTGAGCTTCATCAAAAATAACTTTTTTCAAACCACCAAACCGAGGAACCCAAATCCGTTTCATGAAACATAACGTTCCTTCCTCGTTTGGCACTAATTGCTTCTCCATCCCACGGAGATATTCCTCTTCGATGTTTCTTTCCTTCAGAGCCTCTTTCTGCGCGGCACGAATGCGTAGGGAAAGATCCGTCTGGATAATCATCTCTAAAGCCCTAACCCTTATGGGCTTGATTCTTTCCTTTCGACTTAGGGCATTGGTGACCACATTCGCCTTCCCTGGATGATACTTGATCTCGCAGTCGTAGTCATTCAACAATTCGACCCAACGTCTCTGTCTCATATTAAGCTCTTTCTGGTTGAATATGTGCTGCAGACTTTTATGATCCGTAAAGATTGTACATCTCGTACCATACAAATAATGTCGCCAGATTTTCAACGCAAATACCACTGCGCCTAGCTCTAGATCATGCGTGGTATAGTTCTTTTCATGAACTTTCAATTGGCGTGAAGCGTAAGCTATAACTTTCTGGCGTTGCATCAATACGCAACCCAATCCTTGACGCGAGGCGTCACAGTATACCACGAAATCATCAGTTCCTTCTGGTAGCGCTAAGATCGGTGCGTCACAAAGCTTGTTCTTCAACAACTGAAACGCTTCTTCTTGCATGATTCCCCAATCAAACTTTTTATCCTTCTGTGTGAGCGCGGTCAGAGGTTGAGCGATTTTAGAAAAATCCTCAATGAACCTTCGATAATAACCAGCCAAACCCAAGAACTGTCGAATCTCGGTTGGCGTCTTTGGGGTCTCCCAACTCTTGATCGCCTCGATCTTTGTGGGATCAACATGAATTCCATTTCCATTTACCACATGTCTAAGAAACTGGACTTCGCGTAGCCAGAACTCACACTTCGAGAACTTGGCGTATAATTTCTCTTTCTTAAGTAGCTCTAGAATAGCTCTTAAGTGTTGTTCGTGCTCTTCCTTTGTCTTCGAGTAAATCAAGATATCGTCTATGAACACAATCACAAACTTGTCTAGGTACGGCTTACACACTCGGTTCATTAGGTCCATGAAAACTGCAGGTGCGTTTGTCAACCCAAACGGCATAACTAGGAACTCGTAATGTCCATAACGAGTCCTAAAGGCCGTCTTCGGGATACTTTCCTCCTGTATCCTAAGTTGATGGTATCCTGATCGCAAATCGATCTTCAAATAAAAGCTTAAGCCTTGCAACTGGTCAAAAAGATCATCGATGCTCGGCAAGGGATATATGTTCTTAATGGTCAACTTATTAAGCTCACGGTAGTCTATACACATACGGAAACTACCGTCCTTCTTTTTAACAAACAGAACCGGAGCTCCCCAAGGTGAGAAGCTTGGTCTGATGAATCCCTTGTCCAATAGCTCCTGGAGTTGTGTCGACAACTCCTGCATCTTTGATGGCGCAAGTCTATAGGGTTTCTTGGCTACAGGCGCGGCACCTGGAACCAAGTCAATGTGGAATTCGACTTGCCTTGGAGGCGGTAATCCTGGCAAGTCTTCTGGAAAAACTTCCGGATATTCTCTGACGACTGGAATGTCTTCGATCTTCGACTCAGCAGCTTTCTTATCCATGATGTGTGCCAAGAATGCAACACATCCCTTCTTCAAGCACTTTCTAGCTTTTAGACAGCTAATAATTCTCAGCGGCGTATCATGCTTCTCTCCGTGCACTATGATTATTTCTTCATCCGTCACAGGGATGCGGATGGTCTTCTCATGGCAAACTATCTCGGCTTTGTTACTCGATAGCCAATCCATTCCTACTACCACATCAAAGCTGCCCAACTCGACAGGTAGTAAGTCTAGCGTAAACTCGTGCCCTCCTAGTTCAATCACACATCCTCGGACAACTTCACTAGTCTCAACTAGTTTCCCATTCGCTAATTCGATGGAGTACGGAACGTTTAACTTACTTGGCGCCAACCCAAGTATATTCTTAAATTCTAATGACACGAAGCTATAATCGGCACCAGTATCAAATAAAATGGATGCAAAGCGTTGGTTTATAGGGAACGTACCAGTAAAAACATTGGGATCCTGGCGCGCTTCCCTCGCCTCAATGTTAAACACTCTTCCGTGGGCTTGATTCAATCCTGGGCAGTCCCTCTTAAAATGCCCAATGTCACCGCAGTTAAAATAACCCAGTCTTTGACCATTACCTCCTCCGTTCCCCCCTTGATTGTTGTTTTGATTTCGATTCGCGTCCCCGGCTTGGTTTGCATTGATCCCCCGATTTCCATTACCTCCATTATTCCCTTGTACACGATTTCCATTGCCACCTCGATTATTGTTCCGATTACCAAAACCTCCTTGGCCTCCCCGGCCTGCACTAGCCCAGCAGTTATCCTTCAGGTGGCCAACTTTTCCACAAGCTTCACATACTTTTGGCCCACATCGGCCAGAATGATGACGCTGGCAGGTGTTACACTTGGGATGCATACCCATATATCCTTTCCCCTTCTTTCCAACACCGGTTGCAGCTTGGACCGGTGCGCTTGATTCTCCTTTCTTGCCAACATTGCTAGTTCCCTTCTTAAAGTTCGAGAATTTCCTCTTATTCTCACCAGACGACTCTACGTGAGTCTCTTTCTTCTTTGGCTCAACATTCAAAAACTTATTCAGGCGGATGGCTTCCTCAGTAAGAGACACGCTTAGATCGATGGCCTCTGTGATTGTTGCAGGCTTGGAAGTAGTGACCATACTCATGATCTGTGGAGCTAAACCCCAGATAAAGCGCTCGATTCGCTTGAATTCCGGTGTGACCATGTATGGCACAACGTGGGATAAATCATGGAATCTTTGAACGTACTCCGCAATCTTGGGACCGTTCATCCTTAAATGCCAGAACTCAGTCTCCAACCTTTGTATCTCAGCACGAGAACAATACTTCCTTCGCATCAACTCTTTTAACTCAGCCCATGTTAACGCGTAAGCAGCAGCTTCTCCCAAGGTCTGCACTTGTAAGTTCCACCATGATAGGGCTCCATCCAAAAATAGCCCAGAAATGTAAGTCACTTGTTGATCTGGAGCACATTTGCTCATTCTTAAGACTGAGTCTGTTTTCTCAGCCCACCTCACGAATGCTACAGCACCCTGCACATACATTTGAATATACAAATGGTATTAGCAGACATGCTACAATATCCAATTGTGTCGTAAAATGTCTCAACGACTTAACATTACCATGTGGTGGATTGTTATTGCCGTTATTGTTTGAATTGCTCCTGCTGGTTCCTCCTTGTGAGGCTGCATACTGCGCTATGGCGGCAGCAATGATTCCTTGAAGTTCTGCCTCGTTGGCAGGCATACGCGTCTGGCGTCTTGGAGGCATCTTCTAAAAGATGGTTCACGTTGGTCAGGTCATAGTAAATAAGGCGTACGTATGTATTCAACAATATCAACACATAACATCTCATATTATAAATAAATCAACCACATAACATCTATTGCTATAGAACATAAACAATCAGTAATCAACCCAACATATAATGAGAATACTGTGATTATGCTGTTATAAATCAAGACCACAATGTAAGGTTTACAAGTACATAACTGTATCGTACATCATCAATGACTAAGGGCCACATCACCCTAGTCCAAACTATCTAATCAGTGACAACAGCAACAAATATACAAATCATCAAAAGTCACAATCATCAAAAATGCGGTCTCCAAAAGCTGTGTAGTCTGCACAATCGCGGTCGTCTCACCCAAAAGTATACCTGCGTCGAATCAAAAAGGCCTAAGCTGATGGCGGTGGAGGAGGGGGAAAACGAGAAAAGAGTAAACGTCGCATATGAAGCTAGTCCTCCTCCATAGCGCGATGAGCGCGCAATAAGTATGCTATCTGCTACTCGGGAGTCCAAAAACGAGCGGCAGAATCAGGTGAAAGTGGTCGAGGAGGGTGTGATACGGCAGGTGGGGTCTGGCACTGGCACGGGAGTCGCTGGGCTCTCTCTAGCTCCTTTACGCGACGGGTCAGCACCTCCTGCTGTATCATAAAAGATGTGAGAACATCCTCCGTAGAATACCCCACGTGGTATGGGTGATACGGATCCGTCGGTGGCATAATGGGGGGCGTAGTCCAGAGGAATGGCTCACTAGATGGAGCGAAGGATGGCACAGTAAATGGTGCAACAGTGGGATGAACAATCTAAGGCACAAACTGGCCTCCTCCTGACACAAAAGGTGTATGACCAAACGGATGACGTGACGAACTCTCCCCAGGACGTGGTAGAGGAATGTCCTGGAGATAAGTGATCGGGAGATCTGTGCGGTGAGTATCTGTGGTGTGTGGGGGAATTAAAGGAACATCAATGGGAGCTGAAACAGGGGTTGAAACGGGGGCTACAGTTGGTGTAACTGGTATCACGAAAGGTGGGTAATCATCGTCATCATCTATCCACCCATTGTGGGTGTGAGCGTATCGTGGATCAATGTGGGTCGCAAAAGGTGCACGGTCGAACATCACCGGCATAGGATCTGGAAGTGGGGCGACAACAGGATCCTCTAACAACAGTGGAGCATCAATATGAACATCAACAGCATGATCATCCACCAACTGTGGAATAGCAACAGGATGATCATCAACAAGTATATCATCAACCAAAGGAGCAACAGCAGGTGCATCGGCATGAACAGGGTCATGCTCCAATGCGGGGTCAGAAGCAACGCCTGGCTCAGGGGCCACAGCCAGCTCCGGATCAACAAACTCCATCTCAAAATCAGCTGGATCAACAAACATAGGGTCGATAGGGGCTACAAGATCCTCCAAGTGCTGGTCTAAGTGTACGAACTCAATGTCCTGGTCCGGATCAAAGCCAGGTGGAAAAATAGGGTCTGAATCATCATCAACATCATGATCGAACTCAAAGCTGTGTGCAGGAGCAGGTGCAGTGGATGACGCCATGTCCGGGTCGGCGTCGTGTGAGTGGTGCTGCACTCCCTGCGTGTGTGAAGGTACGGATGCCACAGACTCAAATGAGTCTGGGACAGGTGACTGAGCAGGAGCCTCCTCCGCAGGAGCATCAGCAAGAAGTAGGATATCACCGGCAGCAATATGGGCCTCGCCCTCAAGTGGGTCCTCCTCAAATAGATCGACATCGTCGTCAGAGGCAACGTCGAGGGGCATATCAACAACGGGATAAGCGGCAAGGGGCACAGGAGCAGGGATCACCACGAGTGGCAAATCCCCAACAAGATGGCCATCAGCAGGCTCTGCTACGACGTCGGGTAGCGCAAAGGGCTGGAAGTCGTCATCATCTGTGCTGGTAGTATCGGAAGTGTACACCTCATGCTCCGATGAAACTATGTCGTCTGATACTATCGCCATAGGGTCCAGAGTGTCGAAAACTCCAGTGTCTGATGAAGAAGGCATGATATCTGTACACAAACACACATACGCACAAACAATCAATCATAATATCAAATAAACATGTTAGTCACCAATAAGCAAACAAGTAATCGTCCTAGTCTACCCTAGACTATCCACTCAGTCTCCCCGACTGAACTTCCTAGTCTCTTAGACCACTCTCTCAGTCTCTCAGACTGATCCTCCTAGTCCCACTAGACTACTCTCTCAGCCTCTCAGACTGAGCCTCCTAGTCCCACTAGACTACTCCCTCAGCCTCTCAGACTGAGCCTCCTAGTCCCACTAGACTACTCCCTCAGCCTCTTAGACTGAGCCTCCTAGTCCCACTAGACTACTCCCTCAGCCTCCCTGACTGAGCCATAACTAACAAATAAAATGTGCTCACTCTTTTGTTTGTAAAAAATGTTTTGTGACCTGGATCTGTACGTTTAGTGTATGCAATGTAAAAATGTTTTCGTGAGAGCCCTAGTGATCATAGTCTAGACTCGAGAAGGAATCCTAGTTCGCTATGATCAATGCTCTAATACCAAGCTGTCACACCCTGGCTTTGCGGAAGCGTGGGTTTATTATGGTGTGACTTCTTAATACCATAGCTTAATCACAACAAAGCTATATGAAAGTAAAACCATGATGATCATCCATTACTTCAAGTTTTAAAAGTAAAATACGACAACATTGTTTAAAGTTGACACATGCAACGAGTTACAACCCATCAAAGTAAAAACATTGTTCATACGACATAACCACAAACATAAAATAAACATCGTTTAAGACTTGCGACTCGTCCAGGTAAAAGTCACAATCCCTAAACGTGGATGACCTCATAACTCTTAGGCAGCGTGAAAACGTAGCATACTTCGCCAGATCCCTAATTTCCTGAAATACATGTAAGTTGAAAAGTCAACATAAAGTTGAGCGAGTTCATGTGAAAGTGAGTATGTAAAACCTTTGTAAGTATAAAATCCCTGGTATGTAGCAAATTAGGAAATAAAGAGATTACCAATGCTTTGCAAGGCCATTGATATGTGTGAAGTGCAGTAGGAAGACTCAAACCTAGCAGATTTTTACGCCGGGTACCAAGTCACCCCGAGGTCCATTCTGTTGGGCCTGGGGCTGGGCTCGCTACACCCAGATAGATCTACAGCTAAAGACCCTCGGTCCTACAATGAGGATTAATGGCCTCCAGTTCCCGCCTACCCACTCACATGATCTAAGTAGTAGCCCTCCTTACGCTAACCATACCATGTAAAAAGTATTCGTAATCATAGTAACATGTATTTCACCCCCGAAGTATAAAAACTGAAAACATTAAGAGAAAAAGGGGACATGAACTCACAGAAGTGCGTCTCGAAATAGTAAATCCCAAATCAACCTGCTGCGTGATGACCTACACGTACTAATTTCTATTAGATGGACGGCCGTGCCTTGGCTTAAGGTTTAACGTTTTTGGGAAATAGTTAGGTAACTATTTCGTATTTCCACTTCTTAATTATTTAATAATTATCTTCCTTCCCAAGGATGGGGGTTTTAATACATGTGCGTTTTTATAAATCCAAAAATATATTATTAAGTCTCACTTAATAAAATATATTTTTATTCATTTGTCTAAAATATTTTATCCCCAAAATATACATATTTTTCCCAAAAATATTATATTTTATTTCATACGATTTCCAAAATAATACTTTTATCAAAATACGCATTTAAGAGTATTGTTCCGAAAATACATAAGTTACATTTAAATTTCGGGTGGTAATAATAATACCGGTGTAACTTAGATATTTATTTGTGAAGGCGTTGGTATTATTTTGGGGTCGTTACTTTCTAGTGTATACGAGTTATATTATTTTTACCCTAAAAATAATATATGTGTAGTGTAGCTCACAAAATAATCATAAAATCACACAAGTGTTTTATTATGAAATATATATTCTCAATATATATTTAACAAGTTTTATTTACGAAAATTCACCTACGAATACTTGGTTATTTTATAATAAAAATCATGGCGAAGTTTGTTTGGAAAAACAAGTTAAAAATGTTTTCATAACACTTGTCACAAAAATATTTTCCAAGTGTTATATTTCTGGAAAAATTTCGCCAGAGTTTCCTCTGTAACTGGAGGTGTCCACGCTTACTAGCGTATCATTTTCTTTTCAAAATTCAATCAACAATTTTCCAATCATCAATATTCAATGTTCAATCGTCAAACTAGTCAAAATAAGCATAAATCGCAAACACATGAACTTGTAAGTTGTGTAAAAGTATGTAGTAACTTTCCACCATTTTTAGTAGATCTTTCTATCTTTAAAAATGAATCGGTTTCCTGAAAAACGTTATTTTTAAAGAAGATGTAACCTCACAACTTCTAGTCAAAAATTACGGAAATATTTCTTTGTTAAACTCTTTTGTTACACAAGTGTTTACACACTTGTCTGTTCACAAAAAACACCTTTAGTTTATGAAAGATCCGGCTTTAAAATAAGACTTGTATATTTTACTTGGTTTTTCGAAAATACCACTTGTAGATCTTTAGATCTACTAGTTTAGAACTCTATTTTACAAGAAAAATCATTTTTACACAAGTTCATGTTTATGTGTGGAAAGGTTCATCATCTTGTATCCTTTACACTTTACATATTGCTAGTTCATGTTCCTTGAACATGATCTAGCGTGGTTAGATGACGATCCGTTCCACTTCTAGCAACCAACAACGTAAAATAATCACAATAAAACAAGCCTCACAAGTTTTACACCATTAGTTTCTTTTTATCCATCAAGTTCATCATTCTAGCAAGACTTTAAGTTTTGATCTTTAGTGTTCTTGATTTTTATCCGATAAATCTCTTATTAACCACTTTAAACAAGATCAAGAGAGTGTTTAGAATCACTTACAACTAGCTCAAGGCTAGGGAAGAATAAAAGCGAAAACAAGGTGGATAAAAGCAACGTAGTGAGGTCCTTGAGATTCTGAAAGCACCGGGTCCCCTTGTATGAACTCTAGCACACTTGTATGTATGTGGAATGTCTTGATCAAAACTCGAAGGTGGTGATGGTGGCTCTAGTGTTCTCGGCCGAACACTATGGAGAGAAGAGGGAGAGAGCAATTTTTTTAAGTGTTTGATGTAAATGAAGTTCTTTGTCCCATAAGCTTATTTATAAACCATCTTTTACCATTAACCCTTAGGTAATGTGTTCCCATGATATTAAGCAAACTTGATTAAAATAATCAAAAATTTGTGGTGGGTGTTCCCTAGGGGAACCGATCGGTTGAAGGGGGGGGGTATTTAGTTGGATTTCAATCAAATAGTTAGTAACTAGTTATGTTAATTATAACTTAAATAAGTTATTTAGTGTGTTATGTAATATAACGGGTGTTCGGGGACCCTAACTAGCTCAGAAAAGTGTAAATAATATCATTGACAATATTTTTATGTTCCTGGTTAAGTCCGATTGTTTGGTTGGATATTAATCCATTAAAGTGCTAAATAAGCATTTAAAGTGTCGTTAATATTAGTTTTAGTGACACAATGAATTCCCGACACTTTGGAAAGTGTCGAGTATTATGTTCCCATGTTTTTTGCACTTTACTAGTTAACTTAAATGCTGAATTTTTGCATAAAGTGCAGAATTTTGTAGTTAACACATGTTTTAGGCACATCCGATCACTATAACTATCACCTAGTGACGCAGTTCTACAATCCTCACATCCCTACACTCTTTACTAGTGTAGTAATCTATTCCTGGCTCATACTGGCCTTAAAGACAATATCTGTCTAGTGCTGGCATTGTCAGCATGTTTACTGGGTATTCCGTATAGTGTGCTCACTGTGCTTTTGTGCATCAAGGTTGTCACTAATGTTTGCGTGTAAATAATAGAGTGACAGTATAAAAATATGATGCATGAGTATGTATGTATCAGAAATCAAGAAGCAGTTTAGCCACAGTTGTGAGCAAGCACAGTAATTAAATATTAATTAATTCGTACGGATACCTGGTTTGGTGAGGGTTGTCACAATTACACAGATTAAATAAATGTAATTTTGTATAGTAAATACTAAAAACGTCGTATCTTTAAAAAACCCGTGTATAATCGGGTTGAATAAATCTACCAAATAATAAAAAGTTACATCCTAAAAAACCTCGTATATTACATGTGTTGAATAGATTAAAAAAGAGTTATATCTGTAAAAACCATGTGTATTACACATAATAAATAAATGTAATTTTGTATATTAAATACAAAAAATTTCGTATCTTTAAAAACCTCTTGTATAGTCGGGTTGAAAAATCTACCAAATAATAAAAAAAAATATATCCTTAAAAATCTCGTGTATTACACGTGTTGAATAAATTTAATTTTACATAGCAAATGATAAAAAAAATTATATCTTTAAAAACTTCATGTACTACGCGGGTTATATATATGTAACTTTATATAACAAATAATAAAAAAAATATTTTTAAAAACCATGCGTCTTGCACGAGTTGAGTAAATATATTTTTGCATACCAGATAATAAAAAAAAGTTATATTTTTAATAAATTAGGATAACATTTAATATTAATTTATTATTTATATATTTAATATAAGATAAGTAGGAAAGAGATGTAGTTTATTATTTATATATTTAATATAAGATAAGTAGGAAAGAGATGTATTTGTTTTAAAAACATATTAAATCAACAATTAGATTCAAGGATAATATTTTATTAAAGTATGATAAGATTTAATATTAATTTATTATTTATTTAGTTAATATAAGATAAGTATAGATTTGATGATACCTTCAATGAATGACACGTGTCCAAAAGTTGATTTCTTTTATTATAGTATATATATATATAGGGATGAGTTAAAATGAGAACCACTACGAGTTGTGAGAACCGTGAGAACTTTTTGATCCAATGTGAGTTAGGCTAAAATTTGTTTGCACAAACGTATATGAAAATATTATAAAAACATCTATAAAAAAAGTGAAAAAAAATTGTCAAGTCGTTAGATTTAACTGATTCAAGTTTTTTTACGCCCTCATAAAAAAGTAGTTATCAATTGTAAAATTTTACTCCAGCGCGTAAAAGAAACTGACATCGGTCAAAACTAACACCAAGACAATTTTTTTTCTTTTTTTTACAGATGTGCTTATAATGTTTTCATCTACATTTGTGCAAAAAATTTTGGCCCAACTCACGCCGGTTCAAAAAGTTCTTACGGTTCTCACAACTCGTAGTGGTTTTCATTTGAACCAAATCCTATATATATATATATATATATATATATATAGTGTGAGGTTCATTGGGGAACACTAAAAAAGTGGGGAACAGTGGGGAACCGGCTCAAACGAACTCTGATTGGACTCATTCCAGCGGCGTTGGAACCGGCTCGTCGAACCCTAGCTAGGATCTCTTAACCCTAAATCATAACCCCTAAACCCTAAATATATTAGGGTTTAGCTTTAGGGTTTAGCCTTAGGGTTTAGCTTTAGGGTTTAGTTTTATGGTTTAGGGTTTAGCTTTAGGGTTTAGGGTTTAGATTTAGAGTTTAGCTTTTGGTTTAGCATTTAGGGTTTAGCTTTTATGGTTTATAGTTTATATTTTACGCTTTAGCTTAGGTTTTAGCCTTATTTTTTAGCTTTAGGGTTTAGAGTTTAGGAGTTAGGATTTAGGGTTTAGTGTTAAGAGATCTTAGTTAGGGTTCGACGAGTCGGTTCCAACGTCGCTGGAATGAGTCCAATCGGAGTTCGTTTGACTCGGTTCCCCGCTGTTCCCCACTTTTTTAGTGTTCCCCAATGAACCTTCCCCTATATATATATATATATAGGGGCAGGATATAGGGAAAACGCCTAAAAGTGTGAAAACGGTAAGCACGCCCCTCATCTGTTGGATCAAAAAAAAATGGATTAGATTGTTGTGGTGGCGTTTTCGTAAATAACATTAATTTTATTACGTGGACGCGCTTCACTAAGGGTAATATGGTCTTTATAGTGCTCTATACAAAACGCCAAACTCATGAATAAAACGCCATTAAATTCTCGCCTTAAACTACAAGCCATACACATCATCTTTATCTAAACGCCAATAATACAAAACACCAAACTTTGTGTTTAATAGATAAAGCTGAAGAAACAGTAACTGAAATGACGGAAGCTCCATTACTAACATTTATCATAATAAATTCTCGTCTAAGCTACGCACCAAAAATATCTTATATAAACAACGTCTCAGGACCTTCTATTGATCACACCAAAAACGAACGCCATATTTTACTAAATACCATTCAATTTATAAACGCCAAAAAGTTGAAAAACCATAGATTGCAAACGTCGTTTCTTGGAGACTCAGTTTTGTTCTCAATAAAGTTTCACTGAATGGGTTGGTTAACATTGTTGGACACATTCTTATGTGAGGATTAATAATGTTGTCCATCTCATTCAACAAAATATTATTAAGTTAATTCTCACCTAATTAGAGGTTTAAGGTATTTTTATTTACTGAAAGATATTCTTTTTTTTTTTTTTTTTTGGCTTTTACGTCTGTGTCCGATCTTCTATTGTTTGTTATGTAACTTCCAAATCACATGTTATGCATAAAAAGTGGAAAAATGTAGAAAAAAAATAAAAAGTGGTACATAAAAATATAAAACGCCAAATGCCAATATTGTGTGTTCTAGAAAAAAAATACAAAAATACAAAAAATGCCAAACTACTCTTCACTTTCTCTTGAAGACCGTGTCGATTTTCTTTTAATTACAGGCTTCTGGCATGTCGATGCATAGTGTCCGTTAGCTTTACAATTCTTACACTATCTTTCTTTTGCCCTGGGCTTCTCTTTTTTTCGATTGCTTCCTCCTGTTTGGATTTCAAACGCTTGCGATATCCAAACCTTTTCGACTTATACCCAACAAGGACTCTTTTCGGATTCTTGTCGCTTTGATATTGACTTGTTATCTCCGCAAATCTATCCCTAGTACTAGGAGGAGGAGCAACAATATGCATATCTTGAAACTTCTTCATATAAGATTGAACATGATACTTGAATAAGGATAGCTCCTACTTATTACCAGATAAACGGTTCAAATTATACTCTGTTGCAAAAATAATTTCTCGCATCATACTTTGCACATCGGGACCAAGCTCGGTCATAAATTCATGACTCATTGAGTAATCGAAAGAGAAATTTGGCGAAGCCTTTTTAAGCCATCTATTCAAAATGTACTATTTTGGAAATTCCCTAATATCCAAACTTCTCAAAACATGAAATATATGTCTACATAGCAAACCAAACTGCTCAAAACGCCTGCATGAGCAAGTGCTAGTGCAATTAGACTTACGATACATTACTTGAAAAACGGCAAAAACAATGTATGTATAAAATGCCATGCAGACAACGTTTGTAAAAAACACCTTCAAACAACAAACACAAAAACTCCATGCAAAAAAAAATAATGTTTAAAAATATATTAAATGCCATATTCAGAAAACGCCAAAATAAAAATACCCAAAAAACGCCATTGTTTACCTCGAATAAGGATGTACAAGGCTACTGGAAATCATTTATGTAGAACTTAACAAACCCATCGGGATGCTCTTTATAATGTTGATTTAAGCAATCCCCAATCACGATTAGCTCAGTTTGAACATCACAAAAAATATTTTTTGTGTATATGTCAGCAGCTTGGCTCTCCAACACTTTATAATTACTTTTCAACTAAGGGGCGTTTTTATCGAGATTCATGATCATTTTTCTAGTGCGTGTGACGTTGTGCTTCTATTGCAGTTTCGTAATGAGTCATGAACTCAACAAGAGTAGATTTTGAATTGCACACTTGACCAAAAAATGGTTCTCACTCTCCGACCTTGATGTCGTACGCATAAGGCCCGATAATTCCTCCATTCTATAGTATGCATGGATCCAAGATTCTCTAAGTGCAAAAATACCAAAAAGCCAGTCATTATCATCTAAATTGAACTCTCCAATAACCTCTTTCCATCCTGATTCAAACTCTTCAGGTGTAAGAATATCCGTCCACACAACACCACAAATACGTTCTTTGAAATTGGTGGAATTGCATAGCCTAACACCAACCTATATATAACACTAAAACGCCATGCAAATATATACATTAGAAACAACAAACTAACATGAAAAACAGTTATGAATGACAAAACACCATATATCTTAAAACGCCAGACACATGAAAATAAGAAAATCAACTTTTAGAGAAAGTTTATGCATCACGTGCCACATGCATAACCGATGCCTCGTTTTAACAAATACAACAGAAATAGCCTTCTTCGTTGCTGGATCTTGGTCAGTGACAACAACTTTTGGTTGAGAACCAACAGTTTTAGAAAAACTCTCAACAACCATATATGCGTATCAGCTGTTTCTGACGCCAATAATGCAGCACCAAATGTAACATTGCAGTGGTGATTATCTATACCAGTGAATGATACAAACACCATAGAGTACCTGCATATGAAAATGTCATTGAAAAAAAATGAAATGAGAACCAAAGGCCAATGTATGTAAACAGTGAAAACGCCAAAAAACATAAAAAATAGAATTATAAATATTACTTGTTGGAATGATATGTGGCGTCAAACGAAATCACATCACCAAACACGTGGTAATTACGTTTGCATTGATCATCATACCAAAAAAGTCTTTTCAAATGATTCTCTTCATCTGTGAAGTAATCTTATGAGAAATTAGGCTGGGACTATTTTTTTCATCCAAATGTCTCACAACCATACTAGTGTCATATTCCATATAAACAAGTTAATTAGCCTCTTGTAATTCTTAAAATCAACTTTACTTGCACCCACGTCTTCAAAACCGCCAAATCAAGTCTTCATAACATTAAACGCCTTAACCGGTCCCAAATTCAACTTAGATATGCTATATATAACATGCTTTTGGAGCTGAGTAAGGTGTCGTTCAGATAGAAGAAAATGCTTATTAGATTGTTCAACAAAATCATGGTTGTGCTCCTCAACAAACTTATAGACCTTCTATGATCCAGCCTCAAATATTACACATAAATGTGCTCCACAACCAGTCCTTTTTGAAAAGTTGGATCACACAATCCTTTCCTTTTGATTTGGGTCCAACGTATCAACCTTCTTGTCCTTATATACTCCAGATCTCATACACATGTAATACTTAATATGTTTTTCTCCTTTGGCGGTTATCTTTTCAGTCCTTTTCCTGACAGAAAAACCACAAGCCGTAGCATACCTAACATACATTGAATAACAATCATCGAGGCTTGGGAATATCATGTCCATTTTGGGCTTTATTTCTTCACTAACGTTAGGAATGATAAATGGTAAACCAGTTTTGGGGCAAAACCTTTCATTCAAAGAAACACCCTCGTCTGAGAAAACACAGTGAGAACAATTTAAGAAAAACGCAATAGAATACAAAATTGTCTCCTTAAAACATTATCGATGAAAACGCCATTAATTGAATAATATGAAATCATCTTATAATTGAAAACGCCATAATGAAAACACCATTAGTTGATTAATTAACAATATGATGAATTAACAGTATCAAATAAAACGTGTTAATGAAAACGACATTAGTTGAATAATTAACAATATGAATAATTAACAAATATAATGTGATAATGAAAACACCATAATTAACAAAACTGATGTTTACAAATTAACAAATAGTAAGAACTGATGTTTACACATAGTACTCCAAAACATTCAAACTAATCAGGTGTGATCATAGACAATAAGCATATATTAGATCCTAAACAACAATTAACATTAATAATGAAAACGTCAAATATCAGTACCTACTATTTGTTAACAAATAATGAAAATGCCAACTATTGGATATATTAAGAACGCCATTGAAACATAAACGCATTGTCAAACATTACTTTGAAAAAAATGACATTGAAACAAGCATAAAGAATAAAACACCATATCTGTTGTATATGTGTTGCATGATTTGCTAGAACAGATATGAAAACGTCATCACATATAACTTTGTAGAACGGAATCCGCGTTAGACACCATAAATCTCGAAAGCTTGGAAAGGAGGTAACTGCTAATACGAAAATTTTGAAGTTTTATTTGAAACAGAATTATAACGTGATTTATGGAGGGGAACATGGACAATGACAATCGTACCCCTACATATCATTTAGCGCCCCTGCCACGTGTTCGACCAGGATCCGTTCTCACCGTTTTCACACTTCCAACTGTTTTCTCCTGATCCCGTTTCTATATATATAGAGAGAGAGAGAGAGAAAGAGAGAGGAGTAGGTTCATTTGTGAACAACCCCTTTATTGTGAACACTAGTGAGCTAATCCTAGCCCTTGATTATCAATACACAAGTGTGAACACAAGTTTAAATCAATTGCCAAGATTTGATGATGAAAATACACTAGTGTATGTTACGATTTGATGATGTAAATCAATGGCCTGGATTTGTTCACTCGGTTCACAAATACACTAGTGTTCACTCTAGAACCCCACCTTATATATATACATATATGGGTGGGGTTCGGCTACAAAGTCCATTTTTCCTACAAAGTGTACAAAGTCATAAAACACCACAATTTCAGCCATAAAACACACTCATAACCCACAAATAACAGAGTGGAGATCACTAAAACACAATATCCAAACCTTAACAGTCCATAAAAACTTCAAACACACCATCATAGAACTATGAATATAAAACACAACATAATAATCAACATAAAACACACTAATATTAGTCCTTCGATAATCAAAGCCTTATCATCCAAAACACAACACAAAACCCATAATTATGGTGTTTTTGTAATATTCACTTTGTTATTTGTGGGTTTTGAATGTGTTTTATGGCTGAAATTGTCGTGTTTTATGACTTTTTACACTTTGTAGGAAAAAATGGATTTTGTAGCCAACTCCCACCCATATACATACATAGGGCGGGGTTCGGCTACAAAGTCCATTTTTCCTACAAAGTGTACAAAGTCATAAAACACCACAATTTCAGCCATAAAACACACTCAAAACTCACAAATAACAGAGTGGAGATCACTAAAACACAATATCCAAACCTTAATAGTCCATAAAAATATCAAACACACCATCATAGAACTATGAATATAAAACACAACATGATAATCAACATAAAACACACAAATATTAGTCCTTCGATAATCAAAGCCTTATCATCCAAAACGCAACACAAAACCCATAAATATGGTGTTTTTGTAATCTTCACTTCGTTATTTGTGGGTTTTGAGTGTGTTTTATGGCTGAAATTGTAGTGTTTTATGACTTTTTACACTGTGTAGGAAAAATGGACTTTGTAGCCAACTCCCACCCATATACATAGGGTGGGGTTCGGCTACAAAGTCCATTTTTCCTAGAAAGTGTACAAAGTCATAAAACACCACAATTTCAGCCATAAAACACACTCAAAACCCACAAATAACAGAGTAGAGATCACTAAAACATAATATCCAAACCTTAACAGTCCATAAAAACTTCAAACACACCATCATAGAACTATGAATATAAAACACAAGATGATAATCAACATAAAACACATTGTCACACCCTGTCTTTTGCGGAAGCGTATGATGTGTGACTAGCTTGTTATCATTGCATTCAATCATAATAAACGACTACATGATTAAAACGATGTTCATCCATTCAGAAAATTTTGATTATTACAAACACTTAAGTTTTAAAACACAACCTTCATCTAGGTTACAATTTGACAAAAGTGGATGATATCTATGCTTGTAGTCTACTTCTAGTTACAACACTTGCGCCCAAGATCCATCCTGTCACCTGAAATACATGTAATTTTGGAAAACATCAACATAAAGTTGAGCGAGTTCATGCGTTTTGTATATCTTGTAACTTTTACAAATCAAGTATTCATTGTATAAATCAAGTTTTCTTGTGTACCACATGTATTAAATGATTGTTTATACAAGGACATTAAGGCACGCGAGGACATGGGGAGCATTAGCATTTTCTCCCTCAAGGCATGTGAGGACATAGGGAGCATTAGTATTTTCTCCCTCAAGGCATATGAGGACATAGGGAGCATTAGTATTTTCTCCTTTAACTGTGTCGATTACCCTCGACTGTGTCGATTACCCTCGACTGTGTCGATTAACCTCAACTGGGACACCGAAGCACTCAAGAGGTCACATAAGGACCATGAGTGGGGCTCGGCCGTACCCGTTAGATCTAACCCTCGTCCCTAATTAAGTTTTAATGGCATCTCAATATCTAGTCTATGCTCACATGATCTAGTATTTTCTAGGCATTTCTTAAAGCACATCATACTCGGTTCTCGTTCTCACCAAGCGTGCTTCTCGTATATTTTTACCACTTGTAAAAATTGTAATATTTTTAACATGTATTTCACCCCCGAGAGTTATAAAACCAAAAACAGTAGAGAAAAGGGGGAGCATGAACTCACAACTTTATGTTCCTGCGTCGTAAACTTCACCGGATTTGCTTATCTAGCGTCGTGACCTAAACGTGTTTTATTAACGTTAGTCACTAGACTTGTATCACACAAGTACAAGTCACTATCTTTTGTGTTCGTATTCTTGTGTTAAAAATAGCTTATATTTTTAACTACGTGTCTTACTTATATTATTTTCTCGAAAATAATAATAAGTTTCTTGTATTTTGCACTTTGCACCCGAATTATGTTTTTTGTCTAAGTATGTTGTATGTGTATTTTTGTGTTTTTACTTCTCATGAGTATTTAGTGTATTTTTACGTCTTAATACACTAGCACGTATAACACATAGTATATACACTTAGCACAAAAGTTGGTGATCAAATAATATATAATTTTCTCTCAAAAATATACATACTTAATATCCATTTTTATTCTTGAAGAAATCCTCATTACTTATCACCAAAAATTAGGGAAACATTGGTAATATTTTTAGATACATTTTTAGGGAATAAGTTTCTCAAAACTTATATTTTTCTAAGTGTCAAAATTTATAAAAATTTTGGCAGAGTTTCCCCTAAAAATGGAGGTTTCCCATGTTTTCAAAACATGTGTTTATTTTCTTTTAAATCAACAACAATCTCAACAACAAAATCTTTATTTATCAAACTTGTCAAAACAAGCATATACCACAAACTTATGAACTTGATAGTTTGTAAAAAAAATATGTAGTAAGTTACTAACATATTTAGTAGGTCTTGTTATCTTTAAAAATAAGTTTAGTTTCTTAAAAACTTTATTTTTAAAGATCTTAAGGTTTCACAACTTCTAGTCATGATTTGCCAAACATATTTCTTGTTAAATTTTTCTTGTGACACAAGTGTTTACACACTTGTTTATTCACTAAAATGTTTTTAGTTTATGTAAGGTCCGGGTTTTAACAAAACTAGCATTTTCCGCTTGGTTCTTCCGAAAAACCACTTGTAGATCTTTAGATCTACATGTTTAGAGTCTTATTTTACAAGAAAATTTACTTTTACTCAAGTTCATGGTGGATGGTCTCATCATCTTTTTCATTTCAAGCACTAACATAATACTAGTTCATGTTCTTGAACATGATCTAGTATGTCTTGATGATGATCCATCCTACTTTTATTAACAACAACATCAAATAATCACAACCATACAAGATCTACAAGATTTACACACATATCTTCTCTTTATCCACCACTAATCACTTATGTTCAAGACTTTAATGCAAGTTCTTTTGTGTTCTTGATTTTTAATCATTAAATCATCTATTAACCACCACAAACAAGATCAAGATGATGATTAGAGACACTTACTACTAGCACAAGGCTAGGGAAGTTCAATAGTGCAAATGAGGTGGATAAAAGCAAATGAAGGAGGTCCTTGAGTTTCCGAACACACCAAGCTCCGTTGTATGATCACTAACACCTTTGTATAGCCTTAGAATATTTGAAGATGAGCAAATGATGGTGGTGATGATGGTGGTTGAGGTCGGCCGTAGCCAAGAAGAAGAAGGAGAGAAGAATTGTGTGTGTAGTGTGTGAAGTTGTGAAGGTTATGTCTCATGTGCCATTCTTATATCCAAGTTCCCATTGTTTCCATTGTGTAATGTGTCCCTAAAGAAGCAACAAGGTATATTAAAATATTATAACAATTTCCACATGTGGGGGACATGTTGGAACTGTCATTTAGGGGGGGGGGGGTATTGGTTGCATTTCAATTCCAAGTAACTTAATCTAGTTACAAGCTAAGCATTAGATTTGGGTGTTTAGGTATGTTAAGTAATATATAGTGTGTTAGGGTGTTCGGGGACCCTAACTAGCTTAGAAAAATAAAAACAATGCTTCTAGCATTATTTTGGTGTTCCGGGTAATGTCTGGTTGTTCGGTTAGATACCGATTCGTTAAAGTGCTAAATTGCGCCTTTTATTGTCTAATAAGTATCCTTTTGTAACACGTTCAATCCCCGAAACTTAGGGAAATATTCTGGATGATGAAACATAAATTCTGCATGAAATTTATGTGTTAAAAGCTGATTTATAGCTTAATTTTATAAATTTCTGCACTTAAAGTGCGTTTCGGGCGCTTTTTAGTGCGTATTTTAGCTTTCGTGATGTCTATATATAAACCCTTGTATGCACTCTTGGGTTTTAATGCATTCTTGACGTTGGACCTACACCTAAGTTCCAATTCTAATGTCTGATTGCTTTCTGCAGTTCTGTTGACACGATGTGTCTTACCGGTGAGTTTACTAATATTTATGACGCAACGCTATCATAGAATAATTCTTGTAGCATATATCATGCATGAATTCATTTGCATGGAATTCAGAAATTTATTTTTCTGGTAAACCAGATCATGCACAGTCATTTAAGCACAAATTACTGTTCATTTCGTGTACGGAAAAGTGACGGTTGTCACAGTCTCCCCCCGTTAAAAGAATTTCGTCCCGAAATTCAAGCGATGCCATCGGTCGCAGGGGAGTTGTGAAACCAATATGGTCACTTAGATTCATGATTTGTCTTTATGTTCCCATGAAATCTCTGGGTCATGTAATGAATCCTATCATACTCAAGTAAATCAATTATGTCTTTTCTGTGTATCTTGTGGACTCTTGGTCCGTAACCTTAGCAGGTTTCTATAGTATTGTGGACTCTTGGTCCAAAACCTTAACAGGTTTCTATAGTATTGTGGACTCTTGGTCCAAAACCTCAACAGGTTTCTAAAGTATTGTGGATTCTTGGTCCAAAACCTCAACAGGTTTCTATAGTATTGTGGACTCTTGGTCCAAAACCTCAACAGGTTTCTATAGTATTGTGGACTCTTGGTCCAAAACCTCAACAGGCTTCTATAGCATTGTGGACTCTTGGTCCAAAAACTCAACAGGTTTCTATAGCATTGTGGACTCTTGGTCCAAAACCTCAACAGGTTTCTATAGCATTGTGGACTCTTGGTCCAAAACCTCAACAGTTTTCTATAGCATTGTGGACTCTTGGTCCAAAACCTCAACAGGTTTCTATAGCATTGTGGACTCTTGGTCCAAAACCTCAACAATTTCTATAGTAATTTTTGTCGTTTGTCATTGACGTGAATTTTATTTATGGGAACAACGAATGTTCCTTAAGTCAGACTCCTCTACAGACTAGACACATGAATGTGTCGTGATCACTACTGATCTTTTTCTGGGAGCTTCATCTTGTGAGCAATGGTTCTGATCCCTACACCGGGGATTCAACCTTTTCATTTTCCAAATCACACTACGCCTTCTCTAGGCGAGTCTCTCATTTTAGTCATGCTTCTTGTCTCAATTTCTCACGATTTCTGCCGCTCATCGGCATAATCTTTCTGTATTCTGCGGGCTGTCCTGATATGATCACATATCTGAACGATCTTGCCTCTAGTTTTCTTGGGCCATCTCGGGCCAGTTGATTATTTATTTCTGGTCTCCGTTCAACATGACGGGAATTGACTCATTATGTTCCGTCTAAAGCTTTACACGAAGCGGTTTAGGCGGCGGTATGATAGATACCGTTGTAGGAAAACTCCACTGAGGGCAAGTGAGTGTTCCGAATTTTTATTAAAGTTTATCACACAAGCACGTATTGTGTTCATATAGTCTGCATCATTCAGCAGCCCAGTTCATAATCAAGTTCTTACGATCATCGGTGTGCTGCAACCTTTGTGATCAGTAAGGATCGTGCAACGTTTTCTTTCAGGTAATGACGTCCAGTTTGCGGCGCGCAATTGCTGTATCTATCTCAAGGTCTCTTCTCATGATTCCTTAACCAATGTGCCGCGTATGCAATGTCGTGGTCTCGTTGCATCGACGTACAATCGAGACTTTGTCGAGAGACGTCACATAATTGCAACTCTAGCTCTTTAGCTCTTGGTTGCAGGGTTGGCAACTATTCTTATCCATCATGGATCTGAAAGTTCTCACTTTGCGAATTCGAAATTCGTTTTTCGTCATCACAGCACATAACAGTTCTTTCTCTAAGAGTTGCAAGGTAAATTGCAGCTATTGCTCACGACCTTCCTTGGTCGTTGGCCATATAAGAATGTAGTCAATAAGTATATGACTTATCCAGGTATGGCTTACACGTTCGGTTCATGAGGTCCATGAATATTGTCGATGCATGTGTTAAGCTAAATGATACGACAAGGAACTCGTAATGCTCGAAGCGAGTCCTAAAGGTCGTTTTAAGGATATTTCCTTCTTGTATTCACAGCGGAGGTCATCCTGACCTCAAGTTGATCCTTGAGTGGCAACTAGGATCTTACGATTTGTGTGTTCATGTCTTCAGTCCTTGGCAAAGGATTCTGGTTCTCAATTCTCTGGAATTTATGCAAAGTGGAGTCTACCACTTTCTCCTTGTGTCCTTAACTAAGGGTGTTATATCCTTAATTTCCTCTGTCTACCAGCTCTTGCAGTTATATCAGAGACTCATGCTTCGCGGACGAAGCTAGTCGGTAAGGCGTCATCTTGTCACTGGTGCCGCTTCTGGCACGAGGCTCATTTTAAACTTCTCTTATTGCTACGGAGGGGCGTTCCTGACGAGTCTTCAGAAAAGGATTTTGGAACCTCTTCCGTCACGGGGATGTTCTCAGGCTCTGTAGTCTACTCGAAGGCGTTTCTATGCCTCTTCGACCAATGAGGGATGTCGTAGATCTGCCGCCTTGTGGGGTCTAGCATTCTTGCACCCATTGCAGGAAAGTTGGGTTTCATCATTTGCAAGAGGGATGCGTCTGATTTTCTCATATCGAACGACTTCAGCTGTATACTTGGATTTCCGATCCATGCTGACTATCATATTATGACTTCGTGAGTCAATGGTAACAGAAGGTTCCGGCCTTCTGAGTTCCTATAATGTAATTCCTCACTTGCTTCGTCTGCTTAAACTAGCCTTCTATATGCTCATTCCTAAAAAAAAATACGGGACGTCTATTTTACTTGAAACTAGGCCAAGCAGTTTCTTAAGTTCTAAGCATGCAAGGTTAAAGCTGATGCCAGTATTAATTAATAGTAGATGCATTAGGTTGGTTAATAGGGAACGTACCCGTAACCGCATCTGGATCCTGGCGTGCTTCATGAGTTTCAATCGTGAAAACCCTTCCTTGCTTGTTTCTTCTCAGGGTAATCTTTTCTAAAGTGCCCTGCTTTACCACATTTGTAGCAACCTGGTATTCTCTTATTCCTTCCATCTGGGTCCTTCGCCCAACAGGCATCCTTGCTGTGCCTTTCTTTTCCACACTTTCCGCACTTAGGCCTCAGACATCGACCTTCATGGTGAGAAGTGCATTTCCCACATCTTGGCTTAGTTCCCGAGTAAATCTTATCACCAGCCTTATTAGTAGCTCCAACAGTTTTCCTTCCAGGCGTAGGGTTCACTTTCTTTCTTTTGTTTGCCTTAGAGCTTTCATAGCTGATTCGGGTGCTCGATTTTAGGCTTGAAGACTTCCTTTTCTTGTTTCCTGATGACTCCACATGAGTCTCTTTCTTGTTATCCTCAGATTCCGAAAATTTTCCCGCACGCAGAGCTTCTTCAGTAAGAGTGACACTCATATCGATAGCCTCTGCAATGGTTGAGGGCTTTGAGGTAGTAACCATGCCCCTGATCTGGGGTGCAAGTCCCCAAATGAATCATTCAACCCTCTTGAATTCCGGTTTGACTAAGTAGGGGACGACCCTAGACAAGTTGTGAAATCGTTGGACGTATTCATGAATCTTCGGTCCGTCCATTTTCAAGTTCCAGAACTCCACCTCAAGCTTCTGGATCTCAGCCCTAGAACAGTATTTCTTCTCCATCATTTCCTTGAGCTCATCCCAGCTTAGTGCATAAGCAGCATCTGCACAAAGGGTCTGAACCTGAAGGTTCCACCAGGAGAGTGCGCCATCTAGAAATAGCCCTGAGATATAGGTAGCACTCTGTTGGGGTGAACAGTTACTCATTCTTAGAACTGAGTCAGTCTTTTCTGTCCAACGAACAAATGCAACGGCACCTCCTGTGCCATCAAAATTCAAAGGCTTGCAGTCCAGAAACTGTTTATAGGTGTAGCCAGTTGGAGGGTTATTTCCAGCAGTGCCATCGCTGTGCTTAGAGCGGAGGGCTTCATGTCGTGCAATGGCCTGTGAGATGCGTTCCTGCAGCTCGGCTTCTGTTCTTGGTAGCGTATTGGTGTTTGTGTCTCGCCTGGGCGGCATTCTTTTCTGCCAAAATGGTATGAAGTAGGTTAGACAACATTTCACTTGTCTATGAGATACATAGCACCCTAAGCCATTATATAATTACCCAATTTCACATGTATATATAATCAATGTATGAGCGAGGAAACAGTTACTAAGCCTTCACATAGGCTGGCCAACTTGGCTTATTGTTTGTCATGAAATGAACTCGAGGCTACATCGCCTTGGTCATTCAAGTTGTTTCCTGCTCCATTGGTTTTTCTTAGGTCTTTGGCTTTACTGGTGCGTATATTTTCCCTTAGATAGGGTTGTTCGTGAGGTGGTAGAGAGTGTATCGTCACTGATTCTTTCTGAATGTCATTCCACCTCTCTTGCTTAAATATCGTTTTCTCAAACGTCTCGTATGCAGGTAGAAGTGTCAGTCACGAAGTAGGCTAAGACAGGTTTCCTACTTTCTAACGTGCTAAAACACTGATCTATGTGTTGTTCTACCAGAGGAAGGTGAGGACACCTATAGATAAATTTTGTGTGGTTTTCATTAGCTTGACCTGCAGAGTCCACCAGGATTTCTGTGCACAACAAGTCGTTATTACGTGGGCCCCCGTAATAATAAATTGTCTTGTACAGTTACCCCAATTTTCTCTCGTCCAAGCAGATGATCAATCAAGGAGGGGACACTACTGTCCTTATACCTCTTGTCATGGAAGGGACCTTTGCGATGGTCCATGCGCTAACATTCGTTATCGTTACGCGCGTATAGGTACGATGATTAGATGGAATAGAAATAGAGAGAATTCCTAGCAGTTGGAGGGACACCTTCGAGATGAATACTTCATCTTCCTTTTCTGGTCAAGTATGTCGTCAATCTTGCTTCACATAAGCCGCAGGGATCTTGTCCCGTTGATTGAGAATTCGTTCAAGGTTGCCGCCTCTGCCTCGTCATCATTGCCGTAGTCTGGCATCTTCACGTTCGCGAGGGAAGAGCAGCCATCTCCTACGGAAGTAAGCTCATAATCTTGTTTAGTAATCACTCCCAGCCCTGAGCTTTGCAAAGGATGCGAGGTCGGTAGCTTCATCGTGCGAGTTATGTACAGTAATAGGAGTCGGAGTCGAAAGTGTCTTATTCACGTCAATAATCATTCCGTACACTTATTTGTATACATGTATATCAATAACAAATATGCTACTTAGCATAATCAAGCAAATTAATGCATTATATCACGTATAACTCTCGTTTTTGGGGGGTCATTTTGGTCTTTGGCAAGTCTAACTCGTGTAGACCATGCCTTAGTCTGCACCTTATCTTAAAGGCATTCCTCACTAATGTCCTTGCCTTGTCTTTTCTTTGAAAAGTGTTCGACTTGTGGATCTTGGCGCTTACGTGAATGCAATGAAAACCTTTTTGTAAAATGTTTTCGTGAGAGAACTCTAGTGATTGTAGTCTAGACTCGAGACAGAATCCTAGTTCACTACAATCGAAGCTCTGATACCAAACTGTCACACCGTGTCTTTTGCGGAAGCGTATGATGTGTAACTAGCTTGTTATCATTGCATTCAATCATAATAAACGACTACATGATTAAAACGATGTTCATCCATTCAGAAAATTTTGATTATTACAAACACTTAAGTTTTAAAACACAACCTTCATCTAGGTTACAATTTGACAAAAGTGGATGACATCTATGCTTGTAGTCTACTTCTAGTTACAACACTTGCGCCCAAGATCCATCCTGTCACCTGAAATACATGTAATTTTGGAAAACATCAACATAAAGTTGAGCGAGTTCATGCGTTTTGTATATCTTGTAACTTTTACAAATCAAGTATTCATTGTATAAATCAAGTTTTCTTGTGTACCCCACGTATTAAATGATTGTTTATACACGGACATTAAGGCACGCGAGGACATGGGGAGCATTAGCATTTTCTCCCTCAAGGCATGTGAGGACATAGGGAGCATTAGTATTTTCTCCCTCAAGGCATGTGAGGACATAGGGAGCATTAGTATTTTCTCCCTCAAGGCATGTGAGGACATAGGGAGCATTAATATTTTCTCCCTCAAGGCATGTGAGGACATAGGGAGCATTAGTATTTTCTCCTTTAACTGTGTCGATTACCCTCGACTGTGTCGATTTCCCTTGACTGTGTCGATTACCCTCGACTGTGTCGATTACCCTCGACTGTGTCGATTAACCTCGACTGTGTCGATTAACCTCGACTGGGACACCGAAGCACTCAAGAGGTCACATAAGGACCATGAGTGGGGCTCGGCCGTACCCGTTAGATCTAACCCTCGTCCCTAATTAAGTTTTAATGGCATCTCAATATCTAGTCTATGCTCACATGATCTAGTATTTTCTAGGCATTTCTTAAAGCACATCATACTCGGTTCTCGTTCTCACCAAGCGTTCTTCTCGTATATTTTTACCACTTGTAAAAATTGTAATATTTTTAACATGTATTTCACCCCCGAGAGTTATAAAACCAAAAACAGTAGAGAAAGGGGGGAGCATGAACTCACAACTTTGCGTTCCTGCGTCGTAAACTTCACCGGATTTGCTTATCTAGCGTCGTTACCTAAACGTGTTTTATTAACGTTAGTCACTAGACTTGTATCACACAAGTACAAGTCGCTATCTTTTGTGTTCGTATTCTTGTGTTAAAAATAGCTTATATTTTTAACTACGTGTCTTACTTATATTATTTTCTCGAAAATAATAATAAGTTTCTTGTAATTTGCACTTTGCACCCGAATTATGTATTTTTGTCTAAGTATGTTGTATGTGTATTTTTGTGTTTTTACTTCTCATGGAGTATTTAGTGTATTTTTACGTCTTAATACACTAGCACGTATAACACATACTATATACACTTAGCACAAAAGTTGGTGATCAAATATTATATATTTTTCTCTCAAAAATATACATACTTAATATCCATTTTTATTCTTGAAGAAGTCCTCATTACTTATCACCAAAAATTAGGGAAACATTTGTAATATTTTTAGATACATTTTTAGGGAATAAGTTTCTCAAAACTTATATTTTTCTAAGTGTCAAAAATTTATAAAAATTTTGGCAGAGTTTCCCCTAAAAATGGAGGTTTCCCATGTTTTCAAAACATGTGTTTATTTTCTTTTAAATCAACAACAATCTCAACAACAAAATCTTTATTTATCAAACTTGTCAAAACAAGGATATACCACAAACTTATGAACTTGATAGTTTGTAAAAAAAAATATGTAGTAAGTTACTAACATATTTAGTAGGTCTTGTTATCTTTAAAAATAAGTTTAGTTTCTTAAAAACTTTATTTTTAAAGATCTTGAGGTTTCACAACTTCTAGTCATGATTTGCCAAACATATTTCTTGTTAAATTTTTCTTGTGACACAAGTGTTTACAGACTTGTTTATTCACTAAAATGCTTTTAGTTTATGTAAGGTCCGGGTTTTAACAAAACTAGCATTTTCCGCTTGGTTCTACCGAAAAACCACTTGTAGATCTTTAGATCTACATGTTTAGAGTCTTATTTTACAAGAAAATTTACTTTTACTCAAGTTCATGGTGGATGGTCTCATGATCTTTTTCATTTCAAGCACTAACATAATACTAGGTCATGTTCTTGAACATGATCTAGTATGTCTTGATGATGATCCATCCTACTTTTATTAACAACAACATCAAATAATCACAACCATACAAGATCTACAAGATTTACACACATATCTTCTCTTTATCCACCATTAATCACTTTTGTTCAAGACTTTAATGCAAGTTCTTTTGTGTTCTTGATTTTTAATCATTAAATCATCTATTAACCACCACAAACAAGATCAAGATGATGATTAGAGACACTTACTACTAGCACAAGGCTAGGGAAGTTCAAGAGTGCAAATGAGGTGGATAAAAGCAAATGAAGGAGGTCCTTGAGTTTCCGAACACACCAAGCTCCTTTGTATGATCACTAACACCTTTGTACACCCTTAGAATATTTGAAGATGAGCAAATGATGGTGGTGATGATGGTGGTTGAGATCGGCCGTAGCCAAGAAGAAGAAGGAGAGAAGAATTGTGTGTGTAGTGTGTGAAGTTGTGAAGGTTATGTCTCATGTGCCATTCTTATATCCAAGTTCCCATTGTTTCCATTGTGTAATGTGTCCCTAAAGAAGCAACAAGGTATATTAAAATATTATAACAATTTCCACATGTGGGGGACATGTTGGAACCGTCATTTAGGGGGGGGGGGGGGGGGGTATTGGTTGCATTTCAATTCCAAGTAACTTAATCTAGTTACAAGCTAAGCATTAGATTTGGGTGTTTAGGTATGTTAAGTAATATATAGTGTTTAGGGTGTTCGGGGACCCTAACTAGCTTAGAAAAATAAAAACAATGCTTCTAGCATTATTTTGGTGTTCCGGATAATCTCCGGTTGTTCGGTTAGATACCGATTCGTTAAAGTGCTAAATTGCGCCTTTTAGTGTCTAATAAGTATCCTTTTGTAACACTTTCAATCCCCGACACTTAGGGAAATATTCTGGATGATGAAACATAAATTATGCATGAAATTTATGTGTTAAAAGCTGATTTATAGCTGAATTTTATAAATTTCTGCACTTAAAGTGCGTTTCGGGCGCTTTTTAGTGCGTATTTTAGCTTTCGTGATGTCTATATATAAACCCTTGTATGCACTCTTGGGTTTTAATGCATTCTTGACGTTGGACCTACACCTAGGTTCCAATTCTAATGTCTGACTGCTTTCTGCAGTTCTGTTGACACGATGTGTCTTACCGGTGAGTTTACTAATATTTTCGACGTAACGCTATCATAGAGTAATTCTTGTAGCATATATCATGCATGAATTCATTTGCATGGAATTCAGAAATTTATTTGTCTGGTAAACCAGATCATGCACAGTCATTTAAGCACAAATTACTGTTCATTTCGTGTACGGAAAGTACGGAAAAGTGACGGTTGTCACACACATTAATATTAGTTCTTCGATAATCAAAGCCTTATCATCCAAAACACAACACAAAACCCATAAATATGGTGTTTTTGTAATCTTCACTTTGTTATTTGTGGGTTTTGAGTGTGTTTTATATTCATAGTGTATTTGTGAACCAGTGAACAAATCTTGGCCATTTATTTACATTTGTATATTAATAATCAAGTGCTAGGATTAGTTCACACAGTTCACTATCAAAAAGGTTTTTCACAACAAACCTAACCCTACATATATCTTATATATAAAAAAAGGTTAATTTGCACGGTAACCCCGACCGCGGAGGGGATCTCCCCTCCCAGTTCACTACCCGACAAAGATCCCTGGCAGAAAATATCCTCTGGTCGTACTCGAGTGGGATCGAACCCGAGACCTCTCCAAATGAGGGTCCCCGAGAGACTTTAGCAAGGATGTCGGTGGCCACTTGAGCTAGCCCAAGTGGTTGTATATCTTATATATAGGGGTGTGCCAAAAAAAAAAAAAAAAAAAAAAAAGAAAAAAAAAACGGAATGATAAAGTCATCTTTCAAACCCTAAAATGTAGCCGTGAAAAGATGTGTTACATATAGTTTGTTACCATTTATGATTTTTAACTGTTTATTAGCTTATTTAATGGTTTCTTTTTTTAAAGATTTTAGAACGCAATAACCTGATTGAGAAGAAAAAACGGAATGATAAAGTCATTTGAATATCATGACTACACTTTTTAAAAAAGGGATACTCGAGTTGCAAGTGGTTTTCATTTTTCTTTAATTACTATAATGCTTTTTATGGGGTAGTTGCACGGACCTCCCATCCGCCGGAGTATTGCAACTCCGCAAGCTAGCAGACCACATAGCTGCCTGACGCTGATTCCCCCAGCCGAGTGGACATCAGGTGCGGGGTGATGCTAACGAGCGGAGTCGAACCTGAGTCCCCACGGTGTTTGCGGGGTGTGGTGGCCACTGGGCTGACACCCAATGGTTTATAATGCTTTTTATGTGTATTTAGATACTTACGTTGTAAATCATATTATTAAAAAAAACTTTCGTATTACTCATTTTGATAATATAGTTGGTGGATAAAGGCAATGAATGCTAGTTCTCCCAGACCTTAGGTCAAGAGTTCGACCCAGAGCCACCCGGGTTTTAGTCCACCGTGCGTTACGCTAGAGAGATTCTCTCTTGTGGCGGCGCAAGCCCCGCCTCTGGCAGCGGGTGGTATGGTTTCCCAGGGAACGCCGTTAGCCAAACTTTGACGCCAAAGTGAACCCGGTTAAGACAACATAGTCTGGCCAGAGTGGGGTTAGAGCCCTCTGTTTGGGAGGGTGTAAGATCTCTCTCTCAACTGTTAAAGATTCTCACCGTTAAAAAAAATGGAATGAGTTGTAGATCAAAACAGGTAAATTCTTTAGAAATGTAGAACGAATATAAAAATATGATATTACAAAGACGCTTTTAGAAGTAGGCAGAATGAGCGAGTCAACTATGGACACTCATGCATTTTTGTATGCCTTAAATTATGGGACATTGGAGGAGTTTTCATCTACATTATAGGAAGGTAGACATCCATTATTTATTGAATTGTACTTTTCTCAAACTTTTATATGTTCAATATGATTAGCATGTACCTAATATCTAATTTCATTTATTATAACTTTTATGTCTTATACAGCTTAAATTGTTTAACCAGTATATAACACAAGTAGATAACCTAGTATATATATAGAGAGAGAGAGAGAGAAGATCATGCGAGAACCACCTCTTATTGTGAGAACCACGAGAACCAATGTGAACACAACCAAAAATGCCTAAAAATAGCTAAAAATCACACAAAAAAATTTTTTTTGATTTTTTTAATATTTTTTAAGTTAAAATCGCTACTTTTCGAAGCCAAAAAAAAAATTTTAATTTTAAAAAAAAAAAAAAAAAAAAATTTCCTTCGAAAAGTAGCGATTTTAACCTAAAAAATATTAAAAAAATCAAAAAACAAATTTTTAGATTTTTTTTATATTTTTTTAGGTTTTTTGGGGGTTTAGTTTTTAGCATTTTAGCTTAAGGGGGGGGGGGGGGGGGGGGGGTTTAGGTTTGGGGGGGGGGGGGGGGGGGGTTTAGGTTTGGGGGGGGGGGGGGGGGGGGGGGTTAGGTATTTTTAGGTTTTTTTAGCTATTTTAGGTTGTGTTCACATTGGTTCTCGCGGTTTTCGCAATAAGGGTGGTTCTCGCATGAACCTTACCTTATATATATATATATATAGGGAGGAGTTCATGCGAGAACCACCCTTATTGCAAGAACCGCGAGAACCAATGTGAACACAACCTAAAATAGCTAAAAAAAACCTAACCCCCACCCCCCCCCCCAAAAAAAAAAAAAAAAAAAAACCTAAACCCCCTCAAGCTAAATGCTAAAAACTAAAACCCCCCAAAAAACCTAAAAAAAACATAACCCCCAAGCTAAAATGCTAAAAATAAACCCCAAAAAACCTAAAAAATCTAAAAAAAATCTAAAATTTTTTTTTTAATATTTTTTATGCTCAAATCGCTACTTTTAGTGGCAAAATTTTTTTTTTTTTTTAAATTTAATTTTTTTTTTTAGTTTTTAATTTTTTTTTGCTTCGAAAAGTAGCGATTTTTAAATAAAAATATTAAAAAAAAATTGTGTGATTTTTAGCTATTTTTAGGCATTTTTGGTTGTGTTCACATTGGTTCTCGCGGTTCTCGCAATAAGAGGTGGTTCTCGCATAATGCGAGAACCACCTCTTATTGCGAGAACCGCGAGAACCAATGTGAACACAACCAAAAATGCCTAAAAATAGCTAAAAATCACACAAATTTTTTTTTTAATATTTTTTATATAAAAATCGCTACTTTTCGAAGCCAAAAAAAAAATAAATAAAAAAAAAAATTTGGCCACTAAAAGTAGCGATTTTAGCATAAAAAATATTAAAAAAAAATTTAGATTTTTTTTTATTTTTTTTAGGTTTTTTTGGGGTTTAGTTTTTAGCATTTTAGCTTGGGGGTGGGGGGTTTAGGTTTTTGGGGGAGGGGGTTTAGGTTTTTTTTTTGGGGGGGGGGGGGGGGAGGTTAGGTTTTTTGGGGGTTTTAGTTTTTAGCATTTAGCTTAGGGGGTTAGCTTGGGGGGGGGGGGGGGGGTTTAGGTTTTTTGGGGGGGTGGGGGTTGGGTTTTTTTAGCTATTTTAGGTTGTGTTCACATTGGTTCTCGCGGTTCTCACAATAAGGGTGGTTCTCGCATGAACTCCTCCCTATATATATATATGTATATATATAGAGAGAGAGAGAGAGAGAGAGTAGGGTTCGCACGGAAAGTGTGTTTTTCCTAGAAAGTCTAGGAAGCGATCTGGTCCATCCGATTGGTGTGTTTATGGGTTGAGATTAAATCAATGGCAATCTTGTAATATTTGAGTTTAATTAATTGATTGTTTTAAATGAGTAGGGGCAATTTTGTCAATGGCCGTGTTTTAAATCAATTAGATAACCGCCCAGTTCCTAAATTCAAGCGATTTTCCCCCTCTCTCTCCAAACCCATCTTGGAAACCCCAATCCCTACCAAAAATAACTACAATCATGGAAGAAGATAACTTTAGAAACGATGGAGAGCACCGGATCAAATTAAAACACTACTCCATCTCCACCATCTCCGAGTTCATCATCACCATTCAAATATTGTTCTTATCATCTCCGTTTTCTTGACGATGTGTTTTAACAGCAAGCAGATTCATACAGTTGTGTTTTAGCATTCAAATTCATACAGATGTGTTTTAACAGCAAACAGATTCATACAGGTGTGTTTTAACAGCAAGCAGATTCATACAGTTGTGTTTTAGCATTCAAATTCATACAGATGTGTTTTAACAGCAAACAGATTCATACAGTTGTGTTTTAGCATTCAGATTCATACAGATGTGTTTTAACAGCAAGCAGATTCATACAGATGTGTTTTAACAGCAAGCAGATTCATACAGTTGTGTTTTAGCAAGCAGATTCATACAGATGTGTTTTAACAGCAAACAGATTCATACAGTTGTGTTTTAACAGCAAGCAGATTCATACAGATGTGTTTTAACAGCAAACAGATTCATACAGTTGTGTTTTAACAGCAAGCAGATTCATACAGATGTGTTTTAACAGCAAGCAGATTCATACAGTTGTGTTTTAGCATTCAGATTCATACAGTTGTGTTTTAGCATCCAGATTCATACAGATGTGTTTTAACAGCAAGCAGATTCATACAGTTGTGTTTTAACAGCAAACAGATTCATACAGTTGTGTGTTAACAGCAAGCAGATTCATACACTCGTGTTTTAGCATTCAGATTCATACAGTTGTGTTTTAACATCAATCAGATTCATACAGTTGTGTTTTAGCATTCAGATTCAAACAGTTGTGTTTTAACAGCAATCAGATTCATACACTGTGTTTTACCATCTTTATATTGTGGGATCTATTAAAAAATTGACTTTAGCCCTGTAAACTGTTAAAACACAGCACCAAGAACATGCTGATAAATTCCAGTAATCTTCTGAACAATGGAATATGCGATGTAATGTGACATGGAATTTTAGTTAATGAACACATTGACTTCCAGATTTGAATTCGAAAATAATAAAAATTCCGAAAATCATGGAATTTTAGTTAATGTAGATACATTCCAAAAATAAAATTAAAATGTGAAATTACATGATAGCCCTTCTACTTAAAATCCCTCAATGACACATGTTCAATTCTTATTCCTTCCTAGACTTTCTAGGAAAAATAGACTTTCCACCCAACTCCTACTATATATACATACATATATATACATACATATATATATATATATATATATATATATATATATAGGGTGGGAGTTGGCTACAAAGTCTATTTTTCCGACAAAGTGTAAAAAGTCATTAAACAACATAATCTCAACCATAAAACACACTCAAACCCACAAATAATAAAGTGAATATACTAAAACGTCATATTTGTGGGTTTTGTGTTGTGTTTTGGATTATAAGGCTTTGATTATCTAATGACTAACATTAGTGTGTTTTATGTTGATTAGAATGAAGTGTTTTTTATTCCTAGTTCTACAATGGTGTGTTTGAAGTTTTTATGGACTGTTAGGGTTTGGATATTGTGTTTTAGTGATATTCACTATGTTATTTATGGGTTTTGAGTGTGTTTTATGGCTAAAATTATGGTGTTTTATGACTTTGTACACTTTGTAGGAAAAAATGGACTTTGTAGCTAAACCTCACCATATATATAGAGGTTGATTATTGTATAATAGGGCTTAACATACGCTGCATATGAGATTGTTTTTCAACGTGCGAGTTTTTGTTTCAACATGTGATTTCTGATATAATATAACATGCGAAATTGTTTACCACAACATGCGATTTTCATTTTTTAGGTACTATACACTTTTTCTATATATATATATATATATAGGGAACCGCTAAAATGAAAACCGTCCCTAGTTGCGAGAACCGCGAGAACGACTCTCCACCAATCAAACCATGCCACATATACACTATTATCTCAAAACAAAAAGGGTTTCTTGGTAATTTACTCTATATGTCAAATCAGATTTCTCTCTCTTACTGAAAAGGTCAGACATATAATTTGAATTTGTTTATTTCTCTTGTATCATATGTGACAACTCGAAATTTAAAACCCTTTCTTGTATCTCGATGTAACATGGTTTAACGTTATGTGTTTATATATTAGCCAATGAAAGTTGCGAATTATTTTAATGTGCTATGTGTTATCAATATGTACGTATATAGTATAGTTTACACAAGTAGTGAACCGGAACCAAGACACAAGGACCCGACTCGAGACCATGCGGTCTCGAGTGAACAGTGTGACAGTGGGCCGGTTGGGCCATTTAATCCATCCGGAAGCCCATTAGGGTGCATCAAACGAGTATATAACATTGGTTGATGGCCAACATTGCCATTTTTGGGACAACCTACACTCACTCTCACACATTCTCCTCCACACTCTCTCTCTCTCTCTAGAAAACCTAAAACCTTAGAAATCAAACATCACATCTCTTCTCCTTCTTCTCGGATTCAACCGGCAACACAAGAGCTCTCGGTTCAAGCTTAAGATTCCCCTTGAAAACTTAACCGGTTAGTGATTTATGTTATGTGTCATATCTCGGTTGATGATGATGTGTGATATTTTGGTTGATAATGATGTGTTTCGGTTGATAGTTATGTATGATGAAGTTGTTTGATAATGTGTTTACTTGTTAAGTTTTTATACATGATGAATATATACTCCTTGAATAATCGGTGCTAAGATTGTTGTTATGTTATGATGAAATATTAGTAATCGGTTCTATATGGGTTAGTTATGTTATGTATAAATGAGGGGGTTTGTGTTCATGAAATCGGATTAGCATGTGGATAATAAACCTTATTTAAGCATGTTATTACATTGTTTGAATGTGCTAGATGTAGGAACCGATGATGTTATCAACTTGAGTTCATGCTAGGATAAACTTTATTGATGAAGCATGTTGTAAAATGAAAACCCTAAAATGAAGAACTAGTTGAATGTATGATGAACAACATGAATGTGCCTTGAATATTTGAAATTGAGGTGTTTGATCCATTTTCGGTTAGTGTTAGACAAAGAAACATGTTTCTATGGATAGTACACACTGTGCATGAAATCAAAATCCCATTGGCTAGTACAATATCGGAGATCAGCAGATGTTCCAGTCGAGATCTTCGGTCTCGACTCGAGATCACCACATGACAACTCGAGACCCACGGTTGCGACATAGGTTGCGAGTCGAGAATCTCTAGTCTCGACTCGAGACCACATCACATCAACACAAAAACAGCATAACTCGAGAACAGGGTTGCGAGTCTTGTTGCGACTCAAGACATGACCCGAGACCTCCACATTGGGACTCGAGAACTCATGGGTACAACTCGAGACCGCACAGTCTCGGCTCGAGACCATACACACGTGCATTGACTTGGACTTGCGTGCTATTACGAGCCCAACTGTTTGGGCTGCACTATTGGACTTGCATCGTTACGGGCTTAGGTGATTGGGCCGGACTTTTGGACTTTGTCTACTTATATACATGCTACTGTTCAATTCGTGAGTATTATTGTAAACCGCCATGTTTAATACGTGTATGCCATGGAAAATACATGTTTGCAACGTGCTAGTATACGTGTAGAAAACATACGTGCATTGCTTAGTTTGAACCTGACTCGAATGGTATCTATGTTAGGACGTAGTTGACCACTTACAACTCGATTTACCTTTCTGTGTATCTGCCGAGCAAACCAAGGTGAGTTCACACCCTCTACAAAGCATGGGATTCCCAGGGGTTGGGAATGGGGTTAAGGAACGTGGATTCCTCGTCCTTTCTTGGGTAGGACGGTATTGATTCAGGAAATGTAATTTCCTCATCCTCATGGACAGATAACTCGTACTAGACCAAAACTCTATCACGAAGTCCCTCCTTTTTATATCGACTTAATCGCCGGGCCAATGGCGAGCGGGTCATTAGTTAGATAGCGCTATTTAGGTCTGACAAACCTCACACCGTGCCGCAGAGGACGGGCGTGAACTAATGGATCTGGGGCACGTCAATGATGATAGACATTGACAGTTTCAGGGCACATAAACATGACTACAGTCAGCAGTCGATATGGTAACGAGTCTAGTGTATGCATGGGGTAGCCCCCACGGCCGAAATGCCAGATAACTACACGGGGTAGCCCCCACGGCTGTAATGCCAGAGTAAATGGGTAAACAAATCATGATTTAAACTATGGGGTAACCCCCACGGCAGGATGCCAGCTAAAGGAAAACTGTTTTCGGAATAACTTAAAACTGAACACCCAACAGTGAATTCACTCAACTTGTTGTTGACTCGTTACTACATGCTTTGCAGGTCTTTAGGTACTTAGCTGGAGCTTGCATGGGGGAGGGTCGTTGTGGGACATGGACAGCTGTGTGCCATGTTAAACTTTGAAACAATTAAACTTATGTTTTGGTTTTAAGACTTATGCTTCCGCTTGCAACTCAACTATGTTTTGTTTGGACACCAATTGTATTGGTTGGATATTTTTTATAATTACTTTTATGCATGTTCGATATGATTGGTGGCTGGATCCTGGTCAGTCACGCCTCCAAGCGGTAGTATTCCGCAGGTGGATTTTGGGGGGGTGACAGATTGGTATCAGAGCCATTGGTTATAGTGAACTTGGTTTTAATAAGGGAAAAAGTTTTATTAAAATCAGACTATAACCTGTACAGTGCTCTACGATCCACAACGACGCTTCACTCCACATGCAAGGCTCGACATTCTAGGTGATATGATCTGTGTATATATTGCCTACTTGTTAGTTACATAGTACATTGCTTATGGTATGCTTGGTTAGTATAACTACTGTTGCTTGAACACGTGTGTACTTACTCACTTCTGTCATCGCATTTTCGCGAACCCCTCTCACTCACGTTCCTCTTGATATGAAGATCATGTCTGGACGCATTAACATGACACAAGCCCAGTTGACGGCTCTGATTAACGAACAAGTTGTTGCGGCACTTGCAGCTGCACACGCAGGAGGTATATCCTGCAGTCCAAACTCATTCTAGGATCTTTAGAATCCTACTCTCGTGAACCAACCTTTGTGTTAAACTCTGTCTTTCTTTCGCCCACAATAGGTCAACATGCTCAGCCACCTGTGTGCACTTTTAAAACTTTCATGGACTGCCGACCAACTACTTTTAGCGGCACTGAAGGAGTCGTAGGCCTCCTCCACTGGTTTGAGAAGCTCGAGTCAGTCTTCGAAATGTGTGAATGCCCTGAGTCGCACAGGGTGAAGTATGCTACCGGTACTCTCGAGGGTTTAGCCCTCACATGGTGGAACGCTCAGGTCCAAATGCTGGGGTTGGTTGCTGCCAACGCCACCCCATGGGAAACTTTTAAAGAGATGATCAAGGAGGAATACTGCAGTCGTGATGACATTCATAAGCTGGAAGTCGAGTTCTTCAACCTCAAGATGACGGGGTCAGAAATTTAGGCGTATACCAAGAGGTCGAACGAGCTTGCATTATTATGTCCTACTATGGTGGACCCTCCAATTAAGCGAATTGAACTCTTCCTCAAGGGCTTGGTGCCAGAGATCCAAAGTCATGTGACTTCAGTAAACCTCGCTACTATCCAGCAGGTTGTTCAGTTGGCTCACCATCTTGCTGACCAAGCGGTGGAGCAGAACAGGTTACCAAAGCGCATAGGTGCTGCAACTACTTCTGGTGTCCCTAGTGACAACAAACGAAAATGGGATGGGACTTCAAGTAAGGGTTCGACGTCTGTTCAGTCCCAGTCCCAGCAGAGAAAGACTGATGACTACAAGAGCCCTAGTCAGCAACCATCTGGTGGTCAAAGTCATGGTGGGTACAAAGGGAATCACCCCAAATGCAATCGCTGCAGCCTGCACCACAGCGGGCCATGCACAAGGGGCAACTGTCATCGGTGCAACAAGCCAGGTCACGCTGCAAAGGATTGCAGGAGCTTATACCCCACCAATCAGAATCATCAGCAGGCTCAACAGAACCAACGCCAGCAGCCGCAACAGGGTGATAACAAAGGGTGCTTTCAGTGTGGAGCTGAAGGCCACTTCAAGAGAGATTGTCCCCAACTGAACAGGAACCAGAACAACAACAACAACAACAACAACAATAACAACAATCAGGGGAATGGTAACAATGGGAACAACAACAATGGTGCCAGGGGGCGGGCGTTCATGATTGGCCAAGGTGAAGCAAGGAATGACCCCAATGTTGTGGCGGGTAAGTTCCTTCTCGACGACTTTTATGTTACAGTTTTATTTGATTCGGGTGCCGATACTAGCTACATGTCACTAGAAGTTAGTCGAATGCTTAAGCGTATCCCAACACCTTTGAACAACAAACATACTGTAGAGCTAGCAAACGGTAAGAGTTTAGAGGCCACACACATAGTCAAGAGTTGTAAACTTGTTCTTGCTAACCAGACCTTCTCTATCGACCTCATTCCTATCGTCCTGGGTAGTTTCGACGTTGTCATTAGGATGGATTGGTTATCCCAACACCGAGCGAGATTCTTTGCAACGAGAAGGTTGTTCGTATTCCTGGTTCCGGTAGCGAACCTCTCATGATTCGTGGCGACAAGAGGAGTGCCGTTGAGAACGTCATCTCTCTCCTTAAGGCCCAAAAGTGCTTGCGAAAGGGCCACACTGCCATTTTGGCTCTCGTTACTGACACCTCGGAAAAAGAGAAGAAGATAGAAGATTTTCCAGTTGTACGCGACTATCCGGAGGTATTTCCTGAGGAATTACCTGGTCTTCCGCCCCATCGCCAAGTCGAGTTTCAGATTGAACTAGCTCCTGGAGCGGCGCTTATAGCTCGTGCACCTTATCGTTTAGCTCCATCAGAATTGGAAGAACTCTCTACGCAACTGCAAGAACTCTTGGATAAGGGTTTTATTCGTCCAAGCTCATCACCCTGGGGAGCCCCAGTACTATTTGTAAAGAAGAAGGACGGTACCTTCAGAATGTGCATCGACTACCGGGAACTCAACAAGGTGACGGTGAAGAATCGTTATCCTCTACCACGTATTGACGACTTGTTCAACCAGGTGCAAGGGTCGAGCTACTATTCGAAGATCGATTTGAGATCGGGATATCACCAGCTGAGAGTCCGAGAGGAGGACGTCTCCAAAACAGCTTTTAGAACTCGCTATGGACACTATGAGTTTTTGGTCATGCCTTTTGGGCTGACAAACGCACCTGCGGTTTTCATGGACTTGATGAACCGAGTGTGCAAGCCTTACCTGGACAAGTTCGTTATAGTCTTCATCGACGACATCCTGATCTATTCTAAGAGTCAGGAGGAACACGAGCAACATCTACGGCTTATCCTGGAACTCCTTCGAACAGAACAGCTTTACGCAAAGTTCTCGAAATGCGACTTCTGGCTTCGAGAAGTCCATTTCCTAGGCCACGTGGTAAACAAGGATGGGATTCACGTTGATCCATCCAAGGTAGACTCGATTAAGAACTGGCCTGCACCTCGTACACCAAAGGAAATTCGCCAATTCTTGGGTTTGGCAGGTTACTACAGGAGATTCATAAAGGATTTTTCTAAGATTGCACAGCCCCTCACCTCACTAACGCAGAAAGGCGTTGTTTATCGTTGGGGAAATGCACAGGAATCAGCATTTCAGCACTTAAAGGATAGACTTTGCAGCGCACCTATCCTCTCATTGCCAGAGGGCACAGACGACTTCGTGGTTTACTGCGACGCGTCAATTCAGGGTCTTGGTTGTGTATTGATGCAACGAGATAAAGTTATAGCCTACGCCTCACGCCAACTCAAGGTTCATGAAAGAAACTACACTACACACGACTTAGAGCTGGGAGCTGTTGTTTTTGCACTTAAGTTATGGCGGCATTACCTGTACGGTACCAAGTGCGCCATCTACACCGACCACAGGAGCCTCGAACATATCTTCAAGCAGAAGGAACTGAATATGCGACAACGACGGTGGGTCGAGCTACTGAATGACTACGAGTGCTCAATTAGGTATCACCCGGGCAAGGCCAATGTTGTGGCTGACGCCCTCAGTCGAAAGGACACTGCGCCTAAGCGCGTGCGAGCTTTACAACTCATGATCCATTCTAGTCTTCCTTTCCAAATACGAGCTGCTCAGATAGAAGCACTGAAACCAGAAAACGTCAGGGCTGAAGCCCTACGCGGATCAAGGCAACGCTTAGAACAGAAGGAAGACGGTGCTTACTACGTAATGGGACGCATTTGGATCCCACTCTATGGCAACTTGCGAGAGCTCGTGATGGAGGAAGCACACAAGTCTCGCTACTCGGTACACCCTGGTTCGGATAAGATGTACCACGATATCAAAACTACGTACTGGTGGCCTAGCATGAAGGCCCACATAGCGACCTATGTCAGCAAGTGTTTGACTTGTGCGAGAGTCAAGTCTGAATATCAGAAACCCTCAGGCCTACTCCAGCAACCAGAGATACCACAATGGAAATGGGAGCAAATTTCCATGGATTTCGTTACTGGCCTGCCTAGATCCCAGCGCGGAAACGATACTATTTGGGTGATCGTGGATCGACTTACCAAGTCTGCACACTTCCTGGCTATCAAGGAGACGGATAAATTCTCCACTCTTGCAGAAATATACCTCAAGGAAGTTGTTTCGAGGCACGGGGTGCCCACCTCTATTATCTTGGATCGGGATGCACGTTTCACTTCAGAACTGTGGCAAGCAATGCACAAATCCTTTGGCTCACGATTAGATATGAGCACAGCGTATCACCCTCAGACGGACGGGCAGTCCGAGCGCACTATTCAAACCTTAGAAGACATGCTCCGTGCATGTGTAATCGAATTTGGCAACAGCTGGGAGAAGCATCTGCCACTTGTGGAATTCTCGTACAATAACAGCTACCACACCAGCATTAAAGCTGCGCCGTTTGAGGCATTGTACGGGCGTAAATGCCGGTCAGCTCTTTGTTGGGCGGAGGTAGGGGATAGTCAGATCACCGGTCCAGAACATGTGGTAGACACGACCGAACAAATTGCTCAAATACGAAAACGCATGGCGGCAGCTCGTGACCGTCAGAAAGTCTACGCCGATAAGGGCAGGAAACCACTAGAGCTCCAGGTTAGGGAGCGGGTACTACTCAAAGTTTCACCCTGGAAGGGTGTGGTTCGTTTTGGTAAACGAGGCAAACTTAACCCATGATACGTCGGACCTTTTGAAATCATCGAGAAAATAGGCAGGGTGGCCTACAGACTGAACTTACCAGCAGAACTCGGTGCAGTTCACAACGTTTTCCACGTGTCAAATCTGAAGAAGTGTCTGTCAGATGAGACCCACATAGTTCCTCTAAAGGAACTCACCATCGACGAGCAGTTACGATTCGTCGAGGAACCAGTCGAAATCACAGACCGGGATGTTAAGGTCCTCAAGAGCACTATAATACCTCTCATTCGAGTTCGTTGGAACACACGTCGCGGCCCAGAGTTCACCTGGGAACGCGAAGATCGGATGAAACAAAAGTATCCCCAACTGTTCGCAAACAGTACAACCACTACAGAGGCTGAAGCTATGGAATTTCGGGACGAAATTCCAGATCAACGGGGGGTGGATGTGACACCCCAGGAAAACCATACAACTTAACTAGCTTCCTTAGTGAGTGCTTGCCAAATTTCGGGATGAAATTTCTTTCAACTTGGGGATGATGTGACAACTCGAAATTTAAAACCCTTTCTTGTATCTCGATGTAACATGGTTTAACGTTATGTGTTTATATATTAGCCAATGAAAGTTGCGAATTATTTTAATGTGCTATGTGTTATCAATATGTACGTATATAGTATAGTTTACACAAGTAGTGAACCGGAACCAAGACACAAGGACCCGACTCGAGACCATGCGGTCTCGAGTGAACAGTGTGATAGTGGGCCGGTTGGGCCATTTAATCCATCCAGAAGCCCATTAGGGTGCATCAAACGAGTATATAACATTGGTTGATGGCCAACATTGCCATTTTTGGGACAACCTACACTCACTCTCACACATTCTCCTCCACACTCTCTCTCTCTCTCTCTAGAAAACCTAAAACCTTAGAAATCAAACATCACATCTCTTCTCCTTCTTCTCGGATTCAACCGGCAACACAAGAGCTCTCGGTTCAAGCTTAAGATTCCCCTTGAAAACTTAACCGGTTAGTGATTTATGTTATGTTTCATATCTCGGTTGATGATGATGTGTGATATTTCGGTTGATAATGATGTGTTTCGGTTGATAGTTATGTATGATGAAGTTGTTTGATAATGTGTTTACTTGTTAAGTTTTTATACATGATGAATATATACTCCTTGAATAATCGGTGCTAAGATTGTTGTTATGTGATTATGAAATATTAGTAATCGGTTCTATATGGGTTAGTTATGTTATGTATAAATGAGGGGGTTTGTGTTCATGAAATCGGATTAGCATGTGGATAATAAACCTTATTTAAGCATGTTATTACATTGTTTGAATGTGCTAGATGTAGGAACCGATGATGTTATCAACTTGAGTTCATGCTAGGATAAACTTTATTGATGAAGCATGTTGTAAAATGAAAACCCTAAAATGAAGAACTAGTTGAATGTATGATGAACAACATGAATGTGCTATGAATGTGCCTTGAATATTTGAAATTGAGGTGTTTGATCCATTTTCGGTTAGTGTTAGACAAAGAAACATGTTTCTATGGATAGTACACACTGTGCATGAAATCAAACTCCCATTGGCTAGTACAATGTCGGAGATCAGCAGATGTTCCAGTCGAGATCTTCGGTCTCGACTCGAGATCACCACATGACAACTCGAGACCCACGGTTGCGACATAGGTTGCGAGTCGAGAATCTCTAGTCTCGACTCGAGACCACATCACATCAACACAAAAACAACATAACTCGAGAACAGGGTTGCGAGTCTTGTTGCGACTCGAGACATGACCCGAGACCTCCACATTGCGACTCGAGAACTCATGGGTTCAACTCGAGACCGCACAGTCTCGGCTCGAGACCATACACACGTGCATTGACTTGGACTTGCGTGCTATTACGAGCCCAACTGTTTGGGCTGCACTATTGGACTTGCATCGTTACGGGCTTAGGTGATTGGGCCGGACTTTCGGACTTTGTCTACTTATATACATGCTACTGTTCAATTCGTGAGTATTATTGTAAACCGCCATGTTTAATACGTGTATGCCATGGAAAATACCTGTGTGCAACGTGCTAGTATACGTGTAGAAAACATACGTGCATTGCTTGGTTTGAACCTGACTCGAATGGTATCTATGTTAGGACGTAGTTGACCACTTACAACTCGATTTACCTTTCTGTGTATCTGCCGAGCAAACCAAGGTGAGTTCACACCCTCTACAAAGCATGGGATTCCCAGGGGTTGGGAATGGGGTTAAGGAACGTGGATTCCTCGTCCTTTCTTGGGTAGGACGGTATTGATTCAGGAAATGTAATTTCCTCGTCCTCATGGACAGATAACTCGTACTAGACCAAAACTCTATCACGAAGTCCCTCCTTTTTATATCGACTTAATCGCCGGGCCAATGGCGAGCGGGTCATTAGTTAGATAGCGCTATTTAGGTCTGACAAACCTCACACCGTGCCGCAGAGGACGGGCGTGAACTAATGGATCTGGGGCACGTCAATGATGATAGACATTGACAGTTTCAGGGCACATAAACATGACTACAGTCAGCAGTCGATATGGTAACGAGTCTAGTGTATGCATGGGGTAGCCCCCATGGCCGAAATGCCAGATAACTACACGGGGTAGCCCCCACGGCTGTAATGCCAGAGTAAATGGGTAAACAAATCATGATTTCAACTATGGGGTAACCCCCACGGCAGGATGCCAGCTAAAGGAAAACTGTTTTCGGAATAACTTAAAACTGAACACCCAACAGTGAACTCACTCAACTTGTTGTTGACTCGTTACTACATGCTTTGCAGGTCTTTAGGTACTTAGCTGGAGCTTGCATGGAGGAGGGTCGTTGTGGGACATGGACAGCTGTGTGCCATGTTAAACTTTGAAACAATTAAACTTATGTTTTGGTTTTAAGACTTATGCTTCCGCTTGCAACTCAACTATGTTTTGTTTGGACACCAATTGTATTGGTTGGATATTTTTTATAATTACTTTTATGCATGTTCGATATGATTGGTGGCTGGATCCTGGTCAGTCACGCCTCCAAGCGGTAGTATTCCGCAGGTGGATTTTGGGGGTGTGACATCATAATCTCTCCATCTCTCTCTCCTGATTCATCTTCTTCCCCAAAATACCCAAACCAAAAATCCCCTTTAAAACCCTCCTACCATCAACAGATCGAATCTTTCAACTGCTCAAACACACACATACAAAAGCATCGGCATCCCCTTCTCCGCCACCCACAACCTATCGCACCAACCTGCCACCGCCCCCAGATCTGATGAAGGGAAGAAGAAGGGGGTGGCGGTCACCACGGCCGATGACGGTAAGATGAACGGGGTGGTGCAGGTTTTGATTCGAGGAGTGACGACGGTCACCACGGTCGATGACGTGAGATGAACGACGGTCACCACGGCCGATGACGGCCGATGCCGGTGAGATGATTGGGTGTTTTTAAATAAAAATGAGGATGGGTGTTTTTTACTAAATTGGTAAGAATTTCAAGCCTTTGATTCCCCCTGTTGTGTTCGAAACGGAGAGCTCTGTGATGAACCTTTGTCTCTGTTTTTTTTTTTGAATCTTTGTTTTGAGTGGTGGGTAGAGGTGGTGCCGGTGATTGGGTGGTGAGTAGAGGTGGTGTCGGTTTTGGGGGTGGCCCGACGGTGTTACTGGCGGTGGTGTTGGAGATGGTGGCTGTGTGAGTGGTGGCGTCGTCGATGTCGGAGGTTCTTTGATTATGTGGGTATTTGATTCTGTTGGTATTTTGGTATGTTGGGGGTTGATTGGGTTTGGGGTTCTTTGATTGTGTTTGACGACGATTATGTGGATTTGGGGTTCTTTGATTCTGTTGGGGGTTGATTGAGGTTCTTTGATTATGTTGATTTTTGTTCTTGGTTCTGTGGTATTTTGGTGATAACTGCAATTATGTGGGTTTTTATCTGGTGGATTGGGCGGTGATGATGCAAAAAGAAAACGTATATTTTGATGACGATGGCGCGACAAGGATGGTGGAGGGTAGGTTTTTTGAACTTGCAACCCCACTTTGCGGCCTTGATTATTGGAAACTCTGAGCCAAACCCCGTTTTTTTCAAGAATCCACACATTGTTTTTTTATTTTTGTTGTTGGTTTTTTTTTCAGTCGATGATGATAAGTTCAATCTATACGAGACACCGCGATTTTTGGGTGAGTTCATTTTGTGTAAAAAAGATTTTGTAAAAAAAGTAAATTGTAAAACTTTTTTTATGTTAATTGTAAATCGTAAAACTTTACGTAAAAATTTTAATGTAAAACATAAAACGCGAAACTTTAAAAATTTAACATATAACGTTTTTATGTAAAACGTAAAACGTAAAAATTTTAACGTAAAACGTAAAACTTTAAAGATTTTACGTAAAACGTAAAATTTTACGTAAAATTTTTTATCTCGTAAAACGTAAAACCTTACGTAAATTGTAAAACGAAAACATTTTCCTTTAAAACGTAAAACTAAAAACCTTTTTTATGTAAATTGTAAAACGTACAACGTATAACGTAAAACGTAAACTTATATGTAAAAAAATTAATTTCGCAAAACGTAAAACGAAAAACATTTTCATGTAAAACGTAAAACTTTTTTATGTAAACTGTAAAACGTAAATCTTTTTAACGTAAAACGTAAACTTTTATGTAAAAAAATTAATCCCGTAAAACGTAAAAACTTGAGGTAAAAAGATTTATCCCGTAAACCGTAATTTTTTTTTGTAAAAAAAATGTTTTTTTTTTTTGTAAAAAATGTTTTTTTACATCCGTAAAATTTTTTTGTAAATTTTTTTTTACAACCGTAAAAAGCGGCGCGTAAAAATAGGGCGTAAAAAGCGGCACGTAAAAAAAACGGCGAGAAAAAACGGGGCGTAAATACGTGGCGAAAAACGGCGTGTAAAAACGGCGCGTAAAATTCAGCGCGTAAAAACGGGTGGTAAAATACGGTGCGTAAAAAACGGCATGTAAAAAACGGGGCGTAAAAAAATTGGGCGTAAACGTGGAGTAAAAACGGCACGCAAAAAAAATGAAATCTAATCATTTAATGAGCATATCTTATAAAATAGTTGAGCACCTTACACAATAAAAACAATTTTGCACATGATCTTACATTTTTAACGCTTCCTACACCATTAAAACAATATTTTGGTGTAGGATACAGAATGCGTAGAACTCAAACACGTTTAAATAATTTTACGACTCATAATAAAATATGTGTAGGACACAAATTTTTTTTAAATATTTTTGTCATTTCTAATAAAATTTGTGTAGGAGCCAACGCATTAATGTTGGTGAAGGAGGAATTTATGGTTGCATTAATAAGATTTGAGTAACTCTTTAAAATATTTATTAATATTCTACATCAAAATGTATATACTACCCTTAGTAATTAAAGCATTAATTAAAAGTGGACAAAAATGATATCTTGATTCGCAACCATTGATAAAAAAAAATATAGGGTCTAGATTAATTCATTTTTTCTTCTTTTAAGAAAATTCTTCTCAAATGAACATCCCCCTATATATATATATATATATATATATATATATATATATATATATATATATATATATATAGATGTCAGTTAACGTACAATAAGGCTTATCGTACGATACGTAGGCGGTCATCCCAGTCGTACGATCTGGTGCGAATTCAATCTTCCACATGCGATTTTGTCCATCTACACACCCCATGCCATTTTTCACATTACCCCATGCTAGCCATTTTTTCACATGCGATATTCAATCTTCCACATGCGATTTTGTCCATCTACACACCCCATGCCATTTTTAACATTACCCCATGCTAGCCATTTTTTCACATGCGATATTCAATCTTCCACATACGATTTTGTCCATCTACACACCCCATGTCATTTTTCACATTACCCCATGCTAGCCATTTTTTCACATGCGATTTAATTTGCATGAGATTTCGAAACATGCGATTTCATTGCATTTTCAAGCCATGCGATTTTATTTGCCTTTTTATAACATGCGATGATTGAATTCGCACCAGATCGTACGGCTGGGATGATCGCGTACGTATCGTACGATAAGCCCTATTGTACGTTATACTTTTTCTATATATACATTCTTAGTCATGTAGATATTTCTATTTGAAATGATGCTTGACAAAAAAAAAAACTCAAATTAAGCGTCTCTAAGCATTAGTAACAAGGTAACTGGTTGATACTAGCGGATATAAAAAATGGGTGGAGATACAATAGGAAGTTTATTTGGCTAGGAAGGCTAGGAAGTGATCGTGACCATCCATTAAGTTAATCAAGGGCTAAGATTAAATTCTGGAAATTAAAAGGAATAAAAGAGGCGCGTGAGTTTGTTTAGGGGCATTCTAGTCAATCCAAGGCAATAGTTTCTCTCTCCTCCAATTCCCCCCCATTTTTTAAACGTTCATAACTCTTTCATACGACATTATTATTTTTATAAAAATTGCACCAAAAAAACGAGCGTTTTTTTATCTTTAAAACGAGTATACTATTGCTATATTTTCAAAAAAATAATTTAAAACCCAGTTGCGTAAAACGCAATAGAAAAACCCTCAGTTACGTAAAACGCAATGAAAAAAAAAACCTAAAAAATGACATTTTTCTAAAACGCAATGCACCAAAAACACAAAGAAATGTCTTATTTGTAAAACGCAATAGCCAGAAAACACAAAGAAATGTGTTATTTCTAAAACGCAATAGCCTAAAAACTCAAAAAAAGTATTGCGTTTTCTGGAGAGATGCTGCCATAGAATTTGTGAATTGCTGCAGAATACCTTCTTAAATTAAGTCCATTACTGCAATTGATTGTTTTATGCTAAAGCTTATAATACAATATATATGTAGCCTGCTCTATTACATAAAACGCAATAAATCTTCCAAGAGCATGAGAAACTGTCAACAGGTTCCAACTGTTTAAAAAAACCCCCAGTTACCTAAAACGCAATGCATAAAAAAGTATCCCACCTTCTTTCAAAATGTATTGCGTTTTCTGGAGAGATGCTGCAATAGAATTTGTGAATTGCTGCAGAATACCTTCTTGAATACAATATATATATGTAGCCTGCTCTATAGCCTAAAACGCAATAAATCTTCCAAGAGCATGAGAAACTGTCAACAGGTTCCAACTGTTTTAAAAAACCTCCAGTTACGTAAAACGCAATGAAAAAAAAACCTAAAAAATGACATTTTCTAAAACGCAATGCACCAAAAACACAAAGAAAATGTCTTATTTGTAAAACGCAATAGCCAGAAAACACAAAGAAATATGTTATTTCTAAAACGCAATAGCCTAAAAACTCAAAAAAAAATGTAGTACCTAAAACGCAATGACTAAAAACACTTAAAAATATGTTTTTTTTTCTAAAATGCAATAGCCAAAAAACACATAAAACTCTCTTATTTCTAAAACGCAATGGACACATAAAACTGTTTGTGAACTGTCTGAATTGTCTACGAATTACTGTCTTCGAAATGAGCCAATTTACAGAAAATTAATTTTTCTGATGCATTTTTAATACAACAATTTAATCGAAAAAAAATTTCCGAGCTGACCTGGGGCTCTGCCCCTTGGACCCCGCCAGGGGCTGCCGCCCCCGGACCCCCGCCAAGATCGTAAAACGCAACGACTATATCAAAAACCCAGATCGTAAAAATAAAATTAAAGAATTTCTTACATGGATTGAAGTGATTTCTTCAACAATTGACGAATTTTGAATGACTGAAACACTTATCAGTGCTCGAATCGAACGGATCGAGTGATTATCTTCAAAATCACCTGGAAAAAACACGAGATTTTGTATGAAATTAAACTGGGTTTTCTCAAAAAAGCTGAAGAACACGTTGATCGGGTGTTTGAATCATTGATTGGTGACGAAAATCGCACTATAATGTAGTGATTATTGAGATAGAAAGTGAAGAAATGGATGAAGATGGTGGGTTTTGAAAAATGGTGGGTTTTGATGGTACTGGGTTTTGAAAAAGGAAGAAGAAAGTGGTGAATTGACTAAAATACCCCTCCTTATGTTTTTCATCTTTGCCACATGTCATCCTCTTATTGCTTCCTATCCTTTCTAGCGAAATTAATCTTCCTATTTGATCTTTTCCCTATAAAAAATATATACTATGACTATTCTATTAAAATTTTTATAGTTTTGCCTCTTGATATAACGGCTAGGTTTTAAAAAACGAAAACCCATATAAAGTAAATGTATGTATATTGTAGTATATTGTATTTCTATTATGGATTTCAAATGATGCTTGACATTTTTCTAATGTATTTGAATTAATTTCGATTTATCTTTTTATTATGTGGCTCAACGCGATCTTGCCCAAATCAAATTGAAATTTTTTTAATATTTAGCATAGACAAGCAACCCCTAATAATCTACGCCCCATATAAAAAAAAAAATTGGTTCTGCCACTACACTCAGGAGGGCAGGGACTAAGAGATATTCCGACAGGGATTCGGTTAACCGACTAACGGTTAGTTGGTTAGCCGAGGGTTCGGTTAATTGAAAGGTATTAACTATAACCATAACTGATGGTCGGTTAACCGTCGTTCGGTTAACCACTGGTTATGCATCTATCTCTAGTTAATTTAAGTTAAGAGTTAAATGTCATTTTAGTCCCTGTGGTTTGGACTATTTTGTCAGTTTAGTCTAAAGCTTTCATTTTCACATGTTGGTCCAAAAAGGTTTCACCGTTGCCATTTTAGTCAACTGGGTTAACTTCATCCATTTTTACTGTTAGCGAGAAGGGCAATTCGGTCTTTTTATATGGCCGAATTGCCCTTCTAGTTAATAGAATTGTATATAAAATGACTAAATTGCCCTTTTCGTTAATAGAAAAAATGGATGAAGTTAACCCAGTGGACTAAAACGGCAACGGTGAAACCTTTTTGGACCCATACGCGAAAAATGAAACCTTTGGACTAAACTGACAAATTGGCCCAAACCACAGGGACTAAAATGGCATTTAACTCTTCGGTTAATTACCAATGTGTGTAAAACTTGTAAAATATAAACTTATATAGATAGTTAGATACCACATGCATATTGGTAACGAGCCCTATGTACATAATAAAACAAACACTGATGGACCTTCAGTTGGACTAAAAGGTTAAAACAATATAGTGGCGCGTGAACTTATAAATAATATTACATTGGGGGGGTGGGGGTGGGGGTGGGGGTTAGGTTTTTTTAGGTTTTGGGTGGTCTAGTAGGTTTATTTTGTTGTGTTCACATTGGTTCTCGCAATAAAAGTGGTTCTCGCATGATATGTATTATATATATATATATATATATAGGATTAGGTTCAAGAGTGAACACTAGTGTAGCTTGCGAACTGAGTGAACTAATCCTGGCCATACAGTGTGTAGATCAATGGCCAGGATTTGTTCACTCAGTTCGGAAATACACTAATGTTCACTCTAGAACCTCACCCCTATCTATATATATATAAAAAGGGACCGCTAAAATGAGAACCACCTCCAGTTGTAAGAACCGTGAGAACTACACCGTACGGGGCGAGGTGGACCAAAATTTTTTTCATAAACGTAGATGCATGTATTTTAAGCACATTTGTAAAAAAACAAAATTCAAAAAAAAAATGTCGGGTGTGTAGTTTTTGAACACCCAAAATTTGCGTTTACGGGACCCGTAAATTTTATTTAAAATTTACGGTACCCGTAAACACAAACTTGTGGTGTTCAAAACTACACACACGACATTTTTTTTGAATTTTTTTTACAAATGTGTTTATAATACAAGCATCTACGTTTATGAAAAAAAAAATTTGGTCCAACTCGCCCCGGATCAAAAAGTTCTCACGGTTCTTACAACTGGAGGTGGTTCTCATTTTAGCAGTCCCCTATATATGTATGTATGTGTATATATATATATATATATATATATATATATATAAATATATATATATATATATATGAACGGGATCAGGAGAGAACGATTTGAAGTGTGAGAACGATTTTCAGCCATATGATCTTTGTGATTTGTGGCTAAGATGATGCAGTGACATTTTTGTAAATAATGGGAACCTTATAACTTCCTGGAGGGGTAAAATTAGAAGATCTAAACAAGGGAGCACATGCTAATCACATGTCATTTTCTCTCATCATATTTAAACGCCAATAATTTTTTTATACGTGATTATTTTTTTAAAAAAATTACACCATAAAATTCAGCGTTTTCTTATCTTTCCAACGAGTATACTATTGATATACGTTATTCGAAAAAAATGAAATGAGTTTTATGGCGTTTTTCTGAACCGGGTATTATATGGCGTTTTAGACTAGTTATTTTTATGGCGTTTTTCTGAACTGTGTTTTTATGGCGTTTTAACTAGGTATTTTCATGGCGTTTTTCTGAACTGAGTGTTTTATGGCGTTTTAAACTGATTTTTTCATGGTTTTTTCTGAACTGAGTGTTTTATGGGGTTTTAACTGGGTATTTTCATGGCGTTTTTCTGAATTTGGTGTTTTTATGGCGTTTTATTTGAACACCCAGTTCATGTGTGTGGGTTTTTTTGACAATATTATCCCTTCGTGTAATTTAGCATCAATGCCACATGTCAACTCCAAAATCGTTCTCACCGTTCTCACACTTTTCACCGTTCTCTCTAAATCCTGACCATATATATATATATAGTGATAGTGTAAAATACAATATCCCTTAACGTACAATACGTACGATATTGTGAAATCACACGTTATAAAAAAACATGTTGAAAATTGCATGCTGGTTTTTAATGAAATCGCATGTTAATTTTTTTTAGCAATTTCGCATGTTGGTAAATATGATGAAATCGAATGTTGGTATGTAAAGCAATTTCACATGTTGATTTTTCAGCACAAATCGCATGTTCAAAAGTGAATTCGCACCAGATCGAACGACTGAGATGAGCGCGTACATATTGAATGATAAGGGCTATTGTATGTTAACCAAACCATATATATATATATATATATATATATATATATGGGAGGGTTTAAATGAGAATGCTAAATATTGTGAGAGCCGTGAGAATGAATAAAAAAACCACAAGAACTTGGTAAAAAACAATTTAAATTCAAAAATTCTTTTTACACTTATCATTATTATTTGAATATAATATTAGGAAATAAATTTACACCTTAAAATTTACGGGAATTCGTAAATAAAGAAAATTTATACATTTGTAAGTTTGACATTTACACATGTGTAAATTTGTTATATTTACACATGTGTAAAAAATCTAATAAGGGTGATTTTGAGAGGAGAAATGCACTATTAGATGTTGTTATTTCTTTTTTTTGGGTTTTTTTTTTGCATATTTCCCCTTTAAAAACATTAATATTGCATATATACCCGAGCAAAAAATTAAATTGCATATTTCCCCTCTATTGACTAGAAAATTGCAAATTTACCCATTTTGATTTAATTTATTAAAATTAAATTATATAAAGACTATTTTACCCTTCATTTTACAAAACTTTAGAAAATTGCATATATATATTTACCCTTTTTTACTAGTTTTTGTCTTTTTTCACTACTTGCATTTTTTCATGAAGTTATTTTTTTTCATTATTTTTTCTCACGAACTAGAGTAACAATCATAAAGAATACAATTGACAATCATCTAAATAGAAAGAAAAATGCCAAAACGTTAATTCATTATGGTACCAAAAAATCATCCCAAAAGAAGAACCACTTCCATCCTGAATTAATCCAATCTAACAAAAAAAAATATACAAGAATTGAACATAACAATAATAAAAACTGTGCCAAATTAGTATTCTGAAATGGCCTACTTCAAGCTAAAAAAAGACTAATCACTAAATACTTCAAGCTAAAAAAAGACTAATCACAAGACGACAAACAAGAGTCAATACTGTTAATTTTTATAATCAAAATGACAAACTGTTATTTATATGTTTTAGTGTTCAAAGGATCTTAGAACATTGGGTATGGGGAGGATAGTCTCCAAAGGGACTATCCTCCACATAAGCATAGGAGGAGGACCCTCCCCTTGGAGACTATCCAAGGGTGTGGTGGATGCTCCTCCTTCATTTTTTTATTATTATTTATTTGATTTAATTAATTAATGAAAACAAAGTAAATAAAAATAAAAAAGTTACATTTAAATAAAACCTAAAAAAACAACCTAAAGTTACATTTAAATAAAAAAAAAATACACCTAAAAAAACCTAAAGTTACATTTAAATAAAAAAAACACACTTAAAAAAAACCTAAAGTTACATTTAAAAAAAACTACACTCCCCCACTCCATTTTTTCCTAATTTTTTCCTTCATCATTTGTAAAATGGGACGGTCTTCCGGTGGATAGGAGCTAAGGTCGGTGGTCATTATTTTCCATTCCTCCAACTCCTGCGCTTCCTGTTGCTTCTTTAGTTTCTCCTCGGCTAGTTTTTTTTTAATCTTTACCTTCTCGGTTTGCCTGTCGTTAAAGATTTCCTTGAATGATTTCAACTCGGCCATAACACCTTCCAACCTCGAACCACCACCACTTCCTGATGCGGCTTGTTTCCTTTTTTCAGCCGCTATTTTTTTACTTTTGTCCCTTCCTGGGGGACGTTCTCCATCTTCAATCGGCTCCTCCTCATAGTCGGGCTCGTCGTTGATATTTATTTATCAACGACCGGTTGAGCCTCCAACGCTATAACTTCCTGACTCGGAAGTTTTAGACCGTTTCGTTGCTCGTGTTGCTTGTGCAACCTCATTTTGACATCCCTTCCATTTTGGGTGATCCTTTACAACTAGCCAAGCACGGACATGTGGGAAAGGAGCTTTGCTCTCATTTTCGTATAAACGCACCGCTTCATTGAAAACATTTTCGTGGTTCCACCCACTCGGTTTGTTGGCGAGCGTTGTGTTATAAAACCCACAAAAGCGGTTGATCAACGTATTCATCTTGCGCCACTTCGAGCTGATAGAATCAATGGTTCTGTACTCGCCTTGTTCCATAAGCCCGTGGAATATATCAAGGGCTTCTTGCCGAAACGAATCGCTTAGTTGATTGTTACCTACAAGTTAGTAACAATAATAATAATATTTTGTAAGAAAAATATAGTGTACAAATAAATATTTAATAACAACAATAATAATATAATGTACAAATAATATTTAATAACAATAATAAAATAACAATAATAATATTTTACCGATTATAGGAGACGTTGAAGAGTTAATATATGCTTTCGCCAACGCCTCTTCCTCAATTTTTGTCCATTGTTGCATTTGTTTGGCCGCTGCGTCTTCCTTTTTACCCTTTCCCTTTTTATTTTTCTTTTTTGAAGGTTCAGGTTGCGTTTCTGGCACAACCTCTATCTCATCATCTTGTTCCTCGATTTGTGTTTGAGGTGCTTGTGGCATGTTGGGTTGTTGCATTTGATATGGGTTGAACGGCATGTTGGGTTGTTGCATTTGCATTGGCATTGGGTTGAACGGGTATTGGTTGAAAGCGTTTGGCATTTGTTGGTAACCCGCAAAAGCGTTGTCCATTACGGGTGTGTAGCCGGATGACGAAAACGGGTGTGAACTTGAGTTGGGATTATTTGGGTTGTAGGGATCCATAATTTTTTTAAGGTTGGGAGAGGTTTTTTTTTTATAAAAATGGGAGAAAAGTGGGAGTAGTTTGGTAAAAAAGTGGGGTGAAAAGGGGTTTAATTTATAGTGGTGGGGTGAATTTTTTAAAAAAAAAAATGGTTGCAAGTTACCGTTGAGGGCCCACCCCATTCAAAAAGCTTGGCCCGTCTCCAACGTTACAATTCCGACGCTGATGCCGTGCCGGACCCCAAGGGGGCGGTGTTCAACGTGGCTAAAGGGGGGGGGGGGGGGGGGGGGGGGGGGGCTCTGCCGATCCCATACCCAATGGTCTTATATGAAGAGACAATACTGAGTAGGGTAAAACGAATCCTTGTTCACATACTTCTACTCTTTAAAAAAAAAAAAAATTCACTCTCCAATGCGCTAGGAAAAAAATAATCCACTGTCAGTTATAGAACACATGTTTAGGATAAACATGATTCATCTTTTGGAGGATGTTATTATTTTACTTACCAATATGTGGAGTTTGCAAGATGGGCCATTGGGTGGCTTAAGGTAACATCTCAATCAACAGTAGACACCGTAGAAGAAATAAAACAATATGGCCGGAAAAGTGATGCAGGCTGTTTCAGGTTTCTTTACAAATAAAACAATAACTAACCTTAAATATGCCGGTCGCCTGAAGAAACGCCACAGAAGAGCTGCTGCAGTGTAACCTTAGAAGAAACCGAAACGTCGTGCTGTGAATCCAGAATGATAACTATGAACCAGATTTTTCTCAAAACAAGATCTTTTAATTTTGAGAAGGGTAGGTTTGTCATTTTAATAGAGAAGGGGAAATATGCAATTTTTATTTAGATTTTGGTAAATATGCAATTAAGGGTGTTTTTAAGGGGAAATATGCAATTTTTTCTTCTTTTTTGATGTTGTATTTTAATTACAATGAGGGTTGTATTGAAAAAAAAATGGTTTTGATTGATTTTTTCATTTGTTCTTACGGTTCACGCAATATTTAGCGTTCTCAAGATAACCATCCCATATATATATATATATATACACGTTTGGTTTAGTTATTTTCGGTTTTAGGTATATGATTAACCGAAACCAAGACCGAAAGTTCAGTTATTCAAAAAACAATAACCGAACCATTGGTTATTGCTCCAGTTTAGTTAATTTGGTAATTCAGTTTTATCCACACCCCTAATTAAAACAGTATATCTCCAATAAATAATCAAGTTCTATATACAATGTGAACATAACTACATGAAGGGAAATTAATAACCATATTAATATAACCTTTAGTTTTATATAAATTTCGAAAAAGATAAAAAGCTGTTAACATTCTCATATAGATAGATCACTGTCGACTAGAAGTGGGTCATTAATTCTCCAATAACAGTATGCTGGAATAGCTCAGTTGGTTAGAGCGTGTGGCTGTTAACCACAAGGTCGGATGTTCAAGCCCTCTTTCTAGCGATTTTATTTTTCATTTTGTGTTTTAGCGGTCACTGAGCTATACAAAAAGCACAAGACCCCCCTAACCTTTAATGCAAAGTTAAATCATGCATGTTGAACTTATAATATAAATGCGTTCCGTACCCGAGACCATTTTGAGTTTTAAATGCTAGGAACAATATATATTTTTTAGGTGTCCAAGCCCATCTCTTGAGCATTAAATACTATACAGGTTGAATTGTTAAACTTGAACACAATGCATGTATATATAATCATCTCAAAGATATCAACTTTAGTTAACACATATTTAAAATTGTGCAACCCAAAAACTACTGGTTTAGCTTATTTACCAAAACAAGTTTTAATCTATGTTAGGATGAAACGAGCACACAAAAACACAAATAAACAGAAAAGATAATAAAGTGACACAAGAGATATATGTGGTTCAATCGCAGTGTACAACATATGTCCACGAGGGAATCTAGGGTTTTCGTATTATTGAGTGGTAGAGATTACAAGTACAAGAGATCTATATATAAACTAGAATTAGGATTAATCCCTAGCTAAACAAGAAACTAAACAACTGGACCTAAACACTTAAAGCCCATTAGGGTTAGGGCTAGCGGAACCCTTTCCCTTCTTCCTGTCTAATACATGGCTGAGCCACTTTGGGCCAAGCCAACATATCTCTAACAATCTCTCACTTGGTGTCTTCTGACCAAACTGTAACATATCTTTTGTACTATTTTTAATGAAAATCAACCCCTGATCTTCAAATCTCCCTGGTTACCCCAATCTCCTCCACATTATTCCTGAAGACCAACTGAAACTATGTAAAACTTCAACTTATCTAGCACCACAACTTGGTAAACATATATATTGGATTCTTAGCACTTGAGATGTTCTTCAAGTGATACCCCATCCCGATGTGCTTAGACTTCCCATGATACACGAGATTCTTGGCAAGTTTCACAACACTTTGATTGTCATAATACAATGAGTAATCAAGTTGCCGTTTACCTAACTCTTCAAGAAAAGTATTCAGCCAATCTAGTTCTTTGCTTCCCTCAACAACATCCATGTACTCGGCTTCTGTTGTTGATAGAGCTACACTTTTCTGAAGTCTTTTGTTAGGATCTGAGGCTCCTCATGATTGTGTTTGTTTCTATAATTTGAACAAATCAATAGAAATGAACAGAGTTTAAATGCAGCGGAAATGAAAAACAAACTTTGTAAACACAATCAAAGGGGAAAATGGTTTTGATAAACGCAAGCTTCTCATTAAGTCAAATGATTACAGTACAAAAGCTTACATGCATGTTTACAACAAAAACTCCCCCTCAGCCTGATACTCCATGGTTGATTGCACAAGATGAAAGGATTGGATTAGAGGAGAAGAACTTACTCAATCAATCAAATGTAACAGTACAGGGTACTGCTCCATTTATAGGCAAACCAAACCACTGAAGCATCAAAACTGACGTCACCATGAAAGTGACATCTAACCTCCTAACAAACTCTAACATCTGATCTATACAACATCTGCTATGCTAACTACTATTGTACATTACATTTCATAATATAAACTAAACTACTGCTGCATCCTTCCACTGATGTGAACCCAGCAGTACTTGTCATGATCAGCAGAGCTTGACCCATAGCAGTAGATTGAATCAGCAGAGCTTTAGTCTTCCATCAGTCTTTGACTTGGACATCAGTTGTAGGTCAGTAGTTAGTAAAGATCAGTAGTTTGGAGGTCAGCAGATGTTGAAACCACTTTCAAGGGGAGAGATTTGAATATAAACTTTTGCTTATTCTGGATCCACTGTTCTGATCCAGTTTTGGCTTTGATTATCTGTTCCTCTGATATGGTTCAATCCCAACAATCTCCCCCTGGAACAGATAATGCCAAAACTCTTCATTATTGGAAGATCTTTATTGCCTCATCAGCAGTTCCCTTATTTGCCCTTTGAGTTGTAACTCAAAGGCTAAGGCATCTGTGTCATCGTCATCCCTGCTAAGTGGAAGATCAAGGAGATCCTGCAAATCTTCAAAACTTAGGCCAAATGCTTGTTCCCTTGTTAGTTTCTTCACTTCTCCACTAGACTTGATCACTGTCAGTACATGGGTCTGTTTATCAGTTTTCCACTTTAGTACTTTTGAGTCTGGTGGGTTTCTTGGGAGATTTTTATTAGATGAGGTGTTTGGTGAAGCTGGCCTATTGATGACTGACTGAGCAGTACTTGCAGTTTGATTCAATCCAAGAGTTTCTACAATCATTTTCTTGATGCCTTCTTTTACAAGGTCATCACCTTCCATTAGCTCTTGGATAGTTTCAGCACCCAACTGTTTTTGTTGCCTTCTTTTAAAGATGGCTGCACCAGCTGGAGCAGTGGCTCTCCTGATTTGCAGTTTTGTTGGTCTTGTTGAAACCTCTGCTTCAGGGTAGTCAGGTTTTTGTGGAGCATTAGGATCTGTCTTCCTTAATCTCTCCAAGCTTTTGTAAGTGGACCTGACTTTCTCTTCTTTCCATCTCAACACTTGATTCAAAGACCCATAATCAGCAGCAACTAATTCCTCTTTCATTCTCCTCAGCTCTACCTTTTTATCAGGTACATTCTTTTTGTACTTTGACCAATCAGGAGGAGTGTGTTTGACCTTATTCTTGATCATTTCTCGAATCCTGGCTGCTTCTTTTTCAAGCTCAGGAATGGTCCACTCTTTGTATATATATTTTCCCCCTTATACTTCTTGGTAGCCATGATGCTTTCAATGTAGTCTTTTCTCAAAGTTTCATCTGCTCTCTCTGAGATTTGCTGACAAACATTTTTTGCAAACTGCTCTAAGGATCTGACTTGAGTGAATAAAAATTGATCATGCCTTTGAATTTCTTTGTCAGTTTTCCCTTGAGAGCTTCTTTTGGAGATATCCTCTGCCTGTTGAGCCTTAATTTTTAAATACTCTTCAATATTGTTAGGCCTAGGATATCCTTCAACTGATGGCAACTTCCTTTTAGCAGGATCATCCTCATAGTAGAAAGATTTAATCTTTTCTCTGACTGCAATGAGTTCAAATGGATATTGGACACCTGCAGGAGTGATGAAAGGGATTGGTTGTTGTACTTGAGCTGATGAGAGAGGAACAAGGTTTGGAATAAGTGCAAGAGATTTTGAAGATGTTGGTGGTGGTGATGGAGAATCATCATCAGGTATGAGAATCCTTCTCCTTTTTATTGTAGGAGAGGCTGATGATGTCTTGGGTAGATCAGTGGTGGTGATTTGAATGGTAGATGGTGGCTGGCTAACAGTTGTTGAAACAACTGGTGTTTCAACCACTATTGTCATTACAACAGATGTTGTAACATCTGATGTCTTTAGCTTTTTGGCAGGAGGTGATGTTGGTGAGGTTGTTTTTGGTGGTGAAGTGATTTCTAGTGGTGGTAGTGGTAGGGCAGTGGTTGTGGTGTGTGTTGAAGTAGTGTATGTTGAAGAGATGGTAGATGTTGAAACTACTGAAGTATCAGCAGTTGTTGATACAACAGAAGTTACAACAACTGTTTGGGTGGAAGATTGATGTTGGGGGCTTTTGGACGGTGGTTTGGGAGTAAGCTTTGTGAGTCTGGATGGTATGGATTTGGGTTCCCTCACTTTTCGAGTGGGATTTATTTTTGGCTCAGGATTTTGAACATCCTTTGGCTCAGAACAACCCTGCGCATTCAGCTCCATATAAGCTCTTTTCTCCTTATTCCACCTGGACAAGTCCTTTGCCTCTCTGTCCCTTTTTATACTTGCTTTTGCTTCAGCAAGTGCATTAGTGGTAACATCAATCTTTTTGCTACCATCTGGCAAGGGAATCTTTTTAGTCATTGCATCTTTTTCTGGTTCAATATACAGACCATCATCTATTCCCTTCTTCTTCCACTCCTTGAATTTCTCCCCCTTTTTGGCATTATCTGGGGGTAATTGATCAATAAACAGAGTAATGGGAGGAGCAGTGCCAGTGGTGTTCAAGAAATGGGTCTTTATAGCCTTGATGTCTGCTTAGGTGTTTCTAAACCTGGACTCCATAATGTTTCTCAGCTCTTATACATGTATTGCATGTTGCTGATCAACCATTTGTTGTTGTTGTTGGAGCAGGGGTTGAAAGAGAGTCCATAACTCATTTGCAACAGGTGCTTTTGTTGGAGCAGTTGCCTGAGCTGGAACAGCAGTGGGTTGCACCTTTTGAACTTTCAACAACTGTTGTAGCATTTCTTTGATTTCTGCAACAGAGGTATCCAGTTTGTCAATTCTATCCGTCAATTCTTGGTACTTTAAACCATCACCCAACTTAATGGGATCATCTGATTTCCCACTAACAGTGGTTTGATCAGTGGTTGACTTAGGAAATGTATTCTAATAGTCATCCACTGATGCCCCTTTTTCTTGGTACTGGGGACTTCTTCCCTCAACACTTGATAACCTTTTGAAGGTACCAGTGGTCAAAATAAACTCACTAGTGGTTATCAGAGGTGCTATAGTAGGAATTGCCTTCAAGGGAGTCTTATTGATGTAACCACTGTCCAAATGCAAACCAGTGGGTTCAGCAATTATAGTGGCTGCTTCACTTGAATTACCACCAAGAGTTACTTGTAACTCAAGGGGTGTAACCTCCTCAGGTCTTGTTGGTGGGTTAGCTATGATTGATACATCAGACCCAGTCGTTTGTTGAAGTATGTTCTCATTGATGGGTGATTGAGAAGGACTGGTTTGTTCCTGGTTCAGATCTATAGCATCCAACAGTAATTTAGTTGGTAGGGGAATTGTAGATGTAAGGTTAGGTGTAGAAAGACAATTGGCCCCGGGCATTGGGCTGTGGATGATGGAAACAAGTGATTCCAGAGCATCATATTGTGGTGTCCCTATTTGTACAACCTGTTCTTTTTGAGAAGAAGCAGGAGGAGTTTAGCCATGGGTTGAGATATTTGTACCAACTGCTGTGAGGAAGTAGCAGCAGTGGTTTCTTGTGACTTTTGTGTTGTCACTGGCAGTTGCTCTAGTATCTCATCCTCCAGAGTTGCCTTTTTGATAGGTTTGAGGGGCTTTTTGGATGATTTCTTTTTAGGCTTTTTGATGATGGCAGGTGTGGGTTTCATAGCAGTGGGTGTGCTGCCATGATCACCTGGAGCAGTGGGCTCAGCAGCAGATACCTGAGGAGCAGTGGTAGCTGCTAAATTCTGCTCAGGCACCTCTGCTTTTGTTTTTGTAGGTGTTAACATTCTAGTGAATGTTTCAGGTATTAAATCATTTATTTGAAAATAAGCACCTTGTTTGAGCAATTTTTCATTTTCTTTTCCAAATTTTTGTTTAAAATAGTAGCTTAGAAACCTTGGAAAAAGTTTTGCTATCAACATTTTTCACCAAATCATCAAAGATCTCCTGGGAATATTTATAATTTTCATTATGTAAAATGGCATAACCCATACATTGGATCTTTAATGGTATTTCGTTAAAAACAGTTGTTTTATTTGAAACACACATCAAGAGAGTGTGAAATAAAAACCTAGGTGCAGAAGGGAAGAAACCTTTTTGTAAGGTATCCCTTTTTGTTTGTTCTGCATACCCCCTTTCCAGAAAATCAGTTTTCAACTCGTTTTTAGGAAAAGAAGTTTTACCTTGCTGATCATCGAGTTTAAAGACTTCTGAAATGGATTGTGGAGTAATTTGAATCGTTTTACCCTGTATGGAAGAGTTGATGGCTATGACTTTCTCGCCTTGTTTGTCAAGGGTAGCATTTTTCCAAAACTCTCTCTGGGTTTGTTGGTAAATTGGAGCATCTGCTGTAAGCAAAGTTTTGTACTTTGACGTAGACATGATGTCGATGATTGAATCGAAGGTGTGGGTGGTAGTGGGTTTTGTGAGTAGACCCAAGTAATTGTGAGGGGATTTGTATGGAATTTCAATGGGTTCAGCGGCCATTTGAGTGACCTCTTTGGAAGATGATGATGATTTTGATTTTGATTTCGTCATTTTGACGAAAAAGAACGAAGAACGATTTGAGATGGAAGATTGGAAACTGCTTTGAGAAGAGAATTTCGGAATTCAATTCGACAATGATAAACCCTGTTTGGGGTTTTGGACAGGGTTTTATTTAGGGAAAAAGTGAGTGCTGATGTGGCAGCGGTTTACAAAGATCTGATGGCTAATAACTGACCACGTGCCAACCTCTGATGGAAGGATGAATAATGGAGGATAGTTGTTTAGAGAACCACTGATGAAGCAAATGTCAGTGGTTGCAACGGTCAAAGTGAAGACATTGGATGATTTTAACTATCAGTGGATAGCACATCAGTAGATAAAACACTAATTTTGAACAACAGTGCTTATCTAGAAATGAGAGAATAGGGGTTTACTTTCAGCTGTGGACAGTATTTAGGAAACAGATGTTTGAACAAAACAGTGGTTATGGGTAAAGTAATGGTAAGAATTTGAAAGGCTAGTATGTCAACAACTGTTAGTGCACCAGTGGATAAGCTTTTGACAAAAATTTTGTGCATCTGCTGTTCTGATGAAAGGAATGATTTTATCTTGTGAATCACAATATCATGTCCAACATCTATTGATGGTGATTTTTGAAATAAGTGCAAAAATTGCTATCCTCAACAAAATACATTTTAGATGCAAATTGTCAAGTTCAATATGTCAACAGTTTTTTACAGTAATTTTCATTCAAGGTTTTGCCACATGTCTATTACAGGTTTTGAAGTTTTTATAGATTCATGACAGTGGTTTAGTACTCCAGTATGATGAAAACTTTTTTTTTTTACTATGGCAACTCATTTTGTGTCATAATATTTAATTGTGACATGAGTATCCAAGTATTTTAAGGTCTTTTAGCAATCAATCTTTGATCTGTTTTAAAACAAACTTGAGTTTGACATAACCTTGACACTTGTACCATTTCCTTTTGATCTGATTTTAAGGATAATATCACCAACAAAAATAAAGGTTCTACATCCTGATAGGCGTTTGTAACTTTTGCTATAAAAAACAAGTAAAAGTACAAAATATATCATCCTTAAAAAAATAAAGAATAATATATCCTGTCTTATTTGAGAAAAAACCTTTTCAAGAAAAAAAAAACAATTAAAGGTTTTTCTGAAAACAAAATCAAAAAGGATCTGGTACATTTTTCAAATAAGCTCATAATCACATCACTCTCAAGTTTTATGAAAATGGTCAGTGGTTTGAAATACATTGTAATAACCACTGTTTGAGACCATTTTCTTGTTTAATTGATTGCAAAAATGAGGAGACATGTTCACATAAATTTTGAAAGTCCGGTTAAAGACTTCGTTACCATGTGATGGGTCTGAAATACTTGTCTAGTCCTCTTGTAAGTTTGATCACTAGTGATACTATTGTTACCTGAACTTTCCTGAATCACTGAATGCACACAGTTGCTTGATGATCATTGTTCACCCAATTTTGGACTCTTAAGTGTTTTACATTTATGCTCTTTTCCTTTGACTTCAAAAGTTTTGAGATAAACACACTTTTGAGTTTTTGTGGTTTTTCTTTTTCCCTTTTTACCCTTCCCATTCATAAGTACTGAAATACTTACTGGGAGGTTTTATTTAAGGAAAACTTAATCCAAAATCATTTTGTAGCAATGTTTTGAGAGATCTGACCACTTTTGTGCATGCTTATATCAAATCTTCACATTACATATGATTAGGACTATTTTAACACATGATATTCTTAATGTGTTTTTAACAAAGTTGATTTGGTCCTTTTGAGGATTCTCAACCTGTTTTTCAACACACAAGATCTAATTATCTAAGGTTTTTATTTCCCTCTTTTTATGTTAACAAAAACACTAATGTCATTTAATCGAACATACGTTTTTGTTGACATGAGGTACACACCTTAGCAACAATCATGATGAAAACAACACGAACTTCATAACAACAATTGAAATCAATTTTGTAAGTAAAATAATCATACCATAAGTATCAGACACATTTTCAGATCTGAAAACTATAGGTGGTTTATGCATGACATCACTTTGTTATATGAAGTTTGTGTGTCTTATGACATCTTGGTTGTTTTACAGAGTTTTTGAATAATTACTTTGAACGTAATTACTTGTTACTCTGTTTTTCAACAAAATACGATCAACCTTAGCATCAACGAATTTTGAGCTGAACTGTTATGTCAAATTGATTGTTAGATCGAATTTTGACTGTCCTAGCTCTGATACCAATTGTTAGGATCTGAGGCTCCTCATGATTGTGTTTGTTTGTATAATTTGAACAAATCAATAGAAATGAACAGAGTTTAAATGCAGTGGAAATGAAAAACAAACTTTGTAAACACAATCAAAGGGGAAAATAGTTTTGATAAACGCAAGCTTCTCATTAAGTCAAATGATTACAGTACAAAAGCTTACATGCATGTTTACAACAAAAACTCCCCCTCAGCCTGATACTCCATGGTTGATTGCACAAGATGAAAGGATTGGATTAGAGGAGAAGAAGAACTCACTCAATTAATCAAATGTAACAGTACAGGGTACTGCTCCATTTATAGGCAAACCAAACCACTGAAGCATCAAAACTGACGTCACCATGAAAGTGACATCTAACCTCCTAACAAACTCTAACATCTGATCTATACAACCTCTACTATGCTAACTACCAAACCACTGAAGCATCAAAACTGACGTCACCATGAAAGTGACATCTAACCTCCTAACAAACTCTAACATCTGATCTATACAACCTCTACTATGCTAACTACTGTTGTACATTACATTTCATAATATAAACTAAACTACCGCTGCATCCTTCCACTGATGTGAACCCAACAGTACTTGTCATGATCAGCAGAGCTTGACCCATAGCAGTAGATTGAATCAACAGAGCTTTAGTCTTCCATCAGTCTTTGACTTGGACAGCAGTTGTTGGTCAGTAGTTAGTAAAGATCAGTAGTTTGGAGGTCAGCAGATGTTGAAACCACTTTCAAGGGGAGAGATTTGAATATAAACTTTTGCTTATTCTGGATCCACTGTTCTGATCCAGTTTTGGCTTTGATTATCTGTTCCTCTGATAGGGTTCAATCCCAACATCTTTACATCCAACGCACTGGTGTTCCTTATACTTTAAAGACATACCATGTAGTGCTTTTAAATATCCCTTTACATCCACCCAAATCAGCGTATGTATAAAAACTTAGAATGGCATCCTTCCCTCTGAAACATAACCCCCATATTCTGTGTACCCTTCAAGTATTTGAGCACCCATTTAACAACTTCCTAATGTTCTTTTCCTGGATCTGTCATGAACCGACTAACAACCACATTGACCTGAGCAATATCTGGTCAAGTGCAGACCATTGCATACATGAGACTACCGACGGCTAATGCATACAGAACCTTAGACATTTCTGATCTTTCTTCTTCAGATCTAGGAGACTGGTCCTTGGTAAGCTTCAAATAACTTCACAATGGTGTGATTCTAGGTTTGGTCTTTTCATCATTCATATTGAATCTCTCCAACACTTTCCATATGTAGTTCTTCGATGATAGTGTTAGAGAACCATCCTTCTTATTTCTAACTATGTTCATCCCAAGTATTTGTTTGGCTAGACCCCAATCCTTTATCTCAAATTATTTGGACATTTGCTTCTTTGCAATCAACATATCATCAATATAAAATAACATTATGATATAAAAGCTGTAGAATTTCTTCAAATAGCAGCAATGATCCATATGGCATCTCTTGAATCCCGACCTCTCCATAAAGATATCAAACTTCATATACCACTGTCTAGGTGCCTATTTAAGACCATACAAGATCTTTTTCAATTTGTAGCCCAATTTTCTTTCCTGGCAACCTGAAACCCCTTAGGTTGTGCTATGTAAATGTCTTCATCTGGGTTACCATGTAGAAACACCGTTTTCACATCTAGCTGCTCTAGATGCAAACTTTCTGCAACTACAAAACTAAGAACTATCCTGATGGTGGTCATCTTCACCACTGGAGAAGATCTCATCATAATCGACTTCCTTTTTTTCCTGAAATCCTTTGACCACTAAACAGACTTTGTATCGTCTAGAGCCCTACTCTTCTTCCTTGACCGTGAAGACCTATTTATTCTGTAACGCTCTCTTGTCTAGAAGAAGCTTAACCAAGACCCATGTCTTCTTCTTTGCTAGAAGGCTCATCTCATCCTTCATAGAACTCTCCCACTGGTGAGAATCTTTATCTTGACTGCTTCAGAGTTGCTTTCAGGTTCACCGTATTCTGTTAACAAAGTATAATTAACTGAAGGACCTTGACTAAACCTGTCAGGTGGTTTTGTGGCTTCGGTGGACCACCTAACTCATTTCTTAGTCTAGTCACGCTACTGTTGTAACACCTGTGCCTTCACGGCCATCAAACAAATACTGAACCAATGAAATATTGTATTTCATACTTGGGATTTGTAAAAATATGTGTATCATTTACACATATCAACTCTTGTTCAATTTCAAATTCTAAATCGCTTTCTGGAAGGTTATACGCGCTCTTATGCGTAAATATAACCAGTTTAATGCAACAAACCCTCCGTAATAGTGACATAGGCTTAACATACCTTAAATAGCCTTTACATAACTTAGAAATAAGTTTTGAAGGCTTTGGTATGGCAAAAACAAGCTAATTCGCTTACAGGGACTAAATATGACAAACTGCGAAAGTATGCCAATTTGAACTGTAACAGACATTCCGGAACATGACCATAAGTTAAACACACCTTAAATATCCTTTATATAGCTTAGAAATAGGCTTTGAGGGGTTCGGTGTGCTAAAATAAACTTTTGGGTCCTTCAGGGACTAAAAGTGTCAAAAAGTGCACAAGTTTGCATTTTCGCGCATAACTTACGTTCTGAATACATCCGGACATCCAAAAAATTTATGTAAGCATGACTATATTATGTTTTAGGGTTTGGCTTACCAAAAATCCATTCGTCACGCATTTTGGATCGTTTTTCGCGCTTATGCGCATTCCGTCGTAATTAAGCGAACATCGCGTTCGTACGACCAAACGAACCATCACCCGGCATATTTTTGAGCATGTTTCATGTCCACAATGTTTAGGCAACATTTTAGGGCCTTAAAGTTGGCTTTACGGGCCTTAGAAGTGTCGGAAAAGGCCTTAAACACGTGCAGGGGCTGAAACTGCCATTTTTGAAAGTTGTATGCAGATCAGAAGGGCCAGGCGGCCCGCATTATGTTTGGCTGATCCTGAAGCGGGCCGCTTCCGCCTTCTGGACTAGATTAACTGCATTAACAACTGTTTGCAGCTGTTTTAACCACAACCACACACTCACCACTTGCCTAATCAGCTGATAAGGATGGTTTTTAGCCACCATGAGTTTCCGACAAGTGTACGCCTTGGATCATGGCACGTTTTCCATGAAACGATCCTAACGGTTACCCGAAAACTATAAATACCCCATCACCCCAACCTCATTTCTTACAAGAATTCTGATTTGAGAGCTCTAAGTTGAAACCATTGTTTCATACCTGAGTTCTTGGATCGGGATTAGCATTCGGGGACCCTTCGTAAGTATTCTTTCGTTCTTTTCCTTATTTTATTGCTTTTCGAGTCAGAAAGTCAAACTTTGTTTGACTTTCAGCGTTGACCAGTAATGGTCAATGCGAAGTTCGTTTGAACTTCGCAACGTGAGTGTAATCACGTTGGTTATAGTCCCTTGGGACTATGCCTACTGATTACCACGTTGTCTAGGGTCGTAGGGTAAGCGATCTGATAAATCGCTTATACCTCGAACCCGACCCATTTGGTCGATCATTAGGATCAGACCAAATACATTAGGTGACCATAGTAGGTAGGGAATAACCTTCCGAGGTTATACCCTATGGTCGCTTCGTTTAAGTAGTTGTATGATAGGTAGTTTATATGCCTTAGGTAAATTACCAGAATACGCTTTTCATGTATAATTGGTAATTAAGCATATGTAACCTAAACTTTTGTCACATAACTGATTATGTAACATGTTTAGGCATATAACACTTGTCATAGGACTAGTTAGACGGTCCGAACGCGTTTCACGCGCACGACGCGTTAAAGTAGCATAAGTTACCTTAATGGGTCGCAATGGGTCGAAAGCACTTAGGTTAGTCTCATTGTAGTATGTAGGCCTTGTTAAACCATATCATATGAGTTCCAATACTCATTTGGTTTGCCAAGCCTCATCCTATCCGATCTCCCGATTTAAGTCCGGTTTATTTATATAGTTTTAGATTGCCGACTGATTCCGTGCTCCCTCTAGCTTTGTTTGGTTGTTGTTCAAGACCTCCAAGCATTATCAGGCGAGTACATTATTCCCCTCTTTTACTGTTTTCCAAACGTTTTGGGGTGACTCATATGTGCTAAATGCTTTATCAAATTTCAATAACAATTACAATGTGGTTTCAAGAACGATTACAATAATTTCAATAACAATTACAATGGGGTTTCAAGAACAATAACAAGGGTTTCAAGAACGATTTCAATGGTTCAAAAACTAATTACAAATTTCAATAATGTGAACGAACTTGTTGGTTGTAGTTACATAACCAATGACATTCATTAGCAATGATCAGGCCGACCAGTATTAGGTTATGGTACCATAGGATCTGACAAATCCCGTTATTCTCTATACCCATGGTTATGTGTGGATATTTTGGGTAGCGACTGAATCTGTAATTATTAACTTACCCTTTGGTAAGGGTTTGTTAAGAAGGAGAGCGAGAGCGAGTTGGAACGAGGATCGAGTCAAGAAGGTTTGAATGTTATTAGAAAATCGACCATAAAGTAGTTTCACAATTAAAACAAGAACGATTTGAACGATTAAAACAACAAGAGAGATTGGAACGATTTCACAAAGAGGTTTAACGATTGGGTAAACATTTGGACATGATTTACATTTGATCATGCATTCCACGAAACATAGTAATGATTTAAACCAAGTTTTACTTCAATACTTTGTTTTGTGCGTTTCTCCTATGGTTTAGTTGATGCATTCCACTAGCCATACATATCATTTTGGTTACACATTACATGGTTTACATTTGACACAAACACTTTTGACATTGATTATACATGACATGATTTACATTGGACATGAACATTACTTTGGTGGTTTGGTTTGATTAAGTGATTAAGTACCGATGCGTGTGTAATATGATACAAGCATGGTGGATACGCCGCTGGTACTTCCTATATATAAGTGTTTGTATGGTATTACATATCGTAGCGTTATTTGAATCATTTTAGTTTGAGACATAGAACATTTTATACAAGTAACATACTTTTCACAAGACATTTATTTACAAACAACTTATCTTATGCAAACTCATTTTACATGGTTATTCAGTTAATCATGCATTATTCTCTTATTTATATATATCATCTGAACTTATTATTTTTCAAATGATTTACAAAGACAAAGCAAATTACAAGGTTCATGACTAAACATTTTCTTAAACAGAAGTCATGAATCTTATTTTCAACAAAACCAATGTATTCGCCAGCATTTCTTTGCTGACCTCGTTTTTACATATGTTTCAGGTATTGTTGAAAGATATCGATTGATAGGATGCATGCTCACATAGGACTGGACACGGCCTTAGTGACTCAATAACAATGATAGATTACGTTTAAATTGTGTATTTAGATTTCCAGACAATGTAATTATTCAATGTTTAATAAAACGAAACACTTTTGGTATCCATAGTGATGAAACATTAATTCTGTTACAACACGCCCCGATGTTTCCGCCGCGATCTGTTGTTTTACGCGGTCGGGGTGTGACAACTGTGTGGACTGTTCGTCTTTAGACTCTGAACCCCCACTATTAGAAACTCCCACTGACTCTTCATTTTCACCATCTTTAAACTCGGGAACAATGTCAACACTAGTATCACTTTTAGGCTCGGTAACCGGTTCCAGAGCTAGTTTCTAGTTGTCAGTCTCAACCTCAGCATACTCTTTCTGAACCTTTGTGTTTGAATCCTTTCTATGTCTGTACAATTCAGCCTCATTGAATGTTGCATGCTTGCTTCATACTACCTTTACGCTTTTTGTGTCCTAAAGCCTGTAGCCCATTTTGTCTGACCCATAGCCAATGAAGATATACTTCTTGGCTTTTTCATCTATCTTATCACTATTGAACCAGATCATATGCATTACACCCAAATATACTTCTTGACAGGTACACCCTTCCATTTTTCTTTTGGTACTTTGAAACCCAACGAAACTAAAATTCTTCGGTGTATAAGCTAAGGAGGAGTGTTAATTGCATCTGCCTAAAACATCTTTGGAAGCCTTGCATTGATTCTCATACTTCTTGTCCTCTCGTTTAAGGTTCTGTTCATCCTTTCTACAACTTCATTTTGTTGAGGAGTGCCAGGAACTGTCTTTATCATCCGAATACCACGCTCATCACAATAATTAGTGAACTCTACGATAATCTCATCCGTTATCCAATTTTAAGCATTTTACTATGCAATCAGCTTCAAGTTCAAAATCAGATTTCCATTTCTTAAAAATATCAAAGACTTTGAATTTACTTATAAGAAAAATGACCCATACCTTGTGTGTGGTGTCATCTATGAAAGTCACATAGTATCTTGAGCCTCTTAAAGATTCAACACATGCTAGTCTGAAAATATCTGAATGGATAAGCTCCAACGTTTGAGCTCTTGGTGCTTTCCCCGTCTTCACAAAAGATACCCTTTTCTTCTTTCCACAAACACATGGTTCACAGATTCCAGATTCAACCTTCTTTAGATCTGGAATTTTACTTCTAGAAACAAGAATCTTTATGCCCTTTTCACTCATGTGGCCGAGTTGTTAATGCCACAACTTGGATAGACTCGGTCCACTAGTCACTACATTAGCACCTCATGTAGGTTCCTCACCTATACACAAGGTACCCCTTTTCTTTCCACAGGCCATTACCATACTACCCTTGACAACTTTCCATTGTCCTCTCCCGAACAAAACATCATAACCTTGGCCGTTTAATTGCTCAATAGAAGTCGACATCTTAATCAACTTAGGAATTATCCTAACATCTTTCAGTGTCCAAATGGTTCCAAAATTGGTTTTTAAGTCGATGTCTCGCACCCTAATAATCTCCGAAGTTTTGTTATTAGCAATACTTACAGTACTGAACTTACCCTATATGAGATTCTTCATCTTTCTTGAGCTTGAGATAGCATGAAATGACACACCTGAGCCTATAATCCCAGACTCAATCGTGTCCTCGACAACAAAATCAAAGCAACTTCGGAATATGAGACTGTAGCAGCATTCACCTCTTTCTTGTCTCTAGCTAAGGGTGGCTTCGTACACTGACTACTAAAGTGCCTATTCCCTTGACAGTTCCAACAAGTAATGTCATTCCTCGTCTTTGAACTCTCCCTCTCGCCTTTTGACTTAGATCTTCCCCTGTTACTATTTATCCTTTGTTTCTTCCTACCTCTTCCCTTAGTACTAAGTAGGGTATTAGATGATTCACCTGCACTCTTCCTTCTAATGTCTTCTCCTAGGATAAAGTCATAGATTCCCGCAAACGTGAGTTTAGTTTTCTCTACTGAACTACTAATAGTCGTTATTAATCTTGACCAACTTTCCTGTATCGTAGATAAAAGAAGCAAAGGTTGTATCTCATCATCAAATTTAATATCAACTGATAATAAATGGGAAATAAGGGTATTGAATTCATTAATGTGAGCAGTAACAGACACACTTTCCTGCATACGCGTGTTAACTAACTATCTAATCAAGTATACCATATTTAGAGAGTAAGGTTTCTCGTACATGTTGGATAAAGCTGTCATAACCCCATGACCGGTAGTCTCTTTCATGACATTGAAAGCCATGGTCTTTGTCAAAGTGCATCTGATAACTGCTAGGGCTTTTCTATCCAAATCAGTCCATTCTTTATCCTTCAACTTCTCGGGTTTCTGACCTGACAAACATACAAGAATATCTTTCCGACACAACAAGTCCTCGACTTGCATCTTCCACTATCCAAAATCATGTCCATCAAACTTCGCAAACCTACTCTTTCCATACTCAACCATCATCTCCGTTGAATTCTCTTACAAAAGCAAACTGCCCAAACTAATTGGAAAAAAATGTGAGAATAAAATGAAAAACAAACCCAAAATCTAACCTTGAAATTCATGCAGAAAAACCGAAAAAAAGCAACAACAAATCTAAAACAGTTTTAACTGTTCCTACTGGTTGGCGGCAACGAAAATTGTTCTCTGACTGAGAACTGGATAACGACAGCAAACAAAACTGATGGTTCTGGTATTAGCGGCAAAGGAACTAGGAGACGATGGTGAAACCGTAATTAGGGTATGTGGCGGCGGTACCTTGTTGCCCGGAGGATGACTGTGACAACAACAGTGGTGGGCGGTTTGGTTTTCGGTAAAACCCTAGCAGACGGCTAAGGGTGGTGACGACTAGAGGTTGGTGTCTAGGGTTTGGTTTTGTGTAACGAGAGCTGATGCGTGTGTAGCGCTATATATTTTTATTAATATTTTAAGCCCTTTTTAACACATTAGTCAAGTTTTAAATTTATAAAACACGATATTCTACTAATACTAAACACACATATGGACAAGTGCACCCATCGTGAGCGTAGTATAACGTTGGTAAGATACCGAGGTCGTCCAAGGACACAAGAGCTTTTAGTACCGGTTTATCCTCAACGTCTAATCAAATCAAAAATTTTAGAAAAAGGTTTCTAAACATGAAAATAAAAATTAAAAATGCTGAAAAATAAAAATAAAATAAAAACAGATAGACAAGATGAATCACTTGGATCCGACTCGCCTTTAATGTAACCTTTGATGATTTCCGCACTTTTGAACTTTTTAAGAGATTATCTTAGTTATAGTAGTAGGCCCCTCTTTTGAAGGTGACGTTACCCTCAACCCAGTGGTTTAAGTCAACAAGGATACAATCCCAAAGGGTCGGAATATTGGAAGATAATTAATTAAGTTATTAATGCGTAATGTGGTAGGCCCCTCTTTTGAAGGCGACGTTACCCTCGGCTAAGTGGTTTGAGTCAGCAGGGATACAATCCCAAGTAGCCGGGTTAATGTATTAATAGTAGTTTACATATGAGGGGATCGAGCCATTCACACCCCCGCTATCCAATACCAGTGGGTATTGAAGGAGGTCCTAGTAAGCTTGACCCAGGTCCTTGCAGGATCTATACACTGAACAAGATGTCGTAGAAAGAAAGCATATACCTATTGGTAAGGTTAAACGAGATGCCATAGATGCCCTGATTATACATGGGAGGTCGTGTTCACAACGTGACAGAAGAACTCCTATCTTTTTGAGCAAATCTCGAGGTCGAGATTTCCTTTAAGGGGGGTGAGGATGTAACACATCGTAAAATCACGACCAATGATGTTTTGACACGTGTAATAAACTCTAATGACGTTAAACGTTGACTATAAAGGACTAATTTTGCGAAAAATCGAAAACTTTGAATACAAAAAGGACTAAAAGTGTCAACATGCTTAAACTAAGCCTCTGAATGATGTTACACGGTAATCATATTCACAAAAGAGCCACTTGTTGGTCGAGAGGAGCTGTTTGCATAATTATTTGAAAGTTTGCGCGTCGAAGGGTTAAAAGCATCAACATGTAAATTCTTACCTCTGAGTGATCTTTTAACAAACCGAGAGCTTCATGATATTGACTATTGTAACACCCCGAAAATATAGATTTTATATTATAAATTAAATGACGGTAATAATCAAAATAAAATAACTAGGAATTTATAACCTAGTTAGTTTAAGTCTTGACACAATAGAACAAACATGGTTAAAACACCCTCTAAATAACTTGCATAAAGTGGAGGGACTAAACATGGGCAAATGTAATAAAGTTTTGATTAAATCAAAATTAACTCAACAAAAACACACATGTACGTGTGTTCTTGCGATCTCCACAGAGCTTCTAGAGCTCAAACCCTAAATTCCAAGAATTCATCAAATTGAAAGGGGAAATCAAGCCCAAATCGAAATCCAAGCATAGATTAGTGTTCACCGCAGTAAAGGGATCATAAGTTATGTAAAATTTCATGGTTTGATTCCATCTGGAATTCTAGATGAACACATGAGATTCAAAATTAGAGCTTGCATGATTGTTGTTTGGATGAAATTTGAAATGAAATTATGTCTAGGAGTAAACCCTAGTCATTTGTTGTTGAATTAGTGCTTAAACTATGAAATTCATGATCATCCATTATGTAGGTTTAATGGGTTTTGTAGAAACATGATGAACACTAGAATCATGATTGTCAAACTAGTGTTATTTGAGCTAGATGGATCAAATCCAGAATATTGATGTGTGATTTAGACATATGAACTTGTAGAAGATGTTTAAAAGTGGCTAAATAGCTAGTCATGAAACTTGATTGTTGATTTAGTAAATTATGCCCTTTAGGTGTTTGTTGAAATGCCTAAAAGAAAGCAAATGTTGAAAATTTCGAACAAAAACGCATGTTTGACTAATATGGCAAATTATGCGATACGTGTTATAAATAGAGTTCTAAACGAGTTGTGATTGAACTCTATATGCAAGGAAACCGAGTTTTCAAGCGGACAAGCCGGAGGCGATACGTGCTTGAAAGGAAAGCTTTGAAGGTACGCAACTTTTAGCTTCATTACATTTTGCATAAATATTGTTCTCAGAAATGTTAATGGAAATGTAGTGTGATACCCGAGTTTGGTAAGTCATAGAAGTGACGAAGTCCACTCGACAAACCAAACGGGTCAAAATAAACGAATAAACTAAGTTTGATATGTCATTGAAGTGAAGAAGTTCACTCGATAATCAAACGGGCCAAATCAATGGTATAATTAAGTTTGGCTTGTCTTTGAAGTGATGGCTATCACTCGACAACCCAACGGGTCAAACAATGTTGCATAATCGGTTGAAATTGAAGTGGTTTGAATGTACGTAACTTGATTCATTACATTGAGTAACTTGATAACTAGAATATGTATAGTTGCGTTGTAAAATAAAGGTTGTGTCAATTGAAGCGATAATGTTCGTTACTTGAATTAATTGGTTAAGAACCGATTGAAAGTAGTTTGGGAGTCATCATAATGGAGGATTCCATAGATGAGCCAAATGGGTCGAATAATCAATTAGTATGTAGCTAAACGCTTCGTTAATATGGTTAGTTAGTCTATTGCTTGAATGATGAACTTCATAATGGCAAACCAAACAAGAGTACCCTCTACGTAGGTCTTAAACACGGGTGACGGGTGGGGATTTTCAAACACGCAAACCGGTAATGGGAGCGTGAGTGTTGTGAATAAGGAACCCGTAAATGGGTTTTCATATTATGAAGTAATATTCCGTCCGTGTGGTTCCGAGTACAATGGGATAAACGGGCCAAAACAGCAAAATGTCAAGGCATTTACTACAGATCAAGTTCCAGGCGGGCTGCATAAGCTTGGCCTGAAATTTCACGAGAGTTTGAAAGCTACCGTAAGTTACGGTAGCTACCGTAACTTACGGTAGTGAATAAATCGTTACGGCAGCTTTTTACTGCCTTACGGCAGACCAATTGTTGCCCAGTGGCTACCGTAAGTTACGGTAGAGCCCAGTCACATTTGCTGAATTTTGCATATCTTAGTTAATCGAATCCGTTTTTGAGCGTAGTTTCGATTATGCTAATTTTCTAAGAACTCTAATACTAATATTTGTCAAAATTTCCAGCTTTTAGGTATTGCTATTACGTGGATGATGATCAAGTCGATGCTTTAAGAACCGAACACAAATTTTGGATGCTTCCGCACTAATCTAATCTTGTTAAACTATGTTGTTTTGTAAACACTAATGAATGACAAATACTTCAATCCAGTTACTATGATGAAGTATAACTTAGTTTACAAACTAAGTTTTTGTAATTATAAATTTTGTTTTACAAATACCGCATTTTTACGATTAAACAATGGAATTAAAAGACAGGCGTTACAAGTTGGTAATCAGAGCTCAAGGTTGTTAACAAAGTGTGTTCGGTTCGAAGCTTGATCAAACATCTGGTAAGAACTAGTTATTTAGTAAATTTTTAGTAGAACGTCAGAAAAAGGAAATTGATTAGATGTGCACGGGAAGAGTGTGTTAACACACTCAAACCCGGAAAGTGCACTAAACATGAATGATTTAAGCAAGCGGTGAGTTTAGCTTAACCAAGGCAATGGCGCGAATAATGTAGAATGAAATGTTTAACAACTGATATAAACATTTCCAACTCAAGATGATTAATGAAGGCGATGATAATACGATGCCGATAGTCACCAAACAGATGAAAGAAATGTCAGGTGTAACCATGGGCGAATTAGCATCTCAATTAACGAAGGAGATGGAAACTAAAATTTCCGAGGAAGTCGGAAAGGCAGTAGCAGCTAGTCTACCACAGTTTGTCGAGAGACTACAAACCACAATCTCGCTAGTGGTGGAGGACATGATAACTGAATTAAAAGACAGTCTCTCACAAGAAAAAGTTTACGGGAGAGTGTTGGATGTGAACCCAGGTCCCGCAAAGAAATCAAAGCCTAATAAGGCTTTTAAGAAAGGAGTTACAACAAGGGGGTCACCTCAGTGTAAAATATGTGGAAAAACCCACAGGGGCAAATGCTACCTTTGAAACAAACCATGTCCTATTTGTAGAGAAATGGGACATGTGGTTGCAAAGTGCCCAGGGAAGGTGTCAGTGTGTTATAAATGTTATAACCCTGGACATAAAAGGTCAGAATGCCCGGAATCGGTTGGAATCAAGAGCGCGGCTGACGCAAGGTCAGACATCCCGAAAGAGAAGGCAAGGTCTTCCCACATGACAGCCACAGAGTCTAAAGTTGAACCTGATGTCATTTCAGGTATGTTTCTTGTAAATTCAATTTCAGCACAAATTTTATCTGATACGGGTGCGAATAATAGTTGCATATGGGCATATAAGAATAGAGAAGTGAGTGAATTATGTGAAAGAAATATATATAAGTAAATAAACAATGGTGAGCATGTGAAAACGAGGCAAAAGTAATCACGATAAATATTGCCATGGGAAGGGGTGCGCGCACACTCGAACCCGGGAACTTAATAAAGTAAATAAACGATGCATTGGGAAGGAGTGTAATTACACCCGAACCCGGAAATTTGCAATAGTAATAGAGGACAAGGACATGGTTATAGACTTGGCCAAACCAAATAAAACATGTAGAAACATCGTTTATATCAATAAACGATGTGGAAAAATTCCATACAACGATATGGAACAATAAAACAAAATGAATTAATTTTGTTATTGTTACAATGGATTAAGGTAAAAAATGAGAAATTGAGACTCGGACAGAAAATATCCTCGAGAAAGAAGCTAAATGGATAATACGTATTATTCGCTACTGTGAATAATGAAATATCAATAAATACGAAATTAGAAACTTGGGTATGGGTAACCATCCAAGTAACATGTTATAAATCAAGTCCTTATGAGAAAGGACGATGATCACAGTGATGGGTGTGATTGTATAAAAGATTAGTAAAATAAACGATTTAAAAGTATTGGGATAAAAACGGGAAAACCCCAAAAGCCGTATAAGAAAAGTAGTAGTTTTACCCAATAAAACTTAAGAAATGGACCTTCGGGACATTAATAAAAGAAATGAACACAAGGGTCGCTAACGAAAGAAAGATGGTGTTAAGATCAAATAAGTAAGATGTTTGATAATAAAGGTAAACGCAAGCTGGGCAACGGGAGCGTATTAGATTGAAGTAACGAGCCCAAGGGAAGGGATAAGAATCAAAGTAAATAAAAATATAAACCGACAATGAGAATGTTAAGGCATAGGGGTAAAGTTTGACTGTCATAAGTGATGAAGTTCACACGAACAAGTCAAACAAGATGAATGAAAGAATAAAGGACTTGGTGGAATAAAGGCGACGGATTTCGCTAATACTACCAAATAAATCAAAACGAAGTCTTAACGCATGCCTGAATGATCGCTTTAATAATGACTTCAGTAAAATACCCGATAGGAGGGTAGAATTTCAGAAATATGCGTAAAACAAGAGACGGAAACGCAGATTAAAAGCCAAAAGACTTAGATTAAGAGTTACGACTAAAAGAAGACAAAATCTTGCAAAAACCGAAACTTTGATAGTTACGTTCAACTATTTCAATGTTGGACGAGTCGAATAAAGTATAATACTTGATAGTGTAAGTAAACGTAAACCGAATAATGGAAACACGAAATATTAATGAACCTATGTGATAGGTCGTAAAAGAGTATAGAAAGGAAAAACGCAAACCAGTAAAACCGGAATGTTAAAAAAAATATATTGAGATAAAGAACCCGGGTAACGGGTTAAAGGGAAATAGGGGCGAAAACCAAATAACAGCACGAGTGAGTTAAAACCACGCGAAAATGACGTAAGAAGTCATAGAGTCGGAAAGATAATCCGAAGGAAAATGAGTGTAACCTTAGACTATGGTCAAGATCCGATGAATTTCGAAAGCGAAAATTTATTTGTTCTAAACATAAAACGGGGGTGCCTTGACGCCATATGTATACATATGCGATTAAATAAAGACATAAATAGAAAATGATCTAAGGGATCACCATAACCTCCAGGTTATAAACAAAGTAAGGATCTACGGGACCAAAATGACCATCGGGTCGCAAATATAAAGAAACAAACTATAGGGTCTCACTCTAAAGAGGTGAAGATCTAATAACATAACCTACGAGGTTAAGTGAAGGAACCAACGGGTCGATAATGTAAAGTATGGGAACTGGTTATGATTCCCCGCGTAATATAATAGCGGAAAAGAATACATTTCTGTCGTCAATTCCTGATATAAGTAATTGACATAAGTTAAAGAGATAAATGTTAAACCAAAATTCAGTTTTAGTGAAAAACAATGTTTAACAAACATGAATATTATGAGATAAATTAGAAAATGGTTAATAAGAAAGGATATAAGTCTTAACACCGATAGGTGTAAGACAATACGTTAGAAAGAAGATTTCGATAATGAACAGTTTATAAAAACTTAAACATGACGTGATGCGATGCGATCATGGTCACAAAAAAGGTGATATAGAATACAACCACGTAATACGAGTTGCTAGATATAAAATTTTAAGCATACAAAGGGCCGATGACGGCAATATAGTATACCCTAATGACGAGGTATGAGGTAAAACGACGACTAATCAGTCTAGGCGATAAAACAAATTATAGTCAAAGTAATACTATGACCTATGTAAAGCGCTAGTCAATGTAAGACTAGCGTGAAGTAAGTACACTGACGAACTCAGTGACCGGATGGTCGAAAGACAACTCGGTCAAATAGGCGACAATGATAAAAAAAGGAGGGGTTACGGTCCATGAGAACATATGTCTAAAAGACGCACACGTCAATACGAAGGAACACGTTATGACGAAAAAAAATAATGTCTTGAAAAACGACACTAAGATAGTTTAGTCCAAGTCATAAGACTACTTAAAGAAGGTTTCGGGGATGAAACCTATTTAAGGGGGGTAGACATGTAACACCCCGAAAATATAGATTTTATATTATAAATTAAATGACGGTAATAGTCAAAATAAAATAACTAGGAATTTATAACCTAGTTAGTTTAAGTCTTGACACAATAGAACAAACAAGGTTAAAACACCCTCTAAATAACTTGCGTAAAGTGGAGGGACTAAACATGGGCGAATGTAATAAAGTTTTGATTAAATCAAAATTAACTCAACAAAAACACACACGTACGTGTATTCCTGCGATCTCCACAGAGCTTCTAGAGCTCAAACCCTAAATTCCAAGAATTCATCAAATTGAAAGGGGAAATCAAGCCCAAATCGAAATCCAAGCATAGATTAGTGATCACCGCAGTAAAGGGATCATAAGGTATGTAAAATTTCATGGTTTGATTCCATCTTGAATTCTAGATGAACACATGAGATTCGAAATTAGAGCTTGCATGATTGTTGTTTGGATGAAATTTGTAATGAAATTATGTCTAGGAGTAAACCCTAGTCATTTGTTGTTGAATTTATGCTTAAACTATGAAATTCATGATCATCCATTATGTGGGTTTAATGGGTTTTGTAGAAATATGATGAACACTAGAATCATGATTGTCAAACTAGTGTTATTTGAGCTAGATGAATTAAATCCAGAATATTGATGTGTGAATTAGACATATGAACTTGTAGAAGATGTTTAAAAGTGGCTAAATAGCTAGTCATGAAACTTGATTGTTGATTTAGTAAATTATGCCCTTTAGGTGTTTGTTGAAATGCCTAAAAGAAAGCAAATGTTGAAAATTTCGAACAAAAACGCATGTTTGACTAATATGGCAAATTATGCGATACGTGTTATAAATAGAGTTCTAAACGAGTTGTGATTGAACTCTATAGGCAAGGAAACCGAGTTTTCAAGTGGACAAGCCGGAGGCGATACGCGCTTGAAAGGAAAGCTTTGAAGGTACGCAACTTTTAGCTTTATTACATTATGCATAAATATTGTTATCAGAAATGTTAATGGAAATGTAGTGTGATACCCGAGTTTGGTAAGTCATAGAAGTGACGAAGTTCACTCGACAAACCAAACGGGTCAAAATAAACGAATAAACTAAGTTTGATATGTCATTCAAGTGACGAAGTTCACTCGACAATCAAACGGGCCAAATCAATGGTATAATTAAGTTTGGCTTGTCTTTGAAGTGATGGCTATCACTCGACAACCCAACGTGTCAAACAATGTTGCATAATCGGTTGAAATTGAAGTGGCTTGAATGTACGTAACTTGATTCATTACATTGAGTAACTTGATAACTAGAATATGTATAGTTTCGTTGTAAAATAAATGTTGTGTCAATTGAAGCGACAATGTTCGTTACTTGAATTAATTGGTTAAGAACCGATTGAAAGTAGTTTGGGAGTCATCATAATGGAGGATTCCATAGATGAGCCAAACGGGTCGAATAATCAATTAGTATGTAGCTAAACGCTTCGTTAATATGGTTAGTTAGTCTATTGCTTGAATGATGAACTTCATAATGGCAAACCAAATAAGAGTGCCCTCTACGTAGGTCTTAAACCCGGGTGACGGGTGGGGATCTTCAAACACGCAAACCGGTAATGGGAGCGTGAGTGTTGTGAATAAGGAACCCGTAAATGGGTTTTCATATTATGAAGTAATATTCCGTCCGTGTGGTTCCGAGTACAATGGGACAAATGGGCTAAAACAGCAAAATGTCAAGGCATTTACTGCAGATCAAGTTCCAGGCGGGCTGCATAAGCTTGGCCTGAAATTTCACGAGAGTTTGAAAGCTACCGTAAGTTACGGTAGCGAATAAATCGTTACGGCAGCTTTTTACTGCCTTACGACAGACCAATTGTTGCCCAGTGGCTACCGTAACTTACGGTGGCTACCGTAAGTTACGGTAGAGCCCAGTCACATTTGCTGAATTTTGCAAACTCTAAAACTACACCTTTGAGCGACCTTTTAAGCAAACTGGAGTAAACTAGAGTGTCGTAATATCCCATCATACTCTTGGAAATACTTGTTATTGATCTAGAAAGGCTTTTATGCCATTTCGCGTTAAAACGCACAAGTTCGTAAATTAAAGGGTTAAATGCGTCAACGGGGAGAAACTAGTGTTTTCGGTGATCGTTTAACGAAACTGGACCTAATGTTGTTTGGTTATACTCCTTAGATCATCTCCAAACTAACTACAAGGGGCTTTTGTGTCTAAAGTGAAAGTTATAAAGCTTATAAAGGTGCAGGGACTAAAAGTGACAAGTTTAAAACTTGTTTGCTGAGATAGGGGGTGGTAGCGTGACGCCCCAACCTACCCCTTTTGCTGTGGCGTGCTGCGACGGCCTCATTTTGATAGAATCTTACTTACAGCTGCAGGTTCTTCCTTGCAGCCCAAATAAACCACTCTAACACTCATAATTCGAAACCTTTAGCTTGTTAATGGTTTTAAACATCTGGTATTACACTTGGATTGATCCTAGAGAGCCCCTAAACACTTGGCATGATCTAGAGGAGGCTCCATGCACTATATAAAGGCCCTTAGGGCAGCCATAATCCTTGCACCTTCACTCTAAACTCTCACATCTCACTTGCTTGAGCATTCTTGAGCATTTCTTTGGGATTCCTGATCAATAGGGAGCCCACCTTAGTTCAATTTTTCATGCAAGGACCTGATGTTAGTGTCCTTAGCCACTCTAGTTTGGTTTTTATGTGTTTAAAGACCAAAAGTCAAAGTTGTCGTAATAACGCTTTGACTTTCAGTTTAGACCTAAAACGGGCCAGCCATTGTTCGAGGAAAATATGGCTACGTGATCGTAATTAGGTAGGTGTTAATCCCTCAAAAGGGCACCTCCTAATTATCACGTTTACTTAGTTAATTATCGGGTCAAAGTAACTAGTCAAAAAGTCAAACTAGTCAGATTTTCATAAAATAATTAAAACTGATAATGTAGAAGTTATGAACCATGTTTTATCACTTAAATAACTTGGTAAATAATATAAGAACATGTTTAGACATGTTCAACCCGACAATTCTAAGTATTAGGCTCGGTTCGCAACCGAAAGTCACAAAAGTCGACTTTTGCTTTGACTTTCAGTTCTGTCCCGATTTAGCTTAGTTTCTTTGTGCCTTTGGATTCCTTTGTGACCACATTATATGTTAGTATAACCCTCTGAGGTTATACTACATGGTCCCATAGAAATCTGAGTTATTTGCATGATTCCGTTAATATGCTTAAATTTGACTATTATGCCCTTATGTCATAAAAATGAGATTTTTGAAAATGTGAGATGACAAAAAGCTTTATCATTGATATATAAGTATGTCACAAAAATTTGACATCAGTTTCTGGTCTCAAACAAAAGTTATGCAAGATAGCGTAAAATGAAACTTTTTGTTAATTAAATGACATTTTTAGCATAAATCATATTTAAACCCAAATTTTGGCACCAAACTCATTAACTACTGTTTTGATATAATTTTTAGGGAATTTTGGAAAATTTTGTCAAATTTTATACTAACAAAAACATAGAGTTCTTGCATGAACTCAGTAATTGACGATAATGCTCTTTTCATTAATAAAATCATTTTTACACATCATTTACATGTCAAACCTTTTCCTACTGATGTTATATATTAAATAGAATATTTTAAGCATTCAAGACTGATAAAAATCTTAGAATTTTATAAACATCTTAAATATCGTCAAATACCGACTTTTATGCGAATTAGGCGCATAGTATGGTTTAAAACCATATCTAGCACCTAAGACATGCTACTTACTTATTTCATAAATAAATTTTAATATCTTAATAGTAAGTATAAGTCTTGAACTCAGATTTCCATTTTGATCCTTAAAACATATGTGAAATGACCAAAATGCCCCTCCGGTGCATAGTTTGGCCATAAATAGTGACCCTCACATATGTATGATATTTTACTGATGTAACTTGATAAAATAAATATTTTTACTAAATATTTTAGACCAGAACCTCAGTTTGCTATTAAACCTCTTTAATAAATTTTAAAATGACCAAATTACCCTTTCGGGGCTTAAATGGGTTTTAAATTCATTTTGGGCATAATTGTAGATATCCTACTGATATCACAACATATTTTAAGCATAATAACTTATGGAACTTGTACTTGTCTCATCCGGTTACCCGTTATGCTTATACGCATTCGGTGCGGTTTATGTAACTAGTTTGCATAAATTAACCGAAACGGGTCAAACCTTATCATTTTTATTTCAAAATCCGGAATGTATTTAGTTTACCCATTTTATACAAGTCTTCATACTTGTTGGGTCTAAATCACATTCCAATCCGGTCATCGCTTACTCTCGCGTTTCGTACCGTAAACTATTCTTTAAAACTAACCGGTCTAAGTTACAACTTAAATAAGACCCGTTAGGAATCTAACAGGTTATTAAAACCTTCATTCTAGATTAGGAGCCCAGTAAAAGCTACCTACACTTGCTGATTAGAATATACGACTGAGTATAATCTACATTTTTAGCTCAGGTAAATACTTTTAACTTATTTTCCCTTATACGGGCTTGGGATACGGTAAATTATTACCGCTTGGTCGGGTATTGAATATTTAATCGATTAGTGGTTAAATCATTGAGAGAACCCATTTTAATCTGTCTTGTTTGATACAAAGCATTTGGGGGTTAATGACCGTGTCCTAGATATCCTTGGCATCATTTAAATGCAAATGGCCACGACCTAAGCACGGGGTGTAGGCATACACCTGACAGTTGCGATACGGATTCTTTTCCCCAAAAAGGGAATTAAGATACAAAATATAACCACACGTGAGGATAACTCCTTGTGGACTATATTAGTGGTGTGTTAATTAATCATGACTCGGCTCTTCTATTCCGCGCCCTGAACGTACGACAAACATGTAAATCTGTATACAAGATTCTTTTAAATAATTGTCCCAAGTTATAAAAGAATATTTGTGCCTTGTGCATCTAAATCAATTTTCTTAAATGTTTTCAATAGAGTCAGTTAATTGTATTTACCAGTGTAAACTGACGTATTTTCAAAAGACTAAGTGACAGGTACTATACGTAATTGGCTGGAAGCTCCTTGGTGTCAATGAAGGATCTTGAAAATCCTTAGGATGCCCTAAAGTCTGCTAAACTTCATTTTGTACATTTTAATATGATCCGCCTGTGGATTTAATATTGCAAGCTCGGATGTAATTATCTTTTTAGTATTTTCTGACAATTGCGTTTGTAATAATATTTTATATTCCAAGACTTCCGCTGTGCTATTCTGTGTATGTTTGACTATGACGATATCAATCTTACGTCACGATACTCCCCACCAGGCTGAGCTGTAAATATCGGGGTGTGACACCACAATTATGATTAGCTTAGGTTGAACGTCACAAAAAATTATTTTTTGTGTATATGTCAGCATTTTGGCCCTCCAACACTTGGTAATTACTTTTCAACTGGGGGCGTTTGTATCGAGATTCATGATCATTTTTCTGGTGCGTGTGAAGTTGTGCTTCTATTGTAGTTTTGTAATGAGTCATGAACTCAACAAGAGTAGCTTTTGAATTGCACACTTGACCAAAAAATGGTTCTCATTCTCCGACCTCGATGTCGTTCGTATAAGCCCCGACATCTCCTCTATTCGATAGTATGCATGGATCCAAGATTCCCTGAGTTCAAAAATATCAGAGAGCCAGTCATTATCTGCTAAATTGAACTCTCCGATAACCTCTTCCCATCCTGATTCAAACTCTTCGGGTGTAAGAATATCCGTCCACACAACACCACAAATATGTTCTTTGAAATTGGTGGAATTGCATAGCCTAACACCAACCTATGTATAACACGAAAACGCCATGCAAAAAACATATATATTAGACACAAACAAACTTACATGAAAAACAGTAATGAAGTACAAAACACCATATATTTTAAAACGCCATATATCTTAAAACGCCAAACATAAAAATAAGAAAATTAACCTTTAGAGAAATTTTATGCATCACGTGCCACATGCCACATGCATAGCCAGTGCCTCATTTCAACAAATTCAGTAGAAATAACCTTCTTCATTGCTGGATCTTTGTCAGTGACTTTAGTTGAGAACCAACAGCTTTTAGAAAAACTCTCAATAACCATATATACGTATCAGCAGTTTCTGACGCTAATAATGCAGCACCAAATGTAACATTGCAGTGGTGATTGTCTATACCAGTGATTGGTACAAACACCATAGTGTATCTGCATATGAAACACCATTGAGAAAGTGAAACGATAACAAAACGCCAATGCATGTAAAAAGAGAAAAACGCCAACGCATGTAAACTGTGAAAAACGCCAATGCATGTAAACAGTGTAAACGCCAAAAGAACAAAAAAATAGAATTATAAATATTACTTGTTGGAATGATACGTGGCGTCAAATGAAATCACATCACCAAACACGTGGTAATTACCTTTGGCTTGATCGTCACACCAAAAAAGTCCCTTCAAACAATTCTCTTCGTCTGTGAAGTAATCGTATGAGAAATTAGGCTGGGATTGTTTTTTTCATCCAAATGTCCCCTAACCATCGCAGCGTTGTATTCCGCTATAAATAAATTAATTTGCCTCTTGTAGTTCTTATATTCAACTTTACTTGCACCCACGTCTTCAAAACCGCCAAAACAAGTCTTCATAACATTAAACGCCTTAACTGGACCCAAATTCTACTTACACATGTTGTGTATAACATGCTTCTGGAGCTGAGTGACGTGTCGCTCAGATGGAATAAAATGATTATCAGGATATTCAACAAGATCATGGTTGTGCTCCTCAAGAAACTTATAGACCTTCCATGATCTAGCCTAAAAAATCAGTCCTATTTGAAAAGTTGGATCGCACAATCTGTTCCTTTTGATTGGGGTTCAATGTATCAACCTTCTTGTCCTTATATACCCCAGCTCTCGTACACATGAAATACTTAATATGTCTTTCACCTTTGGCGTTGAAGAAACAGTGATCTAATTTGACCGGAATCAATTGGATCGGGGGTTTTGTCTCTGCATAAAAGGGTTTATCCTCTCGTTGATTCAGTGGTTAGCTAGCTTCCTTCTCCGGTGATCACTGCAAAACAGAAATCCGTTAGACTCGCCATGGGGAGAATGGGGGTTCTCTCCGTGACCACCCACCGGTGTGAGAATAAGTACAGTGATCTCGAGGAAGAAGATGAAGTAGTAAAAGTGAGAGTATGTGAAAGTAACTTGTGAGATCATACCTGTCACATCTTATTTATAGCTGGATTTTGGCGGGAAAATGGTGTGACAGAGATTATAAGAGAAAGCACTTTTCCGTTGGTAGTTATCTTTCCTTCTGTCAATCCTTGCAAACGGATCGTGAGTCTGATCAACGGTTGGGGAGTTGCCACATGGAAAGTGGTTTTGGGTAGATCCTTCTTCAAGTTAATGCCATCATAGTGATTCAGATGAGTGTCTAAGATTATGCCACGTCACCTTTGGTTGTAACCGAATAGCCATGCACGATGAGCATTTAAGGTTTTCTAGAAGATCTACAGCTGTAAACCGTTATGCCTTTGCCATGTGTCCACTCTGTTGTAACAGAAAAGATTCCTTTGTTTAAGTCTTGATTTCAGGCGCGCGTAGATGTTTAGAACTTTATCTTCAAGCCTAACTATACCCTTGCGCGAGCCCGTGCAAGGGTGTTGGTTGAATTTTTGTCTCTTTTTCTCCGGCACACGATTATCGAAAACTGTTCTCTTCGAAATCTTGTTTAGAATTGCTGCGCGGCCGTGCAGGGTCTTGTTCAAGATGTTCTTGGAATAAGGCTATGGTACGGTCCTATGGGCCAGTGTAAGGTTTTTGGGACCATACCCCTTCAAGTCCCCCCAGTCAAGTGTTGCTTCTTTGCAAGTAGGTGGAGCACTAGACTATAAAATGAAGTGTGGGCTTTTTGCTTTTGAGAAGTAGTGAGCTTTGTTTAGCGCAAGGTGCGAAGAATCTCCTTGCAGAAGATATTTATTGTTTCTTCATGCTGAGGTTTTCATGATTTCAAATTTTGAAAAACCTTGACTTATGGCAGAAAGCAGGTAGAAGGTACTGTGCTGATGTTGAGATGTGACGGTTAGGTGACAGGCTGTCACTTGTCAGATGTCAAGCATTAAATGGGCGTCTTCAAACGTGGTTCACACGCGTGCGTGAGGTTGTTTCTTGTTCTCCGCTCGCCCTTATTGTCTCGGTAACCGCGTTTTCCTGAAAAAGGGGGTTTTGCGGTTTTCGAGAGCATTAATGGCGATGGGTATAAAAACCCTTGAGTGGCTTGCCTTTTTTCATTAGTTATCTTTAAGTTCTTTCATCTTCTCCGATTTACTTTAAAGAGAAACCTACAACTTGTGTTTTTTACCCTTTATGTCTACCAGAGAACATCCCGACGATTCTGCCGAGGAGACGTCTACTGCCTTACCACCTCTGAAATCGTCGAAGGAGATATTCGACGGTCTTGTTTAGAATTTTAAGTTTCTCAAGAGCTGCGGGGTGATGTACCCAGAAGAGGGGAAAACGGTGGCATAAGCTCCGGCTGGTTATATTACCTTGTTTTGGGAATACTTCACCGATGGTAATTTCTGGTTACCAGTAACAAGATTCATCCTCGACATTCTTGGTTACTATAAGTTCCATATTTCTCAGTTGCATCCCAAGGGTAAGTCATCAAATTTTTTACTTCATTTTGTGAAATCATTTTGTTGAGTTTTCTTGTTGCAGTTGTTGCGTTGTACGTTGTGGCGTACAAAAGAGAACATGGAAAGATGACAATTGTGCATAAGGGTGTTAATGAGGACCCCTGGTATCATCAATTAGTGAAAAACTTTGCACTTCCAAAGGATGAAGATTTATCGGCGCAACCTCCTACTGGTGTTGGTAAGTTGATATATCTTGTAATATTCCAATATTACTTTTTGTCACATGTTGCGCATTTAGTAAATATCACCATATGATGCTTGAGTAGGTGAGTTGACTGATTTAGGCATAGGCCCTGAGAAAAAGAAAAAGCGTGATCCGGCTGTTATTGCTGCCCCGAAGAAGATTGATGCGCCGAAGGCGAAAGTTCCCAAGGAAGAGAAGAAAGGTACACGCCTTTTCTCTGAATCCTGGTGTGATTATATAGTGGTCTCTGATACATTCCTAGAACCCTTAACGTGACCCTAAAACGTTCCTTATATACCTCGTATACAAGAAACGAGCCCGGAGCCTCGAGATACTGTGGACCTTCCGGTGCATAATCCTGATGATCCTATTGAGCTGGACTTAAGTCCTGAGCCCTTGCTGAGGACGAAGGCGGTGAAGAGGAAACTAGAAAGTGAAGCTGCGGTGCAGCCTGCCAAGAAGATTATCAGGAAAAGGATTAGTAAGAAGGGTAACCTGGATGCCTTTGCTGCGAAGCTGTCTCCGGGTGAGTGCCTTCTTAACTTTTGTTTCCTCATATTTTTACGTTAACATGAACTTTCATTTTGCAGAAAAGCATGTTCCACTTGTTCGCGTGGAATCATAATATGTTTATAATGATGATCTTCCGCCATCACCACCCCGCGCATCTATTAGAGAATAGTTGGAGGGCACCAAGGCTGCAGAGGCGGAGGTAGAGAAAGCTGTTGAAGTGGAGAAGCCTGTTGAAGTTGAGTTGGAAGTGGAGAAGGGTGTGGAAGCGGAGACGGTTGACATTGGTGTTACCAAGCCCAAGTCTCCTGAGGTTATGGCGCATGGGCCAGAAAGAGGAAAATCCATCCTTGAAGGAGAGGATCCTGTGATAACCATTCCTTCCCCTGTGACCACTTCCGCTCCTCCCAGAGATAATCTTAAAGAAAACCCAGCTGGTGTTGATCAGGGCCTTATTGCTCATGATGAGGAAGACTCTCCTATCCGCCCGGAGGAAACTCTGGGGGATTATTACTATCGATCTTATTCAGAGATGAGAGCTTCCGAAATTCATGCGCCTATATGGAAGCTTAAGCAAGGCGATACCTTTTATGACTGGCAAGTTTGCTGAGACTGGTTGCAGGGTGTTTTCCCTCCTACTGAAGTTAAATTTCAAGAAGTGTGATCCCATAATCAAACTTATCACTCGTATATTGAAGAAAATGCTAGCTCAACTTCCATCACTCACCGTATAGTGCGCGAACGGCGCAACATGCATAAGGAGTGGAATGCTTTTGAAGCATCAAAAAAGGAAGTTACTGAAGAGAAAGAAAAGGTTGCCCTGTTGAGAGCCAAGTTGGAGGTAGATCAAGCCAAGTTTAAAAGTGAGCAGAAGACAGATGAGTGGTCTGCCGCGGGATGGAAAAGGAAAGCGGAGGCTGAAGCTGCTCAACTTGTGGAGGCTCGCAAACGTTGGAAAGAAATTTGCAAAAAATATAATAACAAGAAGAGAGTCCTTCATACCGATGTGACCAATCTCAAGGCGGAGGTTGAGAGGTTCAAGAAGGAGAAGGTGGAGGCCGAAGCGGCCCGTGATGAATCTCGTTCTCATAGGGAAAGGAGCGAGCAAAGAGAGGTACAAACCTGCGCCACCCTTGCCCTTAGAAATAAGGAGATAGAAGAACTCACTTCTTTATTATCTGATCAGGAACAAACCAAGGCGGAGCTTGAGTCTGCCAAAAAAGACTTGCAGCTTGAAAAAGTTGAGAAAGCTGAAACCTCCCGCCGTCTTGCCAAAACTGAGGAGAAGTTAGAAAATTCTGAAACTGCCCGGGTGACGGCGGAGAGTTTGGTTGAACCTCTGAAGAGTGACATGCTTTGGATGAGGCATCATGGGATTATCAATGTAAGTCAACCCCTTGTAATATTTCTTATAAGTTTGCACGTCTTCTTATTTATGATTTATGTCTGCGCAGGTTGCAAACTCAATATTAAACTCCATTGACTTAGATCAGACTGTTGCCAATTTGATGGTGACCGCGCACAATAACGGATATACTCAAGGGTACGCGGAATGCACCCAACATGTCACCGATGCGTTAAGGGTTGATTGGGACAACAATAGACCTGCCACGCGCGGAGCTGATACTGATGCTGCTTATGCTGCTGCTAAGGTAGAATATAACAACTTGTGCCTTCCAGTGATGGATTTGGTAACTGTTGCACTCTAATCTGACAACTTTGTGGCCCAACTGAGGGATATACTCCCAGACGAAGCGGATGCTTCCGATGAAGACTTAGAATAGGTTGTCTTGTACTTTGTGGTTGTTGAACATGTTTGTTGTATAGGTTTGGGATGTGGATCCCGTTTGTAATATTTTTGTTATTGCGCTGTTGTGCAAATAAATTTTGCCGATGCGCTGTCGCGCATGTAGTCTTTGTTAATGCGCTGCTGCGTAAGTAACTTTTTATGAATGCATTGTATGTTTTAGTTACAATGTTTGCATAAGTACAATTACTTTGTTTAGGTAAGACAAATAAAGATGGTACAAAGCTCATGTGTGAACGTAGGGCTGGACCTTGTGCAGTATTTGTGCCCGCGGACCGTTCATGAGACTTGTGTTATGTCACCATAGTGTATTTGTGCTTACCAAAAGAAATTGCGTGCGTTTGTAATAAAACATAAAGGTGTAATGTAATAGACTTTGTATTGATTTGGATAAGGTGCAGAGGCCATGTAGTACAAAGATGCTATTAGGATAAATAAGAAACTTAAGTTACTGCGCATGTAAATAGTCCTTGTACCATAAGTTGACAAGTTGAAGAACTTGCCAAATATGAAGAAAACTATGATTACATACGCGCTGAACTTCCTGGACCCTTAGGCTTGTTTAGCTTTTTTGCTGCTTTGCCCTTCGTTTCCACGTGTGTTCTGCTTGATTTCTTTGCGCACGTTCTGAACTAGATGGGTAAGCTCTCCACTCTTGAGTGCTTTCTCTATTTCTGTGCGCAGACTGATGCAGTTGTTCGTGGTGTGCCCATTATCTTTGTGGTATTCACAGTAGAGGTTCGGATTTTGTCCTCTCTTGTTTTCATTGGCGATGGTGTTTTGAACTGGTAATCTTCGGTGCTAAGCATTCCATCGGTGTCTTGGTAAGAGGCGACCTCTGCCTTTCGCGATTTTCTTGCTTGGCTTCTTTTTGAGCTGTGATCTTGTTGATTGTTGTGCGGGCATCCTCTGAAGAGTATGCGCTTGAATTTCAGTCTTTCCAACTTTTCTTGAACTTCCGACCACTGCTTCCACTCATGTCTTGAGGACGGTTATGGGGCATTGGTGGTCTGTTTGAGCTTAAATTGCACTCTGTTTGAGTGTAGACCTTGGCTGCTGCCATTAACTTCTCCCAGCTTTTCGGCATTCCTTCAGTTCCCGACAACACTTTGATCATATCATCGCATCTCACCTTATATTTGAACTGTGCACGGATTAAGTGTTCGTGCACATCACTGATTTCCAACACTTCCTTGTTATACCTCGTGATGAAGTCTTCCAAACTTTCTTCATCCCTCCGCCAGATGTTTATGACATCCTCGGAGTCTCGAATGGATCTGCGCTGCTGACAGAAATAAACCAGGAACTTTTCCTTAAGATCAACCCAGGATGTTAACTTATCTATTGGTAAATTGTCAAACCAAAGGAGCGCAGCGCCTGTTAGAGTTTGGACAAACAAGTGGCACCACATAGGTAGTGTCCATCCGCCGACTAGCCCCGCGTAGGTGATCATCAGGATCTGACAATCCAATGAACTTTCCGACATTTGAAGGTAGTTTTGCCCGCTCGAGGGGAGCTAGTGCAATCTCTCTGAAAAACTTTGAGTTTTCAGCAGCTTCTGCTGGTCGATAAATCAGATTGTAGTCATACTCTGCTTCTGGGTTGTAAACTGCACGGATTTTTGGTTTGTAACTTGCATGATCTCTCTATAATTGAATGAAAATGCTCGGGTTGTCGTCTTCATTGTATGTCCTGTCGTATTCATCAGCTTGGGTTTTCTGCTTCTGCGAGAAGCGCGGGCCCAAACGTGAGTGAACTGATTGTCGTTTTGAGAATATTGCTCCTCATGGTGGTTTCGTCGTCTGGATTCAGAGTGAGTCGATTCATATCTAGTGCTAGATTTGGAATAGACTTTCGTATCATCGACCGACATGTGTGACGGTGCATCATAATGCAACACTCAAGGTGTAGATGGAGCTCTCACCTGAGCTGCAGATCTACGTGTCTGTGGTGCTGGTTGAGCAGTTTGTGCACAGAGCTGTGCATAAGCGGCGTTCAACACTCCTTGAGACTTAAGGTACCAAGAGATCGAAGTCTCGCCAGGAGGTAAAATTGAGCTGATCTGGATTTCAGGCTGTACTCCTGGTGTAACAGGATCATTCTCATGATTAACATTGTTCTGAACATCATTGTCATTAGATGCTTCCTCCACGATCCCCTTGACGCGGGAAGCAGGATCAAAATTGCCCCTGTTCTCTGGTCGAGGGCCTGGTGGATGATTTGATGGAGCTTCTGCCATTGGAGACAGAAGAGAAGAAGTGAATCGATCGAGCAGATGAAAATGAAAATTGAGGAATCGATGGGCGCCAATGAAGAAACAGTGATCTAATTTGACCGAAATAAATTGGATCAGGGGTTTTGTCCTTGCATAAAAGGGTTAATCCTCTTGTCGATTTGGTGGTTAGCTAGCTTCCTTCTCCGGTGATCACTGCAAAACAGAAAGCAGTTAGACTCGCCATAGGGAGAATGGGGGTTCTCTCCGTGTCCACCCTCTGGCGTGAGAATAAGTACAGTGATCTCGAGGAAGAAGATGAAGTAGTAAAAGTGTGAGTAAGTGAAAGTAACTTGTGAGATCATACCTGTAGCATCTTATTTATAGCCTGATTTTGGCGGGAAAATGGTGTGACGGAGATAGTAACGGAAAGCACTTTTCTGTTGGTAGTTATCTTTCCTTCCATCAATCCTTGCACACGGATCGTGAGTCTGATCGACGGTTGGGGAGTTGCCACATGGAAAGTGGTTTTGGGTAGATCCTTCTTCAAGTTAGTGCCATCATCATGATGTCACACCCTGACTTTTGCGGAAGCTTGATTATGGTGTGACTATCTTAATACCATAGCATTTAATCATAACAATACTATATGATACAACCATAAGATGTTCATCCATAAATTAAGTTTGAAAATACCACAACATACTTGTCTGAAACGTAGACTTCAAATTTAAATTACAAACCACAACATGTTTAAATGAGTTCACGAAGACTCGACCAAAGACCTTAAATAAAACCAAGTTTAGAACCATGTATCTCGTCCAGGATTAAGATACATCTCCTAAACCCTAATAACTTCGGATGATATCTTTTATTTGTGACACGGCTTGAAACATGCAAACACCCGCCAGATCCACTTAATTCCCTGAAATACATGTAATTTGAAAACATCAACAAAATTTGAGCGAGTTCATGCGTTTTTCTGTGTATATGAGTAACCTTTAAAGTATGTCTATATGTATGTAAATCCTGGTATGAGAGCAATAAGGAAAAACATATCACCAATGGTTTGCAAGGCCATTGATATGTGTGAAGTGATGCAGGAAAACTCAAACCTAGCGGATTTTGCCACGGCTTCAGTATGTGGACATAGTCACCACATAGGCCACCCTGGTCCTCATGGGTGTGGGCTCGCTACACCCAAATAGATCTATCACTCATGTCCCTCGGTCATACGATGAGGATTAATGGCCTTAAGTGTTGTACCCACCACTCACATGATCAAGCAGTAACCTTCCTTAGCTAACCATACCGTGTATAAAACGTTTGTAAACAATTGTAACATGTACTTCACCCCCGGAGTTATAAAACTGAAAACAGTTAAAAGAAAAAGGGGGACATGAACTCACTGTCTTGCGTCTTCAGTACTCGTAACTCACGTTTCTTCAGCAAACACGACTACCTACAATGTACTAACGTCTATTAGACAGACGGGCCGTGCCTTGGCTTAGTATTAATATTTTTGAGTTACGTTTCTGATATTATTCCAGTTTATATTGTTGTCAAAATAATTAATGTTTCGACTTCAATTATATTTATAAATTTTGGAATAATTGATAAACAATATTTTTGTAATACTACTTCTCAAGTATTTATATTCGCATTTCCTTCCCAAGGATGGGGGTATCTCATACATGTGCATTCGTATTCCGGCGTGTATTTATACGTACGAGAATACGTATTTTCTTGTAATTGCTAAGTATTTTATACTCAATTTTGTGTTAAACTTTCCGGAATATTATTTCTAATAAAAGTCCACTAATATATATATTCCCAATATATATATATATATTTAAGAATTATTACTTAGAAAAATTATTCATAATTTTTCCTTTTGGCCAAATATTTGTAGTTCCAAAATAATATATTTTCAAGTCTATATAAACTTATTTTTACCCAAAAATATTGTATTTCAAGTTTATCCAAGAAAATATATATTTTTCCCAAAAATATTATATTTCCTAGTAATTCCACAAAAAAAAACATATATAATTTTAATCGTCAAAAATTATACATTTCCTTCTTGAAAATCATATTTTAGTAAAACCATATCTCCCACTTCGAACTCCAAAGGTTTCCTTCTTTGGTCTACATAGCTCTTTTGTCGATCACGAGCCGCCTTAATGCGTTCTCAGATCTGTATAATCTTATCTGTCGTCTCTTGAACCAATTCGGGACCAACAAGCTGTCTATCACCCGCGTCTGCCCAGCATAACGGTGATCGACACTTGCGTCCGTACAGAGCTTCAAACAGTGCAGCTTGAATGCTCACATGGTAGCTGTTGTTATATGAGAACTCGACCAAAGGTAGATAGGTGTCCCAACTGCCACCCAAGTCCATTACGCAAGCTCGCAACATATCTTCTCGCGTTTAAATCGTTCTTTCGCTCTGGCCATCTGTCTGTGGATGAAATGCAGTACTCAAATTCAACTGAGAACCAAAGGCTTCTTGGAAGGATTGCCAAATCCTTGACGCAAATCTTCCGTCTCTATCAGATATAATCGAGATAGGCACTCCATGTCGTGCAACTATCTCCCGGAGGTACAACTCAGCAAGCTTACCAGTGTTATCCTTTTCCTTGATCGGCAGAAAGTGTGCAAATTTTGTCAGACGGTCTACGATTACCCAAATCGTATCATAACCTCTGGGTGTCTTTGGTAACTTCGTTATAAAATCCATTGAAGTCTGCTCCCATTTCCACATGGGTATTTCAGGTTGTTGCAGAAGACCTGAAGGCTTCTGATATTCGGCTTTTACCTTAGCACAAGTCAAACATTTGCCAACATACGTTGCAACATCGCCTTTTAGTCTTGGTCACCAGTAAAAATCCTTTAAATCTTGGTACATCTTATCTGCCCCGGGATGGATCGAGTACCTTGATTTATGAGCTTCATCGAAAATAACATCTCTAAGACCACCAAAGAGGGGAACCCAAATTCGTTTCGTGAAACACAATGTTCCTTCCTCATTGGGTATCAACTGCTTCTCCATCCCACGGAGACATTCATCCTCAAGATTCTCCTTCTTAAGAGCTTCTTTCTTCTGAGCAGCACGAATGCGCAACGAGAGATATGTCTGTATAATCATTTCCAAAGCCCTAACCCTTATGGGCTTAATCTTCTCTTTTCGACTTAAGGCGTCTGCTACGACATTCGCCTTTCCTGGATGATATTTGATTTCACAATCATAATCGTTTAACAGCTCCACCCATCGGTGCTGTCTCATATTAAGCTCCTTCTGATCAAATATATGCTATAAGCTCTTCTGATCAGTGGAGATCGTGCATTGGGAGCCATACAAATAATGTCGCCAAATCTTTAATGCAAACACCACTGCGCCTAATTCCAAATCATGCGTGGTGCAGTTCTTCTCCTGAACCTTCAATTGGCGCGAAGCATAAGCTATAACCTTCTGTCGTTGCATCAGTACACATCCTAATCCCTGACGCGAGGCGTCGGAATATACCACGAAGTCGTTAATGCCTTCGGGTAGGGACAAAATTGGTGCATCGCAAAGCTTGTTTTTCAGCAACTGAAAAGCTTCCTCTTGTTTTTCTCCCCATTCGTACTTTTTATCCTTCTGAGTAAGGGAGGTTAAAGGTTGAGCGATTTTCGAAAAATCCTCGATGAATCTGCGATAATACCCTGCCAAACCTAGGAACTGACGGATCTCGGTTGGCGTCTTTGGAGTCGCCCAATTCTTGATCGCCTCGATCTTGGTGGGATCCACATGAATTCCATCTTCGTTTACCACGTGACCAAGGAACTGAACCTCACGCAACCAGAATTCGCACTTTGAGAACTTAGCGTACAATTTCTCTTTCTTGAGCAGTTCTAAGATGGCTCTTAGATGTTACTCATGCTCTTCCTTCGTACTTGAATAAATCAAAATATCGCCGATAAACACAATCACGAATTTATCGAGATATGGCTTGTAAACTCTATTCATCAAATCCATAAACACTGCTGGCACGTTTGTCAGACCGAATGACATTACTAGGAACTCGTAGTGTCCATATCGAGTCCTAAAGGCAGTCTTTGGGATGCTCTCTTCTTAAATTCTCAACTGGTGATAACCTGATCGAAAATCAATCTTGGAGTAAAAACACGAACCTTGTAGTTGATCAAATAGGTCATCAATCCTTGGTAAAGGATACCGATTCTTAATGGTTAACTTGTTTAGCTCTCGGTAGTCGATGCACATGCGGAAACTACCGTCTTTCTTCTTGATAAAAAAAACTGGCGCTCCCCAAGGCGAGAAGCTTGGTCTGATAAATCCCTTGTCCAAAAGATCCTGAAGTTGTGTTGACAACTCTTGCATTTCTGAAGGCGCAAGTCGATAAGGTGCCTTAGCTACAGGTGCAGCGCCTGGAACTAAGTCAATGTGGAATTCGACTTGTCTTTGCGGCGGCAATCCTGGCAAGTCTTCGGGGAAGACTTTAGGATATTCCGTCACAACTGGGATGTCTTCTAGCTTTGGCTTAGTGGCTTCTTTGTCCAGAATGTGTGCCAAGAAGGCAACACATCCTTTCTGGAAACATCTTCGGGCTTTCAAACAACTGATGATCCTTAGAGGCGTATCATGTTTCTCTCCATGCACCATAATTGTTTCTCCATTCGCCATCGGAATGCGAATGATCTTCTCGTGACATACGATCTCTGCTCGGTTGCTCGACAACCAATCCATTCCGACTATCACGTCAAAGCTTCCCAACTCGACTGGCAGAAGATCAAGCGTAAACTCATGCTCCCCGAGTTCTATTACACAACCTCTAATGACTTCATTCACTTCTACTAGCTTTCCGTTAGCTAGTTCTATTGATTATGGAATATCTAGCTTACTAGCAGCAAACCCAAGCATATTCTTAAATTCTAGGGATACAAAGCTATAATCGGCACCAGTATCAAACAACACAGATGCAAAGCGTTGGTTGATAGGGAATGTACCATTGACTACGTTCGGATCTTGGCGAGCTTCCCTCACTCCAATGTTGAAAACCCTTCCTTGAGCTTGGTTGTTTCTCGGGCAATCACGCTTGAAATGCCCAACATCTCCACAGTTAAAGCAACCTGGCCCCCGACCATTTCCATTCCCATTACCACACTGATTGTTATTCGCTCCACGGTTTCCATTACCTCCTGGGTTTCCATTACCACCACGGTTTCCGTTACCGCCATTTCCTCCTTGGTTGCGGTTTCCATACCCATTTCCACCATGGTTATTGTTTCCATTCACGCTGCCATAACCTCTGTGTCCACCATTACCACGACCAGTACCAGCCCAGCACGTCTCCTTCGAATGACCAACCTTTCCACAAGACTCACATTTCCTAACTCTGCACTGGCCGGCATGATGGTACTGGCACACATCACCATTGGGTAGAGTGCCCATATATCCTTTTCCTTTGTTTTCAACACCAGTCTTGACCTCGACTGGTGGGTTTGCCTCTTTCTTCTTGTTAGCACTGCTGGTAACCTTCTTAAAATTTGAGAATTTCCTTTTGTTCTCACCTGATGACTCAACGTGAGTCTCCTTCCTCTTTTGGTCAGAAATCGAGAACTTGTTCAACCTGGTCGCTTCTTCAGTTAGTGCCACACTCAGATCAATAGCCTCAGTGATCGTGGCAGGCTTTGACGTCATCACCATGCTCATGATTTGGGGTGCCAATCCCCAAATAAAACGCTCGATACGCTTGAATTCCGGATCAACCATGTAAGGAACGACGCGAGATAGGTCGTGAAATATTTGCACGTATTCAGCAATCTTCGGACCATCCATTGTGACAACCGGTAGTTTACGCCCTTAATTACATAATTAGCAAGCGATTAACTCGACAATAAGTAGTGTTTACAGCACAAATTAACTTACTTAGGCCTTGTGGAGTGCCTAGGAACGTTATCCGACTTTACAGTACGCACATGAAGATTCGCGTGGAATCTGCAGAATATTAAACGGCAGCGACTATGGGTATTATTTTACGCACTTTTTAGAACAAAAATATTTATATTATGACGTTTCGACAATTTCGGGTTTTGATAACGGGTCTCGTAGGAATTACGGGCCGCTTAAACATGGGGATTGAGCTTGTGGGCCCTGGGCCCAAGCCCAAAACCCACAAGCCTAAACCTGCACATAATATATTAGATATTATCAAATCTCTACTAGATTTACAAGAATCCTACAAGATTTATAAGATCTTGCAAAATCTCTGCAAATCTCATCAAAATCTTTTCAAATCTATAAAATCCTTATAAAATCTTACAAGATCTCTAGAGATCACAACATCTCTATAAAAGACCTAAACTCCTTCTTCTTCATAAAACCAAACACATACACACACACAAATCAACCCAACAAATAAATGCAGACCCTCCATCTTCATCTCTCTTTCACCTCACTCGAACCCCTCCCTCCCTCGATGAAGAACCGCCGGCCACCACTATGGGTGGCGGCGTTGGTGACTACCGGTGGTCGGTGACGGGTCTGACCAGTTAACCGGTGACCACAACAACTGACACCCCTACTTCCTTCCTCTGTTTCAGTTCCGAAGACAACCCCCCCCTCCGGTGAGCGGCGGTCAGACGACAGAAGAGAGAGAGACGAGATGGGAGAGAAAGAGAACCAGTTGTGGTGGTGAGCGAGAGAAAGGGCACCGCCGCCGCTCACGGCGGCGACAGTAGAGAAGAACGGCGGCGATGAGGGTGGGTGTCGACGGGTTTCACGATCTTGACGGCGGAGACCAGCTCTGGCCGCCGGAGCTCGACAAAGACAGCCGCAGATTAGGGCTCGATTCAGGTACGTGTTCGAGTTAAATGGTGATGTGGGTCAGATCTCGGGTGTGGTAAACTGGTCAGTAGGCTCGGGTCGGACATGGTCAACTCTGGTCAGCGGCTCAGTCAACGGGCCAACTGTGGTTCGAGTCAAGTTCGGGTGCGGTCCAGTCAAAGGCAGTCAACAGTGGTTCGGGTTAGCTTCGGTTCAGCCTTGGGTCGGTCAAACCCAGTCAAATCAGCCGATTCGTGACGGTTCGGGTATCGAATCAGTCCAACTCGGCTCGACTCAGTGTAGTTTGGCTCGACTCGGTCAACTGTCAAGCGGCTCGATATGCGACACAAGGACTTGGTAAAAGTAAACGATGCATTTAATATTTATGATTTTATATAGTTTGATTAAATACGCGATATCGAGCTCAAACCGAACGAATTAGTGTTTAAGTTTATATTTTGTCGCTTTGGCAAAGAAAACTTATATATTGATTATATTGATTGAATTTGATTGAATTTTGATAAAATAACGACAACTTTTGTTGTCGGGGGCGTCCAAAAACAGAGGAAAATCTGCCCGTTTTTCGAGAAAATCCGTAAAACTAAAACACGTTTTATTCAAACGGTATTTATAAAGCAAGATACACATACAATTAATTTCGAACGACACTTTATTTACTTACGAGAAACGCGTTTTCAATGTTCTACAAAAATCAGTTTTACAAGACAACCAAACTTGAAAACTTTATAAAATAAATATAGTTATATATATTTATATCAACGTGAAAAAGTCGGATATCTTTTATAAACAAAAAATATATAAGTATTTATATTTAGTTTTAACATCGAAATTTCGGGATTTCTTCTATAAAAATAAATATAGTCTACATATTTATTTTCAAATAAATAACAAACAAAACGGATTCTTTTACAAGCAAATATAGTTATTTTCGAACATAACGACTCGACGATTCTTTCATATTTATTTCAAACGCCTACACGGTACAATATATATATACATCATATATATCGACGGACGAGTTCGTTATATATAAATACTCTTTTTTACACGTACGACTCCTCGGAACGACAAACACTATCCTATCGATATATTTATATTTTGTATAAATATTTATATATTCGAATTTCTCGAAAACTAAGTACTTTCTAGACTTAGGAAACGAAACTTAACAAGTATAACTTAATTGTTTTTATTAAGTTAACAACATTTCAACGGATCGTTCGGTTAACGATTCGGTAAAGCTCGGTGACACGTAGTTTAGTTACCGCTTTTGTTTAGAAACTTATAAGATATTCCGTGTTAGGAATATTGTAGAATGCACGCTAGCAAGTCAAGTCTTGGAAACGACATCACGAAGTCGTATATAGCTAGCTTTGCACAGGAATATTCAGGTGAGTTCATAACCCCACCTTTTCTCTGTTTTACATTTTATAAATGTTTTCGGGGTGGAAAGACATGCAAGTTTTGCAAAAATAAACAATTTATCGACAAACAAAAACTCATATTTCTAAACCATGTTACGAATGGATTACAAAGAACTCAAATGGTTTACAAATGATTTGTACTAAAGATACCGGTTTTACAAAACAAATGCGTATTTTCGAAACGTGAATGATCTTAATGATTAAGGACGGGATTGTCCTAGTTATAATAATGGGATTGGGTCGGTCTGCGTACGTAAAACGAGACAACCCAGTGAGTTCATGCTCCCCCTTTTCTTTTAACTGTTTTCAGTTTTATAACTTCGGGGGTGAAATACATGTTACAAATGTTACAATATTTACAAACGGTACAATGGAATTGAGAAATGATACGAGAAATGATACGAGAAATGATACAAGAAATGATACGAGAAATCGTGTCACGAATAGGGTACCATAAGCACCATTAATCAACAATATACCTAGACCGCAGAACAAAAGGTTAGATCTAACGGGTTTTCGGGCAGCCACACTCTTAGTGGGAACGAGTACCGAGTAGTGCTTTTGTGTCTCAGTCGTGAATCGACAACTAGAAAAATGCCTATGGTTTGGATGCTTCCTGTGTCGTGTCACAAGTTAATGGCCTTGTAACCCATTAACAACTTGATACATACATAAATACTTGATTTATACAAAATACATACCATGTTTATTACAAATTCAAAGCATAGGATTATGCGGGCATGAAGTCAAAGTCAGGGAGGGCATTGACGGTTATACAAACTTTACAAATACAAGAGTTTACATACATAATGCGTTACAAATACAAAGTTTCCGTATAACATGAGAAGAAAATGATTTTTAAATTCGTTTTCTCAACAATACTTCAAAAACCGGTTATTCAAAAAGATTTATTTCAAATCTTTTACAAACAAACTATGAACTCGCTCAACTTTATGTTGACTTTTTCGCATGTTTCTTTCTCAGGTTGCATTTCTAAGACAAGGCACGGCTGGAATAGGAGAACCATGTGGAGTCGAGTACTTAGTGGCGTTCATTTTCTAGAAGTCTTAGCTATATTTTGCTTCCGTTGTGCAATGAAGATACCAGTCCAGTCACTCCAAGCTCTGATATTTCGGGATGTGACAGATTGGTATCAGAGCTATAGGTTACAGCGAATTAGGTTTCTGTAGAGATACCTAGGCTCTAACCTCACTTTCCTCTGGGAACTTAGAATATTAAAACCTGGATACATACAGAACGCCTAGTACTCGAATGTGGTCTCCAACCGTTGCCGAAAACCATGAGTCAAAATTCTGTTTTCAAACATACGCTAAAGTGGTGTTTTACACACGGTACACAAAACAATTACATACAGTACACAAAACTCTGAGAGTTTAGGAAACATGCATTTAAGACCTTCGGAAACTTATGTTGAAGTTCATCAAAGGTCATCACGTAGGTACCACGTCTATTAACTTGGGAAAACGCCATTATTATGCCGTCTACTCTATTTTATTTAACCGAGCAGGTAACCTACGCAAAAAGAAGTACCGGCGTGCGAAATTATACGATAAACTTAAGCTATACATCAACGGAGGTTGAAGTATGTCACATACGACTATCGAGGCGATGCCTTAGAAAAGACACGATGGCGCAATTCAGCGACGACGCTAGATCCTCTCAGCACGAAAACTGTCGATCAGGAAGCGGCGGTTTGGCACGCGGTACTGCAACGACACGAATCACGCCAGGGAGAAGACGTATGTCTTCGCATTTCCCTTATCTCAATAACGACGAATACGCTATGTTCGACATTCCATGGTAATGTCACCTAACAACCGGTTATCACATGCAACCCCAGGTAAAGTCCTTAAATTTCTTTTATAGAAATTCCGACTTTTGCATCTAGTGAGTAGATTTTTACATCTCTACTCCTTTTTAATGGTCATTGCATCACAATAATTTCTTTCATTACAACGAATACTCATTTGCTTCATTCTTGAAAACTCATATGTTACGCATGCATCGTTTGTTACGCATGTGGTTTCGTTTCAAATAAGCGTTTAATAAAAGTTCAAATATTGTTTCGCTAAATCTAATTATTAATTTGTGATTCGAATGACCCGCATTATTGTAATTGTTGGCTCCTTTGTAATCAAGTCAACACATTTTCTTGAAATCCCTTTCTTTTCAAGTTACATATATGGTTCTCGTTGTGACCATGACGAAAGTTTTCTTGTCGATACATGTATTTATTGTCGGCTTGCGCCGAAGTCAAATTCAATTGTTTGAACTTGTTCATTACATATATTCGAATTCGTTTTAACAAGCATTTCATTGTTCTGAGTCGTAGTAGATTTGTTTGGTCTGCGACTCCATTAAGTCGTTTGTTAACTTCGACACCTTGTGGTGGCGTTTCACTAAATTGAGGCTTGAGCTAATCTCGTGCACGGATTTAATTATCTATTTATTGATTTAGATTAAATCCGCTTCGATTTATTATCGCACTTTCATCTGACTTCAAACACAGGTGATACTTGTTTGATCACCACTATTATTGAACTATTTTTTATCACTACGACACCTTGTGGCGTCGGTAGAACTTGCAGCTTGGGCTGATCACAATCGAGCGTTTCATGCAAAACTATTTCGTTTGGGCTTGATGATTCTAAGCTTCTCCCAGCGAATGTTATTGTTTCTAACATTCATTTGCATATTGTAAATGTCCACTTGGAATTCTATTAGTTGAAGTTCCTCTTTTATTGGACCCCTGTTAACTTGGTCACATTGGTGACTGCATCAGTATATCTCGTTTCCTTTGATATTATTCGTATTTACTTACGCATAACGTAGCTCTAAGGAGTTAACGTAGTCTAACTTTCGAGGACGAAATTTTATTAACAGGGGGAGAATGTGACAACCGGTAGTTTACGCCCTTAATTACGTAATAAACAAGCGATTAACGCGACAATAAGTAGTGTTTACAGCACAAATTAACTTAATTAGGCCTTGTGGAGTGCCTAGGAACGTTATCCAACTTTACAGTACGCGCATGAAGATTCGCATGGAATCTGCAGAATATTAAATGGCAGCGACTATGGGTATTATTTTACGCACTTTTTAGAACAAAAATTTTTATATTATGACGTTCTGACAATTTCGGATTTTGATAACGGGTCTCGTCGGAATTACGGGCCGCTTAAACACGGGGATTGAGCTTGTGGGCCCTGGGCCCAAGCCCAAAACCCACAAGCCTAAACCTGCACATAATATATTAGATATTATCAAATCTCTACTAGATTTACAAGAATCCTACAAGATTTATAAGATCTTGCAAAATCTCTGCAAATCTCATCAAAATCTTTTCAAATCTATAAAATCCTTATAAAATCTTACAAGATCTCTAGAGATCACAACATCTCTATAAAAGACCTAGACTCCTTCTTCTTCATAAAACCAAACACACACACACAAATCAACCCAACAAATAAATGCAGACCCTCCATCTTCATCTCTCTTTCACCTCACTCGAACCCCTCTCTCCCTCGATGAAGAACCGCCGGCCACCACTATGGGTGGTGGCGTTGGTGACTACCGGTGGTCGGTGACGGGTCCGACTGGTTAACCGGCGACCACACCAGCCGACACCCCTACTTCCTTCCTCTGTTTCAGTTCCGATGACAACCCCCCCTCCGGTGAGCGGCGGTCAGACGACAGAAGAGAGAGGGACGAGATGGGAGAGAAAGAGAACCAGTTGTGGTGGTGAGCTGAGCGGCGGCGGCAGTAGAGAAGAACGGCGGCGATGAGGGTGGGTGTGGATGGGTTTCACGATCTTGACGGCGAAGACCAGCTCCGGCCGCCGGAGCTCGACAAAGACAGCCGCAGATTAGGGCTCGATTCAGGTACATGTTCGGGTTAAATGGTGATGTGGGTCAGATCTCGGGTGTGGTAAACTGGTCAGCAGACTCGGGTCGGACATGGTCAACTCTGGTCAGCGGCTCAGTCAACGGGCCAACTGTGGTTCGGGTCAAGTTCGGGTGTGGTCCAGTCAAAGGCAGTCAACAGTGGTTCTGGTTAGCTTTGGTTCAGCCTTGGGTCGGTCAAACCCAGTCAAATCAGCAGATTCGTGACGGTTCGGGTATCGACTCAGTTCAACTCGGCTCGACTCAGTGTAGTTCGGCTCGACTCGGTCAAATGTCAAGCGACTCGATATGCGACACAAGGACCTGGTAAAAGTAAACGATGCATTTAATATTTATGATTTTATATAGTTTGATTAAATACGCGATATCGAGCTCAAACCGAACGAATTAGTGTTTAAGTTTATATTTTGTCGCTTTGGCAAAGAAATCTTATATATTGATTATATTGATTGAATTTTGATAAAATAACGACAACTTGTGTTGTCGGGGGCGTCCAAAAACAGAGGAAACTCTGCCCGTTTTTCGAGAAAATCCGTAAAACTAAAACACGTTTTATTCAAACGATATTTATAAAGCAAGATACACATACAATTAATTTCGAATGACACTTTATTTACTTACGAGAAACGCATTTTCAATGTTCGACAAAAATTAGTTTTACAAGACAACCAAACTTGAAAACTTTATAAAATAAATATAGTTATCTATATTTATTTCAACGTCAAAAAGTCGGATATCTTTTATAAACAAAAAAAAATATAAGTATTTATATTTAGTTTAAACATCGAAATTTCGGGATTTCTTCTATAAAAATAAATATAGTCTACATATTTATTTTCAAATAAATAACAAACAAAACGGATTCTTTTACAAGCAAATACAGTTATTTTCGAACATAACGACTCGACGATTCTTTCATATTTATTTCAAACGCCTACACGGTACAATATATATATATATACATCTATATATCGGCGGACGAGGTCGTTATATATAAATACTCTTTTTATACACGTACGACTCCTCGGAACGACAAACACTATCCTATCGATATATTTATATTTTGTATAAATATTTATATATTCGAATTTCTCGAAAACTAAGTACTTTCTAGACTTAGTAAACGAAACTTAACAAGTATAACTTAATTGTTTTTATTAAGTTAACAACATATCAACGGATCGTTCGGTTAACGATTCGGTAACGCTCGGTGACACGTAGTTTAGTTACCGCTTTTGTTTAGAAACTTATAAGATATTCCGTGTTAGGAATATTGTAGAATGCATGCTAGCAAGTCAAGTCTTGGAAACAACATCACAAAGTCGTATATAGCTAGCTTTGCACAGGAATATTCAGGTGAGTTCATAACCCCACCTTTTCTCTGTTTTACATTTTATAAATGTTTTCGGGGTGGAAAGACATGCAAGTTTTGCAAAAATAAACAATTTATCGACAAACGAAAACTCATATTTCTAAACCATGTTACGAATGGATTACAAAGAACTCAAATGGTATACGAATGATTTGTACTAAAGATATTGGTTTTACAAAACAAATGCGTATTTTTGAAACGTGAATGATCTTAATGATTAGGGAAGGGATTGTCCTAGTTATAATAATGGAATTGGGTCGGTCTGCGTACGTAAAACGAGACAACCCAGTGAGTTCATGCTCCCCCTTTTCTTTTAACTGTTTTCAGTTTTATAACTTCGGGGGTGAAATACATGTTACAAATGTTACAATATTTACAAATGGTACGATGGAATTGAGAAATGATACGAGAAATGATACGAGAAATGATACAAGAAATGATACGAGAAATCGTGTCACGAATAGGGTACCATAAGCACCATTAATCAATAATATACCTAGACCGCAGAACAAAAGGTTAGATCTAACGGGTTTTCGGGCAGCCACACTCTTGGTGAGAACGAGTACCAAGTAGTGCTTTTGTGTCTCAGTCGTGAATCGACAACTAGAAAAATGCCTATGGTTTGGATGCTTCCTATGTCGTGTCACATGTTAATGGCCTTGCAACCCATTAACAACTTGATACATATAGAAATACTTGATTTATACAAAATACATACCATGTTTATTACAAATTCAAAGCATAGGATTATGCGGGCATGAAGTCAAAGTCAGGGAGGGCATTGACGGTTATACAAACTTTACAAATACAAGAGTTTACATACATAATGTGTTACAAATACAAAGTTTCCGTATAACATGGCAAGAAAATGATTTTTAAATTCGTTTTCTCAAGAATACTTCAAAAACCGGTTATTCAAAAAGATTTATTTCAAATCTTTTACAAACAAACTATGAACTCGCTCAACTTTATGTTGACTTTTTCGCATGTTTCTTTCTCAGGTTGCATTTCTAAGACAAGGCACGGTTGGAATAGGAGAACCATGTGGAGTCGAGTACTTAGTGGCGTTCATTTTCTAGAAGTCTTAGCTATATTTTGCTTCCGCTGTGCAATGAAGATACCAGTCCAGTCACTCCAAGCTCTGATATTTCGGGATGTGACATCCATCTTGAGGTTCCAGAATTCCGTTTCTAACTTTTGGATTTCAGCCCTGGAACAGTACTTCTTGCGCATGAGTTCCTTCATCTCATCCCATGTCATGGCATATGCAGCCTCTTCTCCCAGAGTCTGAACTTGGAGATTCCACCATGATAGCGCTTCGTCCAAGAATAATCCAGAGATATAGGTGACCTGGTGCTCCGGCGTACACTTGCTCATTCTTATCACAAAATCAGTTTTCTCTGTCCATCTAACAAAAGCTACAGCACTCCCGGTGCCGTCGAAATTCAGAGGCTTACAGTGTAGGAATTGCTTATAGGTACAACATGTACAAGCAACATCATTCACAGAAAGCATTAGCGAACGCACATGGAACATCCAAATGTAACGTAATGTGTCTTTAGTGACTTAAACATTACCAAGAGGTGGGTTGCTTCCCGAGGTACCTCCGCTATGTTCAGAGCGCAAGGCCTCGTGTTGTGCTATCGCTCGTGAAATCCGTTCTTGTAGCTCAGCCTCTGTTGTGGGCAACTGGTTGTCTCTTCGAGGAGGCATCTTCTAAAAGAAGATTGTATAGGTTAGGTCTCATGCATATAAGTATGTAGTACGTGTATGTAATAACATTTATCAACGCAGTAAACACATAACATCTCAATCATAACATAAACAAGTAATTCAACAATGTATATAATGAGAATATTGCGATTGAGCTTTCATATATCATCGACCACAAATACAGTTTTACATGTTCTACAAATGTATCGTATCACATCACATCAAAAGGGACTACAGTGTCACACTACCCATGTCCAAAATATCCATCAATCTACAACAGTCATAAAATCAATAGCGACACTCTCATCAAAAGTATGCTACCTGCATAAAACCAAAAAACCGGCTATACTGATGGTGGAGGAGGAGGAGGTGGATGAATGAAAAGCAAACTGTGCACATGCGCTAACTCCTCCTCAAGAGCATGAACGCGACACAACAGATAACTAATCTGCTGCTCATGGTAAGAAGTCGAATGTCAAAATCTGGGTAGGGCAGAAGAGGAGCAGGTGGAGTCGCAAAAGGTGACTGACATGCACAAGGTGGAGGACGTGGAATCCTCTCGAGCTCCATGACTCTACGACACAAAATCTCCTGCTGAAGCTGCAAGGACAGAAGTAACTCATCCCTCGTGTAGCCAAGAAAGTGGGAGGGATGGTATGGATCAGAGACTGGCATAGTGTTCGGCGGAAACCATATGAGTAGCTCGCCTGACGGTGCAGAAGCAAAATGAGTAGCAGGTGTGTACTGTGGCATGAAAGGGAATGCGGCTGACACAGGTGGAACATGGCCAGGCTGCTGGCTGGACGGACCTTCCCATGGATGGGGTGGAGGAATATCCTGCAAGAATGTGTTAGGCAGGTCGGTGCGGTGAACGTCAGACAAAAGCGGATTAAATGGGGCAACATCAACAGGTGCATGTGTATGAGGGGGAGTAACAGGCTCAACAAAAGGGGGCATATCATCATCATCCTCTATCCACCCATTGCTGGTGAACGCGTAACGGGGGTCTATCTGATCAGCAAAAGCAGCAAGGTCAGTGGGTGCAGGTATCAGATCGGGTACAAGTGGTGCAACAACAGGTATGCCAACAGGTACAGGGTCATGGTCAGGTAGAGGATCAGGAGCAGGTATAGGCTCGGGTGCTGGCATCGGCTCAGGAGCAAGTGCCTGCTCAGGGTCAGCAGGTATCAGCTCGAGATCAGCAGGTGCATCAAAAGGCTGATCGTCGGGAACAAAGTCCATCTCATATCCAGGCTCAACGTCATGATCAAAGTCGTGCGGAATAATAGGTGCAACAGACAGGGCTGTGTCAGAATCAGAATTAGTGGGGTAATGATGCAATCCCAGTGCATGCAAAGTAGTGGATGACACAGACTCGAAAGAATCCGGACCAGAATGATCAGATGAAACCTCAACGATAGGAATCTCAATGAGTGGAACAACAATAACATCATCAACTGGAACTCCATCTCCCTGAGCAACATCAGGGGGACCATCAATGAAAAGGTCGACATCATCATCTAACAGCTCATCAAAAGGCAAATCCTCAAGAGGAAAAGCCGCAAGAGGAAAAGGGGCGAGGATCGGAACCACGGCATGCTCATCATCGGGATGTCCGAGGATGAGATAGTCCTGGTCAGGAAAAGGAACAAGAAAGGGATCCTCGTCAGGTAAACCATCAACATGCGGTACATCGTTACCAAAATCAGGTAATGCAAAAGGCTGGAAATCATCGTCATCGTCACTCTCAGTGTCGGAGGTAAATATCTCAGGGTCTGGGATAATCTCATCGTCCGTAACAATGGCCATGGGGTCGACAGTATCTGACAGTCCACTCTCAGATGAGGACATGGTGTCTGTAACAAAACAATCACAACATATGCACATATATCAACAATCATCATTAAGCATGTAAGTAATAACAATGTAAGCACGTATTCTTCCTAGTCTTCCCAGACTACCCACCTAGTCTCTCAGACTAAGCCTCCCAGTCTCTCAGACTGTCCCAACTAGTCTCTCAGACTAACTACCAGTCTCTCAGACTGAACTACCCAGTCTCTCAGACTGAACTATAAACGAATTCTTTGAAATGTGTTTTGTGTCTTCTCTTTGTAAAAATGTATGTTTCCTTGATCTGGGCATTGTATACAATGAAAATATGTTGTGAAAACATTTTCGTGAGAGCCCTAATGATCGTAGTCTAGACTCGAGAAAGAATCCTAGTTCGCTACGATCGAGGCTCTGATACCAAGCTGTCACACCCTGACTTTTGCGGAAGCGTGATTATGGTGTGACTATCTTAATACCATAGCATTTAATCATAACAATACTATATGATAAAACCATAAGATGTTCATCCATAAATTAAGTTTGAAAATACCACAACATACTTGTCTGAAACGTAAACTTCACATTTAAGTTACAAACCACAACATGTTTAAATGAGTTCATGAAGACTCGACAAAAGACCTTAAATAAAACCGAGTTTAGAACCATATATCTCGTCCAGGATTAAGATACATCTCCTAAACCCTAATGACTTCGGATGACATCTTTTATTTGTGACACAACTTGAAACATGCAAACACCCGCCAGATCCACTTAATTCCCTGAAATACATGTAATTTGAAAACATCAACAAAAGTTGAGCGAGTTCTTGCGTTTGTCTGTGTATATGAGTAACCTTTAAAGAATGTCTGTATGTATGTAAATCCTGGTATGAAAGCAATAAGGAAAAACAGATCACCAATGGTTTGCAAGGCCATTGATATGTGTGAAGTGATGCAGGAAAACTCAAACCTAGCGGATTTTGCCATGGCTTCAGTATGTAGACATAGTCACCACATGGGCCACCCTGGTCCTCATGGGTGTGGGCTTGCTACACCCAAATAGATCTATCACTCATGTCCCTCGGTCCTACGATGAGGATTAATGGCCTTAAGTGTTGTACCCACCACTCACATGATCAAGCAGTAACCTTCCTTAGCTAACCATAACGTGTCTAAAACGTTTGTAAACAATTGTTGTTGGGATTGAACCCTATCAGAGGAATAGATAATGAAAGCCAAAACTGGTTCACAACAGTGGATACATCATAAGCAGTAGTTTACACCAGGCTTCCCCCTTGAAAGTGTTTATAACATCTGATGTTCTCTATCCACTGTCCGTATACAACAGCTGTTGTCCTTCAAACTACTGATGAAGCCTGAAGACGGTTAAGGAGAAAACACTGTTGGTTCAATCTACTGATGCTAAAGGGCTGCCCACTCAAGGACTGATCAACCTTGAGGAAAGCACTGATGGAAGAAGAAAGCAGTAGTTTAGTGTGTCACTTTTATTGTATAGAATCAGTGGTTAAGATTAGCAGTGTTTGTATAGGAACAGTGGTTACAGGTTGTTAGGTTGTTAGATGTCGCTTTCATGGTGACGTCAGCTGAGATGCTTCAGTGGTTTGGTTTGCCTATAAATGGAGCTGTACCCTGTACTGCTACATTTGATTGACTGAGTGAGTTCTTCTCCTCTAGTCCAATCCTTTCATCTTGTGCGATCAACCAGGGGAGCATCAGGCTGAGGGGGAGTTTAGTTTGTAAGCATGCATTGTAATCTTTTGATTTGTACTGTAATCATCCGACTCAATGAAAAGCATGTGTTTATTAAAACTATTCACCCTTTTGATTGTGCTTATAAAGTTTGTTTCCATTTCCGCTGCAATTTACATTATTTCATATTCATTCATTGTTCAAATTATGCAAACAAACACAATCACGAGAGCCTCAGATCCTAACAATTGGTATCAGAGCTTGGACAGCCAAATTCGATCTAACAATCAATTTGACATAACAGTTCAGCTCAAAATTCATTGATGCTAAAGTTGATCGTATTTTGTTGAAAAACAGAGTAACGAGTAATTACGTTCAAAGTAATTATTCAAAAACTCTGTAAAACAACCAAGATGTCTTAAAACACACAAACTTCATATAACTAGTGATGTCATGCATAAACCACCTATAGTTTTCAGATCTGAAAAGGTGTCTGATACTTATGGTATAATTAATTACAAAATTGATTTCAATTGTTGTTATGAAGATCGTGCTGTTTCCATCATGATTGCTGCTAAGGTGTGTACCTCAGGACAACAAAAACCTATGTTCGATTAAATAACATTAGTGTTTTTGTTAACATAAAAAGAGGGAAATAAAACCTTAGTTAATTAGATCCTGTGTGTTGAAAAACAGGTTGAGAATCCTCAATAGGACCAAATCAACTTTGTTAAAAACACATTAAGAATATCAGGTGTTAAAATAGTCCTAATCATATGTAATGTGAGATTTGATATAAGCATGCACAAAAGTGGTCTGATCTCTCAAAACATTGCTACAAAATGATTTTGGATTAAGTTTTCCTTAAATAAAACTTCCCAGTAAGTATTTCAGTACTTGTGAATGGGAAGGGTAAAAAGGGAAGAAGAAAAACCACAAAAACTCAAAAGTGTGTTTATCTCAAAACTTTTGAAGTCAAAAGAAAAGAGCATAAATGTAAAACACTTAAGAGTCCAAAATTGGGTGAACAATGGTCATCAAGCAACTGTGTGCATTCAGTGATTCAAGAAAGTTCAAGTAACAATAGTATCACCAGTGATTAAACTTACAAGAGGACTAGACAAGTTTTTCAGAGCCATCACATGCTAACGAAGTCTATAACCGGACTTTCAAAACTAATGTGAACATGTCTCATCATTTTTTCAATCAATTAAACAAGAAAATGGTCTCAAACAGTGGTTATTACAATGTATTTCAAACCATTGACCATTTTCATATATATATAGCCATTTTTATTTATAAAAATCCAACCTCCAATATTTGTATTTTTGTAACAAAATTTATGGCAAAGTTTATATGGAAACTCATGGTTAAAATATACTTGTAAATATTTGTTTGAAAATATTTTTCTAAGTGTTTACATTTTTAGAAAATTTTGCCATAGTTTCCCCTAAAAATGGAGGTTCCCATGCTTTCAAAGCATATCATTTTCGTTTTAAAATCATCCCAAACAATCAACAATTCAATCAACACTTACCAAGTGCCAAAATTAAGTAATTTATACAACAACATGAACGTGAACTTTTATAAAAACTTGTAGTAACTTACTATGTTGTTAAGTAAGCCTTGTTACCCTTAAAAAGATGGTTATTTGTTTGTAAATCTTATTCTTGTAAAACATAGTCTTTTACAACTTGTATGATAATTTTTCAAAAGGAAATGGTGCAAGTGTCAAGGTCATGTCAAACTCAAGATTGTTTTAACACTGATCAAAAGATTGATTGCTAGCAGACCTTAAAATACTTGGCTACCTATGTTCTAATTCAAATATTATGACACAAAATGAGTAGCCTCAGTAAAAAGGGTTTCCATCATCTGGGGTACTAAACCACTGTCAGGAATCTATAAAAAGATTCAAAACCTGTAATTGACATGTGGCAAAACCTTGAATGAAAATTTCTGTAAAAACTGCTGACATATTGAACTTGACAATTTGCATCTAAAATGTTTTTTTTGTTGAGGATAGCAATCTTGCAGATATTTCAGGATCACCATCAACAGATGTTGGATATGATATTGTGATTTCACAAGATAAAATCATTCCTTTCATCAAAACAACAGATGCTCAAAATATTTGTCAAAAGCTTATCCACTGGTGCACTAACAGTTGCTGATATACTAGCGTTTCAAATCCTTACCATTACCTTACCCCTAACCACTGTTTTGTTCAAACATCTGCTTCCTAACTAGTGTCCACTGCTGAAAGTCAACCCCTGTTCTCTCATTTCTTGATAAGCACTGTTGTACAAAATCAGTGTTTTATCCACTGATATAACTATCAACTGATTGTTAAAATCATCCATTGTCTTCACTTTGACCGTTGCAACCACTGATATTTGCTTCATCAGTGGTTCCCTAAACAATTGTCCCTTTCTTCATCAGGGGTTGGTACATGGACAGTATATAGTGGTCAGACCTTTTGTAACCGCTGCCACATCAGCATTCACTTTTTCTCCATAAAACCCCTTTCAAAACCCCAAACAGGGTTTTACTGTCGAATTGAATTCTTAAAAATTCCTTTCTCAAAGCAGTTTTTCATCTCATTTCCTCAAATTTCTTCCCAATCTTCTTCGATCATCATCTCCAAAATGATAAAATCGAAGTCATCTGAAAAACCCACTTCCAAATCTTCTCGTAAAAAGGCCGCTCAAACGGCTACACCCATCGAAATTCCATACAAAGCACCACACAATTATCTGGGTCTTTTGACAAAACCAGGCACCACCGATGCTTTCGATTCCATTATTGACATAATGTCTGCATCAAAGTACAAAACTTTGTTAACAGCAGATGCTCCAATCTACTTGGACACCCAAATAGAGTTTTGGAAGAATATTACCCTTGACAAACAAGGCGAAAATGTCATAGCCATCAACTCTTCTCTTATGGGTAAACCTGTCAACATCACATCACAATCCATCTCGGAAGTCTTTGAACTCAATGATCAGCAAGGTAAAACTTCTTTTCCCAAAAATGAGTTAAAAACTGATTTCCTTGAAAGGGGTATGTAGAACAAATTAAAAAGGATACCTTACAAAAAGGTAATTTTCCACCTGCAACAAGGTTTCTGTTCCATACCCTGCTTATGTGTGTTTCAAACAAAACCACTTCTTTTAATGAGATACCATTAAAGATTCAAAACTTGGGACATGCTATTCTTCAAGATGAAAATTTTAATTACTCCCAGGAAATCTTTTATGATTTGGTTAAAATTGTTGATAAAAAGCCATTCTTACTTTTTCCAAGATTTCTAAGTTACTATTTTGAAAAGAAATTTGGTAAGGATGATGCTTCTGCAATAAAACAAGGTGTATCTTTTCAAATAAACAGCTTAACTGCTGAAACTTTTACAAGAATGTCAACACCTTGCAAAACACAAGCAGAGGTGCCTGAGCAGAATTTAGCAGCTACCACTGCTCCTCATGTATCTGCTGCTGAGCCCACTGCTCAAGGTGATCAAAGTAGCAAAACAACTGCTTTGAAACCCACGCCTGAAATTACCAAAAAGCCAAAGAAAAAGAAAATTCAAAAACCCCCCAAACCTATCAAAAAGGCAACTCTGGAGGATGAGATACCAGAACAACTGCCAGTGACAGCACAAAAGTCACAAGAAACCACTGCTGCTACTTCCTCACAGCAGTTGGTACAAATATCTCAACCCATGGCTGAAACTCCTTCCGCTTCTTCTAAAAAAGAACAGGTTGTACAAATAGGGACACCACAATATGATGCTCTGGAATCACTTGCTTCCATCATCCACAGCCAAATGCCCGGGGCCAATTCTCTTTCTACACCCAACCATACATCAACAATTCCCCCGCCAACTAAATTACTGTTGGATGCTATAGATCTGAACCAGGCACAAACCAATCCTTCTCAATCACCCATCAATGAGAACATACTTCAACAAATGACTGGGTCTGATGTATCAATCATAGCTAACCCACCAACAAGACCTGAGGAGGTTACACCATTTGAGTTACAAGTAACTCTTGGTGGTAATTCAAGTGAAGCAGCCACTACAATTGCTGAACCCACTGGTTTGCATTTGGACAGTGGTTACATCAATAAGACTTCCTAGAAGGCAATTCCTTCTATAGCACCTCTGATAACCACTAGTGAGTTTATTTTGACCATTGGTACCATCAAATGGTTTTCATGTGTTGAGGGAAGAAGTCCCCAGTACCGAGAAAAAGGGGCATCAGTGGATGACTATTGGAATACATTCCCTAAGTCAACCACTGATCAAACCACTGTTAGTGGGAAATCAGACGATCCCATTAAGTTGGGTGATGGTTTAAAGTACCAAGAATTGACGGGTAGAATTAACAAACTGGATACCTCTGTTGTAGAAATCAAAGAAATGATGCAACAGTTGTTGAAAGTTTAAAAGGTGCAACCCACTGCTGTTCCAGCTCAAGTATCTGCTCCACCACAAGCACCTGCTGCAAATGAGTTATGGACTCTCTTTCAACCCCTGCTCCAACAACAACAACAAATGGCTGATCAGCAACATGCAATACATGTATAAGAGCTGAGAAACATAATGGAGTCCAGATTTAGAAACACCCAAACAGACATCAAGGCTATAAAGGCCCATCTCTTGAACACCACTGGCACTGCTCCTCCCACTGTTCTTTTTATTGATCAATTACCTCCAGATAATGCCATAAAGGGGGAGAAAATCAAGGAGTGGAAGAAGAAGGGAATAGATGATGGTTTGTATATTGAACCAGAAAAAGATGCAATGACTGAAAAGATTCCCTTGCCAGATGGTAGCAAAAAGATTGATGTTACCACAAATGCACTAGCTGAAGCAAAAGCAAGTGTAAAAAGGGACAGAGAGGCAAAGGACCTGTCCAAGTGGAATAAGGAGAATAGAGCTTATATGGAGCTGAATGCGCAGGGTTGTTCTGAGCCAAAGGATGTTCAAAATCCTGAGCCAAAAAGAAATCCCACTCGAAAAGTGAGGGAACCCAAATCTATACCATCCAGACTCACAAAGCATACTCCCAAACCACCGTCCAAAAGCCCCCAAGATCAATCTTCCACCCAAACAGGTGTTGTAACTTCTGTTGTATCAACAACTGCTGATACTTCAGTAGTTTCAACAACTGCCAGCCAAACATCTGCCGTCTCTTCAAAACACACTACTTCAACACACACCACAACCACTGCCCTACCACCACCACCACCAAAAATCACTTCACCACCAAAAACAACCTCACCACCATCACCTCCTACCAAAAAGCAGAAGACATCAGATGTTACAACATCTGTTGTAATGGCAACAGTGGTTGAAACACCAGTTGTTTCAACAATTGTTAGTCAGCCACCTTCTACCACTCAAATCACCACCACTGATCCACCCAAAACATCATCAGCCTCTCATACAATAAAAAGGAGAAGGATTTTCATACCTGATGATGATTCTCCATCACCTCCACCAACATCTTCACAATCTCTTGCACTTATTCCAAACCCTGTTCCTCTCTCATCAGCTCAAGTACAACAACCAATCCCTATCATCACTCCTGCAGGTTTCCAGTATCCTCTTGAACTCATTGCAGTCAGAGAAGAGATCAAATCTTTTTACTATGAGGATGATCCTGCTAAAAGGAAGTTGCCGCCAGTTGAAGGATATCCTAGGCCTAACAATATTGAAGAGTATTTGAAAACTAAGGCTCAACAGGCAGAGGATATTTCCAAAAGAAGCTCTCAAGGGAAAACTGACAAAGAAATTCAAAGGCATTATCAATTTCTATTCACTCAAGTCAGATCCTTAGAGCAGTTTGCAAAAAATGTTTGTCAGCAAATCTCAGAGAGAGCAGATGAAACTTTGAGAAAAGACTACATTGAAAGCATCATGGCTACCAAGAAGTATAAGGGGGAAAATATATGTACAAAGAGTGGACCATTCTTGAGCTTGAAAAAGAAGCAGCCAGGATTCAGGAAATGATCAAGAATAAGGTCAAACACACTCCTCCTGATTGGTCAAAGTACAAAAAGAATGAGCCTGAAAAGACATTGGAGCTGAAGAGAATGAAAGAGGAATTAGTTGCTGCTGACTATGGGTCTAAAAATCAAGTGTCAAGATGGAAAGAAGACAAAGTCAGGATCACCTACAAAAGGTTGGAGGAATTAAGGAAGAAAGATCCTACAGTTCCACAAAAACCTGACTACCCTGAAGCAGAGGTTTCAACAAGACCACCAAAGCTGCAAATCAGGAGAGCCACTGCTCCAGCTGGTGCTGCCATCTACAAAAGAAGACAACAACAGTTGGATACTGAAACAGTGACAAAATTAATGGCAGGAGATGAGCTAGTAAAAGAAGGCATCAAGGTAATGATAGCTGAAACTCTTGGCCTAAATCAACCTGCAAGCACTGCTCAAACAGTCATCACAAGGCCTGCATCACTAAACTCCTCATCTAATAAAAATCTCCCAAGAAACCCACCAGAATTAAAAATACTAAAATGGAAAACTGACAAACAAACCCATGTACTGACAGTGTTCAAGTCTAGTGGAGAAGTGAAGAAAATAACAAGGGAACAAGCACTTGGCCTAAGTCTTGAAGATTTGCAGGATCTCTTTGATCTTCCACTGTGCTGGGAGGATGATGACACAAATGCCTTAGCCTTTGAGTTACAACTCAAAGGGCAAATAAGGGAACTGCTGATGAGGCACAGATAATGAAAGCCAAAACTGGTTCACAACAGTGGATACATCATAAGCAGTAGTTTACACTAGGTTTCCCCCTTGAAAGTGTTTATAACATCTGATGTTCTCTATCCACTGTCCGTATACAACAACTGCTGTCCTTCAAACTGCTGATGAAGCCTGAAGAATGTTAAGGAGAAAACACTACTGGTTTAATCTACTGATGCTAAAGGGCTGCCCACTCAAGGACTGATCAACCTTGAGGAAAGCACTAATGGAAGAAGAAAGCAGTAGTTTAGTGTGTCACTTATATTGTATAGAATCAGTGGTTAAGATTAGAAGTGTTTGTATAGGAACAGTGGTTACAGGTTGTTAGGTTGTTAGATGTCGCTTTCATGGTGATGTCAGCTGAGATGCTTCAGTGGTTTGGTTTGCCTATAAATGGAGCAGTACCCTGTACTGCTACATTTGATTGACTGAGTGAGTTCTTCTCCTCTAGTCCAATCCTTTCATCTTGTGCGATCAACCAGGGGAGCATCAGGCTGAGGGGGAGTTTAGTTTGTAAGCATGCATTGTAATCTTTTGATTTGTACTGTAATCATTTGACTCAATGAAAAGCATGTGTTTATTAAAACTATTCACCCTTTTGATTGTGTTTATAAAGTTTGTTTCCATTTCCGCTGCAATTTACATTATTTCATATTCATTCATTGTTCAAATTATGCAAACAAACACAATCATGAAAGCCTCAGATCCTAACAATTGGTATCAGAGCTTGGACAGTCAAATTCAATCTAACAATCAATTTGACATAACAGTTCAGCTCAAAATTCATTGATGCTAAAGTTGATCGTATTTTGTTGAAAAACAGAGTAACGAGTAATTACGTTCAAAGTAATTATTCAAAAACTCTGTAAAACAACCAAGATGTAATAAAACACACAAACTTCATATAACTAGTGATGTCATGCATAAACCACCTATAGTTTTCAGATCTGAAAAGGTGTCTGATACTTATGGTATAATTAATTACAAAATTGATTTCAATTGTTGTTATGAAGATCGTGCTGTTTCCATCATGATTGCTGCTAAGGTGTGTACCTCAGGACAACGAAAACATATGTTCGATTAAATAACATTAGTGTTTTTGTTAACATAAAAAGAGGGAAATAAAACCTTAGTTAATTAGATCCTGTGTGTTGAAAAACAGGTTGAGAATCCTCAATAGGACCAAATCAACTTTGTTAAAAACACATTAAGAATATCAGGTGTTAAAATAGTCCTAATCATATGTAATGTGAGATTTGATATAAGCATGCACAAAAGTGGTCAGATCTCTCAAAACATTGCTACAAAATGATTTTGGATTAAGTTTTCCTTAAATAAAACTTCCCAGTAAGTATTTCAGTACTTGTGAATGGGAAGGGTAAAAAGGGAAGAAGAAAAACCACAAAAACTCAAAAGTGTGTTTATCTCAAAACTTTTGAAGTCAAAAGAAAAGAGCATAAATGTAAAACACTTAAGAGTCCAAAATTGGGTGAACAATGGTCATCAAGCAACTGTGTGCATTCAGTGATTCAGGAAAGTTCAAGTAACAATAGTATCACCAGTGATTAAACTTACAAGAGGACTAGACAAGTTTTTAGAGCCATCACATGCTAACGAAGTCTATAACCGGACTTTCAAAACTAATGTGAACATGTCTCATCATTTTTGCAATCAATTAAACAAGAAAATGGTCTCAAACAGTGGTTATTACAATGTATTTCAAACCGCTGACCATTTTCATATATATATATAGCCATTTTTATTTATAAAAATCCAACCTCCAATATTTGTATTTTTGTAACAAAATTTATGGCAAAGTTTATATGGAATCTCATGGTTAAAATATACTTGTAAATATTTGTTTGAAAATATTTTTCTAAGTGTTTACATTTTTAGAAAATTTTGCCATAGTTTCCCCTAAAAATGGAGGCTCCCATGCTTTCAAAGCATATCATTTTCGTTTTAAAATCATCCCAAACAATCAACAATTCAATCAACACTTACCAAGTGCCAAAATTAAGTAATTTATACAACAACATGAACTTGAACTTTTATAAAAACTTGTAGTAACTTACTATGTTGTTAAGTAAGCCTTGTTACCCTTAAAAATATGGTTATTTGTTTGTAAATCTTATTCTTGTAAAACATAGTCTTTTACAACTTGTATGATAATTTTTCAAAAATCAATCTTCTTGTATTTTTCTTGTTAACAATGTATTTCTATACTTGATTCACCACTAAAAACATGGTTTGTTTCTTTAAAATCCATGATTATGTAAATCTTGTGATTTAACTTAGTTTCTTGAGAAAACTAGTTTTGAAATCATCCATGTTTATGGCCAATAACATGTTACATACTTCATTATTCAAGAAAACACTTCATATTTCAAGTTCATGTTTACACATAAGGATGATCATCTTGATCTTTCACAAGATCATCACCTCAACTTACTAGATCATGTGTTTAATCATAATCTAGTAAGTTTCATATGATGTCTAACATCATAAACACAAATAATCAATCATCAAGAAGCAAAACAACATTAAACAATATGTATTCTTATGTTATTAAGCTTTATGTGAAGGTTCATCTTCTTGTTCATTAGTGTTCTTCATGATTTGCATCATATATCATCTTTTAACCAACTAAATAAGAAGTAAATTCAAGTGACAAGAGGCTTACTACTAGCACAATGGCTAGGGATGAACTAAAGAAGATGAAGGTGATGAATGTGATGGATAATAGCGAATGGAAGAGGTCCTTGAAGATCCACAAGCTCCAAGCTTCTTTATGTTGCTTCAAACACCTTGTGATGAGTATGGATTGGATGAGTTAGAGGTGGAAGTGAGGGTGGTGGTGGTGCTTGGCTATGGCCGAGAATGGGAGGAGAGGGAGAGAAGAGTGTGTGTGATTAGTAGGTGTGAGAATGAGTTCTAATCCACCATTTACTTCTTATAACCATCTTAACATATTAACCTTTGTGTAATGTGTTTCCCAAGTACAAGTCATGATCTCTTAACAAATCAAAGAAGATCAAGTAAGATCAAGGGTGGGCCACACCCTTGTGACCGTCTCCAAAAGGGGGGGGGGGTATTAGTTGTGTGGTGATGGTAAGTTAGGAGATTTAGTTAGGTTCTAAGTATAATAGTTAGGGTGTTATGTATATTATGTGTTATATAGTATGTTTGGGTGTTCGGGGATCATAACTAGCTTGGAAACATTAAAACAATGCTTCTAGTATAATTTTGATGTTTCGGGTAGTGTCCGGTTGTTCGGTTAGATACCGGTTCGTTAAAGTGCTAAATTGTACCGTTTAGTGTTCTTTATATTACCTTTTGTGACACTTTTAATTCCCGACACTCAGGAAAGCATTCAGGACCATTTAGTCATATTTTTTCATGTTACTAGCTTGTTAAAATGCTGATTTTTGCTGAAATATGCTGAATTCAGCACTTTGGGTGAGTTTTAGGCACTTTCCGGCACTTAAACTATCACTTAGGAATGCAGTTTTGTGGTCCTTACTTCCCTACACACCATACTAGTGTAGTACCTAGTCTCTGGCCCATACTGGGTCTCAAAACACTGTCTGTCTATGTGATGAGTTCTGTCAGCATTTTTCTGAGTTATCCGCTAACTGTGCTTTGTGCATCATTTATGTCAATATGGTTTGTATGTAATAATGAGGTTTCATTATGCAATATGTGATGCACATGTAAGTATGATGCAGTAATCAGAAAGCAGTTAAATATAATCCAACACAGTCATTAAGCACTAATCAAAATTAATTAATTGTACGGATACCTGGATTTTTGACAGTTGTCACACATGATTTAGATGAGTGTCTAGGATTATGCCACGTCACCTTTGGTTGTAACTGAATAGCCATGCACGATGAGCATTTAAGGCTTTCTAGAAGATCTACAGCTATAAATCGTTATGCCTTTGCCACGTGTCCACTCTGTTGTAACAGAAAAGATTCCTTTGTTCAAGTCTTGATTTCAGGTGCGCGGAGATGGTTAGAACTTTATCTTCAAGCCTAACTGTACCCTTGCGCGAGCCCGCGCAAGGGTGTTAGTTGAAATTTTGTCTCTTTTTCTCCGGCGCACGATTATCGAAGACTGTTCTCTTCCAAATCATGTTTAGAACCGCTGCGCGGCCGGGCAGGGTCTTGTTCAAGATGTTCTTGGAATAAGGATATGGTATAGTCCTATGCGCCTACGCAAGGTTTTTGGGACTATGCCCCTTCAGGCGTTTATCTTTTTTGTCCCTTTCCTGACTGAAAAATCACAAGCCTTGGCATACGTAACATACATTGAATAACAATCATCGAGGCTTGTGAATATCATATCCATTTTGGGCTTTATCTCTTCACTAACGTCAAAATCGTAAACCAGTTTTAGGGCAAAACTTTTCATTCGAAGAAACACCTTCGTCTGAGAAAACACAGTGAGAAACAATTAAAAAAAAACGCCATTAAAATAGAAATTGTCTCCTTATAACATTATCGATGAAAAAGCCATTACTTGAATAATAAACAAGACATAATAAACACATAATTGAAAACGCCATAATAAAAACACTGTTAGTTGAAAAATTAACAAATGTGATGAATTGACAATATTAATGAAACGTGATAATCAAAACGCCATGAGATGAATAATTAACAATATGAATAATTAACAAATATAACATGATAATGAAAACGCCATAGCTAACAAAATTGATGTCTACAAATTAAAAAATAGTAATAACTGATGTTTACAAATATTACTCAATAACATTCAAAACTAATCAGGTGTAACACGCCATTGATCATAAACAATAAACATATATTAGACCCAAACGATAATTAACATTAATAATGAAAACTCCAATTATCAGTTCTTACTAATTGTTAAACAACCAATGAAAACGCGAAAAAATTGGATACATGAAGAACGCCATTGAAAACATACAACACATTGTGAAATATTAATTTGAAAAAAAAAACGATAATGAAACAAGCATAAAAGAACAAAACGACATATCTGTTGTATATGTGTTGCATGATTTGCTAGAAGAAAATATGAAAACGTCATCAAATATTACTTTGAAAATATTACTTTGTCGAATGGAATCCACGTTAGACACCATAGATATGGGAAAGCTTGGAAAGGAGGTAACTACTAATACTAAATATTTGGAATTTTATTTGAAACAGATTTATAACGCGAAATAAGGAGGGAATGTGCACAATGACAATTGTACCCCTGCATATCATTTAGTGCCCCATGCTACGTGTTGGGCCAGGATCCATTCTCACCGTTTTAACACTTTAATGCATTTTCTCCTGATCCCGTTTCTCTCTATATATATATATAGGGGTTGGTTAACGTACAATATTCCTTAATGTACGACATGTACGAGATGAAATTACGCACGTTATAAAACTCAAAAACAGTAATCACGCATGGGGTAAAAAACCATAATCACGCATGTTATAAAACTAATCACGTATGTTATATTTTCACAGCGTACGTTAAACAAAATTGTACAATACACTTTCACTATATATATAGAAACGGGATCAGTAGAAAACGGCAAAAAGTGTGAGAACTGTGAGAACGCATCCTGGCCGAACACGTGGCGTGGGGCATGATCAGGGTCCGATGGGTTTTTTTGTCTTTTTAGTATTTTTCTCCTTTCACGATTTTCGCGTTTGACATGCTTCTTTATTTTTTGCGTGCAAGATAATTTTGGCGTTTTGTAGATTTATTAATTTTTTGGCGTTTTACTGTTTTTTTCTTCAGATTTCTTCTTGTTCAATTAATTCTTTTTGTGTGATATAGTTAATTTTATGGCGTTATGGCTTTTTCCATGTCATTTTTTGCGTTTTGTATCTTTTTGTTAATAATTCATTACCATAGATTAATATTTTATAAAACTACAATAAAACGAAAAATCAAAATAAACTAATAGTCTTCCGTAGGTGGGATTACATCAGAGATGTACCCATCACTTTGTTCATCACTTTCTTCAGATTCTTCATCATCAAATTTCATTTTTGCGTATAACGCCATTAGCTCATCTCTTCTTTGCTGCAGCCTATTCTTGAATATCTCTGCATTCTTTGATTTTAGATCGTTTGAAGGTGTTAAATCACAGAGTTGTTCAATGACAGATAGTAACCCTGTCTTCAACATTTCTTCCATTGGCCTTGAATATTGCACCCCGTTTTTATAAGCCACTTCAAGTGTTCCTTCTTCCTCATGCAATAACCAACTGCTAATTTTTGGTATATAAGTATCTTCAATATCATCGTCATCTTCATCATCTTCTGCTGGAAACTTTCTCTTCAGTCTTTTTATTACAGTTCTCGTTCTTTCACAATCGTTGTCTCTTGGAACCCCAAGGGCCAGGATATCCTTCTGAACATTTTCATTCATTCCCATCATAGCTTTTATTGTTCTTACCTTTACCCTTCTCCCGTCAGAGAACTTTATGATTAATCGTTTCTCTTTCCTTTCAAACCTCCATGCAATAACCTTAGCCATTTTTTAAATTTTTTGGTGTTTTGGAGAATATGTGGCGTTTTAGTCTTTTTGGCGTGTTTGAGCTTGGGTTCTCATGGTCTTCTTTTATATTGACTTTTTCCCCGCGTATGTCAGGTAATTATGGCGTTTTGAAAAAGATAAATAAATTTAATATAATAAATCTTAGTAATTATGTTTTCCGTCATTTCATTTTACTGTTTTTTGTAGTTTACCGGTGTTTTGTTTTCAGACTCAACTGTTTTAATGGTGTAACACGTCAAATCTTTTGACGGCTGTAATTATGGTGTTTTGTTTTCCAACGGCGGTTAGATAACTATTGGACTTCTTTTGTTTTATATTATTTGCACATTGTTTCACGCTTTTTTTATAATATTAGTTGTTCAAATTAATTTTATTATAGTTTGGTAGTTTTTTGGTGGCGTTTTTATGGCATTATGGCGTTTTACACGTATTTGCTAATTTTGGCGTTTTATTATATTTTTCATTATAACATTAATATTATTTTGTTGTTTATTATCTGACATTACAAAACAAACAATAGATAAAGAAAATAAAAAAAAAACAAAGTAGAAGCGATTTATGATTTTAAATCTTCAGTGTCATCTGTCTCTTTTTTCTTTTGAAACTACAAGAAATGTGACAAATAAATGGCGTTTTGGGGTTGGCGTTGTTTATTTTCTTTGTTCATGTGTTGAAGTGTCTTTGTGGATGTTGGAGACATAGAGTGACCCCCTGTGGGTGGATGCTATCTGCCTGTGGTCTTCATTATATTCATTGAGGCCAAAGTAGCATTTATACTGGTATAGGTCTCTTCTTATCATCCAAACCTTCTTCAGGAACAAAGATGACAGTATGACATATGGGTGTCATCAGTCCCTCTTTTTTCAATTTTGTCCATCTCATGCAGCAAAATTTTTCTTCACTCGCGCAACAAATCATTAAATGAAGCTTCATGCAGAACATTACTGAGGATCAAAGAAAAGATGTTTGATGTCGTTGTATTTTTTGGCGTTTTACATTGAGTTGTAAACCTTTCTAGCAACCAATGTGTGTTTTTTGTGTGCTTTTGGTGTGATAAACGGAAGCTGGTGAGACGTTTCTATTTATAGAATTTTTTTGGCGCGTAGTTTAGGCGGAATGTTATTTTTATAACAAAAAATGTAATTAAAATTTATCCGGATGTAAACTTTGGCGTTATATATAATGGCGTTTCATATTTTATGGCATTTTTGTAGCCAGAGAGCTTAAATAAAAACCCAGAAAAAAGTACACGGTGATAAAATTGGCGTTTTGTATTTATTTGGCGTTTTATTTTTCAATGGCGTTTTATTTGAGGAATGGTTTTTTACCTTTTTACCCTAAATGACGCGCGTCCACGTAATAAAATTGGTGTTATTTACTAAAATGCCACCGCGCCAATCTAGTCCATAGATTGTTTTGATCGGACGATCAATAAGCGTTCTCACTGTTCTCACACTTTCTACCGCTTTCTCTAAATCCTGACCCTATATATATATATGGTAAGGTTCATGCAAGAACCACCCTTATTGCGAGAACCGCGAGAACCAATGTGAACACAAAATAAAATCTAAAAAAATCAAAAAAGCACTCAAATTTTTTTTTTATATTTAAAAAAAATCGCTATATTTCGTTACCATAAAAAAATAAAAATAAAAACTTTTTTTTTCGAGTAACAGTTATCCATGCACATGTGCATATATATCATTACTTCCACAAATTCGGTAATACGTTATCAGAAATAGACAATTGCACTTTAATTTACAATACCATTAGTAATACACTACTTTTTACATAACCAATATTCAAAATGCACATGTGCATCATTAGGTATAACCATGATATAACGTGTTTTGTTACAAAAAGTTTGTGATTTTGAATGGAGAAGTAGGCCCATATACATGTTTTTTGGTTAGTTATATCTAGTGGTTGATGGTTTGGTTATAGTTGTCAATTTATGATGTAATATGTTGATTGGATGGTATAAATGGTGTTTACATACATGTAATAAAGTAAAATATTGTTAATGGTATTGTATTATGGATGGTAGGAGGTAATGGTAGTGTATTATGGATGGTATGATAGATGAAAGTGAAAGTGTATTCAAAGTAGTGTACCAAAACACCTTATTTCATGTTGATACATATAAATGCACATGTGCATTTCTAATATTGGTAATGTAAAAAGTAGTGTATTACATATGGTAGTGTAAATGAAAGTGCAATTGTCTAATATGTGTAATGAATTACGGAATTTGTCAAAGAAATGACAAAAATGCACATGTGCATGCTTGTGTATTATGGATGGAATGATAGATGAAAGAGAAAGTAGTGTACCAAAACACCTTATTTCATGTTGATACATATAGATGCACATGTGCATTTCTAATTTTGTTAACGTAAAAAGTAGTGTGTTACACGTGGTAGTGTAAATGAAAGTGCAATTTACTATTATTTGTAATGAATTACAAAATTTGACAAAGAAATGATACATATGCACATGTGCATTGATAACTATTACTCGATTTTTTTTAAAAAAATTTTTTATTAATAATATATAGCGATTTTTCCAAAAAAAAAATAGTAAAAAAATAAAAAAAAAATTTTGGGTGTTTTTTAGATTTTTTTAGAAATTACTGTTTGTGTTGACACTGGTTCTCGCGGTTCTCGCAATAAATGGTGGTTCCTAACGGATCTTTGTCCTATATATATATATATATATGGTCAGGATTTAGGGAAAACGCCTAAAAGTGTGAGACGGTGAGAACGATTTTGGTGTTGACATGTGGAGTTGGTGCTAACTTACACTTAGGGTAATATTGTTAAAAAGCCCATGCACATGCCACTCACATGTCAAAGACCATGCACATGCCACTCACATGCATATTCAACCATCTTTTTAAAACTCTCGTAATTTTTCTATACGTGATTATTTATTTTTTAAAATACACCATAAAATCGAGTGTTTTATTATCTTTCTAATGAGTATATTATTGCTATACTTTTGAAATTAAAAAATTAACATGAACTGGGTGTTCAAATAAAAACGCCATAAAAACACCCAGTTCAGAAAACGCCATGAAAAATACCCAGTTGAAAACGCCATAAAAACATATAGTTCAGAAAAACACCATTAAAACTCAGATGAAAACGCCATAAAAATACCTAGTTCAGAAAAACGTTATGAAAATACCCAGTTGAAAACGCTATAAAACACTCAGTTCAGAAAAACACCATGAAAAACTCAGTTGAAAATGCCATAAAAACACTTAGTTAGTTCAGAAAACGCCATAAAAAACTGGTTGAAAAACGCCATAAAAATACCCACTTCAGAAAAACGCCAAAAAAAAACCCAGTTGAAAACGCCGTAAAAAACAAAGTTTAAATCGCCATAAAAAACCCACTTCATTTTTTACGAAAAATATATCAATAGTATACTCGTTGGAAAGATAAAAAACGCTGAATTTTATGGTGTGATTTTTTTTTTGAAAAAATAATCGCGTATAAAAAAGTTATTGGCGTTTAAATATGATCGGGCGAAATGACATGTGATTAGCATGCGCACCCTTGTTTAGATCTTCCTATTTTACCCCTCCTGGTAGTTCCAAGGCCCCTAGTATTACAAAAATCCACCGCATCAATCTCAGCCATAAACCACTAAGATCTTGTGGCTGAGAATCGTTCTCACACTTTGAAGCGTTTTCTCCTGATCTCGTTCCTATATATATATATATATATAATGTGTTAAATTTTGCTGATGTGTCAAGCTATTAGGTCACTGAATTTTGCTTTTTGGCTCCAAAATCCCGTCCACTTTTATTTGGACGCGGGATCCGGAATAATTCGGGTCGGAATGTGGGTCAAGCATGACGGATAATGGATCCTTTATATTTCCTTTTTCCTCATTCTTCTTTCACAACCCTAAAGAAACATAGTTGCATCTCTCTCTCCCTCCTATCGCCACCGCCAAGATCCCTCCTCAGTTCCACAAAATCTCACCTATCAACAATCATACACTCGATCTAAGGTACTAGAAGTCGATCTAAGTCTTTCTATTTATCAGATTTCCTTCTTCCTCTTAACCCTAATTTGATTTCACTTGGCCTCTGTTCTCACTGCTTCCCCTGTTATCCAGATCTCTGTTACCTATCAATCAAGATTGTTGTTTTTCAGCCCAATTCCAAGCACAACCAGGTATGTCGAGGTCTTTTGTTTATCTCACAGTTTGTTTTTTTTTTTTTTGTTTTTTTTTTGTTACTGATCGATTTCTAGGGTTTTTTTTGTTAATTCCATGATTTATGATGTTGGTACAGTTACGAACTCTCTGAATTTGACTTCATCTGGATTATGCTTATTATATTTTACGTTTCTTTTGTTTGATCTTATAATTTCAAAGTGTAAATTTTCACTTAGATGAACAAATATACATATGCTTTGAGGTACAGGACTGAAGTTTTAGGTACTGTTATATCTTTTTAGTTCTTTGGAGGTTGCTTCACTTTCAGGGAAGGACAAGAAGCTTTTTGTTGAGGTAGACAAATAATTTTAAATCTTGAAACCAATAAATAGTTGTTTTTATTTATTTATTGATTGATAAATATTGCATTTTGCAGTAATACATGGCTCTTAATGATGATGGGTGCAGTGGCAACTGCTGCTGATTTCATCAGGTATCTTACTTAAATAAATCAGTTAAATAACAAATGTGTGACATTCTTAGCCGCTGCTACAAGTAGTGGATGTTGATAAGTTTGTTTTCCTGACCTTACTGATGATAATAATGTGATGTTCGATTGAAACGTGGCTTATAATAATAGTTAATGCATTTGTTAAATTGCTATTCAAGTTGAGTAACGATAGATATATAGATTAGAATCAATATTATCAATCTTCACAATAATTAAGGTGTTTGATGAGTTGTGTTCGCGGATTGGTTGTCGAACCTCACACGAATCCGAAAATCGTGATAGGCACATGAACCTGAACCCGACCACGACCTGTTTAGCATGAAGTTTAATATAAAGGAACTTTTTTTTGAGGTCCTTTTTTTTGGTTTTTTCTATTCTTTACAGTTTAATTTTATTAGATTATTGTAGAGAGACATGCCGGGACTGGTTCCAATTGAGTTTGAAAGCTCTTACCGTTTTCCGTGATCAAGTAAGTGAATGCTCTTAACTTTTATAAAGATTCTATTTTTTTACGGTTAACACGTTTACGGATCAAATTAAATTATATTTTTTTTAATTTCATATATGTGTTTAGTTTCTAATGCATAGCTTCTACTCTTTTGGACTATCCGAAAAACACCAAATGTCTAGAATGGACTGACAACAGGTTCGTTTATATCCATTTGTAAATCGTGTTCTAAATATACGAAACTTTATTTTATATTTTTATAATCTTTCTAAACGTTGTACTGTAATGTTTGTAGAGTGACATGTTGTGGCTGGTTTCAATTAAGTTTAAAAGGTCTTACCATTTTCCGTGATCAAGTAAGTGCACACCAATTTCCACAGGTTATTTTAAACAGTAAAATATATTAAATTTTGTAACATTATCATTGATTTTTGGATATGTAATTACGATATCTTTTTTTGTCATTTTTTCTAGGATGCTGGTCCTATGGCTCACTCCGTTAGGCTACACTCTTACATCAAGGTTTAACCTCATTCCCGTTGTCCTTTATTAGGTTCATGCTTAGTAGGCGTTTTTTGCAATAAATTCATACTTCATGATTATTATTACGTTTTGTTGATTTAGTATACTTCATGATTAATTATATACTCCATGATGATTATTAGATTTATAAACCATATTGATCAAATATTTGCAAAATGTAGATAACATAGTAATTATAATTCATGATTAGATCTATAGCTCATATTAATCAACGAAAATTTAGATTATTTATTGGGATTCCTTATTTTTTTGCTATTTAAGTTAGGTTATAGGGTGTGGTCATGACCCTCATGAACGCCATGACTCTCCACGTCAATGTCATGTCACCCACGTCTAATCCACAATCCAAAACCACTACCCTTAGGGTGTGGTCATGACCCAAACCACTATCCAGTGCAGAATCCGGTTTGCCCTTTATGCCCTTGAAGTTATATTGTAACTTTTAATGACCTTTATAACTTATAAAAGGGAATACAAATTAGATAAAAGTTATATATTGGAAGTTAGTTCTTTAAACTTATGCTACTGGTCCACTGTTGATATCAGATTAATCATTTTCTTTGAGCCCATGAGTTGTGAGTGAAGAACACATGTATGCGTGTCCCTTTGTCACAATTAAAAATGTTCTGCAGAAGTAACTTTCTTTGTAATGTTTGAACTTTGATATATGTATTCTTTTTTAATCTGAAAAGTGAACCAAATGACCAAAAAGCTCAAAGTGCAACTGGAAAATTCGAAATTGGGTTGGTGTAGTCAAAAGCTTAATCATGACTCTTACTATTTGAGATCCACAAACTCCATACATTACCTATTTAAGCTTAAGGTTACACAATCTTATTCAGAATAAGGCATTGCATCAGTTGACTTCCAATAACTTTTAGTGTTCTGTTTTTCGGTATCTATCTCCTTAATGCGTTTATTTTTGTGTGATATTCATTACAATGATATATTGTATTTCTCATAATATTCCTGTTTTTTAATCTTCTTCTGATTTTATGAAATACAGGTAAATTAAGGACATGGACACAAAAAGCCTTTCATCGTCCGACAGTCAAAGTCAAAGACACAATGTGCCTTACATTCATAAGGTTGGAACTCCTCCAAAACAAGATTTACTGAAAGAATTCAAAACTACCGTGAAAGAAACCCTTTTTTAGATGATCCTTTACGCTCCTTTAAAGATCAACCAAAATCCAGACAGTTTATGCTTGGCCTTCAAGCAATATTCCCTATTCTTGAATGGGGCAGAAGTTATAATCTCAAAAAGTTTAGAGGAGACCTTATTTCTAGGCTCACCATTGCAAGTCTTTGTATTCCTCATGTACTTTACTATTTTATATAGAGGTAGACATGGGCAGTTCGAGCAGGTTGTGTAATGTGTCAAAACGGGTAACTTTGTAAAATGATTTTACGAAAGTCATTTCTTCCAAGATTTTCATTTTTTAATATTATCAGTGTCAACTATACAAAATATATCTTTTTTAATAAAATGATTTTATGACGTTTTATGCATTCAAAATCACTTTAGAGTTTACGCAACTGTCGATCTGTTTGACCCTTTTGACGTGTATCCTTTTAAGCTTTGTTATAATATATATATGAACTGTTTGAGATAAAACGTAAACCGAATCAACTAATTAAGGAGTAAATGGGTCGAAAGTGCCACATATTCTGTAAGATGATAAGAAGATTCTTAATCTTGATAACTTACTATTTTCACATGCATATCCATTACAGGACATTGCATACTCAAAACTTGCATTTTTACCTCCTCAATATGGACTATGTAAGCTTTATCTTCGCATTACTGATTATATTCATTTGCCTGCATTTATTGATGATGAATTTGTTTTTAATTTCCTTTGTATTAATGGGGTAAAATATCGGATATCAGTCAAGGACCGATATTTGAGATATAGGTTATCTCGGTGAGATATCGGTGGGATATCGGTGATTTTATAATGCAGGATTTATATATATAGTAATTTAACACTAATAATTCAGTGATATATCAATGATATATCGCTCAAATATCGGTGATATATTTGTTATAATATCATCGATAATATCGGTACCGGTATTTTGACCGATATTTGGGACCTATATTTTACTAGGGGACTGATATGACCGATATATCACCGATATTAACTGCATAGCTCGTAGGAGGTTTATATGTGTAAACAAGTAAGGGATGTGGAAACTATGGAAGGTTTAGTTGATAATAGGTTGATATGTAAAAAGACTGCAACTACTGGTTGTACATAGATGCACACCTCATGTATGTATCATGCTTTGACTTTTGGGGCAAAAACACCTTCATTTAGTTCTGGTCAAAGTTGGTCAAAATTAGGGTACCATGAGGGTTACATGTACTAAGGGATGCAAAAATGATGAAACGTGTACTTGATAGATAGGTTTATATGTAAAATAGATGATAGATATGCAGTTTCTGGTTGTAAACAAAGTTTATTTGGTTGTATGTGAGGTGTGTGCCTTACGTCGTGACTTTTGGGACCAAAACGCCTCATAGCGTGTCACGCTTATTTAAACTAAGATGTTATCCATTGTCACATCAGTTAGCGTTTCAAGGAACCATCACTTCGAATTTGACACTCAGGATGCTGATTTAAATTCTATAATGTTGCCCTGTGAATTCAAGATTTATGAAAATGATTGACTGAAGATGAATCTCTTTTCAATGTGCGTATTCTTGCAGGGTTATACAATGGTTTCGGGTGTTTGGCGACAGGGAGAATGCTGGGTGTTGGAGCACGTTTCGGTACCTACGAGTTATTGACGGCTTTCTATAAAGGTAGATTATTCGTCTTTAAGGCATTATACTTATTTGGTTAGTTGAGTAAGTTATTATTGCCTATACATGTTATATTCCGAATGTTCGAAACTTCACCATAACACATTTTCATTATGTTGGTCCCATCTTTATGCAGACGGTCGTAAAGACAACTACGTGTACGTCTCTGAAGCTCTCACACCAGGAATCATAGCAGGTGGTGTGGAATCACTAATGAGCTCTCCGTTTGAGCTTTTTATGATTCGTGCACATGTGTCAGCCGTTTCTCGTGTTCCAAACTCTTCTACGAATTTGCAAAAAGCGTTTGTATCAACTTCAGTTACAAAACTACTGCGTGGATATAATCCAGACGTCAAGGCACTGGACCATTCGATTGGTCTGTTGTCCACCGTAGACACTAAACGTTCGAACTTGACGGGCTCTCTGAAAGAGTACCCGTGTATATGTTTTTATATTTCATCTAACGAGGCCTAATGCATTAGTGTTACTCTTGATTCAATATTTTACTCAATAGTTATGGTTTGATTTTAATTTTAAATAGAAATGAATCAGTGTGTTGAAATTTTTGATTAATCTAATTTAAATTTTCCTACCCGGGTGTCTACCCGGGGAATAACCTAGTATATATATATAAGAGAAGGATCCGTTAGGTACCACCCTTTATTGCGAGAACCGCGAGAACCAGTGTGAACACAAACAGTAATACCTAAAAACATCTAAAAAACACCCAAATTTTTTTTTATTTTTACTATTTTTTTTTGTAAAAATCGCTATATTTCGTTTACAATAAAAAAATTTTAAAAAAATCGAGTCACACTTATCCATGCACATGTGCATTTGTATCATTTCTTTGACAAATTCCGTAATTCATTACAAATATTAGACAATTGCACTTTCATTTACACTACCACGTGTAATACACTACTTTTTACGTTAACAATATTAGAAATGCACATGTGCATCTATATGTATCAACATGAAATAAGGTGTGTTGGTACACTACTTTCTCTTTCATCTATCATTCCATCCATAATACACAAACATGCACATGTGCATTTTTGTCATTTCTTTGACAAATTCTGTAATTCATTACAACTATTAGACAATTGCACTTTCATTTACACTACCATGTGTAATACAATATTTTTTACGTCACACCCCGACCGCGTATAACATGCAACCGTGGCGGAAACGCCGGGGAGTGATCGCGACAGAATTAATTGTTCCATAACCATGGCATTCAAAGTTGTATTTTGTTTATCAACATAAGAGTTTCATTGTCTTAAACAGTAAATAAAGAGTTCATAACATATTTAAACTAAGTCTATCTCCGTTTTATGTCTCTAAGGCACAGGTCCGCCCTAGTGTCACGATCATAGTCCTAAGCAACAGCTCCTGAAAACACATGTGAAAATAGGTACGTCAGCATAAAAATGCCTGTGAGATACATAGGTTTTGTGAAAATAGGATTCATGACTTGTGTTTAAGAAAATGTTTAGTCATGAACCTTGTAATTTGCTTTGTCTTGTAAATCATTTGAAAAATGATAAGATCAGGTGATATGTATAAATAAATATAAGGTTAAATGAATAACCATGTAAAATGAGTTTGTATAAGATAAGTTGTTTGTGAAACAATGTCTTGTGAAAAGTATGTTATTTGTATAAAATATCATGTGTCTTAAATTGAAATGATTCAAATAACGCTACGATATGTAATATCATACAAACACTTATATATAGGAAGTACCAGTGACGTATCCACCATGCTTGTATCATATTAAACACGCCTCGTTACTAAAATCACTTACACAAACCAAACCACCAATGTAAATTGTTAATGTATAATCAAATGTTAACATGTTATTGTGTAAACCATATCAAATGTCTGTGTTTAATGTACTTCATGAATTGTGTATATTAATGTCAAAATGTTTATGTCTAATGTAAAACATGTAATGTGTATCCAAAAATGTCATGTATGGTAAGCGAAATATATCAACTAAACCATATGTAGAATGCACAAAAACAAGGTATTGAAGTAAAACATGGTTTAAATCAAAGTTATGTTTTGTGGAACAAATGCATGCTATACTGATACAAACATCTATGCGGTATTGTGAAAATGCATACATCCAAGCCTTGAGACTGTGGCGATAAACCCTTAAACAAATTAAAGGTTTATCTAAGTTATGTATATCGAATTCGGTCATTCCTTCCAATCCAAAAAAACCCAGGATTTCAGGAATGGGAGTTGTCAATTCCTATGGTACCACTACCTACTAACGAACGACGTAGCTAATGTTAATGAATGTATTGTTCCATTTAAAACAAACCAAATGTCATACCAAAATGTAAACATGTGATGAAAACAATGTACTAAGTATGTAACAAGTGGACATACATAGCATGTGACGTGAAACAAATGTACTAAGTATGCACACAATGGACATACATAGCATGAAATGTAATGTAAAACAATGTACTAAATATGCACACAATGGGCATACATAGCATAAAATGTAATGTAAAACAATGTACTAAATATGCACACAATGGGCATACATAGCATAAACACAATGAAATCATGTACTATAAGTGTACTATTGAACATAACAAGCATATGATATGAAAACATGGAAAAGCATGAAAGTAACAAGTAGGCACATGTGTTTCACCCCAAAATGTTTGGAAAACAGTAAAAGAGGGGTCTATGTACTCACTTGAGATTGCTCAGTAGTCCTTGAGTAACAACCAAACAATGCTAGAGATCACGGATATCAAACGGCACCTAATATAGGTAACTATGTTAATAAACCGGACCTATATCGGAAGATCGGGTAGCATGAGGGTTTGAAAACCAAATGAGTGTAGGAACCCATGTAATATGGTTTAACAAAGCCTACATACCAAAATGAAACCTAGCCTAAGTGCTTACGACCCATTACGACCCGTTTAGGTAGCTTATGCTACTTTAACGCGTCGTTCGCGTAAAACGCATTCGGACCGCCTGACTAGTCCTATGACAAGTAAAATATGCCTTAACATGTCTAATATTGTTACCGAATCAGTTTGGATACCAAAAGTTTTGTTTCATATGTTTAAAATGAATTTTGGCATAAAAAGGGCATTTTGGTAATTTACCTAAGGCATATAAACTACCTATCATACAACTACTTAAACGATGTGACCATAAGGTTTAACCTTGGAAGGTTATTCCCTATACACTATGGTCACCTAATGTATTTGGTCGGATCCTAATGATCAACCAAATGGGTCGGGTTCGAAGGTATAAGCGATTTATTAGATCGCTTACCCTTACGACCCTAAACAACGTGGTAATCAGTAGGCATAGTCACAAGGGACTATAACCATCGTGATTACGCTCACGTTGCGAAGTTCAAATGAACTTTGCATTGACCATAAACTGGTTAATGCATAAAGTCAAACAAAGTTTGACTTTCGGACTCGAAAAGCAATAAAAGAACGAAGGAACACTTACAAAGGGTCCCCGAATGCTAATCTAGATCAAAATAGCTCAGGTATGAAACAAAGGTTTCAACTTAGAGCACTTTAGATAAGATTATTGTGAGGAATGAGTGAAGTTGAGGTGGGTATTTATAGATTTTGGTTCACCGTTAGGATCGTTTCTTGGAAAAGGGGGCACGATCTAAGCCGTACACTTGTCGGAATGTTATGGTAGCTCATTTTGCCCCCACCACAAGAGTTTGACATGTGGCCTTGCCCTTTGGGGGGTTTGAAAGGCTGTTAACAGCTGTTTAAACACTGAACCTGGTCCAGAAGGGGCCTCGCGTGACGCCTAGACCCCTCGCGTCACGCCTAGCCCTTATTTCTGCAGAATTTGCAGAAATGGTCCCTGCACATGTTTCGTTGCGTAACGGTACTTCTAACACCCGTCAAACCCAAATTCAAGCTCCACAAGGATGCCTAAACATTGTGGACATGAAACATGCTCAAAAATATGTCGGATGTTGGCTCGTTTGGTCGTACGAACGCGATGTTCGCTTAATTACGACGGTATGCGCATAAGCGCGAAAAACGATCCAAATTGCGCGACGAATGGATTTTTCTCATGCCAAACACTAAAATAAAATATTTTAGTGCTTACATAAATTTTTGGATGTCCGGATGTATCCAGAACGTAAGTTATGCGCGAAAGTGCAAACTTGTGCACTTTTTGACGCTTTTAGTCCCTGAATGACCCAAAAGTTTATTTTAGCACACCGAACACCTCAAAGCCTATTTCTAATCTATGTAAAGGATATTTATGGTATGTTTAACTTATGGTCATGTTCCAGAATGTCTGTTACAGTTCAAATTGGCATACTTTCGCAGTTTGTCAAATTTAGTCCCTGTAAGCGAATTAACTTGTTTTTTGCCGTACCAAAGCCTTCAAAACTTATTTCTAAGTTATGTAAAGGTTATTTAAGGTATGTTAAGTATATGTTGATGTTCCGGAATATTTTTTGCATTAAACTGATTACGTTTACGCACCAGTTTGCGTATAACTCTCCAGAAAGCGATATAGAGTTCGAAATTGGACAAAAGTCAAAACATGAAAAATGTAAAACATAACCAAACAAACATTGGGATCAAATAACATTGTTTTATTGATAACAAAATTGTTTACAATGATTTCAGACATAGATGTTATAGTCTCCCCTACTTGTGGAAATTTCGTCCCAAAATTTATTTAGAGGAAACTCGTGGGAATAGATGCGGATACTTCGCCTTCATTTGATATTCGCGTTCCCAAGTAAACTCGGGTCCACGTTTAGCTTCCCAGCGAACTTTGACCAATGGAATGCGCTTGCGTTTAAGCCACTTGACTTCACGTTCTATGATTTCCACTGGCTTCTCAACAAATTTCAGTGTTTTATCAACACGAATTTTGTCAAGAGGTATGTGGAGGTTCTCATCAGCTAAACACCTCTTGAGATTTGACACGTGAAAAGTTGGATGAACATTTCCAAGTTCAGGAGGTAACTTGAGTCTGTAGGCTACCTTACCGATTCTTTCGACGATCTTGAATGGTCCAACGTATCTAGGTGCAAGCTTTCCTTTCTTTCCAAATCTGATCACACCTTTCCAAGGTGAGACCTTAAGTAATACTCGATCACCGACTTGAAATTCCAAGGGTTTACGTTTTGGGTCCGCGTAACTCTTTTGACGGCTTCTAGCTGTCTGAAGGTTATCACGAACATTCTTAACCTTATCTGTTGTCTCTAAAATGAGGGCAGGTCCAGTAAGCTGAGCCTCGCCGATCTCATTCCAGCAGACTGGTGAACGACATTTTCGACCATAGAGAGCCTCGAAAGGAGCCATTTTGATGCTGGTGTGATAACTGTTGTTGTAGGAGAATTCGATCAACGGAAGATGTGAATCCCAATACCACCAAAATCGATCACACAAGCTCTAAGCATATCCTCCAGAGTCTGGATTGTTCTTTCAGATTGACCATCCGTTTGCGGATGATAAGCCGTTCTCAGATTAAGTTAGGTCCCCATAGCAGATTGCATGGTTCTCCAAAAATGAGAAGTGAAACGAGCATCTCTGTCAGAAATGATGTTCAAAGGAACACCATGTCGAGCTACAATTTCATCCACATAGATTTTAGCAAGTTTGTCAGCGGGAAAATCCTCACGGATTGGCAAGAAATGCGCTGACTTAGTAAGACGATCAACAACTACCCAGATGGCATCATGACCTTTCTTTGTGCGCGGAAGTTTAGTAATGAGATCCATAGTAATGTTTTCCCATTTCCAAACTGGGATCTCTGGTTGCACCAATAAACCAGAAGGACGCTGATGTTCAGCCTTAACCTTAAGACAAGTAAGGCATTTTGATACATATAAGGCGATGCTTTCTTCATACCAGGCCACCAATAATGAGTACGAAGATCCTTATACATCTTATCTGAGCCCGGGTGAATAGAATAACGAGACTTATGGGCTTCATCCATAAGCAAGGTATGAAGGTTATCTTGGCTTGGGACCCATAAACGGTCCATGAAGTAATATGATCCATTGTCCTTCAGTTCCAGATCAGGTGTTATGTGATAGGGAAATTCCTTATCCATCAAACCTTGTGAAACACAAGATTGTTGAGCCTGAGAAATATGTGCTTGGATATCGGATCGAGCTTGAATAACAGATTGAACACGAACACAATGAAGCTTAGTTCATTCCTTACGACTCAATGCATCGGCCACGACATTCACCTTACCAGGATGGTAGGGAATTTCGCAGTCGTAGTCGTTTAGGAGCTCAACCCAGCGTCGTTGTCTCATGTTGAGTTCTTTTTTATTGAAGATATGCTGAAGACTTTTGTGGTCCATGAAAACCACACATTTTGTACCGTACAAATAGTGTCTCCAGATCTTAAGAGCGAAGACAACTGCACCCAACTCAAGATCATGAGTGGTGTAGTTTTTCTCATGTATCTTCAACTGCCTTGATGCATATGCTATGACTTTGTTTCTTTGCATCAGAACACAGCCAAGACCCAATTTAGACGCATCGCAATAAACGACGAAATCATCATTGCCCTCAGGCAAGGTCAGAACAGGCGCGTCGCAAAGTTTCTGCTTCAAGTTTTGAAAAGCTTCCTCTTGTTTGAATCCCCAATCAAAGGGCTTGTTCTTCTGAGTTAGAGCAGTTAGAGGAACTGCAATCTTCGAGAAATTTTCAATGAAGCGGCGGTAATAACCCGCTAGACCAAGAAAAGAATGAACTTCAGTAGGAGTAGTAGGCGTATCCCAATCCTTGATCGCACTGATCTTGGAGGGATCTACATGAATACCTTGTTCGTTGATAATATGCCCCAAAAATTGAACTTCTTTAAGCCAGAATTCACACTTGGAGAATTTGGCGAAAAGTTGCTCTTTCTTTAGGAGTTCCAAAGTAAGACGAAGATGTTGCTCGTGATCAGCTTGCGTCTTAGAGTATATCAAGATGTCGTCAATAAAAACAGTGACGAAAAGATCCAAATAAGGCTTGCAAACCCTATTCATTAAGTCCATGAAAACAGCAGGAGCATTAGTCAAACCGAATGGCATGACTGTGAACTCATAATGCCCATAACGAGTGCGAAACGCTGTCTTGGGAATATCTTCTTCATGCACCCAAAGTTGATGATATCCAGATCGCAGATCAATCTTCGAAAAATAAGAAGCACCATGTAACTGATCAAAGAGATCATCGATGCGAGGTAGGGGATATCGATTCTTGATGGTAAGCTTGTTAAGCTCACGATAATCGATACACATCCAAAAAGATCCATCCTTCTTCTTGACAAAAAGAACGGGAGCACCCCAAGGTGAAAAGCTAGGACGGATAAAACCTTTGTCAGAGAGCTCCTGCAACTGCTTAGACAACTCTTGCATCTCAGACGGTGCAAGACGATATGGAGCTCTGGCAATGGAATTTGCACCAGGTACGAGATCAATACGGAACTCGACTTGGCGTGCTGGAGGTAGACCAGGTAACTCTTCAGGAAACACTTCAGAATAATCCCGAACAACAGGAATATCTTGAATAGACTTACCTTTGCCCTTATCTGCTGTAACATGGGCCAAAAAGGCCACATAATTCTTTCGCAGATACTTCCGAGCTTTAAAACAAGACATCAGTTTGAGACCACCAGTAGGTTTCTCACCTTGCACCTGTATGATCTCGCCTGTCGAAAGCGGCACACGAACAATCTTCTCGAAATAAACTACCTCTGCGCGATGCTTGGCTAACCAATCCATACCCACAATAACGTCGAAGCTTCCCAGTTGCATAGGCTTGAGGTCAATAGGAAAAAGATGGTCGTTAAGGTTTAACTGGCAGTTGCGAAGAACAGAATTAAGAACAATGGGTTCACCATTAGCAACTTCTACTGTCAAAGGTTTTCCTAGTTTTGTTCTAGACACGTGAAGCATTGGCTCAAAAGACAACGACACAAAACTCTTATCGGCACCCGAATCAAAAAGAACAAATGCAGGCTGGTTATTAATAAAGAACATACCGTTCACCACTTCATTGTCTGCCTGCGCCTCTTGGGCATTCATGTTAAAAGCTCGCCCTCAAGCCTGAGCCTGATTCTGGTTTGCATTCACCAATCTTGGGCACTGGTTACGGTAGTGGGTCAGATCCCCACAGTTATAACAAGCACCTGGTGGGTAGTGTGGTCGTGCAGCTTGACCCTGTTGCTGAGCAGGAGGCTGAGCAACTTGTTGAGTCGGGTTCTGAACTGCCCGATTCTGAGCAAATCGACAAACATTAGCAAGATGACCTGACTTCCCACAGTTATTACAGATACGGCACTGATGTTGCGGCTGATGGTGACTGTTGCATCTATTGCACAAAGGTGCATTCCCTGAATAGGGTTTCTTTGCTGGAGGCTGTGTGGGTTGGTTGGGAGCTGCCTGGTTAGCTTGGGCAGTGACAACAAAATTTTGGGAAGCCTTACGCTTCCTTGACCTTTTCGATGAACCAGAATCCTTACCCTTTTTGTCTTCACCTTTCTTGCTCTCACCCTTGTCAGACGACTGTTTCTTGCCCTTGTCACCCTTCCTGTGTAACTTATTCTTCCGAATATGCGACTCAGTCAAAGTTGCGGATAACTCGATTGCCTGACGGAGTGTGGTAGGGTTACTACCAGTAATGATGTCTTGTACCGAGTCAGGTAGACCATCGATGTACCTTTCAATGGCCTTGTCGAGTGGGGTGACCATTGTTGGGCATAGCAAACTCAGCTCCTCAAACCTATCAGTATATGCCCGATGCTCACCACTATCTTGCTTCAAATCATCAAACTCTCTCTCCAATGCTCGCAGTTCATGACGAGGACAAAACTCCCTCATCATAAGAGCCCTAAGTTCAGCCCATGTTTGTGCTAGAGCAACTTCTGCACCACAGTCTCTCATAACCCCATTCCACCACGTAAGAGCCCTTTTCTGGAACACACTCGAAGAAAACTCGACCTTGCGATTGTCAGGACACTACACGTGACGGAAAGTATTCTCAATGCTCTCAAACCATTGAAGAAGCCCAGTTGCTCCTTCAGTACCACTAAACTTGAGTGGTTTAGCCGAGTTGAAACTCTTGAAATTGCATAGAGCATGATTGTTGTTGTTGGCTTGGTTCATTTGAGCAATGAAATTTGGAAAAGTAGCAGCCATCTGCTGTGCAATGATTTCTGCCAGTTCGGCAGTCGCTATCTGATGTTCGCGTCGAGGAGGCATTCTAAAAAGAGGGAAACATGAAAGGAAATGAGTGAGAGGATTGAATGAAAAGAATGAGATGATACAAAAATTGACAACAGCAAAGATGGTGGTTATTTTTTTGTTACCACAAGGTAAACAAATGACACAATGTGACTAATCAAAGTAAGTGGATCAAAAATAATGTATCGCGAAGACATGCTCGCCTATAAGTGAACACTCACCCCAAGAATTCCCAGGTAAGAGTGACTGGTCCGATTATGTGGATTTGTACGAACATTCTAGCCTTAGACAGAAAACCCAGGGTACAGGCATTCACTATTCCAGTTTGCACATGTTCACACTATTTAAAACCTGAAACTTTGACGAGATTTTGAAAGTTCAAAGGGGTTCAAAACCTTGTAATTGAGGGTTCAAAACCTAGTAATCAATCATCCTAGAACAGATGATTAGTTTTCAAAGCGGTTTTGAAATTTATGTTCTTGTTGTGGTCGTCGCCTAAGGATAGGTGACGGTATTGTTTTATAACTAAACGCAAGTAAACTCGCGTTAGGGTCCTAGAAAGGTTATAGTCTAGGTCAAAGCATTACTAATAACCTAATTCCCTATAACCATTGGCTCTGATACCAACTCTTCTGTCACACCCCGACCGCGTATAACATGCAACCGCGGCGGAAACGCCGGGGAGTGATCGCGACATAATTAATTGTTTCATAACCATGGCATTCAAAGTTGTATTTTATTTATCAACATAAGAGTTTCATTGTCTTAAACAGTAAATAAAGAGTTCATAACATATTTAAACTAAGACTATCTCCGTTTTATGTCTCTAAGGCACAGGTCCGCCCTAGTGTCACGATCATAGTCCTAAGCAACAGCTCCTGAAAACACATGTGAAAATAGGTACGCCAGCATAAAAATGCCTGTGAGATACATAGGTTTTGTGAAAATAGGATTCATGACTTGTGTTTAAGAAAATGTTTAGTCATGAACCTTGTAATTTGCTTTGTCTTGTAAATCATTTGAAAATCGATAAGATCAGATGATTTGTATAAATAAATATAAGGTTAAATGAATAACCATGTAAAATGAGTTTGTATAAGATAAGTTGTTTGTGAAACAATGTCTTGTGAAAAGTATGTTATTTGTATAAAATGTCATGTGTCTTAAATTGAAATGATTCAAATAACGCTACGATATGTAATATCATACAAACACTTATATATAGGAAGTACCAGTGGCGTATCCACCATGCTTGTATCATATTACACACGCCTCGTTACTAAAATCACTTACACAAACCAAACCACCAATGTAAATTGTTTATGTATAATCAAATGTCAAAATGTTATTGTGTAAACCATATCAAATGTCTGTGTTTAATGTACTTCATGAATTGTGTATATTAATGTCAAAATGTTTATGTCTAATGTAAAACATGTAATGTGTATCAAAAAATGTCATGTATGGTAAGTGAAATATATCAACTAAACCATATGTAGAATGCACAAAAACAAGGTATTGAAGTAAAACATGGTTTAAATCAAAGTTATGTTTTGTGGAACAAATGCATGCTATACTGATACAAACATCTATGCGGTATTGTAAAAATGCATACATCCAAGCCTTGAGACTGTGGCGATAAACCCTTAAACAAATTAAAGGTTTATCTAAGTTATGTATATCGAATTCGGTCATTCATTCCAATCCAAAAAAACCCAGGATTTTAGGAATGGGAGTTGTCAATTCCTATGGTACCACTACCTACTAACGAACGGCGTAGCTAATGTTAATGAATGTATTGTTCCATTTAAAACAAACCAAATGTCATACCAAAATGTAAACATGTGATGAAAACAATGTACTAAGTATGTAACAAGTGGACATACATAGCATGTGACGTGAAACAAATGTACTAAGTATGCACACAATGGACATACATAGCATGAAATGTAATGTAAAACAATGTACTAAATATGCACACAATGGGCATACATAGCATAAAATGTAATGTAAAACAATGTACTAAATATGCACACAATGGGCATACATAGCATAAACACAATGAAATCATGTACTATAAGTGTACTATTGAACATAACAAGCATATGATATGAAAACATGGAAAAGCATGAAAGTAACAAGTAGGCACATGTGTTTCACCCCAAAATGTTTGGAAAACAGTAAAAGAGGGGTCTATGTACTCACTTGAGATTGCTCAGTAGTCCTTGAGTAACAACCAAACAATGCTAGAGATCACGGATATCAAACGCCACCTAATATAGGTAACTATGTTAATAAACCGGACCTATATCGGAAGATCAGGTAGTATGAGGGTTTGTAAACCAAATGAGTGTAGGAACCCATGTAATATGATTTAACAAAGCCTACATACCAAAATGAAACCTAGCCTAAGTGCTTACGACCCATTACGACCAGTTTAGGTAGCTTATGCTACTTTAAAGCGTCGTTCACGTAAAACGCGTTCGGACCGCCTGACTAGTCCTATGACAAGTAAAATATGCCTTAACATGTCTAATATTGTAACCGAATCAGTTTAGATACCAAAAGTTATGTTTCATATGTTTAAAATGAATTTTGGCATAAAAAGGGCATTTTGGTAATTTACCTAAGGCATATAAACTACCTATCATACAACTACTTAAACGATGTGACCATAAGGTATAACCTTGGAAGGTTATTCCCTATACACTATGGTCACCTAATGTATTTGGTCGGATCCTAATGATCGACCAAATGGGTCGGGTTCGAAGGTATAAGCGATTTATTAGATCGCTTACCCTTACGACCCTAAACAACGTGGTAATCAGTAGGCATAGTCACAAGGGACTATAACCATTGTGATTACGCTCACGTTGCGAAGTTCAAACGAACTTCGCATTGACCATAAACTGGTTAATGCAGAAAGTCAAACAAAGTTTGACTTTCGGACTCGAAAAGCAATAAAAGAACGAAGGAACACTTACAAAGGGTCCCCGAATGCTAATCTTGATCAAAATAGCTCAGGTATGAAACAAAGGTTTCAACATAGAGCACTTTAGATCAGATTCTTGTGAGGAATGAGTGAAGTTGAGGTGGGTATTTATAGATTTCGGTTCACCGTTAGGATCGTTTCTTGGAAAAGGGGGCACGATCTAAGCCGTACACTTGTCGGAATGTTATGGTAGCTCATTTTGCCCCCACCACACGAGTTTGACATGTGGCCTTGCCCTTTGGGGGGTTTGAAAGGTTGTTAACAGCTGTTTAAACACTAAACCTAGTTCAGAAGGGGCCTCGCGTGACGCCTAGACCCCTCGCGTCACGCCTCGCCCTTATTTCTGCAGAATTTGCAGAAATGGTCCCTGCACATGTTTCGTTGCGTAACGGTACTTCTAACACCCGTCAAACCAAACTTAAAGCTCCACAAGGATGCCTAAACATTTTGGACATGAAACATGCTCAAAAATATGTCGGATGTTGGCTCGTTTGGTCGTACGAACGCGATGTTCGCTTAATTACGACGGTATGCGTATAAGCGCGAAAAACGATCCAAATTGCGTGAAGAATGGATTTTTCTCATGCCAAACACTAAAATAAAATATGTTAGTGCTTACATAAATTTTTGGATGTCCGGATGTATTCAGAACGTAAGTTATGCGCGAAAGTGCAAACTTGTGCACTTTTTGACGCTTTTAGTCCCTGAATGACCCAAAAGTTTATTTTAGCACACCGAACACCTCAAAGCCTATTTCTAAGCTATGTAAAGGATATTTATGGTATGTTTAACTTATGGTCATGTTCCGGAATGTCTGTTACAGTTCAAATTGGCATACTTTCGCAGTTTGTCAAATTTAGTCCCTGTAAGCGAATTAACTTGTTTTTTGCCGTACCGAAGCCTTCAAAACTTATTTCTAAGTTATGTAAATGTTATTTAAGGTATGTTAAGTATATGTTGATGTTCCGGAGTATTTTTTGCATTAAACTGATTACGTTTACGCACCAGTTTGCGTATAACTCTCCAGAAAGCGATATAGAGCTCGAAATTGGACAAAAGTCAAAACATGAAAAATGTAAAACATAACCAAACAAATATTGGGATCAAATAACATTGTTTTATTGATAATATAATTGTTTACAATGATTTCAGACACAAATGTTACATTTTACATTACCAGTATTAGAAATCCACATGTGCATCTATATGTATCAACATGAAATAAAGTGTTTTGGTACACTAATTTGAATACACTTTCCATTTCATCTATCATACCATCCATAATACACTACCATTACCTCCTACCATCCATAATACAATACCATTACCTCCTACCATCCATAATACAATACCATTACCAATATTTTCACTTTATTACATGTATGTAAACACCATTTATACCATCCAATCAACATATTACATCATAAATTGAAAACTATAACCAAACCATCAACCACTAGATATAACTAACCAAAAAACATGTATATGGGCCTACTTCTCCATTCAAAATCACAAACTTTTTGTACCAAAACACGTTATATCATGGTTATACCTCATGATGCACATGTGCATTTTGAATATTGGTAATGTAAAAAGTAGTGTATTACGAATGGTATTGTAAATTAAAGTGCAATTGTCTATTCCTGATAACGTATTACCGAATTTGTCGAAGTAATGAACATGTGCATGGATAACTGTTACTCGAAAAAAAAAAGTTTTTTTATGGTAACGAAATATAGCGATTTAAAAAAAAAATATTAAAAAAATAATTTTTTGAGTGCTTTTTTTATTTTTTTTGGATTTTATTTTGTGTTCACATTGGTTCTCGTAGTTCTCGCAATAAGGGTGGTTCTCGCATGAACCTTACCCTATATATATATATATATATATATATATATACTATATTATAATGCATGTGGGAGGGGTATTTTAAGATACCCAAAAATAAGAACTCCCCCCCCCCCCCTTTTTATTTATAGAAAGACCCCTAAAATGAGGGTAGTATGGACTTTTAAACACTATTTATTTTTTAGCCCCTAAACTTATTGCACTTAAATCCATGAGGTTTTAACAAAATAATAGATAATTAGTTACAATTCACCCCTCAACAACAAACTTATAATTTTTTAGGTATTCTTGACATATCTTATAAACTATACTGTTTAAAAAAATCCAAAGATAGCATGACGACCTACACATTTTTGCCGACGTTTCGGCAGTTGTCTTGTACAATATCGACGCATGGATTAAAAGGTACAAGTCGATAATGCTTTAATGTACAAGTGATTAAAGAAGAAAATAACAACTAATATTTTCAAAATAAATAAAGTTAAAATCTTTTTTGTACAAAATAAAGATAATATTACTGCCCTAAAATTATTTTTCTATTTAAGTATTTTCTACCTGTTCATTATTTCTTTACATACCTAATTATTTTTGCCTAATTGAGAATTGATGTGAACTACTACATGTTGCATATTCAAGGAATGAACCGACTTACCAATATTAGCATTGAAAACAATACTTAAAACACTCGAAGAACATTGCCAACATCAAACACAAATAAAACGACGGCTCGCATGCGAGCTAAATAGTTGCAATTACGGAAGGACATTTTAAAATATCCAAAAAATAAGAACAACCAACTATAATTCATGAGGGAATGACATTTTAAGATATCAAAAAATAAGAATTTTTTGGCTTTAATGCATAAAGTACAATCCTAAAATGAGGGTAAATTAGTCTTTTAAATAGTAATTACACTTTAATCCCCTATCCTAATTACATTTTAATTCCTTCATCTTTAACCAAATCCTAATAATTAATTAATAGTAACACTCCCCCCTCCAACAAAATTATAATTATTTTATGTATTTGTGTCATATCTTTTAAACTACAATGTTTTAAATACATCTGAAGATTCCGTGACAACCTGCTAATTTTTTGACATTTCGATGTTTGTTTTATTCAACATCGATGTGTGGATTAAAATGTGCAAAGAAGTAATGCCTTAATGTACAAGTGATTACTGCGATACAAAAAAACTACTTCTGGCTAATTATATTTCAAACAAATATAATGAATTTAATTTTAAAACTTAAACGTTAATGACATAATGAAATGGATATTGAATTTAATTTTAAGACTTAACACTCTGTTCCCGAGTCTCATTTAACAGGGGGAGAGGAAAGAAAAGAGAAGAAAATATAAAAAAACCATGTTCCCGAGTTTTTTAAGGATAGGAGGGGATGGAAAATGGAAGAAAATTTGTCCATATATTTATCCTCCCAAATTGGAGAGATTAGGAGAGAAAATATTATTAATTACTAAATTACCCTTATATCTAATTAAAATGTTTTATGTTTAAAGGGTATAATGGTAAAATAATTATTTTCTTTTCTTTTCCTCCTAACTCGGGAACACATAAAATGCTTGATTTCTTCTCCTTTCCTTTACTTTTCATTAAACTCGAGAACATGAAAAAAATCACATCTTTTCCTTCCTTTTCTCTCTTAATTTATTTTCCTTCCCCTCCCCCTGTTAAATGAGACTCGGGAACACAGTGTAAACGTTAATGACATAATGACACAGGCGGGAAAAAACAAAAACCCGAAAATCAAATTTCAAATTTCAAACCCACATATCTCTTTCTCTCTGTGATCAGATCTGCTCACATACTCTCTCTCTCTCTCTCTATTCACTATTAAATCAAAGAAGAAAACAATAGTTTGTTTACTTCAAGCTTGAAATTTGAATCACCGACATATAGCATATCCCCAAATCACCACAATTGCTACTCTTTATCTCTTTCTCTGTAAACATCATCGCTATAAAAGTTATGGTAAACTCAATCTAGGGTTCAAGCGGCTGACGGAGGCTGACCAAACAAGGGTTCCGACTACTAATTTATCTCTACACGTATGTTCTTCAGATTCATTCATGTATATCATGGGGACTCACGACCTGATTTATTTCAACACATATGTCCTCCTTGATGTAAGTTGCTTTTGTTTGTTGTCTGATGCCCCGGTTATTTTGTGGGGTAGTGTGTTGTGTATGTTCTTCCGTTTTTTAATAAAGTTCATCTTTCATAAAAGAAAAAAAAATCATAAGCTCTGCAGGTCGAAAGTCTTTCTGACTTCTACGAAAAGGGGATCTGAAATGTGACTCTGAAATCGACATTGTTGAGAAGTGGAGAGTTGATATTCCGTTCATGTATAAGGTGATTGTTGATTACAAATTTTAAGACCTAGTTATATTCTAATCCTTATTGGTGAAAATTGGGGATATGATATTTCAGTTTTAATTATGCAGGTTTGGTTTGCACCAAATTAGTGTTACCATTGTGGGAATGTGGCTTCAATATTGTGCTCCACCGAGAAAATGGTATTATAAATTTTCTTATTATAAATCAAATATATATATATTTGGGATTGTATCATTTTAGGTGCTTATGTTGTAATTTATGATGTTAATTGTTAGTTGAATGTGAAACTGGTATGGTTAAAAAAGAAAATGGATTATGTTTTTTTTTTTTTTTTTTGAATAATAGATCATTTTCATTCCAATCACCAGGGCAAATTACATAAGGATAGCAGGTAGACGAGCAACAAATTGCGCCGCCATCCCCTTATAGTCAACTTCTGAATGATAGTGTTTTTGTTTGGTAACATCTAGAACTTGTTGATTTGTGACTTTTTCTATGGTTAAAGAATTTGATGACACAAATAATAATCTATGAATTCAAGTTCTAAAGTTGAGCTTGCTATTGGCTTTAAATATCCTTATTGCATTTTCATTTTTGGTAGCATTTGCTACACCTTATAGTCAACTTCTAAATGATAGTGTTATTTTCCAAAATGGTGTTTGAAGGGATTGAGGAATGATCCACTTCAATGAGGTGCATTTGTGTAGAAGTTTGTAAATTTGGACATGTAGGTTTACGAACTCTCTTAGTTGGTTATGATAACTGCTCCTTTTGGCTTGAAGGTGTGTATGAAAATTGCAACAGGAGCCCAAGCTGAGTGTTTATTTGCTTATTTAGCAGCCATGACGACAAGATCAAAAGTAAGTTCTTTTTTTTGCATTTCATTTATATATTTTCAAATGTGTATAGAAATGCAATACTTTATATCTTTTTACTGTTAGTAATAAATCTTTTCTTTTTTTGCATCTAGCACGAGGATGCGGCTGCACAATCTGGTCACCCTGGTGTGTCCGCTAATGAAGTTGATGTGTGGTCCATGAAGCAACCAATGCTACTGATATATCAAAGTACTTTACACTATCCATTGAGTTAAGGAAAAGTATTCTTAACCAATTCTTGTATGAACTTTAAATTTCTCTTCTTTCTAATCAATATTATTGCTATAGTTGTAAGCGGTTTTTGGTACAATTACTTTTATAATATTAAGTTGACCATGTCAATAATAATTACCTTCATGATTTTAGATGCCGATATGTCACTTTTTGTTCTCATTCAGACTGTAAGAAGAGGATGAAGACATGGCCATTAAACCTGAAGATGTATCTTGTGCATATACAAACTGTAAGAAAAAAGACACAATGAGATGAAGAAATGAACAACGTTGTCACTGAATTCTACTTCCATTAGCGGATTTGGTAACGACCACCAAGCAGGTAAAGTTAGCTAGCAAACCATTCACTAAAAAAACCCTTAAGGCCACTTTTGAGGTACTTCCATGGTATTTACAATGTTCATTCAAGTTGAACTTGATTCTGATGAAGATCCAAATGAGTATCTTGCATATGGTAACTGAGTAGCTATTAAATAGGTGGTTTGATAAACTAAATCTTGTAAGCTACTTTTGTACAAAGGTGTCAATTTGGTGAAAATGAATTGACTTTTAATTTTATTGTCATCTTTGTTTTGTGTATTTTTGAAAAATTTGGTGAATTCTATGTTGTTTTTAACTGGGATTTAACCAGAAGTGAGTGTACAACTCAATAGTTTTTAATTTTTATAGTAACATTTGTAGTCCTTAAGCTAAAGTTATGAGGAGAACCAAGAAAGAAATAAGAATTTACTTTGGATTTTGTGGCATCCCATATCGGATGGAGAAGCAATATAGACAAAGGAAGTTGGCTATAAATATGGAAGGGAAGTTAACTAAGGAGGCCGACCCAAAGTTAGTGAAGGTTTGAAGTCCCTTTAAGACTAACGTGTTTTGTTGTCTTGAAGGCATTCTTTAGGTTTATGAGTTGTTTATAATTTATTTATCAATTTTTAGATGGACCAAAGAAAGAAATACATATTGGAAAATTTAATAAAATCTAGCCTATTTGATCCATAACATTGGCTATGCCTAAGCAATATCCTATATAGCAAACTTTACTATAGTTATAGTTAAGCACTATAAATTTCTATAACTAAACAGACTTTGCACACTTCTTTAGAAATAAAGTTGGGTTGGTATGAAAAAAATTAAAAAGATGAGAAAATGTTCATTTTTAAGCACTATAGTTATAGTTAAGCACTATAAACTTCTATAACTAAACAGACTTTGCACACTTATTTAGAAATAAAGTTGGGTTAGTATGAAAAAAATTAAAAAGATGAGAAAATGTTCATTTTTAAGTGTTGAGTATAATATAATTAATTAATATTATGATACTAAATTTTGTGATGAATGTGAGATGTGAAGATAAAAAATGTGATGAATGTGTGATTTGAAGATAAAAAGTGTGTTTGTAGGAGGTGGGTTTTTTCACATTTCACACTGAATAAAATGTGTCATGGTAATGTGAAGTGTGAACCAATGGCATTATTGTAAAATCTCGCCAAATTTAGTTAAAGATGTATACATGGTCGCCATTCGATCCCTTTGCACCATATCATCTCTTTTCGCCGCCCCCATGTCTGCTAGAATCTTGACTTTCCCGCCGCATCGCGCGAGCACCTTACTAGTATATATATATATATATATATATATATATAAACGAGATCAGGAGAAAACACCCTAAAGTGTGAGAACGGTGATCGAACACGTGGGTTGGATATAATCAGGGTGCGAGGGGCTTTTTTGTCTTTTTAAACTTCTTTTTTCCCAATTTCGTGTGTCACATGCTGCTTCATTTTTAGCGTCTACGATTATTTTGGCGTTAATTAGATTCATTAACTACTTGGCGTTTTACTGTTTTTTTTATTTGTCTCATTGAATTAATTGTTTTTATGTCACATAGATAATTTTTTTTGGCGTTATGGGTTTCCCAGGTCAATTTTTTAACGTTCGTGGCGTTGTTAATAATTCATTACCATTCATTAATATTTCATAAGATTACAATAAGACTAAATCAAAATAAACTAATAGTCGCTTGTGTATGGGATTAGATCAGAGTTGTACCCATTGCTTTGTTTGTGACAACTCGAAATTCCAAGGTCCTTTACGTATATGCTACTTCTAGTCACGTTCTGTCATACGTCGTAATTGTGTATTAACTATGTGAAACTCTAATAAAAGATGATTGTTGTGAGAAACTTTTATATGGTTAAGTAATTGTATTTTTGAACCTAGTCGCTACATCGTACACATTCTGCTTGGGTCGATCCCCTCATTTGTATCCTTGGTTGTTCACGGCCCAATAATCACGAGCCCGAAATGGAGCCAATGAATGGGCCCGGCTCATCTATGCACATACCACCCTTAACCTTGTGAAAGGCCTCCATAATCGAACTTAATCAAAAGATTAGCTGTGGTACCCACGGAAAATCCACAATCCCCCTGAGTTAACATCTTGCCATTTTGAGATTACTTGTCAAATTCCGGGACGAAATTTCTTTCAAGTTGGGGATGACGTGACAATCCGAGAATTCAAGGTCTTTCCCATACACATCACTGAATCATGTTTATACAATTTGGTTTACGTGGTGTCATTTGTAGTTTATCTGATTGATTAATGTTTTGTGCTTTGGTGTTAAATGTTATATATTAAGTTTATGTGATTAATTAATAGTTATGTGTTATCTGTGGTGTAAATTATAGTGTAATTAAGATGTAATATAGGTTATTCGCCACTAGTCAACCCTGATGAAACATGGGACTTTCGTCACAGACCCCTAGCGACGAAAAACCTAGATATTCGTCACTCACAGACTCGACGAAATGCATCTTTCGTCTATGGGGGTTTTTCGCCATAAGGGCCTTCGGCCCATGAAGTTGCGGCCCAACATGTCACGTTTAAAACATAAACTTTTGATAAGGTAACTGTCAGTTGGAAACTAAAAACCCTAAACTTCCCTACACCCTTGCATACTCGGCGGCAACCTCCTCTCCCCCTCTCGGAATCCTTCTTGACTTCTGCTCACATTTGGTTAGTGTACGATTGCTTGATTTAACTCTCTTGTTATATTCAACTGTATGATCATATGTTATTTAGGAAAAATTGTGTTCCTGTATGCGAGAATAGGGTATGATCTAGGGTCTTCGATAAATATCATGATGAGGTAGGATTTGAATGTTTCATGTACACTAGATCTGATAGATAACATAGTTCTATATGTTTGATTAATCGACAAACTGTTACAATATGACAATGGGATCTTGAATGACCGACGGGGAATGGGATTTACGGGTTATGCATGGGCTAATGGGTCATTATTCATATGAATCGACTATTGTGGATTGTGAGACGTAGATCCATTTTGTATGACTAAGCGATATATAATAGCTAAGGCTGATCTTAATCATGAGTGATAATATGATTTGGTTAACTAGTTTGATCCGATTGAATTAAAGGTCATGCGTTTGTTGTTGTTGTTATGATGATTGGTTATATTAGGGTTTGCTAGAATGTAAGCAATAACCGTCGTTTGATGTGATTCTTTAGAAATTGTATAACCGCTAACTGTTAATTGATCAAGGTATTATGTAACTCGACAAAACATAGGGGTATTTCATCAAATCCTGTATCGACGAAATATGGGTATTTCATCGGAGTTAGTTATGACGAAATATGGGAATTTCGTCAGGGTTGTTTATGACGAAAGATAGGGATCTTCATCATAAGGAAAACAGATCGGGCTTGGGCTTGGGTAGATAGCCTAGTTAACTGTTGTGGGTTATTGCATGTTATACATAGGATGTGATCACATGTGTGAACTGAGTATATGCTATGTAATGTACTATGATCTTGTGATAAATGTAAACTGTGATCGATTATAAAACCGATGTTATTGGTAACCATTGTTGGGAACAGGAACTACGTATAAACGTGCATGAAATCTAGATGCTTGCTATATGTTATGTGACAACAGTACTACGTGTGACTTGTTGAATACGTGAATTGGATGTGTGTTTACGAAACTGACTATTCTTGGTAACCACGGTAGGGTATGGTTGGCCAACTTGGAACGGGTAATGTAATGTAACATACCGAGTAATCTAAGGTGAGTTCATTCCTCTTGAGCATGCGTCCCGGTGGTTGGGACAGTCATTGGGTATCCCTAAGAGTGATGGGTTTTTTTGGGTAAATCAAATGGGTATTCCTGAGAGGGATTCGTCCTGTGGTTGAAATCTGGAATGTTGGATAATACACTCGTCCTATCACCTTTAAGTCCCATCTTTTGTTACCGGAGAGGTAACGGGGTATTAGTTGGTAGCGCTACTTAAGTTTGGCACCCTCACCCCGTACCGGAGAGGACGGGTGTGAACTAATGACCCAGTCATGCCCAGTGCTTTGATAGGAGCACTGGGGAACGGGCAAAACATACATCACTAGCCGTCTTGTATCCGAGGTATTATCAACATTGTAATTAATGAACGGAATTAAACACTTGGTAACTAACGTTTTCATAAAACTATGAACTCACCAGCGTTGTCTGATACACGTGTGTGCATGCTCGCAGGTTATAGGTATGTGTGGATGTGGAACTTGCTGTCTGGGACGCTGGAGTGGTCATGGGTCGAGATACATGGAATCACGAGACGAGTCTAATGGTTATCATACACATGGTTTATTAAACACTTAACTAACGATTTATGCTTCCGCTGAATACGATGATTTGTAATTACTGTTTTGCAACACTTTATGTTAATGAATGAAAGTTTCATTTAAAATCTTGTATGAGTTCAATATGATTGGTGGCTAGATCCTGGTACGTCACACGCCTCGGGGGGGGGGGGGGTTCCGCTTGAGGTATTTTTGGGGGTGTGACAGTTTGGTATCAGAGCCACTGGTTATAGTGAACTTGGTTTTAAAAACGTTTTTTTTTATAAAACCAGACTATAACAGAACTGTTCTGAAAACGAGAATACGACCATGACACTCAGCTCCAGATTGCAAGGTTCGTCTTTTCATTTGTGGTATACATTACATGATTAGTGTACACTTGTTTACGTTGTAGCATACGGACACACGCTCGTCACTATAGTATAATTGCTTGTTTACTCTATGATGCGTGGTTGGTGTGTCGTAGTCATTAGATCTTTGTGATCTTATCGTTTTGATAACCTTTGGTTGGCATTCGAGTTTGAGGAACCATTTGACATGAGTTAGGAGGAACTGAGATGAGCATGCAAATCGCAATATTATTGTGGGTGCACACATAATAATAATAATGTGGGGTGCATGCGAGTCCCAGTGAGCCTTAACGAGTGAAGAAGGGGTTCTGTTCTGTTATTTGATCAATGAGAAACGTAACAAATCCATCGGAGTCGTAGTAGTGATTGTCTCCTACTCGAACGCGATTTTTTCACTCCTTTCTGAACCCTTATGAATCTCGATGCTATCGAGTATTGCCTGAACACCCATCTGAACGCCTAACGAACTGTGTAGAATGTTAGGTGCTTGCATGAACATCCCTGAGTTGGATGCCGCAACGTTGAATGATTGGTATATACTCTTCTCACTTATATTCGTTTACTGGAAGTCAACATATCGACGCCTTAGATCTTGAAATGCGATCACTTCTGCAACACTCTAGCAACATACCGTGTATTACTCAATCAACTTGCAAGAATGATGGACAAGAGGATGAGCATGGTACCTTACCGATCTCAGTATTAGGACGACCCTGATTACCGGCAACGAACACCAGCAAATCGACTACAATCGAATTCTTAACCCTAGTCAGCAACTCATGGGAGTCAACTCTTGCGATGATAAGAGATTATATTGTGGAATGTGTGACTAACAACACAGTGTTTAGCGTTTTAGGACGTGGCTCAGAATGTGAAAAGATGGGTCCGATTGGTGAAAGGTCGTAGAGCTCCGTTTCAAGCAATAATGTGACATCTGTGTATTTTAACCCTTGTACTGTTTCGAACAACTTTTTATTTAATAAAATATGATGTTTCAATTTCAATATGTGTTTAATTATTTGTGACATTAGTACGTTTTCAATCATTGTTCAATTCCGAACTCTCAAACCTGTTTTGGAAGTGAAATCATAAACCGTTACGTAAACATAATCAGTTTAATGCGACGTACACTTTCGAACTGTGACATAAGCCAAACATACCCTAAAAAACCCTTTACATAACTTAGAAATAAGTTTCGAAGGATTCGGTATGGCAAAAACATGTTTATTCGAACTTTAGAACTATTTACGACAAAACTGCGAAACGAACGTTGGTGACCGCCCGGATAATATTTAAATCCCGAAAATATTCTGTTATGATTAAAATTTTATTTTTAATCAGGTTCGTGTTAAAAAATAAATTAAAACGCTTAAAAACGTTACTTTTCAAGTTTAAGCGCGTACCGCGTGTTACTGAGCAACACAATGCTTCTACTACAAAACGTGGACAACGCAGCAAGTCTCGGCAACTGAAATTTATTTTAGTAATATTTTGGCGAGTTTATTTTTATAGAATAATAAAAATAATTTAGAACGCCATAAACCGGGATTTAAACGCTAGAAAAAATACCCGGTATCTAGTTAAATACCTGTTTTTATCTAATTTACCAAACAAAATTACATTTAACCCCCCCCCCTCTCAAACTTATGGTCACCTTATGTGGCCCCCACCAAAATATTTCCAAGATCTTATTCATATTCTATTTGATCTTTGTGTGGACACTTGTTGATGCATGCTCTCCTTAGGTCTTCCATATATCTTATATAATCTTTCAAGATCTTCATACTTCACTCAACCTTCTCCTCTCTCTCTCTCCTCCATAACCGTCCACACCATCACCTTCACCATATTCATCTTTGCAACTTTGTTCTTCATAATCAAGCTCCTTTTCAAGCATATTTCAAGTTGGTGTGAAGATACAAAGGAGTTTCCAAGGTGTTTTCAAGTGATTTCATGCTCCATATCATCAAAATCTTATCCAAAAACTCTCTTGAATCTTGAAGGTATAAAATTTATGTTTAAATCATACACTTGATTCTTGGTTGTTCTTGATGATTGGAAGTTTCTCTTGAATCTTGGAATTTTTCACAAACTTGAAATCTAAAAAGAAATGGGTCTTGATACAAAATAAAAATGGTGGTGTATATGTGTGTATATAACCGTACACATATAAATGTGTGTATGATATTTGAGTTTGATTTTTGATAAATACTTGTTTAAGTTGTTGCTTGTTCTTGAATGATAGTTAAAATGCAAGTGTTTGAAGATTTGTGCATGATATGGTGAATGTTCAAACAAATCAGTAAATAAACATGAATAAATTACATATTTGATTCATTTTAATATATATGAAAAGATGATAATATAATAGTGTGCTTTAGACACTTGTACATGAGAATACATGTTGATTTAAAGCTCAAGAAATGGTAAAAAGTGATTGTATGACAAAAATGATTTAGAACAGATTATAAACACTAAAAATAACATTATTTGGTATATTATAATGGCATGAAACTTTGTCATAGGTTTGATAGCTTTGCATGTTGTACATATAGCTTAGAAAGTGGTAAAATATGTGAAATTTGCATGATTTATATGCTTTATGTGAGACCTGAACTATCATGAGTATAACCACTATTTTATTCAGAAAATAACATGGGTTATGTTAAAATATCAAGTCGTTTCGATTTGGGATGGTTAGGGTAACATTTGATGCAAAACTATACGGTAAAACGGTTAAAAATCGGCTTTTCGGAGGATTTTTATAAAACTGTTTTAGATCAGTAAGTAAACTGATATTTTTGATATAAAAATAATTATTTAAACTTATATTAAGTTTACTTGGTGTTTGGTTAGTCATACGTGACTTCCGACGCCCAAAAATGTTACCGAATCGCTAAAATAAGTGTTTTTCGACATACACTATAATGGGTTGTTCATGGGTAAATTTTATGTGTTACAATGTGTTATGTGTTTTATAATATGTGTATGATGACATGTTTATAGTTGACAAGATTATGTGTGTTACGATATTTATATTATGTCACAAAAAGTATATATTACGACGCGCAAATCGTAGATATATTTAATATGATGGGGGTCACCAATAAAATCGTTCAAGTCGCAAAGCTTTTTAAAATATATATGAACTCATATATATATATATATAAATACACCAATATAATAAAAAATAATAACTTTTCGAGAAATCTCAAAGTTATGTGAAAATTCTAAGTATCGGAGAAACTTATGTATTTTTGTGAGTTTTGATTATTAAATCATTCTTATTTTATTTTGGACGAATAAACAATTTGAGGGATTGTGTTAACATATAAAAACGCACCCAAAGGTGAGTACATAGATCCCCTCTTTTTACATGTTTTGTGGTCACTATGTGAGTACATAGTTCCCCTATTTTACTGTTTTCGATTGTTTTGGGGTGATTCATATGTATCAAAACGATTTCGATATTTTAACGATGATTTCAAAAACGATTAAGATGGTTTATACTAAATTAATAACGATTTCAACAATGTGAACGAACTTGTTGGTTGTAGTTACATAACGAACGACATTCATTAATTTTGGCCGAACCGACCAGTATTAGGTTATGGTACCATAGGATCTGAAAAATCCCGTTATCAGACTGCACCCATGGTTATGTGTGGGTTATGTGGGTAACGACTGAATCTGTGATTGTTAACTTACCCTTTGGTGGATTGTTAATGTGAGAAGCGAGATAGTCGAGTCACGAAGGTTTGAATGTTATTAGCGAGACGACCAAAAATAGTTTTCACGATTAAAACGAGGTTGATTTAAATGATTTAAATGAGTTAACGATTTTGAAACGATGTCACTTAACGATGTTTTTGAAAGGATATAAATCATACGAGTTCTATTAACGAGTTAATACGAGATGTTTTACAATTTGGTTTACTAAAACAAATGCTTTTGGGTTAAGAATCTTGGCTACGAGGTCTTATAAATTATAACCCGCTTGATTTGATGTAGTTAATTATGTTGCAATATTATACTCTTATCAAAACAAGGTCTTTAATAAGGTATTGCAACATGTAAACTAGCCATAAATCCGATACTCTTATAAAACCTATGTACTCGCCAGCATTTCTTTGCTGACTTTGTTTTTACATATGTTTCAGGTGATGTTGCTTGATGTTGATTGCTAGGATGCAAGAATCACATAGGATCTGGACGAGGCCTTAGTAACATAATAACAATGATAGTCGATATATAACTTGTTTGTTTCATGCTAAAACAACGTATATTACTTAACGTATAAATAAAACGAAATTCTTTTGTATCCATGGTTGTGAAACAATAATTCTGTTACAACACTCCCCGACGTTTCCGCCACGATTTGTTGTTTTACGTGGTCGGGATGTGACAGAAGAGTTGGTATCAGAGCCAATGGTTATAGGGAATTAGGTTATTAGTAATGATTTGACCTAGACTATAACTTTCTAGGACCCCAACGCAAGTTGATTTGCGTTTAGATTTAAAAAAAAATCGTCACCTACCCTTAGGTGATAACCACAACGAGAACACAAAATCTGAATCTGCTTCGAAAATTAATCATCCGTTCTAGGATGATTGATTACTAGGTTTTGAACCCTCTGTTATAAGGTTTTGAACCCTTCCAGTTTGACTCATTTTTGGCTTAGTGCCTTCTGAGTTTTCAAAATCTCGTCAAAGTTTGGGTCTAAATAATGTGAACACGTGCAAACTGGAAGAGTGAATGCCTGTACCCTGAGTTTTCCGTCTAAGGCTAGAGTGTTCGTACAAATCCACATAATAGGACTAGTCACTCTTACCTGGGAACTCTTAGGGTGAGTGTTCACTTATAGGCTAGCATGTCTTCGCGATACATTATTTTGACTCATTACTTTGATTAGTCACTGCGTGTCGTTTCTTTGTTCGAGGTAACGAACAAATGATCGCCTTCCTTATGTTTCGTCGATATTTTCAATATCTCTTTTGTTATTCCTAATTGTCGACCTCACTCGTTTCTCATATTTCCTTGTTAGACAATGCCTCCTCGAAGTGATGCACAATCTTTTACTGCTGAAGAAGTCGCAGCCCTTGTCTCTCAGTAAATGGTTGCTGTGCTTCCAGGCGTTGTGACCCAAATCCACGAGCTATACAACAACAATAATAATAACAATGCACAATGTAATTTCAAGAATTTCAATTCTGCTAAGCCGCTAAAGTTTTCTGGGTCACAAGGAGCAACTGCGCTCCTTCAATGGTTCGAAAGTATCGAGAGCACATTCAGACATGTGCAATGTCCGGATAGGTGTAAGGTTGAATTTGCATCTAGTGTGTTTGAGAAGCGTGCTCTTACATGGTGGAACGGAGTGATGCGTGATAGGGGTGCCGAAGTGGCATTGGCACAAACATGGGAAGAGCTTCGAGCTCTCATGATGAAAGAGTTTTGTCCCCGTCATGAAATCCGAGCTTTGGAACGAGAGTTTGACGATCTAAAACAAGATGGGGGAGAACACCGTGCGTAAACGGATCGATTTGAGGAACTCAGTCTTTTGTGTCCTACTATGGTTACCCCGTTGGAGAAAGCGATAGAGAGGTATATCGATGGTTTACCCGATTCCATACAGGATATTGTGACTGGCGTTAATCCTACTACTGTTCGTCATGCGATCGAGTTATCTGCTACCCTGACTGAGTCGCAAGTCAGGAAGGGTAAACTTACCTGCAAGGGTGATAAGAAGAAGTCGACCGAATCTGTCAATGAAAAGGGTAAGGGTAAGAAAGGTGAGTCGTCGAAGAAGTCGAGAAAGCGAAAGGGTGCTCAGAACTTTGCAGTTACTGCTCAGAACCCTCAGAATCCACCAGCTCAATCGCCTGTGAAGAAAGCGTATGCTGGTACCACACCTCATTGTGCTCGCTGCAACGGTCATCATGTTGCACAACAAGCTTGTAAGCAAAGCATAACGTGTGGTAAGCTTGGGCATCTGGCCAACATCTGTCGTTTGGGTCAGAATCAGATTGTTCAGAATCAAGCTCTAGTTCAGGGGAATGCTGCTAGATTCCCACCGGGTTCATGTTTCAATTGTGGAGAGTTTGGTCACTTCCGCAACAACTGTCCGAGGTTGGCAAATGAAAATGCGAATCCGAACGTGAAAGTCAACGCGAATGCGAATCCCGCTCGTGGACGAGCATTCAATCTGAATGCAAACGAGGCTCGAGCTGAAAACCTCGTTGTCAATGGTACGTTTCTTGTTAACAATCGACCTGCATCTATTCTTTTTTATTCTGGTGCCGATAGAAGTTTTGTTTCATTATCTTTTGAACCTTTGCTTGCGATACCTAGAACTAAACTGAGGAAACCCTTATCTGTCGAAGTTGCTACTGGTAAACCTCTTGTTCTCGATTCTGTTATTCGTGATTGTCAGTTAAACCTTGATAACCATCATTTTCCCATTGACCTCACGCCGATGCAACTTGGGAGTTTCGATATTATCATGGGGATGAATTGGTTAACCAAACATCATGCTGAGGTGGTTTGTTTCGATAAGATTGTTCGTATTCCTCTTCCGTCTGGCGATGTTCTGGAAGTTCGTGGCAAGAAGCCATCTGGAGGTTTGAAGCTTATGTTGTGTATAAAGGCCCAAAGTTATTTGCGAAAAGGATATGTTGCTCTCCTGGCACATGTCACCGAGGAGAAAGGTAAGAGCAAGAGTATTCAGGATATTCCGATTGTTCGGGATTATCTAGAGGTGTTTCCCGATGAACTGCCTGGTTTGCCTCCAGTTCGTCAAGTCGAGTTTCATATTGACCTTGTACCAATGCTAACCCGATTGCAAAAGCACCTTATCGTCTTGCACCGTCGGAGATGCAAGAGTTATCGAAACAGCTTCAAGAGTTGTCTGATAAAGGATTTATCCGTCCGAGCTTTTCGCCTTGGGGAGCTCCTGTCCTCTTTGTGAAAAAGAAAGATGGATCTTTTCGAATGTGTATCGATTATCGTGAGCTTAATAAGCTTACCATCAAGAATCGATATCCCCTGCCTAGAATTGATGATCTCTTCGACCAGCTGCAATGTGCTTCATGCTTTTCCAAGATCGATCTGCGATCTGGGTATCATCAACTCCGTGTACTTGAAGAAGATATTCCCAAAACTGCATTCCGTACGAGATATGGGCACTACGAGTTCACTGTCATGCCTTTTGGTTTGACAAATGCCCCAGCTATCTTCATGGACTTAATGAATAGGGTTTGTAAACCTTATTTAGATAAGTTCATCATTGTGTTCATCGACGATATTCTCATTTATTCAAAGTCTCGAGCCGACCACGAGCAACACCTTCGTTTGACCTTGGAACTTTTGAAGAAGGAACAACTTTTTGCTAAATTCTCCAAGTGTGAATTTTGGCTTAGAGAAGTTCAGTTTTTGGGTCATCTAGTCAACGAGTAGGGTATTCATGTAGATCCATCCAAGATAGCTGCTATTAAGGATTGGAATACACCGACGACACCTACAGAGATTCGATCATTTCTTTTTCTTGCTGGTTATTATCGTTGATTCATTTCTAATTTCTCAAAAATCGCGGTTCCACTCACTGCTTTGACTCAGAAAAATAAACCTTTTGAGTGGGGACCTAAGCAAGAAGAAGCATTCCAAACGCTGAAACGGAAGCTCTGTGATGCTCCTGTTTTATCTCTACCTGAGGGAAACGATGATTTTGTTGTCTATTGTGACGCGTCGAATCTAGGACTTGGTTGCGTTCTTATGCAACGAGGTAAAGTCATAGCTTATGCATCTAGACAGCTGAAAATTCACGAGAAGAACTATACGACTCATGATCTTGAATTAGGAGTTGTGGTCTTCACACTTAAAATATGGAGAGACTACCTCTATGGAACGAAGTGTGTGGTTTTCACAGACCACAAAAGTCTCCAGCATATTCTCAATCAGAAGGAGCTAAACATGAGGCAACGATGTTGGGTTGAACTCTTAAATGATTATGATTGCGAGATCCGCTACCATCCTGGTAAGGCGAATGTCGTAGCCAATGTGCTTAGTCGAAAGGAACGAGTCAAGCTTCATTATGTTCGAACTCTATCTGATATTCAATCTCGTGTCCTTTAAGCTCAATGATCTTGTGTGATCAAAGACTTATTGAAATATGAGCTACCACTTCAACTCGAACTTAAACTCGAAACGAAGGACGATGGGTTGCTATATTTCAAGGACCGTTTATGGATTCCGAAACAAGACGATCTTCGCACCTTGGTAATGGACGAATCTCACAAGTCTCGATATTCTATCCATCCTGGTGCTGATAAAATGTGCAAGGATCTTCGTACTCAGTTCTGGTGGCCTGGTATGAAGAAGGATGTTGCCTTGTATGTATCGAAATGCCTAACTTGTCTCAAAGTCAAGGATGAACATCAACGACCTTCTGGTTTGCTTGTACAACCAGAGATACCGGTTTGGAAGTGGGAGAACATTGCAATGGATCTCATCACTAAGTTACCGCGTACATCTAAAGGTCACGATGCTATTTGGGTTGTTATCGATCGATTAACGAAATCAGCTCATTTTATACCGATTTGCGAGGACCTATCTGCTGATAAACTTGCAAAGATTTATGTTGATGAGATTGTATCACGGCATGGTGTTCCTTTGGATATCATTTCCGATCGTGATGCTTGGTTTTCATCTCATTTTTGGAAGACCATGCAATCTGCTTTGGGAACCCAACTGAATCTAAGCACTGCATATCATCCCCAAACAGATGGACAATCTGAGAGAACGATTCAAACTTTGGAGGATATGCTTAGGGCATGCGTGATAGACTTTGGTGGTAATTAGGATTCTCATCTTCCACTGATCGAGTTCTCTTACAACAACAGTTATCATGCTAGTATTAATATGGCACCATTCGAAGCTCTCTACGGTCGAAAATGTCGTTCACCTGTCTGTTGGAATGAGATCGGTGAAGCTCAGCTTACTGGACCTGAGCTCATTCTGGAAACAGCAGACAAAATCAAGAAAATCTGCGATAATCTTGTGACAGCTCGAAGCCGTTAAAAGATTTATGCGGATATGTGACGCAAGCCCTTAGAATTTCAAATCGGAGACCGTGTCCTACTCAAGGTGTCACCTTGGAATGGAGTGGTGAGATTTGGAAAGAAAGGAAAACTTGCACCCCGATATGTTGGACCATTTAAGATTGTTGAAAGAATTGGAAAGGTTGCCTATCGACTAGAGCTACCTCCAGAGCTTGGAAATATTCATCCGACTTCTCACGTGTCCAATTTGCGAAAGTGTTTAGCTGATGCTGATCTTCACATTCCTCTCGATGAGATTCAAATCAATGAAACGATGCACTTTGTCGAGAAACCTGTGGAGATAGTGGACCGTACATTCAAACAGTTGAAGAACAAACGGACTCGATTGGTCAAAGTTCACTGGGAATCCAAACGTGGCCCCGAAGTTTACTTGGGAACGTGAGGACCAGATGAAGACGAAATATCCGCATTTTTTTCACAAGTTTCCTCTAAGTAAAAATTTCGGGACGAAATTTCCTAAAGTAGGGGAGACTGTGACATCTGTGTATTTTAACCCTTGTACTGTTCCGAACAACTTTGTATTTAATAAAATATGATGTTTCAATTTTAATATGTGTTTAATTATTTGTGACATTAGTACGTTTTCAATCATTGTTCAATTCCGAACTCTCAAACCTGTTTTGGAAGTGAAATCATAAACCGTTACGTAAACATAATCAGTTTAACGCAACGTACACTTCGAAACTGTGACATAAGCCAAACATACCCTAAAAAAAACCCTTTACATAACTTAGAAATAAGTTTCGAAGGATTCGGTATGGCAAAAACATGTTTATTCGAACTTTAGAACTATTTACGACAAAACTGCGAAACGAACGTTGGTGACCGCCCGGATAATATTTAAATCCCGAAAATATTCTGTTATGATTAAAATTTTATTTTTAATCAGGTTCATGTTGAAAAATAAATTAAAACGCTTAAAAACGTTACTTTTCAAGTTTAAGCAGGTACCGCGTGTTACTGTGCAACACAGTGCTTCTACTGCAAAACGCGGACAACGCAGCCAGTCTCGGCAACTGAAATTTATTTCAGTAATATTTTGGCGAGTTTATTTTTATAGAATAATAAAAATAATTTAGAACGCCATAAACCGGGATTTAAACACTAGATAAAATACCCGGTATCCAGTTAAATACTTGTTTTTATCTAATTTACCAAACAAAATTACATTTAACCCCCCCCCCCCCTTCTCAAACTTACAGTCACCTTATGTGGCCCCCACCAAAATATTTCCAAGATCTTATTCATGTTCTATTTGATCTTTGTGTGGACACTTGTTGATGCATGCTCTCCTTAGATCTCCCATATATCTTATATAATCTTTCAAGATCTTCATACTTCACACTTCACTCAACCTTCTCCTCTCTCTCTCTCCTCCATAACCGTCCACACCATCACCTTCACCATATTCATCTTTGCAACTTTGTTCTTCATAATCAAGCTCCATTTTAAGTATATTTCAAGTTGGTGTGAAGATACAAAGGAGTTTCCAAGGTGTTTTCAAGTGATTTCAAGCTCCATATCATCAAAATCTCATCCAAAAACTCTCTTGAATCTTGAAGGTATAAAATTTGTGTTTAAATCATACACTTGATTCTTGGTTGTTCTTGATGATTGGAAGTTTCTCTTGAATCTTGGAATTTTTCACAAACTTGAAATCTAAAAAGAAATGGGTATTGATACAAAATAAAAATGGTGGTGTATATGTGTGTATATAACCGTACATATATAAATGTGTGTATGAGATTTGAGTTTGATTTTTGATAAATACTTGTTTAAGTTGTTGCTTGTTCTTGAATGATAGTTAAAATGCAAGTGTTTGAAGATTTGTGCATGATATGATGAATGTTCAAACAAATCAGTAAATAAACATGAATAAATTACATATTTGATGCATTTTAATATATATGAAAAGATGATGATATGATAGTGTGCTTTAGACACTTGTACATGAGAATGCATGTTGATTTAAAGCTCAAGAAATGGTAAAAAATGATTGTATGACAAAAATGATTTAGAACAGATTATAAAAACTAAAAATAACATTATTTGGTATATTATAATGGCATGAAACTTTGTCATAGGTTTGATAGCTTTGCATGTTGCACATATAGCTTAGAAAGTGGTAAAATATGTGAAATTTGCATGATTTATATGCTATATGTGAGACCTGCACTATCATGAGTAGAACCACTATTTTATTCAGTAAATAACATGGGTTATGTTAAAATATCAAGTCGTTTCGATTTGGGATGGTTAGGGTAACATTTGATGCAAAACTATGCGGTAAAACGGTTAAAAATCGGCTTTTCGGAGGATTTTTATAAAACTGTTTTAGATCAGTAAGTAAACTGATATTTTTGATATAAAAATAAGTATTTAAACTTATATTAAGTTTACTTGGTGTTTGGTTAGTCATACGTGACTTCCGACGCCCAAAAATGTTACCGAATAGCTAAAATAAGTGTTTTTCGACATACACTATAATGGGTTGTTCATGGGTAAATTTTATGTGTTACAATGTGTTATGTGTTTTATAATATGTGTATGATGACATGTTTATAGTTGACAAGATTATGTGTGTTACGATATTTATATTATGTCACAAAAAGTATATATTACGACGCGCAAATCGTAGATATATTTAATATGATGAGGGTCACCAATAAAATCGTTCAAGTCGCAAAGGTTTTTAAAATATATATGAACTCATATATATATATATATATATATATATATATATATATATACACCAATATAATAAAAAATAATAACTTTTCGAGAAATCTCAAAGTTATGTGAAAATTCTAAGTATCGGAGAAACTTATGTATTGTTGTGAGTTTTGATTATTAAATCGTTCTTATTTAATTTTGGACGAATAAACAATTTGAGGGATTGTGTTAACATATAAAAACGCACCCAAAGGTGAGTACATAGATCACCTCTTTTTACATGTTTTGTGGTAACTATGTGAGTACATAGTTCCCCTATTTTACTGTTTTTGATTATTTGGGGTGATTCATATGTATCAAAACGATTTCGATATTTTAACGATGATTTCAAAAATGATTAAGATGGTTTATACTAAATTAATAACGATGTCGACAATGTGAACGAACTTGTTGGTTGTAGTTAAATAACGAACGACATTCATTAATTTTGGCCGAACCGACCAGTATTTGGTTATGGTACCATAGGATCTGACAAATCCCGTTATCAGACTGCACCCATGGTTATGTGTGGGTTATGTGGGTAACGAATGAATATGTGATTGTTAACTTACCCATTGGTGGTTTGTTAATGCGAGAAGCGAGATAGTCGAGTCACGAAGGTTTGAATGTTATTAGCGAGACGACCAAAAATAGTTTTCACGATTAAAACGATGATGATTTAAACAATTTAAACGAGTTAACGATTTTGAAACAATGTCACTTAACGATGTTTTCGAAAGGATATAAATCATACGAGTTCTATTAATGAGTTAATACGAGATGTTTTACAATTTGGTTTACTAAAACAAATGCTTTTGGGTTAAGAATCATGGCTACGAGGGGTTATAAATTATAACCCGCTTGATTTGATGTAGTTAATTATGTTGCAATATTATACTCTTATCAAAACAAGCTCTTTAATAAGGTATTACAACATGTAAACTAGCCAATAATCCGATACTCTTATAAAACCTATGTACTCGCCAGCATTTGTTTGCTGACTTTGTTTTTACATATGTTTCAGGTGATGTTGCTTGATGTTGATTGCTAGGATGCATGAATCACATAGGATCTGGACGAGGCCTTAGTAACATAATAACAATGATAGTCGATATATAACTTGTTTGTTTCATGCAAAAACAATGTATATTACTTAACGAATAAATAAAACGAAACTCTTTTGTATCCATGGTTGTGAAACAATAATTCTGTTACAACACTCCCCGACGTTTCCGCCATGATTTGTTGTTTTACGTGGTCGGGGTGTGACAAATAACATTAGAGGCAACAGTCACGGCAACACCAAGGTACTTGTAATCGTAGCCTACAATATGGGAATGAAGGTGCCTACGTCATGGATTGGCTGTTGATAATTCAAAGATGACAGCAACCAAAGGGATGACGACAGTACTGGAAATCCTTGTAACGAACACAACAACACTGGAAGTGATGTTCGTGGAAGGGCATTTAGGATTGGCATAGGCGACGCCAGGGTTATAGCAACACGGTGGCCTGCACATTCTTGGTAACTAAACGCCTCGTTCCTGTTCTGATTAACCCTGATGCTTTTTGTAACCAACCTGTTGTGGAAATCGACGGATGGTCAGGTGATTGAAACCTCATATGTTTGTCGGGATGCAAACTCGACCTTGTGGGATAAGTGTACGACATTGACCTTTCTTCTGCTATATTATACTCTTATCAAAACAAGGTCTTTAATAAGGTATTACAACATGTAAACTAGCCATGAATCCGATACTCTTATAAAACCTATGTACTCGCCAGCATTTGTTTGCTGACTTTGTTTTTACATATGTTTCAGGTGATGTTGCTTGATGTTGATTGCTAGGATGCATGAATCACATAGGATCTGGACGAGGCCTTAGTAACATAATAACAATGATAGTCGATATATAACTTGTTTGTTTCATGCTAAAACAATGTATATTACTTAACGTATAAATAAAACGAAATTCTTTTGTATCCATGGTTGTGAAACAATAATTCTGTTACAACACTCCTCGACGTTTCCGCCACGATTTATTGTTTTACGTGGTCGGGGTGTGACAAATAACATTAGAGGCAACAGTCACGGCAACACCAAGGTACTTGTAATCGTAGCCTACAGTATGGGAATGAAGGTGCCTACGTCATGGATTGGCCGTTGATAATTCAAAGATGACAACAACCAAAGGGATGACGACAGCACTGGAAATCCTTGTAACGAACACAACAACACTAGAAGTGATGTTCGTGGAAGGGCATTTAGGATTGGCATGGGCGACGCCAGGGTTATAGCAACACGGTGGCCTGCACATTCTTGGTAACTAAACGCCTCGTTCCTGTTCTGATTAACCCTGATGCTTTTTGGAACCAAACCTGTTGCGGAAATCGATGGATGGTCAGGTGATTGAAACCTCATATGTTTGTTGGGATGCAAACTCGACCTTGGGGGATAAGTGTACGACATTGACCTTTCTTCTACTATCCTTGATGTGTTTGATACAGTAGTTAGTGTGGATTGGTTATCCAGAGATCACACAGATATACCCTGTGAGAAGAAAATTTTGCGTATCCTTCTCCCTGGTGGAGAACCGTCATCTCTTCGAGAGCGTCAGAGTGGTGCAAAGGTTAGCGCCATTTCAGCTATGAAGGCCCAGAAGTGTCTACGGAGGGATTACCTTGCTACGTTAGAAACCGTTATTGATGTTAAGGCTAAGAAAAATAGGATCGGGGATCCACCAATTGTTCGTGATTCCTCTCGGTGTGCTTCCCGAGGAACTCTCAGGTTTACTTCCACAACTGTTAGTCGGAATCTCAGTATGATCTCTTACCGTCTTGCACCAGGAAGGTTGCAAGAGCTGTCTAATCAACTACAGTAACTGTGGAACAGGAGTTTTGTCGGACCTAGCTTTTCGCTTTGGGGAGCCCTAATTATATCCGTGAAGATAAGCCTTCTCGTATGTGTTCTGATTATCAAGAACTTAACGAGGTGACAGTAAGGAACCGTTTGCCTCGACCATGTATTGGCAACCTGTCGATTAGTTGTGAGGGACAAGCTTCCATTCGAGGATTGATTAACGAACGAACTATTATCAGATGGAAGTCCAAGAGGAGAACGTTCCTGGAACGACATATCGAATGCAATACGGCTATTGCGACTTTGTACACCATGACCATTGAGTTAATCAACACACCAGCAGCTTTATGGACCACATGAATCGACCGTGTTTATTGATGACGTTTTGGATCATTTCCAGGAGGAAGGAACATCATGGGCGGCATTTGTATCTTATTTTAGAGCTCCTGAGGGAGGAGCCACTCCGCGCGAAGTCTTGTTGTATGTAACTTCTGGATTCATGAGGTACCTTTTTGATCATATAATCAACGAAGTGGGAATACACGTGGATCTCGCTAAGACCCGTTTTGGTTCGAGACTGATCGACACCAAAGATTCCTGCGGGGATACAACAATTCCTTGGTTTCGCTAGATACTATCGCAGATTCATCGAAGGATTTTCGAAAATTACGCCGCTGTAACCTCTTTAGCACAGCAGGGTGCTGTGTTCGTGGAAGACAAAACAGGAGGATGTCTTTTCAGCTTTCGAATCCCAACTCTGCAATACACTGAGCATCGTCTTTATCTGAAGGTGCGGGTGATTTAGTGGTATATCATGATGATTCGAGTCAGATTCCCAGTTACGCGCCGATGCAACACGAGAAGGTGATAGCTTACGTAGTAGTCTTACAAGAAGAATTGCACGAATCACAACCGGCGGTGGAAGCCATAGTCTTTGGTTTTAAATTGGAGGCATTACTTGGACGATACCAAATGCACTACTTAGATCGATCACAAGAGCCTCCCGTGTACCCTGGTTTTGAAAAGAACTAAACATGTGATGGCATCGCTGGATGGAACCTTTGAATGACTTCGACTACGGAACCTAAATGTGTATGAGCTTGTAGCTCACCATCGACTCTAGCCTAGCCGATCAGAGTTACCCTGTTCAACCCGAAGCACTGAAGGAAGAAATTTTCAAGCTGGGTCCATGCGGGGCATGGAAGAGCAACTTTTAGCAAGTCGGACGATATTCGCTACCTCATGGAACGAATGTGGGTCTCACTATACGGCAACCGTAGGGAACTTGTGTTGAGTAAAGCACACCAGCCTCGATGTTCTAGTAGTCTGGGTTTGATAGGAGAAATTTGGATCTTAAGCCTTGTATTGATGACCGGGCAGGAAGGCCCCCATAGCACGGTATGTGAACGATGTTTGACTTGTGCGAAGGTCAAGGTGGAATACCAGAAACCCACTGGTTTGTGTCAGCAACCAGAAACACCCATATGGAAACGAGAACAGACTACCGTGGATTTTTCATTGGTTTACTTAAAACTCAGAACGGAACCGATATCACCTAGGTGGTCGTTGATTGTCTCATGTAACCAGCACACTTTCTTGCAATCAAGGAAACTGACGAGTCTTTACAGCTTGTGATTATTCCTCTGAGAGAGGCGGTTGTTAGACACGAGGTGCCAACCCCTGATACTTTTAATTTTTATCTATACTTAATTTATGTCAAGCAATACACAACACCCATGGCTCACGTCTAGACAAGAGCATTACTTATCACCGTAGGACAACCGGGCAGAGTAATGAACCATCCTGACACACGAAGACATGCTGTGAGCATGTGCGTGATTGACTTAGTAAATATTTGGAAGGACACTTATCTTTGGTTGAGTTTACTGCAACAGTTACCATTCTGGTATTCAGAAAACTCTGTTTGAGGCATTGCATGGACAGTAACACTAATCTCTTTGTTAGGTTAAGGTGTGTGACAACCTAATCACGGGTCCAGGACCTGTACTCGAAACTCTTGGGAAGATTGCTTGGATCGGAAATCATTTGGCGGCAACGCGTGACCGTCAGAAAAGTTGATAAGCTTAGGAAACACTGGGAATTCGCTGTGGGCAATCGTATCATGTTGAAAGTCTCACCCTGGGAGGGTGTGGTACGCTTGGTAAGCATGGCAAGCTTAGTTTACATTACGTTAAGTCATTCAGAATTCTGGAAAGAATTGTTCATGTGGCCTACAAACTCGAGTTACCCGACGAATTGGGTAACGTGCACAACGTCATTTATGTCTCGAATCTAAGGCAGTGGTTGATGAAACATTTGTGATACCTTTGTTAGACAAGTTGCAGTGGTCAAGGAGTCTATCGAAGACATTGACTAGGAAGTCAAGGTTCGCTAACATAGTCAAATTTTAATCGTGAGTGTTCGTGGGAACTCGTGACGTGGACCGGAGTTCACGTGGAAACGCAATGATCGGACGAAGCACCAGTAACCTCAATTGTTCAAACAGTTGTTTCAACCATGGATGTCATTGCCGAATTTCGGGACGAAATTCCCTTTCAAGTTGGGGATGATGTGGTACCCGCGGAAAATCTACAATCCTCCTAAGTTAACATCTTGCCATTTTGGGATTACTTGTCAAATTTCGGGACGAAATTTCTTTCAAGTTGGGGATGATGTGACAATCCGAGAATTCAAGGACTTTCCCATACACATCACTGAATCCTGTTTATACAATTTGGTTTACATGGTGTCATTTGTAGTTTATCTGATTGATTAATGTTTTGTGCTTGGGTGTTAAATGTTATATGTTAAGTTTATGTGATTAATTAATAGTTATGTGTTATGTGTGGTGTAAATTATAGTATAATTAAGATGTAATATAGGTTATTCGCCACTAGTCAACCCCGACAAAACATGGGACTTTCGTCACAGACCCCTAGCGACGAAAAACCTAGATATTCGTCACTCACAGACTCGACGAAATGCATCTTTCGCCTATGGGGGTTTTTCTCCATAAGGGCCTTCGGCCCATGAAGTTGTGGCCCAACATGTCACGTTTAAAACATAAACTTTTGATAGGGTAACTGTCAGTTGGAAACTAAAAACCCTAAACTTCCCTACACCCTTGCATACTCGGCGGCAGCCTCCTCTCCCCCTCTCGGAATCCTTCTCGACTTCTGCTCACGTTTGGTTAGTGTACGATTGCTTGATTTAACTCTCTTGTTATATTCAAATGTATGATCATATGTTATTTAGGAAAAATTGTGTTCCTGTATGCGAGAATAAGGTATGATCTAGGGTCTTTGGTAAATATCATGATGAGGTAGGATTTGAATGTTTCATGTACACTAGATCTGATAGATAACATAGTTCTATAGGTTTGATTAATCTACAAACTGTTACAACATGACAATGGGATCTTGAATGACCGACGGGGAATGGGATTCACGGGTTGTGCATGGGCTAATGGGTCATTATTCATATGAATCGACTATTGTGGATTGTGAGACGTAGATCCATTTTGTATGACTAAGCGATATATAATAGCTAAGGTAGATCTTAATTAGGAGTGATAATATGATTTGGTTAGCTAGTTTGATCCGATTGAATTAAAGGTCATGCGTTTGTTGTTGTTATGATGATTGGTTATATTAGGGTTTGCTAGAATGTATGCAATAACCATTGTTTGATCTTGTGATTCTTTAGAAATTGTATAACCGCTAACTGTTAATTGATCTAGGTATTATGTAACTCGATGAAACATAGGGGTATTTCGTCAAGTCCTGTATCGACGAAATATGGGTATATCGTCGGAGTTAGTTATGATGAAATATGGGAATTTCGTCAGGGCTGTTTATGACGAAAGATAGGGATCTTCGTCATAAGGAAAACAGATTAGGCTTGGGCTTGGGTAGATAGCCCAGTTAACTGTTGTGGGTTATTGCATGTTATACATAGGATGTGATCACATGTGTGAACTGAGTATATGCTATGTAATGTACTATGATCTTGTGATAAATGTAAAATGTGATTGATTATAAAACTGATGTTATTGGTAACCATGTTGGGAACGTGAACTACGTATAAACGTGCATGAAATCTAGATGCTTGCTATATGTTATGTGACAATAGTACTACGTGTGACTTGTTGAATACATGAATTGGATGTGTGTTTACGAAACTGACTATTCTTGGTAACCACGGTAGGGTATGGTTGGCCAACTTGGAACGAGTAATGTAATGTAACATACCGAGCAATCTAAGGTGAGTTCATTCCTCTTGAGCATGCGTCCCAGTGGTTGGGACAGTCATTGGGTATCCCTGAGAGGGATGGGTTTTTTTGGGTAAATCAAATGGGTATTCCTGAGAGGGATATGTCCTGTGGTTGAAATCTGGAATGTTGGATAATACACTTGTCCTATCACCTTTAAGTCCCATCTTTTGTTACCGGAGAGGTAACAGGGTATTAGTTGGTAGCACTACTTAGGTTTGGCTCCCTCACCCCGTACCGGAGAGGACGTGTGTGAACTAATGACCCAGTCATGCCTAGTGCTTTCATATGAGCACTGGGGAACGGGAAAAACATACATCAGGAGCCGTCTTGTATCCAAGGTATTATCAACATTGTAATCAATGAACAGAATTAAACACTTGGTAACTAACGTTTTCGTAAAACTATGAACTCACCGGCGTTGTCTGATACACGTGTGTGCATGCTCGCTGGTTATAGGTATGTGTGGATGTGGAACTTGCTGTCTGGGATGCTGGAGTGGTCATGGGTCTAGATACATGGAATCACGAGACGAGTCTAATGGTTATTATACACATGGTTTATGAAACACTTAACTAACGATTTATGCTTCCGCTGAATACGATGATTTGTAATTACTGCTTTACAACACTTTATGTTAATGAATGAAAGTTTTATTTAAAATCTTGTACGAGTTCATTGTGATTGGTGGCTAGATCCTGGTACGTCACACGCCTCGCGGGGGTTTCCGCCTGGGGTATTTTTGGGGGTGTGACATTTTCTATCATATCATGGAAGATGGCCACCATGCAACGTTGAAAAGTTGCGGGGGCATTACATAGACCAAAAGTCATGCGTCGATAAGAAAAAGTTCCGTAGGGACATATGAATGTTGTCTTCTCTTGGTCTTCGGGTGCTATCGGAATTTGAAAGTAACCTGAAAAACCATCTGAGAAACAATAAAATTTGTGACCGGATAATCTTTCTAACATTTGATCAATAAAGGGTAAAGGGAAGTGATCTTTCCTTGTTGCCTCATTTAATCGACGATAATCTATACAAACTCTCTATCCTGTGACGGTTCTTGTTAGTATTAATTCATTTTTCTCGTTAGTTACCACCGTCATACCTCCTTTCTTAGGAACTACTTGAACGGGACTTACCCAAGGACTATCGGAGATTGGGTAAATGAGTCCAGCGTCAAGTAATTTGATGACTTCATTTTTAACCACTTCTTGAACATTTGGATTTACTCTACGTTGTGGTTGTATTACCGATTTATAGTCATCATTCATTAAAATTTTCTGCGTGCACATGGAAGGGCTTATTCCTTTAATATCTACAAGCTTCCAAGCGATCGCGTTTTTATGTTTTTTTCAAAAGCGAGATTAGTTTATCTTTTTCTACACTAGTTAATTTTGACGAAATAATTACAGGTGACTTACCATCTTTGTCAAGAAAAGCATATTCCAAACCTTTTGGAAGTTCTTTGAGCTCAAGTGGTGGGTCTTTAGGAGACTCCTTATTCGGTTGCTCATTTTTATCAAGAACCAAAAAGGTTTGTTCTACGGTGACCTCTTCTTCAACAAAGTGGTCGATTTCTTCTCTTGTATCGGGTGGTTCATCTTCATCTTCAATTAGGGGGTCATTATTGCCGAATGGATATTTCATTGAACGCTCAAGATCGACACTACTTTTGAATGCCCCTAATTGAATGGATAGATTGTTTTTCTTCCGATTTTTCAAAGCTTCATATGTTTTTACACAAGGTCGTCCCAATACTAACGGAGCGTCATCAAGGATGACAAAGTCGGTTGGGATTATCATTTGATTTGTTTACACTAATATATCCTCAACTATTCCCATTGATTATATTTTTTTTCGATTAGATAGAAAAATGGGTATTTGAAGTGGAGAAAAATCACCAATACTTAATTTTTCGAAAATGTAATTTGGCATTATATTAACAAAAAGATCTTTATCAATTGTAATATTACTAATAAAGGAATTTTGAAAGAAACATGGAACCGGTGTAATGTTAATTTCAATTGGATCATCCTTTATTAGCGTAGTTTGATCATTTGTTAACTTAATGCTTACCATTTCGTCAATTTTAGTGTTAGTGTTTAACTCTTTTAAAAACTTAGCATGAGTGGGTACTAAACAATGATTTTCGAAAGAAGGTGACAAGAGATTAATTTCTTGAAAATTAGACTCTTCTTGAATTTTAACGTTATCGGACTCATCTTTTTCATTGTTTACCTCATGTGTCGGTTTTTCACTTACTTGTTCTTCCATTTTTACATTTTCAACTATCTTTTCTGTATTACATATTAATTCTTCCCTTGTGCGGGATTCCTCTTCCCGTGCACGGGATTCTTTTATGCAGTGCTCGATAGTTTTAATGTGTTCTATTATCTTATCGGTTATGTGGGTGATAGAATTAGGATCGTGATCCTCAAAGCTTGAATTCGGAAGTTCGATCCTTGGTTCCTGATAATACTATATGAAGTGGAATGTTCACACCATTGTTCCTCGTTGTAAGTATATGATGAATAAGGGTCGTAACTTAGTTCTTCATAGTACTCATACGAGGTGGGTTGTTCACGCCATGGCTCCTCATAGAAAGCATATGAAGGTGAATACTCATATCTTGGTTCCTCAAAGTATGAGTATGAAGGCTCATACCTTGGTTCATCAAAATATGAGTATGAGGGAGAAGGTTCATAGCTTGGCTCTTCATAGGACGTGTATGAAGTGGATGGCTCGTACCTGGGCTCCTCATAGTATGTGTACGAAGGGGATGGTTGAAATAGGTCACAATATTGTACCGAATGGGAATTACCACATATGGTGCAATAGTCTTCCCTATAATCATCCACCTCATAGTGGTAGTTGTAACCTCCTGAGTATTGATCCATAGGAATCACTCAGCAGACCACAACAGAGTCTCGGGACCAGAAAACAAAAAAAAAACGGAAACAGAGACTGGACACGACCCCGTGTTCAGTGAGCACAGCCCCGTGGTCAGGTTCTGTATCTGGGCGTTTTAAAAAAATGTGACTGGTTTTGTGCAGCACGGGGCCGTGTTCAGACTCCGTATCTAGGAGTTTTGTAAAAATAATGCAGCACGGCCCCGTGTTCAGTGAACACGACCCTGTGTTCAGGCTACTGTAATGAAAAAACTAACTAAAAATGTAAAAATACGCGCGATTTTTTTAAAAAGGTTTTTGAAAAACTGATTAGGCCGTCGATTTTAAGCTTTCTTAAAATCCTTGTGTCCCCGGCAACGGCGCCAAAAACTTGATGCGTGTGTAGCGTGATATATTTTATTGATATTTTAAGCCCTTTTTAACACTTTAGTCAAGTTTTAAATTTATAAAACACAATATTCTACTAACACTAAACACACATATGGGCAAGGGCACCCATCGTGAGCATAGTATAGCGTTGGTAAGATACCGAGGTCATCCAAGGACACAAGAGCTTTTAGTACCGGTTTATCCTTAACTTCTAATCAAATCAAAAGTTTTAGAAAAGGTTTTAAACATGAAAAATAAAAACTAAAAATTCTGAAAATAAAAAAAATAAAAACAGATAGACAAGATGAATCACTTGGATCCGACTCGCCTTTAATGTAACATTTGATGATTTCCACACTTTTGCACTTTTTAAGAGATTATCTTAGTTATAGTAGTAGGCCCCTCTTTTGAAGGTGACGTTACCCTCAACCTAGTAGTTTGAGTCAGCAAGGATACAATCCTAAAGGGTCGGAATATTGAAAGATAATTAACTAATTTATTAATGCGTAATGTGGTAGGCCCCTCTTTTGAAGGTGATGTTACCCTCGGCTAAGTGGTTTGAGTCAGTAGGGATACAATCCCAAGTAGCCGGGTTAATGTATTAATAGTAGTTTACATATGAGGGGTCAAGCCATTCGCACTCCCGCCATCAAATACCAGTGGGTATTGAAGGAGGTCCTAGTAAGCTTGACCCAGTTCCGTGCAGGATCTATACACCCCCGCCATCCAATACCAGTGGGTATTGAAGGAGGTCCTAGTAAGCTTGACCTAGTTCCTTGCAGGATCTATACACTGAACAAGGCAAGAACCTTGCCAAACCATTCCCTTAACCCCTGACCAGGTAGCCAACATATCTCTATATAGACCGTAGAGATATGAATGGTGTAAATCTTTTATTTTATATAGACAGTAAAATAACGCCAAGACGCCACGGACAAATGATAAGGAAGTTTCACCTTCAACATAAGAAACTAGTTATTAAAGTCATTAATACAAAACCAAATAAAAAGTGCAAAAAGATTAAAAATCAAAAGTATTACACTAAATGCTTGTCTTCACCAAGTGATGTAAGAGACTTAGGCAAACATGGCCTTTGATTTTCAAGAACTCTTACTATCAATCTTGGATCCCGAGACTACTACACACACTCTAAGATGGATGATGGATGATGGTGGTGGATGTGGGTGTTGTGATGGTGGTGGAGTGTGGGTGAAGTGGGAGAGAGGTGGTTTGCCAAGGGATGCCTTTGAAGTGAACCAAGCACCCCTATTTAAAGCCTGCACAGATGCTCGGACACGGCCCCGTGTCCATCCTCTTTCTCTTTCTTCATTAATTGCATTTGTTTGTATTAGGCTCCACACGCCCCCGTGTTCGTTGGGCACGTCTCCGTGTGCAGAAGCGTATCTGTACTATCAAGATTTGCAAGATTTTGAGAATCTTAGCATTGACCATGGCCCGTGTTGAGCTGGGCACGCCCCCGTGCTTGGAATAGAAGCTTCTATGACTTTGTCTTTTCTGCAGGTATCTGGCCACGCCCCCGTGTCCGATGGGCACGGGGTCGTGGTCAGCCTTTTGTTTCTTTGTTTTTGCTTGGGAAGATGCCGTCGAGGGGTCGGGCATGCCACGTTTATTCTTTTTCTTTGTATTTATGTTAAATTTGGCTGCATATACGTTCCTTTTGTTCAATTACGCCCATTTAGTCCTGAAAATACAAAAGGAAGACAAAAGCACACTTTTTCCAACATTAGTACTAAAAAGGGTTAGTTTTATGCCTAATTTGATGTAATTTATATGTTGCATTTTACACACATCAGTATGTAAACGTGGAAAGTTGTTTGAATTTGGGAAACATGGGTAGTTATGGGATTGAGCCGTGAATTATGGCAAAATGGAGCTAATCACATACCTTAGCCTTGATCGCACAAAACTTCCGAGTCGCACACTCGGATCCCAGTCGCACACCCCTAAAGCAGTCGCACACCTCATGATTTGGGTCAGTAATGTTTGGGCCTGCATCGTTATGAATCGCACAGCCCGAATGGAGTTTACATGGATCTCACAGTCAGGCCCAATCGCACATGCTGAGTGTTTGGGCTGAACTTCTCGTTGGGTTATACACCGGCCCACGAACCAAATACCAGTCGCACAGTTTAGACCCAATCACACAACTTGTTGTTGGACTGCAGCAATCGGGTCGAACACCTTACTGGTCGCACACTTGGGACTCAGTCGCACACCCTCATTGGGCCTCGAATTGATTGGGCCGCACAATTAATTGGATACGTGTATTGCCTAGTTATGTGTTGATGTGTTGCATGTTTAACTGATGGGTTTTATGTGGCCCAAAGGTGCATTCTAATTGTTATATGGTGATTTACTTGTATGAAGAGATTTAATGAGACCCTAACTGTTGTAAGTAACCGTAATAGGACCTGGTTGACTAAGTGTGAACAAGTAACTCATCTTACCGAGCAAACCAAGGTGAGTTCACTACTCTCATTACAAGCATGCGTCAGGTAGGGACAATCAAATAGGCAAATAAACAAACAGACTTTCACAAACCCATATCCTTGTAGGGGATATGAGGCAGTTTTCAGTAAATGTTGATGTTGAATAATACACTCACTTTCTATCACTTAAGTCCCATCATACTAACGAACTAGTTGCTTGTAGGCCAACGGGGTTATTAGTTGATAGCGTTATTAGGTTTGGCACCCTCACGACGTACCTGGATAGGACGGGCGTGAACTAATAACTTTAAATCGTGACCAATGTTTGATAGAGCATTGGGGATGGGCAAAAAGGAGCCGTCTTGCGGTATCGAGTGATTATCAACATAACGTAAATCAATACTTGGTAACAAACGGTTAAATAAACTGTGAACTCGTCAGCTTTTTGCTGATACACTTTCATGCATGCTTGCAGGCCCTTAGGTACACTGACATGGGACTTGCTGTCTAGGAAGCTGGTGTGGTCATGGGTCGTGGCAACTGGAATGCTCTTTTGAAGTTACATTGTTTTTAAACATTTTCATTAAACTTATTGAACAAACTATTATGCTTCTGCTGAACATGTTTAGTTTTCTAAATCAATGTTTGAATTATACTGTTTTTGTTTAATGGAAAGTTCTATTTTACTTATCGTTCAATGTGATTAGTGGCTAGATCCTGGTGTGTCACACGCCTCACGGGGGTTTCCGCTCGTGGTATTTTTGGGGATGTGACAGTTTGGTATCAGAGCCACTGGTTATAGTGAACTAGGTTTTAAAACGTTTTCATAAAACCCGAATATAACCAAATAGTACTGAAAACGACCATGACACTCAGCTCCAGATTGCAAGGTTTGTCTTTTGTTTACTTTATGCATTTTTTACCTAGTGTACACATAACTCATAACATTGCATGAAACTATATACTTGACATCATGATAGGATTATATGTGCTGCTTGTTTATGTGATGCTAGATAGTGCGACACTGCCCTTAGACTTTTGTGATCTCTAGTTCTGTGTTATTCCGTGTTTCGTTACTGGAATATGGGGAACCTTTTAGCACGAGTTATGAGGAACTGAGATAAGTATGCAAATTGCATTATTATTATGGGTGCACACAAATACTAATGTGGGGTGCATGTGAGTCCCAGTGAGGCTTAATAAGTGTGAAAGGGGTTCTGTTCCATCGTCCGATGCGATAGTAGAGTTCCGTCATCTATAGAAGTCATAGTTGACTTCTACTCACTCGTGATCCTTATCTTTTCCACTCTTCTTATACAGAATCATGAGCGGACGTGGCGGACATAATGGTGGACGTGGAGGTGGCCGCGGCGGTGGATGTGGCAACATTGTGATGACTCAAGCAGAGTTGACAGATCTGATTAACACACGTGTGGTTGAGTCTTTGGCAGCTCAGCAAGCTGGTACGATACATTCCAGACAAAGCATAATCCTTAGTCATTTTACTCGATTCTCATTCGTGCGTGTTTTTTTTCATTTTAGGTCAACCTGAGAACCAAAACTAGAACAATCCACCTATGTGTACGTTCAAAACGTTCATGGATTGCAAACTTCAAACTTTCAGTGGAGTTGAAGGCTCAGTGGGACTGCTCCGTTGGTTCAAGAAAGCTGAATCTGTCTTTGCTATGTGTAACTGTCCAGCTGGGGACAGGGTGAAGTTTGCTGCAGGCACATTGGAGGAGGGTGCCTTGACTTGGTGGAATGCTCAGGTGCAGATGCTGGGCATTGAGTTGGCAAACACGACAACTTGGGACGATTTCAAGGAGCTGATTCGGGAAGAATACTGCCCTCGTGATGAAATTCAAAAACTGGAAAACGAGTACTATAACTTGAAGATGGTGGGGTCTGAGATCGAGGCTCATACGAAATGGTCCCACAAGCTAGCGAACATGTGTCCTAACCTATCCCGACCACCACACCACATAATCGAACTCTACATCGAAGGATTGGAACCACAAGTCAAGGGTTTAGTCACTGAAGTAAATCTTAACAACCTACCATGGATCATCAGACTGGCTCATAAGATCACTGATCAGGAGGTGGAGCGTGGCTCGCTACCACCACGTGTTACTGCCACTACTGTTACTACTACTACCCCCACCACTGATAACAAGCGTAAATGGAATGACGCAGACAAGGCGATCAATTCGAATTAATCGCAAAAGAAGCCTGACAACAACAATAGTCGTGGTTTTAGCCAGTCATCTTCGGTCAACCAGAATCAGATCAACAGTCAAACTTCAGGCTCTTATGCGGGAAAACAGCCGAAGTGCAACAAGTGCAGTTTCCACCACTATGGCCCATGTAACAGAACATGTCAAAGGTGTGACAAAGTGGGTCACATGGCGAAAGATTGCAGAACTCTGTATCCAAAGCAACAACAGCAACAGAGACAGCAACCCCAGCAGAATCGGGCTAACCAAAGGGGATGTTACCAATGTGGCAACGAAGGGCACTTCAAGAAGGATTGCCCACAACTGAACCAGAACGCTAACAACAATGGGAACAATAATCGCCAGAACAACAACAACGCGGGAAATAACAACAATGGGAATAATGGTGGGAATGGCGCTCGTGGGAGAGTGTTTACTATTGGAGCAGGTGATGTAAGGAACGATGGCAATGTCATGACTGGTACATTCTCTATCGATGGTATTTTTGCTTCTATATTATTCAAATCTGGTGCCGACTGGATTTATGTGTCTATGGGGTTCAGTCGTCAATTAGGGTTAACCCCAACACCCCTCGAAACCAAACACATAATGGAATTGGCTGATGGTAAGTCAATTGAAGCCTCACATGTACACTTAGGGTGTAAACTTGATCTCTTGGGTCAAGTGTTCGACATTGACCTTCTTCGTGTCACTCTTGGTAGCTTTGATATAGTTGTTGGTATGGAATAGTTGTCAAAACACCGATCTGATATACTTTATAAGGAGAAAATCATGCGTGTACCTCTCCCTAGTGGGGAACTGTTGTCCGTTCAGGGTCATCGAAGTGGTGCAGCTGTCAGCATCATTTCATCCATGAAAGCCCAGAAGTGTTCACGGAAGGGCTATCCTGCTATTCTTGCGCTTGTTACTGATACTCAGCCTGAAGAGAAGAGAATCGAGGATCTACTAGTTGTTCATGAGTTTCCTGACGTTTTTCCCGAGGAATTTCCAGGTTTACCTCCACACCGTCAAGTGGAGTCCCAAATTGATCTTACACCAGGAGCAGCTCCGATTGCTCGTGCACATTATCGTCTTGCACCTGGAGAGTTGCAAGAACTTTCTAATCAACTCCAAGAACTGTTGGATAGAGGCTTTATCCGACCCAGTTCTTCGCCTTGGGGAGCCCCAGTTTTGTTTGTGAAGAAGAAAGACGGATCTTTTCGCATGTGTATTGACTACCATGAACTCAACAAGGTGACAGTCAAGAATCGTTATCCCTTACCTCGCATTAACGATCTATTTGACCAGTTGCAAAGGTCAAGCTTCTACTCAAAGATTGATCCAAGATCAGGCTATCATCAGATGAGAGTCCGAGAAGATGATGTTCCCAAAACAGCCTTCAGAACGCGGTATGGCCATTACGAGTTTCTAGTCATGCCATTCGGGTTAACCAACGCACCAGCGGTTTTCATGGATCTCATGAACCGCGTATGTAAACCATATCTTGACGATTTTGTCATCGTGTTTATCGATGACTTTCTGATCTACTCTAAGAGCAAGGAGGACCACGAGCGGCACTTGCGTCTTATCTTGGAGCTCATGAGGAAGGAGCAACTTTACGCGAAATTCTCTAAGTGCGACTTATGGATTCGAGAAGTACACTTCATTGGCCACATAGTCAACGAGCTGGGAATACATGTGGATCCCGCTAAAATCGACTTTATCACGAATTGGGTAGCACCAAAGAATCCTTCAGACATGCGGTAATTTCTAGGCTTCGCGGGGGTACTATCGAAGGTTTATCGAGGGATTTTCGAAGATCGCTCAACCTCTCACCGCTCTAACACAGAAAAGTGTCGTGTATTCATGGGGAACGAAACAGGAAGACGCCTTCCAGCTTCTAAAGCAAAAAATCTGCAGTGCACCGATTTTGTCTTTACCTGAGGGTACTGAAGATTTTGTGGTGTACTGTGATGCCTCTATTCAGGGTCTTGGTTGAGTGTTGATGCAACGCGAGAAAGTGATAGCTTACGCCTCTCGACAATTGAAGGTTCACAAGAAGAATTAAACGACTCATGACCTAGAGTTGGGAGCCGTGGTATTTGCACTAAAAATCTGGAGGCATTACTTGTACGGTACTAAATGCATTATTTATACTGATCACAGGAATCTTCATCGTATCTTCGATCAGAAAGAGTTGAACATGAGACAGCGTCGCTGGGTGGAACTCTTAGACGATTATGATTGTGCAATCAAATACCATCCAGGTAAAGCTAACGTTGTAGCTGATTCCCTTAGTCGTAAGGAAACGAAACCTAAGTGTGTTCGAGCTTTGAAGCTCACCATCCCCTCTAACCTACCTAATCAGATTTGTTATGCCCAACTGAAGCATTGAAAGACGAGAACCTTAAAGCCAAAGCCATGCAAGGCTTGGAAAAGCAACTTGTTGAAAGATCTGACGTTATTCGCAATTTCATGGAACGAATATGGATCCTTTCGTATGGAAACCTTAGAGAACTTGTGATGGACGAAGCACACAAGTCTCGCTACTCGGTTCACCCAGGTTCTGATAAGATGTATCAGGGTGTAAAAGTCTTATATTGGTGGCCGAAAATGAAAGCCCACATAGCGATGTATATGAGCAAGTGCTTGACTTGTGCAAAGGTCAAGATAGAATACCAAAAACCCTCTTGTTTTCTTCAGCAACCAGAAATACCCTTGTGGAAATGGGAACAGATTGCCATGCATTTTGTCACCGGTCTACCTAGAACTCAAAACGGGAATGATACCATTTGGGTGATCGTCGACCGTCAAACGAAATCAGCGCACTTCCTCGCAATCAAGGAAACTGACAAGTTTTCACAGCTGGCGGGCATTTATCTGAAGGAGGTAGTTTCCAGACACGGAATGCCAACCTCCATTATCTTTGATCGTGATCCTCATTTCATATCTGATTTGTGACAAACGATGCATAAATCATTTGGCTCGCGTCATGACATGAGCACTGCTAATCACCCTCAAACGGATGGTCAAAGTGAGCGAACCATCCAGACATTAGAAGACATGCTACGGGCATGTCATATCGATTTTCGTAAAGGTTGGGAGAGACACTTACCCTTGGTGGAGTTTTCCTACAATAACAATTACCATTCTAGCATTCAGGCAACTCCGTTCGAGGCATTGTATGGACGGAAATGCCGATCCCCTCTTTGTTGGGCTGAAGTGGGTGACAACCAAATTACAGGTCCAGAACTTGTGCTCGAAACCTCTGAGAAGATTGTCCAGATCTGAAATCGTATGGCGGCAGCACGTGATCGCCAGAAAAGCTACGCTGATAAGCGTAGGAAACCCTTGGAGTTCACTGTGGGTGATCGTGCCATGTTGAAAGTCTCACCCTGGAAGGGTGTAGTATGTGATAACTGTGCTCTGTAATCACCGTACAATGTAAAAAAAAGTTGCTTATCAATAAAACAATGTGCTTTGGTGTTATTATATGTGTTATTCTGTTTAATGATTTTTACAATTTGATTCGATTCCGATTTCAAGCTTTAGATCACTTTCTGGAAGGTAATGCGCAAACTGGTGCATAAACGCAATCAGTTTAACGCGACGTACACTCCAGAACTGTGACGTAAGCCAAACATACCCTAAATATCCTTTACATAACTTAGAAATAAGTTTCGAAGGATTCGGTATGGCAAAAACGTGTTTATTTGAACTAAAAGAACTAATTACGACAAAACTGCGAAACGAACGTTGGTGACCGCCCGGATAATATTTAAATCCCAAAAATATTCTGTTATGATTAAAATTTTATTTTTAATCAGGTCCGTGTTGAAAAATAAATTAAAACGCTTAAAAACGTTATTTTTCAAGTTTAAGCGCGTACCGCGTGTTTCTGCGCAACACAGTGCTTCTACTGCAAAACGCAGACAACACAGCTAGTCTTGGCAACTGAAATTTATTTCAGTAACGTTTTGGCAAGATTATTTTTATAGAATAATAAAAATAATCTAGAACGCCATAAAACGGGATTTAAACGCTAGATAAAATACCCGGTATCCAGTTAAATACCTATTTTTATCTAACTTACCCTCAAAAATTACACTTTAACCCCTCCCCCATATGCATATGCGGTTGTAATATATGGGGAGCCCACCATATATTGTCCAAGATCTTGCAAATATTTCCTTATATCTTATTTGATCTTGTATTGACAAGTGGCCTTGCATGCTTCACTTCAAATCCCCCATATCTTCTCCATATCTTTACTAAAATCTTTCAAGATCACAAACCCTTCCCTCCTCTCTCCTCCCAAACCATAACCCCACCTTCATCCCATCTTCATCCTTTCTTCAATCTTGTTCTTCATATTCAAGCTCATTTCTAGCAACCTTCAAGTTGGTGTGAAGATCTAAAGGGGTTTCCAAGGTGCATGCAAGTAATTTCAAGCTTCCTATCATCAAAATCTCATCCCACAACCCACTTGAATCTTGAAGGTATAACACTTATGTTTAAATCATACTTTGATTCTTGGTTGTTCTTGATGATTTGAAGTTTCTCTTGAATCTTGGGATTTTCACTAAACTTGAAATCTAAAATGAAATGGGTCATGATACAAAAAATAATAAATGGTGGTGTATATATATATATATGTATGTATATAAACGTACATATATATGTGTGTATATGAGTTTTTGAGTTTGAGTTTGGTTCTTGATAAATACTTGTTTAGGTTGTTGCTTGTTCTTGAATGGTGGTAAAAATGCAAGTATTTGGTGATTTATATATGATATGTTAAATGTAAATTACATCAGCAAATAAATCTGAATATATCACATATTTGATGCATTTAGATTAACATAAAATGATGATGTTATGATAGTATGCTTTAGGCACTTGTACATGAAGATACATGTTGATGTAAAGCTCAAGAAATGGTAAAAAAAGAGTTGTATGACAAAAATGTTTTAGATCAGGTTACAAACACTAAAAATAACATTATTTGGTATATTCTAAGGACATAAAACTTTGACATAGGTTTGATAGCTTTGCATGTTGTACATATAGCTTAAAAAGTGGTAAATTAGGTGAAATTTGCATGATTTATGTGTTTTATTTAAGACTTGCACTATCATGAGTATAACCATTATTTTATTCAGTAAATAACATGGGTTATGTTAAAATTTCAAATCGTTTCGATTTGGGATGATTCGGGTAATGTTTGATGCAAAACTATGCGGTAAAACGGTTAAAAATCGCCTTTTCGGAGGATTTTTATTAAACTGTTTTAGATCAGTAACCAAACTGATATTTTTGATATAAAAACAAGTATTTTAACTTATATTAAGTTTACTTGGTGTTTGGTTAGTCATACGTGACTCCCGACGCCCAAAAATGTCACCGAATCGCTAAAATAAGTGTTTTTCGATATACTCTAGAATGGGTTGTTAATGAATAAATTTTATGTGTTACAAGGTGCTATGTGTTTTACAATATGTGTATGATGATGTGTTAGAGCTAACAAGATTATGTGTATTATGATTGAGTATACATATACAAATACACCAATATAATAAAAAATAATAACTTTTTGAGAAAAATCACAAAGTTATGTGAAAATTCTAAGTATCGGAGAAACTTCGGTATTTTTGTGGGTTTTTTATTATTAAATCATTCTTATTTAATTTAGGATGAATACACAATTTGAGGGATTTTGTTAACATATAAAAACGCACCCAAAGGTGAGTACATAGATCCCCTCTTTTACTGTTTTCGATTGTTTTGGGGTGATTCATATGTATCAAAACGATTTCGATATTTTAATGATGGTTTCAAAACGAGTAAGATGGTTTATACTAAACTAATAACGATTTTGATAATGTGAACGGGCTTGTGGTTGTAATTACATAACGAATGACATTCATTAGCATTGATCAAGCCGACTAGTATTAGGTTATGGTACCATAGGATCCGACAAATCCCGTTATCAGACTGCACCCATGGTTATGTGTGGGTTAGGTGGGTAACGACTGAACCTGATGATTGTTAACTTACCCTTTGGTGGTTTGTTAATTCGAGTTGAACGAGTTGAACGATGAACGAGTCACAAAGGTTTGAATGTTAGTAGCGAGACGACCAAAAGTAGTTTTCACAATTAAAACGAGAACGATTTGTACGAAAACGATTTGTACGAGAACGATTTTGAACGATTGAACTATTATGAACGATTTAAACAAATGAACGATGATCTATAACAAGAACGAGTTAAACGATGTCACACAACGATGTTTACGAAACTATATAAACAATACGAGTTTTATTACGAGGACGATTTACGATTTGGTTTACGAAAACGAATGTTTTGGGTTAAGATTCATGGCATCGCGGTTTATAAATTATAACCAAATCTGTTTTGACATGGTTATTCATTTTACAATACAAACATTTTACAAAACAAGGTTTCAAATATCGATTAACGAAGTTGTACGAGATATTTCAACGAGCCATGAATCTGACACTCACACAAAAAAAAACTATGTGCTCGCCAGCATTTCTTTGCTGAGTTTGTTTTTGTCACACCCCCAAAATCCACACGCGGAGTACCACCGCTTGGAGGCGTGACATGACCAGGATCAAGCCACCAATCATATTGAACAACGTAAATAGTAAGTGTAAATCAACCAAACAATATGAAAGGTGTTCCAAAAACCAAAGTATAGTATCAATGTTTAGCGGAAGCATAAGTATGTAAACCCAAAGTAAATCATAAGTTCAAGTGTTTAAATATTTTAACATGGCGTCCTCGATCCATGTCCCACAACGACATGCTCCTTCCCCGTGCAAGCTCCATATGTACCTAAGGTCCTGCAAGGCATGCAGCAGAGAGTCAACAACTAGTTGAGCGAATTCACAGTAAGTAAGTTCGTAATAGTAAATTTGTTTCGTAACATGTGGCGCTACTAGGCCGATAGTATGTTCTATTAGTGGGGGCTTCCCATGTTTGCATATACACTAGACTATTTGTAACCATAAGTGTTCTTCACAACCGAGAACAGTAGTACGTACAAAGTTTACGTAGGCTTTACGTAAGTGTCCTTCACAACTGAGGACAGGGGTACGCGGGGGTTTACGTAGGTTTTACGTAAGTGCCTGACACAACCGAGGCAGTAGTGAGTATAAGTTCACGTAGGTTTTACGTGAGTATCCTTCACAACCGAGGATAGCGAGTAGCATAAGTATACGTAGGTTTTACGTATGTGTCCTGCACAACCGAGGACAATGGTATGGTAGTCTAGTATCAGTGTATGTACGAATCTATTCAACCTTATTCCTTCCGTCCCATTCCCCAAACCCTGGGAATCCCATGCCTTAGTAAGGGTGTGAACTCACCTTGGTTTGCTCGGTATGCTAAGTTAAGTGCTCACAATTAATCAGTCAAGTCCTATAGTGCACGTACGTTCAGTCAGTACATGTTTGTAAGATTTTTGCATGAATTCACTATCACAGAAATACCACAGAGTGTGTCTAGCAATTTGCATTCTTGTATCATGTAAACAGTTACTCATGTTCAAACCATTCATGTTACACATAAAAGGTTTTTGTAGTTTATTCTATTATAAATATCCAATAATTCACTTAACAGAATTAACATCCAACAGAACTAACAACTAACTGGGTTTAGAAGTAAATCAACTCAACAGAACCAAAAAAACTTAACAAAGTTACCATACTATCTGAATTAATAAACTAAGTAATTAAACCAACTAGGTTTATTTATTTAACGGAGTTACCCACTTAACAGGGTTAACTTAACTAACACAGTAAACAAGTTAACAGTAAACAAATAAACCAAGTCGCCAATATGGCGAAATCCCCCTTATGGCCGAAAACACCCATTGTTGCCGAAATCCCTCCTTGGGCCGAAATCCACCTTATGTTCGAAATCCCTTATATGCCGAAAACACATAATGTGCCGAAATCACTAGTGGGCCGAAAACACTCTTTGGGCCGGAATTGTTTGGGCCGAAATCACTTAAGTGATTTCGTCCATTTTAAAGATGTGGGTGATTTCGCTACTATTCATCATCATCAACAACACTTCTGTAACATATGTAAAACCCAGAAACTTTATAATCTCACTATGGTTACATGATTAATCATCTACAAAGTTATTTAATCAATCATTGATATAAAACAAATACTCTACTAAAACTTTGTGAGATCAAGAACATACTTGAAGCAGTTTATCTTTTATTAACATATACCCACTGTTGATCAAAACATCAAATATACAGAAGGTTCATAGATAATAATCATCTATCAAGCACACAATAATCAATCACATAATCACATATATACATACAACATGATTAAACATCCAAAAATCATACGATATGCAACAAGAAACAACTAAATCATGAAATCACTAACCAAGGATTAAACAGAGGTTTTTGCTTCAAGATGAGGAATTCAGTTTGTGGGTTTCAGATGTAGAGAGAGAGAGAGAACAAAGTGATAAGGTTTGGTAAGTGGGTAACGTCTCGGAGAAGATTGTGATTAAATAAATATATATAATACCCCACTGGGCCTAAAGCCCATCTCTGATTTCGCCAAACAATCTGGACGAAAACACTAAAGTGTTTTCATCACTTGGGTGATTTCATGGGTATTGTTTTCAGTAAGTTCCATCTTTATTTAACATGTTAATTAGTACAAAGCCTTATTAACATACACTCACATATAATAAATATCATGGATCCCAAGTATATAAAATATCAATCGAAATACGATATAACGTATTACAAAGGTAAGCGTTGTGAAACAACGAGTCGTGTAAACAAACGACATAATAAAAAAAATTAACGTGCACTAAATGCGAAGCCGGAAATCTTGGAAACTCGAGTTGTCACAGTTTTTACATATGTTTCAGGTGATGTTGCTTAATGTTGATTGCGAATAGGATGCATGCTCACTTAGGACTGGACGAGGCCTTAGTGATTTAATAACGATGATAGACTACGTTTGACTTGCTTGTTTAACTTTAAGACAATGTTTAATATTTAATAAAACGAAACTCTTTGTATCCATGGTTTGAAACAATAATTCTGTTACAACACTCCCCGACGTTTCCGCCACAGTTTGTTGTTTTACGTGGTCGGGGTGTGATAGAAGAGTTGGTATCAGAGCCAATGGTTATAGGGAATTAGGTTATTAGTAATGTTTTGACCTAGACTATAACTTTCTAGGACCCCAACGCAAGTTAATTTGCGTTTAGATTTTTAAAAACAAAACCGTCACCTATCTTTAGGTGATAACCACAACGAGAACACAAAGATCCGAATCTGCTTCGAAAATTAATCGTCCGTTCTAGGATGATTGATTACTAGGTTTTGAACCCTCTGTTGTAAGGTTTTGAACCCTTCCAGTTTGACTCATTTTTGGCTTTGTGCCTTCTGAGTTTTCAAAATCTCGTCAAAGTTTGGGTCTAAATAATGTGAACATGTGCAAACTGGAAGAGTGAATGCCTGTACCCTGAGTTTTCTGTCTAAGGCTAGAGTGTTCGTACAAATCCACATATTCGGACCAGTCACTCTTACCTGGGAACTCTTGGGGTGAGTGTTCACTTATAGGCGAGCATGTCTTCGCGATACATTATTTTGATTCATTACTTGGATTTGTCACTGCGTGTCGTATGTTTGTTCGAGGTAGCGAACAAATGATCGCCTTCCTTATGTTTCGTCGATATTTTCAATACCTCTTTTGTTTTTTCTAATTATCAACCTCACTCGTTTCTCATATTTCCTTGTTAGACAATGCCTCCTCGACGTGATGCACAATCTTTTACTGCTGAAGAAGTCGCAGCCCTTGTCTCTCAGCAAATGGCTGCTGTGCTTCCAGGCGTTGTGACCCAAATCCACGAGCTGTACAACAGAAATAATAATAACAATGTACAATGTAATTTCAAGAATTTCAATTCTGCTAAGCCGCTAAAGTTTTCTGGGTCGCAAGGAGCGACTGCGCTCCTTCAATGGTTCGAAAGTATCGAGAGCACAATCAGACATGTGCAATGTCCGGATGGGCGTAAGGTTGAATTTGCATCAAGTGTGTTTGAGAAGCGTGCTCTTACATGGTGGAACGGAGTGATGCACTATAGGGGTGCCGAAGTGGCATTGGCACAAACATGGGAAGAGCTTCGAGCTCTCATGATGAGAGAGTTCTGTCCCCGTCATGAAATTCGAGCTTTGGAACGAGAGTTTGACGATCTAAAACAAGACGGGGGAGAACACCGTGCGTATACGGATCGATTTGAGGAACTCAGTCTTTTGTGTCCTACTATGGTTACCCCGTTGGAGAAAGTGATAGAGAGGTACATCGATGGTTTACCCGATTCTATACAGGATATTGTGACTGGCGTTAATCCTACTACTGTTCGTCAAGCGATCGAGTTATCTGCTACCCAGACTGAGTCGCAAGTCAGGAAGGGTAAACTTACCTGCAACGGTGACAAGAAGAAGTCTACCGAATCTGTCAAGGAAAAGGGTAAGGGTAAGAAAGGTGAGTCTTCTAAGAAGTCGAGAAAGCGAAAGGGTTCCCAAAATTTTGCAGTAACTGCACAAACTGCTCAGAACCCTCAGAACCCACCAGCTCAACCTCCTACAAAGAAAGCGTATGCTGGTACCGCACCTCATTGTGCTCGCTACAACGGTCATCATGTTGCACAACAAGCTTGTAAGCAATGCACAACGTGTGGTAGGTTTGGGCATCTGGCCAACGTCTGTCGTTCGGGTTAGAATCAGATTATTCAGAATCAAGCTCCAGTCCAGGGGAATGCTGCTAGATTCCCACCGGGCTCATGTTTCAATTGTGGAGAGTTTGGTCACTTCCGCAACAACTGTCCGAGGTTGGCGAATGCAAATGCGAACCCGAATGCGAATGTCAACGCAAATGTGAATCCTGCTCGTGGGCGAGCGTACAATATGAATGCTAACGAAGCGAGGGCTAATAAACGAAGTGGTTAATGGTACGTTTCTTGTTAACAATCGACCTGCATCTATTATTTTTTATTCTGGTGCCGATAGAAGTTTTGTTTCATTATCTTTTGAACCTTTGCTTGCGATACCTAGAACTAAACTGAGGAAACCCTTATCTGTCGAAGTTGCTACTGGTAGGCATCTTGTTCTCGATTCTGTTATTCGTGATTGTCAGTTAAACCTTAATAACCATCTTTTTCCCATTGACCTCACGCCGATGCAACTTGGGAGTTTTGATATTATCGTGGGGATGGATTGGTTAACCAAACATCATGCAGAGGTGGTTTATTTCGATAAGATAGTTCGTATTCCTCTTCCGTCTGACGATATTTTGGAAGTTCGTGGCGAGAAGCCATCTGGTGATTTGAGGCTTATGACGTGTACAAAGGCCCAAAGTTATTTGCAAAAAGGATATGTTGCTTTCCTGGCACATGTCACCGAGGAGAAAGGCAAGAGCAAGAGTATTCAGGATATTCCGATTGTTCGGGATTATCCAGAGGTATTTCTCGATGAACTGCCTGGTTTGCCTCCAGTTCGTCAAGTCGAGTTTCATATTGACCTAGTACCCAATGCCAACCCGATTGCGAAAGCACCTTATCGTCTTGCACCATCGAAGATGCAAGAGTTATCGAAACAGCTTCAAGAGTTGTCTGATAAAGGATTCATCCGTCCGAGATTTTCGCCTTGGGGAGCTCCTGTCCTCTTTGTGAAAAAAGAAAGATGGATCTTTTCGAATGTGTATCGATTATCGTGAGCTTAATAAGCTTACCGTCAAGAATCGATATCCCCTAACTAGAATTGATGATCTCTTCGACCAGCTGCAAGGTGCTTCATGCTTTTCCAAGATCAATCTGCGTTCTGGGTATCATCAACTTCGTGTTCTCGAAGAATATATTCCCAAAACTGCTTTCCGTACAAGATATGGGCACTACGAGTTCACTGTCATGCCTTTTGGTTTGACAAATGCCCCAGCTATCTTCATGGACTTAATGAATAGGGTTTGTAAACCTTATTTGGATAAGTTCATCATTGTGTTCATCGATGATATTCTCATTTATTCAAAGTCTCAAGCAGAGCACGAGCAACACCTTCGTTTGACATTAGAACTTCTGAAGAAGGACCAACTTTTTGCTAAATTCTCCAAGTGTGAATTCTGGCTTAAAGAAGTTCAGTTCTTGGGTCATATTGTCAATGAGCAGGGTATCCATGTGGATCCTTGCAAAATAGCAGCTATTAAGGATTGGAATACATCGACGACACCTACAGAGATTCGATCATTTCTTGGTCTTACCGGTTATTATCACCAATTCATTTCTAATTTCTCGAAGATCGCGGTTCCACTCACTGCTTTGACTCAGAAAAATAAGCCTTTTGAGTGGGGACCTAAGCAAGAAGAAGCGTTCCAAACGCTGAAACGGAAGCTCTGTGATGCTGTTTGTTTATCTATACCTAAGGGAAACGATGATTTTGTTGTCTATTGTGACGCGTCGAATCTAGGACTTGGTTGCGTTCTTATGCAACGAGGTAAAGTCATAGCTTATGCGTCTAGACAGCTGAAAATTCACGAGAAGAACTATACGACTCATGATCTTGAATTAGGAGCTGTGGTTTTCGCACTTAAAATCTGGAGACACTACCTCTATGGAACGAAGTGTGTGGTTTTCACAGACCACAAAAGTCTCCAGCATATTCTCAATCAGAAGGAGCTGAACATGAGGCAACGACGTTGGGTTGAACTCTTAAACGATTATGATTGCGAGATCCGCTACCATCCTGGTAAGGCGAATGTCGTAGCCGATGCGCTTAGTCAAAAGGAACGAGTCAAGCTTCATTCTGCTCGCACTCTATCTGATATTCAATCTCGTGTCCTTCAAGCTCAACGATCTTGTGTGATCAAAGACTTATTGAAAAATGAGCTACCGCTTCAACTTGAGCTTAAACTCGAAACGAAGGACGATGGGTTGCTATATTTCAAGGATCGTTTGTGGGTTCCGAAACAAGACGATCTCCGCACCTTGGTAATGGACAAATCTCACAAGTCTCGATACTCTATCCATCCTGGTGCTGATAAAATGTACAAGGATCTTCGTACTCGGTTCTGGTGGCCTGGTATGAAGAAGGATGTTGCCTTGTATGTATCGAAATGCCTAACTTGTCTCAAATTCAAGGCTGAACATCAACGACCTTCTGGTTTGCTTGTACAACCAGAGATACCGGTTTGGAAGTGGGAGAACATTGCAATGGATCTCATCACTAAGTTACCGCGTACATCAAAAGGTCACGATGCTATTTGGGTAGTTATCGATCATTTAACGAAATCAGCTCATTTTATACCCATTCACGAGGATCTATCTGCTGATAAACTTGCAAAGATTTATGTTGATAAGATTGTATCACGACATGGTGTTCCTTTGGATATCATTTCCGATCGTGATGCTCGGTTTTCATCTCATTTTTGGAAGACCATGCAATCTGCGTTGGGAACCCAACTGAATCTAAGCACTGCTTATCATCCCCAAACAGATGGTCAATCTGAGAGGACGATTCAAACTTTGGAGGATATGCTTAGAGCATGCGTGATAGACTTTGGTGGTAATTGGGATTCTCATCTTCCACTGATCGAGTTCTCTTACAACAACAGTTATCATGCTAGTATTAATATGGCACCATTCGAAGCTCTCTACGGTCGAAAAAGTCGTTCACCTGTATATTGGAATGAGATCGGTGAAGCTCAGCTTACTGGACCTGAGCTCATTCTGGAAAAAACAGACAAAATCAAGAAAATCCATGATAATCTTGTGACAGCACGAAGTCGTCAAAAGAGTTATGCGGATATGCGACGCAAGCCCTTAGAATTTCAAATCGGAGACCGTGTCCTACTCAAGGTGTCACCTTGGAAGGGAGTGGTGAGATTTGGAAAGAAATGAAAACTTGCACCACGATATGTTGGACCATTTAAGATTGTTGAAAGAATTGGAAAGGTTGCCTATCGACTAGAGCTACCTCCAGAGCTTGGAAATATTCATCCGACTTTTCACGTGTCCAATTTGTGAAAGTGTTTAGCTGATGCTGATCTTCACATTCCTCTCGACGAGATTCAAATCCATGAAACAATGCACTTTGTTGAGAAACCTGTGGAGATAGTGGACCGTACATTCAAACAGTTGAAGAACAAACAGATTCGATTGGTCAAAGTTCGCTGGGAATCCAAACGTGGCCCTGAGTTTACTTGGGAACGTGAGGACCAGATGAAGACGAAATATCTGTAATTGTTTTCACAAGTTTCCTCTAAATAAAATTTCGGGATGAAATCTCCTAAAGTAGGGGAGACTGTGACAACTGTGCTCTGTAATCACCGTACAATGTAAAACAATGTTGCTTATCAATAAAACAATGTGCTTTGGTGTTATTATATGTGTTATTGTGTTTAATGATTTTACAATTTGATTCGATTCCGATTTCAAGCTTTGGATCACTTTCTGGAAGGTAATACGCAAACTGGTGCATAAACGCAATCAGTTTAACGCGACGTACACTCCGGAACTGTGACGTAAGCCAAACATACCCTAAATATCCTTTACAAAACTTAGAAATAAGTTTCAAAGGATTCGGTATGGCAAAAACGTGTTTATTTGAACTAAAAGAACTAATTACGACAAAACTGCGAAACGAACGTTGGTGACTGCCCGGATAATATTTAAATCCCAAAATTATTCTGTTATGATTAAAATTTTATTTTTAATCAGGTCCGTGTTGAAAAATAAATTAAAACACTTAAAAACGTTATTTTTCAAATTTAAGCGCGTACTGCATGTTTCTGCGCAACACAGTGCTTCTATTGCAAAACGCAGACAGCACAGCCAGTCTTGGCAACTGAAATTTATTTCAGTAATGTTTTGGCGAGATTATTTTTATAGAATAATAAAAATAATCTAGAACGCCATATAACGGGATTTAAACGCTAGATAAAATACACGGTATCCAATTAAATACCTATTTTTATCTAACTTACCCTCAAAAATTACACTTTAACCCCTCCCCCATATGCATATACGGTTGTAATATATGGGGACCCCACCATATATTGTCCAAGATCTTGCAAATATTTCCTTATATCTTATTTGATCTTGTATTGACAAGTGGCCTTGCATGCTTCACTTCAAATCCCCTATATCTTCTCCATATCTTTACTAAAATCTTTCAAGATCACAAACCCTTCCCTCCTCTATCCTCCCAAACCGTAACCCCACCTTCATCCCATCTTCATCCTTTCTTCAATCTTGTTCTTCGTATTCAAGCTCATTTATAGCAACCTTCAAGTTGGTGTGAAGATCTAAAGGGGTTTCCAAGGTGCATTCAAGTAATTTCAAGCTTCCTATCATCAAAATCTCATCCCACAACCCACTTGAATCTTGAAGGTATAACACTTATGTTTAAATCATACTTTGATTCTTGGTTGTTCTTGATGATTTGAAGTTTCTCTTGAATCTTGGGATTTTTACTAAACTTGAAATCTAAAATGAAATGGGTCATGATACAAAAAATAATAAATGGTGGTGTATATATATATATATGTATATAACCGTACATATATATGTGTGTATATGCATTTTTGAGTTTGAGTTTGGTTCTTGATAAATACTTGTTTAGGTTGTTGCTTGTTCTTGAATGGTGGTAAAAATGCAAGTATTTGGTGATTTATGTATGATATGTTAAATGTAAATTACATCAGCAAATAAATCTGAATATATCACATATTTTATGCATTTAGATTAACATAAAATGATGATGTTATGATAGTATGCTTTAGGTACTTGTACATGAAGATACATGTTGATGTAAAGCTCAAGAAATGGTAAAAAAAAGGTTGTATGACAAAAATGTTTTAGATCAGGTTACAAACACTAAAAATAACATTATTTGGTATATTATAAGGACATAAAACTTTGACATAGGTTTGATAGCTTTGCATGTTGTACATATAGCTTAAAAAGTGGTAAATTATGTGAAATTTGCATGATTTATGTGCTTTATTTTAGACCTGCACTAGCATGAGTATAACCATTATTTTATTCAGTAAATAAAATGGTTTATTTTAAAATTTCAAGTCGTTTCAATTTGGGATGGTTCGGGTAATGTTTGATGCAAAACTATGCGGTAAAACGGTTAAAAATCGCCTTTTCGGAGGATTTTTATTAAACTATTTTTGATCAGTAACCAAACTGATATTTTTGATATAAAAACAAGTATTTTAACTTATATTAAGTTTACTTGGTGTTTGGTTAGTCATACGTGACTCCCGACGCCCAAAAATGTCACCGAATCGCTAAAATAAGTGTTTTTCGACATACTCTAGAATGGGTTGTTAATGAATAAATTTTATGTGTTACAAGGTGCTATGTGTTTTACAATATGTGTATGATGATGTGTTAGAGTTAACAAGATTATGTATATTACGCTTGAGTATACATATACAAATACACCAATATAATCAAAAATAATAACTTTTTGAGAAAAATCTCAAAGTTATGTGAAAATTCTAAGTATCGGAGAAACTTCGGTATTTTTGTGGGTTTTTGATTATTAAATCATTCTTATTAAATTTAGGACGAATACACAATTTGAGGGATTGTGTTAACATATAAAAACGCACCCAAAGGTGAGTACATAGATCCCCTCTTTTACTGTTTTCGATTGTTTTGGGGTGATTCATATGTATCAAAATGATTTCGATATTTTAACGATGGTTTCAAAACGAGTAAGATGGTTTATACTAAACTAATAACGATTTCGATAATGTGAACGAGCTTGTGGTTGTAATTACATAACGAATGACATTCATTAGCATTGATCAAGCCGACCAGTATTAGGTTATGGTACCATAGGATCCGACAAATCCCGTTATCAGACTACACCCATGGTTATGTGTGGGTTAGGTGGGTAACGACTGAACCTGATGATTGTTAACTTACCCTTTGGTGGTTTGTTAATACGAGTTGAACGACTTGAACGATGAACGAGTCACAAAGGTTTGAATGTTATTAGCGAGACGACCAAAAGTAGTTTTCACAATTAAAACGAGAACGATTTGTACGAAAACGATTTGTACGAGAACGATTTGTACGAGAACGATTTTGAACGATTGAACGATTATGAATGATTTAAACAAATGAACGATGATCTATAACGAGAACGAGTTAAACGATGGCACACAACGATGTTTACGAAACTATATAAAGCATACGAGTTTTATTACGAGGACGATTTACGATTTGGTTTACGAAAACGAATGTTTTGGGTTAAGATTCATGGCATCGAGGTTTATAAATTATAACCAAATCTGTTTTGACTTGGTTATTCATTTTACAATACAAACATTTTACAAAACAAGGTTTCAAATATCGATTAACGAAGTTGTACGAGATATTTCAACGAGCCATGAATCTGACACTCACACAAAAAAAAACTATGTGCTCGCCAACATTTCTTTGTTGACTTTGTTTTTACATATGTTTCAGGTGATGTTTCTTAATGTTGATTGCGAATAGGATGCATGCTCACTTAGGACTGGACGAGGCCTTAGTGATTTAATAACGATGATAGACTATGTTTGACTTGCTTGTTTAACTTTAAGACAATGTTTAATATTTAATAAAACGAAACTCTTTGTATCCATGGTTTGAAACAATAATTCTGTTACAACACTCCCCGACGTTTCCGCCATGGTTTGTTGTTTTACGTGGTCGGGGTGTGACATAGTACGCTTTCGGAAGCACGGCAAACTCAATCCACGTTATGTAGGGCCATTCAAGATTCTGGAGCGAATCGGTAAAGTGGCTTATAAACTTGAATTACCTGACGAGTTAACGACGTCTTTCATGTTTCAAACCTAAATAATTGTTTGTCCGTTGAAACACTTGTGGTACCGTTGCAAGAACCACAAATTGACGACAAGTTACAGTTTGTCGATGAACCTATTGAAATCATGGACCGGGAAGTCAAGGTCCGTAAACACAATCGAAACCCAATTGTGAGAGTTCGTTGGAACTCAAGGCTTGGACCGGAGTTCACATGGGAACGCGAGGATCAGATGAAGCTCAAGTATTCTAAACTGTTCAAGACTACTGATTCAAACCCTAATGCAACTGGTGAATTTCGGGATGAAATTCCCTTTCAAGTTGGGGATGATATGGAACCCGAGGAAACTCTACAGTCATCTTGACTTGCTTATCTTGATATCACTTCATTCCTCTGAGATTGCTTATCAAATTTCTGGACGAAATTTCTTTCAAGTTGGGGATGATGTGACAACTCGAAATTCCAAGGTCCTTTACGCATGTGCTACTTCTAGTCACGTTCTGTCATACATTGTAATTGTGTATTAACTATGTGTAACTCTAATAAAAGATGATTGTTGTGAGAAACTTTTATATGGTTAAGTAATTTTGTTTTTGAACCTAATCGCTAAATCGTACACCTTCTGCTTGGGCCGAGCCCCTCATTTGTATCCTTGGTTGTTCACGGCCCAATAATCACGAGCCCGAAACGGAGCCAATGAATGGGCCCGGCTCATCTATATGCATACCACCCTTAACCCTGTGAAAGGCCTCCATAATCTAACTTAATCAAAAGATTAGCAAACCCTAACACTCCTCTCCTCCTCTTTCCTTGGCGTCAACGGCGATACCCCTCTCGAAGCCCTCTCTTTTCATGTTCAAGCATCATCTCTCTCTCTCGTTCTTGTATGCAACCTTAACACTCCCGGTTAGTATGATTCATCCCTGGATTGATTTATATTCTTTGCCAATATTGATTATGTGTTTACATGTTTAGTGATATTGGTACATATAAAGCCGAACATGATTTAGGGTTGTTGTATGATTGATCATTGATATGTGTTACATGATGGGGATGGGTGATGAACAAGGATTGTTGGTGATTAGTTGTGATATAGTGATATGATTATGAACCTGAAATCATTAGGATTTTAAATGATTAATTTATGTTGTATGATGATATTGATTCGATGATTGTGATAAGTAGGATGGCACGGTATGAATTCATTGAAACGGGTTGTTGCTTTAATTGATTCGAATGTGCATGATGATGATGATGTTAACTGCAACGTATGACTAGGGTTGGCTATGATTATGTAATAAATGAAAATTGTGAAATAACTGATAATTTAAAATAATTGATTTGAGTATGTAAACGTGGAAAGTTGTTTGAATTTGGGAAACATGGGTAGTTATGGGATTGAGCCGTGAATTATGGCAAAATGGAGCTAATCGCATACCTTAGCCTTGATCGCACAAAAGTGCCGAGTCGCACACTCGGATCCCAGTCGCACACCCCTAAAGCAGTCGCACACCTCATGATTTGGGCCTGTAATGTTTGGGCATGCATCGTTATGAATCGCACAGCCTGAATGGGCTTTACATGGATTGCACAGTCAGGCCCAATCGCACATGCTGAGTGTTTGGGATGAACTTCTCGTTGGGCTATACACCGGCCCATGTACCAAATACAGTCGCACAGTTTAGACCCAATCGCACACCTTGTTGTTGGACTACAGCAATTGGGCCGAACACCTTACTGCGCACACTTGGGACTCAATCGCACACCCTCATTGGGCCTTGAATTGATTGGGCCGCACAATTAATTGGATATATGTATTGCCTAGTTATGTGTTGATGTGTTGCATGTTTAACTAATGGGTTGTATGTGGCCCAAAGGTGCATTGTAATTGTTATATGGTGATTTACTTGTATGAGGAGATTTAATGAGACCCTAACTGTTGTAAGTAACCGTAATAGGACCTGGTTGATTAAGTCTGAACAAGTAACTAATCTTACCGAGCAAACCAAGGTGAGTTCACTACTCTCATTACAAGCATGCGTCCGGTGGGGACAATCAAACAAACAAACAGGCTTTCACAAACCCATATCCTTGTAGGGGATATGAGGTAGTTTTCAGTAAATGTTGATGTTGAATAATACACTCACTTTCTATCACTTAAGTCCCATCATACTACCGAACTAGTTGCTTGTAGGGCAACGGGGTTATTAGTTGATAGCGCTATTAGATTTGGCACCCTCACGATGTACCTGGATAGGACGGGCGTGAACTAATAACTTTAAATCATGACCAATGTTTGATAGAGCATTGGAGAAGGGAAAAAAGGAGCCGTTATCGAGTGATTATAAACATAACGTAAATCAATACTTGGTAACAAACAGTTAAATAAACTGTGAACTCGCCAGCTTTTTGCTGATACACTTTTCTGCATGCTTGCAGGCCCTTAGGTACACTGACATGGGACTTGCTGTCTGGGAAGCTGGTGTGGTCATGGGTCATGGCAACTGGAATGCTCTTTTGAAGTTACATTGTTTTTAAACATTTTCATTAAACTTATTGAACAAACTATTATGCTTCCGCTGAATTATACTATTTTTGTTTAATGGAAAGTTCTATTTTACTTATGGTTCAATGTGATTAGTGGCTAGATCTTGGTACGTCGCACGCCTCGCGGGGGTTTCCGCTTGTGGTATTTTTGGGGGTGTGACAGTTTGGTATCAGATCCACTGGTTATAGTGAACTAGGTTTTAAAAGGTTTTCATAAAGAAAGACTATAACCAAACATTACTGAAAACGACCATGACACTCAGCTCCAGTTTGCAAGGTTCGTCTTTTGTTTACTTTATGCATTTCTTACCTAGTGTGCACACAACTCACGACATTGCATGAAACTATATACTTGACACCATGATAGGATTACATGAGCTGCTTGTTTATGTGATGCTAGATAGTGCGACACTACCCTTAGACTTTTGTGATCTCTAGTTCTGTGTTATTCCCTGTTTCATTGCTCGAATATGGGGAACCTTTTAGCAAGAGTTAAGAGGAACTGAGATAAGCATGCAACTTGCATTATTATTATGGATGCACATAAATAATAATGTGGGGTGCATGTGAGTCTAGTGAGGCTTAATAAGTGTGAAAGGGGTTTTGTTCCATTGTCCGATGTGATAGTAGAGTTCCATAATCTATAGAAGTCATAGTTGACTTCTACTCACTCGCGATCCTTATCTTTTCCACTCTTCTTATATAGAATCATGAGCGGACGTGGCGGACGTAACGGTGGACGTGGAGGTGGCCACGACGGTGGACGTGGCAACATTGTGATGACTCAAGCAGAGTTGACAGATCTGATTAACACACGTGTGGCTGAGGCTTTGGCAGCTCAGCAAGCTAGTACGATACATACCAGATAAAGCATAATCCTTAGTCATTTACTCGATTCTCATTTGTGCGTGTTTTTTTTTCGTTTTAGGTCACCCTGCGAACCAAAACCAGAACAATCCACCTATGTGTACGTTCAAAACATTCATGGATTGCAAACCTCAAACTTTCAGTGGAGCTGAAGGCCTAGTGGGACTGCTCCGTTGGTTCGAGAAAGCCGAATATGTCTTTGCTATGTGTAACTGTCCAGCTGGGGACAGGGTGACGTTTGCTACAGGCACGGTCACACCCCAACCGATGGCGGAAACATCGGAGTGAGACGAAAACATGATTGCAAGAGACTTCATAACACTATTTGTGACAATAATTAAATAATGGATTTCATTTCATTTCTAAAAGTCGATTACAAAGGTTAAAATCAAATACAACAACTTGATATACAATATGTTCAATACGAGAATACAACAAATAAGTACATTAACTTAAGACGTCTAACTGTGTATCTAAGCATCGTTCCTGCTTCAAGTTCAAAGCGTCGTCATTCTCAACCTGTAACATGTTTAAAATAACGTTCAATGCAAAAGCAAAGGCGAGTATACTAGTTTGATACATACATAGCATAAAAATGAGTTTAAACAATTCCACATGGCAAGCTATTGATACAAGATAAATAATAAAATCGGCATGTGTTTAACTAATCAAACCAATGATGAAACGCAATAAGCTCATGACGTAACCCAAAGTCTACAAGCGATGCGTTAATCCTATAGCGCTATATATGTCAAGGATTGGCTCGTACGAAGTTAATGATAAGTCTAACACAAGATGAAATTAACCCAAGTTTAAAGTATCAAGTAATCAAGTATTCAAGCATGTATACGGAATGTTTATGCATTACGAAATAAGTTTAAGTGTAAGTTAATAGATAACATGTTACACCCCAAAAGTAGTCAAACAAAAAAGAGGTTCAAATATACTCACAGAATTGCTAAGTCTTCCGATTATCCAAGTGTTGACGAGTGTATGAGATTAGGAGGATGGAACACCGAGGTCACCCTATATGGGCAAATGATGGTGCATGAGTAAACGGAATTTTAACGGAGGATTTGAGGTGGACTTTAAAGTATATCAAGTCGATGGATAAGTATATATATATATATATATATATATATATATATATAAAGGGGATGGATCATTAGAAAACTAGTTTAAATGAGAAAACCAAAAAACTAACTAAAAAAACCAAAAAAACATACCAAATTTTTATAAAATTTTTTTAAAAAAGTCGCAGCTTTTTATGAATGGAAAAAAATTTCAAAAAAATAAAGTTTTTTGTTGTATTGCACATGTGCACTATTACAGATATGGTTCACATGTGCAGTACAACAAAAAAAAATTATTTTTTTGAAAAAAAAAAATTATATATAAAAACTAGCGATTTTTTTATAAAAAATTGTAAACAAAAATAAAAAAAATTTGATATATGTTTTTTAGGTTTTTTTAGTTAGTTTTCTCATTTATATGTAGTTTTCTCATGATCCTCTCCCTATATATATATATATATATATATATTACATGTATATATTTTATATAGTTTAAGCAAAAAATTTTAATTCAAGTCTATCGAAAATATTATTATAGAAGTATTGTCAAAAATAAATATACATTTATAATTATCGTTATAAAAGCTAGTTGGATGCGATAGGTTTCGTTTCTAAATTAACTTTTTTCGTTTCGTAGATTTTTACAAAAACGAGTAGAGTTTCCTCTGTTTTTGGACGATCCCGACAACTCTAAGTGTCATTTAAAATTTCAAAATTCAACAATAAACGAAACAATACAATTATATATATTTTTCCAAGTAAGTTTACAAATTATATAAGGTTCGGTTCGTATAAAACATAAGATTATAAACGTGCTCACATCGTTACTATTTTGTTTTGTTGACTGACTTTGACCCGTCACGAGACTAGAAACAGGAAACCCAACCGAGTGACCCGTGTTGACTGTTTGACCACAGTTGACCCGAGCCCAAACTGAACCGGGTTGAAACGAACCTGAAACAAACCGAAACAGAAACTGATTTTTGGAAATAAAACTAAAGTTTAAACGAGTAATGCTCGAAACCCTTACCGGAACTGAGCCGAGACTGAACCGGCTACCAAGTTGACTGGCGTTGACCCGACACGAGAATCGACACCCGAACTTGAACAAGACTCGAGTTGGACCAGTCTGAAAACCCGATTCGGAACTGAACCATAACATACCCAAATCAAACCCGAACCAGATCGCCACCTCCACTGTCTTCGTTCCTGTTCGTCACCGGAACTGAATAATACTCGAAACTCGTACCTAAACCGCTGCCGTCATCGTTCCTGTCCATCATGGTCGCTGGTGAGTGGAAGGGCCAGCCCTCCTTCTCTGCTCCATCTCTCCTTATCTTCGTCGCCGCCGTTCTCTCTCTCTCTCTCTATTCGTTCCTGTCGCGCCAAAGGTCCTCGCCGGACCACCGAGGCGTGGTGGCTGGCCCAACTTGTGTCGTCGGCTCCGTCGGTAGGAGCTCCTCTATGTTCGCCATTGAATGAACGAGAGGGGGGGTGTTGCAGTTAGGTGCAGCCAAGTCTTCGGTTAGGGTTTTGTTTTCACAGATGAAAAGAAAAGAGGGAAGGAGATGGGTAGAATGGGTGGCGGTCATTAGGTTTTTAGGAAGAGATGGTGTTCTCAAGTATTAGTAAGAGGATTCATAAATAAAGTTACACATTGGCCCCTACAGTTTAATCTATGGTGTGATTTAAGGTATCTCTTTTTTTTGGGTAATCTAAATAGATAGTTTGATGCATAATACATATGCGATTATGACTAAGTGTTGTGGGTACGTAATCAAGTGTTTGTATGTTTTAAAGTGTATAAAAACACGTGTATTCGAAATTTGGTTCGTAAAACACGTACGCGTTTTCGTGTTCGAGGGTTAAGCACCAATGTGCGAATAAGGTAGAAGTAGAACATGGACCTATAATAGATGTGTAAATTAAATAATTAATCAAGTTTTTAATAATTAAAGCTTCAGATTATAACGTTTCGCAACAGAATTATGTTATAATTGAATACGAGTTTCCAGAAGTGAAATACAGGGTGACTTTCCTAAATACAGAATATTATAAAAGCGAGGCGTTACAGTCTCCCCTCCTTTAGGAAATTTCATCCCGAAATTTATTCAGACGGAAGACTTGAAAGGGTTTTGACAACCCGAAGTCGATTGCTTAAAACTGAGGCTTTGAAGTTTAAGACGTTTGAGAAGTATGGAATTTGAAGAACGAAAATATAGGTTTGTAAAAAGAGGTTGTTTGACTAAAATGATTTAAGGAATTAGTCATAAATAAAACGGGCATGTGGGTGTATAGGCAAGCGAGTTTAAACATGTTTGAATAACTCAGAATGAAGAGGTAATTTTTAAATATGATATCCAAGGGGTAAATCTTCGTATAAAACGGTAAGCATTTCGATGAAAAGCGTGGCCGCATTGTAAATTGTAAGAAGAATTTCGTGATTTCAAAGAAGAAAATAAATCACTTGTTTCTAAGAAATTATTTATTGACGAGGAACGAGAACATTAGGTAATCTAAGTAAAAAGATTTTGGAGGTAACGGCCAATTAAGTACGGTTGCAAATAGATAAAGAATAGAAAGATAGTTTTAACTAAGAAAGTAGTTTTAGACTTCGGACGTGTAAACAAATTTGTTCGTAACGAGGTTTGTATGAAGGGCAACGGATAACGGGGAATAACGGAGGTAAGAGAGGGAATGATTGATCTAATAAACGAATGCAAGTATGAGAAGGGTAAGTGTATTGGACGAACAAATACGTTGAGTTAGGGATGAAGTCTCATCGTCGATAATCGGATATCGCGCGCTTCGCAATGCATTTGTGAGTTGTTAAAATTTGTATCAGGTTAATAAGGTCTACAAAACACCGAATTTCTCATGGCACGTTTTATGAAAGTTTGGTAACATGATGAAAACACTTATATATAGGAAGTACCAGCGGCGTATCCACCATGTTTTGACCATGTTACATCCGTTTCGTTGTTCGTGTCATGTTACGTCCCGTGTCTTACCATACACAGTAGTACACTCTATGATTCTCATGCGCCTATCACTATAATCCCGTGTGCACCCGTGATTATTTTGATCGTCGCATGATCCACATAGCTTGTACTAGTTGTGTATGAATCAGGGTATACATAAATTTAAAAATAATAATGTGTACGTATAAGAATGTTGTAGATAAGCAAGTCCATGCTTAAGTATGTATGGGACCCACGTAAGCGAATCCCTCGGATTCCGGTCGCGTACGGGTACGAATGTATGAATCATGAGTATGAATGTAAGCATGCGTATGAATATATATATATATATATATATATATAGTATTGGTATGAATAAGTATGTTGGTATGAACATGAAACGTAAAAGTGAATCAGTATGAATGTAAGTAGGTATAAGTAATGACAATCGTGTGTACGAAATAAATCGAATAGAACGAATTTGAGTGTGTAAAATGATCAAGAAGTTGTGGGTATGTAAAATGAATGATACGTGAAGTTGTCGTGTGTATTGACTAAAAGGTGTACGATGGTATGCGTGTATATTTGTTTAAGTGAAACGTTGAGTTTATCTGTCATACCCTGAATATTCTGGAAGCGTGATTATGGTGTGACTTGCTCAATATCATTGCATCCAATCATAACAATAACTATATGATAAAAACCATAGATGGTCATCCATTAATTAAGTTTAAACATAACAACATTGTTTTGATACGTAGACTCTAAATTCAAGTTTTACAAACCATACGAATTGTTTAAGAGTTCACAAGGACTCAACAAAAGACTTTAAATAAAATCAAGATTTGGAAGAGGTGTGTTGTCCAGGATAGGACACCCTAACCAAATCCTACGACCATGGATGACATCTTTTATTCTTAACGACACTTGAAACTTTCGAACGCCTGCCAGATCCACCTTTAATTCCCTGAAATACATGTAGTTTGAAAACATCAACAAAGTTGAGCGATTTCATGTTTGTTTGTGAGTATGAATAACCTTTGTAATCATTGAAAGTATGTATATTCGTATGTGATAATGAACATATCAATTAATGGTTTGCAAGACCATCAATATGTGTGCAACGGTGTAGGAAGGCTCAATCCTTTGCGTATTTTGTACCGGGCCTCCCGGCTGGAACAACATAGTCACCACGTGCGGTCAACTCGCGGACCCACGGGTGGGGCTCACAACACCCAAGTAGATCTATCACTCATGCCCCTCGGTCCTTCTAAAGGATTAATGGTCTCAAGATAACGCCTACCCTTTCACATGATCTAACAGTTCATTTCATTTGTAAATCATCTGTAATCGTAATCATTTGAAACATGTACTTCACCCCCGAAGTTGTAAAACGAAAACAGTTAAAAGAAAAGGGGGGACATAAACTCACAGTCTTGCATCTTCAGCAATCGTTACTCGAGCTTCTCCGGTGAACAAGACTACCTACAACGTACTAATGTCTATTAGACGAACGGGCCGTAACTTGACTTAGTATTAATGTCCTTGAGTTACGTTTCTTTTGTGTCCTCGATATTATTCCAAGTTACATAATTATTTGTTAAAATAATTAATATTTTAACTTAAATTATAATTATAAATTTTGGAATAATTATTAAATTATATTATTGTAATAATACTTCCCAAGTATTTATACTTGTATTTCCTTCCCAAGGATGGGGGTATCTTATACATGTGTACTTTTGCCATGTTTTGGGGTCGTATTCTGGTGTGTATTTATACGTACCAGAATATATTTTCATTATTATTCATTAAGTATCCTTATACTAAATTTCATATTAATTATTCCGGAAGATTATCTTTAATAAAGATCCAATATATATTTCCAAAATATATATTTTAAGGAATATGACTTAGGAAAATTATTTAAAATTTTTCGTTGGCAAAAATATTTGTATTCTCTTATAAGTTCCAAAAATAAAATAATATATTTTCAAGTCCAACTTGGAAATATATATATATATATATATATATATATATATATAAATTCATTTTTCCCAAAAATGTCATACTTCACATTTATTTAAGAAAGTGTATATTTTTCCCATAAATATTGTATTTCACGTTTGTTTAAGAAATATATATTTCTTATAAATAATGTATCTTCTAAAAATTTCAAGAAAAATATATACTTCAAACTTGCCAAAAATAATACATTTTTCTCTTGTCAAAAATATGATATATTCTTGTAGTAATTATAAAAATCATATTTTTACTTCCTTGGTGTCCAAAATATTATTTACCAAAATATTCTTTGTGAATAAATTTTCCGGAATATTTCGTAAGTCCTATATTTCATAGTTCGGTTTCAACAATATTTTGTATAAGTATGTATATTTATTCCTTGGAATTTTGGTAATATTTTTTATGGTAATTCTTGTTATTTTTGTGAGTTATATTATTTCAAGTCCTAAAATAATATAACTAATACACAAAGTATACAAATAATCACACCTATGTGTCTTCTAAATATATATTTTCCAAATACATATTTAGTCATTTTTATTTATAAAAACCAACCTGCAATATTTGTATTTTTGTAAACAAAATTTATGGCAAAGTTTATGTAACAATTTATGGTTTAAATATACTTGTAAATATTTGTTTAAAAATATTTTTCTAAGTGTTTATATTTTTAGAAAATTTTGCCATAGTTTCCCCTAAAAATGGAGGTTTCCATGCTTTCAAGCATATCATTTTCTTTTGTAAAAGTCAACACAATCAATTCACAATCATCAACAATCAACATTTACTTACCAATCTTGCCAAAATTATGCATTTTCCACTACTTCATGAACTTGAATATTTGTAAAAATTTGTAGTAATTTACTAGTATTCTTATTAAGCCTCGTTACCCTTTAAAATGTGATTAGTTCTTTAAAAAACTTCATTTTTAAAGAAGTTAGATGTTTGCAACTTCTTGTCATATTTTCTAAAAATACTTCTTTAGGCTTTCTTCTTGTTACACAAGTGTTTAGACACTTGTTTAACCACTAAAAATGAGGTTTGTTTATGTAAGAACCAAGATCAAATGAAACTTATATTTTTAACTTGGTTTCTTTAGAAATCCTTCATGAAATTCTTAGATCCATATGATTAACAACTTACTTGATCATGGTTTTTCAAGAAAACATTATATTCCTTCAAGTTCATGCTTTATGTGTGGATGATTAATCATCCTACAACAATTTCTATTCCTACATCTTGCTAGATTATGTTTTTAATTATGATCTAGCAAGATCTTATGAAGATCAACATCATTTCTACAAACAATCAATGTTCAACAAGCATAACAACTCATTTTCATCAAGATTACTTCATTTAACAAGCTTATGTTCATGTTTCATGCTTATGATCTTTAGTATTCTTCAAGTTTTTTATTATGGTTCATCATTAACCACTAAAAATGGAAGTAATATATGGTGTACAAAGTTCTTACCACTAGCTCAAGGCTAGGGATGATTCAAGTGAAGAAATGAGGTGGATAAAAGCAAACAAGAGAGGTCCTTCCACTTCCACAAGCTCCAAGCTTCTTTATATGATCTCTAACACCCTTCTATATATGTAGGTTGTATGAATATGGATGAATGAAGGTGATGGTGGTGGTGCTATGGTTCGGTCGAGAGCAAGGGAGGGAGAGGAGAGAGCTTTTGTGTTTTTAAGTGTGTGTAGAAATGAGGGTCTTGCTTCATGTGTTCTTTTATAAACCATTTAACCAAATAAACTCTTGTGTAATATGTCTTAGAAAGCACAAACATGATCTAATTTATTATAAAAACAAATCCCCTTGTGGGACCCTTGTTGGAGCCGAAAATAGGTGGGGGGTCTAGCATAGGTTCTAACTTAGTTAATTGATAAATAGTTGAAATCTAGGGGTAAGTTACATGCTTTAGTTAGTAGATATTTTGTATGGGGTGGTTTGATGTTCGGGGACCATAACTAGCTTGGTAATGTTAAAACAGTGCTTCTAGTGTAAATTTGATGTTTCGGGTAGTGTCCGGTTGTTCGGTTAGATAATGGTTCGTTAAGGTGCTAAACTTTACAGTTTAGTGTGCTTTATGTACCCTTTTGTGACACTTTCATTTCCCGACACTTAGGAAAGCATTCAGGATCATTTAAGCATATTTTTGCATGAAATTAGATTGTTAAAATGCTTATTTATAATGAATTTTACTGAATTCAGCACTTTGGGTGAGTTTTAGGCACTTTCCGGCACTTAAACAATCACCTAGAAAGGCAGTTTTGGGATCCTTACTTCCCTACACACTATACTAGTGTAGTACTTAGTTTCTGGCTCATACTGGGTCTCAAAACACTGTCTGTCTATGTGCTGAGTTCTGTCAGCATTCTACTGATTTATCCGTTTACTGTGCTAACTGCGTTTTGTGCATCATTTATGTCAATAAGTTTACATGTAGTAATGATATGACATTATGCAATATGTGATGCACATGTAAATATAATGTAGTAATCAGAAAGCAGTTAATTGTAATTTAGCACAGTCATTAAGCACTAATCATGATTAATTAATTGTACGGATACCTGGATTTTTTACAGTTGTCACATTCTCCCCCTGTTAAGAAAATTTCATCCCGAAATTTTAAGCTCTACTACTAGCTGCAGGGGTGTTAGGGAATAAATGTGGATACTTAGCTTTCATGCGGTCTTCACGCTCCCAAGTAAAATCTGGGCCATGACGCACATTCCATCGAACCTTAACAAGCTTAACACTACTCCTTCGAGTTTTGTTAACTTTCCAATTGGTAACCTTAACGGGTTCTTCTGTGAAGTGGAGTGTGTCGTCAATGTGAACTTCGTTAGCAGGAATAACCACCATTTCCTGTGTTGGACTTTTCTTCAGGTTGGATACATGAAATGTATCATGAACGCCATTAAGTTTCGCAGGAAGTTCCAACTTATATGCTACAGGACCAATCCTCTCCAGGATTTTGAATGGTCCAGTGAATCGTGGGTTCAACTTTCCACGCTTCCTAAAGCGTGCCACACCTTTCCAAGGTGAGACTTTTAACAAGACCATACCTCCCACTTCAAATTCCAAAGGTTTCCATCGTTGGTCCGCATAGCTCTTTTGTCGATCACGAGCCGCCTTAATGCACTCCCGGATCTGTATTATCTTATATGTCGTTTCTTGAACCAATTCGGGACTAACCAGCTGTCTATCGCCTGCATCTGCCCAGCACAACGGCGATCGACACTTTCGTCCGTAGAGAGCTTCAAACGGTGCAGCTTGAATGCTTGTATGATAGCTGTTATTATAGGAGAACTCAACCAAAGGCAGGTGAGTATCCCAACTGCCACCCAAGTCCATTACACAAGCTCGTAACATGTCTTCTAATGTCTGAATCGTTCTCTCACTTTGGCCGTCTGTCTGGGGGTGAAATGTCGTGCTCAAATTCAGCTGTGAACCAAACGCTTCCTGGAAAGATTGACAAATCCTTGACACAAATCTTCCGTCTCTGTCAGATATAATCGAGATAGGCACTCCATGTCGTGCAACTATCTCCCTTAGGTACAGCTCAGCTAGCTTACCTGTGTTATCCTTTTCTCTGATCGCTAAAAATTGTGCAGATTTTGTCAGAAGGTCTACGATTACCCAAATCGTGTCATGACCTCTGGGTGTCTTTGGTAACTTTGTTATGAAATCCATTGAGATCTGCTCCTACTTCCACATGGGTATCTCAGGTTGCTGTAGGAGACCTGAAGACTTCTGATACTCGGCTTTTACTTTGGCACAAGTCAAGCACTTTCCAACATAGGTCGCAACATCACCTTTTAGTCTCGGCCACCAGTAGTAATCCTTCAAATCTTGGTACATCTTATCCGATCCTGGGTGGATCGAGTACCTCGACTTGTGAGCTTCATCGAAAATCACATCTCTAAGACCACCAAAGAGGGGAACCCAAATTCATTTCATGAAACATAAAGTTCCTTCCTCATTGGGTACCAACTTCTTCTCCATCCCATGGAGATATTCATCCTTAAGATTCTCTTTCTTGAGAGCTTCTCTCTGCGCAGCACGAATGCGCAATGAGAGGTCTGTTTGAATGATCATTTCCAAAGCCCTAACCTTTATGGGCTTAATCCTCTCTTTTCGACTCAAGGCGTCTGCTACCACATTTGCCTTTCCTGGGTGATATTTGATTTCGCAATCATAATCATTTAACAGTTCTACCCAACGTCGCTGTCGCATGTTAAGCTCTTTCTGATCAAATATATGCTGAAGGCTCTTGTGATCAGTAAAGATTGTGCATCGGGTGCCATACAAGTAATGTCTCCAAATCTTCAAGGCAAACATCACTGCGCCTAGTTCCAAATCATGCGTGGTGTAATTCTTCTCATGAATCTTTAATTGGCGCGAAGCATAAGCGATAACCTTCTATCGCTGCATCAGCACACAGCCTAATCCCTGAGGCGAGGCATCACAGTACACCACAAAGTCATCGGTGCCTTCGGGTAGGGATAAAATAGGTGCATCGTAAAGCTTATTCTTGAGCAATTGAAAAGCTTCCTCTTGTTTTTCACCCCATTCATTTCTTATCCTTTTGAGTAAGGGATGTCAGCGGTTGAGCTATTTTAAAAAAAATCCTCAATGAATCTACGATAATACCCTGCCAAACCCAAGAACTGTCGGATCTCGGTTGGCGTCTTAGGAGTTTCCCAATTCTTTATCGCCTCGATCTTGGTGGGATCCACATGGATTCCGTCTTTGTTTACCACGTGACCAAGGAACTGTACTTCACGCAACCAGAACTCGCACTTCGAGAACTTAGCATACAGTTTCTCCTTCTTGAGCAGTTCTAAGATGGTTTCGAGGTGTTGTTCATGCTCTTCCTTTGTCCGCGAATAGATCAAAATTATCATCGATAAATACAATCACGAATTTATCGAGATACGGCTTGCAAACTCTGTTCATCAAATCCATAAATACTGCTGGTGCATTTGTCAAACCAAATGGCATTACTAGAAACTCGTAGTGTCCATAATGAGTTCTGAAGGCAGTCTTCGGAATACTCTCTTTTTGAATCCGCAGCTGGTGATAACCTGATCGAAGGTCGATCTTGGAGTAGTAACTTGAACCTTGTAGTTGATCGAAGAGATCATCAATCCTCGGCAAAGGATACCGATTCTTGATGGTTAACTTGTTTAGCTCTCGGTAGTCAATGCACATACGGAAGCTACCGTCCTTCTTCTTTACAAATAGAACTGGAGCTCCCCAAGGCGAGAAGCTTGGTCTAATGAATCCCTTGTCTAACAACTCCTTAAGCTGCGTCGATAACTCTTGCATTTATGAGGGTGCAAGTCGATAAGGTGCCTTGGCTACGGGCGCGGCGCCTGGAACCAAGTCAATATGGAATTCGACTTGTCATTGCGGCGGCAATCCTGGCAAGTCTTTGGGGAAGACTTCAGGATACTCCCTTACCACAGAGATATCTTCCAACTTCGGTTCGTCGGCTTCCTTATCAATAATGTGAGCCAAGAAGGCAACACATCCTTTGCGCATAAACTTTCGTGCCTTCAAGCAACTGATAATCCTTAGGGGCGTATCAAGCTTTTCTCTGTGCACTACAATCGTCTCGTCATTCGCCAACGGAATACGGATTATCTTCTCATGACATATGATCTCAGCTCGGTTACTCGATAACCAATCCATTCTAACTACTACGTCAAAGCTTCCCAACTCGACTGGCAGAAGGTCAAGCGTAAACTCACGCTCTTCGAGTTCTATCACACAACTTCTAATAACCTCATTTGCTTCTACTAGCTTTCCATTAGCTAGTTCTATCGAATACTTCACATTTATTTATGAAAGTGTATATTTTTCCCACAAATATTGTATTTCACGTTTGTTTAAGAAATATATATTCTTATAAATAATATATCTTCTAAAAATTTCAAGAAAAATATATACTTCAAACTTGGCAAAAATAATATATTTTTCTCTTGTCAAAAATATGATATATTCTTGTAGTAATTGTAAAAAATCATATTTTTACTTCCTTGGTGTCCAAAATATTATTTACCAAAATATTCTTTGTGAATAAATTTTCCGAAATATTTCGTAAGTCCTATATTTCATAGTTCGGTTTCAACAATATTTTGTATAAGTATGTATATTTATTCCTTGGAATTTTGGTAATATTTTGGATGGTAATTCTTGGTATTTTTGTGAGTTATATTATTTCAAGTCCTAAAATAATATAACTAATACACAAAGTATACAAATAATCACACATATGTGTCTTCTAAATATATATTTTCCAAATACATATTTAGTCATTTTTATTTATAAAAACCAACCTGCAATATTTGTATTTTTGTAACCAAAATTTATGGCAAAGTTTATGTAACAATTTATGGTTTAAATACACTTGTAAATATTTGTTTAAAAATATTTTTCTAAGTGTTTATATTTTTAGAAAATTTTGCCATAGTTTCCCCTAAAAATGGCGGTTTCCATGCTTTCAAGCATATCATTTTCTTTTGTAAAAGTCAACACAATCAATTCACAATCATCAACAATCAACCTTTACTTACCCATCTTGCCAAAATCATGCATTTTCCACTACTTCATGAACTTGAATATTTGTAAAAATTTGTAGTAACTTACTAGTATTCTTATTAATCCTCGTTACAATTTAAAATGTGATTAGTTCTTTAAAAACTTCATTTTTAAAGAAGTTAGATGTTTGCAACTTCTAGTCATATTTTCTAAAAATACTTCTTTAGGCTTTCTTCTTGTTACACAAGTGTTTAGACACTTGTTTAACCACTAAAAATGAGGTTTGTTTATGTAAGAACCAAGATCAAATGAAACTTATATTTTTAACTTGGTTTCTTTAGAAATCCTTCATGAAATTATTAGATCCATATGATTAACAACTTACTTGATCATGGTTTTTCAAGAAAACATTATATTCCTTCAAGTTCATGCTTTATGTGTGGATGATTAATCATCCTACAACAATTAATATTCCTACATCTTGCTAGATTATGTTTTTAATCATGATCTAGCAAGATCTTATGATGATCAACATCATTTCTACAAACAATCAATGATCAACAAGCATAACAACTCATTTTCATCAAGATTACTTCATTTAACAAGCTTATGTTCATGTTTCATGCTTATGATCTTTAGTATTCTTCAAGTTTTTGATTATGGTTCATCATTAACCACTAAAAATGGAAGTAATATATGGTGTACAAAGTTCTAACCACTAGCTCAAGGCTAGGGATGATTCAAGTGAAGAAATGAGGTGGATAAAAGCAAACAAGAGAGGTCCTTCCACTTCCACAAGCTCCAAGCTTCTTTATATGATGTCTAACACCCTTCTATATATGTAGATTGTATGAATATGGTTGAATGAAGGTGATGGTGGTGGTGCTATGGTTCGGCCGAGAGCAAGGGAGGGAGAGGAGAGAGCTTGTGTGTTTTTAAGTGTGTGTAGAAATGAGGGTCTTGCTTCATGTGTTCTTTTATAAAACAATTAACCAAATAAACTCTTGTGTAATATGTCTTAGAAAGCACAAACATGATCTAATTTAATATAAAAACGAATCCCCTTGTGGGACCCTTGTTGGAGCCGAAAATAGGTGGGGGGGGTCTAGCATAGGTTCTAACTTAGTTAGTTGATTAATAGTTGAAATCTAGGGGTAAGTTACATGCTTTAGTTAGTAGATATTTTGTATGGGGTGTTTTGATGTTCGGGGACCATAACTAGCTTGGTAATGTTAAAACAGTGCTTCTAGTGTAAATTTGATGTTTCGGGTAGTGTCCTGTTGTTCGGTTAGATACTGGTTCGTTAAGGTGCTAAACTTTACAGTTTAGTGTACTTTATGTACCCTTTTGTGACCCTTTCAATTCCCGACACTTAGGAAAGCATTCAGGATCATTTAAGCATATTTTTGCATGAAATTAGATTGTTAAAATGCTTATTTATAATGAATTTTGCTGAATTCAGCACTTTGGGTGAGTTTTAGGCACTTTCCGGCACTTAACTATCACTTAGAAAGGCAGTTTTGGGATCCTTACTTCCCTACACACTATACTAGTGTAGTACTTAGTTTCTGGCTCATACTGGGTCTCAAAACACTGTCTGTCTATGTGCTGAGTTTTGTCAGCATTCTACTGATTTATCCGTTTACTGTGCTAACTGCGTTTTGTGCATCATTTATGTCAATAAGTTTACATGTAGTAATGATATGACATTATGCAATATGTGATGCACATGTAAATATAATGTAGTAATCAGAAAGCAGTTAATTGTAATTCAGCACAGTCATTAAGCACTAATCATGATTAATTAATTGTACGGATACCTGGATTTTTGACAGTTTTCACATTCTCCCCCTGTTAAGAAAATTTCATCCCGAAATTTTAAGCTCTACTACTAGCTGCAGGGGTGTTAAGGAATAAATGTGGATACTTAGCTTTCATGCGGTCTTCACGCTCCCAAGTAAACTCTGGGCAATGACGCGCATTCCATCGAACCTTAACAAGCTTAACACTACTCCTTCGAGTTTTGTTAACTTTCCAATCGGTAACCTTAACGGGTTCTTCTGTTAAGTGGAGTGTGTCGTCAATGTGAACTTCGTTAGCAGGAATAACCACCGTTTCCTGTGTTGGACTTTTCTTCAGGTTGGATACATGAAATGTATCATGAACGCCATTAAGTTTCGCAGGAAGTTCCAACTTATATGCTACAGGACCAATCCTCTCCAGGATTTTGAACGGTCCAGTGAATCGTGGGTTCAACTTTCCACGCTTCCCAAAGCGTGCCACACCTTTCCAAGGTGAGACTTTTAACAAGACCATATCTCCCACTTCAATTTCCAAAGGTTTCCTTCGTTGGTCCGCATAGCTCTTTTGTCGATCACGAGCCGCCTTAATGCGCTCTCGGATCTGCATTATCTTATATGTCATTTCTTGAACCAATTCGGGACTAACCAGCTGTCTATCGCCTGCATCTGCCCAGCACAACGGCGATCGACACTTTCGTCCGTAGAGAGCTTCAAACGGTGCAGCTTGGATGCTTGTATGATAGCTGTTATTATAGGAGAACTCAACCAAAGGCAGGTGAGTATCCCAACTGCCACCCAAGTCCATTACAAAAGCTCGTAACATGTCTTCTAATGTCTGAATCGTTCTCTCACTTTGGCCGTCTGTCTGGGGGTGAAATGTCGTGCTCAAATTCAGCTGTGAACCAAACGCTTCCTGGAAAGATTGACAAATCCTTGACACAAATCTTCCGTCTCTGTCAGATATAATCGAGATAGACACTCCATATCGTGCAACTATCTCCCTTAGGTACAGCTCAGCTAGCTTACCTGTGTTATCCTTTTCTCTGATCGCTAAAAAGTGTGCAGATTTTGTCAGAAGGTCTACGATTACCCAAATCGTGTCATGACCTCTGGGTGTCTTTGGTAACTTTTTTATGAAATCCATTGAGATCTGCTCCCACTTCCACATGGGTATCTCAGGTTGTTGTAGGAGACCTGAAGACTTCTGATACTCAGCTTTTACTTTGGCACAAGTCAAGCACTTTCCAAACATAGGTCGCAACATCACCTTTTAGTCTCGGCCACCAGTAGTAATCCTTCAAATATTGGTACATCTTATCCGATCCTGGGTGGATCAAGTACCTCGACTTGTGAGCTTCATCGAAAATCACATCTCTAAGACCACCAAAGAGGGGAACCCAAATTCATTTCATGAAACATAAAGTTCCTTCCTCATTGGGTACCAACTTCTTCTCCATCCCACGGAGATATTCATCCTTAAGATTCTCTTTCTTGAGAGCTTCTCTCTGCACAGCACGAACGCGCAACGAGAGGTCTGTTTGAATGATCATTTCCAAAGCCCTAACCCTTATGGGCTTAATCCTCTCTTTTCGACTCAAGGCGTCTGCTACCACATTCGCCTTTCCTGGGTGATATTTGATTTCGCAATCATAATCATTTAACAGTTCTACCCAACGTCGCTGTCGCATGTTAAGCTCCTTCTGATCAAATATATGCTGAAGGCTCTTGTGATTGGTAAAGATTGTGCATCGGGTGCCGTACAAGTAATGTCTCCAAATATTCAAGGCAAACACCACTGCGCCTAGTTCCAAATCATGCGTGGTGTAATTCTTCTCATGAATCTTTAATTGGCGCGAAGCATAAGCGATAACCTTCTATCGCTGCATCAGCACACAGCCTAATCCCTGAGGCGAGGCATCACAGTACACCACAAAGTCATCGGTGCCTTCGGGTAGGGATAAAATAGGTGCATCGCAAAGCTTATTCTTGAGCAATTGAAAAGCTTCCTCTTGTTTTTCACCCCATTCATTTCTTATCCTTTTGAGTAAGGTATGTCAGCGGTTGAGTGATTTTAAAAAAAAATCCTCAATGAATCTGCGATAATACCCTGCCAAACCCAAGAACTGTCGGATCTCGGTTGGCGTCTTAGGAGTTTCCCGATTCTTTATCGCCTCGATTTTGGTAGGATCCATATGGATTCCGTCTTTGTTTACCACGTGACCAAGGAACTGTACTTCACGCAACCAGAACTTGCACTTCGAGAACTTAGCATACAGTTTCTCCTTCTTGAGCAGTTCTAAGATGGCTTCGAGGTGTTGTTCATGCTCTTCCTTTGTCCGCGAATAGATCAAAATATCATCGATAAATACAATCACGAATTTATCGAGATACGGCTTGCAAACTCTGTTCATCAAATCCATAAATACTGCTGGTGCATTTGTCAAACCAAATGGCATTACTAGAAACTCGTAGTGTCCATAATGAGTTCTGAAGGCAGTCTTCGGAATACTCTCTTTTTGAATCCGCAGCTGGTGATAACCTGATCGAAGGTCGATCTTGGAGTAGTAACTTGAACCTTGTAGTTGATCGAAGAGATCATCAATCCTCGGCAAAGGATACTGATTCTTGATGGTTAACTTGTTTAGCTCTCGGTAGTCAATGCACATACGGAAACTACCGTCCTTCTTCTTTACAAATAGAACTGGAGCTCCCCAAGGCGAGAAGCTTGGTCGAATAAATCCCTTGCTAGCAACTCCTTAAGCTGTGTCGATAACTCTTGCATTTCTGAGGGTGCAAGTCGATAAGGTGCATTGGCTACGGGTGCAGCGCCTGGAACCAAGTCAATATGGAATTCTACTTGTCATTGCGGCGGCAATCCTGGCAAGTCTTTGGGGAAGACTTCAGGATACTCCCTTACCACAGGGATATCTTCCAACTTCGGTTCGTCGGCTTCCTTATCAATAACGTGAGCCAAGAAGGCAACACATCCTTTGCGCATAAACTTTTGTGCCTTCAAGCAACTGATAATCCTTAGGGGCGTATCAAGCTTTTCTCCGTGCACTACAATCGTCTCTTCATTCGCCAACGGAATACGGATTATCTTCTCATGACATATGATCTCAGTTCGGTTACTCGATAACCAATCCATTCTAACTACTACGTCAAAGCTTCCCAACTCGACTGGCAGAAGGTCAAGCGTAAACTCACGCTCTCCGAGTTCTATCACACAACCTCTAATGACCTCATTTGCTTCTACTAGCTTTCCATTAGCTAGTTCTATCGAATATGGGATATCTAACTCGTCGGCAACTAACCCAAGTATATTCTTAAATTCTAGGGATACGAAGCTATAATTGGCACCGGTATCAAATAACACAGATACAAAATGTTGGTTGATAGGGAACGTACCAGTGACTACGTTCGGATCTTGACGAGCATCCCTAGCTCCAATGTTGAAGACTCTTCCTTGAGCTTGGTTGTTCTTTGGGCAATCTCGCTTGAAATGCCCGATGTCTCCACATCCAAAACAACCTTGGCCTCGACCATTTCCGTTTCCATTTCCACCCTGGTTGTTGGTTGCTCTGCGGTTTTCGTTTCCAGCTTGATTTCCAGAACCACCACGATTTCCATTTCCAACGAAATTTCCATTTCCTCCTTGATTGCAGTTCCCAGTCTGATTTCCATTACCGTTACGGTTTCCATTACCATTCACCATATCCTCCATTTCTTCGTCCAGCACCATACCAGCACGCCTCCCTGGCGTGCCCTACCTTGCCACAGTTCTCACATTTCCCATACCTACATCGCCCCGCGTGATGATGCTGACAAATATCACACTTGGGCAGGGTGCCCATGTAACCTTTCCCTTTGTTCTCAGAACTTGCTGCACCAGTCCTGACCTCTGTTGGTGGGTTAGCATCTTTTTTCTTGTTAGTACCATTGTTGTTTCCTTGAGTACTCTTCTTGAAGTTGGAGAACTTCCTCTTGTTCTCTCCTGATGACTCAGCGTGAATCTCCTTCTTCTTCCCATCAGAGATCGAGAACTTGTTCAGCCTAATCGCTTCTTCAGTCAATGCCACACTCAAATCAATGGCCTCTGTGATCGTTGGAGGCTTCGATGTCGTTACAATGCTCATGATTTGGGGTGCCAATCCCCAAATGAAACGCTCAATTCGCTTGAACTCTGGTTCTACCATGTAGGGGACAATGCGAGATAAGTTATGAAATCTTTGCACGTATTCAGCAATCTTAGGTCCATCCATCTTAAGATTCCAAAACTTCATTTCCAACTTCTGAATCTCAGCCCTTGAACAATACTTCTTGCACATCAGTTCTTTCATCTCGTCCCAAGTCAAACCATACGCTGCAGCCTCACCTAGGGTTTGAACTTGTAGGTTCCACCACGATAGAGCTCCGTCTAGGAAAAGTCCAGAAATGTAATTGACCTGGTGCTCTGGCGCACACTTGCTCATTCGCAGCACAGAATCAGTTTTCTCAGCCCATCTAACGAAAGCTACAGCACCTCCAGTGCTATCAAAATTCAGAGGCTTACAGTCAAGGAACTGCTTATAAGTACAGCCTGTACGAACAACATCATTCCCAGAAGCATTAGCAAACGCACATGGAATGTCCAAACGTAACTTAATGTGTCTTAAGTGACTTAAACATTACCGTGAGGTGGGTTATTTCCTGAGGTACCTCTGCTGTGTTCAGAGTGCAAGGCCTCATGTTGTGCGATTGCTTGTGAAATCCGTTCTTGTAGTTTTGCCTCTGTTGTGGGCAACTGATTGTTTCTTTGTGGAGGCATCTTCTTTAAAGAAGATTGTATTGGTCAGATCTTAAATAGTATGATAAGTATATAGTATGTATATGTAATAGCATTTATCAAGTAAGTAAGCATATAGCATCTCAATCACAACACAACACGCATTTCAACAACGTATATAATGAGAACATTACGATTGAGCTTTCATTAATCATCGACCACAAATACAGTTACATGTTCTACAAATGTATCGTATCAAAAGGGAACACAGGGTCACACTACCCTTGCCCAAAATGTCTATCAATCTTCCATAAGTAATACTATTAAAAGTGGTCTCCAAAAGGCTTCGCAAGCTAGGCTCAATAGCGGTGCTCTCATCAAAAGCAAGTTACCTACATAAAACCAAAAACCGGCTATGCTGATGGCGGTGGAGGACGAGGTGGAGGGACAAAAAGCAAGATGCGCACATGCGCTAGCTCCTCCTCAAGATCATAAACATGACGCAACAGGTAACTGATCTACTGCTCCATGGTGAGAAATCGAACATCAAAATCTGGATAAGGCAAAAGAGGAGCAGGTGGAGTCACAAAAGGTGACAGACATGAACAAGGTGGGGGACGTGGAGTCATCTCAAGCTCCAAAACTCTACGACTCAGGATCTCATACTGAAGCTGCAATGACAGGAGTAACTCATCCCGCGTATAACCAGTAAAGTGTGAGGGATGGTAGGGATCAGAAATCGGCATGGTGTATGGTGGGAACCATATGAGTGGCTCATCTAGCGGTGAAGAAGTAAAATGAGCAGTAGGTGTATACTGGGGCATGTGAGAAAAAGCTGCTGACACATGTGGGTCATGGCTAGGCTGCTGGCTAGAAGGGCCTTCCCCTGGACGGGGTGCGGGTATATCCTGCAGGAAAGTGATAGGTAGGTCAGTGCGATGAACATCGGACTCGATCGGGAGAAAAAGGGGCAACATCAATAGCTGCAGGTGCATGTGGGGGAGTAACGGGCTCAATAATAGGAGGGTCAGCGGGTGAAGGAACTGGATCTGGCACAAGTGGTGCAATATCAGGCATGCCGAATGGGATAGGATCAAAATCAGGCAAAGGCTCAGGAGCTGGCATCGGCTCAGGAGTTGGTACCTTCTAAGGATCAGCGGGTGCATCAACAGGCTGGTCGATAGGAATAAAATCAAGCTCAAGTCTAGACTCAATGTCATGTGGAGGAATCGGTGCAGCTGACAGGTCCATATCGTCATCAGTATCAGTGGCATAACATCGCAGACCAACTGCCTGTAAAGCGGAAGATGACACAGACTCAAAGGAATCTGGAATAGAGAGGAAACTGGAATCAGAGGAAACCTCAATAATAGGAATCTCAATGAGTGGAACAACAATGACATCCTCAGCTAAAACTCCATCAACCTGGGCATCATCAGGGGGACCATCAACAAAAAGATCGACATCATCATCAAACAAGTCATCAAAAGGCAAATGCTCGAAAGGAAAGGCCGCAAGAGGCAAAGGGGCGAGGATCGGTGACATGACATGCTCACCATCGGGATGTCCGAGGATGAGATGGCCCTGGACAGGAATAGGAATAAGAAAGGGATCCTCATCGAGGATACCATCAGCATGCGGTAAATCATCACCAAAGTCGGGCAGCGCAAATGGCTGAAAATCGGCGTCGTCATCTGACATCATCTCCGGGTCACTCTCGGTATCGGAGGTAAAGATCTTTGGCTCTGGGACGATCTCATCGTCAGAAACAATAGCCATGGGGTCGTCAGTGTCAGACAATCCACTCTCAGAAGATGACATAGTGTCTGTAACAAAACAATCAAAAGATATGCACATATATTAACATCTATCATTTAGCATGCAGTCAAATCAGTGTAATCATGTATCCTTCCTATCCTTCCTAGTCTCCCAGACTAGACCACCTAGTCTCCCAGATTGAACCACCCAGTCTCTCAGACTGAACCATAGGCATAAACCTTGGAATGTGTTTCTTGTCTTTTGTCTGTAAAAATGTTTGTTTCCAGGATCTGGGCGTTTTGTGTATGCAATGAAAACATGTTGTAAAAATATCTTCGTGAGAGCCATAATGATTGTAGTCTAGACTCGAGAAGGAATCCTAGTTCGCTACAATCGAAGCTCTGATACCAAACTGTCACACCCTGAATATTGCGGAAGCGTGATTATGGTGTGACTTGCTCAATATCATTGCATCCAATCATAACAATAACTATATGATAAAAACCATAGATGGTCATCCATTAATTAATTTTAAACATAACAACATTGTTTTGATACGTAGACTCCAAATTCAAGTTTTACAAACCATACGAATTGTTTAAGAGTTCACAAGGACTCAACAAAAGACTTTAAACAAAATCAAGATTTGGAAGAGGTGTCTTGTCCAGGATAGGACACCCTAACCAAATCCTAAGACCATGGATGACATCTTTTATTCTTAACGACACTTGAAACTTCCGAACGCCTGCCAGATCCACCTTTAATTCCCTGAAATACATGTAGTTTGAAAACATCAACAAAAGTTGAGCGAGTTCATGTTTGTTTGTGAGTATGAATAACCTTTGTAATCATTGAAAGTATGTATATTCGTATGTGATAATGAACAGATCAATTAATGGTTTACAAGGCCATCAATATGTGTGCAACGGTGTAGGAAGGCTCAATCCTTTGCATATTTCGTACCGGGCCTCCCGGCTGGAACGACATAGTCACCACGTGCGGTCAACTCGCGGACCCACAGGTGGGGCTCGCAACACCCAAATAGATCTATTAGTCATGCCCCTCGGTCCTTCTAAAGGATTAATGGTCTCAAGATAACGCCTACCCTTTCACATGATATAACAGTTCATTTCATTTGTAAATCATTTGTAATCGTAATCATTTGTAACATGTACTTTACCCCCGAAGTTGTAAAACAAAAACAGTTAAAAGAAAAGGGGTATATGAACTCACAGTCTTGCGTCTTCAGCAATCGTAACTCGAGCTTCTCCGGTGAACATGACTACCTACAATGTACTAATTTCCATTAGACGAACGGGCCGTGCCTTGACTTAGTATTAATGTCCTTGAGTTACGTTTCTTTTGTGTCCTCGATATTATTCCAAGTAACATAATTATGTAAACTGCCATTTTGGTCCCTGAGGTTTGGTCAATTTTGCCATTTTAGTCCAAAACTCAAACATTTTAAATCTGGGTCCCTGTGGTTTCACTTTCATTGCTATTTTGGTCCAAAAATCAAATCACATGTTATTTGGCTATTAAAATCTGGTTATTTTGTCTTTTTCTTAAGAGGCAAAATGGTCCATCTCTGTTTATTATAATATATTAATAATTAAATTAATTATATTACCCTCATAGATATATCTTCCTCAAACCCCTTTTTCTGGATGCATTGGAGGATCCAAGCGATCCGTCTTCTTCTTCCAATTCTGCAGACAATTACACACATTAATCAAAAGTAGCCCTACCGATGCATTCAAGAAAAAGATTTCTTCCAATTGTAGAGACTCCAGAATCGTTATCATGTACCGCCAGTATGCATATGTTTGCTACTGTTGCAGTCCAACAAGAAAACCCATGAACATTGTAGTGCCAAATTTAGCATACCCATCTAATGATTCAAACTTTGACCCGGAATCAAAAACCCAATTAGGGATAACTTCAAGAACAATTAAAAACCCAATTATAGTACCCAAACATCCAATCAAAACACTCAATTTCTTCTCAGACCTCTTGGAAGTAGATCTTTCAAAAGAAACTTTAACAATTATGAATATACTCTAACAACCCCTATAAACCCTAAGAAGATAGGAATCAAAGTACCATTAGGAAGCACTCCAGAGGAATCTTTAGATACAGACAAGAAGTTATGAATGAAAAGTGAAGAACAAGCAACAATGGTGAAATTAAAAGCCCCATTAAACTAATCAAAATAGAGTCTTGATTGGAGGTGCTTGTGGGTGAGTTTGAGCCGAAAGATCTGAGCTTTATTCTCATCAAACTCAAAATTTTCATGGGTTTTCTTTCTCGGTTTGATTCCAGAAGTGGTGGTGTCACTTGGTCTTCTGATTGCAGCTTTGATGCCTGATGAATTGGGGTTTGGAGGGGTGACATCATTAGGGTTGATGTAGGTGTGGAGACCATGGATGAAGAAAGATGCTACCTGCAACTCATCTTCACTCAAATGGTAAACGCAGAGAGAGAAGAGAGAGAGAAAGGAGAGAGAGGGTGTTTAGAGAGAGAGTGCAGAGTTGAGTTTTGTGGTTATTTTTATTTATTTATATATATATTAGTTTTTAAAATGACATTTTTGCCCTTGAGTAAAATAACAAAATATGGATTTTATAAGACAAATATAACCTGATTTCATTATTGGACCAAAATGGCAATAAACATGAAACCACATGGACCCAAAACCAAAAGGTTTGAGTTTTGGACTAAAGCGGCAAAAGTGATCAAACCTTAGGGACCAAAATGGCAGTTTACTCTAATTATTTATTAAAATAATTAATATTTTAACTTAAATTATATTTATAAATTTTGGAATAATTGTTAAATTATATTATTTTAATAATACTTCCAAAGTATTTATACTTGTATTTCTTTCCCAAGGATGGGGGTATCTTATACATGTGTACTTTTGCCATGTTTTGTGGTCGTATTCCGGTGTGTATTTATACGTACGAGAATACGTATTTTTATTGTTATTCATTAAGTATCCTTATACTAAATTTCATATTAATTATTCCGGAAGATTATCTTTAATAAAGATCCAATATATATTTCCAAAATATATATTTTAAGGAATATGACTTAGGAAAATTATTTAAAATTTTTTGTTAGCAAAAATATTTGTATTCTCTTATAAGTTCTAAAAATAAAATAATATATTTTCAAGTCCAACTTGGAAAATATATATATATATAAATTCATTTTTCCCAAAAATGACATACTTCACATTTATTTAAGAAAGTGTATATTTTTCCCAAAAATATTGTATTTCACGTTTGTTTAAGAAAATATATATTTCTTATAAATAATATATCTTCTAAAAATTTCAAGAAAAATATATACTTCAAACTTGCCAAAAGTAATATATTTTTCTCCTGTCAAAAATATGATATATTTTTGTAGTAATTGTAAAAATCATATTTTTACTTCCTTGGTGTCCAATATTATTTACCAAAATATTCTTTGTGGATAAGTTTTCCGGAATATTTGGTAAGTCCTATATTTCATAGTTCGGTTTCAACAATACTTTGTATAAGTATGTATATTTATTCCTTGGAATTTTTGTAATATTTTGGATGGTAATTATTGGTATTTTTGTGAGTTATATTATTTCAAGTCCTAAAATAATATAACTAATACACAAAGTATACAAATAATCACACATATGTGTCTTCTAAATATATATTTTCCAAATACATATTTAGTCACTTTTATTTATAAAAACCAACCTCCAATATTTGTATTTTTGTAACCAAAATTTATGGCAAAGTTTATGTAACAATTTATGGTTTAAAATACACTTGTAAATATTTGTTTAAAAATATTTTTCTAAGTGTTTATATTTTTAGAAAATTTTGCCATAGTTTTCCCTAAAAATGGAGGTTTCCATGCTTTCAAGCATATCATTTTCTTTTGTAAAAATCAACACAATCAATTCACAATCATCAACAATCAACCTTTACTTACCAATCTTGCCAAAATCATGCATTTTCCACTACTTCATGAACTTGAATATTTGTAAAAATTTGTGGTAACGTACTAGTATTCTTAGTAAGCCTTGTTACCCTTTAAAATGTGATTAATTCTTTAAAAAAACTTCATTTTTAAAGAATTTAGATGTTTACAACTTGTTGTCATATTTTCTAAAAATACTTCTTTAGGCTTTCTTCTTGTTACACAAGTGTTTAGACACTTGTTTAACCACTAAAAATGAGGTTTGTTTATGTAAGAACCAAGATCAAATGAAACTTATATTTTTAACTTGGTTTCTTTAGAAATCCTTCATGAAATTCTTAGATCCATATGATTAACAACTTACTTGATCATGGTTTTTCAAGAAAACATTATATTCCTTCAAGTTCATGCTTTATGTGTGGATGATTCATCATCCTACAACTATTTCTATTCTTACATCTTGCTAGATTATGTTTTTAATCATGATCTAGCAAGATCTTATGATGATCAACATCATTTCAACAAACAATCAATGATCAACAAGCATAACAACTCATTTTCATCAAGATTACTTCATTTAACAAGCTTATGTTCATGTTTCATGCTTATGATCTTTAGTGTTCTTCAAGTTTTTTTATTATGATTCATAATTAACCACTAAAAATGGAAGTAATATAGAGTGTACAAAGGTCTTACCACTAGCTCAAGGCTAGGGATGATTCAAGTGAAGAAATGAGGTGGATAAAAGCAACCAAGAGAGGTCCTTCCACTTCCACAAGCTCCAAGCTTCTTTATATGATCTCTAACACCCTTCTATACATGTAGATTGTATGAAGATGGATGAATGAAGGTGATGGTGGTGATGTTATGGTTCGGTCGAGAGCAAGGGAGGGAGAGGAGAGAGCTTGTGTGTTTTTAAGTGCGTGTAGAAATGAGGGTCTTGCTTCATGTGTTCTTTTATAAACCATTTAACCAAATAAACTCTTGTGTAATATGTATTAGAAAGCACAAACATGATCTAATTTAATATAAAAACAAATCCCCTTATGGGACCCTTGTTGGAGCCGAAAATAGGTGGGGGGTCTAGCATAGGTTCTAACTTAGTTAGTTGATTAATAGTTGAAATCTAGGGGTAAGTTAAATGCTTTAGTTAGTAGATATTTTGTATGGGGTGTTATGATGTTCAGGGACCATAACTAGCTTGGTAATGTTAAAACAGTGCTTCTAGTGTAAATTTGATGTTTCGGGTAGTGTCCGGTTGTTCGGTTAGATACTGGTTCGTTAAGGTGCTAAACTTTACAGTTTAGTGTGCTTTATGTACCCTTTTGAGACACTTTCAATTCCCGACACTTAGGAAAGCATTCAGGACCATTTAAGCATATTTTTGCATGAAATTAGATTGTTAAAATGCTGATTTATGCTGAATTTTGCTGAATTCAACACTTTGGGTGAGTTTAAGGCATTTTCCGGCACTTAAACTATCACTTAGAAAGGCAGTTTTGGGATCCTTACTTCCATACACACTATACTAGTGCAGTACTTAGTTTCTGGCTCATACTGGGTCTCAAAACACTGTCTGTCTATGTGCTGAGTTCTATCAGCATTCTGCTGATTTATCTGTTTACTGTGCTAACTGCGCTTTGTGCATCATTTATATCAATAAGTTTGCATGTAGTAATCATATGACATTATGCAATATGTGATGCACATGTAAATATAATGCAGTAATCAGAAAGCAGTTAATTGTAATTCAGCACAGCCATTACTAATCATGATTAATTAATTGTACGGATACCTGGATTTTTGACAGTTGTCACATTATCGAATCGAAATAGATTGAGTTTGACTAGTAATGTAGATTCTTGCTTGTAAATGTAAGAAGAATATAAGGTACTTATTGGTTATACATAACGTATTTTGTAAGGAATGGAAATGCTACTTTTGTTTTAAAAGAAGATTTACGTAAGTTGAAAATTGTCGGACCCCATGAAGTCTTCTTGACCACATGTTTAGAAATTTGAATGACGTATTGAGCGGTGTATAGAAGTTCGTTGTAAATAATAAGTCCATATTATTTCAAAGGATCTTGCATTAAAATATGAAATTTGAAATTTGGAGGTTCTTGTGAAAACGTTGATTTTTAATAGAAGTTTAGCAATGAAGTTAGTGTCCGTCGAAAAGCGTTTTTAACAAAATGATTGTTGGTTTTGAAAAGACTTTGTGGTAAAACGACCTTATAATATCTATAAGATCTTATCAATATATGAGAAAGTTGGTTTGATTTACGACTGAAGAAGAAAGTCCTTAGTATAATGATATAATGTGAATGCGTTTTAGTGATTAGGTTAAATATGAAGTTCATGGGCAAGAGATCCATTGGACCGATTAAGTTGATAGGTAGCATTTCGCATGATTTTGAAATTCAAGTGATAAAACGTTTTAAGGCATGATTAGGAATTTTCGTGTATATGATCTAGCTTGTAAATGTAAGAAGAATATAAGGTACTTATTGGTTATACATAACGTATTTTGTAAGGAATGGAAATGCTACTTTTGTTTTAAAAGAAGATTTACGTAAGTTGAAAATTGTCGGTCCCCATGAAGTCTTCTTGCCCACATGTTTAGAAATTTGAATGACGTATTGAGCGGTGTATAGAATTTCGTTGTAAATAATAAGTCCATATTATTTCAAAGGATCTTGCATTAAAATATGAAATTTGAAATTTGGAGGTTCTTGTGAAAACGTTGATTTTTAATAGAAGTTTAGCAATGAACTTAGTGTTCGTCGAAAAGAGTTTTTAACAAAATGATTGTTGGTTTTGAAAATAGTTTGTGGTAAAACGACCTTATAATATCTATAAGATCTTATCAATATATGAGAAAGTTGGTTTGATTTACGACTGAATAAGAAAGTCCTTAGTATAATGATATAATGTGAGCGCGTTTTAGTGATTACGTTAAATATGAAGTTCATGGGCAAGAGATCCATTGGACCGATTAAGTTGATAGGTAGCATTTCGCATGATTTTGAAATTCAAGTGATAAAACGTTTTAAGGCATGATTAGGAATTTTCGTGTATATGATTTATGTGAAATAGATTATGAGATAAAGAATACGTTTGATAAGATAATAAATTTTGAAATTCGCATAAGTAGGGATTTTGACGAATGATAAACGATTTACGTGTAAAACATGATCTGTTTGCATAATAAAGTATTTCGAAGGAAGGTTTTGGTAACGATCACGTAGGTAAGGGAATCACCCCGAACCCGTTGGTGAGGTCATTTTAAAAAAAAGAAAGAGTGGAGTTAATCGTCAAGGTAAGGAAATCACTCCTATTTCGATAATAGTTCTCCATTTTGGGGTTACAAGAGATGTAATTCCAGTTCGTGACGTCTTTGAAATCATGCATGTATATAAATGTATGAAAAGATTTAGTATGATGTGTGTGTGAGAACAAAAAAAATCTCAAAAATAAATTTGAATTTGAAACGAGAGGATTGGATCATATAAAAGCGATTGATAGTAAGCACAGGTTTGATTAAAACTTAGATTGTTCCAAAACGGAACTTTGACTAAACCAAGGTGGTCGAAAATTCCTTTGAATTTGAGAAACATGCTTTGGCCTAATAGGTGGAATACTCTCGCCGATATCTCGGTTATCGGTATTCACCCTTCCAGTTACTACATGTTCCAAATCAATCGAAAATTTGAGACTTGGCGGGACTTTTTAAAATCAAGGAGCGGAACTAGTCGACAAGGTGCGGCTTTCACCCCTAACTTGACGATTTCGTACCCTAAGTGTGGTTGGTACTCGTCGGGTCAAAATTTAATTTCGACACTTTGACGAGGGTCCACTAGAATTTGAAATGGAAATTCTCCATTAAGATGTGGATTCCACTCCTAACTTAATCGTGAATTTCGTGCAAAAATAGAATCAAGCGGGATGAGAGTCGTTTACCAAATTGTGGGTTTCACGCCTATTTTGCTAAACTCGTCTCGTTTGTATAATATGAGTGTTGTCGGATTTAGAATAATCGAGTAAAATGTATGAGGAAAAGTGTATGTTAAAGATTAGACAAACAAGGTATGTCGAGAATAACATATAAATGATAGAACAATGAAACAAGTATTAACACATAATAAAACAAGTATAGCATGTCAAGTGTTAACACATGAGTGACATATATGCTTAAAAGATCAAAAGAGAACAAATAAAAGCAAATAAAGTAGCATGCAAGTAGTTTCAAGCAAAACATGAGAATAAAGCTCTAAAACTATAGACTAGGTTAAAGCATTCCTACTTTTCCTAATTCCCTATAGTTATGGCTCTGATACCAATATGTCAAACCCCAACCGATGGCGGAAACATCGGAGTGAGACGAAAACGAGATTGCAAGAGACTTCATAACACTATTTGTGATAATAATTAAATAATGGATTTCATTTCATTTCTAAAAGTCGATTACAAAGGTTAAAATCAAATACAACAACTTGATATACAATATGTTCAATACGAGAATGCAACAAACAAGTACATTAACTTAAGACGTCTAAGTGTGTATCTAAGCATCGTCCCTACTTCAAGTTCAAAGCGTTGTCATCCTCAACCTGTAACATGTTCAAAATAACGTTCAATGCAAAAGCAAAGGCAAGTATACAAGTTTGATACATACATAGCATAAAAATGAGTTTAAACAATTCCACATGGCAAGCTATTGATACAAGATAAACAATAAAATCGGCATGTGTTTAACTAATCAAACCAATGATGAAACGCAATAAGCTCATGACATAACCCAAAATCTACATGCGGTGCGTTAATCCTATAGCGCTATATATGTCAAGGATAGTCTCGTACGAAGTTAATGATAAGTCTAACAAAAGATGAAATTAACCCAAGTTTAAAGTATCAAGTAATCAAGTATTCAAGCATGTATACGGAATGTTTATGCATTACGAAATAAGTTAAATTGTAAGTTAATAGATAACATGTTACACCCCAAAAGTAGTAAAACGAAAAAGTGGTTCAAGTATACTCACAGAATTGCTAAGTCTTTCGATTATCCAAGTGTTGACGAGTGTATGAGATTAGGAGGATGGAACACCGAGGTCACCCTATATGGGCAAACGATGGTGCATGAGTAAACGGAATTTTGATGGAGGATTTGAGGTGAACTTTAAAGTATATCAAGTCAATGGATAAGTGTATATATATATTTTTTACATGTATATATTTTATATAGTTTAAGCAAAAAAATTTAATTTAAGTCTATCGAAAATATTATTATAGAAGTATTGTCAAAAATCAATATACATTTATAATTATCGTTATAAAAGCTAATTGGATCTGATAGGTTTCGTTTCTAAATTAACTTGTTTCGTTTCGCAGATTTTTACAAAAACGAGCAGAGTTTCCTCTATTTTTGGAAGATCCCGACAACTCTAAGTGTCGTTTAAAATTTCAAAATTCAACAATAAACGAAACAATACAATTATGTATATTTTTCCAAGTAAGTTTACAAATTATATAACGTTCGGTTCGTATAAAACATAACATTATAAACGTGCTCACATCGTTACTATTTTGTTTTGTTGACTGACTTTGACCCGTCACGAGACTCGAAACACGAACCCGACCGAGTAACCCGTGTTGACTGTTTGACTACAGTTGACCCGAGCCCAAACCGAACCGGGTTGAAACAAACCTGAAACAAACCGAAACAGAAACTGATTTTTGGAAATAAAACTAAAGTTTAAACGAGTAATGCTCGAAACCCTTACCAGAACTGAGCCGAGACTGAACCGGCTGACCAAGTTGACTGGCGTTGACCCGACACGAGAATCAACACCCGAACTTGACCGAAACTCGAGGTGGACCAATCTGAAAACCCGATTCAGAACTGAACCATAACATACCCAAATCAAACCCGAGCCAGATCGCCACCTCCACTGTCTTCGTTCCTGTTCGTCACCGGAACTGAATAATACTCGAAACTCGTACCTGAACCGCTGCCGTCATCGTTCCTGTCCATCATCGTCGCCGGTGAGTGGAAGGGCCAACCCTTATTCTCTGCTCTGTCTCTCCTTATCTCCGCCGCCACCATATTCTCTCTCTCTCTTTATTCCTGTCGCACCAAAGGTCCTCACCGGACCACCGAGGCTTGGTGGCCGGCCCAACGTGTGTCATCGGCTCTGTCGGCAGGAGCTAGGCTAGAGCTCCTGTGTGTTCGCCATTGAATGAACAAGAGGGGGTGTTGTAGTTAGGTGCCGCCAAGTCTTGGGTTAGGGTTTTGTTTTCACAGATGAAAAGAAAAGAGGGAAGGAGATGGGTACAATGGGTGGCGGTCATTAGGTTTTTAGGAAGAGATGGTGTTCTCTGGTATTAGTAAGAGGATTCATAAATAAAGTGACACATTGGCCCCTACAGTTTAATGTATGGTGTGATATAAGGTATCTCTTTTTTTGTGTAATCTAAATAGATAGTTTGATGCATAATACATATGAGATTATGACTAAGTGTTGTGGGTATGCAATCAAGTGTTTGTATGTTTTAAAGTGTATAAAAACACGTGTATTTGAAATATGGTTCATAAAACACGTATGCGTTATCGTGTTCGAGGGCTAAAGAACCAATGCGCAAATAAGGTAGAAGTATAAAATGGACCTATAATATATGTGTAATTTAAATAATTAATCAAGTTTTTAATAATTAAAGCGTCAGATTATAACGTTTCGCAACAGAATTTTGTAATAATTGAATACGAGTTTCCAGAAGTGAAATACAGGGCGAGTTTCCTAAATACAGAATGTTATAAAAGCGAGGCGTTACAGGCACATTGGAGGACGGTGCCTTGACTTGGTGGAATTCTCTAGTGTAGATGCTAGGCATTGAGATGGCAAACGCGACTACTTGGGATGATTTCAAGGAGTTGATTCGGGAAGAATACTGCCCTCGTGATGAAATTTAAAAACTGGAAAACGAGTACTATAACTTGAAGATGGTAGGGTCTGAGATCGAGGCTTATACGAAACGGTCCCACGAGCTAGCGAACATGTGTCCTAACCTATCCCGACCACCACACCATAGAATCGAACTCTACATCAAAGGATTGGCACCACAAGTCAAGGGTTTAGTCACTGTAGCAAATCTTGACAACCTACCATGGATCATCAGACTGGCTCATAAGATCACTGGTCAGGAGGTGGAGCGTGGCTCGCTAACACCACGTGTTACTGCCACTACTGCTACTACTACTACCCCCACCACTGACAACAAGCGTAAATGGAATGACGCAGAAAAGGCGGCCAATTCGAATCAATAGCAAAAGAAGCCTGACAACAATAGTCGCAGTTTCAGCCAGTCATCTTCGGTCAACCAGAATCAGAACAATAATCAAACTTCGGGCTCTTATGCGGGAAAATAGCCGAAGTGCAACAAGTGCGGTTTCCACCACTATGGCCCGTGTAATAGAACATGTCAAAGGTGTGACAAAGTGGGTCACATTTCAAAAGATTGCAGAACTCTGTATCCAAAGCAACAACAGCAACAGAGATAGCAACCCCAGCAGAATCGGGGTAACCAAAGGGGATGTTACCAATGTGGCAACGAAGGACACTTCAAGAAGGAATGCCCACAACTGAACTAGAACACTAACAACAATGGGAACAATAATCGCCAGAACAACAACAACGCGGGAAATAACAACAATGGGAATAACGGTGGGAAAGGCGCTCGTGGGAGAGTGTTTACTATTGGAGCAGGTGATGCAAGGAACGATGGCAACGTCATGACTGGTACGTTCTCTGTCAACGATATTCACTTCTGTATTATTCGACTCTGGTGCCGACTGGAGTTATGTGTCTATGGGGTTCAGTCGTCAATTAGGGTTAACCCCAACACCCCTCGAAACCAAACACGTAGTGGAATTGGCTGATGGTAAGTCAATTGAAGCCTCACATGTACACTTAGGGTGTAAACTTGATCTCTTGGGTCAAGTGTTCGACATTGACCTTCTTCTTGTCACTCTTGGTATCTTTGATATAGTTGTTGGTATGGATTGGTTGTCAAAACACCGAGCCGATATACTTTGTAAGGAGAAAATCGTGCGTGTACCTCTCCCTAGTAGGGAACCGTTGTCCATTCAGGGTCATCGAAGTGGTGCAGCTGTCAGCATCATTTCATCCATGAAAGCCCAGAAGTGTTTGCAGAAGGGCTATCATGTTATTCTTGCGCTAGTTATTGATACTCAGCCTGAAGAGAAGAGAATTGAGGATCTACCAGTTGTTTATGAGTTTCCTGACGTTTTTCCCGAGGAACTTCCAGGTTTACCTCCACACCGTCAAGTGGAGTTCCAACTTGATCTTACACCAGGAGCAGCTCTGATTGCTCATGCACCTTAGCGTCTTGCACCTGGAGAGTTGCAAGAACTGTCTAATCAACTCCAAGAACTGTTGGATAGAGGCTTTATCTGACCCAGTTCTTCGCCTTGGGGAGCCCCATTTTTTTGTGAAGAATAAAGACGGATCTTTTCGCATGTGTATTGACTACCGTGAACTCAACAAGGTGACAGTTAAGAATCGTTATCCCTTACCTCGCATTGACGATCTGTTTGACTAGTTGCAAGGGTCAAGCTTCTACTCAAAGATTGATCTAAGATTGTGCTATCATCGGATGAGAGTCTGAGAAGAGGATGTTCCCAAAACAGCCTTCAGAACGCGGTATGGCCATTACGAGTTTCTGGTCATGCCATTCGGGTTAACCAACACACTAGCGGTTTTCATGGATCTCATGAACCACGTATGTAAACCATATCTTGATGATTTTGTCATTGTGTTTATCGATGACATTTTGATCTACTCTAAGAGCAAAGAGGACCACAAGCGGCACTTGCGTCTTATCTTGGAGCTCCTGAGGAAGGAGCAGCTTTACACAAAATTCTCTAAGTGCGACTTCAGGATTCGAGAAGTGCACTTCCTTGGCCACATAGTCAACAAGCTGGGAATACATGTGGATCCCGCTAAAATCGACTCTATCAGGAATTGGGCAGCACCAAAGAATCCTTCACAGGTGCGGCAATTTCTTGGCCTCGTGGGGTACTATCGAAGGTTTATCAAGGGATTTTCAAAGATCGCTCAACCTCTCATCGCTCTAACACGGAAAAGTGCCGTGTATTCCTGGGGAACGAAACAGGAAGACGCCTTCCAGCTTCTAAAGCAAAAACTCTGCAGTGCACCGATTTGTCTTTACCTGAGGGTACCGAAGATTTCGTGGTGTACTGTGATGCCTCTATTCAGGGTCTCGGTTGCGTGCTGATGCAACGCGAGAAACTGATAGCTTACGCCTCTCGACAATTGAAGGTTCACGAGAAGAATTACGCGACTCATGACCTAGAGTTGGGAGCCGTGGTATTTGCACTAAAAATCTGGAGGCATTACTTGTATGGTACTAAATGCACTATTTATACTGATCACAAGAGTCTTCATTATATATTTGATCAGAAAGAGTTGAACATGCGACAGCATCGCTGGGTGGAACTCTTAAACGATTATGATTGTGCAATCAAATACCATCCAGGAAAAGCTAACATTGTAGCTGATGCCCTTAGTCGGAAGGAAACGAAACCTAAGTGTGTTCGAGCTTTGCAGCTGACCATCCACTCTAACTTACCTGATCAGATTCGTTCTACCCAAACTGAAGCATTGAAAGACGAGAACCTTAAAGCCGAAGCCATGCGAGGCTTGGAGAAGCAACTTGTTGAAAGATCTAACGGTATTCACTATTTCATGGAGCGAATATGGATCCCTTCGTACGGAAACCTTAGAGAACTTGTGATGGACGAAGCACACAAGTCTCGCTACTCGGTTCACCCAGGTTCTGATAAGATGTATCAGGATCTAAAAGTCCTATATTGGTGGCCGAAAATGAAAGCCCACATAGCGATGCATGTGAGCAAGTGCTTGACTTTTGCAAAGGTCAAGATAGAATACCAAAAACCCTCTGGTTTGCTTCAGCAACCAGAAATACCCATGTGGAAATGGGAACAGATTGCCATGGATTTTATCACCGGTCTACCTAGAACTCAAAATGGAACGATACCACTTGGGTGATCGTCAACCGTCTCACGAAATCAGCGCACTTCCTCGCAATCAAGGAAACTGACAAGTTTTCACAGCTGGCTGGCATTTATCTGAAGGAGGTAGTTTCCAGACATGGAGTGCCAACCTCCATTATCTCTGATCGCGATCCGCGTTTCATATCTGATTTTTGGCAAATGATGCATAAATCATTTGGCTCGCGTCTTGACATGAGCACTGCTTATCACCCTCAAACGGATGGTCAGAGTGAGCGAACCATCCAGACATTAGAAGACATGCTACGGGCATGTGTTATCGATTTTGGTAAAGGTTGGGAGAGACACTTACCCTTGGTGGAGTTTTCCTACAATAACAATTACCATTCTAGCATTCAGGCAGCTCCGTTCGAGGCATTGTACAGACGAAAATGCTGATCCCCTCTTTGTTGGGCTGAAGTGGGTGACAGCCAAATTACAGGTCTAGAACTTATGCTCGAAACCTCTGAAAAGATTGTCCATATCCGAAATCGTATGGCGGCAGCGCGTGATCGCCAGAAAATCTACGCTGATAAGCGTAGGAAACCCTTGGAGTTCACTGTGGGTGATCGTGTCATGTTGAAAGTCTCACCCTGGAAGGGTGTAGTACGCTTTGGGAAGCGCGGCAAACTCAATCCACGTTACGTAGGGCCATTCAAGATTCTGGAGCGAATCGGTAAAGTGGCTTATAAACTTGAATTACCTGACGAGTTAGGTAATGTTCTTGACTTATTTCATGTTTCAAACCTAAAGAAGTGTTTGTCCGATGAAACACTTGTGGTACCGTTACAAGTACTAAAAATCGACAACAAGTTATAGTTTATCGAGGAACCTATTGAAATCATGGACCGGGAAGTCAAGGTCCGTAAACACAGTCGAATCCCAATTGTGAGAGTTCGTTGGAACTCAAGGCATGGACCGGAGTTCACATGGGAACGTGACGATCAGATGAAGCTCAAGTATCCTCAACTGTTCAATACTACTGATTCAAACCCTAATGCAACTGGTGAATTTCGGGACGAAATTCCCTTTCAAGTTGGGGATGATATGGCACCCGAGGAAACTCTACAGTTATCTTGGCTTACTTATCTTGATATCACTTCACTCCTCTGAGACTGCTTATCAAATTTCGGGATGAAATTTCTTTCAAGTTGGGGATGATGTGAAAACTCAAAATTCCAAGGTCCTTTACGTATGTGCTACTTCTAGTCACGTTCTGTCATACGTTGTAATTGTGTATTGACTATGTGAAACACTAATAAAAGATGATTGTTGTGAGAAACTTTTATATGGTTACGCAATTGTGTTTTTGAATCTAGTCGCTAAATCGTACACCTTCTGCTTGGGCCGAGCCCCTCATTTGTATCCTTGGTTGTTCACGACCCAATAATCACGAGCCCGAAATGGAGCCAATGAATGGGCCCGGCTCATCTATGCGCATACCACCCTTAACCTTGTGAAAGGCCTCCATAATCTAACTTAATCAAAATATTAGCAAACCCTAATGTTTTGGTCAAAAATTACATAAGCAATTAAGTAATCAAATTAGTTAAGTGAGGTAGTGTGCTAACAATGTGTGTTGAACATATTCTGATTATATTGCTAACAAAAATAGTTTTCAGGATATAGCTCAGGATATAGAGCTATATTTACAATCAAACAATGAGCAAAAAAGGTAAAGGGTGACACGGGATGTATGAGGAAAGCCCTTGATCAATCTAGATCACCGGCACAAAACCTTGGGAGCTGACAATCGTAGCTGCCTTGTTCTTCTTATTACTTCAAACTTCAGGATACAGTGCAGGATATGATGCGGATCAACTAAGTGTTACAATGAGATTCGAGTACACGTGTAAGTGTTTGTGAGTGATTGTAGCTAGTAGAAAGCAGAAGTGTGTGTGTAAAAGTTGTGTGTTCCTATGTGTTTTGGTCAAATATTCCCCCTATTATCCTTAGTATACACAGCCGAACTGAAGTTCAAAGTTCTGGGTTGTAATGGAGTGACGATATCCTCAGCGGATCTGCTCGAGCCAGACTTCAGGAGTTGTATTTCCCTCAATAGCATTTGGTTTGTTTCCTGTTGCTGCCTCATCTGTTCCTGCACACTTCCAAACAAGGTTAGAAATTCACCATTAGAAGCTAAAATGGGAGCAGAACCCTGAACACTCCGAGTAGGGATAATATCCTGAGGTTGTGAAGAAGATTGCATCCTTGGAGGAGGTGGTGGATGCACCGAACCAGTAGTAGCAGAAGTTGTAGCAGAGACAGTGGAGGAGCTCATGTTTGATCTTGAGGCCATTGTAAACAATGTGGCAAAAAGTTTTGAAAACAAAAAACCGATTAACGATTTCACAAAGATTTTTAGTAAAGAGAGCACCACTTGCCCCACGGTGGGCGCCAAATTGTTTTGGTCAAAAATTACCGAAGCAATTAAGTGATCAAATTAGTTAAGTGAGGTAGTGTGCTAAATAGGGTGTTGAAAATATGCTGGTTAAGTTATTTAGAAAAATAGTTTTCAGGATACGGCTCAGGATATTAAGCTGTACCTACGATCAAACAATGAGCAAAAAGTAAAGGGGGTGACACGAGATGTACGAGGAAAGCCCTTGATCAATCTAGATCGCCGGCACAAAACCTCGGGAGCTGACAATCGCAGCTGCCTTGTTCTTCTTATTGCTTTAAACGTCAGGATACAGTGCAGGATATTGATCAAATCGCTAAGTGTTACAATGCTTTTGTGTGAAAGTAAAAATTGCGAGAGAACAAGTGTGAGAGTGTAGTGCGTGTAGCTGTGTTGATGTGATGTCCTATTCGATCTGATATACCCACCTATTTATAGTCACGAATTACAAACGAAAATTCCTATAAATATGGGATGCTCTGAATATTCCATTGTGAACGTTGTAGACCGAGTAATGCGGCTTCAACGTCTTTATTTGAACGACTTGGACCGAGTCTTCCGCGGAATGAGTCCTTGTGAACGTTGCTAGCTTCTAACCCGCGTACCTACACATAATCCGTTAGTGATCCTGAGGATACCATTCAAGATGTTACCAATATCCTGAATCAGCATCCCGGATGTGAACAAATATCATATAACCAAGATATAACCCAAGATATTTCTCAGGATATGGGCTCAGAATTTCACCCATAACAATTGTCCCCAAAAATGTTACCGTTTAGTATCCTGCCACTAACGGTTACATTTTTCACAGAGATCGAGGTAATTAAGAAATAAGACCAATGATGTGACCGTTTGCAACTTACTCAGCCTATATTTACTCATTGCACCCTATATCTTCTCATCCTCATCTCTTTTTTAATCACTTCCGATAAGAAAAAAGGTAACATTCTCTCTCTAATCTTCATCTTCATCCTCTTTCTCCGGTCAAAAAATCAGGCGATCAAATGCCGAGATAGACAAGATCCAGTTCTGGTGATTCGGCTCCCACATTTTTTCCAGCAGAATCTACTCCAAGAACCGGAGAAAGAGATATGCTCTTTTGATAGTGCCCACTTGTTGGCTCTCAAATCCTCCGGTATCTTTCCGGAAGGAACGGTATTCCGGCCGTTCGACCGGGAAATCCGGTCGGATATGGTCTCCAATGAGTGGTTGTGCTTTAGTGCTTTTCCCTTCACCTTAGGGTTACAGTTCCCCTTTCCAGACTTTGTCACCGAATTCTTCAAAATTACAAAAATCTCTTTTAGCCAAACAATGCCGATGCTTTGGCGTGTTCTGTCCGTTCTTGACCAGATCATGAAAAACCACATCCCTGATCTTTCTGTTCATGATCTTCCCCTAGCTTACCGACTTAGATGCCATGGATCATGTAGATTTTTGTTTTATTCCACCTTCGGTGACCCGCTGATACTTCGTGCCACCAGGAATGAGGATAATTGGCAATCTAAGTTTTTCTTTGTAAAAAGAGACTCAATCCCCGGTGGAACGGAATATCCGGTGCAATGGTTGAAAAAGGGTAGGATTTAGGGTTTAAGGATGATCCTGCCTCTTATCCTGTTCCATATCCTGAACTGGTCAACTTTCTTTTTTCTGTTGTGTATGCAGCTGATTTTAGGAAGATTGCACCTCCCCTGGTTGATTCACAAAAAAGGATTGACGCCATCAGACTCCTTCCAGAGACTGAAAGAAGTTTCAACCCGTCTCCACCATCTCCGAGTCCTCTTTCTAGTGCAAACATGTCTGGTAAGGATCCTGCAAAATATCCTATACATATATGTTTTTATTTGATATACTTAGGAGAAATTTTACTCCCTGTATGCAGACTCCAGCAAGGTTCCGGCCAACCTAGACCTTGAGGAACTTGACAGCTACCCTACTCCAGTCACGGTCAAGAAAGAGACCCCTGCTGCCACCAGCTCCAAGCCACTCTCGGCTCCTAAGGCTAATCCAAGAACTCGAGCTTCCACCGCGAAGAAGAGGAAGAACTCTGAAGTTTGTACTCCAGCTCCTGAAGGATTCTCCTACGATGAACTCAGCTTTTCCGACTCCTTAGAGCCAATGACATCCTTCCTCAACAAGGTAATATCCTGCTACATATCCTGCACACATATCCTAATAGGATATCCTGACAGGATATCCTGGTTAATATATTCTGACCCATACCTGAATTTGATGTGCAGGGCCTTCAGCATTTGCTCCACCTGTACAATGATGCCTGTGGTACTTTTGCACTCCATGAAGCCAGGATTAAACAACTCGAAACCACCATTGCCGACCAAGGTGCCATCGCTGAAGCAAAGACCCGGCACTACGAGGGCAAGCTGAAGAAGGTCATCCAAGATGCCGAGCTCAAACTTGCCACCGTCCAAATAGACCATGAACAGGCCATAGTTTCTTTTCGGGAAGGAATTAAAGCCTCTGCTATCGTCTCCCTGCTACAAGCTCGCATCAAGATGGCCTATGAGGCCAAGGAGACAGGCCTTGTGTGCCCATCCTGGCCGGTTGAATCCTGGGTAGCCAAGCTAAAGGAGCTTGGAGGCAAGGCTGTACCCCTTCCTGCTGAAGCTGGTGAATCCTCCAAGTCGGCAGAGGTGGTGGACAAGGCCGGAGACAAGAAGGATGCTGGAGTGGATGTTGAAATGGATGCTGGTGAGGATGCTGGAGAGGATGCTACCAAGGATGCTGAAGCTGAGAAGGCAGAGAAGGTTGGAGAAGATGCCGCTATGTGAGGGCATTCAGGTGGGCAATGATGGATATATGTGCCAAGGCCGGAGCCCACCTTTTTTAATTTGAATGTTGGTTTGTAATCCCCAAAACAATTTACTTTTCTGCACTTTACTTTTATGCACCTGAACAATTTACATTTCCTGCATGCTTTTTGAACAATACAACAGTTGGAGGTGGATGGGTCTCGGTTTGAGATGAAACCTTCAACTGTTGGGTAAGTATGTTTAAAGACTAATTGTGCTTTTGGTGGATGGGTCTCGGTTTGAGATGAAACCAAAAGCACAGACTTTTGCTATGTTAATAATATAACTTTTCTTTTAGCCTTACCGTTGTTGTTATTAGTGCACAAATTTTACTTATGAAAACTGTTTTGTTTGAACATTCTTGGGAATATTATGGGAACACATTCTGATAATATCCTGACAAGTATCCTAAGAGATACCCTGATCAGGATATTTTCATATAACTTAGAAAACTTAAATCATTTGAAAAAAGGAGAGATCATACCAAAGACTCTTAGAGAGTCAATTCCAATCTTCCACCTTAAGAATGTCCCCAGTGCACACTTACAAACTTGGATCCATCCTTTGAATAGTATAATGTATGTCCCCTGTGTTCAACACAGAAATGCAATCGTATTCACGCTTTGGCTTGAATAAATTCCGAACACCCTGAGGCAAAACCTTTGATATCCTGAAATGAACCCTTAGCATACTGGGGATAAACCCTTAATATCCTGGGGATAAACCCTGATATCCTGGGGATAAACCCTGAGTTTCATACGCTACAGGCAAGAGTGTATAAACTCCAAATCTTAGAAAGGTGAAAACCTTTAAACCTTAGAGAGTATGAAAATACCCTTTCGTGAGAGAGGGTGATCAATCCTCATATACCTTCAGGATCCAGGATATAGCCAACAGTAACGAAATTGTCAGCCACTTTTACATGAACTGGTCCCGCTACCTTGAACTATACCTAAATAACTTGTGCTCCAGGCGAGGTGTTTAAACCCAATTCAAAAGAAAGGTGAATACCTTTAAACCTTTGAAGGGATCAGGATCCCTTAAACGTGAGAGAGGGGGCCAATCCTCTAATCTTTCGAGATATATTGAGTGCATATCCTGGAGCTATATCCTGAAACATATGCTGCAAAACAACTGTAAACTAAGGTGGGTGTTAGCTTGGCTAACACCCCTTCGATGCTTAAGTCAGTATTGGGTTCAAGATAATAAACAAATATATTTAAAAGAGATAGAATACATACCATTCTGAGATAGAAATTAAATTCTATTCTTACTTGAAATAGAGCTTTAAGTGTATTGCATTCCAGGATCTTGGTAGCATATCCCCTTCCATATTCTTGAGTCGATATGCTCCTTTCCCTGCTTCTGACTCAACTTCATATGGTCCTTCCCATTTTGGAGCTAGCTTGCCATCGGCAGGATTAGTGGTATTTTGAAAAGCTTTTCTTAGCACCCAATCACCAACTCGAAATCTTCTAGTCCTTATGTTCTTGTTATATGCTCTGGATATTCTTTGTTGATATGCTACCATCCTTAGTCTTGCCGCATCTCTTTTTTCATCTATAGTGTCCAAATCTTGACATAAGGCTTCAGGATTCTGTTCAGGATCCTGTAGGATAGATCTTGCAGTAGTTATCGCCATTTCCGTTGGAATCACTGCTTCTGCTCCAAATACCAAGGAAAATGGGGTTTGGCCGGTTGCATTCTTTACCGTTGTTCTATCAGCCCACAAAACAAAGGGTAATTCTTCTGCCCATCTTCGTTTTTTGGCTCCAAGTCTCTTCTTCAAGTTATTGACAATTATCTTGTTTAAGGATTCAGCTTGTCCATTTGCTTGAGGATGTACCGGAGTAGACGTGATCATTTTGATTCCCCAACTCTTGCAAAAGTCAGTAGTCCTCTTGCTTATAAACTCGGACCCATTATCACAAATGATTTCAGCTGGTACCCCAAACCTAGTCAGGATATTCCTCTTTATGAAGGATACTACTTCTTGGTCTCTAACTTGTACAAATGCTTCAGCTTCAACCCATTTAGAGAAATAATCCATCATTGCTAGCATAAAGACTTTTCCTCCCAGAGCTTTTGGTAACTTCCCTACTATATCCATCCCCCATTTCATGAATGGCCAAGGGGAAGCTACAGGATATAGTGGTTCAGCCGGTTGATGTAGTATGTTACTATGCCTTTGACATGCATCACACCTTCGAGCATATTCTGCAGCATCTTTCCTCATCGTTGCCCAATAATATCCGGTCCTTAATACTTTTGAGAACAATGATCTACCCCCAGTGTGGTTACCACAATCCCCTTCATGTATATCCTGAAGTACTTCTTTGGCTTCAGGATCCTCCAAGCACCTCAAATACGGTCCTGCAAGAGATTTCTTGTATAAAACATTATTTATAATAGTGAATCATGATACCTTCATCCTAAATGCCTTAGGATTTTCATCTCCGAGGATGTGTCCTTCCTTGAGATATCTCATGATTGGAGCCATCCAGGATTTAGGATCCTTTTCAGGATACTCTGCTCCAAGATCCTGAATACCCGCTACTTCTTTATCCTGAGGATTCGTTGCAGGATACAAGATATGTAATATTGGTATTTGGGTCCCTTCTGGTATCCTGATCGATGATCCCAGATTTGCTAAGGCATCTGCTTCAGCATTATCCTCTCTTGGTACATCTTCAAGTGTAAAAACATCGAAATATCCTGCTAATTTTTTGAGAATATCGAGGTATTCGATTAATTTCTCACCCTTAACTGCATAGGATCCATTAAAATGGTTAGTAATTAACAAGGAGTCAACATATACTTGCAAATTCTTGATACTCATATTCTTAGCCAACTCTAATCCTGCAATTAAAGCCTCATATTCTGCTTCATTATTAGTAGCAGGGAATTCACACCTAATAGCCTGGGGTAATATGTCCCCCTGTGGCGATTTTAGTAGTATTCCCAATCCTACTCCTCGTACATTAGATGCACCATCAGTATATAACGTCCAGGATCCTGAGGATTCTCCTAACTGTTGGACTTCTAGGTCTACCTCATCCTGAATGTCACTACTGAAATCAGCCACAAAGTCAGCTAAAGCCTGAGACTTTATGGCATTTCTAGGTTCGTATACTAAATCATAAGCACTCAACTTTACTGACCACTTGGCCATCCTGCCTGACATCTCTGGTTTCCTAAGCACATTTTTGACAGGATAATTTGTTTTAACATGAATCCTATGTGTCTCAAAGTAATGTCTAAGCTTCGTTGATGCCATAACTAATGCTAGTATCAATTTTTCTAAATGAGAATACATAGTTTCAGCATTTAACAAACTTTTACTAACATAATAAACAGGATATTGCTGACCTTCATGATCCTTTATAAGGACGGCACTTACAGCATTCCCTGATACTGCGAGGTATAGGGATAGTGGTTCACCATTCTCAGGCTTCATCAGTAGAGGTGCAGTTGAAAGATATTGCTTCAAATCCTGCAGGGCTGCTTCATGCTTCTCACCCCATTCGAATTTCTTGTTCTTCTTCTTCAGGATATCATAAAACTCTTTGCATTTCTCTGAGGATCTTGAAATAAATCTGTTTAATGCTGCCACTCGCCCTGTTAATCGTTGAACATCCTTCATATTCGAGGGCGATTTAATATCCAAGAGCGCTTTAATCTGCTCTGGGCTCGCCTCTATTCCTCTTTTGGTCACCATATATCCTAGAAATTTTCATGCCCCCACTCCAAAATGACACTTGGCAGGATTTAGCTTCATGTTATATTGATCCAGGATATCAAATGCTCCTTTAATATCCTGGAGGTGATCATGAGCTTTCCTTGATTTTACCACCATATCGTCAATGTATACCTCCATGGTGTCCCCCAGCTTGTCTTTGAACATCATGTTTACCAATCTCTGGTATGTTGCACCTGCATTTTTCAAACCAAAAGGCATAGTCGTATAACAATAAATACTTGTTGGTGTCATGAAGGCAGTATCCTCCTGGTCAGAAGGCTCCATTTGAATCTGCTGAAATCCTGAGGATGCATCCATGAAGGTCAACATTTCATGCCCGGCAGTAGCATCCACCATTGCATCAATGTGAGGAAGAGGAAATGGGTCTTTAGGACAAGCCTTGTTCAAGTCTGTGTAGTCTACACAGACTCTCCATTTCCCATTTTTCTTCTGTACCACGACTACGTTTGCTAACCATCTTGGAAACTTGACTTCTCTGATCATCCTAGACTTCAACAATCTTTCAACTTCCTCTTGGATAATCGTATTCCGCTCAGGAGCAAATTTCCTTCTTTTTTGCTGAACAGGCTTGAACGATCTGTCAATTCCAAGCTTGTGAGTGATAATGTCTTTGGATATACCTGTCATATCCTCATGCTTCCGTGCAAATGTTGACATCCTACATTTCAAAAAGTTAGTTAACTGCTCTTCAATATCCTGAGGGATATTGGTTCCTACGAGCACCGAGATATCAGGATTATCCTGATCCAGGATAATTTTCTTCACATCCTGCTCCGAATCCTCCACGATATCCTGGGCCCGCGTCTTTAATTGCTATGCTGTACTAGGCTTGGTTGAGGATTTCATTGAGGATGAGTAGCATTCTTTTGCCTCCTGCTGATCACTATCAACCTTGACAACTCCCCAAGGGGTAGGGATCTTGATGCATTGGTGATATGTTGATGGCACAGCCTTCATATCGTGAATCCATGGTCTTCCCAATATGATGTTATAGCAGGATAGAGAATCCATCACACAGAAACGTTGTATCGAGTTGACCCCTTGACGTGATGTCGTGGTCACGCAAATTTAATCCCAATAACAACTATAGATAGCGGTAAGTGGGTATCGAACTCAGGGAGTATGTGGAAAATATGTCGATTATGTAGCCTTGCACTTAAACTAAAATTAACCTAAATTGCAGAAAGTAAAGATCAATAGTTTGGATTGTTTGGTTTTAAAACTAAATTTAACAAATTAATTTCAAATCAAAGGTTGGTTGTAAAACAGATTAGGAAAACAATGACCATCTTAGGATTCAGTTTCTTTGAACAATTGTGTGAGATTCCAACTAGAAAGAGTTACATAGACATAACTCGTGCATAAATAATTGAAGTGATAAAAGGGAACAAAGTACTCGGATTATATAAACGCGAGGTTGTTTCCCGATGATCAATTAATCAATAACCAACCCTAACCCTTCCCGTAATATCTCGATTGCCAACGGCACCAAGAACGTACGATTGAGACTAGAAATTGCACTATCAATTAACACGCTACAAACAATTATGCATACACCATGATAAACAAGCAAACACAAGTTATCATTCTAGAAATTCAGAAATAAACACACAAAAGTTCAAGAAAAACCTTCACCTAAGATGATCACCGAAAGGTTTAGCCACACATAGCTTGGTGAATCATCATAACAATAAGTTCAATGTTCATACTAATCAAAATCACAAACCGAATGTTAGAAATTGTTTAGAACCAAGCAAGAACAGCCAAATTCGCCCCTAGTGTCTCCCAAAAACGTCCAATGATGAGAATATCCCAAAAGACATCATAAAACTGATTAAATGATGGCAGTTACGAGTCTGACGCAGCCTCCACCGTAACTTACGGTGCCACCGTAAGTTACGGTGGACATCATACTGTTACAGTACATTTCTTCTGAGTTACGGTGGAATCCAGGCAAGATTCAGGTCTACCGTAAATTACGGTGGGACCGTAATTTACGGTGACAACCTGAATTTTGTGCTTTGTTTCATCTTTCGCTCCAAACTCGACCCGTTCAACTCCAAACCGTCCAAAGCTGCGTTTTATCCACTTTAAGCTCCCAAACCGCGCCTGAAACATAAGCAACCATAGTCATCTAATTCAAGATAATTACGCGATTAAGTGAGAGATTAATTCGTCTTTTAACATGATTAAGGGTTGTCCTATGGACCACCCGTCACATCCCCACACTTAACCGTTGCTTGTCCCAAGCAACTCATCAAATCAATTTCAAAACAAGTGATCAATTTAAACCAAGCAAAAACATGCAATCCTTTTACTAACCCCTTTTTAACACCCAACCAATGCACCCCTCACTATGACTCTCCTCTCGGCAACAAGTAAGCACTAGCAATATGAGCTAGACACACAAAGGCTAACGGGCGGTTCCACAACTATAGGCTTGTACCTAAATCGATCCTTCTCCTAACAAGTGTCAAACATGAATGCAAATCAAAGGGACTTTCAAGGTTGTAACATGGCTAGGTGTATAGGTAGGAAATGGAATATATATGAAGTAGCGAAAACTTAACCCGGTCTTTTTATTACACAAATAAGCAAACTAACAACTACCAATTTAACTAATATATACAAGATAACTAAACATCACCTCTTTTTCATTTTTCATTGCTTTTTCTCCTTTTTTTTAACAAGCAAACATAATAACTTTCAACATAACATCAATTACATACTACTAAACAATCACTAATCACTATAAGACCGGGTCAAGTTGGGTAAATTTTTAACTAAGTAGCTAGGGGTAACAATCGATAGGCTTTTAGGCACAAAATTGGGCAACTAAATGTCCAAAGCCCCACCGCTCTCGCAACCATGCTCATATATATAACTTATGAGGTCCAACCCCCCAAATCCCACACTCACACACACTAAAAACGAGGCTACCTAAATGCCCTTATCCTTTTCACATTCATGTCCAACTAAAGACTTAAATCGCATCAAGGCACAAGTTCTAATGCACCCCCACCCGTTGCCACTCTCATCAAAGACAATCATTATTTATGTACAAGTGTGGCTTCAACTCTCACCAAGAATGAAAGGTTATCAAGGGTTGCCGGTGCACCATTTGGGGTTAATCTAAAGTGTTCAAATTCTCACAATGTTTTGCTTGATTCAAAATTTTTTTCAAAATCTTCAAAAAATTCCCCCCATCCCCACACTTGGGATACATTGACCCCAATGTATGGTTTTAGGAGGCTTTGATCACTAAAATTCATTCAACATCAATAAACACTTAAACACTCAAACCCCAAATTTCTTTTTGGATTTTTCATTTTATAAAAAAAAATTCTTTTTTTCTTTTTTTTAAAACATGACACCACCAACTCGCACCAACCCAACATAACATCACAAACTAACACCACCCAACCGCCCAACCATAAACAAAACAACTAACAAATATGCACAAAATATACAAAGGAGGAACACAACCTGACTAATAATAGCGCGGTCCCGGAGGCCCAAAAATGGAAGACATCATGTCGTTCCATTCTCCAAACGCAAATGAGCCGCTACTACTCCCACATTATTGTTGTTGAGCTCCTTCTTGTTGCCGCGGGTCAATCCATTGTGAATGGTGGATCGGCGGGGTCGGATACGAAATACTACCATCGTAAGGTGGTAATGACGCATAATCCACATGTTGTGGATCCACAACCACCGGCCGCCCGGCGTGCCAATCTCCGTGCATTCTCCTTTCTTGGTCATCATAGTATCGATTGTTCATTTCCACTTCACGGGAATACGCATGTGTGCGATTCCATGCCTCTTGACGATCAAGGTTTTGTTTCAAGGACCGCTCTATACTTGCACTCATCCTCGTGTTTTGATCAAATAACGTCCGCTCCGGCCCCGACCACGACTCAAAAATTGGTGCCGGAGGACGTTGATTCTCGATCACTTCTTGTATCGTGCCTTCATAAGCCCAACCCGGCACATAAGATTGCTCCGTATAATCGTAAAACATACCACCATAACCTCTACCATAACCCCCTTGACCTACATTCTTACCTCCTTGCGGCTCGTCCGCATAATCCTCGTCACCACTTGGAACTGCCTCTTCATCACTTTCCGGCTCATCCGGCTCACCCGGTAAAAGATCTCTTGCACCCACCTTTAGTGCTCTCCATCGCTGCCCCTCCGACTTAAGTTTATGGTACCGCTCCGACTGCGTCTACGTCCAACCAATCCCCATCTTGTCTAATGTAAAAGGCTGATGCCTTTTTGTTGCTCCTCTATCTTCAGACGTAAGTGCCTTTTGTTGCTTCATTAACCCCGTGATGATTCGACAGTATGGAACAATATCTCTTCCCAACTTATTCCGGCAGATCCAAAGGTGGTTCATTATCAAATAGCGGATCGGAAAACGTGGTGACCCAGTGAGCAGCGAATAGAGGACAGGTACTTCTGGGAACCTTACTTGTTCCTTGCCCCCCGTCGCGGTATGACATTCAAGAGGCAAATCGCCAACAACGACTTTGCTTCGATTCTCAAATTCTTCCGATACAAGATTCCACTGTATTTACCGGGTAAAAACAGTGTCGCCAACATATCATTCCATCGGGGATGCTTTTCCGGATTTACCAAAAGGTTATCAAGAGTGGGAATCATGTAGTCACGAGCTGGAACGCTATCGTATTTCCCAAGCTTCTTCAACGTGTCAAAAGACATCTCCACCGGTATCCCATGCACTATACCCGTTAGCTTCATTTGTGATGGCTTTTCATACGTGTTGCACTTAAGAGTTGCCATCCATTCTTGTATTTCAGTTATGAACAAGTTGTTTTTATCCTTATCAAAGCAGCTCAGCGCCCCCTCCCATCCTAGAGCGCGGAATTTATCAAATACACCAAACGGGCTGAATTAAACCTCATTAACTTCTCTTTCGCAAATGAATGCGGCAGCCTTGTTTTTCAATTTATTCATACAATCGTGGTAGAGTGTTGGCTGCCAATGCTCCGGTTGGTCATCCAATGGACCCGAGTCCCATTTTGGTTTTTCAACCGGGTCCAACTCCATTTCCTCATCTTCACTTTCGCTTTCGCTTTCGCTTACTCGACCCATGTATTGTCTCTTCCTTGGTTGTTGTTCCAGCTGTTTACCCTTTCCCTTCGAAGACGAAGATGAACTAGCTCCGGTCTTTTCTTTTGCTCGTGCCATTTCCTACACACATTAGAGCAAACAACACAACCAAATGAAACAAAATTAGACTCTTTTCTCCAACATATCCCCACACTTGCTTGTTACTATTTGTTTTGGTCAAAAATTACCGAAGTAATTAAGTGATCAAATTCGTTAAGTGAGGTAGTGTGCTAAGATGTGTTGAAAATTTGCTGGTTAAGTTATTTAGAAAAAAACAGTATTCAGGATACAGCTCAGGATATTGAGCTGTGTCTCCGATCAAACAATGAGCAAAAAGTAAAAGGGACAACACAAGATGTACGAGGAAAGCCCTTGATCAATTTAGATTGCCGGCATAAAACCTCGGGAGCTGACAATCGCAGCTGCCTCATTCTTCTTATTGCTTTAAACTTCAGGATACAGTGCAGGATATCAACCAGATCGCTAAGTGTTACAATGATTGTATGAGAGTACAAATTGCGAGAGAGCAAGTGTTAGAGTGTAGTGAGTGTGATTGTTGTGTCCTATTCGATCTGATGTTCCTCCTATTTATAGTAACGAAATACAAACAAATATTCCTATAAATATGGGATGCTCCGAATATTCCACCATGAACGTTGTAGACCGAGTAATAAGGCTTCAACGTCTTTATTTGAACGACTTGGACCGAGTCTTCCGCGAAATAAGTCTTTGTGAACGTTGCTGGCTTCTAACCCGCGTACCTGCACATAATCCGTTAGTGATCCTGAGGATACCATTCAGGATGTTACCAATATTCTGAATCAGCATCCCGGATGTGAACAGATATTATATAATCAAAATATAAGCCAAGATATTTGTCAGGATATGAGCTCAGAAATTAGCCCACAACAATTGTCCCCAAAAATGTTACCGTTTAGTATCCTCATTACTAACGGTTACATTTTTCACGCTAACCGAGGTAATTAAGAGATAAGACCTGTGATGTGACCGTTTGCAACTACTCAGCCTATATTTACTCATTATACCCTATATCTTCTCATCCTCATCTCTTTTTTAATCATAATCGATAAGGAAAAGGTACATTCTCTCTCTAATCTCTATATTCATCTTCATTCTCTTTCTCCGGTGAAAAATTCAGGTGACCAAATGCCGAGACAAACGAGATCCAGTTCAGGTGACTCAGCCCCTACGTTCTTCCAACAGAACCTTCTCCAAGAACCGGAGAAGGAAACATGTACCTTTGATAGTGCTCACCTGTCAGCCTTGAAATCCTCCGGTATCTTCCCGGAAGGAACCGTATTTCAACCATTTGACCGAGAAATCCGGTCAGATATGGTCTCCAATGAGTGGATCTACTTCAATGCCTTTCCCTTCACCTTAGGGTTACAATTCCCCTTTCCGGATTTCATCGCTGAATTCTTTAACCTTACCAAAATCTCCTTTAGTCAAACAATGCCAATGCTCTGGCGTGTTCTATCTGTTCTTGATCAGATTAAGAGAAACCACATCCCTGATCTTTCTGTCCATGATCTCCCCCTAGCTTACAAACTTAGATGCCATGGATCATGTAAGTTTCTGTTTTATTCCACTTCCGTTGACCCACTGATACTTCGTGCCACCAGGAACGAGGATAACTGGCAATCCAAGTTTTTCTTTGTAAAAAGAGACTCAATCCCTGGTGGGACGGAATATCCGGTACAATGGTTGAAAAAGGGTAGGATTTAGGGTTTAAGAATGATCCTGTCTCTTATCCTGTTTCATATCCTGAACTAATTGATTTTTTCATGTTGTGCATGCAGCTGATTTCAGGAAGATTGCACCTCCTCTTGCTGATTCTCAAAAAAGGATAGACGCCATCAGACTCCTTCCAGAGGCTGAAAGAAGTTTCAACCCATCTCCACCAACTCCAAGTCCTCTTACAAGTGCTAACATGTCTGGTAAGGATCCTGCAAAATATCCTGTACATACATGTTTTCATTTGATATTCTTAGGACAAATTTAGAATTCTACTCCCTGTGTGCAGACTCCAGCAAGATTCCAGTCTATCTAGACCTCGATGAACTCGACAGCTACCCAACTCCAGCCACAGTCAAGAAAGAGACCCCTGCAGCCACCAGCTCCAAGCCACTCCCAGCTCCAAAGACTAACCCAAGGACTCGTGCATCCACGGCAAAGAAGAGGAAAGCTTCTGAAGTCAGTACTTCAGGTCCAGAAGGGTTCTCCTATGATGAACTTAGCTTTTCTGATTCCTTAGAGCCAATGACATCCTTCCTCAACAAGGTAATATCCTGATACATATCCTGCATACATATCCTGCATATATATCCTGATAGGATATCCTAACAGGATATCCTGGTTAACATATTCTAACTCATACCTGAATTCAATATGCAGGGCCTCCAGCATTTGCTCCACTTGTACAATGATGCTTGTGGTACTGCCGCACTCCATGAAGCCAGGATAAAACAGCTCGAAACCACAGTTGCCGACCAAGGAGCCATCGCTGAAGCAAAGACTCGGCACTACGAAGGCAAGCTGAAAAAGGTCATCCAAGATGCTGATCTGAAACTTACCACCGTCCAGATGGACCACGAACAGGCCATGGTTTCTTTCCGGGAAGGAATCAAAGCCTCTGCCATCGTCTCCCTGCTGCAAGCTCGCATCAAGATGGCCTATGAGGCCAAGGAGACAGGCCTCGTGTGCCCATCCTGGCCGGTTGAATCCTGGGTGGCTAAGCTGAAAGAGCTTGGAGGCAAGGCTGTGCCCCTTCCTGCTAAAGTTGGCGAACCCTCTAAGTTGGCTGAGGTGGTGGACAAAGCTGGAGATAAGAAGGATGCCGGAGAGGATGTTGAAATGAATGCTGGTGAGGATGCTGGAGAGGATGCTTCCAAGAATGCTGAAGCTGAGAAGGTAGGGAAGGTTGTTGAAGATGCCGCTATGTGAGGGCATACTGGTGGGCAATGATGGATATATGTGCCAAGGCCGGAGCCCACCTCTTTGAATTTGAACGTTGGTTTGTAATCCCAAACAATTTACTTTTCTGCACTTTACTTTTCCGCACCTGAACAATTTACATTTCCTGCATGCTTTTTGAACAATACAACAGTTGGAGGTGGATGGGTCTCGGTTTGAGATGAAACCTTCAACTGTTGGGTAAACAGTTATGTTTGAATATTTTTAAGAATATTATGGGAACGCATTGTAAGTGTATCCTGAAAGATATCCTGATCAGGATACTAAAATACAATTTATAAATTATCCAAATAAAAAAGGAGAGATCATACCAGAGATTCTTAAAGAATCAATTTCAATCTTCCACCATAGGAATGTCCCCAGTGCACATTCACAAACTTGGATCCATCCTTTAAATAGTATGATAGATGTCCCCTGTGTTCAACACAGAAATGCAAATGTATTCATGCTTTGGCTTGAGTATATCCCAAACATCCCGGGGTAAAACCCTTGATATCCTGAAATGAATCCTTAGCATACTGGGGATAAACCCTTATATCCTGGGGATAAACCCTGATATCCTGGGGATAAACCCTGATTTTCATGCGCTGCAGGCGAGAGTGTACAAACTCCAAGTCTTAGAAAGGTGAAAACCTTTAAACCTTAGAGAGTATGAAAATACCCTTTCGTGAGAGAGGGTGATCAATCCTCATATACCTTTAGGATCCAGGATATAGCCAACAGTAACGAAATTGTCAGCCACTTTTACATGAACTGGTCCCGCTACCTTGAACTATACCTAGATAACTTGCGCTCCAGGCGAGGTGTTTAAACCCAATTCGAAAGAAAGGTGAATACCTTTAAACCTTTGAAGGGATCAGGATCCCTTAAACGTGAGAGAGGGGGCCAATCCTCTAATCTTTCGAGTTATCCTGAGTACGTATCCTGGAGCTATATCCTGAAACATATGCTGCAAAACAACTGAAAACTAAGGTGGGTGTTAGCCTGGCTAACACCCCTTCGATGCTTAAGTCAGTATTGGGTTCAAGATAATAAACAAATATATTTAAAAGAGATAGAACACATACCATTCCGAGATGCAACCTAAATTCTATCCTTACTTGAAATAGAGCTTTAAGTGTATTGCATTCCAGGATCTTGGTAGCATATCCCCTTCTATATTCTTGAGTCTATGTGCTCCTTTCCCTGCTTCTGAATCAACTTCATATGGTCCTTCCCATTTTGGAGCTAGCTTGCCATCGGCAGGGTTAGTAGTATTTGAAAAGCTTTTCTTAGCACCCAATCACCAACTCGAAATCTTCTAGTCCTTATGTTCTTGTTATATGCTCTGGATATTCTTTGTTGATATGCTGCCATTCTTAGTCTTGCCGCATCTCTTTTTTCATCCAAAGTGTCCAAATCCTGACATAAGGCTTCAGGATTCTGTTCAGGATCCTAAAGGATAGATCTTGCAGTAGGTATCGCCATTTCCGTTGGAATCACTGCTTCTGCTCCAAATACCAAAGAGAATAGGGTTTGGCCGGTTGCATTCTTTACCGTTTTTCTATCAGCCCACAAAACAAAAGGTAATTCTTCTGCCCATCTTCCTTTTTTGGCTCCAAGTCTCTTCTTTAAGTTATTGACAATTATCTTGTTTGAGGATTCTGCTTGTCCATTTGCTTGAGGATGTACCGGAGTAGACGTGATCATTTTGATTCCCCAACTCTTGCAAAAGTCAGTAGTTCTCTTGCTTATAAACTGGTGTTAGGGGGGGGTTTTCTAACAATTAGTGATCCTTACTTGCTATCCTAATTAATGATCCTTACTTCTGTGACAGATAGTGATCCTCAGAAGAGCTTCAGGATCAGGATCATGGATCACCTTAAGGATCCTCATAATAACGATTGTTTGTTTGTGTTTCGTATTATTTTGCAGGAGTAACAAGCTTGACTTGGTCTTGGCAACGTTACTATGGAATATTCCACGGGTATTTCGCACACGTTTGACTGGAAATGGACGTTGTGGAGAACGTGGGAGCATGGCACAAAAGTCGGATAGTTTGTTAGCGTAGTTAACTTCTATTTTTAAAGGGGTGACGAGCTAGTAATTAGAACACTTAGCCATTTTCAGCTACACACACTCTCGTACAATTGCACTCTTGAAGCTTTCGGCAAACACTTAACAGTTTTCGCTCACTTTTACACATTTCACCATAGTGATCCTTGTACCTAGCTCGTTGCTATCCGAAGTTGTAAACATTTATTGATTTATTTGAGCTTGGTGATCGGTAGTTTCCATCACCCGGGGTTTTTTGTGCCGGATATCAAGTCTTGATCAAGGGCTTTTTCCCCGTATAAACCTTGTGTCACTTGTTATTTATTTTTCATAGTGATCCATATTGCTACAAAGTAATTCAAGCACCATACCCCGTAACAGAGAGTTTGGTTGCATTATCCTCATCAGATTTTTTGACCAAAACAACTGGGACCCATTATCGCAAATGATTTCAGCTGGTACCCCAAACCTGGTCAGGATATTCCTCTTTATGAAGGATACTACTTCTTGGTCTCTAACTTGGACAAATGCTTCAGCTTCAACCCATTTAGAGAAATAATCCGTCATTGCTAGCATAAAGACTTTTCCTCCCGGAGCTTTTGGCAACTTCCCTACTATATCCATCCCCCATTTCATGAATGGCCAAGGGGACACTACAGGATATAGTGGTTCAGCTGGTTGATGTAGTATGTTACTATGCCTTTGACATGCATCACACCTTCGAGCATATTCTGCAGCATCTTTCCTCATCGTTGGCCAATAATATCCTATCCTTAGTACTTTGGAGAACAATGACCTGCCCCAGTGTGGTTACCACAATCCCCTTCATGTATATCCTGAAGTACTTCTTTTGCTTCAGGATCCTCCAAGCATCTCAAATACGGTCCTGCAAGAGATTTCTTATATAAAACATTATTTATAATAGTGAATCGTGATACCTTCATCCTAAATGCCTTAGGGTTTTCGTCTCCGGGAATATGTCCTTCCTTTAGATATCTCATGATTGGAGCCATCCAGGATATAGGATCCTCTTCAGGATACTCTGCTCCTGGATCCTGAATACCTGCTACTTCTTTATCCTGGGGATTCGTCGCAGGATACAAGATATGTAATATTGGTATTTGGGTCCCTTCTGGTATCCTGATCGATGATCCCATATTCGCTAAGGCATCTGCTTCAGCATTATCCTCCCTCGGTACCTGTTCAAGTGTAAAAACATCGAAATATCCTGCTAATTTTTTGAGAATATCGAGGTATTCGATTAATTTCTCACCCTTAACTGCATAGGATCCATTAAAATGGTTAGTAATTAACAAGGAGTCAACATATACTCGCAAATTCTTAATACTCATACTCTTAGCCAACTCTAATCCTGCAATTAAAGCCTCATACTCTGCTTCATTATTAGTAGCAGGAAACTCACACCTAATAGCCTGGGGTAATATGTCCCCCTATGGCGATTTTAGTAGTTGTTAGGGGGGATTTTCTAACAATTAGTGATCCTTATTCGTTATCCTAATTGACGATCCTTACTTCTGTGACAGGTGGTGATCCTCAGAAGAGCTTCAGGATCAGGATCATGGATCACTTTAAGGATCCTCATACTGACGATTGTTTTTTTATGTTTTGTGTTACTTCGCAGGAGTAAAAAGCTTGACTTGGTCTTGGCAACGGTACTAAGGAATATTCCACGGGCATTTCGCACACGATTGACCAAAAATGGACGTTGTGGAAAACGTGGGAGCTTGGCACGAAAGTCGGATAGTTAGTTATTGTAGTTAACTTCTATTTTAAAAGGAGTAACGAGCTAGAATTAGAACACTTAGTCATTTTTCAGCTACACACACTCATATACTCGCACACTTGAAGCTCTCGACGAACAGTCACTCATTTTTACTCATTTTTACACATTTCACGATAGTGATCCTTGTACCTAGCTCGTTACTATCCGAAGTTGTAAACATTTATTCATTTATTTGAGCTTGGTGATCGGTAGTTTCCATCACCCGGGGTTTTTTGTGCCGGAGATCAACTCTTGATCAAGGGCTTTTTCCCCGTATAAATCCTTGTGTCGATTGTGCAATTTACATTGAAGTGATCCTTGTCATTGTTCTACATTATTAGCATCATACCCCGTAACAGAGAGTTTGGTTGCAATATCCTCTTCAGATTTTTTGACCAAAACAGTTTGGCGCCCACCGTGGGGCAATTGGTGCTTCGTCCTTAGAAAAATTCGCATTTCTGTGCTCATTTCAGTTCACTACAACCAAGCAAATGGCTTCCTCAGCGAAGAATGCTTCAAATTTGATGCCCTCATTCACTTCTTCACAAGGCGTTCCCCCTTTGCCTCCACCACCTTCTGGATCCCAGAAGAATGCTGAGAATGCTGCGAAGAAACCAACTCCCATTTTCTCAAAACCTCCAACTTCTTCTGCTTCTTACACTCCCACTACTAGTGACATGTTTACTTTGATTTTGCAGATGAAGGATCAGATACGGCAACAGGATAAGACCAATGAAAGGATTCTCAAAGAAATCGGAGATCTCAAGAAGCAAAAGAAAACAGCAGAGGATCATTCCCCACTGGTACCAAAATCTTTGAATTTTGACACTCCGGTGATTACTTCTCAGCCATCAGTGGTTCCAGATGTTCAATATGTGGGTGGACCAAAAGGAGTGCACTACGAAACAACAACAGTGACCCAGGCATCAGGTTCATATTTCCAGCCAGCGGGATCCTATCCTCAGCATATGGGATCCCTCATGAATTCAGGAGGATATTCAGGAGCGCACCAGGTTCAAGGATCCTCCATTGTTCCAGGATCATCCCAGGTTCAAGGATCCTCCTTTGTTCCAGGATCATCCCAGGTTCAAGGATCCTCCTTTGTTCCAGGATCGTCCCAGTTTCAGGGATCCTTCCAGATGCCAGGATCCTTGAGGAGTTTGCAAACAGGAAGTTCAGATGTCCATCAGGGAGATTTTATTCCAATCCAGACCAATGCTTCTACTGGTCCCTCGATCATTCCAGAGCCCCAACAATATGGATTAACATCCAATCTTCCTAATTTGAATCCGATGGGAGGTAACACTTTTAACAATTCTTATACTACTAACCATGGTCTTATGCAGGATCCAGGTATCAATCATGCCATGGCCAGAGAATTGCAAAAGCTAAAGGATATGATATCAAGTGTTCCAGGAGTGGTCAAACCTATCCCAGAGATTGCAGATGGGAGCCACAAGATATCTCGTTTTGCACCACCAATCTGTGATGCTGAGATACCCAAGAGGTTCCATGTGCCAACAATGAAGCTGTATGATGGTTCGACGGATCCTGAAGAACACATAGCACAATACAGGGAGAGGATGGAGATCAATCCAATTCCAGAAAGGTTAAAGGAAGCATGCCTGTGCAAGGGATTCGGATCCACTCTTACTGGATCAGCTCTCAAATGGCTGCTAAGTCTTCCTCCCTATTCTATTACCTCATTTGCTAATCTAGTTAACTTGTTTAATAATCAGTTTTCTTGTAGTAGAAAATTCGAACGATTAACTAGTGATCTATATAGGATAACCCAGGGTCATAATGAATCATTAAGGGATTACATTACCAAATTCAGTAAAGAATCCTTAGACATTCCCAACCTAGATATAGCCACGGCTGTTGAGGCCTTTAAAATGGGATTGCTTAGGGATTCGTCGTTCTATGATGATCTTGTTATGACACCATGCAGGAACTTAGATGAGGTAAGAACCCGAGCACTTAGATTCATTCGGCTAGAAGACGACAAGAGGATCCAGGAGAGGTTAGCAGGGTCCTCAAAGCAGGATAAGCAAGGATCCTCATTCAGGAACAACAAGTTCAGATCCTACAACAGATCTGATAACCAGAACGTGCATTCTTTTGATCAAGAAGAGGATGATGAGGATTATCCTCCAATTTCTGAATATTGTTTTTGTGTTGATAACAATGAACTAATCCTTGCGATGCAGAACCTAGGTGATAAAGCCAGATGGCCGAGAAAAAATGATAGGCCAGCTGCAACTAAGGACAAATCGAAATGGTGTGCATACCATGAAGATTTTGGGCATCTCACAGAAGAATGCATTGCACTAAGAAAGGAAATTGGATATTTGTTGAGCAAGGGGCATCTAAAAGAATTGCTGGGAAGAAAAAAGTCAAGAACTCAGGATCCTGAAAGGATCCCCGAGAAGGCTCCAGCCCCTCCAGCAGATGCACAAGTAATAAACTTTATTTCTGGAGGATCAGACATTTGTGGCACATCCTTCTCAGCAGCTAAAAGGCATGCAAAGGAAACTAAAATGGATAACGGAGAAAGACCTGTTCGAACGTCAAGTGTCTCCGAAGGAAAAGTCATAACCTTTGATGAGGATGATCGTGCTGACATCCAGGATCCTCATCACGATGGTTTATTTATTACTCTTTTCATTTCTAACCATTTTGTCCGCAGGATCCTTATAGACGGAGGAAGTTCAGTGAACATTATCCAGCTTGATGTTCTAAAGAAGATGGGTATCCCTGAATCAGATATCATACCAAGATCCTCCGTGCTCGTGGGATTTAGTGGCGAAACTAAGAACACCCTGGGGGACATTAAACTCCCAATATACATCGAAGGCCTACACTCTTATCAAAAATTTTGTGTTATTGACTGTTTATCTTGTTGTAATGTTATCCTTGGCAGGCCTTGGATACACGATATGAAAGCAGTCCCATCTACCTACCATCAATGTGTGAAGCTCCCTAGTCCCTGGGGAATAGTGAAGATTGATAGTGATCAGCAGGAGGCTAAGAATTGCTACACTTCATCTACGAAACCAGCCTCGAAGTCAAGGGAGCAATAGCAATCAAGGTATCCTCCAAGGGATGTCTTGGAGGTAAAAGAGCAGGATGTGGTAGAAATCCTTATGGATCCTGATGATCCTGAATCCAAAATCTATATCGGATCAGGGATCCTTGGCGAAATGAAAGAAGACCTCGTATCCTTCCTCAAAAGGAGAAAGACTACCTTTGCATGGAAACACGAAGACATGACTGGTATATCCAAAGATGTAATCACTCACAAACTCGGCATTGACAGGTCCTTCAAACCAATCCATCAAAGGAGAAGAAAGTTTGCACCAGAAAGGAATGCCATTATCCAGGAAGAGGTAGAGAAATTGCTCCGGGCAGGTATGATTAGAGAGGTCAAGCATCCAAGATGGTTGGCCAATGTGGTTGTTGTTCAAAAGAAAAACGGAAAGTGGAGGGTATGTGTCGATTTTACCGATTTAAATAAGGCATGTCCCAAGGATCCTTTCCCATTACCCCACATTGACTCCATGGTGGATGCAACTGCGGGTCATGAACTGTTAACTTTTATGGATGCTTCATCTGGATTCCAACAAATCCAAATGGAACCATCCGACCAAGAGGATACAGCCTTCATGACTCCAACTGGTATATACTGCTATATTGCTATGCCGTTCGGACTAAGAAATGCAGGTGCAACATATCAAAGGCTGGTGAATATGATGTTCAAGGACCAGATTGGACAAACTATGGAGGTTTACATAGATGATATGGTGGTAAAATCCTTAAAAGCTGAGGATCACCTAAGAGACTTGGAGGAAGCATTCGATATCCTTGACAAATATAACATGAAACTTAATCCTTCAAAATGTCACTTTGGTGTTAAAGCAGGTAAATTCTTAGGATATATGGTGACAAAGAGAGGCATTGAAGCTAGCCCGGAACAAATTAAAGCAATAGTGAACATCAAATCTCCGGCCAATGCTAAGGATGTTCAAAGGCTAACAGGCAGGATAGCAGCTTTGAACAGATTTATATCCAAATCCTCATAGAAGTGCAAAGAATTCTATGATATCCTAAGGAAGAACAAGAAATTTGAGTGGACTGAGAAGCATGAAAATGCTTTAAGAGCCCTCAAAGATTACCTATCCTCAGCCCCGGCTTTGATGAAACCAGAAAAAGGCGATGTGCTATCCTTGTATCTTGCAGTATCCTCAAAAGCAGTAAGTGCGGTCCTTGTTAAGGATCATGAAGGTACACAACATCCTGTCTACTATGTAAGTAAAAGTTTACTTGATGCCGAATCCAGGTATTCACACCTCGAAAAGCTTATTCTTGCATTAATTATGGCATCTACTAAGTTAAGACATTATTTTGAAACTCATGTTATCATTGTTAAAACTAATTTTCCAATTAAGAATGTCCTCAGGAAACCAGAGATGTCAGGAAGGATGGCTAAGTGGGCAGTGAAGCTGAGTACATATGATATAAGATATGAGCCTAGGACAGCCATCAAATCCCAAGCATTAGCTGACTTTGTGGCTGATTTCAGTAGTGATTTACAAGAAGAAGCTGAGTTAGAAGTCCAGCAGCTAGAAGAGACCAAGGATCCTTGGATACTCTATACTGATGGATCCTCAAATGTCAAAGGCACGGGGCTTGGAATACTACTAAAATCGCCACAGGGGGACATAATACCCCACTCTATAGCTTGTGAGTTCCAAACCACTAACAATGAGGCTGAATATGAAGCCTTAATTGCCGGTTTGCAAATCGCAAAGCATATGGGGATCAGGTATCTTGAGGTACATGTAGATTCATTGTTAATTACAAACCACTTTAATGGATCCTACGCTGTTAAAGGTGAAAAGCTAACCAAATATTTAGAGATAGTCAAAAGTTTGGCACTTTCTTTTGTTTCCTTTAGTTTGACGCAGGTACCAAGGGAAGAAAATACAGAAGCTGATGCATTGGCTAACTTAGGATCATCCTTGAAGATCCCGGAGGATATCAAGATCCCTATTATCCATATCCTGGCCCCGGCTATTGAGGTAGGAAATGATTCTGCAATTATCCCTAGTGAGGATACTCGATCCCATTCAGGATCAGGATCATGGATCTCACCAATCATAAGATACTTACAACATGGAGAGATTCCTACAGGAGAAAACCCTAGGGCTTTCAAATCTAAGGTATCTCAATTCACAATTATAAATAGTATGTTGTATAGACGATCTCTTGCAGGACCATACCTGAGATGCATTGAGGATCCTGAAATCCAAAAAGTTCTAAAAGACTTCCATGAAGGAGATTGTGGAAACCACACTGGGGGCAGGGCATCATTCTCAAGGATCCTGAGGACAGGATACTACTGGCCAACCATGAAGAGAGATGCTGTGGAGTATGCTAAGAGATGTGATCCTTGTCAGAGGCACAGCAATATCCTTCATCAACCAGCTGAATTATTGCATCCTATATCCTCCTCTTGGCCATTTATGAGATGGGGTATGGATATAGTTGGTAAGCTCCCTAAGGCACCTGGTGGAAAAGTATTCATGCTTGCTATGACTGATTACTTCTCCAACTGGATAGAGGCTGAAGCTTTTGCCCAAGTCAGAGAAAAGGAAGTTATATCCTTCATTAAAAGAAATATTATAACTAGATTTGGAATTCCTTCTGAGATTATATGTGATAATGGTTCCCAATTTATTGGGGGCAGAACCACTAACTTTTGTGACAGCTGGGGGATTAAGATGATAACATCAACACCAGTCCACCCACAAGCTAATGGTCAGGCAGAATCATCCAACAAGATCATCATCAACAATTTGAAGAAGAAGCTTGGATCCAAGAAAGGGAAATGGGCAGAAGAACTACCCTATGTGCTTTGGGCTGATAGGACAACCCCTAAGAATGCTACTGGTCAAACGCCATTCTCTTTGGTATTTGGGGCAGAATTAGTGATCCCAACAGAAATGGTGGTTCCAACTGCAAGAACAAGTACCCGTGATCCTGAGGAGAATGATGAGAACTTGGCTCAAGACCTGGATACTATTGAAGAAATCAGGGATATGGCTAGGATAAGGATGGCCAGTTATCAGCAAAGAATGGCTGGTGCTTACAACAAAAATGTCAGGATCGGGAGGTTTCAAGTTGGAGATATGGTATTAAGGAAAGCATTTCAGAATACCACCAATCCTGCTGATGGAAAATTGGCTCCAAAATGGGAAGGCCCTTATTTGATTGAAGCTGAAGCAGGAAAGGGGGCATATAGATTGCTAACCATGGAAGGTGATTTGCTACCAAGAGCTTGGAATGCTGTCCACTTGAAGAAATATTTCATGTGAGCAGGATCCTCATGGCACAGATGATCCTCATGATAGGGATATGCTTAAAGGATCCTCAAAGTATAGGTGATCCTTACTTAGGTAATATCCTAAACTTGAACTATTTCATTTCTTTATTTTCTCATATAAGGATAAGGATCATGTATCCTTTATCCATCTCTCACGTGAGTTTAAGTTTTGAAAGTTCAGGTATCCTTAGCATAACATTGGTTATCCGCTGAAGCAATCCGTTCCTTGGGTTTAACCCCAGTTATTTGGGCTTGACCCCAGTTCCGCCTGTAGCGCATGATGATCCTGGTATAGTTCAAGGCAGTGGGACCAGTACTCGTTTTAGGGGCTGATAATTCCATTGTACTGGCTATGCCTAGGATCCTACGTATAATGGTAGACGTACCATACATCCGTTCCTAAGGTTTCTAATGTTTTCACGTTAGCTAAGGTTTCTAACGTTTTCACGATAGCTAAGGTTTTGGCATTTTCATGTCACTAAGTTTGGATAGTCGCCAGTTAGGGCCATACTCCAGTTTACATACGATCCTTGGGCTTGTCCCCAGTTATCCTTGGGCTTGTCCCCAGTTATCCTTGGGCTTGTCCCCAGTTGCTAACTCTTTTCCTATGTTGGCTTAGTCCCAAGTTATGCTCTATTTCAGGTTCTTGAAGATAGGCAACTAGGGATCCTTGATCCTTACTTTATTCTAAGGTTTATCTTATAGTTATCCTTATTATGGTTAGGATCCTAACTTGGATCCTCAGGTATGATCCTTAACTATTAATAATTCTATTCATTATTTATTTGAATAACCCTTATACTTGACAACCGAACTTGTGATTCTTAAACCATATCACTTTTTAGAACTTATCAGTTATGGGATATGTGATCCTTGATCATATCCTAAACTTTTTGGATATCTTTTTTAACTTTTCAAGGATTGATAAGTATAAATGGAATGAACATTACAACAATTGGAAAGCAAGATATTAAAAAAGGATAACGACACAAGATAAGCGACAAAAGCTTAAGATTTTATTTATTAACAAAAGACTAACCCTTAAAAGGTTGTCAAAATTACCTACCCAAGCATCTACCAGCAAAACGTGGCCCGTCCGCTGGGGTAGGTAAAGGGTGTCCAGGATAATAAGTTCAAAAGTAGTGCAGGAATATAAAGGCAGCAGGATCACAATGGCTTCATCCCCCGAACAGAGGATCCCTCCACCATATGCAATCCTGCCTATTGTCCAAAGGATCATACATGATCCTTAATCCTAAAAAACTATTGTCCAAGTACAAACCATCAAATTGTTCGACATCACAACCACAAAGACCTACTACCAAATTTAAAAATTGGGCTCCGGCTGCGTCTAAGAATGTCCATCATCGCCCAATCATGCAGCCTAAATCTTCGCTGCATTATCACCTCCAGCTCCACTTGTTTCACCACCTTCACCTTTGCCTCCAGCTTCAATCGTCAGGATCTCTTCAACCTCCTCAGCCTCTTCATCGTCCAGTTCAGCTAGCCTTGCCTTCCAGCCTTCAACATCCCAGGTGCTCTTGTCAAAAGCAGGATCTTGAGCTTCCAAGGCCATTTGCAGCTTGGTCTTGTACATTGCTATGGCGGCAGAAACTTTGGCGTCTTCGGTGATCTCACGCTTCTCATAGTCAACATTGATCAGCACCTTGGCCGTCTCCTGTTTGGCATTCCGGACTTCCTTCTGAAGATCAGCAATTGCAAGGTCCTTAAGCACTGCAACCTGCTGAAGATCGGAAATCTTCCTATCCTGATCCTCAACGTGGCCAACATAATCCTCAATCTCAGAGAATTTCTGCAAAGGGGAGAAAAGACAGGGTCAGAATCAAGTGATCCTGAGATCAGCAGGATATATCAGCAGGATATGTCAACATGATATACGAACAGAGACAGTGATCCTTACCTCATTGAAGTACTCGAGGAATTGGTGGCGGATCAGAGGCAGACCCTGCAGATCCTCAGCTTCAGAGGCTTTTCTCTTCTTGATTGCCTTCCCTTTGAGGGGTGCCTTGGGGACCGAGGCTGTCGGACTGGTAGGAGCTTTTCTCTTGGAGGATCTGACAGTAGTGAGATCAGTGACATTGAACTTAGAAGCAGACTTGGTGGATTTTCCAGCACCTACACAATCAAAACAAGATAAGTATCTTTATTTTATTCATATTTCACTGCTTATTTAATCTTTAAACAAAGATACTTACTTGACATTGTGACAGAGCCTGAGGATACCTCCTGAGGGTCTTGGGTGGTTGTCTTGAAGGATCTTATTTCAGGATCAAGTTTCTTGAAAGCGATCAGTCTCTCCTTGGCAGCGGGAGACAGTATGAGTCGTGAGACGGTGATAGCTGCACAACAAGAAAACAAAAGTATATCAGTGATCCTTACATCAGAAGAAAGTTCTATGGTGATCCTTCTCAGGATCCTCCATCCTACCATTTGTAGCCCATTTCTTGGGTAGATCCTTTCCGTCATCAATAGAATTTCTCTTGACGAAAAAGAAACGCCGCTTCCAGTTAGCATCATTTTTGGTAACATTAGAGATCGGGTGTTCCTCACCAGGTTTACGCTTAAACAAATAACGATGAGAGCCAAAGGTAGTAAGATCATACAGCTCTCCTAGCTCTGACATTCCAAGGTCTATCCTTTCCTGCTCGATGATCCTTTCAAGGGTATACAAAACCCTCCAAATCATCGGCATGGCTTGGATATAAGAAATGCCGGTTAAGGAAAAGAAAGATTGGGTGAAGGCTGGAAAAGGATATGTATAGCCTATGGGGAACGGAGTGACGGGGAAAGCAACCCACTGGTCGGAGATATGATCACTCAGGGCATTGGGGTCAAAAGGTCTAAACTCGGTGTTCGCCGGGAAACAGTGGCGGATCCTATCGATCTGAGCATCATTAAAACAGCAGCGTTCTTTAATGGAATCTTCGATGATCCCCTGGCTTTTCGGAGGACTGTTCTTCGGGTGATCCTTGGCTGGGGAATTTTGGAGCAACATCTTCGATGCGATGATGGAAAGAGACGAAAACAGAGCAAGAGAGGAAAGAAGATGAAGAGAGAGAGAGTACCTGATCGTCTTCGGAATGCAGTTATAAAGGGAGTCTCTCTGAAAATTTAAATGCATTTTATCCTATCTCTATCTCCTATTTATAATCATGATCGTGCAGGGTTGTCACTTCTGTGACGTCACTATTGCAACGGATAGTTCAACAATAACGGCTATATTTACGATAGTTAGTTGCGGATAAGATCAAGAAAACATAACTCGCTAATTTTACATATCACTCCTTATATTTTGGGGGCAATTGTTAGGGGAGGATTTTCTAACAATTAGTGATCCTTATTCGTTATCCTAATTAACGATCCTTACTTCTGTGACAGGTGGTGATCCTCAGAAGAGCTTCAGGATCAGGATCATGGATCACTTTAAGGATCCTCATACTGACGATTGTTTGTTTATGTTTTGTGTTACTTCACAGGAGTAACAAGCTTGACTTGGTCTTGGCAACGGTACTAAGGAATATTCCACGGGCATTTCGCACACGATTGACCAAAAATGGACGTTGTGGAAAACGTGGGAGCTTGGCACGAAAGTCGGATAGTTAGTTATTGTAGTTAACTTCTATTTTAAAAGGAGTAACGAGCTAGAATTAGAACACTTAGTCATTTTTCAGCTACACACACTCATATACTCGCACACTTGAAGCTCTCGACGAACAGTCACTCATTTTTACTCACTTTTACACATTTCACGATAGTGATCCTTGTACCTAGCTCGTTACTATCCGAAGTTGTAAACATTTATTCATTTATTTGAGCTTGGTGATCGGTAGTTTCCATCACCCGGGTTTTTTGTGCCGGAGATCAACTCTTGATCAAGGGCTTTTTCCCCGTATAAATCCTTGTGTCGATTGTGCAATTTACATTGAAGTGATCCTTGTCATTGTTCTACATTATTAGCATCATACCCCGTAACAGAGAGTTTGGTTGCAATATCCTCTTCAGATTTTTTGACCAAAACAGTAGTATTCCCAATCCTACTCCTCTTACATTAGATGCACCATCAGTATATAATGTCCAGGATCCTGAGGATTCTCCTAATTGTTGGACTTCTAGGTCTACCTCATCCTGAATGTCACTACTGAAATCAGCCACAAAGTCAGCTAGAGCCTGTGATTTTATGGCATTTCTAGGTTCATACACCAAATCATAAGCACTTAACTTTACTGACCACTTGGCCATCCTACCTGACATCTCTGGTTTCCTAAGCACATTTTTAACAGGATAATTTGTTTTAACCTGAATCCTATGTGTCTCAAAGTAATGTCTAAGCTTTGTTGATGCCATAACTAATGCAAGTATCAATTTTTCTAAATGAGAATACCTAGTTTCAGCATTTAACAAACTTTTACTAACATAATAAACATGATATTGCTGACCTTCATGATCCTTTACAAGGATGGCACTTACAGCATTTCCTGATACTGCGAGGTATAGGGATAGTGGTTCACCATTCTCAGGCTTCATTAGTAGAGGAGCGGTTGAAAGATACTGCTTTAAATCCTGCAGGGCTGCTTCATGCTTTTCGCCCCACTCAAACTTCTTGTTTTTCTTCAGGATATCATAAAACTCTTTACATTTCTCTGAGGATCTTGAAATAAATCTGTTCAATGCTGCCACTCGCCCTGTTAATCATTGAACATCCTTCGTATTCGAAGGCGATTTGATATCCAAGATGGCTTTAATCTGCTCTGGGCTCGCTTCTATTCCTCTTTTAGTCACCATATATCCTAGAAACTTTCCTGCCCCTACTCCGAAATGACACTTAGCAGGATTTAGCTTCATGTTATACTGATCCAGGATATCAAATGCTCCTTTAATATCCTGGAGGTGATCCTCAGCTTTTCTCGATTTTACCACCATATCATCAATGTAAACCTCCATAGTGTCCCCCAGCTTGTCTTTGAACATAATGTTTACCAATCTCTGGTATGTTGCACCTGCATTTTTCAAACCGAAAGGCATAGCAGTATAACAATAGATACCTTTTGGTGTCATGAAGGCAGTATCCTCTTGGTCAGAAGGCTCCATTTGAATCTGCTGAAATCCTGAGGATGCGTCCATGAAGGTCAACATTTCATGCCCAGCAGTGGCATCCACCATTGCATCAATGTGAGGAAGAGGAAATGGGTCTTTAGGGCAAGCCTTGTTCAAGTCTGTGTAGTCTACACAGACTCTCCATTTCCCATTTTTCTTCTGTACCACAACTACGTTTGATAACCACCTTGGGAATTTTACTTCTCTGATCATCCTGGACTTTAACAATCTTTCAACTTCCTCTTGAATAATCGTATTCCGCTCAGGAGCAAATTTTCTTCTCTTTTGGTGAACAGGCTTGAATGATTTGTCAATTCCAAGTTTGTGAGTGATAATGTCTTTGGATATGCCTGTCATATCCTCATGCTTCCATGCAAACATTGACATCCTGCACTTCAAAAAGTTAGTTAATTGTTCTTCAATATCCTGAGGGATATTGGTTCCCACGAGCACCGAGATATCAGGATTATCCTGATCCAGGATAATTCTCTTCACATCCTGCTCCGGATCCTCCACGATATCCTGGGCCCGCGTCTTTAATTGCTATGCTGTACTAGGTTTGGTTGAGGATTTCATCGAGGATGTGTAGCATTCTTTCGCTTCTTGCTGGTCACTATCAACCTTGACAACCCCCCAAGGGGTAGGGATCTTGATGCATTGGTGATATGTTGATGGCACAGCCTTCATATCGTGAATTCATGGTCTTCCCAGTATGATGTTATAGCAGGATAGAGAATCCATCACACAGAATCGTTGTATTGAGTTGATCCCTTCAACATATCCTGGTAGCTTTATCTCTCCCACTGTATTCCTAGCCTCTCCACTGAACCCAACAAGCACGGTGGACTTTGAAGTGATATCCATTGGAGATACATTCATTCTCTTCAGAGTCTCTAGTTAGATTATGTTGACGGAGCTGCCATTATCCACCAATATCCTGCGTACAAAATGGTTAGCCACATATAATGTTATTACCAGAGCATCATGATGAGGATCCTGAACAGTATCCCTGTCATCAGCATCAAATGTGATCACTTTGTCAGTTGTGAGGGTAGTCATCCTGACAGGTTTGTCTCCCCTTTCAGCTTTAGCTTCCTTTGTATGTCTCTTCGCTGCCGAATACGAAGTCCCACAAATATCGGATCCTCCCGAAATGAAGTTGATTATCTTAGCATCCGCAGGAGGTGAGGCTGCTCGTTCAGGATCCTTCTCAGTATCCTGACCCTTGTTCTTCTTTCTTCCTAAGAGATCCTTCAAGTACCCCTTGCTCAGAAGATAGCTTATTTCTTTCCTTAGGGCAATGCAATCCTCAGTCACATGTCCGAAATCTTCGTGGAAGGCACACCATTCTGACTTATCTTTCCAATCAGCTTTTTGCTGATTCTTTCGAGGCCACCTAGCCTTGTCTCCTAAACCCTGCATGGCATACATTAATTCAGGAATGTTAACAAAAAAGCAATACTCAGATAATTCAGGATATTCATCAGGATCCTCGTCTTCAACAGCATTCACTCTCTTGTTGTCATTTCTACCATATGGCTTAGAGCGATACGGCTTAAATGAGGATTCTGACTTCCTGTTGGTTGACTCATAAGTGTTGGATGAGTTCATTCTTTCTTGCATCTTTCTGTCATCCTCTAACCGAATATATCTTAGAGCTATGTTTCGGGCTTCATCCAAGTTCCTGCACGGGTTCATCACAAGGTCTTGGTAAAATTGGGAATCTTTTTGCAGCCCCATCTTGAAGGCTTGAACAGCTGTTGCAACATCAAGATGCGGGATGTCTAAGGATTCTCGGCTGAACTTGTTCACATAATCTCTTAAGGATTCCTGTGGTCCTTGGGTTATCCTGTAGAGATCACTTGTTAGTTTTTCAAAACTTCGACTACAAGAAAATTGACTATTAAATAAATTCACTAAGTGAGCAAATGATGTAATCGAATGAGGAGGAACATTCAGGAGCCATTTCAAGGCTGATCCTGTTAAGGTAGAACCAAAACCCTTGCACAAGCATGCTTCCTTGAGCTCTGGAGGGATAGGGTTAATCTCCATTCTTTCCCTATACTGGGCAATATGCTCTTCAGGATCCGTAGTTCCATCATAAAGCTTCATGTTTGGGGTTTGAAATCTCTTTGGAATCTCAGCATCACAGATAGGATATGCAAAGCGAGATATCCTATGGCTGTCTTGGGATAATTCCGGGATTGGTTGGACCACTCCAGGTACACTGGATATCATGTCCTTTAATTTCTGAAGCTCCCTAGTAAATGCTGATGTTACACCTGTATCCTGCAAAGATCCACTATTGTTAGCAGCATGAGTATTATTATTATTCGACACGTTACCAGTCTGAGGATTCTGGCCATATCCTGAAGCATATCCTGAACTCCTCACAGTTGACATCCTGACCGAGGAGGGTATTTCAAGAGTATGGTTCTGAAATTCAAAGTTCTGGGTTGTAATGGAGTGACAATATCCTCAGTATACACAGCCGAACTGAAGTTCAAAGTTCTGGGTTGTAATGGAGTGACAATATCCTCAGCGGATCTGCTCGAGCCGGACTTCAGAAGTTGTATTTCCCTCAACAGCATTTGGTTTGTTTCCTGTTGCTGCCTCATTTGTTCCTGCACACTTCCAAACAAGGTTAGAATTTCATCATTAGAAGCTAAAATGGGAGCAAATCCCTGAATACTCCGAGTAGGGTTAATATCCTGAGGTCGCGAAGAGGCTGGCATCCTTGGAGGAGGTGGTGGAAGCACCGAACCGGTAGTAGCAGAAGTCATAGCAGACATAGTGGAGGAACTCATGTTTGATCTTGAGGCCATTGTAAATAATGCGGCAAAAAATTTTGAAAATAGAAAACCGATTAACGATTTCCCAAAGATTTTTAGCAAAGAGAGCACCACTTGCCCCACGGTGGGCGCCAAATTGTTTTGGTCAAAAATTACCGATGTAATTAAGTGATCAAATTCGTTAAGTGAGGTAGTGTGCTAAGATGTGTTGAAAATTTGCTGGTTAAGTTATTTAGAAAAAACAGTATTCAGGATACAGCTCAGGATATTGAGTTGTGTCTCCGATCAAACAATGAGCAAAAAGTAAAAGGGACAACACAAGATGTACGAGGAAAGCCCTTGATCAATTTAGATCGCCGGCATAAAACCTCGGGAGCTGACAATCGCAGCTGCCTCGTTCTTCTTATTGCTTTAAACTTCAGGATACAGTGCAGGATATCAACCAGATCGCTAAGTGTTACAATGATTGTATGAGAGTACAAATTGCGAGAGAGCAAGTGTTAGAGTGTAGTGAGTGTGATTGTTATGTCCTATTCGATCTGATGTTCCTCCTATTTATAGTAACGAAATACAAACAAATATTCCTATAAATATTGGATGCTCCGAATATTCCACCATGAACGTTGTAGACCGAGTAATAAGGCTTCAACGTCTTTATTTGAACGACTTGGACCGAGTCTTCCGCGGAATAAGTCTTTGTGAACGTTGCTGGCTTCTAACCCGCGTACCTGCACATAATCCGTTAGTGATCCTGAGGATACCATTCAGGATGTTACCAATATCCTGAATCAGCATCTCGGATGTGAACAGATATTATATAATCAAAATATAAGCCAAGATAATTGTCAGGATATGAGCTCAGAAATTAGCCCACAACACTATTGTTGTAGATGTTTAGTGAACCAAAGTTTATAATTTTTTCAAAAATTGGGCACGGTGTCTCTACAATGTAGAAATTCCCAAAAGTTCACTACTTTACTATCAATCCTACATCTACAAACCATAACCATAACCATATTCAAGTAACAAGTAACAAGTCAAAACTATGAACAAGCAAGTGGGTATTAACAAATATCAAAAATAACCTCAATCTTCACAATGCATCATCAAAATACAACAAATAAACTTCCATACCTTTGTTTGAAGATGCTAAAATGCTTGTGAAATAAAAACTCCAAAAACCCCCAAAAATTTTCGGACTAGGGTTTGGAATTCGGACCCAAAAACTGCGTTTTCTTGTAAATCTCTTGGCAAAATCAGAAACTACGAGAAAAATTAGTCAAGATAGACTCCGATTTCACTTGATTTGGACAAGATTTGAGAGAGTTATGAATGATTGAAAGTTGAAGAGCTATGGAGTTCTTGTGGGTCTTGATGAAAAAGATAGATGACAATGATAGTGCAAGAGAATGAGTGGCTAGGGTAACTTCATGTAATCTGATGTTATTATTATTTATTTATTATTTTTTTTTAAATGCGGAACCCAGACAGACTCGTTGACTCGCCAGGTCCACCGTAAATTACGGTGGAACCGTAAATTACGGTGGAAGCTGGCAACCTGTTTCTACCGTAACTCAGGAAGTTCCTGCCGTAAAGCCCAGTATTTTTCATCACCCACCGTAACTTACGGTGACACCGTAAGTTACGGTGGCATCTGGGCAAGAATGGTTCGCTGAATGTGATTTGTATGCATATTTTTTTTATATTTTTTCAGTTTTTTCGATTTTTTTATGTTTTTAAATTTTTTCAAAAACTTGTAAAAATCACCCTACCCCCTCGAAAGTCCCGTGTTGTCCTCAACACAATGTTAGAGTAATTCGTGACCCGAATATCCCCACACTTGTTTCAAACACGGATTTCAAGGAAATACGGTAATTATGCAAACTATACAAAACAAAACAAAACAAAACAAAATACTACTATTTACACCACCAAACCTGGGCCTCTCACGGTTGTTCCTCATCGACCGGGCGTAAGATGTAACCCGCTTTATCAAGCTCCAAGTTGTTGATGTCGTTCCCTTCCAAGTATGGCTTCAACCGATGACCGTTCACCGTTTGTTGTTTAAGTGTTTGCTCGTCTTGGATGTCTACGTCACCAAACCTTCCAACTCGCCGAACAACATACGGCCCCATCCATTTGCTTTTAAGCTTGCCCGCAAACATCTTGAGTCTTGAGTTGTACAACCAAACTTTTTGACCCACTTCAAACGTTTTCTTTCTCAATTTTGCATCATGTACCTTCTTGAGTTTATCTTTATACGCCGATGCACATTCATATGCCTCGTCTCTAAGCTCTTCAATTTCACACAATTGTAACTTCCTCATCTTTCCCGCTTCATTGTAATCCGCATTGACCGTAGTGATTGCCCAATAGGCCCGATGCACTAACTCCATTGGCAAGTGACAACCCTTTCCATACACCATCCGGTAAGGTGTTGTGCCAATCGGAGTCTTGAAGGCCGTTCGGTATGCCCACAATGCATCATCCAATTTACTCGACCAATCCTTCCTATCCGTTCTTACCGTCTTCATGAGAATCTCCTTGATTTGACGGTTGGACACTTCGACTTGTCCACTCATTTGCGGATGGTAAGGTGTGGCAATCCAGTGATTCACGCTATACCTCTTCAATAATTTACCGAAGTTGAAGTTCTTGAAATGCGAACCACCATCACTTATAATAACACGTGGAATGCCAAAACGAGAGAAGATGTTGGATTGAACAAATTTACAAACAACCGAATGGTCGTTTGTTCGTGTCGCAATAGCTTCAATCCACTTCGAGACGTAATCCACCGCTACCAAAATGTATAGAAAACCATTTGAATTCGGGAAGGGACCCATAAAATCTATACCCCATACATCAAATATCTCTACAACCAAGATTGGTTGTAATGGCATCTCATCCCTCTTCGATATACTTCCCATCTTTTGGCAATTTATACAATTTCTAGCGAACTCACATGCATCCTTAAAAATTGTGGGCCAATAAAACCCACATGAAAGAACTCGGTAGCCCGTTTTCTGCCCACTAAAGTGCCCTCCACATGCGGATGAATGAGCATGGGTCAAAATTTCCAACACTTCCATTTCGGGCACGCACCTTCTAATCACTTGATCCGACCCAATCTTGAAAAGATCCGGTTCATCCCAAATGTATTGCTTCACTTGGACCATAAATTGTTGTCTTCGCTTCTTGGTCCAATGACTTGGGATGGCACCCGTGGCTAAGTAATTGACATAGTGAGCATACCGCGGTGCAACAAAGGTGGAAACGGCTAAGATTTGCTCATCGGGAAATGTTTCATTTATTTCACTATCATCGTCGATCCCTTCCACCGGAATCCGAGACAAGTGATCCGCCACTATGTTCTCACTTCCCTTTTTGTCTCGAATTTCCAAATCAAACTCTTGCAACAATAATACCCACTTAATCAACCGAGGCTTCGTGTCCTTTTTCTCCATCAAATATCGGACCGCACTATGATCCGAATAAACAACCACTTTGCTCCCCCAAATATAAGCACGAAACTTATCCAAAGCATACACCACCGCTAATAACTCCTTTTCGGTTGTGGTGTAATTGAGTTGCGCCTCGGATAAAGTCTTGCTCGCATAGTAAATCACCACCAGCTTTCTATCAACCCGTTGACCCAAAACTGCACCGATAGTAGTGTCGCTTGCATCACACATTATCTCGAACGGCTTTGACCAATCCGGTGGTTGCAAAATAGGAGCTTTGACCAAGTGTTCCTTCAAAACAGTGAAAGCTTGCATACACTCGTTAGTAAAATCAAATGGGACATCTTTTAACAACAAGTTGCATAAAGGTTTGGTGATAACACTAAAACCTTTTATGAAACGTCTATAGAACCCCGCATGTCCCAAAAATGACCTTACACCCTTAACATTTTTCGGAGGTGGCAAAGATGCTATTACCCTTATTTTTGCCTTATCCACCTCCATTCCCCTTTCCGAAATTACGTGACTCAACACAATACCCTCTTGCACCATAAAATGACTTTTCTCCCAACTAAGCACTAAATTTTTCTCAACGCACCTTTTTAAAACTTTTTGTAATTCGTTGAGACAAGCATCAAAACTAGTGCCAAAAATGGAGAAGTCATCCATAAATACTTTTTGTAATTCGACTCTCCAACCATGTCCGAGAAGATACTCATCATACATCGTTGGAAAGTTGCCGGTGCATTACACAAGCCAAATGGCATTCGCCGAAAGGCAAAAGTGCCATATGGACAAGTGAAGGTGGTCTTGTGTTGGTCATCCGAGTGTATTGCGATTTGATTGTAACCCGAATACCCGTCCAAAAAGCAATAATATTTTTTACCCGATAATTTTTCAATAATTTGGTCAATAAAAGGTAGCGGGAAATGGTCCTTAGAAGTGGCGGCATTCAATTTTCGGTAGTCAATAAATACACGCCACCCGGTGACCGGTCGGGTGGCAATTTGTTCACCACTTTCATCTTTGACTACTTGAATGCCGGCCTTCTTAGGCACAACTTGAGTGGGACGCACCCAAGCACTATCCGAAATCGGATAGATAATTCCCGCATCCAACCATTTAATTACCTCCTTTTTTACTACCTCCCTTAGGTTCGGATTCAGTCGCCTTTGAGCTTCTCGTGTCGGTTTGGCATCTTCGGTGGTAATAATCTTATGCATGACAATTGATGGACTAATTCCTTTGAGATCGGCAATTGTCCATCCAATAGCTCCCTTGTTCTCCTTTAACACTTCCAATAAAGCTTGCTCTTGTGCCAACTCCAAATTAGAGGCAATAATGACCGGTAACGTGTCATTATCCCCTAAAAATGCATACTTCAAATGACTCGGCAAGTCTTTGAGCTCCAACTTTGGCGGTTCTTCTAATGATGGTTTAGTACCCGAGCTAATTTCCGCCGGTAAGCCTTCGAATTGGTGAGTCCATTGCGGTCGACCTTCTTTCAAAGCCATAGCATCCTGTTTTTCCTCTTCAACCCGAAGTGCATAAGCATGTACCTGTTCAGAAAAATCACACAAACAAATATCCATACCATCCTCCTCATACTCATGCGGGTTGCATCCTTCAACTATATCTGCCATAAAACACTCATCAACACCATTAGCATTAGAATTGTTAGTAAAAACATTCAAACGCATTTTTCGATTTCCAAAAGTCATATCGACTGTACCAAATCTACAATCGATTACTGCATGTGCGGTGCTCAAAAATGGCCGACCCAAAATTACGTTTTGTTGTTGCTTTGGGTCCGCCGATGAATAGTCCATGACTAGAAAGTCTACCGGGTAACAAAATTCATCAATTTTAACAATTACATTTTGAACCATCCCTCGAGGTAGCTTATGAGATAAATCGGCCAAAACAACCGTTGTCTCCACCCTAGCTAACGGACCAAAATCATATTGGTCATATAAGCCCCTAGGTAAAATACTAACTCCGGCTCCAAGATCTAGCAACGCCTTAGCCATTTGAAAATTACCAACTTGTATGTTAATCAATGGCGTGCCCGGATCTTGGAGCTTAGGAGGAAGCTCCCCGTTCAGAACCGCACTTACTTACCCGGTCAAATCTACCCGCTTAGGCATTTTCTTCTTTTGTTGCCTCTTTTGTGTGCATAATTCCTTAAGGAATTTAGCATAAGCGGGTACTTGTTTTATTGCATCAAGTAGTGGAAGATTAATTTTCACTTGCTTAAACATGTTCCACAATTCTTCTTTTTGGGGACCTCTTGATGCAATAAAGTTTTTCCTACCCGGATCAAGTAAAGCCGATGGAAACGGGACTTGACTCGGTTCACCCTCAACTTTTTCACTTTTTTCACTTTCTTTCTTTTCACCCAAACCCGGTTTATTAACATTTAATTCTTTAGGTTTAACCGGTGAAACTTCATCATCACTATCATTACCCGTGATGTCCTCAACTACCCCCTCAACCAATTCGGGTGACAAATTGGCCTTAAACTCTTTTCCACTTCTTAAAACACTAACATGATGAACATTAACATTACCTCGTGACGAACCATGTGAAGGATTTACCTTGGTATCACTAGGAAGTTGACCTTTGTTTTTCTTCAATTCCGCCACATCAGTTGCCAATTGCCCCATTTGGGTTGTTAGTGATTGGATGTTTTTGTCACGAACCTCATCTTTTTTCATTCGAACTTCATCGAGTTGGTTCCGTTTTTGCATCTCCGCTTGCATGCTTTTTAGCATTTCCATCATCTCATTTCCACCCGAAGACCCCCCTTGTTCTTGACCCGCTTGATATTGCCTTTGGTACCCTTGGTTGTTTCCACCTCTATATCCACCTTGATTGTTGTAAGGTTGGCGCGAACCATAGTTACCTTGGTTACCTTGGAAATTCGGGTTTGCTTGATTTGAAGGGTTCCTATATCGGAAATTTGGGTGGTTCCTCAACCCGGGGTGGTAAGTGTTAGAATTCATATTGTTGTAATTTCTACCACCCCCTCCTTGACCTTGAACCGCATGAACTTCTTCATATTGCCCTTCCACCATTCCTTGGCAATTTTCAACCGCATGACCTATTTCATTACACAATGCACAAACATCATAAATTTGATTAGTAGTTTGAACATTACCATCATCTATTGCGTGCACTTGAGGTCGGGCAATGGCCGGTCGCGCTCTCCTCGATGATTGAGCTTTTGTTTTTGATGTAGTTGCCATGTTCTCCAAAAACTCCCAATCATCATTCTCGTAGTTTGTACCAAATGTCCCACCGGTAATCGACATTAAATCACGAGCATCTTCGGCACTCAACCCCTCGTGAAAGGCACTCATCAACTCCCACAGCTCAATCCCATGGTGAGGGTAATTCTTGATCATCATATTGAAACGTTCAAATGCCTCATGGAACATTTCACCATGTTGTTGTTGAAAACTCCTCAACCCCTTCCTAGCATCGTTGGTCTTTTGAGCGGTGTAAAATTCGTCTAGGAAAATTTATTGCATCTCCGCCCAAGTATAAATAGATGCTGAAGGCAAAGTGTAGAACCACTTCTTTGCCTTGTCCTCCAAAGAAAATTGAAACAGGACCAACTTGATATCATTAGCCGAAAAACCTTGACTCCCAAGAGTATTGCAACTTGAGTCATAGGCCTCTAAGTGGAAATACAGTTCCTCCGTTGCTAGCCCTTTATATTTCGTCAAACTTTGCAAAAAATTTGTTCTAACTTCAAAGGTCCTCCCTTGATCATTGTGAGGAATAACTACCGGTGAGGGATTTTGAGTGATTACCGGCCTAAAGTGCACTTCAATTCCTCTCGCATGTTCTCTAAGATGCCTTCTTGGGACACCCAACCGACCCCTTGGACGAATAGGACCCATTGGCCTTGGTATATGCCCTTGTGGTGCTAATGGTTGAAATTGTTGTTGTGGCATCGGTTGGTGTTGTATCGGCCTTTGGAATTGTGGTTGCACATTTTGCGGTCGGATTTGTTGCAATGGTGTAGGGCGTTGCACTTGTAGCCCTTGTGGTCTTGGTCGAATATGTTGTGGTATGAGTTGTTGTTGTTGTGGTACTCCACCTACACTTGCCATCCCTTGAGATTGACTTTGCACATAACCGAACTCTCCTTGATCGCCATAACCCCCATAAGCATACCCGTCTTCATCATAGCCCTCATAATCTTCGTATCCTTCTTCATATCCATATCCATATCCCTCTATACCCGAAGTTTGCCGTTGTGGGTGGTACTTGAGATTCTTGCATGATGTTTAGTGGTGTGATGGGTGATATAGGTGAACCAATAATTCTGTTTTCTCTTACTAAAACACGATTCTGCCTTAGCGTTCTTTCAATCTCCGGATCAAATGACAATGGTGACGCTTTGTGAGAGCCTCTAGTATGCATGCACCTGTAGAACCTGCACACTAAACACACCAGTGTAAACCTGAAAATAACAAAGCAAAACTAACAAACTGACACACGTTGCGCACAACTCCCCGGCAATGGCGCCAAAATTTGACGTGATGTCGTGGTCACGCAAATTTAATCCCAATAACAACTATAGATAGCGGTAAGTGGGTATCGAACTCAGGGAGTATGTGGAAAATATGTCGATTATGTAGCCTTGCACTTAAACTTAAATTAACCTAAATTGCAGAAAGTAAAGATCAATAGTTTGGATTGTTTGGTTTTAAAACTAAATTTAACTAATTAATTTCAAATCAAAGGTTGGTTGTAAAACAGATTAGGAAAACAATGACTATCTTAGGATTCAGTTTCTTTGAACAATTGTGTGAGATTCCAACTAGAAAGAGTAACATAGACATAACTCGTGCATAAATAATTGAAGTGATAAAAGGGAACAAAGTACTCAGATTATATAAACGCGAGGTTGTTTCCCGATGATCAATTAATCAATAACCAACCCTAACCCTTCCCGTAAGATCTTGATTGCCAACGGCACCAAGAACGTACGATTGAGACTAGAAATTGCACTATCAATTAACACGCTACAAACAATTATCCATACACCACGATAAACAAGCAAACACAAGTTATCATTCTAGAAATTCAGAAATAAACACACAAAAGTTCAAGAGAAACCTTCACCTAAGATGATCACCGAAAGGTTTAGCCACACATAGCTTGGTGAATCATCATAACAATAAGTTCAATGTTCATACGAATCAAAATCACAAACCGGGTGTTAGAAATTGTTTAGAACCAAGCAAGAACAGCCAAATTCGCCCCTAGTGTCTCCCAAAAACGTCCAATGATGAGAATATCCCAAAAGACACCATAAAACTGATTAAATGATGGCAGTTACGAGTCTGACGCAGCCTCCACCGTAACTTACGGTGCCACCGTAAGTTACGGTGGACATCATATTATTACGGTACATTTCTTCTGAGTTACGGTGGAATCCAGGCAAGATTCAGGTCTACCGTAAATTACGGTGGGACCGTAATTTATGGTGACAACCTGAATTTTGTGCTTTGTTTCATCTTTCGCTCCAAACTCGACCCGTTCAACTCCAAACCGTCCAAAGCTGCGTTTTTCCACTTTAAGCTCCCAAACCGCGCGTGAAACATAAGCAACCGTAGTCATCTAATTCAAGATAATTACACGATTAAGTGAAAGATTAATTCGTCTTTTAACATGATTAACTGTTGTCCTATGGACCACCTGTCACCCCTTCAATATATACTGGTAACTTTATCTCTCCCACTGTGTTCCTAGCCTCTCCACTGAATCCAACAAGCACGGTGGACTTCGAAGTGATATCCATTGGAGATACATTCATTCTCTTTAGAGTCTCTAGTTGGATTATGTTGACGGAGCTGCCATTATCTACCAATATCCTGCGTACAAAATGGTTAGTGATGTGTGCAAAATGCAACATATAAATTACATCAAATGAGGCATAAAACTAACCCTTTTTAAGTACTAATATTGGAAAAAGAGTGTTTTTGTCTTCCTTTTGTATTTTCAGGATTAAATGAGCTCGAAAACACAAAAGAAGCAAAAAGACAGCTAAATCCAACATAAATACAAGGAAAGGAACATTAGTGGACTGCCCGAACCCTCAACGGCACCTTCCAAAGCAAAATGGAGAAGACAGAAGGCTGAACACGCCCCGTGCTCAGCCAGCACGGGGGCGTGCCCAAGAAGCAGCAGAAAAGACAAATCCATAGAAGCTTCTATTGCCCACCACGGGCCGTGCCCAGCGGACACGGGGGCGTGTCGAAAGTACAGCAGGCGCATTTATTGTAATAGCGAATTACAATTAATGAAGAGAGAGAGTGTCAGACGGGCACGGGGCCGTGCTCAGCGGACACGGGGCCGTGCGCAGCTCTCTGTTCAGCCTATAAATAGGAGTGCTTGGATTCATTTCATCTCATCCCTTGGCACACCACCTCTCTCACACTTCATCCACCACCCACTACCACCATAACACCATCATCCACCACCATCATCCATTGTCCATCGTAGAGTGTGTGAGTCATCTCGGGATCCAAGATTGATCGTAAGAGTTCTTGACAATCAAGGCCATGTTTTCCTAAGTCTCTTACATCACTTGGTGAAGACAAAGTGTCTAGTATAATACTTTTTATTTCTAATCTTTTGCACTTTTTATTTGGTTTTGTATTAATGACTTTAATAACTAGTTACTTATGTTGAAGGTGATCTTTCCTTATCGTTTGTCCGTGGTGTCTTGGCATTATTTTACTGTCTATATAAAATAAAAGATTTTCACCATTCATATCTCCACGGTCTATATGGAGGTATGTTGGCTACCTGGTCGGGGGTTAAGGGAACGGTTTGGTAAAGGTCTTGCCATTGTTCAGCGTTTAGAGGTCCTGCAATGGACCTGGGTCAAATTTAGTAGGACCTCCTTCAATACTTCACGGTATTGGATGGCGGGGGTCCAAACTCTTTGATCCCCTCATAAGTTAACTACTATTAATACTATAACCCGGCTATTTAGGACTGTATCCCTGCTGACTCAGACTACTTAGCCGAGGGTAACGTCACCGCCAAAAGCGGGGCCTACCACAATACTGCATTAATAACTTAATTCATTATCTTCCAATAATCCACCCTTTTAGGATTGTATCCTTGCTGACTCAAACTACTGGGGTGAGGGTAACGTCACCTTCAAAAGAGGGGCCTACTACAATAACTAAGATAATCTCTTAATTATGTGCAAAAGTGCGGAAATAATCAAAGGTTATACTAGATACGAGTCGGAACCAAGTGATTCATCTTGTCTATCTGTTTTTATTTTATTTTTATTTTCAGCATTTTAGTTAGTTTTTATTTTTTTCTTAGCTTAAAACATTTTTCTAAACTTTTTATTTTGGTTAGACGTTGAGGATAAACCGGTACTAAAAGCTCTTGTGTCCTTGGACGACCTCGGTATCTTACCAACGCTATACTACGCTCAACGATGGGTGCACTTGCCCATATGTGTGTTTAGTGTTAGTAAAATATCGTGTTTTATAAATTTAAAACTTGGCTAAAATAAGTGTTAAAAAGGGCTTAAAATATACACCTAATATAAGTAACACTTTATCGCACATCAAGTTTTTGGCGCCGTTGCCGGGGACTCAAGGATTTTAAGAAAGTTAGGAATCAACGGCCTAATCATTTTTTATTTTTCTTTTTAATTTTTTAGGATTTTTCTTAGTTTTTCAGCTTCTGCAGAGCTCAGCACGGGCCGTGCCCGCTGAACACGCCCCTGTGCTCAATCATTGGAACTGGCAATCCTGTTTTACGTCAGACAGTAAGCTGGACACGGGGCCGTGCCCACTCAACACGCCCCCGTGCCCAAGTTTCAGTTACTGAAAACAGAACCGTTAGATCCCGGCGGTTGGTAATTTCTGACATAAACATGAGTGATAGTAATTGTTTTTACTTTCGGCACTCTTATGGTACGTGGTGTCAATTATGTGGTGGCGAACATGAAGAAGTAAAATGCTACTTTCTAAATTATAAGCCCCGCTACATGGACCTACCAACTTCTCACAACCTTAAGAGGGGCGAAAGTAAAAATAAGCACTATTTCTCCCTCGAATGCGCCCAGCCAGATATTCTAGGGGAAATGCTCCTTGATGAGTTATTTCAACTAGAAAAGCTAATTCTGAATTGGTTAGAAGAGCTTAGGAAGGATTTTATTAATCCACCCCAAGACAATAACCATGACGAAATGCTGGAACCGCATTCCAACAACCTCGTTGCTCCCGAAAATACCTTCGTACCTAGCAAAGACTTGGACGATAGTCGTCCCTGTGTCGATTGTGCCGTGAAGGACTCCCCATCGACCTCGTTCGGTGCATACATAGACCTGAGCGATTCGGCATACACCTTCTTTAACAAGAGCCCGGGAAAGGGTTGGACTTGTCCACCTAGAATGAAAATAGGAATTACCCTCACCGACAACCTCTTGCGTTCTCGCCTTAGTCTAGAACAATTAAGGTATCTTAGGCACTTTGGGGTTGTTCCAACCAGTCAGGAACCACCCGATACTAACAAGTTCCTTAAAAACTAGACAAACTTCATAAAACAGTCCCTCGACACGGGGCCGTGTCTAGCCAACACGCCCCCGTGTCCATCAAAAGATTCCATTCTGATCAGTACGACAGAATACGGACAAACTGTATCAGAACTCCACCTGCACACGGGGCCGTGTCCACTGGGCACGGGGCCGTGTCCAGGATGCTGTCATTTTCTATAAATGCAGCCAAGAATTCTGCACATTTGGACCAACTTGGGGCAGGGAATTGCAGGAATCTTCTCTCAAACTATCCTAGGTAAGTCTAAAAGAAGGTTCCAACAACCCATCTTGTCCTTTCCTCTTTTAGCCATTTCCTTCTTCTTCATCTTTCTCCAAGAACTACCATTAAAAGTTTGAATTCTTCAACTTTATGGTAAGGATTAATGAGTTTTGTTCAAGGAATCTTGGTAAAAACATGTTATGTAACATTGTTTTAAGTTATTAGTGACTAAGAAGACCATACAAGTTCAGAAAATAACTTAAAAATCCAAGTTTCCTTATTTCAAAATTCTGCAGAAAGATGAACACGGGGCCGTGCTCATTGAGCACGGGGCCGTGTCCGGTAACTGTTTCATTAAATAAACTTTTTCAGTTTGTTTTTCGTAGAATGTCGAGTGAAAACAGCGAAACATCTTCTGTGCATTCATCAAACAGCCGAAGAGGAAGAAGACCCTCCATTGAAGCTACACTTGTGCACTATGTGATAGCATTAAGGGAGGCTCTCGACGAAATGACATCAGTAGAGGAGGTCCTAATCGACCGTATTAACGATCTTACGATGGGACTTGAAAGCAGCTTCCAAGAAATTAACCTCTTGCACCAAAGGTTAAATATTCTTGTAGCACCCCCGATGGAACCAGTCCTCCCTCAACAGGATTGGAACCTGGCACTCGGAATTAATAACCCTACCGGGTGGGAAGACTTTCCGGCGGAACCTCCCATGGAACATCAACAAGAGATCCCGGTGGAAATTGAAACTCCTCAAACTAATGCCAATGAGCCTTCTTTTCTCCTTCCAAGGGAGATAGAAGAGTGGCTCGCCGACATATGAGGAGAATCACACCCGGAAGAAGGAGTTCAAAAAGGCCCTATCTAACCAAGATTAGTTACTTCTTGGAAATTTTGCTAATTAAAATAAAGTAGAGGCTAGAACTCCATGGTTTATTATTTCTTTGCTTTATCTAGTTTTATCTTAATTTAGGATTATGTAAGTTCTCTCTATGATGAAATGAAATGATGGTTTTAAGGTTTGGATGGTTTTTAATGAATAAAACACACTCATGGTGGTAAAGGATGAAAAGGGGAACGAGAAAAATGACCTCATGCACAAGAACGAGACAACCCGACAATTCTCTCCAATTCAGAAGGTTCAACACGGGCCGTGCCCAACCAACACGGCCCCGTGCTGAACCACCTGCAGAAAAAAACGCCCAGTTCAGGTACCTGGACACGGGCCGTGTTCACCCAACACGCCCCCGTGTCCAGACTTCTTTTTCTCTTATTTCAATTTTGTTACTGGCACTTGAACACGGGGCCGTGCCCGGATAACACGGGGCCGTGTTCAGTGCCCAGTAACACAAATTTTTGCTTTTTAACACTATTTTACACATCTAATCAACCTAAAAATTTATTTTTGGGACACATTGAGGACAATGTGTAATTTAAGTGTGGGGGGGATGCTAAAACCTTGAATTTTGCAAGTCCTAAATACAAGCCTTACACAAAACTCTATTGAAACCGCTAATCACCCAAATTTTTTTCAAAAATTTCATTTTTCTTACTTGTCTAGGTTTAACTCAGGAAATTCAAGTTCTCAAAAAGGTTATATTTTTACGAATTTACAACCGATAGCGTAGTGATAAAAAGAACCAACATAAGAAAATTATGAAAAGGCATGACAAACTTAGTTAAAATTTGATTATATATACTTGATCACATAAAAACCCATTCCCACAAAAGTGAGTTTTGAGCCTTTATTGAGCATACAATTACACATCTTTAGACTAAATGCTCATTTTTCGTTTCTTGTGTGAATAGCCGCTTGGTTCTTACAACTCTAGAACTTGCCATGACGATACATTCCCGGTCCTTATCAACTTCAACCCGAGTAAGTAAATGATGGAGGCATTAGGACTAACCCTTTTTATTTCAACACCATTATTTTTCTTTTTCTTTTACCACCTACCCAAAAAAATCCCCCTAGTTAGCCCCTTTGAGCCTAAACCTTTTCATTTCATCACCCAAACCAAAAACCCTTTTTCCCACCAAAACCTTTTTATTTTTAACCCTTTGTTTTAGTAACAAGTTCGGTTTTTCTTTCGTAGGATCTTTCAAAAAAAAAAAGTGTTGATGATGAAGCAAAAAGAAAATAAACAAACAAAGTTCATCAAAAATAACTTTGTTTGAATAAAAGCTTCATCAAAATAAAAAGTTACAAAAATAGAAAATCTTACGAAAACCGACACTTGTTACGCTTTTTCGCCCTTTTTCAACTAACCACTAACCACTATCCCAACCACCTACCTTTAACCCAAGCCTAACCCTTAACCCACAAAGTCCTCTTGATATTTACAAAGGTATAAAAGTTAAAAAGGAGGAGGATTGATTGCTTGGCAAGCTTATGGTAGGAATAAGTTCCATGCCGCTCTCGAGTGATTCACTAAAAATACACCTTCGGCCGACTGTGAGTGATTTCTCCCGTGAGGTATGTGAACTTGTATATAAATGGAATTTTAAAAAGGCATGTTATGCCCAAATAAGTAATTTCTCCTATGAAACGTTCTAAATAAATCATTACGAATAGGATTGTAAATAGATAAAAATAAAACCCAAAAAGATCTTGGACATCCCGACACTCTACGACAAGCCCAAAACCTTCTCTTCTACCCATTCCATTTGGGAGTGTAAGCCACATATTAAAGAGTTTTGCTTGAGGACAAGCAAAAGTTCAAGTGTGGGGGTATTTGATGTGTGCAAAATGCAACATATAAATTACATCAAATGAGGCATAAAACTAACCCTTTTTAAGTACTAATATTGGAAAAAGAGTGTTTTTGTCTTCCTTTTGTATTTTCAGGATTAAATGAGCTCAAAAACACAAAAGAAGCAAAAAGACAGCTAAATCCAACATAAATACAAGGAAAGGAACATTAGTGGACTGCCCGAACCCTCAACGGCACCTTCCAAAGCAAAATGGAGAAGACAGAAGGCTGAACACGCCCCGTGCTCAGCCAGCACGGGGGCGTGCCCAAGAAGCAGCAGAAAAGACAAATCCATTGAAGCTTCTATTGCCCACCATGGGCCGTGCCCAGCGGACACGGGGGCGTGTCGAAAGTACAGCAGGCGCATTTATTGTAATTGCGAATTACAATTAATGAAGAGAGAGAGTGTCAGACGGGCACGGGGCCGTGCTCAGCGGACACGGGGTCGTGCCCAGCTCTCTGTTCAGCCTATAAATAAGAGTGCTTGGATTCATTTCATCTCATCCCTTGGCACACCACCTCTCTCACACTTCATCCACCACCCACTACCACCATAACACCATCATCCACCACCATCATCCACCACCATCATCCATTGTCCATCGTAGAGTGTGTGAGTCGTCTCGGGATCCAAGATTAATCGTAAGAGTTCTTGACAATCAAGGCCATGTTTGCCTAAGTCTCTTACATCACTTGGTGAAGACAAAGTGTCTAGTATAATACTTTTTATTTCTAATCTTTTGCACTTTTTATTTGGTTTTGTATTAATGACTTTAATAACTAGTTACTTATGTTGAAGGTGATCTTTCCTTATCGTTTGTCCGTGGTGTCTTGGCATTATTTTACTGTCTATATAAAATAAAAGATTTTCACCATTCATATCTCCACGGTCTATATGGAGGTATGTTGGCTACCTGGTCGGGGGTTAAGGGAACGGTTTGGTAAAGGTCTTGCCATTGTTCAGCGTTTAGAGGTCCTGCAATGGACCTGGGTCAAATTTAGTAGGACCTCCTTCAATACTTCACGGTATTGGATGGCGGGGGTCCAAACTCTTTGATCCCCTCATAAGTTAACTACTATTAATACTATAACCCGGCTATTTAGGACTGTATCCCTGCTGACTCAGACTACTTAGCCGAGGGTAACGTCACCGCCAAAAGCGGGGCCTACCACAATACTGCATTAATAACTTAATTCATTATCTTCCAATAATCCACCCTTTTAGGATTGTATCCTTGCTGACTCAAACTACTGGGGTGAGGGTAACGTCACCTTCAAAAGAGGGGCCTACTACAATAACTAAGATAATCTCTTAATTATGTGCAAAAGTGCGGAAATAATCAAAGGTTATACTAGATACGAGTCGGAACCAAGTGATTCATCTTGTCTATCTGTTTTTATTTTATTTTTATTTTCAGCATTTTAGTTAGTTTTTATTTTTTTCTTAGCTTAAAACATTTTTCTAAACTTTTTATTTTGGTTAGACGTTGAGGATAAACCGGTACTAAAAGCTCTTGTGTCCTTGGACGACCTCGGTATCTTACCAACGCTATACTACGCTCAACGATGGGTGCACTTGCCCATATGTGTGTTTAGTGTTAGTAAAATATCGTGTTTTATAAATTTAAAACTTGGCTAAAATAAGTGTTAAAAAGGGCTTAAAATATACACCTAATATAAGTAACACTTTATCGCACATCATTAGCCACATATAATGTTATTACCAGAGCATCAAGATGAGGATCCTGGACAGTATCCCTGTTGTGAGGGTAGTCATCCTGACTGGTTTGTCTCCCTTTTCGGCCTTAGCTTCTCTTGCATGTCTCTTGGCCGCCGAATACGAAGTCCCACAAATGTCGGATCCTCCTTAAATAAAGTTGATTATCTTGGCATCCGCAGGAGGTGATGCTGCTCGCTCAGGATCCTTCTCAGTATCCTGACCCTTATTCTTCTTTCTTCCTAAGAGATCCTTCAAATATCCCTTGCTTAGAAGATAGCTTATTTCTTTTCTTAGAGCAATGCAATCCTCAGTTACATGTCCGAAATCTTCATGGAAGGCACACCATTTTGACTTATCCTTCCAATCAGCTTTTTGTTGATTCTTTCGAGGCCACCTAGCCTTGTCTCCTAAACCTTGCATGGCATACATCAATTCAGGAATGTTAACAGAAAAGCAATATTCAGATAATTCAGGATATTCTTCAGGATCCCCGTCTTCGATAGAATTCACTTTCTTGTTTTCATTTCTACCATATGGCTTAGAGCGATATGGCTTAAATGAGGATTCTGACTTCCTATTAGTTGACTCATAGGTGTTGGATGAGTTCATCCTTTCTTGCATCTTTCTGTCATCCTCCAGTCGAATATATCTTAGGGCCCTGTTTCGAGCTTCCTCCAAGTTCCTGCATGGGTTCATTACAAGGTCTTGGTAAAATTGAGAATCTTTTTGCAGTCCCATCTTGAAGGCTTGCACCGCTGTTGCAACATCAAGATGCGGAATGTCTAAGGATTCCCGGCTGAACTTGTTCACATAATCTCTTAAGGATTCTTGTGGCCCCTGTGTTATCCTGTAGAGGTCACTTGTTAGTTTTTCAAAGCTTCTACTACAAGAAAACTGACTATTAAATAAATTGACTAGGTGAGCAAATGATGTAATCGAATGAGGAGGAACATTTAGGAGCCATTTCAAGGCTGATCCTGTTAAGGTAGATCCAAAACCCTTGCACAAGCATGCTTCCTTGAGCTCCGGAGGGATAGGGTTAATCTCCATTCTTTCCCTATACTGGGCAATATGCTCTTCAGGATCCGTTGTTCCATCATAAAGTTTCATGTTGGGGGTTTGAAATCTCTTTGGAATCTCAGCATCACAGATAGGATATGCAAAACGAGATATCCTGTGGCTGTCTTGGGACACTTCCGGGATTGGCTGGACCACTCCAGGTACACTGGATATCATGTCCTTCAACTTCTGAAGCTCCCTAGTAAATGCTGACGTTACACATGCATCCTGCAAAGATCCACTATTGTTAGTAGCATGAATATTATTATTGTTTGACACGTTACCAGCCTGAGGATTCTGCCCATATCCTGAAGCATATCCTGAGCTTCTCACGGTTGACATCCTGACCGAGGAGGGTATTTCAGGAGTATGACTCTGAGGAAGGCTGGGCACAATATTCCCCCTATTATCCTCAGTATACACAGCCGAACTGAAGTTCAAAGTTCTGGGGTAATGGAGTGACGATATCCTTAGCGGATCTGCTCGAGCCAGACTTCAGGAATTGTATTTCCCTCAATAGCATTTGGTTTGTTTCCTGTTGCTGCCTCATCTGTTCCTGCACACTTCCAAACAAGGTTAGAATTTCATCATTAGAAGCTAAAATGGGAGCAGATCCCTGAACACTCTGAGTAGGGATAATATCCTGAGGTTGTGAAGAATATTGCATCCTTGGAGGAGGTGGTGGAAGCACCGAACCAGTAGTAGCAGAAGTTGTAGCAGAGACAGTGGAGGAGCTCATGTTTGATCTTGAAGCCATTGTAAACAATGTGGCAAAAAGTTTTGAAAACAAAAAACCGATTAACGATTTCACAAAGATTTTTAGTAAAGAGAGCACCACTTGCCCCACGGTGGGCTCCAAATTGTTTTGGTCAAAAATTACCGAAGCAATTAATTGATCAAATTAGTTAAGTGAGGTAGTGTGCTAAATATGGTGTTGAAAATATACTGGTTAAGTTATTTAGAAAAACAGTTTTCAGGATACGGCTCAGGATATTGAGCTGTACCTACGATCAAACAATGAGCAAAAAGTAAAGGGGGTGACACGAGATGTACGAGGAAAGCCCTTGATCAATCTAGATCGTTGGCACAAAACCTCGGGAGCTGACAATCGCAGCTGCCTTGTTCTTCTTATTGCTTTAAACGTCAGGATACAGTGCAGGATATTGATCAGATCGCTAAGTGTTACAATGCTTTTGTGTGAAAGTAAAAATTGCGAGAGAACAAGTGTGAGAGTGTAGTGCGTGTAGCTGTGTTGATGTGATGTCCTATTCGATCTGATATACCCACCTATTTATAGTCACGAATTACAAACGAAAATTCCTATAAATATGGGATGCTCCGAATATTCCATTGTGAACGTTGTAGACCGATTAATGCGGCTTCAACGTCTTTATTTGAACGACTTGGACCGAGTCTTCCGCGGAATGAGTCCTTGTGAACGTTGCTAGCTTCTAACCCGCGTACCTGCACATAATCCGTTAGTGATCCTGAGGATACCATTCAAGATGTTACCAATATCCTGAATCAGCATCCCGGATGTGAACAAATATCATATAACCAAGATATAACCCAAGATATTTCTCAGGATATGGGCTCTGAATTTCACCCATAACACTATGATCCGTACATTCCTTTATATAGTAATAGGAAATAACAAACTATCCTAATAATGGGGGATGCCCCGAATATTCCCTTTAGAACGTTGGAGACCCCATCTTTGCGGCTTCAACGTTCCCTTCTCAACCATCTAGTCCGAGTCTTCAGGAGAAGTAGTCTCTTGACCGTTATAAGAAAGCTTCATTAATCTGCATGTGAATAATTAGTCATTAAAGGATACTGCATCAGGATGTTACCAATATCCTGATCCGGTATCCTGATCACAATCAAAAGTAACAAAGTCAGAATATAATCCAGGATATATGAGCAGAAAACCAACCATAACAATTGTCCCCAAAATATATCTGTTGGGATACTAAATTCCAACAGATATATTTTAAAGCTTATCACATATTTCAAGGTAATTAAAACGAAGAGACGCTTGAAGTGACAGCGTGCAACTTCCAACGCGCTTTATACTCGATGGCTATCTATTTCACCCCTATATCTTCTCTCTTTCGTGTTGATAATCATCCATTCTTCCCAGAAATCTCAGGTACTTTCTCTCCTTCTCTTTCTTGAAATTCTTGCTGATTATCTTCTTTAATGGCCACCAGAACTCGATCACATTTCGGTGACTCAAACTTGTCGTTCGTTAACCAAAATCTGATCACTCACCCTGAGAAGGAGGTGTGCTCTTTCGACAATGCTGATATGGCTGCATTACGAACCTCCGGCACTTTTTCTGACAAGGCAGTCATTCGTACTTCTGACCGAAGCATCCGGTCAGATGTATCATCTGATGAATGGATCTGCTTTTCAGCATACCCATTCTCTCTTGGCCTTCGATATCCCTTTCCAGGATTCATCATGCAATTTTTTCGAACCACCAGTCTTTGTTTCGCCCAAACAATGCCCATGGTCTGGAGAGTGCACATTACGCTCAACCAGATCAAAACCCTTCATGTCCCTTACCTTTGTATTGAAGACATTTCGATTGCTTACCGTCTCCGATCACACGGCAACAGCCGTTTCTTTCTTTTTTCCACCTCCAGCAACCCCCTTATCCATAAAGCCACAAGAAATGAGGATAGGTGGCAATGTAAATTTTTCTTTGTTAAACGGAACTCCATTACCGAAGGCAATAGCCTTCCGGTGAAATGGTTGACTTCCGATAGGGTTTAGGGTTTTAAAATATCCCCAAACATATCCTAATAACGTATCCTGCACTAACATTCTTATATTTTTATGCAGCAAACTTCAAAGAGTTGGCTCCTCCCACTGAAAAATCCCAAGAGAGAATCAACAGGGTCTATCAGTTGCCTGATAGTGATAGATCTTTTTCATTGCATCTTCCAAGTTCAAGTCAATATTCCTCATCTGACTTGTCTCGTAAGGATCATAATTTTCCATATATATATTTAATTAGTAAAATAAAATATGATTAGAGATTTAGATTTTTCCTTGTTATGCAGCACCAGTCAAGATTCTAGAGGCCTTCGAGCTTGACGAGTTGGACTGCTATTCTGCTCCAGTCTAAGTGACGAAAGAGCCCAGCAAACCTTCTACTGCTTCCAAACCAGCAACCAGCTCCAAAGCAGTAGTTGTACCCAAGCCTTCTCCTATTGCGAAGCCGCGTGCCTCAAGCTCCCGTAAAAGGAAGGAGCCAGATTCCCCAGTCGCCTCCGATGTCTTCCCATTTGAGAATCATGGGTTCACTGAATCCAGCAAGTTTATGACCGTCTTCCTCAACCAGGTAGGTATCCTGATCTCCTATCATGCATATATATGCTGATTATATATTCTAAGTACATATACTAATACCTGTTCATATGATTGCAGGGTCTTAAGCGGCTAGTGTTCCTTTATGAGGATTCATGCAGTCTGAACAAGATGTTGGAGGTTAAACTAAAGAAGGCAGAGACCACCGTCGCAGACCAAGCAGCAATCGTCGCCGCTAAGTCACAGCATTACAAACACAAATATAAGGCGATGATCCAGGAGCATCAGGTTGCCCTCAAGAAGGTTACCCAAGAAGCCCAGGCCAAATATGATGCATCTCAGGTTCAGCACGAACAGAACATGGCTTCTTACCGGGAAGGTCTTAAGGGCTCCGTCGTCATCTCTCTCCTCCAAGCCAGGTTAAAAATGGCCTATGAGGCCAGGGCCATGGGCCTTGAATGCCCTTCATGGAATGTTGAAGCTTGGGAGGCAAAATTGAGGGATCTCGGTGCCAATCCTGTGGAGCCTCATGTGAAGCCTGCGGTTGAGGAACCTGCTAAGGTTGCCGATGCTGATGCTGGAAAGGATGCTGGTGGTGATGCTGGTGAGGACACTATTGAAGCTGTGATTGAAGAAGGTGGTGCTGCTTAAAGGCAGCGAAGTGGGCAATGATGGATGTTGATGCTGAGGCCGGAGCCCACTTTTTAAATTTGATGGTTTATGGTTGTCGAACAATTTAATTTCCTGTCTGTTAAACAATTTACTTTCCTGCACTTAGACAATACGATGGCCAAAGGTGGAGGGATCCTGAGTTTCAGGACGAAGCCCTTGGTCATCGATCCTTAGTATGTTTTATTTTGAACAATTTAACAATTGAAGGTGGAGGGATCTTGGGTTCCAAGATGAAGCCTTCAATTGTTTAAGTAAATATGTTTAAGACTAATTGTGTTTCTGGTGGATGGATCTCGGTTTGAGATGAAGCCAGAAACACAACCTTTTGCTATGTTAATGAACTAACCTCTTTTGTCCTTATCCCTTGTTGTCCACTTTAACTTTGCAAATCTTGTTATGTGTTGTTAGATTTTAATGTAGTTTCAAATTTCAATCTTAGCATAATATTTCAAACATTCTGACCAAATATCCCGAGAATATATCCTGGTCTGGATACTCATGAATATTTTATCAAGACTTTTGTCGAACATAGTTTCAAAAACTCAGATTTTTAGATAAGGCTTTTAAAGAATAAAAAGGAGAGATCATACCAGGAATATATCTCAATCCCTAACCTTCAATCCTTTTGCAATTTCTCCATCAAAGATGTCCCCGGTCTGAGAGACTTAGTAAAATAAGACCAAATTCGATGAATTGTTCAAAATGCCTTAGTAAGAATGTCCCCTGTACATGTTGTTTTCGAATACTTAGGAATTTTGTGCATCAATCATAACTGATTTTTCACTTGTACATAACTTTAGTATTACAGGGGATAAACCCTAAATATCCTGGAGATAGATCCTCAATGTTCTGGGGATAAACCCTAAGCATATTGGGGATAATCCCAAATTTTCGTGTGCTACAGGCGGGAGTGTATAAACTCCAAGACTTAGAAAGGTGAAAACCATTAAACCTTAGAGAGTATGAAAATACCCTTTCGTGAGAGAGGGTGATCAATCCTCATATACCTTAAGGATCCAAGATATAGCCAATAATAACGAAATTGTCAGCCACTTTTACATGAACTGGTCCCGCTATCTTGAACTATTATCGGATAGCTTGCGCTCCAGGCGGGGTGTTTAAACCCAATTCGAGAGAAAGGTGAATACATTTAAACCTTTGAAGGGATCAGGATCCCTTAAACGTGAGAGAGGGGGCCAAACCTCTAATCTTTCGATCCTGAGTATATATCCTGGAGCTATATCCCGAAGCATATTCTGCAAAACACCTTCAAACTAAGGTGGGTGTTAGCTTGGCTAACACCCCACCGATGCTTAAGTTAGTAAAGGGTTCAAAAGAATAAATAAAATCAAATAAATTTAAGAGAGATAGAATTCATACCATCCTGAGTTAGAAATTAGATTCTAAACTCACTTTAAATAGGCTTTGAGGTGTATAGCATTCCAGGATCTTAGCAATATATCCCCCTCCATATTCTTAAGTCTGTATGCTCCTTTTCTAAATTCCGATTCAATCTCATATGGTCCTTCCCATTTCGGAGCTAACTTTCCATCAGCAGGATTAGTAGTGTTCTGGAAAGCTTTCCTTAATATCCAATCTCCAACTTGAAACCTTCTAGTCCTTAGGTTTTTATTATATGCTCTGGATATCCTCTGTTGGTGTGCTGCCATCCTTAACCTTGCCGCATCCCTTGTCTCGTCGACAGTATCCAATTCTTGGCATAGAGCTTCAAGATTCTTCTCAGGATCCCGGAGGTTGGATCTTGTTGTAGGTATCACCATCTCTATTGGGATCACCGCTTCTGCTCCAAATACTAAGGAAAATGGGGTTTGCCCAGTTGCACTTTTTACTGTTGTCCTATCAGCCCATAAAACTCAGGATGGTATAAATCTTTTCTTAGCTCAATTAGATTCTTCTGCCCATCTTCCTTTCTTAGCTCCTAATCTTTTCTTCAAATTATTGACTATTATCTTGTTTGAGGATTCTGCTTGGCCATTCGCTTGAGGATGTACCGGAGTAGATGTGATCATCTTGATTCCCCAACTCAGTAAAAATCGGTAGTCCTCTTACTGATAAACTGAGAGCCATTGTCACAAATTATCTCAGCTGGTATCCCAAACCTAGTCAGGATATTCCTCTTTATGAAGGATACTACTTCTTGGTCTCTGACTTGAACAAATGCCTCAGCTTCAACCCATTTGGAGAAATAATTTGTCATTGCCAGCATAAAAACTTTTCCTCCTGGAGCTTTTGGCAACTGTCCCACTATGTCCATGCCCCATTTCATGAATAGCCAGGGGGAAGCAATAGGATATAGTGGTTCAGCATGTTGATGCAGTATATTATTATGCCTTTGACACGCATCACATCTTCGAGCATATTCTGCAGTATCTTTCCTCATCGTTGGCCAATAGTATCCTATTCTTAGCACCTTTGAGTATAATGACTTGCCCCCAGTATGGTTGCCACAATCGCCTTCATGTATATCCTGAAGTACCTCCTTGGTTTCAGGATCCTCCAAGAACCTCAAGTACGGACCTGCAAGAGATTTCTTATACAAGATATCGTTTATAATAGTAAAAAGAGATACCTTCATCCTAAAAGCCTTAGGGTTCTCATCCTTTCGTATGTGTCCTTCTCTGAGGTATTTCATGATTGGGGTCGTCCATGACTTAGGATCCTCCTCGGGATACTCATCATCAGGATCCTGGATACTTGCTACCTCCTTATCCTGAGATTTGAAAAGATCCACTGCAGGATATAGGATATGTGGTATTGGTATCTGCGTTCCTTTTAGTATTCTGACTGATGATCCTAAGTTTGCCAAGGCATCTACTTCAGCATTATCCTCTCTTGCCAAGGCATCTGCTTCAGCATTATCCTCTCTTTCCAGGATGTCTAAGGATTCCCTGCAGAATTTGTTCACATAATCCCTTAAGGATTCTTGAGGTCCTTGGGTTATCCTGTAGAGATCACTGGTTAGTTTTTCAAAACTCCGACTGCAAGAAAATTAACTGTTAAATAAATTGACTAAGTGAGCAAATGATGTAATCGAATGAGGTGGAACGTTTAAGAACCATTTTAAGGTTATTCCTATTAAAGTAGAACCAAAACCCTTGCAGAGACATGCTTCCTTGAGATCTGGAGGGATGGGGTTAATCTCCATCCTTTCCCTATACTGAGCAATATGCTCTTCAGGATCCGTGGTTCTGTCATAGAGCTTCATGTTAGGGGTTTGAAATCTCTTTGGGATTTCAGCATCAAAAATAGGATATGCAAACCGGGATATCATGTGGCTATCCTGGGATACTTTCGGAATGGGCTGAACAACCCCAGGAACACTGGATATCATATCCTTCAATTTCTGAAGCTCCCTAGAGAGTGCTGACGTCACACCTGTATCCTACAAAGATCCAACATTGTTAGTAGCAAGAGTATTAGTATTATTAGACACGTTACCAGCCTGAGGATTCTGGCCATATCCTGAGCTTCTCACAGTTGACACCCTGACCGATGAGGGTATCTCAGGGGTATGACTCTGGGAATGACTAGGTACAATATTGCCCCTGTTATCCTCGGTGTATACTGTCGAACTGAAGTTCAATGCTCTGGGCTGCAAGGGAGTGACAGTATCCTCAGCAGGCCTACTTGAGCTGGATTTCAAGAGTTGTATCTCTTTTATCAGCATTAGGTTTGTTTCCTGCTGCTGCTTCATCTGATCATGTATACTACCAAATAAAGTTAGAATTTCATCATTAGAAGCCATAATAGGGGTTATCCTTGATGCAGCAGATCTTTGAACATTCTGAGTGGGGATAATATCCTGAGCCACATGAGTTTCGGTCCTTCTTGGAAGAGCCTGAGGCTGTGAAGATGCTTGCGTCTTTGGAGGTGGTGGAAGCACCGAACCAATTGTTGCAAAGGTTGTAGCAGACACGGTAGAAGAGCTCATGTTTGATTTTGAGGCCATTGAAAATAGTGTAGCAAAAAGTTTTGAAAATAGAAAACCAATTAATGATTTTACGAAAACTTTTAGTAGAAATAGCACCACTCACCCCACGGTGGGGGCCAAATTGTTTTGGTCAAAAATTATCGAAGCAATTAAGTGATCAAATTAGTTAAGTGAGGTAGTGTGCTAACAATGTGTGTTGAAATATTGTGATTATATTGCTAACAAAAACAGTTTTTAGGATATAACTCAGGATATCGAGCTACATCTACAATCAAACAATGAGCAAAAAAGGTAAAGGGTGACACAGGATGTACGAGGAAAGCCCTTGATCAATCTAGATCGCCGGTAAAAAACCTCGGGAGCTGACAATCGCAGCTGCTTTGTTCTTCTTATTACTTCAAACTTCAGGATATAGTGCAGGATATGATGCGGATCAGCTAAGTGTTACAATGAGATTCGAGTACAAGTGTAAGTGTTTGTGAGTGATTGTAGCTAGTAGAAAGCAGAAGTGTGCGTGTAAAAGTTGTGTGTTCCTATGATCCGTACATTCCTTTATATAGTAATAGGAAATAACAAACTATCCTAATAACGGGGGATGCCCCGAATATTCCCTTTAGAACGTTGGAGACCCCGTCTTTGTGGCTTCAATGTTCCCTTCTCAACCATCTAGTCTGAGTCTTCAGGAGAAGTAGTCCTCTTGACCGTTATAAGCAAGCTTCATTAATCTGCACGTGAATAATTAGTCATTACCAGGATACTGCATCAGGATGTTACCAATATCCTGATCTGGTATCCTGATCACAATCAAAAGTAACAGAGTCAGAATATAATCCAGGATATATGAGCAGAAAACCACCCATAACACCTAACACTCCTCTCCTCCTCCTTCCTTGGCGTCAACGGCGATACCCCTCTCGAAGCCCTCTCTCTTCCTGTTCAAGCATCATCTCTCTCTCTCTCTCTCGTTCTTGTGTGCAACCGTAACACTCCCGGTTAGTATGATTCATCCCTGGATTGATTTATATTCCTTGCCAATCTTGATTATGTGTTTACATGTTTAGTGATATTGGTACATATAAAGCCAAACATGATTTAGGGTTGTTGTATGATTGATCATTGATATATGTTACACGATGGGGATGGGTGATAACAAGGATTGTTGGTGATTAGTCGTGATATAATGATATGATTATGAACCTGAAATCATTAGGATGTTAAATGATTAATTTATGTTGTATGATGATATTGATTCGATGATTGTGATAAGTAGGATGGCACGGTATGAATTCATTGAAACGGGTTGTTGCTTTGATTGATTCGAATGTGCATGATGATGAAGATGTTAACTGCAATGTATGACTAGGGTTGGCTATGATTATGTGATAAATGAAAATTGTGAAATAACTGATAATTGGAAATAATTGATTTGAGTATGTAAACGTGGAAAGTTGTTTGAATTTGGGAAACATGGGTAGTTATGGGATTGAGCCGTGAATTATGGAAAAATGGAGCTAATCGCATACCTTAGCCTTGCTCGCATAAAACTGTCGAGTCGCACACTCGGATCCCAGTCGCACACCCCTAAAGCAGTCGCACACCTCATGATTTGGGCCAGTAATGTTTGGGCCTGCATCGTTATGAATCGCACAACCCGAATTGGCTTTAAATGGATCGCACAGTCAGGCCCAATCACACATGCTGAGTGTTTGGGCTGAACTTCTCGTTGGGCTGTACACCGGCCCACGAACCAAATACCAGTCGCATAGTTTAGACCCAATCGCACACCTTGTTGTTGGACTGCAGTAATTGGGCCGAACACCTTACTGGTCGCACACTTGGGACTCAGTCGCACACCCTCATTGGGCCTCGAATTGATTGGGCCGCACAATCAGTTGGATACGTGTATTGCCTAGTTATGTGTTGATGTGTTGCATGTTTAACTGATGGGTTGTATGTGGCCCAAAGGTGCATTGTAATTGTTATGTGGTGATTTACTTGTATGAAGAGATTTAATGAGACCCTAACTATTGTAAGTAACCGTAATAGGACCTGGTTGACTAAGTGTGAACAAGTAACTAATCTTACCGAGCAAACCAAGGTGAGTTCACTACTCTCATTACAAGCATACGTCTGGTGGGGACAATCAAACAGGCAAACAAACAAACAGACTTTCACAAACCCATATCCTTGTAGGGGATATGAGGCAGTTTTCAGTAGATGTTGAATAATACACTCACTTTCTATCACTTAAGTCCCATCAAACTACCGAACTAGTTGCTTGTAGGGAAACATGGTTATTAGTTGATAGCGCTATTATGTTTGGCACCCTCACGACGTACCTGGATAGGATGGGCGTGAACTAATAACTTTAAATCATGACTAATGTTTGATAGAGCATTAGGGAAGGGCAAAAAGGAGTCGTCTTGCGGTATCGAGTGATTATCAACATAACGTAAATCAATACTTGGTAACAAATGGCTAAATAAACTGTGAACTTGCCAGCTTTTTGCTAATACACTTTTCTGCATGCTTGCAGGCCCTTAGGTACACTGACATGGGACTTGCTGTCTAGGAAGCTGGTGTGGTCATGGGTTGTGGCAACTGGAATGCTCTTTTGAAGTTACATTGTTTTTAAACATTTTCATTAAACTCATTGAACAAACTATTATGCTTCCGCTGAACATGTTTAGTTTTCTAAATCAATGTTTGAATTATACTATATACTATTTTTGTTTAATGGAAAGTTCTATTTTACTTATGTTTCAATGTGATTAGTGGCTAGATCCTGGTACGTCACACGCCTCACGGGGGTTTCCGCTTGTGGTATTTTTGGGAGTGTGACATTGTTCCTCACTTTCTTCAGATTCATCATCATCATATTTTAGATTGACGTATAACGCCATCATCTCGTCTCTTCTTTGCCGCAGCCTATACTTAAATATCATTGCAACCATGGATATTTGCATCGTTCGAAGGTGCTAAATCACAGAGTTGTTTAAGGAGATATAGCCTCTATGTCTTCAACATTTCATCCATCAGCAATGAATATTTCACACCGTGTCGATAAGTCACTTCAACCGTTCCTGCTTCTTCATGCACCACCCAACTGCTAACTGTTGGTAGAGGAGTATCATCAATTTCATCATCATCATCATCTTCTGATGGAAATTTTCTCTCCAATCTTCTTATTACCGTTCGAGTTCTTTCACAATTGTTGGCCATTGGAACCCCAAGGGCCAGAATATCCCTCTGAACTCCTTCATCCATACTAAGTATGGCTTTGATTGTCCTGGCCTTCACCCTTCTCCTATCAGAGAACTTTAGGATGAAACGTCTCTCCGACCTTTCAAACCTCCATGCAATAACCTTGGCCATTTGTTTAAGTTTTATGGCGTTTTGGACAATACGTGGCGTTTTAGATAATGTGTAGAGTGTTTAAGTTGTTTTTACATGTTCTACTTTTATAATGAGTTTTTTTTTCCAGCACATGTAGGATGCAGTCTATAAAGTGACAGGTAATTATGGCATTTTGTAAAGATAAATAAATTTAACAGGTAATTATGACGTTTTGAAAAGATAAATAAATTCAATTTCTCATGGAGTGGCTTTTAATATAATAAATGTTAGTAATAAAGTTTTCGTCGTTTCAGTTTACTTTTTTGTAATTACTGTTTGTTCAGCTTCATCTGTTTATCATTTTCAGTTTACTGTTTGTAGTTACCTTTTCGAGATTTTGGCGTTTTGTATTTTTAATGGGGTTTAGATAAAGATTGCACTTTGTTCTATTCTCTTGTTCGTTGTTTTATACTTTTTTTTGAGTTTTTAATAATATTTGTCCAAAGTAATTTTATTATTATTTGGGAGTTTTTGGGCGTTTTATGGCATGGTGGTGTTTCACAGGCATTTGTCTGTTTGGCATTTTATTATTATTTTTTTTGAGAAGTAATGTATCTGTTCTTAGCTGAAAATTACATAACAAACAACAGAAAAAGAAAATTAACAAAACAAAAATAAAAACAATTAATCTTCCAAATCTTCACTGTCACCAGTCTCTTTATTCTTTGAAACTACAAGAACCGTTACCAATATATGGCGTTTTTTACTTTCATATGATTCATTTGTTTTTGTTTTTTTTTGTTGAAGTAACTTTTTTGTGAATTTTTGGAGACATAAAATGACATGAGTTTTTTGTGTGAAGTTCATCTTTATATTCATCTTTATCTTCATCCCACTCTTCAGTGGCATCCGTCTTCTCATGCCATTCAAATATTCATGAAGAACAAACCACATAAAATGACATTTGTCTGTCATCAGTCTCTCTTTCTTGAAGATTTGTCCATCTCATGCAGCAAAATGTTATTGAGTTACACCCCTCAGCTAACAATCCATTCGGCGAAACTTCGCGTAGAACAATATTGAATATCCAAGAAACGATGTTTGCCATTTTGGATTTTTTAACTTTTTGGTGTTTTAATGAGATGTTGAATATCTAAAAGAAACGTTGATTGGAAACTTTGATGTTTGGGTTTTTTGGCGTTTTTAAGATGAATGGTATATAGTAAAATATGGCGTTTTGGGTTTGGTGTGTTTAATGGAAGGTCTGAGATGTTGTTTATATAGGATATTTTTGGCGCGTATTTTAGGCAGGATTTTATTATAATAAATGCTAGTAATTAAGTTGCGTCGTTTCAGTTACTGTTTGTTCTGCTTTATCGTTTAAAAACAAAGTTTAGCGTTTTATATCTAATGGCGTTTAGATTAGGATGATGTGTGCATTGTATTCTAGGGCGGGGAATTTAATGGCGTTTTATTCATGAGTTTGGCGTTTTGTGTAGAGAAGTCTAAATACCTTTTTACCCTTAATGAAGCGCGTCCACGTAATAAAATTGAAGTTATTTACAAAAACGCCACCTAGCCAATCTAGTCCATCGATTGTTTTGGTCTGACGATCCATAAGCATTCTCACTGTTCTCACACTTTTCACCGTTTTTCCTAAATCCTAACCATATATATATATATATATATATATATAGGGTGGGTTCTAGAGTGAACACTATTGTATTTGCGAACTGAGTGAACAAATCCTGGCCATTGATCTACACACGTGTATGGCCAGGATCTCATCATCAAATCGTAAAATACACTAGTGTATTTCAACATCAAATCCTGGCTATTGATCTACACACGTGTATGGTCAGGATTAGTTCACTCAGTTCGCAAGCTACACTAGTGTTCACTCTTGAACCTAATCCTATATATATATATATATATAGGGTGGGGTTCTAGAGTGAACACTGATGTATTTGTGAACTTGATAGGAAACTTTATTTGTAAGTATTGAAGAAAATCAGATTCAACTTGATCTATGAAGAAGACAAGAGTCCTGAAGATCACAACAAGAAGAAGAAGATCGGATAGGACAACTGAATTGAACAACATCTACTTCAAAGAATCATAAGTTGATCAAGAGCTGAAGAAGATTATCAGAGAAGGTCATTTCTGATGGATCTGATGATATTTCTGATGAAATATCATCAGTTTCTGACGATTCTGATCATCAGATTTTCTGATGATTTGTTCACCAGAATTTCTGATGAGGTGGTTTATCACAAATTCTGATAAGATACCTCACTTGTCTAAAAATCAGCTCTATCCTACCACACTAACCGAAGAAAGTTGTCATTATTGGATCTCATGATGACAAAGGCAAATTGATTGTTGGATTCAATGAATATGTCAAGGCGCTACTTTTTGCAGGAATATATATGAATAAAACAATGTTTATTCATATATTCAGCCTTCTATAAATAGAAGGCTCACCAAGCAGAGAACAATGAGTTGAGTTAAGCCGAGCATTCAATACATACTACAAAACTTCATTGCCCTCTCACCCTCAGAATTCAAGTATTCATTTGTAATAGATAATAATCTTACAATCACCTTGTAAACCATTTTGTTTCAAAGTGATATAAACTTGATAATTCTGTAAGTCTTGTTTCTTGAAAGTCTGATTTCCATTTCAGCACACTTTTTCACATCTACTGAAATCACTTGCCATATTACGTGAAAAGAAGTTTTTAAGTCCATACTGGGACCAACAATTGGTATCAGAGCAGATTGAATAAATTATTTTCAAACGATCAATTGCTCATCTTCTTTTCTCTAAATATGGCCAGCTTTCAATCATGGAATAATGCTTTTAACAATGGTTCTATGTCCAAACCTCCGACTCTGGTTAGAGAGCAATACCCCCAATGGAAAATCAGGATGGTCAATTTCCTTAATGGTCATGACCGAGCTCTATTTCAATCCATTGAAAGGGGTCCACATATACCAATGACTGAAATACCAGCTATTCCAGCAACTGACCAATCAACTGCTATCCCTGCCTCCCGAGCTCCCAAAAGTGAAATACTTTGGAGTGAGGAAGACAAGGAAAAGGTGGCTGGGGATGAAAGGGCAAAGTCACTTTTAATAATGGCTATCCCCAATGACATATTTTCACAAGTTGATGCATGTGCATCAGCTAAGGAAATATGGGATCAGTTGGAAAATATTTGTGAAGGAGGAGAAAGGATGAAGAGAAACAAGAGAACAAACAACGTTTCCTCATATGAGAGGTTCAAAAGTTTACCTAATGAAAGATTAAATGAAACATATCAAAGATTTACAAAACTTTTGAACGAGCTAAAGAAATTTGGAATAACAAAATCAAATGATGAAAGAAACATAAAATTTCTGGATGCTTTACCTAGAGAATGGAGAAGTCTAACCATGACTTCGTCCTCAACCTTAGAACTAGAGAATATGAGTCTTCATGACTTATACAGCATTCTGGTCCCCAGAGAAGAAGAAATATTTGAAGAAACCATTCAAAGAGGGGGATCTTTAGCTCTTATCTCAAACTCACAAAGAACACCACCAACCAATGATCCACAACCATCAAACAGGCAAAAATCTTGAAATTTCTGATACATCATCAGATTTTTCAGCTTTTGCTGAAGCAATAGCACTGCTCACTAAAACATTTAAGCAAAGGTTGAGGGGAGGAGGCCAAAGATACGAGAGAAGTGACAAAGGGAGGATGGATGGTAGATCTAAGGAAGAAGGTAGATCTAAGGATAAGGGAAAGGCTAAAGTTGTGTTACAAGTGCAAGCAGAGAGGCCACTATGCATCAAAATGCAAGACCAAGAAACTGAAAGATGTTGCTTATTATGAGAAGAAACTGGAAGAAGCTAAGAAGCACCTGCAAGTCAGTTTAATTGCAGGGACAGATACATGGCTATCTGATGATTCTTCTGAAGAAGAAGAGGAAGAAATGGCAAATTTATGCCTCATGGCACTTTCTGATGACCTACCAGAAACTTCAGGACAGAAGGTAAATTTAGGCAATCTTGATCTTGAACACAAGCTAAACAAGCTCATGTCAGATTTTCTAAATCTGCAAGATAAACAGTAATCAGATAGTAAAAAATCTGATGAGTTGCAGAGGACCATGAATAAAATCATACTTGAAAACCAATTACTAATAGAAGAAAGTTTAGATCACAGAGCAAAAATTGAGTTCTATGAAAATGAAAGAAAATATCTTTACAAGAAAATTAATGATAAGGAAATTAATGTAAAAGGTTTTCAACAAGCTAAAGAATTCATAAACTTCATTGAGTCCACACCAAAGAACAAAGGAGAGGGTTTGGGATATGTAAAAACAAGAGAAAGTAAACCCACTGTCTTTGTAAAAGCAACCCATCAGATTTCTGATAAATTTTTATCAGAATCTGATTCTGAATCATGCAAATCAACCTGTTCTGAATACTCTTTTGAAAAACCAAACTTTAAAGCAAAAATAAGTGAATGCAATCAAAAACTTTAAATATTCAAGAAGCAGTTCACTCATCTTTTCAAAATTATCCACTCATTCCATCACAAGAAAGAATATCAGAAAATTCTGATAAGGAATCTTGTATGTGTGTTGACATACTGAAGCTTGTTCAACACCATCTCTAAAAGAAAAGTGAAAACTCTGTTTATGGCTCAGCATATAACAGATATTCTGATGAAAGGCCATCAAGAGAAAACAATCTGATTAAAATCTCATCAGAAAGAGTACCCAAGCAAGTCTGGGTACCAAAAACCCTCTAATTTTTCCATTTCAGGACCATCATGTGCAGCAGATCTGGTACTGCGATTCTGGAAGCTCCAAGCACATGACTGGGAACAGGAGCTTACTCAGCAACTTTGTTTCAAAGCTGGGTAAAACGGTAAATTTTGGAAATGGAGTAAAAGGGAGGATCATGGGATATGGATGCATAAGGTATGGATGTTTGACCATAGAGAAAGTAGCCTATGTAGAAGGCTTAAAGTACAATCTGCTAAGTTATGGTCAATTCTGTGATAAAGGTCTTTCATATAACCTTATTACCAAAAAAATGCTTGATAAATTGTTTTAGGGATCATATATTTGGTAAAACACCAGAAAATCTGAAAAAAATTATCAGAAAATCTGATGTATCATCAGAAAATCTGATATATCAGCAGAACATCTGATAAATCATCAGAAATTTTGGAAATTCATCAAAAAAAGTTGGATAATCAGAATCATCATTGATCCTTAGAACAAATTCATAGATGTCATCATCCTTATTCATTTCTCATGCTTGCATATTCATATACCATAGTTTGCCGTTTTTTTTTTCTTTCTTTTAATTTTTTTCTGTAAATTTGTTTTGCTTAGTGCTGATAACTTCATATGACAGAAAATTTTCTGGGAACTCATTAGTGGTTATGAACCTTTCTCTCTCCTTCATTAATTACACCCCATCAATATTAAGGAGATTGAAGTGACATATTGGTAGGTAATCATGATACATTATCAGAAAATGGCCGCCTAAATCATTTAATGCATGAGAAGTTTATCTCTGATATGCCTTTTGCCATCTGATAGATAATTAAATAACAAAGATTGTGGTGAACAAAATCTATAAGTAGGTAGATATCATTTATGGGAAACTTCAAGTTTACTATAAATGATCACCACCTTGAGCTGAAACTGTCACCATCACACAAGAAAACCCCTAGAAATTTCAACTTCATCTTCTTCTTCATCTCACACTTTCTCACACTCACAAAAATGCTTAACATCAAAGCTGATCGTTTCCCGCTACCTTATCATCCTTATCATAACCTCAGACTGAGGATCAACCTTGAGGGTCCTCAATGGGAAGGATGCCAAACCGTGCTGAATCTGATCATGGGGAGTAGCTTGAAGTATGCCCTCACTGCCAACATAATAGTTCACCCAGACATTCTTCAAATGTTCTGGCAAAATGAAACATTGTCAGAATATGAAGGTAGAGATCAGATAGTTATCGAAAGTGTGGTGTTGAACCAAAGAGTTCGGGTAACTGAAAGTATCATCAGAACGGTTCTACAACTCAATGATGATAATGAAGTCTTGATGTTCACAAAGGCAGAAATAGATGAGACACTGGAGCAGATGGGTTATAATCCTGAACACTCACCACGAGCAATCACCAAAAATGGCTTCATAAACCCATGGCAGTATCTGATCACACAAATGGGCGCATGCTTCTCAAAGAAGATCATCAATCATCATGAAGCATCTCAAAGGTTGATGGAGCTTGTACGAGCACTCGTACTTGAAACACCTTACAACTTCTCTTATTACTTGATAAGAGATTTTGCAAGTAACATGTGGTCTGGCAGGCCATTCTTGATTTATCCTCGTTTTCTGATGAAGATAATCACGAGCCAGCTAGGCTTTGGAGGTGTTCCTGCAGGTTATCCCAGAGCAGAAATGAGACTTCAACAAAACATGAATCTCAGCATGCTCATACCCACCGATCAGAATACTGGTTTGGTGACTGATCTATGGTTGCTCCTTGAGATGGATCATGGTGAAGGAATAGACCTTGATTAGGTTATCTTTGTTTAATCTTAGCTTGTGTAGTTAGTTTTTTTTTTTTTTTTTTTTTTTTTGCCTATTAATATAGTATGTTTATTATTCTACTTAGTTGTTTAGATCGTGGTTTGGGAAAAGAGAAATGGGTAAAAATAAATGAAAGGATAAGTATTCACAATGAAACATGATCATCAGAAAATAAAAACATTTGACACAAAAATCTGAGTTTCTGATAAAAGGAGACTAAATCTAGTAACACAAACTCAAAATGCCTCTCTAAATTTTTCTTCTGTTAAAACTTCAAAAATGATGGAAATGATTTAGAAAATATCAGAAAAGTTAAGAGACTTGGATGCTACCAGAGAATCATATGTAAGTCTTCTGATCTTATCTCATTCCCTCTCATCTCAAAAAAAAATATATATATATATATATATATATATATATATATATAAACCAGAGAGGTACCATTACACCTCTAAATCAATCAAAAGAGAAACTTCAAAATCTGTTGAAGAGGATCATAAGTTTAGGGGGAATATCAATTGAGAAATTATGTTGACTTCTGTTGACCACATCTAAAAGGTCAACAAAAGTCGAAACAAAAGGAAATACATGCTCTTAACAGAATTTATGATTAAGTTTCTGATGACTTCATCAGAATGGAACTTTGACTTATAAGGAAGAAAGGAGGTTATGAAGAAAGCTAATTGGACCCTTGACAAAATGGGGTCCACAAAGATGAAAAGGTGTCATATAACCGATAGTTTTCTCCAATCAAATTTCAGTTTAAAGCTCTTGTGAAAGAATGATTGAAGAAACTGCAAGTTGAAAGGACAATTCCACAATTACACGATCAACCGTCATTAAATGTCTTGATACCCACGATCCAACGGTTACATTCTGAACCAAAGTTCACATCACACGATCTAATGGTAATAAAGACAATTAATGATATTTTAACCGCCATTACATGGCACGTTCCATATCCCCTCAACTCCATAAACCCACAAATCTCTACTAAAACCCTCACTATATAACTCACACTTAGCAGAAATTCAAAAATCACTCACCTTCTTCACAAAAACTTCAAACCGCAATATCCCCTGTTCTTCACTCAAAATCCAAAATCCCTAAATCTCGAACCCTAATTCACAAAATTCAAGAATGGCTGAAGTAAACCTCAACATCCCAATTGTTCAACATGATGTACATTTTGTTGAAGACACTGAATTTCTACCAATGAAAGAAAACAATCTACTGATGAATACAGAGCACTCGGAATATGATGTAAGATGTCAAATTCTGGTAGAATATCTTATGAAATGTCCAATCTCAGGAGCACTAACAAAAGGAAGAGAAGTACCTGAAAAGTTACTACAGCAATTCATTCATACTTTCAAAGAAGATGAAAAAAATCAGGTCTCTGCTCATGTATGGGGAAGTGTTTCAGTAACATTAACTCCTACAAGGGTAAGAGAATGGCTTGAACTTCCAGTTCTTGAAAGTTACATTGAAGCACCAAGCAGAGAAGAATTGATAAGCTTCATCATTGAGCTTAGTTACAAGAAAAAGAACATCAACAAAATTGGAACAATAAGAAGAAATGAAATGCCAGCCATCTAGCAAGTGATGATGGAAGTGTTAAATAAATGCCTTACATCAAAGATAGGAGGAGCTGATCAAGTCAGTCAAGCTATTCTGACAATCATGTATGGACTCATAACTGGGTTCAAAACTGATTATGGAATAGAAATTTTTAACCTATTCAAAAGATCAATCCTCACCAGAAATGGAAGAATAACCTCACACCTGCCATATCCAAGGTTAATCTCAATTTTTATTTCTGAAACATTTGCTGAAAGGGACATAGAAATTCCAATTTTGGAAGATATCTGGAGTTCAAGTATCATGAAAGCCTGGAGTGCCAATCATGGATGGGAATCAGACAAAGATATTCTTGAGTTACCAGAAAGCATGTTGTGCCTCATTGCACCAGACTCACAATACAGTTTACAACATGAAGAACTTCTTGCCAAATCAGATTCTCCAACAGAAGAACCTAGCAAAGAAGTTTTTAACTGTTCTTCATCACCAGAAGAGGAAGAAGTTGAGAAGTCCTGGTCATCAGAAATAGAGGCTGCAGGAGGAGAAGGAATTCAGAAGATAACTAACTCACCAGAAAACAAGACAGAACATGCTGAGAGCCAACAGTTTCATGAAGGTGGAATTCATCATGAGTTTGATATTCATCAAGAGAAAGAACATGAACACTATGCAGAATCTCATATTGCTGGAGGAACTCATGAAGATACTGAAGGTCAACATTATGAAGAAACTCATTTTGCTGGTACAACAAATGAAGCCACTGAAGTTATACATCATGATGAGTCTCGGGTTGCCGGTACATCTCTTTCAAAAACAGTTTTAGTTTATACTCATTCAAAAAGAACAAACTCAGAAGATTCAATTAATGTTTCTTACGAGTTAGAATATGGAAAACTGATTTTGAAAAGGAGGTTACTAGTTCTATTCATCTCAACTCTGAATCAGAAAATGAGGAGGAGAATGAGATCTCAACAGATAAAGATCAGGGAACTGATCAAGGAAATCTGGAAAAAGGTAATTTGTTTACCTCAAAAACTTATGGAGGATCATATGTTGATATGATTCAAGGACATAAGGAAATCCAGGATGAAAATGTATTTTTCACCTCTGGTGGAGATAATTCTGGTACACTTAAGGTTGCACCAAAATCTGGTAAAGCCAAAAGTGACCCTATCATTTCCAAAACAGCAACAGCTGTGTTTGCAGCTGGAATGTTAGAAGGAACATCTGTTTTTCCAAATATCCTTGAAACACCCATGAACCAATAAAATTTAGAAACTGTGCTAGAGAATGTTTTCAAAGCCTACAAAAGAAATCCAGTAGAAGAAAAGCTTGATATGTTGTTGTCAAAGATACAAGGTCAAAGGGCAGACATAAAGACTTTATCAGATTCAGTGGAGGTGATAAAGACACAAACTGAAAGAAACACTGAAGCACTAAAATCTCTTCAGAAGATGAAAGAAAAAGCACCAGAATCCAACATCTCTGCATCAGAAATTCAGAAGATTCTCACAGAAATAGAAAAGATCAAGACACAAGTTGCAAATGTTGTGGAATCAAGACAATCAAGCAGTGCAAACAGAGTTTTGGAGGAAGTCACCATCCTAAGGGCAAGCAACAACAGTATCACAGATGCCCTTGAGAATCTGTCAAAAGAATGGGCTGCCATACAGATGAGAGCTCAAACTGAATTTACCAAAGTTCAGAAAAGCATAGCCAGCAACTCAAATCAGGTAAGAAAAGTGCAACAACTGGTGAAGAAAATGCAATTCAATATTGCAGGATTGGCCAAAGTGGATCCAAAAGAAATTATGAAAGAAATTCCTGTTGAAAGTTCATACCAAGAAGTTCCAAAGTCAACCCCACAACAATCATCAGCTACACCAATCACCAAAGCTGAAACCACAATGATGGGTCCACCTCCAAATGTCTCAAAAGATGAAATGCTAAAAAGGTTAGCAACTTCAAAACCTCAAGGTGTCACAGATTTGAAACTTATAACTTCTCAAATTGTTCCAAAACCAACTTCTTCTAATGATACTGCCATGAGTAAATTGATGAATCTGCAAACAATGAATGAATGGGAACAAGAAGCTGATTCAAGAAAACCACAGATTGTTAAAAGAAAAATCTCTGAAACTCAGTCTATCTTGGTTAGAGAGATTGACAGGGATATAATGATATTCCCTTAATACAATCTTGTGAAATACTATTTAACAAAAGAAGATGTACCACCAAGACCACTGACTCCAGTCAGAATGGCTATAAGGAAAGAGAAGATAAAAAGAGGTCCAGGAAGCATTCACTACACCAACAAGAATCCAGTAAAAAGAATCTTAAAAGTGGATGAAGTAAAAGTTGCAACTGATGGTGTTGGAGGAACTTATGTGCAGAACAGATACACACTTCTGAGAGAAACTGGGGAAGAAGAAAAAGTGACTGATGAAGAAATTGCTGATAAACTACATCCTTTAGACATTCTGTTTATGAAGGATCTATATGAAAAGGAAAAGAGAAACAACAAAGAAGTCCGAAGAGCATTAAAGGGCATATCAAAGGCTGGAATACAACTATTTGAAAGAATGGCTTTTTTCAGACTTTGATTTATGCATCAACTATGATTATGTGCACAACAAAAAGGTCTATATCAGTGCACCAAAGACAAAAGTTCCCTCCGAAATATTGGAAGATGCAAGATCTGGAGACATCATTGAACTGCCAAGTAAAAATGAAAGACATAACTATGGTGTAATCTTCAGAGACATTGAAAGAAATAAAGCTCTGTTCAGAAGTGCTGATATCTGCAAGTACTCAAATCAGAATCTGAAGTTTATCATGAAAAGTATGAACAAGAGACAAGAACAACTTCAGAAGACAGGAATGAACTTGGAGAATCATAGACAAGAAATTAAACAAATGATTGAAGAATGGATTCAAGCAAGAACCTGGTATAAAGACATGTATGACATCTGCAACAAGTATATCTCTTACAAGAAGCAATTAAAGAAAGGAAATGTGCACAAGAAATTGAAACTGACTTGAAGAACATGTTTATTTCTAATTCTCATTTCTATATGTAATTTGTCTTTCAGAACATTAGTAACTGGTTTGATTTGCAAAATGTTAAGTTTCCACTGTTTGGAAATTTTCTGTTCATGAGATAGTTCATTTTCTTACAATACTTAGGGGGAAACTGTTAGGAAACTTTATTTGTAAGTAATGAAGAAAATCAGATTCAACTTGATCTATAAAGAAGACAACAGTCCTGAAGATCACAATAAGAAGAAGAAGATCGGATAGGACAACTGAATTGAACAACATCTACTTCAAAGAATCACAAGTTGATCAAGAGCTGAAGAAACTTATTAGAGAAGGTCATTTCTGATGGATCTGATGATATTTCTTATGAAATATCATCAGTTTCTGACGATTATGATCATCAGATTTTCTGATGATTTGTTCACCAGAATTTCTGATGAAGTGGTTTATCAGAAATTCTGATAAGATACCCCACTTGTCTAAAAATCAGCTCTATCCTGCCACACTAACCGAAGAAATTTGTCATTATTGGATCTCATGATGACAAAGGCAAATTGATTGTTGGATTCAATGAATATGTCAAGGCGCTACTTTTTGCAGGAATATATATGAATAAACAAATGTTTATTCATATATTCAGCCTTCTATAAATAGAAGGCTCACCAAGCAGAGAACAATGAGTTGAGTTAAGCCTAGCATTCAATACATACTACAAAACTCCATTGCCCTCTCACCCTTAGAATTCAAGTATTCATTTGTAATAGATAATAATCTTACAATCACCTTGTAAACCATTTTGTTTCAAAGTGATATAAACTTGATAATTCTGTAAGTCTTGTTTCTTGAAAGTCTAATTTCCATTCCCACACACTTTTTCACATCTACTGAAATCACTTTCCATATTACGTGAAAAGAAGTTTTTAAGTCCATATTGGGACCAATAGAACTGAGTGAACAAATCTTAGCCATTGATTTACACACGTGGATTGCTAGGATTTCATTATCAAATCGTAAAATACACTAGTGTATTTCATCATCAAATCCTAGTCATTGATCTACACACATGTATGGCCAGGATTAGTTCGCTCAGTTCGCAAACTACACTAGTGTTCCCTCTTGAACCTAATCTATATATATATATATATATATTCTGGAATAATTCCCATATATTTAAACCATTTAACGAAGCATCTTGGATAAATATTTGAAAATTCTTCATCAAATTGGAAAAACCAAGAATGGTCAAAGTTTCTTAGTAGGAATGCATATTCCCATGCATCTTGATAATCATAATAGTTGTATTGAGGATAGGCGCTGAAATTTGAAAGGGTTTTTGAATTATAGGGCTTAGAATTCCAGTCTTCTAAAGATAGAACCTTTAAAATTTTTGCTTGACTATAAGCGATCTTGGTAGGATCTCCACTATTAAAATTGTGCCGAATAATTACTGATTCTGAATCTACTAGAATTGCTTGATAATAATCTCTGGTTTTGTATTCTTCTTTGAAAAAATGGCATCCTCGAGGATAAATGAAGTCGATTAGGGATAAAAAAAATTACTAACCTTTTCGACTTCCAGGGGTTCTAGAATCTTGATAATCTTTTTATTTGGGTTGATAGTATAAGGAATAGTGGCTGGGAAAGAGGTTGAAGAAGAGGCCTGTTTAGAGAGTTTTGTGAAAGAAGGAGATTGGATAATGGGTTTTGATTCTGTATTTTGAATAATGGACGAAAAGGGAGGTCTAGGTCTAGGTCCTGGGGTTAACGGGGCAAATCTATTTTGAATATTAGGTAGTAAAGGAAATTGTTGAGAATGGGTTGGTCTTGATGGGGAATTGGTGGAACTTGATAATTGAGATTTTGAAAATTGTTGTTTTGAGAATACAATCTTTTTTGTAGAATCGGAGTTGCTCATGTTCCCTGTAAAAGTTATCTTGATAAAAAATCTGGTAAAGAATTATTTTCTCCTTTTATGAATTCGATTTGAAAATCGAAATTGCTTAGTAATGCTTGTCATCTTGCAAAACTTGTTTTGAAATCAAATTTTAAATATCCTTTTCTAAAATATATTTTGCAGATAAACAATCGATTCTTAATAAAAATGGTTTCATATATAAATAATCTTCAAACTTTTTAATACATAAAACTATACTTAAAATTTCCTTTTTAATCGTAGAATAATTCTTTTGAGTATCATTCCATGCTCCTGAATAATATCTAACTAAACTTTCCTTATTATTGAATTCTTGTTTTAGTATTCCTCCAAATCCTAAGTCACTCGCATCAGTTTCTACTATTAATTTTGCATTAGGATGAGGAATATGTAAACAAGGTAAGCATTTTATTTTATCTTTGATATATTTTACTATATTCGTGTGTTCTTGAGTCCATGGTTTTGGATTCTTTTTTAACCTGTCATATAAAGGTTTACATATGATTCATAAATCTTTGAAAACGTCATGAATATAATTCAAATATCCTAAAAATCTTTGTAATTGCTTTTTATCTTTAATTTCATTTGGAAATTTATTTGAAAACTCTAAGCTTCTGTTAATAGGTTTTATTGTTCCTTGAATAATATTATGTCCTAAAAATCTTATTTCTGTTTGAAAAAGACTCATTTTAGAGGGTGATACTACTAACCCATTTTTATGAATAATATTGTAGAAAGTATTTAAATGTTTAAAATGTTGATCTAAAGAATTTGAAAATATCAATACGTCGTCAATGTAAACGATTGCATAATTTCCTAATGGTAAAATGATGTCGTTCATTATGTTTTGAAATTCTGAAGGAGCATTTTTCAATCCAAAAGGCATTACATTCCATTCGTAATGTCCAAATGGTACATTGAATCTAGTTTTATATTTGTCTTCTTCAGCAATTTGAACTTGCTAAAATCCAGATTTCATATCAAATTTGGAAAATATTTTTGAATCATAAATATTTTTTAATAAATCTCTTTTATTAGGTATGGGATATCTAATCCATTCTAAAACTTTATTTAATGGTTTATAATTTATAACTAACCTAGGAGCTCCTCTTTCTATCTCTGAATTAGATTCTTCAATATTGTTTAAATCATTGTCACTATAGTCTGAAATACTGTTTTCACTTGAGTTGTAATAAATAAGTATTTTATTTATCTGTTCTTTTAATTCATCGGAAATGTTAAACTCGTTTATCTTTTTCTTAGTATAACAATCTTTGGAATAATGTCCTTGTCTTCCACATTTATAACAAATGACAATATCTTGTTTCCCTTGTTTTTTCTTTTGAAAATCAATCTTGTCTTTGTAGTATTTTTGTTTATTTTTAATATATGGTTTTCTTTTATAGTTTTTCTTGATAAATTGTTTAGGAATTTTCCTTTTCGTTTTAGAAGGGGTTTTAAATTGTTCAAATCCATATTGTTGACAAAAGCTTCATAATTCCTTATGGCCTTGGATACCATCCTTTTTTATTTTTTCTTTTAATTTTAAATCATTGCATATTTTTAATCCTTCTTGATTTATGTAATTTATTATTTGCCCATAGGATAAATCTCTATAAGGAATATTATTACTAAAATCTTTTTTAATTTTCTCTCGAATTCTTTCTACAAATAATTTTGGTAACCCATCTATAAATCTTTCTTTCCAATAAGCTTCTTTACAATCATCTCTAGTCATAACTTTTGAAAGAAATACGTCTTTATACCATCTAAAATCTTGTAATTTCCTACACGTCAGATTTAATAATATTAAAGAATTTCTTTCTTGATAATCTGTTGGATTTCCAATAAAATGTTTAATTATAGCAAATATTAGAGTATTAATTATATCAGGTATTTCAGTTGGAACTTGAACATTATTTTCTGTTTTAATAATTAATTTTTTAGCATTTTGAATTATTTGCTTTTCTTCTTCTGTAAGATACTTGTCCCACCAACCTTTAAGAATTCCAGTAAAATCAGAAACTATCATAGTAAGAATTTGAGCTTCGTTATTTCCATTTGCTTTATATGCATTGGCTGACATTATTATTTCTTGTAATAGATTAAGAATTTGGTGTTCTGTTTGACCTTCTATACTCCATTCGTATAGAGAGGATCCATCATATTTTGCTTGAACTAAATTATGTCGTTCTTCAAATTGTAAATTAGGTGGGGTAGGTCTAGGGTAATAATTTCTTGTTTCAGGCCTAGTAGTATAAGTATTATTTTTTGAAAAATGATAATTTCCTCCTTTAATTTTGTTTATAGAATCTTCTATCTGAAAATCATTAAATTGTTCTTCAATGTTTTGAATTTCTTATACTGAAATAACGTTTATATCTAGTTTTGAAAGTTTAGAAGAAATATCTTTTAACATATCCTGTTGTTTGTTTAGGTTTATTGGGATATCTATACTATATGGTTTAAATATTGGATTTTCAATAGTTTCAGTAATTAATTTAGTATTTGAAGTACTAGGTTGATCTAGATTATTTTTATTATTAGTTTCTATCATTTCTAATTGTTCTCCTATGGTATTTAATTTTTCATTGGTGTAATTATTTTGAAAAATAATTGTCTTTACGTTTTTATCTAAATCTTCATTAATGTTTGCTAAAGGCTTTGCAATATAGTCTTTATTTTCAGTTTTTATTTTTATATCTGTATGTGGAGGATGTATACTAGTAATCTCTTCATTTTTACCTATAATAGTATAGGTTTTGGTTGTAGTATTATTAACAGATATATTTTCAAAAAATGGATGCTCAATTTTATTTTCTATACAGTAAATAGAAAACCAGGAGAAAAATGGAATATTTTCATCATTTTCACACATATATAAGTGCCAGTCAATTTCATGTAAAAATCTTTCATTTTCATCGAATGTAGAAAAATACCATATTAAATTTTTATTATTATACTCATTGAACATTTCATCTTTTAAATATTTTAACATTTCTTTATTCATAATTAACAAGTTGTGCTTGAATTTTTTTCTATAAGTTTTACTCTATAATTATTTTCTTCTCTTAATCTTTTTTTCTAAAAATAATTGATATTGACAAGGATGATACGGGTCAGATGGAAGCATGTTGCATGAATTATAATTATAATCATATTTTAAATCTTCTATTCTTTCCCTCAAATATTTTATTCTTCTATTGCAATTTTTCAAAAACCAAATATTGTAATTCCTTCGGCCTTGAATTTTTGAATCACTCATTGTATATCTTCATAATTTTCCATATCAGGCTTAGTTGGGACATAAGTATTATTAGCACTATTATTTTCTTCATATAGTGGTTTTGGAATATTATTTGAAAAATAAACTCCTCTCATTTTCATTGATAGTCTTCTTCTAAATAAACTTTCATCTAAAGTATTTCTAGAAGTACTTGCTCCTGTAGAATGCCTTGGTAATATATTACTAAAAGAAATATCTATTGAACCATCAGAATGTTCTACTATGCTAGATGTTTGATTTTCTATCTCTATAGGTTTTGGTGGGTTTATATCTTGTAAATTCCATGTTAATGATTGAGTTATTTCATTCCATTTTAATTTTTTAGGTGTTCTTATCTTTGTATGCATGGTATTAGCTTCAAAAATACTAGTTTCATCTTTTGGGAATACTAATTTTGTTTTAGGCTCTATAGTGGTAGTCATAGTCTTATAATATATTCTGTATACAACTACTACAGCATTAGTTTTTTCTTTAAATTCTAAGTTTTTGGTTTTAATTGTTAATGTTAAAGTATCTAAAATATTTGGATCAAATAGACCAATTGAAAAATTAGGGTGGCAATTAAAGTAAATAGGACCATTTGAAATATTAGATTCAGCCATAGCTAGTAAAGAATTATTAAAGTTTGTATGTCTTGCATCTCTTAGAATTAGTTATACAGGAGCATCAATTCCTAATCTGAACATAGGTTTAATGGCGACTTGAACTAATCCTATGTGTAGAAATTTATATAATTTTCTATGTCTTTTAATAGCTTCTACTGATAATAATTGCATGTTTTGATACTCTTTATTAATAGGTATGGTTTGTTCATGAGTTTTTATAGAATAATCTTGGAAAAAATCAAAAGTACCAATTTTGTAAATAGTTTTAACATCTTGTTTTGGTATATTCCAATTTAAAAGATTGTTTTCAATTTGAGAAATATTAATTTCAACAGAATTCATATGTAAAGAGTTCATGTTTAAGTCTTCTTCATCATTATCATTAGTATTTGAGCTATAATCTTGTTTAGAAAAGAATTTTGATAACTGATTCAAGATTAAACATGAAGACAATATAAGTTATTTTAAAGAGATGGCAACATAAATAAGCATAATATAAATTCAAAATATACCTGAGTTTATTGATTGAGAATCTTGATTACAAATGATTTCTTTACAATAGGGAGGAGCATCTATAATTTGAAAATGTAAAGATTTTGAACATAGAGAAGTTGATAATACAAGTTTTGGGATTGAAGGTTTTTTCATACATAAGAGAGGGTTTTTTGATGTAAGAAAAGGTGTGTCTTTCTTCTTTGATCTTCTTCCCTTTTATAGATGAAGTAAAAGGGTCTTCATTATTGCTTCTTGAAAAGAGCTTCCGTATGAAGTTGCATTTGTTGAAAATACTCTTAAAGTTGTTTGTCCACTTATAGAATTATTTGCACCATCTTTGAAGAATTGGAAAGTTGATTGTCTTCTTGTTGAATTATTTGCACAATCTTCCATAATTGGAAAGTTGATTGTCTTCTTGTTGAATTATTTGCTCAATCTTCACTATCTATTGTCGGCCAATAGCTTTGATAAATATTTTATATATTATTATTATTATTTACATCAGATCAAATGGGTCTTGAGAATCTTGAAAGACTTCAGTCCCCGGAGATGAGTGTTTTGAAGGGGATGGAGACTGTCGAATTTCATTGACTATCTTTAAAATTTCTTCCGGAGAATTGCAATCTGAAAGTCTTTGAATATACTCTTGATCTTCATTTCTGGCTTTGATATCTCGAACCGAAGAATTTAAACTTCCTTCATATTGAGTAGTTAGTTCCTTATAATACTTGGTAACTGCTTGAGAATTTGCTTTTTTGATAATAAACTTATTCCACCATTTGCACCTATATTGTCTGAAGAGCAATGGAGGAGAAAGTTATGTAGGACTTTCTTCTTGAAAATTATAAGTCCATAAACAGATCCATGGAATTCTGAATACACTCATGAACTGTAAAGTATATTTAAAAATTGGTGTTCCATCATGTTGAAAATACTCGACGAATCTTGAAAATGCTTCTGAAATTTCTTTGGGAAAAGCTTCTGGAATAATTCCCATATATTTAAACCATTTAACGAACCATCTTGGATAAATATTTGAAAATTCTTCATCAAATTGGAAAAACCAAGAATGGTCAAAGTTTCTTAGTAGGAATGCATATTCCCATGCATCTTGATAATCATAATAGTTGTATTGAGGATAGGCGCTGAAATTTGAAAGGGTTTTTGAATTATAGGGCTTAGAATTCCAGTCTTCTAAAGATAGAACCTTTAAAATTTTTTCTTGACTATAGGCGATCTTGGTAGGATCTCCACTATTAAAATTGTGCCGAATAATTACTGATTCTGAATCTACTAGAATTGCTTGATAATAATCTCTGGTTTTGTATTCTTATTTGAAAAAATGGCATCCTCGAGGATAAATGAAGTCGATTAGGGATAAAAAAAAATTACTAACCTTTTCGACTTCCAGGGGTTCTAGAATCTTGATAATCCTTTTATTTGGGTTGATAGTATAAGGAATAGTGGCTGGTAAAGAGGTTGAAGAAGAGGCCTGTTTAGAGAGTTTTGTGAAAGAAGGAGATTAGATAATGGGTTTTGATTCTGTATTTTGAATAATGGACGAAAAGGGAGGTCTAGGTCTAGGTCCTGGGGTTAACGGGGCAAATCTATTTTGAATATTAGGTAGTAAAGGAAATTGTTGAGAATGGGTTGGTCTTGATGGGGAATTGGTGGAACTTTATAATTGAGATTTTGAAAATTGTTGTTTTGAGATTACAATCTTTTTTGTAGAATCGGAGTTGCTCATGTTCCCTGTAAAAATTCTCTTGATAAAAAATCTGGTAAAGAATTATTTTCTCCTTTTATGAATTCGATTTGAAAATCGAAATTGCTTAGTAATGCTTGCCATCTTGCAAAAACTTGTTTTGAAATCAAATTTTAAATATCCTTTTCTAAAATATATTTTGCAGATAAACAATCGATTCTTAATAAAAAGGGTTTCATATATAAATCATCTTCAAACTTTTTAATACATAAAACTATACTTAAAATTTCCTTTTTAATTGTAGAATAATTCTTTTGAGTATCATTCCATGCTCCTGAATAATATCTAACTAAACTTTCCTTATTATTGAATTCTTGTTTTAGTATTCCTTCAAATCCTAAGTCACTCGCATCAGTTTCTACTATTAATTTTGCATTAGGATGAGGAATATGTAAACAAGGTAAGCATTTTATTTTATCTTTGATATATTTTACTATATTCGTGTGTTCTTGAGTCTATGGTTTTGGATTCTTTTTTAACCTGTCATATAAAGGTTTACATATGATTCCTAAATCTTTGAAAAAGTCATGAATATAATTCGAACATCCTAAAAATCTTTGTAATTGCTTTTTATCTTTAATTTCATTTGGAAATTTATTTGAAAACTCAAAGCTTCTGTTAATAGGTTTTATTGTTCCTTGAATAATATTATGTCCTAAAAATCTTATTTATGTTTGAAAAAAACTCATTTTAGAGGGTGATACTACTAACCCATTTTTATGAATAATATTGTAGAAAGTATTTAAATGTTTAAAATATTGATCTAAAGAATTTGAAAATATCAATATGTCGTCAATGTAAACGATTGCATAATTTCCTAATGGTAAAATGATGTCGTTCATTATGTTTTGAAATTCTGAAGGAGCATTTTTCAATCCAAAGGGCATTACATTCCATTCGTAATGTCCAAATGGTACATTGAATCCAGTTTTATATTTGTCTTCTTCAGCAATTTGAACTTGCTAATATCCAGATTTCATATCAAATTTAGAAAATATTTTTGAATCATAAATCTTTTTTAATAAATTTCTTTTATTAGGTATGTGATATCTAATCCATTCTAAAACTTTATTTAATGGTTTATAATTTATAATTAACCTATGAGCTCCTCTTTCTATCTCTGCATTATTTTGAACATAGAAGACAGAACAAGACCAGGGGGATTTAGATGGTCTAATTAATTTTTTATCTAACAATTCTTGTATTTCTTTTTTACAATAGCCTTCTAACTCTTGAGACATATGTATAGCTTTAGACTTTGTTGGAATATTTTTCTCATTAAAATCTTTAATATAAGGTAATCTTACTATATGTTGTTTTCTTTCCCAAAAAGCATTTGGAATATTTGCACAGATATTATTTTTAAATTTATTCTCAGTTTCTTGCATTCTTTTTATAATTATTTTATCTTGCAATTGATTCTTTATTCTAACGTGATCAATTTCTTCAATTAAAAACTCCTTTTGTTTTTCTTTTAAGCTTAAAATATTTATTTGTTTAGAAGTAATTGGATGAGCAAATTCAAAACAAATCCTTTTATTTAATACCTTAATACTTATTCTTTTTTCTTCAACTGTGAAAGGATATAACTGAGTTATGAATGTGAGTCCTAATATAATTTGAGATGTTAAATCCTTTACTAGAACTAATTGAGTTTTATAACAATAGTTTTCTTTGCAAACAAGATTACCTGTTAATTTTTGTGTATAAACAGGTTAAATACCTGTTTACCTGTTAATACCCGTTATTACACGATAAGAAATTAAATTAAATAAAACTCATCGTGCGTGTGGGTTCCTTAATTCCTTTCTATTTTCATTCCTCATTCAATTCAATTAAAAAAAAAACCCTAAACTCCCTCTGTAACTCTCAGATAGCATGTCGTGTTCGTGTTAACAGGTATTAACATGTAATTTTCGTGTATATCGTGTCGTGTTTGAAAAAAAGGACACGATAAGTTATCATGTCATGTTCGTGTATGGGATTTCATGTATCGTGTCTTATCGTGTCGTGTCTTATCGTGTACGAGTATACACGATATGCCAGCACTACCTCCAAGTAGAATGGGCATGGCCCAATTGCCTTATAATACTCTAAACGGCCCAACATCAAAAATAATAAGAACTAGTTTTTTTACCCGCCGCGCGTTGCGGCGGCGTCATACGTGAAATGACAACGTATAGACTACAATCAACCAGACTCGTTTCCAAACTAAATTGACGTCAAAACGTATCATATAATATAAAGAAAACTGAAGATAAAGAAAACTGAAGTTTTCTGGCCAACCTGCAATGGTGTAAAGGTTCAGGAGGGCTTATTCCCTCGGGGAATTGGGAGGCCGGTGCTGGGTGTGAAACTCCTGGGGGGGTGCCGTTAGTCGTGATGCAGATTTTATTAGTGGTATGGCTCTTAAAAGAGCGAACTGTGCAGTCGAGCTGATGAGGTGCCTTAAACGCCTACGGGACCTCAAAGCGAGCTCATCTTGCTTCGTTCTTGTATGAGTGTTGCTAAATTGATGTTTGGTCTTCGAACGTGTCAACCTTCTTTGGTCGGGGGAGCTGTCTCTGTTTTTTATGAAGGCCTCCGGGGAGCATTAGAGGATATTGTTGTTTGTGGGGGTGCTTTTTTTGGTGATCTCCAGTGGAGGTTGGCTTCTCTCCCAACCCGATTCAGAGGCTTAGGGATTTGTACGGGCGAGGATGCCTCTTCATATGGTTTCGTGGCTTCAAGGGCCTAATCTTGGGGTTTACAAGACCACATAATCCGAGAATGTGGTGGGGATGTTTTAGACTCCGATTACAGGAGTGCGTTGGACCTTTTGCATAGTTCTCTTCCCAACCTTGATATTGGCGGTTTCTACATTAAAGACACCGCCCCTCCTAAATCCCAGAAAATTCTGGCGAATGCCTTATATGGCGAAATTGTCAAGAGGTTTGAAGAGAAGTTTGTTTTATCCCCTCGACAAAGAGCTGTGTTTGAATGTCTACGTGCCCCCACATGCTCAGGATTTTATGTCTGTCGCACCTATTGAAGGCTTAGGGCAACACATGTCGGCTGTGGAATACCGTGCTATCCTTAGATGGCGACTGATGATTCCTTTGTTCCCAGTTGACGAGCCATGTCCGGTATGCCGCAAAGCGTGTTTGGATTCTTTCGACGAGCACGCGATCCACTGTAAAGAGCTACTAGGGTTTAAATATCGGCATGATTGGGTGAGAGATGTGTTATGTGATGTTCTTAAGCGGGCCGAGATCTCTGCCAAAAAGGAGGCTCCAGTAAATTTCCTGACTGACCCCTTAGAGGGGAGGTCCACTTTACGCCCGGCGGACATCCTTGTGTTTGGATGGGAAGGGGGAAACACGCTTGTGTAGATCTAACTGGAGTCTCCCCCCTTGTCGGGCTCAAGGACAAGGGCTTTGTCGTAGGGCAAGCGGTGCTCAAGGCAGAGGCGAGCAAAGTGGCAAAACATGAGAAAGCCTGCCGGGAGAATCAACATGTGTTTGTCCCGTTTGCGTTTGATACCTTTGGTGGTCTCGCTCCTAACGCTGTACGACTCTTGAATCGGGTTCAAAAAGTCGATAATAGTAATTCTTCGTCGTTAAAGGTTTCAAACTTTGTATTTAGTAGAATTGGTTTTTCTGTTCAAAAGGGGGTGGCGGCGCAACTTGTTGCCCGACTACCTGCCATTGCTTTGTAATTACCCTTTTTCGTGTGGAATGATATCGAATTCAATTGTTAAGCAAAAAAAAATATGATTATAATTATAATTCATGCAACATGCTTCCATCTGACCCGTATCATCCTTGTCAATATCAATTATTTTAAGAAAAAAGATTAAGAGAAGAAAATAATTATAGAGTAAAACTTATAGAAAAAATTTCAAGCACAACTTGTTAATTATGGATAAAGAAATGTTAAAATATTTAAAAGATGAAATGTTCAATGAGTATAATAATAAAAATTTAATATGGTATTTTTCTACATTCGATGAAAATGAAAGATTTTTACATGAAATTGACTGGTACTTATATATGTGTGAAAATGATGAAAATATTCCATTTTTCTCCTGGTTTTCTATTTACTGTATAGAAAATAAAATTGAGTATCCATTTTTTGAAAATATATCTGTTAATAATACTATAACCAAAACCTATACTATTATAGGTAAAAATGAAGAGATTACTAGTATACATCCTCCACATACAGATATAAAAATAAAAACTGAAAATAAAGACTATATTGCAAAGCCTTTAGCAAACATTAATGAAGATTTAGATAAAAACGTAAAGACAATTATTTTTCAAAATAATTACACCAATGAAAAATTAAATACCATCGGAGAACAATTAGAAAGGATAGAAACTAATAATAAAAATAATCTAGATCAACCTAGTACTTCAAATACTAAATTAATTACTGAAACTATTGAAAATCCAATATTTAAACCATATAGTATAGATATCCCAATAAACCTAAACAAACAACAGGATATGTTAAAAGATATTTCTTCTAAACTTTCAAAACTAGATATAAACGTTATTTCAGCATAAGAAATTCAAAATATTGAAGAACAATTTAATGATTTTCAGATAGAAGATTCTATAAACAAAATTAAAGGAGGAAATTATCATTTTTCAAAAAATAATACTTATACTACTAGGCCTGAAACAAGAAATTATTACCCTAGACCTACCCCACCTAATTTACAATTTGAAGAACGACATAATTTAGTTCAAGCAAAATATGACGGATCCTCTCTATACGAATGGAGTATAGAAGGTCAAACAGAACACCAAATTCTTAATCTATTACAAGAAATGATAATGGCAACCAATGCATATAAAGCAAATGGAAATAACAAAGCTCAAATTCTTACTATTTAAAAGAAAATGCATATAAAGCAAATGGCAACCAATGCAAATAATTCAAAATGCTAAAAAATTAATTATTAAAACATAAAATAATGTTCAAGTTCCAACGGAAATACCTGATATAATTAATACTTTAATATTTGCTATAATTAAACATTTTATTGGAAATCCAACAGATTATCAAGAAAGAAATTCTTTAATAAATAAATATATATATATATATATAGGGGAAGTTTCAAATGAAAACCACTTTTAACGCAAAAACTCGAAAACTAACTAAAAAACATACCCATTTTTTTCTTAAAAATCGTTATTTTTATATATAAAAGAAAACTTTTTTTCAGAAAAAAAAAATTGTAATGCACATGTGTAATAATACACGTGTACTATTACACATGTGCATTACAATTTTTTTTCCTGAAAAAAAGTTTTTTTATATATAAAAATAGTAAAAATTGGTAAAAAAACTGTTTGTTTTTTAGGCTTTTGTAGTTAGTTTTCGAGTTTTCGCGTTAACTAGTAGCTTTCATTTGAACCTTCCACTATATATATATATATATATAAGGGATGAATCATGAGAAAACTAGTTTAAATGAGAAAACCAAAAAACTAACTAAAAAAACCTAAAAAACATACCAAAAAATTTTTTTTTTACAATTTTTTATAAAAAAAATCGCTAGTTTTTATGTATGGAAAAAAAATTTCAAAAAAAATAAATAAAAAAACTTGTTTTTGTTGTATTGCACATGTGCACTATTACGGATATAGTGCACATGTATAGTACACATATAATGCACATGTGCAGTACAACAAAAAAAATTTTTAATTTTTTTATATAAAAAATAGCGAATTTTTTTGTAAAAAATAGATTTGTTATGTTTTTTAGCTTTTTTTTAGGCTTTTTTAGTTAGTTTTCTAGTTTTCTCATTTAGATGTAGTTTTCTCATTTGTTATAGTTTTCTAGTTTTATCATGTGTAGTACACATATAATGCACATATATATATATATATATATATATATATATATATATATATTATTGGTTAGTTGCGTGCTTAGGTCTCCAAGTCAAAGGTTTAAAATTATATATATTGCTAACCAGTGATAATGAATGGTAACTTTATTTTTATTATAATAGATAACTTTTTATTATTTAATATATTATAACAGTTTATTATTATATTTACTTTTAATAAGATATTTTTAATTTTTTTCATTTATAAAAACATATATTTTCTTTACCATTGTTAATCATTTTTTTCTTTTTTTATAACATATATTAATTTATCAATTAATTTGATTCTTTTTTAACAATTTCCTTTTATAACTTTTTATCTAAAAACATAAGTTGTGCTTAATTTTTTTCCTGACATTCTGTTATAAGTTTTGTTCAAAACAAAGTTGTACTCAAAATAAAGTATTTATTTGGTATCATAAAACGGTACTATATTGTTAACGAGTGATGATGAATAGTAACTTTGTTTTGTTACAATATATAGCTTTTTATTATTTAATTTATTATAATAGTTTATTATTATATTTACTTTTAATAAGATATTTTTATTTTTTTTACTTTTAAAAACATATATTTCCTTTACCATTTATAATAATTGTTTTTAGAACATATATTAATTTATCGATTAATTTGATAGATCTTTAATAATTTACGTTTATAACTTTTTAAAAAAAAACTTAAGTACGTAGTTGTGCTTAATTTTTTCCCTGACATTCTCTTATAAGTTTTGTTAAAAACAAAGTTGTACTCAAAATAAAGTATTTATTTAGTATCATAAAACGGTACGATAATAAACTAAATCGTTCTAATGGTTTGGCTTTCTAAACAATATGCTTTATTTTCAAATCACGTTTGTTTTACATTATCATTTACTCGGTTTCGCCGCAACGCGCGACATAAAAAACTAATATGGCTTTAAGTTATAACCATGTATTAAACTATCTAATTTTTATCTGGTTAACACATCTGGCTTGGCTTTCAATTTCTATCGCATTTAATGAGCTATGTGTCGTGGTGGGCTCTAAAGAGGCTTCAAGTGAGAAAAAAGTGGTGTCATCTATACATCACATAGACCATTTTTTTCATCTTTCACACCACAAAGGTGTGTTTGTGAAGCTTTATTAAGGCGAAATGTGATATTTTAAATGATTGATTTATATATTAATGAATAATATAAAAACTACAAAACTCGCCCCACACTTGCGACTCCGGTCAAGCCCCTGCCCTGCGCCCCCTCTAGCGCCCTTCCGTGGTGGAGTTAACGTTCCACGCCCTACTTAGGTGACATGGTTGGCGCCCTCAACCAAGCCCACAACACTTAACCTAAGCTTCAGCTTTTTTTTATCAATTCGCATATGCCATAAGTCCAAACCGTGAAACCATCCTGTTAGTGACAGTTCGGTTCTAACTTTTAACGCTTTGATTTCAGTTTTCAATGGCCAAAAACAGTTACTAACGGTTTGACTCACGATTTAACCTAACAACCTTCAAACCAGAACTATTGTGTTACAACTTGATGTTTAAGAAAAGATTAAAAAAACCACGCTCAAAACAAAACAAAAGTAAAATGAATTGTTTTTCACATATAAAATTACCTTTTTTTTTTCTTCCTAAAGTGTAAAGTAAACCAGTTCTATTAAGGTAACTGAGAGGAGTTAATTATCATTTTCATCCATATGGTTTGTCAAATTATGTGAGTCCCGTCTAAATTTTCAAATTTATGCCATTTTCGTCCTTGACATTCTTGAAACATGACAGTTTTGTCTAAAAAAACTAAGGTTAAATCGAATAATTGGACAAACCATAGAAACGAAAATGAAAGTTAACTTATGTTTTTTTGGATGGAACTGATATATTTCAAGAATGTTAGGGACGAAAATAGTATAAATTTGAAATTTGACCTGAACTAGCATAATTGAACAAACCAAAATAGAAAGGGGAATTGGCATGTAATAATCCGACCTAGATCTTATTGGCCATTAATAATCCCACCTCAGAATATTCCCCCCACTAGTCTCACCTTTCACCTATTTTTCCTACAATGGTCCTCAATTAAAAAAACTTAATGGAGTTAAGCTTTTTTCCAAATTGCAAACAGATTTTTAGGGCTTTTGATCAGAACGATGATACGAGTCCATTGATGTAAAACTTACTTCGAAATGGTGCTCCAAGTGACTTGATTTTGGTTAATTGGAAATTTAAACACCCGAATTGAAGCGTCGTTTTCACCGTTTGAAGCACCGTTTCGAGGTAAGTTTTACATCAATGGACTCGTATCATCGTTCTAATCAAAAGCCCTAAAAAATATGTTTGTAATTTGGAAAAAAAACTTAACTCCGTTAAGTTTTTTTAACGGGAGACCATTATAGGAAAAATAAGTGAAAGGTGGGACTAGTGGGGGATATTTTGAGATGAGATTATTAATGACTAATAAGGTGTTGGTGAGATTATTATAGGCCAATTTCTAAAAAAAAAATAATGGGTCATTTAACTCTAACGAGAATTATAGTCATATTTTCAAACCCACTTTTCTTCCTCTACAAACTTTCTTCGGTCACTCCGCCACTTCCATTCTTTCCGATCAAATTCCATGACTCTATCATTCAACATCTCTTCGAATCGCTTGATTCCCCCACGCCCCACCCGCCCACAATCACGAGTGCCAGCATCAGCTTCACATCTCACCAGCACCAAACCCAATTCATCGATCCAACACACTAACACAAGAAGGTACCATTCAGACATTTTATCAAACACTTGCGTGCATTGCCTAAAAAAGTGAAATTTTAATCCGGGTCTTGCTGTTTTGTAATCTTTATAGATGCATATGCTATGATATGTATAAACAAGTGGTCCCTTTTGCCGAGGCTTGGTCATGGCAGAAATCAATTGTTGATCAGAGGAAGTCATTGGTCGATGGAAATGAAGATGAGTTGGATAGTTTGATTGTGCTTCAGCATCAGCCTGTTTATACATTGGGTACTGCTAGTTCAGAAGATAACTTGAGTTTTGATGTTAAAGATTCACCTTTGCCTTTGTATCAGACAGAAAGAGGTGGTGAAGTTACTTATCATGGACCAGGACAGGTAATTTAACATTACATTTGAAGTTGAATGATTCTCGTTATCTGGATTTATGTTTGAAATTTATGGATGAATGTTAGAAAAACAAATCATATGTGATAAGATCAGTAATGGGATGATAATATGAATTCTGCTTTTGAAGATTGAGTGGTTCTTGATTAGCGATCTTGTTTTTAAAAGGCGCGTGAGGCGTTAGCGAAAACGCATTAGGTGTGTGTCAACATTGGTCAATTTAGGCTTTATAGGAGGCTTATATGTAAAACCAACAAAAGGGATGAAATAATTATGAAGGTTTGCTTGATAAACAGGTTTATATGTAATAATGTAAAAGTGATGAAAGTATGAAACTGACAACTTGTGGTTGTAAATAAAGATTATTTGGTTGTACGTAGATCAACCCTGGCGTACGTGATGCGTGTGCCTCGAATTTGGGGACCCAAATGCCTCAGAGCGCCTCGCACCTTTTTAAACGAAGTTAGCAATGTTGATAATAACGTTCCTAGTGCATTTTTTGTTCTAATTTCTAACTATGTTATTACAATAATCGTTGCAATGTAGCTAGTGTTGTACCCGATTTTGAATCTTCGCTTCCAAAAGATGGATCTTCATTGGTACATGAGGGCATTGGAGGAGGTAGTCATTCGCGTTCTTTTCTCAGCATTTTCACTAAAAGCTTCACGGGTCAAGGGTTTGACTGGAGTTTGGGTTGGTAAGTTCCATATTCAGTTACCTGCTTACGGCCCACTTAGTAGCTTGGTGTTTACTTGCTTTATTTTGATTTTCACAGGGGACAAAAAACTAGCGGCAGTTGGAATCCGCGTTTCAAAATGGCTAACATATCATGGATTGGCATTAAACGTCTCTACTGATCTTTCGCCCTTCAGTCGGATAATCCCGTGTGGAATAAAAGACCGAGGAGTGGGAAGCATTAAGGAGCTTCTAAGAGGGTCCAACAAACCTTCTTCGATATCCGGTTATCACTATGAAGATGATGGTAAACTCATTGATATAGCTCATGAATCATTGCTAAAAGAGTTCTGTGAAGTTTTTCAGCTTGAATTGTGTCATCAGTCAGTATCAATCCTTAGGTCTCCACAGGGCCGTCTCCGAAAATCACAAAAAAAATTTTGGCCCTGTTCGAGATAAAAAATTTGGGCCCTATTCGCAAATCTTCATATAATATAAACTCATCAATCATTCAATCAAATAACCCGTAATACTACGATAATTGTTATCAAATAGATAAAACAAATTAACAAAAATAGTGTAGCAAAAATATCAAGTTATAGAACGTACTTGCTAAGCTAAAAGTGTGGTTCTTCTAGCGTTTTTTGAAGCAAAGCTCTCGATTAACAAAAAAAAAAAAAACATTCATTCAATATTTCAATCACATTCACAAGACATCAGTTAACATATGAAATCAGGCAATCAACGACTGATATTAACATACCTCCGATGACCGATTCCGAAAGTCTGAATGTCTGATGATAATTGCGACTGATATACCTCCGATTCCGAAATCCGAATCATTGATATGAGGAACAAAAACTGAAATCCTGACTTGTGAAATCAAAAAGAAAAAGATATTCATTGATTCAATCAAAAAACGAAATAAAAAAGACAAAATCACAAAAAAAAACATATGAAATCTTATCACGCAATCAGCGACTGTCGACTGATAAGGCCCTGAACATACCTCAGAACTGATGATAATTGCCGATTGCAACTGATCAGCATGATAATTGCCGAAATCCGAATGACCGAATCACTTGATATACTCCGATTCCGAAATCCGAATGATAATTGCCGATTGCGACTGATAATTGCCGTCGACCTTTTTGTCTCCTGTGCGTGCAATTTGATCGACTTTTTGTTTCCCAAATATCACTTTCCCTCGTCCCTCCTGTGCGTGCAATTTGTCCTGTGCGTGAAGTTTCAATCATTTGGGCCTTATTGTTTGTATTTGGGCCTAAAATTTGCAATACCAATCAGAATTTTCGTTTGGGCCTACAATTTGCAATACTAATCAGAATTTTCGTTTGGGCCCCATGCTGGTTTGGGCCCTGTGCACAGGCCTATCCTGCACATGGGCTTAGCCGGCCTTGGGTCTCCAGACAGATAACACTGCAAGTTGACTTTTTGAATTTGACCGGTCTCAAGTTCCATATAATACGACTTTTGATAGTATAGACATGCTAATCTATGACTGTTGCATTGTTTGATGGCTATAACATGTTTGTGCCTAGAAATTTTATCATCCTACATCAGAAGAAAAGTTTATTCATTTAGTTATTACGATGTCTTAAAGTTTTAAACTTTTGTCATAAAACGGTTATAGTATAGGTTTCTAGTTAGTCCACCCCTCTCGCTTAGTTGGTTGTTGGACCGGGTGTTTCTTTGTGAGACTCCGGTTCGATTCCCGGCAAAGGCAAATGGGTGTGACATGTGCGCTATGATGGTGAAAAACCCACCGAGGAGGGTTTGATCCTGAGCGTCACTCCTGTTTTCATCCGGCTGTTACTCCAGCGAGTAAAATCGTGTGGAGGCAGTACGGTTTCCGGGGGAAAGCCTTCGACCCAAGGCTGGTTAACCCAGCCCTGGCCTTGCTATCTGGCCCACGTTCTTGCAGAGGGTCCGCAATGTGCGGATGTGACAATGGTCACCATTAGAAGTTCACCTTTCAAAAAAAAAAAGTATAGGCTTCTAGTTGTGGCAACGATATCTGTAATAAAGGACCCAAAATATTTCAAACATTCCTGTCAAGGTTTAAGCTTTTTAACCTTTTAGAATTATTTAATTGTTTATTTTATAATCTTTCAATCCAAGTACTGTAAAACAAATAAATAAATAAGCCAAGTAAAACCAAAAATAATAAATATAAAATTTAATAAAACTAGATAATGAAAAGTATCGGCTCGGCAAGGGTATTTACTGCCAGACTCAGGCTTGTCGGGTGGCGGCCTGGGAGGAGTTATCCCCTCCGCGGTCAGGGGTACCGTGCATTACCCTTTTTTTTTTATAATGAAAAGTAGTACAGTAATAAAGTAAAGAAAAAAAATTGAACTTTCATGGTTGAAAATTGACTTATGGTTGTAGGTTTAATTTCATTGTATCCCTTTTGCTAGAATTTGTGCTTCATCATATAACGTGGACTTGCTTGGTATTAGAGGAGGGGAGTGGTCACTAGTGATAAAATTTCATCACTCACAATATCCAATCATGTTACGCCATGTCAGCAACCATTTTTCCATCACTCATAACCTTTTTTAGTGGGGGTGGTCATCACTCACCACTACACCCAACAATTTCCCCCCAACCAACAACTACCCTCACAAAACAAAACAATAACGCCGTGAAGAAAATAACGAAAATTGAGTCCGTGGTGCTATAACGTGTTGAACTTTTAGGCGGCGGTGGAAATTGTTTCCGTATCACGCGTTGAAAATGGCCATCACGCGTTGAATTGTTTCCGCCCCACCTGGCCTTAGTTTGACACACTAATTATGGGTATATGTTACAGTTAATGTGGCATAGCGGTATTATTAAGTTGTGTTGCTAAGGTATCCTTTCCTTTGTGACCGAGGGACGCAAGTTCAATATTCAAGTCTCATAACAGACAAAAGATGTTAATTTAGGAATAGACTAGAGGATCTGTGAGTTAGCCCGTAAAATAATACAAAACGAAAACCTCAACTAATAATAAAAGAAAGTAGTTATTGCTTAACAATGATGTTATTAGGTTACAGGGTGTGGTATAAAGCTCCTAGGGGTTTTATCACGTCACCTCAGCGCCACGTCAACACCACGCACATAGGAGGTTTTAAAACCCCTTCCTTTAACTTGCATGCAATGATTTAAAGCTCTTTAAAACCCCCTATTAAACAAAATACAAGAAAAAATAAAGAGAAGAAATTTGATTGGTTGAAAATAATAAGCCCCACCTTCTTTATCCTTTAACATGCGTTAGCATGCTGGCAGACACGGGAAGGGAGGGGTCTCAACCAAAAATGTTTGTACCATGAGAATTTAATGAATTATAATGATGGGAACATACCCATAAATAGATACATAAGTTACACTTAGGTATTCAAAGTATACAACTAAGTACATAAACAATTAAGTAATGTTAACACTCGTGAAGTCAATTGCTTTTCCTACGTCTAAAAAGTAACCGCTATCAAACAGGCCGTGTTGGTGGATTGGTAGGTTGAATTCGACACGAACCCCCACACGACAAATGTATATACAGGTTGACACACAAACAAACCTGTTTAACCTAAAAAGAATAGTATTTTTTTTTTAAATATTAGTACTTTAATGTTCTAAACTTGTATACGATTTTTTTTTACGCACTTATGTTTAAATCATGCCAACTTATTTATAAACCTGAGTGAATTGAAAGTTTTGTCATTTGTCTTTATACCATGTTTCAGGCGACGTCATTTGTCTTTAAAGTTGATGATTTTTGTACTTATTGTTTCAAATCGTTGCACGTTATGTCATCTAACCCTAACCCATTATATTTTTTCAGTTAAATCTGGCCATGTGAGTTACTAAGTTGCACATGAGGGCAAATAAGTTATTTCGTCCACCCTTCTCATTGCCCCTCAATTAATACCCACCCAAACCCTAAGTCACCAGTTTATCCACAAATCAGCTCTCGCCACCCAGCCCAGCCACCAACAACCCTCCCCAACCTGCAAAACACGGCCATCTCCCTATGGCCGCTGGTCACGACCGCTCCTTTCAACTCTTTCATCGGAATTAGCATCATCATAAATATACAAATAATTTAAGTTATTACATAAACACATTTTAAAAAATATTTAGTTTTACATAATTACATTTTCGTTAAAATAAAAGTAAATAACTAGGTTAAATAGGCCAACTCTTAAACCCGCTAGGTAACCTAAGATGTGGGAGATTCATCATATCCTCGTAAGGCACAAGTTTGGTATGTCAACCAACGAACAACATCAATTGTCGTTTTAATCTTAACCGGTTCTTCCTTATTTTTTCTTCACTTTGCGTTTCTATGAAATTTTCAAGGTGTGCTTCTTCGTTCAACAAGTAATTATAGAATAGAAAAGCCTTTTTATGATTTGAAGATTTAATGTGCCTCAACAATGGACATTTATCCTCATCGTTAACTTTTTCCTAATTGTCAAATCCTTCACTACTAAACGCACTATGATCGTGGCTCTCATTTGGTTTATCATTATATAAATAACAAAGAAAACAATAAGTGTCACACCCCGATATTTCCACGTATCATCGGTGGGCCCGGTAGGGGAGTATCGTGACGTAGTTGATATCATCATAGTCAAATAACACAAATATAAATGCACAGCGGAAGCAAAAGATAAATATATTACAATCCGAATATAAAGTAATATCAAGTATTACAACGGAAAGTAAAAGATCCACAGGCGGATCTAAAATAGAAAGATAACACTGTTCAACAGACTTTAACATCTAAAGCTTGCGAGACTTGATTATTGATGCCTGGAGTAGCCAGCCTATTACGTATAGTACCTGCATTTAGCCTTTTTGGAAAATACGTCAGTTTACACTGGTAAATACTATCAACTGACTCATTTTGAAAAGTTTTATAAAATTGATTTGAATGCACATGGCACAAACTCTTTATAACTTGGGATAATTATTTAAAATATATAATCTCGTAAAAGGATTACATGTTCCTTATGCGTTTAGTAACCCGAATCGTGCCGGGTTTAAAGATCAATAGACACACCACATTATTTATTTTGGCACTGACGGGTGTACGCCTACACCCCGCGCTTAGGTCGTGGCCATTTCGTAAAATAATGCCAAGGATATCCGGGACATGGTCATTAACCTCCCAAAGGCTTTAAGCAAACAAAACAATTTAAACGGGCCGATCAATATCAATTAACCACCATACGATGGAAGATTTAATGCCCGACCAAGCGGTATTTTATATACCGTACCCCAAGCCCGTATAGGGAAAATAAGTTAAAAGTATTTACCTGAGCTAAATATAAATTCAATCCCAGCCGTATCAAATCAGCAAGTACAGATAGCTTTTACTGGGCTCCTAAATCTGGAACGAAGGTTTTTAATAACCTATTAGAATCCTAACAGGTCTTTAATTAAGTCTTGACTTAGACCGGTTAGTTTTCAAAAGGAAGATACGGTCAGACGCATGATAAAGCGGAGACTGGTTTAGAAAGTGGTTTTGACCCGACAAGCTTGTATGCTTGTTTAATATGGGTAACTTAAACACATTCTGGATTTTGAGACAAAAATGATATGGTTTGACCCGTTTCGGCTAATATATGCGAACTAGTCACATAAGCCGATCCGAACGCGACAAGTGCGTAACGAGTAACCAAAAGAGTCATATACAGGTTTCCTAAGTTAATATGCCTTTAATATGTTGTGATATCAGTAGGATATCTTCCATTATGCCCAAAACGAGTTTAATCTCAAAATAAGCCCCGTAGGGGTATTTTGGTCATTTTAAAGATTATAAAAGAGGTTAATTAAAATTCTGAGATTCGGGTCCGAATACATCAGTAGAATAACTTATTTTATTAGGTCATATCAGTTGGTAATAAGTCTTATATGCCAAAATGGTTTCAAACCCAAACTATGCGTTTAATACGCTTAAAAAAGCCATTTTAAGCGATTTCCGGGTTATACAAGAAATCTGAGTTTTCTGATCAGGTTATGAAGTTCAAAATGCTTTATTTATTATATAAAATCAGTAGCAATCGGATTGGTGTCAAAATACTATGTAAAACTCATTTTATACACAAAAAGGGTATAATCGGTATTTACCGAATCAATGCCATAACCTTAGGTTATGAGCAGGTTAAAAATAATTAAAAATCTTTAAAAATCCCAAAATATTATATTACATCAGTGGGTAAAAGGTTTGGTGTCAAAAATTGGGTTTAGATAGGCTTTATGCTAATTGCGCCGTTTAATTACTAAAAGGCGTTATAATTACGCTAATGAGCCTAACTCCTAATCTAGACCTCCAACTGATGTGAAATTTCAGGGACATGTTTATAAATCAGTAATAAAGATTATTGTCCTTTCATATTTCCAAAATTCTCGTTTTATGGTCAAAAGGGCATTATGGTCAACATTAAGCATTTAACGGAAACGTGTAAACGAATCGGACAAACAACGATCCAACCACAGAGGGTTATACTATCATGTAACCTGGTCCTAAGGAAGCTCTAAGGAATTTCCAAACCATACTAAATCGGGTCAGAACTGAAGTCAAAGCAAAAGTCAAAGTTTTGCGACTTTCGGTTCCGAACCGGGTCTAAACAGAAAATTGTCGGGTCGAACATGCTTAGACATGTTCTTACATTAATTACTAAGTTATAAGAGTAATAAAACAGGTTGCAAAGCTTCTACATTGTTAATTATGTTTTAAATCGCAAATTAGGATCCTGTTGACTTTTTATAAACAACTTTGACCCGACATTTGATCTAGTTAGAACGGGAATCAGAGGGTGCCCTTTTAAGGGTTTATTGCCCACATAATTACCAACTTATAACTACTCTTAATTCGACTAATCACTGGACCATTAATGATTAATCGCTAAGTCAACCGTTAATTACGACGGTTTGACTTTTAAGCTAAAACTAAGTAAAAACTCAACTAAGAAAGGTTAAACATACTTACCAAAGTCTAATGCACTATTAGAGATGGCTTGGGTCTGCTCTTATGCTCCAGGAAGCTCCAAGAAAGCAGATGGAATGAATGATCACAATGTTGCAACTATGAAGGCCTTTTATAGTGAATTTGATCCACTTTGATGATGACAACTAAGTCTAAGGGGTGATCCAGATCATTAACAAGTGCCCCTAAGTCCTAGGAACTATTAGGGGTCGCCCATGTATGTGAAAAATCGTTTTTAAGTCGGTTGCAACGTTTAAACAGGCTGCTGTCGAATTTTCTGCATCTGCGCATGCCTTACGGACCGTAAGGCTTGGGGCTTACGGTCCGTAAGCCTCTTCCAGGGGACAAAAATGGGTTGGCTTTTGGCACTTGGCTCTTGGTCCTTCGAAAGGTCATCCAACCTTATTTTCTTGCATTTTGAGCCCCTCAATTTTACATATAAGGGCTTCAAGACTTGTTTAAACATTGGCAAGTCCTTGGTTAACTTTGTGCTTACCAGAGAAGTCATAATTTCCAACGTTGACGCTTTTAACCCCTCGTATACGAATTTGATCATAACTTTCTCATACGATAACGAAACTTTATGAAATTTTTATCACTCATTCTAGTGAGCATAATTAATCGTTACAAAGCTTCGGGTTTGCTAAAAGGTCACTCAGAGGTATACTTTAAACATGTTGACACATTTAACCCCTGTAGTTCGTAATCTCTCACTTTCTTTCATATTTAGCTTCGTATGATCCATGATTTATTCGTTTGATGGTATGAGCATCATGTAGGGTTACTGTAAAGTATATTTATCCCTTGTTGACATTTTGAACCCTTATGTTCCCATACTTTCCATGTTTGTCAACTTTAGTCCCTCTTGAGTATACTTTCACACGTTCAAGCTTATGACACGTGTCAATACATTATTGGTCATGAATTTTCGAGGTGTTACAATAAGCCTTGTGTTTTGTTGGAAAATACTCTAACCAATTAGGGAACATATCAAACCAAGCATATTTAAATCTACGAAGATTGTTCTATGGACCTCTAGGCTTATACTCTTTAAGCTTTATTTGATACACTCCTAATGATATCTAAGGTAGTCTTACTTGCTCCCTTATATTAACAGTATATTTCCACATTTCAAGTCGCTTTGCGGGATCTCTTTCTAGACTACTAACATCCACTTCATTGATGTTAATCGGATTTTAAGGAATATCATGCTCTTATTGATTGTTTTGATCTGATTCATTAATCGATTCATTAACCAGTTCGCTTGATGAACCTTTTTGACGTTTAATCTCATGGTTTTCATCATCAACTCCAACTACATGTTCTTCATTCTTTCTTTTGTAAAAAGAAGTTACGGTTTTATTCTTCCCCATAGCACAATCTAATAATAAGTTAACAAATCAACCCCAATTTCATGCTCTAATTTGTACCTGAATCACATAAAGATTAAACAATAAACATAGACATAATTACATAAGGATTCAACAAGTTTACGGCAAAAATCCAGTCCCAATTTCAACCCTAATTGTAACATAAATCACATATATGTAAGCCCTAAATTAAACCTAAAAATTGAAATAACATACCTTATGAAGATTGAAGAAGAATCTGGTCGAAATCCAAGAGTTCAGCTCCCTAACCCCTTGTTTTTTGTCCGATTTTGAAGCTGGCAAGCTGCTGCCTTCACTCCGCGCCATTTTTTTGTTCTTAGAGCATTCACATCCAAACCATCAAATTATACATACATTCCACTAAAAAACAACTCCTATATAAATATATTTTCACTAAAAACAAATATTTTTTCTCTCTCCTTTCAATTAAATAATATTATCATTACATTTTTCTCTCACTTCCACTCACAACCACCTTCAAAATATATTAAAAAATTATAACGGGTGAACAGTGTCCCCCCAAATATACAGATAAACAGTAACATTTTCTCTCTCCTCTACTCACAACCACTTTTTATACCCTTTATAATATAAAAATCCCTCCTCACATAATTTGATGGTTAGAATGTGAATGCTCTTATGGCCGTTCACCAATAGCAACAGTAGCAGCGCCCAAGACAAAGTTTTGGGTTTTGTTTTACTGAGGGATTGGGCCTTTGTTTTTAATTAGAGCATTGGGCTTAACTTTTGGGTTCTACAAATTCATAAAAGAGTTAAATTTCATTTTATTTCATGTGGTTTGAGCCACTTTATCATTTTAGTCCAAAGATTTCGTTTTTCGCATGTGGGTCCAAAATGGTTTCATCCTTGCCATTTTAGTACATTAGGTTAACTTCATCCATTTTTTCTAGTTAACAAGAAGGACAATTCGGTCATTTTATATGGCCGAATTACATATAAAATGACTGAATTGCCCTTTTCGTTAACGAAAAAACGGATGAAGTTAACCAGTGGACTAAAATGGCAACGGTGAAACCTTTTTGGACCCACAGGCGAAAAATAAAACTTTTGAACTAAACTGGCAAAATGGAAACCATAGAGACTAAAATGGCATTTAAGTCTTCATAAAACTAAAGTATTTTGGCTATATAAGTAAAAAAATTATAAAACTGGAGGGTCGAAAACGTATATACCTAAAAAATTCTATATGAAAACTACATACCAGGCACTACTGAGCGAAAAATTCGGGGGGTCGGGATTTGGCCAGAAACTGACCTGAACCCGTTGCGCCCCTGGCTAGGTTGACACGAATCAGCTAACATGGTCATAGATTTGACCAGAAACTGACCTGAACCTGTTTAAATTAAACCAAAACCCACAACTTTCGTGTTAAGCTCGTTTCAAAAATTCAAATCCCTCATAGAAAGAGTGAACATAAACAAATAAGTGAGATTAAAATTGCCGTTACAACATAAATTATAAAATTTACAGCTAAAGTTTTTCACCCTTGAAAACCCTAACAATGTAACACTTTCATTTGATTTGCATCGATCGTCCGATGTACACATCTTCAGTCAACCGATCGTGGAGGCGAGGAGGGTAACCGCGACACGAAGTTGTTGAGCGGAGCATCATCTTGAAACGACTCCTCTTCAAAATTCAGCGCGTAACTAAGAGGATCATAACTAAAATCAGTTGAGGATCGACGACGCCGATGATGTTGAACCCCGTTACTATTGCCAATTCTGCTTAGTAGGTTCCGGCACTTGTACTTGATCTCTGGCAGGTCAACAGAAGCTCGAGATTTGATCCACTGTGACGATGAACCGATGAGGAACAGCGGACGCTTGGAGTTGTCGCCAGCGGATTCGCTTTCGCGATGGTTGGTGGTGAAACAACATGCGAAACAGAAGAATTGTTTGATCTTATCTTTGAAGGAGAGTGTCACACCCCCAAAATCCACCATGCGGAGTATCACCGCTTGGAGGCGTGACATGACCAGGATCGAGCCACCAATCATATTGAACAATTCAATTAAGTAAATAAAACCAAACATAATACGATTGGTGACCAAAGCTAGTTAACCTTGTTTGGTTTAAACAGCGGAAGCGTAAACGTGAGTTCAAAACATAAGTTCACAGTTCATAAGTTTAAAGTCTCAAACATAAGTTCCATAGGTTTATAAAGTTCAATTATTAAGTATGGGATATAACAACCCATGTTCCACAACGACTCCTTCCCTGTGCAAGCTCCAAGCATTTAGCGACCTGTAAGGCATGTAACAACTAGTCAACAACAAAGTTGAGTGAGTTCACGTTTGGTTGTTTAGTTAATGAGTTCGTATCAGGAATCGGAAGTTCGTTTCATAACCAAGTATTACCCATTATTGTTGATTCCCAAACCTTTACGATATTTAGTGGGGGCTTCCCATTATGTATGTTACTAGACTAGGCGTATCCATAAGAGTCCTTCCCAATCCGAGGACGGTGTTAAGTATGAGTGTACGTAGGTTTTACGTACGTGCCCTTCTCATCCGAGGACAGTAGTGAGTGTGAGTGTACGTAGGTTTTACGTACGTGCCCTTCTCGTCCGAGGACAGTGGTAAGTGTGAGTGTACGTAGGTTTTACGTACGTGCCCTTCTCAATCCGAGGACAGTAGTAAGTGTAAGTGTACGTAGGTTTTACGTACGTGCCCTTTTCATCCGAGGACAGTAGTAGGTAGTCTAGTAGTGTTGACAATATAAATAGTTATTCAATCCCATTCCCAACCACCGGGAATCCCATGCCTTAGTAAGGGTGTGAACTCACCTCGGTTTGCTCGGTTAGATTCTCAATATAGCTAACAGTCAAGGTCGGTCAATCACGTCCTAGTATGATTTACCAGTTAGTCATTTAGTGGCTTTCCAATAGAACACAAAGTTCCTACACGTATCTAGCACACAACATGCATCACTGTAACAGTTTATGCCCATCTAAGTTTCCCGTCCATTCCCCACTCAAAATCAAACATACGATAATGCACATAACATATATAACATGTCAAATCATTCACAGATAGCATACTCGACATTTAGACACGCAAGTCACAACTTAGGTCAATTCAGCATTAATACTCAAAACCGGCTGTTTTCGGACATTTAAATAAAATAGTTAGATTATTCCAAAAATTCCCAAATTTTTATAGAACGTCATAAACATTCCATATTCTATTGTGTAAAAATATCGGGGTCCGGTTCATCACCAATATTTTATAAAAATTCATATTCGGGACTGAACTCAGATTTATGTATTTCTGACCACAGTCCACGAAACAATTTATTAAAAATTCATCGAGTGTCCGATTTACGAAATTCCAGTGGGGTAATTACAAATACTACAGTTATCATCTACAGTAAAATTTTCATGGTCCGATTCATCACAAAACTCAGGTTATGACTGAAAGTACGACACCCATTTATTGCTGTCAAAATTCAGCTTAAGTAGCTGTTACAAATTAACACTTTAAAAATAGTAAACGGAGTCCAAAAATTACGATTCCGGTGCCATTAGAACCGTATTTCATAATAACATATTTTAGATTCAAAATATCAATTTTTCATTGAGGTTAAGACCTGTTTACAGCCAACAGAAGTGGGCTGTAAAAGTTAGACAGATTCTGATTTAAAGTGTTTAACCATCTAAATCATGTTCGATCGATTCCGTTAACGAGTTTAGTGACCACAACAACATCATATACTAATATCATTCAGTAAAGCATCAGATAATTACCCAATCATCATAACCACACAAGATCTACATGATTTACACACATATTCATCCATTAACCAACATGTACATCACTTTAGTAAACTTTTAGACTTTGATCTTATATGTTCGTAATTTTTAACCGACGAAACTTTTATTAACCACTCTAGACAAGATCAAGAAGAGGTTTAGAGTCACTTACTACTAGCTCGAGGCTAGGGAAGAACACTAGTGAAAATGTAGAGGTTAATAGCAAACGAAGGTGGTCCTTCAAGTTCCGTGAGTTCCACACTTCGTAAATCACCCTTGTGCACCTTAGAATGGCCTTAGATTGGATAAGTGAGAATCGAAAATGGTGGTGTACAAAGTGGGGTGTTTGGCCGTAGCTATGCAAGAGGAAGGAAAAGAATTTTTATGTTGGTGAATGAAGAAGTTGATGAGTCTTATAACTCCACTAAGGGTTATTATCCAATAGGAGATGTGTTCCCCCAAGTACAATCAATCCATTCAAGATCCCACTAAGTCCAAGAATAGATTATGGTGATATTTAGTGGAGATTTTAGAATCTTGTGGTGTTGGGGACGGTTACAAGAGAGGGGGGGGGGTATAGGGTTGGGTTCCAATGGTAAGTTACTAATCTAGTTAGATTTAAATTGTTTAGTTAGTGGTTGTGGTGTGTTGTTAATTATGAGGTGTGTTATGGTGTTCGGGGACCCTAACTAGCTCAGAAAAATAACAACAATACTTTTTGCAATATTCTAGTGTTCCGGGTAAAGTCCGGTTGTTCGGTTTGACACTATTCCGTTAAAGCGTTTAATTAATCCGAAAGGTGTCCTATTTATATATTTTGTAACGTTTTTACTTTCTAACACTTAAGAAAATATAACGGACTATTTAGTGACCTTTCTGTACACTATTAGTATATAAAAATACGTGTACGCATAACACAGATATCAGACAGCAGTTAAGTGATGCCATACAGTCGTCAAGCACATTAATTATTATTAATAAATTGTACGGAATACATGTAAATTTGAGAGTTGTCACATTCTCCCCCTGTTAAGAGAATTTCGTCCCGAAATTTAGCGCGTGGTTACTGAGGAAGCTAGTTAAGTTGCGTTGTTTTCCAGATTTTCCTGGGGTGTCACATCATCCCCCCGTTGATTTGGAATTTCGTCCCGAAATTCTGCGGTGGCTTCAGCCTCAGTAGTGGTTGCGTTTTTCTTAAACAGCTGGGGGTACTTGAGTTTCATTTGGTCTTCGCGTTCCCAGGTATACTCTGGGCCACGACGAGCATTCCAACGAACTCGAACGAGAGGTATTCTTGTGTGCTTGAGAATCTTAACATCTCGATCAGTAATCTCTACTGGTTCCTCGACGAATCGCAGCTGGTCGTCGATTGTGAGTTCCTTGAGAGGAACTATGAAGGGCTCATCTGACAGACACTTCTTCAGATTTGATACGTGGAATACGTTGTGAACTCTGCTGAGTTCTTCAGGTAGATCCAACCTGTAGGCGACTTGGCCAATTTTCTCAATGACTTTGAACGGTCCGACATAACGCGGATTGAGTTTGCCTCGTTTGCCAAAGCGGACTACACCTTTCCAAGGTGAGACTTTGAGTAGCACTCGATCCCCAACCTGGAGCTCGAGTGGTTTTCTTCCCTCATCAGCATAGCGTTTCTGACGGTCACGAGCTGCCGCCATTCGCTGTCGTATCTGAGCAATTTTCTCGGTGGTATCTACCACATGTTCTGGGCCAGTGATTTGGCTGTCACCAACTTCTGCCCAACAGAGAGGCGATCGGCATTTGCGTCCGTACAATGCCTCAAACGGAGCGGCTTGGATGCTGGTGTGGTAGCTGTTGTTATATGAGAACTCCACTAGCGGGAGGTGCTTTTCCCAGCCGTTACCAAAATCGATTACACATGCCCTAAGCATGTCTTCAAGGGTTTGGATGGTGCGTTCAGATTGCCCATCCGTCTGCGGGTGATAAGCGGTGCTCATATCTAAACGTGAGCCAAAGGACTTGTGCATTGCTTGCCACAGTTCAGAAGTAAAACGTGCGTCACGATCAGATATAATAGAGATTGGCACCCCGTGCCTTGACACCACTTCCTTTAGATAAATGTCTGCAAGAGTAGAAAACTTATCCGTTTCTTTGATGGCCAGAAAATGTGCAGACTTGGTCAGTCGATCTACGATCACCCAAATGGTATCGTTTCCGCGTTGAGATCTGGGCAGGCCAGTAACAAAATCCATGGAGATTTGCTCCCATTTCCATCTCGGGATCTCCGGTTGTTGAAGTAGGCCTGATGGTTTCTGATATTCAGACTTGACTCTCGCACAAGTCAAGCACTTACTGACGTAGGTTGCTATGTGGGCTTTCATGCCAGGCCACCAATACGTAGTCTTGAGGTCGTGGTACATTTTATCCGAACCAGGATGTACCGAATAACGAGACTTATGTGCTTCATCCATCACAAGCTCGCGTAAGTTTCCATAAAATGGAACCCAGATGCGCCCGTTAACATAGTAGGCACCGTTTTCCTTTAGTTCCAGCCGCTGCCTTGATCCTCGTAAGGATTCAGCCCTGATGTTCTCTGCTTTCAATGCTTCGACCTGGGCATCTCGAATTTGGGCAGGAAGGTTAGACTGGATGGTAAGCTGTAATGCTCGTACACGCTTAGGTAAAGTATCCTTTCGACTGAGGGCGTCAACCATAACATTGGCTTTGCCCGGATGATACTTGATAGCGCATTCGTAATCATTCAAGAGTTCGACCCATCGGCGTTGTCGCATGTTTAACTCTTTTTGCTTGAAGATATGCTCGAGACTCCTGTGGTCGGTGTAAATGGTGCACTTGGTACCGTACAGGTAATGTCTCCATATCTTAAGTGCGAATACAACTGCTCCCAGCTCCAGATCGTGAGTAGTGTAATTTCTTTCGTGAACTTTAAGTTGGCGCGATGCGTAGGCAATGACCTTGTCACGTTGCATCAATACGCAACCAAGTCCTTGGATGGAAGCATCGCAGTAAACCACAAAATCTTCTATGCCTTCAGGTAATGAGAGGATAGGCGCGCTACAAAGTCTATCCTTTAGATGTTGAAACGCGGACTCCTGTGCATCACCCCAACGATAGATGACACCCTTCTGAGTCAGTGAAGTGAGAGGTTGCGCAATCTTGGAGAAATCTTTTATAAACCTTCTGTAATATCCGGCCAAACCCAAGAATTGGCGGATTTCTGTTGGTGTGCGGGGTGCGGGCCAGTTCTTGATCGATTCAACCTTAGATGGATCCACATGAATTCCATCCTTGTTTACCACGTGGCCTAGAAAGTGGACTTCGCGAAGCCAGAAATCACATTTCGAAAACTTGGCATACAACCGTTCTTTTCGAAGAAGTTCCAGCATAAGTCGTAGATGCTGCTCGTGTTCCTCCTGACTCTTGGAATAGATCAGGATGTCGTCGATGAACACAATAACGAACTTATCCAGGTAAGGCTTGCACACTCGGTTCATGAGATCCATGAAGACTGCCGGTGCATTCGTCAGCCCGAATGGCATAACCAGAAACTCGTAATGGCCGTAACGAGTTCTGAATGCTGTTTTGGAGACGTCCTCATCTCGGACTCTCAGCTGATGGTATCCCGATCTCAAATCAATCTTGGAGTAATAGCTCGACCCTTGCAACTGGTCGAATAAATCGTCAATACGTGGAAGAGGATAACGATTCTTCACAGTCACCTTGTTGAGCTCGCGATAGTCAATACACATCCTGAAGGTACCGTCTTTCTTCTTCACGAACAAGACTGGAGCTCCCCAGGGTGAAGAGCTCGGACGTATAAAACCCTTTTCCAAGAGTTCTTGTAGCTGTGTGGACAGTTCTTCGAGTTCTGATGGGGCTAGACGATATGGTGCTCGAGCTACTGGCGCTGCTCCAGGAGCTAGCTCGATTTGGAACTCAACTTGGCGATGAGGAGGAAGACCAGGTAATTCCTCAGGAAATACCTCGGGAAATTCGCGCACAATAGGGATGTCTTCAATTCTCTTCTCTTCCGTGGATGTGTCAGTAATGAGTGCTAAAATGGCAGTGTGGCCCTTTCGCAAACACTTCTGGGCCTTAAGGAAAGAGATGATGCCTTCGACAGCACCACTCTTGTCGCCACGAATCACGAGGGGTTCTTTATCAGAACGAGGAATGCGGATGATTTTCTCCTTGCAAACAATCTCCGCTTGATGATGAGATAACCAATCCATCCCAATAACGACGTCGAAACTACCAAGTGTGATAGGAACAAGATCGATAGGGAAAGTCTGACCAGCTAAGACGAGGTTACAACCTTTAACTATGTGTGTGGCTTCAAGACTTTTACCGTTAGCTAGTTCTACCGTGTGTTTGGTGTTCAGGAGTGTTGGGGTGCGCTTAAGAATTTGGCTAACTTTCACGGACACATAACTAGTATCGGCACCCGAATCGAATAAAACAGTAACGAAGAAGTCGTCAAGAAGAAACTTACCCATCACAACGTTGGGATCGTTCCTTGCTTCTCCTTGACCAATCACGAACACACGACCCCTGGCACCGTTGCCATCATTGTTTCCTCCATTGTTGCCCCCATTATTGTTCCCGTTTCCTTGGTTGTGATTCTGATTCTGATTTAACTGCGGGCAGTGTCTCTTGAAGTGATCTTCAGCACCACACTGAAAGCATCCCTTGTTGCCCTGTTGCTGTTGCTGATTCTGCGGTGCTTGCTGTTGCTGCTGACGATTCTGATTCGTAGGCCGTGGGCTCCTGCAATCCTTGGCTTCATGACCCATCTTGAGACACCTCTGACAGTGTCCCTTGTTGCACTGACCACTGTGGTGTCTGTTGCATTTGTTGCACTTTGGGTGGTTTCCTCGATATCCACCCTGCCCTTGACTACCAGAAAAGTGCTGACCAGGGCTCCTATGGTCCTCAGTCCTTCGTTGCTGAGACTGAGACTGAACAGAGGCAGAGCCTTTGCCGGAATTCCCATCCCATTTTCGTTTGTTGTCGGTAGGTGCATCAGAAGTAGCAGCACCAATACGCTTGGGTAGTCTGTTTTGTTCCACTGCCTGGTCGGTGAGACGATGAGCCAATTTGACGACTTGCTGGATGGTACCCAAGTTGGCTGAAGTCACATGACTTTGAATCGCTGGTGCAAGGCCCTTGAGGTAAAGCTCAATACGTTTGATGGGAGGGTCCACCATAGTTGGGCACAGGATGGCCAGTTCATTCGACCTCTTGGTATACGCCTCAATCTCAGATCCTGTCATCTTCAGATTGTAAAATTCCACTTCTAGCTTGTGGATGTCATCCCGACTACAGTACTCCTCTTTGATCAGCTCTTTGAAACCATTCCAGGGCGTGGCATTAGCAACTGCCAGTCCTAGTAGTTGAACCTGTGCCTTCCACCAGGTTAACGCAGCTCCTTCAAGTGTTCCGGTAGCATATTTCACCCTACGGTCTTCGGGGCATTCGCACATCTCGAAAACTGTCTCAAGCTTTTCAAACCAGTGAAGAAGGCCCACTGCTCCTTCGGTGCCACTGAAAGTGGTAGGTCGACAGTCCATGAACGTCTTGAATGTGCACACAGGAGGTTGAGCATGTTGACCTCCTGCAGGGTTAGCTGCGAGTGCCTCCGCAACTCGTTCGTTGATCAAAGCCGTCAACTGGGCTTGAGTGAGGTTGATACGTCCTTCGCGTCCGCTCATGATCTTCATAATGAAGCAACGTAAGTGAGGAAAGTGTCGCGAAAGTGTGTAAGTGTGGGACGACATTAGAGAGTATGCACACGAGGTTCAAATAGCAATTATCACGTTATCTAATGCACAGTGAGAACTATCTAACCGACAATATAACATAATCATACCACTTATGGTGTCGAGTCTTGCACGTGGAGCGAAGCGTCGTTGTGGATCGTTGAGCACTGTACAGGTTATAGTCTGGTTTTAATGAAAACTTTTCCCTTATTAAAACCAAGTTCTCTATAACCAATGGCTCTGATACCAATCTGTCACACCCCCAAAATCCACCATGCGGAGTATCACCGCTTGGAGGCGTGACATGACCAGGATCGAGCCACCAATCATATTGAACAATTCAATTAAGTAAATAAAACCAAACATAATACGATTGGTGACCAAAGCTAGTTAACCTTGTTTGGTTTAAACAGCGGAAGCGTAAACGTGAGTTCAAAACATAAGTTCACAGTTCATAAGTTTAAAGTCTCAAACATAAGTTCCATAGGTTTATAAAGTTCAATTATTAAGTATGGGATATAACAACCCATGTTCCACAACGACTCCTTCCCTGTGCAAGCTCCAAGCATTTAGCGACCTGTAAGGCATGTAACAACTAGTCAACAACAAAGTTGAGTGAGTTCACGTTTGGTTGTTTAGTTAATGAGTTCGTATCAGGAATCGGAAGTTCGTTTCATAACCAAGTATTACCCATTATTGTTGATTCCCAAACCTTTACGATATTTAGTGGGGGCTTCCCATTATGTATGTTACTAGACTAGGCGTATCCATAAGAGTCCTTCCCAATCCGAGGACGGTGTTAAGTATGAGTGTACGTAGGTTTTACGTACGTGCCCTTCTCATCCGAGGACAGTAGTGAGTGTGAGTGTACGTAGGTTTTACGTACGTGCCCTTCTCGTCCGAGGACAGTGGTAAGTGTGAGTGTACGTAGGTTTTACGTACGTGCCCTTCTCAATCCGAGGACAGTAGTAAGTGTAAGTGTACGTAGGTTTTACGTACGTGCCCTTTTCATCCGAGGACAGTAGTAGGTAGTCTAGTAGTGTTGACAATATAAATAGTTATTCAATCCCATTCCCAACCACCGGGAATCCCATGCCTTAGTAAGGGTGTGAACTCACCTCGGTTTGCTCGGTTAGATTCTCAATATAGCTAACAGTCAAGGTCGGTCAATCACGTCCTAGTATGATTTACCAGTTAGTCATTTAGTGGCTTTCCAATAGAACACAAAGTTCCTACACGTATCTAGCACACAACATGCATCACTGTAACAGTTTATGCCCATCTAAGTTTCCCGTCCATTCCCCACTCAAAATCAAACATACGATAATGCACATAACATATATAACATGTCAAATCATTCACAGATAGCATACTCGACATTTAGACACGCAAGTCACAACTTAGGTCAATTCAGCATTAATACTCAAAACCGGCTGTTTTCGGACATTTAAATAAAATAGTTAGATTATTCCAAAAATTCCCAAATTTTTATAGAACGTCATAAACATTCCATATTCTATTGTGTAAAAATATCGGGGTCCGGTTCATCACCAATATTTTATAAAAATTCATATTCGGGACTGAACTCAGATTTATGTATTTCTGACCACAGTCCACGAAACAATTTATTAAAAATTCATCGAGTGTCCGATTTACGAAATTCCAGTGGGGTAATTACAAATACTACAGTTATCATCTACAGTAAAATTTTCATGGTCCGATTCATCACAAAACTCAGGTTATGACTGAAAGTACGACACCCATTTATTGCTGTCAAAATTCAGCTTAAGTAGCTGTTACAAATTAACACTTTAAAAATAGTAAACGGAGTCCAAAAATTACGATTCCGGTGCCATTAGAACCGTATTTCATAATAACATATTTTAGATTCAAAATATCAATTTTTCGTTGAGGTTAAGACCTGTTTACAGCCAACAGAAGTGGGCTGTAAAAGTTAGACAGATTCTGATTTAAAGTGTTTAACCATCTAAATCATGTTCGATCGATTCCGTTAACGAGTTTAGTGACCACAACAACATCATATACTAATATCATTCAGTAAAGCATCAGATAATTACCCAATCATCATAACCACACAAGATCTACATGATTTACACACATATTCATCCATTAACCAACATGTACATCACTTTAGTAAACTTTTAGACTTTGATCTTATATGTTCGTAATTTTTAACCGACGAAACTTTTATTAACCACTCTAGACAAGATCAAGAAGAGGTTTAGAGTCACTTACTACTAGCTCGAGGCTAGGGAAGAACACTAGTGAAAATGTAGAGGTTAATAGCAAACGAAGGTGGTCCTTCAAGTTCCGTGAGTTCCACACTTCGTAAATCACCCTTGTGCACCTTAGAATGGCCTTAGATTGGATAAGTGAGAATCGAAAATGGTGGTGTACAAAGTGGGGTGTTTGGCCGTAGCTATGCAAGAGGAAGGAAAAGAATTTTTATGTTGGTGAATGAAGAAGTTGATGAGTCTTATAACTCCACTAAGGGTTATTATCCAATAGGAGATGTGTTCCCCCAAGTACAATCAATCCATTCAAGATCCCACTAAGTCCAAGAATAGATTATGGTGATATTTAGTGGAGATTTTAGAATCTTGTGGTGTTGGGGACGGTTACAAGAGAGGGGAGGGGAGTATAGGGTTGGGTTCCAATGGTAAGTTACTAATCTAGTTAGATTTAAATTGTTTAGTTAGTGGTTGTGGTGTGTTGTTAATTATGAGGTGTGTTATGGTGTTCGGGGACCCTAACTAGCTCAGAAAAATAACAACAATACTTTTTGCAATATTCTAGTGTTCCGGGTAAAGTCCGGTTGTTCGGTTTGACACTATTCCGTTAAAGCGTTTAATTAATCCGAAAGGTGTCCTATTTATATATTTTGTAACGTTTTTACTTTCTAACACTTAAGAAAATATAACGGACTATTTAGTGACCTTTCTGTACACTATTAGTATATAAAAATACGTGTACGCATAACACAGATATCAGACAGCAGTTAAGTGATGCCATACAGTCGTCAAGCACATTAATTATTATTAATAAATTGTACGGAATACATGTAAATTTGAGAGTTGTCACATTCTCCCCCTGTTAAGAGAATTTCGTCCCGAAATTTAGCGCGTGGTTACTGAGGAAGCTAGTTAAGTTGCGTTGTTTTCCAGATTTTCCTGGGGTGTCACATCATCCCCCCGTTGATTTGGAATTTCGTCCCGAAATTCTGCGGTGGCTTCAGCCTCAGTAGTGGTTGCGTTTTTCTTAAACAGCTGGGGGTACTTGAGTTTCATTTGGTCTTCGCGTTCCCAGGTATACTCTGGGCCACGACGAGCATTCCAACGAACTCGAACGAGAGGTATTCTTGTGTGCTTGAGAATCTTAACATCTCGATCAGTAATCTCTACTGGTTCCTCGACGAATCGCAGCTGGTCGTCGATTGTGAGTTCCTTGAGAGGAACTATGAAGGGCTCATCTGACAGACACTTCTTCAGATTTGATACGTGGAATACGTTGTGAACTCTGCTGAGTTCTTCAGGTAGATCCAACCTGTAGGCGACTTGGCCAATTTTCTCAATGACTTTGAACGGTCCGACATAACGCGGATTGAGTTTGCCTCGTTTGCCAAAGCGGACTACACCTTTCCAAGGTGAGACTTTGAGTAGCACTCGATCCCCAACCTGGAGCTCGAGTGGTTTTCTTCCCTCATCAGCATAGCGTTTCTGACGGTCACGAGCTGCCGCCATTCGCTGTCGTATCTGAGCAATTTTCTCGGTGGTATCTACCACATGTTCTGGGCCAGTGATTTGGCTGTCACCAACTTCTGCCCAACAGAGAGGCGATCGGCATTTGCGTCCGTACAATGCCTCAAACGGAGCGGCTTGGATGCTGGTGTGGTAGCTGTTGTTATATGAGAACTCCACTAGCGGGAGGTGCTTTTCCCAGCCGTTACCAAAATCGATTACACATGCCCTAAGCATGTCTTCAAGGGTTTGGATGGTGCGTTCAGATTGCCCATCCGTCTGCGGGTGATAAGCGGTGCTCATATCTAAACGTGAGCCAAAGGACTTGTGCATTGCTTGCCACAGTTCAGAAGTAAAACGTGCGTCACGATCAGATATAATAGAGATTGGCACCCCGTGCCTTGACACCACTTCCTTTAGATAAATGTCTGCAAGAGTAGAAAACTTATCCGTTTCTTTGATGGCCAGAAAATGTGCAGACTTGGTCAGTCGATCTACGATCACCCAAATGGTATCGTTTCCGCGTTGAGATCTGGGCAGGCCAGTAACAAAATCCATGGAGATTTGCTCCCATTTCCATCTCGGGATCTCCGGTTGTTGAAGTAGGCCTGATGGTTTCTGATATTCAGACTTGACTCTCGCACAAGTCAAGCACTTACTGACGTAGGTTGCTATGTGGGCTTTCATGCCAGGCCACCAATACGTAGTCTTGAGGTCGTGGTACATTTTATCCGAACCAGGATGTACCGAATAACGAGACTTATGTGCTTCATCCATCACAAGCTCGCGTAAGTTTCCATAAAATGGAACCCAGATGCGCCCGTTAACATAGTAGGCACCGTTTTCCTTTAGTTCCAGCCGCTGCCTTGATCCTCGTAAGGATTCAGCCCTGATGTTCTCTGCTTTCAATGCTTCGACCTGGGCATCTCGAATTTGGGCAGGAAGGTTAGACTGGATGGTAAGCTGTAATGCTCGTACACGCTTAGGTAAAGTATCCTTTCGACTGAGGGCGTCAACCATAACATTGGCTTTGCCCGGATGATACTTGATAGCGCATTCGTAATCATTCAAGAGTTCGACCCATCGGCGTTGTCGCATGTTTAACTCTTTTTGCTTGAAGATATGCTCGAGACTCCTGTGGTCGGTGTAAATGGTGCACTTGGTACCGTACAGGTAATGTCTCCATATCTTAAGTGCGAATACAACTGCTCCCAGCTCCAGATCGTGAGTAGTGTAATTTCTTTCGTGAACTTTAAGTTGGCGCGATGCGTAGGCAATGACCTTGTCACGTTGCATCAATACGCAACCAAGTCCTTGGATGGAAGCATCGCAGTAAACCACAAAATCTTCTATGCCTTCAGGTAATGAGAGGATAGGCGCGCTACAAAGTCTATCCTTTAGATGTTGAAACGCGGACTCCTGTGCATCACCCCAACGATAGATGACACCCTTCTGAGTCAGTGAAGTGAGAGGTTGCGCAATCTTGGAGAAATCTTTTATAAACCTTCTGTAATATCCGGCCAAACCCAAGAATTGGCGGATTTCTGTTGGTGTGCGGGGTGCGGGCCAGTTCTTGATCGATTCAACCTTAGATGGATCCACATGAATTCCATCCTTGTTTACCACGTGGCCTAGAAAGTGGACTTCGCGAAGCCAGAAATCACATTTCGAAAACTTGGCATACAACCGTTCTTTTCGAAGAAGTTCCAGCATAAGTCGTAGATGCTGCTCGTGTTCCTCCTGACTCTTGGAATAGATCAGGATGTCGTCGATGAACACAATAACGAACTTATCCAGGTAAGGCTTGCACACTCGGTTCATGAGATCCATGAAGACTGCCGGTGCATTCGTCAGCCCGAATGGCATAACCAGAAACTCGTAATGGCCGTAACGAGTTCTGAATGCTGTTTTGGAGACGTCCTCATCTCGGACTCTCAGCTGATGGTATCCCGATCTCAAATCAATCTTGGAGTAATAGCTCGACCCTTGCAACTGGTCGAATAAATCGTCAATACGTGGAAGAGGATAACGATTCTTCACAGTCACCTTGTTGAGCTCGCGATAGTCAATACACATCCTGAAGGTACCGTCTTTCTTCTTCACGAACAAGACTGGAGCTCCCCAGGGTGAAGAGCTCGGACGTATAAAACCCTTTTCCAAGAGTTCTTGTAGCTGTGTGGACAGTTCTTCGAGTTCTGATGGGGCTAGACGATATGGTGCTCGAGCTACTGGCGCTGCTCCAGGAGCTAGCTCGATTTGGAACTCAACTTGGCGATGAGGAGGAAGACCAGGTAATTCCTCAGGAAATACCTCGGGAAATTCGCGCACAATAGGGATGTCTTCAATTCTCTTCTCTTCCGTGGATGTGTCAGTAACGAGTGCTAAAATGGCAGTGTGGCCCTTTCGCAAACACTTCTGGGCCTTAAGGAAAGAGATGATGCCTTCGACAGCACCACTCTTGTCGCCACGAATCACGAGGGGTTCTTTATCAGAACGAGGAATGCGGATGATTTTCTCCTTGCAAACAATCTCCGCTTGATGATGAGATAACCAATCCATCCCAATAACGACGTCGAAACTACCAAGTGTGATAGGAACAAGATCGATAGGGAAAGTCTGACCAGCTAAGACGAGGTTACAACCTTTAACTATGTGTGTGGCTTCAAGACTTTTACCGTTAGCTAGTTCTACCGTGTGTTTGGTGTTCAGGAGTGTTGGGGTGCGCTTAAGAATTTGGCTAACTTTCACGGACACATAACTAGTATCGGCACCCGAATCGAATAAAACAGTAACGAAGAAGTCGTCAAGAAGAAACTTACCCATCACAACGTTGGGATCGTTCCTTGCTTCTCCTTGACCAATCACGAACACACGACCCCTGGCACCGTTGCCATCATTGTTTCCTCCATTGTTGCCCCCATTATTGTTCCCGTTTCCTTGGTTGTGATTCTGATTCTGATTTAACTGCGGGCAGTGTCTCTTGAAGTGATCTTCAGCACCACACTGAAAGCATCCCTTGTTGCCCTGTTGCTGTTGCTGATTCTGCGGTGCTTGCTGTTGCTGCTGACGATTCTGATTCGTAGGCCGTGGGCTCCTGCAATCCTTGGCTTCATGACCCATCTTGAGACACCTCTGACAGTGTCCCTTGTTGCACTGACCACTGTGGTGTCTGTTGCATTTGTTGCACTTTGGGTGGTTTCCTCGATATCCACCCTGCCCTTGACTACCAGAAAAGTGCTGACCAGGGCTCCTATGGTCCTCAGTCCTTCGTTGCTGAGACTGAGACTGAACAGAGGCAGAGCCTTTGCCGGAATTCCCATCCCATTTTCGTTTGTTGTCGGTAGGTGCATCAGAAGTAGCAGCACCAATACGCTTGGGTAGTCTGTTTTGTTCCACTGCCTGGTCGGTGAGACGATGAGCCAATTTGACGACTTGCTGGATGGTACCCAAGTTGGCTGAAGTCACATGACTTTGAATCGCTGGTGCAAGGCCCTTGAGGTAAAGCTCAATACGTTTGATGGGAGGGTCCACCATAGTTGGGCACAGGATGGCCAGTTCATTCGACCTCTTGGTATACGCCTCAATCTCAGATCCTGTCATCTTCAGATTGTAAAATTCCACTTCTAGCTTGTGGATGTCATCCCGACTACAGTACTCCTCTTTGATCAGCTCTTTGAAACCATTCCAGGGCGTGGCATTAGCAACTGCCAGTCCTAGTAGTTGAACCTGTGCCTTCCACCAGGTTAACGCAGCTCCTTCAAGTGTTCCGGTAGCATATTTCACCCTACGGTCTTCGGGGCATTCGCACATCTCGAAAACTGTCTCAAGCTTTTCAAACCAGTGAAGAAGGCCCACTGCTCCTTCGGTGCCACTGAAAGTGGTAGGTCGACAGTCCATGAACGTCTTGAATGTGCACATAGGAGGTTGAGCATGTTGACCTCCTGCAGGGTTAGCTGCGAGTGCCTCCGCAACTCGTTCGTTGATCAAAGCCGTCAACTGGGCTTGAGTGAGGTTGATACGTCCTTCGCGTCCGCTCATGATCTTCATAATGAAGCAACGTAAGTGAGGAAAGTGTCGCGAAAGTGTGTAAGTGTGGGACGACATTAGAGAGTATGCACACGAGGTTCAAATAGCAATTATCACGTTATCTAATGCACAGTGAGAACTATCTAACCGACAATATAACATAATCATACCACTTATGGTGTCGAGTCTTGCACGTGGAGCGAAGCGTCGTTGTGGATCGTTGAGCACTGTACAGGTTATAGTCTGGTTTTAATGAAAACTTTTCCCTTATTAAAACCAAGTTCTCTATAACCAATGGCTCTGATACCAATCTGTCACACCCCCAAAATCCACCATGCGGAGTATCACCGCTTGGAGGCGTGACATGACCAGGATCGAGCCACCAATCATATTGAACAATTCAATTAAGTAAATAAAACCAAACATAATACGATTGGTGACCAAAGCTAGTTAACCTTGTTTGGTTTAAACAGCGGAAGCGTAAACGTGAGTTCAAAACATAAGTTCACAGTTCATAAGTTTAAAGTCTCAAACATAAGTTCCATAGGTTTATAAAGTTCAATTATTAAGTATGGGATATAACAACCCATGTTCCACAACGACTCCTTCCCTGTGCAAGCTCCAAGCATTTAGCGACCTGTAAGGCATGTAACAACTAGTCAACAACAAAGTTGAGTGAGTTCACGTTTGGTTGTTTAGTTAATGAGTTCGTATCAGGAATCGGAAGTTCGTTTCATAACCAAGTATTACCCATTATTGTTGATTCCCAAACCTTTACGATATTTAGTGGGGGCTTCCCATTATGTATGTTACTAGACTAGGCGTATCCATAAGAGTCCTTCCCAATCCGAGGACGGTGTTAAGTATGAGTGTACGTAGGTTTTACGTACGTGCCCTTCTCATCCGAGGACAGTAGTGAGTGTGAGTGTACGTAGGTTTTACGTACGTGCCCTTCTCGTCCGAGGACAGTGGTAAGTGTGAGTGTACGTAGGTTTTACGTACGTGCCCTTCTCAATCCGAGGACAGTAGTAAGTGTAAGTGTACGTAGGTTTTACGTACGTGCCCTTTTCATCCGAGGACAGTAGTAGGTAGTCTAGTAGTGTTGACAATATAAATAGTTATTCAATCCCATTCCCAACCACCGGGAATCCCATGCCTTAGTAAGGGTGTGAACTCACCTCGGTTTGCTCGGTTAGATTCTCAATATAGCTAACAGTCAAGGTCGGTCAATCACGTCCTAGTATGATTTACCAGTTAGTCATTTAGTGGCTTTCCAATAGAACACAAAGTTCCTACACGTATCTAGCACACAACATGCATCACTGTAACAGTTTATGCCCATCTAAGTTTCCCGTCCATTCCCCACTCAAAATCAAACATACGATAATGCACATAACATATATAACATGTCAAATCATTCACAGATAGCATACTCGACATTTAGACACGCAAGTCACAACTTAGGTCAATTCAGCATTAATACTCAAAACCGGCTGTTTTCGGACATTTAAATAAAATAGTTAGATTATTCCAAAAATTCCCAAATTTTTATAGAACGTCATAAACATTCCATATTCTATTGTGTAAAAATATCGGGGTCCGGTTCATCACCAATATTTTATAAAAATTCATATTCGGGACTGAACTCAGATTTATGTATTTCTGACCACAGTCCACGAAACAATTTATTAAAAATTCATCGAGTGTCCGATTTACGAAATTCCAGTGGGGTAATTACAAATACTACAGTTATCATCTACAGTAAAATTTTCATGGTCCGATTCATCACAAAACTCAGGTTATGACTGAAAGTACGACACCCATTTATTGCTGTCAAAATTCAGCTTAAGTAGCTGTTACAAATTAACACTTTAAAAATAGTAAACGGAGTCCAAAAATTACGATTCCGGTGCCATTAGAACCGTATTTCATAATAACATATTTTAGATTCAAAATATCAATTTTTCGTTGAGGTTAAGACCTGTTTACAGCCAACAGAAGTGGGCTGTAAAAGTTAGACAGATTCTGATTTAAAGTGTTTAACCATCTAAATCATGTTCGATCGATTCCGTTAACGAGTTTAGTGACCACAACAACATCATATACTAATATCATTCAGTAAAGCATCAGATAATTACCCAATCATCATAACCACACAAGATCTACATGATTTACACACATATTCATCCATTAACCAACATGTACATCACTTTAGTAAACTTTTAGACTTTGATCTTATATGTTCGTAATTTTTAACCGACGAAACTTTTATTAACCACTCTAGACAAGATCAAGAAGAGGTTTAGAGTCACTTACTACTAGCTCGAGGCTAGGGAAGAACACTAGTGAAAATGTAGAGGTTAATAGCAAACGAAGGTGGTCCTTCAAGTTCCGTGAGTTCCACACTTCGTAAATCACCCTTGTGCACCTTAGAATGGCCTTAGATTGGATAAGTGAGAATCGAAAATGGTGGTGTACAAAGTGGGGTGTTTGGCCGTAGCTATGCAAGAGGAAGGAAAAGAATTTTTATGTTGGTGAATGAAGAAGTTGATGAGTCTTATAACTCCACTAAGGGTTATTATCCAATAGGAGATGTGTTCCCCCAAGTACAATCAATCCATTCAAGATCCCACTAAGTCCAAGAATAGATTATGGTGATATTTAGTGGAGATTTTAGAATCTTGTGGTGTTGGGGACGGTTACAAGAGAGGGGGGGGGGGGGTATAGGGTTGGGTTCCAATGGTAAGTTACTAATCTAGTTAGATTTAAATTGTTTAGTTAGTGGTTGTGGTGTGTTGTTAATTATGAGGTGTGTTATGGTGTTCGGGGACCCTAACTAGCTCAGAAAAATAACAACAATACTTTTTGCAATATTCTAGTGTTCCGGGTAAAGTCCGGTTGTTCGGTTTGACACTATTCCGTTAAAGCGTTTAATTAATCCGAAAGGTGTCCTATTTATATATTTTGTAACGTTTTTACTTTCTAACACTTAAGAAAATATAACGGACTATTTAGTGACCTTTTTGTACACTATTAGTATATAAAAATACGTGTACGCATAACACAGATATCAGAAAGCAGTTAAGTGATGCCATACAGTCGTCAAGCACATTAATTATTATTAATAAATTGTACGGAATACATGTAAATTTGAGAGTTGTCACAGAGAGTTTGCGGGTGTCGTCCATTTGTGTGCGGTGGAGTTCGAATGGCTAGAATTTATGGTTTATGAAAAAGAAGATTAAGGTGGCGACAAGGAAATGGATGTAATATTGGTCCTTGGTGTTATGATAGTTTACGGGTTTAGTCCTTATAGTTTTCTTTTCGGGATTTGAAAATCACGAAAAATCACAGTGTATCTACTTTTGTTCGCGAATATATTCTATTATCTATAATGTATCTTTAAATACATGTGATACGCAATACCATGTGCCGTTGTGGTTTTTTACTCTCGTAACGTTCTTTTGATGATGGTTAGTTGAAAAATGGATGATATTTTTATCCTTTTCAATTAACTACTACATTATAATGGGCATTCCTAAATTCTAATGATACGCGAGTTGTGGTGGCGTATTACGTTCATTTGTGTATGAATTTATGAGAAAAAGTATGGTATGTAAGCGAAAGTAGATACGCGGACGTGGAGTCGTGTATCTAATTAATAAATTATTGATTTTTCTCTGATACAACTATAGAGATATAACACGCTTGAGAAAGTTATTACTTTCATGAGTTACGTATGTATTTTATTTACTTTTATGAAAAAGATATGAGAATAATGTTTAAGCCTCTATATTAACTTATTTTTTGTGACACGTTTACATTGTTAAGAGAATAATTACATAAAAAAATTAGAAGAAATGTCATTTCTCTAACTACTGTTAAGGTAATAAATTGTGAAAAAATGGAACCCCAATCGAAAAAGAAAATGTTAGTATGGTTATGTATGTGGAATATGATCTTGGTTGTAAGTTTCTAGTATTTTATTTGGAGTCCTTGCATTCTTTTATGTGGAATATGATCTTGGTTGTAAGTTTTTAGTATTTTATTTGGAATCCTTGTTTCTTTTATTTATATAAAGGGACCTGGGGCGGTCCATGATGGATGTCGAGCACGCGTGATCGGGAAAAACACACCACCGCCGGCCCTTGTTTATAACGCGCCGACTTCAAAACACGTCATAATTATCACGCGTGAAGAATGATGAAGATGAAGATGTGCGATGATGATGAACACTGTGATGAGTGATGATGATGATGATGATGATGATGAACAAGTGATGGACATTTCCACTAAAATCCATCACTAATGATGGAATAATGTTTGATGACATGGCGGAACTTGATTGGAAGTTGTGAGTGAATGATGAGTGGTGAGTGATGATCGCCCCTACCCCTAAAAGTTGGTTTGTGTGGTTTTGATTTCAATTTTGTCAATTGGATTTTTAATATAGGAAACAATATCTACTATAAAAGAGTTGGTTTGATTGTGCTATGAATATGCTACATGTTAATTATTGAATAAGAAATAAAAAAAAGAGACGAAAATGCCAATGAAAGAGGTGATATGGGATTTAATAGAAAAATTTTTGTTTACGCTGGAGACCCAATTGCTATAAATTAACTATTTTGAACTTTGATTTGCAATAATATGAACTATTAGACTAACATTGCAAATTTTAAAATTCTCCAAGGACTAACTTGGTAATCTAGTCATGTTGTTTCACACCAAGTTTGGCTCACAACTTTAGCCAGGTGTTATTAATTGACTCATGTACACGTCACATGGCTTTCAATATTTAGTGAAGTCATGAGTTTCAAGTTTCAACTCAAGTATATTTATAGTTTTCTAGAATATTCCAAACAAGTTTTTCTTAATTTTTTTGTATATCCATTATTATTCAGATAGTTTTTTGTTGGTACAAGCATGTAGGAATAAAAGTTATGAGTGTGTGTTTGGACTTTGGTGGGAGGTTGCTTATCTATGACTCGCGGTGGAGGTTCTTCTTCGATAAGTTGGTTAACTGTACCATTTACTAAATTTGAAAATGAGTCGTGGGTCGAATTCACCATCGGGTCATGTACTCACTCATATATCTTTTTCCATTGCCTACATATATTAATGGGTGACGACGGGCCAATAGGGTACCCCATTTACCCATCTTGGGCTGTTGTCATGAAACAGATAAGGCCCAAAAAGCGGTGATACTTGCCCACTAAGGTTTCCCTTATACAAAAACGGGCGGGAAGGAGAAGATCAGAAAACTCAGGATACATTTAATGCATGACATGAAAAGGATCTTTGGCTGGCATCGTACTTCCAAGCCGGAAACATTAAATGAATTGATAATCCTACCGTTGGGGGTCAGACACGTGTCTGAGCCCCTCGAAGACCGACAGAATTCGTTAGATCGTCTCGTTGAAATACCCCACATGGGAGATAAGGTATCGGGGTTATATAAGGAAGAAAGGAGATGATCAAGGGGCAGATTCAAGGTATTACACTGATTACTCTCTCATTTATTCCGACCGATATTCCTCCACATTAAATACACACACATTTATTAGATTCACACCATAGAGAAAATATCCCGGTGATCATACTCATCGGAATAAGCTTCTCACACTCTCTGGCAAGTTTACTTATTCTCACGCCGGAGCTTGGTCACGGATCCCCCTCCCGGTGCCCTCCGTGACGAGGCTAACGGTTTGTTTTTTTTGTACCAACGAAGGCTGGGATATTCCGACGTCAGCGAAGACCCTTTGAACGTCATCCGGGACTTGGGTATTCGACATTGGCGCCATCCGTGGGACTATATAGTCTAGCTGGTATTTTCACTCCGAAACTCCGACGTTGAGATAACCCATTTCACGAGAAACAACATGGCAACACCACCAAGCTCACGTACCATCCAAACGGTGCAAAACGAGCGTGATAAGGTCACCGTAGAAGACATCACCCACGAGGAGGAGAATGAAAACCAGGCGGAAACCCTTGAGAGAGAGGAGGCCATCACTCCAGATTTTGTTGCCATGCACAGGGAAAAGTTGAAAAAGCATCTTGAGGATCTAGAAAGACAGGAGAGGCTTGACGGCCTCAGGGCCAGGCTGTCATTTGACACACCATCCAACCAGGAGGGGGTGGATCCTCAAAGCAAAAACGGTGGCAATGACCCTCTAGAAACCTTCATGACAGCCCTAAGGCAGATGTCCTTGGAGGAGAGAGAGGACCATTACAGGGAAGAAACATAAAGCAAAAGAAAAGGAGAAGGAGAGCCAAAGCGATGATAGTCTGGATCAGCCTTACCTCCTTGGGACTTAGCTGAGATCTCACAGTTCACTAGGAGGATCGCTGAAGCACCCATGCCCCCCTAAGATGAAGCTACCTCCGAACTTCGACAGGTACGACGGGACAAGAGATCCTGAGGACCATCTCCATGCTTTCAAAGGTGCGGGGCAGCTGGGACGATGGCCTATGCAAGTTTGGTGCCACATGATTGTTCAAACTCTAACGGAGGGAGCCAGGCTCTGGTTTGACAGCCTCCCCCCCGGAGGAATTGACAGTTATGAAGAGTTAAGTGAGAAGTTCCTGAGGAACTTTGGCCAACAAAGGAAAGTGATCAAAAACCCGAATGAAATCATGCATATAAGGCAGAGGGACAACGAACGAATAGATCAATACATGGAGAGGTTTGTCAAAGAAAGCATGAACATCAAGGATGTCCCGTAGGTCATGAAGATCAGCAGTTTCATTAATGGGCTAAAACACGCACAACTATGTGAAAAGCTAGGGGAGGAGTTCCCACACTCATTTGACAACCTTATGGACAGGGTTAGGGCCTTCGTCAGGGGCAAGGACACGGTCAGCAAAGCTAAAGAGATGGACGCTCATCCCCAAAGGGTCAACCCAGCTGCAAAACCTCCCGAAAAAGGTACACCTTACTCACGAAAATCAGCTCTTGATAGAATGATGCATGATAGGACGAGACCCTCGTATTCCCCATATAGACCTCGGGGAAGAGGCTCATTCCCTTACTCTGACAGCTTCACCCCTCTAACTAAAACCCCAAGCGAAATATTGGCCACTGAGAGGGTGAAGAATTCCTTTCCAAAACCACCCCCCATAAAACCAGGGCCAAAGGCACAACCAAACGAATATTGTGACTTCCATAGGGGATTCGGTCACAAAACTGATGATTGTATGTATCTAAAGAGGGAAATAGAGGCCACGGTAAAAACGGGTAAACTGGCCCATTTGGTTAAGGAAATCAAGGAAGGAGGAGGGGACCGCAAAGGGAAAGATGTGAGGGAGCCTGGAAGGGCAGATGTAGACATGATTCGGAGAAGGGACGAATTTGATACCACCAGGAGTGTAAAGGCCAGAATTATGGGCTCCCCAGACCGCATGAAAGCTCCCATCTTGATGACACACCTGTAGGAGAACGAGGTGCAACGACTCCCCCTCAACATTTCAGCCATAATAGCCGGCCACAAGGTGGCCAGAATACGTGTGGACGGGGGAAGTGGGGTAGAGGTGATATATGAGCACTGTTTTCTCATATTTGACAGGGATGTAAGGGATAGGCTCGAGGAGGACTCCATCCCCTTAGTGGGTTTCAACAACAGTGTGTCACACCCCTTGGGAAAGATCAGACTCCCGTTTACAGTCGGGGTAGGGGATCGTGTCCGAACTATAAATCTAACTTTCACAGTGGTCCGAGCACCCTCAAAGTACAATGCAATTTTAGGCAGACCTGGTATTGGCGATTTGCAAGCACAGGCATCAACCCCACACGGAGCTTTAGTGTTCCAAACGCCAAAAGGCTTGGCTTGTGTAAAATCCTCATACGAGGTAGTATCTTCTGTCTCTGAGGAAGAAGTATCTGAGAAGCCTCAAAAATATGGGGTAGAAGAATGGGTCCTTTGTGACAGTTTTCCAGAGCAGACAGTTAAGGTGGGAAGCCACCTGAGTGACAAATGTAAAAGTTCCCTCAAGGAGCTGCTTCTCTTCAACATAGACGTGTTTGCATTCCAGCACGGGGATATGACAGGAATCCCAAGGAGTCTGACCAAACATCGACTCAATACATACACCTGGGCAAGACCAGTCAAGCAAAAGAAACGGAGCATAGGCCCCAGCAAGAGGAGGGCCGCCTGTGAAGAAACCAGGAAGTTGGGATAGTAAGAGAAGTGAAGTATCCATCCTGGGTTGCTAACCCAGTCATGGTCAAGAAGAAAGACGGGGGTGGAGAATGTGCATTGACTTCCAAGACCTGGACAAAGTATGCCCCAAGGACTGTTACCCCCTCCCGGAGATAGACGTCCAAGTGGACTACTTATCTCAGTACCCCCTAAAATGTTTCTTGGATGCTTACAAGGGATATCATCAAATACAAATGTCAATGGAAGATGAGGAAAAAACTGCCTTCATCACAGACAAGGGAACCTTTTTGAAACACCCTTAAATTTTTCACTTGATTTTAATCATAGATTATAATATTTCAAATATAAAATAGTTTAGGTATCATGATTTTTATAAACGAAGTTCATAAATAACATCATACTTTAGTCATCTACTGACTAAATTAAAACATATCAAAAGTTGTTTAACAAGTGTTTACAATCCATACACAAAAGTATTAAAGATTTAAAACAATGCGGAAGCTTCAAAAGGTAGTGTTCGGTTCTTCATCATTCGCTTGATCGCCATCCGTAAGATCCACTTCATCATCTATGGTCAAAACCGTTAAAACATTAGTTTTGACATTATTATATAACATATTAAACACAAGATCCAACATTTAACTTTGTAATAATAAAATAAAAAAATAATAATAAGTTTTTCTGTTTCACCGTAACTTACGGTGTCACCGTAAGTTACGGTGGGTTCTGAAATCATCTGGTTCACCGTAAAGCAGGGGCGAACCATCGTAACCACCTGACCTCTACCGTAAGTTACGGTGCTACCGTAACTTACGGTAGTCCCTGGAAATTCATGTTTTGTTTGTCTATTTCATTATACTCAACCAAATTCTCGGATTTCGCTTTTCTAACAAACCATTACATTAAATTCTCATGTTTCTAACATGTTATACATTAACCAATATCAAAGATCAATCCATCATATTCTGAAGCATTAACCATGCTTTACTCGATTATTCGACCCGTTGGCTCGTCTAAGGAATCCTCCCATATGACGACTACCAACGAGTTCCAACCAAGTTTGACCAATCATTCAATATAGCGACATCTCTGCTTAATTCAAACCATTCTTGTTCTAAAATTCGATTACATATTATATAATCACCAAAATTTACTAAATGTAACGGGTCAAGTTACATACCTTTAATGCAAGCCCTTCAAACGTGCGTCCCCACCGGTTTGCCCGCTAGATGCCCCGACTTCCTTTCCTGTAGAGTTCAATCACTTTATGTTTAGAACTCTATGTTTTACATACATAACGCACATTTTGTCATACTTCATAATTATACGTTTTTAGCTTAACTTTTCAGTTTCAAGCCTTCTTTGAGGCATTTCAACAAACACTATAAGGGCAGAATTCTTACATCTTTCATATTCATGTTTATAGCTTGCTAATTAGTTAACTTAACTTCAATAAAGCCTTCATATAGTATTTAAACATCATACTTTTCTGAAATCACTTTCTAAAATCGAATTACACTAGAACAATCATTCTAAACCCTAGTGTTCATCATCATCATGTAAAACCCACAACCCACCTTCAAAGTGTTCATGGAATTTCCTGAATTCTTGGTCATGATTTCACATGTAGTTGGCTAGATTTCACTTCTAGACACCATATCAACTCTAATCTAACCACATAACACACATGCAACATCTAATTTTAGATTTTCCAAAATCATGAGAAATTCAAGTTGAGAGATTTCATCAGATTTTACATACCTTATAATCCTCTTGCGATGAGGATCACGATTTTAAGCCCTAATTTCGATTTCAACTTGAATTGAGACTTCAATTTGCAGATTTTAGGAAGTTTTAGGGTTTTGAATATGGGGTGTCGCCCCCTGCTCTTTCTTGATGGTCCTGACCCTCCTTTTGGGGGTGTTTGGTTTGTTTAATTTGTTTATTAACAATTAAGTTTCAATTGTTACAACTTAAACCCCTCCACTTTGATCAGTAATTAATTTAGTTGCTTTTAACCCTACTTTAAGTTATTTCTAGTCTTTTAACTAACTAGATTAAAAATTTCTAGTTAGTAAATTCTCGTTTATGTATACTTCATGATTCTAATATAAAGTTTTATATTTTTCGGGGTGTTACAAGTCCACCCCCCTTAAAAAGGGTTTCGTCCCCGAAACCTAAGTACATACCGAATAATGTAGGGTGAAGACGTCGCATCTCTTCTTCGGACTCCCACGTAGTGTCCGAACCTTTCCTGTGCTCCCATTTGACTTTGACTTGGTCAATTTGTTTATTTCGTAAATGTTTGACCTTTCGATCTAAAATCTCCACCGGTCTCACCGCATAATTTAGACTATTATCCACTTCGATATCATCGTAATGGATATAGGCCGTTTCGTCTGCTAGGCACTTTCTTAATTGTGACACGTGAAACGTGCCATGAATTCCACTTAGTTCCTCCGGTAACTCGAGGCGGTAAGCTACCTTGCCAACCTTTCCGATAATTTTAAATGGCCCAATAAACCTCGGGCTTAGCTTCCCCCTTTTTCTAAATCTAATAACTCCCTTCCAAGGGGAAACTTTTAGCATGACCATGTCGCCAACTTGGAATTCGATTGGCCTTTTCCTTTTATCAGCATACGCCTTTTGTCTGTCTTGAGCCGCTTTCAAATGTGCCCGAACTATATCGATCTTTTCATTCGTGGCCCGTACTATATCTTGGTGGGCGAGTTCACGTGGACCTACTTCACCCCAACATACCGGGGTTCGACACTTCCTACCATAAAGCATTTCGTACGGTGCCATTTTAATACTAGATTGGTAGCTGTTATTATACGAAAACTCAACTAACGGTAGGTGAATATCCCAACTTCCTCCAAAGTCGATTATACACGCCCGTAGCATATCCCCCAATGTTTGTATTGTTCTTTCACTCTGTCCATCTGTTTGAGGATGGTACGCAGTGCTAATGAACAATTTGGTTCCCATTTGCTCTTGGAAATCTCGCCAGAAATTTGAAGTAAACCGGGTATCCCTATCAGACACGATGGATACCGGCACCCCATGACGTGCTATTATTTCATTAGTGTAAACTTCTGACATCTTTTCTGACGTATAAGTCTCACGAATCGGAATGAAGTGAGCACTTTTCGTCAATCTATCCACCACTACCCATATGGCGTCGAAACCACGATTCGTCTTAGGCAATTTGGTTAATAGATCCATTGTAATATGTTCCCATTTCCAAACCGGAATTTCTAACGGTTGGAGTTTGCCATATGGTTTCTGGTGCTCCGCCTTGACTTGTAAACATGTCAAGCATTTTTCCACATACTTCGCCATGTCCCTCTTCATTCCGGGCCACCAGTAATTTTGTTTCAAATCATTGTACATCTTGGTCGCACCCGGATGAACTGAATAACGGGATTTATGAGCTTCATTAAGTAGAAGCACCTTCACTCCACAAGTATGTGGGACCCATATCCTTCCGGATCGAGTCTTTAACCCGTGATTCCCATCCGACAAATCCTTCAATTGACCGACTATTCTTTCTTTCTTCCAATTCTCTTCCTTTACTGCTTCTAGCTACGCCTCTCGAATACGTTCAAGTATACCCGAGGTCACCACGAGCTGCATCGACCTTACTCGTATTGGGACGTAGTCCGCTTTTCTGCTCAGAGCATCCGGTACCACATTTGCCTTTCTGGGGTGGTAATGTATTTCACAGTCGAAATCTTTCACCGTTTCTAGCCATCGCCTTTGTCGCATATTTAACTCCTTCTGATCGAAGAAGTATTTCAAGCTCTTGTGGTCGGTGAATATGGTGCACTTTACCCCATATAAGTAATGCCTCCATATTTTTAACGCAAATACCACCGCAGCCAACTTGAGATCGTGCGTGGGGTATTTCTTCTCGTAGATCTTTAATTGCCTCGAGGCATAAGCTATAACCTTGCCCCGTTGCATCAAAACACATCCGAGCCCTGATAGTGAAGCATCCGAGTAAACCACCATGTCTTCGACTCCGTCCGGCAATGTCAATACCGGAGCTTGAGTTAACTTTTCTTTTAGCGTTTGAAACGTTTTTTCTTGATCGACACCCCAAATAAACTTTTCTTTCTTTTGGGTTAGCTTTGTTAGCGGTGACGCGATCTTGGAGAAATCTTGAATGAATCTCCTATAATATCCCGCAAGCCCCAAAAAGCTTCTAATTTCCGAAGGGTTCTTCGGGGGATTCCATTTTGACACAGCCTCGATCTTCGAAGGATCCACCAATACTCCGTCGGCACTTATGACGTGTCCAAGAAATTGTACCTCTCTTAACCAAAAGGCACATTTAGAGAATTTTGCATATAACTTCTCTCGTCTAAGTGTTTCTAACACTTCTTGTAAGTGGTGTGCGTGTTCAGCTTCACTTTTCGAATACACCAAGATATCATCGATAAACACGATGACCGACTTATCCAACATTGGCTTGCAAACCCGGTTCATGAGGTCCATGAAAGCCGCGGGTGCATTTGTTAGCCCAAATGACATCACGAGGAATTCGTAATGTCCATATCTCGTGCGGAAAGCCGTCTTCGGCACATCTTCTTCCTTGACCTTTAGTTGGTGATACCCCGATCTAAGGTCAATTTTTGAAAACCAATTCGCACCTTGTAATTGGTCGAATAAATCATCTATCCTCGGAAGCGGGTATCGGTTCTTTACCGTGAGTTTGTTTAACTCCCGGTAATCGATACACATACGCATGCTCCCGTCTTTCTTTCTCACGAACAATACTGGTGCGCCCCAAGGAGACACACTCGGCCTTATAAATCCCTTGTCGAGCAGGTCTTGAATTTGGGACATCAACTCTTGTAATTCCGACGGTGCGAGTCGGTACGGGGCCTTTGCTACAGGTTTAGCGCCCGGAATCAATTCGATCCCGAACTCTATTTCCCGTTCCGGCGGTATCCCCGGTAAATCTTCCGGAAACACATCTTCATAATCTCGTACTACCGGTACATCTCCAATCTTTCGTGATTCTTTTTCTGCTCATTTGCGTATATCATGAATGCCTTGCATCCTCGCTTCATAAGCTTGTGAGCTTTCAATATTGAGCATACTATGGGGTTGCCTCCTTTTTCGCCATAAATGGTGACGTGTTTCCCGCTCGGAGATGTTAGTTTTATCTCTTTACGAAAATACACGACCTTTGCATGGTGTTGAGATAGCCAATCCATCCCAACGACTACTTGAAATTCTCCCATTGACATCGGGATTAGGTTTATCAAATATTCTTCGTCATCAATGCTCAGTTTACAGTTTTTACATACATCACAAACCATAAAGCTCTTGTTATTACCTATCTCTACTTCTAATGGCACAGGTAATTTTGTTAGAACAAATGAAGGATGTCGAATAAATCCATATGAAACAAAGGATTTATTCGCACCCGTATCAAATAACACGCGTGCAGGAATCGAATTTACAGCAAATATACCTGAGACCACGTCAGGTTCAACCTTTGCTTCTGCGGCGGTTAGTTGAAAAGATCTTGCCTTTGCTTTTGGGGCTTCACCTTTCGGGTCCTGCCCATCCTTCTTTCCGACCAGTTTCGGGCATTCCGACTTTTTGTGACCCGTTCGATAACAATTGTAACAAACCGTCACTTTCTCCGGGCACGATATAGCCATATGTCCCGTTTTTTTGCATATGGGACAAGGCTTATCCTTGTAACGGCATTCGCCTTTATGACCCTTTCCGCAGATTCTGCAACTTGGCAACCCGCCCTTCGTATCAGATTTCTTTGCAGTTTCGTTTGTTCGTGCCTTCTTAGCAGGGCTTGGGTTTACATCTTGTGCTTTCCGTTCACCCCTTTTAATGCTCTTTTTCAATTCGATCTCCCTTTCCCGAGCAGCATTTATGATCTCGGTAAGGGTCTCGTATTTGGAAGGGGTGATAAATTCTCTATATTCAGCACTCAACATGTTATGGTAGTAGTATATCTTTTGTTCTTCATTTGTCACTAGATCATCGCAAAACTTCATCTTATCCATAAACGTTGCCGTAATCTTGTCTATGGTCTCACTCTTGTGCCTAAGTTGCATGAACTCCTCCTTGATTTTATTCATAACCGCCTTGGGGCTATGATGCTTAAGGAATGGCGTCTTGAATTCTTCCCAAGTCATGACCTTAGCAGCTTCAATACCAATCTCTCTCTTTTTGTTATCCCACCAATCTTTCGCTTGACTCCTTAGTTGACCCGTACCATAGGCTACGTAGTCATCTTCGTCACAATGGGTCCTCTCGAATACCCCTTCGATATCACTTAGCCATCGTTGGCACACTATTGGGTCAACCTCCCCATTATATATTGGTGTTTTACAGGCCATGAATTCCTTGTATGAACAAGGCTTTCGTCCTCCATGCTTTTCCTTTGCTACATTTGAATCATCTTCCAATTTCTTGATTCTCTCTTCTACTATTGATAAAACTGTGTTTTGAATTTTATCAATAAAGCCCGACAAACTGTTTTCGATCCCCTTTCCAACCTCTTCGGCAATCACTTCCCTCATTTGTTCGGTGACTCTTGGCACCGCATCATCATTACCTCCATTTGCAATCTCTATTTCTGAAATGTTTACATAGGTTGTTAAACATTCCATTTATAACACATGTTTTACTTGTTTTGATTTAATCAAGTTCATAGCTTGATTTAATCGTTCTTGTTTTGATTCAATCAAGTTCACAGCTTGATTTAATCGTTCTTGTTTTGATTCAATCAAGTTTACAGCTTGATTTAATCGTTCTTGTTTTGATTCAATCAAGTTCACAGCTTGATTTAATCGTTCTTGTTTCATGTATTTCTTGTATTTGAGTGAGCTTACACACTCTTTTCATGCATATTTGTTCGTTTCTCATTCTTTACATAATACATAATTTATTAACAAAATAAGTTAATTCTTACCGGACGATCGATCAAGCTTGAACCGAACACTTTGTTGACAAACTTAGGCTCTGATACCAACTTGTAACACCCTTAAATTTTTCACTTGATTTTAATCATAGATTATAATATTTCAAATATAAAATAGTTTAGGTATCATGATGTTTATAAACGAAGTTCATAAATAACATCATACTTTAGTCATCTACTGACTAAATTAAAACATATCAAAAGTTGTTTAACAAGTGTTTACAATCCATACACAAAAGTATTAAAGATTTAAAACAATGCGGAAGCTTCAAAAGGTAGTGTTCGGTTCTTCATCATTCGCTTGATCGCCATCCGTAAGATCCACTTCATCATCTATGGTCAAAACCGTTAAAACATTAGTTTTGACATTATTATATAACATATTAAACACAAGATCCAACATTTAACTTTGTAATAATAAAATAAAAAAAATAATAAGTTTTTCTATTTCACCGTAACTTACGGTGTCACCGTAAGTTACGGTGGGTTTTGAAATCATCTGGTTCACCGTAAAGCAGGGGCGAACCATCGTAACCACCTGACCTCTACCGTAAGTTACGGTGCTACCGTAACTTACGGTAGTCCCTGGAAATTCATGTTTTGTTTGTCTATTTCATTATACTCAACCAAATTCTCGGATTTCGCTTTTCTAACAAACCATTACATTAAATTCTCATGTTTCTAACATGTTATACATTAACCAATATCAAAGATCAATCCATCATATTCCGAAGCATTAACCATGCTTTACTCGATTATTCGACCCGTTGGCTCGTCTAAGGAATCCTCCCATATGACGACTACCAACGAGTTCCAACCAAGTTTGACCAATCATTCAATATAGCGACATCTCTGCTTAATTCAAACCATTCTTGTTCTAAAATTCGATTACATATTATATAATCACCAAAATTTACTAAATGTAACGGGTCAAGTTACATACCTTTAATGCAAGCCCTTCAAACGTGCGTCCCCACCGGTTTGCCCGCTAGATGCCCCGACTTCCTTTCCTATAGAGTTCAATCACTTTATGTTTAGAACTCTATGTTTTACATACATAACGCACATTTTGTCATACTTCATAATTATACGTTTTTAGCTTAACATTTCAGTTTCAAGCCTTCTTTGAGGCATTTCAACAAACACTATAAGGGCAGAATTCTTACATCTTTCATATTCATGTTTATAGCTTGCTAATTAGTTAACTTAACTTCAATAAAGCCTTCATATAGTATTTAAACATCATACTTTTCTGAAATCACTTTCTAAAATCGAATTACACTAGAAGAATCATTCTAAACCCTAGTGTTCATCATCATCATGTAAAACCCACAACCCACCTTCAAAGTGTTCATGGAATTTCCTGAATTCTTGGTCATGATTTCACATGTAGTTGGCTAGATTTCACTTCTAGACACCATATCAACTCTAATCTAACCACATAACACACATGCAACATCTAATTTCAGATTTTCCAAAATCATGAGAAATTCAAGTTGAGAGATTTCATCAGATTTTACATACCTTATAATCCTCTTGCGATGAGGATCACGATTTTAAGCCCTAATTTCGATTTCAACTTGAATTGAGACTTCAATTTGCAGATTTTAGGAAGTTTTAGGGTTTTGAATATGGGGTGTCGCCCCCTGCTCTTTCTTGATCGACCAGACCCTCCTTTTGGGGGTGTTTGGTTTGTTTAATTTGTTTATTAACAATTAAGTTTCAATTGTTACAACTTAAACCCCTCCACTTTGATCAGTAATTAATTTAGTTGCTTTTAACCCTACTTTAAGTTATTTCTAGTCTTTTAACTAACTAGATTAAAAATTTCTAGTTAGTAAATTCTCGTTTATGTATACTTCATGATTCTAATATAAAGTTTTTTATTTTTCGGGGTGTTACACTTTTGCTACACCAAAATGCCTTTCGGGCTAAAAAATGTCGGAGCCACTTACCAAAGGTTCATGAATACCCTCTTCAAAGAAAAACTGGGACGAAACCTGGAAGTATATGTTGATGACATTGTCATAAAAAGCCTAACCGAAATGGCCATGATAGACGATATAGTCGAAACCATTCGAGCCATGCAAGATGTAAATATGAAACTGAACCCTAAGAAGTGTTGCTTCGGGGTAGAAGAAGGGAAATTCCTAGGAGTGGTGGTTACTAAGGGCGGAATCAAAGCTAATCCGGAGAAAACTCAAGCTGTAGCCGAAATGCGGTCCCCCAGGTCCCTAAAGGACATTCAGCAGCTGAATGGAAGGTTAATCGCCTTGAACCGCTTCTTATCAAAGGTAGCCGATAGGACTCTTCCCTTCATGAAGGTACTGAAGAATTGTCTCTACAGACGGACAGGTTTAAATGGACCTCTGAGGCCGAAACCGCTTTTCAAGAAGTGAAAGATTACATCTGCAAGCTCCCCGCCTTAGCCACCCCAATACCCGGGGAGGATTTTCTTTTATATCTGTCTACCTCAAAAACGACCATAAGTGCGGTCATGATGGTGGAGCGAGAGGGGAAGCAGATACCAATATACTTCATCAGCAGGACCCTTAAGGGCCCTGAAGAGTGCTATATGCCGTTGGAGAAATTAGCTTTGGCCCTTATCTTTGCGTCCCGAAGGCTCAGAAGATACTTCCAAGGGCACAAGGTCACCCTAATGACAGATCAGCCCCTCCAAAAAGTGCTAAGAAGACCGGAACTATCGGGCCGACTGGCCAAATGGGCAGTCGAATTAGGGGAACATTCCTTGGAATTCAAAGCCAGAACTGCCATGAAGGGACAAATACTGGCCGACTTCTTGGCGGAGGTCCCTGAAGATGAGGAGAAAGAGCTTTTAAAGTGGGAAGCCCTGGAGAGGGAAGAGAAAGAGAAGGAAGACGAGGCAGTATGGAAACTACTCACGGATGGGGTCTCCAGCGAAGAAGGTAGCGGAGCGGGCATTACGTTGATCAGCCCTAAGGGAGTTAAGCTAACCTACGCCATCAGGCTAGACTGTAACAACCCTCATTAAAAGTCCTATTTATTTTATTATTTTATTCAATAGGAAACCCTAATTGAGACACCCAAGTGATTCTGTACAAACCCTATAAATTTCAGAATCATCAGAATCAGGATCAGGGCCCCTAAAACTCAGGGGGGGGGGGGGTAAAACCCTAGTTACAATTATCTTAAAATCTCGTTCTCAAAAAACGAATTTGGAGAAACTGTCAACTCAGCAAGCCTACACACACACGGGGCTACTCTATAAATAAAATGCAACCCATACGGACCGTAAGGAAGGAGGCTTATGGTCCGTAAGCATGTCAAAATTGGTGTATAAATAGCAGGCATTGGGACTTGATTTCTGGTCCTGAAACGACGTAAAACTTCGCTACATGCACTGAGTTACGTTCTGTTTACTATCACAACACACACGGATCACTAATCGTCGCCGCAATAAGGGTAATAACTCGATCGCTGATACGATTCAATGTCCGATCGATTAAACTATCCAATGGATGTTTAAGTGCTGCCCACATTAGGGTTTATGCTTTGTCATTCGTCGTTAATTCGATGGATGTTTAAGTATCGCACTTTGTCATTCGTTGTGAAGGTTAATCTCGTGAGTTATCGTAAATGCTGTATTGATTACTAACCCAGAATTGTGTGCCTGTTATTAAATTTAGGGTTAAAAAGGCTAATCAGTAGGCTAGGCTCTGCTCAAATTAAATCTGCAATGTGAGTCCATTCTCTTTTCTCACCTTTTTTATCACCTTTTTGTGATACAATTATATTTAAAAATGCTTTCCAAAATTTTAAATGTTTACCAGTTATATTTACAGTGATTAAATTTTTATATTCTATAATAACTGCCGGTATGGGAGGTTTTATACATTATTTGACCCTCGTTACTATTGGCCAGAAAGTTAGCCAATAGTAGCATGACCTCAATCACAGTGGGAATTATGCCCCAGTAGCCATAACCTATAACTAATATTATTTTAACATTAAATCGTTAATAAATTTAATGTATGTTTGAAATAAATCTAAATGGTGTATACCATAATCAAATAGTCAAGTATAATATATTCTACTAAGATTATATTTTTAGTCTTAGTCACGTTAATATATATTAAATAATGATACTACAATTATTTAATTAACATATTATATTTGATAAGTTATAGTAGTTTGACATAAAATGATATATGTCATTTTCTGGGTTAAGTGGTTTTGTGCCATAAGTAATATATTTGACAAAGTAATGTCACGGGACATAACTAAGTCCAGAGTCACTAGTTGAGAGAATGATCAACAGTGACATGTCCAAAGGCACTAGTTGAGAGAATGATCAACAGTGATATGACCATAATTACTAGTTGAAAGAATGATCAACAGTGATATGACCACAATTACTAGTTGAGAGAATGATCAACAGTAATATGACCTGAGTCATTAGTTGAAAGAATGATCAACAGTGATTTGACCACCGTCACAGGAATCGCCTAGTGACCAATATAATAATAAGATATACTATATATCTATTACTTGATAAATTCACTATTGGAAAAAAATGAGCCAATGAGTGATATAACCAATGTCACATCGGAACTGCCACCATGTGACAAATACTGATTGAGTTAGATAAATATAAATGAATATAAAAACTTTAATGCTGTAAAGTATAACAATATAGTTTATAAAATGGAATGAACTCACCAGTATTTATTACTGATAAAATGTTTTCAAAACACATTTCAGGTAACTTGATGTAAGGATAGTAGAAGTCAGCTATGGAGCACTGAAGGCTTAAATAAAGTGGCTATAATTACCTGAATAAAAGAAGAAATTTATGTTTTATTTATTTGGGTTTATCCCTATAAAAACAATTGAATGAAATACGGGTTTAAGCCCATTGATTTAATTTTTGGTGTTTTACAAACTCTGAAATTATTTCCTAACTACGATCCTGATGAAAATTTTCCGCTGCGTAATTAATAAACACCGATACCATCTGACTGGTTCACGGCTCTCGCTCCCAGGATGGGGTCGGGGGTCGTGACATAGACTTTGAGAATACCAACAATACCGCAGAGTACGAAGCCCTTTTAGCAGGGATGAGACTAGCCAAAAAGATGAAAGCAAAACATGTGGAAGCCAGTATGGACTCGCAGTTAGTGGTGAAGCAGTACCAGGGGGAATATGAGGCTAAAGACAACACAATGGCTCAATACGTGGCAAAGGTAAAAGAGACAGCCAAGGCTTTCAAAACCTTCAAGCTAGAATATATCCCCCGTGGGAGAAATAGGAAATCCGATGCCCTCAGCAAGCTGGCCTCCGTGGCATTTGACCACCTAGCAAGAGAAGTCAAGGTGGAAGTCCTGACCTCCCCCTCCTTTGGCACAAAGGAGGTGGCTGCGATTGAAAACGCACAAGAAACTTGGATGACACCGATTGTAAGATTCCTCAAAGATAGGGTGCTACCGGAGGGAGACTGGGCGGCCAGGAAGGTAAGAGTCAGAGCTTTGCAATACGAGTTGGTTGACGGAGAACTTTACCGAAGATCATACCTAGGCCCATCCTTGAAGTGCGTTGATAGTGAAGAAGCTAAGTATGTGATCAGAGAAATACATAAGGGGATTTGTGGCATGCATTTTGGGCCAAGGACAGTAGTGGCAAAGGCGATGAATGCGGGGTTCTATTGGCCTAAAATCTATGAGACAGCATCAAAGGAGATCAAGAGATGTGAAAATTGCCAGGTCCATGCACCCATGACGCACCGCCATAAACACCCTATGATACCTGTGTCAACTTCTTGACCCTTCCAGAAGTGGGCCATCGACATAATTGGGCCATTCCCAGAAGGCCCAGGAGGGGTTAAGTACGTGGTGGTTGCCATCGATTATTTTACCAAGTGGATAGAGGCAAGGCCATTGGCAAAGATAACCGGGGAACAGATGAGACGGTTCGTGCTAGACAACATCATCTACAGATACGGGGTCCCAAAGGAATTGGTGAGTAACAATGGTGTTCAATTTGCTGGGAAACCCTTTAGGCCATGGTGCGAGAAGATGCACATACACTAAGTGTTCACCTCCGTCACCCACGCCCAGAGCAATGGTTTAGTAGAAAGAGCAAATCAAAATGTTATCAAGGGAATGAAGGGAAGGCTCGGGAGGAAACAAAAAGGATAGCTGGAGGAATTGCCATTTGTATTATGGGCATACAGGACCACCCCAAGGACTGCAACGGGGAAACTCCATTCAGCTTAACTTATGGAACGGAGGCTGTCATCCCGGCTGAGATTGGATCCCCAACTACCAGAATGAAGCTCAGGGAAGCCGAAAACAAGCAGGACCTCCGGATGAACCTGAATTTGCTTGAGGAGAGAAGGGAAGTGGCAGCAGTCAGGGAGGCTAAGTACAAAAAGCAGCTCGAAAGCTATTATAATGCCAAAATGAAAAAAACTCAATCTCGTCCTAGGGGACTTGGTCTTAAGAGCAAACGAAGCCAGCCTACAGAAGAGCACCGGAAAACTAGGGCCCAACTGGGAAGGACCTTACCGGGTTACGTGGGCAAACGGCAAGGGAAGTTGCAAGCTGGAAACACTTCAAGGCAAAGAGGTCCCAAGAACATGGAACCTCATGCAACTCAGAAAGTACCACATGTGAGCCATAAAAAAGTCTTTAAGGAAAAACGGCCAGGGAGCCACTTTTGTAATGATTAACTGCTAGTCAGGGGCTTACCCCAGGAAAAAATCTTTTGTAAAAACTTGTACTGGAGGACTTGGTCCCCAAAAAATGAATGACAATGGACAACTCACTTGTCCCCTTTTGGCAAAATAACAGGTGTTATATCAATGCAGACGTGCCTAGGAAAGCTATAAACCTAATAACAAACAAACACACGTGTACAAGGTATGCCCAACATACCAAACGCTCGGCTGTGGGGCAAAAAAGGGTCTAGATAACCCAAAGAAAACGGACAAACAAGCCAAAAACATAATCTTACATTATAGACTTGTCCAGCGATTGTCCCCGAACAGACAGTCCTGGTTTATAAAGCAAACCATGAACACAACATACTTTTGTAAACAAACTACAAAAAGAAAAGCTAATATACAAAGCGAATGTACAACAGGAAGCCCTACTGGCCCTAAAAGAAAAGCTAATATACAAGGTAGAAGGCCTGGTAAACAGACCAAACTGAGTTTTTCGTAAACATACTACAAATAACTAAAAGTCTTCAGGAAAATGCTGGCCCGATTCCCGGTAAAGACTCCTGCAAAAAAAAAACATACCAAAAAACAGGCAAAAGCAAGATAGCAATGTACAGTCATAAGTCATACGATTAAGTACCATGAGAGCCCCTACACAAAGACTCTCCCCCCAAGCATCAAAAAGTCAAGAGTACCCTAGAGTGCATAATTGTTTAGATTACAACCATATCGAAGTAGATTAATGTTCAGAAATTACTGGGAGTCACCCCCAGACAAAGACTTCGGAGACAAGGGACTGACAGGAGTAAGCAGGACTTTCAATTCATCGATGGATATCATAGGATGCTCCAAGATCTTTTCAAGAAGGGCCCCCAAACTCCTTGTCCAGCTTAGACAGCCGCTTCTTGGCCTTGGAATTATAAAGCGGAGTTTCCTTCCTGTCCAAGCCCTGAGCAGAGTAAATATACCCATCCTTCAGGCCTGATTGATATCCAACATCCCGATACGCCCTATAAACCTGCTCAAGACCGCTTTTGAACTCCTCCGATTGAGAGACGGCAGTGAGAAAGGCCCCGAAGCCTTCAGTAATCAGCCAATGCTTCTCCTTAGCTAACCTCTGATTATCATCAGAAGTTATCCCCCAATCAACATACATAGTGTTCAGCTGCTCCTGAGAAACGGAATCGGCCTCCTTCAGATGTTTCAACTCCGCGGCTAACTCTTCTTTCTCCTCCACCAACGTCACCATCTCCCTCTCCCAAGCTCGCTCTCTCCGCTCCAGCATAGCTCCAGCCCCCTGAGCAAAAGACATCACAAAAAATCCAAAAGGAATCAAACAAAAAAAAAGAGAGGGGGGGGGAGAAAGGCTATGCACCTTTTCTTCCTGCAGTTTACGCTCAGCCTCAACCACTTGACATTGGAGCTCAGCAGCAACAGATTGAGAAGTCTTAAGGTCATTCTTGAGTCCTTCATTCTCTTTACTCAGATCATCAACCCGCTGTAACATGCCAACGCCCCTGAAAACCCTCACAGAGTGACATGTTATACTGATCGTCAAAAAGATCATCCCTCAAAGCAGAATTTATAAACCTATGGGAGGGAGGGACAGCATGACTCAAGAAATCTCGGGCAGTTTCAGGGGTCCATACCACCGAAGACTGAGTAATTTTCCACTTAGGAACGTAGGGGAAAGGAAGGGCACCGGCAAACAGGGGAGCCAAGGGGGATCGATGAGTAAAACCCTCAAATTGAGAAGGTTTACTGATCCCAGTGGCATAATGAGGAGAAATTTTAAAAGCTGAGGTAACACGAGCGACACTTACTTCAGGGGTTTTATCCCTAACACGAGAAGAGGAAGGGGCAGTAGGGATTTCAATAGGAGCATGAGAACTTCCCTGCCCAAAGCAAAAAGAGGAGGAAACATTAGAAATTTATCAAGGCGAAGCAAATCCAGAATAAGAGATAAAAGATTAACTCACCAACAAAGGTTCACTCACAAAGCTGGAGGACCGCAGATGCTTAGACAAAGAACCTTTAACCCCAATAGGGGGAATTTCGGAAGCAGATTTCGTTGCAGGAGGGGCCTTCTGCCCACTGGCACCCCGGAGCCTCAGCCGGATATCACGTGGGGCAGGGACTGGCTTGGGGCTAACAGCTTTCCTCTTACGAGCCAGACGGCTCTTCAAGTCTTCCTCGTCATCATGGCTAGAACCCTTCACTTGAAGGGAATCAGGGGAACTCTCCTCTCCATCAGAAGAAGCCTCTTCATCTCCCTCCATGGCAGCAGAGCCCCCTGCCTGAGCAGATCCCCCGGTAACCTGCATCTCATCACCCCGGTTCAACCTCATCACCAACCACAAACTTAACATCTTTAGAATCCCCTTGAAGCAACCTCCACAAAGTCAACTCTGCACAAGAGAAACACTAAAGATGACTACACAAGCCCCAAAAAATAAGGACAGATACATCAACCCAAGAACAAATATATATATATATATATATATACCCTTTTTGCCAAAAAAGGCCTTGGGTCGGACCAAATAGGCGGGGATCAGTCCTCCCATAGCGAGGATCTCTTTAGAAAAAGTAAAAGCTCTCGTTGGATTCTCATACATGCGCTTCCATTAGACGATTTCGTCAGCAGACAAAATAGGAACACTGTCTTCAATAGCAGCCTCGGCATCCCTCAGTGGTGGAGACTCTGGTATCATGGCAGCAGAAACGAAGATAAACCTACTCTTTCATTCTTTAGGGTAAGTGGAAGTCGGCATGAAGGAATAACAAGGCCGAGACACACTATTCTTCTGTTTGGCGAAGGTAAACCAGTCCCCATCAGAAATCAGCTTATAAAACATACAAAACAGGGGAATAGACGGCTCGCCGGAAACAGCCACAGAAGATAACTCAAAGTGTACCACCATCATAAACCCTAGAGGGTGCAGTTGGGAGAAATGAACTCCGAAGTGACGCAATAAAGCTATCTTAAAGGAAGAAAGGGGATACCGGACACCGCAGGAAGAAAACGCCAAAGTGTAGAGAACAATCCGATCTGGTGTACATTCGGCCGAGTCATCAGGGCCTGGTAATGTAGGAGAGAAACGCTTGGGTATCCTGTAAGTATCAACGAAGGACTCCAAATCCTTTGCTGTCAGGACGGAACGGATCATCGAGCGACCAGTACGACTCATGATCAGGGAGAACAGTGATCGGAAGAATGCAAGGGAAGAAAGAAAAAGGGAGTTGTGATGGAAGTTGAAGGAAAATTCAAAAGGCAAAGAGGGTATTTAAAAAAACTGACAAGCAAGGGGAAAATCGTCACATCACCCTCATTTCAAATTAAAACCACCCTGCACGTGTTTCAACGAGATTAAACCCCAACCGTCGATTATTAACGATTGATGACCCTCGAGAAAGAAATAAAGGGCACATGATGATTAGCTGATGGTGGGCCCGCATTCCTAGACCAAGTAAGACTATCCCTGATGATAATTATGACTCAACCCTGGATTATGAGATTTGAGTCTCATAACAAGGGACTAAAGATGAGTTGACGACTGGCCAATAGGGTACCCCATTTACCCATCTTGGGCTGTTGTCATGATGGCCCAACAGATAAGGCCCAAAAAGCGGTGATACTTTCCCACTAAGGTTTCTCTTATACAAAAACAGGCGGGAAGGAGAAGATCAGAAAACTCAGGATACATTTAATGCATGACATGGAAAGGATCTTTGGCTGGCATCGTACTTCCAAGCCGGAAACATTAAATGAGATGATAATCCTACCGTTGGGGGTTAGACACGTGTCTGATCCCCCCGAAGACCGACAGAATCCGTTGGATCGTCTCGTTGAAATACCCCACATGGGAGATAAGGTCTCGGGGTTATATAAGGAAGAAAGGAGATGATCAAGGGGGCAGATTCAAGGTATTACACTGATTACTTTCTCATTTATTCCGACCGATATTCCTCCACATTAAATACACACATTTATTAGATTCACACCATAGAGAAAATATCCCGGTGATCATACTCATCGGAATAAGCTTCTCACACTCTCCGACAAGTTTACTTATTCTCACGCTGGAGCTTGGTCACGGATCCCCCTCCCGGGGCCCTCCGTGACGAGGCTAACGGTTTACTTTTTTGTAGCAACGAAAACTGGGATATTCCGACGTCAGCGAAGAGCCATTGTACGTCATCCGGGACTTGGGTATTCGACAATGGGTTAACCACATAAAAAAATGTAACAATCCAACATATATTCAACAAAGGATATCACATCCTTATTTTTACTTTTCATAACTCCTTTCTAAAAATACCACTTTAAAACTTGTCATGTTTCACCCCTATATAAATCAGTTAATTTAAAATGTTTTTTCCTCAAAAGGTTATAAAACGTTTTCTGCGCAAAAAATTAATAAGGTTTTTTAATAATCTTTCTTTTCTCATATGAATTATTTTAAATATTCTCCTATATATTCTCCTATATACTATATATTAATAATCGAACGGAATAAACAGTAACAAAGGTCATTTTAGGTATTTCATGCCAAACATGTCAGCATCTATAGTCTTCATCGCTTCCCATCCGGAGTAACCAGAGTAAGAGAGACAGATTCGAGGTTGAGAGAGAGCAGATCCGTGGTCTCCTGCAGGCCACCTTCTGCAGAGCCGTGGTCTCCCGCTGGCCACCCTCTTGGCGGTGGTGATGGTCGGGTGGTTTTGACGCAGCAAACAGTAGAACTTCAGGTTTCGTACGACGGCCGACGGTACAGAACTCCAAAGACGGCTGACGGTACAGGACTTCAAAGGTCGCGGAAAGAGATGATTCTAGGATTCCGACAGTAACCTTTTGTGTAGATCAGAGGTTGCATGTGAAGATCCGACAACCTCAGGCTTCCGGTAGTGGTGATGATTGGCGGTGACGGTGACGTGGGAAGGTGATAACAGAGAGCAAGGTGTGTGTGCTGTGTGAGAGAAAGGTTATGATGAAGATAAAATATTTGCGATTTAAAAGTGATGGGGACGGTATTTATGGTGGTGGTCACCGGATTTGCGTCTTCATCTACCGATGTGGTTGTTACATTTGGTATACCGGAAATTGCCGTTCGTTAACCGGCGTTGATTTCCTTTGATAGAAAAGAAAAATAACATTGATTAGAGAGGGCAGACATTTGTTGGGTTTTGAGTATTTTGAGTAGAGAGATGACAAAATGCCAGCTAATGTGTGACTTTTGAGGAGATAAGACTATAGCAATATTAAATTTTAAGAAAACCGTACAGTATACTTTTGCTTTACAATGTAGGTAATTATTCAAAATGTATAACTTTTTACCATCATTTTTATTATAGATAAAACTATTATTTATCTATTCAATTCGTTTCTCTTTGCAAATCACAGTGTAGTTTACTATTGTTTTTAATTTTTTAGATTGGTGAATTTGTTTCAAATAGAATGTGAAAAATCTATATATAAAATAGAGGTTTAGTATAAAGTTAGGGAACAAAACAGAGTTTCTTTTTTTTATCAACTTCTCTTAATATATATGATGCACGTTGGGTTATGTGATGAGTGTTCGTAAAGGTTTTGATTTAGAACAATGTTCTGAAAGTTTTGCGCGTCGCAACCGTACTGCGTACATGTAACCAAACAGAAAAATATTCGGTTTAGGCGTTTAGCGCGCCGCAACGCGGGCGGGGAGGGCATAAAACTAGTTGAAATTATTATAACCTTTTCTCTAAATGAAACAAAACTTGATTTTAAAGACACTTTCTAACAAGTATTTTATTATATTTTCATTCATAAACTGGCTTTACGAATTAAAAATTAACAGTTTTTATGAAAAAAAAAACTAAAAGCCTAAACCCATTTATTAATGACTAGAAAACCCGACTCGTTCAAAAAATCATTTACAGCCCTATCTTATATTGATTTATTAAACCATGTGTGTCAATGAATAAGTAAATAAATAGGAAGTATGATAATTTTATTAAACTAAAAGTTCTATCAGTGTCTTAGAATCGAAACTAAAACGGACATATATCTGGAGCAAAACAAATTAAATTAAATTGACTTACTTTAATTTAAAACATTTGTTTTTTAATAACAAAACAATTTTCTTTTTAAGTTGAAAAAAAAAACGTTTTAAAATACAAATACTAGTAATAACATAAATATGATGACAAAAAGACTAAACAGATTATAAAAATAAAAGGTTTTAAATAGTATTAATGTGAAAGTTTATGAAGATGGTAAATTTAGTAAAAAACGGATCACTAAAAGAGAGATGCACCCTCAAAAGTGGTGATGTCTAGAAAGATGATACTAGAGGTGCAAAAATTAGTTTTTTTTTTTTAAATACCCGGATTTGGAGATGATCAGGTATTGAAAGAAATCAGGTAGGGTTTGGGTACGGATATTAAGGAGAAAACCATACCTTATATACCTGGGTAGGGTATTATCGGGTTCAGGTATAACCGGGCAGTGGAACCGGGTATGGGTCCGGTTGTTAAGACCCGGTTTTAATGAATAAGTTTTTTTTTAATTATTTTACACAAAAATAAATTCATTTAAAATTGTATTTGTTTTTGTAATTTGTAAAATTAAATAAACTAAAATAACACAAGTTCACTAAAGTACAAAGTATTTGCTTTGTAATATGCATTTTGAAAATACTAAAATATAAAGATTGTAAAGTAAGCACAAAAAATATACTTTAAATATTAGGGTATTCTATCGGGTATTGAAAAAGATGGTATCGGGTATAGGGTATCACCGGTTCCGGGTATTTTCGGGTATAAATAGGATACATGTATTTGGCTCAAAACGTATACCCTATCCATACCCTACGGTAGGCCCGGGTTCAATTACAGGTATAAATACCCGGGTATCAAAATAATCGGTTTCAAATTTTTTCCTCAGGGTCGATTCTAGGTACGGAATTTCTTGTGCAACTCTAAATGATACCACATTAGAGTTTTGGGCAATTGGCGTCAAGAAAGTTCTGGGCAAAAGTTGAGGTGCAAAAGCAAAACATGTATCAAGTAACAAAACAGCCCAAACAAACCCAAATAGTTACAAATATCAACCAAGTTGGCTCAAAATCGTGAACTTGGTCAAAACGGGTCACTAGCCCATAATACTTTAGATACCTACTCTGATTGCTACCCTACCTAAATCCCGGGTATTAAACCCTACCCTACAGATATTTAAAGGGTCGTATTATTGGCAGTTTGGCACACCTTGGGGGTTAAATCGACACCCTCAATACGTATCGTATAGGCCTATACGATGCTTATTGAGGTGGGTTCAAACTTCTATGCCTGCCAAAGGCTGCCATTGTCCACCACCAAAAAGTAATACGCATCGTATAGGCCTATACGATGCGTATTGAGGGTGTCGATTTAATTTTTTAATTTTTGCAAGGTAGCTTCCTATCACGCGGTAGCTTTCCGTCACGCGAACGAAGAAGCAGCACTTTGGACATTTGTTGGTCTTCAAACATCTAGGAAACATTATTTGAGAATACCCCTTAATTTATCGAAGCTGTCGAATGAGATCCTCCACTGTTGGGTTATCATCTTTCAACCCCATTTTCCCTAAATTTATCGATTATGTTTTTCAACAGGGATGTAATGCAATGATTCCTCTCAATTGAATAGACCGACACTTGCTTCATAGGACTCACTTGAATCGTCTCGGATGTAATAATAATACGTTTAGCATCCGTGCCTCCTTGAATTGCAGAAAGCAAAGGATAACAAATATGAACATTGTATTTATCACGAAAGTACTGAACAACCGAGATAACAGCTCCGGTTTCATCAACTGCAATTGGAATTGATCTTGGAACAACATACTCTTGTTACCATCAATAATCTTGGAATTGATCTTGGAAAAACATACTCTTGTTACCAACGGTTCTCCAATTCCAGATCAATAAAGGTTGCGGTTTGCAGATTCAATCTTCACTGCTTCATTAAAATTAACAAGGCGGTCTCTTTGCTTCGTCCACTAGAACTATTTGTGTATGCATTCTTAGGGTTTTTATTATTTGATCAACGGAAGTTGAAATCAGCTTTGTATTTAGCACACGAAAGTACTGAACAACCAAGATAACAGCTCCGGTTTCATTTGCTTCGTCCACTAGAACTATTTGTGTATGCATTCTGTTGGTACTGAACAACAGAATCAGGTTCTCAAAACAAGGATCGTTCTAATAGATTAAAGAGAACTATTTCAGTTATTTCTGTTGATCCACAAATTACAACAAATTGTGTCTAATGCAAGGATCTTCGAATGCGGTGTGTACGTTAAATACCGTTCACCGCTTTTTTAGTTGCTTCTCCTGTTAAGTTTCTGAACCAACCGAAATCCACAAATTCAAATAGTTTCTCCGTCGCTAATTTCTCCACTCACCGTGAAATCGAACAGTTTCTTTGTAGATTATGTCCGGTTTCAAAGCCGGTTGAGGATTACGAGTGTTCTAGACTCGTTCAAGGCATGCAATGTTTCCTCTCAATTGAATAGACCGACACTTGCTTCATAGGACTCACTTGAATCGTAGCGGAAGTGGATTTCGGTTGGTTCAGATCTCTTTGGGTATATTCGAAACCAACTAAAATACGTTGAAGTACTGAATCAACAGAAATAACTGAAATAACTTGAATCGTCTCGGAAGTACTGAACAACAGAAGGATGAGATATCGGCGGTTAGCTCGAAGAAGTTTCTCTCAATCAGGTGTTCCATTAGACATCCCTTTTATCATGTGTCATACGTTACGAGATTCTTCGAGAATTAGAAAAGGAGAAAATACGGAACGACAAGGGTAGTATTAGTCTGAGTTCATTGTGGTTCATGTCAGGTTTGTATTTCCCATAGCCACCGTTTCCGTAGTAAAAAACGGTTGCGGTTTTCATCTTGAGATGCAAGGATCTTCGAATGCGGTGTGTACGTTAAATACCGTTCACCGCTTTTTTAGTTGCTTCTCTTGTTAAGTTTCTGAACCAACCGAAATCCACAAATACAAACAGTTTCTCCGTCGCTAATTTCTCCACTCACCGTGAAATCGAACAATTTCTTCGTAGATTCCAACAAAGTTAATATTCACTGTGGTGGATGCAAGCATAAAGTTAGAAACCGGTGGTATTGAACCAACATTTCCTTCAAACATTCTAAACACTACAAGGATGTTGGGAATTAAACGCATGTAAGTGACAAAACAAGGATCGTTCTAATAGATTAAAGAGAATAAACCAAGTACAAAATCATCTGCTTTCTGAATCTGAATGTTAACTTTGACTCATAAACCCTTGAATCCCAACGCTTCTATGATGATATCAGCGTTGTTTATCACCCTGTGTGAGCATTGGAAGCCCGACCACTAGCAGAAGAACCCGACACGTCTTCTATGACGAAACATTCACGAACAACAATGGACTCAGACTCGTTGTTGCGAATTTGGTTTCTTCGGGCTTATGTTGATGGATAACGCAAACAAGTTCTCCACAGTTAGTTATTCAAATCTCCATTCGGTCATCTTTCCAAACTGCAACACACGATAAGTTCTCCAAAAGAATGCATACACAAATAGGATGGATGTGACACACACAGATAGATAAGCTGTCACAGTTGTCAAGACTGTTTGTCGGGTTTCCAATGCTCACATAGGGTGATAAACAACGCTGATACGAACACATGTGTTTTGAAAAATAGGCTTTGTTCTTGGTTTAATGAAGTTACACGTAACATCTAGTTATATTCAGATTTAAACAATGCACGCCTCAATTGAGATAACGGACATCCATCAAGCTCAAAAAGAAAACTTGTGTTTCCCATAGTCACAAACGATTGGGGTTTGTATTTCGCATAGCCACCGTTTCCATAGTAAAAAACGGTTGCGGTACTATTTGTTGAAATCGAAGAAAAGAGTAAAAAAGATGAATTGAGGTGTACATTAGGAACAAGAAGTCCAACAATCCGTTCATTATCTGTTGTTGTCTAAAATAGGTTACAATACATTAAAATACGCTAAAATACGTTACAATACGTTAAAATACGCTAAAATACCCTAAAATACGTTAAAATACGTTAAAATACGCTAAAATACCCTAAAATACGTTAAAATACGCTAAAATACGTTAAAATACGTTAAAATACGCTAAAATACGCTAAGATACCCTAAGATACGTTAAAATAAGCTAAAATATGCTAAAATACGTCAAAAATACTATTAAACACGCAACAATATGTTAGAATACGTCAAAATACGCAAAAATACGTCAAAGTACGCGACTCACGATATTTCCACACGCGTATACATATAATACGGCACTATGGAGTTCAAGTGGATTTCAAACAAAACTGTACGTAATCATAGAATAAGATATTCGCACGCAACCGAACGGCACCGAAACGACTTATGTTGAAGGTATATGTAATAAAACGACAAAATATGCGAAAGTTCGGCAAAAAACGAGACGTATACGCGTCGAACCGAGGGAAACACGATAACACTAAGTTTGAAATAATGCCATATACGATCGTATAGGCCTATGTTGTATCGTATATCAGCTTAATACGAATCGTATAGGCCTATACGATTCGTATTAAACTTTGAATTTTCTCAAAAATACCCCTGAATTTATCAGAAAACCAGGGGTATTTCAGTAAAATCATCAATTAATACGCATCGTATAGGCCTATACGATGCGTATTGAAATATAAATTTCTCAAAAATGTTTTTTCAAATCAAGGGTTCCATCATTACAACCACAGTTTCTCCGTCGCTAATTTCTCCACTCACCGTGAAATCAAACAGTTTCTTCATAGATTCCGTTCGGTTTCAAAGCCGGTTGAGGATTACGAGTGTTCTAGACTGGTTCAAGGCATGCAATGTTTCCTCTCAATTGAATAGACCGGCACTTGCTTCATAGGACTCACTTGAATCGTTTCGGAAGTGGATTTCGGTTGGTTCATATCTCTTTGGGTATATTCGAAACCAACTAAAATACGTTGAAGTACTGAATCAACAGAAATAACTGAAATAACTTGAATCGTCTCGGAAGTACTGAACAACAGAAGGATGAGATATCGGCAGTTAGCTCGAAGAAGTTTCTCTCAATCAGGTGTTCCATTAGATTTCCCCTTTTATCATGTGTCATACGTTACGAGATTCTTCGAGAATTAGAAAAGGAGAAAATACGGAACGACAAGGGTAGTATGAGTCTGAGTCCATTGTGGTTCGTGTCAGGTTTGTATTTCCCATAGCCACCGTTTCCGTAGTAAAAAACGGTTGCGGTTTTCATCTTGAGATGCAAGGATCTTTGAATGCGGTGTGTACGTTAAATACCGTTAACCGCTTTTTTAGTTGCTTCTCTTGTTAAGTTTCTGAACCAACCGAAATCCACAAATACAAACAGTTTCTCCGTCGCTAATTTCTCCACTCACCGTGAAATCGAAAAGTTTCTTCGTAGATTCCAACAAAGTTAATATTCACTGTTGTGGATGCAAGCATAAAGTTAGAAACCGGTGGTATTGAACCAACATTTCCTACAAACATTCTAAACACTACAAGGATGTTGGGAATTAAACGCATGTACGTGACAAAACAAGGATCGTTCTAATAGATTAAAGAGAATAAACCAAGTACAAAATCATCTGCTTTCTGAATCTGAATCTGAATGTTAACTTTGACTCATAAACCCTTGAATCCCAACGCTTCTATGATGATATCAGCGTTGTTTATCACCCTGTGTGAGATTGGAAGCCCGACCACTAGCAGAAGAACCCGACACGTCTTCTATGATGATTCATAGGTCGGTCTCGGGTGGGCATAAGATCCGTGGGCCCTATTGTCGGATATGTGACTCAAGAAAGTCATTGGACTGCCGCCGATGAAGTCAAATGTGATCAAACTTGGACATCAGACGTAAATCTTGAAGAAACAGAACATAATCCCAGATTGTCTAAAGAAGCGCTTTTACCATGTGTGATCCATAGGTCGGTCTCGGGTGGGCATAAGATCCGTGGGCCCTATTGTCGGATATGTGACTCAAGAAAGTCATTGGACTGCCACCGATGAAGTCAAATGTGATCAAACTTGGACATCAGACGTAAATCTTGAAGAAACGGAACATAATCCCAAATTGTCTAAAGAAGCGCTTTTATCATGTGTGATCCAGAGAAGACGTATCGGGTGAGTTGTGGTTGATTTATAGGAGGAGGTTATGAAACGAATATATGTTTATGCGAATTTAAAGGACAATACTGACAGAGGTGCTGGTCTTTTCTCCCACTGTGCAAACTTGAAAAATCTCACCATAACACATCTAATATGACACATGATAAAAGCGCTTCTTTAGACAGTCTGGGATTATGTTCCGCAAATTGGGAACCACATATTCGTGTGTAAAAGCTTGGAAAGATGACCGAATAGAGATCTGTATACAACCTTGGTATTTGTTTACCACATGACACATGATAAAATCGTTTCTTTAGATAATCTGGGATTATGTTCCCCAAATTGGGAACCACATTGTAGACTGTTTGGCTTGAATGGTTTTAATAATACTTGAAAATGGAATTAATCGTGTCAATATCTTTATCAATCATATCATCGACCAACTGCTCGAAATCCCTTTCGTTTCTCGGGTTCGCATTCGACACAACACAACAAAAAATAAATTCAAAAAACAGCGGCCTGATACGCATAGTATAGGCCTATACGATGCGTATCAGGCCCCCGCTAGACATAACCTGCACCTGTCAGTCTGCCATGTTTTTACTTTAATTCAATACGCATCTTATAGGCCTATACGATGCGTATTGAATTGAAAAAGTGTGTAGATAGACAGGGGGTGTGCCATTAGAAAATCCCTATTTAAAAACCTGGATATTCTCAACCTGGTTACATATCAAAGCTGCCCACGGAATATAGGATATAGATTTTTAGGCTATAATCCGAACCTGAAACCGTACGTGAAAGCGGTTTATATAATACCCGAAACCGGTATTATACCCTACCCGAATAAGGTTTTAACCGAGTATAGCCTTTTTCCTTTAGAGATCGAAAACATCGGTTTTTAACTGCTTTATAGCTGTTAGAGGTCCATTTTAACCATTTTTGTCCCTTTTTAAACAATTTTTGCCCCTGTAAGTTGGTATAAATAGTTAGTGGATGTTTTGGTTTAATCAAAGGGTGTACTTATTGGCACACCAAATGCCTATATGCACATCAAAAGGACCTTTTTGTCCTATATGCACACCCTGCAGTGTCCAGCTGTGGCCAAAGCGCGGCGTTTTGGTCCGGTCAAAAGACTGACGGGTCTGTTGACCGGATCAAAACGACGAGCTTTGGCCGCGTTTTGTTCCTGTCAACCAAACAAAAGACTGACCGGGTGTCTGGTTGACAGGACCAAAACGCAGCCAAAGCTCGGCGTTTTGGTCCGGTCAACAAACCCGTCAGTCTTTGTCTGGTTGACCGGACCAAACGCCGCTTTGACCACAGCTCGATACTGCAATGTGTGCATATAAGATAAAAAAGCCATTTTTAGGCTGATTATCTATACACCAAGTGTGCAAATAGTCTCCCCGTAATCAAAACACTCTATCCTTTCAAATCTCAAGAGTGTAAAAAAAGTGCTCTCAATTTAAAAAATACAAAGCAGACTCTCTAAGTAATATTTAGTTAAGGAAATTTACGTTGTTGTAAACTATATTCATTATTTTTACAAAATACAAAGCAGTCTCAATTTAAAACGAATTTATTTTGTGTAAACTAAAACTAAAAAGAGTTTTTATATTTAAATCGGTTACTTATACCTGGTTATAACTTATAACCAAATCTAGTTCCATACCTTAAACCTACCATACTTGGGTATATAGAGTTGGGTTTTTCCTTCATACCCGAGACCAAATCCAACCCGATTTCTCCCAATACCCGGTCTAGACCACATTGATCATACCTGAAATAGGGTACTGAAAAAAATGGATATGTGTACCTATACTTGCTAACTTGTTTCATGGACGTTTATAGGTTTGGTTCAAATAGTTAATTCTTTAATTTATAAATGTGTGGAAATAAATGCAAAACACCCAATTAGTCTAGGTTGTTACTTGAAAATAAAAAAAAAAAAAAAAAAAATAGAGTTAAATGCCTGGTTGGTCCCTCTGGTTTGCAAATATTGCAGACTTGGTCCCAGTGGTTTACTAATTACAGAGTTGGTCCTAGTGATTGCAAATTTTGCACTCGGGTGATCCTTATCACTAACCCAAGTTAAATTTTTCAGTTAAATATATGCGAAATGACTAGATTACCCCTGAACAATAAAAATAATAAAAAATTTTAGTTGCCACTAGGGCTGTAAATGAACCGAACGTTCAGCGAACAGTTCGTGATCCGTTCATCGGGAAGTTCGTTTATGTCGTTCGATTAGCTTAACGAACGAACACGAACAAAAAATTTCATTCGGTTAGCTTAGCGAACGAACACGAACACAAGTCTCGTTCGTTCGACTGCGTTCGTGAACGTTCAGTAATATGTTCGGTTACTTTCGTTTACGTTCGTTCGGGTTCGGGTTCGTTTGATTATATTAAAAAATAATAAATAATAAACCTTTTATCTAAAGATATTGAAAACTTGAAACCCTATTTTTTACTAAGTTAGATAATATTTGGACATTCTAAGACATTTTTTGGGGATAATTATGTTTAAATTAGTTAAACTTGATTCATCATTTGGTGGTGTAGTAGGCTTCTTGTGTTTTGATTTATCATGATTGTATTTAACTACTTATATCCAATGTTTAAGGATAACAATGTTTTTATTTTTTTATCTTCAAGTTAAATGTTCGTTTGCGTTCATTTTTATTTGCTTGCGTTCGTTTGTGTTCGAGGCCAGTGTTCACGAACTGTTCGTGAACAACTGAATTTCCTTAACCAACGAACACGAACATGGCCTTGTTTGTGTTCGTTCGGTTCGTTTACAGCCCTAGATGCCACTTTCATCTTCTTCCTCCCCCTCTCTCTAAAATGCCTTTATAGGCTACTAATGTGACAACCCTCATAATCCCATGTATTCCGTACAATTTATTTTTGATAATTAAAAGTGTTTGACGATTGTGTGGAATCATTTAACTGCTTCCTGATATCTGTGTTATACTTACATGTATTTGTTAACATACTAGTAATATGCAGAAAAGTCACTAAATAGTCCTGTGTGGTTTCCTAAGTGTTGGAAATTAAAAACGTTACAAAAATATACATATAGGACACGTTACGGAATAATTAAACACTTTAACATAACAACACCGAACCGAACAACCGGACCTTACCCGGAATACTAAAATAATGCTAGAAGCATTATTTCTATTTTTCTAAGCTAGTTAGGGTCCCCGAACACCCTAACCCACTATATAATTAACCACACACCATAAACCACTAAATTAACACTAGATTCCTAACTAGATCACTAACTAGAAGTTGAAATGGAACTAGGACCCCCCCCCCCCCCCTAAGTGGACGGTTACCATAGGGGCTCCACACTTTGATTTTGTTTGAATATTATATTAGATATGCTAGGATGATATTAGACACAGTAACCACCATGCAAACATATGTTGGAGATTAAGTTTATAAAAACCCAAAAGTCCTAAACACTTAACATTCTCCATCAACATCCAAAACCCACAAAATCACCTCCATCTCCTTCAAGGGCTACGGCCCAAACAACTCCCACCTCAAATCCTTTATGGATTCACTAAATCTCTTATTTAAATATTCCATAGATATGGTTAGATATTGTTGGTACTTATTGGAACACTATACCCTTTGGTCCATAGAAATTATTATTATAAAGCACATCAACATCTTCATTTGCATTTCACCACTCCTTACCTCTCCTCTCAAAAAGCTCGGCCGAAACCTCCTATCACCACCCTCATTGTTTTTGATCCAAGTTCATCCATTCTAAGTGTACATCAAGGTGATACAAGGTGCCTAACGAAGCTCGGTGCAAGCGGATCTTGAAGGACCTTCTCTATTTGCTATTAACCACCACATTTCCTCACTCGAACTTCCCTAGCCTTGAGCTAGTGGTAAGAACTTAGATCCGTTCATTCTTTATGTTATTTAAGTGGTTAATAGATGTTAGAATGATAAAAAGTTAAGAAACCTTAAAGCTCATGAACAAGTCTTGGACATAATGTGTTAAAGTATGGATAAAGAGAAGTTATGTGTGTAAATCATGTAGATCTTGTGTGGTTATGATTCTTGGTTGATTTTTTTGATGTTTTGCTGGTTAGTATTGATGTTTAATATTGTTGTGATCACTAAACATGTTAACGGAAATCAACCGAACACAAACTAGTAAGCTAGAAACTAATAACAGCAATCTGTCCATACTTTACAGCCAACTTCAGTTGGCTGTAAACAGGGCATAAATTCAACAAAAAACCTATATTTTGAATCTAAAATATTTTGTTATGAAATACGGTTCTAATGGCACCGGAATCGTAATTTTTGGACTTCGTTTACTATTTTTAATGTGTCGATTTGTAACAACAGCTTAAGCTGAATTTTTACAGCAATAAATGGGTGTCATACTTTCAGTCATAACCTGAGTTTTGTGATCAATCGGACCATGAAAATTTTACTGTAGATGACAACTGAAGTATTTGTAATTACCCCACTGGAATTTCGCAAATCGGACTTACGATGAATTTTTAATAAATTGTTTCGTGGACTATGGTCAGAAATACATAAATCTGAGTTCAGTCCCGAATATGAATTTTTATAAAATATTGGTAATGAACCGGACCCCGATATTTTTACACAATAAAATATGGAATGTTTATGACAATCTAGAAAAATTTGGGAATTTTTGGAATAATCTAACTATTTTATTTAAATGTCCGAAAACAGCCGGTTTTGAGTATTAATGCTGAATTGACATAAGTTGTGACTTGCGTGTCTAAATGTCGAGTATGTTATCTGTGAATGATTTAGCATGTTATATATGTTATGTGCATTATCGTATGTTTGATTTTGAGTGGGGAATGGATGGGAAACTTAAATGGGCATAAACCGTTACAGTGATGCATGTTGTGTGATAGATACGTGTAGGAACTTTGTGTTCTATTTGAAAGCCACTAAATGACTAACTGGTAAATCATACTAGGACGTGATTGACCGACCTTGACTGTTAGCTATATTGAGAATCTAACCGAGCAAACCGAGGTGAGTTCACACACTTTCTAAGGCATGGGATTCCCGGTGGTTTGGGAATGGGTTAAAGAATTAAAACTAAATCTACATATCCTCCTTGGGTAGGATATGTACGGCCATCCTCCATAGAGTGAATGCCATTATTAAACCTACGAATTCTCCTGGTGCAGAATACGTACGTTCGTCCTCCTGGTGCAGGACAACAACCTTTAAACTAGCTAGACAAAACTCTATCATGAAGTCCCTCAATTTATATCGACTTAATCGCCGAGGCCAATGGCGAGCGGGTCATTAGTTAATAGCGCTATTAGGTTTAACAAACCTCACACCGTGCAGGTAGGACGGGCGTGTACTAATGGACTATGGCAGATTGTCAGTGATGATAGACACTGATATAGGGCACAACTTATTTGCGTAGCAGTCGATATCATACCGTCTTGTAGTTCAAACGGGGAAAACCCCCACTGATCATGGTTATGGATTGGGTAAAGAAAAAGGGAAATGGTTAAACATACTTTCAACTACGGGGTAACCCCCACGGCAAATAAGCCAACGAAAGTCAAACCACGTTTTTCAGAAACAACTTAAAACTAAACAACCAAACGTGAACTCACTCAACTTTGTTGTTGACTAGTTGTTACATGCCTTACAGGTCGCTAGATGCTTTTGGGAGCTTGCACGAGGAGAAGGTTGTTGTGGAATATGGGTTGTTATATCCCATACTTAATAATTGAACTTTATAAACCTATGGAACTTATGTTTGAACTCTAACTTATAAACTATGGACTTATGCTTTTGGATTTACTTATATGCTTCCGCTGTTATCTTAAAAATTGGTTACCTTCTTTAGGTCACCAATCGTATTATAGTTGGTTTCATTTACTTAATTGTGTTGTTCAATATGATGGGTGGCTCGATCCTGGTCACGTCACGCCTCCAAGCGGTGGTACTCCGCATGGTGAATTTTGGGGGTGTGACAACTAAACTTTTTCAAAAACTTCATTAAAAACCATTTCATTTTTTCAAAAACTTCATTATAAACCACAATTTTCTCTCATTTTCTCTCTCTGTTTCACAAGCATAATATATTACATTAAAAGTCTAAAGCACATGGGATGCAGGTTGTAGATGCAGGTTGCATAACAAATCAACAATCCAAGCTCATGACATAACGCCTATTATAAAATAACAGAAGAACATCCATAGTGGTAAAGTTTTAGGGCGTTTTTTACTCTTAAAACGCCCATCAACACCAAGTTCTCCGCACCAAGGGAGTTGTTGCCACACCCTGACTTTTGCGGAAGCGTGATTATGTGTGACTTGCTTAATATCATTGCATTCAATCATAACAAACAACTATATGATAAAACTCATGATGTTCATTCATAATTAAGTTTTCAAAACGATACAACCATCATTGTTTAACAGAAATCCGAGACTTCAAATTCATATTACAAACCATCCAAATTGTTTAAAGTTCCATAAGGACTTGACAAAAGACACGATTAAAAGCTAGGCCTTGAACTATGTATCTTATCCAGGATAAGATACACAATCCAAACCCTTCGACACTGGATGACATCTTTTATTTGGAAGACACAACTTGTAAAACTTCAGCGCCCGCCAGATCCATCTCAATTCCCTGAAATACATGTGGTTTGAAAACATCAACAAAAGTTGAGTGAGTTCATGTGTTTTGTATGTGAGCTCGAATAATCTTCGTAATCATTGTACGTATGTATGTATTTGTAAAACCGCTATGAAAGCAAACAAGGAAACATATCAATTAATGGTTTGCAAGGCCATTTGTCACACCCCGATTTCCACGTGTCACCGGTGGGTCCGGTGGGGAGTATCGTGACGTGGTTGGCAACATAATAGTCAAACAACACAATTATATAAATGCACAGCGGAAGCAAAATGTAAGATATAATTCAACCGAATTTAATATTGTAATATCAAATGTCACAATATTCGGAAGTTTATCCACAGAAGGATCGAAAAATAAAATATGAAATAATAGTTCAACAGACTTCAGGCATCTTTAGCTTGCGAGACTTCTAATGATGCTAAGGAGAAATCCCAGCCAGTTACGCTTAGTACCTGCATTTAATCTTTTTGGGAAAATACGTCAGTTTACACTGGTAAATACAATCAACTGACTCATTTTGGAAAATGATTGAAAATTGATTTGGATGCACGTGGCATAAACATTTTTATTTAACTTGGGAGAATTATTTTAAATATATAATCTTGTGAACGAATTACATGTTCCTTGTGCGTTCAGTAGCCCGGATCTTGTCCGGGTTAAAGATCAATAGACACACCACATTATTCTTTTGTGCACTGACGGGTGTACGCCTACACCCCGCGCTTAAGTCGTGGCCATTTCGTAAAATGATGCCAAGGATATCCGGGACATGGTCATTAACCCCCCAAAGGATTTAAGTAACAAGACTGTTTAAACGAGCCGATCAAATTATTCAATTAACCACCCAACGATGGAAGTTTTGATGCCCGATCAAGCGGTATTCTATATACCGTAACCCAAGCCCGTATAGGGAAAATAAGTTAAAAGTATTTACCTGAGCAATGTATAAATCACAATAAGCAAATTGCAAGTAGCTTTTATTGGTTCTCCTAATATGGAATGAAGGTTTATAATAACCTATTAGAATCTAACGGGTCTTTAATTAAGCTTAAACTTAGACCGGTTAGTTTCAATGATACGGTTCGTACGCATTATTAAGCGAAGACCGGATAGAATGTGATTTAGACCCGACAAGTTCAGAGACTTGTTTAACATGGGTATTTCATGCACACTCTGGATTTTGAGATAAAACCGATAAGGTTTGACCCGTGTCGGCTAATTTATGTAAACTTGTTACATAACCGAACCGAACGCGTAATAAGCGTAACGGGTAATAATGAGAGCCATTTACAGGTTTCCTAAGTTAATATGCTCCAAATATGTTGTGACATCAGTAAGATATCATTCATTATGCCCGAATTGAATTTAAACACAAACTATGCCCCGTAGGGGTAGTTTGGTCATTTAAAAGGTTATAAAAGAGTTTAAGTAATATCCTGAGTTACAGGTCTGATGTAATCAGCAAAGATAATCAATTTGCTAAGTTATATCAGTAGGATATTGTATATATGTGAAATTTGTCAATTATAACCAAACTATGCACCGTAGGGGCATTTTGGTAATTTCACATAAGCCGAAAAGCTCAAAACTGAAGTCTGAGTTTAAGGACTTTTGCTTACTGTTAAAATATTATAATTTGCCTCAAATATCAGTAGGTATCACCCTTTGTATGTTTAAAGTAGTTTTGGTACATACTATGCGTTAAAAACGCTTAAAAAGGCGATTAGAAGCCGTTTCCGGGTTCTATATAGAAATCTGATATTTTTATTATTCCAGAGAGTTTAAAATAATTTATTTATCATTTAGAATCAGTAGCAAACGGTTTGGAGTCGTTTAGATATGTAAAACTCATTTTATGGCCCGTAAGGGCAAAACCGACAATTACCGGATTAAGCCTACGACTATGAGTTATGCTCAGCCTAAAATTAATTAAAAATCTTCAAAAATCCCAAAATAATATATTATATCAGTGGGTATTAAGTTTGATACCAAAAAGTAGGCTTAACTAGGCTATACGCTAATTACGCCGTTTTATTAACATAAAGCTTTCATTTTACGATAACGAGCATAACTCTTAACCTACACCTCAAACTGATGTCAAATTTTGTATGCAAGTTTAAATATCAGTAAGTAAGGTTTCTACTCTTTTACATTTTCAAAAATCACGTTTTAAAGTGAAAAGGGCATAATGGTCAACATATGAGCAATTAACGGAATCATGCATATTAATTGGATAACTAATGATCCGAGGTGTATAATAACAGAGGGATATACTAGCATGTAACCTGGTCCAAATAAAGCTATAAGGCATTTCTAAAACATACCATAACGGGTAAGAACTGAAAGTCAGAGCGAAAGTCAAACTATGCGACTTTCGGTCCCGAACCGGGTCTCTACTGAAAATTGTCAGGTTGAACATGTTTAGACATGTTCTTACATTCATTACCAAGTTATATCAATGATCAAACAGGTTATAAGTGTTCTACATTGCTAATTATGCATAAATTGTAATTTAAACATTCTGTTGACTTTTTATTAGTAAGTTTGACCCGACATTTGACCAAGTTAGAGTGGGAATCAGGGGAACCCTTTTGAGGGTTTATTACCCACATAATTACCAACTTATAACTACTTTCACTTCGACTAATCACTGGACTAATAATGATTAATCGTTAAGTCAACCGTTAATTACGACGGTTTGACTTTTAAGCTAAAACTAAGCTAAAACTTAATTAAGAAAGGTCAAGAAAACTTACAAGAGTCCTATGAATGACCAGAGATCACTTGAGTCTGCTTTGGAGCTCCAAGAATGATCAGAAGTGCAAGAGAAGGTGTGAGGAACTTGGTTGCAACTTTGGTCCTTTATATAGTGAATTAATCACCATAAAAAGTTGACACACAACTCTACCACTGACCATAACTGATCCACAAGTGTCCCTAGATGTTTAGGGGTTGTTTAGGGGTCAAGAGAAATGTGGAAAATCGGTTAAAGTCGAGCAGAATGCAAAAGGCAGGCAAGAACCCATGTTTCTCGGTACTGGCAGTCCCTCACGTGGCGCGAGGGCTCCTCGCGTGGCGCGACGGAGTGTCTGCACAAATCTGAATTTTAGATTTATTGCGTTTTGATCCTTGGCTCTTCAAACTTCGATTAGACCTTTGTTTCTTGCATCTTGAACCCTCCAAATTGATTTATAAGGGCTTTAAAACATATACCCACTTTGTTAGGTCCCCGGTTAACCTTATTGTTACCCGAAAAGTCCTAACTTTCAACGTTAACGCTTTAACCCCTCGCATGCGAATTTGATCATAACTTTCTCATACGATAACGAAACTTTATCAAATTTATATCACGCATTATAGTGAGCATAATTATCTGTTACAAAGCTTCGGGTTTGTCAAAAGGTCACTCAGAGGTATAACTTAAACATGTTGACACATTTAACCCCTGTAGTTTGTAATCTCTCACTTTTAGCTTCGCATGATCCATGATTTAGTCGTTTGATGCTATAAACATCATGTAGGGTTATTGTACAATATTTTTATTCACTGTTGACATTTAGAACCCATATATTCACATACTTTCCATGACTGTCAACTTTAGTCCTTCTATAACATTCTTTCACATGTTCAAACATATGACACGTGTCTACACATTATAGGACGTGAATTTTTCGAGGTGTTACATCCTCACCCCCTTAAAATAAATCTCGACCCGAGATTTACTGAAATAAATAAGGGTACTTTTCTTTCATCGTGGATTCAACTTCCCACGTGTATTCGGGTCCTCTACGGGCTTCCCATTTGACCTTTACAATAGGCACATGCTTCCTTCGAAGCTTCTTGACCTGTCGATCCTCAATCGACAATGGTTTTTCAACAAACTTCAAGCTCTCATCTATATGCACATCTGTATGTGGTATTACCAGTGATTCGTCAGCGAAACACTTTTTCAGATTGCAGATGTGGAACACATTGTGAATTCCACTGAGCTCTTCAGGTAAGTTTAATTTATAGGCAACTGACCCGACACATTCGATAACCTCGAAAGGTCCTATGTATCTCGGGTTTAGCTTGCCTTTCTTACCAAATCGCATCACCCCCTTCCAGGGTGATACTTTAAGCAACACCTTGTCGCCTACTTCGAAGTTAAAAGCTTTACGCTTTGGATCAGCGTAGCTCTTCTGCCTATCACGGGAAGCTTTGAGACGGTCACGAATCTGGACAATCTTGTCCGTTGTTTCAAAGACTATCTCTGGTCCTGATAACTGGACATCTCCAACTTCCGCCCAACAAACAGGCGTTCTACACTTTCTACCGTATAAGGCCTCAAAAGGCGCAGCCTTTATGCTGGTGTGGTAGCTATTGTTGTAGGAGAATTCGATCAATGGTAGGTGGTTATCCCAACTACCACCTAAATCAATTACACATGCACGTAGCATGTCTTCCAAAGTTTGAATAGTACGCTCACTCTGACCATCTGTCTGAGGATGGTAAGCCGTACTAAAATTCAAACGCGTGCCAAAAGATTGTTGGAAGCTTTTCCAAAAATGTGACGTGTATCTAGTATCTCTATCAGAGATAATAGACACAGGTATGCCATGTAAGGCTACAATCTTATCCACGTATAACTGGGCTAACATGTCGGAGTTATAAGTCTCCTTAATGGGTAAGAAATGTGCTGACTTAGTCAGTCTATCAACTATAACCCATATTGTATCATTTCCTTTCCTTGTCTTAGGTAACTTGGTAATAAAATCCATAGTTACCATTTCCCACTTCCACGTAGGAAGTTCAGGCTGTTGTAGCAAGCCTGACGGCTTTTGATGTTCTGCTTTGACTTGCGCACAAGTCAAGCACTTAGCTACATAGGCAGCTTCAGACTTTTTCAAGTCTATCCACCAATAATTTGCCCTTAGATCCTGGTACATCTTATCAGCTCCAGGATGAACGGAGTATTTGGAACTATGGGCTTCCTGGAGGATGACATCTTGAAGTCCTCCATGAATTGGAACCCATATTCTTCCATTTAATCTTAGAATTCCGTCCTTGCTAAGAGTTATCTGCTCCTCAGTTACTCCTAGCTTTTCGTTAGGATAGTTAGCTTCCAACACAGCTTCCTTCTGTGCAGCTAACAATCTTTCAGTCAAACTGTTCTTTATTTCCATGCGCTTGGCATTGATTCGGATGGGTTTCACCCTTTCCTTTCAGCTCAAGGCATCAGCGACTACATTCGCCTTGCCAGGATGATATCTGATTTCACAATCATAATCGTTTAAAGTCTCCATCCAATGGTGTTGCCTCATGTTTAAATCTTTCTGATTAAACAGGTGTTGGAGGCTCTTGTGATCAGAATAGATCACACACTTGATTCCATATAGATAATGCCTCCACAGTTTTAGTGCGAATACAACGGCACCCAACTCCAAGTCGTGGGTGGTGTAATTCTTTTCATGCACCTTTAACTGTCTTGATGCATAGGCAATAACCTTGCCTTTCTGCATAAGCACACACCCCATGCCAGTGTGCGATGCATCGTAGTAAACCACAAAATCTTCTATTCCATCTGGCAATGTCAAAACAGGAGCGTTACTCAACTTTTGCTTCAGAATATCAAAGGATTCTTGCTGCTTAAGGCCCCAAACGAACTTTACTTTCTTCTTGGTCAAGGAAGTTAGGGGCGCAGCAATCCTTGAAAAATTTTCAATGAAACGCCTGTAATATCCTGCCAATCCCAGGAAGCTACGAATCTCTGTAGGCGTCTTTGGCTCTTGCCAGTTCATAACAGCTTCAACTTTAGCGGGATCCACTTGGATACCACGCTCACTCACCACATGTCCAAGAAATTGGACTTCACGAAGCCAAAATTCACACTTGGAGAATTTGGCATATAGTTTCTCCTGATGCAGGAGTTTGAGAATACAGCGAAGGTGTTTCTCATGGTCAGCTTGGTTCTTCGAGTAGATAAGAATGTCGTCGATGAAAACAATGACGAATTTATCTAAGTATGGCTTGCAAACGCGATTCATGAGATCCATGAATGCGGCAGGTGCATTAGTGAGCCCAAAAGGCATCACTAGGAACTCGTAATGACCATAACGAGTCCTAAATGCTGTTTTATGCACATCTTCATCTCTAACCTTCAGTTGATGGTAGCCTGACCTCAAGTCAATCTTTGAGAAATAACTTGCTCCTTGCAATTGATCAAACAAATCGTCGATCCTGGGTAAAGGATACCTATTCTTGATCGTGACCTTATTAAGCTCACGATAATCGATGCACGGACGCATCGATCCATCCTTCTTCTTGACAAACAGGACTGGTGCTCCCCATGGAGACGAACTAGGTTTAATGAAACCTTTAGCTAGCAGTTCATCCAGTTGCGTCCTTAATTCCTTCATTTCCGTGGGTGCCAACCTATAGGGTGCTCTAGCAACTGGTGCTGCTCCGGGGATGATATCAATTCTGAATTCCACTTGCCTATCTGGTGGCAAACCAGGTAGTTCTTCCGGAAAAACTTCTGGGTATTAAAAAATGACAGGGATGTCTTCTATCTTTGGTTTAGGCTCTTCAATAATCACTTATGCCATGTAGATGACACAACCCTTCTTTAAACATTTTGAAGCCTTGAGCATAGTCGCTTGCTCAGGCAGCCCATACTGTGTATCTCCCCGAATGGTAAGTGATTCACCAGACGGAGTTTTTATTATCACTTGTTTCTTATTACAGACAATTTGGGCCTGGTTATGAGATAACCAGTCCATACCCAGAACTATGTCAAAACCGGCCAACTTAAAGGGAAGTAGAGACAGAGGAAAAGAATGGTTCTTAATGGATATAACACATCCCTCTAACACAGTGGAGACGGTTTCTATGGTGCCATCTGCTAACTCCACCTCATAGTTTACACTTAAGGTTTTGACTGGTAAACTCAGCAATTTGAAAAACTTATGATCTACAAACGACTTATCAGCGCCTGAATCAAAAAGTACTCTAGCAAAGACGTCATTTACAAGGAAAGTACATGTAATAACGTTGTCGTCTAGAACTGCTTCTTTGTCATCCATTCTGAAGACCCTAGCATTAGTCTTCTTGGCCTCTTCAGGCTTCTTGGTGTCACACCCCGACCACGTATAACATACAAAACGTGGCGGAAAACGTCGGGGAGTGTTGTAACAGAATTAATTGTTTCATAAGCATGGCATTCAAAGTTGTATTTTATTTATAAACATAAGAGTTACATTGTTTTAAACAGGAAATAAAGAGTTCAGAACATAATTAAACTAAGTCTATCTTCATTTTATGTCTCTAAGGCACAGGTCCGCCCTAGTGTCACGATCATCGTCCTACGGAAAAGCTCCTGAAAACACATGTGAAAATAGGTACGTCAGCATAAAAATGCCTGTGAGATACATAGGTTTTGTGAAAATAGGATTCATGACTTATAAGTTTAGGAAAAATTGTTTAATAACAGTCAGTCATGAACCTTGTAAGTTGTTTTGTTTTGTAAATCATTAAAAAGCAATGATATGTATAAATAAGAGAATAATGTAAGGTTAAATGAATAACCAAGTAAAAATGAGTTTGTATAAGATAAGTTGTTTTGTAAATCAATGTCTTGTGAAAATAAGTTGTTTATGTAAAATGTAATATGTCAAATATTGAAATGATTTAAATAACGCTACGATATGTAATACCATACAAACACTTATATATAGGAAGTACCAGCGGCGTATCCACCATGCTTGTATCATATTACACATGCCTCGTTACTCGAATCATTTACCCAAACCAAACCACCAATGTAAATTGTTTATGTATAATCAAATGTCAAACTGTTATTATGTAAACCATATCAAATGTCTGTGTTTAATGTAAATCATGAATTGTGTATATCAATGTCAAAATGTTTATGTCTAATGTAAATCATGTAATGTGTATCCAAAAATGTCATGTATGGTATGTGAAATATATCAACTAAACCATATGTAAAATGCACAAAAACAAGGTATTGAAGTAAAACATGGTTTAAATCAAAGTTATGTTTTGTGGAACAAATGCATGCTTTACTGTTACAAACATTTATGCGGTATTGTGAAAATGCATACATCCAAGCCTTGAGACTGTGGCGATAAACCCTTAAACAAATTAAAGGTTTATCTAAGTTATGTATATCGAATTCGGTCATTCCTTCCAATCCAAACAAACCCAGGATTTCAGGAACGGGAGTTGTTAATTCCTATGGTACCACTACCTACTAACGAACGGCGTAGCTAATGTTAATGAATGTATTGTTCCATTGTAAACAACCCAAATGTCATAGCAAAATGTAAGCATGTGATGAAAACAACTGTACTAAGTATGTAACACAATGGATATACATAGCATGAAATGTAATGTAAACAATGTACTAAGTACGCACACAATGGGCATACATATCATGAAATGTAATGTAAAGCAATGTACTAAGTACGCACACAATGGGCATACATAGCATGAAATGTAATGTAAAACAATGTACTAAGTATGCACATAATGGGCATATATATAGCATGAAATGTAATGTAAAACAATGTACTAAACATGCACACAATGGGCATACATAGCATAAACACAATGAAATCATGTACTATAAGTGTACTATTGAACATAACAAGCATATGATATGAAAACATGGAAAAAGCATGAAAGTAACAAGTAGGCACATGTGTTTCACCCCAAAATGTTTGGAAAACAGTAAAAGAGGGGTCTATGTACTCACTTGAGATTGCTCAAAAGTCCTAAGATAACCACCAAGCAATGCTAGAGATCACGGAATCAAACGGCACCTAATATAGGTAACTATGTTAATAAACCGGACCTATATCGGAAGATTTAGATAGAATGAGGGTTCGTAAACCAAACGAGTATGGAGACTCGTGTCATATGGTTTAACAAAGCCTACATACTAATTGAAACCTAACTTAAGTGCTTACGACCCATTACGACCCGTTTAGGTAGCTTATGCTACTTTAACGCGTCGCTCGCGTGAAACGCGTTCGGACCGCCTAACTAGTCCTATGACAAGTAACATATGCCTTAACTTGTCTAATATTGTTGTCAAATCAGTTTAGATGTCAAAAGTTATGTTACATATGTTTAAAATGAATTTTGGCATCAAAGGGGTATTTTGGTAATTTACCTAAGGCATATAAACTACCTGTCATACAACTACTTAAACGAAGCGACCATAAGGTATAACCTCGGAAGGTTATTCCCTATATGCTATGGTCACCTAATGTGTTTGGTCAGATCCTAATGATCGACCAAATGGGTCGGGTTCGAAGGTATAAGCGATTTATTAGATCACTTACCCTTACGACCCTAGACAACGTGGTAATCAGTAGGTATAGTCACAAGGGACTATAACCATCGTGATTACAATCACGTTGCGAAGTTCAAACGAACTTCGCATTGACCATAAACTGGTCAATGCAGAAAGTCAAACAAAGTTTGACTTTCGGACTCGAAAAACAATAAAAGAACGAAGGAACACTTACGAAGGGTCCCCGGATGCTAATCTAGATCAAAATAGCTCAGGAATGAAACAAAGGTTTCAACTTAGAGCACATTAGATCAGATTCTTGTGAGGAAAAGTGAAGGGTGGAGGTGGGTATTTATAGTTTTTGGTTCACCGTTAGGATCATTTCTTGGAAAAGGGGGCACGATCTAAGCCGTACACTTGTTGGAAAGTTGTGGTAACTCATTTGCCATCCACCATAAGAGTTTGACACTTGGCACTTGGCCTTTGGAGAGTGTTAAGGGCTGTTAATAGCTGAAAAAAAAACGTTTTGCTGCATCTGGCCCCTACTTACGGACCTAGTTTGGCAGATTTACAGTTTCAGTCCCTGCAACCTCAAAACTTGGTTTTCGATGCGTTTTTTGACACGTTTAAGCCCCGTTAACCCTATTTCAAAGCTCTAAAATGAAGTTAAAGTATAGGGAACTTAAAATGTGTTCAAAAATATCTCGGGTGTCGGTTCGTTTAGCCGTACGGTTACGTTGTTCGGTTAATTACGACGGAATGCGCATAAGCGCGAAAAATGATCCAAATGGCGTGACGAATGGATTTTTCTTATGCCAAACACTAAAATAAAATATTTTAGTGCTTACATAAATTTTTGGATGTCCGGATGTATTCAGAACGTAAGTTATGCGCGAAAATGCAAACTTGTGCACTTTTTGACCCTTTTAGTCCCTGAATGACCCAAAAGTTTATTTTAGCACACCGAACCCCTTAAAGCCTATTTCTAAGGTATGTAAAGGATATTTAAGGTGTGTTTAACTTATGGTCATGTTCCGGAATGTTCTTTACAGTTCAAATTGGCATACTTTCGTAGTTTGTCAAGTTTAGTCCCTGTAAGCGAATTAACTTGTTTTTGCCATACCAAAGCCTTCAAAACTTATTTCTAAGTTATGTAAAGGTTATTTAAGGTATGTTAATTATATGTTGATGTTCCGAGGTATTTTTCGCGTTAAACTGAGTACGTTTACGCACCAGTTTGCGTATAACTCTCCAGAAAGTGATGTAGAGTTTGAAATTAAATAAAAGTCAAAACATGAAAAATGTAAAACATAACCAAACAAAAATTGGGATCAAATAACATTGTTTTATTGATAATAGAACTGTTCACAATGATTACAAGCACAGATATTACACTTGGTGTATTTAGGGCAGTTGGTTTTAATGTGCCCCTTTTCATTGCAACGGTAGCACGTTGCGTCTTTCATCTTCTTGCAATCCAAGGTCTTGTGATCCGTGGACTTGCATATACCGCAAGCATAGGTTTTTGACTGAGTCTGTGAGTTTGACTCAAGTCTGCACTTTCCAAAGTGCTGTTTCTTGCATATCTTGCACTTGGGCTTCTCACCAGAATGATGCCCATCTTTCCTTGACTCAGATCCTTTCTTGTTGTCACCGTTCCCACGGTGTTTCTTGTTCGATCTCCGTGAACTATCATCTTCACGCTTTCTCTTCTCAGCCTCCTTATTCCTCAGCGATCTCTGCCTGATCGCATCCAAAGTGAGGGACAAGGATATGTCAGCTACAAATCTAAAAGTAGCTGGCCGAGAAGCCTTTACGCTTGCCTTGATTTCAGGGGCTAAACCACCGATAAAATGAGCTATTCTTTTTGGTTCCGGGGTCACCAGATAAGGAACCAACCGGGACATTGTGTTGAAGCTCGTTAGGTAAGCTTGACAGTCAAGGTTTGTCATCACCAATGATAGAAAATCAGACTCTATCTTCTCCACCTCATGCTGAGGGCAGTAATTTTCCCTGATAAGGGCAACAAATTGATCCCATGACGTATTGTACAATGGGATTTTCCCGGTGGCTTGAATCAGTGATCTCCACCATGCTAAAGCCTCACCCTTAAAAGACTGCGACACAAACTTGACCACATCTCTCTCAGCGCATCCGCTGATATCCACAACCGTATCCATCTCATCCAGCCACGTCATACAGTCAATGGCTCCTTTCTCCCCAGTGAAATCCCGGGGTTTACATGACACAAAGTACTTATAGGAGCAACCCTTATCACGGGGTTCTTTATTCAGTATGATCTGCTGAGACGGAGCGCTGTGATGGTTCGAGGAGTGTCGATCATCATCTTTCTTCGCTTCGTCCTTCTTGGACGGTGGCTATGAAGGCTGTGTAGATAGGGTCCTACTACGAGTCCCACTATACTCTTCGTACTGCCGCTCCAATGCCTTAGTAACTGCGTCGTCTACCAACGCTTTCAATTCAGCACCCGTTAAATTCATCCGGGCGTTATCAATGTTCTCCACTGGATGACTATTTATCTCGTCTGAGTTAGCCATTTTAATTGAACCGTTACAGAAAACAAGGACAATAGTTTATTTGGGAGTTTATTATGGAATTGCCCCTTAGGGTAATTCATTAACCATGGTAAACAGAGACCATATTTGGTTAATTTATTAATCATATTTATTTAGGATTTCTTTCATAATCTATCCTAATTATAAAACAATAACAGTTTTATTTGTGGCACAAAAGGCCTAGTCACATGGACATTTTAATTTATAAGCTATGATTTCAGAGAATCAAAACATGAAGTATACTGGCACAATATGCCTAGTCACAAGGACATTTATAAATTATAAGCTATGATTCAGAGAATCAAAGCATGAAGTATACTGGCACAATAGGCCTAGTCACAAGGACATTTATAAATTATAAGCTATGATTTCAGAGAATCAAAGCATGAAGGTTTGAACCTAGTTCATTACCTTTATCTGACAGGGAGTCATCGCTACCACTGTTTTTTTGGCTCATATGGAAATGAGCAGGGCCCGTAGGCGATATATTACCACGTATGGTCAAAATATGATCATCTTTATTGATGACCTAACCCATGATTCAGAGATCATAAAATTGGGTTAGGAATCTTTTTAAGAATCCAATAATAAGAATGACGTGTGTGATTTTAATGAATCACGTCTGCCAGGAGTGTTAACATATTTACAGATGTTAACAGGGATTTGAATCTTTTTAACAGGTCTTACCATCTTGGCCCGGTCTTATAATGACCCAAAGGCTAGGTTTCACTCTTTAAGATTCTTATTCAATATTAAAATAGACAGATTATTATAAAAAGGAATGATTTTGATTTATTTATTTCATATAATATATTTATGCAGATAATAGCAAAAATGAAATTTATAAAATTACATTCCATTAATTTATTTAAAAGGTTACACGTTGCCCCAAACGGGACTTTTCAACAAACAACTTACCCACGCAGGGGTTTAAACAAGTACTTACCCATGCAGGGGCTTAATAACACACATACCCACGCAGGGGCTTAATAACATAATAGTCCACGCAGGGACTTACACAATTAACATACCCTCGTAAGGGTTTACAGAAAGATAGACCCACGCAGGGGTCAAAACAAACAAGCATACCCACGCAGGGGTTTATACAGCAAGACTGGCCCACGCAGGGGCTCAACAACAAATGGAAGGATTTAGTGGTCCTTCTTGCTCTTCCCTTTAATCAGGCTCGTTAATCCTTGGAAGAAAGTTTGTCGCTCCCTTCGTTCCCTGTGAAAATCTCGCTCTACATGGTCCAACCTTTGCAGAATTTCTTCACGCTCTGGTGGGGAGAACCTTGGTGGTTGCGACTGTTGCCTGATAATAGGTCTTGGAGGTATTTGGTACCCATGTGTTGGGTACCCTACTCCCCATGGATCTCCGTAGGGTCCTTGGGTGTTGTAGTTAGCCGCTACCATGTATGGGTCGGCTTCGGCGTAGTTGTGGTTGGTGTGCACTGGCTGTTCAAACGGGTTATACGCCATGGAACCCGTGTATGCCGGAATTGGGTTATCAAAACCCATCGGCGGTGGTTGTGGTGCAACTGGGTGTGAAGGTCCACCCATTTGTGGATCTTCTTAATGTGGCGGGTAATGGCTGCCACTTGATTGCCGAGGAGAGCAGAAATGGAAATCTCCTCCCCGTGTAGACATACGCGGTCCAGATCTCCTACGCCTTGGCGGTTGCGGAGGTGCCGGCTGAACTGGCGGCGGTGGAGGAGGCGGTGGCGTAACTGCCACAAACCGTGAATCCACAGAGGGATCCTGTTGCTGCTGCTGAGGCGGTGAATGGCGAGGAGGTGTATAGTACCATTCGTGCCTGGTAAACATAGCTTGAAAGCTATCTGGACCAACATAGGGTGATCCGTGGAAAGAAGATCCGTCAGAGATCTCTATCGGGGGGTTTGGTGTACCACTGGCAGGTTCGACGGGGTCCGTATCCTCGTCCATATCGTCCGCGTGATCGCCAGAGAAATGATCCTTTGGCCCCAATGGGTTAAAACCCACCGGTTCTTGTATATAATTCGCCGGATTAAACCGGCCCCTAAAAACAGGTGTAGGGTCACCAAAGGAGTGGTGCGATAAAGATCGCTGTAAAGGTATGTAGGATGGTTGAGGGTTGTTGGGCTCATACTCCGGTTGTGGCCCGTAAGGGTTATGGACAGGAGGTGTTGAACTGTGTGAGACCGACCGTCTAGCCGGTTCAAAGAGGTTCCTCCGGTTTTGCCGGGGATCGTCACTCTCAGTGGTCGAAGGAGCTCGCACATTCGAAGGTCCTGCCTCGTTGTCATTGGGGGCGGTAATTGGCCCTTTTCCTCGTCCTCTTCTTCTAAAGAATCTTGGCGGCATTTTGTTAATCCTGTCAATATATCATGAGATAACAACAACAATATATAAAAATTAAAGGACAAAACAAAAACCAAACAAGGTAGAATTTGTCCTATGTTATTTGTCTAGACTCGAAAGTTTAGATATGTGCAATTGTGTTATTGAGATTAAACACAAAAGGCTAGTGTTTAATTCACTCAATGTTGACTCTGATACCAACCTGTCACACCCCGATTTCCACGTGTCACCGGTGGGGAGTATCGTGACGTGGTTGGCAACAAAATAGTCAAACAACACAATTATATAAATGCACAGCGGAAGCAAAATGTAAGATATAATTCAACCGAATTTAATATTGTAATATCAAATGTCACAATATTCGGAAGTTTATCCACAGAAGGATCGAAAAATAAAATATGAAACAATAGTTCAACAGACTTCAGGCATCTTAAGCTTGCGAGACTTCTAATTATGCTAAGGAGAAATCCCAGCCAATTACGCTTAGTACCTGCATTTAATCTTTTTGGGAAAATACGTCAGTTTACACTGGTAAATACAATCAACTGACTCATTTTGGAAAATGATTGAAAATTGATTTGGATGCACATGGCATAAACATTTTTATTTAACTTGGGAGAATTATTTTAAATATATAATCTTGTGAACGAATTACATGTTCCTTGTGCGTTCAGTAGCCCGGATCTTGTCCGGGTTAAAGATCAATAGACACACCACATTATTCTTTTGTGCACTGACGGGTGTACGCCTACACCCCGCGCTTAAGTCGTGGCCATTTCGTAAAATGATGCCAAGGATATCCGGGACATGGTCATTAACCCCCCAAAGGCTTTAAGTAACAAGACTGTTTAAACGAGCCGATCAAATTATTCAATTAACCACCCAACGATGGAAGTTTTGATGCCCGATCAAGCGGTATTCTATATACCGTAACCCAAGCCCGTATAGGGAAAATAAGTTAAAAGTATTTACCTGAGCAATGTATAAATCACAATAAGCAAATTGCAAGTAGCTTTTATTGGTTCTCCTAATCTGGAACGAAGGTTTATAATAACCTATTAGAATCTAACGGGTCTTTAATTAAGCTTAAACTTAGACCGGTTAGTTTCAATGATACGGTTCGTACGCATTATTAAGCGAAGACCGGATAGAATGTGATTTAGACCCGACAAGTTCAGACACTTGTTTAATATGGGTATTTCATGCACACTCTGGATTTTGAGATAAAACCGATAAGGTTTGACCCGTGTCGGCTAATTTATGTAAACTTGTTACATAACCGAACCGAACACGTAATAAGCGTAATGGGTAATAATGAGAGCCATTTATAGGTTTCCTAAGTTAATATGCTCCAAATATGTTGTGACATCAGTAAGATATCATTCATTATGCCCGAATTGAATTTAAACACAAACTATGCCCCGTAGGGGTAGTTTGGTCATTTAAAAGGTTATAAAAGAGTTTAAGTAATATCCTGAGTTACAGGTCTGATGTAATCAGCAAAGATAATCAATTTGCTAAGTTATATCAGTAGGATATTGTATATATGTGAAATTTGTCAATTATAACCAAACTATGCACCGTAGGGGCATTTTGGTAATTTCACATAAGCCGAAAAGCTCAAAACTGAAGTCTGAGTTTAAGGACTTTTGCTTACTGTTAAAATATTATAATTTGCCTCAAATATCAGTAGGTATCACCCTTTGTATGTTTAAAATAGTTTTGGTACATACTATGCGTTAAAAAAGCTTAAAAAGGCGATTAGAAGCCGTTTTCGGGTTCTATATAGAAATCTGATATTTTTATTATTCCAGAGAGTTTAAAATAATTTATTTATCATTTAGAATCAGTAGCAAAAGGTTTGGAGTCGTTTAGATATGTAAAACTCATTTTATGGCCCGTAAGGGCAAAACCGACAATTACCGGATTAAGCCTACGACTATGAGTTATGCTCAGCCTAAAATTAATTAAAAATATTCAAAAGTCCCAAAATAATATATTATATCAGTGGGTATTAAGTTTGATACCAAAAAGTAGGCTTAACTAGGCTATACGCTAATTACGCCGTTTTATTAACAAAAAGCTTTCATTTTACGATAACGAGCATAACTCTTAACCTACACCTCAAACTGATGTCAAATTTTGTATGCAAGTTTAAATATCAGTAAGTAAGGTTTCTACTCTTTTACATTTTCAAAAATCACGTTTTAAAGTGAAAAGGGCATAATGGTCAACATATGAGCAATTAACGGAATCATGCATATTAATTGGATAACTAATAATCCGAGGTGTATAATCACATAGGGTTATACTAGCATGTAACCTGGTCCAAATAAATCTCTAAGGCATTTCTAAAACATACCATAACGGGTCAGAACTGAAAGTCAAAGCGAAAGTCAAACTATGCGACTTTCGGTCCCGAACCGGGTCTCTACTGAAAATTGTCGGGTTGAACATGTTTAGACATGTTCTTACATTCATTACCAAGTTATATCAATGATCAAACAGGTTATAAGTGTTCTACATTGCTAATTATGCATAAATTGTAATTTAAACATTCTGTTGACTTTTTATTAGTAAGTTTGAGTGGGAATCAGGGGGAACCCTTTTGAGGGTTTATTACCCACATAATTACCAACTTATAACTACTTTCACTTTGACTAATCACTGGACTAATAATGATTAATCGTTAAGTCAACCGTTAATTACGACGGTTTGACTTTTAAGCTAAAACTAAGCTAAAACTTAATTAAGAAAGGTCAAGCAAACTTACAAGAGTCCTATGAACGACCAGAGATCACTTGAGTCTGCTTTGGAGCTCCAAGGCTGATCAGAAGTGCAAGAGAAGGTGTGAGGAACTTGGTTGCAACTTTGGTCCTTTATATAGTGAATTAATCACCATAAAAAGTTGACACACAACTCTACCACTGACCATAACTGATCCACAAGTGTCCCGAGATGTTTAGGGGTCAAGAGAAATGTGGAAAATCGGTTAAAGTTGAGCAGAATGCAAAAGGCAAGCAAGAACCCATGTTTCTCGGTACTAGCAGTCCCTCGCGTGGCGCGACGGAGTGTCTGCACAAATCTGAATTTTAGATTTATTACGTTTTGATCCTTGGCTCTTCAAACTTCGATTAGACCTTTGTTTCTTGCATCTTGAACCCTCCAAATTGATTTATAAGGGCTTTAAAACATATACCCACTTTGTTAGGTCCCCGGTTAACCTTATTGTTACCCGAAAAGTCCTAACTTTCAACGTTAACGCTTTAACCCCTCGCACGCGAATTTGATCATAACTTTCTCATACGATAACGAAACTTTATCAAATTTATATTGCGCATTCTAGTGAGCATAATTATCAGTTACAAAGCTTCGGATTTGTCAAAAGGTCACTCAGAGGTATAACTTAAACATGTTGACACATTTAACCCCTGTAGTTTGTAATCTCTCACTTTTAGCTTCGCATGATCCATGATTTATTCGTTTGATGCTATAAACATCATGTAGGGTTATTGTACAATATTTTTATTCACTTTTGACATTTAGAACCCGTATATTCACATACTTTCCATGACTGTCAACTTTAGTCCTTCTATAACATTCTTTCACATGTTCAAACATATGACACGTGTCTACACATTATAGGACGTGAATTTTTCGAGGTGTTACACCATTAATATGTGTGACGTTATGCCGGAAGGCTCAATCCTAGCGGATTTTGTACCGGGCTTCTGGCTGGAAGACATAGTCACCTCATGGGCCATATCCCGGTCCTCATGGGTGGGGCTCGCAACACCCAAATAGATCTATTACTCATGTCCCTCGGTCCTACTATGAGGATTAATGGTCTTAAGCGTTGTACCCACCACTCACATGATCTATCAGTTCATTCCTTAGCTAACCATACCATATGTAAACGTTTGTAAACAATTTGTAACATGTACTTCACCCCCAAAGTTATAAAACTGAAAACAGTTAAAAGAAAAGGGGGACATGAACTCACAGTCTTGCGTCTTGAATCCGATGTAACTCAAAGCTGCTACTTGATTTGCACGACTACCTATAAATGTACTACAGTTTTTAGACGGCTGGGTCGTGCCTTGACTTTAGTCTTAATTAGTATCTTTGAGTTACGTTTCCTTGTGTCTTAATATTCTCTCCAAAATATATAACTATTTGTTAAAATAATAAATATTTTAACTTAAATTATATTTATTAATTTTTGGAATATTAGTTAAAATAATATATTTTAACTTGACACATTTATGTATTTGAACATGTATAACTTCCCCAAGGATGGGTGTATTCATACTCGTATTCTTAAACTTGTATATTTTTACCAAGTATCGGTGGCGTATTCCGGTGTATTTATACGTACGATAATACATATTTTATTGTGTTTATTAAGTATTCTTATACTTAATTTTTGTATTGATTTTTCCGGAATAATATTATTTCCAATAAAAATTCACCAATATATATTCTCAAAATATATATTTTTAAGAATTCATTTATAGAACTTTATATATGCTTCTTCTTGGCAAAAATATTTATATTTTCATATAAACCTCAAAAATAATATATTCTAAGTTTATTTAAGAAAATATATATTTTCTCCAAAAATAATATATTTTCTACTAATTCAAGAAATCATATATATTTTTCTTTACTCAAAATAATATATTTTCTTCTTCTAAAAAAATATGATATATTTTTCTAATAATTGTAAAAATCATATTTTTGTTCTCTTGGTGTCCAAAATACCGTTTACCAAAATATACTCATGAATTTAATTCCGGAATATTTATGTAAGTTATATTCCTTGTTCGGTTTCTCAAATTTTTGGGTATAAATTGTATATTTTTTTTTTGGAATTTTGGTAATATTTTGTATTGTAACTTTTGGTATTTTGGTGAATTATATTATTTTAAGTCCTAAAATAATATAACTAATACACATAATATACAAATAATCACACACATTGTGACATCTAAATATATATTGTCCTAAATACATATTTAGTCACTTTTATTTATTAAAAACCAACCTCCAATATTTGTAATTTTTGTAACAAAATTATGACAAATTTTATATGAGAAATCATGGTTAAAAATATACTTGTAAACACTTGTTTAAAAATATTTTTCTAAGTGTTTAATTTCTAGAAAATTTTTGCCATAGTTTCCCCTTAAAACTGTAGGTTTCCATGCTTTCAAAGCATATCATTTTCTTTTTTTAAATCATCACAATCATCAACAATTCAAACAATACTTACCAAGTGCCAAAATCAAGCTATTTACACAACTTCATGAACTTGAAAATTTATAAAAATTTGTAGTAACTGAGTAGGGTGTTTAGTAAGCTTAGTTACCCTTTAAAGTGTGGTTGTTTATTTAAAAACATCATTCTTGAAGAATTTAGATCTCTACAACTTGTAACTTGATTTTCTAAAAATATTTATTCTTGAATTTTTTTTGTTAAAGACATGTTTCTACACTTGATTAACCACTAAAAATGTGGTTAGTTTCTTTAAGAACCAAGTTTATGTAAATCTTGTATTTTAACTTAACTTCTTGAGAAAATTATTTTTGAAATCACATATTTACAAGACTTACATTACACTTTGATCATCATTAATCAAGAAAAACATTTAACCTTTCAAGTTCATGTTTCACATAAGGATGATCATCTTGATCTTTCATAAGTCCATCCTCTTATCTTGCTAGATTATGTCTTTAATCACAATCTAGCAAGTTCATATGATGTTTAACATCATTAAGACAAACAATCAACAATCAAGAAGCATAATAACACTTAAACAACATAGATCATCATGATTTTTAGTCTTATGTTAAAGATTATGTTCTTGATCTTTAGTGTTCTTCATGATTAGTTACTTGTATCATCTTTTAACCAACTAAACAAGATGTAAAATGAGATTATGAAGGTCTTACTACTAGCACAAGGCTTGGGATGAACACAAGATGAAGATGATGATGAATGTGGTGGTTAATAGCACTTGAAAGAGGTCCTTCAATCCCCAAAGGCTCCAAGCTCCTTAAACAACCTCCTAGCACCTTTGTATAACATGGAAATGGATGAAGATGGAATGAAGATGGTGGTGGTGTGCTTGGTGGTTCTCGGCCGTAAGCAAGAGGGAGAAGAGTTGTGTTGGTGAGTTGTGATGAGAATGAGATGTTATATTCTAATGGTTAACTTTATAAACTTCCAAAAACATGTAATCCATTGGTCATTATGTTCTCTAAAGTAATAGACAAGATCAATTATAATAAGCAAATAAAATCAAGGTGGGGGCCACCTTGTAACCGTGAACATGGGGGGGGGAGAATGTCTTGGTTAGTTTGTAAAGATTAGTTAAGTTAGTTAGTTGAAATCTAAGGGTTTAGTTAGGTTATAAGTTGTTATGATGTTAGAATAGGTGTTTTGATGTTCGGGGACCATAACTAGCTCGGAAATGATAAAACAATGCTTCTAGTGAAAATTTGGTGTTTCGGGTAGTGTCCGGTTGTTTGGTTGGTTATCGTTTCGTTAAGGTGCTAAACTATGCAGTTTAGTGTGCTTTATGTTACCTTTTGTAATAGTTTTGATTCCCGACACTTAGGAAAGCATTTTTGACCATTTAACCATAATTCTGCATAATATTAAGATGTCTAAAAGCTGATTTTTGCTGAATTATGCAGAATTCTGCAGTTTATGTGAGTTTTATGCACTTTCCAGCACTTGAACTATCAATAGGATTGCAGTTTTATGATCCATACTTTCCTACACACGATACTAGTGTAACTCTTGGTTTCTGGCACATTCTGTGTCTCAATACCATGTCTATCTAAGTACTGAACTCCGTCAGCATCCTTCTGATTTGTCTGATAACTGTGCTAGCTTTGTTTCGTGCATCATTTGAATCAATAAGTGTTGCATGCAATAATGATATGACATTTTGCAATATATGATGCACATGTATGTGTGATAACAATAATCAGAAATCATTCATGTCATAATTGTTAAATCAGCACAGTCATTAAGCACTAATCATTGTTTAATTATTGTACGGATACATGAAATTTTGACAATTGTCACATTCTCCCCCTGTTAAGAAAATTTCGTCCCGAAATTTTAAGCTGCGCTATTAGCTGCAAGGGAGTTAGGGCACAAATGCGGTTAGCACATCTCATTCAAAATTGGCGGTTAGCACATCTCATAATGACCAATGACGGTTAAAATTGGTTTCATCACACTAAGAATTCTAACATCACCACCTACAAAATTGGCGGTTAGCACATCTCATTCAAATACTGAGTCTACCAGGTGATTAGTCACCTATAATTCTTTTACATATTTCCTACGTACATACTATAACGTATCTTACATTCCATTTCTTACACGCAATTCCTGCATTCTATTAGTCATTTCGCCAACTTGCCGCAGTTTGGCTTTTCAAGGTCAAATGGCACTTCTTACTTATCGTAATGTATTGAAGTACACGCTCTTACTTCTTTCCTTTCATGCTTACTTGCAAGGACTTTATTACATCATTTTAATATTTCTTACCAAACCTACCTTTCTCGTCCATACTTAAGTTATTATCCGGGTCATAGCCCGTCATCCATCCTGACTCTCAAGAGTCGATTACTAACACATTTAGCACATAGCTTATACAAAACTTCTTTTATTATACTGTCACCTTCTAACTTTTACTTGCTTATATGACCTGTTCAACTCAATCATGGTCAAACCATCGAGTTTTTTCTCATGTAAACTAGTTTCAACTTTTATATCTTAAATCCGTTTCGTAGATTCGAACACATCATTCATACTTTTCGTCCCTTCTATGTTTTGAATCCGTCTCGCGGATTCAAACATTCCATTCATGCCTTTCATCCCTTGAATCCGTCTCGCGGATTCAAACATTGCATTCATATCTTTCATTCTTTGAATCCGTCTCGAGTACTCAAACAGTTCATTCATATATTGTTGATCCGTACTTTCTTACGGATTCAACATTCTTCATTCTTATTGTCACACCCCGACCACGTAAAACAACAAAACATGGCGGAAACGTCGGGGAGTGTTGTAACAGAATCATTGTTTCATAACACATGGAAACTGAAATATTGTTTTATTGATTAAAAGAGTTACAATGTCTTGACAAACAAAGAAACATAACATAAATAAATAGTCTTGCATCTTTTATTGTCGCTAAGGCCCAAGTCCGCCTAAGTGTATCTTGATAAATCCTATGCATCATATCCTGAAACACATGTGAAAATAGGTACGCCATCATAAAAATGCCTGTGAGATACATAGGTTTTGTGAAAATAGAATTCATGACTTATGTTTAAGAAAATGTTTAGTCATGAACCTTGTAATTTGCTTTGTCTTGTAAATCATTTGAAAAGTGATAAATAAACCAAATGATATATATGTATAAAAGAATAATACATGGTTAAATGAATAACCAAGAAAAATGAGTTTGTATTAGATAAGTTGTTTGTAAAACAATGTATTGTGAAAAGTATGTTATTTGTATAAAATGTTATATGTCTAAATTGAAATGGTTTAAATAACGCTACGATATGTAATACCATACAAGCACTTATATATAGGAAGTACCAGCGGCGTATCCACCATGCTTGTATTATATTACACACGCCTCGTTACATAAATCACTTACTCAAACCAAACCACCAACGTAAAATGTTTATGTATAATCAAATGTCAAAATGTTTGTGTGAAAACCATGTCTAATGTCTATGTCTAATGTAAATCATGAATTGTGTATATCAATGTCAAAATGTTTATGTCTAATGTAATTCATGAATTGTGTATATCAATGTCAAAATGTTTTTGTCTAATGTAAATCATGAATTGTGTATATCAATGTCAAAATGTTTGTGTATAATGCCAATCATGTAATGTGTATCCAAAATATCATGTATGGTAAGTGAAATATATCAACTAAACCATATGTAAAATGCACAAAACAAGGTATTGAAGTAAAACATGGTTTAAATCAAAGTTATGTTTTGTGGAACAAATTCATGCTATACTGATATGAACATCTATGCGGTATTGTGAAAATGCATACATCCAAGCCTTGTGACTGTGGCGATAAACCCCTAAACGAATTTAAAGGTCTATCTGTGTTATGTTTATCGAATTCGGTCATTCCTTCCATCCAAACATACCTAGGATGTCAGGAACGGGAGTTGTCAATTCCTATGATACCACTACCTACAAACGAATGGCGTGATCAATGTTAATGAATGTATATTGTCCCATTTGAACAAACCAAATGTCATACCAAAAATGTAAGCATGTGAAAACAATGCACTAAGTATGTAATCAAATGAACATACATAGCGTGAAATGTAATGTAAAACAATGTACTAAGTATGCACACAATGGACATACATAGCATGAAATGTAATGTAAAACGATGTACTAAGTATGCACACAATGGGCATACATAGCATGAAATGTAATGTAAATCATGTACTATAAATGTACTAATGAACATAGCAAGTATATGATGTGAAAACATGGAAAGCATGAAAGTAAACAAGTAGGCACATGAGTTTCACCCCAAAACATTTGAAAAATAGTACAAGAGGGGTCTATGTACTCACTTGAGATTGCTCAATAGTCCTTGGATAACCACCAAGCAATGCTAGAAGATCACGGAATCAAACGGTACCTAATATAGGTAACTACATTAATAAACCGGACCTAAATCGTAGGATCGGATAGAATGAGGGCTTGTAAACTAAATGAGTATGGGAACTCATGTAATATGGTTTAACAAAGCCCACATACTAAAATGAAACCTAACCTAAGTGCTTATGACCCATTACGACCCGTTTAGGTAGCTTATGCTACTTTAACGCGTCGTTCGCGTAAAACACGTTCGGAATGCCTAACTAGTCCTATGATAAGTAAAATATGCCTTAACATGTCTAATATTGTTACCAAATCAGTTTAGATACCAAAAGTTATGTTATATATGCTTAAAATGAATTTTTGCGTAAAAAGGGTATTTTGGTAATTTACCTAAGGCATATATACTACTTATCATACAACTACTCAAACGATGTGACCATAAGGTATAACCTCGGAAGGTTATTCCCTATACAACTATGGTCACCTAATGTGTTTGGTCAGATCCTAATGATTGACCAAACGGGTCGGGTTCGAAAGTATAAGCGATTGTTTAGATCGTTTACCTTAAGACCCTATATAAGCACTAAACTAAGAGTGACGAGCTAAGCATGTTAAAACATGCTTAACTAAGTTTAGAAAACAGGTTTGGTATCAAAACAAATGGTTTTGATACCTAAGAGTAGTTTGGTTACAAAATACGCAATAACACGCATTTTGGCCGAAACTACGACTTGTCACTGAGCCTAGATAACGTGGTAATCAGTAGGTATAGTCACTAGGGACTATAACCATCGTGATTACGCTCACGTTATGAAGTTCAAACGAACTTTGCATTGACCATAAACTGGTCAACGCAGAAAGTCAAACAAAGTTTGACTTTTAAAGCTAAAAATATAAAAAGAACGAAGGAACACTTACTAAGGGTCCCCGAAAGCTAATCTTGATCCAAGTAGCTCAGGTATGAAGCAATGGCTTCAACTTAGATCTTTTAGATCAGATTTTGTGGGTTTAGCAAATGAATGGGGTTGGGTATTTATAGTAAATAGACAACCGTTAGGATCGTTTCTCGTAATCCGGGCTTTAATCTCACCCCTACACTTGCTGGAATTCCCATGGAACACCAAAATGGCCCCTCATTAACATGAAGAGGCAAGTGCAATTGGGTTTGGAGGGTGTGACAGCTGGAAACAGGCTGTTTAGAAGTTTCTGAGCAACTGGGAGGTCCTTACGGACCGTAAGGGTGATGGCTTACGGTCCGTAAGCCATCATCTTTGCTTAAATGACAGATTTGGTCCCTGCAGCTCCAAACTTGGGTTTGGATGCATTTTTGACACGTTTAAGCCCCGTTAACCTCATTTCAAAGCTCTAAAATGAAGTTAAAGTATAGGGAACTTAAAATGTGCTCAAAAATATCTCGGATGTCGGTTCGTTTGGCCGTACGGTTGCGTTGTTCGGTTAATTACGACGGAAGTCGTAACGGACGCAAAAACGGTCCAAATTGCGCGACGAATGGATTTTTCTTATGCCAAACACTAAAATAAAATATTTTAGTGCTTACATAATTTTTTGGATGTCCGGATGTATTCAGAACGTAAGTTATGCGCGAAAGTGCAAACTTGTGCACTTTTTGACGCTTTTAGTCCCTGAATGACCCAAAAGTTTATTTTAGCACACCGAACCCCTCAAAGCCTATTTCTAAGCTATGTAAAAGGGTATTTATGGTATGTTTAACTCATGGTCATGTTCCGGAATGTTTGTTACAGTTCAAATCGGCATACTTTCGCAGTTTGTCGAATTTAGTCCCTGTATGCGAATAAACTTGATTTTGTCATACCAAAGCCTTCAAAACTTATTTCTAAGTTATGTAAAGGTTATTTAAGGTATGTGAAGCCTATTTCACTATTCCGAAGTGTTAGTTGCATTAAACTGGTTATATTTACGCATCAGTGCGCGTATAACCTTCCAGAAAGCGATTTAGAGCCCGAAATCGAACAAGAATTGATATGTGCAAATGATACTCATATTCGTACAAATCCCAAGTATGAAATACAATATTTCATTGGTTTGGTATTTGTTTGATGGTCGCAGTGACCCAGGTGTCACAGTCTCCCCTACTTTAGGAAATTTCGTCCTGAAATTTATTTAGAGGAAACTTGTGAGAGCTTGAAACATGAAGTTGAAAAGATCAAACAACACTGGTTAGAGTCCTGAACTTCTAGTAACTTTACAATAACATTATGCTTGCAATGTGAGAGGGACACTTATATACAAGTATATAAAGCGTCCTTGGTGCGTCCACCATACCTCTATTACATTGTTCACATTTTGTTATGGTTGTCACTATCGGTTCTTACACATAATAAGTCTTACCGAGGTTTCCGTGCACTGAACTTCGCAATTATGTATGCATCCATAATTACGTAATTCCTTGCATAGTCACGTAGTGCATCTTATAATGTGTAGGGAAAGCAATGAACGAGCTTGTGATGATTGTGACTAGACCACCATAGGGTCCTTTTAATTAAATCAATAAATGATTTATATAGACTACCAAGGAGTCTGTTTAGCTACATCAGCGCATGTCATTTTTAACCAGATTCTGATTCAATCTTTTTGACTAGACCCCTAGGAGGGTCTCTTATGAATCATGGAGTGGTACTATATAATCCAAGGGTCTTAACTAACACGTAGAAGCCCAATAAGGATTTAGGGTAGTACCTTTTTGAATATCCTTCTACGAATCCCTCATATGAAGATACGAAAGGTTCTACGAGGATTTAGATAACGAATATCCAGAGTATACAAAAACACAAAAATGCATAAAAGAAAACACAAAATGCATAAACACATAATCACATAATTGTTTAACTTGATTTTAGATTTGTTATCATTTTGTTAATTTGTTCTGCTAACTGTGCACATGTATTCAAAGCACACCAGGTATCCAATCAGTGGATTTTGATTGGTGCTTTAAATATTTCTAAGAATCTAACTATAAAGATAGAAAGATCTTTTAAAGGAAAAATTCGATTTCGATTATAAGGAACCGAAATGTTCGAATTAAGGTACACAAGGAATCCAATTAAGGACTCTGATTTGAATGATAATCATCCACAAAGGTCTAATTGTGAAGATAAAAAGATCCCATATTGATTTTAGAAGTTGAAGATGTTTTGAAACCTTGCACTAGATGTGCTTAAGTCAAAACATGAAGTAAAAATGCTTATGAAGTTGAGATGCTAGATATGTCAAGGCGACATATGAAGCAGAATTTGGAGGTTAAGTCAATGTATGAGAAAAAAAAATATTTTTGAAAATTATGCATGGAGCTCAAAAAATGTGTTCAATGTTTTTTGAAACCTTATATATAATACCTTTGAAATCATAAAGTAGGTGTATTAGGTAGGTATATATTTAAAAAAAAATTGTTTTAAAATCATGCGAGATGAATTTTGAAATTATGCATAAGGTTTTTTTTTTTTTTGAAAACATGAATGATGCTTTTCGAAATCATGCTGTGTTAATATTGTTTTTAGACTATATGAAACATTTTGAAATTATGAAGGTTGTTTTTTTTGAAAACATAGCCAATGTTTTTGAAATAACATAGACAATGCATTTGAAAAAAAATGTTTTCAAACTATATGAAATGTTTTGAGATCATGAAGATTGTTTTTGAAATACTTGTACTGTGTATGTTGAAAAATCAAAACGTAATGGGTATGAGATTTGAAAATACCCTTAGTTATCTAACCAAGGATTCAAAGGCACAGATGTGCAGAAGCATGATTACTCATAATGTCGCTTTATTTCTTGTACTTCGTTTCTTAGAATGAAACGAGTACTTAGAATTTTCTATGGGAATCATGAGTAAACACAAGAATGGGAAATATTCACAAGAGTAGTTTGTAAGGAACATAGTTCCTTAATGTAGGTATTATAGGGAAATGCCATACACACATGTAACTACACTTGTATATCAGAATTTGTGATCAACGATTTATTTATAAACAAAACTGATTGTTTCACATTACAAGAAAAACAAAGAAATAAAAGCATAAGATTTAAAACAGTAACATCTTATACTCAGCCAAATGCTCATCCGTGGGTCAGATTTGCATTGACAATCTTTGTTCTCTTATTCCTAAAATAGTTCATCTCGCCGTAGTTGTACCAAGTACCAGATGGTAAACGAGCTGGAGCAGGGTTAACTTGGGGTTGGTTTGGACCACCTTGGATTGGGTTGAATTGGCAAGCATTTGCCAGGTGACCGAGTCGTCCACATGATGCACACAGACGACACGACAGGTAAGCTCGGTGAGGTGCATTACACTTGTTGCACATCAGTGCAGTACCGGCATAAGGTTTCCTAGCAGGAGGTTGAGCAGCAACAAGGTTTATAACAGCTTTGTTTTGGATAGCAAAGCGGCATATGTTAACCAAATGTCCCCGCCGTCCATAGTAGGTACATTTGAAGCAGGGTAAGAGGTTTGAATGATGACGGTTGCATCGTTTGCACCATGGGGCAGCTCCTAAGTATGGCTTCCTAGCTGGTGGCGCCGCCACTTGGCTAGGTTCCGCTTGATTAGGTGTAACTGCTGCGGGTTTCCTTGAAGCCTTACGCTTCCTTGATTTTGGTGCAGGCTTGACTTCTGCTTCCTTCGATGTCTCTTGAGTGGCTTCATTGTTGAGACGAGACATGGCAATGCCTAAATCCACAGTCTTCAGAATCACTTCGCCTATTTGCTGGGTAAATTTGGCTGTTTGCTCGGACATTTGACCGTGGCTGAGAGGAAAAGACATTCTAGAAGAAAATGAAAGACATAGGAAGAAACAAGTGAAATGTTATCAGAAAATCAAAACAAAATGGCAACGCATAAAATTGCGATCATTTGTTTGTTACCTAAGGCAAACAAATGAGACGGTGACTAATCAAAGTAAACAGGTCATATTAATGTATTACTGAAGACATGCTCGACTATAAGTGAACACTCACCCCAAGAGTTCCCAGGTAAGAGTTACTGGTCCGATTCTGCGGATTTGTACGAACACTCTAGCCTTAGACAGAAAACTCAGAGTACAGGTATTCACCCTTCCAGTTTGCACGTGTTCACATTAAAAGACCCAAACTTTGACGAGATTTTGAAAATTTTAAAGGTTCAAAACCTTACAATAAATCATCCTAGAACAGATGATTGATTTTCAAAGCGGTTTTTGAAATTTGTGTTCTTGTTGTGGTTGTCACTTAAGGATAGGTGACGGTATTGTTTTATGACTAAACGCAAGTAAACTCGCGGTAGGGTCCTAGGAAGGTTATAGGCTAGGTCAAAGCATTACTAATAACCTAATTCCCTATAACCATGAGCTCTGATACCAACTTTTCTGTCACACCCCGACCACGTAAAACAACAAAACGTGGCGGAAACGTCGGGGAGTGTTGTAACAGAATCATTGTTTCATAACACATGGAAACTGAAATATTGTTTTATTGATTAAAAGAGTTACAATATCTTGACACACAAAGAAACATAACATAAATAACTAGTCTTGCATCTTTTATTGTCGCTAAGGCCCAAGTCCGCCTAAGTGTATCTTGATAAATCCTATGCATCATGTCCTGAAACACATGTGAAAATAGGTACGTCAGCATAAAAATGCCTGTGAGATACATAGGTTTTGTGAAAATAGAATTCATGACTTATGTTTAAGAAAATGTTTAGTCATGAACCTTGTAATTTGCTTTGTCTTGTAAATCATTTGAAAAGTGATAAATAAACCAAATGATATATATGTATAAAGAATAATACATGGTTAAATGAATAACCAAGAAAAATGAGTTTGTATTAGATAAGTTGTTTGTAAAACAATGTATTGTGAAAAGTATGTTATTTGTATAAAATGTTATATGTCTAAATTGAAATGGTTTAAATAACGCTACGATATGTAATACCATACAAGCACTTATATATAGGAAGTACTAGCGGCGTATCCACCATGCTTGAAATGGTCAAAATGTTTGTGTGAAAACCATGTCTAATGTCTATGTCTAATGTAAATCATGAATTGTGTATATCAATGTCAAAATGTTTATGTCTAATGTAATTCATGAATTGTGTATATCAATGTCAAAATGTTTATGTCTAATATAAATCATGAATTGTGTATATCAATGTCAAAATGTTTGTGTATAATGCCAATCATGTAATGTGTATCCAAAATATCATGTATGGTAAGTGAAATATATCAACTAAACCATATGTTGTCACACCCCCAAAATCCACCTGCGGAATACTACCGCTTGGAGGCGTGACTGACCAGGATCCAGCCACCAATCATATTGAACAAGCATGTAAGTAATATAAAAAAAAAATCCAACCAATACAATTGGTGTCTAAACAAAACATAGTTTAAGTTGCAAGCGGAAGCATAACGTTTAAAATCAAAACATAAGTTTAATTGTTTCAATGTTTAACATGGCACGCAGCTGTCCATGTCCCACAACGACTCTCTTCCATGCAAGCTCCAGCTAAGTACCTATTGTCCTGCAAAGCATGTAGTAACGAGTCAACAACAAGTTGAGTGAGTTCACGGTTGGGTGTTCGTTTTAAGTTGTTTCGAAAACAGTTTCCTTTATCTGGCATCCTGCCGTGGGGGTTACCCCATAGTTAAAAAACGTGACTTGTTTTTTCCCGGTTACTCTGGCAATCCAGCCGTGGGGGCTACCCCGTGTTAGTTATCTGGCATTTCGGCCGTGGGGGCTACCCCATGTATACACTAGACTCGTTACCATATCGACTGCTGACTGTAGTCATGTTTATGTGCCCTGAAACTGTCAATGTCTATCATCATTGATTTGCCCCAGATCCATTAGTTCACGCCTGTCCTCTGCGGCACGGTGTGAGGTTTGTCAGACCTAAATAGCGCTATCTAACTAATGACCCGCTCGCCATTGGCCCGACGATTAAGTCGATATAAAAAGGAGGGACTTCGTGATAGAGTTTTGGTCTAGTACGATTTATCTGTCCATGAGGACGAGGAATTACATTCCTGAACCAATGCTGTCCTACCCAAGGAGGACGAGGAACCCCTGTACCTTAACCCCATTCCCAATCCCCTGGGAATCCCATGCTTTGTAGAGGGTGTGAACTCACCTTGGTTTGCTCGGCAGATACATAGAAAGGTCTATCGAGTTGTAAGTGGTCAACTACGTCCTAACATAGATACCATTCAAGTCAGGTTCAAACCAAGTAGTGCACGTATTTTCTACACGTATTCATATACAAGTAACGATCATGGCATACTCGTCTATCATGGCAGTTCATCAACAGTTCGCAATAAGTTCCACAGTAACATTTATGTAACAACCAAAGTCTAAGTGTGCGGCCCAAACAGTTGGGCTCGTGATAGCATGCAGGTCCAAAACAGTGCACGACATACACAATTAACAATACACAGAAAGTCCATACATTCGGCCCACTGACTTAGGCCCGTAACTATGCAAGTCCAATCCGGCGAGTGTGCGTACTTGGTCTCGAGTCGAGACTGTGCGGTCTCGAGTCGAGACTGTGCGGTCTCGAGTCGAGACTGTGCGATCTCGGTTAAAGCCTATGAGTTCTTGAGTCATGCATGAACTAGTCGAGACTCGGTGATCTCGAGTCGTAACCGGACCCGTAACCGAAGTCTCGAGTCATGCTGTTTTGTGTTGAGGTTGTGTGGTCTCGAGTCGAGACTATGGGTTCCCAACTCGCAACCTGAGTCGCAAACTGTAGTCTCGGGTTATCATGTTCATGGTTTCGAGTCGAAACCAGAGGTCTCGACTGGACATCAGCTGATTTGACCAGAGGTCTCGACTGGACATCAGCTGATTTCTACACAGTGTACTATCCAATAGAGTTTTGATTTCATGATATGGTGTACTATCCAATGGTAGAGCACAAACATGTTCCCTTGTCTAACTATTTACTAAAATGGATCAAACAAGTATTTTTCAAATATTCATAACACATTCATATCATATTCATGTTGTTCTTCATGTATTCAAGTCATGTTCATGTTGATCATTCAACTTGTTCATCATATTAGGGTTTTAGCATTAATCACAACCATAAAATGAACAACAATCAAAACACTTGAACATACTCATCTAATGGTTTCAAATCATAACATAACAACTCAAACTCGGCTCTACACTAATCCAATTAACATGATACTATCTAATATACATATGCAAGCCGGTTTCATGAACATCCACATTTAATGGTTTGAATCACATTTAGACACAAGATATCATGAGCTCATTATGCAACATATCCGAAATCAAAACATGTGAACTCTGGGCCGCGACGTGAGTTCCAACGAACTTGAACGAGAGGTATTCTAGTACTCTTGAGGACCTTAACATCCCGGTCCGTGATTTCAACTGGTTCCTCGACGAATCGTAACTGCTCATCGATAGTGAGTTCCTTCAGAGGAACTATGTGGGTCTCATCTGACAGACACTTCTTCAGATTTGACACGTGGAAAACGTTGTGAACTGCACCGAGTTCTGCCGGTAAGTTCAGTCTGTAGGCCACCCTGCCTATTTTCTCGATGATTTCAAAAGGTCCGACGTATCGTGGGTTAAGTTTGCCTCGTTTACCAAAACGAACCACACCCTTCCAGGGTGAAACTTTGAGTAGTACCCGCTCCCCAACCTGGAGCTCTAGTGGTTTCCTGCCCTTATCGGTGTAGACTTTCTGACGGTCACGAGCTGCCGCCATGCGTTTTCGTATTTGAGCAATTCGTTCAGTTGTGTCTACTACATGTTCTGGACCAGTGATCTGACTATCCCCCACCTCTGCCCAACAAAGAGGTGACCGGCATTTACGCCCATACAATGCCTCAAACGGAGCAGCTTTAATGCTGGTGTGGTAGCTGTTATTGTACGAGAATTCCACAAGTGGCAGATGCTTTTCCCAGCTGTTGCCAAAGTCGATTACACACGCACGAAGCATGTCTTCTAAGGTCTGAATAGTGCGCTCAGACTGCCCGTCCGTCTGAGGGTGATACGCTGTGCTCATGTCTAACCGCGAGCCAAAGGACTTATGCATTGCTTGCCACAGCTCTGAAGTAAAACGTGCATCTCGATCCGAGATGATAGAGGTGGGTACCCCGTGCCTCGAAACAACTTCCTTGAGGTATACCTCTGCAAGAGTGGAGAATTTATCCGTCTCCTTGATAGCCAGGAAGTGTGCAGATTTTGTGAGTCGATCCACGATCACCCAAATAGTATCGTTACCTCGTTGAGATCTAGGCAGGCCGGTAACAAAATCCATGGAAATTTGCTCCCTTTTCCATTGCGGTATCTCTGGTTGTTGGAGTAGGCCTGAGGGTTTCTGGTATTCAGACTTGACTCTCGCACAAGTCAAACACTTGCTGACGTAAGTTGCTATGTGGGCCTTCATGCTAGGCCACCAATACGTAGTTTTGATATCGTGGTACATCTTATCCGAACCAGGGTGTACCGAGTAGCGAGACTTGTGTGCTTCATCCATCACAAGCCCTCGTAAGTTGCCATAGAGTGGGACCCAAATGCGTCCCGTTACGTAGTAAGCACCGTCTTCCTTTTGTTCTAAGCGTTGCCTTGAGCCGCGTAGGGCGTCAGCCCTGACGTTTTCTGGTTTCAATGCTTCTACTTGCACGTCTCGTATTTGGGAAGGAAGACTAGAATGTATAGTGAGTTGTAAAGCTCGCACGCGCTTAGGCACGGTGTCCTTTCGACTGAGGGCGTCGGCCACAACATTGGCCTTGCCCGGGTGATACCTGATCGAGCACTCGTAGTCATTCAGTAGTTCGACCCATCGTCGCTGTCGCATATACAGTTCTTTCTGTTTGAAGATGTGCTCGAGGCTCCTGTGGTCGGTGTAGATGGCACACTTGGTACCGTACAGGTAATGTCGCCATATCTTAAGTGCAAAAACAACAGCTCCCAGCTCTAAATCGTGTGTAGTGTAGTTCCTTTCATGAACTTTAAGCTGGCGTGAAGCGTAAGCTATAACTTTATCTCGTTGCATCAATACACAACCAAGACCCTGAATTGATGCGTCGCAGTAAACCACAAAGTCGTCTGTGCCCTCGGGCAAGGAAAGGATAGGTGCACTGCAAAGTCTATCCTTTAAATGCTGAAATGCTAACTCCTGTATATTTCCCCATCGATAAACAATGCCTTTCTGCGTTAGTGAGGTGAGAGGCTGTGCAATCTTGGAAAAATCCTTAATGAACCTCCTGTAGTAACCTGCCAAACCCAAGAATTGGCGAATTTCCTTTGGTGTACGAGGTGCAGGCCAGTTCTTAATCGAGTCTACCTTGGATGGATCAACGTGAATCCCATCCTTGTTTACCACGTGGCCTAGGAAATGGACTTCTCGAAGCCAGAAGTCGCATTTCGAGAACTTTGCATAGAGCTGTTCTGTTCGAAGGAGTTCCAGAATGAGTCACAGATGTTGCTCGTGTTCCTCCGGACTCTTAGAATAGATCAGGATGTCGTCGATGAAGACTATAATGAACTTGTCCAGATAAGGCTTGCACACTCGATTCATCAAGTCCATGAAGACCGCTGGTGCGTTCGTCAGCCCAAAAGGCATAACCAAAAACTCATAGTGGCCATATCGAGTTCTAAAAGCTGTTTTAGAGACATCCTCTTCTCGGACTCTCAACTAGTGATATCCTAATCTCAAATCAATCTTTGAATAGTAGCTCGACCCCTGCAGCTGGTCGAACAAGTCGTCAATGCGTGGTAGAGGATAACGATTCTTCACCGTCACCTTGTTGAGTTCCCTGTAGTCGATGCACATTCTGAAGGTACCGTATTTCTTCTTCACGAAAAGCACTGGAGCTCCCCAGGGCGATGAGCTAGGATGAATAAAACCCTTATCCAAGAGTTCTTGCAGTTGCGTAGAGAGTTCTTCCAACTCTGATGGAGCTAAGCGATAAGGTGCTCGAGCTATAGGTGCAGCTCCAGGAGCTAGTTCAATCTGAAACTCGACTTGGCGATGAGGCGGAAGACCAGGTAGTTCCTCCGGAAATACCTCAGGATAGTCGCGTACAATCGGAAAATCCTCTATCTTCTTTTCTTTCTCCGAGGTGTCAGTAACGAGAGCCAAAATGGCAGTGTGGCCCTTTCGCAAGCACTTTTGGGCCTTAAGGAGAGAGATGATGTTCTCAACAGCACTCCTCTTGTCGCCATGAATCATGAGAGGTTCACTACCGGAACCTGGAATACGAACAACCTTCTCGTTGCAAAGAATCTCTGCTCGATGTTGGGATAACCAATCCATCCCAATGACAACGTCGAAACTACCCAAGACGATAGGAATAAGGTCGATAGAGAAGGTCTGGTTAGCAAGAACAAGTTTACAACCTTTGACTACGTGTGTGGCTTCTAAACTCTTACCGTTTGCTAGCTCTACAGTGTGTTTGTTGTTCAAAGGTGTTGGAATACGCTTAAGCATTCGACTAACTTCTAGTGACATGTAGCTAGTATCGGCACCCGAATCAAATAAAACTGTAACATAAAAGTCGTCGAGAAGGAACTTACCCGCTACAACATTGGGGTCATTCCTTGCTTCACCTTGGCCAATCACGAACGCCCGCCCCCTGGCACCATTGTTGTTGTTGTTCCCATTGTTACCATTCCCCTGATTGTTGTTATTGTTGTTGTTGTTGTTCTGGTTCCTGTTCGGTTGGGGACAGTCTCTCTTGAAGTGGCCCTCAGCTCCACACTGAAAGCACCCTTTGTTATCACCCTGCTGCGGCTGCTGGCGTTGGTTCTGTTGAGCTTGCTGACGATTCTGATTGGCGGGATATAAGCTCCTGCAATCCTTCGCAGCGTGACCTGGCTTGTTGTACCGATGACAGTTGCCCCTGGTGCATGGCCCGCTGTGGTGCAGGCTGTAGCGATTGCACTTGGGGTGATTCCCTTTGTACCCACCATGACTTTGACCACCAGATGATTGCTGACTAGGGCTCTTGTAGTCTTCAGTCTTTCTCTGCTGGGACTGAGACTGAACAGAAGTTGAACCCTTACTTGAAGCCCCGTCCCATTTCCGTTTGTTGTCACTAGGGACACCTGAAGTAGTTGCAGCACCTATGCGTTTTGGTAACCTGTTCTACTCCACCGCTTGGTCAGTAAGGCGGTGGGCCAACTGAACTACCTGCTGGATAGTGGCGAGGTTTGTTGAAGTCACATGGCTTTGGATCTCTGGCACCAAGCCCTTGAGAAAGAGTTCAATTCTCTTAAATGGAGGGTCCACCATAGTAGGACACAGTAAGGCAAGCTCATTCGATCTCTTAGTGTACGCCTCAATCTCTGACCCCGTCATCTTGAGGTTGAAGAACTCGACTTCCAGCTTATGAATGTCATCCCGACTGCAGTATTCTTCCTTGATCATTTCCTTAAAAGTTTCCCATGGGGTGGCGTTGGCAGCAACCAACCCCAGCATTTGGACCTGAGCGTTCCACCATGTGAGGGCTAAACCCTCGAGAGTACCGGTAGCATACTTCACTCTGCGCGCCTCAGGGCATTCACATATTTCGAAAACTGACTCGAGCTTCTCAAACCAGTGGAGGAGACCTACGGCTCCTTCAGTGCCGCTAAAAGTAGTTGGTCGGCAGTCCATGAAAGTTTTAAAAGTACACACAGGTGGCTGAACATGTTGACCTATCGAGGGTGAAAGAAAAGACAGAGTTTAACACAAAGGTTGGTTCACGAGAGTAGGATCTAAAGATCCTAGAATGAGTTTGGACTGCAGGATATACCTCCTGCGTGTGCAGCTGCAAGTGCCGCAGCAACTCGTTCGTTAATCAGAGCCGTCAACTGGGCTTGTGTCAGGTTAACGCGTCCAGACATGATCTTCATATCAAGAGGAACGTGAGTGAGAGAGGTTCGCAAAAATGCGATGACAGGAGGGAGTAAGCATACACGTGTTCAAGCAACAGTAGTTATACTAATCAAGCATACCATGAGCAATGTACCATGTAACTAATAAGTAGGCAATATACCCATAGATCATATCACCTAGAATGTCGAGCCTTGCATGTGGAGTGAAGCGTCGTTGTGGACCGTTGAGCACTGTACCGGTTATAATCTGATTTTAGTAAAACCTTCCCCTTATTAAAACCAAGTTCTCTATAACCAATGGCTCTGATACCAATCTGTCACACCCCCAAAATCCACCTGCGAAATACTACCGCTTGGAGGCGTGACTGACCAGGATCCAGCCACCAATCATATTGAACAAGCATGTAAGTAATATAAAAAAAAAATCCAACCAATACAATTGGTGTCCAAACAAAACATAGTTTAAGTTGCAAGCGGAAGCATAACGTTTAAAATCAAAACATAAGTTTAATTGTTTCAATGTTTAACATGGCACGCAGCTGTCCATGTCCCACAACGACTCTCTTCCATGCAAGCTCCAGCTAAGTACCTATTGTCCTGCAAAGCATGTAGTAACGAGTCAACAACAAGTTGAGTGAGTTCACGGTTGGGTGTTCGTTTTAAGTTGTTTCGAAAACAGTTTCCTTTATCTGGCATCCTGCCGTGGGGGTTACCCCATAGTTAAAAAACGTGACTTGTTTATTCCCGGTTACTCTGGCAATCCAGCCGTGGGGGCTACCCCGTGTTAGTTATCTGGCATTTCGGCCGTGGGGGCTACCCCATGTATACACTAGACTCGTTACCATATCGACTGCTGACTATAGTCATGTTTATGTGCCCTGAAACTGTCAATGTCTATCATCATTGACGTGCCCCAGATCCATCAGTTCACGCCCGTCCTCTGCGGCACGGTGTGAGGTTTGTCAGACCTAAATAGCGCTATCTAACTAATGACCCGCTCGCCATTGGCCCGACGATTAAGTCGATATAAAAAGGAGGGACTTCGTGATAGAGTTTTGGTCTAGTACGAGTTATCTGTCCATGAGGACGAGGAATTACATTCCTGAACCAATGCTGTCCTACCCAAGGAGGACGAGGAACCCCTGTTCCTTAACCCCATTCCCAATCCCCTGGGAATCCCATGCTTTGTAGAGGGTGTGAACTCACCTTGGTTTGCTCGGCAGATACACAGAAAGGTCTATCGAGTTGTAAGTGGTCAACTACGTCCTAACATAGATACCATTCAAGTCAGGTTCAAACCAAGTAGTGCACGTATTTTCTACACGTATTCATATACAAGTAACGATCATGGCATACTCGTCTATCATGGCAGTTCATCAACAGTTCGCAATAAGTTCCACAGTAACATTTATGTAACAACCAAAGTCTAAGTGTGCAGCCCAAACAGTTGGGCTCGTGATAGCATGCAGGTCCAAAACAGTGCACGACATGCACAATTAACAATACACAGAAAGTCCATACATTCGGCCCACTAACTTAGGCCCGTAACTATGCAAGTCCAATCCGGCGAGTGTGCGTACATGGTCTCGAGTCGAGACTGTGTGATCTCGGTTAAAGCCTATGAGTTCTCGCGTCATGCATGAACTAGTCGAGACTCGGTGATCTCGAGTCGTAACCGGACCCGTAACCGGAGTCTCGAGTCATGCTGTTTTGTGTTGAGGTTGTGTGGTCTCGAGTCGAGACTATGGGTTCCCGACTCGCAACCTGAGTCGCAAACTGTAGTCTCGGGTTATCATGTTCATGGTTTCGAGTCGAAACCCGAGGTCTCGACTGGACATCAGCTGATTTCTACACAGTGTACTATCCAATAGAGTTTTGATTTCATGATATGGTGTACTATCCAATGGTAGAGCACAAACATGTTCCCTTGTCTAACTATTTACTAAAATGGATCAAACAAGTATTTTTCAAATATTCATAACACATTCATATCATATTCATGTTGTTCTTCATGTATTCAAGTCATGTTCATGTTGATCATTCAACTTGTTCATCATATTAGGGTTTTTAGCATTAATCACAACCATAACGTGAACAACAATCAAAACACTTGAACATACTCATCTAATGGTTTCAAATCATAACATAACAACTCTAACTCGGCTCTACACTAATCCGATTAACATGATACAAACTAATATACATATGCAAGCCGGTTTCATGAACATCCACATTTAATGGTTTGAATCACATTTAGACACAAGATATCATGAGCTCATTATGCAACATATCCGAAATCAAAACATGTTAGCCGAATAACATCATATGAAATAAACACCTAGCATGCATCACCAACCTATATCATTACACATCAACACCTTTAATCATGTATAAATATGTATTTGCAAAGAAATCACTAACCGGTTCAAGTGTGGGTTCGAAGGTGTGAAGTAGTAATGGATGAAGCTTCCAAATGTGTGTGTGTAAGCCGATCCGAGAGCTCCTAATGTTGCCGGTTTGAATCCGAGAATGAGGGAAGAGGGTTTGTGTTTCTAGGGTTTTAGTGATGAAGGGAGAGTGTGTGTGGAAATGTTGCAAATGATACAAAAAGGCAAGGTTGGTCACTCTTGTGGGTTTTATACTCGGACCGAGTTGGTGCACCCTAGTGGGTCTCGGGTGGATTAGATGAGGTGCGGCCCAACCGGCCCAACTATTACATTATTCACTCGAGACCGCATGGTCTCGAGTCGGGTTCTTGTGTCTCGGGTCGCATACATTCAAGCATACATATAAACATAACACATAATCACATAATTTCACTTAGGTCATTCATTGAACTAACAAGTTAACTAATCACACAACGTTCAAGCAAGTTACACCAAGATACAGCGAAAGGTTCTAAATTTCGAGTTGTCACATATGTAAAATGCACAAAACAAGGTATTGAAGTAAAACATGGTTTAAATCAAAGTTATGTTTTGTGGAACAAATTCATGCTATACTGATATGAACATCTATGCGGTATTGTGAAAATGCATACATCCAAGCCTTGTGACTGTGGCGATAAACCCCTAAACGAATTTAAAGGTCTATCTGTGTTATGTTTATCGAATTCGGTCATTCCTTCCATCCAAACATACCTAGGATGTCAGGAACGGGAGTTGTCAATTCCATCCAAACGTTCGGAATGCCTAACTAGTCCTATGATAAGTAAAATATGCCTTAACATGTCTAATATTGTTACCAAATCAGTTTAGATACCAAAAGTTATGTTATATATGCTTAAAATGAATTTTTGCGTAAAAAGGGTATTTTGGTAATTTACCTAAGGCATATATACTACTCCCTCCGTCTGATTAAATGTGTCTTATTTTGAATTTTCAAAGTCTTTATTTATAAACTTTGACTTTAATTATATATTTTTTGTGTTATATAAAACTTGAAAAAAATTAACCCGATAAAAACACTTGTAAAACACACTCAAATCATATAACTTTCATCAAGTATTATCTAACACAAACAAAATTATTTAAGGTCAAAGTTTATAAATAAAGACTTTGAAAATTCAAAATAGGACACTTTTAATGGGACGGAGGTAGTACTTATCATACAACTACTCAAACGATGTGACCATAAGGTATAACCTCGGAAGGTTATTCCCTATACAACTATGGTCACCTAATGTGTTTGGTCGGATCCTAATGATCGACCAAACGGGTCGGGTTCGAAAGTATAAGCGATTGTTTAGATCGTTTACCTTACGACCCTATATAAGCACTAAACTAAGAGTGACGAGCTAAGCATGTTAAAAAATGCTTAACTAAGTTTAGAAAACGGGTTTGGTATCAAAACAAACGGTTTTGATACCTAAGAGTAGTTTGGTTACAAAATACGCAATAACACGCATTTTGGCCGAAACTACGACTCGTCACTGAGCCTAGATAACGTGGTAATCAGTAGGTATAGTCACTAGGGACTATAACCATCTTGATTACGCTCACGTTATGAATTTCAAACGAACTTTGCATTGACCATAAACTGGTCAACGTAGAAAGTCAAACAAAGTTTGACTTTTAACGCTAAAAGTATAAAAAGAACGAAGGAACACTTACTAAGGGTCCCCGAAAGCTAATCTTGATCCAAGTAGCTCAGGTATGAAGCAATGGCTTCAACTTAGATCTTTTAGATCAGATTTTGTGGGTTTAGCAAATGAATGGGGTTGGGTATTTATAGTAAATGGACAACCGTTAGGATCGTTTCTCGTAATCCGGGCTTTAATCTCACCCCTACACTTGTTGGAATTCCCATGGAACACCAAAATGGCCCCTCATTAACATGAAGAGGCAAGTGCAATTGGGTTTGGAGGGTGTGACAGCTGGAAACATGATGTTTAGAAGTTTCTGAGCACCTGGGAGGTCCTTACGGACCGTAAGGGTGATGGCTTACGGTCCGTAAGCCATCATCTTTGCTTAAATGACAGATTTGGTCCCTGCAGCTCCAAACTTGGTTTTCGATGCATTTTTGACACGTTTAAGCCCCGTTAACCTCATTTCAAAGCTCTAAAATGAAGTTAAAGTATAGGGAATTTAAAATGTGCTCAAAAATATCTCGGATGTCGGTTCGTTTGGCCGTACGGTTGCGTTGTTCGGTTAATTACGACGGAAGTCGTAACGGACGCAAAAACGGTCCAAATTGCGCGACGAATGGATTTTTCTTATGCCAAACACTAAAATAAAATATTTTAGTGCTTACATAAATTTTTGGATGTCCGGATGTATTCAGAACGTAAGTTATGCGCGAAAGTGCAAACTTGTGCACTTTTTGACGCTTTTAGTCCCTGAATGACCCAAAAGTTTATTTTAGCACACCGAACCCCTCAAATCCTATTTCTATGCTATGTAAAGGGTATTTATGGTATGTTTAACTCATGGTCATGTTCCGAAATGTTTGTTACAGTTCAAATCGGCATACTTTCGCAGTTTGTCGAATTTAGTCCCTGTATGCGAATAAACTTGATTTTGTCATACCAAAGCCTTCAAAACTTATTTCTAAGTTATGTAAAGGTTATTTAAGGTATGTGAAGCCTATTTCACTATTCCGGAGTGTTAGTTGCATTAAACTGGTTATATTTAGGCATCAGTGCGCGTATAACCTTCCAGAAAGCGATTTAGAGCCCGAAATCGAACAAGAATTGATATGTGCAAATGATACACATATTCGTACAAATCCCAAGTATGAAATACAATATTTCATTGGTTTGGTATTTGTTTGATGGTCGCAGTGACCCAGGTGTCACAGTCTCCCCTACTTTAGGAAATTTCGTCCCGAAATTTATTCAGAGGAAACTTGTGAGAGCTTGAAACATGAAGTTGAAAAGATCAAACAACACTGGTTAGAGTCCTGAACTTCTAGTAACTTTACAATAACATTATGCTTGCAATGTGAGAGGGACACTTATATACAAGTATATAAAGCGTCCTTGGTGCGTCCACCATACCTCTATTACATTGTTCACATTTTGTTATGGTTGTCACTATCGGTTCTTACACATAATAAGTCTTACCGAGGTTTCCGTGCACTGAACTTCGCAATTATGTATGCATCCATAATTACGTAATTCCTTGCATAGTCACGTAGTGCATCTTATAATGTGTAGGGAAAGCAATGAACGAGCTTGTGATGATTGTGACTAGACCAGCATAGGGTCCTTTTAATTAAATCGATAAATGATTTAAATAGACTACCAAGGAGTCTGTTTAGCTACATCAGCGCATGTCATTTTTAACCAGATTCTGATTCAATCTTTTTGACTAGACCCCTAGGAGGGTCTCTTATGAATCATGGAGTGGTACTATATAATCCAAGGGTCTTAACTAACATGTAGAAACCCAATAAGGATTTAGGGTAGTACCTTTTTGAATATCCTTCTACGAATCCCTCATATGAAGATACGAAAGGTTCTACGAGGATTTGGATAACGAATATCCAGAGTATACAAAAACACAAAAATGCATAAAAGAAAACACAAAATGCATAACCACATAATCACATAATTGTTTAACTTGATTTTAGATTTGTTATCATTTTGTTAATTTGTTCTGCTAACTGTGCACATGTATTCAAAGCACACCAGGTATCCAATCAGTGGATTTTGATTGGTGCTTTAAATATTTCTAAGAATCTAACTATAAAGATAGAAAGATCTTTTAAAGGGAAAATTTGATTTCGATTATAAGGAACCGAAATGTTCGAATTAAGGTACACAAGGAATCCAATTAAGGACTCTGATTTGAATGATAATCATCCACAAGGGTCTAATTGTGAAGATAAAAAGATCCCATATTGATTTTAGAAGTTGAAGATGTTTTGAAACCTTGCACTGGATGTGGTTATGTCAAAACATGAAGTAAAAATGCTTATGAAGTTGAGATGCTAGATATGTCAAGGCGACATATGAAGCAGAATTTGGAGGTTAAGTCAATGTATGAGAAAAAAAAATATTTTTGAAAATTATGCATGGAGGTCAAAAAATGTGTTCAATGTTTATATATAATACCTTTGAAAACATAAAGTAGGTGTATTAGGTCGGTATATATTTATAAAAAAAATTGTTTTAAAATCATGCGAGATGAATTTTGAAATTATGCATAAGGTTTTTTTTTTTTTTTTGAAAACATGAATGATGCTTTTCGAAATCATGCACTTGATAAGAAAAGGTACTGTGTTAATATTGTTTTCAGACTATATGAAACATTTTGAAATTATGAAGGTTGTTTTTTTGAAAACATAGCCAATGTTTTTGAAATAACATAGACAATGCATTTGAAAAAAATTGTTTTCAAACTATATGAAATGTTTTGAGATCATGAAGATTGTTTTTGAAATACTTGTACTGTGTATGTTGAAAAATCAAAACGTAATGGGTATGAGATTTGAAAATACCCTTAGTTATCTAACCAAGGATTCAAAGGCACAGATGTGCAGAAGCATGATTACTCATAATGTCGCTTTATTTCTTGTACTTCGTTTCTTAGAATGAAACAAGTACTTAGAATTTTCTATGGGAATCATGAGTAAACACAAGAATGGGAAATATTCACAAGAGTAGTTTGTAAGGAACATAGTTCCTTAATGTAGGTATTATAGGGAAATGCCATACACACATGTAACTACACTTGTATATCAGAATTTGTGATTAACGATTTATTTATAAACAAAACTGATTGTTTCACATTACAAGAAAAACAAAGAAATAAAAGCATAAGATTTAAAACAGTAACATCTTATACTCAGCCAAATGCTCATCCGTGGGTCAGATTTGCATTGACAATATTTGTTCTCTTATTCCTAAAATAGTTCGTCTCGCCGTAGTTGTACCAAGTACCAGATGGTAAACGAGCTGGAGCAGGGTTGACTTGGGGTTGGTTTGGACAACCTTGGATTGGGTTGAATTGACAAGCATTTGCCAGGTGACCGAGTCGTCCACATGATGCACACAGATGACACGACAGGTAAGCTCGGTGAGGTGCATTACACTTGTTGCACATCAGTGCAGTACCGGCATAAGGTTTCCTAGCAGGAGGTTGAGCAGCAACAAGGTTTATAACAGCTTTGTTTTGGATAGCAAAGCGGCATATGTTAACCAAATGTCCCCGCCGTCCACAGTAGGTACATTTGAAGCAGGGTAAGAGGTTTGAATGATGACGGTTGCATCGTTTGCACCATGGGGCAGCTCCTAAGTATGGCTTCCTAGCTGGTGGCGCCGCCACTTGGCTAGGTTCCGCTTGATTAGGTGTAACTGCTGCGGGTTTCCTTGAAGCCTTACGCTTCCTTGATTTTGGTGCAGGCTTGACTTCTGCTTCCTTCGGTGACTCTTGAGTGGCTTCATTGTTGAGACGAGACATGGCAATGCCTAAATCTACAGTCTTCAGAATCACTTCGCCTATTTGCTTGGCAAATTTGGCTGTTTGCTCGGACATTTGACCGTGGCTGAGAGGAAAAGACATTCTAGAAGAAAATGAAAGACATAGGAAGAAACAAGTGAAATGTTATCGGAAAATCAAAACAAAATGGCAACACATAAAATTGCGATCATTTGTTTGTTACCTAAGGCAAACAAATGAGACGGTGACTAATCAAAGTAAACAGGTCATATTAATGTATTACTGAAGACATGCTTGCCTATAAGTGAACACTCACCCCAAGAGTTCCCAGGTAAGAGTGACTGGTCTGATTCTGCGGATTTGTACGAACACTCTAGCCTTAGACAGAAAACTCAGAGTACAGGTATTCACCCTTCCAGTTTGCACGTGTTCACATTAAAAGACCCAAGCTTTGACGAGATTTTGAAAATTTTGAAGGTTCAAAACCTTACAATAAATCATCCTAGAACAGATGATTGATTTTCAAAGCGGTTTTTGAAATTTGTGTTCTTGTTGTGGTTGTCACTTAAGGATAGGTGACGGCATTGTTTTATGACTAAAAGCAAGTAAACTCGCGTTAGGGTCCTAGGAAGGTTATAGACTAGGTCAAAGCATTACTAATAACCTAATTCCCTATAACCATGAGCTCTGATACCAACTTTTCTGTCACACCCCGACCACGTAAAACAACAAAACGTGGCGGAAACGTCGGGGAGTGTTGTAACAGAATCATTGTTTCATAACACATGGAAACTGAAATATTGTTTTATTGATTAAAAGAGTTACAATGTCTTGACAAACAAAGAAACATAACATAAATAACTAGTCTTGCATCTTTTATTGTCGCTAAGGCCCAAGTCCGCCTAAGTGTATCTTGATAAATCCTATGCATCATGTCCTGAAACACATGTGAAAATATGTACGTCAGCATAAAAATGCCTGTGAGATACATAGGTTTTGTGAAAATAGAATTCATGACTTATGTTTAAGAAAATGTTTAGTCATGAACCTTGTAATTTGCTTTGTCTTGTAAATCATTTGAAAAGTGATAATTAAACCAAATGATATATATGTATAAAAGAATAATACATGGTTAAATGAATAACCAAGAAAAATGAGTTTGTATTAGATAAGTTATTTGTAAAACAATGTATTGTGAAAAGTATGTTATTTGTATAAAATGTTATATGTCTAAATTGAAATGGTTTAAATAACGCTACGATATGTAATACCATACAAGCACTTATATATAGGAAGTACCAGCGGTGTATCCACCATGCTTGTATCATATTACACACACCTCGTTACTTAAATCACTTACTGAAACCAAACCACCAACGTAAAATGTTTATGTATAATCAAATGTCAAAATGTTTGTGTGAAAACCATGTCTAATGTCTATGTCTAATGTAAATCATGAATTGTGTGTATCAATGTCAAAATGTTTATGTCTAATGTAATTCATGAATTGTGTATATCAATGTCAAAATGTTTATGTCTAATGTAAATCATGAATTGTGTATATCAATGTCAAAATGTTTGTGTATAATGCCAATCATGTAATGTGTATCCAAAATATCATGTATGGTAAGTGAAATATATCAACTAAACCATATGTAAAATGCACAAAACAAGGTATTGAAGTAAAACATGGTTTAAATCAAAGTTATGTTTTGTGGAACAAATGCATGCTATACTGATATGAACATCTATGCGGTATTGTGAAAATGCATACATCCAAGCCTTGTGACTGTGGCGATAAACCCCTAAACGAATTTAAAGGTCTATCTGTGTTATGTTTATCGAATTCGGTCATTCCTTCCATCCAAACATACCTAGGATGTCAGGAACGGGAGTTGTCAATTCCTATGGTACCACTACCTACTAACGAATGGCGTGATCAATGTTAATGAATGTATATTGTCCCTTTTGAACAAACCAAATGTCATACCAAAAATGTAAGCATGTGAAAACAATGCACTAAGTATGTAATCAAATGAACATACATAGCGTGAAATGTAATGTAAAACAATGTACTATGTACTCACTTGAGATTGCTCAATAGTCCTAGGATAACCATCAAGCAATGCTAGAAGATTACGGAATCAAACGGTACCTAATATAGGTAACTACATTAATAAACCGGAGCTAAATCGTAGGATCGGATAGAATGAGGGCTCGTAAACTAAATGAGTATGGGAACTCATGTAATATGGTTTAACAAAGCCCACATACTAAAATGAAACCTAACCTAAGTGCTTACGACCCATTACGACCCGTTTAGGTAGCTTATGCTACTTTAACGCGTCGTTCGCATAAAACACGTTCGGAATGCCTAACTAGTCCTATGATAAGTAAAATATGCCTTAACATGTCTAATATTGTTACCAAATCAGTTTAGATACCAAAAGTTATGTTATATATGCTTAAAATGAATTTTTGCGTAAAAAGGGTATTTTGGTAATTTACCTAAGGCATATATACTACTTATCATACAACTACTCAAACGATGTGACCATAAGGTATAACCTCGGAAGGTTATTCCCTATACAACTATGGTCATCTAATGTGTTTGGTCGGATACTAATGATCGACCAAACGGGTCGGGTTCGAAAGTATAAGCGATTGTTTAGATCGCTTACCTTACGACCCTATATAAGCACTAAACTAAGAGTGACGAGCTAAGCATGTTAAAACGTGCTTAACTAAGTTTAGGAAACAGGGTTGGTATCAAAACAAACGGATTTGATACCTAAGAGTAGTTTGGTTACAAAATACGCAATAACACGCACTTTGGCCGAAACTACGACTCGTCACTGAGCCTAGATAACGTGGTAATCAGTAGGTATAGTCACTAGGGACTATAACCATCGTGATTACGCTCACGTTATGAAGTTCAAACAAACTTCGCGTTGACCATAAACTGGTCAACGCAGAAAGTCAAACAAAGTTTGACTTTTAACGCTAAAAGTATAAAAGAACGAAGGAACACTTACAAAGGGTCCCCGAAAGCTAATCTTGATCCAAGTAGCTCAGGTATGAAGCAATGGCTTCAACTTAGAGCTTTTAGATCAGATTTTGTGGGTTTAGCAAATGAATGGGGTTGGGTATTTATAGTAAATGGAAAACCGTTAGGATCGTTTCTCGTAATCCGGGCTTTAATCTCACCCCTACACTTGTTGGAATTCCCATGGAACACCAAAATGGCCCCTCATTAACATGAAGAGGCAAGTGCAATTGGGTTTGGAGGGTGTGACAGCTGGAAACAGGCTGTTTAGAAGTTTCTGAGCAACTGGGAGGTCCTTACGGACCGTAAGGGTGATGGCTTACGGTCCGTAAGCCATCATCTTTGCTGAAATGACAGATTTGGTCCCTGCAGCTCCAAACTTGGTTTTCGATGCATTTTTGACACGTTTAAGCCCCGTTAACCTCATTTCAAAGCTCTAAAATGAAGTTAAAGTATAGGGAACTTAAAATGTGCTCAAAAATATCTCGGATGTCGGTTCGTTTGGCCGTACGGTTGTGTTGTTCGGTTAATTACGACGGAAGTCGTAACGGACGCAAAAACGGTCCAAATTGCGCGACGAATGGATTTTTCTTATGCCAAACATTAAATTAAAATATTTTAGTGCTTACATAAATTTTTGGATGTCCGGATGTATTCAGAACGTAAGTTATGCGCGAAAGTGCAAACTTGTGCACTTTTTGACGCTTTTAGTCCCTGAATGACCCAAAAGTTTATTTTAGCACACCGAACCCCTCAAATCCTATTTCTAAGCTATGTAAAGGGTATTTATGGTATGTTTAACTCATGGTCATGTTCCAGAATGTTTGTTACAGTTCAAATCGGCATACTTTCGCAGTTTGTCGAATTTAGTCCCTGTATGCGAATAAACTTGATTTTGTCATACCAAAGCCTTCAAAACTTATTTCTAAGTTATGTAAAGGTTATTTAAGGTATGTGAAGCCTATTTCACTATTCCGGAGTGTTAGTTGCATTAAACTGGTTATATTTACGCATCAGTGCGCGTATAACCTTCCAGAAAGCGATTTAGAGCCCGAAATCGAACAAGAATTGATATGTGCAAATGATACACATATTTGTACAAATCGCAAGTATGAAATACAATATTTCATTGGTTTGGTATTTGTTTGATGGTCGCAGTGACCCAGGTGTCACACTTATCACTCATACTTTTCACTCTTACGTAGTACTCTCAATTTCCCGAGAGTCTTACTACCCATTTCACCCGCACGCCCACCTGTTACCCAGTTCTACCGGATATACCTGCGATAATTACCACGGTCTCATGAACGTCATATGCTTCTTGCGTACTAGCCAGGTGCGCAATCCACATACTAGTTTCGTGCCTTCGTGTAATCATCGCCTTAAGTCCGAGAAATGGGTTTCAGTTTCGTGCATATCTCTAAAATTTCCCCAAGACCATATCATTGTCTTTCGTTTAATAATTGCCCTCCCAAGGAGATTTCTTCCCTTTTTTTCTTTTAACATTGGTACCCATACATATTAATAGTGTGTACCTGGGGTTCATTAGCTTATTTACATCTTTGCCAGCCTTAGTATTCATCCTATTCTGCATCCACGGACCATCCTCTTCAAACACTTATGCTTACCTTGCACATACAAAACCGTTAGTTTCTTTATATGAATGTATACATACATGCTTTCATTCCATTTCTACCTTTAGATCTTGATCGAGTCATGGATTGTATGGGTTCCTTATCACAAGAGCACGCAAGTTTGAGTTCAAGTATTTATCTTCTCATACTTGATTCACTCAAACCAGGGCTCTGATACCAACTTGTAAGACCCTAATACGTATTTGACAGAAAGTCGCAGCGGAAATTCGTACCATAAAATTTCTTTCATTGTAGACGTCTTGAACGTACTCGATAGTTTATTTTGAAAATAAACACTTTACATTAAATGCATAAATTGACTCATTTACGAAACAAAAACATTAAATTATGTTTACTAAATTACATAGTCAAGCATTCCCGTACAATCTGTTCGGTGACTCGTTCTTCGATCTCTTATACCTAGTGACGATGATCCATAATTTTGTACAACCTACACTCACCACATAACATCACAGCATTAGTACACCTTATGTATTATAAACATGATTTATAATCATGGAGACTCGTTACGTTCTATCCCCGTGCACTTTCCATTCCGTTATCTCTCTAAATGCATGCATTTCATCTGAGTGTCTATCTCTTGGTGAAACTTCAATAATGTACCTGTATTACATTTCAATCTCAAGGCACACTATTAATACGTTAATACTCAATCGTATTGAAATCATGCATATATACATTCTTACATTTATACATACACACCTACATACATACATACATTTTTACAATCATACATACATGCATACATACATTCATACGTACCCTCATACACACATACATACACACCTACATACGTACAAGTTCTTGCATACCACTTACGTACCCGTGCATTTATTTCATGGGGCTTAGACTTGGATTTATAACCCATAAACATCAAGGAAACAATCAAAATCAAGTTTGTGAGGCCCACCGTAGACCACGGTTAGTTGTAAGTGTAAAAAGTTGTTAAATATCATAATTTATCTCATACACCATCAAACAACAACATATAACAATTTTATCAATCCTGTCGTAGGCTACGGTCTACAGACCGTAGCTTACAGTCCATTAATAATCAACAAAACAGCCCTTCCAGTACTGTAGCCTACGGCTGAGCCGTAGGTTACGCTGCAGCCCAGCTACAGAATAATCAACAAAACAGCCCCTCCAGTACCGTAGCCTACGGCTGAGCCGTAGGTTACGCTGCAGCCCAGGTACAGATTTTCCGGTTTAATCCTTTTTACGAAAACGGCAGTAACTCTCAAACCGTTTATCCGTTTTATCTCCCGTTTCTTCCTACGTGACCGTAATTTGATATTATATTATGTGAACTTAAAATCTAACATCCGGGTTAAGTAAATTTTTAACTTATACGCTTTCAACTTATTACTCATTTACGAAAACGGCCGTAACTTTCAAACCGTTTATCCGTTTTACCTCCCGTTTCTTTCTACGTGATCGTAATTTGATATTCTATCATGTGAACTTAAAATCCAACATCCGGGTTAAGGAAATTCTTAACTTATACGCTTTCGACTTATTATTAATTTACGAATTATTCGACCCGTTCATGTTTTCATCAAACAACTCATTTGTTTTAGCCCAAAACTTACATGAACATTATAACTATAATACTCCTACGTTATCCGGAGTTTTATACTTGGAGTTTACGCACCCGATACCCGGTATGCGTTAAACCCATTCATTTCATTCAATTATACGAAATTAAACTTTGTTAATACAATTTCCATTCATAAATTGTTTATCTATTACTCATAACTTACAACCGAGTCTTTTGACTATTAAACCGCGTCTCCGTTTCTTGGTTAGCGTACTTATATGCAATTCTACCAATTACCCGGTTATAATATCGTAGTCGTTACTTAGGCATCATTCCGTTATAACAATAAGACCTCATTTTTGACCCGTTCGGTCTACTTAGCAAAAATCATCGATTTCATACAACCAAATCCATACTTGACTTCAATAATCATGCTTAATTAACTAGAACACTACCTTACTTAAACAAACTAAGAAGTGATTACGGAAATCACTTACCTTGAGCGTCCAAGATCAAGCATAGGTTCCATGCTTACTTTTGACCCGTTAGCCTCCGTGCTTGAGTCCGTAGACATGTTATCCATCCTTACATGACCATACATTGATACCCTTGTTAGTAAACAAGGCCACACATATCATCAATCACGATAAATTTATGCTCAACAATTTACTTTCATTAGTCGATTTCTAGCAACTCGTAGTATAGATTAACAATGAGATCCTTTCTACACGCATAATATAAACACGCCATTACATATCTCGCTATAAATATATCGTGCATCACTTTGACTTCCTAAATCGTACATTTATGATAAGAGATCCAAATCACAACATTCCTACTATTGTTGACTTTCCAGAAAGTCAACCATCAAACATTTCAATTTCTAACTTAGACACACATTCATTCACAAATTAACATGTTAGAACATAGTCATTATGCCATCTATGCTTCATACTCATATTGTAGGACATATTCGGCCACATAATCAAATAGTTACATATACACATACGCATACCATTCCTTTCATAACAACATCTTCATAATTAACGCCAATATCATTTAAGTTTACTCTTTTCTAGGATTCTCATTCGTTCCATAAGTATTCTTAAGTTGAAACTAATACGATCAAACAATCCATATATAATCATCATATCATTCAAGCGTATAGTACGATTTTCACATATTATTGTCGTTTAGGCATTTCAGCAAACACCTTGTGTGCGTACTACTATCTAAGCTTAATGTAAAACTAATTCATGTGTATTCTTCTAACCTCATACATAATTCATCAAATTCCTCCTCCTAATCAACATGAATCGTTCATACATAAACATTAAACATACTAGTATCAAATTTCTTTCAATTCCTCTAACAAGAATCTATCATGCATGTCAAAATACATCAATATTAAGCATGAATTGGACATGGGTGATCATTCAAGTCGCCATCATCACCATATCCAACGGGTTTCACCCATAAACATCAAATTAACCCAAACCATGCATAATCCATGTTCCAAATGAGGATTCTAACACATACTCATACTTAATTTCATACAAATTCGAAATTTACAACATAACCCACTTCGTGCATAATCACAAATCTAACTTTTAAGACATACCTTGCGATCCCCTTGTGAAGGTGATCAATAATCCGTGCTCGGTTATGAGTTTAAGCTTCATTTAACCTTTCAATTTGGTGATTTCTTGATTAGGGTTCTTGAGCTCACATGGAGCTTCCTGGCTCCTTCCAGAACACACGTACGTGTGTGTGTGTGTGTTTGTGTGTATATTTCATATATAACTTCAACTTTCATTTTGCCCCACTTTAGCCCCCTCAAGTTTGCCACTAAATTATATTTGGCACAACTTTCATCCTTTAATTGTTTCTACTTTTGTCACTTAATACTTTTAACCACACACTTAACTAGGTTAAATAGCCTAGTTATTTATTTCATGCTAAGTCATGTAGAAACATACGGCAAATATAATCATTCGGGATTTTGGGGTGTTACATGATCTTCCTTTGTCCGCGAATAGATCAAAATATCGTCGATAAATACGATCACAAATTTATCGAGATATGGCTTGCAAACCCGATTCATCAAATCCATAAATACTGCCGGCACATTTGTCAACCCAAACGGAATCACTAGAAACTCGTAATGTCCATAACGAGTTCTAAAGGCAGTCTTCTGTATACTTTCCTCTTGAATCCGCAGCTAATGATAACCCGATCGAAGATCAAACTTGGAATAGTAGCTTGATCCCTGAAGTTGGTCGAATAAATCATCAATCCTTGGTAAGGGATACCGATTCTTGATGGTTAACTTGTTCAGCTCCCGGTAGTCGATGCACATTCGAAAACTACCGTCCTTCTTCTTGACGAACAGCACTGGAGCTCCCCAAGGTGAGAAGCTCGGCCTTATGAATCCCTTGTCTAGTAACTCCTGAAGCTGCGTTGACAACTCTTGCATCTCTGAAGGCGCAAGTCGAAAAGGTGCCTTGGCTACAGGCGCGGCGCCTAGAACCAAGTCAATGTGGAATTCGACTTGTCGTTGAGGCGGTAACCCTGGCAAGTCTTTAGGGAAGACGTCAGGGTATTCCCTTACCACAGGGATATCTTCTAGCTTCGGTTCTTCAGCCTCTTTATCAAGGACATGAGCTAAGAAGGCAACACATCCTTTTCACAAAAACTTTTGTGCCTTCAAACAACTAATAATCCGTAGGGGCGTATCATGCTTCTCCCCGTGGATCACGATCGTCTCTTCATTCGCCATCGGAATGCGGATAATCTTCTCATGGCATACAATCTCTGCACGGTTACTTGACAACCAATCCATCCCAACTACGACGTTGAAGCTTCCCAATTCAACTGGCAGAAGATCTACCGAAAACTCACGCTCTCCAAGTGTCACACCCCAACCGATGGCGGAAATATCGGGGTGCGAGCACTAAGCGTTCAGATTGCTCATGAGATTCCATAATACTAGATATTTCAATAGTATTAAGTAGATTGCATAAATAGATTGTCTAGAACAGAAACAAGTATTATCAAATTACATTACCAAATAATAGTTCAAATTGTTCAAAAACTAGATCATCTAGGCGACGTTTCTAAGCATCTCCAAGCTTGATTTCCATGTTCCATAGCAACCTATCAGCCTGCAACATGTATTAAAATACCAATACAAAAGTATTGGCGAGTATACAAGTTTGATAATGGAGTAATAGATTAAAACAACTCATATCCACAATGTAAGCAATAAAAATAGTTTCTGCCGTGCTAGTGTCGCAGTCCACGCAGTGATAGCCCAAGTATCCCAATGCTTTAGTGTTTACCCAAGACTCAAGGTAAACTAGAATCCTCCTAACAATACCCCCTGAGAATAATGGGAGAGGTGCACCCCTATAGCGCTACTATTGTTAAGGCGGAACTACACACCCTGGATTAAACGTCACATAGCACAAAATAGAATACTAGAATGCACAAGTTTTCACATACACGTAGGATAGAGTTTAGTTTGCAAGGTCTCAAGTATTGTAGTTTATAGAATACATGTTACATCCCAAAAGTTTAAAATAAAAAGGGATCGAGTATACTCACAGTGATTGATTAACAGTCGCAACTGTTATTGGATTAAAGGGAGCTCTTTCTTCTAATGAGCCTGATTAGATTACAATAGGGTAAGGGTCGGGTAGAGTAACGAGATTGAAGAAAGTGCCAAACCAGTCACTGGGTCGGATGACTGTCTGATCGGATGGCTATCCAATCGGACTGCCAGTCGGTCGGGTGACTTAGATGTGTTGCGAAGGCAGATGACTGCCCGATCGGATGGCCATCCGGTCAGGTTTCCATTTGTGTACAAGTGAAGGGAATAGGGTGGCTGCCCGATCGGTCGGCTGTCCGATCGGGTTGCCACTCGATCTGTGTGTCAGGTGACTAGGACATCAGGATAGGATAGCTGTTCGATCGGACGCCTGTCCGATCGGGTTGCCATTCGATCAAGTCGTCCAATTTTCCAAGTGTTGAAAGTTTCTAAGTTTTAAGGCGATAAGGCAAGTGTCACCTGATAGGGTGGGTGTCCGATCGGACGGCTGCCCGATCGGGTTGCCGCTCGATCGGGCGAACCCTGTTCTTGTTTATTATTTGTAAAATTTCAAAGTTTGAAAATTAATGGTGACGTCATGGTATAGACTGAGACAACAGTAACCTATCGTTTCACATCCATTCTGATCAGTCGGGAATCACTCCAGTCCGACCTGTTCGTCTGTTAGTGACGAGTTTATGCCGGAATCCATCCCGTGATCGTCTTAATCAGTGAACCATCCGTTCCTAAACCAACTCTAGACCACCGATCAAGTCTACAGTCCGTACAGTCCCGTTTATCACCAGAGAAAATCGAAAGTTTGAAGAAAAGATGAAGAATAACCCAAGTTTTATATGAAAAGTATAGATTTAACGTAGATTTAATGTAAAAACACATGAAATTCCTTTGATTCGAGCTAGATCTTGCTTAGAATGACATCACATGGAGGTTTGTACAAACCGCCATGATGACGTCACCCTCAAGAATTCAGATATGAGAGATTTCACGGTGAAAAGTGTGATTTCAAGTGAGAATCACGTAAAGGAGGATGTGTAGGTTAAGGAAGTACAAGGATCTAGCTTAAAACGTACCTAAATCCGTAAGAGGATGAAGGAAGGAGGAGGTAAAGGGGTCTGGTCGAGCAGAGCTATCACATCACTGAAAAGGTGATGTGACAGGTCTATTTATAGTGGGAAAGAGAAGAGGATGGAAGGTATGTTTGGTTCGGGTGGCAGTCCGATCGGACAGCTGTCTGATCGGGTGGTCATCCGATAGGGTGACAATCCGATCGGGTGGCAGTCCGATCGGTTGGCCACTCTGGCCAATCCAACCTTTCCGCGTTCCAGATTTTGATTCGATTTGGGAGTTAGATTAGGCGTTGCGTATTATTTGAACGATAGAATAACTAGATTACAATATACACGTCAATAAGTTTACAAAATTAATAGGTTTCGCCAGTGACAAGGCTCTAGTCTCTCGTCCAACCAAGAATCAAGTTTCATGAGTCTAAAGAGTCAAGCACCAAATAGATTTAGACATTCTAATCATATATTTAGGCATTCTGTTATAGATTTAGACATTCCAACATAGATTTAGGCATTTCAGGTATAGAATTTGGCATTCCAAGCATATAGATATAGACATTCCCAAGATATAGACATTTCACACGTAGATTTAGGCATTTCAAGTATATAACATAGACTTCACATAGATTAGGGGCTTAGAATGACAAATGGACAAACTTCAGGGACTAATCTTGACAGAGTCCTAAAGTTTAGGGACGCTGGGCGTTACAGTCTCCCCTCCTTTAGGATATTTCGTCCCCGAAATCTTAGATGAGGACTGCTCGAAGAGCTGCGGATACTTGGTCTTCATATCACCTTTCAGTTCCCAAGTGAATTCGGCACCACGCTTTCCTTCCCATCGAACCTTAACAATGGGAACTTTGCTGCGCCTCAGACGCTTGATCCATGATTTCGACCGGTTTCTCCACAAATTGAACAGCTTCATTTATTTGTAAGTCTTCAAGGGGAACCTGAAGTCCCTCGTCAGTTAAGCATTTAGGAATTTTAGACACGTGGAACACCGGGTGCACATTACTTAGTTCTTGTGGCAAGTCGAGTCTATACGCCACCTTGCCAATCCTTTCAAGTATCACGAAAGGACCCACATAGCGAGGAGCAAGCTTTCCCTTCTTACCAAAACGAACTACCCCTTTCCAGGGAGATACCTTCAGTAGAACTCGGTCACCCACAACAAATTCTAGAGGCTTGCGCCTTCTATCAGCATAGCTCTTTTGTCTGCTCCTAGCCTTGATCAAGTTATCATGGATCTGTAGAATCTTATCCATTGTCTCTTGAATAATCTCAGGGCCAGTGAACTGCTTTTTCCCAAACTCATGCCAGCTGAGAGGAGATCGACATTTCCGTCCATACAAAGCTTCGAAAGGAGCCATCTAAATACTGGAATGATAGCTATTGTTGTACGAGAATTCTACCAATGGTAAATGTACATCCCAGTTACCACCAAAGTTGATGACACAAGAACGAAGCATGTCCTCTAGGGTTTGAATAGTACACTCGGTCTGTCCATCTGTCTGGGGATGAAAGGCCGTGCTAAGATTCAAGTGCGATCCCATAGCGGACTGAAATGTTTGCCAAAGACGTGAAGTAAAGCGACTATCACGGTCAGAGATTATGTCAAGAGGAATTCCATGACGGTATATAATCTCATCGGTATAGATCCTAGCAAGTTTCTCCATTTTATAATCTTCGCGAATCGGAAGAAAGTGGGCTGATTTAGTCAGACGGTCGATGATCACCCAAATGCTGTCATGACCGGCAGGTGTACGAGGTAACTTGGTAATAAAGTCCATAGCAATGCTATCCCATTTCCAAACTAGGATTTCGGGCTACTCTAAGAGTCCAGAGGGACACTGATGTTCAGCCTTCACCTTTAGACAGGTGAGGCATTTTGAAACATATGTAGCAATGTCCCTCTTCATACCAGGCCACCAGTAGGTTGTACGTAAATCATGGTACATCTTATCAGCGCCTGGGTGGATAGAATAACGGGATTTATGAGCCTCATTCATAATGAGCTCACGCAGATCATCGCGATCTGGTACCCAGATGCGATTTAGATAGTACTGAAGGCCATCAGATTTGGTTTCGAGTTGATTAAAGTTAGCACTGAGAACTTCCACAGATAGACTTCCTTCATTAGCTGAAGAATATTGCGCCTCACGAATACAAGCATGAAGATCACTAGAGATACGGATAGCATTCACATGAGTTTTACGACTAAGAGCGTCGACCACTACGTTCGCTTTTCCAGGGTGATAACAAATTTCGCAGTCGTAGTCGTTAAGCAATTCCACCCAATGCCTCTGTCGCATGTTCAACTCTTTTTGGTCAAAGATATGTTGAAGACTCCTGTGGTCAGTGAAAACCATGCACTTCGTACCATACAGGTAGTGTCGCCAGATCTTTAACACAAAAATAACCGCACCAAGCTCCAGATCGTGAGTAGTGTAGTTTTTCTCATGTACCTTGAGTTGACGAGAGACGTATGCAATGACCTTGTCCCGCTGCATGAGCACACAGCCCAAACCTCGGTTCGAGGCATCGCAATATACCACGAAATCGTCATTCCCATCGGGTAGAGTTAAAACAGGAGCGTTACACAAAAGGTTCTTAAGAGTTTGAAAGGACTCCTCGTGTTCGGGACCCCAAACAAAAGGTTTCTCCTTTTGGGTTAGAGTAGTAAGAGGAACAACGATTTTAGAAAAATCCGCGATGAATCGACGGTAATAACCCGCCAACCCTAGGAAAGAACGAATCTCGGACATGGAATTAGGCGTACACCAATTCTTCACTGCCTCGATCTTAGAAGGGTCAACATGAATACCCTGACTACTAACAATATGACCAAGAAACTGCACTTCATTAATCCAGAACTCACACTTAGAAAATTTAGCACACAGACGTTCACCACGTAGAAGTTCAAGCATAAGACGTAGATGGCGAGCATGATCAGCTTTAGACTTAGAATAAATAAGAATATCATCAATAAAGACTTTGACGAAACAATCAAGATAGGGCTTACAGACACGGTTCATAAGGTCCATGAACACTGCAGGTGCGTTGGTCAAGCCAAAAGGCATGACTACGAACTCGCAGTGTCCATATCGAGTACGAAACACAGTTTTAGGAATATCCTCTTCGAGAACACGCAACTGATGATATCCAGAGCGAAGATCGATTTTAGAGAAACAGGACGCGCCTTGTAGTTGATCAAATAGGCCATCGATGCGAGGTAGAGGGTAGCGATTCTTCACGGTAAGCTTATTAAGTTCATGGTAGTCTATACACATACGAAATGAACCATCTTTCTTCTTGAAAAATAACACGGGAGCACCCCACGGGGAGGTACTTGGACGAATAAAACCCTTATCGGGTAATTCCTGTAGTTGGCTAGATAGCTCTTGCATCTCAGAAGGTGCAAGACGGTAAGGATCCCTCACGATGGGAGTCGCACAAGGTACGAGATCAATACGAAAGTTAACGGATTTGGGAGGAGGAAGACCAGGAAGGTCTTCAGGAAAGACGTGAGTAAAGTCACACACCACTAGAATGCCGCTTATGTTCTTCCCAATGCCCTTTTGTTCCACCACGTGAGCCAAGAAGGCCGGGTTCTGTATACGTAAGCTTCGGCTCGCTTGCGTGCATGACATCAACCTCAGCCCTTTTGAAGGTCGGTCCCCATAGACATTCATAATATCACCAGAAGGAAGAGGAAGACGAACAAGCTTACCATGACAAACAATCTCGGCATGATTCTTACGCAACCAATCCATACAGATAATTACGTCAAAGCTACCCAAACGCATGGGTATGAGATCAATAGAGAACACGTGATTTTTAAGAATCAAGGAACAATTACGTATGATAGAATTCACAAGAATCGACTTTCCATTAGCGACCTCAACAGAGAATGACTCAGGTAACTTGGAGCGAGTACAATTTATCAAAGACTCGAAATCCTCGGACACAAAGCTCTTATCGGCACCAGTATCAAATAGAATCGAAGCATAGAGATTATTAACGAGAAACATACCATTCACCACGTCGTTGTTGTTGCGAGCTTGATTAGCATTGAGATTGAATGCTCGTCCATGAGCGGCTGCTTGTTGTTCTTGGTTCAGCTGGGGGCAACGATTATGGAGATGCGTAGTATATCCACACTGGAAACATGCATGAACATCATTGGCCGGCTTAGGGTTCTGCAGAGGAGCTGGAGGTGCTGGTAGAGCTGCCTGAGCTGGGGCTTGTTGAGCTTGCTGTGCCTGATTAGCTTGAAAGCAATAAGGAGTCGTTTGACCATACCGGTTACAGTTGGTGCACAAACGACATGCAGAAGTCATAGGATGATGGAAGTTGCAAGTGGTACACTTGGGGTAAGACCCAGTGTATTGCTTCTTCGCTTCAGGAGCAGCAGGGTTAGTAACAGCAGGAGTAGGAGCAGGTTTTACAGCAGGGTTAGCAGCAGGGACAATAACATTACATCCCAAACCCTAAGACTTCCTTTTCTTGTTCTTGCTGCCACTTGGCTGCTGGGTAACTTGGTTAGCAGACTTTGAAGTAGCAGGAGTGCCAAACTGCTTATCACGCACACGATTGTTGTTGAGACTGGTTGCGAGATGGTAGACTTCTTCAATAGTGTCGAGCTGGGCTGCTTCAATAGAGTCACGCATGGCAGGAGGTAGACCATTGATATACTTAGTTATCATCCGCTTAGGAGTCGAAACCAAGTGAGGAACGATTAAGCTCAACTGCTTGAATCGGGTTGTATAAGCCAGGTTATCATCACCAACCTGCTTCAAATGCCAAAACTCTTCTTCCAGCTTCAATTGTTCATGAGGAGGGCAGAACTCAAGCATCATGAGTTCTCGCACCTCAGCCCATGGAAGAGCATAGGCTTCTTCGTTAGATCGGATGTTTCTCTCGTTCGACCACCACTCCAATTCTCTGCCTTGAAACATTCCAGTCGTACTCCTAGTTTTCAAATGATCTGGGCACTCGCTATTAATGAAGGTAACTTCGATGCTGTCGAACCACTCGAGCATAGCACTCACCCCATCACTGCCCGTGAAAGGCTTAGGGTTGCACGAGATGAAATGCTTGTAGCTGAACTTTGTTGGCTTTTGTTTCTCAGCCTTGGAGTCCACAGAGGATGGAGGAGTGTTAGATCCTTGGAGCTCAGAGACGATCTTTGGCACGACCCTAGCGATCTGGTCGGCCATGAATGACATCATCTTTTTCTGAGATTTCTCCCTGGATTTCCTGAGAGTGTCAGATAGCTTTCGAGAAGACATCCTAGAGATCCAATAAGAGGATCGTATAAGTCTAGAGTAATATAGATTAACATAGATTAACACATGATAGACTAAAGACTCGAGATTAACACAAAGTTCTCATAGTTACGCAAAACACGTGACCTTCGCATGGCGCGTTGTACGGAACTTGGCAACAAGTCAGAAACGCTTATATATAGGAAGTACCAGTGGCGTATCCACCACGTTTTGGGCATATCGCTTCTACCCCCGTACTCGGTGTCATGTTACGTGTCACAATTGCTAATTAGTATACTCAATATTATACACATAGACTAACTCGATAGAATTCAATAGATTAACACCACAACTCACGACCTTCACATGGCATGTTGTACGAAGCTTGGCAGCATGCCAGAAGCGCTTATATATAGGAAGTACCAGCGGCGTATCCACCACGTTTCGGACACAATACTTCCACCTCGTACTCGATGTCATGTTACGTGTCTTAATACACACTCATCCTCATAGAATTCAATAGATTACCATAGATTACAAATAGTCTTTAATAACTCAATAGACTTCAATAGATTAGATAGACTTCGATAGCATTCAATAGACATCCCAATAGCCATAATAGGATTCAATAGACGTTCCATAGATTTCAAAAGAATTCAATAGACGCTCAATAGGCTTTAATAGATTAACAACGAAACCCCGTATGGCACGTATTACGAAAGTTCGGCGACATGATAGAAGCACTTATATATAGGAAGTACCAGCGGCATATCCACCATTCTTCGATCACGCCACTTCCCCCTCGTCATCGGTGTCATACTTCGCCAAGCACAATATTAGACAAATCAAATAGATTAAATAACATCGATCGATCCCACTATCCACATAGATTAACCAATAGTTGACTTAGATTATAGTTTGACGATCACATCGCAGTTCATAACAACAAATTCTCACATGGCACGTTCTACGAAAGTTCGGCAACATGATGGAAGCACTTATATATAGGAAGTACCAGCGGCGTATCCACCATGCTTCGATCACGCCACGTCTCCCTCGTAGTCGGTGTCATGCTTTGTCACCCATAACACTAGAACTCACCCACAAATTTAACCAAAATAGACTTTCATCATAGATTAAGCCAGATAGATTTCACAACTTCATCCCGAGCCTACAAAACTACGAACTTCGTTTAGCGCGTGGTACGAAGATTTGGTAGCATGCCAGAAGCGCTTATATATAGGAAGTCCCAGCGGTGTATCCACCATGTTTCGGACATGCCACTTTCTTCCTCGTCTTCAGCGCTAGGCTACATTTCGTATTTTGTTTCTCAATTCACACATACGTAGTTTACACATAGACCTTACTAGAGTACACGATAGATTTCACATATAGATTTCCCATAGAGTAAACAAATAAGCCTTTCATAGCTTTTAGAATTCGACAATAACATCGATCCGCAGACACTAAGTTTCGCATGGCACTTGGTACGAAAGTTGGTAACATGCCAGAAACACTTATATATAGGAAGTACCAGCGGCGTATCCACCATGTTTTGGACACGTCACTTTACCCTCGTATTCCATGCCACGTTACATCTTGTGCCTCACTAGCATATTATCACATAGATTGATCAGATAGAGTAAAGCCTTATAAATTTAGTTTGATCTGAGATTAGGATTAATGTTTTAGATTACGGACACACGTGTGAATAGTCATAAAAGCATACCAAAATGAACGGAGAATAGAGTTTAAAACCACATACATAAAAATCGAGATAACATAAAACGATAGGCTTATAAAACACAGGATTGTTCCAGGTAAAGGAACGGTGACTAACCAAAGTGTTTCGAACCCCTTTCTAAATGAGGTAACGTGTCTTGACTTACTTAGTCAAATACGTCATCGATGTTAGGCCTACGATATTCGTCCTTTTAGTCATTTCACGTTCCCAATTGATCGGAAGTCATGAGACTCTGGTGAGATATAAAAACCAAGGAGTGGGACTAGTTATCAAGGTCTGAGTTTCACCTCTAACTTGATAACATCGTGCCCTAAATAGCATTGGTACTTATCCGCGGATAAGACCTACTAGAATAGTATGGAGATTTCCATCAAGGTTTGGATGTCACTCCTGACTTGAGAGAAAATCTCGTGCAAGATATAAACACCGTGTAACAGTGTTTTCAAATATAAAGTGTACATTATGTTAGCCTTAGGAAGGGCATGTAAGTTTAGCAGGAATATATGCTGCTAGGAAGCAAATACGGTAGAATGCATAAGTCTTAAACAACAAATAAGAGTCAAAGTTCCTAGAACTATAGACTAGGGCAAGTATTCCTACTTATCCTAATTCCCTATAGTTATGGCTCTGATACTAATCTGTCACATCCCAACCGATGGTAGAAACATCGGGGTGCGAGCACTAAGCGTTCAGATTGCTCATGAGATTCCATAATACTAGATATTTCAATAGTATTAAGTAGATTGCATAAATAGATTGTCTAGAACAGAAACAAGTATTATCAAATTACATCACCAAATAATAGTTCAAATTGTTCAAAAACTAGATCATCTAGGCTACGTTTCTAAGCATCTCTTAGCTTGATTTCCATGTTCCATAGCAACCTATCAGCCTGCAACATGCATTAAAATATCAATATAAAAGTATTGGCGAGTATACAAGTTTGATAATGGAGTAATAGATTAAAACAACTCATATCCACAATGTAAGCAATAAAAATAGTTTCCGCCGTGCTAGTGTCGCAGTCCACGCAGTGATAGCCCAAGTATCCTGATGCTTTAGTGTTTACCCAAGACTCAAGGTAAACTAGAATCCTCCTAACAATACCCCCTGAGAATAATGGGAGAGGTGTACCACCTATAGCGCTACTATTGTTAAGGCGGAACTACACACCCTGGACTAAACGTCACATAGCACAAAATAGAATACTAGAATGCACAAGTTTTCACATACATGTAGGATAGAATTTAGTTTGCAAGGTCTCAAGTATTGTAGTTTATAGAATACATGTTACATCCCAAAAGTTTAAAATAAAAAGGGATCGAGTATACTCACAGTGATTGCTTAACAGTCGCAACTATTATTGGATCAAAGGGAGCTCTTTCTTAGAATTAGCCTGATTAGATTACAATAGGGTAAGGGTCGGGTAAAGTAACGAGATTGAAGAAAGTGCCAAACCAGTCACTGGGTCGGATGACTGTCCGATCGGATGGCTATCCGATCGGGTGACTTAGATGTGTTGTGATGGCAGATGACTGCCCGATCGGATGGCCTTCCGGTTGGGTTGCCACTTGTGTACAAGTGAAGGGAATAGGGTGGCTGCCCGATCGGTCGGCTCTCCGATCGGGTTGCCACTCGATCCGTGTGTCAGGTGACTAGGACATCCGGATAGGATGGCTGTTCGATCGGACGCCTATCCAATCGGGTTGCCATTCGATCAAGTCGTCCAATTTTCTAAGTGTTGAAAGTTTCTAAGTTTTAAGGCGATAAGGCAAGTGTCACCTGATAGGGTGGCTGTCCGATTGGACGGCTGCCCGATCGGGTTGCCGCTCGATCGGGCGACCCCTGTTCTTGTTTATTATTTGTAAAATTGTTAAGTTTGAAAATTAATGGTGACGTCATGGTACAGACTGAGACAATAGTAACCTATCGTTTCACAGCTATTCTGATCGGTCGGGAATCACCCCAGTCCGACTTGTTCATCTGATAGTGACGGGTTTTGTCACACCCCCAAAATACCACAAGCGGAAACCCCCGCGAGGTGTGTGACGTACCAGGATCTAGCCACCAATCATATTGAACTCATAGGTATAATTGAATAAAACTTTCATTTATTAACATTAAGTGTTACCACATTACAAATAAATTACCGTGTACAGCGGAAGCATATTTCATTCGTTAAGTGTTTATAAACCACAAGTAAAATCCATTACTCTTGTGTTGCGATTCCATGTATCTCGACCCATGACCACTCCAGCTTCCCAGATAGCAAGTTCCAACAATATGCACCTAGAGGCCTGCAAGGCATGTAACAACGAATCAACAACAAAGTTGAGCGAGTTCACAGTTGGGTGTTTGTTTTAAGTTGTTTTCGAAAACATAGTTTGTCTTTAGCTGGCTTACTAGCCGTGGGGGTTACCCCATAGTTGAAAATATGATTAACCAGTTCCTTCTTCCCAAACCATAACCAGTGGGTGTTTCCCCATGTGAACCACTAGACCCGTTTACCATATCGACCACTGACTAAAGTAAGTTGGTGCCCTAGTCAATGTCTATCATCATTGACTAGTGCCCAGATCCATTAGTTCACGCCCGTCCTCTGCGGCACGATGTGAAGGCTTGTCAAACCTAAATAGCGCTATCTAACTAATGACCCGCTCGCCATTGGCCCGGCGATTAAGTCGATATAAAAGGAGGGACTTCATGATAGAGAGTTTTGGTCTAGTATCCGTGTTGTCACCCTTCAGTAAAGAGGGTGTGTACGCAATCCCCAAACCAGGAGATTACGCAGGTTCCGATTAAGTTCTTAGTACGTGTTGTCACCCTTCAATAAAGAGGGTGTGTACGTGTTCCAAACCAGGAGATCACGCAGTTTCCATTCAAATCCTTCACCCATTCCCAACCCCTGGGAATCCCATGCCTTGTAGAAAGTGTGAACTCACCTCGGTTTGCTCGGTATGCTTAATTACTTGACTAACAGTCGCACAAACACGTCCTAAAAGGATTACCGATAACAGTCAGTCTTACATACATACATAACCTATTAATACCCCCTTCAACCCGCTATTAAACACGTATGGCCCAAAGATAAAACATGTAAGCTTTCTCATACTACGAATATATCCTACATGTGACACCAACATCAAATGCAAGCTTCCATAGCTACGAATATATATGTATATACATACATGCCCACCAAACTTTCTCATACTAATTCAAGTTCCCAACTTATACAGTCAAGTGCAATAGCATGGCCAAATATCATCACCTTCGCGATGTCAGGTTACCATCACCCCTATTCATGCAAGGTAAAACATGATACATATATAACACTTTTAACATACAAGTTTCTTCTGTTATTTACATTGATTCCGAAATTATCTATATATTCACTTACGATCCGTGTAACACGTTTAACAACTAACATCCTAGCAAATCAAATCAATCAGCACGCCGAATCGCACACGAGTTCATGTTTTTGAACCGAAGTTGAACCGGAACTCGTTCTTTTACATACTCTTTAAATTTTCTCTCGGATACATGCATACATATACATAACTACGTAAACAATTATTACTAAGATTCGTGTATGGTGTTCATGGCCTTGAAACGAAATCGACCGGTACGAGTAAACCGAACCCCAGCATCATATATTTCATATATATTACGTGCAACTAAACAACAATAATAGTATTACAATTATTACTAAGATTCGCGTACAGATCATCGAACAAGTATACATATATTATGAGTAAACATATACTTTCATATATTATGAATCTTAGCATGAACACACTGTACATATATTTCATATATTCTCACATACACTTCAACAAGCATGTACAAGTCATTATCTAGTTTCATATTATTTATGTCATCGTACAAACACAATGAACAGTTGCATATAGATTCATGTATGCACTAAAACATAGGCTCAAGCGAGGATACGGTCGGACAGAAACCGCGACGAGTCTACTACCAAGAACTACAGATGAGAGAAAGGGAGATCGTACCGGTGTTCGCCGGAGATTGAACTCGCCGGAGAAGGAGATGGTGATGGCTGGTTCGTTGCGGGATTCCGAGTGAAGGAGGAGGAGTCGCGACGGTGAGCGGGGGTGGGTCTTCTTGCTTCCGTAGGGTTTGTGTTTTTGTGTAGGGATGAGATCGATATGCGAATATATACAACCCACGTAAGTTAATGGCTGAATCCAAAAGGAGGCGGTGGAAGTTGTGGGTGTGGGCCGAAACATGAGGTAAGGTGGGTTAAAAGTTTGGGTTGCATGTATTGTTGAGGTGTGAGCTTCCCACAGACGAGGGAAGGGTGGGTTGTGATTGGGTTCCATATTTTTCACTTATGTAATAGTGTTATTATTATTATTAAGTTATCAACTATATAATATAAATGTACTACTCAAGTTATAGTTCAGTTTGGCCCGACACGATAACGATTTGGCTTCAAGTATCTATTTATATGAAAATACATTAGGCAAGTGTAATTAATTCGTCACACACGTTCATGCAATTATAGGACTGTATAACGGTGCTAACCTCAAAAGTACGGGTTGTCACATCATCCCCAACTTAAAAGAAATTTCGTCCCGAAATTTAGCACGTGGTTGCTGAGGAAGCTAGTTATGTTGCGTGTTTTCCTGGGGTGTCACATCATCCCCCCGTTGGTTTGGAATTTCGTCCCGAAATTCCGCAGTAGCTTCAGCCGCAGCAGTGGTTGCACTTTTCTCGAACAACTGGGGATACTTGTGTTTCATTTGGTCTTTTCGTTCCCAGGATTTGTGCACCGCTTGCGACAAATTAGATGCAAATCGCGGGTCGCGATTAGAGGTAATGGAGGTTGGCACCCCGTGCCTAGCAACCGCTTCTTTCGGGTAGATGACTGCAAGTGTAGAAAACTTATCCATTTCTTTGATGGCTAGAGAGTGTGCTGGTTACACAAGACAATCAATGAGCATCCAGGTGGTATTGTTTCCGTTTCGAGTTGCAAGTAGACTATCGACCTAATCCATGGCAGTCTGATTTTATTTCCATGTGAGTGTTGCTAGTTGCTGATGCTACACCTTGACTTTCCACAGGTCGATCCATCATTCACATACTTAACTAGATGAGCCTTCATGTCCGATTACTAGTACAAGGTTTATAAATCCTAATGCCTCTCATCAAAACCCAGACGGCTAGAATGTCGAAACTGGTGTGCTTGCTCAACGCGAGTTCCCTTCAGTTGCCCTGTAATGAGACCCGCATTCGTTTCATGAAGTAACGAGTATCGTCTGACTGGTCAAAGGTTGTTTCTCCATGCCCCGCATGGGTTCAACTTGAAGATTCTTCTTCCTTCAGTTCTCCAGTTTGAACAGAGCGAGTCTTATCCTGGTAAGTTAGAGTCGATAGCGAGCTGCAGAGCTCGTGTACGTTCAGGTTTCGCAGTCGTACTCATCCAGAAGTTCCATCCAGCGATGTCATTATATGCTTTAGCTCTTTCGAACATCGGTACATGGGAGGCCCTTGTGATCGGTCTAAATAACGCATCTGGTACCGTCCAAGTGATCCCTCCATCCAAAATCCCAAAGCCACGGTCTTCACCGCCAGTCATGTGTGTGTCGCGCAGTTCCTCTTTGTAACTCCGTAACGTATGCCATCACTCTCTCGTGTTGCGTCGATATGCAGCAGGGACTCTGATTCAGACCATAAGGATAAAACACTGAATCAATCACATCCACGGGTAAAACGATGCTCAGAGCATCGCAGAGTCGGGATTCGAAAGCTGAAAGGACGCCCTCCTGTTTTGTCCTTCACGAACACAGCACCCTGCTGTGCTAGAGAGGTTTAGGCTGCGCGACCTTCGAAAATCCTATGATTTATCTGCGATAGAATCAAGCGAGACTAAGAAATTGCTGTATCCACGAAGGACTCTTTGGTGTCGATCAGTTTCCAACCAAAACGGATTTTAGCGAGATCCACGTGCATTCGGCCATTCGGCCTAACGCGTTACTCAGAGTCCATCTTTTCACATTCGGCCATGTCCTAACGCGTTACTCACTGTGCTAGCAGTCACACCTTCCATACTACCATCAGCTGTCCACACTTATGCCCCGATTGATTCATAAGAGTTGACTCCCATGAGTTGCTGACAAGGGTTAAGGATTCGTTTGAAGCCAATTCGCTGGTGCTCATTGCCGGTAATCAGGGTCGTCAAAGTACTGAGGTCGGTAAAGTGCTACGCTCATCCTCTTGTCCATCGATGTTGCAAGTGGTTCGAGTAATACTCAGTAAGTTGCGGGAGTGTTGCAGAAGTGATCGCACTTCAGAATCTGAGGCGTCAATACGTTAAGTTCCAGCAAGCGAAGAAAGGTGAGAAAGATATCGATCAATCATTCGACGCTGCGACATCCAACACATGGACGTTCGTTTAAGCAACTAACATTCTACACGGTTCGCTGAGTTCAGATGGGTGTTCAGGTAATACTCGATAGCATCGAGATTCGAAGGGATCTAGAGATGAATGAAAAGTTCACGTTCGAGTAGGGGACAATCACTGCTATGACCCCTATAGGTTTGTTATGTTTCACATCGACCAAATGATGGAACGGAACCCCTTTTCCACTTGTTAAGCCTCACTGGGACTCACATGCACCCCACACTATTATTATGTGTGCACCCACAATAATATTGTGATTTGCATGCTCATCTCAGTTCCTCTTAACTCATGTCAAATGGTTCCTCAAACTCGAGTAACAAACAAAGAGTATCACGAAACGTAAGTCATAAAGGTTTAGGGAAATACCACCCTATCAGTCACATAACACATGCAAGTGTACATGAATTCATACTGTTGTGCTAAACATGCAATCACATGCAATATTATATGTAGGTGTTCACTAGTTATGTAGTACAATGAGTATACGAGAGGCGAACCTTGCAATCTGGAGCTGAGCGTCATGGTCGTATTCACGTCTTCAGAACTGTTCGGTTATAGTCTGGTTTTACAAAAACGCTTTTCCCATTTTAAATAAAACCAAGTTCACTATAACCAATGGCTCTGATACCAATCTATCACACCCCCAAAATACCACAAGCGGAAACCCCCGCGAGGTGTGTGACATACCAGGATCTAGCCACCAATCATATTGAACTCATAGGTATAATTGAATAAAACTTTCATTTATTAACATTAAGTGTTACCACATTACAAATAAATTACCATGTACAGCGGAAGCATATTTCATTCGTTAAGTGTTTATAAACCACAAGTAAAATCCATTAGTCTTGTGTTGCGATTCCATGTATCTCGACCCATGACCACTCCAGCTTCCCAGATAGCAAGTTCCAACAATATGCACCTAGAGGCCTGCAAGGCATGTAACAACGAATCAACAACAAAGTTGAGCGAGTTCACAGTTGGGTGTTTGTTTAAAGTTGTTTTCGAAAACATAGTTTGTCTTTAGCTGGCTTACTAGCCGTGGGGGTTACCCCATAGTTGAAAATATGATTAACCAGTTCCTTCTTCCCAAACCATAACCAGTGGGGGTTTCCCCATGTGAACCACTAGACCCGTTTACCATATCGACCACTGACTAAAGTAAGTTGGTGCCCTAGTCAATGTCTATCATCATTGACTAGTGCCCAGATCCATTAGTTCACGCCCGTCCTCTGCGGCACGGTGTGAGGCTTGTCAAACCTAAATAGCGCTATCTAACTAATGACCCACTCGCCATTGGCCCGACGATTAAGTCGATATAAAAGGAGGGACTTCATGATAGAGAGTTTTGGTCTAGTATCCGTGTTGTCACCCTTCAGTAAAGAGGGTGTGTACGCAATCCCCAAACCAGGAGATTACGCAGGTTCCGATTAAGTTCTTAGTACGTGTTGTCACCCTTCAATAAAGAGGGTATGTACGTGTTCCAAACCAGGAGATCACGCAGTTTCCGTTCAAATCCTTTACCCATTCCCAACCCCTGGGAATCCCATGCCCTGTAGAAAGTGTGAACTCACCTCGGTTTGCTCGATATGCTTAATTACTTGACTAACAGTCGCACAAACACGTCCTAAAAGGATTACCGATAACAGTCAGTCTTACATACATACATAACCAATTAATACCCCCTTCAACCCGATATTAAACACGTATGGCCCAAAGATAAAACATGTAAGTATCACAATTTCTAGCACATATAAAACATTCATTGACCAGTCAAAATATGTTATACGCGGCCACTGACTCGGCGGTCCTATTCTCAAAACAGTAGCCCAGCTTTTTAATAGACCAAATTAAATGTGTGTTAAACACTTTGTGTTCGGCCCACCATGTATCGGCCCAACCAGTCTTTGTAAAATATGCAGCCCACTTTGTGTCATTCTTATTCAGCAACCATAACTATACACAATAGTGTTTTTAACCTAACTTAACATCTTATGAGTTTTATGGAAAATTCTATATATCCTACATGTGACACCAACATCAAATGCAAGCTTCCATAGCTACGAATATATATGTATATACATACATGCCCACCAAACTTTCTCATACTAATTCAAGTTCCCAACTTATACAGTCAAGTGCAATAGCATGGCCAAATATCATCACCTTCGCGATGTCAGGTTACCATCACCCCTATTCATGCAAGGTAAAACATGATACATATATAACACTTCTAACATACAAGTTTCTTCTGTTATTTACATTGATTCCGCAATTATCTATATATTCACTTACGATCCGTGTAACACGTTTAACAACTAACATCCTAGCAAATCAAATCAATCAGCACGCCGAATCGCACACGAGTTCATGTTTTTGAACCGAAGTTGAACCGGAACTCGTTCTTATACATACTCTTTAAATTTTCTCTCGGATACACGCATACATATACATAACTACGTAAACAATTATTACTAAGATTCGTGTATGGTGTTCATGGCCTTGAAACGAAATCGACCGGTACGACTAAACCGAACCCCAGCATCATATATTTCATATATATTACGTGCAACTAAACAACAATAATAGTATTACAAGTATTACTAAGATTCGCGTACAGATCATCGAACAAGTATACATATATTTCATATATTATGAGTAAACATATACTTTCATATATTATGAATCTTAGCATGAACACACTGTACATATATTTCATATATTCTCACATACACTTCAACAAGCATGTACAAGTCATTATCTAGTTTCATATTTTTTTTTTTTTTAAATTAATCAAATTTAAATAGAATATATTATATATTTACATTTTCTGTAAACAGAAATTACAAACTAATGGCAGGTAGACGAGCAACAAGCTGCGCCGCTACCCCCTTCTGAATGGCAAACCCTACCCTGCTAAACACAAAATTCTGCCCCTTAACATGTGTGGTGTTACTGCTTACCACCTGTTGAACTCGCTTTAGGAATCGCACCGCGTCAGGGGCGAGAGCGCCAAATGTATCGAAAGCGAACGGGACGAACACGTGCTGATTCTCGATACAAGCTTTTTCGTGTTTAGCTACTTTGCCCGCCTCTGCCTTGTTCATATTATTTATGTCATTGTCCGAACACAATCAACAGTTGCATATAGATTCATGTATGCACTAAAACATAGGCTCAAGCGAGGATACACTCGGACCGAAACCGCGACGAGTCTACTACCAAGAACTACGGACGAGAGAGAGGGAGATCGTACCGGTGTTCGCCGGAGATTGAACTCGCCGGAGAAGGAGATGGTGATGGCTGGTTCGTTGCGGGATTCCGGGTGAAGGAGGAGGAGTCGCGACAGTGAGCGGGGGTGGGTCTTCTTGCTTCCGTAGGGTTTGTGTTTTTGTGTAGGGATGAGATCGATATGCGAATATATACAACCCACGTAAATTAATGGCTGAATCCAAAAGGAGGCGGTGGAAGTTGTGGGTGTGGGCCGAAACATGAGGTGAGGTGGGTTAAAAGTTTGGGTTGCATGTAATGTTGAGGTGTGGGCTTCTCACAGACGAGGGAAGGGTGGGTTGTGATTGGGTTCCATATTTTTTACTTATGTAATAGTGTTATTATTATTATTATTAAGTTATTAACTATATAATATAAATGTACTACTCAAGTTATAGTTCAGTTTGGCCCGACACGATAACGATTTGGCTTCAAGTATCTATTTATATGAAAATACATTAGGCAAGTGTAATTAATTCGTCACACACGTTCATGCAATTATAGGACAGTATAACGGTGCTAACCTCAAAAGTACGGGTTGTCACAGGTTTATGCAAGAATCCATCCCGTGATCGTCTTATTCAGTGAACCATCCGTTCCTAAACCAACTCTAGACCACCGATCAAGTCTACAGTCCGTACAATCCCGTTTATCACCGGAGTAAATCGAAAGTTTGAAGAAAAGATGAAGAATAACCCAAGTTTTATATGAAAAGTATAGATTTAGCGTAGATTTATTGTAAAAATGTCGCAACCCCGGATCCCTTATCTGTCCCGGGAACGGGCGGACGCGAACTCAGAAATTCGGTGGTATCAGTTGGTTAATTTGGCAGCGGAAATTACATCAGGACCGTAGTTAGGAAATGTTTATCAGAGTAAAACCACCATATTTAATATTAATAATCACATGGGTAAAACCCAAGTTTCTTATTACAATACGTTTATAGGGATAAACCCTATTTTATTGAATTTAAAACATCGTCTTTTAGGTAACTTTTATAGCCACATTTTCCCAAGCCTTCAGTGCTCTCCAGCTGGCTTTTTACTAATTGGTTGTCACATTGTGTTACCTGAAACGCGTTTTAAAAACATTTGTCAGTGGGAAATACTGGTGAGTGAATCCCAGTTTAATCAAGAAACATTTTATCAATTAAAACAGTATTGAGAGCAATCACATTGTTTATTTCTACACAATTACTCATTCAGTACTGTCAATCCTGACTTGTGGGTCATATTACACATTGGCTAACTCGTTGTCCAATGGTAATGTACTGTCATCCCGACTTACTACTCGCAGTAGTAAATTTTGTATACAAAACCCCAACATACCGGCAGTAATTGAAGAACTACAAAGACTCAATCACCGCTTAATCACATTGTAAAACAATTAAGGTTTTGTAAAACATTACTAAAGTATAACAAAAATTGGATAAACTCACATTGCTATCTTAGACTTCGCGTAAGGGTTTCCTGGGAATAATCTATAATTTACACAAATGTACATAGGTTAGTATCATAACCCTTTGAAAATATTAATGATACCCTCCCGAGACGGCATTCCAACAACTACGTCGGGCATAACCACGACAGTTGTTACGGAACCCTAAATCAATCGGGCAGCGTATCTATTACGAAACTGGGGTTATAATACTTACAACGGAGCAGAACCTCGCTAATTAGGGGGTATAATACCAGCTTTATAAAGCCTATATTCAGAATTTGAGATTGAGAAATGAAAAATGAACGAACTGAATTGAAATCTGATGCGTTCTATTTATAGGTGCTGAAACTGGGTCTCACGCGGCCCGCGTAATATATAAGCGGGGCTTACGCGGCCCGGGTCAAAGCTGGGTCAACGCGTAGCTCGTCCGGATCACCAAATAGACTTGACACGATGATGACACGTGTCATCACCGGGCTTTGCCACTATTTTGATTTCACGCGGCCCGCGTAAGTGTTAAGGTGAGCTTACGCGACCCGTCTTAACTTATAATTCACCGAAATCAGCTTTAAGCCTTGATACCGCCCGCGTGAGGGTTGGGGTGGGTCTACGCGGCCCGCCTCAGCTTAAAAATCAGATTTTATATTTATTTTAAATACTATTTAGTGTATTTTGGGCTCGGTTTTCACATACGGGGTGTATTTAAAGACATATTGGGATATTTTAAGATATACTAGGGCGTCAGAAATATTATGAGGGTGTCGGGTTATTTGAGGATTGTTACATTCTCCCCACCTTGTTTTAGAGCTCGTCCTCGAGATCTACTGGAACAAGTGCGGATATTTTGCATTTCAGGTTCAAGCTCCCATGTGTACTCAGGTCCTCTTTTGGAGTCCACTTCACTTTGACCAGAACTAGCCCTTTGTTTTTGAGATTCTTAACTTTCCTGTCTTCAATCTGTAGAGGTCTTTCTACAAACTTGAGTTGTTCATTTACCTCTATATCCTTAAGAGGTACTATCAGTGATTCATCAGCTAAACACTTTTTGAGATTAGATACATGAAATACATCATGTATTCATGCCATTTCCTCTGGCAGTTGTAGCTGATAGGCTACAGGTCATATTCTTCTAATAATCTCAAAAGGTCCAATATACCTGGGACTTAGTTTTCCTCGTTTGATGAATCTTACCACTCCTTTCCAAGGAGAGACTTTCAACAATACTTTATCTCCTACTTGAAACTCCAATGGCTTGCGTCTGTTATCGGCATAATTCTTTTGTCGATCACGTGCTGCTTTCAGTCGTTCCTTGACTTGAATGATCTTGTCGGTTGTTTCTTGCACTATCTCAGGTCCAGATAGTTGCTTTTCCCCAATTTCTGCCCAACATACTGGGATTCGGCACTTTCGTCCATAAAGTGCTTCGAATGGTGCAGCATTGATACTTGTGTGATAACTATTATTATAAGAAAATTCTATTAAAGATAAGTGATCATCCCAATTACCTCCGAAATCAATTACACAAGCTCTAAGCATGTCCTCTATTGTCTGAATTGTTCTTTCGCTTTATCCATCCGTTTGAGGATGATAAGCTGTGCTTAGATTTAACTTGGTTCCCATGGCTTTTTGGAAACTTGACCAAAAATGAGAGGTAAATCGACTATCTCTATCAGAAACAATTGATAAAGGTATTCCATGTAAAGAAACAATTTCATTTACATATAATTTAGCTAACTGTTCCATACTGAAAGTTTCCTTCATTGATAGGAAATGAGCTGACTTGGTTAGCCTATCTACAATTACCCAGATTGTATCATTGCCTTTCTTTGTTTTGGGTAATTTAGTAACAAAATCCATTGTTATCAATTCTCATTTCCACACTGGCATTTCTAACTGTTGTAGAAATCCTGAGGGTTTCTGGTGTTCAGCTTTGACTTGTGAACAGGTCAAACATTTAGAAACATAGGCTGCTATGTCCTTCTTCATTCCTACCCACCAGAAATTTTTCCTTAAATCCTGGTACATTTTATTATTTCCTGGGTGCATCGTATATTTGGACTTATGGGCTTCTTCTAATATATGATGACATAGGTTTCCTAATTTAGGTATCCACATTCTCTTTGTATGGAATCTCCAAATTCCATCTGTTCCTTGTTCTAATTCTTTTAGCATACCTTTTAGTTTTTCAGTATCATCCTTGATTATTGATTCTTGTGCTATTTTAATTTATTCATTTAAATCTACTTGTAGATTTAATTTAAGAGAACGTATCCTTGTTGGCTTTTCATGATACTTTCGGCTTAAAGCATCTGCCACTACATTTGCTTTTCCTTCATGATACTGGATATCACAATCATAGTCACTAAGCATCTCCATCCAGCGTCTTTGTCTCATATTCAACTCTTTTTGCTTGAAAACATACCTTAAACTTTTATGATCAGTGAATATGGTAAACTTACTACCATAAAGGTAATGTCTCCAAATCTTAAGAGCAAAAATTATAGCTCCTAATTCTAAATCATGTGTTGAATAATTCTCTTCATGATTCTTAAGTTGTCTAGATGCGTAAGCTATAACCTTTTGACGTTGCATTAATACACATCCATAACCTAATTTGGAAGCGTCACAATAGACTACAAAATCTTCAGTTCCTTCTGGTAACGCTAGTATGGGTGTATGGGTTAATTTATGCTTAAGAATTCTAAATGCTTCTTCTTGTTTTAATGCCCATTCAAACTTAACAGATTTACAGGTTAGCTTAGTTAAAGGAATGGCTATTCTAGAAAAATCTTGAATAAATCTTCTATAATAACCGACCAATCCTAAGAAACTTCTAACCTCGGTTGGTGACTCAGGGGTTTTCCATTTGATAATTGCTTCAATCTTTGTTGAATCCACATGAATTCCTTCATGATTGACTAGGTGTCCGAGAAACTGTACCTGTTCTAACCAAAATTCGCACTTTGAATATTTAGCATAAAGCTTTTCTTTTCTTAATAAACTTAAAAGTGCGTGCAAATGCTTCACATGATCCTCTTTATTCTTAGAGTAAATGAGAATATCATCTATAAAAACAATTATGAATTTATCCAAATATGGCTTACATATTCGGTTCATCATGTCCATAAATGCAGCTGGGGCATTGGTTAAACCAAATGGCATGACAGTAAATTCATAATGACCATACCTCGTTCTGAATGCGGTTTTAGGAATATGCTCTTCCTGTACCTTTAATTGATTATATCCTGACCTTAAATCAATTTTAGAGAAAAATCGAGCTCCTTGCAGTTGATCGAACAGATCATCGATTCTCGGTAGTGGGTACCGATTCTTAATCGTGACTTTGTTCAATTCACGGTAGTCAATACACATACGCATTGATCCGTCTTTCTTTTTAACAAATAGTATCGGTGCTCCCCATGGTGACGAACTTGGTTGTATAAATCCTTTCTCTAATAATTCGTCAAATTGTTTCTTCAATTCTTGCATTTCTGCAGGTGCCAAATGATAAGGTGCTTTGGCAATCGGTGCTGTTCCTGGTATTAAATGGATTCTGAATTCAACTTCTCTATCTGGAGGTTGCCCTGGCAATTCTTCTGGAAATACATCTGAAAACTGAGATACTACTGGAATATCTTTTAATTCCTTTCCTTTAGTGTTAGTGATTATGGAAATCAAATACACTATAGAACATTTTCTTATGTAACTTGCAGTTTTCATCAAAGAGATAAATTTTGTGGATCTAGATGGTTTATCTCCTTTAATTGTGATCGTTTTACTTTTTGGTGAATTTACTTGTATTGACTTTTGATCACATAAAATACTAGCTTTATTGGCTATTAACCAATCCATTCCTAAAACAACATCGAATCCTGCCAGATTCACGGGATAAAGCTTTGCAATAAATTTCTGATTTAAAATTTCTATTCTTGCTCCCTGCAAGATTTTAGAAATCCTAACAGTTTCTCCATTAGCTGTCTCTACTAGACATTCTTGTGGTAGTTTAGTTAATGATTGATTTAGAAATTTGCAAAATGATGTATTAATAAAACTTTTGTTTGCACCAGAGTCAAATAATACTTTAGCAAAAATATCATTAACTAAAAACGTACCCACTATGACATCTGGAATCATTTTGGCTTCATCTGCAGTTAGAACAAATGCTCTAGCATTTTGACTATTCTTGTTGTTTGTAGCTGGAGCTAATTTTGGGCAATTAGGCTTGATATGACCTTGTTCTCCGCAGTTGTAACATATCATGTTGTTAGCTTTCTTCCTGCAGTCTTTTTCCTTGTGTCCCGATATTTTGCAAAAGTTACAATATATGAAGCATCTTCCTGAATGCTTTCTTTTGCAATTCCTACAGTAGGATGTAGAGGTAGATCCTATATTTTTCCCACGATTAAAATTTTCAGAACGAAATTCTTGTGTGAGCTTCTGGGTTAGGTTCCTTCTTTGATCCTCTTCTCGGGTACGGACTAATTCATCTGTCAAGGTATTTGCTAGTTCTACAGCTTCTTCTATAGTTTGAGGTCTAGCTGCTTTGACTACGTGTCTTATCTCCCCAATTAATCCCCAGATATAACGGGAGATTAACACTGGTTCAGGTGAAGCAAGAGTTGGCACTATTCTTGCATATTCAAAGAATAATTTAGTGTATCCCTTACTATCCACACCAGTCATCCTAAGGTTTAAGAATTTGTTTGCTATTTGTTCCTTCTCATTGGGTGGGCAGAATTTTCTTTCCACCTTGTTCTTAAATTCTTCCCATTCCATATTGTAAGTTCTATCACTTCCTCTTGATTGGAGGATAGTGTTCCACCATTCTAGTGCTGAATTCTTAAACAGATTAGAATCAAATAATATCTTATCTTCTTCAGCACACTTGCTTATTCTTAAGACTGCCTCAGTTTTCTCTATCCAGCGTAGGGTTGCAATGGCCCCTTCGTTGCCCGAGAATTCCATTGGATTACAAGACCAAAATTCTTTATAAGAACAACCGTAAGACACGGTTCTTCTCCTTTTGGGTATGGACATTTGAAGTACAGGTCCGTTGTTTACGCTGTTTTCGGGTTCGATGGGTCGCTTACTGCTATGCTTACTTTTATTATTCGCTTCTTGAATAGTTTGAATAATAAATGACATTGCATCTATGATTCCTTGTGCTACTATATGTTGAACAACACTATTATCCATTTGGTTTCCATTGTTATTGATGCTTGGATTCTCATTAACCACGTTAATGTTACTCTGGTTATCATTATTCAGATTTCCTTGATTTCCTTTGTCGGCTATCTGAATTTTAAACATTTACCCCATATTAATATCACAAGATAATATTTAATATAGTTAATCATATGACACGCAATCTAGCCAAAAACGTCGATTATTGCGACTTTTACTCTATTTCCATATACTATTATGCATCTATTGCACACTAGTACTGAAATAAAAATTACAATACCAACAGAAATAGAATCACACTAATAGTAATAGGCATCCGTACACACATATTTTATTTTATTTTTATTTTATTATTATTACTATTACCGTCTCCTCCATCACATCTATGGATATGGATTTATCCAAAAATCCATATTGCGCTCATCGTATTTCCATACGAGACACTCTCCCACCTGTCGCATTCTCTCACTGCTTTCTAAAATTTCCTCACCAAATGTCCTAAGTTCTTGCACGTTTTCTGCACTCATTGGGGGTGCAGGTTCTAGGACTGGGTTCGGAATCTGGGGTGCAGGTTCCTGATATGGGGGTGAAAGTGCCTGAAATCGGTAAGGATCTTCTAAGATCTCCCTAATATATTCATTGTGGTAATAGGGATCTAAAGGGTCCATACCTGGATAGGCTCATATGTTCTGTATGGGTGTGTCTTCATGTATCGGGTAACGTTGCACAAAGTCCCTATTATCGTCCCACCAGGGGTCGTAATTTGGGTCTAGGGGGTTTGGTGCTTGTACCTTAGGGATTTCCTCTGGGTTGAAGTCATGCATCTCTACTTGGTTTTCAGGGTTTTCTATCTCCATGGGTTGGTCTGGGATTAGTGGTTGTGGGGCTACTAGTTGTTCCAGACTTGGGTCAACATCAGTTGTAGCTAGGATATGGAAATTGGCTAGGCTTCTATTAAGCATATCCTGTGTATGGGCATCTGTTTTTCGCTTAGCAACTGCTAAAACTCTTTGATGTTGCAACTTTCGTATTTTTTTCCTACGTGCAAAGGCTTCCTTACTGAACCATCCTCGTTTCTTATGAGGGAATGGCTCTTCTGACTGAGCTTTAAAGGCAAACATCCCTTCTTCCTGATCATCAGAATACCCAGAAAGGGCAGGCTGTGAAGAGGTACCTTCACTCTTAGGTGATTCAGACAACTGACGACACATGTCTGAGGGTCCTTGATCACTCATACTGTAAACTAACAAATAGTAAAATAACACAAAACACATAATCACATAAATTATTTCCTAACACAAAATTTAAAATTTAAGTGTCAGCAGAACACTTCTTTGGCTTAGACCAGTGGCTAGGCTCTGATACCACCTTCTGTCGCAACCCCCGATCCCTTATCTGTCCCGGGAACGGGCGGACGCGAACTCAGAATTTCAGTGGTATCAGTTGGTTAATTTGGCAGCGGAAATTACATCAGGACCGTAGTTAGGAAATGTTTATCAGAGTAAAACCACCATATTTAATATTAATAATCACATGGGTAAAACCCAAGTTTCTTATTACAATACGTTTATAGGGATAAACCCTATTTTATTGAATTTAAAACATCGTCTTTTAGGTAACTTTTATAGCCACATTTTTCCCAATCCTTCAGTGCTCTCCAGCTGGCTTTTTACTAATTGGCTGTCACATTGTGTTACCTGAAACGCGTTTTAAAAACATTTGTCAGTGGAAAATACTGGTGAGTGAATCCCAGTTTAATCAAGAAACATTTTATCAATTAAAACAGTATTGAGAGCGATCACATTGTTTATTTCTACACAATTACTCATTCAGTACTGTCAATCCTGACTTGTGGGTCATATTACACATTGGCTAACTCGTTGTCCAATGGTAACGTACTGTCATCCCGACTTACTACTCGCAGTAGTAAATTTTGTATACAAAACCCCAACATACCGGCAGTAATTGAAGAACTACAAAGACTCAATCACCGCTTAATCACATTGTAAAACAATTAAGGTTTTGTAAAACATTACAAAAGTATAACAAAAATTGGATAAACTCACATTGCTATCTTAGACTTCGCGTAAGGGTTTCCTGGGAATAATCTATAATTTACACAAATGTACATAGGTTAGTATCATAACCCTTTGAAAATATTAATGATACCCTCCCCGAGACGGCATTCCAACAACTACGTCGGGCAGAACCACGACAGTTGTTACGGAACCCTAAATCAATCGGGCAGCGTATCTATTACGAAACTGGGGTTATAATACTTACAACGGAGCAGACCCTCGCTAATTAGGGGGTATAATACCAGCTTTATAAAGCCTATATTCAGAATTTGAGATTGAGAAATGAAAAATGAACGAACTGAATTGAAATCTAATGCGTTCTATTTATAGGTGCTGAAACTGGGTCTCACGCGGCCCGCGTCAAAGCTGGGTCAACGCGTTGCTCATCCGGATCACCAACTAGACTTGACACGATGATGACACGTGTCATCACCGGGCTTTGCCACTATTTTGATTTCATGCGGCCCGCGTAAGTGTTAAGGTGAGCTTACGCAGCCCGTCTTAACTTATAATTCACCGAAATCAGCTTTAATCCTTGATACCGCCCGCGTGAGGGTTGGGGTGGGTCTACGCGGCCCGCCTCCACTTAAAAATCAGATTTTATATTTATTTTAAATACTATTTAGTGTATTTTGGGTTCGATTTTCACATACGGGGTGTATTTAAAGACATATTGGGATATTTTAAGATATACCAGGGCGTCGGAAATATTATGAGGGTGTCGGGTTATTTAAGGATTGTTACAAAAAACGCATGAAATTCCTTTGATTCGAGCTAGATCTTGCTTAGAATGACATCACATGGCAGTTTGTACAAACCTCCATGATGACGTCACCCTCAAGAACTCATATCTGGGAGATTTCACGGTGAAAAGTGTGATTTCAAGTGAGAATCGCGTAAAGGATGATGTGTAGGTTAAGGAAGTACAAGGATCTAGCTTGAAACGTACCGAAATCCGCAAGAGGATGAAGGAAGGAGGAGGTAAAGGGGTCTGGTCGAGCAGAGTTGTCACATCACTGAAAAGGTGATGTGACAGGTCTATTTATAGTGGGAAAGAGAAGAGGAGGGAAAGTATGTTTGGTTCGGGTGGCAGTCCGATCGGTTGGCTACTCTGGCCAATCCAACCTTTCCGCGTTCCAGATTTTGATTCGATTTGCGAGTTAGATTAGGCGTTGCGTATTATTTGAACGATAGAATAACTAGATTACAATATACACGTCAATAAGTTTACAAAATTAATAGGTTTCGCCAGTGACAAGGCTCTAGTCTCTCGTCCAACCAAGAATCAAGTTTCATGAGTCTAAAGAGTCAAGCACCAAATAGATTTAGACATTCCAATCATAGATTTAGGCATTCTGTTATAGATTTAGACATTCTAACATAGATTTAGGCATTTCAGATATAGAATTAGGCATTCCAAGCATATAGATATAGACATTCCCAAGATATAGACATTTCACACGTAGATTTAGGCATTTCAAGTATATAACATAGACTTCACATAGATTAGGGGCTTAGAATGACAAATGGACAAACTTCAGGGACTAATCTTGACAGAGTCCTAAAGTTTAGGGACGCTGGGCGTTACACCAAGCTCTATAACCCAGCCTGTAATCACTTCATTGGCTTCTACTAGCTTTCAATTAGCTAGTTCTATCGAGTACGGGACTTCTAACTTACTTGCTACTAAGCCAAGTATATTCTTAAACTCTATAGATACGAAGCTATAATCGGCACCGGTATCAAATAGCACAGATGCAAAATGTTGATTAAAAGGGAACGTACCAGTAACCACGTTCGGATCCTTGCGTGCTTCCCTAGCTCCAATGTTGAACACTCTTCCACGACCTTGGTTATTCTTTGGGCAGTCCTGCTTAAAATGCCTTATATCACCACAACCGTAACATCCTTGACCGCATTCATTCCCATTTCCACCTTGGTTGTTGTTATTATTTCCCCCGCGGTTTCCATTTCCCGCCTGGTTTCCATTTCCATTCCTGTTTCCATTTCCTCCCTGATTGTTGTTTCCTCCCTGATTTCTGTTCCTATAACCATTTCCACCACGGTTACCATTACCATTACCATTTCCATTTCCTCCTTGTCCACCGTTTCCATGACCAGCTCCAACCCAACATGTTTCCTTAGAATGACCATTCCTTCCACAGTTACCACACTTCCTAAACCTGCACTGACCGGCATGATGAAACTGACATACATCACACTTGGGCAGAGTGCCCATATACCCCTTCACTTTGCTCTCCGCATTTGCAGTGCCAGCTTGTGCCTCAACTGGCGGATTAGCATCTCTGCGTTTGTTGGCATTGTTGGTGTTCACTCGAGTACCTTTCTTGAAGTTTGTGAACTTTCTCTTTTTTCCCCAGACGACTCTACACGAGTCTCTTTCTTCTTTGCCTCGGAAATCGAGAACTTGCCCAATCTAACGGCTTCCTCTGTCAGTTCCACGCTCAAGTCGATTGCCTTAGTAATTGTTGGTGGCTTGGAAGCAGTCACCATGCTCAGTATCTGAGGTGCCAAACCCCATATGAAACGTTCTATCCTCTTAAACTCCGGCTCTACCAAGTAAGGAACAACACAAGACAAATCATGAAATCTCTGCACATACTCAGCCACCTTAGGGCCTTCCATTTTCAAATTCCAGAATTCAATTTCCAACTTCTAGATTTCGGCTCGGGAACAATACTTCTTTCGCAATAGTTCTTTCAATTCATCTAATGTCAAAGCATATGCCGCAGCCTCACCCAAAGTCTGAACCTGCAGGTTCCACCATGACAGAGCCCCATCTAGAAACAGTCCAGAAATGTACGTGACTTGATGCTCTGGAGTACATTTACTCATCCGCAAAACAAAATCCGACTTCTCAACCCATCTCACAAAAGCTACGGCACCCCCAGTGCCATCGAAGTTCAAAGGCTTGCAGTCCAAAACCTGCTTATAGGTACAGCCTGTACACAAGCAACATCATTCACAGAAAGCATTAGCAAAGCACACTTGGAAATGTCCAAACGTATTGTAATGTGTCTTAGGTGACTTAAACATTACCGTTAGGTAGGTTATTCCCTGAGGTACCTCTGCTGTGTTCGGAGCGAAGGGCCTCATGGTGTGCGATGGCCTGTGAGATGCGCTCTTGTAATTTCGCCTCTGTCATCGGCAGAGGATCGTTGATATAGGTGTTCTTTCGCGGCGGCATCTTTCTTCTATGAAGAAGATCGGATGGGCCAGGTCTTATTTGTTAAATAAATAAATAGTACATATAATAGCATTCATCATAACAAGCAATCATGCAACAACGTAGTCATAGAACAAACATGTAAATCAACAAAGTGTTTAGTGAGAACATGACGATTGAGCTTTCATTAATTACCGACCACAGTTACATTGTTTACAAAGTGTATCACATCAAAAGGGACACAAGATCACACTACCCTTGTCCAATAAGTATGTCAATATCCAAAAATAACATGGTCAAAAGTGGTCTTCAAAAGTCTTCACAATCTCGACTCAATAGTAGTGCTCTCACCAAAAGTAATGCAATCTGCATAAAACCAAAAACCTGCTATGCTGATATTGGAGGTGGAGGAGGAGGGAAGAAAAGCAAGCTACGAACATGCGTAAGCTCCTCCTCGAGCTCGTATACTCGGCGAAGTAAATAACTGATCTGCTGCTCGGCAGTAAGGAAACTGATGTGTGCGAGTGTGTATATATAATTAAATATATTTTAAGCCCTTTTTACACGTTAGTCAAGTTTTAAATTTATAAAACACGATATTTTACTAACACCAAACACACATATGGGCAAGTGCACCCATCGTGAGCGTAGTATAATGTTGGCAAGATACCGAGGTTGTCCAAGGACACAAGAGCTTTTAATACCGGTTTATCCTCAACGTCTAATCAAATCAAAAAGTTAGAAAAAGGTTTTAAACTAGAAAAATAAAAACTAACTAAAATGCTGAAAAATAAAATAAAAGTAAAAACAAATAGACAAGATGAATCACTTGGCTCCGAATCGTGTTTAGTGTAACCTTTGATTATTTCCGCACTTTTGCACTTTTTAAGAGATTATCTTAGTTATTGTAGTAGGCCCCTCTTTTGAAGGTGACGTTACCCTCAACCCAGTAGTTTGAGTCAGGAAGGATACAATCCTAAAGGGTCGGATTATTGAAAGATAATTAATTAAGTTATTAATGCATATTATGGTAGGCCCCTCTTTTGGAGGTGACGTTACCCTCGGCTAAGTAGTCCGAGTCAGCAGGGATACAGTCCTAAGTAGCCGGGTTAAAGTATTAATAGTAGCTTACATATGAGGGGATCAAAGAGTTTGGACCCCCGCCATCCAATACCGGTGGGTATTGAAGGAGGTCCTACTAAATTTGACCCAGGTCCTTGCAGGATCTATACACTGAACAAGGCAAGACTCTTACCAAACCGTTCCCTTAACCCCCGACCAGGTAGCCAACATATCTCCATATAGACCGTGGAGATTTGAATGGTGAAAATCTTTTATTTTATATAGACAATAAAATAATGCCAAGACACCACGGACAAACGATAAGGAAGAATCACCTTCAACATAAGAAACTAGTTATTAAAGTCATTAATACATAACCAAGTAAAAAGTGCGAAAAAATTAAAAATAAAGAGTATTACACTAGACACTTGTTTCACCAAGTGATGTAAGAGACTTAGGCAAACATGGCCTTTGATTGTCAAGAACTCTTACGATCAATCTTGGATCCCGAGACGACTCACACACTCTATGATGGACAATGGATGATGGTGGTGGATGATGGTGTTGTGATGGTGGTGGGTGGTGGGTGAAGTGTGAGAGAGGTGGTGTGCCAAGGGATGGTTTGCAAATGAGCCAAGCACCCCTATTTATAGGCTGAACAGTAGCTCGGGCACGGCCCCATGTCCATCCTCTTCTCTTCCTTCATTAATTACAGTTTGTCTGCATTAGTTGACCACTCCCCCGTGTCTGCTGGGCACGCCACCGTGTGCAGAAACATATTTGTACTATCAAGATTTCCCCAGATTCTGCGAATCTTAGAGTTGACCACGGCCCCGTGTCCACTGGGCACGCCCCCGTGGTGGGTGATAGAAGCTTCTATAGCTTTGTCTTTTATGCTGACACTTGGGCACGCCCCCGTGTTCACTGAGCACGGGGTGTGTTCAGCCTTCTGTCTTCTTGATTTTGGTTGGGAATATGCTGTCGGGTGGTCAGGCATGCCACGTTTGTTCCTTTTCTTGTATTTATGTTAGATTTAGCTGTCTTTTTGCTTCTTTTGTTCATTTTAGCTTATTTAATCCTGAAAATACAAATTGAAGAAAAAAACACACTTTTTCCAACATTAGTACTAAAAAAGGGTTAGTTTTATGCCACAATTGATGTAATTTATATGTTGCATTTTGTGCACATCAGAAACGAGCATCAAAACCTGGAAAAGGTGTGAGAGCAGCAGGTGGGTGTGCAAAAGGAGACGGTGATGAATGTGGAGGAACAAAAGTAGATAGGCAGGGACAAGGTGGAGGACGTGGAGTCAGCTCAACCTCCAAAACTCTGCGACTCAAAACCTCAAACTGTAGCTGAAGCGATAAAAGCAACTCATCCCGTGTGTAACCAACAAAATGGGAGGGGTGATAGGGGTCTGAGATCGGCATAGAGTATGGTGGGAACCATCGCAATGGCTCGTCAAGCGGTGTAGATGTGGAAGGAACAAATGGTGCGGTCTGAGAAATCGGAGGAAAAGCTGCTGAAGAAAAAGGATCGTATCTAGGGTGCTGGCCCAAAGCACCTTCCCCTGGAAAGGGTGTAGGGATGTCCTGTAAGAAAGTAATCGGCAAATCAGTGCGGTGGACATCAGACTCTACAGGAGGGAGAGGAGCAACATCAGCGGGTGCGGGTGGAGGAATAAATGGCTCAACAATTGGAAGATCAACAGGTGTAGGAACTGGGTCAGGAATAAGAGGTGCATATCAGGTAATCTAAACGGGACATGGTCATGATCGGGAATCGGATCAGGATTAATAGGTGCAACATCAGGCTGACTAGGAGGAACAAGATCTAGCTCAGGACCAAGCTCGGGGTCGTATGGAGGTGTAGGGTCACGAGCAGGAGATGGTGCAGTAGACATAGCAGTGTCGTCGTCTGATTCAGTAGTAAAAAGCTTCAATCCGGCCGCCTGTAAAGCTGAAGAAGTCACAGACTCAAAGGAGTCTGAGACCGAATGCAAACTGGTGTAAGAAGATATCTCAACGATAGGAACAGCAGGAGGTGGGATAGCTACAACGTCCTCATCTATCTCCCCATCACCGAGGGCGTCAACTGGAGGACCGTCTACAAGCAAATCGACATCGTCATCGAACAAGTCATCGAAAGGCCAGTCCTCGGGCGGGATGACCATAAGCGTCACACCCCAACCGACGATGGAAACATCGGGGCACGACACTGAGCGAAACAGATTGCCCAAGAGTTTCTATAACAACTACGATTACCAATTGTTTAAGCATCACGTCCCATACCATGACATAATAAGTAGCATAGTTATTACAGACAATTCAAAGACAAATTGTTCTGTTTCGACAACTCAAATATAAATTGTTTTTGTTTGTTTCTAGACCCCATCCTAGCTCAATTCCAGCAAGTAACAAGCAAGTATCCTAAGCACCTGTCACATACGTTAAAATAGAGGTCAATACACATAGTGTAAAGGTGAGCATACAAGTTTAATAGTAATAATAGAGTTCGAAAGCGTTTACGCATAACCAGCATGTAACATGTATAATGTGAAGCTAGTAGGTTAACTGTTCACAACAGTTGTTCGTGTTCAACCCGAAGTCGATTGTCTCGTTGACAGGAATCAGATCTTGGACCGACACTTCACTTAGAAAACGAGTAGAAGGCCTGAACTAGCTCCGATTCTATCGGTTTTGAGTGCATTGAGTGTAAAAGAGTTGAAAGAAAGTTAGAAACCATCTTTCAATCCTTTCATTCATGAAAAAGTTTAGATTTAGAAGAAAATAGTGTTAAATCATGTGGAAATCATGTAGATCTGAGTTGTTCTTGGTGGAATAATGCCAAAACTTGAAGTTCATAAGAACCCCATGATGGCATCATCCTAGAACACCTCAAATCCGCTGATTTCACGGTTAAAAGTTAAGATTCAAAGGTGAAAATGATGAAGAAGTGCGTGTAGATCATAGAAGTACAAGATTTGAGTTGAAAACTTACAAGAATCGCGAGAAACCGAGAGAAAAGTGGGCTGGAATGCTGGTCGAACGAGAGAGAGCTGTCACATCACTTTGGTGATGTGACAGGGGGTATTTATAGGTTGCCAAAAGAGGAAAGTGGCATATGGATCGGATGACACATCGATCGGATGGCCATCTAATCGAATGGTCATCCGTTCGGATGACCATTCGATCAAGTGGTCCGGCGAGTTGGATTTTGGTGTTTCGTTTTACGTGTCGAGCTTTGCGATGTGTTTCGAGTGATCGATGTGATAGTATTACCCATTAGTCACACAAATAACCTAACTACTATATCTAACATACAATCACTATAATTAACTCGCGTTTAGCGTTTGCGATTAGATTGCGTTGCGATAGAGTTGCGATTAAACACCTCAACATAAACATTTCATGCACAAGTAACACATAGTAGCACACACACGTAAACCGATATCCAGAACACATAATTCGAGTTGAAAATGCGATAGTGATGCGATTAGCGATTAAACTGCGATTAAACCTCGATTATTAACAAGTACTCCACATAATACAACTAAAGCAAATAATTAATAGAATTCGATTACAAGTCAAGTAGTACAGCCGGTAGTTAAGCAAGGAGTGACCGATCGCAATTGGCAATCTTTTCTTCTTTTGACTTTGACTTGTACTTTGACTTTCCAAAAAGCGGGTTGTTACAGCCTCCCCTACTTTAGGAAATTTCGTCCCGAAATTTAAGAAGCAGGCGTAACAAACAGTTGCGGATACTTCGCCTTTATGTCACTTTCGAGTTCCCAGGTGAACTCGGCGCCGCGTTTGCCTTTCCAGCGAGCCTTCACAATGGGAATGCGTGAGCATCTGAGCACCTTGGTTTCTCGGCCCATGATCTCGACAGGCTTCTCAACGAAGTGTAATGTTTCATCCACTTGTAAATCCTCTAGAGGGACATGTAATTCCTGGTCGGGTAAGCACTTTCTGAGGTTCGAAACGTGTATAGTCGGGTGGACATTACTAAGTTCCTTTGGTAGTTCGAGTCTGTAGGCCACTTTTCCAATCCTTTCCAGAATCTTAAAGGGTCCAACATATCAAGGCGCGAGCTTTCCTTTGTTGCCGAATCTGATCACCCCCTTACAAGGTGCAACCTTTAGGAGTACGTGATTGCCAACGTCAAATTCAAGGGGCTTGCGGCGTCTATTGGCGTAAATTTTCTGACGACTCTGGGCTTTCAGCAGATTGTATCGAATTTGGAGGATCTTGTCAGTCGTTTCTTGCAACAGCTCAGGACCGGTAATTTGCGCGTCTCCTAAAATGCCTCAAATGGTGCCATTTGGATGCTAGTGTGATAACTGTTATTGTACGAGAATTCGACTAAAGGTAAGTGGGCGTCCCAATTACCACCGAAATCTATGACACACGAGCGAAGCATGTCTTCAAGGGTACGAATCGTTTTTTTAGTCTGACCGTCGGTTTGGGGATGGAAAGCGGTACTTAGATTAAGAGTAGTACCGAGAGTAGATTGAAACGTTTCCCAAAGACATGAGGTAAACCGACCCTCGCGGTCAGAGATGATGTCACGAGGCGTCCCGCGTCGACAAATGATCTCATCGGTGTAGATTCGGGCTAATTTTTCTACCTTAAAGTTTTCTCGTATCGGCAGAAAATGAGCTGATTTGGTTAAACGGTCAACCACAAACCAGATGCTGTCGTGACCTGATGGCGTGCGCGGAAGTTTCGTTATAAAATCCATAGCTATAATCTCCCATTTCCACATAGGGATCTCGGGTTTACGAGTAAGCCAGAGGGGCGTTGATGTTCAGCCTTGACCTTGGAACAAGTCAGGCATTTCAAAACATAGATGGCGATATCCTTCTTCATGCTCGGCCACCAGTACTTGTAGCGCATGTCCTGGTACATTTTGTCGGCACCGGGACAAATGGAATATCGTGATTTGTGGGCTTCGTCCATCAGAATTTGTCGTAAGTTGGTAAGCCTGGGAATCCAAATTCGGTCTAGATAATGGAACACACCAGTCGATTTATTCTCGAGTTGAGCACCATCATTAAGAATTCTTTCCTTCTTCAAAGTACGTTCAGTAAAACAAGCATGTTGGGCATCACGGATGAGAGCTTCGAGATTATGCTGGGATTGAGAATTACGAACACTATGCAAATAGCTTCGTCGACTGAGAGCATCGACAATAACGTTTGCTTTGCCTGGATGGTAACGAATCTCACAGTCGTAATCGTTGAGGAGTTCGACCCACCGGCGTTGGCGCATATTCAGTTCTTTCTGGTCAAAGATGTGTTGTAGGCTCCCATGATCGGTGAAGATCGTACACTTGGTACCATAAAGGTAGTGTCGCCAAATCTTTAACGCAAAAATAACTGCACCTAGCTCGAGGTCGTGGGTTGTATAATTCTTCTCGTGGATCTTGAGCTGTCGAGAGACGTACGCGATAACCTTGTCTCGTTGCATGAGAACACAACCAAGACCGAGGTTAGAGGCATCGCAGTAGACTACAAAATCGTCGTTTCTGTCGGGCAATGAGAGCACGGGAGCGTTGCAAAGCATAGCTTTGACAGTTTGAAAGGCCTCCTCCTGTTCGGTTCCCAAAAAAAAGGTTTGTCCTTATGCGTAAGGGAGGTAAGCGGTACAGCGATTTTTGAAAAGTCAGCGATGAATCGGCGATAGTAACCCGCCAATTCGAGAAAAGAACGAACTTCGGATGGGTTCCTTGGCGTAACCCAGCTCATAACAGCTTCGATCTTCACAGGATCGACATGAATTCCTTGACTATTGACGATGTGACCGAGTAATTGAACCTCCTTAATCCAAAATTCACACTTGGAGAACTTGGCATAGAGACGGTTTCATTGGAGTAGTTCAAGAACTAAACGTAGATGCTGCAAGTGTTCGGTTTTTTACTTGGAATAGATCAGTATATCATCGATGAATACGATGACGAAGCGGTCAAGAAAGGGTTTAAACACGTGATTCATTATATCCATAAAGACTGTGGGAGAGTTAGTCAAACCAAAAGGCATGACAACGAACTCATAGTGACCATAGCGGGTTCGAAAAACGGTTTTGGGTATATCTTCCTCCTGAATTCGTAATTGGTGAAAGCCTGAGCGTAGATCGATCTTCGAGAAACACGTAGCACCTTGTAATTGATCAAACAAATCATCGATTCGAGGCAAGAGATCACGATTCTTGATAGTTAGCTTATTCATTTCCCTGTAGTCGATACACATTCGGAACGATCCATCCTTCTTTTTGACGAAAAGGACAGGCGCGCCCTAAGGAGAGGTGCTAGGGCGAATGAAGCCTTTATCAAGCAGTTCCTGGAGCTGACTCGAGAGTTCGCGCATTTCAGAATGAGCGAGGCGGTAAGGCGCACTGGCTACAGGATTTGCTCCAGGAATGAGGTCGATTCGGAAATCGATATCACGAGTGGGAGGTAAACCAGGTAAATTGTTGGGAAATACGTTGAGGAATTCACAAACAACGGGAACGTCTTTCACTACTGTGTTTCCTTTCTTTTCCTTCTCCGCTACTAAAATGTTAGCCAAGAAAGCTCTATATTCCTTGCGGAGATACGTGCTCGCTCGGACACATGACATTAGTTTGAGACCTTTCGAAGGAGTTTTGCCATACACACAAAGATGATCACCATTAACGAGAGAGAAGCGAATCATCTTATCGAAGGAAACGACTTCAGCACAATTCTCGCGAAGAAAATCCATGCCTACTATGATGTCAAAACTACCGAGTTGCATCGGAATAAGGTCAATAGGGAAGACGTGATTGTTGAGTTCAAGCGTACAATCACGTAGAATAGAATTGACAGCGACGGTTCTTCCTGTGGCAACTTCAACATTGAACGTCGAGGGGAGATGGGCGCGCTTACGATTTAGGAGTTTTTCGAATTCAAATGATACAAAACAGTTATCTGCTCCAGTATCAAACAAACACAAAGCATATATACCATTCACAAGGAACGTACCATTAACCACGTTGTTGGTGCATGGAATGTCTGTTGACTTTGTTTGGTTCAAGTCTTAGGTCAAGATAGTAGAGATTGGAACTTAAAAGTTAAGATAGGTTTTAATATTGTAATTTCGTTCATATGAACATATAGTTAGGTGATTTCGTTCATTAGGTTAGTTAGGGGATTTCGCTTATAAGGTCAATAGGTGATTTCGCTCATGTGGTCACTAGGGGTTTCGCTTTTGTGTCAGGTCATTGGAGCGAAACCACAGGGGCTATCTATAGTCAATATGAGCGAAATCAGGTTAGTGAGTTGTATATGTTGGAGCGAGACCTGGTCATTAGCTTGGTAACGAAACTCTGTCAAAATCATTCTAGAAAGCTAATAAAGAGAAGGAATTAAAGAGAAAAGCTGTTGTTACTTTGCGTGTACTGATTCCGCCTTTATACGTGAAGATGAACGTCCTTGACTGACTTTTCAGGGTCAGAACTCGATCCAACAAGTGGTATCAGAGCTCAGGACGAGGAGTTCATACTACTACAGCTTGATTCTACCGAATTCTCTGATTTCTACTCATTTTCTCTTATACTTTTTCGATTTGAGCTAGTTCCTACGGTTGAAACTGCCTGATTTTCTAGTATAACGTGTAAAACATACGAATAACAAACCCTAAAAAGATTCAGGTTAAAATTCGGCTTAAAAATGGTGAAAATCAACTAAAAATTATATTTCGCTTTTTCGGTAATTGAAGGTTTCGCTTATTCGGACATAAGATCTTGTCAGTTTCGCTTATACGGACATAAGCTTGATTTCGCTTATCTGAACATCCTGGTTTCGCTTATACGGTAGTTTGGTATTTCGCTCTTACGGATATTGCATATTTCACTCATAAGAACATTGCTATTTCACTCTTATGTTCTTCATGTGAAAAAGTGCATCAAGTTTCAAGAAAGTTGTTCAGTAGGGTAATCGGTGTTTTTAAAACAATTATTAATTATGTAATGAATTGAGTATGTCAGGTTATTAGACAAGTTTTTGTAAGTCATTTAATCTCGGCCCAATCAAGAATGAATATGAATTAAAATTGTCGGCCATTTAATTGAAGGTAACAAAAGCCCACGTGAAACAGTGAATTGCTCCTACCCACTAGATTTACGGCCCAATCGAAATTAAGAAACTTTAATGATTGTTGTTCATTATGATATTTGTGCATTGATTTGATAAAAACATCACATGATATGTCAGACTTGTGTTGAATCATATTTGATAAGTGGTTTGTCGTGTAGTGCCATTAAGTAATTGATAACTAGTTCGGATCTGCATCATTCATTATTTCTCACTATTTTCCAAAATTCCGAAAATTTTGCTAAGTGTTTAAGCTGATTGAATTTGTTTGTTTGATCTCAGGTGTTTGAAGATGTCAAGCAACGGTGAAGAGTTTTACAACACATTCTACAACGCGTTCACTTCCGAATCAACAAATAGAAGATCTGATAAGAGAAAATTCAAGAGAAATTTAGGAGAATTTGAAGTTTGAGAACATGTACGGAAGTCAACAAAAACCACCGAAGCTAATGAAAGTTGAAGATTATAACTGGTGGAAAAACAGATTTGAGGGTTGGGTAAAATCTTTCGCTCCTGAAAGCTGGTTAAAACTGATAGATGGATACGTTGAACCAGTAAAAGAGGGAGGAGAGTTAATAGATGCAAAAGATTTTACAGAAAAAGATATAAAAAATGTTGTGGCTGAATATAAAATGATCACATTCATCAAACAGTCAGTGAGAGAAGATATTATCTCGTTACTTGAACAAGAGAAAACTTCAAAGAGTTTGTGGGAAGCGTTAGGAAGAAAGTGTGTAGGAAGTAATGAAATTGTCAAAAACAAAAAGAAATTGTTGCGTAAAGAGTTTGATTTATTCAGTTGTATGAAAAATGAATCTGTTTGTAAAATGATCGAGAGATTTGGACATCTGAAAATGGAGCTGACCAGACATGAAATTTCATATTCTGAAGAGGAGCTGGTGGATAAATTGTTTGATTCATTGCCAAATGATCAAGAGTGGCAATATTTTGCTCTAATGTTGAAAAATACAATCAAGCCTGAAGATTTAAAAGTGGATTTGCTGATTGAAAGACTTGAAAGCCATGAGCTGGAGATAAAAAGATCTAAAGTCAACAATCCGGCTTATTAGCAGAATGTAGAGCTTTATTACAGAGGAAATGTACTGCATGCTGGGTCTCCAAGAACAGCGTTTTCTGCAGAAAGTTCAAGTTCAGTGAACAATGAAAGTCTTCACAGTGGTTTTCACAGTGGATCTTCTTCAACAACTTCTGATCAATCTGCTTCAAAGAATTTATTCCAGTGTAATATCGCAGTGGATCTGAAGAATGGGCAGAATTTCAGCGAAGAATCGGCAAAACAACAGATGGTTTTCTTGGCATCTGTACTTGAATCATATGAAAGTCTCGTTGCAGGGAAGATTGGCAACACCAACTTGACAAAAGAAGATTATAATCAATTAGACCCTGAGGAGATGGAACTAATGGATATAAGATGGTGCATGGCCAGTGCGGTTCGTCGAGCACAGCGGTTCATGGAGATCACGGGGAGAAAGTCAATTGGTGGACCGTCTACCAAACTGGGATTTGATAAATCAAAGGTGACATGTTTTAAATGCAAACAAAAAGGTCACTTCAAGCGCGAGTGCAGAAATGCGTATGCTAATGATTCTGAAAATCCGTTCAACGAAGATTATTACAAGAAAGCAATTTATCATCAGAATAAGTCTGAACCACCAAGATTAAAGCAACCAGAAGAAAGATCAAGGGCTCTTGCAGTTATATATGATGATGAAGGTTACGACTGGAGTCAAGTTTGCCCTGAAGAAGATGCAGTTGGATATGCATTTGTTGCAACTGATGATCATGATACTTGGTGGAGAAGAGACAGTGCGAGATGGGAGATTGGCAAATTGTATGAATCATTTAAGGAAGCACAAAGAGCCAAGAGATGGAATGAAGAACTAGAGTGTTACATGGATCCACAGGGTAATCCAGTAGTTGATCCATCAAAAGTGGATTTTGATGCTGTAACCAATGTGTTTCCAAGTGAGGGCACTTTCAACACAAGAAGGCTTTCTGATAAAAGCTATTTGCCAAATTTGATGAACAAGTTAAAAGAAGTTTTTGAAGCAAGTTTACCGAAGGTGGTAGAACTAAAGAAAAGAAAAGAAGAAGAATTGAAGAAGATGATTGAAGAAGTGAAGACTGTTGCAAAGCTTGCTGGAGAGGAACAGAGAGCTGAAGAAACGCAGAAGAATGAAGAAGCTCAGAAAGAAGAAAAGGAGGAAGATCAGAAAGTTGAGTCAGAAGAACCGGTGCTGAATGAGACTGAGGTTAGAAAATCTTCTGATCTATCGAATGTTGAAATGGTTGATGAAAAAGAAAACAAGTGCAGGAATTGCATAGAAATGTGCAAAGCCTGTACTGAAAAAGATGACATCATAAAAACAAAAGACAATGACATAGTTAAACTTGAAAATGTTTTCACAACAAAACGTAAAGAAATGATTGAAAAAGAAGAAATTTTGAAACTAAAAGTTGAAAAATTGACACAGAAATGTCAAGGTCTTGAAAAGGATAATGATGTTTATAGACAACTGTGTTCAGCAAAATGTGTCGATTGTGTTGAAAAAGAATCTAAATTTCAAGATTTACAAAAGCAGTATGATTCTTTAAAGTGGTTGAGTCAGAGAGTACAAGAAGCTTATGATACTTTGAAGAGCCAAGTCAAAAGTTTTGATCAAAGATTGTCTGAAACTTTAGTCACTAAAGAAATGTATGAAAGAAAGTTTAAAGAAAAGCAAATTGAATTGAACAAGTGTGTTGATGAAATTGCTAATCTTAAACAAGTCTTGGCTGAAAAAGAAAAGATTGTTACAAAACTTCAAAGTTATCATAACTCTTCGTACATTCTTGAACGCATTTTCAACATCACACCAGATGACAAAGATACTGAAAATTGCAAAAAGGGTATTGGTTCAGAATTTCATCAGGTACCACCACCATTGAGAAACAATTATACTTTTTATGATGAGGGAAAGGTGGCAAAGGGTTTGAACATAGCTGACCAGTTACCTGAAAGTATCGATGTGACTTACTCCAAATCTGATGATGCTAATGATTCAGAGGTGGTAAGTAAGGTTGTTGAAAGCGTTTTGAAAGATGAGTCTACAAAAGGTAAGTCTGAATCACAGGATGAAGATGAAGGAAATCTTTATGATGGTTATCTGAAAAACACAAAATCCGAGAAAAATTTGAATGATGATTCAAAAGGATTGGTTTATACCATGATTGGATCGGACAAACTATTCTTAGATGTTGTATTCCCGATTCAGAATGTGATTTCAGAAAAGGTTGATAAAGTTTTTAAAATGGTTGAGATTGAGAAGTCTGAGATTCCAAAGTTTGCTGGTAAAGGTCATAAATCTTTTTATAACAAACCTGGTTTTAAGAAGAAAAACATGAAGGCTGGTTTGGGTTATAAAAAGAAACGGAATTGGAATCAAAGTAAAAAACCAAATTTGCAACAAAAGATGAGTTTTGTTCAAGGGAAAAGTTTGAAAGAAGAGGAAAAACTCAAATTTGGACAGCAGTCTAATGAGGAGTTTGATGCTATGAAAAAGAAACAACAACAGGCCAAGGATGTTTCAAAGAAAGTGTGTTTTAAATGTCATCAAATTGGACATGTTGCTCGAAAGTGTCCAAATCCAAAGCCTGTTGATGTTGCAAAACAGAAATCCGAGGATGTGAAACCGAGGTCAACCAGATTTGATTCGAAACAAACTTGGAAGTACAATACAAACAAGTTTGCTTCAAATCAAAATTGGAAATCAAACCCGAACAGGTTCGATTCAAGACAGACCTGGAATTCTCACACACCCAGATTCAGAACAACACAGAGTTGGAGAACATCTGTTGATATGACAAAACCTCAAGAGTTTTGGAAACCTAAAAATGTTATTCAAAATCAAAAGGTTCAAAAAGAGACAAATTTTTACAAAAGAGGTACTCCGGAAGGTCAAATGTGGAGTGCTAAGAAACAAGTGACGTCGGAAAAAGATAAGAAAGTTGAGGTCAATGCTGAAAAAGTTTTAAATGACAAAGAGTTTCCGAAATTAAATGAACATTATTGTGTTGAAATGCCTAAGGTCCAACAGACCTGGGCTAAATTGTTCAAATGATTGATAAAGTTTGAATGTGCAGGTGCTCAACGAAGCTGAAAATTGTGAGAATGGTAGTTGGAGCAGCCTGGCACAGGAAGAGGTTGCAGGACCCTGGTTTGGTTGAACAGGGAGTTTAGTTTGATTGTTTTCTGTACATAAATAAACCAAATTCAAAAACCCTAAAAATTGAAAAATTTTGAAAAACCAAAAATATGTTTGTTTTTAATTTTTTGTCAAAAATAGAAAATTACTAAAAGATGTTACTTGAATACGCCGAAACCCTCACGGCTGAACAAACATGATTACTTTCATCAGATTGAAAAACGGTTTTCAAACTGTAAAATATCAATGTGTTGTAAATCATGGGGGTATGTATATTTTCTGCAAATCAGAGCACTTAAACAGAAAATGGATGGCGAGACAAAGCTATCAGTATTGGTTGTCAAATTTTCTTTATATGTTTTTGCATTTTAGGGGGAGATATATTGTTGTCAGAAAATACAAAAACATTTGAAAATTTTGAAAAAGCCAAAAACATGATAAAAATTTAAAAATTTGAGTTTTGCGTAAAAAGAGGAAATGATAGTACATCAGTAGACAGTTACAGTATGCTAAAGAATTGTAATGACTATATAGCGTTAAACAGTCTCACTGATGATATGTCGATAGGTTTTTATACACTTAGTAAACTTTTCGGGATATAAACCTAAATTCAAACACTTGCTTATTTCGTGGGGAACACTACTTGGATATATAGGTAACCCCTGAAATCTCGTTTGAAAGGTTCCTTTTTCTGATATACTAGGTCTTTATACTCAGTGATATCTGGGGTATTATTCCGGGACTTCTGCTGAACGGTAGTTCTGACCTAGTCCTCGAATAATACTTTCTGCAAATGCTTGAAACATAGCATCACCCTCAGCATAAATGATAAGACAATAAAATTGCTTAGCAATGTTGTTGTAAAAAAGATCCTCTAAAGGGGACACACCCTAAAGTTGAGTCATGATCTCCCTGCTGAATGATGGTTCTGACCTGAGCTCTCATGATTCTTCATAATTATTAACCCCTTACAGATATCATTTGTGTTATAATTACCTGTAAGACTGAATATTGGGATCTGGATACGGGAGTATATTCAAGAGGTGGGACACATGAATGGGTTTAAGTTCTTAAAATATCTAATTCGTATACTGAATCAGTTGAAATTTGTATGAAAATTTAAGTGGACCAGTATATCGACAATCTAAGTGAAGTGTTTAATTCTTACTGTGTAACTAAGCTCAACGGTACTTGTGACTTGTCAAAAACTGATATGATCCTCTGATGCATTCTCAAACAAAAATATTGTCTGTAAATATGTTTGTACATATTTCTTTACTGCTTTATGTTTTCTGAAAATACAAAAAGATTTTGATTTCTGCTTTATTTTCGACAACTGATGACTGAGTGCTGAGTTTCAAAATCTAAGTAAGCTGATCGTGTTTCTGAAAATAAAACAAGTTCATTAATTTGAAACTTGAAGTTTTAATATAAAAATCAAAAACAGTTTGTGATATCTCCAAGGTCATTAAGTTGGACTTGGATGATTAACTGTGGGGGATTTGGATGCTTATATTGTTATAGAGCTAGTTTCCGATACGATTCGATGAAACTGCCAAATTCATGAGAAGTGATTTTGAGGAGTTTGAATTGTCAGATTACAATATCTGGAAGATTAAAATGTTGTTACTTATAGTTGTATGAGTGATTGCAGGAAAAGTCCAGACTACGATCCCGAGAGCAGAGTCTAAGGGGGAGTCTGAAGACAAGCTGAAAGTTAGGAGGAGCTTGTAGCTGGAAAGCTAGGTGTCGATCCCTTAAAGCACGGAAGCTTGATGAAAGGGGGAGCCTGCTGATGATAAAGCTGTTGATGATAGAGCCAGTGATGAGATCCTGGTGTAAGAGTCAAAGTGTGAAGCTGATCAAGAGAGTGATGGATGCTTACAATGTTACAATCTGAATGAGAAGACAAAATGACCAAGACTGAAGACTCGGAGCTGAAAACTTCGTCAACATCCAAGGGGGAGTCTGTTGGTGCATGGAATGTCTGTTGACTTTGTTTGGTTCAAGTCTTAGGTCAAGATAGTAGAGATTGGAACTTAAAAGTTAAGATAGGTTTTAATATTGTAATTTCGTTCATATGAACATATAGTTAGGTGATTTCGTTCATTAGGTTAGTTAGGGGATTTCGCTTTTAAGGTCAATAGGTGATTTCGCTCATGTGGTCACTAGGGGTTTCGCTTTTGTGTCAGGTCATTGGAGCGAAACCACAGGGGCTATATATAGTCAATATGAGTGAAATCAGGTTAGTGAGTTGTATATGTTGGAGCAAGACCTGGTCATTAGCTTGGTAACGAAACTCTGTCAAAATCATTCTAGAAAGCTAATAAAGAGAAGGAATTAAAGAGAAAAGCTGTTGTTACTTTGCGTGTACTGATTCCGCCTTTATACATGAAGATGAACGTCCTTGACTGACTTTTCAGGGTCGGAACTCGGTCCAACACACGTTGTTGTCTGCTTGAGCCTGGCGGGCGTTGATGTTGAAAGCACGTCCGTGGGCTGCTGACTGCTGCTGCTGTTGTTGTTGTTGTGGCTGTTGTTGGGGCTCTTGCTTCACCACTCTGTTGGGGTACATGTTTGCAAAGTGGTTGATCACCATATACGAAGCATGCTCTGGCATGAGCAGCGGGTACAGGAGCTGCTTGTTGGCCCTGGGGAACAGGAAGGAGAGCTTGTGGTGTAGCAGCTTGACCTTGAGCTGGAGCTGGAGGTTGGCGTGGACCTGTACGGCAGTTTGCGGTGAAGTGGCCGTACATGTTGCAGTGAACACAGAACCGGCATGCGATACCAACCGGGTGATGATAGGTACAAGTAGGGTAGAGCGGGTGTGGTCTAGTGTATGCACGCTTGGCAGGCGGTGCATTGACCACAGGTGCCACTACTTGGCGGTGTTGAGGTTGCGATTGGGCAGGTACTGTTTGGAGCAGAGTGGCAGTAACTGCACAGTTCTTGTTCCTGGAGCTGTTGTTCTTTCTCTTGCGACGTGAGAGCTTTGAAGATTGCGGTGCGGCGGTGATTTCAGCGGTAGGAGCAACGGTGACTTGATGAAGACTCTTCGCAGCTTTATCGAAATAACCCGCCCTGACTCGTTTATCGTTGATCTCGGCGGCGAGCAGGTACGTTTCCTCAATAGTTTTCATTTTGGCGGCCTGCACAAAGTCTGCGATGCAATCCGGCAGAGCACGGATATACTTCTTGATCGTAATCTCAGGGGTAGTAACTTGACCAGGGCAGATGATACTCAACTACTCGAAGCGAGCAGTTAAACCAGCGTTATATCTGCCATCCTGCTTAATATGCCAGAATTCATCCTCTAGCTTTTGGAGTTCATGGGGAGGGCATAACTCTTGCATCATGATGTCCTTCAACTCGTCCCATGTCAGCCCAAAAGCTGCATCGTTCCCTCGTTTGTTTCTCTCGACCGTCCACCAATCAAGAGCGTGGGATTGGAAGACGCCAGTGGCGTTAACAGTGTGAAAGTCTTCCGGGCAGCCACTCTGGCGCAAGGTGACTTCGATTGAATCAAACCATTGGAACTTGGTCGTAGGCCCATCTTCGCCGGTAAATTCTTTTGGACCGCAGGCTTTGAACTGCTTGAAGCTAAAAGTAGTCTTAGGAGTATCAGTCCTGGACTCTTCCGAGTACTTGCTAGTATTCTCATTCAGCTCACTAACAATTTGCGGTATGACTTTTGCTATCTGCTAAGCAACGAGTGCAGCAATGCGTTTGTCGTCCTGATTGCGGCGAGCGGAGCGAGCGAAGTATGATCCAAATGATGACATTGTCTGCAACAGACATCTTCACATGACTCAAACACGGTTTCGACTAACCTTAGTATAGTCTAACGAATTCACATCAAGGCACAAAACCACGTAGGCACAAAATTCACAGAATCACATAAGCATATAGTCCACATAGGCACAAAAGCATGTATTCAGCTATATTCTGCACGTATTCATCTTCCTATGTTGCACGTATTCACATATCTTTTCACAATAGCATAAAGCGATCGAGTATAGCGAGTGTGAATAGCGAGTAGCGATTGCGGATAACACAAGCGATTTGTTTGCATTTTGAGGTGAATCTGCAGTGCGTGTTGATCAAAGCGAACAGGTATGTTGCGTTAGTGACTTCCATCTTTTCGTTGTTCGCCAAAATATATAAAACCTCACAAACACATAAAATTCCACATAAAATCGATAAAGCACAGAGTTGGCGGCTACGGGTTCCAGAATCGAAACACATAAAATCGAAGAGAGATTGTTTCGGCTAGATAGAAGTCGACTACCCAAAGTGATTCGACTATTCACAAGGACCTTAAGTGCACACTTTGGCCTTCTGAACTGTGCTCTCGCCTCAATTTGGGCGATCGGCACGCATCCTTCTAGTTACAGCGTGACTCAAGTCGTTGGAGTCCGTCGAGACTTTGGTGAGAGTTTTGTAAAAACCAAAAGTATAGAGCGGAATGAGTCATCAAGGTTCGAGTTTCACCCCTGACTTAATGACTACATCCATGTTTGTGTGGTAGAATCACGAGATAGATAAGAAGAATCGCGTTGAAGTATGGATTTCACTCCTGATTCAACGCATATTCTCTTGTTTATAGTAAAAAATAGTGAATCGAACGAGTGATCTGGTCAAGAGTTTGCGGTTATCACACCTAATCTTAACTAGATCATTCGTTTGTGTATGTCCAGCCTTAGGCAAGGCTGATCTCGCTCGGAACTGTAGTATGCGATGTTTGCTCAAAGGGGTAGTGTATAGCGAGTTCGAGCGAGATTTAGCAACTAAGATTGTGCAAAACCTATACCGGGTATGCACAAGTCGGTCTGTTGGTTCTTAGACTATAAACTAGGTCGTTTCGAAGACATCAACCCGGACTAGGTCGAGTCTTGCCTAATTCCCTATAGTTATGGCTTTTATACCAATTTGTCACACCCCAACCGATGACGGAAACATCGTGGTGCGACACTGAGCGAAACAGATTGTCCAAGAGTTTCCATAACAGCTATGATTACCAATTATTTAAGCATCACCTCCCATACCATGACATAATAAGTAGCATAGTTATTTCAGACAATTCAAAGACAAATAGTTCTGTTTCTACAACTCAAATATAAATTGTTTTTGTTTGTTTCTAGACCCCATCCTAGCTCAATTCCAGCAAGTAACAAGCAAACATCCTAAGCACCTGTCACATACGTTAAAATAGAGGTCAATACACATAGTGTAAAGGTGAGTATACAAGTTTAATAGTAATAATAGAGTTCGAAAGCTTTTACGCATAACCAGCGTGTAACATGTATAATGTGAAGCTAGTAGGTTATCGACAATGAAATATGCACAGACATGACTGCGAGTTGTAGAATGCGCAACACATATCACTACTGCGATACATGAAGAAATCACCTTAACAACCCCTACCCACGACAGGTGCTGAGTCCAAACTATAGTACTATTGTTGCTAAGGCGTCAGGAAACAATCACTGTGTTAACATAACATATAAGCATTCATCGAGTAACACGTATAACATGCAGTAACGGTCAGCGTATAAAGTGTTTGCGTTGAGTGATAGATGTGATTTAGAATAAGTAACGTATGTAACACCCAAAATTGCGTAAAGTAAAAAAAGGGATCGAGTATTCTCACAGCGATGGTAGTTAATGGATTGAAGGGAGCGCTAGAGTGATTAGCCTGAACAGTTAACGATAACATAAGCGAATGAACGACGCGTAAAACGGTGAGAAGTGAACAAGTGACGAATGGTCATCCGATCGGATGGCAATCCGAACGGATGGTCATTCGATTGGATGTCAATCCGTTCGGATGGCCATTCGGTCGGATTGATATTCATTGGGATGGATGTGTTTGTGTATGATGGCTTTGAAGTTTTCGTTGTAGCATTTTGAAAATAGAGAAGTATCACTACCTTTCAGGTCGTTCGATCGGATAGCGATCCGATCGGCAGGACATTTTGTGAGAACAAGTTCACAGCAGGATTGTCATTCGATCGGATGGTCTTCCGATCAGATGGAAATCTGTTAGGAACCAATGATCTTTGAAAATTGCAAAAAGTTTAAGTGTTGAAGTCCAAGTGCAATACGATCGGATGGCAATCCGATTGGACGACAATCGTTCCAACAACCTGATCGTCTTGAAACTTGAATATTGAACAACACGGGACGGTATGACTACGTATTGAACAACAGGAACCCCATCAGGCCTAAGTTATCCGATCGAACGTGAATCACCTCAATCCGAATCAGTTAACTGTGCACAACGGTTGTTCGTGTTCAACCCGAAGTCAATTGTCTCATTGACAGGAATCAGATCTTGGACTGACACTTCTCTTAGAAAACTAGTAGCATATCAGGATCACTCTCAGTGTCTGACGTAAATATCTCTGGCTCGGGTATAACCTCGTCGTCTGAAACGACAGCCATCGGGTCATGGGTATCAGACAACCCACTCTCTGATGATGATATGCTGCCTGTAACATAACAATCATAACATGTGCACATATATTAACCACTAACACTCAGTATATGCAAACCAAGAAATCATCACTTAGATAGTTATTCACGTTATTGATATACGTTAAATTATACATGTTTTTATACCCTAAAACACTTCTGTTTTAAGCGTTTTTACCGAAACCGCGATGTTTAGGTAGCAAATCTGGTAATTTTATATTTTCAGGTCTTAAACAGAGCACAAAGTAAAAATCTGATGAAAACGGACAAATTCTGATGCATTTCTGATGAAACGGGCAAAATTCTGATGACTGCCAGGTGTGGCACGACCGTGCCATCTGATGGCACTACCGTGCTGATCATTCGATCTCGGAAGCACTGCCAGTGCCGATCTGTTCCCGGGCTGCACGGTGCCAAAGCCAAACCAGGGTTTCTGATCAACATTCTGATGACACCGCACTACCGTGCCACCAATGGCTTAACCGTGCGGATCTGATTACCCAGGCAACTTGTCCACTAGTCCACTTGGCTGACCTAGGATCAGAGAAATTACGTCACCCGACAAGACCTAACCGCACGGCCGTGCGACCCGATGGCACGACCATGCCAAACTGAAAATTGCCTATAAATAGCAGCATTCGCTACTGATCAAAATGTTGGGTTTTTCTCCATGTTTCTGGGCGATTTCTGGGTTCCGAAGCAGTCCTGATCAGACCCATTTGAAGCTTAAAGATCGAATGGAAGCATAACCGATCCAACCCATCAATTCCTTGCTTGTTTATGGTTCGATTCCTTGTTCTTGAACATGTATTCTGATCATTTTGCAAGTTATGAGATGATGTTAGTTTGTGTTTAATGTAGTTTATGTAATAGTAATTACAAACTTGTTTCTTGAATAATCTTTATGTTGTAATCTTGTTTGTATGAAACTTTAGTACTTTTTCATGCTTGAATCTTCATGATTATATAATGAACGTTTCATTGATGTTGAGTTCCTAATTATGTTTGATTATCTTGGATAAGGAATCTGTGGTTAGTGGGATGGTAACTATTTCTTGATTAATCACTTGTTTGTAAACTTGTTTACACCATGAGACTCGAGAGGGGTATTGGTTTTATCTAAGATATATCTTATTTTGATTAGGAATGCTTTCTTGCACGTAAGGGTTCTAACGAATTATATGGTGTTGATTACATGTTCTTGCATGCGGTTTATGATCCTTGTTTAGTAGTTTTAGTCTGAAATTGCTGACATGGTATATTTGTATTCAAGACTTGTAAAGGTGAAATATGTTGTTATATGATCTACTTAAATGCTTATCCTCGTGGCTGTATTGTGACCATCGGTATTGCTTTCTTTGATAAGTGAGGTTAGAAAACTCCTAGCGGATGACTAATCTATCTTTAAAGGTTTACATGAATGAATATCAATAGCTCGCTAAAGAATGATTTTAGGTGGTTAACGTGTGTTTATCGCGTTAACTTTCCAAAGAAACATCATGTTAGAAAACTCCTAGCGGATGACTAACTGTCTCGGAATTGGAAAATTGATTAAGTGCTTTTGTGACATATCTGATAGATAACATGTTTTGGTTGTTTGTGAAACAAGATAATAGTATATTTATCTTTTAGTTGTAATTTAGTTAAATTAGTTAAACAATCATTCACCTATCTTTTTATCTGGTAAATTAATGACAAAGATTTAGTACATTATAACGCCCGTGTTCCATGGATCGATATCTGGCTCTTACCAATACTTTGCTACATATATGACGGGATACACTTGTCCTTTGTTGTGTGTGTTTTAATGTTAAAGTATAAACCATTTTTATAAATATTAAAACCCACGTGTGTGTGTGTAAATTCAATGTAAATAATATGTGTAAATAAACACGCACCAAGTTTTTTGGCGCAGTTGCCGGGGACACGACGAAATTATGGAACAATCCGAGTTATTATTTTACCAGTGTACAAACTGTGTATACTTGTTAATACTTGTACATTTTTGTATCTATTTATTTTCTTTTGTTTACTAACTTGTGAAAACCTAGCCTGGCACGCCCACTAGGACTAACTTTTTACTAACTTTTCTTTTTTCTGTTTTACTAACAACTAACCACTAACCAACTAACCAACGAACTTTACTAACTGACTAACCGCTAACTTACTAACATACTAACTTTTTATTTATTATTCGACTAACATTTTTTATTTATTTATTTAATTCAGTTGATGTGTTCGGGATCGAACCATTCTTTCATTCATTTATTTATTTATTTCATTTCAGTATTTTTAATTTAGTATTTCATTTATTTCAATTTAGTCATTTATTCATTTGTTTCATTTATTTATTTCATTTCAGTATTTTTAATTCAGTATTTCATTTATTTCATTTCAGTTATTTCATTTCTGTTTATATTTACATTTACATTTACATTTACATTTACATTTATGTCCGTGTTCGGAATTGAACCGTATTTTCATTTATTTACGCTCATTTATTCATTAGTCCATTTATTCATTTATTTGTACTCATTAATTTATTTATTTATTTACTCCACGAAAATAAAATATAACTTTCTGATAAAATGATCAGATTTTCTGATAAATTCAGATGAATTTATCTGGTTTTCTGATGGATTCTGATAAACCCGTTAGACTTTCTAGTGCAATAATTTACATTTCTAATGAATTTACCAGATTTTCTGGTAATTCTGATGGATTTATCAGAAATTCTGATAGAAAGAAATTTTTCATCAGATTTTTATTAGAACTTATCAGATTTTCTGATATATATATATAAAATTTCAGATTTTCGATGCGATCATCAGATTTCATCAGATTCCATTAGATTTTCTGGAAAAACAAAACACAAACTAAAAAGTTTCCTCAGAATTCTGATGTTCGTCATCAGAATTTCTGATAAACAGCCAAAAACAGCTTTCGGATATAAATAAGTAAATATTTAAATAGATTTGTATAATAAATTGTATATATATGTATATTATATAATAGTATTATTATTTATACTTATTTCTTATATTATTATTATTATGTTCTTTTTTCTGTATAATGCCTTCCTTTTTATTTGCAGGCTAATGTCCACGACCCCTGTACCTGCTAATGCTGAGCTAGCCAACGAACCAGAAAATAACTTAAGAAGAAGAAGAAGGCGGCTTCGCGAAAGATCACTTGTCGTTGCACAAAGGATTGCGGCCGCAATCGATGAACCAGTGATACTTTCTGACAACGAGAGTTCAGAGGACGACACAGGAAGCTTTATGGCAGAAGACGACCAGCCTTTGAATGAGACCGGCCGTCCAGGAGGAAAGGGCTTGCTACCGAGCATCGCCCGACCTATGATTGCAGCACCGAGTTTTGAAATTAAATCCAGTATAATTAACATGTTACAAAATTCTATGCAGTTTGATGGGAAGGTGTTGGATCTGAGTTTGTTTCTGATTGTATTTTACGTTTGAGATTAAGATGGAAATGAAAGAGTTGTGCAGCGGAATTAATATGAAAACAAACTTTGCATACAATCAAACGAGAGTGTTGCTTTGATCAAGACATTTTCAACAAGGAACCGAATGATTGAATTAACTTTCAACAACGATTACAAGTAATGCTTGAATACAAACTCCCCCTCAGCCAGAGCTCAGCGTTTGTTCGTGCAAAGAAGACGGTATTACAAGAGCTAATAGAACAGTACAAAGTACTGAACTATTTATAGGCACTAGCAAACCACTGAGCATCTTAACTGACGTCACCATGAAAGTGACATCTAACCTCCTAACAAACTCTAACCTCTGATCTATATAAATACTGATGTACTAACTACTGCTATTACAATTCATTACATAAAAGACACTTAAACAGCTGCTGCATCCTTCCACTGCTGTGAACCCAGCAGTGCTTGTCCGGTTCAGCAGTACTAGACTCAAGGTAGTAGATTGAATCAGCAGAGCTTTGGTCTTCCATCAGTCTTTGACATTGGACAGTAGATGCAAGGCAGCAGTTGTAGGTCAGCACTTAGTAAGATCAGCAGATAGGAGGTCAGCAGATATGAAACCACTTTCAAGGGGATAGATTTGTATGTAAACATCTGCTTATTCTGGATCCACTGCTCTGATCCAGTTTTGGCTTTAATTATCTGTTCCTCTGATAGGGTTCAATCCCAACAATCTCCCCCTGGAACAGATAATGCCAAAACTCTTCATTATTGTGGAAATCTTTATTGCCTCATCAACAGTTCCCTTATCTGGCCTTTAAATTGTAATTCAAAGTCTAGGGCATCTGTATCTTCATCATCCCTGCTAAGTGGAAGATCAAGGAGATCTTGCAAATCTTCAAGACTCAGGCCAAGAGCTTGTTCCCTTGATATTTTCTCCACTTCTCCACCAGACCTGAGCAAAGTCAATATGCAGGTCTGTTTGTCAGTTTCCCACTTTTGTATTTTTGAGCCTGGTGGGTTTCTTGGGAGATGTTTATTTGCAGAAGTATTCGGTGAGGCTGGCCTATTCATAACTGGCTGAGCAGCACTTGCATATTGTTCCAATTCAAGATCTTCTTTTATCATTACTTTCGTGCCTGCTTTTACAATAGCATCTCCAGCTAATAGATCTTGAATTGTTTCAATACTCAACTGGTTTTTGCTCCTTCTTTTGTAGATGACAGCACCAGCTGGAGCAGTGGTTCTTTTAGCTTGCAGCTTTGGTGGTCTTTTTGAGACCTCTGCTTTGGAATAGTCAGGCTTTTGTGGAACTCTTGGATCTTTCTTTCTAAGTTCCTCTAAGCTTTTATAGGTTGCCCTGACTCTATCTTCTCCCCACTTTGTCACATAGTTCTTTGACCCATAATCAGCTGCAATCAGCTCCTCTTTCATTCTCCTCAACTCTAACATCTTCTCAGCTTCAAATTGTTTGAATTTTTCAGGAGGAGTCTGCTTGACCTTATTTTTGATCATGTCTTGAATCCTGGCTGCTTCTTTTTCAAGCTCAGGAATGGTCCAGTTCTTGTACATGTATTTCTCCCCCTTGTATTTCTTGTAGGTCATGATGTTCTCAATGTAGTCTTTCCTCAAGGACTCATCTGCCCTTTCTGAAATTTGCTGACATACATTTTTAGCAAAACGCTCCATAGCATTGACCTGTGAGAGTAAAAACTGATAGTTTTGTTGAAATTCTCTATCAGATTTCCCTTTTCTGTTTTTGATTGCAATATCCTCTACTTGTTTGGCCTTGAGTTTCAAGTATTCTTCAATATTGTTAGGCCTGGGATATCCTGCAATTGATGGCAAACTCCTTTTGGCTGGGTCATCCTCATAATAAAAGGATTTTATTTCTTCCCTAACTGCAATGAGTTCTAGAGGAAATGAGACACCAGCAGGAGGTAGTGGTTTTAAAATTTGAGCCGAAGAGAGAGGTATGGGTTTTGGAATAGTGACAAGTGATAGGGAATTTGAAGATGTTGGTGGTGGTGAAGGTGAATCATCATCTGATATATAAATCCTTCTCCTTTTTGTTTCAGAAGAAGCAGATGATGTTTTGGGTGGAATAGTGGTTGTAGATGGTATGGCAGTGGTTTGTGATTGACTAACAGCTGTTGAAACAACTGGTGTTTCAACCACTGTTGTCATTACATCAGATGTTATAACATCTGTTGTCTTCTGCTTTTTGTCAGCAGGTGGAAGTGGTGGTGTTTTGGTTTTTGATGGTGACAGTGGTGGAACAATAGTGGTTGTGGTGTGTGTTGAGGTGGTGTGTGTTGAAGAGAAAGCAGATGTTGAAACCACTGAGGTACCAGCAGGAGTTACAACAGCTATTTGGATGGAGGTTTGATGCTGATGACTTTTGGATGGTGGTTTTGGAATATGCTTTGGAATTCTGGATGAGGTGGACTTAGGCTTCCTTTTTGTCTTAGGATTTTTAGTATCCTTTGAACCAGAACAACCCTGCTCATACAGCTCCATGAAAGCTCTTTTCTCCTCATTCCACCTTGAAACATCCTTTTCCATTCTATCTCTTTTTACACTTGCTACTCCTTCATCAAGTGCCTCTTGAGTAGCATCAACCTTTTTACTACCATCTGGCACAGGAATTTTTCTGGTCATAGCATCCTTTTCAGGTTCAATGTAGAGACCATCATCTATTCCTTTCTTCTTCCACTCCTGAATTTTCTCCCCCTTTTTGGCATTATCATCTCGGAGTTGATCAATGAAAAGTACTGTTGGAGGAGCAGTGCCAGTGGTGTGCAGGATCTGAGTTTTGAGAACCTTTAGATCAGCCTGAGTGTTCTTGAACCTTGACTCCATTGCATTTCTCAGCTGTTGGACATGTTTTTCATGTTGCTGATTTGCTAATTGTGCTTGTTGATGGAGAAAAGGTTGAAACAAATTCCAGAGCTCATTTGTAGCAGGTGCCCTTTGTGGAGCAGGTGCTTGAGATGGAACAGCAGTTGATTGTACCTTTTGAACTTGTAACACCTGTTGTAGCATATCTTTGAGTTCTGCAACAGAGTTATCAAGCTTTTCAATACGATCCGTCAATTTCTGGTACTTTAAACCATCACCCAAGTTAATGGGATCATCTGATTTCCCACTAGCAGTGGTTTTATCAGTGGTAGATGTAGGGAGTATACTCCAAACATTAACCACTGATGCCCCTTTTTCTTGGTACTGGGGTCTTCTTCCTTCAACACTTGACAACCTTTTGATGTTGCCAGTAGGATAAATAAATCCACTGGTGGTTGGCAGAGGTTCTATAAAAGGAATTGCCTCCAAGGAAGTCTTATTGATGTAACCACTGTCCAACTGTAAACCAATGGGTTCAGCAGTTGTAGTGGCTGCTTCACTTGGACTACCACCAAGAGTTACTTGTAACTCAAGGGGTCTAACCTCCTCAGGTTGTGTTGGTGGGTTAGCAAAGATTGATACATCAGACCCAGTCAGTTGTTGAGGTATATTCTCATTGATAGGTGATTGAGAAGGACTGGTTAATGCCTGGTTCAAATCAATTGCATCCAACAGCAGTTTAGTTAGTGTGGGAATTGTGGATGTGAAGGGTGGTGTAGAAAATAGATTTGCCCCGGGTATTGAGCTGTGGATGATAGAAACAAGTGTTTCCAGAGCATCATGATGTGGAGACCCTATTTGTACAACCTGTTCTTTTTGTGAAGAAGCAGGAGGAGTTTTGGAGTTTTTAGGTGTGGGTTTCAAAGCAGTTGTGCTGCTGCTTTGATCACCTTGAGCAGTGGGCTCAGCAGCAGATACCTGAGGAGCAGTTGTAACTGCTAAAATCTGCTCAGGCACCTCTGCTTGTGTTTTGCAAGGTGCTAACATTCTTGAAAAAGTTTCAGTTGTTAAACTGTTTGTTTGAGTAGAATCACCTTGGTTTATTACAGCTAAATCATCCTTACTGAATTTCTTTGCAAAATAGTAACTTAAAAATCTTGGAAACAGTAAGAATGATTTTGTTTCAACATTATTAACCAAATCTTTAAAAATTTCCCGAGAATAGTTAAAATTTTCTCCTTGAAGAATTGCATATCCCAGATTTTGAATCTTTAAAGGGATTTCATTGAAATAAGTGGTTTTGTTTGAAACACATAGTAGGAGGGTATGAAATAAAAATCTGGTTGCAGAAGGAAAATAACCTTTTTGTAAGGTAAGTTTCTTCATCATCGTGGCTTCATACCCTCTCTCAATGAAGTCAGTTTGCAACTCGTTTTTAGTGAAAGAAATTTTACCTTCTTGATCATCGAGTTGAAAGACCTCTGAAATGGATTGTGGCGTGATTTGGACAACTTTACCCTTTATAGAAGAATGTATGGTGGTTGCAATGTCTCCTTGTTTTTCAAGGGTTGCATTCTTCCAAAACTCCCTTTGGGTTTCCAAATAGATTGGTGCATCGACAGTGAACAAAGTTTTGTACTTTGATTTTGCCATGGTGTTAATGATGGAATCGAAAATATTGGTGGTTCCTGGTTTTGTGAGAAGACCCAGGAGATTGTGGGATGGTTTATATGGAATTTCAGTGGAAAGTGCCTTTGAGAGGCTGTTTTCGATGAAGATTTGGATGAGGGTTTTGAAGATGACTTCGATTTTTTCATTTTGAAGATGATGATCGAAGAAATTTGTGAAGAAATGAGATGAAAAACTGCTTTGAGAAGAGAATTTTTAAGAATTCAATTCGACAGTAAAACCCTGTTTTGGTGGTGAATGGGGGATTTTATAGGGAAGAAAGTGAATGCTGAGGTGGCAGCCGTTACAAAAGATCTGACCAATATGTACTGTCCACGTGACAACCCCTGGTGAAAGTGAAGGACAGTACTTTTGTGAAGGTGACTGATGAAGGCAGTGGTATGAAAGCAGTGGATGATTTTCACTATCAGTGGATAGCATATCAGTGGATAAGACACTGCTTTTGAACAACAGAGTTTATCAAAGGAATGAGAGAACAGGGGTTGACTTTCAGCAGTGGACAGACTTTTGAAGTAGAGCAGACTTTTGAACAATCAGTGGTTAATGGCAGACTTTTAAGGATTTTAATGAAAATTTCATTTTTAGCTATTTTTAAGGATGGAGTTTTGATTTTCTGAAAACATTTTGATGCTTTTATTCATAGAAAAACAAGCTTTTGCTTGTTATTCCATGTTTAGCATACCAATTCTAGAGACCAAGCTTTCGAAAGTGGCTGTATCAAGTGCTTTTGTGAGCACATCAACCAGCTGGTCTTTAGTTGGGACATGATGCAGAGAAATCAAACCTTTTTCATAGCAATCCCTCACAAAGTGATGTCTGATGTCGATGTGTTTGGTGGTTGAATGGGAAACTGGATTTTTGATGATATTTTCTACTGCCTGGCTGTCCAACATGAGTGGTGTCTTTAAGGCAGTGATACCAAAATCCAGCAACTGATTTTGAAGCCACAGGAGTTGAGCTGTACAGCTTGCAGCAGCAATGTATTCAGCTTCAGCAGTGGATGTTGAAACAGCTGCTTGCTTTTTGCTTTGCCATGAAACTAAGCAATCACCTAGAAACTGGCACCCTCCTGATGTGGACTTCCTTGTGGTGTGACATCCAGCAAAGTCACTGTCTGAAAAACCTGAAAGCTTGATGTTCCCATTAGCTGGATACTAGATACCAAGTGTGGGAGCACTTTTTATGTATCTGAAGATCCTTTTTACAGCAATGAGATTTGATTTTCTAGGAGCTGATTGACTTCTTGCACAGACACATGTTGCAAACATGATGTCTGGTCTAGATGCAGTTAGGTACAGTAAAGACCCAATCATGCTTCTATAAAGTGTTTGGTCAATCAGCTCATCTTTTTCATCAGACATGACCAGCTTATTTGTTGCCATGGGAGTGCTGCATGGTTTACAATCATTCATATCAAATTTGGTCAAAAGTTCTTTAGCATATTTGCTTTGATGAATGAAAGTTCCATTTTGCATTTGCTGAACTTGGAGACCAAGAAAGCATTGCAGCTCACCCATTGCACTCATTTCAAACTCAGCTGTCATGAGTTCTCTAAACTCTTCACACATTGAGTTACATGTGCTTCCAAAAATAATGTCATCCACATAAATCTGGACAATCATTAAATCCTTCCCTCTCCATTTTAAAAACAGTGTTTTATCAATGGTACCTCTTTTGAAACCATTTGAGAGTAAGAAGTTGGAAAGAGTTTCATACCATGCCCTTGGTGCTTGTTTCAAGCCATACAAGGCTTTGTTTAGCCTGTAGACATGATCTGGATAAAATGGATCCTCAAAACCTGGAGGTTGACAAACATACACCTCTTCTTGAATTGTACCATAGAGGAAAGCACTTTTGATATCCATTTGGAACACCTTCATATTGTGGTTAACAGCAAAGGCCAGGAACAGTCTAATGGCTTCCAATCTTGCAACAGGGGCAAATGTTTCATCATAATCAATCCCCTCTTCCTGTCTGTAACCTTGAACCACAAGCCTGGATTTATTCTTGACAACAATACCCCTTTCATCAGTTTTGTTCTTGAAGACCCACTTTGTGCCAATGGGACTAACCTCTTCTGGCAGTGGTACAAGCTCCCATACTTGTTGTCTTTTAAACTGTTGGAGCTCCTCTTGCATGGCTTCTACCCAGCTGTTGTCTTTCAGTGCCTCTTGGTACTTGACTGGCTGATGGAGTGATAGAAAACCAGCAAAAAGACAAATGTTTTGGGTTTGGCTTCTTGTGAGCACCCCTTCATTTATGTTGCCAATGATTTGATCAGGTGGATGAGATCTCAAGAAGATTAAATCTCCTTGGTATGGTATGATGGCATTGGTTGGTGAAGGCTACAAATGTGTATCATCTGAGCTAACCACTGCTGAGGACTTTGATGATCCAGCAGTGGCTTCAAAAGGTGGTGGAATAGGAGGTAATGAAGTGGACAACTGCTGACTTTTATCCACTGTTTGAGGACTTTTGTCAGCAGTGTTTGAGGATGTGGAAGCATTGGTTGATGGGCTACTTTGGTCAACAACTGTTGAGGTAGCAGTGGTTGAGCTTTGACAACTGTTTTGAACAGCTGGTGCTTTTCCCTTTGTGGCAGACCTTTGAGGGATGATGATTTCATACCCATAGTCTGGTGTTGTATCCTCTGATGGACCTGCACTGTTAGTCTTGACAGCAGTATTTTCAAAAGTAAATTTTTCAAGATCAAACAGATCTGCAGGGTTTGCTGGGATTTTCATTGATGAAAGTTCATTGAACTTTACATTCAAAGTCTCCTCCACTGCCTTGGTCCGTGTATTGAACACTCTGTAGGCCTTGGCAGTGATTGAGTATCCCAAATGATAACCACAATCAATTTTGGCTGCAAATTTTGAAATGGAATCTTTTAAGTTCAAAATAAAGCATGGGCAGCCAAACACCTTGAAATATGAGATCAGTGGTTTGATTTTATACAGAATTTCATAAGCAGTCTTTTTGTGCCTAGGGTTTATTAAAACTCTGTTCTGGACATAGCAAGCAGTGTTTACTGCCTCTGCCCAGAAAGTTAGTGGCAAACCTGAATCTGCAAGCATGGTTCTGGCAGCCTCAATCAAAGTTCTGTTCTTCCTTTCCACTACCCCATTCTGCTCTGGTGTTCTAGGGATGCTGTACTGCCTTACAATCCCTTTCTTCACACAGAAGGCATCCAACTCCTTATTTTTAAATTCTGTGCCATTGTCACTCCTGAAGCTTTTCACTGGAAGGTCAAATTGCTTTTCAACCTGTGTCACAAAGTCTTGCAAAATGCCTGCAGTCTCATCTTTTGAGTGTAAAAAGAAAGTCCATGTAAACCTAGAAAAGTCATCAACAATAACCAAACAATATCTTTTCTTTTTGAGGCTCATGACTTGAACTGGGCCAAACAAGTCCATGTGTAGCATTTGCAAACACTGGGTTGTTTTGGACTCTTCAATGGAATTGTGAGAACTTTTATGCTGTTTTCCTTTTAAACAGGAAATGCAATGTTCAGGACAAGAAAACAATTTTTGTGGTAGGCCTCTCACCAAACCATTTTTTGAAATTTCTGTGATTGTCTTAAGATTTGTGTGCCCCAGCCTTCTGTGCCAAAGTTCTGTCTCTTTGTTAGAGGCAGCTGAGAACAGACAGGCATCAGCTCTGGGACACTCTTTTGACATGTCAACAACATAAACATTGCCACTTCTTTGAGCAACAAGTTTAGTTTGACCAGTTTTGATTATTGCTTCAATCTTTTTGACCATTTCTGGTCCAACAATCCTACAACAGTCTTTTGTGAAGAATGACCCAAATCCCTTGTCACTCATTTGGGACACACTCAGAAGGTTGAATTTTAGATTGTCTATTAGATTGACATTTTCAAATTTTACATTTCCAGATTGCACTGTACCAGACCCCAGAACCTTCCCTTTACTATTATTCCCAAAGGATATATCACCCCCTCCATGGATTTTAAAGTCTTTGAGGAGGGCTTTACATCCTGTCATGTGCCTGGAGCCTCCACTATCTACATACCAAAGACTATCAAAGCATGCAGAAGCTCCCTGCACATGAAGTAAAAGGATTAGTTCATTAAGGTCTCCAAAGCCAACAAGGCTTTGGATGGGGTCTCAACAGTGTCTTGGATGGATGCAGAGTGATGGGCAGTGGTTAGGTCAGGGGTTTGGACTGTTTTAGGACAGTGTTTCTCTAACCACTGTTGTGGGTCCTGACCAATCACCTGCTGGTAACCAAAAGGATGCCTGTTCACTCTGGGTTTAGAGGGCCTTTTGTAGGCCTCATAAACGTGTGGAATCCTTTGGTAAGACTGTTTTTCCTTGCCTTTTCTGAATTGATTAGCAGGGGGTGCATTAGTAACCTGAACATCTCTTTTGACAGATGTTTGGTTCAGCTGTTTTGTGACAGCTGTTTGAACTGGCACAAACAGTGGTTGTTTCTTGGTGAACTTGACAGATGATGATGAAGATGATGGACTCAAGGATGTTTTAGCCATGTACTCATTCTTTTTCACATCAAAGTTTTTGAGATACACACATGCTTGAGTTTTGTGGTTTGTTTTACCACAAACAATGCAACTGTCTGCTGGAACAATGACACTTGTTCTGTTTAAATCATAAGCTTTCAAGTGGAAACAATCTTTTGTTAGATGATTCCTTTTCTCACAGAATTCACAAAACAAGTTATCAATTTTTTCTTTCTTCTTTCTCTTTTCAGACTCCTTTGCAGCAGAGGTTTTAACCACTGCTGGGATGTCCTTGAGAGGTATGACTTTAGCTTTTGGAGCTTTAACACCATCAGTTGATGTAAAGTCCATTGGCTTGAAATTTTCAAGAATATCACACTCGTCAGACCAAGTGGGTTTAAACTGATATTTTTCAAGTTCTTCAAAAGTAGAGGAACTCCTTGTTCTGCCAAGTGTGATTTTGTTACCAAGTTTGTCAGTGATTTTCACTTCTTGGCCATTCTTGTTTGTGGGGATGAACTCAGTGGTTACATCAGTGTTTTCAATAGTGTTTTGAACAGATTTTTCACAAGTAATGCATTCATCATCATATTTTCTATACCCAACCCCAAATTTCACATTACTTTCAATCTGTTTAGCAAGCATCACCTCATATCCTCTGCAGGATTCCACCCATCTTTCATAAGTAATTTGGGTGGATTCCAACTCCTTTTGCAAACTTGGTATTTTTCTACCATAGTTTGAAGTTGGGTTTTGGTTATGCTTTGCTCTTCTTTTAGACAGCTGATCTCTTTTTCCTTTTCAGTCAATTTGTTTTTAAGTTCTTTTAAAGACTTTTCAAATTTAACCTCATCAGTCAAGATTTTATCCCGAAGGTTTTCATTCACCTCTTTGATGTTAGCAAAAGCAATTATGCAATTGTCAGAACACAGTTTTTCAAGAACTTGAGGAGATACCTTGGTAGCTGCCATCATTGCACAATCACATTGATGATCTTCCTCATCATCAGCTTTCACCTTCTTTTCACCAGCCTTTTCTTCCTTCTCTTCTTCTTTGTCCTCTTCGGACCATGGATCTGTCATTGGTTCAATCAGGGTACCTGAACTTTCTCCCAACAGTAGTTCACCAGCCTCTGCAGTAACCACTGCTTCAGTCACCTTATCCACTGTTTCAATACTCAGCTGTTCCTCCTCAGTTTCAACCCCCTCCTGTATTGACTCTAATGCCATCAAACAAAATTCATTATGAGAAGAATCATTAGAAGCATAGAGTGCAAAATTTTCATCACTAAGGTCTTCAGGCATACTGCTCCAGTCAACAAACCCTTGAGTGAAAAAACTTTGTTGATCTGGTTGTACTGCTGCTGGAACAATGGTTTGAGGTGCAGGCTGCACCTGTGCCTGGGGGACAGGGGTTTGAACATATTGGATCTGTGGAACAGTAGTTTGGACATAATGCACTGGCACAGGGGCAGCAGCATAGTGAGCAGTGTTCACTTGAGCTGCTGGGGCATACTGGGCATAGTGCACAGTGCTTTGGTTTTGAGGTCTAGGATTTGAGCTAGGATGAGTAATTATGGGACCAGTAGTTTGACTCCTACATTCCCTAGCAAAATGTCCCAACCTATTACACTTGTAGCACTTGATTTTCGATTTATCCAACCCAACCCTTAGATTTCCATGCAAACCTGGGAATTTTCGCCCTGTTCTTTTGTAAAATTTGCTAGTTCTAACACTTAGCAAAGCCAGTTGGTGCAGGATGTCCATTTCCTCTAAATCAGTGGGATCAAAATGTTGCAAATCATTTAGTTCAAAGCTTAAATTGTCTGACATCTGGTTTTCGTTTGCAATGAATGCATAACTAGCAGAGTGAGGATCAGGGTTGTTAAAATTTGCACCAGCAGTTATGTCAATGAAGTGATCATAACCCTGATCCTTACCACTGCTCCCAGATTCTTCTTGACCCAGAAGAGCAGTATTACCGAAAGTGTAATCATCAGTAACTTTTCCTGACTCTTGTAACCTCCTTTTCTGGTTCAACTCCCTTTCGTAGGTCAGGAGTCGACCGTGGAGTTGGGTCAAGGTCAGATCCTTGAACTCAGGTGAGTTTCGGGTGACAAAAGCTATGGTGTCCCATTTTTCTGGCAGTGACCTGAGGAACCTGCTATTTTGAGTTGAGTTTGTAAAAGTGGTGTTAACAAGCCTCAGTTCACTGATGAGACAACTGAAACGCTCAAATTGTTGCGTTAGTGATTCACCTTTAACGTAACAAAATGTTTCATACTGTTGGTTCAGGATTTCCCTATTGTTTTCTATGACTTCTTCGGTTCCCCCAAACTGTTCCTTAAGTGCGTCCCATAATTCTTTGGCACTGTTACAGTGTAACAGTCCTGCATATATCTCATTGGGCAGCGCTGATGCTATGATGCTAAACGCTTTAGCATCTAGTTCGATCTTTTGAAATTCGGTTTCGGTATAATTTTCAACTGGTTTTGGAACGAACTTTTTAGCATCTTTAGCGCTTGGCACTGAAGGAACATGGGGACCATAAATGACAGACCTCCAACAACCTGTGCTTTGTTGAGCAAGGATGTGACCCATCCTCCTCTGCCAGATGTTGTACTCATTTCTTTTTAGCATAGGTGGTTTGAAAAGTGAGCCGATGATTTTTTTTTCATCTTGAGATTGTGACGTCATTCTTGTTGTTTTACAGACACTGAGAAATCAACTTTAATGGTGATTAATCCTTGCTCTGTTTTTCAACGGACGAACAAACGATCAGTATCAACTATTATGAGCCGAACTTTTTATGTCAAAATGATTGTTATATCAAATTTGACTGTCCAGGCTCTGATACCAATTGTTGGATCTGAGTTTATTTCTGATTGTATTTTACGTTTGAGATTAAGATGGAAATGAAAGAGTTGTGCAGCGGAATTAATATGAAAACAAACTTTGCATACAATCAAACGAGAGTGTTGCTTTGATCAAGACATTTTCAACAAGGAACCGAATGATTGAATTAACTTTCAACAACGATTACAAGTAATGCTTGAATACAAACTCCCCCTAAGCCAGAGCTCAGCGTTTGTTCGTGCAAAGAAGACGGTATTGCAAGAGCTAATAGAACAGTACAAAGTACTGAACTATTTATAGGCACTAGCAAACCACTGAGCATCTTAACTGACGTCACCATGAAAGTGACATCTAACCTCCTAACAAACTCTAACCTCTGATCTATACAAATACTGATGTACTAAGTACTGCTATTACAATTCATTACATAAAAGACACTTAAACAGCTGCTGCATCCTTCCACTACTGTGAACCCAGCAGTGCTTGTCCGGTTCAGCAGTACTAGACTCAAGGCAGTAGATTGAATCAGCAGAGCTTTGGTCTTCCATCAGTCTTTGACATTGGACAGTAGATGCAAGGCAGCAGTTGTAGGTCAGCACTTAGTAAGATCAGCAGATAGGAGGTCAGCAGATATGAAACCACTTTCAAGGGGATAGATTTGTATGTAAACATCTGCTTATTCTGGATCCACTGCTCTGATCCAGTTTTGGCTTTAATTATCTGTTCCTCTGATAGGGTTCAATCCCAACAGAAGGATCATGAAGATCCAGGTCGACACATCGCATCATTTCTCGAAGTGTGTTCGACTTTCAAGATTAGAGACGTTTCTGAAGTCGCAATCCATTTGCGGCTCTTTCCATTTTCTTTGCGAGACAAAGCCCGATCTTGGCTTTTGTCACTTCCAGCAGGGTCCATCACGACTTGGAACGAGATGGCGGATCTTTTTATGCAAAAATATTTCCCGCCGGAAAAGACAGCTAAACTTAAGAATCGTATTATGACATTCAAACAGGACGACGGAGTATCTCTACACGCAGCTTAGGAGAGGTTCAAAGATCTTCTGATCGATGTTCCACATCATGGGTTGTCCAAAAGGCAACTTGTGTTGAACATCTACCAAGGACTCAACTACGACTCGTAAGAACGTTTAGACGTATATGCAGGAGGCGATCTTGGAACAAAAACACCCAATGAATCCTACGCAATTATATAAAAAGCTACCTTGAAGTCAAGTTCTCGACACAGTGGGGTGCGAACTAAAGCATCATCCATTCCTGGCGTTCATGCTGTGGATACGTATACGACTCTTACAGCGCAGATTGGAGCTTTGGCAGCAAGACTTGATCAATCTCAAAATGTTTCACAGGTTAAAACATCATGTGAGCAGTGTGGAGTTTCGCACGAGCCAGGTACTTGTGAGCAGGGTGTTATGTTTACAGGCCACGAGGAGGTGGACTATCTGGGCAATCAAATCAGGCCCCAAAATAACCCCTACAGCAACACGTACAATCTAGGGTGGAAAATCACCCAAACTTTGGGTGGAAATCTAATTCTGGGAACCAAAACCTACTCGGATACGCTCAGCGTGCTCCCGTGCCACAGCAGCCCCAAGGACGGCCTTACCAATCTCAAGGTCAGTCCTTCCAGCCAAATTACCATCATCAAGGCCCCAGGAGCAGTTCCCAGCCTCACGCCTGTCAGAGTAACTCTAAGCTAGAGGAGATGATGGCACATCTATTAGGAAACTTCAATTGTGCTAATCAGATAGCTGAGAACCGCTACCAACAACACGAGGAACGATTCATGGCCCAAGAAGGGGAGATGCAGAGTCAAAAAGCTTCTATACAGACAATTGAGAATCAGGTGGGACAGTTGGCTAAAATGTTTTTTGAGAGACCCCCGGGTGGTCTTCCAGGAAACACGGAGCCAAATCCGAAAAGGGCGTGTCAATGCCCCGCACATTTAACAAGTGTGGGAAAAATGAGTCTAGCTATCGACTCGCTGACAAATTTAGTGAGCGTGTTTTCACATGCTAAGGATATTTTTGTAAATATTAAATTAATCGCATTTATTTCCTCGTTCGTTAACTTTTCCTGTTTTTAGTAGGATTGAACAAGATTGATTTATGTCTTAGGAAGTTTTGAAGTTAGTTTAAAGTTAAAACATGTAAAACCTTGCAAAAATTGTGAAATCTATTGAGAAAAAGGAGTTGAAGAGCATTCTGTTACTTCTGTCTACAGAATGTACAGATGACGCACGGTCGTGCACCTGATCCGCACAACCGTGCACTTCATAATCACATCTGACCAAGAACAACGTGCATAAGGTGGTCGTCGGACACGCACTACCGTGCGGACCAATTGCACTACCGTGCATAGCGGCACCACGTTGCGAACCACAGGGCACAGGTTGATGCGCACTACTATGCACGACTTTTTAGCAACAGTAATTTTTCAGGGAATAAAAACTAATTTTCACAAAAAAAGACCCTTTAAAATTACTAACACTGGCCGCACACCCGTTCTTGGCTCTCCCACTCCTAAAAACAACCAATTTTTGCAAGAATTTAACTCGATCTTCAATCAAGATATGATTCTTTACTTGTTTTTAGTGTGTGTTTGTTTTTGTTTAATAATGGATTTGGTTTTAGTCATCTAACGGTTTGATCAATTGTATTGTTTGCTGTTTTGGTTAGTGACGTACTTGGCAGGTATACAGGGATGCACACAGAGTTGAGAAGACTTATATTCAAAGTCTATTCATACAAGTCTACTTCAACTCTAAGGGAGTACTTCTATCCTTTTTCACACTTTAGTTTAGCTCTTCATAATTGCTTAACTAAGACGTGTTTCACATTGGGGACAATGTGAAGTTCAAGTGTGGGGAGGGGTTTAAGGGTTTATCTTTGTTTGTCCTTGAGTATCCTCGTTTTTTGTATATATTTATTTTGAAAAATCAAAAATAATAAAAAAAAACTTTAAAAATACAAAAAACGGTCAATTGTGTTCTTTATAAAGCATCAGATTTGATAAAAACCGACAAGACAAATCGATTTTTGAAAAAGATAACTAAAAGCGTGACAAACAAAAAGAAAGACCTGCATATTTATCTTTACATTTATACCCATTCCTTCCGTTTTCGTGAGCATATTTTTGAGCCTTTTATTGCTTTCTTGACATGCTTATTGTTTTTTCGGAATATGAGTGAGCCGGATGTTTTATGCAATTCAGAACTTGTCATTAGTATACTTTTCAAGATCATGAATATGTGAAAATGACATGAATATGATAGAGGCACTTAGGAAACCCTTCTCGTGTTTGCCTTTTTCTTTGTTTATATCCCGCACCCAACATTATCCATTAGTCCGCCATGTTGAGCCTATTTTCCGTGTTTTTTTTTTCAATTTTACCCAACTATTTAGCCTACTTAACCAAATTTAGCCTTTTTATTTTTAAACTTTTGTGTTAAAACTCGGTCAAAGTTATTATTTAACCAGCTTGTTTGTATTTATTTCCTTTATCCTTGAAAAAAAGAGATGAAGAAAAGAAAAAATAAAGAGATTAAAGACGATCAAGTTAGAGCAATTTTAAGTGCTAAATAGCACAAGATATGTTGTATAGCTCGAAAAGGGTAAAAATCGTCTTTAAATGCGCTACTTATGTATAGTTGTTGATTCATTTACGCTTGTTAGAAATAACCACCGAGTTTTAACCATTTAGCCACTTTTAAATATCTATTCCACACCCTTAACCATAACCTAACGTTACAACCCATCAAAGACCTCTTGATTTATGTTTTTCACATATTAATTGGTGGAGATTAGATCTTTTGACAAGCTTATGATATTGCATGATTCATTGACTAGGCATCAAGTGTTTTACATACACATTATATGTATGATTCAGAAATTTAACCGAGTGTGTGTGAACATCGTGAGAAATGTAAAGATTTGCATGCTAAGTCAATCAAACGTAGAATCATTGCTTTATGGTTATCCTTTCATACATCCAACAAAGCTTGTGTGTTTTAAATCTTTGATGATGACTTTTTGAAAACAAATTTGACCACCAAACAAATTAGTAACTTTGTAAATATTCAGATTTGATTCCTTGTTTTATTTTAAGTTTGCTTGAGGATAAGCAAAGTTCAAGTGTGGGGATGTTTGATATACGTTAAATTATACATGTTTTTATACCCCAAAACACTTCCGTTTTAAGCGTTTTTTACCGAAACCGCGACGTTTAGGTACCAAATCCGGTACTTTTCTATTTTCAGGTCTTAAACGGAGCTCAAAGTAAAAATCTGATGAAAACGGACAAATTCTGATGCATTTCTGATGAAACGGGAAAAATTCTGATGACTGCCAGGTGTGGCACGATCGTGCCATCTGATGGCACTACCGTGCTGATCGTTCGATCTCGGAAGCACTGCCAGTGCAACAGCTAGTGCCGATCTGTTCCCGGGCCGCACTACCGTGCGACCCGCCGCATGACCGTGCCAAAGCCAAACCAGGGTTTCTGATCAACATTTTGACGACACCGCACTACCGTGCCACCAACGGTATGACCGTGCTGATCTGATGACCCAGGAAACTGGTCCACTAGTCCACTTGGCTGACCTGGAATCAGAGAAATTACGTCACCCGACAAGACTTGACCGCACGGCCGTGCGACCCGATGGCACGGCCGTGCCAAACTGAAAATTGCCTATAAATAGCAGCATTCGCTACTGATCAAAATGTTGGGTTTTTCTCCATGTTTCTGGGCGATTTTTGGGTTCTGAAGCAGTCCTGATCAGACCCATTTGAAGCTTAAAGATTGAATGGAAGCATAACCGATCTAACCCATCAATTCCTTGCTTGTTTATGGTTCGATTCCTTGTTCTTGAACATGTATTCTGATCATTTTGCAAGTTATGAGTTAATGTTAGTTTATGTTTAATGTAGTTTATGTAATAGTAATTACAAACTTGTTTCTTGAATAATCTTTATGTTGTAATCTTGTTTGTATGAAACTTTAGTACTTTTTCATGCTTGAATCTTCATGATTAAATAATGAACATTTCATTGATGTTGAGTTCCTAATTATGTTTGATTATCTTGGATAATGAACCTGTGGTTAGTGGGATGGTAACTATTTCTTGATTAATCACTTGTTTGTAAACTTGTTTACACCATGATACTCGAGAGGGGTATTGGTTTTATCTAAGATATATCTTATTTTGATTTGGAATGCTTTCTTGCACGTAAGGGTTCTAACGAATTATATGGTGTTGATTACATGTTCTTGCATGCGGTTTATGATCCTTGTTTAGTAGTTTTGGTCTGAAATTGCTGACATGGTAGATTTGTATTCAAGACTTGTAAAGGTGAAATATGTTGTTATATGATCTACTTAAATGCTTATCGTCGTGGTTGTATTGTGACCATCGGTATTGCTTTCTTTGATAAGTGAGGTTAAAAAACTCCTAGCGGATGACTAATCTATATTTAAAGGTTTACATGAATGAATATCAATAGCTCGCTAAAGAATGATTTTGGGTGGTTAACATGTGTTTATCGCGTTAACTTTCCGAAGAAGCATCATGTTAGAAAACTCCTAGCGGATGACTAACTGTCTCGGAATTGGAAAATTGATTAAGTGCTTTTGTGACATATCTGATAGATAACATGTTTTGGTTGTTTGTGAAACAAGATAATAGTATATTTATGTTTTAGTTGTAATTTAGTTAAATTAGTTAAACAATCATTCACCTATCTTTTTATCTGGTAAATTAATGACAAAGATTTAGTACATTATAACGCCCGTGTTCCATGGATCGATATCTGGCTCTTACCAATACTTTGCTACATACATGACGGGATACACTTGTCCTTTGTTGTGTGTGTTTTAATGTTAAGGTATAAACCATTTTTATAAATATTAAAACCCATGTGTGTGTGTAAATTCAATGTAAATAATATGTGTAAATAAACACGCACCAAGTTATCCTTCATGAAACCTTTCTATCTTTCCTAGTCTACCCCATGCAGACTAAACCACCAATGTGACCTTGCAATCATGTTTGTTGTCTTTCCTTTTGTAAAACGTTTGTTCCATGGATCTGGGCGTTTTATGTATGCAATGAAAACATGTTGTAAAAACATTTTCGTGGGAGATCCCTAATGATTGTAGTCTAGACTCGAGAAGGAATCCTAGTTCGCTACAATCGAAGCTCTGATACCAAACTGTCACACCCTGACTTTTGCAGAAGCGTGCTTATGTGTGTGATGTGCGTAAGTGTGTATAGTTTCTAATGTATATTTTTAAGCCCTTTTACACTTTTTAGCCAAGTTTTAAATTTATAAAACACGATATTTACTAACACTAAACACACATATGGGCAAGTGCACCCATCGTGAGCGTAGTATAGTGTTGGTAAGATACCGAGGTCGTCCAAGGACACAAGAGCTTTTAATACCAGTTTATCCTCAACGTCTAATCAAATCAAAAGTTTAGAAAAAATGTTTTTAAACTAGAAAAATAAAAACTAACTAAAATGCTGAAAAATAAAATAAAATAAAAACAGATAGACAAGATGAATCACTTGGATCCGACTCATGTATAGTGTAACCTTTGATTATTTCCACACTTTTGCACTTTTTAAGAGATTATCTTAGTTATTGTAGTACGCCCCTCTTTTGAAGGTGACGTTACCCTCAACCCAGTAGTTTGAGTCAGCAAGGATACAATCCTAAAGGGTCGGATTATTAAAAGATAATTAATTAAGTTATTAATGCATAATATGGTAGGCCCCTCTTTTGAAGGTGACGTTACCCTCGGCTAAGTAGTCTGAGTCAGCGGGGATACAGTCCTAAGTAGCCGGGTTAAAGTATTAATAGTAGCTTACATATGAGGAGATCAAAGAGTTTGGACCTCCGCCATCCAATACCGGTGGGTATTGAAGGAGGTCCTACTAAATATGACCCAGGTCCTTGCAGGATCTATACACTGAACAAGGCAAGACTCTTACCAAACCATTCCCTTAACCCCCGACCAGGTAGCCAACATATCTCCATATAGACCGTGGAGATATGAATGGTGAAAATATTTTATTTTATATAGACAGTAAAATAATGCCAAGACACCACGGACAAACGATAAGGAAGAATCACCTTCAACATTAGAAACTAGTTATTAAAGTCATTAATACATAACCAAATAAAAAGTGCGAAAAGATTAAAAATAAAAAGTATTACACTAGACACTTGTCTTCACCAAGTGATGTAAGAGACTTAGGCAAACATGGCCTTTGATTGTCAAGAACTCTTACGATCAATCTTGGATCCCGAGACTACTCACACACTCTATGATGGATGTTGGATGATGGTGGTGGATGATGGTGGTGGGTGAAGTGTGAGAGAGGTGGTTTGCCAAGGGATGGTTTGCAAATGAGCCAAGCACCCCTATTTATAGCTTGAACAGACACTCGGGCACGGCCCCGTGTCCATCCTCCTTCTCTTTCTTCATTAATTGCAGTTTGTCTGCATTAGTTGACCACGCCCCCGTGTCCGCTGGGCACGACCCCGTGTGTAGAAGCGTATCTGTACTATCAAGATTTCCCCAGATTCTGCGAATCCTAGAATTGACCACGGCCTCGTGTCCGGTGGGCACGCCCCCGTGGTGGTTGATATAAGCTTCTACAGCTTTGTCTTTTCTGCAGACACTTGGGCACGCCCCCGTGCTCACTGAGCACAGGGCGTGTTCAGCCTTCTGTTCTCTTGTTTTTGCTCGGGAAGATGCTGTCGGGGGGTCTGGGATGCCACGTTTATTCCTTTTCTTGTATTTATGTTAGATTTAGATGTTTTTTTGCTTCTTTTGTTCATTTGAGCTCATTTAATCCTGAAAATACAAAAGGAAGACAAAAACATACGTTTTGCAACATTAGTACTAAAAAAAGGGTTAGTTTTATGCCACATTTGATGTAATTTATATGTTGCATTTTGCACACATCAAACATAAGGACTTGACAAACGACACTATTAAAAGCTAGGCCTTGAACTATGTATCTATTCCAGGATAAGATACACAATCAAAACCCTTCGACACTGGATGACATCTTTTATTTGGAAGATACAACTTGTAAAACTTCAGCGCCCGCCAGATCCATCTCAATTCCCTGAACTACATGTGGTTTGAAAACATCAACAAAAGTTGAGCGAGTTCATGTGTTTTGTATGTGAGCTCGAAAAATCTTCATAATCATTATAAGTATATATGTATTTGTAAAACCGGTATGAAAGCAAATAAGGAACCAGATCAATTAATGGTTTGCAAGGCCATTAATATGTATGACGTGATGCAGGAAGGCTCAATCCTAGCGGATTTTGTACCGAGCTTCCAGCTGGAAGACATAGTCACCTCATGGGCCAAATCTCGGTCCTCATGGGTGGGGCTCGCAACACCCAAATAGATCTATCACTCATGTCCCTCGGTCCTACTACGAGGATTAATGGTCTTAAGCGTTGTACCCACCACTCACATGATCTAACAGTTCATTCCTTAACTAACCATACCATATGTAAACGTTTGTAAACAATTTGTAACATGTACTTCACCCCCGAAGTTATAAAACTGAAAACAGTTAAAAGAAAAGGGAAACATGAACTCATAGTCTTGCATCTCGAATCCGATGTAACTCAAAGCTGCTACTTGATTTGCACGACTACCTACAAACGTACTACGGTTTGTTAGACGGCTGGGTCGTGCCTTGACTTTAGTCTTAATTAGTATCTTTGAGTTACGTTTCCTTTTGTCTTAATATTCTCTCCAAAATATATAATTATTTGTTAAAATAATAAATATTTTAACTTAAATTATATTTATTAATTTTTGGAATACTAGTTAAAATATATTACACATTTATGTATTTGCACATGTATAACTTCCCCAAGGATGGGTGTATTCATACTCGTATTCTTAAACTTGTATATTTTTTCCAAGTATCGGTGGCGTATTCCGGTGTATTTATACTACGAGAATACGTATTTTATTGTGTTTATTAAGTATTCTTATACTTAATTTTTGTATTGATTTTTCCGGAATAATATTATTTCCAATAAAAATTCACCAATATATATTCTCAAAATATATATTTTTAAGAATTCATTTATAGAACTTTATTTATGCTTCTTCTTGGAAAAAATATTTATATTTTCATATAAATCTCAAAAATAATACATTCTAAGTTTATTTAAGAAAATATATATTTCCTCCAAAAATAATATATTTTCTAGTAATTCAAGAAAACATATATATTTTTCCTTACTCAAAATAATATATTTTCTTCTTGTAAAAAATATGATATATTTTTTTAATAATTGTAAAAATCATATTTTTGTTCTCTTGGTGTCCAAAATACCGTTTACCAAAATATACTCATGAATTTAATTCCAGAATATTTATGTAAGTTATATTCCTTGTTCGGTTTCTCAAATTTTTGGGTATCAATTGTATATTCTTTTCTTGGAATTTTGGTAATATTTTGAATTGTAACTTTTGGTATTTTGGTGAGTTACATTATTTCAAGTTCTAAAATAATATAACTAATACACATAATATACAAATAATCACACACATTGTGACACTAAATATATATTTTCCTAAATACATATTTAGTCACTTTTATTTATTAAAAACCAACCTCCAATATTTGTAATTTTTGTAACAAAATTATGGCAAATTTTATATGAGAAATCATGGTTAAAAATATACTTGTAAACACTTGTTTAAAAATATTTCTCTAAGTGTTTAATTTCTAGAAAATTTTTACCATAGTTTCCCTTTAAAAATGGAGGTTTCCATGCTTTCAAAGCATATCATTTTCTTTTTAAAAATCATCACAATCATCAACAATTCAAACAATACTTACCAAGTGCCAAAATCAAGCTATTTACACAACTTCATGAACTTGAAAATTTATAAAAATTTGTAGTAACTTAGTAGGGTGTTTAGTAAGCTTAGTTACCCTTTAAAGTGTGGTTGTTTATTTAAAACATCATTCTTGAAGAATTTAGATCTTTACAACTTGTAACTTGATTTTCTAAAAATATTTCTTCTTGAATTTTTCTTGTTAAATACATGTTTCTACACTTGATTAACCACTAAAAATGTGGTTAGTTTCTTTAAGAACCAAGTTTATGTAAATCTTGTATTTTAACTTAACTTCTTGAGAAAATTATTTTTGAAATCACATATTTACAAGACTTACATTAAACTTTGATCATCATTAGTCAAGAAAAACATTTAACCTTTCAAGTTCATGTTTCACATAAGGATGATCATCTTGATCTTTCATAAGATCATCCTCTTATCTTGCTAGATTATGTCTTTAATCACAATCTAGCAAGTTCATCTGATGTTTAACATCATTAACACAAACAATCAACAATCAAGAAGCATAATAACACTTAAACTACATAGATCATCATGATTTTTAGTCTTATGTCAAAGATTATGTTCTTGATCTTTAGTGTTCTTCATGATTAGTTACTTGTATCATCTTTTTAACCAACTAAACAAGATGTAAAATGAGGTTATGAAGGTCTTACTACTAGCACGAGGCTAGGGATGAACACAAGATGAAGATGATGATGAATGTGGTGGTTAATAGCACTTGAAAGAGGTCCTTCAATCCCCAAAGGCTCCAAGCTCCTTAAACAAGCTCCTAGCACCTTTGTATAACTTGGAAATGGATGAAGATGGAATGAATATGGTGGTGGTGTGCTTGGTGGTTCTCGGCCGTAAGCAAGATGGGGAGAGGGAGAAGAGTTGTGTTGGTGAGTTGTGATGAGAATGAGATGATGTGACAACCGTAAAAAATACAGGTATCCGTACAATTAATTAGTATTGATTAGTGCTTAATAACTATGCTGAATTACAATTAATGACTTAAACTGCTTTCTGATTACCACATCATATTTACATGTGCATCACATATTACATAATGTCATAACATCATTATATACAAACTTTATTGACATACATGATGCACAAAGCACAGTTAGCACAGTTAACGGATAAAACGGAAATATGCTGACGGGGTTCAGTACATAGACAAACAGTGTTCTGAGACCTAGTATGAGCCAGAAACCAAGTTCTACACTACTGTAGTGTGTAGGAAAGTAAGGATCATAAAACTGCTTCACTAGGTAATAGTTTAAGTGCCGGAAAGTGCCTAAAACCCACTTAAAGTGCTGAATTCAGCACATTTCAGCAAAATTCAGCATTTTAATAAACTTGTAACATGCAAAAATATGGAAAAATGGTCCTGGATGCTTTCCTAAGTGTCGGGAATTAAAAGTGTCACAAAAGGGGTACTTAAAAAGCACTAAACGAAATAGTTTGACACTTTAATGAACCGGTATCTAACCGAACAACCGGACCTTACCAGAAACACCAAAATTATGCTAAGACATTGTTTTATTATTTCTAAGCTAGTTTTAATCTCCGAACATCATAACACCCCACTAAAAAATACCTAGTAAGTAACACTTGCAACTAACACTTAAAATGAAACCTTAATCTAACTACATGGTCAAAATTTACCATTTAACCCCCCCCCCCCCCCCATGCTAGTAATCGGTCATCAAGGTGACCCACCATAATCTTCCACAATCTTGCTAAGATCCTAGGAAATCTCAAACGATTTAGTGGAGATTGTGTGTGTACTTAGGGAACATGAAACCCATTGGACAATACTCAAAATTGGATTATAAGTAACCATCATCACTTCATCTTCATCACACTTAACACCCACTCATCTCTCTCCCTTGCTCTCTTCCTCTCGGCTGAACATAGCACCCCCATCACCACCATTTTTCATCCATCATCCAACCATTCCAAGTGCATTCCAAGGTGTATGAAGGTCACTAAAGAAGCTTGGTGCTTGTGGATCTTGAAGGACCTCTATCAATTGCTATTATCCTCCACTTTTGCCACCTTCATCTTCAAGAGTTCATCCCTAGCCATAGAGCTAATAGTAAGACCTTTGTAACCCTTTGTTACTTCTAAATTAGTTGGTTAAAAGATATAGAATGTTGTTAATCACAAGAACACAAAAGAACATAAACATAAATCTCTAACATAAAGCTTGTTATATGATGAACCTATGTTGTTTAATGTATGAAGGATACTTGCTTGCTCTTTACTTGAGATTATGATGTTGATCATCATAAGGAGCTTGCTAGATTGTGATTAAACACCTAATCTAGCAAGTAGAAGGATGATTATGTAAGGAAACAAGATGATCATGCTCATGTGTAAGCATGAACTTGAAAATAAAATGATTTCTTGAAAAATGATAATCAAGTGAGTTGATAAACTTATAGATCTGAGATTTATGAATGGTTTTTCTAAAAGAACCAAGTTCAAAATATGATTTTTAGAAGACCTTGGTTCATACTTAAACATACACTATTTTTGGTGATAAAAAATTGTAGAAACACTAGAGAAACAAGAAGATTTCATAAAGAAATATTTTTGTAAAATGTATTTACAAGTTGTAAACACTTAAATCTTTCAAGAATGGGATTTTTAAAGAAGTAGACACACTTTAAAGGGTAACTAAACCCACTAAACACTTTACCAAGTTTCTACAAGATTTTATGAAAACTCAAGTTCATGATCATTATGTAGATAGCTTTGTTTTAGCACTTGGTAAGTGTAGATTAATTGTTGATTGTTTGTAATGACTTTTGAAAAGAAAATGATATGCTTTGATAGCATGGACACCTCCATTTTTAGGGGAAACTATGGCAATTTTTTCTAAAAATACAAACACTTAGAAAAATATTTTCTAAACAAGTATTTACAAGTGAGTTTTAACCATGGTTTTCAATATAAACCTTGCCATAGATTTTGTTACAGAAATACGAGAATCGGAGGTTGATTTTTATAAATAAAAATAGATAAATATGTATTTAGAATATATATTTACATTAATAACACATTGTGTGTGATTATTTGTATACTTGGTGTAATAGTTATATTATTTTAGGATTAATATAATATAACTTAACAATATACCAAGAATTTACAATCCAAAGGAATAAATATATAAGTTACACACATAATATTGTGAAATCAAACGCAAGAACGTAACTTACAAAATATTCCAGAAAATACCGTTACAAATATATTTTTGGTAAATATTATTTTGGATGCAAGAAATGAAAATATTACAAGAGTAATATTGTATTTTCGACAAAGAGAAAATATATTATTTTTGGGAAGTAAAAATGTATTTCCTTGAATATTTAGAAGATATATGATTTTTGGGAAAAATGTATATTTTCTTGAAGTACATATTTTTGGACAAAATAAGCTATATATATTTTCTAAAGTGGGACTTGAAAATATGTTATTTTGGGATTACAAATACAAGAGTACAAAGATACATGTATAAGATACCCCCATCCTTGGGAAGGAAATATAAAAATAAATACTTGAGAAGTATTGTTACGAAAATACTGTATAAACAATTATTCCAAAATTAAATATAATTTAAATTAAAATAATTATTACTTTAACAAGTAATTATAACTTGGAATAATATTGAGGACTTAAAAGAAACGTAACTCAAAAACATAAATACTAAGGCAAGGCACAGCCCGTCCGTCTAATAGACCTTAGAACATTGTAGGTAGTCGTGTTTGCTGAGGAGTTTTGGGTTACGCATACTGAAGACGCAATACTATGAGCTCATGTCCCCCTTTTCTTTTAACTGTTTTCAGTTTTATACTTCGGGGGTGAAATACATGTTACAATTGTTTACAAACTTTTTATACATGGTATGATTAGCTAAGGAGGGTTACTTCTAGATCATGTGAGTGGTGGGTACAACACTTAAGGCCTTTAATCCTCGTCGTAGGACCGAGGGACATGAGTGATAGATCTATTTGGGTGTAGCGAGTCCACACCCATGAGGACCAGGGTGGCCCATGTGGTGACTATGTCCACAAACTGAAGCCGTGGCAAAATCCGCTAGGTTTGAGTCTTCCTGCACCATTTTCACACATACCATTGGCTTTGCAACCCATTGGTGATCTCTTTTTCCTTATTGCTACATACCAGGGACATTCTTACATACAGACATACTTTAAAGGTTTATTCATACACACACACATGAACTCGCTCAACTTTTGTTGATTTTTCAAATTACATGTATTTCAGGGAACTAGGTGGATCTGGCAGGTGTGCATGTTTTCAAGCTGCGTACAAATAAAAGATGTCATCTGTGGTCGTAGATTTTAGAAGGTGTATCCTATTCCTGGACGGGATACATGTTTCTAAACCCGGTTTTATTTATGATCTTCTGTCGAGTCTTCATGAACTCATTTGAACATGTTGTGGTTTATAACTTAAGTTTGGTGTCAATTTTTCAAACAAGTATGTTGTGGTACTTTCAAACTTAACTTTTGTGGATGAATATCTTTTGGTTTTATCATATAGCAATGTTATGATTGAATGCTATGGTATTAAGAAGTCACACCAATAACCACGCTTCTGCAAAAGTCAGGGTGTGACAGCTTGGTATCAGAGCTTCGATCGTAGCGAACTAGGATTCTTTCTCGAGTATAGACTACGATCATTAGGGCTCTCACGAAAATGTTTTTACAACATGTTTTCATTGCATACACAAAACGTCCAGATCCAGGAGACAAATATTTTTGAAAACAAAAGCCATGCAACATATTTCAAAATTTATGTTTAAGATTCAGTCTGAGAGACTGGGATATTAATCTGAGAGGTTTAGTCTGAGAGACTGGGTAGTTCAGTCTGAGAGACTGGGTGGTTAGTCTGAGAGACTAGTTGGGACAGTTTGAGAAACTGAGGATTTTAGTCTGAGAGACTAAGTAGTTCGGTCTGAGAGACTAGGAGGCTTAGTCTGAGAGGCTAAGTGGGTAGTCTGGGAAGATTAGGACGAATACATGCATACATTGTTATTACTTACATGCTTACCTAATGATTGTTGATATATATGTGCATGTGTTGTGATTGTTTTATTACAGACACCATGTCCTCCTCTGATAGTGGAGTATCAGATACCATAGACCCTATGGCCATAGTTTCAGATGATGAGATAGCCACAGACCCTAAGGTTTTCACTTCTGACACTGAGAGTAGCGATGATGATGACTTTCAGCCGTTTGCTTTACCAAATTTTGGCGATGATATACCGCTAGCTGATGGTCTTCTTGACAAGGATCTACTTCTTGTTCAGATCCCTACTCCTTTTCCTCTTGTTGCATTTCCTCTCGAGGATCTGCCTCTGGATTCTATGTCTGATGATGACATCGACCTTTTTATTGAGGATCCCCCTGAGGGTGCCCAGGATGATGGAGCTCCAGTCGATGATGTCATTGTCACTCCACTTGTCGAGATTCCAGTCGCCAATGTCATTGCTATTCCGCTTGTTGATATTCCTGTTGTCGAGCTTTCTTCTGACCATACTGGTCCTGATTCATTCGAGTCTATGTCATCTACTACTTTACACGCACTGGGATTACAGCGTTATCCCACCGACTCTGATTCTGACACAGCTATGTCTGCCGCACCTGTTCCTCCGCAGGACTTCAAGTTTGATGATGAGTTTGATCTTGTCTTTCCCCACGACTTTGACCCTGATCATGAGATTGAGTTTGTCCCCGATGATCAGCCTTTTGAGGCACCTGTCGTTCCTGACGATCAGCTCTTTGATGCACCTGCTGATCTTGAGCTTACACCAGCTGACCCTGAGCCTATGATTGCACCCGAGCCTATACCTGCTCACAACCCTTTACCTGAGCATGACCCTGCACCCGTTGACATACCAGTTGTTGCACCACTGTTACCTGACCCTCTCCCTGCACACCTGTTGATCATGCTCCTTTTGCTGACCATGTAGACCCCAGATATGCATTCACCCACAATGGGTGGATAGAGGATGACAAGGACTTACCTCCTTTTGTTAGACCTGTTACTCCCTCACCTGCACCTACACAGGCACCTGCTGGTATTGCCCCGTTTCACCCACATGAGTCTGACATTCACCGCGTTGATCTGCCGATCACGTTCTTACAGGATATCCCTCCTCCCCGTCCAGGGGAAGGTCCATCGAGTCAGCAGCCCAGTCATATTCCTCCTGTGTCAGCGGCTTTTCCCTTTGTGCCACAGTTTTCACATACTGCTCCTTTTGCTATTACGCCATCGGGCGAGCCACTTATTTGGTTTCCACCCAACACGATGCCTGTTTCTGGTCCATACCATCCCTTCCACATTGGTTATACGAGGGATGATTTGCTTTTGTCGTTACAGCTCCAGCAGGAGATGTTATGTCGGAGAGTCATGGAGTTAGAGAGGATACCACGTCCTCCACCCTGTGCATGTCAGTCACCATTCGCGACTCCTCCCGCCCCTCTTCTGCCATACCCAGATTTTGACATTCGTTTTCTCACTATGGAGCAGCAGGTTAGTTACCTGTTGCGTGTCGTCCATGCTCTTGAGGAGGATTTAGCGCATTTGCGCAGGTTTCTTTTCGTTCCTCCACCTCCTCCTCCACCACCATCAACTTAGTTAGTTTTTGGTCTTATGCATATAGCTTACTTTTGGTGAGAGTGTTGCTATTAAGCCCAGATTGTGAAGACTTTTTGAAGACCACTTTTGTGTATATAACTGTTGTAGTTGATAGATGATTTGGACATGGGTGATGTGACCCTATAGTCCCTTTTGTTGTATGATACGTTTGATGAACTTGTGAAACTGTGTTATGGTCATTGATATATGAAAGCTCAATCGCAATATTCTCATTATATGCATTGTTGAATTGTTCATGGGTGAGATAAATGTGATGTTATATGCTTACTTGTGTGGACAAATGATGTTACATATACATGTCGTGTACTTACTATACCTATTATGACCTAACCTATACAATCTTCTCATAGAAGATGCCTCCACGAAGAGAAACTCGATTGCCCACTACTGAGGCCGAGTTACAAGAATGGATTTCACGAGCGATAGCAGAGCACGAGGCCTCACGCACTGAAACTAGCGGGGGTACCTCAAGAAATAACCCTCCTCATGGTAATGTTTAAGTCGCTTGAGACACATTACGTTACATTTGGATATTCCATGTGTGTTCGCTAATGCTTTCTGTGAATGACGTTACTTGTACAGGCTGTACCTATAAGCAGTTCTTAGACTGTAAACCGCTGAATTTTGACGGCATCGAGGGTGCTGTGGCCTTTGTTAGATGGACGGAGAAGATCGATTATGTGATAAGAATGAGTAAATGTGCACCGGAACATCAAGTCACCTGCATCTCCGGATTGTTCTTAGATGGAGCGCTTTCATGGTGGAATCTCCAAGTCCAAACTCTAGGAGAGGCAGCAGCATACGCTTTGACTTGGAATGAGCCGAAGGAGCTCATGCGCAAGAAGTATTGCTCCAGGGCCGAAATTCAAAAGTTGGAAACTGAATTTTGGAACCTCAAGATGGATGGCCCAAAGATTGCGGAGTAGGTGCAGAGATTTCACGATCTAGCTCGCGTTATACCATACATGGTTAATCCGGAATTCAAACGCATCGAGCGTTTTATCTGGGGGTTGGCACCTCAGAGTATGAGTATGGTGACAACATCAAAGCCTGCAACAATCACCAAAGCGATTGAACTGAGCGTAGCGCTAACTGAAGAGGCAATCAGGTTGAACAAGTTTTCGATCTCTGACCAGAAGAAGAAGGAGACTCACGTTGAGTCATCGGGTGAGAACAAAAGGAAGTTCTCAAACTTTAAGAAGGGTGCCAGCAGTGCTAGCAAGAAGAAGGATGCGAACCCACCAGCTGAAGCCAAGACTGGCGTTGAAAACAAGGGAAAAGGATATATGGGCACTCTGCCCAAATGTGATGTGTGCCAGTACCATCATGCTGTCCAGTGCAGAGTTAGGAAATGTGAATCTTGTGGGAAGGTTGGCCATTCAAAGGAGACATGTTGGGCTGGCGCTGGTCGTGGTGGTCAGAGGGGTTATGGCAGTGGTAATGGAAACAACAACCGTGGTGGAAATGGGTATGGAAACCACCCACAAGGAGGAAATGGCGGTAACGGAAATCGTGGTGGTTTTGGGAATCAAACTGGAAATGGAAATCGTGGAGCAAACAACAATTAAGGTGGTAATGGGAACGGTAATGGTCGAGGACCCGGTTGCTTTAAATGTGGAGATGTGGGGCACTTCAAGAGAGAGTGCCCAAAGCTCAATTAAGCTCAAGGAAGGGTTTTCAACATCGGAGTGAGGGAAGCTCGCCAAGATCCAAATGTAGTCACTGGTACGTTCCCTAACAACCAACGCTTTGCATCTGTATTATTTGATACCAGAGCCGATTATAGCTTTGTATCACTAGAGTTTATGAAAATGCTTGGGTTGGTAGCTAGTAAGCTAGACATTTCGTATTCAATAGAACTAGCTAATGGAAAGCTAGTAGAAGCAAATGAAGTTATTAGGGGTTGCGTGATAGAGCTTAGGGAGCACGAGTTTACACTGGATCTGCTGCCAGTCGAGTTGGGAAGCTTCGACGTGGTAGTGGGGATGGATTGGGTGTCAAGCAACCGAGCAGAGATCGTTTTCCATGAGAAGATCATTCGCATCCCGATGGCGAATGGAGAAACAATTGTGGTACATGGAGAGAAACACGATACGCCCCTAAGGTTCATCAGTTGTTTGAAGGCTCGAAAGTGTTTGCAGAAAGGATGTGTCGCCTTCTTGGCACACATTGTGGATAAGGAAGCCGCTGAGCCGAAGCTAGAAGACATCCCAGTTATGAAGGAATATCCTGAAGTCTTCCCCGAAGACTTGCCAGGATTGCCGCCGCAGCGACAAGTTGAGTTCCACATTGACTTAGTTCCAGGCGCCGCGCCTGTGGCTAAGGCACCTTATCGACTTGCACCCTCCGAGATGCAAGAACTGTCAACACAACTTCAGCAACTTTTAGACAAGGGATTTATCAGACCAAGCTTCTCTCCTTGGGGAGCTCCAGTGCTGTTTGTCAAGAAGAAAGATGGTAGTTTCCGGATGTGTATCGACTACCGAGAGCTTAACAAGTTGACTATTAAGAATAGATATCCCTTGCCAAGGATTGATAACCTGTTCAATCAGCTACAAGGTTCGAATTTTTACTCCAAGATCGATCTTCGATCGGGTTAACACCAGTTGAGAATTCAAGAGGAGAGTATCCCAAAGACGGCCTTCAGAACTCGATATGGACACTACGAGTTCCTAGTAATGCCGTTTGGTCTGACAAACGCGCCAGCAGTATTCATGGATTTGATGAATAGAGTTTGTAAGCCGTACCTCGATAAGTTTGTGATTGTGTTTATTGATGACATTTTGATTTATTCGAATACGAAGGAAGAACATGAGCAACATCTAAGAGCTATTTTAGAGCTGCTTAAGAAAGAGAAGTTGTACACTAAATTCTCTAAGTGCGAGTTCTGGTTGCGCGAAGTTCAGTTCCTTGGTCAGGTGGTTAACGGAAATGGAATTCATGTGGATCCCACAAAGATCGAGGCGATCAAGAACTAGGAGACTCCGAAGACGCCAACCGAGATTCGACAGTTCCTAGGTTTGCAGGGTATTACCGCAGATTTATTGAGGATTTTTCGAAGATTGCTCAACCTCTGACCTCCCTCACTCAAAAGGATAAGAAGTATGAATGGGGAGATAAACAAAAAGAAGCATTTCAGTTGTTAAAGAACAAGCTTTGTGACGCGCCCATCTTGTCCCTACCCGAAGGCACTGATGACTTCGTGGTATATTGCGACGCCTCGCGTCAAGGTTTAGGCTGTGTACTGATGCAGCGACAAAAGGTTATAGCTTACACTTCGCGCCAGCTAAAAGTTCACGAGAAAAATTACACCACGCATGATTTGGAACTAGGCGCTGTGGTGTTTGCATTAAAGATCTGGTGATATTACTTGTATGGCACGCGCTGTACAATCGTTACCGTTCACAAGAGCCTGCAGCACATATTCGATCAGAAAGAGCTTAACATGAGGCAGAGGCGATGGGTTGAGTTGTTAAACGATTATGATTGTGAAATCAAGTATCACCCAGGGAAGGCGAATGTGGTAGCAGACGCCTTGAGTCGGAAAGGAAGGATCAAGCCCATAAGGGTTAGGGCTTTGGAAATGATTGTACAAACGGACCTCTCATTGCGCATTCGCGCTGCACAGAGAGAAGCTCTTAAGGAAGAGAATCTTGAGAATGAATATCTCCGTGGAATGGAGAAGCAGTTAGTACCCAATGATGAAGGAATGTTGTGCTTCATGAAATGAATTTGGGTTCCTCTCTTCGGTGGTCTACGAGACGTAATTTTTTATGAAGCTCATAAGTCACGGTACTCGATCCATCCAGGATCGGATAAGATGTACCAAGATTTAAAGGATTTCTACTGGTGGCCAAGATTGAAAGGCGACGTTGCGACCTACGTTGGGAAGTGCCTAACCTGCGCCAAGGTAAAGGCCGAATATCAGAAGCCTTCAGGTCTCCTACAGCAACCTGAAATACCCATGTGGAAATGGGAGCAGATTTCAATGGACTTTATAACGAAGTTACCAAAGACACCAAGAGGTCATGACATGATTTGGGTAATCGTGGACCGTCTGACCAAATCTGCACACTTTCTGCCAATCAAGGAGAAAGATAACACTAGCAAGCTTGCTGAGCTATACCTAAGAGAGATAGTTGCACGGCATGGAGTGCCTCTCTCGATCATTTCTGATAGAGATGGTAGGTTTGTGTCAAGGATCTGGAAATCCTTCCAAGAAGCCTTTGGTTCTCAGTTGAATCTGAGTACTGCTTTTCATCCGTAGACAAATGGCCAGAGTGAACGAACGATTCAGACGTTGGAAGATATGTTACGAGCTTCCTTGATGGATTTGGGTGGTAGTTGGGACACTCACTTACCCTTGGTAGAATTCTCGTACAACAACAGCTACCATGCGAGTATCCAAGCTGCACCATTTGAAGCTCTCTATGGACGCAAGTGTCAATCACCGTTATGCTGGGCAGACGCGGGTGATAGGCAGCTTGTTGGTCTTGAATTGATTCAAGAAATGACTAATAAGATTATACAGATCTGAGAGTGCATCAAGGCGGCTTGCAATCGACAAAAGAGCTATGCGGACCGAAGGAGAAAACCCTTGGAGTTTCAAGTGGGAGATATGGTTTTGTTAAAGGTCTCACCCTGGAAGGGTGTAGCACGCTATGGGAAGCATGGGAAGTTAAACCCAAGATACATTGGACCGTTCAAAATCCTAGAAAGGATTGGTCTTGTAGCTTACAAGTTGGATCTACCCGCAGAACTGAATGGCGTTCATGATACATTTCATGTATCCAATATGAAAAAGAGTCCTACTCAAGAGACAGTTGTCATTCTTGCCGATGAAGTCCACATTGATGAAACACTCCACTTTACTGAAGAACCTGTAGAGGTTACTGATTGGAAGGTTAACAAGACACGCAGGAGTAGTGTTAAACTCGTCAAGGTTCGTTGGAACGCGTGACACGGCCCAGAGTTCACTTGGGAACGTGAGGATCACATGAAAGCGAAATATCCGCACTTGTTCCCCAACTCCCCTGCAGCTAATAGCAGAACTTAAATTTCGGGACGAAATTTTCTTAACAGGGGGAGAATGTGACAACCGTAAAAAATACAGGTATCCGTACATTTAATTAATATTGATTAGTGCTTAATAACTGTGCTGAATTACAATTAATGACTTAAACTGCTTTCTGATTACTGCATCATATTTACATGTGCATCACATATTACATCATGTCATAACATCATTACATACAAACTTTATTGACATGCATGATGCACAAAGCACAGTTAGCACAGTTAACGGATAAAACAGGAATATGCTGACGGGGTTCGGTACATAGACAGACAGTGTTCTAAGACCTAGTATGAGCCATAAACCAAGTTCTACACTAGTATAGTGTGTAGGGAAGTAAGGATCATAAAACTGCTTCACTGGGTGATAGTTTAAGTGCCGGAAAGTGCCTAAAACCCACTTAAAGTGCTGAATTCAGCACATTTCAGCAAAATTCAGCATTTTAATAAACTTGTAACATGCAAAAATATGGCAAAATGGTCCTGGATGCTTTCCTAAGTGTCGGGAATTAAAAGTGTCACAAAAGGGGTACTTAAAAAGCACTAAACGGAATAGTTTAACACTTTAACGAACCGGTATCTAACCGAACAACCGGACCTTACCTGAAACACCAAAATTATGCTAAGACATTGTTTTATTATTTCTAAGCTAGTTTTGATCTCCGAACATCATAACACCCCACTAAAAATACCTAGTAAGTAACACTTGCAACTAACACTTAAAATGAAACCTTAATCTAACTACATGGTCAAAATTTACCATTTAACACCCCCCCCCCCCCATACTAGTAATCGGTCATCAAGGTGGCCCACCATAATCTTCCACAATCTTGCTAAGATCCTAGGAAATCTCAAATGATTTAGTAGAGATTGTGTGTGTACTTAGGGAACATGAAACCCATTGGACAATACTCAAAATTGGATTATAAGTAACCATCATCACTTCATCTTCATCACACTTAACACCCACTCATCTCTCTCCCTTGCTCTCTTCCTCTCGGCCGAACATAGCACCCCTACCACCACTATTTTTCATCCATCATCCAAACATTCCAAGTGCATTCCAAGGTGTAAGAAGGTCACTAAAGAAGCTTGGTGCTTGTGGATCTTGAAGGACCTCTATCAATTGCTATTATCTTCCACTTTTGTCACCTTCATTTTCAAGAGTTCATCCCTAGCCATAGAGCTAGTAGTAAGACCTTTGTAACCCTTTGTTACTTCTAAATTAGTTGGTTAAAAGATATAGTATGTTGTTAATCACAAGAACACAAAAGAACATAAACATAAAGCTTGTTATATGATGAACCTATGTTGTTTAATGTATGAATGATACTTGCTTGTTATTTACTTGAGATTATGATGTTGATCATCATAAGGAGCTTGCTAGATTGTGATTAAACACCTAATCTAGCAAGTAGAAGGATGATTATGTAAGGAAACAAGATGATCATCCTCATGTGTAAGCATGAACTTGAAAATAAAATGATTTCTTGAAAAATGATAATCATGTGAGTTGATAAACTTATAGATCTAAGATTTATGAACGGTTTTTCTAAAAGAACCAAGTTCAAAATATGATTTTTAGAAGACCTTGGTTCATACTTAAACATACACTATTTTTGGTGATAAAACAAGTGTAGAAACACTAGAGAAACAAGAAGATTTCATAAAGAAACATTTTTGTAAAATGTATTTACAAGTTGTAAACACTTAAATCTTTAAAGAATGGGATTTTTAAAGAAGTAGACACACTTTAAAGGGTAACTAAACTCACTAAACACTTTACCAAGTTGCTACAAGATTTTATGAAAACTCAAGTTCATGATCATTATGTAGATAACTTTATTTTAGCACTTGGTAAGTGTAGATTGATTGTTGATTGTTTGTAATGATTTTTGAAAAGAAAATGATATGCTTTGATAGCATGGACACCTCCATTTTTAGGGGAAACTATGGCAAAATTTTCTAAAAAATACAAAACACTTAGAAAAATATATTCTAAACAAGTATTTACAAGTGAGTTTTAACCATGGTTTTCAATATAAACCTTGCCATAGAATTTGTTACAGAAATACGAGAATCGCAGGTTGGTTTTTATAAATAAAAATGGATAAATATGTATTTAGAATATATATTTACATTAATAACACATTGTGTGTTATTATTTGTATACTTGGTGTAATAGTTATATTATTTTAGGATTAATATAATATAACTTAACAATATACCAAGAATTTAGAATCCAAAGGAATAAATATATAAGTTACACACATAATATTGTGAAATCAAACGCAAGAACGTAACTTACAAAATATTCCAGAAAATACCGTTACAAATATATTTTTGGTAAATATTATTTTGGATACAAGAAATGAAAATATGATTTTTGAAAATATTACAAGAGTAATATTGTATTTTCGACAAACAGAAAATATATTATTTTTGGGAAGTAAAAATGTATTTTCTTGAATATTTAGAAGATATATGATTTTTGGGAAAAATGTATATTTTCTTGAAGTACATATTTTTGGACAAAATAAGTTATATATATTTTCTAAAGTGGGACTTGAAAATATGTTATTTTGGGATTACAAATACAAGAGTACAAAGATACATGTATAAGATACCCTCATCCTTGGGAAGGAAATATAAAAATAAATACTTGAGAAGTATTGTTACGAAAATACTGTCTAAACAATTATTCCAAAATTAAATATAATTTAAGTTAAAATAATTATTACTTTAACAAGTAATTATAACTTGGAATAATATTGAGGACTTAAAAGAAACGTAACTCAAAAACGTAAATACTAAGGCAAGGCACGGCTCGTCCGTTTAATAGACCTTAGAACATTGTAGGTAGTCGTGTTTGCTGAGGAGTTTTGGGTTACGCATACTGAAGACGCAATACTGTGAGCTCATGTCCCCCTTTTCTTTTAACTGTTTTCAGTTTTATACTTCGGGGGTGAAATACATGTTACAATTGTTTACAAACTTTTTATACATGGTATGATTAGCTAAGGAGGGTTACTTCTAGATCATGTGAGTGGTGGGTACAACACTTAAGGCCTTTAATCCTCGTCGTAGGACCGAGGGACATGAGTGATAGATCTATTTGGGTGTAGCGAGCCCACACCCATGAGGACCAGGGTGGCCCATGTGGTGACTATGTCCACAAACTGAAGCCGTGGCAAAATCCGCTAGGTTTGAGTCTTCCTGCACCATTTTCACACATACCATTGGCTTTGCAACCCATTGGTGATCTCTTTTTCCTTATTGCTACATACCAGGGACATTCTTACATACAGACATACTTTAAAGGTTTATTCATACACACACACATGTACTCGCTCAACTTTTGTTGATTTTTCAAATTACATGTATTTCAGGGAACTAGGTGGATCTGGCAGGTGTGCATGTTTTCAAGCTGCGTATAAATAAAAGATGTCATCCGTGGTCGTAGAGTTTAGAAGGTGTATCCTATTCCTGGACGAGATACATGTTTCTAAACCCGGTTTTATTTATGATCTTCTGTCGAGTCTTCATGAACTCATTTGAACATGTTGTGGTTTGTAACTTAAGTTTGGTGTCAATTTTTCAAACAAGTATGTTGTGGTACTTTCAAACTTAACTTTTATGGATGAATATCTTATGGTTTTATCATATAGCAATGTTATGATTGAATGCTATGGTATTAAGAAGTCACACCAATAACCACGCTTCCGCAAAAGTCAGGGTATGACAGATGTTATGCTCTAATGGTTAACTTTATAAACTTCCAACAACATGTAATCCATTGATCATTATGTTCTCTAAAATAATAGACAAGATCAATTAGAGTAAGTAAATAAAATCAAGGTGGGGGCCACCTTGTAACCGTGAACATGAGGGGGGGGGGGGGGTCTTGGTTAGTTTGTAAAGATTAGTTAAGTTAGTTAGTTGAAATCTAAGGGTTTAGTTAGGTTATTAGTTGTTATGATGTTAGAATAGGTGTTATAATGTTCGGGGATCATAACTAGCTCGGAAATGATAAAACAATGCTTCTAGTGAAAATTTGGTGTTTCGGGTAGTGTCCGGTTGTTCGGTTGGTTATCGGTTCGTTAAGGTGCTAAACTATGCAGTTTAGTGTGCTTTATGTTACCTTTTGTAACAGTTTTGATTCCCGACACTTAGGAAAGCATTCTGGACCATTTAACCATAATTCTGCATAATATTAAGTTGTCTAAAAGCTGATTTTTGCTGAATTCTGCAGAATTCTGCAGTTTATGTGAGTTTTAGGCATTTTCCGACACTTAAACTATCACTAGGAAGACAGTTTTATGATCTATACTTTCCTACACACTATACTAGTGTAACTCTTGGTTTCTGGCACATTCTGTGTATCAATACCATGTCTGTCTAAGTACTGAACTCCGTCAGCATCCTTTTGATTTGTCTGATAACTGTGCTAGCTTTGTTTCGTGCATCATTTGAATCAATAAGTGTTGCATGCAATAATGATATGACATTTTGCAATATATGATGCACATGTATGTGTGATAACAATAATCAGAAATCCTTCATGTCATAATTGTTAAATCAGCACAGTCATTAAGCACTAATCATTGTTTAATTATTGTATGGATACATGAAATTTTGATAATTGTCACAGTTGTTTTACAAAATTTGGCCACAAGCATTCTTAAATCAATGCCGGAGAGGGAATGGATTTGTCCAGTCACATGCACGTTTATGGGTTTGTCCAATAAAGTATTTTTGATGTTTTTTATTTAATTTTATTTACACCCCTTTTTAACATAATGCTCCACAACGGCCACATCCCCACTACACCCATTTTAGAAAAACGCCTCATAATGCCTCATTGCTGACTGGGCTGCCATATGGTGTAAAATGCCCAGGGGTAGGGGCATTACCTCTACACATGGTCTAAAGGGTTATTTATTTATTATTTTGCAAATATACATTCATATATATTTGTATATTATATTATATTATATTATATTATATTATATTATATATAATAGACAAATTGGATTTAAATAATCTAATTTTTTCTATATTGGTCAATAATAATCCCAGTTAGATTTATTCCTCATATTAGTCCTATCTTTTTCATTTTGTTTGTTTTATGCCCCCCCCCCCCCTAAAAAAACATGAGTTTTAATAACTTTAATATTTGTTCAACATAATTAGTGGCTTGATCCTAGTCAATCGCATGCCTCGCAGTAAAACTCCGTATGTGGATTTTGAGGGTGTGACAACAATGGCTGGTGTTCCCAACGTGGAAAGGCCACCGCGACACTTTTCCACGTCCACATCATGTGGTCTTACGCGAAGAATAATAATGCATGGGGTGGTTAACTATTTATGAGTAGTTTAGGGTGTAATGTAATTGTTTGGGTTATTTACTCATTTATATATGTAATATGAAGGACGGGAATTAGATTTGAAGTTTGAAATTCTTCTACATCTCATACTTCTTAAATCATGGTTCTTAACCAATCAATGGTATCAAAGTCGTCGTGATCCATGACGCTCAAAACCTATTCGATGAAGAGGTCAATGATTACGTATTGAGAGGTTAGATCAACACAGGTGAATCCTCAATCAAATGCAAGCTACTATGCAAACCCTTTTGACCAAGATGCAATCTCTCAAGGTCCCCCTGAACCAACAACTACATACGGTGAGTCTTGTGGTTCATCCAATATAAACACCTTCCCAAATAACACCTTGATGTGTTGTAAAACACATCTTTTTTCCTATGTATTTTGTACATTATTTTGATAGGTTTTACTTTTTTTTGTCATTTTAGGTATTTATATAGTTGGTGTTTTGGCAGGTGTACATGTGCAAACAGAGCTAAAACGAGCCAAAATGAGAAGAAACAAGCATGCAGGATAAACATATCTAAGTTTAGACATATTCTGGAGGATGAAAATGGCTTGGAAATAAAGATATTGGAAGATGATGTGATAGAGGGTTGAAATACGAAAGTGTAGGAAGAACGTGGAGGAAAACGAAATTCGTACGAAGATGTTACAAAGAAAACAAAATTATGGTGAAACATGAAGTTGGTGTGTCGTGAACGGAAGAGGGTATAGCATTCGCGATGTGCAAAGCCTTAAATAGTTCAGAATATTTACCGTTTTCCCACCACGACTATTTTGTCACTATTAGGAGGCTTGGCGTGTCGCGATTCATTCATTAATCCCCGTAGCGACGCACCAACATCATATAAGTCGGCAAAAGTTAAATTTCACCTATTTAAAGATGTTTTGCAACCCTAGGCCGAATTCTTCCACATCCCTATGACTCTAGGACGAATTTTAGGCGATTTGCAAGTGGAGAAGGTGATCGGATCGAAGAGGAATCATAAATTTTGAAGATGCGGTCATGTGGTGGAGAGAGGAATCATAAATTTTAGACGATTTGCATGTTATTTTTTTAAATTAAACTACAACGCGCTTGTTAAAAGATATGTTGGTTAAAGCCCACTACTTACGTGCAATGATGTGGTAGTAGGATTGGCATATCGTGTCAGACATGATAACTTGAGGTCCTAGACACGATAACTTATCACGTCATTTTATTCCAAACACGAACACAAGCCTGTCTATATCAGGTTAACACAATAAGACACCAACCTGTTGATTGAGGGCGAATGTGATTGTGAGATGTGGTCATACGGCTGAGAGAGGAAGTTTGTGAGATGTGATTTTAAAATTAGGGTTTTACAATTGTGAGGGTATGTCGGTATATCCCCTATCCCACATCCTATATTTTTTAATTAAAACTTATTAACATGTCTTAACTGGTGCTTAATATGTTAACAAATCTTTAACTTATTTAGATACAAAAAATAACAGGTTTTATTATGTCGACCTGTTTAAGACACGAAACCTATTAAGGTCGTTTTGTGTTATCGTGTCTGTGTCTGAAATTATCATCTTGCCTATTAAGGTATTATTACATTTTTTAGTTAAACCACAATAAGTTATACCCTTATTTTCATATACCATGAAGCATGGGGACGGAAACGCCATCGGGACGTCCCCCAAACGTTTCCGGGAATATGGGGACGACAACGAAACGCTTCCGGGAAAGTGGGGACAACGTCTACACGTTTCGGGGGTGTTTCCTATTATATTCTCTCAATTGTTCGGTCCATTTATTCCATCTTCAAAGATCCTGGATGCCTTTAGAGCTACCTGCAAGTTTGAGTTACATAAGAAGAACGTAGAAGAAGAAAGATGTAGATGATGATGTGTATATCTATAATACTATATTAAGAGAATTGGGTTTTCTACCCTTTTCGTAATTTTGCCTAGGTACAAATTTTGTAGCACCATGTACAAATAAAACAAGCCATTTTAGAGGGGGAAAACTTGGACATTTTCCAAAGTTTTAAGACACTTTGAGGGCAATCTAGACATTTCATCCATGGAATCCATGCCCACTTATGTCTTCCATAATTGAATTAAATTAAGGAATTAAATAAAACTTTTATAATAATTAAAGAAATTAAATGATTAAATTAAATGTTAGACATGCAACATTTGGGATTTTTATGATTTAATAGTATGTATAAATATAATAAATAGATTTATATGGACTATAAATAGGTTTTCAACTCTTATAGTAATTTTACATTGTATACATATTTTGAAGCAACATGTACAAGAGAGTCAAGCAATTTTAGAGAGGGTAAACTTGCACATTGTCTAAAAAATTTAAAACACTTTAGGGGCATTTTAGGGATTTTGACACCTTTTTAAATAAAAATAATTCAAAAAGTTATGGGTACTAATAAGTAATGATCATCAAGGCCATCATTTATTGAATTGATGAGGAAATTAACTATTAGTATTTGAAGGGTTTAGTCTTGCACTAATCTATATACAAACCAAAAGCCGTAACTGATATTGAAGTTAAACCCCTTAAGTAAATGCTAAAAACACTCATGTGTATATAATATATATTCCGCTAGGAACATGTTGTATGTTCAATATTTTTGCGAGCAATATTTTATTTTGTTCATACTGGGAGATATAATTACATGCGCATTGTTTTTCTGATCCATTGCAAAGAGAACATGAATTAAGTTTATTTGTCTAGGCTTTTTCTCAACAGATTTTTTTTCGAAAGTGGTTAGTAGTTTGTAGTTTTAATATTTTTTCCACAAGATATTTACTGTAATTCAAATGCTATTGAGTGTTTGGTTTATAGTTTTTATATCTTAATATTTATCTACTATCCTTTTATTTTTTTCATTAGGTGGAATGAAGGTAAATGCTGATAGAGATGAGTCGTCTCCATAAGCAGCTATGCTTGCTGCACAAGATGTTTCAACAAAATGCAAGGTTTTTACTTGTTTCTTTTAGTGTTTTGCTATATGGTAATCATAGCAGTTTGTTTTTGTTTGATACATTACAACTAACAAATTTCTGTTGTAACAACTGGAGCTTGGAATCAATGCCCTCCACATAAAACTATGGGCAACTGGAGGTAACAAGACAAAGACACCCGGTTTAGGTGCATAGTTTGTCCTCAGAGCTCCTGCCCGTTCTGGCATGAAGATTGGTCACATTGGCATGCTTATATTCTTTATTTTTTATATACGAATTTTTGTATTTGTTATTTTTGCTCTTTGAAGAACTTTTATTTATGTTTAAGGAGTAACTGATAAGTAAGTTGTATGTTTTGATGATGACAGAGGACGTGATACCAATTCCAACAGATATCACTCGTCGAAAGAGTGGGAGAAGAGAAAGAAGGTTGTGATATGTTTTTTGTCTACAATATGTTTTCAAAGTATCTGCAATTTGGATTATGGTTGTCTTCAACTTTTGTAGGTTATTTTTATGTTCTGGTTGACATTTGGGGGTGACATTCATTTTTGTTGAACTGCTTTATATTTCTGTTTAATGATATTCTAATATTTACTTCATATATGGGTTTTTATGCTTTATTTTTGCTTAATCAGAAGTATTCTATGTGTAGTTGAGGTCAAAATCAATTCGATGGATGTCAGTGTGCTTGAGATCTAAACCTTATTTATCAAATCAATTTGGGAGTTTTTGGAGTGTGTTAAAGAGTTGAAACGTTTTGAGGATCTTGTCAAATCTGTCTGTTCATTCTTTATCTTAGTAGACTTCAGTTGACTTTCAATGTATGTTGATGTAGTAGAGATTTAGAATTTTACGATGAAAATGGATGTGTAAAAGTTCAAATTCTTTTATCTTCCTTTGATGCCGTTGTTGAGGTACACAATAGAAAATATACGAAACTTACATAAATTCATGTATGGAATATCAGTTGTGGTTCGTAATAGACATAATTGAATCTGATATTAGTCGGGACACCCGCTGCAACGCGCGGCCCTTCCCACTAGTATTATTAAATGAAAAGTAAATATAGATAATATTAAAATAATATTTTTAGAGTAATCAAATGAAAAGGCTGCATCTCTTTATTAGATATACATAAATATATACACATCATCATAATTATTATGTGGGTTCAAAACGGGATATCAAAAAATTCGGATATTCGAAATTTTTGGATACTAGATTTCACTATCCGAATCTGTATCCGAAATTTCGGATATCCGAATATCCAACTTTTTGTTTAATTTTTATTATTTTTTGATATTTGGAACCGGATATTTCGGATAGTTTCGGATATCCGAATATAAATTTTCGGATATTTTCGGATATTTCAGATATTTTTCGGATACTTCAGATATTTTTTTTTGGATATTCGGATATTTTCGGATATCCGAAAAAAATAAAAATTAAATTTTCGGATATTTCAGATATCCGGAAATTTTTAAATTACTATCCGAATCCGAACCCGAAAATTCGGATATCTGAATTTTTGGATATTTCGGATTCGGATATTGGATAATTCGGATTGGATTTTCGGATACAAATAGTTTTGAACACCCCTAATAATTATGATTTGTACCCGTGCTATGTATTTTTGTAGATGATGATGATGTGTATATATTTTTATATGTTAGAAGGGACAAGGCACTAGCTAGGGTACCCCATGCTTGTTTCGAACCCACACGGTGACACCGTCGCCACCCCCACAGGTTGGCCATGCGGGTTTCGTGCACGGGTAGAGCTTGCCGTGTGAGAAAATGTAAAAGTTCGAGTGTTGGGGTGTTGAAGGTTTCGTGCACGGGTAGAGTTTAGTAAAAGAGCGAGATTCATTGTTCTATGGTACCTCTGGGTACTAATGTTTTGTGGTTTTAAAGTACATTAGGTGTAGAATTAATATGTAAACACCGGATTGGTCGGAGCTAGAATAGTACCCTTAGGTGCCCCACCCCGAGAGAAACAAGGAAATCAGATTTTCTCTATTTTAACAATTCTGGTTCTAATCGTATCCTGCATGAAACTTCCTACCTCTTTCTCACTTTGACCCTTTTCTAAAAATAAACATACATCCTCCAAACCACTATAAAAACACACCATCTTTCCTTGAACTTTCCTCTTAATTTCAGTTTATTACCTACTTTCGATCTCTTATAGCAATCCCAGATCAGATCAAGATTGTATCAACAGTAACAGCCTCTATTAATTTCAAAACTTCTTTGAGGCAATTTGTCGAATGGCTGGCATGCTACCCGGAGTCGAAAGCGCTAGGCGCAGGAGGTTACGTGGGAGTAGTGGGTGGTCTGATCCGTCGTCTGTCGTCAGTTCTGGTTTGGGATTTGCCAGAATTAGACTTTCTAATAATACCCATCTCACACCCACTTCGTTATTGGTAAGAATCAATGATTTATTTGAATTTGGGGGGTCAAAATTGGTGTGGATGTATGAGTAATTTTGACTTTTTTTGTTCAGCAAAGAGGCATGGTGAATCAATCAGATGAAGATGACAAGTTAGGTGGGGCAGCTAGAGAAGCCAAAGAAAGACTTGATGGGAGGTTGAGAGGCCATTTAAAACAAGAAATTAAAAGGTATATATATTTTTATAGGTTTTATAATGAAATCCAAATCAAAAATAGAAAATAGGCCCTAGGCATGGTAAAATCTGGGGTCTTTTTGGTGTTTCGATGTCTATCGCTTCGTTATGGAATTTTCTATCTGGATTGGGTCGGGTTGAGTCATATGTTATATAAAGGAGATTTTAGTTTTCTTACTTTTTGGCACATGACTATAGCTTGGGTTGCCTCACTTTTGTTCTCTCTCCCTATGCTTTTGGAATCCACACATAAAAGAAGAAAATTTCACTTTTTTAGGATTTTAGTGATGCATTCATCTCAATCATAACTAAACACTACAATTGATTTCAAAGCCAAAAGCATGTCTAAAAATATGTATTTATGTATTTCGTATTTTCAATTCACGAACCTCGTTAGTCTCATGCGTAATAATTCGAATAGTACCTGCCTTGGTTTGCGTTAGTCCCACCCGCGAAGACCCTTTTGATAGCTTATAGCTCTACTATGAGTGAGCTTTTATTGGGAACATTTGTTTGTTTGTTTATGTGAGTGAATTATGCAGGCAAAACAATCAAGAAACTACTCCAGTGGTGATGGAAGATATGCATATGGAGATTTACAGGTCGAAAAAGAAGCTTCGATGGGGGAAAACGTGGTTAACATGGAAATCATTGGAACAGAGACTGTGAAATAATCGGAATCAAAGAAAAAAAGTGTTGTTAGTATGGTAATGTGCTTATGATCTGGGTTGTTAGTTTCTAGTCTTTTATTTGGAATCCTTTGATTGTCTATATGAATATGAAAGATCACGAGTAATGGTAGTTGGAAGAATATGCTTCAACTGACATCCAATACTTAAAATGACAAAATCAAACAACTTACTATTGTAGATTTTAGACATGTTATTTGATTCTAACATAATATCTCTTTCATAAAATAACATGTCTTGTACAGTTCGATGCATGTTGTTTGAGACCATAAATAGATTTGCGTCTTTGATAACTATAGTCTGAAAGAATAAAATCAACAAACCCTAAACGTTGATGTACCTACATGGTTACCTTTAATGGTTCATATAGGAAGGCACTTTTCTATTTCCACCTCATGTGACCATAAGCACTATACAACAAGGTGAGAAATTGTGAACAGTTTGATTAGGTAACATGCCAAAATATTTGCTTCTGCCAACCAAGCAAGCTTCATGTGACTCTAGAGACCCATTAACACGATATTTGGATTTATACATACAACTACATTGATTGATTCACATTCCTTTAAAGGTCGGGGTTACAAGATGGCAAACGCCGTGTAAATAAAATGAACTAATATACACCAAAAGACTCAACAAGGTTTGTTAAAGCAAAAAAGAAATGATTTGGATCAACACGATGGAAAACAAATTTAACGTTCAAAAGATTTGGACCCATTTCCAAAAATTCTATATAATAACAAATCATATTGTGAACAGTTAAGGTTTATATATTATTGTTTTTTTATTTATTAATTTATGTTTTTAACTTTTATTTTTAATAGAGTTATCATATCACTCTTGCAATCTGAAAATTCTTTTTTATAGATGATTTAAGTTTATCCCCGTAAAGTTTAATAAATTTATCATACGGAAGTCTAATACTAATTCTTTTTCTATAAATGATTTATGTTTTAATCCTCAGAACTTTAATAGAGTTATCATATGGGCGTTAAAGTTTAATAAAGTTAATTTTTTTATATTTATAACAAATATTTGTTCTTTTATCTTTTTTATAAGTTTATTTTTTTTTTATCTTATTATTTATTCAACTTATTATAGCTAAAGCTAACTTTGAACTCTAGACATGTTTACTTAATCGTGTTAGATGCTTATTTTTAGCGTCATTTAAATTTAAGCCTACATGGTCTATATTAACCCATCAATATACAAGGTGACAAATTTAATTATTTTTTTAATTTACCTCATTATTGTTAAATCTAACTTTTAAATCTAGACATATTTACTTAACTGTGTTGACTGCTTATTTTTAACGCCGTTTAGATTAAAGCTTGCATTGTCCATAAGGCTAGTGGCTGTGGAGGAGGGTAGTCCATTGAGAATGGACCATCACGCAAGCGTCAACGGGTGTGGGAGATGAGTCTGGCCTAGGGTGTTGAGGATAAGCCTCTTTATATATACATACATATCGCCCAGGATTTTTTTTCCATTGTGGCCCATTTTTTCGGTGTTCAAAATTTCTTAACAAAACGTTAAAATTTTCGTGTCGGTCCTCGTTCGGGTCGGGTTAGAGCGAGGTTTAAACTAGATTTAAAAAAAAAACAGAAAAACAAGCTATACAAGGATCAAACTCATGACCTCTTGTTGTTAAAGAAAAAGGTTAACCACTACACCAGCTTTCATTTTCTTTCTATGGTGTCCACCTAATTGTATTTATAGGGTCTTTATAAAATTTAATATACCGGATCTACTAATTTTTTAAAAAACATTAGGATCCGGGGACCCCGACCTGTTCAATGTGGGTCCGCCCCTGCATATATATGTATGTATATGTGTGTGATAAAAAGTGAGTCCCGTCGAGAACGACTAGGAGGGGACGATGACGACGCGACGCAGTAGGAGGGGGGGAGGAGTAACCGGCCTTCGACGCGGCTCGCCATCTTGGGGACGAGCCCCACACCCAATAGCCTAATCAATAACCTATCGATATATCATGTAACAAGTACATCCGCACCAACGCCTTCCTACGACCCGCTGCGAAGCGCGGGCTCAATATAATCTAAAATAAAGCAACAACACGAACTATGCATGCATTGAACCACATAGTTTATACATTAGTTGTCCACTAATTTGATATACCATCAACCTAAAAAAATAGAAATTTAATTAAAAGAATAAGTTGTCTCTTTAAATTCACATGTCTTTTGCTTTTCATCCACATGAAAGAAAGTTAAACAACTCAAACATGATGATTGAGTTCGGTAGCTTCTCTTTGTCGACCCCACCAGGTTACTTATTGGTTAATCACATCTTTCTTGATTGGCTATGCATGAAGCTTCATACCTCTTTCCCACTTTCACCCTTTTCCTAACCAAACAAACATCCTCCAAACCACATTGATTCAACCCACTACAAACAAACACATCTTTCCTTTAACTTCCTCTTAATCTCACTTCATTACCTACTTACACTAATCCCATATCAGATCAATCAAGAGTAAACAGCCTTCTTTGAGGCATTTCGTCAAATGGCTGGCATGCTTCCCGGAGTTGAAAGTGCTAGAAGGAGGAGGATACGTGGGAGTGGTGGGTGGTCTGATCAGTCGTCTGTGGTTGGTTCTGGGTTGGGGTCTGCTAGAATTAGAGTTTTCCATGATACCCATATCACACCCACTTCGTTGTTGGTATGAATTATCACATATTTGAATTTGGGGATGGTCAAAATTGGTGTGGATTTATGAGTAATTTTGACTTCTTTTATTTCAGCAAAGAAGCATGGTGAATCGATCAGAAGATGAAGATGACAAGTTAGGTGGAGCAGCTAGAGAAGCTAAAGAAAGGTTGGATGGGAGGTTGAGAGGCCATTTAAAACAAGATATTAAAAGGTACATTTTTGTAGCTATAGGTATATAGATCCCCATGGTTCTATTAACCAAAAATTTCTATTTGGGTTTTTATTTATGGGTCTACATATTTACACACCTTATTGCCTATTTGGACACCCTTCAAGACGCCTCGTATAGACCTATACGAGGCGTATAGCCTTTTTCAATTTCCAAGAGAATCTCTGATTATGTCATATTTTGTCTTATTTGCCTCGTATACTCCTCGTATAGGCCTATACTGGGCGTCTAGGGGAAAAAAAACCATTTAGCCCCTGATTTAGGCCTATACTGGGGGTAAATTGGTCTTTTTTGCCGCTCTTATATGCCTAGTATAGGCCTATACTAGGCGTATATAAGGGTTATTTTTTTTTTTTTTTTTAACAAACATTTTAACAATATTAATCGTTTTAGCAAAACTTTTATACAAAAACAAGTTTTTTTATTTTAAATAATTAATATTAGGACCCCTCGTTGGTTTTTTTTTTAGTTGAAAAATGGATGTTTTGGTAGGGTAATTTGATTGTTTTTGGAGGGTGATGTTTTTTGAGTAAAAAAAATGGGTGTTTTGGTGGGGTAATTTGAGTTGTTTTTTTAAAAAAAAGTTTTATTGTTTTTGTATAAAAGTTTGCTAAAACGATTAATATTGTATAAAATGTTTGTTAAAAAAAAAAAAAACCCTTCAAGACGCCCAGTATAGGGCTATACTGGGCTATACGAAGGGTCCAAAAGACCATTAAACCCCTGAATTGCCCCCAGTATAGGCCTAATTCAGGGGTATAATGGTCTTTTGGTCCACATAGACGCCCAGTATAGCCCTATACTGGGCGTCTTGAAGGGTTTTTTTTTGTTTTCTCTTTTTAAATATCAATAACACTAATATTAACTATAAAAAACTCATATTAATTATAATAACACTAATATTAATTATAAAAAAACTCATATTAATTATAATAACACTAATATTAATTATAAAAAAACTCATATTAATATCAATAACACTAATATTAAATATAAAAAACTCATATTAATTATAATAACACTAATATTAATTATACGAGACTTATACTATACTATACGATACGATACAACACGATAGGCTTATACAAGACCTATACGAGACTTATACTACACTATACTATACGATACGATGCGATACAACACGATACTATAGGATACGATACCACATCCATAGGCCCATACAATGCCTATACGAGATTTATACTACACTATACGATACGATACGATACGATATGATACGATACAATACGATACTAGACTATTGGATAAGATACAACACTCGTATAGGACTATAGGTGTGGTTTAGGTCCCGTTTAGGCCTATAGGCTTATACAAGACCTATAGGGGCCATATACTAGACTTATACTATACACTATACGATACGATACAACGCCCGTATACGTCGATAGGCCTATACAAGACCTATAAGGGACCTATACTACACTATATGATACGATAGTATCGTATTGTATCGTATAGTATAGTATGGTATCGTATTGTATCGTATAGTGTATAGTATAAGTCTCGTATAGGTCCCATATAGGTCTATACGAGAGCTATACGAGACTTATACTATACTATACGATACGATACAACACGATAGGCTTATACAAGACCTATACGAGACTTATACTACACTACACTATACTATACTATACTATACGATACGATATGATACGATACAATACAATACGATATTAGACTATTGGATAAGATACAACACTCGTATAGGACTATAGGTGTGGTTTAGGTCCCGTTTAGGCCTATAGGCTTATACAAGACCTATATGGGACCTATACTAGACTTATACTATACACCATTTTTTTACTCAAAAAACATCACCCTCAAAAAACAATCAAATTACCCTACCAAAACATCTATTTTTCAACTAAAAAAAACCAACGAGGGGTCCTAATATTAATTATTTAAAATAAAAAAACTTGTTTTTGTATAAAAGTTTGCTAAAACGATTAATATTGTATAAAATGTTTGTTAAATAAAAAAAAAAAAAAAAAAAAAAAAAAAAAAAAAAACCCTTCAAGACGCCCAGTATAGGCCTATACGAGGCATATAAGGGGCAAAGGGTCACATATGAGGCCTATACGAAGGGTCCTATACGCCCAGTATAGGCCTATACGAGGCGTCTTGAAGGGGTCAAACCAGAAGTGACATGAGTCAGGCACTGATTTTGATGTAACCCTATACGCCTCGTATAGGCCTATACGAGGCCTATACGAGGCAAAGGGTGTCTAAATAGGCAGATAAGGTGTCCAAATAGATTGACCCTTATTTATTTAAGTGAATTCCCGGGGGGGGGGGGGGGGGGATCTCGGGAGTCTCTATGTTCCTTGGGATAGAGGTTCCACTCGCCGACCCCTGCTGATAGCTCTGCTATGAATGGGATTATACTAGGTGTGTTTGTTTTTTTTTATGGGATTGAGTTATGCAGGCAAAGCGGTCAAGAAACGTTAAGTAGTGTTGGAAGAAGGTTAAGTAGTACTACAACGGCGATGGAAGATATGAAAACGGAGATATTGAGGTCGAAAAAGAACGGGTTAAAGAGGCTTCGGTGGGGGAAAAAGTGGTTAAGATGGAAATCATCTGAAGAAGATGAGTGTGCAATTTGTCTAGATCGGTTTAAAGCGAGTGAGAAGATAGCGCAGCTTCCTTGCGTGCATCGGTTCCATTCTGATTGTTTGTTACCGTGGTTGGAGGGTAATGCACATTGCCCTTGCTGCAGAGCAAATGTTTTTGGTTCTAGTTGACCATTTAAGTATTCCAACTTTGTTATAATGATGTCATTTGTATAAAATGTGAGATCGTGTTTGGGTAATGTGTAAGAACAAGGGTAGAGAAGTAGTTCTTGAAATGTTATTCATACCATTTTATGATCGTATGAGCCAAGTCAATGCAAGGGTGGTGTTTTGGATATGGTGTGTCATGTTGTTTGATGGTGGTATCTATGAGGGCTAATTGTATGCAAAGTAACGGACATATGTGTGTGCTTCCTTAGGCTGAGCGGTGTCGGGTGGCGTGCCATGCCACCTAGGCATGATGGCGCCCCGCACACACGCCCAGAGGAATTAGAAAGGGGCGCAATCGTTCATTTCACCAGAAGGTTGGTGTAATGACTCTCAAAATTGTCCTAAAAATACCCGTAAGTATAAACCCGGACCCCTGAAATCCTTACCCTACATCAAAAATCAAGAAAAACAAAATCTGGGTTCTCAGGCGGGCCGCGTAAGAGACAAGGTATGTCTTACGCGGGCCGCGTCAACGTTGGGTTTGACCGGATAAGCGTAACCGTGCCACATGTCGACCATCTGGTGCACCTACGTATGACTAGTCAACCCTACTCGTAGACTGGGCGGCCACGCGGGCCGCGTAAGGTCTCAATTTCACCTATAAATAGCTTGTCACTTGCACAGTCCACTGGTGTCGAAACAAACTTTCAAAAATGAAGTTTTAGTACTCTGAAGTCGAAAATATCAATTATATTAGCGAGGTGCTGCTCCGATACCGGGTATTAACTCGATCGCTGCTACAATTCAATGTCCGATTGATTAAACTATCCAATGGATGTTTAAGTGTTGCCCACATTAGGGTTTATGCTTTGTCATTCGTCGTTAATTCGATGGATGTTTAAGTATCGCACTTTGTCATTCGTTGTGAAGGTTTTAATCTCGTGAGTTATCGTAAATGCTGTATTAGTTACTAGCCGAGTTCGTGTGCATGATATTAAATTAGGTTAAAAGGCTAATCAGTAGGCTAAGCTCTGTTCATATAAATCTGCAATGTGAGTCATTCTCTTTTTATCAAATTTGTTTACAAAAGCATGTTTATTTTCAAAGTTATAATTACAGTGATTAAGTTTATGTAGTCACCAAATTACAGCCGGTATGTGGGGTTTTATATACATTATTTGATAATCTTCACCATTGGACAACGGGGTAGCCAATGGGTGATATGACCATAGTCACATAAACGAGTCGAGTGACAAATACCGTGGGTAGTTGGTTGATATCTGGAAACATTGTAATCTCTCTTAATACTGTAGATTATAACAAACGCGTCATTTTCATAAATAGAATGATTCACCAGTATTTCCCGCTGACAAAACCTTTTTCAAACATGTTTCAGGTGATCTGTTGTGATCCAAGAAAAGTGTCGCGAAGCACTACAAGCTTAAGGAAGTGGCTCAATATAAAATAAAGATACATGTTTTGTAAAAATAAAGATTTCCCCGTGAAATCTTATGATTGTAAATTACCAGGGTTTTATCCCGAATTGTGAAATAAAATAATCGGGAAAATTGCAGTTTTAAAAAGATCCTGAAGAAAACTTCCGCTGTTAAATAAATACCACGGAATTTTCTGTCCCGCGGCTCCTGAAACGGGTCAAACCGGGTCGGGGGCCGTGACAGAAAAAGGTGGTATCAGAGCCACTGATTTAAGCCAATTAAGTATTTAGAAAATACTTAATTTTACTACTTGTCATTTTGTGATTATGTGTTTTATTATTTGAATATTTGTGTACAGTATGGGTAAGCAAAAGCTTTCAAACATCTATCTTAAATTAGATAGGTCATCAAACGAGAAGGGAAGTTCATCCCAAACAAATTCCTCAAAACCCTATGTAAATCCTGAAGAAGGAATATTTGTCCGTAAGGCACAATATGAGGAACCACTTTCTCCAAATAAAAGAAGTTTGATTATTAGGAAAAGTCAAGAGAAACAAAAGAAATCCAAAGGAGGGAGAGTTAATCAGAAAACCCAAGAACTAGGCAGTAACCCTCCATGGGAGGACAAGTTAGATGAGAAATGGGCAGATCTTTATATGCTAGCCACTGTAGTAGTTAATGCAAATCTTTAAATACTCTGACTCAAGTTTTAGCACCCTTATCACCTACAGTCCAGAAACCTTATCCAGTAAATAAATAAGTTTATAGTAAACCCTAGTATGTTTTAATTTTCAGTTGTTTTTGTATTTAATTAGTCCCACGGTATGCAATAATAATTAAAGGATATTTATGAATTTTTGTATAAAATTTTAACTTAGTAATTTCTGTATTTTGCATATGTGCTAAACAGCATGAGTGACTTGTCTGAAGCCCTTCAAAATCTAAATCTCTATCCGGTAAAAATAGAGGTTTCCAGAGATTTCAATAGGTACATACCAGAAATAGAAGAACCTATGGAATTCAACGCTCCACCTCCAGAGAAACCCAAGCCCAAGAAAAGGAGGAGATTTGTGGGATGGAGGCGTGTGCGTAGAAGGAAACCCGCCACTAGAAAGATTCCCAAAATAGAAAATCCCTTAGATAAAGGAAAGGGGATTGAAGTCGGGGAAGGTTCTAAGCAGATAGAAATGGAGATTGGAAAAGATTCTAGACAAACCAAGATGGAAATTGGAGAAAGCTCTAAGCAAACCCAGGAAATGACATTGCAGGAGGAGCTAGATTTTATATTGGCAAGCTGTGATACTATTAAGCCTGTCAATGAAAAAGTTTTTACTCATTCTATCGAAACTCAACTTCCAATGAATTTGGAACCAGCAATCCTAGAACCTATAATCTACACCCAGCCTCTAGGAATGGATGAATGGTGGACCAATGATTGGCAATTCCAAAACCTTCTCAACAGTCCTTATTCCTTTTTCCCTCAGTTTGACCCGGAACCTATACCAAACCCACCTATGAGCAATGAGAATTTAGCTGAACTCCGCCACTTTGGCGAGGAGCTGGTGGATGCAGGAAATAGGATCAGGGAAGTAGGAGAACAGATCTCCTAGAAATACGACGAGAGGGAACGTCGTTATTGAAATACCAACTGATGAAGGATAGTGGGTTTGTTAAAACTATGGTTGTATAATAAAATACTAAAATATAATCTTGTGAAATAACTACAAATAAAACTTTGTAAGATATGGTGTGTAGTGATGCATATTATAATATATAAAAATGGGAATCGAGAAATCGATAGTTTTGGCTATATGTGTGTTGTAAAATTTGTATGATTGTCTTGTGTATAAGTATTACTTATTCGCTACTAATAAATTATATATATTACTTACAGATGGAAAACGTTAATAATGAACCAGTTAACGAGGTTAATCAATCTGAGCAACATCCGGAGGATCAATTTATGACTAGGCAGGATATAGAAAATATCGTTGCTTAAGGATAGCCAATGCTATTCCAGCAATACTTGCTGCTGCACAGAAACCTGTTGAACCTCAACAAATCATTTCTAGTAAACGTATTTCTGAAGATAACATCAGTAATAGTATAAACGGAGGCGGTAATCATACCAATCATGATAATGATTCACGGCAAGCTCCGCTCCCTAAGAAAATGAAAGCTGCAACGCCTGGTTGCACTTACAAAGAATTTCTTGCTTGTAAACCCGCTGAATTTGCAGGCAATGAAGGAGCAACTGCAGCACTGCGTTGGTTAGAGAAAACCGAGGCAATGATTATAATAAGTAAATGTGCCAAGGACGACCAAGTCATGTATGCGTCAAATCTTTTTAAAGAAGGGGCACTAGAATGGTGGAATACAGTACTTCAAGCTAAAGGAAGAAATATGGCCTTTGCCATGAACTGGGAAGAATTTAAGAGTCTTGTAGAAAGAAAATTCTGTCCCGAATATGAAAAAGATCAAATGGCAAATAAATTCCTAAATCATCGAATGATGGGTGTAGATTGTCGAGGATATACTTCGACATTCTTTGAATATGCTAGAGTAGTACCAACACTGGCTTCGCCAGAACCGGTACTTATTTCTCGCTATATTTGGGGATTGATTAGCGAAATCCGTAATATCGTTAAAGCTGCGAGACCTCGCACTATTGACGATGCGGTGGAACTAGCTAACACCCTAACTGACGAACTGGTACGCACAAGAGATGAAAATAAGAAAAAGGAATTGGCTCAGAAAATTACCCAAGGAGTTCGTATAGGTAATAGTAGCAACTTCAAGAAAAGAGGAACAGGGCAATCTTCAACTCCACCGTTCTGCAGGAATTACAGAAAGAAACATTATGGAAAATGCAATATAACCTGCAACTTTTGCAAAGCTGTAGGACATCGTGAAGAAAACTGCAGAAAGAAAACCATAATATGCTTTAACTGTGGAGAAGCGGGACATTTTAAAACAGAATGTCCTAAATTGGTCAAGCCAGCAGACAACAAAGCCAAGACGGCCGACGGAGCTACTAAAAAGAATGTCAGAGCATTCCAGCTGACTACTCAAGAAGCAGAACTCATTCCAGATGTGATAGCTGGTACGTTCTTAGTTCACAACGTATATGCAAAAGTATTATTTGACTCTGGTGCAAACCAAAGTTCTATCAATACTTCCTTCTGCCAAGATCTTAACCTACCTTTAACCAACCTTAGCCAGATTTTTACAGTCGAAACAGCAGATGGGAATTTTATTAAAATAGATAAGGTTTTGCAGAAAGAAAATATAGAACTTTCAGGTCATAAATTTCATGCAAACCTGTTGCCAATGAATTTAGCTGGATTCGATGTTGTGTTAGGAATGGATTGGTTAGTAGCCAACCATGCTCGAATCCTTTGTGATAAAAATTCTATAGAAATTCAGGCACCTACTGGGGAAGTAATTATGATTACAGGAGATAAACCAAGTAAACCCATGAAGTTCATATCAGTAAGGAAAGTTGCTAGTTATGAACGAAAGCAAGGAATAGTATATATGATTTCAGTAATCATTAGTACTAAGGGTAAAGAACTTAAGAAGATTCCTGTAGTCTCAGAATACCCAGATGTATTCCCAGAAGAGTTACCAGGATTACCACCTGATAGGGAGGTAGAATTTAGAATTCATCTAATTCCCGGAACTATACCGATAGTCAAGGCACCTTATCGGTTAGCACCCACAGAAATGTTAGAACTGAAAAAGCAATTAGATGAATTACTAAGTAAAGGTTTTATACAACCTAGTTCATCCCCGTGGGGAGCACCGGTGTTGTTTGTAAAGAAAAAGGATGGTTCAATGAGAATGTGTATCGATTATAGAGAATTGAATAAGGTTACAATTAAGAATCGATACCCATTACCTAGGATTAATGATCTATTCGATCAACTTCAAGGAGCTAGATATTTTTCTAAGATCGATTTACGCTCCGGATACCATCAATTGAAGGTACAAGAAGAAGACATACCTAAAACTGCTTTCAGAACTAGGTATGGTCATTACGAGTTTACAGTCATGCCCTTCGGATTAACAAATGCACCTGCAGTATTCATGGACATGATGAATAGAATCTGTAAACCGTATTTGGATAAATTTGTAATTGTCTTCATAGATGATATACTTATTTATTCCAAAAGTCAGGAAGCACACTGTTAGCATTTGCAGGCACTCTTAACTTTGTTAAGAAAAGAAAAGCTTTATGCCAAATTCTCGAAGTGTGAATTTTGGTTGTAAGAAGTGCAATTCCTAGGTCACATAGTGAATCACGAAGGCATTCATGTAGATCCTGCTAAAATAGAGGCAATTACCAATTGGAAGGTTCCTCAATCCGCAATGGAAATTAGAAGTTTTATAGGTTTAGCTGGATACTATAGACGGTTTATTAAGGATTTTTCCAAGATAGCTGTACCATTAACTAAGCTAACCTGTAAATCAGTTAAGTTTGAATGGGGACCTAAGCAAGAAGAAGCTTTTAGAATTCTAAAGCAAAAGTTAACAAACGCCCCAATCCTAGCCTTGCCAGAAGGAACTGAAGATTTTGAAGTTTATTGTGATGCTTCAAAATTAGGATTAGGATGTGTGCTTATGGAACGCAAGAAGGTAATTGCGTATGCATCAAGGCAACTGAAAAAGCACGAAGAAAACTATACGATTCATGACTTAGAATTAGGAGCCGTAATTTTTGCCCTGAAGATCTGGAGACATTATCTATACGGAAGTAAATTTACTGTCTATACGGATCACAAAAGTTTAAGATATATATTTGGGCAAAAAGAGTTAAACATGAGGCAAAGGACATGGATGGAAATCCTAAGTGATTACGACTGTGATATTCAGTATCACGAAGGAAAGGCCAATGTAGTTGCAGATGCCTTAAATCGTAAGTACCATGAGAAACAACGACAAGTTTGTGCTCTTAGGTTAAATCTACAGTTAGATTTAATGGAACAATTGAAGAATGTTCAAGAAACAGCAATCAAGGATGATGCTGAAGGAATGAAAGGACAAATAAAAGAATTAGAACAAGGAGCTGATGGAATTTGGAGATTCCATAAAAGTAGAATTTGGGTACCTAAACAGGGAGAGTTAAGAAATAAAATTTTAGAAGAAACCCATAAATCTAGGTATACCATGCACCCTGGAAACAATAAAATGTACCAAGATTTAAGAAATAACTTTTGGTGGATAGAAATGAAAAAGGATATAGCTCGATATGTTTCTAAATGTCTTACTTGTTCACAAGTTAAGGCAGAACACCAGAAACCTTCAGGTCTACTACAACAATTAGAGATGCCTGTATGGAAATGGGAACTCATAACAATGGACTTTGTTACTAAGTTACCCAAAACCAGAAAAGGTAATGATGCGATTTGGGTAATTGTGGATCGATTAACCAAATCAGCTCACTTTCTACCTTTAAAAGAAACCTTTAGCATGGAAAAGTTAGCAAAGTTGTATGTAGATGAAGTAGTATCCTTACATGGAGTTCCACTCTCCATTGTTCTGATAGGGATAGTCGTTTCACTTCCCATTTTTGGACAAGTTTCCAAGAAGCAATGGGAACTCGACTAAATCTGAGTACTGCATATCATCCACAAACAGACGGGCAAAGTGAACGGACGATACAAACTCTAGAAGACATGCTCAGAACATGTGTGATAGATTTTGGTGGAAATTGGGACGATCACTTACCATTAATTGAATTCTCCTATAACAATAGTTATCATGCAAGCATTGAAACTGCCCCATTTGAAGCACTATATGGAAGAAAGTGCAGAACTCCAGTTTGTTGGGCAGAAATAGGAGAAAATCAATTGTCAGGTCCTGAAATAGTGCAAGAAACGACCAACAAGATTACTCAAATCAAGGAAAGACTGAAGACGGCTCAAGATCGCCAGAAGAGTTATGCCGACAATCGACGCAAGCCGTTAGAATTCCAAGTCGGAGACAAGGTACTTTTAAAAGTTTCTCCTTGGAAAGGAGTAGTTCGATTTGGAAAGAAAGGAAAACTGAGTCCAAGATACGTAGGACCATTTCCAGTAATCCAACGTATAGGACCAGTTGCTTATCGTTTACAACTACCAGAAGAGTTAGCTGGAGTACATGACGTATTTCATGTATCCAACCTCAAGAGATGTCTATCAGACGAATCTTTGGTAGTACCTCTCCAAGATATAGAGGTAAACGAAAAGTTAAAATTTGTTGAGAAACCTCTTCAGATAGAAGATAGAAAGGTGAAATTCCTCAAACATAAACGGTTAGTACTTGTCAAAGTCAAGTGGGATTCAAAGAGAGGACCTGAATACACATGGGAGCTGGAATCAGAGATGAAGCGAAAGTATCCTCACTTATTCCAATAAATCTCGAGTACGAGATCTTAAATAAGGTGGAGAGGATGTAAGGACTCTCAAAATTGTCCTAAAAATACTCGTAAGTATAAACCCGGACCCATGAAATCCTTACCCTACATCAAAAATCAAGAAAAACAAAATCTGGGTTCTCAGGCGGGCCGCGTAAGAGACAAGGTATGTCTTACGCGGGCCGCGTCAACGTTGGGTTTGACCGGATAAGCGTAACCGTGCCACATGTCGACCATCTGGTGCACCTACGTATGACTAGTCAACCCTACTCGTAGACTGAGCGGCCACGCGGGCAGCGTAAGGTTAAGCTGAAGGCTTACGCGGGCCGCGTAAGGTCTCAATTTCACCTATAAATAGCTTGTCACTTGCACAGTCCACTGGTGTCGAAACAAACTTTCAAAAACGAAGTTTTAGTACTCTGAAGTCGAAAATATCAATTATATTAGCGATGTGCTGCTCCGATACTGCGTATTTACTCGATCGCTGCTACAATTCAATGTCCGATTGATTAAACTATCCAATGGATGTTTAAGTGCTGCCCACATTAGGGTTTATGCTTTGTCATTCGTCGTTAATTCGATGGATGTTTAAGTATCGCACTTTGTCATTCGTTGTGAAGGTTTTAATCTCGTGAGTTATCGTAAATGCTGTATTAGTTACTAACCGAGTTCGTGTGCATGATATTAATTTAGGTTAAAAGGCTAATCAGTAGGCTAAGCTCTGCTCATATAAATCTGCAATGTGAGTCATTCTCTTTTTATCAAATTTGTTTACAAAAGCATGTTTATTTTCAAAGTTATAGTTACAGTGATTAAGTTTATGTAGTCACCAAATTACAGCCGGTATGTGGGGTTTTGTATACATTACTTGATAATCTTCACCATTGGACAACGGGGTAGCCAATGGGTGATATGACCATAGTCACAGAAACGAGTCGAGTGACAAATACCGTGGGTAGTTGGTTGATATCTGGAAACATTGTAATCTCTCTTAATACTGTAGATTATAACAAACGCGTCATTTTCATAAATAGAATGATTCACCAGTATTTCCCGCTGACAAAACCTTTTTCAAACATGTTTCAGGTGATCTGTTGTGATCCAAGAAAAGTGTCGCGAAGCACTACAAGCTTAAGGAAGTGGCTCAATATAAAATAAAGAAACATGTTTTGTAAAAATAAAGATTTCCCCGTGAAATCTTATGATTGTAAATTACCGGGGTTTTATCCCGAATTGTGAAATAAAATAATCGGGAAAATTGCAGTTTTAAAAAGATCCTGAAGAAAACTTCCGCTGTTAAATAAATACCACGGGATTTTCTGTCCCGCGGCTCCTGAAACGGGTCAAACCAGGTCGGGGGCCGTGACAGTTGGCGAGCGCCAATGCTTGAAACGTGTTGATTTTGATGTTTACTACCGTTGGCAACGGTCAAATAATTAATCTTTTTTTTTTCATAATTCTTTATTTATATATACACATCTTTCAACCAAAATCACATTCAACTCAATCACAACTCACAAAGTATTCTAAACACTCAAACTCTTTCAATTCTCTCTTTGGTATGGCTGATGCAAACAATGATATCCAAGTTTTACAATCATCAATCAAATCTATTCGATGACGTCGCAGACGGGGTTGTACCAGATACATCATTTTATGCAAATGATGTGGAGTACAAATATGGGTATTATCTTGTCGATGATATTTATCCGGAGTGGGATGCGTTGGTGAAAACTCTTTCATGTCCGGATGACGTCAAACGGTTGTATTGCAAGAAGAAACATGAGTCAACAAGAAAAGATGTAGAACGGGCGTTTGGACTATCATTGCCCAACCCTCGTATAATCGTGAAGAGTAAAAAATGAGAAACATGATGTATACGTGTATTATCTTGCATAACATGATCTTGGAGGACACGAGCAAAGCCTTATGTGCCGGCTTCAACGACACCTACCAATCGATGAACCAACTAATAAATGACGCCCAGAAAGAAGCTATTCAAATGAAAATATGTCACAGGGAAACACACTTGAATCTTCGGATTTGGTTGAACATCTATGAAGTAATCGTGACAGCTACATAAGAGGGGGGGGGGGGGTAACCTTAAACCATCAATTGGCAGTGGAGCTCCCCAAGTCTTCAAATAAAGATTTGTCATTGGTATATCTCATGTAATCTTGTTAATATTTGTAGTTAACTTTTTTGAAGATTTGTTAGCTAGTATATAGCTTAGAGATTGTAACCAAACAATGTACATGTATTATTAAATGCTTGGTTGGTCCTTGTGGTTTGCAAAAATTGCAGACTTGGTCCCAGTGGTTTACTAATTACCGTGGTACCAAAACTTGTAAAAAATGATCTCGCTTGGTCCCCAGCCCTAACATCAGTTAAATATCTCCGTTAAAACACCCCATGTGCTTGGCATCTGAGGGTAATTTGGTCCTTTCAATCCAGCCCATTATAAAAAGGGTTAAATACCTGGTAGGTCCCACCCCCCCTTCTTCTTCCCAAAACCACCACCACCATCTCATCTCCTCCCCCAATACCTACTAGTGGCGGATCCAGGAATTTTTTTCACTGGGTTCACTTTTATAGATGTTTCAATCATAAGACTGACATAAAAAATTCAGGTCTGTTTGACGGTTCGGATCGGGTAAGGTTCATCACATAATAAAAATACGATACAAGGAACTCATACACATAAGCAAGTAAGTGGTTAATGGTGCCTTAGTTTGCGTTCTTATTCACACTAGTGTCACAAAATGTCGATGGTTCAGGAAGTAATGTGTTCAACAAACCATGTTCAGTTCTTCTAGCTTCATTGATAATATTTTCACATGTTTGACTTGTTTTATGCAGGCAAATAAATATATATGGACTGGATGATAATAGAATTGAATTCGCTGGGCATGCATTGGCACTCTACATGAATGATACAGTTATTTGGACTAGCAAGCCATAGGTCTTCTTAAGAGAGTTAAAGATCAAAAGTGTGATCCAAACAAAAACAATAAATTTCTCTAACAAAGCAGCCAAATCAATAAATCAAACTCGGGTTCCATAAAGCACATCACAAGCAAGCAACCAAATCAATTAAGCACATCACAAGCAGCCAAGCAGCTAAATCAATCAAGCACATCCACAAGACTCGAACTCGGGTTTCATAAAGGACATCACAAGCGGCCAAATCAATTAATCAAGTAAACCACCACTAAATTTCTCTAACAAAGTGTGATCAAAACAAAAACAATAATAAAAAAGAACAAAGAGGAAAATTAGTGTTGATTGCAAGAACCCTAGGTTTAGCCATCTGACCCTTTCCAATTTTCCCTGATTTACCCCAAATTCCTCGGCTTTTCGCCAACACAACCTTCTGCTTGGTTCCTTCCATTGCAGTTTCGTAAATATTACAAACCTTCTGCTTGGTTCCTTCCATTGCAGGGAGGACGGTGAGGTGGTCGCTGGAGGGAGGAGGACAGCCGGAGGGAGGAGGGTGAGGGTGGAGGCGCTGTTGTTCTTGTTCGATACCTACGAGGCTGCGAGTCTGCGAGTCTGCTGTTCACTTTGTAACCCTAAATGGTTTGTTCATTAAAGGAAAAAAAGGAATTAAAAATAACGGTAAAAAAATAGGAATTAAAAAAACGGTAACAAAAATTTAGTAAGTACCTAAGACGGGATTCGAACCCGGGTATCAACGGAAGAAGAATGCGACTTAACCAGTGGAACCAGAGCTTTTTTGTTTATGGGTTCACTTTATATTTTACTTATGGGTTGCTTTTCAAATTTTTATATATATTTGTACTAAAAATTAAAAACCGAATGGGTTCCTGGGAACCCGATGATTGTTCATAAGTCCGCCCCTGATACCTACCACCACTGAACTCCCACACACCACCCTGCTCGCGTTGCCAACTGAGTTCATTCGTTCCACTCGTCGACAAGGTACTGAATAGAACAAAATAGTTGTACAAAGTATAGCTTATATTCTCCCGTAAACCACCAACACTATAAGACTCAAAAGAAGAAACAAACACCAACCGATATTCCAATTGTTACCGCTAGATTTAACTTTATCTGGATTTGATGTCATCACATTGTTCGAATCGACTGAATCTAATTGTGATAATCCTTTATGGTATGATGGTGATGATCGAAGAAGAGTATTTGATTTTGATAATGATAACGAGATAGAATCTGTTTGAGAAATGGAGTTGCTTCGGTTAGGTTTCGGAAATGATGATGAATTGGATGAAGTTTGATTATTAGAATCTGCTGTATCTATTGGAGATGATGTTTTTGGTTCAGATAGCCATCGAGAATTGGCGTTTGTGGACGAAGAGGAACAACTAGTGGTTCAGATAGCATACTACACGCGTTACTGTCATCGGATTTTTTTCCGGTCTTTTCGATTGGTATAAACGATTCGTTTATGCTGAAGGGATCGATGATTTAGATGAACTCCTACTCTTCTTCACCTGTAGATATAAAACAATTAAATCATGATTCTCTGTATTAATATTTCAACAAATTATAAAATCATTGTTGTTTCTGTAATTGCTTCTCCTGCAATTTGGGGAAGAAGAGGTGGTGGTTGTGGTTTGGGGAAGAAGAAGAGGGGTGGGTGGGTGGGTGGGACCTACTAGGTATTTAACTTTTTTTATAATGGACTGGACTGAAAGGACCAAATTACCCTCACATGCCAAGCACATGGGGTGTTTTAACAGAGATATTTAACTGATGTTAGGGCTGGAGACCAAGCGAGTTCATTTTTTACAAGTTTTAGTACCACACGTGTAATTAGTAAACCACTGGGACCAAGTTTGCAATTTTTGCAAACCAAAAGGACCAACCAAGCATTTAACTCTAATTGTAATTAAAAAGTTAATCTAAGAACATGTCATAGAAGACAATCCAAAAAGGTGAGCATATTGCTCGATGAGGTGGTTCAACCCAAGACGATTTTCTAAGAAACTGTTTTGACTTGAATTCCGCACATCCCTCATGAGTATATCGCTCCATCGAGGTAGTTTTACCATGATGAGATGACACCTTTATATTCCTGCAGACCAATGTTGCTAAACTGCCAGCAGTATCGAATTCGAATAATAAAAAGTTGACATTATTTTTGGCTAAAGTGCTAGTAGCATTAAACTCAAATAATACAAAGTGGTTCATGTTATATCCAAGAAAAATTAGTGATACGCGCTAATAGATGATGCAAAAGTTGTATCATATGGAACTATATTGTGTGTCCTAGTACATATCGGTGAAAGAAATAATCCATTATACCAACTGTAAACATTGGATGTTGTCAAAGTATGCACCATATAATCAAATGATTTATCCATCTAACACAACTTACATACGCCAAAAAACCATTCTACTAAAGTTACTGGATATGCTAATAAATATCCTATGTCATAGCATGAATTTATATCCCTAATTTTTAGAGGATACAAAGCTTCCTAAGAACATTCACAATCCGTCCCCTAAATTTTGTGAGAGAACTTTTTATATTATGAAAAGTGATTGTAGATGGTTGTGAGTAGAGGATGGAGAAAGTGTTACTATTCATATTCATCTGTAAATTTGAGGGGACACTGTTCACCCTCTATAATTTTTTAATATATTTTGAAAGTGGTTGTAAGAAAGAGAGAGAAAAGGTAATGATAAAAGTATAAAAAATAGTAAATTACAAGTTTTGTCCTTTATGTTTACATCAAATTTCAGGCGCTGTCATTTTGGCCAAAAGTTTACAGGCGGTGTCATTTACCTTTCAAAATCTTGCACGTTTTGTCCTTTAGGCCAAACCTGGTTAGAAATCTCAGTTAAAAAATGTCATGTGCAATGCACATGAGGGTAAAATGATCATTCCCTCTCAACCCTTTCAATTTCCATTTATATCCCACACCAGCTTTATCTTCAACAGCCGCAAACACTTCTTTCTTTTCCACTATGCTTCTTAACCAATAACCACAACGAATCCTAACATCTTCTAGCAACAACAATCGACATAAAAACAATGATCTGTTCATCTTCAACTCAGCTTCTACCAGATTTGCTTTTCAAACAAATGATATATCGTTTGTGTAGTTTAGCTTTTAGTATCGCCTATATTAGTAACATTTTCTAAAATAGGAATCATAAGATTGAAAATATATATTTATGATCTTTTTATGTGGTTTTCAGTTTTTTAAATGATTTTGTAGATTTTATATTTAATGTGATTAGTATTTTGAACCATTTGAATTGCCATTTTGTTTCGAACAACCAATCTACTAATGTAAATGCTGTAAAGTTGGCCACAACTAGGATTTTTAATGTGTTAAGTAGATTGCCACTTTACCCTATATTTTGGCCAACTTTACTGTTACCAACTTCCTAGCCCCCCCAACCCCCCAATCTGTTTTGAAAAAAAAAAACAGTAATAATTTCATAGACGGGATTGCAAAGTTCTCTGTTTGGAATTTCATAAATGAGATTGAAAAATTGTCTGTTTGGAATCGCTTATTATTTCTATTTCACATCAATTGTTTGTATATTTGTGGTCTTGAAGTCTTATATGCAGGTGTATACACTCAACCTAAATCTAAAGAAGCGAAGTCACACTACCAGGTCTAATAGTGGTTTCTATTATCTTAAAGGTATGTATGGTGGTGTACACTTTGTGTTCAAAATATTTATATTGCATTTATGCCCCATTTATTCATAGATAATAAGTGTTCATAGTAGCTATGCATTTCTTCTTTGCATATGCTAATTTTTTTAGTTTGATTATTTAAAAGAAATGAAATGAAACTCATGATAAAATGAGGTGTCACTATAATTGTTCCAAGACGAACTTATTTTTGATAATTTTAAGGTTGTGAAATTAAATGTTGACTTGTATTGTTTTTTTTTTTTTGGTTGGATTTGCATTCGTTCATATGTAGGGTTTGTTCATCTTCAATCGATTCTCTTTTCTGATTCTGATAGGCAAATGGTGACATCACCAAGGTACGATTCCGTTATTTATCTATTATTAAGATTTATTTTTTATAGTATATAGTTTGTTTTGGATTCTGTGGATTTCATTAGATCGAATCATATCCTTATTTGCACGCAGTGTTGTAAAAGTCGCTAGGCGGTCCCTAGTCGGCCGACTGGGGAGTTGGGAGTAATCGGAGTACTCGGAGAGTACTCGGGGAGTACGCGGACATGGTAAATATAAAGAAAATTAATTGTTATATATTATTTATGTGTTAAAATAAGCATAATTCATGTCAACTGGGTATAATTTAAAATGAAACATGTTTAAAATTCAAATATTCTGAATACAAGTCCGACTAGTCTGAGTACAAGGCCGAGTAGTCCGAGTACAAGGCCGAGTAGTCCGAGTACAAGGCCGAGTAGGCCGATTTTAACCGATTAAAAGTCAACAAACCACGTTGACCGCCTAGACCGCCTAGGCCGACTAGGCTCCGACTAGGCCGACTAGGCTCCGACTAGGCCGACTAGGACCGAGTACTCCCGAGGCCGACTAGTTGAGACCGCCTAGGAGGAAGTCGCCAAGGTGGAGGTCCGAGGACCGAGTACTCGCCGAGTACTCGGCCGAGGAATCCGACTTTTGCAACACTGTTTGCACGTTGTCCCCCTGCACCCCCAGCGAACTCACCGCGAAGTTCGATCCACGCTAACAGGTGGTTTGCTATTAAATAATTGGTTTTTTGTAAATACTTAGTTAATTAATCAGAATCAGATAATGTTTTACATGTTTTACAAAACCAAAATGGCTTAGCTTGAATGAGCTTCTGATGTATCATTTATGGCCAAAGCTGATTTAATACATCTATTTATCGTTCAAGTATTACGAAAGCTATGTTGAGTGTGCATTACAAACGTGAATGTCTTAATATCTGGCCAAAGCTGATTTAATTCATTCATGTATAGCATACTTAACAAGTGCATAACTAAAGTGATTGTCTCATTTCTGGCCAAAGCTGATTTGTCACGATTACTTTGCACACATGCTTAAATGATTACACTTCTGGCCAACGCTGATTTGTCTTCATTTAAGTAGAATTATAACTAAGTTTATTTTGATGTTAGTAATAGACATATCACAACTTCTTCATATAATGATCCTCACATTAATGATCCTTCATTAATCTTATGATCATTTTGTCTGCCTTAATTTTTTAAGCACCCATAACTTTATTCACTATAATTTTCTTCTATATACATCTCATCTACTATAGTTCTTAAACCTAAAATGTTTTGCTTTATTTAAAGTTTCTATACGAATTAGCTCTTAAATTCAATCTTTGATTATCTCTTAAGACATGATAATCCTACTGCTTTCTTCTGATAAAGATACTACAGAAGAAAATTAGAGCATGATGAATATGATAAATCGAACTTGATGTCTCTTATGATAATCAAGATCTCTCTAACATAAATGCTATCACTAAAAGGTTATTCCAGATTAAGTTTTTCCTAAGATTAATCTATTTTCTATGGAATAATCACAAGAATTCTTAAGATGCATGCCTTCATTTAAAATTTTAAACTATAAAGCTAAGTGGTATATGTGAATACATAATAATATACAATACCATGACCCATAAAGTTTAGGGCTTACGCATGGAAATAAGTACATTTTTCCAGTACATTACATACTAAGATTTTCACTTGTACAATTTGATGCCTTATAAATCAACTATAAGACTCAAAAGTACCAAAGTATAATAAGTGTGTTGATAAGCAACATATGTACATAGAAATAAATGTTTGAAACTGGAAAATAAGATGTTGTTCACCTTACAACCACTGAAACATTAAAAGAGGATTGTTTTAAGGTCCATAGTCAAAATACAAGTACAAAATTCCAACTCTAAGGTTCTTCAAGGGAGAATCTCACTGCATAATTATGCCATTAGACTAGGCATAAGCAACGAGACTATCCATTATTCAGAAGAACAGTTGGATAAGTTAATTAGGTAGTCACTTACTAATGATATCTAAGTCTGCTAATTTTAATATTCCTATTAACACATGATTAGTTGACTCCAGTTCTAAACAACAAATAACTAACATGAGAGTTATTGACAAAATTAAATGTTAAGGCTATAAGAACCATAATAAGCAGTCTTCTAACAATGTTTTTGATACCTTATATATATTCTGATGATTAGTCAGAATATAGTATCATAATTAAGCAATGTTATGAAGGTTGTGAGGTTTGCATAATCAACATAAAGTCACACTTACCTTAAACTCTCATCTTATTTGTTCTAAATATCTGGATTGAAACATTACAAAGATAAAACTAGATGATACCTTATACTTTCACAACTTTTGTCATCATGCAAATGAGAATTTGACAAAAGGAAAATGAGACCTATAAATTTCATCCATTATAACCGAAATTCATGAGAAATCATGACATGCTTAATGAGGATGATTTTCTTTCATCTAATCTCATACTAAGTGATTTTAAATCATGACGTTAAAGCCATAAAATATGATTTGGCTTAAGGAATAAGTATGGGTCCATCATAAGTCATTCATTGACATTCGTGGAACTTAGAATATTCAGACATAATTCATTTATCATTTAAAGACTATCTACTTGTATCTAAATTTTGTCGCATATGGCTCACGATCTTAGAAGAAATCTATTCATATATATAATTAATAAGATTTCCATTAAATATGTCTCTAAGCTTCTTATGATATCTGGACATTAAGGAAATCAAATAAATTCTAACATATATATGATAGGTTCCAACGTCACGTACCTCATTGAAACTTCTCTTGTAGCATTTTTAGAGATATCAAAGATCAGTTGGAGCACTAAGTGTCTTAATAATAACTTGCAATAGTTGCAAGAGGTGGGGGACTGAAAACTTCATAATACTTTAATTTACATCACTTGTACAAGACACTGCTCTATCACGACATTGTTCCATCAAAAGTTGTCTCCTTAAAATCTAATGCTACTCTTACAAAAGTTTCATTGTTGCTTAATTGTGGGGACACTTAGATTTCTTACCTAAACTAACATAATCCTCAACAAGAGAAACTACAACGACTAATGTCATTAATTTTATTTTCTCTATTAGAATCTGTTGATCGTTAAATATTGACCCTAAGCATGCTGAGTTCCTAAAGATTTCTAAGGTCAGTGGGAGCAGTCAAAGTCCTTATTATGACTTGCACGGAATACAAGAGGCGGGGGGGGGGGGGTGTCATTAAATTTCACTCTGAATTTAACTTCGATTACACCTCTTGTACACCATACTGCACCAACTCTTACAAACTTAGAATCCTGAAAATGATAGCAACCTAACCAAGAGCTAATCCATAAAACTGAAACTTCTAATAACCCAATAATCAACACAGGAGGTCATCTAGGTTTAAAACCTACTAACTTTGATGATTACATAACCTCCCTAACTAAAGTTGAAATGGATTTTGGAATAGTTTACTGATCCAATCTCTTCTGATTAAGCCATTAGAGTCAATCAATCTTCTAAATGGAATAAAACAGTTTTATAGTAAAACTGATTTTATGTGTTCGTATAACGTTTGGGATTTGATTGAATTACCTAAGAGTGTTCATAACTAAACCAAATCCTGATATAAGCGTTAAGACACGAAGAGGCATGTTTGATTGTCAAAGGTTATACTTAGGAAGAGATAAATTATCAAAGATTTCTTTGAGGATCATCACTGTTCTAGTAACTTATAATAGTTCAAAGCTACATTAGATGAACATTAAAAACAATTTTCCCTAACAAATGGCTGACATATTTACATGTTCATAAAACAACCTGAAAGTTCCAAACTGAAGGTTAAAGAACACTTTATTTGTAAGCCAATAAAATCCATGTATGGGTTAATGCAAACATTATAATGCGATGAAAACTTAGAGTAATTATTTTCATCAAGAATCAAGTGGATTAATGTACCTACCTCAAGATGAGTGGAAGCAACTAAATTAAACTTGTCTATATAGATGATATTCTTTTGACAAGTATATGTTACATAAGTCAAAGCATTGTTAACACAAACTTTGATATAATAGATCTCAGAGATATCTCTTACGTGATAGATATCATAATATGCCGAGATAGACCCAATGGGACATTAGTTCCGTTCCATAAGTTTAACATTAAATGGGTCCTTACATATGTAACAAACAATACTGCTCTTCCTTTAGAGGATAATAGGATAAATGAGATTATTTATTTATGCTTCATTAATTAGAAGCCTTATGTAAGTTCAAGTCAATATTCGTTTAGATATTACTCACATTGCAACACACTAGATATGTCTAGATTAATGTGAAGCATCTAATGGAGTATTACAATATCTTTATAAGAAACGAGAGGCTACAATTTAAAAAAGAAATGAGAACTAAAACCGGTTGATTACTCAAACTTTGTAATATTCAAAGATGACAAAAATGTAATTTCGGGTATATCCTTATGTCAGCAGACAAACCTATCTCATGGAGGAGTCATAATAAACTGATAATAACAACCTAAGTTATAACGACATAATATAGTCAATAAATGTTGGTGGAAATTTATCAGTGGACTCATAAGTTTATTAACTCCATATAATTATTATTTTGAAGACTTATTGTGATAAAGTCAGCTACCATGACTCCTTGAACAGTAACAATTCGAGAGGTGCTGCATTAAGTTTCGATACGCAATTAATTATTCGTTTATGAATGAATTATGGAAACTAAGTCTTTGTATCGAATACATTCATGATATGCTTAAGGATCCTATAACTGAAGAGCTATTACCCATAAGTCTTATTAAGAGAGCTCATAGACGGGTATTAATTGATGGCCGTGCGCAACTGCATATCGTACTATGAATGACTAAGGATTAGTTAACTTTCCTCATCAGTTTGATTTTGTATGTCTCGAAGCATATGTTAAACCGGTAAAATGACATATAGACAAATAAAATTACAAATCAAACAAAGGGCTTATGCGTATTTTGATTATAACGATTAGGTTTTAAATTGAGGCTATAGTATGACTAATGGGGGTCCTGAGTCGCATAATGATTCAACGGCTGTATTTCTCTGCTATAGTTCTTGGTTTAAGGCTAAAATGAGTGTTAACTCCTGATCAGGCTTATCTAATACTCATAGTAAATGATTACTCGGCTAAGTGGGAGAATGTAAGATTAAATATATATTATGTTATATTTAATCTAGTAGCCATTATAATCATTTACATTATATAGATCAAAATATATAACAACCTATTAAATAATTAGTTGGTAATTGTTAATGGGCCTTATTACCCTTATTAACTAATTAGGGTTTCCTCTTGGGTGCATATATAAGGAGACTTATGTAGAGGTTCTAGGGTTAGACACATAATCTAATTACTCTCATAACATCAATCGACCTCCTCTCCTCAACCGATTACCCTTTATCGGTTTTCATCATCACCATCATTAGATTGCACCTTAAGGAGCAACCAGATCAAGCTGACAATCATGTCAAAGCTTATTGCTGCGTCTCCATCTGGATTCTCTACTGGCCTGTACTGCTGCAATTAGGTATGTTATTCATGTTTTCCATTATGCTTAAAACAGAACTGATCAGATCAAGCTGACAATCATGTCAAAGCTTATTGCTGCGTCTCCATCTGGATTCTCTACTGGCCTGTACTGCTGCAATTAGGTATGTTATTCATGTTTTCCATTATGCTTAAAACAGAACTGATCAACATGTAAATGCTGTAAAGTTGGCCACAACTAGGATTTTTAATGTGTTAAGTAGATTGCCACTTTACTCTATATTTTGGCCAACTTTACTGTTACCAACTTCCTAGCCTCCCCAACCCCCAAATCTGTTTTGAAAAAAAAAAACAGAAATAATTTCATAGACGGGATTGCAAAGTTCTCTGTTTGGAATTTCATAAATGAGATTGAAAAATTGTCTGTTTGGAATCACTTATTATTTCTATTTCACATCAATTGTTTGTATATTTGTGGTCTTGAAGTCTTATATGCGGGTGCATACACTCAACCTAAATCTAAAGAAGCCAAGTCACACTACCAGGTCTAATAGTGGTTTCTATTATCTTAAAGGTATGTATGGTGGTGTACACTTTGTGTTCAAAATATTCATATTGCATTTATGCCCCATTTTATTCATAGATAATAAGTGTTCATAGTAGCTATGCATTTCTTCTTTGTATATGCTAATTTTTTTAGTTTGATTATTTAAAAGAAATGAAATGAAATTCATGATAAAATGAGGTGTCACTATAATTGTTCCAAGACGAACTTATTTTTGATAACTTTAAGGTTGTGAAATTAAATGTTGATTTGTATTTTTTTTTGTTGGATTTGAATTCATTCATATGTAGGGTTTGTTCAACTTCAATCGATTCTCTTTTCTGATTCTGATAGGCAAATGGTGACATCACCAAGGTACGATTCCGTTATTTATCTATTATTAAGATTTATTTTTTATAGTATATAGTTTGTTTTGGTTTCTGTGGATTTCTTTAGATCGAATCATATCCTTATTTGGTTGTGTTTTTACTTGATATCTTTGTATCTTTCTAATTGTTTTTATTGAATATGTGTTTCTTATTGTTTCTTGATCTGATTGTTGGTATGTTATTGAGTTTTTTTTTATTTTTTTAATGTTATTTTGTTTATTAGACTTAAAGAGGTCAAATTATCATATCCGGGTAATCATGTCGAATAAACAACTCTGAATTTGAATACTCAATTTGTTGTGAACACTCAAACTTGATTATCTGTTGTACCGAACATAAGCCTAAGTGCCTAAGTCGAATGCTTAGTCAATTAGGGCCTAGATGATAGTCTAATTTTGATGATCTGTGGCATGTAATATATTAGATATTGGGTTGGATTACATTACACTTTTGTATAGGCGATGCCCCAAATTTGTTAGTCTATGTGATTGTTGATGCTTATATGCATAGTGCAGTAGTTTTTGTCCCTAAGTTGAAAGGAGTTTCTTTGATGTTATACTATTTTTTTGGTAAATTCAACAAATGGAAAATTTGGTTCTAAATGATGGTCAAACAAGGTTTTTCAATCGATTTCTCATGTTATTGATTACTTTTATTTTACTTTATTTTTCAACGTATTTCAATATATTACTAATAATATTTTTTTTCATATATTTTGTTTACGATAGGTACGATTTGTTGGATAGCATGATATAATTGAAGCCGAACATATTTCGTTAGGTATGATTGTTTTTTCAATTGGTCAAAGATGAATTCGAGGTTATTAGTTACGAAGCGCCAGCAAGTAGAAGTATTAGAGTAATGGGATTTCAATTTATATTTCAAACCAGAAAAACATATTTCCTTCATTTACTTATCTTTTCGGTTTTGTTACATCTATAGTACGATGCTTCGTTGTATTTTAATCTGCAACTTCAGATTTCCATAATAAGTCCATGCGTACAGTTTCTTTATGATTAGTATAAACGTATTTTTTTCTAAAAGTAAGAAACATATCATTTCTCAATACCGCCAAATTTGCGGGTATTAGCACTAGTTAATTATAGATAACTCTCATACTAAATATTATTTAGTTTAATCTCTTCTACTTAACTATAGATAATTATTATTTAGTTTAAATTTAATGTAAACTTCTTATTATAATATTATTTATTTGATTTTCTATATCATATTATCTTCATTGTTTATATTACTTAACGTGTTATATAACAACTACAATTTTTAGTTTCCTTTTACCCCAAGTATTCAATCATACACTTTTTTTTTTCTATCTTATATTAACTAAATAAAAAAAAAAGAGTTAAATGCCATTATAGTCCCTGTGGTTTGGGCCATTTTGGGAGTTTAATCCAAAGGTTTCATTTTTCTCATGTGAGTCCAAAAATGTTTTACTGTTGCCATTTTAGTCCACTCGGTTAACTTCATCCATATACCAGAAGGGCAATTAGGTCATTTTATATGTAAATTTGTTAACTAGAAAGGCCATTCGGCCATATAAAATGATTGAATCGCCCTTCTCGTTAACAGAAATAATGGATGAAGTTAACCTAGTGGACTAAAATGGCAACAGTGAAACCTTTTTGGACCCATAGGAGAAAAATGAAACCTTTGGGCTAAACTGACAAAATGGCCCAAACCACAGGGACTAAAATGATATTTAACTCTAGAAAAATTAATATCAAATCTTATCATACTTTAAATGTCGAATAAAATACTTCTTTTACGAAACTTAAAATAAAATTAACTAATATTATTTATCATTTATACATTTACGGAGTTTTAAATAAAAGGTTAAATTTATTGAGACTTCGATAACGAATTTTGACACAACAAAATAATCTATTACACTATACTATATAATAAAACATTAATGGTGTGAGACCTGTCGTACGTTGTAGGCATTTATTTTATGATTTTCTCGCCTTACTTCCAAACTCATCTTATATTAATTAAATAAATAAATAAATGAATATTGAGCTAATACTAAATTTTATCCTACTTTAAATTTCGAATATCATTCTTCTATTTTTCTAATAAAATATTATCCTAAATTTTAAATTGTTAATTTAAAATAATTTTAAATAAAACAAATTATTTATCACGAAAAGCAAACTTTGTATTAGTATATTAAATATTATTATTTTCACTATGCAAAATTACATTTACTCCCCATGTAATACATGAGGTTTTTTAAGATATAACTTTTTATTATTTGATATATAAAATTAGAGTTATTCAATTCGTACCATACACATGGTTTTTTTAAGGATATATATATATATAGATTGAAGATCATATACATTAATTCAAAAGTGTGCGAAGTGTGACAAATATTGTGGAGATGACATGTGTCCTGTAACGCCCTACGTTTCGATACTTCAATTATTTTGGCAGGTCTCGTCATACTTCCTACGTTGTGATGATTGTAATCTCGAGACAATCAATTGTAGTGAGGATGAAACTATTTGAATCTTAATCGCGCTAAACTATGTGAAACTTTTACTCTATGTGATGCTTCTATGATACTTTTATATGTGAGCAATACGATTCTTGACTCTTGTGATGCCTTATACATGAACGATATGAATCTTGACTTTTACGAATCTTAACTCTTGTGAATCTAGACTCTTGTGATACTTTGAAACTTGACACTTGATACTTATTGAAGGAGAAACTTGATACTTATTGAACGAGAAACTTGATAGTTATTGAACGAGAAACTTGATACTTGGTAAAACAAGAAACTTGATACTTACTAACTAGCTTAAACGCATACTTGAAACACAGAAACTTTTGTGTTAACAATATAATAATGCCATGTAATGGTTGTTTTGGTCAAAAATTACCGAAGCAATTTAGTGATCAAATTAGTTAAGTGAGGTAGTGTGCTAGTAATACTTAGTGAAAAATGTGTTGGTTAAGTTGTTAACAAAAACAGGTTCAGGATATAGCTCAGGATATTGAGCTATATCTATGATCAAACAATGAGCAAAAATGTAAAGGGTGACACGAGATATACGAGGAAAGCCCTTGATTAATCTAGATCGCTGGCACAAAACCTCGGGAGCTGACAATCGCAGCTGCCTTGTTCTTCTTATTGCTTCAAATATCAGGATACAGTGCAGAATATAATGCGGATCGACTAAGTGTTACAATATAATTTGAATACAAGTGTAAGTGAGTTGGGAGTGTTTGCAGCTAGAGAGAAAGAGTGTGCGAAAGATTGTGTCCCTAATCTGATCCGATCAATCCCCTTTTATAGTAAAAAGAAAGCAACTAACTATCCTACTATTCTGGGATCTGGCGAATATTCCATATGTGGACGTTGTAGTCCACGTCTTCCGGCTTCAATGTTCGTAATATAACTGATTTGCCCGAGTCTTGAGGAGAAGAAGTCCACCTGACCGTTAGAGACTGATTTCAATAATCTGCACCTGAGTTAATTATTAACTACCAGGATATCGTATCAGGATGTTACCAATATCCTGATCCAGCATCCTGGCCACAATAAAACAAACAAAGTCAGAATATCAGTCATGATATATGAGCAGAAAATCACCCATAACAATTGTCCCCAAAATATATCTGTTGGTATACCAATTCCAACGGATATATTTTAAAGCTTATCTCGTGAATCGAGGAAATTAATATGATTGGACTCTTGAGGTGACGGTGTGCAACTTCCCACGTGCTTTTTACTCGATGGCTATCCATTTAGCCCCTATATCTTCTCTCTTCTTGTTTGATAAATTATTATCTTCATCGGAATCTTCAGGTAAATTTCCTCTCTTTCTTTCTTCTCTGTTTCTTCTTCACAGGAATCCCTCATGGCTAGTAGAACGAGATCCCACATAGACGATTCAATCCCGACCTTCGAAGCCCAAAATTTTCTTAAAGAACCCGAGAAAGAGGTCTGTTCATTCGATAATGCTGACATTGCTTCCCTACAAGCTTCCTTCGCTTTCCCTGTCAGTACAATCATCCGCCCTTTCGACAGAGAAGTCCGATCGGATTTTTCTTCCAACGAATGGGTGTGCTTCTTGGCTTACCCTTTCTCTATCGGACTCCGATACCCCTTTCCGGCTTTTATATCCCGTTTCTTTGAACTCACCGGTCTTAGTTATGCCCAAACCATGCCCATGGTTTGGCGCGTGCTAGTGACCTTGGACCAAATCAGATCTCGTTTTATTCCCGACCTTTGTATCGAAGATCTCCCGATAGCCTACCGCCTTCGTTCTCATGGCAATAGTCGTTTTCTCCTTTTCTCAACCTCCAAAAATCCTCTCGTTCTCAAAGCCACAAAAAACGAGGAAAAATGGCAACGAAAGTTCTTTTTTGTAAAAAGGGATTCTATCACTGGAGGTTTTGATCTTCCAGTGAAGTGGTTAACTTCTGGTAGGATTTAGGGTTTTAGGAATATCCCCAACCGTATCCCGAAGTTATATCCTGAACTGACATCTCTATTTCTTGTGCAGCAAATTTCGAAGAACTAGCCCCCCCAAGTGCTGAATCAGATCCGAGAATCAAAAGCATTTACCAACTCTCGAAAAGTGAGAGAACTTTTTCTCTGTCATTTGCAAGTTCAAGCCAAAGATCCAGCTCTGACATGGTTGGTAAGTACATTAATATACATGAAATAAATATAATAACTTATAAATACTCAAGAGATAGATGTTTTTCCCTTTTATGCAGCACCAGCCAAAGCTCCAGAGGTCTTCGATCTCGATGAATTGGATAGCTACTCCGCTCCCATCTCAGTGAAAAAGGAACCAAGCCCTAAAGCCACCACGTCTTCCAAGCCCAGCAGTTCGAAAGCCGTTACCACTCCCAAGCCTCCTCCAGCCACCAGGACTCGTGCTTCCAGCGCCCGGAAGAGGAAGGAAATGGATTCTCCGGCTACCTCCGAGACTTTCCCGTACGAGAACTATGGATTTAATGAAGCCAGTGGGTTTATGACTTCATTTCTTAACCAGGTAAAAATTCTGATCTGATATCCTGCACATGTATGTTAACTATTATCCTAGACATCTTATACATATTGATACCTATACTTTTGATCGCTGGGCCTGGAACATCTCATACACTTGTATGAAGAAGCCTGCGGGCTTAACAAGATGCTGGAGATCAAGCTCAAGAAATCCGAAACCACCATCGCTGATCAAGGGGTGATCGCTGCTGCCAAGTCTCAACACTATGAAGATAAATACAAGGCGATGACCCAAGAGCACCAAGCTGCCATTCACAAAGCCAATGAGGATGCTCAAGCCAGGCTGGATGCTGCTCATCTCCAATACCAGCATGATATGAGTTCCTATCGGGACGGCCTCAAGGGATCTGTTGTAATTTCCCTTCTCCAAGCCAGGTTAAGGATGGCCTATGAGGCCAAAGCTTTGGGCTTCGAATGCCCTTCCTGGAACGTCAAGGCTTGGGAAGCGAAATTAAAGGATCTCGGAGGAAATCCTGTGGAACATCCTGCAAAGCCTGCTGGTGAGGAGCCTTCTAAGGCGACAGAGGAGGTGGTCGATGCTGGTGGTGATGCTGAGAAGAATCCCGAGGGTGATGCTGGTGCAGGCGCTGGAGAAGATGTTGCTGGTCAAGAAGGTGCTGCTCCTTAAGTAGTGAAGTGGGAGATGATGGATGTATGTGCCAAGGCTGGAGCCCACTTTTTTAGATTTGATGATCGTGGTCTATTAAACAATTTACTTTTCCTGTATTAAGACAATATGATGAACAAAGGTGGATGGGTCCTGGGTTTCAGGATGAAGCCCTTGGTCATTAATTAGTATAATCTGTTTTGAACAATACAACGGTTGGAGGTGGATGGGTCTCGGTTTGAGATGAAACCTTCAACCGTTGTGTAAATATGGTTAGAAACTAATAGTGCTTTTGGTGGATGGGCCTCGGTTTGAGGTGAAACCAAAAGCACAACTTTTGACATGTTAATAGTATAACCTCCTTTTGACTTATTTGCTGTTGTCTTTCAATTTTTTATTATGCATTGCTTAGTTTAAATTTCAGCTCTCCAAAATTAGTGCAATTATTTCCAATATCTTGACGCAAATAGGGTTTTTATAACTCAAAACAATTCACATAAAGTTTTCAAAGGAAAAAGATAGTTTACTTAGAATTTATAAACCTTGTTTTGACAATAGATGTTTGTCCTGAACACAATTTTGATTTTAAATCCAGGTATTATATCCCAAATATTCCAATCAAATATCCTGAAACATATTCCGAAAACACATTTTGAGAATATATCCTAAGAATATATCCTAATCAGGATATTTAAGCCTTCTTCAAACATAGTTTCAAAAGTTCAAATAAGGTTTACAAAGGAAAGATCATAGCAGGAATAAAGTGTATCCCTATTTTCGAGCTTCAATCCTTTTGCAATTTTCTTCCAGTAAGATGTCCCCAGTCCGAGATACTTAATACGCTAAGTCCAAATTTGATCCTTCGAGCTTTACACAATCGCCTCAGAAGGAATCTCCCCTGTGCATAAAGTCTTTGAACACTTAGAAATTTTCTGAACATCAATTCCAACCGTTTGAACAGTTCTTGTATTACTGGGGGGTAAACCCTAAAATATACTGGAGATAAATCCTTAGTGTCCTGGGGATAAACCCATAGGTATCCTGGGGAAAATCCCAAATTTTCATGCGCTACAGGCGGGAGTGTACAAACTCCAAGTCTTAGAAAGGTGATAACCTTTAAACCTTAGAGAGCATGAAAATACCCTTCCGTGAGAGAGGGTGATCAATCCTCATATACCTTTAGGATCCAGGATATAGCCAACAATAACGAAATTGTCAGCCACTTTTACATGGACTGGTCCCGCTATCTTGAACAATCCCTGGATAACTTGGGCTCCAGGCGGGGTGTTTAAACCCAATTCGAGAGAAAGGTGAATACCTTTAAACCGGTGAAGGGATCAGGATCCCTTAAACGTGAGAGAGGGGGCCAATCCTCTAATCTTTCGAAGTATCCTGAGCGTGTATCCTGGAGCTATATCCCGAAGCATATACTGCAAAACAATCGTAAACTAAGGTGGGTGTTAGCCTGGCTAACACCCCTCCGATGCTTAAGTCAGTATTAGGTTCAAAAGAATAAACAATATCAAAACATATTAAAAGAGATAGAATCCATACCATCCTGAGTTAGAATTTAAATTCCAAACTCACTTGAAATAGAGCTTTAGATGTATAGCATTCCAGGATCTTGGTAGCATATCCCCCTCCATATTCTTGAGTCGGTATGCTCCTTTTCCTGATTCTGATTCAATCTCATAGGGTCCTTCCCATTTCGGAGCCAACTTTCCATCAGCAGGATTAGTAGTATTCTGAAAAGCCTTTCTCAATACCCAATCTCCAACCTGGAACCTTCTAGTCCTTATATTCTTGTTATATGCTTTAGATATCCTCTGTTGATATGCTGACATCCTTAACCTTGCTGCGTCTCTTGTCTCATCAATAGTATCCAATTCCTGGCATAGGGCTTCAGGATTCTTCTCAGGATCCCGGAGATTGGATCTTGCCGTAGGTACCACCATTTCTGTCGGGATCACCGCTTCTGCTCCAAACACCAAGGAAAATGGGGTTTGGCCAGTTGCACTTTTCACCGTCGTTTTATCAGCCCATAAAACGAAGGGTAATTCTTCTGCCCATCTTCCCTTCTTAGTTCCAAGCCTTTTCTTCAAATTGCTGACAATTATCTTGTTTGAGGATTCTGCTTGTCCATTTGCTTGAGGATGCACCGGTGTGGATGTGATCATTTTGATTCCCCAACTCTTGCAAAAGTCAGTAGTCCTCTTACTTATAAACTGAGATCCATTGTCACAAATTATCTCAGCTGGTACTCCAAACCTGGTCAGGATATTCCTTTTATGAAGGATACTACTTCTTGATCTCTAACTTGAACAAACGCTTCAGCTTCAACCCACTTAGAGAAATAATCAGTCATTGCCAGCATGAAGACCTTTCCTCCTGGAGCCTTTGGCAACTTTCCTACTATATCCATTCCCCACTTCATGAATGGCCAAGGGGAAGCGATAGGATAAAGTGGTTCAACAGGTTGATGTAATATATTACTGTGTCTTTGACACGCATCGCATCTTCGAGCATATTCTGCAGCATCTTTTTTCTTCGTCGGCCAATAGTATCCTGTTCTTAATACCTTCAAAAATAACGACCTGCCCCCAGTATGGTTACCACAATCCCCCTCGTGTATATCCTGGAGCACTTCTTTAGTTTCGGGATCCTCCAAGCACCTCAGATATGGTCCTGCAAGAGATTTCTTATACAAAACATTATTTATAATAGTGAATCGTGATACCTTCATTCTAAAGGCCTTAGGATTTTCATCCTTCGGGATGTGTCCTTCCTCGAGATATCTCATGATTGGAGGCGTACAAGACTTAGGATCCTCCTCGAGATACTCATCATCAGGATCCTGAACACTTACTACCTCCTTATCCTGAGGATCCGTCGCAGGATACATGATATGTAATATTGGTATTTGGGTCCCCTCCGGTATCCTGACTGATGATCCTAGATTTGCCAAGGCATCAGCTTCAGCATTACCCTCTCTTGGTACCTGTTCAAGTGTAAAAATATCGAAATATCATGCTAATTTTTTGAGAATTTCGAGATACTCGATCAACTTCTCACCTTTAACTGCATAGGTCCCATTAAAATGATTAGTAATTAACAAGGAATCAACAAATACTTGTAAACCTTTGATATTCATGCTCTTAGCTAATTCTAATCCTGCAATTAAAGCTTCATATTCTGCTTCATTATTAGTGGTAGGAAACTCACATCTAATAGCCTGGGGTAATATGTCCCCCTGTGGCGATTTTAGTAGTATACCCAAACCTACACCTCTTACATTAGATGCACCATCAGTATATAGTGTCCAAGATTCTATATTTTCTCCTAGTTGTTGTACTTCTAGGTCTACTTCATTTTGAATATCACTACTGAAATCAGCCACAAAGTCAGCTAAAGCCTGAGACTTTATGGCATTTCTAGGTTCATACACTAGATCATATGCACTTAATTTTACTGACCACTTAGCCATCCTACCTGACATCTCTGGTTTCCTAAGCACATTTTTTACAGGATACTTGGTTTTAACATGAATCCTATGCGTTTCAAAATAATGTCTAAGTTTTGTTGACGCCATAACTAGGGCTAATATTAATTTCTCTAAATGGGAGTATCTAGTTTCAGCATCTAATAAACTTTTACTAACATAATAAACAGGATACTGCTGACCTTCATGATCCTTTACAAGGACGACACTTACTGCATTCCCTGATACTGCAAGATACAGGGATAATGGTTCACCATCCTCGGGCTTCATCAATAGAGGTGCGGTTGAAAGATACTGCTTCAAATCCTGCAAGGCTGCCTCATTCTTCTCTCCCCATTCGAATTTCTTATTCTACTTCAGGATATCATAAAATTCCTTCCATTTTTCCGAGGATCTTGAGATGAATCTGTTTAATGCTGTAACTCGCCCTGTTAATAGTTGAACATCTTTCATATTTGAAGGTGACTTGATATCCAGGATGGCTTTAATCTGCTCCGGGCTTGCCTCTATCCCCCTCTTCGTCACCATGTATCCTAGAAACTTTCCTGCCTTCACTCCAAAATGGCATTTAGCAGAATTTAATTTCATGTTGTACTGGTCCAGGATATCAAATGCTCCCTTAATATCCTGGAGGTGATCCTTAGCTTTTTTGGATTTTACTACCATATCATCGATGTACACCTCCATGGTGTCCCCCAGTTTGTCTTTAAACATCATGTTTACCAATCTCTGGTATGTTGCACCTGCATTTTTCAAACCAAAAGGCATGGCAGTATAACAATAAATACCTGTTGGTGTCATGAAAGCAGTATCCTCCTGATCCGAGGGTTCCATTTGGATCTGTTGGAATCCTGAGGAGGCATCCATGAAGGTTAGCATCTCGTGACCAGCAGTAGCATCCACCATTGAATCGATATGAGGTAGAGGAAACGGGTCTTTGGGACAAGATTTGTTCAAGTCCGTGTAATCTACACAGACTCTCCATTTCCCGTTTTTCTTTTGCACCACAACTACGTTTGCCAGCCATTTAGGAAACTTCACTTCCCTGATCATCTTGCTCTTTAATAATCTTTCAACTTCCTCCTGAATGATAGTGTTGCGTTCTGGAGCAAATTTCCTTCGTTTCTGCTGGACAGGCTTGAAAGACCTATCAATTATGAGCTTGTGAGTTATAATATCCTTAGAAATTCCTGTCACATCCTCGTGTTTCTTCTCGAATGTTGACATCCTGCATTTCAAAAAGTTAGTCAATTGATTTTCAATATCTTGAGGGATATTGCTTCCTACGAGCACCGAGATATCCGGATTATCCTCATCCAGGATAACTCTCTTCACATCCTGTTCTGAAGCCTCTATGATATCCTGGCCTCGCATCTTTAATTGCTATGCTGCACTAGGCTTTGTTGAGGATTTCATTGAAGAAGAATAACACTCCTTTGCTTCCTGTTGATCACTTTCCACCTTGACAACTCCCCAATGGGTAGGGATCTTGATGCATTGATGGTAGGTTGACGGAACAACTTTCATATCATGGATCCAAGGCCTACCTAATATAATATTATAGCAGGATAAAGAGTCCATGACACAAAAGCGCTGCATTGAGTTGACCCCTTCAACATACACGTGCAACTTTATCTCTCCTACGGTATTCCTAGCTTCTCCACTGAAACCAACGAGCACAGTGGACTTCGAAGTAATATCCATTGGGGATACATTCATCCTCTTCAACGTTTCCAGCTGAATTATGTTGACCGAGCTGCCATTATCCACTAATATCCTGCGCACAAAATGGTTAGCAACATATAACGGTATTACTAAAGCATCATGATGAGGATCCTGGACAGTATCCCTGTCATCATTATCGAACGTGATCACTTTTTCAGTCATGAGGGTTGACATCCTGGTTGGCTTATCTCCCCTCTCTGCTTTGGCTTCCTTCGCGTGTCTTTTCGCCGCAGAATATGATGTACCGCAGATGTCGGATCCTCCTGAAATAAAGTTAATTATTTTTGCATCCGCAGGAGGTGATGCTGCCCGTTCAGGATCCAGGATCCTGACCCTTATTCTTCTTTCTTCCCAATAGGTCCTTCAGATATCCCTTGCTTAAGAGATAGCTTATTTCTTTCCTTAAAGCGATGCAATCCTCAGTAACATGTCCGAAATCCTCATGGAAAGCACACCATTTGGACTTGTCCTTCCAATCAGCCTTTTGTTGATTTTTCCGGGGCCATCTTGCTTTGTCTCCTAAACCCTGCATAGCATACATTAGTTCAGGTATATCAACGGAAAAACAATATTCAGACAACTCAGGATATTCCTCAGGATCCTCATCTTCAACAGCATTCACTTTCTTGCTGTCGTTTCTGCCATATGGCTTTGAGCGATATGGTTTATACGAGGATTCTGATTTCCTGTTGGTTGACTCATAGGTTGTGGACGAATTCATCCTCTCTTGTATCTTTTTGTCATCCTCCAGCCGAATGTATCTTAAAGCCCTGTTACGAGCTTCGTCTAGATTTCTGTAGGGATTCATTACAAGATCCTGATAAAATTGAGAATCCTTTTGCAACCCCATCTTGAAGGCCTGCACAGCTGTTGCAACATCAAGATGTGGGATATCCAAAGATTCCCGACTAAACTTGTTCACATAATCCCTCAAGGATTCCTGAGGCCCTTGAGTTATCCTGTAAAGATCACTGGTTAGATTCTCAAAACTTCGACTACAAGAAAATTGACTATTAAATAAATTCACTAAATGAGCAAACGATGTAATTGAGTGAGGAGGAACATTTAAGAGCCATTTTAAGGCTGATTCGGTTAAGGTAGAACCAAAACCCTTGCACAGGCATGCTTCTTTGAGATCCGGAGGGATAGGGTTGATTTCCATCCTTTCCCTATACTAGGCAATATGCTCCCCAGGATCCGTAGCTCCGTCATAGAGTTTCATGTTGGGGGTCTGAAATCTTTTTGTGATTTCAGCATCGCAGATGGGATACGCGAACCGTGATATCCTGTGGCTGTCATGGGATACTTCTGGAATTGGCTGGACCACCCCAGGTACACTGGATATCATGTCTTTCAGTTTCTGAAGCTCCCTGGAAAATGCTGATGTCATAATTGCATCCTGCAAAGATCCAACACCATTAGTAGCTAGAGTATTATTACTATTAGATACATTACCAGCCTGAGGATTCTTGCCATATCCTGAAGCATATCCTGAGCTTCTCACAGTTGACACTCTTATTGAAGAGGGTATCTCAGGAGTATGATTCTGGGAATGGCTAGGCACAGTATTCCCCCAGTTATCCTCAGTATAAACTGCAGAACTGAAGTTCAAAGCCCTGGGTTGCAAGGGAGTGACAGTATCTTCAGCAGGCCTGCTTGAGCCAGATTTCAAGAGTTGTATCTCTCTCATCAGCATCTGATTAGTTTCCTGTTGCTGCCTCATCTATTCCTGTACACTACCAAACAAATTCATAATTTCTTCATTAGAAGCCAAAACAGGACCAGATCCCTGGTTATTGCGAGCGAGGATAACATCCTGAGCCACATGAATTTCAGTTCCATGTGAAGAGGCTTGCATTCTCGGAGGAGGTGGTGGAAGCACCGAACCAATTGTTGCAGAGGTTGTAGCAGACACGGTGGAAGAGCTCATGTTTGATCTCGAGGCCATTGAAAATAGTGTAGTAAAAAGTTTTGAAAATAGAAAACCAAGTAATGATTTTGCAAAAGCTTTTAGTAGAAATAGCACCACTTGCCCCACGGTGGGCGCCAAATTGTTTTGGTCAAAAATTACCGAAGCAATTAAGTGATCAAATTAGTTAAGTGAGGTAGTGTGCTAGTAATACTTAGTGAAAAATGTGTTGGTTAAGTTGTTAACAAAAACAGGTTCAGGATATAGCTCAGGATATTGAGCTATATCTATGATCAAGCAATGAGCAAAAATGTAAATGGTAACACGAGATATACGAGGAAAGCCCTTGATCAATCTAGATCGCCGGCACAAAACCTCGGGAGCTGACAATCGCAGCTGCTTTGTTCTTCTTATTGCTTCAAATATCAGGATACAGTGCAGGATATGATGCGAATCGACTAAGTGTTACAATGTAATTTGAATACAAGTGTAAGTGAGTTGTGAGTGTTTGCAGCTAGAGAGAAAGAGTGTGCGAAAGATTGTGTCCCTAATCTGATCCGATCAATCCCCTTTTACAGTAAAAAGAAAGCAACTAACTATCCTACTATTTCGGGATCTGGCAAATATTCCATACGTGGACGTTGTAGTCCACGTCTTCCGGCTTCAACGTTCGTAATATAACTGATTTGCCCGAGTCTTGAGGAGAAGAAGTCCACCTGACCGTTAGAGACTGATTTTAATAATCTGCACGTGAGTTAATTATTAACTACCAGGATATCATATCAGGATGTTACCAATATCCTGATCCAGCATCCCGGCCATAATAAAACAAACAAAGTCAGAATATCAGTCAGGATAAATGAGCAGAAAATCACCCATAACAATGGTTACTCACAATAATACGCAACGCAACGCTTAATCTAGCTCGCAAAATGAACCAAAGTTGAGAAACTAACAAACGGGAATTGGCTGTCCGAATGGACATCAGCTCAGATGACCATCCAATCGGATGGTCATTCGACCGGACAACCATCTGATCCCCTGCACACTTACACCGACTTAGTTGTCTCCATCACCTATAAATATACCCCTTGACCCTTCATTTCACACCTTTGCCTCTGCCATCTGACCACACGCATTCTTAGTCACTTTAATCAAGATTCAAAGCAAACTCGTAAGTATTCCTCCCCGAATCTTGTACAAACTTCATCATTTATCACTTCTACACAATATTCTTCATCAAAATCACACGAACACTTCAACTTTTTCACAAAAACCAACTGATTTGGGTCTCTTAAAGGTGGTTTCCACTCAGATGTTTGTACAAACTGTGGTGGAGCATCATTTAATCAAGATCGACCAAGATCTAAAGGATTTTCACAGCTTTCAAACAAAATCTAAGGAATCTCACACTTTTTACACCAGATCTGATGGAATTTTACTTGTTTCCAGCTCAGATATGATAAACATCACGTTTTTACACTGGTTTTCGAACTTTCCTCCAATTTTTATGCAAAACATGGGTGAAATCGGACTCAAACAGACTTCCGACTCATTTCTTAGTTGAAAGCCAGCTTGAAGACTGAATTTCACGGGAAAAACGGGTCGACTGACGGTCCAAACATGAAACTTCATCAGAAACAGTGCGTCGGTTCGAAAAGGGGTGATGCCCATCCGATCGAGCGAGCTGGGTTTTGGTATGTTTCCGTCGTTTGAATCATCGTCGCATCGTCGCCCTTAACTCGGAACTTAGAAAATTACACGAAACTTCACTCATTGATCATCTGTTCGAATGGCCATCTGATCGAATGACCATTCGTCAAGAGGATCTGACTATGATGACACTTATTGTTTGTTTTACAGGACACTATGCACAAAACATTGAAAACTTTAACAGTTCACAAATACCCACTGTTCGAATGGCCATCCGTTCGAATGCTCATCCATCCGGATGACCATCGGATCGGATGGAGCCCATCTGTTCGAATGGTCATCTATCCGGATGACCATCCGCTCAGGCTGATCCAATGCTCCCTTTGATCCAATCTAACGGTGTTTGGTTCTAAGCACCCACTGTGAGTATACTCGATCCCTTTTTGTTTTAAACACTTTTGGGATGCAACATGTATTCTATATCAAGACACTTGAAACTTATTTGAAACAAACTTTATCCGCAATAAACATGAAACTTGTGATACTTGAGACTTTTATGCTATGTGAACGTTTAATCCTTGTGTGTAGTTCCGCCTTAACAATTATAGCGCTATAGGAGTAACGCCCCCCCCCCCCCCCTTGAGTCTTTGGGTATTGTTAGGATGAGACATAGTAACCTCCCATTAGTCTTTGGGAAATGAACTTTATTGCGTTGGAAACTTGGGCTATCACTTGGACTGCGTTAACTAGCATGGTGAAACTTATTATATGTTTTCATGTTGGATATGAGTTCTTAAACTATTATGCTACGTATTCAAACTTGTATGCTCACCAACATTTTTGTTTATTGTATTTTAATACATGTTGCAGGTTGATAGTAGCTGGGAATCAAGAAAACAAGCTAGGATGATGCTTAGAAACACATCTTAGTTAATCAGATAATTTGAACAGTATTTGAATCGTTATGTTAGGTTGATACTTATTGTGGTTGTGGTTTATGTTTGACACTCTAGATTTATTTTATGAAATTTCAATTAAACTATATCAAAACAATTAGTGTTGTGGATTCTCTTGAGCAATCTGACTCGCTTAGTGCCGCGCCCCGATGTTTCCGCCATCGGTTTGGGTGTGGCAGATTGGTATCAGGGCCATAACTATAGGGAATTAGGACAAGTAGGAATGCACTGCCCTAGTCTATAGTTCTAGGAACTTGACTCTTATTTGTTGTTTAAAACTTATGCATTCTACCGTACATGCTTCCTAGCAAAACTTTCCTGTTAAACTTACATGCCTTTCCTAAGGATAACACAATACATACTTGGATGCTTTGAAAACACTCTCGAAACGACTCATCAAAACATGGGTGATTCCCGCCTTTGATGACGACTTTCTCTCAGCAGTGTTAGTATTTTTGCACGAGATTTACCCTCAAGTCAGGAGTGACATCCAAACCTTGAAGGGAAATTTCCATTTCATAATCTAGTAGGTATTATCTTTTGATAAGTACCGACACTATCAGGGTACGATGTCACCAAGTTAGAGGTGAAACTCGCATCTTGATAACTAGTCCCACTCTTTGATTTTCAGTCTCGCCAAAGTCTCGAATTTCCCGACCGATTAAGGACGTGTAGTGACCGAAAGGACAAATATCGTAGGCCTAACATCGATGATCGTATTTTTCTAAGTAAGCCAAAGCACGTGCCTTAACTCGAAAAGGAGGTCGATTTACTATGGTTAGTCGACGTTTCTCTACCCGAAACAATCCTATGTTTTATGAGCCTATCTTTTATATTATCTCGATTTACATGAGGTTTTATACTTGATACTTTGTTCGTTTCGAAACTTTTGCACGAAACACACTATCTCCACAATCTAAAACAGTAATAATAATCTCACAGGAGCAAACTAAATTTACGATGCTTTATTTACTCGTATTATACTACGTGGGAGTCCTGGTTAAACTAAGTGAAAATGTTGGACGTGTTATGCTATGTGAGACAACTTGATTAAACAATGAGAAACATGTTAAACGAATTGTGATGTGTGAAATAACTTGATTAAACATGTTGAACGTTTTGTGCAAAACAACTTGAGTCTTTTATGCAATCATGTGAAACTTTATGCTACATGTTCGTGAAACTATATGATCGAGTCTCACCCGATACTCATTCTGACTCTTTAGATGTCATCAAGCCGTTTCTCCAACCCATGAAAGAGGCCAAAGGCCAACACTCAGAAAAAGATGATGTCTTTTATGGCCAACCAGATTGCACGCATTGTTCCCAAGATTGTCACTGAAATCCAGGGATCAAACACTCCACCCTCCTATTTTGACTCTAAAGCAGACAAACCTAAGCCTGTGAGCTTCAACTACAAACACTTTGTCTCTTACAACCCTAAGCCATTCATGGGCAGCGATGGAGTGACTGCAATGCTGGAGTGGTTCGACAACATCGAGGTTACTTTCATCAACAGTGAATGCCCTGAGCATCTAAAGACTAGGAGTGCAACTGGCGTGTTTCAAGGAAGAGCTCTAGAATGGTGGATGAATGAGACAAACATCCGCTCGAATGATGAAGCTTATGCTTTACCATGGGCCGAGGTTAGGGAAATGATGATGCTTGAATTCTGCCCTCCGCATGAGCAACAGAAACTTGAGGACGAATTCTGGCATCTGAAACAAGTTGGAGATGACAACCTGGCTTATACTACCTGTTTTAAGCAACTCAGCATCATTGTGCCTCATTTGGTGTCTACTCCTAAGCGTATGATCACCAAGTACATTCATGGGTTACCTCCTGCTATGTGTGACGCCATTGAAGCAGCTCAACTCGAATCTATTGAAGAAATGTACCATATTGCAGCAAGTTTGAACAACAATTGTGTTCGTGATAAACAGTCTGGAAACTCTGCTCCCTCGAAACCTGCTAACTAGATTACCCAGCATCCAAGTGGCAGCAAGAACAAGAAATGAAAGTCTCAAAACTCTGGCTGCAATGCGATCGTCCCTGTTGCAAACCCAAACCCTGCTGGCAATGCTATTGTGCATGCTGCTACTCCAAACCCTCCTACTCCAGAAAACACCAAGAAGTCGTACACTGGGTTCATCCCAAGTGTGCAACTTGCAACTATCATCACCCTGCCAACTCGGCTTGCCGTCTGTGTACCAACTGCAACCGCTATGGTCACACAACCCCTTCCTGCCGACAAACCAATCAGGTCCAGCAAGCACCACCAGTTCAGCCAGCTCTACCAGCTCCTCAGAATCCCAAACCAGCAAACAATCTGCGAGCATGCTACAAGTGTGGGGACACCACTTATCTCCGTTCCCAATGTCCCCAGCTGAATCAAGAACAACAGCAAGCCGCTCGAGGACAAGCGTTCAACATCAATATGAATCAGGCTCGTAACAATAGTGGCGTCGTTAATGGTACGTTTCTCGTTAATAATCTTTACGCTTTGATTCTATTTGATACGGGTGCCGACAAGAGCTTTGTGTCCATAGAATTTGAATCTTTGTTAAACTGTGCACGCTCTAAACTACCTAAGTCGTTCTCTGTTAAGATTGCCGATGGTAAGTCTATTCTAGTTGATTCTATCCTCCGACTCTTAACGATCACGTTTTTACTATTGATCTCATACCCATGCAATTGGGTAGTTTTGATATCATAATCGGCATGGATTGGTTGCGTAAGAACCATGCTGAGATCACTGCCACGAGAAGTACGTTCGTTTACCTCTCCCGTCTGGTGATACTTTGCACGTTTATGGAGACCGACCTTCTACAGGACTAAAGTTGATTTCATGCACTCAAGCGAACAAAATGCTTACGTAAGCCATACTTTGCCTGCTTGGCCCACATACTGGAATAAAAAGGCAAGGGAAAGAGCATAAGTGATGTTCTAGTAGTGTGTGATTTCCCTAACGTCTTCCCTGAAGATCTTCCTGGTCTTCCTCCTCCTCGATCTGTTGATTTTCGTATTTATCTCCTACCTGGTTCGACTCCTGTTGCCAAGGCTCCGTACCAACTTCCACCCTATGAGATGCAAGAATTATCCAGTCAACTGCAAGAACTACTCAATAAAGGTTTTATACGTCCTAGTACCTCACCTTGGGGTGCTCCTGCGCTATTCGTCAAGAAGAAAGATGGTTCATTTCGCATGTGCATCGACTACCGTGAACTCAACAAACTCACCATCAAGAACCGTTATCATCTCCCTCGTATCGATGATCTATCTGACCAACTACAAGGCGCAAACTGTTTCTCTAAAATTGAACTTCGATCTGGTTATCATCAGCTCCGTGTTCTCGAAAAAGATATCCCCAAAACCGCATTTCGCACTCGTTATGGGCACTACGAGTTCGTGGTTATGCCTTTTGGCTTGACCAACGCACCTGCCGTGTTCATGGACCTTATGAATCGTGTTTGTAAACCTTATTTGGATCGCTTTGTGATAGTATTTATTGACGATATTCTTATTTATTCAAAAACCCGAACTGATCATGCACGAAATTTACGCCTCATGTTAAAACTTTTACATGGTGAACGTTTATACGCAAAGTTTTCTAAGTGTGAGTTTTGGATTAACGAAGTACAATTTCTCGGGCACGTTGTTAGTAAACAAAGAATCCATATTGACCCTTCTAAAATCGAAGCAGTGAAGAACTGGAGTACGCCTAAATCTACATCTGAGATTTGTTCCTTCTTAGGATTGGCAGGTTATTACCGTCGATTCATCTCGGACTTTTCAAAGATCGCCGTCCCTCTTACTTCATTGACTCAGGAAGAGAAACCTTTTGCTTAGGGTCCCGAGCAAGAGGAATCTTTTCAAACTCTTAAGAATCTGCTTTGTAACACTCCTGTACACGCCCTCCCAGATGGGAATGACGATTTCGTGGTGTATTGTGATGCCTCGAACCATGGCTTGGGCTGTGTGCTCATGCAGCAGGACAAAGTCATCGCTTATGCCTCTCGACAGCTCAAAATACATGAGAAAAACTATACTACCCACGATTTAGAGCTTGGCGCGGTTGTTTTTGCGTTAAAGATTTGGTGACACTACCTATATGGTACTAAGTGTGTGGTTTTCACTGACCATAAGAGCCTGCAGCACATCTTTAACCAAAAGGAACTGAATATGCGTCAGCGATGATGGGTAGAGTTGCTTAACGACTACAACTGCGAGATTCGCTACCATCCTGGCAAGTAGAATGTCGTGACCGATGCTCTTAGTCGTAAGACTCATGTTAGTAGCATCCGCTGTTTTCAGATCACTAGCGATCTTCATGCTTGTATCCGCGAAGCTCAATACTCGTTAGCTAATGAAGGTAGTCTAATCATTGAGGTACGAGATGCTTCTATTGACCAACTTGAAACAAAATATAACGGACTTCAATACTATCTCAATTGCATCTGGGTGCCAGATCGCGATAATCTTCGTGAGCTCATTATGAATGAGGCTCACAAATCCCGATACTTAATTCATCCTGGTGCTAATAAGATATACCATGATTTGCGTATGACTTATTGGTGGCCTGGTATGAAAAAGGAAATCACCGCCTACGTCTCGAAGTGTCTTACTTGCTCAAAGGTCAAAGCCGGACATCAACGTCCTTCATGTCTTCTTGAACAACCCGAAATCCCTGTTTGACCAAATCAGCCCACTTTCTTCCTATTCGTGAAGATTTCAAGGTGGAGAAACTTGCTCGAATCTACACTGATGAAATCATATGTCGTTATGGTATACCCATTGATATCATCTCTGACCGCGACGGTCGTTTCACTTCACGTCTTTGGCAAACTTTTCAATCCGCTATGGGTTCTCACTTGAATCTTAGTACAACCTTTCATCCTCAAACGGATGGACAGACTGAACGCACTATTCAAACCCTAGAGGATATGCTACGTTCTTGTGTCATCGACTTTGGTGGTAATTGGGATGTACATTTACCATTGATCGAATTCTCGTATAACAACAACTATCATTCTAGTATTCAGATGGCTCCTTTCGAAGCTTTATACGGTCGCAAGTGCCGATCTCCTCTCAGTTGGCATGAGATTGGTGACAAGCAACTTACTGGCCCTGAAATCATTCAAGAAATGACGGATAAGATTCTTCAAATCCGCAATAACTTGATCAAGGCCTGGAGCAGACAAAAGAGCCATGTAACACCTCACATTTCGTAGCTTTCTGTTTTTAGAAAGTTCATCTTGTAATTCTATTTTTGGAAACCCGTTTCCTTTGTAATCGTATTTCGTTTCAAGCTATTGTAAATCCGAGACTTGATCGTAATGAAAGGAATCTTTTATATGAAATATACATCGTTTATACATAATTTATACATTGATACATACATTTGTTTGACACATGATTCGTAATTCGCATAAACATAAGCTTAACTCGTAAACAATGATCGTGTATTCGTAATCCCTAAATCTTCATACATTCAAACACTTGGTTATTCGATTATAAGATTAAGTTGTATGTTTTTTTTTTCACTTGATCATACCAAACTATAAACCATACATACTTGTTACATTTCATGTGTTATACACATATGTTATCACACTTTTTGCTAAATTAAAACATTTCATTTATGCATTTTGGACATTGTTACAAGTTACATACAAACTAGACGCCATGTAACACTTTATTAAACATTAAATATATACCTTCTAATGTCAAAAAATAAAACAAAACAAAAATTATAGGGCTGTTAACAGCCTTGCATCAGCCCACTTAAATTCTTTGTTTTGAGTTATTCAACCCACTAAACACTTCCAAAGCCCAACCCAATGAAACCCTAATCCATCCCCTATATAACCCAAGCCTCCTCCAAGCATTTTTCACTTTCTAAACACTCTCCATTCACTCTCAAACACTCCAAACCATAGCTGACTTCTGAAGTTCGAGCAGATTGATACTACTTCACTAAAGTGAGCATAACTCACTCAATTCTTATTCGATTCACTCGATTGTTTTTGCTACTTCATTGTATTGACCTTAGCTACGTTTCCATGGGTTTTCCCTGGAAAATCAGAGCTTGGAACGTCGCTAAAAGGGCTCCAAAGTTGACTGATTTTTCTGTTCATGTTTCAATCTTTGATAAACTTGTTTAAACTTGAGGAAACTCATCTCAAACCTATGTCCTTATGCTTATAACCACATCTATGGTTAGTTAGGCTTAAAAAAAAGGTTAAGACATTCAAAATCAGAGGTATAAACCTCACAAACTTTCTGTTTTGTTCAAGGGTTTAACCCACAAATGATGTTCAAGTTCAAGACTTGATGTTTGTGTGATTTAGGATTAACTTGGGTTATCCTACTTAAAAATCCACACAATGCTTGATGATTTTTCATAGATTAGTTTTTCATATTCTTGTATTACTTGTAAGTTCTTGACCCTCCTTGTATGTTCATAACATCAAGTGTAGTGGTGAACACTTAGAGGTGCCTAAATGGAAGACTTTTCTTCCTACCTCCTACATGAATTCTATGACACTTAAGAAGTTCCTAAATGGAGGATTCATCCTCCTACCTCATACTTGAACTAATGGACTTATTGATATATTACATAACATATATAATACTTATATAAACTATCCAAATATTCGAACCTTTGATGATGAATTTGTGTTCATTCGTCAAAGTACTAGATTGCATCATCTAAGACCTAAAACTTGTTATGATTATAATAGGTGTTCTACCCATGAAAACATTCTAAACCTTGGGGTTTCATAGTGTCAAACAAGTATTATGTGTCACACCCCGACCACGTAAAACAACAAAACGTGGCGGAAACGTCGGGGAGTTTTGTAACAGAATCATTGTTTCATAACACATGGAAATTGAAATATTGTTTTATTGAATAAAAGAGTTAAAATGTCTTGACAATCAAAGAAATATAACATAAATAACTAGTCTTGCATCTTTTATTGTCACTAAGGCCCAAGTCCGCCTAAGTGTATCTTGATAAATCCTATGCATCATATCCTGAAACACATGTGAAAATAGGTACGTCAGCATAAAAATGCCTGTGAGATACATAGGTTTTGTGCCAAGTAAAATGAGTTTGTATAAGATAAGTTGTTTTGTAAAACAATGTCTTGTGAAAAGTATGTTATTTGTATAAAATGTTATATGTCTTAAATTGAAATGATTCAAATAACGCTACGATATGTAATACCATACAAGCACTTATATATAGGAAGTACCAGCGGCGTATCCACCATGCTTGTATCATATTACACACGCCTCGTTACTTAAATCACTTACTCAAACCAAACCACCAAAGTAAAAATGTTTATGTAAAATCAAATGTGAAAATGTTTTGTGTATATCAATGTCAAACTGTTTATGTCTAATGTAAATCATGAATTGTGTATATCAATGTCAAAATGTTTATGTGTAATGTGAATCATGAATTGTGTATATCAATGTCAAAATGTTTATGTCTAATGTAAATCATGGATTGTGTATATCAATGTCAAAATATCATGTATGGTAAGTGAAATATATCAACTAAACCATATGTAAAATGCACAAAAACAAGGTATTGAAGTAAAACATGGTTTAAATCAAAGTTATGTTTTGTGTAACAAATGCAAGCTATACTGATATAAACATCTATGCGGTATTGTGAAATGTATACATCCAAGCCTTGTGACTGTGGTGATAGACCCCTAAACGAATTTAAAGGTCTATCTGTGTTATGTTTATCGAATTCGGTCATTCCTTCCACCCAAACAAACCTAGGGTTCAGGAACGGGAGTTGTCAAGTCTTATGGTACCATTACCTACTAACGAGCGGCGTAGCTAATGTTAATGAATGTATATTGTCCCATTTGAACAACCCAAATGTCATACCAAAATGTAAGCATGTGATGAATAACAAATGTACTAAGTATTCACACAATGGGCATACATAACATAAAATGTAATGTAAAACAATGTACTAAGTATGCACACAATGGACATACATAGCATAACATGTAATGTAAAACGATGTACTAAGTATGCACACAATGGGCATACATGGCATAAAATGTAATGTAAAACGATGTACTAAGTATGCACACAATGGGCATACATAGCATAAACACAATGAAATCATGTACTATAAGTGTACTATTGAACATAACAAGCATATGATATGAAAACATGGAAAAACATGAAAGTAACAAGTAGGCACATGTGTTTCACCCCAAAATGTTTGGAAAACAGTAAAAGAGGGGTATATGTACTCACTTGAGATTGCTTAGTAGTCCTTGAGTAACAACCAAACAATGCTAGAGATCACGGATATCAAACGGCACCTAATATAGGTAACTATGTTAATATACCGGACCTAAATCGGAGGATTGGATAGAATGAGGGCTCGTAAACCAAATGAGTAGGGGAACTCATGTAACATGGTTTAACAAGGCCTACATACTACAATGAAACCTAACCTAAGTGCTTACGACCCATTACGACTCGTTTAGGTAGCTTAAGCTACTTTAACGCGTCGTTCGCGTGAAACGCGTTCGGACCGCTTAACTAGTCCTATGACAAGTAATATATGCCTTAACATGTCTAATATTGTTACCAAATCAGTTTAGATATCAAAAGTTATGTTACATATGCTTAAAATGAATTTTGGCGTGCAAAAGGGCATTTTGGTAATTTACGTAAGGCATATATACTACCTATCATACAACTAACTAAACTTCGTGACCATAAGGTATAACCTCGGAAGGTTATTCCCTATACAACTATGGTTACCTAATGTTTTTGGTCGGATCCTAATGATCGACCAAACGGGTCGGGTTCGAAAGTATAAGCGATTGTTTAGATCGCTTACCTTACGACCCTATATAAGCACTAAACTAAAAGTGACGAGCTAAGCATGTTAAAACATGCTTAACTAAGTTTAGAAAATAGGTTTGGTATCAAAACAAACGGTTTTGATACTTAAGAGTATTTTGGTTACAAAATACGCAAGAATACGCATTCTGGCCGAAACTACGACTCGTCACTGAGCCTTGATAACGTGGTAATCAGTAGGTATAGTCTCTAGGGACTATAACCATCGTGATTACGCTCACGTTATGAAGTTCAAATGAACTTCGCATTGACCATAAATTGGTCAACGCAGAAAGTCAAACAAAGTTTGACTTTTAACGCCAAACGAATAAAGGGAACGAAGGAACAGTTACAAAGGGTCCCCGAAAGCTTATCTTGATCCAAGTAGCTCAGGTATGAAGTAATGGCTTCAACTTAGAGCTTTTAGATCAGATTTTGTGAGTTTTGAGTTGTGATGGGTTGGGTATTTATAGTAAATGGACAACCATTAGGATCGTTTATCGAATAACGTGCTTCAATCTCATCCTTACACTTGTTGCAACCTTATGGTAGCTCAAAATAGCCCCTCATGAGCAGGAAAGGGCAAGTGTGGATGAGTTTTGAGTGATTAACAGCTGTAAACAGCTGTTAAACTGATCTTATCTGATCTGGGAAGCTGACACAGGCCGCGTAAGGGGACTCATAAAACCCACGCGGGCCGCCTGGCCTTTCTGGTCAGAAACCAACTTTCAAAAATGACAGTTTTGGTCCCTGTTATGCATTAAGGCCATTTCCGACACGTTTAAGGCCCGTTAAGCCAACGTTAAGGCCCTAAAATGATGCCTAAACATTGTGGACATGAAACATGCTCAAAAATATGCCGGATGTTGGTTCGTTTGGTCGTACGATCGCGACGTTCGCTTAATTACGACGGAATGCGCATGAGCGTGAAAAACGATCCAAATTGCGTGACGAATGGGTTTTTCTCATGCCAAACACTAAAATAAAATATTTTAGTGCTTACATAAATTTTTGGATGTCCGGATGTATTCAGAACGTAAGTTATGCGCGAAAATGCAAACTTGTGCACTTTTTGACGCTTTTAGTCCCTGAATGACCCAAAAGTTTATTTTAGCACACCGAACCCCTCATAGCCTATTTCTAAGCTATGTAAAGGATATTTATGGTATGTTCAACTTATGGTCATGTTTCGGAATGTCTGTTATAGTTCAAATTGGCATACTTTCGCAGTTTGTCAACTTTAGTCCCTGTAAGCGATTTAACTCGATTTTGCCATACCAAAGCCTTCAAAACTTATTTCTAAGTTATGTAAAGGTTATTTAAGGTATTATAAGCCTATTTCACTATTCCGAAGTGTTTGTTTCATTAAACGGGTTATATTTACGCATCAGTGCGCGTATAACCTTCCAGAAAGCGATTTAAAGCTTGAAATCGAACAAGAATTGATATGTGCAAAGGATACACATATTTATACAAATCCTAAGTATGAAATACAATATTTCATTGATACAGTATTTGTTTGATGGCCGTGGAGGCACAGGTGTCATAGTCTCCCCTACTTTAGGAAATTTCGTCCCGAAATTTTATTTAGAGGAAACTTGTGAGAGTTTAAAACATGAAGTTGAAAAGATCGAACAACATTGGTTAGGGTTCTGAACTTCTAGTAACTTTAATAACATCATGCTTGCAATGTAAGAGGGATACTTATATACAAGTATATGAAGCGTCATTGGTGCGTCCACCGTACCTCCATTACATCGTTCTCATTTTGTTATTGTTGTCACTATCGGTTCTTACACATAATAAATCTTACTGGGTTTCTGTGCACTAAATTTCATAATTATGTACGCGTCCATAATTAGACAATTCCTTGCATAGTTCACACAGTCTATTTTATAATGTGTAGGGGAAAACCAAATGAACAAACCTGTGATGAGTGTGACTAGACCACCATAGGGTCCCTTTTATTAAATCAATAAATGATTTTAATAGACAACCAAGGAGTCCTTTCAGCTTATATCATCACATGTCATTCTTAACCAGATTTTTGAATCAATCTTTTTTACTAGACCCCTAAAAGGGTCTCTTATGAATCATGGAGTGGTATTATATAATCCAAGGGTCTTAACTATTACATAGAAGCCCATTAAGGATTTAAGGTAGTACCTTTTTGAATATCCTACTACGAATCCCTCATATGAAGATATGAAAGATTCTACGAGGATTTGGATAACGAATATCCAGAGTATACAAAAACACAAAATGCATAAAAGAAAACACAAGATGCATAAACACATAGTCATATAACCACAAAGATTGTTTATCTAGATCTTTAATTTGTTAATTTGTTTTGCTAACAGAGCACATGTATTTAAACATTATCAAGAACCTAACTATAAAGATAGGAATCCATCTCGTGGATTTCATTTGGTACTTTAAACATTATCAAGAATCTAACTATAAAGATAGAAAGATTTTTAAAAGAAAAATTCGATTTCGATTATAAGGAACCGAAATGTTCGAATTTAGGTACATAAGGAATCCAATTAAGGACTCTGATTTGAATGATAATCATCCACAAGGGTCTAAATGTGAAGATAAAAAGATCCCATATGGATTTTAGAAGTTGAAGATGTTTTGAAACCTTGCACTGGATGTGTTTATGTCAAAACATGAAGTAAAAAGATGCTTATGAAGTTGAGATGCTAGATATGCCAAGGTGACATATGAAGCAGAATTTGAAGGTTAAGTCAATGTATGAGGAGAATATTTTTGGAAAACTATGCATGGGGTTCTAAAAATGTGTTCAGTGTTTTTGAAACCTTATATATAATACCTTTGAAATCATAAAGTAGGTGTATTAGGTAGGTATATATTAAAAAAAATGTTTTAAAATCATGCGAGATAAATTTTGAAATTATGTATAAGGTTTTTGAAAAACATGAATGATGCTTTTCGAAATCATGCACTTGATAAGAAAATGTACTGTGTTAATATTGTTTTCAGACTATACGAAACATTTTGAAATTATGAAGGTTGTTTTTGAAAACATAGCCAATGTTTTTGAAATAACATAGACAATGCATTTGAAAAAAAATTGTTTTCAAACTATATGTAATGTTTTGAGATCATGAAGATTGTTTTTGAAATACTCTTACTATGTATGTTGAAAAATCAAAATGTAATGGGTATGAGATTTGAAAATACCCTTAGTTATCTAACCAAGGATTCAAAGGCACAGATGTGAAGAAGCATGATTACTCATAATGTCACTTTATTTTATGTACTTCGTATCTTAGAATGAAACGAGTACTTAGAATTTTCTATGGGAATCATGAGTAAACACAAGAATGGGAAATATTCACAAGAGAAGTTTGTAAGGAACATAGTTCCTTAATGTAGGTATTATAGGGAAATGCCATACACACATGTAACTACACTTGTATATCAGAATTGTGAACAACGATTTATTTATAAACAAAACAGATTGTTTCAGGGTTCAACAAAAGATACAAAAAGCAACAGATACAAACTATTAAAGTAGCAACATCTCCAAATCAGTCAACTGTTTCATTCGTGGGCCAGATTTGCAACAGCTAGCTTTGGGCAATTTCTTCGGAAATGGCCCATCTCACCACAGTTGTAACAGGACCCTGGTGAGAAACGAGCTTGAGCAGGATTGTCGCCAGCTTGATTTGGTGCAGCTGTAGTTGGGCAAACCCTTGTTGTATGACCTATAAGTCCACAAATTTGGCATTTGCGGCACTTAACACTAGCATGATGATGAAGGTTACATTGGTTGCACAAGGGTGCAGTTCCATTGTATGGCTTCCTAGCAGGGGGTTGAGCTGGTTGGTTAGGGATGGCTTGACCATTTTGAGCGACCACGACGAAGTTCTGAGAAACCTTTCGCTTCTTTGACTTCTTAGGGGATCCAGTCTGTTCATCCATGGTCTTTGATTCCTTGATTGGTTTCTTGGCTGGTGGTACTGTCACTTGGCTAGGTCTTGCCTGTTTTGGTGCAACCGCTGCGGGATTCTTTGGAGCTTTACGTTTCTTTGGTTTAGGTGAAGGCTTGGCCTCTGCCTCCTTTGGTGACTCTTAAGTGGCTTCATTCTGGAGACGATACATGGCAATGCCTAAATCCACAGTCTTCAGAATCACTTCGCCTATTCGCTGGGAAAATTTGGCTGTTCGCTCGGACATTTGACCGTTGCTGAGAGGAAGAGACATTCTAGAAGAAAATGAAAGATATAGGAAGAAACAAGTGAAACGTCATCGGATAAACAATGCAGAATGGCAATGCATAAGAATTTGCGATAATTTGTTTGTTACCTAAGGCAAACAAATGAGACGGTGACAAATCAAAGTAAACGGATCATATTAATGTATCACTGAAGACATGCTCGCCTATAAGTGAACACTCACCCCAAGAATTCCCAGGTAAGAGTGACTGGTCCGATACTGCGGATTTGTATGAACACTCTAGCCTTCGACAGAAAACTCAGGGCACAGGCATTCACTCTTCCAGTTTGCGCGTGTTCACATTATAAGACCCAAACTTTGACGAGATTTGAAAACTCAAAGGGGTTCAAAACCTAGTAATCAATCATCCTAGAACAGATGATTAGTTTTCAAAGCGGTTTTGAAATTTGTGTTCTTGTTGAGGTCGTCGCCTAAGGATAGGTGACGGTATTGTTTTATGACTAAACGCAAGTAAACTCGCGTTAGGGTCCTAGGAAGGTTATAGAATAGGTCAAAGCATTACTAATAACCTAATTCCCTATAACCATGAGCTCTGATACCAACTTTTCTGTCACACCCCGACCACGTAAAACAACAAAACGTGGCGGAAACGTCGGGGAGTGTTGTAACAGAATCATTGTTTCATAACACATGGAAATTGAAATATTGTTTTATTTAATAAAAGAGTTAAAATGTCTTGACAATCAAAGAAATATAACATAAATAACTAGTCTTGCATCTTTTATTGTCACTAAGGCCCAAGTCCGCCTAAGTGTATCTTGATAAATCCTATGCATCATATCCTGAAACACATGTGAAAATAGGTACGTCAGCATAAAAATGCCTGTGAGATACATAGGTTTTATGAAAATAGAATTCATGACTTATGTTTAAGAAAATGTTTAGTCATGAACCTTGTAATTTGCTTTGTCTTGTAAATCATTTGAAAAGCAATAAGATCAGATGATATGTATAAATAAGAGAATAATGTATGGTTAAATGAATAACCAAGTAAAATGAGTTTGTATAAGATAAGTTGTTTTGTAAAACAATGTCTTGTGAAAAGTATGTTATTTGTATAAAATGTTATATGTCTTAAATTGAAATGATTCAAATAACGCTACGATATGTAATACCATACAAGCACTTATATATAGGAAGTACCAGCGGCGTATCCACCATGCTTGTATCATATTACACTCGCCTCGTTACTTAAATCACTTACTCAAACCAAACCACCAAAGTAAAAATGTTTATGTAAAATCAAATGTCAAAATGTTTTGTGTATATCAATGTCAAACTGTTTATGTCTAATGTAAATTATAAATTGTGTATATCAATGTCAAAATGTTTATGTCTAATGTGAATCATGAATTATGTATATCAATGTCAAAATGTTTATGTCTAATGTAAATCATGAATTGTGTATATCAATGTCAAAATATCATGTATGGTAAGTGAAATATATCAACTAAACCATATGTAAAATGCACAAAAACAAGGTATTGAAGTAAAACATGGTTTAAATCAAAGTTATGTTTTGTGTAACAAATGCATGCTATACTGATATAAACATCTATGCGGTATTGTGAAATGCATACCTCCAAGCCTTGTGACTGTGGTGATAGACCCCTAAACGAATTTAAAGGTCTATCTGTGTTATGTTTATCGAATTCGGTCATTCCTTCCACCCAAACAAACCTAGGGTTCAGGAACGGGAGTTGTCAAGTCCTATGGTACCATTACCTACTAACGAGCGGCGTAGCTAATGTTAATGAATGTATATTGTCCCATTTGAACAACCCAAATGTCATACCAAAATGTAAGCATGTGATGAATAACAAATGTACTAAGTATGCACACAATGGGCATACATAGCATAAAATGTAATGTAAAACAATGTACTAAGTATGCACACAATGGACATACATAGCATAACATGTAATGTAAAATGATGTACTAAGTATGCACACAATGGGCATACATGGCATAAAATGTAATGTAAAACGATGTACTTGTTATGCACACAATGGGCATACATAGCATAAACACAATGAAATCATGTACTATAAGTGTACTATTGAACATAACAAGCATATGATATGAAAACATGGAAAAACATGAAAGTAACAAGTAGGCACATGTGTTTCACCCCAAAATGTTTGGAAAACAGTAAAAGAGGGGTCTATGTACTCACTTGAGATTGCTTAGTAGTCCTTGAGTAACAACCAAACAATGCTAGAGATCACGGATATCAAACGGCACCTAATATAGGTAACTATGTTAATATACCGGACCTAAATCGGAGGATTGGATAGAATGAGGGCTCGTAAACCAAATGAGTAGGGGAACTCATGTAACATGGTTTAACAAGGCCTACATACTACAATGAAACCTAACCTAAGTGCTTACGACCCATTACGACCCGTTTAGGTAGCTTAAGCTACTTTAACGCGTCGTTCGCGTGAAACGCGTTCGGACCGCTTAACTAGTCCTATGACAAGTAATATATGCCTTAACATGTCTAATATTGTTACCAAATCAGTTTAGATATCAAAAGTTATGTTACATATGCTTAAAATGAATTTTGGCGTGCAAAAGGGCATTTTGGTAATTTACGTAAGGCATATATACTACCTATCATACAACTAACTAAACTTCGTGACCATAAGGTATAACCTCGGAAGGTTATTCCCTATACAACTATGGTTACCTAATGTTTTTGGTCGGATCCTAATGATCGACCAAACGGGTCGGGTTCGAAAGTATAAGCGATTGTTTAGATCGCTTACCTTACGACCCTATATAAGCACTAAACTAAAAGTGACGAGCTAAGCATGTTAAAACATGCTTAACTAAGTTTAGAAAATAGGTTTGGTATCAAAACAAACGGTTTTGATACTTAAGAGTAGTTTGGTTACAAAATACGCAAGAATACGCATTATGGCCGAAACTACAACTCGTCACTGAGCCTTGATACCGTGGTAATCAGTAGGTATAGTCTCTAGGGACTATAACCATCATGATTACGCTCACGTTATGAAGTTCAAACGAACTTCGCATTGACCATAAACTGGTCAACGTAGAAAGTCAAACAAAGTTTGACTTTTAACGCCAAACGAATAAAGAGAATGAAGGAACACTTACAAAGGGTCCCCGAAAGCTTATCTTGATCCAAGTAGCTCAGGTATGAAGTAATGGCTTCAACTTAGAGCTTTTAGATCAGATTTTGTGGGTTTTGAGTTGTGATGGGTTGGGTATTTATAGTAAATGGACAACCGTTAGGATCGTTTATCGAATAACGTGCTTCAATCTCATCCTTACACTTGTTGCAACCTTATGGTAGCTCAAAATGGCCCCTCATGAGCAGGAAAGGGCAAGTGTGGATGAGTTTTGAGTGATTAACAGCTGTAAACAGCTGTTAAACTGATCTTATCTGATCTGGGAAGCTGACACAGGCCACGTAAGGGGACTCATAAAACCCACGCGGGCCGCCTGGCCTTTCTAGTCAGAAACCAACTTTCAAAAATGATAGTTTTGGTCCCTGTTATGCATTAAGGCCATTTCCGACACGTTTAAGGCCCGTTAAGCCAACGTTAAGGCCCTAAAATGATGCCTAAACATTGTGGACTTGAAACATGCTCAAAACTATGCCGAATGTTGGTTCATTTGGTCGTACGATCGCGACGTTCGCTTAATTACGACAGAATGCGCATGAGCGCGAAAAACGATCCAAATTGCCTGACGAATGGATTTTTCTCATGCCAAACACTAAAATAAAATATTTTAGTGCTTACATAAATTTTTGGATGTCCGGATGTATTCAGAACGTAAGTTATGCGCGAAAATGCAAACTTGTGCACTTTTTGACGCTTTTAGTCCCTGAATGACCCAAAAGTTTATTTTAGCACACCGAACCCCTCATAGCCTATTTCTAAGATATGTAAAGGATATTTATGGTATGTTCAACTTATGGTCATGTTCCGGAATGTCTGTTACAGTTCAAATTGGCATACTTTCGCAGTTTGTCAACTTTAGTCCCTGTAAGCGATTTAACTCGATTTTGCCATACCAAAGCCTTCAAAACTTATTTCTAAGTTATGTAAAGGTTATTTAAGGTATGTTAAGCCTATTTCACTATTCCGGAGTGTTCGTTGCATTAAACAGGTTATATTTACGCATCAGTGCGCGTATAACCTTCCAGAAAGCGATTTAAAGCTTGAAATCGAACAAGAATTTATATGTGCAAAGGATACACATATTTATACAAATCCTAAGTATGAAATACAATATTTCATTGATACAGTATTTGTTTGATGGCCGTGGAGGCACAGGTGTCACATTATGTGTTAAAAGATTATTAATTTCATATGTTATATTCTTATGTTTTAAATTCCGAATCTCGACTTTAAACATACCTTGAACTTTAACCCTTATATATTTGATCTCCTAATCTCATTGCTCGTCAAAAATTGGATAATCGAAAAGCATATGCAAATTTTGTGAGTATACTTGACCCATTTTACCGTTTTCACACTTTTGGGTGTAACATGTTTTTATATACAAAACACACTTAGTATACATTTTCTTATGTAACTACATAAACAAACAATCCAATACATGATTACTATTTGTTATGCTTGATTCGTGTTTTCTGGGTGATTCTTATGTGATGAACTTGTCATTAGCTTCGTACAAGCCTCCACTTAACATGTATAGCGCTATAGGAGTAACACACCGCCCGTGAACGAGAGGTCATGTTAGGTTTATTCATTCATACTTGCGTAAACAGAGGGTTGACTTGTAAATTGCATGCCAGTTTAATACGTTAATCTTGATAACTAGGTTTAACATGTGGATTGTTCCTTATTATTTTTATACTTATATACTACGCACCAAACTTGTATACTCGCCAATACTTTTTGTGTTGAACTACACTTTTAAAACATGTTGCAGGTTTTGCGATGATGTTGGTGATGCATGGAATCTAGTAGGATGCTTAGATACACACTTTAATTTGTATTTCTATTGTATTGTATTTCATCATTCATGTTGTAATTATTTCAAATCCTTGTAATTGACTCTTTAGAAATGAAATGAAAATTTATTACTTAAATACTTGTCACAAATAGTGTTATGAAGTCTCTTGCAATCTATTTCGTCTCACTCCGATGTTTCTGCCATCGGTTGGGGTGTGACAGATTGGTATCAGTGCCATAACTATAGGGAATTAGGAAAAAATATTGCCATGCTTTTGACTTAGTCTATAGTTAAGCACCAAATTCGACCATATTTGCTTCACATGATATTTTATTGAAACATCTTTATGTGCTATTCTTGAAATGTCTTTTACGTGTTATTTTCTTGAAATGTTTTATGTGCTTATACTTGTTATTATTATTTTGAACATACGCCTTTTACATGTTTATACAAAAATCAAAACCACTCGTAATACACAAACGAGACGACTTCACCAAAATAGGCGTGAAACCCACAATTTGGTGAACAACTCTCAATCCATCAACTTTTCCTTTTTACATGAAATTCACCATCAAGATAGGAGTGAAATCCTCACCTTGATGGAGAAATTCAAATTTCAAATTCTAGTGGACTTTCGTCAAAGTGTTGAAATTAAATTTTAACCCAACAAGTACCAACCACACTTAGGATACGAAATCGCCAAGTTAGGGGTGAAACCCGCACCTTGTCGACTAGTTCCACTCCTTGATTTTCATAAATCCTGCCAAGTCTCCGAAATTTCAATTGATTTGGGACATGTAGTAACCGGAAGGGTAAATACCGTTAACCGACTTGTCGGCGAGAGTATTTTACCTATTAGGCCAAAGCATGCTCCTCAAATTCAAAAGACTTTTCGACCACCTTGGTTAGTCAAAGTTCCGTTTTGGAACCATCCAAATTTTAATCAAACATGTGTTTCTATTATTTATCTTATACGATGCAATCTTTCAAATTCAAACTAATTTCCGACATTCTCAAATTCAAACTAATTTCCGATATTCTCTTTTCACACATACAACATATTAAATCATTTCATACATTTATACATATGCATGATTTCATAAAATTTTATTTATATTTCTTATAACAACAAATGGAGACATATCATCAAAGATAGGAGTGAATTCCTTACCTTGACGATTAACTCCACTCTCTCTTTCTTAAAACGACCTCACAAACGAGTTAGGGGTGATTCCCTTACCTAGGTGATCGTTACCAAAAATTTTCCTTCAAAATATCTTATTATGCAAACCCGATCATGTTTTATACCTAAATCGTTTATCATTATTCAAAATACCTACTTATACCGATTTCAAAATACATTGTTTTATCAAACGTACTTCTTATCCTACAATCTATTTTCACTCAACTCATATACACGAGATTCTTAATCATGTCTTAAAACATTTTATTACCCGAATTTCAAAACCTTACGAAATGCTACCTATCAATTTAATCAGTCCAATGAATCTCTTGCCCATGAACTTCATATTCGACTTAATCACTAAAACACACACTCATGTTATACCACCATACTAAAGACTTTCATTCTCAATCGAAATTCAAACCAACTTTCTTGTATACTTATAAGATCTTATAGATATTATATGATCGTTTTACCGAAGACTCTTTTCAACATCAACGAATCATTTGTTAAAACTTTTTTTTAATAATCACTAAGTCCATTTTGCTAAATTTCTTTTCTAAGGATCAACGTTTTCATAAGAACCTCCAAAATTCAAAATGTCTTGCTTTGATGCAAATGAAACCAACCTATTATCTTTGAAAACCTTTTTCTACACCGCTTAATTCGTCTTCAAATTTCAAAACACGTGGGCTAGGAGACTTCATGAGGACCGACAATCTTCAACATACGTAAACTTTTTAAAACAAAAGTAGCATCTCCATTCATTATAAAACACGTTATGCATACCCAATGAATACTTTATATCGCCTTGCATTTACAAACTATATTCTACCTTCCAAATCAAACTCGATCTATTTTGATTCAATAAACTCAACATTTCGCTTAAACAACTATACATGTAATTCATCATACACAATTTAATCGATACCTCGCGACGAAATCGCTTATATCATTCGTTTTACATATTCAAATTTCTCGAGCGTTTTATATGTCCAAATTTGTGATGCTTCAACATACACTATATACGTAATTTTTATTATTCGTACCTAGACTTATACTCATACGTTTATGCTTATACTTATACGTTTTATGCTTACACTTATACTCATACTACTCGTACGTTTTATGTCTATACTCATACTTACATGAATATTCATACTTAAACTTATATTATGCTCATACTTTCATTCATACTCATGATTCATACATTCGTACCCGTGCGCGAGTGGAATCCGAGGGATTCGCTTACGTGGGTCCCATACATACTTAAGCATGGACTTGCTTATATACTATATTCTTATACGTACACGTTCTTATTTTTAAATTATGTATACCCTGATTCGTACACAACTAGTACAAGCTATGCGGATCATGCGACAATCAAAATAATTGTGGGTGCACACGGGATTATAGTGATAGGCGTATGAAAACCATAGAGTGTACTACTGTGTATGGCAAGACATGGAACGTAAAATGACACCGAATACGAAACGGACGTAATGTGGTCAAAACATGGTGGATACGCCGCTGGTACTTCCTATATATAAGTGTTTTCACCACGTTACCAAACTCTCGTAAAACGTGCCATGAGAAATTCAGTGTTTTTCAGACCTTTTAGACCTAATAAAAATTTTAGACAACTCACAAACGCATTATATCCGATTATCCATGACGAGACCTCATTCTTAACACCTCACCTTTGTCTATCCGATACTTATACTATTCTGATACTCGTAATTCGCCCATTAGATCAATCGCCCACTTTTCATATCTCCCATTTTCTCCATTATCCTTGTCCTTATTCGAACCCCGTTTATAATCAAGTTTGTTTAAACATTCGAATCCTAACTTATCTCCTTACCTTAAAACTATCTTCCTATTCTTATACTAACATACATAGTAGACCGTTATCACTTTATTTTAAAAGTACCAAACCTTTTCATCCCTCTCAATAAACAATTTTTACGAATGTGTGATTTTATACTATCCTTAAAAACTTCCTATGTAAACTACCCCACTTTCCATCAAAATACAAACCGTTTCGTACAAAATCTTCCTTCTTAATACGTCACATTTTTAATACATCTCCAATTTAAGTTATTCAAACTTGCTTAAACTCGCTTTACCTATATACACACCTACACGTTTTTAATTATGTTTGGTACCTCAAATTATTTTGGACAAAACGAACTCCTTTGCAAACCCATCTTGTCATTCCTCAAAATTTCGTACTTTTTACGTTTCAAAATTTTCGAGTCTCAATTTTAATCACCCTTTTTGCTAAGTCTCTTTCAAGTCTTCCTCTTAAATAAATTTCGGGACGAAATTTCATAAAGGAGGGGAGACTGTAACGCCTCGCTTTTTGCAGCTTTCTGTTTTTAGAAAATTCATCTTGTAATTCTATTTTCGGAAACCCGTTTCCTTTGTAATCGTATTTCATTTCAAGCTATTGTAAATCCGAGACTTGATCGTAATGAAAGGAATCTTTTATATGAAATATACATCGTTTATACATTATTTATACATTGATACATACATTTGTTTGACACATGATTCGTAATTCGCATAAACATAAGCTTAACTCGTAAACAATGATCGTGTATTCGTAATCCAGAAATCTTCATACATTCAAACACTTGGTTATTCGATTATAAGATTAAGTTGTATGTTTTTTTTTCACTTGATCATACCAAACTATAAACGATACATACTTGTTACATTTCATGTGTTATACACATATAGGGATGGCAATCGAACCCGAACCCGATGGGTAAACCCGAAACCCAAAACATTTGGGACGGGTTTGGGACTAGTAATCGGGTTTGGGACCGGGTATGGGATTAGTTTTATTTTTTTCGCGGGTTTGGGACGGGTTTGGGATTTAATGATATACCCGTTTACCTGACCCGATTACCCGATAAAGTATACCCGTTTACCTGACCCAGTTACCCGATAAAGTATACCCGTTTACCCCATATTCTTTCTATTTTTTTATATATAAATATACATATTCTTTTTTATAATTAGTTTTTTTTGTTGTTGTTCGAAAAGGGTTTAACCCATAAGTGATGTTCAAGTTCAAGACTTGATGTTTGTGTGATTTAGGATTAACTTAGGTTATCCTACTTAAAAATCCACACATTGCTTGATGATTTCTTATAGATTAGTTGTTCATATTCTTGTATTACTTGTAAGTTCTTGACCCTCCTTGTATGTTCATAACATCAAGTGTAGTGGTGAACACTTAGAGGTGCCTAAATGGAAGACTTTTCTTCCTACCTCCTACATGAATTCTATGACACTTAAGAGGTTCCTAAATGGAGGATTCATCCTCCTGCCTCATGCTTCAACTAATGGACTCATTGATATATTACATAACATATATAATACTTATATAAACTATCCAAATATTCGAACCTTTGATGATGAATTTGTGTTCATTCGTCAAAGTACTAGATTGCATCATCTAAGACCTAAAACTTGTTATGATTCTAATGGGTGTTCTACCCATGAAAACATTCTAACCCTTGGGGTTTCATAGTGTCAAACAAGTATTATGTGTTAAAAGATTATTACTTTCATATGTTATATTCTTATGTTTTAAATTCCGAATCTCGACTCTAAACATACCTTGAACTTTAACCCTTATACATTTGATCTCCTAATCTCATTGCTCGTCAACAACTGGATAATCGGAAAGCATATGCAAATTTTGTGAGTATACTTGACCCATTTTACCGTTTTCACACTTTTTGGTGTAACATGTTTTTATATACAAAACACACTTAGTATACATTTTCTTATGCAACTACAAAAAACAAACAATCCAATACATGCTTACTATTTGTTATGCTTGATTCGTGTTTTCTGGGTGATTCTTATGTGATGAACTTGTCATTAGCTTCGTACAAGCCTCCACTTAACATGTATAGCGCTATAGGAGTAACACACCGCCTGTGAACGAGAGGTCATGTTAGGTTTATTCATTCATACTTGCGTAAACAGAGGGTTGACTTGTAAATCGCATGCCAGTTTAATACCTTAATCTTGATAACTAGGTTTGACATGTGGATTGTTCCTTATTATTTTTATACTTATATACTACACACCAAACCTGTATACTCGCTAATACTTTTTGTATTGAACTACACTTTTAAAACATGTTGCAGGTTTAGCAATGATGTTGGTGATGCATGGAATCTAGTAGGATGCTTAGATACACACTTTAATTTGTATTTCTATTGTATTGTATTTCATCATTCATGTTGTAATTGTTTCAAATCCTTGTAATTGACTCTTTAGAAATGAAATGAAAATTTATTACTTAAATACTTGTCACAAATAGTGTTATGAAGTCTCTTGCAATCTATTTCGTCTCACTCCGATGTTTCCGCCATCGGTTGGGGTGTGTCAAGCTTTGCTTATATATAATACTATATATAACATATATAATACTTATATGAACTATCCAAATATTCGAACCTTTGATGATGAATTTGTGTTTATTCCTCAAAGTACTAGATTGCATCATCTAAGACCTAAAACTTGTTATGATTCTAATGGGTGTTCTACCCATGAAAACATTCTAACCCTTGGGGTTTCATAGTGTCAAACAAGTATTATATGTTAAAAGATGATTACTTCCATATGTTATATTCTTATGTTTTAAATTCCGAATCTCGACTCTAAACATACCTTGAACTTTAACCCTTATACATTTGATCTCCTAATCTCATTGCTCGTTAACAATTGGATAATCGGAAAGCATATGCAAATTTTGTGAGTATACTTGACCCATTTTACCGTTTTCACACTTTTGGGTGTAACATGTTTTTATATACAAAACACACTTAGTATTTTAGGTGTAACATGTTTTTATATACAAAACACACTTAGTATACATTTTCTTATGCAACTACATAAATAAAATATCCAATACATGCTTACTATTTGTTATGCTTGATTCGTGTTTTCTGGGTGATTCTTATGTGATGAACTTGTCATTAGCTTCGTACAAGCCTCCACTTAACATGTATAGCGTTATAGGAGTAACACACCGCCCGTGAACGAGAGGTTATGTTAGGTATATTCATTCATACTTGCGTAAATAGAGAGTTGACTTGTAAATCGCATGCCAGTTTAATACGTTAATCTTGATAACTAGGTTTGACATGTGGATTGTTCCTTATTATTTTTATACTTATATACTACGCACCAAACTTGTATACTCGCCAATACTTTTTGTATTAAACTACACTTTTAAAACATGTTGCAGGTTTAGCGATGATGTTGGTGATGCATGGAATTTAGTAGGATGCTTAGATACACACTTTAATTTGTATTCCTATTGTATTGTATTTCATCATTCATGTTGTAATTGTTTCAAATCCTTGTAATTGATTCTTTAGAAATGAAATGAAAATTTATTACTTAAATACTTGTCACAAATAGTGTTATGAAGTCTCTTGCAATCTATTTCGTCTCACTCCGATGTTTCCGCCATCGGTTGGGGTGTGACAAGCTATGCTGACAAAAGGCGTAAGCCTCTGGAATTCAATGTTGGAGATCACGTTCTACTCAAGGTATCTCCTTGGAAAGGAGTAATACGCTTTGGTAAAAAGGGAAAGCTTGCCCCTCACTATGTGGGTCCTTTCAAGATACTCGAAAGGATTGGTCATCCGTTCGGATGACCATTCGATCGAATGGTCATTCGATCGATTGGCTCCGGCGAGATACGTTTTGATGTTTCAATTTGCGTGTTGAGCGTTACAATGCGTTTCGAGTGATCGATGCGATAGTATTACCCTAACTACTATATCTAACATACAATCAACATAAATAACTTGCGTTTAGCGTTTGCGATTAGATTGCGTTGCGATAGGGTTGCGATTGCGTTTTAGATTAACACCTCAACTTAAAAATAACATGCTCAAGTAACACATAATAGCACACACACGTAAAACAATATCCATAACCTATGATTCGAGTTGCGATTGCGATAGTGATGCGATTACCGATAAGTTGATTAGCGATAAAACTGTGATTAAATAGCGATTATTAACAAGTACTCCATATTAAATTGCGATTAGCGATAAGTGATGCGATTAGCGATAAGTAACACATAATAGAATCTCGATTACAAGTTAAAGAGTACAGTCAATAATTAAGCAAGGAGTGACAGATCGCAATTAGCAATCTTTTCTTCCTTTAACTTTGACTTTGACTTGTACTTTGACTTTCAAAACACGGGTTGTTACAGCCTCCCCTACTTTAGGAAATTTCATCCCGGAATTTAAGAAGCAGGCGTAATAAACAGTTGCGGATACTTCGCCTTCATATTACTTTCGAGTTCCCAGGTGAACTCGCCGCCGCGTTTACCTTCCCAGCTAACCTTCACAATGGGAATGCGTGAGCGTCGGAGTACCTTGGTTTCTCAGCCCATGATCTCGACAGGCTTCTCCACGAAGTGTAGTGTTTCGTCCATTTGTAAATCCTCAAGATGGACATGTAATTCCTGGTTGGCTAGACACTTTCTGAGGTTCGAAACATGGAAAGTCGGGTGGACATTACTAAGTTCTTCATGTAGTTCGAGTCTGTAGGCTACTTTACCAATTCTCTCCAGATTTTTTAAGGGTCCAACATATCGAGGCGCGAGCTTTCCTTTCTTGCTGAATCTAACCACCCCCTTCCAAGGTGCAACCTTTAGGAGTACGTGATCGCCAACATCAAATTCAAGGGGCTTGCGTCGTCTGTCGGCGTAACTTTTCTGACGACTCCGAGCTTTCGGTAGATTGTCTCGAATTTGGAGGATTTTGTCAGTCGTTTCTTGCAATAGCTCAGGACCGGTAATTTGCGCGTCCTCGATCTCGTGCCATACAATCGACGATCGACATTTTCTTCCGTATAATGCCTCAAATGGTGCCATTTGGATGCTAGAGTGATAACTGTTATAGTACGAGAATTCGACTAAAGGTAAGTGCACGTCCCAATTACCACCGAAATCTATGACACACGAGCGAAGTATGTCTTCAAGGGTACGAATCGTTCTTTCACTCTGACCATCGATCTGGGATGGAAAGCGGTACTCAGATTAAGAGTAGTACCGAGAGCAGATTAAAATGTTTCCAAAGTCGCGAGGTAAACCGACCATCGTGGTCAGAGATGATGTCCCGAGGCGTCCCTATGTCGACAGATGATTTCGTCGGTGTAGATTCGGGCTAATTTTTCTAGCTTAAAGTCTTCTCGTATTGGCAGAAAGTGGGCGGATTTAGTCAAACGGTCAACGATAACCCAGATGCTGTCATGACCTGATGGTGTGCGCGGGAGTTTCGTTATGAAGTCCATAGCTATACTCTCCCATTTCCACATAGGGATCTCGGGCTGGACGAGTAAGCCAGAGGGGCGTTGATGCTCAGCCTTGACTTTGGAACAAGTCAGGCATTTCGAAACATAGATAGCGATATCCTTCTTCATGCCTGGCCACCAGTACTTGTAGCGCATGTACTGGTACATTTTATCAGCACCGGGGTGAATAGAATACCGAGATTTGTGGGCTTCGTCGAGCAGAATCTGTCGCAAGTTGGTACGCTTGGGAATCTAAATTCGGTCTAGATAATGGAATATACCATTCGATTTATTAACTAGTTGTTCACCATTATTGATGATCCTTTCTTTCTTCAAAGTACGTTCGGTAAAACAAGCATGTTGGGCGTCACGGATGAGAGCTTCGAGATTATGTTGGGATTGAGTATTACGAATGCAATGCAAATAGCTTTGTCGACTGAGAGCATCGGCAACGACGTTTTCTTTGCCTGGATGGTAAGGAATCTCACAGTCATAATTGTTGAGGAGTTCAACCCATCGACGTTGGCGCATATTCAGCTCTTTCTGGTTAAAGATGTGGTGTAGGCTCTTGTGGTCGGTGAAGACCGTACACTTGGTACTGTATAGGTAGTGTTGCCAAATCTTTAACGCAAAAATAACTGCACCTAGCTCGAGGTCGTGGGTTGTATAGTTCTTCTCGTGGATCTTGAGCTGTCGAGAGGCGTACGTGATAACCTTGTCTCGTTGCATGAGAACACAACCAAGACCAAGGTTAGAGGCATCGCAATAGACTACAAAATCATCATTTCCGTAGGGCAGTGAGAGCACAGGAGCATTGCAAAGCATAGCTTTGTGAGTTTGAAAGGCCTCATCTTGTTCAGTTCCCCAAACAAAAGGTTTGTCCTTATGCGTAAGCGAGGTAAGCGGTACAGCGATCTTCGAAAATTCAGCGATGAATCGGCGATAGTAACCCGCCAATCTGAGAAAAGAGCGAACTTCGGACGGGTTCCTTGGTGTAACCCAACTCTTAACAGCTTCGATCTTCGCAGGATCGACATGAACTCCTTGACTATTGACGATGTGACCGAGGAATTGAACCTCCTCAAGCCAGAATTCACACTTGGAGAATTTGGCATAGAGACGATTTCCCTGGAGCAACTTAAGAACCAAACGTAGATGTTGCGAGTGTTCGGTTTTTGACTTAGAATAGATCAGGATATCATCGATGAACAAGATGACGAAGCGGTCGAGAAAGGGTTTACACACGCGATTTTTTAGATCCATAAAGACTGGTCAAACCAAAAGGCATGACAACAAACTCGTAGTGACCGTATCGGGTTCAAAAAGCGGTTTTGGGTATATCTTCTTCCTGAATTCGTAACTGGTGATAGCCTGAGCATAGATCGATCTTCGAGAAAACGTTGCACCTTGTAACTAATCAAACAAATAATCGATTCGAGGCAAGGGATAGCGATTCTTGATAGTCAGCTTGTTCAATTCCCATTAGTCGATGCACATCCGGAACGATCCGTCCTTCTTTTTGACGAAAAGGACTGGCGCGCCCCAAGGAGAGGTGCAAGGGCGAATGAAGCCTTTATCAAGTAGTTCCTGGAGCTGACTTGAGAGTTCGCGCATCTCAGAAGGAGCAAGACGATAAGGCGCTCTAGCCACAGGATTTGCCCCAGGAATGAGGTCGATTCGGAAATCGATATCACGAGTAGGAGGTAAATCAGGTAAATCATCAGGAAAGACGTTAGGAAACTCACGAACCACGGGCACCTTATATATTGCCTTAACTTCCTTTTCCTCCGCTACTACGATGTGCGCCAAGTAAGCTTGGTATTCCTTGCGGAGATACTTGCTAGCTTGGACACACGACAAGAGTTGCAACTTCTTCAAAGCGACTTCGCCATAAACACGCAGCTGGTCACCATTCGCGAGAGAGAAACGAATCATTTTATCGAAGCAAACAATTTCAGCATGATTCTCCCGAAGGAAATCCATACCTACTATGACGTCAAAGCTACCAAGTTGCATCGGGATAAAATTGATCGGGAAAACATGACCGTTGAGATCGAGAGTACAGTCACGCAGAATGGAACTAACTGTGACGGTTCTTCCGGTGGCAACTTCTACGTCGAATGTTGATGGGAGGTTAACGCGCTTACGATTTAGGAGCCTTTCGAATTCGAACGATACAAAACAGTTATCGGCTCCAGTATCAAATAAACACGAAGCATATATATCATTTACGAGAAACGTACCATTAACAATGTTGTTGTCTGCCTGAGCCTGGCGGGCGTTGATGTTGAAGACTCGCACGCAGGCTGCTTACTGAGCTGGCTGCTGCTGCTACTACTGGTGTTATTGCGGTGCTGGCTGCTGCTGCTGTTGTGGCTCTTGCTTAACCACTCTGTTGGGGCAGACGTTTGCGAAGTGGTTGGGATCACCACACACAAATCAAGCTCTTGCATGAGCAGGGGGTGCAGGAGCCGCTTGCTATCCTTGCGGAGCTGGTAGAGCAGGAGCTTGAGCTTGAACTGGTACTGGAGCTTAGCATTGACCGGTACGGCAGTTAGCGGTGAAGTGGCCGTACATGTTGTAGTGAACACAGAACTGACATGCGATTCCAACCGGGTGATGATAGGTACAAGTAGGGCAGAGCGGGTGTGGTCCAGTGTATGCACGCTTGGCAGGCGGTGCATTGACCACGGGCGCCGCTATTTGGCGGTTTTGCGGTTGCGGTTGGGCAGGCATGGCTTGGAGTGGTGCGGCAGTTACTGCACAGTTCTTGTTGTTGGAGCTGTTGTTCTTTCTCTTGCGGCGGGAGGACTTTGAAGATTGTGATGCGGCAGTTTCAGCGGTGGGAGCAGCGGTGAATTGGTGCAGATTCTTGGAGACTTTATCAAAATAACCAGCCCTGACACGTTTATCGTTGATCTCAGCGATGAGCCGGTAGGCTTCCTCGATAGTTGTTGTTTTCGCATCCTGAACAAAGTCTGCAACACAATCTGGCAGAGCGCGGATATACTTCTTGATCGTAATCTCGGGGGTAGTAACTTGACCTGGGCTGATGATACTCAGCTGCTTGAAGCGAGCAGTTAAACCAGCTTTATCTCCACCATCCTGCTTGATATGCCAGAATTCGTCCTCTAGCTTTTGGAGTTCATGGGGAGGGCAAAACTCTTGCATCATGATGTCCTTCAACTCGTCCCACGTCAGCCCAAAAGCTGCATCGTTCCCTCGTTTGTTTCTCTCGGCCGTCCACCAATCTAGAGCTCGGGATTGAAAGACGCCGGTGGCGTTAGCAGTGCGAAGGTTTTCCAGACAGCCACTCTGGCACAGGGTGACTTCAATTGAATCAAACCATCAGAACAGGGCCGTAGGCCCATCTTCGCCTGTAAATTCTTTCAGACCGCAGGCTTTGAACTGCTTAAAGCTAAAAGTAGCCTTGGGAGTATCAGTCCGTGATTCTTTCGAAGACTTGCTAGCGTTTTCGTTCAGCTCGCTAACAATTTGCAGAATGACTTTCGCCATCTGCTTGGCGACTAGTGCAGCGATGCGTTTGTCTTCGTGATTACGTCGGGCGGAGCGAGCAGTGTGTGATCCAAATGACGACATTGTCTACAAACAGACATCATCACAGGACTCAAACACATTTTCGATTAACCCTAGTATAGTCTAGTGAATTCATAAGAGCTACTTTATAAAGCACAGGAACGCACCAAGGCACAAAATCCACAGAATCACATAAGCACAGAAACACATAAGCACGTAGTCCACATAGGCACGAAAACGTATACTCAACAATATTTTGCACGTATTGTCCTACATATATTGCACGTATTTACCTATCTTTCACAGCAGCGTAAGCGATCGAGTATTGCGAGTGCGATTAGCGAGTAGTGATTGCGAATGACACAAGCGATTTGTATTGACGAAATTATCTATGCCCTTAGAATTTGACATATGGGACAACAAGAGCTTTATAGAGTGTAATGTTTGTCAAAATTGCAAGTTGAGTATCGATGATGAAGAATACTCAATAGATCTAATCCCAATGTCGATGGGGGAGTTCCAAGTGGTTGTCGGAATGGATTGGTTATCCCGACACCACACAAAGGTCGTGTGTTTTCGTAAAGAGATAAAGTTAATATCTCCGAGCGGAAAACACGTTACTATCTATGGCGAGAAGGGAGGTAACCCAGTGATATTGTCACACCCCGATATTTCCACGTATTACCGGTGGGCCCGGTAGGGAGTATCGTGACGTATTTGATATCATCATAGTCAAACAACACAATATATAAATGCACAGCGGAAGCAAAAGATAAATATATTACATTCCGAATATAAAGTAATGTCAAAGTATTACAACGGAAAGTAAAGGATCCACAGGCGGATCTTAAAACCTAAACATCGTTCAACAGACTTTAGACGCCTAGAACTTGCAAGATTCCTTATTAACGCCCTGAGCTTCCAGCCAATTACGTTCAGTACCTGTCACTTAACCTTTTTGGAAAATACGTCAGTTTACACTGGTAAATACAATTAACTGACTCATTTTGGAAAAAGAGTTTGAAAATTGATTTGAATGCACGAGGCACAAAATATCTTTTAAAACTTGGGACAATTTTATTAATAAAAATCTTGTATCCGATATACATGTTTGTCCAACATTTAGGGCCGGTGATTCTATAATACAAGCCGGTCAAGATTAATCGACACACCATAAATATAACTCACAAGAAGACACCTTACGAGTGAGTATATCTTTTACATACGCAACAGGAGGTGTTATGCCTACACCTTGTGCTTACGTTATGGCCATTCACTTTTTAAATGAGCCAAGGATATCCAGGACACGGTCATTAACCCCTAATGTTATTTGTTATCAATCAATACAGATTAAAACGGGATTATGCAATTTAATCATCTCCGATTAAAAGGTTTCTACACCCGACCAAGCGGTATTTTTATAATACCGTATCCCAAGCCCGTATAAGGGAAAATAAGTTAAAAGTATTTACCTGAGCTAGCAATGCAATTTATACTCAGCCGTATATTCAAATCAGCAAGCACAAGTACTTCTACTGGGGCTCTTAATCTGGAACGGAGGTTTTATTAACCTATTAGATTCCTAACGGGTCTTATTTAAGTCGTAACTTAGACCGGTTAGTTTTTAAGGAACGGTTCACGGTTCTTACGCACGATTAAGCGAAGACCGGAATAGAATGTGATTTAGACCCGACAAGTTTGAAGACTTGTATAATATGGGTAAACTAAACACATTCTGGATTTTGAGATAAAAATGATAAGGTTTGACCCGTTTTGGCTAATTTATGCAAACTAGTTACATAAACCGAACCGAACGCGTAAGAAGCGTAACGGGTAACCATAAGAGTCAAATACAGGTTTCCTAAGTTAATATGTCTTATATATGTTGTGATATCAGTAAGATACCTTCCATTATGCCCAAAACGAATTAAGGACCAATTTATGCCCCGTAGGGGTATTTCGGTCATTTTTAACGGTTATAAAAGAGATTAAATATTAATCTGAGTTACAGGTCTGATTAAATTAGTAAATATACTTAACTTAATAAGTTATAACAGTGGGGTATCATACATATGTGAAATTTATTAATTATAACCATATTATGCACCGTAGGGGCATTTTGGTAATTTCACATAGGCTTAAAAGGCCAAAACTGGAAAGCTGAGTTTAAAACTTTTGCTTACTGTTAAAATATAAAAATTTACTGAATATATCAGTAGGCATCAACCCTTATATGTTTAAAATAGTTTTGATACATACTATGCGTTAAAAACGCTTAAAAAGGCGATTGGAGCCATTTCCGGGTTTTCAAAGGAAAGCTTATGTTTTTATTATTCCAAATGGCTCAAAATATTTTATTTATCATATTAAATCAGTAGAAAAAGGTTTGGCATCAAAAGGATTTGTAAAACTCATTTTATAGCCCAAAAGGGCAAAAACCGGCAATTACCGAATTATAGCTAGAACCCTATGTTATGCTCAGCCAAAAATAAATAAAAATCTTCAAAAATCCCAAAATATTATTTTATATCAGTAGGTAAAAAGTTTGGTTTCAAAAATTGGGTTTAGATAGGCTTTATGCTAATTAAGCCGTTAAATTAATAAAAAGCTTTCTAATTACGCTATTGAGCATAACTCCTAATCTAGACCTCAAACTGATGTCAAATTTTAGGGACAAGTTTATAATTTAGTAGTGACGGTTTCTATCCTCTCACATTTTCAAAAATATCGTTTTAAGGTCCAAAGGGCATAACGGTCAACATTTAGGCATATAACGGAAACACGCATGAACTAGGATTTCTATGGAACCAAGTTGTATAACCTCGGAGGGTTATACTAACCTATAATATGGTCCTAAAGGAATCCTAAGGCATATCTAAACTAAGCTAAATCGGGTCAGAACTAAAAGTCAAAGCAAAAGTCAACTTCTGCGACTTTCGGTTCCGAACCGAGTCTATACTTAGAGTTGTCGGGTTGAACATGCTTAGACATGTTCAACTAATATTTACCAAGTTATTAATGTGGCAAAACTGATTTTATGACTTTTAATTAATAGTTATGCATTTTATTTAAAATTAACCCGTTTGACTTTCATTTGACCCGACAATTAAACTAAGTACACGTGGTAATTAGGAGGCGCCCTTTTGAGGGTTAATTACCTACCTAATTATGGTCACGTAGCCATTTTCATTGTGAACCATGGCTTAGCCGTTTAAAAGTCAAAGCGTTTATCGAAACGCTTGACTTTTCGGCTTTAACCGCTAAATAATTAAACTAAACACGAAAGGGGACTTACAAAGGGTCCAAGCAAGGAGGGTTGATCCTAATTTCTCAGGTATGAGGAGCAAAGTCCCCAACTTAGAGAATTCAAGATCAAGTGTGGGTTATGAAGGAAGTGGGGAAGGGTATTTATAGGTTTTTGAGGACCGTTAGGATCGTTCCTCGTAAACCGTGATTGAATCTGAACCCTACACATATTACCCATGGTTTTATAAACAATGGGCAGCCCCTAGTTTCCAAAAAAACCATTTACAATTGATAGAAACTGCTGGAACAGGCTGTTTACAGCTGTTTAGCAGCAAACAGCACTTTCATATATGGCAGAAATGGCCCCTATGAGCTTTTATGGTCACTTTAGGCACGTTCAAGGCCCGTTAACCTCATTTTAAGGCCCCACTATGATGTTTAAACATAGGGAACATGAAACATGTTCAAAAACATGTCGGATCTCGGTTCCTTTGGCCGTACAGTCACGTAGTGCGTCGAATTACGACGAAACACGGACGAACGCTAAAAACGGTCCAAATTACACGACGAGTGGAATTTTATCATGCCACACACTAAAATAAAATATTTTAGTTCTTACATAAATTTTTTGGTGTCCGGGGATATTCAGAATGCGAGATATGCGCAAAAGTGCAAACTTGTGCACTTTTTGACACTTTTAGTCCCTGCATGACATAAAAGTTTATTTTTGCGTACCAAACACCTCTAAACCTATATCTAAGCTATATAAAGGATAAATAGGGTATGTTTAACTTATGGACATATTCCGGAAGGTCCGTTACCATACGATTCGACCTCCTTTTGCAGTTTGACGCAATTAGTCCCTTAATTGCGCAAAGTAGCGCGAAATGCCGTTTAATGATATCTAAGCCTTCCATGGCCCATAATAATCATTCCCAAGCATATATTTAAATATTACTACGCTCCCGTTTGCTTAAATGGTCACCGAATGGCGTAGATTCAAAAGTTGACGGTTTAGGCCCCTCTATTGCGCAAACTTGCGCATTTCATCATTTATTAGCATTGAAGCCTTATCTAATCCATATTAGGCATCCTTGAAAGTATTATTAAACATTACGATGCTTCGGGTTCTCTAAAAGGTCATTCAGAGGTATAATTAAACATATTGACACTTTTAGTCCCTCTAACTTGCAAAGTTGCGCGTAACTTTACTTATAGGCATAAAAACCTTAGACGACCATTAATTGGCATTTCCGAGAGTTATAATTAAATATTATGAAGCTCCTGGTTTGTTAAAAGGTCACTCAGAGGTAAGAATTAACATGTTGACGCTTTTAACCCTTTTTCTGCGCAAACTTTCAATTAATTACATAAACGGCTACACTTGATTAACAAGTGGCTCATTTGTGAATATAAAACCATAAAAGGTTATTTAGAAACTTATTTTAGGTATGATAATACTTCCAGTTCTTTCATAATCAAAGTTTTCGATTTTTCGAAAAATTAGTCCCTTAAATTCAACGTTTGACTTCATTAGGGTTTATTACACGTGTCAATACTTCATTGGACGTGATTTTTCGAGGTGTTACAGATATGCTCGATGTTAAAAGCTTACAAGCTTATGAGGCACGGATGTAGAGCATTTATGATATACGCGAATGAACCAGGGAAAGAGTTACCGAAGATCGGAGACGTACTGGTGGTACGTGATTATGAAGATGTGTTTCAGGAAGACTTACCGGGAATACCGCCCGAACGGGAAGTAGAGTTCGGAATCGAATTGGTTCCGGGCGCAAAGCCTGTAGCTAAGGCGCCATACCGACTCGCGCCATCGGAGTTACAAGAATTAATGTCGCAAATTCAAGACTTGCTCGACAAAGGTTTATAAGGCCGAATGTATCCCCTTGGGGCGCATCGGTATTGTTCGTGAAAAAGAAAGATGGGAGCATGCGATTGTGTATCGATTACCGGGAGTTAAACAAACTCATGGTGAAGAATCGATACCCGCTCCCGAGAATTGATGACTTATTCGACCAACTACAAGGTGCGAATTGGTTTTCCAAGATTGACCTTAGATCGGGGTATCATCAGTTAAGGGTCAAGGAAGAAGATGTGCCGAAGACGGCCTTTCGTACGCGGTACGGACATTACGAGTTCCTCGTGATGTCATTCGGGTTGACTAATGCACCCGCAGCTTTCATGGATCTCATGAACCGGGTTTGCAAACCTATGTTAGACAAGTAGGTAATCATGTTTATCGACAACATTCTAGTATATTCGAAAAGTGAGGCGGATCACGCGCATCACTTACAGGAGGTGTTAGAGACCCTCAGACGGGAAAGACTATATGCAAAATTTTCAAAGTGTGCCTTCTGGTTACGAGAGGTACAATTCCTCGGTCTCATCATAAGTGCCGATGGAATATTGGTCGATCCGTCAAAGATAGAAGCCATGTCGAAATGGAGCCCTCCGAAGAATCCTTCAAAAATTAGAAGTTTCTTAGGGCTTAAGGGATACTACAGGAGATTCATTCAAGATTTCTCCAAGATTGCTTCACCGTTAACTGAATTAACTTGCAAGGATGAAAGATTCGCATGGGGTGTTGAACAGGAAAAGGTGTTCCAAACGCTAAAGGAGAAGTTAACTCACGCTCCAGTATTAACATTGTCGGACGGAGTCGACGATATGGTAGTCTACTCAGATGCGTCACATTCGGGGCTCGGATGTGTTTTGATGCAACGAGGAAAAGTGATAGCTTATGCCTCGAGGCAACTGAAGGTTCATGAAAAGAAATACCCCACGCACGATCTTGAATTGGCGACGGTGTTATTTGCACTGAAAATGTGGAGACACTACTTATACGGAGTAAAGTGCACTATATTCACTGACCACAAAAGTTTGAAATACTTCTTCGACCAGAAGGAGTTGAATACGAGACAGAGGCGGTGGTTGGAAACTGTGAAAGACTATGATTGCGAAATACATTACCACCCCCGGAAAGAAAATGTCGTGGCGGACGCCTTGAGTAGGAAAACAGATTATGTTCCAATACGAGTACGGTCGATGCAGCTTGTTGTGACCTCGGGTTTACTTGAACGAATCCAAGGAGCACAAGTCGAGGCGATAAAAGAGTAAAATTGGAAGAAAGAAAGTATGACAACTCGTATTTCAGAAGCCTTTCTTTGTTCTCGATGTAACTTGCATGTACGTTATTTGAATAATTGATGTGTTGATTGTAATTGAAAGTGTATGAGTTTGCTATGTATATAATGTATATGTGTTATGCGAAAGTTATGTTAACCCGATCACACAACACTTTGGATCGCACATTTGACTATCGATCACACTCTCCATCTTGTGAGCTTTAGTTCTCGGCCCAAAACTCGTAAAGTGGCCTACGGCCCAAAGCTAGGCCCGACTCACTTAACATTGAGCGCATACACATGAGGGGTTGTGTATGGTTTTCATAATTGGTAAATCACACAAGCAATCAACCCTAATTCTCTCGAGAACTGACGGCGACCATACTCCCTTCGAAGTCCCTTTGCGGATCGTGGCAACAGTTCCTTCTTGTTCTAGCATTCATTCATAACACACTCTCCCGGTTAGTGAGCATGCTATTTATTCGAATTAGATTCAAGTGTATTTTCTCTACGTGTTTCACTGCCATGTGCATCGTATGACATGATGTTATGATATTTGATTTCTATTATTGATGAATGTTTATACCTGAATTTGGATAGTGATAAGTAACATGTTAATGATTGGTGTGAATCAAATGATTAATGGATACGAAGTTAGAGGGTTGGTATGAATTACATTCGTGATAATCATGAACTAGGGTTTCACAATGATTGAGGTTCGATTGTAACGGATTGGAAATAATCTGTTAATGTTTGGGTGTGTAAATTGATGTTGTTATTATACGATGATAATGATGATTGTGTTTATTATTGTTAATTAATCATAAAAGATACAATTAGGGCTTGTATGATTTCACTGATGTGTAACGGCTTTGATCCATAATTGGGGTGGGATGAATGGGAAATTATGTTTCCTAAAATTTAGGAAACAGTTGATTGATCCAACCACACAGTTGGATCGCACAACGGAATTGGAATCGCACAAGGGTGTGTAATCGCACAAGCCCGCCCCAATCGCACAAGTGATTGGGCTTCATGAATGGTTTGGGCCTTGCATGTTTAATAAGTCTATTGGGCCGTGCATGGGTCGCACAAGTTATGCGATCGGGAAGGGGGCCGCACAAGCTGTTTGCTTGGCCAGTCCGGTTGGGCCAGACCACACCTGAATCGCACAAAGGGATACGAGTCGCACAAGTGATTCTGGTCACACAAGATTAGGCCAATCGCACAAGGCCTTTTGGGCCGTAAGTGACGCGGGTTTGTTATGTTAAATGGGCCACATGTTGTTAGGTCAGTTTATGTGCTATCTGTTGTTTATGTGTGTGGGATGTTAAACATGTGGGCTTATTGTATAATGCTAGACTATGTGCATGGATACGTAATTGGCATGCAAACTGATTGAGCATGTGTAAATGTTATAGGATTTGATTGATTAACTTGAACGTGTAACTTGTCTTACCGAGCAAATCTAAGGTGAGTTCATTGCTCTTTTTCAAGCATGCATCCCAGGGAGGGACATCTGGTAAATATTTCGGGGAGGAATATTGGGTAAATGGGTTTAACTGGGACGTTAAACTTGGGATGTTGGTTAATACACTCATATCTATCACTTAAGTCCCATCATATACCGAATTAGTTGTCGGGGAGGCAACGGGGTTATTAGTTGATAGCGCTATTAGGTTTGGCACCCTCACACCGTACCGGGGAGGACGGGCGTGAACTAATCACCTTAACCACTCGACCAATGTTTGATAGAGCATTCGGGAAGGGAAAATAATCTGGAGCCATCTTGCGGTAATCGAGTTATTAACAACACTGTATTTTGAAACACTTTAAAACTTTACTGGGTAACTACACGTTTTAAAAAACTTTAAACTCGCCAGCGTTATGCTGATACACTTGTCTGCATGCTTGCAGGACATTAGATATCGAGACTTGGAACTTGCTAACTGGGAGTGCTAGAGTGTTCATGGGTCGAGTCCCCTGGTTACACAAGACATGTTTATTTGTTCCGTACACTGGTCTTGAAACAATTGAATAACTATTTATTTTTATTTTTTGCTTCCGCTGAACTTACTGATTTATGTTATGTTATGGAAATTCTTTAAGTAATAAACGGAAACTTTTATTTAATATCTTGCTATAGTTCCATGTGATTAGTGGCTGGATCCTGGTACGTCACACTTCCTGCGGGGTTTCCACGTATGGTATTTTGGGGGGTGTGACAGTTTGGTATCAGAGCCACTGGTTATAATGAACTAGGTTTAAAAACATTTTTATAAAACTAGACTATAACCGAACAGTTCTGAAATCGACCATGACACTCAGCTCCAGATGGCAAGGTTCGTCTCTTGTTTACTCATCGCATTGCATAACTAGTATACCCATACATATGACAAGACATGTGATTACACACTTAGCACTATAGCATGAATTCCTGTGTTGTCTGTGATAGTTATTGATAGTGTGATATTTCCCCTAGACTTTTGTGATTCACGTTCTGTGATATCTCTCGTCTTGTTACTCAAACCTGAGGAACCTTTTAGCACAAGTTAAGAGGAGCTGAGATGAACATGCAAATCGCATTATCATTATGGGTGCACACATAATAATAATGTAGGGGTGCATGTGAGTCCCAGTGAGGCTTAACGAGTGTGAAAAGGGGTTCTGCCCATTATCCGACGTAATGGTAGGACTCAGTAATCTGTAGGAGTCATAGCAAGGTTGAACTCCTACTCCATCCCGACTCTTAACTTTTTCCCCTTTTCTTATATAGAATCATGAGTGGACGTGGTGGACGTAACGGTGGACGTGGTGGTGGCCGCGGTGGTGGACGTGGCAACATTGTTATGTCCCAGGTGGAACTGACCGACTTGATCAAAACTCGCGTGGCTGAAGCCTTGGCAGCACAACAAGCTGGTACGATGCATATCAAACACTCTTTATTCCTGTGTCGCGTACTCGACTCTCACCCGTGCGTTGTGTTTCCTCTTATCTTCAGGTCAGCCTGTGAATCAGAACCAGAATAACCCACCTGCTTGCACTTTTAAGACATTCATGGATTGTAAGCCACAGACTTTTTGTGGAACTGAAGGAGTAGTGGGGTTACTTCGTTGGTTTGAGAAAGCCGAGTCTGTTTTCGCTATGTGTAACTATCCCGTGGGGGACTGAGTGAAGTATGCTACATGCACACTTGGAGATGGTGCCTTAACTTGGTGGAATGCTCAGGTGCAGATGTTGTTGGGTATCTAAATGTCTAATGCAACTACATGGGATGATTTTAAGGAGCTAATGCAAGAGGAGTACTGTCCTCGTGACGAGATTCAGAAATTAGAGAACGAGTACTACAATTTGAGAATGGTGGGGTCCGAGATCGAGGCCTATACGAAACGATCTCACGAACTGGCAAACATGTGTCCTAACTTATCCCGACCACCACATCGAAGAATTGAGCTATACATCAACGGTCTGGCGCCGCAAGTCAAGGGTTTGGTCACTGCTGCAAACCTTGACAACCTGCCTCGAATCATTCGTTTAGCACACAAGATTACTGATCAGGAGGTCGAACGTGGTTCGTTACCACCCCGTGTTTCTGCCACAACCCCTACTGCTACAGCTACCACGCCTACTAGTGATAACAAGCAAAAATGGAACGATGCTGACAAAGCGACCAGCGCAAGCCAATTGCAGAAAAAGCCCGACAACATTAACAGTCATAGTTTCAGTCAGTCGTCCTCTGTTAACCAAGGCCAGAGCAGCAATCCGAACCAAGGATCCTAAGCGGGAAGGCGGCCAAAGTGCAACAAATGTAATACCATCATCGTGGACCGTGTGTCCGAGCCTGCCATAGGTGCGATAAGGTGGGCCATATGGCAAAGGACTGTAGAGCTCTGTTCCAAAAGCAACAGCAGCAACAGAATCAACAACAACAGAACATCAGCAAAAGCAGCAGCCCCACCAGAACCAGGGCAATAGGAAGGGATGTTTCCAGTGTGGGGATGAGGGTCACATTAAGCGGGATTGTCCTCAGTTGAATCAGAATGCCAATGACAACAACAATCGTCAGAACAACAATAACAATGCTGGAAACAACAATAACAGCAACAATGGGGGCAATGGTGCTCGTGGAAGGGTGTTTACGATTGGCGTTGGAGATGCTTGGAACGATGGCAATGTCGTGACTGGTACGTTTTCTATGAACAATCTCTTTGCTTCTGTGTTATTTGATTCCGGTGCCGATTGGAGTTATGTGTCTCTGGAGTTTAGTCGACGATTAGGGTTAGCTCCCACACCTCTAGAAACCCAACATGTAGTAGAACTTACTGATGGCAAGTCAATTGAAGCCTCACACGTTCTTATGGGATGCAAACTCGATCTTGTGGGTCAAGTGTTTGACATTAACCTTCTTCCTGTTACACTCAGTAGTTTCGACATAGTGGTGGGTATGGACTGGTTGTCCAAGCATCATGCTGATATACTTTGTAAGGAGAAAATCGTACGTATACCTCTCCCTGGTGGAGAATCTCTGTCTGTTCAAGGTCATCGAAGTGGTGCACTGGTTAGCATCATTTCGGCAATGAAAGCCCATAATTGCTTACGTAAGGGCTATCCCGCTATTCTAGCCCTCATTACCGACACCCAACCTGAGGAAAGGAGGATCGAAGGTTTACATGTTGTTCGTGAGTTTTCCGACGTGTTTCCTGAAGAACTTCCAGGTTTACCTCCACATTGTCAAGTGGAATTCTAGATTGACCTTACACCAGGAGCAGCCCCGATCGCTCGTGCTCCTTATCGCCTTGCACCAGGGGAGTTGCAAGAACTGTCTAATCAGCTCCAAAAACTGTTGGATAGGGGCTTTATACGACCTAGTTCTTCACCTTGGGGAGCCCCAGTCCTATCCGTGAAGAAGAAGGACAGATCTTTTCGTATGTGTATTGACTATCGGGAACTCAACAAAGTAACTGTCAAGAACCGTTACCCCTTACCTCGCATCGATGATCTATTTGACCAGTTGCAAGGGTCAAGTTTCTACTCGAAGATCGACTTAAGATAGGGCTATCATCAGATGAGAGTCCGAGAGGAGGATGTTCCAAAAACAACTTTTCGAACGCGTTATGGCCACTACGAGTTCCTAGTCATGCCATTCGGGTTGACCAACGCACCAGCGGTATTCATGGACCTCATGAACCGTGTGTGCAAACCGTATCTCGACAATTTTGTCATCGTGTTTATCGATGACATCCTGATTTATTCTAAGAGAAAGGAGGACCACGAGCGGCACTTGCGTCTTATCCTAGAACTCCTGAGAAAGGAACAACTCTACGCAAAATTCTCTAAGTGTGACTTCTGGATTCGAGAAGTACACTTCCTCGGCCAAATTGTTAATGAAGCAGGGATTCACGTGGATCCTGCTAAAATTGATGCTATCAGAAATTGGGCGGTACCAAAGAACCCTTCGGAGGTGCGACAATTTCTTGGTCTTGCTGGGTACTATCGCAAATTTATTAAAGACTTCTTGAAGATCGCTCAACCTCTCACTACACTAACCCAGAAAGGCATTGTTTATTCTTGGGGAACGAAGCAGGAGGATGCTTTCCAGCATCTAAAACAAAAACTCTGCAGTGCACCAATTCTGTCCTTACCCGAGGGTACCGAAGATTTCGTTATGTATTGCGATGCTTCTATCCAGGGTCTCGGTTGCGTGCTAATGCAGCGCGAGAAGGTGATAGCCTACGCTTCTCGGCAATTGAAGATTCATGAAAAGAATTACACGACTCACGACTTGGAGTTGGGAGCCGTGGTTTTAGCGTTAAAAATCTGGAGGCATTACTTGTACGGTACTAAATGCACTATTTATACCGACCACAAGAGCCTTCAGCACATCTTTGATCAAAAGGAATTGAATATGCGACAGCGTCGCTGGGTAGAACTTTTAAACGATTAAGATTGTGCAATCAAGTATCACCCAGGTAAAGCTAACGTGGTGGCTGATGCCCTTAGTCGAAAGGAAACGAAACCCAAGCGTGTCCGTGCTCTACAGCTCACCATCCATTCTAATCTTCCTGACCAGATCAGTTCTGAAGCGTTGAATGAGGAAAACCTTGAAGCTGAATAGCTGCGGGGCATGGAGAAACGACTTGTAGAGAGATCTGACGGTATTTGTTACTTCATGGAACGGATATGGGTTCCTTTGTATGGTAACCTCTGAGAGCTTGTGATGGACGAAGCACACAAGTCCCATTATTCTGTTCATCCGGGGTCTGATAAGATGTATCAGTTCCTAAGAGTCTTATATTGGTGGCCGCAGATGAAAGCCCACATAGCGGTGGAAATGGGAGCAAATTGCTATGGATTTTGTCAAGGTGGAATATCAGAAACCGTCTGGATTGCTTCGACAACCAGAAATACCCATGTGGAAATGGGAGCAAATTGCTATGGATTTTGTCACTGGGCTGACTAGAACTCAAAGTGGAAATGATACCATTTGGGTAATTGTCGACCGTCTCACGAAATCTATGCACTTCCTCGCAATCAAGGAAACTGATAAGTTCTCTCAACTTGCTGGAATATACTTTAAAAAAGTGGTCTCTGGGCACGGGGTGCCAACCTCTATTATCTCTTATCGAGATCCGCATTTCATATCCGAATTATGGCAGTCGATGCACAAATCATTTGGCTCACGTCTGGACATGAGTACTGCTTATCACCCTCAGACTAATGGTCAAAGCGAGCAAACCATCCAGACACTTGAGGACATGCTGCGAGCATGTGTGATCGACTTTGGTAAAGGTTGGGAGAAACACTTGCCTTTGATAGAGTTCTCTTACAACAACAGTTACCATTCCAGCATCCAGGCAGCTCCGTTCGAAGCATTGTACGGACGAAAATGTCGTTCTCCTCTCTGTTGGGCTGAGGTCGGTGACAGCCAGATCACAGGTCCGGAACTTGTGCTTGAAACATCGGAGAAGATTGTCCAAATCCGAAATCGTATGGAGGCAGCGCGTGATCGCCAGAAAAGCTATGCTGATAAGCCTAGAAAACCTTTGGAATTCGCTGTTGGTGATCGTGTCATGTTGAAAGTCTCACCCTGGAAGGGTGTGGTGCGCTTTGGAAAGCGAGGCAAACTTAATCCGTGTTACGTTGGGCCATTCAAAATTCTGGAACGAATTGGTAAAGTGGCCTACAAGCTCGAGTTACCTATTGAGCTGGGTAATGTTCATAATGTCTTTCATGTTTCGCAACTAAAGAAGTGTTTGTCCGATGAAACATTCATGGTACCATTTCAAGAACTAAAAATTGACGACAAATTGCATTTTGTCGAAGAACCCATCGAAATTATGGATCGGGAAGTTAAGGTTCGTAAGCACAGTTGAATTTCAATCATGAGAGTTCGTTGGAACTCAAGACGTGGACCGGAGTTCACGTGGGAACGCGAAGACCAGATGAAGCTCAAGTACCCTCAACTGTTCGAAACTGCTAAACCAATTCCTGATGTGACCGGTGAATTTCGGGACGAAATTCCCTTTCAAGTTGGGGATGATGTGGCTCCCGAGGGAAATCCACGATCATCCTGAACTACCATTCCAGTCCTTATCACTGCTTGTCAAATTTCGGGACGATATTTCTTTCAAGTTGGGGATGATGTGACAACTCGTATTTCAGAAGCCTTTCTTTGTGTTTCGATGTAACTTGCATGTACGTTATTTGAATAATTGATGTGTTGATTGTAATTGAAAGTGTATGAGTTTGCTATGTATATAATGTATATGTGTTATGCGAAAGTTATGTTAACCCGATCACACAACACTTTGGATCGCACATTTGACTATCGATCACACTCTCCATCTTGTGAACTTTAGTTCTTGGCCCAAAACTCGTACAGTGCCCTACGGCCCAAAGCTAGGCCCAGCTCACTTAACATTGAGCGCATACACATGAGGGGTTGTGTATGGTTTTCATAATTGGCAAATCACACAAGCAATCAACCCTAGTTCTCTCGAGAACCGACGGCGACCATACTCCCTTCGAAGTCCCTTGTGGATCTTGGCACCAGTTCCTTCTTGTTCTAGCATTCATTCATACTCTACACACTCTCCCGGTTAGTGAGCATGCTCTTTATTCGAATTAGATTCAAGTGTGTTTTCCCTACGTGTTTCACTGCCATGTGCATCGTATGACATGATGTTATGATATTTGATTTCTATTATTGATGAATGTTCATACCTGAATTTGGATAGTGATAAGTAACATGTTAATGATTGGTGTGAATCAAATGATTAATGGATATGGAGTTAGAGGGTTGGTATGAATTACATTCGTGAAGATCATGAACTAGGGTTTCACAATGATTGAGGTTCGATTGTAACGGATTGGAAATAATCTGTTAATGTTTGGGTGTGTAAATTGATGTTGTTATTGTGCAATGATATTGATGATTGTGTTTATTATTGTTAATTAATCATAAAAGATACAATTAGGGCTTAAATGATTTCAGTGATGTGTAACGACTTTGATCCATAATTGGGGTGGGATGAATGGGAAATTATGTTGCCTAAAATTTAGGAAACAGTTGACTGATCCAACCACACAGTTGGATCGCACAATGGAATTGGGATCGCACAAGCCCGCCCCAATCGCACAAGTGATTGGGCTTCATGAATGGTTTGGGCCTTGCATGTTTAATAAGTCTGTTGGGCCGTGCATGGGTCGCACAAGTTGTGCGATCGGGAAGGGGGCCGCACAAGCTGTTTGCTGGGCCAGTCCGGTTGGGTCGGACCACACCTGAATCGCACAAAGGGATACGAGTCGCACTAGTGATTCTGGTCGCACAATATGAGACCAATCGCACAAGCCCTTTTGTGCCGTAAGTGACGCGGGTTTGTTATGTTGTTGGTGCATATGTCTGTCGACTTCGTCTTGTATCGAGTCATGTAATAGAATTGATAGACCAAGACACGTAGTATGAAAGAAACGTAAAACAGGGCAGAAACAGCAGGTTCACACAAGTGACCAGTTCGTGCAAACTGACCAATTTGTGTGAACTGGACTTGTCTGTTTGGTGCGAACTGGCCATCCCTATATATAGTGGATCTTGGTTCTTCATTTGTAACTTCTGATTCCGATAGTGAAGCTCTGCCGAAGTGTCGCCAAGTCTGTAAAACGTTGTGAAAACAATCTAATCAACATTTAATCTACTTCTAAGTGTAATTCAAGCTGTTACAACATCAATACGTCTGACTCCGCCTTTCGTATTGATCGAGAACTCTTCTGAACTTCTTGTTTGATCAATTCAACGATCCTACAAGTGGTATCAGAGCTCAGGAGAAAGAGTTCTTACCATTTCAGCTTGTTTTCACCGAAAATTCTGATTTCTACTCATTCTTTTAGACTTTTTCATCAAAATTACTAAGATTTTACGGATAAAATGGACTGATTTTGTGATATAACACGCGAAACACTGTTTTAATCAATCCTTGAAAAAATCAGAACCTAATTCAACTTAAAGCGTGATCAATTTTGACAAAAATCAACTGAAAACATGTCTGATTGTTCGAACTCAGATCGTGCGAAGTGACCCAGATCGCACCAAAGTGTCCAGGTCGTGTGAAGATTGATCCAGGTCATGCGAAGTGGGTCCAGTTTGCACGAGGTGATTCACATCGCATGGTTTGACCCAGATCGTACCAGGTCGTTTGGAGATAGTTCAGATCGTTTGGAGGTAGTTCAGTTCGCGTGGAAATTTGATCAGTCTGCACGAGTTGAACGTATCAGGTCTTTTGAACTCAGTTCGTACGGTTTGAGATATAACCGGGTCATTTGAGATTGAATACCAGTTCGCACGAAGTGAACTCCCAGTTCGCCCAAGATTATTCCAGGTCGCACCATGTCCAGATCGTTTGAACTGATTTAGATTGTTTGAACATTAGGTCAGGTCGTTTAAGATTGAATACCAGTTCGCACGGATTGAATTCCAGCTCGTTTGAACAATCAGTTTTAGTGAACTTTCAAAAACTGAAACATGGAAAACGAATTTTACAACGCATTTGCTACCCCGATCACTATGGCTCAGAATGTGAACTTAGAAAATGAAATGGGTATCATGAAAAAACCGCCTAAGCTCATGAGTATCGAGGAGTATAATGGATGGGAGGAACGTTTTGAAAATTGGGTTCAAGCGAATCATTTAGATGCATGGGAATGTGTTGAAGAACGGTATGTTGGACCGATTGATGAATACGGAGAGATTGTTGCAATTAAAGATTTAGATGACAAAGAGAGAAAGAAATACAAAAGTGAAAAGATGATGATCAGTATTTTGCAACAAGCCATTAAGGAAGACATCCTGATCTTATTGCAACACAACGGAACTGCTCACTCAATGTGGAAAGAACTAAAAACAAAGTTTGTTGGAAGTCAAGACATGATCAAGAACAAAAAATCGCTTTTGAAAAAAGAATTTGATCTATTTCGTGGATTAAAAACTGAAAATACCAAAACGATTATAGAAATATATTGCAATTTGTTGGTTAATATGAAGCGATTGGATATCAAGAAAGATAGAGAAGAGTGGGTTGAAAAGTTGGCCGATGCGTTACCACAAGATGTTTAGGGCACGTATCTTGTAATTCTGAAAAATAATGGTGAATTTGCGAATCTATCGCTGAGCAAGTTTATTGAAAAACTTGAAGTTCAAGACATGGAACAACGGAAGATGGAGAAAATGAAGAATTCTAATGGTGAACAGGACATTGGTCTGTACTACAAAGGAAGTACGAATGATAAAACCAACATTGCACCGAAGATCGAAACTGCATTTAACACAAACAGCTCTTCTAGAGGGTCATCTCAAGGATCAAACAACAATAATAGATTCTCGTCATATCCATCATTTGATCCAAATTTTTCAGCAACCAGTAATGGCCAAGTACTACAATGCAACATTGCATTACATCTTCAGAATGGTCAGAATTTCTCAGAAGAGGTTGCGAAAGGTCATATGTCTTTATTGGTGACTGTGTTAGAATCTTATGAAAGTTTGGTAGCCGGAAAGATTGGTAATCCAATGTTGACCAAAGAGGATTACGATCAGATTGATGCAGAAGAGATGGAACTCATGGATATAAAGTGGTGTATGGCTAGTGTGTTGAGAATGTTGGTACACTGAATGTCTGATGACTACGTCTGAATTAAGTCTTAGGTCTAGATAGGTTAGTTTGGAGCTCGGAAATGAAATAGTGATTTTAGATTGTAATTCCGCCCCAAATGACACTTGTGTCATTTGGAGTGGAATCAGGATTTTATGTAAAAATGTTAATTCCGCTCCTAGAGGTCTAAGAAGTTGATTCCGCTCCTGAGGTAACTTGTTGATTCCACTCCTGTGATTCCGCTCCTGATGTATCATGTCATTTGGGGTGGAATCAGATCTACTATAAATAGGTGAGTGTCGATCTCATTTAGAACTTTTGGAGCGGAATCTGGTCATAGTGTTGGTGACGAAACTCTGTCAAAATTAAGTCAGAAACACATGTAAACATTGGAAATTGATAATATAAAGAAGTTAAAAGGATCTAAGAGCTGTTATGACTTTGTATACGTTGATTCCGCCTTCGTATTCGAAGATGAACTGCTTTACTGACATTTAGGGTCACGCATCCGGGTCCAACAAGTGGTATCAGAGCTCAGGACGAGGAGTTCATACCATAGCAGCTTGATTCTATCAGAATTTCTTACTTCTACTCACTTCTTTTTATATTTTTCTGAACTGGACGAGTTCCAACGGTCGGAATGGATTGATTTTCGAGTATTGTATGTAAAACATAGTGTTAATAAACCCTAGAAAGAATCAGTTTAAAATTCGGAGTAAAAATGGTAAAAACAACCTAAAAACCTGATTCCGCTCTTGACGTTTTTCGCTGATTTCGCCCTAAAAGTTAATTCCGCTCTTAAAGACATAATTCTGATTCCACTCCAAAGTAAAATTCTGATTCCACTCCAAAGTAAAATTCTGATTCCACTCCAAAGTGTTAATTTCTAATTCCACTCCAAAGTGCTAATTTCTGATTCCACTCCAAAGAGCAAATTTGTGATTCCACTCCAAAAGTGATTTCGCTCGAACTTGCTGTATTTTCAAAACTTTGAAAAATTTTCTAAGTGTTTTGTTGATTTTGCAGGTGATTCGAGGAGATTTACAAGGTGCAAATACCAAGAAATCAAAATGTTTGACGAAAAGGAAAACAAGAATCTTGAAAATTTAAATGATTGGCCTTGTGAATCTTGGTGTGGGAGATTAGGTGATAAGGATGTTTATGTTAAAAGATTCGAAAATTTGTTGTGTATGAAGAATGAATCAGTGGAGAAGTTGGTAAAACGATTTGATGAGTTAGTTTACAAGTTAGAAAGACATGGGATATATTTTTCAAAGGATGAACAAATTTCAAGATTTGTTAATGCTTTACCTTTGGAATGGGATAAATTCGTGAATGAACTGAAACGGGATTCTAGTTTATCACGCTTTGATTTAAGAAGTTTCATCAATACAAGAACAAATCATAGGCATCATGAAGATTCAAGAAAAAGGAAGTTATTGGATGAAATAAAAGAAGAATCAGAAAAGATAAATTTGGATGTAATCATTGAAATAAGAAAACGAATCAATGTGTGTCTTGCAGCAAAAAATGTTATGAGATACGATATTAAGGGGGGTTGTTATATTGATGAAAATATGAATCCTCTTGATTTTGTTAAAATTTTCTGTGCAGGAACATACAAGATGGAAACAAAGAAAGAAGCTGCTGTTGAAAAGATGAATAAAAAAATGCTCAAATTGTGATAAATTTGGAGTAGACAATGTCAATCTCTTGAAAGATGTGGAGAATTTGACATTGGAAAACAAAGCTTTGAAAGATGGGAAGAAAGCTGACGATGAACAGATTCTGGAGTTGCGCTTGAATTGTGAAAAACTTAGATCTGAAAATGACAAACTTTTGAAGAATGTTGAGAGTTTATCATTAGAAAACAAAAAATTTAAAGAAAAAGAAAAGGATTTTCAAAGTCAAATGAAGGTTTTAGAAGATGAAAAGTCTGTTATTTTGAACAATAATCTTGAAAAATAGATTGAAATAAATTCTCATCTTCAAAAAATCATTCGATTTGAAAATGAAGCTGAAATTGCTCGGAACAAAATTACTGAGTTAGAGAATAAATTGAAAGGTTTTGTGACTTCGGCACCATATGTGTGTCCAAAACCGGTCAATTCTGTTCCAATAAGTGACAATGTCACAAATTTTGACAAAGTCAAAATTGAGGATTGTGATGAAATATCTGATGATGAAAAAGAAAAGAAAAGAAAAATATTTTTAGATTTACAAGAAAAATTTAAAAATACTATTTTGCAATCTACTGAAACAGGTGAATGTTCTAAACAAAAACCTGTTAAGAAGAGTGTAGAACAGAAACAAAAAGATAAAAATTTGAAAAATCCTAAAAATGAAAATAAAAGCTCATCAGATAAGTCATCTAATCATTATCAAAAATCACAAAAATCTAAAAATGAAAACTCACAAAATGTTGGTAATAAGTGGTGCAGGTTTGACCACAGTGCTCAAAAGCCAAATCCAGCATTGAAGAGGAGAAATGATTATAACCAAGCCAAACAATGTTATGATCTAAGCATATGGTGTGAAAGTGGTGAATGGTACGATAACAGAGTGTGCTACACCTGTGGTGTGAGAGGACACATTGCTGTTAACTGCCAAAATTGGAGTTATGAGACAAGAAGATGCTATAATTGTCATATCAGAGGACATATTGCCAGAGATTGCCCAAGGAGATCAATGGGAAGATCGAGGGTTGAATCTCAAAGAATGGTAAAGAAACCAGTCAACGTCAAGCCCAAAGAACAGAAGGTTCAAGAACCTAGAGTTCAAGAAAAGAAAGTGAAGCTTTCTCAGGGGCAGAAAGACAGACTGAGGAAGAAGAGGAAGAAGGCAAGAGAATATCTGGAGAAAATTTTGTCTTCGGGTTCACCGGACAGATTAAATAAAAGTTCTGATGAATCAACTCACTCGACTGCAAAGCCAAGTAAATTGAATTCTTCAGATGCAAATCTGAGGACAAAAGAGAAAAAGGAGAAGAAGAAAATGGTTGGCGATGAATCTGATGTGTCAAAGTCAGACAAGCCACCATCAGGCAATGAATCTGACAGGTCAAAGTCAGACAAGCCATGTGCAGGCAATGATTCTGGTTCATCAAAGCCAGAGGAGCCTAGTGTTGAGGTAAAAAAGGAGAATTCGGGTTTAACAAGGGATGATGCAAATTATCCACCATTGTTGAACAAGAATTCAAAATCACCCAAGGCTGGTCAGGCTTGGGTGAATCTTTTCAAATAGCCGGAGCTTCCAGGTTGGTAAGTGTGAAGCAGGTATCGGCATCATTCTTGAGAAATTCACAGGATGGTAACTGTGATATTTCGACTTACATGTGGTAAATCAGGGACATTAAGTTGTACTTGATTTCCTACAAGTGTTTGTGTTGATAGAATCTTGAACTGTTAAATCTTTCAAAATGGTTAAAGGAGAACAAAGTGATGAAGTAATCCCCTAACCAACAAGTGGTTTGTTAATTCAACAAAACTAATTTTCCGGAAAAACCATTTGATTAAAACAAACTTAAGTGTTTTGAAATCATAATGGGAAAATAGTTTGTTGACAGGGCGAGTTCTGATTGTTTATGCCAGGTGAATGGCGAATTGAAGCGATTTGATATCAGTTTGTCACGTTTCTTGTACAGTTTGTTTCAAATGTTCCCAGAAAATCAAAATTGAAACATATTTTGATTTTAGGGGGAGAAAAAATTTAAAAAAATAGAAAATTTGAAAATGTCAAAAACATTGAATTAGCAAAAATGAGTTTTGTTGTGAAAAAGAGGAAATGATAGTAAATCAGTGAATTGTCACAGCATGCTAAGGATATGAAATGTCAAATGTGATAAACGGACTCACTAAAGATGTGACGATAGGCTCAGCTAGACTAGTAGTTTTGCGATAACGATACAAACATAAATGAAAAAGCCTAGTTCTAGTGGGAAACATGGTCAAAAGCATAGTACTTGGTTTTGTCCTTCGTGATTGTGTACCTACTCAGTAATCGCTGAATGTCGAAAGACATAAAAACCGGTCAGTTTGTGAACTTTCACAACTTGCTGAAAAGTCACTGTGATTTTGTGCATTTCATTTTGCAAATACTTAAACTTGTTTTATTTCTTTATTTTGTTTAAGCATCGGACATCCTCTGCGTATACGTGAGTATCGACCTGGATGTTGTTGCCTAAACGTTCTGCTTTATTTTCTTTGGTGTTTCGTTTAAGCTTTGGATCACCTCTGCGTATACGGGAGTATCGACCTGGTGGTTAAAGCCTAAACAACTTCAACTTGTTTTATTTTTCTTATTTTGTTTAAACATTGGACTTTCTCTGTGTATACGGAAGTATCGACCTGATTGTTAATGTTTAAACATTCTGCTTTGTTTTTCGCATAAATCATAGTTGATAAAAGTTTAAAGGCATTACTTGAGTCAGTGTATTGCATAATGAGGGGATATGCTGAGATTGTGGGGTCCATAAGAATTTAGTGCAAAATTAATATACCTTAACGTATCGGTAAGCATTTCGAAAGTTTTTAGATTGAGTTTAAGAGGACAACTATATCGTCAGTCTATGTGAATCGTTTAGAGCTTAAAATGATTAAAGCTTAACGGTGCTAGTGATTGGTTTCATGAACTGATATGATCCTCTTACACAAACTCACAAAAATATTGTTTGTATATATTTGTTTACTGCTTTTTATTCAAAACAAAAAAATCCAAAAAGATTTTCGGAGTGTTTTAGCATAAAGTTTTGAAAAATACAAAAAGATTTTCGACAACTGATGTTGAAGAGCTGATATTCAAAATTCCAAGTGCTAAACATGATGAATTGGGTTGGGAAAATATGTTGAAAACTTTGATTGTCATATACAAATGTTTTGAAAGACTGTGTGGTTAGTTTATCAAGGTCATTCATTTGAACTTGATGTAACTAGTATGATTGATTGTATATATGATGTCTACCAGTAAGTTTATTAAATTCAAATGTTATAAATTTGTGAAACTTATGGTGAGGTAGAGGATGTGCAGGGTAACAGGTTTTGGACTTCATCATTCCCATGGAAGTTAAATGTCAAAGCTTGAACCAGATCAAGACTTCAGATTCTAGCATATTGAGAGAGGGAGACTGTGAAAGGGGGAGTCTGGATCAACAGTCAAAGGGAAGTCTGAAGATGGAGTTAGGACAAGACCCTGAACATGTGAAGATAGATTGCTTATGATGTGAAGACAGAGAGTTGGAGAGAAGACCAAGACTGAAGACTCAAGGCCAAAGACTTCGTCAACATCCAAGGGGGAGTCTGTTGGTACACTGAATGTCTGATGACTACGTCTGAATTGAGTCTTAGGTCTAGATAGGTTAGTTTGGAGCTCGGAAATGAAATAGTGATTTTAGATTGTAATTCCGCCGTCATTTGGAGTGGAATCAGGATTTTATGTAAAAATGTTAATTCCGCTCCTAGAGGTCTAAGAAGTTGATTCCGCTCCTGAGGTAACTTGTTGATTCCACTCCTGTGATTCCGCTCCTGATGTATCATGTCATTTGGGGTGGAATCAGATCTACTATAAATAGGTGAGTGTCGATCTCATTTAGAACTTTTGGAGCGGAATCTGGTCATAGTGTTGGTGACGAAACTCTGTCAAAATTAAGTCAGAAACACATGTAAACATTGGAAATTGATAATATAAAGAAGTTAAAAGGATCTGAGAGCTGTTATGACTTTGTATACGTTGATTCCGCCTTCGTATTCGAAGATGAACTGCTTTACTGACATTTAGGGTCACGCATCCGGGTCCAACAGAGAAGAGCTGAGAAGTTTAAACAGATCACTGGAAGAGATGATTTCCGTGATGCTGCAACTTCACCTTTAGATTTTGATAAATCTAAAGTTACTTGCTTTCGTTGCAGGGAGAAGGGGCAATTTAAACGAGAATGCACAAATCGCGAAGCAAGTGGAGCTCAAAATCCATTCGGCAACAATGATTATCATCGAAAAGCGATTTATCATCAAGTTGCTCCGCATCAACAACAACCGCCACAAACTTCACATGCTAGGAAGGAACTGATCGAAGAGCCATCAAAGAGAGTTTGTTATGGTCTGATAGATCAAGAAGATGAAAGGATTCCAGAAGCTTTTAATTGGGATAATTATGATCCTAATAGACCTTCAGTTTCTAAAGCATTTGTTGCTCAATTTTTTGAAGATTCAACTGCTGAAGATGAAATAGCGTATGCTTATTATGAATCTCAACAATACAGTCCTAAAAAGAAAGAAGAAGAACTAGTTTCAATGGAAAAGGCTTCAGAAAAAGCACCAATCTTTGATCACTCATCTGATGAAGAGAGTGATGATGACAGTGAAGAAATTCGAAAACTTGAATATTATAAAAGAAAATTTTCATCTGATAAGGATAATTTGTGTTTTGCAGATAAAATGGAAGAGATCAAAGAAAGACAAGCTGCGAAAGAGAAAAACATAAGGCAGCAATTGCTGAAGAAAAGATTAAACCTAAGGAAAATGTTCAAGTAGTAAAGAAGCAGGTTAAAGAAATTCCAGCTATCAAGGTTGAGAAGAAAGCATATACTGAAAAGATAGCTGAGAAATGTGAAAATTGTGATACTGTTAAAAGGCATAGCAACAAATTGATTCATAACATGAACAGATTGAAAGAATCTTATGATGTTTTAAACAAAGCTATGAATCAGTACAACAAGTCAAGCAATGAACAAATGATAGCTATGAAGACACTCAATGGAGCGTTCATGACGAAGCAGAAAATCATCAATCAGTACATTGAGAAATGTGCTGAACTTGAGAAAAAATTAGAAACTCAAAGGATAGAAACTAAGAGGGTAAACAGGTTATTGAAAAGTTATTCATGTGCTTCTTATGTGATTAACAGGATTTACCCTACAGTAGAAGGAATGAAAGCGTTTGAAGAGGAGAAACTTGAAGTAAAGGATACTGGTAAGAAACATAGTACCAATTATACAAAGTGTCCACCTCCGCTTGAAGAAGGATATTCTCCACGAAATCCTAATTCAGAAAGAGTCAAAAAGGCAACCAATTTAAAGTGGGAATCTGAACCTTCAGATGGATTGCCAGATAATATTGATGTCACATTCACATCGTCTGACACTGATCATGAGTCTGAGTTAATAAAGAAAGTGGTCGATCAGGTGTTGGATAAGGATGAGGAGTCAGAGTCAAAGTCTGAATCTAAGAGTTCAAGCTCATCAGACAAAAGCTCGAGTTCACCAGTCAAAAGGGTTTACAATAAAGATTTTCTGATGTATCAAAATAATTTGAATGACGAAACATTCAAAGTAGCATATACTTTGAATGATTCTGACAAATTATATTCTGATGAAGAATTTCCAATAAGAGGTGTTAAAACTGAAATGATTAAAAAGGTTTTCGAATTAACAGAAATTAATATTTCTGAAATAAAAGATAAAAATCTTTCTGAAAAACCTAAACAATACACTTCAAGAGTTCAACAAAGGTTAAACAAGAAAAAAGGTTTTGGTCCAAATCATCATAAGAAACCAAATCACAAAAATAATTTCAAAAAGAAAGGATTAGGTTTTATTCCAAAAGAAGATGAAAAATATGTTAAAGATTTTAAATCGAAAGTTGTTTTTGTATCAGGAACATCTTCTGAAGAAGAAAAAGAGAATTTGTTCAGAAAGCAGACGAACAAAGAATTCCTTGCTAAGAAGCAAGAGGGAATGAAGAATGATGTTGCTCAGAAGAAGGAAATGAGAACCTGTTATCAGTGTAAAAAATTGGACACATTGCATGGAACTGTCCAAAGGCAACCCAAACAAAACAGGGAGTCTCTGAAAAATTAAAAGAAAAGTTGGTTGATAATGAACCACCAACCGAACAATTTAAAGTGTTCAAAAATTCAAAATTTGAGGTTGGTGAGAGTTCAAAAAGTTTTTACAAAAAAAGAGTGAATCTTAACAATCAAAAGTGGGTTGTTAAGAAATCAGAAGCACTTTCTGGCGATGAATCTGATTCGTCAAAGTCAGAGGAGCCACAAGTTGAGCTAAAAAGTGATAATTCCGTTCCGTCAATGGATGATGTCAACTTTCCACCATTGCAGACTGACAATTTAAAACAAAAAGTTGGAAAAGTTGAGATTTCAAATCAATTCTTTTCTGAAAAGAAAGAATTTGATGTTGAAAAAGCCTTTAACCCTAATGTTCTAAATATTTTTGAAAAAATGGTTGACGGGAAGGTCAAAGGGGTAAAGGAATTCTATCAAAATAATAAGAAAGGAAAGAAACGGAGTGATGATGACTCGGAATCACCCAAGGACCGTCAAGCTTGGGTGAATCTCTTTAACTGAAAATCCTGACTTGCCGGAGCTCCCAAGTTGGTAATCGTGGAGCATGAATCGGCATCATTCTTGAAAATGTTTTTGTGAAAAACTTACAACTGGTATGATTCTTGAAAAATGTCAAAGTGATAATTTTTACAAGTGGTTGAAAGAACAATGTGATGAAACCCCATGTTTTTGAATTGACAAACTAAATTAATTTTCCGGAAAAACCATTTTGATTAAAACAAACTTAAGTGTTTTGAAATCATAATGGGAAAATAGTTTGTAGTCAGGGGGAGTTCTGATTATTTAAGCCAAGAGGATGGCAAATTCAAGCAATTCACATCAGTTTGTCACTTTATTTGTACAGTTTATTGCGTTTATTTTCAAATTTCCCCAGAAAATCAAAAATTGAAACATATTTTTGATTTTACGGGGAGTAAAAATTTAGAAATTTCAAAAATTTGAAAAATCCAAAAACATGATAAAATCTAAAAAACCAAAAACATCGAAAAATCAAAAATGAGTTTTGTTGTAAAAAAGAGGAAATGATAGTACATCAGTAGATAAACGGTATCACTGATGATATGCCAGTAGGTTTTCGCACGCTTAGTATATTGTTTTCGAGATATAAACCTAAATATCAATACTTACTTATTTCGTGGGGAACATCTCTCGGATATATAGGTAACCCCTGAAATCTTGTTTGAAGGGCTTTCTATTTCTGACATACTAGGTCTTTGTGCGTGATGATATCTGGGGTATTATATCAGGACTTCTGATTTTGCGGGAGCAATAGCCTAGTCCTCGTATAATACTTTGCATTGCTTTAATCATAAAGCCCACCCTCAGCATAAAAAATGATGAAACATTGAAAAATGCTAATCATGTGGTGTTGAAAAGAAGATCCCCAAGGGGGACACACCTAAAGTCGAGCCATCATCTCTCTGATTGAACGGAAGTTCTAGCCTGAGCTCTCATGGTCTCGCATTTACCCATTTACAGATATCATTAGTGTACATTCACCTGTAAGACTGAATATAGGAGTCTGGATACGGGAGTATATTCTGAGGTGGGACACGCGAATAAGTTAAGTCCTTAAAACACTAATCTCGTATCTTGAATCGATTGAACTTTGTGTGAAAATTTAAGTGGATCAGTATACTGACAATCTAAGTGAATCGTTTAGAACATAAAGTGTTTAAAGCTCAATGGTGCTAGTGATTTGTCAAAAACTGATATGATCCTCTTACACAAACTCACAAAAGATGTCTGCATATAGTTTATTTCTCAAAATCTTAAAAATCTAAAAAGAATGTGTTTTAGCATAAAATTTTTGAAAAATCAAAAAGATTTTATTTCATCTTATTTTCGACAACTGATGTTGGAAAGCTGATTTTTAAAATTCCAATTGCTGAACATGATGGACAACAGGTTTGGGAGAGTTTGTTTGAAAATATAAATGAATTTGAAATAATTAAATGGTTTCAAATTAATGAAATGTCAAATTTGAATGTTTCGAATACAAGTGGTAAGCAGGGCTTAAAATTGTTATAAATAAAATGAAATTTATTTTTGGGAAGAGTTTGTGCAGATAGTGAATTCCAGACTGCGATCCCAGCTTGTCGAAAGGGGGAGTCTGAAGATGATAAGAGCCAGTTTACGATTCTGGAATAGTGCTCGAGATAGAAGCTGCTGATGCTGATGAGTTAAAGGAATCAAGAGATCTGATCAAGAGAATTTGAAGAGTCAGATTGAGATTTTGGAAGAGAAGTTAGAGATTGATGAGGATGCTTACAGAGAAAGATACTTTGGAAGAGAGCGAGAAGACTGATCAAGACTGAAGACTCGTACCGAAGACTCGTCAACATCCAAGGGGGAGTTTGTAGGTGCATATGTCTGTCGACTTCGTCTTGTATCGAGTCATGTAATAGAATTGATAGACCAAGACACGTAGTACGAAAGAAACGGAAAACAGGGCAGAAACAGCAGGTTCACACGAAGTGACCGGTTCGTGCGAACTGGCCAGTTTGTGCGAACTGGACTTGTCTGTTTGGTGCGAACTGGCCATCCCTATATATAGTGGATCTTGGTTCTTCATTTGTAACTTCTGATTCCGGTAGCGAAGCTCTGCCGAAGTGTCGCCAAGTCTGTAAAACGTTGTGAAATCAATCTAATCGACATTTAATTTACTTCTAAGTGTAATTCAAGTTGTTACAACATCAATACATCTGATTCCGCCTTTTGTATTGATCGAGAACTCTTCTGAACGTCTCGTTTGATCGATTCAACGATCCTACTTATGTTAAATGGGCCGCATGGTATTGGGTCAGTTTATGTTCTATATGTTGTATATATGTGTGGGATGTTAAACATGTGGGCTTATTGTATAATGCTAGACTATGTGCATGGATACGTAATTGGCATGCAAACTGATTGAGCATGTGTAAATGTTATAGGATTTGATTGATTAACTTGAACGTGTAACTTGTCTTACCGAGCAAATCTAAGGTGAGTTCATTGCTCTTTTTCAAGCATGCTTCCCAGGGAGGGACATCTGGTAAATATTTCGGGGAGGAATATTGGGTAAATGGGTTTAACTGGAACGTTAAACTTGGGATGTTTGTTAATACACTCATATCTATCACTTAAGTCCCATCATATACTGAATTAGTTACCGGGGAGGCAACGGGGTTATTAGTTGATAGCGCTATTAGGTTTGGCACCCTCACACCATACCGGGGAGGACGGGCGTGAACTAATCACCTTAACCACTTGACAAATGTTTGATAGAGCATTGGGGAAGGGTAAATAATCTGGAGCCATCTTGCGGTAATCGAGTTATTAACAACATTGTATTTTGAAACGCTTTAAATCCTTACTGGGTAACTACACGTTTTAACAAACTTTAAACTAGCCAGCGTCATGATGATACACTTGTCTGCATGCTTGCAGGACGTTAGGTACCGAGACTTGGAACTTGCTAACTGGGAGTGCTGGAGTGTTCATGGGTCGAGTCCCCTGGTTACACAAGACATGTTTATTTGTTTCGTACACTGGTCATGAAACAATTGAATAACTATTTATTAATTTTTTTTGCTTCCGCTGAACGTACTAATTTATGTTATGTTATGGAAATGCTTTAAGTAATAAATGGAAACTTTTATTTAATATCTTGCTATAGTTCCATGTGATTAGTGGCTGGATCCTGGTACATCACACTTCCTGCGGGGTTTCCACGTGTGGTATTTTTGGGGGTGTGACAGAAAGAATCGCCGGTCAGCTGGAAGAGTTAACGGATAATAACAATGGGTTGAAAACCCGGTTTGGCAGAATATGGATTCCTAACTCATGTGGAGTCAAAAAGCTTCTACTCGACGAAGCGCACAAAAGCCGTTACTCCATCCATCTGGGAGCGACCAAGATGTACAACGACTTGAAACAAAATTACTGGTGGCCCGGAATGAAAAGGGATGTGGCTAAGTATGTTGAAAGATGTTTGACTTGTCTACAAGTCAAGGCGGAACACCAAAGACCCTATGGTAAGCTTCAGCCATTAGATATTCCAGTTTGGAAATGGGAACATATCACCATGGACCTATTGACCAAACTACCAAAGACCAACCGAGGATTTGATGCTATATGAGTAGTTGTTAATAGACTAACGAAAAGTGCTCACTTTATTCCTATACGTGAGACTTATACGTCAGAAAAGATGTCGGAGGTGTATACAAATGAGATAGTGGCACGCCACGGAGTACCGGTATCCATCGTGTCCGACAGGGATACCCGGTTTACTTCAAACTTCTGGCGGGATTTCCAGGATCAGATGGGAACGAAACTGTTTATTAGCACTGCATACCATCCTCAAACGGATGGCCAGAGTGAAAGAACGATACAGACACTAGAAGACATGCTGAGGGCGTGTATTATCGATTTCGGGGGCAGTTGGGATGTGTATTTACCGTTAGCAGAATTCTCTTATAACAACAGTTATCATGCCAGTATCGGCATGGCCCCGTATGAGATACTTGTAACATCCCGAAAATATAAACCTTTATTTATAAATACAATGTTTGTAATAAATAAAATGAACTAACTAGGAATGAAAATAACCTAGTTAGGGGAAAGTCTTGTAGTAACATGTTAGAGGATTAAAAACACCTAAAATAAAAACTTAATGATAGTTGGAGGGTTAAAGGTATCAAAATGGAAACTAATTATATTAAAACAAAAAAAATTAAACACCAAAAACACACTTGTGTGTGCTTAGTTCGAACAAAACACAGAGGGGGCGACCAAGACTTCTCCAAACCCTAGTGTTTGCTATTTGATCAAAATTGAAGGCTAAATTATGTTCCAAATCGAAATCCAAGCACAGAATAGTGATCTCCTCACTAAAGGGATCATAAGGTATGTAAAATCTCATTGAATGATTCCATCTAAAATTCTGGATGAACACATGAAATTCGAAATTAGTGTTGCATGATTGTTGTTTGAATGGATTTAGAATGAAATTATGACTAGGAATAAACCCTAGTCAATTACTTGTTGAAACTTTGCTTATTACTTGTGAAACTCATAATAACCAATGAAGGTGTTAAGTGGGTTATGTAGAAGTATGTTAAACATTAGGATTATGATTGTTATTCTAGTGTAATTCGAGTTCTATGAAGTGATTTCAGAATGTGATGTGCCAAATTTACATGAACTTGCTTAATTGATGATTAATTTTGGCTACATAATTAGTCATGAGCTTGATTGTAAACTTCCAGAAATTATGCCCTTTAGGTGTTCGTAGAAATGCCTAAAAGAAAGCCTAATGTTGAAAATTTGATTTAAAAACGCATACTTGTATATTTTGGCGAATTATGCGTGGAATGTTAAGAAAAGAGCTCTAAACAATTAGTGCTTGAACTCTATAGGAAAGGAAACCGGAACGTCGAGCGGACAAGCCGGTGGTGACGCACGTTTGAAAGGAGCGCTTTAAAGGTATGTAACCTTGTTCCGTTACATTGTGTTAATTGGAAATTATGATCATTTGAAATTATGTTTTTATGAAAACATAGCGTTAGTAGAAGTCACGAAGATCACTATTAGTTAAACGAGTCAAAAACTTGATTAGAAAATGTTTGGTAATCATTGAAAGTGGAGGATTCCATAAATGAGCCAAACGGGTCAAATAATTGTCTAGTAGGTATTACGGAAGTGATTAAATATCACTTAGCGATCGTAGATCACGAAGGCGTAAAACCATGAAATGGGTAATGACACGCCGATGATCACAAGCCCATGGAATGGGTATATATGCCTAAAGTCCCAATTTATGAGTAACATAAATTTGATGCAAAACTATGCTGGTCGAACAAATACAATAGGAATTTATAGACTTTCAATCCGTAAACTCAAATTTTGATATGAAAATCATGTTAGATGCGTTGGTAATTTAATTTCGGACGCGTAGGAAAAAGAATCACCTAAAACGGACACTTAGATAGAAAGTTATGCAAGTTTGAAGTTGGAATTGTGAAAAACGGAGCTGGGCAGGAAATGCAGGTCTCAAACCTGCACCTGCTGGAAAACTGCTTCCCCCGCGGCACGCGACAGGGAACATCAAACCCTGCGCGACACGTGGGAGTGCTCGCGGGGCGCGACATATTCAAGTGAATCTGTCGCGTGGCGCGAAAGACTAAGTTTCGAAAATTTTTATTTTTTTTTTCTAATTTTTGATATTAGAACTTGTTTATATGTGTTTTAACATTGTCAAAACTAACATTTGATGTGGTTTTGACATTAGGTGATGTTGGTCTCACTCTGGATGGCGATCAAGCATGAAAGCAAGAACCGAACACATCGTTTTGAAGCTTCCGCGTTTATCAAACCTTGTTGTAGACAATGTTCCTTTTGTAAAGACTTAACTTATCGTTTATGATGTTTTAAACTAGTTAGTTAGTTAACTAGAACACAATTACTATGTATGCAAACTTGCTATTTTGTTTAACATTTATAATGATGCTTTTATTATAAAAATGCGTATTTTATGTTAAAAACTTAATTAAGTGAGACGGGTGTTACATTTAACAGTTCACAAATACCCACTGTTCGAATGGCCATCCGTCCGGATGACCATCTGATCCGATGGAGCCCATCTGTTCGAATGGTCATCCGTCCGGATGACCATCCGTCCGGATGACCATCCGTCCGGATGACTATCCGCTCAGGCTGATCCAGCGCTCCCTTCAATCAAATCTAATAGTGTTTGGTTCTAAGCACCCACTGTGAGTATACTCGATCCCTTTTTGTTTTAAACACTTTTGGGATGCAACATGTATTCTATATCAAGACACTTGACACTTGAAACTTATTTGAAACATACTCTATCCGCATTAAACATGAAACATGAAACTTGTGTACTTGAGACTTTTATGCTATGTGAACGTTTAATCCTTGTGTGTAGTTCCACCTTAACAATTATAGCGCTATAGAAGTAACGCCCGCCCCCTTGAGTCTTGGGGTATTGTTAGGATGAGACATATTAACCTCCCGTTAGTCTTTGGGAAAGGCACTTTATTGCGTTGGGAACTTGGGCTATCACTTGGACTGCGTTAACTAGCATGGTGAAACTTATTATATGTTTTCATGTTGGATATGAGTTCTTAAACTATTATGCTACGTATTCAAAATTGTATGCTCGCCAACATTTTTGTTGATTGTATTTTAATACATGTTGCAGGTTGATAGTAGCTGGGAATCAAGAAAACAAGCTAGGATGATGCTTAGAAACACATCTTAGTTAATCAGATAATTTTAACAGTATTTGAATCGTTATGTTATGTTGATACTTGTTGTGGTTTATGTTTGACACTCTAGACTTATTTTATGAAATTTTGATTAAACTATATCGAAACAATTAGTGTTGTGGATTCTCTTGAGCAATCTGACTCGCTTAGTGTCGCGCCCTAATGTTTCCGCCATCGGTTGGGGTGTGACATGTCCTCAATCTAAATTAATTCAAAAGGGTAAACAAGTAATTTTCTTATTGATTTAATTAATTGATAACCTTCCATAACCGTCACCCTTAATTATAGGAATACGAATTAAGAATTAATCTACGAATTTGTGTCAACTCGTTCATCAATTATTAATTCTGAAGATCACAGAATAAAAATTTATAGAGTGTTATATAGTGATGGATGCAGAATGAATGTTTTTATATAACACTACAAATCTCTATAAAACACTATGAATAGCATATAACACCACATAACCCTTTTATAACTCTATATAACACTACAACATTATATATAACACTGCAACCACCATTCAGAACTGCATAGTGTTATATGATGGATGTCTAGTGTTATATAGTATTATATGATGGATGTATAGTGTTATATAGTGTTATTTGATGTTATATGATGTTATATAGTGTTATTTAGAGTTATATAGTGTTATAATGTTATATTTTTCTGATAGCATATCTATGATAGATGTATAGTGTTATATATTGTTATATAGTGTTATATGGTGTTATATGGTGTTACATAGTGTTATATGATGGACGTATAGTGTTTTATATTTCTTGTAGCAGTTACATATTTCTGGATTTTTTAGAATGTCCGGATTTTAGAATAAGTTTAAAATTGAATCACTAGAATTTAGGAGTGAATCGCTAGAATTTAGGAGAGGTTACCTAATTTGAAACATATACAAAGACACTATTATCCCTACAATTCTCAAATCAATCCAAATAATTAAAACACAATTTATAATTTGGTCCCTATTGATCTCAACCATTAAATCAAAGATTTAATGGTTTAAAACACTTCTTACACTTTAGACACTTTGTACACAATCCCCACCCTATATACGTGTGTATATTTTATCATTTAGTATACAAAATTACATTTATTCAAACCGTGCAATAAGTGAGGTTTCTAAAGATATATTGTTTTATTATTTAGTATATAAAATTTATTTATTCAATCCGTGTAATACACAGGGTTATAATCCTTAAATTTAAATTGTTAATTTAAGAGATTTTTAAGTAGCCAAATTATTTATCACCAAAACCAAACTTTGAGATAATATATTATTTATTTTTATTTTCATTATTAAAAAAAATTATTATTTTGATTTTATTACATAATTTTTAAACAAATTGTATATAACTTTCAATATTATTTGATATATAAAATTAGATTTATTACAGGGTTTTTTTTAAATATAATTTATATTTTATCAGTCAAATAGTTGTTTATTTATTTCTTGAATAACATGTTTGACGACTGTATTTTTTTCAATAATCATCTAATCACCATATCTATTGCGTACCGAGTATACCCATTAGTTTTTTTTAAATATGATTTTCTTATTATTTGGTGTACAAAATAATATTTATTCAATTCGTGTAATACACAGGGGTTTCTAAAGATATAACTTTTTTTTTATTATTTGGTAAACAATATTACATTTATTCAACCCGTGTAATACACATGGTTTTAAAGATATAATTTTTTTTTGGTATATAAAATTAGATATATTCAACCCGTACAATACATATGGTTCTTATAGATATAACTTTTTATTATTTGTTTTATTATTTAGTATATAAAATTCATTTATTCAACCCGTGTAATACACGGGGTTATAATCTAGTTGTCATATAAAATATGACGACGAAAAGAACTCACCCAAAATGTGTTGTATAACATTCTTTTTGCTGGATTTTTGTACTATATTTTTGTGTTAAATACCGTGCTGATTTTTTTGTCTTAATTTTTTTTTCTCAATTTTTTGTGCTGGATTTTTTATATTATATTTTTTTTTGTGCTGAATTTTTTGCGTACTATATTTTTTTTGTACTAGAATTTTTTGTGTTATATTTTTTATATTGGATTTTTTTGTACTAAATTTTTTTGTTGTATTCTTTAGAAAACAAAAAGAGTGCCACATATCATTTTCACACTTCTATTTATAAAAACCAAAATATTTTAGTTACAAAATGCCTTTCATCTCTACTTATAAAGAGTGACCCGTAAAAATCCTTTTTTAGGCTATTTATTCAGAATCCATAGTGGATCCTTTTCATGTATTAAAACCTATATAAATTAGCAAACTTTTTGTGCATAAGGACTTGTAAGTTGTGCTTTGGGTGTTTTTCAAAAAAAAACTTGATTTTTTTGTTTTAACCCAAAGGTTTGTACATTTTCCAATTTTAAACCTACATAATTTGTTTTTTTAACTTTAACCCAAAACTTTTCATTATTTGCAATTTAACTTCACAACTTTTATCACTTATACTTTTCATCTTTCGCAAATTTTCGTTTTACGTATAGTTCTAAAATTTTCGAGTTAATACGACGCAACGTGCATGTGTGGTTCAACGTTTTTACCTCTATTTTTCCATGTTTGACAGGTTCGTTGCAATACGCATATTATAGGTCGAGTCAGTGTTGGTTGTCGATGACGGTTGTGTGACATTAGTACTATTTGACACCGTTTTACGCCCCGTCGCAACGCGGGGTGTGCTTTGAGGATTTTTCAAAGAAAAAATTGTTATGCATATGGTTGTCGTAACGTTGGCTCTGGGGGTTTTCCAAAAAAAATTGATTTTTTTTACTTTTCACCAAAAAATATTTCATAAATTACTTTTAACCCAAAACTATTTGTTTTTTACTTTTAACCCAAAACTTTTTATCTTTTACAATCTATCCTCATAAATTTTTTTTACTTTCAACTTTGGTCCTTTATAGTTTTCATTTTTCGCAAATTTGCGCTCTATGCTTGGTTCTAAATTTTGTGACTTAACACATCACAGCGTGCGTCTTTGGCTTAACATTTTTACGTTTCGTTCTAAATTTTGCGAGTTAACACGACGCAACGTGCGTGTGTAGGTGAACGTTTTTACATCGTCTATTTTTACCCCGTTTGACAGGTTTAACATAACGTGTGGGTCGTAGATCGACTTAGTTATAAATAAAGAATCCCCGCCGCATTGCAGCGGGTCGTAATCCTAGTTGTATAAATAAACAAAGTAGACTCAAAATATTGTTCAATACTATACGTCATAATTTCTTCTGGACTGAAATAACACGTGGAGTACCCCTCGTGGCTCCCTTATAGTTTTGTAAATGACAATGAAAATTACAATAATGACCCCTGAACAAAAACCAAGTTGATAAAACCCCCTATAGTTTTGTAAATTGTGATGTCACCCTTTAAGTTACTTGTGGTAAGTGGGTAATTGTTAACAACAAAGGATGACTCTAAATCATTTATAATGTGATAAACCTTAATCAAACCGTTAAACCAACCAAAATACGAAAATGTCCGGTCCTATGAAATTGGAGCATCTAAGTGGTGAACCCATTAAAAAGATTTCTTGGATTTGTCGTTGTTTAAATGTCCCCATTTCATAAAATTTTGTACTTAATAGAGTTCCATAATGAACTTGTGATAAAATCACAAGGCTAGTTAATTTACAAAGTTTATTACTGAAAAACAAGATAAATATGTTTAATCAATGTTTAGGAGTTAAAGTTTATAAAAAGAAACTATTCATGCAAATTTCTGATATAGGCATATGATAATCAAAGCTTACTGATGTACAATACCTCCTCTTGTGTCTTGCTATTAAATGCATGTGACGAATTAAATAAAGTTGTTTCCAAAAAGATAATAAGTATTCTTATTTTAATATGAACAAAAATATAAGACATAAAATCCATCATTTTCTATGCTTTTATCTTTCTACATTTGTTGCATTTCTAGTCCATTTATTATCTTAAAAAAAAAAAAAAAAAACTATTATCACATTTATTTTCCTTCAAGACCAACAAGTTACACAAATGTAAATTCACAAAAAAGCATTTTGGTTGGAACTTGGGGTGGTAATTTACATTTACACCCTTAACTCCCACATGTGAATAAGCATTCTTCAGGGGCATTTTCGTCCACAAGACTTTATATTCTAGAAGAGTAGATCTTTCCCTTTTGGGACATTTCTTGTTTTTGTTTTGTTTTGTTTTGTTTATCTCCATCACAAGAAATTGTATTGCAGAAAGATTATTAATAAAAATAATAATAATAAAAAATGGAGAAACAAAAACTCAAGATTTTCTTTGATTATGACGTTTTCTTGAGAAAGGTAGCAGCTTTCGCTTAGATTTTAAGTGGGTCACTGTGTGTTCTGTGTGTGAGAGAGAGAAACAGAGCCAATTTTAGAGAGAGGTGTAGAACACATCAGGGACGCCTGTCAAATTGTGGTAAATCTTCACCGACTCGCAGTTTGTTCAAACCCCTTTTGTTTTCTTCATTTGATTTAGTCTCTTTTAGGGTTTATGTTACTTCAGTTTCTCTTCAATTCTGTTGTTGTTTGAAAGAAAACCCTAAATTGTTTGTTTTTAATTAGATAGATATATTGTTAATTACACTGTTTTATTGGATCTTGATGGCGTATGATCAGAATGCTTTGCCTAATAGTTTACGCCCGATTCATATTGCTAGAACACTGGCTGATGAGTCTCGAATCACTCCGGTAACGTTACCGAATTCGAATCCCCTCCCGCGGGAAGTGGCTGCCTCGGGTAGCCCAGGAACGGTGCCGGTGTACTACCCGTCGACAGCCCCGGCTGTTCCGGATTCCGGGTATGTTGGTTTAAGTTATGGGAATGTAGTTCCGGCCGTGGTTAATTGGTTGCCGCGTGCGCCGCCACCTGCGGCTGCAGTGGCGCCGGCGCCGGGTGTGAGTTTGGTTTCGGGTTATGGGTATGGAAACAGCGCTGGTTTAGGGCAGAGTGGGTATAATACGAATAATCTGAATTTAGCACCGAGTGGTGGTAGTAATGCGTCGGATCATGCTAGTGAGGAGAGTGGGGAGGATTCGGTTTCGGGGCGGAAAGTTAAGTTTTTGTGTAGTTACGGGGGGAGGATTTTGCCGAGACCGAGTGATGGGGTGCTTAGATATGTTGGTGGGGATACTAGGATTATTAGTGTTAGGAGAGATGTGGGGTTTAATGAGTTGATGCAGAAGATGTTTGATTCGTATGGACGGAATGTTGTTATCAAGTATCAGTTACCTGGAGAAGATCTTGATGCGCTTGTAAGCGTTTCGAGACTGGAGGATTTGGAGAATATGATGGATGAGTATGATAAGTTGGTTGAGAGATCTTCTGATGGTTCGGCTAAGTTGAGAGTGTTTTTGTTTTCGGACTTTGAATCATCTAGTGTCATCCGGTTTAAGGATTTGCAAGATAGTGGGCAGAAGTATGTGGAGGCAGTGAACGGGATTGGAGATAGTTTCAGTGGTGGTGGTGGTGGGGGCAGCGGCAGTGGTGGTATTGGTAGGAAGGGGAGCGGAGCGAGTGCTTCCTCTACCCAGAATTCGGAAGTGAGTGGCGGCGCTGAAGGCGGTGCTGATAGTACAGGACATTATCAAGGGGATGTGATTGGTCCGGCATTTGGCGGTTTCGTGTCGTCTCCTGGTGGCAGTTCTGCCACTGGCATTACTGTCGCTAAACCCGTTGCTGTTCCAGTGTCACCTTCTCAATCTGATCATGAATCCGAAATATTGGAAAGAACGGTCCCTGTTCATATACAACAACAGCGGCAATTTGGATATGATCTGCAACCGCCTGGAGCCGCCATTCAATCACCAGCACCGTATGTCCAGACTTATGTTGACCCCCGCCATGGGACCTTTAGCCGTTCTGAGTACATACAGATGCCACCACCACAAATGGGGTACCAATCTCAGATTACGGGCAGCATTGGCCCGGTCTACGCCCAACCGCAACTCCATAATAACGTCATTGGAATCGGAGTCACCCCACATCAGTATATCGCTCCTTCCTCACACGTCAGTTTCAGTCCGAACCCAAATCCAGTTCCGGTTCAAATTCCCACTCCAGCTCCAGTTCAAGCTCAACCTCCGGCTCAAGCTCCTCCTCAGTATGTGCAGCAGCGAGAGGTTGTAATGGAACATTTTCCCGGTGATCTAAGCTATTCTACGTATCAACCTCAAACGCAAATCTCTTCTCAAGTAATTCCCGGAGCTTATGGTTGGAATCAGGTTCCGGCCCAACAACAAGTGTTGTTTCCGGAGAGCCGGGTGCCCGCTCAACAATTGGTATACCCCGAGCCGGTGCCTAGATTTGATGGGTGTATCATGTGTCAAAAAGCATTGCCTCATGCGCATTCGGATACCTTGGCACAGGAGCGTAAAGAAAGTCCGAGATCAACAGTATCTGATGTGAATCCTGTTTATCAGAGTCTTAAATTTGAAGACACCAGAAGAATGATGCAACCTAACAGGGTTCCTGGTGATCCTGCTATACAGGTGTCAACTCCTTATGGTGTATTGGTCCAACAGTCTGCTGTCCCGATGCAATATCAAGTGAATCAGGAGCTGGTAGTTAATAAAGTTGTTAGCAGCGATTCGAACTCGGTTCGAGTTCCTTCACCGACATCAGACACTCAGGTCCATGAGTCTCCAAGGGAGTATGATAATCTGAGACAAATTGAAGCTAGAATGGAAGATTTACGACTACGTCCTCATGATGTTCTTGTCAACGCCGATCAGAGTAGCTTTCATGTAAAGAATCCACAAGACGAAATCTTGGAAAATAGACCCATGAATCTTGATAAATCCCAAATGGTTGTTGATCCAAATTACACTGCCTCGGAGGTTCCGTGGTTGCATGGCTTCCAATCAGTGGGGCCCGGTGGAGCAAGCAACATGGGTGTTAACGACCCGAGCCCTCCGTTTTCTGGTGGTGATTCAGCCCGTGAAGTGGAGACTGTGTTAATTGACCCCCTTAATCCATTTAACGGGGCTGTAGTTGAATCCCAAGATGGTGCAAACTCGCTTTTCAGCAACCAAGATCCTTGGATGTTACGACATGATTCGCAATTTCCGCCACCTCGACCCACCAAACTCATGCCGAAAAAGGAGGGTGTTGCCTCTAAGGAAGAATCACCTACGTCAGATGCGCTGATTGATGATGGACCTTACCAGACAACTGCTAATTCGGACTTGAATTTCGGTGTGGAACATGGTCTGTATTGTAGTTTCTTTCAAGTTATCTGTAGTTCTGTACTCTGGTATAGCGGTATGGATCATTGTACTTGTGTTTGCAGGTTCAGCAGAGGAGTTGATCAAACAAGAACTTCAGGCGGTTGCTGAGGGTGTGGCTGCTTCTGTTCTTCGTTCATCAACACCCACTCAACCCGACTTAAATAAACATAGCTCAGAAGCTAACCTGAGTGGTGAAGCTCAGAATAGTAACGCAGACGCGCAATCGGGAGTTGAAGTTGAGGTCCTTTGATTGTGTTATCCTTTTGTTACTGTCTAGGGACGTCACACGTTACATTTTTGGTCGATGTGGAAAAACGGGCCGGTTGGGTAATGGGTCAAACGGGCTCGATTTAACACGGGCAATTAAATTTTTAATAATATCTAAATTTTTGTAATAAAATGATTGAGGAGGTTTCTTTACTATCTTAATACATAATTGTGTTTCGTTCGTACAGGATCTGATAACAAAGATTCCAGAAAAGACAAATCTTGGGTTTCCCGTTTCAGATGGTCTGGGTTCTTTGCAGGTAAAGATTCGATCTTTATCGAATGTCCACCTTTATAACACATATCAGCTAATAAATTGTTCACCCTTTTCTTTTCAGATAATCAAGAACAGTGATCTTGAAGAGCTTCGTGAACTGGGTTCGGGCACATTCGGAACTGTTTATCATGGAAAGTGGAGAGGATCCGATGTTGCGATTAAACGAATAAACGATAGATGCTTTGCCGGGAAAGCTTCAGAACAAGAACGCATGGTTCGTATTCTCATTTCCATTTTTTTTTTAAATTTTGTTTGCTCGGTTATGTGCGTTTGTTGAAAACATTTGAGTTGCTTTGCTAACAGAGGGAGGACTTCTGGAACGAAGCAATAAAGCTTGCAGATCTTCATCATCCAAATGTTGTAGCGTTTTACGGGGTTGTACTTGATGGTCCCGGTGGCTCTGTTGCTACGGTTACAGAGTACATGGTTAATGGCTCTCTAAGAAATGCTTTGCAAAAGAATGAAAGGTAACATAACTTGAGCTTCATTTTTATAAGTTCTGTAGATAATGTTGAACATTGATAGATTGATGTACAAGTGATTATAATCAGGAATCTGGATAAGCGCAAACGGCTATTGATTGCCATGGATGTTGCTTTTGGTATGGAATATCTTCATGGGAAAAACATAGTACATTTTGACCTGAAAAGTGACAACTTACTTGTTAATCTGCGTGATCCGCACCGTCCAATATGCAAGGTTGGTTGAACTTCATACCTTTTCGACTATATACTCATGCACAATCCAATTAAACATTAAGTTTTTCTTGACACTTTTTGAGCTCTAGGCATATGATATAGATATGATCGAACAAAATAGGTATTGAAGTAATATGCCATGAAAAATATAACTTAAAGACAGAACTATAGTATGTTATTAAATGGCTTGCAAGAGTATTCATACAGCTTGAAGTTTTCCAGTTGAAAATCCATTTATCTTCCTAGTAGTTTACAGATTCATTTATGCAATGTGCTAGGGATTGGTAGCAGATTGGCTCAGATAGTAGGGTTATGTAGGGCCCTATATGTAGGGTATAAATGTATTAGATTACCTCCTAGAGTATTATAATACATATAGTCCCCCAGAATCTATGTGGATTTTTTTACCGTTATCGAAATCACTAAAGGTAAATTTGATCTTATATACAATAGACACTGCAATGCATGTAGTTTCGAATTACTTTGTTGGAACTTGAGTAAATAACTATTATAGTTTGTTTCGATCTTATTTGTTATAAAATAGAACCAAACCTAGGAACTAGCTTTTTGTCCAAAATTGCTTATTGTCGCAAAGAGTAATTTTTTTTTTTAACTTTTGCAACAAGGATGGTGTGTTCACAAGAAAAAACAACTTTTCGTTATTTCTGCTTCTACAACTAAGCTATTTCCTGCTTCACAACGAAGCATTAATATAAGATTGATCAGTTGACACTTAAATATGCATGTGCAGTTTCTTTCAAAATGGATATATGACCATAAAATCTGAAAAAAAAATGATAATAAATATAAATGTTGTAAAAATTGGGTTTAATCCCCGATTAATCGCTATTTAATAGGTAGTCTACTGATTTGATTTCACGTAATCGGACCAAAAAAATGGTAGGCTGTCAAAGGAGGTCCTAATCGGCGAAAATCGGTCCCTTGGTTTTAACCCGCTAACCCGAGTTCCCGACCCGATCCATGGATCCATAATATGTTAATGTTTGAATTTTTATGTACTTGATTTGTTATGTTTCAGTTTAAGTGTATATGTTTGAACTATACTATTGAACTTTGAAGTAATATATTCATATCGATGTTTGTATATATATACAAGTTTAAATTATATCATATAATAATTCTAATCCGATTGATTCAATTTAACCGCTAGTCGGTACCCCACCGCCCGACTAGTGCCTAGTGATTTTTGCAGCACTGATAGAGATAGTATCAAATATGTGTCCCTAGAAGTAACAATTAAATCTTCATGGTTCTCAAATTTAACCAAATCCATCAAGCACAATTTGTACTCGTAAATCATAAAGTGTTCTCACTGAAAAAACCAAAATTATGAGGGTCTTTCTGGAGTAATGTCATAATGTAAGGGATCTTGTTCTTATTTGTTCCATTTTGGGGGATACGGTGAGCAAGAGAGTTTGGTGTCCCAAGAAATAAAATAAAATTTCCAGTAGAAAATCAGCAAGAAGCTATGTTTGAAAACTGTTTAAATCGCATGTCTTGTGATTGTGTGTTAGGTTGGAGATTTGGGGCTATCAAAAGTCAAACGTCAAACACTTATCTCTGGTGGTGTGCGTGGAACACTTCCATGGATGGCACCTGAGCTTCTAAATGGCAGCAGCAGCCTCGTTTCGGAGAAGGTTTTTTCAAAATTAGCTTAAACTCATGCATTTTGTACCTTTTTTCTAATCTCTAGTCTACTTTTTTCATGTCATTTTTAGGTTGATGTATTCTCGTTCGGCATTGTCATGTGGGAACTTCTTACTGGAGATGAACCATATGCAGACTTACATTACGGGGCTATAATTGGTAATTTATACACATGTATATAACATTTTTCATTTTGGTAACGATGGGAACCCATTTAGGAAAACTCACTCGGCCCCACCAATACCTAGTGGGACCACGTAAAACCGCATCTTAAGTTGGGCAGGTGGCCTTCGGTGAATATGTCCGTATCGTATTTTTAACTTCCATAAAAAATGCAGGTGGGATTGTAAGCAACACGCTTAGGCCTCCAGTCCCGGACGGTTGTGACCCTGAATGGAGATCTTTGATGGAGAGATGCTGGTCAGCAGAGCCATCAGAGAGACCAAGCTTCACTGAAATAGCCAGCCAGTTACGCACCATAACCTCAAAGGTTCCACCAAAAGTACAACCGTATCAGTAACTAACTTGCTATTATTTTCCAAACGAGCTGACATACATAGTTTAGTACATCCTAAAATTTTCCTTGTACGGGGTAGGATATCTATCCGTGGTATATCTCTACAAAGTTGAGACCGTAGAATGTGTTTCTGGGTTCCTGTTTTCCTTTTGTTTGGTTCTCGTAGCGCACACACGCACGCTGCGATTGCCCACAGCTCTCACAGACCTATTTTATGGTTCGGCATTATATTGGCTATGTGGATGTGGGTTTGTAGTTTGGGTATTGCTAGCAAATAAGTAGTTAATTACAGATAAAGTATTCACGCGTTGTTCAAAATATTCATACAGGTCTTTTTTTAATTAATAACTAGTCTTTATTTTAGATGTTTTCTGTGGAATTTCTGAGTTTAAGTCGTATGTTTTTTTAGGTTTGAATCAGTTTTATCTTTGAAACCATAACACTGAGTACAAGGAAACCATGGTCAATTTCACCCCAACTCGATTCTGTTAGCACCCTTTTCGACACGAACCGGTGAGCCATTTTAACCCAAGCTGTTTGACATGTTTAGGGTAGCTAAACCAAATATTGTTCATGTCCTCCGCTGGGTTCATACTAATCCTGCCGTCGTAATCTTGAAATGTGTTTTGAATAGAATCACAACAAACTTAATATCACCCCAAAGTCGAACAACGCATGATGGAAACTAGACTTACCTCCTCTGCTTCCGAAGGTAATGAGCTCAGAATCGGAATCGTTACTCTTCTGATTCCAGCCTAGGTGAATATCAACGTCTTTGTTAGGGGTGACAATTCCTGACACGACACAACAAAAAGGTTTTGAGACAGCTAAGACGAGCCATTTTATATAACAAGTCAACCTAAACATGACATGTTTAATAAACGGATTAACCTGAACACAACCCGTTTAAGGGTTTAAATTTGGATTTAGAGATGTAAAACGTTAATATTTAATAGAGTAAAGTACACTTTCAATCCCTAGGGTTTACACCCAATTGCAAGTTCAACCCTCATTTGAAAAATTTCAACAGTCTGGTCCCTGTTGTTGTCAATTGCTAGCAATCAAGTCCCTGGGACAAACGTCTGTTAGTTTAACGTTGACATTTATGGTAAAAGACCAAAAGGCCACTAAGGGACAGAAAGTGCAACACCGAATGTTTGTTGTCTTCTTTCTAAAGCGTGCCTGCAACTCCTAATCATCTTCAACAAGATCTCTACCATAGCCACCTTTTAGCAAATAGGAGAACTTACAAATTTATGGGCATTCGATCTTCATTCAAACGGTAACCCTTTTTCTAGTTCTAAAGAGAGACCCACATATCGAATACCACAAACAACTCAAAACTTTATAATGATCTCAAATTCCACAAACCAGGTTGGCTATAAATCGAGTTCAACCCGGGTTTGGGTCGGGTTGGTTTGTCGGGTTTGGTTTCTAAGCCGGTTTATGGTTATAATATATAAAATTACTTGGAATAGAAACTTCTTCGTTTCCTCCGCATAAGACTAGCATATATGTTGCTGTACACATCAGCAGTGGCGAAGTTTGAGATTTCCGACCGGAGTGCGGAAGTCACCGGACCAAAAAATTTCTATAAAACTGGGGGGTCGAAAACCTATATACCTAAAAATTTCTATACGAAAACTACATACTCTCCACTAGTGAGCTAAAAGTTCGGGGGATCCCCCCCCCCCCCCCCCCCCCCCCCCTCTTAAAAGCTTCGCCCATGCACATCACCATCACTCTGTCAGCAATTGTGTGGGCAGCAGAGTCCTGGAAGAACACAGATGGCGAACGATAAATTAATTCAATAGGGTAACATTAAAAAAACCATAGAAAGATAACAACATGAGCATTGAACGAAGTGTTTGCATTTACAACCAACCACTGAACTTAATGTTTCTCCTGTTGTTTCTCCTGTTACATAACAATCATATTCAATCAGATTCATACCAACAACGAAAAACATTTATGATTTAAGACTAAAATATAGCAACTTATTTTACCACTTGCTTGAATATGATCAGAGACTTGTAATTACCAACAACGAAAAACACTTAATTTTTTAGCAGAGTTACCTGTTCCGGTGATGTCGGATATTGAGAGTTCTCCCGGTGGGGGTTTGTGGGTCGATTTTGAGGGTGACAAAGTCTCCGATTCCGTCAACGGTGCAGCCTAATAAGTCGAAGCCGGGACCCATGCAGTGGCGGACCCAAGATTTTTTTTCTATGGGTCCATTCTTTTAGGTGTTCAAAATTTTCATAACAAAACGTTAAAATTTTTGGGTCAGTCCTCATTCGGGTCAGGTCATTTTGAGGGTGACGAAGTCTCCGATTCCGTCAACGGCGCAGCCTAAGAGGTCGAAGCCGGGACCCATGCAGTGGCGGACCCATGATTTTTTTTCTATGGGTCCATTCTTCTAGGTGTTCAAAATTTTCATAACAAAACGTTAAAATTTTCGGGTCGGTCCTCGTTCGGGGTCAGGTCAGAGCGAGGTTTAAACTAGATTAAAAAAAAAACAAGAAAAACAGGCTATACAAGGATTGAACCCATGAACTTTTGTTGGTACAGAGTAGGACATACCACTACACCAGATTTCCTTTTCTTTCTATGATGTCCACCTAATTGTATTTATGGGGTCATTATACAGTTTAATATACCAAATCTACTATTTTTTTAAAAACATTGAGGTTCGCGGACCCTGACCCACTCTATGTGGGTCCGCCCCTGGACCCATGTGGGGTGGTGGTGGATTGCCATTGTTGAGAGAGAGAGAGAGAGAGAGAGAGAGAGAGAGAGAGAGAGGGGTTGCTGGAGGTGGAAGTCGAAGTGGAAGTGGAGGCGATGATGAGTTAGGTAGTCCGGTCATAAAGATCTCGTGGTGCGGAGGTCGTTTGCGGTGGTTAGTTGCACTTTGTAGTGGTGGTCCGGTCATAATGATGTTGGTGGTTGAAGGTGGCTGTGGTGGAGGTGGAAGGATAGAAATATGCAAATGAGGGCTTTCAGAGAGATGATATTTGTTATAAGGGTTTCTAAAATGCAAAATTACCATATTGCCCTTCGTTTTGGAAGTAAAAAGACATTAATGCCCAAGTCAACTACCGGTTGACTAATAGACATTTGTCCCAGGGACCTGATTGCTAGCAATTGACAACCATAGAGACCGGACTGTTGAATTTTTTCAGATGAGGACTGAACCTGCGATTGGGTATAACCCCCAGAGACAGAAATTGTACTTTACTCTATTTAAAATTATGGATTTGCTTTTTGTTTTTTCTCTAACTTTTAATAGGTAATTATGGGAATTTAATTATGCATTATGAGTGGGCTGGATTTAAAAGGAAATTAACTGGAACTGGTGTCACACCCGCTCGTAGACGGAAGCGTACGGTGTGAACTTGATCAGTTTTCATTGCATACGATATAAGCAAACAAACTATATGAATAAAAAGCACGATGTTCACCCATTCAACCATAGATAAAAGATACAAGTCATAAGTTGTTTGAAGGTAAAAGACGACACAAGTTATAATGATTTACAAAAGAGACTTGTTCAAAATAAAGTTTTAAACACCAAGGCTTTGCATCCTATATCTCACTCGAAGATGAGATATATGGATCAAACCCTTCAAAACAGATGACATCGCTATCTTGACAACCATATTCTTCGTGATAACCGTTGCGCCAAGATCCACTTAATTCCCTAAAATGCATGTAATTTTAAAAACGTCAACAAAAGTTGGTGAATTCATGTGTTTTGAGTTCGTATCAAATGAATCTTAAAAACATTTGAAAGTCTGTTATGTAAAAGTGTGGCATGTATAGCGTCTGTGAAATCTTTGACCATTAATGTTTGCAAGGACATTAATATGTGTGTCGACATAGGAAGCACTCAACCCTTGACGATTTAGTACCGATTAACCTTGGCTGGGACACAAAAGCACTACATGCGGTCACACGGACCCATGAGTGCCGCTCGCCAGTACCCAATAGATCTACCCCTCTTGTTCCTTGGTCTATAAAAGATTAATGGTGCTTAAGTTCCACCCTATTCGCACATGATCTAGTTGTTCCATTCCTTAGCTTAACCATACTATCGTAACATGTATTTCCCCCCGAGAGCTGTAAAACTGAAAACATTTAAAAGAAAAGGGGGACATGAACTCACAGTATTGCATCCGTATGAGTGCTACCAAAGCGGGGTATCCAAATGTGCATGGCAACCTACAAGTGTTCTAACTCATTAGACACTTAGGTCTCTACTAGACCGTGTATGCGTTGCTCATCTTGAACGTTCTTAAGTTTGTATTTATTATTTGTTTGGAACCCTCGTGTATTGTTAATATGTTTGTTGGTCCCAGTTGGACTTAAAAACTTTCTTTTCTCGTAATATGGCAAGTGATTTCAACATATATGAAAATAGTGTGCGGAAATAGAGATCAAACTTTCAAGAAACAAGAACTACAAAATTTTCAAGTTTATATCACTTTGAAACAAAAGGGTTTACAAGGTGATTGTTGGGTTATTGACTAATACAAATGAATACTTGTGAAATTCTGAGGTGAAAGGGCAATGGAGTTTTGTAGTATGTATTGAATGCTAGGCTTAACTCATGGTCCTTTGCTAGAGAGCTTTCTATTTATAGAAAGTCTTGGGCATGAATAAACATTTGTTTATTCATGCACTTGTCCTGCAAAAAGTAGCTTTTTAACATATTCATTGAATCCATTTGTGTCAACCTGCTTCGTTAATTGTGGCAGGATAGAACCTTTCAGACAAGTGGTCTTTATCAGAATTTCTGATGACCAATTCATCAGAAATTCCGATGAACAAATCATCAGAAAATCCGATGATCAGATTATACCAGAAACTGATGATATTCATCAGAAATATCATCAGATCAAATCTATCAGAATGGCCTTTTCTGATAGTCTTCTCTTGTTCTTGATCAGCTTCTGATTCATGAGGAAGATGTATTGTTCTTTTCAAGTGTCCTATCTCGTTTCTTCTTGCTGTTTTGATCCTTAGGACTTTATCTTCTTCTATAGATCAGGCTGAGTATCTTTTTCTTCAATACTTACATAATAAGTTCCTAACAGTTTCCCCCTAAGTATTGCAAGAAAAATGACAAATCATGTCAAACAGAAACAAACTTCAAAACAACCAAACATTAAAAGTTTAAACAATTTCAAAACAGACATTGTTTCCAAACAAATCATAAAACTAAGAAAGTTTCCTTAGTTGATCTTCAAACCACTTTTGTAAACATCACCCTTTCTCAACTGCTTCTTGTGCTCAATGATCTTGTGTGTTGCTTTGTATAGATCTTTATACCACCCTCTAGCAGTCTTCCATTCTTCGATCATGTCTTTAATTTTCTTTCTCTTCTGTTCATTGTCTTTTGCTTTCTCCTTGAGTTTATCTTGTTTCTTGTTCATACAGTCTTTGATGTAGTTTAAGGTCTGATTTGAGTACCTGCAAATTTCATCAACTCTGAACAAGGCTCTTTTATCATTAGCATCTTTGGACACCATAGATAGTTCAGGTGTTTCAAAGATGGCTCCTGTTATTGCTTTAGACATGAGTTCAGCTGGAACAGTTGGGTTAGGAGGAGGTGTGTGCACTTTCTTGCTGTATTCAAATGAGATACTCCGGTCAAAATCTGGCAGAGCTGCTCTTTGATACGCTTTTCTTCCTGCTTCAGTGATGCTGTTGATGGCCCTTCTGTTGAACTTTGTGTTTCCCTTCTCTTTATCAACAAGTTGTTTCATCTTTATGATATCTAAGGGATGAAGCTCATCTGCCAAATCACTATCCACAACAGTTGTTATGCTGCCATCTTTTCTGATAAGAGAGTATTTATTCTGTTCATATGTTCCCATGACCCTACCTGTATGAGTCTGACTGCTTACTTTGTCAATTTCAACTACTGGATTTGTGAGGGGCCTATGCAAACTGGTCCTGTTTCTTCTTAGTCTTGTATCAACTATTCTTGCACTTATAGGAGAGAGAGGCCTTTCAAGTTTATCTTCCTCATTGTTCCAGTAGTAGTCCTTCAGGTGATGTTCAGGAAACATCATGGTGTCTAGATCAGCATCCAGTACAGTGTACTCTTTCAGCTTTCCCGTAGGATCTTCTCTAACCTCTGTTCTTGGCTTCTTTGATGATGTTACTTCCCCTTCCCCTTCCCACTTCCTTTTCTCAAAATGAACCATCTGTTCACTGAAATCAGTTTCACCAGAAAAGGCTACTTTTGGTTGGCCTTTTGAGATGGAAGAGCTTTCAGTTGAGATTTTTGCAGGTGTCAGTGTCAACATTTTATGTCTTTCTGACCTTAGCATTGTTGGTAGGGGACCCATAGGTGTTGGTTTGTATGGAATTGATTCTTCTGTCTGATAGGTGTGATGGGTGGTTTCTGGTTCTCTTGATGTCACACCCCTTTCTGCGGCGGAAGCACGAGGTGTGATCATGAAAGGTTCTCATTGCATACGAAAGGTAAACATGCTACATGCTCGTAAAAATAACATCAAATACCATAATTTGAAAACACAAGTTTAGCGTTTACATCGCTAAGTAGCATAAAACACGTCTTAAAAAGTTTACAACTTTATTTAAAGATAAACATAAGCGACATCCAAGAGCATAAGCAAGACCGCGCGCACATCCATCCTAGTTACCTGAAATACATGTGAGTTTTGGAAAAAAAAACGTCAACATAATGTTGGTGTGAATTCATGCAGTTTTTGTAGTTCATGTTTGTATACTTTGTATGAAAACATAGTTTGTGTCATGTATAAATCAAGTTTTCATATATAAATCAAGTATTCATGTGTACACCTTGTACTCATGTATAATTTAAGATTTCTTGAGTACCCCACGTACTCAAGTATAAATCAAGTTTTCTTGAGTACCCCACGTACTTCAAGTATAAATCAAGTTTTAGTATGGTATGAATTTATGTAAATAAAGTATTTCTGTAAGTATCAGGATTGTTAATGGGTTGCAAGGCCATTAACATGTGACACGACATAGGAAGTCACCAAACGTTAGGCATTTTTCTAGTTGGCATATTCTGAGACACAAAAACACTACTCGGTACTCGTCCTCACCAAGAGTGTGGCTGCCCGACACCCGTTAGATCTAACCTTCTGTTCTGCGGTCTAGGTATATTGTTGAATAATGGTGCTTATGGTACCCTATTCGTGACACGATTTCTCGTATCATTTCTCATATCACATCATACTTGGTTCTCGTCCTCACCAAGTGTGTTTCTTGTTATCATATCATTTATAAACATTGTAAAATTTATACATGTATTTCACCCCCGAAGTTATAAAACTGAAAACAGTTAAAAGAAAAGGGGGAGCATAAACTCACAACTTTGCGTTCCTTGAGTCGTAAACTTCACCGGATTTGCTTAATTAACGTCGTGACCTATACGCGTTTTCTTAACGTTAGTCACTAGACTTGGGTCGCACAAGTACAGTCACTCTCTTTTATGTTTGTATTGTTGTGTTAAAAATATTTTATATTTTTAACTAAGTATCTTACTTATATTATTTTCTCAAAAATTAATATAAGTATCTCGTATTTTTGCACTTTGCACCCGAATTATGTATCTTGTATTTTGTATGTGTATTTTTGTGTTTATACTTCTCATGAGTATTTAGTGTATTTTTAAGTCTTAATACACTAGCACGTATAACACATACTATATACACTTAGCACAAAAGTTGGTGATCAAATAATATATATTTTTCTCTCAAAAATATACATACTTAACATAAATTTTAATTTTGAAGAAATCATCATTTCTTATCACCAAAAATTAGGGAAACCTTGGTAATATTTTTAAATACATTTTTAGGGAGTAAGTTTCTCAAAAACTTATATTTTTTTAAGTGTCAAAATTTATAGAAATTTTGACAGAGTTTCCCCTAAAAATGGAGGTTTCCCATGTTTTCAAAACATGTGTTTATTTTCTTTTAAATCATCAACACAATCTTTATTTACCAAACTTGTCAAAACAAGCATATACCACAAACTTATGAACTTGAGAGTTTGTAAAGATATGTAGTAACTTACTAGCACATTTAGTAAGTCTTGTAACCTTTAAAAATATGATTAGTTTCTTAAAAACTTTATTTTTAAAGAGTTTGTATTTTCACAACTTCTAGTCATGATTTCCAAAAATATTTCTTCGTGAAATTTTCTTGTTACACAAGTGTTTATACACTTGTTTACTTGCTAAAAATGTATTTAGTTCATACAAGATCCGGGTTTTCAACAATATAGTATTTTCCACTTGGTTCTTCCGAAAAAACCACTTGTAGATCTTTAGATCTACAAGTTTACAACTTCATTTTACAAGAAAAGTCATGTTTATTCAAGTTCAAGACTTATGAATGGATGGATCCATCATCCTTCATCTTTCTAACTTTTACATCCTACTAGTTCATGCTCTCAAACATGGACTAGTATGTCTGGATGATGATCCATCTTGTTTCTACAAATCAACAACATCAAATAATAACAAATATACAAGATCTACAAGATTTACACACACATCTTTCCTTTATCCACCTTATTCATCTTATGTTCAAGACTTTAGGTTATGTTCTTTAGTGTTCTTAATTTTTAACCATTAAATCACCTATTAACCACCATAAACAAGAACAAGATGAAGGTTTGAAGCACTTACTACTAGCACAAGGCTAGGGAAAAAACAAGACGTAAATGTGGTGGATAAAAGAAATCTAGAGAGGTTCTTGAGCTTCCGAGTGCACCGAGCCTTCTTGTATGATCCCTTGCACACTTGTATGTATGTAAAATGGTTGGATCAAAGCTTGATGATGGGTGTGTAGTGGTGATGGTGTTCGGCCGAAGACAAGCAAAGAGGGAAGGAGAGAGCAAGTTTTGAGTTGGTGTTTTGTGAAATGAGAGTGATTAACTCTTGAGTTTACTTATAAACCAACTTCCTATTATCCAACATATATTGTGTCATCTAGATACTACACATGGGGGATTAAAATAATCAAAGAATTGTGGGGTGTGTCCCCACTCCACAAACCGGTTCGCAAGGGGGGGGGGGGGTCTTGGTTACATTTCAACTCCAAGTTACATAATCTAGTTACATGTTAAATGTTAGATTTAGTGTTTTAAGTAATATATAGTGTGTTAGGGCGTTCGGGGACCCTAACTACCTTAGAAAAATAAAAACAATGCTTCTAGCATTATTTTGGTGTTCCGGGTAATATCCGGTTGTTCGGTTAATTACCGGTTCGTTAAAGTGCTAAATTACACTTTTTAGTGTCTTTTAAGTACCTTTTTGTAATACTTTGATTCCCGACACTTAGGGAAGTATTTTGGATGATGAAACGACATTTATGCATGATATTTATATGTCTAAAAGCTGATTAGAGCTGAATTTATTAAAATTCTGCACTTAAAGTGCGTTTCGGGTGCTTTTTAGTGCTTATTTTTGCTTTCGTAATGTCTATATATTAAACCCTTGTATGTACTCTTGGGTTTTAATGTCTTCTTGTTGTTGGACCTATACCTAGGCTCCAATTTTATTGTCTGACTGCTTTCTGCAGTTCTGTTGACACCGTGTGTCTTACCGGTGAGTTTACTAGTATAACCGACGCAACGCTCTCGTTTATGCATAAAGCAATATTTTGTAGTACACAACGTGCATGAATTCACTTGTTTAGTATCTGTTCAGACATTGCTGACAATTAAGCACATAATTGCAGTCATTAAATAACAATTAATGTGTACGGAAATTACTGGTTTGTGCCAGTTGTCACAGTCTCCCCCCGTTAAAAGAATTTCGTCCCGAAATTCAGGCTGAACTAAGTCTCACAGGAGTCTTCTTGAATAGGTGGGGATACTTTTCTTTGAACTGGTCTTCGCGTTCCCATGTGTACTCGGGCCCGTGCTTAGAGTTCCAACGTACTTTGACAAGTTTAACAGTGCTCCTCCTGGTCTTGTTGACTTTTGTTAGGACCGGTTTGAATCCGAACGATTGCGAATCGACCGTTTGAAGTGCGGAATCCTTCAACGATCGTGACCGAAACACACGAACAGTAATCTAACTGTGATTCTATTGAAGATCTGAAATCGTACAATCACGTGAATCACCTTTTGCCTTTCTCTCTAGACTTTCTCTCTCTAGTTTCTCTCTCTAGAACTAGAGCTCTTCAAGTCTACAAATTACAAAAGTTGCAAAAGTTCCTAACATAAGGCATAAGCCTCCTATTTATAGCCCTTGGAATTAATGAGACTTCTCATTAATTACCAAAGTGCCACCTTGCTATTTGACTAGATATTACATCATAAAGCACTAAACTTTAACAGTTTCTGCTACGACTTGAGATGACGGAGGCGATAGACATAAATGCACTAACAGACTCCCCCTTGGATATTGCCGCAGTCAATCTCAAACATTTAGTCAAACTCGTAGCGTCTTTTCTTTCTTTCTCTCTCTCTGAGTCTTCTTGAAGCTTTAACACGTTTTCAGCAACTTAGACTCCCTCTTGCTTGAACAGAATCCCGGTGGATCTGTCTTCAGCTCCAGCTCCCCCTTTCGGTAGACTCTTCAGGCTCCCCCTTTCGTCAAGCTTCCGTGCTTTTGGGATCGACACCTGGCTTTCCGGTTACAAGCTCTTCTGGGAAAAGTATCCTGGCGCCTATACACGCTTCCCCTTGCGTTGAGCTCGTCTTCAGACTCCCCCTTAGACTCGGCTGTCGGGATCGTAGTCTGGTACAACATCTGCAATCCTCAAACGTTCATAAGTAACAACGTTTTGAACTTCCAGGATTGAAAACCTGGCTTTTTCAGCTTTTGCTAAAATATTTTACAATGAAAGCATTTTCGATTGTCCAGGTATCGTGACCTGGCTCGATTAAACTTTCTCAATCAAGATCCTGGCTTTAAAATATAATAATATGAATATATCCAGAAATACTTGATTCTCTCCCTATATCAACAAACTTCATGGATTTGGCAGTTTCAACGAACCGGATCGGAAACTAGCTCTTTTACAGATTTTAACAGTATAAGCATCCAAATCCCTCACAGTTAATCATCCAAGTCCAAATTAATGACCTTGGAGATATCACTAACTATTTTTGATTTTTGATTTTAAAATCAAGTTTCAACTTAATGAACTTGTTTTATTTTCAGAAACACAATCAGCATACTCAGATTTTGAAACTCAGCTCTCAAACATCGGTTGTCGAAAATAAAGCAGAATCAAAAATCTTTTTGTATTTTTCTGAAAATATAAAGCAGTAAAGAAATATGTACAAACATATTTACAGACAATATTTTTGTTTGAGTTTGCGTCAGAGGATCATATCAGTTTTTGACAAATCACAAGTACCGTTGAGCTTAATTTCACATTAAGAATTAAACAATTCACTTAGATTGTCTGATCCTCTTAAATTTTCACACAAACTTCAACTGATTCAGGATACGAATTAGATGTATTAAGAACTTAAACTCATTCATGTGTCCCACCTCTTGAATATACTCCCGTATCCAGATCCCAATATTCAGTCTTACAGGTATTATAACCCAAATGATATCTGTAAGGGGTTAATAATTTATGAAGAATCATGAGAGCTCAGGTCAGAACTACCGTTCAGCAGAGAGATCATGACTCAACTTTTGGGTGTGTCCCCTTTAGAGGATCTTTTTTTACAACAGCATTGCTAAGCAATTTTATTGTCTTATCATATATGCTGAGGGTGATGCTTATGTTTCAAAGCATTTGCGGAAAGTATTATTCGAAGACTAGGTCAGAACTACCGTTCAGCAGAAGTCCCGGAATAATTGTCACACCCTGGCTTTGCGGAAGCGTGGTTAGTTTTGGTGTGACTTCTTAATACCATAGCTTAATCATAACAAGCTATATGAATTTAAAAACCATGCAAGTCATCATTAAGCTTAAAAATCAACATGCAATACCATTGTTTTAAACATACGACCATAACCATGTTCAGTAAACATTACAACTTATAACAAACATAAACGAGGGTTAAGGATTGTGTCTTGTCCAGGTAAGAGAACACAACCCCTAATCCTTGATGACTTCATGAAGATTGCAGCGGAAAACGTTCATACCGTGCCAGAATCCGTTTAATTTCCTGAAATACATGTGAGTTGAAAAATCAACAATAATGTTGAGCGAGTTCATGTGCAAGTGAGTAAGTAAAACACTTGTAAGCATAAAAGTTTCCTGGTATGTAGCAGTGTAAGAGGACTTGTGATCACCAATGGTTTGCAAGGCCATTAGCATGTCGTGAAATGCAAGTAGGAAGACACAACCCTAGCTGATTTTTGCGTTGGGCAACCAAGTCACTCCAGGTCCGTTTTGGTTAGCCTCAGCGAGGTCCGTTTGGCCTAGAGCTGGGCTCGCTACACCCAGATAGATCTACCGCTCGAGTCCCTCGGTGTTCTAACTACCCATTCACATGATCTAAACCTCCTTACGTTATTCATACCGTGTATAATAGTACTTGTAAACAAAGTAACATGTATTTCACCCCCGCAGTTAAGAAAACTGAAAACAGTTAGAGAAAAGGGGGACATGAACTCACTGTGAGGCGTCTCTACCAAGTATCCCTGAATCAGAAAGCTGCGCGACGACCTACAAGTGCTAATATCTATTAGACGAACGGCCGTGCCTTAGCTTTAGAGTTTTAATGTTCTGGGGAAATAGTTAGACAACTATTTCGTGTTTATATTTCTTGGTTAACGTATAAGTAGATTCCTTCCCAAGGATGGGGTATTCGTACAAGTATTATGTATGTGGTGACTTAACGTATAAAAAAAAATACATTTACAAGTCTCCTATCCAGCACTTTAAAGTTTTATGTCAAAACTCAAGGCGAGGTTTAATTATGAGATATAAAGTTTCACATACACGATAGAAAAATAATTTTTCCAAGTCTAGGTATTTTTAGAAAAATTCGCCAGAACTTCCCCTAATAACGGGAGTATCCGTGCTAATACGCACATCATTTTCTTTTCGAAATCAAATCAAGATCATCAACAATCAACCCTTACGTTTTAACACGCAAAATACTACTCTTGTCGTTTCAGTTTCAATTTGTGAAAACTGGACTGTTTTCGGGCGTGTAAATAAATTACTTAACTTATTCCAAAAATTCCCAAATTTTTGTGGAACGTCATAACCGACCCACAAATTATTGTGTAAAAGTTTCGGGGTCCAAATCATTACCAAAAATTTATAGAAAATCGTTTACCGAACTGTGATCAGATTTGTTACATTCTGATCACAGTTTACAGAATAATTCGCCAAAAATTCCTCGTAAGTCCGTTTGTCGAAAATCCAGTTCGAGGGTCACAAATACATCTGTGTTCACCTTTGATAAAAGTTTCAGGGGCTGGTTCGGTTTAGGTTTTAAGTGGTGATCGAAAACACACAGCCCAATTTTCTGCAGTAACAAACAGCCCTAGCTGCAGTCACGTAAACAGATTTTTAAAATAGTAACCGACATCAGAAAAATACAATTCCAGCGCCATTTTCTTCGTTTTTCGAAATGACACGATTTAGGCTTTTGAAATTCCGTTTTTCGAGTTTTTAAGGTCTGTTTACAGCCTGTTAAAGGCGGCTGAAACAGTGACTCAGCATGCTGTTTTGTGATTTCGATGTTAATAAACCGTTTTATAAGTGTCCGATTATCGGGTTAAACAAGAAAACGACTTTTAAATATCAAGTATGTGTTATGCAACCCTTAAACCGACATGATTCCACTTCATAAAACATACACAAGCAAACTTTTATGTAGATTTTATGTTCATAACTTATGTTTCATAATTTTCTAATATTCTTGTAATCTAGTGATTTAAACAATAATACTACATGTTAAATGCCATAATTTTCGAACAAGATGAGATCAAGTATGAAGAAGCTTACTACTAGCCTCTAGCTAGGGAAGAAATCTTGTGTCAAAATGATGAGAAAAAGATGTAGAAACAAGCAAGAACAATGCTCCCTTGCAATCCCTTCAAGTTGCACCTTCCATGGATGGTTTCTAGGCTTTGAATGGACAATAAAATGAAGAAGATGATGTTGTTTAGGGTGGTGATGGTGTGCTTGGTTGTGGGCAGCCGATCAAGAGAGAGGAGAGAGTGAAAATGTGTTGCAAAATCTTGTGAAGTGATGTACATTTATAAGGAACATTACTTATATTTACTTTCTCATATTTTGTATAGATAAGCAAGCAAAACAATAAATACTAGATCATTGAATCCAAGCAAGAAGATTGGAAGTATGATGTTATGACATGTGGGGTCCCACTTGGGGAAATGAATTCGTTGGGGGGGGGGGGGGGGGGGTATTATGTAAATATTGTGACTAGAATGTATAAGTGTAAGTAATGTAATATAGCTAGTTGATTTATTTTAGGCGGGTGTTATGGCATACGGGGATCATGACTAGCCATAAATAATAAAATAAAGTATTTGACAAAAATTTAGTGCCCCGGGTAATGTCCGGTTATACGGTTAAGTACCGTTCCGTTAAAATGTTTAATTATACCGCAAAAGGCCCTTTATGTATATTTTTGTAACATAAATTATTCCTGGTACTTAGGAAAATATACGGGACCGTTATGCAATGTTTTTGCACTGTATTAGCAATTTAAAATGCTGAGTTCTATAATAAAGCGCATAATTTTGTATTTAAAGTACGTTTTAGGCACCTCCAAACAGTGTATCTTATTCCTAGAGACGCGGTACCACAACCCTTATATCCCTACACTCACTACCAGTGTAGCAAAAATATATGAGGCTCTTAACAGGCCTTAGAGGCAGTGTCTGCCTGATGCTGGTTATTTCAGCATGTTCACTGTGTATCCGTTTAGTGCTACTGTGCTTTTTTTGTGCATCAAGTTTGCCACTAGGGTTCAGCATGTAAATAATGTAGTGACAGCAAATAAAGTATGATGCAAGTAAGTGCATGTATCAGTATGCAGGTAGCAGTTTATCAGCTAGTTTCAAGCAAGCACAGTAATTAAGCAGAAATTAATCATTAATTAAGTTGTACGGATACCTGGTTTAGTGCGGGTTGTCACATTCTCCCCCCGTTAAATAAATTTCGTCCCGAAATTTAAGTCCTGCTTGTAGATGCAGAGTTCTTAGGAAATAAGTGGGGGTATTTCTCTTTCATCCGGTCCTCACGTTCCCATGTGAATTCAGGACCATGTCTGGCATTCCAACGAACTTTGACGAGTTTGACACTGCTCCGGCGGGTCTTGTTAACTTTCCAATCCGTGACCTCAACAGGTTCTTCAACGAAGTGGAGCGTGTCGTCAATGTGAATCTCGTCGATAGGAATGGCAACGTCAACTTGAGTTGGACTTTTCTTTAGATTGGACACATGAAATGTATCGTGAACACCATTTAGTTCAGCAGGTAGGTCCAACTTGTATGCTACTGTCCCAATTCTTTCCAGAATTCTGAAAGGACCAATGTAGCGCGGATTTAACTTCCCACGCTTTCCAAAGCGTGCCACCCCCTTCCAGGGTGAAACTTTCAATAACACCATCTCTCCGACTTGGAAGTCCACGTACTTCCGGTTTGGATCCGCGTAGGCCTTTTGTCTGTGGCGAGCGGCTTCGATGCGTTTAAGAATTTGCGCGATCTTATCTGTCGTCTCTTGGACGATCTCGGGACCAGCAAGCTGCCTATCACCTGCGTCAGACCAACATAGTGGTGTTCGGCACTTGCGTCCGTATAGGGCCTCAAATGGCGCGACACCAATGCTGGTGTGGTAGCTGTTGTTGTATGAAAATTCGACTAAAGGTAAGTGTTTATCCCAGCTACCTCCCAAATCCATAACACATGCCCTCAGCATGTCTTCCAACGTTTGTATTGTTCGCTCGCTCTGGCCATCAGTTTGCGGATGGAATGCGGTGCTCAGATTCAATTGTGAGCCAAAAGATTCTTGGAAGGATTGCCATATTCTTGACACAAACCTTCCGTCTCTATCAGAGATGATTGAGAGAGGCACTCCATGGCGTGCTACGATCTCTCTCAAGTAAATTTCCGCAAGTTTACTAGTACTGTCTTTCTCCTTGATTGGCAGAAAGTGTGCGGATTTTGTTAGGCGGTCAACAATCACCCAAATCATATCATGGCCTCTTGGCGTTCTTGGCAGTTTCGTAACAAAATCCATGGAGATTTGTTCCCACTTCCACTTGGGAATCTCAGGTTGTTGCAGAAGTCCCGAAGGCTTCTGGTATTCTGCCTTGACCTTAGCGCACGTTAAACATTTGTTCACGTAAACAGCAACGTCGCCTTTCATTCTAGGCCACCAATAGTAATCTTTGAGATCTTGGTACATCTTATCCGCCCCCGGATGGATAGAGTACCGTGACTTGTGCGCTTCGTCGAAAATAACTTTCCTTAGATCTCCAAACAGAGGAACCCAAATCCTTTTCTCGAGACATAACGTGCCTTCTTTGTTTGGTGCCAGTAACTTCTCCATCCCACGGAGATATTCATCCTCACGGTTTTCTTCCCTAAGGGCTTCTTTTTGTGCAGCACGAATGCGCAAGGAAAGATCGGTTCGTATAATCATTTCCAGAGCCCTAACCCTTATGGGCTTGATTCTTTCCTTTCGACTTAGGGCATCGGCGACCACATTCGCCTTCCCTGGATGATACTTGATCTCGCAGTCGTAATCGTTCAGTAATTCAACCCATCGTCTCTGCCTCATATTCAACTCCTTCTGGTTGAATATATGCTGTAAGCTTTTGTGATCTGTGAAGATTGTGCATTTCGTACCATATAGGTAGTGTCTCCAGATCTTTAGTGCAAAAACCACTGCGCCAAGCTCTAAATCGTGTGTGGTATAGTTCTTTTCATGCACCTTCAGTTGGCGTGATGCGTAAGCAATGACCTTCTGGCGTTGCATCAACACACAACCCAATCCCTGACGCGATGCGTCGCAGTATACCACAAAACCGTCGGTACCTTCCGGTAGAGCTAAGATTGGCGCGTTGCAGAGCTTATCTTTCAATATCTGAAACGCTTCGTCCTGTTTGATTCCCCAATCAAACGTCTTATCCTTCTGGGTCAGGAGCGTCAACGGTTGAGCGATTTTCGAAAAATCCTCGATGAACCTTCTATAGTAGCCAGCCAAACCCAAGAATTGTCGAATCTCAGTTGGCGTTGTAGGCGTTTCCCAATTCTTGATTGCCTCGATCTTTGTGGGATCAACATGAATTCCATCCCCATTAACCACATGTCCGAGAAACTGGACTTCGCGTAGCCAAAACTCGCACTTAGAGAACTTGGCGTACAGTTGTTCTTTCTTTAGCAGCTCCAATATGGTTCTAAGATGTTGTTCGTGTTCAGCCTTCGTCTTTGAGTAAATCAGGATGTCGTCGATGAATACAATCACGAACTTGTCTAAGTATGGCTTGCAAACTCTATTCATTAGATCCATGAAGACTGCAGGTGCGTTCGTCAAACCAAATGGCATAACGAGGAACTCGTAGTGTCCATAACGAGTTCGGAAGGCTGTTTTCGGGATACTTTCCTCCTGTATCCTTAGTTGATGGTATCCAGATCGAAGATCGATCTTAGAGTAACAGCTTGAACCTTGAAGTTGGTCAAACAGATCATCAATTCTTGGCAGAGGATACCTGTTCTTGATCGTCAGCTTGTTCAATTCTCTGTAGTCAATACACATGCGGAAACTTCCGTCCTTCTTCTTGACAAACAGGACCGGAGCTCCCCAAGGCGAGAAGCTTGGTCGGATAAAACCCTTGTCTAACAGCTCCTGAAGCTGTGTTGACAATTCCTGCATCTCAGACGGAGCAAGTCTGTATGGTGCCTTAGCCACAGGCGCTGCGCCTGGAACTAAGTCGATGTGAAACTCCACTTGCCTCTGAGGTGGCAGTCCGGGTAAGTCTTCCGGGAAGACTTCTGGATATTCCCTTACGACAGGGATGTCTTCGATTCTTGGTTCGGCAGCCTTCTTATCCACGATGTGTGCCAGGAAAGCAACACATCCATTCTGTAAACACTTCCTTGCTTTCAAGCAGCTGATAAATCTTAGCGGCGTGTCACGCTTCTCTCCGTGAACCACAATTGTCTCACCATCATCAGTTGGGATACGAACAACTTTCTCGTGACATACTATTTCAGCCTTGTTTCCGGATAACCAATCCATTCCTACCACCACGTCGAAACTTCCTAATTCGACTGGTAGTAGATCCAAAGTAAACTCGCGTTCTCCCAGTTCTATCGCACAGCCTCTGATTACTTCGTCGGCTTCAACTAACTTTCCATTAGCTAATTCGATCGAGTAGGGAATGTCTAACTTATTAGCAGCTAACCCAAGCATATTCTTAAATTCTAACGATACGAAGCTATAGTCGGCACCAGTATCAAATAAAACAGATGCATAGCGCTGATTGATAGGGAACGTACCCGTAACAACATTTGGATCCTGGCGTGCATCCCTAGCTTCGAGTTGGAACACTCTACCACGGGCCTGATTCAACGTTGGGCAATTCTTCTTAAAATGCCCGATTTCCCCGCAGTTATAGCATCCCAGTCTCTGCCCATTACCACCAGCTTGATCATTTCCCGGATTACGATTTACTGCGCCCGCTTGGTTAGCATTGTTGCCTTGATTTCTGTTATCTCCAAAATTTCCTTGTGGGCGGTTTCCGTTTCCACCACGGTTATCATTCCTATTTCCATATCCTCCCTGGCCTCCCCGGCCAGTACCAACCCAACAGGTGTCCTTCAAATGACCACGTTTCCCACATACTTCGCATACTTTTAGCCTACATTGACCCGAATGGTGACGCTGGCAGGCACTACACTTAGGCAGAGTGCCCATATATCCTCTTCCTCTCCTTCCCCTGCCAGCTGCTCCCTGAGCTGGCGTGCTTGGTGCTCCTCTCTTACCATCACCACTAACACTTTGTTTGAAGTTCGAAAACTTTCTTTTGTTACTTCCAGACGGCTCAACATGAGTCTCTTTCTCCTTTGCCTTAACATCACCAAACTTGTTCAGACGAATGGCCTCTTCGGTGAGAGCCACGCTCAAATCGATGGCTTCGGTGATAGTTGCTGGTTTGGAGGAGGTTACCATGCTTATTATTTGGGGAGCCAAACCCCAAATGAAGCGCTCGATTCGCTTGTATTCAGGCGTAACCATGTAAGGAACCACTTGAGATAAGTCGTGAAACCTCTGGACGTATTCCGCAATCTTTGGTCCATCCATCTTTAAGTGCCAAAATTCAGTCTCCAACCTTTGAATTTCTGCGCGTGAACAGTACTTTTTGCGCATCAGTTCTTTCAATTCGGCCCAAGTCAGGGCGTAGGCGGGAGCTTCGCCTAGAGTTTGTACTTGTAGGTTCCACCAGGATAGGGCTCCATCTAGAAACAGCCCTGAAATGTATGTGACTTGCTGATCCTCTGCACACTTGCTCATGCGTAGGACAGAATCGGTTTTCTCAGCCCAGCGGGTAAAGGCAACTGCACCTCCTGTGCCATTGAAGTTAACTGGTTTGCAGTCTAAGAACTGCTTGTAGGTGCATCCTGCACGTATGTTAAAACATGTGTTTGGCATTAGCATCATTGCTAAAATCTCCAATTAGTTCATGGTAGGTTCGAATGGCGTGGTATTACCGTGAGGTGGATTGTTATTGCCTTGGTTAACACTTCCGCTCCCTCCTGGCTGAGATGCTGCGTACTGTGCTATGGCAGCTGCAATGACTTGCTGTAGCTCTGCCTCGTTAGTAGGCATTGGCATGGGCGTAGGGCGTTTTGGCGGCATCTTCTAAAAGATGGTTTAAGTTGGTCAGGCCATAGTAAAATTCTCATGTTATAATACGTAAATCAGTTCGTAGTATAGCGTACGTATATAACGGTAGTAATAGTATAATCGCACAACATCTCATGTTATCACACATCACAAATATCAATCACACAACACCCATGTCATAAAATATAAACAAGTAGTCAAGTGAATCAAAATATGGTGAGAACACTGCGATTGCCATATAAATGAGACCACATCGTAAGTGTATACATACAATCATCAATCACTAGGGGCTACATCACCCCTGTCAAAAGCTACATCAGTATCAATACAACATCAAGTACATAACAAAAGTCAAGTCATAACGTAGTCTCCCCAAAATGCTGTGCAGACAAAAAGCAATCGCCGCCTTCTCACCTCGCCTACCCTAGTGGCACCGATGAGCTCTAAGCCGATGGTGGTGGAGGAGGAAAATGGGTATAAAACAAACGGCGCAACTGTAACCAGTCCGCCTCCATCGCCTGCTGTGTACGAATAATGGAAGCAATCTGCTGCTCCAAAGTAGTAAGACGAGCAGCATAGTCAAGGGGTAATGGTCGTGATGGCTGTAACGGAGTGGGTACCCGGCCATGGCACTGACATGGCTGCAGATGGGCTCTCTCCAACTCCTGTAGTCGCTGCTCATGCGACTCATGCTGGTATACAAATGACATCAATACATCCTCAATGGTATGTCCCACGTGGAACCTGTGGTATGGATCAGTGGGTGGCATAGGGGAAAACGGTGCCCACAGCAGTGGCTCACGTGTGGGGTCAAAGGGTGCCACACGAAAAGGAGCAGTAGTAGGTGGAACAAACGGCATCTGAGGCATGAAAGGCATGGGCATCGGTACATGCCCTGATGGGTGGGCTGAAGAGCCCTCTCCAGGCCCTGCTGGAGGTATAAACATAGGAACCTGAAACGAAAAATCAGTATGTGGTGCAACAGGAATCTGTGGAGGGAATGGGGGAACGTCCTCGTCTGCCGGTATCCAGCCATGCTGGGCGGACTCGTCCGGTGGATCCATATGAGCCGCGAACGGTGCATGTCCGGGCTCTATGGGAACGGGATCAAATATGGGAGCAACAACAGGGTGAACGGGTGCCAAGTGCTCGAAAGGGGGGTCAACTGGTACAGCAACAATGGGTAAAGGACCAATGGGATCAACAGGAACATCTATGTGGTGATCATCAGCAATGGGCTCAAAAGGTACATCAGCATGCGCAGGGTCATGCTCTGGTAAAGGGTCAAGGGCGGCAGCCTGCTCCGGAGCAATGGCAGGCTCAAAGTCATCAAACGCCATGTCAAAATCAAAATCAGGATCAATCGGATCAAAAGGGTCAACAGGATCTGCTGGATCCTCCATCAACTCGTCCATCGGGACATACTCTAAATCACGGTCAGGATCAAATCCTGGTGGGAACATAGGATCTGAATCCTCCTCGACGTCATGGTCAAAAACAAGTCCAGGTATGGAAGCAACAGAAAAAGCCTGGTCAGAATCGGACCCATGGGAGAAGTGCTGCGCACTATGAGCATGTGTGGGTACAGAAGCCACAGACTCAAAGGAGTCCGCGACTGGAGAATGAGCAGGTGACTCCGCAGCCGGAGCATCTGCGATCAGTAAGGGAGCAACAGCAGGTAGGGCCTCGCCCTGAGCATCCTCCAAAGGCTCCTCCTCAAACATATCGACGTCGTCCTCCTCGTCGTCGATGGGTAAAACATAAGCTGGGTACGCAGCCAGCGGTATGGGAGCAGGGATCAGTGCCAAGGGTAGATCCCCTGCTGGAAGATCAACTGGGAGCTCATCTACGCCGTCGGGTAAGGCGAATGGCTGAAAGTCGTCATCATCCGTGCTGGTGAAGTCTGACGTATACACCTCGTGCTCCGATGACTCAATGTCGTCTGAAACGATAGGCCTCGGGCCAGTGGTGCCTGAACCACCAGTGTCTGCAGAATCCATGTGTCTGTAACATATACACAAACATGCACAAGTAGTCAATCATAAATCAAGTAATCACATAAGTCACCAAGTAAGGTATCACATAATTCTCCTAGTCTTACTAGCCAATTTCATCCAGTCTTCCAGACTGCTCTATCCTTCACTTAAACCAAACCTCGATCCTCCAGATCGATCCTCAGCCCTCCAAGCCGAGCCTTTTCTTCCTAGCCTTGCTAGCCCACTATCTTGGTCACCTAGACCAAGCCTCGATCCTCCAGATCGATCCTATAACAAACCAACGTGCTCAACTACCTTGACCATCTCGATCCTCCAGATCGATCCTCAGCCCTCCAAGCTGAACTTATAATTAATAAAATGTGCTCAACATTTGTTTGTAAAAAGTGTGGATCTGGACTTAAGTGGTATGCAGAAAAATGTTTTCGTGAGAGCCCTAGTGATCATAGTCTAGACTCGAGACAGAATCCTAGTTCGCTATGATCAGAGCTCTGATACCAAGCTGTCACACCCTGGCTTTGCGGAAGCGTGGTTAGTTTTGGTGTGACTTCTTAATACCATAGCTTAATCATAACAAGCTATATGAATTTAAAAACCATGCAAGTCATCATTAAGCTTAAAAATCAACATGCAATACCATTGTTTTAAACATACGACCATAACCATGTTCAGTAAACATTACAACTTATAACAAACATAAACGAGGGTTAAGGATTGTGTCTTGTCCAGGTAAGAGAACACAACCCCTAATCCTTGATGACTTCATGAAGATTGCAGCGGAAAACGTTCATACCGTGCCAGAATCCGTTTAATTTCCTGAAATACATGTGAGTTGAAAAATCAACAATAATGTTGAGCGAGTTCATGTGCAAGTGAGTAAGTAAAACACTTGTAAGCATAAAAGTTTCCTGGTATGTAGCAGTGTAAGAGGACTTGTGATCACCAATGGTTTGCAAGGCCATTAGCATGTCGTGAAATGCAAGTAGGAAGACACAACCCTAGCTGATTTTTGCGTTGGGCAACCAAGTCACTCCAGGTCCGTTTTGGTTAGCCTCAGCGAGGTCCGTTTGGCCTAGAGCTGGGCTCGCTACACCCAGATAGATCTACCGCTCGAGTCCCTCGGTGTTCTAACTACCCATTCACATGATCTAAACCTCCTTACGTTATTCATACCGTGTATAATAGTACTTGTAAACAAAGTAACATGTATTTCACCCCCGCAGTTAAGAAAACTGAAAACAGTTAGAGAAAAGGGGGACATGAACTCACTGTGAGGCGTCTCTACCAAGTATCCCTGAATCAGAAAGCTGCGCGACGACCTACAAGTGCTAATATCTATTAGACGAACGGCCGTGCCTTAGCTTTAGAGTTTTAATGTTCTGGGGAAATAGTTAGACAACTATTTCGTGTTTATATTTCTTGGTTAACGTATAAGTAGATTCCTTCCCAAGGATGGGGTATTCGTACAAGTATTATGTATGTGGTGACTTAACGTATAAAAAAAAATACATTTACAAGTCTCCTATCCAGCACTTTAAAGTTTTATGTCAAAACTCAAGGCGAGGTTTAATTATGAGATATAAAGTTTCACATACACGATAGAAAAATAATTTTTCCAAGTCTAGGTATTTTTAGAAAAATTCGCCAGAACTTCCCCTAATAACGGGAGTATCCGTGCTAATACGCACATCATTTTCTTTTCGAAATCAAATCAAGATCATCAACAATCAACCCTTACGTTTTAACACGCAAAATACTACTCTTGTCGTTTCAGTTTCAATTTGTGAAAACTGGACTGTTTTCGGGCGTGTAAATAAATTACTTAACTTATTCCAAAAATTCCCAAATTTTTGTGGAACGTCATAACCGACCCACAAATTATTGTGTAAAAGTTTCGGGGTCCAAATCATTACCAAAAATTTATAGAAAATCGTTTACCGAACTGTGATCAGATTTGTTACATTCTGATCACAGTTTACAGAATAATTCGCCAAAAATTCCTCGTAAGTCCGTTTGTCGAAAATCCAGTTCGAGGGTCACAAATACATCTGTGTTCACCTTTGATAAAAGTTTCAGGGGCTGGTTCGGTTTAGGTTTTAAGTGGTGATCGAAAACACACAGCCCAATTTTCTGCAGTAACAAACAGCCCTAGCTGCAGTCACGTAAACAGATTTTTAAAATAGTAACCGACATCAGAAAAATACAATTCCAGCGCCATTTTCTTCGTTTTTCGAAATGACACGATTTAGGCTTTTGAAATTCCGTTTTTCGAGTTTTTAAGGTCTGTTTACAGCCTGTTAAAGGCGGCTGAAACAGTGACTCAGCATGCTGTTTTGTGATTTCGATGTTAATAAACCGTTTTATAAGTGTCCGATTATCGGGTTAAACAAGAAAACGACTTTTAAATATCAAGTATGTGTTATGCAACCCTTAAACCGACATGATTCCACTTCATAAAACATACACAAGCAAACTTTTATGTAGATTTTATGTTCATAACTTATGTTTCATAATTTTCTAATATTCTTGTAATCTAGTGATTTAAACAATAATACTACATGTTAAATGCCATAATTTTCGAACAAGATGAGATCAAGTATGAAGAAGCTTACTACTAGCCTCTAGCTAGGGAAGAAATCTTGTGTCAAAATGATGAGAAAAAGATGTAGAAACAAGCAAGAACAATGCTCCCTTGCAATCCCTTCAAGTTGCACCTTCCATGGATGGTTTCTAGGCTTTGAATGGACAATAAAATGAAGAAGATGATGTTGTTTAGGGTGGTGATGGTGTGCTTGGTTGTGGGCAGCCGATCAAGAGAGAGGAGAGAGTGAAAATGTGTTGCAAAATCTTGTGAAGTGATGTACATTTATAAGGAACATTACTTATATTTACTTTCTCATATTTTGTATAGATAAGCAAGCAAAACAATAAATACTAGATCATTGAATCCAAGCAAGAAGATTGGAAGTATGATGTTATGACATGTGGGGTCCCACTTGGGGAAATGAATTCGTTGGGGGGGGGGGGGTATTATGTAAATATTGTGACTAGAATGTATAAGTGTAAGTAATGTAATATAGCTAGTTGATTTATTTTAGGCGGGTGTTATGGCATACGGGGATCATGACTAGCCATAAATAATAAAATAAAGTATTTGACAAAAATTTAGTGCCCCGGGTAATGTCCGGTTATACGGTTAAGTACCGTTCCGTTAAAATGTTTAATTATACCGCAAAAGGCCCTTTATGTATATTTTTGTAACAAAAATTATTCCTGGTACTTAGGAAAATATACGGGACCGTTATGCAATGTTTTTGCACTGTATTAGCAATTTAAAATGCTGAGTTCTATAATAAAGCGCAGAATTTTGTATTTAAAGTACGTTTTAGGCACCTCCAAACAGTGTATCTTATTCCTAGAGACGCGGTACCACAACCCTTATATCCCTACACTCACTACCAGTGTAGCAAAAATATATGAGGCTCTTAACAGGCCTTAGAGGCAGTGTCTGCCTGATGCTGGTTATTTCAGCATGTTCACTGTGTATCCGTTTAGTGCTACTGTGCTTTTTTTGTGCATCAAGTTTGCCACTAGGGTTCAGCATGTAAATAATGTAGTGACAGCAAATAAAGTATGATGCAAGTAAGTGCATGTATCAGTATGCAGGTAGCAGTTTATCAGCTAGTTTCAAGCAAGCACAGTAATTAAGCAGAAATTAATCATTAATTAAGTTGTACGGATACCTGGTTTAGTGCGGGTTGTCACAATAATACCCCAGACATCATTGAGTATAAAAACCTGTATATCAGAATACGAAACCTTTCAAACGAGATTTCAGGGGTTACCTATATATCCAAGTAGTGTTCCCCACGAAATAAGCAAGTTTGAATTTAGGTTTATATCCCGAAAAAGTTTACTAAATGTATAAAAACCTACCGACACATCCACGGTGAGATCGTTTAACACATTTTGACTTTCCAATTCTTTAGCGTACCGTGATAGTCTACTGATGTACTATCATTTCCTCTTTTTACGCAAAAACTCAATTTTTTGAATTTTATCATGTTTTTGACTTTATCAAATTTTCTAATGTTTTTGGATTTTCTGACAATATTACTCCCCCTAAAATTCAAAATCATTTAAAGAAAATTTGACAACCAATACTGATAGCTTTGCCTCGCCATCCATTTTCTGCTTCTCGTGCTCTGTTTTGCAGAAAATATAACATACCCCCATGATTTACAACCCATTGATTTTTACAGTTTGAAAACCGTTTTTCAATCTGATGAAAGTAATCATGTTTGTTCAGCCGTGAGGGTTTCGGCGTATTCAATCAGAACTCCCCCTTACAACAAACTATTTTCCCATAATGATTTCAAAACACTTAAGTTTGTTTTAATCAGAATGGTTTTTCCGGAAAAATTAGTTTGTTTACCCATCACTTGTGGGTTCGGGGTCATCTCATCACCTTGTTCTCTTTTAACCATTATGAAATTTTAACATTATTAGGTCAAACACCACTATTACTTGTAGAAAATCAAGTACAACTTAATGTCCTTGATTAACCACTTGTAAGACGAAATATCACAGTTACCATCCTGTGAATTTCTCAAGAATGATGCCGATACCTGCTTCACACTTACCAACCTGGAAGCTCCGGCAAGTCAGGAATTCAACCAACAGATTTATGTACCCAAGCCTGACCAGTCTTGGGTGTGTTTTGAACATTTCTCTTTTCTTCATAAAATTCTTTTGCCCCTTTTACCTTTCCATCAGCCATCTTGCTAAAAATATGTTTAACATTGCTATTAAACATTTTCCCAGCATCAACACCTTTTGATTTTAGGTTTGCGGCTCGTAATGGTGGAAAATTCTCATCATTCATTAAAGGAACTGTCTCCTCCTTTTTTACCTCAACTTGTGGCTCCTCTGATTTTGTGGAATCAGATTCATTGCCCGAACTTGGCTTGTCTGACTTGGATGAACCAGATTCATCGCCAATAACTTTCTTTTTCTTCTTGTTTGTCCTCAGATTTGCATCTGAAGAATTCGATTTGCTTGGCTTTGCAGTCGAGTGAATCGATTCATCAGAACTCTTATTCGAACCAACCGGTGAACCTGAAGACAAAATCTTCTCCAGATACTCTCTCGCCTTCTTCCTTTTCTTCCTTAGTCTGTCTCTCTGCCCCTGTGAAAGCTTAACTTTCTTTTCTTGAATTGTCTGGTCTTGAACTTTAGGTTTTAGAATCTTCTGTTCATGGGGCTTGACGTTGACTGGCTTCTTTGTCAATTTCTGAGAATTAACCCTCAATCTTTCATTTGATCTCCTTGGGCAATCTCTGGCAATATGACCTCTGATTTGACAATTATAGCATCTTCTTGTCTCATAATTCCAATTCTGGCAGTTAACAGCAATGTGTCCTCTCACACCACAGGTGTAGCACACTCTGTTATCGTACCATTCACTTCTGTCAGTCCAAACCTTCAGATCATAACATTGTTTGGCTTGGTTATAATCATTTCTCCTCTTCAATGCTGGATTTGTCTTTTGAGCACTGTGGTCAAACCTGCACCACTTATTACCATCATTTTGTGATTTTTTATAATGATTGGGTGACTGAACTGATGAGCTTTTATTTTCATTTTTAAAATTTTTCGAATTTTTAACTTTTTGTTTCTGTTCTACACTCTTCTTAACAGGTTTTTGCTTAGAACATTCACCTGTTTCAGTAGATTGCAAAACAGTATTTTTAAATTTTTCTTGTAAATCTAAAAATATTTTTCTTTTCTTTTCCTTTTCTTTTTCATCATCAGCTTTGTCATCACAATCTTCAATTTTGACTTTGTCAAAATTTGTGACATTGTCACTTATTGGAACAGAATTGATTGGTTTTGGACACTCATAAGGTGCCGAAGTCACAAAACCTTTCAATGTAACTTCAAGCTCTTTGATTTTAATCCGAGCTTTTTCAGCTTCTTTTTCAAGCTGAATGATTTTAGCAAGATGAGAATTGATTTCAATTTGTTTTTCAAGATTATCTTTACCAAAAATATCTCGCTCATCTTCTAAAATCTTTATTTGATTTTTCAAATCATTTTCTAATTTTTAAAAATTTTTGTTTTCTAATGACAAACTCTCAACATTCTTCAAAAGTTTGTCATTTTCAGAATTTAATTTTTCGCAGTTCACGCGCAACTCCAGAATCTGTTCATCATCAGTTTTCTTCTCGATCTTCAAAGTTTTGTTTTCCAATGTCAAACTCTCCAAATCCTTCAAGAGTTTCACATTGTCTGCTACTGATTTTTCGTTTATCTTTTCAACATCAGCTTCTTTCTTTGTTTCCATCCTGAATGTTCCTGCACAAAAAATTTTAACAAAATCAAGAGGGTTTGCATATTCATCAATAAAACAACCTCTCTTAAGATCATATTTCATGACATTTTTTGCAGCAAGACACACAGAGACTCTTTTTCTCATTTCAATGATCACTTCCAAATTTATCTTTTCTAAATCCCTTTTTATTTCATTCATCAACTCTACTTTTCTTGTTTCTTTATCAAACTCATGTGATCTAAGTTTATTGATGAATTCTCTATAATGAAGCTTTGAGAAAGTAGCATCCCTTTTTAGCTCACTTAAAAATTCAACCCATTCTAAAGGTAATGCATCAGCAAATTTTGAAATTTTTTCAGCATTTGAAACCCTTATCTCATATCTATCTAACTTATCAATCAACTCATCAAACCGTCTATCCAATTGTTCCAAAGATTCATTTTTCATGCACAAGAAATTTTCGAATCTTTTAATCCAAACATCCTTCTTATTCTTCTTATCAATCCAAGATCCAGAAGTCCAAATGTTTAAATTTTTAAGATTCTCGTTTTCCTGTTCATCAAACGGTTTATCCATCTTGAATCACCTGCAAACAAACAAACAAGCAATCAGTTCAAAAAATTATCAAACGACTTGAATCGGATGGGTATCCAATCAAGTGAGTCAACACAAGTCAACAGTGAAGAAAATCTCGTGACAACGTTGTCCGTTCGGATGAGATTGCTATCCGGATGGAGATCCGTGCGGATGGGAATCCGGGAGATGTTGTACGCACGGGTGATGATACGCGCGGGTGGGGATCCGTAAGATGTTGTACGCACGGGTGGGGATCCGTGTGATTAAGGTGATGCGTACGGGTGCGTATGAAGTTGACTTCTTTGACTTCAATTAATGAACGACACAGTCTCTTGCAACAAGACAAAAACCCTTCAATCACGTAAAAGCCATTATATCACATGCATATCTCAATTAAAGTAATGATATATCATGTGCAAACTGTCATACACACTAAACAATGATCAACACTATTAATTCTTCACATGCAATCTGTCACCATATATGAATTCTCGTGAAAACTGATATATTCAATTAAAGCTTACAGACTAAATCACGTGATATTATTATTAAATGAAGCAACGTTTGATGACACCTATACCTAGTTTCACATGCTCACCGAATATGATCACAAACAAACCTGAAATATGTTGACTAAAATGACAGAACACGGATTACTGTGATGCGTACGGGTTGTCCGTGCGTACGACAAGTCAACAAGTCAACACGTATTGCTATCCGCGCGGGTGGGTGATACGCACGGATAGGTCAACTAAGGTCAACACGGATATGTTATCCGTGCGGGTGACAAAAGTTATACGTGCGGATGACGATTGGTCAATAAAGTCAACTGTTTAAATGAACTTAGTAGCTGTCGTGATCACAAGAACAATCCACGTGCAAAACTGAAATCACATGTCTCGGATCAGTCAATCTAAAGTTAATGAATTAATGCACTGCAAAAGTGATACTAAGACTTGGATTGTTATCCGCACGGGTAACAAGTCAACAAAAGTCAATGCGGATGGTCATCCGTGTGTATGACTTATCCGCACGTAGAAGTCATCCGTGCGTGTGACATCAAGAACAACAGCAGCAACTTTTAACTTTTTCGAACCACAAAAATCTGATTTTCTCTCAAAATACTTTGAATTAAAGTCTGAAATTTTAAAGGCTATTAGATCAACTGATATCGCATATTATATCCAAAAATCATTAATTTTGAACCGTTAAAACTCGATTAATTTGGTGATTTTTAGACGAAAACGTGAAAGAGATGAAGAATGAAGAACTTTATCGAATCTGATGCAAATTTAGATCTGAATCTGATGAATTTCTGAATGAAATCGTGCGTTTGATCTGAGCAATCGTTAACCTGCTCTGATACCACTTGTTAGGACCGGTTTGAATCCGAACGATTGCGAATCGACCGTTTGAAGTGCGGAATCCTTCAACGATCGTGACCGAAACACACGAACAGTAATCTAACTGTGATTCTATTGAAGATCTGAAATCGTACAATCACGTGAATCACCTTTTGCCTTTCTCTCTAGACTTTCTCTCTCTAGTTTCTCTCTCTAGAACTAGAGCTCTTCAAGTCTACAAATTATAAAAGTTGCAAAAGTTCCTAACATAAGGCATAAGCCTCCTATTTATAGCCCTTGGAATTAATGAGACTTCTCATTAATTACCAAAGTGCCACCTTGCTATTTGACTAGATATTACATCATAAAGCACTAAACTTTAACAGTTTCTACTACGACTTGAGATGACGGAGGCGATAGACATAAATGCACTAACAACTTTCCAGTCGGTAACCTCAACGGGTTGTTCTGTAAATCGGAGGGCGTCATCAATATGCACTTCATCCACCGGGATGATCACGTTTTCTTGTGTTGGACTCTTCTTGAGATTGGATACATGGGACGTATCATGTACTCCATTAAGTTCTTCCGGTAATTCCAGCTTGTATGCCACGGTACCGATTCTTTCCAATATTCTGAATGGTCCGATGTATCGTGGATTCAGATTTCCACGTTTTCCAAATCTTACTATGCCCTTCCAAGGTGAGACCTTTAACAACACTTTGTCTCCCACCTCGAATTCTACTGGTTTTCTTTTCAGATCAGCGTAGCTCTTTTGTCGATCTCGAGCCGCCTTAATGCGCTCTCGGATCTGCGCAATCTTGTCGGTTGTATCTTGTACAAGTTCAGGACCAACCATACGTTTATCGCTAGCATCTGCCCAACATAAGGGCGATCGGCACTTGCGGCCATACAGAGCTTCGAACGGTGCGGCTTTTATGCTCGTATGATAGATGTTATTGTAGGAAAACTCAACTAAAGGTAGATGAGTATCCCAGCTGCCGCCTAGATCCACGACACATGCGCGAAGCATATCTTCTAACGTTTGTATAGTACGTTCGCTCTGGCCGTCTGTTTGTGGATGGAAAGCCGTGCTTAGATCTAATTAAGATCCAAAGGCTTCCTGAAAGGATTGCCAGATTCTTGAGACAAAGCGTCCATCTCTGTCAGAAATAATCGAGATCGGCACTCCATGACGTGCCACGATTTCCTTTAAGTATATCTCAGCAAGCTTTCCAGTGCTGTCTTTTTCTCGGATCGGTAGGAAGTGCGCAGACATCGTTAATTGATCGACTATTACCCATATCATGTCGTGCCCTCTCGGGGTCCTGGGTAGTTTTGTTATGAAGTCCATCGAGATTTGTTCCCACTTCCACTGGGGAATCTCTGGTTGTTGTAGGAGGCCGGACGGTTTCTGATATTCAGCCTTAACCTTAGCACAGGTTAGGCATTTTCCAACATAGACAGCAAGGTCGCTTTTAAGTCTCGGCCACCAATAGTATTCTTTTAAGTCTTGATACATCTTGTCTGATCCTGGATGGATCGAGTATTTTGACTTGTGCGCTTCATCAAGGATGACTTCTCGAATGCCGCCATAGAGCGGAACCCAAATACGCTTCTTAAAGTATAAGGCTCCCTCTTCATTTGGCGCCATATATTTTAGCATACCCCGTAGGTATTCAGCTTTACGGTTTTCCATCTTAAGGGCTTCTTGTTGTGCATCACGAATGCGTGTAGTGAGGTTCGTTCGTATGGTCATTTCCAATGCTCGAACCCTTAGGGTCTTAACCCTTTCTTTTCGACTCAGTGCGTCTACTACCACGTTAGCCTTTCCAGGATGGTACTTAATCTCACAGTCATAATCGTTCAGCAGCTCGACCCAACGTCGCTGGCACAGGTTTAGTTCTTTCTGATCAAATATGTGCTGCAGGCTTTTGTGATCTGTGAAAATTGTACATCGAGTACCATATAAATAATGTCGCCAGATCTTCAAGGCGAATACCACCGCTCCCAGCTCCAGGTCGTGAGTGGTGTAGTTTCTTTCATGTACCTGCAATTGTCTCGAAGCGTATGCGATGACTTTCTGGCCTTGCATGAGCACGCAACCCAAACCTTGTTGTGAAGCGTCGCAGTATACCACGAAGTCTTCTGTGCCTTCGGGTAATGATAATATTGGTGCATCGCATAGCTTGTTTTTAAGTAGCTGAAAGGCTTCTTCCTGTTTGTAACCCCAGTCATATTTCTTGTCTTTTTTAGTAAGGGTCGTTAGCGGTTGAGCTATCTTTGAGAAATTCTTGATGAATCGTCGATAATAGCCCGCTAAGCCCAAAAATTATCGAATTTCAGTTGGGGTCTTGGGAGCTTCCCAATTCTTTATTGCTTCTATCTTGGACAGGTCTACATGAATGCCCTTCTCATTCACAACGTGACCAAGAAATTGTACTTCGCGAATCCAAAATTCGCATTTCGAGAACTTTGCATAAGGCTTCTCTTTCTTCAGTAGTTCCAAGATGGTTCTGAGATGTTGCTTGTGCTCTTCTTTCGTTCGCAAGTAAATCAGGATATCATCGATAAATACAATCACGAATTTATCGAGATATGGTTTGCATACGCGGTTCATCAGATCCATAAAGACCGCTGGTGCATTCGTCAGCCCGAATGGCATCACAAGAAATTCATAGTGCCCATATCGCGTTCTGAAAGCAGTCTTTGGCACGCTTTCTTCTTGGATTCTTAGCTGATGGTATCGAGATCGAAGGCCGATCTTGGAATAGTAGCTTGATCCTTGCAATTGATCAAATAAATCATCAATCCTCGGTCGTGGATACCGATTTTTGATCCTGAGCTTGTTCAGTTCTCTGTAATCGATAAACATCCGCAGAGTTCCATCCTTTTTCTTTACGAACAATACTAGAGCTCCCCAAGGCGAGAAGCTTGGCCTTATGATTCCTTTATCCAACAACTCCTGGAGTTGTGTAGATAATTCTTGCATTTCGGATGGCGCAAGTCGATAGGGCGCCTTGGCTACAGGAGCGGCTCCTGGAACCAAGTCTATACGGAATTTGACTTGTCGTTGCGGAGGCAGTCCTGGCAGATCTTCGGGGAAAACATCAGGAAATTCCTTCACCACAGGAATGTCTTCGAGTTTCGGCTCCTCAGCCTTCTTATCTACCACGTGTGCTAGGAAGGCAACACATCCTTTCCTTAAGCACTTCTGTGCCTTCATGCAACTGATGATTCGAAGAGGTGCGTCTCGTTTTTCTCCATGCACAATGAGAGTTTCATCATTCGTCAACGGAATGCGAATGATTTTCTCGTGACAAATAACTTCAGCTTTGTTCTTGGACAACCAGTCCATTCCGACTACTACATCGAAGCTACCCAATTGAATAGGTAAGAGGTCGATGCTAAATCTTCGTTCACCAAGTTCTAGTGTGCAGCCTCTAACAACTTCGCCCGATTCAACAAGTTTACCATTGGCTAGTTCTATGGAATAAGGAATTTCTAATCTACTAGATTCTATTCCAAGCATGCGTTTAAATTCCACAGACATGAAGCTATAATCGGCGCCAGTGTCAAATAATATGGATGCAAAGTGATTGTTAATGAGGAACGTACCGGTGACCACATTAGGGTCCTCGCGTGCGTTCTTTGCTCCAATCACAAATGCTCGAGCCTAAGCATTGTTTCCCTCTGGGCACTCCTTCATGAAATGATCATTGCTTCCACATCTGAAGCATCCTTGGTTCCGCCCTTTACCGTTACCATTCTTGTTAACATCACCATTTCCATTCCGGTTCTTTCCTTTTCCCCAACAGTCTTCTGTTTGATGACCCAATCTACCACATTTGTCGCACCTTGGAATGCGACAAGCTCCTTCATGATGATACTTACATTTTTGGCATTTAGGCATGGAGCCTTGGTATGCTTTGGTTGCAAGGGTCTTCGCCTCCTGAGACGGGTTAGCGTCACGCTTCTTGTTGTTGAAACCTTTGTTGTTACGAGTTACTTGATTCAGATTCGAATGCTTTCTCTTCTTGTCACCGGACAACTCAGCATGTGTGTCGGTCTTCTTTGTTGGGTTCAGTGATAACTTCTTCATACGAACACAATCTTCAGTCAGGCTGACAGCCAGAGTTACAGCCCCGGTGATCGTTTGAGGTTTGACCGAAGTTACCATGCCACGAAACTCTGGGGCCAGTCCCCAAATGTAGCGTTCAACACGCTTAAATTCAGGAGTCACCATGTAAGGAAGCACTCTAGACAGATCATGGAACCTTCGAGTATAACCATTAATGTCAGTAGGGCCGTTCAAAATAACCCGTACCCGAACACCGTAACTGACCCGAATAGACCCGACCCGACAAACTAATAGACCCGTTTAACCCGAACCCGATCTACCGCAACACCCGAACCCGTTAACCTTTTCTCGGTTTGGTTTTCGGATTAGATTTACTGGTTACGGGTCAACCCGAAAAACCCGATGTAGTTTCAACAGAAATCCCGAAATTTCATAAGGGATGATTCACTTACCTATTGAGAGTAATCTGTTACTTAAAATACATCTCCATCGGCAAACGATTTTTATCATATATACATCCATCAGCTTACGAATCATTTACTTTTCTTCCTACGAGTTCCAACCTTTTATCCAAGTTTTAAGCTTCCAAGTTCCAATCTATCTACCTTTGCTAAGGTTAGTAATTCAGAACTTGTTTTACATTAATATAATTTGATTATTGTAGAATATTAAAAAATGAAAGAAGGGTGATGATTATTACCTTCTCTGGAGCTTTTCTGACGATATTGTCGCACATGAACTACAAAAGTCTTTTTACCTCTGAGCTTTGTAGGAAGTAGGAACTAGAAAGTCTTTTTGAAATCTAGTATATTATGTTGTAGTTTTTTATTATTATTTATGGTAGCCACATCTAGCCTACTAGCTAAATATTATTTTTAGAGTAATTATTTTGAGAACTTTTGTTTTGTTCAATTTTAATTCCTTGGCTTTGATGTATTATTGTATTACTTCAATATAGATGTTTATTTTTATATTTTAGATTTTAGATAATCCAATAACTTTATTGTATATAGTTTTGTAGAGTTTGTTACTGTATTTGAAATTGTATAATGGAACATTATAGTAGAAAAAAATAAAAATAAGAAACATTTTTCATCAGGTAAACATGGATTTTTCTAAAAAAAAATTCTAAGAACACTCATAGATAACATAAGCTTATGTTAAATTCATTAAATCTTAACATATTTAATTTATAATGGTTATATTTGAATGGTTATACTTTTGATTTACAGATGTCAGGATACGATTCGACTGAAGAACATAGGGTTGACCTTGATAGCAATGATGACCAAGTTCCACCAACAACCGAACCAGTTACAAAGAAACCTAAAATCTACAAACAAAGATCCCTAGTGTGGAATGATTTTCAAAAGTACCAAGATCAAAACGGTGTTGAAAGAGCAAGATGTATTCATTGTAACAATACGTACAAGTGTGCATCAAAAACTAAAGGTACGTCGAATCTTAGCACACATTTAAAAAAATGTGCCGCATACTTAGCTAAAATTAGTGGTGGTCAAACACAAATCGCATTCGGGGCTGACAATAAAATGACTGCTTGGAAATTTGATCAGAAAACCGTTAGGAATGGTCTGGCCTATATGATGATAGTTGAGGAATAGCCTTTTAGTTTTGTGGAAAGGAAGGGTTTTAGGTATTTCATGAGCCTAAGTCAACCATTATTTAAAGTTCCATCTAGATCCACCATTACAAGAGACGTATACAATATGTTTCTTGAACAAAAAACTAAAGTCCGTGGTTTTATAAAAAAATAATGTTGGTAGGATTTGTTTGACAACGGACACATGGACGTCTAATCAACAAGCTAGTTACATGTGTCTCACCGCCCATTTCATAGATAACGAGTGGAAGTTAAGGAATAAAGTCTTATCTTTTTGTATCCAAGAGAATCACCGTGGGGTAGACATTGGGAAAACAATTGAAAAATGTTTACAAGAATGGGAAATTGAAAACATTTTAACAATTTCAGTCGACAATGCTAGTGCTAATGATGTTGCAATAGACTTTTTAAAAAGAGTTTTCCAAAATTCAAGCAAGTGTCTTCTAAATGCTAAATGGACACACATTAGGTGCGTTGCACATATTATAAATCTAGTGGTCCAGGATAGAGTTAAAAAAGTTGATAAGGCAGTTGATAAAATTAGATGGGCGGTTTGGTGGATCAGGAAATCACCTTCAAGGATCGAGAAATTCGAAAATTTTGCTACACTTGTTGATGCCAACACAAAGAAGCACCTACTTTTAGACGTACCAACTAGATGGAACTCCACGTACCTTATGTTGGAGGTTGCACAATCTTATGAGAAAACATTTGAAAGATATGATATTGAAGAGTCTGTCTTTAGAACCGAACTTGAAAAAGCGGGTCATGAGGAAATTAAACCCGAAGATTGGCAAAGTGTTAGAGATTTGTGCCATTTTTTGCAACCATTTTATGATATTACTAAGAGGGTCTCAGGGACACATTATGTAACATCAAATTCATGCATAGATGAGATCTACCAAATTCGTAAAATATTAGATGAAGCTATTAGCAGTAGTACTCTTTTTCAAATTGCAATGGCAATGAAGGCAAAGTTTCAAAAGTATTTTGGTAACATACAAAAAATTAACTTACTGTTATACTTTGCTCTGGTTCTAGACCCAAGGAACAAAAAACACTACCTGAATTTACTTTTTGTCGATTGTTATGGAAAAGAGTTGGCGAAGGAGAATTTGAAACTTGTTATGGATTCTATGAATGAGTTATATAGTGAGTATATTAGAATTCATTCCCATAGTTCTAGTACTACTATAAAGTCTTCGGATTCATCAATATTAGGTAAACGTCAAAAACCTGAAGATACGACACCAAAACCACAATTAAGAAACAAATTAAGGGAAATGATGCAAACACAAACAATTGAACCAGTTGGTGAGTTAGACAAGTATTTGAAAGAAGCTTTTGAAAAGGATTCGGAGAACTTCAATCTTTTAGAATGGTGGAAAGTTAATAGCCCGAGATTCCCGATTCTATCATTAATGGCTAGAGACTTATTGGCCATTCCAGTGTCAACGGTGGCTTCTGAATCGGTCTTTAGCACAAGTGGGAGGGTTTTGGACCCTTATAGGAGTTCTTTGACTCCTAGGATTGTTGAGAGTTTAATTTGTACTCAAGACTGGCTTCGGGATGGTTCTACTTTAATCAAGAGTCTCTTCACTGAAGAAGATTGGGACACAATCCAAGAAATGGATAAAGGTATATTTTATTATTAATTAGTTTTGTAATTTTTGTTGTCATTTCATAGCACACGACCTTGCTAATGCTTATTTTAATTGAATTTTATTTACCATAGCATTGGATGAAGAGGAACATGCATGAAGTTGCAAGTTGGCAATGTCTAATTGAAGACTGAAGACTAAAGAGTGAAGCAGGATATCATATTTTTCTGATGAATGGATTGGATTTTTTTTATGTTTTGGTTTGGAACATACAGTTCTCTGCTAGACTATTGTTGAATACAATTTTAGATGATAGTTTTGCTTTTTATTTAATTTAAATGATTAACTCTTAGTGTTTTTTTTAATTTGTTCCTCTATATTAATTTTAACAGTGATTAAAACATTTGATACTTTAGATTTGATGCACTATTAAATATATTAAATAGATTTTTTTTCTTTAATATATTCTTCTTCACGCATGTTTTCTTTTGAATTTGCAAACCATGCAAATTTGAGTAAAGAGAATCATTAAAAATACACTTTTTAGATCCATATGTTGTATGTTTAGATTTTTTAGAACGAACTGTCAGGTATTATAGCCCAGGAAATTTTAGGCATATTATTAACCTGAAACCCGAATTACACAAACCCGATTAACCCGAACCCGATTGACCCGATAACCATACAACCCGAAACTAGAATGGGTCGGTTATCGGGTTATATTTTCTCCATCAAAAACCCGAATAACCCGACCCGATTAACCCGAAACCCGAAAAAATAACCCGATGAACACCCCTACATGTCAGCACCTTCCATAGTCAAGTGCCAGAACTCCGTTTCCAGCCTTTGGAGTTCAGCACGAGAGCAGTACTTCTCTCTCATTCTTTCCTTCAGTTCTTCCCAGGTTAGGCCATAAGCGGCATCATCACCCAAAGTTTGGGTTTGCAGGTTCCACCAAGTCAGAGCTTCATCGACAAACAATCCGGTAGCAAAAGTGACTTGCTGATCCGCGGTACACTTGCTCATGCGGATAGTAGCTTCAGTCTTCTCCGTCCAGCGCACAAATGCTACTACACCTCCTGTGCCGTCATAGTTCATCGGTTTGCAGTCGAGGAACTGCTTGAAAGTGCGGCCTTGAGCTGCATTGCCTCCAGACAAATCTCCATTCCCATTACGCCTAGCGTTGTTGGTCCTCCACTGTCTTGAGTACGGTTTTCCTCGTATTGGGCGATAGCAGCGGAGAACCTTTCTTCCAGTAGAGCGTTCAGCTCTTCAGCAGTTCTTGGCAGTGGGGGAGGAGGAGGTTGATCATCATTGCGAGCATTCACAGCTTTCCTGGGTGCCATGTTCTGACAGAACATAACACAACAGGGTTAAACATTTGTTTGATATCGTCACACTAGACAGTAGTAGCATATATATTCACAGGTATATACCACATAAGTGACATCAAACAATTATTACTCTAGCAGAGTACTTAGTAGGCTTGCACTGAGGGAATCTATACGTGACAAGACTTGTTGTGGTTTCTGTGCACTGAATTCCATAATTATGTATGCATCTATAATTACGTAACTCCTTGCACAGTCCGCACAGTTCGTTTCATCCTCGTATCTGTTCCTTCAGATGGGCCATCGCTTTCAGGTAAAGTCACGTATACTTGTGACATTCTACTTATAGTTTATGCTAATTATCACACATAATTGCAAGTAATTTCTAGTCAACGACAGGTGCTACTCAAGTGCACTCTAAGTCTCGTAGTGTCTTTTCTTGACTCTTGTAACTAGTTTCAGGTAGTGGATGTCGCGGACGTTTTATGCAATGAAAACTCTTTGAAAAATTGTTTTCGTGAAAGGATCCTAGAGATTGTAGACTAGACTCGAGAAGGAATCCTGGTTCACTACAATCGCAGCTCTGATACCAATCTGTCACACCCCTTTCTGCGGCGGAAGCACGAGGTGTGATCATGAAAGGTTCTCATTGCATACGAAAGGTAAACATGCTACATGCTCGTAAAAATAACATCAAATACCATAATTTGAAAACATAAGTTTAGCGTTTAAATCGCTAAGTAGCATAAAACATTGTCTTCAAAAGTTTACAACTTTATTTAAAGATAAACGTAAGCGACATCCAAGAGCATAAGCAAGACCGCGCGCACATCCATCCTAGTTACCTGAAATATATGTGAGTTTTGGAAAAAAAAAATGTCAACATAATGTTGGTGTGAATTCATGCAGTTTTTGTAGTTCACGTTTGTATACTTTGTATGAAAACATAGTTTGTGTCATGTATAAATCAAGTTTTCATATATAAATCAAGTATTCATGTGTACACCACGTACTCATGTATAATTCAAGATTTCTTGAGTACCCCACGTACTCAAGTATAAATCAAGTTTTCTTGAGTACCCCACGTACTTCAAGTATAAATCAAGTTTTAGTATGGTATGAATTTATGTAAATAAAGTATTTCTGTAAGTATCAGGATTGTTAATGGGTTGCAAGGCCATTAACATGTGACACGACATAGGAAGTCACCAAACGTTAGGCATTTTTCTAGTTGGCATATTCTGAGACACAAAAACACTACTCGGTACTCGTCCTCACCAAGAGTGTGGCTGCCCGACACCCGTTAGATCTAACCTTCTGTTCTGCGGTCTAGGTATATTGTTGAATAATGGTGCTTATGGTACCCTATTCGTGACACGATTTCTCGTATCATTTCTCATATCACATCATACTTGGTTCTCGTCCTCACCAAGTGTGTTTCTTGTTATCATATCATTTATAAACATTGTAAAATTTGTACATGTATTTCACCCCCGAAGTTATAAAACTGAAAATAGTTAAAAGAAAAGGGGGAGCATGAACTCACAACTTTGTGTTCCTTGCGTCGTAAACTTCACCGGATTTGCTTAATTAACGTCGTGACCTATACGCGTTTTCTTAAAGTTAGTCACTAGACTTGCGTCGCACAAGTACAGTCACTCTCTTTTATGTTTGTATTGTTGTGTTAAAAATATTTTATATTTTTAACTAAGTATCTTACTTATATTATTTTCTCAAAAATTAATATAAGTATCTCGTATTTTTGCACTTTGCACCCGAATTATGTATCTTGTATTTTGTATTTGTATTTTTGTGTTTATACTTCTCATGAGTATTTAGTGTATTTTTAAGTCTTAATACACTAGCACGTATAACACATACTATATACACTTAGCACAAAAGTTGGTGATCAAATAATATATATTTTTCTCTCAAAAATATACATACTTAACATAAATTTTAATTTTGAAGAAATCATCATTTCTTATCACCAAAAATTAGGGAAACCTTGGTAATATTTTTAAATACATTTTTAGGGAGCAAGTTTCTCAAAAACTTATATTTTTTTAAGTGTCAAAATTTATAGAAATTTTGACAGAGTTTCCCCTAAAAATGGAGGTTTCCCATGTTTTCAAAACATGTGTTTATTTTCTTTTAAATCATCAACAATATCAACAACACAATCTTTATTTACCAAACTTGTCAAAACAAGCATATACCACAAACTTATGAACTTGAGAGTTTGTAAAGATATGTAGTAACTTACTAGCACATTTAGTATGTCTTGTAACCTTTAAAAATATGATTAGTTTCTTAAAAACTTTATTTTTAAAGAGTTTGTATTTTCACAACTTCTAGTCATGATTTCCTAAAATATTTCTTCATGAAATTTTCTTGTTACACAAGTGTTTATACACTTGTTTACTTGCTAAAAATGTATTTAGTTCATACAAGATCTGGGTTTTTAACAATCTAGTATTTTCCACTTGGTTCTTCCGAAAAAACCACTTGTAGATCTTTAGATTTACAATTTTACAACTTCATTTTACAAGAAAAGTCATGTTTATTCAAGTTCAAGACTTATGAATGGATGGATCCATCATCCTTCATCTTTCTAACTTTTACATCCTACTAGTTCATGCTCTCAAACATGGACTAGTATGTCTAGATAATGATCCATCTTGTTTCTACAAATCAACAACATCAAATAATAACAACTATACAAGATTTACAAGATTTACACACACATCTTTCCTAACTAGCTTAGAAAAATAAAAACAATGCTTCTAGCATTATTTTGGTGTTCCGGGTAATATCCGGTTGTTCGGTTAATTACCGGTTCGTTAAAGTGCTAAATTACACTTTTTAGTGTCTTTTAAGTACCTTTTTGTAATACTTTGATTCCCGACACTTAGGGAAGTATTTTGGATGATGAAACGACATTTATGCATGATATTTATATGTCTAAAAGCTGATTAGAGCTGAATTTATTAAAATTCTGCACTTAAAGTGCGTTTCGGGTGCTTTTTAGTGCTTATTTTTGCTTTCGTAATGTCTATATATTAAACCCTTGTATGTACTCTTGGGTTTTAATGTCTTCTTGTTGTTGGACCTATACCTAGGCTCCAATTTTATTGTCTGACTGCTTTCTGCAGTTCTGTTGACACAATGTGTCTTACCGGTGAGTTTACTAGTATAACCGACGCAACGCTCTCATTTATGCATAAAGCAATATTTTGTAGTACACAACGTGCATGAATTCACTTGTTTAGTATCTGTTCAGACATTGCTGACAATTAAGCACATAATTGCAGTCATTAAATAACAATTAATGTGTACGGAAATTACTGGTTTGTGCCAGTTGTCACAGTCTCCCCCCGTTAAAAGAATTTCGTCCTGAAATTCAGGCTGAACTAAGTCTCACAGGAGTCTTCTTGAATAGGTGGGGATACTTTTCTTTGAACTGGTCTTCGCGTTCCCATGTGTACTCGGGCCCGTGCTTAGAGTTCCAACGTACTTTGACAAGTTTAACAGTGCTCCTCCTGGTCTTGTTGACTTTCCAGTCGGTAACCTCAACGAGTTGTTCTGTAAATCGGAGGGCGTCATCAATATGCACTTCATCCACCGGGATGATCACGTTTTCTTGTGTTGGACTCTTCTTGAGATTGGATACATGGAACGTATCATGTACTCCATTAAGTTCTTCCGGTAATTCCAGCTTGTATGCCACGGTACCGATTCTTTCCAATATTCTGAATGGTCCGATGTATCGTGGATTCAGATTTCCACGTTTTCCAAATCTTACTATGCCCTTCCAAGGTGAGACCTTTAACAACACTTTGTCTCCCACCTCGAATTCTACTGGTTTTCTTTTCAGATCAGCGTAGCTCTTTTGTCGATCTCGAGCCGCCTTAATGCGCTCTCGGATCTGCGCAATCTTGTCGGTTGTATCTTGTACAAGTTCAGGACCAACCATATGTTTATCGCCAGCATATGCCTAACATAAGGGCGATCGGCACTTGCGGCCATACAGAGCTTCGAACGGTGCGACTTTTATGCTCGTATGATAGTTGTTATTGTAGGAAAACTCAACTAAAAGTAGATGAGTATCCCAGCTGCCGCCCAGATCCATGACACATGCGCGAAGCATATCTTCTAACGTTTGTATAGTCCGTTCGCTCTGGCCGTCTGTTTGTGGATGGAAGGTCGTGCTTAGATCTAATTGAGATCCAAAGGCTTCCTGAAAAGATTGCCAGATTCTTGAGACAAAGCGTCCATCTCTGTCAGAAATAATCGAGATCGGCACTCCATGACGTGCCATGATTTCCTTTAAGTATATCTTAGCAAGCTTTCCAGTGCTGTCTTTTTCTCGGATCGATAGGAAGTGCGCAGACTTCGTTAATCGATCGACTATTACCCATATCATGTCGTGCCCTCTCGGGGTCCTGGGTAGTTTTGTTATGAAGTCCATCGAGATTTGTTCCCACTTCCACTGGGGAATCTCTGGTTGTTGTAGGAGGCCGGACGGTTTCTGATATTCAGCCTTAACCTTAGCACAGGTTAGGCATTTTCCAACATAGACAGCAAGGTCGCTTTTAAGTCTCGGCCACCAATAGTATTCTTTTAAGTCTTGATACATCTTGTCTGATCCTGGATGGATCGAGTATTTTGACTTGTGCGCTTCATCAAGGATGACTTCTCGAATGCCGCCATAGAGCAGAACCCAAATACGCTTCTTAAAGTATAAGGCTCCCTCTTCATTTGGCGCCATATATTTTAGCATACCCCGTAGGTATTCAGCTTTACGGTTTTCCATCTTAAGGGCCTCTTGTTGTGCATCACGAATGCGTGTAGTGAGGTTCGTTCGTATGGTCATTTCCAATGCTCGAACCCTTAGGGTCTTAACCCTTTCTTTTCGACTCAGTGCGTCTACTACCACGTTAGCCTTTCCAGGATGGTACTTAATCTCACAGTCATAATCGTTCAGCAGCTCGACCCAACGTCGCTGGCACATGTTTAGTTCTTTCTGATCAAATATGTGCTGCAGGCTTTTGTGATCTGTGAAAATTGTACATCGAGTACCATATAAATAATGTCGCCAGATCTTCAAGGTGAATACCACCGCTCCCAGCTCCAGGTCGTGAGTGGTGTAGTTTCTTTCATGTACCTGAAATTGTCTCGAAGCGTATGCGATGACTTTCTGGCGTTGCATGAGCACGCAACCCAAACCTTGTCGTGAAGCGTCGCAGTATACCATGAAGTCTTCTGTGCCTTCGGTTAATGATAATATTGGTGCATCGCATAGCTTGTTTTTAAGTAGCTGAAATGCTTCTTCCTATTTGTAACCCCATACGTATTTCTTGTCTTTTTGAGTAAGGGTCGTTAGCGGTTGAGCTATCTTTGAGAAATTCTCAATGAATCGTCGATAATAGCCCGCTAAGCCCAAAAATTGTCGAATTTCAGTTGGGGTCTTGGGAGCTTCCCAATTCTTTATTGCTTCTATCTTGGACAGGTCTACATGAATGCCCTTCTCATTCACAACGTGACCAAGAAATTGTACTTCACGAATCCAAAATTCGCATTTCGAGAACTTTGCATAAGGCTTCTCTTTCTTCAGTAGTTCCAAGATGGTTCTGAGATGTTGCTCGTGCTCTTCTTTCGTTCGCAAGTAAATCAGGATATCATCGATAAATACAATCACGAATTTATCGAGATATGGTTTGCATACGCGGTTCATCAGATCCATAAAAGACCGCTGGTGCATTCGTCAGCCCGAATGGCATCACAAGAAATTCGTAGTGCCCATATCGCGTTCTGAAAGCAGTCTTTGGCATGCTTTCTTCTTGGATTCTTAGCTGATGGTATCCAGATCGAAGGCCGATCTTGGAATAGTAGCTTGATCCTTGCAATTGATCAAATAAGTCATCAATCCTCGGTAGTGGATACCGATTTTTGATCCTGAGCTTGTTCAGTTCTCTGTAATCGATACACATCCGCAGAGTTCCATCCTTTTTCTTTACGAACAATACTGGAGCTCCCCAAGGCGAGAAGCTTGGCCTTATGAATCCTTTATCCAACAACTCCTGGAGTTGTGTAGATAATTCTTGCATTTCGGATGGCGCAAGTCGATAGGGCGCCTTGGCTACAGGAGCGGCTCCTGGAACCAAGTCTATACGGAATTCGACTTGTCGTTGCGGAGGCAGTCCTGGCAGATCTTCGGGGAAAACATCAGGAAATTCCTTCACCACAGGAATGTCTTCGAGTTTCGGCTCCTCAGCCTTCTTATCTACCACGTGTGCTAGGAAGGCAACACATCCTTTCCTTAAGCACTTATGTGCCTTCATGCAACTGATGATTCGAAGATGTGCGTCTCGTTTTTCTCCATGCACGATGAGAGTTTCATCATTCGTCAACAGAATGCGAATGATTTTCTCGTGACAAATAACTTCAGCTTTGTTCTTGGACAACCAGTCCATTCCGACTACTACATCGAAGCTACCTAATTGAATAGGTAAGAGGTCGATGCTAAATCTTCGTTCACCAAGTTCTAGTGTGCAGCCTCTAACAACTTCGCCCGATTCAACAAGTTTACCATTGGCTAGTTCTATGGAATAAGGAATTTCTAATCTACTAGATTCTATTCCAAGCATGCGTTTAAATTCCACAGACATGAAGCTATAATCGGCGCCAGTGTCAAATAATATGGATGCAAAGTGATTGTTAATGAGGAACGTACCGGTGACCACATTAGGGTCCTCGCGTGCGTTCTTTGCTCCAATCACAAATGCTCGAGCCTAAGCATTGTTTCCCTCTGGGCAGTCCTTCATGAAATGATCATTGCTTCCACATCTGAAGCATCCTTGGTTCCGCCCTTTACCGTTACCATTCTTGTTAACAGCACCATTTCCATTCCTGTTCTTTCCTTTTCCCCAACAGTTTTCTGTTTGATGACCCAATCTACCACATTTGTCGCACCTTGGAATGCGACAAGCTCCTTCATGATGATACTTACATTTTTGGCATTTAGGCATGGAGCCTTGGTATGCTTTGGTTGCAAGGGTCTTCGCCTCCTGAGACGGGTTAGCGTCACGCTTCTTGTTGTTGAAACCTTTGTTGTTACGAGTTACTTGATTCAGATTCGAATGCTTTCTCTTCTTGTCACCAGACAACTCAGCATGTGTGTCGGTCTTCTCTGTTGGGTTCAGTGATAACTTCTTCATACGAACACAATCTTCAGTCAGGCTGACAACCAGAGTTACAGCCTCGGTGATCGTTTGAGGTTTGGCCGAAGTTACCATGCCACGAAACTCTGGGGCCAGTCCCCAAATGTAGCGTTCAACACGCTTAAATTCAGGAGTCACCTTGTAAGGAAGCACTCTAGACAGATCATGGAACCTTCGAGTATAACCATTAATGTCAGTAGGGCCATTCAAAATAACCCATACCCGAACACCGTAACTGACCCGAATAGACCTGACCCGACAAACTAATAGACCCGTTTAACCCGAACCCGATCTACCGCAACACCCGAACCCATTAACCTTTTCTCGTTTTGGTTTTCGGATTAGATTTACTGGTTACGGGTCAACCCGAAAAACCCGATGTAGTTTCAACAGAAATCCCGAAATTTAATAAGGGATGATTCACTTACCTATTGAGAGTAATCTGTTACTTAAAATACATCTCCATCGGCAAACAATTTTTATCATATATACATCCAGCAGCTTACGAATCATTTACTTTTCTTCCCACGAGTTCCAACCTTTTATCCAACTTTTAAGCTTCCAAGTTCCAATCTATCTACCTTTGCTAAGGTTAGTAATTCAGAACTTGTTTTACATTAATATAATTTGATTATTGTAGAATATTAAAAAATGAAAGAAGGGTGATGATTATTACCTTCTCTGGAGCTTTTCTGACGATATTGTCGCACATGAACTACAAAAGTCTTTTTACCTCTGAGCTTTGTAGGAAGTAGGAACTAGAAAGTCTTTTTGAAATCTAGTATATTATGTTGTAGTTTTTTATTATTATTTATGGTAGCCACATCTAGCCTACTAGCTAAATATTATTTTTAGAGTAATTATTTTGAGAACTTTTGTTTTGTTCAATTTTAATTCATTGGCTTTGATGTATTATTGTATTACTTCAATATAGATGTTTATTTTTATATTTTAGATTTTAGATTATCCAATAACTTTATTGTATATAGTTTTGTAGAGTTTGTTACTGTATTTGAAATTGTATAATGGAACATTATAGTAGAAAAAAATAAAAATAAGAAACATTTTTCATCAGGTAAACATGGATTTTTCTAAAAAAAAATTCTAAGAACACTCATAGATAACATAAGCTTATGTTAAATTCATTAAATCTTAACATATTTAATTTATAATGGTTATATTTGAATGGTTATACTTTTGATTTACAGATGGCAGGATACGATTCGACTGAAGAACATAGGGTTGACCTTGATAACAATGATGACCAAGTTCCACCAACAACCGAACCAGTTACAAAGAAACCTAAAATCTACAAACAAAGATCCCTAGTGTGGAATGATTTTCAAAAGTACAAAGATCAAAACGGTGTTGAAAGAGCAAGATGTATTCATTGTAACAATACGTACAAGTGCGCATCAAAAACTAAAGGTACGTCGAATCTTAGCACACATTTAAAAAAATGTGCCGCATACTTAGCTAAAATTAGTGGTGGTCAAACACAAATCGCATTCGGGGCTGACAATAAAATGACTGCTTGGAAATTTGATCAGAAAACCGTTAGGAATGGTCTGGCCTATATGATGATAGTTGAGGAATAGCCTTTTAGTTTTGTGGAAAGGAAGGGTTTTAGGTATTTCATGAGCCTAAGTCAACCATTATTTAAAGTTCCATCTAGATCCACCATTACAAGAGACGTATACAATATGTTTCTTGAACAAAAAACTAAAGTCCGTGGTTTTATAAAAAGATAATGTTGGTAGGATTTGTTTGACAACGGACACATGGACGTCTAATCAACAAGCTAGTTACATGTGTCTCACCGCCCATTTCATAGATAACGAGTGGAAGTTAACGAATAAAGTCTTATCTTTTTGTATCCAAGAGAATCACCGTGGGGTAGACATTGGGAAAACAATTGAAAAATGTTTACAAGAATGGGAAATTGAAAACATTTTAACAATTTCAGTCGACAATGCTAGTGCTAATGATGTTGCAATAGACTTTTTAGAAAGGGTTTTCCAAAATTCAAGCAAGTGTCTTCTAAATGCTAAATGGACACACATTAGGTGCGTTGCACATATTATAAATCTAGTGGTCCAGGATGGAGTTAAAAAAGTTGATAAGGCAGTTGATAAAATTAGATGGGCGGTTTGGTGGATCAGGAAATCACCTTCAAGGATCGAGAAATTCGACAATTTTGCTACACTTGTTGATGCCAACACAAAGAAGCACCTACTTTTAGACGTACCAACTAGATGGAACTCCACGTACCTTATGTTGGAGGTTGCACAATCTTATGAGAAAACATTTGAAAGATATGATATTGAAGAGTCTGTCTTTAGAACCGAACTTGAAAAAGCGGGTCATGAGGAAATTAAACCCAAAGATTGGCAAAGTGTTAGAGATTTGTGCCATTTTCTGCAACCATTTTATGATATTACTAAGAGGGTCTCAGGAACACATTATGTAACATCAAATTCATGCATAGATGAGATCTACCAAATTCGTAAAATATTAGATGAAGCTATTAGCAGTAGTACACTTTGTCAAATTGCAATGGCAATGAAGGCAAAGTTTCAAAAGTATTTTGGTAACATACAAAAAATTAACTTACTGTTATACTTTGCTCTGGTTCTAGAACCAAGGAACAAAAAACACTACCTGAATTTACTTTTTGTCGATTGTTATGGAAAAGAGTTGGCGAAGGAGAATTTGAAACTTGTTATGGATTCTATGAATGAGTTATATAGTGAGTATATTAGAATTCATTCCCATAGTTCTAGTACTACTATAAAGTCTTCGGATTCATCAATATTAGGTAAACGTCAAAAACCTGAAGATACGACACCAAAACCACAATTAAGAAACAAATTAAGGGAAATGATGCAAACACAAACAATTGAACTAATTGAAGACTGAAGACTAAAGAGTGAAGCAGGATATGATATTTTTCTGATGAATGGATTGGATTTTTTTAATGTTTTGGTTTGGAACATACAGTTCTCTGCTAGACTATTGTTGAATACAATTTTAGATGATAGTTTTGCTTTTTATTTAATTTAAATGATTAACTCTTAGTGTTTTTTTTAATTTGTTCCTCTATATTAATTTTAACAGTGATTAAAACATTTGATACTTTAGATTTGATGCACTATTAAATATATTAAATAGATTTTTTTCTTTAATATATTCTTCTTCACGCATGTTTTCTTTTGAATTTGCAAACCATGCAAATTTGAGTAAAGAGAATCATTAAAAATACACTTTTTAGATCCATATGTTGTATGTTTAGATTTTTTAGAACGAACTGTTAGGTATTATAGCCCAGGAAATTTTAGGCATATTATTAACCTGAAACCCGAATTACACAAACCCGATTAACCCGAACCCGATTGACCCGATAACCATACAACCCGAAACTAGAATGGGTCGGTTATCGGGTTATATTTTCTTCATCAAAAACCCGAATAACCCGACCCGATTAACCCGAAACCCAAAAAAATAACCCGATGAACACCCCTACATGTCAGCACTTTCCATAGTCAAGTGCCAGAACTCCGTTTCCAGCCTTTGGAGTTCAGCACGAGAGCAGTACTTCTCTCTCATTCTTTCCTTCAGTTCTTCCCAAGTTAGGCCATAAGCGGCATCATCACCCAAAGTTTGGGCTTGCAGGTTCCACCAAGTCAGAGCTTCATTGACAAACAATCCGGTAGCAAAAGTGACTTGCTGATCCGCGGTACACTTGCTCATGCGGATAGTAGCTTCAGTCTTCTCCGTCCAGCGCACAAATGCTACTGCACCTCCTGTGCCGTCATAGTTCATCGGTTTGCAGTTGAGGAACTGCTTGAAAGTGCAGCCTTGAGCTGCATTGCTTTCAGACAAATCTCCATTCCCATTACGCCTAGCGTGGCTTGGTCCTCCACTGTCTTGAGTACGGTTTGCCTCGTATTGGGAGATAGCAGCGGAGAACCTTTCTTCCAGTAGAGCGTTCAGCTCTTCAGCAGTTCTTGGCAGTGGGGGAGGAGGAGGTTGATCATCATTGCGAGCATTCACAGCTTTCCTGGGTGCCATGTTCTGACAGAACATAACACAACAGGGTTAAACATTTGTTTGATATCGTCACACTAGACAGTAGTAGCATATATATTCACAGGTATATACCACATAAGTGACATCAAACAATTATTACTCTAGCAGAGTACTTAGTAGGCTTGCACTGAGGGAATCTATACGTGACAAGACTTGCTGTGGTTTCTGTGCACTGAATTCCATAATTATGTATGCATCCATAATTACGTAACTCCTTGCACAGTCCGCACAGTTCGTTTCATCCTCTTATCTCTTCCTTCAGATGGGCCATCGCTTTCAGGTAAAGTCACGTATACTTGTGACATTCTACTTATAGTTTATGCTAACTATCACACATAATTGCAAGTAATTTCTAGTCAACGACAGGTGCTACTCAAGTGCACTCTAAGTCTCGTAGTGTCTTTTCTTGACTCTTGTAACTAGTTTCAGGTAGTGGATGTCGCGGACGTTTTATGCAATGAAAACTCTTTGAAAAATTGTTTTCGTGAAAGGATCCTAGAGATTGTAGACTAGACTCGAGAAGGAATCCTGGTTCACTACAATCGCAGCTCTGATACCAATCTGTCACACCCCTTTCTGCGGCGGAAGCACGAGGTGTGATCATGAAAGGTTCTCATTGCATACGAAAGGTAAACATGTTACATGCTCGTAAAAATAACATCAAATACCATAATTTGAAAACATAAGTTTAGCGTTTACATCGCTAAGTGGCATAAAACATTGTCTTAAAAAGTTTACAACTTTATTTAAAGATAAACATAAGCGACATCCAAGAGCATAAGCAAGACCGCACGCACATCCATCCTAGTTACCTGAAATACATGTGAGTTTTGGAAAAAAAAAACGTCAACATAATGTTGGTGTGAATTCATGCAGTTTTTGTAGTTCACGTTTGTATACTTTGTATGAAAACATAGTTTGTGTCATGTATAAATCAAGTTTTCATATATAAATCAAGTATTCATGTGTACACCACGTACTCATGTATAATTCAAGATTTCTTGAGTACCCCACGTACTCAAGTATAAATCAAGTTTTCTTGAGTACCCCACGTACTTCAAGTATAAATCCAGTTTTAGTATGGTATGAATTTCTGTAAATAAAGTATTCCTGTAAGTATCAGGATTGTTAATGGGTTGCAAGGCCATTAACATGTGACACGACATAGGAAGTCACCAAACCTTAGGCATTTTTCTAGTTGGCATATTCTGAGACACAAAAACACTACTCGGTACTCGTCCTCACCAAGAGTGTGGCTGCCCGGCACCCGTTAGATCTAACCTTTTGTTCTGCGGTCTAGGTATATTGTTGAATAATGGTGCTTATGGTACCCTATTCGTGACACGATTTCTCGTATCATTTCTCATATCACATCATACTTGGTTCTCATCCTCACCAAGTGTGTTTCTTGTTATCATATCATTTATAAACATTGTAACATTTGTACATGTATTTCACCCCCGAAGTTATAAAACTGAAAACAGTTAAAAGAAAAGGGGGAGCATGAACTCACAACTTTGTGTTCATTGCGTCGTAAACTTCACCGGATTTGCTTAATTAACGTCGTGACCTATACGCGTTTTCTTAAAGTTAGTCACTAGACTTGCGTCGCACAAGTACAGTCACTCTCTTTTATGTTTGTATTGTTGTGTTAAAAATATTTTATATTTATAACTACGTATCTTACTTATATTATTTTCTCAAAAATTAATATAAGTATCTCGTATTTTTGCACTTTGCACCCGAATTATGTATCTTGTATTTTGTATGTGTATTTTTGTGTTTATACTTCTCATGAGTATTTAGTGTATTTTTAAGTCTTAATACACTAGCACGTATAACACATACTATATACACTTAGCACAAAAGTTGGTGATCAAATAATATATATTTTTCTCTCAAAAATATACATACTTAACATAAATTTTAATTTTGAAGAAATCATCATTTCTTATCACCAAAAATTAGGGAAACCTTGGTAATATTTTTAAATACATTTTTAGGGAGTAAGTTTCTCAAAAACTTATATTTTTCTAAGTGTCAAAATTTATAGAAATTTTGACAGAGTTTCCCCTAAAAATGGAGGTTTCCCATGTTTTCAAAACATGTGTTTATTTTCTTATGAATCATCAACAATATCAACAACACAATCTTTATTTACCAAACTTGTCAAAACAAGCATATACCACAAACTTATGAACTTGAGAGTTTGTAAAGATATGTAGTAACTTACTAGCACATTTAGTAAGTCTTGTTACCTTTAAAAATATGATTAGTTTCTTAAAAACTTTATTTTTAAAGAGTTTGTATTTTCACAACTTCTAGTCATGATTTCCAAAAATATTTCTTTGTGAAATTTTCTTGTTACACAAGTGTTTATACACTTGTTTACTTGCTAAAAATGTATTTAGTTCATACAAGATCCGGGTTTTTAACAATCTAGTATTTTCCACTTGGTTCTTCTAAAAAAACCACTTGTAGATCTTTAGATCTACAAGTTTACAACTTCATTTTACAAGAAAAGTCATGTTTATTCAAGTTCAAGACTTATGAATGGAAGGATCCATCATCCTTCATCTTTCTAACTTTTACATCCTACTAGTTCATGCTCTCAAACATGGACTAGTATGTCTAGATGATGATCCATCTTGTTTCTACAAATCAACAACATCAAATAATAACAACTATACAAGATCTACAAGATTTACACACACATCTTTACTTTATCCACCTTATTCATCTTATGTTCAAGACTTTAGGTTATGTTCTTTAGTGTTCTTAATTTTTAACCATTATATCACCTATTAACCACCATAAACAAGAACAAGATGAAGGTTTGAAGCACTTACTACTAGCACAAGGCTAGGGAAGAAACAAGACGTAAATGTGGTGGATAAAAGAAATCTAGAGAGGTTCTTGAGCTTCCGAGTGCACCGAGCCTTCTTGTATGATCCCTTGCACACTTGTATTTATGTAAAATGTTGGATCAAAGCTTGATGATGGGTGTGTAGTGGTGATGGTGTTCGGCCGAAGACAAGCAAAGAGGGAAGAAGAGAGCAAGTTTTGAGTTGGTGTTTTGTGAAATGAGAGTGATTAACTCTTGAGTTTACTTATAAACCAACTTCCTATTATCCAACATATATTGTGTCATCTAGATACTAAACATGGGGGATTAAAATAATCAAAGAATTGTGGGGTGTGTCCCCACTCCACAAACCGGTTCGCAAGGGGGGGGGGGTCTTGGTTACATTTCAATTAGCTTAGAAAAAAAAAAACAATGCTTCTAGCATTATTTTGGTGTTCCGGGTAATATCCGGTTGTTCGGTTAATTTCCGGTTCGTTAAAATGCTAAATTACACTTTTTAGTGTCTTTTAAGTACCTTTTGTAATACTTCGATTCCCGTCACTTAGGGAAGTATTCTGGATGATGAAATGACATTTCTGCATGATATTTATATGTCTAAAAGCTGATTAGAGCTGAATTTATTAAAATTCTGCACTTAAAGTGCGTTTCGGGTGCTTTTTTTTGCTTTCGTAATGTCTATATATTAAACCCTTGTATGTACTCTTGGGTTTTAATGTCTTCTTGTTGTTGGACCTATACCTAGGCTCCAATTTTATTGTCTGACTGCTTTCTGCAGTTCTGTTGACACAGTGTGTCTTATCGGTGAGTTTACTAGTATAACTGACGCAACGCTCTCGTTTATGCATAAAGCAATATTTTTTAGTACACAACGTGCATGAATTCACTTGTTTAGTATGTGTTCAGACATTGCTGACAATTAAGCACATAATTGCAGTCACTAAATAACAATTAAAGTGTACGGAAATTACCGGTTTGTGCCAGTTGTCACACTTGATGGTGTTTCTTGTAGAATAGGAGTTCTAAGCTCTTGCACATCTATCTTTTCCAATCTAGAAACATTCAGCTGCAATCTCTTTACTAATAATTGAACATTAGATAAAGTTTGAGCATTCATCTTTTCTTGTTCATGCATCCTTTGGAACTCCTGCTTGTGCTGATTCTGCAATGTAGACCATTCCTTCACCATCTTCTTAAGAGCTTCTGCCATGTTGTTGTTGTTTGCTCTTAAGATTTGTATTTCTTCCTGAATTTTCACTTGTATTATCTTTCGTAGCTACAGCTTCTGCTATCTCTGACTTGATCTCTTTAATTTCTTTAAAAGCCTTTTCAAAATCTGCTGTTGCTTCTTTGCTTTCTGATGGCTGTTGCAGCTTGTTCAGAATCATGGTGTTGTTTTCTGTTTGTTTTCTGATAGCTTCAACAGTTTCTGATAGAGTCTTTATATCAGATCTTTGACTTTTGATCTCTTCCAACAGTAGATCAAGCTTTTCTTCTGTAGGTGCCTTTCCAGTGCATACTTTGGTTATGGTTTCAAGTTCTTCACGAAGTTTTTTAGTTGACATGGTTGGTTGAGTGGTAACAGGAGGAACAACAGATGTTCCACTTCTAACTCCAGCAGAAGACACACTTGCTGCTGTTGTAAAGTTGTGAGGTTGGTCATAAGCCCAAACCTGCACACCTTTACCAGAATGTTGAACAAATTGACATACGGGTTTTCCTCATATCCTTGAACCTTTTCAGTGAAAGGTTCTCCATGAGTTTTTGAGAAACTCTGATTTTTCTCACCCAGGTTTCCTTGATCAATAAACTGATCTCACCTGTTGCCATCACATTCTCCTCCTCATTATCTGATTCAGAGAATGGATCTTTGGAAATACTCACATTTTGACTATCAGAAATAGGTTTTCTAGGTTCTACAACATAACTTCCCTCAATGGATTCATCAGAATCAGAATCAGAATTTTCAACAATGTTTTCATTAAGTTTAGTATGTTGTGCACATGTTTCTCCCATGTAAGATGCTTCTGCATGATGTTGTTCAGCCCTTGGACTCTGTTGATTCAGTTCATCACCCTCCTCGGGTTCTGTTTGATCTTCTTCATCTGTTGGTGGTGCCTTTGATTGTTGGGCATCATGCTCTGTTGGGGATAAGCTGTCATAAACTTCAACATTTTCTGGTTCCTTGTTCAAGATTTTCAAATATTCTGCTTTGAAGGGTGGTTCCTCTGGTATCCGATTCATCATGCTTTCAGACAAAGCAGGTACATCATCGTCTGATTTCCAGAAACCAGTTACAAACTATGGTTTCATGACTTCTGTTTTCCACATGTTTTTTGATGAAGGAAGTTCCACATTCCTTTCAGCAAAAGCATTAGAAATTAGTATTGACCAGAATCTGGGAAAAGGTAGGTGAGAATCAATTCTCCCAGTCTTTGTCAAAACTGATCTTTTCATCAGCTTAAATATCTCTGTTCCAAGGTCAATGTTTATCCCAATGATGAGACAGAACATGATTGTTAGAACATTCATGTTAATCTGATATGTTCCTCTTATCTTTGATGATATACACTTGTTCAAGATTTCCATCACTACTTGCCAAAAGGTAGGTAATTTGTTCCTCTTGAAATCACCAATTTTTGAGATCTTTATCTTGTAACCCATTACAGCAACAAGTTGTTCAAACATGTCTTCTTTTTTAGGTAAAGGATCATAGTGATGACTTACAGGTAATTCCAGATACTCCCTAATATTTTCGGGTGTAATCACAATGGAGATGTCCCCCCATAAGTGTGAAGTCAACTCGTTTGTACCTGTTCTATTGAGGGTTTTGACTAGTTGCTGTATGATTTTCTCCAGTACTTCTTTGGTCTTGATTTAAAGCTTGAGCAAGTGGGCATCTTGTCAAAAATTCTATTAAAATTTGACACTTCACATCATAGTCTTCAATCCTGGTATTCATCTTTTCATTGTTGCTCTTCATAGGTAGGAATTCTGCATTGCTTATAAATTGAACGGAGTGTTCAACAGGTGGATTGTTTAGATTAACAGTGTTAATTGCGGCCATGGTAGTTGAATTTTGCTTGGAGAGAGGGGTTTCTAGGGTTCTTGATTTTGAAAATGGAAGTTGAAGTTGGTTTTCTCTTGTTCTTTCGAAAGATGTATTTATAGGGTTCGTGAGACAGAGATCATGAAGTTTAAATCGTGGGTGGTTAGTATTTAAGGTGGTTAATGACAATTTAATGATGTTTTAATCCTTGATAAAACAACTGTCAACAAAACTTTTGATATATCTCCGAAATTGTTGATATATATATCTTTTAATAAAAAACAGAGAGGTCAAAAAGTTTTGATTGGTGAATACTAACAGCCTAGTTGCACATTTTCTTCCAGTGGGACCCTTTTGTCATAGAAAGGTCCAATAGAATCCCTTTTTGAAACTGACATTCTTCCACCCCTTTTTTTTAACAAAAGTCTTTCTGATGACGTTTACTAGAAAATTTCTGGTTCATCTTGGAGTCTTGGATTTTTCTTCATATTTCATCAGAAAGTATCAGATTCTTATCAGAATTGCATCAGAAATGGCAGCCCCCCCCCCCTTTTGAGATGAGATGAGAGGGAATGAGTAAAGTTTTAGAGATATTACTTACATAGCATTTCTGAGCATCAAGTCTTTATTCTCATCTTCAAGGAGTGTTTTGTGAAAAATTTTAAAACAATGATAGTCATGAGTTTTATTTTTCCAAAATTTCACATCATTTCAATTTTTGTCCTTCTCTTTTGAAGATTATCTAACCAGAATCTGAAGTTATTTTGAGTTTTAAATTTATCAGAGACTTTTATGTAACAAAATATTTGTATTTCTTTTCTGATAAATGTTTAGTTGACATTGTTTCAAATCTGGTTTTTGAGTAATGTATCTGATGATCTATCAGATTTTCTGATAAGTTATCAGAGTTTCTGGCGATTCATCAGATTTTTTGATGTTTTACCAGATTTTCAGAAATTTCATCAGATTCTTCATAACTCTATCAGAAAGTTATCAGTTATGACCTTTTCTTCCCCTAGATCTAACAAATAGTCTTTCTTTTTGAACAAAACAATCATTTACCATTAAAAAGAAAGGAAAACTTACGGAAAAGAAAAAAATAAAAACTAATCACTAAAGAAAAGATTGGCATAAAGCCACAAATAAGTTGTACGACCAGTATGTTGGTTTGTTGGCACCAAGGAGGCAATATTCATATCTTCTTGTAGAATGACTTGAGCCCTTGGATACCAGATTGGTACACCTCCAAAACCTAGTTTACTGGTGATCACCTTCATTACAAAACGAGGGTAAATCAGGCAGGGTTGATTATTATGCATGTTTGCCTCCAAATCTCTCATGAGATATTTGGAGAAGTTGTAAGGAGTTTCCTTTACAACTGCATGCACAACTTCCATCAGCCTGTATGATAGCTCATTGAAGTGACCATGCTTTCTTGAAAAGCACACACCAAGCTATGTCACCAGATACTTCCATGGTGGAATGAAGCCCAATCTATTGATCTGCCTTGAACGGTTGGGTGGTTGATAATCCATCTCCGTAAGGGTTTGATCCAGTGTCCCTATGGTGAAGAAGGTGATATATGTGTCATCGTTAAGTTGGAGGGCAACTCTAAGAGTTTCCTCACTTAAGATGATTTCCCTTCCCAACAACATACTGCTTATCCACACCTTTGTCCCGCTGAAGACAGTTCTTGCGTTCCACCAGAATGCTTGGAGAAGTGTGGGGTGAATCCAGATATATGCTGATAAAGCATAGCCCAGAGGACTTTGCATTAGCATATTGTACACCACCTTGCATCCTTCCCATGTAGGGCCATCGAGTTTGGATCTTACTCTCATATTGTGAGTGGGGTAGAGAGTAAGTGGAAAGTCTTGGCTCCTCATTTCAGCTGCCATTTTTAGGGTTTTGAAAGGATATTTTGAGATTTTCTGAAAAGTTTGAAGTCGTAGTTGTGATGAGGAAAGTCTTCAGGAGTTTGTTAATTTATACAGCGAAAAAGATAGTTTTGCCATAAATGGTATTAACAACTCAAGATTTCCTTATCTTTTTATTCTTTCTCTTCATTGGATGCTTTAGATCTTCCATCAGAAGCGTGTAGCAGGGTTTGAACCCCCGGTTTGTGAGATGAAGTGATTGTGCATTTATTAACTAGGTGGCTACATTTTATAGTCCCTAATCATTTTTGTGCCCATGTCTCTCACTGTCACACCCCAACCGATGCCGGAAACATCGAGTGCGGCACTAAGCGTTCAGATTGCTTAAAAGTTTCCATAACACTAGATATTTCGATGTAGATTAAATAGATTCAAACATTGTCTAAAACGATCCACAAATCAAACACAAGTATCATATTCAAAACATCAAATTTTGTTCAAATTTCTAGATTAACTAGGTGTGTGTTTCTAGCAGCATCCTAGCTTGTTTTCCCATAGTTCCAGCATTCTATCATCCAGCAACATGTATTAAAATAAAGTCAATACAATAATGTACTGACGAGTATACAAGTTTGAGTATATAGCATAATAGTGTAAAAAGACTCATATCCATCATGTAAACGATAAAATAGTTTCGGCCATGCTAGTGTTCACAGTCCAAGTGATAGCCCAAGTGTCCCGATGCTTTAACCACTTTCCCAAGAATCAAGGAAAGCAAAATAGAATCCTCCTAACAATAACCCCGAGAATAATGGGGAGGTGCATCTTCCTATAGCGCTACTATTGTTAAGGCGGAACTACACACAAGGATTAAACGTTCACATAGCATAAAGAATCAAGAATCAAGAATCACAAGTATCAAGTTTCACATTCACAGAGGATAGAGTTTAGATTCAAAAGTTTCAAGTTTCATAGAATACATGTTGCACCCCAAAAGTTTAAAACAAAGAAGGGATCGAGTATACTCACAGTGATTGCTTAACAGTAACACTGTTATTGGATCAAAGGGAGCTCTTAGGATTAACCTGATTAGAGTACAATAGATAAGTATCGAACGGAACAACGAGAACTGTGCAAGTGTCGGATCAGTCACCTGATCGGATGGCAATCCGAACGGATGGTTATCTAGTCGGATGACATATGTGATTAGGACGGATCGCCATTCGATCGGATGGTCATCCGTACGGATGGCCGTTCAATCGAATGGTCACTCTATCCATGATAAGTTTCCAAAATGATTATCTTTAATACCAAGTGTTCAAACCCGGTCTCTCGATCAGAGGGTCATCCGATCGAATGACCCTTCGTGTGTAAGTTTCCAAGGTTCAAAGTTTCTGATTCAAAATAGTTTCAAGTGTTGAAGGTTGTAAGTCACAAAACCCTTGATCGGATGGCAGTCCGATCGGATCGCCATTCGACTGATATGGGTTTGTTCCTTTTTGCAACCTCGTAAAAGTTTCTAAGTTCTTGGTTAAACGGTGATGACATGGTACGTTTTGAGACAACGAAATACACCTCAAGGCTCGACTTGTCTGATCGGTTGGGAATCACCCCGTCCTTTCAGGTGTCTGTTCTTAACGGAGTTTATGTCGGAATCCGTACTCCGGTCACCTTTTCCGGCGATAATCCATTTCCAAGCCGTGTCCAGACTAACCATCAAGTCTACAGCCCGTTTGGATCCTGATTCCACCGTCTTTAAGTAAAACTTTAAGAAAATATGAAGGAAACATGAGTTTTAGCTGGAAAAGTTTAGATTTAGTAAAGATTCGGTGTAAAAACTCATGAAATTCCTTAGATCTGAGCTGGATCTTGACTGGAATGACATCACACAACTGTTTGTACAAACCGCCATGATGACATCATCCTCAGGAGTTCAAATCTTAGAGATTTCACAGTGAAAAGTGTGATTTCAGAGGAGAATCACGTAGAGAATAGTACATAGATCGAAGATGTACAAGAATCAAGTGTAAAACATACTGAAATCACCGAGAAATGGAAGAAAAGTGAGAGGGCGTGCGTCTGATCGAAGGAGGCTGTCACATCAGTGAAGAATGACGTGACAGGTCCTATTTATAGTGCAAGTGAGGAGTTAAGGCGGTGTGGCATGGATCGGATGGCAGCTCGATCAAATGGCCCTCCGATCGGATGGTCATCCGATCGGATTGCCATTCGGTCAATCCCATCCTTTCCACCTTCTCGTCTTTGGTTCGTTCCGTGAGTTAGATTAAGCGTTGCGTTGCGTATTATTGTGTAATAGTACCACATACTAGATTATATCATTAACACAAAGTTTCCAAGTTTCCGCCAGTGACAAGTCTCCAGTCTCTCATTCATCCAAGTCTTAAGTTTCACGAGTCTCAAGAGTCAAGCACCAAGTATCAAGCATCAAGAATCTAGAATCAAGTTTCAAGAATCAAGAATCTAGTATCATAGAATTTAGTATCAAGTCTCATAGTATTAAGAATCAATAATCAAGTTTCTAGAGTTAATCATCAAAAATCTAGTTTCTAAGTATCAAGTATCAATAAGATTCAAGTTTCATAGCATAAAGATTCACAAGTCTCATAAGTGTCAAGAGTCACATTGTATAAGGACTAAAACTGACCATAGCTAAAAGTTTAGGGTCGCCGGGCGCCACAGTCTCCCCTCATTTAGGAGATTTCGTCCCCGAAATCTAAGAGGAAGACTGCTCGAAGAGCTGCAGATACTTGGCCTTCATTTCGCTCTTGAGTTCCCAGGTGAATTCGGCGCCACAGTCTCCCCTCATTTAGGAGATTTCGTCCCCGAAATCTAAGAGGAAGACTGCTCGAAGAGCTGCAGATACTTGGCCTTCATTTCGCTCTTGAGTTCCCAGGTGAATTCAGCGCCACGCTTGCCTTCCCATCGTACATTAACTATGGGAATTTTTCTGCGCCTCAATCGCTTGACACCTTGGTCCATGATTTCAACTGGTTTCTCCACAAAATGTAATGATATGCACTAGACCGGACAAGTTATGCGCTTTAAGCATGACGAGAAGATACCAGCAAGCAACGGTCATTGGGTGACTGTTAAAAATATATATTGAAATACCTTAGAAGGACTAAGGATATATTTCTAATATATGGATCTGGTGAAGAAGAACTCGTTGTAAAGTGTTACAGGGATGCGTGTTTCGGAATTCGTTGTAAATGGTTACATGGATATGAGTTTCCAAACTAATCGAGATGGTTCTCGATCACAATCAGGGTAGCATTGTCCACTACATAATCAGAATACATCGCCGCTTCATTGATTGAGATAATTCATATGGATATGCCACTTGAATTATTGCCGATCTAAGGGTAGTTCCTACCATTCAGGACCCTAGAGATCTTTGTGATAACGATGGTGTGATTGCTCAAATCAAGGAACCTCGTGTACATCAAAAGACTAGACACATTGAGCGGAGTTTCAACTACATAAGGGATGGAGTTGAAAAAGGGAAATATATGTATTCGCAAAGTTCACACTGATCAAAATATTGCGGATCCACTCACGAAGCTCCTTGAACAGGCAAAGCATGAAGGGTCATACTTATGCCTTAGGACTTCGATATTCTAGTGATTGGATTTGATCTATTTTGTATTTGGATATTGGAACAATTGTTAATATAACTCTTTATGGTATTTTGAGTTATGTTCCTTTTAGCATGTTTAAATCCGTGAATAAGTTACTTATTCTAAATGTTCGTAGTCGATCATACTTGTGGGAACAAATATGAATGTAAGACTATTATGAACTAGGATTGGTAGATATTCATTAGGTATGAATATAGAGCAAAGTGTTGCTGCCAAAGTTCATAGATATTTGTGGGATACAAATATTGGACTGACTCGCTCTCGAATATTACTGCATGGAATCATTTGTGATTGATCATAAGTAAATTTGAGTAAGGAGAGTATCATAGTATCCTCTGACCTGAGATACATATTGGGTCTTGATATTCACCAAATATTATGCCTTGACTTATTTCTTCGCTGTCAGTAATATGGCAGTACATAAGGCTAAGCTCAGGTGTGGTACAAGGTGATTGTGAGAGACGTATGTAGTCAAGATGGGATATGTTCCTCTTATTCGTTGAGAGTAAGATGTCTAAGGCCTGCTAAAGTTAAATCAACAGAGAGTGATCACTCTATGTCTCTGGGTTTAACATGACATCTGTAACAAAAGGATAAATGATAGATTCACCTAAATCATGTTCAAGTAAGGGACTTGAAGGGGATGATGTAATTGAATGGGACATATAGTCATACGTATTAGGGGTAGTAAACCGTAGTTCGGCGTCATTTACTACTTACATCAATCTTCTATGTATCTTGTGCAAGTGGGAGATTGTTGGACTCTGTATGCCCAAGACACATATTAAATTGATGTGGCTAGTACGTTATGATCCAAGTCGAGTCATACCCAAATACAAGCTAGACAAACACTTACAATATTTATTTATGATATGATCAAACAAATAAATATTAACACTTAGAATATTTAGAAATTGGTTTTCTAAATAATTGCACTTGACAAACCAATAAATTATATGGATAATTTATTTTGAGAGAATATTTTATCTTGTTATTTAATAGGTTAAATAACATTATAAAAGTTATGAATCATTGCATAAAAAACTTATAAAATGTTGTGTTATGTTTTATAAAAGTTATAAAACTTAATACAAGACATAAAAATAAGTTAGGGAAATTTTGATTGGGTGAGAATATGGTGGCACATGGGCCGCCCCCTTTTGTTCTTCCCTAAAGATTCTCCACCAATCAAACTACATGCAATTTCCATACTTAGAGACCATTTGATTGGGTGGTCTTCCCAACCCTTTTGGTCCAATGAATGCACATGCAATTTGCATGTGTTAGAGGCTCTTTGATTGGGCATGATGGTGGCCAAGATTCTCTCAATTGTTATAACTTAATTTTGTATAAAAATTACTTGAAGATGAACTAGAGAGAAGACTTCTTTTGGCTCTCTAGAAGTCGGCCAAGTATGTGCCATTAGAGAAGTTCTTTTAAACTTCAAAATCAAGTAAAAGAGAAGACTTCTTTTGGCTCTCTAGAAGTCGGCCAAGTATGTGCCATGGAAGGTAGTTTTCTAAACATCCTATGGTTTTATTTTGATAGCATGCATCTTCGTATATGGATCCGGGATTGGGTTTTACATAAAAAATGGTTTTATATCTTATAAAAGTAACATGTTTTAAACATTATTTCCGCTGCGTTTTTATTTCATATGGATGAAATTGCTTTGATAAACATGTGAAAAACCCTTCACTTCTTACCAAAAACGAACCACTCCCTTCCAAAGAGATACCTTGTCGATCTCCAACACCAAATTCCAGAGGCTTATGCTTTTTATCAGCATAGCTCTCTTGTCTGCTCCTAGCCTTGATCAAGTTATCGTGGATCTGAAGAATATTATCCATCGTCTCTTGAATGATTTCAGGGCCAGTAAGTTGCTTATCACCAATCTCATGCCAGCTGAGAGGAGATCGGCACTTGCGACCATATAAAGCTTCGAAAGGTGCCATCTGAATACTGGAATGATAGCTGTTGTTGTACGAGAACTCAATCAATGGTAAATGTACATCCCAATTACCACCAAATTCAATGACACATGAGCGGAGCATATCCTCTAGGGTTTGTATAGTGCACTCAGTCTGTCCATCCGTTTGAGGATGAAAGGCTGTGCTAAGTTTCAAAATAGAACCCATAGCGGACTGGAAAGTTTGCCAAAGACGTGAAGTGAATCGACCATCACGATCAGAGATTATGTCAATAAGTATGCCATGAAGGCATATAATCTCATCGGTATAGATTCGAGCAAGTTTCTCCACTTTATAATCTTCGCGGATAGGAAGAAAGTGGGCTGATTTGGTCAAACGGTCAACGATTACCCAAATACTATCATGACCAGCGGGTGTACGGGGTAGTTTGGTAATAAAGTCCATAGCGATGCTATCCCATTTCCAAACAGGAATTTCGGGTTGTTCCAAGAGTCCTGAGGGACGTTGATGTTCAGCTTTCACTTTTAAACAAGTGAGGCACTTCGAGACATAGGCAGCGATATCCTTTTTCATGCCAGGCCACCAATAGGTCGTACGCAAGTCATGGTACATCTTATCGGCACCAGGATGAATAGAGTATCGAGACTTGTGGGCCTCATTCATAATGAGTTCATGAAGGTCATCGCGATCTGGACCCAGATGCGATTGAGGTAGTACTGAAGTCCATTCGACTTTGTTTCAAGTTGATCGATTTTAGCGCCTTGGATTTCCACTTCTAGACTTCCTTCATTTGCTGACGAATATTGAGCCTCACGAATACAAGTATGAAGATCACTAGAGGCATGATAACAATGAATAGTATTAACATGAGCCTTACGACTAAGAGCGTCGACCACGACATTCTCCTTGCAAGGATGATAGCGGATTTCGCAGTCGTAGTCGTTAAGCAATTCCACCCAACGTCTCTGTCGTATGTTCTGTTCTTTTTGGTTTAAGATATGTTGAAGGCTCTTATGGTCAGACAAAACCACACACTTAGTTCCATATAAGTAGTGTCACCAAATCTTTAACGCAAACACAACTGCACCAAGCTCCAGATCATGAGTAGTATAGTTTTTCTCATGTATCTTGAGTTAACGAGAGGCATAAGCAATAACCTTGTCCTGCTGCATGAGCACACAGCCCAAGCCATGGTTCGAGGCATCGCAATATACCACGAAGTCGTTATTCCCATCAGGGAGAGTAAGAACAGGAGCGTTACACAAGAGGGTCTTGAGGGTCTGAAAAGATTCCTCTTGCTCGGGACCCCAAGCAAAAGGTTTCTCTTTTTGAGTCAACGAAGTAAGAGGAACGGCAATCTTAGAAAAGTCTAAGATAAATCGACGGTAATAACCTGCCAATCCTAGGAAAGAACGGATCTCAGATGCAGATTTAGGCGTACTCCAATTCTTCACAGCTTCGATTTTAGAAGGGTCAACATGAATACCTTGCTTACTGACAACGTGACCAATAAATTGTACTTCATCAATCCAGAACTCACACTTAGGGAATTTAGCGTATAAGCGTTTACCACGTAGTAGCTCAAGCATTAAGCGTAAATGACGAGCATGATCAGCTCTAGTTTTAGAATAAATGAGAATATCATCAATAAAGACTATCACAAAACGATACAGATAAGGTTTACACAAACAATTCATCAGATCCATGAACACGGCGGGTGCGTTGGTCAAACCAAAAGGCATGACCACGAACTCGTAGTGTCCATAACGAGTACGAAAATCGGTTTTGGGTACATCATCTTCGAGAACACGGAGCTGATGATAGCCAGATCAAAGGTCGATTTTCGAGAAACAGGACGCGCCTTGTAGTTGGTCAAATAGATCATCAATACGAGGGAGAGGATAACAATTCTTAATGATAAGCTTATTAAGTTCACGGTAGTCGATACACATACGAAATGAACCATCTTTCTTCTTGACGAATAGCACGGGAGCACCCCACGGAGAGGTACTTGGACGAATGAATCCCTTGTCGAGCAATTCTTGTAGTTGACTAGATAGCTCTTGCATCTCGAAAGGTGCAAGTCGGTAAGGAGCCTTGGCGACCAGAGTCGCGCCAGGTATGAGATCAATATGAAAATCAACAGATCTAGGAGGAGGAAGACCAGGTAGCTCTTCAGGGAAATCACACACTACTGGAACGTCGCTTATGTTCTTTCCTTTGCCCTTTTGTTCCACCACATGGGCCAAGAAGGCAAAGTTCTGTTTACGTAAGCATCTGCTCGCTTGAGTACATGACATCAACTTCAGTCCTCTAGAAGGTCGGTCCCTATAGACGTGTAAGATATCACCGGACGGAAGAGGTAGATGAACAAACTTCTCGTGACAAGCAATGTGGGCATGATTCTTACGCAACCAATCCATGCCGATTATGACGTCAAAGCTACCCAATTGCATGGGTATGAGATCAATAGTAAAAACGTTGTTGTTAAGAGTCAAGGAACAACCACTGAGAATAGAATCAACTAGAATAGACTTGCCATTGGCAACCTCAATAGAGAATGACTTAGGTAGTTTCGAGCGTGCACAATTTAACAAAGATTCAAATTCTACGGACACAAAGTTCCTGTCGGCACCAGTATCAAATAGTATCGAAGCGTAAAGATTATTGACCAGGAACGTACCATTAACGACGTTATTGTCATTATGATCCTGATTAGCATTGAGATTGAACGCTCGTCCACGAGCGGCTGGCTGTTGCTCCCGGTTTAGCTACGGGCACTTGTTACGGAGATGAGTAGTGTCTCCACACTTGTAGCATGCGTGAACTGCATTGACTGGTCGAGGATTCTGCCGAGGAGCTGGTAGAGTTGCCTGAACTGGGGCTTGCTGAGCTGGTTGGGCCGGGTTAACTTGACGGCAATAAGGAGTCGTGTGACCATAGCGATTGCAGTTGGTACACAAGCGACAAGCAGAGGCGACATGATGATGAAAGTTGCAGGTTGCACACTTAGGGTGAGGCCCAGTGTACTGATTTTTGATTTTAGGAGCAGTAGGGTTTGAAACAGCAGTAGCAGGAGCAGGCTTAGCAGCAGGGTTTGCAGTAGGAACAATCGCATTGCATCCTGAACCCTGTGACTTTCTCCTCTTATTCTTGCTACCACTAGGCTGCTGGGTAACTTGATTCGCTGTTTTCGGAGGGGCGGAGTTTCCAAACTGTTTATCACGTACGTGGTTATTGTTCAAACTTGCTGCCAGACGATAAACTTCTTCAATTGTTTCGAGCCGAGCTGCTTCAATCGAATCTCGCATAGCAAGAGGTAACCCATTGATGTACTTGGTTATCATGCGTTTAGGAGTAGAAACCAAGTGAGGCACGATTAAGCTGAGTTGCTTAAAACGGGTAGTATAAGCCAGATTGTCATCATCAATCTGCTTCAAGTGCCAGAACTCTTCTTCAAGCTTCAGTTGTTCATGGGGAGGGCAGAATTCAAGCATCATCAATTCTCACACCTTAGCCCATGGAAAAGCATAGGCTTCTTCATTAGAACGGATGTTTCTCTCATTTGACCACCACTCTAGAGCTCTGCCTTGAAACATTCCCGTTGCACTCCTAGTCTTTAGATGCTCTGGGCACTCGCTGTTAATAATGGTAACCTCGACGCTGTCAAATCATTCCAGCATAGCAGTCACCCCATCACTGCCCGTGAAAGGCTTAGGGTTGCAAGAGACAAAGTGTTTGTAGTTGAACTTTGTAGGCTTCTCTTTCTCTGTCTTAGAGTCAACAGAAGAGGGTGGAGTGTTTGATCCTTGGATCTCAGAGACGATCTTTGGCACGACTCGAGCGATCTGGTCGGCCATTAAGGACATCATCTTTTTCTGAGACTTCTCCCTGGATCTCTTGAGAGTGTCGGATAGCTTACGAGAAGAATCTAAAGATCCAACAAGGGGATCGTATAAGTCTAGATAACAGTATATAGATTCACACACGATAGATTAAGACTCAAGATTCAACAAGTTTCACGTAGTTTAAAGATTCGAATTTTAGTTTCACATAGATTCCAATAGACTCGACATCGCAAACCCACGACCTTCGCATGGCACGTTGTACAAAGTTTGGCAACATGTCAGAAACGCTTATATATAGGAAGTACCAGGGGCGTATCCACCACGCTTCGGGCACATCGCTTCCGCCTCGTATCTGGTGTCATGTTACGTATCGCAATTTCCAAACATAACAACACACTCTTCATCATCATCATACACACGTAGATTAATCCAATAGATTCACATAGATTAGTGTTCAACCATCTCACCACAATCCACAAAACAATGAATCCCCACACGGCACGTGCTACGAAAGTTCGGCAACATGATAGAAGCACTTATATATAGGAAGTACCAGCGGCGTATCCACCATGCTTCAATCATGCAGCGTCCGTCTCGTCATCGGTGTCGTGCTTCGCCAACCACAACACTAAACTCCATCATTCTCGCAAGACTTTCACATAAATTAACCAAATAGATTCAACAACTCCATCCCGAGTCCGCAAAACTACGAACTTCACTTAGCACGTGGTACGAAGCTTTGGTAGCATGCCAGAAACACCTATATATAGGAAGTACTAGCGGCGTGTCCACCATGTTTCGGACATGCCACGCCCGCCTCGTCTTCGGCGCTAGGCTATGTGTCGCATTTTGTTACTCAAAACAACACATTCACACTGGAGTACAAGTAGATTACACATAGTTTTCTTATAGATTACACAAGTAGTTTCTCATAGCTTAGAGTTCAACATTCTCATCACCGGTCTGCAAAGCACTAAGTTTCGCATGGCACGTGGTACGAAAGTTGGTAACATGTCGGAAACACTTATATATAGGAAGTACCAGCGGCGTATCCACCATGTTTCAGACATGTCACTTCTGTCTCGTATTTCAAGGCCATGTTACGTTTGGTGCTTTACAACCACATAGATTCATCAGATAGCTTCATATAGTAGCATAGTCGATCAAGATTCACACATAGATTAACATAATGAATAAAGCTTTGTATATTTAGTTTGTTCCGAGGTATTATGATTTGAGTTTTAGATTGCGGACATACGTGCAATTAGTGTAAAAAGTATTAAAATAATGAAGAATTAAGTTTAAAACCATACATAATAATCGAGATGCTCATAAAACATAGGATTGTTCTGGGGTAGAGGACGGTGGCTAACCAAAGCGATTCGAACCCCTTTTGAATTGAGGCAACGCGTCTTGACTTACTTAGACAAATACGTCATCGATGTTAGGCCTACGATATTCGTCCTTTTGGTCATTCCACGTTCCTAATTGATTGGGAATTTCGAGATTTTGGCGAGATATGAAAATCAAAGAGTGGGACTAGTTATCAAGGTCTGAGTTTCACCTCTATCCTGACAACAACGTACCCTAATAGCGTCGGTACTTCTCAATAGACAAGACCTACTAGAATAAGGTAAGGAAATTTCCCATCAAGATTCGGATGTCACTCCTGTCTTGAGGGCAAATCTCGTTCTAAGTACAAACACTGTTTAGCAGTGTTTCCAAAGTTTACAAGTGTATATTGTGTCAGCCTTAGGAAAGACATGTAAGTTTAACAGGAAATGTGCTGCTAGGAAGCAGATACGGTAGAATGCACAAGTCTTAAACAACAGATAAGAGTCAAGATTCCTAGAACTATAGACTAGGGCAAGTATTCCCTCTTATCCTAATTCCCTATAGTTATCGCTCTGATACCAATCTGTCATACCCCAACTGATGGCGGAAACATCAGGGTGCGGCACTAAGCGTTCAGATTGCTCAAAAGTTTCCATAACACTAGATATTTCGATATAGATTAAATAGATTCAAACATTTTCTAAAACGATCCACAAATCAAACACAAGTATCATATTCAAAACATCAAATTTTGTTCAAATTTCTAGATTAACTAGGTGTGTGTTTCTAGCACCATCCTAGCTTGTTTTCCCATAGTTCCAGCATTCTATCATCCAGCAACATGTATTAAAATAAAGTCAATACAATAATGTACTGGCGAGTATACAAGTTTGAGTATATAGCATAATAGTGTAAAAAGACTCATATCCATCATGTAAACGATAAAATAGTTTCAGCCATGCTAGTGTTCGCAGTCCAAGTGATAGCCCAAGTGTCCCGATGCTTTAACCACTTTCCCAAGAATCAAGGAAAGCAAAATAGAATCCTCCTAACAATACCCCCGAGAATAATGGGGAGGTGCATCTTCCTATAGCGCTACTATTGTTAAGGCGGAACTACACACAAGGATTAAACGTTCACATAGCATAAAAAATCAAGAATCACAAGTATCAAGTTTCACATTCACAGAGGATAGAGTTTAGATTCAAAAGTTTCAAGTTTCATAGAATACATATTGCACCCCAAAAGTTTAAAACAAAGAAGGGATCGAGTATACTCACAGTGATTGCTTAACAGTAACACTGTTATTGGATCAAAGGGAGCTCTTAGGATTAGCCTGATTAGAGTACAATAGATAAGTATCGAACGGAGTAACGAGAACTGTGCAAGTGTCGGATCAGTCACCTGATCGGATGGCAATCCGAACGGATGGTCATCTGGTCGGATGGCATATGTGATTAGGACGGATCACCATCCGATTGGATGGTCATCCGTACGGATGGCCGTTCGATCGAACGGTCACTCTATCCATGATAAGTTTCCAAAATGATTATCCTTAATACCAAGTGTTCAAACCAGGTCTCTCGATCGGAGTGTCATCCGATCGAATGACCCTTCGTGTGTAAGTTTCCAAGGTTCAAAGTTTCTGATTCAAAATAGTTTCAAGTGTTGAAGGTTGTAAGTCACAAATCCCTTGATCGGATGGCCGTTCGATCGGACGGCAGTCCGATCGGATCGCCATTCGACTGATATGGGTTTGTTCCTTTTTTGCAACCTCGTAAAAATTTCTAAGTTCCTGGTTTAACGGTGACGACATGGTACGTTTTAAGACAACGGAAGACACCTCAAGGCTCGACTTGTCTGATCGGATGGGAATCACCCCGTCCTTTCAGGTGTCTGTTCTTGACGGAGTTTATGTCGGAATCCGTACTCCGGTCACCTTTTCCGGTGATAATCCATTTCCAAGCCGACTCCAGACTAACCATCAAGTCTACAGCCCGTTTGGATCCTGATTCCACCGTCTTTAAGTAAAAGTTTAGGAAAAGATGAAGGAAACATGAGTTTTAGCTGGAAAAGTCTAGATTTAGTAAAGATTCGGTGTAAAAACTCATGAAATTCCTTAGATCTGAGCTAGATCTTGACTGGAATGACATCACACAGCTGTTTGTACAAACCGCCATGATGACGTCATCCTCAGGAGTTCAAATCTTAGAGATTTCACGGTGAAAAGTGTGATTTCAGAGGAGAATCACGTAGAGAATAGTTCATAGATCGAAGATGTACAAGAATCAAGTGTAAAACATACCGAAATCGCCCCGAGAAATGGAAGAAAAGTGAGAGGGCGTGCGTTTGATCGAAGGAGGCTGTCACATCAGTGAAGAATGACGTGACAGGTCCTATTTATAGTGCAAGTGAGGAGTTAAGGCGGTGTGGCATGGATCGGATGGCAGCTCGATCGAATGGCCCTCCGATTGGATGGTCATCCGATCGGATTGCCATTCGGTCAATCCCATCCTTTCCACCTTCCCGTCTTTGGTTCGTTCCGCGAGTTAGATTAAGCGTTGCGTTGCGTATTATTGTGTAATAGTACCACATACTAGATTATATCATTAACCCAAAGTTTCCAAGTTTCCAAGTTTCCTCCAGTGACAAGTCTCGAGTCTCTCGTTCAACCAAGTCTAGAATAAGAGTTAAGCACCAAGTATCAAGCATCAAGAATCTAGAATCTAGAATAAAGTTTCAAGAATCAAGAATCTAGTATCATAGAATTTAGTATCAAGTCTCATAGTATTAAGAATCAAGAATCAAGAATCAAGTTTCTAGAGTTAATCATCAAAAATCTAGTTTCTAAGTATCAAGTATCAATAAGATTCAAGTTTCCTAGCAAAAAATTCACAAGTCTCATAAGTGTCAAGAGTCACATAGTATAAGGACTAAAACTGACAATAGCTAAAAGTTTAGGGACGCAGGGCGTCACACTCACTTTGCCTATCTAAGAGAGATGACAAAGCATGCTTTGGAAGTAGAAGAGAAATGAATTTTGTTCAGAAAATATTGCCTGTGACGATTGATTTTCCCTATGGCTTAGAACTTGCGTGCCCCGCGCAGCTGTATAAGTAAGAGTTGGGAAGTTCAATCCTTAATGACCATGCGCCGGAGATAGGAAAAGGCAAATATTAATTTAACACCCTTGCGCGGGCCCGTGCAAGGATACAATTAAGCTTGAAGAATTAACGACTAAAGACAAGTCTCAAACATGTCCGCGCGCATGAAGAAATAAGGACTTGAACAAAAGGAATCTTTTCTGTTATAACAAACTAGACACGTGGCAGCTGATCAAAGGCTCATAGCTGTAGATCTTCTAGAAGCATTAAATGGTCAATCGTGCATGCCCTCATTCGGTTGTAACTGAATGTGACGTGGCAACATCTAGAGCATTCATCTAAATTCACGATGATGGCACAATTTACATGCAGATCTAGATCAAGTCACTTTCCACGTGGTACCTCCCCAGCCGTTGATCAACTCATGATCCGTGTGCATGGATGGGGAGATAATCGCAAACGGAAAAGGAGATTCCGTGAACTTCTTCGTTATATTTTGAGCGCGAAACCTTCGGTTATAAATAAGAGAATTCAGGTACAAGTCTTCCATTCACTCTCACTTACTTTCACTCTTACTACTTCATCTTCTTCAGATCACTGTACTTATTCTCACGCCGGAGGGTGGTCACGGAGAGAACCCTCATTCACTCCGTGGCGAGGCTAACGGTGTTTTCTATTTTGCAGTGATTCCGGCGAAGTAGTATCCAGTAGTCATCGACGAGAGGATTAACCATTTTATGCAGAAACCCTACTCTTAGATCTAGATTGATTCAAGTCATTTAGATCTGGTGTTTCTTCATTGGTGATTATGAAGTCTTGATTCCTTGCGAATCAGAATGAACGGCCAAAACGATGAGATAAAAATTAGGGTTTCGAAGGGAAGTGAAAAAAGTTGAAGTCGGGTCATAATAACATGATACGGATCCTGCCTCAACCCATATACAAAAATTTTTGACCCATGGTTTTGGAGCCAAAACTAAGAATGAGAAGCTCTAATATTGCGCCACATCAGCCCACGTTACTTTCATTTATATATATAAAAGATTATCAATGAGGTTGGAGGCCCATTGACAAAGATAAAAGCCTTTATATACACTTAGATTTGAAGACGACTTCAAATCTCACATACAACACAAACAAATAACAAAAAAACTTATATATTGCAATTTAACCTTTTCCATATTTAATGCGTCATTTCCTATTATTATAAAATGAATTATATTATATATTATATAAAGTAAAATATATTATATAAAACGACCTGTGATTTTTTCGTAGTTGTTTATTAATGAAAAGCCACTTCGTGTTATAGGGTGAGAGTGTTAAGATATGTTAATAATCGTAATACGAGAACCAATTGTGAGTATAGTAGCATCTATATTTATATGTAATTTATTAAATCATATATTTATAAAAAGTATTTTCTCTATACAGCCCATGTAACAGTAACACAGGATATTAAACTAGTTTGTATATATACTGTAATCTCTATGAATAGAAATATCAATCGTTTCACAATATACCCTGCGCCTTGTTAAATCCAAAGGTGAGAAGATACAAAAAATAAGCATCCGTGCAATAGCAATAAGAACACCGCACCCACCTTCAATACTACAACAGGAACATCATACAACGTCCCAATACGTCCCATCATGTCGAGTCCACTCTCTTTGCTCTCGTAATCGACTACTGATCTAACATATATTTTTTTAAACGGCCAACAAATATTATTGATAAAACAAAACCGGACAACAAAAATGTTATACCGGCCGGATACACAGACCACTAGAAAAAAAAAATCAAACCCACATACTATGTAAATTAAAACTACACCAATCTTTCCACGTTAAGTCTTGACACTTTGCTCTATGCTTGATCCATAGAAACCCATAAGTTCTAATTTCTTCCTTTATTTTCGCCAAAGTGGGTTGTTTGTTATTGAAAACGTAAGAAACATCAACACATATATTTTATAATTTAAATGATCAAATATAAAACCACAAATATATATTTACTATATACAAATGTTAATATTAATTAAATAATAAACAAATCTCCGATATGAAACTGAAAGCCAGCGTTTTTGAACTTCTCTTTAGTTTGCTTTTTGGTTGGACGAAGAGTGTTTTGTGCGTGTCTTTTGACTTTTGTCATTTGACCGTTAAGACTCAACTTGAGCCCGGGGCCGGCCAATTATTTTCTAAAAACTCTTTACTATTTGTTATAACGTATTTATAAATTTTTTATCATTATTCTATATGAAAATCGTTGAAATTAAATCACAAATTGCTGATTGCTTACCTTTATCGAAATTTCCAGATTGAACACAGCATAATTTATGTTGATATATTTTCATTCTAAAATTTATAATTTTCATGTTAGTTAACTTTTTTTAATAAACTAATTTTAATACCAAGTGGACCTTCTTAAGCTGGGATATGAAATAACCGTACGCCGTTAAAAAAGAAAGGCGGGATGTTAACCGTCCCTTATGTTAGTTTTTTTTAACGGAAAGGAACGACGTGCCAATCACCGTGACACCGGACGCTGTGGCCAAAGTCGACTACTCGACGGGCGCCAGCCCCTTGGCTTTCCTCAGATGCACGGAAACCCGCCCGAAGGCACGACAATGGAATAATCGGTAAAACCTCGCTTCCCGTCAAAGTCGAACCGGCGCCAACCCTATTCCTGGATGCCGCAAAAAATAATGAGGCGGGTGGAAATCGAACCTGGGTCACAAAAAACACCAATTCTTTCCGCAACTACTCCACCACTTCCTAAATGGCGTCCCTTATGTTAGTTAGCTTAGCTACCACAAAAACTTAATTACCTACATATACAAAAGGAAGTTTGAGGGAATAGTGCCACGCAGGGAATAGTGCCACGCAGCTGCGTGGCACTTCCCTATTCGACTAGCCATTTTATTGCTTTATATTCGTTTTAAAATTACGGTTTCGTCCTTAATTTAAAATATAATTACGTTTTTGCCCCCATTTCAAAATAAAATTATGTTTCTGTCCCTCGCTCAAAATTACGATTTTGCCCTCGGTTCAAAATTATGATTTAATCCCCATATTACAATTACATTCTTGGCCCCAGTTCAAAATAAATTTTTGCTTTTGCCCAAAACTAAAAATGATGATTTTGCATTTTCGCCCCGTTTCAAAAATTATGATTTCGCCTTCAGTTTAAAATTATGTTTTTGCCCGGTTCAAAATAAAAGTATGCTTTTGCCCCCCAACTCAAAATTACGATTTTGCCCTCAGTTCAAAATTTTGATTTTGCCCCAGTTCAAATTAAAAATATAGTTTTGTCCCCAGCTTAAAATTATGATTTTGTCCTTAGTGCAAAGTTATATTATGATTTTGTCTCTGGTTCAAATTTATAGTATTGCCATCACTTTAACTGTTGGCAAATTACGATTTTACCAAAGTCAACAAATACAACTTTGCCCTCAGTTCAAATTACAGTATTGCTATCATTTTAGTTTTTTTTAGCAAAACTATAAAAGTGTTTTTTATTAGTTGACTAGATTTAATTTTTTTCCATGTCAAGGAGCTGCCTAACACTCGCTCATTAATCCTGACAAACTACAGTTTTGCCCTGAGCTCATAACTACGGTCTTGTAATTGTTTTAGTTTTTTTTTTCTAACAAAACTATAATAGTGTTTTTTTTAATTGATTGAGAATTATTCGACAATCGCCCCGCAACGCGAGCGGGGCATTAACTAGTTTGAAACATTTATGATAGATGGTTTCTGGAAAAACCTTTCACTTTCTCGACTATTTCCTTTGACCTTCACACTCATTTCCTCCCAATTTTTACTTTGGGAAAATTACCAATTTAGCCAAGAATATAGTTTGACCACCAATTTAGCCATCTGATGCATCCCTGGACCAGGGCATCACATATTTCGAGCCATCTGATGCGTCTGCAGGTCTTACCAACGCGTCAGGGAATAGTCAAGCGACACGTGTGTCAATGATTGGGTCTGAAAACTTCTGCTGCTTCGAAGGCGTCTACCCGACGCATCCACTTTAGCTTGCGTCTGGCTTAGTGTGATGCGTCTGGCTGGGCACAAGTTTTTATGCGTCGGTTATAGACGCTTCGTATGCGTCCAGAAGACGCTTCCATTGTCAGCTTTTGGATGCCCCTAGGAGCTGCTTCTTATGCGTCCAGGAGACGCTTCCATTGTCAGACGCTGGATGCCCCTAAGCGCTGCTTCGTATGCGTCCAGCAGACGCTTCCATTGTCAGCTTTTGGATGCCCCTTAGAGCTGCTTCGTATGCGTCCAGCAGACGCTTCCATTGTCAGCTTTTGGATGCCCCTTAGAGCTGCTTCGTATGCGTCCATCTGACGCTTCCATTGTCAGACGCTGGATGCTTTGGATGCGTCTTAACACGATTATTTATGCGTCTTATCACGTTTATTAATGCGTCTAGAAGAAGCATCCATTTGTCAGCTTTTTGATGCGTCTTTAGTAATGACGGACGTCTACCCGAGGAGTCGAGAGACGCATTACACAAAAAAAATTAGTTTCCGTTTTTATTTATTATCTTTTATTATAAATGTATACACGTTTCTATTTTTAGATTAGAATATAGGTTACCAAGAAATACATCTTCATATTTTTTTTCTCTCTATTGATATGGCAATCAGATTTGTTGTTTACTGTGGTGGCAAGTGGGAAGTCGTTGATGGGAGGCTAGAGTACGTGGTCCAACCGGATTTTGTTAGACGTGGTTTTGAAACTTCTACTAAAATTTCTTATAACACATTTTTAAAAAATCTTAGTGAGTCAACAGGTCTTCAAAACATCACACGTGTATCTTACAAAATGTCAAGTTTTAGCGATCCCATTGATATAGTTGATGATTCCGATCTTACTTTTTTTTCCAATATTGCGGAAACAAACCCTCTTGAGTTATTTAAATTATATGTGGTGCAAGAACAAGTTGGTTCATCTGTGGGTTCTTCCAATTTTTTTAAATGTCCTGATCTTCACGTAACTGTTTTTCCTGAAGTTGAATGTAACGCATCATATAAATCTGGAGTTACTGATAATGTTAATTGTCCCCTTGAAAATAAAAGCCAGTTTTACATAGGTTATATTTTCCGTAACAAACAGGAAATGAAAATAGAATTAGGAAAATTGTGTCTTTCCGAAAGTTTTTCGTATAAAGTAGACAGATCATCCAAAACTCGTTACGAAGTATCTTGTATTGATGAGAATTGCCAGTGGAATTTCAAGGCAGCGAGTCGGGAATCTTGTGATGTTTTTTACATAAAACATTTTAACAACAAACATACATGTTCTAAGACGCAAACATATCCACATATGCGACAAGCAAACCCAATGGTGGTGGGTAGCTTATTAATAGAACAATTTAAAGATTCTGGACGGATATACCGTTCGACCGAAATTGTAAAGGATTTTAGGATTAAAGAAAAAGTCAATTTATCGTATATGCAAGCATGGCGTGGGAAATGTAACGCATTACAACTTTTGCAAGGTAGTTCCTCAAGTTCTTTTGCGGAACTTCCCGTCTATTGTTATAACTTGGAGAAGGTTAATCCTGGAACAGTGACACACATACGCACTGATTCTGAAAGTCGTTTTGAAATGTTATTTGTGGCCATAGGTGCGGTGGTAAGTGAAAGACTATAAATAAATAAATCAATAAATAAAATTTTCCCCAAAAATCTAACATTATCGTATTGCTTTCAGATTCGGAGCTTTGTCCGTAATTTAAGACCGCTTATCATCATAGATGCGGCCCACTTGAAGGGTGAATTTAAAGGAACAATGTTTTTGGCTGTTGGCATGGACGGAAACAATCAGATTTTGCCTATTGGTTATGGCATTGGTAAATCTGAAGACGGTGAGTCGTGGACGTGGTTCCTTTCAAAACTGAAAGAATGTATCGGCGAGCATCCAGATTTGGCAATCATTTCTGACCGGGCAGCTTCTATACAATTAGCCGTACGGGTGGTGTTTCCAAGAAGCTTTCACGGGTTATGTTGTCGTCATTTGATGGTCAACCTTCGATTACCGTCAAAAAAAAAAAGGAATATGAGAGTCTTTGGTGGAAGACTTGCAAATCTTACCGGATATCCGATTTTCAAGAATCATTCGACGCGCTATGTGCTGCTGTTCCAAGATTACGAAACATTCTTATAGAAATTGGGTTTGACAAATGGTCAAGAGCACATTGTCCAGCCAGAAGATATCATTACATGACATCTAATAGCGCTGAATCTATGAATGCTTTATCAAACCATGCCCGAAAAATTCCAATAACCCAACTGATAGAATTTTTCATACAGTCTGTCCAAAAATGGTTCTATGATCGCCGGAAAGAGGGAATTCAAGGGGAACACTTGCTTACAACGTGGGCTCAAAAAAAAATTCGAGGCAAAGTTGAAGGTTCTCGTTCGTGGGTGGTTGCTGGAATTGCCCAGGACAGTTTTGATGTTGATGACGGTGGAAAGAGAGGTTTAGTTGACTTCTCTAATGGAACATGCAGTTGTCGGGTTTGGCAAGTATCTGGGTTACCTTGCGGGCACGTTATTGCGGTATCTAGATTTTTAGGTGAACCAGATTGTGCTCATTATGCGATGTCATTTTACACTAATGAAGTTTACAAATCCACGTATGAGGAGCATATAAATCCAGTCCCTGATAAATCAGAGTGGGAAGTACCCGATGGACTGGTGAATCTGCAACCACCGCTTATTATAAAACGACAAGCCGGACGTCCGAAAGAAAACAAACGAATCCTATCGCTAGGAGAGGACCCAACTCCCCTATATTGCAGTAAGTGCAAAACGTATGGGCATTCACGTGTGAGCTGTTTAGCACCGCCCAAAACAAAGACTTCTTCTCGCACCGTCTCTAAGCAACAACCCACAACCGTCCAAGTTGAAGCTGGAGAATTTCAGGATTATGTAATTCAAAATACATACCCCTTGTACAATTTGGGTGATGATTAAAAAAGAAGTTTTTGTATAAATTTATGCCAAATGTATATTACAATCCTTATTTTATTTATATTAACTTTCTGTTTTAAGTTTTTTGTAATTCACAAAACAAGCCTATTATAATTGAAAAAAAAAGAACATAATTTCACTAAATAAGCAATTAACAAAAATTTCGATTCAATTAATTTATGGATTAATTTATCTCACAATAATTTCACTAGGCATTATTTATTAATTAGATTATTAATGGGGTGTGAAACGTGCAGAATAGAGTTGATCCGCCATAAATCTTCTATATCTCATACATGCATCTTGCATGTTTCGTTCCTGCCAGTTTGGAAGTACACTGTTTTGCACAAGATTTTGCAGCAACATAGACAATATCACACCCGAATTCCGACCAACCCGATGGTCCGATGTAGGCCAGACAACATCCCCGGTGTACTCCAACGCATCAGCCTCACTTAGTCCCGCATTTTCCCAATAATGTATACAACCGAGGAACCATAAGAAGAGACTCTCGAATTCTACTAGAATTTGGTGTATCCTTCTGTGAATGCAGAATCGTTCCCCGCAATTAAGTGTATCACATTTATTGGTAAAATAAACGGTAATTTTTAGTGAGTGCATATCTATCTTCAAGATTACCCAGCCTTCTTTGTCTTGGGATACTGGTATGTAAACCTGAAAAGGAGATACGGTAAATATTTAGTGAGTACATATCTATGTTGCTCATTGTTACAATGTAATTTTTTTTTACCGTATCCACTTCCCAAAAGGCAGGGTAAAGTTCTACATTGCCAGTAGCGTATCCGTAAGCATCTTGATCCTGTTCCGCCAGAAGGTTTATAAAATTTGGGGGTAGAATGGTCCAACAAACAGTATTTGATGAAGATGTCCCTCGACGATTTTCTGTTTCTCTATCTTGTATTAGCTTGTTACACCATGCACGGACATGCTAAATTTTTTTTTAAAGTATCATATTTAAAAATTATAAATAATATAACTAATAAAACTATGTAAAATAATCTAATTACCGTTTCTTGCATAAATCCATCTCCACAATACCCTAGTACTCCACCCCACCACTCTCTGTCTAATGGCGTCTGCCCCATATAAGTTGAATAGCAAAATTGGCTATCACCGTCATAGTAGAAGTCAAGAACATTTTGTGACCAATGAACAGATTGGTCATCCCGATTAAGCCAAACAATGTTCTCTACACAATCTGGAATGCTTGATTGACGCCTTCCTTTTGACGACATTATTGTGAAAATTTGTGGTGGTATGAAAAAATCCCACCAATGGTCCATATTTATAGACCAATAATAACTTCCACCTACCTCCTCCTTTTTTATAACTAATACATTATTATAATTTTTTTTAAACCGTTTGTTAAAAATAGGTAAACTCAATATTAATAAAATAATTTAATAATTTTTTATAAAGTTTCAGAATCTGTTTTTTTTTTATTATTATTTAAAGGTATTTTTATAACTTATAAAAAACTAGCATTTAATTATTGTAAGTATCAAAAGATGGAATGACAATTTTGTTCCTTTATTAAAATTTATGTTACAATTTAGTTCCTTTATTAACTTATACTAATTTTGCATTTAATTAACACATCCATGCCTATATATATAACCTACTTCCCATAACAATCATTCCACTTTCTTTACTCTACACAAAATCTTCAAGAACATGGATGATTCATGGACCGAGGTTGAAGACATTGCCGTTGCAATGTCCTACGTTGAAACGAGACACCTATGCCGCCATGCTACTATGGATGCCGCCTTTTGGGTCAGCGTTTTCCACATGTTTTGTAGACATGTTGGTGAAACCGAACGAGATGTCATGGAGGTGGAGACCCGTTCGGCCTACCTAAGGTGCATGTGTTCGAGGTTCAATGGAAGGGTAAAGGAAGCGGCCAAGGCAGCGTCCAACGAGAAAAAGAAGTTAACTGAAAAAGAAGTGATCGAGGATGCAAAACTAGAGTACCTGTTGACGTATCATGAAGACTTCGATCGGGTCTCTGTTTGGGAGATTATGAAGATTTACTTGTAAATCTTCATATAGTTCGTCACTTATGTCTAAGATCACCCGTTTGTTAACCGATTTTGGTTTTATGTACTAGTTTGGTTAACAAGTTTTATTTTTAATATTTAAGATATGTATGAAACGAACCGTTTTGGTTATATTAATATATATTATGTGCATTAAATCTATTTGGTTATATTAATATATTTGGTTAACAAGTTTTTTTTTTTTACATAATTCTGCACCCCCTTCTGAATTGGTCCGAAAATAGTGTAAGAATTGCTGCATTAAAAGTTTTTTTTTGGGGAGAATCAGATTTGGGCCGGCCAGAAAATAGTGCATTAAAAGTTTTTTTTTTTTTTTTTTTATATTTGGTTAACAAGTTTTTTTTTTTTTTACATTAAACAGAGTGTTTTTTTTTTACATAATTCTGTAATGAGCCAAATCAGAAAGGGGAGAATCAGATTTGGGCCGGCCCAACCCGTAATAATGGGTCAACTGCATGGGCTAGACCAAAATATTGTAATGTAAATGGGCTATAAACAATAAACAAACAATTAAAAACACTGTTTCCATACTTAAAGCGAACAGAAATGGGCCGGCCCAATGACATTTTTTGAAATCGAACAAATTTAATTCAGTGGAAATAGGATGGGTCGAATCAGAATTGGGCCCCAAATCTGAATCAGAATTGGGCCGAATCAGAAATGGGGCGAATCAGAAATGGGTCGGCCCAATGCAAAATGTTCAATGTCAAAATACCTTGTTTAAGGATCTACAACTTTTTCATCAACTTGTTCATCCTCATCATTTTTTTCAAATGACTGGCAACTACTGACAAGATCAAAGTTTTCCGGTAACAGGCTATCGTAGAACATGATAGCCAACCTTTGTCTCATTTCGTAAGCTGCCTTTGCGGTGTTTTCTTCTCGATAATAGGGTTCCTTGTTGATCAACCTTTCCATGAAAATGCAAACCTATACACCACAATCTCCTAAACTCCCTGATTGTTGAGGTACTTGCCTGGGGTAAACGACTTTGAACGGCAACGACAACTTTATTGGCTCATCGGCTGAATAGTATCCGTTGATGCGTAGCCATATGTCGAAGGCAAAATTGATGTGGTAAATGACTTCCGTTCTGTCTTGAACCAATGTTTGACTTTGCAATAAACTACACACGTAGGAATATGTAAATTGTAAGAAATTGATTCAATGCAATATATTGGTAGTATATATACGATATGACGAACCTGTCGTAAATTGTGAGAGTCCGATTGCGAAGGTGGAACACCCCCAAAATCCAATGCACGTTTTTTATATTCAACGGAACATAAACCTATCCATGCATAAAAAAGTTGCTAGTAATTTTTTATTTTTAAATGAAATATATATAAACATTTCGGCATTCAAACATAATTTACCTCGTCAACTTCGGAAATTGGTGGAATAGGAATCAAGGACCCATTGAAATAGCGGTCCATCCTCCGGTGTGCATCACACTGAATTACGGTCAATTGAAAATAGGGTGGTAGAATGCTCCAACGATCGGTGTCGTTCCTCTGCTCGTACATCTTAATCATCCAACCGTATAAATGCTGTTTTGAAAAATTTTTAAAATAACAGATTTGAAAATATAAATAATTTGAAAGCATTAATATTGATAATTTTCTTACATCATCACTTAACCAACCGGACCCGTCGTCACCTAGCAACGAAGACCAAAATTGTGGACCAACTTCACCGGCCATCGTTTTTCTAAGCTTCCGGGTCCTTGAATCCGTCTTGTTTACCAGTGAACTTTCGATGATATACCAATCTCAGATCTTTTGAATCTGTATATCCGTACACGTACTATCTTCTTTGTTCTTGTTTCTCTTTGACACATTCTTGAACAAAACAAAAGGTGATAGCATAGACGGACCGGGCTTTACTAACCTCTCTGATCGCCGCACTGCGGCTGTCGGGGCATCGTTGACTAACTGTTCTGTATTATTACATACAAGATCGTCAGACGGTTGCAACTTGCAAGTTGCCACTTCATTATCACCAACATCATTCAAGTTCACAAACGAGTCTACTTCCGGCTACAAACATAAGTTTAAGTGATAACGAACATTAGTATATATTATTTTTGATGTAATTGAATTGCTTAAATCCTCGCAATACAACATTACCTTTCCGACTGAATGAACGCTACCATGATCAAGACTTAGACTCATTAGCTGCATAAGAAATAGACATATTAGCATCACTATTACATAAAACACATTTATTTAACTTCACCCTCACCTTTGCCTCAAACTTTGCCTCAATTATCGAACTTAGCTTCTCATTGTTCAGGTCCAATATTGATATAAATTTTTCAACAAGAGACGATTCCAATTCATCCGTATTTGAAACATTTCCTCCATCATGAATTGCAGACCTTCTTTTTCTTGCTGTTTGGGTGGCCATGGGGGTCAACGTTGCATAACCTTCAAACCCGTCAGCAACCCCATCATTTGGAATCTCACCACTGCTGTGCATCGTATCAGAATTGGGCTGCATGTTACGGGGCACCTCACTTGCTATACGAATACTATCTAAATACTGAACACTCGATATGTACCACTCAGTCTGCATCTCCTGACTAGTGGGCAATATGGTTTGAATCGGACGGTAATGTTCATTCTAAGAATTGAATAATGAAAAGTTTTATCAATCACTTTATTCTAATCTTACTATATAACTGAGAATAAAATAACAAACAGCAGCAATTACCTTTTGTGCAGATTGAAAAATGCGTTCAACGGTGGTAGTTGTAACCCTTTTTCCAGGCCCCCAACCCAAAAATCTTGGAATTGCTTCGGTTTTAAAAAATGAAACCATCTCCTTAAATTCTGGAAATACTTCATAAATCCACATCTACACATATACATAAATTTAATTTATTTTATTTTAAGTAAGCGGTTGCAATGTATTGCATTAGATTAAATCAAAATTTGTACCTTGAACGGCCAAACGCAACCAGGCAACGAGAACCCAGCGTTACCCTGTTGGTGTCGACGACTCAAATCATAAACATGCACATACGTGCTCCGCCAAAGATAGCTACCCCACGGAAAGTTGTTCCATGCTTCTAAATCAACAACCAAATTCAGAACCATTTTGTCAATGGATTCGAACCGTTGGGTACCTTTAAAACCTAACTCTAGTAACATCAACAGACAGATACGAAGACAATCGTCTTCACTGAGTTGTGACCAGCCCGAATCAAATGCATCTTCTAAATGACGTAACTTTACATCGCGTATCCCCGGGAAAATTCTTGAACTGAACGAAGTAGGTGATCCATTAAATATCGTATTTGTAATCTGCCCAAATCTAAACCCGGTGATGAGACAAAATTGGATGGGAGTAAAATGAATAAAATCATTCCCGAACACATAACTTATTCCATCGCTAGGATTATCACTGGGAATCTGATGTCGTGCAACACAAAGCAAAAGTGGGCTTTCACAAATGACAGACTCAAGATCCAAATAGTGACCAAATACCGTCTGCCTTAGCCTATGTTCTAAATTACCTGTAATTTTCTTCTTGATTCTATCTAGAATCGTCCAAGCTGCTCTAACTCTAATTCTAGGAGCCTTAGCCTACATCAGTGGGATAATGAATGGTAAAGACTACAACAAAAACTAAAAAACCAATAACACTAACATAAAAAATTAAGATTAGGAAATACCAGTTTAGTGGTAGCCGGAAGAGTGTTGTCCAGCATAGCAACCGTATCTTCTACAGTGAATTCAATGTTAAAGTTTGGCATTGGGTCATCCTCCCAATAATTCTGATTCATTGTGCGTGCTTCCGTTAAAAAACGGGTCGGATCGGGTCGGAGAGTAACGGAATCGGGTCGGATCGTGTGGTATACTGAGGAAAGATGGTTCGGAGCTCCGGCAAAGGTGGTCCCTGTTACCCGCTTCGGAAGCAGCAGCCTAGGAACAGTGTAACCACCGCATGTGGCGGTCCCTGCAATGTGAGACGCCTAACACCGGAAGCGTCTATGGACCCCTCGTTTAATGTGTCGCTGCATCGGATGCCTCTAATATAACTTTAATTTCCATAAATCAATTTAAGAGTCATTGGCAGTTTCCTAGGCGTCTAAGACGCATAGGATGCGTCGGGACGTCCCATCTCATTTATCTTGTTGTTTTTTTTAATGTAAATTTTTTTTATATAAGTAACTTTTATTACAAGTGCAAAAACACAAAAAAAATCTGAGGTTCCGTAAATTTTATAAAAAAGCATGTCCGAACGGCGGGGAAAAGAATTAGCTGGTGAAGAATACTGCTCTCAACCTGCAAAAAAATCCTCAAGTTGGATCCATAATCGATGGAGAAAGCCGGTGACTGCAGCAGAAAGCGGAACATCATCCAACCCCCAAAAAATGGGAGAAGAAGACTGTCTACATAATAGACATAGCCTACATCAGCACAACCGCGGTAGATGGGCGATACCAGACGATGAAACAGAAAATTGGTCGAAAGATGTGCTCGAATTCTACAACAGAGGCGATGCACCGTTCTGTTATTCAGCCGTTTTTAATAGATCAGTGCAGCTTGACAAAAACTTTTGGGGAACTTTATTGGGGTTTCGTTTCAACGGCTATCTCAACGACACAGTAAATTATTTGAACAATTTTGCGTAAGCTATATTTTTGTTAAAAAAACTTACTAACACTACAATTTTTACAGCATATAGAAGCGTGGGTTGGAAGACTGATGAATTGGAGAAGTAGAAAACTTCAAAAAAACTCCTTGTTAAATCTACGTTGGACAATACTACCACCAAAGTTTTATGATTGTTTATTGGAATCGGTTACGAAAAACGCGGCTACTTACTGTAACGGTAAATTAAGCCCGTTTCCTTCCTTTTTTGACATTGATTATGTTTTTTTCCCAATCCCGCTAGAAAATAAAGAGTGGCTAATGCTACGTCTCGAGCTGGCAACCCAACAGCTGGTAATGTTCCCGGGTCAAGACATTTGTGCAGGCGAAAAATACAGACAGGTTGTCATCCCTAGGCTGACAAAAATATGCGTATACTTTGGAGCAGTATTAGTTAATTTGCGCTATTGGAAAAAGACTGGAAAGCCAGAAAAAATCATTTCATTTGAAATGAATGATGACTTTGTCGTGTCAAACTGCTCTTTGACTGGAAACGAAGCTGTGTATCTATGTATGCTGATGGAGCATCTCGTTACGGATAAACTGATAAATCTCACCGGTGACATCAATCAAAAAATGAACTCATATAGAAGGTTCATGGCAGATAATTTGTATTTCTGGCGTTGTTTACCACGTCCTAACGTAGTTTAATAAGTAATTTTTAATTTGGCCTTTTTAATTTACCTTCATGATCGTTTTACTTTCTGTTCTTTATGTAATAATTCCTTTATAAATATAATTAAATTAATACTATAAAAAAACAAAATCACAAAATATAATTTAATTGCTAAATTTTATATAAAATTTGTTTTTCATTTCTCTTTTATAACAAATCACCTAAAATATGAATTTCTTTAATAACATATTAACATTTTAATATATAAAATTTAGAAAATATTTATGTGTATTCATAAGAAATTACTGAATTGTATATAAAATATAAAATTTGTTTTTTATTCACCTTAAATTTGGACTACTTTTTGATAAGATATTTACATAATACCATTAACATACATTCTACCATTAATAACTATTTCTCTAATTTAAACGTTGGTCACTTTTCTTTGGCTTCCCACAATCCATGTAGTTTGACTGACTACCACCAACTCGCAAACACGAAAACTGGAGTTCTGCCATGGCACAATCGTAAGCAAAGCTTGCTTCTTCATCGGTGATACCGTCCCACTCATCATCGGTATTCACAGGCAGCGGGTTGGATAAATTAGGATTTAAACATGGTCGTGGCAGTGCACGGTAGCCTGGTGGCATTGCACGGCAGCCTGGTGGCGGTGTATAGTGGTTTGGTGGCGGTGTACAGTGGGGTGGTGGCGGTGTACAGTGGGGTTGTGGCGGTGCACGGCAGCCTGCTGGCGGTGCACGGCAGCCTGCTGGCGGTGCACGGCAGCCTGCTGGCGGTGCACGGCAGCCTGCTGGCGGTGCACAGTAGGCTGGTGGCGATGAAGGGTAGCATGGTGGTGGGTTGCAATCACCCGATGGTTCAAATTCTTCAAATTCACCACCACCCATCTCTTCTAAAGTGATATACTAGTTACCAATTTTTAAATATATAGATGGAGATATGGATAATAATGTTAAATAAAAAAAAACAGACAACTTTTTATTTACTCAACAATTAAACCTAATAAAAAAACAAACCAAAATAAACCAAAAAAATAAATTACAGAATTAAAATAAATTACAAAATAAACCAAAAAAATAATAAAAAATATTTTTTTTAAGCAATAACACGAAGTGATCCAATTCCTCCACAAAGCTCGGTCTCCAATTCCTCTTTGTTTTTGAACAATTTGGTGGCTTTGGAGGAGCGGTAGAGGACGTGGACGGGGAAATCCGATAACACGAAGTGATCCAACGTTCCCTTTGTAGGTGAGTTCTTCGCATTTCTTCGTTAAACCCCCTACAATAAATGGCAACGACGATCACTTCCGTCACTAGTGGCAGGTCCCGTCACCCACAAACACTAGGACTTCTAAAGCTCAGGAAAACGTCATCTTCAACACTGTTAAACAACTTCATTTTTATTTGGAGAGTATCAAAAGGCGGATACATTGACATAAGCATTTTATAAATAAAGACTTTTATAAATCAGTTGGTTTGGAGAGAATTTTGAAATATATCTGATTTTTTTCATTATATATATAGTAGGAAGGAATTGAAATAACAAAAAAACTAAATGAAATTGTGAAATATAAAAAAAGAAAAAGAAAATCACGGAAACCGATGCCCCCCATGCGCCACAATGCGTCGAACAGATCCCAATGCGCCACAATGCGTCTAAGAGCTCCTCCAAGGAGCCACTCACCGAGCCACAGCCGAGCCAGCCATTTGCATCTGGAAGCAGCTAAGCTGGACGCATCAACATACTTTTTGGCCCGGATGCGTCGGCGGCTGACCTATCAACTAACTTTTGCCACGTGTCAAGTCACCATTGGCGGACGCATTAAATGGTGGATGCCCTGGTCCAAGGATGCATCAGATGGCTAAATTGGTGGTCAAACTATATTCTTGGCTAAATTGGTAATTTTCCCTTTTACTTTTCTTCATTCTTATCCTTCCCTTTTTCTTTTTCTTTTTCTTTTTCTTTTGGACATTTTTGCCCTCACACGCTCCCAACGTTCACCCCACAAAAAAAGCCACACGCATTTGCAATCTTGGACACAACAATATATATAAATCACACACCTCTATCCCTCCCCAATGTTCTCAACTCAATGGCTAAACAACAAGAAGCTTTCAATGTGCCAATCATCACGGAGCATGATCACGAAGGCAAAGACCTCTACAATGACAACAACGACGTCGTTTCCAGCAGCTGCTTCCGCCTCTTCTGCTGCTTTGACAACCACCAAGACGTCGAAACGACGACGTTCTTGTACCAGCACCAGCAGCAATCCGGAGATAAGGACACTTGGTTCATGAAACGGGCCAAGAGTTTGAAGGAGTATTCCGAGCTGGTTGCTGGACCCAAGTGGAAAAACTTCATCAGGAGATTTAGTAGGGGGATGAAGACGACGAAAGCGAATGCGAATACGCTGTTTCAGTATGATCCGCAGAGTTATGCTCTTAACTTCAATGGTGAAGATGATCATGAAGATGATGATTTGTTGCCTCGCAGCTTCTCTACGCGATTCGCTCCGGCTTCGCGATCGATACAACTACAAACGTGATTGTTTTTAGTTTGTTAAGATTTGATTCATTGTTTCTTCTCTGCCATTAATTGGTGGTTTGTATATCTTCAAATGGCGACTATACTTAATTTGATACGTTATCCCTATAACTTTTTGTCAACAAAATGAAAATCAATATTGTGACGGATGAAAAATGGAGTTTGATTCGTTAAAATTGCTTGGATTTCTAGTGAAATTGATATTTTTATTCGATTTCAAACCGGTTTATTTTGTGGAATAGAACAAAGTTTGAAACTCCAATACTTGAGCGAGCCTTTTTCTGAGACGAGATATCAACCGTCCATACTATTTTTGACGCTCGAGCATGACTCACCAAGGAACACCATCAAGGAGGAAATCCACCGGCCACCACTGTGGAAAACCCCCTTGATTTAGGTTTTGAACTTAAGACCTCTAGAGATCCCAAGTTTTAACCATCGATTAGAATATGAAAGTTAAAACTGGTTATTGAAAGGGGAACTTTGGAGTTAAAAAATTAAGTCGACGGAATATAATTGCGCACCTCAAATACATGATGACGATGAAGAGAAGATTTTTTTTTTAATTTTAGGTTATCATGTTCACTAAACATTTTTTTTTGTTGGTAATTGCTTTAAAACCGCTAATATTATTTGCAGATACAAAAAATTCAGAAAATGATTATTGAAAACGAAATTATATTAAAAATATAAAAACTTTTTCTATGGGCGAAATATAATTGCATACTTCTTCAACCCGAATAATAATGAAAACTATATATGAAGACTAAATATTTTGTTATGTTAGTAATTGCTTTAGAATTGTTATTCTTATCTGTATTTTAAAAAGATTAAAAAATGATTATTGAAAAGGCAGTTTGCTTCAAATAAAGTATTTTTTGTATTGTAAACTAGGCATAAACCTCCTCTTTTACCAAATACCGGTTACCGAATCGATACTAATTGAACAACCTAGGTACCATTACCGACTTATGAGTATTCATTTTTATGATTTTCAGTTTCGATAGTAACGTGCCTTCAGGTATTATTGCAGCATTAGGCTATCTCAGTAAGGTAATGTATAAATTTCCTGCTCATCCCGCAAGGAAAAACGTCCTAGTTTTTATTATTTTTTAATCTTTATAAAAACAACTAATACTTTGACTAAAACAAACATTATAAGTTAATAAAAATAATAATCTAATTTATACATAGTTCATATATATTTTTTTAAATTTAATTAACCAAATGGGCCATGGCCCATGGGCTACCTAAACGGCTAAATCTAGTTAGGCGAGCATTACATAAAACGATAAAAGCAACAGTGGCCAGGACCAGAGGTGTAGAAGTTCGGTTTTCAGAAAAAAAACTAGTTCGGGCTATAAATCGAACCGGGTCGGTAAAAAAATCGATTTGTAAAAAAAAACTGTTTCGGTTATAAACTGGTTTAGGAGGGAAAATGTTCGAACCAATAAAATCGATTGAGATTTGAGGTAGGGTTCAAACCGCTTTGGGTCAAAAAACCAGTTTTTTGACATATGTTTTAAATCGGGTCAGGTCCAAACTGGTATTGGTTTTAGAGAATGAGATTACGAACTGGCGGGTTGAATCGGGCCCAAAACGATTTGCGCACCATGTTTTTTGGCGAAGTGGGTCGGGTCATAAATCGGTTTGGTGAGCCCAAACCGGATTTTTTGTACACCTCTAGCCAAGATCTCCAGGCTCCCGGTGAAGTTGGTTTCAAATTTCTTCTAAAGTCTAATCCACACATATTAATTTTGTGTTAATCTTAACCATCAAGTTTATTCAATAACCCATGTTGCTTTCCAAAATCTTTATAAGCTTTGGTATTTTTATAAATTGATCGTTTATTTATTTTAATATCATAAAATTAATATGCTTCTATATCATGTTAACTATCCAATTAACTTTAACATGCATTATACTCCATCATATATACTTCCCCCCCTTTTTTTTTTGAAAGTATCATACTTCCCTTTTTATTATGTAATATTTGAGATAGCTTAATACCGTCGTAAGTTACTATTATTATTATTAAACCCTAAACCATTTGAAAAACTAACAAGATTACAATGAAACACAAAATAAAACGTCATTATTTAATTAGTAGCATACAAGCATATTGATTCTGAGATTACACAAACTGATCAAACCATGATTATTCTTTAAGCCTCAAAAGCCACCTTCGGAAAGGTCTTGGAGATTCCGGTTGGCGTTTTCATTGTAACTTTGTCACTTGTGGGGTCTTCAACGAAGATCTCAATGAGTGAGATCCATATCATCACCTCTTTAGACTTCACTCCAGATAACTTTTTAATCTTACATTTCTCAAAATAGGAAGTGATCTCTTTGGCATATGACACTTGCTTTCCGACCTTGTCAAACTTGTGTGTGATCTCATTCTTTTGTTTGACCCACACGAATCCAGTTTCTTTTACATAACCAAGTTCCTCAACATCCTCCACGGGCAATAGGCCATCTGGAAGACAATATTCTCTTAGAAGAGACTTGGCTTTTTCCTTGCAAACTTCATTTCCGGTAAAAATTTCTGCCTTTGCTCTAACCTCAGGAGTGATTGGCGACATTTCTGGTGACCCAAGTAGAATGAATTTGGTTGAGGCTTTGAGTAAGTACTTGTTTGTATGAAGATCTTGTGTTGTAGAGGTGATGGAATGCTTTGGCCTCTTCGTCCATATTTATAAGTAGTTGGATAAATTAATGACTTTGATGTTTGTTTTAATTACTTAGATGCCCCTTTCACACATCACGTTTTTTCTCATTAACTGGATTTCTTTCAACAATCTAGCTTTTGTTTTCTTTCAACAATCTAGCTTTTGTCATTACATATATTTCATCCCACCCTAAAATAATAATAAAACTTGTTCTAGAATATGAACATTTTTCAGGATTATTAACATTTTACAGGGCCGGCTCAACCTTTTCAAAGGTATAAAGCAAACTAAAAATTTGGTCCCTTTACAAACTTCATTGTCGTACAATGACAAAACTGACAAAACGTACGACAATGCTTCTTTCTTCAAGTTTTTTGACTTTTTTTTTCTTTCAAATAAACACCCACAAAAACATAAATAAAGTAGCACTTTACTCTTAAACCAATGCCACATTGCTTCCATCATGAAAAATAATACATTCTCTTTCTTGAAAATTTACACAATTGCTACAAAGATTTAATTGTGTTTATGCATAAAACATATAAAACAACTGAACATAATTGTATATTAAAATCAAATCTCTACATCATTCTTCATAAGCAAATTAGTCAACAAATTTATGTTTTAAGCATCCCTACACAACCGAGTAAAAATCAAATAGAATGAATCTTTTTGGACCAGTAAGAAATTTAAAAGCAACAATCAAAAAATCAAATAGAAAGAACTGGGTTACCTGATATCACAATCTAAATTCTTCGGTTACAATAGTCCAACGAATTTTTTTGAGGTTCCATTAAAAATATTGGAAAACGTAAAATTATTGAAAAAATGGCATAATCATCACTCCAATTGGCATTGTCCTTTAACTTCCATGACTTCCATCTAATCTTCTTTACCTCTTTAATATCATTTAATACTACGTTCATGTTTACAGTTATGAGGGCGGCCCGGTCAATTCTCAAAGCCAGCCCATTTAGTTTTTAGTAGTGTTTTCAGACCCGGACCAGATTGACCGGTCGGACCGGGAACCGGAGGTTGAGTAGGTCCGGGTCATGGTATCGAACCGGAAATGCATTGAACCGGAGTTGAACCGGCGACCCAGCGGTTGGACCGGCAAACCGGCCGGTCGGGCCAGTTTTTTGAAGGGTTTGACCGGTTTTTATATATTTTTCAAATTTAACCCTATTAATTTTTATAATATTTACGATACCTTACAGTTCTTACGTCTGGTCCGACCGGTCGGACCATTGAGCCGGTAAGAATACCGGTTCAACGTCCGGTCCGGTTATGAAAACATTGGTTTTTAAACCCAAAGATCGCAAATAGCTATATACAAACATTTTTTATTTCTGGAGGCCCTAATAAGATGGTGGCCCAAAGTCCTAGCTTGACTATAATGGCCCATAGGCCGGCCCGACATTTCATAAAATATAAGTTTATATTTACCCAATTTCAGGCTTATTAACATTTTATAAAATATAAGTTTATATTGACCCAAGAAAAGTGGTGATTATTGTTCAATGTGACCCATTGTATTATAGTCTAGTGACATTTTAGGCGTGAGATAAGCTTTAAGGATCATTAGGTTTTGGATTTGAATCTCACAAGAGAGTACTCTAGTCTTCCGTCAATGATCCAAATTTGTCGTTCAAAAAAAAGTTTATTGTTTAATGTGACTTAGAAATCATTGAAGTCTAGCGTAAATCTCACAGATTATACATAAAGATTGTTTACTAAATTAAATACACAAACATAAAGGTTGTTTACTAAATTTAATACAAAAAATAAAGGTTGTTTACTAAATTTAATACAAAAATTTGAACATATTTAAAGGTTGTTTACTAAAATTAATACAAAAATGGCTGATATGTTTTTCTTTCACCGAATAACTAATCTTTGAAAAATGTTTGCCCCCTCACAACAATGTATATGATTTTTAGGATAGATGTTAAAATAACATACAAACACGTAAAGTGTTCGGAGAGGGTGAGATGAAGGCAAATTTTACCACCAATGGCGGACTCACACTATGTGGGTCCCCGGACACCAATGTTTTTCAAAAAGTTAGGAGAGACGGTATGTTAAATTTTTACAGACCCCGTAAGAAAAATTAGATAGAAACCATTGTAACAAGATGAAGGTTGGTGTGGTGGTAAATTAGTTAACTTGTAACTAAAAGGTCACGGGTTTGATTCTCAGTATGGCTCTTGTTTTGCTTTCACCTTTATTCCCTTCATTAGATCAAAACACAACAGCCTTCCAGTCCTTCCCCTTCTAATAAAGCTCTTGTTTTGCTTTCACCTTTATTCCCTTCATTAGATCAAAACACAACAGCCTTCCAGTCCTTCCCCTTCTAATAAAATGAAAGGAGTTGGTCGATATCAAGTTTAATATTTACTTTTAAAATACTATAAAAACAATTAATAAACTGAATTATATTGTATGGGAAAATCAAAGGTATGAAAACTCAAAGGTAATACTAAAATTTATAAGTTTGTTTAAATGTATTAAAAGAATCCAATATCAAGTTACTTGAGTTAATCGACAATTTTTTTGAATTTTATATATTTTAAACTAAATTTGAATTAACAATTTAACTCAATTTAAATGCCGATTTGAGTTCGGCTTGATTTGATTCGATTTGATAAAAATATATAATTCAACTTAAGAAGTCCGTATTATTAAAATTATGCCGTCGGACCGTCTCCCGACCCGATCCAAACGACGACCGATCCGAAAAAGGGACCCCAGTGGAAAAAAATCTTGGGTCCGTCACTGTTTACCACTATCTCAGGAGATACAAAGTTTGCTTCCAATGAGATCCCCAACTAAGCAAACTTTTTTTATAGTATATGATACAAATAATATATAGTGTTATATATAACCTCTTGAAATACTAATATCGTTTGCTTTTCCTACAAGGAGCAAACATATTGGTTGCCGTTGTGAAGACTTCTTAACGTAAAGCGTATCATCATCATCATCATCATCATCATCATCATCATCATCATCATCATCATCATCATCATCATCATCATCATCATCATACTCAGTAAATCCCACCAATAGCAAAGCTAAGGTAGGGTCTGAGGAAGGTAAGATCTAGACAGGCTTACCTCTACCTCGTAGGAATAGAGAGGCTGCTTCTAGTGGACCCCAGCTCGATTGTAGTTTTGCATCAAGCCTTAGACATAAGGCACATAACACTCAGCAATTGAGACAAATGCCGATTAGTGCATGTACCCCCTTGTCTTTCGGCTATCAACGCCACCACATGATGCATAATTAACCATCCGCTTGTTTTAACGTTATTTTCACGAAATTAGTAAAATAACGTTAGAATTATTGCACTTTCACTCCCCCCCTCCTGAGCGCCCACACATACATTATATGCGCATATCGCAAACGGGGTCGTTAACGTAAAGCGTATACTAATACTAATAGTAGAAGATGAAAGAAAGGCAAAAAAGATCCCTGGGCACCTGGATGCTGAAATAAACGTACTAGAAGAAAATTACCATTTATGATATTGTATTATGCAACATCTCTCTATATGGGTTTAAACCTTTTTTTTCCTAAAAAAGTAATATAACTTACAAGAATATAAAAATGTAACTTGTAATTCTATGTAGGTATATATGGGACACATTTAATACAAAACTAACTGAAAGAAATGCCCGGGTAGTCCCTGTGGTTGAAGTAGGATCCTTGAACTCAGGATGAGGATCCTTGATGGTTGAAGTAGGATCCTTGGGTTGAAACATCTCCACATATCCTTCTGGACGGAGGAAAGATCCTTGAGGCTGGGTCATCGCCACCGATCCTTGCTGATGGATAGAAGATCCTTGAGGAAGGGTCATCGCTAGTTATCCTTGCTGTTGAATGGAGGATCCTTGAGGCTGTGTGATGGACACTCTTGACAGTTATGTTGCAGTTGCTGGAGTGACAAAGTCCAACATCCTAGGCACCAATAGAGAGTGATCCTCTGCTAGCCTCTTCTGCTTCTTGATATCATCAATCTCGCAAAGGATCCTCTAGTTGGTTTTGTCTTGATGCTCCATGTAGCTCTTAATCTGCGAAAACAAAACAGAAAAATCACTATTAGTATTAGTAGAAGAAGAACTAGTATAAACTTTTGATCCTTGAAAGGTTGATGATGTCTTCTTTTGAGCATTATCCATATTCTTCTGGTATGGTGGGGGAATAGGAGGTAATTATGCACTGATTTGATATGAGGTAACCGCCGGCATGGCACTTGAAGTGGATTTTCCCTAAGAAGGCATGGAGTTGATGATAATGAATAGAAATGAACACAAGAAAGTTTTTAAAATTGAAGCACCACTTGCCCCATAGTGGGCGCCAAATTGTTTTGGTCAAAAATCAGTTTAAAGATAATGTAACCAAATTTTGATTGTGAGGTAGAGTGCTAATGTGTATGAACAATTGAGTGATCAAAGTGTAAAGTAAAAATGACAATGAACACTGATATTTATACGAGGAAAAAGCCCTTGATCCTTGATAGATCTTCGACACAAAAAAAACTCGGGAGATGGAAACTACCGATCACCAAATGTATAACAAAAATAAATAGTGATCCTTGTACAACTTCGGAAAACTATGAGCTCAATACAATGTAGATGTTAGGAGAGGATTTTCCAATCCTAAGGATCATGGATCCTCAAGTATTGCCAGGGTCATGGATCCTCAATTCTGTTTGAATTAAGGATCCTCAGTAGGTGTTGCAGGATCAGGATTCAGGATCCTTATTGTTATCCTTATACTAACGGTTGTCTTCATGTTTACGTGAGCTTGTTTTGCAGGAGTATAGGCATGGACCAACTCTTACCGATATTCTTGGGGAATATGCTCTCAATATTCCGCACGTGCATGGCTTTGTGAACGTTATGGAGATCGTGGGGAGCTTGCATAATTAGCGGATAGTTAGTTAGTTTAGTTATTTCTAATTTTAAAAAGGGGATAACAAGCTTGAGTTAGAACACTGGGCTAATTTAGCAAACACACACTCTCGAACAGCTCTCGGCAGTTTACTTGGCGATTTCATACACTTTAACACTTTTGCACACTAGTGATCCTTGTAACAAGCTTGTTATCATCCCGAGTTGTAACATTTTTCTGTTTAATCTTAGTTGGTGATCGGTAGTTTCCATCACCCGAGGTTTTTTTATGCCGGAGATCAATTCTTGATCAAGGGCTTTTTCCTCGTATAAATCCTTGTGTCACCTCTTTATTTGATTTGCAAGTTGTTCATACAGTTGTTCATAGATTCAAGCATCACACCTCACAACAAAAGATTTGGTTGCATTATCCTTGCTTGATTTTTGACCAAAACAGTTTGGCGCCCACCGTGGGGCAATTGGTGCTTCATTCCTAAGAAGTTTTTGTTTTTGTGATCATTTCGGTTCGTTACAACCAAGCAGATGGCTTCTTCAGCAAAGAACACTTCAAGTTCAATGCTGACAATCAGTTCTTCACAGGGCGTTCCACCTTTTCCTCCACCACCTTCTGGATCTCAAAAGAATGCTGAAAATGCTGCAAAGAGACCAAGCCCCATTTTTTCAAAACCACCAACTTCTTCTGTTTCTTCTAATCCTACTACTAGTGATCTTTTTACTTTGATTTTGCAGATGAAGGACCACATACAACAGCAGGATAAAACCAACGAAAGGATCCTCAAGGAGATTGGTGATATCAAGAAACAGAAGAGATCAGTGGAGGATCATTCTCCATTGATGCCTAGATCGCTGAATTTCGACACTCCGGTCATAACCTCCCAGCACTCTGCAGCTCTGGATGTCCAATACCTGGGTGGATTAACAGAAATGCACTCTGGATTGTCGGCAATGACTCAGGCTCTAGGATCCCACTTTCAACCTTCAGGATCCTCTGTTCAGCATCAGGGATCCTTTTCCAGCATCAAGGATCCTTCGCCAGTTCAGGAGGGTACATGGGGACGCAACCAGCTCAAGGATCCTCTCAGGTTCAAGGATCCTCCTTTCAGCCTCTAGGATCCTCATCACAGGTTTTCAGATCCATGGATTATCCTCCAAGACCCCCATTTCCAGTACATCAAGGATCCAACATCTCTCAGGATCACGGATCCTTACGAAGTATGCAACCTGGAAGTTCAGATGTTCATCAAGGAGACTTCATACCAATGCAGACCATTGCTTCCTCTGGTCCATCAGTCATACCAGAATCCCGCCAATATGGATTCACATCTGCAATTCCAAACTTGAATCCTCTGGGAGGTAACACTTTCAATAATTCTTATAACACTAACCATGGCTCTATGCAGGATACAGGTATCAATCAAGCTATGGCTAGGGAATTACAGAAGCTGAAGGATATGATATCCAGCGTTCCAGGAGTGGTTAAGCCCATCCCTGAAATTGCAGATGGGAGCCATAGGATATCTCATTTTGCACCACCTATTTGTGATGCTGAGATACCCAAGAGATTCCAAATACCAACTATGAAGCTGTATGATGGTTCAACGGATCCAGAAGAACATGTAGCTCAATATAGAGAAAGGATGGAGATCAACCCCATCCCAGAGAGGTTAAAAGAAGCATGTCTATACAAGGGTTTCGGATCCACACTCACAGGATCTGCTCTTAAATGGCTGCTAAGTCTTCCACCTTACTCTATTACTTCATTTGCTAATCTAGTTAATCTGTTTAATAATCAATTCTCATGTAGTAGAAAATTTGAACGTTTAACTAGTGATCTATATAGGGTAATGCAAGGTCAAAATGAATCACTTAGGGATTACATCACTAAGTTTAGTAAAGAATCCTTAGACATTCCTAACTTGGATATTGCTACGGCTGTAGAAGCCTTTAAAATGGGTTTACTTAGGGATTCATTATTCTATGATGATCTTGTCATGACCACTTGCAGAAATCTTGATGAAGTGAGAACCAGGGCCCTTAGGTTCATCCGTTTGGAGGATGACAAAAGGATCTAGGAAAGACTAGCAGGATCCTCAAAGCAGGAAAAGCAAGGATCCTACTTCAAGAATAACAAGTTCAAGTCCTACAACAAGTCTGATAACCAGAATGTGCATGCAGTAGAACAAGAAGAGGATGATGAGGATTATCCTCCAATTTCTGAGTACTGTTTTTCTGTTGATAACAATGAACTAATTCTTGCAATGCAGAATCTAGGTGAAAAAGCAAGATGGCCAAGAAAAAGTGATAAACCAGCCGCAACGAAGGACAAGTCCAAATGGTGTGCATATCATGAGGATTTCGGGCATCTCACTGAAAAGTGTATTGCACTTAGAAAAGAAATTGGTTATTTGTTAAGCAAGGGGCATTTGAAGGAGCTTTTGGGGAGGAAAAAGTCAAGGATCCAGGATCCTGAAAGGGTTCCAGAAAGGGCTCATGCCCCTCCAGCAGATGCACAAGTTATAAACTTCATTTCGGGTGGATCAGACAATTGTGGTACTTCCTTTTCAGCAGCCCAGAGACATGCCAAGGAAACCAAGATGGATAATGGGGATAGACCCATTCGAACCTCCACTGTTACCAAGGATAAAATTATAACTTTTGATGAGGATGATCGTGTTGATATCCAGGATCCTCATCATGATGGTCTTGTTATTACTTTATTTATATCTAACCACTTTGTTCGCAGGATCCTGATAGATGGAGGAAGCTCGGTAATCATCATTCAGCATGATGTCCTAAAAAAGATGAACATCCCTGAATCGGATATTGTACCAAGATCCTCAGTTCTTGTGGGATTCAGTGGAGAAACCAAGAACACACTGGGGGACATCAAACTCCCCATCTATATTGAAGGACTTCATTCTTATCAAAAATTCTGTGTTATAGATTGCTTATCCTATTGTAACGTTATCCTTGGCAGGCCATGGATACATGACATGAAGGCAGTCTCGTCTACCTATCATCAATGCGTGAAGCTTCCTAGTCCATGGGGAGTGGTGAAAATTGAGAGTGATCAACAAGAAGCTAAGAATTGTTACACGTCATCAATGAAGCCAGCCTCAAGACCAAGGGAGCAATAGCAATTAAAGCATCCTCCGAGAGATGTCTTGGAGGCAAGGGAACAGGATGTGAAAGATATCCTTATGGATCCTGAATCCAAGATCTTCATAGGATCAGGGATCCTCAACAACATCGAACAGGAGCTAATATCCTTCCTAAAGAAGAGAAAGACTACCTTTGCCTGGAAACATGAAGACATGACAGGTATTTCTAAAGAGTTACTCATAAACTTGGCATTGACAGGTCATTCAAACCAATACACCAAAAGAGGAGGAAGTTTGCACCTGAGAGAAATGCCATTATCTAGGAGGAGGTAGATAAATTGCTCCGGGCAGGTATTGTTTTGGTCAAAAATTACGTAAGCAATTAAGTGATCAAATTAGTTTTGTGAGGTAGTGTGCTAGTAATACTTTGTGAAAAATATGTTGGTTTGTTAGTTTGTGAAAACAGTTTCAGGATACGGCTCATGATATCGAGCTGTATCTATAATCAAACAATGAGCAAAAATGTAAAGGTTGACACGTGATGTACGAGGAAAGCCCTTGATCAATCTAGATCTCCGGCATAAAACCTCGGGAGCTGACAATCGTCGGCTGCCTTGTTCTTCTTATTGCTTGAATAACAGGATACAATGCAGGATATGACACGGATCAACTAAGTGTTACAATGCGATTCGAGCACAAGTGTGAGTGTTTGTGAGTGGTTACAGGTGGTAGAGAGCAAGAGTGTACGAGAAATTGTGTGTGTGAAAGTCGTGTGTTCCTATGATCCGTGCATTCCTTTATATAGTAAAAGGAAATAACTAACTATGCTAAAAATCCGGGATATTATGCTAAAAATCCGGGATACTGAGATTATTTCCTTTCTGAACGTTGCCAGGCTGTTTCCACTCGTTTTCCACGCGCTTACTAACTATAACTCCGGGATTTAAGCTTCCATAACCGTTACAACATTAATATCTTTGACCAATCTTCGAAACTTTCCATAAAACACGCCAATCTTCAATGTTGACCGTTACAAGAGCTATTTTTCCGCCATCAACGTCCTTATCCTAACCAATTTGAGCGGGTCTTCAGGATGACTTGGTCTTCATGAACGTTAGTCCCTTGTAGCCAACGTTTATAAGCAAATTGTTAGTAATAGTCAGGATACTGCCTCAGGATGTTACCAATATCCTGGTCCGGTATCCTGATCGTAATCAGCTATCATAAAATCAAGATATAGTATCAGGATATGGGCTCAGAATTTCACCCATAACAATTGTCCCCAAAAATATAACTGTTGGATATCCTGATTCCAACGGATATATTTTTTAGTCATTCAAACATGTCTGGTAAGGATATATGTTTCAAATATACTGAACCTGTACACATATACTGAACCTGTATCTTGGTTAGTTCGTTTGTATTTTGTAGGGTCTAAATCATCTAGTTGTCTTGCACTTAGAACAATTCTAATTTCCTGCAAGTAGAATAGTTTGACGACTGAAGGTGGAGGGATCCTGTGTTTCCAGGATGAAGCCTTCAACTGTTCATGTAAATATGCTTTAAAAACTTAATTGTATTCTTGGTGGATGGGTCTCTTTTTGAGACGAAACCAAGAATACAATCTTTTGGACTAATAATAATAAACTGACCTTTTTAGTTTTATTTTTATTTTGAAAGGTATGTTTTGAATATCCTGATCAAATATCCTGGTCAGGATACTGATGAAATGTCTTCTAAATGTTAGACAAAACTTGGTCGAATATGACTTTTTAGAAAACTTAGATCATTTAGATAAGGTTTTCAAGACTTGAAGAATAATAAATCATACCAGAAACACTTAGGCAATGATTTCCAACCTTAACCTTTGAATCCTTTGCAATGTCCCCGGCATGGATGTCCCCTGGCTGTGCAGGATATTGCATCAGTGCATGACATACTTGAGTATTTCTTCACTTAGTGATTAAACTTCGTAGCTTCTTATCCACAAAAGAACGTGTGTAATCACAGCTTGTCATATCTTTGCAATCTTGTTAAAAACTTTAGTTTTACTAGGGATAAACCCTTAATGTACTGGGGAAAATCCCAAATGTTCGTGCGCTACAGGCGGGAGTGTATAAACTCCAAGACTTAGAAAGGTGAAAACCTTTAAACCTTAGAGAGTATGAAAATACCCTTTCGCGAGAGAGGGTGATCAATCCTCATGTACCTTAAGGATCCAGGGTATAGCCAACAGTAACGAAACTGTCAGCCACTTTTACATGAACTGGTCCCGCCACCTTGAACTATCCCCGGATAACTTGCGCTCCAGGCGGGGTGTTTAAACCCAATTCGTGAGAAAGGTGAATACCTTTAAACCTGTGAAGGGATTAGGATCCCTTGAACGTGAGAGAGGGGGCCAATCCTCTAATCTTTTGAAGTATCCTGAGTGTGTATCCTGGAGCTATATCCCGAAGCATATTCTGCAAAGCAACCTTAAACTAAGGTGGGTGTTAGCTTGGCTAACACCCCTCCGATGCTTAAGTTAGTATTGGGTTCAAATAAAATAAATTATATTTAAAAGAGACAGAATTCATACCATCTTGAGTTAGAAATTAAATTCTAAACTCACTTGAAATAGGCTTTGAGATGTATAGCATTCCAGGATCTTGGTAGTATATCCCCCTCCATATTCTTGAGTCGATATGCTCCTTTTCCTGCTTCCGATACAATCTCATAGGGTCCTTCCCACTTTGGAGCTAAATTTCCATCGGCAGGATTAGTAGTATTCTGAAAAGCCTTTCTTAATACCCAATCTCCAACCTGAAACCTTCTAGTCCTTATATTCTTGTTATATGCTCTTGAAATCCTCTGTTGATATGCCGCCATCCTTAGCTTAGCTGCATCTCTTGTCTCATCAATAGTATCCAATTCTTGACATAGGGCTTCAGGATTCTGCTCAGGATCCCGGAGACTGGATCTCGCTGTAGGTATCACCATTTCTGTCGGGATCACTGCTTCTGCTCCAAATACTAAGGAAAATGGGGTTTGGCCAGTTGCAGTTTTTACTGTCGTTTTATCAGCCCATAATACAAAGGGTAATTCTTCTGCCCATCCTCCCTTCTTGGCTCCAAGTCTTTTCTTCAAATTGTTGACAATTATCTTGTTCGAGGATTCTGCTTGTCCATTTGCTTGAGGATGCACTGGTGTTGACGTAATCATCTTAATTCCCCAGCTTTTGCAAAATTCAGTAGTTCTTTTGCTGATGAATTGGGAGCCATTATCACAAATTATCTCGGCTGGTACACCAAATCTCGTCAGGATATTCCTCTTTATAAAGGATACCACTTCTTGATCTCTAACTTGGACAAAGGCTTCTGCTTCAATCCACTTTGAGAAATAATCCGTCATTGCTAACATGAAAACCTTTCCTCCTGGAGCTTTTGGAAGCTTTCCCACTATATCCATACCCCATTTCATAAATGGCCAAGGGGATGCAATAGGATATAGTGGTTCAGCAGGTTGATGTGGTATATTGCTGTGCCTTTGACATGCATCACATCTTCGAGCATATTCTGCTGCATCTTTCCTCATAGTCGGCCAATAGTATCCTGTTCTTAACACTTTCGAAAACAACGATCTGCCCCCAGTATGGTTGCCACAATCCCCTTCGTGTATATCCTGAAGTACCTCCTTGGTTTCAGGATCTTCCAAGCGCCTTAGGTACGGACCTGCAAGGGATTTCTTATACAGAATATTATTTATAATAGTAAAACGAGATACCTTCATTCTAAAAGCCTTAGGGTTTGCATCTTTTGGGATATCTCCTTCTTGGAGATACTTCACAATTGGAGTCATCCAGGATTCATAATCCTTCTCAGGATATCCATCAACAGGATCCTGGATACATGCTACTTCTTTATCCTGAGATTTGAAATGTTCTATTGCAGGATACAAGATGTGCACTATTGGTATCTGAGTTCCCTCCGGTATCCTGACAGTAGATCCTAAGTTTGCTAGAGCGTCAGCTTCAGCATTCTTTTCTCTTGGTACCTGTTCAAGTATAAAAATTTCGAAATATCCTGCTAATTTTTTAACAATTTCAAGATATTCAGCTAACTTTTCGCCTTTTACTGCATAAGATCCAATGAAATGGTTAGTAATCAACAGGGAATCAACATATACTTGTAAATATCTAATATTCATATTTTTAGCTAATTCTAATCCTGCTATCAGAGCTTCATATTCTGCTTCATTATTAGTGGCAGGAAACTCACATCTAATGGCCTGGGGTAATATGTCCCCCTATGGTGATTTTAGTAGTATACCCAAACCTACACCTCTTACATTAGATGCACCATCAGTATATAGTGTCCAAGATTCTATATTTTCTCCTAGTTGTTGCACTTCTAGGTCTACTTCATTTTGAATATCACTACTGAAATCAGCCACAAAGTCAGCGAAGGCCTGAGACTTTATGGCATTTCTAGGTTCATATACTAGATCATAAGCACTTAATTTTATTGACCACTTAGCCATTCTACCCGACATCTCAGGTTTCCTAAGCACATTCTTAACAGGATAATTAGTTTTAACATGAATCCTATGTGTCTCAAAATAATGTCTAAGCTTAGTTGATGCCATAACTAGGGCTAATATCATTTTTTCTAGATGAGAATATCTAGTTTCAACATCTAATAAACTTTTACTAACGTAATAGACAGGATACTGCTGACCTTCGTGATCCTTGACCAAAACAGCACTTACTGCATTCCCTGATACTGCAAGATACAGGGATAATGGTTCACCATCCTCGGGCTTCATCATCAGAGGTGCGGTTGAAAGATATTGCTTTAATTCTTGTAAGGCTGCTTCCTGTTTTTCTCCCCATTCAAACCTCTTATTCTTCTTCAGGATATCGTAGAATTCTTTACATTTTTCCGAGGATCTTGATATAAATCTGTTCAATGCCGCTACTCGTCCAGTTAATCTTTGCACATCTTTCATGTTGGATGGTGACTTGATATCCAGGACAGCTTTGATCTGTTCCGGGCTTGCTTCTATACCTCTTTTAGTCACAATGTATCCTAAAAATTTTCCTGCCCCCACTCCAAAATGGCACTTGGCAGGATTTAGTTTCATATTGTACTGGTCCAGGATATCAAATGCTCCTTTAATATCCTGGAGATGATCCTCAGCCTTCTTGGATTTGACTACCATATCGTCAATGTACATCTCCATGGTGTCCCCCAGTTTGTCTTTAAACATCATGTTCACCAATCTCTGGTACGTTGCACCTGCATTTTTCAAACCAAAAGGCATAGCAGTATAACAGTAAATACCTGTTGGTGTCATGAAAGCAGTATCCTCCTGGTCTGAAGGTTCCATTTGGATCTGCTGGAATCCTGAGGATGCATCCATGAAGGTTAACATCTCATGACCAGCAGTGGCATCCACCATCGAGTCTATATGAGGCAGAGGGAATGGGTCTTTAGGACATGCTTTGTTCAAGTCTGTGTAATCTACACAAACTCTCCATTTCCCATTCTTCTTTTGAACCACGACCACATTTGCTAGCCACTTGGGAAATTTGACTTCCCTGATCATCTTGGACTTTAATAGTCTTTCAACCTCTTCTTGAATAATTACGTTTCGTTCTGGAGCAAACTTCCTTCTCTTTTGCTGGACAGGCTTGAAAGACCTATCAATTCCAAGCTTGTGAGTTATAATATCCTTAGAAATACCTGTCATATCCTCATGCTTCCATGCGAATGTTGACATCCTGCATTTCAAAAAGTTAGTTAACTGATTTTCAATATCCTGAGGGATATTGGCTCCTACGAGCACCGAGATATCTGGATTATCCTGATCCAGGATAATTTTCTTTACATCCTGCTCTGAAGCCTCCACGATATCCTGGGCCCGCATCTTTAATTGCTATGCTGCATTAGGCTTGGTTGAGGATTTCATCGAGGATGAGTAACATTCCTTTGCCTCCTGTTGATCACTTTCCACCTTGACAACCCCCCAAGGAGTAGGGATCTTGATACACTGATGATAGGTTGAGGGCACAACTTTCATATCATGGATCCATGGCCTACCCAATATGATATTGTAGCAGGATAAGGAGTTCATGACACAGAAGCGTTGAATTGAGTTGACCCCTTCAACATACACGGGCAACTTTATTTCCCCTACGGTATTCTTTGCTTCTCCACTAAACCCTACAAGCACAGTGGACTTTGAGGTAATCTCTATCTCTGGGATGTTCATTCTCTTCAAGGTTTCCAATTGGATGATGTTGACTGAGCTGCCATTATCCACCAGTATCCTGCGTACAAAGTGATTAGCAACATATAAAGTTATTACCAGAGCATCATGATGAGGATCCTGGATAGTATCCCTGTCATCACTATCGAATGTGATCGTTTTATCAGTCATGAGGGTCGATATCCTGGTTGGCTTATTCCCCCTTTCGGCCTTAGCCTCCTTTGCATGTCTTTTGACTGCAGAATAAGAAGTCCCGCAGATATCGGATCCTCCTGAGATAAAGTTAATTATCTTGGCGTCAGCGGGAGGTGATGCTGCTCGTTCAGGATCCTTCTCAATATCCTGACCCTTATTCTTCTTTCTGCCCAGAAGATCCTTCAGATATCCTTTGCTTAGTAGGTAGCTTATTTCTTTCCTTAGGGCAATGCAATCCTCAGTAACATGTCCGAAATCCTCATGGAAGGCACACCATTTGGACTTATCCTTCCAATCAGCTTTTTGTTGATTCTTCCGAGGCCACCTGGCTTTATCTCCCAAACCCTGCATAGCATACATTAGTTCAGGTATATTAACAGAAAAACAATATTCTGACAACTCAGGATCCTCATTTCCAACAGCGTTCACTTTTTTGCTATCATTCATGTCATATGGCTTAGAACGATATGGTTTGTATGAGGATTCTGACTTCCTGTTAGTTGGTTCATATGTTGAGGATGCATTCATCCTCTCTTGCATTTTCTTATCATCTTCCAGCCTGATATATCTCAAAGCCCTGTTTCGAGCTTCGTCCAAGTTCCTGCAAGGATTCATCACAAGATACTGATAAAACTGGGAATCCTTTTGTAGTCCCATCTTGAATGCTTGGACTGCTGTAGCAACATCAAGGTGTGGGATATCCAAGGATTCCCTGCTGAATTTGTTCACATAATCCCTTAGGGATTCTTGAGGCCCCTGTGTTATCCTGTAGAGGTCACTTGTTAGTTTTTCAAAGCTTCTACTACAAGAAAACTGACTATTAAACAAATTAACTAAATGAGCAAATGATGTAATTGAATAAGGTGGAACGTTTAGAAGCCATTTCAAGGCTGATCCTGTTAGAGTAGAGCCGAAGCCCTTGCACAAGCATGCTTCCTTAAGTTCTGGCGGGATAGGGTTAATCTCCATCCTCTCCCTATACTGGGCAATATGCTCCTCAGGATCCGTCGTCCCATCATACAGCTTCATGTTAGGAGTCTGGAATCTCTTTGGGATTTCTGCATCATAAATGGGGTGAGCAAAGCGGGATATGTTGTGACTATCCCGGAATACTTCCGGTATAGGCTGCACTATCCCAGGCACACTTGATATCATATCCTTCAACTTTTGAAGCTCTCTGGTTATCACTGATGTCACACCTGCATCCTGCAATGATCCAAGATTATTAGTAACAGGGATACTGGTGTTAACAGACAAGTTACCAGCTTGGTGATTCTGGCTATATCCTGGGGCGTATCCTGGAGCATATCCTGGATCCCTCACAGTCGACATCCTGGTCGAAGAGGGTATCTTAGGAATATGACTCCGGGAATGGCTAGGCACAATATTCCCCCTGTTATCCTCAGCATATACTGCAGAACTGAAGTTTAAAGCTCTTGGCTGCAAGGGAGTGACAGCATCCTCAGCGGGCCTGCTCTAGCTGGATTTCAAGAGTTGTATCTCTCTTATCAGCATTTGGTTGGTCTCCTGCTGCTGCCTCATTTGTTCCTGTACACTACCAAATAAAGTTAGAATTTCTTCATTAGAGGCCAAAATAGGACCAGATCCCTGAATATTCTGAGTGGGAATAACATCCCGAGCCACATGAGTTTCGGTTCCTTGTGAAGAGGCTTGCGTTCTCGGAGGAGGTGGTGGAAGCATCGAACCAATTGTTGCAGATGTTGTAGCAGACACGGTGGAAGAGCTCATGTTTGATCTCGAGGCCATTGAAAATAGTGTAGCAAAAAGTTTTGAAAATAGAAAACCAAGTAATTATTTTGCAAAAGCTTTTAGTTGAAATAGCACCACTTGCCCCACGGTGGGCGTCAAATTGTTTTGGTCAAAAATTACCTAAGCAATTAAGTGATCAAATTAGTTTTGTGAGGTAGTGTGCTAGTAATACTTTGTGAAAAATATGTTGGTTTGTTAGTTTGCGAAAATAGTTTCAGGATACGGCTCAGGATATCGAGCTGTATCTATAATCAAACAATGAGCAAAAATGTAAAGGTTGACACGTGATGTACGAGGAAAACCCTTGATCAATCTAGATCTCCGGCATAAAACCTCGGGAGCTGACAATCGTCGGCTGCCTTGTTCTTCTTATTGCTTGAATAACAGGATACAATGCAGGATATGACACGGATCAACTAAGTGTTACAATGCGATTCGAGCACAAGTGTGAATGTTTGTGAGTGGTTACAGGTGGTAGAGAGCAAGAGTGTACGAGAAATTGTGTGTGTGAAAGTCGTGTGTTCCTATGATCCGTGCATTCCTTTATATAGTAAAAGGAAATAACTAACTATGCTAAAAATCCGGGATATTATGCTAAAAATCCAGGATACTGAGATTATTTCCTTTCTGAACGTTGCCAGGCTGTTTCCACTCGTTTTCCACGCGCTTACTAACTATAACTCCGGGATTTAAGCTTCCATAACCGTTACAACATTAATATCTTTGACCAATCTTCGTAACTTTCCATAAAACACGCCAATCTTCAATGTTGACCGTTACAAGAGCTATTTTTCCGCCATCAACGTCCTTATCCTAACCAATTTGAGCGGGTCTTCAGGATGACTTGGTCTTCATGAACGTTAGTCCCTTGTAGCCAACGTTTACAAGCAAATTGTTAGTAATAGTCAGGATACTGCCTCAGGATGTTACCAATATCCTGGTCCGGTATCCTGATCGTAATCAGCTATCATAAAATCAAGATATAGTATCAGGATATGGGCTCATAATTTCACCCATAACAGGTATGATAAGAGAGGTCAAGTATCCAAGGTGGTTAGCCAATGTGGTGGTTGTTCAAAAGAAAAACGGAAAGTGGAGGGTATGTGTCGATTTCACTGATTTAAACAAGGCATGTCCCAAGGATCCTTTCCCATTACCCCACATTGACTCCATGGTGGATGCTACCGCGGGTCATGAATTGTTGACTTTTATGGATGCTTCATCTGGATTTCAACAAATTCAGATGGAACCATCTGATCAAGAGGATACAGCTTTTATGACCCCAACTGGTATATATTGTTATATTGCTATGCCATTTGTACTAAGAAATGCAGGTGCTACTTATCAAAGGCTAGTCAATATGATGTTCAAGGAACAAATTGGACACACTATGGAAGTCTATATAGATGACATGGTGGTTAAGTCTAAGAAAGCTGAGGATCACCTTAGAGACTTGGAGGAAGCATTCAATATCCTTGATAAGTTTAATATGAAACTAAATCCTTCAAAGTGTCACTTTGGTGTTAAAGCAGGTAAATTCCTAGGTTATATGGTGACAAAAAGAGGCATTGAAGCAAGTCCAGAGCAAATTAAGGCTATTGTGAATATCAAGTCTCCTGCCAATGCCAAGGATGTGCAAAGATTGACAGGCAGGATCGCAGCCTTGAACAGGTTCATATCCAAGTCATCAGAAAAATGCAAGGAATTCTTTGACATTTTGAGAAAGAACAAGAAATTTGAATGGACTGAAAAGCATGAAAGTGCTCTCAAAGCTCTTAAGGATTACCTATCCTCAGCTCCTGCCTTGATGAAACCAGAAAAGGGGGATGTATTATCCTTATACCTCGTGGTATCCTCTAAAGCAGTAAGTGTTGTCCTTGTTAAGGATCACGAAGGTACACAACATCCTGTCTATTATGTAAGTAAGAGTTTGCTTGATGCTGAATCCAGGTATTCACATTTAGAGAAACTTATTCTTGCTTTAATTATGGCATCTACTAAATTAAGACATTATTTTGAAACTCATACCATTATTGTTAAGACTAACTTTCCAATTAAGAATGTTCTCAGGAAACCTGAAATGTCAGGAAGGATGGCTAAATGGGCAATGAAGCTCAGTGCTTATGATATAAGATATGAGCCTAGAACTGCCATTAAATCCCAAGCCTTAGCTGACTTTGTGGCAGATTTCAGTAGTGACTTGCAAAGGGAAGCTGAGTTAGAAGTCCAACAGCTTGAAGAAACTAAGGATCCTTGGATACTCTTCACTGATGGAGCTTCTAATGTCAAAGGAACTGGACTTGGAATACTACTAAAATCGCCACAGGGGGACATAGTACCCCACTCCATAGCTTGTGAGTTTCAAACTACCAACAATGAGGCTGAATATGAAGCCTTAATAGCTGGTTTGCAAATTGCCAAGCATATGAGGATCAGGTATCTTGAGGTACATGTAGATTCATTGTTAATTACTAATCACTTTAATGGATCCTACGCTGTTAAAGGTGAAAAGCTAATCAAATATTTGGAGATAGTCAAAGAATTGGCACTCTCTTTTGTTTCCTTTAGTTTGACACAGGTACACAGAGAAGAGAATGCAGAAGCTGATGCATTGGCCAATCTAGGATCATCCTTGAAGATTCCAGAGGATACTAAGATCCCTATTATCCATATCCTAAGCCCTGCTATTGAGGATCATGTAGCTATGGAGATAGGAGAGGATTCTGCAATCATCCCTAGTGATGATACACAATCTCATTCAGGATCATGGATCCTTCCAATCATGAGATATATCCAATATGGAGAGATTCTTACAGGAGTAAACCCAAGGGCCTTCAAAATTAAGGTATCTCAATTTACAATATTGAACAACATGTTATATAAACGATCTCTTGCAGGACCATATCTAAGATGCATTGAGGATCCTGAAATCCAAGAAGTCCTAAAGGACTTTCATGAAGGAGATTGTGGAAACCACACTGGGGGCAGGGCATTATTCTGAAGGATCCTGAGGACAGGATACTATTGGCCTACTATGAAGAAGGATGCTGTGGATTATGCCAGGAAGTGTGATCCTTGTCAGAGACATAGTAACATCCTTTACCAACCAGCAGAGCTCTTGCATCCTATATCCTCTTCTTGGCCATTTATGAGATGGGGAATTGATATAGTTGTTAAACTTCCCAAGGCACCTGGTGGAAAAGTATTCATGCTTGCTATGACTGATTACTTCTCAAAGTGGATAGAGGTTGAAGCCTTTGCTCAAGTCAGAGAAAAAGAAGTGATATCCTTTATCAAAAGAAATATTATTACTAGATTTGGTATTCCTTCTGAAATTGTTTGTGATAATGGATCCCAATTTATTGGGAGTAGAACTACTGACTTTTGTGACAGCTGGGGGATTAGGATGATAACATCAACACCAGTCCACCCACAAGCTAATGGTCAAGCAGAATCATCTAACAAGATCATCATCAACAATTTGAAGAAGAAGCTTAGAGCTAAGAAAGGAAAATGAGCAGAAGAGCTACCTTATGTACTATGGGCTGATAGAACAACTCCCAAGAATGCTACTGGTAAAACTCCATTTTCTTTGGTATTTGGAGCAGAATCAGTGATCCCTACAGAAATGGTGGTTCCTACTGCAAGAACAAGCATCCGTGATCCTGAAGGAAATGCTGAAAACTTGGTTCAAGACTTGGATACTATAGAAGAGCTTAGGGATTTGGCAAGGATAAGAATGGCTAGTTATCAACAAAGGATGGCTGGAGCCTACAATAAGAATGTCAGGATCAGGAAATTCCAAGTTGGCGATATGGTGTTGAGGAAAGCATTTCAGAATACCACCAACCCTGCTGATGAAAACTTGGCACCGAAGTGGGAAGGCCCCTATTTGATTGAAGCTGAAGCAGGAAAGGGGGCATATCGATTGCTAACAATGGAAGGTGATTTGCTACCAAGAGCATGGAATGCTGTCCACTTGAAGAAATATTTCATGTAGTAAGGATCTAGGATCCTCAACCATTATCATGATCGATATCTTCGAAGGATCCCTACAGGATAGAGGATCCTCATTTTGGTAATGATCTAATCTCAAACTATTTCATTCTTTAATAATCCTATATACAAGGAGAAGGATCCTGGATCCTTTATCCTCCTTTCACTTGATTCTGAGTTTTGCAGAAGGTTCATGTATCCTTAATAAAGGATTGAGTATCCACAGAAGTCTCCAGTTATTTGGGCTTGACCCCAGTTATTTGGGCATGTCCCTAGTATCGCCAGTAGCGCACGATGATCCAGGTACAGTTCATGGCAATGGGACCAGTACCCGCTTTAGGGGCTGACAATTTCATTGTACTGGCTGTATCCGGGATCCTACGTATAATGGTAGACGTACCATACATCCGTTCCTAAGGTTTCTAACGTTCTCACGTTAGCTAAGGTTTTGGCATTTTCATGTCACTAAGTTTGGATAGTCGCCAGTGAGGGCCATACTCCAGTTTACACAAGATCCTTTGGGCTTGTCCCCAGTTTTTTGGGCTTGTACCCAGTATATTGGGCTTGTCCCCCGAATTGTTGGGCTTGTCCCCAGTTGCTAACTCTTCTCTTATATTGGCTTAGTCCCAAGTTATGTTCCATTTCAGGTTTTTGAAGTTAAACAGCCAAGGATCCTTGATCCTTACCTTCTACTAAAGTTTGTCTTTTGATTATCCTGATTGTAAATGTTAAAGGTTTAGGATCCTAACTTGGATCCTCAGGTATGATCCCTAATTATTTTGATAAGTGACCCTTATCCTTTGACAACAGGATTCATTATCCTTGAGTTACATTACTTTTTTGAATTTATCGATTATAAGATATTTGATCCTTGATCATATCCTAAAACTTGTTGATATGATCTATTAAACTTTTCTTCTTTACTTAATAAATTCAAACAAAGTGCATAATAGCAACTGAAAGGTAAAGTTTATACAAATGTAACAACACATGATAAGCCAAAAGATTAAAGTTTTATTTATTCACAAAATGTTAAACCCTGAAAGGTTGTCAAAATTGCCAACCCAAGTTTCTACCAGCAATACGTGGCCCGTCCACTTGGGTTGGCAAAGGGTGTCCATTGTTAACAGGTCTTAAAAGTGCAGGAAATATAAGATGGTAGGATAACAAGTGGTTTCATCCCCCAAACAGAGGATCCCTCCACCACCTATTATCCTACCTATTGTTCAAAGGATCCATGATCCTCAACCCTAATAGCTATTGTTTAGTTATTACAACCCAGCATTGTTTAAAACATCATAACCAAAAAACCACTACCAAATCCTAAAAAATGGGCTCCGGTCGCGTCTAGAAATATCCATCATCGCCCATTTCTGCAGCTCACACCTTGGCTGCATCACCACCAGCATCAGCGCCACCAACTTGATCCTTCCCGCTGCCACTTGCCTCAATCGCCAAGACCTCGGTAGCCTCCTCCTCATCATCTAGCTCAGCCAGCTTCGCCTTCCAGCCCTCCTGGTCCCAAGTGTTCCTGTCGAAGTCAGGATCCTCAGCCTCCTGGGCCATTTGCAGCTTGATCTTGTACATGGTGATGGCAGCAGAGACTTTAGCATCCTCCAGCACCTCATGCTTCTCATGATCAGCATTTATCTGGGCCATGACCACCTTCTTCTTCGCCAGATTGAGGTCTTTCTCGAGGGAGGAGATGGTTTGATCCTTGGCCAGGAAGATCTTTTGGAACTCTAGATGCTTCTGCTCAGCCTCTTCAACATATGCATCAAACAACATTTGGATCTCGGCGAATTTATGCAAAAAAGACAAGGTAAAGTTTAGGATCCATGATCCTTAAGTAGGCAGGATAGTCGAGCAGATTCAGTGATCCTTACATCGGCAAAGTATTCTTCAAACTGGTGGCGAATGAGAGGCAAGCCTTCCAGATCCTCAGCCTCGCTGGCCTTCCTTTTCTTTCCTCCTTTACCCTTGGAGGTAGTGGGCTTTGGTATTGGAACGATGGGGCTGGCAGTAGCTTTCTTCTTCCCAGAACGAGCTGTGATGGTGTCAAGATCACTGACGCTGAAGCGAGTGCCTGACCTTGAAGATTTTCCAGCACCTACCAATCCAAAACAACAGATAAGTATTCTTGTTCTATCTTCATGTAAACATTTAATTATATACAAACATGGATACTTACTTGACATTGTAACTGAGCCTGATGATACTTCTCGAGAATCCTTAGTGTTTGCTTGAAATGATCTTGCTGCAGGATTGAGATTCCAGAAAGCAGTGAACCTCTCTTCTGTTGCAGGCGATGGTATGATGTGAGAGACAGAGATAGCTGCAAAATATAAAAGAAAGGGTCAGTTATCCTCACAAGAACTAGGTTGTCCTATGATCCTTCTATAAGGATCCTCTATCCTACCATGAGTGGTCCACTTCAAGGGGAGATCTTTCCCATCAGGGATAGAGTCCCTCCTAAGAAAGAAGAACCGCATCTTCTAGTTGGTATCGTTTTTGGTGGTCTTGAGGATTGGATGAGGTTCACCGGGTTTGTGTTTGAACAGGTAGCGGTGTGAACCATGGCTCACAAGGTTATACAGTTCGGCCAATTCTGACATCCCCAACACTATATCTTCCTGCTCAATAATTCTCTCTAGGGTATATAAAACCCTCCACATCATTGGCATGGCTTGAATGTAGCACATACCGGTAAGAGAAAAGAAGGATTCGGTGAAGGCAGGGAAAGGATAGCGGTATCCTATCAGGAATGGGGTGGCCGGAAAAGCAACCCAGGTTTCAGAAACAAAATCACTTTTGGCGGTAGGGTCGAAAGGTTTAAAGACATTGTTCGCCGGAAAGAATTGACGAATCCTATCGATCTCAGGGTCAGTAAAGCAGCAACGTTCCTTCGGAGAATCTTTGATAATTCCTTGGCTCTTTAGAGGGCTATCTTTTTGGTGATCCTTAGCCGGTGAGGATCTTAAAATCATCTTGGCCATGGATGATGGTAAAGAAAGAAGGAACAAAGTAAGAAGGTGAAGAGAGAAAGGAGAGAGAAGTACCTGCTTGATCTTCGAATGAGGATTTAAAGGGAGTATTGCTCGAATTTAAATGCACATTAGTCCTTATCCCTAACCTATATATAATGATAATTCTGCAGGGATGTCGCTTCAATGACGTATGATTTGCAACGGCTAGTTAGATTGTAACGGCTATATATCCGTTAGTTAGTTGCAGATAAGATCAAAAAATATAACTCGGTAATTTACACTTTACTCCTTATATTTTGGGGGCAATTGTTAGGGGAGGATTTTCCAATCCTAAGGATCATGGATCCTCAAGTATTGCCAGGGTCATGGATCTTCAATTCTATTTGAATTAAGGATCCTCAGTAGGTGTTGCAGGATCAGGATTCAGGATCCTTATTGTTATCCTTATACTAACGGTTGTCTTCATGTTTACGTGAGCTTGTTTTGCAGGAGTATAGGCATGGACCAACTCTTACCGATATTCTTGGGGAATATGCTCTCAATATTCCGCACGTGCATGGCTTTGTGAACGTTATGGAGATCGTGGGGAGCTTGCACAATTAGCGAATAGTTAGTTAGTTTAGTTATTTCTAATTTTAAAAAGGGGATAACAAGCTTGAGTTAGAACACTGGGCTAATTTAGCAAACACACACTCTCGAACAGCTCTCGGCAGTTTACTTGGCGATTTCATACACTTTAACACTTTTGCACACTAGTGATCCTTGTAACAAGCTTGTTATCATCCCGAGTTGTAACATTTTTCTGTTTAATCTTAGTTGGTGATCGGTAGTTTCCATCACCCGAGGTTTTTTATGCCGGAGATCAATTCTTGATCAAGGGCTTTTTCCTCGTATAAATCCTTGTGTGACCTCTTTATTTGATTTGCAAGTTGTTCATACAGTTGTTCATAGATTCAAGCATAACACCTCACAACAAAAGATTTGGTTGCATTATCCTTGCTTGATTTTTGACCAAAACAGTAGACTAGTGTGTAGCTTGCGAGAGAGTATGAGAGAGTTGTGTATTCGAGTGTTAGCAAAAAGTTTGTTGTGTTCTGTTGTGATATTCCTAAAATGAGCTCACAATTCCCTTATAAAAATAGTGTTGGTGCATATTTCATACGTCTGCCACTGTGCCAATAGCTAGATAGAGTGTGTTTTGAATATTGTATAGAATAGGATCAGTTGGACACGGTTTTGATATTATTATAGTCCATCCAGACGGATGGACAAGTCCATTCAGACGGATGGACAACATATTAGTCCAAACCCCCATCCGAATAGGTTAGGCATTGTAAAAGTCCATTCGGACGGATGGAGTCCATCCAGACGGATGGACAAAGGTACATTCGGACGGATAGGCGTTGCCTATAAATAGAGAGTTGGCGTTCCCATTTGGATATGCTTTTGGTCCCTGAGGGGAAATGCTGTCCGACTGGTCTCGTGGTGCTGTAACGTTGGATTATCAATAAGAGACCAGATTATAAGTGATTGCTCGGTGTCGTTTCTATCTTCTACTCATTTCTTGTCACTGAACCGATCATCTCGGGACCAAAGCTCTGTCAAACTCGCCGAATCCTGGACTCATTATTGGTATAAGAGCTACGGTAACGATTCAATCAATCTAACAGTCGGTTGAATCACCTACGCTCAATTATTTTGGATGTGTATTGAGTTTTGATGTTAAAACATAGAAAAACATAAAATTGAGGATCAATTCACGGATGAAATTCAAATTGAATACATTATTGTTTTGGTCAAAAATCACAATAAGGATAATGTAACCAAATCTGATTTTTGTGAGGTTGAGTGCTTGATTAGATGAATGAATGTATGAACAATTATCAAAAGGAAATGACAATGAACACAAGGATTTATACGAGGAAAAAGCCCTTGATCAATGAATGATCTCCGGTATAAAAAACCTTGGATAGTGAAAACTATCACTATCAACTATATTGAACAAGAAAGGTTACAACTTTGGAAGATAACAAGCTCACTACAATGAATTGCTAATGTGTATATGTGTGTTTGCCAATGAATGTCAGAGAGTTCGAATATCAGCTGTTGTGTTTCTATTTAGAGCTTGTTAACCCCTTTAAAATTATAAAATATCCTAATAACTAAGTATCCGAGAATCATGCAAGCCTTCACATGATCCCCTTAACGGTTATGACTCTCATGCACATGCCAAAAATAGCATATTCCTCCGATATTCCCGTGTTGACTTAGCCCACATAATGCCTGCAAACGTAAACAAAACATAAAAGGAACAATTGTTAAAAACATAAACATTAGTAAGGATCTTGGATCCTCAGACCCCCTACATTATCCATTAAGGATCCGTGATCCAGGTCCAGTCTCAGGATGGATGATCCTTAGCGTAAAATCCATGCCCTAACAATTGCCCCCAAAATATGAGGAATTAATTGTGACTAGATGAGTCATATTTTCGTGGAATCCTGACTACTCGTTGCCAAGAAACTAGCGGTTACATGCGGACTAGCCGTTACAGGTCTGACGTCATCGATAAAACTCCTCCTACAACAAACATCATTATAAATAGATTAGAGATTGGGTTAAGATCCTCCATTTAAGTTGAAGATTTTTCCTTTAAATCCTCATTCGAAGATCCAACAGTTATCATCCCTTCCCTTTTCTCTCAATTCTGTTCATTATCTTCTTCTATCTCTCCCAAAATCCATGGCGAAGATGGTCACTCGGTCCTCACCAGTCAAGGATCCTGAGAACAACAGCCCACCAAGGGATCAAGGTCTCCTAAAAAATTCTTCCCTGGAACCCTGTCGCTTCACTGATCCAGAAATGGATCAGTTACATCATTGCTTCCCTGAGGGAATGATATTCAGGCCCTTTGACTCTTCGATGAAGAGTGATTGCAAGTCCGATGTCTGGATCTCCTTTCCAGCTGCCCCGTTCCAGATTGGCTTTAGTTACCCTTTTCCGGCGTTCATACAGAGCTTCTTTACCCTGACCGGCCTGTGCTACATACAGGCCATGTCGATGTTGTGGAGAGTCCTCTTTACACTTGAGTAGATCATTGAGCATGAGGGCATAGATTTAGGGCTCTCTGAACTGAACCATATGTACAATCTGGTTAGCCATGCGTCTTACCGTTTCCTCTTCAAAGCCAACCCACAAAATCCCCATCCACTCCTCAGAGTCACCAAGAACAATACCAATTGGAGAAATCAGTTCTTGTTTGTGAGGAGAGATTCCATTCCCAATGGAAATCATCTTCCCAAAAAATGGAATGTCGCAACCCCCGGCCCCTGCCCCAGGAGGCAGGCGGCCGCGGCACGCAGATTTGGTGGTATCAGTTTTTATTAATTTGGCAGCGGAATTTTCATCAGGACCGTAGTTAGGAAATAGTTTATCAGAGTAAAACACCACATTTTTATAATTAATAAATACATGGGAAAAACCTAAGTTTCTATTACAAACATTTTTTTAGGGATAAACCCTAATTTATTGAAATAAAACTTCTTCTTTATTTGTGTAACTTTTATAGCCACTTTTCCAAGACTTCAGTGCTCTCCAGCTGGCTTCTATTTAGCTTTCATATTTCGTTACCTGAAACGCATTTTAAAAAGTTTTATCAGCAAGAAAAACTTGCGAGTGAATCCCAGTTTAATCAAAACAAGTTTTATCATTTTACAGCATTGAGGGCAAGCCGCAATTACATTTGTTTACATCTACTTTAATTACCACCCATGGTACTGTCAATCCTGACTTGTGGAAATGTTACTACTCACAGTGTAGTAACAAGTTATGTATACAAAACCCCAACATACTGATAGTAATTGTAGAATCACAAATACTCAATCACTGTTAAATATAATTTAAAACAATGGAGGTTTTGTAAAAACAATTTACAAAAAGAGGAATTACTCACATTGCTAATTTAGGTATTTCCTTGTGACTTCCTGGTTATAATCTATTAAATTAAACAATGCACACGCGTTAGTATAATAACCCAATTTACATTAGCTATACCTCCCCCCCCCAAGACAGAACTCCAACGACTGAGTCGGGAAGAGCCTAGACATGCGTTACGAAGCTCTAGATCAATCGGGCAGAGTAACTAATACGTAACCGGGGTTATAATACTTACAACGAGACAGAGCTTTGCTTTTTAGTGGGTATTATACCTGAGAATTATAATTTCTATCAGAGAATTTGAGAGAGAGATCGAGAATTTGAACGATTTGAAATGCGAGCCGAAGCCCTCTATTTATAGGTCTGACCCACCTCTTTCTCGCGCCTCGCGAGAGTTTTAGTGAGGGTTTTCACGGCACGCGAGGGCTTAGGGTAGGCCCTAGCCTCGGTTAGTCACCGGTGTAGCTTTGCCGGGTGTCACGCCACGTGGCGAGCTGGGGTGCGGCCTGGCGTCAAGGGGGTCGCGGCCCGCGACAGACTCTCTTGTCTGTGTCGCGCCCCGCGAGCGGCCATATATATTTGTTTTTATTTAATTTTTGTAAAATAAAGGTATTTCGGGCCTATTTTTCATACACGGGGTTTATTTTAGGATATATAGGGGTGTTTTAAGAATTTTAGGAGGGTTGTTATTATAACAACCCTCCTGAATATTTTCGACACCCTAAAAATAATTAAAATATCCCAATATGTTCTAAAATATACCCCGTATATGAAAACCGAGCCCCAAATACCCTTATATAATTAAAAATAAAATAAAATCAAGTTTTATGTGTCGCTCGCGGGCCACGTGTCAAACGCGTGTGGAAGCTAGTTCGATGACTGGGCCAGGCTAGGGCCTACCCATCCTATTACGCGGGCCGCGTAGCCCTTGGCTACGTCTTACGCGGGCCGCGAGGGAAGGCGAAAGGTTGCCTATAAATGGAGGCTCTCAGCCTTTAGTTTCCGATCGGTCAAAATCTCTTTTTCTCTCAAAATTTCTGAATAGTAGGCATAATCTCCGGGCATAATACCCCCTAATTAACGAAGTTCTGCTCCGTTGTAAGTATCATAACCCGGTTACGTATTAGATACGCTGCCCGATTGATCCAGGGTTCTGTAACGGCTGTCGAGGTTCTGCCCGACGTAGTCGTTGGAATGCCGTCTCGGGGAGGGTATTACTAATGTAAATATTAAGGGTTATTATACTAACACGTGTGCATTTGTGTAATTTATAGATAATCACCAGGAAACCCTTACAGCAAACCTAAGACAGCAATGTGAGTAATCTCCTTTTTGTAAACTGTTTTTACAAAACCTTAAATATTTTACAATGTGATTTAAGCAGTGATTGAGTCTTTGTAGTCTTCAGTTACTGCTGGTATGTTGGGGTTTTGTATAAAAAATGTGGAACACGTTACCATTGGATAAAGAGTTAGCCAATGTGTAATATGACCCACCAGTCAGGATTGACAGTACTGAATGAGTAATTGTGTAGATATAAACATTGTAATCGCTCTCAATACTGCAAATCAATAAAACTCTTCTTGATTAAACTGGGATTCACTCACCAGTATTTCCCACTGACAAAATATTTTTAAACGCGTTTCAGGTAACAAAATGTGAAAGCCAATTAGAAGCCAGCTGGACAGCACTGAAGGCTTGGAGAAGTGGCTATAAAAGTCACCTAAATAAAGAAGATGTTTTATTTCAATAAAACGAGATTTATTCCTATAAATTAGTTTATAATGAAAACTTGGGTTTTATCCCAATATATTTATTTAAAATATGGTGTTTTACTCTGATAAAATATTTCCTAACTACTGTCCTAACGTGATTTCTGCTGCCAAATTGATAAACACCGATACCACCAATACTGATTCTAGCGGCCGCCCGTTCCCGGGACAGATAGGGGGCGGGGGTTGCGACAGTTATATCCTCCCCACCTTGTTTTAGAACTCATCCTCGAGGTCTACTGGAACAGGTGTGGATATTTCCTCTGCATCTCTGATTCGAGCTCCCAAGTGTATTCTGGTCCTCTCTTGGAATCCCATTTCACTTTGACTAGAACTAATCTCTTGTGCTTGAGATTCTTGATCTTTCAGTCTTCGATTTGTAGGGGTTTCTCTATAAACTTAAGTTTTTCATTTACCTCTATGTCCTTAAGAGGTACCACTAATGATTCATCTACTAAGCACTTCTTGAGATTACATACATGAAATACATCGTGTATTCCTGCCATTTCTTCTGGCAGTTGTAGTTGGTAAGCTACTGGTCCTATCCTTCTAATAATCTCAAAAGGTCCAACATACCTGGGGCTTAGCTTTCCTCTTTTTATGAATCTGACCACTCCTTTCCATGGAGAAACTTTTAATAATACTTTATCTCCTACTTGAAATTCCAACGGTTTTTGTCAGTTGTCAGCATAACTCTATTAGCGATCGAGTACTGCTTTTAGTCTTTCCTTGACTTGAATAATCTTGTCTGTTGTCTCCTGTACGATTTCTGGTCCAGACAGTTGCTTTTCTCCAATTTCTTTCCAACATACTGGGGTTCGGCACTTTCGTCCATAAAGTGCTTCAAATGGTGCAACATTGATACTGGTATGATAGTTGTTATTGTAGGAAATTTCTATTAATGGTAAATGATCGTCCCAATTTCCTTCGAAATCAAATGTCACACCCCCAAAATACCACATGCGGAAATCCCTGCGAGGCGTGTGACGTACCAGGATCTAGCCACCAATCATATTGAACTCATAGGTATATTTAAATAAAACTTTCATTCATTAACATTAGTGTTACAACGTTACAAATAATTCACAGTATACAGCGGAAGCATAATTCATTCGTTAAGTGTTTATAAACCACATGTAAAAATCATTAGTCTCGTGTTGCGTTTCCATGTATCTCGACCCATGACCACTCCAGCCTCCCAGACAGCAAGTTCCAAACAATATGCACCTAAAAGCCTGCAAGGCATGTAACAACGAATCAACACAAAGTTGAGCGAGTTCACAGTTGGTTGTCCATTTTAAAGTTGTTCCAAAAACCATAAGTTCATTCGAAAACCAGTAGTTAATCAGTTCCTTGTTTCCCAAACCATAACCAGTGGGGGCTACCCCATGTTATCCACTAGACCCATTACCATATCGACCACTGACTGAAGTAAGTTGGTGCCCTAGCGTCAATGTCTATCATCATTGACGTGCCCAGATCCATTAGTTCACGCCCGTCCTCTTCGGCACGGTGTGAGGCTTGTCAAACCTAAATAGCGCTATTTAACTAATGACTCGTTCGCCATTGGCCCGGCGATTAAGTCGATATAAAAATGAGAGACTTAATGATAGAGTTTTGTCTAGTGTCTATCAATGTTGTCACCCTTCAGTTAAGAGGGAGGGAGTACGTGTCCTACCCAAAGAGAGCACGCAGGTTTCAATGTTGTCACCCTTCACCTAAGAGGGTGGAAGTACGTATTCTACCCAAGGAGAATACGCAGGTTTCCTTATTAAACGTTAACCCATTCCCAAACCACCGGGAATCCCATGCCTTGTAGAAACGTTAACCCATTCCCAAACCACCGTGATTAGCTCGGCAAATTAAGTTATGGAAAGAAATACGTGAGGTGGAACCAGTCAATCACGTCCTAACATGATTACCGTTTAAGGGTTAGTGGGTGTGCTCACGCGGAAACACGAATCCTACACGTATCTAGCACGTAGCACATTTTATCATACAATACCAATATCATTATGCATTTATCACGACATAGCTTAGCGACAACACAAGTGTCACAAAAGACTTAAAATACTCTTCAATAAATATTCAGCCATATAGTGCATTTTCGGCAGTTTTCGGATTGTTATCCGGAATAGTTCGTGTACAAAAAAATTCCCAAAAAATTACAGAATGTGTTAAACGATTCAAATATTATTGTGTCAAAATCTCGGGATCCAATTCATCACCAATTATTTTATAAAATTCATTTACCGGGCTTCAATCAGATTCGTCACTTTCTGACTGCAGTCCACGGAAAAATTCATTTAAAATTTATCGCAAGTCCGATTGATGAAATTTCAGTTGGAGAATTACAAAGACAATAGTAGCCATCTACAGTACAAATTTCGTGACCTGAGCCTATCCAGATTTCAAGTTATGACGAAAAATATAACACACATTTTCTGCAGAAAAAACGCAGCTTTTGCTGCTGTACAAAATGGACCTTTAAAAATAGCAAACGACCTCGAAAAAATATGATTCCAGTGCCATTTAATTCGTTTTTCGAAAAAATATAATTTAGACTTCAGAAAATCAATTTTTTGATTTATAACGGCCCGTTTACAGCCAACTGAAGTTGGCTATTTTAGTTAATCAGCTTGCTGTTTATCGTTTAAACGCTACTAAAACGCACGCCTATGAGCACAACACTTTCTAATAACGACTAACATCAGGTAATAAGTCATCTACAGCAGACTCTTAGCAATTTAAGATTTAAGCAATCAAACAGTTTACTTCTTTTAATCCATATACACTCCTAATTCTATCAGATCATGAATAACAACTACCAACATTACAATGTTTCAAGTCGGATCAATTTAGGCTATTCATTCCATTGAATGCTCCTCATTGTTAAATCATATATTCATGAACATCAATCAGATTCAATTACTAGTGGATCACCTCATCGACTAACACCCACACTTTTAGATTAAATCAAACAATTAATTCAAGACATCTAACTCAATCATCATTATCATGTTACTACTAATCCGCAGCCTAATTCCGAAACCGTATCATCACCACTTACTTATTAGTTCGCATGAACACAGTTTTCATCAACAGTTCTATTAACATGCAAACCTAGTTCATCACACAAGGTCATAACAATCCAGAAAAACGCAGCCGTGGTATGCACGATTAAACTAAGAAATCAATAATAATTATAACGGTTACCGGGTTAAAAGTGGCGAGGATCGCCCGTGCTTGAACTGAAGGACCTGAAAGGCTTTCTTGGAGCCCTTGGTTGTCGACAGAAGAGAGGAGAGGGAGACACAATAAGTGATCGCAGGTTATGGCTATTAGCTTAGGGTTTTGGAAAGTTATATAGAAAGATCATGTATACGTACTTAATAAAGTTTAAGGGGTGTGGAGCGGTTTAGGTAATTAAGTGGATTGGGCCATGAATAACAAATAATGAAAGGGAGTGGGCTGATGTTAGGCGTTGGGTTACACGCAAGAGGCACAAGGGGAAAGGGGTGTAGGTTATAAGTTTGTGAAAATATTCATGCACACTAAATACATGTTAGCACACTTTGAAAGGGGTGGTGGTTAGTCAACACTTTGTTGTTTATAGTTTTTTTTTCTTTTTTTTTTTACTAATATAAATGAACAATTAATATCCATGCTATGGTTCGGGCCTTATAAGTTTCGAGTTAAGCGCGTGGGTTGGATCGACAAGCGAGACATGTACTTTGGTTCACACGGTTCGGGTCGGTTCAAAAGAATAAGGATTCAGTTTCTAATTTATCGCTTGCATAAAATAAACTTATAATACAATTTAGTTAGGTATAATTAACTCGTCAATTAAAATAAGTACAAGACTTAATTTATAAATACGAAAACGAACGGTTCTAACCTCGAAATCACGGGTTGTCACATCATCCCCGAGTTGAAAGAAATTTCGTCCCGAAATTTGCAAACAGTCATTGAAAAAAAAAACTAGTGCGGTTGAGCGTTTTCGTGGGGTGTCACCTCATCCCCACGTTGGTTTGGAATTTCGTTCCAAAATTCCGCAGTAGCTTCAGTAGTGGACTCACTTTTCTTAAACAACTGGGGGTATTTGTGTTTCATTTGGTCTTCTCATTCCCAGGTGAAATCTCGGCCACGACGGGAGTTCCAACGAACTCGAACAATGGGTATCTTGGTACGTTTGAGGGTCTTGATTTCCCGGTCCATAATTTCCACTGGTTCGTCGACGAAGCGTAGCCGGTCGTCGATAGTGAGTTCCTTGAAGGGAACTATGAGGGTCTCATCTGACAAAGACTTCTTCAGATTTGACACATGGAAAACGTTGTGAACACCACTGAGCTCTTCGGGCAGATTCAATCTGTATGCCACCTTGCCGATCTTCTCAGTGATTTCGAAAGGTCCAACATAACGCATATTAAGCTTGCCCCGTTTGCCAAAACGGACGACACCCTTCCAGGGTGAGACTTTAAGTAGCACTCGATCCCCAACCTGGAACTCGAGCGGTTTCCTGCGCTTATCAGCGTAGCTTTTCTGACGGTCACGAGCTGCCGCCATTCGTCATCGGATTTGGACAATCTTTTCTGTTGTGTCAAGAACAAGCTCTGGGCTAGTAATTTAGTTGTCGCCAACTTCTGCCCAACATAGAGGTGATCGGCATTTCCGTCCATACAAAGCCTCGAACGGAGCAGCCTTGATGCTGGTATGGCAACTGTTGTTGTACGAAAACTACACCAAAGGTAGGTTCCTTTCCCAGCTGTTACCAAAGTCGACTACACATGCTCGAAGCATGTCTTCAAGAGTCTGGATGGTGCGTTCAGTCTGCCCATCCGTCTGTGGATGATATGCTGTGCTCATGTCTAGACGCGAGCCAAAGGATTTGTGCATCGCTTGCAACAACTCAGATGCAAATCGTGGGTCGCGGTCAGAGATAATGGAGGTTGGCACCCCGTGCCTAGCAACCACTTCTTTCAGGTAGATGATTGCAAGTGTAGAGAACTTATCCATTTCCTTAATGGCTAGAGAGTGTGCTGGTTACGTGAGACAGTCAACGATCATCCAGTTGATACTGTTTCCGTTTCGAGTTGTAATTAGACTAGCGACCTAATCCATGGCAGTCTGTTTTCGTTTTCCATGTAGGTGTTTCTGGTTGCTAACACTTGACCTTGACTTTCCCACAAGTCAAACATCATTCCCATACCTAGCTAGGTGGGCCTTCATGCCCGATTACCAGTATAAGGTTTATAAATCCTAATGCCTCTCATCAAAACCCATAGGACTAGAATATCGAAGCCGGTGTGCTTTGCTCAACACGAGTTCCCTACAGTTGCCGTATAATGAGACCCACATTCGTTCTATGAGGTAACGAGTATCGTCCGACCTGTCAAAGGTTGCTTCTCCATGCCCCGCATGGGTTCAACTTGAAAATCCTCTTCCTTCAGTTCTCCAGTTTGAACAGAGCGGGTCTGATCAGGTAAGTTAGAGTCGATAGTGAGCTGCAAAGCTCGTGCACGTTCAGGTTTCATAGTCATAATCATCCTAAAGCTCCCTCCAGCGATGCCATTAACTGATTTAGCTCTGTCGAAGCCAAGGTACACGGGAGGCCCTTGTGATCGGTCTAAATAACGCATCTGGTACCGTCCAAGTAATTCCTCCATCTAAAATCCCAAGGCTACGGTTCACCGCCAGTTGTGTGTCATGCAGTTCCTCTTTGTAACTCCATCACGTAAGTCATCACTCTCTCATGTTTCGTCGGTGTGTAACTGGGACTCTGATTCGAAGCATCGTGGTGTACCACTAGATCGCCCGTACCCTTAAGTAAAGACGATGCGCAGCGGGTTGCAGAGTTGGGATTTGAAAGCTGAAAAGACGTCCTCCTGTTTTGTCTTCCACGAACACAGCACCCTGCTGTGCTAAAGAGATTTAAGCTGCGCGGTCTTCGAAAATCCTGTGACGAATCTGTGATGGTGTCTAGTGAGACCAAGGAATTGTTGTATCCTCTAAGGGATCTTTGGTGTCGACCAGTTTCTTTCGCAATGAGTCTCAGCGAGATCCACGTGTATTCCCACCTTGTTTATATGACCCAAAATGTACCTCTCGAATCCAGACGTTACCGATCAACAAGTCTTTGTGCGGAGTGGCTCCTCCCCCAGAGTTCCAAAATAGAATACATATGCCGCCCATGTTGTTCCTTGCTCTTGGTAATGATTCTAAACGTCAACAATAACCACGGTCGATTCTTGTGGTCCATAAAGCTGCTGGTGTGTTGATCAATTCAATGATCATGGTGTACAAAGTCGAGGTGTCTGCATTTGCATTCGATGTGCCGTCCTAAGAGCCTTCTCCTCTTGGACCTCCTTCTGATGATAGTTCGGTCGTTAGTTAATCCTCAAATGGGAGCTTGGCCCTCGCAACTGGTCAACAGGTTGTCAATACAATGGTCGAGGCAAACAGTTCTTGACTGTCGCCTTACTGAGACCTGGCTAATCAGTACACATACAAAAGACTTATCCTCACGGATAAAACTGGGGCTCCCCAAAGAGAAAAAGAACTAGGTCTGACAAACTCCTGTCCAACAGTTCTTGAAGTTGATTAGACAGTTCTTGCAACCCTCGTAGCGTAAGACGGTATGAGTACAAGTAATCAGAGCTGCCCTTGGCGTGAGGCCAAACTGAGATTCGGCCTAACAGTTGTGGAAGTAAGTCCGAAAGCTCCTCGTGTAGCACGCCGGGAGGAATCACGAACAATTGGTGGATCCTCGATCCTCTTTTCCTTAGCCTTAACATCAGTAACGGTTGCTAACGTTGCGGGGTAATCCCTTCGTAGACACTTCTGGGCCTTCATTACTGATATGATGCTAGCCCTTACACCACTCTGACACTTCAAAGTATAAGTGACGCAAAATTTTCCTTCCTCAAGGTATATCTACTCGATATTCAGATAACTAATCTACACTACTACTGGATTGAGACCATCAAGGATAGCAAAAAGGAAGGTCGATGTCGAACACTTGTCCCACAAGGTCGAGTTTGCATCCCAATGAACATGCAAGACTTCCAATGGCTTGCCACCAGCCGGTTCCATAACAGGTTTGGTTTCGAGAAGCACCAGGGTTAAATGGAATCGAGATGAAGTGGTTAACTACTCATGCAAGCTACCAATACCATGTTGTTATTATGCCTGGCGTCACCTACGCCAATCCTAAATGCTCTTCCACAAGCATCACTACCAGTGTTGCTGTTTTCATTACAAGGATTTCAAGTACTGCCGTTGTTCCTTTGGTCGTTGTCTACTTTACTTAACCACGGCCAATCCATGTTGTAGGCACCTTTATTTCCATACAGTAGGCTAGGGTTACGAATACCTAGTTGTAGCTGTGACTGCTGCTCCCAATGTCGTTGCTCGAAACGAAGCCCTTCGATTCTTCACCATCAAGGTCCATCTTTTCACATTCTGAGCCACGTCCTAAAGTGCTACTCACTGTGCTGGTAGTTACACATTCCACGTTATAGTCGATTGTTATTGCTTATGTCCTGATTGATTCGTAAGAGTTGACTCCCATGAGTCACTGACAAGGGTTAAGGATTCGATTGAAGCCAATTCGCTGGTGCTCGTTGCCGGTAATCAGGGTCGTCAAAGTACTGAGGTCGGTAAAGTACTACGCTCATCCTCCTGTCCATCGATGTTACAAGTTGCTTGAGTAATACACGGTCAGTTACGAGGGTATTGCAAAAGTGATCACACTTCGGGATCTAAGATGTCAATACACGAGTTCCAGCAAACGAAGAGGAGTAAGAAAGGTATCGATCAATCATTCGACGCTGCGACATCCAACTCAGGGACGTTCGTATATGCACCTAACATTCTACACGGTTCGCTAGGTGTTCAGATGGGTGTTCAGGTAATATTCGATAGCATCGAGATTCTAAGGGATCTAGAGATGAATGAAAAGTTCACGTTCGAGTAGGGGACAATCACTGCTATGACCCCTATAGGTTTGTTATGTTTCACATCGATCAAATAAAGGAACGGAATCCCTTTTTGCACTTGTTAAGGCTCACTGGGACTCGCATGCACCCCACATTATTATTATGTATGCACCCACAATAATATTGCGATTTGCATGCTCATCTCAGCTCCTCTTAACTCATGTCAAATGGTTCCTCAAACTCGAGTAGCAAACAAAGAGCATCACGAAGCGTAAGTCATGAATGTTTAGGGAAATACCACCCTAACAGTCACATAACACATGGAAGTAATACATGAATTCATACTGTTGTGCTAAGCATGCAATCACATGCAATATCATATGTAAGTGTTCACTAGTTATGCAGTACAATGAGTATACGAGAGACGAACCTTGCAATCTGGAGCTGAGTGTCATGGTCGTATTCACATTTTCAGAACTGTTCGGTTATAGTCTGGTGTTATAAAAACGTTTTTCCCCTTTTTAAAACCAAGTTCACTATAACCAATGGCTCTGATACCAATCTGTCACACCCCCAAAATACCACATGCGGAAACCCCCGCGAGGCGTGTGACGTACCAGGATCTAGCCACCAATCATATTGAACTCATAGGTATATTTAAATAAAACTTTCATTCATTAACATTAGTGTTACAACGTTACAAATAATTCACAGTATACAGCGGAAGCATAATTCATTCCTAAGTGTTTATAAACCACATGTAAAAATCATTAGTCTCGTGTTGCGTTTCCATCTATATCGACCCATGACCACTCCAGCCTCGTAGACAGCAAGTTCCAAACAATATGCACCTAAAAGCATGCAAGGCATGTAACAACGAATCAACAACAAAGTTGAGCGAGTTCACAGTTGGTTGTCCATTTTAAAGTTGTTCCAAAAACCATAAGTTCATTCGAAAACCAGTAGTTAATTAGTTCCTTGTTTCCCAAACCATAACCAGTGGGGGCTACCCCATGTTATCCACTAGACCCATTACCATATCGACCACTGACTAAAGTAAGTTGGTGCCCTAGCGTCAATGTCTATCATCATTGACGTGCCCAGATCCATTAGTTCACGCCCGTACTCTGCGGCACGGTGTGAGGCTTGTCAAACCTAAATAGCGCTATTTAACTAATGACCCGTTCGACATTGGCCCGGCGATTAAGTTGATATAAAAATGAGGGACTTAATGATAGAGTTTCGTCTAGTGTCTATCAATGTTGTCACCCTTCAGTTAAGAGGGTGGGAGTACGTGTCCTACCCAAAGAGAACACGCAGGTTTCAATGTTGTCACCCTTCACCTAAGAGGGTGGAAGTACGTATTCTACCCAAGGAGAATACGCAGGTTTCCTTATTAAACGTTAACCCATTCCCAAACCACCAGGAATCCCATTCCTTGTAGAAAGTGTGAACTCACCTTAGATTAGCTCGGTAGATTAAGTTATGGAAAGAAATACGTGAGGTTGAACCAGTCAATCACGTCCTAACATGATTACCGTTTAAGGGTTAGTGGGTGTGCTCACGCAGAAACACGAATCCTACACGTATCTAGCACGTAGCACATTTTATCATACAATACCAATATCATTATGAATTTATCACGACATAGCTTAGTGACAACACAAGTGTCACAAAAGACTTAAAATACTCTTCAATAAATATTCAGCCATATAGTGCATTTTCGGCAGTTTTCGGATTGTTATCCGGAATAGTTCGTGTACAAAAAATTCCCAAAAAATTACAGAATGTGTTAAACGATCCAAATATTATTGTGCCAAAATCTCGGGATCCAATTCATCACCAATTATTTTATAAAATTCATTTACCGGGCGCAATCAGATTCATCACTTTCTGACTGCAGTCCACGGAAAAATTCATTTAAAATTCATCGCAAGTCCGATTGACGAAATTCCACTTGGAGAATTACAACGACACTAGTAGCCATCTACAGTACAAATTTCGTGACCTGACCCTATCCAGATTTCAAGTTATGACGAAAAACATAACACGCATTTTCTGCAGAAAAAACGCAGCTTTTGCTGCTGTACAAAATGGACCTTTAAAAATAGCAAACGACCTCAGAAAAATATGATTCCACTACCATTTGATTCGTTTTTCGAAAACATATAATTTAGACTTCAGAAAATCAATTTTTCAATTTATAACGGTCCGTTTACAGCCAACTGAAGTTGGCTGTTTTAGTTAATCAGCTTGCTTTTTATCGTTTAAACGCTACTAGAACGCACGCCTATGAGCACAACACTTTCTAATAATGAATAACATCAGGTAATAAGTCATCTACAACGGAATCTTAGCAATTTAACATTTAAGCAATCAAACAGTTTACTTCTTTTAATCCATATACACTCCTAATTCTATCAGATCATGAATAACAACTACCAACATTACAATGTTTCAAGTCGGATCAATTTAGGGTATTCATTCCATTGAATGATCCTCATTGTTAAATCATATATTCATGAACATCAATCAGATTCAATTACTAGTGGTACACCTCATTGTTAGTGCATTCATCTGTCGACTTCGTCTTATATCGAGTCTCGGGTTCGTTGCGGTTTTGGTCAAGCATGATGTCATGATGACATCATCAATGACATCAAAATACATGAAGACAAAATAATATGGTTTTCACGAGATGACAGAATGTTATAACTTGTGATTTCGTTTATTTGGATTGTATTGATTTCGCTTATTTGGAATTTAGTGATTTCGTTCATATGGTTATATTGGGATTTCGCTTATGTGAGCATGTGACACAAAAGCAAAATCACCATGACTATATATAGGTGCATGATGAGCGAAATCAGTAGAGAAGTCTTGTTTCCGGTACCGAATTGCTGCCGAAGTGCCGATTGAATTGTAATAAGTGTAAAATCAATATACAAGGCAAGATTTAGTATAACAAGCTGTTTTTCGTGTTCGTTTCTTGTTATTCCGCACCTGAAACGGATTAGAACGCCTCCAATTGACTCATTCGGGTCAGCACGCGATCCTACAAGTGGTATCAGAGCTCAGGACGAGGAGTTCTGTATATATCAGCTTGTTTTCATCTCTATTTTTTAACTTCTACACCTTCTTTTATCAGTTCGAGAAGTTTTCACGGTTAAAATCGGCTCAAAATTTCACAGATTGTTTGAAATTAGACATAGACAAATCCTTGAAAGTTTGGAACTGAAATTCGAAGTAAAAATGGACCAAAATGCATCCCGAAGTGATTCCGCTTATTTGTCATAGGTGATTTCGTTTTTAGGGTTAGTATAGGTGATTTCGCTTATTCGTACATGGTGATTTCGCTTATTTGATCACCTAGACACCTGATTTCGCTTTTCTGAACACTTCATACTGAACACTTCTACACAATTAATATCAGTTGTAAAACTCTTCGGTCATCGAGTGGTGTGATATAAGTGTCAGTTTGCATGTGACAAGATTATCACGAGAATTGATGTCATTTTGTTAAAGTGTTTACCGATCAATGTGTTTTTAAAACAATAGTCAAAGTGTACATGTGTTGTTGTCAGTTGTGATAAAGAGTTCTGGCCCATGTGATCTTTAAGTGGGTTGTTGGGCTTTGCAAAAGTTGCATGTGATTGTCGGCAAAAATGGTTTGATAATAACATAAAATTATTTGGTCCAATCAGAATTAAGTAAACATTTAAATAGTTTGTCGTTCAAGTTCAAAAGCTTCAATCAGATTTCATGCAAACTTAAAGTTGTCGGATATCTATTCAAGTATTAAGAGGTTGTTTTTGGAAAAAGTGCATCGTGTCTCGTGTCAGTCTTCACGAGGTGATAAGTCTTCACGAGGTTGTCAGTAGTTATTCGGTTCAATTAAGAAGTTTTCGAGGTGGTAAAAATTGATAGTTGTTCATAAAGATGTGCTTGTGAATAGATAAACATGAAAGTTGTCAAGTTAGTGGATTAAAGGCTCAATAGAATTTTTAGAAGGTTGAATTGTTGTCGGCCCATGTCCTGATATTAGAGTTTACATGTGAAGTTCTCAAAGTTGTTGGCAAAAATTATTTGATCTTGAACGGCCCATGTGTCTTAAAGCGGCCAATGGAAAACTGTTGACTTTAATCGACAGCCCACATGACTCTCATTTGAGGCCCAATCATTGTTGACGGCAAATCAGTTCACAAGAGAGGTGTTTTAGTTCGGTTGAATTCAAACTCGTTCAAGGTTGTGTGTTTTAGCAAGGTCATTGGAAAGGGTCGTTTGAAATTGTTCCGGGTCATAGCAGTTCACACAGTGTGTCAACCTTCAGTCCGCACAGTTTGTCAATCTTCAGTCTGCACAGTTTGTCAATCTTCAGTCCACACAAAATATTCATCAGTTCCAGTATTAGTTTGTTTCAGTTAATTGATAAGTCCGTTTAAACTGATCGTTTGTTTGTTCGTTCAGGTATTTGCCAAAGTATATGAAATTACCGAAGACATGGAAGAGGATTTCTACAATGCATTTGCCACACCAGTCGCTCCGGTTACTGCTGCTGAAAATTTATATAGTGAGAATGAAACGGGAACGCATCAAAAACCACCAAAGCTTATGTACATTGAAGAATTTAAAGGATGGCAGAATCGATTTGAGAACTGGGTACAAGCTTACAAGTTTGATGCATGGTGTTCATTGTTGAAAGACTATGAGAAACCAAAGAATGACCGTGGGATGGAAAAAGCAATTGAGGACTACTCAGAGAGTGACAAATTAAAATTTACAAGTGAGAAAATGATGATCAGTATTCTTCAGCAAGCAATAAAAGAAGATATATTTGTTTTGCTCCAACATAGTGGTACAGCTAAATCAATTTGGGAAGCATTGATTCAGAAATTCCAAGGAAGCGCAGATATGATCAAGAACAGAAAGGCTTTACTGAAAAAATCATTTGATATGTTTTCAGCTTTCGATCATGAAACTACAAAGCATACCATTGATAGATATTGTCATCTAGTCTTGGAAATGAAAAGATTTAACATTGAGAAAGAGGATGATGAGTGGGTCGATAAACTTGCTGAAGCATTACCACAACAGAAATGGGGAACGTATTTGCTGATCTTAAAACATACAAGAAAGTCTGAAAATATGAATTTGGCTCAGTTTATTCAGAGGATTGAAGAGCATGAGTTGGATATTCAGAAAACGGCTATCATGACAAATCCAAATGCCAAACAAGATGTCAGTTTGTATTACAGAGGGAACAAATTGGAGGCTACCCCCGGCCCTAGCCCAAAGATCCAAACTGGTTTTAGTGCTGATAGTTCATCTGGAACAAAAGGTAGTAATGTGACACAAAGTGGTGGATCTTCATCCTCGTATTCAAGTTTTGATCCAAACTTTACAACATCAAGTCCTCAACAACAGAATTCTACAAACCTTCAGTGCAATGTTACCTTAAACATTCAAAATGGCCAGAATTTGTCTCCGGAAGTTGCCAAGCAACACATGGCATCATTGGTTACTATGTTAGAATCTTACGAAAGTTTGATCGGTGGGAAGATTGGGAATCCGATGCTTACCAAAGAAAATTACGACCAAATTGATGCTGAAGAACTTGAATTGATGGATATCAAATGGTGCTTAGCGAGTGCTTGGAGAAGAGCTGAAAAGTTTCAAGAAATTACTGGCAGAGATGAATTTCGAGGAATGGCTACTTCTCAGTTGGGTTTTGACAAATCGAAAGTTACCTGTTTCCGTTGCAAAGGAAAAGGACACTTTAAAATAGAGTGCAAAAGCAAAGAAGCAACCGGGAATCAAGAAAAGAACAACTATTATCAGAAATCAATTTTTCATCAGATTGCTCAACAACCACAAATTACACATGCTCATGCTATTGAAGATGGAAAGAAGAAAGCTTTACTTATCCATCAAGATGATGAATTTGTTGCTGAAGGATTTAGTTGGGACAAATACATACCTGGTTCAGCTTGTGTTGCAAGAATTCAGGGTGAAAATGAGACTAGTGAGAAAAGAATCCCGATTTTTCCAGATCTTGGAAGCGATGTAGATACCGATGATGAGGAAGAATATCTTAACAAATGTAGAAAAAGCATTGAGCCTGACAGTTTTAATTTTTTCTATGCAGATAAAGTTGAGATGCTGAATCAGAAGAAGATTGCCCGGTTAAAGAGGGAACTAGAAGCAGCAAAGTTACTTGCTAATGAAAAGGCGAAGACAGAAGTTGGAGAAACAAAAGTTGAAGCAGTGACTGAAAATGCAATAGAAAAAAATGTTGAAGTGGAGAAAGTGGTAGAGAAAATAGTCGAAGTTGAAAAATTGGTCGAAGTAGAGAAGATTGTTGAGGTTGAAAAGCTAATTGAAAAAGTGGTTGAAGTTGAAAAACCATGTTTGAAGTGTTCAGAATCTTGCAAAGCTTGTGAAGAGAAAGATAAGAAGATTGCTGAGTTGGAAAAGATTAAAGAAGATTTATTGTCTGATGTGAAGTATGTAAAAGAGTCATATGATGTGCTCAACAACACAGTTGATCGTTTGAAAAAGACGAATACAGAAATTGAAAAAGCAATGGATAAAATGAGTGCAACTTTAATGACAAAGCAGAGCGTCATCAATGATTATATTGAAGATTGTGCTAATCTGAAGAAGGAGTTGGAACTTGAGAAAATTGAGAGTGAAAGGATTAAACGATTACTGTTGAGTTATACTACTTGTGATTACTTGATTGACCGTGTTTATCCTACTGTTGCAGGTCTTGAAGCGTTCATGGATAAAAAGATTGAAGATACTGATACTGGTAAGAAACCAAGTGTCAAGTATAACAGATGTCCGCCCCCGATCCATGAAACTTATTCTCCCAGGAATCCTAATGAGGAGCGTCTAAAAAAGGCAGTCAACATCAAGTTAAAGTCTGAAATCATTGATGAATTACCAGACAATATTGATGTTACATTCACAGCGTCTGACACTGATCATGAGTCTGAGTTAGTAAAGAAAGTTGTCGATCAGGTGTTGGATACGGATGAAGAGTCAAAACCGGAGTCTGAGTCTGAAAGTCCGAGTTCGTCAGAAAAGAGTCCGAGTTCACCGGTTAACAGGGTTTACAATAGAGAATTCCTGTTATCAAAATCTAATTTGAATGACGGATCAATCAAAGTGGCTTATACTTTGTATGATTCAGACAAATTATATTCTGATGAGGAATTTCCAATAAGAAGTGTAAAAACTGAAATGATCAAACAGGTTTTCAAATTAACAGAAATTAATATTTCTGAAATAAAAGATTTAAATCTTCATGAAAAACCTAAAAAGTACACTTCAAGAGTTCAACAGAGATTGAACAAGAAAAAGGGTTACAGTTCTGGTTCAGGATATCGAAAGAAATCGAACCATAATCGTAATTACAAAAAGAATGGATTAGGTTTCAATTCTTCAGAAAATTATAAAAATCAGAAAATTTATAAACCAAAAACAAAATTTGTTTCAGGAGGAAGTTCAGAGGATGAACAGAAGAAACCATTCTGGAAACAGTCCAACCAAGAGTTTCTTGCTGAAGTGAAGAAGAATGTGAGAAGGTTTGCTGAAAGAGTTGACAGAAGAACCTGTTTCAAATGCCAAGAAGTTGGACATATAGCTTGGAATTGCCCCAAGACCAACTACCAAAAACAGGAAGTTTCTTCTAACTATGTTTTGAGAAAGACTTGTGTTGATAAGAAAGAAAATGTTAAAAAGTTTGAAAATTCTACTTCTGAGGAAGGAGAAAGTTCAAAACGGTTTTATAAAAGAAGAGGTGATTTGAGTAAACAAAAGTGGGTGGTTAAATCTGAGGGTAATTCTGATAATGAATCTGATTCCATAAAATCAGAGGAGTCTTTAGTTGAGAAAAAGGTTGTGAATTCCGTTCCAGAGGTGAACGATGAGGATTTTCCTCCATTGTCAAAGGAAAATTTGATGAAGAAAGTGGGAAAGGTAGAGATCTCAAATCAATTCTTCGCTGATAAGGGAGAATTTGATGTTGAGAAGGCTTTCAATGGAAATGTTAAACATATTTTCGGGAAGATGGTTGATGGGAAGGTTAAAAGTGCAAAAGATTTTTACAAATCAAAATGTTGGTGGGACAGATGTTTGCCGCCAAAATCACCCAAGGCTGGTCAGGCTTGGGTGACAGCTTTTTCACCATAAATTCCTAACTTGCCGGAGCTCCCAGGTTGGTAAGAGTGGAGCAGGTATCGACATCTTTCTTAGCAAATGATTCTACAAGTGGTACAGTTGGTAAAGTACAGGTGGTATTTTTAAATTGTTATATGTTGATTTACAAGTGGTTATGGTTGGTAAGTGAACCTGTTAGTGGTTGAAGAAGGTTTTCATCTTCAAGTGGTTAATCAAGGTCATTAAGTTGAACTTGATTGGACCATACTTACAAATGGTATTTGATGAACAAAGTGATAAACCCCTAATTTTACAAGTGGTAAAATCAAGCAAACTTATTTTCCGGAAAAACCATTTGATTAAAATAAACTTAAGTGTTTTGAAATCACAATGGGAAAATAGTTTGTTGTAAGGGGGAGTTCTGATTGTTTATGCCAAGTGGATGGCGATTTGAAGCGATTTGATATCAGTTGTCATTTTATTGTATAGTTTGTTTTCAAATTTCCTAAAATGTGTTTGCATTTTAGGGGGAGTAAAAATTTCTGAAAATCCAAAAATATTTGAAAATTTGAAAAAGACAAAAACATGATAAAATGAAAATGAGTTTTGTTGTATAAAAGAGGAAATGATAGTACATCAGTGGACTATCACAACATGCTAAAGAATTGGAAAGTTAAAAAGTGATAAACGGTCTCACTGATGATGTGTCAGTAGGTTTTTGCACATTTAGTAGATTGTGACGAGATATAAACCTAAATTCAAACTTGCTTATATCGTGGGTAACATCTCTCGGATATATGGGTAACCCCCGAAATCTCGTTTGAAAGATTCCTTTTTCTGATATACTAGGTCATTATACTCAGTGATATCTGGGGTATTATTCCTGGACTTCTGCTGAATGGAAGTTCTGACCTAGTCCTCGAATAATACTTTCTGCAAATGCTTGAAACATAGCATCACCCTCAGCATATATGATAAGACAATAAAATTGCTTAGCAATGCTGTTGTAAAAAAGATCCTTTAAAGGGGACACACCCAAAAGTTGAGTCATGATCTCTCTGCTGAACGGTAGTTCTGACCTGAGCTCTCATGATTCTTCATAATTTATTAACCCCTACAGATATCATTTGTGTCATAATTACCTGTAAGACTGAATATTGGGATCTGGATACGGGAGTATATTCTGAGGTGGGACACGCGAATAAGTTTAAGTGCTTAAGACATTAATATCGTATCTCGAAGCAGTTGAATTTTGTGTGAAAATTTATGTGGACCAGTATACTGACAATCTAGGTGAATCGTTTAGAACTTAAAATGTTTAAAGCTTAACGGTGTTGGTGATTTGTCTCAAAAACTGATATGATCCTCTTACACAAACTCACAAAAATAGTGTATGTAAATATTTCTTTACTGCATTTCATTTCTGTTATATAAAAATCCAAAAAGATTTTCGGTGTGTTTTAGCATAAATTTTGAAAATTAAAAAAGATTTTAGACAACTGATGTTGAAAAGCTGATTTTCAAAATTCCGAGTGCTGAACATGACGAACAGGTTTGGGAAAGTTTGTTTGAAAATGTGTGAAATGATAATGATAATCATTCTAGTGGTTCATCAGAAATTGACATAATAAATCTTTCTATTCAGGGTTGTGTCTTCAAGAGTTTAGTGAAGTTTCTAAATTTGTTATATCTTATCTTTTATGAAACTTATGTGTTGGGTAGAGAATATGCAGGTGAATCAGGTTACGATACCTAAACCTGTGAAAGTCAGACTACGATCCCAGTACAAGTTGAGGGGGAGTCTGTTAGAGAAAGAGAGTCTGAAGATGCAAGAGCTAGGAGCCAGAGATCCTGAAAGAGAATTGGAGATAGGATAAAGCAAGATAGAGATCATGAAGGAAGTCAAAAGACTGATAAAGACTGAAGATTGAAAAGACTCGACACATAAGACTCGTCAACATCTGAGGGGGAGTCTGTTAGTGCATTCATCTGTCGACTTCGTCTTATATCGAGTCTCGGGTTCGTTGCGGTTTTGGTCAAGCATGATGTCATGATGACATCATCAAGATGACATCATCAATGACATCAAAATACATGAAGACAAAATAATATGGTTTTCACGAGATGACAGAATGTTATAACTTGTGATTTCGTTTATTTGGATTGTATTGATTTCGCTTATTTGGAATTTAGTGATTTCGTTCATATGGTTATATTGGGATTTCGCTTATGTGAGCATGTGACACAAAAGCGAATCACCATGACTATATATAGGTGCATGATGAGCGAAATCAGTAGAGAAGTCTTGTTTCCGGTACCGAATTGCTGCCGAAGTGCCGATTGAATTGTAATCAGTGTAAAATCAATATACAAGGCAAGATTTAGTATAACAAGCTGTTTTTCGTGTTCGTTTCTTGTTATTCCGCACCTGAAACGGATTAGAACGCCTCCGATTGACTCGTTCGGGTCAGCACGCGATCCTACACTCATCGACTAACACCCACACTTTTAGATTAAATCAAACAATTAATTCAAGACATCTAACTCAATCATCATTATCATGTTACTACTAATACGTAGCCTAATTCCGAAACCGTATCATCACCACTTACTTATTAGTTCGCATGAACACGGTTTTCATCAACAGTTCTATTAACATGCAAACATAGTTCATCACACAAGGTCATAACAATCCAGAAAAACGCATCCGTGGTATGCACGATTAAACTAAGAAATCAATAATAATTATAAAGGTTACCGGGTTAAAAGTGGCGAGGATCGCCTGTGCTTGAACTGAAGGACCTGAAAGGCTTTCTTGGAGCCCTTGGTTGTCGACAGAAGAGAGGAGATGGAGACATAGCAAGTGATCGGAGGTTATGGCTTTTAGCTTAGGGTTTTGGAAAGTTATATAGAAAGATCATGTATACGTACTTAATAAAGTTTAAGGGGTGTGGGGCGGTTTAGGTAATTAAGTGGATTGGGCCATGAATAACCAATAATGAAAGGGAGTGGGCTGATGTTGGGCGTTGGGTTACACGCAAGAGGCACAAGGGGAAAAGGGGTGTAGGTTATAAGTTTGTGAAAATATTCATGCACACTAAATACATGTTAGCACACTTTGAAAGGGGTGGTGGTTAGTCAACACTTTGTTGTTTATAGGTTTTTTTTTTCTTTTTTTTTTACTAATATAAATGAACAATTAATATCCATGCTATGGTTCGGGCCTCATAAGTTTCGAGTTAAGCGCGTGGGTTGGATCGACAAGCGAGACATGTACTTTGGTTCACACGGTTCGGGTCGGTTCAAAAGAATAAGGATTCGGTTTCTAATTTATCGCTTGCATAAAATAAACTTATAATACAATTTAGTTAGGTATAATTAACTCGTCAATTAAAATAAGTACAAGATTCTATTTATAAATACGAAAATGAATGGTTCTTACCTCAAAATCACGGGTTGTCACATCATCCCCGAGTTGATAGAAATTTCCTCCCGAAATTTGCAAACAGTCATTGAAAAAAAAACTAGTGTGGTTGAGCGTTTTCGTGGGGTGTCACATCAATTACACAAGCTCTAAGCATATCTTCCATTGTCTGAATTGTCCTTTCGCTTTATCCATCCATTTGAGGATGATAAGCAGTGCTTAGATTTAACTTGGTTCCCATTGCTTTTTGGAAACTTGTCCAGAAATGAGAAGTAAAATGGCTCTCTCTATCAGAAACAATAGATAAAGGAATTCCATGTAATGAAACTATTTCATTTACATACAATTTGGCCAATTGTTCCATGCTGAAAGTTTCCTTCATCGTTAAGAAATGAGCTGACTTGGTTAATCTATCTACAATCACCCAGAGTCCATTGTTATCAATTCCCATTTCCATATTGGCATTTCTAGTTGCTGTAACAAGCCTGAGGGTTTCTGATGTTCAGCTTTAACTTGTGAACAGGTTAAACACTTGGCAACATAAGTTGCTATATCCTTTTTCATTCCTATCCACCAGAAATTCTTTCTTAAGTCTTGATACATCTTATCACTACCGGGATGTATCGTATACTTAGACTTATGGGCTTCTTCTAAAATTCGGTGGCGTCGGTTTCTTTGTTTGGGTATCCAAATTCTTTTCTTCTGGAATCTCCAAATTCCATTTGTTCCTTGTTCTAATTCCTTAATTATTCCTTTTAATTTTTCAGTATCGTGCTTGATTACTGATTCATGTACTTCTCTAATTTGCTCGTTTAAATCTATCTGCAGATTTAACTTAAGAGAACGCACTCGTCTTGGCTTTTCATGGTACTTTCGACTTAAAGCATCAGCTACTATATTAGCCTTTGCTGCATGATACTAGATATTACAATCATAATCACTAAGAATTTCCATCCATCGTCTCTGTCTCATATTTAGCTCCTTTTGCCCGAAAACATATCTTAAACTCTTATGATCGGTGAAAATGGTAAACTCACTACCATAAAGATAATGTCTCCAAATTTTTAGGGAAAAAATTATGGCTCCTAACTCTAGATCATGGGTTGCATAATTCTCTTCATGATTTTTAAGTTGTCTAGAGGCATAGTCTATAACCTTTTGACGCTGCATCAACACACATCCATATCCTAACTTAGAAGCGTCACAATAGACTACAAAGTCTTCAGTTCCTTCTGGTAACGTGAGTATGGGTGTGTTGGTTAATCTTTTCTTAAGAATTCTAAAGGCTTCTTCCTGTTTTGGTCCCCATTCAAACTTAATTGATTTACAGGTCAGTTTTGTTAAAGGAATAGCTATTCTAGAAAAATCTCGGATAAACCGTCTATAATACCCTGCTAATCCAAGAAAACTTCTTACTTCCGTTGGTGACTCAGGGACTTTCCATTTAGTAATTACCTCGATCTTTGTGGGATCTACATGAATTCCTTCATGATTGACTAGATGTCCGAGGAATTGTACTGCTTCTAACCAAAATTCACATTTTGAAAATTTTGCATAAAGCTTTCCCTTTCTCAATAATGTAAGGAGTGCATGCAGATGCGCTGCATGTTCCTCTTTACTCTTAGAGTAAATGAGAATATCATCTATAAAGACAATTATGAATTTACCCAGATATAGTTTACATATTCTGTTCATCATGTCCATAAATGCGGCTGAGGCATTGGTTAGACCAAATGGCATGACTGTAAATTCATAATGACCATACATTGTCCTAAAAGCGGTTTTAGGAATGTCCTCTTCCTGTACCTTCAATTGATGATATCCTGAACGTAAATCAATATTGGAAAAGAATCGAGCTCCTTGCAGTTGATCAAACAGATCATCGATTCTCGGTAATGGATACCGATTTTTAATCGTGACCTTGTTCAATTATCGGTAATCAATGCACATACGCATTGATCCGTCCTTCTTCTTGACAAACAAGTTTGGTGCTCCCCATGGTGATGAACTAGGCTGTATGAAACCTTTCTCCAAAAGTTCATCTAACTGTTTCTTCAGTTCTTGCATTTCTACTGGTGCTAAGCGGTAAGGTGCCTTGGCAATCGGTGTTGTCCCTGGTAGTAGGTGAATTCTGAATTCAACCTCTCTATCTGGTGGTAGTCCAGGTAGCTCTTCTGGGAAAACATCTGAGAATTGAGATACTACGGAAATATCCTTCAATTCTTTTCCTTTAGTGTTAATGATTATAGAAATCATATACACTAGTGATCCTTTCCTTGCATAACTTGTTGTTTTCATCACCGAAATGAATTTTGTGGACCTAGATGGCTTATCTCCTTTAATTGTGATCTTTTCACCTTTTGGTGAATTTACTTGTATTGACTTTTGATCACATAAAATACTGGCATGGTTGGCTATTAACCAATCCATTCCTAATACGATATCAAATCCAGCCAAATTCATTGGATAAAGATTAGCAATGAAATTATGGTTTAGAATTTCTATTCTTGCTCCCTGCAAGATTTCAGTGATCTTAATAAATTCTCCATTTGCTGTTTCTACCAGACATTCTTGTTGTAGTTTAGTTAATGGTTGATTGAGAAGTTTTCAGAATGAAGTATTAATAAAACTTTGGTTCACACCAGAGTCGAATAATACCTTAGCAAAAACATCATTAACTAGAAACGTACCGACAATCACGTCTGGAATCATCTTAGCTTCTTCCGCAGTCAGAAAAAAAGGTCTAGCTTTCTTAGTTGTCTTGTTGTTCATGGCTGAAGCTAGTTTCGGACAGTTTGGCTTGATATGCTCCTTTTCTCCACAATTGAAGCATACTCCATTACTGGGTTTCTTCCTACAATCTTCTTCCTTGTGTCCCGGTATTTTGCAGAAGTTGCAGTATATTGAAGATCTTCCCGAATGTTTCATCTTGCAATTCTTACAGTAAGGTGCGGAGATAGAACCATGTTTTTCCCACGGTTGGAATTACCGTAGCGAAATTCCTGGGTAAATTTTTGAACTAGGTTCTTCCTCTGGTTTTCTTCTTGCGTACGTACTAATTCATCAGTCAAGGTATTTGCTAGTTTTACAGCTTCTTCTATAGTTTGTGTCTAGCTGTCTTGACTATATGTCTAATCTCACTAATTAATCCCCAAATGTAACGGGAGATTAATACTGGTTCTGGTGAGGCTAGGGTTGGCACTATTCTAGCATATTCGAAGAATATGGTAGTGTAACCCTTACCGTCTACTCCAGTCATTCTAAGGTTTAGGAACTTATTAGCAATTTGTTCTTTTTCATTGGGAGAACAGAATTTTCTTTCGGCCATGTTCTTAAACTCAGTCCATTCCATATTGTAAACTTTGTCACTTCCCCTAGACTGGAGAATAGTATTCCACCATTCTAAGGCTGCGTTCTTAAATAGATTGGAAGCAAACATGATTTATCTTCTTCTGCACATTTGCTTATTTTTAAGACTGCCTCAGTCTTTTCTATCCAACGTAGAGCTGCAATGGCTCCTTCATTGCCAGAGAATTCTATGGGTTTGCAAGACCAGAATTCTTTGTAAGAACAACCATATTACATGGTTCTTCTTCTTTAGGGAATAGGCAATTGAAGTAATGGTCCATTATTTACGCTGTGACTGGGTTCAGTAGGTGGTCATTTACTTCCACTATTAGTTTTTATTATTTTCTACTTCTTTAACAGTCTTGATGATGTATGACATAGCATCTATGATTCCTTGTGCTACTATATATTGGATAGTACTATTATCTATTTGGTTCCCATTATTATTGTTATTCTGGTTTTCCTGATTCATTTCGTTATCCATCAGAATTATAAACATTTATCAGGTATTAATATCACGGAATAAGATTTAATGTAAACAATCATACAAGCATATTGATCAAAATCGTCGAGCATTGCGACATTCTAATTATATATATATATATATATATATGTTACAGTCTACAACGGAAATTGAAACATACTACTAGTTATGCATCAATAGGTACTAGGTTATCTATGATAATCTTTTTTTTTTCAAACAACACACACACACACATATATATATATATATATATTATTACTACTATGGGTGGTTTCAGAATTGCATCTCCCGCTCGTCATATTTCCAGACGAGCTTCTCTCCTATTTGTTTGATTCTCTCTCCTTCCTCAACTAACTCCTCACCAAAAGTACGGAGTTCCTGCGCATTTTCCTCACTCATGGACGGTAGTGGTGCGTGTATTGGTTCAGGGTACTGGGGCATAGGTTCTCCGTATGGGTATGGGTTTTCTAGTATTTCCTGGACATATCGATCGACATTCAAATACGGATCTAGAGGGTTAAGGTTGGTATATGGTGCTATGGGGTTTGGCATTGGGTTTCCTTGTGGATAGAGTTCCTGATAATCCCTATGGTCATCTTCCCATGGATCATACATTAAAGGATTGGGTGTTGGGATTCTAGGGATTCATTTGGGTCAAATGAAGGTAGAGGAATTTGATCTCCTTGGTTCAGTTCTATTTCTATTGGTTATGTTGGGAACAGTGGCAGTGGTTGTGGTGCAATTATCTGTTCTAGGTTTGGGTCTACTGCAGTGGTAGCTAGTATGTGAAAGTTTGCCAGTTACCTATTAATTATGTCTTGGGTCTGGGTGTTCATCTCCCTATTAGCTGCTGCTAAAGCCCTTTGTTGCTGTAACTTCCTCATTAGCTTCCTACGCTCGTGTGCTCCCCGACTGAACCATCCTCTCTTTTTCGTGGGGAATGGTTCTTTGGATTGCGCCTTAAATATGAAGATCCCCTCTTCTGTGTCAGCTGAATACCCCGAAGGAGTAGGCTAGGAAGAATTTCCTTCATCTCTAGGAGAACTAGACAGGTGACGAAAGGCGTCCGACGGACCTTGATCACTCATACTGTAAACTAACAAATTGTCAAATAACACAAAACAATAATATACAGTTATGCACGTAATTATTTCCTAACACAATTAAAATTTTGGTGTCAGCAGAACACTACTGTGGCTGAAATCGGTGGCTGTAGCTCTGATACCACCTTCTGTCGCAACCCCCGACCCCTGCCCCGGGAGGCGGGCGGCCGCGACACGTAGATTTGGTGGTATCGGTGTTTATTAATTTGGCAGTAGAATTTTCATCAGGATCGTAGTTAGGAAATAGTTTATCAGAGTAAAACACCACATTTTTATAATTAATAAATACATGGGAAAAACCCAAGTTCAATTACAAACATGTTAGGGATAAACCCTAATTTATTGAAATAAAACTTCTTCTTTATTTAGGTAACTTTTATAACCACTTTTCCAAGCCTTTAGTGCCCTCCAGCTGGCTTCTATTTGGGTTTCACATTTCGTTACCTGAAACATGTTTTAAAAAGTTTTATCAGCAAGAAATACTAGCGAGTGAATCCCAGTTTAATCAAAACAAGTTTTATCATTTTACAGCATTGAGGGCAACCCGCAATTACATTTGTTTACATCTACTTTAATTACCACCCACGGTACTGTCAATTCTGACTTGTGGAAATGTTACTACTCACAGTGTAGTAACAAGTTATGTATACAAAACCCCAACATACCGACAGTAATTGTAGAATCACAAATACTCAATCACTGTTAAATACAATTTAAAACAATGGAGGTTTTGTAAAAACAATTTACAAAAAGAAGAATTACTCACATTGCTAATTTAGGTATTTCCTTGTGACTTCCTGGTTATAATCTATTAAATTAAATAATGCACACACGTTAGTATAATAACCCAATTTACAATAGCTATACCCTCCCCACGAGACAGAAATCCAATGACCGAGTCAGTCAGAGCCTAGACATGCGTTACGGAGCTCTAGATCAATCGGGCAGAGTAACTAATACGTAACCGGGGTTATAATACTTACAACGAGGCAGAGCTTTTCTTTTTGTGAGTAATATGCCCGAGAACTATAATTGCTATCAGAGAATTCGAGAGATAGATCGAGAATTTGAACGATTTGAAATGAGAGCCGAAGCCCTCTATTTATAGGTCTGATCCGCCTCTTTCTCGCGCCCCGCGAGAGTTTTAGTGTGGGCTTTCGCGACCCGTGATGGCTTAGGGTAGGCCCTAGCCTCGGTTAGTCACCGGTGTAGCTTTGCCGGGTGTCACGCCACGTGGCGGGCTGGGGTGCGGCCTGGTGTCAAGGGGGTCGCGGCTCGCGACAGACTCTCTTGTCTGTGTCGCGCCCTGCGAGTGGCCATATATATTTGTTTTTTTATTTTTGTAAAATAAAGGTATTTCGGGCCTATTTTTCGTATACGGGGTTTATTTTAGAACATATAGGGGTGTTTTAAGAATTTTAGGAGGGTTGTTATATGGAACACCTAGGGTAGGATATAGGATCCTTAGGCTAGGATCATAGAGAGTTCTTTTCTTTTCTGAAGAGGATTATTGATGCATGTTTTTCTTGTTTATGCACTTATCATCTTATCAAGCTTGCAAGATACAACTACCACATCTGAAAGAATCACCGCTATCTGGAACCTGGATTCAGCTATCAAAACATACCAACCAAGGATCAAGGATACAGAAGAAGCTTCATCAGCCTCCTACACCATGTCAAGTAAGTATCCACATATGTTGTAAGTATTTAATAAAAGATAAATTATGAATACTTATCTGTTTTGTATGCTGGTAGGTGTTGCTAAGTCATCCAAGTCTGCCTACCAGTTCGGAGTGAGTGATATTGATGGCATCATCTCCCCCACGTCTGTTAAGAAAGAGTTGGCAGCAGGCCAAAGCCTCCCAGAGGTCAAAGGCTCGACCACTCGGGCCAAAGTAGGAAGCAAAAGGAAGAAGCCCAGTGAGCCCTCCGGTGATCTCCCCCTGATTGAGCAACAGCTCCATGACGTCGTCTCTGAGGTAAGGATCACGTATCCTAAATTCTGCATCATGTCTAAGGATCATTGTTTCTGAATAATGTATCCCCTGCTTGTAGAAATTTGTTGAGATCCAAATTCTTCAAGGCCAACACCTAGCTGATGCAGAGGAGCGTATCCTGGACCTCCAAACCATTGCAGCTGCTAAGGATAAGAGAATTGCCCACTTAGAAAAGGAGAATAAGGGCTTGCGGAAGCAGGTTTTGGTTGCTGAGATGAACACTACCAAGGAGCGACTAGATCATAGAAGAGGCCAAACAATCTGCTGCTATTGTGACCCTCAAGATCAAGTTTTGGATGGCTAGAGAGGCTGCTAATTCTTCCTTCAACAGGGCTGAATGGGACACCACACACACATATATATATATATATATATTATTACTACTATGGGTGGTTTCAGAATTGCATCTCCCGCTCGTCATATTTCCAGACGAGCTTCTCTCCTATTTGTTTGATTCTCTCTCCTTCCTCAACTAACTCCTCACCAAAAGTACGGAGTTCCTGCGCATTTTCCTCACTCATGGACGGTAGTGGTGCGTGTATTGGTTCAGGGTACTGGGGCATAGGTTCTCCGTATGGGTATGGGTTTTCTAGTATTTCCTGGACATATCGATCGACATTCAAATACGGATCTAGAGGGTTAAGGTTGGTATATGGTGCTATGGGGTTTGGCATTGGGTTTCCTTATGGATAGAGTTCCTGATAATCCCTATGGTCATCTTCCCATGGATCATACATTAAAGGATTGGGTGTTGGGATTCTAGGGATTCATTTGGGTCAAATGAAGGTAGAGGAATTTGATCTCCTTGGTTCAGTTCTATTTCTATTGGTTATGTTGGGAACAGTGGCAGTGGTTGTGGTGCAATTATCTGTTCTAGGTTTGGGTCTACTGCAGTGGTAGCTAGTATGTGAAAGTTTGCCAGTTATCTATTAATTATGTCTTGGGTCTGGGTGTTCATCTCCCTATTAGCTGCTGCTAAAGCCCTTTGTTGCTGTAACTTCCTCATTAGCTTCCTACGCTCGTGTGCTCCCCGACTGAACCATCCTCTCTTTTTCGTGGGGAATGGTTCTTTGGATTGCGCCTTAAATATGAAGATCCCCTCTTCTGTGTCAGCTGAATACCCCGAAGGAGTAGGCTAGGAAGAATTTCCTTCATCTCTAGGAGAACTAGACAGGTGACGAAAGGCGTCCGACGGACCTTGATCACTCATACTGTAAACTAACAAATTGTCAAATAACACAAAACAATAATATACAGTTATGCACGTAATTATTTCCTAACACAATTAAAATTTTGGTGTCAGCAGAACACTACTGTGGCTGAAATCGGTGGCTGTAGCTCTGATACCACCTTCTGTCGCAACCCCCGACCCCTGCCCCGGGAGGCGGGCGGCCGCGACACGTAGATTTGGTGGTATCGGTGTTTATTAATTTGGCAGTAGAATTTTCATCAGGATCGTAGTTAGGAAATAGTTTATCAGAGTAAAACACCACATTTTTATAATTAATAAATACATGGGAAAAACCCAAGTTCAATTACAAACATGTTAGGGATAAACCCTAATTTATTGAAATAAAACTTCTTCTTTATTTAGGTAACTTTTATAACCACTTTTCCAAGCCTTTAGTGCCCTCCAGCTGGCTTCTATTTGGGTTTCACATTTCGTTACCTGAAACATGTTTTAAAAAGTTTTATCAGCAAGAAATACTAGCGAGTGAATCCCAGTTTAATCAAAACAAGTTTTATCATTTTACAGCATTGAGGGCAACCCGCAATTACATTTGTTTACATCTACTTTAATTACCACCCACGGTACTGTCAATTCTGACTTGTGGAAATGTTACTACTCACAGTGTAGTAACAAGTTATGTATACAAAACCCCAACATACCGACAGTAATTGTAGAATCACAAATACTCAATCACTGTTAAATACAATTTAAAACAATGGAGGTTTTGTAAAAACAATTTACAAAAAGAAGAATTACTCACATTGCTAATTTAGGTATTTCCTTGTGACTTCCTGGTTATAATCTATTAAATTAAATAATGCACACACGTTAGTATAATAACCCAATTTACAATAGCTATACCCTCCCCACGAGACAGAAATCCAATGACCGAGTCAGTCAGAGCCTAGACATGCGTTACGGAGCTCTAGATCAATCGGGCAGAGTAACTAATACGTAACCGGGGTTATAATACTTACAACGAGGCAGAGCTTTGCTTTTTGTGAGTAATATGCCCGAGAACTATAATTGCTATCAGAGAATTCGAGAGATAGATCGAGAATTTGAACGATTTGAAATGAGAGCCGAAGCCCTCTATTTATAGGTCTGATCCGCCTCTTTCTCGCGCCCCGCGAGAGTTTTAGTGTGGGCTTTCGCGACCCGTGATGGCTTAGGGTAGGCCCTAGCCTCGGTTAGTCACCGGTGTAGCTTTGCCGGGTGTCACGCCACGTGGCGGGCTGGGGTGCGGCCTGGTGTCAAGGGGGTCGCGGCTCGCGACAGACTCTCTTGTCTGTGTCGCGCCCTGCGAGTGGCCATATATATTTGTTTTTTTATTTTTGTAAAATAAAGGTATTTCGGGCCTATTTTTCGTATACGGGGTTTATTTTAGAACATATAGGGGTGTTTTAAGAATTTTAGGAGGGTTGTTATATGGAACACCTAGGGTAGGATATAGGATCCTTAGGCTAGGATCATAGAGAGTTCTTTTCTTTTCTGAAGAGGATTATTGATGCATGTTTTTCTTGTTTATGCACTTATCATCTTATCAAGCTTGCAAGATACAACTACCACATCTGAAAGAATCACCGCTATCTGGAACCTGGATTCAGCTATCAAAACATACCAACCAAGGATCAAGGATACAGAAGAAGCTTCATCAGCCTCCTACACCATGTCAAGTAAGTATCCACATATGTTGTAAGTATTTAATAAAAGATAAATTATGAATACTTATCTGTTTTGTATGCTGGTAGGTGTTGCTAAGTCATCCAAGTCTGCCTACCAGTTCGGAGTGAGTGATATTGATGGCATCATCTCCCCCACGTCTGTTAAGAAAGAGTTGGCAGCAGGCCAAAGCCTCCCAGAGGTCAAAGGCTCGACCACTCGGGCCAAAGTAGGAAGCAAAAGGAAGAAGCCCAGTGAGCCCTCCGGTGATCTCCCCCTGATTGAGCAACAGCTCCATGACGTCGTCTCTGAGGTAAGGATCACGTATCCTAAATTCTGCATCATGTCTAAGGATCATTGTTTCTGAATAATGTATCCCCTGCTTGTAGAAATTTGTTGAGATCCAAATTCTTCAAGGCCAACACCTAGCTGATGCAGAGGAGCGTATCCTGGACCTCCAAACCATTGCAGCTGCTAAGGATAAGAGAATTGCCCACTTAGAAAAGGAGAATAAGGGCTTGCGGAAGCAGGTTTTGGTTGCTGAGATGAACACTACCAAGGAGCGACTAGATCATAGAAGAGGCCAAACAATCTGCTGCTATTGTGACCCTCAAGATCAAGTTTTGGATGGCTAGAGAGGCTGCTAATTCTTCCTTCAACAGGGCTGAATGGGACACTACTGCATGGAGGCATAGGCTACATGAGCTTGGGTATGACGAGGAGCCTGAGGAGGTGCTGACTGCTGAGGTTGGTGGAAGCGGCAGTAAGGATCCTGAGGATGTGGCAGTGGCTGGAGGTAGTGGTGAAGCTAAGGTGGATGAGGCAGCAAAGGAGTAGGCTGCAACAATGGCGATGATGGAAAATTTAGACGTGGCCGGAGCCCATTTTTAGATGTTCATGGTTTTTGTGGTTTGTGGTGTTTTATTCAAACAATGATGGTCTATGAACAATAGGGGGTAGCAAAGGTGGATGGATCCTTCTGTTTGTGGAGGATGAAACCTTTGGTGGACCTTGCCTTTTATTTCCTACACTTTATGAACCGTTACTATGGACACCCTTTGCCAACCCAAGTGGACGGGCCACGTTTTGCTGGTAGAAACTTGGGTTCGCAATTTTGACAACCTTTCAAAGGGTTTTCAAATAAATAAAACTTTAAGGGTTTTCAAATAAATAAAACTTTAAGCTTTTGACTAGGTTTGGTGTTACATATTTGTTTTATGTTTGAGATTATGTATGTTGAATTCCTATTGATTAAACTTATTCCATAAAAATTAGAAAATCTTAAGTTGTTAAAAAGAATACTAAGTTTATGTCAAAACAAATTCTTCAAAAGGCCGAAAATTATATGATCAAGGATCACATATCCTGTTGTCAAAGGTTAAGGGTAACATTAATAAGCCAGAAATAAAACAAGAGCAAATGAAGGATCATACCAGTGAATCTAAGTTAGGATTTTATATCCTTAACACTTACAATTATGTTAATAAGGCACAGGAATCAGTAGGAATTTAGGATCCGGGATCCTTAGCTATTTAGCTTTGTAAACCTGTAATAGCACATAACATGGGACTAAGCCATACATCAAATGAGAAAATCATTAGTAACTGGGGACAAGCCCAACAAACTGGGGACAAGCCCAATAAACTAGGGACAAGCCCAAATATACTGGGGACAAGCCCAAATAAACTTGTGTAAACTGGAGTATGGCCCGAACTGTCGACAATCCCAACGTGAGTGACATGAAAATGCCAAAACCTTAGCTAACGTGAAAATGTTAAAAACCTTAGGAACGGATGTATGGTACATCTATCATTATACTTAGGATCCTGCATATAGCCAAAAGCAATAAAATTGTCAGCCCCTAAAGCGGGTACTGGTCCCATTGCCTCGAAGTATACTTGGATAATCGTGCGCAACTGGCAGGGTGTCAAAACCCAATTTGTGTGAAAGGTGAAGACCTTTAAACCATAGAAGGTAATGGATACCTTAGACTGGGGACAACCACAAAAACTTTGGAGAGGTGGCCAACCCCTTGATCCTTTGTCACAAATGCAAATAACTCTGCAAAACTTAAAACTTGATGAAAATGGATGTTATAAATCTAACATCCTTTCCTCATAATGAACGAAATAAAGAACTTATAAAATAATAAGTAAACCATTACCAGAATAAGGATCATATATCCTCTTAGGATCCTCAAACATGAACAGAGTATCAAGATTTCTAAGGATCCTCAATCCTTCTTACATGAAATACGTTTTTAAATGAACAGCATTCCAAGCTCTTGGTAAGAGGTGACGGGTGGTCCGTAGGACAACCCTTAAGTGCTTTAAAAGGATTAAAATCCCATGCTTTACACGGTTAATTGCTTGAACTTGGTAACCACTAGATGTTTGTATTTGCAGGTGTTAAAGTGCCTAAAGATTGGCTTTTGAGAAGATTGGATGGAAGTTGTAAGATGGCGGAAACAAGATTGGAGAAATCAACATGCAACAAAAAGAACAAGGAAAAGTGCTTCAGTGAGCGCCGTAGCCTACGGCTCTGGTCGTAGGTTACGGCCCCAACTTTGGTCCATGTGTGTCACCGTAGCCCAGTTTAAAAGGGCCGTAAGAAATCACTTGGCACCGTAACCTACAGCGCCAGCTGTAGGCTACGGCTCCCTTTGTTGACTCGTTGACCTACTGACTGTCGTAAGCTACAGCGGGCACCGTAGCTTACGGCGCCGTGTGTTCCCAAACTTGTAACAACCGCAATTAATGTCAATTTTATAAGATCTTATGGTGACCTATCATGGGTAATCGGTTATTATTCAGTTAGAGACGAAACTAGGTGTGGCTTGGAGCTTGAAGACATTCTCTAATCATTGTTTTTAGGCTTTTAATTGTTATGAACATTAAGACGTTTGTGATGATGATTGTCCAAGCCATGTGCGGCTAAACTTATGGTGGTCATCTTTAGTTAAAGGTTTGTTTGAGACGATTGTGCTTTGATTTTGTATTTCTAGAATGATAAACTCAATTTATGTTTTGTTTATTATGGTGTGTTCTTATTTGCTTGTAAATTTTTTATTCTTATGATTATTCTATTTTGAAACCATACGTTCTTGGTGTCGTTGGCAATCGAGATATCATGGGTAGAATTAGGATTGGGTAAGGGTTAATTGGTCATCGGGTAACAACCTCACATTCTAGGAATCTGAGCACTTAGTTCCCTTTTATTACAACAAGTAATTACACATGAACTATGTCTATGTAGTTCTTTCTAGTGAATGATAGCACAAACGTTGAAGCAAACCGGAAACTTGGGATGGCCATCGGTCTCTAATTTGTTTACAACCAATACTTTCATTTTGCAATTAGAATAGTAATTTTAGTTTTTAAAACTCAATCAACCAACCAAATTCTGAATTTACATTTCTTGCAATTTAGTTTACCTTAGTTAATTTAGAAAACAATTTAAATAGCACATATTCCATAAACTCCCTGTGTTCGATACCCGCTTACCACTATCTATTTAGTAGTATTTGGATTAAATTTGATTGTGACCATGACATCACGTCAAATTTTGGCGCCGTTGCCGGGGAGTAGTGCGCAATGTGTGTTATTTTTATCTCTTTTAGTTGTTATTTTTCTGGTTTACGCTGGGTGTGTTAGTGTGCAGGTATTTACAGGTGCATGCATACTAGAAGCTCTCACAAGCTATCACCATTGGCATTTGATCCAGAGATTGAACGAACTTTGAGAGGAAATAGAATCTTGTTAAGGAAAAACAAAATTAGCGGTTCACCAACAACACCAACTACACCAATTACACCACTTAGATACATGGATCCACCACCACCACCACCACCCACTACAGGTGAGCCTATACAACCATTCATACCATCATCAACACAACCCTCACCAAATACCACCATGCCTATAACCAATACTGACCCTACTCCACCACATGATGTTACACCAACCAACATTACACAACCTATTACTACCCAAGTTGAACCTACACATTCCTTTAACCCTTCTACTATAATTCCATCATTTTCCAATTTCTTCCCTGCTTCGGGTCAATCATCTTCAACCTATCCACTACCACAAAGTTCAACTGTTGTCCATGCTACTTCATCATTTAGACCACCGAACCAATCAGGTTTTCAATATTCATCTTTTCCATTTGGGCAATCTTCGGGTATAGGAGGAGATGGATATGAAGAAGGGTATGAAGAATTTGAGGGATACGAAGAAAGGGGGATGGAGTTAATTTGGGACCTCAAGGAGAAGTGAGTCAACAAAGTCAACCATTGCAAAGAATTCAAGATATGGGTAGGATACCGGTTGGGGTACAACATGTTCGACCTCAAGGACCACAATTGCAACGTCCTATACCGATACAACAAGTTCGTCTGCAAAACGTACAACATCAATTCCAAAGGCCAATTCAACACCCACCGATGCCACAACATCAATTTCAACCACCACATGTACCTCAAGGGCCTATGCAAAGACCAATGGGTCCTATTCGTCCAAGGGTTCGGTTGGGTGTACCAAGAAGACATCTTCGAGAACATGCAAGAGGCATTGAAGCACATTTTAGACCGGTAATCACTCATAATCCTTCACCGATAGTCATTCCTCACAATGATCAAGGGAGGACATTTGAAGTGAGAACCAATTCATTACAAAGCTTGCCAAAATATAAGGGTCTAGCAACGGAGGATCCTTATTTTCATTTGGAGGCTTATGACTCGATTTGCAACACTCTTGGGAGTCAAGGATTTTCGGTCGATGATGTCAAATTGGTACTATTCCAATTTTCTTTGGAAGACAAGGTGAAAAAGTGGTTCTACACATTACCTTCGGCATCTATCTACACATGGGCGGAGATGCAACAAATCTTTTTAGATGAATTTTATACCGCTCAAAAGACAAATGATGCTAGGAAAGGGTTGAGAAGTTTTCAACAACAACAAGGTGAGATGTTCCATGAGGCATTTGAACGGTTCAACATGATGATCAAGAATTTCCCTCATCATGGGATAGAGTTATGGGAATTGATGAATGCTTTCCATGAGGGGTTAAGTGCCGAAGATGCTCGCGATTTAATGTCTATCACAAATGGTACTTTTGGTACAAACTACGAGCATGACAATTGGGAATTTTTGGAGCAAATAGCGATCACATCAAAAAGAAAAGCTCAAGCATCAAGGAGAGCATGACAGGTCATTACCCGAACTCAAGTGCATGCGGTAGACGATGGTAATGTTCAAACTTCTAATCAAATTTATGATGTTTGTGCAATTTGTAATGAGATAGGGCATGCGGCTGAAAATTGCCAAGGAGTGGAAGGGCAATATGAAGAGGTAAATGTTTTGCAAGGGCAAGGAGGGGGTGGTAGAAATTACAATATGAATTCTAACACTTACCACCCCGGTTTGAGAAACCACCCAAATTTTCGATACGGGAATCCCTCAAATCAAGCTAACCCGAATTTTCAAGGAAGTCAAGGTAACTTTGGTTCGCGCCAACCTTACAGTATTCAAGGTGGATATCGAGGTGGGAACAATCAAGGGTACCAAAGGCAATATCAAACGGGTCAAGAGCAAGGGGGTCTTCAGGTGGAAATGAGATGATGGAGATGTTAAAGACCATGCAAGCTGAGATGCAAAAGAGATATCAAATGGATGACGCGCACATGCAAAAGGATGAGGCCCGTGACAAAGCAATCCAAACTTTGACAACCCAAATGGGTCAACTTGCAACCGAAGTGGCGGACTTGAAAAAAGGTAAAGGTTAATTGCCAAGCGACACTAAGGTAAACCCGTCTCATACCTCTTCTAGTGGTAATAATGTTAATATTCATCATGTAAGTGTTTTGAGAAGTGGGAAAGAGTACAAAACCAATCCTTCACCGGATTTGGTTAATGGGGTGGTTAAGGATATAACGGGTCAAGAAAGTGAGGAAGAAAATGAAACACCTAACATTTCTTCTAAAAAACCCAATTTGGAAAAACCCGTTAATAATAAAGAAGTAGAAAATAAAAATGAGGATGGGGGATCTAGTCAAGTACCATTTCCCTCGGCTTTATTAGATCCGGGTAAGAAAAACTTTATTTCAAAACGGGGTCCTCAAAAGGAAGAAATGTGGGAGGTTTTCAAACAGGTTAAAATTAATCTTCCTTTACTTGAAGCAATAAAACAGGTACCCGCTTACGCCAAGTTTTTAAAAGAATTATGTACTCAAAAGAGGCAACAAAAAGTGCCTAAATTGGTTGACTTGACGGAGCGGGTAAGCGTGGTTTTGAAAGGAGATCTTCCTCCTAAGCTACAAGATCCGGGAACGCCTCTAATTAATATTCAAGTGGGAAATTTTCAAACTGCAAGGGCGTTACTAGATCTTGGGGCCGGAGTAAGTATCTTACCGGGGGGTTATATGACCAATATGATTTTGGTCCATTGAAACGGGTCAAGACAACGGTGGTATTAGCCGATTTGTCTCATAAACTTCCTCGGGGTATTATGCGGGATGTTATAGTAAAAGTTGATGAATTTTATTACCCCGTTGATTTTCATGTGTTAGATTACTCATCCGCTGACCCAATTCAACAACAAAATGTTATTTTGGGTCGGCCATTTTTGAACACCGCACATGCCGTGATTGATTGTCGATATGGTACGGTCGATATGACATTCGGTAATAGAAAAATGAGATTAAATGTTTTTACTAACGGTGCTAATTCTTTTAATGGTGATGAGTGTTTTCTAGCAGATTTTATAGATGGATACGACCCGGAGGAGTAGGGAAAAGAGATTTTGGAATCGTGTGTTTGTGATGTTTCTTTGCAGGTTCACGCATGTGCATTGGAAGTGGAAGAGAAAGAGCAAGAGGCTCTAGCGGTGAAAGAAGGAAGACCACCATGGACCCACCAAACGGAGACTTTACCGGTGGGAATTGATTCGGGTACAAAACCTTCTTTGGAATGTCCACCAAATGTGGAATTGAAAGAGTTACCAATGCACTTGAAATATGCATTCTTGGGGGAGAATGACACCTTACATGTGATTATTGCTTCCAATTTGGCGGTAGCTCAAGAAGAGGAATTGTTGCGGGTGTTGAAGGCTCACAAGGCGGCAATTGGATGGACGATAACCGACTTGAAAGGTATTAGTCCATCCATTGTCATGCATAAAATTATTACAAGTGAAGATGCAAAGCCAACCCATGAAACACAAAGAAGGTTGAACCCGAATCTGAGAGAGGTGGTCAAGAAAGAAGTGATCAAGTGGTTGGATGCGGGGATTATCTATCCCATTTCGGACAGTGCATGGGTGAGTCCGACTCAGGTAGTGCCTAAAAAGGCCGGCATCCGGGTAATAAAAGACGAACAAGGCGAGAAAATTGCCACCCGACCGGTCACCGGGTGGCGACTTTGCATTGATTATAGAAAACTAAACGCCGCTACCTCCAAGGACCATTTCCCGTTACCCTTCATTGACCAAATAGTTAAAAAACTTTTGGGTCAAAAATACTATTGTTTTTTGGATGGGTATTCGGGTTATAACCAAATTGCTATTCACCCGGACGACCAACACAAAACCACGTTTACATGTCCATATGGTACATTTGCTTTTCGGCGAATGCCATTTGGACTATGTAACGCCCCGGCCACCTTCCAAAGATGTATGATGAGTATATTTTCGGACATGGTCGGGGAGTCTCTTGAAGTGTTTATGGATGATTTTTTCCATCTTTGGCCCAAGTTTTGAGTCTTGTCACGATGAATTGGAAAAAGTTCTAAAAAGGTGTGTTGAGACAAACTTGGTGCTAAGTTGGGAAAAAAGTCACTTTATGGTTCAAGAGGGTATTGTGTTGGGGCATGTGATATCGGACCGGGGAATGGAGGTAGACAAAGCAAAAATTTGGGTAATTTCATCTCTACCCCCACCAAAGAATGTTAAGGGGGTGAGATCATTTTTGGGACACGCGGGGTTCTATAGAAGATTCATTAAGGGTTTTAGTGTAATTACAAAAACTTTATGTAACTTATTATTAAAAGATGTTCCATTTGATTTTACTGACGAATGTTTGCAAGTGTTTCATGTGTTGAAGGAACAGTTGGTGAAAGCTCCACCACATGATGTTACACCAACCAACATTACACAACCTATCACCAATACTGACCCTACTCCAAATACCACCATGCCTATCACCAATACTGACCCTACTCCACCACATGATGTTACACCAACCAACATTACACAACCTATTACTACCCAAGTTGAACCTACACATTCCTTTAACCCTTCTACTATAATTCCATCATTTTCCAATTTCTTCCCTGCTTCGGGTCAATCATCTTCAACCTATCCACTACCACAAAGTTCAACTGTTGTCCATGCTACTTCATCATTTAGACCACCGAACCAATCAGGTTTTCAATATTCATCTTTTCCATTTGGGCAATCTTCGGGTATAGGAGGAGATGGATATGAAGAAGGGTATGAAGAATTTGAGGGATACGAAGAAAGGGGGATGGAGTTAATTTGGGACCTCAAGGAGAAGTGAGTCAACAAAGTCAACCATTGCAAAGAATTCAAGATACGGGTAGGATACCGGTTGGGGTACAACATGTTCGACCTCAAGGACCACAATTGCAACGTCCTACACCGATACAACAAGTTCGTCTGCAAAACGTACAACATCAATTCCAAAGGCCAATTCAACACCCACCGATGCCACAACATCAATTTCAACCACCACATGTGTCACACCCCGACCACGTAAAAACAACAAGACGTGGCGGAAACGTCGGGGAGTGTTGTAACAGAATTAATGTTTCAAATCCATGGCAATTGAAGTTTCGTTTTATTATTTAAAAGTGTTACAATGTCTTATCAAACAAAGAAATACAACATAATTAACTAGTCTTGTATCTTTTATTGTCACTAAAGCCCAAGTCTGCCTATGTGTATCTTGATCATCTTATGCAACAGCTCCTGAAAAACACATGTGAAAATAGGTACGTCAGCATAAAAATGCCTGTGAGATACATAGGTTTTGTGAAAATAGGTTTCATGACTTATGTTTGAGAAAATGTTTAGTCATGAACCTTGTAATTTGCTTTGTGTTGTAAATCATTTGAAAAACAATAAGATCAGATGATATGTATAAATAAGGGAATAATGTATGGTTAAATCAATAACCATGTAAAATGAGTTTGTATAAGATAAGTTGTTTGTAAATCAATGTCTTGTGAAAAGTATGTTATTTGTATAAAATGTTATATGTATCAAACTGAAATGATTCAAATAACGCTACGATATGTAATACCATACAAACATTTATATATAGGAAGTACCAGCGGCGTATCCACCATGCTTGTATCATATTACACACGCATCGTTACTTAATCACTTAATCAAACCAAACCAACAATGTATGATGTCTATGTCTAGACCAATTGTCAAATGTATTGGATAATATGTCAAAGTGTTTATGTCAAGATGTAAATCATGTAGTGTAAAACAAATGTCAAACATGTTTATGTGTCAAATGTAAATCATGTCAAAATGTCTATGTCAAATGTCCATGTCAAATGTCTTTGTCAAATGTCATGTATGGCAAGTGGAATGTATCAGCTAAACCATATGTAAAATGCACAAAAACAAGGTATTGAAGTAAAACATGGTTTAAATCAAGGTTATGTTTTGTGTAATAAATGCATGTTATACTGATATAAACATCTATGCGGTATTGTGAAAAATTCCTTTAAACAAACCCAACGTCATATCAAAATGTAAGCATGTGAAAACAATGCACTAAGTATGTAATCAAATGAACATACATAGCGTGAAATGTCATGTAAAATGATGTACTAAGTAATGCACACAATGGGCACACCTAGCATGAAGTGTAATGAAATCATGTACTATAATGTACTAACGAACATAGCAGTATATGATGTGAAAACAGGAAAGCATGAAAGTAACAAGTAGGCACATGTGTTTCACCCCAAAACAGTTTGGAAAACAGTAAAAGAGGGGTCTATGTACTCACTTGAGATTGCTCAGAAGTCCTAAGATAACCACCAAGCAATGCTAGAGATCACGGAATCAAACGACACCTAATATAGGTAACTATATTAATAAACCGGACCTATAATCGGAAGATCGGGTAGCATGAGGGTTTGTAAACCAAATGAGTGTAGGAACTCATGTAACATGGTTTAACAAAGCCTACATACTAAATGAAACCTAACCTAAGTGCTTACGACCCATTACGACCCGTTTAGGTAGCTTATGCTACTTTAACGCGTCGTTCGCGTAAAACGCGTTCGGAACGCATAACTAGTCCTATGATAAGTAAAATATGCCTTAACATGTCTAATATTGTTGCCATATCAGTTTAGATACCAAAATTTATGTTACATATGCTTAAAATGAATTTTGGCGTAAAAAGGGCATTTTGGTAATTTACCTAAGGCATATAAACTACCTATCATACAACTACTTAAACGAAGCGACCATAAGGTATAACCTCGGAAGGTTATTCCCTATATACTATGGTCACCTAATATGTTTGGTCGGATCCTAATGATCGACCAAATGGGTCGGGTTCGAAAGCATAAGCGACTGATCAAGTCGCTTACCCTTACGACCCTAGACAACGTGGTAATCAGTAGGCATAGTCACAAGGACTATAACCATCGTGATTACAATCACGTTGCGAAGTTCTAATGAACTTCTCATTGACCATAAACTGGTCAATGCAGAAAGTCAAACAAGGTTTGGCTTTCGGACTCGAAAAGCAATAAAAGAACGAAGGAACACTTACAAAGGGTCCCCGAATGCTAATCTAGATCCAAATAACTCAGGTATGAAACAATGGTTCCAACTTAGAGTCTTTTGGATCAGATTCTTGTGAGGAAAAGTGAAGGGTGGAGGTGGGTATTTATAGTAAATGGTCCACCGTTAGGATCGTTTGTCGAATATCGTGCCTTAATCACATCCGTACATGTGTCGGAACCTTATGGTACCCAAAATGGCCACTCACCATAAGAGATCAACATGTGGCAAGGGGTTAGGGAGTGGTTAACAGCTGTTAACAGCTGTAAAAAAGATATTTTGCTGCATCTAGCCCCTACTTAGGGACCTAGTTTGGCAGATTTACAGTTTCAGTCCCTGCAACCTCAAAACTTGGTTTACGATGTGTTTTTTTGACACGTTTAAGCCCCGTTAACCCCATTTAAAAGCTCTAAAATGAAGTTAAAGTATAGGGAACTTAAAATGTGTTCAAAAATATCTCGGGTGTCGGTTCGTTTAGCCGTACGGTTACGTTGTTCGGTTAATTACGACGGAATGCGCGTAAGCGCGAAAAATGATCCAAATGGCGTGACGAATGGATTTTTCTTATGCCAAACACTAAAATAAAATATTTTAGTGATTACATAAATTTTTGGATGTCCGGATGTATTCAGAACGTAAGTTATGCGCGAAAATGCAAACTTGTGCACTTTTTGACGCTTTTTGTCCCTGAAGGACCCCAAAAGTTTATTTTAGCATACCGAACCCCACAAAGCCTATTTATAAGCTATGTAAAGGATATTTATGGTATGTTTAACTTATGGTCATGTTCCGGAATGTCTGTTAAAGTTCAAATTGGCATACTTTCGCAGTTTGTCAAGTTTAGTCCCTGTAAGCGAATTAACTTGTTTTTGCCATACCAAAGCCTTCAAAACTTATTTATAAGTTATGTAAAGGTTATTTAAGGTATGTTAAGTATATTTCACTATTCCGGAGTGTTCGTTGAATTAAACTGGTTATATTTACGCATCAGTGCGCGTATAACCTTCCAGAAAGCGATTTAAAGTTTGGAATCGAACAAGAGTTGATATGTGCAAAAGATACACATATTTATACAAGTCCAAAGTATGAAATACAATATTTCATTGGTTTGGCATTTGTTTGATGGTCGCAGTGACACAGGTGTCACAACATGTACCTCAAGGGCCTATGCAAAGACCAATGGGTCCTATTCGTCCAAGGGTTCGGTTGGGTGTACCAAGAAGACATCTTCGAGAACATGCAAGAGGCATTGAAGCACATTTTAGACCGGTAATCACTCATAATCCTTCACCGATAGTCATTCCTCACAATGATCAAGGGAGGACATTTGAAGTGAGAACCAATTCATTACAAAGCTTGCCAAAATATAAGGGTCTAGCAACGGAGGATCCTTATTTTCATTTGGAGGCTTATGACTAGATTTGCAACACTCTTGGGAGTCAAGGATTTTCGGTCGATGATGTCAAATTGGTACTATTCCAATTTTCTTTGGAAGACAAGGCGAAAAAGTGGTTCTACACATTACCTTCGGCATCTATCTACACATGGGCGGAGATGCAACAAATCTTTTTAGATGAATTTTATACCGCTCAAAAGACAAATGATGCTAGGAAAGGGTTGAGAAGTTTTCAACAACAACAAGGTGAGATGTTCCATGAGGCATTTGAACGGTTCAACATGATGATCAAGAATTTCCCTCATCATGGGATAGAGTTATGGGAATTGATGAATGCTTTCCATGAGGGGTTAAGTGCCGAAGATGCTCGCGATTTAATGTCTATCACAAATGGTACTTTTGGTACAAACTACGAGCATGACGATTGGGAATTTTTGGAGCAAATAGCGATCACATCAAAAAGAAAAGCTCAAGCATCAAGGAGAGCATGACAGGTCATTACCCGAACTCAAGTGCATGCGGTAGACGATGGTAATGTTCAAACTTCTAATCAAATTTATGATGTTTGTGCAATTTGTAATGAGATAGGGCATGCGGCTGAAAATTGCCAAGGAGTGGAAGGGCAATATGAAGAGGTAAATGCTTTGCAAGGGCAAGGAGGGGGTGGTAGAAATTACAATATGAATTCTAACACTTACCACCCCGGTTTGAGAAACCACCCAAATTTTCGATACGGGAATCCCTCAAATCAAGCTAACCCGAATTTTCAAGGAAGTCAAGGTAACTTTGGTTCGCGCCAACCTTACAATATTCAAGGTGGATATCGAGGTGGGAACAATCAAGGGTACCAAAGGCAATATCAAACGGGTCAAGAGCAAGGGGGTCTTCAGGTGGAAATGAGATGATGGAGATGTTAAAGACCATGCAAGCTGAGATGCAAAAGAGATATCAAATGGATGACGCGCACATGCAAAAGGATGAGGCCCGTGACAAAGCAATCCAAACTTTGACAACCCAAATGGGTCAACTCGCAACCGAAGTGGCGGACTTGAAAAAAGGTAAAGGTTAATTGCCAAGCGACACTAAGGTAAACCCGTCTCATACCTCTTCTAGTGGTAATAATGTTAATATTCATCATGTAAGTGTTTTGAGAAGTGGGAAAGAGTACAAAACCAATCCTTCACCGGATTTGGTTAATGGGGTGGTTAAGGATATAACGGGTCAAGAAAGTGAGGAAGAAAATGAAACACCTAACATTTCTTCTAAAAAACCCAATTTGGAAAAACCCGTTAATAATAAAGAAGTAGAAAATAAAAATGAGGATGGGGGATCTAGTCAAGTACCATTTCCCTCGGCTTTATTAGATCCGGGTAAGAAAAACTTTATTTCAAAACGGGGTCCTCAAAAGGAAGAAATGTGGGAGGTTTTCAAACAGGTTAAAATTAATCTTCCTTTACTTGAAGCAATAAAACAGGTACCCGCTTACGCCAAGTTTTTAAAAGAATTATGTACTCAAAAGAGGCAACAAAAAGTGCCTAAATTGGTTGACTTGACGGAGCGGGTAAGCGTGGTTTTGAAAGGAGATCTTCCTCCTAAGCTACAAGATCCGGGAACGCCTCTAATTAATATTCAAGTGGGAAATTTTCAAACTGCAAGGGCGTTACTAGATCTTGGGGCCGGATTAAGTATCTTACCGGGGGGTTATATGACCAATATGATTTTGGTCCATTGAAACGGGTCAAGACAACGGTGGTATTAGCCGATTTGTCTCATAAACTTCCTCGGGGTATTGTGCGGGATGTTATAGTAAAAGTTGATGAATTTTATTACCCCGTTGATTTTCTTGTGTTAGATTACTCATCCGCTGACCCAATTCAACAACAAAATGTTATTTTGGGTCGGCCATTTTTGAACACCGCACATGCCGTGATTGATTGTCGATATGGTACGGTCGATATGACATTCGGTAATAGAAAAATGAGATTAAATGTTTTTACTAACGGTGCTAATTCTTTTAATGGTGATGAGTGTTTTCTAGCAGATTTTATAGATGGATACGACCCGAAGGAGTAGGAAAAAGAGATTTTGGAATCGTGTGTTTGTGATGTTTCTTTGCAGGTTCACGCATGTGCATTGGAAGTGGAAGAGAAAGAGCAAGAGGCTCTAGCGGTGAAAGAAGGAAGATCACCATGGACCCACCAAACGGAGACTTTACCGGTGGGAATTGATTCGGGTACAAAACCTTCCTTGGAATGTCCACCAAATGTGGAATTGAAAGAGTTACCAATGCACTTGAAATATGCATTCTTGGGGGAGAATGACACCTTACATGTGATTATTGCTTCCAATTTGGCGGTAGCTCAAGAAGAGGAATTGTTGCGGGTGTTGAAGGCTCACAAGGCGGCAATTGGATGGACGATAACCGACTTGAAAGGTATTAGTCCATCCATTGTCATGCATAAAATTATTACAAGTGAAGATGCAAAGCCAACCCATGAAACACAAAGAAGGTTGAACCCGAATCTGAGAGAGGTGGTCAAGAAAGAAGTGATCAAGTGGTTGGATGCGGGGATTATCTATCCCATTTCGGACAGTGCATGGGTGAGTCCGACTCAGGTAGTGCCTAAAAAGGCCGGCATCCAGGTAATAAAAGACGAACAAGGCGAGAAAATTGCCACCCGACCGGTCACCGGGTGGCGACTTTGCATTGATTATAGAAAACTAAACGCCGCTACCTCCAAGGACCATTTCCCGTTACCCTTCATTGACCAAATAATTAAAAAACTTTTGGGTCAAAAATACTATTGTTTTTTGGATGGGTATTCGGGTTATAACCAAATTGCTATTCACCCGGACGACCAACACAAAACCACGTTTACATGTCCATATGGTACATTTGCTTTTCGGCGAATGCCATTTGGACTATGTAACGCCCCGGCCACCTTCCAAAGATGTATGATGAGTATATTTTCGGACATGGTCGGGGAGTCTCTTGAAGTGTTTATGGATGATTTTTCCATCTTTGGCCCAAGTTTTGAGTCTTGTCACGATGAATTGGAAAAAGTTCTAAAAAGGTGTGTTGAGACAAACTTGGTGCTAAGTTGGGAAAAAAGTCACTTTATGGTTCAAGAGGGTATTGTGTTGGGGCATGTGATATCGGACCGGGGAATGGAGGTAGACAAAGCAAAAATTTGGGTAATTTCATCTCTACCCCCACCAAAGAATGTTAAGGGGGTGAGATCATTTTTGGGACACGCGGGGTTCTATAGAAGATTCATTAAGGGTTTTAGTGTAATTACAAAAACTTTATGTAACTTATTATTAAAAGATGTTCCATTTGATTTTACTGACGAATGTTTGCAAGTGTTTCATGTGTTGAAGGAACAGTTGGTGAAAGCTCCTATCTTGCAACCACCGGATTGGTCGAAGCCGTTTGAAATTATGTGTGATGCTAGCGACACGACCATTGGAGTGGTTTTGGGTCAAAGAGTTGATAAGAAGCTGGTGGTGATCTATTATGCGAGTAAAACTTTGTCCGAGGCGCAACTGAATTACACCACAACCGAGAAAGAATTATTAGCGGTGGTGTATGCCTTGGACTAGTTTAGATCCTACATTTGGGGGAGCAAGGTGATTGTGTATTCGGATCATAGCGCGCTACGATATTTGATGGAAAAGAAGGATGCTAAGCTCCGGTTGATTCGATGGGTGCTTTTGTTGCAAGAGTTCAATTTTGAAATTCGGGACAAAAAGGGTTGTGAAAATGTTATTGCGGATCATTTGTCCCGAATCCCATTGGAAGGTGTTGATGACCCGAGCGAGATTAACGAACGGTTTCCCGATGAGCAATTGTTGGCCGTTTCCACTTTCATTGCACCTTGGTATGCCCATTATGTGAACTATTTGGCCAAGGGTGCAATTCCAAATAATTGGACGAAGAAGAGAAGACAACAATTTCTAAGCCAAGTCAAACAATACATTTGGGATGAACCGGATCTTTTTAAAATTGGACCCGATCAAGTGATAGGAAGATGTGTTCCCGAAACCAAGGTACTAGAAATTTTGACCCATGCTCATTCATCGGCATGTGGAGGGCACTTTAGCGGGAACAAAACGGGTTATCGGGTATTGTCATGTGGGTTTTATTGGCCCACAATTTTCAAGGATTCTTGCGAGTTTGCTCGGAATTGCATAAATTGTCAAAAAGTGGGAAGTATTTCAAAGCGGGATGAAAGGCCTTTACAACCAATCTTGGTGGTGGAGGTATTTAATGTTTGGGGAATAGACTTCATGGGTCCTTTTCCCAATTCGAATGGGTTTTTGTACATATTGGTTGCGGTTGACTACGTCTCGAAGTGGATTGAAGCTATCGCTACAAAAACCAATGACCATTAAGTTGTGTGCAAGTTTGTGCAATCCAACATCTTCGCTCGATTCGGTGTGCCAAGGGTGATAATAAGTGTTGGTGGTTCACATTTTAAGAATTTTAATTTTGGGAAATTGCTAAAAAGATACAATGTGAACCACCGAGTTGCTACACCGTACCATCCGCAAACAAGTGGACAAGTTGAAGTGTCCAACCGTCAAATTAAAGAGATTCTCATGAAGACAGTGCGGACGGATAGGAAGGATTGGTCAAGTAAACTTCACGATGCGTTGTGGGCATATTGGACGGCCTACAAAACTCCAATTGGTACCACCCCTTATCGGATGGTGTATGGGAAGGGGTGCCATCTACCAATGGAGTTAGCACATCGAGCGCATTGGGCCATCAAAACTGTTAATGCGGATTATGATGAAGCGGGTTGAGTAAGGAAGTTGCAATTGAGTGAAATTGAGGAGATTAGAGACAAGGCATATGAATGTGCATCCGCATACAAAGACAAACTGAAGAAAGTTCATGATGCAAAGTTAAGAAATAAGAACTTAGAAGTGGGTCAAAAGGTGTGGTTGTATAATTCAAGGTTGAAAATGTTTGCGGGCAAACTCAAGAGTAATGGATGGGTCCTTATGTCATCCGAAGAGTGGGGAGATTTGGAGATGTCGATATTCAAGATGAGCAAACCAATAAGCAACAAATGGTGAACGGGCATCGGCTCAAACCGTATTTGGAAGGCAACGACATCAACAATCTTGAGCTTGACAAAGTGGGTTGCATTCTACGCCCATTGGATGATGAGGAAGCATGAGAGGCCCAGGTTTGATGTTTGTACATATTTAGTTTAGTTTGTTTCGCTTTGAATAAATACCGTTCCATTTAAAACTTGTGTTCGAAACAAATGTGGGGAAATTCTTACGAATTGCCCGAACATAGTGTTGAGGACAACACGGGTTTTTAATGGGGGGTAGGGTTAATAATTTTCATGTTTTCAAAAATTCTAAAAGCCATAAAAATTATAAATTTAGAAAAGCTAAAAAAATAATAAAAATTTGCAAGTTTAAGATTTTTGGCCGAGCCCCTTTGCCCAGTTACCGCCGTAAGCTACGGCCAGGGGCGTAGCTTACGGTGGCCTACAAACAAAAAAGAACCTTACGACATTGATCTACTGTCCTACGGCAGTCTTTTTGGTCCAAATGTCACCGTAACCTACGGCGAGTGCCGTAGGCTATGGCACCGAGCGGATAAAAGGGGGGGCCCAAAAGTCACTTGTCGGCAGTTTAAAAAAAACCGAAAAACAAAGAATAAATAATAATAATAATAATAATAATAATAATAATAATAATAATACAATTAATAAAAATCTCTAACCTTCCCCCAACCACACAATCGATCCTCATTCCCTATCCACATATTCACTTTCTTTCTTCTCCTTCATCTCACACACATAAGAACCCTAATCCTCCATAACTTCAAACCTTCATATCTCTCTCAAATCTTAACCGAATCCAGTGATTTTTGGGTCCATCTTGGTTGAAATTTCACAAGGAATTCAGATTTATACTCATATTTCGAGGATTCCTTTGTTTGGGGGTCGGATTTGAGCATAAGGGGGCTGAAAAATTTGGGGTTTTTTGTGGGTTTTGGTTAAACTTGAAGTGTTTGCTAATTTCATCCTCCACAAGGTCAAGTTATGCAATTTCCTTTCATCCTTTGAAGTACATTGCGGTTTGTAAGTTTCCATTCTTGTTTTTGCTTACACACTTGCTTGTAGATGATAGATGATAGGGTTTTGTTGACCATTGAATGTTTGGGTATAAATGTAGATGATGTCTAGTGATTTTTTTTTTTTGGAAAAACTCTAATTTGTAGAGACATCATGCCGAATTTTTGTTGAAAGGATAAATCTTCGGTTTTTGTATATTTATACCCATAACATAAAGCAAGTGTGGGGAAGCTTGTGAAGTTGAACTTACATGAATTATTGTGTGTGGTTTGTGAATGTGTAGGATATGGTGAGAACAAAGGATAAAGCGGGAGCAAGTTCATCTAGTCAACCTCAAGGGGAAGAACAACCAAAGAGGAGGAGGTTGACGTGGGTTGGTGACCCGGATTCGGAGGAAGATGCTCCTCCAAGGGGACCAAAACCGGAGTGGACATCCGGTTCATTACTTGAGCAACCCGAGGAATGGAAAGAGGAGTTGTTTCATGAACAGATGAATACGTTGAAACAAAGGAGTGAGGCTTTTATTTGTGAGAAGGAGATTCGGGAAGTTGATTTCGGTCCTTTTGGTATAACGGATAAGTTCAAGGCCTTGGGTTGGGAGGCGGCTTTAAAGTGATATGATAATGAAGTGAAGAAAATATATGATGCTCGAATTCAAGAGTGGATGGCCACACTTGAATGTCCCTCGTTTAAGGCCCCAAACATGATGAAGCTCATTGGATGGTGTAACGGGGTGAAGGTTGAGATGTCATACGAACCCTTACGTCGCATTGCAAGGTTTGATAGTAAATCTTCGAATGAGTACATTTATCCAAGCCTTAAAGATCTTTACCATGAGCCCGACAAACATCCCCAATGGCAACAAATGCTCGATTACCTTTTCCATCCGGGTACTACACACAAAAAACTGTTTAGAAGAAACTTGAGAATGGAAGCGAAGTTATTGTTGGTGTTGTGTACACACAATGTCATCCTGCGGCGGGGTGATAAGATGGAGGTTAGATTTCAAGAGGTGCCGATCCTATACATGTTAATGCACGGTTCACCCATGGTTCCCTTCCGGTTTTTAGTGTTGAACAACATTTGGCTCAGTCGAAATAGTGGTGAGAGAAAAATTGTACCCCACTGCCGATTGATTACGGCATTGTTGAAGAAGTATGGGTCAATTGGACCCGAAGAAAAGGGCTCGTATAAAAGGTTCAATCCATTCGATATTCAACATTTAGGGTCAGGATGGGAATACAAGGAGTCAGAAAGGTACCATAAGTTGAAGACCGATGGGAGACGGTGGAGAGTTTTGAAAGCAGATGCTAGGCCACTATGACCGGGTGAGGCTGATGAGCCGGAGGTAAGTGATGAGGAGGTTAGTGGTGACGATGATTACCGTGAGGATACATTCATGGTTGATGTTCCGATGGGGGGGCGCTGGCCCAGGCGGAGTTCATGGAGCAGGAGTACAATCGGGGTATGTGGGTAGTGCATTTGACTATGCACAATAGCCCTATGATCCTTATTGGGCTCACACAAGGAACATGGGGCAGATTATTGAGCGGAGGCGACCGCCCACTTTTGGTGATTGGACTGAACCCAATCAAATGCTCTTCGAACAACAGACTTATATGGGGGCTAGCATGGAGAGAGCACTTAAACAGAGCTATGACAGAAATGAGCAATGGAATCGAGCTCATATCTATGCCCGCCAAGAAGAGATGAATAATCGCTACCTAGATGACCGCCAGAGACGTTTACATGATCAGTGGCATGCGGGTCAACCACTTGTAACGGACCCACCAGTTGTGGATTATACCACACTACCACCATATGATGGTAGTGTGTCGTATCCCATCCCACCATTGCATCAATCTCAATGGGTGGATCCACATGCCATGGGTCATCAGCAGGCGAGTCAAGGGGGTGATCAAGGCAGCAGCAGCAGTAGTGGAGCATTTGGGTTTGGAGAGTGGAGTGACATGATGACTTCCATTTTCGGGCCTCCACAGCCAAAGTACTACTAGCCAGGTCGTATCTCGCTCCTTTGTATATTTGTGTATATTTTCATGTCGTATGTTTATGGTTAGGAGGTCGAGTGGTGTTTAGGTGTTGATGTGATTTAGGGGATGTGCTAGTGGTGGTGTGTTTTAATTTTCATAAAAAATAAAAAAAATACAAAAAGAAATTTGGGGTTTGAGAGTATTAGCGAAAGCTAATGTTCTTGGTTAAAAGCGATATTCCTTTCAAAACCATACATTGGGACAAGGTATCCCAAGTGTGGGGATGGGGGGAAATTTTTGAGAATTTTAAAAAAATTGTGAAATCAAGCGAAAATTATCGAAATTTGAACACTTGATATTATTCCACTTGACACACCGACACCCCTTTCTAGTCCTTTCTTGGTGAGAGTTTGAGCAACATATGATTATTGAAGATGCTTTCTTTGTTTTGAGTGGCGGTGTGTGTTTTGTGTTAATAGAACTTGTGTACGAATTCTTGTTGAATCTTAGAGTTAGCCTGCTTGTGAAAATGATAGGGGACTTTTAGGTAGCCTCGTCTAGATGTGTGAGAGTGTGGGATTGGTGGGTTGGACCTAATACTTTACATATATGAGCTTGGTATTGTGAGGGGAGGGGGATTGGTCTTTAGAAAGCCATGTTTGAGCCTTATACCATTCGGTTGTGACCCAAACCTACTTCCTACAAAACTTTACCCATTGAGATGACCCGTTTTAGGAGTTTAGTTTGTGATCATTGATGTTCTTGTATATATTGTTGAGTTTTTGATGTTTTGTTTAAAAAAAAAAGAAAAGAAAAGAAAAAAGAGAAAAATATGAGAAAAAATACAAAAAAAAAAAAGAAGTGTTTAGTTGCAATAGTAGTTGAGATTGTTGAAGAAGTTGTTTATATAGTTGATGTTTGCTTTGTTTAGTAGCAGAAATAAAAACCGGGTCAAATCAATTAGCTACTTGCATATATATCCCACTATTTCCTACCTTTACACATAGCCCCGTTACAACCCGAATGTCCTTTTGATTCATAAGCATGCTAGGTATTTGATAAGGGGAGACTTGATTTTTATACAAGCTTATTGTCGCACAATCACACACCTGCATTGAGTGTTTTTAGCATCATGTCGCTTGTTGCTAATATTTCTTGTCACCGAGAGTTAATGCGAGGTGTGTGTCTTGTGGTGTGATAAAAAGTTAGTAAAAGGATGGTACGTTTTAGCTTGGTTTGCATGATTGATCGCTTGTGGTTATGAGATGGTTTTTGAATGAGTTGCTTGGGACAAGCAACGGGTAAGTGTGGGGATGTGACGGGTGGTCCGTAGGACAACCCTTAAGTGCTTTAAAAGGATTAAAATCTCATGCTTTACACGGTTAATTGCTTGAACTTGGTAACCACTAGATGTTTGTATTTGCAGGTGTTAAAGTGCCAAAAGATTGGCTTTTGATAAGATTGGATGGAAGTTGTAAGATGGTGGAAACAAGATTGGAGAAATCAACATGCAACAAAAAGAACAAGGAAAAGTGCTTCAGTGAGCGCCGTAGCCTACGGCTCTGGCCGTAGGTTACGACCCCAACTTTGGTCCATGTGTGTCGCCGTAGCCCAGTTTAAAAGGGCCATAAGAAATCACTTGGCACCGTAACCTACAGCGCCAGCCGTAGGCTACGGCGCCCTTTGTTGACTCGTTGACCTGCTGACCGCCATAAGCTACGGCGGGCAACGTAGCTTACGGCGCCGTGTGTTCCCAAACTTGTAACAGCCGCAATTAATGTCAATTTTATGAGATCTTATGGTGACCTATCATGGGTAATCGGTTATTATTAAGTTAGAGACGAAATTGGGTGTGGCTTGGAGCTTGAAGACATTCTCTAATCATTGTTTTTAGGCTTTTGATTGTTATGAACATTAAGACTTTTGTGATGATGATTGACCAAGCCATGTGCGGCTAAACTTATGGTGGTCATCTTTAGTTGAAGGTTTGTTTGAGACGATTGTGCTTTGATTTCGTATTTCTAGAATGATAAACTCAATTTATGTTTTGTTTATTATGGTGTGTTCTTATTTGCTTGTAAATTGTTGATTCTTATGATTATTCTATTTTGAAACCATACGTTCTTGGTGCCGTTGGCAATCGAGATATCATGGGTAGAATTAGGATTGGGTAAGGGTTAATTGGTCATCGGGTAACAACCTCACGTTTTAGGAATCTGAATACTTAGTTCCCTTTTATCACAACAAGTAATTACACATGAACTATGTCTATGTAGTTCTTTCTAGTGAATGATAGCACAAACGTTGAAGCAAACCGAAAACTAAGGATGGCCATTTGTCTTTAATTTGTTTACAACCAATACTTTCATTTTGCAATTAGAATAGTAATTTTAGTTTTTAAAACTCAATCAACCAACCAAATTCTGAATTTACATTTCTTGCAATTTAGTTTACCTTAGTTAATTTAGAAAACAATTTAAATAGCACATATTCCACAATCTATTTAGTAGTATTTGGATTAAATTTGATTGTGACCACGACATCACGTCAAGAGGTCACCATCCATTGTTAACAAACGATATGCCCCCTTTCCTGCTTCAGCTTCAATTAGATAGGGGCCTTCCCATTTTGGTGCTAGCTTGCCATCAGCAGGATTTGTGGTATTCTGGAATGCCTTCCTTAATACCATGTCACCAACTTGAAACTTCCTGACCCTGACATTTTTGTTGTAAGCTCCAGTCATTCTTTGTTGATAGCTAGCCAACCTTATCCTTGCCAAATCCCTGAGTTCTTCTATGGTATCCAGGTCTTGGGCCAAGTTTTCAGCATTTCCTTCAGGATCATGGATGCGTGTTCTTGTAGTAGGGACTACCATTTCTGTAGGGATCACCGATTCAACTCCAAAAACTAAAGAGAATGGAGTTTGACCAGTGGCATTCTTAGGAGTTGTTCTATCAACCCATAACACATATGGTAACTCTTCTGCCCATTTCCCTTTCTTGGATCCAAGCTTTTTCTTCAAGTTATTGATGATGATCTTGTTGGATGATTCTGCCTGACCATTAGCTTGTGGGTGGACTGGTGTTGATGTTATCATCCTAATCCCCTAGCTGTCACAAAAGTTAGTGGTTCGGCTCCCAATGAATCGGGATCCATTGTCATAAACAATTTCAGAAGGTATTCCAAATCTAGTAATAATATTTCTTTTGATAAAGGATATAACTTCTTTTTGTCTGACTTGTGCAAAGGCTTCAGCTTCTATCCACTTGGAGAAATAATCAGTCATGGCCAACATGAATACATTTCCTCCTGGTGACTTAGGAAGTTTGCCAACTATGTCTATTCCCCATCTCATGAATGGCTACAGGGGCTCTGCTGGTTGATGTAGGATATTACTTTGTCTTTGAAAAGTATCACATTTCTTTGCATATTCCACAACATCCTTCTTCATTGTGGGCCAATAATATCCTATCCTTGAAAACAGTGCTCTGCCCCCAGTGTGATTCCCACAATCTCCTTCATGAAAATCCTTAAAAACTTCTTGAATCTCTGGATCCTCAATGCATCTTAAATATGGACCTGCAAGAGACCTTTTATATAAGATGTTATTTAATAATGTGAATTGCGATACCTTAATCTTGAAGGCTCTAAGATTCTCTCCAACAGGAATTTCTCCATTCTGTATATATTTTAGGATTGGAAGGATCCAGGATCCTGAACTTGACTGTGCCCCACCACTAGGAATAATTGCAGAATCCTCTACTATCTCCATGGATATGTTATCCTCAATTGGAGGAGTTAAAACATGGATGATAGGTATCTTCACATCCTCCGGAATCTTCAATGATGATCCAAGATTAGCTAGGGCATCAGCTTCTGCATTTTCTTCCCTGGGTACTTGTGTTAGACTGAAAAAAGCAAAAGAATATGCCAATTTCTTGACTATTTCTAAGTACTTGATTAGCTTTTCACCTTTAACAGCATAAGAACCGTTATAATGGTTAGTAATTAATAGAGAATCTACATATACTTCAAGATACCTGATCCTCATATGCTTGGCTAATTACAAACCTGTTATCAAGGCCTCATATTCTACCTTATTATTGGTGGTTTGAAATTCACAAGCTATTGATTGGGGTATAATGTCCCCTTGTGGCACTTTTAGTAGTATGCCTGGTCCGGTTCCCTTGACATTTGAAGCTCCATCTGTGAAGAGTGTCCAAGGATCCTTGGTCTCCTCAAGTTGTTGAACTTCTAATTCAGCTTCCCTTTTTTAGATCACTACTGAAATCAGCCACAAAGTCAGCTAAAGCTTGGGACTTGATGGCAATCCTAGGTTCATACTTAATGTCATATGCACTAAGCTTGACTGTCTATTTTGAGGCGGACAAACCTCTGTAGGTTACAAGAAAAGGAAGTAAGGATCAGTGATCCTTAAAAGCAGTCAAAGAACAAAAATGAGGATCAAGGATCCTTACCTCGGTGACAAAGTCATGGAACTGGCGCTCGATTTGGAAGTTGTCCTCTTTAGGCTCGAATGGCTTCTTCCTCTTTGATCCAGATTTAGCACGGTTGGTCATGACCTTGGGCTTCGGTTGGCTTTGGCCCTTGGCCAGATCTCTCTTAATTGAACGGGGGGAGATCATGCTGTCTATATCACCAAGATCAAACTTTGAGGCAGATTTGCTTGTGGACCTAGGAGCACCTATTCAGCTAACATAAAGACAAGTATTCATGACCTTTAACTTTATTTCAATATATAAACACTTTATTGTATATGAATACTTACTTGACATTGTGAAGGAGGTGGATGTGGTGTCCTCCAAATCCTTTGCTTTTGGCTTGAATGTTCTAACTGTTGAATCCAATGCCTAGAATGCAGCTACTCTTTCCTCAGCACTCGACAGATCAGCAAGAGAGGAGAAATTGGTCACTGCACAAGTAAATAAAACAGGATCAGTTATCCACACAAAAAAGAGAACTCTCTACAGTCATAACCTAAGGATCCTATATCCTACCCTTTAAGTTCCAATTTTTTTGGGAGACTATCTCCTAAAGGAATAGTATCCATCCTCACAAAGAAGAACTGGTTCTTCCATGAGGTGTCGTTTTTGGTGGTCTTAAGGAGTGGGAGAGGCTATTGAGGTTTGGCTTTGAACAGGAATCGGTGGGATCCATGAGACACAAGATTGTACAAGTGTGAGAGTACAGAAAGGTTGAAGTTTAGTCCTTCATCACTAATGATCTGTTCAAGAGTGTATAACACCCTCCACAGCATCGGCATCGCCTGACTGTAGCATAGACCAGTTAAGGTGAAGAATCGATGGGTAAACTCTGGGAAAGGATAGGTGTAGCCAGTTTGGAATGGTGCAACAGGAAAACAAACCCAGACAGGGGATACATAATCACTTTTGAGTGAAGAATCAAAAGGTAGGAAAATTGTTCCTGGAGGTAAACAGGTATACAACCGATCGATTTCTGGATCAGTGAATCTACACAGCTCTATAGAAGGATTCTTCAGGAGATTTTGGCTTTTAGTTAGGCTATCAAGATCCTGATCCTTATTTGGAGAGGATCGAGTGCCCCATTTTTTCCATGGATTTAATGAAGAAAAAGATTAATACAGAGGAGAAGGAGAAAGGAAGAGGAAAGAATACCTGATAAAACTCTAATATGGGTTTTAAACTGTGATCCGTGGTCTTAAATGGGATTTTCAGCTCTATCTATTAGCCTATTTATTGCAATGATGGTTGCAGGGTTATCCCATCAGTGACGCAAGCAGTCCATAATGGCCAGTTTCAATCGTAACGGCTAGTTCGATATTAACTGAAATATAGCAGATAAGTTTAATCTAATATCATCCATATTTGGGGGCAATTGTTAGGGGTTAATTTTTAATACTATGGATCACTTGTCCTTAGATTTGGCATGGATCACTGATCCTTAAACAGATGGTGCAGGAAGTCTGAGGATCACGGATCCTTATTATTGTTTACATTTACTAACAATTGTATCGTTTGTTTATAACTTATATTCGCAGGAACATAATGAATTGCACTTGGTCAATGCTAACATTTGGGGAATATGCTCTCTATTCGCACGTTTTTGGAAGCATGTAGTTGTTAAGAAGAAAATGAGATACTTGCATCATTTTCACATTGTTTGTTACGTTTTAGTTTTTATTTTTAAACGGGGATTATGAGCTCATTTTAGATAGAACACATCAGACGTTTTGCTAATACTCGAACACACAACTCTCTCATACTCTCTCGCAAGCTACACACTAGTTAGCATTATATTGAGCTCATAGTCTTTCGAAGTTGTACAAGGATCATTACTTGTTTTTATTATACATTTGGTGATCGGTAGTTTTCATCACCCGAGGTTTTTGTGCCGGAGATCTATCAAGGATCAAGGGTTTTTTCCTCGTATAAATATAGGTGTTCATTGTCATTTTTACTATATACTTTGATCACTCAATTGTTCAAACACATTAGCACTCTACCTCACAATGAAAATTCGGTTACATTATTCTTAAATTGATTTTTAACCAAAACATATATAACGATCAACATGGTATTGTTGAGAGTAAGAAATATGAATTACAGAAAATTGATGTCAATTGATTGTGTTTTCATCTCGTATTAATTAGTTCCTAATAATACCTTCTGATTCAATCCAATTTTATTTTGTTAATAATTCAAATTAATCCATATGACATGAATACATTAGCTTTGAAACATATTTTAAATTGTACATTATGCAAAACCATATAAATTTTACTGCATATTTTATCTTAGCTTTTTATATTTTATCTTAGCCTTTTTCAATATCCCGTCGCAACGCATGGGTGACGTCAACTCGTTAGATAACAATAAGAAACACAAATAAAACGTCATTATTTAATTAGTAGCATACAAGCATATTGATTCTGAGATTACACAAACTGATCAAACCATGATTATTCTTTAAGCCTCAAAAGCCACCTTCAGAAAGGTCTTGGAGATTCCGGTTGGCGTTTTCATTGTAACTTTGTCACTTGTGGGATCTTCAACGAAGATCTCAATGAGTGAGATCCATATCATCACCTCTTTAGACTTCACTCCAGATAACTTTTTAATCTTACATTTCTCAAAATAGGAAGTGATCTCTTTGGCATATGACACTTGCTTTCCAACCTTGTCAAACTTGTGTGTGATCTCATTCTTTTGTTTGACCCACACGAATCCAGTTTCTTTTACATAACCAAGTTCCTCAACATCCTCCACGGGCAATAGGCCATCCGGAAGACAATATTCTCTTAAAAGAGACTTGGCTTTTTCCTTGCAAACTTCATTTCCGGTAAAAGTTTCTGCCTTTGCTCTAACCTCAGGAGTGATTGGCGACATTTCCGGTGACCCAAGTAGAATGAATTTGGTTCGGACTAGGGGATCTTGTGTTGTAGGTAGGTGATGGAATACTTTGGCCTCTTCGTGGATATTTATATGTAGGTGGATAAATACGTGACCTTGATGTTTGTTTTAATTACTAACATGTCCCTCTCACACATCACGTTGTTCATTCCTTACAAGTTTTAACGGTCCAACTTTTGTTGTTATATGGAATGGAATTCATAAAATTAATTAATACATCATCACACCTTATTAAAGTAACAATAATACAGTAAATGTGTTGTAAAATACTAACAGTTTTCCGCGTTTTATTAAATATGTCATAATATATAAGTGATATTGATCTAACTTATAATAAAAGACTCAAAATAATGCCACATGTCATTCTCTCCTTTAACCATATATATTTTATTTATATTTGTTTAATAAATTTCTTTTAATATTAATATTAATTAATTGTTATGAATATATTTATTATTAATGTGGTTATCAACACCAAAAATAGATTAGCTTTCTCTCCAAATTTTGTACACCTATATATACCACTATTGTAATCATATCTATCAATGAAAATATCAGTCTCTTTCTCCCTACATCTCTTTCTCTTATGGTTTGCTATTAGGTTAGTAGGTCGTTGTTTTACAACACGTTATCAGCACGAGACTCTAAGCACGGAGTTCCGGTAATTCACATCCATGAAGTCATCAAAAGAAAATCAAAGTTCTCAAAACTTATTAGACGGCGTGACTATTCTACAAGTAAGTTATATTTTGATTCATGAGATTTATTGATGATTAATCTCCTATTAGTTATTCGTATTGATTTTTGAATGATTAGTTTTTATTTTCAAAATTTAATCATCCAAAAGCAATCATACATATCACCATTAAACACTAGTACAAAACACATTATTATCAGCAGTGGAATTGTTTTATAAAAACGTTTTCTAAATGCTTTAAAAGATGCTGCCTAAAAATAGGTGCCCTTTTTGAAGTGTTTCAAAGTTTTGCTTTACAACATTTATATAAAAAGTAAATGACAACATTAACAGTCGTTGAATATTCTATTAAAATAATAACAATAAATAATATGTTTGGCAGCAGCGGCTGTATTTTTTGATGTTTTATTTTTATTTTTCTATATGGATTATAAAGTTAGGAGGTAGATTGCATGAATGATTTTTACCTTTTTGCTCGAAGATTTAAATCAATGAGATATCAGAACAATCCTAAACATATTTTTGTAAAATTCTTGGTTTACATTCATTTACCCTTTATTTATTATAAACATGAATTCTCTAAAAGATAGAAAATATATATAAGTAAACTGTATCTTTTTAACATTTTAGTAAGAAAACATATATGGAAATTTTGGTGTATTTATTTATAAATGCAGCTTGTAGTTATTTATTAATACAACAATAGCTTTTATAACAATATTTATGTTGATTAAATATTGAAGGAGCTTGGACCAATGTATATAAAATCGTAAGACGTGGTTGGTAACTCAAATAATTATTTTCTCATGCTAATCGTAAAAGGTTTAAATTAAAAAAAAACAGCATACGTGATAAATTCTTGTAAGAAATTAAATTCAGGAAGTTTCTTTCAAAATCAATGGATAAAGGTATTATGGATTCTTGATTTTGACAAAATATGTATGGACTAAAATAGGCGGGTCGAGTGTTGTACAACTCGAGATATTCTCCTAAAGAGGGATATAAGTTTGATTAAATTAGCCATGTTTTATCAACATTCTACTTTTAAAAGTTCACTCTAATTGCAGTTTACAGTGATGACGTCTAGGCATCATCGAGAGAAACTGTCGAGCTTTTAAAGGGAGAATTTTTGAAAGACATTGGCACGGTCTAATTATTACTCGAACTGCAGTTCGATTATATATGTAATTATATTTTATCAATCCCTCAAGTACATCTAGAAGATGATGTTGGGATATTTTAGTATGGACATAGTTGAACCTTAAAGTATGTTAAAGGTTCTTAAGTCACTTGTTATAAGAAATGTCTATTATCATCTCCTACCAAAGTAGAGGTTCTCATTCTAGAAATACCATCGTTAAATGCATATGTGCATTAATATGTTTTGCTAGCTATGTATGGTTATAATATCTTTCACTTGAGCTTATTGTCATGATATAGTCTTTGTCAAGCGAAGAGACATTGGAACGAGTTCAAAGAAATATTTCAGATGCAGGAATGTAACAAAAGACAATCGTGGACATATGATATTTCTTGAAAGGAGGCACCTAAAGTTTCGTTAGAAGATTATACAACATTGCTCAACATAAAAGACTGCACATTAAGGGATCGAGCGACAAATCATTGACTATAAAAGATTTGATCAACTTTCAAGGAAGATGGACACACGTCGCTTAAAGGAGACATGTTAAAATGAGGGGGAGACTTATTCAAGTTGCACTCTTTTTCCCTTGACTAAGTTTTGCCCCATTGGGTTTTCTTAGTAAGGTTTTTAATGAGGCAACATACCTGATCTAGAAGTATCATGGGGAACTAATGCGCATTACACGCTGCACTCTTTTTCCCTTAGCTATGGTTTTGTCCCATCGGGTTTTCATAGCAAGGTTTTTAACGAGGTAGCATCAAGCGTATTATGTTGATAACCAAGGGGGAGTGTTATGAATATATTTGTTGGATCTGAGTTTCTTTTTTATTGTATTTTCGTTTGAAATTAAGATGAAAATGAAAGAGTTGTGCAGCGGAATTAAGATGAAGACAAACTTTGCATACAATCAAACGAGAGTAATACTTTAATCAAACATCTTTACACAATGAATCGAAAGATTGAATTTGTTTCAACAACGATTACAATGATTGATGAATGAATGCAAACTCCCCCTCAGCCAGAGCTCAGTAGTTTGTTCGTGCAAAGAAGACAATGTTGTAAAAGAGCTAATAGAACAGTACAAAGTACTGAACTATTTATAGGCACTTGCAAACCACTAAGCATCTTAGCTGACGTCACCATGAAAGTGACATCTAACCTCCTAACAAACTCTAACCACTGATCTATACAAACTCTGATATACTAACTACTGCTATTACATTTCTTTACATAAAAGACACTTAAACAGCTGCTGCATCCTTCCACTGCTGTGAACCCAGCAGTGCCTGTCCGGATCAGCAGTACTTGACTCAAGGCACTAGATTGAGTCAGCAGAGCTTTGGTCTTTCATCAGTCTTTGACATTTGTCAGTAGATGCAAAGCAGTAGTTGTAGGACAGCACTTAGTAAGATCAGCAGATAGGAGGTCAGCAGATATAAAACCACTTTCAAGGGGAGAGGTTTGCATGAACTAACTGTAATCGTCTGCTTATTCTGGATCCACTGCTCTGATCCAGTTTTGGCTTTAATTATCTGTTCCTCTGATAGGGTTCAATCCCAACAATCTCCCCCTGGAACAGATAATGCCAAAACTCTTCATTATTTGTGGACTTCTTTATTGCCTCATCAACAGCTCCCTTATCTGACCTTTAAAGTGTAGTTCAAAGTCTAGGGCATCTGTATCTTCATCATCCCTGCTAAGTGGAAGATCAAGGAGATCCTGCAAATCTTCAAGACTCAGGCCAAGAGCTTGTTCCCTTGATATTTTCTCCACTTCTCCACCAGACCTGAGCAAAGTCAATACGCATGTCTGTTTGTCAGTTTCCCACTTTTGTATTTTTGAGCCTGGTGGGTTTCTTGGGAGATGTTTATTTGCAGAAGTATTTGGAGAGGCTGGCCTATTCATGACTGGCTGAGCAGTACTTGCAGTTTGATCCAAACCAAGAGTTTCCATGATCATTTTCTTTATACCCTCTTTTCCAAGGTCTTCACCTTCCATTAACTCTTTGATGGTTTCAGCAATCAGCTGTTTCTGTGGCCTTCTTTTGTAGATGGCAGCACCAACTGGAGCTGTGGATCTCCTGATTTGCAGCTTTGATGGTCTTTTTGAAACCGCTGCTTCAGGATAGTCAGGCTTTTGAGGAACTGTGGGATCTTTCTTTCTTAATTGTTCCAACTTTTTTGTAAGTAGCCCTGACCACATCTTCTTTCCATCTAGCAACTTGTCTTTTGTTTCCATAATCAGCTGCTACCAGTTCCTCTTTCATTCTCCTCAGCTCTTCCTGTTTGTCAGGTACATTCTTTCTAAACTTTGCCCAGTTAGGAGGAGTGTGAGTGACTTTCCTTTTTATCATGTCTTGAATTCGTGCTGCTTCGTTTTCAAGTTCAGGAATAGTCCACTCTTTGTACATGTATCTCTCTCCTTTGTACTTCTTGTGAGCCATGATACTTTCAATGTAGTCTTTCTTCAGAGTTTCAGCTGCTCTTTCAGAAATTTGTTGACTAACATTTTTTGCAAATTGCTCTAGGGATCTGACTTGTGTGAGCAAATATTGACTTCTCTGTGCAATTTCTTTATCAGATTTCCCTTGTGTGTTTTTCTTTGAGATATCATCTGCTTGCTTGGCCTTGATTTCCAAATATTCATCAACATTTTTAGGCCAGGGATATCCTTTTATTGATGGCAAACTCCTTTTGGCAGGGTCATCCTCAAAGTAAAAAGATTTTATTTCTTCTCTAACAGCTGCTAATTCAAGAGGAAATTGAACACCTGCAGGAGGTAAGGGCTTGTACATTTTAACTGAAGAGAGAGGAACAGGTTTTGGAATTGTGACAAGTGCTAAAGATTTTGAAGATGTTTGTGGTGGTGAATTGTCATCATCTTTGAGAATTAGTCTTCTCCTTTTTGTAGGAGGGACTGATGATGTTTTGGATGGAACAGTGGTGGTAGATGTAATGGCAGTGGATTGTGATTGACTAACAGCTGTTGAAACAACTGGTGTTTCAACCACTGTTGTCATTACAACAGATGTTATAACATCTGATGTCTTCTGCTGTATGTCAACAGGTGTTGTTTTTGGTGGAAATGATGGGAAAGCAGTGGATGTTGTGTGTGTTGAAGTGGTGTGTGTTGATGGAACAACTGTTTGGCAAGCAGTAGTTTTTGTAACTCCTGTTGCATTAGCTGTTTTGTATGGTGGTTTTTTAGCAGACTTTGAATGTCTGGTTGGAATGGATTTGGGTTGCCTCACTTTTCTAGTAGGCTTCTTCTTTTCCTCAACAGGATTTTCATGATCCTTTGACCCAGAAGTACCCTGATCTGGATGATCCATTCTGTCCACCCTGGCTTTCCTTTTGGCCTCTCTATCCCTTTTTACACTTGCAACTGCTTCTGCTAGTGCATTTGTTGTCACATCAATTTTCTTGTTGCCATCTGGCAAAGGGATCTTTTTGGTCATGTTTGAATTTTCTAGTTCAAGATAGAGACCATCCTCTATACCCTTCTTTTTCCACTCCTTAATTTTCTCCCCCTTTTTTGGCATTATCTTCGGGGATTTGATAAATATAGCGGACTTTTGGAGGAGCAGTGCCAGTGGTGTGCAAGAGCTGAGTTTTGAGAGCCTTTAAATCAGCCTGAGTGTTCTTGAACCTTGACTCCATTGCATTTCTCAGTTGTTGTACATGTTTTTCATGTTGCTGATCTGCCAATTGTGCTTGTTGTTGGAGAAAAGATTGAAATAGAGTCCAGAGCTCATTTGTAGCAGGTGCCCTTTGTGGAGCAGGTGCTTGAGGTGGAACAGCAGTTGATTGTACCTTCTGAACTTGTAACACCTGTTGTAGCATATCTTTGAGTTCTGCAACAGAGTTATCAAGCTTTGCAATACGATCCGTCAATTTCTGGTACTTTAAACCATCACCCAAGTCAATGGGATCATCTGATTTCCCACTAGTAGTGGTTTTATCAGTGGTAGATGTAGGGAGTATACTCCAAACATTAACCACTGATGCCCCTTTTTCTTGGTACTGGGGTCTTCTTCCTTCAACACTTGACAACCTTTTGATGTTGCCAGTAGGATAAATAAATCCACTGGTGGTTGGCAGAGGTGCTATAAAAGGAATTGCCTCCAAGGAAGTCTTATTAATGTAACCACTGTCCAACTGTAGACCTGTAGGTTCAACAGTTGTAGTGGCTGCTTCACTTGGATTACCACCAAGAGTTACTTGTAACTCATGGGGTGTAACCTCCTCAGGTTGTGTTGGTGGGTTAGCAAAGATTGATACATCAGACCCAGTCAGTTGTTGAGGTATATTCTCATTATCAGGTGATTGAGAAGGACTGGTTAATGCCTGGTTCAAATCAATTGCATCCAACAGTGGTTTTATTGGTGAGGGAATTGTGGATGTGATGATTGGTGTAGAAATAGGATGTGTCCCGGGCATTGGACTGTGGATGATAGAAACGAGTGTTTCCAGAGCATCATGATGTGGAGACCCTATTTGTACAACCTGTTCTTTTTGTGAAGAAACAGGAGGAGTTTCGGTTATGGGTTGAGATATTTGTACCAACTGCTGTGAGGAAGTAGCAGCAGTGGTTTCTTGTGACTTTTGTGTTGTCACTGGCAGGTGCTCTGGTATCTCATCCTCCAGAGATGCCTTTTTGATGATTTTGGGGGGGTTTTTGTGTTTTTCTTTTTGTTGGCTTTTTGGGGAGTTTAGGTGTGGGTTTCAAAACAGTTGTGCGGCTGCTTTGATCACCTTGAGCAGTGGGCTCAGCAGCAGATACCTGAGGAGCAGTTGTAATTGCTAAAATCTGCTCAGGCACCTCTGCTTGTGTTTTGCAAGGTGCTAACATTCTTGAAAAAGTTTCAGTTGTTAAACTGTTTATTTGAGTAGAATCACCTTGGTTTATTACAGTTAAATCATCCTTACTGAATTTCTTTGAAAAATAGTAACTTAAAAACCTTGGAAACAGTAAGAATGATTTTGTTTCAACATTATTAACCAAATCTTTAAAAATTTCCCGAGAATAGTTAAAATTTTCTCCTCGAAGAATTGCATATCCCAGATTTTGAATCTTTAAAGGGATTTCATTGAAAGAAGTGGTTTTGTTTGAAACACATAGTAGGAGGGTATGAAATAAAAATCTGGTTGCAGACGGAAAATAACCTTTTTCTAAGGTAATTTTCTTCATCATTGTGGCTTCATATCCTCTCTCAATGAAGTCAGTTTGTAACTCGTTTTTAGTGAAAGAAATTTTACCTTCCTGATCACCGAGTTGAAAGACCTCTGAAATGGATTGTGGCGTGATTTGGACAACTTTAACCTTTATCGAAGAGTTTATGGTGGTTGCAGTGTCTCCTTGTTTTTCAAGGGTTGCATTTTTCCAGAACTCCCTTTGGGTCGCCAAATAGATTGGTGCATCGGCAGTGAACAAAGTTTTGTACTTTGATTTTGCCATGAGATCAATGATGGAATCGAAAACTTTGGTGGTTCCTGGTTTTGTGAGAAGACCCAGGAGATTGTGAGATGGTTTATGTGGAATTTCAGTGGAGATTGCCTTTTGAGAGGCTGTTTTCGATGATGATTTGGATGAGGGTTTTGAGGATGACTTCGATTTTGTCATTTTGAAGATGAATGATCGAAGAAAGTTGTGAAAGATGAGAAGAAAAACTGCTTTGAGAAGAGAATTTTTAAGAATTCAATTCGACAGTAAAACCCTGTTTTGGTGGTGAGTGGGGGATTTTATAGGGAAGAAAGTGAATGCTGAGGTGGCAGCCGTTACAAAAGGTCTGACCAATATGTACTGCCCACGTGACAACCCCTGTTGAAAGTGAAGGACAGTACTCGTGTGATAGGGACAGATGAAGGCAGTGGTATGAAAGCAGTGGATGATTTTCACTATCAGTGGATAGCATATCAGTGGATAAGACACTGCTTTTGAACAACAGAGTTTATCAAAGTAATGAGAGAGCAGGGGTTGACTTTTAGCAGTGGACAGACTTTTGAAGGAAGCAGACTTTTGAACAATCAGTGGTTTAATTTTATACAGAATTTCATAGGCAGTCTTTTTGTGCCTGGGGTTTATTAAAACTATGTTCTGAACATAGCAAGCAGTGTTTACTGCCTCTGCCCAGAAAGTTAATGGCAAACCTGAATCTGCAAGCATGGTTCTGGCAGCCTCAATCAGAGTTCTGTTCTTCCTTTCCACTACCCCATTCTGCTCTGGTGTTCTAGGGATGCTGTACTGCCTTACAATCCATTTCTTCACACAGAAGGCATCCAACTCCCTATTTTTGAATTCTGTGCCATTGTCACTCCTGAAGCTTTTCACTGGAAGGTCAAATTGCTTTTCAACATGTATTACAAAGTCTTGCAAAATGCTTGCAGTTTCATCTTTTGAGTGCAAAAAGAAAGTCCATGTGAACCTAGAAAAGTCATCAACAATAACCAAACAATATCTTTTCTTTTTGAGGCTCATGACTTGAACTGGGCCAAACAAATCCATGTGTAGCATTTGCAAACACTGGGTTGTTTTGGACTCTTCAATGGACTTGTAAGAACTTTTATGCTGTTTTCCTTTTAAACAGGAAATGCAATGTTCAGAACATGAAAACAATTTTTGTGGTAGGCCTCTCACCAAACCATTTTTTGAAATTTTTGTGATTGTCTTAAGATTTGTGTGTCCCAGCCTTCTGTGCCAAAGTTCTGTCTCTTTGTTAGAGGCAGCTGAGAACAGACAGGCATCAGCTCTGGGACACTCTTTTGACATGTCAACAACATAAACATTGCCACTTCTTTGAGCAACAAGTTTAGTTTGACCAGAGTTGATTATTGCTTCAATCTTTTTGACCATTTCTGGTCCAACAAACCTACAACAGTCTTTTGTGAAGAATGACCCAAATCCCTTGTCACTCATTTGGGACACACTCAGAAGGTTGAATTTTAGATTGTCTATTAGATTGACATTTTCAAATTTTACATTTCCAGATTGCACTGTTCCAGACCCCAAAACTTTCCCTTTACTATTATTCCCAAAGGATATATCACCCCCTCCATGGATTTTAAAGTCTTTGAGGAGGGCTTTACATCCTGTCATGTGCCTGGAGCCTCCACTATCTACATACCAAAGACTATCAAAGCATGCAGAAGCTCCCTGCACATGAAGTAAAAGGATTAGTTCATTAAGGTCTCCAAAGCCAACAAGGCTTTGGATGGGGTCTCAACAGTGTCTGGGATGAATGCAGAATGATGGACAGTGGTTAGGTCAGGAGTTTGAACTGTTTTAGGACAGTGTTTCTCTAACCACTGTTGTGGGTCCTGACCAATCATCTGCTGGTAACCAAAAGGATGCTTGTTCACTTTGGGTTTAGAGGGCCTTTTGTAGGCCTCATAAACGTGAGGAATCCTTTGGTAAGACTGTTTTTCTCTGCCTTTTCTGAACTGATTGGCAGGGGGTGCATCAGTAACCTGAACATCTCTTTTGATAGATGTTTGGTTCAGCTGTTTTGTAACAGCTGTTTGAACTGGCACAAACAGTGGTTGTTTCTTGGTGAATTTGACAGATGTTGATGATGATGATGGACTCAAGGATGTTTTAGCAATGTACTCATTCTTTTTCACATCAAAGTTTTTGAGATACACACATGCTTGAGTTTTGTGGTTTGTTTTACCACAGATAATGCAACCTTCAGCTGAAACAATGACACTTGTTCTGTTTAAATCATACGCTTTTAAGTGGAAACAATCTTTTGTAAGATGATTCCTTTTCTCACAGAATTCACAAAACAAGTTATCAATTTTTTCTTTCTTCTTTCTCTTTTCAAACTCCTTTGCAGCAGAGGTTTTAACCACTGCTGGGATGTCCTTGAGAGGTATGACTTTAGCTTTTGGAGCCTTGACACCATCAGTTGATGTAAAGTCCATTGGCTTGAAATTTTCAAGAATGTCACACTCATCAGACCATTTTGGTTTAAACTGGTATTCTTCAAGCTCCTCAAAAGTAGAGGATTCCATTGGTTTGTCAAGTGTGATTTTGTTACCAAGTTTGTCAGTGATTTTCACTTCTTGGCCATTCTTGTTTGTGGGGATGAACTCAGTGGTTACATCAGTGGTTTGAACAGATTTTTCAAAAGCAATGTTTTCATCATCATGTTTTCTATAGCCAACCCCAAATTTCACATTGCTTTTTCTCTGTTTTTCAAGCATAACCTCATATCCTTTGCAAGATTCCACCCATCTTTCACAAGTAATCTGGGTGGACTCCAACTCCTTTTTGCAAACTTGGTATTTTTCTACCATAGTTTGAAGTTGGGTTTTGGTTATACTTTGCTCTTCTTTTAGACAGCAGTTTTCTTTTTCTTTTTCTTTTTCAGTCAATTTGTTTTTAAGTTCTTTTAAAGACCTTTCAAATTTGACCTCATCAGACAAGATTTTATCCCGAAGGTTTTCATTCACCTCTTTAATGTTTGCAAAAGCAATTATGCAATTGTCAGAACACAGTTTTTCAAGAACTTGAGGAGATACCTTGGCAGCTGCCATCATTGCACAATCACATTGATGATCTTCCTCATCATCAGCTTTCACCTTCTTTTCACCAGCCTTTTCTTCCTTTTCTTCTTGTTTGTCCTCTTCAGACCATGGATCTGTCAGTGGTTCAATCAGAGAACCTGAACTTTCTCTCAACAGTAGTTCACCAGCCACAGCAGTAACCACTGCTTCAGTCACCTCTTCCACTGTTTCAAAGCTCTGCTGTTCCTCCTCAGTTTCAACCCCCTCCTGTATTGACTCTAATGCCATCAAACAAAACTCATCATGAGAAGAATCATTAGAAGCATAGAGTGCAAAATTTTCATCATTAAGGTCTTCAGGCATACTGCTCCAGTCAACAAACCCTTGAGTGAAAAAACTTTGTTGATCTGGTTGTGCTGCTGCTGGAGCAGTGGTTTGAGGTGCAACAGGTTGCACTTGTACCTGTGGAGCAGGGGTTTGAACATATTGGATTTGTGGAACAGTAGTTTGGACATAATGTACTGGCACAGGGGCAGCAGCATAGTGAGCAGTGTTCACTTGAGCTGCTGGGGTATATTGGGCATAGTGCACAGTGTTTTGGTTTTGAGGTCTAGGATTTGAGCTAGGATGAGTAATTATGGGACCAGTAGTTTGACTCCTACATTCCCTAGCGAAATGTCCCAACCTATTACACTTGTAGCACTTGATTTTCGATTTATCCAACCCAACCCTTAGATTCCCATGCAAACCTGGGAATTTTCGCCCTGTTCTTTTGTAGAACTTGCTAGTTCTAACACTTAGCAAAGCCAGTTGGTGCAGGATGTCCATTTCCTCTAAATCAGTGGGATCAAAATGTTGCAAATCATTTAGTTCAAAACTTAAATTGTCTGACATCTGGTTTTCATTTGCAGTGAATGCATAACTAGCAGAGTGAGGATCAGGGTTGTTAAAATTTGCACCAGCAGTTATGTCAATGAAGTGATCATAACCCTGATCCTTACCACTGCTCCCAGATTCTTCTTGACCCAGAAGAGCAGTATTACCGAAAGTGTAATCATCGGTAACTTTTCCTGACTCTTGTAACCTCCTTTTCTGGTTCAACTCCCTTTCATAGGTCAGGAGTCGACCGTGGAGTTGGGTCAAGGTCAGATCCTTGAATTCAGGTGAGTTTCGGGTGACAAAAGCTATGGTGTCCCATTTTTCTGGCAGTGACCTGAGGAACCTGCTATTTTGAGTTGAGTTTGTAAAAGTGGTGTTAACAAGCCTCAGTTCACTGATGAGACAACTGAAACGCTCAAATTGTTGCGTTAGTGATTCGCCTTTAACGTAGCAAAATGTTTCATACTGTTGGTTCAGGATTTCCCTATTGTTTTCTATGACTTCTTCAGTTCCCCCAAACTGTTCCTTAAGTGCGTCCCATAACTCTTTGGCACTGTTACAATGTAACAATCTAGCATATATCTCATTGGGCAGCACTGATGCTACGATGCTAAACGCTTTAGCATCTAGTTCGATCTTTTGAAAATCGGTTTCGGTATAATTTTCAACTGGTTTTGGAACGAAATTTTTAGCATCTTCAGCACTTGGCACTGAAGGAACATGGGGACCATAAATGACAGACTTCCAACAACCTGTGCTTTGTTGAGCGAGGATGTGACCCATCCTCCTCTGCCAGATGTTGTACTCATTTCTTTTTAGCATAGGTGGTTTAAAAAGCGAGCCGATGTTGTTTTTATCATCCTGAGATTGTGACGTCATTCTTGTTGTTTTACAGACACTGAGAAATCAACTTTAATGGTGATTAATCCTTGCTCTGTTTTTCAACGGACGAACAAACGATCAGTATCAACTGTTATGAGCTGAACTATTTACGTCAAAATGATTGTTAAATCAAATTTGACTGTCCAAGCTCTGATACCAATTGTTGGATCTGAGTTTCTTTTTTATTGTATTTTCGTTTGAAATTAAGATGAAAATGAAAGAGTTGTGCAGCGGAATTAAGATGAAGACAAACTTTGCATACAATCAAACGAGAGTAATACTTTAATCAAACATCTTTACACAATGAATCGAAAGATTGAATTTGTTTCAACAACGATTACAATGATTGATGAATGAATGCAAACTCCCCCTCAGCCAGAGCTCAGTAGTTTGTTCGTGCAAAGAAGACAATGTTGTAAAAGAGCTAATAGAACAGTACAAAGTACTGAACTATTTATAGGCACTTGCAAACCACTGAGCATCTTAGCTGACGTCACCATGAAAGTGACATCTAACCTCCTAACAAACTCTAACCACTGATCTATACAAACTCTGATCTACTAACTAATGCTATTACATTTCTTTACATAAAAGACACTTAAACAGCTGCTGCATCCTTCCACTGCTGTGAACCCAGCAGTGCCTGTCCGGATCAGCAGTACTTGACTCAAGGCAGTAGATTGAGTCAGCAGAGCTTTGGTCTTTCATCAGTCTTTGACATTTGTCAGTAGATGCAAAGCAGTAGTTGTAGGACAACACTTAGTAAGATCAGCAGATAGGAGGTCAGCAGATATAAAACCACTTTCAAGGGGAGAGGTTTGCATGAACTAACTGTAATCGTCTGCTTATTCTGGATCCACTGCTCTGATCCAGTTTTGGCTTTAATTATCTGTTCCTCTGATAGGGTTCAATCCCAACAATATTTATTATTAATGTGGTTATCAACACCAAAAATAGATTAGATTTCTCTCCAAGTTTTGTACACCTATATATACCACTATTGTAATCATATCTATCGATGAAAATATCAGTCTCTTTCTCCCTACATCTCTTTCTCTTATGGTTTGCTATTAGGTTAGTAGGTCGTTGTTTCACAACATTAATAACCAATATATAGATATCACTTATTTTTATCCTTGTCTTCATCTAAAATTAATATTAATAAGTAACTTCAATTTTGCAATTTAGACCCATTGTTTTTTTACTATTAACCCAAAGTTTTTCATCTTTTGCAATTTAATCCCAACTCTTTTATATTTTCAACTTTTTCAATTTTGGTCCACCATACTTTTCATCTTTCCCAAGTTTTTCGTTTCGTTCTAAATTTTGTGAGTTAATGCACCGCAACGTGCGTGTGGGGTTCAACATTTTTCGTATATTTTTTTCTCGTTTGACTGGCCCGTCACGTCACATCTATTTTTTTCTATGTTTTACGTTTCGGTTTAATTTCTTAGCAACGGGCATGCATGATTCAAAGATTTTACTTCTGCTTTTTGCTCGGCGTTATTTTTTTCCTGTTTTTATTTATTTTGATTTTACGAGCTTTTCCAGTGTTGCTGGTCGCTGACAATGGTATAGTATTGCTACTGCTTAACAAAGTTTTATGACAACCGCTGCAACGCAGTGACATAATACTAGTGCTTTATTAGATTAGTAAATACTTCTTTAAAACCAGATAAACATTGAAGTGTCCCTATGCACAAGGATGTTTTTGATTTAAAATACGATCACGTGTCTCTCTTTATAAGCGTATATTACATTATTTAAATATACAAATTCAAACACCATTATAATCATCAATAAACGCCACAAAAGTCACAATGACATTGTTTAGGACCATCAAGTTAAATGAAATCAATCGCGTATCACATTATAGGCTATTGACATCTTAGGGATATGATAAGAGTTAAGGACTATTAGGTTAAATGTTCGATTTCCACAAGTTTTTCTCAGATTCATTAGGCTTTCTCCAAAGGTACCGTTCAAAAAAAATAATAATAAAAAAATGAAATCAAACAGTGAGTTACAATCGATATTCCAGTTTTACCATCTTCAATTTCTAATATTTTAAAAATATATTTTTTATTATTTATTATATGCAACTAGGTTAGAACCCCGTGTATTACACGGGTTGAATAAATGCAATTTTATATACCAAATAATAAAAAATATATCTTTAAAAATCTCGTTTATTATATGGGTTGAATAAATGCAATTTTATATACCAAATAATAAAAAAATATATTTAAAAATCTCATTTATTACATTGGTTGAATAAATGTAATTTTATATATTAAATAACAAAAAAAGTTATATCTTTAAGAACCCCGTGTATTGTACGGGTTGAGTAAATTTAATTTTATATATTAAATAATAAAAAAAGTTACATTTTTAAGAACCTCGTGGAACTGAGGAGCGAGACTAAGTTCGACCGTTAGGGAGACTAAAGCGGGAGGTTGTATTATACGGGTTGAACACATGTAATTTTATATACCAAATAATAAAAAGTTATATCTTATAAATCCTATGTATTATATGTATTGAATAAATCTAATTTTATATACTACATAATAAAAAAAGTTATATTTTTAAAACCACGCGTATTACACGAGTTGCATAAATGTAATTTTGTATAGCAAAAAATAAAAATGTTATATCTTTAAAAAAACCTCGTTTATTACACGGGTTGAATAAATCTAATAAAAATTTATATCTTAAAAAAATAACGGATATACTCAATGTATGATGGATGGGGTGATTGCGGTGATTGTTCTTAAAAATGTCACGTAAACATAGTGATTACCGTATTTGAGTTGAGAATTGAACACGAAAACATAAGTATAGAACCAATAAACACCTTTTAAACATTTTTGAAATAGGTTATACCCTTAACTATTTTAGTTTAATAAAATAAATAAATCATTTAAATTAAGTGAGTTAGGGCTAAATGACATAACTTGTAAGGGTTTGCAAATATCGAGTACGTTTTCTGTAATTATTGAAGACAAATGACACAGTTTGCAATAAGTGATATACATAAAGGACGATTTTTGTAATTTACTCTATTTTAAAATATTATATATATTATCTCCTATATGAATTGTTTAAATTTATATTAAATTTAATTGTACAATTATCTTTTAATTGATATTAATTATCTATAAAAATAGATGGCTTCAATGAATGACATGTGTTCAAAACTTGGTTTCTTTTATTATAGTAGATAGATGCGACATATCTTATTTTGTGAGATACAAGATATGAAGTTGTTTTCAATTAATTGTATTTTATTAAGGGTGGACTCATTAATTAATTACTACAAAATGTATATATTTAATTGTGATAACGGTGCTACACAAATATTATATTGTATAGTTCTATCTATTAATTTAAAAAAGAAAAATATTTGTGATAGCCTTTCACTATTTATTATTATTTTTTTTATAAATTTATCTTATCAATAGATTTACAATCAAAATAAAATTCTAATATTGTTATGGGTCATTTTCTGAGCGTATATATCTTGACTAATATCCTGCTTTTAATTGTTTATTTGTGACCAGGATACTGGACTGGGATATTGCTAACATCCTGAGCGATATCCTGAGGTTGATTGAATTAACCACGTGCAGGTTAAAGGCTGGGGGTTACTAACGGTCAGATGGAGTTCTTCTCCTCAAGACTCGGGCGTATTTGTTATGGGAGAGACGTTGAACCCGAAAGACTAGGTCTACAACGTTCGAGTGGGGAATATTCACCGGATCCCGGTTTATTAGGATAGTTTGTTACACTTCTTTTACTATAAATAGATGAGGGCGGATCAGATTAAGGCACGCAACTTTCACTCTTTCAAACACTTTTGCTCTAGCTCACTGCAAACACTACACACAACACTTGTATTCGAATTACATTGTAACACGTAGTTGATCCGCACCACATCCTGCACTGTATCCTGATATTTGAAGTAATAGAAGAACAAGGCAGCTGCGATTGTCAGCTCCCGAGGTTTTGTGCCGGCGATCTAGATTGATCAAGGGCTTTCCTCGTATATCTCGTGTCACCCCCTTTACTTTTTGCTCATAGTTTGATCGTAGATACAGCTCAATATCCTGAGCCGTATCCTGGAAACTGTTTTTGCAAACAACTTAATCAGCATATTTTCAACACACTTTCTTAGCACACTACCTCACTTAACTAATTTGATCACTTAATTGCTTCGGTAATTTTTGACCAAAACAATTTGGCGCCCACCGTGGGGCCAGTGGTGCTATTTTTGCTAAAAACTTTAGTAAAATCATTACTCGGTTTTCTATTATCAAAGCTTTTTTCTAAATTGTTTTCAATGGCCTCGAGATCAAACATGAGCTCTTCCACCATGTCTGCTACAACCTCTGCAACAATTACTTCGGTGCTTTCGCCTCCTCCTCCGAGAATGCAAGCTTCATCACACGGAGCTGAAAGTCATGTAGCTCGGGATGTGATCCCTGCTCCCAGTACCCAGGGATCCGGTCCTGTTTTGGCATCTAATGATGAAATTCTGAATTTATTTGGGAGTGTACAGGAACAGATGAGGCAGCAGCAGGAAACTAATCGGATGCTGATGAGAGAAATACAACTCTTGAAATCTGGCCCAAGTAGACCTGCTGAAGAAACTGTCACTCCTATACAACCTAGGGCTTTGAACTTCAGTTCCGCAGTTTACACTGAGGATAACAGGGGGAATATCGTCCCAAGCCATTCTCAGAATCATACCCCTGAGATACCCTCCTCGGTCAGGATGTCAACTGTGAGGAGTTCAGGATATGCTCCAGGATATGGCCAGAATCCTCAGACCGGTAATGTGTCAAATAATAATATTCTTGCTACTAACAACAATGGGTCTTTGCAGGATGCAGGTAGACATCAACATTTACCAGGGAGCTCCAGAAATTGAAGGACATGATATCCAGTGTACCTGGAGTGGTCCAGCCAATTCCGAAAGTACCTCAAGACAGCCACAGGATATCCCGCTTTGCATATCCTATCTGTGATGCTGAAATCCCAAAAAGATTTCAGACCCCCAACATGAAACTGTATGATGGGACTACGGATCCTGAAGAGCATATTGCCCAGTATAGGGAGAGGATGGAAATCAATCCTATCCCTCCAGATCTCAAGGAAGCATGCTTATGCAAGGGTTTCGGTTCTACCTTGACAGGATCAGCCTTAAAATGGCTGTTGAATGTTCCTCCTCACTCAATTACTTCGTTTGTTCATTTGGTTAATTTATTTAACAGTCAATTTTCTTGTAGTCGGAGTTTTGAGAAACTAACCAGTGACCTTTACAGGATAACTCAAGGACCTCAGGAATCCTTGAGGGATTATGTGAACAAGTTCAGTCGAGAATCCTTGGATATCCCACATCTTGATGTTGCAACAGCTGTGCAAGCTTTCAAGATGGGGTTACAAAAGGATTCTCAGTTTTATCAGGATCTTGTAATGAATCCCTGCAGGAATCTCGACGAAGCTCGTAACAGGGCTTTGAGATATATCCGCTTGGAAGATGACAAAAAGATGCAAGAGAGGATGAATTCTACCTCAACCTACGAATCGACCAACAGGAAATCAGAATCCTCGTATAAACCATATCGCTCCAAGCCATATGGTAGAAATGATAACAAGAAAGTGAATGCTGTTGAAGACGTGGATCCTGAAGAATATCCTGAATTATCTGAATACTGCTTTTCTGTTAGTATACCTGAGTTAATGTATGCTATGCAGGGTTTAGGAGACAAAGCTAGGTGGCCTCGAAAGAACCAGCAGAAAGCTGATTGGAAGGATAAATCCAAGTGGTGTGCCTTCCATGAAGATTTCGGACATGTGACCGAGGATTGCATTGCTCTAAGGAAAGAAATAAGTTACCTGTTAAGCAAGGGATACCTGAAGGATTTGCTGGGAAGAAAAAAGAATAAAGGGCAGGATCCTGAGAAGGATCCTGAAAGAGCAGCATCACCCCCAGCAGATGCCAAAATAATTAACTTTATTTCGGGGGGATCCGACATTTGTGGGACTTCGTATTCTGCGGCCAAGAGACATGCAAAGGAAGCAAAGACTGAAAGGGGAGACAAACCGGCCAGGATGACTACCCTTACAACCGATAAAGTGATCACTTTCGATAGTGATGACAGGGATACTGTTCAGGATCCTCACCATGATGCTCTCGTAATAACATTATATGTTGCTAACCATTTTGTACGCAGGATATTAGTGGATAATGGTAGCTCCGTCAACATAATTCAGCTGGAAACATTGAAGAGGATGAATGTATCTCCGATGGACATTACTTCGAAGTCCACTGTGCTCGTTGGTTTCAGTGGAGAAGCTAGGAATACCGTAGGGGAGATTAAGTTACCAGTATATGTTGAAGGGGTCAACTCGATACAACATTTCTGTGTGATGGACTCCCTGTCCTGCTATAACATCATACTAGGCAGGCCATGGATCCATGATATGAAGGCTGTACCATCGACTTATCATCAGTGCATCAAGATCCCTACTGTAACACCCCGTGTTTTCACGAGTGAAAGTCAAAGTCAAGGTCAAAGTCAACGATCGATTTCACGCGACTTGACTCGTAGAAATGTTTCTATTTTATTTATATTATGTGGAGTAAATGTCGTACATTACAATAATCGAATCACGCTAACCGCATTTCAATCGACCTACGACTGTGAATGATAGGAAGTAACAATGCGATAAAGTTAATCAAGCTATGATAATCAAATCGATATCGAACCGTAACTCGAACTGTGTATTTTACTTGTTGCTTATATGTGTGTGTGTGCCTTACGTGTTACCTGTGCATGTTTATTTTATGTTGTGTTGTGTTGTGATAATCAAGCGAACTCAATCGAACTGGAAGTCTAACCCGAATGTCAACGAACCCGAACCCGAATTCCGAGTCGAACCCTATAAGAAGTAGTTGGGACTGAAAGTAATTTGACTAGGAAACCCTATCGAATCGCTCGCAAATCGAAACCGAAACAACATCGCGCCGAACACCCCAAAGCAGGCGGCATCCGCACGGATGGCCAATCCGCACGGATTGCCAATCCGCACGGATTGCCAGTCCGCACGGATGCCCAGTCCGCGCGGATAGCCTACCCGGGTGCGTGCCATGCGCACGGCTCACCTCTTTCCCTTTTTGGCATCCTATAAATACACGAGTCACTCTCCACTTTTTCCACTTTTGGCAAGTGACGTCCGAACCACACGCATTCTTCACTTTTTCTCAGATTTCTCTCAATCCAGGTAAGATCTTGCACTAATTCTTGTACATCTTTGATCACTACACAATTCTACACATTTCCATCTTTCAAATCTTCACTTTTAACCACGAAATCATCCAGATTCGAGGTATTCCCGGGTGACGTCATCATGAAGTTCATAAGAACTTCAAGCTTGACCTCATTCCACCAAGAATATCCCAGATCTAAACGATTTCCACAAGATTTCACAACAATTCCACCTAGATCTAAACTTTTCTAAGGATAAAAGAGTTGAAAGAAATAAACCTAAGTTCTCTCCTTCTTTTACCCTTAAAACCGGTACGAATCAGAACGGTTCTAGTGTTCTACTCGTTAATAGTGATTCACTAGTTCTAGATCTGGAATCCTACCCACAGACAACTGATTTCGGGGATAACCGGGATGACTGTTCTGAGTCGCCGACACGCCGAGTTAGGGTGGTTCCTGACCGGTCTAGTCACGCGGGTGAGAACACAACTCCAAGTGGTTGCCACGTAATCAGAACGTCTCGATAAACGACAACAGAAACCAAGTGTAGACGAACGGAACAACCAGACAGTTGTCCGCACGGACAGGCTGTGCGCACGGATTACCATCCGCACGCACAGGTCATCCGGACGAGTTGTCACCCGGACGAGCTACCCTTGGGACCCACTTTCCAAACAAGGTTTGAGTATCGACGAATGAGCAATCCGACGGACAACCTCTGAATGGATTACTCTTCGGATCATGAGATACTAAGGCCTTAAAATAAATTCAAACAATGTTCATCCGCACGGCCAGGTCGTACGCACGGACAGGCTATCCGGACGGATTGCCTCTTCCCGCGCGTACAGACCGTCCGCACGGACTACCGTACGCACGGACTGTCGTTCGCGCGACTGGCTTGAAAGGTAGAAACACTTATGTGTTTTCTAAATGCTACAACGAAAACTCCAAAGCACAAGCCATCATACACAAACACATCTCAGGAAGAAACAATCCACTTGAACGTTTATCCACACAAACAACTTGTCCGTACGGATAAGTCATCCGCACGTACAACTAATCCGCACAGGTTGCCACCCGCACGGGTAGTCGCACGCACGGATAACTTATCCGGATGGATCACCATCCGCACGCATCACCATCCGTACGCATCACCATCCGCACGGATAGGTCATGCGCACGGATGACTTCTACTCACGGATAACTGATCCGCACGATCAGTCATCCTACCCACTCTCACTTGTACTGTTTTACGTACCACTTATCGTTACGATATCAAATCCATTCAGGCTAACCGTACTCGCTGTAAAGCGCTCCCTTCAATCCACAATCGCTATGAGTATACTCGAACCCTTTTTGCTTTAGCACTCTTGGGTGTTACATACGTTACAACTATTCAAACTACAACTATCACACTACTCAAGCTATTTTAATGCTTAGCCATTAATGCATGTTATACGTGGCTTATGAATGCTTGTTTGTTATGTTTACACATGGAATGCTGTCTACCTGCCTTAGCAACGATAGTACTATAGTTTGGACTCAGCACCCGTTCACACGGGGGTTGTTAAGGATCTTTTACTTGCATGGATTACGGTGGTAGTCATGTATTGCGAACTGCCTCGGGCAGTCAACCCGCAGTCATTGGTATCAATGGATCTATGTCGATAACTAACGTGCTTCATTTCACTATGTGTACGTGCTGGTTATGCGTAAACGAATTCGAACTCTATATGCTATTATCAAACTTGTATGCTCACCTTTACATTTTATGTATTGACTTTATTTTAACGTATGTGACAGGTGCTTAGGACGCATATGTGGTAGGGAATGGAAGCTAGATTAAAGCTTTAGAGCCCAACAAATAGTTGTCTGTTGATAACTTATTAGGGGTCTCTAGAAGCAGATAAACAATTGCTACTTAATTAAATCTGAGTTGTCGGAACAGAATATTTGTTTTGATGTTGTCTGTAATAACTTGTTGACTATTTATGTTACGGTATGGGACGTAATGCTTTAATGAAATGGTGATGATAGTTGTTATGGAAACTTCTGGACAATCTGTTTCGCTCAGTGCCACGCCCCGATGATTCCGCCATCGGTTGGGGTGTGACAGATTGGTATCAGAGCCATAACTATAGGGAATTAGGCAAGACTCGACCTAGTCCGGGTCGAAGTCTTAGAGACCTAGTCTATAGTTAAGAACCAACAGACCAACTCACGCGTATGCGTAGACTCGTCACTATCACTCACTCTTTTCTATCACTGCACTCGAATTTTCAAGTTGTGAACAGGTAATAAGGCCGAGAATAGGTGTGAAAACCGCAAACTCTCGACTAAGGTTGCCTAATCAGCTTGCGTTTTAGCTACAAACGAGGAGAATCATACCAAATCAGGAGTGAAATCCATATTTTGATGAATAATCTCCTCAATTTTTTTATCAAAAACGAGGACGGAAGTTGCAAGATAGGGGTGAAACCCTAACCTTGACGATTCGTCCCGCCTTTATACAAAAAAAAAAAAAAACTTCCACCAAAGTTCGATGGACTCCAACGATCTAAAGACACAATATAACCAATGGGAATTGCGCCGACGCCCAAGAATCGAGGCAAAGGCATAGTCCTGGAGGTAATTGTGCAGAATCCTTGCGAATAGTCGAGCCACTTTGGTTTGTCGAAGTCTATTAGCCACAGACAATCTACCTTCGATTTATCGATCTTTATGAAATTTTATGCATTTTCTGTTATTTGCTAACGTTTTGAGGTACTATTGGTTTCAACTCAACACTATTGCTCCCGCGAAAACACCAAACCCACACAACTCGTCGCTAGCAAATCGACAATAGAGGCAGTCAGAATGGTTTGTATGCTCGTATGTGCCTTAGTGACTAGGAATATATGTGTTTCTTGCTATTGTGCTTACACGTTTAGGGATAGTGTGATTATGTGCTCTATGTGTTTATGTGATTTTGTGCAAATCTGTGATTTTGTGACTGTATGCGTTTACATGGTACGTGTTACTGAGCTTTAGTAGTATTAGACGTGTGAGGTGAGATTCGAATACATGTGTTGAGTTCCATGGCGATGCCTATTGCAGACAATGTCGTCTGGATCCCGTCATCCACTCTCTCGCCAGGAAAAGAAAGACAGATGTCTTGCTTCCATCGTCGCGAAAGCTGTAGCAAAGGCAGTGAGCAATGCCTATGAGAATGCCAGCAAATCATCCGAGGAATCGAGGACTGAAGGTCCTAGAGCTGTCGCAAGACCTTTCAGTTTCAAACAATTCAAGTCATGTGGGCCGAAAGAATTCACAGGCGAAGGAGGTCCTACTGCTCTATTCCACTGGTTTGACTCTATCGAGGTTACTCTGCGACAAAGTGGTTGCCCTGATGACCTTCGAACTCTGAACGCTACCGGCGTCTTTCAGTCCCGTGCTTTGGACTGGTGGACGGCCGAGAGGAACAAGAGAGGGAATGATGCAGCTTACGGTTTGTCGTGGGATGAGCTCAAAGAAGTCATCCTAGAGGAATTCTGCCCTCCTCACGAGCGTCAAAAGCTTGAAGATGAATTTTGGCACATACATCAGAAGGATGGAGACAATGCTGGTCTCACTGCTCGCTTCAAACAGCTCAGCATTATCTGTCCTGACCAGGTCAAGACCCCTGAGATGACCATCAAGAAGTACATCCGAGCTTTGCCCGACTGCGTTGCTGATTTCGTGCAAGCGGCTAAGACTGCCACGATCGAGGAAACCTATCTGCTGGCCGCTGAAATCAATTACAAAAGGGTCAAGGCTGAGGTGTGGGATAAGACCTCCCAGCATCTGCATCAAGCTATCGCTACTGCTCCAACTGCTGAATCCACCTCGTCAAGCAACAAGAGAAAGAACAGCTCCACCAACAAGAACTGTGCGATCACTGCTGCACCGATCCAAGCTGTACCTGCTCAACAGCGTCAAGTGGTGGCGCCTGTGGCCAATGCACCGCCTGCAAAGCGTGCATATACTGGGCCACACCCACTCTGCCCTACTTGCACCTATCATCACCCGACAGCTATTCAATGCCGCTTCTGTGCTCATTGCAACGTCTACGGCCACTTTACTGCTAACTGCCGTATTCGTCAAGCTCCTGCCAATCAAGCTCTACTCGCTGCCCCACAGGGTCAACAAGCTCCTCCGGCACCCGCAGTCAAAGCCAGAGCATGCTTCACGTGTGGCGACCCGAATCATTTCGCCAACATGTGCCCGAACAGGGTGGTGAAATAAGAACCGCAGCAGCAGCAACCACAGCAACAACAACAGCAGCAACAACAGGCCGCACGTGCCAGAACTTTCAACCTCAATGTGCGTCAAGCCCAGGCCGACAACAACGTGGTCAATGGTTTGTTCCTTGTTAATGGTATTTATGCTTCATGTTTGTTTGATACTGGAGCCGATAATTGCTTTGTGTCACTCGAATTTGAGAGACTCCTTAGTCGTAAACGTTCCCGACTCTCCTCTGCATTCGATGTTGAAGTCGCTACCGGAAGAACCGTCGCTGTAAACTCTGTTATTCGTGATTGCACTCTCGAGCTCAACAATCACATCTTCTCAACCGATCTCATTCCGATGCAACTAGGAAGCTTTGATGTCATAGTAGGCATGGACTTTCTTCGCGAAAACCATGCCGAAGTTGTGTGCTTCGATAAAATGATTCGTTTTTCGCTCGCAAAAGGTGACTCATTGTGCGTTTATGGTGATACTACTTCGAAGGGTCTCAAGCTTATGTCGTGCCTACAAGCTAGCAAGTATCTCCGTAAGGAATACAGGGCTTTCTTGGCTCAAGTCGTAGCAGCGGAGAAGGAAAAGAAAGAGAAGAAGGAAGTGAAAGACGTTCCAGTGGTTCGAGAATTTCCTCAAGTTTTTCCAGAGGACCTTCCCGGACTACCTCCGAAGCGCGATATTGACTTTCGCATTGATCTCATTCCTGGAGCTAATCCTATTGCCAGAGCTCCTTATCGACTCGCGCCGTCCGAAATGCGCGAACTCTCAACCCAACTCCAGGAATTGCTTGAAAAAGGCTTTATTCGCCCGAGCACCTCTCCTTGGGGCGCACCAGTCCTTTTCGTCAAAAAGAAGGATGGGTCGTTCCGAATGTGCATCGACTACCGGGAATTGAATAAGTTAACTATCAAGAACCGCTATCCTCTGCCTCGAATCGACGATTTATTTGATCAGCTACAAGGCGCTACGTGTTTCTCAAAGATCGATCTACGTTCAGGATATCACCAGCTGCGTATACAAGAGGAGGATATACCCAAAACCGCGTTTCGCACTCGTTACGGCCATTACGAATTCGTTGTCATGCCTTTTGGCCTAACCAATGCACCAGCAGTTTTCATGGACCTGATGAATCGGGTGTGTAAACCGTATCTCGACCGTTTCGTCATCGTGTTCATCGACGATGTCTTGATCTATTCCAAAACGAGAGCCGAACACGCGCAACATCTACGTTTGGTTCTCGAGTTACTCCAGGGGAACCAACTCTACGCCAAATTCTCCAAGTGCGAGTTTTGGTTGGGGGAGGTTCAGTTTCTGGGTCACATCGTAAATAATCAGGGTATTCACGTCGATCCTGCGAAGATTGAAGCTGTTAAGAGCTGGGTTACGCCTAAGAACCCGACTGAAGTCCGCTCTTTCCTCGGGCTAGCGGGCTATTATCGACGATTCATCGAAGGATTCTCGAAGATTGCTGTACCACATACCTCTCTCACTCATAAGGACCAACCTTTTGTCTGGGGAACCAAACAAGAGTCTGCCTTTCGAACCCTCAAACACATGCTTTGCAATGCTCCTGTTCTCACACTACCCGACGAAAACGATAATTTCATTGTCTATTGTGATGCTTCCAACCTTGGTCTCGGTTGTGTCTTAATGCAACGAGACAAGGTCATAGCTTACGCATCTCGTCAGCTCAAAATCCACGAGAAGAACTATACAACCCACGATCTCGAGCTAGGCGCAGTTGTTTTTGCATTAAAGATTTGGCGACACTACCTGTATGGTACAAGGTGTACGATCTTCACCGATCACAAGAGCCTACAACACATCTTTAATCAGAAGGAACTAAATATTCGTCAACGCCGATGGGTAGAACTTCTCAACGATTACGACTGTGAGATTCGTTATCACCCAGGCAAGGCAAATGTTGTTGCCGACGCACTTAGCAGACGGAGTTATCTGCTTAGCACTCGAAATGTTCAAGCCCAGCACAACCTCGAAGCTCTCATTCGCGACGCCCAGCACGCATGTTTCAATGAACGCACCTTGAAGAAAGAAAGAATCTACCACGATGGAGCCCAGCTTGTGAGCAAATCAAATGGGATATTCCACTTCTTAGACCGAATTTGGATTCCCAAGCGAACCAACCTGCGACAGATTATCATGGATGAAGCCCACAAATCCCGATACTCCATCCATCCCGGTGCTGACAAAATGTACCATGACCTTCGATATAGGTACTGGTGGCCGGGTATGAAACGGGATATCGCTCTCTACGTCGGAAAATGCCTAACCTGTGCTAGAATCAAGGCTGAACATCAAAGACCCTCTGGCTTGCTCGAACAACCTCCAATCCCCATGTGGAAGTGGGAGAGCATAGCTATGGATTTCGCAACCAAGCTTCCAACCACGTCATCAGGTCACGACAGCATTTGGGTTGTTATTGACCGTCTGACTAAATCAGCTCACTTTCTGCCAATACGAGAAGACTACAAGGTAGAACGATTAGCCCGAATCTACACCGACGAGATCATTTGTCAACATGGGACGCCTCATGACATCATCTCTGATCGTGATGCTCGGTTTACTTCACGATTGTGGGAAACATTTCAAACGGCACTCGGTACAACGCTTAATCTAAGTACTGCGTTCCACCCACAAACCGACGGTCAGACTGAAAGAACGATTCGTACTCTTGAAGACATGCTCCGTTCGTGTGTCCTAGACTTCGGTGGTAATTGGGACAGACACCTTTCGTTAGTCGAATTCTCGTATAACAACAGCTACCAGGCTAGCATCCAGATGGCACCTTTCGAGGCCTTATACGGAAGAAGATGTCGATCGCCTATTGTGTGGCACGAGATCGGTCACTCGCAACTAACCGGTCCGGAGCTGCTACAAGAGACGACAGACAAAATTTTCCAAATTCGAGACAACCTAGCGAAATCCGTGAATATGGCGTTGGTGACTACGTACTCCTAAAGGTATCACCTTGGAAGGGTGTAGTCCGATTCGGCAAGAAGGGGAAACTCGTGCCTCGATATGTTGGACCTTTTAAGATTTTGGAAAGGATCGGAAAAGTCGCCTACATAGTCGAATTACCGGAGGAACTTAGCAATGTCCATCCGACTTTCCACGTGTCAAACCTCCGAAAGTGCATCGCCGACCACGACTTACATGTTCCTCTAGATGATCTACAAGTGAACGAAACATTACACTTCGTGGAAAAGCCTGTTGAAATCATGGATCGCCAAACTAAGGAACTCAGGCGCTCTCGCATTCCTATTGTGAAAGTCCGATGGGAAGGCAAACGAGGCGCGGAGTTCACTTGGGAACTCGAAAGCGACATGAAGGCAAAGTACCCACAGTTGTTTAACAAAGGAGTAATATCCGGTTGAGAAAGGCAAGGTGGCATACTTGTAAATAAGAAAGTCTCCTTATATCCTTGGCCTATAAATAGAGCCCTTAGGGTTAGTTTTAGAGACTTTTGCTCATTTGATGGTTTAGGGAGATAATCTTAGAGAGAGAAAGTCTAGAGAAAGAAAGTTCTCTCTACGTGATTCCCGGCTTTGTATACGTCATCCTAATCAATAGAATCACGATTATTGAATACGTTTAATTTAGCGATTTTAAGAGAAAATGTGATGGATAAGAAAGATGAAGAAATTGCTCAAATCTGAGCAATCGATCTCCTGCTCAGATACCACTTGTAGAATCGGTTTTGACTCCGTTACGATTACGTTTAGTCACACACGTTCACGGATTCTGCACGTCGAACGTGTTGTTACGCAATCGAATCGGAGATAAATCCGGACCTACAATATTCAATTTTCTCCCAAACGGCTTCGAATTGAAATCTAAAACTTTATAGGCTTTTAGATTAGATGTTTTCGCACATCATATCCAAAAATCAGCGAATTTTAACCGTAAAATCCCGATTAACTTGACGATTTTCAATGGTCCGAACGAAGGACTCTCATATGTGATCCACGGTTAGTTACGGTTTCCAGCTTAATTTCGGGACGAAATTCCCTAAACAAGGGGAGGCTGTAACACCCCGTGTTTTCACGAGTGAAAGTCAAAGTCAAGGTCAAAGTCAACGATCGATTTCGCGCGACTTGACTCGTAGAAATGTTTCTATTTTATTTATATTATGTGGAGTAAATGTCGTACATTACAATAATCGAATCACGCTAACCGCATTTCAATCGACCTACGACTGTGAATGATAGGAAGTAACAATGCGATAAAGTTAATCAAGCTATGATAATCAAATCGATATCGAACCGTAACTCGAACTGTGTATTTTACTTGTTGCTTATACGTGTGTGTGTGCCTTACGTGTTACCTGTGCATGTTTATTTTATGTTGTGTTGTGTTGTGATAATCAAGCGAACTCAATCGAACTGGAAGTCTAACCCGAATGTCAACGAACCCGAACCCGAATTCCGAGTCGAACCCTATAAGAAGTAGTTGGGACTGAAAGTAATTTGACTAGGAAACCCTATCGAATCGCTCGCAAATCGAAACCGAAACAACATCGCGCCGAACACCCCAAAGCAGGCGGCATCCGCACGGATGGCCAGTCCGCACGGATTGCCAGTCCGCACGGATTGCCAGTCCGCACGGATTGCCAGTCCGCACGGATTGCCAGTCCGCACGGATTGCCAGTCCGCACGGATTGCCAGTCCGCACGGATGACCAGTCCGCGCGGATAGCCTACCCGGGTGCGTGCCATGCGCACGGCTCACCTCTTTCCCTTTTTGGCATCCTATAAATACACGAGTCACTCTCCACTTTTTCCACTTTTGGCAAGTGACGTCCGAACCACACGCATTCTTCACTTTTTCTCAGATTTCTCTCAATCCAGGTAAGATCTTGCACTAATTCTTGTACATCTTTGATCACTACACAATTCTACACATTTCCATCTTTCAAATCTTCACTTTTAACCACGAAATCATCCAGATTCGAGGTATTCCCGGGTGACGTCATCATGAAGTTCATAAGAACTTCAAGCTTGACCTCATTCCACCAAGAATATCCCAGATCTAAACGATTTCCACAAGATTTCACAACAATTCCACCTAGATCTAAACTTTTCTAAGGATAAAAGAGTTGAAAGAAATAAACCTAAGTTCTCTCCTTCTTTTACCCTTAAAACCGGTACGAATCAGATCGGTTCTAGTGTTCTACTCGTTAATAGTGATTCACTAGTTCTAGATCTGGAATCCTACCCACAGACAACTGATTTCGGGGATAACCGGGATGACTGTTCTGAGTCGCCGACAGGCCGAGTTAGGGTGGTTCCTGACCGGTCTAGTCACGCGGGTGAGAACACAACTCCAAGTGGTTGCCACGTAATCAGAACGTCTCGATAAACGACAACAGAAACCAAGTGTAGACGAACGGAACAACCAGACAGTTGTCCGCACGGACTAGCTGTCCGCACGGACAGGCTGTGCGCACGGATTACCATCCGCACGCACAGGTCATCCGGATGAGTTGTCACCCGGACAAGCTACCCTTGGGACCCACTTTCCAAACAAGGTTTGAGTGTCGACGAATGAGCAATCCGGACGGACAACCTCTGAATGGATTACTCTTCGGATCATGAGATACTAAGGCCTTAAAATAAATTCAAACAATGTTCATCCGCACGGCCAGGTCGTACGCACGGACAGGCTATCCGGATGGATTGCCTCTGCCCGAGCGTACAGACTGTCCGCACGGACTACCGTACGCACGGACTGTCGTTCGCGCGACTGGCTTGAAAGGTAGAAACACTTATGTGTTTTCTAAATGCTACAACGAAAACTCCAAAGCACAAGCCATCATACACAAACACATCTCAGGAAGAAATAATCCACTTGAACGTTTATCCACACAAACAACTTGTCCGTACGGATAAGTCATCCGCACGCACAACTAATCCGCACGGGTTGCCACCCGCATGGGTAGTCGCACGCACGGATAACTTATCCGGATGGATCACCATCCGCACGCATCACCATCCGCACGGATAGGTCATGCGCATGGATGACTTCTACTCACGGATAACTGATCCGTACGATCAGTCATCCTACCCACTCTCACTTGTACTGTTTTACGTACCCCTTATCGTTACGTTATCAAATCTATTCAGGCTAACCGTACTCGCTGTAAAGCGCTCCCTTCAATCCACAATCGCTGTGAGTATACTCGAACCCTTTTTGCTTTAGCACTCTTGGGTGTTACATACGTTACAACTATTCAAACTACAACTATCACACTACTCAAGCTATTTTAACGCTTAGCCATTAATGCATGGTATACGTGGCTTATGAATGCTTGTTTGTTATGTTTACACATGGAATGTTGTCTACCTGCCTTAGCAACGATAGTACTATAGTTTGGACTCAGCACCCGTTCACACGGGGGTTGTTAAGGATCTTTTACTTGCATGGATTACGGTGGTAGTCATGTATTGCGAACTGCCTCGGGCAGTCAACCCGCAGTCATTGGTATCGATGGATCTATGTCGATAACTAACGTGCTTCATTTCACTATGTGTACGTGCTGGTTATGCATAAACGAATTCGAACTCTATATGCTATTATCAAACTTGTATGCTCACCTTTACATTTTATGTATTGAATTTATTTTAACGTATGTGACAGGTGCTTAGGACGCATATGTGGTAGGGAATGGAAGCTAGAATAAAGCTTTAGAGCCCAACAAATAGTTGTCTGTAGATAACTTATTAGGGGTCTCTAGAAGCAGATAAACAATTGCTACTTAATTAAATCTGAGTTGTCGGAACAGAATATTTGTTTTGATGTTGTCTGTAATAACTTGTTGACTATTTATGTTACGGTATGGGACGTAATGCTTTAATGAAATGGTGATGATAGTTGTTATGGAAACTTCTGGACAATATGTTTCGCTCAGTGCCACGCCCCGATGATTCCGCCATCGGTTGGGGTGTGACACCTACCCTTTGGGGGGTTGTCAAGGTTGATAGTGATCAGCAGGAGGCGAAGGAATGCTACTCATCCTCAATGAAATCCTCAACCAAGCCCAATCCAGCATAGCAATTAAAGATGCGGGCCCGGGATATCGTGGAGGCTTCAGAGCAGGATATGATCAGGATAATCCTGATGTCTCGGTGCTCGTAGGAACCAACAATTAACTAACCTTTTTAAGTGCAGGATGTCGACATTTTCATGGAAGCATAAGGATATGACAGGCATATCCAAAGCCGTTATTACTCACAAGCTTGGAATTGACAGGTCGTTCAAGCCCGTTCAGCAAAAAAGAAGGAAGTTTTCTCCTGAACGAAATATAATCATCCAAGAGGAAGTTGAAAGATTGTTAAAGTCCAAAATGATCAGTGAAGTCAAGTTTCCGAGATGGCTGGCAAATGTGGTCATAGTACAGAAGAAAAATGGGAAATGGAGGGTCTGTGTAGATTACACAGACTTGAATAAGGCTTGTCCTAAAGACCCATTCCCTCTTCCTCATATCGATGCAATGGTGGATGCTACTGCTGGGCATGAGATGTTAACGTTCATGGACGCATCCTCAGGATTTCAGCAGATTCAAATGGAACCTTCGGACCAGGAGGATACTGCCTTCATGACACCAACAGGTATTTATTGCTATACTGCTATGCCTTTCGGTTTGAAAAATGCAGGTGCAACATACTAGAGATTGGTGAATATGATGTTCAAAGATAAGCTTGGGGACACCATGGAGGTATATATTGATGATATGGTGGTGAAATCTAGAAAGGCTGAGGATCACCTCCAGGATATCAAGGGAGCATTTGATATCCTGGATCAATACAATATGAAGCTAAATCCTGCTAAGTGCCATTTCGGAGTGGGAGCAGGAAAGTTTCTAGGATATATGGTGACTAAAAGAGGAATAGAGGCAAGCCCGGAACAGATTAAAGCCATCCTGGATATCAAATCACCTTCAAATATGAAGGATGTTCAACGACTAACAGGCCGAGTAGCAGCGTTGAACAGATTTATTTCAAGATCCTCGGAAAAATGCAAGGAATTTTATGATATCCTCAAAAAGAACAAGAAGTTCGAATGGGAAGCAAAGCATGAAGCAGCCTTGCAGGATTTGAAGCGATATCTCTCAACTGCACCTCTATTGATGAAGCCTGAAAATGGTGAACCACTATCCCTATACCTCACTGTATCAGGGAATGCTGTAAGTGCCATTCTTATAAAGGACCATGAAGGTCAGCAATATCCTGTCTATTATGTTAGTAAAAGTCTATTAGATGCTGAAACTAGATATTCTCATTTAGAAAAGTTGATACTAGCATTAGTTATGGCATCAACAAAACTTAGACATTATTTTGAGACGCATAGGATTCATGTTAGAACCAATTATCATGTTAAAAATGTGCTTAGGAAACCCGAGATGTCAGGTAGGATGGCCAAGTGGTCAGTGAAATTGAGTGCTTATGACTTAGTATATGAACCTAGAAATGCCATAAAGTCTCAGGCTTTAGCTGACTTTGTGGCTGATTTTAGTAGTGACATTCAGAACGAAGTAGATTTAGAAGTACAACAGCTAGGAGAAAACTTAGAATGCTGGACATTATATACTGATGGTGCATCTAAAGTAAGAGGTGTAGGTTTAGGTATACTACTAAAATCGCCACAGGGGGACATATTACCCCAGGCTATTAGGTGTGAATTTCCTGCTACTAATAATGAGGCAGAATATGAGGCTTTAATTGCAGGATTAGAGTTGGCTAAAAATATGAATATTAAAAATTTGCAAGTATATGTTGACTCCTTGTTAATCACTAATCATTTTAATGGATCCTATGCAGTTAAGGGAGAGAAGTTAATTGAGTATCTCGAAATTCTCAAAAAATTAGCAGGATATTTCGATATATTTACACTTAAACAGGTACCAAGAGAAGATAATGCTGAAGCTGATGCCTTGGAAAATCTGGGATCATCGGTCAGGATACCGGAAGGAACCCGGATACCAATATTACATATCCTATATCCTGCGACGAATCCTCAGGATAAGGAAGTAATAAGTGTTCAGGATCCTGATGATGACTATCTTGAGGAGGATCCTAAGTCCTGGACAGCTCCAATCATGAGATATCTAAAGGAAGGATACATCCCAAAGAATGAGAATCCTAAAGCCTTTAGGATGAAGGTATCACGATTCACTATTATAAATGATGTTTTGTATAAGAAATCTCTTGCAGGACCATATCTGAGGTGCTTGGAGGATCCTGAAACCAAAGAAGTACTTCAGGATATACACGAAGGGGATTGTGGTAACCATACTGGGGGCAGGTCATTATTCTCAAAAGTATTAAGGACAGGATATTATTGGCCGACAATGAGGAGAGATGCCACAGAATATGTTCGAAGATGTGACGCCTGTCAAAGACATAGTAACATACTACATCAGCCTGCTGAACCATTGTATCCTATTGTTTCCCCTTGGCCATTTATGAAGTGGGGTATGGATATAGTGGGAAAGCTTCCAAAGGCTCCAGGAGGAAAGGTTTTTATGTTAGCAATGGCGGATTATTTCTCCAAGTGGGTTGAAGCAGAAGCATTTGTTCAAGTTAGAGATCAGGAAGTGGTATCCTTCATAAAAAGGAATATCCTGACTAGGTTTGGAATACCAGCTGAAATAATTTGTGACAACGGATCTCAATTTATAAGTAAAAGGACTACTGACTTCTGCAAGAGTTGGGGAATCAAAATGATTACATCCACCCCGGTACATCCTCAAGCAAACGAACAAGCTGAATCCTCAAACAAGATAATTGTCAACAACTTGAAGAAGAGATTAGGGCCCAAGAAAGGAAGATGGGCAGAAGAATTACCCTTTTTTGTGGGCTGATAGAACGACGGTAAAAAATGCAACTGGTCAAACCCCGTTTTCTTTATATTTGGAGCAGAAGCAGTGATCCCGACAGAAATGGTGATACCCACAGCAAGATCCAGCCTCAGGAATCCGGAACAGAATCCTGAAGTCCTATGCCAGGAGTTGGATACTATCGATGAGACAAGAGATGCAGCAAAGTTAAGGATGGCAGCGTATCAACAAAGGATATCCAGAGCATATAACAAGAATATAAGGACCAAAAGGTTCAAAGTTGGTGACTGGGTGTTAAGAAAGGCTTTTCAAAATACTACTAATCCTGCTGATGGAAAGCTGGCTCCAAAATGGGAAGGACCATATGAGGTTGAATCAGAATCAGGAAAAGGTGCATACCGACTCAAGAATATGGAGGGGGATATGCTGCCGAGATCTTGGAATGCTATACACCTTAAGCTTTATTTCAAGTGAGTTTAGAATTTAATTTCTAACTCAGGATGGTATGAATTCTATCTCTTTTAAATATGTTTGGTTTAATTTACTCTTTGAAACCCAATACTGACTTAAGCATCGGAGGGTTTGAAGATGTTTTGCAGTATATGCTTCGGGGTATAGCTCCGGGATACACACTCAGGATACTTCGGAAGATTAGAGGATTGGCCCCCTTTCTCTCGTATAAGGGATACTGATCCCTTCACAGGTTTAAAGGTATTCACCTTTCTTCCGAATTGGGTTTAAACACCCCGCCTGGAGCGCAAGTTATTCGGGAATAGTTCAAGGTGGTGGGACCAGTCCATGTAAAAGTGGCTGACAATTTCATTACTGTTGGCTATGTCCTGAATCCTAAAGGTATATGAGATTGATCACCCTCTCTCACGAAAGGGTATTTTCATACTCTCTAAGGTTTAAAGGTTTTCACCTTTCTAAGTCTTGGAGTTTATACACTCCCGCCTGTAGCGCACGAAAATTTGGGATTTCCCCCAGAATACAAGGGATTTATCTCCAGTACATTCTTGGGTTTTACCCCTGTAACATGAAAAATTGTCTACACAATTGGAACTGATATCCAGAAGATTTCTAAGTATTTGAAGACATTGTACACAGGGGACATTCCTACTGAGGCAATGGTGTAAAGCTCAAAGGATAAGGCTCGGACCTAATACACTAAGTGTCTCAGACAGTGGACATCTTCATTGGAAGAGTTGCAAAGGGATTGAAGTTTGAGAATAGGGTTATACCCTATTCCTGGTATGATCTTTCCTTTGTAAACGTTATTTAAGTTTTTGACAATACTATGTTTGGCAACAGGTTAAACATCCTGATTAGGATAAATTCTCGGGATATATTCTCAAAATATATTTTCAAAATACTTTTCAGGATATTTGATTAAAATATTTGAAACTGATACTAGTTTGAAACTTTGATCAAACAAGTATTGTCAAAACAGGTTTTGGAAAGTGGACTGTCTTTCCTATGAAGATTGATTGAATTTTTAGAAGTTTTATTTAAAGTTTTCGTAATATATCACTGAGTATATTTTGCAAAACTAAGGTCTGTAATAAGAGAGACAGAAAGTAATAGCAAAAAAAATGAAAGATGAAATTATTTGAAATAAATGGTACTAGTTGATAACCGAAGGCTTCATCCTGAAACCCAGGACCCATCCACCTTCGGTTATCAAATTGTTTTGATGCGGAAATAAAAATTGTTCATAAGACATAAAATTGTTCAAACAAAAGGAAATAAGTTTTAGGGGGCAGCGCCTTCTTCGTTCGTGGTAATTTCAGCAGCATTCGTCTCGGGATCCGCCTCAGCATTCCTCTTGGCATCAGAGGCATTTTCAACTGCTTTGGAAGATCCTTCGGCAGCTGGTTTGGAAGAAGTGCCGCTGAGGTTCTTTAGCTTTGTTTCCCAGGCACCGACGTCCCAAGAAGGGCATTCAAAGCCTAGTGCTTTGGCTTCATGGGCCATTTTCAACCTGGCCTGGAGGAGAGAAGTAACGACGGAACTCTTAAGGCTTTCCCGGTAGCTGACCATATCCCGTTCATGTTGTGCATGGGCAGTGTCAAGATCAGCTTGGGCTTGGAGAGTAGCTTTGTTGAGAGCATTCTGATGTTCTTGAGTCATAGCCTTGAACTCCTCCTCGTAATGACGAGATTTAGCGGCTGCAATCATGCCTTGGTCGGAGATCGTGACTTCAGCTTTCATTAACTTGGATTCAAGCGTCTTGTTAAGCCCGCGGGATTCTTGATACAGATGAACCAGGCGTTCAAGACCCTGCAAAAATAAGAAGAAAGGTATTGATTTCGATAAATCCATGTGAATGGAATAAGCTGTAGGATATGGTTTGAGAATACTAACCTGGTTGAGAAAGGAGGTCATAAACCTACTTGCTTCGATGAACCCATAATTCTCATAGGGAAATGTGTCAGAAATAACGGGGGAATCGGGTTCTTTCCTTTTACGGGAGCTTGAACTCCGGGGCTTGGTAGCTGGCGAAGGTTTGGTAATGACAATGGCTTTGGAACCACTGGGTTTGGATGAGGCTGTGGCCTTGGGACTTGGCTCCTTCTTAATTTGAACCTGATCAGAATAGCTGTCCAACTCGTTGAGGTCAAAAACTTCAGGGATCTTAGCTGGTGCTGCATAAAGGGAAAAATTCTACATCTTTATTACTCTTCATTTTATTATATTGTGTTAACTAATTATTTTGAGAGTAATCCTTACCAGACATTTCAGATGAGGAGTATTGACTGGAACTCGGGATATGTGTGGTAAAACTCCTGTCTATTGCAGGTAGTTGGTAAACAGTCTTGATTCTTTTCTCTGATTCCGCAGTAGGGGGAGCTACTTCCTTGAAATTTAATGTAAAGGAATCAAAAAGAAGGATATTAGCAAAAGATAAAAATCTAAAGGTACATGGGAGTATTCATAACCCTACCGGTGGTTAACCACTCCACCGGAAGGCTAGCACCCTCAGCAATGGAGTCTCGTTTGACGAAAAAGAACTTTTGTTGCCATCCATCTTCGTTTTTGGTGGCTTTAAGAATAAGGGGTTTGTTGGAAGTCGAAAAAAGCAAAAAACGGCTAGAACCATGAGATCGAAGGCGGTAAGCGATGGGCAGATCTTCAATACAAAGGTCAGAACAGTGAAGGTTTTTAATTTGGTTTAGAACAATTAATACCCTCCAGACCATGGGCATGGTCTGAGCAAAAGAAATACCTGTGGTCCGGAAAAATTGCATCATAAATTCAGGAAAAGGGTATCGGAGACCTAGTGAGAAAGGGTATGCTGGAAAGCAAATCCAATCAGTAGAAGAAATATCCGATCGAATTGACCGATCGAATGGTCTAAAGACAGTGTTATTTGGGAAAGCACCGGAAGCTCTCAAAGCCGCAATGTCTGCGTTATCAAAGGCACAGACTTCCTTCTCAGGATTTTTGAGAAGATTCTGCTTAATAAAGATCTCGGATGATTCACCGGTTTGGGAATGAGTTCTGGCGGCCATTGCAGGTGAAGAAAGAAAAATTGATAAAAGATAAACGAGAAGTAGGGAATTACCTGGAGACTTGGTTGGAGATATTTGCTTTTCAAACAAGAAGAGGGAAGATATAGGAGCATTGTGGATCTCCATCGAGTTAAAAGTGCGTCGGAAGTTATGATGTGATCTTGACCGTCGTCTCGATTTAATTGCCTTAATTTACGAGATAAAACTTTTAAAATATATCCGTTGGATTGGTATACCAACAGATATATTTGGGGACAATTGTTATGGGTCATTTTCTGAGCGTATATATCTTGACTAATATTCCGCTTTTAATTGTTTATTTGTGACCAGGATACTGGACTGGGATATTGCTAACATCCTGAGCGATATCCTGAGGTTGATTGAATTAACCACGTGCAGGTTAAAGGCTGGGGGTTACTAACGGTCAGATGGACTTCTTCTCCTCAAGACTCGGGCGTATTTGTTATGGGAGAGACGTTGAACCCGAAAGACCAGGTCTACAACGTTCGAGTGGGGAATATTCGCCGGATCCCGGTTTATTAGGATAGTTTGTTACACTTCTTTGACTATAAATAGATGAGGGCGGATCAGATTAAGGCACGCAACTTTCACTCTTTCAAACACTTTTGCTCTAGCTCACTGCAAACACTACACACAACACTTGTATTCGAATTACATTGTAACACGTAGTTGATCCGCACCACATCCTGCACTGTATCCTGATATTTGAAGTAATAGAAGAACAAGGCAGCTGCGATTGTCAGCTCCCGAGGTTTTGTGCCGGCGATCTAGATTGATCAAGGGCTTTCCTCGTATATCTCGTGTCACACCCTTTACTTTTTGCTCATAGTTTGATCGTAGATACAGCTCAATATCCTGAGCCGTATCATGGAAACTGTTTTTGCAAACAACTTAATCAGCATATTTTCAACACACTTTCTTAGCACACTACCTCACTTAACTAATTTGATCACTTAATTGCTTCGGTAATTTTTGACCAAAACAAATATAATATTTAAATATTTTTAATTTAAATTTAAAATTTATCAATAAATTATTGATGCCCTCATTGAATGACATGTGTCCCAAATGAGGTTTCTTTTATTATATATTATAGATTACATTTATGCAAAATAAAAAAACAAAGTAAAATATTATAATATAAGTAAATAGTACATCAATGTTCACTTTTAAAAAATAAATTATATCTATGCAACCCGTGTATTACACTGGGTTTTAACCTAGTTTAAAATAAAATAAAAGTGGTCAGAATACTGTTTATAACATTTAAACTTTTTACTGTTAATTTTCATATAATTTTAAGGATATGAATAACATTTAAAGGAATTTGATTTATAAATCTTTTAACTCCAATCTTATTTCCCCCAATTATTTAGGGATATATTACATATACTAACCTGAAGTCTAGAGTAAATCTTAAAGAACTTAGACTGTCTTCAACGTTGGAAAAAATGGAGATCCGTCCCTCCCTTGGTGGCTTAAGATGATGTGGTGGAAGGAGAAGAGATAAAAGGGTGGTTGCGAGAGGGGAAATGGGACCCACTGGTCTGGCGCCTGTTGCATAGGAGGGGGAGAAGGGCTGGCAGTTTGAGAAGGCACCGGGCAGGGGATAAGGAGAAAGTAACATAAATATATTCGTAAGCAACTCTTAAATTAATGTATCGACGACATTCAAAATTTTCATGTCCGTTTACTTAACTATTTGAATAAAACAGAAACAAGGACCTTCAAAATTTTCATGTACTTCACACATTAATTATTAATTTATAGTTTCGTTGGGATCAATACATTTATATTGGGATTTCTATTATTTTGTCGTTTGGGGTCTAATTTTGTACTGATCCCATGTTGGAACCGGTAAAATTATTAATTTTATCCAGTATTAAATTATAGAGGTTCCGATTATTTAATAACAATAAACTACGTAAATGCTTACATCATTATTTTTAAGTTCTTCTAGAAGATATATTGTGCATTAATTATTCATAGATTTCTATTATTTTGTCGTTTGGGGTCTAATTTTGTACTGATCCCATGTTGGAACCGGTAAAATTATTAATTTTATCCAGTATTAAATTATAGAGGTTCCGATTATTTAATAACAATAAACTACGTAAATGCTTACATCATTATTTTTAAGTTCTTCTAGAAGATAGATTGTGCATTAATTATTCATACTCTCCGGAGTTTAAATTTTCTAGAAGAAAACTTATCTAATAAAAGAAAGCAGATTATATCTTGGAATGAGGCATTCCACCAAATCGTCAGATTTGACAACGTTATACAAAGCGGGACATCATTTTCCATATTTGTTTTTTCTTTCCTCGTGCTCGGTGGCGGTCAGGATGTGGTCCTTAGTCAGAAGCTGGTGCAATACTCCTTCTTTCTTGGTGTTCTCCTTTAGAGATCTTCTGGAGTGGCACAATTTCTCGGGGCTTTCGGGTGGCGCTAAAGAGGCGTTCGAAGGTATTATCATCGTCGCTTGTTGGTGTATTTGGAAAGCAAGGAATGAAGCGAGATTCTCCAGCAAATCGGTCAGAGTAGAAAACATCTTTAGGGGTCAGAGTAGAAAACATCTTTAGCCAAGTTAAAGCTGTTAGTTTTCTTTGGTTCGTTAATAGATCGCGTAATAAAGATGTTACTTTGGATGATTGGTGTAAATTTGTGAATATGTAGTTTTGGTAGGGTTGTCGGTCTGCCCGGGTTGTGGGTAGGCTGGTTTTGTTGTGGTTAATGAAATTCACCGTTCAAAAAAAAAAACTACCTAGCTACGTAGACTGGGGTAGCCTACTTGATCACGTAGACTAGGGGTAGTGAAGGGGTATCCGGGGCCGGCTCAACCGTTTTAGAGGTCTAAAACAAACTAGAAATCTGAGACCTACTAAAGGAGATTCTTTTTGCTGGGCTTGTAGCAATTAGATTTTGGGCTTTGTATTTAAAAATAACAAACGAGAAAAACAGTTTAACAATGTCTCGAACCCATGCCTTAACTGTAAATAGAGAGGAAGTTTACCGCTCAATCAACATACAATTTTATGTTTAACCGCCCTAATTTAAACATATATACAAAAACTTGCGGTTTTTTTTAACTTTGGGGCCTTTCTTAAATGGTGGCCCAAACCCTTGCTTGGGTTTACTTACCTTTTGGCCGAACCTGGGGTATGGTCTCAAATCTCGCATCAGGCTTGGGCGGGAGTGACCATCACCCGGCTTATTGTCCCAACCGACAAAGAACTTGCATCTGTTCGTGCGGGCACGCGCAAACCCGGTTTGGTCTCCCACTCAGGGAAAGATGAGAATCTCACCTTGTGTATGAAAATGGTTGTTTTCGGAAACATACACGTAATGCGGTGATTGCTACTAAAGATGATAGTAGTTACTACATTCATTTTCTGTCAAACACATTTCCATGCTACAGTCATGTGTGGGCGCGCGCAAGACTGCGAAGGAAGTGCAGAGTGATGTACAAATGTGTTGACCTATATATACACAATTTACCGCACGTGGCGAGGTTGCGCAAGCGCGCATCCTATTGTTATACAAGTGGAACTCTCACTTTGACTTCTGTGACCAACCGGCAAGTGGTATGCCTAGGCACTGACAATAGCGGTCAGCTGACCGTCCAATACGCAGCTGCCCAGCCCACTTGCATAAAAGCTAATGGACAGACTGACAACCCCAGCAGGTCACGCGGCGGGTGTTCCTTCATGCAATTGGTACAACCGGACACGTGGCGACACCTCCGCATGCGCCTAACACTCCCGTGACCTACGCTCCTGTCAAGTCTACAAAAGGCTGCAAGTTCTTAGTCAGGCGCTAGGCCCATCAAGCGGCCCATTAGCCCAACTCCTTCACTCTTCGGCTATAAATACCCACTTCCAACCAGGTTTGAGGTAATGCTAATCTGCTCGCTCATAATTACTACTTAACACTTATCTTGCTTCCAAAGCAAATACTTATTCTCACGCCGGAGATCGTAACAAGGAGCAACCCCTACCCCATTCTCCTTGTTACGAGTCACGGTGTGTTTCACTGTGCAGCTGACAGATTAGAAGACGACCCAGCCCTCGACCGAGGAAAGGAGGGATTAGTCCTACTTGACGAGACTCGACCCGTGGACTAACCTCTCGGTTAACCAATGTTTCTTCATTGGCGCCCACCGCTACTTCTATTAGCACACTCCTCTCTTCTTCACAACGATCATGTCTGATCAACAAAACTTTACCAATATGGAACGGGAACCCTTTAACCCGGAAACTGTCGGACAAACTGGGAACACTCCTCCCCAGCCAGCCTATAGGCCATGTCGGCCCATCTACACAAATGGGAAACATCTCGGCGAATATGCCGAAGATCCCCCATTTCGCACCCACCATACCAGCAGGGGTCGATCCCCACTCTTGGTTTCTACACCAACAAGCTGCTTTAAGTGCAGCCTATGCACATATCTGCGTGGGCACACAGCAGACTGTGAGCCAATTACACTCGCGCCTCGTATTCTTCAATACGAGGTGCAACATCATCAACACCCCGCGTCTAGGGACAGACGCAAACAGCATGCTGACTCATATATGAGTCAACATACATTAAACGAAAGGGATTCAACCTATGGATCCCGGGCTAGGGCCTCCGCACGCCAAAGGCTAGGGTCACCCAGACAACAACAACGAGAATCGATCGTTCGTCGCCGGTCCGGTATACAAAGCCGTCTTGGGCCACACCCCAACGATGACATCAATAATAGAACCGACCATGACGACCACATGTACTGCGGGGAGTGCCACACCGCCTTCAACCGGTCAGATGACCGAGATGAATAGACCCTTGTGCAGCCCCGTACAACCTATGATCGTGCTGCGAAGCACGATAACAGATCGGTCTACAAACCGAAATCTGCCATAGGTAATTCCGAATTTATAAGGGAAATTGCCTTGGCACCACTAACGTGGTCCAAACTTCCACCTAGTATAGGCAAATACAATGGGTTGTCAGACCCTGATGACCACATTTACGTATTTACCAGCACCGGCCTTGTTGGCGGCTAGACGCAACCTTTATGGTGCCACCTATTTGTTCAAACCCTTACAGGAACCGCAAGGGCCTGGTTTGATAGCTTACCAGTGGGCTCACTAGCCTCATTTGAATATTTGCAAAAGAAATTTCTTGCTCATTTTAGCCAATAAAGACGACACGCCCATGATACTTCGGATGTTAGGAACATCTGGCGCGGGAATAATGAAGCCCTAGAAGCCTTGATAACCCGTTTTAATAAAGAGTGCCTCGGAATTGGAGAGGTACCAGATGCGCTCGCACGCACACATTTTATCAAAGCTGTAAAGAATGACGAAATGATCAAGACAATCTCCGGTAAGGAAGGCTTACCTAAAAAATGGGATGACGTAATGACGACAGTCAAAACGTCTGTCCAAACTGAGCGTTCCTTACGGCCAAGCAAGGACAAAGATCGCACTTCTCTTACAGAAGTGCAATCTTCTCGTCAAGAACCATCCCACCGCAACAACAACAACAACGGGCGCAATAAAAACTAGTGGACCCGCGACCACGAGTCTAGATCGTATGATCAGCATTGGTCCCAAGCAGACGCCAGATCAACGATCAACACCCAGCAGGACTATAGGGCACCCAAAAAAGAGAATCATGACCGGCAATGGACCGAACTGGCTAAATCGCCTAGAGACGTTCTTCTCACCGAATAATGTAATTTCAAACCCGTTGCCGCAATGAAGAGCAAGAGAGGTCAACACCTCAACTTGTATTGTGGCTACCACAAAGATAGTGGTCATACTCCCAACAACTGTATCAGTCTTTGGCAGGAGATTGAAAAAGCCCTCAAGAATGGAAAGCTACAACATTTGTTGCCGTATGCGCATAAGGAGACCAAGCGCGTTACTCGCAAAGACGAGGGCCCTTCTGACAACAAAAAAAATGAAGTAACTGAGCACCCACATGATCAGTGAGGGGCACAGGCAACCAAGGAAGACAGTTAAGCGGGGAAGGATGACTAGCGCGATGAGCAAGTCGTCTTCCCCCGTGTACAAGGCGGACCGCGCGACAAGTGCACCGTCATAATCACCGGCTGTTTAGGACATTACTACACCGAATACGTCTTCGTAGACCTGGGCTGCACCTCCGATATCATCTGTGAGCAATGCTTCAACCAATTTGATCAGAAGGATAAAGACAGGTTGCAGCCGGTGGATTATCCTTTGGCCGGTTTCGCAGGGGAAATAGTGTTCCCCCTGGGCCAAATCACTTTTCCGGTGAGGCTTACCGACAGTAGGCACACGCGGACGGAGGATGTAAACTTTATGGTTTTACAACACACCTCCAGATATGACGTGCTTCTCGACAAAGAAGCAAAAGGCGTTTTCAACCTGATAACGTCCACTCCCCACTCCGCAATCGGCTTCCCAATAGAAACGAGAATTGCGATCGTATATGCACGCCGAGAAGTCATGTCAACGGAGGTGTTGCGTCCGACAAAGACCACAAGGCTAACCCCCATAACAGAACCAGAAAAATGGGTTCTTCACTGATAGTCCCGTAACGATCCCGTTTCAGTTTCGGTTCAGTAAATAATAGTGAGACGGGTGATTTGTGAACCAAGAACAAACAAATAGTCAATAAAAAGATAGATAAACAGAAGATTGAAAGAAAGATCTTTTCATTGATTGTGAATAACAAATACACGATAATCATCCACCCCGGGTGAGCTCCCCCGAGGTGTCAGCTCACAAAATGCACACCTACAAATGATGTGAACTCCACTATTTAAAGACCCTGAGCCTTGTCCTCCAAGCAAGCCACCTCTTGCTTGGAAAACCACCTAAAGATGCCCAACAAAATACAAACCATATAAACTAAACTCGCTACATCATACGAACAATAATATCGCTAATAAGGTCACCATAATTGATAACATCATTCTCTAATTTGACCCAACAATATTCCCCCGAGAATGATGCTATCAGTTCTTCAAATGATCTTTGCAAAATCAATCTGACATCATCTTCGAATCTTCACAAATCGGCTAAATATCCAAAATCTTCATTGTCGTTTTCCTCCGCAAATGTAGACCCTCATATATCTTGTCAATCAAAGCTCCGTATCTTATTAAAGATAAAATTGCAATAGGCATGTGATAGGGTTCAAACTTCAGGGTCTGTTTGGTATGGGGTAATGGAATGCAAGGGAGAATGGAATGGATGAGGTAATGGAATGGACGGGGTAATGGAATGGATCATTACCATTCCATGTCTTGTTTGGTTGCCATGTGAGAATGGAATGAAGCATTACTTTTTGTTGTTTGGTATGCGAGAAAAGACGAAGGAATGAAATCGGATGGCGGTGGTCAACGATGGATGGTGATGGTAGGTGGTGGTGATAGGTGGCAGGTGTAGCGGCGGCAGCGGTGGTTGGTGGAGACGGCGGCAGGTGGTGACAGCGGTGGTGGTGGGTGACCGCGGTGGTCGGAGGTGGTAGCGGCGGTGACGGTGGTCGCAAGTGGTAGCGGCGGTGGCGGTGGGTGGTGGCGGAGGTTGGTGGCGACGACGGCGGTGATCGAAGGTGGCAGCGGCGATGATCAAAGGTGGGTGGTGGCAGTGATCGGAGGTGGCAGCAGCGATGGTGGGTGGCGGCGATGGCGGTGGCAGGGAGGGAGGCGGATGGCAGCGGTGAGAGGTGGCGGCGGGTGGCGGCAGAAGTGGGTGACGGCAACGGATGACAGTGGTGGTGGGTGGGTTTAGGGTTTAGGTGGCGGTGATCGGAGGTGGCAGCGGCGACGGTGGGTGGCGGCGATGGCGGTGGCAGGGACGGAGGTGGGTGGCGGCGGTGGGAGGTGGCGGCGGTTGGCGGTAGAAGTGGGTGACGGTGACGGATGACGGTGGTGGTGGGTGGTGGCAACGGTGGTGGGTTGTGGTGTTGTTAATGAAGGGTGAAGAGGGAATGGAATGGAAAAAAAATAGGGGGGATGGATGGAATGATTTTGAGGGAATGGAATGCATTTTGGAATGGACGATTCCATTCCATTGACCAACCAAACACTCTTTTCTTCATTCCTTCGCAATGGTCCATTCCACCTCTTATTCCTGCATACCAAACGCTACCTCAATGATAAAAAAATAAATAATTAGCTTCCTTGTGAGGATCTTCAATTCTTTCAGATTGCATTGAGCTCCTGATCCACCGCTAAAGTCACGCAATACCATAAAAATCAACGACCGAAAATATATCATAAAATCCCTGGCCCGGTCTTTTTCGTGACCCTCAAAAAATGTATAACAAATTCTGGCCAATAAAAATAATCTTGTACTCCCGGCCCAATCAAATCTCAGCCCAAAACTGCATCAAATATCTAGGCCCACAAATGAACTTCTAAGACCCGACCCAACACAAATAAATTGTATAATTAAGCTCCTGATCCATTTTCAAACCAATCTAATTTTCCAAAAAACGAGCAAACCAATCTAAATTTCTCACTCCATAGAATCCAATAGCAAACCACTCGAACAAAGCCCAAAAATAATATTAAACCATGCACGATGTCCCAAATACAATTGTAATAATCCAAGCCAATAGAATTATTTAGTCCATACCTGAGAGCTGTAGATATCCATACTAAACAAACCAACAAGCCGAAGAAATTCATTATAAAATTATGGGACCCCATAATAGTCCATACTATACGTGACCCATAAATGCTTAAAGACAATCCAATATTGTAGCCCAATAGTCAAATTAGGCCCAACATTTAGACCTCCTAGTGGCTGAATATGGAGTAAACAAATTATGGAGTAAAGTAGGTGCACTTGTGCACTTCAAAAAATAATTGCCGCAAGTAGCCCAATAGTCAAATTAGGCCCAACATTTAGACCTCCTAGCGGCTGAATATGGAGTAAACAAATTATGGAGTAAAGTAGGTGCACTTGTGCACTTCAAAAAATAATTGCCGCAACAGATAAATATCCCCAACTTTCTTGGAACATATTAAAAAAAATCATTACGTAATCATTTATGGCCCAACTTGCACTAAGGACCAAGCACCTATCAAAACCCTAGCCGCAAACATCATTTTCCAGTCGACTTCACTGGAAAACAGATTTCGATTCCGACATCAACCTTCACCATACATTATCCTTATGCCGCCAGAAACTAAAATGACCCCACCATGATCTGCCTTGACTCCACCGTAAATGACCGCCATACATCATCGGAAACCATGCTCCGCCACTTCTTGATGACACCCAACGTTGGCAGCCAAATACTATCCGACAGTAAATCCGGCCTTTAATAAAGAACCGGTAAAATCCGTCGGACTCTATCATGAACCAGATCCTTCAAACACCTGACACCGAAAAATCTTCCTTTCGCCTGAGTTTATAACCCCCGAAACATGCCGGCGTCATCTTCATTATGTCTCTCTCTCTACGACGAACAACAACAACAATAGAATCCATCTACCAACATCAGACATAGCAGCGCTACCTTATACCACCACCATAATCTTCCTTAAACCAAAGTCATCGGAACGAAGCCAGAAACCCAGCGCCACCGTCAGAGCGAGTGTCACACCCCTTTCTTAGGCGGAAGCACGAGGTGTGGTCATGAAAGGTTCTCATTGCATACGAATGGTAAACATACTACATGCTCGTAAAAATAACTTCAAATGCCAAACATTACATAACTGAAAACGTGGTTTAAGTGTTTACATCACAAGACAACATATTGTCTGAAAAGTTTACAACTTTATTCAACGATAAACATAAACAACATCCAAGAGCAAGAGTATGACCGCGCGCACATCCACTTTAGTTACCTGAAATACATGTGAGTTTTTGGAAAATCGTCAACATAATGTTGGTGTGAATTCATGCAGTTTTTGTATTGAACGTTTGTATACTTTGTATGAAAACATGGTATGTAATTTATATAAATCAAGTATTCCTGTATGTATCGAGATTGTTAATGGGTTGCAAGGCCATTAACATGTGACACGACATAGGAAGCATCCAAACCATAGGCATTTTTCTATTTGTCGATTCACGACTGAGACATAAAAGCACTACTTGGTACTAGTTTTCACCAAGAGTGTGGCTGCCCGAAAACCCATTAGATCTAACCTTTTGTTCAGCGGTCTTAGTATGTACATGATTAATGATGCTTCTGGTACCCTATTCGTGACACGATTTCAAGTATCATTTCTTTGTCTTGTATCCATCATACCATAACACATGTATTTTCCCCAAGTTTAAAAAGTATGTAAAAGATTAAAAGTGGGGACATAATCTCACTTTTCTGTAAACATTTAGTAACATGTACTTCACCCCCGAAGTTATAAAACTGAAAACAGTTAAAAGAAAAGGGGGAGCATGAACTCACAACTTTGCGTTTCTTGCGCCGTAAACTTCACCGGGTTTGTCTATATAGCGTCGTGACCTATACGTGTTTTATTAACGTTAGTCACTAGACTTGTATCGCACAAGTACAAGTCACCATCTTTTATGTATGTATTCTTTGTGTGTTAAAAATAATTTATATTTTTAACTATGTATCTTACTTATATTATTTTCTCGAAAATAAATATAAGTATCTTGTATTTTTCACCCGAGTTATGTATTTTGTCCAAAACTTTATTTCATGTTCATAACTTGTCCAAGTTACATAATCTATCAAGTAATATATTTTCATAAATATATTCTCTTGTATTTGTCTAAGCATGTTGTATGTGTATTTTTGTAATTTCACTCCTTAGGAGTATTTAGTGTATTTTCAAGTCCTAATACACTGTTCACGTATAATACATACTACATAGACTTAGCACAAAATTTGGTGATCAATAAATATATATATTTTTCCTCAAAAATATACATACTTATTATCAATTTTTATCTTGAAGAAATCATCATTTCTTAACTTTGAACTTTACACAAAAATTAGGGAAACCTTGGTAAATATTTTTAGGGAATGAGTTTCACCAAAACTTATATTTTTCTAAGTGTCAAAATTCTATAGAAATTTTGACATAGTTTCCCCTAAAAATGGAGGTTTCCCATGTTTTCAAAACATGAGTTTATTTTCTTTTAAAATCATCACAACAATCATCAACTCATTTAACACTTACCGAGTGTCAAAATCAAGTAAATTACACTACATCATGAACTTGAAGTTTTGTAAAAACTTGTAGTAACTTACCATGTTATTTAGTAGGTTTAGTTACCCTTAAAAAAATGGTTATTTTTTTGTAAATCACTTTATTAAAAGATTTAGTCATTTACAACTTGTAAGATGATTTTTCTAAAAATATTTCTTTTGTATTTTTCTTGTTACAATCATGTTTCTAGTCTTGTTTAAACACTAAAAATATCATTAGTTTACTTAGAAACCATCACTTGTAAATCTCATAAATAAATTTGGTTTCTTGGGAAAATTATTCTTGTAATCATCTATTTACAAGATTTGTATTTTGTTTAAATCATCTTTACATATGAAGGGCACTTTCATTATTCAAGTTCATGGAGACATAAAGCATGATAATCTTGGTCTTTCACAAGATCACCACTTTAACTTACTAAATCATGTGTTTAATCACAATCTAGTAGTTTCCATATGATGTCTAACATCACTAACACTAATAATCAATCAACAAGAAGTAAATCAACATATTCAACATGTATTCTTATATTTTTAAGCTTATGTTAAAGTATCATGATCATGTTCTTTTGTGTTCTTCAAGATTAACAATATTCATCATCTTTTAACCCTCAAAATATGAAGTAAGAAGTTACACGGAGCTTACTACTAGCACAAGGGCTAGGGAAGAACTCAAGAAGTTGAGGATGGCAAATGTGATGGTTAAAAGCAAATGGAGAAGGTTCCACAAGCTCCTCACTTCGTTAGACACCTTCTTGCACCTCTAAATGAATTTGGAATGGATGATCAAAGTTTGAAGATGGTGGTGGTGTGTGGGGGTGGCTACGGCCGTGAGGGAGAGAGGGAGAGAAGAAGGTGAATGTGGTGTGAAGTTATGAGAGCTTGTGATATTATATAGTACTTACAAGATCCAATCTTCAAGATCACATAATATCTAAGTGTATCCTAGGGAAATCAAAGTGAATCCAAGAAAGATCAAAAATGGATTTTGTAGGATCTTGGCAATATTTTGGTGGGGTCACCCCCAATATAAACGTAAATAATATAGGGGGCAAAGTGTAAATTCCAATCCCTAGTTACATAATTAATTTAGTTTTCAAGTATAAAGTTTAGGGATTTAATGTGTTATTATGTTATAAGGGGTGTTATGGTGTTCGGGGACCATAACTAGTTCAGAAACATTAAAAGAATGCTTCTAGTAATATTTTGATGTTCCGGGTAATGTCCGGTTGTTCGGTTAAATACCAGTTCGTTAAAGTGCTAAATTGCACCGTTTATTGTCCTTTATGTACCCTTTTGTGACCCTTTCAATTCCCGACACTTAGGAGGGTATTCTGGATAATAAAACATGAATTCTGCATGATATTTATGTGTTAAAAAACTGATTATAGCTGATTTGTGCAGAATTCTGCATTTAAAGTGCGTTTCGGGTGCTTTTTAGTGCATATTCTAGCTTCCGGAAAGTCTATATGTTAACCCTTGTATGTACTCTTGGGTTTTAATGTATTCTTGACGTTGGACCTACACCTAGGCCCCAATTCTATTGTCTGACTGCTTTCTGCAGAATTGTTGACACAATGTGTCTTACCGGTGAGTTTACTAGTATTTCTGACGCAACGCTATCATTAATGCATAAAGCAATTTCTTGTAGTATAAAACGTGCATGAATTCACAAGTATAGCATAAAATCAATCAATGTTGACATTTAATCACATAACTGCAGAAATTAAATAATAATTAAATTGTACGGAAATTACCGGTTTTGTGCCAGTTGTCACAATCTCCCCCCGTTAAAAGAATTTTGTCCCGAAATTCAGGCTGAGCTAACTCTAGCAGGAGTCTTCTTGAACAGGTGGGGGTACTTTTCTTTAAACTGGTCTTCACGTTCCCACGTGTACTCGGGTCCGTGTTTAGAGTTCCAACGTACTTTGACAAGCTTGACACTACTCCTTCGGGTCTTGTTGACTTTCCAGTCTGTAACCTCAACGGGTCGTTCTGTAAATCGGAGGGCGTCGTCAATATGCACTTCATCCGCAGGGATTATCACTGTTTCTTGGGTTGGACTCTTCTTGAGGTTGGATACATGAAACGTATCATGTACTCCGTTAAGTTCTTCCGGTAATTCCAACTTATAAGCCACGGTACCAATTCTTTCCAAAATCTTGAATGGTCCGATGTATCATGGATTCAGCTTTCCACGTTTTCTGAATCTTTAACAAAACTTTGTCTCCCACCTCGAATTCTAATGGTTTTCGTCTTTGATCAGCGTAGCTCTTTTGTCGATCTCGAGCCGCCTTAATGCGCTCTCGGATCTGCATGATTTTGTCGGTTGTCTCTTGCACAAGTTCAGGACCAACCATACGTTTGTCTCCAGCGTCTGCCCAACATAAGGGCGAGCGGCACTTGCGGCCATACAGAGCTTCGAATGGTGCGGCTTTTATGCTCGTATGATAACTGTTATTGTAGGAAAACTCAACTAAAGGTGGATGTGTATCCCAGCTGCTGCCTAGGTCCATAACACATGCGCGACGCATATCTTCTAGTGTTTGTATGGTCTGTTCGCTCTGGCCGTCTGTTTGTGGATGGAAGGCCGTGCTTAGATCTAGTTGAGATCCAAAGGCTTCCTGGAAGGATTGCCAGATCCTCGAGACAAAACGTCCATCTCTGTCTGAAATAATTGAGATAGGTACTCCATGATGTGCCACGATTTCTTTTAAGTACAACTCAGCAAGCTTTCCAGTGCTATCCTTCTCTCGGATCGGTAGGAAATGCGCATACTTTGTTAACCGATCGACTATCACCCATATCATATCGTGCCCTCTAGGGGTCCTGGGTAATTTCATTATGAAGTCCATCTAGATTTGCTCCCACTTCCACATGGGTATCTCGGGTTGTTGCAGTAGACCGGACGGTTTTTAATATTCAGCCTTAACCTTAGCACAGGTTAGGCACTTTCCAACATAGATAGAAACATCGCTTTTAAGTCTCGGCCACCAATAGTAATCCTTTAAGTCTTGATACATTTTGTCCGATCCTGGATGGATCGAGTATCTCGACTTGTGAGTTTCATTAAGGATGACTTCTCGAATACCACCATAGAGCGGAACCCAAATACGCCCCTTAAAGTACAAGGTTCCCTCTTTGTTTGGCACCAAATTCTTCAGCATACCTCGGAGGTATTCAGCTCTACGATTCTCCATCTTAAGGGCTTCTTGTTGTGGGTCACGAATGCATGCAGTGAGGTTCGTTTGAATAGTCATTTCCAACGCTCGAACTCTTAGGGTCTTAACCCTTTCTTTTCGGCTTAACGCATCTGCTACAACGTTAGCCTTTCCAGGATGGTACTTAATCTCACAGTCATAATCGTTCAGCAGTTTGACCCATCGTCGATGACGCATGTTTAATTCCTTCTGATCAAATATGTGTGTAGGCTTTTGTGATCTGTGAAGATTGTACATCGAGTACCATATAAATAGTGTCGCCAAATCTTTAAGGCGAATACCACTGCGCCTAGCTCTAGGTTGTGAGTGGTATAGTTCCTTTCATGCACCTTCAACTGTCTTGAAGTATAAGCGATGACTTTTTGACGTTGCATGAGCACGCAACCCAAACCTTGACACGAAGCATCGCAGTATACCACAAAGTCTTCTGTGCCTTCGGGTAAGGATAGTATTGGTGCATCGCATAACTTATTTTTGAGCTGTTGGAAGGCTTCTTCCTGCTTGTCACCCCAGTCGTACTTCTTGTCTTTCTGTGTAAGGGTAGTCAGCGGTTGAGCTATTTTGGAGAAATTCTCAATAAATCGCCGGTAATAGCCCGCTAAGCCCAAAAATTGTCGAACTTCAGTTGGGGTTTTGGGGGATTCCCAATTCTTTATTGCTTTATGGCTCAACATGAATGCCCTTCTTGTTCACAACGTGACCAAGAAACTGTACTTCACGAATCCAGAATTCGCACTTTGAAAACTTTGCATAAAGTTTCTCTTTCTTCAGTAGTTCCAGAATGGTCCTGAGGTGTTGCTCGTGTTCTTCTCTCGTTCGCGAGTAAATCAAGATATCATCGATAAATACAATCACGAATTTATCGAGATATGGTTTGCATACGTGGTTCATCAGATCCATAAATACCGCTGGCGCGTTCGTCAGTCCGAATGGCATCACAAGGAACTCATAATGCCCGTAGCGTGTTCTGAATGCAGTCTTTGGTATGCTTTCCTCTTGGATTCTTAACTGATGGTATCCAGATCGAAGGTCGATCTTGGAATAGTAGCTCGATCCTTGCAATTGATCAAATAAGTCATCAATCCTCGGTAGTGGGTACCGATTCTTGATTGTGAGCTTGTTCAGTTCTCTGTAATCGATACACATCCGCAGAGTTCCATCCTTCTTCTTTACAAACAATACTGGAACTCCTGGAGTTGTGTAGATAATTCTTGCATCTCGGATGGTGCAAGCCGATAGGGTGCCTTGGCTATAGGAGCGGCTCCTGGAACCAAGTCTATATGGAATTCGACTTGTCGTTGCAGAGGTAATCCTAGCAGATCTTCGGGAAAAACATCAGCGAATTCCTTCACCTCAGGAATATCTTCGAGTTTCGGCTCCTCAACCTTCTTATCTACAACGTGCGCCAGGAAAGCAACACATCCTTTCCTTAAACACTTCTGCGCCTTCATGCAACTGATGATTCGCAGAGGCGCGTCTCGTTTTTCTCCATGTACGATGAGAGTTTCATCATTCGCCAGAGGGATGCGAATGATTTTCCCGTGACAAATAACTTCAGCTTTGTTCTTGGACAACCAGTCCATTCCGACCACTACATCAAAGCTACCCAATTGAATAGGTAAGAGGTCGATGCTAAATATTCGTTCTCCAAGTTCTAATGTGCAACCCCTAACAACTTCGCTCGATTCAACAAGTTTACCATTTGCTAGTTCTATGGAATAAGGAATATCTAATCTACTAGATTCTATTCCAAGCATACGTTTAAATTCCACATACATGAAGCTAAAATCGGCACCAGTGTCAAATAATATGGATGCAAAGTGATTGTTAACGAGAAACGTACCGGTGACCACATTAGGGTCCTCGCGTGCGTTCTTTGCTCCAATCACAAATGCTCGAGCCTGAGCATTGTTTCCCCTTGGGCAGTCTTTTATGAAATGATCCTTGCTTCTACAACCAAAGCATCCTTGGTTCTGCCCAGCTCCATTACCATTCTGGTTACCATTGCCATTTCCATTTCCACCACCGTATCTATTACCAGCACCGATGCGGTTTCCGTTTCCGTTCTCGTTCCTATTTCCTTTTCCCCAACAATCCTCAGTATGGTGACCCAGTTTTCCACACTTGTTGCATTTTGGAATGCGACAAACTCCTTCATGATGACGCTTGCACTGGTTGCAAGTGGGCAGAGTGCCCATGTACCTTTTGGCAGGAGCGTCATTCATGGTTGCAAGAGTTTTCTCCTCCTGAGGCGGGTTGGGGTCTCGCTTCTTGTTGTTGGAACCCTTGTTGTTACGAGTCGCTTGATTCAGGTTCACATGCTTCCTTTTCTTGTCACCAGACGACTCAGCATGCGTCTCGGTCTGTTCAGTTGGGTTTAGCGATAACTTCTTCATTCGGACAGCATCTTCAGTAAGGCTGACAGCCAAAGTTACAGCCTCAGTGAACGTTTGAGGCTTGGCCGAAGTTACCATGCTGTGAAATTCTGAGGCCAATCCCCAAATGTAGCGTTCAACGCGCTTAAATTCAGGAGTCACCATGTAGGGGATCACTCTTGACAAATCATGGAACCTTCGGGTATAACCAGTAATGTCAGCACCTTCCATGGTCAAGTGCCAGAACTCAGTCTCCAACCTTTGGAGTTCAGCACGTGAGCAATACTTTTCTCTCATACGTTCCTTTAGCTCATCCCATGTCATGTCGTATGCAGCATCATCACCCAGAGTCTGGACTTGCAAATTCCACCAAGTCAAAGCTTCATCAAAAAATAACCCAGTAGAAAAAGTGACTTGTTGGTCCGCGGTACACTTGCTCATACGGATAGTGGCATCAGTCTTCTCCGTCCAGCGTACAAACGCCACTGCACCTCCAGTGCCGTCGTAGTTCAGCGGCTTGCAGTCGAGAAACTGCTTGAAGGTGCAGCCTTGAGCTGTGTTTCCTCCAGATGTGTCTCCCTGCCCATTACGTCTAGTATTGCTTGGTTCTCCACTTTGTTCGGTGCGGTTTGCCTCGTGTTGAGCGATAGCTGCGGAGATCCTTTCTTCCAGCAGAGTGTTCAGTTCTTCAGCGGTCCTCGGCAGAAGAGGAGGAGGGGGTTGATCGGAACCTTGATTGTTCACAATTATCCTAGGTGCCATGTTCTGAAAGAACACAACACAACAGGGTTAGACATTTGTTTGATATCGTCATACGAGACAGTAGTAGTATATATACACAGACATATACCCACATAAGTGACATCAAACAATCCGCCAAACGTATAAATCAATTCACACTACAACAAGCATGTATAAATAGATAAATACTGGTGTGTCATAAGATATTCACTGTCACGGCCCCCGTCCTGGTTTTACCCGGTCCAAGAGCCGCGGGACAGAAACCCGTGGTATTTATTAATTGAGTTGACAGCGGAAGTTTTAGCAGGATCTTTTAAATTTTAAAATGCCCGATTATTTTATTTCATAATTCAGGATAACCCCCGTAATTTACAATAGAGGAATTTTTACTAGGAAATTCCCTGGTTTACAAAACATGTTTATTTATTTAATTGAGCCACTACTTCAAGCTTGTTAGTGCTCCGTAGTATTTTTCCTTGGTTCACAGTAGTCACCTGAAACATGTTTTAAAAATATTTTATCGGCGGGGAAATACTGGCGAGTCATTCAGGTTATATAAAATGACACCTTAGTTATGAATTACAGCATAAGAGCGATTACAATGGCTTTTATCTTATTTTTATCTAGTGCCGTGTCACCTCCTGGTGACGATGGTCATACCACTATTGGGTCCTTTCACCCAAGTAGTGATGATTATCACTGTTAGGATTTATTAGCCTAACCGTGAGAAATTAGTAATGTGCACAATACCCCATTAGCCAGTGATTCAAGATAACCACGACTTAATCCCTGTAATTATAACTTTTGAAAATAATTGGAGTATTGTAAAACACTTTTGATAAAAGAGAATGACTCACATTGCAGATTTAAACGGGCAAAGTTTAGCCTACTGATTAGCCTTGTAACCTAATTTAAATAACAATGCACACGAACTAGGTCAGTAACTAATACAACATTTACAATAACTCACGAGATTAAACCCTCACAACGAATGACAAAGTGCAATACTTAAACATCCATCGAATTCACGACGAATGACAAAGTATGGCCCTAATGTGGGCAGCACTTAAACATCTATTGGATAGTTTCAATCGATCGGACATTGAATCGTAGCAGCGATCGAGTTAATACCCTGTATCGTAGCAGCGCCTTGATACATAAAATTTCAAATTTAAGCAGTGTGTCTTCGTTTTTGAGAAAATTTTTCGACACCACTAAACTGCTCATGATCCAAGCAATTTATAGCAAAAATTTGAGGTTTACGCGGCCCGTGTAAGCCTCCTCTTGATCTTACGAGGACCGGGAGGGCCTCCTAAACGTAGACTAGGGATAGCGTGTCATCGGTAGGCATGCCACGTGTGTGACACGTGGACCGGGAACGCTTATCCGGTCAACGGAGCTTTGACACGGCCCGCGTAAGCTTCTCTTATGGCTTACGCGGCCCGCCTGAAACCCAAAAACCTTGATTTCTTTGTTTTTCATGTACGTTAGGGTTTCAGGGGTCCGGGTTTTCACTTACGCGTTGTTTTGGGACAATTTTGAAAGTCCTTACATTCTCCCCACCTTATTTAAAATCTCGTCCTTGAGATTTATTGGAATAAGTGAGGATACTTTCGCTTCATCTCCGATTCCAGCTCCCAGGTGTATTCGGGTCCTCTTTTCGAATCCCATTTGATTTTGACTAGTACCAATCTTTTGTACTTGAGAAACTTGACTTTCCGGTCTTCTATTTGAAGCGGTTGTTCTACGAACTTCAATTTCTCATTTACCACTATGTCTTGGAGAGGTACTATCAAGGATTCGTCTGATAGACATTTCTTGAGATTGGATACATGAAATACGTCATGTACTCCAGCCAGCTCCTCTGGTAGTTGTAAGCGATAAGCAACTGGTCCTATTCGCTGGATTACTGGGAATGGTCCTACGTACCTTGGACTTAGCTTTCCTTTCTTACCAAACCGAACTACTCCTTTCCAAGGAGAAACTTTCAAGAGTACCTTGTCTCTAACTTGAAACTCTAGTGGCTTGCGTCGATTATCGGCATAACTCTTCTGGCGATCTCAAGCCGTTTTCAGTCTTTCCTTGATTTGAGTAATCTTGTCGGTGGTCTCCTGCACAATTTCAGGACCTGATAATTGGCTTTCTCCTATTTCTGCCCAACAAACTGGAGTTCTACACTTTCGTCCATATAGTGCTTCAAATGGGGCAGCTTCTATGCTTGCATGATAACTATTATTATAGGAGAATTCGATTAAGGGTTGGTGGTCATCCCAGTTTCCACCAAAATTTATCACACATGCCCTAAGCATGTCTTCCAGGGTTTGGATCATCCTTTCACTTTGTCCGTCTGTTTGAGGATGATATGCAGTGCTTAAATTTAGTCGGGTTCCCATTGCTTCCTGAAAACTTGTCCCGAAATGGGAAGTGAAACGACTATCTCTATCTGATACAATGGAGAGCAGAACTCCATGTAAGGATACTACCTCGTCTACATACAACTTTGCTAACCTTTCCATGCTAAAGGTTTCTCTCATGGGTAGAAAATGAGCTGATTTGGTTAATCGATCCACAATTACCCAAATCGCATCATTACCTTTTCTGGTTTTGGGCAACTTAGTAACAAAATCCATTGTTATGAGCTCCCATTTCCAAACATGCATTTCTAATTGTTGAAGTAGACCTGAGGGTTTCTGGTGTTCTGCCTTAACTTGTGAACAAGTAAGACATTTGGAAACATATCTAGCTATGTCCTTTTTCATTCCTATCCACCATAAATTATTTCTTAAATCTTGATACATTTTATTGTTACCAGGATGCATGGTATACCTAGATTTATGGGCTTCTTCTAAAATCTTATTTCTTAATTCTCCTTGCTTAGGTACCCAAATCCTTCTTTTATGGAATCTCCAAATTCCATCACCTCCCTATTCCAATTCTTTTATTCTTCCTTTCATTCCTTCAGCATCATCCTTGATTGCTGTTTCTTGAATGATTTTCAGTTGTTCCATTAAATCTAACTGTAGATTTAATCTAAGAGCACGAACTTGCTTTTGCTTTTCATGATATTTACGACTTAAGGCATCTGCAACTACGTTTGCTTCTCCTTCGTGATATTGAATATCACAGTCGTAGTCACTTAGGATTTCCATCCATCTCCTTTGTCTCATGTTTAATTCTTTTTGCCCAAATATGTATCTTAAGCTCTTATGATCTGTATAGACAGTAAACTTACTTCCATACAGATAATGTCTCCAAATCTTAAGGGCAAAAATTATGGCTCCTAATTCTAAGTCATGAGTCGTATAGTTTTCTTCGTGCTTTTTCAATTGCCTTGAGGTATACGCAATTACCTTTTTGCGTTGCATTAATACACATCCTAATCCTAACTTAGAAGCATCACAATAAACTTCAAAATCTTTCGTTCCTTCTGGTAAGGCAAGAATTGGGGCGTTTGTTAGCTTTGGCTTTAAAATCCTAAAGGCCTCTTCTTGCCTAGGTCCCCATTCAAACTTAACTGCTTTACAGGTTAGCTTAGTTAATGGTACAGCTATCTTGGAAAAATCCTTAATAAACCGTCTATAGTATCCGGCTAAACCTATAAAACTTCTAACTTCCATAGCTGATTGCGGAACCTTCCATTTGGTGATCGCTTCTATTTTGGAGGGATCTACGTGAATACCTTCGTGATTCACCATGTGTCCTAAAAATTGTACCTCCTGCAGCCAAAATTCACATTTCGAGAATTTGGCGTAAAGCTTCTCTTTTCTTAACAAAGTTAAGAGTGCATGCAGGTGCTGACGGTGTTCATCCTGGCTTTTGGAATAAATAAGTATATCGTCGATGAAGACAATTACAAATTTATCCAAATACGGTTTACAGATTCTATTCATCATGTCCATAAATGCTGCAGGAGCATTTGTTAGTCCAAGGGGCATGACTGTAAACTCGTAATGACCATACCTAGTTCTGAAAGCAGTTTTAGATATGTCTTCTTCTTGTACCTTCAATTGATGATATCCAGAGCGTAAGTCTATCTTAGAAAAATATTTAGCTCCTTGCAATTGATCAAAAAGATCATCAATTCTAGGTAATGGATATCGATTCTTAATTGTAACCTTATTCAATTCCCTATAATCGATACACATTCTCATTGACCCATCTTTCGTTTTTACAAACAACACTGAAGCTCCCCACGGGGATGAACTAGGTTGTATGAATCCTTTGCTTAACAATTCATCTAATTGCTTTTTCAATTCTAGCATTTCGGTGGGTGCTAACCGATAAGGTGCCTTAGCTATCGGTGTAGTTCCAGGAATTAGATGAATTCTAAATTCGACTTCCCTATTGGGTGGTAATCCCGGTAGTTCTTCTGGGAATACATCCGGGTATTCTGATACTACTGGAATTTCTTTAAGTCCTTTACCTTTTGTGTTAATGATTACTGAAATCATATACACCACTTCTTGTTTTCTTGAATAACTGGCCAACTTCATTACTGAAATGAATTTCAGTGGCTTACGTGGCTTATCCCCTGTAATCACCACTAATTCTCCAGTAGGTGTATGAATTTCTATGGAATTTTTATCACAAAGAATTCGAGCATGGTTGGCTACTAACCAATCCATTCCTAATACAACATCAAATCCAGCTAAATGCATAGGTAACAGGTTTGCAGAAAATTTATGACCTAAGAGTTCTATCTTTTCTTCTTGCAAAACCTTATTTATGTTAACAGAATTCCCATCTGCCGTTTCGACTGTAAAAATCTGTCTAAGGTTGGTTAAGGGTAAGTTAAGAACTTGGCATAATGAAGTATTTATAAAACTTTGGTTTGCACCAGAGTCAAATAATACTTTTGCATAAACGTCGTGAACTAGGAACGTACCAGCTATCACGTCAGGGATTAGTTCTACTTCCTGAGTAGTCAACTGGAAGGCTCTTGCGTTCCTCTTGGTAGTTCCTTCTGCAGGTTTGGCTTTGTTATCAGCTGGTTTGGTCAATTTCGGGCAGTCTGGCCTAAAATGTCCAGCTTCTCCATAGTTGTAGCAGATTGAGGATTTATTTCTCCTGCAATCTTCTTCTTGATGCCCTGGAATTTTGCAGAAATTGCAATACCCCTTGCATCTACCAAAATGCTTTCTTTTACAGGCATTGCAAAATGGAACAGTGGAAGATTGCCCAGTTCCCTTTTTCTTGAAATTGCTACGGTTACCCACACGGAATCCCTGGGAAATCTTTTGGGCCACTTCCTTTTTCCGGTTTTCTTCTCTTGTGCGTATCAGCCCATCAGTTAGGGTGTTAGCTAATTCCACAACATCGTCAATAGTGCGAGGTCTTGCAGCTTTAACGATATCACGGATTTCGCAAATTAAACCCCAAATATAGCGGGAAATAAGCACCGGCTCTGGCGAAGCCAGGGTAGGCACAACTCTAGCATATTCGAAGAATGTCGAAGTATACCCTCGACAGTCTACATCCACCATCCGGTGGTTCAAGAATTTATTCGTCATTTGTTCCTTCTCATACTCGGGACAGAATTTTCTTTCTATCAGACGCTTAAATTCTTCCCAACTTATGGCATAGGCTACTTCGCTTCCCTTGGCTTGAAGTACCATATTCCACCATTCTAGCGCCCCCGTACATGACCTTGTCTTCTTCTTCACATTTACTTATTTTAATCACCGCCTCGGTTTTCTCTAACCAACGCAGTGTAGCAGTCGCGCCTTCGTTGCCTGCAAATTCAACCGGTTTACAGGAAAAAAATTCCTTATAAGTGCAACCAGGCGTTGCAGCTTTCATTTTCTTAAGGAGTGGGGCTTGCATCCCATCGTTGTTGTTATTAGCATGGTTGCCGCCTCCGTTTACACTATTACTGAAATTGTCACCGTGCGTATGTTTACTAGGAATAATTTGTTGAGGTTCAACTGGATTTCGGGCAGCAGCAAGGATTGCTGGAATAGCATTGGCTATTCCCTGAGCAACGATATTCTCGATATCTTGCCTATTCAGAAATTGATCTTCATGGTTTTGTTCAGATTGGTTAACTTCATTAACGGGTTTATTACCAGCGTGTTCCATCTGGTAATTAATTTATATAAGTGATTAGCATAAAATAATTAATAATCAAACATAAAATAATAATTGCACATAATCATGTCAACACGTATAGCCAAAATTGTCGATTTCTCGACGTTCGATATTTTATATATTATAATAGGCATCCGTACACACTGGTTATCTTACAAAAGTTTTATTTTTAAGTTATTTTACAGGATTATATTTTTACTACTATTATTATTTTGTTATTATACAACCACAACCACACCATCACCATATGCTGGCATCTCAGAAGCGATGTTCCCTCTCGTCGTACTTCCAGGAGATCTGTTCTCCCACCTCCCGGATTCGATTCCCTGCATCCACCAACTCCTCGCCAAAATGGCGGAGTTCAGCCAAGTTCTCATTGCTCATCGGTGGGTTCGGTGCAGGCTCTGGGTCAAACTGAGGGAAAAAGGTATAAGGGTTATTTAAGAGATTCTGGAACTGCCAGTCATTGGTCCACCATTCTTCCATTTCTCCTAAAGGTCGGGTGTTGACAAGGGGATCTGGGATGGCCGATCCAAATTCACTGGGAGTTGGATTTCAGTAGGATAAGTAAAGAGGTTTTCATTGACAGGCTTAAGGATATCACAGTCTGCCAGCTTACGATCCAACTCCTCCCACAATGGCATTTCCTCGGCTTGCCTGGAACTTTCTTCGATCTCTATTCCCTTGCCTTTATCCATTGGATCCTCCGTCTTTATAACTTTCCGTGTTGCTGGTTTCCTCCTGTGCACACGCCTCCAGCCCACAATTCTTCTTCTCTTCTTTGGTTTGGGTTTCTCCGGAGGCTGGGCTTGAAATTCCATAGGCTCCTCCACGTCGGCACAATAACCGGTAAACTCTCTGGAAACTTTCACATTAACAGAATATAGATTGAGATTCTGAAGAGCTTCAGACAACTCATTCATACTGTTTAGCAGATATAAAGAAACACACAAAATTCTAGGTTAAAATTTTGTAAATTGAATTTTCACATAATCACAAAAAGGTAATCAGAAGAATTAAGTATTACAATATCTAATATGATTATTAAAACGAAATATTGCGATTTTATATATATTACAAATTACAACTGAATTTCAAAATATACTAGTGATTGTATATTCATAATTTATTTTAGTCTATCTTTTCTTACTAAGTTGTTTATCTAATGGGCAAGTTTCTTTAAAGTTTCTGGCTTATGGATGATATGGGTGCTAGTACTGGATCAGGGTGTTGGCAGTTTAACTTAATTAAAAGTTAACATTTACTGCTGTAGTGGCTAACATATAGAGATTTGCCCATTGTTCGTCTAATTCATCTTCCCATGGTGGGTTATCACCTATTTCCTGAGTCTCTTTATTAATTATCACTCCTTTTTGTTGTGATTTCTTTATTTTCTCTTGACTTTTTCTATTAATCAAACTTCTTTTCTTAATTGTAAGTGGTTTCTCAAACTGTGCCTTATGAACAAATATTCCTTCCTCAGTATCTGCTGAGTATCTTGAGGAATTTGATTGGAATGAAGTTCCTTTATCTTTTGGTGAACTATCTAATTGATGATAGATGTCCGTGATTCTTTGCTTACCCATACTGTAAACTAACAGATAGTCAATATAGAAACACATAATCACAAGATGAAAATCAGGAAAATTAAGTATTTCTAATAATTAATTGGCTTAAATCAGTGGGTTTGATACCACCTTTTTCTGTCACGGCCCCCGTCCTGGTTTTACCCGGTCCAGGAGCCGCGGGACAGAAACCCGTGGTATTTATTAATTGAGTTGACAGCGGAAGTTTTAGCAGGATCTTTTCAAATTTTAAAATGCCCGATTATTTTATTTCATAATTCGGGATAACCTCCGTAATTTACAACAGAGGAATTTTTACTAGGAAATTCCCTGGTTTACAAAACATGTTTATTTATTTAATTGAGCCACTACTTCAAGCTTGTTAGTGTTCCGTAGCACTTTTTCTTGGTTCACAGTAGTCACCTGAAACATGTTTTAAAAATATTTTATCAGCGGGGAAATACTGGCGAGTCATTCAAGTTATATAAAACGACACCTTAGTTATGAATTACAGCATAAGAGCGATTACAATGGCTTTTATCTTATTTTTATCTGGCGTCGTGTCACCTCCTGGTGACGATGGTCATACCACTATTGGGTCCTTTCACCCAAGTAGTGATGATTATCACTGTTAGGATTTATTAGCCTAACCGTGAGAAATTAGTAATGTGCACAATACCCCACTAGCCAGTGATTCAAGATAACCACGACTTAATCCCTGTAATTATAACTTTTGAAAATAATTAGAGTATTGTAAAACACTTTTGATAAAAGAGAATGACTCACATTGCAGATTTAAACGGGCAGAGTTTAGCCTACTGATTAGCCTTGTAACCTAATTTAAATAACAATGCACACGAACTAGGTCAGTAACTAATACAGCATTTATGATAACTCACGAGATTAAACCCTCACAACGAATGACAAAGTGCAATACTTAAACATCCATCGAATTCACGACGAATGACAAAGTATGGCCCTAATGTGGGCAGCACTTAAACATCCATTGAATAGTTTCAATCAATCGGACATTGAATCGTAGCAGCGATCGAGTTAATACCCTGTATCGTAGCAGCGCCTTGATACCAAAAATTTCGAATTTGAGCAGTGTGTCTTCGTTTTTGAGAAAAGTTTTCGACACCACTGAACTGCTCATGATCCAAGCAATTTATAGCAAAAATTTGAGGTTTACGCGGCCCGCGTAAGCCTCCTCTTGATCTTACGCGGCCCGCGAGGGCCTCCTAAACGTAGACTAGGGCTAGCGTGTCATCGGTAGGCATGCCACGTGTGTGACACGTGGACCGGGAACGCTTATCCGGTCAACAGAGCTTTGACGCGGCCCGCGTAAGCTTCTCTTATGGCTTACGCGGCCCGCCTGAAACCCAAAAACCTTGATTTTATAGTTTTTCATATACGTTAGGGTTTCAGGGGTCCGGGTTTTCACTTATGGGTTGTTTTGGGACATTTTTGAAGGTCCTTACATTCACCGAGTCTTTACACATATCAGAACAACTTGTTACACCATTGTTTGCTAAGTAAACAAAATGCATAAGGGTTACATCACCCCATAGTGCAAGTTTAATATATGTAAAGGACAAAATATCTTGCTTCACATTGGCGGTTCCTGTCTTTATACCCTAAATTATTGCTCCAAAAGAGTATTTAATAGGCTGGGGAAGGGTGTTCACGTTTTCCCTTTTCTTGCACTGAAGGAATCTATACGTGACAAGACTTGCTGTGGTTTCTGTGCACTGAATTCCATAATTATGTATGCATCCATAATTACGTAACTCCTTGCACAGTCTGCACAGTTCGTTTCATCCTCGTATCACTTCCTTCAGATAGGCCACTGTTTTCAGGTAATGTCACGAGTACCTGAGATATTCTATTTCTAGTATATGTGTATATCAATTATTTCACAGAGTTGCAAGCAATTCTTAGTCAAATACAAGTGCTACTCCAGTGCACCCTAAGTCTCAAAGTGTCTTTTCTTGACTTTTTGTAAACAGTTCAGGTAGTGGATGTCGCGGAAAGTTTTATGCAATGAAAACTTTTGAAAAATTGTTTTCGTGAAAGGATCCTAGAGATTGTAGTCTAGACTCAAGAAGGAATCCTGGTTCACTACAATCGCAGCTCTGATACCAATCTGTCACACCCCTTTCTTAGGCGGAAGCACGAGGTGTGATCATGAAAGGTTCTCATTGCATACGAATGGTAAACATACAACATGCTCGTAAAAATAACTTCAATTGCCAAACATTACATAACTGAAAACGTGGTTTAAGTGTTTACACCACAAGACAGCATATTGTCTGAAAAGTTTACAACTTTATTCAACGATAAACATAAACAACATCCAAGAGCAAGAGTATGACCGCGCGCACATCCACTTTAGTTACCTGAAATACATGTGAGTTTTTGGAAAATCGTCAACATAATGTTGGTGTGAATTCATGCAGTTTTTGTATTGAACGTTTGTATACTTTGTATGAAAACATGGTATGTAATTTATATAAATCAAGTATTCCTGTATGTATCGAGATTGTTAACGGGTTGCAAGGCCATTAACATGTGACACGACATAGGAAGCATCCAAACCATAGGCATTTTTCTAGCTGTCGATTCACGACTGAGACACAAAAGCACTACTTGGTACTAGTTTTCACCAAGAGTGTGGCTGCCCAAAAATCCATTAGATCTAACCTTTTGTTATGCGGTCTTAGTATGTACACGATTAATGGTGCTTCTGGTACCCTATTCGTGACACGATTTCAAGTATCATTCCTTAGTCTTGTATCCATCATACCATAACACATGTATTTTCCCCAAGTTTAAAAAGTATGTAAAAGATTAAAAGTGGGGACATAATCTCACTTTTCTGTAAACATTTAGTAACATGTACTTCACCCCCGAAGTTATAAAACTGAAAATAGTTAAACGAAAACGGGGAGCATGAACTCACAACTTTGCGTTTCTTGCGCCGTAAACTTCACCGGGTTTGTCTATATAGCGTCGTGACCTATACGTGTTTTATTAACGTTAGTCACTAGACTTGTATCGCACAAGTACAAGTCACCATCTTTTATGTATGTATTCTTTGTGTGTTAAAAATAATTTATATTTTTAACTATGTATCTTACTTATATTATTTTCTCGAAAATAAATATAAGTATCTTGTATTTTTCACCCGAGTTATGTATTTTGTCCAAAACTTCATTTCATGTTCATAACTTGTCCAAGTTACATAATCTATCAAGTAATATATTTTTATAAATATATTCTCTTGTATTTGTCTAAGCATGTTGTATGTGTATTTTTTGTAATTTCACTCCTTAGGAGTATTTAGTGTTTTTTCAAGTCCTAATACACTATTCACGTATAATACATACTACATACACTTAGCAAAAACTTTGGTGATCAATAAATATATATATTTTTCCTCAAAAATATACATACTTAATATCAATTTTTATCTTGAAGAAATCATCATTTCTTAACTTTGAACTTTACACAAAAATTAGGGAAACCTTGGTAAATATTTTTAGGGAATAAGTTTCACCAAAACTTATATTTTTCTAAGTGTCAAAATTCTATAGAAATTTTGACATAGTTTCCCCTAAAAATGGAGGTTTCCCATGTTTTCAAAACACGTGTTTATTTTCTTTTAAAATCATCACAACAATCATCAACTCATTTAACACTTACCGAGTGTCAAAATCAAGTAAATTACACTACATCATGAACTTGAAGTTTTGTAAAAACTTGTAGTAACTTACCATGTTATTTAGTAGGTTTAGTTACCCTTAAAAACATGGTTATTTGTTTGTGAATCACTTTTTTAAAAGATTTAGTCATTTACAACTTGTAAGATGATTTTTCTAAAAATATTTCTTTTGTATTTTTCTTGTTACAATCATGTTTCTAGTCTTGTTTAAACACTAAAAATATCATTAGTTTACTTAGAAACCATGACTTGTAAATCTCATAAATAAACTTGGTTACTTGGGAAAATTATTCTTGTAATCATCTATTTACAAGATTTGTATTTTGTTTAAATCATCTTTACATATGAAGGTCACTTTCATTATTCAAGTTCATGGAGACATAAAGCATGATAATCTTGGTCTTTCACAAGATCACCACTTTAACTTACTAGATCATGTGTTTAATCACAATCTAGTAGTTTTCATGTGATGTCTAACATCACTAACACTAATAATCAATCAACAAGAAGCAAATCAACATATTCAACATATATTCTTATATTTTTAAGCTTATGTTAAAGTATCATGATCATGTTCTTTTGTGTTCTTCAAGATTAACAATATTCATCATCTTTTAACCCTCAAAATATGAAGTAACAAGTTACAAGGAGCTTACTACTAGCACAAGGGCTAGGGAAGAACTCAAGAAGTTGAGGATGGCAAATGTGATGGTTAAAAGCAAATGGAGAAGGTTCCACAAGCTCCTCACTTCGTTAGACACCTTCTTGCACCTCTAAATGAATTTGGAATGGATGATCAAAGTTTGAAGATGGTGGTGGTGTATGGGGGTGGCTACGGCCGTGAGGGAGAGAGGGAGAGAAGAAGGTGAATGTGGTGTGAAGATATGAGAGCTTGTGATATTATATAGTACTTACAAGATCCAATCTTCAAGATCACATAATATCTAAGTGTATCCAAGGGAAATCAAAGTGAATCCAAGAAAGATCAAAAATGGATTTTGTAGGATCTTGGCAATATTTTTGTGGGGTCACCCCCAATGTGACCGTAAATAATATAGGGGGGGCAAAGTGTAAATTCCAATCCCTAGTTACATAATTAAGTTAGTTTTCAAGTATAAAGTTTAGGGATTTAATGTGTTATTATGTTATAAGGGGTGTTATGGTGTTCGGGGACCATAACTAGTTCAGAAACATTAAAAGAATGCTTCTAGTAATATTTTGATGTTCCGGGTAATGTCCGGTTGTTCGGTTAAATACCAGTTCGTTAAAGTGCTAAATTGCACCGTTTAGTGTCCTTTATGTACCCTTTTGTGACCCTTTCAATTCCCGACACTTAGGAGGGTATTTTGGATAATAAAACATGAATTCTGCATGATATTTATGTGTTAAAAAGCTGATTTGTGCAGAATTCTGCATTTAAAGTGCGTTTCGGGTGCTTTTTAGTGCATATTCTAGCTTCCAGAAAGTCTATATGTTAAACCTTGTATGTACTCTTGGGTTTTAATGTATTCTTGACGTTGGACCTACACCTAGGCCCCAATTCTATTGTCTGACTGCTTTCTGCAGAATTGTTGACACAATGTGTCTTACCAGTTAGTTTACTAGTATTTCTGACGCAACGCTATCATTAATGCATAAAGCAATTTCTTGTAGTATAAAACGTGCATGAATTCACAAGTATAGCATGAAATCAATCAATGTTGACATTTAATCACATAACTGCAGAAATTAAATAATAATTAAATTGTACGAAAATTGCTGGTTTTGTGCCAGTTGTCACAGCGAGCACCACCGCGGTCGTCTTAACACCTCGGTCATTACTTAAATCGGCAGCGACAATCAGATTACCACCATCAATGAGTTGAACGACGACAAAAACCACTATATGATCTAACTCCTAAGGAGAGAACGTTAGCCGCAACTATTAAAATTCATGTCTCTCTACTTCTCTCTCTACTCCGTTCTTCATTTATCCACATCAGTTTATGTTCTTTCACAATGAAAACACATACAAGTGTGTGTATTTTTTACAAACAAAAACGTTGGTTGAACACAAACTCAAATAAAGTCGCTGGAAGACCATCTAAAGTCTCTAGATCTGAAAACAAAATCAACACATAGATCTGAAGCATTTTACGTCTACGGCGGTTTTCCGGTGAAGCTCCGACCAAGCCGAAAACTGAAACGAGCCACCGTGGCTCTGATACCAAATGATACTCTCGTAACGATCCGATTTCAGTCTCGGTTCGGTAAATATATGAGACGGGTGATTTGTGAACCCTTAACTAACACTAGAAAGTTAAGAACAAAGGTTTGAATAATAGAAATGTTTCATTGATTGGATAAAGAATACATAGATAATGATCCACCCCGGGTGAGCTCCCCCGGGGTGGTGGCTCACAAATGCACACCCTCCAAGTGAAGTGTAGTAATCTATATATAGACCCTGAGCCTTGTCCTCCAAGCAAGCCGCCTCTTGCTTGGAAAACCTACTAAAATCACTAAAATATCCGACTATTACAAATAAAAACACCACATAATATAAACAATAAAGACGCTAAATAACGTCGGCGTAATTGATAACATCATTCTCCATTTAGACCCAACATATAGTTTATCTTTAACACTTATTGATCTTTACCGATCACATAAACAAATATATATTTTTGGAAGTAAAATATATATTTACAAAAGAACAATATAAATTCAAGATACAAGAACACGACGAACGGGCGAGACCCGACAAACAAGGGCACGACCCTCACACATGATGAACATACACAGAACAAATACATAAAACTAAGATGGTGACTTATACTCCGTGTGTTACAAGTCTAGTGGCTAACGTACATAGAACACGTATAGGTTACGACGCTTACGAGAGAAACCTGGTGAAGTTTACGATGCAAGACATGCAAAACTGTGAGTTCATGTCCCAACTTTTTAACTTTTACTTTTTTCTAAACTTGGGGAAAATACATGTACTATGGTGTGTAGAACACAAAAACTAAGGAATAACACATAGATCATGTGACGAATAGGGTGACATAAGCACCATTAATCAACTATATACCTAGACCGCGGAACAAAATGTTAGATCTAATGGGTTTCAGGCAGCCACACTCCGGGCCACGTGTTACCTAGAGTGCTTTTGTGTCTCGAGTCATAAATCGACGGAAAATGCCTATGGTTTGGATGCTTCCTATGTCGTGACATATGTTAATGTCCTCACGAAACATTAGCGATCTCGTATTCCTTACATTACAGAAATCAGTTTACAGATACGTTTTAGAAATTACATACCATGTTTTCATACAAGTATACAAACATTCTATACGAAAACTGCATGAATTCACACCAACTTATGTTGACGATTTTCAAAACAACATGTATTTCAGGTAACTAAGTGGATGTACGCGTGGTCTCCTTGTTCAGGATGGTTGTTTATGTATCAAGTCATTTTGTGTCGATGCTCCTTGCCACTTTTGCAGGATTTGTTCGTTATCTCCCGCCTTCTGCGGAGATATAATGAACAAAACCTTGATATTTGTTCTTGAAATGGTGCTGTAGACTTTCAAACAATTATCTTTTATGTGATGTAAACTTTAAACTTAACTTTTATTTTGGGATGATTAAACTGTGAATGGCAATTGGAGTTTATTTTATAATCATGTAGTATGTTTACCGTTCGTATGCAATGAGAACCTTTCAGGATCACACCTCGTGCTTCCGCCTTAGAATGGGGTGTGACACCAAACTCTTTGACCCACAACAAACTCCTTTGTCTTTAGCTTGGCATCATACGCTCGCTTCATGCCATCCTTGTACTTAGAAGCGCATTCATATGCCTCTTCCCTTAGCTCTTCCAACTCACACAACTTTACCTTGCGCTCTTTACCTGCATCATCATACGTAACATTAACTTCTTTTATGGTCCAAAAAGCACGATGTACAAGTTCAACCGGCAAATGACAATTTTTACCGTAAACTAAGCGGTATGATGTAGTGCCAATAGGTGTTTTATGTGTCGTTCGATAGGCCCATAAAGTATCATTCGGCTTCATTAACCAATCCTTACGGTCCGGTCGAACGGTCTTTTGCAAAATCTCTTTGATTTGCCTATTCAACACTTCTACTTGACCACTCGTTTGCGTGTGGTAGGGGGTAGCAATTCGATGGTCAACACCATACCGTTTCAACAATTTTCCAAAGTGGAAATTCTTAAAGTGAGATCCCGCATCACTAATGATCACTCTGGGAACCCCAAATCGAGAAATAATGTTAGTTTGCACAAAGTTACAAACCACGGTATGGTCGTTAGTTTTGGTGGCGATCGCTTTGACCCATTTAGACACATAGTCGACTGCCACCAAAATATACAAGTTGCCATGCGAATTTGGGAATGGGCCCATGAAATCGATCCTCCATACGTCGAAAATGTCAACAATGAGAATCGGTTGCATGGGCATCTCATCCTCTTTGAAATACCCCCCAACTTTTGACACTCGACACAATTTTTAGCAAAGTGAAAGGCGTCCTTAAAAATAGTCGGCCAATAAATCCCACTATTGAGCACTTTGTGCCCTGTTTTGTGACCACTAAAATGGTCCCCCACAAGCAAATGAATGCAAGTGCGTCAAGACACTCGGGATCTTGGCGTCCGGTATACATCTTCTCACGACTTAATCCGGACATATCTTGATAAGTCCGGTTCTTCCAACGTGTAATACTTGATTTGAGAAAGGAAGTGCAACCTCCTCCTCCTATCCAAATGAGCCAGTAAATCACCTGTCACCAAATAATTCACAATGTTAGCAAACCAAGGTAATACCGAAACTTTTAAAATGTGCTCATCTGGGAACGTCTCATTGATTTCCACATGGGAAGAACCCTCCTCTACTAACAACCGGGACAAGTGGTCTGCCACCACATTCTCGCTACCCTTCTTGTCCCGTATCTCCAGATCAAACTCCTTTAGTAAAAGAACCCATCGGATCAACCGCGGCTTAGCATCCTTCTTTTCCATGAGGTACCTGACAGTAGAATGGTCAGAATAGATAACCACTTTATTACCCCATATATATGCCTGGAATTTATCCAATTCATATACCACCACGAGTAGCTCATTCTCGGTAGTTGTGTAATTCAATTGTGCATCCGAGAGAGTCTTACTTGCGTAGTAAATGGCAACAGGTTTCTTTTCTACCCATTGACCCAATACGGCCCCCACCGCATAATCACTTGCATGATGCATCATACATAAATTTGAATTGTAAAAACCAATTTAGTGATTGCAAGATTGGGGCCTCAACGAATTTTTTTTTTTCAAAATATTAAAAGCATTTTAACACTCTTTATTAAAGTTAAACGATTGATCTTTTAGCAAAAATTTACACATTGGTTTCGTTATGTCACTAAATCTTTTTATAAATCTTCTATAAAACCCCGCATGACCTAGCACCCTTAACACTCGTGGGATAAGGCAAAGTAGAGATGACTTGCACTTTTGCACGGTCAACCTCTGTCCCACGACTCGAGACAATATGCCCCAACACAATCCCTTCCTAAACCATAAAATGGTTGTTCTCCCAACTCAAAACCAAATTTTTCTCAACGCATATTTTTTAAACTTTTTCGAGTTGGTTAAGGCATGCATCAAATGATGACCCAAATATTGAGAAGTCATCCATGAATATTTCCAAAGACTCCCCCACCATATTTGTAAAGATACTCATCATACACCTTTGAAAGGTAGCGGGGGCATTACATAGTCCGAATGGCATTCGCCTAAACGCGAATGTGCCATACGGACAAGTAAACGTGGTCTTTGTTTGGTCTTCCGGATGGGTAGCGATTTGATTGTAACCCGAATACCCATCCAAGAAACAATAAAATTTTTTACCCGCTAACTTCTCAACTATTTGGTCAATAAAAAGTAAAGGGAAATGGTCTTTGGAAGTTGCAGAATTTAATTTCCTATAACCAATGACAAACGCCACCCGGTTACTGGCCGAGTGGCGACCTCTTCATATGCGTCATTAGTGACGACTTGAATGCCCGCCATTTTAGGAACAGTTTACGTTGAGCTCACCCATTGGCTATCAGAAATATGGTATATGATGCCCGCATCTAGCCACTTCAAAACCTCCTTCTTGGCCACGTGACGCATGTCTGGATTCAATCTCCGTTGTGCGTCACGAGAAGGAGTAACACCATCTTCCGTGATGATCTTGTGCATCACCACCGAGGGACTAATTCCCTTCAAATCCGCAATGGTCCACCCAATAGCCGCCCTATTGGTGACCAAAACCACCATGAGCTTCTTCTCTTGCTCCCGGTCAAGTTTGATGTAATGATGACCGGTAGCGTGTTGCCCTCACCCACATAAGCATATTTCAAATGCTTGGGCAACACCTTTAACTCGACAACCTGAGGCTCTACCAATGATGGGTTTAATTTCGCATCTAACTTTTCCGGAAGACTTTCCACTTGATGTGTCCAAGTGGGTCTTCCTTCCTTTGCCGCCATCACCTCCATCTTTTTCACCTCCTCATCCATGCTCCGATTTGTTTCCACTTGCAACCTGTCAAACATGAAACATTCCTCTATTATGTTTTCCTCCTCTACACCCATGTCGCATAGAGGTATACACTAGTCAACAACGTCCGCCATATAGCATTTGTTGTTAACTAGAGGACCCGTTAATCCCAAAAAGACATTTACTCGCAACCGACGGTTACCGAAAGTCATGTCGACCGTGCCTGATTTGCAATTGATTTGGGCATTTGATGTTTCCAAAAATGGTCGACCGAGAATAACCGTTGGTTGCTTAGTTCAGTCCAAAGAGACATAATAAAGTATAAGAAAATTCACTGGATAGTAAATGTTCTCGACCTTGACTATTACATCCGTGACTATCTCATGGGGTAGTTTAGGTGTCAAGTCGGCTAACACCATGGTGGTGTTTGACGCTTGAAGTGGACCAAAATTGTATTGTTCATATAAACTACCGAGCAAGATACTCACACTCGCCCCAAGATCTAAAAGTGCCCGAGTCTTTTTAAATTCACCCACTTGTATCGAAATAATGGGCGCCCGCGGATCTTGTAACTTAGGTAGAAGTGCACCCCGAAAGAATCGAACTCACTTTTTTGGTTAAATCAAGTTTCTTAGGAAACTTGTGAGTTCGCTTTTGGGTACACAAATCCTTCAAGTACTTAGCATATGAGGGTACTTGTTTGATTGCATCTAAGAGTGGTAAATTGATTTTAACTTGTTTGAAAACTTCCCACATTTCCTCTTGTTGTGGGCCACGTTTCGTTACCACTTTCTTAGATGGTCCCAATAAAGCTTCGGGATAAGGGGCGGTATTAGCTTCCACACCCTTTTCCTTAGCCTTTGGAAAGGGGATGGTCACAACGAGGGTACTTTTATCAATTTTTGAAGAACTTTGGTTTTGACCCGTTTGACCGTCATCAATCTCCTCATCACAAACATCTTCCACCACCCCTTCAACAAACTTGGGTGGTGGTGGCGGCTCAACACCACTATCTATGACTCGACCACTATGTAAAGACATTTTATTGATAGGTATCTCACGTGTGCTTTTCGAATTAGACCCTTGATGCTTAGGGTTCACGGTGGTGTCGCTTGGAAGTCTTCCTCCGCTTCCACGCATTTGATCCATTTCCTCTGCGAGTTGTGATGTGCTGAATGCGGTCTATAAAAACTAACCTAATCTAGACACCCTAGTTTTAAATTTATAAACTAAGACTCTCTAAATGCTAGACCACTGACAGGCAGGTGTACCTATCGTATGTAGTAAAGCCTAATGAAGTCCGAGTATCAAACCCACGAGACACTAGCGACGCTAAACTAGACTCTGACTCAACTAATTACTTAACTGGTTTAATTTGTGTTTTTTGGGATTTTTCTAATTCTACTAAAGAGAGTAAACAAAAGAACAGAACAAGCAAGCAAGATAGTGAAGTGACGGAAAGCAGACAATGATGAGAAAGAACTACCCAGACTTCGAATCCCTATGAACAACCCATTACCTCTAGTCCTGACCAATGGCTAAAGCTCCAAATCTACCCAGAAAACATCCCGCTAAGGATGATCAACCAAAATAGAAGATGAAACAGAGTGATGAAGTGCTAAATTGGAAACGACTCGAGTTATCGACACCGAATCCCAGGACTGTCAGATTAAAAACAACTATGGTGCTAAAATCCTCCGGTCATGAAGCTAAACCTATAAACACTGAAAACCTAGGAAACCCTAAACGCGAATAAGTAGTCGGATCCGAGCTATCGGTCACCCAAACTACCAAACAACGCCTAGCTAATAACCTAGCAATCCTGACTTGTCATTAGAGTTGCCAAAAAAGGATGCACACTATACTCAGTTGATTTTAATTAATTTAGGTAAACTTGAATTATCTCTAATCTCAAGCTCTAGAATGAAAACTTCATAGATTAACGAACCTAGAATGATCTAAATAGTTCCAGACCAGACTAACAATATCACCTAACCAAACAACCAATCACAACCAAGACAAGCACACAAATTCATAAAAAATCACAAAACATAAATATGTAAATCATCTCAATTTAATCATTAGTCAAAACATTAAATCATAGTTCATCTATGCCTATGTAGCATGAAAAGTTTAGCCAATAATCATAGTCAAGAAAAAGAAACAAGTCTCAAAAAATAAATAAGTCATGTTCATAGTTTTAATAAGACAAAGTAAATGAAAACTAAAACTAACTCGTTTGCGAAACCGTGACTTGACCTTGATCGCGACTTTCAACCCTCAAACCACTCCTTTCTATTTTTTCTCTTTTCTTTCCCTCTGCCATCGAATGTCTTGAATTGCCTAATCTCGTTCGATGTCTGCCGTCAAAACTATCTTTTTTTCATACTCAAACTCCTACAGCCCTTTTAACAAATTATGAAACATCCTTGGGCTTTTGCAGGTGCATCTTGAAAGTCGAGTATCCGGGCCCATTCAAAGAAATATAATAGCCGCATTCTTCCCAACAATAATATTCTTTTTTTTTCTAATTCTTGTTGCTGTCGTCTTCTGCTCTACTCCTTTTCCTTTTGTATTATCGAATATTTATATAACTAGGTTAGAATCTCGTGTATTACACGTGTTGAATAAATGTAATTTTATATATTAAATAATAAAAACTTATATCTTTATAAACCTTGTATGTTATACGAGTAAAATAAATATAATTTTATATATCAAATAATAAAAAAATTATATCTTTAAAAACCATGTGTATTACATAGATTAAATAAATGTAATTTTGTATACTAAATACTAAAAACGTCGTATCTTTAAAAAAAACCCGTGTATAATCGGGTTGAATAAATCTACCAAATAATAAAAAATTACATCCTTAAAAACCCCGTATATTACACGTGTTGAATAGATATAAAAAACGTTATATCTTTAAAACCATGTGTATTACACAGATTAAATAAATGTATTTTTGTATATTAAATACTAAAAACGCCGTATCTTTAAAAAACCCGCGTATAGCCGGGTTGAAAAATCTACCAAATAATAAAAAATTATATCCTAAATAAATGTAATTTTGTATATTAAATACTAAAAACGTCGTGTCTTTAAAAAAACCCGTGTATAGTCGGGTTGAAAAATCTACCAAATAAAAAAAATTATATCCTTAAAAACCTCGCGTTTTATTCGAGTTGAATAAACATAATTTTGTATACCAAATAATAAAAAAAAGTTATGTTTTTTAAATAATTAGGATAACATTTAATATTAATTTATTATTTATATTGATATAAGATAAGTAGATAAGAGAGGTATTTGTTTTAAAAATATATTAAATTAACAATTTAGATTTGAGGATAATATTTTATTAAAGTATGATAAGATTTAATATTAATTTATTATTTATTTATTTAGATAAATATAAATTTGAGTATACCTTCAATGAATGACACGTGTGCAAAAGTTGTTTTCTTTTATTATAACTAGCGGTAAGACCCGTGTGCAAACACGGGTCGTTTCTTAGAAAACCATGCATAACAAATATAAATGATGAGTATAGTTATGTTTATATAGACTTATAAATAAAATAAATAAATAAGTCAGCCGGTAAATACTTAAAGTTTAGAGTATAAAAACTTAAAGTTTAGATTGTGCTGAGTCTTGTTTTTCTTCCATAAATGTCTGAAGAACCATTTTGATGATGTATTCTTCTTGAGCCTTGTCTTCTTCTGTTAATTCATCCATCTACTTTTCTTTCCTTCTTTGATAAAGGATGCTAGCATGTGGAGCAGTGGGTCTACTGATTGGGAATTTTTGTTGTTTGACTGAAACCACTGCTTCCGGATAATCAGGCTTTTTAGGAGCAGTGGGATCTCTCTTCCTTAACTCTTCCAACTTTTTGTAGGTAGCAAACACCTTTTCTTCTCTCCACCTTGTAACATGGTTCCTTGACCCATAATTAGCAGTTATCAGCTCTTCTTTCATTCTTTTCAGTTTCAAGGTCCTTTCTGGTACATTTTTCTTGTAATTGGCCCAAACTGGAGGAGTTTGCTTTACCTTATCTTGAATTATCTTTTGAATTCTGGCTGTCTCCTCTTGCAGTTCACTGATGGTCCATTCTTTGTATGGATACTTTTCTGCCCTGTACTTCTTGTATGCCATTATGTATTCAAGATAGTCATTTCTCATGCTTTCATCATCTTTTTCTGATAATTTCTGACAAAGGACTTTTGAGAATTGCTCTAAAGTTCTAAATTTGGTGAGCAGGTATTGATAATTTCTTTGAATCTCTTTGTCAGACTTTCCCTCTGTGTCTCTTTTAGATATAACCTCTGCTTGTTGGGCCTTTATTTTGAGATATTCTTCTATATTTCTTGGCAAAGGATAACCTTGAACAGATGGGAGTTTCCTCTTTTCAGGATCATCTTCAGAGTAGAAGGATTTGATTTCCTCCCTGACTGCTGGAAGATCTAGAGGATATTGTACTCCTGCAGGGACACTGGCAGTGTTTTGATTGAAGGGTTGAACTGAAGATAATGGAACAGGGTTTGGAATGGTGACAAGGGGCAGTGGTTGTGTAGATGTTAGAGTTGGGGAAGTGTCATCTTCTAGTACAATGTTTGTTATCCTTCTCTTTTTCTGCTTTTGAGAAGTTGGTAGTGTATTTGTGGGTTGAGTGGCAGTGATTGAAGTAGTGGGTATCTGACTAACAGCTGTTGAAACAACTGGTGTTTCAACCACTGTGGTCACTACAACAGTTGATGTGTCAACTGTTGTTTTCTGCTTTTTGGCAGGTGGTTTTTGTGGAGGTGATATTGTTTTTGGTATGGCAGTGGATTGAGTGTGGGTTGATGTAGTAGTGATGGTAGTTGTTGAGATAACATCTGTTGAAACAACTGAAGTACCAACAACTGTTGATACAACAGGTGTTTTAACATCTGTTGGTTTGGAGGTTTGATGAGAGGAACTTTTGGGGACTTTAGGAGTTTGTTTGGTGGTTTTGGAAGGCGTGGTTTTGGGTTGGCTTACTTTTCTGGTAGGTTGTCTTCTTTTAGGTTTAGAAGTACCCTGCTCTTCTTTTCCATCAAAACTTTCTTCTCCTCCTCAAACCTTTTAGACCCTTTTATTTCCATTGACTCTTTCATGTTTGCCTTTAATGCAGCAAATGCATTTTGAGTCTCATCAACCTTTTTGGAACCATCTGGCCTTGGGATTTCTACCACAAGTTTGGACATTCGTTCTGGTGGCATGTATAAACCATCTTCTTTTCCTTTCTTCCCTTTAGTTTTCTCTCCCCCCCCCCCTTTTTGACATCATCAGGATTTTCAACATAGATGATTGAAGGAGGAGCAGTGCCAGTAGTTTGAAGCAGAGGAGCTTTAATGGCTTTGATATCTGCTTGAGTATCTTTATACCTAGCTTCCATGACATTTCTGACCATTTGAAGTTGAACTTCATGCTGTTGATCTGCATATTGTCTTTGTTTGTGAAACAGAGGTTGAAACAGATGCCATAGCTCAGCAGCGGATGGAGCAGATGTTGCAGATGTTGCAGATGGTGCAGCAGTGGGTATAGCCTTTTGAGCTTGTAACAACTGTTGCAGCATAGTTTTGATTTCTGCAACAGATGTGTCAAGTTTATCAACCCTCTCTGTCAATTCTTTGTAGTTTAAACCATCACCCAAGTTAATGGGATCATCTGATTTCCCACCAGTGGTGGTTGTATCAGTGGTTGACTTAGGAAAAGTTTCCCAAAAATCATCCACTGATGCCCCTTGTTCTCGGTACTGGGGACTTCTTTCTTCACCAGAGCTTACCATTTTAAGGTCACCAGTGTATAATGGAAACACACCAGTGGACATTATGGATGCCAAAGAAGAAATTGCCTTCAAGGGAGTCTCACTAATGAAACTACTGTCCAGGTGTAAACCAGTGGGTTCAACACCTGTAGTAGCTGCTCCACTTGAACTACTGACAGGAATTTCTTGTAATTCCTGCAGTGTAGCCTCCTCAACTGTTGGTGGGTTAGCAGAGATAGAGACACCAGACTCAGTCACTTGTTGTGGTATATTCTCATTGACAGGTGATTGAGAAGAACTGATTTTTATCTGAGCTATATCAAGTGCATCCAACAGAGGTATCATTGATTGTGGTATCCCTGTTGATACAACCTGATCCTTTTGAGAGGATGCAGGAGGAGTTTAAGGCTCAGGTTGAGATCTTTCTTCCATCTGCTGTGAGGAAGTAGCATCAGTGGTTTCAAGTGACTTTTGTGTTGTCATAGGTGTTACGTCTGGGATCTCGTCTTCCAGAGTCACCTTTTTGGTGAGTTTGGGGGGCTTTTGGATAGTTTTCTTTTTGGTGTTTTTGGTGATTTTTGGTGTGGGTTTCACAGATGGGGTTGTGCTTCTGTGATCACCAGGAGCAGTGGGCTCAACAGTAGGGGCCTGAGGAGCAGTTGTTGCTGCTAAATTCTGCTCAGATACCTCTGTTTGGGTTTTTGAAGGTTTTGACAGCCTTGTGAATGTTTTAGAAGTTAGACTGTTTATTTGAACAGGATTTCCTTGGATAAGCGCATGTGCATTATCCTTTGAAAATTTCTTTTGAAGATAAAAACTTAAAAACCTTGGAAATAATAATAATGATTTTTTATTAACATTCTTCACCATATCATTGAAAATTTCCTAAGAGTAGTTAAAATTTTCTTCAGCCATAATAGCATAGCTCAGGTATTGGACTTTCAATGGTATTTCATTAAAAGCTGTTGTTTTATTTGACACACACATCAGGAGGGTATGGAATAAAAACCTCGGAGCAGGTGGAAAACTGCCCTTTTCTAAAGTATCCTTTTTCATTTCTTCTTCATACCCTCTCTCAGTGAAATCAGTTTGGTACTCTGTTTTTGGGAAAGAGCTTTTACCTTTAAGATCACTGATTTCAAAAACCTCTGAAATGGTTTGAGGTGTGATGACCACTGAAATTCCCCTTATTGATGAAGTAATAGCTAAGGTCTTTTTGTCCTTAGTTTCAAGCTTTGCATTTTTCCAGAACTCTCGTTGGGTATCCAGGTAGATGGTTTCATTGCAGGTCAACAAAGTTTTGTACTTTGAAGATGAAAGTGCATCCATCACGGAATGAAAACCTGTGTTTTTACTTGATTTTGCAAGTGTACACACGTAGTTATGACGGGTTTTGAATTGAAGATCCATGATAAATCAAAGTTAGTTAAGAACGAAGGAAGAAGATGAGTGATTTGAGAGAATTTGGTGAAAACTACTTTTGAAATAAATTTTGAATTTGACTCGACAATCAAAACCCTGTTTGGGGTTTTGATCAGGGTTTTATAGGTGGAAAAAGTTAATGCTGACATGGCAGCGGTTACAAAAGATCTGACGGCTAACTACTGTCCACGTGACAACCTCTGATGAATAATGATGACAGTTGTTAGGAAACCACTGATGAATCTATATCAGTAGTTTACAGTGATGAAAATAAAAACAGTAGCTGACTATAACTATCAGTGGATAGCCTATCAGTGGATTAAAACACTGAGCTTTAACAACAGTCATTATATAAACAATAGTTCAAGCATGTTCCTTCTCCAAAAAAAACTATAGTTTAAGCCAACAGTCGTTTCAATCCCCTTCAACCTCCACAAAACACTATTTTAACCCAACAGTGGTTTTAAACCACCATTTTAACCAAACAGTGATTTCAACCACAGTTTTCTTAACAGTAGTTCCAAACAACTGTTTTCATCCATCTGTTGACCAAAGTCAACAGATGTATCAACCACTGTTTTATTTCCAAACATATGTTCCTAATAACCGAGCTTTGATCATTTAAACATACCTTTGCCAATAACAAACATGATTAATAATTTTAACACAACTAATTATATAAAAACTACAATTGTCAAAACAGCAAACAGCATTCAATAAAATACAGGATCCTAATTCCTAATCAATTGGTGAAACAGTAGTCTCGATAAGTAAAGCACCTTTCGGACCATTGTAGTTGTCAACATGTTGGAGGTATTTCAGAAGTTCGTTGCTCAGATCAACTTCAATCATATCCCCCCCAGATGCTTGTTATCAGCCACTTGTTGTCTTCAATTATATTAGTCCTTCTGTGCCTATCTACATAATCAACTACACGAGGATTATTGAAAACAAACACCTTCATCCAGCCTTCTTCTTCATATCTGAGCAAATCAGCAGTTAGCTCAGCAGACTTTCCAATAACAATCAAATGCAGCCTCTTTGCGATGGTCAAAAAATGCCCTTGGCAAGGATTAACTACAATACTCTCTGGAAAACGAAGCATTCTGAAAGTCTAACTCAGAACATCAAAATCAACGATGTTCCTCTCACCTAGTGGATACCAATAATTTGAAACCATAAAATATATGGTTTTATCATAATAAACTCCTATAGACCATGAACAACCACTTGAACCATAATTGTTTACGCTACCGAAATTTATTATTCTCCATGACTCACGACTTCGTGAGTAAACACAAGCAACAGTTACATTACGGTAAGATCTGATGTTCAGCATTTTCAGATCATTGAACTGATCAAAATAAATTCCACCAGTATCAGAGTTTCGATCATGATTGTAATTGAAGTAGTCATCAGACAAAACCTTATAGCGCCTGGTAGTTGGATTCCAAAGAATTAGCTCACAGCAAATCCCTTCATTGCAAACTAACACTAAACCATTAAATGACGATAGAATACGTAAGAAGCTAGGGTGAACATTGTTAGGAAAACTTAAGGTTTTGCTTCTAACAACATCCAAATTACCAGCAACTACGTCATCAACGACAATTGACGTGTCTTTAAAAGAGAGTAGTTTCTTTTGTACTGAATCTCCACTTCGGAGAGCATGCATCATCTGAAATCCATGACTTGACAATTCCCTATAAAAATTCTTGGAAAGACATTTGAAACGGCCAATATTTTCTGCAGAGAGCCTTGTGAAAATATCATCAACAATCACTTGAAACCCAAATTTTTCCATTTTGCAGTGAACCAATGCGTCTTTGAAAGTAAAAGAAATTGTAATGATATTGATAAACAAAAAACTTTTGAAGATGATTGAGTAGATGGATGAAAACGGTAATGATCAAAACCTCTGCCCAATGTATTTTATATACCCAATGAAGGCGGTTATGACTAAATACATCGTCAGGCGAAAGAATATGATGCGACAGTCATTAGGCTTTTAATACATTTCCATGGGAAAATATAAAATTAAACACGTTATGATAATTACAATTAACCTATTCATTTACCTATAAGACGCCTTTACCATAAGACAGAAGTGATTGAGTGACGTGCATTAATTGAAAAGTACATATCCCCAGGCATTTTGAATTTGAAATTACCGGCAATTTCAAAACCGCTGCTATGGTATATGTTTGCCAAAGGAAACATCTGCTAAGTTATACTTTCTTGGCTATGGGCAGTAGTTTGCACTCTTGAATGTGGGCCAGACCTTTGACCTTTAAATATAGAGCAGTACTTTAAAATTAAATGTATTTTAACTCAGATAAAAAATTAACACATCAGCAATCATCATTTAGTCATAACTCAAATAAAAAATCTATTCATTTGGAATACAAAGATATTGCGAACATCTGTTAAAGCCTCTCTTGTTCGCAACAGTAGCAAGTCAAACAGATGTTGGCAACAACAGATGTTTAGCAATTGAGAGGAAGAAATTCTTCAAAAAGCTCTATTAGGCAACAACAGATGTTGGCACCAGTAGCAAGTCAAACAGCCGTTAGATCTGCTGCAGATGATGAATTATAGCAGATATTCTCTTTTGGCAAACTTTAACTTTGACAGATCTATACACTAACAGAAATTGATACAATATCAACATAATCTAATTAAACTCAGAGACAATTTCACTTCTACATCAAAAGTACCGATCTGCAATAATCAGATGATATTAAAAATTACATAATAATACTTATTCGGCTTAAAATTACAACTAAACTTGAAAATCTAACAACACCACCAAGAAATTTACGAACCTAACAGTTCAAATTTGGTGCTTTTAGCTTAAAATTTAGTGCTTTTAGCTTAAAATTTAGTGCTTTTAGCTTTAAACTCCATCAATGTATATCTTCGACAATCGCCATGAACTCCAACGAAGTACTCAATGCATCCAAATCGGGTTTCTAGAAACCTGATCTCTCGTGAACAGACCAAGATGCAGTACATGAAAACACTTCTTCAGCTGTTGAAGAGTAGCCCTGTCCTCATATACTTAATCCTTAACTTTGTTCATAAAGAGCTGCTTTAAATCAAACTTTATGCTTCTTTTAATACAAAAAAGGCAGGAAAGACCATTACTCTGGTAAGATAAAATCTTATCTTACAGCAGTAGCAGATCCTTTCTTGCGTTTAGTAGGAACTACTGCGGGTTCTACATCATCATCATCAGCCCAAAATCATATATAATCATCACTAGGTTATCACCCGGGAATGCTTCCCGGGCTGGAGAAAGTTATACATGTCACTTATTATTTATAAGCAATACATACTTAAATAAAATGATAAAAAATAAGTGACATGTTATATGAAATCAAAAAGCAACAGTTTACATTATAAGCTACCAAAGCCTTCTTTAAGTATTCTGTGAAATTGTATAAAGCAATGGCAGCCATTGATAGTGAGTTATTTCAAATAAAAAAATCAAAGACAACTATAAGTCGTAAAGTGCAACGATCCATGTCAACAATAGTTATAAAAATTAATTAAAAAATCCAAGTAAAATGTTTGACTCAAAAAGTCAAATTGCTTGTTATGTATGACATCGAGCCTAGCCCCAAAAGTGAATCATCAAATTGAATCAATAGCATCGAGCCTAGTCCATGATTCTTGCCTTTCTTTGGTGGGGTAGTTTTGTCATTTGTGGGTGCCACAAAAAAAAAAAGTCAACCTCATAGAGGACCAACATAGACATCATAAAGAGACAACACCATCACCAGCCATCAAGTTCCTAATGTTAAGTAATGGCTTCGAGACCAAATCAAGTTCCTAATGTTAACTAATGGATAAACAAAACATATTTCTTCGTCCATTATCGACCCAACATAGACATCATAAAGAGACAACACCATCACCAGCCATCAAGTTCCTAATGTTAACTAATGGATTCGAGACCAAATCAAGTTCCTAATGTTAACTGAAGAGGGTATATTCGGTACCGGTACTGGTACCGGTATTTAAGGGTAATATAGTTGAATTCAAACCTCTTCAGGTCAAATTATAAAAGCGGGTATATTCGGTACCGGCACCGGTAACCACTTTCTCCGTTTTTCGGTACCGGTACGGTACTGAACCGGTATATTCGGTACTGGTATCGGTACCCACTTTTCCCGTTTTTCGGTACCGGTTCGGTACCGAACAGGTCTGTGCTGAAGCAGCTCTTTTAAAGCCAACCCTTTCTTGCTAACAGCTAAACCGGCCTTCTCGGATGCCAAACTTTGTTCCGGTAATATAATTGCTGCACATAATCATGTTAAGAAAAACTATAACCATTTACAGTAAAGTGCACGACTTTCATGTATTTTTATTCTTTTTAAATACCTCAACCAAAAATATTTATCAAGCACAAATTTATACTCTCACAATCATATCAGTTGCATGATATTTAAAAACAAACTAACAGAGAGCCTTTAACATCTTAACTTCTTAACTGATCATGATGATTTATAATAGTTGGTACATAAGTATGCAACTATAAAGTAAGTAATCACTTTGTCAGTTGTCTATATGCCTCATTAAAATGCATATAAGCATCACATTTTGTGGCAAAGATGATCTTGCTTACATCTTCAAACCCGCATACTTGATAAAAGTCCCGTTTTTTTACACAAAATAGTGAATTATTGTTTGTTTCTTCCATAGTTGTCGATAGCGGCTATAGCGCGCTACATAGCATATAGGTCATATGCCGCTATATATTATATAGAGAATTAGCGATAAAAAGCGGCATTTTTATTTATTTTTTATTCTTTTTTTTTTCTCATCTCCACTGCTCAATACCTAAGGTTTGGTCCTATAACATGTATTTTTCTGTATTTTCCTCATCTCCACTGCTCGATAACATGTATTTTTCGGTTTATCTACTTTACCACTAAAGATGAATCATCGCTACATTGGTCGCCATCGGCTATTGACAACTATGGTTTCTACAGAGCAACATAACATTTTACACACATACACTAAAAAACATAAAAAAAATTTAAGAAACTATATCTAATTAATTAAACTATAAAAAAAATCAATTTATAAAAATTACCTTTTGATTTAACTTCAGTGTTGGTAGTATGCTTTGGTGGGGGCAATTTTCTTCCAACCTTTCTTCTTATTTTCTGCAAATTACAAAAACACATTCAGTAAAAAGATTGTAACTTTTAAAACTCATTCTTGAATACTTACTTTGAAGTTTACACCGCGCTTTTGCTGCTTTGAATACCTTTTGCGCTTTTGTAACCTTATGATTGCTGTAAAGAATCCTGAAAAATCCAACCTCCATAACTATTACCTGACAAGATTTATCAAGAGAATATTAATTTGAACAAACTATAAACCACTTAAACCAAGCATGACATGGCTGGTTTGAGTAACGGCTGTAGTTTTAAATAATGGTTGAAGAGATGAATCTGCACTCGCCCAAAAAAGAAAAGATCAGCTCTCAACAGACCATGATCTTGAAAGGTAAGAATTAAAGATATAGTAAGTTACAGGTTGCCCAAAGGAAACCTTTTAAAACATAGAGTGTTTTTTTAGTGCAACCACTAATAAAAACATAAAAATGGATTTAATAGCAAAAAAGATATGCTTACAAGGAACTTGGTTGGCATAACTGATTGCATCCTCCTGACCACCTTTTACATGACTTGTTTGAGTAACGGCTGGCATTTTAAATAATGATTTCACAGATGAATCTGCACTCGCTTAAAAAATAACCATCAGTTCTCATTTGCAGAACATACCATAATCTTAAAAAGCAAGAAATATAGCAAATTTAAAGATGGTTGTATAATGATCTTGGTTTGCAAAAGCAGTAGCATCCTCCTGCCCCCCTTTTACATGACTGATATGAATCTTTTCCTTACCCGAATACCATTTTCACCCGACTCGTTTAAACTAAATAATGAATAACCTAAACCCATTTCTTTTGTATTACGATTGAATTGATTTTTCAGATTGGAAATGCGATCCCAAGCAAACCCGGGTCGTTTTCGTACCGCGAATTGGATCGGACGAACCAAAACGAAAATCATGCCATGACCAGCGAATTATGTGACTATGGTCTGTATTGCTACCTTGGAAAAATATATCAACAGTTTAAGTATTATTGAAACTCTGTTCTTGTGGCCTTTCTGTCCTTCATTGCTGCCAATATTAACTTACTTGCACCCCCATCAACTATTGTAATCGCAATAATGCTTTAATATTTAGTGGCAACTAAAATTAAAAAAATAACAAATCATATAACTTTATTATTTAATTGACACCAATATGTAGAAAAGTTGTGGTCTTTCACCTCAGCTCAAGCAAAGATACAGCCAAAACATTGAAGTAGCTCTATCCCACCTTCTAAAGCATTGACTATGTTCATTTCTTGTCCCAAGCTAAAAGAAAAAAATGGATCAAAAACATGTAAATTGTCAATTTGCTAGCAATGAAGAACAAAAAATATGAATCAAGAATTCAACATCAACTACCTGCTTAAAAAGGTCCCACATTTGCTAAAAAAAACAGCTGGGGGTTGGTATCTAAAATCTGCATAGAAACACTTGTCACATCAACATTTATAAATTTAAAAAAAAAAAGAAGCCGACAACAGTTATAAATCACTATTATAAATATAAGTTACTGATTTTAATTTAATAAAGCAATTTAGACGGTTGTAAACACTTGAGCACACATTGGGGAGCTTGTTATGATTTTATCCCTTTGATCTGTTTTACCCGTTTCTTTTGGACCAAGTATTTTTTACTTACCCACCCAAACCTAATCAAGGATGATTTACTTACCCACCCACCCGAACCTCTATACAGAAGGCATCAGAGAAGCCAGACATTACATGACAGACACTTTGATATTCATCAGTGTCGGGATCATAGCAAGCCATGAGAAATGGACTGTACCTGTTATTAAACCTACGTAAGATACATAATAAAGAACTGAAAAGGGTAAAGATAGTAATTTAACGGTAATATATTAAGCTGTAACTACAATTCCATAATCTGATAAAAGCAGAAAATACATCAGCTCTAATGTAAAAAAAAAATGACCAAAAAGTCAAAATGTACAACGTGACTTTAAAGTCAAATGAGCTAATCCTGTAGTTTTCAATTGACATGAACTATTAATCTTATCATTCAAGCCCTAATCTTATCATTCAATTGACATGAGCTAATCCTGTAGTTTTCAATTTTTCATCATTAACTGAAGGACTGATATTTGAGACATCAGTTATCACGGTGGGATATCAGCAATTTTTATATCATACTGAATTTATATATATAGCAATTTAACACTAACAATTCGGTATACTCTCATACCATTAACAAATTAACCTTTTGCAACTTGCATAACACTAACAATTGTTGCAAGTAGGAACTGATTAAGACTTAAAGCACTAATATTTAACACCAACACTTAAAATTAAGACTTACTTAAAACACGAATAGCAGCAATAAGAAGAAAGACGAATGGTATAACTAAGAAGAAAGGTGCTGATATCGGGAAAACCGATGATATGCCGGTCAATATCGCCAATAATATTGGTACCGATATTTTGCACCGATATCTCACCAGGGGAACCGATATATCAACAATATATCGGTCATATATCGGCATCGGCGATATTAACTGCATAGGTTATCCATTTAGATTAAAAAAAAAAGAGAAGAGAAGGAAATGTACCTTGGTCCACATGGAAGATTAGCAGGTGTATACTTGCCGGTAAGCATGCCAAGGCCCAACGGACTGTAAGCTATCACACGGATTCCCAGCGAATTACACACGCTATTGATCTTCATTTGATCGTCACTCATGCTCAACAATGAAAATTGCACCTAGATTCAGGTTTAACAACAGACGATCGCTTATTAAGGGATAAGAAACAAAATTAATTTATGCATCTTCTCTGGTAACTTTATATTACTTTCCACTTGTTTAGCTGCAAGGTTAATATTCTCGGGTAACTTTATATTACCTTGTCATACATTGCGACTAAACCGTCCCCAAGAGCTCGCTCTTGAAGAGGAGCATAGTTTGCAGTTGACCAATGTAGTTGTGCTATTCCAATTTTGTCAATTTGCAACCTATCCAAAGAAGACCTGCAAAAACACTTCACTTTTCATCTACCAAACAATCCACCACCATTCTATGAAGATTTGAAATTACTAAAAACGGTAGTATACTTGCAAGCATTGACAAACTGGTTGGACGTTAGGCACCACAGATACACAGCAAACTTTGTAGCAATCAAAATCTCATCCGCCTCTCCTGAATATTCCATATCTTGACCCGAGAAGTTTCCCGCCAAAACCAATTCTGAGAAACTCTAATAACATGCTACCTCAGCCCAAATGCTTTCATTTATTATATATTTGGAAATTGGAAATATTGGGAAGATTTGCATCTAAAAGGTTAGAAATTTTTTATTAAATATTCGAAAAATTTGGAAATATTGGGAAGATTTGGAAAGTATTCAAGGGTTGAAATTTTATTCCGAAAATTTCAAAAAATTGGAAATATACGGAAATTTTGGAAAGTTTTTAAATGAGAAAACTAATTAATATAATTGATATCTACATATTTTTTGATCTGGAAAAAAATGTTAAAATTTCATGAAGATTCTTTATTCAAATCAAATGTATTTGTATAAATCTAAGTAATATAATACATATTCGGTTTTTTTTACATTATCTTTTTAATTATAAACTTTCGTAATATAATTAAAAATACATAAAAAAATATAATACAGAAAAATAAAGTAAAGTATATTATTAAAATTGAACATTTGCCTCCATAAAAATCAATTCAACTATTGTTTCAATTCCAAATTAAGCTTATGCATTTAGCATTTTACTGAACTGGGTCATTATATACTAAACATAAGTTAAAAACTTTAGTGGACGGTTATAATAGAAAAAACCAATCAAGCCTAACCACATCCATTGATAATCTATGAAATAAGAAACAAACCATCCTTAACAAAATTTCTTCGGTTAACAAATAAAAAAACCATAAAAAGATAGATTCTAACTAATGAAGGTTACGATCCCGTTAAGCATAAAAAACCTTAAAATCAATTTCTTCAATAGTAAAATATGAACAATGTAACCGATGTAAAAAAAAACCCTAATAATTCAACCTTCAAATAAAACCTCAAATCTCACGTTTCTACAATCCTAATAATTCAGCCTTCAAATAAAACCTCAAATATCTACATACAATCGATGGAAACTAAACGGACAAGAACTTATAAATTTAAAAAATGTAATGACGAAATCAGTAAACAAAAAATATAATAAGCAAAATAATTAAGGATAAAACATGATGTTTACAAAAAAAAAACAAAAACCTAATGAATCAACATGCATAGAACCCCAAATCTAAAATCCTAAAATCATCAAACACTAAACGGACAAAATTTTAAAAATAATAAAGTTGTAACAAAGACATCAGGAAACAAATAAGAATAAAAATCTATTAAAAGAACTTTAAAACATGATTACTACGTTAAATCCCCAAATCTAAAACCCTAAAATCGACGAACACTAAGCAGACAAAATTTATAAAAATAAAGTTGTAACAAACACATCAGGAATCAAACAGCATAAAAATCGATTAAAATTACGTTAAAACATTATCATTAACTTGCACAACAAAAACAACTACCTCGAAGTAGATCTGGATTGAAAAAACCCACATAAATCACCAGGAACTCAAAACAGATGAATAAATCATGATGTTCAAAACAAAACAAAAAAAAAGGAAGGAGACAATCATCAAACAGAAAACCTGATTCAAAATCGATGACTGTAACATAAATACCTTCAAAAACGTAATCGGAAGATGATTGTAGAGATTGTATCGCCGTGGAAGAAAGATCCTCTGATATTTTATCAAGAGAAAGGTGAGAATGGAGAGAAAAAGGAGAGAGAAATAATGATTGTCCGGTTCTAGAAACTAAAGGCTGTCTTTATTACATTATTAAATAGGATCCAAATTCTCGGGTCAAATACTTGAAGTGGAGGTCCGCGTATGAATTTTAGAGCCCATATCGTTTTCCCCGCCAAAATGGATTTCTAGATGCTCTAATCTAATGCCACATCAGCCCAAATCTTCTTGTTTATTATATATAATAGATTTAGTAATAAGCAAAAATTATTTTAAATGTACATTTAATAATCTTTCTTTGTGTTTAATTTAACTTTATGCTTCTTTTAATACAAACCAATAATAACCCGCAGCAGATTGTATGAATTTCAAACAACTGTGATTAGACTGAAATATAAAGCGAGAATTAGAGTATATCACTTCAAAATTAAAATTTCAAAATTTCAAAACTGGAGTAGCAAAAAACACATACTTTAAACGATGTTGGAACAATGATACTGGAAACAACCGTAGAACAATCATCATCATCATCTGCAGCAGATCATTCACAATCACCATTTAGTCATAACTCAGATAACAAAACTTTAGTAAAAATCAAAATCAAAAACAATAACAAACATAATCATATATATCACATTACCATGATCAAGGCAAACCACATATCCCCAAAATTGTTTCTGAAAGTGGGACAGAGAGAGCTTCAGTTTTCTCTTATCCTTTATGAACAAATGCCGAGTATTGAGAAGAAGGGATTTGAGGGAGAGATACATTAGAAATGTGGTTTGAAAATACATAAGAAGAAAACACGTTTATATAAGAAGATGATTGACAGAAGTGAGTGAGTGACATGCATTAACTGAAAATTACATATCCCCATGCATTTTGAATTTCAAATTACTAGCAATTACAAAACATCTGCTGCTAGGTACATGTTTGCCAAAGGAAGCATCTGCTACTTTCTTGTAGATGGGCAGTGGTTTGCCCTTTGGAATGTGGGCCAGACCTTTAACATTTGAAAATACACAAGGCAGTGGTTTGATAGAACATTAAATGTATTTTAAAGTGATTTATATATTAGGCTTTATGATGTAATAATGACATCAGAAAAGCCTTGTTGGACATGCTCTCCTGCTGACACATCAGCTTTTCTTATGTCATTGGGATTTCTCCTTTTATAGAAAGTATAGATAGTTAGATTAGATTAGATATTCCTAAATATATTGAAGCAAATGATGTATATTTTTTTATGGACGGCCACTATTTTTTTCCTATTCGTTCCTTGCCCACTTATAGAATGGCTTGGCCCATTCAATGATTGTAATAATATATGGAAACTTTTATTAGATAACATAGAGATAGCGGGCTCGGCCTATTCGAGAAAAATAATGGCAATTTTAATTCGGTCATTGGCATCATACTCTATCCATCTGGCTGGATGTTTCTTTATTACTCTTTTTCGCTCCATTTGTACCAGAACCTGCCAAAACACAAAATAATGTAATATAATACTAAAAATAAATAAAAACAAATAAAACTTATACAAAAACTATACAATTTATACGGGACAAATATATATATTTTACCACACATCAAGTTGGCCCACTTGTTTTGCCAACGCCTCGTGCGACTTGTCTCACACTTCATTCTTCTTTCTTGTCTCCTTCATCATATTCAACATGGCGTCCATCTTTGCACTCAAATCGTCGCCGCCACCTTGATTATTCGCTTACCCGCTACTATTACCCCCTTGGTTGTAACCCCTTTGATAGTTGTCTCGGTTTTGGTACCCTTAGTTACCACCTCCTTGGTAGTAATTGTTGCGTTGGTAACCCCTTGGTTACCACCTTGTTGGTTTTGATATGACGATACACCTTGATTTCCACTTTGATTTCCCGGTTGGAAATTCGGATTCATTTGATTTGATGTGTTACCATACCTAAAGTTAGGATGGTTCCTCAAACCCGGGTGATAAGTGTTGGAGTTCATGTCATATTGCTTCCGGTCTACATACACTTGGCTCACCTCTTCGGTGGCTTATGCCATATTCACTTGGCACTCTTCGGTCTTATAACCAATATCCCCACAATCTTCACACACCGCAAACTGAACCGCCCACATCCTTTTTCTACATACGGGACAACTCCTGCTCTAATGTGGCAATTCGATCCTTAGCACTCGAATCAATATCGGGAAGAGATCGGGAAACAGGATGCTTTTTCGCTTGATCCCCCATAGCAACCTCCTTTGTGTTCTTGCTCATTCCCTCCAAAAAAATCCCAGTCGCCTTCCTCATGATTGTTCAATAAAGTGCCATTACTTGCCGATTGCAACTATTTGTGATCATCAGCATCCAACCCCCTTACAAAACACTTCAATAACTCCCACCTCGGAATTTGATGGTGAGGGCATTTCTGAACCAACTCCTTAAAATGAGCAAGAGCGTCGTGTAGCAATTCCCCCGAGAACTGTTAAAACGACTGAGTCTCATCCCGTGCTTCTTCAGTCTTAGCTTTCGAATAGTATTCATCAAGGAATATTTGTTGCATTTCTGCCCAAGTACGAATACTATTGGCTGGGAGTGTAAGGAACCACCGTTTGGCTTTGTCTTTTAATGAAATATGAAATAGCCTTAACTTTACTTCATCTATCTTGAAATTGTGGCCCCCCGATTGTGCCACATATAGCGGAAATTCCGCTAAGTGAGTGTACGGCTCGTCATTCGTCCTACCATTGAAATGAGGTAAGATGTTGGTGTAATTGGGCTTGCATTCAAACGATCTCACTCCTCGAGGTGGAGGAATAATGGGTGAGTTTTTCTCGGTGACCACCGGTCTAAATCAACCATTAACACCTCCTAGGGCTTGTTGCGGATGACGGCGTGGACCATTAACTTCTTGATCCCCCGGTCTTCGGTTACCTCTTCGATTACCACCTTGATTACCGCCACCCACGAATTGGGGAGTCCGGTTACGGTTAACATTATTGTTGTTGTTGTTGTTATAATACCCGTCATCCCGGTTCCGTTGGTTGTTGTTTCGTGGTTGACGGTTGTTGTCGTACCCGTCATTTCGACCATATCCATAACCACCCTCGTTGTTTCCCACATAATTAACATCACCCCATATATCATCTTCAACCCTCTCATCATAATTTTCCCCCGTCATCCGAGTATTCCGGTGAATTCTCACATGTTCCGACGATTGATAACCGGGAACACTAAATGGTTCGTCATCAGGAATAGCGTTCCTCAAATCATCGAGATTGAGGAATTGATCTTCATTCGTGGGATTGCCACGATTTCGATTAACTCCATGGTTGGGGTAAACATTTCGGTTGTTAAGGTTGGGTGGTAATGGGTTTTGTCTTGAGTTGTTACCAACGCTCGGTTGATCATTTTGGATGTTTTGGTTAGAGTGAAGGTTACCATGGTATCGGAATTATTGTTGGTTTGGTTATTTGGTTGGTTAGAATTTTGGGGATCCATTGAACTAGGCTCAACGGTTTGTGTAGATGGTGGATGGGTGTTGGGTGGGTCGGAAGCAAGAGTTGCTTCCAACAGGTTGGCCAAATTTCTTCTAACGACCCGCTCGATTTCCGGTTCAAACACTAGTGGAGAGGTCCTCTAGGAATTGCGTGTGTGCATGCACTACCTATGAGTCTGTGACCAGCACAAGTAACACACCTGCATAACATAAAAGCAGAAACGAATATAAGAAACAAGCACTGAAACAGATAATCACAAGAATCAATAGTATCCAAACACAAAGCGCACGAACTCCCCGGAAACGGCGCCAAAATTTATTCGGAGTGTCACACCCCCGGTCAAAGATAAAATTTATATTCCCAAACTACCCTTAACAATGTGTTAGTGGTAGTAAGGAGTCGAACCACGAAGAGTTTGTGGTTTGTGTGCGGACTTGATTGATTTTAGATATTTGTTGTCACTTTTTATGAAGCTTGCTAAGAATTTGATTAATTTATTTATTTATTTGTTTGAAAGAGTGTCGGAATGAACCGACAAGTTTGTTTTGATTACTTATCTACTAAGAACTTGAATAATTACATGAAAGCTTAATTAGCGATTTTAAACAATATGTGAGAACAAGGTTCATACCAGGTTCGGTAATTGAAGTCCTAGGGTTCCTACACGTTTTAGATTCAATTAAATTGTATCAATGACCAACGAATTTAGTGTCTCGTGGGTTAGGTGCCAAGAGCTATTGCCGTCGTGAACGACGGACCGCAATGCACTTCGTTACCAAGGACATGTGAACTCTAACCTAGACAAGGCATAATTGCACATAAACATTTAGCAAAGTCAAATTTACTCTTCACTTGACAATACACGAATACAATATAAATGCAAAACAATTATCTTTGGTTTCAAAGTCAAAGTATAATTTGTCACAAATCAAAACTCAAAACAATGTCAAATCCTAGAAACTTATAAAAACCTACACCAGGGTGAAACCCGCAAGAATTAGCCGCTCTTGGTTGAATGAACGCGATCACCAGATTATAAGAGCTCGAACTTTGACATCTTGAAGCTTTGAATATGATGGAGATGATGATTAGGGTTTGGGATGAATGGTTATGGAGAATGGATTGGTGGGATGATGGTGATTAGGGTTATGAAGTGATGATAGATGATGAATTTGGTTGATGATGGATGTATTGAATGCATTGGATGGATTAGAGTTGAAGGTTAAGGTATTCTTGGCTCCAAGATGATGGTTCAAACTCAAAAGAAACATCACTCCTCGAAAAATGACCCCCAAAAGTGTTTTAAGTCGTCAAAGAAAGTGAAACAACTCAAAATCCCATCGGCACGCAGAAAAGGGTGTCGTCGACGCCTCCCTTCGCGTCGTCGATGCCTGCTGCAAATGCCAGTTTTCTGTCGACGCCTTGTTTCGCTATCTCGAAACAAGGCGTCGATGCTCAATTTTTACGACGGGGGGCCCCTGTAGGGTGCACTTCTCCGTTTTTCGTATTTCGCGTTTCCAATTGATCCCGTTCGCTCCTGGTGCTTAGAATAGCTTCCAAATAGCTCTTTAAACTCCGTTAGACCTACAAAACACAATTCCAATAAAAAGTAGGCTATTCAAAACTAAAAGCTATGTAAAAACATAAACTTTAACAAATTAGAACACCGGTATTCGACCACGCATCAGACCATTTCCAAGGATTCGGTGGGGAACTTTTCATTGAAGAGTTCTTCCCGAGTTAGCTCCAAAGCGGGATCTTCTAAGCAAGATAGATGATCGGTGGCGGTGTTTTCGGCTCCTCGTTTATCTTTTATTTCAATGTCTAATTCTTGGAGGAGAAGAATCCACCGGATCAAACGTGGTTTGGCATCTTGCTTTTTAAAAAGGTATCGAATGGCGGCATAGTCCGTATAGACTATTGTTTTAGAAAGAATAAGATATGGACGAAATTTATCAAAAGCAAAAACTACGGCTAGTAACTCTTTTTCGGTTGTTGTATAATTTTCTTGAGCATCGTTAAGATTTTTACTTGCATAGTATATTGGGTGAAAGTGTTTTTCTTTTCGTTGTCCTAAGACGGCTCCAACTGTAAAGTCTCTTGCGTCGCACATGATTTCAAAAGGTAGTTTTCAATCGGGTGCTATCATGATTGGTGCATTGACTAGCATTTCTTCTAGGGTGAGAAAAGCCTTATTGCATTCCTTGTCAAATATGAATGGTGCATCTTTTTCAAGTAATTTTGTTAGAGGTCTAGAGATTTTTGAAAAGTCTTTGATAAATCGCCTATAAAATCCGGCATGTCCTAGGAAACTTCGAATGGCTCGAACAGAGGATGGCGGAGGTAATCGGGAGATGGTGTCTATTTTTGCCCAATCAACTTCCATTCCTTCGCTTGAGATTTTATGACCGAGTACTATTCCTTCAGTTTTCATGAAATGACATTTTTTTCCAATTAAGGGCGAGGTTAATTTCCTCACATCGAGACAGCATTCATTCAAGGTTATCGAGGCATTGGTCAAATGTATCTCCAAAGATAGAAAAGTCATCCATGAAAACTTCCATGGTCTTTTTTATCATGTCGTGGAAGATTGCCACCATGCAACGTTGAAACATAGCGGGGGCATTGAATAGACCAAAAGGCATGCTTCGATAAGCGAAATTTCCGTATGGACATGTAAAAGTTGTTTATTCTTGGTCCTCCAGTGCTATGGGAATTTGAAAATACCAGGAGAAACCATCGAGAAAACAATAGAATTTATGACCGCGTAATCTTTCTAACATTTGGCCGATGAATGGCAAAGGGAAGTGGTCTTTCCTTGTTGCTTCGCTTAAATTGCGATAGTCGATACAAACACTCCATCTGGTGACGGTTCTTGTTCGTATAAGTTCATTTTTATCATTAGTTATTACCGTCATACCTCCTTTCTTTGGCACTACTTGGACGGGACTTACCCATGGGCTATCGGAGATAGGGTAGATAAGTCTGGCGTCTAGTAGCTTGATGACTTCATTTTAAAATTAGCGTCCTAATCAAATTCTAAACTTTTTTCAAAACTGCACGCCCATTTTCAAAACTTTTTCTTTTTACAGTAGGTTTAACACGGGGTCGTGCTACTAGGACACGCCCCCTTGCTGCAAATTTTCCTAAAAACTTTTTCAATTGCCCAGATACAAACTTGTCCATGGGGCCGTGCCAGTTCAGCATGGGGCCGTGGTCAAAACTCTGTTAAATTTTAATCTTCTGTTTCTTGAACCCCAGGCTCGTTATTCTTCTAGGTACATTCCAATACAATGGATTACAACTCAAAAGACTACACCTACTACATTGGGGATGATTATGATGATCCTTATTGTAACATTTGAGGTGAATCCCATTCGGTACAACCTCATACACCACATATGAAGAACCAAGTTTTGAGCTCCTAAAGTCAAGCTTTGACTGGAATGCCAATCCGTTTGAAACGTACGACACACCGCCAATAATCAATCCCGAAGCCGAAAGCCTAATACAAAGTCTTGAAAATCTAGAACTCTTAATAAAGAGATCTCGAGAAAAGGAAGAGACCATTTGTACTAAAGAGGTAATAATCGAAGAGGTAAAAATCAAAGATCAACAAAAAGGAAAAACTCACGTTTGAACCAAACCAAGAAGAAGGTAAATCTAAAACTAACGATTTTAAAATAGAACAAAATTTTCAAGAAATTCACGTTTTGCAAACTTTTTTTGAAAATCATTGTTTGGTATCTTCTCATGCCAAGTTTTTATAAGAGTTAAACACTACTACTAAAATCGAAGAGTTAGATAGCATCATGTTAAAAAATGATCAAACTTCACTAATAAAAGATGAATGCCATGAACTAAACAAAAAACCGGTACCATGTTTTTTTTTCAAAATATCTTTGTTAGTGATGTGCTAATTGATAAAGATCTTTGTGTCAATATAATGCCAAACTATATTTTCGAAAAATTGGGTACTAGTGATTTTTTTTCCTCTTAAAATTCCTATTTTTCTCTCTAACCGAAAAAACAATTTACGCCAAGGGAATGGTTGAGGATGTCTTAATTCAAACAAGCCAAGCGGTAGTACAACCGACTTTATCATCCTAGATGATACTCCCCTCTTGTTGGGACAACCATTTCTAAAATCCCATCAAACCTTAGTCAAACGGAAGCAAAACAATCTACCACTTCAATTAGGGGCCGACAAAAGGTACGTCAATCTCGACCAATCAATGAAATACCCAATTTGTAGTGATGACCCCCTAATTGAAGATGAAGCAGAGCCACCTGATACGGAAGAGGAAGACGCCATCGAACAAACATTTTCGGCCATCATTCTTAATAAAAAAGAAAATAAGCGGTCGCTTGAAGACCCACCGCCACTCGAACTCAAGGAACTACCAAAAGGTCTAGAATACGCATTCTTGGACGAACATGGTAAGCTCCCCATCATCATTTCTTCTAAACTTACACTTTTTAAAAAGAAAAATTAATAAAACTTTTGAAAAAACATAAAAACGCAATCGCATGGAAACTTATGGATATCAAAGGCAACAATCCTTTCATGTGCACACACAAAATTTTAATGGAAGATGACTATAAAACGGTAATACAACCACAAAGAAGAGTAAATCCAAATGTGCAAGAAGTGGTTAAAAATGAAGTCATCAAGCTACTAGACGCCTGACTTATCTACCCTATCTCCGATAGCCCATGGGTAAGTCTCATCCAAGTAGTGCCAAAGAAAGGAGGTATGACAGTAATAACTAATGATAAAAATGAACTTATACAAACAAGAACCGTCACCGGATGGAGGGTTTGTATCGACTATTGCAAATTAAATGAAGCAACAAGGAAAGACCACTTCCCTTTGCCATTCATTGACCAAATGTTAGAAAAACTATCCGGTCATAATTCTATTGTTTTTTCTTGGTCCTCCGGTGCTACGGGAATTTGAAAATACCCTGAGAAACCATTGAGAAAACAAGAATTAACTGAGATTTCTAACCATTGTACCCCTATGTGCATTGCACATGACAAGAATTAACTGAGATTTCTAACCAGGTTTGGCCTAAAGGACAAAACGTGCAATATTTTGGGTGGTTAAGGACACCGCCTGCAAACTTTTGGCCAAAAGGATAGCGCCTGCAATTTGATGTAAACATAAAGGACAAAGTTTGTAATTTACTCTTTTCAAAAAGTGTTAATTTAGAAGAAATGATGACGGGGAGCTTACCATGTTCGTCCAAGAGTGCGTATTCTAGACCTTTTGGTAGTTCCTTGAGTTCGAGTGGCGGTGGGTCTTCAAGAGACCGCTTATTTTCTTCTTTATTAAGATCGATGGCCGAAAAGGTTTGTTCGATGGCGTCTTCCTCTTCGACAAATTGTTCCTCTATTTCTTCCGTATCGGTGGCTTTGCTTCATCTTCAATTAGGGGGTCGTCATTGCAAATTGGGTATTTCATTGATTGGTCGAGACTGACGTCCCTTTTGTCGGCCCCTAATTGAAGTGGTAGGTTGTTTTGCTTCCGTTTTACTAAGGTTTGATGGGATTTTAGAAATGGTTGTCCCAACACGAGGGGAGTATTATCTAGGATGATAAAGTCAGTTGGTACTACCGCTTGGCTTGTTTGAATTAAGAAATCCTCAACCATTCCCGTGGCGTTAATTGTTTTTTGGTTAGAGAGAAAAATAGGAATTTTAAGAGGAGAAAAATCACTAGTACCCAATTTTTCGAAAATATAGTTTGGCATTATGTTGACACAAAGATCTTTATCAATTAGCACATTACAAACAAAGATGTTTTGAAAAAACATGGTACCGGTTTTATGTTTAGTTCATGGTATTCATCTTTTATTAGTAAACTTTGATCATTTGTTAACGTGATGCTAACTAACTCTTCGAAAATATAGTTTGGCATTATGAAACTTTGATCTTTTATTAGTAAACTTTGATCATTTTAAAAACTTGGCATGAGAAGATACCAAACAATGATTTTCAAAAAAAGGTTGCAAAACGTGAATTTCTTGAAATTTTTGTTCTATTTTAAAATCGTTAGTTTTAAACTTACCTTATTCTTGGTTTGGTTCATGCTTGAGTTTTTTGTTTTGTTGCTCTTTTATTTTTACCTCTTCGATTATTACCTCTTTAGTACAAATGGTCTCTTCCTTTTCTCGAGATCTCTTAATTAAGAGTTCAAGATTTTTGAGACTTTGTATTAGGCTTTCGGCTTCGGGATTGATTGTTGGTGGGGTGTCGTATGTTTCAAACGGATTGGCATCCCAGTCAAAGCTTGACTTTGGGAGCTCAAACCTTGGTTTGTCATATGTGGTGTATGAGGTTGATGGTTTGAAAAGGTAACAATTTTGTACCGAATGTGATTCACCGCAAATGGTACAATAAGGTTCATCATAATCATCCTCAATGTAGTAGGTGTAGTCTTCTGAGTAGTAATCCATTGTATTGGAAGGTACCTAGAAGAATAACGAGCCTCGGGATCAAAAAACAGAAGATTAAAATTTAACAGAGTGTTGACCCGGCCCCGTGCTAAACTGGCACGGCCTCGTGGGCAAGTATGTATATGGGCAATTGAAAAGGTTTTTAGGAAAATTTGCAGCACGGGGGCATGTCCCAGTGGCACGCCCCGTGTTAAACCTAGTGTAAAAAGAAAAAGTTTTGAAAATGGGCGCGCAGTTTTGAAAAACGTTTAGAATTTGATTAGGCCGCTAATTTTTTGCTTTTTCAAAATCCCTGTGTCCCCGACAACGGCGCCAAAAACTTGGTACGTGAGTGCGGGTGTACATAATTTCAGATATATTTTAGCTCTTTTTACTGGCGAATTCAAGTTTTAAATTTTTAAAACACGATATAATACTATCACTCTACACACACGTAGCGCAAGTGCACCCATCGCGGACGTAGTGTAGTGATGGCAAGATACCGAGGTCGTCCAAGGACATAAAAGCTTTTAATACCGGCTTATCGTTAACGTCTAATCTAACCAAATTTTGATAAAAAAGGTTTTTAAAGTTATAAAAAGATAAACTAAAAAGCAAAAATAAGATATAAGGAAAAACAAATAGACAAGAAGGAATCATTTGGTTCTAACTCCTCTTTTATGTATCCTTTAAATGATTTCCGCACTTTGGGCATTTTAAGAGATTATCTTTAAGTTATAGTAGCAGGCCTCCTTCCAGGCAGCGTTACCCTCAACCTACTGGTCTGAGTCAGCAGGGATACAGTCCCCCAAGGTCGGATTATTGTAAGATAATTAAGTAAGTTATTAATGCAAAAAATGGTAGGCCCCCTTCCAGGCAGCGTTACCCTCAACCATTTGGTCTGAGTCAGCAGAGATATAGTACTCGCAGGGTTGATTTAAAGTTTTAATAGATGTTTATAGATAAGGGATTCAAGCGGTTTCTTACTTCTCCCGAGGCGAACAATACCGCCCACTCGTGAAGTCTTACTAAGCTTGAACTAGGTTCTCGCAGGATCTATTCACTGAACGAGACATAGAATTACCCAACCACCCTTCTAACCCCCTTCCAAGTAGTTAACGCACTTTATATAGACCGTAAAGACACGCATGTCTGAATCAATGACACATGAAGAAGGGTTAAATAAATGTGCCTTCAATATAAAAAACTAGTTATTAAAGTCATTAATACATACCCAAATAAAAAGGAGCCAAAGATTGGAAATCAAAAAGTAATACATAAAAGATTTGTCTTCACCAAGTGATATAAGAGTTTAGCCAAGCATGGCCTTTGTTTGACAAAAACTCTTACGATCGATCTTGGATCCCGAGACTACTACACACTCTAAATAATGGATGATGGTGGTAGGTGTTGGTGTTGTAGTGGTGGTGGAGTGGTGGAAAGTGTGAGAGAAGTGGTTTGCCAAGGGATGGATTGGAATAAAACCAAGCACCTCTATTTATAGCTAAATTCAGACAGCCAACACGGCCCTGTGCCCTCCTGGCACGGCTCCGTGGCCTTCAATCTCTCTCCTCTTCATTAACTGCAGTGTCAGACCTTGTACTAACACGGCCCCTTGCGTCAACGGCACAACCCGTGGCCATTGTACTTGTTGTACTATCTCAGATTATGTGAATCTTAGAGTTGACCACGCCCCGTGTTGCCTTAGCACGGCACCGTGTTGATCTTCTTATTTGTCTTTTGTTGTTGTCTCTTTCTTTTGCAAAAAATCTTAACTGGGCATGACCCATGCCTGGTGGGCACGGCCCCGTGCCAAAGGTTTTGATTCTTGTTATTTTGTTGGTTTGGATGTGGATGGGGGCTTGACGAGTTGTGTCAATCCTCCTTATTTGTATTTATGTTGGTTTTTGCTGTTAATTTGCTTTTTTATGCGTTTAATCTCTTTTGACCCTGTAATTTAAAAGGAACAAATAAACAAGCTTTCTCCAACATTAGTACTAAAAAGGGTTGATTTTACATCGTATTTGATATAAGTTATATGTTGTATTTTACGCACATTAGGAGAGTGTTATAGAGAGAGGGGTGATGAAATGAGGCCGGTTTGGGGCTTTATAAAAAAGAATTTGTTTTTAATCCACCTCATCAAGCCACGTAGGAAAGGAGGTGACACATAGGCAAAAACACTTTTAGTTCTCAGTTAACAGAATGGTGCCAGAACTATAAGTTAGGGGTGTCCGGCTTCAAAGCGTTAGTTGGGGGTGGCAGTGGCCAATGGCCAATAGTTGGGAGTGATAAAATCCAATAATCCTATATAATAAAATAACTAGTTTTGCCCCGCCCGCACTGTAGGGCACTAAGCCAAATATTTCTCTCTCATAACATGTACGTTTGTGTTTTGGTTACTTGTACATACTACTCATAATACGATCTCAAAAAAAAAGATATCGAGTCAACCAATTAAAACAAAACATTACCATACTTTTGCTAAAAAAAACTAAAACGATGGAAAGACTATAATTTTAAACTGTGCGAAAATTGTAATTTTTCAGGACAAATGAGCGTGAGCCAGGAGACCGCCTGACACGAATAAAAATTACACCGAGTCAACCAATTAAAACAAAACACTACCATAGCGAATAAAAAAAACAATGGCATAACTGTAATTTTATACTTGGGGCAAAATCGCAATTTGACAGAAAAACAAAAACGATGGCAAAACTATGAATTTGAACTAAGATCAAAATCGTAATTTGGCTAGGAGAAAAAAAATTACACCGAGTCAACCAATTAAAGTAAAACACTACTATAGTTTTATAAAAAAATTAAAACGATGACATGACTGTAATTTTACATTGTGGGCAAAATCGTAATTTGATAGAAAAAATTGAAAGCAAAACTATAAATTTGAACTAAGGACAAAATCGTAATTTGGCTGAGAAACAAAAAAAAAAAACAAATGCAAAAGTTGTAAATTTAAACAGGGCAAAATCATAATTTGGTTGGACCAATGTGGAAAAAGCCAGACAATTCAATTGCCTGACACTATTCCACTCCACGTAGTAGTTTGTAGTAAATATAAATATAAATTTGGTTCAAACAAAATGTGGATTAACCAATTTAGGTGACCCCGTCTAATGGACCGAACTCGTTTTTGAGTAGCCCATATTTGACGAAAGTACTTTAACATGTAATCTTATCCCTTGATCCATACCATGCACTAGGGGTGTTCAGAATTCGTTTTGAATTCGAAAAATTCGAAACTCGATTCGATTATCAAGAATTTGTTTCGATTGTAAGAATTCGAACTCGATTCAATTCGAGTCAAGTAAATCGAATACAAATTTATAATTTTAGATTCGATTCGAAATTCGAATAAAAATTATACATTTTTATTTTTATTTTTATATATAATACATATATAACTTTTATTGGGCTATACTATAAATTATTTTCAAAATTTATTTCAAGTATTAAAATTACCCATTACCAAACTCACTACATGACTCATAACTAAACCTAAGTAACAAATCTATCAATAGATTTCTAACCCTAAAAATATTAACTTGTAATGTGGAGTGGTTATTCCCGACTTTTTGTTTTGAGTTTTAGACTTATGGTGCTTTATTTAGAACTTTTTAATTTGATATCGTGTTTTATGGCTGCTTTAAAATTTATGTTTCATTTTGAAAGTTTTTTACATGTTTTAAAAGAATCTGAATCAAATCGAATTTATTCGAATTCGATTTGAATTCGAATTTTTAGTCGAATACGAATTTGGTTTTTTATTCGAATACGAATTCGAATCGAATTCGGTATATTTTAATCGAATTCGAATTAAAGGGAAAGTAAAAATTATTCGAATAATTTGATTCGAATAATTCGAAAATTCGATATTCGATTCGATGAACACCCCTACCATGCACACCTTCAAGCTAGTTACGATGGTCAAATATTAACTAGTGGTCTATAAACATTTTTATGGTCGTATTTGTTCCACATTTTATGGAAGATGTATCATTTAATTATGATATCCATTATTTATTATTATTATTATTATTATTATTATTACTACTACTACTAGCGGTAATACCCGTGTGCAAACACAGGTGGCTTTTAGAAAACCATGCATAACACATATAAATGATGAATATGGTTATAGGGTGAGGTTCTAAAGTGAACACTAGTGTATTTGCGAACTGGGTGAACAAATCCTGGCCATTGATCTATACACGTGTATGGCCAGGATCTCATCATCAAATAGTAAAATACACTAGTGTATTTCAACATCAAATCCTGGCCATTGATCTACACACGTGTATGGCCAGGATTAGTTCACTCAGTTCGCAAGCTACACTAGTGTTCACTCTTGAACCTAATCATATGGTTATATTTATAGACTTATAAATAGATAAGTCAGTCGGTAAATACTTAAAGTTTAGAGTACAAAATTATACAATTTATTAATCTTTTGTGAACGAAATAACATTTGCATTCAATCATGTTCCTTCTCCAAAAAATAATGTTTTAACTCAACAGTCGTTTCAATCCCCTTCAACCTCCACAAAACACTATTTTAACCCAACAGTGGTTTTAAACCACCGTTTTAACCGAACAGCTGTTTCAACCACTGTTTTATTTTCAAACATCTGTTAACAACAACAGAGCTTTCATCATTTAAACAGACCTTTGCCAATATTACAAGTTTTTAAACTCTCAAACCTAAATATTTATTTAATTAATTTAAATAACAAACATGGTTAATAATTTTAACATAACTAATTATATAAAATATGAAAGTGTCAAACAGAGGTAACTATATAATAAACAAAGTTCGAAACACCAAACACCATTCAGTAAAATACAGCATAATAATTTCTAATCAATGGGCGAAACAGTAGTCTCGATAAGTAAAGCTCCTTTCGGACCATTGTAGTTGTCAACATGTTGGAGGTATTTCAAAACTTCATTGCTCAGATCAACTTCAACAATATCCCCCCAAATGCTTGTTATCAGCCACTTGTGTTTTCAATTATATTAGTCATTCAGCGCCTATCTACATGCAACTACACGAGGATTATTGAAAGTAAACACCTTGATCCAGCCTTCTTCTTCATATCTGAGTAAATCAGCAGTTAGCTCAGCAGACTTTCCAACAACAATCAAATGTAGCCTCTTTGCGATGGTCAAAAAATGCCCTTGGCAAGGATTGACTACGATACTCTCGGGAAAACTATGTTCCTCTCACCTGGTGGATACCAATAATTTGAAACCATGAAATATATGGTTTTACTAGAATAAATTCTGGGAGACCATGAATAACTGCTTGAACCATAATTATTTATGTTCAAGAAATTTATTGTTCTCCATGACTCACGACGTCGTGAGTAAACACGAGCAATGGCCACATTACGTTAACATCTGATGTGAAGCACTTTCAGATCATTGGATTCATTAAAATACATTCCACATGTATCAGAGTTTCAATCATGACTATTATTTAAGTAGTCGTCAGACAAAAACTTATAGTGCCTGGTTGTTGGATTCCAAAGGATCAGCTCACAGCAAATCCGTTCATTACAAACTAACAACAACCCATTAAATGACGATAGAATACGTAAGAAGGTAGGGTGGACAGGAAAACTTATGGTTTTGCTTGTAACGACATCCAAATTACTAGCTACTATGTTGTCAACGACAATTGACGTGTCTTTAAAGGGGAGTAGTTTCTTTTGTAGTGAATCTCCACTTCGGAGAGAATGCATCATCTCAAATGCACGACTTGACAGTTCCCTATGAAAAATTTTTGAAAGACATGTCAAATGACCAATAGCTTCTGCAGGGAGCCTTGAGAAAATTTCGTCAACGATCATTTGAAACCCAATGTTTTCCATTTTGCGATGAGCAAATGTGTGTTTGAAAGCCAAAGAGATTGTAATGATATTGATAAACAAAAAACTTTGAAGATGATTGGGTAGATGGATGAAAGCGGTAATGATGAAAACAGATTCCCAATGTAAGGCAAATAAAATTATTTTATATACCCAATGAAGGCGGTTATGATTAAATAGATTGTCAGATTAACTTACTGTTAAAGAACATGATGCGACGGTGGTTAGGCTTTTAATGCAAAACATTTCAAAAATAAGTTTTCATGGGAAAAGTATAAAATTAAATATCAAGGAATCCAAAGGACAAATTTTAAACCTTCAAAAAAAATAGGTTATCATAATTACAATTAACCTCTTCATTTACCATAAGATGCATTTTAAACACTATAAATGATTATTTACCATTATCCGCATTTCAAAACTTCAACAATTGTCTTTTAAAATTTTCACATTTCTTGATTTACGAAACATCTGTTCAGACACAATTCAACATCCACATAATCTAAATCAAACTCAGACACAATGAGAAGAATGCTTTCATCATCATGCTTTTATAAAGATTGCAATTACATCTAATAGCCTAACAAACCCCCTACATCTACTATTAGCCTAAGCACTATTACATTGAAAACCTCTGTTGAGCAGTATCTATTGAATATCATATGTTGTTCTTTAAGATCTGTTGACCTATAGCAGAACTTTGCTTCTTCAAACTTTCTTCAGACTATGTCTTCATCAGCAGAGGATCACTTGAACCAGATGTTCTCTTTGGGCAGAGTTTACCTCTGGTAGACATTTAGAGGAGCAGATTTTGTGTATTTGTAATTGAGAGGAAATTCTTCAAAAAAACTGTTGACATACCAAATGATAAAAAACAATAAAATTTCAAACCTCTGGCATAATACTCTCTACATAGTAAACACATGCTTCTACAACTCCAGTAGACACAGATGTTGCGAACCTCTGTTAGGCAACAACAGATGTTGCCAACAGTACTCTTCATTTAAAGACCAACAATACTCTACATAGTAAACACATGCTTCTACAACTTCAGCAGACACGGATGTTGGGAACCTCTGTTAGGCAACAACAGATGTTGGCAATAGTAGCAAGTCAAACAGTCGTTAGATTAGAAGAGGATCACTACTAAACAGATGTTCTCTTTGGGCAGACTGGATCACTTGAAACAGATGTTCTATTTGGGCAGAGTTTACCTCTGGCAGACATTTAGAGGAGCAGATGTTGTGTATTTGTAATTGAGAGGAAATTCTTCAAAAAACTGTTGACTTACCAAATAATAAAAAAATAATAAAATTTCAAACCTCTGGCATAATACTCTACATAGTAAACACATGCTTCTATAACTCCAGCAGACATAGATGTTGCGAACCTCTGTTAGGCAACAACAGATGTAGCCAACAATACTATTCATTTAAAGACCAACAATACTCTACATAGTAAACATGCTTCTACAACTTCAGCAGACACGGATGTTGGGAACCTCTGTTAGGCAACAACAAATGTTGGCAACAATAGCAAGTCAAACAGCCGTTAGATTAGCAGAGGATCACTACTAAACAGATGTTCTCTTTGGGCAGATTTTACCTTTGATAGAGATTTAAAGTAACAGATGTTGAGTATTTGCAATTGAGAGGAGGAAATTCTTCAAAAAAAAACTATTGACTTACCAAATAATAAAAAAATAATAAAATTTCAAACCTCTGCCATAAAAAAACAATAAAAAACTCTTCATTTAAAGACCAACAGTACTCTACATCCTAAACACATACTTCTACCACTTCAGCGCACACGGATGTTGAGAAGCTCTGTTAGGCAACAACAGATGTTGCCAACAGTAGCAAGTCAAACAGCCGTTAGATTAGCAGAGGATCACTACTAAACAAATGTTCTCTTTGGGCAGACTTTACCTTTGACAGACATTTAAAGTAATAGATGTTGAGTATTTGCAATTGAGAGGAGGAAATTCTTCAAAAAACTGTTAACTTACCAAATAATTAAAAAAATAATAAAATTTCAAACCTTTGGCATAAAAAAAAAAAAAAACTCTTCATTTAAAGACCAACAGTTAAAAAACAGATAGATATCAACAGACTTTAAAAAACAGAGGTTTAAAAAACAGATAGACATCAACAGAATTTTTAACTATGTTTTTAAGAAGGGACTTTTGAAGTTTTGAATACATTATTATGCTTTCATCATCAGCAGATGATGCTTTCGAGCAGATGTTTTCTTTTGGCAAACTTTAACTTTGACAGATCTATACAGTAACAGAAATTGATTCTTTGTAATTCTTCAAAAAAGTGTTCAAGCACAATTCAACATCAGAATAATCTAAATCAAACCCAGAGACAATTTCACATCTACATCAATATCGATCTGCAATACTCAGATGATACTAAAAATTACATAATAATACTTATGCACCCTGAAATTAGTAAAAATAAAATGCTCCACAAAGATTAATAGGATTAAAATTTAATTATGAGATTAAAAGATCAACAATTACATGTAGTACTGAACAACGAAACTTTAAAATCTAACAACAACATCAAGAAATTTAAGAATCTAACAGCAAAAATTAAGTGCTTTTAGCTTCAACACCATCCAGTACTGAACCTCTCAATGTATATATTTGACCATCGCCATGAACTCCACGGAAGTTGAAGGCATCGCCATCAGGTTTCTGGAAACTTGGTCTCTCGTGAACATACCAAGATGCAGTCCATCAAAACACCTCTTCAGCTCTTGAAGAGTAGCCCTATCCTCGTATACTTAATTTTCAGCTTGCTTGATAAAGAGCTGCTGTTGGTGCATAGGTCTATCGACTTCATCTTGTATCGAGTCTTGCATTATTCACGGCACGAAGATCGAGAAATCAAGTCAAATGGCTAATTCCGCTTGAGATGGCTAATTCCGCTTGAAGAAGTCTTCAAGTAATTCCACATGGAATTAATTAGCTAATTCCGTTTGAACCTGTAATCTCGTTTGTGTGGGTAATTCCGCATGTAAAGTAATTTCGTTTGAGTCTTGTTCAAACGGAATTACCAATTCTATAAATAGAGGTTGGTCCGTTTCATTTGAAACGGGAATTAGAATAGTGTTTTCCGACGGCGAAGCTCTGTCGAAGTGTCTACAGATTTGTAATTGCTCAGATATCAATCAAAAGACAGTTATAAGTGAATATCTTGCTGAATTACACAAAATATGTCTGTTTCTGCCTTTCATATTGTGTAGAACGCCTCTGAACGACTCGTTTTGGGTCTGTACACGATCCTACATGTGGTCTCAAAGCACAGGAGGAGGAGTTCTGCCAATTTCAGCTTGATTTCATCTCATTTTCTTTCTTCTACACCTTCTTTACTAAATTGAACAACTTTTCACGGTCAAAATGATTTGAATTTCTCACATCATAAGCGAAATAGTATATTAACAAACCCTTGAGAAAATTGGACTTTAATTTGATCTAAAACTGATAAAAATTGTAATTCCGTTTGAATAGTTGGAGCGAAATGATGACATCAGCATAATTCCGTTTGAAATTGCACATAATTCCGCTTGAAAGTTGATATTCCGTTTGAAAGTTTGAAATGAAATTAGTGATTCCGCTTCAAATTGTAATTCCGTTTGAGTATTCAGCTTCAGTGTGCTATTTCTCTTGAAATTTCAAACGAAATCAGTGATTCCGTTTAAAATAGGTAATTTCGTTTGAAATTCTTATCCCGCTTGAATCTTGATTTCGTTTGAAATTTGTGTGCAGGTTAATCTCGTTTGAAGGGGTGATTTCGTTTGAAAGATATAATTTCGTTTGAAAGTGACTGTTGTGAAAATTTTTTTACCGAATCATGAGTGAAGAATTTTACAACGCATTTGCCACATCCCCGACTACTCCGATTACCATTGCTCAAAACATGAACTTGGAAAATGAGACAGGAACTATGCAAAAACCCCCGAAGCTAATGAGCATTGAGGAGTATTACGGTTGGAAAGATCGGTTTGAAAACTGGGTTCAAGCTAATCATTTGAGATCTTGGGAGTGTATTTTGAAAAAGTATGTATTACCACGTACTGAATTGCGAATTGAAAAAACAATATCTGAATTCAATGACAAAGAACGAGACATGTACAAAGCTGAAAAGATGATGATTAGTCTACTTCAGCAAGCTATTAAAGAAGACATCTTTGTATTACTTCAACATGACAAAACTTCAAAATCAATTTGGGATGCTCTTAAAATCAAATTTGAGGGAAGTGAGAAGATGATTAAGAGTAAAAAGGCACTGCTTAAGAAAGAATTTGATCTTTTCACAAGTTTGCCAGGGGAAGATACAAAGAAATTGATTGAAAGATATTGCCACTTAGTGCGTTCTATGTCGTTGTTAGGCATAACCAAAGAACAAGAGGAATGGGTCGACAAATTAGCTGATGCTTTGCCTCAGAAAGAGTGGGAAACTTATTTGATGATATTGAAAAATACTGGGGAATATGACAATTTGACTATTTCGCAGTTCATTGAGAAGATTGAGGGTCAAGATCTTGAACAACAAAAGATTGTGAGGATGAATAATCCGAGTGGTCAACAAGATGTCAAAATGTATTACAAAGGCAGTGTTCAAGAGGTTGAAATGAGTCCGAAAATTCAAACTGCTTTTAGTGCTGGAAACTTATCAGGAAATGTTGATCAAAGTCCAAACAGCAGCAGTGGAGTTTCTTCATATCCGAGTGTTAATCCAAAGAGTTCAAATTCAAGTTTTCAGTCTCAAAGTTCAAAAAGTGGAAATAGTTGTGTGATACAGTGCAACATTGCATTGAATCTTGTAGATGGTCAAATTTTTTCTGAAGAAATTGCAAAAGATCACATGGCGTTACTTGCAACTGTGTTACAATCCTATGAAGGTTTGGTTGCAGGGAGAATCGGAAATCCTATGCTGACGAAAGAGGATTACGATCAGATAGACGCTAAAGAGATGGAGCTCATGGACATCAAATGGCGCTTAGCTAGTGTCTTGAGGAGAGCAGAAAAGTTTAAAATGATAATAGGAAGAAATGATTTCTTGGATGCACATGTTTCTACCTTGGGTTTTGATAAATCTAGAGTTACTTGTTTTCGATGCAGGGAGAAAGGTCATTTCAAAAGAGAATGCAAAAATCATGAAGCGAGTGGAGCAAAGAATCCTTTTGGAATAGATGATTACTATCGAAAAGCCATATATCAACAGGTTGCTCATCAACCACATCCACAAAAGCAACCACAAACTGCACATGCTAAGATGATTGAAGATGCAAATAAGAAAGCTTATTATGGTATCATTGATCAAGATGATGAGAAAATGGCTCAAGGATTTAGCTGGGATAGGTTTGTGGGTGAGAATAGGGAGTTTAAAGCTTTCATTGCTCAAATAGTTCAAAATCCTGATTTGTTTACAGAATGGATGAAAGTGATTGGTGTTCATGAGAAGAATCAAAAAGAAGAATCTGTTTCATCCGATGAAAGTTCAGAAAGAACAACAGTTTTTGATCAAACACCATCTGATTCTGGTTTTTTAGATGATGTTTCAGAAAAGACAATAGATTTTGATCAATCACAAACTGATGACAGTGATGATGATGAGGAAGAAATGCATATTAATATTGCAAAATCTCATTTATCTCCTGAAAGTTTTCAATTTTATTTTGCAGATCGTTTGGAAAAGTTGAAGAAGAAACGAGCAGCAAAAGAGTTGAAAAAGGTGAAGGTTGAAGATGTTGCTGAGACAATGAAGAATGAACAAAGTAAGGAAGATAAGAAGGTGATTGAGATTGAGAAAGTTGTTGAAGTGGAGAAAATAATCGAAGTTGAAAAGATTGTTGAGATTATCAAGCCATGTGAAAAATGCTTGGAATCTTGTAAGAAATGTGAAGAAAAAGATGTGAAGTTGGTTGAGCTTGAAAAGATGAAAGAAAAGTTACTGTTTGATCTCAACTACGTGAAAGAATCTTACAATGTGTTGAATAGAACGGTAACTGGTCTGCAAAAGACTAATTCTGGAAGAGAAGATGCACTGACAATGTTGAATGCTGTGCTAATGTCGAAGCAAAAAGCCATTAATTTCTACATTGAAGAAAGTGCGAAATGGAAGCAAGAGTTGGAGACAGAAAAGATTGAGAATGAGAGAATCAGACGTTTATTACAGAGTTATTCTAGTTCTGATTATCTCATTGATCGAATTTATCCAACTGTTGCAGGTTTTGAAGCATTTCAAGATGATGAGAAACCAAAGAAGAAGGATACTGGTAAGAAGCAGAGTGTTAGTTATAACAAGTGTCCGCCTCCAATTTGGGAAGGGTATTCTCCTAGAAAATCGAATGAGGAGCAAGTTGAAAAGGATGTCAATATAAAGTTAAAATCCGAAACAACTGATGAATTACCAGAAAACATTGACGTCACGTTCACATCGTCTGACATTGATCATGAGTCCGTGTTAATAAAAAAGGTGGTCCATCAGGTGTTGGATACAGATGAGGAGTCGGAGTTAAAGTCTGAGTCAAAAAGTCCGGAATCATCATTAGTCAACAGTCCAAAGTAATCGGTTAAAAGGGTTTATAATAAAGAATTCTTGTTATCAAAATCTAATTTGAAGGATGAAACATTCGAAGTTGCATATACTTTGAATGATTCTGACAAATTATATTCTGATAAAGAATTTCCAATAAAAAGTGTTCGAATTGACAAGATTAAAAAGGTTTTCAAAATAACAGAAATCAATATTTCTGAAATAAAAGATGTAAATCTTACTGAAAAACCTGAAAATTACACTTCAAGAATTCAACAACGGTTAAACAAGAAAAAAGGTTACGGTTCTGGTTCTGGTTTTCAAAAGAAACCAAACCATAACGGTAATTTCAAAAAGAAAGGTCTTAGTTTTATTCCACTTGAAAATTATAAACATGAAAAAATTCTAAAACAAATATAAAATTTGTTTCAGGGACAAACTGTGAAAAGGAATCAAAAAGCTCATTCTGGAAACAATCAAACAGAGAATTTCTTGCCAAGAAGCAAGAGAATGTGAAGAATGGAGCTAATCAAAGAAAGGAGACAAGAACCTGTTATAAATGCAATGAAACTGGTCACATTGCATGGAACTGTTCTCAAGCAACAAAAACAAAACAGGAAGTTTCTAAAAAACTCAAAGAAAAAGTTGTTGAGGAAATTGAACCACCAACTGAAAAATTCAAAATTTTTGAAAATTCAACATATGAAGTTGGTGAGTGTTCAAAGACTCATTTTTATAAAAAGAGAGCTAAGCATGACAACCAAATGTGGGTTGTTAAGAAGTTTGTTGAAAAATTTGGCGATGAATCTAACTCCACAAAGTTAGACGAGCCACAGGTTGAGGATAAAGAAGAAAACTCAGTGCCTCTAGTGGATGATGTTAATGTTCCACCATTGAGGGCTGAGAATTTTAAATCAAAAGTTGGAAAGGTTGAGATCTCGAATCAATTCTATTCTGAGAAGAAAGAATTTGATGTTGAGAAAGTGTTTAATAGAAATGTTAAAAAGATTTTTGGGAAAATGGTCAATGGGAAGGCCAAAGGGGTTAAGGAATTTTACGAATCAAAGAAAGCAACTTACAGCCCAACCCCAAGTGAAGTTGAGGAGTAAACATCCAAGTTTGGTTAGGCTTGGATGGAAGTTTTTCATAAGTAAAAATTCTGACTTGCCGGAACTCCCAAGTTGGTAATTGGGGAGTAGGAATCGGCATTTTTCTTGAGAAATTCACGATTGTGATATTTCGTCTTACAAGTGGTAAATCAGGGACATTAAGTTGTACTTGATTTTCTACAAGTGATATTGTTGTTAAAAACTAAAATTGTTAAATGTTTTTCAAGTGATATTGAGAAAAACAATGTGATGAACCCCAACTCTACAAGTGGTAAAATCAAAAAAACTTATTTTCCGGAAAAATTATTTTGGTTAAAACAAACTTAAGTGTTTTGAAATCATAATGAGAAAATAGTTTGTTGAAAGGGGGAGTTCTGATTGTTTATGCCAAGTGGATGGCGAATTGAAGTGATTCGATATCGGTTCTCAATTTACTTGTACAGTTTATTTTCAAATTTTCTTTAAATGTGTTTGAATTTTAGGGGGAGTAAGAATTTCAGAAAATCCAAAAATATTAGAAAATTTGAAAAAAAAAAAAGCAAAAACATGATAAAATCAAAAATGAGTTTTGGTGTCGAAAAAAGAGGAAATGATAGTACATCAGTAGACAGTTACAATGTGCTAAAGAAATGTAATGTTTAAATAGAGTTAAATAGTCTCACTGATGATATGCCGATAGGTTTTTACACATTTAGTAAGCTTTTTCGGGATATAAACTTAAATTCAAACTTGCTTATTTCGTGGGGAACACTACTTGGATATATAGGTAACCCCTGAAATTTCGTTTGAAGGATCCCTCTTTCTGAGATACTAGGTCTTTATGCTCAGTGATATCTGGGGTATTATCCCGGGACTTCTGATTTTGCGGAAGCAATGGCCTAGTCCCCGGAGAATACTTTACGCTTGCTTGAAATAAAAGCCTGCCCTCAGCATAAAAAATGATGAAACATTGAAAAAATGCAAATCATGTGCTGTTGTAAAAAAAGATCCTCTAAAGGGGACCCACCAAAAGTCGAAGCCGTCATCTCTCTGCTGAACGGAAGTTCTGACCTGAGCTCTCACGGTTTTCGCATCTAACCCCTTACAGATATCATCTGTGGTATACTCACCTGTAAGACTGAATATTGGGATCTGGATACGGGAGTATATTCAAGAGGTGGGACACATGAATGAGTTTAAGTTCTTAATACACCTAATTCATATCCTGAATCAGTTGAAATTTGTGTGAAAATTTAAGAGGATCAGTATATCGGCAATCTAAGTGAATTGTTTAATTCTTAATGTGTAACTAAGCTCAACGGTACTTGTGACTTGTCAAAAACTGATATGATCCTCTTACTCAAACTCACAAAAATATTGTCTGTATATATTTCTTTATTGTATTTTATTTCATTCAAAAATCCAAAAAGATTTTCAGTGTGTTTTAGCATAAATTTTGAAAAATTCAAAAAGATTTTCGACAACTGATGTTGGAGAGCTGATTTTCAAAATTCCAAGTGCTAAACATGATGAGCATTTTGTGAAGGGGAGTCTGTGTTTTAAATGAAAAAAAAAATTTTGAATATGTGCCTACAAGTGGTCATCAGAAGTTTTTAAAATGTTAAATCATTCTGGAAAAGATATCTGCAATTGATATATAAATTTGTCAAATGTTAAATTTGTGAAATTTATTGTGAGGTAGAGGATGTGCAGGATAGCCGGGATTCTGAGTTTGAATATAAAGCCAGGTCATGATCCTGATCCTGTGAAACCTGATCAAGAGGAAGCATAGAGCCAAGTTGAGATTTTAGGAGAAAGAGATAAAGTTTGAGGATGTTTACTCTGTCAGATACTTCAGAGAGCGATCAGACTGATAAAGACTGAAGACGTTGAAGACTCGACACTTAAGACTCGTCAACATTCGAGGGGGAGTCAGTTGGTGCATACGTCTGTCGACTTCGTCGTGTATCGAGTCTTGCATTATTCAGGGCACAAAGATCGAGAAATCAAGTCAAATGGCTAATTCCGCTTGAGATGGCTAATTCCGCTTGAAGAAGTCTTCAAGTAATTCCGCATGGAATTAATTAGCTAATTCCGTTTGAACCTGTAATCTCGTTTGTATGGGTAATTCCGCATGTAAAGTAATTTCATTTGAGTCTTGTTCAAACGGAATTACCAAGTCTATAAATAGAGGTTGGTCCGTTTCATTTGAAACGGGAATTAGAATAGTGTTTTCCGACGGCGAAGCTCTGTCGAAGTGTCTACAGATTTGTAATTGCTCATATATCAATCAAAAGACAGTTATAAGTGAATATCTTGCTGAATTACACACAATATGTCTGTTTCCGCCTTTCATATTGTGTAGAACGCCTCTGAACGACTCGTTTTGGGTCTGTACACGATCCTACAGCTGCTTTAAATCATCGAAGCCTGCAGAAGTGTATGCATCTTATATGTATACATTCTATACACCAAAATTCCAAACTTTATGCATCTTTTAATACAAAAAAGTCAGGAAATAACAAACTGAATCTAATTATATATCTTATTAAATAAAATCTTATCTTACAGTAGAAGCAGATACTTTCTTGCATTTAGTAGGAACCATTGTAAATTCTACATCATCATCATCTGCCCAAATCATTCATAATCATCATTTAGTCATAACCCAGATTAATTTAACTGTACATTTAATAATCTTTCTTTGTGTTTAATTTAATACTATCAATATCCATATCAACATATTTTAAAACCATTATGGCTCCACAAATACTTCTACCCCTGGTCGCTCGAAGAAAACAGAGCTGAAATATATCAAAAGTTTAAAATAAAATTTATCAACATTATCAACAGTTTAAAAAAATCCACAAACCTAAAATAACCCGCAGATGATTGTATGAATTTCAAACAACTGTGATTAGACTGAAATATAAAGCAAGAATTAGAGTAAATCACTTCAAAATTCAAAATTACAAAATTACAAAAAAAAAACATACTTTCAACGATGTTGGAACAATGATGCTGGAACAACTGTAGAACAATCATCATCATCTGCTCAAATCATTCACAATCATCATTTAGTCATAACTCAGATAAAAAACAATTACGAAAAATCAAAAACCAAAACAAACACAATTATATATGACATTACCATCATCAAGGCAAATGACATATCCCCAAAATTTGTTCTGAAAGTGGGTCAGAGAGAGCTTCGGTTTTCTCTCTTCCTTTATAAACAAATGTCGAGTATTGAGAATAAGGGATTTGAGGGAGAGATACATTGGAAGTGTGGTTTGAAAATACAAAAGCAGAGAACACGAGAGTGTCAATATGAAGAGGGAAATGAGAAAAAAAACCTTTATATAAGAAGATTATTGACAGAAGTGAGTGAGAAACATGCATTAATTGCAAATTACGTATCCCCATGCATTTTGAATTTGAAATTACCGGCAATTTCAAAACATTTGCTAACTTATACGCATCCCAAAGGAAGGACTTTTAACCTCTGCTGGCTTTAAAGGATAGATATGGGCAGAGGTTTTAGGAGGCAGACTTTTGAATAGATTTTAAAATGATTTTATATATTAGACTTTATGATGCAGTGATGACATAAGAAAAACATTGTTGGACAGCCTCTCTGGCTGCCATATCAGCTTTTCTTATGTCACTCAGATTTTTCCTTTTATAGAAAGTATAGATTATTATTATTATTATTATTAAGGTGAACCTTTTATTTATATAGTAGTTAAAAGTAACTGTACAAACAAAAACAACAAATATTTATATTACGTATGTATATATTTTATTAATTTTTAATGTATTTTAAAAATGTATCCACATGCGTATAGTGACAGAATATATGGTAATCAAATGTGATGGGTTGCAACTTTGTATTTGTATGTGATGCAAGCCAAAGTTAGGAAGCAACAAGCAGGGCAGGTCCTAGGGTGGGCGAGCCGCAACCCTAGCCAATGCCTGTTTTCTCAAGGGGCCAAATTTTTTATACGTATTTTATATATACCCTTCAAATTCCTTTTATAGAGTAACTAGGTTAGAAACTTGTGTATTACACGGGTTGAATAAATGTAATTTTATATATTAAATAATAAAAAGTTATATTTTTATGAACCCCGTATATTGTACGGGTTAAATAAATGTAACTTTATATATCAAATAATAAAAAAAAGTTATATCTTTCAAAACCATGTGTATTACACAGATTAAATAAATGTAATTTTGTATACTAAATACTAAAAACGTCGTATCTTTAAAAAAAACCCGTGTATAATCGGGTTGAATAAATCTACCAAATAATAAAAAAAATTACATCCTTAAAAACCCCGTATGTTACACGTGTTGAATAGATCTGAAAAAAAAAGTTATATCTTTAAAAACCATGTGTATTACACATATTAAATAAATGTAATTTTGTATATTAAATACTAACAACGTCGTATCTTTAAAAAAACCTGTGTATAGTCGCGTTAAAAAATCTAACAAATAATAAAAGAATTATATCCTAAAAACCCTGTGTATTACACGTGTTGAATAAATCTAATTTTACATAGCAAATGATAAAAAGTTATATCTTTAAAAACTCCGTATATTACACGGGTTATATAAATGTAACTTTGTATAGTAAATAATAAAAAAAGTTATATTTTTCAAAACCCCGCATTTTGCACGAGTTGAATAAATATAGTTTTGTATACCAAATAATAAAAAAAAGTTATATTTTTAATATATTAGGATAACATTTAATATTAGTTTATTATTTATATATATATTTAATATAAAATAAGTAGGAAAGAGAAGTATTTATTTTAAAAATATATTAAATTAACAATTTAGATTTGATGATAACATTTTATTAAAGTATGATAAGATTTAATATTAATTTATTATTTATTTATTTAATATAAGATAAGTATAAATTTGAGGATAACGTCAATGAATGACACGTGTCCAAAATTTGGTTTCTTTTATTATAGTAGACTAGCGGTAAGACCCGTGTGCAAACACGGGTGGTTTCTTAGAAAACCATACATAACACATATTAATAGAAAGTATAGATAGGTATATAGATATTGTACCAAAACGTGTTATCTATTATAGCTAAAAGACAACTATAAACATAGATCATCGGTTAATATATCAGTTACATATGATTATTTCCATTCTCTTATTCAAAAAAGCGAGTATCAACCCATTGACAATGTAAACTGTTTATCCAAAAAGATAATATAAACTGTTTATAGACATAAGTACATATAAAAGATGTCTAACAAAACTTAATAGAATTTGAATACAACTTAACTTTCAACAAACATTAACTAAATACACACAATCACCTGCCTCAACAACTTTCAGCAAAGCTAAATCAAGGAATCAGCATACTTTAGAAATCAGCAGATCTTTATTCTCTCATCAACCTTTCCCGGATTTTCCCTTTGAATTGAAGCTGAAAATCCAAGGAATCTGTATCATCTTCATCCCTATCAAGCTGAAGGTTAAAAAGATCTTGGAGGTCAACTGGATTAAGACCAAGTGCATTCTCCTTTGATATCTTTTCAACACTACCATCAGACTTGGTCAAAGTCAATTCATGGGTCTGTTTGTCAGGCTTCCACTTTAGTATTTTTGGGTCTAATGGGTTTCTTGGGAGAAGTTTTATTTAAAAGGAGTTTGGCGATTGAGGCCTGCGTGCCAACGTTTGAAGTGTTTGAGCAACTTGAGCTTGTAATTGCAACGTAGCATCATCCAATCCATATTGTAACTGATTCCTGATAGACTCTTTTCTGATTTCACCTTATCTCTTTTCATCTTCCTCATCCATCAGTTGTTGTTTTTTTTTCTTTGGTTCAAGACAGCAATGGATACATCTGCTGATGAGAACAACTTTTTAGAGGTAGTGGTCTGCCGACGTCTAACAGTTGTTTCATCTTTGTATACTGGCTTTTTAGGAAGGGATGGATCTGTCTTTCTTCGCTCTTCTAGCTGATTGTAAGCTTGATCAATATACTGCCTAGACCATTTTCCAATTTGTCTAGCAGTCCCATACTTAGCTGCTACAAGTTATGCCCTCATTCTCTTGTACTTCAACACTTCATCCACTTCAACCTTTTTGTATTGTTTCCAGTTGGGAGCAGATTTTTGCATTTGAGGATCTTTATTTTCTTTTCAATTATATTAACTTCCTCTTTAAGAGCTTCAAGGGGCTAGTCTTTGAAATCAGACCTGTAGGCTTCGTAGGGCATGGTATCCATGATAATGTTCAAGAAATCATTCCTTAATGTGTTTTGTAGCTCAGCATTTGGTGACAGATTTGACATGTTCTTACTCAGGTCTCTAGCAAAATCTTCTAACTTCTTGACTTGACTAAGCCGATGTTGCATGCGACCTGATAAGTTGGTGTCCCCTAGCCCTTTACTCTCTTCTTTTGCCTGATATTCTACTTGCTTGCCCTTTAGCTTCAGATATTCATCAATATTCTTTGGATTTTCGAATCCATGTAGAGATGGGAAGGTTCTTTTGGATGGATAATCCTCTGTGTAAAATTGAATCATTTCAACTTGAACTGCAAGCAGTTCCAGTGGGAAATTTACTGCCAATGGGTTGATTTTTATTGATGGGGTGGAATGAATGGTTTGGGTGAAATTTGAATGAATGGAGTAGCTGATAACGGAATTGATGCGGGTATATCTTTTTCTTCCTTCTCTTCTTCATGCACCATGAATTTTCTCTTTCTTGTGTAAACAGATTTTGGAGAAGGAGGAGTTTGGGAAGAAGAACGTGCTATGAGTGTAAGGGTTGATTGGGATGGGGATTGAAATTGGGTAGAATCAGTGGATTGACTAACAATTGTTGAAACAACTGGTGTCTCAACCGCTGTTGACTTAACATCTATTGAAGCATTTGTTGCATCAACAACTATTTCAGTAGAGGTTGGTAGTGGTGATGAGGATTTTGTATTCTGCTTTTTAACAAGTGGTTTTTCTGGTGAGAGTTTTGGTTTAGGTGTATCAGAATCTGGCTTCTTAGGTTCAGCAGTGGTTGATTTTTCTAGTGGTGATATTGGTTTAGGAAATATGACAGTAGCAGATTTGTTATGTTTGTGTGATTTTCTTCTATTTGAGGTTCCAATATTGAGCACTTCATCTTCCTATTTAGTATCCTTCCTCTTCTGCTTTCGTTCAATCTCCTTATCTGTCTGTTTGTTAAGGGTATCATCAATTCCCTTTTTCTTACCAGTATCAGATTTTCCAGAAGATTTTGCAGAAAATTGCTTGGCAGACTTTGGATTTTGTTTTGGCTGCTTCCTTGCTGTTGGTTTGCCAAAGTTTTTCATGGAATCCTTTTCCCTCTTTTTAGCATCATCTTCATCGTCTTTTTCAAACACAGGTCCAGGGGTAGTACCAGTTAACTTTGCAATGCATTCTTTTATGCCCTTGATGTCAGCCTGTGTGTCTTTGTATCTTGCTTCAACCATAACTCTAATTAGCTTCATGTGGGAATTAAGTTGAATCTCAGCCAGTTCCCTTTGAGTTGTAATAATGGGTTGTACATAATTCCAAAGCTCTTGGCATAACTGCTGATGAGAAGGTCGACTTTTAAAAGCATCCACCAACTGCTTCAATTGATCTTTCATATCAGCAACAGTTGTTTCCAAGGTGGTTGTATTTGCTTTTGAAAATGGAGCTATCTCCAAATTTTCATTAGCAGATGCCCCTTGTTCTTGGTTCTGGGGACTTCACTCTGCATCAGTGGTTACCTTAGTGATCTCACCAGTAGTTAACTTGAGCTCACCAGTGGATACCTTGGTAGACACAGCAGTGGTTGCCTTCAAGGGAGTCTGACTGATGAAACTAATGTCCAAATGTAAATCAGTGGATTTGACATTTGTAGTAGCTGCTCTACTTGAAATACCATCAAGAATTTGCTGAAATTCAAGAGGTGTAGCCTCCTCAACTGTTTCTAGGTTAGCTAATTGAACAGGTTCAGACACAACTATTGTCGAAGTTAAAACTCACAGTAAAGTGTTCGTGGGAGGGACTGGTATGAGTCTGAATATCAATAGCTTGAAGCAGTGTTACAAACTTTGGTGGAATAGAAGATGAAGGGATTGCTGTCGAAAGAGACATTGCCCCGGGAGAAGGGCTTTTAAGCATACTCTCATATGAGGGTATCATCATATTGTGGTATCCCTGTGAATAAAACATGTTCCTTTTGTGAGGAATCATGAGGAGTTTGGTTTAAGGGTTGAGATCTTTCCACATGTTGTGAGGAAGTAGCAACAGTGGTTTGTAGTGACATCTGTGTTGTCACGGGGTTAACCTCTAGGATCTCATCTTCCAGAGGACCTGTTTTGTGGTTTCGGTGGGCTTTTTGGATTTTCTTTTGGTCTTTTTGGGTTTTGTTGGTGGGGGTTTCACAGCAGTGGTTGTAGTGCTGTGATCACCAACAGCAGTGGGCTCAGTAACAGAGGTTTGAGGAGTAGTTGTGGACTCATCTAAAATTTCCTCATTCCCCTCTGCTTCAGTGTTGGAAACATCTGACTCTTTAGCCATAAGGCGAGTAAAAGTTTCAGATGTTAGACTATTTATTTTAAAAGCTTTACCTTTTTCAAAAGCTTTTTGAGAAACATGTTTTTGCAGGTAGTAGCTTAATAGTCTAGGAAATATAAGAAAAGCAGCAGTTTTCCCCTTTTTAATGTTTTTTAAATTTGCAACCAAATCACCAAACAGTGCCTAGGAGTAGTTAAAATCAATATTTGTCAAAATTGCATACCCTAATGACTGAATTTTCAAAGGTATTTCATTAAAAGAAATAGTTTTATTTGAGAGACAGATTAAGAGAGTATGGAACATGAATTTCATTGGTGGTGGAAAATTACCTTTAAACATAGTTGCCTTATTCAACTGTCCATCATATCCCCTATCAATCAACCTTGTTTGAATCTCATTTTTCGGGAAAGATGTCTTACCTGCCAAGTCGTTTACCCCAAATGTTGTTGATATGGTAGTGGGGGTAATAGCAACCGATTCACCTCCGACTTTTGAAGTTATACTGAATGCCACATTGTTTTGTTCTTCAATATTCGCATTTGCCTAGAAATCGCGGAGTGTCTCTTGGTAAATGGGTGCGTCGGCGGTAAGAATGGCCTTATATTTTGATGATGTAAGAACATCAATCATTGAATGATAGAGAGTATTGTTCTTGGTTTTCTCAAACATGGCCAGGTAGTTATGCTGCTTTTTCATCATCAGAGCCATGATCGGAATTGAAACTTGCGAGAGGTTGACGAAGAAGTGTTGAAGAAGAAGGTAGAAACCGCTTTGATGAATTTTAAATTCGAGACGAAAGTAAAACCTCTGTTTGGGGATGAAACATGGTTTTATAAAGTGAAAAAGTGAATGCTGACATGTCAGAAGTTACAAAGATTTGATGGCTAGCATCTGTCCACGTCAGAACCTCTGCTCTGATAATGTATGACAGTTGTTTGGAAACCACTGTTGGGCAACAACAGATGTTAGGCAACAATGTTAAATCAGCAGTCCTTAGATTAAACAGAACCTATGAGAATAGACAATACCCTTCAGTAATGTTTGGAAACCACTGTTGGGAAACAACAGATGTTAGGCAACAATAGTAAGTCAGCAGTCCTTAGATTAAACAGAACCTATGAGAACAGACAATACCCTTCAGCAGTCTGTTGACTTTTTAGTCAAACACAGGTTTGGAAAACAGTTGTTTTCAACAGACTTTTAATATAAATAAATAAACTGATATTAAATATCAGCAGCCATTTAATGCAAAACATTTAAAAAATAAATTATCATGGGAAAACTATAAAATCTATAAAATTAAATATCAAGAAACCGAAAGGACAAATTTTAAACCTCTGGCATAAAAAAATTAAAAAAAAAAACTCTTCATTTAAATACCAACAATACTCTACATGGCAAACACAGGCTTCTACCACTTCATCGGACACAAATTGTGACAACTGTTAAAATTCCAGGTATATTATTAAACAATGATTAGTGCTCAATAACTGTGCTGAATTGCAATTAATAATTTGAATTGCTTTCTGATTATTGCCATATACATACATGTGCACCATATATTGCAAATAACACATCATTATTGCATGAAACATTTATTGACTCAAATGATGCACGAAACGAAGTTTACACAGTTATCAGACAAATCAGAAAAATGTTGACGGAGTTCAGTACATAGACAGACATGGTATTGAGACACATAATGAGCCAGAAACCAAGAGTTACACTAGTATAGTGTGTAGGAAAGCAAGGATCACAAAATTGTCTTCCTAGTGATAGTTTAAGTGCCGGAAAGTGCCTAAAACTCACTTAAATTGCTGAATTCAGCAAAAATCAGCATTTAAACACTTAATATCATACATAAACATGGTTAAATGATCCAGAATACTTTCCTAAGTGTCGGGAACCAAAACTGTCACAAAAGGTAACATAAAGCTCACTAAACTGCATAGTTTAGCACCTTAACGAACCGGTAACCAACCGAACAACCGGACACTACCCGAAACACCAAATTTTCACTAGAAACATTGTTTTAACATTACCAAGCTAGTTATGGTCCCCGAACATCATAACACACTATATAACATCTAGTAACTAATTAACCTAACTAAACACTTGATTTTCAACTAACATAACTAACTAATAGTTACACCCTAACTCTAGACCCCCCCCCCACCTATTTACGGATTACATGTGGCCCCACATGTAGATTTTATTTGTTTATTTTATGAGATTATGTCTCACTTTTTAAAACATATAAACCATGAGGTAAACTAGTATTGATGGATGTTATAAGGAACCATAAGATCATAACCATCATTCATCTTCATCATAACTCAACACCATACTCTCCACCTCTCCCTCTCCTCTCAGCTGTAACACACCCCACACACATCCATCATCATCTTTCACTTCTCATCCAATCCATACATACTCAAAGGTGTAAGAAGGTGTATAAGGGAGCTAGGAACTCTTGGAAGTTGAAGGACCACTCACATAAGCTTTTATCCACCTCATTTTCATCTTGTGATCATCCCTAGCCTTGAGCTAGTAATAAGATCATCTACACCTTATTTTACATCTTGTTTTGGTGGTTAAAGAATGATACAAGTTGTTAATCTTGAAGAACACTATGAATCAAGAACATGAAACTTGAACATAAGACTAAAATCATAAGAAATCATGTTGTTTAAGTGTTGTTATGCTTGTTGATTGTTGATTGCTCATGTTTATGATGTTAAACATCATGCGATCTTGCTAGATGGTGATTAAAGACATAATCTAGCAAGTAGAGAGGATGATTATGTTGAGATCAAAGTAATAATCCATATGTAAATCATGAACTTGAAGTGTAAATTGTTTTTCTTGTAAAATGATGATCAAAGTGGATATAAAGTCTTGTAAATCTATGATTTCAAGAATGATTTTTCAAGAAACCAAGTTAAAAATACAAAGTTTACTTAAGCTTGGTTCTTAAAGAAATTAACCATATTTTAGGTGGTTAATCAAGTGTAGAAATATATGTGTAACAAGAAGAACTCAAGAAGAAACATTTTTAGAAAAATGATTTACAAGTTGTAAACATCAACTTCTTTAAAAATGATGTTTTTAAATAAACAATCACACTTTAAAGGGGTAAGTTACTACAAATTTATGCTTGATTTTGGCAAATTGGTAAGTGTTGATTGGTTTATTGTTGATTGTGGTGATTTATAAAAGAAAATGATATGCTTTGAAAGCATGGAAACCTCCATTTTTTAGGGGAAACTATGGCAAAATTTTTCTAAAAATTAAACAATTAGAAAAGTATTTTTAAACAAATATTTACAAGTATATTTTAAACCATGAAATTTTATATAAAGTTTGCCATAATTTTTGTTACAAAAATTATAAATATTGGAGGTTGGTTTTTGTAAATAAAAGTGGCTAAATATGTATTTAGGAAATATATATTTAGAAGTCACCATGTGTGTGATTATTTGTATACTATGTGTATTAGTTATATTATTTTAGGACTTGAAATAATATAACTCACCAAAATACCAAGAAAATTATAATCCAAAATATTACCAAAATTCCAAGAGAAGAATATATAAATTATACCCGAATATTGGTAAAACCGAACAAGGAATATAACTAACAAAAATATTCCAGAAATTTAATTCATAAGTATATTTTGGTAATTAGTATATTGGACACAAGAGAACAAAAATATGATTTTTACAATTATTACAAAAACATATCATATTTTTGACAATGAGAAAATATATTATTTTTGGGAGAAAATAAATATTTTCTTGAATAAACATGAAATACATTATTTTTTGGTGAAAAGTAAGTTTATATATATTTTCCAAGTTAAACTTGAAAATATATTATTTTTGAGACTTATATGAAATTTATAAATAATTTTGCCAAGTGAAAAATTATAAGTAATTTTTCTATGTAATATTTCTTAAAATATATATTTTGGGAATATATATTGATGTATTTTTATTAGAAATATTATTTTGGAAAAGTTAATACAAAAATTAAGTATAAGATACTTAATAAACACAATAAAATATGTATTCTCGTACGTATAAATATACACCGGAATACGCCACCGATACTTGGCAAAAATACATAAGGATAAGAATATGAGTAAGAATACACCCATCCTTGGGAAATTATACATGTGCAAACACATAAGCGTGTCAAGTTAAAATATATTATTTTAACTAATATTCCAAAATTCATAAATATAATTTAAGTTAAAATATTTATTATTTTAACAAATAATTATATAACTTGGAATAATATTAAGGACATAAAGAAACGTAACTCAAAGACACTAATTAATACTAAGTCAAGGCACGGCCGCTCGTCTAATAAACCGTAGTACGTTGTAGGTAGTCATGCACACGAGTAGCAGCTTTGGGTTACGTTGGATACGAAGAACGCAAGATTGTGAGTTCATGTCCCCCTTTTCTTTTAATTGTTTTTGGTTTATAACTTCGGGGGCGAAGTACATGTTACAAATTGTTTACAAACGTTTACATGTGGTATGGTTAGCTAAGGAAATGTACTGCTTGATCATGTGAGTGGTGGGTATAACGCTTAAGACCATTAATCCTCGTAGTAGGACCAAGGGACATGAGTGATAGATCTATTTGGGTGTAGCGAGCCCCACCTATGTGGACCGGGGTTTGGCCCATGAGGTGACTATGTCTTACAGCCGGAATCCCGGTGCAAAATCTGCTAGGTTTGAGCCTTCCTGCATCACGTCACACATATTAATAGCCTTGCAAACCATTAATGATCTGTTTCCTTGTTTGCTTTCATACTGGGTTTACAAAACATACATACTTACAATGATTTCAAAGGTCTATTCGTGCACACATACAAAACACATGAACTCGCTCAACTTTTGTTGATGTCTACATGTATTTCAGGAAACTAAATGTGGATCTGGCGGGCGTTTGGAAGTTTCAAGTGTTATTTGAAATAAAAGATGTCATTCGGGGTAGAAGGGTTTGGAGTGTGTATCTTATCCTGGATAGGATAAATAATTCAAAGCCTAGTTTTTATTAGTGTCTTTTGTCGAGTCTTTATGGAACTCTACACAATTTGCATGGTTTGTAATTTGGATTTAAAGTCTGTGTTTGGATTTTAAGACAATGTTGTTGTGATATTTTAAACTTAATCTAGTGGATGAACATCTTGGTTTTATCATATAGTTGTTTGTTATGGTCGAATGCAATGATATTAAGCAAGTCACACATAATCACGCTTCTGCAAAAGTCAGGGTGTGACACAAATGTTGTAAACAATGGTAAATCAACAGTCGCTAGGATAAACATAACTTATTAAAACAAACAATACCTTTCAGCAGTGGATGAACTTTTATCCAAACAGAAGTTGATTCAAAACATCAACAAATACTATGAAAACACTGATGATTAGTTTTAAATTGATTTTATATATTAAGACTTATGATTATGATGCAAATTTTAAGAGTTTTTAAAAATATTTAAAAAATAACTATTTTTTAAGTATGGCATTTTGATGTTCTGAAGTCATTTTACAAAGATCTGTTGGGCAATAATAGATGTCCAGAAATTCTGTTGTGTTAATGGTTGACAATTCTTTGGAAACCGCTGTTGGCAATAACAGATGTTGGCAACAGTACCAACTCAACAGCGTTACATAAAACAGAAATTATGAGAACAGACAATACCTTTCAGCAGTAGATGAATCTTTAGCCAAACAGATGTTTTAAAAACAGTTGTTTTCAACAGACTTTTAAACATTTTTGACAATTTTTTTAAAAATAACTATTTTTTAAGAATGGAGTTTTGATGTTCGGAAGACATTATAATGCTTTAATCATCAACAGACGATGATATCAAGCAGTTCTTCTCCTTTGGCAAAATTTAATTTTAACAAACCTTTACAATAGCAGATATCAACTCTAACAACAGTTGATGCTAAAATTAGTAAAAATAAAATGCTCCGCAAAGATTAATAGAATTAAAATTTATCTATGACATATGAGGATAGATCAACAATTACATCGAGTACTGAACAACGAAATTTAATAATCTAAAGACAATGATTTCAAGCAATGGTTCTCTTTTGACAAAAGTTAACTTTAACAGACCTTTACAATAGCAGATATGAACTCTAACAAATGTTATTACTAAAATTAGTAAAAATAAAATGCTCCACTAAGATTAATAGAATTAAAATTTATCTATGGCATATGAGGATAGATCAACAATTACATCGAGTATTGAACTTCTCTATGTATATCTTTGAGCATCGCCATGAACTCCAAGTCTCTATCACCGCACTCTATATTACTGACAACAAAAAGGTCACTTGCGGCAGTTGAAGGCATCGCCATCAGGTTTCTGGACACCTGGTCTCTCGTAAACAGACTAAGATGCAGTCCATCAAAACACCTCTTCAGCTCTTGAAAAGTAGCCCTATCCTCATATACTTGATCCTCAACTTGCTTGATAAAGCGATACTTTAAATCATCAGAGTCTGCAGAAGGGTATGATGACATTTTAACTTGTATATTTCTTCAAGTCTGGTGTAAAAGAAGGATATTATGGTAGTAAAACGTGATGAAAAACAGGTGAACTGACAATCATATTATATAGTGAAATAGCTAACAGCCCAAAGGTCAGACTTAATTTCACCGCACCATTAAACTAATCTAGGAGGAAAAAACGTGTACGTTTAATATACACATATAAATTCATATATTTCAAAACAGCAGCCATTTAATGCAAAACCTTTCAAAAATAAGTTTTCATGGGAAAACTAAAAAGTTAAATACCAAGAAACCGAGAGAACAAAAAAAAACAGGTTATCATAATTACCATTAGCTTCTTCATTTATCATAAAGATGCATTTTAAACACTATAAAAGGCTGATGATTAGGCAGCTTCAAAACATCAAGAATTGTGTTTTAAAAACCTGTCCTCTCAAAAAACAAAGTTGGAACACAACTGGCCTAATGAAGAACTAATATATAAAATCGACATTATCAGTGATAATAAATACAAAAAAACCTGGAGCAGCATCGGATTGCTTCATGAAGTCCTCCACTCTCCTACATCAGACTTCAAGAACAGTGCAGAAGAATTTCCCACTGCTCGCTTGAAAAAAACAAAGCTGAAATATATCAACACTTTAAAATAAAAAGTATCAACATATATCAACAGTTTAAAAGAATCCACAAACCTAAAATAACCCGCAACTGATTGTTTGAATCTTAATCAACTCTGATTAGGCTGAAATATAAAGCGAGAATTAGAATAGATCAGTTCAAAATTTAAGATTCAGAATTACAGAAAAAAAACATACTCTCAACGATGTTGCAATAATGATGTTGGAAAAATTATGTGAAGTCAAAAAGCTGTAATCGGAGATGAACAGACTTAATATGAAAATTCTTCATTCTGTAACAATCTATCTATACTTTCTATAAAAAGAGAAAACCAAGTGACATAAAAATAGCTGAGGTGAAACGTTGATGTGTGAAACAGAGCTTCAACGAAACAACGATGTTGGAACAATGATATTGGAAGGATAATGTGTAAACAGAGTCAACAAATGTTCGAACAAAGAACTGTAATCCGTGATTAACCGGCTCAATCATGAGAGCTATGCATTTGAGTGAGAGAGATATGATCGCAAATATGAGTGAGAGAGATAAATTGAAATTTGAATGTGGAGCTAAATTCATAAATGTTATTTATAGGGAGCCAGATTCATATGTAGTTTGAATTTTGAATTTGGAGCCAGGATTTTAAATTTTGAATATGGGTAGAAGTTATGGGCAGAGGTTTGAAGTGTGTATAAACAGCTGCCCTTTTGTATGTGGGTAGAGGTTTAAATTTTTAATAACAAACAGACCTTTGAAAGTATAGATGTGGGCCAGACCTTTGAAAATTAAAGTGATTTTATATGTTAAGGTTTATGATGCAGTAATGACATAAGAAAAACTTTGTTGGACAGCCTCTATGGCTGCCACCTCAGCTTTTCTTATGTCACTTGGTTTTCTCCTTTTATAGAAACTATAGATAGATAAAAAAAATGAAAGAAAAGTAAGAAATAGAGAAGATACAAGCTTCATCATCATCATACTCAGTTATTCCCACCAATAGCAAAACAAAGTTAGGGTCTGAGAAGGGTAAGATGTAGACAGCCTTACCTCTACCCCATAGGAATAGAGATGCTTCTTTCAGTACGACCCCCGGCTCGATAGTAGTTTTGCATCAAGCCTTGGACATAAGGCATATAACACTTAGCAATTGGGACAAAGACCGATTAGTGCATGTACCCTTTTGTCTTTCACCTATCAACGCCACCGCATGATGCATGATTAATCGTCCTCAGCTTTTAACGTTATTTTCACGAAATTAGTTAAATAACGTTAAAATTAGCGCAGTTTCACTTTTGCCCACGATGACCCACATATATATATACATTATATGCACATACCGTAAGCGGGGCGTAGAAGATACAAGCTTCATTGTTCATTTTTATGGCCACTGGTGTCTTCAAAGGAGAAAGAAGAAGAAGGTATGAAAAGAAGAAGATGGTAAGAGTGTTAAGTATTTCAAGAATAGTAGGGCCTTAAATGAAAATAAGCTTTAACCACCACAAGTGGCCTAGTGGTGGAGTGACTTGGGTTCTCCAATGGAGACCCAAGTTCAATTCCCATTAGTGCCACTTTGGTGGCCACCGACACCCGCTTTAAAGCCGGACCGAGGACACTCGAGGTCTCGGGTTCGAAACATGTTTCTTACCCCTCTTTGATGGCTATGGGTATTTGCCGCCAGGGATCCTTGTCGGGTGGTAAACTGGGAAGGGAGATCCCTTCCGCGGTCAGGGGTACCGTGCAATTACCCTTAAATGAAAATAAGCTAAAGACCAACTAAAAATTTAATTCAAAATATATAATTTTAACTTTTTTCTTTGTTTTATCAATAAAAACATTGTATATGGAGAGTTGAGACTTGAGAGGACAACATTATTCTAACTTTTTTATGCGCTATTATTTAATTAATTTATCATAACTTTTATTTCTTATTATTAGTTAAAAATAAGGACATAAGTTTTCCTTATTGATTAGAGTATTTTATGTAGTTATTGTTTTATCTGATTTATTGTTAATTCTTTAATGTAATCTTTCAATTAGCTTTTAGTATTATGGTCATGTTTGGATGAGCTTATTTAACTTTTTATGACTTATTGACTTTTTGGGGAAAAAAAAATATAAAATGGTGTTTGGGTAATAAGATGAAAAAAAGCTTTTTAGGCATTGTGAGAAATGAAAAAGTCATTTGGTTGTGATTTTTTCAAAAAGAATATAATGAGGTTAAAAAGTCAATAAGGAGAAATCGAAAAACTTATCCCAAAATGCCCTATATATAACAAATTTATAGATATATATTGTTTAAAAAGTTCCAACATAAGTTTTATCAAATTATCTAAATACCAATAACAGCGAAGCTTGAGAAAAAAGTGGAGTTATTAGAAGATAATAAAATTTAATGACTGAGTCTTTCGTTAACCAATTAATTATTATTCAGTTAAATTTGTATCGTGATCTCCCCTCAAAAATATTTGGTTCACCAAAGAACGTATTGGGCCATTTATGATTTATTTAAAACCTTATATTGGGCCCAATTTGATCCATAATTGATAATCCAAATATCCAATCATCTAATTCGTTGTTTAAAAAAATATTTCTTTTATATAATTCGTTATGGTCTAAGGGCCTTTTTTTTTCAGCTCGTCCGAAGCACTCCGATCCTCAGGACCGGCCCTGGCAACTAGTAGTGCATAATAAAAATACTATTTTTATTTTTTGCACTTATAATTTTTATTACTTAAAAACTTCACTTTGTAATGTACAACTAGTAAACAAGAATAAAGAATTGCTTTTTTATATAGATAATACATGTCAAATTTTTAAGAAATTTTTATTTCTGAAAAATGGGTGTTGTATTTTCACTACCTTTTGTGAATCCTTTATTCCCAAAAATGCTAATGTTTCAGGTCATCGTAATCACATGCCAGTATTACAACCGGTGAGGTGTTCATAATTTAAATGCTTCACGAGGGTTATTAATTATTTATTCTTAAACTATACAGAGTGGGGCATGAAAAGGGGACGTTGAATGCAATGTGACGGCCAGACCAGCAAGAGGGCGTATAAAACAAACACGGAGTGGGAGCGGTGTCAAGTGACGTTTTTATAAAAAATAAATAATAAACAAGAACCAATCAAACCAACCTAAAATCCACCAACCAATGAAAAGCTGCCACCTCACCACCCATAATCCCCCCACGCCGGTGAAGATTTCCCCGCCCCACACACCACGCCGTCCTCCACGCCACACGCGGGCCGGTGTATCCGATGTGGAGAGGCTTCCACACCACAAATCCACTTCCACTCTTTGTGATCTTAGACCATGCGTAATGGTCATGTGGTTTGCAAACCATATGCAAATCAATGAGAACCTTCAGTTGTCACATTTTGGGCTTCCCATGTGGTTGGGCTTTGTCTTAACCAATAAAACATATATTTTTTTTTAATTCAATTACAAACTACATACCTAACCATTACACCTTTTCAACAAATGATTTGATTAAAATGACGGATGCCACATGTCGAAAAAGACCATATGGTTTGCCAAACATGGTCTTAAAGTAAGTATACATCATAAGAATAAATTTAAATATTAAAATATAAAACATCAATATCAGAAAACGAGTCTACATAACTTTTATGTGTATACTAATTATGCACGTCTGATGGAGAGTGTGAAACACGAGCCTTAAGTGTGTTATAATACATGTCTTATTGTGTTTTATGCGGTTATATGTTTCGAATGTGATAACTACGAGTGTTCGTGTGTTTTACAGGTAAATCGCTTAATTCGGTTAAATTCGAATGCTTAGCGATGAACGGAACAAACACGGAATCATAATCAAGTAAATCACATCATTCGGTAAATGTTCGGGTCGAGAAATACTTTAGAAGTGCGAGAGATGTGGAAGTAATAAAGTCCAGGGACCTGTGTGTCAATATATGAAAGTTAAAATATAGCTTATGAAGTCTAATGTGTAATCTATGGCCAAGAATGAGAAAAGAAACATAATATAAAAAACGTAACCTACGGACTACGGTCATCACGCGTAGATTACGGTTTGAAGAAAGTCAGTGCACATTTGTATGTTGGAAGTAGACGGCAAGAGAGAAGGGGGCACGAAGATAGAGAAGCCAATGAATGTGACACCTGTGTCACTTCAACCATCAAACAAATACCAAACCAATGAAATATTGTATTTCATACTTGGGATTTGTATAAATATGTGTATCGTTTGCACATATCAATTCTTGTTCGATTTCGGGCTCTAAATCGCTTTCTGGAAGGTTATACGCGCACCGATGCGTAAATATAACCAGTTTAACGCAAAAAATACTCCGGAACATCAAAATATACTTAACATACCTTAAATAACCTTTACATAACTTATAAATAAGTTTTGAAGGCTTTGGTATGGCAAAAACAAGTTAATTCGCATACAGGGACTAAATTTGATAAACTGCGAAAGTATGCCAATTTGAACTGTAACAGACATTCCGGAACATGACCATAAGTTAAACATACCCTAAATATCCTTTACATAGCTTAGAAATAGGCTTTGAGGGGTTCGGTGTGCTAAAATAAACTTTTGGGTCATTCAGGGACTAAAAGCGTCAAAAAGTGCACAAGTTTGCACTTTCGCGCATAACTTACGTTCTGAATACATCCGGACATCCAAAAATTTATGTAAGCACTAAAATATTTTATTTTAGTGTTTGGCATGAGAAAAATCCATTCGTCACGCAAATTTGGATCGTTTTTCGCGCTTATGCGCATTCCGTCGTAATTAAGAGAACATCGCAACCGTACGGCCAAACGAACCGACATCCGAGATGTTTTCAAGAATATTTCATGTTCCCTATGTCTTAACATCATTGTGGAGCTTGAAATTGGGATTGGTGGGTGTTAGAAGTGCCGTTACGCAACGAAACAAGGTGCATGGACTGAAACTGTAATTCTGCCAAAGTTAATGGCTTACGGACCGTAAGCCATCACCCTTACGGTCCGTAAGGGGTCCCCAGAACAGCAGATCAGTTTAAACAGCTGTTGCCTCTTCAGGATAATGAGGGGCCAATTTGCACTTGCCTCTTCAGGATAATGAGGGGCCAATTTTGTGTACCATAAGGTTTCAACAAGTGTACGGATGAGATCAAAGCACGTTATTCGATAAACGATCCTAACGGTTCTAACATTCCTATAAATACCCAACCCACTCACTTACAAAACCCACAAAAATCTGATCTAAGAATGCTCTAAGTTGAAGCCATTGCTTCATACCTGAGCTACTTGGATCAAGATTAGCTTGCGGGGACCCTTTGTAAGTGTTCCTTCGTTCTTTTATCGCTTTTCGAGTCCGAAAGTCAAACTATGTATGACTTTCTGCGTTGACCAGTTTATGGTCAACACGAAGTTCGATTGAACTTCATAACGTGAGCGTAATCACGATGGTTATAGTCCCTAGTGACTATACCTACTGATTACCACGTTATCTAGGCTCAGTGACGAGTCGTAGTTTCGGCCAGAATACGTATTCTTGCGTATTTTGTAACCAAACTACTTATGGGTATCAAAACCGTTTGTTTTGATACCAAACTTATTTTCTAACTTAGTTAAGCATGTTTTAACGTGCTTAGCTCGTCACTTTTAGTTTTGTTCTTGTCTAGGGTCGTAAAGGTAAGCGATCTAATCAATCGCTTATACTTTCGAACCCGACCCGTTTGGTCGATCATTAGGATCCGACCAAACACATTAGGTGACCATAGTTGTATAACCTTCCGAGGTTATACCTTATGATCACGACGTTTAGTTAGTTGTATGATAGGTAGTTTATATGCCTTAGGTAAATTACCAAAATACCCTTTTTGTGCCAAAATTCATTTTAAGCATATGTAACATAACTTTCGACATCTAAACTGATTAGGCAACAATATTAGACAGGTTAAGGCATATTTTACTTATCATAGGACTAGTTAGGCGGTCCGAACGCGTTTCACGCGAACGACGCGTTATAGTAGCATAAGCTACCTAAACGGGTCGTAATGGGTCGTAAGCACTTAGGTTAGGTTTCATTTAGTATGTAGGCTTTGTTAAACCATATTACATGAGTTCTCATACTCATTTGGTTTACAAGCCCTCATTCTATTCGATCTTCCGAATTAGGTCCGGTATATTAACATAGTTACCTATATTAGGTGACGTTTGATATCCGTGATCTCTAGCATTGTTTGGTTGTTACTCAAGGACTACTAAGCAATCTCAAGTGAGTACATAGACCCCTTTTTTACCGTTTTCAAACTGTTTTGGGGTGAAACACATGTGCCTACTTGTTACTTTCATGCTTTTCCATGTTTTCATATCATATGCTTGCTATGTTCATTAGTACACTATTAGTACATTGTTTTACATTACAATTCATGCTATGTACGCCCATTGTGTGCATACTTAGTACATTGTTTTACATTACATTTTATGCTATGTATGTCCGTTGTGTGCATACTTAGTACATTGTTTAACATTACATTTCATGCTATGTACGCCCATTGTGTGCATACTTAGTACATTGTTTTACATTACAATTCATACTATGTACGCCCATTGTGTGCATACTTAGTACATTGTTTTACATTACATTTTATGCTATGTATGTCCATTGTGTGCATACTTAGTACATTGTTTTACATTACAATTTGTTGCATATGCTCATCCAGCATATGAACACATTATATTACATTATGTGAACCATTTGTATCTATTGAACCATGTGAACCATTTGACAATAGACATTTGACTATACCTAAACATTTCTACAATTGTTAAACATTACATCTTGATGGTTTGGTTTGAGTAAGTGATTTAAGTAACGAGGCGTGTGTAATATGATACAAGCACGGTGGATACGCCGCTGGTACTTCCTATATATAAGTGTTTGTATGGTATTACATATCGTAGCGTTATTTGAATCATTTCAATTTAAGACATATAACATTTTATACAAATAACATACTTTTCACAAGACATTGTTTTACAAACAACTTACCTTATACAAACTCATTTTACATGGTTATTCATTTAACCATACATTATTCTCTTATTTATACAGATCATCTGAACTTATTGTTTTTCAAATGATTTACAAAACAAATCAATTTACAAGGTTCATGACTAAACTTTATTAAACAACTCTTTCTAAACTTACAAGTCATGAAACCTATTTTCACAAAACTTATGTATTTCACAGGCATTTTTATGCTGACGTACCTATTTTCACATGTGTTTTCAGGAGTTGATGCATAGGACTTATCGAGACATACTTAGGCGGACCTGTGCCTTAGTGACTTAAAACGAGACAAGAACTAGTTAATTTATGTTATGTACTCTTTATTTCTTGTTTAAAGACAATGTAACTCGCTTGTTTGAAGAATAAAACGAAACTTTAATTTCCATGGTTGTGAAACAATTAATTCTGTTACAACACTCCCCGACGTTTCCGCCACGTTTCGTTGTTTTACGTGGTCGGGGTGTGACAACGAAGATCAATCTTACCACATGAGCGGCTAGTCTTTTTAGTGGTTTCCTCCGGATGGAGGGTTTTGTAAGTTAATTGAAACTATGTGTTTGATACAATCGTTTTAATTTGGTGATCTAAGCATTCGATACTTTTCACCATTGATTTGATTTATTGTTTGTAAACAGTTACGTTTATTTAAACCTTAATTTCTAAGCATTCAGTTTCCGAGAGCTCTAGTAATTGGGATATATTTGACAAGGGGTTAGGGTTTGTAAATTGTAATTGATAATCATTTGATAACCTCCCGTTATGTATTGACCGGAGTACTTAGTCGTTGTTTATCACAATTAATTAATCGAGTTTAATACCTATGTCTATGTAGGTTACGATTAAACACATAGTGGAAACTAACTGTAAAACCTAAAATCTGGAGGAACCATCTGCTCTCCTACTGATTTAAACTTCACTTTTAGTTCGTAATTTTTAGATAATCAATCAAACCCACAATAAAGTTTTTTTTTCCGATTTAGTTAATCAATACTTAATATTATAACACTTTCCACAATCCTCCTCTGGTTCGATATCCGACTTATCATATCTACATAGTTTAGTTGGTTTTTGCATGTCCATAACGACAAACATCAAAATGGCGTCGTTTCCGGGGAGGCGTGCGCAAAGTGTTTAGTGTTAAGTTTTAGTTAACAAAAAAACTAAAAGAAATTTTGTTTTTATTTTGTTATCTTGTTTATTCGTGATTTACGTGGGTAGTTGAGCTGTGTTTGTGCAGGATGACAGATCTTACTATATTTTGCGGCTCTTCTACATGCATTTTGTGCGGGGAACCACTTCACCCGTGTATCGGTTGCCACGAGGCCCGATTTAGATGGTTAAAAGCGAAATTGGAAGAACCACCGATGCCTTGCTATGATAATCCTTCCCCTCCACCATATTTCTATGATTCTGATACAACGGTGGAGGATGGTTATTACTCTGACGGATGGGATCGGGACGAGGATGCTTATTATGAACCAATGACAGATGGACAATGTTTCTGTTGCGGTCGTAATCATACTTATGATTATGATGATGTGTGCGCAGTGTATTTGGAAAATCCAGAGTATTGGAATAAAAAAAAAGATGGATACGTACATCTCAAGACCATATCAGGGATACCGACAGTATCATCCCGAGGAATATTCTAAGAAGGAGGAGGAGAAAAAGCTTGCTATGTTGGAAGTGACTTTGTCCAAACTCGAGCAGTATTTATCAGCACCCAACCTTTCCGATGAAGATCGAATTAGCTGTCTAGTTTCCAAGTGTCAGAAGTTAAAAATGAAGATAGAAATAGAAGAGCGTCTCTCACCATTACCTGATGATATTAGATATTATTCTCACATGGAGGAGGAGGTTGTGGAGGATAATACCACACCAATGAATCCTTTATCTGATGAAGAGTCACTGGTGGATTAGATGGTGTGTGAGGATGAGGAGGCAGAGCAGTCTGATGAGATGAATGTGTGTACCGAACCTCTCCCCATGTCAATCATTCAAATTAATAAGTGTGGGGAAGAGGGTTCGAGGAAGAAGATGAGGAGGGTGAAACAAGAAGACATCAAGGTATATCTCGTGAAGTGGATTAGCGAAACCCGCAGGTGCAGTCTGAACATGCCAATTATACTTACAAACCTATGGAGATGGCATGTAAATTTCTGGGCATTCGTTGGAAATATTTTGGGTAAGTGTGCATTGAGACCACCGTAGCGCATAGCAGGTACGGTCTGGCTGAATCCTTTAAACTTAGCGCTCTCGGGAGGTAGCCCAAGGATGTAGAGTATTGTATTTTGGTTTGGTTTGGTTTGGTCTCGTTTTGGTGTGTTTGTGTTTTGACAGGTTTCTATGTTCCATCTTCACGGATGCAATGAATCAAGTGTGGGGATGTTTGGCAACATCCCCGGTGAGATCTCAAAGAATCCATGAGGGTCGTATGTTCCGGTTAGATCGCAGCAGCTACACCAGTACAAACACTCACTTGTTTTCTGAACAGGTGCATGTGTTTATCTATCTTGTGTTTTATTTGTTTTCGTGCATTTGGTGGTGTGAATCTTTGTTTCGGGAGTGGTTTACTTGTGTTGAGTCGTCTAGTTATTAGCCGTTCATGGTTTGCGGGTGGTATCTCTCGAGTCTAGATTATAAATTGCACTATACATTGGGGACAATGTATCCCAAGTGTGGGGATGCGGTAACTCGAGAAAAGGGTTGGTAAGATTGTGATCTTAAATGCTTGAAGGGTTGAAATTGCTAAAAAAATGAAATTTTTTGTCTCTAGTATGCTTAAACTACATGAAAACCAACATTTTCAATCGCTAAGGGGTTTCTTGCTGATATTAAACGAACTTAGATCCCTATTCATGGTTGTCCCTTTAAGTTTCAGGAGAGTATTTCTGGCAAGTTTTAGAAAATAGTTGAGAAGAGATGCCTAACTATGGGTAACATGCTTTAGGAATTACACATGCTATATGTCGGCAAACCTTATTTCTTTTATTCGGTGAGATATTTGAGCCTACTGGATTGTTAGTTGATTTTCAATAAATGTTCATTTGCTGAGAGTAGGTCGTAGGTTGCTTTGTGTTAGAACTTGTGTGGTTTGATACGTGCCGAGAATGTGGTTTGGCGTATGCGCATAAATGATAAAGGCATTAGGATAATAGGATCCTTTCATTGTTTTGTATGTTGATTGTTTATACATCCCACCTTAGTTAACCATGTTGAGCCTTATACATGTCGTTTGTACACTTCGTTTGACTACCAACCATGAATGACAATTGTGTGTTAGATGTTTGTTGAAAAAAAAAAATTGAAAAGAAAAAAAAAAGTAAAGAAATAAAAAGAGAAAAAAAACAAAAATTAGTATTATGTTCGTGTTAAATAAATGGGTCGAAAATACCCAATGTGTTAGTAGTTATTGTGAATAAAGTTTTCATGGTTTGGTATATTCATTTATGTTCGCCAATAAATATGAAAAAGCCAAAAATATTCCTTACCTTTACCCTTAACCCAAAACCTAAAAGTCCTTTTGATATGTGTTACGTTATTTGATACAGTGGAGGTATGATTGCTATACAAGCTGATGATTGCAAAGTAGCATATTTGGTTTTGAGTGAAACATATACTAGCACATTACACGCTAGTCTTGATTGAACCGAGAGTAGTGATCATTGTGAGGGGCGTGTGGCATGTGTGTAGTATCATAAGCATGTTAGTTTTAGTTAGGCAAGTCTTACATTGTTTTAAATGCGTATCATTTGTTTGTCAGATTGTCAATCTCGATTGTGTCACTCTATGGGACGGGTATGACTTGGGACCTTAAATTGCTAATTTGGTAAGGGATGCAGTGGTGATTTGTTAAAGGTGAGTAATGTTTATGATAGTTGCTTGAGGAAAATCAATGATAAGTGTGGGGATGTGATGGAGAGTGTGAAACACGAGCCTTAAGTGTGTTATAATACATGTCTTATTGTGTTTTATGCGGTTATATGTTTCGAATGTGATAACTACGAGTGTTCGTGTGTTTTACAGGTAAATCGCTTAATTCGGTTAAATTCGAATGCTTAGCGATGAACGGAACAAACACGGAATCATAATCAAGTAAATCACATCATTCGGTAGATGTTCGGGTCAACAAATACTTTAGAAGTGCGAGAGATGTGGAAGTAATAAAGTCCAGGGACCAGTGTGTCAATATATGAAAGTTAAAATATAGCTTATGAAGTCTAATGTGTAACCTACGGCCAAGAATGAGAAAAGAAACAGAATATAAAAACGTAACCTACGATCATCACGTGTAGGTTACGGTTTGAAGAAAGTCAGTGCACATTTGTATGTTGGAAGTAGACGGCAAGAGAGAAGGGGGCACGAAGATAGAGAAGCCGACAAAGATCAATCTTACCACATGAGCGGCTAGTCATTTTAGTGGTTTCCTCCGGATGGAGGGTTTTTGTAAGTTAATTGAAACTATGTGTTTGATACAATCGTTTTAATTTGGTGATCTAAGCATTCGATGCTTTTCACCATTGTTTTGATTTATTGGTTGTAAACAGTTACGTTTATTTAAACCTTAATTTCTAAGCATTCAGTTTCCGAGAGTTCTAGTAATTGGGATATATTTGACATGGGGTTAGGGTTTGTAAATTGTAATTGATAATCACTCGATAACCTCCCGTTATGTATTGACCGGAGTACTTAGTCGTTTGTTATCACAATTAATTAATCGAGTTTAATACCTATGTCTATGTAGGTTACGATTAAACATATAGTGGAAACTAACTGTAAAACCTGAAATCTGGAGGAACCATCTTCTCTCCTTCTGATTTAAACTTCACTTTTAGTTCGTAATTTTTAGATAATCAATCAAACCCACAATAAAGTTTTTTTTTCCGATTTAGTAAATCAATACTTAATATTATAACACTTTCCACAATCCTCCACTGCTTCGATATCCGACTTATCCTATCTACATAGTTTAGTTGGTTTTTACATGTCCATAACGACAGACATCAACGTCGCTAGTATTATCACTAAATACTAAGGTTCTTAATTTGTAACATCACCTAGACTAGACACGAGTCGGATTGAGACGAATCAAACCTAAACTAGTGAATACTTAAGACAGACTTGAAAAACATACACGGAAAAGAGATGCAGATGATTCAAGAAGAGAGGTGTCGATGGGGAGGGGGTTGGGGCGTGGGTTGGCTGAAAACTCCCAAGCCACCACCCCGGGTGGGCTTGGGCGTGGCCAAAGGGGCGGGAGTTTAAAGCCGGGCGTGGGGCGGGTCTATCAATATGACATGGCGGGCTCTGAATGGCCAAACCAAACTAGCCGTTGGGCTAGCAGTTGGCCAAGCTATGTTAAAAAAAATTATTTTTTCACTATAAAACTCACACTTCTATTCCTTTTTTTACCACATTTAACCACAATACACTCCACATCTTCTATAATCATCTCTATTCTCATTCTACAAAACGAAAAATGCATCCTCATAATCGTGGTTATGACCCGAACAACCCGTGGGCATTCCAAGAAAATCCTAGCCCACCACCCAATCGTCCAATGCCTCCTCCATTTTTAATACACTCCACTATGCCCGATGTGGCGGGTTACGCATCGTATCTCTCGAATCGTTTGTATACTAACTTCCCACACACCGACGATTCTATACCTAGCCCGATTCCACAAATTCCCATCAACCTTTCACCAACCTCCATCAACCTTTCCCAAATCGAAACCGTCCCCGAAACTCAACCACCCAACGATGGACCTTCCGCATCCAAACCCATCAAAAAGAGAAGTCACAAGAAAAAAACCGAGGCGGAGAAAGCACTTGAAACCGTCAAACGAAAACAACAAAGATGGGTCGTTAATGAAAAATTTGCATTGGCGAGGGCTTGGCTTCAACAATCTCTACATCCAACTTTAGGTATTTTTAAATATTTTGTAGCCCTTAATATTTATGGTTTTTTTATATAACTTTCTAATATATTAAATTTTGTTTTGATTAAAATAGGAAATTCTCAACATAGAAGCCATTTGTGGGAAGCGATTAGTAAAGCATTCCATGAAGAAATGGAAAGGGAGGTTTATCGTGAAAACGATAGCTTATCCTCGAAGTGGACCGAGATAAGCGGTCAACTTACCAAATTTAGTGCTTTTTTAAACAAAGCAAAGCAAAACCCAAAAAGTGGTGAAACCGAAGCCGACTTTGTGACAAATACATTGGTTACATTCAAAACAAATGTGGGGAGCGACTTCCGTTTCATGCATTGTTGGGAGATTTGTAAGTTCCATCCAAAGTGGGCGAATATCCCCAATGGTAGCGACACTAACACGTCTTCCAAAAGGTCAAGGACACCCTCGTCCCAATCCCAATCAGATGCACGAGATCAAGAGTTGAGGGACTTTTTGGATGATTCGCCAAACCGGCCTGAATACGGAAGAGATGCCGCAAAAAGGCGCGCTCAAAAATCAAGATCGGGTACGGCATCGCCTTCAGTTGGGAGTTCGGGCTCGCGTAGGGGAGTATACAGCGATCAGTTGGATGACATTGCATGCAAGTTAGATACATTCAACGTATTCCAACAACAAAGGGCCGAAATTCGGAAGAGTAAAAAAGCTAGGGATGCCCAGAAACAAAGACGAGATGATATGAAATTTCTAGCTCAGCTCATTGATCACCTATCAGATGAAGAGTTGAAACTAATGTTGGAGATGCGAGAAGAGATAAAGAAAAAATATAAACACTAGGAATTTTTTTATGTAATTTTCTTTATTTAAAAATATTAAAAAATTTAAATTTGTTGTTTTAAAAAATATTAAAATAGCGGTTTGGGCTGGCAACGCCCCAAACCCCCGCCCCACTATACCGTCTTCAATGTAGGTCAGTCCCAGCAAAACCCCATCAAGCCACGTGTCAACCCATAACTCAAATCACTGCCCACGATAACCGACGGTCTAAAGAAAGGGAAATTGTTAAGATGAAAATGGATACCAAAAGTCAAAACTGGTGGGTCCAGAATCGAAAAAGAATGAAGGGGCGTGCTTAGATGGGGTCAGGCCTTGTGGTCCAAGTAACTATACGAGGACATGTGTCAGTTGTACGTACCTAACACCAACCTCATACGTTAAAACACACTCCACTTGGTAAAACCATAAAAATTATATTATTAGAGACAAAACATATTATTTTTTTAAGAATATCCTACATAAAAATTGTCTTATTTACGTAAATGCTTAGAAAGGAAACAAAAGATGAGAACCTACTCATGTTTAAATAGTCTTTTATTAGGGGAGTGGGGGTGGTAATCATTCACAAAATCCAATCAAATTCCGTCATGCCATCAACTATTATTACATCACTCATAACCTTTTTTTAGTGGCGGTGGTCATCACTAGTGATGCAATTCCATCACTCACGACTTTTTTTTATTTTTTTAATTAGAAATTAACAATAAAGCACTAAAATTATAAATTTCATTAAAATTAAAACATACTAGCTCAATTAAACATACTAGAAATATTTTATACTACAATTTAAAAAAAAAATAAAGAAACTCTACTCCTCGTCCGAATCATGAAACTCCAAACCTAAAGAACCTACTAGTTCGATTAAATCGTATCTCAACCGAAAGTGAGTTTCTTCATCACACAAGTCTTGTTGGATATTTTCTTGAACGTGAACTTGCGTAGGAGGATCCGGCGCCCAATCCGGAGATATTGCACGCCTGTCTTCTTTGATTAGCATATATTGTGTAATATGATCAAGGTTGGAGAACTCGCTAGTCGCTAGCGGGTCGGTGAGGTAGGGACTAGCGACTACTCGGGATTAATCGGGATTAATCGGATCGGACTTTTTATGTATAATTTTAAGTTTTTATACATATATACATATATTTTTATACGTAATTTTTTTAAGTGGACAAGTTTTGACCGGAATCTGGGAGGTTTTGGCCGGAATATGTGTTTTTTTCCGATTTTTTCTGATTTTTTCCGATTTTTTTTGTTTTTTCCCGATTTTTTCCGATTTTTCCCAACCGACTAGTCGCGATTAGGGCCGACTAGCGATTTTTTCACTGATTAGTGAAAAATTACTCAGTAGAGGTCCGACTAGCGACTAGTCGCCGATTAATCGCCGACTAGTCGCGATTTTTGCAACACTGAATATGATACATGCATATACTATGCAATGTATTGATTTCTTGTTCATCGCACGAACCGGTCAGCTTAGTATGCCCCATCTACCCTTTAAAACACCAAAAGCCCTCTCAACATCTTTTCTTGCCGATTCTTGCAACTTTTTAAACACGATTTCTTTAGCCTCGACAGGAAATGAAGGAGCTTTCACAAAAACAGACCAAGATGGGTAGATACCATCCACAAGAAGAAAGTCTCGTCTGTAATATCGTCCGTTAACATAGAATGGACAGAAGGGTGCGGTATCATCCGTTACGGTTTGGAACAACGACGACGTGTGCAAAAAATTGATGTCGTTGTTTGAACCTGGAACACCGAAATATGAATGCCAAAACCATAAATCATTCGACGTCAACGCTTCATGTATGATGGTTGGTCTTTTGATGTCACCGCTAACATACGCCCCTCGCAACTCTCTTGGACAATTTTTCCACTCGATATGTGTACAATTGATGCTACCGAGCATCCCTGGAAAATTTCATCTAGCCTCATGTGCGGCGTAAATACGTGAGATATCGTGTCTCGTCGGTTTACGTAAAAACTCTTTACCATACAATTTAATGACCGCGTTGCAAAAAAAAATTGCATACATTCACAGGAAGTTCTGGCCGCCATAGCTAGGTATTCATCAAATTGATCGGGAGGGTTACCTGTCGCTATTTGGCGAATGGCGGACGTGCATTTTTGTATCGCCGTGAAACTTGGTTTGCCCACCATATCGTAACCTTCTTGAAACCATTCTTCGGTTGCTTCGATGTCTCCAACAATCTTCAAAAATAATTCTTTTGGTAAACGAAACCGATCTCTAAACGTTTCGGCATTGTAGACCGGATTCTCCACAAAATAATCGTTCATTAACACTTCGTTGGCATGTATACGTTCACGATCTACCATCTTCTTCTTTGGGCGGGACGAACTTGATTCAAGTTCGTTATACACCGACACAAAATATTTAAGCGTCTCATTGTCAGAAGACGACTGGGTATCGCTATCGCTGTCCATCGGAAATGTCGAATCCGTAGGAAAATCCATTTGAGAAATATGTTGAATGTGTGATATGTGTTTGTGTTTTGGTGTGGGTGAAATGGTTAAAAATTGAGAAGTATATATAAATGGTTTAAAGGTTTTTTTTATTAAAAGTTACCATTTTTAACCGTCAAAAATGCCAAACGGTCAAATTTCGAACAACTTCAAAGCGTGAAGTTTTCCACGCGTTCTATTTTCAACGCGTTACATTTGATGGTGGCGGCGGTGTGCGAAGGGCCATCACGGGTGATGGGCTTCCATCACGGATCCACCCCGCCTCCCCTTAGGCTTTGGAGTATACCTTAACATGAGGGGCCGGTTCGAATCTCGCTTCTTACAAGTTTTTTAAAAACGAAGAAAACAATATTCATTCATGTTGAAGATGTTTGCTGACTTATTACAATAGATGATGTTTCACTGACATGTTAAACCCAATTGAAACATGGAAATAAAACATAAAAAGATACATTTACCCAATTATTCAATGTCCCCAAATGATATGGATTACGGGGCAAGTAGTTCGAGTTCTGTGAACCCGGGTCGCTCCAACGGTCAGCTGCTGAATTGGGTTGACTTATGAACAAGTTAAACATTTAGAAACATAGGCTGCTATATCCTTTTTCATTCCTATCCACCAGAAATTCTTTCTTAAATCTTGATACATCTTGTCATTTCCTGGATGCATCGTATACTTAGACTTATGGGCTTCTAATATACGATGACGTAGGTTTCCTAATTTAGGTATCCACATTCTATTCTCATGGAATCTCCAAATTCCATCGGTTCCTTGTTCTAATTCTTTTAGCATACCTTTTAATTTTTCAGTATCATCCTTGATTACTGATTCTTGTGCTTCTCTTATCTGATTATTTAAATCTACTTGTAGATTTAATTTAAGAGAACGTACCCTTTTTGGCTTTTCATGATACTTTCGGCTTAAAGCATCTGCTTCTACATTTGCTTTTCCTTCATGATACTGGATATCACAATCATAATCACTAAGCATCTCCATCCAGCGTCTTTGTCTCATATTCAACTCCTTTTGCTTGAAAACATACCTTAAACTTTTATGATCAGTGAATATGGTAAACTTACTACCATAAAGGTAATGTCTCCAAATCTTAAGAGCAAAAATTATAGCTCCTAACTCTAAATCATGGGTTGAATAATTCTCTTCATGATTCTTAAGTTGTCTAGATGCGTAAGCTATAACCTTTTGTCGTTGCATCAATACACATCCATAACCAAATTTGGAAGCGTCACAATAGATTACAAAATCTTCAGTTCCTTCTGGTAACACTAATATGGGTGTATTAGTTAATTTATGCTTAAGAATTCTAAATGCTTCTTCTTGTTTTAAGCCCCATTCAGACTTAACAGATTTACAGGTTAGCTTAGTTAAAGGAATGGTTATTCTAGAAAAATCTTGAATAAATCTTCTATAATAACCGGCCAATCCTAAGAAACTTCTAACCTCGGTTGGTGACTCAGGGGTTTTCCATTTAGTAATTGCCTCGATCTTTGTGGGATTCACATGAATTCCTTCATGATTGACTAGGTGTCCAAGAAACTGTAGCTATTCTAACCAAAACTCGCACTTGGAAAATTTAGCGTAAAGCTTTTCCTTTCTTAATAAACTTAAAAGTGCGTGTAAATGCTTTGCATGATCCTCCTTATTCTTAGAGTAAATGAGAATATCATCTATAAAAACAATTATGAATTTATCCAAATATGGCTTACATATTCGGTTCATCATGTCCATAAATGCAACTGGGGCATTGGTTAAACAGAATGGAATGACAGTAAATTCATAATGGCCATACCTTGTTCTAAATACGGTTTTAGGAATGTCCTCTTCCTGTACCTTTAATTGATGATATCCTGACCTTAAATCAATTTTAGAGAAAAATCGAGCTCCTTGCAGTTGATCGAACAGATCATCGATTCTCGGTAATGGGTACCGATTCTTAATCGTGACTTTGTTCAATTCACGGTAGTCAATGCACATACGCATTGATCCGTCCTTCTTTTTAACAAACAGTATCGGCGCTCCCCATGGCGACGAACTTGGTTGTATAAATCATTTCTCCAACAATTCGTCTAATTGTTTCTTCAATTCTTGCATTTCTGCAGGTGCCAAACGGTAAGGTGCTTTGGCAATCGGTGCTGTTCCTAGTATTAAATGGATTCTGAATTCAACTTCTCTATCTGGAGGTTGCCCTGGCAATTCTTCTGGAAATACATCTGAAAACTGAGATACTACGGGAATATCTTTCAAATCCTTTCCTTTAGTGTTAGTGATTATAGAAATCAAATATACTAATGACCCTTTTCTTATATAACTTGCAGTTTTCATCACAGAGATGAATTTTGTGGATCTAGATGGGTTATCTCCTTTTATTGTGATCGTTTTACCTTTTGGTGAATTTACTTGAATTGATTTTTGATCACATAAAATACTGGCTTTATTGGCTATTAACCAATCCATTCCTAAAACAACATCAAATCCTGCCAGATTCATGGGATAAAGATTTGCAATAAATTTCTGATTTAAAATTTCTATTCTTGCTCCCTGCAAGATTTCAGAAATCCTAACGGTTTCTCCATTAGCTGTCTCTACTAAACATTCTTGTGGTAGTTTAGTTAATGACTGATTTAGAAATTTGCAAAATGATGTATTAATAAAACTTTGGTTTGCACCAGAGTCAAATAATACTTTAGCAAAAACATCATTAACTAAAAACGTACCAGCTATAACATCTGGAATCATCTTGGCTTCATCTGCAGTCAGAACAAATGCTCTAGCATTTTGAGTATTCTTATTGTTTGTAACTAGAGCTAATTTCGGACAATTAAGCTTGATATGACCTTGTTCTCCGCGATTGTAACATATCCTGTTATTAGCTTTCTTCCTGCAATTTTCTTCCTTGTGTCCCGATATTTTGAAAAAGTTACAGTATATGGAGCATCTTCCTGAATGCTTTCTTTTGCAATACCTACAATAGAGTGCAGAGGTAGAACCTACATTTCTCCCATGGTTAGAATTTCCAGAACGGAATTCTTGTGTGAGCTTCTGGGTTAGGCTCCTCCTTTGATCTTCTTCTCGGGTACGGACTAATTCGTCTGTCAAGGTATTTGCTAGTTCTACAGCTTCTTCTATGGTTTGAGGTCTAGCTGCCTTGACTACGTGTCTTATCTCACCGATTAATCCCCAAATATAACGGGAGATCAATACTGGTTCTGGTGAAGCAAGAGTTGGCACTATTCTAGCATATTCGAAGAATAATTTAGTGTATCCCTTACTTTCCACACCAGTCATCCTAAGGTTTAGGAATTTGTTAGCTATCTGTTCCTTCTCATTTGGTGGGCAGAATTTCCTTTCTACCTTGTTCTTAAATTCTTCCCATTCCATATTGTAAGTTTTTTCACTTCCTCTTGATTGGAGGATAGTGTTCCACCATTCTAGTGCTGAATTCTTAAACAGATTAGAAGCAAACAGTATCTTATCTTCTTCAGCACACTTGCTTATTCTTAAGACTACCTCAGTTTTCTCTATCCAGCGTAGGGTTGCAATGGCTCCTTAGTTGCCCGAGAATTCCATTGGTTTACAAGACCAGAATTCTTTATAAGAACTACCGTAAGACACGGTTCTCCTCCTTTTGGGAATGGGCAATTGAAGTACAGGTCCATTGTTTACACTGTTTTCGGGTTCGATGGGTCGCTTACTGCTATGCTGACTTTTATTATTCGCTTCTTGAATCGTTTGAATAATAAATGGCATTGCATCTATGATTCCTTGAGCCACTATATGTTGAACAACACTATTATCCATTTGGTTTCCATTGTTATTGATGCTTGGATTCTCATTAACCACGTTAATGTTACTCCAGTTATCATTATTCAGATTTCCTTGATTTCCTTCGTCGGCCATCTGAATTTTAAACATTTACCCCATATTAATATCACAAGATAATATTTAATATAGTTAATCACATGACACACAATCTAGCAAAAAATGTCGATCATTGCGACTTTTACTCTATTTTCCATATACTATTATGCATCTATTACATACTAGTACTGAAATAAAAATTACAATACCAACAGAAATAGAATCACACTAATAGTAATAGGCATCCGTACACACATATTTTATTTTATTTTTATATTATTATTATTACTATTACCATTCCTACCATTTTATTCACGGATATGGATTCATCCAAAAATCCATATTGCGCTCATCGTATTTCCATACGAGTCGCTCTCCTACCTGTCGCATTCTCTCACTGCTTTCTAAAATTTCTTCACCAAAAGTCCTAAGTTCTTGCACGTTTTCTGCACTCATTGGGGGTGCAGGTTCTAGGACTGGGTTCGGAATCTGGGGTGCGGGTTCCTGATATGGGGGTGAAAGTGCCTAAAATCGGTAAGGATCTTCTAAGATTTCCCTAATGTAGTTATCATGGTAATAGGGATCTAAAGGGTCCATATCTGGATAGGCTCCTATGTTCTGTATGGGTGTGTCTTCATGTATCGGGTAACATTGTACATAGTCCCTAACGTCATCCCACCAGGGATCGTAATTTGGGTCTAGGGGATTTGGTGCTGGTACCCTAGGGATTTCTTCTGGGTTGAAGTCATGCATCTCCACTTGGTTTTCAGGGTTTTCTATCTCCATGGGTTGGTCAGGGATTTGCAATTGTGGTTGGGGTGCTATTGTTTGCTCCAGATTAGGGTCAGCAGCAGTTGTGGCTAGGATATGGAAATTGGCTAGGCTTCTATTAAGCATATCCTGTGTATGGGCATCTGTCTTTCGCTTAACGGCTGCTAAGGCTCTTTGCTGTTGCAACTTTCGCATTCTTTTCCTACGTGCAAAGGCTTCCTTACTGAACCATCCTCTTTTCTTATGAGGGAATGGCTCTTCTGACTGGGCTTTAAAAGCAAACAACCCTTCTTCCTGATCAGCAGAATACCCAGAAAGGGCAGGCTGTGAAGAGGTACCTTCACTCCTAGGTGAATCAGACAACTGACGACATATGTCTGAGGGTCCTTAATCACTCACACTGTAAACTAACAAATAGTCAAATAACACATAACAAATAAATACAGTTATGCACGTATTTTCATAATTTATTTCCTAACACAAAATTTAGAATTTAAGTGTCAGCAGAACACTTCTTTGGCTTAGACCAGTGGCTAGGCTCTGATACCACCTTCTGTCGCAACCCCCGATCCCTTATCTGTCCCGGGAACGGGCGGACGCGAACTCAGAGTTTTGGTGGTATCAGCTTGTTAATTTGGCAGTGGAGATTACATCAGGACCGTAGTTAGGAAATGTTTATCAGAGTAAAACCACCTCATTTAATATTAATAATCACATGTGCAAAACCCAAGTTTCTTATTACAATACGTTTATAGGGATAAACCCTATTTTATTGAATTTAAAACATCGTCTTTTAGGTAACTTTTATAGCCACATTTTTCCCAAGCCTTCAGTGCTCTCCAGCTGGCTTTTACTAATTGGCTGTCACATTGTGTTACCTGAAACGCGTTTTAAAAACATTTGTCAGTGGGAAATACTGGTGAGTGAATCCCAGTTTAATCAAGAAACATTTTATTAATTAAAACAGTATTGAGAGCGATCACATTGTTTATTTCTACACAATTACTCATTCAGTACTGTCAATCCTGACTTGTGGGTCATATTACACATTGGCTAACTCGTTGTCCAATGGTAACGTACTGTCATCCTCGACTTACTACTCACAGTGTAGTAAATTTTGTATACAAAACCCCAACATACCGGCAGTAATTGAAGAACTACAAAGACTCAATCACCGCTTAATCACATTGTAAAACATTTAAGGTTTTGTAAATTATTACAAAAAGGTTATCAAAAAGAGGATAAACTCACTTTGCTATCTTAGACTTCGCGTAAGGGTTTCCTGGGAATAATCTATAATTTATACAAATGTACATAGGTTAGTATTATAACCCTTTGAAAATTATAATGATACCCTCCTCAAGACTGCATTCCAACAACTACGTCGGGCAGAACCACGACAGTTGTTACGGAACCCTAAATCAATCGGGCAGCGTATCTAGTATGAAACTGGGGTTATAATACTTACAACGGAGCAGAACCTCGCTAATTAGGGGGTATTATACTTGAATATTATGCCTATAACTTCAGAAATTCGTTTAGAAAGAAAGAAATGAGCGACGGAAAGTGAAATCCCGAGGCCTCCTTATATAGTTGCTGAAACTGGTCCTCACGAGGCCGCGTAACACATGGGCTGGGGTTACGCGGCCCGCGTAAAAGTTGGGTCAACGCGTAGCTTATCCGGATCACCAACTAGACTTGACATGATGATGACACGTGTCATCACCAGGCTGCGCCACAATTTAGATCTTACGCGGCCCGCGTAAATGTAAGCTAAGGCTTACGCGGCCCGCCTGAACTAAAGAAATCAAACGAAATCAGGGTCTAGTCCTTATACCGCCCGCGTAAGTGGTTGGGGTGGGTCTACGCGACCCGCCTCAGCTTATATTTCAGATTTAAATTTTATTTTTAAATGTTATATTGTATTTCGGGCTCGGTTTTCACATACGGGGTGTATTTAAAGACATATTGGGACATTTTTAAATATAACAGGGTGTCGGAAATATTCGAGAGTGTCGGTTTTACTGAGGATTGTTACACTATGTTACCAAACAAACCAGCCTACAGGGCTAACCCACAGGAATCTGTTGAGATTCGCAAAGAGGTTGAGGAATTATTGGTTAAAGGGTTGATCCGCGAATCTCTCAGCCCTTGTGCTGTACCGACTCTACTGGTACCAAAGAAGAATGGTGAATGGCGAATGTGTGTCGATAGTCGGGCCATCAACAAAATTACGATTAAGTATCGGTTTCTGATACCACGTTTAAACGACCTCTTAGATGAACTGTACGGGGCTGCTGTGTTTTCTAAGATCGATTTACGAAGTGGTTGATGTGTGTGAAGTGTGATAGGTATTTAAGTATATTTTAAGCCCTTTTTACACGTTAGTCAAGTTTTAAATTTATAAAACACGATATTTTACTAACACCAAACACACATATGGGCAAGTGCACCCATCGTGAGCGTAGTATAGTGTTGGCAAGATACCGAGGTCGTCCAAGGACACAAGAGCTTTTATTACCGGTTTATCCTCAACGTCTAATCAAATCAAAAGTTAGAAAAAGGTTTTTAAACTAGAAAAATAAAAACTAACAAAAATGCTCAAAAATAAAATAAAAATAAAACAGATAGACAAGATGAATCACTTGGCTCCGACTCATGTATAGTGTAACCTTTGATTATTTCCGCACTTTTGCACTTTTTAAGAGATTATCTTAGTTATTGTAGTACGCCCCTCTTTTGAAGGTGACGTTACCCTCAACCCAGTAGTTTGAGTCGGCAAGGATACAATCCTAAAGGGTCGGATTATTGAAAGATAATTAATTAAGTTATTAATGCATATTATGGTAGGCCCCTCTTTTGAAGGTGACGTTACCCTCGGCTAAGTAGTCTGAGTCAGCAGGGATACAGTCCTAAGTAGCCGGGTTAAAGTATTAATAGTAGCTTACATATGAGGGGATCAAAGAGTTTGGACCCCCGCCATCCAATACCGGTGGGTATTGAAGGAGGTCCTACTAAATTTGACCCAGATCCTTACAGGATCTATACACTGAACAAGGCAAGACTCTTACCAAACCGTTCTCTTAACCCCCGACCAGGTAGCCAACATACCTCCATATACACCTTGGAGATATGAATGGTGAAAATCTTTTATTTTACATAGATAGTAAAATAATGCCAAGACACCACGGACAAACGATAAGGAAGAATCACCTTCAACATAAGAAACTAGTTATTAAAGTCATTAATACATAACCAAGTAAAAAGTGCGAAAAGATTAAAAAAAAAAGTATTACACTAGACACTTGTCTTCACCAAGTGATGTAAGAGACTTAGGCAAACATGGCCTTTGATTGTCAAGAACTCTTACGTTCAATCTTGGATCCCGAGACGACTCACCCACTCTATGATGGACAATGGATGATGGTGGTGGATGATGGTGTTGTGATGGTGGTGGGTGAAGTGTGAGAGAGGTGGTGTGCCAAGGGATGCCTTTGAAGTGATCCAAGCACCCCTATTTATAGCCTGCACAGAAGCCTGGACACGGGCCCGTGTCCGCTGGACACGGCCCCGTGTCTACCCTTTTCTCTTCCTTCATTAATTGCAGTTTTTCTGCATTAGTTGAACACGCCCCCATGTCCACTGGGCACGGCCCCGTGTGCAGAAGCGTATCTGTACTATCAAGATTTGCTTGGATTCTGCGAATCTTAGCGTTGACCACGGCCCCATGTTGAGCTAGGCACGCCCCCGTGTCGGGAATAGAAGCTTCTACAACTTTGTCTTTTCTGCAGACACTTGAACACGCCCCCGTGTTCACTGGGCACGGGGCCGTGTTCACTGGGCATGGGGCCGTGTTCGCTGGGCACGCCCCGTGTTGAGCTGGGCACAACCCCATGCTCAGCTTTCTTCTTGTTTTTTGCTTTGGGAGATGCTGTCGAGGGGCCGGGCATGCCACGTTTCTTCCCTTTTCTTGTATTATTTTTAGATTTAGCTGCATTTTTGCTTCTTTTGTTCATTTAAGCTCTTTTAATTCTGAAAATACAAAAGGAAGACAAAAACACACTTTTTCCAACATTAGTACTAAAAAAGGGTTAGTTTTATGCCACATTTGATGTAATTTATATGTTGCATTTTGTGCACATCAAATACCCCCACACTTGAATCTTTGCTTGTCCTCAAGCAAAACTTTTTATAATGTGGCTTACACTCCCAAATGGAATGGGTAGAAGAGAAGGTTTTAGGGCTTGTCATAGAGTGTCGGGATTTCCAAGATTCTTTATTAGGTTTTATTTTTATTTATTTACAATCCTATTCGTCATGATTTACATAGAACGTTACATAAAATAAATTACTTATTAGGGCATAACATGCCTTTTTAAAATTCCATTTATATACAAGTTCACATACCTCACGGGGGATCACTCAACACTCGGCCGAAGATGTATTTTTGTGAAACACTCGAGAGCGGCATGGAACTTACTCCTACCATAAGTTTGCCAAGCAATCAATCCTCCTCCTTTTTAACTATATACCTTTGTAAATATCAAGAGGACTTTTTGGGGGAAGGGTTAGGCTTGGGTTAAAGGTAGGTGGTTGGGTTAGTGGTTAGTAGAAAATGGCGAAAGGCGTAAAAAGCGTCGGTTTTCGTAATACTTTTTGTTTTTGTGACTTTTTATTTTAATGAAGCATTTATTCAAACAAGCCTTCTTTTGATGAGCTTTGTTTGTTTATTTCTAACTTCATTTTTTCTCTTTTTTTTCTCCTTTTTTTTGATAAAAGAAGTCACAAGAAAACCGAACTTTGTTACTAAAATAAAGGGTTTAAAATGAAAAAAGGTTTTGGTGGGTAAAAGGGTGTTTGTTTTGGGTTAAGAAATGAAAAGGTTTAGGCTCAAAGGGGTTAACTAGGGGGATTTTGGGTAGGTGGTAAAAAAAAGAAAAAATAATGGTGTTGAAAGAAAAAGGGTTAGTCCTAATGCCTCCATCATTTACTTACTTGGGTTTAAGTTGGTAAGGACCGGGAATGTATCGTCGTGGCAAGTTCTAGAGTTATAAGAAACCAAGCGGCTATTCACACAAAAAACGAAAAATGAGCATTTGATTTAAAGATATGTATTTGTATGCTCAATAAAGGCTCAAAACTCACTTTTTTGTGGGAATGGGTTTTTAATGTGATCAAGTATATATAATCAAATTTTAACTAGATTTGTCATGCCGTTTCATAATTTTCTTATGTTGGTTCTTTTTATCACGACGCGATCGGTTGTAAATTTGTAAAAATATAACATTTTTAGAACTTGTTATTCCCAAATTAAACCAAGACAAATAAAAAAAGTGAAGTGATTAGCGGTTCCAATAGAGTTTTTGTGTAAGGCTTGTTTTTAGGACTTGCAAGATTCAAGGTTTTAGCATCCCCCCACACTTAAATTACACATTGTCCTCAATGTGTCCCAAAAATAAGTTTTTCGGTTGATTAAATTGTGTAAAAGTGGGTTAAAAACAAGATTTTATATTACTAGGTAGCTGAACGCGGGGTGGTGTTGGCTGAGCACGGCCCCGTGGTCAGGCTGCCAGTATCAAATTTAAACAGAAGGCTGGGCACGGGGGCGTGTTCAGTGAGCACGGCCCCGTGTCCAGTTACCTGAACTGGACATTTACTGCAGAACCTCGGGCACGGGGCGTGTTGGGGGGAGCACGACCCCGTGCTGAACTTGCTGTAATGAAGAAAAATTGTCGGGAGGCTCTGTTTTTGTGCATGGGGTGTGGGTTCAAGTTTCCCTTAGTAACCTCCACCATTTCGAGTGTGCTTTATTCCTGAAAATTAAAACTAAACTAGAAAACATAAAAGTTAAACTAATCTAAAACTAAGGATAGTTCCGCGGAATGCCTCCGTGGTGCGCCACGTTTATAAGGGTCCTTGGCTAGACCCACCTTATCGGGTGGTTCTGGCTCGTCTTCAATTAGGGGGTCGTCATTGCCGAACGGATATTTCATTGAACGCTCAAGATCGACACTTCTTTTAAATGCCCCTAATTGAATAGATAGATTGTTGTACTTCCGGTTTTTCAAAGATTCATGGGTTTTTACAAAAGGTCGTCCCAACACTAGAGGAACGTCATCAAGGATGACAAAGTCGGTTGGGATTACCATTTGATTTGTTTGGACCAAGATATCCTCAACTATACCGATTGATTTTATTACTTTTCGATTGGATAGAAAAATGGGTATTTGAAGTGGAGAAAAATCACTAATACTTAATTTTTTGAAAATGTAGTTGGACATTATGTTAACGCAAAGATCTTTATCAATTGTGACATTACTAATAAATGAATTTGAAAAAAAACATGGAACCGGTGTAATGTTGATTTCAAATGGGTCTTCTTTTATTAGCGAGGTTTGATCGTTAGTCAACTTAATGCTTACCGTTTCGTCAATTTTAGTGTTAGTGTTTAACTCTTTTAAAAACTTAGCATGAGTGGGTACTAAACACTGATTTTCAAAAGAAGGTGACAAGAGATTAATTTATTCAAAATTAGACTCTTCTTGTATTTTCACGTTAACGGACTCACCTTTTTCGTTGTTTAACTCATGTGTCGGTTTTTCACTTATTTGTTCTTCCATTTTTACCTCTTCAACTATCTCTTCTTTATTACAAGTTAATTTTTCTCTTGCGCGGGACTCCTCTTCCCTTACGCGAGATTCTTTTATGTAGCGTTCGATAGTTTTAAGGTGTTCTAATATCCTATCGGTCACTTCGGCGATAGAGTAAGGATCGGGATTTTCAAAGCTTGAATCCGGTTGTTCGATCCTTTGTTCCTCATAATACTCATAGGAAGTAGATGGTTCACACCATTGTTCTTCATTATAAGTATATGATGGATAAGGGTCGTAATTTTGTTCTTCATAATACTCATACGAGGTGGGTTGTTCACGCCATGGTTCCTCATAATAAGTATACGAAGGTGGTGGCTCATACCTTGGTTCCTCAAAGTATGAGTATGAAGGCTCATACCTTGGTTCATCAAAATATGAGTATGAGGGAGAAGGTTCATACCTTTGGTCTTCATAGGATGTGTATGAACTTGATGGCTCGTACCTGGGCTCCTCATAGTAGGTATATGAAGTGGACGGTAGATATAAGTTACAATATTGTACCGAGTGAGTGTTACCGCAATTGGTGCAATAATTCTCCCTATAATCATCCTCCTCCTCATAGGTGTAGTTGTAACCTCCTGAGTATTGATCCATAAGAATCACTCAGCAGATCACAACAGAGTCTCGAGACCAGAAAACAAAAATAAAGACGGAAACAGAGGCTGGACACGGACCCCTGTTCAGTGGACACGGCCCCGTGTTCAGGATCTGTATATGGGCGTTTGAATTAAAGTTACTGATTTCGTTGAGCACGGGGCGTGTTCGGTGAGCACGGCCCCGTGTTCAGGCTCTGTATCTGGGTGTTTTATGAAAAATATGCAGCACGGCCCCGTGTTTAGTGAGCACGGCCCGTGTTCAAGTTACTGTAAATGCAAAACTAAACTAAAATGCAGAAAAATGTGCGCGCGTTTTGAAAAAAAAAGTTTTGAAAAACTAATTAGGCCGTCGATTTTAGGCTTACTTAAAATCCTTGTGTCCCCGGCAACGGCGCCAAAAACTTAATGTGTGTGAAGTGTGATAGGTATTTAAGTATATTTTAAGCCCTTTTTACACGTTAGTCAAGTTTTAAATTTATAAAACACGATATTTTACTAACACCAAACACACATATGGGCAAGTGCACCAATCGTGAGCGTAGTATAGTGTTGGCAAGATACCGAGGTCGTCCAAGGACACAAGAGCTTTTATTACCTGTTTATCCTCAACGTCTAATCAAATCAAAAGTTAGAAAAAGGTTTTTAAACTAGAAAAATAAAAACTAACTAAAATGCTGAAAAATAAAATAAAAATAAAACAGATAGACAAGATGAATCACTTGGCTCCGACTCGTGTATAGTGTAACCTTTGATTATTTCCGCACTTTTTCACTTTTTAAGAGATTATCTTAGTTATTGTAGTAGGCCCCTCTTTTGAAGGTGACGTTACCCTCAACCCAGTAGTTTGAGTCAGCAAGGCTACAATCCTAAAGGGTCGGATTATTAAAAGATAATTAATTAAGTTATTAATGCATATTATGGTAGGCCCCTCTTTTGAAGGTGACGTTACCCTCGGCTAAGTAGTCTGAGTCAGCAGGGATACAGTCCTAAGTAGCCGGGTTAAAGTATTAATAGTAGCTTACATATGAGGGGATCAAAGAGTTTGGACCCCCGCCATCCAATACCGGTGGGTATTGAAGGAGGTCCTACTAAATTTGACTCAGGTCCTTGCAAGATCTATACACTGAACAAGGCAAGACTCTTACCAAACCGTTCCCTTAACCCCCGACCAGGTAGCCAACATACCTCCATATAGACCGTGGAGATATGAATGGTGAAAATCTTTTATTTTATATAGACAGTAAAATAATGCCAAGACACCACGGACAAACGATAAGGAAGAATCACCTTCAACATAAGAAACTAGTTATTAAAGTCATTAATACATAACCAAATAAAACGTGCGAAAAGGTTAAAAAAAAGTATTACACTAGACACTTGTCTTCACCAAGTGATGTAAGAGACTTAGGCAAACATGGCCTTTGATTGTCAAGAACTCTTACGATCAATCTTGGATCCCGAGACGACTCACACTCTCTATGATGGACAATGGATGATGGTGGTGGATGATGGTGTTGTGATGGTGGTGGGTGGTGGGTGAAGTGTGAGAGAGGTGGTGTGCCAAGGGATTCCTTTGAAGTGATCCAAGCACCCCTATTTATAGCCTGCACAGAAGCCTGGACACGGGCCCGTGTCCGCTGGACACAGCCCCGTGTCCACCCTTTTCTCTTCCTTCATTAATTACAGTTTGTCTGCATTAGTTGACCACGCCCACGTGTCCGCTGGGCACGGCCCCGTGTGCAGAAGCGTATCTGTACTATCAAGATTTGCTTGGATTCTGCGATTCTTAGCGTTGACCACGGCCCCGTGTTGAGCTAGGCACGCCCCCGTGTCGGGAATAGAAGCTTCTACAACTTTTTCTTTTCTGCAGACACCTGAACACGCCCCCGTGTTCGCTGGGCACGGGGCTGTGTTCGCTGGGCACTCCCCGTGTTGAGCTGGGCACGCCCCGTGTTGAGCTGGGCACAACCCCATGCTCAGCTTTCTTCTTGTTTTTTGCTTTGGGAGATGCTGTCGAGGGGTCGGGCATGCCACGTTTCTTCCCTTTTCTTGTATTATTGTTAGATTTGGCTGCATTTTTGCTTCTTTTGTTCATTTAAGCTCTTTTAATCCTGAAAATACAAAAGGAAGACAAAAACAAACTTTTCCAACATTAGTACTAAAAAAGGGTTAGTTTTATGCCACATTTGATGTAATTTATATATTGCATTTTGTGCACATCAGTGGTTATCACCAAATTCGTATTTATGAAGGCGACGAGTGGAAGACGACATTTAAAACGAAGGAAGGGTTATATGAATGGTTGGTTATGCCGTTTGGCCTGTCCAACGCGCCGAGTAATTTTATGAGGCTGATGAATCAGACCATGCGACCTTTTCTGGGGCGTTTTGTTGTAGTGTACTTCGATGACATTTTAATCTACAGCAAGAATGAAGAAGAACATGGTGATCACCTCCAACAAGTATTTAGCGTACTGAATGATGAGAAACTTTATGGGAATCAAGCTAAGTGCCAATTTTTTTCTCCAAAAGTGGTGTTTCTGGGGTATATTGTTTCAGCTGAGGGCATTGCAGTAGATGAAAGAAAGGTCCAGGCTGTGAGAGAATGGCCCACTCCGTCCACACTACAAAACGTTCGTAGTTTCCACGGCCTCGCTTCGTTTTATCGCAGGTTCGTTAAAGATTTCAGTACCATTGTGTCACCTTTAACTGATTTACTGAAGCAGAAAACTTTTAATTGGACTGAGCAAGCACAAGTATCTTTTGATGAAATTAAGAAACGCTTGACTACCACACCTGTGCTTGCTTTACCAAATTTTGATGAGGTGTTCGAAGTCGAATGTGACACCTCCGGGGTGGGAATTGGTGTCGTTTTGACTCAATTGGGTCGTCTGGTAGCTTACTTTAGTGAGAAACTGAATGACGCAAAATGCCGGTACTCAACCTATGATAAGGAATTTTATGCTATAATTCGAGCGCTGGTTCATTGGCACCATTTCTTGATAGAAAAAGAGTTTGTTTTGCATTCCGATCACGAAGCGCTTAAGTACATCCAAGGGCAGCATAAGTTACAACCGCGACATGCCAAATGGGTCGAATATATTCAAGCATTTACCTTCACTATTAAGCATAAGTCGGGCGTTATGAACAAAGGCTCCGATGCTCTTTCTCGACGACATCTTCTTATTCAGGCTTTCTGCCCAAAAGTTGTGGGATTCGATTCTTTAAGGAATATTATTTGGGTGATGCTGATTTTGGGGATCTATTTGACCGATGTTCCAAACATGCTTTTGATGATTTCTACGTGTTTTAGGGGTATCTTTTCAAGGGAATGCGTCTTTGCATTCCTAAGCATTCTGTGAGGGAGATGCTGATTAAAGAAGTTCATGAAGGGGGTATGGCTGGGCACTTTGGTATCGAAAAGACGGTGGAAATTCTGCACCGTTACGCGTATTGGCCACGTTTAAAAAGAGATGTGGAACACATTATTAAGAGGTGCCTCGTTTGCCAGCAAGCCAAGAGCCACGTATTGCCCCATGGTTTACGTCTTCCCTTACCAGTTCCACAAGCCCCATGGGAAGACATTAGTCTCGACTTCATTACCGGTTTACCGCGTACACAACGTAAGTCTGATTCTATTATGGTTGTCGTGGATCGGTTTTCGAAGATGGCTCACTTCGTTGCTTGTAACACTACCCATGATGCCGTTCAGATTCCCAATCTCTACTTTAAGGAAATCGTACGACTACACGGTATTCCGAAATCTATGGTGAGCGACCGAGACACAAAATTCCTTAGTCACTTTTGGATCACTCTATGGAAGAAACTGGGCACAAAGTTGCAGTTTAGTACTTCTAGCCACCCGCAAACTGATGGGCAAACCGAAGTAACGAATCGTACATTGGGAACTCTACTGCGGGTTCTAATTAAAAAGCATCTTCGTAGCTGGGAAGACATGCTTCCTTAGGCTGAGTTCGCTTACAATCGGGTGCCGAATTCCACTACTAAATTCAGTCCGTTCGAGGTAGTATATGGTGCTAATCCTATAACGCCTATTGATCTTGCTGTATTAGACACCGGTTCGAAATTTAGTCAGGAAAGGGCTGACCGAGCTTCAACTATTCAGCAACTACATGAGTCCGTTCGTGTCAGGATTGAAGCTATGAATAATAAAGTAAAGCAGCGGGTTGATCGGCGTTGGAGATTTGTCAAGTTTGAACCCGGTGATTTAGTTTGGGTACATTTCAGGAAGGAACGGTTTCCTCAGAAAAGACGTTCTAAGCTTAGCCCACGGTCTGATGGTCTTTTTGAAATAATTGAGAAGGTCAATGACAATGCTTACAAAGTGGATCTTCCAGGTGAATACGGTGTATCAGCCACGTTTAATGTTGCCGATCTGCGTCCATACTATGACGAAGATGATGAATTACCAAGTTTGAGGACAAACTTTGTCCAACCAGGGGATGATGATATGGATTACGGGGCAAGTAGTTCGAGTTCTGTGAACCCGGGTCGCTCCAACGGTCAGCTGCTGAATTAGGTTGAGTCTCGAGTCCCAGGCCCGGGCCCATAACCATGTGACGTGAAGCAGCCATGCAAGCCCAACGTGCTCCAGCCCAAGTTTATGTTTATTTCTGAATTTCAGTTTTTATCGTTTGTTTTATTTGTTTCAGTTAATTATGGACTTGTCAAAGTGTTTTCCTTATTTTAAGCCATACTAGTAGTGGAGGTATGGGTAGTTATTTCCTTTTGATGTAATTTCCTTTAAAGAGCACGTTGGAATGAAAAAAGGGCAGTGAATTTAGAAAATTGATTGAGTCTCAAAAGTGAGTCTTGAAATTTTGTGTCCTAGCTATCTTGATCGGCAATTCAAGAGGTGAACAAAGGATCCAGTAATCTTTGACGGTGGTGTAGCTGTAACCGGAAAAGAGCACTGTCGCCCGGTGATTATAATCGGAAGGTGCGTCTGTAACCGATTGTATCGCTGTCTAAACCCTTTTTAAACCGATTACCAGGTGGTGCTCATATCACCAAAGTTTAAAAATTCTCTTATTTTAACCGAATTTGCGATGTTGCCTCTGAACCTTCATTAAGTTAATATACAGGTCCTAAACTTTAGTAAAGTTAGTTTCCTTTAGGTTCCGCTGTAACTTTTATACAAAATATCATGTTGTGTGTAGTAATATACAAGTAATCGAAGCACAAACATATATGTTATGAAACCGAAAATAATTGGTTTAGCGCGGCGCAGCGCGCTCCATGAGTTGACTTTCAGCAATTACTAAGTTGACCATACATCCTAACACACAGAAAATTTCACATTTCAGAAATATGATCATAAAAGTTTTCCTAATTCTATCGATGCATTATTCTCAATACACAAATATACAATATAACAAGTTACAACAACAAAAGTTCATCAACTTTCAACAGATCAAAATCCACATCTCTTCAATTCCTACAAACTATAGATCGGGAGTATTCTACGGCAGAGAAGATCGCTCTGAAGGGTTCCCCTGCCTCCCTTGGGGAGCAAAAGCATACTTTTATTTTGAATCGGGCAAAAACATAATTTGAAACTGAAGGAGAAATCATAATTTTTGAAACGGGGTGAAAATGCAAAATCGTCATTTTTAGTTTGAGCCAAAAGCAAAAAAAAAAAAAATTGAACTGGGGCCAAAATTGTAATTGTAATCTGGGGATAAAATCATAATTTTGAACCGAGGGCAAAATCGTAAATTTGAGCGAGGGACAAAAACAAAATTTTATTTTGAAGTGGGGCAAAAACGTAATTTTATTTTAAATTATGGATGAAACCGTAATTTTAAAACGAATATAAAATAATAAAACGGTTGGTCGAATAGGGAAGCGCCACGCAGCTGCGTGGCACTATTCCCCTAACTTCTTTTTGTATATGTAGGGTAACTAGTTTTTGCCTCACCCGCGTTGCGGAGCAATAAGCCGAATATTTCTCTCTCATAATATGTATGTCTGTGTTTCGGTTACTTGTACATACTACTCATAACACGATCTCAAAAAAAATTACATCGAGTCAACCAATTAAAACAAAAACACTACCATACTTTTACTAAAAAAACTAAAACGATGGAAAGACTATAATTTTAAACTGGGAGCAAAATTGTAATTTTTCATGACAAATGAGCATGTACCACGCATGCCTGGACGAATAAAAATTACACCTATGCTCGCCCGTGTTGCAGGGCGTTAAATCAAATATTTCTTAGTTTCATAACATGTATGCATGTATTTAGGTTACTTGTACATACTACTTATAACACGATCTAAAAAATACATCGAGACAACCAATTAAACGAAAACACTACCATAGTTTTGCTAAAAAAATTAAAACAATAACATGTCTGTAATTTTAAGCTGGGTGTAAAATATTAATTTGTCAGGACCAATGAGCAAGTGTTAGACAACTGCTTCACACAATAAAAGTTACATTGAGTCAACCAAGCAAAATAAAAAAGTACTATAGTTTTGTGACGGGTAGTCCATGGGACAACCCTTAAGTGTGTTTAAAGACGAGTTAATCCCTCATTTGATCATGTAATTGTCTTGAATTATATAACTACGGTTGCTTGTGTTTCAGGTACATCTGGAGCTTAAAAGTATGGAAATAAAGCTTCGAATAGACGCGACTAGATTGGAGATTGAAAGACGGAGAATAAATGAAAAAAATAAAATTTTGGAATTGAATAATTAAGAAGATAACCTGATAGAGGACGAAATTACGAGAACGTATGCGAAAACGGTGAAGAAAACGGAGTTGAAACGAAAAAGTTACGAAGAAAACAAAATTGCATGCTGAAGGCTACCGTAGCTTACGGTAGCTACCGTAAATTACGGTAGCCCCCAGCATTTTTCTTCCACCGTAAGGCAGTAGAGACCCACCGTAAGCCATTCCAAGCCACCGTAAGCTACGGTGGCCACCGTAGCTTACAGTGGAGGCCAGCGAGAAATGTGTAACTGCCCTAGTTTATGATGTTTTATTGCGTCTTTTCAAATCCAATCATTCCCATTCGGTTACACAGCAGTCTAGAGGCGATTTTGGGTGTTCTTGAGTGCTTGAAACAATTTCCAATCATTCGGTTTATGTTTTTAATTCCTATGAACATTGAAACTTGTGTGATGATGATTATTCAAGCCATGAGTGGCTAAACTCTATGGTGATCATCCTAGATTGAAGGTTTGTTTGAGACATTCATGTTCTTGTTCTTATTTCTAGAATAATAGGCTTGCAATCGTTGTTGGTTTATTATGGTGTGTTGATATTTGTTTGTAACTTGTTGATTTACGTTTCAATCATAGTCTAAACCATACGTTCTTGGTGTCGTTGGCAATCGAGATATCATAAGCGGGTTAAGGGTTGGATGTTGATTAATTGATCATCGGGTAACAACCTCGCGTTCTAGGAATCTGAGTACTTAGTTCCCTTTTATCACAAACAAGTAACTACACATGAACCATGTCTATGTGGTTCTTTCTAGTTGGATTAAAACATGAATGTCAATTGAAACCGGAAGTCTAGGATGGTCATTTGTCTCTAAATTGTTTACAAACCAAATTCTCATTTTGTAATTAAATTAGTAGTCTTAGTTTTAAAAATTAAACAATCAATCCAACTCTTGAATTTACTTTTCTTGCAATTAGTTTAATTTTAGTTAACTTAGTCACACTTTTAAATAACACATATTCCACAAACTCCCTGTGTTCGATACCCACTTACCGCTATCTATTTAGTAGTAATTGGATTAAATTTGATTGTGACCACGACATCCACGTCAAATTTTGGCTCCGTTGCCGGGGAGTAGTGCGCAACGTGTGTTATTTTTTTATCTTTTTAAGTTTGTTATTTTTCTGGTTTACGCTGGGTGTGTTAGTGTGCAGGTAATTATAGGTGCATGCATACTAGAGGCTCTAACAAGCTATCACCATTAGCATTTGATCCGGATATTAAACGAACTTTGAGAAGAAATCGAGTTCTATTGAGAGAAAACAAAATCATTGGTTCACCAACAACACCAGTTACACCAACCGAAGAAATGGATCAATCACAATCACCACCCACCACGGGTCAACCTACACCCTCCACGCCTTCAACAAATACTACCATTCCTACATCCACACCCGAAATTAAACCAACCAACACCACATTACCCGAAAACACCCAACCTGAATACTCTTTTAGCTACACCACTACATCATCCGCTGTTCCATCCTTTTCATCATTTTTCCCAATTTCCAGCCAATCTTCATCATCACAACAAATTCCACCACCCAACTTATTTCAACCAGGTCCATCTATCATCCATTCCACTCCATTTCAACCACCTTTGCAACCAGGAGCACAATATCAACAACCACAGTTTTTACAAACTTCGGGTGCAAGACAAGATGGGTTTGATGATGGGTATGATGAAAATTTGGGGGATATGAAGATGAAGGGTATATGTATGGAGGAGACGAAGAGCAAGGAGAGTACACTTATGTTCAAGGCCAAAATCAAGGGATGCAAGGTGTTGGTAGAATTCCTCAATAACAAGTGGTTCAACAAGTTATACCTCAGCAATTGCCACCACAAGGTCCGCCGATTCAAAGGCAAGTTCAGCAACAACAATATGTGGGGCCAAGGTTTCAACTACCTCTTCAACAATTCGCACCTCCAAGACCACAAGTGCAAAGACCAATGGGTCCACCACGTCCAAGAGTGCCTTTGGGTGTACCAAGAAAACATCACCGTGAAGTTGTACGGGGAATTGAGGCTCATTTCTGACCCGTTATCACTAATAACCCTTCTCTGGTAGTGATTCCTCATCACCCGGATGGAAGAACATTTGAGGTTAGGACCAATGCACTTCAAAGTTTACCTAAGTACAAGGGGATAGCAACAGAAGAACCCTACTTTCATTTGGAGACATATGACTCCATTTGCAACACCATTGGAGGTCAAGGGTTTTCTTCAGATGATGTCAAGCTAGTTCTTGTAACACCTCAGAATTTCGTGTTCAATAAAGTAACGACACGTGTCACGTGTGACAAAACGCTTTGTAGACTCGGAATTATTAAAAATGATTGACAGGATTTAACCGTGTCGTTATGTTAACTTTTGCACCTCTGAACGACCTCGTTATAAATCCCAAGACTCAATTTATGTTAAAAACACCTTGTACATATTCAAGTTCAGGGAATTATTACGTGGAATGATTTAAAATTAAATGGTAGGACTCCTACGATGAAAAAGGAACGGAAACCCTTTGTTTTCGGGTCTTGTTTTTTAATACAAAGCAAACAAACACAAATGGTAGAGTATCCAACAGTAAAAGACCCATAATGGAGGCCCCTAAATGATAAAATAATGCCCACCATTCGTTTATACCACTTGCCCTTTCGAAACACCAACAAACAAAATCAAAAACTGATCTGCGGAGGGCGTCGCGTAGCGCGACGGACCCTCGCGCTACGCGAGGGTTGCCCAGCGACCAGATTACCTGCTGTTGGCTGTTGTGCGCATTTGTGACCCATTTAGCCGGTTTCTCTTGCATGTGCATGGCCCCTAGACATCCCTAAACACTAGTGACAGATGTTAATCGATTGTGGGATGTCCTAGACTTGGTTGTCAAGCTTTTGTGGTGTCCATGAGCACTATATAAGGGACCATAGTTGCAACAATTGCTACACACATCATTCAAGTGCCATCTGAGCATTGGAGGAGCTTACAATCTGATTCAAGGCCTCCCTAATCATCATTATACTCTAGTAAGTCCACTAGTCCTTTCTTAATTATGTTTAGTTTAGTTTTTAGCTTAGAAGTCAACATATCGTACTTAACGTTTGACTTCCAGTTTAATTAAAGTTGACTCAGTCGTAACCCGAAATAAAAGTACCGTTAGGTTGGTAATTATGTGGGTAATAAGACCCTAAAAGGGTTCCCCCTGATTCCCATCCTAACTAGGTCGTTTGTCGGGTCAAACGTTGACCGAAAAAGTCAACAGAATTACAAAATATGATTTAATGCACGATTAATGATCCGAGAGGTGTGTAACCTGTTTTAACCTTAATATAACATGGTAATAAGTATGAAAACTTGTCTACGCTTGCCCGACTCGACAAATTTCTGTTAAAACCCGGTTCGGAACCGAAAGGCGCAAAACCTTGACTTTTGCTTTGACTTCGGTTCTGACCCGTTTTAGTTTGATTCAAAGATGCCTTAGTGCTTCATTAGAGTAGGGTTTCATGTTAGTATAAGTCTCTGTACTTGTTTCGTTGATTATCCGATGCATGCACACGTTTCCGTTAATCGCTTAAATTGGACCGTAATGCCCTTATGACCGTACAACGAGAATTTTGAAAATGTGGAAGTACAATAATCTTAGTTACTGATTACTAAACATGTACGTAAATTTTCACGTCAATCGGAGGTCTAGATTAAGAGATATGCGCATTAGCGTAAATAATAAGCTTATTATTAATTAAACGGCGCGATTAGCGCATAGCCTATCTAAACCCGATTTTCGGTACCAAAACTTTTACCCACTGATGTTAAATAATATTTTGGGATTTTTGAAGATTTTTAATTATTTTTAAACTGATCTTAAGCTAGGCTTATCGCATTGATTCGGTTAATACCGAATATGCCCTTTTAGGCCATAAAACGAGTTTTACGAATCCGTTTGATACCAATCCAATTGCCACTGATTTAAAATAATAAATAGAGTGTTTTGAGCCTGTTTTGCTGATCAGAAAACTCAGAATGGTATTTTAAACCGTACGTCGCTTAAAACGGCTTCATACGCGTATTAAACGCATAATTTGGGTTTAAAACCATTTTGGGAAATGAGACTCTTCACCAACTGTTGTGGTCTGTTAAAATTTATAATTTTGCTGATTAAATCAGACCCGTATCTCAGAAGTATTATAAATCTCTTTTATAACCCTTAAAATGACCGAAATACCCCTACGGGGCGTATTTAGGGATTTAACTCGTTATGGGCATTATGGAAGATATCATAATGATATCACAACATATTTAAAGCGTATTAACTTAGGAAACCTGTTCGCGACCCTTTCGATTACCCGTCATGCGTTATACGCGTTCGGTTCGGTTTATGTAACTAGTTTGCATAAACTAGCCGAAACGGGTCAAACGATATCATTTTTATCTCAAAATCCAGAATGTGAGTAGTAAACCCATATTAAACAAGTCCTCAAACTTGTCGGGTCTAAATCACATTCTATCCGGTCTTCGCTTAATCGTGCGTACGAACCGTATCGTAAAACTGACCGGTCTAAGCTTAAGCTTAACTAAAGACCCGTTAGTATTCTAATAGGTTATATTTAACCTTCGTTCCAGATTAGGAGAAACAGTAAAAGCTACCTGCTATTAGCTTATTGTGACTATACTTTGCATCAAGGTAAATACTTTTAACTTATTTTCCCTATACGGGCTTGGGTTACGGTATATAGCATACCGCTTGATCGGGCATCAAATCTTCCATCGCTTAGGTGGTTAATTGAATAATTTGATCGGCTCGTTTAAACAGTCTTGTTTACTTTACAGCCTTTGGGGGGTTAATGACCATGTCCCGGATATCCTTGGCATCATCTTACGAGATGGCCACGACCTGAGCACGGGGTGTAGGCGTACTCCCGTGTATAACTCACTTAAGGTGGTGTGTCTATTGATCTTTAACCCGGATACGTCCGGGCTACTGAACGCATAAGTAACATGTAAATCGTTCACAAGATTATAATATTAAATAATTCTCCCAAGTTAATAAAAATGTTTATGCCATGTGCATCCAAACCAATTTTCAATCATTTTATAAAATGAGTCAGTTGAATGTATTTACCAGTGTAAACTGACGTATTTTCCCAAAAAAGATTAAATGCAGGTACTAGGCGAAATAGGCTGGGATTCTCTTAAGCATCAGTAGAAGTCTCGCAAGCTTTAGATGCCGAAGTTTGTTGAACCATAAACAATGTTTTTAATTCGATCCTACTGTGGATAAACACCGAATGATTGTAACTTTGTTCACAATAAATAAATTCGGTTGTATCTTGTTTTAAATTTGCTTCCGCTGTGCATTATTATATTGTGTTGTTTGACTATTACGTTGCCAACCACGTCACGATACTCCCCCACCGGGCCCACCGGTGACACGTGGAAATCGGGGTGTGACAAGTTGGTATCAGAGCCAACTCTGAGTGAATTAAACACTAGCTTTTGTGTTTAATCTCAGTTACACAATTGCACATATTTAAACTTTCGAGTCTAGACTTATAACATAGGACAAATTCCACCTTATTCGGTTTTTGTTTTGTCCTTTAAAACTTTATATTTTTGTTATTATTATCTTATGTTTTATTGACAGGAATAACAAAGATGCCTCCGAGATTTTTGCGTACGCGAGGGCGTGGAAAGGGGCCGGTAGCCGCCCCCAACGATCACGAAGCAGGACCTTGGAATACATGAGGTCCTATCCCCGCCGAGAGTGATGGTACTCGACGGAACCAGAGAGGTCTCTTTCAACCGGCAAGACGGTCGGTTTCGAACGGCTCGACGACTCCCGCTCAGGACTCCTACGGGCCACAAACAGAAAATGAGCCTGGAGACTCACATCATTCGAACATACCGTTACAGCGATCTATGTCGCACCGCCCTTTTGGAGACCCCACTCCATTCTTTCAAGGCCAGTTTAACCCGGCAAATTACATACAAGAACCAGTGGGTTTCAACCCATTGGGACCGGAGGACCATTTTTCTGGAGGAAATGATATGGACGAGGAAGACGACCCCGTAGAACCCGCATCAGGAACTCCCAACCACCCAATCGAGGTCTCGGATAGTTCCATTTATCACGGGCCACCCTATAATGGTCCAGATAGCTTCCAGGCTATCTTTACTCGACACGAATGGTATTATACACCTCCTCACTATTCTTCGCCGCATGAGCAGCCGCAGCAGCATCATCAAGATTCCTCTGGGAATCACCAATTTGTGGCAGTTACGCCACCGCCTCCACCGCCACCAGTTCAACCGGCACCTCCGCAACCGCAAAGACGTATGAGAACCGGAGCTCGGATGACCACACGAAGAGAAGAGTTTCATTTCAGCTCTCCTCTACAATCAAGTGGCAGAAATTATCAGCCGGATCAAGAAGTTCCACAGATAGGTGGACCATCAAACCCAGTCGCGCAGCAACCGCCACCAATAGGTTTTGATAACCAGATACCGGCATACACGGGTCCTTCGATGTACAACCCGTTTGAGCCACCGACTCACACTAACCTCGGTTACGCTGAAGCCGACCCGTATTTGGTAGCAGCTAATTACAACGCCCTTAACCAGGAGGGACCGTATGGAGGTCCTTGGGGAGTAGGCTACCCAGCACAGGGATACCAGATGCCTACACAACCCCCGTACTATCAACGACCCCCGCCGTCTCTACAGATGTCGCCACCACTGCATCAGGAGATCCTACAAAGTATTAGGGAGGTGCGGCATGAGGCACGGGAAGACCGAAGGCGTAACCAGGGGATGTTCAAGACCTTGACGAACTTAATCAAGGGAAAGAGCAAGAAGGATCAGTAAATCCTTTATGTGTGTATGTCTACTTGAAAATTAAGTCCCTGCGTGGACATTTATGTGTGTATGTAGTCCCTGCGTGGACATTTATCTTTGTACCTAGTCCCTGCGTGGACATCTATTTAAGTAATCAGTCCCTGCAAGGACTTATGTTTTAAATTTAACCCCTGCGCGGGTAAGTACTTGTTTGACCCCTACGTGGGAAATGGCTTGTTTGAAAAGACCCGTTTAGGGCAACATGTAACCTATGTATAATTAATGGAATGTTTGTTTTATAAATTTCATGTTTGCCATTATGTGCATATATAAATTATAAATGAAATAAATAAATTAAAATCATTCCTTTTAAATTAATCTGACTATGAATTTTATTTAATTAAGGATCTTAAAGTGTGAAACCTAGCCACGTGTCAAATATAAGACCGGGCCAAAATGGTAAGACCTGTTTAAAAGATTCAATTCCCTGTTAACATCTTAAAACATGTTAACACTCCTGGCAGAAGTGATTCGATAAAATCACATACGTCATTTTTAAAAGGAATTCTTTATGAGGTTCCTAACCTAGTTTAATGATCTCTGAATCCTGGGTTTACATCATCAAATAAGATGATCATATTTTACCATACGTGGTAATATAATGCCTACGGGCCCTGCTCATTTCCATATGAGCCAAAGGACAGGGGTAGCTTTGACTCCCTGTCTGATAAAGGTAATGAACTAGGTTCAAACCTTAAAAGCCTTGATTCTCTGAAACCATAGCTTATAATTTAAATTGTCTACGTGACTAAGCCTTATGTGCTAATATGTATTAATATTGTTATTATTTATGTTTAGGATAAATTTTAATTAAAATCCTAAACTAATACAATTAATAAATTAACCAGATATGGTCTCTGTTTACCATGGTTAATGAATTACCCTAAGGGGTAATTCCATAATAAACTCCCAAATAAATTATTGTCCTTGTTTTCTGCAACAGTTCAATACAAATGGCCAACTCTAATGAAGTCAATAGCCATCCTGTGGAGCCGAATGAGAACGCCCAGATTACATTAACGGGTGCCGAGTTAAAAGCAATCATAGACGGCGCTATTACTCAAGCTTTGGATAGACAGTATGAAGAATACAGTAGTACCCGAAGTAGGACTCACTCTGTATCACATTCAAAGCCAAGGACGCATTCAGAAGCTCATAACAAGCCTCCTCCCAAGAATGATGGACCCAAGAAAAACGGTGATGATCGCCAGTCCACCAACCACCAAAGTATTCCATCTCAGCAGTTAGTACTGCATCAGGGACACCGTAACAAGGGTTGCACATATAAGTACTTTGTGTCTTGTAAACCCAGGGATTTTACGGGGGAGAAAGGAGCCGTAGACTGCATGACGTGGCTGGATGAAATGGACACGGTCATGGACATCAGCGGATGCGCTGAAGGTGATGTGGTTAAATTTGTCTCACAGTCCTTCAAAGGTGATGCGTTAGCTTGGTGGAGATCTCTGATGGAGGCCTCCGGAAAGATCCCGTTGTATAGTATGACGTGGGATCAATTCATCGCCTTGATCAAGGAAAACTTCTGCCCTCAACATGAGGTGGAAAAGATAGAATCAGACTTTCTATCCCTGGTGATGAAGAACCTCGATTGTCAAGCTTATCTGACAAGCTTCAATACACTGTCTCGGCTGGTTCCCTACCTGGTAACCCCGGAGCCAAAAAGAATTGCTCGCTTTATTGGTGGTTTGGAACCCGAGATCAAGTCCAGTGTAAAGGCTTCTCGGCCAGTTACCTTCAGGTCTGTAACTGACCTTTCCTTATCCCTCACTCTGGATGCGGTCCAGCAGAGATCGCAGAGGAATAAGGCGGCCGAGAAGAGGAAGCATGAAGATGATGGTTCGCGTAGATCGAACAAGAAGCACCGTGGAAGCGGTGATCACAAGAAGGGATCGAAGTCAAAGAAAGATGGGCATCGTTCTGGAGAGAAGCCCACATGCAAAACTTGCAAGAAACAGCACTTTGGAAAGTGCAGACTCGAATCAAACTCGAATAACGAGTCAAGGTCTTTTGCTTGTGGTTTGTGCAAGTCCAAGGAACACAAAACCTTGGATTGCAAGAAGATGAAAGATGCAACGTGCTACCGTTGCAATGAAAAGGGCCACATAAAGACTAACTGCCCTAAGTACAACAAGAAGCCTGAGGAGGCTAAGAAGACTAACGCCAGAGTCTTCAGGATGGATGCGAAAGAAGCTGTGCAGGATGATAACGTCATAACAGGTACTTTCCTTGTAAATGATGTTTTTGCAAGAGTACTTTTTGATTCAGGTGCAGATAAGTCTTTCGTAGATCATAAATTTTGTAAATTGTTGAATTTACCTGTCAAAACCCTAAAGGTGAATTATGAGGTAGAGTTAGCAGATGGTACCATTGAAACCGTCTCTACTGTGTTAGATGGATGTGTTATATCCATTAAGAACCATTCTTTTCCTCTATCTCTACTTCCCTTTAAGTTAGCCGGTTTTGACATAGTTCTGGGTATGGACTGGTTATCTCATAACCAGGCCCAAATCGTCTGTAACATGAAGCAAGTAGTGATAAAGACTCCGTCTGGTGAGTCACTTACCATTCGGGGAGATACCCAGTATGGACTACCTAAGCACGTGACTATGCTCAAGGCTTCCAAGTGTTTGAAAAAGGGGTGTGTCATCTACATGGCACAGGTAATTATTGATGAGCCCAAACCGAAGTTAGAAGACATCCCTGTCATCTCTGAATACCCAGAAGTGTTTCCTGAAGATCTGCCTGGTTTGCCACCGGATAGACAAGTTGAATTCAGGATAGATATCATCCCCGGAGCAGCACCAGTTGCTAGAGCTCCATACAGATTGGCACCCACGGAAATGAAGGAGTTGCGGACGCAGCTAGATGAATTGCTGGCTAAGGGTTTCATTAGACCTAGTTCATCTCCTTGGGGAGCGCCAATCCTGTTTGTCAAGAAGAAGGATGGGTCGATGCGTCTGTGCATCAACTATCGCGAGCTTAATAAAGTCACGATCAAGAATAGATATCCATTGCCCAGGATCGACGATTTGTTCGATCAGCTTCAAGGGGCAAGTTACTTCTCAAAGATTGATCTGAGGTCAGGATACCATCAGTTGAAGGTTATGGATGAAGACGTTCACAAGACTGCATTCAGGACTCGCTACGGTCATTACGAGTTCCTAGTGATGCCTTTTGGACTCACTAATGCACCAGCCGCGTTCATGGATCTCATGAATCGTGTCTACAAGCCTTACTTAGATAAATTTGTTATCGTCTTCATTGATGGCATCCTTATTTATTCTAAGAACCAAGCTGACCACGAGAAACACCTTCGTTGTATTCTCAAACTTCTACGTCAGGAGAAGCTCTACGCCAAATTCTCTAAGTGTGAATTTTGGCTACGAGAAGTCCAATTCCTTGGACACGTGGTTAGTGAGCGTGGTATCCAGGTGGATCCCGCTAAAGTGGAAGCTGTTATGAATTGGCAAGAGCCAAAGACACCTACGGAGATTCGTAGCTTCCTGGGATTGGCAGGTTATTACAGGCGTTTTATTGAAAATTTTTCAAGGATTGCTGCACCCCTAACTTCCTTGACCAAGAAGAAAGTAAAATTCGTTTGGGGCCCTAAGCAGCAAGAGTCCTTCGATGTTTTGAAACAAAAGTTGAGCAACGCTCCTGTGCTTACCTTACCTGAAGGCGCTGAAGAATTTGTAGTTTATTGTGATGCATCACACACTGGCATGGGGTGTGTGCTTATGCAGAAAGGCAAGGTGATTGCCTATGCATCACGACAGTTAAAGGTGCACGAAAAGAATTACACCACCCATGACTTGGAATTGGGTGCCGTTGTGTTCGCACTAAAACTGTGGAGGCATTATCTTTATGGAATCAAGTTTGTGATCTTTTCTGATCACAAGAGCCTCCAGCATCTGTTTAACCAGAAAGAATTAAACATGAGGCAACGCCGTTGGATGGAAACTTTAAATGATTATGATTGTGAAATTAAATACCATCCCGGCAAAGCGAATGTAGTCGCTGATGCCTTGAGCAGAAAGGAAAGGGTTAAACCCATTCGAATTAACGCCAAGCGTATGGAGATAAAGAACAGTTTGATAGAAAGGGTGTTAGCTGCACAGAAGGAAGCTGTGTTGGAAGCTAACTATCCTAATGAAAAGTTAGGAGTAACTGAGGAGCAGTTAACTCTTAGCAAGGACGGAATTTTACGGTTAAACGGACGAATATGGGTTCCAATTTTTGGAGGACTTCGTGATGTCATCCTCCAAGAAGCCCACAGTTCCAAATACTCCGTTCATCCTGGAGCCGATAAGATGTACCAGGATTTAAAGGCAAATTATTGGTGGATAGGCTTGAAAAAGTCTGTGGCCGCCCATGTAGCAAAATGCTTGACATGTGCGCAAGTCAAAGCCGAGCATCAGAAACCGTCAGGTTTGCTACAACAGCCTGAACTTCCTACGTGGAAGTGGGAAATGGTAACTATGGATTTTATTACCAAGTTACCCAAGACAAGAAAAGGCAATGATACGATATGGGTTATAGTTGACCGACTGACTAAGTCAGCTCATTTCTTACCCATTAAGGAGACTTATAGCTCCGATATGTTAGCCCAGTTATACGTTGACAAGATTGTAGCCCTACACGGCATACCTGTAGCTATTATCTCTGACCGGGATACTAGGTACACGTCACACTTTTGGAAGAGTTTCCAGCAATCTTTGGGCACGCGTTTGAACTTTAGTACGGCTTACCATCCTCAGACTGACGGTCAGAGTGAGCGTACCATTCAAACGTTGGAAGACATGCTACGTGCATGTGCGATCGATTTGGGAGGTAGCTGGGATAAGAACCTACCATTGATCGAATTCTCCTACAACAATAGCTACCATACCAGCATAAAGGCTGCGCCTTTTGAGGCATTATACGGTAGAAAGTGTAGATCGCCAGTTTGTTGGGCAGAAGTTGGAGAAGTCCAGTTATCAGGACCAGAGATCGTGTTCGAAACGACGGACAAGATTGTCCAGATTCGTAACAATCTCCAAGCTGCCCGGAATAGGCAGAAGAGTTACGCGGATCCAAGTCGTAAGGATTTTCACTTCGAAGTAGGTGACAAAGTCCTACTTAAAGTGTCACCATGGAAAGGGGTGATGCGATTCGGTAAGAAAGGCAAACTAAGCCCGAGATACATAGGACCTTTCGAGGTTATTGAACGTGTCGGGTCAGTTGCCTATAAGTTGAACTTACCGGAAGAGCTCAGTGGAATTCACAATGTGTTCCACATCTGCAATCTAAAGAAGTGTTCCGCTGACGAATCACATGTCATGCCACATACAGATGTGCAGATAGACAAGAGCTTGAAATTTGTTGAAAAACCTTTGTCGATTGAAGATCGACAGGTAAGGAAGCTTCGAAGAAAGCATATACCTTTTGTAAAGGTCAAATGGGATGCCCGAAGAGGTCCCGAGTATACGTGGGAGTTGGAATCCACCATGAAAGAAAAATACCCTTATTTGTTTCAGTAAATCTCGGGTCGAGATTTATTTTAAGGGGGTGAGGATGTAACACCTCAGAATTTCGTGTTCAATAAAGTAACGACACGTGTCACGTGTGACAAAACGCTTTGTAGACTCGGAATTATTAAAAATGATTGACAGGATTTAACCGTGTCGTTATGTTAACTTTTGCACCTCTGAACGACCTCGTTATAAATCCCAAGACTCAATTTATGTTAAAAACACCTTGTACATATTCAAGTTCAGGGAATTATTACGTGGAATGATTTAAAATTAAATGGTAGGACTCCTACGATGAAAAAGGAACGGAAACCCTTTGTTTTCGGGTCTTGTTTTTTAATACAAAGCAAACAAACACAAATGGTAGAGTATCCAACAGTAAAAGACCCATAATGGAGGCCCCTAAATGATAAAATAATGCCCACCATTCGTTTATACCACTTGCCCTTTCGAAACACCAACAAACAAAATCAAAAACTGATCTGCGGAGGGCGTCGCGTAGCGCGACGGACCCTCGCGCTACGCGAGGGTTGCCCAGCGACCAGATTACCTGCTGTTGGCTGTTGTGCGCATTTGTGACCCATTTAGCCGGTTTCTCTTGCATGTGCATGGCCCCTAGACATCCCTAAACACTAGTGACAGATGTTAATCGATTGTGGGATGTCCTAGACTTGGTTGTCAAGCTTTTGTGGTGTCCATGAGCACTATATAAGGGACCATAGTTGCAACAATTGCTACACACATCATTCAAGTGCCATCTGAGCATTGGAGGAGCTTACAATCTGATTCAAGGCCTCCCTAATCATCATTATACTCTAGTAAGTCCACTAGTCCTTTCTTAATTATGTTTAGTTTAGTTTTTAGCTTAGAAGTCAACATATCGTACTTAACGTTTGACTTCCAGTTTAATTAAAGTTGACTCAGTCGTAACCCGAAATAAAAGTACCGTTAGGTTGGTAATTATGTGGGTAATAAGACCCTAAAAGGGTTCCCCCTGATTCCCATCCTAACTAGGTCGTTTGTCGGGTCAAACGTTGACCGAAAAAGTCAACAGAATTACAAAATATGATTTAATGCACGATTAATGATCCGAGAGGTGTGTAACCTGTTTTAACCTTAATATAACATGGTAATAAGTATGAAAACTTGTCTACGCTTGCCCGACTCGACAAATTTCTGTTAAAACCCGGTTCGGAACCGAAAGGCGCAAAACCTTGACTTTTGCTTTGACTTCGGTTCTGACCCGTTTTAGTTTGATTCAAAGATGCCTTAGTGCTTCATTAGAGTAGGGTTTCATGTTAGTATAAGTCTCTGTACTTGTTTCGTTGATTATCCGATGCATGCACACGTTTCCGTTAATCGCTTAAATTGGACCGTAATGCCCTTATGACCGTACAACGAGAATTTTGAAAATGTGGAAGTACAATAATCTTAGTTACTGATTACTAAACATGTACGTAAATTTTCACGTCAATCGGAGGTCTAGATTAAGAGATATGCGCATTAGCGTAAATAATAAGCTTATTATTAATTAAACGGCGCGATTAGCGCATAGCCTATCTAAACCCGATTTTCGGTACCAAAACTTTTACCCACTGATGTTAAATAATATTTTGGGATTTTTGAAGATTTTTAATTATTTTTAAACTGATCTTAAGCTAGGCTTATCGCATTGATTCGGTTAATACCGAATATGCCCTTTTAGGCCATAAAACGAGTTTTACGAATCCGTTTGATACCAATCCAATTGCCACTGATTTAAAATAATAAATAGAGTGTTTTGAGCCTGTTTTGCTGATCAGAAAACTCAGAATGGTATTTTAAACCGTACGTCGCTTAAAACGGCTTCATACGCGTATTAAACGCATAATTTGGGTTTAAAACCATTTTGGGAAATGAGACTCTTCACCAACTGTTGTGGTCTGTTAAAATTTATAATTTTGCTGATTAAATCAGACCCGTATCTCAGAAGTATTATAAATCTCTTTTATAACCCTTAAAATGACCGAAATACCCCTACGGGGCGTATTTAGGGATTTAACTCGTTATGGGCATTATGGAAGATATCATAATGATATCACAACATATTTAAAGCGTATTAACTTAGGAAACCTGTTCGCGACCCTTTCGATTACCCGTCATGCGTTATACGCGTTCGGTTCGGTTTATGTAACTAGTTTGCATAAACTAGCCGAAACGGGTCAAACGATATCATTTTTATCTCAAAATCCAGAATGTGAGTAGTAAACCCATATTAAACAAGTCCTCAAACTTGTCGGGTCTAAATCACATTCTATCCGGTCTTCGCTTAATCGTGCGTACGAACCGTATCGTAAAACTGACCGGTCTAAGCTTAAGCTTAACTAAAGACCCGTTAGTATTCTAATAGGTTATATTTAACCTTCGTTCCAGATTAGGAGAAACAGTAAAAGCTACCTGCTATTAGCTTATTGTGACTATACTTTGCATCAAGGTAAATACTTTTAACTTATTTTCCCTATACGGGCTTGGGTTACGGTATATAGCATACCGCTTGATCGGGCATCAAATCTTCCATCGCTTAGGTGGTTAATTGAATAATTTGATCGGCTCGTTTAAACAGTCTTGTTTACTTTACAGCCTTTGGGGGGTTAATGACCATGTCCCGGATATCCTTGGCATCATCTTACGAGATGGCCACGACCTGAGCACGGGGTGTAGGCGTACTCCCGTGTATAACTCACTTAAGGTGGTGTGTCTATTGATCTTTAACCCGGATACGTCCGGGCTACTGAACGCATAAGTAACATGTAAATCGTTCACAAGATTATAATATTAAATAATTCTCCCAAGTTAATAAAAATGTTTATGCCATGTGCATCCAAACCAATTTTCAATCATTTTATAAAATGAGTCAGTTGAATGTATTTACCAGTGTAAACTGACGTATTTTCCCAAAAAAGATTAAATGCAGGTACTAGGCGAAATAGGCTGGGATTCTCTTAAGCATCAGTAGAAGTCTCGCAAGCTTTAGATGCCGAAGTCTGTTGAACCATAAACAATGTTTTTAATTCGATCCTACTGTGGATAAACACCGAATGATTGTAACTTTGTTCACAATAAATAAATTCGGTTGTATCTTGTTTTAAATTTGCTTCCGCTGTGCATTATTATATTGTGTTGTTTGACTATTACGTTGCCAACCACGTCACGATACTCCCCCACCGGGCCCACCGGTGACACGTGGAAATCGGGGTGTGACAGTTCTATTCCAATTTTCTTTGGAAGATAAGGCAAAAAGATGGTTTCACACTCTACCCTCCGCGTCGATTTTTACATGGGCCGATATGCAAGAAATATTTTTGGACGAGTTCTACACTTCTCAAAAGACCAACGATGCAAGGAGAGGTTTGAGAAGCTTCCAACAACAATCGGGGGAAATGTTTCACGAGGCTTTTGAAAGGTTTAATATGATGTTACGGAATTGCCCTCATCACGGAATCCAACTTTGGGAGTTGTTGAACGCGTTTCATGAAGGGTTGAGTTCGGAGGATGCTCGTGACTTGATGTCGATTACTAACGGTACATTCGGTACAAATTTTGAACAGGATGATTGGGCATTTTTAGAACAAATGGCGGTGACTTCCAAAAGGAAGGCCCAATCCTCAAGACGGGCAAGACATGTAATAGCAAGGCCACAAGTGCATGGAGTAGAGAGTGGAGGCGTTCAAACCACGAATCAAGTGTACACCGTGTGCACTAATTGCAATGAAATAGGTCACACGGCGGAAGTTTGTTTAGTAGGAGCGGTTGAAGAACAATAGAAGAGGTGAATGCTATTCAAGGGGGTGGTCGAAACTTTAACATGAATTCGAACACATGCCACCCTGGGTTAAGAAATCATCCTAACTTCCGTTACGGGAACCCGGCGAATCAAGCTAACCCAAACTTTCAAGGAGCTCAAGGTAATTTTGCACCTCGCCAACAATACAATCAAGGCAACTATAGGGGTGGAAATAATTATGGCTACCAAGGGCAATTTCAACAAACGGGTCAAAGTGGTTCGGGTCAAAATTCGTCAAGCGGGAATGAAGTCATGGATATGCTTCGGGCAATGCAACTAGAGATGCAGCGAAGAAATCAAATGGACGATGTTCGCATGCAAAAAGATGAAATCCGTGATAAAGATATTCAATCGTAGACCACTCAAATGGGTTAACTTGCGAGTGAAGTGGCGATATTGAAGAAAGCAAAAGGCCAGCTACCGAGTGACACGGTGACAAATCCCAAGAACATAAAAAGCGTTAATATCAATGTGGTAAGCAGCGTTCCTAGTACCAAATTTAATGAAAAATTTCTAACCTTTTCATGTCAAATAAATACAGGTATAGGGAAGGACGCCGATGGTGAGAATGATAAAGAACATGGAGCACCAATCGTGCCTATCCATGTGGGAAAATTAAAAATCCCTCACGCATTGTTGGACTACGGGGCAAGCATGAGTGTGTTACCAGGTGATCTATATGGCATGTATGATTTTGGTCCGCTTGAAGATATAGACACCATGGTGAGTTTGGCGGATGAGAGTTGGAGGCGTCCGCGAGGAGTGGTTAGGAATGTCATGATTCGGTTGGGAGAATTCAACTATCCGGTGGATTTTCTAGTCTTAGATTATGCCTCTACCAAATTGGCATCACAACAAAGGGTAATTTTAGGTCGACCGTTTCTCTAAACAGCAAATGCTCACATCAACTATAGAGACGGGGTTATTACTATGACCGAAAAGAACCGTAAGTTGTACTTTGATGTTCATACTAGGGAGATTAGTTATGAATCTATTGAAGAGAAGGGTAGAGAGTCTAGTGACCGTATGAAAAAGTGTGCATCAAAGAATAAAAACAAACAAACCACCGGGGTGTGAAAAGAAGTATGAGGGTTCGAGCAGGTATGTAGTTGACTATCCACCGAATGGACATTTGTTGGATGCATTTCAACCAATGACAAGCTATAGTGGGGGAGGTGATAGGAACCGATTCTTTGAGCCACCATAAATGGGGGTGGCATGGTCTGGCTGAAGACTCGAAACTTAGCGCTGCTCGGGAGGCAACCCGGGGTTTTATATTGATCTTGCTGTTTTTATCATTCTATGTTTCATGGCCATGGCGACATTCAAGTGTGGGGAAGATGTGCGGATATTTGTTTGAAGGCGGTGATAGGAAGTCGGATTATCTACAACATCTATTGTGTCAAACTTCACCAGGTCAATGTACTCTTTCCTTAGTCTTGTTATGTTCTTTAGCTTTGAAATATTGGTAGTTAGTTTGTTTGCTTTTAGATTAAAAAAATAAATAAACAAAAAGAAATTTGGGGTTTGAGTGTTTGAGCTAATATTGATGTTGAATGGTTTTTAGCGATCCTTCCTACCAAATCCATACATTGGGGTCAATGTATCCCAAGTGTGGGGATGGGGGAAATTTTGATGGTTTTAAAAATTTTTAAATCAAGCAAAACATTGTTGGAATTTGAACACTTTGTACTAACCCCGAGTGACACACCGGCAACCCTTATTTACCCTTTTTCTTGGTGAGAGTTGAAGCCACAATTATAAATAAATAATGCTTATCTTTGATGAGAGTGACAATGGGTAGGGGTGCATTAGAACTTGTGCTTGAATACGGTTCGAGGCCTTAGTGAAACATGAATGTGGATAGGATAAGGGCATTTAGGTAGCCTCATCATAGTGTGTGCGAGTGTGGGTTTTGGGGGGTTGGACCTCATAAATTATATATATGAGCTTAGTAGTTAGAGGGGCGGGGGTTTGGACATTTAGTTGCCCATTTTGTGCCTAAAGCCAATCATTTGTTACCCCTTACCTAGTTCCCCAAAAATTTACCCGACTTGACCCGGTCTTATAATGTTAGTAGTTATAGTTGTATTTAGATATGTTTTGTTGAATGTTTCTCTATGCTAAAAAAAAAAGAGAAAAAAAAAGCAATTAAAAAAAAGAAAAAAAAAAGTGAAAAAGCAATGAAAAAGAAAAAAAAGTGATGTTGAGTTGTCTTGTATATAGAAGTTATGTCATGTTTATTGTTTGTTTCATTGTGTAATTAAAGATCGGGTTAAGTCCTTCGATACTACATATATATTCCATTTCCTACCGTACACCTAGCCACGTTACAACCTTAAAGTCCCTTTGATTTGCATTCATGTTTGGCACTTGTTAGGAGGAGGACCGATTTAGGTACAAGCATATAGTTGTGCAATCACCTGTTTGCCTTTTGTGTGTCTAGCTTATATTTGCTAGTGTTTACTTGTTGCCGAGAGGAGAGATATAGTGAGGGGTATGTTGTTTGGGTGTTAGGAAAGGGTTAGTAAAAGGATAACATGTTTATTCTTGATTTGTGTTGATCGCTTGTGCACTTGGAAATGATTTGTAATGGGTTGCTTGGGGCAAGCAACGGTTAAGTGTGGGGATGTGACGGGTAGTCCATGGGATTGTCTTGAATTAAGTGTGTTTAAAGACGAGTTAATCCCTCATTTGATCATGTAATTGTCTTGAATTATATAACTACGTTGCTTGTGTTTCAAGTACATTTGGAGCTTAAAAGTATGGAAATAAAGCTTCGAATAGACGCGACTAGATTGGAGATTGAAAGACGGAGAATAAATGAAAAAAATAAAATTTTGGAATTGAATAATTAAGAAGATAACATGATAGAGGACAAAATTACGAGAACGTAGGCGAAAACGGTGAAGAAAACGGAGTTGAAACGAAAAAGTTATAAAGAAAACAAAATTGCATGCTGAAGGCTACCGTAGCTTACGGTAGCTACCGTAAATTACGGTAGCCCCCAACATTTTTCTTCCACCGTAAGGCAGTAGAGACCTACCGTAAGCCATTCCAAGCCACCGTAAGCTACGGTGGCCACCGTAGCTTACGGTGGAGGCCAGCGAGAAATGTGTAACTGCCCTATTTTATGATGTTTTATTGTGTATTTTCAAATCCAATCATTCCCATTCGGTTACACTGTAGTCTAGAGGTGATTTTGGGTGTTCTTGAGTGCTTGAAACAATTTCCAATCATTCGGTTTATGTTTTTAATTCCTATGAACATTGAAACTTGTGTGATGATGATTATTCAAGTCATGAGTGGCTAATGTCACACCCCGATTTCCACGTGTCACCGGTGGGCCCGGTGGGGGAGTATCGTGACGTGGTTGGCAACGTAATAGTCAAACAACACAATATTTAATATGCACAGTGGAAGCAAATTTAAAATATAATACAACCGAATTTAATTATTGTAATATCAGGTATCACAATGTTCGGATGTTTATCCACAGAACGGATCGAAATAACATAGAAACAATAGTTCAACAGACTTCAGGCATCCTAAGCTTGCGAGACTTTTATTGATGCTAAGGAGACAATCCAGCCAATTTCGTTTAGTACCTGCATTCAGTCTTTTTGGGAAAATACGTCAGTTTACACTGGTAAATACGATCAACTGACTCATTTGAAAAAATGATTTAAAATTGGTTTGGATGCACATGGCATAAACATTTTTATTTTTAACTTGGGAGAATTATTTAATATCATAATCTTGTGAACGAATTACATGTTACTTGTGCGTTCAGTAGTCCGGATCTTGTCCGGGTTAAAGATCAATAGACACACCACATCATAGAGTTATACACTGACAGGTGTATGCCTACACCCCGTGCTCAGGTCGTGGCCATCTAGTAAGATGATGCCTAGGATATCCGGGACATGGTCAATAACCCCCCCCCCCCCCCAAAGGCTTTAAGTAACAAGACTGTTTAAACGAGCCGATCAAATTTATTCAATTACCCACTCAACGGTGGAGAATTTGATGCCCGATCAAGCGGTATGCTATATACCGTAACCCAAGCCCGTATAGGGAAAATAAGTTAAAAGTATTTACCTGAGTAAGTATTAATCACAATAAGCAAAACGCACGTAGCTTTTACTGGTCCTCCTAATCTGGAACGAAGGTTTATAATAACCTATTAGAACTCTAATGGGTCTTTTATTAAGCTTAAGCTTAGACCGGCTAGTTTCAAGATACGGTTCGTACGCACGATTAAGCGAAGACCGGATAGAATGTGATTTAGACCCGACAAGTTTTAAGACTTGTTTAATATGGGTTTATTATTCACATTCTGGATTTTGAGATAAAACCGTTAAGGTTTGACCCGTTTCGGCTAATTTATGTAAACTTGTTACATAAACCGAACCGTACGCGTAATAAGCGTGACGGGTATTCATGAGAGCTATATACAGGTTTCCTAAGTTAATTATGCCTCAAATATGTTGTGACATCAGTAAGATGTCTTTCATTATGCCCGAAACGTGTTTGAACACAAACTAGGCCCCGTAGGGGTAGTTTGGTCATTTTAAAGGTTGTAAAAGGGTTTAAGTGTTTAACTGAGTTACAGGTCTGATGTAATCAGTAAACATACTCAAATTAATGAGTTATAACAGTAAGATAAAGCATATATGTGAAATTTATCATTTTTAACCAAACTATGCCCTGTAGGGGTATTTTGGTAATTTCACATAAGCCGAAAAGCTCAAAACTGAAGTCTGAGTTTATCAACCTTTGCTTACTGTTAAAATATTATAATTTGCCTCTTATATCAGTAGGTATCAACCCGGGTATGTCCAATATGATTTTAAAACATACTATGCGTTAAAAACGCTAATTAAGGCGATTAAAGGCCATTTCCGGGTTCGATACTTAAATCTGATATTTTTATATTTCCAGAAGGTTTAAAATAATTTATTTATCATATGTGATCAGTAGCAAAAGGTTTGGAGTCGTTTAGATGTGTAAAACTCATTTTATGGCCCGTAAGGGCAAAACCGACAATTATCGGATTAAGCCTACGACTATGAGTTATGCTCAGCCTAAAATTAATTAAAAATCTTTAAAAATCCCAAAATAATATATTACATCAGTGGATAAAATATTTGATACCAAAAAGTATGTTTAACTAGGCTATACGCTAATTACGCCATTTTATTAACATAAAGCATTAATTTTGCGCTAATGAGCATAACTCTTAATCTACAAGTCAAACTGATGTCAAACTTTGCATACAAGTCTATATATCAGTAACAAAGGTTTCTACACTTTTACATTTTCATAAATCACATTTTAAGGTAATAAGGGCATAACGGTCAACATATGAGCAATTAACGGAAACATGCATATTAATTGGATAACTAATGAACCAAGGTGTATAATCACAGAGGGTTGTTCTAACATGTAACCTAATCCAATTAAAGCTCTGAGGCATTTCTAAAACATGCCTAAACGGGTCAGAACTGAAAGTCAAAGTGAAAGTCAAACTATGTAACTTTCGGTTCCGAACCGGGTCTAAACAGGAAATTGTCGGGTTGAACATGTTTAGACATGTTCTTACACTTATTACTAAGTTATAACAATGATCCAACAGGTTGTATATGATCTACAATGTTAATTATGCATAAATGGCATTTTAGACTTCCTGTTGACTTTTTAAATATAAGTTTGACCCGACTTTTGACCTGGTTAGAGTGATGATCAGGGGAAACCCTTTTGAGGTTTTATTACCCACATAAATACCATCTTATATCTACTTTTGATTCGAGAATTGACTGAGCCATTATTGACTAATCTTGAAGTCAAACCGTAATTACGACGGTTTGACTTTTAGCTAATTAACTAAGCTAAAAGTAATTAGAGAAGGTTAGGCAACTTACAAAGGTCCTAAGCTTGATTAGAGAACACTTGAGAGGAGGTTTTGAGTTCCAGAAGTGCTCCAAGAATGCAGATGAAGATGTGATGAATTGTTTGCAACTAAGGCCCTTATATAGTGGATTTACTCACCACAATGCATTGACAACAAGGTCTAGCACCCACCACAAGCTTCCCACATGTGTCCTAGATGCTTAGGGGGTGTTTTAGGGGCCAGGAGATGTGAAAAATCGGTTAAAGGTCGCGCACAAAGCTCACGGCAGACAACAACCTCGTTTCTCGGTTCTGGGAGTCCCTCGCGTGGCGCGAGGGACCCTCGCGTGGCGCGACGGCATCCAAAATCCAGCATTCTTTATCTTTTGCGATTTGGTCCTTGGCTCTTCAAAACTCGATTAGGCACTTGTTTTCTTGCATGGTAAACCCTTATAATCGATCTAATAAGGTTTTAAAACATATACCCACTTTGCCAACTCCCCGGGTAACTTTATTGTCACCCGAAAAGTCCTAACTTCCAACGTTTACGCTTTAACACTTCGCACACGAATTTGATCATAACTTTCTCATACGTTAACGAAACTTTATGAAATTTTTATAGTGCATTCTAGTGAGCATAACTAATATTTACAAAGCTTCGGGTTTGTCAAAAGGTCACTCAGAGGTATAAATTAAACATGTTGACACATTTGGTCCCTGTAGTTTGCAATCTCTCACTTTTAGCTTCGTATGATCCATGATTTATTCGTTTGAAGGTATGATCATCGTGTAGGGTTAATGTACATTATATTTATTCACAGTTGACACTTAGAATACGTATATTCACATACTTTCCATGTTTGTCAACTTTAGTCCTTCTATAATATTTCTTTCACACGTTTAAACATTTGACACGTGTCTACACATTATAGGACGTGAATTTTTGAGGTGTTACATCCTCACCCCCTTAAAATAAATCTCGACCCGAGATTTACTGAAATAAGTAAGGGTACTTTTCTATCATCGTGGATTCAACCTCCCACGTGTATTCGGGACCTCTACGGGCATCCCATTTGACCTTTACAATAGGCACATGTTTTCTTCGAAGCTTCTTCACCTGTCAATCTTCAATCGACAAAGGTTTTTCAACAAATTTTAAGCTCTCGTCTATATGCACATCTGTATGTGGTATAACCAGTGATTCGTCAGCGAAACACTTCTTCAGATTGCAGATGTGGAACACATTGTGAATTCCACTGAGCTCTTCCGGTAAGTTCAACTTATAGGCAACTGACCCGACACGTTCGATAACCTCGAAAGGTCCTATGTGTCTCGGGCTTTGTAACAACTGTGCTTGTAATCTTTGTGAACAGTTCTATTATCAATAAAACAAAATTATTTGATCCCAATATTTGTTTGGTTGTGTTTTACTTTTTTCATGTTTTGACTTTTATGTAATTTCAAACTCTATATCGCTTTCTGTAGAGTTATACGCAAACTGGTGCGTAAACGTAATCGGTTTAATGCGAAAAATACTCCAGAACATCAAAATATACTTAACATACCTTAAATAACCGTTACATAACTTAGAAATAAGTTTTGAAGGCTTTGGTATGGCAAAAACAAAGTTAATTCGCTTACAGGGACTGAACTTGACAAACTACGAAAGTATGCCAATTTGAACTGTAACGAACATTCCGGAACATGACCATAAGTTAAACACACCTTAAATATCCTTTACATAGCTTAGAAATAGGCTTTAAGGGGTTCGGTGCGCTAAAATAAACTTTTGGGTCATTCAGGGACTAAAAGTGTCAAAAAGTGCATAAGTTTGCATTTTCGCGCATAACTTACGTTCTGAATACATCCGGATATCCAAAAATTTATGTAAGCACTAAAATATTTTATTTTAGTGTTTGGCATGAGAAAAATCCATTCGTCGCGTCATTTGGATCGTTTCTCGCACTTATGCGCATTCCGTCGTAATTAAGCGAACATCGCGTTCGTACGACCAAACGAACCAACATCCGGCATATTTTTGAACATGTTTCATGTCCACAATGTTTAGGCATCATTTTAGGGCCTTAAAGTTGGCTTTACGGGCCTTAAAAGTGTCGGAAATGGCCTTAAACACGTGCAGGGGCTGAAACTGCCATTTTTGAAAGTTATATGCTGATCAGAAGGGCCAGGCGGCCCGCCTGAGTTTATGCATATCCTGATGCGGGCCGCATCAGGCTCCCAGAACAGATAAGTATGCTTAGTCAGCAGATTTCAGCTGATTAAACCTCATCCACACATTCTAAACTTGCCCTTTCAGCTCATAATAGGCCATTTTCAGTTACCATAACATTTTGACAAGTGTACGCACAAGATTAAATCACGTTATTCAAGAAACGATCTTAACAGTTCGGGAAATACTATAAATACCCAACACATTTCACTTCATTTCTCACAAGAATCTGATCATTTGTGCTCTAAGTTGAAACCTTTGTTTCATACCTGAGCTATTTTGATCTAGATTAGCATTCGGGGACCCTTCGTAAGTGTTCCTTCGTTCTTTTATTGCTTTTCGAGTCCGAAAGTCAAACTTTGTTTGACTTTCTGCATTGACCAGTTTATGGTCGAGGCGAAGTTCGTTTGAACTTCATAACGTGAGCGTGATCACGATGGTTATAGTCACTAGTGACTATACCTACTGATTACCACGTTATCTAGGCTCAGGTACGAGCCGTAGTTTCGGTCAGAATACGTATTCTTGCGTATTTTGTAACCAAACTACTTATGGGTATCAAAACCGATTGTTTTGATACCAAACCTGTTTTCTAAACTTAGTTAAGCATGTTTTAACATGCTTAGCTCGTCACTTTTAGTTTAGTGCTTATATAGGGTCGTCAGGTAAGCGATCTAAACAATCGCTTATACTTTCGAACCCGACCCATTTGGTCGATCATTAGGATCCGACCAAGCACATTAGGTGACCATAGTATATAGGGAATAACCTTACGAGGTTATACCTTATGGTCGCTTCGTTTAAGTAGTTGTATGATAGGTAGTTTATATGCCTTAGGTAAATTACCAAAATACCCCTTTGATGCCAAAATCCGTTTTAATCATATGTAACATAACTTTTGACATCTAAACTGATTTGACAACCATATTAGACATGTTAAGGCATATATTACTTGTCATAGGACTAGTTAGGCGGTCCGAACGCGTTTTACGCGAATGACACGTTAAAGTAGCATAAGCTTCCTAAACGTGTCGTAATGGGTCGTAAGCACTTATGTTAGGTTTCAATTAGTATGTAGGCTTTGTTAAACCATATGACACGAGTCTCTACACTCGTTTGGTTTACGAACCCTCATTCTATCCGATCTTCCGACTTAGGTCCGGTTTATTAATGTAGTTACCTATATTAGGTGCCGTTTGATATTCCGAGATCTCTAGCATTGCTTGGTGGTTATCTTAGGACTTCTGAGCAATCTCAAGTGAGTACATAGAACCCCTCTTTTACTGTTTTCCAAACGTTTTGGGGTGGAACACATGTGCCTACTTGTTACTTTCGTGCTTTCCTGTTTTCACATCATATACCTGCTATGTTTGTTAGTACATTATAGTACATGATTTCATTACATTTCATGCTATGTATGTCCATTGTGTGCATACTTAGTACATTGTTTTACATTACATTTCTGCTATGTATGTTAACTGATAGCATGCTAGCACATTGATTTACATGACTTTTCTGCTTAGTATGTTAACTTAGCATACTTAGTACATTGTTTTCATATAACATGTTCACTTTTGCGATGACATTTGGTTTGCACAAACGAGACTATTATACGTTCATTAACATTAGCTACGCCGCTCGGTAGTAAGTACTGGTACCATAGGACTTGACAAATCCCATTCCTGACATCCCGGGTTTGTTTGGATGTAAGGAATGACTGAATCCGAAAACATTTCTTTTGATAACCTTGACTGAAAGGGTTATCCGACTGTCTCAAGGCTTGAATGTATGCGTTAACTTACCACATAAATGTTTGTATCAATGTAACATGTATTACTTTGCGAAACATAACTTTTTGATATATTCAAATTACTTTGTTTTGTACATTTCTACATTTGGATTATGAGACAATACTTTACTTAAAATACATAACATTTGCTACACATTACTTGACTACGTTTGGACTTATAAACATCTGACATGGATTATACAAGGACTTTTGACTATTGGTTTAAACATAGACTTTATACATTGGTGGTTTGTTTAAGTGATTTAAGTAACGAGACATGTGTAATATGATACAAGCATGGTGGATACGCCGCTAGTACTTCCTATATATAAGTGTTTGTATGGTATTACATATTGTAGCGTTATTTAAATCATTTCAATTTGGACTTATACATTTTACACAAGTAACACAATTTTCACAAGACACTGTTTACAAACAACTTATCTTATACAAATTCATTTTACATGGTTATTCAATTAACCATACTTTATGATCTTATTTATACATATCATCTGAACTTAATGTTTTTCAAGCGATTTACAAAACAAATCAAATTACAAGGTTCATGACTAAACATTTTCTTAAACTTAAGTCAGGAATCCTATTTTCACAAAACCTATGTATCTCACAGGCATTTTTATGCTGACGTACCTATTTTCACATGTGTTTTCAGGAGCTTTTCCGTAGGATGACGATCATGACACTAGGGCGGACCTGTGCCTTAGAGATTTAAAACGAAGATAGACTATGTTTAATTATGTTAAAAACTCTTTGATTCCTGTTTAAAACAATGAAACTCTTGTGTTGATAAATAAATACAACTTTGTATGCCATGGTTATGAAACAATTAATTCTGTTACAACACTCCCCGACGTTTTCCGCCACGTCTTGTATGCTATACGTGGTCGGGGTGTGACAGAAGAGTTGGTATCAGAGCCAATGGTTATAGGGAATTAGGTTATTAGTAATGCTTTGACCTAGACTATAACCTTTCTAGGACCCTAACAGGAGTTACCTTGTGTTTAGATCTTAAAACATGTACATCACCTATCCTTAGGTGATTATCAAAACAAGAAACCATATTTTTCCGAAACGATTTTTGAAAAACAATCATCTGTTTTTGAATGATTTATTACAAGGTTTTGAACCCTTTTTTGTAAGGTTTTGAACCCTTCCAGTTTGACTAAATTTTTGGCCTTGTGCCTTCAACTTTTCAAAATCTCGTCAACGTTTTGGGTTTTAAATAATGTGAACACGTGCAAACTGGAAGAGTGAATGCCTGTATTCTGGGTTTTCTGTCTAGGCAAGCACTTCGTATATATCTCATCAGACGCGAGACCAGTTGTGCTTACCTGGGAATTCTTGGGATGAGTGTTCACTTATAGGCGAGCATGTCTTCATGATACATTATTTATGATCCATTTACTTTGATTAGTCACTGTGCGTCGTTTGTTTGCTTGGTAATGCGGACAAATGACCACCATCTTTGCTTTTGTTAATTTTGTTTCGTCTCATTCTTTTCACCCAATCATCTCACTCGTTTCCTTTCATGTTTTCCCTCTTTTAGAATGCCTCCTCGACGCGAAAACCAAATAGCGACTGCCGAACTGGCAGAAATCATTGCGCAGCAGATGGCTGCTCAATTCCCAAATCTCTTTGCTCAATGGCAACAAGCCAACAACAACAACAATGCTCCATGCAAATACAAGTATTTTAACTCGGCTAAACCACTCAAGTTTAGTGGTTCTGAAGGAGCGACTGGGGTTCTTCAATGGTTTGAGAGCATTGAGAATACTTTCCGCCACGTGCAGTGTCCGGATAATCGCAAGGTTGAGTTTTCTTCGAGCGTGTTTCAGAAGAGGGCTCTCACATGGTGGAATGGGGTTATGAGAGATCGGGGTGCAGAAGTTGCTCTAGCGCAAACTTGGGCTGAACTTAGGGCCCTTATGATGAGGGAATTCTGTCCTCGTCATGAACAGCGAGCGTTGGAGAAAGAGTTTGAGGACTTGAAACAAGACAGTGGCGAGCACAGGGCTTATACTGATAGGTTTGAAGAGTTGAGCCTGCTTTGCCCAACTATGGTTACCCCACTCGACAAGGCTATCGAAAGATACATCGATGGCCTACCTGACTCTGTACAAGACATCATTACTGGTAGCAACCCTACCACACTCCGTCAGGCGATCGAGTTATCAGCGACATTGACTGAGTCGCAGATTCGAAAGGGGAAGCTGCACAAAAAGGGTGACAAGGGTAAGAAGCAGGTGTCTGATAAGGAAGATAGCAAGAAAGGTCAAAACAAGAAGGGAAAGAATTCTGGAGGGTCTAGGAAGCGGAAGGCTTCCCAAAACTATGTTGTTACTGCACAGGCTCAAGCTGCACCAAATCAGCCTGCGCAAGCACTAGCCAAGAAGCCTTATCTTGGCAATGCACCTTTGTGCAACAGATGTAACGGCCATCATCAACCACACCTCCAGTGTCGTCAGTGCACCAACTGCGGAAGGCCTGGTCATCTTGCTGCCACCTGCCGCATTCCTGTTAACCAGAACCAGGCAGTTCAGAACCAAGCCCAGCCTCTTGCTCAGCAACAAGGTCAAGCTGCACGACATCATTTTCCTCCTGGTTCGTGCTACAATTGTGGGGATCTGACCCACTACAGGAACCGGTGCCCAAGGCTAGCCAACCAAAATCAGAATCAGAACCAAAATCAGGCTCAGGCTCGAGGGCGAGCTTTTAACTTGAATGCCCAAGAGGCGCAGGCGGACGATAATGTGGTGAACGGTACGTTCTTTATTAATAATCAGCCTGCATCTGTTCTCTTTGATTCGGGTGCCGATAAGAGTTTTGTGTCATTGTCTTTTGAGCCAGTGCTTCGCGTGTCTAGAACGAAACTAGGTAAACCTTTGACAGTAGAAGTTGCTAGTGGTGAACCCATTGTTCTTGATTCTGTTCTTCACAACTGCCAGTTGAACCTTAACGATCATCTTTTTCCTATCGATTTTACGCCTATGCAACTTGGAAGCTTTGACGTTATAGTAGGTATGGATTGGTTATCTAAGCATCGCGCAGAGATAGTTTGTTCTGAGAAGATTGTTCGTGTGCTGCTTTCGACAGGCGAGATCCTACAGGTTCAAGGTGAGAAACCTGCCGGTGGTCTCAAACTCATGTCTTGTTTTAAAGCTCGGAAGTATCTGCGGAAGAACTATGTGGCTTTTTTAGCACATGTTACAGCAGATAAAGGCAAGGGTAAGTCTATTTCAGATATTCCTGTCGTTCGGGATTATTCTGAAGTTTTCCCTGAAGAGTTACCTGGTCTACCTCCAGCACGCCAAATCGAGTTCCACATTGATCTCGTGCCTGGTGCAAATCCCATTGCCAGAGCTCCATATCGTCTGGCACCATCTGAGATGCAAGAGTTGTCTAAGCAGCTTCAGGAGCTCTCTGACAAAGGTTTTATCCGTCCTAGCTTTTCACCCTGGGGTGCTCCCGTTCTTTTTGTTAAGAAGAAGGATGGATCTTTTAGGATGTGTATCGATTATCGTGAGCTTAACAAGCTTACCATCAAGAATCGATATCCCCTACCGCGCATAGACGATCTCTTTGATCAGTTACAGGGCGCTTCTTATTTTTCGAAGATTGATCTACGTTCCGGATATCATCAACTTCGGGTGCATGAAGAAGATATTCCCAAGACAGCGTTCCGTACTCGTTATGGGCATTATGAATTCACAGTCATGCCATTCGGTCTGACTAATGCTCCTGCTGTTTTCATGGACTTAATGAATAGGGTCTGCAAACCTTATTTGGATCAATTCGTCATTGTTTTTATTGACGATATCTTGGTTTATTCTAAGACGCGAGCTGATCACCAGCAACATCTTCGTCTTACTCTGGAACTCCTAAAGAAAGAACAACTTTTTGACAAATTCTCAAAGTGTGAATTCTGGCTCAAAGAGGTTCAATTCTTAGGACATATTATCAACGAACAAGGTATTCATGTAGATCCCTCCAAGATCAGTGCGATTAAGGATTGGGATACGCCTACTACTCCCACTGAGGTTCGTTCTTTTCTTGGTCTAGCGGGTTATTACCGCCGCTTCATTGAGAACTTCTCAAAGATTGCTGTTCCTCTAACTGCTCTAACTCAGAAGAAGATGCCCTTTGAGTGGGGATTCAAACAAGAGGAAGCTTTTCAAAACTTGAAGCAGAAGCTTTGCGACGCGCCTGTTCTGACTTTGCCTGAGGGCAATGATGATTTCGTCGTTTATTGTGATGCATCTAAATTGGGTCTTGGTTGTGTTCTGATGCAAAGGAACAAAGTCATAGCATATGCATCAAGACAGTTGAAGATACATGAGAAAAACTACACCACTCATGATCTTGAGTTGGGTGCAGTTGTCTTCGCTCTTAAGATCTGGAGACACTATTTGTACGGTACAAAATGTGTGGTTTTCACGGACCACAAAAGTCTTCAGCATATCTTCAACCAGAAAGAACTCAACATGAGACAACGACGTTGGGTTGAGCTTTTAAACGACTATGACTGCGAAATCCGCTACCATCCTGGTAAGGCGAATGTCGTGGCTGATGCATTGAGTCGTAAGGAACGTACTAAGCTTCATTGTGTACGTGTTCAATCTGTTATTCAAGCTCGATCCGATATCCAAGCACGCATTTCTCAGGCTCAACAATCTTGTGTTTCACAAGGTTTAATGGATAAGGAATTTCCCTATCACATAACGCCTGCTTTGGAACTGAAGGACAATGGATCGTATTACTTCATGGACCGTTTGTGGGTCCCAAGCCAGGATGATCTTCGTACCTTGCTTATGGATGAAGCCCATAAGTCTCGTTATTCTATTCATCCGGGCTCAGATAAGATGTATAAGGATCTTCGTATTCATTATTGGTGGCCTGGTATGAAGAAAGACATTGCCTTATACGTATCAAAATGCCTTACTTGTCTTAAGGTTAAGGCTGAACATCAGCGTCCTTCTGGTTTATTGGAGCAACCAGAGATCCCAGTTTGGAAATGGGAAAACATTACTATGGATCTTGTTACTAAACTTCCGCGCACAAAGAAAGGTCATGATGCCATCTGGGTAGTTGTTGATCGTCTTACTAAGTCAGCGCATTTCTTGCCAATCCGTGAGGATTTTCCTGCTGACAGACTTACTCAAATCTATGTGGATGAAATTGTAGCTCGACATGGTGTTCCTTTGAATATCATTTCTGACAGAGATGCTCGTCTCACTTCTCATTTTTGGAGAACCATGCAATCTGCTATGGGGACCCAACTTAATTTGAGCACAGCTTATCATCCACAAACGGATGGTCAATCTGAGAGAACAATCCAGACTCTGGAGGATATGCTTAGAGCTTGTGTGATCGATTTTGGTGGTAGTTGGGATTCACATCTTAAGTTGATTGAATTCTCCTACAACAACAGTTATCACACCAGCATCAAAATGGCTCCTTTCGAGGCTCTCTATGGTCGAAAATGTCGTTCACCAGTCTGCTGGAATGAGATCGGCGAGGCTCAACTTACTGGACATGCCCTCATTTTAGAAACTACTGACAAGATCAAGAAAGTTCGTGATAACCTTCAGACAGCTAGAAGCCGTCAGAAGAGTTACGCGGACCCAAAACGCAAGGCCTTGGAATTTCAAGTCGGTGATCGAGTATTACTTAAGGTCTCACCTTGGAAAGGTGTGATCAGATTTGGAAAGAAAGGAAAACTTGCACCTAGATACGTTGGACCATTCAAGATCGTCGAAAGAATCGGAAAGGTAGCCTACAGACTTGAGTTACCTCCTGAACTTGGAAATGTTCATCCAACTTTTCACGTGTCCAATCTCAAGAGGTGTTTAGCTGATGAGAACCTCCACATACCGCTTGACGAAATTCGGGTTGGTAAAACACTGAAATTTGTTGAGAAGCCAGTGGAAATAATGGAACGTGAAGTCAAGTGGCTTAAACGCAAGCGCATTCCTTTGGTCAAAGTTTGCTGGGAAGCTAAACGTGGACCCGAGTTTACTTGGGAACGCGAAGATCAAATGAAGGCGAAATATCCGCATCTGTTCCCACGAGTTTCCTCTAAATAAATTTCGGGACGAAATTTCCACAAGTAGGGGAGACTGTAACAACTGTGCTTGTAATCTTTGTGAACAGTTCTATTATCAATAAAACAATATTATTTGATCCCAATATTTGTTTGGTTGTGTTTTACTTTTTTCATGTTTTGACTTTTATGTAATTTCAAACTCTATATCGCTTTCTGGAGAGTTATACGCAAACTGGTGCGTAAACGTAATCAGTTTAATGCGAAAAATACTCCGGAACATCAACATATACTTAACATACCTTAAATAACCTTTACATAACTTAGAAATAAGTTTTGAAGGCTTTGGTATGGCAAAAACAAAGTTAATTCGCTTACAGGGACTAAACTTGACAAACTACGAAAGTATGCCAATTTGAACTGTAACGAAAATTCCTGAACATGACCATAAGTTAAAAACACCTTAAATATCCTTTACATAGCTTAGAAATAGGCTTTAAGGGGTTCGGTGCGCTAAAATAAACTTTTGGGTCATTCAGGGACTAAAAGTGTCAAAAAGTGCATAAGTTTGCATTTTCGCGCATAACTTACGTTCTGAATACATCCGGACATCCAAAAATTTATGTAAGCACTAAAATATTTTATTTTAGTGTTTGGCATGAGAAAAATCCATTCGTCGCGTCATTTGGATCGTTTCTCGCACTTATGCGCATTCCGTCGTAATTAAGCGAACATCGCGTTCGTACGACCAAACGAACCAACATCCGGCATATTTTTGAACATGTTTCATGTCCACAATGTTTAGGCATCATTTTAGGGCCTTAAAGTTGGCTTTACGGGCCTTAGAAGTGTCGGAAATGGCCTTAAACACGTGCAGGGGCTGAAACTGCCATTTTTGAAAGTTATATGCTGATCAGAAGGGCCAGGCGGCCCGCCTGAGTTTATGCATATCCTGATGCGGGCCGCATCAGGCTCCCAGAACAGATAAGTATGCTTAGTCAGCAGATTTCAGCTGATTAAACCTCATCCACACATTCTAAACTTGCCCTTTCAGCTCATAATAGGCCATTTTCAGTTACCATAACATTTTGACAAGTGTACGCACAAGATTAAATCACGTTATTCAAGAAACGATCTTAACGGTTTGGGAAATACTATAAATACCCAACACATTTCACTTCATTTCTCACAAGAATCTGATCATTTGTGCTCTAAGTTGAAACCTTTGTTTCATACCTGAGCTATTTTGATCTAGATTAGCATTCGGGGACCCTTCGTAAGTGTTCCTTCGTTCTTTTATTGCTTTTCGAGTCCGAAAGTCAAACTTTGTTTGACTTTCTGCATTGACCAGTTTATGGTCGATGCAAAGTTCGTTTGAACTTCATAACGTGAGCGTGATCACGATGGTTATAGTCCCTAGTGACTATACCTACTGATTACCACGTTATCTAGGCTCAGTGACGAGCCGTAGTTTCGGTCAGAATACGTATTCTTGCGTATTTTGTAACCAAACTACTTATGGGTATCAAAACCGATTGTTTTGATACCAAACCTGTTTTCTAAACTTAGTTAAGCATGTTTTAACATGCTTAGCTCGTCACTTTTAGTTTAGTGCTTATATAGGGTCGTCAGGTAAGCGATCTAAACAATCGCTTATACTTTCGAACCCGACCCGTTTGGTCGATCATTAGGATCTGACCAAGCACATTAGGTGACCATAGTATATAGGGAATAACCTTACGAGGTTATACCTTATGGTCGCTTCGTTTAAGTAGTTGTATGATAGGTAGTTTATATGCCTTAGGTTAATTACCAAAATACCCCTTTGATGCCAAAATCCGTTTTAATCATATGTAACATAACTTTTGACATCTAAACTGATTTGACAACCATATTAGACATGTTAAGGCATATATTACTTGTCATAGGACTAGTTAGGCGGTCCGAACGCGTTTTACGCGAACGACACGTTAAAGTAGCATAAGCTTCCTAAACGGGTCGTAATGGGTCGTAAGCACTTATGTTAGGTTTCAATTAGTATGTAGGCTTTGTTAAACCATATGACACGAGTCTCTACACTCGTTTGGTTTACGAACCCTCATTCTATCCGATCTTCCGACTTAGGTCCGGTTTATTAATGTAGTTACCTATATTAGGTGCCGTTTGATATTCCGAGATCTCTAGCATTGCTTGGTGGTTATCTTAGGACTTCTGAGCAATCTCAAGTGAGTACATAGAACCCCTCTTTTACTGTTTTCCAAACGTTTTGGGGTGGAACACATGTGCCTACTTGTTACTTTCGTGCTTTCCTGTTTTCACATCATATACCTGCTATGTTTGTTAGTACATTATAGTACATGATTTCATTACATTTCATGCTATGTATGTCCATTGTGTGCATACTTAGTACATTGTTTTACATTACATTTCTGCTATGTATGTTAACTGATAGCATGCTAGCACATTGATTTACATGACTTTTCTGCTTAGTATGTTAACTTAGCATACTTAGTACATTGTTTTCATATAACATGTTCACTTTTGCTATGACATTTGGTTTGCACAAACGAGACTATTATACGTTCATTAACCTTAGCTACGCCGCTCGGTAGTAAGTACTGGTACCATAGGACTTGACAAATCCCATTCCTGACATCCCGGGTTTGTTTGGATGTAAGGAATGACTGAATCCGAAAACATTTCTTTTGATAACCTTGACTGAAAGGGTTATCCGACTGTCTCAAGGCTTGAATGTATGCGTTAACTTACCACATAAATGTTTGTATCAATGTAACATGTATTACTTTGCGAAACATAACTTTTTGATATATTCAAATTACTTTGTTTTGTACATTTCTACATTTGGATTATGAGACAATACTTTACTTAAAATACATAACATTTGCTACACATTACTTGACTACGTTTGGACTTATAAACATCTGACATGGATTATACAAGGACTTTTGACTATTGGTTTAAACATAGACTTTATACATTGGTGGTTTGTTTAAGTGATTTAAGTAACGAGGCATGTGTAATATGATACAAGCATGGTGGATACGTCGCTAGTACTTCCTATATATAAGTGTTTGTATGGTATTACATATTGTAGCGTTATTTAAATCATTTCAATTTGGACTTATACATTTTACACAAGTAACACAATTTTCACAAGACACTGTTTACAAACAACTTATCTTATACAAATTCATTTTACATGGTTATTCAATTAACCATACTTTATGATCTTATTTATACATATCATCTGAACTTATTGTTTTTCAAGAGATTTACAAAACAAATCAAATTACAAGGTTCATGACTAAACATTTTCTTAAACTTAAGTCATGAATCCTATTTTCACAAAACCTATGTATCTCACAGGCATTTTTATGCTGACGTACCTATTTTCACATGTGTTTTCAGGAGCTTTTTCGTAGGATGACGATCATGACACTAGGGCGGACCTGTGCCTTAGAGATTTAAAACGAAGATAGACTATGTTTAATTATGTTAAAAACTCTTTGATTCCTGTTTAAAACAATGAAACTCTTGTGTTGATAAATAAATACAACTTTGTATGCCATGGTTATGAAACAATTAATTCTGTTACAACACTCCCCGATGTTTTCCGCCACGTCTTGTATGCTATACGTGGTCGGGGTGTGACAGGCTTAGCTTGCCTTTCTTACCAAATCGCATCACCCCCTTCCAGTGTGACACTTTAAGTAGGACTTTGTCACCTACTTCGATGTGAAAATCCTTACGATTTGGATCAGCGTAACTCTTCTGCCTATCCCGGGCAGCTTTGAGATTGTCACGAATCTGGACAATCTTGTCCGTCGTTTCGAACACGATTTCTGGTCCTGATAACTGGACTTCTCCGACTTCCGCCCAACAAACTGGCGATCTACACTTTCTACCGTATAATGCCTCAAAAGGCGCAACCTTAATGCTAGTATGGTAGCTATTGTTGTAGGAGAATTCGATTAATGGTAGGTTCTTATCCCAGCTACCTCCCAAATCGATCGCACATGCACGTAGCATGTCTTCCAACGTTTGAATAGTACGCTCACTCTGACCGTCAGTCTGAGGATGATAAGCCGTACTAAAATTCAAACGTGTGCCCAAAGATTGTTGGAAACTTTTCCAAAAATGTGACGTGTACCTAGTATCCCGGTCAGAGATAATAGCTACAGGTATGCCATGTAGGGCTACAATCTTATCAACGTATAACCGGGCTAACATGTCGGAGCTATAAGTCTCCTTGATGGGTAGAAAATGAGCTGACTTAGTCAATCTGTCAACTATAACCCATATTGTATCATTGTCTTTGGCAACTTGGTGATGAAATCCATCGTCACCATTTCCCACTTCCAGACTGTATATGTAGGATAATTAGCTGTCAATTATGTATTCGAAAAATATTGTCGATTTTAACATATGTGTGCACATACTGTGTATGTATGCACCACTCACATAGCTTTTCGTGATCAGTCACTGTTTGCTCTCCGCATTTAGACTATGACTTGAGGAGAGAAGGATTATCCAAATCAATACACTTAGTATTATTGTAGAACATATTTTGTAATCTTTATTCCTCCAAACACCACCCAATCCAGCAAGGTATTGTAGAACAATTTTTTTAAGGGTGACTTTCTATGTACTGACAGTAATAGGTCACTGAGAGCTTGTCGATGACAAGCTCCCATCAGCCCCGCTTACCGAACGCGATTATGTTAGTTTATTACTACTTTAAGAATATCTAATAAGAAATACTCGCATTGAATTGAATTACGAGATAATCATTAACATGTCTATTTTTTCAAACCTAGAACCTCAAGGTTTTTTAAAATAGGTTTTAACCAACTCTTCTAAGAGAGGTTGGTGTATACCCCTAAATTGCATTTTTCGTCCTTTACGTTTCAACGAAGCATCAGACGACGTCCACAGCGTCCTGTAAGTTTAAAAAGTATATTGGTTGTCCTTTACGTTTGCATATGATTACAGCCGGTGTCCTTTTGACCAAATCTAGTTAAGTTTTCTTGTTAAATATTATCATGTGTCACTCACTGAAAGTCTAGGGACCAATGTGTAATATTTTCAAAAACTATTATCTCTCTCTCTCCTGAAAACTCTTCGAACTACTACAGCTTCCGAGGGATTTCGGTATCCCGCCGAAAAGATTCTTTTCAAAAAACCTCCAACCCTTTAAGTTGTCCCATGAAACATAGATTTTCTGGCAAGTTTGAAGAAATTGTTTTGGGAAACGTCGAATATCTTTAGGTCAGTGTACCTTACAAAGTCCGGCGAGAGAGGACCGGACAAATTATTTATGAAAATTCGAATATCATACAAGTTTGGCAAGCGCGCAATGCTTGCCGGAACTTCGCCAGATAATTGGTTGACCATGAGGCTCAAGTTCCCCAAACTCATGAGATTCCCAAAACCGTCTAGGATTTTTTCGATCAACTTGTTTGCAGAGAGGACAATAATTTACATGTTCATTGCTTCAATGGAATCTTGACTCCCCCTGTTAGATTATTAGCGTAAAGATAAACTTTTGTTAAGATTTTTAACAAGAAAATATCACTTGGTATTGTTCCGGTGATGTCATTAATTGACAAATCTAACAACTCCATTGCCGGCATGACAGATGAATTTCCTGAAAACTCATATTATGCAGTATTAATCAACACTATATACGGATAAAATGAGCAAAATTGAGCATGTATGCTTTCTCATGGTGGATCATCTTGAAAAATTGACTTCAACAGGTTATTTCCCGATTTTTGGATGGTGTTGGAGGAATAATAAGGTTCGATTTTTGGAGGTGCGGGGGCGGCGGTTGAGGGTGGTGGGGTGGTTGAGGGTGGTGGAGTGTTTGTGGTGATGGTAGTTGTGCAGCGCTGAGGATGGTGGTGGAGGTGCGTTGGGATGGTGGTGGAGCTGTGGTGGGAAGGGTGGTGGCGGTGATAGCGGTGGAGGTGAGGTGGGGTGGGGTGGTGGTGTTGTGGTTGAGGTGTGGTTATGCAGGAAAGAGAGAGAGAGAGAGAAAGAGAGCGCGAGAGAGAGAGAAAGAGAGAATGGTTTTTGAAAATATTGCACATTGGTCCCTAGACTTTCGGTGAGTGACACATGACAACATTTAGCAAGAAAACTTAACTAGCTTAGGTCAAAAGGACACCGGTTGTAATCATGTGCAAACGTAAAGGACAACCAATGTACTTTTTAAACTTAAAGGACACCGCCTGTAGTTTCGTTGAAACGTAAAGGATGAAAAATGCATTTTTCTTCTGAATATATACATATACTAGGTTAGACCCGTGTATTACACGGATTGACCAATATATATAAGCTATCCAAGAATCAAGTCATTCAGGCTCCGATTATTTTTTAGGCATATTGTTTGCTACGATGTTGGTGTGCCACACTCCGTCTTTGCCAAAGCGTGTATGGCAAAAAAAACATGGAGATTATTATCAGATGACATCTTTTATAAACAACGGCTTATTTTAATGGCTCCAGGTATAACTCTGTTATAATAATTACTATTTCTTTTAGGTTTAATTATAAGTTTAATGATTATATTTCACATATATAGTACTAGATTAGAACCTCGTGTATTACACGGGTTGAATAAATGTAATTTTATATATTAAATAATAAAAAGTTATATTTTTATGAACTCCGTATACTGTACGGGTTAAATAAATGTAATTTTATAAATCAAATAATAAAAAAGTTATATCTTTGAAAACCATGTGTATTACACAGATTAAATAAATGTAATTTTGTATACTAAATACTAAAAACATCGTATCTTTAAAAAAAGCCGTGTATAATCGGGTTGAATAAATCTACCCAAATAATAAAAAAAAATTACATCCTTAAAAACCCCGTATGTTACACGTGTTGAATAGATCTAAAAAGGAGTTATATCTTTAAAAACCATGTGTATTACACATATTAAATAAATGTAATTTTGTATATTTAATACTAATAAGGTCATATCTTTAAAAAACTCATGTATAGTTGGGTCGAAAAATCTACCAAATAATTAAAACATTATATCCTTAAAAACCTTTTGTATTATACGTGTTGAATAAATCTAATTTTACATAGCAAATGATAAAATAGTTATATCTTTAGAAACTTCGTGTATTACACGGGTTATATAAATGTAACTTTGTATAGTAAATAATAAAAAAGTTATATTTTTCAAAACCCCGTAATTTAGACTTGTTGAATAAATATAATTTTGTATATCAAAATAATAAAAAAATTATATTTTTAATAAATTAGGATAACATTTAATATTAATTTATTATTTATATATTTATTATAAGATAAGTAGGAAAGAGAGAGATTTGTTTTAAAAGTAGAGTTAATTGCCCGGATGTTACCTGTGGTTTTATGTTTTTTCACGGTTAGTCCCCACCTTTTGAAAATAGCAGGTATGCTCCCTATGGTTTGTCATTTTGTTACTCGGATAGTCCCCTGACATTTACTCAGGGGACTATACGAGTAACAAAATGACAAACCTTAGGGAGCATACCTGCTATTTCTAAACTAATTGACATCTAGTCAGTGGACTATCCGAGTAACAAAATAACAAACCATAGGGAGCATACCTGCAATTTTCAAAAGGTTGGGACTAAACGTGAAAAAACATGAAACCACTGGGACCATCCAGGCAATTAACTCTTAAAAGTATATTAATTAACAATTTAGATTTGAGTATAATATTTTATTAAAATATGATAAGATTTAATATTAATTTATTATTTATTTATTTAGTTAATATAAGATAAATATAGATTTAAGAATACCTCCAATGATGACACGTGTTCAAAACTTGGTTTATTTTATTATAGTAGATAGATACACTTCTACCTTGATAATTTAAATCACGTTGAGATGTTATATCTTATCCATTCATTTCTTTTGGAGTATAACAAATAGTTTTTGATTATACATTGTAGTATGTTAATCGTAAAATATATTTATAATGTATTATTTTAGATTTATGCCTAAGTGACGATCAAGTAAAAAACCTCACATTGTACGAGATTGAGAAGATTTTAATTCGTAATAATTACAGTTTACGAAATTTTAATACAATGCCTTACCCTGATTATGAGTTGATTGCTACTTCAAATAATGGTCTGATTGCTGAAGAGCTGGATTATGACAGAATTAGTCTTCAAGAGGAGTTTGAGAACCTTTAGGTGCATTAACTGGTGAGCAAAGATTTATTTACAATGATATCATAAAAGCCGTTGAATACAACAAAGGTGGTGTTTTTTTGTTTACGGTTATGGAGGTACTGGTAAAATAGTTCTTTGGAAGACGTTATCCGCATCTCTAAGATCGAAAGAGCAAAATGTTTTAAATATATATATATAGGAGAAGGATCCGTTAGGAACCACCCTTTATTGCGAGAACCAGTGTAAACACAACCAAAAATACCTAAAAATAGCTAAACAACACACATTTTCTTTTAATATTTTTTAGCGAAAAATCGACAATTTTCATTACCAAAAAAAATTTGGCTACTAAAAGTAGCGATTTTTAGCTAAAAAATATTAAAAAAAATTTGTGTGTTTTTTAGATCTTTTGGGGGTTTAGTTTTTAGCATTTTAGCTTGGGTAGGGGTTAGGTTTTTTTTAGTTTTTTTTTGGGGGGGGGGGGGGTTAGGTTTTTTTTAGGGGGGGGGGGGGTAGGGGGTTTGTTTTTTTTAAGGTTTTTTTGGTGTGTTTACATTGGTTCTCATGGTTCTCACAATAAAGGTGGTTCTCAAATGAACCTTACCCTATATATATATAGGATTAGGTTCAAGAGTAAACACTAGTGTAGTTTGCGAACTGAGCGAACTAATCCTGGCCATACATGTGTGTAGATCAATGGCCAGGATTTGATGATGAAATACACTAGTGTATTTTACGATTTGATGATTAAATCCTAGCCATCCACGTGTATAAATCAATGGCCAAGATTTGTTCACTCAGTTCGCAAATACATTAGTGTTCACTCTAGAACCATACATACATACATACATATATATATATGTGTGTGTGTGTGTATATATATATATGTGTGTGTGTGTATATATATGCCATCCCCAGTTAAGAGAACTGCGAGAACCACTCTCCACCAATCAAACTTTGCCACGTATGCACTTTTATATTATATTCTAAAGGGTATTTTGGTCTTTTACTCCTAATGTCTAATCCCCTGTCATATTCTCTGCCCTTTAAAGTCTTACACATCTCCTCTCTTATCAAAATTCAAACGTCTTCATAATCTCATCCATCTCTCTCTCCTGATTTTGAATCTGCAACCCATCATCATCTCTCTCCTGAAAACCCCTCATCTCTCATCTTCAAGAAACCCCAAAAATCATCTTCCAGTAGGTGGTGGGGAGGTGTTGGTGGGGAAGACGTTGGTGGGAGGTAGTGGTCGGTGGCAGAAGACGGTGGTAGGGGGTGGTGTGTTCGGAAGTCGGTGGTGGGCAGGTGGAGAGACGTTGCCGGAGGACGGTCGTTACTTTCTCTGTCTCTCTCTTGCCCGAAACAGGGGGGTTGTAGAGGTGGAGATGGTGGTTTTTTGGGATGGTTTCATGTGGTGGTAGTGGGTGGTGGAGAGTGGTGGAGATGGTAGTAGGTCGTTTGTGCGTTTTTTGGGGTTTCGAGTGAAGGGAGATGGGGGTTTGCAGGTTTTCAGTGGTGGACAATGGTGTTTGGTGGTGGTCGACCGAGGAAGGGTGAAAAGGTCGGTGATGGGTGTTGGTGCTGCCGGCGACCGGGGGAGGGTGAAGAGGTCGGTAATGGTGGTCGACATGTGTTAATGGTTATGATACGCAACTTCAAGTAATTAAATCCGGCGGTACCGATGGTGCCCGGGTGGGCCGATGGTGCCCGGTGATGCCGGTGTTTTTTTATATTTTTTGTCGGTTTGTACCGGTGTTCCCGATGGTGCCGGGAGTGCCAGTGATCTTTGTTTCATCCCCGGTGGTGTCGGCGGAGATGATTTTTTCACCAATGATGCCCGGTGACTTGAGGTTAGCAGATGAATTTGATTTTGCGTTTGATTTTTCTGATTGTCCCCGCTTTCCTCCACCGATTTGTTTTGGTGGTTTGTTTTGATCTTGATAGTTGATTGTGTTTAGTTGTTTGTTTACTGCAGTGTTCTAGATTCGAAACCTTTGAGTGGGTTGAGTTGGCAGTGATAGTAAGAAAAACACATTTTTTTCCGACAATTGATGACGATGGCATGGCAAGGATGGCAGATGGTAGGTTTTTGAACCTGCAACCCCACTTTTTGCAGCCATGGTTATTGGAAACTTTGAGCCAAACCCCGTTTTTTTCTAGACCCGCGGATGGTTTTTTGATTCTTGTTGTCTGGTTTTTTAGTTTTTTTTTTCAGTCCATGATGATAAGTTTTCAACTTATCTGAGACAGCTTGTTTAAACCCGTAAAAAGTTTTTTGTTTGGCGTAAAAAGTTTTTTTTAACCCGTAAATTTTTTTTGCGTAAAAATTGTTTTTTTAACCCGTAAAACTGTAAACTTTTTAACGTAAAACGTAAAATGTAAAACGTAAAGTTTTTAACGTAAAACGTAAAGTTTTTAACGTAAAACTTAAATTTTTTAACGTAAAACGTAAACTTTTTAACGTAAAACGTAAACTTTTTAACGTAAAAAACGGGGCGTTAAAAAAACGACGCATGAAAAAGTCAGGCGTAAAAACCGCGTGCAAAAACGGCGCGTAAAAACAGGACGTAAAACGGGCCGTTAAAAAACGCGCATAAAAAACGGGGCGTAAAAAGGCTCTTAAAACGTTTTTTTAAACAAATCTTGGAAAAATTTGTCAAAAAATCTGATTTCAGAAAATTCTTTAATAAAAAATTCTGTTTTTTAATAAAAAAAATAATTAATGCAATAGGACAAAAAAGGTAATAGAAAATAATATATATAATAAGACAAAAAAACAAATTTACTTAAATACTCTTTAACAATAAAATATTAAAAACATAACAAGACAAAAAGAATTTTATAATAGTTTTTATTACTTTTAATTTCATCCATCCATCTTGAAGATCTAATGGTTAGAAAGTGGTTCTCGTGGTTCTCACAACTGGGGGTGGTTTCCATTTAACGGCCCCATATATATATATATATTAAATACTACGTATAGATAGAATATATAATCAAAAGAGTGAACTCATCTTGGCTCAAGCTCACTTTGAATTCTAAACAAGCCAGTTTGGCTCAAATTTTTTCACAACTGCTCTAGAGCAAGTTACGGAACACAAACTATTTGAACAACGCTAGAGGTTGTAGTACTTTGTACTCGTTGTTGATAAGCCCTACCTTTGTAAATTATCCACGTACATCATACTTGGATGATCGTCAAGTGTTCATACCTCATTAAGAACCCAACCCTCCCCGATGAAGTTTGAGGATTCAAACTCACCAAATCTTGCAATGTGCATAGCACATCATTCAATGTTGTCGAGATTTAAATGTTACAAAAATCTATGATCATTTATTCTAGGTAGGCGACAACATTCGATATTGCAAAATCCACATCCTAGTACCGTGTGTCTTACCCCTACCCCTGAACATATCTCTATGTTAGAGGTAAAATGTTTTTTAATGATGGGTTCCACTTCCAAGTTTGTAAAGAGCGAAGATACGTTTAGCAACACCCATCCTAATATCCTTTATTCAATGTTGTCGAGATTTAAATGTTACAAAAATCTATGATCATTTATTCTAGGTAGGCAACAACATTCGATATTGCAAAATCCACATCCTAGTACCGTGTGTCTTACCCCTACCCTTGAACATATCTCTATGTTAAAGGGAAAATGTTTTTTAATGATGGGTTCCACTTCCAAGTTTGTAAAGAGCGAAGATACGTTTAGCAACACCCATCCTAATATCCTTTGAATGTTGTCGAGTCTTGGAAATTGTGTTAAAGCATTCCTTCATGTCATGCATCATTTGATGATCCTTAGGGAAACTACAACACTTCATATAAAAAGTAATGTTGATATTAGAAAATATTTTACTTTATGAAATGATACTCATGATACATGAAAGTAGATACTTCAAACTCATCCACATATCTAATGGTTATATGCTCCAAAATTTTATTATTATTATTACTAGGATTGTAGTAAGCCCGTGCCTGATGGCATGCGATAATTATTCCGCATTCCCATGCATGATGTGACGGTAATTTGATCGGTGTCGTTTCAGTTCATTACGTGTAGGAAAGTTCGATCGCAATCATTTTGGTTTGTTACGATAGCGTCAAAGAATGGAAGGTAAAAGAAAGGAAAAACAAGTATAAAAAAGATAGCAAAAAGAAAAGGAAAAAGTAAAAAAGAAACACTTGGCACACTTGGTTACACTTGAGTTTTAAAACTAAAAGATGCGGGTTCTACTCCTACGGATGTCAAAATTTTCCTTTTAGCCAAAAAAAGGAAAACGAAAATTATCATTTTAGCCACATAGAAAAGGGGAAAACGATGCTTCCCATTCGAACCCAACACACATCATTGAGTAGAACACGCGCAAACCACCCAACCAAAGCTTAGTTGTATTTTCTTTCTGTTTCAGTTTGTATATAACATAAAATAAAAATTATGGAACCTGAAAAAAACTTTTAGTTAATACTACGTGCCATCCACCGGTTGGTCAGTGCATTATTAAGGTGATGATATATACATTATTAGGGTGAGGATATATTAGGAAGTTGTGTTTTTGTAGGAAGCCTAAGAAGTCATCTTGGCCACTAAATTATATTATGGATGGCTAAGATTAAATGGGGGAATTCACGACTCAAAAAAGAGGCGCCTAATTTGGTTAAGGGTATTATGGTCCATTCAAGATAATATTTTCTCTCATTTCCACTTCTCCCATTTTTTAAACTCTTTCATACGATGTTATTCTTTAAAAAAATAGCACCATGAAAAAGAGTGTTGTTTTATCTTTGAAACGAGTATGTTATTGCTAACTTTTGAAGAAAAAAATCGAAAACTAAGATACGTAAAACACAATGGAAAGCACAACACACTATAACAGAATGAAAATCAAATTACAAACATATATGTGTAGGCTAAAACATAAATGACCATCAAAATAAACAAAATCATAATTACATAATTATTTCATTGCACTTTTTAAAAACACAATTGTGTAATAAAACCCAATTTCGTTCAAAAACATAAATCAAATAAACACAATTCACCCAAAAAAAACGTAATGCTGGAAAAGCCAAAGCTTTTGCACTCCCATAACTTCCACAATTGACCAAGTGTAAAACGCAATTTAAAAAACACACAATTCACCCAAAAACTAAGCTAGTGTAAAACAAAATTTACCCAAAAAACTAACCTACTGTAAAACGCAATTAACATAATTCAAAATATATAACACAATTTTGCTCAAAAACGCAATTCACCCAAACACTCACCTACTGTAAAAACGTAATGCTGAAAAACCAAAGCTTTTGCACTCCCATGGCTTCCAGAATCCGCCAAGTGTAAAACCCAATTCAAATTCAAAAAACACACTATTATGAAATAAAAACACAATTCGCCCCAAAAACTAAGATAGTGTAAAACACAATTCACCCAAAAACTATAAAACACAACACAAAAACGCAAAGAGCTAAACACACTAAATGAACTAAACACAACGAATCGGTGTTTTTTATAAAACACAATTAAAAAACGCAATGAACTAAAACACAATAATTGACGAAATTCTTCATTTCTTGCACTGATCAAACTCGATTTCTTTGGATATTATCAACGATTGACGAAATTTGAATGCTAGAAGCACTGTTCAATGATCAAGTCTAACGGATGGAGTGATTCGCTTCAAAATCACACGAAAAAGTGAGAAATTGTATGAAATTGAACTGGGTTTCTTCAGAGAAGTTGAAGAACACCTTGATTGTATGCTTGAATTATTGATTAATGAAGAAAATTGCACAATGATGTAGAGATTCTAGAGAGAGAAAAGTGAAGGAAAGTTTGAAGAATGTTCTTATCTTTAGTATATAAGGAAAGAGGAAGAGAGAAGACAAACAGAGATTGTCTAAATTGTTCTTATCTTTAGTTTTTTTTAATTTGCCACATTTAAAACCACATTCCTTTCTGTCACACCCTGACCCGCAGCGGAATGATATGGGTCATGATAATTGTCATAGCTCATGACAACTATTATAAGTTTAATATTTAAAACATTATCAAATTAGATTTGTCACCCTTTACATAGAAATCTCAAATAAATCATACAATATCCAAATTCATCAAACATAAAATACTATCCAATTTATTAATCTAAGGCATGTCCTATGTGTCTTTGTCTTCAACTCTATCTCATACTTGTGTACATGTATTATGCGTAAAAAGGTTTTTGGGTTAACATAAAGTTGGTAAATAGATCTAAATTTAAATACAATATTTTTCTTTATTATTTTGATTATTTTATTTAAAAATAATTTAACATGCAACTTCAAATGTAGTAGATACGTCCATAACAATTCAAAATAACATCCACAATCAAATCCACTAAAGCGACATAATAATAAAGAAACAATATACACAATGAGACTCAAGTCTCAAAGAGTGAATCAAAATGGTATCTTGAGTTCAACCAATGGCCGTGGGGAACCAGTCAACGGTGGATCCACAATAGAAACCAGTGACATAAATCGAATAAACACATAGATACACGTGCATGCAACAATAGATACTAGAAACAATAGAAACATGAGTACGAACACGTAACGAGACATTGACTTTGCATGTTGTTGGTTTAAATAGAAAACAATAGAAACAAGACACATGATACACCTCATAAAGGTTAATTGCAAAAAAATAGGGGAAATGAATAGATCCACTCACTGGTTACTACGAAATGATTCATGGGAATTTCCGCATGAAAAGGAACAAATTATATCTAAATAATAATCGTCAAAAATAAATAAACAAAATACTAATCTAATAGATAATCAATAATTTTAGTAAATTGGGTTCTCCTATTTGGAGACTTAAATATATATAAAATAATTGTTCAACAAAAATAAACAAAACAATATGTATATATTTATAGAATTATTAAACATGGCAAAATCCTAGAAATGCCTATTTAATAGGTTTTAATATTTTGAAAATGCCAAAAATTAGATAAATTCATCAAACTCATCTAATAATTATATATATCAGATTGAATGATTATCACATAATTTGATTCAAAATAATAAATTTAATATTAAGATTTATTTGTTTTAAAATATCACCAATTCTTTAGTTACATAATAATTATCTAAAATTATAGAAAAATTCCCTAAAAAATTTATAACAATTATAAAATTTAAAAAAAATCAGTAGAAATATTTATAAAATTTATTTGTGATAATCTTGTATTTTCAAATAATTAAAACAAGTATAAACTAAAATAAATCCAAATTAAATTCATAAATCCCCAAAAATTATAGAAAAATTCTATAAAAATCCCATAGTTTTTATATAACTAGAAATAATCAGTAAAAATATTTATAGAATTTATTTATGTTTACCTTGTACTTTTAATTGATTTTCCGCATGATTAAAACATGAATAATTCACTAAAAATCCCAAAAATTACATAAAATATACTAACATGATATCTAAAAGTATTGCACTTTCAATTTCATCAAAACACAGGTATAACCCTAAACGCCCCTAATTCTATGAACGAAGAACCCTAAGTTCAACTATAATTAATTTCGAATAAAGTAGCCTTGTATCACTTAAATTAATAGAAAGCTTTTGTAGAGGATGAAAAAGCAAGCATAAATAGGGATGGACATTTTTTTCCCAAATACCCGTACCCATACCCATACCGTACTCGTACCCGTACCGATTTTAGGTACTCGGTACATGTATTGGTACCCAGTTTTATCGATTTTGGTATTCGGTACTTTCGGTATTGGTACGGGTACGGGATGGGTAAAAAAAGGTACTGGTATCGATTTTTGTATAGATCTTTAAAAGTTATTTTATACTATGTTTTATTTCATATTATGGTATTTATGGTACTCCTATTGATTTTACATATTTGGTACCCGTATCGTATTGTTACTCGTACCAATTTTACCTATGTGGTACTTTCACTATATTGGCATTCATGCGGATTTTACCTATATGGTACCCGTATCCAAAGATCAAAGACTGTGAGATTCTGAAGACTAAAGTTACCTTTGCAAGCTATTGTCAAAGGGGAGTTTGTTGGTGCATATTATGTGACAACAACTTTGGCTTAGTCTTTGGGATCTTACAAGATTGGGATTTGAAGACTTACAGGATTTCGAGTTTTTGTTTGAAGCCCAATCACGTCCGAGTTTGTTATGTATTAGTCCAAGTGTGTCTAGCCCGAAATATAATGTAATGTATTGTGGGCCTAGCCCAATTCGTGTAAGCTTGGCTGTAACTATATAAACAGTCTAGAGCTTTAGTTTTAGGGATAGACATTCAGCCATTCATTAGAGACATTTGAGAGAGATAGTGCAGACGTTTGTGAAAGGAATTCGAGTTTGTGAGTTAAGAGAAAACACAGATAATCGGCTGTGAGTTCTCGTAGATCTTGAGTGGTTGTAAAACGATTAGTTTGATAATCACAGAAGATCGGTTTGAATATTGTGTGTTCATGGTTCTTCATCTACATATTATTCTTGTTTCTGGTTTATTCGATTGATCAAGGAGATTTCGTATCCTTGATTGATTATCAGTTTTGTGAATGATCCATCGGGATAGGGGACCTACAAAGAGCTAAGATTAAGTGAGTGAAATTGAACAAAAGAAGCAGGCGCATGGATTTGTTTAGGGGTATTCTAGTCAATCCAAGACAATAGTTTCTCGCCTCCAATTCCCCCCGGTTTTTAAACGTTATTAACTCCTTCATATGCTATTATTTTTTTTTATAAAAATTGCAACATAAAACGAGTGTTTTTATCTTTAAAACAAGTATACTATTGCTATACTTCTGGAAAAAAATTCAAAAACCAAGATACGTAAAATGCAATTGACTAAAAACACAAAAAAATGATTTTTTTTCCTAAAACGCAATGGACATAAAACACAAAAATGACTTTTTTTTTCTTTTCTAAAACGCAATGGACAGAAAACACAAAGAAAATGTATTTTTTCTAAAACGAAACTGACAGAAAACACAAAAATTGTCTTTTTTTCTAAAATGCAACTGACAGAAAACACAAAGATTTTTTTTTCTAAAACAAGAAAAAATGTGTTTTTTCGTTGTGTTATAAAACGCAATGTGTTAAAACAGTAAAGCGCACGCATAGGTGTGTTTTATAAAACACAATACAAAAACGCAATAAAGTAAATGTGTTATATAACACAATTTAAAAATGCAATTAAATAAATAATCATTTATTTGGGTACATTTTCAATAAATCAACTTTTTGTGTTTTAAGATGTGCGTTTTAGAAACTAACCAAAAAAATTGAAAAATAATGAAATTATTGTAAACATTGCGTTTTAGAAACTAACCAAAAAAAGCTAGAAAATAATGAAATTATAGTGAAGTTATCCACTAAATATACTTTTTGAAGTTTAAACAGAACCCAAGATTTGACCCATTATGTTTACACACAAATAACATATTAACAAATATACCTTTAAACTAGGTTAGAACCCCGTGTATTACACGGGTTGAATAAATGTAATTATATATATTAAATAATAAAAAAATATATCTTTGAGAACCCCGTGTATTGTACGGGTTAAGTAAATTTAATTTTATATATTAAACAATGAAAAAAGTTACATTCATGTGTTATACGGGTTGAGCACATGAAATTTTATATACCAAACAATAAAATTATATCTTTATAAACCCTATATATTATATGGATTGAATAAATCTAATTTTATATACTACATAATAAAAAGTTATATTTTTTAAAAACCTCGTGTATTACACGAGTGGCATGAATGTAATTTTGTGTAGTAATATCTTTAAAAAAACTAACGGATATACTCGATATACGATGAGTGGGGTGATTGCGGTGATGGTTCTTATAAAGGTCACGTAAACATAGTGATTACCGTATTTAAGTTAAGAATTGAACACGAAAATAAAAGTATAGAACCAATAAACATTGATTAATATTTTTGTTTACCCATTATAAACATTTTTGAAATAGGTTAACTACTTTGGTTTAATAAAATAAATAAATCATTACATTATATTAATTTATATCGAAGAGATTAGTCCAAGCGTTATGCGATGTTTTAACCATATGAAAACGCATGTTTTGACGTATCCGATTGAACTCAATATATCATATAGTTGCATTGCGATTGGATCAAAACGTAACGTAAATCAAATTTATATCGTACAATCATAACGTATTATACGCGACCCGACTAACTCGAATTTATATCGTCAAGGCAAAAACTCTTGAGGGGGTCAAAGTAGCATTTACAAAGTTCATAAAAAGTTAAGTGGTTAAAAATTGCATTTCCTGGACTTAATGGCTAAGAAAGGGTAAAGATAAAATTTGATAAAGTTTTGAGGTAAGAAGGAAATTATAATAAAGTTATAAATATTATAAAATATTATATTATCTCCTATATAAATTGTTTAAATTTATATTAAATTTTATTTTATAATTATTTTTTAAATGATATTAATTATCTATAAAAATAGATGGCCTCAATGAATGACATGTGTCCTTTTATTGGTTTTTTTTATTATATAGTATAGATATGACATCTCCTCGCATCTGCAGCTTTCTTTTTCTTTGCCTTTTCCAGTTCAAAACAAGTATACAATAAATAATATAAATACTGTCAATCCGAATTCAAATGTCGATTAGAACTCAGAATTCGATGTCAGCAAAGTTGTGTTTTCAGAATTATCACCAAATACATATCCAACAGTCACATTTGCTTCACCTTTAACAAAAAAAACGTCTAGAATATGAACGGGAAGAGAACAAATATCTCCGGGAAGAGACAACGGCAACGGTGATTTAGGATGTGGCGGTGGCGGAGGGGTGGGTGCAGGGGCGGTCCTAAGAATTCGTGTACCCTGTTCAAGCTCGAAAAAACGTGTCCTTAGGCCTTAACGAAATTGAGTATTGGACTCACTAAAGGTCTAAATTTAATGCCAATATGCCACTAACTAATATAAAGCATAAAAATAGTTTTGTAAGTGAGCCTATGTTGGTGTTTGTATGGGTATACCCTTGGTGTGTGTAAGGTGTAATATGTTTTTTTTATATTTTAAGTCCATTTTACACATTAATCAAGTTTTAAATTTATAAAACACGATATTCTACTAACACTAAACACACACATGGGCAAGTGCACCCATAATGTTGGTAAGATACCGATGTCGTCCAAGTACACAAGAGCTTTTAATACCGGTTTACCCTCAACCCAGTGGTTTGAGTCAGCAAGGATACAATCCCAAAGGGTCGGAATATTGAAAGATAATTAATTAAGTTATTAATGCAAAAAGTGGTAGGCCGCTCTTTTGAAGGCGACGTTACCCTCGGCTAAGTGGTTTGAGTCGGTAGGGATACAATCCCAAGTAGCCAGTTTAAAGTATTAATAGTAGTTTACATATGAGGGGATCAAGCCATTCGCACCCCCGCCATCCAATACCAGTGGGTATTGAAGGAGGTCCTAGTAAGCCTAACCCAGGTCCTTGCAGTATCTATACACTAAACAAGGTAAGAACCTTACTAAACCATTCCCTTAACCCCCGACCAGGTAGCCAACATATCTCTATATAGACCGTAGAGATATGAATGGTGAAAATCTTTTACTTTATATAGACAGTAAAGTAATGCCAAGACACCACGGACAAATGATAAGGAAGTTTCACCTTCAACATAAGAAATTAGTTATTAAAGTCATTAATACAAAACCAAATAAAAAGTGCGAAAAGAGTAAAAATCAAAAGTAATACATTAAATGCTTGTCTTTACCAAGTGATGTAAGAGACTTAGCCAAACATGGCCTTTGATTGACAAGAACTCTTACGATCAATCTTGGATCCCGAGACTACTACACACACTCTAACGTGGATGATGGATGATGGTGGTGGATATAACAACCCTCCTAAATATTTTTCGACACCCTAATATATTTTAAAATATCCTTATATGTCTTAAAATATACCCCGTATGTGAAAACCGAGCCCAAAATATGAAATATCATTAAAAATAAATTAAAACTAACAAAAATGGGGTTCTCGCGGGGCGCGTAAGCCACCCCTTGAGCTTACGCGGGCCGCGACAGCTATAGGATCAGATCGCACCCGGTGTTGACACGTGTCAAACGCGTGTTGAACCTATACGTATGACCTGGATCACCTACGCCTAGAATCCCCTATTACGCGGGACGCGTAGGCCTTAGCCTTACCTTACGCGGGCCGCGAGAGACTTGAATTTCTGCCCTATATAAGAGGGCATCGGGCTTTCAGTAAAACTCATTCATTTACTTTTCTGTATCACGAATTTCTCACATAGTAGGCATAATCTCCGAGTATAATACCCCCTAATTAACGAAGTTCTGCCCCGATGTAAGTATTATATCCCCGGTTACGTATTAGATACGCTGCCGATCGATCCAGGGTTCCGTAACGACTGTCAGGGTTCTGCCCGACGTAGTCGTTGGAATGCCGTCTCGGGGAAGGGTATAACTAATGTAAATATAAAGGGTTATTATACTAACACGTGTGCATTGTGTAAATTATAGATAATTCCTAGGAAATCCTTACAGAAAACCTAAGACAGCAATGTGAGTAATCTCCTTTTTGTAAATTGTTTTTACAAAACCTTAAATATTTTACAATGTGATAAAGCAGTGATTGAGTATTTGTAATTCTTCAATTACTGTCGGTATGTTGGGGTTTTGTATACAAAATGTGGAACACGTTACCATTGGACAACGAGTTAGCCAATGTGTAATATGACCCACCAGTCAAGATTGACAATACTGAATGAGTAATTGTGTAGAAATAAACAATGTGATTGCTCTCAATACTGTTAAGAATAAAATGTTTCTTGATTAAATTGGGATTCACTCACCAGTATTTCACACTGAGAAATATTTTTAAAACGTGTTTCAGGTAACAAAATGTAAAAGCCAATTAGAAGAAAGCCAGCTGGAGAGCACTGACGGCTTGGAAAAATGTAGCTATAAAAGTTACCTAAAATACGATGTTTTAAATTCAAAAAAATAGGGTTTATCCCTATAAACATGTTGTAATAAGAAACTTGGGTTTTACCCATGTGTTTATTAAATATGGTGGTTTTACTCTGATAAACATTTCCTAACTACGGTCCTGATGAAATTTCTGCTGCCAAATTGATAAATATTGATACCACCAAAACTGGTCTCGTGGCCGCCCGTTCCCGGGACAGATAGGGGGCGGGGGTTGCGACAGAAGGTGGTATCAAAGCTAAGCCACTGATTCAGCCACAGAAGTGTTCTGCTGACATCAATATATTATTTAAATTGTTAGGAAATTTATTATGGAAATACATGCATATCTGTATTTTATTGTTATGTGTTATTTGACTATTTGTTAGTTTTCAGTATGAGTGATCAAGGACCCTCAGACGTGTATCGTCAATTGTCCAAGTCACCTAGGAGTGAAGGTACCTCTTCATAGCCTGCCCTCTCTGGGTATGCCGCTGATAATGAAAAAGGGATGTTTGTCTTTAAGGCTCAGTCTGAAGAGCCATTCCCTCAGAAAAAGAGAGGAGGGTTCAGTAAGGGAGTATTCGAGCGTAGGAAAAGAATGCGAAAGTTGCAACAGCAAAGAGTCCTAGCAGCCGCTAAGCGAGAGTCAGATGCCCATACACAGGATATGCTTAATAGAAGCCTAGCTAATTTCCATATCCTAGCAACAACAGCTGCCGACCCAGACCTGGAATAACTAGTAGCCCAACAACCCTTACCTTTATTCCCCACTAAGCCGATGGAGATAGAGAATAACCCTGAAAATCAAGTAGAAATGCATGATTTCAACCCTGAGGAGATACCTAGGATACCAGCCCCTAATCCATTAGACCCAGATTATGATCCATGGTTCGATGATCATAGGGATTATGTGCCACGCTACCACCTAAATGACGAACCCATGCCGAACTTAGCAGCCTATCCAGGTCTGGACCCTCTAGATCCCTACTACTATGATAACGATGAATACATTAGGGAGATCTTAGAGAATCCTTACCCTCAGGAGAATCCCATGCCCCAGTACCCGGACCCAGTACCAGCACCTGCACCCCCAATGAGTGCAGATAATGTGCATGAGCTCCGAACTTTCGGAGAAGAGATCTTGGAGAGTCGTGAGAGGATGAGGCAGGTAGGAGAGTGTAACACCCTAGTTGTTATTTAACGGTTTTACATGTAAATACCAACAATTAGATGTATAATTAAGACTACCCATACTATAAAAAAATATGGATTTATTAAAACTTTTTACAACTCATAAGTTATTCGACATAACGTGATCAGATTCGTCGTTTAAAATTTATGACGATGCAATGTGCGGAAGCATGTATCTTTATCGTGTTCGGTTCTTCGTTGAGCTTGATCGTCTTCCGGCATCCAAAGAGTACCTACATTGCATAAACATGAAATGCTTTAGTCATACGGGGTTTAAAACGCATCTAAACGAGTCCGGGAAACAAAACTGATTAAAATACATTTTTGTATAGGGTCTAATTGCGGGTTTCTTATATATTTTAACCCGTTTTCGCTCGTATGCTTATTTCGACCCGTTAAGGGTATTTAAGTATATTTTAAACATGATTCGCTATCATTTGTATCTAGCTTTATATTTCCGCCTTTCTTATCAAGTAATCTTCCACCACAACTATATTAGTGGTGGATTTAATGAGGAGATCTATATATTCCGAGTTTTACCCCTCGAATTGTCATTTTACGGCAAAGACTCATATAAGGTCTTTTGACCTAAGAATTTACATCTTTCACTACCTATGCTCATTCTAAGCATTTATCTAATCATAAGACTCGTTTCCGAACCACTTTTAAGGGTCGTTCCTTCGAATTAGCTTACAAGGGCAGTTTGGTAAATTTTCATCCTTCTTTCACTACAAGGACCTTTAAATACTTGTTTGACTCAAAATCCATCCTTTTAACTATAGTTCTTGTTTGTAAACCCATGTGCTTCTAAAACATTATAATCATAACTCAATTTATTCGGCTTACCTAAAAGGTAACTGAATATCTACATTTTAACATTGTCTAACTCTTATAGAACTCCAAATTCTACATGTTGAGTTGTGTTATTATACATACCTGGCTCGGATCAATGTATTGACCCGTTTCAATACCTTGCCTTAGTGGCTGCTAAATGATGGCGCTGTAAACGTCCATGTGCTATTTATTCCCTAAAATCATACAACTCGACAACCCATTAGTCGATATTGTCAAGGGTGATGATTTCACCTTTTGACCCGTTTGGTCTAAATGACCAATTATATTAGCGAGATAACATTTATTACCACCTCGTATATATGACTCGCTCCGATTTACACTGTGCGGTCACTTTACTTATAATTCCATTTCTTACAACTTTTTGGCCTATTATGTCTTACGTCATAATTGTCTTTTTCGTAACACGACAAAAAGGATATTCTGAAATATATGACTAGTGTAATATATACATACCTTGCATCTTGTTTATGCATTTTCCTTCACTCCCGATTAGTTTGACCCGCTTCCTTCCCAAGCTTCCCCTTAGCTTGTCAGCGTCAAACTATCATCATAATTCGTAAGATGGTTAACTTAGTCCTAATCATTCACGACTATTCCATCCTATGACTTTTATGTCGAAATTACCATTCGACCATATCATTAATCAGTTTGACTTTTAAAAGTCAACTGACTGTTGACATAATTAACTATACGAAGTAGCTTAACTACTAGTTTTAATTATTTGGCCAATTATCCAGTAAACATCATTCTTATGTTACCGTTTTAATCACGTATTTAGCAAGCTCTTGTAACTATAAGTTACCAAATTAATACTTGATGATATTAAACATAATTAATCATGAACAATCATCCAATTTAATCATATCATACTAAACCCTTTTTATAGTAGGTATGATCATATACTTAAACACATCATTTGTTCAAGTATTTATCGATTACTATCATGCATGATGATTTTAATCACAATTATATCATCTTTTTCATCATATGCTTAAAACCCACTTAATTAAGTGTAGTAAATCATCTAATCATTCAATACATAGCATGTCATGTATGATTTTCACTTAGGGTTTTGTTCCTAAGCAAATATACATCACTAATCTAGCCATAACTTCTCTAATCCATGCCTAATTCATGATTAGGATGATTATCCGTATTTCACAACTTCACTAATCATCAAGATTTTACATACCTTACGATCCTCTTGTTCGGGTGATCGTGAATTCACGCTCGGTTGTGAATTTGGGCTTCATTTGATCCTTCAATTTGATGGATTTGTTGAAGGTTAGGGTTTGGCTCCATGGGGAGCTTCCCCTGGTCGATCTCCACACACACCCTTAGTGTGTGCATTGTGTGTTGTTACTTGTTTTAATTAAAACAAGTTTCCCACTTGGCAAGTATTAGTCCCTCATGTTTTATTTTAATCAATTGAAACTACAACTTACCATTTATCACTTATCCACATACTAGTATCTAGGTTAATTATCCCTAGTTAACTTAATAGGTTCGGGAAGTTATAACCCGTTATATTTTAAGTCCCGTTAACTCGGGCCTTTCATAACTTTATTTCTCTTGAAAGTTCTTATTCGCTTTTTGATTAATATTATGATTATTTATTTAAATCCTAATATTTACTGGGTTACTTTTACCACTAACGGTACTTTACCCGTCTTTTAGTATTAATGGGGTTTGATTACCAAATCCGTTTTCGGGGTGTTACAAGTCTACCCCCCCCCCCCCCTTAAAGAGGTTTCGTCCTCGAAACCTTTTCTTACATAATTTATCGAGTTTAACTCCATGCATTTGCTCTCGATAATCAATTGAGCATTGCTCATATTTTAACCGATTGTTAGTATTACCAGAAAAGTATGGTAATATCTTTTTGGTTATTAATCATCTACGTATCTTATATGACATAATGCAACTTGAAATAACGCAGTCTCGTTATTTCCACTAGTTTAATTAACTTAGCAATATTCATCACTTGGCTCTAATATTCGTCACTCGGCTCTAATGTGATTATACTTCACATTACACTTCTTGACCGTGATCATGTCACGTCATGCCAAATTTTACATCAACTTTCTATTTTCAAAATTATTACTTTTCGAATATATCGTCTTGCACTTATCAGTGTCAAGACTTATATATTTCATGTTTACTGTTTATACGTCTATCATAATTCATTTTTTGTAGAAACGTTATTCCTTACCAAAACCGAAGTTTTTAGTTTAGCGTCTTCTCTTTAGCCTTTGTCAATTATTCATACCGGGATATTGACAATCCAAAGTTTATTCTTTTTCATTCTTTGTTTTATGCGAGAATTCTCCGTTTATTCCCTAGCTTTGTCTAATTAACCCGTAGGTTTTATCACTTAGTCTATGGGCTATTTTATTAGACCTTCACCTCTTTAAGGCGAGGTCCTTATAATCTATTTCTTTTTAGTCATGACTCGTGGGTCGTTTTAGTCTCGTAGACCTTTCCATTGTTTATAACCCCAAAGGTTAGGTTGATCCTGTAGATCATTTCTTACTCATGTCATTCTTAAAATACATGTTTGGCGTCAAGGCATCCTGTTTTTATTTAAAAATCATTTATTTTCGCCTTGATATTTTCTTTGACCTTGACCGTAGTCTAAGGCTACATTCGTTTCCTTTCGGACAAATTTTCTGACTTTATGACTTCTCACATCATTTATGCGTCGGTTTATCTTATGCTCACCATTATCCAGTTTACATACATTCGTATTTGATTATGTCCCATTACCGGGCTCATTATTCTTTTGCTTTTAACGCTACTATTATCCCGCTTGTATTTACTCATGCCGTCCGACATGATATTATAATCGACCTGTTCAACTTTAAAATAGTTGAACATAATTTATTCACAATTTTTTTTACATTATTTTGTCATCTTTTAGTTATGACCCAAAACCCGAGTCTTTTAACTTTCCATCCGAGTTCCCGTTTCTCGGTCTACGCATGTGTTTAATTCTTACCCATCAACCGGGTGTTTTACCGAAGTCGTTATTATTGCAACCCTCCCGGTATGCATTAAGACCTCGCTTCATTTTTATATTCCAACTTTGTCCTCGAGTTTGACGTTTTACAAAAACGACCGGTTTAGAGACATATTCGCACTTTCCGGGTTCGAGTGTAAGCACACTCCCTCCCAATGCATATCTTGATCATTCTACATGTTTATATTCTTCGGGTTCGAGTGTAAGTACACCCCCTCCCAATACATGTCTACATCATTTTACATGTTTGCATTTTCCGGGTTCGAGTGTAAGTACACCCCCTCCCAATGCGTACCTTAATTATTTTACATGTTTCTTTGTCCCTTCTTTCGGGCTCATTATCCTAATGTAATACGCTTCCATCACCCGGCTATGCGTTTACATTATTATCAAATATTTTGCTCATTTGATTCATTTGGGTACTTTTTAAGTTAGTCCCATTCACTCCGCCCTTACTACATCGGATGTAAATGTGTCCGCTATAAGAAACTCATGGTATCATATGCCACTACTTACTTGGCCAGAGTAAGCGTTTAACACATGACATACACGACCTTTTTATAGTTTTCACATCACACCCTATGTAAGTAACGTCTCTATTTAGTTTTCTTGGAAATAATATCCTGGATATGTATTACTATTCAGGTTTTCCAAGTTTCTAATTTATCTATGCAACAATCATTCTCTACTTGTTTATTGCATATTGCTATTTATGCGATTATATTTAAAAGCGTGCACCTGGTAATGCTTGCCCCGTCAGGCGTTCCCTGCCATTAACCTTGTTCGCGGTCGTTACGCGATTTAGCCCTTGGTGAGCATGCTCCTCTTGTCATACTTCGGACCGTTCCTCTATCATATCCTTAATTTGTTCAACTCTTGCCATCCTTAAATGCAAGTGTCCTTCAATCAAGACATTCACAAAAGTTAGTAATGTCAACTTTACTAAATGCCCGTATCATAATACAAGGCTTTTCTACTATAGGTGTCAACGCACGAAATTTTGTTAGCTATTTCTATCATTTAATTGGGGTAACGTGTATTACACGATAACCCTATGTGTTGTTTACAACACTTTAATACGCTAAACGATTAACATACATGCACTTACCGGATTTGCGATCAAGCATCGAACCGAACACCAATCTTTATTAAGAGCATAAGGTTTAAGTCCAAGCATAGTTTTCCCACCATACTTGAATCTCTTAAACCAGGGCTCTGATACCAACTTGTAACACCCTAGTTGTTATTTAACGGTTTTACATGTAAATACCAACAATTAGATGTATAATTGTAGGATCGAATTCGGACCTAAACGAGTCGATCAGAAGAGCTTTACTCAGTTTGAACGGCGGAAACAGACAAACCGAGGTCAATTCAGCAACAATATACTTTAAACTGTTGTTTTTATTGATTGAATGACGTTTACAAGCACGAGAAATACTGGCAGCACTTCGGTACAATATTCTGATTCCCCACCAAATGACATGATGACTCTCCTATTTGTAGTGTTTCTGATTCCCCACGAAAGTGCTATTTTCTGATTCCCCACGAAATGACAATTTTCTGATTCCCCACGAAATGAGAATTTGCTAATTCCCCATGAAAATGTCATGTCTATTTCGTGGGAAATCAACATTTCGTGCCCTAATCTAAACAATTCTATACAAGACTCGATACAAGACAAAGACGACATACGGATGCACCAACAAACTCCCCCTCGGATGTTGACGGAGTCTTCAGTGTCGAGTCTTCGCACTTTCAGTCTTTATCAGCCTTTGGGCTTCTTTTCTTTGAATTGTTTGACTCTGTAAGTATCCTTCAATCTTTATCTTCTCTTTTCTCTATCATCAACAAACTCCTCACGAACAATCTCTACTCGGATGTCTTCATACTCCCCCTTTCAATATACTGGGATCGCAGTCTGGCATGTTGAAATCACACAGTCCTCAGGTATCGGAACCTGACTCTTTTTCAAACCTGTACAATCTCTACCACAAACATAAGTTTTCTAATATTAAACTTTAATACACTCAGACACTACTTGTAAATATCACAAAAATGATCTAACAATTATAGTCTCTGATGAACCACTTGAAAGAATATCATTTTCAAAACTTCTGATGACCACTTGTAACAAGACTTTAAATTCTTTCACACACAACACTCCCAAACCAATTCGTCAAGTTTAGCACTTGGAATTTTGAAAATTAGCTCTTCAACACCAGTTGTCGAAAATCTTTTTGTATTTTTCAAAACTTTATGCTAAAACACACTAAAATCTTTTTGGATTTTGAGTTTAAAGAAATGCAGTAAAGAAATATATACAAACAATATTTTTGTGAGTTTATGTAAGAGGATCATATCAGTTTATAAGACCAATCACTAGCACCGTTAAGCTTTAACCATTTTAAGTTCTAAACAATTCACATAGATTGTCAGTATACTGGTCCACTTAAATTTCACACAAAGTTCAACTGATTCGAGATACGAGTTTAATGTCTTAGATACTTAAACTTAATCGCGTGTCCCACCTCATAATATACTCCCGTATCCAGATCCCAATATTCAGTCTTACAGGTGAGTATACCACAGATGATATCTGTAAGGGGCTATAAATTATGAAGAATCATGAGAGCTCAGGTCAGAACTACCGTTCAGCAGAGAGATCATGACTTAACTTTTGAGTGTGTCCCTTTTAGAGGATCTTTTTTACAACAGCATTGCTAAGCAATTTTATTGTCTTATCATTTATGCTGAGGGTGAGGCTATGTTTCAAGCATTGCGGAAAGTATTATTCGAGGACTAGGTCAGAACTTCCATTCAGCAGAAGTCCTGGAATAATACCCCAGACATCACTGAGTATAAAGACCTAGTATATCAGAAAAAGGAATCTTTCAAACAAGATTTCGAGGGTTACCCATATATCCTAGAGATGTTACCCACGGTATAAGCAAGTTTGAATTTAGGTTTATATCTCGTTACAATCTACTAAATGTGCAAAAACCTACTGGCATATCATCAGTGAGACCGTTTATCACTTTTTAACTTTCCATATCTTTAGCATGCTGTGATCGTCTACTGATGTACTATCATTTCCTCTTTTATACACCAAAACTCATTTTTGCTTTTTCAATGTTTTTGGCATTTTCAAATTTTCTAATTTTTTAAAAATTTTTCTCCCCCTAAAATCAAAATATGTTTCAATTTTGATTTTCAAGGAAAATTTGAAAACAAACTATACAAATAAAGTGACAAACTTATATCGAATCGCTTCAATTCGCCATTCACTCGGCTTAACAATCAGAACTCCCCCTGACAACAAACTATTTTCCCATTTAGATTTCAAAACACTTAAGTTTGTTTTAATCAAAATGGTTTTTCTGGAAAATTAGTTTTGTTTGTCTTTTTACAAACTCGGGGTTCTTTCATCACATTATTCACCTTTATCCACTCATCGGAAAGATAAATCAAGTACAACTTAATGTCCTTGATTAGTCTTTTGTGATTCGAAATATCACAGTTACCAACCTGTGAATTTCTCAAGAAATATGTCGATTCCTGCTCCACACTTACCAACCTGGGAGTTCCGGCAAGTCAGGTTTTTCTACTTAAACAGATTCACCCAAGTCTGACGGTCCTTGGGTGATTTCGGATTCTTGCTCAACAATGGTGGAAAATTTGCATCATCCATTGTTAAACCAGAATTCTCAATTTTTACCTCAACACAAGGCTCTTCTGGTTTTACCAAACCAGAAGCATTGCCTGAATGTGGCTTGTCTGACTTTGATGAGCCAGATTCATCGCCAACATGTGGCTCCTTTGTTTCCGAAGAAACAGATTCATTGCCAGAAACTTTCTTTTTCTTCTTTCCCTCTTTCGTCCTCAGATTTGTATCTGATGAATGCGTTTTGCTTGACTTGTCATTCTTTGGAGAGCAAGACGATTTATCAGAACTTTATCTATTTTACCAGTTGTATCCGAGGACAAAATCTTCTCCAGATACTCTATGGCCTTCTTCCTCTTCTTCCTCAGTCTGTCTTTTTGTCCCTGAGAAAGTTTTACTTTCTTTTCTTGAACTTTAGGTTCTTGAACCTTCTGTTCTTTGGGCTTGACATTGACTGGTTTCTTTACCTGCTTCTGAGATTCAGCCCTCGATCTTCTCATTGATCTCATTGAGCAATCTCTAGCAATATGGCCAATGATGTTGCAATTAAAGCATCTCCTTGACTCAAACCTCCAACTCTGGCAGTTAACAGCAATGTGTCCTTGATAGCCGCATCTGTAACACACTCTGTTATCGTACCAATCACCATTTTTAGTCCAAACATTTAGATCAAAGCACTGTTTGGCTTGGTGATAATCTTTCCTTCTCTTGTTTGCTGGATTTGGCTTTTGAGCACTGTGGTCCGAGCTGCACCACTCATTACCAACAATTTTTGAATTTTGAATTTTTACTTTTTGTAATTTTTGATTGCGATTGGATGATTGATCTGATGAACTTTTATTTTCTTTTTGAACATTTTTCAAAATTTTCTCTTTTTGTTTTTGTTCCACTTTCTTCTTCAAAGGTTTTTGCTTAGAACATTCTCCCTTTTCAGTTGATTGCGAAACAGTTTCTTGAAAATTTTCTTTTAATTTCAAAAACAATTTCTTTTTTTCAATTTTTTTCGTTTTCATCATCAAATTTTTCATCGCAGTCTTCAACTACGACTTTGTCATAGTTTGTGACATCGTCACTTATTGGAACTGAATTAACTGGTTTTGGGCAGGGAATAGCTGAAGTAGTCACAAAAACCTTCAACTTTTCTTCCCATTCCCTGATTTTACCTTCTAACTCTTTGATTTTCTTTTGAGCACATTGAGCTTCTTTTTCAAGTCGAATAATCGCCTGAAGATGAGAATTTATCATTTTTTTCTTTTCAATGTTATTCTTGCTAAAAACAGATCTCTCATCTTCAAGAATCTTTATTTGACTTTGAAAATCTTTTTCAATCTTTACTTTTTCATTTTCCAAATTGTGTATTTGATTTTTCAAAACATTTTCTGATTTTTTGAGATTTTTGTTTTCTAATGACAAACTCTCAACCTCCTTCAAGAGTTTGTCATTTTCAGATGTCAACTTCTCACAATTTTTCAGCAAAACAAGAATCTGTTTATCATCAGCTTTTGTATCAACCTTTAAAGCTGAAATATTTTCAACCTGTTTCTTTTCCTCATGAACACTTTCATCCTTACTCTCTTTTTATGATGAATGATCAAAGATAGGTGCATCTTCTTCAACCTTTTTCTTTAATACTGGTTCAGGATTCACAGATACAGGTTTTTCAGATTCTACTTTCTCAAACTTGGCAGCTGGAACTTGTTCAACCTGCCTTTTCACACTAGGTTTGATTTGCTTTTCTGTTTTTGCTGCTTTTACTTCTTTCTCAGCTCTGGTCTCTTCTTTAACAATAACTGCTTTTTGATTCTTTCTTTTTGCATCTTGTTTTTCTTTCAATTTTTCAATTTTATCGGCATAAAATAACTTTCCACTACGTTGATCAGATGGAAGTTGTTGTTTAAGATTTTCAAGTCATTGGATTTCTTCTTCATACTTGTCACCCTCTTCATCAAACGAATGATAAAAAACCGGAACTTTTTCAATAACTTCTTTTGTTGAGACTGTTTCTCCTTCTTGCTTTATCGGAATATACTGCTGAGATTCATAATTCATATACGCCAATAATTCTTCAAAATCCATGTTTCGATGTCAAATGTTCACAAAATAGACTTTTCAAATGAACTGGGATCACTTTTAAACGAACTGACAAATCACCCTTCGTGCGAACTGATCTAATACGATCTTTCAATTGAACTTTTGGTGTGAACTGAGCAATTGATTGTAATCACTTTATGACAAAAATAATTTGATTACCTATCAATCTTCATTTGGGCCGAGATTTTTATCAGTTCACTTTTCTCAATATCACTTATCACTTGATTGGACCGCAAATAGTTCGAACAAAGTGATCACATGTACATTGATTTTATTGACTTAACTTTGATTGGGTTGATTCTTATATTGATTGGGCCACAAATATTAATGACAGTCAACACAATTAACTATTTGGGTTTCCCGACAAATGATTTTATCACAAGCAATCTATTGGACGTTCAAATTGAACGTGTCTGATTGGACCTTCACATCGACAATATCAATTTAACAAAACAATCTGATTGGGCCACCATTTAAAACTGGCCGACAACACAGTTAATGATCACATGCAAACTGAAATGGTTCTGATCACCTAAACACTTTGGAGCGAAATTAGAACAAATTTTCGAGCGGAATCACGCTGATGTCATCATTCTCTCGAACGTTTTCGAGCGAAACCTCAAAAATAACCAGTTTTAGTTCGAATTTGGACTTGAAACTTTCAAGGCTTTGTTAACTATCAATTCCGAACACAGTGTGAAAATTTGAGCCGATTATAACCGTGAAATGATGTTCAATTTGAAAAAGAAAGGTGTAGAAACAGAATTCGCAGCTGAATAGGCAAGAGCTCTTCCTCCTTAGCTCTGATACCAATTGTAGGATCGAATTCGGACCTAAACGAGTCGATCAGAAGAGCTTTACTCAGTTTGAACGGCGAAAACAGACAAACCGAGGTCAATTCAGCAACAATATACTTTAAACTGTTGTTTCTATTGATTGAATGACGTTTACAAGCACGAGAAATACTGGCAGCACTTCGGTACAATATTCTGATTCCCCACCAAATGACATGATGACTCTCCTATTTATAGTGCTTCTGATTCCCCACGAAAGTGCTATTTTATGATTCCCCACGAAATGACAATTTTCTGATTCCCCACGAAATGACAATTTTCTAATTCCCCACGAAAATGTCATGTCTATTTCGTGGGAAATCAACATTTCGTGCCCTAATCTAAACAATTCTATACAAGACTCGATACAAGACGAAGACGAAGACGACAGACGGATGCACCAACAATAATTAAGACTACCCATACTATAAAAAAATATGGATTTATTAAAACTTTTTGCAACTCATAAGTTATTCGACATAACGTGATCAGATTCGTCGTTTAAAATTTATGACGATGCAATGTGCGGAAGCATGTATCTTTATCGTGTTCAGTTCTTCGTTGAACTTGATCGTCTTCCGGCATCCAAAGAGTACCTACATTGCATAAACATGAAATGCTTTAGTCATACGGGGTTTAAAACGTATCTAAACGAGTCCGGGAAACAAAACTGATTAAAATACATTTTTGTACAGGGTCCACCGTAAATTAAGGTGGATACCGTAATTTACGGTAGCCCCTGTTTTAATATGTTCCCACCGTAAGTCAGTAAGAACTGGCGTAGCGTTTTCAGGCCCCACAGTTACTTACGGTGCCCACCGTAAGTTACGGTGGCCCCTGTATCCGATTATTCCATTTTGCCGTTTTTGACACGAAAACTTTCGTATCTTTCAATCCGCTTGTCCGTTTGACCTACCGTTTCGTCCTATGTGATTGTAATTTGATTCTCCATCATATGGAGTTAAAATCCGACCTCCGACTTAATAAATTTTGAAACTTTTATGGCTTCGGCTTATTACCTTTTTACAAAATTTTGACCCGTTTACGCATTTATCAAACAAACATATTTGTTTGATCATTATTTCACATGAACCACCTCAATTCAATATTGTCTGCCATGTTAGGTTCTAATTGCGGGTTTCTTATATATTTTAACCCGTTTTCGCTCTTATGCTTATTTCGACCCGTTAAGGGTATTTAAGTATATTTTAAGCATGATTCGCTTTCATTTGTATCTAGCTTTATATTTCCGCCTTTCTTATCAAGTAATCTTCCACCACAACTATATTAGTGGTGGATTTAATGAGGAGATCTATATATTCCGATTTTTACCCCTCGAATTGTCATTTTACGGCAAAGACTCATATAAGGTCTTTTGACCTAAGAATTTACATCTTTCACTACCTATGCTCATTCTAAGCATTTATCTAATCATAAGACTCGTTTCCGAACCACTTTTAAGGGTCGTTCCTTCGAATTAGCTTACAAGGGCAGTTTGGTAAATTTCCGTCCTTCTTTCACTACAAGGACCTTTAAATACTTATTTAACTCAAAATGCGTCCTTTTAACTATAGTTCTTGTTTGTAAACCCATGTGCTTCTAAAACATTATAATCATAACTCAATTTATTCGGCTTACCTAAAAGGTAACCGGATATCTACATTTTAACCTTGTATAACTCTTATAGAACTCCAAATTCTACATGATGAGTTGTGTTATTATACATACCTGGCTCGGATCAATGTATTGACCCATTTCAATACCTTGCCTTAGTGGCTGCTAAATGATGGCGCTGTAAACGTCCATGTGCTATTTATTCCCTAAAATCATACTACTCGACAACCCATTAGTCGATATTGTCAAGGGTGATGATTTCACCTTTTGACCCGTTTGGTCTAAATGACCAGTTATATTAGCGAGATAACATTTATTACCACCTCGTATATATGACTCGCTCTGATTTACACCGTGCAGTCACTTTACTTATAATTCCATTTCTTACAACTTTTTGGCCTATTATGGCTTACGTCATAATTGTCTTTTTCGTAACACGATAAAAAGGATATTCTGAAATATATGACTAGTGTAAGATATACTTACCTTGCATCCTGTTTATGCATTTTCCTTCACTCCCGATTAGTTTGACCCGCTTCCTTCCCAAGCTTCCCCTTAGCTTGTCAGCGTCAAACTATCATCATAATTCGTAAGATGGTTAACTTAGTCCTAATCATTCACGACTATTCCATCCTATGACTTTTATGTCGAAATTACCATTCGACCATATCATTGATCAGTTTGACTTTTAAAAGTCAACTGACTGTTGACATAATTAACTATACGAAGTAGCTTAACTACTAGTTTTAATTATTTGGCCAATTATCAGGTAAACATCATTCTTATGTTACCGTTTTAATCACGTATTTAGCAAGCTCTTGTAACTATAAGTTACCAAATTAATATTTGATGATATTAAACATCATTAATCATGAACAATCATCCAATTTTATCATATCATACTAACCCTTTTTATAGTAGGTATGATCATATACTTAAACACATCATTTGTTCCAGTATTTATCGATTACTATCATGTATGATGATTTTAATCACAATTATATCATCTTTTTCATCATATGCTTAAAACCCACTTAATTAAGTGTTGTAAATCATCTAATCATTCAATACATAGCATGTCATGTATGATTTTCACTTAGGGTTTTGTTCCTAAGCAAATATACATCACTAATCTAGCCATAACTTCTCTAATCCATGCCTAATTCATGATTAGGATGATTATCCATATTTCACAACTTCACTAATCATCAAGATTTTACATACCTTACGATCCTCTTGTTCGGGTGATCGTTAATTCACGCTCGGTTGTGAATTTGGGCTTCATTTGGTCCTTCAATTTGATGGATTTGTTGAAGGTTAGGGTTTGGCTCCATGGGGAGCTTCCCCTGGTCGATCTCCACACACACCCTTAGTGTGTGCATTGTGTGTTGTTACTTGTTTTAATTAAAACAAGTTTCCCACTTGGCAAGTATTAGTCCCTCATGTTTTATTTTAATCAATTGAAACTACAACTTACCATTTATCACTTATCCACATACTAGTATCTAGGTTAATTATCCCTAGTTAACTTAATAGGTTCGGGAAGTTATAACCCGTTATATTTTAAGTCCCGTTAACTCGGGCCTTTCATAACTTTATTTTCTCTTGAAAGTTCTTATTCGCTTTTTTATTAATATTAGGATTATTTATTTAAATCCTAATATTTACTGGGTTACTTTTACCACTAACGGTACTTTACCCGTCTTTTAGTATTAATGGGGTTTGATTACCAAATCCGTTTTCGGGGTGTTACAGAGAGCGACTCGTCTGGAAGTACGACGAGTGCAATATGGATTACTGGATGAACCCAGACCAGTAAAGGAGGTAGTGGAGTTGGTAATAATAATAATGGAAAAAATATATAATATATATGTGTAATAATAATAATATATATTGTAGTATAAACCACTCCGTGGTTAGCGATGCATAGGAGTATTGTACTGTAATTTTTAATTTCTAGTATTGGGTTGTATTAGAAGCATAATATAATAGAAAAGAGTAAAGTCGCAACGCTCGACGCTTTTGACCAATATGTGTGTTGTGTGGTTGTTACTTAAATTATTAATTATTTTGTGATATTAATAATTGGTAAATGTTTAAAATTCAGATGGAAGACGAGGTAAACCATGAAAACCAGAATAACGATAACCAGAGTAACATTAACCTGGATAATGAGAACCCGAACCACAACAACAATAATGGAAACCAAGTGGATAACAGTGCCATGCAACATATAGTGGCACAAGGGATAATGGATGCAATGCCATATATTATCAAAACAGTTAGAGAAGCCGAAAATAAAAGTAAACATGATAGTAAGCGACCATCTGAACCTGAAAACAACGTAAACAATGGACCTGTACTTCAAGTGCCCATTCCCAAAAGAAGGAGAACCGTGTCTTATGGTTGTTCTTATAAAGAATTCTGGTCTTGTAAACCAATGGAATTCTCGGGCAATGAAGGGGTCGTTGCATCTCTACGCTGGATAGAAAAGACTGAGGCAATCTTAAGAATAAGTAAATGTGTTGAAGAGGATAAGATAATGTTTGCTTCCAATTTGTTTAAGAATTCAACACTAGAATGGTGGAACATTATCCTCCAGTCTAGGGGAAGTGATAGGACTTACAATATGGAATGGGAGGAGTTTAAAAACATGGTAGAAAGGAAATTCTGCCCTCTGAATGAAAAAGAACAGATAGCAAACAAATTCCTAAACCTTAGAATGATTGGGGTAGATAGTAAGGGTTATACTACATTATTCTTTGAATATGCCAGAATAGTACCAATCCTTGCTTCACCTGAACCAGTTTTAATCTCCCGTTACATCTGGGGATTAATTGGGGAAATTAGACATGTAGTCAAGGCAACTAGACCTCAAACTATAGAAGAAGCTGTAGAACTAGCTAATACCTTGACATATGAATTAGTCCGTACACGAGAAGAGGATCAAAGGAGGAACCTAACCCAGAAGCTTACTCAAGAATTCCGTTCTGGAAATTCTAACCGTGGGAAAAATGTAGGTTCTACCTCTGCACCCTATTGTAAGTATTGCAAAAGGAAGCATTCAGGAAGATGCTCCATATACTGTAACTTTTGCAAAATATCTGGACACAAGGAGGAAGACTGCAAGACAAAGATTAGCAACAGGATATGCTACATCTGCGGAGAACAAGGTCATATCAAGCCTAACTGTCCAAAGTTAGCTCCCGCCGTGAATACCAAGAATACTAAAAATGCTAGAGCATTTGTTCTGACTGCAGAAGAAGCAAAGATGATCCCGGATGTGATCACTGGTACGTTTTTAGTTAATGATGTTTTTGTTAAAGTATTATTTGACTCTGGTGCGAACCAAAGTTTTATTAATACTTCATTTTGCAAACTTCTTAATCAATCATTAACTAAACTCACACTAGAATGTCTAGTAGAGACAGCAAATGGGGAAACCATTAAGATTTCTGAAATCTTGCAGGGAGCAAGAATAGAAATTTTAAATCAGAAATTTATTGCAAATCTTTACCCCATGAATTTGACAGGATTTGATGTTGTGTTAGGAATGGATTGGTTAATAGTCAATAAAGTCAGTATTTTATGTGATCAAAAGTCAATTCAAGTAAATTCACCAAGGGGTGAAAAGATCACAATTAAAGGAAATAAGTTCTCTAAATCCACAAAATTCATCTCTGTGACGAAAACTGCAAGTTATATAAGGAAAGCATCATTAGTGTATTTTATTTCTATAATTACTAACACTAAAGGAAAAGAATTAAAGGATATTCCAGTAGTATCCCAGTTTTTAGATGTATTTCCAGAAGAGTTACCAGGACAACCTCCAGATAGGGAAGTTGAATTCAGAATCCATTTAATACAAGGAACCGCACCAATTGCCAAAGCACCTTACCGTTTGGCACCCGCAGAAATGCAAGAGCTGAAGAAACAGTTAGATGAATTGTTGGAAAAAGGATTCATACAGCCAAGCTCATCCCCATGGGGAGCACCGATTTTGTTCGTTAAAAAGAAAGACGGATCAATGCGTATGTGTATTGACTATCGTGAATTAAACAAAGTCACGATTAAGAATCAGTATCCATTACCAAGAATCGATGATCTGTTTGATCAATTGCAAGGAGCACGATTTTTTTTTCAAAAATCGATTTAAGGTTAGGATATCATCAATTAAAGGTACAGGTAGAAGACATTCCTAAGACCGCTTTCAGAACAAGGTATGGCCATTATGAATTTACTGTCATGCCATTTGGTTTAACCAATGCCCCAGCTGCATTTATGGACATGATGAACCGAATATGTAAGCCATATTTGGATAAATTCATAATTGTCTTTATAGATGATATTCTTATTTATTCTAAAAGCAAGGAGGAACATGCAGCCCATCTGCACGCACTTCTAAGTTTACTAAGAAAAGAAAAGCTTTATGCTAAGTTTTCGAAATGTGAGTTTTGGTTAGAACAGGTACAATTTCTTGGACATCTAGTCAATCGTGAAGGAATTCATGTAGATCCCACCAAGATCGAAGCGATAACCAAATGGAAAACCCCTGAGTCACCAACTGAGGTTAGAAGTTTCTTAGGATTGGCTGGTTATTATAGAAGATTTATTCGATATTTTTCTAGAATAGCCATTCCCTTAACTAAGTTAACCTGTAAATCCATTAAGTTTGAATGGGGACCAAAACAAGAAGAAGCCTTTAGAATTCTTAAGCAAAGATTAACCCATACATCCATACTAGCGTTACCAGAAGGAACTGAAAATTTTGTAATCTATTGTGACGCTTCTAAACTAGGTTATGGATGTGTATTAATGCAACGTCAAAAGGTTATAGCTTACGCCTCTAGACAACTTAAGAATCATGAAGAGAATTATTCAACCCATGATCTAGAGTTAGGAGCTATAATTTTTGCCCTTAAAATTTGGAGACATTACCTTTACGGTAGTAAGTTTACTATATTCACCGACCATAAGAGTTTAAGGTATGTTTTTTGGCAAAAGGAATTGAATATGAGACAAAGACGCTGGATGGAGATACTTAGTGATTTTTAAGTTGTCTAGATGCATAAGCTATAACCTTTTGACGTTGCATTAATACACATCCATAACCTAGTTTGGAAGCGTCACAATAGATTACAAAATTTTCAGTTCCTTCTGGTAACGCTAGTATGGATGTATGGGTTAATCTTTGCTTAAGAATTCTAAAGGCTTCTTCTTGTTTTGGTCCTCATTCAAACTTAATGGATTTACAGGTTAACTTAGTTAAGGGAATGGCTATTCTAGAAAAATCTCGAATAAATCTTCTATAATAACCAGCCAATCCTAAGAAACTTCTAACCTCAGTTGGTGACTCAGGGGTTTTCCATTTGGTTATTGCTTCGATCTTGGTGGGATCTACATGAATTCCTTCACGATTGACTAGATGTCCAAGAAATTGTACCTGTTCTAACCAAAACTCACATTCCGAAAACTTAGCATAAAGCTTTTCATTTCTTAATAAACTTAAAAGTGCGTGCAAATGCTTTGCATGATCCTCTTTATTCTTAGAGTAAATGAGAATATAATCTATGAAGACAATTATGAATTTATCCAAATATGGCTTACATATTCGGTTCATCATGTCCATAAATGCAGCTGGGGCATTGGTTAAACCAAATGGCATAACAGTAAATTCATAATGACCATACCTTGTTCTGAATGCAGACATGGCATGACAGGAAATATTCACACCTGTTCCAGTAGACCTCGAGGACGAGCTCTAAAACAAGGTGGGGAGGATATAACAACTCTCCTAAATATTTTTCGACACCCTAATATATTTTAAAATACCCCTATATGTCTTAAAATATACCCCGTATGTGAAAACCGAGCCCAAAATATGAAATACCATTAAAAATAAATTAAAAATAAGAAAAATGGGGTTTTCGCGGGGCGCGTAAGCCACCCCTTGAGCTTACGCGGGCCGCGACAGCTATAGGATCAGATCGCACCCGGTGTTGACACGTGTCAAATGCGTGTTGAACCTATACGTATGACCTGGATCACCTACGCCTAGAATCCCCTATTACGCGGGCCGCGTAGGCCTTAGCCTTACCTTACGCGGGCCGCGAGAGACTTGAATTTCAGCCCTATATAAGAGGGCATCGGGCTTTCAGTAAAACTCGTTCATTTAATTTTCTGTATCACGAATTTCTCACATAGTAGGCATAATCTCCGAGTATAATACCCCCTAATTAACGAAGTTCTGCCCCGATGTAAGTATTATAACCCCGGTTACGTATTAGATACTCTGCCCGATCGATCCAGGGTTCCGTAACGACTGTCAGGGTTCTGCCCGACGTAGTCGTTGGAATGTCGTCTCGGGGAAGGGTATAATTAATGTAAATATAAAGGGTTATTACACTAACACGTGTGCATTGTGTAAATTATAGATAATTCCCAGGAAATCCTTACAAAAAACCTAAGACAGCAATGTGAGTAATCTCCTTTTTGTAAATTGTTTTTACAAAACCTTAAATATTTTACAATGTGATTAAGCAGTGATTGAGTATTTGTAATTCTTCAATTACTGCCGGTATGTTGGGGTTTTGTATACAAAATGTGGAACACGTTACCATTGGACAACGAGTTAGCCAATGTGTAATATGACCCACCAGTCAAGATTGACAATACTGAATGAGTAATTGTGTAGAAATAAACAATGTGATTGCTCTCAATATTGTTAAGAATAAAATGTTTCTTGATTAAACTGGGATTCACTCACCAGTATTTCACACTGACAAATATTTTTAAAACGCGTTTCAGGTAGCAAAATGTAAAAACCAATTAGAAGAAAACCAGCTGGAGAGCACTGACGGCTTGGAAAATGTGGCTATAAAAGTTACCTAAAAGACGATGTTTTAAATTCAATAAAATAGGGTTTATCCCTATAAACATGTTGTAATAAGAAACTTGGGTTTTACCCATGTCTTTATTAAATATGGTGGTTTTACACTAATAAACATTTCCTAACTACGGTCCTGATGAAATTTCCGCTGCCAAATTGATAAATAATGATACCACCAAAACTGGTCTCGCGGCCGCCCGTTCACGGGACAGATAGGGGCGGGGGTTGCGACAGTGGATGTGGGTGTTGTAGTAGTGGCAAAGTGGGAGATAGGTGGTTTGCCAATGAATGCCTTTGAAGTGAACCAAGCACCCCTATTTATAGCCTAATCAGAAGCCCGGCCACGTCCCCGTGTCCGCTGGACACGCCCCCATGGCCATTCTCTTTCTCTTCCTTCATTCATTGCTCTTGTCTGCATTAGCCTCCACACGGCCTCGTGTTCGCTGGGCACGGCCCCGTGTGCAAAAGCGTATCTGTACTACCAAGATTTGCTAGATTATGTGAATCTTAGCGTTGACCACGCCCCGTGCTCAGTGAGCACGCCCCCGTGGTGAGTGATAGAAGCTTCTACAGCTTTTTCCTTTCTGCAAACACCTGACCACGCCCCCGTGCTCAGTGGACACGGGGCCGTGGTCAGCATTCTGTTTCTTGTTTTTGCTTGGGGAGATGCTGTCGAGGGGTCGGACATGCCACGTTTATTCCTTTTCTTTGTATTTATGTTAGTTTTTGTTGCATATTTGTTTCTTTTGTTCATTTAAGCTCGTTTGGTCCTGAAAATGCAAAAGGAAGACAAAAGCACACTTTTTCCAACGTTAGTACTAAAAAATTGTTAGTTTTATGTCTCATTTGATGTAATTTATATGTTGCATTTTGCATACATCAACCCTATTAGTTTATTTTTTTTACATATACATATCAGATTTTTTTATAATACGGTGCCTTTCGAAATATCGAGCCCTGGCCGGTGGTCCTCCCCGCCCACCTTCAGGGCCGACCATGGGTGGATGATGGAGTGGTGGTGGTGTTGTGGAGGTTGATGAATTATGATTTAGGTTTTCTTTAGATCTAAGATTATATGGGATTAATTGTGTTTGACTAAAATATCTCTCTCCATTTTTTTAAATCTTTGTCACATGTTCACATACTATTACTTTCTAACAGGGGCGGACCCAAGCTCACCCCAAGGTGGGCGGGCGCACCCCCGGGGAAAAAAAATTTAGTGCTAAATTCCGTCGAAAATCCCGTCCGCACCCTTGGAATTTTTCGTCCGCACCCATTGGAATTTTTCGACCGCACCCTTGAAATTTTTCGTCCGCACCCCTTAGGTAAAAAGTGTTATCAATTTATATTTTAAAGTTTTTTAGTAAACTCTTATTTTAAAAAAAATACTACCTAAATTATATAACTTTTAATACCTAACTAACTAAACCCAAATACCCATACCTTTACACACTTATAATTCCTAACTAGCTAGCCCACCAAGTCTTAGCCCATTAACTAAACACAACAATATTTCAAACTATAATAAAATAATTAAAGCCCAAAACCTTTAGAAATTTTCTCCTGCTCTCTCTCTCTCTCTTGCGTCCCTGCATTGCCAACGAACAACATCACCCAGCGACAACAGTCCAGCAGCCGGCGACCACCGTAATCAGCCACCATACCACCGTCGTTTGACACCAAATCTAACCGGAATCCGAACACGGGTAAGTTTCTTTGTTATTTTGAAGATTTTGGTTGATATTATAGGAGAAAAAGGGTAATAAAGTTGTTAAATAGGTTTGAAATTTTGTGTGTTTTGACGTTGTTTATGGTTGTTTAGATGATTTTTAGGGTGGTTATGTTGTTTATATATTTTTAGGGTGATTACAACTTACGTTATGATTTCTAGGGCTTGAATAGTTGAAAATTAAAATTGAAACATTATGTTATGGAGCGATGAACTTATGTTATATAGAGAAAGAATTGCTTAAGAAATTAGTTTTAGATGATGTTTTGGATAGATTTCAAAAAATGAAAACCCGTAGGGCGTTGACGTTTTAATTATGTTTGTAACAAGGTTTGACATGTTTTTGATGATTATATAATTAGTTTGATGTTCGTTTCTTTTACATGACCCGACCCGATACGAACCGATATTTTTACTTATATACCTAGGGGCCTAAAATTTTTAAAAATGTTCCGCACCCAATGAAAAAATTCCTTAGTCCGCCACTGCTTTCTAACAAAACTAAACATTCTATTTCATCCTCTTCGTAGATAAATAAACTGAAGAGTGAATTTCAAGAATTGTCCTTTATCTTTATACCTATTTTCAGACATTGTCCTTTATGTTCAAAATTGACGAGTTTTGTACTTTATGTTTTCAAATCATACACGTTTTGTCCTTTAAGCCAAACTCAGTTAATTTTTTCTGTTAAATCTGATCACTCAAGGGCAATTTGGTCTTTTTACCAATTACTTTAAAAATAAGTTAATAATTAAAACAAATTTAAAAAATAATATAATATATAATATAATAGGTGTGTATATATTTATATATAAAGAAACAGCCCCTATCTCTCTAGCGCTCTCTCTCTACCTCTCGTCAGCCACCACCAACAACCACTTCCGGCCACCACTGCACAACCAACAACCACCTCTGGCCACAACCCTCAACCACCTCCGGCCACAACCCTCAACCACCTCCGGCCATCACTACACCGTTGTGAAACCCCATAGCCATCAATGATGCTGACAAAAACAAAAGTGATTTAAAATTAAACATCATCAACTAAAACCGACAATGATACTTGATTAAACCGGCAATGATACTTGATTAAACCGATAGTGAAGTAAAAACATTTATGCAGCTGTAAGTGATTTAAAATTAAACAAAAAAAAAAGTATCCCCAAAAGCTGCAAGTGATTTAAAATAAATGATACTTGATTATTATAGTCATAACTCACTTTAATTGGCCTAACTGGTAATTGACAAAAACAAAAGAATCCTAAAAACCTGAGCTTTCAATAACCATCATCAACAGAAATGACAATTTTTGACATTAAATTGGCAAAGTTTCTCCATTTCATTTGTAACCGGCCTGCAACATAACCACAACCACCTACAACACAACCATCGCTACACCGTCGTGAAACCCCACTGATTGATACTTTGAATGGCGAAACCCTAAATTGTCGTGAAACCCTAACTGTTGCCCGGTTTTGCGTCTATAATCGTCTAAACTTTGAACGATTCACCCTCGTTACTTGTAGCCGCTGTGATTTGGTCTGAAAACCCCTAATCGACGTCTCACCACCATCGAATGGGTGGTGGTTGGAGTGTTGCGGTGGGTGGAGGGTTGTTTGGCAGGTGGAGAACAGTGGGTGGTGGTTGTACTCGATAGGGTGGTGGTGTGGGGTGGATGGTAGTGGTGGTGGTGGTGTAGGGTGGATAACGGTGGTGGTGAGAGAGAGAGGTGTGGTGTGAGAGAGACATGTGAGAAATATGAAAGATGGACAGATAGTATCAGAGAGAGAGCACTTTATTTACTGAAACTTTTTTTAAAGTTTTTTTATTTTTTAAAAAGGTTAGTTATTTATATTAACTACACAATTAGTCTCTTTAAATATGAATTGACAAAAATGCACTCATGTACTTTGCACATGACCAAATTTAACTGAAAAAACTAACTGGGTTAGGCCTAAAGGACAAAACATGTATGATTTGAAATCATAAAGTACAAAACTCGTCAATTTTAAACATAAAGGACAGCGCCTGAAAATTGTTATAAATATAAAGGACAATCCTTGAAATTCACTCTAAACTGAACATAATAAGATGAAAAAAATATAAATAGGTAAATTAATAAATAAGTGATATGATTGTTAGGTTTGAAATAACACCTTAAAGAAAATCACATGCAATTTTTTTAATTTATAAAATAATGGGAATAAAATATTAAAATATAAAGGCGTGTGAATTGCGTCACGTTTTGTTTTTCTGTATTTTCGATGAAACAAAAGTTATACTCAATAAAATATATAATATCTTATTGAAACAAAATTAGCCATTAATAAGTATATTTGTAGCCTCATAGATTCTTCCTAAAAGTCAAGCATTACATGACAAATATTGTTGAAGTGGTCCCCGTGTTGATGACGCGTTGTCACCGGATACAACCGGTAAATGGCAACAGATTATGGAAACCGACACTAATCAAATCCAAATTATCAAATGGGGTGTTGTAATGAACATTCCATGTCAGTGCTATGTCATCCACCTCTAATTCATTATTCAAAACCAATACCTTAAGGGTCGTTTGGTTCGTAGGATTTCAATGGAATTTAAGTGAAATTTGAATTCCATCTCTTAATATGTTTGATTCACAAAATTTGATAGAATTAGAATCTTAATTTCAATCTTCATGATGTGTTTGGTTGAAATGAAATTGCAATTGGAATTAGACATAAATTCCTTCAAATTCCTTTAACTAAAGGAATTAAAAATCCTTCCTTTATGTGAAGGAATTAAAGGAAATTTATTGAAAACTTCGACCGTATCGACCACCGTTTCAACCCGTACCGTTTCGTTCCGAACCGTTTCGACCCGTACCGTTTCGAAGCGAACAGTTTCGACGAGAACAGTTTCGACCCGAACTGGTGGTTGTGGGTGCCGGGGTGATGAATTTCATTTCATTTGACAACCAAACACAACAAAAATGGAATTGAGATTCCAATTCCAACAATTTCCAATTCCAATTGAAATGTTTAAATTCCAAATACAATTCCTTCAAATTCTAATTCCTATACAAATTCTAATTCCAAATCATTCCGTGAACCAAACGCCCACTAAGGGTGTGGTCATCAGGGGCGGCTTTGATGATGTGCGGGGAGGACCTCCGCACAAGGCCCGTGATTTCGAGGGGCACGCGATTTTAAAAAAAATCTGATATTTATGTGTTATTTTTTTAAAATAGTAAACACATACCAATTCCAATATAGCCAATACATATCATATTTTATGGTTTAGAATTTAGCTCACTTGGCATTAGGTTTATTGAGTCCCATACTAGTTGGATTTTTTTTTTTTTTTGATAATAATAAAACATTACGGAAGGACACATTTTTTCAAGCACAAACAGGGTACGTGAATTCTCAGAGACGCCTCTGGTAGCCATGACCCAAATCACTATCCCCTTATTTATTTTAATTTATCTTTGTCTAAAGAAAAATGAAATGATTTTCTTGAAAATGGAAAGGAGGACCATGTTTCATCATCATCATCATCATACTCAGTTAATCCCACCAATAGCAAAACAAATGCAGGGTCTGAGGAGGGTAAGATGTAGACAGCCTTACCTCTACCCCGTAGGAATAGAGAGGCTGCTTCCAGTGAGACCCCCGGCTCGATAGTGGATCATATAAGAGGGTGGTGTAGCCTTCCGTTCATGTTCCTACGTGACGAATCATGTCCCAACCATAACCCTCACACTCTTTAGCTAGTGAACATAAAGATAAGTTATATTAATGTCCACAATTTCAACAATACACGGGTTTTATTATTTAAAAGATTGGACTAAAATAATGAAATATTCAGATCTCGGTCCTAAATTGGATTTGCGATTTTTAAATCGAATTATTTTTATTCAACGGTAAATTATTTTTAAACATTCTTTAGACAAAATATATATTATCATTATTTTTACGTGGGAAAAATTGGTGAAAACTAAAGTATTTTTACCAACTGTCCATGTGTATTTTCTTAAACTTTAAACAAATATATTTATATAATACCATGATTAAAATAAGTACAATTTTGTGAGTTTGTGTTGTATGACATGATGACTTTAAAATAACCAAACAACGTCCAAATTAAAGTTAACTTTATGAGATATCGATGCTCAAAGTTGATATTAGAATATGTGTGTGTGAACACTCTTTCCTCTATTTCAAAGAACCCCACTTAAGTGGATTCGCAAAAGGGTGGGAAGCACCCATGACCCCTTAACTCACACACACGCACGTGGCGTGGCTGCATGGGCGCAATGTGGCACTTTAGCCGAAGGAGCCAATAATATAGGCGCCGAAACAAAAACAACTGGGAAGAAGTGGTAGAGATCATTGTGGAGCTATAGTTGAAACAGATAAAAGTACAATAGTATTCTTAGGTGAAGCAACATGACCTGTTGCATTCAACAACGGTACTTTGATTGAAGAATTCCCACATTAGCACGCTTAACTTTGGAGTTTTCCTCTTAACACAATGCCACACTGACATTTATTGTTTGTTCATTCTCGTATTTTCAAATGCTGGTTTGAATCCTACACTTTTGATTTTGTTTATGTAATAATACATGTATTGTACATACATTTATCTAATTTCAAATGGTATTGTATTCTGACTTTTTCGTAAATATGAAAAAGTATGTATTTATGTATATTCATAAGAAAAAGTAGTCATAATTGCTACAAAAAATTACATCGTTCATAATCGGAAAACAACACCATAAAGCTTGAGGTGTTATACCGGGCTTAAAAACTTTAGTAAACTAATGTACTATGTACCAAAACTATGGTTGAAACAACTTAACAAGTATACGACCTAGTTAACTGGCATTGTAGTAGTAACATAACAAATACAAGATTCGGATAACGTATCCATAATGATAATGTCAGTTTAAGCGAAACTCTTACTTATATTCAAGGTTGGAGAACTCGCTAGTCGCTAGCGGGTCGGTGAGGTAGGGACTAGCGACTACTCGGGATTACTCGGGATTAATCGGGATTAATCGGATCGGACTTTTTATGTATAATTTTAAGTTTTTATACATATATACATATATTTTTATACGTAATTTTTTTAAGTGGACAAGTTTTGACCGGAATCTGGGAGGTTTTGGCCGGAATATGTGTTTTTTTTTTCCGATTTTTTCTGATTTTTTCTGATTTTTTCCGATTTTTTTTTATTTTTCCCGATTTTTTCCGATTTTTCCCAACCGACTAGTCGCGATTAGGGCCGACTAGGGCCGACTAGCGATTTTTTCACTGATTAGTGAAAAATTACTCTGTAGAGGTCCGACTAGCGACTAGTCGCCGATTAATCGCCGACTAGTCGCGATTTTTGCAACACTGCTTATATTCTATTATCAGGAGGAAGATAGTTTTGGTTTTAAAACAAAAATTAAACTAACTAGGAATGAAGAGTAAATATAAACAAAGTAACCAAGTTAGCGTAATGTTACGGGCCAAATATTTGAAGGTCGCAATGTTATGGGTTGTGCTTGAATGCTTGGGTTACTGGCTAGTCTGGGACTTTATCGAGGGACGAAGTCAGTGTCAATGAAGAGGTGTACGTGCCTAGTCGTATCTACAACGAACGCACCATTGGTCGAGAGCTGGCGCCGCTCTCCTGATGAGTCCAAGGCAGGACGAAACCAGTGACTCGCACAAAAAAACGGGATGGATTGGCTTGTCCTAGGGATTTGGGACACCACTCGGGTCGAAAACTAACCCCATGACAATAAGCTAATGAAATCTACTTAAACTGCTTACCCAAAAACGATGGTATTGGATGAACACAAGATATATAGTTAGACAAAAGATCAAATACAATAAGGTTATCGTACAAAACATACAAATGGCGCGAAAAGGTAAAAAAGAGCGGTGACATTTTCGTAATTATTCTATTCGTGGAGTAATTATGTTGATGAACTTATAGAATAATAATGATACACTTGTAGAGTAACTTTTAACTTTATGTTTTTGATGAACTTGTAGTGAAAATGTCTTTGTTATTTTTTTTTATGAACTGGCAGAGTAATTATGATGCACTTGTAGAGTACTTTTGAATTGTATGCTGTTTGATAAACTTGTAGAGTAATTGTGTATGTTATGTTATTTTGATGAACTAGTAGAGTAATTATGATACACTTGTAAAATAATTGTGATAATTACACTAGGAATAGAATAATTACGAAAATGTCACTATATTTTTTTTACTTTTTCATGTCATTCGTACGTTTTGTACGATATCTCTATTTGTATAGGATTTTTACTCTAGTTAGCTATTATTATTATAGAAAATTTGTCTGCAGTAGTCCTGTAAAGCTTTAAGTACTAAACAGTGGCGGATCTAAAAACTTTTTTCATTGGGTTCCTTTTGGTAGATTCTCACTATTCTTTTTCAAATCATACGAGATTCTCACTAATTTTTCTCATTTTTTTAAAACCGAATGGGTTCATGGGAACCCACAAAAGTGGCCTAGATCCGGCCCTGGTACTAAAGGGTTTGCTTGAAGTTATCAAGGACTAATCACAATAAGTTAATCAATAAAACATTCTATTGAGTATTATGGTTTAATCTATAACCTCACTATCACAAGTTAATCAATTTTGTCAGGTGTTATTCGTTTCCACATTTGCATGCACATTTATGTTACATGAGGACCACGGTTCATAATCCTATCACCATTTCTAATGTCAAATCATGATCACTTATAAGTTACTTAATCATGAATAAACTATCAATGATAGTTCTCACATGCATTATTAACCTGTCACAAGAATTGATGATTACAACAAACAACACACAGATAAATGATTAAACACAAATATTCCACCACAAAGGAGTATTTTCCACATCTGGCGTAATACTAGAAACGTAATTTAATCATCTGTAATGGTTAATGCTCTTCTAAGGAGTATTTTCCACAACATTAGTATTATAAGCCCCTTCAAAAATTACGTAATGGTTAAATTCTATTAATAAGCTTTCAATCATTACTTTCCAATTTTTTCCACATCTGGCGTAATACTAGAAACGTCTCTCTTTTCATGCACCTAGCTATAACGCCAAGGGGGCGATGTTAGAGACGTTGTCAAGCCCCTTCACGCCCCTATAGTGACCATTACACATGGTTTTAATGATCAATCAAACGTATCCATCCCTTTACTAGGGATCACTGCGTCTAGTTATATATGAAGGCACTTAGCCTACAAACACATATAGAAATGAAAACAATAATGAAATGAAACTATACGTGGTTCCACTATGAAACATTGAGATCTAATTAAAGACTGAAGAGCGTATAGTCCGAATTTCTATTGTCCTTGTGTTATATATTCTTAAACTTGGATCACCTTGAAACATTCCTCTTGAACATCTGAAAGACTGAAACCACTCTCCCATGGTGGCAAGAATGGACAAAACATGTTATGCTAGACATAATTTTCGGTTTAAATAAAGTTGGGCCATAATTTCTCATAAGAAAACCAAATGGTTGTAAAGATTAGGGTTATTGGATTTTAATAATCCTAATTTTCACATGTTGACCGATCTTAATCTCAACTTTAAAATTCCCTCCAACAATCCCAACTTGTAAGAATTTTGCCCCCACTAATCCTTTTATAACATATAAGAATTTGGCTCCCTCAATAGATTCAAGTGCACTTGTAGCCTCCTTAATTGAATTAAGAGCAGATGCAGTTTGAAAAAGATTGATGAGGGCCAAATTCTTAATTTGAATCAAGTGCGAATATGATAAATCTTTATAGTTTTAGCTCCTTTTTAGTACATTTCAATGTAATTGAAACTATAACACATATAATATCAAAATTAAGAATTTTACATAAAAAGACATATAAAACCAAACGATATCCTATTATTGTAATAGTATTATACCAACCTTACCGGCGTTATGTTACCATCATGTCACAAATAAAATAAGACAATATGAAGAAATTTCGACGTAATGGAAGGAAATCAATGCATTTACTCAATTAAAAAAAAGTATAATCAATCCCATTTTTTAATATTTTTTCAAACAAATGGCTAAAAATATTATAAAAAAAGTAAAATAAATATTTCCTTGAAAATAAAAAAATAGTTTTCATAGATAATATCGCTTTTGTACTATTGTTGTCTTCATCTGCGTGTGAATACAAATAAATTGGAACAATCTATGCCTTCCTTACCTCCTCCCACTTCCTCTTCTCTCTCCTCTCTCTCTCTCTCTCTCTCTCTCTCTCTCTCTCTCTCTCTCTCTCATGGCGTTCCACGATAACATCTCTCACGAGATGGCTCTTCAACACTACACCGATCAACAACAGCAGTTGACCTCAAACGTCGACGTTTTCATGCCGTCCGACCACCACACCCTGGGCCAGTCGTCTTCTTCTCCAGAAGCCGCCGGTCCCAAAACCTCTCAGTCTCCTCCAACATGGCTAAACAGCGCAATTCTCCGCCAACACAACCACCACCACCACTACCCCGGCGGCAGCTTCCTCCACCTTCAAACCACAAATTCCGATTCTTCCAACTCCAACAACCACTGGCTGCAGTCTCCGAGGCCTAACCGCGAACAGATGTTTGTTTCGGATGATAACAATGATATGAAATTGAGAGATGGTAATGGAAATGAAGGAGACTGGGAGTTTGCCAAGTGTAAGGCGGATATATTGGCGCATCCGATGTATGATCAGTTGTTATCCGCGCATGTTTCCTGTTTGCGAATTGCGACTCCAGTGGATCAGTTGCCCAGGATTGATGCGCAGCTGGCTCAGTCTCAGCAGGTTATTGATAAGTACTCTGTTTTCGGTAATCATACTCAGCCTCTTGATGATAAAGACCTCAATCAGTTTATGGTAACTCTTTTCACCTTTCTATATATTGATTCAGAATCAGATTATATATAATATATCTGTTAGTTGTTTGTTGTTATGTAATTGTGCTTATATTATTAAACTAAGGTCAATGGAATTCTACCTTTCTCATCTAGGGATTGAGAAATTCCGTATCGAATAGATGTTCGGTTTTGAATTTAGTTTAAATTAAAATCGGTAACTGTCTATATGATACCGTCATACCGGTTTGTGACTTATAATGGTATATACGGTACGGTATTCGATTTTGGTTTTAGCTAAATTTTGGTATCGTCGGCCGGTGAGGTGCGGACTAGCGACTACTCGGGATTAATCGGATCGGGTTTTTTATATGTAATTTTCAGTTTTATGTATACATATACTAGGTAAATATTTTAAGTAGCTAGGTTTTAACTCTTACTCAACTCATTTTTTTTAAGTATATAAGATTAATTGTTGGAATTCGCATGGTTTAGCTGGAAACTGGCCAGAATTTAGAGGTTTTGGTCGGAACATACAGGTTTTTTGCCGGAATCTGCCGGAATCGCCGATTTTTGGTCGACCGACTAGGTCCGACGTGGCCCGACTAGCGATTAATAAACTAATTAACGAAAAATTATTTAGTCAACTAGCGATTAATCGCCGACTAGTCGCGATTTTTACAAGACTGATTAGTACTAATCTCACTAGCGATTAATCAACTAATTAACGAAAAATTATTTAGTCGACTAGCGATTAATCGCCGAATAGTCACGATTTTTACAAGAATGATTAGTACTAATCTCATCTCTATTCCAATTGCAATTTTTGATCTAGAGATTGTAGATATAGCTGCATGTCTACAGAAAGTTGTATGTATGATGTATTTGTGTTAAAAATGTAACAGTGCTGTTAGAAAAATACAATTTGATATATAGAGTAAAAGGGCAGTGGTACTTTCTGGATTGCTTTTACTAAAGTGAAAGAAAATTGATTGTTTGTTTGTTTATTTATGAAATGGTAGAAGCATACTTCCCAATGCTTCTGTTGTTTCTTGTGACCTGCCTGCCTTCAGAAGATATTTATTCCCCTAGGTATATGTAGTGTGTGTTTTGGAGACATATAGAATGACCTGTTGGGAGACTATTTGTTGGTTCCTCAATTGAATTAATTAATTAATAATTAATAGAGATGATTTATTTTTTTATGTGAATCAGAATGTTCCAACTCCTGTAGAATTATAATGAAATCCTTACAAGTGTTTTCAGAATCTGTTTCCATTATGGTCTATTTTACATGCTCTGGGGATATTGTTCCAATAAATTGGAAAGTTTTTGGAGGTATCATCATAACAAAATATGGGCTTTGAAGCACCTCAAGATATTTTCTTTACTGAACATTTATTATATGCCACCAAACCCTAACCTTTTAATTTCGGTCTCACTATTCTCACACCCCTAAAATCTTATTTTCGCACCCCTACATGTATATGTCCCATATAGAGTTACAGGGGCCGTATAACTGATTGTTGCACACAAAAAAATGTCAGGGAATGTTTTTTGTCCATGTATACGGACCGTATAACACTATACGACCCGTATAGAATGTTATACGACCCGTATAGAATGTTATACAGGCTAATATTTTCTCTATGTATAAACATTATACGAGCCATATAACATTATACGGCCAAATATTTGTCATGTTGAATTATTCTATACGGGCCGTATAACATTATACGACTCGTATAAAGTGTGTGAAATTAAGATTTTAGGGTGTGGAATTATTAGGACCCTTTAATTTAATTGAGATCTAGATTTCTTCTGACTCATAATATCAACATTGATGAGTGGAATGAGCAATATGTACCTATTTACCCATTTTTGTTATGTTCTATTCTGCCCCAGACAACAATTATATTTTAAAAATTCTCCCAACAATCTGATTACATGCCCAATTGCCTATGCTATAAATGCTTATTCTTTAGTACCCTCTCTCTCTCTCTCTCTCTATGTATATATAAATATTATATCTATTGTATAAATATATATATATATATATTTGGTAAAATCTGTTTAAAATAGACTGATCATTCATTCAAATCATGAAAATTGCTCTTTACAAGTTTCCTCTTGATTAAATCTGATAACAGAAGATAATCATTAGTTGCTCCAAAAGAGTATAAGTTTGTTGGGGTAAAGGGTTCTGTTGCTTTAAGGATTGACATTAGGTTTGTTGTGAATCTTTTTCTTCATTTAGTGGGCTAAAGTGGCCCATGGGGGCAATGAGGGTCTAATTGTTAACACTTTTACTCAGGGTACTTGCTCTATATGATATGCATATGTTTCACTAAATACTTTTGATTGATGTGATACTATTATTCCAAAGGTGTAATTATTTGTGGAGTCCCCTCCAAGCTAGTTTTATATATTTTTTGTTTCACCTTTCCTCTTGTTTGGGAATGCCTGTCTCTCTCTTGTAAATCATCTTTTGCCTATAACTTGATTTCTAGAATCTTTGATCTCATCACACTATATCTTATCTTTTTTTAACGGCGAAACTTCTATTAAAAAATAGAACCGGGCCAGCAAGCAACTGGAACCCGAAATTACAATATTACATCACTGATATTAAACTCACACCATCTATCCCAATTAAGATTACCATATTTTGATCTACTCGTAATCCAAAAAAACGCGTTTTCTTTGATAAGATCCGTTGCCTGGTTAAAGTTAATCTAAAGATTATTGAACGTCTTCTCCTCCCTCTCCTTCCAAATATCCTATCGTATGCTTTTACTTTTATTATTTTTGTCATTTTTTTATAATTTACTTTTTTCTGTTAGGCACACTATGTTGTACTTCTGTCTTCATTTAAAGAACAATTGCAGCAACATGTTCGTGTCCATGCAATGGAAGCAGTCATGGCTTGCTGGGAGCTAGAACAATCTTTACAAAGTTTAACAGGTAATCCCACTTATTTCATTATCTTTCTTGAATTTAAAAAAAAAAAAAAAAAACTGATTACGAATTGTCTACATATTTTTGTTCAATGTATGTTGTGTATAAACAGGTGTAGCACCTGGTGAGGGTACAGGCGCAACAATGTCTGACGACGATGAAGAACAAGTAGAGAGTGATGCTAACATGTTTGATGGAGGTTTAGATGTTTCAGACAGCATGGGGTTTGGTCTTCCAACTGAAAGCGAACGTTCTTTAATGGAACGTGTTAGGCAGGAACTCAAGCATGAGCTAAAGCAGGTAAACTTATGAGTTGGTCTATCTGAATTTATTTTTGGTGACCATGAGAACCCGTTTGATAAAATTCACGGCTCCCACTGCTAGCTAGCTAACCAGTGGGACCAAGTAAAGCGACATGTTGGAGAATCAGGCGATTACCACTGCATCACCCCTTGAAAGTGTGGTCTATCTAATTTGTTGTTTAGTAGATCTAACTGAATGATTCTTTTATTATATATTAATAAGGGGTATAAGGAGAAAATTGTGGATATCAGAGAGGAAATTCTACGTAAACGAAGAGCTGGAAAACTACCCGGAGATACCACCTCCCTCCTCAAAGCCTGGTGGCAATCCCATTCCAAGTGGCCTTACCCTACGGTAAGCATCATAGTAATCGTCTTCTGGCTTGCTTATGATTGACCATCAAAAGTCAAAGCTTAAATGTATGTTGACTTCATCAGGAGGAAGACAAAGCAAGATTGGTACAAGAAACCGGATTACAACTAAAGCAGATTAACAACTGGTTCATCAACCAAAGAAAAAGGAACTGGCACAGTAATCCGTCATCCTCAACCTCCGCCAAGAGCAAACGCAAGAGGTGAGCCACTACCCCCACCCCCACCACCACACACAAGCACAACCGCACACAATTACAATGTAAGAAACCTAATCCTTTCCTGTTAAAAGTAGTGCTAGGTGAAACGGCCAAGGAACACTTTGTGTCTATCTGACACAAGAAAACACGTCACATGATCATTTCAACTCTAGACAAAATGCGGTTATGCTGTAAGAGTGAAGTGAAATATATTGATGTTAGTATGCAAGTAAACGAGGCAGGTCTTGACCAAATGATTCAAAGCTTCAGTGACTTGTTCTTGAAGGTATGCAGATACTTAGAACAACTATCAGCACTTGTATTCTATTTTGAAATTTAGTAATTTAAAAGGCTTTTCATTGGGTTGGGTAGGGTGGCTTAGAACTGTTACAGTTTTTTGTATGTATAGCAAACCACATGGTCTTAGTTGATTATACTATCAAGCTGGCCAACATGATGTGTTTGTGTATTGATATTTGCAAGACTTTGCTTAAACGGATCAAATCTTGGGACCCTCTCGGTAGCCACCCTTTTTCGGGATCTCTATAAAACCGACATCCTAGCTGTCACGCCTAAGATCGGCTCAACCTTTTCCAGGGCTTAAAGCGAATCCTAATTTTTTTTGAACGGCCTATACACTCAGGGGCAGATCTAGGCCATTTTTGTGGGTTCCCAGGAACCCATTCAGTTTAGAAAAAATGGGAAAAATTAGTAAGAACCTCGTATGATTTGGAAAAAAAATAGTAAGAATTAGTGAGAATCTACAAAAAAGAACCCAGTAAAAAAAGTTCTTAGATCCGCCACTGTATACACTAATTCAGCAGGAGGAAACCCAATAAATCTGTGAAAACCCCCCTTGTGGGAATCAAACCCAAGGCCTAATAGTCCCTAAGTCTTACCCCACCCCCAAGATGTCACTAGGCTATAACGCCATGGGCAACGAATCCCAAAATTGAGGCCTTTTTTGTAATAGAAGTTGTTATTTGCTTAGGTCTTGATAACTTACAATCATTACTAGATTTAACATAAGCATCTCCATATCATTACTGGATTTAACATTAGCATAAATTGCAAACAAACCCCTCGCATTGGAATCACCATAATTTGTATTGACAAATTATTGAGAAATATTAATACATGTGAAATCAAGAAAAAAATCACACAAATGCAACAATTCAACTGAATATTTGGAAAAATCTTGGGTTCTTGACCAAAAATCTAGTACATGGTTACATGCTAATAGATGTATGTGTGCGTGTGCGTCTGCACGCGTGCGTGCATGCCTGTTTAAATTCTAATTTTAAGAAAGAACATGTTTATCAAGCTCATTGAATCCAACAAACGAAGCTAAACACCAAATTTAGGATAAGCTTAAACAATCACAAGTTATCACTATGAGCATATCACATGCTTCAAAGGGGTACCAATTGACTTCCAAAGTCATGATTTTCAAGGAAAAAGTATTAGCTGAATTATAGTCAATATGGAGTTTCACCATATAACTTTAATCTGTACATTTCTCTACCACAAACAAATCTAGGATGGTTCCAAGTAAAATATACTATAACTTAATTGAAACATGAAACATTGATATAAATTCTATATTTTGAGATATCTAAGAAGGTAATTTTGTGATATTATTATTTCTGATCAAGAAATACAACAGTTAACTTAATTGTATATCTTTGTAAATCAATGAATGATGGCTGTAAATTTGAAGGATTTGTGACACTCCTAATACACATATTGAAGAACTGAAACCAAATATCATGACAGAACCCTACCCCGAAAAAATCTTTTAGGACATTAAAATTTTAGAGATTAAAGCAATAATTTTCTTCTTTCTTTCTTTCGTTTTTCGTTTTTTTTTTTTTTTTGTTTTTGTTTTTGTTTTTGTTTTTGTTTTTTGTTTGTGAAATAGTAGAGACGCCCTTGAAGTGTTAGGGTGATAATATCGTCCGACATTTTATTATAATTTAAGATAGTGAACAAACACTAAACACTAAAAATGTGAATCGGCGGACATTTTTTTCAAAAAGGCAAAGTTTAAAAACTATTAAAGTTTATGATTATAACATGTCACACCCACTATAAAATAAATATATTTTCACTTACATCCTCAAAGTTCTTGGTTTGAATCTTAAACCTACATATTAAAATATGGCAATATCAATCTTTTCTTGTCACACATCATGCACTACCATTTTGAAATTTTAATTGTCATTATTTATTTATATTTTAAATTTTAGTTTTCTAAAATACCCACTCTTTTATCTTCACTTAATTTGAATTCTATTTATCTATACTATATAACTACAATATTAAATGTATTTATAAATTTGGACGTACATGATTTGAGTCTAATTTTATATTTAAAATTATGAATTAAGTTAGCATTATAGAATTTACGTATACTTCATTAATCAAGTTTTTTAAGAGAGAATCAATACTAATCAAAGCTAATTATAATTTCGTTCATAATCGTCGGGTCAAGTTTAGCCAAATATGGACTTTTATCATATATATATATATATAATTAATTTGTAAAGCTTCAAGAAGAATCGAGTACATCTGTTAATTTTTTAAAGATGCAATTTTTTTATTATGTTTTATATAAAATTAGATTTATTTATGTAATACATGTGGTTTTTAAACACATAACTTTTTTATTATTAACTATACAAATTTTAAAGACATATTTTTTTATTATTTACTATACAAAAATACATTTATTCGGGTTTTTAAAAGATACAACTTTTCATTATTTAGTATATAAAATTAAATTATTCAACATGTGCAATATACGAGGTTTTTTTAAGATGCAACTTTTTTTTATTATTTAGTATACAAAATTAAATTTATTCAACACACGAGGTTTTTTTTAAAGATATAACCGTTTTATTATTTGGTATATAAATGACATTTATTAAATCCGTGCAGTACACTAGGTTTTTAAAGATATAACTTTTTAATAATTTAATATATAAAATTACATTTGTTCAACCCGTATAATAAACAAGGTTTTAAAAGATATATTATTTTATTGTTTAGTAATATAATAACTTTTATTCAACCCATGTAATGTACGGTATTCTAACCTAGTTATTATCATAACATAAAATTAAAGTGAATCTATACTTTAACGCAATTATTGGGGAAAGCTTTATGTTTAATTGGATTCCGACCTTAAAGATAAAATCGATTGGGACCATGATGCACTACAAAAAGAATTACAAGCACCAATTATTTTTTACCAACGACACAACGATGTGTCAACAATGTGTTGCATGCTGAGCATTAAAAAAAAAGTAATAATTTCAATTTTACTTGGAGGGATTAGGATCAAATACAAAGGATTCTAATTGTAAGAAGTGTAAGAAGGATTTATAAAGTGACAAGTGTCCAATAACCTAAAAAAACTCACTACACAAAAAAAAAAAACAAAAAAAAAAAACTTAAACATCCACCACCACCAAAAACCGAAACCACCCCCATCACCCACAAAAAAAAAAAAAAAAAAATAATAATAATAATAATTTGCCAACTGGGTGGGGGTTTAGGTTTTGGGGTGGTGGTGGGGGTGGGTGTTTAGTTTTTTTTTAGAATTTTTTTAGGTTTTTCGGGGTGAGGGGTTAGGTTTTGTTTTGGGTTTTTGGGGGGTTTTTTTTTGTGAGCTATAGTTTTTTTTTCTTTTTCTTTGCCGCGGAGGGGGGGAGGGGGTTAGTTTTTTTTTTTTAGGTTTTTGGGGTATGGGGTGGGGGGGGGGGGGGGTTAGGTTTTTGGGTGGTGGTGGGGTGGGGTGGGGGTGGGTGTTTAGGTTTTAGATGGTGATGTAATGGGTTTAATTTTAGGTTATTGGATACTTGTCACTCTATAAATCCTTCTTACACTTCTTACAATTAAAAGCATTTGTAGAATAACTTGACCCTATATTCTATATCCTATGAAACCAAATTCACAATTCAAATTCGACAATGATCAACAAACAAAGAAGAAAAAAAGACGGAGATGGACAAAAAGAGGGCACGTTATGCACGTGCTAAAAATGGTGAACTAAGACGATGGTGGTTGATGTAGATCGAGGTCAATAGTGCATCGACTATGCTAGTTATTGTCAAACCAAACAAACTCAAAATCTTTTTTTATGCTTGGAAACAAAGCATAGTTTGAGTAGGCAACCATCGTGGTGCAACCGTGCTAATTTTGCCATATATCCAAATCATTTTATTGCTTTTTTTTAATTACCCATTTCTAAAAAGTATAGATTTCATACTATTGCTTTTTTTAAAATACCCATTTCTAAAAAGTATAGATTTCATATAATTCTGTAATCATCTTAACTCTAAACACATCTCATAGTTTTGATCCAAGATCGTTGATATCAAGAGAATAAGTGAGCTAGTGTGAGTTTATTGTATTATTCTTCAACACTCATTTACAATTTTAGAGAGTATATTTGTAGTGTTGACCCCCACAAAAATTAGGGATAAGCGACAAGGTGATCTCTACCAAGTGTTTAAATAATTGTTTTTTGGTGCTCTATATAAAGGTGACAGCATCATATACAAACTTTATTTTATGTAAAAACAGTAAAAGCCATTCACAATATATCACGTGTCATCCCTTTAATTTATGTATAAAGGACTTTTCTTTATTTTAAAGTTGGTTTCTAAAAATTCATTAAATTATGGAAGCAGTTTCAAATTCATGTGCTGGTTATACAAATTCATGTGTTGTCTGTATATGTGCTGGTTATGATTATATGCGTATGTGTTGGTTATAAAATTCATGTATTACTTACTTGGGTGGGGTTCGGCTACAAAGTCCATTTTTTTTCTACAAAGTGTACAAAGTCATATAACACCACAATTCCAGCCATAAAATACACTCAAAACCCACAAATAACAGAGTGAAGATCACTAAAACACAATATCCAAACCCTAACAATCCATAAAAGCTTCAAACACACCATCCTAGAACTATGAATATAAAACACAACAGGATAATCAACTTATCATCTAAAACACAACACAAAACCCACAAATATGTCGTTTAGTAATCTTCACTTTGTTATTGGGGGGGGGGGGGGGGGGGGATTGAGTATGTTTTATGGTTAACATTATGGTGTTTTATAACTTTTTACACTTTGTAGAAAAAATGGACTTTGTAACTAATCCCCACCCTTACTTATATAAATTATGTGTTGGTTATAATCATGTACGTATGTGCTAGTTATAATTATATAGGTATGTGCCGATTATAGAAAATTATGTGTTGCTTATATATGCGTGGGTTATACTTATTAGCAAAATTATGAAACACTATTTTGCAACTTAAAAAAAAAATCATTTTTTAAGGTATAACAATATTATACTCATATTAAAGATAAAAAAATGGTTGATTTTATGGTATGTTTTTTTTAACAAAATACTAAAGTATATAAAAGTTATTTAACTTATAAAGAATGAGTGGAATTAGTAATTAATGGACATGATGAGAAAATAACTAAAACACCCTTAAAATCTCATTAAATAGTATAGTCATTATTAGTAACTAGCATGACGCCTACGTGATGCGGTAGAAGCGACACATCGCATAGCGAAACTCGTTTTTCGTAGTTTTCTTATTCATATAATATTTATTGTAACATCATTGTGATAGATATACATTAAAAGCGAAGTAATCGGGTAATCCATTTCCTTGTGTTCGGTTGGTTCGGTTATTAACCTCAACCGAAGCCGAAAATAAAGTTATCGGTTAGTCTATTTTATTAACCAATTGGTTTTCGATTAACCACTTTAGTTTAATTGGTTAGATTAATGGTTTTTGGTTTGGTTCATTTAATTTCAATTAATAGCAAAAACAAAATTTAGACTAAAACTTTTACTTAGAAATATATGAAATTAGGGTATAAATACATGAAATGAAAGTATAAATATATGAAATGGAGATATAAAATATAAAGAGTAAACTGCCATTTTCGTCCTTGAGGTTTGATCACTTTTGCCACTTTAGTCCAAATTTGAAATATTTTGCATCTGGGTCCCTGTGGTTTCACTTTTTGTAACAACCCGACTTTTCGGATCGTTACCAGTTTGCTTTCACTTCGATTTGTAATGTCTTGTACTCTGGGATTCGATATAAATAAAGGGTTATGTTATACTAAATACATTTTCATCACAATGCATCGCTATACGCTTAAACGCTTTATATTCTCAACCGCTTACGCAACACAAATTACAGAGAATTATGCTATTTAAATTGCCGTGTTTGTTTGTTTGGTTATCATACGCCTCCGCATACGCTTATCACGACTAACACGCTAAATCGCAAACGTTGTTATTAGTATTAGTAATGTAATAACGTGTGTTCTTATACGTCTTACTTGTGTATGCTTATTATGTGTATTGCTACTCGCAAACGCTATCGCAACGCAAACTCAACACAACTCGTACAACTAGATTTATCACTCTAAAACGCAACGCGGCCCGAAACTCAGTGCTACGCTAAAATACTTAATGTATAAATACTATCTAACGCAACAAAACGCATTAATCGAGCACCTTTCACGCAAAACGAGGAAAAGGTTGCGCAAAACAACACCTTTGTTCGAAGCCAGGCCGCTTCGTACGAAGGCACTGCCTTCGTACGAAGGCAGCTGGTTCGAACCAAGGCTTTCTGTGCGAACCCCCACCCTCTATAAATACCCAAGCTCCTCCTCATTCATTCTCACTTGCTAATTTTGAGCCGAAACTCTGCCGAATTGCTGTCCGGCCATTTTCAAGTAAGATTAACAGTTTTCTTCAATTATACAACATTTTCCACTTTGATTTTCACAAGAATCACTACGTTTTCATCAAAAATCTTATGTTTTCACATAAAAACATTCATCTTCTCACTTAACTTCTTCTTTTCTTCATAAATTCCTGCTTTTCACAGAGACCCTTCATCTTTTTCATCAAATCTTCTTCATCTACAACGGTTTTACACTTAACCGAGTGTATTAGGACTAGCCACGACTTCCAATGTTAGAAATCAGTTGATTTCACGCTCCCCAAGTGTTGAATCTAAGATGAAACTTTTTAGAATCTGTTTACACTTGAATTTTCACCCTAAATGGACCCAAAACGGCATGTATTTCGTTCACTGAATAGTAGAATGAGGTAATGTCGGAACCAGCTTGAATAGGACTCAGAAACACATCCGATTCAGACGAAAACACAGCACCGAATGCCAAAAATAGCCACGTTTGTGAACTGGATTGTTCTATGCGAAGCCAGCTTCGTACAAAAGGACATGGCCTCGTACGAAGGCACTGCCTTCGTACGAAGGCCCTGGTTTTGCACAACACAGCACAATTTCCATTCGTGACTCAATCAAAGACCTCTCGGACTCTAAGCTCAATCAATAGCTTAAGGTGGGAGGGATGAACACTCGATTTCCGAAGATGATGAGAAGACACTCGATTTTGGACAATGGAAGCAGCACGTGTACGAAGACCACCTTTGTACAAAGGGCACCTTCGTACGAAGGCACTAGCTTCGTACGAAACTTCTGTTTCCCATCGACACCCGGATTTTCGACCGTTTCAGCACTTTGGAGGACTTATGCTTCTGTTTCCGTACGCAGGCCAACCCGGCGCTCCCTTCAATCCATTGAGGATCGTGTTTCTTGATTAGTACACGCTCTGTGAGTATACTCGAACCCATTTTCGTTTAACGCAATTTTGGGTGTTACATACGTTCTCTATCAAAACACAACACACAACGCAAACACTTTATAAATGCTAACCGCTCCTGCATGCTATACATGATTTGCTGAATGCCTGTTACTATGCTTATACAGTGTTACACTAGACCGCCTTTAGCAACGATAGTACTATAGTTTGGACTTAGCACCTGTTGTGAACAGGGGTTGCTAAGGATCACATTACTTTACTTCACGTGTTCGCTTCGGTGAAAATGTGACGCGCATACTCTACATCGCAGTCACGTGGTTAGGTGGTATCATTGTTGATAGTTACATGTTTCGCCCTTTACGTGTTACATGCTGGTTATGCGTAAACGCTTTTTATACTATATCTATGCAAACTTGTGTACTCACCTTTAGTTTATGTATTGACTTCTATTTTAACGTATGTGACAGGTTGATGGTCTGTTTGCTACAATGGATTTAGGAAGTCTAGAAACCCGCAATAAAAATCTAGGTTGTCGGACTTATTTTGTTTATGAGAACTCGCTATCTGTAAGAACTGTTTGTTGAATATTTGTTCATTGGTATGGGACAATGAACCTTTAAAAATATTGGTAATGGATAGTTGTTATGGATTCTCTTGAGCAATCTGGTTCGTCTAGTGCCGCGCCCCGATGATTCTGCCATCGGTTGGGGTGTGACAGATTGGTATCAGAGCCATAACTATAGGGAATTAGGTCGAGTCGTGTAGAATTGACCTAGCCTATGGTCTAAGTACCCAAGACAGACCCTTCGTACAATCCCACTTGGGGCTTCGTACGAACCCACATACTGTGAAACTCTCGCTCGAACCTGCTATGTTGCACCTTCGTACGAACCCACTCATCACAGCTTCGTATGAAGGCACCTTTCCTAAAGTGGAAAACTTATTTTTCCTTTCCTAAGGCTAACATAATACACACGTTTGAACACGCTCGCATAACACAACCGAGTGATTGGGTCGAGATTAGGTGTGAAAACCAATAACTCTCGATAAGATCACTCACTCCGCGTAATTTTACTCTCGCACGAGAATCTTTCGTTGAGTCAGGAGTGATATCCACACCTCGACGGAATTCTCCGCCTCTATTCCGTGGTTTACCACAGTTAGGAGCGAAGTTGTTAAGTTAGGGGTGAGACCCGCATCTTAATAACATGTTCCACTCCTTACTTCGATTTTACAAATCTCACCAAAGTCTCCATTGTTCCGACGACTCGAGTCACGTAGTAACTGGAAGGATGAGTGTCGTTCGTCGTATTATGGTGAGAGCACAGTCTATTAGGCCAAAGCGTGTACTCGGGTTGGCTGCGAATGGTCGAATTACTTTGGGTAGTCGATGTCTAAGACCCAGGACACTCTATTTGATTTCTAGCCTGCAATCGCCGATGTTATGCATCATCGATTTTACTATGTTTTTACAATGTATGGTTTCGATTTCCCGCTTTCCGTTCCCCGCTTTACAAAACTCTAACTAATCGCGGATAAACTAAGAACTCTCGCACGCTAAACTCTTCGCTTATGCCACTCGCCATCGCTCGCAACTCTCGAACGCGCTACGCGCCCTTGAAAGATAGGTGAATACGTGCAAAATATGTAGATGAATACATGCAAAATATCTGCTTACATGAATTATGTGCTCATACGTGCTTATGCGTATACGTGCTTATGTGGAATGTGTGCCTATGTGACCGTGTGTTTATGTGCCCACGTGTTCCTGAGCTTTACATAGTAATAATAAATATGTTGTATGCAACACTAAATTTTCAAACAAAACCCGATATAATCGAATCTCGTCTAATTCCTATGACAACGTCTGCTGCAGAATCTACACTCGACAATGTCCTCTTTTGGTTCCCATACTCACCGACATGTTCAGAGGAACAAAGCTGATAAGCGAATTGCTTCACTTGTGGCCAAGGAAAAGGCCAAGGTCATACCTCAGATTGTCAGTGAAATCAATGAGGTTAGCATCAAATCTTCTGTTGAATTAAAAAGTAACGCACCTAAAGCTCCATTCAGCTTCAAACAATTCAAAGCCTGTGGTCCAGCAAGTTTTACTGGCGAAGATGGACCCAGTGTAATGTTTCAGTGGTTTGACTCGATAGAGGTCACCTTTCGTCAAAGCGGATGTCCTGAAAATCTCCGTACTGTGAATGCTACTGGAGTCTTCCAGTCCAGGGCACTGGATTGGTGGACCGCTGAGCGCAACAGGCGCGGTAATGATGCAACTTATGGTCTCTCATGGGAGGAGCTTAGGGAGCTCATGATGAAGGAGTTATGTCCTCCTCACGGAGTCCAGAAGCTGGAGAATGAATTTTGGAACATCAAGTAAGAAAGAGGTGACAACGCTGGTCTCACCGCTCATTTCAAACAGCTAAGCATTATCTGTCCCAGTCAGGTGGACACGCCTGATAAGACCATCAAGAAGTATATTCGCGCTCTTCCCGACTGTGTAGCTGATTTTGTTCAAGCAGCTAGACCCACTACTATCGAGGAAACCTACCAACTCACAGCTGAGATCAATGACAAACGAGTCTTGGCTGGAGCTTTCAAAACCTCGACCAAGAGTCTCAATCAGGCTACTGCTACTCCCAATATTGACAATGCAGCATCTCAAGGTTCAAAGTCCTCACGCCAGAGTCGCAAGCAAAAGAACAATAACAACAAGAACTATGTGACTACCGCCGCAGCAACGCTCAACGCAGAGATGACCCGAATCATTTTGCTAATGTTTGCCCACTGCGTGTGGTGAAACAAGAACTGCAGCAGCAACAACCACCACCACAGCAGCAACAACAATAGCAGCCTCAGCAATAGCAGCAACAACAGCAACAACAACAGCCACAACAAGCAGCCCGCGGAAGAACCTTCAACATCAATGTCCGCCAGGCTCAGACTAACAACAATGTTGTTAATGGTACGTTCCTTGTTTATGGTATTTACGCTTCTTGCTCAATTGATACTGGAGCCGATAACTATTTTGTGTCGTTTGAATTCGAAAAACTTTTAAAACGTAAACGCGCTAATCTCCCAACGACCTTCGACGTAGAAGTCGCCACCAGAGGACCGTCACCGTCAGCTCTATTCTCTGTGATTGTACTCTTACCCTCAACAATCACGTTTTCCCGATCGAACTCATCCCTATGCAACTTGGTAGTTTCGATGTCATAATAGGAGTGGATTTTTCGCGAAAATCGTGCCGAAGTTGTTTGTTTCGAAAAGATGATTTGTTTCTCCCTTTCAAACGGTGATCAATTATGTGTTTATGGCAAAGTATCCTAGAGGAATTGAAACTTATGTCGTGCATTCAAGCGAGCAAGTATCTCTGCACGGAAAACTTGGCTTTCTTAGCCCACATTGTAGTAGCGGAGGAGGAAAGAAAGCCGATGGAAAAGGTACTTGTGGTTCATGATTTTCCTAATGTCTTTCCTGACGATTTACCTGGTCTACCCCATACCCGCGATATCGACTTTCATATCGACCTTATCCCTGGAGCCAACCCTGTCGCTAAAGCCCCTTATCGCCTTGCACCGTCCGAAATGCGAGAACTTTCTAGCCAACTCCAGGAGTTACTTGATAAAGGCTTCAAACGCCCTAACACATCTCCTTGGGGCGCACCTATCCTTTTCATGAAAAAGAAGGATGGATCGTTCCGAATGTGCATTGATTATAGGGAACTCAACAAGCTTACTATAAAGAATCGCTACCCTCTACCCCGAATCGATGACTTATTTGATCAACTCCAAGGCGCTACCTGCTTCTCTAAGATCAATCTACGTTCTGGTTATCATTAGTTGCGTATTCAAGAGCAAGACATTCCGAAAAACGCTTTCCGTACCCGCTATAGCCATTACGAATTCGTGGTCATGCCCTTTGGTCTTACAAACGTACCCGCGGTCTTCATGGATTTGATGAACCGTGTGTGTAAAACCTTCCTTGATCTCTTCGTTTTAGTGTTTATCGACGATATCCTTATCTACTCGAAGTCGAGAACCGAACATGCGCAACATCTTCGTTTAGTTCTCGAGCTTCCCAAGGGAATCGCCTCTACGCCAAGTTCTCCAAGTGTGAATTTTGGCTCTAGGAGGTTCAATTCCTCGGTCATATTGTTAACAGTCAAGGAATTCACGTCGACCCCGCGAAGATCGAAGCAGTTAAGTTGGATTACGCCAAAGTCTCCGTCCGAAATCCGTTCATTTCTTGGAATGGCGGGTTATTACCGCCGATTCATCGTCGATTTCTCTAAAATCGCCGTACTGCTTACCACTTTAACCCAGAAGGACAAACCTTTTGTTTGGGCTCCCAAACAGGAGGAAGCCTTCCAAACGTCAAGTTTATGCTCTGCAACGCTCCTGTCCTTACCCTTCCCGACGGAAACGACGATTTCGTTGTTTATTGCGATGACTCTAATCTAGGTCTTGGTTGTGTCCTTATGCAACGAGACAAGGTTGTCGCGTATGAGTCTCGATAACTCAAGGTCCACGAGAAGAACTACACTACCCACAATCTCGAATTCGGTGCAGTTGTTTTTGGGTTGAAGATTTGGCGAAACTACCTTTATGGTACCAAGTGTACGGTCTTCACCGACCATAAGAGCTTACAACACATCTTGAACCAGAAAGAACTAAACATTCGCCAACGCAGATGGGTTGAACTTCTCAACGACTACGATTGTGAGATACGCTACCATCCAGGCAAGGCAAACGTTGTAGTTGATGCCCTTAGTCGACGAAGCTATGTGTATAGCGTTCGTGACGTACAAGCCCAGAATAACCTCGAAGCTCTTATTCGCGACACCCAACATGCATGCTTCATTGAGAATACCCTAAAAGAGGAAATGAAGTGTGGTGCTGAAACTCAGCTGGTCACCAAATCGAACGTATCTATCACCATCTCGACCGCATTTGGATTCCTAGTCTTCATAATCTCCAAGAGATATTGATGACTGAAGCACACAAATCCCGATATTCCATTCACCCGGGTGCTGACAAGATGTACCAGGACCTTCGTTACAGGTATTGGTGGCCGGGAATGAAAAAGGATATCGCGCTGTACGTTTCAAAGTGCCTAACTTGCTCGAAAGTTAAGATCGAACACCAACGTCCCTCTGGCTTACTCGAACAATCCGAAATCCCGATGTGGAAATGGGAGAGTATAGCTATGGAATTTATTACGAAACTCCCTCATACGCCATCGGGTCACGATAACATTTGGGTTATCGTCGATCGACTTACGAAATCCGTACACTTTATACCGATACGAAAAGACTTCAAGGTAGAGCGATTAGCATAAATCTATACCGACGAAGTTATTTGTCGACACAGGACGCCTCGTGACATCATCTCTGACCGCGATGGTCGTTTTACCTCACGTCTCTGGGAGACTTTTCAGCCCGCTCTCGGTACGACTCTCAATCTCAGTACCGCATTCCATCCCCAGACCGACGGTTAGATTGAGCGCACGATCCGCACCCTTGAAGACATGCTTCGCTCGTGCGTAATAGATTTTGGTGGTAATTGGGATTCACATTTATCTTTAGTAGAATTATCGTACAATAACAGTTATCACGCTAGTATTCAAATGGCACGTTTTGAGGCATTATATGGTAGAAAATGTCGATCGCCCATTGTATGGCACGAGATCAGAGACGCACAGATCACCGGTCCTGAGTTGATACAAGAAACGACAGACAAGATCCACCAAATAAGGGACAATCTCTTGAAATCTCGGAGTCGTCAAAAGGGCTACGTCGATAAACGCCGCAAGCCCCTTGAGTTTGAAGTTGGCGATCACGTACTCCTAAAGGTTTCACCTTGGAAGGGGGTGATCCGTTTCGGCAAGAAAGGAAAGGTAGCGCCACGATACGTGGGTCCCTTTAAGATTCTGGAAAGAATTGGCAAAGTGGCTTACCGACTCGAATTACTGGTGGAACTCAACAACGTACATCCGAATTTCCACGTCTCAAACCTTAAGAAGTGCTTAGCTGAAGAAAATCTTCACGTGCCTCTTGAAGATTTACAAGTAAACGAGACCTTGCACTTTGTGGAAAAGCCTGTAGAAATCATGGATCGACAGACCAAGAAACTCCAACGCTCACGCATTCCTATAGTGAAGGTTCGCTGGGAAGGTAAACGCGGCGCCGAGTTCACTTGGGAACTTGAAAGAGATATGAAAGCTAAGTATCCGCAGCTCTTTGTTACGCCTGCGCCTTAATTTCGGGACAAAACTTCCTAAAGTAGGGGAGGCTGTAACAACCCGACTTTTTGGATTGTTACATGTTTGCTTTCACTTCGATTTGTAACCGTCTTGTACTCCGGGATTCGATATAATTAAAGGGTTATGTTATACTAAATACATTTTCATCACACCTCACCGCTATATGCTTAAACGCTTTATATTCGCGACCGCTTACGCAACTTGAATTACAGAGAATTATGCTATTTAAATTGTCGGGTTTGTTTGTTTGGTTATCATACGCCTCCGCATACGCTTATCACGACTAACACGCTAAATCGCAAACGCTGTTATTAGTAGTAGTAATGTAATAACGTGTGTTCTTATGTGTCTTACTTGTGTGTGCTTATTATGTGTATTGCTTCGCAAACGTTACCGCAACGCAAGCTCAACACTACTCGCACAACTCGATTTATCACTCTAAAATGTAACGCGACCCGAAACTCAGTGCTACACTAAAATACTTAATGTATCAATACTATCTAACGCAATAAAACGCATTAATCGAGCACCTTTCACGCAAAACGAGGAAAAGGTTGCGCAAAACAACACCTTTGTTCGAAGCCAGGTCGCTTTCGTACAAAGGCACTGCCTTCGTACGAAGGCAGCTAGTTCGAACCAAGGCTTTCTGTGCGAACCCCCATCCTCTATAAATACCTAAGCCCCTCCTCATTCATTCTCACTTGCTGATTTTGAGCCGAAATTCTGCCAAATTGCTGTCCGACCATTTTCAAGTAAGATTTAACAGTTTTATTCAATTATACAACGTTTTCCACTTCGATTTTCACAAGAATCACTACTTTTTCATCTAAAATCTTATCTTTTCACATAAAACATTCATCTTCTCACTTAACTTCTTTTTTTCTTCATAAATTCCTGCTTTTCACAGGACCCTTCATCTTTTTTATCAAATCTTCTCCATCTACAACGGTTTTACACTTAACCGAGTGTATTAGGACTAGCCAAGGCTTCCTAAGTTAGAAATCAGTTGATTCACTCTCCCCAAGTGTTGAATCTAAGATGAAACTTTTTAGAATCTGTTTACACTTGAATTTTCACCTTAAACAGACCCAAAACGACATGTATTTCGTTCACTGAATAGTGGAATGAGGTAATGTCGGAACTAGCTTGAATAGGACTCGGAAACACATCCGATTCAGGTGAAAACATAGCACCGAATGCCAAAACCAGCCACGTTTGTGAACTAGACTGTTCTGTGCGAAGCCAGCTTCGTACGAAGGCACTGCCTTCGTACGAAGGGACATGGCCTCGTACGAAGGCACTACGAAGGCCCTGGTTTTTAAAGAACACAGACCAATTTCCATTCGTTACACAATCAAAGACCTCTTCGACTCTAAGCTTAATCAATAGCTTAAGGTGGGAGGGATGAACACTCGATTTTCCGAAGACGACGCGAAGACACTCGATTTTGGACAACGAATGCAGCACGTGTACGAAGACCACCTTCGTACGAAGGCACCAGCTTTGTACGAATATTCTGTTTTCCCACTGACACCCCGATTTTTGACCGTTTAAGCACTTTGGATGACTTATGCTTCTGTTTCCGTACGCAGGCTTACCCGACGCTCCCTTTAATCCATTGAGGATCGTGTTTCTTGATTAGTACACGCTCTGTGAGTAAACTCGAACCCATTTCATTTAACACACTCTTGGGTGTTACATACGTTCTCTATCAAAACACAACACACAACACAAACACTTTATAAACGCTAACCACTCCTGCATGCTATACGTGATTTGCTGAATGCCTGTTACTATGCTTATACAGTGTTACACTAGACCACCTTTAGCAACGATAGTAATATAGTTTGGACTCAGCACCTGTTGTGAACAGGGGTTGCTAAGGATCACATTACTTTACTTCACGTGTTCGCTTCGGTGAACATGTGTCGCGCATACTCTACATCGCAGTCACATGGTTAGGTGGTATCATTGTTGATAGTTACATGCTTCGCCCGTTACGTGTTACATGCTGGTTATGCGTAAATGCTTTTTATACTATATTTATGCAAACTTGTGTACTCACCTTTACTTTATGTATTGACTTCTATTTTAACGTATCTGACAGGTTGATGGTCTGTTTGCTGCAATGGATTTAGGAAGTCTAGGAACCCGCACTAAAAATCTAGGTTGTCGGACTTGTTTTGTTTATGAGAACTCGCTATCTGTAAGAACTGTTTGTTGAATATTTGTTCATTGGTATGGGACAATGAACCTTTAAAAATATTGGTAATTGATAGTTGTTATGGATTCTCTTGAGCAATCTGGTTCGCCTAGTGCCGCGCCCCGATGATTCCTCCATCGGTTGGGGTGTGACACTTTTATTGTCATTTGGGTCCAAAAATAAAATCAGGTCATATTTCTCAAACCCATGATTTAATTTGAGAAATGTGACCTGATTTCATTTTTGGACCAAAATGGCAATAAAAGTGAAACCATAGGGACCCAGATGCAAAAGGTTTGAGTTTTGGATTAAAGTGGCAAAAGTGACCAAACTTCAGGGACCAAAATGCCAGTTTACTCAAATATAAAATATAAAATATATGAACCGGTGGTATAAAAGCTAGAAATATATGAAAATATAAATGTTTCGGTTCGGTTTAGTTAATTTTGGTTAAACGAGAGTACAAAAAATTGATAACTGGTTTTTGGTTAATTCAGCTTTCAAATAATTTAGTTTTTAGTTGATTTGAGTTCGGTTTCGTCAGTTTTTGGTTTGGTTTAGGTTAAAGATTTAGTGATTGTTCACCGATAACCGATTTTGGTTATAACCAATAAGTGCGCGCGCGATGTGACGGTAAACACGGACATTGCCACGGTGTGCATTGTTCGGTTGGTTAGATTATTATCCTCAACTGAAACCGAAGTCGTCGATTAGTCTATTTTATTAACCAATCCATTTTCAGTTAGTCGGTTTGGTTTATTGAGTTAGATTGGCGTTTTTGGTTCGATTCATTTAATAGCCAAAACCAAACTTGGGCTAAAACTTTTGATTAGAAATACATTAAATTTAGGTATAAATACATGAAATGGATGTATAGGTACATGAAATGGATGTATAAATAAATAAAATGAGGGTATAAATATGAAATACATGAACTGAAGGTAGAAAAGCTAGAAATATATAAAAATATGAATGGTTTGGTTTAGTTAATTTTGGTTAAATGAGGGTACAAAAAATCGATAACCGTTTTTGGTTAATTCAGGTCTCGGTTAATCAGTTTTTGGTTTATTTCAGTTCGGTTTCAATTAACGATTCAGTTATTACTCACCCTTAGACATTGTTAATCAATTAACATGTCATTTTTTATTTAAAAAAACTATAGCAATCTATACTCAAATTAAAGAGAATCAAATACTCGTTTATATGGTGTAATTTAAAAAAAATATTAATGTACCGAAAAGTTATAACCATTTAAAATCGTGGGGGAGTCAATTTCTTATAAGGGGATAAAGTGTAACTACTAACGAATATTCTATAGTTTTGTTAAAGATGGTGGATTAAAGTCTAATCTAGATGAGATGATTAAATTGACGGTACTTAATTACTTGAAATTCTGTAGCTATTAAACATTCTAGGATAATGACTAAGTGTGTTGGGTTTTAATCACTCGTACACTAAGGCATCATCTACTTGTACCTTTTAATCCACACATCAATATTGACCAAGACAGCTATCTAATCGTTGGCAAAAAGAGTAGGTCGTCACGGTTCTTTTGGATTTTTTTAAACATTATAGTTTATAAGATATGACGTAAAAAAATTATAAGTTTATTGTGGAGGGGAAAAATATAACTAGTTACCCATAATTATGTTAAAACTTAGGGATTTAAGTGTAATAAGATGGAGGGCTAAAATATAATTATTGTTTAAAAGACATATTAACCCTCATTTTAAGGATATATTTATAAATAAGAGTGAAAAAGTTCTTAATTTTTAGGTATCGTAAAATGCCTCTCACTCATGGATTATAATTTGTAGGTATCGTAAAATCCCTTAATTCAAATTAATCAAAGTTCAAGATTTGTTCTTACTATTTTTAAACAAGACAAAGTTTGTATCGGATCTTGACTCCTATATAAAGATTGCCAAAAAGTTGTAACCGTATTTCTACCAGTTTACGGAACCTAGTGAAGAAAAATCTCACTTGAGGATCAAGAAGCGGGTCAAAACGAGTTCATCAACATCAATAGAACCACTATAAATCTATGTTTAAATATTCTTTCTTTTACCTTTTCAATTTAAACATCAATTTAATTTTTAGGTATCTTAAAATGCCTCCCACTCATGAAAAAATAATGCATGCAAGGAAGCTACAACATCTTTTGATAATAGGGTTTGAAGGGAAGTGGATGACACTTGGGTCGTAGGTTGTTCCCCACGCAGGGTAATGGCACATGGGCCCACTTTGAAAGTTAACTGTGGGATCAACAAATCAGCTAGGACTGGGCCTAGAGTTTTGAGCCAAGCTAACCCTAGGATGATATCTGTGCCTTCAATCGGAAGAATGAAAACCAGTATCGTAAAAGGAGTTTCTTGTAGGGTGATCATGACCGACGGGCAAACGCCGTTACACTTCAGATTATCACTGTTTCCGACCATCACAGAAAATTCAGAAACCTCCTGTCGTGGAAGCTTAAAAAACGAAACGATGCGGGGTTGCACGATGTTATGAGTGCTACCCGTATCAATCAAAATCTGAACCGGTTGATTGATAATATACCCCGTCACCCGGAGAACATGTGGAAAGGACAATCCGAAAAAGGCCACTAAAGAGAGGGGAAAAAATTGGTCAGAGGGAGATGGATCAAGGATGTCGGCTGGAGTTGCACTATCGACAAGATCGGAAGAAGAGTTTGGATGATCATCGGACTCGTTATCGGCGATTAACAAAAACTGGGGTGGGTTACACTTATGACCCGGAAAATAGCTTTCCAGATAACGGAAGCATAAGCCCTCAGAACGACGTTTTTGAAGTGCCTCCGGGGATAGCTTAGTGAACGAAAGTTGTGGTTTAGGGGTTGTGAGAAGTGGAGGGGTTCCGCTTTTTGTGGTAGTGTTTGGTGAGGTTAGGTGAGGTATGGCTGGGGTAGATGACGTAGTTGTGGAGTTGAAAGATGGTGAGGGAAAAGTTTGTGGCTGGAATGATTTAGGTTTCGTGAGATTTAGCTTATCTTCAACGCGCTTAGATAAGCCGTAGGCTTGATGAAGGGAAGTGAGTTTGATGATTGCGAGTTCGGCTTGACTGTCGTTTTTGAGACAAGAGAGGTAATAGTTAAGGAATGCTTCACTCGAGAGACCAACGACACAGTTGCAAAGTTTACCAAACTCGGCTTGATAAGCCGTGACCGTAGTCGTTTGTTTGAGTTTGAACAAAGTCGCTTGGTGATTCTTGTAATCTGAAGGACCAAAGTGAAGCTCGAGAGCTCGAGATAATTCTTGCCAAGTACCCAACAACGCACTGTTGTGAAGGTACTTGTACCAACTCAATGCTTCACCCGTGAAGTAAAAAACGGCCAAGGAAATACGATGATCGGCGGAAATATTATAATATGTGAAACAATTTTCCGCTTGGAAGATCCAATCCAACGGGTTGGACCCGTCGAACAACGGAAGATTGATTTTCGGGGGACGTGGAGTAGGAGGGGCGCCGGGAGGGTTGGATGTGGAGGGTTTAACAAGAATTTTAGGTTGTTCGGTATTATTGGTAATGATGGCTAACAAGCGATTTGTGGAATCGGTTTGCTGTTGGATCAATGTTTGGATGGCTTCGAATTGTGCTAAGGCTCGGGTTTCGGATTCGACAGAATTGGTGGTGTAGTGTGTGAAGAATTGTGTGAATTGCTCACACAGATTGTTGAGAGGATTGGGGTCATCGGTTGTGGACTGGTCTTTGCGAGGAGGCATGGTAAGGATGATAAAAGCACCAAATGTTAGGCCTGTAAGTAGGCTACACTCCAAAGAAAATTAGGAGGAGAACAAGATCAAGTTTGGAACGATTTTTTGATATTTATCAAATGCAAAGTACAAGAATATAAATATACATGAGATTACATGTCCACCATACTCAAAACTAATACAACTAACTCAACCATGCAATACAACAATAAAAAGTAAACGTGCAGAACTAAAAAAAAGATACCACAGTTGATTCCTTAGACTAGCCCATCAGCCTGCTAGGCTTCTTAATAATCCTCTTGGGCCTGGACGTTGGGCCTTCTGCGATTGGACCCGTAAGAGTATGCTTATCAACCCGATGAGACAAACACCGGAAGCAAACGTAAAACCACCACTCCCTCACATTCTCCTGCCGTCACCGTCACCGGCTCGTTCGATTGCTTGCTTGTTGGAGGTAATATCTGAAAATTGAAACCATTTTCCGTAGCTTGTTAATTTTGGGGTTTATATAATACTAATTACAATTGTCTTTGCTTATCCTCCCCATTTGCGCCTATGCTCTAGGGTTAAAATTCCAGTCGAGTGATTATTCATATGTGTACTGGTTAATTTTATTTTTCTGGTTTCTACCTATTGATAGATTGGATGTACTCAAGGATAATTCCTATGTTAAAGGGATAAATGCGAAATTTATAAGCTTATTATTGGAGTAATCAAAGAAAATGAGAAGTAATTGAGATATTACTGCTAAATGTATTCCCAAATAAATGCTAAACGGCCGCCGGTTCCAAGTTCCAAACCTTAAACCAAACCATAAACCGTTAAAACCGAAACGTACATATTTCAAACCGGCCGACGTTCTTCGGTTTGGACGGCTCGGACGGTTTTGGCAGCTTATGAACACCCCTATATAGCACGATAATAAGGGCATAAAGACAATCGACCCGGTTATCGAAAATTAGGACAAAAGATGTTCCCAGGTAACCCAACCTGACCTGTATCAAAACACTGGTTATGGCCCATTGTCTAAATTGCCCGTTTTGCCTATTAGGCTAGTACTCATCTCCATATATCTGTAGTTCTGTGCATGCTTTCTTGTTTTATAAATTAGAGTTCTTTCCCAGGGGGAAAGATACAGATCTTCACATCAATTGCTCCCAGATGTCAAATGAAATTCTGTTTGCTAGCTATATTTTAAATATGAATGCGCAATTTTATTAATATTCTTTTTGTAACCACAGAGAGTTTGGTTTAGAATCATAAAATGGTGCCAGCCAGCCTTCCGATAACCACTGGATTACGTCTGCTTTCATATTGCAATCAAACTTACAATTGCGGCGTTGCTCTTCGCCCACTACTTTCTTTACCCTCAAATTATTACTCTGCAGCAAAACCGAACAGGCAACAGAAGAATAGCAATATTCCCTCTCTTTCTCTTTCCATATCTTCATTTATCCCAAAAGAGAAATCACAAGTGGCATCGAAATCAATCAAAACATTTTGCACGTCCTCAAACCTGACCACAGAACCTTCTACTCCCTCAACAACTTCCTCAGATGAGAACGTTGTCGATATGACGAAAATAAAAGATATGGCAAATACACTAGACATAAGGGTAGGGAAGATATTAAAAGCATGGAGGCATGAAGAGGCTGATTCGCTCTATGTGGAAGAGATAGACGTTGGTGAGCCCGAGCCAAGAATAATATGTAGCGGGCTTGTGAAATACATCCCGCTTGATGACTTACAAGACAAGCATGTAGTGGTTCTGGCTAACTTAAAGCCCAGAAACATGCGTGGGGTGAAGTCGTCTGGAATGCTTATGGCTGCTTCTGATGCTTCTCATGAGAACGTTGAGCTACTTGAGCCACCCGTGGGGGCTCTCCCGGGTGACAGGATATGGTTTGGGACCGAAGATGAGAAAGAGACGCTTCCAGAAGCGGCTTCACCTAACCAGATTGCGAAGAAGAAGATATGGGAGCAAGTGCAGCCGCATTTGGCGACTACTGATTCTTGTGTTGCTACTTTGGGAGGCACGCATTCGATGACAACTGCTGCTGGTGTGGTGGTGAGTAAAAGTTTGGTGAAAGCAAATATAGCGTGATCATCGAGGGATGAAAGTTCATTGCTAATGTTATTTATAATTGCTGTTTGATGGGTCAAGTTTTGTTTTCCGACTGGTTGACTCTTTAACCGTGAGTTGAATTATGTTGTTTTTCGTTTGTTCAGCATAGCTGGATACTCTGTTAGTTATTTCAGGATCAAACATGCAATACAACATATTTTTTATTAGTTATTTCAGGACCATTTTTGTATGAATGTTAAGCCTCGGTCACATTAGATCTAGAAGGGTAATGATTGGGTCCTAACCAGCCATCAGACCAATATCGACTCTAATTAACTATTAGTAACCAATATTGAGCCTAATTGGTTCTTATATTATGAGGGAACTTTTTATATTATGAAAAGTGATTGTAGGTGGTTGAAAGTGATTGTGAGTAGAGGAGAAATAAAATGTTACTGTTCATTGTAAATTTGAGTGGACACTGTTCACCCTATATAATTTATTAATATATTTTGAAGTGGTTGTAAGTGAAGTAGAGAGAAAAAGGTAAGGATAAAAGTATAAAAAAATATTATTTAATTGAAAGGGTAGATAAAATGTATTAGTTTTTAGTGAAATTATAGGGTAAAAAGATGGAAAAGATGTGAATGCTCTTAGGCTTGGGGTGTACCCTAAAACCTTAGATGTTAACAGTAACATGACATGTTAACTGACACTGCACACTATGACCTCCTTGTTTTAAGGGGCGTTAAAGGGATTTTCGTTAACATTTTAACAAAATGTTAAGATCAAATCAGTAAAAGAATAGGAAGAATAAGGTTAGGTGGAGTTGATGAGGCACAAGATCTTATTTACCAAGTCCCTTCGATAACCTTTATTGACAACCATTGACTTTAAGACCACTCAGTGTCCTATACCGCTCCCCGCCACATCACCCTCAATGGCGCCCTATAGCGCCCCTCCCTCATTTCGTAGACGCCAAAGGGGTGGGGGTTTGGGGGGGGGGGGGGGGGCTTCGATGGTCCGTTGACACACTAACGAGCGCTAACGTCTCTTTTTGGTGGGGCCCTATGCATTTCAACCGTTGACAACGATTATATTTAAAAAAGTTGCATTTATTTTAAAATATTTACACTATATATATTCTACCATTTTTACCCAAATCATACCATTTCTATCATCTATTATCCATAATTTTTATACATACTATCCAATTTACACAATGCTTCCCAACAACCAAAACACGTGGGATCCCAACAATCCGTTTTGGGGTAATTTAGCAAACAACGACCAAGAAGAACAGTACCGGAGAGACCCACGAACATGTGAGATTGGGTATTATCTGATGCCACCTACCACCCCAACCTCCCCTCACCCGACAACGCCACCACCACTTCCCGGTTTTTTTTGGATACTATCCCGCACCAAATCAACCACCATTTTTTCCACAAACCCAAAACCTATGGCCCATATCCCAAACTCAAAACATACCCGAAACCCAAAATATACCCGAAACCCAAAACATACCTGGAACCCAACCCACTTCCTCAAGAGGTGGACGACCGAGTAGGCACTGTAAGAAGAGCGACAATGTCGAACATGCTCCGAAAACGATCGAGGTGGACGCCTACTGAAGAACTTGCATTGTCACAAGCATGGCTCGATTTGTGGGAGGATCCGATTGTTTGTAATTTTTTTCTCCATTAACTTTTTTATAAATATATATAGTTTTATTTTGTTGCTTCTAATTTTAGTTATTTTTTTTTTCAAATTATAGCAACCAACCAACATATAGTCGTCTTTTGGAGGCGTATATATGAGAAGTTTTTCGCCACATTGGGTCGTGGTGAATATCGTACGCTCAATTCGTTTTCGGACAAGTGGATCGCAATGCGCACCAAGATTAACTACTTCAACAACATATACAATAGCCACGTCAACAATCACACAAGAAGAAGCGGTTCAAGCGACGTGAACATCATGATCGCCGCCCGCAACGAATATAGATCGTATCATGGGCATTCGTTTTCGATGATACCTTCGTGGGAGCTTCTTCGCAAATCTCCAAAGCCATCTTGTACCACCGTTTAACCCAACGACCCATATGTCAAAATGGTCCAAATCAACAACGACTAGCGAACCATCCGAGTTCGATGTTCGTACCACTATTAACTTAAACGACGAATTGGATGAATTACATTCCGAGGAACCAGGCCTTCCAAAAGGTTTTTCCATTTTTTTTTCTAAAACATCTTAACAAATCACTTGTTTCGGCAAAATTTAAAAAAAAAAATGCTGCATGCACGAATTTACATGAGATGTAAAAAAAATTCATCGTCATAACAAAATTTACATTAGTGCGTAAACAAAACTTACATAAGGCAAAAGTACCGACTCGACAATTTTTTTTTGTTTTTTTACATATGTGTTTATAATATTTTCATCTACGTTTGTGCAAAAAAAAAAAAAAAATAGAGCCCAACTCGCACGCGAAGTAGGAGTTCTCCTGGTTCTCATAACTCGTGGTGGTTTCTCTACAAAGTGTGTTTTTCCTACTAAGTGTAGGAAGTGATCTTGACCATTGGATGAGTGTGTTTGATGGTTGAGATCATCTTAGTGACAATTTGGTAATATGTGTATTAAAAATAGGATGATTAAAATTAATTAGGGGTATATGTGTCATTTAGCTTGTTTTAAATAAGGAAATAACTACCATATCATAAACCACCCCACATTTCTTGAGAGTCTCTCTCTCTCTCTCTCCTTCATGAAGAAACACAAAGTCAAGAAAACACATCGTGAATCATACAATATATACAACACATCGTGAAGAAAACCAAGAAAACATATCGTGAATCATACAATATATGTCACACCCCAACCGATGGCGGAAACATCGGGGCGCGACACTGAGCGAAACAGATTGTCCATGAGTATCCATAACAACTATTAATTACCAGCTATTTAAAACGTTATGTCCCATACCATAACATATCTAAATAAAACAGTTATTACAAATAATTGTCTCATAAACAAATACTGATCCGACAACTCAGATTTCAAATACGATAGTTTGTTTGTTTGTTTCTAGACTTTTTCCTAGCCTCGATTTCATCACACAACAAACAAGGCGTCCTAGCACCTTAAGCACCTGCCACATACGTTAAAATAAAAGTCAATACACATAGTGTAAAGGTGAGCATACAAGTTTGATAATAGCATAATAGAGTTCGAAATTGTTTACGCATAACCAGCACGTACAACGTGTGATGTGAAGCACGTAAGTTATCGACATGATCCTATTAATACAAATGACTGCGGGTTGACTGCGCAAGGCAGTTCGTAACACATATTCACCATGGCGAATCATGTGATTAATAGTCCTTAACAACCCCTGAGTGAACAGGTATTGAGCCCAAACTATAGTACTATCGTTGCTAAGGCAGGCAGACAACAATATATGGGTAAACATAATAAACAAGCATTCATCGAGTCACGTATAACATGCGGTAGCGGTTAGCGTTAAAGTATTATGTAGTGTGTTTGATGTGAATTAGAATAAGTAAAGTATGTAACACCAAAAAGTGCATAAAGCAAAAAGGGTTCGAGTATACTCACAGCGATAGAGTTAATGGATTGAAGGGAGCGCTAGAGCGGAATTAGCCTGAACAGTTAACGATAGCATAAGCGAAAGTCGGCGCGAAAAACGGTGTAGGTGTACCAAGGATCGGATGGCAATCCGATCGGATGGCCAGTCGATCGAGTGGCAACCCGTTCGGATGGTCATCCGATCGGATGGCCATTCGATTAGATTGACACCTCGTTTAGTGAGTGATGTGTTTGTGTATGATGGTTTGTACTTTGAAGTTTTCGTTGTAGCAGTTTAAAAATAGAGAAGTATCTCTACCTTTCAGGTCGGTCGATCGAACGGGCGTTCGATCAGACAGCAATCCGATAGGCGAGGCTTCTCAGTTTGAGAACAAGTTCACAGCAGGACGGTCACTTGATCGGATGGCTATCCGATCGGGTGGCAATCCGTACGTACTGAACATGTTGAAAATTGTTTAAATACCAAAGTCCTAAACGTCACACGATCGGACGGTCGCTCGATCGGATGGCAATCCGATCGGGCGGTAATCCGTTCAACGTTCAGATCCTTGTAATGTTTGAATAAAAGTTTAAGTATGGAACCAAGTGCAACCCGATCCGATGGCTGGTCGATCGGATGGCAATCCGATCGGATGACAATCCGTCCCAACGGTCAGATCGTCTTGACACTTGATTCGTTAGAAGTTTTGTAGTGTTGAACGAGACATTTTGATTTCTTGCTTGAACAACAGTAACCTTATCTCGACCCAAGTGACCCGACCGGACAGGAATCACCCTAGTCCGACTGGTTCACGGTTTGCGTCGGTTGTTCATGTTCAAACCCGAAATCGATATCTCTCGGATAGAATTCAGATCTGGAACTAATACAACACTAAGAATGAGTAGAAGATCAGAACAAGCTCCGATTCTATCGGGTTTGAGTGTAAAAGAGTTGAAAGAAAGTTGGAAAACCTTCTCTCAATCCTTTTATCCATGAATTTGTGTAGATCTAAGTGAAAACTTTGATAATTGTTGTGGAAATCCTTCAGATCTAAGTTGTTCTTGGTGGAATGAAGCCAAACATTGAAGTTCATAAGAACTCAATGATGACATCACCCTAGAACACCTCAAATCCAGTGATTTCACGATCGAAAGTTAAGATTCAAAAGATAGAAAGGTGTAGGAGTGCATGTAGATCAAGAAAGTACAAGATTTAGGTTGGAAACTTACAAGAATCGAGAGAAATCGAGAGAAATGTGGCTGAAGTGCGGCTGGGTCGAGTGAGGAGCTGTCACATCAAGTGATGTGACATGTGAGGGTATTTATAGGGTTTCCTAAAAAGGAAAGTGAGGAATAGGCTGGTCGATCGGGTGGCAACTCGATCTGATGGCAACCCGATCGGATGGTAATCCGATCGGATGGCTACTCGGTCGGTTGGCCACTCGATCCATGAGTCCGGCGCGATGAGTTTTGTCGTTTGGATTCGCGTGTTGAGCTTTGCGATGCGATTCGAGTGAGCGATGCGATAGAATTACCCATTAGATTACTTTTAATCCCAACTACTATATCTAATATACAATCACTATAATTGACCTGCGTCTAGCGTTCTCGATTCGATTGCTATGCGATAGAATTGCGATTGCGATTAACACCTCAACATAAACATAACATGCACAAGAAACACATAATAGCACCCACACGTAAAACAATATCCAGAACACATAATTCGAGTTGCGAATGCATTTGCGATAAGCGATAAATCGATTAAACATGCGATTAATATGCGATTAAACCTCGATTGTTAATAGATACTCCACATAATACAACTAAAGCAATAACATAAATAGATTATCTATAAGTCAAAGAAGTCAAAACAGTAGTTGAGCAAGGAGTGACAAATCACAATTAGTAATCTTTTCTTCCTTTGACTTCAATCTTGACTTTGACTTTGACTTTCGAAACACGGGGTGTTACAGTCTCCCCCTCTTAAGGGAATTTCGTCCCGAAATTAGGCTGGAGCCATAGCAAACAACTGCGGGTACTTCGCCTTCATGTCGCTTTCGAGTTCCCAAGTGAACTCTGCGCCTCGTTTGCCTTCCCAGCGAACTTTCACAATGGGAATGCGTGAGCGCCTGAGCTGCTTGGTTTGTCGGTCCATGATTTCGACAGGCTTTTCCACGAAGTGTAGTGTTTCGTTTACTTGAAGATCCTCGAGTGGTACATGTAAATCTTGCTCAGCCAGGCATTTACTGAGGTTCGAAACGTGGAAAGTCGGGTGGACGTTGTTAAGTTCCTCCGGTAGTTCGAGTCTGTAAGCCACTTTTCCGATCCTTTCCAGAATCTTAAAAGGTCCCACATTTCTAGGCGCGAGCTTTCCTCTCTTGCCGAATCTGACCACACCCTTCCAGGGTGACACCTTTAGGAGTACATGGTCGCCAACGTCAAATTCGAGGGTCTTGCGTCGTCTATCGGCGTAACTTTTCTGACGACTCCGAGCTTTCAGTAGATTATCTCGAATTTTGAGGATTTTGTCAGTCGTTTATTGGAATAGCTCAGGACAGGTTAATTGCGAGTGTCCGATCTCGTTCCATACAATAGGCGATCGACATCTTCTTCCATACAATGCCTCAAATGGTGCCATTTGAATGCTGGAATGATAGCTGTTATTGTACGAGTATTCGACTAAAGGTAAGTATGCGTCCCAATTACCACCGAAATCTATGACACACGAACGGAGCATGTCTTCAAGGGTACGAATCGTTCTTTCAATCTGACCGTCGGTTTGGGGATGGAATGCGGTACTTAGATTAAGCACAATACCGAGAGCAGATTGAAATGTCTCCCAAAGACGCGAGGTAAACCGAGCATCGCGGTCAGAAATGATGTCGCGAGGCGTCCCATGTCGACAAATGATCTCTTTGGTGTAGATTCGGGCTAATTTTTCTACCTTGTAGTCTTCCCGTATTGACAGAAAGTGAGCAGATTTAGTCAAACGGTCAACGACAACCCAGATGCTGTCGTGACCTGTGGGCGTGCGCGGAAGTTTCGTTATGAAGTCCATAGCTATACTCTCCCACTTCCACACAGGGATCTCGGGTTGAACGAGTAAGCCAGAGGGTCTTTGGTGCTCAGTCTTGACTTTCGAACAAGTCAGGCACTTCGAAACATAGAGGGCGATATCTCTCTTCATGCCCGACCACCAGTACTTGTAGCGCAGGTGCTGGTACATTTTGTCGGCACCGGGATGAATAGAATATCGGGATTTGTAGGCTTCATCCATCAAAATCTGTCGTAAATTGGTCTGCTTAGGGATCCAAATTCGGTCCAGATAATGGAATATCCCATTCGACTTATTCTCTAGCTGGGCTCCATCGTTGACAATCCTTTCCTTCTTCAAGGTGCGTTCATTAAAGCAGGCATGTTGAGCTTCACGGATGAGGGTTTCAAGATCATATTAGGCTTGAATATTACGGGCGCTGTGCAAATAACTCCGTATGCTGAGAGCGTCGTCAACGACATTTGCTTTGCCAGGATGATAACGAATTTCACAGTCATAATCGTTGGGAAGTTCCACCCACCGGCGTTGACGCATATTTAGTTCTTTCTGGTCAAAGATATGTTGTAGGCTCCTATGATCGGTGAAGATCGTACACTTGGTACCATAAAGGTAGTGTCGCCAGATCTTTAACGCAAAAACAACTGCGCCTAGCTCGAGGTCGTGGGTTGTATAGTTCTTCTCGTGGATCTTGAGCTGACGAGATGCGTAAGCAATAACCTTGTCTCGTTTCATGAGAACACAACCAAGGCCAAGGTTCGAGGCATCACAATAGACGATAGAGTCATCGTTTTCGTCGGGTAAAGTGAGAACAGGAGCATTGCAAAGCATGTACTTGAGGGTTTGGAAGGCAGTCTCTTGTCCAGTTCCCCAAAAAAAGGCTTGTCTTTTTGCGTGAGAGAGGTGAGCGGAACAACGATTTTAGAGAATCCTTCGATAAATCAACGATAATAGCCCGCTAGTCCGAGAAAAGAACGGACTTCAGACGGGTTCTTGGGTGTGACCCACTCTTGACAGCTTCGATCTTCGCGGGGTCGACGTAAATACCTTGACTATTGACAATGTGACCGAGGAATTGAACCTCCTTCAGCCAGAATTCACACTTAGAGAACTTGGCATAGGGTCGATTCCCCCGGAGTAGCTCGAGAACCAAACGTAGATGTTGCGCGTGTTCGGCTTTCGACTTGGAATAGATCAGGATATCATCGATGAACACGATGACGAAGCGGTCGAGAAAAGGTTTACACACGTGATTCATCAGATCCATAAAAACCGCGGGTGCGTTGGTTAAACCAAAAGGCATAACAATGAACTCGTAGTGGTCGTATCGAGTGCGAAAAGCGGTTTTGGGAATATCCTCCTCTTGTATGCGTAACTGGTGGTAGCCTGAGCGTAGATCGATCTTGGAAAAACGCGTAGCACCTTGTAACTGGTCAAACAAATCATCGATGCGAGGCAGAAGGTAACGATTCTTGATCGTCAGCTTATTCAATTCTCGATAGTCGATGCACATCCGGAACGACCCATCCTTCTTTTTGACGAAAAGGACTGGTGTGCCCCAAGGAGAGGTGCTAGGGAGAATGAAGCCTTTGCCAAGCAATTCCTGGAGCTGATTCGAGAGTTCGCGCATTTCGGACGGAGCGAGTCGATAAGGAGCTCTGGCAACAGGATTTGCTCCAGGAATGAGGTTGATGCGAAAGTCGATATCACGACTCGGAGGTAAACCTGGGAGATCTTCAGGAAAAAACGTTAGGGAATTCACAAACAAAAGGAACGTCTTTCACTTCAGTCTTTCTTTTCTTTTCTTTCTCCGCTACTACAATGTTAGCCAAGAAAGCTCTGTATTCCTTGCGGAGATACTTGCTAGCTTGGATACATGACATGAGCTTGAGGTCTTTCGAGAGAGTTTCACCATACACACAAAGTTGATCACCATTCGCGAGCGAGAATCGAATCATCTTATCGAAGCAAACAACTTCGGCATGGTTTTCGTGAAGAAAGTCCATGCCTATTATAACATCAAAACTACCGAGCTGCATCGGAATAAGGTCGATAGGAAAGATGCGATTGTTGAGTTCGAGAGTACAATCACGAAGAACAGAGTTGACGGCGACGGTTCTTCCGGTGGCAACTTCAATATCGAACATCTAGGGGAGATGGGCGCGCTTACGATTAAGAAGCTTTTCGAACTCAAACGATACAAAACAGTTATCGGCTCCAGTATCAAACAAACACGAAGCATAAATACCATTCACAAGGAACGTACCATTGACCACGTTGTTGTCAGCCTGAGCCTGGCGCACATTAATGTTGAAAGTTCTAGCGCGAGCTGCTTGTTGCTGTTGTTGCTGAGGCTGCTGGGGCTGCTGCTGTGGTTGCTCTTGCTTCACAACCCGATTGGGGCACATGTTTTCGAAGTGGTTGGGATCTGTTGATGCAGATTTTGTGTCCGATGCTTGTCGAATAGATTAGATTTATTTTATGCTGAATTTGTAATAGTTAGTGAAACGGTCTAACGAACGTGTATAGACCCGCTCGTTTGAAGTGGTCAAACGAGAGGGTTATTTGTTTGACCGTGTGTGTTTGAAAGACAAAGGGGTGTAGCTATAAATAGCAACCTTTTGTCATTTCAAACACTTGGAAGTTTTAGAGGTTTGAGTCCTTACAGGGAGAGATCACCACTTGGTCTCTCCCCGGATGTGTACTCCTTTGGTATGGTTCGGTTAGCTTGTTAATTGGGCCGGTTTGCTTTGTTATGTTATCAAATCTATACAAGTAAGTATTTCATCCGTCTCTAATCTTCCCGTCTATGAACATAATCATGATAATCACGGTTTCGGTCCCGAAACACGGTCCTACAATTGGTATCAGAGCCATGGTACCCGATTTAGTAAATCTAACAGTTTGCTAAGTCACATGTGCTCTAGATCTGTGATTTTCGTGATTTTTGTTCAAGATCTAAAAAAGGTGAAAAACCCAGATCTGGACCGAAATATTCGGGTTTAGATGAAACAGAACATATACAAGAGTTGGGTTTTATGTTTTACACCTAAATAAACAAGTTTTCATCATCAAATATCATCTATACAATGATTTTCGTCAGATCTGGAAACGAACAGTTAACTGTGTTCTTGAGATGAGTATGGCGGCTGGTAAGAAACACTAGGGTTCCTGTTGATACCCTACGACGAAATCCCAGCTGACGAAATCACCCAATTTCGTCAAACATACCAGCTGGACGAAAAATCTATTTTCGTCAACACTTGTTTGGACGAAAACCTCCTGATTTCGTCACAAAATCATAGCAACGAAAACACTTAGTTCAGCGACGAAATCCCTCAAATCACTTGTGCTGGACGAAATTACTTGTGCTTGACGAAATCACCATTCAGTGGACGAAAACACCCAATTTCGTCAAACATACCAGCACTTTCCAGTCCACCGTGTACCTTCCGGATTGGCGGCGGAGATTCGGAACCAGTCGTTGTCTTTGAATTTGTTCATCAAGAAAAGAGTAGAAGAGGAGCTTGAGATAGCTTCAATGGTGAAAAGGGCAATCGATTGGTGGTGGTATATCGAAGAAGATGAAGGCGGTTTGAAAGAAATTAGTGGGGTTTTGGTGAGGTTGTATTACAGAGAGAGAGAGTTTTCTTTTGGGGTCTGTGTATCGTAGAGAAGATGACAAAGATGAAGTTGGCGGCTGTAACATAGGTTTTGTTAAATCATCTTTGTTCTTCTTGGGCCATTAAATTGGAAAACAACCAGTTCACTCATTCATCGTGGTGGGCTAGTTCACATTCTTCGTGGGCTTGTCAATTGTCCATGAATAATTATTCAGCACCCATTTATTTCGGTTTTGATGACGTTTCTTGTATGGATACGTGTTCCATCATTATGCCACGTGGGTGTATCACTGGCCTTATACGTGGAGGATTACCAGGAACAGGTGGATGGGTATTTCCTTTTGACCTGGCTAGCTGGATAATAAGCAAACATTCGGGTGACCATTATTTTAGTGGGCCAAGAATTGTGGGATAAAACATTGTCAAAATTGTGGGATGTTAAAAGTATTTTACTGGGCCTCACATGCCAGCAATACCTTAATTATTATCTAATAATGGGAGTGCTTTTGATTGGGCCTACCTAAATATGAAGAATTAGATGTGCAGCACATGCAGAGATTGCTTTTTGGGCTCACATGAGGTGATGATTTCATTTATACAGCGTAGATATTTTTTTTTCCCTCAGTTGTGAATGGCTTATGTTGGGCTACATAGAAAACATTTTGAGGTTCAGATTTTAATTGGGTCGGGTATTCGCGGAGTTGATTTGAATCGCGCTTCTAAATATCAAGGTCAAAATTCGAACGGGTTTTGGGAGCGCGCGGGATGATGTGAAATGATGAAAACAAAAGATGATGATATTTAATTTTTTTTTGTGGGGTAGTCACAATTACCGATGCAAACGTCAAACTTGGTGACTTGACTACTATGGGCCAAAAACCAAGAACGGTATGTTCACTTCCGCACGTCAATATTTATGATTGTTATCGGTTATTCGTAAATGTTAGAAAGCATTTTGTTTATTGTCATATTCTCGCATTTGAAAACGAACTTATGAACCTGGAATGTCAATACCGGTCCTAACGAGTTCACAAAGTCTTTGGAGGGATACAATTCGGATCCTACGTGGTACTAGGTGAAATTTCTTTATCAACTAGAATATGCAAAGAAGAAAGTTTTTTGTTTATTGTCATATTCTCGCATTTGGTAACGAATGAACGAACCTGGAATGTCAATACCGGTCCTAACGAGTTCACAAAGTCTTTGGAGGGATACAAGTCGGATCCTATGGGGTACTAGGGGACGTTCTTATTCAACTAGAATATGCAAAGAAGAAAGTCGTTTTCGTGATTTTTCGGAACCGAGAACATTCAGTGAAGATTTACGACAGTTCCACTAAGTGAAGGGAATTGGTGAACATTTGAAAGTTGACGACAGTTCCTTTGAAGTGGAGGGAATCTTTTAAGGTTTAGAGATCTTACCAAAGAAATGGGGGAATAAAACGTATGATGAATTTCTTCGGTAAATTTCTAAACGCAATCACAGGTGGTAGAGTTTGTGATTTTCTGGTGATACTAAAGGTTCGGCGTGGAATGTTTTGCACAGACACATATTTGAGGATTTTAATTAATTCTCCAGCCAGCGTGAAGAGTTTTGCACGGAAACATACATGCATCTTAAGTCTACAGTAGTTACAAAAGCGTTGTTCACTGAAGACCTGGGGAATCTTTATGAAAGCTGATAGTTCAAGACTGAAGACCTGCAGGATTCGGTTTTGGGTTTGATGTTTCTTTGGGATTTTACAAGGATCTGGGGGTAACTCAATTCGTTGAGTTTGCAAACGATGTACTTGGTCTAGCTGACTTCCTGAGTACTGATGCTGAAGATCCGTAGTGCATTACGTGGTCAACTTCACAAAGGCGAGACAATGAGATCTGGATGTAGTTCAACTAAGCATGCTGGTTGAGCTTGCAAGGGATACACTTGGTCTAGCTGACTTTCCTGAGTGTTGATGCTGAAGATTAAAGTGCATTACTTGGTCGATTCCACAAAGACGGTTTACAGAAGACAGTTCACCAGAAACCTCTACCAATGTAGTATGCTTGAAGATCAAGAGTTGATGCCGTTTTTAAAGAATGGAACCCTTATCAAATGCCGGTTGGACTATTGGAAGATCAGCGGAAGATCGGTCAATTGAGCCTTTTGAGGAAATTGCACAACACCCAACACGTATATGCATACTTTGAGGGGGAACTATTATACAAGAAGCGTCAAGATACTACTTACCTGGATCATCGGTCAAGGGGGAATTTGTTAACACAGAGAAGATGAATACTTGACTGAAGATCAATTGCAGTTGCATTTTCGGCATTCGACAGCAACGGACAAGGGGGAATTTGTTGATGCAGATTTTGTGTCCGATGCTTGTCGAATAGATTAGATTTATTTTATGCTGAATTTGTAATAGTTAGTGAAACGGTCTAATGAACGTGTATAGACCCGCTCGTTTGAAGTGGTCAAACGAGAGGGTTATTTGTTTGACCGTGTGTGTTTGAAAGTCAAAGGGGTGTAGCTATAAATAGCCACCTTTTGTCATTTCAAACACTTGGAAGTTTTAGAGGTTTGAGTCCTCACAGGGAGAGATCACCACTTGGTCTCTCCCCGGATGTGTACTCCTTTGGTATGGTTCGGTTAGCTTGTTAATTGGGCCGGTTTGCTTTGTTATGTTATCAAATCTATACAAGTAAGTATTTCATCCGTCTCTAATCTTCCCGTCTATGAACATAATCATGATAATCACGGTTTCGGTCCCGAAACACGGTCCTACAGGATCACCACATGCAAAGCAGACTCTAGCATTGACCACGGGTGCCGGAGCTGCTTGTTGGCCTTGAGGGGTAGGGAGCAGTGCTTGATGAGTAGTAGCTGGAGTTGGTGCTTGTCGAGGACCTGTACGGCAGTTGGCGGTGAAATGGCCATACATGTTGCAGTGTACACAAAATCTGCAGGCGATTCCCACTGGGTGGTGATAGGTGCAAGTCGGGCAGGCAGGGTGAGGAACAGTATAAGCACGCTTTGCCGGCGGTGCTTGGGTTACCGGTGCCGCGACCTGGCGGTGTTGAGTTTGCTGCTGAGCTGGTACAGCTTGGAGTGGGGCAGCAGTGGTTACAGCACAGTTCTTGTTACTGGAGTTGCTGTTGTTCTTCGTCTTGCGACGAGAGGCCCTTGAAGACTGAGGAGTGGCGACAGTTTCAGCGGTTGGTGCGGTGGTAGTTTGATGTAGATTCTTGGCGGCTTTATCCCAGTAGCCAAACTTGACTCGCTTGTCGTTTATTTCAGTGGCAAGCAGGTAAGTTTCCTCGATTGTTGCTGGTTTTGAAGCTTGCACAAAATCTGCAATACAATCTGGCAGAGCTCGAATATACTTCTTGATCGCTACATCAGGAGTCTTGACTTGATCAGGACAGATTATACTAAGCTGCTTGAAGCGAGCAGTTAAAGCAGCATTGTCACCATCCTTCTGCTTGATATGCAATAATTCGTCCTCCAACTTTTGGTGCTCGTGGGGAGGGCAGAACTCTTCCAACATGACGTCCTTCAACTCATCCCACGTCAAACCATAAGCTGCATCGTTTCCGCGTTTGTTTCTCTCGGCCGTCCACCAATCTAGTGCTCATGATTGGAAGACGCCGGTAGCATTCAGAGTGCGGAGATCGTCAGGACAGCCACTCTGGCGCAGGGTGACCTCGATCGAATCAAACCATTGGAATAAGGCCGTAGGACCATCTTCGCCAATAAATTCTTACGGTCCGCAAGCTTTAAACTGCTTGAAGCTAAAAGCAGCCTTAGGGGTTTCAGTCCTGGACTCTTCAGAAGATTTGCTCACATTTTCGTACAGTTCACTGACGATCTGAGGGATAACTTTCGCCATTTGCTTAGTGATCACAGCGGCGAGGTGTTTGTTGGCCGGCTTTCGGCGAGCAGCTTGAGTAGCGCGAGATTCAGATGACGACATTGTCTGCAACAGACATCGCCATAGGATTCAACAAAAATTTCGATTATTCCTAGCATAGTCTAGCGATTACCATAAAGCTCAGGAACACGTATCCACATAAACACAGAATCACACAGGCACATAAACACCTAAGCACATAGGCACGTAGAGCACAGAAACACATAAGCACGTAAGGCACAGAAGCACATGAGGCAGTCAGAATACAGAAACCTAACTATATGTTGCACGTATTCCCTATCCTTCACAGCGCGTATAACGATTAATTATAGCGATTGCGAGTATCGAGCAGCGATGGTGAATAAAGATCAGCGATTTGTTGGCGTATTGAGATAGATGTGTAGTGTGAGTTGTGCTTGCTGATCAAAATAAACAACGAAAATGAATAAACCACCAAAATCGAAACATGTAATCACATAAAACACATAAATTCCACATAAAATTGACAAATATCAGAGTCAGCAGTTAAGGGCTCAGAATCAAAACACATAGAAATTGAGAGTAGATTGTCTCGGGTGTGATAGACGTCGACTTCACAAAGTGATTCGACTATTCACAAGGACTTTAAGTGCACACTTTGGCCTTCAGGACTGTGCTCTCGCCTCGAATTTGGGCGAATGGCACACATCCTTCCAGTTTGGTGTGACTTCAAGTCGTTGGAGTCCGTCGAGACTTTGGTGAGAGTGTTGTAAAATCACATTTAAGAGTAGAACGAGTCATCAAGGTTCGGGTTTCACCCCTAACTTAGCGACTTCGTTCCTGCTTGTGTGATAAAATCACGAGATTGATAAGGAAATTTGCGTCGAAGTATGGATTTCACTCATGATTCAACGCAAATTCTCTTGTTTTTATAGTAAAAATAGCAATTCGAACGAGTAATCTGATCGAGAGTTTGCGGTTTTCACACCTATTCTTTACCAGATCTTTCGTTTGTGTGTGAAATCAACCTTAGGAAAGGCTGATCTTGCGCGGAACTGTAGTATGCGATGTTCGTGCAAGTGTGTGGTGTACAACGAGTTCGAGCGAGAAATAGCGAGCAAGCTCGTACAAAACCCCTACTGGGTATGCACAAGTCTGTCTGTTGGTACTTAGACTATAGACTTGGGCGTTCTAAGACATCAACCCGGACTAGGTCGAGTCTTGCCTAATTCCCTATAGTTATGGCTCTGATACCAATCTGTCACACCCCAACCGATGGCGGAAACATCGGGGCACGACACTGAGCAAAACAGATTGTCCATGAGTATCCATAACAACTATTAATTACCAGATAAATAAAATGTTATGTCCCATACCATAACATATCTAAATAAAACAGTTATTACAAATAATTGTCTCATAAACAAATACTGATCCGACAACTCAGATATCAAATAAGATAGTTTGTTTGTTTCTAGACTCTTTCCTTGCCTCGATTTCATCACACAACAGACAAGGCGTCCTAGCACCTGCCACAGACGTTAAAGTAAAATTCAATACACATAGTGTAAAGGTGAGCATACAAATTTGATAATAGCATAATAGAGTTCGAAATCGTTTATGCATAACCAGCACGTACAATGTGTGATGTGAAGCACGTAAGTTATCGGCATGATCCTATCAATACCAATGACTGCGGGTTGACCGCGCAAGGCAGTTCGTAACACATATTCACCACTGCGAATCATGTGATTAATAGTCCTTAACAGCCCCTGAGTGAACAGGTGCTGAGTCCAAACTATAGTACTATCGTTGCTAAGGCAGGTAGACAACAATCTATGTGTAAACATAACAACCAAGCATTCATAGAGTCACGTATAACATGCGGTAGCGGTTAGCGTTAAAGTATTGCGTAGTGTGTTTGATGTGAATTAGAATAAGTAACATATGTAACACCCAAAAGTGCATAAAGCAAAAAGGGTTCGAGTATACTCACAGCGATAGAGTTAATGGATTGAAGGGAGCGCTAGAGCGGAATTAGCCTCAACAGTTAACGATAGCATAAGCGAAAGTCGGCGCGTAAAACGGTGTAGGTGTACCAAGGATCAGATGGCAATCCGATCGGATGGCAATCCCATCAGATGGCCATTCGATTGGATTGACACCTCATTTGGTGACTGATGTGTTTGTGTATGATGGTTTGTACTTTGAAGTTTTCGTTGTAGCATTTTAAAAATAGAGAAGCATTTCTACCTTTAAGGTCGGTCGATCAAACGGGCGTTCGATCGGACATCAATCCGATAGGCGAGGCTTCTCAGTTTGAGAACAAGTTCACAGCAGGACGGTCACTCGATCGGATGGCAATCCGTACGTACTGAACATGTTGAAAATTGTTTAAATATCAAAGTCCTAAACGTCACATGATCGGACGGTTCCTCGATCGGATGGCAATCCGATCGGGCGGTAATCCGTTCAACGTTCAGATCCTTGAAATGTTTGAATAAAAGTTTAAGTATGGAACCAAGTGCAACCCGATCGGATGGCCGGTCGATCAGATGGCAATCCGATCGAACGGTAATCCATCCCAACAGTTAGATCGTCTTGACACTTGATTGGTTTGAAGTTTTGTAGTGTTGAACGAGACATTTTGATATCTTGCTTGAACAACAGTAACCTTATCTCGACCCAAGTGACCCGACCGGACAGGAATCACCCTAGTCCGACCGGTTCACGGTTCGTTTCGATTGTTCATGTTCAAACCCGAAATTGATATCTCTCGAATAGAATTCAGATCTGGAACTAATACAACACTAAGAATGAGTAGAAGATCAGAACAAGCCCCGATTCTATCGGGTTTGAGTGCATTGAGTGTAAAAGAGTTGAAAGAAAGTTGGAAAACCTTCTCTCAATCCTTTTATCCTGTGTAGATCTAAGTGAAAACTTTGATAATTGTTGTGGAAATCCTTCAGATCTAAGTTGTTCTTGGTGGAATGAAGCCAAACATTGAAGTTCATAAGAACTCCATGATGACATCACCCTAGAACACCTCAAATCCGGTGATTTCATGGTCAAAAGTTAAGATTCAAAAGATAGAAAGGTGTAGGAGTGCGTGTAGGTCAAGAAAGTACAAGATTTAGGTTGGAAACTTACAAGAATCGAGAGAAATGAGGCTGAAGTGCGGCTGGGTTGAGTGAGGAGCTGTCACATCAAGTGATGTGACATGTGAGGGTATTTATAGGGTTTCCTAAAATGGAAAGTGAGGAAAAGGCTGGTCGATCGGGTGGCAGTCCGATCGGGTGGCAACTCGATCGGGTGGAAACACGATCGGATGGCAACCCGATCGGATGGCAATCCGATCGGATGGCCACTCGATCCATGAGTCCGGCGCGATGAGTTTTGTCGTTTTGATTCGCGTGTTGAGCTTTGCCATGCGATTCGAGCGAGCGATGCGATAGAATTACCCATTAGATTACTTTTAATCCCAACTACTATATCTAACATACAATCACTATAATTGACCCGCGTCTAGCGTTCTCGATTCGATTGCGATGCGATAGAATTGCGATTGCGATTAACACCTCAACATAAACATAACATGCACAAGTAACACATAATAGCACCCACACTTAAAACAATATCCAGAACACATAATTCGAGTTGCGAATGCGTTTGCGATAAGCGATAAATCGATTAAACATGCGATTAAACCTCGATTGTTAATAGATACTCCACATAATACAACTAAAGCGATAACATAAATAGATTAACTATAAGTCAAAGAAGTCAAAACAGTAGTTGAGCAAGGAGTGACAAATCGCAATTAGCAATCTTTTCTTCCTTTGACTTCAATCTTGACTTTGACTTTCGAAACACGGGGTGTTACAATATAACACAACGTCATTTAACTTGTATGGTGTGTTTACAATATAACACACCATGAAGAAACCCAAAAATTATAAAACACAACGTCAAGAAACCACAAAAGACATGTCATTCGTGAATCATAACTGGTATACCACATGGTTAATTAACATGTAACTGGTAAAACACAACGTCAATAATTACAAATACATCTCCTTCCTAAAACATAAACTGTTATACACGTTGTGAATTAACCTGTAACTGGTAAAACACATCGTCAAGAAATTGTTCTTGAAGGATTGCAGTTGGTAAAAAACATCGTCAAGAAATTGTTCCTGGAGGATTATAGCAGGTAAAACACATATACAAACACATCTCCTTCCTAAAACGTAAACTATTATAACACATTGTGAATTAACCTGTAACCGGTAAAACACATCGTCAAGAAATTGTTCACGAAGGATTGTAGCTGGTAATACACATTGTCAAGAAATTGTTCACGAAGGATTGTAGGAAGTAAAACACATCTACAAATACATCTCCTTCTTAAAGCATAAACCGCAATCAACCATGGCATTTGACATCGTGATTTTTTATTAGTAATATGAATTGATCGAAAGAGATAAAATGCAATGGACTGTATTTCTGAATTAGCGAGCCGAATTTGAATTCAAATAAGATATTCAGTTACCATAAATATCTTCAATTTTGGTTTACGAGATAAAATCTTCCATAAATAGAATAATTATCCAATTACGGTTTTGTCCTTTTGTATAGTATTATCAAATGCCACATGTCATATGGAGAATGCTTCCTACCTTTTGTAGAAAAAGTTGGCCTTGTAGCCAACTCCTACTTACTTCTAGGCAAGGGGAGCTATCTAGTTAATTAGTGTAATTATTGCTATATTTGACAAACCATGACTATGTGTTGAATATTCAATAATAAATTAACTTCTTTTCTCCTCTGATGTGGATTTTTTATTATATAATTCAAACGCCTTTCACCGACGGACTGATCCATCGTTGAAGATGGATCCGATAGTCAATTAGGGGCATGGGCAATTCGTTTAACGACATAATTTAATAGGCTATCATGGCAATTTTACCAACGGATTAGTGACGATAATTTAAGTGATGGATCACCGATGGTTATAACATACTTGCAATACCAAATTAACAAAGAGGTTATAACATATGTGAAAATAAAGAGATTGTGGTAGTGAAACTAAGGAAACCAATTATAGTTATATGTGTCGAACGAAATGTATGATCCATCTTTTGGTTACCATCTATGGGTTTGAAATGGCTTATGTCTTATGACTTCTGTCTTATGACTTATGGTAGGTTTTCATTGGTATATATAGATCATATTACCAACGTATGGCTTGTCTTAGTTGTACCCCAATAACTAACATTTGAAAAGTCTACCCGGAATCCTACTTTTAACTATCAAGTAGAGGTGCTAAACGGGTCGTGTTCGCGTGTTGGCGGGTTCAACCCGACCTGAACCCGAAAATTTTAGACGAACCCTACCCGAACCCGAAAATTGTGTCATACATATGAACCCGAACCCGACCCCGACCCGAATATTCTCAGGCTGACCCGAACCCGACCCATTCAACCCGAAATTTTTTATTTTCTAGTTTTTTTTCAGCAAATTAATATATTAAAATTAACATCTACTACAAAAAAACACAAATTTATATAATAAAATTACATTAAAATCATAAAATATTATGTCAATTTCCCTTTTTTAAGTTATATTTTTGACATAAAATTATACACCTAATCAAATTATGACATAAAACATATTGTAAAAATATAATTTTAATATAAATGGGTTAAACGGGTCAACCCGCCAAGCCAACCAGGTTGACCCGAACCTGACCCGTTTAACTAAACGGGTTCGCGGGTTCAACCCGAAACTGACCCGAACCCGTTTAGATTAAACGCAAACCCACGAATTTCGTATTAGGTTCATGTCATGTTTTCGGGTCGTGTAAAAAATTCACACCCCTACTATCAAGGAGGTATGTTCCATCGGTAAGCTTTCATGCCCAACAAAATGGAGAAAAAGCCTTGACGGGAAGCAGAGCCGTCTCTGAAAATCTTCAAAAATATGTGAGCCATGTGCGAAGATAAAATACGGGTCCCTAAAATATAAACTTCTAAAAAAGAATATATAAAAAAGTTATAAATGTAAATTTGTGGAATCACCCGCATGTTGCGGCGGTCTGCTTTTTTACGTGGAAACGTAAATAAAAAGCACATAACAGGCGCATTTGGACAACGAGACGTAGAAAGAAAACACGTTGTAAAGTAAGAAAATATGGAATAGTTACGTCGTAACTTTAAAAATCGTTATTTACGATCATGTAAAATAAAACTTTTTTCATAAAAATATATTTTAAGAAATTAACATAAATAATTATTTTTAAACTAGATTGAGAAATAACTATGATTCCCATTTTGATTTAATGTGATACAAAATTAGTCAATTAATGTCATTTGCATTTAATACATATGTAACAAATATAAAGAAAAAAATCAACTAAAAATGAAGCTTTCAAGATTAGAAGTCAATGTCTACTTACTAATAAAGTGACATAGGAACTACCAGACCACACCAGACCATGCGCCTCAACTTGTCATTTACTAAATCAGTACTTATATATTCTAAGTTCTACAACTTAACTTTACTAAAACAATAAATTTTTGGGCTGTCGAAAGGTTTGGACCCTGAATCGTCGCCCAACCCGCACCCCTTCCGGCCACCCCTGACGGGAAGCACATGCAAAATCTTGTCTCAACCTTCATCAATGGATTACCGAGGGATGGTACGCATGACACATCATTTGGTTACATATGACCCATCGATTGATTACCATTTATGGGCTTGAAATGGTTGATGTTGGTTGCCACTTGAGTTTACCATTAGTGGCGGACCCATGAATTTTTTTAAAGATTTTAGGCCCCTAGGTATATAAAAAATCCGGTTCATATCGGATCGGTTCGGGTTGGGTCATTTAAAACAAAAGAATATCAAGCTAAAATTTATATAATTATAAAAACATGTCAAATGTCGTTACAAACATATTTAAAATGTCGCTCTACGAGTTTTCATTTTTTGAAATTTATCCAAAACATCTAGAGCTACTTTTCTAAGCAAGTCTTTCTCTATATAACATATACAACTAATTTTTAACACTCACCAAACTTCATAATTTTAAACTTTAAAATCAAGCCCTAATTTTAATTGTTGATTCCTTCTAATTAACCATTTAAGCGCACTAAAACTTTAACTAAAACAACAAAATCAACCAACTAAAGTTTCAAAATACAACAAAACAACCAAAATTTCAAACTTTTTTTAACAATTGTATTTCTCCTAAAAATCCAAATAAAACAAGAAAAAAAAATCGAACCATACCCGAAAATTGTGATGAGATGCTGTTTTCGTGAGTTTGGTGGCCGAAATTGTGGTGGGTTGGGTTATTATATTTTAGTTTAAATTAGATTATTAGATTGGGTTGAGCTTGAGTTATGGTGTGTTTATTAGGTTAAAGGTTAAGGGAAAGTTAATTAGTTAATTGGAAAATTAATTAGGCTGTATTTAAAAAAATTAGTGTTTACATACAACTTTTAAAATTCATAAGATTTTTTTTTCCGGGTGGGGGGGGGGGGGTCGAAATATTTCAAGGGGTGCGGACGAAAATTTTTGGATCTGGACTTGAGTGGTATGCAATGTAAAAAATGTTTTCGTGAGAGCCCTAGTGATCATAGTCTAGACTCGAGAAAGAATCCTAGTTCGCTATGATCAGAGCTCTGATACCAAGCTGTCACACCATGGCTTTGCGAAAGCGTGGTTATTTTGGTGTGACTTCTTAATACCATAGCTTAATCATAACAAAGCTATATGAAATAAAACCATGCAAGATCATCCATAGATTTAAGTTTTAAAACTGAAGTAACATAACATTGTCTTAGGGACTTACAACATCATAACATAAAACATTGTTTTGAAAGACATAAACATCAACATGAATAAAACGCAGTTTAAGATTTGTGACTCGTCCAGGAAAAAGTCACATTTCCTAAACTGGGATGACCTCGGAACCCATATGCAGCGGGAAAACACAACATACCGCGACAGATCTTTAATTCCCTGAAATACATGTAAGTTGAAAACTAAACAATAATGTTGAGCGAGTTCATGTGTAAGTGAGTAAATAAACCTTTGTATGTATAAAAATCCTGGTATGTAGCAAATAAGGAAAAAGAGATCACCAATGGCTTGCAAGGCCATTGATATGTGTGAAGTGCAAGTAGGAAGACTCAAACCTAGCAGATTTCGCGTTTGGGTACAAAGTCACCCCAAGGTCCGTTCTAGTTGGGCCTGGGGTTGGGCTCGCTACACCCAGATAGATCTACCGCTTACGTCCCTCGGTCCTACAATGAGGATTAATGGCCTCCAGTTTCTGCCTACCCACTCACATGATCTAAGTAGTAACCCTCCTTACGCTAACCATACCATGTAAAAAGTATTCGTAATCATAGTAACATGTATTTCACCCCCGAAGTATAAAACTGAAAACAGTTAAGAGAAAAGGGGGACATGAACTCACAGTGGTGCGTCTCTACCAGGTATACCTCCAAATCAAGCAGCTGTATGACGACCTACACGTACTAACTCTATTAGACAGACGGCCGTGCCTTAGCTTTAAGGTTTAAGTTTTTGGGAAATAGTTAGACAACTATTTCGTGTTTATATTCGGTATACTTGGTAATCATTTTCCTTCCCAAGGATGGGGGATTTAATACATGTGTATTCGAAATATATTATTAAGTCTCACTTAAAATATATTTTATTTCTAACTCCAAAATATAAATATTCTTCTCAAAAATATTATACTTTCTATTACATAATTCTCCCAAAATGTGTAAGTTACGTTTTAATGTTCGAGTGGTAATAGTAATTACCGGTGTAACTTATATATTTATCGTAGAGACGTTCGTATTATTTTGGATCCATTAACATTCGATAGTATTATTTTTACCCTAAAAATAATACTAGTATTTTCACAAAATAATCATAAACACATATCAAGTGACTTTATGAAAAATATATACTAAATATATATTTACCAAGTTTTATTTTGTGAAATCCCACCTCCGATGTTTTGTAAATAAGTCGTGGCGAAATCTATAATTTGAAAACAAGTCAAAATGTATTTCTAACACTCATAGTGAAAATACTTCTAAGTGTTAGGCTTTTGGAAAAATTTCGCCAGAGTTTCCTCTGTAACTGGAGGTGGCCACGCTTTCAAGCGTATCATTTTCTTTTATAAACCAAATCAACAATTTCCCTATTTAACCAAAACCATGTCCAAAACAACAAACGCATAAATTACATGAACTTGTGGTTTATCTAAAATATGAAGTAAATCCCATTACTTTTAGTGTATCTTTATATAAATCAATCCGGTTTCGTAATAACCCCGTTTTTAAAGAAATTCCATCCTTACAACTTCTTATAAAATTTGACAAAACTAGTTCTTTGTCGAACTTAGTGTTACACACGTATTTACACACTTGTGTGTTTGCTAAAGTCATTCTTGTTTATGAAAGATCCGTCTTTAAAAGTATGTTTTCTCTTGACACGAGGTCTTTTGAAAATACCGCTTGTAGATCCGTAGATCTACTAGTTTCAAACACTATTTCGTAAGTGAAATCATTTTTACACAAGTTCAAGTTTGATGTGTGGTAGAGTTTCATCACTTAACCCTTTTTACTTCCAAAACAACCTTATGTCATGATCCATGATCATGACCAACCCGGGTTAAATGATGATCCGAGCTACCACAACATAGATCGGGTCCAAATAACTACACAAATCAAATACTACAAGATTTACACAACATATGAGCTTTTAACCATCACTTATAGCATTTTTAGTAGACTTTTATGCTTCATCTTGTATGTTCATAACTTTTAACCGTTACATATCATTTTAACCACTTCAAAATAGTTCGAGAAGGTGATTCAAGCAACTTACTACTAGCTCGAGGCTAGGGAAGAAACTAGTCGAAAAATGCGTGGATAAAAGCAATAGGGTGAGGTCCTTCGCCTTCCGGTTGCACCAAGGTTCCTTATACGCGATCCTTAACACTTGAATGATCTTGGAATGTGGAGATCAAAACCGAAAATATGATGGGTGCTCAAGGGGTGTTCGGCCGTAGCTCTTAGAGGGAGAGAGAGGGAGTTAAGTTGTGAGTTGTTTTGTGGAAAAGAACTTCATGATCTTAGGGTTAATTTATAAATCCATCATGCTCTAATAACCAATGGATCTTGTGTTACTTAGATATTAAGCACAAGATTAATATAATCAAATAAAGGACAAGGTATGTCCCCCTCTTGGGGACGGTTTGGTTAAGGGGGGGGGGGTCTAGTTCGATTCCAACTAGTAGTTAGGTATAATAGTTAGGTTAATCTAGTTAAGTTAAGTGATTAACCCGGTTACTAGTGTGTAGTGTGTTATGACGGGTGTTAGGGTATTCAGGGACCCTAACTGGCTCAAAAAAAGATAAACAATGAAAATGACAATATTTTCATGTTCCGGGTAAAATCCGGTTGTTCGATTGGATAGTAATCCGTTAAAGTGCTTAACAAAGCTTTAAAGTGTCGTTATTACCCTTTTTAGTGACACAACTCATTTCTGACACTTTGGAAAGTGTCTAGTAATATTTTTCTCATGTTTTGGCACTTTATTAGTTAGCTAAAAGCTGAATTATTATGTAAAGTGCTGAATTTTGTGTTTAGAGCACGTTTTAGGCACATCCAGTCATTGTAACTTATTCCTAGAGACGCAGTTCTACAACCCTTGTATCCCTACACTCACCACTAGTGTAGTAAGATTTTTCTGGCTCATACAGGCCTTAGAGGCAGTGTCTGCCTGATGCATGTAAATAATGTAGTGACAGCAAGTAAAGTATGATGCAAGTAAGTACATGTATCAGTATTCAAGTAGCAGTTTATTCACAAGTTCAAGCAAGCACAGTAATTAAGCAGTAATTAATTATTAATTAAGTCGTACGGATACTTGGTTTAGTGAGGGTTGTCACATTCTCCCCCCGTTAGAAATATTTCGTCCCGAAATTTTAAGTTCTGCTTGTAGATGCAGGGTTCTTAGGAAATAGGTGGGGGTATTTCTCTTTCATCCGGTCCTCACGCTCCCAGGTGTATTCAGGACCATGTCTGGCATTCCAACGAACTTTGATGAGCTTGACACTGCTCCGGCGGGTCTTGTTTACTTTCCAATCCGTAACCTCAACCGGTTCTTCAATGAAATGGAGCGTGTCGTCAACATGAATCTCGTCGATGGGAATGGCAATGGTATCTTGAGTTGGACTTTTCTTCAGGTTGGATACATGAAATGTATCGTGAACTGAATGGAGTTCAGCAGGTAAGTCCAGCTTGTATGCTACCAGTCCTATTCTTTCCAAAATTCTGAAAGGACCAATGTAGCGCGGATTTAACTTCCCACGCTTTCCGAAGCGTGCCACACCCTTCCAGGGTGAAACTTTCAATAAAACCATTTCTCCAACTTGGAACTCCAAGTGTTTCCAGTTTGGATCCGCATAGGCTTTCTGTCTGTGGCGAGCTGCTTCGATGCATTTTAGAATCTGCGCAATCTTGTCTGTCGTCTCTTGGACGATTTCGTGACCAGCAAGGTGCCTATCACCTGCGTCAGCCCAGCATAGGGGTGATCGGCACTTGCGTCCGTAAAGGGCTTCAAATGGCGCGACACCAATACTGGTGTGGTAGCTGTTGTTGTATGAAAATTCGACCAAAGGCAAATGCTTATCCCAGCTACCGCCCAGATCCATAACACACGCTCTCAGCATGTCTTCCAAAGTCTGTATCGTTCGCTCGCTTTGACCGTCAGTTTGCGGATGAAACGCAGTGCTCAGATTTAATTGTGAGCCAAAAGCTTCTTGGAAGGATTGCCATATCCTTGACACAAACCTTCCGTCTCTATCAGAGATGATTGAGAGAGGTACTCCATGGCGCGTAACGATCTCTCTCATGTAAATTTCGGCCAACTTGCTCGTATTATCCTTCTCTCTGACAGGTAAGAAGTGTGCTGACTTTGTTAATCGATCCACTATTACCCAAATAGTGTCATGGCCTCTTGGCGTTCTTGGCAACTTTGTAATAAAATCCATTGAGATTTGTTCCCATTTCCACTTGGAGAATCTCAGGTTGTTGCAGAAGTCCTGAAGGCTTCTGATATTCGGCTTTAACCTTAGCGCATGTTAAACATTTGCTCACATAAACAGCAACATCGCCTTTCATCCTAGGCCACCAATAATAATCTTTGAGATCCTGGTACATCTTATCCGCTCCAGGGTGGATAGAGTACCGCGATTTGTGAGCTTCATCAAAAATAACTTTCCTTAAACCTCCAAACAAAGGAACCCAAATCCTTTTCTCAAAACATAACGTTCCTTCCTCGTTTGGTACCAGTAGCTTCTCCATCCCATGGAGATATTCTTCTTCAAGGTTTCCTTCCTTAAGAGCTTCTTTCTGCGCGGCACGAATGCGCAAGGAAAGATCGGTTCGGATAATCATTTCTAAAGCCCTAACCCTTATGGGCTTGATCCTCTCTTTTCGACTTAGGGCATCGGCGACCACATTCGCCTTCCCTGGATGATACTTTATCTCGCAGTCGTAATCGTTCAGCAACTCAACCCATCGTCTCTGCCTCATATTCAGCTCCTTCTGATTGAATATGTGTTGTAGGCTCTTGTGATCTGTAAAAATTGAACACTTTGTACCATAAAGGTAGTGTCTCCAGATCTTTAATGCAAATACCACTGCGCCTAGCTCCAAATCATGTGTGGTATAGTTCTTTTCGTGCACTTTCAATTGACGCGATGCGTAAGCAATAACCTTTTGGCGTTGCATCAACACACAACCCAATCCTTGACGCGAAGCGTCGTAGTATACCACAAAATCATCTGTACCTTCCGGTAGTGCTAAGATTGGCGCATTGCAGAGCTTATCCTTCAATATCTGGAACGCTCCTTCCTGTTTGATTCCCCAATCAAACTTCTTATCTTTCTGCGTGAGGAGCGTCAATGGTTGAGCGATTTTTGAAAAATCCTCAATGAATCTTTGATAATAGCCAGCCAAACCCAAGAATTGTCGAATCTCGGTTGGCGTCCTTGGCGTTTCCCAATTCTTGATCGCTTCGATCTTGGTTGGATCCACATGGATTCCATCTCCGTTCACCACGTGTCCAAGAAATTGTACTTCACGTAGCCAAAACTCGCACTTAGAGAACTTGGCATACAACTGTTCTTTCTTCAACAGCTCCAAAATAGCTCTTAAATGCTGTTCGTGCTCAGCCTTTGTTCTTGAATAAATCAAGATGTCGTCGATAAACACAATCACGAACTTGTCCAAGTACGGCTTGCAAACTCTATTCATCAAGTCCATAAAGACTGCAGGTGCGTTTGTCAAACCAAACGGCATAACAAGGAACTCGTAGTGCCCATAACGAGTTCTGAAGGCTGTCTTCGGGATACTCTCCTCTTGTATCCTTAACTGATGGTATCCAGATCGCAAGTCGATCTTTGAGTAAAAGCTTGAGCCTTGCAGTTGATCAAACAGATCATCAATTCTTGGCAGAGGATATCTATTCTTGATCGTCAGCTTATTCAGCTCCCGGTAGTCGATACACATACGAAAACTACCGTCCTTCTTCTTGACAAATAGGACTGGAGCTCCCCAAGGCGAGAAGCTTGGTCGGATAAATCCCTTGTCTAACAACTCTTGAAGTTGTGTCGACAGTTCCTGCATCTCAGACGGAGCAAGTCTATAAGGTGCCTTAGCCACAGGCGCGGCGCCTGGAACTAAGTCAATGCGGAACTCTACTTGTCTCTGAGGTGGCAGTCCAGGTAAGTCCTCTGGGAAGACTTCTGGATATTCCCTCACGACAGGGATGTCTTCTATTCTCGGCTCAGCAGCCTTCTTATCCACAATGTGTGCCAGGAAGGCAACACATCCCTTCTGCAAACACTTTCGCGCTTTCAGGCAGCTGATAATTCTTAACGGCGTATCACGCTTTTCCCCGTGAACCACAATTGTTTCGCCATCTTCGGTTGGGATACGAACAACCTTTTCGTGACAAACTATTTCAGCCTTGTTGCCTGATAACCAATCCATTCCTACCACCACGTCGAAGCTTCCCAACTGGACTGGTAGTAGATCCAAAGCAAACTCACGCTCTCCCAATTCGATCACACAACCTCTGATAACTTCATTGGCTTCTACTAACTTCCCATTAGCCAATTCGATTGAGTACGGAATATCTAACTTACTAGCGGCTAAACCAAGCATATTCTTAAATTCTAACGACACGAAGCTATAATCGGCACCAGTATCTAATAAAACGGATGCATAGCGTTGATTTACAGGGAACGTACCGGTAACGACATTGGGGTCCTGGCGCGCTTCCCTCGCTTCGATTTGGAACACTCTTCCACGGGCTTGGTTTAACTCTGGGCAGTTCCTCTTAAAGTGCCCGATATCACCACAGTTAAAGCATCCAAGTCTTTGCCCGTTTCCACCTCCATTTCCAGCTTGGTTCTTGTTTTGGTTCGCATTACCAGCTTGATTCGCATTGTTGCCTCGATTCCCGTTTCCTCCATTGTTTCCTTGTGGGCGATTTCCATTACCACCACGATTATTATTTCTATTCCCAAATCCTCCTTGGCCTCCCCGGCCAGCACTAGCCCAACAAGAATCCTTCAAGTGACCAGTCTTTCCACAAGCTTCACATACTTTTGGCCCGCATCGGCCAGAATGGTGACGCTGGCAGGTGTTGCACTTGGGCTGGGTGCCCATATATCCCTTTCCTTTCTTTCCACTACCAGCTGTAACCTGAGCTGGCGTGCTTGGCTCTCCTTTCTTAACAACCACACTGGCGCCCTGCTTGAAGTTCGAGAACTTCCGTTTGTTACCTCCTGATGACTCGACGTGAGTCTCTTTCTTCTTAGGCTCTGCATCATCGAACTTGTTCAGGCGAATAGCCTCCTCTGTGAGAGCCACGCTCAAATCGATCGCCTCAGTAATGGTCGCAGGCTTGGATGAGGTCACCATGCTTATGATTTGAGGAGCTAATCCCCAAATGAAACGTTCAATCCGTTTGAACTCCGGAGTGACCATGTAGGGTACCACATGCGATAAGTCATGGAACCTTTGAACGTATTCTGCGATCTTTGGACCGTCCATTTTCAAATGCCAGAATTCGGTTTCCAATCTTTGGATTTCCACGCGAGAGCAGTACTTCCTGCGCATAAGTTCCTTCAGTTCGGTCCAGGTTAGCGCGTAGGCAGCAGCTTCACCAAGTGTCTGTACTTGCAAATTCCACCAAGAGAGGGCTCCATCCAAGAATAGCCCTGAGATATAGGTGACTTGCTGATCTAGTGCGCATTTGCTCATGCGAAGAACAGATTCAGTTTTCTCGGCCCAACGAACAAAGGCGACAGCACCTCCTGTGCCATCAAAGTTGACCGGTTTGCAGTCTAGAAACTGCTTGTAGGTGCACCCTGCACATACGTTATAACATACGATCGGCATTAGCATCATTGCTAAAGATATCCAATTAGGTCATGGTAGGTCTAAATGACTTAGTATTACCATGAGGTGGATTATTGTTGTTGCCAGTGTTGCCAGAGTTGCTTCCACTAGTCCCTCCTTGAGAGGCGGCGTATTGTGCGATGGCAGCAGCGATAATTTGCTGGAGTTCCGCCTCATTGGTAGGCATGCGTGTCTCATGTCTCGGCGGCATCTTCTAAAAGATGTGTTTACGTCGGTCAGGCCATAGTAAAGATCCCAAGTTATAATACATAAGTCAGGTCATAATATAGCGTATGTATATAGTGATAGTAATAGTATATAACATCTCATGTTATAATCATATCAATCACACAACATCCCATGTTACAAACATCAATCACACAACATCCCATGTCATAGAATATAAATAACCAAATCAAGCATCAAATATGATGAGAATACTGCGATTGCCATATATTGAGACCACATAGTAAGCGTATAAGTACATCACAGTGTCATACAACATCAGTCGACTAAGGGCTACATCACCCTAGTCCAAAAACTATATCAAATCAGTGTCAATACATCAAATACATGTCAACAAAAGTCAGAATCAAAATGTAGTCTCCAAAAATGCTGTGCAGTCAAAAGCAATCGCCGTCTTCTCACCAGCGTCTACCCATATGGTACTGAAGAGCTCTACACGGATGGCGGTGGAGGAGGGGGAAAGTGAGTGTAAAACAAGCGACGCAAAAAGAGCCAGTCCTCCTCCATGGCTCTCTGGGTACGCAAGAAAGAAGCAACCTGCTGCTCTAGGGCAAATAGGCGTGCAGCATAGTCTGGTGGTAAAGGTCGAGAGGGCTGCAAAGGGGAGTGGGTCTGACCCTGGCACTGACACGGCGGCGGCTGGGCTCTCTCAAGCTCCTGTATGCGCTGCGTGTGTGCCTCGTGCTGGGCGACAAAAGACATCAAAACGTCCTCAATAGTATATCCCATATGGAAAGAATGGTAGGGGTCAGTCGGTGGCATAACAGAAGGTGATGTCCAAAGAAACGGCTCACTGGTGGGATCAAAAGGTGCCACATGAAATGGAGAAATAGGGGGAAAAGTAGCAGACGGTGGTATAGCAGGGATAGATACCGGTGCATGCCCAAAAGGGTGAGCCGAAGAACCTTCTCCAGGTCGTGCTGGAGGTGTAAACCGAGGAAATGAAAAGGAGGTATCAATGTGACGGGTATCAGTGATCTGAGGGGGAATAGGTGGGACCTCGTCATCAGCAGGAATCCACCCATGCTGGGCGTGCTCATCTCGTGGGTCCATCTGTGCCTAAAAAAGGGCACGATCAAACTGAACTGGTATAGGATCATGGTGAGGTGCAACAAGAGGGTCAACTGGTGCATCAGCAAAAAGTGGGGGATCAACATGATCAGCAGCAATGACATGATCACCCTCTAACAACGGAGCATCTATAGGATTATCATCAATAGGTGGGTCAGCAACGACAGGCTCAATAATAGGTGCGTCAGCATGAACTTGGTCGTGCCCAAGCACTGGGTCAGGAGCAGGGTCCAGTGGCTGCTCGGGCTCATCAAAGGCCATCTCAAAATCAAACTCAGGGTCGATGGGATCAACTGGGTCAACCGGATCCTCCATAGGCTGATCCATAGGTATAAACTCTATATCCTCATCCGGGTCGAATCCTGGGGGAAAGTCAGGATTGGAATCCTCCACATCCTCGTGGTCGAAAGTAAAACTAGGAATAGGGGCAACAGAGGATGCCTGGTCGGGATCTGATCCATGTGAGAAGTGCTGCGCACTCTGGGTGTGTGAAGGTGCGGAGGCCACAGACTCGAAAGAGTCTGGGACCGGTGAGTGAGCAGATGACTCCTCAGCGGGAGCATCTGTGATCAACAAAAGATCTCCAGCAGGAAGAAGGGCCTCGCCCTGAACATCATCCTCTAAGGGCTCGTCATCAAACAGATCGACGTCGCCATCATCGTCGGCGTCGAGAAGCAAATCGTAAGCAGGATATACAGCTAAGGGTAGGGGAGCAGGGATCTCCACTAACGGTAGGTCCCCGGCCAAAGGGCCATCAACGAGCTCATCAGCACCATCAGGTAAAGCAAAGGGCTGAAAATCATCCTCGTCCGTGCTAGTAACGTCGGAGGTGTGGACCTCGTGCTCTGAAGGCTCTTGGTCATCTGATACTATAGGTCTAGGTCCTGTGGTGTCTGAGTCACCTGTGCCAGAGGTGTCCATGGTGTCTGTAACATAAACACAAACATGCATAAACAGTCAATCATACAATCAAATAATCACATAAGTCACCAAGTAAGCAATCAAATAATACTCCTAGTCCCACTAGCCTCCCAGCCTCTCAGACTGCTCTTCCTAGTCCCACTAGCCAATTCTCCTAGTCCCACTAGCCAATTCTCCTAGTCCCACTAGCCAATTCTCCTAGTCCCACTAGCCAACTACCTCGATCTCCCAGACCTAGCCTCGGCCTCCAAGACCGAGCCTCAGCCTTTCCGGACTGAGCCTAAAAATAATAAATAAAATGTGCTCAACATTTGTTTGTAAAAAGTTTTGGATCTGGACTTGAGTGGTATGCAATGTAAAAAATGTTTTCGTGAGAGCCCTAGTGATCATAGTCTAGACTCGAGAAAGAATCCTAGTTCGCTATGATCAGAGCTCTGATACCAAGCTGTCACACCATGGCTTTGCGAAAGCGTGGTTATTTTGGTGTGACTTCTTAATACCATAGCTTAATCATAACAAAGCTATATGAAATAAAACCATGCAAGATCATCCATAGATTTAAGTTTTAAAACTGAAGTAACATAACATTGTCTTAGGGACTTACAACATCATAACATAAAACATTGTTTTGAAAGACATAAACATCAACATGAATAAAACGCAGTTTAAGATTTGTGACTCGTCCAGGAAAAAGTCACATTTCCTAAACTGGGATGACCTCGGACCCCATATGCAGCGGGAAAACACAACATACCGCGCCAGATCTTTAATTCCCTGAAATACATGTAAGTTGAAAAATCAACAATAATGTTGATCGAGTTCATGTGTAAGTGAGTAAATAAACCTTTGTATGTATAAAAATCCTGGTATGTAGCAAATAAGGAAAAAGAGATCACCAATGGTTTGCAAGGCCATTGATATGTGTGAAGTGCAAGTAGGAAGACTCAAACCTAGCAGATTTCGCGTTTGGGTACAAAGTCACCCCAAGGTCCGTTCTAGTTGGGCCTGGGGTTGGGCTCGCTACACCCAGATAGATCTACCGCTTACGTCCCTCGGTCCTACAATGAGGATTAATGGCCTCCAGTTTCTGCCTACCCACTCACATGATCTAAGTAGTAACCCTCCTTACGCTAACCATACCATGTAAAAAGTATTCGTAATCATAGTAACATGTATTTCACCCCCGAAGTATAAAACTGAAAACAGTTAAGAGAAAAAGGGGACATGAACTCACAGTGGTGCGTCTCTACCAGGTATACCTCCAAATCAAGCAGCTGTATGACGATCTACACGTACTAACTCTATTAGACGGACGGCCGTGCCTTAGCTTTAAGGTTTAAGTTTTTGGGAAATAGTTAGACAACTATTTCGTGTTTATATTCGGTATACTTGGTAATCATTTTCCTTCCCAAGGATGGGGGATTTAATACATGTGTATTCGAAATATATTATTAAGTCTCACTTAAAATATATTTTATTTCTAACTCCAAAATAAAAATATTCTTCTCAAAAATATTATACTTTCTATTACATAATTCTCCCAAAATGTGTAAGTTACGTTTTAATGTTCGAGTGGTAATAGTAATTACCGGTGTAACTTATATATTTATCGTAGAGACGTTCGTATTATTTTGGATCCATTAACATTCGATAGTATTATTTTTACCCTAAAAATAATACTAGTATTTTCACAAAATAATCATAAACACATATCAAGTGACTTTATGAAAAATATATACTAAATATATATTTACCAAGTTTTATTTTGTGAAATCCCACCTCCGATGTTTTGTAAATAAGTCGTGGCGAAATCTATAATTTGAAAACAAGTCAAAATGTATTTCTAACACTCATAGTGAAAATACTTCTAAGTGTTAGGCTTTTGGAAAAATTTCGCCAGAGTTTCCTCTGTAACTGGAGGTGGCCACGCTTTCAAGCGTATCATTTTCTTTTATAAACCAAATCAACAATTTCCCTATTTAACCAAAACCATGTCCAAAACAACAAACGCATAAATTACATGAACTTGTGGTTTATCTAAAATATGAAGTAAATCCCATTACTTTTAGTGTATCTTTATATAAATCAATCCGGTTTCGTAATAACCCCGTTTTTAAAGAAATTCCATCCTTACAACTTCTTATAAAATTTGACAAAACTAGTTCTTTGTCGAACTTAGTGTTACACAAGTATTTACACACTTGTGTGTTTGCTAAAGTCATTCTTGTTTATGAAAGATCCGTCTTTAAAAGTATGTTTTCTCTTGACACGAGGTCTTTTGAAAATACCGCTTGTAGATCCGTAGATCTACTAGTTTCAAACACTATTTCGTAAGTGAAATCATTTTTACACAAGTTCAAGTTTGATGTGTGGTAGAGTTTCATCACTTAACCCTTTTTACTTCCAAAACAACCTTATGTCATGATCCATGATCATGACCAACCCGGGTTAAATGATGATCCGAGCTACCACAACATAGATCGGGTCCAAATAACTACACAAATCAAATACTACAAGATTTACACAACATATGAGCTTTTAACCATCACTTATAGCATTTTTAGTAGACTTTTATGCTTCATCTTGTATGTTCATAACTTTTAACCGTTACATATCATTTTAACCACTTCAAAATAGTTCGAGAAGGTGATTCAAGCAACTTACTACTAGCTCGAGGCTAGGGAAGAAACTAGTCGAAAAATGCGTGGATAAAAGCAATAGGGTGAGGTCCTTCGCCTTCCGGTTGCACCAAGGTTCCTTATACGCGATCCTTAACACTTGAATGATCTTGGAATGTGGAGATCAAAACCGAAAATATGATGGGTGCTCAAGGGGTGTTCGGCCGTAGCTCTTAGAGGGAGAGAGAGGGAGTTAAGTTGTGAGTTGTTTTGTGGAAAAGAACTTCATGATCTTAGGGTTAATTTATAAATCCATCATGCTCTAATAACCAATGGATCTTGTGTTACTTAGATATTAAGCACAAGATTAATATAATCAAATAAAGGACAAGGTATGTCCCCCTCTTGGGGACGGTTTGGTTAAGGGGGGGGGGGGTCTAGTTCGATTCCAACTAGTAGTTAGGTATAATAGTTAGGTTAATCTAGTTAAGTTAAGTGATTAACCCGGTTACTAGTGTGTAGTGTGTTATGACGGGTGTTAGGGTATTCAGGGACCCTAACTGGCTCAAAAAAAGATAAACAATGAAAATGACAATATTTTCATGTTCCGGGTAAAATCCGGTTGTTCGATTGGATAGTAATCCGTTAAAGTGCTTAACAAAGCTTTAAAGTGTCGTTATTACCCTTTTTAGTGACACAACTCATTTCTGACACTTTGGAAAGTGTCTAGTAATATTTTTCTCATGTTTTGGCACTTTATTAGTTAGCTAAAAGCTGAATTATTATGTAAAGTGCTGAATTTTGTGTTTAGAGCACGTTTTAGGCACATCCAGTCATTGTAACTTATTCCTAGAGACGCAGTTCTACAACCCTTGTATCCCTACACTCACCACTAGTGTAGTAAGATTTTTCTGGCTCATACAGGCCTTAGAGGCAGTGTCTGCCTGATGCTGGCTCTATCAGCATGTTCAATAGGTTATCCGTTTATAGTGCTACTGTGCTTTTTGTGCATCATGTTTGTCACTAAGGTTCATCATGTAAATAATGTAGTGACAGCAAGTAAAGTATGATGCAAGTAAGTACATGTATCAGTATTCAAGTAGCAGTTTATTCACAAGTTCAAGCAAGCACAGTAATTAAGCAGTAATTAATTATTAATTAAGTCGTACGGATACCTGGTTTAGTGAGGGTTGTCACACTGCTCATGCTCGGATTGAATTACAACCGATCCGATCCGAGCGGAACAAATTTTTTAAACCGAGCGCAAAAGTGATGCTCATGCTCGGATTGAATTTGAATCGATCGGCTCGGTTTCGCTCGGTTTTGCTCGGTTTTATCAAATCCTAAAAAAAAATCGAGCAGATCGTTTTCGCTCGATTGAATGATAAGGCTTCGTTCAACCAAAACAAATTCTAACTTAATTAAAACATGTCCAACACTTTACTAACAAAAGCAATACATAACTCAAATCACGATTCTAAAAATGTTCTTAACAATATCAAGAAACACAGGAGCGGCGATATGTTGCAGATCGAAGACTGGAGCGACTCACTTGTTTGATACTTTGATTGTCCGAAGATGTGTGTGAGTGTGACTGTGGAGACCAGAGAGTGAGAATCGGAGACTAGAGAGCGGCGATATGAATATGATACGACTGAATAGTGAATACTCTTTTAGGAATAGGATTTAGGGTTAGATTTCATATTAAATATTAAGTTGGGTTGAATGTTATTTGGGCTTTTAATTTTTTTGGGCTATTATATTTTTTTGGGTTTTTAATCTATAAAATCTATAATATATATATATATATTAATTATTAATAAAAATAATTCGAGCGAAACCGAGCGATCGACGAGCGAGCGGAGCTTTGCTCATGCTCGGATTGAATTTGAATCGAACCGATCCGACCAGCTCATTTACAAACTGAGCGGGAATCGAACGAGCATTTTTCGAGCATTTTTCGAGCGATCGTCGAGCGATCTTCGATCGTCGAGCAGTTTGGACAGCCCTACTCCACACCATCTCCACCTTCAACCACCACCATCTACCCCCCCCCCCCCCCCCACACACACTTCGCCATGTGAGACGGTTTCCTACATCTTACATGCACTCTCAAGTGAACCCATAGTACAATATACAAGAAAGCATCCTTCAAAACACAATAGAGATCATATATTATATGAATGTGCTAGTAAGCCTGTGTGGATTAATCAGGAAACTGAACTTGCCATTATAAAGCGATCCTTTCACTAGTAATATACAGTAATAGACAGTGAGATACACCATTATTTAACTCACTCCTAAATTAATTGAACATTGTCACAAAGGAATGATTAAAAGGAATACGGAGACAAATACATAGATTATGTGGTCATGTAAATACCTGAGGTAAATCCATGATTAATGTAGCACTGGGAGAGTTCTCAAGAAAGTAGTTTCTGACTTGAGTGGGCACTGTAGGTATATGGTCTTTTTGCTTCTGGGACACCATATTTATCTTCAAACACTTCAAGTTATCGAAGGGGTTAGGGTATACGGTGTGGGCGGCAAAGGGGTGCGGTAAAGTGGGTTTGCCGCGCGGTAACACCGTCGCCAACCCCCTTTGCCGCGCGGTGATCTTTCTCATCGGTGACCTGATACCGAATCGGTGGAGGGAGGGAAGGGGAGGGGAGAGAGGGGGTGTGTGTGGTGGGGTCCATGTCATGTCAACCAATCACACATTTTTCCTTTTTTTAAATAGTTTACTAATTCATGAAGTGTCTAACCGCTGCCAACACTTTTGAGCTTAGTTTAAACAATTAAGGTTGAATGACATGACACACTCTCATTGGTTGATTTTGAAGTTTACCACTTTCAAGTGTCTAACCACTCCCTACACCCATAGGTTCAAGTGATAGTTACGGTGAAAGAGGGGGGGGGGGTTAGATGGTGATGGTAGTTGAGGTAGAGATGGTGGTGGTGTAGAGTGGGGAAGATGAAGCGGGTAGGGTGGGTGGTGGGTCCCACATAAATTGTAAATTATTAATTATATTTCTTTTAACTTTTTAGTTATTAACTTGACAGTAAGGGTATTTTTGTCATTTCACACGCACCTAACACAAAAAACTAACCCCAGCCATGCCAAGGACTATCCAGGAACGAAATTCAAAAACTTGGGGACTATAGGTGTAGTTTTACAAAGTTAGGGACTAAAGGTGAAAAATGGGCAAACAACATGGACTATCCGAGCATTTTTCTCTAATCAAAACTATTCGCCGTTGGCTACCAATAGTTCAACATAAAAAAATAACAACTGGCATCCTAACTATTAACATATCGGGCTCCAATGGACCCTGACTAACAGAACCCTAACACCGTTTGTCTCTAGTCGCCGGAAATACGTTTCTGGCCGGAAAACTCTTTTGTTGTCGGAAAACTCAACATTTTCATCTCAAATCTCTTTGTAACCTTATTAAGGACCTTTATTTATCTTTTGAAGGAAAACTTCTTTTTTTTAACAAAAACTCAATTTTTTGGCCGGAAAACTCAATACTTTTGTCCCAAACCTCTTTGTAACCTTAGATCAACATTTAGGAACCTTTTTCAAGCCAAAAACGTTTTTCTAGTGACTGGAGACTAACGACATTAAGGTTCTGTTAGTCAGGGTCAATTGGACACCAATATGTTAATAGTTGAGACTGTCAGTGGTTATTTTCTAAGTTGAGACTATTGGCGATCAACGGTGAATAGTTGAGATTATTAAAATCCAATATTCCATTAACATAAATAAATGATTAAGTTTTCCAATATTGAAAACATTAGAAATAAAAGGAAATGGTATAAATGTAATTGTTATTAATATTTTTTTTTCTCATTATCCGCTTTCAATATTGAAAAAATATTAACAAATTTGTTCTATGGTTCGTTTATGTGTATACATTACACACAATCGTTAGATTGAGATGGTTCGGACACGTGAATAGGAGACATATTACAACGCCAGTTTGAGCAGTAGAAACCTTCATTGTGGAGGGAAGAAGGAGTAGAAGCATGCCAAAATTAACTTTGAATGAACGAATTAGACATGATTTGATAGAGTTGCCTCCATCTAAAGACATGATCCAAGATAGAGGTTTGTGGAGACATAGGATTAATATATCGAACTTTTAGGGGATGACACATAGGTAGCCTAGTTTTAGTTAAGAGTGGAATTGGCATATGATTGTCTTTAGGTAAACATGTGTATGTTGTTTTATGCTGTTATAGATGCCTATGTGCTATTTGCTCACTCATGTTGTTATCCGGTAGCTTTATATCACATGGTACCTGCCTATTTTGCGTTTATGATGTATGTCTACTCGTATGCGTTTTGTTTTGAGCGGAGGGTCTTTTTAAAAGCAGCCTCTCTATCCCAATGGATAGAGGCAAGTAGTGGCGGAGCTTGAACAAAATCTCGGTGGGGGCTGCACTCTCAAAATCCAAATTGGTGGGGGCTAGACTCTTAAAAATTCAATATTTTACACTACAAAAATATAGATTTTGGAATTTTTCGGTAAATTAATACTATGAGCGAAAAGTTGGTGAGGGCCAAGGCACCCCCGACCATAATAAAGCTTCGCCCATGGAAGTAAGGTTTGTCTACATCTGACCCTACCACTAGTGTTGCTATTGATAGGATATACTAGGTACGGTTGTTATATCTCAAGCTAAAATATATAATCATGCATTTGTAACTAAACTATACAACATTAAAACATCTATCTATATAATATAATAAATGAGATGTATTTGGGACACTTGGCATGTTATGGTGGAGTCTCAAGGTGATTTTGAGAGGGAAGGCATGTGAGCAACTTGAGGGGGGGGGGGGGATCCGTTTCTAAATCGGGTCTAAAACTGGATTTATGTCACATATTAAACACACATCTTCTCTTGCGCCTTGGAAACCCTAATTTTGATATCTATTGTTCTGGTTGTTTCACTCCTTCATCGCCACAAACCCTAATCGCATGAATAATCATTTATTTAGCATGAGCTTAATTTGGTGTAAATCATTGATTATTCTTTCTTCCAGAACATCTCCTCAACTTCATCATTCATCCATCCAGGTGATTGATTTACATTATCCACTTTTGAGTTTCACTTCTTTATGTTTTTTCTTGATGAATCTTTTGTTTTTCTCCTAATTTTTTATCTGGGTTTTTAAGGGTTGTCTTCAAGAATTGTAAATTCTACACACGGTTCTTCTTTATATATGGATTTATCAATTGGTAACGCAGATATGTTTTTCTTTTTTTTTTTGATTTTGATGTTTTCTATATTTGGTAATCTAGATGCGAAACCCTAATGTTGATCCTAATCGTAAGTGCTCTGATTTCACCTTTTCTTATTAAAATAGTGATTGTTAATTTGATTACCAAAGTTCATTTCATTTTTAGATTTTAATTTTAATTTTAATTTTGCGTATCAGGGTATCGAATACAAAGACAGTGTGATGAGGCATGAACGGGGATGCTCTTTTGAGGTACACCATTGTTTTATACATCAACGAGATTCTATTTTTTTTCTTTTGGCCTTCGTTGTTACATAAGGTCCATGAAATTTCATAAAACTAACATGAATTAGTAAAAGGAGTGATTATTTTTTAGTAGAAGAGGTTGTTGATGAACAAAGTGAAGAGGATAAATGGGAGGATTTGATTTGGTTAATTGGAGATAGTGCATACAAATTCGAGTCACATATGCAGCTATTGTTTTCTTGGTTTTGGCGGTGAATCACATATCTGCCTTTCCATTGTGATATGGAGGATATTTTGGGCTACCCATTCAACCAAAACAAGATTTATGCTATTACTCTTCATTCTTAACATTTCCATCTTTTTTAAATGAAACCCTAATCCACGCCACTCTTTGCAACCCTAATTAACGAAGAACAAAGACGCTGACTCAAGCATCCGAGACACCATTGATAAGTACTTAGTCATTCGATTCGCCAAACATAATCTAAACCGCAAATTGATCAAGATTTTGATTTGGTCCGCAATCAAGGTGAGAAGTTGTTTTCTATTCTTCCTTTATTTTAGTTTTTGCTGTATTTCATATAATCAATAAGTGTTGATTAAATATATTGTTGTTGTTGAATTTTGTTTCATGTATAAAAACGTTTGAATATTGTTTGTTCATGTGTTAATTGAATGATTGATGTGTGCAAAATTCAACGTATAAATTATATCAAACGAGGCATAAAACTAACCCTTTTAGTACTAATGTTGGAAGAAGCGTGTTTCTTTCTTTCTTTTGAATTTACAGGACCAAATGAGCTTAAACGAACAAAAGGAGCAAATAAGCAGTCAAAACAAACATAAATACAAAGAAAAGGAATAAACGTGACATGCCCGACCCTTCGGCAGCATCCCCAAAGTAGAAAAAAGGAATCAGAAGACTGACCACGGGGCCGTGCCCAACTGAACACGGGGCGTGGTCAGGGACCTGCATAAAAAACAAACCTGTAGAAGCTTCCACGCCCACCACAGGGGTGTGCCCAGCTCAGCACGGGGCGTGATCAACGCAAAGATACGCAGAATCTTGCCAAATCTTGATAGTACAGATACGAAGTTGAACACGTGGCCGTGCCTAGGAGACTCGGGGCCGTGTAGGGCCCTCTGCCAACACTTGCAATTAATGAAGGAAGAGAAAAGGGCTGGCCACGGGGGCGTGCCCAGCGGGCACGGGGCCGTGGCCAGAGGCCTGTGCAGGCTATAAATAGGGGTGCTTGGTTCACTTGAAATGCATCCCTTGGAAAACCACTACTCCCCACTTTGCCACCACTCCAACACCCACTACCATCATCCATCATCCATCTTTAGAGTGTGTATTAGTCTCGGGATCCAAGATTGATTGTAAGGGTTCTTGCCAATCAAATGCAATGTTTGGTTAAGCCTCTTACATCATTTGGTGAAGACAAGTCTTTATTGTATTACTTTTGATTTTTTAATCTTTCGGCACTTTTTATTTGGGTTTGTACTAATGACTTTAATAAGTAGTTTCTTATGTTGAAGGTGATTTTTTCTTATCATTTTTTCGTGTTGTCTTGAAGTTACTTTACTGTCTATATAAAGTAAAAGATTGCATCATTCTTTTTTTTACGGTCTATATAAAAGTATGTTGACTACCTGGTCGGGGGTTAGGGGAATGGTTTGGTAAGGTTCTTGCCTTGTTCTGTGTATAGATCCTGCAAGGACCTGGTTCAAGCTTACTAGGACCTCCTTCAATACCCACTGGTATTGGATGGCGGGGGTGAGAATAGCTTGAACCCCTCATATGTAAACTAGTATTAATACTTTAAACCGGCTTCTTGGGATTGTATCCTTGCTGACTCAAACCTCTTAGCCGAGGGTAAAGCCACCTTCAAAAGAGGGGCCTACCACTTTTCGCATTAATAAATAACTTAATTATCTTTCAATATTCCGACCCTTTGAGAATGTATCCCTGCTGACTCAAACCACTAGGTTGAAGGTAACGTCACCTTAAAAAGAGGGGCCTACTACTATAACTAAGATAATCTATTAAAAAGTTCGAAAGTGTGAAAATCATCAAAGGATACATTAAAGGCGAGTCGGATCCAAGAGATTCTATCTTGTCTATCAGTTTTTATTTTATTTATCTTTTCATTTTTAGTTTATATTTTATGTTTCAAAAAACTTTTCTCAAAAATTTAGATTGATTAGACGTTGAGGATAAACCGGTACTAAAAGCTCTTGTGTCCTTGGACGACCTCGGTATCTTACCAACGCTATACTATGCTCACGATGGGTGCACTTGCCCAAGTGTGTGTTTAGTGTTAGTAGAATATCATGTTTTATCTATTTAAAACTTGACTAAGGAGTAAAATGGGCTCAAAATATTAATAAAACATATCACGCTTCGCACACACCAAGTTCTTGGCGTCGTTGCTGGGGACACAAGGATTTTAAGAAAGCTTAAAATCGACGGCCTAATCATTTTTCAAAACCTTTTCAAAACTGCGCGCATTTTGTTTTTCATTTTTAGGAATTTTTGCATTACAGTAGTCTGAACACTGGGCCGTGCTCACTGAACACTGGGCCGTGCTCACTGAACACGCCCCCGTGCTGCACAAAACCAGTAACATTTTTTCAAACGCCCAGATACAGACTCTGACCACGGGCCTTGCTCGCTGACCACGGGGCTGTAGTGAGCCTCTATTTCAGTTTTTAATCTTGTTTTCTGGTCCTGAGACTCTTTTTGTAATCTACTGAGTGATTCTTATGGATCAATACTCAGGAGGTTACAATTACTACTATGAAGAGGACGATTACGAAGAAGAATATTGTACCATTTGTGGTAATCCTCACTCGGTACAATATTATGACCTTTTAGAGCCATCCATCTCATACACATACCATGAGGAACCAAGGTATGAATCATCTCCATCATATACTCACTATGAGGAACACTGGTAATCAGAGAAGAGGTAAAAATGGAAGAACGAGTAAGTGAAAAACCGACACATGAACCAAACAATGAAAAAGGTAAGTCCGACAATGCTAATTTTAAAAAAGAGTCAATTTTTCAAGAAATTAATCTCTTAACACCTTCTTTCAAAAACCATTGTTTGGTACCTACTCATGCTAAGTTTTTAAAAGAGTTAAACACTAACACGCAAATTGAAAAAATGGTAAGCATTAAGTTAACAACTGATCAAACTACGCTAATAAAAGATGATCTATTTGAAATTAACATTACACCGGTTCCATGTTTCTTTCAAAACACCTTTATTAGTAATATTACAATTGATAAAGATCTTTGTGTTAATATAATGCCAAACTACATTTTCGAAAAGTTAAGTATTGGTGATTTTCTCCTCTTCAAATACCCATTTTTCTTTCTAATAGAAAAATAATAAAATCAATGGGAGTAGTCGAGGATGTGTTAGTGCAAACAAATCAAACGATAGTTTCAACCGACTTCGTCATTCTTGATGATGCTCCACTTGTGTTGGGACGACCTTTTGTGAAAACCCATCAAGCTTTGATCAATCGGAAGCAAAATAACCTACCCATTCAATTAGGGGCCGACAAAAAGTATGTCGATCTTGACCAATCAATGAAATATCCAATCGGCAATGACGACCCCCTAATTGAAGATGAATATGAACCACCCGATACGGAAGACGAAATCAACCACTTTGTCGAAGAAGAGGTTGCCATTGAACAAACCTTTTTGGTCCTTGACCAAAATGAGCAACCGAATAAGGAGTCTCCTAAAGACCCACCACTTGAGCTCAAAGAACTCCCAAAAGATCTGGAATATGCTTTTCTCGACAAGGATGGTAAGTTACCTGTAATTATTTTTTCAAAATTAACTAGTTTAGAAAAAGAAAAATTAATTACACTTTTGAAAAAACACAAAAACGCGATTGCATGTAAGCTTGTAGATACTAAAGAAATAAGCCCTTCCATGTGCACACACAAAATTTTAATGAATGATGACTATAAATCGGTAATACAACCACAACGTAGAGTAAATCCAAATGTTCAAGAAGTGGTTAAAAACAAAGTCATCAAACTACTTGATGCCAGACTTATCTACCCAATTTTCGATAGCCCTTGGGTAAGTCCCGTTCAAGTAGTTCCCAAGAAAGGAGGTATGACGGTAGTCACTAATGAAAAAAATGAATTAATACCAACAAGAACCGTCACCGGATGGAGAATTTGTTTAGATTATCGTCGATTCAATGAGGCAACGAAGAAAGACCATTTTCCCTTACCTTTTATTGATTAAATGTTAGAAATATTATCCGGTCATATATAAATTTTATTGTTTTTAGATGGTTTTTCAGGTTACTTTCAAATATCGATAGCTCCCGAAGACCAAGAAAAAACAACATTTACATGCCCCTACGGAACTTTTGCTTATCGACGCATGCCTTTTGGTCTATGCAATGCCCTCGCAACTTTCCAACGTTGCATGGTGGCCATCTTCCACGATATGATTGAAAACACTATGGAAGTCTTCATGGATGACTTTTCTATCTTTGGAGATTCATTCGGCCAATGCCTCGATAACCTTGAATGAATGTTATCCCGATGTGAGGAAACTAACCTCGCCCTTAATTGGGAAAAATGTCATTTCATGGTAACGGAGGGAATAGTGCTCGGTCACAAAATATCAAGCGAAGGAATGGAGGTTGATCGGGCTAAAATAGACACCATCTCCCGATTACCACCTCCATCCTCCGTTAGAGCTATCAGAAGTTTCCTAGGGCATGCCGGATTCTATAGACAATTTATCAAAGACTTTTCTAAAATTTCAAGACCTCTAACAAAATTACTTGAAAAAGATGCACCGTAAATCTTTGACAAGGATTACAACCAAACATTTTTAACACTAAAAGAAATGCTAGTTAATGCACCAATCATGATAGCGCCTGATTGGAGTTGGAGTTGTCTTGGGACAACGAAAAGATAAGCATTTTCACCCAATATACTACGCTAGTAAAACACTTAACGATGCACAAGAAAATTACACAAGAACTGAAAAAGAATTACTAGCTGTAGTATTTGATTTTGATAAATTTCGTTCTTATCGTGTTCTTTCTAAAACGATAGTTTATACAGACCATGTAGTTATTCGTTATCTCTTTTAAAAAACAGGATGCCAAGCCACGTTTAATCAGATGGATTCTACTCCTCCAAGAATTTGATATTGAAATAAAAGACAAAAGAGGAGCATAAAACACCGCTGCAGATCATCTATCCCGCTTGGAAGATCCAACTTTGGAGGCAACTAGGGACGAGCTCATCAATGAAAAATCCCCAACGGAATCCTTAGAATGGTGGAATACCGAGAAGAACCATGGTATGCCGACTACGCCAACTACCTAGCTAGTGGAATAGTCGCAAAAGGATGGTCACATCACCAAAGAAAAAAATTATTTTCCGATGTAAAGCGTTATTTTTGGGAAGATCCTTATCTTTTCAAAATGTGTGCCGACCAACTTATCCGACGACGCGTGCATGGTAGTGAAGCAAGAAAGATTCCCCGCCATTGTCATGAAGGTCCATACGGAGGAAATCATGGAGCCGCTAGTACCCCATGAAAGGTATTTGATTCAGGATTCTATTAGCCAACCATTTATAAAGACTCCCAAAGTCTTATCAAGTCATGTGATGCGTGCCAAGGATCAGGTAATATTTCTTCCAAAAACGAAATGCCACAAAATGGCATTCTTGTTTGTGAAATATTTGATGTGTGGGGACTAGATTTTATGGGACCTTTCCCATCGTCAAAAGAGAACAAATATATACTTGTGGCAGTGGATTACTTGTCAAAATGGACCGGAGCCGAAGCTCTTCCAACAAATGATGGAAGATTTGTGGTAAGATTCTTTAAACGACTATTTTCTCGTTTCGGAACTCCAAAAGCGTTAATAAGTGATAGAGGTACCCATTTTTGTAACATTAACTTGATTTTTTTTAACAAGATATGGGGTCTATCACTGGATCTCAACTGCATATTACCCTCAAACAAATGGACAAGCCAAAGTGAGTAATCGAGGTTTAAAAAGAATACCTGAAAAAACCGTAGGATTAAATAAAAAATAATGGGCCGATAAATTAGACGACTCTTTATGGGCTTTTCGAACCGCGTATAAAACAACAATATGTACCACCCCATATAAGCTTGTCTATGGAAAAAGTTGTCATTTGCCAATAGAAATAGCACACAAGGCCTACTGGGCATTAAAAATGTAAACTTAGACATTGAAACCGCCGGAAAGATTCGATTTTGTCAATTAAACAAATTAGACGAATTAAGGAATCAAGCATACTCTAACTCTGAAATTTATAAGGAGCGAATGAAAAACTTGCATGATAAACATATTAAACCTAATTAATTTCGATTAGGAGATCAAGTTCTATTGTTTAATTCATGACTTTGATTATTTCCCGGAAAATTAAAGTCTAGGTGGTCAGGACCTTTTTCTATCACCTATATTTTTCCACACGATGCAATTGAAATTAAATCTCGAAATGGGGTTCCATTCAAAGTCAACGGACAAAGGCTTAAGGTTTATCAAGGATTCATTGAGGACGATGAGGAAGAGATCTCACTACAAGCAGTCGAGGAATGATTAAACAAAGGTTTGTAAACCAACATCATGTCTTGTAGGTAATGAACTTCGGGAAAGCTTCAAAAATCGGTAAGGTATCTAAAACAGTTGTGGGAAACATGTCACTCACACGTGCACTACAAAAAAATATATTTTGGCCGCCCACGGGGCCGTGCCCAGCGGCTACGGGGGCGTGTTCGGCTACTATCGCGAATAAAACCCCTTTGTCTTCTCATTTTCTCATTTCACCACGACCCGTTTCCCCGAAAACTCTCTGGTTCCTCCGCGATTCTCTATATATTTTTACGTTTTTCTTCCGTTTAACATCAACAAAGTATGATTCTATCATCTTCTGTAGTTAGTTTAACGATTTGCATGTAGATTAACATAAAAAATTTAGGGAAAAATCTAGGGTTCTTGAACTTGAACCAAACCAAACCTCAAATTTTTGCTTAGATCTAGTAGTATTAGTATAGATGCATGTTATAGGAAGTAAATCAACGGTTATTGTTCGTAGATTTGCCCGATTTCAAGTATAAACTACAAACCCTTGGTTTTGAACCGAAAAAGTTAAAACTGATAGGGTAAATGGTTTGTTTTTGGAAAAACGACATTGGGGTTTCAATTTCAGGGAAAACCGCCCCTACTCAACCAAAAACTTTCAAGTTTTCAAAACCGGGTCGAAAAATGAAGATTTTGGGAAACAGAACCCTGACCACGGGGTTGTGGTCAGCGAGCACAGGGCGTAGCCAAGAGAAGTTAGCTGAACACGAGGCGTGGCCAGTGGCCACGGGGCCGTGTCCAGCCTCCTGTTTTCAGTTTTCTTTGAAATTTTATCATAACATGCTGATTGTTTTATGGTTTCTTTTATAGGGATGGCCAACAAGTTCACCAGGTTTAAACCGACAGAATGGGACTACCAAGCTCGCTATGACATACTTCAAACTAGGCCCGAAGAAACACCAAAACAAGCATGTCTAAAAACCTTGGAAGTCGTGGGGCAACTGGACCGCTACAACACGCTAGTAGCGGGACCACTAAGGGTGGCCCTCGGCACAAGACTCCATGCAGTTCATGAATATAACATGGAATTTTACAGTTCTTTCGCGTTCAAAGCAAAAGCCGAGCCGTTTGAAGAAAAAGGGGTTCAATTTAGATGTGCGGGGGTATCACATCCCAACCGATGGTGGAAACATCGGGGCATGGCACTGAGCGAAACAGATAGTCAAGAGAAATTCTATAACGACTACATTACCAAATAGTTAATATTATGTCCCATACCATAACCCATTAGGTAATCTAATTATTACAGACATAGATATTCTCAAAACAAAACATGTTCCGACAACTCAGATTCAAATAAATAAATAGTCTTTGTTTCTAGACTCTCGGCCCTACTTGATTCCACAAAAGCAGGCAAGCAACATCCTATGCATTCAAACACCTGTCACATACGTTAAAATAGAGGTCAATACACATAGTGTAAAGGTGAGCATACAAGTTTAATAGATATAATAGAGTTCGAAATCATTTACACATAACCAGCATATACACCGTATAATGTGAAGCATGTAAGTTATCGACAAAGATCCTATCAATACCAATGACTGCGATTTGACTTCGAGTAGCGAGTGCGCATCACATGTTCATCACTGCGAACACGTGAAGTAATATCCTTAATAACCACTGTCCATGACAGGTGCTGAGTCCAAACTATAGTACTATCATTGCTAAGGCGGTAGATAACAATCAATGTGTAAACATAACAAACATGCATTCATCGAGTCACGTATAACATGCATTAGAGGTCAGCGTATAAATAGTGTTTGCGTTGTGTGATCGATGTGATTTAGAATAAGTAACGTATGTAACACCCAAAAGTGCATAAAGCAAAAAGGGATCGAGTATACTCATAGATTGTGTTTAACAAGTAAACACTCTCTTGGATTGAAAGGAGCGCTGAGAGAGATTAGCCTGAACAGTTAACGATAGCATAAACGATAAGCGGCGCGTTAAACGGTGCAATGTAACCTAGTGTCGGATGGTAATCTGATCGGATGGCAATCCAATCGGATGGCCAGTCGATCGGATGTCAATCCGTTCGGATGGTCATCCGATCGGATGGCCATTCGATTGGATTGACATCTTGTTTGGTACGGATGTGTTTGTGTATGATGGCTTTAAAGTTTTTGTTGTAGCATTTTGAAAACAGAGAAGTATCTCTATCCTTCAGGCCGGTCGATCGAACGGTCGTTCGATCGGATAGCGATCCGATTTGTAGGACACTTAGTGAGAACAAGTTCACAGCAGGGTTGTCACTCGATCGGATGGTAATCCGATCAGATAGCAATCCGCTGGAACTACTATTCTTTGAATTTGATCAAGTACCTAAGTCCCAAACTTCACATGATCGGACGGCAATCCGTTTAAGGTCCAGTGCTTTGAAACTTGGAAAAATGTTTAAGTGTGGAACCAAGTGCAAGCCGATCGGATGGCCGGTCGATCGGACGGCAATCCGATTGGACGGCAATCCGATCATGACCTAAGTGATCCGATTGAACAAGAACCACCCTAGTCCGACCAGTTCACGGTTCGAGATGGTTGTTCATGTTTAACCCGACATCAGTTGTCTCTCGGATAGAATTCAGATCTTGGACTAACCCATCACTAAGAAAGAGTAGAAGATCAGAACGAGCTCCGATTCTATCGGTATTGAGTGCATTGAGTGTAAAAGAGTTGGAAGAAAGTTAGAAAATCATCTTTCAATCCTTTTAACCATGATTATGTATAGATCTATGCGAAAACATTGTTTAATCATGTGGAAATCCTTCAGATCAAAGTTGTTCTTGGTGGGATGAAGCCAAACCTTGAAGTTCATAAGAACTCCATGATGACATCACCCTAGAACACCTCAAATCCGGTGATTTCACGGTTAAAAGTTAAGATTCAAAGGTGAAAAAGGTGAAGGAATGCGTGTGGATCATAGAAGTACAAGATTTAGGTTGAAAACTTACATGAATCGAGAAATCGGGAGAAATGAGTGCTGGAGTGTGGCTGGTTCGAGTGAGGAGCTGTCACATCACAAATGATGTGACAAGAGGGTATTTATAGGGTTTCCCAAAAAGGAAAGTGCACAAGTGGCGCGCAGGTCACCGATCGGATGGCAGTCCGATCGGGTGGCAACTCGATCGGCTGACAATCCGATCGGATTGGCAATCTGATAGGATGGCCACTCGATCAGTTGGCCACTCTATCCAGGTGTTCAGCGCGATGAGTTTTGTCGTTTCGATTCGCGTGTTGAGCGTTTTGATGCGATTCGAGTGAGCGATGCGATAGTATTACCCAATAGTTACCCAAATAACATAACTACTATATCTAACATACAATCGCTATAATTAACGTGCGTTTAGCATTTGCGATTAGATTGTTATGTGATAGAATTGCGATTGCGATTGCGATTAACACCTCAACATAATCATAGCATGCACAAGTAACACATAAATAGCACACACACTTAAAACAATATCCAGAACACATAATTCGAGTTGCGAATGCGATAGCGATTAGTCGATAAGCGTGCGATTAAATAGCGATTAAACCTCGATTATTAATAGATACTCCACATAATACAACTAAAGCGATTAAATAATAGAATTCGATTACAAGTCAAAGAAGTCAAACAGTAGTTGAGCAAGGAGTGAATGATCGAAATTAGCAATATTTTCTCTCTTTGACTTCAATCTTGACTTTGACTTTGACTTTTGGAAAAGCAGGTTGTTACAGCCGCCTACTTTAGGAAATTTTGTCCCGAAATTTAAGAAGTAGGCATAACAAACAGTTGCTGGTACTTCGCCTTCATATCGCTTTCGAGTTCCCAGTTAAACTCGGCACCGCATTTGCCTTCCCTGTGAACCTTCACAATGGGAATGCGTGAGCGTCTGAGTACCTTGGTTTCTCGTCCCACGATCTCGACAGGCTTTTCCACGAAGTGTAATGTTTCATCCACTTGTAAATCCTTAAGAGGGACGTGTAATTCCTTGTCGGCTAAGCACTTTCTGAGGTTCGAAACGTGGAAAGTCGGGTGGACATTACTCAGTTCTTCTGGTAGTTCAAGTCTGTAGGCCACTTTTCCAATCCTCTCCAGAATCTTAAAGGGTCCAACATATCGAGGCGCGAGCTTTCCTTTCTTGCCGAATCTGATAAACCCCTTCCAAGGTGCAACCTTTATGTAGGTCCCGTAAAACGGATCTTTTAATGATATCAAACAACACCAAGTTTGTGCGGAATCCAAACTTAATGTGATTCAAGAATAAACAGAAAATATGAAACACGAAGAACAATACCGAATCACTTTCAACACTTGCACACGATTCTATTACTTGAAAAGCAAAACCGTCTAGTACAAGTGCTCACAACCAAATGGCCTCCCACTCTCTGTTTCTCTAGAATTTCTGTAACACGGAGGTTCCAACCTAAAAACAAGCTAAAAACTTGTTTATATACATAGACAAGCCCACTACCCACATGGGCTCCCCTTGGGCCTGCTTGGCCCACATAGCCTAAAGCTTGGTCCAAGTGACCTATAAAGGTCCAAAACCTAATATAAAGTAACCCGGTAAAGCCCAGTTCGTAACCATAGCCCGTTGTGTTAATTTGATGCGTCAGTCTCACACTTTAGGGCCTAACAATCTCCCCGTAGACTGATGCCATCAAATTGTCTTCATAGCATGAATTCAGCAACGTCTTCAACAAAGTATATGGTCATTGCTATGCTGCAGATGTTGTGGAAGTTCTTGACTTCTGAACTCTCAGCACTAGGTCTCTTTCTTCAGATCTTGTGGTTAGCTTCATATCAGGATCTTGATCAGCATTTGCTTGAAAATCTTGTCAAAAAGAATGTGAGAGGAGGATTCTCAGCAGCTCTTTTCTTCTTCAATCTTTGTCTTTCAAGCAGGTTCATGGTACTTCTTCAAATGTACTTTCACTGTCAGACGACGTTTCGTATCCGGTTCTTCTGACTCAGGTACATCTTATTTTTGTGCTGCTCCATGCTTCGTCAGCATCTAACAACATCCCAGTCTTCAACAACCCCTTGTTCTTGATTGAAATCAAGTTCTGCACATGCTCACAAACACATAAGCAAATATTTCTTATGCAACAAGGAGAGTACCATATGAACACTAGGTACATCCAAGTACTTGTACTCGGATTTCACAATTTAAATTCTTTCAACCTTTTGTGATCAGTCAAATCTTCAAGAACGGTTACATTTTTTATTTTAAGAAAACAGAAAATAAACACTCTATTTTTGGATTTTTTGTTTTATAGAAAAACAAGACACTATTTTTGTATTTTTCAATTTTTCAATTTTTTTTTAATTTTTGATTTTAATTTTAAGAACTAGAAACAAATAAAAACTCAAAATATAAACAACTACCATAATATACAATTACAATTGCAATGGGATCAAAATTCATTCTCATGCAGACTAAGGAACACTTTTCAGCACGAGCCTAATTAAAATGGTCTATCCGATTGCCAATATGTTTGTCCACTTAAACTTTAATGCTCAACTTTCAATTTTTCAACTTCGTGATATGCTTAAGGTAATATTATACTATTATACCCGTGTGTCCCATTCCAAGGCATACCCCCGTGATTAAGGTAAGCACAACGATTCATCGTAGCATGTGAGTATACTGATGTCATCCTTTTTGATTTACAACGTTAGACCATTGGTGACAGGTCAGTACTTTCGTACAACAGAGTGACCAATGATTATGTCCAACGAGGCAAATACCTTTTTGGTACGAATTTGGCTCTTTGAGCATTGGTAATTTTCTCATTTTAAGATATTATTCCTTAAGGATTTTGTCCTCTTGGGATCTTTTAAGATATCTTGACTGTGTCTAGGTCTGCATATAGTCTGGATGCAACAGAAGGACAACCAAGATATCCCCGGATGATACAACAATATAAAGACCCGAAACCTCAGATATTGGCTATCTATCAACGCAAGATTTAATACCATAAAATCATATGCCGTTGGTATGTTACCCACATGGTACATAGTTCGTTATGTTTATATCACTTAGTATCTTTTATCATTTTGAGCGTCAAGCTTACTGACATATCGCAGTAGATCCTAGTCTTTTCAGCTAGGGCACCTTACATGTATTAGTCAAACCCTTTAACATGAACATTTATTTCACTTCCCATATCATGCAATTTCTCTTTTTGGCTTTTTCATTTTTCTAATGTTTTTATATTGTTCTCATTTTCTCCCCCTAAAACAATGCATATATATACAACAAACTCTTTTTGTGTTTTTCTTTTTTCTGAGTTTTCTCCCCCTAAACTCTATATCTATCTATATGTCCCTCCCCCCTAAATTTGTGCATAAATCTTGTATTTTTGCGCAAATTTACCATTTACTAGAGAAAAGACACTTTATATACAAAATTATAAACTAAGAAAAAGAGAAAAATATTTTTGCTTAACCGTTCTGTCATTAGATTGAAGACTAATCAATTTCAAATCAAAGTACTGAATTTAAACGATACCTTTTGCTGATCATTTCTAACTTCTCTTATCTCCTCCAAAGGAAACATATCATCTGTAAAAAAAAATTTGAACTTTTTGAAACAGTGAAATGTTACCCGTTTTTATATCTGGAACAACTACTATCAACATTCCAGAGATTGTCAACAGCTCCTCCTTAGTTGTTCCTGAAAAGTAAGGAGATTAGTAAGACATGGGTACCCATGCCATCGTGGTCCTGGGATTTCCTGAAGCATCAAAATAAGATGCTTCCTTCAAACATAAGTCCCCTTTCGTTTCAAGGATTGGAGATGTTGCCATTTTGCATTTGGGTTTCCAAATTTGTTTTGGCTTAACAAACGTGTTTGTTGCCTTCGGTTGAGCAACTTTAGCTGTTTCAGGTTTGTTGGTTTTAGAAACACGGTTTTGTTCCCGAACAGCCCTTCGTTTGTTTTTAGCAACATTCCAATCCCCATCAGAAGGTTTAACCTAGGGATTCACATTCTTCATTGCCTTAGGTGAAGATACCTTTATTGGCTTGGAATGATAGTTATCCTTAGGTGTAACTCTCTGATTTTGCATAAAGTAGGGTACATAGGGATGCCGTGTGCAGTTTCTAGCGATATGACCCGCAACGCCACAGTTGTAGCAAGTTTGTCTTTTCATAGGAAAGACATTTTGAGCAGCTTGATTTGCTCTAGCAGGTCCTGAAGGACAAACCGGTCCTTTTTGCGTTGGATGCACCTGCACTTTACTCTTAGACGTAGATGAATTTGGGTGCTTGTATTTGAAGTTTGCAGAACTCTTTTTGCTATGAGCACCATTCTTTTCGTCTTTTCTCCTTGATTAGAGCCTTCATTCACCTTGTCTCGAGCCTTGTGAGGATTATTGTTGCCTTGTCCTTGATGAGCAGACTTCTTATATCCTTGATTTTGATCTGCTCGTTTTGGCTCCCTTTGCGTGTTGTGAACCGGCTCACAAACATCAGCACAAGAGTGAATATTAGCATTTTGTTGCATGTTTGGGCGATGAACACAATTTCTACCAATGTGTCCAGGAATTCCACAGTTGAAACATGTATGTCGCTTCAATGTATGGAGATTCGGAGAGCCAACAGCAGTAACTAATCTAATGGGTTTAGATGAACGAGCTTGCTTTGATTGCTTTGCTTGTTTCTTAGGTACCTGCTAATCAGAACTAGCACAAGCATGAGAATCAGAAGGATGATGTTTTTCATCTTTCACACTTTTATCATGACCATTTTGAAAAAATGGTTTTGTTTCAGTTTTAACTTCCTTTTCAGGAACGTTTTGTTGTGACTGTTCATTTATTTCAACCACGTTTTCTTCTTTAACAAACTCTGATTCAGTTTTATTTTCAGAACATGTTGAAATTTCATCAACACGTCTATCATATGAATTTACTTGTGGTTCGCTTTCAACTACGATTTCCAATGGGGTCCCACTAGATTCAACATTAGGGACGTCCACTGAGACCGATTCAGAAGAACAATCAGGACATTCTTGATTTTCTTGAGAAGAAGTTTCAGTGGTTTCACTGAATGTATCCTGAGCGACCTCACCTGTCACACTAACATCAGTTGTAGAGTTAGAAATATCACAACCACAAGCATTAATTGAAAAACATTCGTCATCATACTTATTCTTTAAAGATTCATCACAAGCATCAACAGTTTTGCCCAAAACATCAGGCCCACTAGACGACACATAAGCACAAAACGAACGAAGCAAATTTTGTCCAAACACATAATCAGAATCAGTTTTATCAAAAGACGTTTCAGAAAATTCTGAAGTAAAAACTTGTTCTCCCCCAAGAATATCTCCACACTTAACTTCATTTACTTCATCTGCACGTGAAGACGAAGCGTTAGGATCAATTGTACCTTTAGAAATAAAGTTTATTGAAGGAGTTGATCGTTTGTTATCAACAAATTTGCTGTTGATTGATGACTTGTCAGTTTTAGGGCCGTAAGTCATCTTACCTTCATTCATCAATTCCTCCTCAGTAACAGGTAAATATGTGTAGTTATCATTATATGGAGGAGGAACTTGATTGAAACCCAACCCACGCCCTTTCTTTTTCTTGTATGCAAGTTGTTGATCACACAAATTTTAACTAGTTTGCTGGAAGACTCATATTTCTTAATGTTAAGTTCATTAATTTGATATCTATCCCTGATATCTTCCAGTTCTTTAATTAAAATGCATACTTTCTCTTGAGCTTCCAAGAAATGGGCTGTTTTTACACTTACCTCATCCTTAAGTTTGATTATGTCTTTTTACTGAGCTTCAATTTTCTCTTTATAAAGTTTTTCATTTTTTGATAAAGTAAAATTTTTATTTTTTATATCTTGATAATCTTGTATTAGCTCAGCGTTGTGTATTCTATATGCCTCAACCCTTTCTCGACACTCAGGAGTACAAAAGACAGAAAGTATCTCTTCACGAGTAATTTCTTGAGCCACGGGTTTGTTAAACATAAATGCCATAATTTCAGTGGGTAGTTGACACTTTTGTTTTTCTCCTCAAAACACAACCCAAAGTGAGAACCCGTGCACTCGCTAATTCAAATTCTTTGCAATCGAATGACCTGCTTTCTGAACCGCATCTCAAAAGCCTGTCAAAACTTATCACAACCAAGCCTTTTTTTTATAAAATAAACCTTTTTTTTTAAATAGAATATTATTTTTAATAAAACAATTTTTAAGATTTATATATATTATTATTAATGATGATTATGTAATGATGACCTAATGATTATTATTATTAAATATAATAAATCAAATCTAAACTAAACCCGTCAATGTCTTCTTCTTCCTAAAATAAAACCTACAAACCCTAATTTCCAAAATTTCAGCTGCCACAATCTACAAACTATCAAGACGATGAATGACGGAGACTGAAGATGATGAATGAACGAAAATCGCAGGTTGGAGGTGATCGAAGATGATGTCGGTGTGTGTCGGAGAAGATGTAGTATTGTGATGATCTGATAAGATGGTGATGACAAACAACACCGATCTCTTGCGACTCGGAATCGGAATCGTGGATGTGAGTCGGAACAGTGAAGGCGGTTGCTATTCGGAACCGAGGTTGCAACTCGAGACCGTTTGGAAGAGGATGACTCGAGACCAGTGAGGTGATGATGACTCGAGACCTGATGTTGAACGATGATTGAGGAGTCGAAACCTGTGAATGATAAAGTTATGACGTCGAAACCGAGGTTGCGACTGGTCCACTCGAGACCTTCTGAGTCGAGAACAAGATGTAACTGTGATGAGTTGATGACTCAAGAACTCCAACAGTTATGGGACTCGAGACCTTGTGAAAGGTGGATGGAGGTTGCGACTGATGACTCGAGACCAATTGAAGAAGGTTGTTGAGTTGAGACCTTGATGATAATATTAATGATATGGATGATGACTCGGAACCGTTGTAGCTATTATGTAGACTCGAAACCAGAGAAATCTTTTGTGTCGAAAACAAGCTGATCTCGGAATCTCCAATTATTTGAACTGATAATGATGAGTGAACTAGATATTCCGTGAAACAAGGAATTACAAAATCTTTTAAAAGTTTTCAAAAAATATAATATTTTTCCGGATATTTTTCAAATCCTTTTGAAAACACAAAAGATCTTTTTTTTAATCCTTTAACATTTTTGAAAAAGATCAAAGAGCAAAATATTGAAATTGTAAACAGAAACCGATGAATACTATGAAGAACGCGAAGATCACCAACCCAAAAACAACGAAAATCTTGAATCTTTGATATCACACCGAACCTAGAAATAGGTTCTAATGGCTCTGATACCACTTGTAAGTCCCGTAAAATGGATCTTTTGTTGATATCAAACAACACCAAGTTTGTGCGGAATCCAAACTTAATGTGATTCAAGAATAAACAGAAAATATGAAACACGAAGAACAATACCGAATCACTTTCAACACTTGCACACGATTCTATTACTTGAAAAACAAAACCGTCTAGTACAAGTGCTGATAACCAAATTGCCTTTCTCTAGAATTTCTGTAACATGGAGGTTCCAACCTAAAAACAAGCTAAAAACTTGTTTATATACATAGACAAGCCCACTTCCCACATGGGCTCCCCTTGGGCCTGCTTGGCCCACATGGCCTAAAGCTTGGCCCAAGTGACCTATAAAGGTCCAAAACCTAATATAAACTAACCCGGTAAAGCCCAGTTCGTAACCATAGCCCGTTGTGTTAATTTGATGCGTCAGTCTCACACTTTAGGGCCTAGCACTTTAGGAGTACGTGATTGCCAACGTCAAATTCAAGGGGCTTGCAGGGTCTACAAGCGTAACTTTTCTGTCGGCTCCGAGCTTTCAATAGATTGACTCGAATTTGGAGGATCATGTCAATCGTTTCTTGCAACAGCTCGGGATCGGTAATTTACACGTCTCCAATCTCGTGCCACACAATAGGCGATCGACATTTTCTTCCGTATAAAGCCTCAAATGGTGCCATTTGTATGCAAGAATGATAACTGTTATTATACGAGAATTCGACCAAACATAAGTGCGCGTCCCAATTACCACCGAAATCTATGACACACGAGCGAAGCATGTCTTCATAGGTGCGAGTCGTTCTTTCAGTCTGACCGTCGGTTTAGGGATGGAAAGTTGTACTTAGATTAAGAGTAGTACCAAGAGCAGATTGAAACGTTTCCCAAAGACGTGAGGTAAACCGACCATCACGGTCAGAGATGATGTCACGAGGCGTCCCGTGTCGACAAATGATCTCGTCGGTGTAGATTCGGGCTAATTTTTCAACCTTAAAGTCTTCTCGTATTGGTAGGAAGTGAGCTGACTTAGTCAAACGGTCAACTACAACCCAAATGCTATCATGACCTGATTGAGTACGCGGAAGTTTCGTTATAAAGTCCATAGCTATACTCTCCCATTTCCACGTCGGGATCTCGGGTTGTACGAGTAAGCCAGAGGGTCTTTGCTGCTCAGCCTTGACTTTGGAACACGTCAGGCATTTTGAAACATAGATAGCGATATCTTTCTTCATGCCCGGCCACCAGTACTTGTAGCGCACATCCTGGTACATCTTGTCAGCACCGGGATGAATAGAATATCGAGATTTGTGAGCTTCGTCCATCAGAAGTTGTCATAAGTTGGTACGCTTGGGAATCCAAATTCGGTCAAAATAATGGAAGATACCGTTCGACTTATTCTCGAGTTGAGCGCCATCATTTAGAATCCTTTCCTTCTTCAAAGTTTGTTCGGTAAAACAAGCATGCTGGGCGTCACGTATGAGAGCTTCGAGATTAAATTGGGCATGGGAATTACGAATGCTAAGCAGATAGCTTCGTCGACTGAGAGCATCGGCAACGACGTTTGCTTTGTCTGGATGGTAACAGATCTCACAGTCGTAATCATTAAGCAGTTCTACCCATCGGCGTTGACGCATATTCAGTTCCTTTTGGTCAAAGATATGTTGTAGGCTCCTATGATCGGTGAAGATCGTACACTTGGTACCGTAAAGGTAGTGTCGCCAAATCTTTAACGCAAAAACAACTGCGCCAAGCTCGAGGTCGTGTGTGGTGTAGTTCTTCTTGTGGATTTTGAGCTGTCGAGAAGCGTACGCGATAACCTTATCTCGTTGCATGAGAACACAACCAAGACAAAGGATTGAGGCAGCGCAGTAAACTACGAAGTTGTCATTTCCGTCGGGCAGTGAGAGCACGGGAGCATCGCAAAGCACAGCTTTGAGAGTTTGAAAGGCTTCCTCTTGTTTAGTTCCCCAAACAAAAGGTTTATCCTTATGCGTAAGAAAGGTTAGCGGTACAACGATCTTCTAAAAACCTTCGATAAAACGGCGATAATAGCCTGCCAGTCCGTGAAAAGAGCGGACTTCAGACGGATTCTTGGGTGTAACCCAACTCTTAACAGCTTCGATCTTCGCAGGGTCAATGTGGATACCTTGACTATTGACAATGTGACCCAAGAATTGGACCTCCTCCAGCCAGAATTCGTACTTGGAGAACTTGGCATAGAGACGGTTTCCTTGGAGTAACTCAAGAACCAAACGTAGATGCGGCGAGTGTTCGGTTTTTGACTTGGAATAGATCAGGATATCATCGATGAATACGATTACGAAGTGATCAAGGAAGGGTTTGCACACTCGATTCATTAAATCCATGACTACTGCAGGGGCGTTGGTCAAACCAAAATGCATGACAACAAACTCATAGTGACCATAGCGGGTTCGAAAAGCGGTTTTGGGTATATCCTCCACTTGAATGCGTAGTTGGTGATAGCCTGAGTGTAGATCGATCTTAGAAAAACACGTAGCACCTTGTAGCTGATCAAATAAATCATCGATTCGAGGCAAGGGATAGCGATTCTTGATTGTCAGCTTATTCAACTCCCTATAGTCGATGCACATCCGGAACGAACCATCCTTCTTTTTGACGAAAAGGACAGGCGCGCCCCAATGAGAGGTGCTAGGGCGAATAAAGCCTTTATCAAGTAGTTCCTGGAGCTGACTCGAGAGTTCGCGCATTTCAGAAGGAGCGAAATGATAAGGCGCTTTGGCAACAGGGTTTGCTCCAATAATGAGGTCGATTTGGAAATCGATATCACGAGCGGGCGGTAACCCTGGTAAATCATCGGGGAAAACGTTGGGAAATTCACGAACAATAGGCGCCTGGTCTACCTTCTTAACTTCCTTTTTCTCTGCTACTACTACGTGTGCCAAGAAAGCTTGGTATTCCTTGCGGAGATACTTGCTAGCCTGGACACACGACATGAGTTTGAGATCTTTAGAAGGAGTTTCGCCATATACACAAAGTAGATCACCATTAGCAAGCGAGAAATGAATCATCTTATCGAAGCAAACAAATTCAGCACAATTTTCGCGAAGAAAATCCATACCTACTATGATGTCAAAACTACCGAGTTACATCGGAATAAGGTCGATAGGGAAGACGTGATTGTTGAGTCCAATTGTACAATCACGTAGAACAGAGTTGACGGAGACGGTTCTTCCGGTAGCAACTTCAACACCGAACGTCGAGGGGAGATGAGTGCGCTTACGATTAAGGAGCTTTTCGAATTCAAACGATACAAAACAGTTATCGGCTCTAGTATCAAATAAATACGTAGCATATATACCATTCAAAAGGAACATACCATTGACCACATTGTTATCTGCCTGAGCCTGGCGGGCGTTAATGTTGAAAGCACGTCCGCGGGCTGCTTGTTATTGCTGCTGTTGTGGCTCTTGCTTGACCACTCTGTTCGGGCACATGTTGGCGAAGTGGTTGGGATCACCACACGCATAGCAGGCTCTAGCATTAACTGCAGGTGCATGAGCCGCTTGATGGCCTTGAGGAGCAGTAAGTAGAGCTTGTTGAGCAGGAGCTGGACCTTGTGTTAAAGCTGGGGTTTGACGTGGACCTGTACGGCAGTTGGCAGTGAAATGGCCATACATGTTTCAATGCACGCAGTATCTACAAGCGATTCCCACTGGGTGGTGATAGGTACAAGTAGGGCAAACCGGATGAGGACCAGTGTACGCACGCTTTGCCGGCGGTGCGTTGTTGACCGGGGCCGCTACTTGGCGGTGTTGAGGTTGAGCAGGAATTGATTGGAGCGGGGCAGCAGTGATCGCACAGTTCTTGTTGCTGGAACTGCTGTTGTTCTTTCTCTTGCGTCTCGAGATCTTGGATGACTGAGGAGCGGTGGTGGTTTCAGCGGCTAGAACAGCGGTAGCTTGATGCAGATTCTTGGAAGCTTTTTCCCAGTAACCAGACTTGACTCGCTTATCGTTGATCTCAGCAGCCAGCAAGTAGGTTTCCTCAATTGTCGTCATCTTAGCAGCTTGGACGAAATCCGCCACGCAATTCAGAAGAGCACGGATATACTTCTTGATGGTGATTTCGGGCGTCTTGACTTGGTCCGGACAAATTATGCTCAGCTGCTTGAAGCGAGCAGTTAAAGCAGCATTGTCACCATCCTTCTGCTTAATATGCCAGAACTCGTCCTCCAGCTTTTGGCGCTCGTGGGGAGGGCAGAAATCTTGCATCATCACATCCTTCAACTCATCCCATGTTAGACCGTAAGCTGCATCATTTCCGCGCTTGTTTCTATAAGCCGTCCACCAATCTAGAGCTCGGGATTGGAAGACGCCAGTTGCGTTAAGAGTACGGAGATCATCAGGACAACCACTCTGGCGCAGGGTGACTTCGATAGAATCAAACCATTGGAATATGGCTGTAGGCCCATCCTCGCCGGTAAACTCTTTCGGGCCGCAAGCTTTGAACTGCTTGAAGCTAAAAGCAGCTTTGGGAGTATCGGTCCTGGATTCTTCCGAAGATTTGCTTGCATTCTCGTTCAGTTCACTCACGATCTGGGGGATGACTTTAACGATTTGACTCGTGACGAGAGAAGCGAGTCGCTTGTCAGCGTGTTTTCGCCTAGCAAAGCGGGAGTGAAGGGATCCAGATGACGACATTGTCTGCAATAGACAACGCCATAGGATTCAAAACGCTATTCGATTATCCCTAGATTAGTCTAGCAATCCACCATAAAGCTCGGGAACACATAAATCATATAAGCACATAAACAAATAAGCACATAATCACGTAGGGCACATAAACACGTAGGCACGTAAGGCAGAGAAGCACATAAGCTGACCACGACCCCCGTATGCAGAAGCATATCTGTACTATCAAGATTTGTCTAGATTCTGCGAATCTTATAGTTGACCACGACCCCGTGTCCGCTGAGCACGGCCCCGTGGTGGGCGATAGAAGCTTCTATAGCTTTGTCTTTTATGCTGGCACTTGGGCACGCCCCCGTGTTCACTGAGCACGGTGCGTGTTCAGCCTTCTGTTCTCTTGTTTTGCTTGGGAAAATGCTGTCGGGGAGGTCGGGCATGCCACATTTGTTCCTTTTCTTGTATTTATGCTAGATTTAGCTGTCTTTTTTATTCTTTTGTTAATTTGAGCTCATTTAATCCTGAAAATACAAAAGGAAGACAAAAACACACTTTTTCCAACATTAGTACTAAAACAGGGTTAGTTTTATGCCACAATTGATGTAATTTATATGTTGCATTTTGCACACATCAAATACCCCCACACTTGAATCTTTGCTTGTCCTCAAGCAAAACTCTTTATAATGTGGCTTTACACTCCCAAATGGAATGGGTATAAGAGAAGGTTTTTGGGCTTGTCATATAGTGTCGGGATTTCCAAAATTCTTTATTAAGTTTTTATTTTTATTTATTTACAATCCTATTCGTCATGATTTATTTAAAACTTTTCATAAGATAAATTACTTATTAGGGCATAACATGCCTCTTTAAAATTCTATTTATATATGTTAGTGCATTATGTGTCTATCGCCTCCGTCAATCTAGTCCATAGCAGAAACCGAAGAATTCTAAGCTTTTAGTGTTATATTTTAATAGAAAAGGCAAGGTGGCATTATTGTAAATAAGGTGAACTACCTTATAAACCTTGGCCTATAAATAGGAGCTTTATGTATTTCATTTAAGACTTTTGGCTCATTTTGACTTTTAGGAGATCTAAGGTTAGAGAGAGAAAGTCTAGAGAGAGAAAGTTCTCTCACGTGATTCTTGGCACTTTGTACTCGTCATAATGAATTGAATCACGGTTATAGTACGTTCTTGTGTGTTCGGTCACGCACGTTCACGGATTCCGCACGTCGAACTTGTTGTTAGGCAATCGTTTGGTGTCAAAACCGATCCTACAAGTGGTATCAGAGCAGGAGCTTGATTGCACTGATCAAACACATAGATTCGTACCAGATTTCATTGATTTCAGATCCGAATTTCATCTATTTCTTCATCTTTTTCATTTTTATCACGTTTTTCACTGAAAATCGTCAAATTGAACGGGTTTTTACTGTCGAAAATTCATGATTTTTTAATATGTTGTGCGAAAACACCTGATCTATAACCCTACCAAGTTTCAGATCCTAATTCCTAGCCGTTTAGGAGAAATCTGAGTTTTTAGGTCCGATTTCGTGATTAACAGCCTGATTCCGCTTGAAAGTTCAGCTTGATTCCGCTCGAAACTGCCTTGTTATTTCAAACGGAATCAGATTCCGCTTGAAAGTGATTAATTCTGATTTTACTTGAAAGCCAGTGGTTTAATTCCGCTTGAATCTGTCGGTTATTTCAAACGGAATCAGATTCCGCTTGAACATTATTGCCTGATTTCGCTTGAACAGTCATCATTTCGTTTGAATCAAAAACGGCTGCATGTGATTATAAATCAGATCCACTAAACGTTGAAAGGTCCAATTAATAAGTGTTGAGTGTATCAGGTCATTAATGCATGTGAAACAGGTTGCTTGAATATATAAATAACTGAAGTGTGATCATAGATTGTCGGCCACATGATATACTGAATTCACATAGGACGGCCCAATTGGATTTGTTTGAAAAATTAGTTTGCCGGCGATCATTGAGATTTTGAGGCCCAATCACAATTATCGGTCTCATTAATCAATTCATTAATCAAGACTTGTGGCCCACTCACAAAGTGAATTCAAAAGACTTACAAGTTCACAAGAATTGTTCTGTCAACTCATCCTATCATTAATGCATTGTCGGTCCATGCCAGACTCAATGTATTGAGTTTATTTGTGGTCCAATTGGGTTTTAGATATTCAAATAACTCATGTGAAGTTTGGACTCCTGTGAAGCCCAATACTCATCGGTCCAATCAGTGTTTGAACAATTAAAAGTAATCAACAGTTGTCGTATAAGTGGAAATTGTGGTCCACTAAAATCAAAGAAAATACATTTCGGTCAAATTAGCAATCATATTAAAAAAAGAGGGTACAATCAGTGTTTGCATGTGAGTGACTTTATTAAAGTTGACACTTGTAATAATCGGTCCAATCAAAATCAACTAAAACATTATGCTACTTGTGTAGTGAACCGGTTTGCATGTGATTGTCAGCCATTACCATCGATTAAATCAATTAGAGATTAAAGTGTTGTCAGCCCAGCCCAAGGTTTACAACATATTAAAGTGCACGGCCTAAATCATTCTAAGGCCCAATTGAATCCATTTTGTTCCGATCAAGCCCTTTCATTCAGTGGTTTCACCCGAACAACATTGGATCGAATCCGCGAATCTTCGACAACGAGTCTTAGATTGATTTCATCAAACGTACACTGTTATGTATTCAGTCCGTTTGAACTGATAGCTTATTTGTTTGATTGCAGGTGATTCGAGGTGATTTACAAGGCGCAAATACCAAAAAGTTGTTTTTAAGTTGTGGTAAAAATGTTTGACGAAAAGGAAAACGCTAAACTTGGAAGAATTAATGAATGGTTTGATATGAATTGGCAATATAGGAAAGATGATGAGAAAAAGGATGCTTGGATTGTAAGAGGTGGATATTTTTTGTGTAGGAAAAATGAAAAGCCTGATGACTTGAAAAAACGGTTTGATGAATTAATTGACAATTTGAAAAGGTATGGGATAAAGATATCTGATGCTGGAAAGATAACTATATTTGCAAATTCTTTACTTTTAGAGTGGGATGAATTTTTAGGAGAATTGAAAAAGGATTATAGGTTCTCAAAATTTAGTACAGATGATTTCATCAGAGAGCTTAGAACACAGAATTGTGAAAATGAGAAGAAAAAGAAGGAGTTGATAAACGAATTAGAAAAGAACTCAGAAAATATAAATTTGGATGTGTTTCTTGAATTAATCAAAAGAATTAGAAAAGGTCTTTGCGTAAGATCTGATATGAAATATGATTTCAAGAGAGGTTGTTTTTTAGATGAAGATTTGAACCCTGCTGATATGGTTAAAATTTTTCTTGCAGGAACAGATAAGAAGGAGACAGAGAGAAAGTTAAAGAATGAAGAATCCAAGAAAGATGAAAGTTCAAAATGTGAAGTTGTGTGCTCAAAGTGTGAAAAATCTGAAGCAGACAATGTCAAACGAATAAAGTTTGAGAATAATAGTTTTTGAAAATGAAAAATTGAAAATTAAAAAAGATTTTGAGAATAAAATAAACACTTTAGAACATGAAGAAGTGTTTTGGGCAAAATTAGAAAATAAAGTTTCAAAAGAAAGAGAAAAAGTTTTTGAAAATCGAATAAAAGTTTTAGAAAATGAAAATTCTGTTTTTGAAATCAATAAAATTGAAAATGAAAAGACAATCCAGTCTCATCTTGAGAAAATATCTCAGCTTGAAAATGAAGCTGAGAATTCTAGAAATAAAATTGATGAGCTTGAAAAGAAATTGAAAGGCTTTGTGACTTCATCATCATTACCAGATCTTGTATGTCCAAAACCGATCAATTCTGTTCGAATAAGTGACAATGTCACAAATTTTGACAAAGTCAAAATTGAAGATTGTGATGACAAAACTGATGATGAAAATGAGAAAAATGAGAAAAGAAAAATATTTTTGGAATTAAAAGAAAAATTCAAAGATACTGTTTTACATTCTACTGAAATAGGTGAATGCTCAAAGCAAAAACCTGTTAAGAAGAATGTAGAACAAAAACAAAAAGGTAAAAATTTGAAAAATTTTCAAAATGAAAATAAAAGCTCATCAGTTCAGTCATCCAATCAATATGAAAAATCACAAAAATCTGAAAATAAAAACTCACAAAAAGTTGGTAATAAGTGGTGCAGGTTTGACCACAGTGCTCAAATGCCAAATCAAGGATACAAGAGGAGACATGAGTACCACAAGGCAAATCAATGCTATGATCTGAGCGTTTGGTATGATGATGGTGAATGGTATGATAACAGGATGTGCTACGCTTGTGGTGTTAGAGGACACATTTCTGTTAACTGCCAAAGTCAAAGATTTGAAACGAGAAGATGCTATGAATGTCAATTCACAGGACATATTGCCAGAGATTGCCCAATGAGATCAGAGGGAAGATCGAGGGCTGAATCTCAGAAAATGGTGAAGAATTCAGTCGAAATTGAAGAAAAGCCCAAAGAACAGAAAGTGAAATTATCACAAGGGCAGAAAGATAGACTGAAAAAGAAAGCGATAAAGTATCTAGAAAAGATTTTGTCCTCGGGTACAACTGATAATCCGAGAAAAAGTTCTGATGAATCGATTTGCTCAACTAACAAGGATCAGTCAAGCAAAACGTATTCATCAGATAAAAATCTGAGGACAAAAGAAAAGATACAGAAAGAAAAATTAACTAATCAAAACAATGAAAATTCAAAGAAAGTTAATTTTTCAGACAAAGCTTTTATCAAAGTTTTTAAGTATGAAAAAGACTGTGAAAGAATTTGTACATCACAAGTTGACAAGTTTGGAAAGCTTAAAAATTGTAAGCATTGGGTTCCAATAGAAAATGGCGATGAATTTGTTTCAGTGAAAACAAAAGAGCCATCTTCTGACAAGGAATTTGTTTCTTCGGAAGCAAAAGAGCCACGTGTTGGCAATGAATCTGACTTATCAAAGTCAGAAGAGCCACAAATTGAGGTAAAAAGTGATGAATCTGACTTGTCAAAATCACCCAAGGCTGGCCAGGCTTGGGTGAATCTGTTCAAGTAAAAACCTGACTTGCCGGAGTTCCCAGGTTGGTAAGTGTGGAACATGAATCGGCATCTTTCTTGAGAAATTCAAAGGTTGGTAACTGTGATATTTCGAATTACAAAAGATTAATCAAGGACATTAAGTTGTACTTGATTTATTTTTTCCGACAAGTGGTTAAAGGAGAACAATGTGATGAAAAGAACCCCAAGTTTGTGAAAAGATAAACAAAACTAATTTTCTGGAAAAACCATTTCGATTAAAACAAACTTAAGTGTTTTGAAATCTTAATGGGAAAGTAGTTTGTTGACAGGGGGAGTTCTGATTGTTTATGCACAGTGGATGGCGAATTGAAGTAATTCGCATCATGTTGTCACTTTACCTTGTACAGTTTGTGTTCAAATTTTTCCAGAAAATCAAAATTGAGACATATTTTGATTTTAGGGGGAGAAAAATTTTAAAAAAGTTAGAAAATTTGAAAATGCCAAAAACATTGAAAAAGCAAAAATGAGTTTTGTTGTGAATAAGAGGAAATGATAGTAAATCAGTGGACTATCACATCATGCTAAAGAAATGAAATGTCAAATGTGATAAACGATTTCACTAAGGATGTGACGATAGGCTCAGCTAGACTAGTAGATTTGCGATAACGATAACGATACAAACATAAATGAAAAAGCCTAGTTCTAGTGGAAAACATGGTTGAAAGCATAGTACTTAGTTTTGTCCTTCGTGATTGTGTACCTACTCAGTAATCGCTGAATGCTAAAAGAGCATAAAAACCGGTCAGTTTGTGAACTTTCACAACTTACTGAAAAAGTCGTTGTGATTGTGCATTTTATTTTGCAAAGATTTAAACTTGTTTTATTTCTTTATTTTGTTTAAGCATTGGACATCCTCTGCGTATACGTGAGTATCGACCTGGATGTTATTGCCTAAACGTTCTGCTTTATTTTCTTTGGGGTTTCGTTTAAGCTTTGGATCACCTCTGCGTATACGGGAGTATCGACCTGGTGGTTAAAGCCTAAACAATTTCAACTTGTTTTTATTTCTTATTTTGTTTAAACATTGGACTTTCTCTGCGTATACGGAAGTATCGACCTGATTGTTAATGTTTAAACATTCTGCTTTATTTTTTGCACATATCACAGTTGATGAAAGTTTAAAGGCATTACTTGAGTCAGTGTATTGCATGATGAGGGGATATGCTGAGATCGTGGGGTCCATAAGAATTTAGTGCAAAATTACTATACCTTAACGTATAGGTAAGTATTTCGAAAGTTTTTAGATTGAGTTTAAGAGGACAACTATATTGTCAATCTATGTGAATCGTTTAGAACTTAATATGATTAAAGCTTAACGGTGCTAGTGATTTGTCTCATGAACTGATATGATCCTCTTACACAAACTCACAAAAATATTGTTTGTCAATATTTCGTTACTGCATTTCTATTAAAGTCAAAAATCCAAAAATATTGTGTTTTAGTTTTAATTTTTGAAAATATAAAAAGATTTTCGACAACTGACGTTGAAGAGCTGATATTCAAAATTCTAAGTGCTAAACATGATGAATTGGATTGGGAAAGTTTGTTGAAAAACTTTGAATGATATATACAAATGTTTTGAAAGATTGTGTGGTTAGTTAATCAAGATCATTCATTTGAACTTGATGTAACTATACAGATTGATGAATGAATGATTTCTACCAGTAAGTTTCTTAAATCTAAGTGTTATAAATTTGTGAAACTTATGTTGAGGTAGAGGATGTGCAGGTTAACCAGGTTTCAAATCGTGAGCAGATACAGAATAGAGCCAGGAATTGATCCTGAACTTGTAAACCTGTAAAAGCCAGACTACGATCCTGACAGCTGAGTCTAAGGGGGAGTCTGAAGACGAGCTCAACGAAAGAGGAAGCGTGGATTCTAAAGAGCCAGATAACTATCTTGGAGGATCTTGTATCCGGAAAGCCAGGTGTCGATCCCAAAAGCACGGAAGCTTGACGAAAGGGGGAGCCTGAGGAAAAAGAGTTAAGAAGAAGGGGAGCAATGGAAGCTCGAAGACAGATCCACGGGGATTCTGTTCGTGAAAGAGAAAAGACAAGACGCTACGAGATTGACTACGGCAATATCCAAGGGGGAGTCTGTTAGTGCATTATGTGTCTATCGCCTCCGTCAATCAAGTCCATAGCAGAAACCGAAGAATTCTAAGCTTTTAGTGTTATATTTTAATAGAAAAGGCAAGGTGGCATTATTGTAAATAAGGTGAACTACCTTATAAACCTTGGCCTATAAATAGGAGCTTTATGTGTTTCATTTAAGACTTTTGACTCATTTTGACTTTTAGGAGATCTAAGCTTAGAGAGAGAAAGTCTAGAGAGATAAAGTTCTCTCACGTGATTCTCGGCACATTGTACTAGTCATAATCAATTGAATCACGGTTATAGTACGTTCTTGTGTGTTCGGTTACGCACGTTCACGGATTCCGCACGTCGAACGTGTTGTTACGCAATCGTTTGGTGTCAAAACCGATCCTACAATATACAAGTTCACATACCTCACGGGGGATCACTCAACACTCGGCCGAAGATGTATTTTAGTGAATCACTCGAGAGCGGCATGGAACTTACTCCTACCATAGGCTTGCCAAGCAATCAATCCTCCTCCTCCGTTTTAACTATATACCTTTGTAAATATCAAGAGGACTTTTGGGTGAAGGGTTAGGCTTGGGTTAAAGGTAGGTGGTTGGGTTAGTGGTTAGTAAAAGGGTGAAAAGCATAAAAGCGTCGGTTTTCGTATGACTTTTTATTTTTTCAATTTTTATTTTGATGAAGCTTTTTTTTCAAACAAAGTTATTTTTGATGAACTTGTTTGTTTATTTTCTTCTTTTGCTTCATCATCAACATTTTTTTTAAAAGTCATACGAAAAACCGAGCTTGTTACTAAAACAAGGGGTAAAAAATAAACAAAAAAGGTTTTGGTGGGTGAAAGGGTGTTTGGTTTGGGTTAAGAAATGAAAAGGTTTAGGCTCAAAGGGGTTAACTAGGGGGATTTTGGGTAGGTGGTAAAAAAAAAGAAAAAATAATGGTGTAGAAATAAAAAGGGTTAGTCCTAATGCCTCCATCATTTACTTACTCGGGTTTAAGTTGGTAAGGACCGGGAATGTATCGTCGTGGCAAGTTCTAGAGTTGTAAGAACCAAGCGGCTATTCACACAAGAAACGAAAAATGAGCATTTAGTTTAAAGATATGTATTTGTATGCTCAATAAAGGCTCAAAACTCACTTTTGTGGGAATGGGTTTTTATGTGATCAAGTATATATAATCAAATTTTAACTAAGCTTGTCATGCCGTTTCATAATTTTCTTATGTTGGTTCTTATTATCACGATGCTATCGGTTGTAAATTTGTAAAAATCTAACCTTTTTAGAACTTGAAATTCCCAAGTTAAACCTAGACAAGTAAAAAAAATGAAAAATTTTTGAAAAAATTTAGGGTGATTAGCGGTTCCAATAGAGTTTTGTGTAAGGCTTGTAATTAGGACTTGCAAGATTCAAAGTTTTAGCATCCCCCCACACTTAAATTATACATTGTCCTCAATGTGTCCCAAAAATAAGTTTTTAGGTTGATTGAATGTGTAAAAAAGGTGTGAAAAAGCAAAATTTTATGTGTAAAACAGGTTTCTGGCTCCGGTTTTCCTGTCCTGGCTTTAGTAGCACTAATGTTTAGTGCTCTAAGCCTCGTATGTACCTGTTTTATCAATAAAGACTACTCCAAACCATAGCAAACGTCCTAAATTACCGAGTTCAACATCCACGTCCCAAAGTTAAAAAGAAAAACAAATGCAGAAAGTAAAAAGAGTTAAAGGAAAGTAAATTGTTCAACACACGGCACGCAGGTCGGAAATTGTTCAATATAAAAGGGGGGTTAACCTGTGGGATCTCCAACCATTTGCTCCTACCTCTACTCCTCCCGCCTAGTCCATGTCCTCGTCCTCATCATCATCACCCCCTCCACCATGCCCTGCTATATACTCCCGGATATTTCTGATGTCATCTTGGATGTCAGAAATGTTTCTCTCGATTGCTCCTACCCGGGTGTACGTATTGCTTGCCATGTTATAGGTGTTCCTGGTGCACATGAGGTTTTCCTGCAATAAATCATGTAAACTTTGGAAGTTAGGAAAACCGCCTCCTTGTGAGGAGGATTGGCCAGGATCACCGTGGGGCTGATACTGGTACAGATGATGCTGGGAAGCGTGAAGGACAAGTGCCTCTTGCGGGTTCCATGCATGCCCCTGCATCCTTTGGAAGCTAACCGACCCGTCTTCAGCTTCATAAATTAGGTTCATGGAGCGGCAACTGTGTACGTCCACTCTTCCCGACCATGGGCTCCTTTCGAAGGACCTAGGTATGTTCATGAAGTGCTTGAAGAGACGGTATATCCACCCCCCGAAGAAGATATGGGTTGATGGAGTAGCAAGTCGGTTCAAATGCATGTTTCGGAGCAGGAGGTACGGAACATCGAGGTGTCTGTGGTTATGAATGCAGTGAAGGACTATCAAATCTCTCAACCCAACAACGCCACCACTATCATGCCTTTGGCTAAGAGAGTAACCGAGGACCCTATGGATGTATCGGTAGAGTGGGTCCCTCAACTTAGTGCTCTTAGTGCTGCTCGGGTTGTAGTGCCCTTCACCAATCTGAGCCCACACGGCTTTGCGTTTGTTCTCATCCAACTCTCGCACCCCTCCGGTGTTTTCTTCATTACCCGCATCTTCCTTTGCATACAGCCCAACTATCGACCCAAATTGTGCCATCGAAATCGAGTACCTAGTTCCACCACATCGGAATAACACCCCATCATTGTCGAAAGGGTCGCACCTTGAATTGAACGTGAAGGTGCTATAGAATTTCATAGTGCACTCGTGGACTGAGTGAAGTCGAGTGGTTAGGGCGACTCTTAGTGGGCCGGTAACGAGGTTGTTAAACCGGTCAAGTTGGTTCACCATTGCTAACAGATCCATGCATGCTTGTCTTGGGTATTCTTCCGGTCTTGTTTGAAGTACTTCGTATCTTGCCCTAGCATCGAGCTCATTTGCGTTGAACCTCGTGAATTTCTTTGACATCTGAAAGAATACTCCAAAAGTTAGCATGAAACAGTGGAATTTTTGGACAAAACTGCAAACAGCGAGCTGGACACGGCCCCGTGTTCAGCGAACACGACCCCGTGTCCAGGCATCTGTTACTCAAAAATTTCATTTTTTGACCCGGTCCCGAAAACTTGAAAATTTTTGGTCCACTAGGTGCGGTTTCCCCCGAAAATGAAACCCTAAGTGCTGTTTTTCCCAAAACAAACCGTTTACCCATTCAATTTTATCTTTTTCGGCTAAAAAACAAGGGTTTGGGGTTTTTGTGAGAAATCGGGCATATTTTTTAACAATACAAGTGGATTTACTTCCTATAACATTAATCTAACTAAATGCTAACAGATTTAAGCAAAAAATTGAGGTTCGATCCGGATGAAGTTCAAGAACCCTAGATTTTCCCCAAATTTTTGAAGTTTTAACTACATGCAAATGCTTAATCTAACTACTAATGATGATAGAATCATACCTTGATGTTGTTAGAAGTAGAGGAGACGTCGAAAATCTGCAGAAAATCGCCTTGAACCAGAGCATTTTTGGGGAAATGGGGCGTGTGGAATGGTGTAACTGTTATGAAAAAGGGGATTTATCCCGACAGTCGCACGGACACGCCCCGTGTCCAGCGGACACGGCCTCGTGCCGAGAAAAGTTGAATATATATATATATATATATATATATATTTCAGTGCTCGTGTGAGTGCCCTTGTTTTCCCAAAACTTGGTTAGAAGACTTACCGATTAAGATGTCATCCCGTTGGTTCGTAACTTACTAGGTATGATGTTGTTACTTTTATTCTTCGATTGTTTGAAGCGAGATTTCTTCCTCTTCATCCTCAATAAATCATTGATAGAGTTTCAGCCGTTGGCCATTGACTTTGAATGGAATTCCATTCCGAGACTTAATTTCTACTGCACCGTGATGGAAAAAGGTCCTGACCACCTAGACTTTAATTTACCAGGAAACAATCAAAGTCGTGAATTAAACAAAAGAACTTGATCTCCTACTCGAAATTCGTTAGGTTTAATATGTTTGTCATGCAAGTTTTTCATTCTTTCCTTAAAAATTTCGGAGTTTGAGTATGTATAATTCCTAAGTTCGTCTAATTCATTTAATTGACAGAATCGATTTCTACCGGAAAATTCTAAATCTAAGTTTACATTTTTAATTGCCCAGTAGGCTTTGTGTGCAATTTCTACTGGCAAATGACAGCTTTTTCCATAAACTAGCTTATATGGGGTTGTACCTATTGTTGTTTTATAAGCAGTTCGAAAAGCCCATAAAGCATCATCTAATTTATCTGCCCATTCCTGTCTATTTAACCCTACGGTTTTTTCAAGTATTCGTTTTAAACCTCTATTAGTCACTTCGGCTTGTCCGTTTGTTTAAGGGTGATATGCTGTTGAGACCCGGTGATAGACCCCATATCTTGTTAAATTTTTTTTAAGTTGATGGTTGCAAAAATGGGTACCTCTATCACTTATTAATGCTTTAGGTGTTCCAAAACGAGAGAATAATTTTTTCATAAATCTTACCACGACTCTTCCATCATTTGTTGGAAGTGCTTCGGCCTCGGCCCATTTAGACAAGTAATCTACTGCCACAAGTATATATTTGTTTCCTTTTGATGGTGGGAAAGGTCCCATAAAGTTGAGTCCCCACACATCAAAAATTTCACACACAAGAATGCCATTTTGTGGCATTTCGTTTTTGGAAGAAATATTACCTGTTCTTTGGCAAGCATCACATGTTTTGACAAGACTTTGGGCGTCTTTGTAAATGGTTGGCCAATAAAATCCTGAATCAAATACCTTTCGTGCAGTACTAGCGGCACCATGATGTCCTCCGTATGGACCTTCATGACAATGGCGGAGAATTCTTCTTGCTTCGCTACCATGTACTCATCGTCGGATGAGTTGGTTGGCACACATTTTGAAAAGATAAGGGTCTTCCCAAAAATAATGCTTCACATTAGCAAATAATTTTTTTCTTTGATGATGTGGCCAACCCTTAGCGACTATACCACTAGCTAGGTAGTTAGCATAGTTGGTGTACCATGGTTCTTCTTTGTATTCCACCATTTCTAGGGACTCCGTTGGAAATTTTTCATTGATTTGCTCGTCCCTAGTTGCCTCCAAAGCTGGGTATTCTAAGCGTGAAAGATGATCTGCCGCGGTGTTTTCTGCTCCTCTTTTGTCTTTGATTTCAATTTCAAATTCTTGGAGGAGTAAAATCCACCAAATCAAACGTGGTTTTGCGTCCTGCTTCTTGAAGAGATATCGAATGGCTGCATGATCTGTATAGACTATTGTTTTAGAAAGAATAAGATAAGAACGAAATTTATCAAAAGAAAATACCACAACCAGTATTTCTTTTTCAGTTGTTGTGTAATTTTCTTGTGCATCGTTAAGTGTTTTACTAGCATAATAAATCGGGTGAAAATGCTTTTCTTTTCTTTGTCCCAAGACAGCTCCAACTGCAAAGTCACTTGCATCACACATGATTTCGAAAGGAAATTTCCAGTCAGGCGCTATCATGATAGGTGCATTGACTAGCATTTCCTTTAGGGTTAGAAATGCTTGATTACAATCCTTGTTAAAGATGAAAGGGGCATATTTTTCAAGTAATTTTGTTTAAGGCCTTGAAATTTTAGAAAAGTCTTTGATAAATCGCCTATAAAATCCGGCATGCCCTAGGAAACTTCTGATAGCTCTAACGGAGGATGGGGGTGGTAATCGAGAAATAGTATCTATTTTTGCTCGATCAACCTCCATTCCTTCACTTGAGATTTTGTGACTTAGTACTATTCCCTCAGTTACCATGTAATGACATTTTTCCCAATTAAGGGCGAGGTTAGTTTCCTCACATCGGGATAGCATTCGTTCAAGGTTATCGAGGAATTGGTTGTATGAATCCCCAAAGATTGAAAAGTCGTCCATGAAGACTTCCATTGTCTTTTCTATCATATCATGGAAGATGGCTACCATGCAACGTTGGAATGTTGCTCAAGAGGTGGGTCTTTAGGAGACTCCTTATTTGGTTGCTCATTTTGATCAAGGACTTTAAAAGTTTGTTCTATGGCGACCTCTTCTTCAACAAAGTGGTCAATCTTTTCACTTGTATCGGGTGGTTCATCTTCATCTTCAATTAGGGGGTCATTATTGTCGAATGGATATTTCATTGACCGCTCAAGATCGACACACTTTTTAAATGTCCCTAATTGAAGAGGTAGATTGTTATACTTCCGGTTCTTCAAAGCTTCGTGGGTTTTTACAAAGGGTCGCCCCAACACTAGAGGAGCGTCATCGAGGATGACAAAGTCGGTTGGGATTACCATTTTATTTGTTTGAACCAAGACATCCTCAACTATACCGATTGATTTTATTATTTTCCGATTAGATAGAAAATGGGTATTTGAAGTGGAGACAAATCACTAATACTTAATTTTTCGAAAATGTAGTTGGGCATTATGTTAAGCCAAAGATCTTTATCAATTGTGACATTACTAATAAATGAATTTTGAAAAAAAAAACATGGAACCGGTGTAATGTTGATTTCAAATGGATCTTCTTTTATTAGCGAGGTTTGATCTTTAGTTAACTTAACACTTACCGTTTCGTCAATTTTAGGGTTAGTGTTTAACTCTTTTAAAAACTTAGCATGGGTCGGAACTAAATAATGATTTTCAAAAGAAGGTGACAAGAGATTAATTTCTTCAAAATTAGACTCTTCTTGAATTTTAGCGTTGTCGGACTCACCTTTTTCGTTGTTTAACTCATGTGTCGGTTTTTCACTTATTTGTTCTTCCATTTTTACACTTTCAATTATCTCTTCTCTATTTAATTCTTCTCTTGCGCGGGACTCCTCTTCCCTTGCGCGAGATTCTTTTATATAGCACTTGATAACTTTAAGGTGTTCTAATATCCTATCGGTCACTTCGGTTATAGAAAAAGGATCGGGATTTTCAAAGCTTGAATCCGGTTGTTCGATCCTTTGTTCCTCATAATACCCATATGAAGTAGATGGTTCACACCATTGTTCTTCATTGTAAGCATATGATGGATAAGGGTCATAATTTTGTTCTTCATAATACTCATATGAGGTGGGTTGTTCACGCCATGGTTCCTCATAATAAGCATATGAAGGTGGTGGCTCATATCTTGGTTCCTCAAAGTATGAGTAAGAAGGCTCATACCTTGGTTCATCAAAATATGAGTATGAGGGAGGAGGTTCATACCTTTGGTCTTCATAGGATGTGTATGAAGTTGATGGCTCGTACCTGGGCTCCTCATAGTAGGTGTATGAAGTGGATGGTTGATATAAGTTACAATATTGAACCGAGTGCGGGTCACCACAATTAGTGCAATAGTTACTCCTATAATCATCCTCCTCATAGGTGTAGTTGTAACCTCCTGAGTATTAATCCATAAGAATCACTCAGCTGACCATAACCAAGTCTCGAGATCAGAAAACAAAAATAAAAACGGAAACAGAGGTTGGACACGACCCCGTGTTCAGTGGACACGGCCCCGTGTACATAATCTATATCTGGGCGTTTTAATTAAAGTTACTGATTTCGTTGAGCACGGGGGCGTGTTCAGTGAGCACGGCCCCGTGTTCAAGCTACTGTATCTGGGTGTTTTATGAAAAATATGCAGCACGGCCCCGTGTTCAGCGAGCACGGCCCGTGTTCAACCTACTGTAAATGCAAAACTAAACTAAAATGCAGAAAAATGTGCGCGCATTTTAAAAAGGTTTTGAAAAAATGATTAGGCCGTCGATTTTAAGCTTTCTTAAAATCCTTGTGTCCCCGGCAACGGCGCCAAAAGCTTGATGCGTGTGTGGTGGTATATAGATTTAAGTATATTTTAAGCTCTTTTTACACGTTAGTCAAGTTTTAAATTTATAAAACACGATATTTTACTAACACCAAACACACATATGGGCAAGTGCACCCATCGTGAGCGTAGTATAGTGTTGGCAAGATACCGAGGTCGTCCAAGGACACAAGAGCTTTTAGTACCGGTTTATCCTCAACGTCTAATCAAATCAAAAGTTTAGAAAAAGATTTTTAAACTAGAAAAATAAAAACTAACTAAAATGATGAAAAATAAAAATAAAAATAAAAACAGATAGACAAGATGAATCACTTGGCTCCGACTCGTGTTTAGTGTAACCTTTGATTATTTTCGCACTTTTTCACTTTTTAAGGGATTATCTTAGTTATTGTAGTAGGCCCCTCCTTTGAAGGTGACGTTACCCTCAACCCAGTAGTTTGAGTCAGCAAGGATACAATCCTAAAGGGTCGGATTATTGAAAGATAATTAATTAAGTTATTAATTCATATCATGGTAGGCCCCTCTTTTGAAGGTGACGTTACCCTTGGCTAAGTAGTCTGAGTCAGCAGGGATACAGTCCTAAGTAGCCGGGTTAAAGTATTAATAGTAGCTTACATATGAGGGGATCAAAGAGTTTGGACCCCCGCCATCCAATACCGGTGGGTATTGAAGGAGGTCCTACTAAATTTGACCTAGGTCCTTGCAGGATCTATATACTGAACAAGGCAAGACTCTTACCAAACCGTTCCCTTAACCCCCGACCAGGTAGCCAACATACCTCCATATAGACCGTGGAGATATGAATGGTGAAAATATTTTATTTTATATAGACAGTAAAATAATGCCAAGACACCACGGACAAACGATAAGGAAGAATCACCTTCAACATAAGAAACTAGTTATTAAAGTCATTAATACATAACCAAGTAAAAAGTGCGAAAAGATTAAAAATAAAAAGTATTACACTAGACACTTGTCTTCACCAAGTGATGTAAGAGACTTAGGCAAACATGGCCTTTGATTGTCAAGAACTCTTACGATCAATCTTGGATCCCGAGACGACTCACACACTCTATGATGGACAATGGATGATGGTGGTGGATGATGGTGTTATGGTGGTGGTGGGTGGTGGGTGAAGTGTGAGAGAGGTGGTGTGCCAAGGGATGGTTTGCAAATGAGCCAAGCACCCCTATTTATAGCCTGAACAGCAGCTTGGGCACGGCCCCGTGTCCATTGGGCACGACCCCGTGTCCATCATCCTTCTCTTTCTTCATTAATTGCAGTTTGTCTGCATCAGTTGACCACGCCCCCGTGTCCGCTGGGCACACCCCCGTATGCAGATGCATATCTGTACTATCAAGATTTGTCTGGATTCTGTGAATCTTATAGTTGACCATGGTCCCGTGTCCGTTGAGCACGACCCCGTGGTGGGCGATAGAAGCTTATATAGCTTTGTCTTTTTTGTTGGCATTTTGGCACGCCCCCGTGTTCACTGAGCACGGGGCGTGTTCAGCCTTCTGTTCTCTTGTTTTGCTTGGAAAGATGCTGTCGGGGAGGTCGGGCATGCCACGTTTGTTCCTTTTCTTGTATTTATGTTAGATTTAGCTGCCTTTTTGCTTCTTTTGTTAATTTGAGCTCATTTAATCCTAAAAATACAAAAGGAAGACAAAAACACACTTTTTCCAACATTAGTACTAAAAAAGGGTTAGTTTTATGCCACAATTGATGTAATTTATATGTTGCATTTTGCACACATCAAATAACATGCATTAGAGGTCAGCGTATGAATAGTGTTTGCGTTGTGTGATCGATGTGATTTAGAATAAGTAACATATGTAACACCCAAAAGTGCATAAAGCAAAAGGGATCTAGTATACTCACAGATTGTGTTTAACAAGTAAACACTCTCTTGGATTGAAGGGAGCGCTGATAGAGATTAGCCTGAACAGTTAACGATAGCATAAACGATAAGCGGAGCGGTAAACAGTGACAAGTAACCAAGTGTCGGATGGTAATCCGATCAGATGGCAATCCGATCGGATGGCCAGCCGATCGGATGTCAATCCGTTCGGATGGTCATCCGATCGGATGGCCATTTGATTGGATTGACATCTTGTTTGTAAGGATGTGTTTATGTATGATGGCTTTGAAGTTTTCGTTGTAGCATTTTGAAAACAGAGAAGTATCTCTATCCTTCAGGTCGGTCGATCGAACGGTCGTTCGATCGGATAGCGATCCGATTGGTAGGACACTTAGTGAGAACAAGTTCACAGCAGGGTTGTCACTCGATCGGATGGTAATCCGATCGGATAGCAATCCGCTGGAACTACTATTCTTTGAATTTGATCAAGTACCTAAGTCCCAAACGTCACACGATCGGATAGTCGTTCGATCAGATGGCAATCTGATCGGACGGCAATCCGTTCAACATCCAGTCTTTTGAAACTTGGAAAAATGTTTAAGTGTGGAACTAAGTGCAAGCCGATCTGATGGCCGGTCGATCGGACGACAATCCGATCGGACGACAATCCGATCGGACGACTATCCGTCCCAACGGCCTGATCGTCTTTGACACTTGATTGTTTTGAAAGTTTTGTAGTTTTGATCGAGACGATGTGATATCGTGCTGAACAACAGGGACCCCATCATGACCTAAGTGATCCGATCGAACAGGAACCATCCTAGTCCGACCAGTTCACGGTTCGAGACAGTTGTTCATGTTTAACCCGACATCAGTTGTCTCTTGGATAGAATTCAGATCTTGGACTAACCCATCACTAAGAAAGAGTAGAAGATCAGAACGAGCTCTGATTCTATCGGTCTTGAGTGCATTGAGTGTAAAAGAGTTGGAAGAAAGTTAGAAAACCATCTTTCAATCCTTTTAACCATGATTATGTATAGATCTATGCGAACACATTGTTTTATCATGTGGAAATCCTTCAGATCTACGTTGTTCTTGGTGGGATGAAGCCAAACCTTGAAGTTTATAAGAACTCCATGATGACATCACCCTAGAACACCTCAAATCCGGTGATTTCACGGTTAAAAGTTAAGATTCAAAGGTGAAAAAGGTGAAGGAATGCGTGTGGATCATAGAAGTACAAGATTTAGGTTGAAAACTTACAAGAATCGAGAGAAATCAGGAGAAATGAGTGCTGGAGTGTGGCTGGTTCGAGTGAGGAGCTGTCATATCACAAATGATGTGACAGGAGGGTATTTATACGGTTTCCTAAAAAGGAAAGTGCACAAGTGTCACGCTGGTCACCGATCGGATAGCAGTCCGATCGGGTGGCAGTCCGATCGGGTGGCAACTCGATCGGATGGCAATCCGATCGGATGGCCACTCGATCGGTTGGCCACTTGATCCAGGTGTCCGGCGCGATGAGTTTTGTCTTTTCGATTCACGTGTTGAGCGTTGCGATGCGATTCGAGTGAGCGGTGTGATAGTATTACCCAATAGTTACCCAAATAACATAACTACTATATCTAACATACAATCAGTATAATTAACTTGCGTTTAGCGTTTGCGATTAGATTCTGATGCGATAGAATTGCGATTGCGATTAACATCTCAACATAATCATAGCATGCACAAGTAACACATAAATAGCACACACACGTAAAACAATATCCAGAACACATAATTTGAGTTGCGAATGCGACAACGATTAGTCGATAAGTGTGTGATTAAATAGCGATTAAACCTCGATTATTAATAGATACTCCACATAATACAACTAAAGTGATTAAATAATAGAATTTGATTACAAGTCAAATAAGTTAAACAGTAGTTTAGGAAGGAGTGACAGATCGCAATTAGCAATCTTTTCTCCCTTTGACTTCAATCTTGACTTTGACTTTGACTTTCGGAAAAGCGGGTTGTTATAGGGGGAGGTGCTTTCGATTTCCATTGCACAGTTTGGGGTGATGTGGGTTTATTCACAGAAGAAGAGTCCGGTGAAGAGGAGAACACGGGTGGTCCACATGCGCCAAACGGCATGGGCTCAAATCAGAGAAGGGCCGTATGATCCAAGTGTCACAAAGAGCTCTCAGTTGCGGGACCCCCTCTACCGCTACATTCACCGGGTCCTTAGCAACTCCCTAAGTCAAAGGCGTGATAGCATTGGTGTAACACCCCGCGTTTTGAAGTCAAAGTACAAGTCAAAGTCAAAGGAAGAAAAGATTGCTAAATGCGATCTGTCACTCCTTGCTTAATTATTGATTGTACTCTTTGACTTGTAATCGATACTTTAGTTTTGTTTACTTTAGTTGTATTATGTGGAGTATCTATAATGATCACAGTTTAATCGCTAATCGCATCGCTATCACATCACAATTTGGATTATGAGTTCTGGATATTGTTTTACGTGTGTGTGCTATTTATGTGTTACTTGTGCATGTTTAATTATGTTTGTGGTGATTATTCGAAAACGCAATCGCAACTCTATCACAACGCAATCACATCATGAACTGGAAACGCAAGGTTACTTATGTTGTCGTATGTTAGTTAGGATATTTGTTTAACTATTGTTTAATACCATCGCATCGCTTCCTCCCAACGCATCGCAACGCTCAACGCACGAAATGAAAGATCGGAAAACGAATCGTGCATCCCTTGGATCGAATGGTCATCCGTCCGGATGACCATCCGATCGGATGGATCAGATGGCCATCCGATCGGACTGCCCTCCGATCCGTCACTTTTGCACCGCCTTTTCTCCCCTTTCACCTATAAATAGCAACTGTCACATCATGAACAGTGATGTGACAGCTCTCTCGTTTGACCAGCACGTTCCGGCCCTATTTTCTCTCGATTCCTCGCGCTTCTTGTAAGTTTCTACCTCAAATCTTGTACTTTCTCAATCAACACACACTTTCTCATCATTTTTGCCATCAAATCTTAACTATTGACCATGAAATCTACTGATTTAGGTTGTTCTTGGATGATGTCATCATGGGTTCTCAAGAACTTCAAAGTGTGACCTCATTCCACCAAGAACAACTCAGATCTACGAGATTTCAACATGTTTAAACACTGATTTCATTATAATCTAAACATTTTCCAATTGATTTCCACTTTCTTCAACATTCTCAACTTTTCACATAAAAACCGATGAAATCCGAGCTCGTTCAGACCTTCCACTTGTTCTATAGTGAAGTATTGGATTGAGAATGGATTCCTATCGGAGAAGACGACCGACTCACGGGTTTAACATGAAGCACCATCAAGAACAGTTCACTGATCGGACGGGGTTGTCCCAATCCGATCGGACGACTTGAACTGATGGAGTTTCCATTGTTTAACACGTGGTTATACCGTCTCGGTTCAAACACAAAACTTTCTATACTTAGAAAACTTCACAGATTTCAAAACGAACAAGTTACCAAATGGATTGCCATCCAATCGGATAGCCATTTGATTGAACGATAATCCGATCAGACAACTTGTGGTTTTTTTATACTTAACAATTTTCACAAAAATATAAAGAAGATCAGTTTTAGCGAACCGCCATCCGAACGGACGGCCATCCGTCTGGATGACCATCCGGCCGGATGACCTGACTTGTAGAAACACTTCTTGTTTTATAAAATGCTACAACGAAAACTTCAAAGTTCCATCATACACAAACACATCCATCCCAAATGAATGATGATCCGACCGAATGGCCATCCGACCAGATAACCATCCGTCTGGATTGTTATCCAATCGGATGACCCTTCGTCATTCTATTCACTCGCACCGTTTTTACGCAATGTTTGTCACACCCCCAAAATCCACACGCGGAGTACCACCGCTTGGAGGCGTGACATGACCAGGATCAAGCCACCAATCATATTGAACATATAAGTAATAAGTAAAAGTAAAAGTAAATGTAATCCATCACAATACAATTGGTGCTAAACCAAAAGCATAGCATAGGTAGCGGAAGCATAGTTATGAACATCCAACACAAGTGTTTAGTTTAAAGAGTCATAATGTTTTCCAACAAAACATCCACATCCGTGCCCACAACGACTGCGCCTCCCGTGCAAGCTCCAAGAGTACCTATGGTCCTGCAAGGCATGTAACAGAGAGTCAACAACTAGTTGAGCGAGTTCACAGTTGGTTGTTCAGTTATAGAATTCGTTTCGTAAATCAGTTGTTCGTTTTGTAAACCATGTTTCTTATTAATTCCCATCGCGGTCCTCCAGACATCTGTGCGAAGATTAGTGGCCGTATCGCGGCCTTTTCAGGCATCTGTGCGAAGATTAGTGGGGGGCTTCCCCATGTGTTAGACTAGTCGTGTTTGTACGTGCCCTTCTTGATCCAAGGACCGTAGCGAGTGTGATTGTCCTACCCAAGGAGGACGAACGTATGTATTCTACCCAAGGAGAATACGCAGGATTAATATTGGCATCCTACCCATGGAGGATGGCGGTACATATCCTACCCAAGGAGGATATGTAGGTTCCATTTTTAATTTCTTAACCCATTCCCAAACCACCGGGGAATCCCATGCCTTGGCTGTGTGAACTCACCTTGGTTTGCTCGGTATGCTAAGTGTATGCTCGCAAGTAATCAATCACGTCCTAAAGTGCGCACGTGTACATAATCAGTTTACATTCACGAAGTTGGCACGTAAGTATAATCATAGTGGACAACGCATAAATAATCACCAAGTAGCACATTGCACGCATTCATGATCATACAAGTCAGGCATAACATCTAACAGCAGTTAGTTAACTCAGTTAAGTTTTAACAGAAACAGTTACTGTGCAAATTACCCAAGTCGGCGAAACACCCTCTGTTTCGCCGTGAGCCCCTTCGACGAATCACTTGATTCGTCGTGATATCCCTCGGCTAAACACAAATTGGCGAAACACATTCTGTTTCGCCGTGGTCTCCTTTGGCGAAACAAAGTTCTGTCTCGTCGAATGCCCTTGGCGAAACACTTTCTGTTTCGCCAAGAGATCTATTTCGTCAGCCTGTTACAGGGTGATGTCAATTTCGTCAAAATCACAGAAACCCTAAATGTCGTCGACATCAAGAAGCAATCATGCGGACATCATTAACATAGATATCATCATGGAATCAATCAATCATAATAGGCCAAGCATTAACCTTAACAAGCTATTCAGACAACGAGTATAACACGAGCACAATCCATCATATTACTAGGTGTTCATACGATTAATACTAGTTCCGATTCGTGGGTTCAAGGGATCATCATACAATCAGATCTGTCATACAAAACGTAACTAACCATAGATTCCGTTTACCCAATCATAAATCATTCATGAACACAACACTATCTTTCATTGATTCTAATGAACTTGAACTAAAAACAGTTTACAACAATGAAATCAAACAATCATGCAGGGATTTAATCACTAACCACAATGAACGGAACAATAATTAAGTCGATTCGGGGTTCCGGGGCACACGATCGCCGTCAATCAGAGAAGATGGAGCTCTAGGGTTTTTGTTTTAGCCAAAGATGTGAAACAGGAAGTCGGTTCACGTTAATATGAACGAATTACCGTTCTGGGCCCTTAATGGGCTTGGCGAAACTGGGCTTGGCGAAACAGACTTCTGTTTCGTCGGGATGCTTATGACGAAACAGTCTGTTTCGTCGAGTCCTGTCTGTTTCGTCGAGTCCTTTCTGTTTCGTCGAGTCCTTTTATGTGTTAACAGTTTAAGTTTTCAACAGGTTTCATGTTATACAGCCAAACACAAAATCATGCAACCACAATGCGTTCATAAAATATAAAAAAAATAACGTGTACAGTTACAAGTTGAACAAGTTAAACAACTACACAATCAAAGTCAACATGCACTAAATGCGAAAATGAAAGTCGGAAACTCGAGTTATCACAATGTTCTTCGCTTATACTATCGTTCTGTAATTGGGCTTACTCTAGCGCTCCCTTCAATCCAATCACAGATTGTGTTTAGTAGCTACCATCTCTGTGAGTATACTCGAACCCTTTTTGCTTTACACACTTTTGGGTGTTACATACGTTACCTATTGCAAATCACATTCGACACACAACGCAAACACTTTTATATGCCGACTGTTATTGCATGTTATACGTGTTACTCGATGAATGCTTGTATGTTATGTTTAAACAGTGATTGTTGCCTGAAACCTTAGCAACGATAGTACTATAGTTTGGACTTAACACCTGTCGTGGACAAGGGTTGTTAAGGGCTTTACTTCACGTGTCATAGTGGTGATATGTGTTCCGCATTCTACAACTCGCAATCACGTCTGTGCATATTTCATTTTCGATAACCTACTTGCTTCACTTTGCTACATGTTACATGCTGGTTATGCGTAAAATGATTTCACTATCTATTATACTATTAAACTTGTATGCTCACCTTTACACTATGTGTATTGACTTTTATTTTAACGTATGTGACAGGTGTTTATGATGGTTTTGCTTGTTAGCTGCCATGGAATCTAGCTAGGAGAGTCTAGAAACCAACTAAATAAAATCTGAGTTGTCGGAATGGATATTTGTCTTTGAGAACAACGTCTATAATAACTGTTTTTATTTTATATGATTGTGGTATGGGACATGAACCTTTAATATATTACAACTAATAGTTGTTATGGATTCTCCTGGACAATCTGTTTTGCTCAGTGTCACACCCCGATATTTCCGCCATCGGTTGGGGTGTGATAGATTGGTATCAGAGCCATAACTATAGGGAATTAGGCAAGACTCGACCTAGTCCGGGTCGATGTCTTAGAATTGACCTAGTCTATAGTCTAAGTGCCAACAGACTGACTTGTGCAAACCCGGTAGGGGTTTTGTGCGAGCTTACTTGCTATTCTCGCTCGAACTCGCTGGACACTACACACTTGCGCGGACAATGCATACTACCGCTTCGCGTAAGGTCGGCCTTTCCTAAGGCTGGCAACTCGCACAATTTTCTAAATTACTCGCGTAAGCAAGTGATTTGGTCGAGATCAGGTGTGAAAACCGCAAACTCTCGACAGATCGCTCATCCGATGCATATTTTTACTATAAACACAAGAATTTGCGTTGAATCAAGAGTGAAATCCATACTTCGCCGCAATTCTCCCTCTCCATATCTCGATTTCATCACTCAAACAAGAGTACAGTCATTAAGCCAGGGGTGAAACCCGAACCTTGATGACTTGTTCCCGTACTCTATTTTGGTTTGCAAAACTCTCACCAAAGTCTCGATGGATTCCAACGACTTGAGTCTCGTGAATAGCCGAAAGGATGCGTGCCGTTCACCGTGTCTCGGTGATAGAGCACAGTCTACTAGGCCAAAGCGTGCACTCAAAGTCCTTGAGAATAGTCGAATCACTTTGGCTAGTCAACGTTCTATCAGCCAAGACAATCTCTTTTCAATTTTATGTGTTTTGATTCTGGATTTCGCCGCCGCCGACTCTGTGATTTATCGCTTTTATGTGTTTATGTGGTTTTACATGTTTATGTGTCTCGAATTTTGGTGATTTACACGCTTTTCGCTGTTCGCTTTGATCGACACACACTACTCGCACTACACATTTTTCTCAATACGCTAACAAATCGCTTACGCTATACTACTTGCTTTGGTACTTGCAATCGCCACTAGTTGTTTGCACTCACAACTCTCGATCGCCTTACGCGGCTGTGAAAGATAGGTGAATACGTGTAAAATATGTAGGTGAATACATGCAAAATATAGTGAAGATGTGCTTACATGGACTATGTGCTTCTGTGCTTATATGGACTACATGCTTATGTGTGCATACGTGCTTCTGTGGATTATGTGCCTACGTGACTATGTGATTAGACGTGTTCCTGTGCTTTATATAAAGTAGCTTTGGGTGAGATGATAGACTATACTCGACTTAATCGAAATTGTGTTTGAGTCCTGTGACGATGTCTGTTGCAGACAATGTCGTCATTTGGATCTCACACTGCTCATTCCGCTCGTCGTAACCATGAGGACAAATGCATCGCTGCTCTAGTCGCAAAGCAGATGGCTAAGGTCATTCCGCAAATTGTCAGTGAGCTGAATGAAAACGCTAGCAAGTCCTCTGAAAAATCTAGGACTGATTCTCCTAAGTCTACTTTTAGCTTCAAGCAGTTTAAAGCCTGAGGCCCCAAAGAGTTCACCGGAGAAGACGGGCCTACTGACATGTTTCAATGGTTCGATTCAATTGAAGTCACCTTGCGCCAAAGCGGCTGTCCCGAAAACCTTCGCACTATTAACACCACTGGCGTTTTCCAATCCAGGGCTCGGGACTGGTGGATTGCCGAAGGGAACAAGCGAGGGAATGATGCAGCTTATGGGCTTACGTGGGATGAGTTGAAGGACATCATGATGAAGGAGTTATGTCCTCCCCATGAGCTTCAGAAGCTGGAGGACGAGTTCTGGCACATCAAGCAAGAGGGTGGTGACAACGCTGGTTTAACTGCCCGCTTTAAAAAGCTGAGTATAATCTGTCCTAGCCAAGTTACTACCCCTGATATCACCATCAAGAAATACATCCGTGCTTTACCGGATTGTGTTGCTGACTTTGTGCAAGCCGCCAAGACGACAAGCATTGAGGAAACCTTTCGGCTCGCTGCTGAGATTAATGACAAGCGAGTTCGGGCTGGTTACTTCGATAAGGCCGCCAAGAGTCTTCACCAAGTTATCGTTGCTTCCACCGCTGAAACCGCCGCACCGCAAGCTTCCAAGTCTTCTCACCACAAATGCAAGAAGAATAACAACAAGAACTGCGTTGTTACCGCCGCTCCACTTCAAGCTGTCTCCGCTCAACCGCAACCCCAGAACCGCCAAGTAGCGGCACCGGTAACCAATGCACCACCGGCCAAGCGTGCATACACTGGTCCACACCAACTCTGCCCTACTTATACCTATCATCACCCGGTTGGAGTTGCATGCTGGTTTTGTGGTCACTGCAACCTGTACGGCCACTTTACTGCTAACTGTCATACCTGTCCTCGTCAAGCCCCAGCTCAAGCTCAAGGTCAAGCTCCTGCACCCCCAGCTCTCCTTCCTGCTCCCTAGGGCCAACAAGTAGCTCCTACCCCCGCAGCACACGTAAGAGTTTTCTTTGCATGTTGTGATCCCAACCACTTTGCAAACATGTGCCCCAACAGAGTGGTGAAGCAAGAGCCACAACAGCAGCCGCAACAACATCAACAGCAGCAGCAGCCAGCAGCCCGTGGACGTGCTTTCAACGTCAACACCCGCCAGGCTCAAGCAGATAACAATGTGGTTAATGGTACGTTCCTTGTGAATGGTACATATGCATCGTGTTTGTTTGATACATGAGAAGATAACTATTTTGTATCGTTTGAATTCGAAAAGCTCCTAAACCGTAAGCACACCCATCTCCCTACGACATTCAACGTTGAAGTTGCCACTGGAAGTACCGTCACTGTTCATTCGGTTCTCCGTGATTATATGCTTGAACTCAACAATCACGTCTTCCCTATCGACCTTATCCCGATGCAGCTCGGTAGTTTTGACATCAAAGTAGGCATGGATTTTCTTCGTGAAAATCGTGCTGAAGTCGTTTGCTTTGATAAGATGATTCATTTCTCGCTCGCTAATGGTGATCAACTTTGTGTGTATGGAGAAACTCCATCGAAAGGTCTTAAACTCATGTCGTGCATCCAAGCGAGCATGTATCTGCGCAAGGAATACAAAGCTTTCTTGGCACATATTGTAGTAGCGGAGAAGGAAAAGAAAGAGAAGGCAATAGAAAAGGTGCCTGTGGTTCGTGATTTTCCTCGTGTATTCCCTGATGATCTACCTGGTCTACCTCCGAGTCATGATATCGACTTTCGTATTGATCTTATTCCTGGAGCAAATCCTGTTTCTAAATCTCCTTATTGTCTCGCTCAGTCTGAAATGGGCGAACTCTCGAGTCAACTCCAGGAATTACTTGACAAAGGCTTCATTCGCCCTAGCACCTCTCCTTGGGACGCACCAGTTCTTTTCGTCAAAAAGAAGGATGGGACATTCCGGATGTGCATCGACTATAAGGAGTTGAATAAGCTAACTATCAAGAATCGCTATCCCTTGCCTTGAATTGATGATTTGTTTGACCAATTACAAGGTGCTACATGTTTCTCGAAGATTGATTTACACTCAGGCTATCACCAGTTACGAATCCAGTAGGAAGATATACTGAAAACCGCTTTCCGAACCCGATACGACCATTATGAATTCGTCGTAATGCCCTTTGGTTTAACCAACGCACATGCGCTTTTCATGGACTTGATGAATCGCGTGTGTAAACCATTTCTTGACCGCTTCGTCATCGTGTTGATCGACGACATCCTTATCTATTCGAAGTCAAAATCCGAACACGCGCAGCATCTACGTTTGGTTCTCGAGTTGCTCCAAGGGAATTGACTCTATGCCAAGTTCTCCAAGTGTGAATTTTTGCTAGAGGAGGTTCAATTCCTCGGTCACATCGTTAATAGTCAAGGTATACACGTCAACCCCACGAAGATCGAAGCTGTTAAGAGTTGGGTTACTCCAAAATCACCATTCGATGTTCGTTCATTCCTCGGATTGGCGGGCTATTACCGTCGATTCATTGCGGATTTTTCTAAAAATGCCGTACCGCTTACTTCCTTAACGCATAAAGACAAGCCTTTTGTTTGTGGAACCGAACAAGAGACTGCCTTTCAAACTCTCAAGAATATGCTCTACAATGCTCCTGTTCTCGCTTTACCCGACGAAAACGATGATTTCGTTGTCTACTGCGATGCCTCCAACATTGGTCTCGGTTGTGTTCTCATGCAACGGGACAAGGTTATCACTTATGCATCTCGTTAGCTCAAGATCCACGAGAAGAACTATACAACCCATGATCTCGAGCTTGGTGCAGTTGTTTTTGCAATAAAAATCTGGCGACACTACCTTTACGGTACCAAGTGTACGGTCTTCACCGACCATAAGAGCCTGCAACACATCTTGAATCAAAAGGAAATGGATATGCACCAACGCCGATGGGTTGAACTTCTTAATGATTACAACTGTGAGATACGTTACCATCCTGGCAAAGCTAATGCCGTTGCCGATGCCCTAAGCCGAAGAAGCTATTTGTATAGCGCTCGTAATACCCAAGCCCAGCACAATCTCGAAGCTCTTATCCGTGATGCTCAACATGCTTGTTTCACCGAACGCACTTTGAAGAAGGAAAGGATTATCAATAACAGCGAGCAACTAGTGAGTAAATCGAATGGCATGTTTCATTATCTAGACCGAATTTGGATTCCCAAACGCACTAACTTACGACAAATTCTCCTGGACGAAGCCCACAAATCTCGATATTCTATTCATCCTGGTGCCACAAGATGTACCATGACCTTCGTCAACGGTATTGGTGGTCTGGAATGAAGAAAGATATCACTATCTATGTTTCGAAGTGCCTGACTTGTTCCAAAGTCAAGGCCGAACAACAAAGACCCTCTGACTTACTCGTCCAACCCGAGATCCTTATGTGGAAATGGGATAGTATAGCTATGGACTTCATAACGAAACTTCCAAGCACGCCATCAGGTCACGACAGCATCTGGGTTATCGTTGATCGTTTGATTAAATCTGCTCATTTTCTGCCGATATGAGAAGACTTTAAGGTAGAACGATTAGCACGGATCTACACTGACGAAATTATCTGTCGACACGGGACGCCTTGTGATATCATCTCTGACCGCGATGGTCGGTTTACCTCGCGTCTTTGGGAAACATTCCAATCTGCTCTTGGTACCACTTTTAATCTAAGTACCACTTTCCATCCCCAAACCGATGGTCAGACTGAAAGAACGATTCGTACCCTTGAAGACATGCTTCACTCGTTTGTCATAGATTTCGGTGGTAATTGGGATGCGCAGTTACCTTTAGTCGAATTCTCGTACAATAATAGTTATCATTCTAGCATTCAAATAGCACCATTTGAGGCATTATATGGAAGAAAATGTCGATCGCCTAGTGTATGGCACGAGATCAGAGATGCGTAAATTACAGGTCCTGAGCTGTTGCAAGAAACGACTGACAAAATCCTCCAAATTCAAGACAATCGGTTGAAAGCTCGGAGTCGTCAGAAAAGTTACGCCGATAGACGTCGCAAGCCCCTTGAATTTGACGTTGGCGATCACCTACTCCTAAAGGTTTCACCTTGGAAGGGAGTGATCAGATTCGACAAGAAAGGGAAACTCGCGCCTCGATATGTTGGACCCTTTAAGATTCTGGAAAGAATTGGGAAAGTGGCCTACAGACTCGAACTACTGAAGGAACTTAGCAACATCCACCCGACTTTCCACGTCTCGAACCTCAGAAAGTGTATAGCCGAGCAGAATTTACAAGTGCCACTTGAGGATCTACAAGTGGACGAAACATTACACTTCGTGGAAAAGCCTGTCGAGATCATGGATCGGGAAACCAAGAAACTTCGACGCTCACGCATTTCCATTGTGAAGGTTCGCTGGTAAGGCAAACGCGGAACAGAGTTCACCTGGGAACTCGAAAGTGACATGAAGGCTAAGTATCCATAGCTTTTCATTACGCCTATGCCTCAATTTCGGGATGAAATTCCCTAAAGTGGGGGAGGCTATAACACCACGCATTTTGAAGTCAAAGTATAAGTCAAAGTCAAAGGCAGAAAAGATTGCTAAATGTGATCTGTCACTCCTTGCTTAATTATTGATTGTACTCTTCGACTTGTAATCGATACTTTAGTTTTGTTTACTTTAGTTGTATTATGTGGAGTATCTATAATGATCGTAGTTTAATCGCTAATCGACTTATCGCTTATCGCATCGCTATCGCATCGCAATTCGGATAATGAGTTCTGGATATTGTTTTACGTGTGTGTGCTAGTTACGTGTTACTTGTGCATGTTTAATTATGCTTGTGGTGATTATTCGAAAACGCAATCGCAACTCTATCACAACGCAATCACATCGCGAAATGGAAACGCAAGGTTACTTATGTTGTTGTATGTTAGTTAGGATATTTGTGTAACTATTGTTTAATACCATCGCATCGTTTACTCGCAACGCATCTCAAAGCTCAAAGCACGAAACGAAAGATAAGAACACGACCCGCGCAGCCCTTCGATCGAATTGTCATCCGTCCGGATGACCATCCGATCGAATGGCCATCCGATCGGACTACCCTATGATCCGCCTTTTCTCCCCTTTCACCTATAAATAGCACCTGTCACATCATGAACAGTGATGTGACAGCTCTTGACAGCTCTCTCGTTCGACCAGCATGTTCCGGCCCTATTTTCTCTTGATTCCTCGCGATTCTTGTAAGTTTCTACCTCAAATCTTGTATTTTCTCAATCAGCACACACTTTCTCATCATTTTCGCCATCAAATCTTAACTATTCACCATGAAATCTACTGATTTGGGCTGTTCTAGGATGATGTCATCATGGGTTCTCAAGAACTTCAAAGTGTGACCTCATTCCACCAAGAACAACTCAGATCTATGAGATTTCAACATGTTTAAACACTGATTTCGTTATAATCTAAACATTTTCCAACTGATTTCCACTTTCTTTAACATTCTCAACTTTTCACATAAAAATCGATGAAATCCGAGCTCGTTTAGACCTTCCACTCATTCTATAGTGAAGTATTGGATTGAGAATGGATTCCTATCGGAGAAGATGACCGACTCACGGGTTGAACATGAAGCACCATCAAGAACAGTTCACTAATCGGACGGGGTGGTCCCAATCCGATCGGACGACTTGAACTGATGGAGTTTCCGTTGTTTAACACGTGGTTATACCGTCTCAGTTTAAACACAAAACTTTCTAAACTTAGCAAACTTCACAGATTCCAAAACGAACAAGTTACCAAACGGATTGCTGTCCGATCGGATAGCCATCTGATCGAACGATAATCCGATCGGACAACTTATGGTTTTTTTATACTTAACAATTTTCACAAAAATATAAAGAAGATCAGTTTCAGCGAACCGCCATCCGAACGGACGACCATCCGTCCGGATGACCATCCGACCGGATGACCTGACTTGTAGAAATACTTCTTGTTTTATAAAATGCTACAACAAAAACTTCAAAGTTCCATCATACACAAACACATCCATCCCAAATGAATGATGATCCTACCGAATGGCCATCCGACCAGATGACCATCCGTCCGGATTGTCATTCGATCGAATGACCCTTCGTCATTCTGTTCACTCGCACCGTTTTTACACATTGTTCTTCGTTTATGCTATCGTTCTGTAATCAGGCTTACTCTATCGCTCCCTTCAATCCAATCACATATTGTGTTTAGTAGCTACCATCTCTGTGAGTATACTCGAACCTTTTTTGCTTTACGCACTTTTGGGTGTTACATACGTTACCTATTGCAAATCACATTCGACACACACCGCAAACACTTTTATACGCTGACCATTATTGCATGTTATACGTGTTACTCGATGAATGCTTGTATGTTATGTTTACACAGTGATTGTTGCCTGAAACCATAGCAACGATAGTACTATAGTTTCGACTCAGCACCTTTCGTGGACAAGGGTTGTTAAGGGCTTTACTTCACGTGTCACAGTGGTGATATGTGTTGCGCATTCTACAACTCGCAGTCACATCTGTGCATATTTCATTATCGATAATCTACTAGCTTTACTTTGCTACATGTTACATGCTGGTTATGCATAAAATGATTTCGCTATCTATTATACTATTAAACTTGTATGCTCACCTTTACACTATGTGTATTGACTTTTATTTTAACATATGTGATAGGTGTTTAGGATGCTTTTGCTTGTTAGCTGCCATGGAATCAAGCTAGGAGAGTCTAGAAACCAACTAAATAAAATCTGAGTTGTCAGAATGGATATTTGTCTTTGAGAACAATATCTGTAATAACTGTTCTTATTTTATATGTTTGTGGTATGGGACATGTGTCACACCCCGATATATCCACATATTACCGGTGGGTCCGCTGGGGAGTATCGTGACGTAGTTGATATCATCATAGTCAAATATACACAGTTTATAGCACAGCGGAAGTCTTGGAGGAAAATTACTATTACAAACCGAAATGTAAAGTACCGATGAAATAATATACAGACGGTTGTAAGATAGGATCTACAGGCAGATCTAAAATATAATACAAAATGTTGTTCAACAGACTTAAGCATTAAGAACTTGCAAGATTCCCTAAGTAATGCCCAGAAGCTCCCAGCCAATTACGATTAGTACCTGTCACTTAGCCTTTTGAAAATACGCCAGTTTACACTGGTAAATACAATTAACCGACTCTTTTGAAAATGTTCATGAAAGTTAATTTTAAATGCGCAAGGCATAAATATTCTTTTATAACTTGGGATAATTATATAAAATAATATTGTATACAGATTTATTTGTTTGTCGTACGTTTAAGGCCTGGGATAGAAGCCGAGACGTGATTAATAGACACACCACTGATATAGTCCACAAGGAGTTATCCTCACGTGTGGTTATATCTTTTTACATACGCAACTGTCAGGTGTATGCCTACACCCCGTGCTTAAGTCGTGGCCATTTTCAAATGAAATGAGCCGAGGATATCCAGGACACGGTCATATTAACCCCCAAAAGTTTATATATCAAACAAAACAGATTAAAATGAGTTATGTCAATGAATTAACCACCAAGCGACTAAATATTCCATACCTGATCAAGCGGTAATAATTTACCGTATCCCAAGCCCGTATAAGAAAAAATAAGTTAAAAGTATTTACCTGGGCTTAAAATGCAAGTTTTATATACTCAGCCATATAATCTACTCAAACAAGTGCAAGTAGCTTTTACCGGGCTCCTAATCTGGAACGAATGTTTTTGATGCGTGTGAAGTGTCGTATAGTTTTTAATGTATATTTTAAGCCCTTTAACACTTTTTTTTAGCCAAGTTTTAAATTTATAAAACACGATATTTACTAACACTAAACACACATATGGGCAAGTGCACCAATCGTGAGCGTAGTATAATGTTGGTAAGATACCGAGGTCGTCCAAGGACACAAGAGCTTTTAATACCGGTTTATTCTCAACGTCTAATCAAATCAAAAGTTTAGAAAAAGGTTTTAAACTATAAAAATAAAACTAACTAAAATGCTGAAAAATAAAATAAAAATAAAACAGATAGACAAGATGAATCACTTGGATCCGACTCGTGTCTAGTGTAACCTTTGATTATTTCCGCACTTTTGCACTTTTTAAGAGATTATCTTAGTTATTGTAGTAGGCCCCTCTTCTGAAGGTGATGTTACCCTCAATCCAGTAGTTTGAGTCAGCAAGGATACAACCCTAAATGGATGGATTATTGAAAGATAATTAATTAAGTTATTAATGCATATTGTGGTAGGCCCCTCTTCTGAAGGTGACGTTACCCTTGGGTAGGTAGTCTGAGTCAGCAGGGATACAGTTCTAAGTAGCCGGGTTAAAGTATTAATAGTAGTTTACATATGAAGGGATCAAGGAGTTCGGACCCCCGCCATCCAATACCAGTGGGTATTGAAGGAGGCCCTAGTAAAGTTGACCCAGGTCCTTGCAGGATCTATACACTGAACAAGGCAAGACTCTTACCAAACTGTTCCCTTAACCCCCGACCAGGTAGCCAACATACCTCCATATAGACCGTGGAGATATGAATGGTGAAAATCTTTTATTTTATATAGACTGTAAAATAATGCCAAGACACCACGGACAAACGATAAGGAAGACTCACCTTCAACATAAGAAAATAGTTATTAAAGTCATTAATACAGAACCAAATAAAAAGTGCGAAAAGATTAAAAATAAAAAGTATTACACTAGATACTTGTCTTCACCAAGTGATGTAAGAGACTTAGGCAAACATGGCATTTGATTGTCAAGAACTCTTATGATCAATCTTGGATCCCGAGACTACTACACACACTCTATGATGGATGATGGATGATGGTGGTGGATGTGGGTTGTGATGGTGGTGGAGGGTTGGTGTAGTGTGAGAGAGGTGGTTTGCCAAGGGATGGTTTGCAAATGAGCCAAGCACCCCTATTTATAGCCTGCTCAGAAGCCCGGACACGGCCCCGTGTCCATTGGGCACTGCCCCGTGTCCACCCTTCTCTCGTTCTTCATTAATTACAGTTTGTCTTCATTAGTTGACCACGCCCCCGTGTCCGCTGGGCATGACCCCGTGTGTAGAAGCTTATCTGTACTATCAAGATTTCCTCAGATTCTGCGAATCTTAGAGTTGACCACGGCCCCGTGTCCGCTGGGCACGCCCCCGTGGTGGGTGATAGAAGCTTCTACAACTTTGTCTTTTCTGCAGACACTTGGGCACGCTCCCGTGCTCATTGCGCACGGGGCGTGTTCAGCCTTATGTATTCTTGTTTTGCTTGGGAAGATGCTGTCGGGGGGTTGGGTATGCCACGTTTATTCCTTTTCTTGTATTTATGCTGGATTTGGCTGCATTTTTGCTTCTTTTGTTCATTTAAGCTCTTTTAACCCTGAAAATACAAAAGGAAGAGAGAAGCACACTTTTTCCAACATTAGTACTAAAAAAGGGTTAGTTTTATGCCTTATTTGATGTAATTTATATGTTGCATTTTGCATACATCAAATACCCCCACACTTGAATCTTTGCTTGTCGTCAAGCAAAGCTCTTTATTTTGTGGCTTACACACCCAAATGGAATGGGTAGAAGAGAAGGTTTTGGGCTTGTCATAGAGTGTCGGGATTTCCAAGATTCTTTACAACCCTATTCGTCATGATTTATTTAAAACATCACGTAAGATAAATTACTTATTAGGGCATAACATACCTCTTTAAAATTCCATTTATATACAAGTTCACATACCTCACAGGGGTCACTCAACACTTGGCCGAAAGTGTATTTTTGTGAAAACTCTCGAGAGCGGCATGGAACTTACTCCTACCATAAGCTTGCCAAGCAATTAATCCACCTCCTTTTTAACTATACACCTTTGTAAATATCAAGAGGACTTTGGGGAAGGGTTAGGCTTGGGTTAAAGGTAGGTGGTTGGGTTAGTGGCTAGTAAAAAAGGGCAAAAGGTGTAAAAAGCGTAGGTTTTCGCAAAACATTTTTGTGACTTTTTATTCCAATGAAACATTATTCAAACAAGCCTTCTTTTGATGAGCTTTGTTTGTTTATTGCTAACTTCATTTTTCTTTTCTTCTTTATCAAATATTTTTTTTCATCATAAGGAAGTCACACGAAAACCGAGCTTTGTTACTAAAATAAAGGGTTTTAAAAAAAAGTGTTTTGGTGGGTAAAAGGGTGTCTGTTTTGGGTTAAGAAATGAAAAGGTTTAGGCTCAAAGGGGTTAACTAGGGGGATTTTTGGGTAGGTGGTAAAAAAATAATGGTGTTGAAATAAAAAGAGTTAGTCCTGATGCCTCCATCATTTACTTACTCGGGTTTAAGTTGGTAAGGACCGGGAATGTATCGTCATGGCAAGTTCTAGAGTCGTAAGAACCAAGCGGCTATTCACACAAGAAACGAAAGATGAACATTTAATCTAAAGATGTCTATTTGTATGCTCTATAAAGGCTCAAAACTCACTTTTTGTGGGAATGGGTTTTTAATGTGATCAAGTATATATAATCAAATTTTAACTAGATTTGTCATGTCGTTTCATAATTTTCTTATGTTGCTTCTTTTTATCACGACGCGATCGGTTTTATTTTGTAAAAATATAACCTTTTTAGAACTTGTTATACCCAAATTAAAACAAGACAAGTAAAAAAAATGAAAAATTTTGAAAAAATTTGGGGTGATTAGCTGTTCCAATAGAGTTTTGTGTAAGACTTGTTTTTAGGACTTGCAAGATTCAAGGTTTTAGCATCACCCCCCACACTTAAATTACACATTGTCCTTAATGTGTCCCAAAAATAAGTTTTTCGTTTGATTAAAATGTGTAAAAGTGAACACGGCCCCGTGTCCAATTACCTGAACTGGGCATTTTCTGCAGATCCTCAGGCACGGGGCGTGTTGGGGTGAGCACGGCCCCGTGCTGAACTTACTGTAATGAAGAAAAATTGTCAGGAGGCTCTGTTTTTGTGCATGGGGTGTGGGTTCAAGTTTCCCTTAGTAACCTCCACCATTTCGAATGTGCTTTATTCCTGAAAATTAAAACTAAACTAGAAAACATAAAAGTTAAACTAATCTAAAACTAAGGATAGTTCCGCGGAATGCCTCCGTGGTGCGCCACGTTTATAAGGGTCCTTGGCTAGACCCACCTTATCAGGTGGTTCTGGCTCATCTTCAATTTGGGGGTCGTCATTGCCGATTGGATATTTCATTGATCGTTCAAGATTGACACATCTTTTGAATGGCCCTAATTGAATGGGTAGATTGTTATAGTTCCGATTTTTCAAAGCTTCGTGGGTCTTTACAAAAGGTCATCCCAACACTAGAGGAGCGTCATCAAGGATGACAAAGTCGGTTGGGATTACCATTTGGTTGGTTTGGACCAAGACATCCTCAACTATCCCTTTTGATTTTATTACTTTCCGATTGGATAGAAAAATGGGTATTTGAAGTGGAGAAAAATTACCAATACTTAATTTTTCGAAAATATAGTTTGGCATTATATTAACACAAAGATCTTTATCGATTGTGATATTACTAATAAAGGAATTTTGAAAAAAACATGGAACCGGTGTGATGTTAATTTCAAATGGGTCTTCTTTTATTAGCGAAGTTTGATCATTAGTTAACTTAATGCTTACTGTTTCGTCAATTTTAGTGTTAGTGGTTAACTCTTTTAAAAACTTAGCATGAGTGGGAACTAAACAATGATTTTCGAAAGAAGGCGACAAGAGATTAAATTTTTCAAAATTAGACTCTTCTTGTATTTTAACGTTGTCGGACTCACCTTTCTCGTTGTTTAACTCATGTGTTGGTTTTTCACTTATTTGTTCTTCCATTTTTATATTTTCAACTATCTCTTTTTTATTTAATTCTTCTCTTGCGCGGGACTCCTCTTCCCTTGCGCGAGATTCTAATATGCAACGTTTGATAGTTTTAATTTTTTCTATTATCCTATCGGCTATGTCGATGATAGAGTAAGGATCGGGATCCTCAAAGCTCGAATCCGGTTGTTCGGTCCTTTGTTCCTCATAATACTCATAGGAAGTAGATGGTTCACACCATTGTCCTTCATTGTAAGTATATGATGGATAAGGGTCGTAATTTTGTTCTTCATAATACTCATACGAGGTGGGTTGTTCACGCCATGGTTCCTCATAATAAGCATATGAAGGTGGTGGCTCATATCTTGGTTCCTCAAAGTATGAGTATGAAGGCTCATACCTTGGTTCTTCAAAATATGAGTATGAGGGAGGAGGTTCATACCTTAGGTCTTCATAGGATGTGTATGAAGTTGATGGCTCGTACCTGGGCTCCTCATAGTAGGTGTATGAAGTGGATGGTTGAAATAAGTCACAATATTGAACCGAGTGCGGGTCACCACAAATGATGCAATAGTCTTCCCTATAATCATCATCCTCATAGGTGTAGTTGTAACCTCCTGAGTATTGATCCATGAGAATCACTCAGCAGACCACAACAAAGTCTCGAGACCAGAAAACAAAAATTACTATTACAAACCGAAATGTAAAGTACGAATGAAATAATATACAGACGGTTGTAAGATAGGATCTACAGGCAGATCTAAAATATAATACAAAATGTTGTTCAACAGACTTAAGCATTAAGAACTTGCAAGATTCCCTAAGTAATGCCCAGAAGCTCCCAGCCAATTACGATTAGTACCTGTCACTTAGCCTTTTGAAAATACGTCAGTTTACACTGGTAAATACAATTAACAGACTCTTTTGAAAATGTTCATGAAAATTAATTTTAAATGCGCAAGGCACAGATATTCTTTTATAACTTGGGATAATTATATAAAATAATCTTGTATACAGATTTATATGTTTGTCGTATGTTCAGGGCCCGGGATAGAAGCCGAGACGTGATTAATAGACACACCACTGATATAGTCCACAAGGAGTTATCCTCACGTGTGGTTATATATTTTTACATACGCAACTGTCAGGTCTATGCCTACACCTCGTGCTTAAGTCGTGGCCATTTTCAAATGAAATGAGCCGAGGATATCCAGGACACGGTCATATTAACCCCCAAAAGTTTATATATCAAACAAAACAGATTAAAACGGGTTATGTCAATGAATTAACCACCAATCGACTAAATATTCCATACCCGACCAAGCGGTAATAACTTACCGTATCCCAAGCCCGTATAAGGGAAAATAAGTTAAAAGTATTTATCTGAGCTTAAAATGCAAGTTTTATATACTCAGCTATATAATCTACTCAAACAAGTGCAAGTAGCTTTTACCGGGCTCCTAATCTGGAACGAACGTTTTTGATGCGTGTGAAGTGTCGTATAGGTTTTAATGTATATTTTAAGCCCTTTAACACTTTTTTAGCCAAGTTTTAAATTTATAAAACACGATATTTACTAACACTAAACACACATATGGGCAAGTGCACCCATTGTGAGCATAGTATAGTGTTGGTAAGATACCGAGGTCGTCCAAGGACACAAGAGCTTTTATTACCGGTTTATCCTCAACGTCTAATCAAATCAAAAGTTTAGAAAAAGGTTTTAAACTAGAAAAATAAAACTAACTAAAATGCTGAAAAATAAAATAAAAATAAAACAGATAGACAAGATGAATCACTTGGATCGGACTCTTGTTTAGTGTAACCTTTGATTATTTCCGCACTTTTGCACTTTTTAAGAGATTATCTTAGTGATTGTAGTAGGCCCCTCTTCTGATGGTGACGTTACCCGCACCCCAGTAGTTTGAGTCAGCAAGGATACAATCCTAAAGGGTTAGATTATTGAAAGATAATTAATTAAGTTATTAATGCATATTGTGGTAGGCCCCTCTTCTGAAGGTGACGTTACCCTCGGCTAAGTAGTCTGAGTCGGCAGGGATACAGTCCTAAGTAGCCGGGTTAAAGTATTAATAGTAGTTTACATATGAGGGGACCAAGGAGTTCGGACCCCCGCCATCCAATACCAGTGGTTATTGAAGGAGGCCCTACAAAAGTTGACCCTGGTCCTTGCAGGATCTATACACTGAACAAGGCAAGACTCTTACCAAACCGTTCCCTTAACCCCTGACCAGGTAGCCAACATACCTCCATATAGACCGTGGAGATATGAATGGTGAAAATCTTTTATTTTATATAGACAGTAAAATAATGCCAAGACACCACGGACAAACGATAAGGAAGACTCACCTTCAACATAAGAAACTAGTTATTAAAGTCATTAATACAAAACCAAATAAAAAGTCCGAAAAGATTAAAAATAAAAAGTATTACACTAGACACTTGTCTTCACAAAGATTGTCAAGAACTCTTACGATCAATATTGGATCCTGAGACTACTACACACACTCTATGATGGATGATGATGGTGGATGTGGGTTGTGATGGTGGTGGAGGGTGGGTGTAGTGTGAGAGAGGTGGTTTGCCAAGGGATGGTTTACAAATGAGCCAAGCACCTATATTTATAGCCTGCACAAAAGTTCAGATACGGCCCAGTGTCCATTGGGCATGGCCCCGTGTCCACCCTTCTCTCTTTCTTCATTAATTGCAGTTTATCTTCATTATTTAACCACGCCCCCGTGTCCGCTGGGCACGACCCCGTGTGCAGAAGCGTATCTGTACTATCAAGATTTCCTCAGATTCTGCGAATCTTAGAGTTGACCACGGCCCCGTGTCCGCTGGGCACGCCCCCGTGGTGGGTGATAGAAGCTTCTACAACTTTGTCTTTTCTGCAGACACTTGGGCACGCCCTCGTGCTCATTGTGCACTGGGCGTGTTCAACCTTTTGTTTTCTTGATTTGCTTGGGAAGATGCTGTCGGGGGGTTGGGCATGCCACATTTATTCCTTTTCTTGTATTTATGCTGGATTTGGCTGCATTTTTGCTTCTTTTGTTCATTTAAGCTCTTTTAACCCTGAAAATACAAAAGGAAGACAAAAGCACACTTTTTCCAACATTAGTACTAAAAAACAGTTAGTTTTATGCCTTATTTGATGTAATTTATGTGTTTCATTTTGCACACATCAGTTTTATTAACGTATTAGATTACTAACGGGTCTTATTTAAGTTGTAAACTTAGACCGGTTAGTTTAAAGAAAGGTTTACGTTATGAAACGCTAGATTACCGACGACCGGATTGGAATGTAATTTAGACCCGACAAGCATGGAGACTTGTATTATATGGGTAGACTAAATACATTCTGGAATTTGAAGTTAAAATTATAAGAATTGACCCGCTTCGGCTAATTTATGCAAACTAGTTATATAAGCCATACCGAACGCGTATATGCATAACGGGTAACCGGATGAGTCATGTACAAGTTTCATAAGTTATTATGCTTTAATTATGTTATATATCAGTAGGATATCAATATTCCCCATAAGATTTTAAAACCAATTTATGTCCCGTAAGGGCATTTTGGTCATTTTAAGATTCATAAAAGAGGTTTAAACATAAACTGATGTTCTGGTCTAAAACATTCTGTAAAAATCTTTATTTTATAATGTTATAACATTAGGATATCATACATATGTGTGGGTTACCATTTATGGCCAAACTATGCACCGTAGGGGCATTTTGGTCATTTCACATATGTTTTAAGGACAAAATTGGAAGTCTGAGTTTAGGACTTACACCTACTGTAAAAGTATTAAAATTTATTTATAAATTCAGTAGGTAATAAGTCTTGGGTGCTAAATATGGTTTTAAACCATACTATGCACCTAATTAGCGTAAAAGTCGACAATTGACGATAATTGCGATGTTTATGAAATTCTGAGATTTTGATCAGCCTTGAATGTTTAAAATGTTTTATTTTTTCATATAAAATCCGTAGGAAAAGGTTTGGCATGTTAATCATATGTAATTCTCATTTTATTAACAAAATGGGCATTATCGTCAATTATAGAATTTATACAAGAACTCTAAGTTATGGTCTGTATATAATCTGACCAAACATTCCAAAATTCCCTAAAAATTATATCATACCAGTAGGTAATGAGTTTGGTGCCAAAATTTGAGTTTAAACATGATTTATGTACAAAAGCATAATTTAATAACAAAAAGTTAATTTTTTACGATATCTTGCATAACATTAATTTGAGACCAGAAAATAATGTCAAAGTAACTTAGACATGCTTATATATCAGTAACTAAGTTATTTGCATGTTTATATATTCAAAAATCTCGTTTTTAGACCATAAGGGCATAATGGTCAAAGTTAAGCATAATAACGGAAACAAGTACATTGAAGTGCGTGAGTGTTATTAGTTTTTAATGTATATGTTAAGCCCTTTTTAACACTTTTTAGCCAAGTTTTAAATTTATAAAACACGATATTTACTAACACTAAACACACATATGGGCAAGTGCACCCATCGTGAGCGTACTATAGTGTTGGCAAGTAGTCTGAGTCAGCAGGGATACAGTCCTAAGTAGCCGGGTTAAAGTATTAATAGTAGTTTAACTTATGAGGGGATCAAAGAGTTTGGACCCCCGCCATCCAATACCGTTAAGTATTGAAGGAGGTCCTACTAAATTTGACCCAGGTCCTTTGCAGGATCTATACACTGAACAATGGCAAGACTCTTACCAAACCGTTCCCTTAACCCCGACCAGGTAGCCAACATACCTCCATATAAACCGTGGAGATATGAATGGTGAAAATCTTTTATTTTATATAGACAGTAAAATAATGCTAAGACACCACGGACAAACGATAAGGAAAAATCACCTTCAACATAAGAAACTAGTTATTAAAGTCATTAATACATAACCAAGTAAAAAGTGCGAAAAGATTAAAAATAAAAAGTATTACACTAGACACTTTGTCTTCACCAAGTGATGTAAGAGACTTAGGCAAACATGGCCTTGATTGTCAAGAACTCTTACGATCAATCCGAGATGACTCACACACTCTATGATCGACAATGGATGATGGTGGTGGATGATGGTTTTATGGTGGTGGGTGAAGTGTGAGAGAGGTGGTGTGCCAAGGGATGGTTTGAGCTTGAGCCAAGCACTCCTATTTTTAGGCTGAACAGAAGCTCGGGCACGGCCCCGTGTCCAGTGGGCACGGTCCCCTGTCCACATCCTTCTCTGTCTTCATTAATTGCTCTTGTCTGTATTAGTTAACCACGGCCCCGTGTCCGCTGGGCACGACCCCGTGTGCAGAAGCATATCTGAACTATCAAGATTTGCCTGGATTATGCGAATCTTATAGTTGACCACGGCCCCGTGTCCGCTGAGCACGGCCCCGTGGTGGGCGATGGAAGCTTCTACAACTTTGTCTTTTATGCTGACACTTGGGCACGCCCCCGTGCTCATTGAGCACGGGGCGTGTTCAGCCTTATGTTCTCTTGTTTTGCTTGGGAAGATGCTGTCGTGGGGTCGGGCATGTCACGTTTGTTCCATTTCTTGTATTTATGTTAGATTTAGCTGCCTTTTTTGCTTCTTTTATTAATTTGAGCTCATTTAATCCTGAAAATACAAAAGGAAGACAAAAGCAACTTTTTCCAACATTAGTACTAAAAAAGGGTTAGTTTTATGCCACAATTGATGTAATTTATATGTTGCGTTTTGCACACATCAAATACCCCCACACTTGAATCTTTGCTTGTCCTCAAGCAAATGTGGCTTTACACTCCCAAATGGAATGGGTAGAAGAGAAGGTTTTTGGGCTTGTCATAGAGTGTCGGGATTTCCAAGATTCTTTATTAAGTTTTATTTTTATTTATTTACAATCCTATTCGTCATGATTTATTTAGAACTTTTCATAAGATAAATTACTTATTAGGGCATAACATGCCTCTTTAAAATTCTACTTATATACAAGTTCACATACCTCACGGGGGATCACTCAACACTCGGCCGAAGATGTATTTTAGTGAATCACTCGAGAGCGGCATGGAACTTACTCCTACCATAGGATTGCCAAGCAATCAATCCTCCTCCTTTTTAACTATATACCTTTGTAAATATCAAGAGGACTTTTGGGTGAAGGGTTAGGCTTGGGTTAAAGGTAGGTGGTTGGGTTAGTGGTTAGTAGAAAAGGGCGAAAAGCGTAAAAAGCATCGGTTTTCGTAAGACTTTTTATTTTTGCATTTTTTATTTTGATGAAGCCATAATTCAAACAAAGTTATTTTTGATGAAATTGCTTGTTTATTTCTTTTGCCTCATCATCAATATATATATTTTTTGGTCATACGAAAAACCGAGCTTGTCACTAAAACAAAGGGTTAAAAATAAAAAGGTTTTGGTGGGTGAAAGGGTGTTTGGTTTGGGTTAAGAAATGAAAAGGTTTAGGCTCAAAGGGGTTAACTAGGGGGATTTTGGGTAGGTGGTAAAAATAAGAAAAATAATGGTGTAGAAATAAAAAGGGTTAATCCTAATGCCTCCATCATTTACTTACTCGGGTTTAAGTTGGTAAGGACCGGGAATGTATCGTCGTGGCAAGTTCTAGAGTTGTAAGAACCAAGCGGCTATTCACACAAGAAACGAAAAATGAGCATTTAATTTAAAGATTGGTATTTGTATGCTCAATAAAGGCTCAAAACTCACTTTTGTTGGAATGGGTTTTTATGTGATCAAGTATATATAATCAAATTTTAACTAAGCTTGTCATGTCGTTTCATAATTTTCTTATGTTGGTTCTTTTTATCTCGACGCTATCGGTTGTAAATTTGTAAAAATATAACCTTTTAGAATTTTGAAATTCCCAAATTAAACCTAGACAAGTAAAAAAAAATGAAAATTTTTGAAAAAAATTGGGGTGATTAGCGGTTCCAAGAGAGTTTTGTGTAAGGCTTGTTATTAAGACTCGCAAAATTCAAGGTTTTAGCATCCCCCCCCCCCACACTTAAATTACACATTGTCCTCAATGTGTCCCAAAAATAAGTTTTTAGGTTGATTGAATGTGTAAAAAGGTGTGAAAAAGAAAAATTTGTGTTATTGGGCTCTGGACACGGCCCCGTGTTGTCCGGGCACGACCCCGTGTTCAAGTGCCAGTAACAAAATTGAAAAAGAAAACAGAAGCCTGGACACGGGGGTGTGTTGGGTGAACACGGCCCGTGTCCAGTTTACCTGAACTGGGCATTTTCTGCAGACTGTGCAGCACGGGGCCGTGTTGGGCGGACACGGCCCGTGCTGAACCTGCTGTAATGAAAGTTTTCTTCGGATGGCCCTGTTTTCCTGCATGGGGTGCTGGTTCAAGTTTCCCTTGTTTCCCTTGCCATCCTAAGTGTGTTTTATTCCTGAAAATTAAAACTAACTAGAAAACATAAAAATTAATCTAAACTAAGGATAGTTCCGCGGAATGCCTCCGTGGTGCGCCACGTTTATAAAGGTCCTTGGCTAGACCTAAAGCATGGTCATATGTCACCCAAGTGGGATGTTTTGCATCCCATGTTACACCGTCGGAGAGCGTCATCCAAGCTTGAGTCTATGACCTTCATGTAGTTGACTGGGTCTTCATCTTCTACTCTCTTTCCAACTCCAAACTTCACTTCCTCATCCCCAAACTTTAATGTTAGTGTTCCGTCATTCATATCCACCACCGCTTGGGCGGTGGCTAGAAATGGCCTCCCGAGGATGAGAGGGACATCAGCGTCTTCTTCCATATCTAGTATGACAAAGTCGGCCGGGAAGACGAAACTGTCGACTTTGACCAATAGATTTTCAGCGACACCTTGTGGAAATTTGACGGATCTGTCGGCGAGTTGTATGCTCATCTTTGTAGGGCTCGTTTTTCCTAAGCCGAGTCGTTTGAACATTGATGCGGGCATGAGGTTAATGCTAGCCCCAAGATCGGCTAGTGCATCACGAATGGGGGATTCCCCAATCGAGCAAGGAATCGTGAAGCTTCCAGGATCAATTTTCTTTTGTGGGAGTTTGTTGAGTACTAAGGCGGAGCATTCTTCGCCTAAGTTAACTAATTGTAATGATTCAATTTTACTTTTGTGAGTGAGGAAGTCCCTCATAAATTTTGCATATTTAGGCATTTGGGTTAAGTCCTCGATAAAAGGAATATTAACATGCAATTGTTTTAGTAAATTTTTGAACTTTGCGAATTGCTCATCGGTCTTTTGACGAATTAACCGTCCGGGGTATGGAACCGGAGGAGTCTTGGTGGGCTCTTGATTTGGTGGAGAAGCCTTTTCTGATTGGGACGCAGGTGGAGTCGTGGTTTGGTTGGATTGGCTTCTTTCAGTTGGATGTAATGGAGCCTCCTCGGGACCCACGGTTCGGTTTCTCAATGTGATGAGATGCACTTGTGCCTTTGGGTTGGTTTATGTATTGCTTGGTAACGCGCCTTGTGGTCTCTTGGAGAAATTTTGAGCTACTTGATTTAATTGTTTTTCAATGTTTTGAATGCTAGCTTGTTGATTTCTAAAATTCGATTCCAATTGCTGAAATTGATCCGAGTTTTTCTTTTCGGTGTCGGAGATGAGGAGAGATACAGTATCTTCAAGCCTTTCTTGTCCACCTTGTTGTTGAGAAAAGTTTTATGGTTCTTGAAAGTTAGTTCGTTGATTTTGTTGGTTACTACTATTGCCGGGATCTCTCCAACCAAGGTTAGGGTGGTTACGCCATCCTTGGTTGTAGGGACCCGTTGGTGGACCCGACGGCCTAGGTCTATTATCAATGTAGTTTACCATTTCCCGTTTGATCATCTACTTCTTTCATACAACTCCAATTTTCATGTGGTCCACCACACCCCTCATAAGCCATAACCGAGGCCGTTTTTGCCATTTCTATTTTTTTTTTATTTTTGAAGAAAGGGCCTCGATTTGAGCTTGTAAAGAAGTGCTTTCATCAACCTTATGGGCTCCCAGGGCAATAGATTTATTGCCTCGGGGAGTGTGCCACTGAAAATTGGTTTGAGCAATTTCCTCAATTTGATTATATATTTCATTTGGGCGACGATTACCTAGAAGTCCCCCGGAGCTAGAATCAAGTGTTTGTCTTGTGTGTGGCAACAACCCATTATAGAAAGTGGATACTTGTTGCCATACCACAAGACCATGATGAGGACACTTTCTTAGTAGCTCCTTGAACCTTTCCCAAGTTTCATATAAGGATTCCCCATCTTCTTGTGAATATGTATTAATTTCAGTCATTAATTTAGCCGTTTTAGCAGGAGGGAAATACTTATATAGAAACTTTTGGGCTAGTTCATCCCAGGTGTTTACCGAGCCAACTGGGAGGGTATTAAGCCAAGCCTTAGCTCGGTCGTTTAGTGAAAATGGAAACATCCGAAGGCGGATGGCGTCGTTTGATGCTCCATTGATCCGAAAGGTATCACATATTTCTAAGAAATTAGTAATATGTATATGGGGATCCTCTTCCGCAAGCCCATGAAAGGTTGCGGAGTTTTGAAGCATTTGTATCAAATGCGGTCGAAGTTCGAAGTTATTGGCTTCGACATTCGGTGCATTGATAGTGGCGCGGAGATTACCTACACTGGGTCGTAGGTAATCCATGAGGGTACGTTGGTCCGCCATTGGAGGTGGGTCCCCCAAAACCTTCTCTTGGTTTTTAGCTTTAAGTCTTTTTCTGAGAAAGCGTTCGGGTTCTTCTAGAGGTTCTTTTTTGTCTCTACTAGAACTGGAGTTCATGCACTACGTAGGAAGTTCAAATGTGGCGTCTGGGTTCCAAGTCCTGCAATAAAAATAGAAAAGAACGTTGGTCAGAAGGTTCTCCACGGCCCTGTGTTCAGTGAACACGACCCGTGGTTGGAGATATAGTGATTGTTTTCCGGATCCCTGTTACTGGGAGTTGGACACGGCCCCGTGTTGCACCGACACGGCCCCGTGCTCAGCTCTCTGTAACTCGGAAAATAAAAACTGCCAGTAACAATGCTGGGCACGGCCCGTGTCCGACCAGGCACGACCCGTGCTGAGCTCTGCAGAAGCTGAAAAACTACAAAAAAATCCTAAAAAAAAATTAGAAAAATAAGAAAAATGATTAGGCCGTTGATTCCTAACTTTCTTAAAATCCTTGTGTCCCCGGCAACGGCGCCAAAAACTTGATGTGCGTGAGTGTTATTAGTTTTTAAAGTATATGTTAAGACCTTTTTAACACTTTTTAGCCAAGTTTTAAATTTATAAAACACGATATTTACTAACACTAAACACACATATGGGCAATTGCACCCATCGTGAGCGTAGTATAGTGTTGGCAAGATACCGAGGTCATCCAATGACACAAGAGCTTTTAGTACCGGTTTATCCTCAACGTCTAATCAAATCAAAAGTTTAGAAAAAGGTTTTAAACTAGAAAAATAAAAACTAACTAAAATGCTGAAAATAATAATAAAAGAAAAAACAGATAGACAAGATGAATCACTTGGCTCCGACTCGTGTATAGTGTAACCTTTGATTATTTCCGCACTTTTGCACTTTTTAAGAAATTATCTTAGTTATTGTAGTAGGCCCCTCTTTTGAAGGCGACGTTACCCTCAACCCAGTAGTTTGAGTCAGCAAGGATACAATCCTAAAGGGTCGGATTATTGAAAGATAATTAATTAAGTTATTAATGCATATTATGGTAGGCCCCTCTTTTGAAGGTGACGTTACCACCGTGGGGCAAGTGGTGCTATTTCTACTAAAAGCTTTTGCAAAATCGTTACTTGGTTTTCTATTTTTGAAACTTTTTGCCACACTATTTTCAATGGCCTCAAGATTAAACATGAGCTCTTCCACCATGTCTGCTACAACCTCTGCAACAATTGGTTCGGTGCTTCCACCACCTCCTCTGAGAATGCAAGCCTCTTCGCAAGGAACTGAAAATCATGTGGCTCGGGATGTTATCCCTGCTCGCAATGTCCAGGGATCCGGTCCTGTTTTAGCTTCTAATGAAGAGATTTTAAATTTGTTTGGTAGTGTACAGGAACAGACGAGGCAGCAGCAGGAGACCAACCAGATGCTGATGAGAGAGATACAACTCTTGAAGTCTGGTCCGAGTCGGCATGCTGAAGATACTGTCACTCCCTTGCAACCCAGGGCTTTGAACTTCAGTTCTGCAGTCTATACTGAGGATAACCGGGGGAATATTGTGCCTAGCCATTCCCAGAATCATACTCCTGAGATACCTTCTTCAGTAAGAGTATCAACTGTGAGGAGCTCGGGATATGGCCAGAACCCCCAAGCTGGTAATGTATCTAATAATAATAATACTCTTGCTACTAATGGTGTTGGATCTTTGCAGGATGCAGGTATGACATCAACATTTTCCAGGAAGCTTCAAAAACTGAAGGACATGATATCCAGTGTATCTGGGGTGGTTCAGCCAATTCCTGAAGTATCCCAGGACAGCCACAGGATATCCCAGTTTGCATATCCTATTTGTGATGCTGAAATCCCAAAGAGATTTCAAACTCCCAACATGAAGCTCTATGACGGAACTACGGATCATGAGGAGCATATTGCCCAGTATAGGGAAAGGATGGAAATCAACCCTATCCCTCCAGACCTCAAAGAAGCATGCTTGTGCAAAGGTTTCGGTTCTACCTTAACAGGATCAGCCTTAAAATGGCTGTTAAACGTTCCTCCTCACTCGATTACTTCTTTTGCTCATTTAGTTAATTTATTCAATAGTCAATTTTCTTGCAGTCGGAGTTTTGAGAAATTAACCAGTGACCTTTACAGGATAACTCAAGGACCTCAGGAATCCTTGAGGGATTATGTGAACAAGTTTAGTCGGGAATCCTTGGATATCCCACATCTTGATGTTGCAACGGTCGTGCAAGCGTTCAAGATGGGGTTGCAGAAAGATTCTCAATTTTACCAGGATCTTGTAATGAATCCCTGCAGGAATCTGGACGAAGCTCGTAACTGGGCTTTGGGATACATTCGCCTGGAGGATGATAAACAGATGCAAGAGAGGATGAATTTATCCACAACCTATGAGTCAACCAACAGGAAATCAGAATCCTCGTATAAACCATACTGTTCCAAACCGTATGGTAGAAATGATGGCAAAAAAGTGAACGCTGTTGAAGACGAGGATCCTGAGGAGTATCGTGAGTTGTCTGAATATTGTTTTTCTGTTAACATACCTGAACTGATGTATGTTATGCAGGGTTTAGGAGACAAAGCAAGGTGTCCCTGAAAGAATCAACAAAAGGCTGATTGGAAGGACAAGTCCAAGTGGTGTGCCTTCCATGATGATTTCGGGCATGTTATTGAAGATTGTATCGCTTTGAGAAAGGAAATAAGCTATCTCTTGAGTAAGGGATATCTGAAGGACCTCTTGGGAAGAAAGAAGAATAAAGGTCAGGATCCTGAGAAGGATCCTAAACGGGCAGCATCGCCTCCTGCGGATGCAAAAATAATTAACTTTATTTCAGGAGGATCCGACATATGCGGCACATCATATTCTGTGGCAAAGAGACACGCGAAGGAAGCTAAAGCAGAAAGGGGAGATAAGCCGACAAGGATGTCAACCCTCACAACTGACAAAGTCATCACGTTCGATAATGATGACAGGGATACTGTCCAGGATCCCCATCTTGATGCCTTAGTGATAACGTTATATGTTGCTAACCATTTTGTACGCAGGATATTAGTGGATAATGGCAGCTCAATCAACGTAATTCAGCTGGAAACATTGAAGATGATGAATGTATCTCCGATGGACATTACTTAGAAGTCCACTGTGCTTGTTTGTTTCAGTGGAGAAGCTATGAATACCGTAGGGGAGATAAAGTTGCCTGTGTATATTCAAGGGGTCAACTCAATGCAGCGCTTTTGTGTCATGGACTCTTTATCCTGCTATAATATTATACTAGGTAGGCCTTGGATCCATGATATGAAAGTTGTCCCATCAACCTACCATCAATGCATCAAGATCCCTACTCCTTGGGGAGTTGTCAAGGTGGAAAGTGATCAACAGGAAGCAAAGGAGTGTTATTCTTCTTCGATGAAATCCTCAACAAAGCCAAGTGCAGCATAGCAATTAAATATTTAAGGCCAAGATATCATGGAGGCTTCAGAACATGATGTAAAGAAAGTGATCCTGGATCAGAATAATCCGGATATCTCAGTGCACGTGGGAACCAATATCCCTCAGGATATTGAAGATCAATTAACTAATTTTTTGAAATGCAGGATGTCAACATTCATGTGGAAGCACGAGGATATGACAGGTATTTCCAAGGATATTAAAACACATAAGCTCGGTATTGACATGTCATTCCAGCCTGTCCAACAAAAGAGAAGGAAATTTGCTCCGGAGCGGAATATGATCATCCAAGAGGAAGTTGAAAGACTACTGTTATGGGCCATTTTCTGAGTATGCATGCTGACTAATATCCTGCTTTTAATTGTTTATCTATGATCAGGATACTGGACGGGGATATTGCTAACATCCTGGGAGATATCCTGAGGTGTATCGAATTAATCACGTGCAGGTTAAAGACTGGGACTTGCCAACGGTCAAGTGGACTCCATCTCCTCAAGACTCGGGCGTATTTGTTAAAGGAAAGACGTTGAGCCCGAAAGACCAGGTCTCCAACGTTCAACTAAGGAATATTCGTTGGATCCCGGTTATGTAGGATAGTTAGTTACATTTGTTTTACTATAAATAGATGGGGGCGGATCAGATTAAGGCACTCAACTTACACATTTTCAAACACTTTCTCTCTAGCTTATCGCAAACACTACACACAACACTTGAATTCGAATCACATTGTAACACATAGTCGATCCGCACCACATCCTGCACTGTATCCTGATATTTGAAGCAATAGAAGAACAAGGCAGCTGCGATTGTCAGCTCCCGAGGTTTTATGCCGGCGATCTAGATTGATCAAGGGCTTTCCTCGTATATCCGGTGTCACCCTTTACCTTTTTTGCTCATTGTTTGATCATAGATACAACTCTATATCCTGAGCCGTATCCTGAAACTGTTTTCATATCTAATTTGGTTAACACATTTTTCACACATATTTCTAGCACACTACCTCACTTAACTAATTTGATCACTTAATTGCTTCGGTAATTTTTTACCAAAACAATTTGGCGCCCACCGTGGGGCAAGTGGTGCTACTTTTACTAAAAATCTTTGTAAAATCGTTAATCGGTTTTCTATTTTCAAAACTTTTTGCCACATTGTTTACAATGGCCTCAAGATTAAACATGAGCTCCTCCACTATGTCTGCTGCAACCTCTGCTACTACTGGTTCGGTGCTTCCACCACCTCCTCCAAGGATGCCGTTTTCTTCACAATCTCAAGATGTTATCCCTACTCGGAGTGTCCAGGGATCTGCTCCCGTTTTAGCCTCTAATGATGAAATTCTGACTTTATTTGGAAGTGTGCAGGAACAAATGAGGCAGCAACAGGAGACTAACCAAATGCTGTTAAGAGAAATACAACTCTTAAAAGCTAGCTCGAGCAGACCCGCTGAAGAAACTGTCACTCCTATACAGCCCAGGGCTTTGAATTTCAGTTCCGCATTTTACACTGAGGATAACAGGGGGAATATCGTCCCAGGCCATTCTCAGAATCGTACTCCTGAGATACCCTCCTCAGTCAGGATGTCGACTGTGAGGAGTTCAGAATATGCTTAAGGATATGGCCAAAATCCTCAGACCGGTAATGTGTCAAATAATAATATTCTTGCTGCTAACAACAATGGCTCTTTGCAGGATGCAGCTATGACGTCAACATTTACCAGGGAGCTCCAGAAATTGAAGGACATGATATCCAGCGTACCTGGAGTGGTCCAGCCAATTCCGGAAGTATCCCAAGACAACCACAGGATATCCCGCTTTGCGTATCCTATCTGTGATGCAGAAATCCCAAAAAGATTCCAGACTCCCAACATGAAACTGTATGACGGGACTACGGATCCTGAGGAGCATATTGCCCAGTATAGGTAACGGATGGAAATAAATCCTATCCCTCCAGATCTCAAGGAAGCATGCTTATGCAAGGGATTTGGTTCTACCCTGACAGGATCAGCCTTAAAATGGCTGTTAAACGTCCCTCCTCACTCAATTACTTCGTTTGCTCATTTGGTTAATTTATTTAACAGTCAATTTTCTTGTAGTCGGAGTTTTGAGAAACTAACCAGTGATCTTTACAGGATAACTCAAGGGCCTCAGGAATCCTTGAGGGATTATGTGAACAAATTCAGTCGAGAATCCTTGGATATCCCACATCTTGATGTTGCAACAGCTGTGCAAGCTTTTAAGATGGGGTTACAAAAGGATTCTCAGTTTTATCAGGATCTTGTAATGAATCCCTGCAGGAATCTTGACGAAGCTCGTAACAGGGCTTTGAGATATATCCGTCTGGAAGATGACAAGAAGATGCAGGAGAGGATGAATTCTACCTCAACCTATGAATCAACTAACAGGAAATCAGAAACCTCATATAAGCCATATCGCTCCAAGCCATATGGCAGAAATGATAACAAGAAAGTGAATGTTGTTGAAGACGAGGATCCTGAAGAATATCCTGACTTATCTGAATACTGCTTTTCTGTTAATATACCTGAGTTAATGTATGCTATGCAGGGTTTAGGGGACAAAGCTAGGTGGCCTCGAAAGAACCAGCAGAAAGCTGATTGGAAGGATAAATCCAAATGGTGTGCCTTCCACGAAGACTTCGGACATATGACCGAGGATTGCATTGCTTTAAGGAAAGAAATAAGTTACCTGTTAAGCAAAGGGTATCTGAAAGACTTGCTGGGAATAAAGAAGAATAAAGCTCAGGATCCCGAGAAGGATCCTGAACGAGCAGCATCACCCCCAGCAGATGCCAAGATAATTAACTTTATTTCAGGAGGATCCGATATTTGTGGAACTTCGTATTCGGCGGCCAAGAGACATGCAAAGGAAGCTAAGAGTGAGAGGGGAGACAGACCGGTCAGGATGACTACCCTCACAACTGATAAAGTGATCACTTTCGATAGTGATGACAGAGATATTGTTCAGGATCCTCACCATGATGCTTTGGTAATAACATTATATGTGGCTAACCATTTTGTACGCAGGATACTAGTAGACAACGGTAGTTCTGTCAATATAATTCAGCTGGAAACATTAAAGAGGATGAATGTATCTCCGATGGACATTACTTCGAAGTCCACTGTGCTCGTTGGTTTCAGTGGAGAGGCTAGGAATACCGTAGGGGAGATAAAGTTACCGGTATATGTTGAAGGGGTCAACTCGATAAAACGTTTCTGTGTGATGGACTCCTTATCCTGCTATAACATCATACTAGCGAGACCATGGATTCACGATATGAAGGCTGTGCCATTAACATATCACCAATGCATCAAGATCCCTACCCCTTGGGGAGTTGTCAAGGTTGAAAGTGATCAGCAGGAAGCGAAAGAATGCTACTCATCTTCGATGAAATCTTCAACCAAGCCTAATCAAGCATAGCAATTAAAGATGCGAGCCCGGGATACCTTGGAAGCTTCGGAGCAGGATGTGAAGAAAATTATCCTGGATCAGGATAATCCTGATATCTCGGTGCTCGTAGGAACCAATATCCCTCAGGATATTGAAGTGAAATTAACTAACTTTTTGAAATGCAGGATGTCAACGTTTGCATGGAAGCATGAGGATATGACAGGCATATCCAAAGACATTATCACTCACAAGCTTGGAATTGACAAATCATTCAAGCCTGTTCAGCAAAAAAGAAGAAAATTTGCTCCTGAGCGGAATAAGATTATCCAAGAGGAAGTTGAAAGATTGTTGAAGTCCATGATGATCAGAGAAGTCAAGTTTCCAAGATGACTAGCAAACGTAGTTGTGGTACAGAAGAAAAAACGGGAAATGGAGAGTCTGTGTAGACTACACGGACTTGAACAAGGCTTATCCTAAAGATCCATTTCCTCTCCCTCATATCGATGTAATGGTAGATGCTACTGCTGGACATGAAATGTTAACATTCATGGACGCATCCTCATGATTTCAGCAGATTCAAATGGAGCCTTCGGATCAGGAGGATACTGCTTTCATGACACCAACAGGTATATATTGCTATACTGCTATGCCTTTCGGTTTGAAAAATGCAGGTGCAACGTACCAGAGATTGGTAAACATGATGTTCAAAGATAAGTTGGGGGACACCATGGAGGTATATATTGACGATATGGTGGTAAAATCTAAAAAAGCTGAGGATCACCACCAGGATATCAAGGGAGCATTTGATATCCTGGATCAATACAACATGAAGCTGAATCCTGCTAAGTGCCATTTCGGAGTGGGGGCAGGAAAGTTTCTAGGATATATGGTGACAAAAAGGGGGATAAAAGCGAGCCCAGAGCAGATCAAAGCTATCCTGGATATAAAATCACCCTCAAATATGAAGGACGTACAAAGGTTAACAGGCCGAGTAGCAGCTTTGAATAGATTTATTTCAAGATCCTCAGAAAAATGCAAGGAATTCTATGATATCCTCAAGAAGAATAGGAAATTTGAATGGGGAATAAAGCATGAAGCAGCCTTGCAGGATTTGAAGCGATATCTCTCAACTGCACCTCTATTGATGAAGCCTGAAAATGGTGAACCACTATCCCTATACCTCGCTGTATCAGGGAATGCTGTAAGTGCTGTTCTTGTAAAAGACCATGAAGGTCAGCAATATCATGTTTATTACGTTAGTAAAAGTTTGTTAGATGCTGAAACTAGGTATTCTCATTTAGAAAAAAATGGTATTAGCTCTAGTCATGGCATCGACAAAGCTTAGACATTATTTTGAGACACATAGGATCCATGTTAAAACGAATTATCCTGTCAAAAATGTGCTTAGGAAACCAGAGATGTCAGGCAGGATGGCCAAGTGGTCAGTAAAGTTTAGTGCTTATGATTTAGTATATGAACCTAGAAATGCCATAAAGTCTCAGGCTTTAGCTGACTTTGTGGCTGATTTCAGTAGTGATATTCAGGACGAGGTAGACCTAGAAGTTCAACAGTTAGGAGAATCTTCAGGATCCTGGACATTATATACTGATGGTGCATCCAATATAAGAGGTGTAGGTTTAGGTATACTACTAAAATCGCCACAGGGGGACATATTACCCCAGGCTATTACGTGTGAATTTCCTGCTACTAATAATGAGGCAGAATATGAAGCTTTAATTGCAGGATTAGAATTGGCTAAGGATATGAGTATCAAGAATTTGCAAGTATATGTTGACTCCTTGTTAATTACTAACCATTTTAATGGATCCTATGCAGTTAAGGGTGAGAAATTAATCGAATACCTCGATATTCTCAAAAAATTAGCCGGATATTTTGATGTTTTTACACTTGAACAGGTACCAAGGGAGGATAATGCTGAAGCAGATGCCTTAGCAAATCTGGGATCATCGATCAGGATACCAGAAGGAACCCAAATACCAACATTACATGTCTTGTATCCTGCAACGAATCCTCAGGATAAAGAAGTAGCGGGTATTCAGGATCCTGGAGCAGCATATCCTGAAGAGGATCCTAAGTCCTGGACGGCTCCAATCGTGAGATATCTCAAAGAAGGACGCATCCCCGGAAATGAAAATCCTAAGGCATTTAGGATGAAGGTATCACGATTTACTATTATAAATAATGTTTTATACAAGAAATCTCTTGCAGGACCGTATTTGAGGTGCTTGGAGGATCCTGAAGCCAAAGAAGTACTTCAGGATATACATGAAGGGGATTGTGGTAACCATACTGGGGGTAGGTCATTATTCTCAAAAATATTAAGGACAGGATATTATTGGCCAACAATGAGAAAAGATGCCGCAGAATATGCTCGAAGATGTGACGCATGTCAAAGACATAGTAACATATTACATCAACCTGCTGAACCACTGTATCCTATTGTTTCCCCTTGGCCGTTTATGAAGTGGGGTATGGATATAGTGGGAAAGCTTCCAAAGGCTCCAGGAGGAAAAGTTTTCATGTTGGCAATGACGGATTATTTCTCCAAGTGGGTTGAAGCAGAAGCATTTGTTCAAGTTAGAGATCAAGAAGTAGTATCCTTCATAAAGAGAAATAACCTGACCAGATTCGGAGTACCAGCCGAGATAATCTGTGACAATGGTTCTCAGTTTATAAGCAAAAGAACTACTGACTTTTGCAAGAGTTGGGGAATCAAAATGATAACATCTACTCCAGTACATCCTCAAGCGAATGGACAAGCAGAATCCTCAAACAAGATAATTGTCAATAACTTAAAGAAGAGGCTTGGAACCAAAAAAGGAAGATGGGCAGAAGAATTACCCTTTGTTTTGTGGGCTGATAGGACAACGGTAAAGAACGCAACAGGCCAAACCCCATTTTCCTTGGTATTTGGAGCAGAAGCAATGATTCCAACGGAAATGGCAATACCTACTGCAAGATCTACCGTAAGTGATCCTGAACAGAATCCTGAAGCCTTGAGTCAGGATTTGGATACTATAGATGAAAAGAGAGATGCAGCAAGGCTAAGGATGGCAGCATATCAACAAAGAATATCCAGAGTATATAACAAGAATATTAGGACCAAAAGATTTAAGGTTGGAGATTGGGTGTTAAGAAAGGCTTTTCAGAATACCACTAATCCTGCCGATGGCAAGCTAGCTCCAAAATGGGAAGGACCATATGAAGTTGAATCAGAAGCAGGGAAATGAGCATATAGACTCAAGAATATGAAAGGGGATATGCTACCGAGATCTTGGAATGCTATACACCTTAAGCTTTATTTCAAATGAGTTTAGAATTTAATTTCTAACTCCAGATGGTATGAATTCTATCTTTTTTAAATATGTTTGGTTTAATTTATTCTTTGAAACCCAATACTAACTTAAGCATCGGAGGGGTGTTAGCCAAGCTAACACCCACCTTAGTGTAAGGATGTTTTGTAGTATATGCTTCGGGATATAGCTCCAGAATGCTCACTCAGGATACTTCAGAAGATTAGAGGATTGGCCCCCTCTCTCACGTACAAGGGATCCTGATCCCTTCACAGGTTTAAAGGTATTCACCTTTCTTCCGAATTGGGTTTAAACACTCCGCCTGGAGCGCAAGTTATTCAGGGATAGTTCAAGGTGGCGGGACCAGTCCATGTAAAAGTGGCTGACAATTTCGTTACTGTTGGCTATATCCTGAATCCTAAAGGTATATGAGGATTGATCACCCTCTCTCACGAAAGGGTATTTTCATACTCTCTAAGGTTTAAAGGTTTTCACCTTTCTAAGTCTTGGAGTTTATACACCCCCGCCTGTAGCGCACGAAAATTTGGGATTTTCCCCAGGATACGAGGAATTTATTTCCAAAACATTTTTGGGTTTTATCCCTGTGACATGAAAAATTGCCTATACAATGGAAACTGATATCCAGAAGATTTCTAAGTATTTGAAGACATTGTACACAGGGGACATTCCCACTAAAGCAATAATGTAAAGCTCAAAGGATAAGGCTCGGAACTAATGCACAAAGTGTCTCAGACAGGGGACATCTTCATAGGAAAAGTTGCAAAGGGATTGAGGTTTGATGATAGGGTTATACCCTATTCCTGGTATGATCTTTCCTTTATAAACAACATTTAAATTTTTGATAATACTATGTTTGGTAAAAGGTTAAATATCCTGATATATTATCAAAATATGTTTTTAAATACTTTTCAGGATATTTGATTAAGATATTGGAAACTAATACTAGTTTGAAACTTCGATCATTTAAGTATTATCAAAACAGGTTTTGGAAAGATAGATTGTTTTTCACTCTTTAAAGCACTTTCTACAAAGTTGAACGAATGTTTGGAAGTCCTCTCCAATAAAAAGTTTTTATAATATATCGCTGAGCATATTGATCAGGATATTTTCATAAGATAACAATACAAAATTTTTGAAAAGTTAAAAGGTACATTAAGTAATGCAAGGCAATAACAAATAAGTTAAGAGATAGTTATATTATTAACATCTCGAAAGTTATGCTTTTGGATTCACCTCAAACCGAGGCCCATCCACCAAAAGCACAATTAGTTTCTACCATACTTGTGCAACGGTTGGAGGATCTATCTCAAAACAGGACCTGTCCACCTACAACCGTTACCACATTCAAAACAGGTTATACTAATCGATGACCAAGGGCTTCATCCTAAAACCTAGGACCCATCCACCTTTGGTCATCATATTGTTCTAATGCAGGAAATATAAATTGTTCGAAGACAGGAAAAGTAAATTGTTTACACAACCACAACCACGAAATTTAAAAGTGGGCTCCGGCCTTGGCACGTATATCCATCATCGCCCACTTCGCCGCTTAAGAAGCGGCACCTTCTTGATCAACAACCTCCTTCCCAGCATCTGCATCAGCATCGGCCTCAGGATTCTTCTCGGCATCACCATCATCAGCATTGGCCACTTCCTTTGCCGCCTTAGAAGGCTCTTCACTAGCGTGCTTTGCAGGATGAGCAACGGGATGACCTTCGAGATCCTTTAGTTTCGCTTCCCAAGTCTTTATGTTCCAGGAGGGGCATTCGAAACCCAAATCCCTGGCCTCATAAGCCATCCTTATCCTGGCTTGGAGAAGAGAGACGGCCACGGATGCTTTGAGGCTATCCCGATATAAACTCATATTCTGCTGGTATTGGAGAAGGGCGGCATCTAGTTTGGCTTGGGCATCCTCGTTGGCTTTATGGAGGGTAGGTTGGTGTTCCTGGATCATTGCCTTGTATTTGTCTTCGTAATGCTGGGATTTGGCAGCCGCAATGGTTCCTTGATCAGCTATGGTGGCTTCAGCTTTCTCCAGCTTGATCTCCAACATCTTGTTAAGCCCGCAGGCGTCTTCATACAAGTGCATAAGACGTTCCAAGCCCTATCGATAAGGACACGGGTATCGATGTAAAAATAAGCAGGATAAGGACTGTTATGGGTGAAATTCTGAGCCCATATCCTGGAAAATATCTTGATTTATATCTTGGTTATATAGTATCTGTTTACATCCGAGATGCTGATTCAGGATATTGGTAATATCCTGAATGGTATCCTCAGGATTACTAACGGATTATGTGCAGGTACGTGGGTTAGAAGCTATCAACGTTCACGAAGACTCATTCCGTGGAAGACTCGGTCCAAGTTGTTCAAGGAGAGACGTTAAGCCCGCTTTCTTTGGTTCCAAACGGCTACTTATGGAATATTCGGGAGTATCCCATATTTATAGGAATTTTAGTTTCTATTTTGTAACTATAAATAGGTGGGTATACCAGATCGAATAGGACATCACATTCACACTCGCTACACTCTAACACTCGCTCTCAAGCAATTCTCACTTTCATACGAAGGCATTGTAACACTTAGCGATCTGGTCTATATCCTGCACTGTATCCTGACGTTTGAAGTAATAAGAAGAACAAGGCAGCTGCGATTGTCAGCTCCCGAGGTTTTATGCCGGCGATCTAGATTGATCAAGGGCTTTCCTCGTACATCTCGTGTCGTTTACTTTACTTTTGCTCATAGTTTGATCATAGATACAGCTCAATATCCTGAGCCGTATCCTGAATACTGATTTTCTAAATAACTTAACAAGCATATTTTCAATACACTTTCTAGCACACTACCTCACTTTACTAATTTGATCACTTAATTGCTTCGGTAATTTTTGACCAAAACAATTTGGCACCCACCGTGGGGCAAGTGGTGCTCTCTTTACTAAAAATTTTTGTGAAATCGCTAATCGGCTTTCTATTTTCAAAACTTTTTGCCACGTTGTCCATAATGGCCTCAAGATCAAACATGAGCTCCTCCACTGTGTCTGCTGTGACTTCTGCTACTACCGGTTCGGTGCTTCCACCACCTCCTCCAAGGATGCCAGCCTCTTCACGACCTCAGGATATTATCCCTACCCGCAGTGTTCAGGAATCTGCTCCTGTTTTAGCTTCTAACGATGAAATTTTAACCTTATTTGGAAGTGTGCAGGAACAAATGAGGCAGCAACAGGAAACAAACCAAATGCTTTTAAGGGAAATACAACTCCTGAAGTCTGGCTCGAGCAGATCTGCTGAGGATATTGTCACTCCATTACATCCCAGAATGTTGAACTTCAGTTCAGCTGTGTATACTGAGGATAACAGGGGGAATATTGTGCCCAGCCTTCCTCAGAATCATACTCCCGAAATACCCTCCTCGGTCAGGATGTCAACCATGAGGAGCTCAGGATATGCTTCAGGATATGGGCAAAATCCTCCAACGGGTAACGTGTCAAATAATAATAATACTCATGCTACTAATAGTGGATCTTTGCAGGATACAGGTGTAACATCAGCACTTACTAGGGAACTTCAGAAGTTGAAGGACATGATATCCAGTGTACCTGGGGTGGTCCAGCCGATCCCGGAAGTGTCCCAAGACAGCCATACGATATCTCGTTTTGCATATCCTATCTGTGATGCTGAGATCCCAAAGAGATTTCAAACCCCCAACATGAAGCTTTACGACGGAACTACGGATCCTGAGGAGCATATTGCTCAGTATAGGGAAAGAATGGAGATTAACCCTATCCCTCCGGATCTCAAGGAAGCATGCTTGTGCAAGGGTTTTAGTTCAACCTTAACAGGATCAGCCTTGAAATGGCTCTTGAATGTTCCTCCACATTCGATTACATCTTTTGCTCACTTAGTAAATTTATTTAATAGTCAGTTTTCTTGTAGTAGAAGCTTTGAAAAATTAACAAGTGATCTCTACAGGATAACACAGGGACCTCAAGATTCCCTTAGGGATTATGTGAACAAGTTCAGCCGGGAATCCCTGGACATTCCTCACCTTGATGTTGCAACAGCTGTGCAAGCTTTCAAGATGGGGCTGCAAAAAGATTCTCAATTTTATCAAGATCTTGTAATGAACCCATGCAGGAACTTGGATGAAGCTCGAAACAGGGCCCTAAGATATATTCGGTTGGAGGATGATAGGAAGATGCAAGAGAGAATGAACTCATCCAACACCTATGAGTCGACCAACAGGAAGTCTGAATCCTCATTCAAGCCATATCGGCCTAAGCCATATGGTAGAAATGAAAATAAGAGAGTGAATGCTGTCGAAGATGAGGATCCTGAAGAGTATCCTGAATTGTCTGAATATTGCTTTTCTGTTAACATTCCTGAATTGATGTATGCCATGCAGGGTCTAGGAGACAAGGCTAGGTGGCCTCGAAAGAGTCAACAGAAAGCTGACTGGAAAGATAAGTCAAAATGGTGTGCTTTCCACGAAGATTTCGGACATATGACTGAGGATTGCATTGCTCTAAGGAAAGAAATAAGCTATCTTCTAAGCAAGGGATATCTGAAAGATCTCTTAGGAAGAAAGAAGAATAAGGGTCAGGATACTGTGAAGGATCCTGAGCGAGCAGCATCACCTCCTACGGATGCCAAGATAATCAACTTCATTTCGGGAGGATCCGACATTTGTGAGACTTCGTATTCGGCGGAAAAGAGACATGCAAAGGAAGCTAAGGCTGAAAGGGGAGACAAACCTATCAGGATGACTACCCTCACAACTGATAAAGTGATCACTTTTGATGCTGATCACAGGGATACTGTCCAGGATCCTCACCATGATGCTCTGGTAATAACGTTATATGTGGCTAACCATTTTGTACGCAGGATATTGGTTGATAATGGCAGCTCCGTTAACATAATCCAACTAGAGACTCTAAAGAGTGAATGTATCTCCAATGGATATCACTTCAAAGTCTACCGTGCTTGTTGGGTTCAGTGGAGAGGCTAGAAACACAGTGGGAGAGATAAAGTTGCCAGTATACGTTGAAGGAGTCAACTCGATACAACGTTTCTGTGTGATGGATTCTCTATCCTGCTATAACATCATACTGGGAAGACCGTGGATTCACGATATGAAGGCTGTGCCATCAACATATCACCAATGCATCAAGATCCCTACCCCTTGGGGAGTTGTCAAAGTTGATAGTGATCAGCAGGAGGCGAAAGAATGCTACTCATCCTCGATGAAATCCTCAACCAAACCTAGTGCAGCATAGCAATTAAGGACGCGGGCCCAGGATATCGTGGAGGATCCGGAGCAGGATGTGAAGAAAATTATCCTGGACCAGGATAATCCCGATATTTCGGTGCTCGTAGGGACCAATATCCCTCAGGATATTGAAGAACAATTAATTAACTTTTTGAAATGCAGGATGTCAACGTTTGCATGGAAGCATGAGGATATGACAGGCATATCCAAAGACATTATCACTCACAAGCTTGGAATTAATAAATCATTCAAGCCTGTTCAGCAAAAAAGAAGGAAGTTTGCTCCTGAGCGGAATACGATTATCCAAGAGGAAGTTGAGAGATTATTGAAGTCCAGGATGATCAGAGAGGTTAAGTTCCCAAGGTGGCTAGCAAACGTGGTTGTGGTACAGAAGAAAAATGGGAAATGGAGAGTTTGTGTAGACTACACAGACTTGAACAAAGCTTGTCCTAAAGACCCATTTCCTCTTCCCCACATTGATGCAATGGTAGATGCCACTGCCGGGCATGAAATGCTGACCTTCATGGACGCATCCTCAGGATTTCAACAGATCCAAATGTTATTTATTGTTATACAGCTATGCCTTTTGGTTTGAAAAATGCAGGTGCAACATACCAAAGATTGGTAAACATGATGTTCAAAGACAAACTGGGGGACACCATGGAGGTGTACATCGACGATATGGTGGTAAAATCAAAGAAAGCTCAGGATCACCTCCAGGATATTAAAGGAGCGTTTGATATCCTAGATCAGTATAACATGAAGCTGAATCCTGCTAAGTGCCATTTTGGAGTGGGGGCAGGAAAATTTCTAGGATATATGGTGACCAAAAGAGGAATAGAAGCGAGCCCGGAGCAGATTAAAGCCATCTTGGATATTAAATCGCCCTCAAATATGAAGGATGTTCAACGATTAACAGGGCGAGTGGCAGCATTAAACAGGTTTATCTCGAGATCCTCAGAGAAATGCAAAGATTTTTATGATATCCTGAAGAAGAACAAAATATTCGAATGGGGTGAGAAGCATGAAGAGGCCCTACAGGATTTAAAGCAATACCTTTCAACCGCACCTCTACTGATGAAGCCCGAGAATGGTGAACCGTTATCCCTATACCTAGCAGTATCAGGGAATGCTGTAAGTGCCGTCCTCGTAAAGGACCATGAAGGTCAGCAATATCCTGTTTACTATGTTAGTAAAAGCTTGTTAAATGCTGAAACTAGATATTCTCATTTAGAAAAATTGATACTAGCATTAGTCATGGCATCAACGAAACTTAGACATTACTTTGAGACACATAGGATTCATGTTAAAACAAATTATCCTGTTAAAAATGTACTTAGGAAACCAGAAATGTCAGGCAGAATGGCTAAGTGGTCGGTAAAGCTGAGTGCTTATGATTTAGTATATGAACCTAGAAATGCCATAAAGTCTCAGGCTTTAGCTGACTTTGTGGCTGATTTTAGTAGTGACATTCAGGACGAGGTAGACCTAGAAGTTCAACAGTTAGGAGAATCCTCAGGATCCTGGACATTATATACTGATGGTTCATCTAATGTAAGAGGAGTAGGATTAGGAATACTACTAAAATCGCCACAGGGGGACATATTACCCCAGGCTATTAGGTGTGAATTTCCTGCTACTAATAATGAAACAGAGTATGAGGCTTTAATTGCAGGATTAGAGTTGGCTAAGAGCATGAGTATCAAAAATTTGCAAGTATATGTTGACTCTTTGTTAATTACTAACCATTTTAATGGATCCTATGCAGTTAAGGGTGAGAAATTAATCGAATATCTCGATATTCTCAAAAAATTAGCAGGATATTTCGATGTTTTTATACTTGAACAGGTACCAAGGGAGGATAATGCTGAAGCGGATGCCTTAGCAAATTTGGGATCATCGATCAGGATACCTGAAGGGACCCAAATACCAATATTACATGTTTTATATCCTGCAACGAATCCTCAGGATAAAGAAGTAGCGGGTATTCGGGATCCTGGAGCGGAATACCCTGAACAGGATCCTAAATCCTGGACGGCTCCAATTGTGAGATATCTTAAAGAGGGACACATCCCCGGAAATGAAAATCCTAAGGCATTTAGGATGAAGGTATCACGATTCACTATTATAAATAATGTTTTATACAAGAAATCTCTTGCAGGACCGTATTTGAGGTGCTTGGAGGATCCTGAAGCCAAAGAAGTACTTCAGGATATACATGAAGGGGATTGTGGTAGTCACACTAGGGGCAGATCATTGTTCTCGAAAGTATTAAGGACAGGATATTATTGGCCAATGATGAGAAAAGATGCTGCAGAATATGCTCGAAGATGTGATGCATGCCAAAGGCATAGTAACATACTACATCAACCAGCTGAACCACTATATCCTGTAGTTTCCCCTTGGCCATTCATGAAATGGGGGATGGATATAGTAGGGAAGTTACCAAAAGCTCCGGGAGGAAAAGTCTTTATGTTAGCAATGACGGATTATTTCTCCAAGTGGGTTGAGGCTGAAGCATTTGTCCAAGTTAAAGACCAAGAAGTAGTATCCTTCATAAAGAGGAATATCCTGACTAGGTTTGGGGTACCAGCTGAGATCATTTGTGATAATGGGTCCCAGTTTATAAGCAAAAGGACTACTGACTTTTGCAAGAGTTGGGGAATCAAAATGATCACATCTACTCCGGTACATCCTCAAGCGAACGGACAAGCTGAATCCTCAAACAAGATAATAGTCAATAACTTAAAGAATAGACTTGGAGCCAAAAAAGGAAGATGGGCGGAAGAGTTACCCTTTGTTTTGTGGGCTGATAGGACAACGGTAAACAATGCAACCGGCCAAACCCTGTTTTCCTTGGTATTTGGAGCAGAAGCAATGATTCCAACAGAAATGACGATACCTACTGCAAGATCTATGCTACAGGATCCTGAACAAAATCCTGAAGTCTTGTGCCAAGATTTGGATACTATAGATGAAAAAAGAGACGCAGCAAGACTAAGGATAGCAGCATATCAACAAAGAATATCCAGAGCATATAATAAGAACATAAGGACTAGAAGATTTCGAGTTGGTGATTGGGTGCTAAGAAAGGCTTTTCAAAATACCACTAATCCTGCCGATGGCAAGCTAGCTCCGAAATGGGAAGGACCTTATGAAGTCGAGTCAGAAGCAGGGAAAGGAGCATATCGACTCAAGAATATGGAAGGGGATATGCTACCAAGATCCTGGAATGCAATACATTTAAAGCTCTATTTCAAGTAAGAGTAGAATTTATTTTCTATCTCGGAATGGTATGTATTCTATTTTAAATATATTTGTTTATTATCTTGAACCCAATACTGACTTAAGCATCGGAGGGGTGTTAGCCCACCTTAGTTTACAATTGTTTTGCAGGATATGTTTCAGGATATAGCTCCAGGATATATACTCAGGATAAGTCGAAAGATTAGAGGATTGGCCCCCTCTCTCACGTTTAAGGGATCCTGGTCCCTTCAAAGGTTTAAAGGTATTCACCTTTCTTACGAATTGGGTTTAAACACCTCGCCTGGAGCGCAAGTTATCTAGGTATAGTTCAAGGTAGCGGGACCAGTTCATGTAAAAGTGGCTGACAATTTCGTTACTGTTGGCTATATCCTGGATCCTGAAGGTAAATGAGGATTGATCACCCTCTCTCACGAAAGAGTATTTTCATACTCTCTAAGGTTTAAAGGTTTTCACCTTTCTATGAATTGGAGTTTATACACTCTCGCCTGTAGCGCATGAAATTTAGGGTTTATCCCCAGATATCAGGGTTTATCCCCAGGATATTAAGGGTTTATCCCAAGTATGCTAAGGATTCATTTCAGGATATCATGGGTTTTGCCCTGGGGTATTCGGAATTCATTCGAGTCAAAATATAAATACATTTGTGTTTTTGTCGAACACAGGGGACATACATTATACTGTTCAAAGGATGGATCCAAGTTTATAAGTATGTACTGGGGACAAAACTTATAATGGAGGATTGAAATTGATTCTCTAAGAATCTCTGGTATGATCTCTCCTTTTTATTTGGACAATTTATAGGCTGTATTTCAATATCCTGATCAAGATATCTTTCAGGATATCTTCCAGGATTCGTTTATAATATATATTCCTAAAAATGTACAAACAAAACAGTTTTCACGAGTAAAATTTGTGTATCAATGACAACAATAGTAAAGTCAAAAGAGAGGTTATATTATTAACATACCAAAAGATGTGCTCTTAGTTTCACCTCAAAACAAGGCCCATCCACTAAGAGCACTAATAGTTCATTACCATATTTACCCAACAGTTGAAGGTTTCATCTCAAACTGAGACCCATCCACCTTCAACTGTTGTATTGTTCAAAAGGCATGCAGGAAATGTAAATTGTTTAGGTGCAGGAAAGTAAAGTGCAGAAAAGTAAATTGTTTAAGGGACTACAGACCAACATTCAAATTTAAAAAGGTGGGCTCTGGCTTTGGCACGTATATCCGTCATCGCCCACCTAAATGCCCTCACACAGCGGCATCTCCTCCAACCTTCTCAGACTTCTCAGCACCAGTATCCTGACCAGCATCCTGAGCAGCATCCTCGCCAATGTCCATCCCAGCATCTGCTCCAGCATCCTTCTTGTCTCCAGCCTGGATCACCAACTCTGCTGACTTAGAAGACTCACCAGCTTCAACAGGAAGTGGCACAGCTTTGCCTCCGAGCTCCTTTAGCTTGGCCACCCAGGATTCAACTGGCCAAGATGGACAAACAAGGCCCGTCTCCTTGGCTTCGTAGGCCATCTTGATGTGTGCTTGTAACAGGGAGACGATAGCAGAAGCCTTGATTCCCTCCCGGAAGTTGATCAAGGCTTGATCATGATCCATTTGAACGGGGGCGAGTTTGACCTCATCGTCTTGGGTGACCTTCTTCAGCAGGCTTTCGTAGTGCCGGGTCTTCGCTTCGGCAATGGCACCTTGGTCAGCGACGGTGCTTTCAAGCTGTTTGATCCTGGCTTCATGAAGTGCAATAGTACCACAGGCATCATTATACAAGTGGAGCAAATGCTGGAGGCCCTGCACATCAATTTCAGGTATGAGTTAGAATATATTGACCAGGATATCCAGTCAGGATATCCTATTAGGATATACGTGCAGGATATATGTGCAGGATATGCGTCAGGATATTACCTTGTTAAGGAAGGATGTCATTGGCTCTAAGGAATCAGAGAAACTGAGTTCGTCATAGGAGAACCCTTCTGAACCTGGAGCGCTGACTTCAAGACCTTTCCTTTTTTTTTTGCTGTGGAAGCACGAGTCCTTGGATTGGCCTTGGGAGCCGGGAGTGGCTTGGAGCTAGTTGCAGCAGGAGTTTCTTTCTTGACTGTGGCTGGGGTTGGATAGCTGTCGAGTTCATCAAGGTCTAGATAGACTGGAACTTTGCTGGAATCTGCACACAGGGAGTAAAATTCTAAATCTCTCCTAAAAATATCAAATAAAAACATGTATGTACAGGATATCCTGCAGGATCCTTACCAGACATGTTTGGCTTGAAAGAGGGCTTGGAGTTGGTGGAGATGGGTTGAAGCTTCTCTCTGCCTCTGAAAGGAGTCTGATGGCGTCTATTCTTTTTTGAGAATCAGCGAGGGGAGGTGCAATTTTCCTGAAATCAGCTGCATACACAACAGAGAAAATGAAATTGGTCAGTTCAGGATATAAAGCAGGATAAGAGGCAGGATCATCTTTAAACCCTAAATCCTACCCTTCTTCAACCATCTCATCGGATAATCCGTTCCACCAGGGATTGAGTCCCTTTTTACAAAGAAAAACTTGGATTGCCAACCATCCTCGTTCCTGGTGGCACGAAGTATCAGTGGATCACCGGAAGTAGAGTAAAACAGAAATCTACATGATCCATGGCATCTAAGTTTGTAAGCTAGGGGCAGATCATGGACGGAAAGATCAGGAATGTGGTTTCTCTTGATTTGGTCAAGAACAGACAAAACACGCCAGAGCATTGGTATGGTTTGGCTGAAAGAGATTTTGGTGATATTAAAGAATTCGGTGATGAAGTCCGGAAAGGGGAATTGTAGCCCTAGGGTAAAAGGGAAAGCACTAAAGCATATCCACTCGCTGGAGACCATATCCGACCGGATTTCCCGGTCAAACGGTCTAAACACGGTCCCTTCCGGGAAGATGCCGGAGGATTTCAAGGCTGACAGGTGGGCACTATCGAAGGTACATTCTTCCTTCTCAGGTTCTTGGAGAAGGTTCTGTTGGATGAATGTGGGAGCCGAGTCACCTGAACTGGACCTTGTTTGCCTGGGCATTTGGTCGCCTGAATTTTTCGCCGGAGAAAGATGAAAAAGAGGAATATGAAGATGAGGGAGAGAATATTACCTTTTTCCTTGTCGATTATGATTAAAAAAGAGATGAGGATGAGAAGATATAGGGCATGATGAGTAAATATAGGCTGGGTAGTTGAAAACGGTCACATCATTGGTCTTATCTAATTAATTACCTCGGTCTTCGTAAAAATGTAACCGTTAGTGCAGGATAACAAACGGTAACATTTTTGGGGACAATTGTTATGGGTGAAATTCTGAGCCCATATCCTGGAAAATATCTTGATTTATATCTTGGTTATATAGTATCTGTTTACATCTGGGATGCTGATTCAGGATATTGGTAACATCCTGAATGGTATCCTCAGGATTACTAACGGATTATGTGCAGGTACGTGGGTTAGAAGCTATCAACGTTCACGAAGACTCATTCCGCGGAAGACTCGGTCCAAGTTGTTCAAGGAGAGACGTTAAGCCCGCTTTCTTTGGCTCCAAATGGCTACTTATGGAATATTCGGGAGTATCCCATATTTATAGGAATTTTAGTTTCTATTTTGTAACTATAAATAGGTGGGTATACCAGATCGAATAGGACATCAAATTCACACTCGCTACACTCTAACACTCGCTCTCAAGCAATTCTCACTTTCATACGAAGGCATTGTAACACTTAGCGATCTGGTCTATATCCTGCACTGTATCCTGACGTTTGAAGTAATAAGAAGAACAAGGCAGCTGCGATTGTCAGCTCCCGAGGTTTTATGCCGTCGATCTAGATTGATCAAGGGCTTTCCTCGTACATCTCGTGTCGTTTACTTTACTTTTGCTCATAGTTTGATCATAGATACAGCTCAATATCCTGAGCCGTATCCTGAATACTGATTTTCTAAATAACTTAACAAGCATATTTTCAATACACTTTCTAGCACACTACCTCACTTTACTAATTTGATCACTTAATTGCTTCGGTAATTTTTGACCAAAACAAGGACTAACATACTTGTGCAGGATATCGAAAGGAAATTTTTACCTATTTGAGGAATGAGGTGGCTTCGTTAAACCCATGATTCTCGAGAGAGAATGTATCAGAAACAGCTGGAGAGTCTGTCTCCTTTCTCTTCCGAGAGCTAGATGCCCGGGTCCTGGATGCCGAAGGGGCTTTGGAAGCAGAAACAGTCCTTGAAGAGGTAGGCTTTGGTGTAGCAGACGACTTTGGCTTGGATTCTTGTTTGATGGGTACAAGGCTGGAGTAGCAATCTAATTCGTCAAGTTGGAAACCTTCAAGGTTGACAACTGGTACTGCACAAGGGAAGATATTCTTAAACTCATCATACTTTTGAAAAATAATTGATTTAAAATATATGTATAATTGCTGAGAATGTGCTTACCAGACATCTTTGAGCTTGATTTCTGGCTTGAATCTGTGAGAGACAGGGAGAAAGTTCTTTCACTGGCAGGAAGTCGGTAGATTTCCTTGATCTTGGATTCGGATTCTGCACTGGGAGGCACTAAATCTCTGAAGTTCGCTGCATAAAAACATCAGGATATAAGTCTGGGATATAGTTTGAAGATATAATTGGGGATATTCCTAAAACCCTAAATCCTACCCTTGGTTAACCATTTAACCGGCAGATCGAAACCCTTATCAATAGAGTCTCTTTTTACGAATTTTCGTCGCCATCGATCCTCGTTCTTGGTGGCCTTAAGAACCAAAGGGTTCTTGGAGGTAGAAAACAGAAGAAAACGGTGATCGCCATGGGATTTCAACCGGTATGCTATAGGGAGGTCTTTAATACACAGGTCAGGAAAATGACGAGACTTGATTTGATCCAGCACTATCAAAACTTGCCAGACCATTAGCATAGTCTGGGCATAGCTAAGGCCGGTGAGGTCAAAAAAGCGAAAGATAAAGGGTGGAAATGGATACCGGAGTCCAAGAGAAAAAGGGTAGGCGAAGAAACAAACCCACTCGTCAGATGACGCATCTGATCGGGCTTCCCGATCAAAAGGGCGAAAGACTGTTCCGGTGGGGAAGGCGCCGGAATCTTTAAGAGCAGCGATGTCGGCATTGTTGAAGCAGCAGATTTCCTTTGCTGGATCACGGATGAGGTTTTGGCTTACGAGGGTTGAGGCCGGTCCGTCCGATCGAGATCTTGTTCGTGATGCCATGAAGGGTGTTGGGCAAACTAAAAGAAACTCAAGAAAGAAGGATAGAGGATGAAGAGAAAAGTGATTACCTGAAAATCGCTTGAAGAATGATGATAATAAGCAGAAATGATTCGGCTAATTATAGGCTGAATATAAGGGGCAAAGAGTAAATATTGCATTGAAAATGGCACAATGTCACTTCAACCATCGTTTCATTTTAATTGCCTCGGTCGACGAGATAAAGTTTTTAAAATATATCCGTTGGATTGGTATACCAACCGATATATTTGGGGACAATTGTTATGGGCCATTTTCTGAGTATGCATGCTGACTAATATCCTGCTTTTAATTGTTTATCTGTGATCAGGATACTGGACGGGGATATTGCTAACATCCTGGGCGATATCCTGAGGTGTATCGAATTAATCACGTGCAGGTTAAAGACTGGGACTTGCCAACGGTCAAGTGGACTCCATCTCCTCAAGACTCGGGCGTATTTGTTAAAGGAAAGACGTTGAGCCCGAAAGACCAGGTCTCCAACGTTCAACTAAGGAATATTCGTTGGATCCCGGTTATGTAGGATAGTTAGTTACATTTGTTTTACTATAAATAGATAGGGGCGGATCAGATTAAGGCACTCAACTTACACATTTTCAAACACTTTCTCTCTAGCTCATCGCAAACACTACACACAACACTTGTATTCGAATCACATTGTAACACATAGTCGATCCGCACCACATCCTGCACTGTATCCTGATATTTGAAGCAATAGAAGAACAAGGCAGCTGCAATTGTCAGCTCCCGAGGTTTTATGCCAGCGTTCTAGATTGATCAAGGGCTTTCCTCGTATATCCGGTGTCACCCTTTACCTTTTTTGCTCATTGTTTGATCATAGATACAGCTCTATATCCTGAGCCGTATCCTGAAATTGTTTTCATATCTAATTTGGTTAACACATTTTTCACACATATTTCTAGCACACTACCTCACTTAACTAATTTGATCACTTAATTGCTTCGGTAATTTTTGACCAAAACAACTACTAAGCAAGATGATTAGGGAAGTGAAGTTTCCTAAATGGCTGGCGAATGTAGTTGTGGTGCAAAAGAAAAATGGGAAATGGAGAGTTTGTGTAGATTACACAGACTTAAACAAAGCTTGTCCCAAAGACCCATTTCCTCTTCCTCATATTGACTCAATGGTGGATGCTACTGCCGGCCATGAGATGTTAACCTTCATGGATGCATCTTCAGGATTCCAGCAGATCCAAATGGAACCTTCAGACCAGGAGGATACTGCCTTTATGACACCAACATGTATTTAATGCTACACTGCTATGCCCTTTGGTTTGAAAAATGCAGGTGCAACGTATCAAAGACTGGTGAACATGATGTTCAAAGACAAGATGGGGGACACTATGGAGGTATACATTGACGACATGGTAGTAAAATCAAAAAAGGCTGAGGATCACCTCCAGGATATCAAGGGAGCATTTGATATCCTGGATCAGTATAACATGAAGCTAAATCCTGCTAAGTGCCATTTCGGAGTGGGGGCAGGAAAGGTTCTAGGATATATGGTGACTAAAAGAGGGATAGAGGCAAGCCCGGAGCAGATTAAAGCTATCTTGGATATCAAATCACCTTCAAATATGAAGGATGTTCAACGGTTAACAGGGCGAGTGGCAGAATTGAATAGATTTATTTCAAGATCCTCGGAAAAGTGCAAGGAATTTTATGATATCCTGAAAAAGAATAAGACATTTGAATGGGGAGCAAAGCATGAAGCAGCCTTGCAGGATTTGAAGCAGTATCTTTGAACTGCACCCCTATTGATGAAGCCTGAGGATGGTGAACCATTATTCCTGTATCTTGCGGTATCAGGGAATGCAGTAAGTGTTGTCCTTGTAAAGGATCATGAAGGTCAGCAGTATCCTGTTTATTATGTTAGCAAAAGTTTATTAGATGCTGAAACTAGGTATTCCCACTTAGAGAAACTAATTTTAGCCCTAGTTATGGCGTCAACAAAACTTAGACATTATTTTGAAACACATAAGATTCATATTAAAACCAACTATCCTGTTAAAAACGTGCTTAGGAAACCCGAGATGTCAGGGAGAATGGCTAAATGGTCAGTGAAATTAAGTGCCTTTGATCTAGTATATGAACCTAGAAATGCCATAAAGTCTCAGGCTTTAGCTGACTTTGTGGCTGATTTCAGTAGTGATATTCAAAATGAAGTAGACCTAGAAGTACAGCAGCTAGGAGAAAATTTAGAATCCTGGACGCTATATACTGATGGTGCATCTAATGTAAGAGGTGTAGGTTTGGGTATACTACTAAAATCGCCACAGGGGGACAAATTACCCCAGGCTATTAGATGTGAGTTTCTTGCCACTAATAATGAGGCAGAATATGAAGCTTTAATTGCAGGATTAGAATTGGCTAAAAGTATGAATATCAGGAACTTGCAAGTATATGTTGATTCTTTGTTAATTACTAACCATTTTAATGGAATCTATGCGGTTAAAGGTGAGAAGTTAATCGAGTATCTCGATATTCTCTAAAAATTAGCAGGATATTTCGATATTTTTACACTTGAACAGGTACCAAGAGAGGATAATGCTGAGGCTGATGCCTTGGCAAATCTAGGATCATCAGTCAGGATACCGGAAGGAACTCGAATACCAATATTACATCTCCTATATCCTGCGACGGATCCTTAGGATAAAGAAGTACTAAGTGCTCAGGATCCTGATGATGCGTATCCTGAAAAGGATCCTAAGTCTTGGATGGCTCCGATCATCAGATATCTCAAGGAAGGATACATCCCAAAGGATGAGAATCCTAAGGCCTTTAGAATGAAGGTATCACGATTCACTATTATAAATAATGTATTGTACAGGAAATCTCTTGCAGGACCATACCTGAGATGCTTGGAGGATCCTGAAACTAAGGAAGTGCTTCAGGATATACATGAAGGTGATTGTGGTAACCATACTGGGGGCAGGTCGTTATTCTCAAAAGTATTAAGAACAGGATACTATTGGCCGACGATGAAAAAAGATGTTGCAGAATATGCTCGAAGATGTGATGCATGTCTGTTTTGGTAAAAAATTACCGAAGCAATTAAGTGATCAAATTAGTAAGGTGAGGTAGTGTGCTAGAAAGTGTATAGAAAATATGCTTGTTGAGTTATTTAGAAAATCAGTATTCAGGATACGGCTCAGGATATTGAGCTGTATCTATGATCAAACTATGAGCAAAAGTAAAGTAAATGACATGAGATGTACGAGGAAAGCCCTTGATCAATCTAGATCGCCGGCATAAAACCTCGGGAGCTGACAATCGCAGCTGCCTTGTTCTTCTTATTACTTTAAACGTCAGGATACAGTGCAGGATATAGACCAGATCGCTAAGTGTTACAATGCCTTTGTATGAAAGTGAGAATTGCTCGAGAGCAAGTGTTAGAGTGTAGCGAGTGTGAATGTGATGTCCTATTTGATCTGGTATACCCACCTATTTATAGTAATGAATTACAAACAATAATCCCTACAAATATGGAGTACTCCGAATATTCCATTGTGAACGTTATTGACCGAGTAATATGGCTTCAACGTCTTCATTTGAACGACTTGGACCGAGTCTTCCACGGAATGAGTCTTATGAACGTTGCCAGCTTCTAACCCACATACCTGCACATAATCCATTAGTAATCCTGAGGATACCATTCAGGATGTTACCAATTTCCTGAACCAGCATCCCGGATGTAAACAGATACTACATAACCAAGATATAAACCAAGATATTTTCCAGGATATAGGGGTTCAGAATTTCACCCATAACAATTGTCCCCAAAAATGTTACCGTTTGATATCCTGCACTAACGGTTACATTTTTCACGGTGGCCGAGGTAATTAAGAGATAAGACTATTGATGTGACAGCTTTCAACCACCCGGCCTATATTTACTCATCATGCCCTATATCTTCTCATCCTTATCTCCTTTTTTAACCACAATCGACAAGGAAAAAGGTAATATTCTCTCCCTCATCTTCATATTCATCTTTTATCTTTCTCCGGCGAGAATTCAGGCGACCAAATGCCTAGGCAAACAAGGTCCAGTTCAGGCGACTCGTCTCCCACATTCATCCAACAGAATCTTCTCCAAGAACCGGAGAATGAGACATGCACCTTTGACAGTGCCCACCTGTCAGCCTTGAAATCCTCCGGTATCTTTCCGGAAGGAACTATATTCCAACCCTTTGATAGAGAAATCCGGTCAGATATGGTTTCCAACGAGTGGATATGTTTCAATGCCTCCCCCTTTACCTTAGGGTTACGATTCCCCTTTCCGGACTTCATCACCGAGTTCTTTAATATCACCAAAATTTCTTTCAGCCAAACCATGCCAATGCTCTGGCGTGTTTTGTCTGTTCTTGACCAAATCAAGAGAAACCACATACCTGCCCTTTCCGTCCATGATCTCCCTTTAGCCTACAAGCTTAGATGCCATGGCTCATCTAGATTCCTATTTTATTCTACTTCTGGTGACCCATTGATACTTCGTGCCACCAGGAACGAGGATGGTTGGCAATCCAAGTTTTTCTTTGTAAAAAGGGATTCAATCCCTGGTGGAACGGATTATCCGATGAGATGGTTGAGAAAGGGTAGGACTTAGGGTTTAAGAATGATCCTGTCTCTTATTCTGTCTCATATCCTGAGCTAATGAATTTCATTTTCTCTGTTTGTGTATGCAGCTGATTTCAGGAAGATCGCACCTCCCCTTGCTGATTCTCAAAAAAGAATAGACGCCATCAGACTGCTTTCAGAAACAGAGAGAAGCTTTAATCCATCTCCACCAACTCCAAGCCCTCTTTCAAGCGCAAACATGTCTGGTAAGAATCCTGCAAGATATCCTGTACACACATGTTTTTACTTGATATTCTTAGGAGAGATTCAGAATTTTACTCCCTGTGTGCAGATTCCAGCAAAGTTCCAGTCTATCTAGACCTTGATGAACTCGACAGCTATCCAACTCCAGCCACAGTCAAGAAGGAGACTCCTGCTGCTACTAGCTCCAAGCCACTCCCGGCTCCCAAGGCCAATCCAAGAACCCGTGCTTCCACAGCGAAAAAGAGGAAGGGTCTTGAAGTCAGTGCTCCAGGCTCAGAAGGGTTCTCCTATGACGAACTCATCTTCTCTGATTCCTTAGACCCAATGACATCCTTCCTTAACAAGGTAATATCCTGACGCATATCCTTCATGTATATCCTGCACATATATCCTAACAGGATATCCTGGTAGGATATCTTGGTCAACATATATTCTAACTTTATACCTGTAATTGATGTGCAGGGCCTCCAGCATTTGCTCCACTTGTACAATGACGCTTGTGGTACTGTGGCACTTCATGAAGCCAGGATCAAACAGCTCGAAAGCACCGTTGCTGACCAAGGTGCCATTGCTGAAGCGAAGACCCGGCACTACGAAAGCCTGCTGAAGAAGGTCACCCAAGACGCTGAGGTCAAACTTGCCACCGTTCAAATGGATCATGATCAAGCCTTGATCAATTTCCGGGAGGGAATCAAGGCTTCTGCTATCGTCTCCCTGTTACAAGCACGCATCAAGATGGCCTACGAGGCCAAGGAGACGGGCCTTGTTTGTCCATCTTGGCCAGTTGAATCCTGGGTGGCCAAGTTAAAGGAGCTTGGAGGCAAAGCTATGCCATTTCCTGCTGAAGCCGGTGAGTCTTCTAAGTCAGCAGAGGTGGTGGTCCAGGCTGGAGACAAGAAGGATGCTGGAGCAGATGCTGGGATGGACATTGGCGAGGATGCTGCTCAGGATGCTGGTCAGGATGCTGGTGGTGAGAAGTCTGAGAAGGTTGGAGGAGATGCCGCTGTGTGAGGGCATTTAGGTGGGCGATGACGGATATACGTGCCAAGGCCAGAGCCCACCTTTTTGAATTTGAATGTTGGTTTGTAGTCCCTTAAACAATTTACTTTTCTGCACTTTACTTTCCTGCACCTGAACAATTTACATTTCCTGCATGCTTTTTGAACAATACAATAGTTGGAGGTGGATGGGTCTCGGTTTGAGATGAAACCTTCAACTGTTGGGTAATTAGGGTAAAGAACTATTAGTGCTCTTAGTGGATGGGCCTTGTTTTGAGGTGAAACTAAGAGCACATCTTTTGGCATGTTAATAATATAACTACTCTTTTGGCTTTATTATTATTGCCATTAACATACAAATTTTACTTGTGAAAATTGTTTGGTTTGTACATTTTTAGGAATATATATTATAAATGTATCCTGGAAGGTATCCTGAAAGATATCTTGATAAGGATATTAGAATACAACCTATAAATTGTCCAAATAAAAAGGAGAGATCATACCAGAGATTCTTAGAGAATCAATTTCAATCCTCCATTATAAGTTTGTCCCCAGTGCATACTTATAAACTTGGATCCATCCTTTAAACAGTATAATGTATGTCCCCTGTGTTCGACAAAAACACAAATGTATTTATATTTTGACTCGAATGAATTCCGAATACCCCAGGGCAAAACCCATGATATCCTGAAATGAATCCTTAGCATACTTGGGATAAACCCTTAATATCCTGGGGATAAACCCTGATATCTGAGGATAAACCCTAAATTTCATGCGCTACAGGCGAGAGTGTACAAACTCCAATTCTTAGAAAGGTGAAAACCTTTAAACCTTTGAGAGTATGAAAATACTCTTTCGTGAGAGAGGGTGATCAATCCTCATATACCTTTAGGATCCAGGATATAGCCAACAGTAACGAAATTGTCAGCCACTTTTACATGAACTGGTCCCGCTACCTTGAACTATACCTAGATAACTTGCGCTCCAGGCGAGGTGTTTAAACCCAATTCGAAAGAAAGGTGAATACCTTTAAACCTTTGAAGGGACCAGGATCCCTTAAACGTGAGAGAGGGGACCAATCCTCTTATCTTTCGACTTATCCTGAGTATATATCCTGGAGCTATATCCTGGAACATATCCTGCAAAAAAATTGTAAACTAAGGTGGGTGTTAGCTTGGCTAACACCCCTCCGATGCTTAAGTCAGTATTGGGTTCAAGACAATAAATAAATATATTTAAAAATAGAATACATACCATTCCGAGATAGAAAATAAATTCTACTCTTACTTGAAATAGAGCTTTAAATGTATTGCATTCCAGGATCTTGGTAGCGTATCCCCTTGCATATTTTTGAGTCGATATGCTCCTTTCCCTACTTCTGACTCGACTTCATAAGGTCCTTCCCATTTCGGAGCTAGCTTGCCATCGGCAGGATTAGTGGTATTTTGAAAAGCCTTCCTTAACACCCAATCACCAAGTCGAAATCTTCTAGTCCTTATATTCTTATTATATGCTCTGGATATTCTTTGTTGATATGCTGCTATACTTAGTCTTGCTGCGTCTCTTTTTTCATCTACAGTATCCAAATCTTGGCACAAGACTTCAGGATTTTGTGCAGGATCCTGTAGCATAGATCTTGCAGTAGGTATCGTCATTTCTGTTGGAATCATTGCCTCCGCTCCAAATACCAAGGAAAACGGGGTTTAGCCGGTTGCATTCTTTACCGTTGTCCTATCAGCCCACAAAACAAAGGGTAACTCTTCCGCCCATCTTCCTTTTTTGGCTCCAAGTCTCTTCTTTAAGTTATTGACTATTATCTTGTTTGAAGATTCAGCTTGTCCATTCGCTTGAGGATGTACTGGAGTAGATGTGATCATTTTAATTCTTCAACTTTTACAAAAGTCAGTAGTCCTTTTGCTTATAAATTGGGACCCATTATCAAAAATGATCTCAGCTGGTACCCCAAACCTAGTCAAGATATTCCTCTTTATGAAGGATACTACTTCTTGGTCTCTAACTTGGACAAATGCTTCAGCCTCAACCCACTTGGAGAAATAATCCGTCATAGCTAACATAAAGACTTTTCCTCCCGGAGCTTTTGGTAATTTCCCTACTATATCCATCCCCCACTTCATGAATGGCCAAGGGGAAACTATAGGATATAATGGTTCAGCTGGTTGATGTAGTATGTTACTATGTCTTTGACATGCATCACATCTTCGAGCATATTCTGCAGCATCTTTCCTCATCGTTGGCCAATAATATCCTGTCCTTAATACTTTCGAGAACAGTGATCTGCCCCCGGTGTGATTACCACAATCCCCTTCATGTATATCCTGAAGTACTTCTTTGGCTTCAGGATCCTCCAAGCATCTTAAATACGGTCCTGCAAGAGATTTCTTGTATAAAACGTTATTTATAATAGTGAATCGTGATACCTTCATCCTAAACGCCTTAGGATTTTCATTTCCGGGGATGTGTCCTTCTTTGAGATATTTCACAATTGGAGCCATCCAGGATTTAGGATCCTGTTTAGGATATTCCGCTCCAGGATCCTGAATACCCGCTACTTCTTTATCCTGAGGATTCGTTGCAGGATATAAGACATGTAATACTGGTATTTGGGTCCCTTCCGGTATCCTGATTGATGATCCCAGATTTGCTAAGGCATCCGCTTCAGCATTATCCTCCCTTTGTACCTGTTCAAGTGTAAAAACATCGAAATATCCTGCTAATTTTTTAAGAATATCGAGGTATTCGATTAACTTCTCACCCTTAACTGCATAGGATCCATTAAAATGGTTAGTAATTAACAATGAGTCAACATATACTTGTAAATTTTTGATACTCATGCTCTTGGCCAACTCTAATCCTGCAATTAAAGCCTCATACTCTGCTTCATTATTAGTAGCAGGAAATTCACACCTAATAGCCTGGGGTAATATGTCCCCCTGTGGTGATTTTAGTAGTATTCCTAATCCTACTCCTCTTATATTAGATGCTCCATCAGTATATAATGTCCAGGATCCTGAGGATTCTCCTAACTGTTGAACTTCTAAGTCTACCTCATCCTGAATGTCACTACTAAAATCAGCCACAAAGTCAGCTAAAGCCTGAGACTTTATGGCATTCCTAGGTTCATATATTAGATCATAAGCACTTAACTTTACCGACCACTTAGCCATCCTACCTGACATTTCTGGTTTCCTAAGTACATTTTTAACAGGATAATTTATTTTAACATGAATCCTATGTGTCTCAAAGTAATGTCTAAGTTTCGTTGATGCCATGACTAATGCTAGTATCAATTTTTCTAAATGAGAATATCTAGTTTCAGCATCTAACAAGCTTTTACTAACATAATAAACAGGATATTGCTGACCTTCATGGTCCTTTACAAGGACGGCACTTACAGCATTTCCTGATACCGCGAGGTATAGGGATAATGGTTCACCATTCTCGGGCTTCATCAGTAAAGGTGCGGTTGAAAGATATTGCTTTAAATCCTGTAGGGCCGCTTCATGCTTCTCACCCCATTCGAATTTCTTGTTCTTCTTCAGGATATCATAAAAGTCTTTGCATTTTTCTGAAGATCTTGAGATAAATCTATTTAATGCTGCCACTCGCCCTGTCAATCGTTGGACATCCTTCATATTTGAGGGCGATTTAATATCCAAGATGGCTTTAATCTGCTCCGGGCTTGCTTCTATTCCTCTTTTGGTCACCATATATCCTAGGAATTTTCCTGCCCCTACTCCAAAATGGCACTTAGCAGGATTCAACTTCATGTTATACTGATCCAGGATATCAAACGCTCCCTTAATATCCTGGAGGTGATCCTGAGCTTTCTTTGACTTTACCACCATATCGTCGATGTACACCTCCATGGTGTCCCCCAGTTTGTCTTTGAACATCATGTTTACCAATCTTTGGTATGTTGCACCTGCATTTTTCAAACCAAAAGGCATAGCTGTATAACAATAAATACCTGTTGGTGTCATGAAGGCAGTATCCTCCTGGTCAGAAGGCTCCATTTGGATCTGTTGAAATCCTGAGGATGCGTCCATGAAGGTCAGCATTTCATGCCCGGCAGTGGCATCTACCATTGCATCAATGTGGGGAAGAGGAAATGGGTCTTTAGGACAAGCTTTGTTCAAGTCTGTGTAGTCTACACACACTCTCCATTCCCCATTTTTCTTCTGTACCATAACCACGTTTGCTAGCCACCTTGGGAACTTAATTTCTCTGATCATCCTAGACTTCAATAATCTCTCAACTTCCTCTTGAATAATCGTATTCCGCTCAGGAGCAAACTTCCTTCTTTTTTATTGAACAGGCTTGAATGATTTATCAATTCTAAGCTTGTGAGTGATGACGTCTTTGGATATGCCTGTCATATCCTCATGCTTCCATGCAAACGTTGACATCCTGCATTTCAAAAAGTTAATTAATTGTTCTTCAATATCCTGAGGGATATTGGTTCCTACGAGCACCGAAATATCAGGGTTATCCTGGTCCAAGATAATTTTCTTTACATCCTGCTCCGGATCCTCCATGATATCCTGGGCCCGCGTCTTTAATTGCTATGCCGCACTAGGCTTGGTTGAGGATTTCATCGAGGATGAGTAGCATTCTTTCGCCTCCTGCTGATCACTATCAACTTTGACAACCCCCCAAGGGGTAGGTATCTTGATGCATTGGTGATATGTTGATGGCACCGCTTTCATATCGTGAATCCACGGTCTTCCCAGTATGATGTTATAGCAGGATAGAGAATCCATCACACAGAAACGTTGTATCGAGTTGACTCCTTCAATGTACACTGGCAACTTTATCTCTCCCACTGTGTTTCTAGCCTCTCCACTGAACCTAACAAGCACGGTAGACTTTGAAGTGATATCCATTGGAGATACATTCATTCTTTTCAGCGTCTCTAGTTGGATTATGTTGACGGAGCTGCCATTATCAACCAATATCCTGCGTACAAAGTGGTTAGCCACATATAATGTTATCACTAGAGCATCATGGTGAGGATCCTGGACAGTATCCCTGTCATCAGCATCAAATGTGATCACTTTATCAGTTGTGAGGGTAGTCATCCTGACAGGTTTATCTCCCCTTTCGGCCTTAGCTTCTTTTGCATGTCTCTTTGCCGCCGAATACGAATTCCCACAAATGTCGGATCCTCCCGAAATGAAGTTGATTATCTTGGCATCCGCGGGAGGTGATGCTGCTCGCTCAGGATCCTTCTCAGTATCCTGACTCTTATTCTTCTTTCTTCCTAAGAGATCTTTCAAATATCCCTTGCTTAGAAGATAGCTTATTTCTTTCCTTAGAGCGATGCAATCCTCAGTCATATGTCCGAAATCTTCGTGGAAAGCACACCATTTTGATTTGTCTTTCCAATCGGCTTTTTGTTGATTCTTTCGAGGCCATCTAGCCTTGTCTCCTAGACCCTGCATGGCATACATCAATTCAGGAATGTTAACAGAAAAGCAATATTCAGATAATTCAGGATATTCTTCAGGATCCTCGTCTTTGACAGCATTCACTCTCTTGTTTTCACTTCTACCATATGGCTTAGGCCGATATGACTTGAATGAGGATTCTGACTTCCTGTTAGTTGACTCATAAGTGTTAGATGAGTTCATCCTTTCTTGCATCTTTCTGTCATCCTCCAACCGAATATATCTTAGGGCCCTGTTCCGAGCTTCATCCAAGTTCCTACCTGGGTTCATTACAAGGTCTTGATAAAATTGAGAATCTTTTTGCAGCCCCATCTTGAAAGCTTGCACAGCTGTTGCAACATCAAGGTGAGGAATGTCTAGGGATTCCCGGCTGAACTTGTTCACATAATCCCTAAGGGATTCCTGAGGCCCCTGTGTTATCCTGTAGAGATCACTTGTTAATTTTTCAAAGCTTCTACTACAAGAAAACTGACTATTAAATAAATTTACTAAGTGAGCAAAAGATGTAATCGAATGTGGAGGAACATTCAAGAGCCATTTCAAGGCTGATCCTGTCAAGGTTGAACCAAAACCCTTGCACAAGCATGCTTCCTTGAGATCCGGAGGGATAGGGTTAATCTCCATCCTTTCCCTATACTGAGCAATATGCTCCTCAGGATCCGTTGTTCCGTCGTAAAGCTTCATGTTGGGGGTTTGGAATCTCTTTGGGATCTCAGCATCATAGATAGGATATGCAAAACGAGATATCTTGTGGCTGTCTTGGGACACTTCCGGGATCAGCTGGACCACCCCGGGTACACTAGATATCATGTCCTTCAACTTCTGAAGTTCCCTGGTAAGCGCTGATGTCACACCTGTATCCTGCAAAGATCCACTATTGTTAGTAGCATGAGTATTATTATTATTATTTGACACGTTACCCGTTGGAGGATTTTGCCCATATCCTGAAGCATATCCTGAGCTCCTTATGGTCGACATCCTGACCGAGGAGGGTATTTCAGGAGTATGATTCTGAGGAAGGCTGGGCACAATATTCCCCCTGTTATCCTCAGTATACACAGCTGAACTGAAGTTCAACGTTCTGGGATGTAATGGAGTGACAATATCCTCAGCAGATCTGCTCGAGCCAGACTTCAGGAGTTATATTTCCCTTAAAAGCATTTGGTTTGTTTCCTGTTGCTGCCTCATTTGTTCCTGCACACTTCCAAATAAGGTTAAAATTTCATCGTTAGAAGCTAAAACGGGAGCAGATTCCTGAACACTGCGGGTAGGCATAATATCCTGAGGTCGTGTAGAGGCTGGCATCCTTGGAGGAGGTGGTGGAAGCACCGAACCGGTAGTAGCAGAAGTCATAGCAGACACAGTAGAGGAACTCATGTTTGATCTTGAGGCCATTATGGACAATGTGGCAAAAAGTTTTGAAAATAGAAAACCGATTAGCGATTTGACAAAAAAATTTAGTAAAGAGAGCACCACTTGCCCCACGGTGGGCGCCAAATTGTTTTGGTCAAAAATTACCGAAGCAATTAAGTGATCAAATTAGTAATGTGAGGTAGTGTGCTAGAAAGTGTATAGAAAATATGCTTGTTGAGTTATTTAGAAAATCAGTATTCAGGATACGGCTCAGGATATTGAGCTGTATCTATGATCAAACTATGAGCAAAAGTAAAGTAAATGACACGAGATGTACGAGGAAAGCCCTTGATCAATCTAGATCGCCTGCATAAAACCTCGGGAGCTGACAATCGCAGCTGCCTTGTTCTTCTTATTACTTCAAACATCAGGATACAGTTCAGGATATAGACCAGATCGCTAAGTGTTACAATGCCTTTGTATGAAAGTGAGAATTGCTCGAGAGCAAGTGTTAGAGTGTAGCGAGTGTGAATGTGATGTCCTATTTGATCTGGTATACCCACCTATTTATAGTAATGAATTACAAACAATAATCCCTACAAATATGGGGTACTCCGAATATTCCATTGTGAACGTTATTGACCGAGTAATATGGCTTCAACGTCTTCATTTGAACGAATTGGACCGAGTCTTCCGCGGAATGAGTCTTATGAACGTTGCCAGCTTCTAACCCACGTACCTGCACATAATCCATTAGTAATCCTGAGGATACCATTCAGGATGTTACCAATATCCTGAACCAGCATCCCGGATGTAAACAGATACTACATAACCAAGATATAAACCAAGATATTTTCCAGGATATAGGGGTTCAGAATTTCACCCATAACAATGTCAAAGACACAGTAATATATTACATCAGCGGGCCGAGCCACTTTATCCTATAGCTTCCCCTTGGCCATTAATGAAGTGGGGAATGGATATAGTAGGAAAATTGCCAAAAGCTCCAGGAGGAAAGGTCTTTATGCTGGCAATGACCGATTATTTCTCTAAGTGGGTCGAAGCTGAAGCATTCGTTCAAGTTAGAGATCAGGAAGTGGTATCCTTCATAAAGAGGAATATCCTGACTAGGTTTGGAGTGCCAGCTGAAATAATTTGTGACAATGGATCTCAATTTATAAGTAAGAGGACTACTGACTTTTGTAAAAGTTGGGGAATCAAAATGATCACTTCCACCCCAGTACATCCTCAAGCAAATGGACAGGCAGAATCCTCAAACAAGATAATTGTCAACAACCTGAAAAAGAGACTAGGGGCAAAAAAAGGAAGATGGGAAGAAGAACTACCCTTTGTTTTGTGAGCTAATAGGACGACGGTGAAAAATGCAACTGGCCAAACCCCGTTTTCCTTGGTATTTGGAGCAGAAGCGGTGATCCCGACAGAAATGGTAATACCTACAACAAGATCCAACCTCCGGGATCCTGAGCAGAATCCTGAAGTTCTATGTGATGAATTGGATACTGTTGATGAGACAAGAGACGCAGCAAGGCTAAGGATGGCAGCATATCAACAGAGGATATCTAAAGCATATAACAAGAATATAAGGACTAGAAGGTTCCAGTTCGGAGATTGGGTATTGAGAAAGGCTTTCCAGAATACTACTAATCCTGCTGATGGAAAGTTGGCTCCAAAAAGGGAAGGACCCTATGAGGTTGAATCAGAATCAGGAAAAGGAGCATATCGACTCAAGGATATGGAGGGGGATATGCTACCAAGATCCTTGAATGCTATACATCTAAAACTCTATTTCAAGTGAGTTTGAAATTTAAATTCTAACTCAGAATGGTATGGATTCTATCTCTTTTATTAAATTTTAATATTAGTTATTGTTTGGAACCCATTACTGACTTAAGCATCGGAGGGGTGTTAGCTAGGCTATCACCCACCTTAGCTTACAGTTGTTTTGCAGTATATGCTTCGGGATATAGCTCCATGATATACATTCAGGATACTTCGAAAGATTAGTGGATTGGCCCCCTCTCTCACGTTTAAGGGATCCTGATCCCTTCACAGGTTTAAAGGTATTCACCTTTCTCTCGAATTGGGTTTAAACACCCCGCCTGGAGCGTAAGTTATCCAGGAATAGTTCAAGGTGGCGGGACCAGTTCATGTAAAAGTTGACAATTTCGTCACTGTTGGCTATGTCCTGGATTCTCAAGGTATATGAGGATTGATCACCCTCTCTCACGGAAGGGTATTTTCATACTCTCTAAGGTTTAAAGGTTATCATCTTTCTAAGTCTTGGAGTTTATACACTCCCACCTGTAGCGCATGAAAATTTGGGATTTTCCCCAGGGTACCTATGGGATTTTCCCCAAGACACTAAGGATTTATCTCCAGTATGTTTTTGGGTTTTACCCCAGTAACACAAGAACTGTCCAAACAGTTAGAACTTGAATTCAAAAATTAACTAAGTGTTTGAAGGCTTTATGCACAGGGGACATTCCTCCCAAGGCGATTGTGTAATGCTCGAAGAATCAAACTCAAACCTAATGTACTAAGTATTTCGGACTGGGGACATCTTAGTTGAAGAAGTTGCAAAAGGATTGAAGTTCGATACTAGAGTTACACTCTATTCCTGGTATGATCTTTCCTTTGTGAACCTTACATAAGTTGTCTAACTTTTGAAACTGTATTTAAGGCTCAAATATCCTAATAAGAATATATCTTTAGGATATGTTCTCAAAATGTGTTTTCAGGATACGTTTCTGGATATTTGATTGGGAAATAATACTTGGGTTAAAAATAAGTACTCTGGTCAAATAAGTGTTATCAAAATGGATTTTGAAAAATAAACTATCTTTAAAGACTTTGTCTAAATTATTTGGGTTTTGAGAAGTCCTATCTGACGAAAGTCTTCGTAGGATACCACTAAGTATATTGATCAGGATATTTTAAAAAAATAATTGCACAAATTTTGCAAAGCTAAAATTTAAACTAAGTAATGCATGACAGAAATTAAAAGGCAACTACAAGCAAGTCAAAAGGTGGTATTATTTAGACGATACTAGCCGATAACGAAAGGCTTCGTCCTAAAACCTAGGACCCATCCACCTTTGGTTATCAAATTGTTTTAATTCAAAAAAAAAAAATTGTTCAAAGGACAAAAAATAAAATTGTTCAAACAAACGTAAGGGAAATAAGTTTTAGGAGGCAGCGCCTTCTTTGTTCATGGCATTTTCGACAGCATCCATCTCTGGATCAGCTTCAACATCCCTCTCAGCACCAGTTGGTTTTTCAACCACCTTTGAGGATCCTTTAGCTGCGGATTTAAGAGGATTGCTGCCGAGACTCCTCAGCTTTGTCTCCCAGGCATTGACGTCCCAAGAAGGGCATTCGAAGCCCAATGCCTTGGCTTCGTGGGCCATCTTTAGCCTGGCCTGGAGAAGGGAAGTAACGACGAAACTTTTAAGGCCATCCTGGTAGCTGATCATATCCCGTTCGTGTTAAGCATGGGCAGCGTCAAGATCGGCTTGGGCCTCGAGAGCGGCTTTGTTGAGGGCAGCCAGGTGTTCTTGGATCATAGCCTTGACCTTGTCCTCGTAATGCCGAGATTTGGCGGCTGCAATCAGGCCCTGATCAGAGATGGTGACCTCGGCTTTCTTCAACTTGGACTCGAGCGTCTTGTTGAGCCCACATGATTCCTGGTATAAATGAACCAGACACTCGAGACCCTACAAAATAAGAGAACAAGTATTAGTCTTAATAAACATTTATAACCAGCATAAGGTGCAGGATATAGCTCAAGGATACGAACCTGGTTGAGAAAAGAAGTCATGAATCCGCTTGCTTCAATGAATCCATGATTCTCATAGGGGAACGTATCGGAGATGGCAGGTGAGTCAGGCTCTTTCCATTTGCGAGAACTTGAACTCCGGGGCTTAGTAGCTGTCGAAGGCTTGGGAATGATGATGGCCTTGGAGCTGTTGGGCTTGGATGAGGCCGTGGCCTTGGGACTGGGCTCCTGCTTGACCTGGACGTGATCGGAATAACTATCCAGTTCATCTAGATCGAAAACCTTAGGGATCTTGGCTGGTGCTGCATAAGGGGAAAAGTCCTACATTCTTATTACTCTTCATTATATTATATTACACTAATCAGTCGTTTCCAAAGTAACTCTTACCAGACATTTCAGATGATGAATATTGACTGGAACTTGGGATGTGTGTGGTAAAACTCCTGTCACTTGTCGGTAACGGGTAAACTGCTTTGATTCTTTTTTCTGATTCCGCAGTAGGGGGAACTACTTCCTTAAAGTTCACTGCAAAAAGATCAAATGAAAAGATATTAGCACAGGATAAAAGTCTAGAAGTACATGGGGATATTTATGATCCTACCGGTGGTTAACCACTCCACCGGAAGACTAGCACCCTCATAGATGGAGTCTCGTTTGACGAAAAAGAACTTGCGTTGCCATCCATCCTCGTTTTTGGTGGCCTTAAGTATAAGGGGTTTGCTGGAAGTTGAAAAAAGCAAGAACCGACTGGAACCGTGTGATCGGAGGCGGTAAGCAATCGGGATATCCTCGATGCAGAGGTCAGGATAGTGAAGGTTTTTGATTTGGTTGAGCACAATCAATACTCTCCAAACCATGGGCATGGTTTGGGCAAAGGAAATACCAGTAGTTCGAAAGAATTGCATCATGAACTCAGGAAATGGATACCGAAGACCTAGCGAGAAAGGATATGCCGGAAAACAAACCCAATCGGCAGAAGAAACATCTGATCGAATTGATCGGTCGAATGGTCTAAAAATCGTGCCATCGGGGAACGGGCCGGAGGCTCGCAACGCCGCAATGTCTGCGTTGTCAAAAGCACAGATCTCCTTCTTGGGATTTTTGAGAAGATTTTGCTGAACGAATGAGTCCGACGATTCACCGGTTTGAGAGTGGACTCTAGTGGCCATTGGAGAAAAAATAAAATTAACAGGAAATGGGGAGGGGATGAGTGATTACCTGGAGATTCTATTGATGATATCTGGTTATCGAACAAGAAGAGAGAAGATATAGGGGCGTAATGGATATCCATCGAGTGAAAAGCGCGTTGGAAGTTACATAGTACAATCTTGACCGTCGTTTCAATTTAATAACCTCGATACGCGAGATAAAGTTTTAAAATATATCCGTTGGAGTGGTATACCAACAGATATATTTTAGGGACAATTGTTATGGGTCATTTTCTGAATATATATCCTGACTAATATTCTGCTTTTGATTGTTTATTTGCGATCAGGATACCGGATCAGGATATTGGTAACATCCTGGTATGATATCCTGGTAATAACTGAATTAATCACGTGCAGATTAGAAGGTGCGGGTCCCTAACGGTCAAGTGGACCTCTTCTCCTGAAGACTCGGGCAAACCAGTTATATGAGAGACGTTGAGCCCGGAAGAAGTGGACTACAACGTTCACTTGAGGAATATTCGAAGCATCCCGGTTTAATAGGATAGTTAGTTGATTTCGTTTAACTATAAATAGATTGATCGGATCAGATTAAGTCACTCACTCTCTTTCGCACACTTTACTCTCTAGCTTCCAGCAATCACTACACACAAACACTTGTATTCAAATTACATTGTAACACCTAGTTGATCCGCATCACATCCTGCACTGTATCCTGATATTTGAAGTAATAGAAGAACAAGGCAGCTGCGATTGTCAGCTCCCGAGGTTTTGTGCCGATGATCTAGATTGATCAAGGGCTTTCCTCGTACATCTCGTGTCACCCTTTACATTTTTGCTCATTGTTTGATCATAGATACAGCTCTATATCCTAAGCCGTATCCTGAAACTGTTTTTGCAAATAACTTGATTAACATATTTTCGACACACATTTCTAGCACACTACCTCACTTAACTAATTTGATCACTTAATTGCTTCGGTAATTTTTTTTCCAAAACAACCTTTACCCGGGTCGGATCAGTGGAGCGCACCGTCTCCGCTATGTAGGATTACATCACATACATCCGGGGCCATATGGTGTATCGAGATGAGGAGGGTGATGATGACAAGGATATGGACTGAGCGGAGGCGATGGAGGTGATATGGTGTGGTGACGGATGCGGTATTCTAGGTTAACCCTTTCTATCTCAAGAACAATTTCTGGCATGCGTGCCATGGTTTAAACAATTTACTTTCCTAGACAATTTTCATTTTCTGCATTTTATTTTCTTTTTATCTGTGTGATGACGGATGATGAACTTTGGTAAATTAGGATGTTTGTTATGTTATGTATGGTGTAGTGTTTAGCAAAACAGGTACACAGGAAACTTGGATAGTTGGATACACTAAGCATTAGTGCTACATAAGCCCGAAAACCCGAACCAAAAGCCAAAACCTGTTATTCATCAATTGCAGACTGCCACCACGGGGTCGTGGTCAGTGGCCACGCCCCCGTGCCCACACCCCTGACCTGCTGTTTTGTCTGAACCCTGCCCACCATGGGGTCGTGGCCACCAGGCATGCCCCGTGGCCAAGTTTCTGTAAGTTCGTGTTACTGGCACTCTGACCACGGGGCCGTGCTCAGCTAGCACGTGGCCGTGGCCAGGTGCCCAGTAACACCAAATCTTGTTTTTCAACACCGTTTACACATTCGAATCAACATAAAAATTTATTTTAGGGACACATTGAGGACAATGTGTAAATTAAGTGTGGGGGGATGCTAAAACCTTGAATCTTGCAAGTCCTAATAACAAACGTTACACAAAACTCTATTGGAACCGCTAATCACCCCAAATATTTTCAAAAAAAAATCATTTTTTTACTTGTCTTGGTTTAATTCGGGAATAACAAGTTCTAAAAAGGTTATATTTTTACAAATTTACAACCGATAGCGTCGTGATAAAAATAACCAAATAAGAAAGTTATGAAAATGGATGACAAATCTTATTAAAATTTGATTATATATACTTGATCACATTATAAACCCATTCCCATAACAAGTGAGTTTTGAGCCTTTATTCAGCATATAAGCATATATCTTTAAACTGAATGCTCATTTTTCATTTCTTGTGTGAATAGCCGCTTGGTTCTTACGACTCTAGAACTTGCCACAGTGATACATTCCCGGTCTTACCAACTCGAACCCAAGTAAGTAAATGATAGAGGCATTAGGACTAACCTTTTTTTCTTTTCAACACCATTATTTTTCATCTTTTTTATCACCTACCCAAAATCCCCCTAGTTAACCCCTTTGAGCCTAAACCTTTTCATTTCAAAACCCACAAAAAAAACACCCTTTACCCACCAAAACCTTTTTCTTTTCAACCCCTTTGTTTTAGTAAAAAGCTCGGTTATATTGTGACATAAAAAAATGAAAGTCTTGCAATAAACAAACAAGTTCCTCAAAGAAATCTTGTTTGAATGTGCTTAGTTTGAATAAAAGTCACAAAAAACAAAAAGTTTTACGACGACCAACGCTTTTACGCTTTTAGCCATTTTTACTAACCACTAACCAAAACCACCTACCCTTAGCCCAAGCCTAACTCTTCCCCAAAGTCCTCTTGATATATACGAAGGTTTATAGTTAAAAACGAGGAGGTTTGATCACTTGGCAAGCATATGGCAGAAGTAAGTTCCATGCCGGCCTCGAGTGTTTCATAAAAATACATCTTCGGCCGAGTGTTGAGTGATCTCCCGTGAGGTATGCGAAACTATATATAAATGGAATTTTAAAAAGGCATGTTATGCCCAAATAAGTAATTTTTCTTATAAATCGTTCTAAATAAATCATGACGAATAGGATTGTAAATAAAATAAAAATAAAACTTAATAAAGATCTTGGATTCCCGACACTCAAGATGAGCCCAAAAAACTTCTCCTCTACCTCTTCTATTTGGGTGTGTAAGCCACATATTAAAGAATTTTGCTTGAGGACAAGCAAATAATCAAGTGTGGGGGTATTTGATGTGTGCAAAATGCAACATATAAATTACATCAAATGAGGCATAAAACTAACCCCTTTTTACTATTAACGTTGGAAAAAAAACGTGTTTCTTTCTTCCTTTTGAATTTACAAGACCAAATAAGCTTAAACGAACAAAAGGAGCAAATAAGCAGCCAAAACCAACATAAATACAAAGAAAAAGAAAAAATGTGACATGCCCGACCCCTCGGCAGCATCCCCAAAGTAGAAACAAGGAATCTGAAGACTGACTACGGGGCCGCGCCCAACTGAACACGGGGCGTGGTCAGGGACCTACATAAAAGACAAACCTGTAGAAGCTTCCAACTGAACACGGGGCGTGGTCAGGGACCTACATAAAAGACAAACCTGTAGAAGCTTCCACGCCCACCACGGGGGCATGCCTAGCTCAGCACGGGGCGTGGTCAACGCAAAGATACGCAGAATCTTGCCAAATATTGATAGTACAGATACGAAGTTGACCACGGAGCCGTGCCCAGGGGACACGGGGCCGTGTGGAGCCCTCTGCTGACACTTACAATTAATGAAGAAAGAGAAAAGGGCTGGCCACGGGGGCGTGCCCAGCGGGCACGGGGCCATGGCCAGAGTCTTGTACAGGCTATAAATAGGGGTGTTTGGTTCACTTGAAAGACATCCCTTGATAAACCACTACTCTCCCACTTTGCCACCACTACAACACCAAACACCCACCACCATCATCCATCTTTAGAGTGTGTAGTAGTCTCGGGATCCAATATTGATTGTAAGGGTTTTTGCCAATCAAATGCCATGTTTGGTTAAGCCTCTTACATCACTTAGTGAAGACAAGTCTTTATTGTATTACTTTTGATTTTTAATCTTTCGGCACTTTTTATTTGGGTTTGTATTAATGACTTTAATAAGTAGTTTCTTATGTTGAAGGTGAATTTTTCTTATCATTTTTCCGTGGTGTCTTGAAGTTACTTTACTGTCTATATGAAGTAAAAGATTGTATCATTTATGTTTTTACGGTCTATATTAAAGCATGTTGACTACCTGGTCGGGGGTTAGGGGAATGGTTTGGTAAGGTTCTTGCCTTGTTCAGTGTATAGATCCTTCAAGGATCTGGTTCAAGCTTACTAGGACCTCCTTCAATACCCACTGGTATTGGATGGCGGGGGTGCGAATAGCTTGAACCCCTCATATGTAAACTACTATTAATATTTTAAACTAGCTTCTTGGGATTGTATTCTTGCTGACTCAAACCACTTAGCCGAGGGTAACGTCACCTTCAAAAGAGGGGCCTACCACTTTTCGCATTAATAACTAACTTAATTATCTTTCAATATTCTGACCCTTTGGGATTGTATCCCTGCTGGCTAAAACCACTGGGTTGAGGGTAACGTCACCTTCAAAAGAGTGGCCTACTACTATAACTAAGATAATCTCTTAAAAAGTCTAAAAGTGCAAAAATCATCAAATGATACATTAAAGGCGAGTCGGATCCAAGTGATTCTATATTGTCTATCTGTTTTTATTTTATTTATCTTTTCATTTTTAGTTTTTATTTTTATGTTTCAAAAAACTTTTCTCAAAAATTTAAATTGAGTAGACGTTGAGGATAAACTGGTACTAAAAGCTCTTGTGTCCTTGGACGACCTCGATATCTTACCAATGCTATACTACGCTCACTATGGGTGCACTTGCCCAAGTGTGTATTTAGTGTTTGTAGAATATCGTGTTTTATAAATTTAAAACTTGACTAATGCGTAAAATGACTCAAAATATTAATAAAAACATATCATGCTTCGCACACACCAATCATATTGATTGTATATTTACTATTGTTATATCAGTGTGATCTTTTTTCTTTTCAAAGTGTAAACAATGTATCTGATTGTCGGCAGTATCCATATGCATTTTACAAAATTGAGCAGAATATGTTTGTTGTTCTTTTATCATGCTGCAGATTAGTCATGGAATCTTCATTGTGATTTGGGATATTAATAATTTTGTTTTGGTGGATTAAGTTCTGGGAATTGGACTGGATCTTATGAAGAGTTTAGAGGAAAATCACGATTCATTTTCTAAACCCCAACATCCCGCGTTCTCTTTGTCGCTCTACTGGATCACTATTGTTTTCTCTAATCGATTCACTAATCAGGTACCAAATATTCTATAGATTATTGTGTATTGTAATGGTTAATCTATTATATCAAATGATGAATGTTGCTGTTGACATTTACTGATTTTAGTCCAAATGAGGCGATTGCAAGGGATGGTTTTCAAGGCTGGTTTCACTCCACTTTTAACTCCGATCTTGGACTTTACTAACTCAACCATCGGTCTTTAAGGTTGATGATTTACTGCAACGTGTTAGTGTTACTCTGTTGTATCATATTTATTCTGCAATGTGAAAGAGTTAATCATGGTTATGTTATGTTTTAAGGGTACTATCCCTTTAAGTTTGGCTAAGCTTATTTTTTTGACTTATTTACTTATTTGCTTTTTGAAAAGTTAAAAGGCGTTTGGGTTAGCTTATTATGTGAGAGGAATAAGTAAATAAGTCATTCCATTATGACTTATTTGTTTTTCAAATAAGCAAATAAGTAAATAAGTCAAAACAATAAGCTTAGCCAAACAGCCCCTAAATTAGAAAAATAGCTTAAAAGAAAGCACAAAAAACCCAAAAAGAGTAGTTTTATATTTTTAAAATGGCTTGTGTGAAGAGATGTGGAAAAAGATTTAAAGACTACAAGAGGCTTTGTTTTTCACTTCTGATGAACTTTAAAACTAAGAGTAGTCGAAAAAGTAAGGGGGATATGAGTTTGACTGTGATGTGAAAATTGTATTAAATGAAGAAACGGAGTGTGAGGTTGTCGAAAGCTGGTCTCATGGTGTTTTTTACATCTTTTGTTTTTTTAAACACGATTATTGTGTACTTGAGTTTAATCAGCAGTCAAATCTGTTTAGACTCTCAATATTTCTATCATGTGATAAAGTTGCGTCAATATGTCTTTTGAGAATTCATATTCATGCTTGTGTTTTATTTTATAATTTCATATAGTAAGATGGTGCCAACGTTTTGTAATACATGGCCTTTTTAAGAACAAATAGCAAATTTATTTGAGGTCTCACTGAAAGTTAGTGTTCTTGACTTCTTGATGAGCCAGAAGTGGCACCTCTTATACACTTTTTCACCTCATTTTCTAAAACCTCTACTCTCTACCACCATGGCACCATCCACTCAATCTATATTTTATAAAAATCTAGTTTTTATACCATGTATCCCTACAACCGCGGTTTTGTTCCTTCGCGTTCTAGTGCGGACATGAACAAAACAACCAATCCTAGCCAATCCGTTTCTTTGGTTCCCACTCGACCCACCCCCCAACGGATCCAGTTTTGTCGAGTACAATCAAAATCAAACCGGCTTCATGAACCTATAGAACCAACCCATCTCATGGGATCCAAATCTATACGGTTGGAACCCGAATCACAACATGGGAGGTTTTGGGTCGTCTCAAGCCTTCAGCTCGACACTGCGCGAGCCCGAATTCGTTCCGGATACAAAAACGGAGCCGCAACCGGTAGAAGAGGAGGCGTAGAAGAACACCCGGTAGAAGAAGCGGTGCAAGATTCGAGGAGGCTGGAGTCATCGTCGGTGGGATCCGACTTGACTTGGCGTTTTCGGAGATGAACCATCGCCTTCAAGACATAAGCGACCTAGGGACTCAACGTATGCATGAGAACCGGGAAGTGGTCGAGATTATGCGAGAAAGACAATGGGAAAAAGACTTTGAATTCTACTCGAAACTGCACGACCACCTAGCCGGAAATGTGTTGCAACTGGCGATGAAACAAAAGGAGCGAATCGAAAAAAATATAATATTTGAGTTTTAGAGTTTTTCTAATTTTAATGTAATGTTTTTTTTACTTTTTGTAATGATTTTAATTTAACGAAATGTTTTTTTTTACTTTTTTAATGGCTTTTAATTTTATAAATTTAGAGATTAATTATAAAATTTAGAAAATTAATAATTAAGTAATGATGGGGTTATGACTACACCCTCTTGTAATATAACCACCATAAAGCCCTCTTTTGCACTTTTTCGCCACTTGTCGCATAACCCCCACCAAAGGGTTTTATAGAGCTTTATGACTACACATGTCCTTGTACAGATGTACTTATTATACTGTTACCATAGTTCCTTTATTTATCATAGTTCCTGTATTAAAGGTAGCAATTATACAATTATATTAATTCTACATTGTACATCATCCACTACTAAGGCTGGGTGGTGTGGTATAAAGCCCCTAAAGACTTTATCGCGTTACATCAGCGCCACGAGGGGTTTTATACCTAACTATCATGCAATGGGATAAAGCCCTTTACCTATTAATAAAGAAAAAAGAGTAAAATGCACGAATAGTCCCTGTGGTTTGATGAAATTTCACCTTTAGTCCCCAACTTTTCAAAATTACACACTTGGTCCCCGTGGTTTGACAAGTTGTTACTCGGATAGTCCCCAAAGCGGATGGAGATTAGTTTTTCTGGTTAAGTAGGTGTGAAATGACAAGGACTATCCGAGTAACAACTTGTCAAACCACAAGGACTATTTGAGTAACAACTTGTCAAACCACAGGGACTATCCGAGTAACCTTCATCAGCTTTAGGGACTATCTGAGTAACAACTTGTCAAACCAAAAGGACTAAGAGTGTAATTCTGAAGAGTTGGGGACTAAAGGTGAAATTTCACCAAACCACAGGGACTATCCGTGCATTTTACACAAGAAAAAAAGAAGAAAAAATGTGATTGGTTCTTGAAAAGTGCCCCCCACATGTGCAGCCCATAATTCTAGCCAAAACCAAGACGAAGCCATCTATGGTGCTCAGAAAATGCGAAGAGGGGCGCTATTGAGGGTGACTTGTCAGGGGCGCGATACCACACTCTCTGGTCAAATGCTATGTGTAATAATATGTTTTTTTAACTACCACATCATAAAGTGTATGTCACATAACACTGACACATCATTAGGTCACTTTTTTTCACAACACCCCAATTATTTTTTATTCATTACCTTTTCATTTAAATGTAATATAATTTTTATTGTTAATATTAATTAAATTAGACAAATAAAGTTGAAAGGTGCATCAAAATAAATAAAAAATACAGTAAACTCTTATAATCCTAAAAGTTGGTATATTTAAATTTAAAACCTTAAAAAATAGAATAAAATTTAAACACCTAAAAATAAACTACTTGTCTTGTTTCTCGTTCTCCTCCTCCATCTTGCTTAGAAAGCATTGGTGAATCTTGTTTTTTTTAACATATGTTTGTCCAAATCCGACATATCATCGTTGTTCATCCCAAGCACCTTAAGATTGTAGGCGTTGGTTTTTGCTCCTTGAGTGCTAAGAAATTTTTTTGATATTTGTGTCGAGGCTATCAATTTGGGCTTCGATGTCGGGTTTGTTTGAAGATGAACCGTCACCTTTGTTTTTACTTTTTACACGATCTCGCCCCATCGTATGAACTTGATCAGTGAGTCGGTTCTTCCGGCATCTCAAACTCGTCGTTTGATTCATTTGAATTTAGTTGCGAGCACGCATACGATGCGGCTTGAGAGGATGTGTAGTCGGTGGATGATGTGGTCTTCAATCTTTTGCGTTGTATCTCCCCTGTGTCCATTAGCGGGACGAGATGCTACTTGTTGCTCTTCTTTAAGATTTGCAACGGTTACTCCATTATGAACGTGTGGAACTTCTTTTGTTTGTAGCAATTGCGTGCCTCTGTTAGCAAGTCAACATCGCTAGCCCGCTAGTTTTACCATCATTGTCGGAGAGGTTGTTGTAGATGTCGTCAAACGTGGTGACTTTTCGACGCATTTCTCTCCATTTACCGGAAATGGAATCCGCATTTGTCTCATTAATTTGTTAAACGCTTCAAGTACACGTTTCGAAAAGTTGGTGCCTTTTTAAGTTTCCTATTAAAAATATATAAACATTTTCAGACATGCTAAAAAACAAACATTATTTTACAACTAAAAACAAAATAAACTAGTAGTTTACCCGTCCGCTGTCCGGGTATATATGATTAACATCATCCAAACTCATTGCTGTCCGGGTATATATGATTAACATCATCCAAACTCACTGTATATTTTAATATCACGATGACTACTTATCTAACTATTAAGAACATCAATAACTATGTCTATATTTAAAATAATGTTGAGTTTTAATTTAATTTCGATTAATAACTACAACTCTTCTTGAATTGTCATACATACTAATTTAAAATCTTACATCTAATTCGCACAATTTAAAATATTTAGTTAATTATTTGTAATTGATTAACGTAGGAATTGCTAACACCATTAAATAAAGATAAATGAGATCTATCAATGTTACATGTTTACAAAAGTATTAAAAAAAACTATCAACACAACCAAACGTAGATTATATTTATGTCATGAGAATATTATTTAAGAACATCAATAACAGTGTCTACATTTAAGATAATAATGACTTGTAATAAATGATAAACATGCAGGATACATCTACAAAAAAAAAAGCAGATAATGTTATCAAGATCTCACAAGTATATTACAAAAAAACCAAAAAAACACAATGTATACTATAATATACAATAAATCATAAACATGCAGAATACATATACAAAAAAAAACAATTGATGTTATCAGGATCTCCCAAGGATATTACACAAAAGCCAAAAAAAACACAATATATACTATAAGACCATGTGTAGTGGTTAAGAAAAATAATGCCCCCACCATGGGGCATTATCCGACACGTGGCAGTCCAGTCAGCATGGGGCATTATCGCAAAAGTGGCGTAGTGGGAATAATGCTCAATAATCCCTTTTAGGCGTTTTTTTTTTAAAGCAAGCTAGTTTCTCATTGGCCAGTCAAACCCAGTCAACCCATCACAATCTCTTTTAGGCATGGTTTTAAAAACGCCAAGCCAATTTTTTTCAAAAAAAAAAGCCCCATAACGCCCTATGTAATGGGGAGGGGGCGTTTTTTTTGGATTTTTTTCAAAAATAATGCCCCACTACGGGTGGTCTAATATACAATTTCGTTGGCAAAACACAAACCATTGTAACAAACACAATGACTTGTTATCCAACTATTAAGAACATCAATAACCATGTCTATATTTAAGATAATAAAGACTTTTTATTTGATTGCGATTAGTAACTACAACTGTTCTTATATTCTTATACATCGAATTGTCATACGTACTAACTTAAAATCTTACATCTAATTCACACAATTTAAAATTTTTAAGTAACTATTTTTAAATTGATTAACATAGCAATTGCTAACACCATTAAATAATGATAGACGATATCTATCAAAGTTAGATCAACATAAACTAAATCAATTACAATTCTCTCTATGGTCGCTCGAAGAAAAGGGAGCATATGAAGAACTAAACAGAAAAGTCGGCATCATCAGTGATAACAATTACAAGCGAACCTGGAGCAGCATCGGATACCTTGATGAAGTCCTCCACTCTCCCCCATCAGATTTCAAGACAACGCAGAAGAGTTTATCACACAACTGTTGAAACATGATCAGAAAATCTGCGACATCCTGGCCGATCTGCAAAACAAAAGAAAGAATAAAATCGCGTGGAAGAAGGCGAGAGTCGTTGAAATCTTTGGAAGTGTTAATTGTAGCGTATAATATTTTATACATATTTCACTCTTTAATCTTTCTTTATATTTAATTTAATAAAATTAAGAGTAAAATGCAAGGATAGTCCCTGTGGTTTGGTGAAATTTCGCCTTTAGTCCTCAACTTTTCAGAATTACACTCTTAGTCCCTGTGGTTTGACAAGTTGTTACTCTGATAGTCCCTAAAGCTGATGAAAGGACTATCTGAGTAACAACTTGTCAAACCACAAGGACTAAGAGTGTAATTCTGAAGAGTTGGGGACTAAAGGTGAAATTTCACCAAACCACAGGGACTATCCGTGCATTTTACTCAAGAAAAAAAGAAGAAAAAATGTGATTGGTTCTTGAAAAGTGCCCCCCACATGTGCAGCCCATAATTCTAGCCAAAACCAAGACGAAGCCATCTATGGTGCTCAGAAAATGCGAAGAGGGGCGGTATTGAGGGTGACTTGTCAGGAGCGCGATACCACACTCTCTGGTCAAATGCTATGTGTAATAATTTGTTTTTTTAACTACCACATCATAAAGTGTATGTCACATAACTGACACATCATTAGGTCACTTTTTTTCACAACACCCCAATTATTTTTTATTCATTACCTTTTCATTTAAATGTAATATAATTTTTATTGTTAATATTAATTAAATTAGACAAATAAAGTTGAAAGGTGCATCAAAATAAATAAAAAATACAATAAACTCTAATAATCCTAAAAGTTGGTATATTTACATTTAAAACCTTAAAAAATAGAATAAAATTTAAACACCTAAAAATAAACTACTTGTCTTGTTTCTCGTTCTCCTCCTCCATCTTGCTTAGAAAGCATTGGTGAATCTTGTTTTTTTTAACATATGTTTGTCCAAATCCGACATATCATCGTTGTTCATCCCAAGCACCTTAAGATTGTAGGCGTTGGTTTTTGCTCCTTGAGTGCTAAGAAATTTTTTTGATATTTGTGTCGAGACTATCAATTTGGGCTTCGATGTCGGGTTTGTTTGAAGATGAACCGTCACCTTTGTTTTTACTTTTTACACGATCTCGCCCCATCGTATGAACTTGATCAGTGAGTCAGTTCTTCCGGCATCTCAAACTCGTCGTTTGATTCATTTGAATTTAGTTGCGAGCACGCATACGATGCGGCTTGAGAGGATGTGTAGTCGGTGGATGATGTGGTCTTCAATCTTTGGCGTTGTATCTCCCCTGTGTCCATTAGCGGGACGAGATGCTACTTGTTGCTCTTCTTTAACATTTGCAACGGTTACTCCATTATGAACGTGTGGAACTTCTTTTGTTTGTAGCAATTGCGTGCCTCTGTTAGCAAGTCAACATCGCTAGCCCGCTAGTTTTACCATCATTGTCGGAGAGGTTGTTGTAGATGTCGTCAAACGTGGTGACTTTTCAACGCATTTCACTCCATTTACCGGAAATGGAATCCGCATTTGTCTCATTAATTTGTTAAACGCTTCAAGTACACGTTTCGAAAAGTTGGTGCCTTTTTAAGTTTCTATTAAAAATAGATAAACATTTTCAGACATGCTAAAAAACAAACATTATTTTACAACTAAAAACAAAATAAACTAGTAGTTTACCCGTCCGCTGTCCGGGTATATATGATTAACATCATCCAAACTCATTGCTGTCCGGGTATATATGATTAACATCATCCAAACTCACTGTATATTTTAATATCACGATGACTACTTATCTAACTATTAAGAACATCAATAACTATGTCTATATTTAAAATAATGTTGAGTTTTAATTTAATTTCGATTAATAACTACAACTCTTCTTGAATTGTCATACATACTAATTTAAAATCTTACATCTAATTCGCACAATTTAAAATATTTAGTTAATTATTTGTAATTGATTAACGTAGGAATTGCTAACACCATTAAATGAAGATAAATGAGATCTATCAATGTTACCTGTTTACAAAAGTATTAAAAAAAAACTATCAACACAACCAAACGTAGATTGTATTTATGTCATGAGAATATTATTTAAGAACATCAATAACAGTGTCTACATTTAAGATAATAATGACTTGTAATAAATGATAAACATGCAGGATACATCTACAAAAAAAAGCAGATAATGTTATCAAGATCTCACAAGTATATTACAAAAAAACCAAAAAAACACAATGTATACTATAATATACAATAAATCATAAACATGCAGAATACATATACAAAAAAAAACAATTGATGTTATCAGGATCTCCCAAGGATATTACACAAAAGCCAAAAAAACACAATATATACTATAAGACCATGTGTAGTGGTTAAAAAAAATAATGCCCCCACCATGGGGCATTATCCGACACGTGACAGTCCAGTCAGCATGGGGCGTTATTGCAAAAGTGGCGTAGTGGGAATAATGCCCAATAATCCCTTTTAGGCGTTTTTTTTTTTAAAAGCAAGCTAGTTTCTCATTGGCCAGTCAAACCCAGTCAACCCATCACAATCTCTTTTAGGCATGGTTTTAAAAACGCCAAGCCAATTTTTTTCAAAAAAAAATGCCCCATAACGCCCTATGTAATGGGGAGGGGGCGTTTTTTTGGATTTTTTTCAAAAATAATGCCCCACTACGGGTGGTCTAATATACAATTTCGTTGGCAAAACACAAACCATTGTAACAAACACAATGACTTGTTATCCAACTATTAAGAACATCAATAACCATGTCTATATTTAAGATAATAAAGACTTTTTATTTGATTGCGATTAGTAACTACAACTGTTCTTATATTCTTATACATCGAATTGTCATACGTACTAACTTAAAATCTTACATCTAATTCACACAATTTAAAATTTTTAAGTAACTATTTTTAAATTGATTAACATAGCAATTGCTAACACCATTAAATAATGATAGACGATATCTATCAAAGTTAGATCAACATAAACTAAATCAATTACAATTCTCTCTATGGTCGCTCGAAGAAAATGGAGCATATGAAGAACTAAACAGAAAAGTCGGCATCATCAGTGATAACAATTACAAGCGAACCTGGAGCAGCATCGGATACCTTGATGAAGTCCTCCACTCTCCCCCATCAGATTTCAAGAACAACGTAGAAGAGTTTATCACACAACTGTTGAAACATGATCAGAAAATCTGCGACATCCTGGCCGATCTGCAAAACAAAAGAAAGAATAAAATCGCGTGGAAGAAGGCGAGAATCGTTGAAATCTTTGGAAGTGTTAATTGTAGCGTATAATATTTTATACATATTTCACTCTTTAATCTTTCTTTATATTTAATTTAATAAAATTAAGAGTAAAATGCAAGGATAGTCCCTGTGGTTTGGTGAAATTTCGCCTTTAGTCCTCAACTTTTCAGAATTACACTCTTAGTCCCTGTGGTTTGACAAGTTGTTACTCTGATAGTCCCTAAAGCTGATGAAAGGACTATCTGAGTAACAACTTGTCAAACCACAAGGACTAAGAGTGTAATTCTGAAGAGTTGGGGACTAAAGGTGAAATTTCACCAAACCACAGGGACTATCCGTGCATTTTACTCAAGAAAAAAAGAAGAAAAAATGTGATTGGTTCTTGAAAAGTGCCCCCCACATGTGTAGCCCATAATTCTAGCCAAAACCAAGACGAAGCCATCTATGGTGCTCAGAAAATGCGAAGATGGGCGCTATTGAGGGTGACTTGTCAGGAGCGCGATACCACACTCTCTGGTCAAATGCTATGTGTAATAATTTGTTTTTTTAACTACCACATCATAAAGTGTATGTCACATAACTGACACATCATTAGGTCACTTTTTTTCACAACACCCCAATTATTTTTTATTCATTACCTTTTCATTTAAATGTAATATAATTTTTATTGTTAATATTAATTAAATTAGACAAATAAAGTTGAAAGGTGCATCAAAATAAATAAAAAATACAATAAACTCTTATAATCCTAAAAGTTGGTATATTTAAATTTAAAACCTTAAAAAATAGAATAAAATTTAAACACCTAAAAATAAACTACTTGTCTTGTTTCTCGTTCTCCTCCTCCATCTTGCTTAGAAAGCATTGGTGAATCTTGTTTTTTTTAACATATGTTTGTCCAAATCCGACATATCATCGTTGTTCATCCCAAGCACCTTAAGATTGTAGGCGTTGGTTTTTGCTCCTTGAGTGCTAAGAAATTTTTTTGATATTTGTGTCGAGACTATCAATTTGGGCTTCGATGTCGGGTTTGTTTGAAGATGAACCGTCACCTTTGTTTTTACTTTTTACACGATCTCGCCCCATCGTATGAACTTGATCAGTGAGTCGGTTCTTCCGGCATCTCAAACTCGTCGTTTGATTCATTTGAATTTAGTTGCGAGCACGCATACGATGCGGCTTGAGAGGATGTGTAGTCGGTGGATGATGTGGTCTTCAATCTTTTGCGTTGTATCTCCCCTGTGTCCATTAGCGGGACGAGATGCTACTTGTTGCTCTTCTTTAAGATTTGCAACGGTTACTCCATTATGAACGTGTGGAACTTCTTTTGTTTGTAGCAATTGCGTGCCTCTGTTAGCAAGTCAACATCGCTAGCCCGCTAGTTTTACCATCATTGTCGGAGAGGTTGTTGTAGATGTCGTCAAACGTGGTGACTTTTCAACGCATTTCACTCCATTTACCGGAAATGGAATCCGCATTTGTCTCATTAATTTGTTAAACGCTTCAAGTACACGTTTCGAAAAGTTGGTGCCTTTTTAAGTTTCTATTAAAAATAGATAAACATTTTCAGACATGCTAAAAAACAAACATTATTTTACAACTAAAAACAAAATAAACTAGTAGTTTACCCGTCCGCTGTCCGGGTATATATGATTAACATCATCCAAACTCATTACTGTCCGGGTATATATGATTAACATCATCCAAACTCACTGTATATTTTAATATCACGATGACTACTTATCTAACTATTAAGAACATCAATAACTATGTCTATTTTTAAAATAATGTTGTGTTTTAATTTAATTTCGATTAATAACTACAACTCTTCTTGAATTGTCATACATACTAATTTAAAATCTTACATCTAATTCGCACAATTTAAAATATTTAGTTAATTATTTGTAATTGATTAACGTTGGAATTGCTAACACCATTAAATGAAGATAAATGAGATCTATCAATGTTACATGTTTACAAAAAGTATTAAAAAAAACTATCAACACAACCAAACATAGATTAATTTAAAATCTTACATCTAATTCACACAATTTAAAATTTTTAAGTAACTATTTTTAAATTGATTAACATAGCAATTGCTAACACCATTAAATAATGATAGACGATATCTATCAAAGTTAGATCAACATAAACTAAATCAATTATAATTCTCTCTATGGTCGCTCGAAGAAAAGGGAGCATATGAAGAACTAAACAGAAAAGTCGGCATCATCAGTGATAACAATTACAAGCGAACCTGGAGCAGCATAGGATACCTTGATGAAGTCCTCCACTCTCCCCCATCAGATTTCAAGAACAACGCAGAAGAGTTTATCACACAACTGTTGAAACATGATCAGAAAATCTGCGACATCCTGGCCGATCTGCAAAACAAAAGAAAGAATAAAATCGCGTGGAAGAAGGCGAGAGTTGTTGAAATCTTTGGAAGTGTTAATTGTAGCGTATAATATTTTATACATATTTCACTCTTTAATCTTTCTTTATATTTAATTTAATAAAATTAAGAGTAAAATGCAAGGATAGTCCCTGTGGTTTGGTGAAATTTCGCCTTTAGTCCTCAACTTTTCAGAATTACACTCTTAGTCCCTGTGGTTTGACAAGTTGTTACTCTGATAGTCCCTAAAGCTGATGAAGGTTACTCGGATAGTCCATGTGGTTTGACAAGTTGTTACTCGGATAGTCCATGTGGTTTGACAAGTTGTTACTCGGATAGTCCTTGTCATTTCACACCCACTTAACCAGAAAAATTAACATCCATCCGCTTTGGGGACTATCCGAGTACAACTTGTCAAACCACAGGGACTAAGAGTGTAATTTTGAAAAGTTGGGGACTAAAGGTGAAATTTCATCAAAGCACAGGGACTATGCATGCATTTTACTCTAAAATTAATATCCATTGCATACAAAGTAAACACAATGACAAGAACACATAACATAATGTATAGAAAACCCGCCTAGTTGCAAAACACAATAATCAGACGCAATAACACAATATATAGAATCAGTTGCAATACCATGGCTAATATTAACACTATCCATACCACCAATATTCAACTATTTCTTTATTTAATTAAACAAACAATAAAATATAAAAGATAATAAAAAGATACGCAATCAACATCATATCTATCACAATCAAAACAACTTCATCATTACCGGCGTTTCATATCTCCTTGAAGATCATCGCCGCCGAAGATTTGATCGACAAAAAGGTAACTTCCGATTGTAAATCTGAACGGTTTAATTTCTATTAGATTTCTAAACCTCGGATAGATACTTAATCAGCGACATATGATGGTTACTGGAGCGAATAACTTGTTTGTAGACGTCAAATCTAATTTTAGGTTTCAATCATCTTCAACCTCTCATATGTTATGTATAGTTGATATATATCTTATGTATTGCATGTTATGGACATTGTCGAACTAATGTTTACAGTATAATGTGATAATAATATATGAAAAAGTTGCAATCAAACAAAGGGGGTGTTTGGGTTAGCTTATTTTGGAGCAACTTATGACTTATTGACTTATAAAAGTTAATAAGTTGTTTTTTGAATGTTTGGGTTAGCTTATTTTAAAGGGTTTTGTGTGTTGACAAGCCATTTTTGAGAAGTCAGAATTTCTAACTTCTCACTTGTCACTTATATAAGTTAATAAGACATTTTTAAGAAGGAATCCCAAACACACACGGATGAAAACATATGATTCTGTTATAAATTTTTTTTATTTTTGGGGTTCCTTCTCTAAAAGTACTTATTAACTTATATAAGTCATAAGAGAGGAGTTACAAATACTAACTTATCAAAAACAACTTCTCAACACACAAAAATAACTTAAATAAGCTAACCCAAACACTATAAACACAACTTATTAAATTTTATAAGTCAATAAGATATAAGTTGCTCCAAAATAACCTAACCCATGTGCGATTACGCAAAAAGAGATATTTTACGAATATATATATATATATATATATATATATATATGAAACGGTATACAGAAGAGATCTATTGCACATTATGAATTAGGAATAATATTCTCATGACATAAGATTACATTTTAACACATTGTGTATTAATACTAACAGTTAATATTAAATGTTAAATATCACAGGTATACAAAAATGATTACGTCCTGCCTGTCTCTATTACAAGACCCTAAATCATTGAAACTGGTATGCTGTAATGCCTTCAATAAGTAAGTGTAAACTTCATTACGTAAACTGAAATTAGTAAATGTAACTACAGGCATTACCAATTGAGTTTGTAAAGCTTGTGGGAGGATATTACTGGAACCGGACAAAGGTAACGATAAATCATGAAAGTGGAATAAGTTGTACAGCATGGCTGAGAAATGTAAGAGGTGAAAGTGTTGTCACTGACAGATGGATAAGTATTGTAAAAGGTCTTAAATTGACAAAGAACACCTTATTGGTTTTGAGGATAATCAAAGAAAAATGTCTACAAATACATTGTTTCATACAAAACGTTTGTAATGAATCGTTCTTGACAGTCAACCGTTACGGAGATTTAAAGATCATAGTAAGTATAGTTATATGTTAGTAGGAATTTGTTTTTTGTTATACTTGTCAGCAAATGGAATAAATGAATATATGTTTATAAAATATTACACAACTTTTCAGGTCATTCCAGAAGCTTATGTGAACAAATTTTACTGTTACTGGCCAGTAAAAGATTCTTATAACATATACGCAGCAGGTCAGTGTTGGAAAGTTGAGACCGAAAAAATAAATGCATGCTACGTTTTTGCCAAAGGGTGTCTGGAGATGTTTGAATATATTGACATAGAAGATGGTAATATACTGTTGTTGACGAAAACAGACAGCGAATCGCTTGACTTGACATTTTATCGTAGCGGAGTTGAGGTTGTTTTTAGAAAGAAGGAGACAACTAAAGACAACTCAGTTGTTGAAATACCTAAACACACATACTATGAACACTTCAACTCTGTAAGTAATTTAAAGTAAGTTAAAATGGTTTGCTAGTCAACACGACTTATTTTCAGATGTTATCGTATAACAGATCTTCACTGATCAAGAAGACTCAATCGACCAATTCATTACTGGGGTAATGAGTTTACATATTTTTACAATACAATATATTGATCCTCAGATGTTAATGAATTTTAAAAATCTTGGATGCAGATGGATGATGAGAAACATGAAGTGAATAAGAAAAGTGTTGAAAAAGAAAAGTTGAAGTCTGAAAGAAAGATTTTTGTAAGTGAAGGAAATAACAACCAGACAAAAGAAGTTGTAAGTCTTTGAAACATAATAACGGATAAGTTATTTGTTCATATTATTATACATACTTAGTTGATGATTGTAGTTTAATTTGCTTTAATGTTACTGGCTGTGATAACAGGTTAAAAAGAAAGGTAAACATATTGCATCCGATTCTACATCTGAAGAACCTAAACAACTGATATGCTGTACAACTTATGATCATTCTACCGTGTTAGCAACTGGACGACAAACACGAGATTGTTTAGTAAGTTAAGCATAAGTTAAGAAAATATTCCAATAAATATTTTATATATATATATATATATATATTGAAAGGAAATGCATGTTTGAAATGATAAGGTTAACAAAAACGGGAAAAGAAGTCAGATGGCGTTGAAGGTAAGCAATGAAGACGAAAAACGTGTTGCACATCAAAATTATGATCAAGAAAGTGGTGCGTATCAATTCAACAGGAAAGCCAATTATCGAATGGTATGTCATTTCTGTTATTTAATGAGAACAATTTACAACACCATTCATGAGGCTATTTATACGTATAGAATTACCAGTTAAACACATAACAATTGAACTTGGCTTGCAACAAAAACCTTAAAACAGTTGTTTTTTTTTCTAAACAATAAAGTATAACTTCACTTATAACCTTCATAGAATAACTATAATAGATAATAGATACTAAATTATGTTTATTCAAAAATTAACAATTGATATTTGTTGCTGCTGACAATTATATCCAACACGGCTAATATACTTGTTAACTCTAACATCAATGCAGCGATTACCTGTAGAAGTTGTAAACAGAGCAAGGCTAACAAAGAAGGTGCATCAAATGAATGTCAGAAACATGGATGGGAAAACAGTTGTGAAGATAGTTAAGCGACAGAAGGATGGAAATGGATTTAGGTATGCGATTGAAGGGTGGCCAAGTTTCATAAAGGAAAATGATATTAGCGCGGGTGACAATATGCATTTAACTTATGTAAAATCAGGAAACCTCCTCATGTTGACGCATGTGGATGCAGTCAGCCAAGCTTAGCAGTTAACGTTATCTGCTAATGATGCAGATGTCTGCGTATATATACTAATGCCTTTTGTCGTCATCGTTTGATGGTTTTTGGTGGGACATGTTGGAACAGCTTATTGTGTTTTTTTGGTTGGTTGGTAGCCTAACCTTGATGACAATTATTACTATATTAGGGCATGGATGACATATTTTGTTTAGAATTATAATTTGTAAACAGTAGTCGAAGTTCATATTTAGTTATAAATTTAGTTGTGATTTCCTGTATACAACATTAGAAGTCTTATTGGTAATATTTCCATCATCCAAATGCACTGCATATTTTAATATCATAATGACTTCTTATACAACTATCTAGAACATCAATAAGTGACTCCATAAAAAAAGTGTCTCCATATTTAAGATAATAATGACTTTTTTGTGCAATTGCAATTAGAAACTACAACTATTCTTGTATTGTCATACATCGAATTGTCAAACATAGTAAATTAAAATCTTACATCTAATTGGCACAATTTAAAATGAATTAGTTATTTGTAAATTGATAAACGTAGAAATTAATAACACCATTAGATGAACTTAGATAAGATATATGAAAGTTAGATGCTTTCAAAGTGTTGAAAGAACTACCGATGACAAACAAACGTTGATTATATTTACTGGCATAAAATATTACACACCAAACATATTATAAACATAATAGAACAATTAAAATAACACATTAATTTCGAATATTGATTCTCCATATACAAAAAAATACCAACCACAAAAACAACCACAAACATAATACTATGTATATAACACAATGATAACAACAAACAACTAAATACAAAACTATAACTAAACATGTGGTGAAACTACAGTTTCAATATAGCTTGCACCTACAATGCCTTGTGTAAAGATGATAGGAAAATAACCATGCATCTTCTTTGCCCTTACGTTTATCTGAGCAACATCACCCCATTCGTGTACTATAATTAATTTGTTATTACCATCAATGTAGTGCACAGATGACCCTATCATCAACGACATAAACACACGGGGTACAAAAGACACCACTTTCGACCAAGTATTATTTTGTAGACGCCACAATTGAACATCTACACTACACATTCCAATACTAACCAACATATGAAGTTCATCTCGTATAGTCACCAACTGACCTATAGATTCCACACTCAATGTATCTGGGTAACCTACATTTTCTATTACCTTCGAATCAACATCCAAACGAAGAACCGCTGTGTTACCCATACACCATAATTTGGTCAGTACAAAATACAAACTTTTCCTACAAAACGTCCCAATAGACCAACTATAAACAGCAATATCATATGGACTATCAATTAAGAACCTTGGAGTTGACCATGAACCTTCACTAAACGAATAAATATTAACAGTCAACTCGAAATGAGTGCTTTTAATGTGCACAATTTTGTAATCACCAGCAGAGTCAACACAAAACCCAAGACTATCATCATCCATATTGTAAAATCCCTGATAATTAGAATTTCTCAGCATCTTAAACACACGAGTTAGTGGATTCCAAACAACCAAATCACCAGTATTACATAAGCAAACACATACCATGCCATCCAAACTTGCTAAAAAGATCACATTACATGGATGACAATCGAAGGGAATGTGAATATTATTGCCTAAAACACATCTAGGAGATGCAACATATAACTGTCCATGGGAGAACACGGGCATTACTAAGTAAACACAAACATTATTAAAAGTTTGGCCTTGACTTTTGTTAATAGTCATAGCAAAACAAACTTTTATAGGAAAATGTCGTCGCTTAAATTCAAAAGGCCAAGACGAATTACTTGGAGTCATATCAATTCTACCAATGAATACTTTCTCTCCAACATGTGGGCCTGTAATAATCGTACATTCAAGAACAAGACGACTTATTTGACTTACAACCAACTGCGTCCCATTACACAAGCCACGTTACATGTTTAGGTTACGCAACAAAATAACAGGTGCACCAACCTTGAGATGTAGTACATGATTCGGAAGTCCAGAAAATTTCAAACTGTTAAGAAACTCAGGAGCATACATAGCACGCAATTCTTCAACATTTTGTGTACTCGCACATATCTCATCAGCACTAAACAATGTATACATTTCACCTGGTATCTTCTCAAGAACATGTTGGTTAATCGTATCAACTTCATCATTAGTCGGACAAAGAATGCAACGATCCTTCAAGTAATCGACATCATTAAATCTGTTCATAACATTAGGGAACGTATTTAACACAACAGACTCAAGATGTTTATCAGTTATAGAAATTAACATATCTCTTGGTATACGAATCCATGTAGCATCATCTAATCCATCCACAGAAACTGAAGGAAGACAACCAGTCCCCATGTCTAAAAGCCATTTACTAAATTCCTGCATTTGAATAAGATCCCTACCAAAAATACTTGGATCACGTAAACGCATGTTAGTTGTCAAAGAAAACACTTTACATGACCTCCATATATTCGGCGACTTGTTAATCGCTGAAGCAACAATTTCACTTCGTGAACTAAACTGAACAACAGGAAGTATCTGCCGAAAGTCACCACCAAATGCGGCAACCTTTCCACCAAATACTTTATGCTCAGCACCAGCCATGCTGTCTAGACACACATCCCTCAATGTTCGATCAACAGCTTCAAATACATGGCGATGTTGTAGAGGTGCTTCATCCCAAATAATAAGTGAAGCATAATTGATTAACTTAGCCAAATCTGAACCAACATCAATGGCACAACAAGAGTCCTTATCAACTTCAATAGGGATGCGAAACAGAGAATGTGCTGTACGCCCACCAGGTAGTAATAAGGAAGCAATACCAGATGACGCAACAGTCAAAACTATCTCATTATTTGATCGAATACGAGTTATAAGGGTCGTCCATAAGAACGTTTTCCCAGTTCCTCCACTACCTAACGCAAAAAATACGCCTCCTTTTCTAGCCAGAATAGTAGAATATATACTATCAAACACTTCCTTTTGTTGACTATTCAACCCAGCGTATTGCTTAATAAAACGTGTCCTTTCCTCATTAGCATCATACATTCTCTCAAATTGAACCAACCTGTTGATAAATCTATCCTCCGAAGTATGGTCAATCTGCGGTAAGGTTGGAAAGGAAGTCAACGACCGGCCACTCTGAATCAACACTTGTTCAATCTCTTTCATAGTATAATTCAATATTTCAGCATCTGAGAAATTCAATGAATTTTTTTTCAAAATCGTTCGATATTTATGAAGAATGTCCTCTGATAGGTATTCATAACAATCAAAAAATAATTGCCGAGGATCACTAACAGTACAAAATAACAAAATTGTAACAAACAATTCACGAAGGCGATCCCCAAATTGCCAATGATAAGCCTGGCGTACAGCATCAACCCATTCAACATCATCACCCAAAAGACTTAATGCTTTACAAGCGGACATATACGTTGGATATTCCACCCCGTCAACAGTTCGAAACTCTTTAAAACTTCTCGGACCACGCACAACATTTAATAGCATTCTAAGATAATACTTTTCACCCATCGTAGGACTTACATAATATATACGTCCAATAGTTTGAAATGAACCTTTACGGGGCTCCCACACTCTTTCCTTCTCATGCCATGTAAACAAAGTTGGGTATTCGGCATACGTCAATTTCCGGCCAAACTCATACCTTTCATTTGCAGCCATCCATTCAGTAAACTTTGACATTGCAGCTGTTATTCGTTGTAAAACATCAGAAATTTGTTCATGATCCTTAAAATATACTCTATTACACCCTTCTTCATGAAATGGGAGTCTTTCAACAGCCACTGAACGATAATGCATGTCAAACTCAAATATCTTCCAACACGCCTCTGATGCTGAAATATACCTACAGTTCATGTACTGCTCAATCTCATTTTCATGATTTAAAAGTGATGTAAATGTTGTTCTCCCGCCTTGACCTTCCAATACTGCGGTAGCACGATCTTGACCTTTGTTAATATAGCTGAAAAGATATTTAACCAACATTCCTTGGTTACACCATTCAACATTGATATGGCAACCATACTTTATAAGCAACGCACGATTATAAGGAACAACATATCTATTATCTAGCATAATATCTTGCTGACCAACACGAACTTTACGTGAGTTATTACGTCGTCGATACGACGGCCACCCATCATTTCTAATAAAAGTTTCGTCACAATAACTCTTCGGAAATCCTTTAGTACATTTGCCATCATTCATACAAGGACTCGAAGGTCTAAGGTTACCACATGGACCATGCATCATATGAGTACCAACATTTAAAAAACCGATTGGGTCACCCGATTCAGAAGGCAGCTCAGCAGATATAAATCTATCAATTTCATCCGATGAAGAAATTTTATCAGCTTGACTAAGAAACACAAGAATGTGGCAATGTGGCAGACCACCTTTTTGAAACTCTATTGTGTAAAGAACTGCAAAGACAAAAAAAAACACAATGTTTTAACACACATCATAATAACACATTAATCACATGTTAACATACAACCATTGAGAATAAAATTCATTTAACTTACCCGCTTTAGGAACACCAAAATGATGCTTTTTCCTTATGTCTTTCATGAGCTCATCAAGTTTGATCTTAAATACCCGTGCAACAATATCAGGTCTTTCAGATACTAAGTGACCCACTGTGTTTTCCTGCAAATGCCGTTGAATTTCATGCCATTTTGGGTTACACGTCATGGTAATAAAAAGATCCGGAATACCAGCCCGGTGAAGGACGCTGGCAACACAACACGTCGACCTATAGAATCACAGTTTGTCTCACCTTCTAATATACGATCATGCAACCCATTATACAACTCCGAACGAATTGTTGTCTGATGAGTCTTGTACCATTGTAAGTCATGTTCAAGCACTTGCGTATATGCATCAACAACAAATGTAAGAAATAACCGGCCAGAACTATGCAATGTTCTACCTTCTTCCATTCTAACCATCAACCGAAAACAATAGTATTCTCTCAGTGAAACATTTTTTCTTTTACTTTCAGCACTAATATTACTTAGAGGAATGCCCACATTAAAACCATCTTCTCCATACGGGAAAAGTAATGGATATTGCAACGACATGTAACTGGGATGAAGTTCAGAAATACGTTTACCATTTGTACGACCACGGTCTTCAACAATAATATCACGGAAATCTGTAGGATTACCATCACCCGGAATCAATGCAGCAACTTCATTGACCGTAGGCAAATTAAACTGTCTCGCATCCCTTCTTCGTATACCAAGCAGTCTAAGTCTAACAGGCTGCTGCGAAAAGTGAGTAAATCTTTCTTTGGCCATCCTAAAGCTCTGAACTAATGGATTGTGCCGATTAAGCATTTTAATTAAATCATTAACTAAACTTCGAATACATGCATCATCATTCCCAGACTGGATACACTTCTCCACTGCTTTTAATCGATTGCCAACCTCATTTTCTGTGTCATAAATATATAGTTGTGTAAATCTTGGCCGTCCATCAATATGCTGAGGTAACAAAGTACCAATCCTATGATGATTATGTCCATTCAACACATATGTATAGGGACCACCTCCATCATTAACATCCGAACAGACTTTACCGCCAGTAGAAGTAAACGAAAACATTGATATTCTCTTTAAACACCTTAGATCACGGTTCACCATTCAGCTGTAAAAGTCGTCGCTATGGTTGCGGAGCATGCCGAAGTAAAGGTAAAACAACCATGCCTTTACCACAACAAATAGAGAAAGTTGGATTAGACGGGGCAAGATATTTAGTACTTCTCTCACCATACCACAAGATCGCTTTGCAATAAGAACATACATATTCTGTAATTCCACAATCCCAATATGATACATCTCCTATACAAAATAAAACAATCATATAAGAGAAAGTTATATTTATCATTTTAATGAGGCATTCAAACAACTAACAGTCATCAATGAACAATCCATACTTGATGAGTTTTCATCTTGGTAAACACCAGCACAAGATGAGCTCCGGTTGTGCATAGAAGGCGATGATGCTAAAACAAACTCCGAAGTTAAAGAATGTGATACAAAAGGTGCATCACTATTCATTGAATTAGTTCCATGGAATTGATTTGAATTTGGGCCAACTGCAATACACGTAGATACAATCAGATGTGTCCTAAAAACATGAACACGTTTACATTACTTGGCATAAAAAAATTAACAATACGTACCATAACAACGTCGTTGAACTGGCATATTTTCAATGTTTGAACCAGCAGGGCGATCTCGTAATCGAGGACGACCACGACGTCTAATATTACGGGATGTTTCATCAGATCGAAATGTCGACATAGATGAAGATGACAGTGTTGATAATATTTCAGAATCACTTGCAATACCATGGTTAATATTAACACTATCCATACCACCAAGATCTGTATACAAACAACATTCATTTGATACCGCTTGATGAATAATGTCAATGTTTTATTCTCCATCTTCTTCCCCTTCATATCTAGTCCTTAAATACCTCAACTACTCATAGTGATAGCTATTACATTCTGGAAGCTCTACACAATACTTACCAATCCATACGTACATAATATCATGGAATATACCAAACAACCAATGCGCACCAGCCTTACACACTATATGCAAGCTCTGACATTTGTTAGAAGAATCAGCAGATAAACCAACAACATCTGAAAATATTTTGTAATAAACTTCCTTTTATCACTTCATAAACTTCTTTTGCGTATAATGCACTCCAAAATACCATCTCACAACCCATCATTACATAAGCACAAAACACCGTATCCATACTTGATATCACTCCAAGAAAATAGACGACTATTATATAGAAACACCATCGGATCTATATACATACTTAAAACATAACACTGTTTCATGCAGGTAAAGCAAACATCTCGATCACAAATACGCCATTGTCAAGCTATACCCTAATCTATTATTTATACTACATAATTTAAATTAACAAAACACAATAGCAACAAACATAGCTATAAGAAGACATGCAACCAACTATTAAATACAAGTAACAACAAAAGAAAGCAATGAAATTAAAGATGAATATGAAACACCTATACACACTATGAAAAACAAAATCCCACATACATTGCTAAATAGATAGTAGCTCTTTTGATACTTCGTTTCCAACTACAACTTTTCAAAACCTATTGATAAGGGAAACTAAAGAACTGTAGTAAAAGATATTAAGACAACAGTTGGGTTATTAAAAACAGTTATCAAAGTTCAAATAATAACGGGGCAACATAGTGGGTAGTTTTTGAACATGCACCATAATTGTAGGAATTATAATTGTCTTTAATTAGATAATATTATATATTTTATACAAAAACAAAGTAAACACGAAACTACCACAAATGAATGCATAACTTAAAATGCTAATTATAATTACAAACATTAGGTGTGTTAACCTAATTTAAGTTTTTTTAAACAAAACGTGTTTTTATAGAAATGTAATAATATATACTAATATTGCCCTATACCATTAATGTTGTTGATTACATTGTGTTTTATTATGGAAAAGATTGTGCTTATACGAAATCACTATGTTTAGGAATAGTACGTTACCCTATTGCAATAGTCCTTATATACTATTTGTAGTTGTATGTATATTTTATACAATATTAAGCTCTAATAAAGGCATTGTGTTTTTTTATTAAACCTTACTTTTTCTACTGAATTCTGATTATCAATGTAAGCTTGTTTAAGTGGAAAAAAAAGCACAAACACAACCCAAACTATATAAATCAAACACACTTTTCTGTAAAGATGGCCTAACTTTAATTGTAAGAAATACAATAACTGAAACAAAAGCCGCTTTTATACAAACTAAAATACTATCCTACAAAAAAAAGAAAAAAAAAACAGAAATAAGAGACATAGAAAAATAAAAAACAAACATGAGTACTAAAATCACTCTAGATAATTAATCTTAACTTTCATGCAACACTTCACACTTTCAAGAGTGGACACAATACGATCCAAATGATTAATTGCCTTCCTAATCACATCGATAGAAGCACGAACACCAATCTCATGAACATCGCAAGCAGGTAATTCCAACAAGTCACCTACTATTTTACGCATATCTTCTATAAAGTTAGCCACATGTTTGAAACCGAACTTCAAAACAGTCATATACAAGACGTCCCTCTGTTACTGCCAAACTACCTCATCGACCATCTTTTATTTAAAAGTTAAAACGACGGAAGCCAGATATAATTATACAAACGAATGATATAATCAGAGGTTAAAGAATTCAAATATTCCTTTACGATTATATTTATATATACATACATATAATCATATATATATGCACCGCTAACAAACTTGAGCATAAAACATGGATACCCTGCTAACTGAAAATACGTGGAAGATTCATAAATTATGTCACCACACCATTTATTTCGTCAAAAAAGATGACAACTAACCAACCAAGTTTTGTTTTTCTTTTTCTTTTTTTTAATAAATTGAATAAATGAGACACTACATGAGCTATAATCAATAGTTTAAAATAACACATCAAAATTTTAAGCTATGTTCAAATGACGTATAGTGATAAAAATATTTATATCTGCATACATTTTAATGTAATAGTTAAGTTAATCTCATCTTGACTCAAGTCACTGGATGCCTGTCATATAACTGTTGCAAAAAACACAATTAACATTATCCATAAGACAATTCAAGATGTTGTTTTGTCTTTTATTAATCAACTAAATAACCGAAATATTATTTTTAGAATATTTTAAATGTAGTATCATTTTTATGTATTATATGTGTTTTCAAAAACAATGACATGAATTCTAAATTCAGATTGACTTTTTTTCAATAACATGGAACCAAAAATAAAAAAACTTTGCAAGACTTCCGGTGACAAACACAAAAATGGACCCATGTTGTTTGAAATGTTTCAATGAATTTAATAAAATATGATAAATTTTAAGCTTGGGTTACAATTGTATAATTAATCATAACTTTGAGTTTATGTTTCTAATTTGAACTTATAATAAAATACGATAAACTTTAAGCTTGGGTTACAATTGGATAATTAATCATAACTTTGAGTTTATGTTTCTAATTTGAACTTAAAAAACTTTTGGTTATTTAAAAATTGAATATGAAATCACTATAACTTTTAGGATTTTCAATTAATGTTGTTAGTGATACGATCATTTTGGATGTAGCTTTCTTAATGGTTTAACTTGCAAACCACAATAGAGTTGACTTGATCATTTAACAATCTGTATATATAATGCCAAATCAAAAACACAAAAGCTGTATACAATTTGTTACACTACCCGAACCAGAAACTACATTAAACATCATTCATATATTAAATAATACTACATTAAACATCATCCATATATCAAATAATAAAACATAATATCGAACATTAGAAGATCCTTACACAATAAACCACTATATTAACATTAAATTACTAAAATACTAAAGACATTAACATAAACTATAAACAAACATGATACATCAAAACATAAAGAAGAACAGAAGCTTGATACCTTTAGTAATTTGGAGACACAAGGCTCTCAAAATAGACAGACCCTTGTAAGGCAGTCATGTACTTCCAAGGAAAGTAGTACCCAACTGGCATAGTTTTCATATCTAACATATAAATATCCCCACAAGTAGTCATCAACAACATTTCATCAGTAGACTCTACATACTCTACAAACCCGAGGAAACTCGATGGAACAACACCAATACAAGGCAGAACCCATAAGTTAATCCATTCTTCATATCCCAACTTACACAAACCAACTAAATACATATCATATTTATAACGCATAAAAATGTGAAGTTGCCCAGCAATACTGACCAAAGATCCATCAAAACCTCCTCCATAAAAATCACATGGTAATGGAACACTTGAAAATTGCTCTAGGTTAACATCAAAACGTAAAATTGACTGCACACAATCACCAGAACATGAATCAACAATGAAATATACACCATCTCCACACAATGTACCTAATGACCATTTTCCACCATGCTTAACAGACAGAATGTCCGTAATTTTCCTCCAGGAATGTAGTCGGGTAGAATAAATATAAACTGCCTCTGTGCCACGTCTTCTTATAACATGTAAAACCTTGTACTCATTTGCAGAATCCACATAGAAAGCAGCAGAATCAGAATCTTTTTTGAAGAAACCATGTGATTCACATGATGACAAAGTTGTACTTGCCTGTGTAAGAGGATTCCAAATTAAAATTTGAGAAGTCTCTTCCAGGCACACACATAACATTCCATCCAAACTCCCTAATATCATCAATTCATCTGGTCGGGTTTTGAATGGTTTAACAGACATCATTTTAGGACCACAAAAGCCCGTGCATGCATAAAACAATTTTTCAAGAGAACCACAACGATCTAATTTCGTAAGCACCCACTTGGTAGCTGACGGTGACGTACTACGACAATGAATTAATGGAAACTCTGGTGTGGACAGGATAGACAACCATTTTTTGCACACCAACTTGCAACGACCTATATCTCTTACAGAAATTTTTGTAAAAATAGCATACATTAATATCTCTACAAGCAACTCCGACATAACAAATATTGATTAACTGCTCAGATTAGATCAACACATGTTAGTTAGTCCAATTCACTTTAACATCAAAGTGTAAATCATAGTTATGAAGAATAGAAGACAAAGTAACAAATTTTAGAAAAGATACTTACAAACAACAACTTTTATTTGCTCAAAGATCTGGAACAATTCTGACTGAAATGTTACCCTATAATCATATAAATAGGAAGATGTGAGAGAGAAACGTCAACCCATAAAAGACTGGAGATAATGGGAGAGAAATGCTTAATAACTAATCACGTAATAAAAGGATTAGTAACCACTAACATAGCAGTTGATTTTTTTTGAACGGCAAAACTTCTATATAAATATATAGAAAAGGCAACATAGCAGATAATATCTCCAACTTTCTAATACACTTTATCCGGTAAAATAACACAAAACAAAATTTATATCATGTCATATAAAAACGCAATATTATATGTAACCACACAAACAACTCAAAATATCAGGTATTAGTCATACTGCTTTTACATACAACACTATCAAACTTACAAAAACCCATACATTCCACTAAGTTAACTGCAAATACATACCATAAACAATACATAACACTTTTGAATAATGGTGAGAGTGGGAACAAAGATGTTTAGTTAATGGCATAGATGTTAGAGATATTTAGACAAGTTAATGAATCAATGGAGTTGAAGCGTCGATTTTTACTTTCCTTATAAGTAGTTTTGTTAAGTTTAGTGATAGTTGTTGTTATGGTAAAGTGGTTTGTATTCAATTATTAAGAGTTATTGGTGGTATTTTTATTTTAATGGAATGTTTTGTTTTGTTTTGTTTTGTTTCTTGAAAGTTAGTCTAGATGAATTGTGTTTTTTATTATGGTCGTTTTTTATTGTGGTTATTTAATCATATATTATTTCAAACATTTAATATCTTCAGTTTAATTTCTTCGAGCGACCATCCGGAGAATTGTAATTGATTTGGTTTATTTTGATGTTAAATTGTGCCTGAATATAGAGTTGCACTTGCACACATGAAAAAAACACTATCTCAAACAGCTGCTCTGTGAAAAGCTGTCCACTGCCATAACCACTGTTTTGTTCAAACATCTGCTCTGTGAAAAGTTGTCCACTGCTGAAAGTCAACCCCTGTTCTCTCATTTCCTTGGATATCACTGTTGTTCAAAATCAGTGTTTTCATCCACTGATATGCTATCCACTGATAGATAAAGTCACCCACTGTTTTCATTATAACCGTTGCAACCACTGATATTGTTGAATCATGTTTGTTCATTTGAATAATTATGCTTTGTTTTTCAGTTTGCTGGGTTGGACAGTGTTGCTCTAATGAGAATGTACATTTAGAAGCAAGTTTATGATGAAGTTTTTGTTATTATTTATGATATTGTGTGTTACTTAAAATCATTGTGTCATTTACAGCTATTGTGTTTTTTGTGATGGTTTTTTTTTTTTTTTTTTTTGAAATATACTATGACAACAGTGGTTGACAGTTGTTTTTTTTTTCTTTTCCAGGTGGTGGCAGATTTTAACATAGTACACCAAGAATAACTAAACCCTAGGCTTACTTTCAACATCCTGTTCCCCTTACCCATTTTTTTTACTTGTTCTTCAAGAATCCTGTTCTTATTTCCCATTGTGATTGCATTATCTTCATGCCTGTTAATGGTGTCCAATATCCCTGGAATCCAAGCAACAAATGAGATATATTATTTTTTTTACCAAGGGGTGGCTCAGCCCAACTATTTATTGTTTATTTTGATACTGGTATGGTTTATCAAGGGGTAAAATGAGATATATTATTCAACAAAAATGATTTCAGTCATTAAAGTTAAAACAATTAATGATTTCTAGGATTCCATTTCTAAAGTTGAACAACTTTAATAAATTTCAGTCATTAAAGATAAACAACTACTATTGAGTGAAATGTCCTTTATACCCTTAACCCTTAATGATAAACACATATAATCCCTAACACCGATCACACTTCTCAATAAGATCAGAAAATCTAATAATTCCCTAACACCGATCACACTTCTCAATAACATCTGAAAATCTCTTCTCCCAACTCCCAATACCGATCATCATCTTCATCTTCATTGAATCTCCACAGATCATTATCTTCATCTTCATCTTCATCATCTTCATCTTCATTGAATCTCCACACCAACCATTTGTTGTTATAACAATCCAAGGTAAAATCACATACCTAAAACATGATCGACACTATGGTTTACCCTCTGTTCTTGTTAGATGCTTGTATAACCCTCTGTAACTTGATGTTTAATGATGTTTGATGTTATCTCATTTTCACCACTCATGTTTTTACACTTCTTATTTGTATATGTTTTTGATATGCTAGAATGTAACAAGTTTTGTGTGAAAATATTGTTTGATTCTTGTGGGTTTTTGTCTCGGGAATCAAAACAGAGGTTTAGGTTTTGGTTATTATAAAGGTTTATTTCAGGTTTTGTGTGAAAATATTGTTTGATTCTTGATGGTTTTTGTCTCGCGTATCAAAATAAAGGTTTTGTTTGATTCTTGTGGGTTTTTGTCTCGGGTATCAACACAGAGGTTTGGGTTTTGGTTATTATGAAGGTTTGTTTGTGATGGTTTTGCTTTTCTCTGTTTATTAAGACTGGGTTTTTGGTTTTTGGCGTTAATCTAAGATTGTTTTTGTTTTATAGTTTGTTTGAAATGTTTAAAATATACAATCGATTAAAACAGGGCTTGGTTTCTTAAGTCTTTGATGTTCATGTTGAAATCTGGATTTCTTAAGTCTCTGCTGTTCATGTTGAAATCTGGGTATGGTTGTTGTTTTGTTTCTCATATAAAGTTGGTTAAAGACTCTGTGTTTTGGGTTCCTCATATTGGTCATTTGAATGTGTTTTCTTGATATGAGACCAACTGTGTTTTGCGTTCCTTATATTGGGTTCATCATATATGTATACATATATGCATTATGAAAGTACTGTATCAGCCGTCTTACTATGGATGTTTTTATTGTAGAGAATGGCTGCGGATGTAAAGATACGCAAAACACCACCTACGAAAGCGAGAATACTTGACAACCTCCTAGAAGATGGTGCGGTGCACATAAGGAAGTGATTGATCAGAACGATCAATTGCATATGAATGGTGGCAGATATGTAATTAGCGAGCTCTGGAATTTCAAGGAAATCGAAGAGCTTCACTAAAGGGGGTTATCAACTACATTCCGAAGTGCACCAGTCAGTAAAGATCCACAATTTCTTTCTTGGTATGACGTTTTGTCTCTGTATTGTATGATACGGTCTTTTGTTATCGAGTCTGTAAGTTCCATCAAGTCTACCAAGTTGGATATCCTTCTATCTTTCTTGGTATGACGTTTTGTCTCTGTATTGTATGTTTAACATAATCCAAGTGTGCATTTATGTTGTGTTTAATTGTAATCATGCTTAACTGTTTAACTTAGTGATATGTTATGTCCATGTATGATGCTTAACTGTTTAACTTAGGGCTTAATACAGAATTTTGGGGTTTTTACAATTTACTATTTTTGGATAATTGAATAAACAATATTTTAAGACAAATTCTGAACATTTAATAAACATTACATTAATAATTCTCCCCCACAGAACAAAAAAGGCACTGAAGGGAAAGAAATCCAAAAAGACGGTCTTACCCCTGGCTTAACCAGTCAAACAGACTGAATTGTGACGGAGGGACTCAAAGTGTAATGAATTTATAAGCTCAGGTGCTCAAAAAACCAAAAAATGAATTTAGGCACTCAGGTTGATGTTTCACACATACCACAAGGACGGAAATTGCATTTTTCTCTTAATATAAAGTATTGAAAACATATATAAGTTAAAAACTGGAAAAGGCCCCACATTTAGAGTTCATTTTAGCCCTCCAATAATAAAAAACACAAAAAAAAAAACAAAAACACAATAAATAAAAACCAATAAATAAATAAAACACAATAAAATAAAATAAAACACAATAATAACTACTCCTTAACATTAGGGGTTATACCTGCTAAAATTTATTCAAATAATTAACTGCCAAGTTTACACATCACATATTATCATACTACTTATGTAATTACAAGAAATCAACAATTTTTAATACACAACATACAACTTACTCTAAGAAGTTGATAACCATATATATAACAAAGAACATAAGCAACTAAAATACCATACAAAAATAAAATATCTTGTAACATTACCAAAGTATATTACAATACAAATGAAAACATAACAAACATACAAAAATAAAACAAAGTAAATTACCTAACATCGTAGATTTAAACATTTGGAGACATAAGGCTCTCAGAGTACACTGCTCCTTTTAATGCATAAAAGTTGATAACAGGATAGAAATTATCAACTTTCCTCACCTCCAAATCAAACTCATACACATCCCCATAATCAGTCATCAACAACCACTTCTTACTTGAACCAATGTACCTCACAAAGCATTTTATAGGCAATTGAATACAATCAATATCAGGTACAGACAAAATCCTTATCCATTCTTCACCTTTCAACTTCCACAAATCAACAGAAACATCAAATGCACCATGAAGAACAAAAAAATGAAGTTCATCAGAAACATTAACCAAAGACCCTCTAAAATTTACTTCATACTCATCAAAGGGAAAGGAAACTTTAGTACAACACAACAACAACAACCATACCCAGTATAATCCCACCTATAGCGAGCTATTGGTAGGGTCTGGGGAGGGTAGGATGTAGGCAAGCCTTACCTCTATCCCAGGGGATAGAGAGGCTGCTTCCAGTGAGACCCCCGGCTCCACAAAACCATACCCAAGACATAAGCTTCTGGCAAAACATATATAAGCACACAACTACTAACAAATGTGGAAAAGAAAAATAATAAAAATAAACACATAAATAAATAAGTAGTTGTTAGTAAAACTACGACGCCGGGAATAAGTGACAACTTATAAAAAGCTATATCACACCTCATAGAAAACAAAAAAAAAAATTTAACTCATAAGACAAGGACCTAAACCAAAAACCAAGTCAAACTCCTAAAAGTCCTTAACCTTAATCCTATGTCTCCACGAAGTTCTATCCTCGACCATGTCCTCGAAGAGGTGCAAATCTAGCAAATCTTTCCTAATCCGCTCATCCCAAGTCATTTTCGGCCCACCTCTACTCCTCCTTCCATCTACAGTGATTGTTTCCACTATTCTAATCGGGTCTGTCATCTGCCTTCTCCTGACATGCCCAAACCATCTCAATCTTCTCTCCCTTATTTTGTCTGAAATACAAGCAACTCCTAATCTTACCCTAAAAACCTCATTTCTTATCTTGTCCAACCTAGTATGCCCACACATCCATCTTAGCATCCTCATCTCTGCCACCTCTAGCTTTCGTGCATGGAAAGGAAACTTTAGTAAATGTCTCTAAATTCACATCAAAGCGAACAATTAACGCCACATCATAATCCCAACACGAACCTACAGTGAAGTATAATCCATCACAATACAAAGTCCCACATGACCATTGAACGGTCTGATCATCTAAAATAAAGTCTTTAACAAACTTTATTTGCCTCCAACATTGGCTTTCCATGGAGTAAATGTAAACTGACTGATTGTTACGCCTAAATACAACATGTAAAAGTTTGTGATCCTTCAAGTAATCCACATAAAAGCCAACAGCATCATAATTTACTTTGAAAAACCCATATTTCTTAGGAATGGACAAGTTCCTATAGGCATTGGTGAGAGGATTCCATATTAACAACTGACAAGTGTTACTTAGACAGACACATAGAATTCCATGCAAACTACCTAAGATCATCATATATTCTGCACGAGTTTTGAAAGGCACTTTCACAATTTCAGTTAAAGAAATATTGGCTAAACCATAACTAAGTGGACGATGTATGTCTCCTGTTATTAAAACAAATTGCATCTTGGTTAACGATGGCATCTTACGACAATGAAGCCTAGCAAAGAATACCATTGACAGGAAAGAGCACCATTCTTTACACACCAACTTATAATGGCCTACGTCTCTTGCAGTAAGATTTGGCAATATCTCAAACATAAATAAGTCAATCGGAATCTCCGGCATGGTAACACTTTCCTACAATATACATTTAAATTTAAATACGATAAATTAACATTTATGAACATAAACATGTGAAATTACTAAACAACATAACAATACATGAAAAAAAGGAAAAACCCCAATTTAAAAAAAGTAAAACTCGATTGAGAACTCGCTAACAATTGCAAAGGAAAAGCACGAAAAGACAATGCTTACACACCTTAAAACAGCAACTGGAATATGAAATCAACTATTTTTTCTTTGCTATATTGGGGGATCTTTCTGATAAATCGAATTCAACTATATGGTAAAAAATAGGGTTATTGGATTTTATCACCCTTAACTATTGGCCATTGGCTGCTGCCACCCTCAACCATCACTTTGACTCCCGTCACTCCCAACTTAACACTTAGTGTGTTCTGTCACCAGATCACTAACTTTTGATCCTGTTATTATACTTTTGGGGGTGTTCTAAGATCCCTAAAACCTTCCCAAGATCCCTATGACACCCCAAAATGTGTAGTAACAGGTTCAAAAGTTAGGGATCGGTTAACGACGTGGTGACAGAACACACTAAGTGTTAAGTTTGGGGTGACGGGCGTCAAAGTGACAGTTGGGGGTGGCAGCGGCCAATAGACAATAGTTAGGGGTGATAAAATCTAATAACCCTAAAAAATAAACATACAAATGAATATAACTGAAAAAGTATTTCTTAGATATGGTTACCAAAAAATCACGTAAATATAGGTTAGTGGGAAGTTCCAAATAGAATATAACTGTGCCTTGAATATAGCAGTTGGGATTTTAAAAGATATTTGCTAAGAAGGGACATATTGAACTTCTCAATGTAATCAAGTGCACTCTATAACTTCTGCAGACAAAACACATTATGGCTAGTCATCCTTTTACCAAGGAAATGTGATGTCATTATATGTCATTAATTTAACAATCACACATATTCTTAAATAAAAATATTAATAATTATAAACATACATATATATTGAATATTATATGATATTATTAAACTTACATAAGACACAACAACTAAAACCTAATGATAAAAAGTATAAAAAAAACGCAAGATAAATAAAAATATGTAACGAAAAAAATATAATAAAAGATAAATTTCTATACAAAATAATGTGATATAAAAAACCTAACAAAAAAACACAATAAAAGCAAAGAAATATAACACTATACAAAGGAAACTGCTATTTAATACAAGTCTCCAAATATGAATTAAAAAGAATATTAAACCCTCCCAGTTTCTGAAAAAAAAAAAAAAGCTAATATGTTTTAAACACTATTGTGTTTTTACTCGTTGTGTCTTCAAATAGATGACACAATAAAAAAAGATTTGTACCACTCAAATGCCGACTATAACATACCATTACCACACGCAATCAAATAACTTACATTTTACTAACAACGGTGGACTTATAATACAAAGGGATTGAAAAAAACTGTAAGAAACTATTACAAAGAGACAAGTGACAAGTTTTGATAACAATATAATGTATATCTGTAACATCCCAGGCTAACCACACCATGATACTATCCGCTTTAGCCAAGACGTTCCAACATCTCCTCACTGATTTAAAACGCGTCATGATGTTGAAGGTATCAAGACCCTTACAACGAAGCCTTCATTCCCCTTCACAACCAATGTGGGATGTTACAAATCACACTCCTTACAGGTCCCAACATCCTCGATGGCACACCAGACCAATCCCTAGCACTAATACCATCTGTAACAGCCCAACATAACCACACCATCATAATGTCCACTTTGGCTAGGTCGAAACAAATCAATACCAAATCAATGTTGCTTTAAATAAACAAAACATTTATATATTATTAATTTAAAACAATGTTATGCATCATTGTTTGTACTTTATGCTTATAGGGTGACTTTTTGCAATGGTTGGTTGCACCTATAGTTTAGGATTGCATATATGTATTGTACCTTATGTTTTATGAGTTTAAAAAATGCTTGGTTGTAGGATCATACGACATTATATTTTATTATTATCTTTATTTTTATTATTATTTATTTCATCTTTTATCAGTTTAAGAAATGTTTGGTTGTAGATTCATAGGACATATATGTATTGTACCCTATGTTTTATGAGTTTAAGAAATGTTTGGTTGTAGGTTCATATGACATTATATTTAATTATGATGCTTCGTAGCTTGATTTAAAAAACATGTAATATATATGATTTTGGGTAATGCCAACATTGTTGTGCAAACTTTTACTACACAGATTATGTGGTACTTTATATATTAAATCTGGACAATAAATAGATTGTGCTGGTTTTTTTAAGGCACCAAAGTAATCGATTGAAACATGACGAAACAAATAAGAACAAACATTATGAAAGTTGAAATATAACAAAACGACAAAACAATACATCATTTAAACTAATCACCTCCTCAACGTGTTTAGTTATATATATTTATAACATTCAACACAAAATGGAACCTTAATGGGTGAAGAACAATATATGTCACACGCATAACACACATGACCGGGACAAACAGAAAAACCGCCATCAACATCACAGCCATCAGTGACCTCTACATCACAAACATTATCTACATCTCCAGTTTCGATATCACTACTGACTACACTGACTTGATAATCATCTGCAGACATCAGTTGTTGATCACCCTCGTCACAATGTCCTCCATAACCCGAAACATTATTACCACCAGAAGCATCAAACGCAGAATGAGATTCAACTTGCATATCCCCTACAGTAAGCCGGAACATCTTTGCATGTTTCTTTCCTTTACAATGAGCATAAAGCTGATTTGCACTTGTACAATATATGTCACATAGAGCACAATGAAAATCCACACAACAATACGATAAATCTTGTAACTGTTGGATTAACACTCGAATGAGTAAACAACAAAATTACCAAGTAAAAACACAAAATGATTAATATTTCAAACACTTATACCTTTTTAGTATGCTTCCTTGAAATTACATTATGCCTATATTGTTGTTCATTAAGGCATATGGCATTGCAGACAGGGTAGCCACTGATTTCTTCCGGTTTGGCACCATTTGCCACTAACTTATAAACATCTACGTTCATGTTCTTCAAACAACTACAACGAAAATGTAATAGAACACACCTCTATATAGCTAAATATTTAAACGGTTTTGAACTCAATTGGACAGGTAAGTTATATAAAAACTGTAAACTGGGTAAGGTCACAAAATTTTCAGAAATCATGAAATTAGTGGATCGAGGTTATATATCACTAAATACAACTCTCATAAACCGATGTTTTAATCAAACAAACTGAAATATTCAAAAAATTCAACCTCAAAGAGAGACTTTTCTCTTCTAATGTGTGAATTTGAAACAACTTTGAATATGTATTTATAATAAAGTTTTAATTTAAACTCAATTGGACGGGTAAGATATATTTACTTGAATAAAAAACTGTAAACTGGCTGAGGTCACAAAATTTTCAGAAATCATGAAATTAGTGGATGGAGGTAATACACGACTAAATACATCCCTCATAAACTGATGTTTTATACACAATGAATATGTAAAATCACATTGTTGTTTATCAAATATTTATTTACTCTAACTAAAGCTGTTTAAGTTGAATAACACTATAGCGATGTTTATACATATACCTGAATTACATTAACGCTGTTTAAATTGAATTACACATCAAAAATATTGATTGTATAACGTTATTTAATCCTACTGCTGACATTATCTAATGACTACAACATACAATTCATCACTGACTTTTTAATATATCATAGTCTTTCTAATTAAACATTGAGTTATATTTATTAACCTGATCTTTATTATCCGCTTTAGCCAAGACGTTCCAACATCTCCTCACTGATCTATTCATCAGAATCATAAACCACAACTACACTCGATTCCATCATATAAAAAAAACACAATTCATATAAAAAACATACTGCATATAACTAAATTTTAATCACACAAACTGAAATATCCAAAATACCCATTGGAAAAAACCTAAAAATCATAACAACTGATTTAAATTAATAGAGATATGAGATAAGATTATTTCTTGCTAACTTTCTCCAAATCCTTGAAATTACTTGGAGTTGAAGACTTATAGACGTCAACCAATTTACGTTTGTTGATTTCATTGGTATCACAACTGGTATTAGCATCATCAATCTTAACACTTGAAATGTGACTTTTTTTTTGATAAATTCTTTATCGTTTCCCTGAAACAAAAGACAAAATTAAGAAAATAATAATAGAATTAAATATACTGTAAATATAAATGTATAAATACGAATCATGTATTGAAATAAAAAATACATCAGTAATCTTCATCTTTTCTTTGAGCTCATTAATAATTGACTCATCATCAGTCATGTTTGTGACAAGATACATTTCATCAAAATTAGTCAGATTATAAGTTGTTATCTCAATTTTAAAAGCAAACAACTTTCCAATCAACTTGTCTAAATCAACAGGAAACATTACTTTTTCAACATCCTGTGAATCAGAATATTTTATGATAAAATTAATATAAAAAAAATATTTAAATACATTGAAAAAAAATATAGGAGAAGTAAAGATTATTTATACATACAGATGATGAGTTTTCTTTAAGTAATTGAACAGCCGACTTGAGAACAACTTTTTCAATGATTTCATCAGCCAGAGGATGAAATAATATTAGTGGAACACCATCAGTATTATCTTCCACTTGAACTTTTATTTTGAATCTAGTTAAGTTAAATATAAAAACACATATATACAAATCGATTATTTTATAAAACATACAAATATTAAAATAAATAGAAAAAGCTCATATTACCTTGGAACTGGATATATAACACTTTCATCACAATAACAGTTGAAGCACACATGAAAATAATGTGACTCCAAACCCACGCAGTCTACAAGATTTGTACCCGTCTCCGTTAAACATTTAGGACACTCCACATAGTCTCAACCAAAATTCTTATCTATAGCCTTAATAGTACCACGTATGATAACAAATTGAGCCTGTATAAATTGAAAAATACGAAAATAATTGAGTTCAACAAAAAAAAAATTGTACTTTTTGAATTATAAAAATTTAAACAAACCTTCATGATTTGCCAAAGGTCATACACGTTTTTCAACGGAGACTTTATGATAAATTCATCACTTGACATCTACAAAATGCAATACAAAAGTTTTTTATATACGAATAACACAAAATAAAAATTGGAAGTAATAAAATAACAAAGCACATGAAGATTAAAGAAAAAAAATATAAACTCATACCTTCTCAGATTCAACCTCAAAGACAGACTTTTCTCTTCTAATGTGTAAATTTGAAACAACTTTGAACATGTATTTATAATACAAATTTAATTTAAACTCAATTGGACAGGTAAGTTATATTTACTTGAATAAAAAACTGAAAACTGCCTAAGGTCACAAAATTTTCGGAAATCGTGAAATTAGTGGATGGAGGTTATACATGACTAAATACATCTCTCATAAACCGATGTTTTATACACTAAGAATATGTAAAATCACAACGATGTTTATCAAATATTTAATAATTCTAACTATAGCTGTTTAAATTGAATTACACTATAGCGATGTTTAAACATATACCTGAATTACAATAAACCTGCTTAAATTGAATTACACATCAAAATAATTGATTCTATGACGTTATTTAATCCTACTATTGACATTATCTAATGACTACAACATACAATACCTCACTGACTTTATAATATAACATAGCCTTTCTATTTAAACATTGAGGTATATATATCAACCTGTTCTTTATTATTATCTATTCATCAGAATTAGAAACCACAACTACACTTGATTCCATTATATAAAAAAACACAATTAATATAAAAAACATACTGGATATAACTTAATTTTAATCAACAAAAAGGGATATTAACACAAATTTATACAACAAAAACAGATGTCTGCATACACATCATATTTATACGAAAACTAACCGGCTTGTAGAAACATTATTCCAAACAAAATCAAAAATCTAAAAACACAATATATTTGCACAACTTCTTTTTAACACTATAAATGATAAATAAATCATACCAAAAATATATCAAACACAATTACCTCCTCTTCCTACGAATCTTTTAACTTTGCTTGAACAAAATGATTTCTTTCTATTTCCACTAATATGTTCCTTTGCAGATTCCACGTCAACCTCTTGTCTCTTACTTGCTCTAATAGTATCACCGACTTCATCTTCAGTGTAATTTCTTGAGTTTTCTTACCTAATTAACCAATAGACTTATAGAAATCAAAACACAATGAAAATAGCAGTCAACACCACCATGAGAACAACTTACTTGTAAAACGCAAGTCAATGTTTGGAGTGGACGCCATTGCAAAAGTATTTCCAAATGATTAAGATTGGTACATAAAGCAACAAACACAATCGTAAATTCTATAACTTCAGCCCTAACTTTCAGCTAAAACTGAATGTCATCCTTTATCCTTTTCTTAATTATTTTACAGATAATTTAAAAACACTAATATCAAATTACCTTTTCACCCCCATACTTGTGACACCTGTGTCACTTCAACCATCATACAAATACCAAACCAATGAAATATTGTGTTTCATACTTGGGATTTGTATAAATATGTGTATCGTTTGCACATATCAATTCTTGTTCGATTTCGAGCCTTAAATCGCTTTCTGGAAGGTTATACGCGATCTAATGCGTAAATATAACCAGTTTAATGCAACAAACATTCCGGAATAGTGAAATAGGCTTAACATACCTTAAATAACCTTTACATAACTTAGAAATAAGTTTTGGAAGGTTTGGTGTGGCGAAATCAAGTTTATTCAATCACAGGGACTATTTGCGTCAAACTGCAAAAGTCTGCCGTTTCGTAAGGCAACGTATAGTCCGGAACATAATCATAAGCTAAACATACCATAAATAACCTAAACATAGCTTAGAAATAAGCTTTGAGTGGTTCGGTGTGCGAAAATATGCTTATTTGATCTTATAGGGACTAAAAGTGTCAAAAATGACGTAAGTTTGCATTTTCGCGCATATCTTACGTTCTGACCACATCTGGACATCCAATTTTTTGTACACACTCAAATATTTTTATTTTAGTGATCGGCATGCAAAAATACCACTCGTCGCTTAATTTGGTTCGTTTTCGCGTCCGTTTGAGTTTCGTCGTAATTTAACGAACAACGCGACTGTACGACCAAACGAGCCGACATCCGAGAGTTTTCGGAGCATATTTTGAGTCCTCTAAACTTTATTGACCTTGTAGAGCCTTGAAAATGGCTTAACGGGTGTCAAAAGTGCCTAAAATGGACTCGAACACATGCAGGGGCCAAAACTGTCAAAATGTGAAACTTACTGGTCTGCAGGTCCTTACAGACCGTATGCTCTGGACCTTATGGTCCGTAAAGCATGCCCAGTGACAGAAACTTGATTTTCAGCTGCTGTTTGATAATTCAGGCCCTTGTATGCAATTCCCTTGTTTTGGGCTCCAAGTAAACGACTCCCCAAGTAATACCAGCTGTTCCTAACACTTGTATGGTCAGATTTCATTGCTTGGAGGCCAAATAACCACATGTGATAATCTTGTTCATCCTCCACAACTATAAATAGCCATCAACTCTCATTTGTTCCTTGCTCATTCTCCTATTCTCTCCTCTACATCTGCTTTGGGGAGCTTTCTTATCTGATTTGGGAACTTATTCTTTGTAGAAAAGATAGGAAGGACCCTTAGTGAGCATTCTTTCATTCTTTTATTGCTTACTAGTTTAAAAGGTCAAACCGTGTTTGACTTTCAGTTTGACCAGTCAATGGTCAACGCAAAGTTCGGTTGAACTTTGCGACGTGATTGTAATCACGATGGTTATAATCCTTAGAGATTATGCCTACTGATTACCACGTTAACTAGGTGTAGTGACGAGTCAAAGTTTCGGTCAAAATGTGTTTTAGCACGCATTTTGCAATGGAACTATTTTCGGGTATCAAAACCCATTGTTTTGATACCAAATCAGTTTTCTAAGTAGGTTAAACATGTTTTGACATGTTTTAACTCATCACTATTAGTTTAGTGCTTGTTTAGGGTCGTAAGTTAAGCGGTCTAAACAACCGCTTAGACTTTCGAACCCGACCCGTTTGGTCGATCATTAGGATCCGACCAAGCATGATTTGTGATCATAGTTGCATAGGGAATAACCCCTGAGGTTATACCTTATGATCACATAGGATTGGTTAGCTATTCGTTAATTGGTTTACATGCCCATAGGAAATGACCAAAATGCCCTTTTGTAGCATAAATCCGTAATATGCATATGTGAACATATTTTTGACATCTAATCTGAATTAGTAACATGTTAGGGTATTATTGGGCATGTAAGACTTAACATAGCACATAGTTAACCATCCGAACATAGATTTGCGCAACCGACGCGTTATAGTAGCTTATGCTACCATAATGGGTCGAAACGGGTCAAGGGCACTTAGGTAGACTTCCAAATCAGAATGTTAGCTCTATTAAATCATACCATATGAGTTCAATTACTCATTTGATTTATAGAACATCATTCTATCCTATCTCTCAGTTTAGGAGCCATTTAATAACATAGTTACCTATATTAGGTGCCGTTTGATTCCGTACTTCCTCTAGCTTTGCTTGGTTGTTGTTCAAGACTTCTAAGCACCCTCAAATGAGTACATAGTCCCCTCTTTTACTGTTTTCAATGTTTTGGGGTGAAGCATGTGTATCTATTTGTTAAGTTCACGATTTCAAAGTATAATTGATTATACATATCAGTATCTATCTTTTGACAAACCAAATGATTATTTATGATCTACACACTGATTTTTCAAAGATTATAAAATTAATTGTTGGATAGTACATATTTTGTTCACCAGACCGATTGGTAGTATGATATAGCGCTATAGGATTTGACACCCCATTCATGTTGTCATGGAATGTCTGAAACCAATTTGTTTCTCCATCCAAATAGGGATTTCCTTTGTGGTATCCCTATAGTCTCAAAGGTGTATTTTGGTGCACTAGGTCTGAATGAATTCTTAAATCACATTATTTTGTATATTAAGTTATACTCCCAAAAGTATAGTTTGATATGCTCTCATGTGTGATATTGTACAAAACAACATATATTTTGTTAACTACCAAAACATATTTTAAATATGTTATTTATTCAACCAAAACATAGTTTAATATGTTATTTATTCAACCAAAACATAGTTTAATATGTTATTCATAAATCCAAAGTATACTTTTGATATACTATCAAAAACGATTATTTTGACAACCAAAGTATATTTAATATACTATCTGTTTAACGATTTTGGAACCGAAATATATTTTGATATATTGCCTAATCGACTTTCTTAAAAACCAAAGTATATTTTTATATATACTACAAACCTTTTTAACAAAACATTATTTTACAAACTTATTTTACTTAAGTATTTATTTATACATCTTTCTTTTATAATCTGATTTCTTATCACTTGTTTATAAAAGAAAACATTTATTAAGGATTCATGACCATTTTGTTAAAACATTCTTTTAAACTAACAAGTCATGAATCCTGCATAAACAAAATCTATGTATCTCACAGGCATTTTAATGCTGACGTACCCATTTTTACACATGTTTCAGGTACTGCTTTGTGATGATTGTTGATACATGCTATACATAGGATGGACTCGTGCCTTAGCGACTTTAAAACTTGAAAGATAACAATTGTATTTATTTGATTTGTAATAAACTATGAGTTCAATAATTCAATAAAACGAAATTATTTAATCCATGGTTGTGAAACAATGATTCTGTTACAACACTCCCCGACGTTTCCGCCATGTTTTGTTGTTTTACGTGGTCGGGGTGTGACAGAAAAGTTGGTATCAGAGCCAATGGTTATAGGAAATTAGGTTATTAGTAATGCTTTGACCTAGACTATAACATTCCTAGGACCCTAACACAAGTTATCTTGTGTTTAGTTTTAAAACAATACCGTCACTTATCCATAGGTGACAACCACAATAAGAATACAAATTTGAATCCGCTTTGAAAATCAATCATCTATTCTAGGATGATTTATTGTAAGGTTTTGAACCTTTAAAATTTTCAAAATATCGTCAAAGTTTGGGTCTAAATAATGTGAACACATGCAAACTGGAAGAGTGAATGCATGTACCTTGAGTTTTCTGTCTAAGGCTAGAGTGTTCGTACAAATCCGCAGTATCGGACCAGTCACTCTTACCTGGGAACTCTTGCGGTGAGTGTTCACTTATAGGCGAGCATGTCTTCGGCGATACATTATGTTGATCCATTTACTTTGATTAGTCACTGCGTGTCGTTTGAGGTAACGAATAAATGATCGCAATTTTTATGCGTTCTGTTTTCATTTCCCTTGTTTCCTCCCATGTCTTCCATTTTCTTCATAATGCCTCTTCATCGCAACAAGACTCGAGTGTCCGGACCAGGTGCTGCAATTGTCCATCAATTAGGCGTCGCACTACCAGAAGGCTGTTGATTTAGCTATCACCGTGACTCGTCTCAGGGATGAAGCCATACAAGGGAACCGCTCCTTAGAGCAATCAATGCCACCGTCATCATCCGAATCAAATACCTTGTTTCAAATGTACCCATGATGGACGATGGGGACATTTGGTTAACATGTGCCGCTTTGCAATCCAAAGCAAAGCTGTTACAAATCCTGCTGCTGCTCAACCTTCAAACTCTGCTTCATATGTCGCCTGGTATATCTAGCGCCTCAACCTCATGAACTTTCTACCTTGTGTATCGACTTAAGCACGCCTAGTGCAAGGTGTCGAAACACCTCTCGTTACACAAATTCCAAAATCCATATAGGATCTCTTTATCTTCATAATTAGATCTTTATGGATGATTATCGCTCAAATCAGAGCCCTTAATTGAATTAGTCGTATGCCCTAATACGTATATTACGATTCAATAAGAATAAATCCGAATTCCTATTAAAGATCTTTCTATCTCCATAGATAGATTCTTGAATATGATTAAAGTGCCAAATGAAATCCACGGATTGGATTCCTGGTGTGCTTTAATTATCCGTGTCCAAAGATAACAAAACAAAAATCAAGTTAACTAACTATGTGATTATGTGCTTATGTGTTCTCCACTATGTTTTGTGTTTTTATCCAAATCCTCATAGAATCTTCCATATTTCAATATGAGGGATTCATAATAGGATATCAAAAGGTACTATCTTAAATCCATAATGGACTTCTACGTCGTAGTTAAGTCCCTTGGAATATAAAGTACTATTCTATAGTTAGACCCCTTGAGTGGTCTGGTTAAACAGATTGATTCAAAATTCTGGTTAGAAATATCATGCGATGATATAGTTGAAAAGATCCCTTAAGTGATCAATTTAAAAAGATCGTACGACGGTCTAGTTAAGAAGATCATGTGTTGATCTAATTAAAAACATTGTTCGTTGATCTACTTAAAAAGATCCTTTGGTGGTCTAGTCAAGCCGCTTCATGTTTATTCGATTGAATTTTTCCCCTACGCATTATGAAACGAACTGTGCGGACTGTGCAAGGAATTACGTAATTATGGATGCATACATAATTATGGAATTCAGTGCACAGAAACCACAACAATTCTCTTCATGTGTTAAGACCTATAGTGATGAGAATAACAAAACGAGAAAAATGTAGAAAGGAGCATGGTGGATACGCCGCTGGTACTTCCTATATATAAGTGTTCTTTATTACATTGCAAACGTAGAGTTATTCAAGTTACTAGAAGTCCTGGACCTTGACTAATGTCATTTTATCTTAAACTCTCCAATTCTGATTTCAAGCACACACAAGTTTCCTATGATAGTCTTCATAAGAAACGTTCTTCTGTCTGTAGTTCGAAACTCCATTTTTTGTTACTACGAGGACTCCACTTTGACAGTTGACAATTTCGCTAAGAATCCTAACATGGCCTAGAGTTTTACTTAGTTTGAGGGATTCATTCGAAAGTGAAACAATCACAGTTGTCTTCACAAGTTTCCTCTAAAATTAAAATTCGGGACGAAATTTCCTAAAGTAGGGGAGACTGTGACACCTGTGTCAATTCAACCATCATACAAATACCAAACCAATGAAATATTGTGTTTCATACTTGGGATTTGTATAAATATGTGTATCGTTTGCAAATATCAATTCTTGTTCGATTTCGAGCCTTAAATCGCTTTCTGGAAGGTTATACGCGATCTAATGCGTAAATATAACCAGTTTAATGAAACAAACACTCCAGAATAGTGAAATAGGCTTAACCTACCTTACATAACCTTTAAATAACTTAGAAATAAGTTTTGGAAGGTTTGGTGTGGCGAAATCAAGTTTATTCAATCACAGGGACTATTTGCGTCAAACTACAAAAGTCTGCCGTTTCGTAAGGCAACGTATAGTCCGGAACATGATTATAAGCTAAAAATACCATAAATAACCTAAACATAGCTTAGAAATAAGTTTAAAGTGGTTCGGTGTGCGAAAATATGCTTACTTGATCTTACAGGGACTAGAAGTGTCAAAAACGACGTAAGTTTGCATTTTCGCGCATATCTTACGTTCTGACCACATCTGGACATCCAAAATTTTTTTACACACTAAAATATTTTTATTTTAGTCATCGGCATGCAAAAATACCACTCGTCGCTTAATTTGGTTCGTTTTCGCGTCCGTTTGAGTTTCGTCGTAATTTAACGAACAACGCGACCGTACGACCAAACGAGCCGACATCCAAGAGTTTTCCGAGCATATTTTGAGTCCTCTAAACTTCATTGACCTTGAAGAGCCTTGAAAATGGCTTAATGGGTGTCAAAACTGCCTAAAATGGACTCGAACACATGCAGGGGCCAAAACCGTCAAAATGTGAAACTTGTTGGTCTGCAGGTCCTTACGGACCATATGCTCTGGACCTTACGGTCCATAAAGTATGCCCAGTGACAGAAACTTGATTTTCAGCTGTTGTTTGATAATTCAGGCCCTTGTATGCAATTCCCTTGTTTTGGGCTCCAAGTAAACGACTCCCCAAGTAATACCAGATGTTCCTAACACTTGTATGGTCAGATTTCATTGCTTGGAGGCCAAATAACCACATGTGATGATCTTGTTCATCCTCCACAACTATAAATAGCCATCAACTCTTATTTGTTCCTTGCTCATTCTCCTATTCTATCCTCTACATCTGCTTTGGGGAGCTTTCTTATCTGATTTGGGAACTTATTCTTTGTAGAAAAGATAGCAAGGACCCTTAGTGAGGATTCTTTCATTCTTTTATTGCTTACTAGTTTAAAAAGTCAAACCGTGTTTGACTTTCAGTTTGACCAGTCAATGGTCAACGCAAAGTTCGGTTGAACTTTGCGACGTGATTGTAATCACGATGGTTATAATCCTTAGTGATTATGCCTACTGATTACCACATTAACTAGGTGTAGTGACGAGTCAAAGTTTCGGTCAAAATGCGTTTTAGCACGAATTTTGCAACGGAACTATTTTCGGGTATCAGAACCCATTGTTTTGATACCAAATCAGTTTTCTAAGTAGGTTAAACATGTTTTGACATGGTTTAACTCGTCACTATTAGTTTAGTGCTTGTTTAGGGTCGTAAGTTAAGCGGTCTAACCAACCGCTTAGACTTTCGAACCCGACCCGTTTGGTCGATCATTAGGATCCGACCAAGCATGATTTGTGATCATAGTCGCATAGGGAATAACCCCTGAGGTTATACCTTATGATCACATAGGATTGGTTAGCTATTCGTTAATTGGTTTACATGCCCATAGGAAATGACCAAAATGCCCTTTTGTAGCATAAATCCGTAATATGCATATGTGAACATATTTTTGACATCTAATCTGAATTAGTAACATGTTAGGGTATTATTGGGCATGTAAGACTTAACATAGCACATAGTTAACCATCCGAACATAGTTTTGCGAAACCGATGCGTTATAGTAGCTTATGCTACCATAATGGGTCGAAACGGGTCAAGAGCACTTAGGTAGACTTCCAAATCAGAATGTTAGCTCTATTAAATCATACCATATGAGTTCAATTACTCATTTGATTTATAGAACATCATTCTATCCTATCTCTCGGTTTAGGAGCCATTTAATAACATAGTTACCTACATTAGGTGTCGTTTGATTCCGTACTTCCTCTAGCTTTGTGTAACACCTCGAAAAACCACGTCCAATGATGTATTGACACGTGTAATAAACCCTAATGAAGTCAAACACTGAAATTTAGGGACTAATTTTTTGAAAAATCGAAAACTTTGATGATGAAAGGACTGGAAGTGTTAACATACCTAAAATAAGTTTCTTACGATGTTTATATTCACAAATGTGCCACGTGATAATTAAGTGTAGCCGTTTGAGTAATTAATTGAAAGTTTGTGCAATAAAGGGTTAAAAGCGTCAACATGTTAATTCTTACCTCTGAGTGACCTTTTAACAAAACGGGAGCTTCATAATATTTAATTATACTCTTGGGAATGCCAAATATTGGTCGACTAAAGTTTTTATGCCTATAAGTAAAATTACGCGCAACTATGCAAGTTAGAGGAGCTAAAAGTGTCAATATATTTAATTATACATCTAAATGACCTTTTAGCGAACCCAAAGTATCGTGATGTTTAATAATACTTTCAAGAATGCCTAATATGGATTAGATGAGGCTTCAATGCTATTAAATGATGAGATGCGCAAGTTTGCACAATAGAGGGACCTAAAGCGTCAACTTTTGAATCTATGCCTTTCGGTGACCATCTAAGCGAACGAGAGCGTATTAATATTTAAGTATATGATTGGGAAGGATAAATATGGGCCATGGAAGGCTTGGATAACATTAAACGGCATTTCGCGCTACTTTGCGCAATTTAAGGACTATTTGCGTCAAACTGTAAAAGTATGTCGATTCGTATGGTAACGGACCTTCCGGAAATTTTCCATGAGTTAAACATTCCCTAATTACCATTTCTATAGCTTATATATAGGCTTAGAGGTGTTTGGTGCGCAAAAATAAACTTTAAGGTCATGCAGGGACTAAAAGTGTCAAAAAGGGCACAAGTTTGCACTTTCGCGCATATCCCACATTTTGAATATCCCCGGACACCCAAAAATTTATGTAAGCACTAAAATATTTTATTTTAGTGATCGCCTTGATAAAATTCCATTCGTCACGTAGTTTGGACCGTTTTTCGCGTCCGTTCGTGTTTTGTCGTAATTAGACGCACAACGTGACCCTACGGCCAAACGAACCGACATCCGACATGTTTTTGAGCATGTTTCATGTCCCCTATGTTAAGGCATCATTGTGGAGCCATGAAGATGGCTTAACGGACTTTAAACGTGTCAGAAATGACATTTAACATATACAGGGATTGAATCTGTAAAATTCAGCAAGCTGTTTCTGATCTTAACAGCCCTCAAAAGTTGTTTTAGACCTGTAACCATCTGATTTAGAGGTCAGAAGGACTAAATATGTCTTTTTATAAGATGTACGGGTTTATAAAGGGCTGTTATATGCAGATATGTACTCACAGGGACTGATGTTGCACATTCTGGAACTTTTTTTCGCTGGTGTGGACATGCAGGCGGGCCGCGTGAGTTTCCTGGGTTCCCTACTGTGACACCTGTGTCACTTCAAGCATCAAAACAAATGCCAAACCAATGAAATATTGTATTTCATACTTGGGATTTATAAAAATATGTGTATCGTTTGCACATATCAACTCTTGTTCGATTTTAAGCTTTAAATCGCTTTCTGGAGGGTTATACGCTCTCTGATGCGTAAATATAACCAGTTTAATCCAACGAACACTCCATAATAATGAAATAGGCTTAACATACCTTAAATAACCTTTACATAACTTAGAAATAAGTTTTAAACGCTTTGGTATGGCAAAAACAAGTTAATTCGCTTACAGGGACTAAACTTGACAAACTGCGAAAGTATGCCAATTTGAACTGTAACAGACATTCCGGAACATGACCATAAGATAAACATACCATAAATATCCTCTACATAGCTTAGAAATAGGCTTTGAGGGGTTCGGTATGCTAAAATAAACTTTTGGGTCATTCAGGGACTAAAAGCGTCAAAAAGTGCACAAGTTTGCATTTTCGCGCATATCTTACGTTTTGAATACATCCGGACATCCAAAAATTTATGTAAGCACTAAAATATTTTATTTTAGTGTTTGGCATGAGAAAAATCCATTCGTCGCGTCATTTGGATCGTTTTTCGCGCTTATGCGCATTCGGTCATAATTAGCCGAACAACGCAACCGTACGGCTAAACGAACCGACATCCGAGATATTTTTGAGAAAATTTTAAGTTCTCTTTACTTTAACTTCATTTTAGAGCTTTGAAATGGGGTTAACGGGCCTTAAACGCGTCGGAAAAGGCCTTATTACACTACAGGGACCAAATCTGCCATTTTTGAAACTTTCTGTGCAGAAACATTGAATCTGGCCTATACCACCTTTGCACATGGTTTTGGGCAATACTATGGGCTGGTTTGATGTGCACATGGTATTACAATACCATGGGTGCAAGTGTATGGCCAAGATTGAAGCACGTTTTCCAAGAAACGATCCTAACGGTTCGGGAAATCCTATAAATACCCCATGCCTTCAATTGCAAAACCCACTAGAATTTTGATTTGAGAAACTCTAAGTTGAAACCATTGTTTCATACCTGAGTTACTTGAATCGAAATTAGCATTCGGGGACCCTTCGTAAGTATTCTTTCGTTCTTTTATTGCTTTTCGAGTCTGAAAGTCAAACTTAGTTTGATTTTCTGCGTTGACTAGTTTATGGTCAATGCGAAGTTCGTTTGAACTTCGCAACGTGAGTGTAATCACGTTGGTTATAGTCCCTTGGGACTATGCCTACTGATTACCACGTTGTCTAGGGTCGTAGGGTAAGCGATCTAATAAATCGCTTGTACCTTCGAACCCGACCCATTTGGTCGATCATTAGGATCCGACCAAATACCTTAGGTGACCATAGTATATAGGGAATAACCTTTCGAGGTTATACCTTATGGTCACGACGTTTAGTTAGTTGTATGATAGGTAGTTTATATGCCTTAGGTAAATTACCAAAATACCCCTTTGATGCCAAAAATCATTTTAAAAATATGTAACATAATTTTTGACATCTAAACTGATTTGACAACAATATTAGACATGTTAAGGCATATGTTACTTGTCATAGGACTAGTTAGGCGGTCCGAACGCGTTTTACGCGAACGACGCGTTAAAGTAGCATAAGCTACCTAAACGGGTCGTAATGGGTCGTAAGCACTTATGTTAGGTTTCATTTAGTATGTAGGCTTTGTTAAACCATATTACACGAGTCTCCATACTCATTTGGTTTACGAGCCCTCATTCTATCCGATCCTCCGGTATAGGTCCGGTTTATTAATATAGTTACCTATATTAGGTGCCGTTTGATTTCCGTGATCTCTAGCATTGTTTGGTTGTTACTCAAGGACTTCTAAACAATCTCAGGTGAGTACATAGACCCCTCTTTTACTGTTTTCAAACTGTTTTGGGGTGAAGCATGTGTACCTATCTGTTATTTTCATGTTTTCCAAAAGTATAATTGATTATACATGTTAGTACTTATCTGTTGACAAACTGAATGACTATCTATGGTTTAAACACTGATTTCTCAAAGAACATAAAATAAAATGTTGAGCTGTACTTATTTTATGTTCACCAGACCGATTGTTAGTATGATATAGCGCTATAGGATTTGACACCCCATTCCTGTTGTCATGGAATGTCTGAAACCAATTTGTTTCTCCATCCAAATAGGGATTTCCTTTGTGGTATCCCTATAGTCTCAAAGGTGTATTTTGATGCACTAGGTCTGAATGAATTCTTAAATCACACTATTTTTTTATATTTAGTTATACTCCCAAAAAGTATAGTTTGATATGCTCCCATGTGTGATATTGTACAAACCCAACATATATATTTTATCAACAAACCAAAACATATTTTGATATGTTATTTATAAAACCCAAAGCATATTTTGATATGTTATTTATGAAACCAAAACATAGTTTAATATGTTATTTACAAATCCAAAGTATACTTTTAATATGCTACTATAAGGTTATTCGTTTAACCTTACAATTATTTATACAAATCACATTGGTTACACATTACATGATTTACATTGGACACATAAACATTATTGACATTGGTTATACATTACATGACTTACATCTTGACATAAACATTTTGACATATTATTCAATACGTTTGGAAATTGGTTTAAACATAGACATATTACATTGTTGGTTTGGTTTGAGTAAGTTATCATGTAACGAGGCGTGTGTAATATGATACATGCATGGTGGATACGCCGCTGGTACTTCCTATATATAAGTGTTTGTATGGTATTACATATTGTATCGTTATCTGAATCATTTCAATTTGAGACATATAACATTTTATACAAATAACATACTTTTCACAAGACATTAATTTACAAACAACTTATCTTATACAAACTCAATTTTACATGGTTATTCATTTAACCATACATTATTCTCTTATTTATACATATCATCTGATCTTATCGTTTTTCAAAAGATTTACAAGACAAAGCAAATTACAAGGTTCATGACTAAACATTTTCTCAAACATAAGTCATGAATTCTGTTTTCACAAAACCTACGTATCTCACAGGCATTTTTATGCTGACGTACCTATTTTTACACATGTTTCAGGTACTGCTTTGCAATGATTGTTGATACATGCTACATTTAGGATGGACTTATGCCTTGTCACACCCCGACCACGTGTAACATACAAAACGTGGCGGAAACGTCGGGGAGTGTTGCAACAGAATTTATGTTTCATAACCATGGATACCAAAAGTGTTTCGTTTTATTAAACATTGAATAATTACATCGTCTGGAAATCTAAATACACAATTTAAACATAGTCTATCATTGTTATTGAGTCACTAAGGCCTTGTCCAGTCCTATGTGAGCATGCATCCTATCAATCGATATCTTTCAACAATACCTGAAACATATGTGAAAACGAGGTCAGCAAAGAAATGCTGGCGAGTACATAGGTTTTTTGAAAATAAGATTCATGACTTCTGTTTAAGAAAATGTTTAGTCATGAACCTTGTAATTTGCTTTGTCTTTGTAAATCATTTGAAAAATAAGTTCAGGTGATATGTATAAATAAGAGAATAATGCATGATTAAATGAATAACCATGTAAAATGAGTTTGTATAAGATAAGTTGTTTGTAAATAAATGTCTTGTGAAAAGTATGTTACTTGTATAAAATGTTCTATGTCTCAAACTGAAATGATTCAAATATCGCTACAATATGTAATACCATACAAACACTTATATATAGGAAGTACCAGCGGCGTATCCACCATGCTTGTATCATATTACACACGCACCGTTACTCAAATCACTTACCCAAACAAACCACCAATGTAAGATGTCCATGTTTAAACAAATTGTCAAATGTATTGAATAATATACCAAAATGTTTATGTTAAGATGTAAATCATGTCATGTATAATCAATGTCAAAAGTGTTTGTGTCAAATGTAAACCATGTAATGTGTAACCAAAATGATATGTATGGCTAGTGAAATGCATCAACTAAACCATAGGAGAAACGCACAAAACAAAGTATTGAAGTAAAACTTGGTTTAAATCAATACTATGTTTCGTGGAAATGCATGATCAAATGTAAATCATGTCCAAATGTTTACCCAATCGTTAAACCATTTAGTGAAATCGTCCAAATCGTTCTTGTTTTAATTGTGAAACTACTTAATGGTCGATTCTCTAATAACATTCAAACCTTCTTGACGCGTTCATCGTTCCAACTCGCTCTCGTTCTCGTTCTTAACAAACCCTTACCAAAGGGTAAATTAATAATTACAAATTCTGTCATTACCCAGAATACCCACACATAACCATGAGTATAGAGAATAACGGGATTTGTCAGATCCTATGGTACCATAACCTAATACTGGTCGGCTTGATCATTGCTAATGAATGTCATTGGTTATGTAACTACAACCAACAAGTTAGTTCACTTTATTGAAATCGTTCTTGAAACCATTGTAATTGTTTTTGAAACCATTGTTATTGTTCTTGAAACTATTGTTATCGTTCTAGATACTACATTGTAAATGTTTTTGAAACCATTGTTATTGTTCTTGAAATCATTGTTAAGATATTTAGCACATATGAGTCACCCCAAAACAGTTGAAAACAGTAAAAGAGGGGAATAATGTACTCGCCTGAGAATGCTTAGAGGTCTTGAACAACAACCAAACAAAGCTTGAGGGAGCACGGAATCAGTCGGCAATCTAAACTATATAAATAAACCGGACTTAAATCGGGAGATCGGATAGGATATGGCTTGGTAAACCAAATGAGTATTTGAAACTCATATGATATGGTTTAACAAGGCCTACATACTACATTGAGACTAACCTAAGTGCTTTCGACCCATCGCGACCCATTAAGGTAACTTATGCTACTTTAACGCGTCGTGCGCGTGAAACGCGTTCGGACCGTCTAACTAGTCCTATGACAAGTGTTATATGCCTAAACATGTTACATAATCAGTTATGTGACAAAAGTTTAGGTTATATATGCTTAATTACCAATTATACATGAAAAGGGTATTCTGGTAATTTACCTAAGGCATATAAACTACCTATCATACAACTACTTAAACGTAGCGACCATAAGGTATAACCTCGGAAGGTTATTCCCTACCTACTATGGTCACCTAAAGTATTTGGTCGGATCCTAATGATCGACCAAATGGGTCGGGTTCGAGGTATAAGCGATTTATTAGATCGCTTACCCTACGACCCTAGACAACGTGGTAATCAGTAGGCATAGTCCCAAGGGACTATAACCAACGTGATTACACTCACGTTGCGAAGTTCAAACGAACTTCGCATTGACCATAACTGGTCAATGTAGAAAGTCAAACAAAGTTTGACTTTCAGACTCGAAAAGCAATAAAAGAACGAAAGAATACTTACGAAGGGTCCCCGAATGCTAATCTAGATCTTAATAACTCAGGTATGAAACAATGGTTCCAACTTAGAGTCACTTAGATTAGATTCTAGTGGTTTTTGAAGTTGGGGTGATGGGGTATTTATAGTATTCGGAGAACCGTTAAGATAGTTTGTCGAATATCGTGCCTTAATCACATCCGTACAAGTGTCGGAACCTTATGGTGGCTAAAAATGGTTCTTATCAGCTGACGAAGCATGTGTGAGTGTGTGGTTGTGGTTAAAACAGCTGGAACATGCTGACTGTTCATTCTAATCTGATCAGGGAGTCGGACGCGGGCCGCGTAAAGGACACAAGAATCTCACGCGGGCCGCCTGGCCTGCCCAGATCAGAAACTATGTTCCATTTTGACAGTTTCAGCCCCTGCACGTGTTTAAGCCCATTTCCGGCACTTCTAAGGCCCGTAAAGCCAACTTTAAGGCCCTAAAATGTTGCCTAAACATTGTGGACTTGAAACATGTTCAAAAATATGTCTGATGATGGTTCGTTTGGTTGTACGAACGCGATGTTCGCTTAATTACGACGGAATGCGCATAAGCACGAAAAACGATCCAAATGACGCGACGAATGCATTTTTCTTAAGCCAAACACTAAAGCATAATATAGTCATGCTTACATAAATTTTTGGATGTCCGGATGTATTCAGAACGTAAGTTATGCTCGAAAATGCAAACTTGTGCACTTTTTGACACTTTTAGTCCCTGAATGACCCAAAAGTTTATTTTAGCATACCGAACCCCTCAAAGCCTATTTCTAAGCTATGTAAAGGATATTTCTGGTAGGTTTAACTTATGGTCATGTTCCGGAATGTCTGTTATAGTTCAAATTGGCATACTTTCGCAGTTTGTCAACTTTAGTCCCTGTAAGCGATTTAACTTGATTTTGCCATACCAAAGCCTTCGAAACTTATTTCTAAGTTATGTAAAGGTTATTTAAGGTATGTTAAGCCTATTTCACTTTTCCGGAGTGTTCGTTCCATTAAACTGGTTATATTTATGCATCGGTGCGCGTATAACCTTCCAGAAAGCGATTTAGAGTTTGAGATCGAACAAGAGTTGATATGTGTAAACGATACACATATTTTTACAAATCCCAAGTATGAAATACAATATTTCATTGGTTTGGCATTTGTTTGATGGCCGTGGAGGCACAGGTGTTACAGTCTCCCCTACTTTAGGATATTTCGTCCTGAAATTTATTTAGAGGAAACTTGTGAGAGCTTGAAAACATGAAGTTGAAAAGATCGAACAACATTGGTTAGGGTTCTGAACTTCTAGTAATCTTTAATAACATCATGATTGCAATGTAAGAGGGATACTTATATACAAGTATATGAAGCGTCATTGGTGCGTCCACCGTACCTCCATTACATCGTTCTCATTTCGTTATTGTTGTCACTATCGGTTCTTACACATAATAAATCTTACTGTGTTTCTGTGCACTAAATTTCATAATTATGTACGCGCCCATGATCAGACAATTCCTTGCACAGTTCACACAGTCTCTTTTATAATGTGTAGGGTAAAACCAAATGAATGAACCTGTGATGAGCATGACTAGACCGCCATAGAGTCCTTTAAATTAAATCAATAAATGATCTAAATAGACTATCAAGGAGTCTGTTCAGCTACATCACTAGATGTCGTTCTTTAACCAAATTGTGAATCAATCTTTTTGACTAGACCACTAAAGGGTCTCTCATCGAATCATGGAATGGTACTATATAACCCAAGGGTCTTAACTACCAGGTAGAAGCCCATAAGGATTTAAGGTGGTACCTTTTGAATATCCTACTATGAATCCCTCATATGAAAACATGAAAGATTCTATGAGGATTTGAAAATCGGATCACACAAAATCATAGAGGAGAACACATAGACACATATCACATAACCACAAAATTGTTCGTTAATTTGTCTTGTAAATTGCGTACATGCATTTAAAGCACACTAGGAATCCATTCCGTGGATTTCATTTGGTACTTTAAATGTTACCAAGAATCCAACTATAAAGATAGAAAGATTCAAAAAGAAAATTCGATTTCGATTATTAGGAACCGAAGTGTTCGAATTAAGGTACAAAAGGAATCCAATTAAGGACTCTGATTTGAATGATAATCATCCACAAGGATCTAATGGTGAAGATAAAAAGATCCCATATGAATTTTAGAAGTCAAAGATGTTTTAAAACCTTGCACTGGATGTGCTTAGGTCAAAACATGATGTAAAATGCTTATGAAGTTGAGATGCTTGATATGTCAAGGCGACATATGAAGCAGAATTTTGAAGGTTAAGTCAATGTATGAGGAAAATATTTTTGAAAACTATGCATGGGGTTCTTTTAAGAAAAATGTGTTTAACGTTTTTGAAACCTTATATATAATACTTTTTGAAATCATAAAGTAGGTGTATTAGGTAGATATATTTACAAAAATGTTTTAAAATCATGCGAGATGAATTTTGAAATTATGTATAAGGTTTTTGAAAGACATGAATGATGCTTTTCGAAATCATGCACTCGATAATAAAATGTATTGTGTTAATATTGTCTTCGGACTATATGAAATATTTTGAAATTAGGAAGGTTGGTTTTGATAACATGGCCAATGTTTTTGAAATAACATAGACAATGCATCTAGAAAAATTGTTTTCAAACTATATGAAATGTTTTGAGATCATGAAGATTGTTTTGAAATACTTGTACTGTATATGTTGAAAAAATCAAAACGTAATGGGTATGAGATTTGAAAATACCCTTAGTTATCTAACCAAGGATTTAAAGGCACAGATGTGCGAAAAGCACGATTACTCATAATGTCACTTAATTTTTCTGTACTTTGTTTCTTAGAGTGAAACGAGTACTTAAAATTTTCGAGGGAATCATGAGCGATCATGGAGAAGTTCTGAGGAGCCTTTCGCTTCTTTGACTTCTTAGGGGATCGTTCATCTATGGTCTTTGATTCCTCGATTGGTTTATTGGCTGATGGTGTTGTCGCCTGACTAGGTCCTGCCTGTCTTGGTGACTCTTGAGTGGCTTCATCCTGGAGATGATACATGGCAGCAGCTAATTCAACAGTCTTCAGGACTACTTCGCCTATTCGATGAGCGAATTTGGCTGCTTGCTCAGATATCTGAGCGTCATCGTGATGAAGAGACATTCTTGAAGAAAAAGAAAGGCATAGGGAGAAACAGGTGAAAGATTATTGGACAATCAAAACAGAATGATAACGTATGAAAATTGCGATCATTTGTTTGTTACCTAAGGCAAACAAATGAGACGGTGACTAATCAAAGTAAATGGGTCAAAAATAATGTATCGCGAAGACATGCTTGCCTATAAGTGAACACTCACCCCAAGAATTCCCAGGTAAGCACAACTGGTCTCGCGTCTGATGAGATGTATACGAAGTGCTTGCCTAGACAGAAAACCCAGAATACAGGCATTCACCCTTCCAGTTTGCACGTGTTCACATTATTTAAAACCCAAAACCTTGACGAAGTTTTGAAAACTCAAAGGGGTTCAAAACCATATAATAGAGAGTTCAAAACCTTACAATAGAGGGTTCAAAACCTAGTAATCAATCATCCTAGAACAGATGATTAGTTTTCAAAGCGGTTTTGAAATTTATGTTCTTGTTGTGGTCGTCGCCTAAGGATAGGTGACGGTATTGTTTTATGACTAAACGCAAGTAAACTCGCGTTAGGGTCCTAAGAAGGTTATAGACTAGGTCAAAGCATTACTAATAACCTAATTCCCTATAACCATTGGCTCTGATACCATCTTTTCTGTCACACCCCGACCACGTGTAACATACAAAACGTGGCGGAAACGTCGGGGAGTGTTGCAACAGAATTTATGTTTCATAACCATGGACACCAAAAGTGTTTCGTTTTATTAAACATTGAATAATTACATCGTCTGGAAATCTAAATACACAATTTAAACATAGTCTATCATTGTTATTGAGTCACTAAGGCCTTGTCCAGTCCTATGTGAGCATGCATCCTATCAATCGATATCTTTCAACAATACCTGAAACATATGTGAAAACGAGGTCAGCAAAGAAATGCTGGCGAGTACATAGGTTTTGTGAAAATAAGATTCATGACTTCTGTTTAAGAAAATGTTTAGTCATGAACCTTGTAATTTGCTTTGTCTTTGTAAATCATTTGAAAAATAAGTTCAGGTGATATGTATAAATAAGAGAATAATGCATGATTAAATGAATAACCATGTAAAATGAGTTTGTATAAGATAAGTTGTTTGTAAATAAATGTCTTGTGAAAAGTATGTTACTTGTATAAAATGTTCTATGTCTCAAACTGAAATGATTCAAATATCGCTACAATATGTAATACCATACAAACACTTATATATAGGAAGTACCAGCGGCGTATCCACCATGCTTGTATCATATTACACACGCACCGTTACTCAAATCACTTACCCAAACAAACCACCAATGTAAGATGTCCATGTTTAAACAAATTGTCAAATGTATTGAATAATATACCAAAATGTTTATGTTAAGATGTAAATCATGTCATGTATAATCAATGTCAAAAGTGTTTGTGTCAAATGTAAACCATGTAATGTGTAACCAAAATGATATGTATGGCTAGTGAAATGCATCAACTAAACCATAGGAGAAACGCACAAAACAAAGTATTGAAGTAAAACTTGGTTTAAATCAATACTATGTTTCGTGGAAATACATGATCAAATGTAAATCATGTCCAAATGTTTACCCAATCGTTAAACCATTTTGTGAAATCGTCCAAATCGTTCTTGTTTTAATTGTGAAACTACTTAATGGTCGATTCTCTAATAACATTCAAACCTTCTTGACGCGTTCATCGTTCCAACTCGCTCTCGTTCTCGTTCTTAACAAACCCTTACCAAAGGGTAAATTAATAATTACAGATTCAGTCATTACCCGGAATACCCACACATAACCATGAGTATAGAGAATAACGGGATTTGTCAGATCCTATGGTACCATAACCTAATACTGGTCGGCTTGATCATTGCTAATGAATGTCATTGGTTATGTAACTACAACCAACAAGTTCGTTCACTTTATTGAAATCGTTCTTGAAACCATTGTAATTGTTTTTGAAACCATTGTTATTGTTCTTGAAACTATTGTTATCGTTCTTGATACTACATTGTAAATGTTTTTGAAACCATTGTAATTGTTTTTGAAACCATTGTTATTGTTCTTGAAATCATTGTTAAGATATTTAGCACATATGAGTCACCCCAAAACAGTTGAAAACAGTAAAAGAGGGGAATAATGTACTCGCCTGAGAATGCTTAGAGGTCTTGAACAACAACCAAACAAAGCTTGAGGGAGCACGGAATCAGTCGGCAATCTAAACTATATAAATAAACCGGACTTAAATCGGGAGATCGGATAGGATGAGGCTTGGTAAACCAAATGAGTATTTGAAACTCATATGATATGGTTTAACAAGGCCTACATACTACATTGAGACTAACCTAAGTGCTTTCGACCCATCGCGACCCATTAAGGTAACTTATGCTACTTTAACGCGTCGTGCGCGTGAAACGCGTTCGGACCGTCTAACTAGTCCTATGACAAGTGTTATATGCCTAAACATGTTACATAATCAGTTATGTGACAAAAGTTTAGGTTACATGTTCTTAATTACCAATTATACATGAAAAGGGTATTCTGGTAATTTACCTAAGGCATATAAACTACCTATCATACAACTACTTAAACGTAGCGACCATAAGGTATAACCTCGGAAGGTTATTCCCTACCTACTATGGTCACCTAAAGTATTTGGCCGGATCCTAATGATCGACCAAATGGGTCGGGTTCGAGGTATAAGCGATTTATTAGATCGCTTACCCTACGACCCTAGACAACGTGGTAATCAGTAGGCATAGTCCCAAGGGACTATAACCAACGTGATTACACTCACGTTGCGAAGTTCAAACGAACTTCGCATTGACCATAACTGGTCAATGTAGAAAGTCAAACAAAGTTTGACTTTCAGACTCGAAAAGCAATAAAAGAACGAAAGAATACTTACGAAGGGTCCCCGAATGCTAATCTAGATCTTAATAACTCAGGTATGAAACAATGGTTCCAACTTAGAGTCACTTAGATCAGATTCTAGTGGTTTTTGAAGTTGGGGTGATGGGGTATTTATAGTATTCGGAGAACCGTTAAGATCGTTTGTCGAATATCGTGCCTTAATCGCATCCGTACAAGTGTCGGAACCTTATGGTGGCTAAAAATGGTTCTTATCAGCTGACTAAGCATGTGTGAGTGTGTGGTTGTGGTTAAAACAGCTGGAACATGCTGACTGTTCATTCTAATCTGATCAGGGAGTCGGACGCGGGCCGCGTAAAGGACACAAGAATCTCACGCGGGCCGCCTGGCCTGCCCAGATCAGAAACTATGTTCCATTTTGACAGTTTCAGCCCCTGCACGTGTTTAAGCCCATTTCCGGCACTTCTAAGGCCCGTAAAGCCAACATTAAGGCCCTAAAATGTTGCCTAAACATTGTGGACTTGAAACATGTTCAAAAATATGTCTGATGATGGTTCGTTTGGTCGTACGAACGCGATGTTCGCTTAATTACGACGGAATGCGCATAAGCACGAAAAACGATCCAAATGACGCGACGAATGCATTTTTCTTAAGCCAAACACTAAAGCATAATATAGTCATGCTTACATAAATTTTTGGATGTCCGGATGTATTCAGAACGTAAGTTATGCTCGAAAATGCAAACTTGTGCACTTTTTGACACTTTTAGTCCCTGAATGACCCAAAAGTTTATTTTAGCATACCGAACCCCTCAAAGCCTATTTCTAAGCTATGTAAAGGATATTTATGGTAGGTTTAACTTATGGTCATGTTCCGGAATGTCTGTTACAGTTCAAATTGGCATACTTTCGCAGTTTGTCAACTTTAGTCCCTGTAAGCGATTTAACTTGATTTTGCCATACCAAAGCCTTCGAAACTTATTTCTAAGTTATGTAAAGGTTATTTAAGGTATGTTAAGCCTATTTCACTTTTCCGGAGTGTTCGTTCCATTAAACTGGTTATATTTACGCATCGGTGCGCGTATAACCTTCCAGAAAGCGATTTAGAGTTTGAGATCGAACAAGAGTTGATATGTGTAAACGATACACATATTTTTACAAATCCCAAGTATGAAATACAATATTTCATTGGTTTGGCATTTGTTTGATGGCCGTGGAGGCACAGGTGTTACATGCCTTAGCAACTTTAAAACTTGGAAGATCATAGTTGTACTTATTTGATTGTATTAAAACAATGAGTTCATTTATTCAATAAAACATAATTTATTTATGCCATGGTTATGAAACAATAATTCTGTTACAACACTCCCCGACGTTTCCGCCACGTCTGGTTGCTTTACATGGTCGGGGTGTGACAGAAAAGTTGGTATCAGTGGTTATAGGGAATTAGGTTATTAGTAATGCTTTGACCTAGTCTATAACCTTCTTAGGACCCTAACGCGAGTTTACTTGCGTTTATTCATAAAACAATATCGTCACCTATCCTTAGGCGACGACCACAACAAGAACATAAATTTCAAAACCGCTTTGAAAACTAATCATCTGTTCTAGGATGATTGATTACTAGGTTTTGAACCCTCAATTACAAGGTTTTGAACCCTCAATTGTAAGGTTTTGAACCCCTTTGAATTTTCAAAAATCTCGTCAAGGTTTTGGGTTTTAAATAATGTGAACATGTGCAAACTGGAAGGGTGAATGCCTGTATTCTGGGTTTTCTGTCTAGGCAAGCACTTCGTATATATCTCATCAGACGCGAGACCAGTTGTGCTTACCTGGGAATTCTTGGGATGAGTGTTCACTTATAGGCAAGCATGTCTTCGCGATACATTATTTTTGATCCATTTACTTTGATTAATCACCGGGGTCGGTTGTTGCTTTGTAGTAACAAACAAATGACCACTATCCTTGCTTTCATCAGTTTTGTTTCATCTCATTCTTTTCGTCTAATTCTCTCACTCATTTCCTTTCATGTTTCCTCTTTTAGAATGCCTCCTCGACGCGACAATCAGATGGCAAATGCCGAACTGGCGGAAATCATCGCGCAGCAAATGGCTGCTGCCTTCCCAAATCTTTATACTCAAATGATGCAAGCCATCAACAACAACAACGCTCCATGAAATTTCAAAATTTTAGCTCGGCTAAACCGCTCAAGTTTAGTGGTTCTGAGGGAGCCACTGGGCTTCTTCAATGGTTCGAGAGCATTGAGAATACTTTCCGTCACGTTCAGTGTCCTGAAAATCGCAAGGTCGAGTTTTCTTCGAGTGTGTTTCAGAAGAGGGTTCTTACATGGTGGAACGGGGTGATGAGAGACCGTGGTGCTGAGGTTGCTTTAGCCCAAACTTGGGCTGAACTTAGGGCTCTTATGATGAAGGAGTTTTGCCCTCGTCATGAACTGCGAGCTTTGGAGAGGGAGTTTGATGATTTGAAGCAAGACAGTGGCGAGCATCGAGCCTATACTGACCGTTATGAAGAATTGAGCCTTTTGTGCCCTGCCATGGTTACTCCTGTGGATAAAGCGATCGAGAAATATACTGATGGTCTTCCTGACCTAGTTCAGGATATTGTTACTGGCAGCAACCCTACTACTGTCAGACAAGCCATTGAATTGTCTGCCACTCTAACTGAATCCCACATCAGGAAGCTTAAGCTGTTTCGGAAGGGCGACTCAAGACCATCTGACAAGACTGCTCAAGTTGAACCAAAGGAAGAACATGCTGAGGTGTCCAAGAAGAAGAAGCGCAAAACCTCTCAAAATTTCGCTGTAACTGCGCAAGACAAACAGGTTGCACCAAACCAGCCAGCACAACCTCGCAAAAGGCAAAACTATGTTGGTACCGCACCTCTGTGCAACAAGTGCAACCGTCATCATCTAGAGCAAGAGCAGTGTCACAAATGTACCCACTGTGGGCGGTTGGGACATTTGATCAATGTTTGTCGTTATGCAAATCAAGCTGCTGCAAACCCTGCTGCTGTTCAAGCGCGGTTCCCTCCGGGGTCATGTTATAACTGTGGTGACCTTACCCACTACAGGAACAATTGCCCAACACTTGTTAACATACCTCCAGCGCGTGGACGAGTGTTCAACATCAATGAGGCAAACGTGAACAATGATGCAGCAGTGAACAATTAGTGTTTTGTAATTCCTTGGTTGTTATCTTTTGACACTTCAAGACAATTCGGTTGTTACATAAATAAAGATTTGTTGTTTTTATTTCTGCAAAATTTATGCGTTTATGTGAATGTTTGATGCAACCTTATGATGTCAACCCAAAGACAAACTACTCGTATGGTTCTGTCATTTTATGATCACTTGTGATCTCCCTAAGAACCTTTAACACTCGTTTATTTTAAGAAACAAAGCTAAACTCTTATTGAAAATCCTTCTATCTTTATAGATGGATCTTTGAAAATGATTGAAGTGCAAAATGAAATCCATGGATTGGATTCCTAGTGTGCTTTAAATGTCCATACCTAAAGATAACAAATTAAAGAATCAAGTTAACAAAAATTGTGCTTATGTGTTTTCTTACATATTTTGTGGTTGTATGTGATCCATCCAAATCCTCGTAAAATCTTTCATATCTCATATGAGGGATTCATAGTAGGATATCCAAAGTTACTATCTTAAATCCTTAATGGACTTCTACGTTGTAGTCAAGTCCCCTGGGTTTTAGAGTACTATTCTATAACTAGACCTCTTGAATGGTCTGGTTAAACAGATTGATTTCGAAAATCTGATTAAAAATATCATGTGATGATATAATAACAAAGATCCCTTAAGTGGTCTATTTAAGGAGATCGTACGACGGTCTAGTTAAAAAGATCATGTGTTGATCTAGTTAAAAAGATCGTTCGTTGATTTAGTTAAAAAGATCCTTTGGTGATCTAGTCAAGTTGTTTCATGTTTATTCGAGTGATTTTTCCTCTACGCATTACGAAATGAACTGTGCGGACTGTGCAAGGAATTACGTAATTATGGAGGCCTACATTATTATGGAATTCAGTGCACAGAAACCACAGGAAGCTTTGTCATGTGTTAAGACCTATAGTGACAAGAATAATGATACGGGAGAAGTCTTGGACCTTGACCGATGTCATTTTATCTTACACTCCCCAATTCTGATTTTAAGCACACACAAGTTTCCTATGATAAGTCTTCATAAGAAACGTTCTTCTGTCCGTAGTTCAAAAATTCCATGTTTTACTACTACAAGGAATTCACTTTGAGGGTTAACAAATTCACTAAGAGTCCTAACATGGCCCAGAGTTTTACTTAAGGGTTTAATGGATCTATTAGAAGGCGAAACCTTCACAGCTGTCTTCACAAGTTTCCTCTAGAATTAAATTTCGGGACGAAATTTCCTAAAGTAGGGGAGACTGTGACACCTGTGTCACTTCAAGCATCAAAAAAAATGCCAAACCAATGAAATATTGTATTTCATACTTGGGATTTGTAAAAATATGTGTATCGTTTACACATATCAACTCTTGTTCGATTTTAAGCTTTAAATCGCTTTCTGGAGGGTTATACGCGCTCTGATGCGTAAATATAACCAGTTTAATCCAACGAACACTACGGAATAATGAAATAGGATTAACATACCTTAAATAACCTTTACATAACTTAGAAATAAGTTTTAAAGGCTTTGGTATGGCAAAAACAAGTTAATTCGCTTACAGGGACTAAACTTGACAAACTGCGAAAGTATGCCAATTTGAACTGTAACAGACATTCTGGAACATGACCATAAGATAAACATACCATAAATATCCTCTACATAGCTTAGAAATAGGCTTTGAGGGGTTCGGTATGCTAAAATAAACTTTTGGGTCATTCAGGGACTAAAAGCGTCAAAAAGTGCACAAGTTTGCATTTTCGCGCATATCTTACGTTCTGAATACATCCGGACATCCAAAAATTTATGTAAGCACTAAAATATTTTATTTTAGTGTTTGGCATGAGAAAAATCCATTCGTCGCGTCATTTGGATCGTTTTTCGCGCTTATGCGCATTCCGTCATAATTAGCCGAACAACGCAACCGTACGGCTAAACGAACCGACATCCGAGATATTTTTGAGAACATTTTAAGTTCCCTTTACTTTAACTTCATTTTAGAGCTTTGAAATGGGGTTAACGGGCCTTAAACGTGTCGGAAAAGGCCTTATTACACTACAGGGACCAAATCTGCCATTTTTGAAACTTTCTGTGCAGAAACATTGAATCTGGCCTATACCACCTTTGCACATGGTTTTGGGCAATACTATGGGCTGGTTTGATGTGCACATGGTATTACAATACCATGGGTGCAAGTGTATGGCCAAGATTGAAGCACGTTTTCCAAGAAACGATCCTAACGGTTCGGGAAATCCTATAAATACCCCATGCCTTCAATTGCAAAACCCACTAGAATTTTGATTTGAGAAACTCTAAGTTGAAACCATTGTTTCATACCTGAGTTACTTGAATCGAAATTAGCATTCGGGGACCCTTCGTAAGTATTCTTTCGTTCTTTTATTGCTTTTCGAGTCTGAAAGTCAAACTTAGTTTGACTTTCTGCGTTGACTAGTTTATGGTCAATGCGAAGTTCGTTTGAACTTCGCAACGTGAGTGTAATCACGTTGGTTATAGTCCCTTGGGACTATGCCTACTGATTACCACGTTGTCTAGGGTCGTAGGGTAAGCGATCTAATAAATCGCTTATACCTTCGAACCCGACCCATTTGGTCGATCATTAGGATCCGACCAAATACCTTAGGTGACCATAGTATATAGGGAATAACCTTTCGAGGTTATACCTTATGGTCACGACGTTTAGTTAGTTGTATGATAGGTAGTTTATATGCCTTAGGTAAATTACCAAAATACCCCTTTGATGCCAAAATTCATTTTAAAAATATGTAACATAATTTTTGACATCTAAACTGATTTGACAACAATATTAGACATGTTAAGGAATATGTTACTTGTCATAGGACTAGTTAGGCGGTCCGAACGCGTTTTACGCGAACGACGCGTTAAAGTAGCATAAGCTACCTAAACGGGTCGTAATGGGTCGTAAGCACTTATGTTAGGTTTCATTTAGTATGTAGGCTTTGTTAAACCATATTACACGAGTCTCCATAATCATTTGGTTTACGAGCCCTCATTCTATCCGATCCTCCGATATAGGTCCGGTTTATTAACATAGTTACCTATATTAGGTGCCGTTTGATTTCCGTGATCTCTAGCATTGTTTGGTTGTTACTCAAGGACTTCTAAACAATCTCAGGTGAGTACATAGACCCCTCTTTTACTGTTTTCAAACTGTTTTGGGGTGAAGCATGTGTACCTATCTGTTATTTTCATGTTTTCCAAAAGTATAATTGATTATACATGTTAGTACTTATCTGTTGACAAACTGAATGACTATCTATGGTTTAAACACTGATTTCTCAAAGAACATAAAATAAAATGTTGAACTGTACTTATTTTATGTTCACCAGACCGATTTTTAGTATGATATAGCGCTATAGGATTTGACACCCCATTCCTGTTGTCATGGAATGTCTGAAACCAATTTGTTTCTCCATCCAAATAGGGATTTCCTTTGTGGTATCCCTATAGTCTCAAAGGTGTATTTTGATGCACTAGGTCTGAATGAATTCTTAAATCACACTATTTTTGTATATTTAGTTATACTCCCAAAAAGTATAGTTTGATATGCTCCCATGTGTGATATTGTACAAAACCAACATATATATTTTATCAACAAACCAAAACATATTTTGATATGTTATTTATAAAACCCAAAGCATATTTTGATATGTTATTTATGAAACCAAAACATAGTTTAATATGTTATTTACAAATCCAAAGTATACTTTTAATATGCTACTATAAGGTTATTCGTTTAACCTTACAATTATTTATACAAATCACATTGGTTACACATTACATGATTTACATTGGACACATAAACATTATTGACATTGGTTATACATTACATGACTTACATCTTGACATAAACATTTTGACATATTATTCAATACGTTTGGAAATTGGTTTAAACATAGACATATTACATTGTTGGTTTGGTTTGAGTAAGTGATCAAGTAACGAGGCGTGTGTAATATGATACAAGCATGGTGGATACGCCGCTGGTACTTCCTATATATAAGTGTTTGTATGGTATTACATATTGTATCGTTATCAGAATCATTTCAATTTGAGACATATAACATTTTATACAAATAACATACTTTTCACAAGACATTAATTTACAAACAACTTATCTTATACAAACTCAATTTTACATGGTTATTCATTTAACCATACATTATTCTCTTATTTATACATATCATCTGATCTTATCGTTTTTCAAAAGATTTACAAGACAAAGCAAATTACAAGGTTCATGACTAAACATTTTCTCAAACATAAGTCATGAATTCTGTTTTCACAAAACCTATGTATCTCACAGGCATTTTTATGCTGACGTACCAATTTTTACACATGTTTCAGGTACTGCTTTGCAATGATTGTTGATACATGCTACATTTAGGATGGACTTATGCCTTAGCAACTTTAAAACTTGGAAGATCATAGTTGTACTTATTTGATTGTATTAAGACAATGAGTTCATTTATTCAATAAAACAGAATTTATTTATGCCATGGTTATGAAACAATAATTCTGTTACAACACTCCCCGACGTTTCCGCCACGTCTGGTTGCTTTACGTGGTCGGGGTGTGACACCTACGCGGGCCGCGTGAGTGGATCTGATGCAGAAATAGCTGGTAATAGCCTGTTCGAAGCTGGTTATGTTCTGGCTGGTTTCCAATACTCACAAACTTGAATCTAGGGGCTGCCCTTTGTATTGAAAAACCACTTAACACTTGTTGCCATCTGATCATAACTCCCCGACACTTGTCGCGATCCTACGAAGTCCCGAAAAGTGTAAATAGGAGGTGAGTTCACTTGTTCCTTCACACCTTCACTCACTTCTATTTTGCTCTCTGATTTCTGGAGGATCTTGAGCCTATTTGAGAACCTCCTTCAGTCCTTTGGACTCTTGTAAGTAATCCCTTCATGCTTAGTTTATTGGTTTAGCGTTTAAAAACCGAAAAGTCAAGCGTTAGCAACAAACGCTTTGACTTTTAAACGGTTGAGCCATGGTTCGCAACGAACATGGCTACGTGACCGTAATTAGGTTGGTGATTAACCCTCAAGAGGGCACTCCTAATTACCACGTTTACTTAGTTTAATTGTCGGGTCAAATAAAAGTCAAACGGGTTTGTTTTAAATAAAATCCATAACTAATTCATATAAAATCAGTTTTCTCACTTTAATAACTTTGAAAATATTAGTTGAACATGCCTAAGCATGATTCAACCCGACAATTCTAAGTATAGGCCCGGTTCGGAACCGATTGTCGCAAAAGTTGACTTTTGCTTTGACTTTCAGTTCTGACCCGATTTAGCTTAGTTTAGATATGCCTTAGGATTCCTTTAGGACCAGGTTATAGGTTAGTATAACCCTTCGAGGTTATACAACTTGGTTCCATAGAAATCCTAGTTCATGCTTGTTTTCCGTTAAATGCCTAAATGTTGACCGTTATGCCCTTTTGACCCTAAAACGAGAATTTTGAAAATGTGAGAGGACAATAATCTTTATTACTGATTTATAAACTTGTCCCTAAAATTTAACATCAGTTTGAGGTCTAGATTAGGAGTTATGCTCAATAGCGTAATTAGAAAGCCTTTTATTAATTAAACGGCGTAATTAGCATATATCCTATCTAAACCCAATTTTCGATACCAAACTTTTTACCTACTGATATAAAATAATATTTTGGGATTTTTAAATATTTTTATTTATTTTTAGGCTGAGCATAACATAGGGTTTTAGGCTTGATTCGGTAATTGCCGGTTTTGCCCTTTTGGGCTATAAAATGAGTTTTACAAATCCTTTTGACCCCAAACCTTTTTCTACTGATCTAATATGATAAATAAAATATTTTTAGCCTTCTGGAATAATAAAAATATCAGCTTTCTATACAAAACCCGGAAATGGCTCCAAATCGCCTTTTTAAGCGTTTTTAACGCATAGTATGTATCGCAACTAGTTTAAATATATAAGGGTTGATGCCTACTGATATTTTCAGTAAATTTCTATATTTTAACAGTAAGCAAAAGTTTTAAACTCAGATTCTCTGTTTTGCCTTTTTTTTAAGCCTATGTGGAATTACCAAAATGCCCCTACGGTGCATAGTATGGTTATAATTAATAAATTTCACATATATATGATACCCTACTGATATGACTTATTAATTTAAGTATAATTACTGATTTAATCAGACCTGTAACTCAAAATGATATTTAAACTCTCTTATAATCTTTAAAATGACCAAAATACCCCTACGAAGCATAAATTGGTCTTAAACTCGTTTTGGGCATAATGGAAGGTATCCTACTGATATCCCAACATATTTAGGGCATATTAACTTAGGAAACTTGTATATGACTCATTTGGTTACTCGTTACGCACTTTTCGCGTTCGGATCAGCGTATGTAACTAGTTTGCATATAATAGCCGAAACGGGTCAAACCATATCGTTTTCATCTCAAAATCCAGAATGTGTTTAAGTTACCCATATTAAACAAGCATGCAAGCTTGTCGGGTCAAAACCACATTCTAAGCCGGTTTTCGCTTTATCATGCGTTTGAACCATGTCTTCCTTTTGAAAACTAACCGGTCTAAGTCTAAGCTTAATAAAAGACCCGTTAGGATTCTAATAGGTTATTAAAAACATTCGTTCCAGATTTAGGAGCCCAGTAAAAGCTATCTGTACTTGCTTGGTGGTATACGGCTGGGATTGAATTTATATTTAGCTCAGGTAAATACTTTTAACTTATTTTCCCTATACGAGCTTGGGGTACGGTATATAAAATACCGCTTGGTCCGGCATTGAATCTTTAATCGAATAGTGGTTAAATCATTGATATGCTATGTTTTGAATGTGTTTTGTTTGCTTAAAGCCTTTGGGGGGTTAATGACCATGTCCCGGATATCCTTGGCATCATCTTACGAGATGGCCACGACCTGAGCACGGGGTGTAGGCGTACACCTTTCAGTGCATAACTCAATAATGTGGTGTGTCTATTAATCTTTAACCCGGTCTATGGATCGGGCTACTGAACGCATAAGTAACATGTAATTCCCTTACAAGATTATATTCACATAATTATCCCAAGTTATAAAATGTTTTGTGCCACGTGCATTCAAATCAATTTTTAAACCTTTTCAAAATGAGTCAGTTAAATTGTATTTACCAGTGTAAACTGACGTATTTTCCCAAAAAGGTTAAGTGGAGGTACTAAGCGTAATAGGCTGGCCTCTCCTTAGCATCATTAAGAGTCTCGCAAGCTTGGATGCAATAAGTCTGATGAACTATGTTTTCTTTTTAATTGATCCGCCTGTGGATCCAACTTACTTTCCGTTGTAATATTAAATATTACTTTTGAATCGGTTGTAATATATTTATCTTTGCTTCCGCTGTGCATTTAAATATTGTGTTGTTTGACTATGATGATATCAACTACATCACTATACTCCCCACCGGGCCCACCGGTAATACGTGGAAATATCAGGGTATGACAGGTTGGTATCAGAGCCAACATTGAGTGAATTAAACATTAGCCTTTTGTGTTTAATCTCAATGATACAGTAGCACATTCCTTAAACTCTCTGAGTCTAGACTTAACATAGGAATACTCTTGTCTCTATTCGGAGGATTATTGCTTTCACTTCTAAATATTTTGATAAGTCGCCAAGCAATGAAGCCGTAATGGGAATTTTCCCCATTCGAGGCCTAGGGAAGGCCGAGCTTCGTACTGCGACAAGAATTAACGTGCCACCAAGGAGAAAGCATTCAGAAATGAAATGAAGAAGAAACTCCTTTTTGCTAAAGTCCGTTTCCTTAGTAAGTCCTTATAAGGGCATACTTATCTTTCAGTCCCTTCATGGACAACGTTTCATTCAAGTCCCGCTTAGGGCAATCCTATACCTCTTTTAAAATCATTGGGATGTTTTATCTAAATTTCATTTATATCATTATATATGAATATAATATATGAAATAAATTAAAATAACATTTCTTTTATAAGATCTACCATTATAATAAAATGGCAAAATCTAAAAAGGACAAGATCTAGCCTCGTGTCATTATTAAGACCCGGCCAAGATGGCAGTTTCTCAATTTAGGTTCAGATCCTTATTAACATCCCGAGTTAGGATTGTTCTGCGTTAATTATTAAAAAGGAATCTTAAAGGTAAACCTAGCCTATATGACGAGGCCAAGATGGTAGGACCTATTCAAGAGATTCACATCCTTGTTAACATCTGTAACATATTAACTTTTCTGGCAGACGTGGTTCGATAAAGTCACATAAATCATCCTTATACTGGATTCTCCCGAAATCCTTTCTTATTTTGTGATTTAAACATCCATTAGGGATATAATGCCTACGGGCTATAATTAACGTCCTCTGAGACTAAAGACAGTCGTAGCCTACAACTCCCTGTCAAGAAAAGGCGTGAACACGTTCAAGCCTAAATACCTTGATTCTACAAAATCATGGTTTATAATTTAAAGTTACCCTTGTGACTTGACTTTTTGTGCTATAGTTATATTTTAATTAAATCCAGGATAATTATAATAAAAATCCTGAATAAAAATAAATATCATTCCTTTCCTGCCAATATAAATATTAAAAGAGAATCTTAAAAGGTTTGACCTAGCTTGAATGTCATTGAAGACCTAGCTAAGATGGTAAAACCTGTTTAAAAGAGATTCAGATCCTTATTAACACTTGAAAACGTGTTAACACTCCCGACAACAGTGATGCGATAAAATCACGCTTGTCATCTTTATATTAGGAACTTCCAAACCCCTTATTTAGCCTAAATGATCAATAGGAATCACGGCTAATAAACGTCGATCATGATGTACACATCTAAACATCCATCTGGGATGTATACCTACGGGAAAAGATGTATACATGAAAAAGATAGTTTTCTTTCATAACTTCTTGTCAAGGCAATGAATTATGAAATTTTCCGATCCAAAGGAATCATTGATTATGTTTTAAAATTTCCCTAGTGACGAGGCATCTGTGCCATCGAAAAGTCCTTTGGAACAAGCCGTTGTGCTATATAAAATGTCAGTATGACATTAACAGTCGTGACTTATGTCCCCTATCTAGTAAATATGAAGGATTATATTCCGTTTAAACGCCAAAGATGGTTTATTTAAAAACTTAGGCAAAACATAATCAAATAAATTAAATACTATCTATTGGCCTATATGGTTAATTACACCATGGCTATTTATTCATCAAATTCGACAATTCACTATAATTAAACCAATTATTACTACTTGGTTTGTAGTCTTCAAAGCTTCACCATGGCTGACCCCTCTGAAGCTCACAATCATCCAGCTAATCAAAATGATGATGCAAGACTAAACTTAACAAGCACCAGGTTGCAGGCTATGATAGATACAGCCGTAAACAAAGTCGTGGACCGTATATTAAAGGAGCATAAGCGAAAGTGCGATAATACCCCAAATAAGGGTTACAAAAAGAGTAAGACCGGTTCAAGCTATAACCAGTCCAAACCAAAGGAGGCAAAACCCGAATGTAAAACCTGCGGGAAGAAGCACTTCGGAAAATGTTTCTATGATCAGACCGGGGGATGTGTCATCTGTAAGGAGACGGATCACAAGACCCATGAATGCAAGGATTTGACGGACAAACAGCAGACCGGTGGAAAGACCAGATGCAAAACCTATAGGAAATACCACCTCGGGAAATGCAGATATGAATCTCAGCCTCTACCCTGTGGAATCTGCAAGCCAAAGGAGCATAAGACCTTGGATTGCAAGAGAATGGGAGACGCAACCTGCTATGGTTGCAATGACAAAGGGCACATTAAGACCAACTGCCCTAAATACGCTAAAAAGCCTGAGGAGGCTAAGAAGATCAAAGCTGGAAGCTCTCAAGTGGATACTCAAGAGGCTATTCAGGATGAAAATGTCACAACAGGTACTTTCTTTATCAATAACGCTCATGCTAGAGTATTATTTATTTCAGGTTCAGATAAGTCTTTCATAGACAATAGATTTTGTAAATCATTAAATCTGCCTGTTAAAACTCTAAGCGTTAAGTATAAAGTAGAATTGACCAATAGTACCTCAGAGACTGCTCCAGCAATATTAGATGGATGTTTATATCCATTAGGAATCATTCTTTTCCGATGTCCTTGTTTCCATTTAAATAATAAGGGACTCGACATAGTGATAGGAATGAATTGGTCGTCCTAGAAGTCAAGCCTATATTGAGAATGATAAGAAGCAAGTAGTAATCAAGACTCCTTATGGGGAGCCTTTGACAATTCAAAGAAACACTAGGTATGGGTTACCTAAGCACTTGTTGAAATTGGTATTTAACAGCAAGGCTTCGAGTATGGAAAACTCAGAAGAAACAAACAACAGTCGCGATGCTAGAAATGCGACAAATATTAATGGTGCATCAAGTGTGAACCTCAATATTAATGGAATTAATCTCCAAAACTGAAGTTAACACAGTTGTTAGAGAGGTTATGAGAAAAGGCATGAGAAGATTCAATATTAATGGAATTAATCTCCAAAACTGAAGATTCGCGATGCTAGAAATGCGACAAATATTAATGGTGCTCTAAAACACATGTCGTTACTCATGAGAATAACTATATTCATACTTCAAATACGAAGAATAAACCAAACAAAATCATATATGGCAAGGAACCCCATTCTTTTTGGGTTTTACTTAAAAGTACTTCGTCTCTTGGAAGTCAAGAGACTTCAATAGTAAAAAGGGACCATCGATTGCAGGAAATTGTTAAATGAAATAGAAATCATTAGGTATGTCAGCAATTATGCTGAAAAGCACACGGTAAGGTATGCATCACAATCATTCGATGGTAATACCCTTGATTAGTGAGGACATTAATGGAGTCCATAAGAGAGATTCCCTTATACATTATGGGATGGACCGAGTGTTAAGGACCTTATTAGAAAGACCTATTATTCGCATCGAAATGGAAAAAGACGGAATAAGAATTTGCTGACTCTCACAATAAAAGTTCTAAAATGTCGACAGTATGTCGCAAAATTTTTATTCTTTGGCTGAGATAGTACCCTATTCCAATTACCCAAAACCTAAGCTTAATGCAATAATTATTGGTGGTTAGTAACGGCAATAAGAGGGAACATTAAGGATTCAAAGCCTGCTCATTATAAATCCATTATGGATCTACCTCAGCTAATCACGTTATATAGGTTAAGAAATAACTAGTCAAAGCTGTGACTGCCCAAAAATTTGTCAAGATTTTGCAGCTAAGTTTAAAAGGATTAAGAATGGAGGCGTTTAACCCTCCTGATGAATGGTTAGAGGCTGTTCACATTAATAATGACACTAGATAAATCCCTTATTGTGATTTCATTGCTAAGAGTTATGTTTAGTTACAAGTACTGCTAAGTCTCTCATAATACCATAAGCTTAGCAAACTTTTAGAAACTTTCCGTAAGAACCCCAGATGTTAAGTGTAAGGTAAGACTTACAGGTGAAATCATAAGAACCGTTTCTTCTGTTCCTGTTAGAAATCTCTAATCATGGAATTCTAGAAGTATCCTCTCTCTAGAAGAAGTGCGTCAGCATGTATAGTTGATATCTCTTTAATCTCTATCGATTGCAAATACCAGATGGTATGATAAAAGCGCCACATGAGGATTGGTGTATCTTAATATGTTCCATAGATTGCTTCCATGCCTGATCAGTATGGAGGTTTAATGCATGGAACCACAAAGATATTCCGATGGTCATATGGTACTAAAATCAGCTAAAGGTATTCAAAGAAGATATCCAGAATGGAATTGTCCAGGTAAATGTCTTCGATTAAAGAATTCGTGGACTAGTAACATAAATGTGTCACCTATCTGACACAAACTATGATAGATAAATTGGAGCCTGAGATTTGGAAAATCTCTGTAACTGATGTGTGCGTATATATACATAATTTTGCAATGAATTTACACACGATTTGGTTTTAAATTTATAAAAGTGATTATTACTTTTACATCAAAACACACACGAAAGAGGCAAGTGTACCCCGTCACATATGTAATAAAGTATCGGTAAGAACCAAGTATCGATCCAAGGAAATGGGCGGAGAAATAATACTAGACCTTTGTCACTAAACTACCGGTAAAAACATAAGTTTGGTTTGATTTTAATTCAACTAAAGTAAGCGTAAACAAGTACATAATAAAAACATAATAGATAATAGATAAAATAGCCTTGCTTAATACACAACCAAAGCATGTCAACTAAGTTGGTTTTGGCACTAGAAGCATTCGGTCAATTTTCCAATTTAAGACAATTAGTATCCCTTTCGGGAATCCTAACATGACAATCATTCGGAAAGCTAAAACGATAAACACACTTTAACCACCTAAAATTGTTCTTTAACGTGCAATTGATAAATGTCTATGAAAATCTATTAAAAATAAGTTAGTCATCCGTTAGGAGTTTTCTAACCGCACTTAATCAAGGAAAGAGACACCGATAAACACAATGCAACCACCGAGACAAGCATAAACTAGATTAAATCACAACCGAGTTCATTTTACAAATCTTGCACAATAATTCACTAAGATAGCAATTTTGGCCTAAACTACTAACTAAGCTAACAAATCATGGCAAGAATTTATAACGACACCATCTAACCCGTTAAGGTCCTTACGTGACGGCAAGCTCTCTTGATTAACAATAATTACATTTTATTAAATCACTAACCATTTCTAATGTCATGATGCATACAATTAAACCAAGCTAAACTAGTTAACCAAGTTCAAAGTTTACTAATACAAGAATAATTAAGCTTCATTTTTCAACTATCTTAACTAACCAAGTATCAATCATCCAACATAATTACTTATAATCAAGAAATCAATATCAATAACAAGGTTGCAAACTAATCATCAAAGATAATCATAGAAAATACTTCAAAGTGTCATTACAAACAAAGTTTAACATACTAATGGCTATAATTTAGCAAGGGATTGTTGTGTTTTTGCCCAAAGGCTACAATAATACATAAACAATAATCTGAATGCTTGAAAGATTAACAAAAACATGGAAAGATTAGAAAACCAAACCATAAACAAGCACTAGACTAAGGATCCGGATAGTAATGGAGCTAAACGGCACAATGTGGCTTGAATCCGGGTCAAAAGCAAAGCCTCCGGAGCCTGTAAATTCGCCTGTGAAGCTCCCAAAATTCCAGAATGTCGAACAGAATGTTTCTGTTCTGTTTTTATATTTTTTCGCTGTGGCACGGTCGTTCTTCCTATGGCACGACCGTGCACTTTAAGCAATTATTGGGTATGGCACACCATACTGCATGACGTCATCAGATCGTTGACCAGATTCGAAATCGCACGACCGTTCTTCCTGTGGCACGGTCGTTCTTCGCCGGGTTCTTGTTGCACGCTTAGTCGCACTGGTCGTTCAGTTCCGAGAGTTTGGCTGATCATCGGATCCGCACGGGGTGCAAATCATGGAACGACCGTGCGTCACCGGTCTGGCCTTGTTTGCCTTGCACGCCTAGTCGCACTGCTCGTTCATTGCCGGACTAATCAACAACTGTCGGAGATGCACGGTAGTGCATCAGGTCGCACGACCGTTCCACAGGCCCATGTCAGTTTCCTTAACAGAATGTCTGCAGCTTCTTCGTTTTGTCCGGAAAGTCCTCGTTTTCGCTATCATCTTGTCTGGTATGCTGTTTTAGGCCTGTAAACAAAAGTGTAGATAATTAAGTATCCGAATGAAGGTTTTACGGCCGAAAACGCATAAAATAGGGGTAAAACGGGGGACTAAAATATGTGTAAATTAACGAATATCAAATCTCCCCACACTTGAACCTTGCTTGTCCTCAAGCAAGCTGAACTAAAAAGCAATAAAAGACATAAACAAACAAGAACAATAATTTACACACTATTTTATTGAAAACTACTATAAACGGTTAGCCGGTTTGTCGAAAGACAACATCAAAAGACTCAAACCCAACAAGCATATGCAATTATAAAGCGACAACCAAAAAGCCGTGACTTCACATTTAATTGACTCACATGTTAATCTTCACACGACTCACAATGTTCACACACTCGGTTTTATTTATGAAACATACATAAAATGTGTATGTGTAAACACTCAATGCCTAGTCAATGAAATGTGCAATATCATAAGCTTGTCATAAGATCTCGTCTCCACCAACTAACATGCAAACAAGTGTAAATCAAGAGGTCTTTACGGGTTGTAACGTTAGGCTTGGGCGAAGGGTATGGAAGTGGACATTTAAAGTGGCGAAAATGGTTAAAACTCGGTAGTAGCGTTTAACTAGCAAGAAAATAATACAACTATACATACAAACGCCTTAAAAAGGCGACTAAAGCGCAATCGAGCTTATCAACGAAATTTTAACATTTAAGCATTCAAAATTGCTCGATTTCTATCAACTTCACCCTATTTTAGGGTTTTTTTTTTTAACTTACAAAACTATACAATGAAATATAAACAATAACAAGCTAGTTAAACTATTATTTTGACCGAGTTTCAACACTAAAAAGGTTTAAAACATAAAAAGGCTAAATTTGGTTAAGTGGGCGATAATGTGGGTAAACAAAGGTGAACGGGAAGGCTCGACATGGTTAATCCTAAAGGGTAATATAAGGTGAACGGGAAGCACAACACAAAGAACAAGTACACAACAAAGGGGTAATCTAAGTGCCTCTATCACTTTTACACAAATTCACAAGTTCATGGTCTTAACAAGCATACTGGTGACAAGTTCTAAATTGCACATAACATCTGGCTCACTCCTATATCCGAAATGAACAAATATATAATCAATAGGCTCAAATACGCTCACATAACGGAAGGAATGGGTAAAAGTGTGAAAACTATCATGTAATTCTTTCTTTGTTTGTCACGCTTTCCGGTTTCCTTTTTCAAAAAATATTTTGCTTGTCGAGTTTTTATCAAGTCCGAAGCTTTCTAAAACACAACCAACCGGTTTATTTACAAAAATATATACAAAATACAAGTATTTTTGAATGATTTTTCTGATTTTCTGATTTTTTTTATATAAGAGGACAAACAAAGTTAACAAAGTTAACCCCCTCCCCACACTTGAACTTCGCATTGTCCCCAATGCGAGACCCGAAATATAGAGAAAGGGATAAAAATACTCCCCTCAAGATGATGTTGATGCCACGAGACTTCCGAAGCTGTATCTGGTACGTGCTCCGGTCCAAGATCCGATAGCTAAAACCTGCGAGTATGTCACAGGTGCACCCAAAACATAACATAAACAGAAAAATCACAAAACAACCATAATATACATAAATACTAAAATCCAAACAGAACACAAAGTAAATTGTCTGAAATACATAACCGGGGTGTTTGAAATAACAGTCAAAATAAACACACAATAATAAATAAAGTACTGAAATAGAAAACACCACCAACTGCTATCACCCCAGCCAACTACTCGTCAACATCATCATCTGCTCTCGTATGGGACGGGCCGGCATCGCCATAACCAGGGGGGTTCCACGGTGGGAACTGTGGAGGGTGCTGAAAGTAGTCGGGGTATGCGTGATGCATCTCCCCGAAAAGATATGAGAATCCCGCACTGACCCCCTGATATAAAGTATCCTGGCTCTGCCGAAGCTGGTCCTGTGTGGCCCGAAGCTGCGCCTGACTGGCCTGAATCTCGTCCTGGCTAGATCTAATCTGGTCGATGTATGTACCATGCTGCTCCTGAGTCACTCGCATATCCTGGACCTACTGGTAGAACTCAGGCCACTCCTGATGTTGGAATGCATGGTGCTGCGGCGAGTGTGGTGGTGTCGGTGGCTGGTGCTGGTGCTGGTGCTGCGGATTCTGCTCTCCCATCTCAACATCCTCATCTTCCTCCTCATCTGGAGGCAACGGGTCCCATACCTCGTTGTTCAATCCCCTCAACCTATCCCCCCTATCAAGCTCTACAATCACCCCCATGGCCTTCAGTGACCTGATATCGACATGAACCCCCTCAGTAATCAGAGTGAGACTCTGAAGCACCTCCTCAGTCATATAGCGCTCGTTATACGCTATTTCGGTCACGTACTGACCGCCATGTATCTCACTGTTCGGAGTCCGCCCCGAGCTCTTGACGAAATACTCAGCCATTCGTGCGGCCAGGTTGATAGGTGCTTTATCAACCAACGCATATAAAAGGATCAAATCAGGTGTTGGATAGTTACCGAGACTGTCCATGTGACCGCATATCGTATGGCTAAATACATGGTGGATCACTCGCACCAAAGGGTCTCTGAGTCGCGAGGCCTTCGACATCCTCGGGTTATAGGGGTCCCCAATAGCGTTTTCAGCCTAAAATTCATCCCGCGCTGCATCAGAAGGGAAGGTGAACTGTTCTGTGAAGACATCGGTATCATCCATGTCGTCCCTAGTATAAATCCCTAGTCTTCTACCCAAACGACCAACCGACCACGAATGCCATCTTCCACATAACCGGAAAGCTATCCGCTCCTTGTAGCGGAATTTGGTTCTCCGATGAGCAACCGGCTTTTCATAGGCATATGATGCGAAGAACTCAATGGTCAACTCCAGCTAAACGGGTCGGTTGCAACCGACCAGATTTGCAAGCGGGCGACTCATCATGTCGTCTAATCTGTCATACTGATTGAGTTCGCGCATGACTTCCCAATCTAACCATCGGGGGACTCCAAACTGCCCCCGTCTCACCCACAATGCGTCTCGTTTCGGGATGCACAAAGCTTCACGCTCATTGTTGGGGTCGAAATGAAGGAAGGGATGGTCCATCTGTATGAGGAAAAACATTAGAGAGATGGAAACAGGAAAAATTCGAATCTAAAACAGCCGAGCAGCCAATTATGAAGAAACTGTCAAACTGATCTGGGCATATGGCACGGTCGTGCGACGAGTTGCACGGTCGTGCGTTACCGACGACGAGTACCAAATGCCCAAATATGTCGGAACTGCACGGCGTGCGACCAACGGCACCACCGTGCAACACCTACCAACAAACAACTATCGTGAAACAACGGCGAGGCACGACCGTTCCATACGAGGAACGTCCGTGCGACTTGGTTTTCTGCAGATTTTGACCCAGGCTCTAAGTAGCCCGATTTTTTCACAAATCTTCAAGTTTTTACATAAACAGGGGTCAGAAAATGCTCCAGATGTTCACGATACTACGATTCAACAAGGGTTAGGGTTTCGATTTGTTTATGAAGAGAACCCTAAAAATTTCCTTGAAGAATCGGAAGAAATCTAATCTAGAAAGCAAGAAAACAAGAAATCTACAACTAGGAACGTACCGTGCGAAGAAGGGTGTGAGATCGTGCGAAAAACCGTGCGATTTGATGAAGTATCGCTCTGGAACGGCCTGGTGCTGGTAGGGTTTCGCGAGTTATGAATGGGGGCTGCAGATGAGGGTATTTATAGTGCCAAATGACAAAACTGCCCTCAGCCTGACGCACGGTCGTTTCTCCGTGTGGCACGGTCGTGCGTCACCGACATCTCCCAAACCCTAGCAACTATTCTCGGAAATGCACCGGGGGTGCGATCCATCGTGCCGGCTCTCGGAGATGCACGGTCGTGCGAATCCTGGCACGGTCGTGCATCAGGTGCAGATCAGAATTTTCCGCAGAAGCTATTTCTAGCAACTGTTTCGGCCGTTTTTCGCCATTTTTTCGACACACCAACTGTTCTAACAATATTGCAATACAGAACCTTCGCTCGGCACGTATGAAAACTAAACAAACTAACGAAAACTACCTAACTAACCTAAATTACGCTAAAACTACAAAAACAAAAAACTGGACTATTTTACCCTTATAGCGCCAAAGACGCTCCTGCTACATTTTTGTCGGCGAGTCAGTAGCGTAGACTCATGCTAAATTTTTGTCGGCGAGTCGATAGCAAGACTCCAAGCTAAAACTAGAAAAACTACTAAAAAGACGATACTACCCCTAAAGCGCAAAATACGCTCTTGCTACATTTTTTATCCACGAGTCAGCAGCGTAGACTCTCTCCTCCCCACACTTATGATGTGTGCGGGTTTTGGAGTTCAATTACCTCCACCGCCGAGTCTATCGGCCCAGAAACGTACAACTTCAACCGGTGACCATTTACCTTGAATGTAACGCCATCCGCGTTCTCTACTGCAACAGTACCATACAGAAATACTTCCTTAACCGTGTATGGTCCTATCCAGCGTGAATGAAGCTTCCCAGGAAATAAGCGCAGCCTTGAATTGTACAGAAGAACAAGATCACCCGCTTGGAATTCTTTGTGGTCCTTCAAGCGTTTGTCGTGAAGTTTCTTCGTGCGCTCTTTGTAGAGTACGGAGCTTTCGTAGGCTTGGTGCCGCAATTCTTCCAATTCATGAATTTGGAGAAACCGGGCTTCACCTCCGGTTTTAAGGTCCAAATTCACGGTTTTCAATGCCCACAAAGCCTTGTGCTCCAACTCCACCGGTAAATGGCATGCTTTTCCGTATACCAACCTAAAGGGGGTGGTCCCTATAGGGGTCTTATAAGCTGTACGGAATGCCCATAATGCCTCATCAAGCTTGTCCGACCACTCCTTGCGGTTTGCACCAACAGACCGCTCAAGGATGCGCTTAAGCCCACGGTTCGTGACTTCCACCTGCCCGCTCGTCTGCGGATGATAGGGCGTGGACAAACGGTGATGCACACCGTATCGGGACAAAGCCTTTTCAAGCTGTGTATTACAAAAATGAGTCCCTCGGTCACTAATGAGCGCTTTCGGAGCGCCAAATTGGGCGAACAAACTTTTAAGAAACCTCACAACTACTCTGGCGTCGTTAGTGGGTAAGGCTTGCGCCTCCGCCCACTTTGATACATAGTCAACAGCCAGGAGTATGTACTTGTTTCCACGTGAGGGGGGGAATGGTCCCATGAAGTCTATCCCCCAAACATCAAAGACTTCATAAACTTGTATCCAGTTCTGAGGCATTTCGTCGCGTGCCGATATGTTCGTCGCCCTCTGACAAGCATCGCACGCTTTCACCCAACTCTGCGCGTCACAGAAAATGGTCGGCCAGTAAAACCCGGAATCCAACACCTTCTTCGCGGTGAAGTTGGCTTCGTGGTGGCCTCCGGTAGGTCCCTCATGACACTGGCGCAGAATGTCGGTCACCTCAGCCCCTGATACACATCTTCTGATCACCTGATTAGCACCCACCTTGAATAAGAAAGGGTCGTCCCATATGTAGTACTTGAGATCTGAAAAGAATTTCCTCTTTTGCTGGTGAGTCAACCCTTTAATCAGAATCCCGCAAGCAAGATAGTTCGCAAAGTCAGCGAACCATGGCGACTCATCGCATATCTCAACAACCATCAAAGACTCGTGTGGGAAATTGTCATTGATTGAATCCCAACGCGAGTCCTCGATGTCTCCGTGCTCTAACCGAGATAGATGGTCAGCCGCTACATTCAACGCACCCTTTTTATCTTGAATTTCTATATCGAACTCTTGCAGCAACAGGATCCATCTGATTAGACGCGGTTTAGCGTCCTGTTTGCTGAAGAGATATCTAATGGCTGCATGATCAGTATATACAACGGTTTTCGAAAGCACCAAATACGATCTAAATTTATCAAATGCGAAAATGACCGCCAAGAGCTCTTTTTCAGTCGTGGTATAATGCTCCTGAGCGTCGTGAAGAGTTTTGCTCGCATAATAGATCAGGTGAAAGTGATTTTCCTTCTTTTGACCCATAACGGCCCCTATAGCGTAATCGCTCGCGTCGCACATGATTTCAAATGGCAGACTCCATTCCGGTGCGACTAAAATAGGGGCCTCAATCAACTTTTGCTTGAGAAGGTCAAAAACACTCAAGCAATCATCTCCAAACACGAACGGAGCATCTTTCTCCAACAAACGGGTCATGGGTCTGGCGATTTTTGAAAAATATTTGATGAATCGCCGATAGAACCCGGCATGACCGAGAAAGCTCCGTATAGCTCTAACAGAGGTGGGGGGCGGAAGTCGTGAAATAACGTCGACTTTAGCTGGATCGACTTCCATGCCCGCGTGAGAAATTTTGTGTCCCAAAACTATGCCCTCCTTCACCATGAAGTGGCATTTCTCCCAGTTCAGGACCAGATTAGTCTCCTCACACCTCTTCAACATTCTTTTTAAATTTTCCAGACATTGATCAAAGGAATCCCCAAATACCGAGAAGTCATCCATGAACACCTCCATGGAATCCTCAATCATGTCGTGGAAAATGGCGACCATACATCGCTGGAAAGTGGCCGGTGCATTACACAGCCCAAATGGCATACGCCGGTAGGCGAATGTACCGAAGGGACAGGTAAATGTGGTCTTCAGGAGCGATAGGAATTTGAAAGTAACCAGAGAACCCATCCAGAAAACAATAATATGACTTCCCTGACAGACGCTCCAACATTTGATCAACGAATGGAAGCGGGAAGTGGTCCTTGCGAGTGGCGTCGTTGAGTTTGCGATAATCAATGCAACCCCGCCATCCAGTGACCGTCCTGGTTGGAATGAGCTCATTCCTATCGTTTGTGACCACAGTCATGCCCCCCTTTTTGGGCACTACCTGCACAGGACTGACCCAAACAGAGTCGGAAATGGGATAGATCATACCAGCATCTAATAACTTAATCACTTCCTTTTTAACGACCTCTTGCATGTTTGGGTTCAGCCGCCTCTGGTGCTGCGCACACGGCTTTAACTGATCCTCCATTAGAATTTTATGTGTACAGAAGGAGGGATTTATTCCTTTTATGTCCATGATTTTCCAGGCGATTGCTTTCTTATGAAGTTTCAACACATTAAGCAGTCTGCTCTTCTCTTCTTCCGCCAATCCAGATGAAATAATGACAGGAAAATGACGCTCCTCATCCAGAAATGCGTACTCCAGGTGCGGTGGGAGCTCTTTAAGCTCCAAGGTAGGAGGATCTTCCACTGAAGGCTTCGACTTCACTTCACTTTCGCGATCAATTTCTGTGAATCGATCCGGACTCTGGGGACCATCGTCACCAATCTGATAGACTGGCTGCTCTAAATCGTGGCCCTCCTGCGTAATGCCATCTAGGTCCCCACACAACAGATGTGTGTCCGAATCTATCTCCTCGATCATACCCTGGAAATGCGTGCTCACATAAGTGTCGACAATGTCGACATAATAGAGCGCGTCGTCTTGACTCTGAGGATGCTGCATAGAACGTTTAATGTCAAACGTCACATGCTCATCATTTACTCGGAGTGTGATTTGGCCCGCCGCCACGTCCACAATCGTCCGGGCGGTATTCAGAAACGGGCGTCCAAGTATCAGAGGCACTCTCGAGTCCTCATCCATGTCCAGGATAACAAAATCCACGGGAAATACAAACTTGTCAATCTTAAGAAGCATATTCTCTACAAACCCGAGTGGATACTTGATAGAACGATCCGCGAGTCGAATACTCATCCTCGTAGGTGACGGCTCACCTAGATCCAACTTTGTAAAAACCTTATAGGGCATAAGGTTTATACTCGCTCCTAGATCTGCTAACGCATGACTGACGGACATATTGCCAATGAGGCAAGGAAGCGTGAAACTGCCTGGATCTCCCATTTTTGTAGGCAGGCGATTCTGGAGAATAGCAGAGCAGCTTTCATTCATAACCACGCAAGACATATCCTCGAGCTTTTGTTTATTTGAGAGGATGTCTTTCAGAAACTTTGCATACTTTGGCATCTGGGCCAAAGCTTCAACAAACGGTATGTTTATATGCAATTGCTTAAACATTTCGAGAAACTTACCGTATTGTTCATCATTCTTCTGCTTCTTCAGCCTTCCTGGATAAGGCACTGGAGGCGTGTAACCTTTGACCGGCTCCTGGACTTGTGCTGTACTTGCTGGGCGTAGCCTGGCTTGCACCTCGTCCGGTGTGCCAGTCGGGACCGCTTCAGTGATCGGCGTTGAGTCCGATATGACGGGTCCGGTAGGTTTTCCACTCCTGGTCATCACGGCGTTCACATCCCTGTGCCCGCCCGGGTTAGGTTCGGTATTACCCGGAAGACCACCCTGGGGTCTCTTTGACATCATCTGTGCCAGCTGACCAACCTGATTCTCTATATTCTGAATCGAGGCCTTGTGACTCCTCATTTCTCCCTCATGAGAGAGAAAACGATCCTCGCTCTGCTGGTAGCGTTTTTCAGCTAACTGATTCGCGCTCGAGGAGCTAGTAAGAAGCTGGGCCATCATATCCTCCAGCTTAGAACTAGACTGAGGGGCCTGCTGCTGGGAACTACTCCCAGAGCCCTGATTCTGATACGAGTATGGACGCTGCTGGTAAGATTGGTTGTATTGCTGGAACTGCTGACCCTGACCCTGACCCTGACCCTGTTGCGCTGGAGCGCGCGGAGTGAATCCCAAAGGATTTTGATTTCCTGTATTTGCTCGCCACCCAAAATTTGGGTGATTTCTCCAACCGGGATTATAGGTGTTACTGTAAGGGTTGTTCTGCGCCCTCACCTGATTACTCACGAAATCTACCTCTTCGTGGCCCTCGTATACGACTCCCTGAAAACATGCCCCAGGCTCGTGTGACACTCCACACTGGTCACAACCCGAGCCCGCATGCGCAATCATCTGGGACCTGTCGAATATCGATGCGAGAGCCGAGATTTGTGCAGTAATGGCCGTATAGTCGTCTACAGCATGGACTCCTGCGCGAGATGAAGATGATGACGCCCGGCCTCTGTCTCCTTCCCGACGCGAGCTGGATTTCAACGCGGCTTTCTCTATAATATCATACGCTTCATTCGGCGTCTTAGTTCTTAGATCGCCTCCTGCGTTCATGTCTAATCGCTCCTGTGTGTTGTAACTGAGCCCCTGATAGAACGTCAAAACCAGCTGTCTCTTGGAGTAGCCATGATGTGGCACATCAATCAACAAATCCTTGAATCTCTCCCAAGCCACATGCAACGACTCACCCTCGTCCTGGTGAAAAGATACAATTTGATTCCGTAACTTGTTCATTTTCTCAGGTGGAAAATATTTCTGCATAAACTACTCCGCCAACTGATTCCAGGTCCTGATGGACCCGGCTGGAAGTGACATAAGCCAAGCTCTAGCTTTGTCACGTAACGAAAACGGAAACAACCTCAACCGAATTGCATCCTCCGAAACACCTGTAATCTTAAACGTAGAACAAACATGGAGAAAAGCAGCAATATGCCTCCCGGGATCCTCGTGCTCACGTCCATCAAACTGTACTGAATTTTGTACCATATTAATAATACTAGATCTAATTTCAAAAGTAGGTACATCAATAGTAGGTTGAAGGATACTCGGCTCCAGGCCTGCCCTTCCGGGCTGATTTGTCTCATTCAACAGTCGCTCATCGTCTGCCATGATTGCGTCTCCTCCTGAGCCCTCGGCTTCAACAGGTACCACCGGCTCCGGCTCACCACTGGCGAGCAGTAGCCCAACCGCCCGACCTCTCGCGCGTAGACGTCTCCTAAGATCATGTTCGGGCTCGTCTGACGGTTCAACAACTTCTGGAGCGGGGGTCGAGAACATTAACCTGCAAACGAAAATTTGACACGGTGAATATTTTATTAATAAAATAATGTTTTTTTTCAGCTTAATAGAAACAGAATATTATTAAAAATGGGCTGAAAATTTTATAAAAAACCGAAAATGGGCCCGAAATTTTATAAAAATCAACACAATAAAAATAATCGAATCGGCTAAAGTAAAAATGGATACCCGAAGCCGAAAACTCAAAGAATAAATAAATAAATAAATCCGGATCGAATAAAAAAATGGAACAAAAATTTACAAATGTACCAAAAATGACTTGGAAAACGAATAAATGAAATAAAAACAAGAAATATTAACAAATAAATAAACAAATAAATAATCAAGAAATTTTACACAAATATTAACAAGTATATACACCGATAACATAATGACTCGGGTCGTTCCTAAAACTCGCCATTTCCCCGGCAACGGCGCCAAAAACTTGATGTGTGCGTATATATACATAATTTTGCAATGAATTTACACACGATTTGGTTTTAAATTTATAAAAGTGATTATTACTTTTACATCAAAACACACACGAAAGAGGCAAGTGTACCCCGTCACATATGTAATAAAGTATCGGTAAGAACCAAGTATCGATCCAAGGAAATGGGCGGAGAAATAATACTAGACCTTTGTCACTAAACTACCGGTAAAAACATAAGTTTGGTTTGATTTTAATTAAACTAAAGTAAGCATAAACAAGTACATAATAAAAACATAACAGATAATAGATAAAATAGCCTTGCTTAATACACAACCAAAGTATGTCAACTAAGTTGGTTTTGGCACTAGAAGCATTCGGTCAATTTTCCAATTTAAGACAATTAGTATCCCTTTCGGGAATCCTAACATGACAATCATTCAGAAAGCTAAAACGATAAACACACTTTAACCACCTAAAATTGTTCTTTAACGTGCAATTGATAAATGTCTATGAAAATCTCTTAAAAATAAGTTAGTCATCCGTTAGGAGTTTTCTAACCGCACTTAATCAAGGAAAGAGACACCGATAAACACAATGCAACCACCGAGACAAGCATAAACTAGATTAAATCACAACCGAGTTCATTTTACAAATCTTACACAATAATTCACTAAGATAGAAATTTTGGCCTAAACTACTAACTAAGCTAACAAATCATGGCAAGAATTTATAACGACACCATCTAACCCGTTAAGGTCCTTACGTGACGGCAAGCTCTCTTGATTAACAATAATTACATTTTATTAAATCACTAACCATTTCTAGTGTCATGATGCATATAATTAAACCAAGCTAAACTAGTTAACCAAGTTCAAAGTTTACTAATACAAGATTAATTAAGCTTCATTTTTCAACTATCTTAACTAACCAAGCATCAATCATCCAACATAATTACTTATAATCAAGAAATCAATATCAATAACAAGGTTGCAAACTAATCATCAAAGATAATCATAGAAAATACTTCAAAGTGTCATTACAAACAAAGTTTAACATACTAATGGCTATAATTTAGCAAGGGATTGTTGTGTTTTTGCCCAAAGGCTACAATAATACATAAACAATAATCTGAATGCTTGAAAGATTAACAAAAACATGGAAAGATTAGAAAACCAAACCATAAACAAGCACTAGACTAAGGATCCGGATAGTAATGGAGCTAAACGGCACAATGTGGCTTGAATCCGGGTCAAAAGCAAAGCCTCCGGAGCCTGTAAATTCGCCTGTGAAGCTCCCAAAATTCCAGAATGTCGAACAGAATGTTTCTGTTCTGTTTTTATATTTTTTCGCTGTGGCACGGTCGTTCTTCCTATGGCACGACCGTGCACTTTAAGCAATTATTGGGTATGGCACACCATACTGCATGACGTCATCAGATCGTTGACCAGATTCGAAATCGCACGACCGTTCTTCCTGTGGCACGGTCGTTCTTCGCCGGGTTCTTGTTGCACGCTTGGTCGCACCGGTCGTTCAGTTCCGAGAGTTTGGCTGATCATCTGATCCGCACGGGGTGCAAATCATGGAACGACCGTGCGTCACCGGTCTGGCCTTGTTTGCCTTGCACGCCTAGTCGCACTGCTCGTTCATTGCCGGACTAATCAACAACTGTCGGAGATGCAAGGTCGTGCATCAGGTCGCACGACCGTTCCACAGGCCCAGATCAGTTTCCTTAATAGAATGTCCTCAGCTTCGTTGTTTTTTCCGGAAAGTCCTCGTTTTCACTATCATCTTGTCTGGTATATTGTTTTAGGCCTGTAAACAAAAGTGTAGATAATTAAGTATCCGAATGACGGTTTTACGGCCGAAAACGCATAAAATAGGGGTAAAACGGGGGACTAAAATATGTGTAAATTAACGAATATCAATAACCTCCTGGTATCTTGATTATCTCCTCCTAAGATTACCCTGTTTACCTCCTGAGAGGCCAGTAGAGTTAAGATTTATACCCCATTTAGGGCTGTATCATTATGAAGTCTCCAAGACGGCTAGTACCATCACTGGAAGAATCGAAACCTTGATTAAGTAAGTTTTAAAATAGAGAATTCATATAGCCTAACTCAATATCCTGAGGATTCGGTATAGTTAATTAAGAAAGACGGTTCATTTTGCTTATGCATTGATTACCGCAACCCTAATTAGGAAACAATTAAGAATTTTCCATCAGCTGCCCAGGATCGTCGATTTGTTCGACTGACTGTGAGGATTAACTATCCCTTAAGATTAGTTTTAAGTAATGGTTGGAATAACCATTTCACCTTGAGATAAGCTTTTCTATAATAGTTGATGTATAAGTATCAAGGCTGCTCCTTTGGAGACCTTGCTTAGATGGAATGTTGAATATCTATTGTTAAATGGAAGATTGGTACGTCCAATCATCAGGATCTGAAAGTTGCCTTGGAAACAACGAATAGTATCATACAAATCCATGGTCATCTGTAAGTTGCCAGTTTTGGCAGAAAATCAAAGATTAATGAGAATAGCAACCCTCCTAAGTCCTTGTTAAGGAATAAGGTTCAACAAAGATATCACCCTGGAAGGGTGTGCCAATTTGTTAATTATCAGATTAGTTAAGCTCTGAATATATAAAGACATTCGAAGGATTCGAATGTATCCTTAGACCTATTTAAGGAGCTTGGTGGAACTCGCAGTATGACCCACACTAATGATTTAAGGATGTGCTTCACCAATAAGTCGAGAAGCACTATCACGGAGTGATACGTAGATTTATGATATGATGAGCAACCTGTATCAATAAAGGATCGACAGGTTAAGAAGCTCCAAAAGGATACATATACCTAATATAAAGGTCACTTTGGGAGCTTGGAGAGACTCCAGATATACTATAGAAGTTAAGTCCGTCATATGACAAAAAGTACTTCCAGCATTTTAGCAAATCTCGAGGTCGAGATTTCTTTTAAGGGGGTTAGGATGTAACACCTCGAAAAATCACGTCCAATGATGTATTGGCACGTGTAATAAACCCTAATGAAGTCAAACACTGAAATTTAGGGACTAATTTTTTGAAAAATTGAAAACTTTGATGATGAAAGGACTGGAAGTGTTAACATACCTAAAATAAGTTTCTTACGATGTTTATATTCACAAATGTGCCACTTGATAATTAAGTGTAGCCGTTTGCGTAATTAATTGAAAGTTTGTGCAATAAAGGGTTAAAAGCGTCAACATGTTAATTCTTACCTCTGAGTGACCTTTTAACAAACCGAGAGCTTCATAATATTTAATTATACTCTCGGGAATGCCAAATATTGGTCGACTAAAGTTTTTATGCCTATAAGTAAAATTACACGCAACTATGCAAGTTAGAGGTGCTAAAAGTGTCAATATGTTTAATTATACATCTAAATGACCTTTTAGCGAACCCGAAGTATCGTGATGTTTAATAATACTTTCAAGAATGCCTAATATGGATTAGATGAGGCTTCAATGCTATTAAATGATGAGATGCGCAAGTTTGCGCAATAGAAGGACCTAAAGCGTCCACTTTTGAATCCATGCCTTTCGGTGACCATCTAAGCGAACGAGAGCGTATTAATATTTAATTATATGCTTGGGAAGGATAAATATGGGCCATGGAAGGCTTGGATAACATTAAACGGCATTTCGCGCTACTTTGCGCAATTTAAGGACTATCTGCGTCAAACTGTAAAAGTATGTCGATTCGTATGGTAACGGACCTTCCGGAAATTGTCTATGAGTTCAACATGCCTTAATTATCATTTCTATAGCTTATATATAGGCTTAGAGGTGTTTGGTGCGCAAAAATAAACTTTAAGGTCATACAGGGACTAAAAGTGTCAAAAAGGGCACAAGTTTGCACTTTCGCGCATATCCCACATTCTGAATATCCCCGGACACCCAAAATTTATGTAAGCACTAAAATATTTTATTTTAGTGATCGCCTTGATAAAATTCCATTCGTCGCGTAGTTTGGACCGTTTTTCGCGTCCGTTCGTGTTTCGTCGTAATTAGACGCACAACGTGACCGTACGGCCAAACGAACCGACATCCGACATGTTTTTGAGCATGTTTCATTTCCCCTATGTTAAGGAATCATTGTGGAGCCTTGAAGATGGCTTAATGGACTTTAAACGTGTCAGAAATGACATTTAACATATACAGGGACTGAATCTGTAAAATTCAGCAAGCTGTTTCTGATCTTAACAGCCCTCAAAAGTTGTTTTAGACCTGTAACCATCTGATTCAGAGGTCAGAAGGACTAAATATGTCTTTTTATAAGATGTACGGGTTTATAAAGGGCTGTTATATGCAGATATGTACTCACAGGGACTGATGTTGCACATTCTGGAACTTTTTTTCGCTGGTGTGGACATGCAGGCGGGCCGCGTGAGTTTCCTGGGTTCCCTACGCGGGCCGCGTGAGTGGATCTGATGCAGAAACAGCTGGTAACAGCCTGTTCGAAGCTGGTTATTTTCTGGCTGGTTTCCAATACTCACAAACTTGAATCTAGGGGCTGCCCTTTGTATTGAAAAACCACTTAACACTTGTTGCCATCTGATCATAACTCCCCGACACTTGTCGTGATCCTACGAAGTCCCGAAAAGTATAAATAGGAGGTGAGTTCACTTGTTCCTTCACACCTTCACTCACTTCTATTTTGCTCTCTGATTTCTGGAGGATCTTGAGCCTATTTGAGAACCTCCTTCAGTCCTTTGGACTCTTGTAAGTAATCCCTTCATGCTTAGTTTATTGGTTAGCGTTTAAAAACCGAAAAGTCAAGCGTTAGCAACAAACGCTTTGACTTTTAAACGGTTGAGCCATGGTTCGCAACGAACATGGCTACGTGACCGTAATTAGGTAGGTGATTAACCCTCAAGAGGGCACCTCCTAATTACCACGTTTACTTAGTTTAATTGTCGGGTCAAATAAAAGTCAAACGGGTTTGTTTTAAATAAAATCCATAACTAATTCATATAAAATCAGTTTTCTCACTTTAATAACTTTGTAAATGTTAGTTGAACATGCCTAAGCATGATTCAACCCGACAATTCTAAGTATAGGCCCGGTTCGGAACCGATAGTCGTAAAAGTTGACTTTTGCTTTGACTTTCAGTTCTGACCCGATTTAGCTTAGTTTAGATATGCCTTAGGATTCCTTTAGGACCAGGTTATAGGTTAGTATAACCCTTCGAGGTTATACAACTTGGTTCCATAGAAATCCTAGTTCATGCTTGTTTTCCATTAAATGCCTAAATGTTGACCGTTATGCCCTTTTGACCCTAAAACGAGAATTTTAAAAATGTGAGAGGACAATAATCTTTATTACTGATTTATAAACTTGTACCTAAAATTTGACATCAGTTTGAGGTCTAGATTAGGAGTTATGCTCAATAGCGTAATTAGAAAGCCTTTTATTAATTAAACGGCGTAATTAGCATATATCCTATCTAAACCCAATTTTCGATACCAAACTTTTTACCTACTGATATAAAATAATATTTTGGGATTTTTAAAGATTTTTATTTATTTTTAGGCTGAGCATAACATAGGGTTCTAGGCTTGATTCGGTAATTGCCGGTTTTGCCCTTTTGGGCTATAAAATGAGTTTTACAAATCCTTTTGACCCCAAACCTTTTTCTACTGATCTAATATGATAAATAAAATATTTTGAGCCTTCTGGAATAATAAAAATATCAGCTTTCTATACAAAACCCAGAAATGGCTCCAAATCGCCTTTTTAAGCGTTTTTAATGCATAGTATGTATCGAAACTAGTTTAAATATATAAGGGTTGATGCCTACTGATATTTTCAGTAAATTTCTATATTTTAACAGTAAGCAAAAGTTTTAAACTCAGATTCTCTGTTTTGCCTTTTTTTAAGCCTATGTGGAATTACTAAAATGCCCCTACGGTGCATAGTATGGTTATAATTAATAAATTTCACATATATATGATACCCTACTGATATGACTTATTAAATTAAGTATAATTACTGATTTAATCAGACCTGTAACTCAGAATGATATTTAAACTCTCTTATAATCTTTAAAATGACCAAAATACCCCTACGAAGCATAAATTGGTCTTAAACTCGTTTTGGGCATAATGGAAGGTATCCTACTGATATCACAACATATTTAGGGCATATTAACTTAGGAAACTTGTATATGAATCATTTGGTTACTCGTTACGCACTTTTCGCGTTCAGATCGGCGTATGTAACTAGTTTGCATATAATAGCCGAAACGGGTCAAACCATATCGTTTTCATCTCAAAATCCAGAATGTGTTTAAGTTACCCATATTAAACAAGCATGCAAGCTTGTCGGGTCAAAACCACATTCTAAGCCGGTTTTCGCTTTATCATGCGTTTGAACCATGTCTTCCTTTTGAAAACTAACCGGTCTAAGTCTAAGCTTAATTAAAGACCCGTTAGGATTCTAATAGGTTATTAAAAACCTTCGTTCTAGATTTAGGAGCCCAGTAAAAGCTATCTGTACTTGCTTGGTGGTATACGGCTGGGATTGAATTTATATTTAGCTCAGGTAAATACTTTTAACTTATTTTCCGTATACGGGCTTGGGGTACGGTATATAAAATACCGCTTGGTCCGGCATTGAATCTTTAATCGAATAGTGGTTAAATCATTGATATGCTATGTTTTGAATGTGTTTTGTTTGCTTAAAGCCTTTGGGGGGTTAATGACTATGTCCCGGATATCCTTGGCATCATCTTACGAGATGGCCACGACCTGAGCACAGGGTGTAGGCGTACACCTTTCAGTGCATAACTCAATAATGTGGTGTGTCTATTAATCTTTAACCCAGTCTACGGATCGGGCTACTGAACGCATAAGTAACATGTAATTCCCTTACAAGATTATATTCACATAATTATCCCAAGTTATAAAATGTTTTGTGCCACGTGCATTCAAATCAATTTTTAAACCTTTTCAAAATGAGTCAGTTAAATTGTATTTACCAGTGTAAACTGACGTATTTTCCCAAAAAGGTTAAGTGCAGGTACTAAGCGTAATAGGCTGGCCTCTCCTTAGCATCATTAAGAGTCTCGCAATGTTAGGATCGGAGGCTCTCATGATAGTGTTTGTTTGTTTAAAATGAATGATCAATGAATATGAAAACATGTTAGGTGCAGCGGAAATGAAAACAAACTTTGTAAACACAATCAAAGGAGAAAATAGTTTGATAAACAATTGCTTCATAGAGTCAAAAGATTACAAATCAAAGCAAAAGATTACAGTCATGCTTACAAACTATACTCCCCCTCAGCCTGATGCCCCAAGGTTGGTTGCACACAAGATGAAAGGATTAGACATGAGGAGAAGAACCCACTCAGTCAATCAAATGTAACAGTACAGGGTACTGTTACATTTATAGGCAAACCAAACCACTGAGGTATCTCAGCTGACGTCACCATGAAAGCGACGTCTAACAGCCTAACAACCTGTATCTACTGACCTTACACAAACACTGCTAACCTAACCACTGACTATACATAAAACAGATATTTCACTAAACAGCTGCTCTCCCTTTAAGTCAGTGCTTTCCTCAAGGTTGATCAGTCCTTGATTGAGCAGTGCTTTACCATCAGTAGTTGTGACCAGCAGTGTTGGATACTTCAGGGTTTTCATCAGCAGTTGAAAGGACGGCAGCAGTTGAATATGAGCAGCAGATAGAGACCATCAGTTGTTATAAATCACTTTCAAGGGGAGAGCAAAGTGTAAACTACTGCTTATTGTGAATCCTCTGTTGTGACCTGGTTTTGGCTTTACATTATCTGTTCCTCTAGTAGGGTTCAATCCCAACAATCTCCCCCTGGAACAGATAATGCCAAAACCTTTCATTATTCAGGACCTTTATTACTCATCAAGAGTGCTTTAGCTTGTTCTTTGAATTCAGCTTCAAATTCCTTTGCACTCTGGTCATCCTCATCCCTACACAGTGAAAGTTCAAGGAGATCCTGCAAATCTTGAACACTAAGGCCTAGTGCTTCTTTCCTTGATATGTACTTCACATCGCCATTGGCTCTGACCAGGGTCAATACGTGAGTCTTTTGATCAGACATCCACTTTAGTATTTTTAAGCCAAGTGGGTTTCTTGGGAGAGACTTATTTGCCGATGAGTTGAAGGATAATGGCCTTGAAAACATCTGCAGACTTTCAGACATTCTTTTGAAAGCTTCTTCAATGACTTTGTCTGCTGCAGCTATATCTTCTGCAGTTTCTTGTTCAATAAATTCTTGTCTTTCAGCTTCTGTCTTGTCTTTAGCAGTGTTTGGAGACGCATGTTTGTTTAATGCCTTAAAAAGGCTTTGAAGCTTTGTTGAAGTTTCTTCTTTTAGACCCATTTTCGTGATGGTATCTTTGAAGTACTCTGCTTCCTTTTCTACTACCTCTTCTTCAGTCAGTTGTTCTCCCTCTCCTTGATTTGTTACAAAAGTAGACCGGAACAGTGTGTCGAGGTTTCCCATCTTCTGTTCAAGCTTCATCATTTGTTCTTGCTTCTTAGAAGTGCCTGAGACAGTTATCTTTCTTTTCTTCAGCCTTTCATAGGCTTCATCAGTCTGCTGTTTTGACCATTTTGATATGGCTTCAGCAGTATCCATTTTTGCATCCACCAGCTCCTTTTTCTTTCTCTTATATTCAGCAGTTAAGTCAGCAATGAGCTTTTCATATTTTCTCCAGTTAGGAGCATTCCTCTTCTTCGTAGGATCATTCTTAATCTTCTCAATCCTTTCTGCTTCTAGCTTAAGAGCTACTACTGGCCATTCTTTGAACTGTTGTTCTTCAGCAGGATAGAATTTTTCTTTCATGATGTAGGCTAGATATTGTTTTCTTAATTCTTTCTTTTGATCAGCCTTTTCTTTGTTTAGTTCTTGTGCAAATTCTTCTATCTGCTTTACTTTTGTTAAGTAGAACTCCAGTCTTTTAGCAATGCCAACTTCGCTTAAATGATCACGTTCACTTTCAAATTTTGCTCTTGCTTTAGCCTGCCTTGCCTTGAGTTTGAGGTAATCATCCATATCTTCTGGAGGCATGTAGCCTATGAGTGAGGAGAATCTCCTTTTTGAAGGATCTTCTTCTGTATAGAATTGCCTCATCTCATTTTTGATAGCTTCAAGTTCCAGTGTATGTTTTGCAGCATTAGGATCATATGTACCCTCATCAGCAGGTATTGGTTTTCTTATTCTGTTGAAGAGCCTTGGCTGTGAAGTAGGAGAAATGAGAGCAGTGGTGGATGACTTACTAACAGCTGTTGTCTCAACATCTGCTGGCATTACAACTACTGATATGTCAGCAGTTGTCTTCTGCTTTTGAGCAGGGGATGGAAGTGGTGAAAGTGGTGGTGAATCAACATCTGATATGAGATTCCTTCTCCTTTTTAATGAAGAAGGAGCAGATGATGTTTTGGGTGGATCAGTGGTGATAGATTGGATAGCAGTGGTTTGTGACAGTGATTGACTGACAATGGTTGAAACAACTGGTGTTTCAATCACTGTTGTCATTACAACAGATGTTGTAACATCTGTTGTCTTCTGTTTTAATACAGGAGGCAGTGGTGATGGTGTGATTGTAGATGATGGTGGTAGAGCAGTAGTTGTGGTGGTGTGTGGTAGAGTGGTGTGTGTTGAAAGTGTGTGTGTTGATGACATGGCAGCTGTTTGGCTACTGACAGCAGTTTTTGTAACTGCTGCTGCAGCAGTTTTTGTAACTGCTGCTGTATCAGCTGTTTGACAAACAGATTTTGAGACCTGCTTTTCTTTTTCTTTCTCCTTTTCAGGCTCAACATGAAGGCCATGTTCTATTCCCTTCTTCTTCATTTGCTTCATTATCTCCCCCTTTTTGGCATTATCTGCAAGGGGGTCATCAAAGAATAGTAAAGTTGAAGGAGCCTTTCCAGTGGTAGTTTGGATACTGGCCTTAATAGCCTTGATATATGCTTGAGCATCCTTGAACCTGGATTCCACCATGTTGGTCAGCAGTTGTACCTGAATAGCGTGCTTTTGATCAGCCATTTGTTGCTGTTTTTCAAGCATGGGTTGGAAGATATTCCAAAGCTCATTTGCAGCAGGTGCTTGTTGTGGAGCAGGTGCTTGAGCAGGAACAGCATTGGATTGTGCTTTCTGAGCTTTTAAAATCTCTTGCACCATCTCTTTTATTTCAGAAACTGATTCTTCAAGTTTTTCCACTCTGCCCGTCAATTCCTGATATCTTGAATCATCACCCATTTTACTGGGATCATCTGAATCCCCACTTGTAGTGGTTATATCAATATTTGACTTAGGAACTGAGTCCCAAAAATCACCTATTGATGCCCCTTTTTCTTGGTACTGGGGACTTCTTTCTTCAGCACTTGATAAACCTTTGATGGTACCAGTGGTTAGATCTAACTCACTGGTGGTTATCGAAGTTGCCATGGAAGAAATTGCCTTCAAGGGAGTCTTACTTATGAAACAACTGTCCACCTGAGGATCTGTTGATCCACCAGTTGTAGTTGCTGCTCCACTTGAACTACCACCCAGAGCTACTTGTAACTCAGGGGGTGTAACATCCTCAATTGTTGCTGGGATAGCAGAAGTAGTAGCATCAGACCCAGTCACTTGTAGGGGTATACTCTCAGTGATAGGTGATAGAGAGGAACTGGTTTGTGTCTGAGCTATAGCAGCTGCATGCAACAAAGGTAGCATGGAGTGTGGCATTATTATTGGTGAGGGGATGGGAGTTGAAAGAGACATGTCCTTGGGATTAGGACTGAGGAAGATGGATCCGAGTGGATTCAGAGCTTCATATTGTGGTGTCCCTGTGCTTACAACCTGATCCTTTTGTGAGGATGCAGGAGGAGTTTTAGGCATGGGTTGAGATCTTTCTTCCAACTGCTGTGAGGAAGTAGCAGCAGTGGTTTGTGGTGACTTTTGTGTTGTCACAGGCATTTCCTCTGGGATCTCATCTTCCAGAGTTGCCTTTGTTTTGGGTTTGGTGGGTTTTCTGGTTGTTTTTCTCTTGGTCTTTTTGGTTATGTCAGGTGTGGGTTTCAAAGCAGTGGTTGTGCTGCTATGATCACCTGGAGCAGTGGGCTCAGCAGCTGATACCTGAGGAGCAGTTGTAACCGCTAAAATCTGCTCAGGTACCCCTTCTTTTGTTTTTATTGGTGCCATCATCCTTGAAAATGTTTCTTTTGTTAAGCTTTTTATTTGACAATGAACACCTTGTTTTGGCAAATTTTCATTTTCCTTTACAAATTTTTGTTTTAAGTAAAAACTCAAAAATCTTGGAAAAAGTAAAAATGCTTTGTTGTCAACATTTTTCACTAAGTCATTGAAGATTTCCTGGGAATAGTTATAATCTTTGTTATTCAAAATGGCATACCCCAGGCATTGAATCTTCAATGGTATTTCATTAAAGGATGTTGTTTTATTTGAAACACACATCAAAAGTGTGTGAAATAAAAATCTTGGAGCAGAAGGAAAATAACCTTTTTGTAAGGTATCAACCTTTGATTGTTCTGCATATCCCCTATTTACGAAATCAGTTTTCATCTCGGCTTTCTCAAAAGGGAGTTTACCTTCCTGATCGTTGAGATTAAAGACTTCGGAGATCGACTGTGGGGTTATTTGAACTGCTTTACCCTGTATTGAGGAGTTAATGGCGATGACTTTTCCGTCTTGTTTTTCAAGCGACGCCTTTTTCCAAAACTCTCTCTGGGTTTGCAGATAGATGGGAGCATTTGCTGTCAACAAAGTTTTGTACTTTGATGCAAATAATGTCTCAATGATGGTGTCAAAGGTGTGATTATCAGTAGGTTTTGTGAGTAAACCCAGATAGTTGTGAGATTGTTTGAATGGTATTTCGATGGGTTCTTCGGCCGTTTGAGCGACCTCTTTGGAAGGTGATGGTGATTTAGATTTTGATTTTGATTTTGTCATTTTTTGCGGAGAAGAACGAAGGAGAATTTTGGAGATTTTGAGAAGAAAGGTTGGAAACTGCTATGAGAAGAGAATTTTGGAATTCAATTCGACAGTGTAAAACCCTGTTTGGGGTTTAGGGCAGGGTTTTATTTGAAAAAAAATGATCGCTGATGTGGCAGCGGTTATTAAGATCTGAGGGCTAAAAACTGACCACGTGTCAAACACTGATGAGACGGATGAAGTATGTAGAACAGTTCTTTTAAGAGCCACTGACGTATCAAACATCAGAGGTTACAACGGTAAAACTTTTGGGCAGTGGATAGCATATCAGTGGATAAGACACTGATTTTGAGCATCAGTGTTTTTCAAGAAAATGAGGGATCAGTGGTTAACTTTCAGCAGTGGACAGTGTTTAGAGATCAGATGTTTGAACAAAACAGTGGTTAGGGTAAATAGTACAACTCTGAAGGACAGGTGTTTCAGCAACAGTTTTGAAGATTTTCATTCAAGGTTTTGCCACATGTCAATTTTGAAAGACAGTGGTTTAGTACCCCAGATGATGAAAACTTTTTACTAAGGCAACTCATTTTCGTTTAATATTCAATTAACACATGAGTACCTTAGTAATCTAAGCACAGTTTGCCATCAACCTTTGATAAAACTTTAGGAGCAAGCCTGAGTATGACATGATCACGACATATGTACCATTTCCTTTTGACCCATTAATGAGGACACCAATACCACCAAAAATAAGGTATTACATCCTGTCAGGAGCTGAAACTATTGCCAACAAAAACAAGCAACAGTTTCAAATATATTGTTCCCAAAAAAAATGAACAATATATCCTGATTATTCGAGAAAATCCAAAAAAAAATGGTTAAGGATTTTCTGAGAACAGCATCAAAAAGGATCTGGTGTATTTTCAAAAGAAAACATAATCATATCATTCTCAAGTTATTGGAAATGGTCAGTGGTTTGAAATATTGAATACATTTTGACCACTGTTAAGGACCATTTGATTTTCAGTTGATTGCAAACATGGTTCTCTTTTGAAGTTCATTCACTGGAATCAAAACCTTTTCCTGAATCAGATGAATGCACACAGTTGCATAATGACCATTTTTACCCTAAACTTTGACTCATAAGTGTTTTATGTTTATACTCTTTTCTTTTGACATCAAAAATTTGAGATAAACACACTTCAGAGTTTTTGTGAATGTTAGTCCAGAATCACTTTGCAGTAATGTTTTGAGAGACTTGGTCATGTTTTCATAACTTTTTCAACCAATCTCACACTACATATGATACGGACTCTGTTGACCCTTGATTTTCTTAATGTGTTATTTACAGAGTTGATTTGTTCCTTTCGAGAATCTCAACTTGTTTTCAACACATAAGACCTGAATGACTAAAGTTATAATTTCCCTCTTTTTGTATTAGCAAAACATCAATGTTTTTATGAACATGTGTTTTGTTAATTCTGAGGTTCAGACTTTAGTATTTTTGGAAAACATCACAAAATTACACATCAACAATTGAAATTAATTTAGAAAATAGGAAGTAATCTCATAGTTTAACAGATATTTATTTCAGATCTAGAAACCATGAGTGTTTTGTGCATAAATTCACTTGTTGTGTGAAATTTTGTGTGTCGTATGACATCTTGGTTGAATTACAGAGTTTTTGATTAACTACTTTGAACATGATTTGTTCGGTACTCTGTTTTTCAACAAAAATACAACCAACCTTAGTATCAATGAATTTTGAGCCGAACTGTTATGTCAAATTGATTGTTAGATCGAATTTGACTGTCCAGGCTCTGATACCAATTGTTAGGATCGGAGGCTCTCATGATAGTGTTTGTTTGTTTAAAATGAATGATCAATGAATATGAAAACATGTTAGGTGTAGCGGAAATGAAAACAAACTTTGTAAACACAATCAAAGGAGAAAATAGTTTGATAAACAATTGCTTCATAGAGTCAAAAGATTACAAATCAAAGCAAAAGATTACAGTCATGCTTACAAACTATACTCCCCCTCAGCCTGATGCCCCAAGGTTGGTTGTACACAAGATGAAAGGATTAGACATGAGGAGAAGAACCCACTCAGTCAATCAAATGTAACAGTACAGGGTACTGTTACATTTATAGGCAAACCAAACCACTGAGGTATCTCAGCTGACGTCACCATGAAAGTGACGTCTAACAGCCTAACAACCTGTATCTACTGACCTTACACAAACACTGCTAACCTAACCACTGACTATACATAAAACAGATATTTCACTAAACAGCTGCTCTCCCTTTAAGTCAGTGCTTTCCTCAAGGTTGATCAGTCCTTGATTGAGCAGTGCTTTACCATCAGTAGTTGTGACCAGCAGTGTTGGATACTTCAGGGTTTTCATCAGCAGTTGAAAGGACGGCAGCAGTTGAATATGAGCAGCAGATAGAGACCATCAGTTGTTATAAATCACTTTCAAGGGGAGAGCAAAGTGTAAACTACTGCTTATTGTGAATCCTCTGTTGTGACCTGGTTTTGGCTTTACATTATCTGTTCCTCTGGTAGGGTTCAATCCCAACACGCAAGCTTGGATGCAATAAGTCTGATGAACTATGTTTTCTTTTTAATTGATCCGCATGTGGATCCAACTTACTTTCTGTTGTAATATTAAATATTACTTTGGAATCGGTTGTAATATATTTATCTTTGCTTCCGCTGTGCATTTAAATATTGTGTTCTTTGACTATGATGATATCAACTACGTCACTATACTCCCCACCGGGCCCACCAGTAATACGTGGAAATATCGGGGTGTGACACTTTGCTTGGTTGTTGTTCAAGACTTCTAAGCACCCTCAAGTGAGTACATAGTCCCCTCTTTTCTTGTTTTCAATGTTTTGGGGTGAAGCATGTGTACCTATTTGTTATGTTCACGATTTCAAAGTATAATTGATTATACATATCAGTATCTATCTTTTGACAAACCAAATGATTATTTATGATCTACACACTGATTTTTCAAAGATTATAAAATTAATTGTTGGATAGTACATATTTTGTTCACCAGACCGATTGGTAGTATGATATAGCGCTATAGGATTTGACACCCCATTCATGTTATCATGGAATGTCTGAAACCAATTTGTTTCTCCATCCAAATAGGGATTTCCTTTGTGGTATCCCTATAGTCTCAAAGGTGTATTTTGATGCACTAGGTCTGAATGAATTCTTAAATCACATTATTTTGTATATTTAAGTTATACTCCCAAAAGTATAGTTTGATATGCTCTCATGTGTGATATTGTACAAAACAACATATATTTTGTTAACTACCAAAACATATTTTAAATATGTTATTTATTCAACCAAAACATAGTTTAATATGTTATTTATTCAACCAAAACATAGTTTAATATGTTATTCATAAATCCAAAGTATACTTTTGATATACTATCAAAAACGATTATTTTGACAACCAAAGTATATTTAATATACTATCTGTTTAACGATTTTGGAACCGAAATATATTTTGATATATTTCCTAATCGACTTTCTTAAAAACCAAAGTATATTTTTATATATACTACAAACCTTTTTAACAAAACATTATTTTACAAACTTATTTTACTTAAGTATTTATTTATACATCTTTCTTTTATAATCTGATTTCTTATCACTTGTTTATAAAAGAAAACATTTATTAAGGATTCATGACCATTTTGTTAAAACATTCTTTTAAACTAACAAGTCATGAATCCTGCATAAACAAAACCTATGTATCTCACAGGCATTTTTATGCTGACGTACCTATTTTTACACATGTTTCAGGTACTGCTTTGTGATGATTGTTGATACATGCTATACATAGGATGGACTCGTGCCTTAGCGACTTTAAAACTTGAAAGATAATAATTGTATTTATTTAATTTGTAATAAACTATGAGTTCAATAATTCAATAAAACGAAATTATTTAATCCATGGTTGTGAAACAATGATTCTGTTACAACACTCCCCGACGTTTCCGCCACGTTTTGTTGTTTTACGTGGTCGGGGTGTGACAATACTGGATACCACTCAAACGAATGTTTAGTTTTATTACAAAAAATACCACCTAATAAACCGAACCCATATATAAGAAGCATAAAAAAAAACATAATCATTTATATATAAAGTTATTTCTTTAAATATAGAAAATACAATTTCCTGAAACTTTATACTTATTCTCATTCATCACTCTATATATAACATACTAAGAACTCCCCAAAAAAACCAACAACTAACAATATCACCAAAACATGAAAAAATAATTAGAACAAAAAGCAACACATAAATTGTCATTCATCATACTATATATTACTAACTACATACGAAAAAAAAACATACAAAAAACACCAAAACATAGTTCAATACTTGCAACAAAAAACAACACAGAGAAATTTACACCAACATTTTATACATAAAATAAAACGATAAATTCAAAGTTTCACAACACGAGAACGACGGTGAATTGAAACTTTTGGAACTTTAAGTTTCCGATTGTAACTTTCTAGTGAATCAGCGGTATCATCAACTTCATCTTCAGAATCAGAAAATTGGTCAAAACCAGACTGACCGATAACCTCATCTACATCAGAATCAACAGTCATATCAATAAACTCAATTTCTTCGTTAGAACTGCTGATCGAAACAACATCATCCCAATTCCAATATAGCAAGTCTCTAGATCGTTTGCGCTGCCTCTCAATCCTTCGTATCTGGGTAAGAGAAATAACTTGTTTCATTACGAGCTAGAAACTATCACATAACAAATTTTACTAAGTTTTAAAAAATTACAACTTCAATATATATCACCTCCTCACTAAACTCACGAGAAAGGTGGGATTTATAAGGACTAAATGGCCCAACAGAAATTATCTCTACACTACCACTGTCGGCCTGTAATCAAACAAAATAAAAATAACAAAACAACAAAACAATAATATTAAAATATTACAAATAAACTTTATTTATTGATGATATTACTAAATTACCTGTTCTTGACGATTTAAAGGATTGATAAACGTCTGCAGCCGGTCATCACCAAAATGAACAGGATTATTACTTCTTGTAGATGCATTTTTCTCCATCACTTGCTCAATATTTGAAGGATAAATCTATAAATTCTGCTACAAATTCACAAACCTAAATAGATTTATACTAACATGTTCCTATTATATAAGCTATTCTACAACGGTTTTTAACACACGTTCAAGTATTGTAGCAACTACTATATACACACGACACATATCAAGATAATGGAACAGTTGATATTTTCAGTTTTATAGGAGAACATAATTTCGAAGGAAATAAAAAACAGTTTAACTTAACTTATATAATAAACCGCCAATTGATATCCTAATCAAAATTATAAGGCTACATCCCAAATAGGTATAAATAATATGCGAGAATGGGAAGTGGGTAGTTACTTCCCATAAAGAATTGCTCTTCTTAACAACTGCTGATCTTGTAAACAACTGTTAAGTCAAAGCACTGCTGATCCTGTAAACAACTGTTAAGTCAAAGCACTGATAAAGCATATAGAATTTATCTAAAAATTATAGATAAATTATCATTTGTTTTAAGTTGTGGACCACAAGTTAGCTTCATAGGAAAAAAAATCACACCTACTCATGTGCCTAATTCAATTAGCTTTAGTCGGCACTCTACACAATACTTGTGTTACAACCCCAAGGCATGTTACAGGAATCATAGGAGTTAAATAAATCAGGGGTATACCTCTTGTCAACATATAATACTTCTCTTCATTTACAAAAGTTTTCCCGCCAAAGGCTCATTTACCCATAACTGCTACACTCCCGTGTCACATATAAAAAAATACAACAGTTGATATAATAAGTTTGAGTAAACTTCCGATTTGCTCCCTGTGGTTTGGCCACTTTAACGATTTTGCCCGAAACCTTCAAAAATTGCCATTTCCAACCAATAGTTTGCTATGGTTTTTCCATTTTGCTCCCTACAGGAAGTAAAATGGAAAAACAGACAAATTGGATGGAGTTAGAGGCGGGGAGCAAAACGAAAATTTATTCAATAAGTTTTGATTCGTTTGAATATAAAAACACAAGTATATTAACAAAAAACACAAAAGAAAAAAAAAACATAAAAGAAAAAACACAATGTTATACCATAAAATAAATAGCTTTCGTTAAAACACAATCCATTATATCTAAAACAAAATACTTTAGTTGATTTACAACTAAAGATTAACTTATTAATTGAAATGCAACCATATTATAACATTGTAATTTGTATGAATGAAAATTCAAATCTTATCAGATGTTGTGCTTTGAATAAAAAAATATTTTTATTTTTTTTATAAATATACTGTTTTTGTTTACAGACATTACACTTTTCACAACAACATAGAGCTTGTAACATTCATACATAAGCATTAAACCTAAACATTCATTTGACCAGACCACATTCAAACAACAACAACTACATATAAACAATCAACCTAATATCCAAATGTTTTAAGCAACAGGAATACATCACACAGGACAATACAGTTTCATTCGCTCCACACGACTTCCTCGTGCTTGCTCTTTCAACCTTTCCCTTTCAATTGCGTCCAGCACAACGCAAGTTTCACTATCATTATACACAAACTGCCTTCGAGCATTAAGATAATGCAACAATATTTTGGTTGCATATTTGCATCTTAATTCATCTAATTGTTCTTTCTGCCCACAATCTACTTTTTTCACAAACCCACATCGCTAACATCGTAAAGAACTCCCTTCAAATGTCTCCGTATGCCTCATTAAAAATATACCACAATCAACTTTGTTGTCTACGGTTCTCCATGACATTTTTAGTCGACTTATCTGAGCTTTGTGCATCTTACGTCCACCCACAACACTGTGAATTAACATAAAATCAGCTACTAAATGCCTCTGCAATATAACGATAATAAATATAAACAAATTATCTTTTCCATATGATTGTGTTTTTTAAATGTCAAGGAATGTACCAATTTTTCTGGCCAGCCTCGGTATTTTAAGTCAAAAGTATCATCATATAGACTGTTGTTATCAATCACAGCTATTTGGCACTTTTTCATATGAAAGCATACCAAGTAGAAGTGATCAGATTGCAAAACAGGTATGAATAAAAGATCAACTTCTTTCAACGATGCTACTTGTTCTTCTTTTAGAACTTTAATCATATTTCCAAAAAATTCAGCTTGCATCATCTTATAGCTTGAACCATATGTGCCACCATCCTGTGTATCAGTTATAATAACGTTACTAAAATAAATAAATAAATAAATAAACAATTCACTTATGTTATTTACTTACCAGCATTGATATGTACAAACCAATCGCTTAATTTTGTCATCAGCCTTAAACTTCTCCTCGTGATTTAAGATTCTGGCCCACACATTAACAACAGTAAAATGGACATACTCATCATGACTCAATGTTTCTAGCACTATCCTTGTTAGACCTGAATCTGGCTGGTCTTCAATTTGAAAAACAACGTCCCTACAATGAATACGAGTTAAAACATCGATTAACTTATAATCATAGCACATTATAAGAAAAGAAGTTAAAACACATACATTTCAAATCCTCTGGTAGAGAAAATCCAATCAAAATAAATTTTCTCTACAAATGTCAACTTTTCACTCAATTCCACCACCAGGTTAATGTAAGGTGATGCTGGCACCAAAGTCTCATCCATAGAATTAACTACATTTTCTTCATCCTTTTCATCTGATATGATGTGTGAGATATTTTGACCACATGATCGTTGACTTGATGCAGATTGATACATTGTTTCATTTGAAACACACGCAGATACCAACGGGACAGCATGCATACTTTCCATGTTTTCAACTGAATTTACATTTACACCCGTGTTACAATCAGTTTTCGTCTCTTGACTTTGAGTCTTCTTTTCTCCCTTACTCTGTATTTCATTATCATCTTTTGGAGATGAATCTGGATCTCTGCTCATAAAACCTGCATTTTTTGCAAATGAAATCAACGGATCCAATTGAGCTTTAGCTTCTTTAATCACCTGATTATCTGCATAGACCGTAAAGCCCTCATTCAACATTGTCTATACATTCTTCAAAGACTCTTTTGCATTTTCAATTTCTACAGTCAAATTTCTGACAAAAACCTGTTTCAATATGAACAATAAAAGATGATAAAAACTATATATATATACAGGAAGGTTAACGTACATTACGGCTTAACGTACATCACATACGAGAGGTAATTACGGACGTTCATTTTAAAATCACACATTATAACTCAAAAATCCAAAATCACACATGTTGAAACACAATAATCACGCATATTGAAAACATTAATCACGCATGTTATATAACAAATCACGCACGTTGTTGTACGTGAAGTACGTTAAGCCGTAATGTACGATATACTTTTTCTATATATATATATATATATCATATATTCAGAGTTAAATACTATATGTTTTTGTGTCTTACCGATTCTGCTTCCTCCGTTTGTTCTTCTGCCACGGGAATGTTTGATTCCCTGCCAACATCTTCATTCTCATCCCGCCTATTCAAATGTATATTTCGAGTATAACGATCATTGTCTCTACACTCATCATCATCCACTTGCCTTTCATCCTCTCCATGTATATCTTCATGAATCAAATCCTCCTCGACACCAGCACCATCATTGTCTTTGCCCTCGTCAACATCGACTTGCCATTCCACCTTTTCATGCATGGGTTCACCAGTTGAAGAACATTGACGCACCTCACTTTCATTTGATTTTTTGGTCTTTAATACTGTTTTAGACTTTGAAGTACCTTTCTTTCTTCTTTTCTTAGACTTCAGACCTTTATTCTTTATGTCCTCCAGTTTGCATAATGTACACTCTTCAATATGTTCTATAACAAACAAACCTTTATGTTTAACACGTACATCATGCAACTTGCTTGTATGATCTGCATAGATAAGCTGTAAACAAAACAAATATTTGTCACTCCGTTATGTTTGGATAAATGCCACAAATGACAAATTAATATTTAACTTATGATCTTACCACAAGCAAAAAACAGAGGCCCATTAAAAACTTGAGCTGGGTGCCAGCCTTTTCTCGCTCTGTCTAAGTTAGCATGTAATCACACCAACCCAGTTCTTTAATGTCAACATCCTTTGTTATTAATGGCAAAAATATTTGGTTGACAGTGCCACTTTTCGTTCCTTCGCCTAGATGTGTAAACATCAACACCAAAAAGTTAAGAACAAACAACATTCCACAATCATTGCGTTCTCTCTTGCATCGCCTATCCAAATAAGTTTGTGTTTCTTGTATAAGAAACCTGGTGAAGCCTGTTGGGAATTGACTTCTCCACAGTTTAACAACAGGACTTTTTATGCTTGGCCTATTGTTCTCTGTTATTATTCTTGATCCGTTCGGAATTCCCAATACCTTGTGAACCAATTCTGGACTTAACTTTATTGACTGAGATCAAAGATTTAATATTCTTGTTGAATCATCATAGTTCTTAGCCAACCAAAGTCCCAAGCTGGTAGGAACATGCTGAATCTTCAGATTTAGAATAGGACCAAAACCAATATCTCTTACAACGTTCTTTTGCTTGTCATTAAACTCTAGCATCCAATCATATAGAGTGTTTGGTGAGCATCTTGGTAAAATCTTCTCACCAATATATGGGAAAAACATTTGACATTCAGGGTGATTTGATTCCTCAGATTGGTCCTTTCGACGTCTCTTCTTTGGTAAGGTATCATCAAGTATTATATAACTTAACGAATTTTAGAAACAAACTACAACTAAGATTTTCATGTTTAAATGAATACCTGGTTTTTTTACTTTTGATGCAGCAGGATTAACAAAATCAACATCATCATTATCATCAACATCGCCACAGTCTGCCTGTAAAACTGCAGCAGCAAATCAAATAAAATAATAAACTATGAAGGGAAAAAAATGTATATTATATTTAATCATTTTAAATTGATCTATAACATACCTTCACTCTTTCGTTTCATAGCAGCACCTGACAAAGATCCTTCATGTCTCTCCACATTTTATTAGAAACAAAACACATAAAAAATATTAATTGTAACACGTTATTTAATCCTACTATTGACATTATCTAATGACTACAACATATAATACAACATTGTCTTGTTAATATATCACAGTGTTACAATTTAAACATTGTGTTATATTTATCAACCTGTTTTTTATTATTATCTAGTCGTCACAATCAGAAAGCACAACTACACTTGATTTGATGATTTTAAACTTGATAGACCCAAGTCTGATTACATTTCTCCAACTTATTCTGCCAATTTTAACAAAATACTATCAGAAACTATAACATTACAATGTTGTAAAACAACACATAATATTCAACATACAAAATCAATACAAAAACACAATCCTATAGTTTACCACATATGTAAAAAACACAACATGCACCAAGATACTGCAAATAATCAAGTAACATATGCAAACACAATGATTTCCAAAACCACAATATTAAAAAAAAACAAAAGCATAATTAATATAAAAAACATAGTGGATACAACTTTATACAACAAAAACAAACGTCTACATACACGTTATAGTTATACAAAAACTAACCGACTTGTAGAGACAATATTCCAAACAAAATCACAAATCTAAAAACACAATATACTTGAACAACTCCTGTTTAAACATTAAAAATAAAAAATAAGAAATAAACCATACCAAAAATATATGAAACGCATTTACCTCTTCTTACGAATCTATTAGCTTTGCTTGTACAGAATGACTTCTTTCTATTTCCACTTATATGTTTCTTTGCAATTTCCACTTCAACCTCTTGGCTTTTACTTCCTCTAACAGTATCACCTACTTCATCTTCACTGTAATTTCTTGACGATTTCTTACCTATTTAACCAATAGACTTAAACAAATCAAAACACAATGAAAATAGCAATCAACAACACCATGACAACTTACTTGTAAATCGCAAGTCAACGTTTGCAGTAGACGCCATTGCAAATGTAGTTTCAAATGATTAAGATTAGTACACAAAGCAACAAACACAATCGCAAATTGTATAACTTCGAGCCCTAAGTTTCCGTTAAAACCGAATGTTCATCGTTTTCCCTTTTCTTTACTATTATACAGTTAATCTCAAAACAATAATAAGAAATTACCTTTTTGCCCCCCCCCCCCCCACACTGAATACCAGTTAAATGAATGTTTAATCTTATTCAAATCTTATTACAAAAAATAGTACCACTTAATAAACCGAACCCAAATATAACATGCTTAAAAAAACATAATTATTTAAATATATATTCATTTTTTTTAATATAGAAAAAAAATTTTACTGAAACTTCATTCTTATTTTCATTCATCATCCTATATACAACATACTAAGTACTCACAAAAAATAAGCAATAACTAACAATATCACCAAAACGTAATTCAATAATTAGAACAAAAAACCAAAGAATTTATAGACATCATACCTGTTATTCAAAAGAATGAGATATTGACGTCATTTAGAAGAAGCACATTTATTTAAAAATGGTAAAGGAGACAAAAAAAAAACACTTAACATAAAGACCTAATAGAATGGGATAATAGGAATTGGGAAGTTACTAAAATAAGATTAGAGGGTATGGGGAGGGTCATCCCCATGTGGGTGGGCCACCACGTAGGACGCCACGTCAATAGGAGTGATGATGGACCTAAAGAGGATGGACCTAGGGGGTGGAGGATGGGCTCCCACACTATTTATAGAAACACTTAAGAAAAAATAAACTGATTTGATTTTAGAGAGAGAGAGAGAGAGAGGAGAGAAAAAGAGGCCCGTCGATGTCGTCTTCAGGCGACTGAGAAGCCGGGACAATCCTCAGGAGACGGTGTGGGTGACCGGCGCCGGGGCTCGCCGAGGCAAGGCCGGCCCCCATACCCTCCAGTCTAAGTAACCATATTGATAGAAATCATACATACTGTGAAGGATATAAAGACTACTTTTAATAAGGTATACCTTGTTTTATTTAATCTTCTAAAAAATAAAAGAACACTTCATCTATTAGTTACACAAAGATTCTTACATATAGGGATTTGGACTGTCGTTTGGCATGAGCTGGCAGCCCATTTTTTCCTCTCATGTTAAACCAGATGAACCCAATGCTCACTCAATGATTGGTTTGAGATGGACCTATTCTTTTATCTTCTTTAAAACCTATGTTGCACCTAATAAGGATTACGCTTTCAAGGCCCATGTTATCCGATTTTTGAAAGCCCATGGGATTTAGAAAGTTCTAGAGTATACCTCTTGTTAACATGTAATATTTCTATTCATTATCAAAAGTTTTACGGGCAAAAGCTCATTTACCCGTAACTACTATACTCCCGTGTCACATAAAAAAATATACAGCTGTTGATGTAATAAGTTTTGATGCGTCTGAATATAAAAAACACAATTATATTAACAAAAACAAAAGACACAAAAGAAAAAACACAATGTTATACCATCAAAATCAAAAGCTTTCGTTAAAACACAATCCATTCTATCTAAAATAAAATACTTACTATAGTAGATCACTAATTGTAGGACCCATGTGAACACACGGGTAGGTTTAATAACCATCGAAATCAAATATTAAAAAATAGATTATAATACATCGTTTAAATTATTTGTGTTTAGTTAAATATAGTTATAAAACAATGTTAAAAACAATATGTGTTAGTATTATAAGTATAATGATAAAAGTTTTTGTCTACATCTATATGTAAAATATGATGTTACATTTTATCATCACAACTTCCTACTTTCAAACAATTAAAAGCAGCAAAACAGTAAAGCAATCAGAGCCTCATTCACTTGATCAAAACACAATATAAGAAGATCATCAACTCATATATGATCAGAAGATCAAAGGGTAAAAGGGAGGTTATTATAAAAACCCTCACACTCTCAACGAAGCCTCATTCACTTGATCAAAACACAATATTCCATGTAAGAGGCGCGTAAGTTTGCTATCACAATATGGAACATGAGCACCTTCTTTCTGTTACTTTTTATCGCCAAGGGTGTAAACTCTCTCAAAGACCTAAGAAAAGAGCCAGGATGATTCAAAGAACCTTACTTGCAATGGAGGTATAAGACAGGTGTGTTATTACTCATGTTCAAGATAATCTCTTTCGTGTTCATATGAGCAAGAAGGGAGGAAGACACAAAGGATGTGTCAAACACAATTCAGATGATACAGGTTCAGGTAATAAGAAGAAACCCTCAGTTGAAGAAGCAACCAGTGATAGTGTTTTGGTGGAAAACGTGGAGGGGTCGGTCATATTATCGAGCGTTGTCAGGAAATGTTATTTGATTTCTGACAACCCTCGACAATGTCACCGACCCCTCCATGTTTTCCACCAAAACACTATCACTGGTTGCTTCTTAAACAGAGGGTTTCTTCTTATTACCTGAACCTATATCATCTGAACTGTGTTTGACACATCCTTTGTGTCTTCCTCTTTTCTTGCTCACATGAACACGAAAGAAGTTATCTTGAACACGAGTAATAACACACCTGTCTTCTACCTCCATTGCAAGTAAGGTTCTTTGAATCATCTTGGCTCTTTTCTTAGGTCTTTGAGGGAGTTTACACCCTTTCATTGCCATAAAGTCTTCTTCTTTCTCTTTGCTTGATAATGTAGTAAACAATCTGCGCCACAAAACCAAAATATTTCTATGTTTTTGTGGAGACAATTACAATCCAATAAGTTTCAAAACCACATTGAAAAATCATACATAACCTAATTTTCGAGATGTATTAAGGAAAACCACTACCTGATATGTAAACGGAAAGAATGTGATGGCTCAATGATGGTTGTTGTCATTAGGTGCATTAACACCTAACAAAAAGAATGTGTTTGCTTAAGTATAATTATAAACATATTAACAAATGAGACCATATTAATTTAAAATTTAACCTTATGATAACCAAGAGGCAATCTTTGTATAGTCTGAAACATAAGTTATCTTTGAACATGGGTCATTGGCCAAATGAAATTCTAAAAATAGATTATGTCCCTGCATGAAAAACAAAATCGATAAATTTAGGGAAAATGGGTTTGAAAGATGATAACCCAACAGTAGAGGATCTCATTCTACAACTCCAATAAATGCAAGGGTGTTCACAAATAATGGTTTCATAGATGTTTGAAAACCGACAAAGAACGACAAGTGTCCACAATGTTGCTTCTTTGGACATTTATCGGTCTTCAAACATCTAGGAAGCGTTATTTGAAAACACCCCTGAATTTATCTAGGCTATAGAATGAGATCCTCTACTGTTGGCTAATCATCCTTCAATCACATTTTCCCTAAATTTATCAATTCTGTTTTTCATACCTCCCAAAGCCACCTATCCGCCTGCAAAGAAATCGAAAAAGCTTGAAGTATAACCTGTACTTAATTATATGGCACTGGATTTTCACTGATTCAAGAATCTCAACATCACCTAACAACAAAGAACCAATTTACAAACATCTTAATAGCATTCCATAATTCAGATTATTAACTTCTGAATGCACTAACCGGTTTTTCCTGAAGAATTGTTGTCCACTTTGTGTAATGTGGTGTCAATTGTACTGTTATTCCGCTTCTTCGCTGTATTAACACATTAAAATCTTAAAACATAAAAACAAACAAAATGTTGCAAAAAAATAAACAAAACACAAATTGTTAGTTATATGCTACCAACCTTGAAGTGTTGCACCGCAACCTCCACATGTGTACACCGGTTTGTTGCTTATCAAACTAACTGCATCGTAATCAACAAATTGTTATTATCATGAAAACACATTTAAGAGAAAAGAAAAATGAATGAAAAACAAACAAACAACATTGAATCTATAAACATCATCCAGATTGCCTTCATTGAATCTATAAACATCATCTAAAACAACCCAAAAATCATCACCACAAACAAAACCAACCAAAAAAGATACACCTAAATATGACCAATCACGACTAAGAACAAACAGACCAAGAACATCTTCAGCGATGGTAAAAGTACCTTATCTTTCAGAGTGAACAACAATAAAGAATTGAGACTAACCGCCCTGATCTGTAGGAGAATGTGACAAATTCACAGGAATCAGGTCCAAACGTCAATTTATATGACCGATCTACAAACGAAAAAATGGAAAACATACCAGCGTCCTCAGATACAGCTAAATACTAACAAAACAACTATCAATTACTTTCATTACCTCGTGGCATCAAAACTTATTATAAATAATTTCCAAATTATAAATAATCTCCAAATTGCAAAATTAGTAAGTATTCTACAATAGTAAATGATTCATCTAAATTATGCCTCATCTAATCAAATTGCAAATTCAAACATTAAACAACCATAAATTACCAATTGAAACCAGAGCCGCCATCCAGAAACCCTAAAGGGTTCGAAGACGAACACGGAACAACAAAAAGGTGGGGGCGGCGAGTCTGCGCTACCCATCATCACCATCAGATACTGAAACAAAAAGCTTCCATCATCGCCACATCAAAATCAAAAAAGTAAAATTGAAGATATAAATCTACAAAAAACAAATTCGATTTACCTACCGAGTCACCGTCATAATCCTAATCGGAACCGCTAGATCTCGCCATCGTAGCCTCAGATGACAAAATCATCTTCATCGGTCTGAGTAACAAAGATAGTGATTCACCGAGGGATTTCTTTTCGGATGACATGGTTCATGTGGAAGATGAGGAAAATAAACCCTAGAATCGGCTGCGATTTTGGAATGAAAAGAAAGTGTGAAGAAGAAAGAGATGGAGAGATGTGACACCTGTGTCACTCCAACCATCAATCAAATTCCAAACCAATGAAATATTGTATTTCATACTTGGGATTTGTAAAAATATGTGTATCTTTTGGACATATCAATTCTTGTTCGATTTCAAGCTCTAAATCGCTTTCTGGAAGGTTATACGCGCACTGATGCGTAAATATAACCAGTTTAATGCAAAGAACACTCCGGAATAGTGAAATAGGCTTAACATACCTTAAATAACCTTTACTTAACTTAGATATAAGTTTTTGAAGGCTTTGGTATGGCAAAAACAAGTTAAATCGCTTACAGGGACTAAAGTTGACAAACTGCGAAAGTATGCCAATTTGAACTGTAACAGACATTCCGGAACATGACCATAAGTTAAACATACCATAAATATCCTTTACATATCTTAGAAATAGGCTTTGAGGTGTTTGGTATGCTAAAATAAACTTTTGTGTCATTCAGGGACTAAAAGCGTCAAAAAGTGCACAAGTTTGCATTTTCGCGCATAACTTACGTTCTGAATACATCCGGACACCCAAAAATTTATGTAAGCACTAAAATATTTTATTTTAGTGTTTGGCACAAGAAAAATCCATTCGTTTCGTCATTTGGATCGTTTTTCGCGCTTATGCGCATTCCGTCGTAATTAAGCGAACATCGCGTTCGTACGACCAAACGAACCAACATCCGACATATTTTTGAGCATGTTTCATGTACACAATGTTTAGAAATCATGTTAGGGCCTTAAAGTTGGCTTAACGGGCCTTAAACATGTCGGAAATGGCTTAAACACATAACAGGGACTGAAACTGCAACATTTGAAACTTGTTTTCTGATCTGAAGAGCTAGGCGGCCCGCGTGAGCCCAAGCTTAAATCTTAGGCGGCCCGCGTCAGCCTCTCTGATCAGATAATATCGAACAGTCAGCAGTTTCCAGCTGTTTGATCCTCATCCACACATTCTCAACTGCACATTCAGCTCATTTAGACCCATTTTTAGCCACCACAACTATCCGACACTTGTACGGATACGATTAAGGCACGATATTCGACAAACGATCCTAACGGTTCGGGTATTCCTATAAATACCCATCCACCCTAACCTCATTTCTCACAAGAATCTGGATTTGAGAGCTCAAAGTTGAAACCATTGTTTCATACCTGAGTTCTTGGATCGAGATTAGCATTCGGGGACCCTTCGTAAGTATTCTTTCGTTCTTTTCTTTCTTTTATTGCTTTTCGAGTCAGAAAGTCAAACTTTGTTTGACTTTCAGCGTTGACCAGCTTATGGTCAATGCGAAGTTCGTATGAACTTCGCAACGTGAGTGTAATCACGTTGGTTATAGTCCCTTGGGACTATGCCTACTGATTACCACGTTGTCTAGGGTCGTAGGGTAAGCGATCTAATAAATCGCTTATACCTCGAACCCGACCCAGTTTGGTCGATTATTAGGATCCGACCAAATACATTAGGTGACCATAGTAGGTAGGGAATAACCTTCCGAGGTTATACCCTATGGTCACATCGTTGAGTAGTTGTATGATAGGTAGTTTATATGCCTTAGGTAAATTACCAGAATACCCTTTTCATGTATAATTGGTAATTAAGCATATGTAACCTAAACTTTTGTCACATAACTGATTATGTAACATGTTTAGGCATATAACACTTGTCATAGGACTAGTTAGACGGTCCGAACGCGTTTCACGCGAACGACGCGTTAAAGTAGCATAAGCTACCTAAACGGGTCGTAATGGGTCGAAAGCATTTAGATTAAGGTTTCATTTAGTATGTAGGCTTTGTTAAACCATTTGACACGAGTCTCTATACTCGTTTGGTTTACGAACCCTCATTCTATCAGATCTTCCGATTTAGGTCCGGTTTATTAACATAGTTACCTAAATTAGGTGTCGTTTGATATCCGCGATCTCTAGCATTGTTTGGTTGTTACTCAAGGACTACTGAGCAATCTCAAGTGAGTACATAGACCCCTCTTTTACTGTTTTCCAAACTGTTTTGGGGTGAAACACATGTGCCTACTTGTTACTTTCATGCTTTCCTGTTTACACATCATATACCTGCTATGTTCGTTAGTACATTATAGTACATGATTTTATTACATCTTATGCTAGGTATGCCCATTGTGTGCATTACTTAGTACATCGTTTTACATTACATTACATGCTACGTATGTCTATTGTTGTATACGTAGTACAGGTCACATGCTACGTTTGTTTATTGTTGTATACGTAGTACAGGTCACATGCTACGTATGTCTATTGTTGTATACGTAGTACAGGTCACATGCTACGTATGTCTATTGTTGTATACGTAGTACAGGTCACATGCTACGTATGTCTATTGTTGTATACGTAGTACAGGTCACATGCTACGTATGTCTATTGTTGTATACGTAGTACAGGTCACATGCTACGTATGTCTATTGTTGCATACTTAGTACAGGTCACATGCTACGTATGTCTATTGTCGCGTACTTAGTACATTTGTTATTCATCACAGGCTTACGTTTTGGATACATATTACATGATTTACATTAGACATGAACATTTTACATCTTGATGGTTTGGTTTGATTAAGTGATTAAGTAACGATGCGTGTGTAATATGATACAAGCATGGTGGATACGCCGCTGGTACTTCCTATATATAAGTGTTTGTATGGTATTACATATATCGTAGCGTTATTTGAATCATTTCAGTTTGATACATATAACATTTTATACAAATAACATACTTTTCACAGTACATTGTTTTACAAGCAACTTATCTTATACAAACTCAGTTTACATGGTTATTCATTTAACCATACATTATTCACTTATTTATACATATCATCTGAACTCATTGTTTTTCAAATGATTTACAAGACAAAGCAAATTACAAGGTTCATGACTAAACATTTTCTCAAACATAAGTCATGAAACCTATTTTCACAAAACCTATGTATCTCACAGGCATTTTTATGCTGACGTACCTATTTTCACATGTGTTTTTCAGGAGCTGTTGCATAAGATGATCAAGATACACATAGGCAGACTTGGGCTTTAGTGACAATAAAAGATGCAAGACTAGTTAATTATGTTGTATTTATTTGTTTGTTAAGACATTGTAACACTTTTAATCAATAAAATGAAACTTCAATTGCCATGGATTTGAAACAATTAATTCTGTTACAACACTCCCCGACATTTCCGCCACGTTTTGTATGTTCTACGTGGTCGGGGTGTGACAGAAAAGATGGTATCAGAGCCAATGGTTATAGGGAATTAGGTTATTAGTAATGCTTTGACCTAGTCTATAACCTTCTTAGGACCCTAACGCGAGTTTACTTGCGTTTAGTCATAAAACAATACCGTCACCTATCCTTAGGCGACGACCACAACAAGAACATAAATTTCAAAACCGCTTTGAAAACTAATCATCTGTTCTAGGATGATTGATTACTAGGTTTTGAACCCTCTATTGTAAGGTTTTGAACCCTCTGTTATATGGTTTTGAACCCCTTTGAATTTTCAAAAAAATCTCGTCAAGGTTTTGGGTTTTAAATAATGTGAACACGTGCAAACTGGAAGGGTGAATGCCTGTATTATGGGTTTTCTGTCTAGGCAAGCACTTCGTATACATCTCATCAGACGCGAGACCAGTTGTGCTTACCTGGGAATTCTTGGGATGAGTGTTCACTTATAGGCGAGCATGTCTTCGCGATACATTATTTTTGACCTATTTACTTTGATTAATCACCGAGGTCGTTTGTTGCTTTGTAGTAACAAACAAATGACCACTACCCTTGCTTTCATCAGATTTGTTTCATCTCATTCTTTTCGTCTAATTCTCTCACTCGTTTCCTTTCATGTTCTTCTCTTTTAGAATGCCTCCACGACGCGAAAATCCGGTATCTATTGACGATCTGGCAGCTGTCATTACACAGCAAATAACTGCTGCAATCCCGACCATCGTTGCCCAATGTCACCAAGCTATCAACAACAATAATGCCCTCTGCAGCTTCAAGACGTTCAACTCGGCCAAGCCATCAAAGTTTTCTGGGTCTCAAGGAGCGACTGCACTTCTGCAATGGTTCGAGAGTCTAGAGAGCACCTTCAGGCATGTTCAATGTCCAAACGAGCGAAAGGTAGATTTCGCATCTAGTGTCTTTGAGAAACGAGCTTTGACGTGGTGGAACGGTGTGGTGAGAGATAGGGGTGCCGAAGTGGCACTGGCCCAAATTTGGGAAGAACTTCGAGCACTGATGATGAAGGAATTCTGTCCTCATCACGAGATCAGGGCATTGGAAAGGGAATTCGACGATCTTAAGCAAGACAGCGGTGAACATCGAGCATACACCGATCGATATGAGGAGCTGAGCCTGTTGTGTCCTACCATGGTTACGCCTTTGGATAAGGCTATCGAAAAATACATTGATGGTCTCCCTGACTCAGTTCAAGACATTGTTACTGGTAGTAACCCCACTACGGTTAGGCAGGCCATTGAGCTATCTGCAACCTTGACTGAATCTCAGATCAGGAAACGTAAGCTTTTCCGAAAGGGTGACAAGAAAGCGATCGAGGAATCGAAACCAATCGAGGAATCAAAGATCATGGATGAACCGACTGGATCCCCTAGGAAGTCAAAGAAGCGTAAGGCTTCTCAAAACTTTGCCATGGTTACTCACAATGATCAAGCCGTCCCCAACCAACCAGCTAAACCCCGTACTAGGAAGCCATACAATGGAACTTCACCTTTGTGCAACCGATGTAACCTTTATCATCATGTTAATGTGAAGTGCCGCGAATGCCAAATTTGTGGACGTAAAGGTCATACAGCAAAAGTTTGCGTAGCAGCAGTTGCACCAAATCAAGCTAACAACAAACCTGCTCGAGCTCGCTTTCCACCAGGTTCTTGCTACAAGTGTGGCGAGATGGGACATTTCCGAAGAAATTGCCCAAAGCTTGCTAATGCTAATCCAGCACAGAGATGAGCATCTGACCGACTAGAAGACCACACTCTTTAGAAATAATCACATCTTATGTATTATTTTCTCTTGTTGTCAAGGTCCATGAAACAGTTGTTAACATTGTTTATAAATAAATCTTTTATTTACATTGCAATGTATTTATGTGATTGTATGTATAAACAACATATCCCCTACAATACCGACAATCAAGGAATCGTATTCCTTGAAAAGCAAACTACCCCCAAAATTCTTCCATTTTACAATCTCTTGCGTTTTACACAAAGATCCTAAGTACCCGTCTCTTGCAAAGAAACGAAGTACAAGGTGCAAGTTATAATTTTGTATGAATACCCCAAGTACCACTATAAATTCTTAATAGGGTACCCAAGGGTATTTCCGTATGTCCTAAATTATTGTGTACCTTAATTCGAATATTGCGTTTTCTTTGAAAACAAAAAATCGAATTTTTGGAAGATTTTCATATCTTTTCAGATAGATCCCAGAGGACATTGAAGTCCATTGACTGGTTTCCATATCCATTTTCAATCGATAACAAGTTAATAACAAATTAAACAACTATGTGATTATGTGCTTATGTGTTCCCTTTTATGTTCTTGTGTAATCCAAGTTTTGTTATCTAAATCCTTGTAGAATCTTCCATATCTTTGTGTACTATATTAAATCCTCAATGGGCTTTTACGTAATAGAAAAGACCCTTGGATTATATTGTACTATTCCATGATTAGACCCCTAGAGAGGTCTAGTTAAACAGATTGATCCAAAAATCTGGTTAGGATTATCATGTGATGAGATAGCTGAAAGGACTCCTTGGTGGCCTAATTAATAAGATCATCTGTGATCTAATTAAAAGGACCCTATGGTAGTCTAGTCATACTTATCACAGGTTTGATTTTCCTCCCCTAAAACATTTCAAGACAAACTGTGCGGACTATGCAAGGAATCACGTAATTATGGATGCATACATAATTATGGAATTCAGTGCACAGAAACCACAGCAAGTTTTGTCGTGTATCTAGAGTTAACCCTATTCATTTTTGTTTCTGAAGAAATGGTGAAAAATGACTCATTTCGTTCATTTTTGTTTCTGAAGAAATGGTGAAAAATGACTCATTTCGTTCATTTTTGTTTCTGAAGAAATGGTGAAAAATGACTCATTTCGTTCATTTTTGTTTCTGAAGAAGTTGTGGAAAATGACTCATTTCGTTCATTTTCGGTTCTGAAGAAGTTGTGGAAAATGACTCATTTCATTCATTTTCGGTTCTGAAGAAGTTGTGGAAAATGACTCGTTTCGTTCATTTTCGGTTCTGAAGAAGTGGTGGAAAATGACTCATTTCGTTCATTTTCGGTTCTGAAGAAGTTGTGGAAAATGACTCATTTTGTTCATTTTCGGTTCTGAAGAAGTTGTGGAAAATGACTCATTTCGTTCATTTTCGGTTCTGAAGAATGTCCGTTAAGGAAAGGTCAGGATTATGCCTTTCATATCTCTGGTGGTTATTAGACACAAAGCCACAGATAGACCCTACGAATGAATTTCGGGACGAAATTTCCTAAAGTAGGGGAGACTGTGACACCTGTGTCACTCCAACCATCAATCAAATGCCAAACCAATGAAATATTGTATTTCATACTTGGGATTTGTAAAAATATGTGTATCTTTTGGACATATCAATTCTTGTTCGATTTCAAGCTCTAAATCGCTTTCAGGAAGGTTATACGCGCACTGATGCGTAAATATAACCAGTTTAATGCAACGAACACTCCGGAATAGTGAAATAGGCTTAACATACCTTAAATAACCTTTACTTAACTTAGATATAAGTTTTTGAAGGCTTTGGTATGGCAAAAACAAGTTAAATCGTTTACAGGGACTAAAGTTGACAAACTGCGAAAGTATGCCAATTTGAACTGTAACAGACATTCCGGAACATGACCATAAGTTAAACATACCATAAATATCCTTTACATAGCTTAGAAATAGGCTTTGAGGTGTTTGGTATGCTAAAATAAACTTTTGTGTCATTCAGGGACTAAAAGCGTCAAAAAGTGCACAAGTTTGCATTTTCGCGCATAACTTACGTTCTGAATACATCCGGACACCCAAAAATTTATGTAAGCACTAAAATATTTTATTTTAGTGTTTGGCACAAGAAAAATCCATTCGTTTCGTCATTTGGATCGTTTTTCGCGCTTATGCGCATTCCGTCGTAATTAAGCGAACATCGCGTTCGTACGACCAAACGAACCAACATCCGACATATTTTTGAGCATGTTTCATGTCCACAATGTTTATACATCATGTTAGGGCCTTAAAGTTGGCTTAACGGGCCTTAAACATGTCGGAAATGGCTTAAACACATAACAGGGACTGAAACTGCAACATTTGAAACTTGTTTTCTGATCTGAAGAGCTAGGCGGCCCGCGTGAGCCCAAGCTTAAATCTTAGGCGGCCCGCGTCAGCCTCTCTGATCAGATAATATCGAACAGTCAGCAGTTTCCAGCTGTTTGATCCTCATCCACACATTCTCAACTGCACATTCAGCTCATTTAGACCCATTTTTAGCCACCACAACTTTCCGACACTTGTACGGATACGATTAAGGCACGATATTCGACAAACGATCCTAACGGTTCGGGTATTCCTATAAATACCCATCCACCCTAACCTCATTTCTCACAAGAATCTGGATTTGAGAGCTCTAAGTTGAAACCATTGTTTCATACCTGAGTTCTTGGATCGAGATTAGCATTCGAGGACCCTTCGTAAGTATTCTTTCGTTCTTTTCTTTCTTTTATTGCTTTTCGAGTCAGAAAGTCAAACTTTGTTTGACTTTCAGCGTTGACCAGCTTATGGTCAATGCGAAGTTCGTATGAACTTCGCAACGTGAGTGTAATCACGTTGGTTATAGTCCCTTGGGACTATGCCTACTGATTACCACGTTGTCTAGGGTCGTAGGGTAAGCGATCTAATAAATCGCTTATACCTCGAACCCGACCCAGTTTGGTCGATCATTAGGATCCGACCAAATACATTAGGTGACCATAGTAGGTAGGGAATAACCTTCCGAGGTTATACCCTATGGTCACATCGTTGAGTAGTTGTATGATAGGTAGTTTATATGCCTTAGGTAAATTACCAGAATACCCTTTTCATGTATAATTGGTAATTAAGCATATGTAACCTAAACTTTTGTCACATAACTGATTATGTAACATGTTTAGGCATATAACACTTCTCAAAGGACTAGTTAGACGGTCCGAACGCGTTTCACGCGAACGACGCGTTAAAGTAGCATAAGCTACCTAAACGGGTCGTAATGGGTCGAAAGCACTTAGATTAAGGTTTCATTTAGTATGTAGGCTTTGTTAAACCATATGACACGAGTCTCTATACTCATTTGGTTTACGAACCCTCATTCTATCAGATCTTCCGATTTAGGTCCGGTTTATTAACATAGTTACCTAAATTAGGTGCCGTTTGATATCCGTGATCTCTTGCATTGTTTGGTTGTTACTCAAGGACTACTGAGCAATCTCAAGTGAGTACATAGACCCCTCTTTTACTGTTTTCCAAACTGTTTTGGGGTGAAACACATGTGCCTACTTGTTACTTTCATGCTTTCCTGTTTACACATCATATACCTGCTATGTTCGTTAGTACATTATAGTACATGATTTTATTACATCTTATGCTAGGTATGCCCATTGTGTGCATTACTTAGTACATCGTTTTACATTACATTACATGCTACGTATGTCTATTGTTGTATACGTAGTACAGGTCACATGCTACGTTTGTTTATTGTTGTATACGTAGTACAGGTCACATGCTACGTATGTCTATTGTTGTATACGTAGTACAGGTCACATGCTACGTATGTCTATTGTTGTATACGTAGTACAGGTCACATGCTACGTATGTCTATTGTTGTATACGTAGTACAGGTCACATGCTACGTATGTCTATTGTTGTATACGTAGTACAGGTCACATGCTACGTATGTCTATTGTTGCATACTTAGTACAGGTCACATGCTACGTATGTCTATTGTCGCGTACTTAGTACATTTGTTATTCATCACAGGCTTACGTTTTGGATACATATTACATGATTTACATTAGACATGAACATTTTACATCTTGATGGTTTGGTTTGATTAAGTGATTAAGTAACGATGCGTGTGTAATATGATACAAGCATGGTGGATACGCCGCTGGTACTTCCTATATATAAGTGTTTGTATGGTATTACATATATCGTAGCGTTATTTGAATCATTTCAGTTTGATACATATAACATTTTATACAAATAACATACTTTTCACAGTACATTGTTTTACAAGCAACTTATCTTATACAAACTCAGTTTACATGGTTATTCATTTAACCATACATTATTCACTTATTTATACATATCATCTGAACTCATTGTTTTTCAAATGATTTACAAGACAAAGCAAATTACAAGGTTCATGACTAAACATTTTCTCAAACATAAGTCATGAAACCTATTTTCACAAAACCTATGTATCTCACAGGCATTTTTATGCTGACGTACCTATTTTCACATGTGTTTTTCAGGAGCTGTTGCATAAGATGATCAAGATACACATAGGCAGACTTGGGCTTTAGTGACAATAAAAGATGCAAGACTAGTTAATTATGTTGTATTTATTTGTTTGTTAAGACATTGTAACACTTTTAATCAATAAAACGAAACTTCAATTGCCATGGATTTGAAACAATTAATTCTGTTACAACACTCCCCGACATTTCCGCCACGTTTTGTATGTTCTACGTGGTCGGGGTGTGACAAGAGAGATGGAGATTAAAGTGTGAAGAAGAAAGAGGGAGTTGGGATATGATTACTTCTCACACAGGTGCATTGAATGCCCGGTTCATATCCCATGCATTTCAAAATTCCCTCCAAAAAAAAACCAATTTATCATAATAATAAAACCAATTTATCATAATAATAAAATCCTATCATATACAAAAGGAATTATGACATCAGCATTGACATGTGGCAAATGTTAGAGATTGCCTACATCAGCTTAAAGTCTCCTATTATAAATTATATATACATAGTCTCACTATCAGAACATTGTGTTATATGAATCTAGCTACATTTAACGTAATATCATGCTCGGAATAAATACAAATAACTATTGTTAAAATACCACTTTATTACAATTTAATTTATATAATTTTAATTAACATATATGTTTTACTTTATTTATTATATATTAGTTGCAAGTATATACCAACAACCATTAACAAAAACATCATAAGAATATATTATCAACAATTTATAAAAGCACAACAGCGTACAATATTTGTTGGTGCATTCATCTGTCGTCTTCGTCTTATGTCGAGTCTCAGATTAGAATTGTTAGATTAGATCTTGTTATACGAGAGTATAAGAGGTTTTAGAATGTGTTTAAGGTAATTTAGCTTGAACGTGGTGATTTCCCTTGAAAATGTCACATGACAGTTTCAAGCTAAATCAACATGTTGATTTCCCTTGAAAGTGGCATGTGTCATTTCAAGCTAAATCAACACAACTATAAATAGCCTTCAAGCTAAATCTTTTGTAAGGTTTCTGAAATTCCATACCGAGGTGCTGCCGGTGTGAGGACTGATTGTAAACGATAGTATATCAATATAATCAGTGTTAAAGTGATACGCAAGCTGTTTCGCAATCGGTTTCTTAGTTTCCGCCTCTGAAACTGACTAAATCTCTTCTGAACGACTCGTTCGGGTCGCAAACCGATCCTACAAGTGGTATCAGAGCTCAGGAGGAAGAGATTTCGCCAAAACAGCTCGTTTTTTTCACTTTTTCTGATTTTATACACCTTCTTTCAAAATCGAACAAATTTTTACGGTTAAAATCGGCTCAAATTCTCACATATTGTACGAAAACATGTTTCAACAAACCCTTGAAAGTTTCAGAACTTAATTCGATCATTTACTTGTTCAATCGGACCAAAATCAGATCGTTTTGCTGACATCATCATGATTTCGCTTGAGATTAGTTGATAATTTCACTTGAAAGTTCACAATTTGCAGATTTCGCTTGAAAATCACGTAGTTTTCGCTTGAAAAGTTTTGAGATTTCGCTTGAAACATAGTGTTAATCTCGCTTGAAAGTTAACAGTGTCTACCACGTGATTATCATCAGTCAATTTTATCGCTTGAACTATTTTTTTGTTTTTCACGAGAAAGTGCATCGTGTGTTGTGTGAAAACATTAAACAAAATCATGTGACTTGTGTCAGGATTGCATCGGTTTGATTAAGTGAACAAAGTTGTGCTTTGAGTAGTGTGAACTGATTGAAAGTTCTCGATTATTGTGAATCATTTTGATCAAAGTTGTCAGTAAATTGGGAATTGAAATCACATGTTGGTTTCGTAAATTGAAATCACAGAAATTCTCGAAAATTGTAGTTCAGATTGTATTGAAATTCTCGAAGTCGACAGAAATTCATAAAATTTGTCGGGCATTTAATAAGTGCTTGTGAAGAATCATTCTTTTGATAAAATCAAGTGAATTGGTTTGCATGTGATTGCATTCAACTTGTCAGATGCTTATTTCAATGTGTCTGCCACTATAATTCGCATGTGATTGCAAGTGGCATTTATAATATCAAAGTTGCAAGTGTTTTTTTTTATGGTCCAATGAAACAAAATCTGATTATAAATGTGCATATGAATTGAAATTGTTGGCCCTACATGCAAAATTAGAATTGATACCAAGATCTGTGCTTGGCCCTATGAGTATCAACATGTTAAAAGTTCGGCCCAATCACTTTATTAAACTGTCTAGATAAGGTGTAGTTTGGGCTGTGAATTCCGAGGATCTGAGTGTGGGCCTAAGTGTTTTGATCTTTAAAAAGTTTTTGGGCTACGAGATATCATTTGGGCTAAGATCAAAAAGTTTGGGTTTGTTCAACAACTTAAATTGGTAGTTTGTTTGAGATAGATATTTTGTTTGAAAGGTGACTGTCTTGAAAAACGGGTTTCCGAATCATGGATATCAATTTCTTTAATATGACTCAGGAAACATTTGATAGAATAAATGTATTAAATAAAGAATTTTATTCATTTTCAGGTTGTCCAGGAGATAGTACAAAGAGTATCATTGAGAGGTATAGCCATCTTGTTTGCTCAATGTCCGAGACGGGTATTAAAAAAGAATCAGAAGAATGGGTTGAAAAATTTGTCAGTGCTTTACCTCAAGAAGAATGGAAAAATTATATCTTAAACATGAAGATTTCCGGAAAATTTTCCCAACTGACAATTTGTCCACTCATTAAGAAAATTGAAGAACAGATGGTGATCAATGCTGAGAAGAAGAAAAGTCAAAGTGGAAAATCAATATTAAAGAAGAGCAAGAGTAAAGGTGTCCAAGTGGGAGAGGAACAGACTGAAGAGATTTCAGTGATGAAGGATGAAAAGAAAGCTGATGAGAAACAGATTTTTTATTTAACGGAAAATTGTGAGAAGTTGAAATCAGAAAATGACAAACTGTTAAGAGATTTGAACAGTTTGACATTGAAAAACGAGATTTTGAAAGAAAAGGAAAAAGAATTTGAAAATGAAAAATTAAAATTTGAAAAAGATTTTCAAAGTCAAATGAAGATTTTAGAAGATGAGAAATCTGCCATTTTTAAAAATAATCTTGAAAAACAGATTGAAATAAACTCTCATCTTCAGAAAATCATTCGGCTTGAAAATGAAGCTGAAAAAGCTCGGATTAAAATCCAAGAGCTTGAAGAGAAATTGAAAGGTTTTGAGACTTCGTCATCAACACCAGATTATTCTTGTCCAAAACCGATCAATTCTGTTCCAATAAGTGACGGTGTCACAAACTTTGACAAAGTCAAAGTTGAAGATTGTGATGAGAAATCTGATGATGAAAATAAAAAATTCGAAAAACAAAAATTGTTTTTGAAATTAAAAGAAAAGTTTCAAGAAACTGTTCCACAATCAACTGAAAAGGAAGAATGCTCTAAGCAAAAACCTTTGAAGAAGAAAGTGGAACAAAAACAAAAAGCGAAAATTTTGAAAAATGTTCAAAAAGATAATAAAAGCTCATCAGATCGATCATTCAATCGCAATGAAAAATTACAAAAATCAAAAAATGAAAACTCTAAAATTGTTGGTAATAAGTGGTGCAGGTCGGACCACAGTGCTTCAAAGCCAAATCCAGCTTACAAGAGGAGAGATGGATATCACCAAGCCAAACAGTGCTTTGATTTGAGCATTTGGGCTGAAAATGGTGATTGGTACGATAACAGAGTGTGTTACCGATGTGGTTATCAAGGACACATTGCTGTTAACTGCCAAAGTTGGAATTATGAGACGAGAAGATGCTTTAACTGCAATATCAAAGGTCACATTGTCAGAGATTGCCCAAGGAGATCAAATGAAAGATTGAGGGTTAATTCTCAGAAGATGGCAAAGAAATCAGTCAATGTCAAGCCCAAAGAACAGAAGGTTCAAGAACCTAAAGTTCAAGAAACGAAAGTGAAACTTTCTCAGGGGCAGAAAGACAGACTGAGGAAGAAGAGAAAGAAGGCGAGAGAGTATCTCGAGAAGATCTTGTCCTCGGGTTCACCGGATAGATCGAATAAGAGTTCTGATGAATCAACTCCCTCAACTGCAAAGTCAAGCAAGACAAATTCATCAGATACAAATCTGAGGACGAAAGAGGGAAAGAAGAAGAAAGTTTGTGGCAATGAATTTGTTTCTTCAGAAACAAAGAAGCCACATGTCGGCAATGAATCTGGCTCATCAAAGTCAGACAAGCCACCTTCAGGCGATGAATCTGACAGGTCAAAGTCAGACAAGCCATGTGCAGGCAATGATTCTGGTTCGTCAAAGCCAGAGGAGCCATTGGTTGAGGTAAAAGTTGAGAATTCTGGTCTAACAATGGATGATGCAAATTTTCCATCATTGTTGAACAAGAATTCAAAATCACCCAAGGACCGTCAAGCTTGGGTGAATCTGTTTAAATGAAAAACCTGACTTGCCGGAGATCCCAAATTGGTAATCGTGGATCATGAATCGGCATCATTCTTTATCATGTTTGTATAATGAGTTTTTGAGAAGTTTTGCAGGACTTGCCGGAACTCCCAGGTTTGTAAGCGAGGAGTAGGAATCGGCACCTTGAGAATTCAACCAAAAGATGGTAAATTGGTTGAAAAGCAGGTTTAAGTTGTATGGTTGTGATTTTTACAAGTGGTTCAGAAGTTGAATTGGATTGATCTTACAAGTGGTAAATCAGGGACATTAAGTTGTATCTGATTTCCTACATATGATTGGTAAAACAATGTGATGACTTGATCCCCAATTTTACAAGTGGTAAAATCAACAAAACTTATTTTCTGGAAAAACCATTTTGATTAAAACAAACTTAAGTGTTTTGAGATCACAATGGGAAAATAGTTTGTTGTGAGGGGGAGTTCTGATTGTTTATGCCAAGTGGATGGCGAATTGAAGTGATTCGATATCAGTTGTTATGTTACTTGTACAGTTTGTTTTCAAATTTCCTAAAATGTGTTTGCATTTTAGGGGGAGTAAATTTTTAGAAAATCCAAAAACATTTGAAAATTTGAAAAAGCCAAAAACATGATAAAATTCAAAAATGAGTTTTGTTGTAAAAAAGAGGAAATGATAGTAGATCAGTTGGACTGTCACAGCACGCTAAAGAAATGGAAAGTTATAATGTGATAAACGGTCTCACTAAAGATGTGACGGTAGGCTCAGCTAGACTAGTAGATTTGCGAGAACGATACAAACCTAAATGAAAAAGCCTAGTTCTAGTGGGAAACATGGTCGAAAGCATAGTACTTAGTTTTGTCCTTCTTGACTGTGTACCTACTCAGTAATCGCTGATTGTCGAAAGACATAAAACTGGTTAAGTTTGCGAACTTTCACAACTTTGCTGAAAAGTCGCTGTGATTGTGTATTTTATTTTGCAAAGATTTAAACTTGTTTGATTTCTTTATTTTGTTTAAGCATCGGACATCCTCTGCGTATACGTGAGTATCGACCTGGATGTTGTTGCCTAAACGTTCTGCTTTATTTTCTTTGGTGTTTCGTTTAAGCTTTGGACCTCCTCTGCGTATACGGGAGTATCGACCTGGTGGTTAAAGCCTAAACAACTTCAACTTATTTTTATTTTCTTATTTTGTTTAAACATTGGACTTTCTCTGCGTATACAGAAGTATCGACCTGATTGTTAATGTTTAAACATTCTGCTTTATTTTCGCACAATTCATAGTCGATAAAAGTTTAAAGGCATTACTTGAGTTAGTGTATTGCATGATGAGGGGATATGCTGAGATCGTGGGGTCCATAAGAATTTAGTGCTATCTAAATATACCTAAACGTATCGGTAAGCATGTCGAAAGTTTTTAGATTGAGTTTAAGTGGACAACAATATCGTCAATCTACGTGAATCGTTTAGAACTCAAAACGATTAAAAGCTTAACGGTGCTAGTGATTGGTCACATAAACTGATATGATCCTCTTACACAAACTCACAAAAATATTGTCTGTAAATATTTCTTTACTGTATTTCTGTTATTTCAAAAATCCAAAAAGATTTTAATGTGTTTTAGCATAAATTTTTGAAAAATCCAAAAAGATTTTCGACAACTGATGTTGGAAAGCTGATTTTCAAAATTTCGAGTGCTGAACATGATGAACTGGTTTGGAAGTGTGTGTATTGAATTGAAATATTTTGATTTGAGAAAGAAGTTTGATTAGTCAATCGAGATTATTAATTTGAACTTGATGTAACTATTACTAGTAAGTTTTTCTTATTGAGTTAAGTAAAAACTTATGTGGTGGTGAGAAAATTTGTGCAGGAGATGAATTAAACAGAGATAAAACCAGGGATTGATCTCAAGGTGATAGCTAATTCCAGACGGCGATCCCATCATGATGAGAGGGGGAGTCTGACGAGGTTAGAGCCAAAGAGAAGATCCTGGTATATGCTAATAAAGAAAAAGACCGATAAAGACTGAAGATTGAGAATACTCGACATTTAAGACTCGTCAACATCTGAGGGGGAGTCTTCTGTTGGTGCATTCATCTGTCGTCTTCGTCTTATGTCGAGTCTCAGATTAGAATTGTTAGATTAGATCTTGTTATACGAGAGTATAAGAGGTTTTAGAATGTGTTTAAGGTAATTTAGCTTGAACGTGGTGATTTCCCTTGAAAGTGTCACTTGACAGTTTCAAGCTAAATCAACATGTTGATTTCCCTTGAAAGTGGCATGTGTCATTTCAAGCTAAATCAACACAACTATAAATAGCCTTCAAGCTAAATCATTTGTAACGTTTCTGAAATTCCATACCGAGGTGCTGCCGGTGTGAGGACTGATTGTGAACGATAGTATATCAATATAATCAGTGTTAAAGTGATACGCAAGCTGTTTCGCAATCGGTTTCTTAGTTTCCGCCTCTGAAACTGATAAAATCTCTTCTGATCGACTCGTTCGGGTCGCAAACCGATCCTACAAAATTACCATAATTTAATATTAAATGGATAAAACAATCTAATGTAACATCATTTTTATCTAATAAATAGCGATAAAGGCTGGCGCAACAAAGTCAAATTCACCACGTCTAACACACAAATTTCAAAATGATTATCTCAAATTTTCAAACCATAATGTCATCCATTTAATAATTTTTAAACAATAAAGAAAAGAAAAAAAATTAACCTAATTTAATATTTTTTTTTTAAAATAACCAGCACTATTTAAGATCCCTGCAACATATTCATACGACCAAGACTTTCCCCCATTTACATCGACTCTCTCTCACACCATCATTTATTTACTTCTCTTTTTAGTAGTCCCATACAGAAAACTCTACTTTTACCTCTTATTTCCTTCATATTAACAGTTACATTTACAAACCACCTATTATTCATCATCATTACACCTTGACCAATTATTACAGTTCAGGTCAAACTTGAAAATTGTATCATTTGATTCAACCTTAAATTTTTTGGACAAAGATGGCGTCTTTCAAGAATGACAGGGAAAAAATGATAAAAAACTTGAAGTTTGGTCTGAATTGGCATAACTAAACAAACTACAAGGCCAAAAATAAAATTCAACTAAAAACAAATATAACTTTAAAAATTTATACAAGAAATTCCCAAAAGATTTCATTAAGGATTATATTATCTTATATCTTATATTTTATATATATATATATATATATATATATATATATCTACCATATATTTGAAAATAAGTTGGGCTGATGTGGCACTCAATAATAAGGCATCAAATATGGTTTTTGGCTCCAAAACTCCCTTCTCAATCTTTTAACATGGAATGGAGCATCCGGCCTAAAAACCCGGCCCATTTTTTCGGATCCTATAAAAGTCTTCTAAATATTTGTTCATCTCTAACAATCCCCACATCTTCTTCACGTTTCCCCACAAAACCTTTCATCATCACCAAATCTACACTTCATATCTCAAATCTTCAATCGATCAAATCTTCATTTCCAACACAAAAGAAACATTTCTTCTCTTAAACCGGGTTATCTCCACAATCTTCATCACTTGATTCTTCTCCGAGAAGGTATGGTTACCTTATATGTTTGTCTTTCAAGATTTTTATGATTTGGATGATGTTCATGGTTTATTTCTAATTATCTTCATCGATTAAGTGAGGATTATCTTCACAATCTGCATCAGTTGATTCTTCCCCGAGAAACTATGGTTACCGTATATGTTTTTTTTGTAAGACTTGTAAGATTTTGTATCAATTGTGTGAAGTTCATGTATTTTATGTTATTATCTTTGTCGTATATGTGAAGATTCTACTCCGATTATAATTTTTTTGATATTTTGTTCCGTATTTAGGTATGATTTTCATTTATTTATTTTTTTTGGATATAGGGATCTGATTTTTTTGTATATTGCACTCTGACTCTCATATTTTGGATGTGTGGTTGAGTGTTTTATGATAGATTAGGTTTTCGATATTTGTTGATTTTATTGCTAGAATGGTTTATGATATGGTTTTCTATGTTTATGACAACCTTGAGTTTGCTGGTTTTTTGACCTATACATGCAATGTTTAATGTCAAAAACTATAGCCACTTTTATCCGTGATTAAAGAACATATATCTCTAATACTTCATTAACACTCTTGTAGTTTTTAAAACCTGTCATGCCCTTACCATTCAATCAAGTATGCCCTTGTGAACCCTTAACAATACAAGCCTTAACCATAGATGTATGTTTGTACTACTTTTAGTGATAGCTGATAAGATATGTCTTAACCATGGATGTATGAATGAATTACTTTTACTAATAACTTATAACATAGGCACAAACTAAAAGGAATAAACTAAAAGGAATAAACTTTAGTTAACTATTGCATGCAGTTAGAATTTCCTAAGCTGGATATTTCGAATAATAAGGATATTCATAGACTTGAAAATGATATAAAGTTTAAAGATTTGATAAAATACGATGTGATATATGACATAGCAAGTAACAATGCATAAGGACATCCGTAGCACTTAACATAGTAGTGCAAAATACATTGACAGTAGAAACACTTGTTTAGTTGTCACAACATAATATATCAAAAAATTTAGTTTATAGCATTACACTTTATTAGCTGACTATAACAACTACAACATATATCTTACAAAATGACATGACTTTGCATGCATTTGGAATAGCAGTCTGCAAATGGCACCATCTTTCTGCGTAGTGTTAAAACGACCATCACGTTCTCGACTGGTACACATCCTCTGAGAATACAATTAAATATATATAATTGCTTACTGGTTTTGTTTATCTTTAACACACTTATATCGTATATCTTTCAGCCACTACCTCCATCAATTGGGTTCTTTCATGACAAAGAACTACAAAACAAAAGCAAAATTTGTATACAGGCAGATAACGGGCATCATTGGGACGTCAACATCAGGAAAATAAACAGAGTATACTACTTTGCAGATGGCTGGAAAAATATTGTTGATGATTTAGGGCGTGATGATGTTTGTTTGATAGTATTTGAAGCTCACAGTGAATGCAAATACAAAATCAAAGCCTTTAAAGATTCACGTCAACCGGGACCATCATTCTGCGATGCAATATCCAAACGATCGGAGAAACACATTGTACACTCTCAACCATGAACTCCCAAAATAACTTAAAACCACAAATGTGTTATAATTTACATAACAAATAACTGCATCTCATCTGTCTAATATAATTATTGCAGAGGCTCCCTAAAAACTTTCTCAAAGACAATATGAAAAATAAACCCCCAAACATGTCAATACAACTATCTGCAGGTGAAGGACATACATGGGAATTAAAGATAGAGAAAAGAGGAAGACGATACTGTGACAACCGTCACTTTTTCGTACATTCCGTACACTCAATGAACAGTAATTTGTGCTTTAATGACTATGCATGATCTGGTTTACCAGACAAATAAATTTTTTGAATTCCATGCAAGTGAATTCATGCACGTTTTATACTACAAAATAATGCTTTGTGCATTAACGAGAGCGCTGGGTCAGAAATACTAGTAAACTCACCGGTAAGACACATTGTGTCGACAGAACTGCAGAAAGTAGTCAGACATTAGAACTGAGGCTTAGGTGTAGGTCCAACGTTAAGAATACAGTAAAACCCAAGAATACATACAAGGGTTTATTTATAGACATTACGGAAGCTAAAATACGCACTAAAAAGCACCCGAAACGCACTTTAAGTGCAGAATTTTATTAAATTCAGCTATAACCAGCTTTTAAACATATAAATATCATACAGAATCTATGTTTTATCATACAGAATATTTTCCTAAGCGTTGGGAATTAAAGGGGGTACAAAAGGACACTAAACGGTGCAATTTAGCACTTTAACGGAATAGTATCCGACCGAACAACCGGACATTACCCGGGACACCAAATTTTTGTCAAACACATTATTTATTTATTTCTTTGCTAGTCGTGATCCCCGTATACCATAACACCCACTAAATTTCCCCACTAACTAATATATGTAACATATACTTGAAAACTAACTAGTATTCACCAACTTCCATCCAAAAATTTACACTTAACCCCCCCCCCCCCCCCTTGGCTGATTTCGGTTCAAGCATGGCCCCACAAGATTCTTATAAATCATCTTCATATCTTTCCATAATCTTCTAGGATCTTGCTAGATTATATTTGATTTGGTGGATATCTTCATAGATTATGTTGTGTACTATTGGATTTCCTAAGATATGCCTAGATCTTATTACCACCATAATTTACATCCAACCCCCCCCCCCCTCCTAAACCGAAATCGGTCCCAAGTGGACCCACCAAATCACCACCATAATTCCTAAGATCTTACTTCAATATTTTGTATAGATTTTTGCTTGTTAGGTTGGGCATAATATTAGAGATGATCTCTATAAAGTATGGAGCTCAAGATTTCATATCATTCCATAGATTACACCACTCTCATCACTCTCCTCTCTCTCTCTTTCGGCTCACATAAACCACCACCACCACAATCCTCCATTTTACAAGCTTCATTCAAGCTTAGAAGGTGAATCAAAGGAGTTGCAAGTTGAGGAGCTTCAAAAGGACTTGTTCTTGCTCATTTTTCATCACCTTCCTCAATAGATTCTACCCTAGCCTCGTGCTAGTAGTAAGTCTCGGTTTACTCTTGTTTATGTCTATTTTGGGTAGATTAAAAAGAGTAGTATGTTGTATTTTACTAGAACACTACAAGAGTCTAAACAAGAAACTTGAAACATAAAACTTACATAAAACTTACATAAAGTTTACATAAGGATGAGAAATGAAGATGAAAACTTGTTGGTTTAGGGTTGGTTAAAAACATGCTTGATGATTGATCTTTGAGTTCTTGATAGACCCGTTGTTCGGACATTGGTTGATACGATTTAGTAACATTTAAACTAGAAAAAGACATGCTGAATTGTATTTTCAGCCAACTTCAAAGGGCTGTAAACAGACCATAATAACTCGAAAAACAGAATTTCTGAAGCCTAAATTATGTATTTTCGAAAAATGAAATAAATGGCACTGGAATCGTAATTTTTCGAGGTCCTTTGCTATTTTTAAAGGGTCGTTTCGTAACAGCAGCTCAAGCTGCATTTTTCTGCTGAAAATATGTGTGATATTTTTCGTCATAACTTGAGTTCTGTAAAGAATTAGCTCCTGAAATTGCTACTGAAGATGAACACTGTTGTCGTAGTAATTCTCCCACTGGAATTTCGTAAATCGAACTTACGATGAATTTTAGACGAATTAATCCGTAAACTGCAATCAGAAAGCGACAAATCTGATTGCAGTCCGGGAAATAAATCTTTATAAAATATTGATAATGAACTGGACCCCGAAATTTTTACACAATAATATTTGATTTGTATAAGACATTCTGTAAAAATTTGGGAATTTTTGGAATAAGATAACCATTTTATTAAAATGTCCGAAAACAGTCCAGTTTTATATATTAAAACTGAAACGACAAAAGTAGTATCTTGCTTGTCAGAATGTCGGGTTGAGTATTTGAGAACAACCTAACGTGTTATATGTTAAAGAAAATGATATGCTGCTTAGCATGGACACCTCCATTTACAAAGGAGACTATGGCGAAATTTTCTGAAAATCCTAACACTTAGTAAATATTTTCTAGACAAATGTTTGCTGGTATGTTCTAAACTATGCTTTTCGAATATAAACCTCGCCATAATTTTTGTAACGAAAATACACATACAAGATACATAACTCGGGTGCAAAGTGCAAAATACGAGAAACTTATAGGTATTTTTGAGAAAATAATATAAGTAAGACACATAGTTAAAAATATAAATTATTTTTAACACCGGAATACATATACAAAAGATAGTGACTTGTACTTGTGCGTTACAAGTCTAGTGACTAACGATAATAAAACACATTTAGGTCACGACGCTCTATAAGCAAAATTCGGTGAAGTTTACGACGCAAGGAACGCAAAGTTGTGAGTTCATGCTCCCCCTTTTCTTTAACTGTTTTTGGTTTTATAACTCTCGGGGGTGAAATACATGTTACAAATGCTTAAATGGTATGAAATGCCTATGAAACGCCTATGAAAGGCCTATGAAATACTAGATCATGTGAGCATAGACTAAATACAGAAATGCCATTAATACTTAATTAGGGACAAGGGTTAGATCTAACAGGTACGGCCGAGCCCCACTCATGGTCCTTATGTGACCACTTGAGTGCTTCGGTGTCCCAGTCGAGGGAAATCGACACAGTCGAGGTTAATCGACACAGTCGAGGGTAATCGACACAGTTAAAGGAGAAAATACTAATGCTCCCTATGTCTTCACATGCCTTGAGGGAGAAAACATGAATGCTCCCTATGTCCTCACATGCCTGGAGGGAGAAAACACTAATGCTCCCTATGTCCTCACATGCCTTGAAGGAGAAAATGCTAATGCTCCCGATGTCCTCACGTGCCTTAATTTAATACGTGGGGTACACAAGAAGACTTGATTTATACAAGAATACTTGATTTGTACAAAATACAAACTATGTTTTCATACCAGATTTACAGAACACATGAACTCGCTCAACTTTATGTTGATGTTTTCCAAAATTACATGTATTTCAGGTGACAGGATGAATCTTGGGCGCAAGTGTGATAGCTAGAAGTAGACTTCAAGTTTAGATGTCATCCACTTTTGTTGAATTGTAACCTAGGAGAAGGTTGTGTTTTTAAAACTTAAATAACAAGTATTTGTAATACTCAAATTTTCATGAATGGATGAACATCATTTTGATCATGTAGTTGTTTATTACGATTGGATGCAATGATATTAAACCAGTCACACATCATACGCTTCCGCAAAAGACAGGGTGTGACAGATACTATTTGACAGATGGATGATTGTTATAAAAGACATGCAGCTAAAATTCGGCTACATTCTCGTGTTTGACATAATTCAAAATCCAAAGCTGACGATGACTGTTTTCCATCCTGATGGAAGTGAATTTATAATCCCAAAAAAGAACTTGTTGAACAAAAAGAAGCGCACACGCATAACCAAGGATGCCACAACAAAGCACCATCATCTACTGCAGACAACAGCACATTTGAAAAGACTGCCACAGAGAAATTCATAAGATATCCGATACAATTTTTAACTATAATCACAGTTCACTTATATGCATTGAATTCTAACCAACTATTCCATATACTAACATTGTTTATTATACTACTTGAAAAACAGTTCATCCCAGATGAAGTTGTTAAAAAGAAGAAAATTGCTCAGACACGCACTTTGATAATAAAAAATCAAGAAGGAAGTTGTTATAACATGGGAGTCAAAATTCATTCACGTAGAGCGCGAAAGGAATATCTGGTGAATGAATGGCTGGAATTTATGGCAGAGAATGATATATCTTTTGGAGATTAAGTGCACTTTCAAGATCTTAGAAGATGAAGGTATGATATTACTTTCAAACGTTTGCAGGTTAAATTAATTCACACAGCCAGAAGCAGATTCAGAACCAACTTGACTTCTTTTTGCAACAACTAATATGCAGTGTGGTTGGTGGTAGTTTTTTTTTTGTTTAAATTAACCGTCGTTAATCATGAAGGCTTATAACACTTTCCCTAAACTTCAAAAAACAATGTATTTTGTATTGGTAATACCCGTACACAATGATAATCATCGTTCCTCTACTTACATTGCTGTTTATCATATTGTTTCAAATCGAATATGTCCTTGCAAACAAATAGTAAATAATAATTTTGTATGAACTAACAAGTTAACGTAACATATAGCATCTGCTATAGACCACTGTAATAATCACCACAAAATATAGACCACTCAAACATATATCAACTACTATATCCCAACAGCAGTAATAAACTGCATTTGATGCCAATGGTTGTTTAATATGTAAACATGTATATAAGTGTGATGGATTAAAAAATATATACTGGTTTACAAATGATTCTACTGTTACATAAATCATCAAACAAATGATAAGTAATACATATTCAAAACGAATAAAAATAGCCAACCACAATTAATACTACAATTGAGTCCCAAAAATGTTCCCAATAACAATAGAAAAATAAAATTAAATAAAATTGAAACACTTTTTAAAATAATAAACACAATAAACAAAATTGCTAACAATATTACAGCAAATAAAAATACAAGAAAATAGCACTACCCAATAGCTGAATCAACAGTCTCTAAAAATAATGCTCCTTTAAGCCAACAAAAAGAATCAACATGTTGAAGGTATTCAAAATCTTGTACACTCATCTATACTTCAGCAATATTCCCAAATTTGGGGAGCAAAATCAATTTGCCATTTGCCACATCCGATGCTCCACACCATTCCACAAATGAGAATGTTTCAACATTTAGGAAAGACGACACCTTAGACCATAAATTATCTTGATATTTGAAAAGACTCGCATTAACATTAGGCCAGATTTCAACAACAAACGTATGAAGCTTATTGTTAACAGTGAGAAAATGTCCGTCATAAACATACAGGTCATTAACTGGTAGAAAAGGAAACCTCTTAAACGATTCAGTAATTACATCAAAACCAATTATATGAATGTCACCCCGTACCCTCACTTGTTTAATAGTGAAATATAAGGTATTATTCACAAAAGAGCCAACAGACCAAATATAACACCCCGCTGCATATTTTTTCCCAATAAAAAAATCTACATTTCTCCAAGTGCCGAGTCGTCGTGAATAAACACGACCAAGATCATAATTACGACGACGTTTAATGTGTAATATTTTAAGATCGGAGGATGTATCAAAATACATACCAGCTGCATCCGATTGCCAATCATATATACAAACAGAGTCCTCATCGAACAAAATTTTGAAACTCATAGTAGTTGGATTCCAAAGCATCATTTGATATGAAGGCCTTTCGTTGCAAACTAATAAAAGCCCACCAACAGTAGAAATAATATGTAACAACAAAGGCCGAGTTTTACCAGGGAAACAAATAGTTTTCCTTGCACCAATGTCTACCTCTCCATCCACTATGCTATCAATAAATATTGATAGTGGTTGAATGGTGATTCGTTTCCGACATTTTGAACTACCAATCCGGCTAGAATGCAAAGCAGCAAACTGACAACTTGATAACTCATCATGCCATTGTTTACAAACACATTTGAAACGACCGATTGCCTTAACTGGGAGTCTGGATAGTATTTCAGAAACTACAACTTCGATTCCAAGGTCTGCCATGCTATAACCTACATTAAAAAGAAAAAATTATACATAAAGTAAATACACAAATAACCGTAAGAAACTGCCTTAACTGGGACTCTACTTAGTAAAAGACATCCTAAACTACCACGTCACATATAAAAAACACAGCACTTGACTTAATAAGTTTTGAATATAAAAACCAACAATATATTAACAAAAAAAAAACCGCCTTACATAAAGTATTATCAAACAACTAAACTGTAAATAAAAAAGACCATTCCATACTCGATAATTGCATATAACCCTTAGCCCAACGTAAATTCGATAGTAATCATTTCACCCAATCTTAAATCCTATTATATATAATACTTCTCATAACTACATATTTTTTTATCATCTTTTCAACCTTTGTTTATCTTCACTCAACTCACACAATAAAACACACAATGAAGTAGAACAAAAAAAAGATTAGAAATAAAAACACAACATCATACCATAACAAACAATTGGCTTGCGTATAACACAATCCATAGAAAAAAAACACAACTATAATTTAGAATATATATACAACTAAAATATAACATGTAACTAATCATCACTTAAGTTATCTAGACTATAAAAATAACTGACATTGGAAAAACACAATTTATATATTTATATCTTATATTTTTCTAAACCACTTTACATTAATTACTTGAAAAGACTCAACTGCAAATGAAAAGACCATTTCAATAAATCATCATTGCATCTAAGCTCAGATGCCAATAAGAAATCATTACTCTTCTTTCACACAAGTTGTTAATCCTATTATATATAATACCTCCTAACTACATCTTTGTCTAACCTCTTCAACGACTCTCTATCTTCACTCAACTCTTCTCTATTATAACTACAATGAATACATCAAACTCCAAAGGTTGGTCTGAACTGTCCCAAGTTAAAAGGGATATCTATGAAGAATTCAAAGGTCAACATAAAGACACAGAAAGAGAGATCAGAGACACCTTGATTGACATAACACGACTACTTCAACAGCAACTACAGGAGAATAAGAAGATGAGAATGAAGATCATGAGCAACCCACCTTCACATGAACAGTACATTGCTGGATTGCTTCTGTCTGATGAAGAAAGGGAGACAGAGGATCTACTTGATAAAGCAAACAGCTTAGCTGACCAATACACGACAAAAACCAACCAATAGAATTAGAAAGCAGTAATGCATCAACTTTGCTGTCAGTAACTCAGAATGTAATACAAAAACAATGCAGACAATTATCACATAATACAATGCACTTGTTTTCAAAACAGAAAGAATATGAACTAAACAAACCTTGCGAATAAAACTGGACATAATCGAGTATGATATGTTTATTAAATAATCAAGTAATACGATATTTATACACCATAAAAAGCACTTGATGACACCAGATTTGTAGGAACATGGGCGACAGCACATAAGTAGTAAACCACTAATACATACCATGATGTAAAACAGTATAGCATGTAAAATAAAAAACCAATAATATAGAAAAAACACAATCATAATACCATATAAAATAAAAAACACAATACTATATAAACACACAATCATAAACACTCCGAATACTTAGCTTATAATCCAATAAGGGAATTTATTAATTTCTCTGCCACAAAATATTTATTACACATCAAACACAGCATTTAATGCTATACAATAAAATAAAATAAGACACACAACTACAAAAGAATAGTTAAACCTGAATACAAAAGTTCTAATACATACATTGTCATATAATAAGAGAAAAAATCACTCTTCATAAAATAACACAATTTCTTAAAAAATTACACAATAATAACCATTCCAGATAACTACCTCTACATTAAATTTGAGTTAGGATCGGTTAAGAGAGGTTTATTAACAAATGAACACAGCAGTTTACCTTACCATCTTTGTAGGACAACATGCAAGAAAGACTACAACAACTTATTAACCTAAAATCCTGGATTATAAACCGCTAGTACATACCATATATTAAAATTACACATATTAAAGATTTCATTTAATATAATAACACAATATTATACAAAATAATGATAGAACCAAATGATAAACATACCATCTATTTTTACAACTACCTTTTAGCACACATTCATGAGTTGTACTAAATGATAAACATACATGACACATATACAAAAAAAAAGCAATTGATGATATCAGGTTTGTAGGACTTCTTCACCTAAATATATAGTAAAACAAATTAAACTGAAAATATTAAAAGTTCGAAATAATATATGATTATATAACACCAATCGGAAATAAATATCCATGCAGACAATTGTTAATACACTTATACATACGGAACTACTTGAAACAATAAACAAAATTCGAAAAAACGACCACCATTCCCTATAATATAGCATAATAATTTCTAATCAATCGGCGAAACAACGGTCTCGATAAATAATGCTTGTTCCGCACCAATGTAGGAATCAAGATGTTGAAGGTAATTAAAAACTTCATTGCTCAGCTTAGCTTCAACAGGACGAATCCAAACGTTTCTAACCAACCACTTGTTGTTTTGAAATATATTAGACCAACGGAAACTTTGTTCATAACTAATAATATGAATATTATTGATAGAAAACATATTGATAAAGGCTTCATCTTCAAATTTGTACAAACCAACAGATAACTCGGGAGACCCTTCAACAACAATAAAATTGAGCTTCTTTGCAATGCTCAGAAATTTTCCTAGCCAAGGAGTAACTTCCAAACTTTCAGGAAAACGAATGCTTCTAAAAGTTTCGGAAATAACATTAAAAGCAACTATATACCTCTCGAAAGGGCTAGGATACCAACTTCTTGAACACACGAAATATATGGATTTGCCAGAATAAATTCCGGAAGACATTGAATAATCCCGACCACCGAAATTACCTCCCCTCAAGAAATCTATTTCTCTCCACGTCTCACGACGTCGTGAATAAACACGAGCAGTAACGACATTATTCAACAAATAATATTTGATGTGAAGCACTTTAAGATCATTGGTTTCATCAAAATACATTCCACCTATATCACAGTTTTAAACATTCCGCTGAGAAAAGTCTGAGACGGACAACAACTTATGGCACCTGGTTGTTGGATTCCAAAGGATCAGCTCGCAGCATCTCGCTTTAAAAGACACTAACAACATCCCATTAAGCGACGCTAGGATACGTAAGAATATAGGGTCAACATTGCCAGGAAAAGTGATATGTTTGCTTGTAAACACATCCAAATTCCCACATATTACGTTGTCAACAACAATTGACATACCTCGCAAGGAGACATATTTCTTATGTGAATTTCCAATTCGACAAGAATGCATCATCTCAAAAAAATGAGTTGACAGTTCCTTACGGAAATCTTTGCAAACACATTTCAAACAACCAATAGCTTTGGCAGGGAGCCTTGTGAATATTTCATCGACGATCAATGCAAACCCAAGCTTTTCCATTTTATAATCTATGGGGCTAAAATATAAAATATAATAAATGAAATACAATTGAGACAATTTGATATGTAAATGTTTATATATAAACACAATGTATACAACCGCTTTTCATACACAACCGGGTGATAAAATAAGACTAACCAACCACGTAACTTATATAAAAAAACTGTTAATGAAAGTAGTTTAACATTGTATTAGCACAATCTTAAACAACTGCTGATGTTAGCAAATATTAACCTTTCTACAAACATTTTGAAATCAACACAGCAGTTTACCTTACCATCTTTGTAGGAGAACATGCAAGAAAGACTACAACAACTTATTAACCTAAAATCTTTTATAAACACAGCATTTAATGATATACAATAAGATAAAATAAGACACACAACTACAAAAGAATAGTTAAACCTGAATACAAAAGTTCTAACACATACATTGTCATATAATAAGAGAAAATATCACTCTTCATAAAACAACACAATTTCTTACAAAATTACACAATAATAACCATTCCAGTTAACTACCTCTACATCAAAATTGAGTTAGAATCGGTTAAGAGAGGTTTATTAAGAAATGAACACAACAGTTTACCTTTCCATCTTTGTAGGAGAACATGCAAGAAAGACTACAACAACTTATTAACCTAAAATCTTGGATTATAAACCGCTAGAACATACCATATATTAAAATTACACATATTAAAGATTTCATTTAATATAATAACACAATCTTATACAAAAGAAGGATAGTACCAAATGATAAACATACCATATATTTCTACAACTGCCTTTTAGCACCCATGAATGAGTTGTACTAAATGATAAACATACATGATACATATACAAAAAAAGTAATTGATGTTATCAGAATCTACACAAAAGCCAAAAAATACACGATGTATAATACCAAAATACAATTTCGTTGGTAAAACACAAACCATTGGAAAAAACAAAATTCATGATATCAGGTTTGTAGGACTTCTTTACCTACATATATAGTAAAACAAATTAAAATGAAAATATTAAAAGTTCGAAATAATATATGATTAAATAACACCAATCGGAATTAAATATCCATGCAGAAAATTGTTAATACAGTTATACATACGTAACTACTTGCAACAATAAACAAAATTCGAAAAAACGACCACCATTCCCTATCATATAGCATAATAATTTCTAATCGATCAGCGAAACAGTGGTCTCGATAAATAATGCTCGTTTCGCACCAATGTAAGAATCAACATGTTGGACGTATTTAAAAACTTCATTGCTCAGGTCAGCTTCAACAGCACCACTCCAAATGTTTTTTTATCAACCACTTGTTGTTTTGAAATATATTGGACCAATGGAAACTTTCTACATAACCAATAATTTGAAGATTATTGATAGAAAACATCTTGATGAAGGCTTCATCTTCAACTTTGAACAAACCAACAGATAACTCGGGAGACCTTTCAACAACAATAAAATGGAGCTTCTTTGCAATGCTCAGAAATTCTCCTCGCCAAGTGCTAACTTCCAAACTTTCAGGAAAACGAAGGCTTCTAAAAGTTTCAGAAATAACATCGAAAGCAACTATATACCTCTCCAAAGCGGGATACCAATTTTTTAAACACACGAAATATATGGTTTTGCCAGAATAAATTCCGGAAGACTATGAAGAACCCCGACCACCGAAATTAGCTCCCCTCAAGAAATCTATTTCTCTCCACGTCTCACGACATCGTGAATAAACACGAGCAGTAACGACATTCAAAAAAAATATTTTATGTGAAGCACTTTAATGTCACACCCCCAATTTCCACCTAGGGCATGTCCCTATTAGGCGTGTGACGTACCAACAACGAGCCACTAATTACATCGAACGCGTACAAGTTTAAAATAAAATCCTTATTTGTAAATAAAATATCATCAACAAACTTAAATGAAAACCAAAGTATTCAGCGGAAGCAAAGTTAACCAGTTTTAAAACCAAAGTAATGTATCAATAAACCAATAAAATAAATACGTCCAGCAAGACCATGCCCACTCCGGCTGCTCCAGATAGCAAGTCCCCAAAATATCTCAGCTACCGACCTACAAGCATGCAAACAAGTGTGTCAGACTACGCTGGTGAGTTCAAAGTTTTGTTACCGAGTTTAGTTACCAGTCACATGTGTAAAACAGTTTAATAAGATGATTTGTTGATTTGATGTTTCGTCGTTTTGATGTTTCGTCGTTTTGATGTTGTTATTACTCGATTACCGAATAGCTACAAGATATGTGATTGCCCAACCCCAATGTCTCTATCAAAACATTGGTCATGCTTTAAGGAAATTAGTTCACGACCGTCCTCCCCGGTACGATGTGAGGGTGCCAAACCTAATAGCGCTATCAACTAATAACCTCGTTGCCTCCTCGGCAACTGTCGGTAGATGTAAGGGGTCTTACGAGATAGATACTGAGTACAATAACAAACATCCCAATAAACACGCGTTCCTCCCCGGAACGTTACCCGATATCCCTCCCCGGGATGCATGCTTGGAAAAAGAGCAGTGAACTCACCTTTGATTTGCTCGGTATGTTATATTTTACTATCCGTTCCAAATTGGTTAACCAGGTCCTAGTGTGGTCATCACTAACGGTTAGTTCGTGTATACGTGACTCATGTGTTCTTTGCATGTATTACACAGATTTCAATTAAGTAAAACACATATCATATCACAACTCATGGCAAGTGTTCAAATCCTATTATTAATCATAATACAAATTCATGTTACTAGTTCACATATTACAAACCTTCTGTTAACTAAATCAACATCACATTCTAATGCGGCCCAACTGCCATACAAAGCCCATAGATAATTTATGCACCTTATGGCCATAGCCCATGAATTATTAATTCATCACGAACACAATCTGGTCCATTAACTCATCACCAAATACACGCACATATCTCAGATTTCGAACCTACAATTATGGCAGCCTCTTACATGTTGCGGCCCAATACCTAGTTAATCTAATAATTCATGTGTTAAGCCCAAATCATAAATATCACTTGCATATGTTTTACAATTATGGCAGTCTCTAGCCCACTGTTTCCCTAATGACCCAAGATTAATCATTCGAGCACTGGTTAGATCATGTCCTCATATTCAATACCTACGTTATCACTAGCATCATCAATTATCATTCAACCAATCACAATATTACACAGTATGTCATATAATCCGAAGCAAGTACTCTACCCTAATTACACGTAACAATCCGTTAACAATCTATTATATCATCATGGCAATCACATCAAAATATCACCTGATTAATTAGCACAAACATCGACCCAACAATATATATATATACAACCGGTTAAGGTATTCGATCCCAACCGGAAGTCCTAATCATGCGTTTAAGGTTCATACCGTGATCCGGAAATCATCACAAACGTTTTTATTATCGTGACTCTAGCATGAAGAAACCCGGATTCGTTCATAATTATAATCATCGCAACTCGGCATTTAAGTATATATACATGGTCAGTCCACGCAACAAACAATCAATACCATAACACCAATCACTATCACACAAACAGGAAATCGACAAGCAAGAATCACTTACCGAAAAATTGATTAAATACAACAGGCTAATAACAAAATTTTACTATCATTCGCATCACATAAGCATATTTATCAACACGTCTTAAGGAGGGAATTTACTAACCACAATAACAAGCCGATCGGATGTAAGATATTCTTCGAATGGGGGGGGGGGGGGGTTCGTCGACTTCAGAGGAGGCTCTAGGGTTAATTTGTTTGTTGAGGTTTTTATGTTAAACTATAGCTACATTACGTATGCTAACATTTGTAACAAAGGGTCTTTAGGTCGGTTCACCTCTTTGGCCGATATGGGCTTAAGCCCAAGTGTATGTCATGTTTCAATGTAGGCTTTGTATAAAAAGATGAAGGGATTGGGCCGAGTTACATAAACAAATGAATATGGTGGCGGCCCAAGGCCCAATAATACCAGTCGCAAATGCGGCCCACATTCACAAATGTATATATATTCGGATTGTCGCTCGATAAAGTTTAAGCTTAACTGAGTTAGAATATCTAACACATAAAAGAAAGAACAGATAACGGAACGTTAGAATCGCAGGATTAGACATTACTAACCTTGGGAGCTCGGGTTGTCACATCATCCCCAACTTGAAGGAAATTTCGTCCCGAAATTTGACAAGTAAGCACAGAGAAATGAAGTGAGAAATCAAGATTGTTGTGGATTTTCCTCAGGTGCCACATCATCCCCAACTTGAAGAGGAATTTTGTCCCGAAATTCACCAGTTTTACCAGTATTATATTGGTCGTCAGGAAAAAGTTGAGGATACTTGAGTTTCATCTAATCTTCACGCTCCCACGTGAACTCCGGTCCACGTCTTGAGTTCCAACGAACTCTCACAATTGAAATTCGACTGTGTTAACAATGCGTTCCTCACAAGGGTGTCACAAGTGTTGCGTCGAACATACGCTCCTTTAGGTCCGAGACATAATTGACACCGTGTACATTACCAAATTCGTCAGGTAACTCGAGTTCGCGAGCCATATCGTCAATCCGTTCCAGAATCCAAATGTCCTAGTGTACCGCAAACTAAGTTGGCCACATTTTCCATAGTGTACCGCACCCTCCCAGGGTGAGACTTCCGCTACGTTCGTCTTTAGCGAACTCCTAGTGTCCCCTAAGCTTATCAGCTTCCCTGATGGTCACATGTTGCCGCCAAACGATTTCCGATCTGGACAATCTTCCCATGAGGTTCGAGTACTAACTCTGAATCGGTGATTAGGTTGTCACCCACCTTAGTCTAACAAGGAGGTTGGCATTGTCATCCATGAAATGCCTCAAACAGAGCTTGTATGCATACTAAAACGGTAACGACTGCAATAGAGCTTATCCAAAGATAAGTGTCCTTCCCAATTGTTTACTATAGTCAATCATGCGCATGCTCGCATCATGTCTTCGTGTGTCAGGATGGTCCGTTAATCTGGTCGGCTGCCCTACAGTAATGCTCATGTCCAGGTGTGAGCCAAGGGTGTTGCGTATTGCCGGTCATAAATCAGGTATAGCTCGAAATCAAAAGGTAACAGAAGCTGGCACCTCGTGTCTAAAAGTCGCCTCTCTCAGAGGAACATTCACAGCTGTGAAGTCTCGTCAGTTTTCTTAATTGAAAGAAAATGTGCTGTTAACGTGAGACAATCAACGATCACCCTGGTGAGACTGTTTTCGTTTTGAGTTGTAAGTAGACTAGTGCCAGATTCCATGGCAATCTGTTCTCATTTCCATATGGGTGTTTCTGGTTGCTGATACTGTACCTTGACTTTCCAACCAGTCAAACATCATTCCCATGCATAGCTAGGTGGGCCTTCATGCCCGATTACCAATACAAGGCTTATAAATTCTAATGTCTCGCATCAAAACCCAGACGACTAGAATATCGAGGCCGGGGTGCTTTGCGTAATACAAATTCCCTACAGTTACTGAATTATGAGATCCACATTCATTCCATGAGATAGCGAATATCGTCCGGCCTGCCAAGGTTGCTTCTCCATGCCCCGCATGGGTTCAACTTGAAAATTTTCTCCCTTCAGCTCTCCAGCTTGAACAGAGCGAATCTGATCAGGTAAGTTAGAGTCGATAGTGAGCTACAAAGCTCATACACGTTCAAGTTCCACTGTCGTAATCCTCCCAAATGTTCCATCCAACGATGTCATTTACTGATTTAGCTCTTTCGAAACCAGGGTGCACTGGAGGCCCTTGTGATCGGTCTAAGTAACGCATTCGGTACCGTCCAAGTAATGCCTCCAAGTAAACCCAAAAAAAAACCATGGTTTCCACCACTGGTTGTGTGTCGTGCAATTCCTCTTTGGAACTCCATTACGTAAATCATCACTCTCTCTCGTTGCGTCGACGTGTAACTGGGACTCTGATTCGAACCATAATGATATACCACCGAATCACTCGCACCCTCGGGTAGGGACGATGCTTCAGCGCATTGCAGAGTTGGGATTCGAAAGCTGAAAAGACGTCCTCATGTCCTGTCTTTCACGAACACAGCACCCGGCTGTGGTAAAGAGATTTAAGCTGCACGACTTCCAAAAATCCTGCGATTATCTGCGATAGCATCAAGCGAGACCAAGAAATTGCTGTATCCTCGAACGAGTCTTAGCGAGATCCACGTGCATTCCCACTTCATTGATTGTATGACCCAAAAAGGTTACCTCTCGAATTCAGAAGTTACATTTATTAAGACTTCACGCGGTGTCGCTCCTCCCTCAGGAGCTCTCAAATAAGATACAAAGCTGTCCATGATGCTCTTTTCTCCTGGAAAGAATTCAAACCGTCACCCAATAGCATGGTCGGTTCACATGGTCTATAAAGCTGCTGGTGTGATAATTACCCCAATGGTCATGGAATACAAAGTCGTATGGCCGAATTACGTCTGATAAGCCACTTTAAGAACATTCTCCCCCTTGGACTTGCATCTGCTAATAGTTTGCTCATATATCAATCCTTGAATGAAAGTTCGACCCTTGCAACTAGTCGACAGGTTGTCAATACATGGTCGAGGCAAACAGTTCCCAACTGTCGCCTTGATGAGTTCTCGATAGTCAGTACCCGCACAAAAAGGCTTATCTTCACGAATGAAACTGGGGCTCCCCAAAGCGAAAACTAGGTTCCTGTCCAACAGTTCTCGTAGTAGCATATACAGTTCTTGCAACCCTCGACGGTAAGAGTGCGAGTACTCGAAGCTGCCTCTGGCGTGAGATCAACTGAGATTCCGACTAACAGTTGTGGTAGTAAACCTGAAAGTTCCTCGAATAACACACTGAGATGAGTCACAACAATTGGTGGATCCTCGATCCTATTTTCCTTAGCCTTATCATCAGAAACGGTTGCTAATATAGCGGGGTCGTCCCTCCGTAGACGCTTCTGGGCCCTCATAGCCAAAATGGTGCTAGCCCTTGCACCAGTCTAACGCTTTAGAACAAATAACAATTCACCACGCAAAATTTTCTCCCCACTGGGTACATTCGCGCGAGTTCTGGATAACCAGTCCACACTAACTACTGCATTGTAGCCATCAAGGATAGTAGAAAGAAGATCGGTGTGGAATACCTGTCCCACAAGGTCGAGTTTGCAACATATGCGGTTTCATCTGACTTGCCATCAGCCGATTCCACAGCAGGTTCGGTTTCAAGAAGCATCAGGGTTAAGCAAAGCAGTGACGAAGCGATTAGTTACTAAGAACGTGTAGGCCACCATGTTGCTATAATCCTGGCGTCGCCCACGCCAATCCTAAATGTCCTTCGCAAGTACCATATCCAGTGTTGTTGCTACTGCTACTAGAATTCCCGAAACTGTCATTGCTCCCTGGGGTAGTTGGCGTCTTGCCTTAACATTGGCCATTCCCTGTTGAAGCCACCATCATTTCCATACCGAAAGTCATGATTTGCGAGTACCTTGCTGTCATCGTGACTGTTGCTTCTAATGCTGATGCTCGAAATGGAGTCCTGCGATCTTTCACCAGCAATGTCCATCTCTTCACATTCCGTGCCACGTTCCAAGGCGCTACTCATTGTGCTGGCAGTTACACATTCCACATCATGGTCAATTGTCATCGTTTATGTCCCGATTGATTTGTAAAAGTCGGCTCCCATAAGTTGTTGACTAGGGTTTAGGATTCGTTTGGAGTCAAATCGTCGATGTTCGTTGTCAGTAACTAGGGTCGTTCAAATGCTGAAGTCGGTAAAGTACTACATTTACCCTCTTGTCCAACGTTCTTCCAAGTTGATTAAATACTACACGGTTTGCTGCAAGAGTGTTGCAGAAGTGATCGCACCTCTGGATCTAATGCGCCAAGTCTTTGAGTTCCACCATACGATGAGAAGTGAGAAAGGTTAATCATGGACGTTGCAACACCCAACTCAAGGATGTTTGTACCAGCATCTAACATTCTACACGGTTCGCTAGGCATTCAGATGGGTGTTCGGGGAATACTCGATAGCATTGAGATTCGAAAGGATTCAGAGAGAGGTAAAAAGGTCACATTCTAGTAGGAGACGATCACTGTTATGACTCCTATAAATTTATTACGTTTCACACTGATCAAATAACAGAGCGGAACCCCTTCTTCACTTGTTAAGCCTCACTGGGACTCACATGCACCCCACATTATTATTATGTGTGCACCCACAATAATATTGTGATTTGCATGTTCATCTCAGCTTCTCCTAACTCATGTTGAAGGGTTCCTCAAACTCGAGTAGCAACAAAGAGCATCACAAAACGTGAGTCACGGATGTTTAGGGAAATACCACCCTATCAGTCATATAACAAGTGCAAGTCATACGTAAATTCATACTGTTGTGTTAAACGTGCAATCACATGTAATATCATATGTAAGTGTTCACTAGCTACGCAGTACAATGAGTACACGAAAGACAAACCTTGCAATCTGGAGCTGAGTGTCACGATCGTATTCTTTGTTGTCAAAACTGTTCGGTTATAGTCTGGTTTTATAAAAACGTTTTTAAAACCAAGTTCACCATAACCAGTGGCTCTGATACCAAACTGTCACACCCCCAATTTCCACCTAGGGCATGTCCCTATTAGGCGTGTGACGTACCAACAACGAGCCACTAATTACATCGAACGCGTACAAGTTTAAAATAAAATCCTTATTTGTAAATAAAATATCATCAACAAACTTAAATGAAAACCAAAGTATTCAGCGGAAGCAAAGTTAACCAGTTTTAAAACCAAAGTAATGTATCAATAAACCAATAAAATAAATACGTCCAGCAAGACCATGCCCACTCCGGCTGCTCCAGATAGCAAGTCCCTAAAATATCTCAGCTAACGACCTACAAGCATGCAAACAAGTGTGTCAAACTACGCTGGTGAGTTCAAAGTTTTGTTACCGAGTTTAGTTACCAGTCACATGTGTAAAACAGTTTAATAAGATGATTTGTTGATTTGATGTTTCGTCATTTTGATGTTGTTATTACTCGATTACCGAATAGCTACAAGATATGTGATTGCCCAACCCCAATGTCTCTATCAAAACATTGGTCATGCTTTAAGGAAATTAGTTCACGACCGTCCTCCCCGGTACGGTGTGAGGGTGCCAAACCTAATAGCGCTATCAACTAATAACATCGTTGCCTCCTCGGCAATTGTCGGTAGATGTAAGGGGTCTTACGAGATAGATACTGAGTACAATAACAAACATCCCAATAAACACGCGTTCCTCCCCGGAACGTTACTCGATATCCCTCCCTGGGATGCATGCTTGGAAAAAGAGCAGTGAACTCACCTTTGATTTGCTCGGTATGTTATATTTTACTATCCGTTCCAAATTGGTTAACCAGGTCCTAGTGTGGTCATCACTAACGGTTAGTTCGTGTACACGTGACTCATGTGTTCTTTGCATGTATTACACAGATTTCAATTAAGTAAAACACATATCATATCACAACTCATGGCAAGTGTTCAAATCCTATTATTGATCATAATACAAATTCATGTTACTAGTTCACATATTACAAACCTTCTATTAACAAAATGAACATCACATTCTAATGCGGCCCAACTGCCATACAAAGCCCATAGATAATTTATGCACCTTATGGCCATAGCCCATGAATTATTAATTCATCACGAACACAATCTGGTCCATTAACTCATCACCAAATACACGCACATATCTCAGATTTCGAACCTACAATTATGGCAGCCTCTTACATGTTGCGGCCCAATACCTAGTTAATCTAATAATTCATGTGTTAAGCCCAAATCATAAATATCACTTGCATATGTTTTACAATTATGGCAGTCTCTAGCCCATTGTTTCCCTAATGACCCAAGATTAATCATTCGAGCACTGGTTAGATCATGTCCTCATATTCAATACCTACGTTATCACTAGCATCATCAATTATCATTCAACCAATCACAATATTACACAGTATGTTATATAATCCGAAGCAAGTATTCTACCCTAATTACACGTAACAATCCGTTAACAATCTATTATATCATCATGGCAATCACATCAAAATATCACCTGATTAATTAGCACAAACATCGACCCAACAATATATATATATTCAACCGGTTAAGGTATTCGATCCCAACCAGAAGTCCTAATCATGTGTTTAAGGTTCATACCGTGATCCGGAAATCATCACAAACGTTTTTATTATCGTGACTCTAGCATGAAGAAACCCGGATTCGTTCATAATTATAATCATCGCAACTCGGCATTTAAGTATATATACATGGTCAGTCCACGCAACAAACAATCAATACCATAACACCAATCACTATCACACAAACAGGAAATCGACAAGCAAGAATCACTTACCGAAAAATTGATTAAATACAACAGGCTAATAACAAAATTTTACTATCATTCGCATCACATAAGCATATTTATCAACACGTCTTAAGGAGGGAATTTACTAACCACAATAACAAGCCGATCGGATGTAAGATGTTCTTCGAATGGGGGGGGGGGGTTCGTCGACTTCAGAGGAGGCTCTAGGGTTAATTTGTTTGTTGAGGTTTTTATGTTAAACTATAACTACATTACGTATGCTAACATTTGTAACAAAGGGTCTTTAGGTCGGTTCACCTCTTTGGCCGATATGGGCTTAAGCCCAAGTGTATGTCATGTTTCAATGTAGGCTTTGTATAAAAAGATGAAGGGATTGGGCCGAGTTACATAAACAAATGAATATGGTGGCGGCCCAAGGCCCAATAATACCAGTCGCAAATGCGGCCCACATTCACAAATGTATATATATTCGGATTGTCGCTCGATAAAGTTTAAGCTTAACTGAGTTAGAATATCTAACACATAAAAGAAAGAACAGATAACGGAACGTTAGAATCGCAGGATTAGACATTACTAACCTTGGGAGCTCGGGTTGTCACATTTAAGATCATTGGTTTCATCAAAATACATTCCACCTGCATCACAGTTTCGAACATACCACTGACAAAAGTCTGACACGGACAACAACTTATGGCACCTGGTTGTTGGATTCCAAAGGATCAGCTCACAGCAACTCGGTTCAGAGGACACTAACAACAACCCATTAAGCGACGCTAGAATACGTAAGAATCTAGGGTCAACATTGCCAGGAAAAGTGATCTATTTGTTTGTAACCACATCCAAATTCCCACCTATTACGTCGTCAACAACAATTGACATATTTGACAAGGAGAGATATTTCTTATGTAGAGAATTTCCAATTCGACAAGAATGCATCATGTCAAAAAATGAGTTGACAGTTCCTTACGGAAATCTTTGCAAACACATTTCAAACAACCAATAGCTTTGGCAGGGAGCCTTGTGAATATTTCATCGACGATCATTGCAAACCCAAGCTTTTCCATTTTATGATCTATGGGGCTACAATATAAAATATAATAAGTGAAATACAATTGAGACAATTTGATATGTAAATGTTTATAAATAAACACAATGAATACAACCGCTTTTCATACACAACCGTGTGATAAAATAAAACTAACCAACCACGTAACTTATATAAAAAAAACTATTAATGAAAGCAGTTTAACATTGAATTACCACAATCTTAAAGAACTGCTGATGTTAGCAAATATTGACCTTTCTACAAACATTTTGAAATGAACACAGCAGTTTACCCTACCATCTTTGTAAGAGAACATGCAATAAAGACTACAACTTATTAACCTAAAATCCTGTATTATAAACCGCTAGTACAAACCATATATTAAAATTACACATATTAAATATTTCATTTAAAATAATAACAAGATATTATACAAAAGAAGGATAGTACCAAGTCCAATATACCTTCTGAATAAACGTATATAACTGAATTTAACACACGTACAACCAATATAATAACTACTAACTACCCACGTTACATATATATAAAACAACAGTTGATGTTAGCAGTTTTCACTTTTCTACAACTGCCTTTTAGCATGAGTTGTACTAAATGATAAACATACAGGATACATATACAAAAAAAAGCAATTGATATTTTCAGAATCTACACAAAAGCCAATTGATAAACATACACGATGTATACTATAAAATACAATTTTGTTGGTAAAACACAAACCATTGGAAAAAACACAATTCATGTTATCAGGTTTGTAGGACTTCACCTACATATATAGTAAAACAAATTAAACTGAAAACATTAATAGTTCGAAATAATAAATGATTAAATATCACCAAGCGGAATTAAATATCCATGCAGACAATTGTTAATACACTTATACATACGAAACTACTTAAAACTATAAACAAAATTAGAAAAAACGACCACCATTCCCTATAATATAGCATAATAATTTCTAATCGATCGGCGAAACAGTGGTCTCGATAAATAATGCTCGTTTCGAACCGTTGTAGCAATCAACTTAATGGAGGTATTTAATAACTTCATTGCTCATGTCACCTTCAACAACACCACCCCAAACGTTTCTAAGCAACCACTTGTTGTTTTGAAATATATTGGACCATTGGAGACTTTCTTCATAATCAATTATATGAAGATTATTGATAGAAAACACCTTGATGAAGGCCTCATCTTCAACTTTGTACAAATCAGCAGATAACTCGGGAGACCTTTCAACAACAATAAAATGGAGCTTCTTTGCAATGCTCAGAAATTGTCCTCGCCAAGGAGAAACTTCCAAACTTTCAGGAAAACGAAAGCTTCTAAAAGTTTCAGAAATAACATCGAAAGCAACTATATACCTCTCCAAAGGTGGATACCAATTATTTGAACACACGAAATATATGGTTTTGCCAGAATAAATTCCACAAGACCATGAATAACCCCGACCACTGAAATTAGCTCCCCTCAAGAAATGTACTTTTCTCCACGTCTCAAGACGTCGTGAATAAACACGAGCAACAACATCATCAAAAAAAAATTTGATGTGAAGCACTTTAAGATCATTGGTTTCATCAAAATACATTCCACCTGTATCACAGTTTCGACCATACCACTGACGAAAGTAGTCGTCGGACAACCACTTATGGCACCTGGTTGTTGGATTCCAAAGGATCAGCTCACAGTAACTCGGTTCATAGCACACTAACAACAACCCATTAAGCGACGCTAGAATACGTAAGAATCTAGGTTGAACATTGTCAGGAAAAGTGATGTGTTTGATTGTAACCACATCCAAATTCTCACCTATTACGTCGTCAACAACAATTGACATATCTTGCAAGGAGATATATTTCTTATGTAGTGAATTTCCAACTCGACAAGAATGCATCATCTCAAACAAATGAGTTGACAGTTCCTGACGAAAATCTTTGCAAACACATTTCAAACAACCAATAGCTTTGGCAGGGAGCCTTGTGAATATTTCATCAACGATCATTGCAAACCCAAGCTTTTCCATTTTATGATCTATGGGGCTAAAATATAAAATATAATAAATGAAATACAATTGGGACAATTTGATATGCAAATGATTATATATAAACACAATGTATACAACCGCTTTTCATACACGACCATGTGATAAAATAAAAATAACCAACCACTAACTTATATAAAAAAACTGATAATGAAGGCAGTTTAACATTGTATTAACACAATCTTAAACTACTGGTGATGTTAGCAAGTATACTATAATATACAATTTCGTTGGTAAAACAAAAACAATTGTAAAATACACAATTCATGTTATCAGGTTTGTAGGCTAACTTCACCTACATCTATAGTAAAATAAATTAAACTGAAGATATTAAATAATATACGAATAAATAACCACAAAGTAATGTATTCAAAAATCTATACAAAAAACTATTTGAAGTTCAACTATTAAGAACATCAATAACAGTGTCTACATTTAAGATAATAATGACTTTTTATTCGATTGCAAGTAGTAACTACAACTGTTCGATCTTATATTCCCATACATCGAATTGTCATACAACTAACTTAAAATCTTACATCTAATTCACACAATTTAAAACTTTTAAGTAACTATTTTTAAATTGATTAACATAGCAATTACTAACACCATTAAATAAAGATAGATGAGATCTATCAAAGTTAGATGTTTATGGTATAGATAGTGTTTTTTTTTTCATGTTTGCAACTCTACATTCAGGCACAATTCAACATCAACATAAACTAAATCAATTACAATTCTCTATATGGTCGCTCGAAGGAAAGGGAGCTTATGAAGAACTAAACAGAAAAGTCGGCATCATCAGTGATAACAATTACAAGCAAACCTGGAGCAGCATCAGATAGCTTGATGAAGTCCTCCACTCTCCCCCATCAGATTTCATGAACAACTCAAAAGAGTTTATCACACAACTGTTGAAACAGGATCAGAAAATCTGCGACATCCTAGCCGATCTGCAAAACAAAAGAAAGAATGAAATCGCGTGGAAGAAGACGAGAGTCGTCGAAATCTTAGGAAGTGTTAATTGAACAACATCAAAAATAGTTACTATTATAATATTCTCTAAATATATTATGAAATTTGATTTTTGTAAATTATCAACCAAAACAGAATATGTGAATTTTAATCTTTTATATGAAAAGATAAATGTATAATAAAAAATATATATAAAAAAAAAACAAAACGGCAGCAGCAACAATATATCAGATTTTATGAAATCTTCTCTTCAAAGCCATATTCTCTCTCATAATTAAAGTTGTATCAAAAAGTCAAAATATTCATCATAGCTGAACTTCTTTATGACTACCCTTCCAACAAAGTTCTTTTTGGTTAGTGGATTTATGATAAGGGTTTCAAAATTTCTCTCATTTACATTGCTCATTTCTCCAACATACGGTTTCTAAGTCAACAAAAATCAGGTAAAGTAATTCCTTTTTTTCAAACTTGATGTTCATTTGCCATTTGTTGGTTGGAATAACTTAATGAAAATGGCAATCTGTATACAGAAACGTAGATGTAACTTGTTTGGTTGACATAATTACCTTGATTCAGTTACATAACATACATATGTTCTTAGTGTATTGACTGCATACATGTCTTCGGGTATGAAAAAAAAAACAGATTTAGGAAGTCATCTGAACACAGGGAAATGCTAAAAGACATTAAATATAAGATGCACACCAGGTGTTCGAACAAATGACTGTATCAAAAATTTTGTACTTAACAAAAGCATCATTTTGCTAAAGTAAAACTTTCAACAATAGTGAGGTGTTTTATACAATTAGGTTGAATAAAAAGGGTCAGAAATATAAGATATGGTTATGTAATAAAAGAAAGACACTAAAGTAGAATAAAGATGTAAAATGGCGAGGAATGGTATTATGCAGCTTATATATGTTTGTCATTCCTTTAAAAAAATTGGGTCAACGTTTTAAATGTTTCTTAGAATGGCTGGAGCTGAAAACGATGTTATCATCATATCGGATTCTGAAGACTCTTCGGCTGAATCAGAGGAGTTTGATGATGATGAGACTGATCCGCTGATATTTTTTGTGCCATACACCAAATGGTTTGTAAGTTCCGACAAAATTATATATTAATAGGCGTCTAATATGTTTACATAATTTGGTTAAGTTTTGTATTTTTTAATACTTCAACATCATTAATGGAAATTATTATTATGCTTTGTAACTTATAGCGCATACCGGTTGCAGTAGCACAAATGACAGGAATTGACGAAACCTTGAAAGTTAAGATCATCAATAGGCAACATGTGGAAACAAAACATGATGTTAGGGCGGAGCCAAATAAAAACAGTATCAAATACATTGTCAAAGGCTGGGCGAAATGGCTTAAAGATAACAACATAAAAAAAGGTGATCATTGCACGTTCCAGTACTTTCCAGATATTCGTGCTTTGTTCCTTACCGATGTTTTTCGCTAGTGGTGATGTTTGAAACTTTGAAACAGGGTTGAACCATAACATATGGTAGTTTTGGCAAACGAAGAAACTTAGCGTAGCTTCTGTAGTGTTAAAATAGTTGTTTGTAAGTAGGTTAACATGTTTGTTAGTTCCAAACTTTACATAGTTTGGACGGCTACTATGTAACCGTGTTTATAAATATATACGTTTTCTAGTTCTAGTTTATATGTTATATATTGAACATGTTTTTTTATCAATTGTATCACCATCGGAACTCATCACAAGCGAAATTGGAGTACCATTCTACTTATCATCAGGCATACAGCTCTAAACCAAAATTGAAAAAGAATATTAACAAAAAACAACAAAATGGAAAAGACAACTATAATACTTCAGTTAAAAGTTCATAGTACCTGACTAATCCCAGACATTTGTTTAACCAGATCAACAACTGATTCATCGTCAGTTATTCTTTGAATCTCGTATTCTTCATCACAATATGACAAGTTAGTCTCGCTGACTTCAATCTTGAATGCAAACAATTTATCCACCAAAGTTTTTAGTTCGTTTGGAAATCGCACAGTACCATCATCCTTTAAACATAAAAGATAGGATATATATACAATTACGTAAGTAAAACACAAATCACTGTAAAAAACACAATTCATATTATCAGGTTTGTAGGACAACTTCACCTACATCTATAGTAAAAGTAATAAAAATAAACTGTTAATGTTAACAGTTTTCACTCTTCTACAACTGCTTTATAACACACATTCATGAGTTGTAATAAATGATAAACATGCAGGTTACATATACAGAAAAAAAAAACAATTGATGTTATCAATATCTCCCAACGATATTACGCAAAAGCCAAAAAAACACAATATAAACTATAATATACAATTTCGTTGATAAAACACAAACCATTGTAAAAAACACAATTCATGTTATCAGGTTTGTAGGACAACTTCACTTACATCTATTACAACCACTGATTACAAATTACTAATTATAAGAAAAATACAAAACTTAAGTAAACTACTGCTTCAACTTTCCACTATTGTAGTCTAAGCACTGATGGTGAGCATCAGTGCTTTCTTCAAAGGTGATCAGTCCTTGAATGGGCAGGGCTTGTGTCTTCAGCAGTACTTAGGTGATGACTGACTGAGCAGTGCTTGCAGGTTGATTTAATCCAAGAGTTTCTGCTATCATCTTCTTAATACCCTCTTTTACAAGGTCATCTCCTGCCATTAACTCATCCACTGTTTCAGCATCCAGCTGTTTTTGTTGTCTTCTTTTATAGATGGCAGCACCAGCTGGAGCAGTGGATTTCCTGATTTGCAGCTTTGGTGGTCTTGTTGAAACCTCTGCTTCAAGATAGTCAGGTTTTTGTGGAACCCTTGGATCTTTCTTCCTTAGTTCCTCCAACCTTTTGTAGGTGGTCCTGACTTTGTCTTCTTGCCATCTCATCACTTGATTTTTAGAACCATAATCAGCAGCAATTAGTTCATCTTTCATTCTCTTCAGCTCCAATGTCTTTTCAGGTATATTCTTCTTATACTTTGCCCAATCAGGAGGAGTGTGTTTGACCTTGTTTTTAATCATTTCTTGAATCCTGGCTGCTTCACTTTCAAGCTCAGGAATGGTCCAATCTTTGTACATGTATTTTTCTCCCTTGTATTTCTTATGGGCCATAATGTTTTCAATATAATCTTCTCTCAAGGATTCATCTGCTCTTTCTGAAATTTGTCGACATACATTCTTTGCAAACTGCTCTAAAGATGTGACTTGTGTAAGCAAAAATTGATAATACCTTTGAATTTCTTTGTCAGACTTTCCTTGTGAATCTCTTTTAGATATATCCTCTGCTTGTTGAGCCTTAACTTCCAAATATTCTTCAATATTTTTAGGCCTAGGATATCCTTCAACTGATGGAAACATCCTTTTAGCAGGGTCATCCTCAAAGTAGAAGGATTTGATCTCTTCTCTGACTGCTGCGAGTTCTAGAGGATATTGGATACCTGCAGGAGTGATGATAGTGATTGGTTGTTGAACTTGGGCTGAAGAGAGAGAAACAGGATTTGGAATATTGACAAGTGCATGAGATTGTGAATATGTAGGTGGTGATGATGGAGAATCATCATCAGGTAAAATTACCCTTCTCATTTTTACTTTAGGAGAGGCAGGTGGTGTGTTGGTGGTTGACTAACAGTTGTTGAAACAACTGGTGTTTCAACCCCTGTTCTCATTACAACAGATGTTTTAACATCTGATGTCTTCTTCTTTTTTGCAGGAGATGATGGTGGTGAAGTTGTTTTTGGTGGTGAAGTGATTTCTGGTAGTGGTGGTATGGCAGTAGTTGTGGTGTGTGTTAAAGTGGTGTGTGTTGAAGTGGTGGTTTTTGGTTTAACAACTGCTGAAACCACTGAAGTACCAACAGTTGTTGATACAGCAGGTGATTCAACAGCTTTTTGTGTGGAGGTTTGATGTTTAGAGCCTTTGGAAGGTGGTTTGGAGACATGCTTTATGGGACTGGATGGTGTGTGTTTGGGTTGCCTCACTTGTCTAATGGGCTTCTTATTATTATCCTTAGGATTTTCATCATCCATTGGTTCAGAAGGACCATGCACATTCAGCTCCATAAAAGCTCTTTTCTCCTGTTCCCACCTGGCTTCATCCTTAGACTTTCTATCCCTTTTTACACTTGCTTTTGCTTCAGCAAGTGCATTTGTGGTAACACCAATCTTTTTACTACCATCTAGCAAAGGATTGTCTTTAGTCATGCTTGATTTTTCTGGTTCAATATAAAGACCATCTTCAATTCCCTTCTTCTTCCACTGCTTCATTTTCTCCCCCTTTTTGGCATTATCTGGTGGTGGGTTATCAATGAAGAGAACAGTGGGAGGAGCAGTGCCAGTGGTGTTTAGAATGTGGGCTTTTATAGCCTTGATGTCAGCTTTGGTATCTTTAAACCTTGACTCCAACATGTTTCTCAGCTTTTGAACATGTATCTCATGCTGCTGATCAGCCAATTGTCTTTGTTGTTGGAGCAGTGGTTGAAATAAGTTCCATAACTTATTTGCAGCAGGTGCAGGTTGTGCATGTGCTTGAGCTGGAGTAGCAGTGGTTGGGACCTTTTGAGCTTTCAACAACTGTTGCATCATATCTTTTATTTCAGCAATAGATGTATCATGACTATCAATTCTAGCCATCAATTCCTGATATTTTAAATCATCACCCAACTTAATGGGATCATCTGATTCCCCACCGGCAGTGGTTGTATCAATGTGTGATTTAGGGAACGAATTCCAAAAGTCACCCAATGATGCCCCTTGTTCTTGGTACTAGGGTCTTCTTCCTTCAACACTTGATAACCTTTTGATGGTACCAGTGGTCATAACAAACTCACTGGTGGATATCAGAGGCGCTATGGCAGGAATTGCCATCAAGGGAGTCTGATTGATGAAACAACTGGCCAAATGTAGATCTGTTGATCCAACATTTGTAGTTGCTGCTCCACTTGAACTACTGACTGGAATTTCAGGCAATTCTAGCAGTGTAGCCTCCTCATTTGTTGTTGGTGGGTTAACAGAGATAAAAACACCAGACTCAGTCACTTGTTGATGTATGTTCTCATTGACAGGTGTTTGTGAAGAACTGATTTGTGTTTGGGCAATATCAACTGCATCCAACAAGGGTTTTATGGATGGTGGAATTTGTGAAGTTAGGATAGGAGGGGAAGAAAATTTGCCCCGGGAAGTGGGCTGTGGATAATAGAATCAAGTGATTCTAGAGCATCATATTGTGGTGTCCCGATGTGTACAACCTGTTCTTTTTGTGAAGAAGCAGGAGGAGTTTGAGGCATGGGTTGAGAAATTTCTACCATCTGCTCTGAGGAAGTAGCAGCAGTGGTTTCTTGTGACTTTTGTGCTGTCACTGGCAGTTGCTCTGGTATCTCATCTTCCAGAGTTGCCTTTGATTTTGGTTTGGGGGGCTTTTTGGATTTCTTTTTAGGCTTTTTGGTTATGGCAGGTGTGGGTTTCATAGCAGTGGGTGTGCTACTATGATCACCTGGAGCAGTGGACTCAGCAACAAATACCTGAGGAGAAGTGGTAACTGCTAAAATCTGCTCAGGCACCTCTGCTTGTGTTTTTGTAGGTTTTAACATTCTTGTGAATGTTTCAGCAGTTAAACAGTTTATTTGAAAAGGAGGACCCTGTATAAGTACACGGGCATTATCTTTTGAAATTTTTTTTTATCAAAATAGTAACTCAAAAATCTTGGAAATAATACAAAAGCCTTTTTCTCAACATTTTTGACCAAATTATCGAAGATTACCTGGGAATAATTAAAATTTTCATCTTGAAGTATAGCATAACCCAGATATTGTATCTTCAACGGGATTTCATTGAAGGCAGTGGTTTTGTTAGAAACACATATAAGGAGGGTATGAAATAAAAACCTTGTAGCAGATGGAAAACTGCCCTTTTGTAAAGTATCTATTTTCATCTCTTCTCCATACCCTCTTTCAAGAAAATCTCTTTGGTACTCTGTTTTCGGAAAAGAATTTTTACCTTCAAGATCGTTGAGCTCAAAAACTTCAGATATGGCTTGAGGTGTGATAGAGATTTTTACACCTTTTATTGTGGAGTTGATGGCAACAACCTTTTTGTCCACCTTCTCAAGAGTGGCATTCTTCCAAAATTCTCGTTGAGTATCGATGTAGACGGTTGCATTGCAAGTGAGCAAAGTTTTGTACTTTGTGGATGATAATGTGTCGATGATGGAATCGAAGGTTTTGGTGTCACTGGGTTTTTCAAAGATACCCAAGTAATTGTGAGACCATTTGTACAGAATCTCAACCGTGGCTGGCTCATTTGCTTTAGATTTGCTGGCCTTTTTCACCATGATTGAAAAGATTTGGTTTAGACGATGAAGGTTGTGGAAGAATTTGTTTTGGGGGAAAACTGTTTTGAGAAAGGAATTTTGAATTCGATTCGAGTGAAAACCCTGTTTGGGGGTTTAGGGCAGGGTTTTATAAAGTGAAAAAGTGAATGCTGATGTGGCAGCGGTTACAAAGATCTGATGGCGAAGAACTGACCACGTGCCAACCTCTAATGGAAGGATGAATAATGGAGGAAAGCTGTTTAGGGAACCACTGATGAATCAAATATCAGTGGTTACAACGGACAAAATGAAGGCAGTGGGTGATTTTAGCTATCAGTGGATAGCTATATCAGTGGATAAAACACTGATTTTGAACAACAGTGATTATCAAGAAAATGGGAGAACAGGGGTAGACTTTCAGTAGTGGACAACATTTTGTAGAACAGATGTTTGAACCAAAAAAAGTGGTTAAGTCAGACTTTTAAGGTTTATGAAAAAATTTCATTTTAACTATTTATAAGGATGGATTTTTGATTTTCTGAAAACATTTTGATGCCTAAAATGCATGTTTAAACAAGTTTTGCTTGTTTATCCATGTAAGGCATATCAGTCCTAGTAATCAACCTTTCAGGGGTAAATATGTCCAATGTTTATGTTAGCACATCTACAGTTGATTCATAGTTTGAATATGAGTCAGAAAAATCAAACCTTTTTCATAGCAAACCTTCACAGGCTGATGTCTGATTGGAAAGTAATGGTAAGGATTTTGAGGCTAATTTGGTCTGCAACTGTTGTTGTATCAGTGGGTTAGCTTTAATAGTTGTTTTGAGCAATTGCTACTCAGATGAAGTAAATGATTTTGTCTTGTGAAACCATAATATCATGTCCAACATCTGGTGATGGTGACTATGAAATATCTGCAAAAATGACATCCTTTGCAAAACACATCTTAAATCCTCATTATCAAGATTAACACATTTGTAGATTTTTCAGTTGTTTTATGAATACTACTGATTGAACAATATCAGTGGTTGCAACTGTTATAATGAAAACAGGGGGTGAATTTAACTATCAGTGGATAGCATATCAGTAGATGAAAACACTGATTTTGAACAACAGTGATATCCAATGAAATAAAGATAGATGAGATCTATCAAAGTTAGATGTTTATGATATAGATAGTGTTTTTTTATGTGTGCAAGTGCAACTCTATATTCAGGCACAATTTAACATCAAAATAAACCAAATGTTTAAATAACCACAATAAAAAAACGATCATAATAAAAAACACAGTTCATCCAGACTAACTGTCAGAAACATGGATGGGAAAACAGTTGTGAAGATATTAAAATTACACATATTAAACATTTCATTTAATATAATAACCACTGTTTAGTATATTACCAAAAAAAAAAAATCCATCACAAAAAAAACACAATAGCTGTAAATAACACAATTATTTTAAGTAACACACAATATCATAAATAATAAAAGAAACTTCATCATAAGCTTGCTTCTAAATGTACATTCTTATCAGAGCAATAAGAAAATTCAGACTAACTTTCAAGAAACAAAACAAAACAAAACATTCCATTAAAATAAAAATATCACCAATAACTCTTAATAATTGAATACAAACCACTTAACTATAACAACTATCACTAAACTTAACAAAACTACTTATAAGGAAAGTAAAAACCTACGCTTCAACTCCATTGACTCATTAACTTGTCTAAATATCTCTAACATCTGTGTCATTAACTGAACATCTTTGTTCCCACTCTCACTATTATTCAAAAGTGCCAGGTCACGAACAGCAGTTGGAGGCAATAAACGCAACGTCTCAATTACATCATCACGAGAGCCAACTCCAGTCTTCAAAGAATGAAAGCATTTCCTCAGATCTTTAGAAAACTCTAACTCAGCTTCCAAATCTTCCATCACTGCTTTATAAAACAGTTCCTTCAAATCTTCTCCTTGATTACTTGATGAAGCCATTGAAAAAAGTTAACTTTTTAATTAGAAATCGGTAAAACTTAAATAACTTGAGATACGATATACATGAAATGTCTGCATATATATATAAAAGGCTTATGGACACTAACGCGGAACCATTAATGGCATCAACGGTTACATGATGTAAAACTTGGTCCGGGAAACGATACAATCATACAAAAAAACTGAAGAGACACACGTTTACATACAGTTATTACTATAAACACACAAACCATTAATTAAACACGGGAAACTTAAACTGGTACACGGCTAACTATGCATCAATCAACGAAAATATTAATTACCCTTTAAATTATAACGAAAATACTACAAACAAAGAAAAACATGCATGTTTAAGGGAAAAGAAAATACACACATAAAAAAACTCCAACTCAACAGAGTATCATTACCAAAATATAATAACCATCATCATACATAAAAAACAACATAACTAATATTCGCCAAAACTGTCGATTTCAATCGCCTCATCCCACTTCCAATTCTTCAGCGCCTTTACCCTTTGATTAATTCTTCTGAAATTATTAGGCTAGAGAATAATATGTCAGTCACTCATCTAGAATATTAACTAAACACAACTAAACATATAGATATGGAACCAACCTTGTTGATCTCATGCTTTATAGAATTGTCGGGACATCCAACCAAAGCACCAAACTCCAAGTCAAAGCCTTTAGATTTGTTCTGAAATTTACAAAACAAAATATAAGCAAACATAATAATATTCAGCATAAACATCACCATCTATCACTAACAAAATAATTTGCATACTTTAACATAAACGATTTACCTTTGCAGCTCCGATTGAAGACATAGTCAAGTCAGGAAGTACACCAAACAATTCTTCAAACTGAAAAACAATATACTCATTAATAAAATAAACTACCATGTTGAACTAAAACAATGTTATCTTACAGTTATAAAAGAATTATTACATACATCTCCAGTTTCATTAGATATCTTACTCAACTTTTGAAAATGATCATCTACAAAAATGTTGTCAGCCACAACCTGGAAAAAAAAAACAACTGATAATCACTGTTGTCATAGCATATTACAAAAATAAACCAAAAAACACAGTATCTGTAAAAAAACACAATGATTTTTAAAAATAAACAACATGATAAAATATTTTACAAGAATTATTACGCATGTTTCCAACTTCATCACATGTCCTGCTCAACGTTTGAAAATGATCATCCACAAAAATGTTGTCAGCCACCACCTGGAAAAGAAAAAAAACAACTGTCAACCACTGTTGTCATAGTATATTATAAAAAAAAAACAAAAAAAACCATCACAAAAAACACAATAGCTGTAAATAACACAATGATTCTAAGTAACACACAATATCATAAATAATAACAGAAACTTCATCATAAACTTGCTTCTAAATGTACATTCTCATTAGAGCAATAAGAAAATTCATGCAAATGACAATCCACACACTCGTCAGCTACAACCTGACAAAAAAAGCATGTCAATGATTTTTTACTATAATAACACAAAGGATTCCTACAAACACAAAACGATTGTAAAAAACACAATGCTGTCTAAATCACAATACTTGACAAAACAAAATGATATTACATTTCCAACTATATTAGAAGACTTCATATCTGCTGGCTGCTTCATTTCCACAACGCTGTCCAACCCAGCAAACTGAAAAACAAAGCATCATTATTCAAATGAACAAACATGGTTAAATAAACACAATACCATATAAATTAACAACTTACATTTTTCCCCGTAATTGAATCCTCATCATACACAGCATTATCCATCGATCATAACTGAAGCAAAACAAACAAACTAAATAAGAAACTATTATCGAAATATAACAAACATCATAAACCCATAAAATATGTAACCACCTTACAGTGATATGCTTTATTGAAAAGGATGTAATGCAAAGCATGCACAGACATATATATACATCTTGTATGCTAACTACCACGTAGAAGTTATCCAAGATGAACCGACAAGGTTCAGGGAGCGTACCCACGAAGCGAGAAACATGCAGAAAACACAGCAAAACTTAACTGGCGTTGAAAAAACAAACTGCCAAATTTTTTGGGTTTGAACGGATGAGATTAAATCTTGAAGGTAACCACCTGAATTATTACGGTCAGGATCTACTTGAACGTGGGTTTGACTGACGGTTGTTTCGCGGCGAACAATTTATTAATAATATATAAATACTTTAAGTAATTACCTTAAATAATTACCTGTAATCGTGTCCTACTCACGCACGAGCCAAATCTATTTCCTCAACCAATGCCCAATGAACGACACTTTTTTTCTTCGCTGCTTTTGACCGGCCCGATTGATTATAGCATTTTGGGTACGTTATTTGTGTGTTGGGTGGCGCGTTTAGAATGTTGACTTTCAATATACGTATTTACTTATGATTTGGAGTCAAGAGTAGGGTTATAATACCCGTCTACAAGGTTTGGAGCGAAAAAGTTGGGAGGGTTTTGACCTTAGGGGTTGTTCGAGGTGTTCGGTTCGGGTGGGTTTTTATCGTAGGGGTTGTTTGGCAATTGGCTCAATTGGATACCAATAACTCATAACACTTATAGGAAGTTTCAGAGAATATAAAGAGGAATGGTAAAGAAGTAGAGAGTTTTATTATGGGTTAAAAATTTTGAACTTATACATGTATACATATGGTGTGCAATGGTAAAAAGAATTAACTTTTTTTTTCTTTGAACGGTAACGTTATCGTTGAAATGCACAAAAACCTGGAGCAATCACATTCATCTCCTCCCCTCATGCTGGTTAACAAGACCACCCCAGGGCCCCCCATCATGCCTCTTGGAACCACACTTAGAACCATTTATCACACAAAAATAATGTCCGGTCCGGGTATAAAACAATTAACCCAAGATACATGTAACTCACTATAACAATATACATTAATCGAAGTTCACCATCACAGTTGACTTCTTATTCGATTCCTAATCTTTTCCTATAAGGCCACTAGCATTTGTTATCTCTTTGGTGTAACCTTAAACACCTCTTTTGTCTTCCCATCCGACGTGGCAACTTGATTTGAAGAACATGAGAAACCTTTTATCGACACATGAGAAACCTTTTATCGACAATGAACGATTATTGGCTGACAGTCTTTTCACGTATGAGATTCTCATGTGCCGGAAGCATACGATTGGAGGCGCATCATCCAGATTGTGCAAGCCACAGCTACAGTTTTTATGGTACGGTCTTCGCTCTTTATGCATCTCTGAAATTGACAGGGTTCCATGAAAGACGTGTTGAAATATCAGCTTGGCAGCTCCACTGCCCATCAATACACCTTGATCGTGACTAAACTTTTAAACATGTACACAAACGTATTGTAAGTTTAAGGTTGTTTTTATATATACTATTTGAAAATGACAGTTAGGTACATTTAAGGACAAATTAAAGAACGTTTACATACAAGTTTTAACGTTGTATACAAGAACGATTTGGCACAAATGCCTCTCCTTGGTTTAGTACTAACAATGACAACACGAGCGCCTAGGAATTTCCGTGTTGTTTGTCACATGGGGAATGTAGTTTAGGTTTGGCCTGGCCTTGATAGCTCAGTAATAGTTTTGGATCTTAATGTGTTCAACACATTGACTTGACTTTATAAATTTGGCTGATGGGAAAACCATTAATTATCAGAAGAAGTTAAAGGTAAAGTACTTTGTTTTTGTGAATTAGTTGGTTATATATGTCACCTAAGTTCTAATTTTTAATGAATACTGTGCATTAAATATCTCTCCACAACAATGGATGTATTGTTAATATGTGTAGTATGTACTTGTATTCAATAAGGTACATATATTCTTCACGTGAATACTGAATAGCTTTGCCAGTAGAATTCTTAACTTTTTGAGTTTCTCTTCCATGAAGTCAACATGTCATGTGTAGTTAGCTTTAATTATGCAAATATATAACATCAGTGCATTCCATCTCTAAACAATCACATTTTTTTCAAATTTCTCTCTAAATTTTATTCAACCTCCTACATCCCAATATCCCATTACATATATCAACAATATTCTTATTTATTATTTATTTTTCTTTCTTCCATGCTTGAGGTACAAACAAAAAACAAAATGCTTGAGAATACGAACAAAAAATCTCGAGGTACAATCTTTAGGTTTTGGAGATGTGTAAAGTGAATCTCTATATAGAGATTGACTATAGAAAAATCTTTATATTTTGGAGATGGAGATTTGGATTTAAAAGAAAAACATGAGAAACCTATAAAATTTAAATATGAAGACTCAAATATGAGTGCTTTAAGAAATAAGAACTTATATTAGATCCTATGGTCAGTTCAGTCACTCTCATTCATAACCAGCCTTTAATACACCTTTATAGGTTGTTAGGATATGCTTATCAACATATTAACATATTTGATTGTTTATGAGTTATTTTTCTTTGTTTCTTGAAACTAACCCATTTGATGATCAATTTTCCAAAGTTCACAAACATTTGCTACCATTCATACTTCAATCATGTATGGTTGGAGGTGACTACTTACCTTAATACCCCAAGTCTCAGTCCAACTGCTCATTAGAATCCCTCAAGTGAAAACTACCCAAGGTACTCAAACTATTAATTTGGGAGGGGGCATCTTACCCCAAGTGCTCACTATGATTTTTTTCTTTTAAAAAATAAAAGGACATTATACATTTAAATAAAGAAAAGGCATTTTCTTTAATTTAAGAAAACATAATTAAAACCTAAATAAAGTAGAAAAAAAAAACCCCAAAAGTTGCACGCCCACCCCTATCTTATTGCGATTTCACTTTTACGTTCTAATATAATCGACAAGTATGGTTCGTGAATCTTATTATACGGTTACATGAAAATATTTCTGGGTTGATCGGACTTTCGTTCTAAGTTGTTTTGACTTCCTTGTGAATTTTCGAGAATAGGAGCCTTCCATTTGAATTTTCTTTGGATAAATTATACTTTTCGTCCTTTATGTTTATAGCTAGTTGCAATGGATGACCTTTACCTTTAATAATTACAGCCACAGTCCTTTATTTGGAAAACTTAGTACGTCTTTCGTCCTTTAGCACTAACTTGGTTAAAATTTTCAGTTAAATTTATTTAACTAAGGGCAATTTGGTCTTTTTAGCAATCCAATTAAAATATATTATAAATAAAACAAAAAACAAAATAAAAAACTTATAAATACACGATCACAAACCCTATTTTGAGTCTGTATCTACATCATCTTCACCCAGCAGTTTCCTCCTCCTCACAACCGCCGCCGCCGCCGCCACTCCGGCCACTGACGACCACCCTACGCCGTCATATTGTCGCAATTGCTCCTCCTCCACGTCATCATCATCCTCATTGAAACCCACTTCTTCGATCTCTTGTACTCCCTGCATCTGTGATTGTCCCCTCCTGGTGGTGGCAGTGGCGGATTTGGTGGTGATAGGGTGGGGTTTGGTTGCAGAGAGAGGAGGTGGTGACTGGTGGTAGTCGGAGATAGAGAGCGACAGCAAGTCCTCGCAACAACCCCAAAACCCTAGAACTTGGTGGGTTTCCGACGTGGTGGTTGAGAAGATTGTGGTGGCTGCACATGGTTTTTTAATTTCTTGAATTTGATTATGATGTGCAGAAGAAGCAAAAGGTTGCAGGTCACCTGTGATGGATGAATAGATCCGATGGCGGCGACGGGGTGTCCGGAAGACAGGTTGAACTATTAAATGTTGTTTTGAGATGAATTTGATGCTTAGTTAATCTTGTATATAGGAGTTTTTAAAATCTGCATTTAGGTAGTGTTTGGGGAGATTGATTTCAAGAATTGAAATTTGGGATTGAAGCTTATTTCTTTCAAAATGATGCTCTGTTTTTGTTAGTTTCAAGATTTAAGTTTATGTTGGAATGCAGATCGATTCTATTATGTTTCAGCATTCAAGTTATGAGTTTGTGTTGTCTAAAGAACCCGAAACCGTCGCTTGTTTTCTCTTTCTTTGATGGAAACCAATACCTCATATCTATGAATGAGTTTTTAGGGGATTTCTGTGGCAAATTTATGTTATATGTTTGTATGTTTATGATGGTGTTTCGTTTATGTTCATAGGTTTTAGGTCTTTACAGTTCTAGATGATTTATGAGGTCGTCTCACTCATGAATACAATTGGGCGTTTAATAGTGTATGCTGTACAGTAATGGTGATGGATGAATAGATCTGATGGAGGCGGTGGTGATGGATCTGAATCGGAAGACACGGGTTTGTTTAGAGAGAGAGAAAGTTAGAGAGAGAGAAAGTTAGAGAGAGAGAGTGTGTGTGTTTAAAGTGAGAGAGAGTGAGTGAAAGGGAAAAAATGGTATTTATATTTGATTTTATTTTTTTATTTATACTATAAATAATTAAGTAGAAAGACTAAATTGCCCTTAGTTAAATAAATTTAACTGAAAATTTTAACCAAGTTAGTGCTAAAGGACGAAAGACGTACTAAGTTTTCCAAATAAAGGACTGTGGCTGTAATTATTAAAGGTAAAGGTCATCCATTGCAACTAGCTATAAACATAAAGGACGAAAAGTGTAATTTTTCCATTTTCTTTTTTATGAAAGAGTAGCAAATATACAGAGAATATAAAATGTAGTGAGAGTAGAAAAATGTGTGGTAAAAATGTGTTAATTTATGAGATATATATAGTATTAAAAATAGTTTTTTTTTTTTAATGAGTCTAGCCATTGTACAACGGCTACACACACTATCTCTGAGTAACCAAATCCGAATGGCATGCTCGATTTAGGTACAAAAAGGGTAGGGGAGGTGTTACCCCCTACCAGATTTAACCAATGTACGTGAAGGGGTGGCTTATTTGGGCGCCCCCTCTACTCTAAGACATATTATAACTTCAACTTTAACCATTTAAGCGAATTTTAAAAATCAATTAGCATGATAAGTTTATTAGGGGACTTTGAAAGGAAGCTTTACCAAAAACATTAAGCTCCAAATAATGGGCCAAACACATTTTTATGGTATCCATACCCTGATTTAACCATTTATGTACAACTTCGATATAAATCCCTCAAAATCCCAAAATTTCATCAAGGTAAATTTTCTCCAGAACACACATAATAACCATGATCTATTGAACATGTTTAACAAATTCAAACTCTTTAATACATCTAAAGCGATGGTTTTTTTTTTTTTTTTTTTTTGCAACTAAGCATGTTCGTATAAAGGTCCAAGGATGACAACATAGAATTCAAAGAAATTGTTCTTCTAGTTGTTTGATGATTCTTGAGGCTTATGATAACCACTCTCTTCTTGTTCTCTTCCTCTTTCCGAACTCTTACAAGTGAAACCCTTTTGTACGCATTTTCAAAGAATGAAAAGTTTGAATTAAAAGATCAAGAAATATAATTGACAAAATATACATACCAATATACCATAAACACCCTCTTGTAATAATTTACTATGAAATTCCTAATTTGCCAATATAGTTTTATTCTTAAAGATGACCTTCAATAATTTAATGCTCAATTTCAATCTTTTAATAGAAAATAGTTGCTAGTAATTTATTATATCAATTATCTTAAAAAATATTCATAATTGCCCAAGTTTGAATGAGAGTTCTCTCTAAGATGATGGGGTGTGGAGAGGCTTGGTTTATGAGCATTGTTGGACATGTGGCAGGTGTGGGCTTCACCAGTCCACACCCAAAAACGTGGGGTGTGGAAGGGGCGTGGCCAGGCCAGGCCGGCGTTGGGGTGCCATGTGGTACCTATTTTTTATATTAATCATAGAATTTAGTAAAGTAATTTGAAAAACACATTTTAAACGAACTTTATAATTAGTAAAGTAAAGTAATTTAAACGAACTTTATAATCAGTAAAGTAATTTGAAACACATTTTATTTATATTAAATAACTATAATAAAAAAAATACATTACATTACCAAAAAAAATCAATTATCTTCATCTTTATTGGAGTCGAATCTAGGAAATGTTGAAACATGTTCTACCAAATCAGCTTGAAGGTTTGAATTTATTTGTGTTGACTCGATTTGATATTGGTTTTGCGTTCTCTTTTCGTCACTAATGTCTTCGTTATTTGATTCGGGTTCCTCGCCATAATATTCAATGATTGCACGCCCTTCATCCTTTAAAATCATGTTGTGTAGAATGATGCACGCGTACATCGCCGTAAGCCAATTGTCTTAGGGCGACCGTAACCTTTTGCCACGTGGTAAATCCTAAATTACCACACGTATTGGGTCTTTGTCGGAAAAATTCATAATTATCCTCTAAATCCTTTGATATTCTTAAAAATGATTTTTTACTCATACGAAAACGACACCTTAACATTCTTTCATCATACGTTGGATCGGGTGAGAAATAATCACTTACCAACAAATCGTTTGCGGTTTCGCGTTCATGAACAATATACTTCCTTCGTTTGGGTTGGGAAGTCCCTTCATTTGCATCGTCAACAATAGCCTTCACCACCATCGACACTGCTGATAATAATAATTCTGCCCCATCGTCCGATGAGGATGACAAAGCAAATTTCTCATACGAATCGCTTGAACTTGAAGAAGCCATTTTATGTATATTTTTTTGGAGTTTGATAGTGGTTTTTCAATTTTTGAATGGTAAAAATGAGTAAGAAATAAAGGTTTATATAGGAAAAAATTGAAAGAATTTTTTTTTTCAAGCGATTTATCAACACCCAACCAACCAACCATTGCCAGACACATCACCCCAGGCCAGCACCCCACGCCAAACAATATTGTCATGCCATGCGGGCAACGCCTACCAAAACGCCAACCCGGGGTGAAGCACCCGGCGTTAAAGGGCCAACAACTCCCCTTATCCACGCCCACACCCACTAGTTTAAGAGGCATATGCCCCCATCAGCTGGACTAAGCCCGCATTGTCTCATTTATTTGGGTGACGTAACACTTGTTTTTCTCTTTCATAAAAGACATATACTATATTAATATTCATTTGAGGCTAGTCTAATGGTGTTTGTGAATTAGATAGAGTTTAAGATAGTGAAAGTCTATAGGTTAAATTCCTCTGCAAGTTTATCCAATATAAAAAAATCTACTATATTAATGTTGTAATATAGTAGATTAGGGTTTTCTATTCAAAAAGGGATGGCGGCGCAATTTGTTGCTCGTTTACCTGCTATCCTTATGTAATTTGCCCTGATGAATTCTTAATAAAAAAAAGTTTCAATTTAAAAAAAAAAAAAATGTTGTAATATTAATAGTTAATAAAGATTATGGGTTCAATCCCTTTGCAGGTTTATCCAACAGTATTTATATGTGTTGTACTCGATACTTGTATACCGCTAGGATGGTTTCATACTTTTGGTCCCTAAAGTCTGATTTGGGGATGAAACGGGGGAATGCCTCTTATAGTTTACCGGGCTATGCCATTCAAAAAAACAAAAAAACAAAAAAAGACGACATCGTTTTTATTTGCGTGTTATACGTGTTTCAGTTACTAGCTTTAATTAACTTTTCGGTTATGCATATATTTTTAGTTGATACTGATTTAAAGTTTCTGCAACCTGATACCAACCGTTTTGGCTGAATTTACATTCCGTTTTTGGCTTTATGTGATGTTTGTTTAGCTCTTAACGAGACTTTTAATTATTCAGATCTCTTACTGATTCAATACTTAATGGTTTAGACTGTTTGTTTCACGAGTATATGTCTGAATGGTTCAGAGTCTGAATGGTTAAAACCTCTAATCTGAATTGGTCAGACATTTGCCTCTGAACAGTTAAACATTATACTGCCTTTTAATGGTTCAGACCCCTGGTTAGCACTTAATAGTTCACACCTCTTACTGATTCAGCACTTAACCATTCTCTTAATTAACTTCGATACAACTCAATATATGTTTTAATACATTTCCAATCACTCAGATTAATCTCAAACAAAATGATACAGTTTGTAAAAGTAAACGGAAAACAATCCACACTAAATATTCACGTAAAAAATAAAATGGACAAAGGACCTTTCAAGTGTAAAAGATCTGCATGAACCATTTTTAAAAGAAAAAAAAAAGATTAAAACAGCTGAAAATTATATAATTAAACAAGATAACATAATTTTGATGGCACCTTCTAGTATTCGTTTCGATAATGAGTATCAAATCCAACGAGTGATTGGCAGTAGTTAACGTTTGTCAGCACGGTACTCATTGACCCGCACTCGCTTCCGACAAGTGAAACGGTCGACTTGTCGAGCTTGACCGACCACGGGTAGTGATAGTTTTGTGCGCCCACACCCGTGTTCGAAGATGATCGTTGCATCCTGACGGCTCTCGGGACATTTCGCCCTTCTATTGATGGGCGTCGCCTCGTTACACTTGAATACTGCCTCTCATAAACCGAATGACAATCGGCCGGCCGCTGCTTTGGCGCACTGTGGGACCGTACTTTCGCCCTTGATGATTGTGTGTTCGCCATATAACTTGGGAACTCATAGACTGATTCAGCATATTTGGGCTTCGAGGCCAGGCTACTTTGGGCGGCTACGTATGAAAAGTCGTCATAATGACGACCGTAACCCCTCGGGCTTGGTTCCGATGGTGCTGGAGAAACGGGTATCGACACTCGTTCTCTAGAATGGCTTTTTCTTGTACTTCTAGTGTCCATTTCAACAATCTTGATATGTTCTTCTGACACGTCCTGATCTCTGATACCATGATAGAATTCAGACTCTGGCCAGCCATAATAAGAACCGATTTCATCATTACTACGCCTTCTACGAGCGCAAGCTCGGGTCTGAACCGAGACTAACGCCTGCATACATCGCAGCGTCGCAGTTGCTCGTTTGCGCACCAAGTGACCCCTCACCAACGCTTGTAACTTCACTAGTCCTTTCAAAGCAAACAAAGCCTTTCTTGCTAAGTAAGACCTAAAAACTGATTGAATTTTTGTAGCGGCTGCATTCTGAACTGCTGCAGCCGCTGCTGCAACCGCTGCATTTGCAGCGGTTGCATTGGCAATTGCCACATCCATAGCATGCTTCTTTTGCTCGTAATCCTCTGGTTCATGCACCAATGAGGGCGGTGCGGTGGATATCAAGTCTATGGAGTTGGTGGTGGTCGCGGGTGCATTGGCGGAGGCCGACGACCGCCGGAAGCTCCATCTACGCTTCTCTTTAGGGGTTGATGGTGCACCGGTGGGTGGTGTTGGGGTTTCATTGATGGTGTGTTTGTCTTTTTTTCCGGCCAACAAATTCTTGAACCATTTGCTTGTCTTCCCCATTTCTTTGCAACTATCTTCCAAACTCTGGCATTGTGATCACAAAAAAACAATTATTTGTAGATCTGAATTTCTCTTTCTTATTGACTACTACCAAGTACCAACTTGCTTCCAAAAAAACATTATGAGTTTTAATATTGTAATTCCAAATTAATTAATGTATACGTTCATGATGCAATTGATAGTTTGTCTTTTGTACAAAGATTTAGTGGAGATTTTATTCGGTTTAGGAAATTGATGGTGAATATGATTTTTATTTCCCCTCCCACTTGAACTTTTATACCTTAATTTTAAGGGTAAATTACATTTTTCGTCTTTTTATGTTTGTAGCGAATTACAATGGATACCCTTTAACTTTAATAATTACAGTCATGATTCTTTATTTGTAAAACTCACTACACCCTAGGTCCTTTAACACTAACCAAGTTAAAATTTTAAGTTAAGTTTGATCATACGAGGTTAGATTGTAATTTTGCTTATTTGTTAAATAAATTAGAGTAAACTTCCGTTTTGCTCCTTGTGGTTTGGTCACTTTAACGGTTTTTCCCCAAACCTTTAAAAATAGCCATTTTACTCCCTGATGTTTTGATTTTGTCTCTAGTTTGCTCCCCGGCTCTAACTCAGTTAACAGTAGGGGTATTTCAGTAATTTTACTTGTAATCAGTAGAATATTTTAGTAATTTTACACATAAGCATTTAATTATTTATTTTAATACTATTAAAAAAATAAAAGTTTAATTATTTATTTATTATGTCATATATATACATGTATGCAGAGATAAATGGTGTTTCATCCTTAGAAAAGTATAGACATCTGCATCAACACACCCCTTGAACTGGAGACAAAATCAAATACCCCTACTTATCACCATAAGCCACCGCCTCAACACCACTTGACATCTCCACAATCAGTTACCGCCTCACCCACCACCCAACATCATCACTGTAAGCCACCGCTTCCCTGTCTGAACCCTAATTTCATGTATAGCGGCAATAGATCTGTACAACCCATTCATCCCTCTCTAATTGCAAATATGAACAAAAAACCCTCACCAAAAAACCCTCACAAAAAACGTGATTCGTGGTACTGAGGTGAAGGGCATCATAGTCAAACACCATGTTTGCAGCAGCGGCCTGATTTGCAGCGACGGCTTGATTTGCAGCGGCGTCAAACACCTGATTTGCAGCAGTGGCCAGATCTGAACGGCGGTGTTAGATGTAAAGAGACAGAGACGTTGATGGTGGCGGTAATGGTGGCGGCGGTGGCGGATTATATTGGGGGCGACGGATTATGGTGGTGGTAAGTGTGTGTGTGTGTGTGTGTGTGTGAGAGAGAGAGAGAGATAGAGAGAGAGAGAGAGTTGTGGTGGTGGTGGCGGCGGTGGTGGATTATGGTGGCAGTGGCGGTAATGGTGGTGCTAATGGTGGTTGTGGTGATGTTTGAAGGTGACAGCTGATGATGATAAATTGGGTGATGTTTGGTATGTGTCTGTATATATGAATAAATAGCAATGATTTTATCTTTTTATTTTTATTAGTTAACTCTTTTAGGAATTAGTAATTAGTAATAGGTAATTAAATACTCATATATAAAGTTACTAAAATACCCTTACTTTCAACTGAATGTTTTAACTGAGTTAGAGCCTTGGAGCAAACTGGAGACAAAATCAAAACATCAGGGAGTAAAATGGCTATTTTTAAAGGTTTGGGACAAAACCGTTAAAGTGACCAAACCACAGGGAGCAAAACGGAAGTTTACTCAATAAATTAATATATACACTATACAGGGGGGGTTCATTTGAGAAGAAAATTTAGTTGAGAAGAAAAAGAACAAAGGGTACAATTGTAAAATATCAAATAGTTATTCTTTCATCTCATTTATTACAATATTTAAGTAATTAATTACTCATAAAGATTATTATTCTCTACACTAATTTTCATTGCCTACACACGTACAAAGTTATCCTACACATTTCGAAAATTATCCTACACATACGTAAATTTATCATACACAACTCGTAATATATCTTACACACCTAGTAATTTGTCCTACACTCTAAACTATTTTCTTTTAAAGTATATATATTTTGAAAATAAGTTACAAATTTAATATAGTTAGCTATTAAAAAGGAAGACTAGAAATTAATGATCTATGTAAGTTTACAAATATACCCTTACATTAAAATTAAACGCAAATATTAAATGATGTAAAATGAAACATTCTTATTGGTTGAAACTAGTGTCAATTTGCTACAAATTTCCGACAAATCTAATATTTTATTTTTTAATATTATGTTTTCTTTTTAATTTGTTGAATAATATCCTTTTTTGTAGGAAATTTGTAGCAACTGCTGTCAATTTGCTACAAATTTCCGACAAACGTATCATTTTATTTTTTAAAATTATCTATTTTTCTAAAATTGATAAATAACAAATAAAATAACTTTTTTAGTTAATTAATGAATTAATATTTTTTCTTTTATAATTTTAATAAAATCAATGTAAATAAAATGAAATAGTAAAAAATTGAAAGGAGGAAGGGGAACCACACCCCTATTTGGGGGATGGATGTTGAGTTGGAAAGGAAGGGTGATGCAACGCTCATATAAACTTAGGAAAGAATGAGGAACCACATCTCATAGCCTAACACATTTTTTTATCAATACATATTGCCTCAATAAGGGGTATTTGTAAATCCACTAAGGGAATCAATATAATATAATAAATAAGATGGATTTGGGATATTTGGCATGTTGTGGTGGAGCCTCAAGGTGATTTTGGGAGAGAATGAATTCTAGGCCATGTGAAGGCGGGATCCGAATTGTATTCGAGTTAGATTTATGATTTCGTTCACCCGAATTCACTTAATCGGATATACTACAAATTAAAACATATCAAATATTGATATCATAATCTCATTCAATATCTACACAACATCTCTTCTTTATCTCTCTCTTTCACCTAACTTCTTCTTCTTCTGCTGCTTCTTGAACAAGTTTAACAATATTTCAAGATCGAAGGTAGTTGTTGATCCATTAATTTCTTTGTGCATATCATTGTTTTGATCATGTAGATTATTAGTTTTTAAAAACATAGATTTGAATCGTGTTAACAATATTCTTCTTTTACTATCTTTCAGATCCGGTCAAAAAAAGAATTAAGGTATATGATATATTTGTGTTGTTTATGTATTGATTTTTTGTTAATCGAAGATGTTGATTTTTGATTTTATAGTTTTTGTTATTTAAATCAACACCAAAGTTTTGGCATCATCTTCTTCATTATGTAGACAAAATCATAGTTATGTTGTTTGTTTGTTATGTTTAGTTGTTCATCATTAATCGAAGTTACTAATGTTTTTGTTTTGATCTTTTATGTTGAAACCCTAAATCTGAACTATCAATCGAACGGGGAATCTTCAAACCACTTAACAGGTTAGTTGAATGTTGTTACTGTTTTTTTATTTTGTGTTTTTAAGGTTTAGCTCTATTATTTTTCTAAAATTAAAAAACTGTGGATTTTATGCGGTTTAAGTTGTTAGTATATGTTTGATGATCTTCTCATGTTAACATATAAAAGGTTTTTTTTATGGATTTTTCGAACTTTTACACGAAAATATTTATAGTTTGTATATATGTCACACCCCAACCGATGGCGGAAACATCATATTGAGACGAGGATAGATTGCTCATTGCACACAACACTAAAAGTGACAATATAATTAACTTAAACTGATTTCATTTTATTCCAAATGCCGGGTTACAATACATAAATTTTCAAATACAACAAGTTTCAAATACAATGAAACAAGGTACAACAAAACAAAGTACAACAAAGCGTAATACAAAATTGATACAACACGTTTAAATCTACGATTTCTAAATATGTACTAAGGCCTTGTCACTACGCCCATCTAATCATTAGCATCATCCTGCAACATGTTATAAAGTATAGATCAACACACAAGGCATTGGCGAGCATACAAGTTTTTAATACATAGTATAAGTAAATAAGTTTAAATGAATCCCCATGGCAAGCTAGTTAACAAGATAAACAGTAAACTAGCATGTGAACAAACTAGTCAACCAGAAGTTTATCGCAAAAAGACTTAACATGGCCCAACGTTCAGTGGCGGTGCATTACTCCTATAGCGCTATATATGTTAAGGGTAGGCCTGTACGAAGTTAATGACAAGTTTAACACAAAACGTACAAACCAAGATTAAAGTATCGAGTATAACGTATGCATGCACATATCAGGATTGTTTGTGCATTAAAAATAACAGTTTAAGTGTAAGTTGATAGGATAACATGTTGCACCACAAATTGTGTAAGAGAAAAAGGGGGGCTCGAGTATACTCACAGTTTTGCTAATTCTTCGATAGAATCCTAGTGAACGTAGTTTTGGCAGGAGTAGGCGGACGTAGTACAGGAACACCGAGGTTATTCTACCCTGCGAGCAAAGGGAGGGTAGTATTAGTACAGAAACACCGAGGTTACGCTACACGGCGAACAAAGGTGTGAGTTGGAGTTGGAGGATTTAAGTTACAGAACTTTAAATACTTAGTATAATATGAAATTAATAAGTAAAATAAACAGTAACTGTATTCTGATTATCAGTGATTGGGAACACGGCATCAGAATGGCGAGAACGGAAATACGAACAGTTCGTAAGAGGTTGTATGGGATGGATGTGCCATTCGTGCGGATGTGCCATCCATACGAATGGGACTGTTGTCGGTCAGAGTCTCGTTTTGAACGTTTTAACTATTAGTTAGTTAAGTTCGTGTTTTTTGTTAAGTTTGTTAGTTATAGTATACGTATTTTATCAGTCCAATAATATCAGAAGTCTCAAAGAAGTCATGCATGGAGGTTAATACCTCATTATTGATCAAAAAAGCACAAACCAGTTAAACTGATCGGTTGGTCATGATTTACAGAAAGGAAAAGACAGGAAAGTAAAGTTAACCAAACAACCGAACAATGTACAACCCAGGTGTGCCAACATGACATAGAAAGAATTAACTAAGTGTCGAAGGCTGGACAGGTTTCACTTGTTCTAGGTCTAGGAAGTTGTTTTGGGTGTTCGTTTACGAGTTTAAGTGAGGCGGTGGTTTTAGATTGGAAACCAAGGTTTCCAAAGAACACACACTGATGTTCCAAGATTAACTATTTGGAGAAATAGTAATCTGGAAATCATTCAACACTTGAAATTTGTCGGAACATAAAGAACAGTGCATTCGCGCGGATGGGGATTTCGCAATCGCGCGAATGAAGATGTCCCGTTCGGGCGGATGCGCCTGCCATTTCGGGCGAATGTGGCTGTTCTTGAGGTAGATCAGCTCGGTTTTGTTTGAACTGACCACCTACTCAACTGGTCTTGGTTATATCTTGAATCCACAGCCATTTACCCAGCTTGTGAGCTCACGAACCTTAGATCCAGTCAAGTTAAGTTCAGAAAGTTTGTAAAAATGGTTTTTGAAAAGATTTATCTTCATTCCAGCTTTGTCCTCAATAGTTTGAGAGTTCATGTCAGATTGCCCAAGCAAATCTGAGAAACCAAGTGAAGGATGATGAAGAATCTTGTTAAAAACTTGTAAAATCAGAAAACGTAGAAGATTAAGATGAAGAACAGAAGTTATCATCTCCATACTCACTTTGAAAGTGACTGAAATGAGCTCTGAATACTTCTGATCAGTGTCAGTTCGAGAGAGAAGTTTGAGTGTTGAAGGATTGGAATAAAGAAGGAAGCCTTGTATTTATAGGCTGAGATGGAAATTAAGGGCGGATGGGATTAATAGCGGATGTCCGGTCATGGCGGATGGGCTGTTAGCGCAGATTGGGCTGGCCCATCCGCACGGATGCGCCAGGCCTAAAAGCCCAATTGCTGATTTTTGATTATTTTGATGATTTTAAGCGTTTTAAACATATAGATGCATTGTATAAGCGTCGTGCATAAGTAAAGGGGTGTAAAAATGTATTTTGCATGTATAACAAGTATGAATACGTATGTAATGAGGTACCAAGTATGTATGTATGTAACATGAATAATCACCAAGTATTTATGAATAAAGCATAACACAAACATGTAAAAAGATAGGATTTTCATTATGATTCAAGTATCGGATTACAACATATGAAATGAAGTACGAATACAATGAGATGCAACTTTCCATAAATGGAAAGTATAATGAACTTGCTAAATAAAGAAAGTTACAAAACACAAGGTGTTACAGTATATGTTATCAAAATTTGTTTACTTTTTGTCCAGATTTATTGTTTTCAGGTTTCTTGTAGATTGTTCATGTTTTTGTCCAGATTTATTGTTTTCTTGTTTCTTTATTTTTAACAAAATTATAGATAATTAGTTAGAAGTTACACTTAAACAGTCATAATTCTTTTGTACATTTTTTAAATTCCACCATATAAACGAGTATTTTATTCTCTTTAATTTAAGTATAGTATTGCTATAGTTTTTGAATTAAAAAAATTGATATGTTCCGTGATTAACAGGAAAAAATGTAAATAGTACATTTTTATTATGCGGTTTTATGATTTTTTTAGATATTTATTTGGCGGTGTTTTTCAATTTATTGGCTCAAAAGGCTTGAAATTATGTCTATTATGTGACACCTGGCTATTTTAAGCATGTACTGTAGTAGTATGACACGTGTTATGAATATATGAAGGCACTAAATTATTAAATATGACGTTAATATAAGGAATTTGAAGTGTTGGTAAATCCAAACTTAGTTGAAAACTTTGTTGGCAATAATAAGATAAACGCTTATCGTGAAACGAACGTTGGTGACCGCTCGGATAATGTTAAAATCCTAAAAATATTCTGTTATGATTAAATCTTATTTTTAATCATATTCGTGAAGAAAAATTAATTAAAATGCTTAAAATCCTTATTTTGCGAATTTAAGCGCATACTGCGCAATACCGCGCGTATACAGCAAATACAGACACGCAGCCAGTCTAGGCAAACAATATATTGTTCAGCAATATTATGGTGAGTTAATTTTATAGAATGATAAAAATAATTTTAAACGCCTAAAACGCAGTTAAAACGCGAAATAAAATACCCGGTAGTCAGTTAAATACATGTTTTTAACTACATATGTTATATATACATGTATGTATATGAAGTATGTGTGTATGAATGTAGGTGGCGGCCCAAGAGGTGCCCACCTTTTCTTCTTTTTTCCATGTGTTAGATGTAGGTGGAACCTCATGATTACAACAATCTTACACTCAACATAAAACTACTTCCAAAGAACAAACCTTTTCAATTTCTTCCTTCCTTTTGATACTCTTGGCCGAACACATACTTATACCCACTTCCTTTCAAATTTCAAACATTTTACTTGAAGATCAAAGCCATTTCAAGCAAGTTTCAAGATGTTTTGAAGATTCGAGGGTGATTTCAAGGAGATTACAAGAAGGTGCAAGCTCCATATCATCAAAATTTGTCAAAAAATACCAACCAAAATCTTGAAGGTATAAATCTATTTTTAAAATCATGTTCTTGATCTTTGGTGATAATGATGATAGTGTAAGGTTTCTCTTGATCTTGGAATTATTCACAAACTTGAAACTAATAACAAATGAGTTTTTAAACAAAATAAAATAGAAGTAAACATGTATGATGATTCTCGTATGATGTCATTTATGGAAAGTTATGCATGTTTAATCAAAAGGGTTTTTATGAAATATGTCATATAAAAGTCTTATGATTTGAAGTGAATATAAGAAAAGTGAACTCTTGGAAGTTTATGAGCGTGTTTATATGTGTCATATATATATATATGAACATGTGGGTTATTTTGTTAGTTAGTTCATAAATGAAAGAATGTTGTTGCATTTAAGTCAAGATGATTAGATGATGATTTGATGATGAAGTCTTGGATATCATGGATTAAATGAATGATGGGAGTATTTAAAGTTTATATATGATGGTATGATAAACATGCATTAGATGTTTGTACATAAGCATGCATTATGATTTAATGATCATAAGATGATTGAAAATGTTATGGTATGATAAAAATGTATAAAATTCAGAATATAAGCTTGCAAAAATGATGTTATATGATGTGTTTTGATAGTGTAAAACTTATGACATTGGGTTATTAGTTTTGCATATTGTACATATAGCTTAAAAAGTAGTAAAATGAGTGAAATTGCATAATTTATGCATCTTACATGAGACCTGCACTATCATGAGTATAACAACTATTTTAATCAGTAAATAACATGTTCTGTGTTAAAATATCAAGTAGTGATGATTTGGATGGTTACGGTAAAGTTCGGTACAAGACTATGCTCCTAAAACGGTAAAAATTGGATTTTAAAGTGATTTTTGCAAACCTGTTTTAAATCAGATTATAAACTGATATTTTTATAATAAATATAAGTATCTTAACTTATATTAAGTACCTTTGGTGTTTGGTTAGTCATACGTGACTTCCGACGCCCGAAAACGTTACTAAAAACGTTAAAATACGCATATTTCGACGTACACGAAAAATGGATTATTCACATGTGAACTTTATGTTTGACAAGGTGATATGTGAATGTGAGTATGAATAATGTGATATGCTAAGTGAATACATGATGATATAGATTAATACTATGTTTATGCGTTAGTGCGATGAAAACGGTAAACTAGGTCAAAAGTCACGTTATGTGTGTAAATTGTGTTGAGTATGAAGATAATGCCTAGGTTAATTTAATGAGTTATTTGGTGTTTAAGCATTTTAGAATGTTAAAATGCGTGAAATGATGTAATAAGAGAATTATGATATATGTCGAATATGTCCATACTTATGTAAATATATTACGAAGCGCCAATCGTAGATATATTGTATATAAGTGAAAGTACTAACGGGTATATCATTTAAAAGGTCACCAATAAAATCTTTCAAATCGCGAAAATCTTAATATATATATACGTATGAACATGTATGTATATATAAATATGCAAACATAACCAAAACAAAGACTTTTGAGAAAATTCTCAAAGTTATGTGAAAAATTCTAAATATTGGAGAAACTTAGTTGTTTGTAGAATAATTGGTTATTAAATCATTCATATTTAAATTAGGATATGTAGATTCAATTTGAAGGATTGCGCTAAAATAAACGCACCCAAAGGTGAGTGTCACGAAAACCCCTCTTTTACTGTTTTATATACTGTTTTGGGGGAAGAACACGTCTTTAAAAGGATAAATATATGTTTTCGTATAAAACATGCCTTTGATTAAATTATAAATATATTTTTGTGGAAAATATGATTTGGAAATATGAATGACATGTGAGTGTCAAGAGAACCCTTTTTTACTGTTTTATATACTGTTTTGGGGGAAGAACACGTCGTTAAAAGGGATAAATATACGTTTTTGTATAAAATATGCCTTTGAATTATCTAAAAGTATATTTTTGTGGAAAATATGATTTTTGAATGATATGATATGTTTTATGGAAAAACATGGATTTGAAAATGTGTGATTTAAATTGTTTCCGAGGATAACGGGATTTGATTGATATAAATATGTTTCGGGAAGAAAAGGGGAAATATTACGATGTTTTGGGTAAAACGATCGTGAGAAATTAATGATATTTTGAATTTCGGTTGGGTCAAATTTACCGGGTCACAAGAATGTAAGTAGCAAGTCTAGCTTACGCAACATGGGGGACATCGGAAATTTGTGCAACAACAGTTATTAAATTGTTATCTAGTAGGTTATATGTATTGATGCATTTGAGGAGGGCACACAGATGCATCCATGCCGTTTTTAATCATTAAGTATAGAACACGTGGAATTATTGATAGATTTATCGGGTTGGCAACCCCGTCATGACCAGTAGCTCCGTGTCCATATAGCGGCAAATTTTATTCTATAATTGTCTGGTATCCTCAATCATAGTATATAGCTTGTAACATCTTGCAAACTTACGAAACTGAAAGATTGACAAATATTTAATATTGAAACCATAGGTATAAAATTTCATCGAAGATTTTTCAAATAAACAATTCCGGATGAATCACTCTCGGATTTTTACGAAGGAAATAAAATTAACTTTCTTAAACACATATAGATGTTTTGTCACTAAAAATCTATAATAAGACTGGTTTTCCTTAAACAAATTGCTACGAATTTGAATATGTGAACTCACCCTCCATTCTGTTGACACTTGAGTTTTACGTGTTATTCAGGTACATGAGTTCGGCTTCGGGGATTTTGACTTGTGTTGTCATGTGGTTATGGGATGCGATCGTAATTAAATAATGTTTGGACACTTTTAAACTACTTTTGGGACTGTGTGTAATAAGACCCCTAAACAACAATGATGTGGTTGTGATGAACATGGAAACTTAAAACTTATGTTTTAAATTAAATCCAATGTCCAACATAAATATTGCATCGACCACTAAGACATTTATGGGTACCAACCTCCGTCACCGCCACGTTTGTATTTTCGCTGCGACGTTTTTGGGGTGTGACATATTACATGCTCTAATATTTTTCCAAAAACAAAAAAAGTTTTGTATATAGAGTTTGCAGGGTTTTCTCAAATTAAGTAGGTTTACTTTTTATAATTAACACACACACACACATATATATATATATATTATATGTAGGGTATGGTTCATGCGAAACCACCTTTATTGCGAGAACCGCGAGAACCAATGTGAACACAAAAAAATACCTAAAAAAAATCTAAAAAACACACAATTTTTTTTTAATATTTTTTTTTTTAAAAATCGCTATATTTCTTTACCCAAATTTTTTTTTGAGTAACAATTATCGATGCACGTGTGCATATATATCATTTTTGAACAAATTCCATAATATATTACCCGTAGTAGACAAATGCACTTTCCTTTACACTATCATCCGTAATACACTACTTTTTACATTACCAATATTAAAAATGCACATGTGCATCATTATGTAAAACCATGATATAACGTGTTTTGGTACAAAAAGTTTGAGATTTTAAATGATGAAGTAGGTCCATATACATATTTTTTGGTTAGTTATATATAATTGTTGATGGTTTGATTATATTTGTCACTTTATGATGTAATATGTTGTTTGGATGGTATAAAAGGTGTTGATGTACATGTAATAAAGTGAAATATTGGTAATGATATTGTATTATGGATGGTAGGAGGTAATGGTATTGTATTACGGATAGTAGGAGATAATGGTAGTGTATTATGGATGGTATGATAGATGAAAGGGAAAGTGTATTCAAAGTAGTGTACAAAAACACGTTATAACATGTTCATACATATAGATGTACATGTGCATTTCTAATATTGTTAATGTAAAAAGTAGTGTATTATGAATGGTAGTGCAAATGAAAGTGCAATTGTCTAATATTAGTAATGTATTACGGAATTTGTCAAAGAAATGATACATATGCACATGTGCATGGATAATTGTTACTCGAATTATTTTTAGTGATGATATATAACTCGATTTTTTTTTGTTATATCTAGTGGTTGATGGTTTGACTATATTTGTCACTTTATGATGTAATCTGTTGTTTGGATGGTATAAAAGGTGTTGATTTACATGTAATAAAGTGAAATATTGGTAATAGTATTGTATTATGGATGGTAGGAGGTAATAGTATTTTATTACGGATGGTAGGAGGTAATGGTAGTGTATTATGGATGGTATGATAGATGAAAGGAAAGTGTATTCAAATTAGTGTACCAAAGCACATTATAACATGTTCATACATATAGATGCACATGTGCATTTCTAATATTGTTAATGTAAAAAATAGTGTATTATGAATGGTAGTGTAAATAAAAGTGCAATTGTCTAATATTAGTAATGTATTACGGAATTTGTCAAAGAAATGATACATATGCACATGTGCATGGATAATTGTTACTCAAATTTTTTTTCTTTTGAGTTTTTTTAGTGATGAAATATAGAGATTTTTTTTAAAATATAAATTTTTTTTAGTGCGTTTTAGATTGTTAAGGTATTTTTGGTTGTGTTCACACTAGTTCTCGCGGTTCTCGCAATAAAGGGTGGTTCCTAACGGATCATTATCCAATGTGTGTATATATATATATAATGCATAACAAAAGGGCATTTTAAGATACTCAAAAGTTAAGTACTTTTTTTGCTTTAATGCATAAGGTAGAACTTAAAATGAGCGAAAATTAGTCTTTTAAACACTAATTACACTTTGATCCCCTCATTTTAATTACACTTTAATTTAATTCTCTTTATCTTTAATAAAATTATAGATAATTAGTTAGTAGTTATACTTAAACGGTCATAATTGTTTTTTACGTTGTTTTTTTTTAAATTCCACCATATAAACAAGTATTTTATTCTCTTTAATTTAAGCATAGTATTGCTGTAGTTTTTTGAATTTAAAACTTTGATATGTTACGTGATTAACAATATTTAAAAGCGAACAATAACTGAATCGTTAGCAAAAAAAAAAAGAAGACAAAACCGAAGTGAAATCAAACAAAACTGAATTAACTGAAAACCGATTAACCGAAACTCGAATTAACCAAAACCGGTTATCGGGTTTTTGTATCTCGTTTAACTAAAACTAACCAAACAGAACTATTTATATTTTCATATATTTCTAGCATTTATACCTTCAATTCATGTATTTCATATTTTATCCATCCATTTATTTACTTATACTTACATTTCATGTATTTATACTTCCATATCATGTACGTATACCTCAATTTCATGTATTTTCTAAGAAAAAGTTTTAGCACAAGTTTGTTTTTGGCTATTAGTCGCATAAACTGAACTGATTAACCGAAAATCGATTGGTTTTTAATATAGACTAACCGATGACTTCAGTTTTGAAGGATAATAACTGAACTAACCAAACAACGCACACTCTGGTAGTGTCTGCGTGTCTGCGTTTCCCAATGCATCGCGCGATCACCCTTCTAGTAAATGTGTGTGTCTATATGGGGTAGGGATCCTAAGAGAAAAATATGTTAATTGAAAACCGTGAGAACGATTCTGAACTACAAATTTTCTTTAAGCAAAAAAAAATTAATCTCACAATTTTAAGATGTTTTTTTTATATATACATATGTGTATATCATAAAACATATATGTACAATACTTATTTTTCAACTTTAAACATGTATGTACATATATGTACACTAGAAAAAACATGTTTAAAACCATAATTTTCCTTTATATACATATATGTATAACCATTTATACACTTGTACATATATGTACATTATCAAATATAGATGTACAATAGTATTTTTGAATATTAAACATATATATATATATATATATATATATGTATAGTTAAAGATTTACAATATTTATATATTTTGTTTTGATTCTTCCACTATACATACACTACACTCAAATAATGTATATATGATGAAAATCATGCTTTTATACATATAATTTTCTTAGAAAACAGTAAAGTATATATAAACTTAGTTGAATTTTTCAATTAGAAACTTACTACCTGTTTAAATATTAAATTAGTATTATATTAGATATGGGTATATTTTAACCCTTCTCAACTTTAGCTAGGTGCCACATTATTCACTTTTTGTGATTTCACTCTACCATAACCCAAAGAAATAGTTTAATTTTGTTAACTCCACTTAACCTTATTTCTTAGTGGTTTTTGTTTAATAAAAATAAAAAAAGTTAATTCAATCTCTTAACATCTTGTTAACATGTTAACAAGTAAGCTTACACCCCTTAATATAAAGAGGGAGTGGTGTGCAACGTCTAGTTAACATGTCATGTGACCTCTAACGGCCCAGTTGTTAGGGTACACCCCAAGGTATTAGGTTTTTTTTTTATTTTTTATTTTTTTTTTATCATTACCTTTTCTCTCTACTCTACTTACAATCACGAATATTTAAAATTATAGAGGGTGAACAATGACTTAACAAATTTACTGATAAACAATAAAATTTTCTATTTCCTCCACTCATAACCACTTTATACAATGTAAAGAACCCACTTACGTAAATATGAAGAAGCTAGTGAATCCTCTAAGTGTAAGGTTTTAAGTCTCATAATAGACTAAAGATTTTAATTAAGAAATAGTTCTAAAAATAAATAGATAGCTGATTTAAACTTAAAAAAAAGTATTTTAAATATTAAATATTTAAAGATTTTAGTTGAAATTTGTAGATGCAAGATAACTACAAAATAATTGTGTAAATTTATGTTGGGATTAAAGAAACACATAACATCTCTAAAATGAAATTCAGACACCCACGTCTACTAAATATTGAGAAATTAAACATTTTCAAACAATAATCCTATTGAGTCATCGTTTTATAAGATAGTGATAAAACATATACTCCATAAAAATTTCTTAACATTAGAAGTTGTACGTGTCTTTGTTCTTCAAATACATTTTTAATCACTTTCATATATTCCAGAACGTCTGATATTTGGATCGTAATCTAATTATATCTAAAAAAACAGATAATTGTCAATTAGAACCAATCATATAAAGAAATTAACTTATATTACTTTTCCCTTCAATTGTTTAGATTTTATAGTGTTGCTAGTACTTCGACAAAGAGCTTTCGGTGATTTTTTATAAATCATCGATGAAATTTGACGGCTCTTTGACGATATTTAGATTAAGTCATAACTCTTCCCTTGTCCGCAATTTGTAACCATAGAAATCTCTTTATTCAAAAAAAACCATATAATGTTCATTTACCTTCTATCTCGATATAAAAAAAAAAAAAAAAAAAAAAAAAAAAAAAAAAAAAAACCGTATTCCTTAAATGTGAACCATGCTAACAAGTTGATACAACCATATACGTGTTTTATGACAAACAATACAATATACGTGTTTTATGACAAGCATCTTTGCCAGCGTGAAGATTGAGATGATTAATTAGAAGGATAGGACATTAGTCTGGACGACATTAGCATGTTCATATGTCCACTGACCTCAAATCATAGAGGCTAACATGCACTTATCCTTCTTCCAAAATTTGATTAATAAACTTTGACCCCACATTCCTGTCAATATTTATTTCTGTCTCTATTATTGTTTTCATGGAGGGTCACATATTTAAAACCAAATAAAGTGTGAAGTTCAGTATGTGTCAAAATTATATTTATTCCTATTAATTTGAATAATAATACATAAAAATCCAAGAGTAATGATAAAATTAAAGATAAATCTAACTAAAGAGATTTGTTCTCTTTCTAATATTCGAAATCTGATTTTACATCAACAGTGCAAATTACATAAGGATAGCAGGTAGACGAGCAACAAACTGTGCCGCCATCCTCTTCTGAATAGAAAACCGTAATCTACTAAAAACAATGCCTCGCCCCTGAGGGGTCGAAAAGTTGTTGGGGACCACACGCTAAACTCTAGCCAAGAACCGAACCGCCTCCAGCGCCAATAAGCCGAACGTGTCAAACACCAGGGGACAAAGGCATGTTGATTATCCTCACAAGCTTTCGCGTACTTTTCCACCTTCTTTGACTCTGCTTTCAGTACCGCCTGCCCCGCTACAAACTCATTTTCTCGAAACCCGGCTAGGGGGATACATCTGTGAGATCGACACAAGTATGTTTCCCGCCCTCCCAACAAAAAACTAGCACGTCAGCCGGGCGTAGGGTGGACCTCCCTTCCGCCGGGTCTGTAAGAAAATTAACCGGTGCCTCTTTCTTTGCCGAGATCCCTGCTCGTCCGAGAATATCCATTAACACATCTCGAACAAATTCATAGTGATACTTAAACCCCGACAACTCTCTACAGTGTAACGCATGCTCCCCGTATTTATCCAGGCATGCTTTATGGCAGATTGGGCAAGTTTCATCATTCGGAAACATGGGGTTAATCAGACGGTACTTAAGGATTGACCGGTACTCCACCGCTGACATACGTTGACCCAGACCTTCAATACGAATAATAGGTAAGAAATCTTGAGCGTGAGGCCTCTGTAGGCATTCAATGACGGCTTCTGGCGGGGACAAATGGAAATCTTCTCCTAAACTTTGTGCGATTCGACAACAAAGGGCATTCGCCAAAGTTTTCTGTAGCTTTTTGAGGGCGGTGTCCTTGTTAGAGAAACCGCCGAGATCAAAGTCAGGTAGAGATTCATGCAAGTGTTCCAAGGCGCTGACATAATCCGGGTCAGTGTTATCAACCCCACTGTTACGTAAAATGTGGTCCTGCAACTCCCAAGATTGAGACCTGGAAGCCACAAAGGCATAGACAGCCACATCCCGGGCCGAGAGAAGGCCCAACCCACCAAGTTGCATTGGCAAGGTCGCGATCCGCCACTGTAGTTCACCAAAAAAAGCCCCCCACATACGACAATGTCTTCTATTGCCTCCCGAAGACCTTTATCAAAACACGAAACAACATTATCCACAAAGGGGGGCTAGCAAGTTCGCAAACCAAATAGCAACTTTGCAACCCCCATACAAGATCTAAGCAAGAGGAGTTCGCTTTAAGGATCCCGCAACAAGGGAAGGTGTTCCATAATGTCAACAGCTCACGTAGCCCTCTTAGCCGCTAGACCACTAATAAAAATGGAATCACGGCTGACTGCCCCAATTAGCAGTTTGACACCTCTCTCCGACCTCTCAATCTCACTGGGGAAAAGCCCTGCCCGGACCTTCACCCCGTTGCATGTCGGCCAAAATATCTCAGTTTTTCTAATATTAAGCCGTAGGCCCAAGGCTGGACCCTCCGAACCAATGATGTCAAGAGCTTTAGCAACCTAAATAGTGTCCCCGATAACCGTACTGTCATCCAAGTACCAAGCATGGAAGGGGATTGCAGTTTTCCTGCACCTGAAGCACTAAGGGGTGTAAGGCTAGGGCAAAAAGCAAAGGTACTAAGGGTTCCCCTTGCTGGACCCCCGTGAATGCCCCGATGCAGTCATTCCCCACGTATAGCCTAGCAGGCTGGGCATATAGAAATTGAACCCATGGGAATATGGAGGGGCAATGGCGATGGACCTCGCGAAGCAAAGTCGAACGGTCAACTAAGTTGAAAGCGTTGGAAAAATCAACCGTAAGCATGGCCAGTGACAAAGCTTGTGCAAATGCCAAATGACAGCTTGGGGGGATGCTCTTAACAGTTCGAACCGAAAGGGAGAAAACACGTTCAAGGAGAGCGACATCTTCCATCACTCCCTGCGGGGTCCTAAGCTCAAAAACCATCCTAGGATCTTGGGGTCTTGGGATCCCCACGACAAAATCCTCATCAGACCCGGATTTCCTAGAGAACGTGAAAACACCATCAGGATGATGACACCCCCTACTAAGTACGTGTGTCTTCATGGACCTCCCACACAACCAATATCCAAAAACCCGCAGGGTTTCCCCAACATTCGAAAACAAGTCTAAATCCTTGGAAAGCGCATCCTGAAGGGATTCTTTACGATCATCTTTAAAATGAAATTGCTGAAAATGCGCGATCAATCTGTTATACTAGAAGACCTAGGCTTGTCGTCTTTACACTCGTAGAAGTTGCTAAAGGGGCATAGCCACACTCCATTGGACGAGTTGGAACCAAAATTAAAAACCCTATATAGAATTTAGAACGCATCGATTAAGTTATTTTTAAGTATTTGAGGTACGTCTTTAATATTTTTTGTCTAAATCTCTAATAGTATTCTACATGTTCGGTCAGAGGTTGTATGATATACGTAATACGTGATAACGCCAAATTAATAAAAAAATCATGCAAAAGTATTTGAGGTAGGTCTTTGGTGACATGCGAGGCGCACAGGTTTTATTTACAGTGAAATTCACACTCACGTGGGTTTTAATATTTATAAAAATGGTTTATACCTTAAAATTAAAACACACAAAACAAAGGACAAGTGTATCCCGTCATATATGTAGCAAAGTATTTGTAAGAGCCAGATATCGATCCATGGAACACGAGCGTTATTACGTACTAAATATTTGTCATTAGATTACCAGATAAAAGGATAGGTGAATGGTTGTTTAACTAAATTATCTAAAATTATATTTAAAACATATTAGACTCCAAATATGAAAAATAAATATTATCTTGTTTCACAAACAACCTAAACATGTCATCTAAATATGTCACAAAAGCACTTGATCAATTTTCCAATTGCAAGACAGCTAGTTACCGGGTCTGGATTTCTAGCATTATGATTCTTCGAAAAGTTAACGCGATGGTCACACGTTAACCACCTAAAATCATTCATTAGCGAGCTATTGATATTTATTCATGCGAATCTTTAAAGATAGGTTATTTACCGGGTCTGGATTCCTAACCTCACTTATCAAAGAAATCAATACCGATTTTCACAATACAGCCACGAGGATAAGCAATTAAGTAGATCATATAACAAACTATTTCACCTTTACAAGTCTTAAACACAAATCTACCATGTCAGCAATTTCAGACCAAAACTACTAAACAAGGATCATAAACCGCGTTCAATAACATGTAATCAACACCATATAATTCGTTAGAACCCTTACGTGAAAGAAAGCATTCCTAATCAAAATAAGATATATCTTGTATAAAACCAATACCCTGGTCCGGTTTCATGGTGTAAACAAAGTCTACAAACAAGTGATTAGTCAATAAATAGTTACCATCCCACTAACCACAGATTCATTATCCAAGATAATCAAACATAATCAGGAACTCAACATCAATGAAACATTCATTATATAATCATGAAGATTCAACATAAAAAGTACTAAAGATTCATATAAACAAGATTACAACATAAAGATTATTCAAGAAACAAGTTCATTACTACTATTACATAACACTATATTAAACATAAACTAACATCAGCTCAATACTTGAATAATGATCAGAATACATGTATAAGAACAAGGAATCGAATCATAAACAAGCAAGGAATAGATGGATTGGATCGATTATGCTTCCATTCGGTCTTGAAGCTTCAAAGTGGTCTGATCAGGACTGCTTCGGAACCCAAAAATCGCCCAGAAACATGGAGAAAAACCAAGCATTTTGACCAGTAGCAAATGCTGCTATTTATAGGCAATTTTCAGTTTGGCACGGTCATGCCATTGGATCGCACGGCCGTGCACTGGCACGTTGTCGGGTGACGTCATTTCTCCGATTCAGGGTCAGACAACTGGACTAGTAGATAAGTTGTCTAGGTCACCAGATTGGCACGGTCATGCGACTGGTCGCACGGTAGTGCGAGGTCATCAGAATCGTGATCAGAAAGTATGGTCCAGGTGGTGCACGGGGGTGCGGTTGGATCGCATGGTCGTGCAATATCTGGAAATTCACATAAATTTGCCAATTTCATCAGAATTGCCCCATTTTCATCAGATTTGTCTTTTGCCATTTGTATAAGACCTGAAAATAGAAAAGTACCTGTTTTGGTACCTAAACATCACAGTTTTGAACGGAAGTAAATTGTGGGATAAAACATGTATCATTTAACATATATCAGTCTTTAATATTTTTTTGTCTAAATCTCTAATAGTATTCTACATGTTCGGTCAAAGGTTGTATGATATACGTAATACGTGATAACGCCAAATTAATAAAAAAAAATCATGCAAATATTAGAGACTTAAAAGTTGACCTAAGAGGATGATTATGTTCTAAATTTAAAAGTATAGGAGAAAGAAAATGGTTAAACAATGTGTTATATTAAATTGATTAATTAGGTTAATATAAGTTGGATCTTCAAATCTATTGTTTTCTTTCAATGTTGAAATAAATGTATAAAACATAAGTATATCTATGTCAATGGTGTTTAGTAGTACACATTTGGTCACAAGTTCGAAAATACCAAATCAGATTTAATACATGAATGTTCCACCACTACTTCATAAATAAGGTGCAATGTTTCGACAACCAATAAATTTTAGTGAATGATGCGTTACACAAGAGTTCCAGATATAATTATTGGCCACAATTTGTGTCATTTGCATAGGGTTAACTTTTTATTAGAAAATTTATATAATTTTTAATTCTACACGACCTAAACTCTACCGAATACCGCCCTATTTCTTTGATTGGAGTACTATACAAAGTGATAGCTAAGGTACTAGCGACCAGAATAAAAAAGGTAACCAGCCCAGTAGTTGCCCCGGTACAAACGGCTTTCGTGGAGGGAAGATCCATATTTGACGGCCCTGTTATTGCATGTGAGGTTATATCTTGGGCTAAGAAGAGCAAGCAGAAAATCTTTGTCTTTAAAGTGGATTTCGAGAAAGCATATGATTCAATAAATTGGAAATTCCTTTTGGCGAACTTAAAAGAGATGAAATTCCCGTATCTATGGAGGAAATGGATTGGAGCATGTCTAAAATCGAGTTGGGCTTCAGTATTAGTGAACGGATCCCCAACTTCAGAATTTAAACTACAAAGAGGATTAAGACAAGGTGATCCCCTATCACCTTTCTTATTTTTCCTAGCAATGGAAGCGTTGGATGTTATTATGACTAGGGCGGGTGAAAGAGGAGCATTTAAAGGAATAAAACTACCAAATGAAGGCCCGTGCATATCCCACCTATGTTACACGGACGATGTAATCTTCATGGGAGAGTGGTCCGAAACAAATATTTTAAATTTGAATAGAATCCTGAGATGCTTCTACTTATGCTCGGGACTAAAAGTAAACTTAAACAAATCCAAGCTATACGGAGTGGGTGTAGATGAGGAGATTGATAGTATGGCAGCCAAATTGAAATGTAGAAAAGGCGAATTACCGTTCCAGTTCCTTGGATTAACCATAGGAGCAAACATGAAACGAGTAAAATTCTGGAAACCAGTTGTGGATAAGTTTAACACCAAACTCTCGGCTTAGAAAGCTAAATGTCTATCTTTTGCCGGAAGATTGGTTCTTGTAAAATCAGTAATGGGAGCCCTGCCAAATTTCTATTTATCGATGTACCCAGCACCAAAGAAAATTTTACAAAAGCTAGAGGCAATTCGTAGAGACTTCGTATGGGGGAAGAAAGATGGAAAAAAACAAGATCAGATGGATAGCATGGAACAAAATTATAAGATCAAAAAAAGATGGAGGCTTCGGAATTGGGGATATGAGAATTGCTAACTTAGCTTTGCTGGCAAAATGGGGATGGAAATACAAGATGAATCCAGCAGCACTATGGACAAGGGTCATAAAGGCAATCCATGCTAATGTGAGGAGCCAAAAATATTTTCCTGTCAACAATAGAATATGTGGATTGTGGAAAGACATAGTGTCATCATTTAGAGAATTGGAAAGTAAAGGAATAAACTTGGAAGATCGATTAATGCCGAAACTGGGAGATGGAACAGAGGTTAAATTTTGGCTGGATAGATGGACATGAGAGAGACTGTTTAAAAACAATTTCCAGATCTGTTTAGGATCGCGAAAAACAAACAGGCTAGTGTCTCAGAGTTTGCCAAAAGATTACAAAATGAAGTGCAGTGGAACATTGAGTGGCTAAGACCTCCATGTACTGATGCAGAATGGTCCCAGTGGACAGGCATGTTAAAATAATTAAACAAAAGAAAATCTCTTACAGGTAAGGATCGATGGGGATGGATGATTAAAAATTGGGAAGAATTCTCAGTGGCGGCAGTCAAAGAGCAGATCAACAAGCAATCGGAAAGCGAACGGGAAGAGAGATGGATGCACTGGAACTCGTGGTTGCCTGCAAAAATTAATTATTTACATGGAGGGTGGGTATCAGAAGAATTCCGGCCAAAATAGAATTGAGGAGAAGAGGAATCGAGCTAGAAGATTACCTATGCCCTAGATGCGGAACATCGGAAGAATCAGTCGACCACCTCATCAGCGAATGCTTGGAGTCGGTATCAGTGTGGAGGAAAATCATCAACTGGTTGAAGATACCCTATGTGGCGAACATCAGCTCTTGTTAGAAGGTTTTATCATATGCAGACGGGTTAAAAGGATCTACAATGTGGAAGAAAATCGTGAAAATGGTTATACAAGCGACTATGTGGCACATATGGAAAGCGAGAAATGGAAAAGAGTTTAAAGGCATAATAAGATCAGGAGATAATGTAGTCGGGGAGATCAAGGCAGACATGTTTTATGGTTAAAAAGCAGATCGAGATTGAAAGACTTAGTATGGGAGAGATAGGAGGATTTCAATATAAGAGACATAGTAAAATAATAGCACAAGTATTGGGGGACTGGAACTAAGTTGTATTTGTTTTGTTTTAGTTTGTAATCTTTTGGGTTTTACAGCATATGTTGGCCCTATTCTATAATCATAGAATTTCACTGTTAAAAAAAACCTATATATTGAGATGGGAACCCTCAATCATTTAATGGTGAAGAGAAAATCATTAATGTCATTGTACCAAAAGTCTTTTGACTATTCTAAGGCCATTTTTTAAACGACAAGAAGATTTAACTTATTGTGAGAGAGATTTCATACCCTCTCAAACAGAGGGTCCTAACTCTACTCTAGCAAGACTATGTTGTCTTAACCGGGCCTACACTGGCGTTAGAGTTTGGTTAACGGTGTTCGTCGGGAAACCATACCACCCACTGCTACTGGCAGGGGTTGCGCCGCCACAAAAGAGAATATCTCTGGCGTAACATACAGCGAAATAAAACCCGGGGTGGCTCGAGCTCAAACTCTTGACCTAGAGTCTGAGAGAACTAGCATTCATTGTCTTTATCCACCAAATGTGGCACTAGTGGAGATTGAACTTGAGTCTCCAAAGATGACCCAAGTTTTTCCAACCACTAGACGATAGATACTATTCTAAGGCCATGTATAGTGGTCAAGCCCCATAACCCCATAGATGTGGCAGTGGTGTAAGAAAGTGGAGTTATATAACTTGAATGTATATTGGGGTTATACCCCTTCAATTATACATATATATGTGTGTAAGAGAAAAACAAATGGTGGAAGGGTATGGCGCCGCTAAAATTTTCGCAGGGGATGCAAGTTGATGGGTATAACGCCCCTCGGGCGGTGTTTACAGGCGTCATACAATGCTATGATGGGCCTTGGCGTTGTATCACCTTCCAGTACGGAAGGTCTAAGTTAACTATACGTTTTATCATAAGAAATCATGTCTTTTAAGAGTGGATTTTAATTTTTTTTATTATTTTATAGTTTGTTACATCTTTTACGTATGTTATAAGCAACCTTTTCATCATTATATTACAATAGAACACACTGAAATTTCCTATGATCCATTGTTCAAAAAAAAAGGTATGCCTCACCAATTGGAAGCACAAAACCACCAACAAACACCATGAGAAAATAGTAGTAAGTCAGAGCGGTTTGACCACCGCTTTGACTTTCGAATCCGACCTGTTTGGTCGATCTTAGGATCCAACCAAACACATATTTTTTACCATAGTTGTTAGGGAATAACCTTCTAAGGTTATACCTTATGGTCACTTCGTTTGGTTAGTTATATGATAAGTCGATCCTATATTCCTAAAAATGACCAAAATGCCCTTTTTGCGCATAAATTCATTTTAAGCATATGTAACTAAGTTTTTGTAACAACTCTCATCAAAAGTCCTAATTATTATATTATTTTATCCAATAGGAAACCCTAATTAAGACACCCAAGTGATTCTGCACAAACACTAAAATTCTTAGAACAATCGGAATCAGGATCAGGGCCCCTAAAACTCAGGGGGGATAAACCCTAGTTAACAATTATCTAAAAATACACGCTGTCAAAATTCGAAATTAAGAATCTGTCAAGTCAGCAAAGCTAGTCCCAACCGTGGCTACTCTATAACCTATTTTCAACCCTTACGGACCGTAACATTGTGAGTCCTACGGTCCGTAAGCACCCTTACGGACCGCAACATTGTGAGGCTTACGGTCCGTAAGCAAAGTGAAATTTCGACTATAAATAGCAGACATTGGCACTTGATTTCTGGAAATTAAACGACGAACAAACTCGCACTATACACTGAATTACGTTCTGTATACTACAAAAACACACACTGATCACGAAGTGCTGCCACAATTCAGGGTAATAACTCGATCGCTGCTACGATTCAATGTCCGATCGATTAAACTATCCAATGGATGTTTAAGTGCTGCCCACATTAGGGTTTATGCTTTGTCATTCGTCGTTAAATCGATGGATGTTTAAGTATCGCACTTTGTCATTCGTTGTGAAGGTTTTAATCTCGTGAGTTATCGTAAATGCTGTATTAAGTTACTAACCTAGTTTGTGTGCCTGATTATTTAAACTAGGTTATCAAGGCTAATCAGTAGAATAAGCTCTGTTAAATCTACAATGTGAGTCATTCTCTTTTTATCAAATCTATTTACAAAATCATGTTTATTTTCAAAGTTATAATTACGGGGATTAAGTCTTTGTAATCACCAAGTTACAGCCGGTATGTGGGGTTTTGTATACATTACTTGATAATCGTCACCATTGGGGCAGCCAATGGGGGATATGACCATAGTCACAGATCCGGTCGAGAGACAAATACCGTGGGTAGTTGGTTTGATATCAGAAACATTGTAATCGCTCTTAATACTGTAAATTATAACAAACAGGTCGTTTTATTAAACAGAATGATTCACTCAGTATTTCCCGCTGACAAAACCTTTTTCAAACATGTTTCAGGTGATCTGTTGTGATCCAGGAAAAGTGCCGTGAAGCACTATCAGCTTAAGGAAGTGGCTCAGTATAAAAATAAAGAAACATGTTTTGTAGAATAAAAGATTTCCTGGTGAAATCTCAAGATTGTAAATTATCGGGTTTTATCCCGAATTGTGAAATAAAATAATTGGGAAATATTTCAGTTTTAAAAAGATCCTGAAGAAACTTCCGCTGTTAATTAAAGTACCACGGGATTTCTGTCCCGCGGCTCCTGAAACGGGTCAAACCGGGTCGGGGGCCGTGACACTTTTTGACATATAAACTAATGTAATAACAATTTCAAACATGTTTTGGCATATAAGAGTTATCAAAGCTCATATTTAACCATCCAAACACGTATTTACGCAAATGACACGTTAACGTAGCGTAAACTACCTTAACGGTCATAACGGGTCAAAAGCACTTAGGATTCATTCCGAATCAGAATGTAGACTTTGTTAAACTATTTCATATGAGTTCTAACACTCATTTGGTTTACAAGACCTCATTCTATCCGATTCCTCGATTTATGTACCGTTACTTTAACATAGTTACCCAATGTTAAGACACATTAGGACACGTTTGAAGCTTTGTTATCTCACTTGATTCGAGGACTCTCTGCAATCCCAAGTGAGTGCATAGTTCCCCTCTTTTATGCTTTTAATTGTTTTGGGGTGATTAATATGTGCCAAAATACTTTTCAAGTTTTCAAAACAAAGACTATGGTTTATATAAAACACGACGATTTCAATAATGTGAACGAACTTGTTGGTGTGTTAATTCATAACACGAATGACATTCATTAGCTTTGGCCAAGCCGACCAGTAGTATGTTATGGTACCACAGGACTGACAATCCCGTTACTAGGCTATTCACTGGATTTGGTGGGTAGTTTGGGGAACGATAGAAACTGTTTCTGATTAAAAAATCATGTGTTGATTTGTTAGTCTTGTTAAAGAGACCTTTCAGGGTCTATTAATGATACCCCATGGGTGGTATAGACGAGTCACACAGGTTTGAATGTATTCATTAAAGAACGACCAAAAGTTTTCACAATTAAAACACGGACGATTTATTTATGACACGGACGATTGATTGATGACATGGACAATGGTTTATAACACGTACAATGGTTTATGACACGTACAGTGGACGATTTGTTTATAACAAGGACGATTGGTTTTTGAACAATATCACGCAATGATTTTCACTTAAAGATATAAACCATATGAAGTTTTCTTTCAAGACGATTTACTACTCGGTTTTACAAAACAAATGTTTTCGGTCAAGATTCATGGTTACAAGGTTTTGTTTTACTTTTATCGACTTGTAAAGTTGATAATAAAATATTGCAATATCAAACACTTTTTGATTTCAAGGTTCATACTCGTCGATTCTCGAAGTCGAACGAGGTATTGCAATATGAATTCAAAGCCATGAATTTGACATACAAAACCTATGTACTCGCCAACTTTCTTTGCTGACTGTTTTTCACATATGTTTCAGGATCTTTTGATTGATGATATGAATGCTTGCTTCACATAGGATGGACGTGTGCCTTAGTGACTTTAAAATTTGAAAGACAATTGTTTGTACTTTTTTGGTTTGTAACAAAACAATGAGTCTATTAAAAAAAATAAAACAAAACTTCAAATACCATTTGTTGTGAAACAATTCTTGTAATGTGACTCCCCGATGTTTCCGCCGTGGTTTGTGGTATTACGCGATCGGGGTGTTACATCGAGCCTAGTCGGACCTAGTCGTCTGACCAAAAATTGGTGATTCCGGCCATATTCCGGCAAAAAACTGTATATTCCGGCCAAAACCTTTAAATTACGGCAATTTTCCAACCAATCCATGTGAATTCCAACAATTAATCTTGTATACTTAAAAAATGAGTTGAGTAAGATTTAAACCTAGTTACTTAAAATATTTACCTATAAAAATGTCTATATATATACATAAAACTGAAAAATAACATATAAAAAATCCGATCCGATTAATCCCAAGTAGTCGCTAGTCCCCACCTCACCAGCCGACTAGCGACTACCGAGTTCTCCAACCTTGCTTAGAACCCCATTTAGGTGGTTGAGATTTTTGATATTTCGGGCATTGATTTTTGTGGGAATCAAACATCCTATTCGCGGTCGACTATGTTTCTAAGTGGGTAGAGGCTACCTTGCCTACGAATGATGCGAGGGTTGTGGTGAGATTTCTGAGAAAGTTGTTTGCTAGGTTCTGAACACCTAAAGCCTTGATATTTGATCGAGGCACCCGCTTTTGCAATTTACAAATGGAGAAAGTCTTGAAACGCTATGGGGTCACACATCGGCTTTCGACGGCTTATCATCCACAGACGAGTGGGCAGGTGGAAAATTTGAACAGGGGAACTAAGAGAAGCCTAGAGAAAACTGTCGAAAACAGTCGTATTGACTGGTCCGACAAGTTGGATGATGCTCTGTGGGCTTTTCGGACTTCTTATAGGACGCCTATCGGGACTACACACTTTAGGTTAATTTATGGGAAATCATGTCATCTACCGGTTCAGCTAGAGTATCGTGCATATTGGGCACTAAAGGCAGTCAATCTTGACTTGCCAACGACACGTAAAAACCGGTTTCTTCAGATTCACGAGCTCAAGGAGTTACGCGACGAGGAATATGAGAAGTTATGGGCGTATAAAGAGCGTACTAAGGCGTTGCACGACAAACACTTGAAGCAGGTGAAAGAGTTCAAGTCTGGGGAGAAACTGTTAGTATAAAATTCTCAGTTGAAGCAGTTCCCCGGAAAGCATAGGTCGCATTGGGCTGGTCCGTATGTGGTTACTCAGGTTTTTCCATATGGTACAGCAGAGGTAGAGAGAGAGGATGGTCTGCGATTTAAAGTTAACGGTCACCATTTAAAACATTTCATCGAGGGACCAACTAAAGAAAGAGAGGAGGAGGTGATTGACCTCCCGATTATTAGCACGTGAGAGTTTGGTTTGCACACCTGGATTTTATCCGAGTTGTAGAGTTTGTATGGTTTTTTTAGTATCTTATTTTATTTTTATCTCTTGTATACTATGAGTCTAAATTAGTTGGTTTGAGTAAGTTTTTTTCTTTGAGTCAGTTTTACGCTTGGGTTTGTTTGTGTTTATATGTGTAGGTTGGGTTGACCCGTCCGTACTCAATCCCCATTCAGGGTGGCAATTTTGAGCTTATATCATATTGTAGAGGGCAGCTCGGCATATCAGTTTGGACGACCACGAAGGAAATGCTATACAGTTGTGTACGGGTTCAGATTAAAGACGCGCGCAACAGGGACTGGTTTTTATCCTAACCAGCTAAGTCCTTTCCAATTTGTATTTTTTTGTATATTATTTTAGGTTTTTGTTTCTTATTTATTTTTAGTGGTTTTTCATCCTACATTGAGGGCAATGTAGAGTTTAAGTGTGGGGATGGGAAACTACATTTTTTAGGTAGAGTTGGTCGAAAAAAAATTAAAAATTAAAAAAACCAAAAAGAAGTTTGTTTTGTGCTTGTCCCGGTCCTTTTTCATATAGAAAACATATGTCTTTTCAATGCGTCGGTTAAAAACAGGTCGATTGTTGGGTTTACGAGTCTAGAGCACATGTTTCTTTAAGTTGCGGGATAGTAGGCTTGATTGAGTTGTTTTTTGAGAAAAGTGTTTGGGGTGCCTAGGATTGTGGATCAAGTTGGAGAGTTGATCGATTGTGCATTTGTTGGTATTGGTTGCCCTTATTTCCACATGATAGTGAGTTTTGAGCCTTGCTATATTATATAGATATTCACTATTTCGTTTCATGTGTGATTTACCGACTATGTTGCATGAATTTTAGATCTTGTGTGTTTTGATACATTTTGAGACCTTGAGCTAGGATTTTACACAGATATGATAGAGGCATTAGGATTACCCACTTTTGTTTAGCCTTTTTATTTGTTTTGTTTTGAACCGTTTCACCAATTTCCCTTAGAAACCACTTTGAGCCTGAACCGTTTCGTTTGTGAGCCATTTTTATTCTTGATAACTGGATTGTGTGATATGTGTTTTTATTGTGAAAAATCAGCATAAATGAAAAAAAAAATATTAGCTAACGTGAAGAAAAAAAGAAAAAACTGAAACAAAAAGAAAAAATGAAAAAAAAAGAAAAGAAAAAAATATATACATAATAAAAGTCGTGAGAGTCCCAGATCCGACGGGTTTAGACGAAAGTTTGGTTAGAAAAGAACTAATTTGGTAGAAATCTTGTAATAAGTCGAATGATTCATTCATACCGAAAGAGTATACATCATTTACAAGCTAGAGAAACAAAATATCTCCAGCATATCCCCTCTAGGATCTCCAATACATGGTTACATTCGCACGGACTAGGGGGTTACATTCGTGCGGACTAGTTCATCCGTGCGGATGTGTTTGTTCGTGCGAATGTAGTTACATCCGTACGAATGTGTTACATCCGTACGAACCACTCTCTTCCTCTCCAACGTCATGTGTTCGTATCTCAACTATACAATATTCAACACACGCTCCATCTAGCCTATTCGCACAGTGGCGGACATACATAGTATGCACTAACAAATTCTCCCTTAGCCATCACTGTCGAATATTGATCTTTGAAAATGAGAGTCGTGTTTGAATATTTGCAACTTCAATCAAGCATTTAGTATCTTCAGATAATTCCCCCTTGATTGATGATTCAGGCTTGCGTTCCCCTTGAAATGAATCTTCAGGTCTTTGTTTACACGGTTCCTAACCTCCTCTGATTTGCTATACCGCAATCTTCACGAAAAATCACCAACTTGAAATAACACAATGTAATTTCCCCGTTTCGACTTTAACCACATCCGCGTTCGGTTTTACCGTATTCCCCTGCTTTATCCTCTAATCTTCAAAAACCGAACCGGCAATTGATAGAAACTTCAAATAACTACACCGGTAAACTTCAAGTCTATGAATACCCAAGAAAATCTGAAATCCCATTTTCCGTAATCATCTTTAAGCAAACTCCTGAATGATTGATCAGTGTAAACAGTAATCTCCATATTCAGCAAATCTTCATCGGATAACAAATCATCTGGTAACACATTCAGATCTCAGAAACATTCTTCCACGACCAGATTCACATTCTTCCTCTTCAGTCACGATAACAAATGTACAGTCTTCTTCGTTAGTCCCGGCAACAACTTAATCAACAAACATCCTCATTCCCCGGCGGTTAGTCTAAAAAACAATTCCTTTGCTCAAAGATTAACCATTCTGACACTTTATACTATCACAAAGTTGTGATATCTTTTAAGTATCGACAATACTAATGCATCTTCTAACGCTAATCCTGCTAACCGGCTTGGCTCATTTTGCGCGGATGAAGCAGGTTCATTCATGCGAATGAGATGATTTTAGAACGAATATAGGCTAGTTCGTGCGAAGGTGAGTCTTTCCTAAGGATGAAAGCTCCTTTGTTCTAATGAAGCTACTTCCGTGCAAACGTAGTACGTTCGTGCAGACGTAGTTCCTTCATGCGAACAATTCTGATTCAGTTTTTTCGATCCGAATTCTTTATTTTTGCGAATTTCATGATGATTCTTTCACAGACATAGTTGAAATTCAAAACTATTCAATCTAATGGTCCCAGTTTTAAATTTTGTCCATGAATTGACCATTTATTTGATATTTTATGTCTGAATTCCCCTAAAAGTTCATAATTCATGAGCGTAGGTGATTCAATCAACTGTTACATCAATTGAATCGGTACCGTAGCTCTGATACCATCTGAGAGTCCAGGATCCGGCAGGTTTAGACGGAAGTTTGGGTAGAAAAGAACTAATTCGGTAGAAATCTTGTAATAAGTCGAATGATTATTCATACCGAAAGAGTATACATCATTTACAAGCTGGAGAAACAAAATTTCTCCAACATTTCCCCTCGGGGATCTCCAAAACTTATCAACTAACGAACGCACGACACTGTATATATATACATGGTTACATTCGCACGTACTAGTGGATTACATTCGTGCGGACTAGTTCATCCGTGTGGATGTGTTTGTTCGTGCGGATGTAGTTACATCCGTACTAACCTCTCTCGTCCTCTCCAACGTCATGTGTTCGTATCTCAACTATACAATATTCAACACACGCTCTATCTACCCTATCCGCACAGTGGCGAACATATATAATATACACTAACAAGTTGTGGGTCAAATTGACCAAAGTGTTTGTGCTCGTTTAGTGTTTAGCTGAGTTATCATTTATTTTTATTTTTGGCGAAATTCCCTAAAAACAACCAACCCTTTACCCATACCTACGTTTAAAGCCCTCTTGATCTGTGTTGAGTTTTAAGCAATTAGGTGGAAATTTGATTGACGTACAAGCTTATGATAATTTTGCTCCATTGTTCGGTTCTGAGAGATGAGTGATATTGTGAGGGGTGCTGACATTGCATGGTTAATTGCTTGAAGGTAAGTGAAACTTCATTAGGTAGGCCTTGTTTTTAAAATTGCATCATCTTGACTAGTCAACCTTTTGAACGATGTAAGTCTTGTGAAACCGCTATGCTTTTGATTTGTGGCTAGCTTCTGACCCTGTTTGATACTATTGTTTTTGTTAAGTGTTTTGTTAAAAAAATTATTTAGGATTTTGCTTAGGGACAAACAAAAAGTTAAGTGTGGGGATATTTGATGTGGTCTAAAATATACATATTTTTATATAAATTTCCTACACTTTTAAGTGGATTTAGGGTTGTTTTGTTATATATTTTATATAATTAATTGAAGTTTAAATTTACTAATTAATATTTATGTAAAGTCAAAATTAGATGAAATATACTAATGAGGTTCTTTTAAATTGGTAATTTGGAGATTTCAAATTGTGAAGTTACAAAGCATGTAAACAATTCGAATGGTGGGCTCCAAAAAAATGTCACGTAAGGAAAAATAATGTCACGTAAGGAATTAATTGGAGATGGGTATTTTTGAGGTTCAATGAAGTCAACAAAAATTCTTTAGCGGTGCATTAAAATGAAAGAGGTGGCTGCCTTTACTTATGAATATAATAAATTACATCGCCATCAAATTTGTTGTTTTGGGCCGATCATCAATATGAAGACAGCAAGCCCACATGTGAAATATGGTTTTTGAAGTCCACTGCAATCAGAGAACGGGTGGCATGCATAAAGGGGGGGGGGGGGGGGGGGGGGGGGGGGGGGTCGGCATATGAAAAAAAAACCCTACGGCAGACATCGCAAGAATACAAGAGTGAAGAATACTTGGAGGATTTGAAGGCGTTTGAAGAAACAAAGAGCTTGGGTTCGATTTTCATTGGCTTTATGCTTTTAGACCTTTGTTCTAACAATTTATATGTATTTCCAACCATGTTTGCTACATGTTTTTATATGTTTTATGCTTTAAACATTATGAGTAGCTAAACTTCTAAACTGCTTAGGTTGAGATGAACCAGATGTTTGTGATGTTACTTTGACTCAGTTTTGACTATTTTATGCGATTACATGATTTTTCCCTGAAATTGATCTTGATATTGCATGTTGAAGTTGTTTGATTGATTCTTGGTTGTTGAAATCAGTAGTTTAGGCATATAGAAATATCCGCTAGAGTTAGATTTCAGTTTGAATCAGTAATCTTGGGGTTTTCGGTTTGAATCTTGACTTTAGAAATAAATCAAGTTAATCCAGAAATAAAATCAACTAAATGAACCTTGTATCTTTGCCTAGTGATTCAAGAGGATGATTAGGTTTGCTAGGTTATTAGCTAGTTGTTGGTGGGTAGATTGGTGACCAATAGCTTGGATCCATTTATTTCTTCGCGTATAGGGTTTCCTTGGATTTCAATCTTCAAAGTTTCTTCTGCTTCACGAATTGAGGATTGTGACACCTTAGTTGTCATATATTTGATATTTGTGGGACTTGGTATCGATAGCTCGAGCCGGTCCATCTTAGCACTTCGCATATCGCCTACTTTCTTGCACGGTTTATCATCTCTAGCAGGAGGTTTATCGGTTGGATTAGGGTATTCAGTCATTGTCCGTAATCAGAGTAGTATTGCATGAGTCTAGGGATTCGAAACCTAGGTAGTCCTTTCTCATCATATTTGTTCCTAGCTCCCGTTTTCCGAGTTCGCTTGCTTGTTGCGTTCATTTTGCTGTCTTGAGTTGTTTGCGTGAAATTCTCGTTTACTGCTTTATAAATTAATTAGGTTATTAGAAATTGAAAAAAATCCAAATTAAAATTAGCTAGGTTTTTTATAGAGGTTAAGTATTGAAATTTCTCCTATAGTGCCCACGGGTCCATATCCGGTCTTGCTATCTTCACTACACTGCGATCTGTGCACTTGCCGATTGTGTGTGGTTTAGTAGCGATTCCATTTTAAAACTTGTTTCTAAATAAATATATATACTTTTCACACATCAGTCATCAATCCTACATGGCATAAAAATATACTAAGGCATGAAAACATAACGTTACTAGCGTGCATCAAATATAGGTCAAAGCAATTGTGTCCACAAAGTTGCGTATTTTGTCACCGAGGCGAACAAAAATGTGATTGAATAACTTAACATAGACCCTTCCTAAGGGCAGTGTGCTACTCCTATAGCGCTATACATGTTAAGGTTGGCTCATGACGTTAATAACAAATATTTGTACAAGCAAGGCTTCTAGCATGTATGTATCCAAAGCATATCATTTAAGCATGTATACACGGATTGATAAATGTAAATACTGTGATTGATATCGTGTTTGTGATTTTGATAATAATGTATATATATTGCACCCAAAAGTTTGAAAATGGTAAATGAGATCATGTAAACTCACGGTTTGCGTAGAAAGTTCCTCGAAAGTAAGTTGTTGCGATTTAGAGTTTGGAAACACCGAGTTATCCTAGAAGGATAAACGGGCCGTATAAGTTCAACGGATTTAGATTTAGGAATGTGTATGCAAAATGCATAACTTAGTACAAAAATTACATAAAAGTTATCTTGTTAGATTATTCAATTTGGACACCATGATTATATGTTTTTCATAGGTACAAGTTCACCCATTGCAAGTTCAAATATGAGGAATTATAATCTAAGATAATATAACCATAATACACAACATTCAACCATGAGTTTGGTTGGTGTTACGATTCGGTTTTGGATATATATATTTATATATATATATATGGTGAGGTTCATGTAAAAAAAGACCTTTTTCGTGAGAAGTGTGAGAAGACATAGAAATTGACATGTAAGCATCATGTTTTGGACTTAGACATGATGTTTTGGCAAGAAAAACACCAAACATAACAATTTAAAACACAATGCAATGTATTATGGGCATGAAATTTAAAACACAACAAAAACACATTGCTTAACACTTAAAACACACCACTTAACGTGTAACAACTCTCACCAAAATTATTATTTATTATTATATTTAGTGCAATAGGAAACCCTAATTAAAACACCCAAGTGATTCAGCACAAACCTGAAATTTTCAAGACAATCAGAATCAGGATCAGGGCCCCTAAAACTCAGGGGGGGTAAACCCTAGTTACGATTATCCAAATAAAACGCTGTCAAAATCGAATTTTACAAATCTGTCAACTCAGCAAGCCTACAAATACACGTAGCTACCCTATGGTAAATAGGGACCCCTCGCGCCACGAGACGCCCAGAAAGGTACCCCTCGCGTCACGCGAGGGGGGTCAAAATTCATGTATAAATAGTAGAGTCTGGGACTTGATTTTGGGCACTGAAACGACGAAGAAATTCGTTATATACACTGAAATATCGTAGAAACAATTCTAAAACACACACGATCACAAATCGTTGCCGCAAAACAGGGTAATAACTCAATCGCTGCTACGATTCAATGTCCGATCGATTAAACTATCCAATGGATGTTTAAGTGATGCCCGCATTAGGGTTATGCTTTGTCATTCGTCGTTAATTGGATGGATGTTTAAGTATCGCACTTTGTCATTCGTTGTGAGGGTTGATCTCGTGAGTTATCGTAAATGCTGTATTAGTTACTAACCTAGTTTTGTGTGCATTGTTATTTAAAATAGGTTAACAAGACTAATCAGTAGACTAGATTCTGTCCGTGTTAAATCTGCAATGTGAGTCATTCTCTTTTTACCAAATTACTTTCAAAATCATGTTTATTTTCAAAGTTATAATTACAGGGATTAAGTCTTTGTAATCACCAAATTACAGCCAGTATGTGGGGTTTTGTATACATTACTTGATAATCTTTGCCATTGGACAAACGGGTAGCCAATGGTGATATGACCATAGTCACAGATCCGGTCGAGTGACAAATACTGTGGGTAGTTGGTTGATATAGAAACAATGTAATCACCCTTAATACTGTAAATTATAACAAACAGGTCGTTTTAGTAAATAGAATGATTCACCAGTATTTTCCCGCTGACAAAACCTTTTTCAAACATGTTTCAGGTGATCTGTTGTGATTCAGGAAAAGTGCCGTGGAGCACTGCAAGCTTAAGAAAGTGGCTCATAATAAAATAAAGAAGCATGTTTTGTAAAATAAAGATTTCTTCGTGAAATCATATGTTTGTAAATTACCGGGGTTTTATCCCGAGATTGCGAAATAAAATAATCGGAAAAATTTTAGCTTTAAAAAGATCCTGATGATAAACTTCCGCTGTTAAACTCAATTAAATAAATACCACGGGATTTTCTGTCCCGCGGCTCCTGAAACGGGTCAAACCGGGTCGGGGGCCGTGCCAGAAAAAGGTGGTATCAGAGCCACTGAGTTAAGCTAATTAAGTATTTAGAAATACTTAATTTTTCCTGATTACTATTATGTGATTATGTGTTTTATTAACTGACTATTTTTTAGTTACAGTATGGGTAAACAAAAGCTTTCAAACATCTATCTTAAATTAGATAGATCATCAAATGAAAAGGGAAGTTCATCCCAAACTCCTGAAGAAGGAATATTTGTTCGAAAAGCCCAATATGAGGAACCACTTTCTCCTGATAAAAGAAGTTTGATTATTAGAAAAAGTCAGGAGAAATTAAAGAAATCCCGAGAAAAGAAAGTTAAAAAGGAAACCCAGGAATTAATCAGTAAATCACCATGGGAAGACAAGTTAGATGAAAAATGGGCGGATCTTTATATGCTAGCCACTGTAGCAGTAAATGCTAATCTTTAGAATACCATGATTTCGTATTAGCAACTTACAAGCCAGAAATATCATCTAGTAAATAAATAAAATTACAATAAAACTTAGTATGTTAAATTGTCAATTTTCCTTTGTATTAAATTAGTCACAGAATATGCAATAATATTTGAGGTTTATCTGTAAAATTTGTTATAAAATTTTAATTTATTATTTTTACATATATGCTAAACAGCATGAATGAGTTATCTGGAGCCCTAGAGAATCTCAACCTCTACCCTGTAAACATAGAAGTTTCTAAAGAGTTTACTGGGTATTTTGCTGATGTGGAACAACCTATAGAATTCAATGCTCCACCTCTGGAAAAGCCAAAACCTAAGAAAAGAAAGAGATTCGTATGGGGGAGGCGTGTACATAGGAGAAAGCCAGCTAAGAGACTTCCTAAAATAAGCAATCCCTTAGAAAAAGGAAAAGAAATTGAAACCGGGGAAAGTTCTAGACAGCAGGAATTGGAGACTGAAGTCGGGGAAGATTCTAGGAAGATGGGAATACAGTTTGAGGAATATTCTAAGCAAATAGAAATGGAGGTTGGAAAAGGTTATAGACAAACCAAAATGGAAATTGGAGAAAGCTCTAAACAAACCCAGGAAATGACATTTCAGGAGGAACTAGATTTTATATTGACAAGCTGTGATACTATTAAGCCTGTCAATGAAAATGTTTTTACTCATCCTATTGAAACCCAAATTCCAGTGAACTTGGAACCAGCAATCCCAGAACCAATAATCCACACCCAACCTTTAGGTATGGACGAATGGTGGACTAATGATTGGCAATTCCAAAACCTTATCAACAGTCCCTATACGTTTTTCCCTCAATTCGATCCAGAACCTTTACCAAATCCACCAATGAGTAACGAAAATATGGCTGAACTCCGCCATTTTGGTGAAGAGCTGATGGATGCTGGGAATAGGATCCGAGAGATAGGAGGACAAATCTCATGGAAATATGATGAGAGGGAACATCGTTATTAAAAATGAAAGTTGACGAGGGAGAAATGGGTTATGAGTCTGTGTTTGTATAATAACAGTAGTAAAATCAGTATGTGTAAAATAAACAATAAAACGGTTGTATATAGAAGTATAATATAATCTATAAAATAAATAAAAATTTAGAGAATTTACAATTTTGGTTGTATATTTGTTTACGTGATTATGTGTGATTACTTGTTATATTGGATTGTTTCTTATTCTATACTAATTATTTATCTATAAATTAATTATCAGATGGCAAACATTGGTAATGAACCAGTAAATGAAGTAAATCAATCTGAGCAAAATCAGGAAGAGCAATTGTTAAATAGGCAAGATATAGAGGATATTGTTGCACAAGGAATAGCCAATGCTATTCCAGCAATCGTTGCTGCTGTCCAGAAACCTGTTAAACCTCAATCAATCATTCCTAGTAAACATACACAAGGCGACAATTTTAGTAATAGTATAAACGGAGGAGGCAATCATATTAATAATAACAATAATGATCTGCAAGCCCCTATTTTCAAGAAAATGAAAGCTGCAACACCTGGTTGCACTTACAAAGAATTTCTTGCCTGTAAACCAGCTGAGTTTGCAGGTAACGAAGGGGCTATTGCAGCACTGCGTTGGTTAGAGAAAACTGAGGAAGTAATCACTATAAGTAAATGTGCTGAGGAAGATCAAGTTATGTATGCGTCGAATCTTTTTAAAGAAGGAGCACTAGAATGGTGGAACACCGTATTACAAGCTAAAAGAAGGATCGAGGCATATGCCATGAAATGGGAAGAATTTAAGAATCTTGTAGAAAGAAAATTATGTCCCGAGTATGAAAAAGATCAAACGGCAAATAAATTTTTAAATCATCGAATGCTGGGTGTAGATTGTCGCGGTTATACTTCGACATTCTTCGAATATGCTAGAGTGGTACCAACACTGGCTTCGCCAGAACCGGTACTCATTTCTCGCTATATTTGGGGATTGATTAGCGAAATCCGTAACATCGTTAAACCTACGAGACCTCGTACTATTGACGATGCGGTGGAATTAGCTAACACCCTAACTGATGAACTGGTACGTACAAGAGATGAAAACAGGAAAAGGGAACTGGCTCAGAAAATTACCCAAGGATTTCGTACGGGTAATAATAGCAACTTCAAGAAAAGAGGAACATGGCAATCCTCAAATCCACCTTTATGCAGAAATTGCAAAAAGAAACATTATGGAAGATGTAATGTGACCTGCAACTTTTGCAAAGCCATAGGACATCATGAAGAAGACTGCAGAAGGAAAACAAGGATCTGCTATAACTGTGGAGAAAATGGGCATTTCAAAACAGAATGTCCTAAATTGATCAAACCAGCAGACAACAAACCTAAGCCGGCCGACGGAGCTACCAAGAAGAATGTTAGAGCATTTCAGCTGACCACTCAGGAAGCAGAACTCATTCCAGATGTGATAGCTGGTACGTTCTTAGTTCACAACCTTTACGCAAAAGTATTATTTGACTCTGGTGCAAACCAAAGTTTTATAAATACTTCATTCTGCCAAGCTCTTAACTTACCTTTAACCCAACTTAGGCAGATTTTTACAGTTGAAACGGCAGATGGGAATTCAGTTAAAATAGATCAGGTTTTGAAAAAGGAAAATATAGAACTTTCAGGTCATAAATTCTCTGCAAACCTATTGCCTATGAAATTAGCTGAATTCGATGTTGTGTTAGGAATGGATTGGTTAGTAACCAACCATGCTCGAATCCTTTGTGACCAGAACTCTATAGAAATTCAGGCACCTACTGGAGAAGTAATCATGATTACAGGAGATAAACCACGTAAACCCATGAAATTCATATCAGTAATGAAAGTTGCTAGTTATGAACGAAAACAAGGAATAGTATATATGATTTCAGTAATCATTAGTACTAAGGGTAAAGAACTGAAGGAGATTCCTGTAGTCTCAAAATATTCAGATATATTCCCATAAGAGTTACCAGGATTACCACCAGATAGGGAAGTAGAATTTAGGATTCATCTAATTCCTGGAACTACACCGATAGCCAAGGCACCTTATCGGTTAGCTCCAACCGAAATGTTAGAACTGAAAAAGCAATTAGATGAATTACTAAGTAAAGGTTTCATACAACCTAGTTCATCCCCGTGGGGAGCACCAGTGTTGTTTGTGAAAAAGAAGGATGGTTCAATGAGAATGTGTATTGATTATAGAGAATTGAATAAGATTACAATTAAGAATCGATACCCATTACCTAGGATTGATGATCTTTTCGATCAACTTCAAGGAGCTAGATATTTTTCTAAGATCGATTTGCGCTCTGGATATCATCAATTGAAAGTACAAGAAGAAGACATACCTAAAACTGCTTTCAGGACTAGGTATGGTCATTACGAGTTTACAGTCATGCCCTTTGGGTGAACAAATGCACCTGCTGCATTTATGGATATGATGAATAGAATCTGTAAACCGTATTTGGATAAATTTGTAATTGTTTTTATAGACGATATACTTATTTATTCCAAAAGTCAGACAGAACATTGTGAGCACTTACATGCACTCTTAACTTTGTTAAGAAAAGAAAAGTTTTATGCCAAATTCACGAAGTGTGAATTTTGTCTACAAGAGGTGCAATTCCTAGGACACATGGTGAATCATGAAGGTATTCATGTAAATCCTGCTAAGATAGAGGCAATTACCAATTGGAGGGTTCCGCAAACCGCAATGGAAATTAGAAGTTTTATAGGTTTAGCTGGATATTATAGACGATTCATTAAGGATTTTTCCAAGATAGCTGTACCATTAACTAAGCTAACCTGTAAAGCCATTAAGTTTGAATGGGGACCTAAACAAGAAGAAGCCTTTAGAATCTTGAAGCAGAAATTAACAAATGCTCCAATCCTAGCATTACCAGAAGGGACTGAAGATTTTGAAGTATATTGTGATGCTTCAAAACTAGGATTTGGATGTGTGCTAATGCAACGCAAGAAGGTAATTGCGTATGCTTCAAGATAGTTGGAAAAGCACGAGGAGAATTATACAACTCATGACTTAGAGTTAGGCTCCATAATTTTTGCCCTTAAGATTTGGAGACATTATCTTTACGGAAGTAAATTTACTGTCTATACAGACCACAAAAGTTTAAGATATATTTTTGGGCAAAAAGATTTAAACATGAGGCAAAGGAGATGGATGGAAATCCTAAGTGATTACGACTGTGATATTCAATATCACGAAGGAAAAGCAAATATAGTTGCAAATGCTTTAAGTCGTAAGTACCATGAGAAACAACGACGGGTTCGTGCTCTCAGATTAAATCTACAATTAGATTTAATGGAACAACTGAAGCATTTTCAAGAAACAGCAATAGAGGATGCTGCTGAAGGAATGAAGGGACGAATAAAAGAATTAGAGCAAGGAAGTGATGAAATTTGGAGATTCCACAAAAGAAGAATTTGGGTACCTAAGCAGGGAGAATTAAGAAATAAGATTTTAGAAGAAGCTCATAAATCAAGATATACCATGCACCCTGGAAACAATAAGATGTACCAAGATTTAAGAAATAATTTCTGGTGGATAGGAATAAAAAAGGACATAGCTAGATATGTTTCTAAGTGTCTTACTTGTTCACAAGTTAAGGCAGAACATCAGAAACCTTCAGGTCTACTACAACAATTAGAAATGCCTGTATGGAAATGAGAACTCATAACAATGGATTTTGTTACTAAGTTGCCCAAAACCAGAAAAGGTAATGATGCGATTTGGGTAATTGTAGATCGATTAACCAAATCAGCTCATTTTCTACCCATGAAGGAAACCTTTAGTATGGAAAGGTTAGCCAAATTGTACGTAGACGAAGTAGTAGCCTTACATGGAGTTCCACTCTCCATTGTATCAGATAGAGATAGTCGGTTCACTTCTCATTTTTGGACAAGTTTCCAGAAAGCAATGGGAACTCGACTAAACTTAAGCACTGCATATCATCCCCAAACAGACGGGCAAAGTGAAAGGACGATCCAAACTCTGGAAGATATGCTCAGAGCATGTGTGATAGATTTTGGTGGAAATTGGGATGACCATTTACTTTTAATTGAATTCTCCTATAACAATAGTTATCATTCAAGCATTGAAACTGCCCCATTTGAAGCACTGTATGGAAGAAAGTGCAGAACTCCAGTTTGTTGGGCAGAAATAGGAGAAAGTCAATTATCAGGTCCAGAGATTGTGCAAGAGACTACTGATAAGATCACACAAATCAAGGAAAGACTAAAGACGGCTCGAGATCGTCAAAAGAGTTATGCAGACGATAGAAGGAAGCCGTTGGAGTTCCAAGTTGGAGATAAAGTACTATTGAAAGTTTCTCCTTGGAAAGAAGTAGTCCGATTCGGTAAGAAAGGAAAGCTAAGTCCAAGATACATAGGACCATTTTCGGTGATCCAACGTATAGGACCAGTTGCTTATCGTTTACAACTACCAGAGGAATTAGCTGGAGTACATGACGTATTTCATATATCCAACCTCAAGAAATGCCTATCAGACGAATCTTTGGTAGTACCTCTTCAAGATATAAGAGTGAATGAGAAATTGAAATTTGTTGAAAAACCTCTTCAAATCGAGGATCGAAAGATCAAAATTCTCAAACACAAGCGACTAGTTCTAGTCAAAGTCAAGTGGGATTCAAAGAGAGGAGCTGAATACACTTGGGAGCTGGAGTCAGAAATGAAGCGAAAATATCCTCACTTATTCCAGTGAATCTCGAGGACGAGATTTTTATTAAGGTGGGGAGGATGTAACAACTCTCACCAAAATTATTATTTATTATTATATTTAGTGCAATAGGAAACCCTAATTAAAACACCCAAGTGATTCTGCACAAACCATGAAATTTTCAAAACAATCAGAATCAGGATCAGGGCCCCTAAAACTCAGGGGGGGTAAACCCTAGTTACGATTATCCAAATAAAACGCTGTCAAAATCGAATTTTACAAATCTGTCAACTCAGCAAGCCTACAAATACACGTAGCTACCCTATGGTAAATAGGGACCCCTCGCGCCACGAGACGCCCAGAAAGGTACCCCTCGCGTCACGCGAGGGGGGTCAAAATTCATGTATAAATAGTAGAGTCTGGGACTTGATTTTGGGCACTGAAACGACGAAGAAATTCGTTATATACACTGAAATATCGTAGAAACAATTCTAAAACACACACGATCACAAATCGTTGCCGCAAAACAGGGTAATAACTCAATCGCTGCTACGATTCAATGTCCGATCGATTAAACTATCCAATGGATGTTTAAGTGCTGCCCACATTAGGGTTATGCTTTGTCATTCGTCGTTAATTTGATGGATGTTTAAGTATCGCACTTTGTCATTCGTTGTGAGGGTTGATCTCGTGAGTTATCGTAAATGCTGTATTAGTTACTAACCTAGTTTTGTGTGCATTGTTATTTAAAATAGGTTAACAAGACTAATCAGTAGACTAGATTCTGTCCGTGTTAAATCTGCAATGTGAGTCATTCTCTTTTTACCAAATTACTTTCAAAATCATGTTTATTTGCAAAGTTATAATTACAGGGATTAAGTCTTTGTAATTGTCACACCCTGGCTTTGCGGAAGCGTGGTTAATTTGGTGTGACTTCTTAATACCACAGCTTAACCATAACAAAGCTATATGAAATAAAATCATGCAAGATCATCCATTCGATTAAGTTTTAAAACCAGAGTAACATAACATTGTCTTAGGGACTTACAACCTCATAACATAAAACATTGTCTTGAAAGACATAAACATCAACATGAAATAAACGCAGTTTAAGATTTATGACTCGTCCAGGAAAAAGTCACATTTCCTAAACCCGGATGACCTCGGAACTCATATGCAGCGGGAAAACATAACATACTGCGCCAGATCTTTAATTTCCTGAAATACATGTAAGTTGAAAAATCAACAATAATGTTGAGCGAGTTCATGTGTAAGTGAGTAAGTAAACCTTTGTGAGTATAAAAATAGTCTTGGTATGTAGCAAATAAGGGAATTGAGATCACCAATGGTTTGCAAGGCCACTGATATATGTGAAGTGCAAATGTGAAGTGCAAGGCCACTGATATATGTGAAGTGCAAAAAGTCACATTAGTATGTGGACAAAGTCACCCCGAGGTCCGTTTCTAGTTTGGCCTGGGGCTGGGCTCGCTACACCCAGATAGATCTACCGCTCCTGTCCCTCGGTCCTGCCATGAGGACTAATGGCCTCATGTTGCTCCTACCCACTCACATGATCTAAATAGTAAACCTCCTTACGCTAACCATACCATGTATAAAGTACTTGTAATCAAAGTAACATGTATTTCACCCCCGCAGTTAAGAAAACTGAAAATAGTTAGAGAAAAGGGGGACATAAACTCACAGTGGTGCGTCTCTACCAAGTATGCCTCCAAATCAAACAGCTGTGTGACGACCTACACGTACTAATTCTATTAGACGGACGGTCGTGCCTTAGCTTTATGGTTTAAGTTTTTGGGAAATAGTTAGGCAACTATTTCGTGTTTACATTCTGTATATACTTGGTAGTTATTCTCCTTCCCAAGGATGGGGGATTTATTACATGTGTGTTCGTAACATTCGAATTACACTATTAAGTCTCACTTAATATATTTTATTTCCTAACTCCAAAATATAAATATTCTTCCCAAAAATATTATACATTAATACATGTGATTTTCCCAAAATAATACTTAGTAATATTATTTTTACTCTAAAAATAATATTTGCGTAGTTCACAAAATAATCATAAACACTTATACAAGTGATGTTGTGAAAAATATATACTAAATATATTTATGTATCACGTTTTATTTTGTATAAATCCCACCTCCGATGTTTTGTAAATATAGTCGTGGCGAAACTTATATTTTGAAAACAAGTCCAAATGTATTTCTAACACTTATAGTGAAAATATTTCTAAGTGTTAGGTTTTTGGAAAAATTTCGCCAGAGTTTCCTCTGTAACTGGAGGTGGCCACGCTTTCAAGCGTATCATTTTCTTTTACAAATCAACCAACAATTTTCTCATTCAACCAAAACAATGTTCAAATCACAAACTAGTCAAAATATGTATATAAATCGCATAAATTTCATGAACTTGTGATTTATCCAAACTGTGAAGTAAATCTCATTACTTTTAGTGGATCTTTATATAAAACAATCCGATTTTGTAAAAACCTCGTTTTTATGGAAGTTTCGTCTTTACAACTTCTCGTCATCTTTTTCAAAAATAGTTATTTTGTCGAAACTTGTGTTACACAAGTGTTTACACACTTGTGTGTTCTAAAAACCATTCTTGTTAGTGTAAGATCCGTCTTTTAAAGTATGTTTTCTCTTGACACGTGGTCCTTTGAAAATACCGCTTGTAGATACGTAGATCTACTAGTTTTAAACACTATTGTACAAACTAAAACACTTTTACACAAGTTCATGATCCGTGTGTGGTAGAATTTCATCTTCTAACCCTTGTTATACTTAAACAAGCTTTATGTCATAATCCAAGATCATGACTACACCGGGTTAAATGATGATCCGAGCTACCACAACATAGATCGGGTCCAAATAACTACACAAATCAAATACTACAAGTTTTACACAACATGTGAGTTTTTAACCACCATTTTTAGTGTTTTAAGTAGACTTTTATGTATCATCTTGCATGTTAACGAGTTTTAACCGTTACAAATCATATTACCCACTTTAAAATAGTTCAAGAAGGTGATTTAAGCAACATACCACTAGCTCGAGCTAGGGAAGAATCTATGCGAAAAATGCGTGGATAAAAGCAAGAGAGTGAGGTCCTTCAAGCTCCGAGTGCACCAAGACTCCTTATACGCGATCCTTGACACTTGTGTGATGTTGGAATGTGATGAAGGAAGCTCGAAAAATTGATGGATATATAGGGGAGTTCGGCCGAGAGTTGTAGAGCAAGAGAGAGAGTAGTTCTTGTGATGTTTATGGAATGTGAATATTCAAGTGCCATCTCTAATTACTTATAGACAAATGTAAGATTAATAACCAATGGATCATATGTCTTTAGGATATTAAACATCAAGATTAAAATATTATTATGAAGGACCAAGTATGTCCCCTAGATGGGGACGGTTTCTAGGGGGGGGTAGTTAAGTGCTTAACCCGGTTAGTTGTGTGTCACGCGTTACAATGGGTGTTAGGGTATTCAGGGACCCTAACTAGCTCAGAAAAAGATAAATAATGAAAATAACAATATTTTCAGGTTCCGGGTATAGTCCGGTTGTTCGGTTGGATAGTAATCCGTTAAAGTGCTTAACAAAACTTTAAAGTGTCGTTAATACCCCTTTTAGTGACACAACTCATTCCTGACACTTTGGAAAGTGTCTAGTAATATTTTTCTCATGTTTTGACACTTTATTAGTTAGCTAAAAGCTGAATTATTATGTAAAGTGCTGAATTTTGTACTTAGAGTACGTTTTAGGCACATCCAGTCATTGTAACTTATTCCTAGAGACGCAGTTCTACAACCCTTGTATCCCTACACTCACCACTAGTGTAGCAAAATATTTCTGGCTCATACCGGCCTTAGAGGCAGTGTCTGCCTGATGCTGGCTTTATCAGCATGTTCTATAGGTTATCCGTTATAGTGCTACTGTGCTTTTTGTGCATCATGTTTGTCACTAAGGTTCAGCATGTAAATAATGTAGTGACAGCAAGTAAAGTATGATGCAAGTAAGTACATGTATCAGTAATCAAGTAGCAGTTTATTCACAAGTTCAAGCAAGCACAGTAATTAAGCAGTAATTAATTATTAATTAAGTTGTACGGATACCTGGTTTAGTGAGGGTTGTCACAGTAATCACCAAATTACAGCCAGTATGTGGGGTTTTGTATACATTACTTGATAATCTTTGCCATTGGACAAACGGGTAGCCAATGGTGATATGACCATAGTCACAGATCCGGTCGAGTGACAAATATTGTGGGTAGTTGGTTGATATAGAAACAATGTAATCACCCTTAATACTGTAAATTATAACAAACAGGTCGTTTTAGTAAATAGAATGATTCACCAGTATTTTCCCGCTGACAAAATCTTTTTCAAACATGTTTCAGGTGATCTGTTGTGATTCAGGAAAAGTGCCGTGGAGCACTGCAAGCTTAAGAAAGTGGCTCATAATAAAATAAAGAAGCATGTTTTGTAAAATAAAGATTTCTCCGTGAAATCATATGTTTGTAAATTACCGGGGTTTTATCCCGAGATTGCGAAATAAAATAATCGGGAAAATTTTAGCTTTAAAAAGATCCTGATGATAAACTTCCGCTGTTAAACTCAATTAAATAAATACCACGGGATTTTCTGTCACACGGCTCCTGAAACGGGTCAAACCGGGTCGGGGACCGTGACATAACGTTCTTGGCATGGTGTTTTAACTTTTAAGCCTAGAACTCATTGCATTGTGTTTTAAATTGTTATGTATGATATTTTTCTTGGCTAAGCCTAGAACTCATTGCATTGTGTTTTAAATTGTTATGTATGATATTTTTCTTGGCAAAACAACCCAAAACATTATGACCAAGCCCAAAATATAATGCTTACATGTCAATTCTTATGCCTTCTCACACTCCTCACGGAAAGTGTCCTTTTTATAAAAGCAAAAAAGTCATTTTATTGTGAAAAGTCATTTTATTGTGAAAACTTGAAAACTAACTAAAAAAGCCTAAAAACATACCAATTTTTTTTCCAATTTTTTATAAATTGTTGCTACTTTTTATACATATATAAAAAAATCAAAAAAAAAAAATTGTAGTGCACATGTGCAATAATGCACATGATGCACTTGTGCAGTACAAGTTTTTTTTCTTTTTTTGAAACAAAGTTTTTTTATATATATAAAAAGTAGCGAAAATTTATAAAAAAAATTGGCATGTTTTTTAGTCTTTTTTAGCTAGTTTTCACTTTAATTAGTGGTTTTTTATTAAACCCACCCCTATATATATATATATAGTCACACTACACAAAATCATCAACTTCGTTGATGATTTCGGTTGGTCATGAGTATGAGTAAAATAAAATCTCTAATCCACCAAGTAACCAAGTGAGCTCAAACTAGACTAGTGCATTCCAATCATGGCAAATGTCTGGAGGCTTGGTGTAGTTTGGATACTTTGTTACTAGAAAGTTCATTTAGTGGCTTAGTTATGGATTCAACTAACTAAGTGAGGAGGTGAAACCATAGTTGGGAAGCCAAGGCTCCCATTGTTTACACCTTACCAAAACACAAGCCTTACAACATTGAAGGTTGTGGGCTTGGATGGTTTCAACACTTTATAGGTTGTTAGGAACCTTTAGTGCAGAAAATTTTGGAGGTTATGAACCTCATGTTTGCTAGAATAAACCTTAACTCAAGTCCCTCAACATGAAGATTAGTTGGGAACTTGGTTTGGTGTATAATATCCCAAGAAAATAAAGTAGAAAAGAATAAGTATGAAAGTTTAACAAAACTTAGAAAAATAATCCTAACTTTGGACCTCAAAATGATGATATACCAACTTTGTTTACCTTGGTAAACACGTGGTAACACTCCTAGAGGTTTTCCAAGTAGGTGGAAAGCAAGAAACAAGAAGAAAAAGTTGAAGAAACAAGCTCAAACTCACTTTTTAGACTTGGAATTTTCTGCCCAAAGTGGAAGATTTCTTGATGATTTGAGAGAGTTTGGGAGTGATTAAAGAGTGCGGGAAGTGTTTAGGGGGTGGTGGAGGCTCGTATTTATAAGTGTGGATAAGGGTTTGGGAGTTAATAAAGGTGAGTTAAATGTCATTTTAGTCCCTGTAGTTTGGGTTATTTTGCCAGTTTAGTCCAAAGGTTTCATTTTTTGCCTGTAGGTCCAAAAAGGTTCGACGTTGCCATTTTAGTCTACTGGTTAACTTCATCCATTTTTTCTGTTAACAAGAAGGGCAATTCGGTTATTTTATAAGGTCGAATTGCCTTTCTAGTTAACAGAATTACATATGAAATGACCGAATTGCCCTTCTCGTTAACTAGAAAAAATGGATGAAGTTAAACTAGTGGACTAAAATGGCGACGGTGAAACATTTTTGGACGCACAGGCGAAAAATGAAACATTTGGACTAAACTGACAAAATGACCCAAACCACAGGGACTAAAATGGCATTTAACTCTAATGAACGTGGTTGGGAGTTAATGAAGGTGGTCGGGAAGGTGGATTTTCATTTTTAGTCCTTGCACTTTTATTATTGGTTATTTTATGCTATAAATGTGTACAAAACACCAAAGGATCGTTTGATGTCTTTTCGTGCCGCCATTTGAGCACCATTAAACTCCGTTCTCTTTTCATCTAACGTTGTAAGCTTTGTAAATGATTTTACAAGCACAACATATTTCATGTAAATTCCATCCGTTAGATAATAACCGGATTTGTAGTCCGCATAGTTTACAAACAAAAAAAAAGCATTCGGTCCAACATGTTTACATATTCGTTGAATATGGATGATTGATTAAGTGTATTTATATAAGGGCATAAACTTGTGTAGGTTTACGTTTGTCTTGCTTTACTTGTTTTGATTGGGTTAATATAGAATAGTGGGCTTGGATGGTAGTTAAGAGGTCGATTGGGTTAGGGCTTGGCCCATTGTATTAGGGCATCCTATGTACTTATAAATAGGATGTTCCTTAGCTTGTTTTGGTTGTTGATTCTAGCTGAAACTTTGTGATATTTGCGCAAGTACCAGACGATCCTTCATTGAGATCGTATGCTTGTTTGAATCAATACAATCATTCTCTTTCAATCTTCTACACTTATTCTTGTTATTCCGCAACTAGTTTAGGTGTCGTGATATCCGATTGTGAAGTATTCTGGAGGGTAAATTACACTTTTCGTCCTTTATGTTTGTATCAGATTGCAATGGATAGCTTTTGACTTCAATAATTACAGTCACAATCCTTTATTTGGAAAACTCAGTACATCTTTCGTCCTTTAGCACTAACCTGGTTACTTTTCATGGTTAAATCTAGTCATGTGCATTGCACATGAGGATATAGTTGTCTTTTTACCAATTTATTAAAAAAATAATAAATAAAACTTGATACATCTTCTTCTTCTCTCTCATTCCCTCTCTCTCTTAATTGTCTGCAACAAAAAAAAACAGGGGTGGGGTAATGACGGTGGCTGGTGATGGTGGCAGGAGGTGACGGCGGCTAGAGGTGGTGGCAGGAGGTGATGCGGCGGCTCTCTCTCTCTCTCTCTCTATATATATATATATATATATATATATATATATATATATCTAAGCCCTATGTCCCTCTCTTCCTCACCATCACACAGACCTCTGATAGCCACTCCCTTGATCTGAATCGCCCCTACCAACCATCCACTTTTGTTTCGAATCTGAATCACTCACCCTCACACCGCATCACCGACTCCATTTGTTTTTTTTTCCTATCTGCATCTTCGTTTGAATCTGAATCGCCTACCCCTAAAACAGCATCACTGAATGGCCAAATAAAAAACCGAAATCAACATGGGGAGAGATCTGGTGGTGGTTTTGTGGTTTCAGGAGGTTTACGAGTGTGTGTTTGTTTGGGATCTGTGTTTGCGAGTGTGTGTTTGTTTGGATCTGGGTTTGTAAGTTTATTTGATCTAGGGTTTCTGAAGATGGTGATGTTGATGGGGATGACGGTGGTGACAGATTCTATTTTTGGTGGAGAGATAGTGTGGTGGTCGTGAAGTTGGTGGTGGTGGTTACCGAAGGTTGGATTGTGGAAAACAACAGTAGTAGTGAGAAAAGTAGTGGTTTTTGGCGGTTGTGGTGGTGTTTAGTTAAAAGAGAGAGAGAGTTGTGGTGATGGTGGTTGTTGGTGGGTGGTTTCAGATCTGGTAATGGTGGTTCTTGGTGGGTGTTTGATGGTTTGTTTGTTTGTTTAGAGAGATAAAGAGTTCAAAGTGTGTGAGGGAGAAAGAGTAAAAGAGAAAAGATGTGTTTATATTTGATCTTATTCGCTTTTATTTATACTATCAATAATTAAGTAAAAAGACTAAATTGCCCTTAAGTGAATAGACTTAACTGAAAATTTTAACCTTGTTAGTGCTAAAGGACGAAAGATGTACCGAGTTTTCCAAATAAAGGATTGTGACTGTAATTATTGAAGTTAAAGACTATCCATTGCAATCTGATACAAACATAAAGGACGAAAAGTGTAATTTACCCTATTCTGGACTTACAATTTAAATCGTCATTTGAACCAGCCATACCAAAGAATGCATGCCAAATTCAATGATCTTGTGATGCAACCGCTTCAAGCATCATAGCCGGGTTTTTATGATATCCACTAGTGTGTTGGTCGCGCCACGCAGTTGGACAATTTTCCCACTCCCATTTCATACAATCTAAACTACAGATCATCCCAGGGAAAAGATGTCGATCTTCATGAGCCTCCAAATATTGTTGTATGTCACCAAACGTAGGTTTTCTCAGATATTTTTTTAAGTATAGATCAATGATATACTCACAAAAATAATGAACACTTTCCCTCGCCACTCGTTCCGACATTTTATATAATCATCCACCCGTGCCATAAGCCAATTGTCTAATCGTGACCGTGACTTTTTGCAACGTGCTAAATCCCATACTGCCACGCGCATCGGGTTTTTGTTGGAAAAATTCACATTTATTTTGTAAATTGTTTGCTATTCTTAAAAATAAACCTCGATTCATACGAAAACAACGCCTAAAACTCCTATTATCATATGTTGGGTTTGGTGAAAAATAATCACTTACCAATAAGTAATGTGCGGTGAGTCGATTGCGTACTATATATTTCCTCCTTTTAGGTTGTGATGGCCCTTCGTCTTCAAATGTAGTTTGAACAACTTTCAGAACGATGAAGATGATGAACTTGAGCCTTCCATTTTTTTAGAGAATGATAAACTTGAGGGCGAAAAAATATGTTTGTATGTAGAAATAGGTTGGATTTGTTGTACGTGTATAGATAAATAAGGTTGGATTGGTTTAATATATAAGATTTTTAGAAGGAAAAAAATTGATAGCCGTTGAATGGCTACTTTTTGAGCCAATCCATCACTACCACGTCACCACCTTACGCCCCTCCACTCCGAGCAAAATTCTCACGCCTCCAAAGCCACGCCATAGGAAGGGGCGGTGTTATAACACCCCAACCGTTGGTCGAAATGTTAGGGCGTCACGTATGGTAGATTGCTCAAAGTCACATGTCACTAATTAAAGTTTCAAATATAATATTAATTCAAATTCATGTTCGACAACCAAATCAAACAAAACAACCAAACAACTTGTCCAAAACAAAACCTATAATTTACTTAAAAGTTAACTAAGCCAAACCGTTACTAACGGTTTTCGAAAATAAAAAACCGAAACGAAGCGTTGAAATTCGAAACCGAACCAAACCGAACTGTCACTGACGATTTGATTCTGGTTTAGTTTCACGGTTTTCTACTCTACTGGGAAATTCATATTCACTTCCATTATCATTCTCATCTGCTATGCAAATACATGACTAGGACCAAAGGCTAATGATTTCTCTCAGAACAAAAGTCACTTTAACTAAAAAGGCGTGTTAAACAAAATCAAAGAATCAAACAAATTACAACAGCAAGTGAAAACAGAATACAAAAATAAATAGTGGTTCAAATTCTAATTCTAAGGTTAAGGGGTATAGGGGGCATGGAATGGGTCATGGATTGTCACCTAGGATGGTGGATGATGTGCTACACCACCCCCTTAGGGAACCACCATGGTTAGCATGGATTAAACCATTTCAACCATGCACCACCTTTCCTTAATTAGTTAAATATAATTTACATAAAATAAATTTAAAAAAATGGGGATGGAGGTTTGGGTTATGACCATACCATATAGGGTGGTGGATTTAATTGAGATAACATGACGCTGACGTGAAGGGTTATAACCACACCCTATAACCTAATAGAATATATATTCCAACATCATTTATATGTTGATTCAAGTGATTTAAATAAACAGCTGGAATTTGATTTTAAGATTTCCAACTTAGTGTTAGAATGTTAAAAGAAAGGCCCAATCCTTAAGAGATTAGCCCATATGCAGCTACAGGCACTTAGTCCATTTAATTTCATCTAACAATATAAGTATTTTCAAAATTTTAACTATAAACATAATTTACGGTCGGATCCAATTTTATACGGTCGGTTTTTGGTATAAACCACAAACCAAACCGTTCACTACGATTTGAATTTTTTTAAACCAACCGACCGAAAGTTAAACAGTAAAACCGATCATGAAACCAAACCGATGACAGGTGATGAGGATACGTCCTTGGTCGGACCGAATGACCAGCAAGTGTAGAACCGAGCCTCATCACATAAAGGTCGGACCGCACCCTACGCCATAGGCAGAACGAATAAACACATTGATACGTCGTAACTAACTGGGCCCCACAGCTTTAACTGCCCTGACAGTGACTGGTCCGACCCTAACTAACTCGCCACGTCAGCATACCCAAAGACTATAAATACCCCACCAAGACTCAAAGCAAGGGGTAATCGCTACTTTCTCTCTCTAAACTCTCCTATCTCTCTCCCTGACTTATCCTCTCCTCACAAATACTTATTCTCACGCCCGAGCTTGGTCACAGAGAGGCCCCCCTCCCTGTGACGAGGCTAACGGTGTGCTTGTTTCCTTGTGATCTTGCAGGTTATTGCTAGGTCATCCGAAGCTATACTCTGACCAGGTCGGACTAACTGGTTCTGAGTCTTCAGTGGCGCCATCCCCTCGAATTCACTCAATTCACTTTGCAAATTCTGTTTGTTCCACGTCATGGAATCCACAACAGCTGCTCCCACAAACACTTTCCCGTCTTACAACGACATCTGGGAAGGAAACGCTGCATCCACAACTGCTTCATCAGCAGTTGCCGCCGCAGCGGCTTCAATAGGATCAGCGTCGGCACCTCCAGCTGCAAGTTCTGTGATCGCGAGCTCTGTCACCACGCTCTCGGTTACCGCTCCAGTCGCTACACCATTGCCTACTTTCGACAATGCTTTCCTCCTACGGAATGCTAATTTACTGCGGCAGCTACAACAGCAGCAGCAGCGGGAAGAAATGTTGCAGAGCCTCCGCACTAATTTGTTCAGCAGTGTTTATCCAGGGGCTAATCCCGTCTCTGTTGGAGCTTTCACCTCTGGATCTATGGTAAGTCCTATGATCTCCACTCCCATAACATGTGTTGCACAATTTTTCTCGTTTACGAACGCTCCAATGAATAACAGTCTCAACGACCTGTTTCGCCAGGGATCTATGGGTCTAAAACCTCAGGATCAGGAGCTAATCATGCCGTATCATCCCATGTCTATGACTTCTCAGTCAAAGTTCATGTTGCGGATTGTTAATGCCCCACTCCCGGCCAAGTTAAAGATGCCCCCCACATTGAAATTCTATGATGGTACGTCTGACCCGGACGATCACATGTTCGCATTCGCCGGAGCAGCTAAGGTCGAACAATGGCCCATGCCGGCTTGGTGTCACATGTTCGCTCAAACTCTCACCGGATCGGCAAGAGTATGGTTCGATGGGTTTCCAGAAGGGTCGATTGATCACTTTGAGGAATTCCGGCGTATATTTTTGCAAAACTTCTGCCAGCAGCGACGCTGCAAGAAATACATTACCGAGGTTCACCATATAAAGCGCCGCGACGGAGAATCCGTAGAAGATTTAATCGATCGCTTCAATCGAGAGAGCATGCAGATAAGTGGAGCGCTCGACCAGCTCCGAGTTTCTGGATTTAGTTACGGAGTTCGGAACAATCAGCTTATAGAAAAGCTCCACGAGTATCTCCCAAAAACCATGGAGATACTTATGGAACGAGCTCGAGCCTTTGTTCGGGGAAAGAGTGCCTGCGGTCAACCAAACGAAACAGCGACAAGGAATGCCAAGGCTCGAACCACATCGTGGACACGGAACGCGTCACCACCAAAGGATAGAAGCAACAACTGGAACATGAGTCGTGGTCCGTATCAGAAGTCAGATCGAAGCAGTTTCCGAACTGGAAACGTGCGTTTTAACACCTTCTCCGAGCTAACAAAATCGCCAAGTGAAATCCTTAGTACGGAAACCACCCGGTTTCCTACACCGTCGAAGCAACGACCTACCTCGGATAAGCACAACAAGAAGTATTGTGAATATCACCGAGACAAGGGGCATACAACTGATGAATGTTGGGCTTTGAAACAAGAGATCGAAAAAGCTGTACGATCCAGAAAACTCTCGCATCTCGTGAAAGAAGTAAAAGATGGGAAGAAATCCGCAGCAGCGATTGATAATCCAAACACCGAGGCCGGAATCAATATGATTCGGTCTACCGAGCCAAGAGGTGTAAAGCGATCAAGCCAACATATGGCAGCTTGGATGCACCAACCAACGTACTTTCCTCCGATTGATCTGGAAGATGCTCGAGATGGACCAATCACGATATCGGCCGTAGTCGCAGGACACTTGGTCCGGCGAATCTACGTAGACGGAGGAAGCGCCTTTGAGATCATGTACTTACAGTGTTTCCAGCAGCTAAACCCCCAAACTAAGAAGATATTGATTGAAGTATCCACCCCTCTAGTAAGTTTTTCGGGGGAGGTGGTTCGTCCGATAGGGCAGATTACCCTCCCGACCACATTCAAGGATGGTGACAAAAGTAGAACTGTTCAGCTAACCTTTTTGGTTGTTGGTACTCACTAGTCGCATAACATAATACTCGGGCGACCCGGGTTGCGAGCTCTTGGAGCAATTAGTTCGACGATACATGGTGCCATAAAATTCCCCACCGAAGTTGGGGTCGCCACTATCCATTCAGAATCAAATTTGTTCGTAGCTGAGGTAAGACACACGGCAGAAACGAGCTCCAAAAAGTCCAAAGTGCCTACAGAACTCTGGGCGATTAATCCGGATTTCCCCGAACAACAAGTGGCTATCGGTGCTCAGCTCCCAAAACGAACGAAGAAGCTCCTATGGGAGTTATTAAGTAACTCGATTGATGTTTTCGCATGGAAGCACTCCGATATGCAAGGGGTCCCCAGGTCTATGGCACAACACCACCTGAACGTAAAAGAATCAATCAAGCCAATAGCACAAAGAAAAAGGCATATAGCGCCGGATCGAGCCAAGGCAATTGCAAAAGACGTAAAGAGCCTCCTAGATGCCGGAATTATTCGAGAAGTCTGGTACCAAACCTGGGTGTCGAATCCAGTTATGGTGCGAAAAAAGGACAACTCATGGAGAATGTGTATCGACTTCACCGATCTAAATGATGCGTGCCCAAAAGATTGTTTCCCATTACCGGAGATCGACGAGAAGATTGACTCCGTTGCCACGTTCAGGCTGAAGTGCTTTCTAGATGCCTACAAGGGATACCACCAGATACAAATGGCAGTCGAAGACGAGGACAAGACAGCCTTTGTCACCAACGAAGGAGTTTACTGCTTTACTAAGATGCCTTTCGGGTTGAAAAACACCGGTGCTACGTATCAGCGTTTAATGAGCAAAGCCTTCAAAGACCAGATCGAACGAAAGGTAGAAGTGTACGTTGATGATATCGTAATCAAAAGTCATGATGAAACCGCCATGCTGAAAGACATACTCGAGACATTTACCCGACTCCGAAGCATCAACATGAAGTTAAACCCCAAAAAGTGTACGTTCGGGGTAGAAGAAGGAAAGTTCCTGGGAGTCATGGTCGGGTCAAAAGGTTTGCGGGCCAACCCAGACAAAATTGATGTTGTTCTCACTATGAAGCCTCCAACGTCGGTTAAAGAGATCCAGTCCTTAAATAGGCGATTGGCCGCACTCCATCGGTTCTTGTCAAAAGCGGCAGATAGATCTCTCCCATTCATGGACGTGCTCAGAAAAACCTTCAGGTCGGAGTTTAAATGGACTGAAGAAGCCGCACTAGCCTTTGAAGAGCTTAAAGCTTATCTCGGTACCCTGCCAACCCTCAATGTACCAGAAAAAGACGAGGTGCTAACGGTCTATCTAGCTGCATCGTTTGGTGCTATCAGCGCAGTGCTAGTCGCTCACCGAACCGGAGCACAAATCCCCATCTACTATGTGAGCCAAACATTGAAAGATTATGAAACGAGATATTCAAACTTGGAAAAATTAGCTCTGGCACTAGTTCATGCTTCAAGAAGACTTCGTCGATACTTTCAAGCCCACCCGATTGAGGTACGAACGGATCAAATAATCCAGCATGTTCTCTGACGACCCGAAGTTTCAGGTCGCATGGCAAAATGGGCGATCGAGCTGGGCGCATTCAATATCACCTTCAGAACCAAAGGCCCGTTAAAAGGACAAGTGATAGCTGATTTTCTAGTAGAAATGCCGGAGGAGAAAGAAATGGAAGAAACCGAGAAAGCTCCAGACAAACCCTGGTCTCTGTATACAGACGGAGCTTCGAGATCCGAAGGGTCGGGAGCAGGTTTGATTCTCACCAATCCGGATGGCACGGATATGACGTATGCGCTCCGATTGGAATTCAAGAGCTCTAATAACGAAGCTGAATATGAGGCCCTGCTAGCCGGCTTACGTCTGGCAGTAAAAGTCGGAGCAAGAAATGTCGTGGCCCATGTAGATTCGTTGCTCGTAGCAAATCAGGTGAACGGAGAATACGAAGCAAGGGAAGCCAACATGATTGAATACCTCGAGCAGGTAAACAGATTATGGCATCATTCGATTCATGTAAAGTTGAACATGTTCCCCGCAGCAAGAACAAAAAGGCCGACGTATTAAGCAAGTTGGTGTCCGTATCATTCAGTCATCTGGCCAAAGAGGTAAGGGTGGAGGTGTTAGCCGCACCTTCAATTACCACTCCTCACGTTATGCAAGTAGAAGCTCCGTCACAAACGTGGATGACTCCCATAATCAACTACCTGGTGCATGACGTTTTGCCAGTTGATAAAGCAGAAGCGAGAAAAATCCAGATCAACTCTCTTCAATATCAGATGCAGGAAGGAGGTCTGTACCAAAAGACTTTCCTTGGGCCCCTGTTAAAATGCCTCGATCCGGAACAGGCCAGTTACATCATAAGAGAAATACATTATGGCATTTGCGGGATTCACGCCGGGCCAAAAATGCTCGTAACAAAGGTAAAAAAACGCAGGATATTATTGGCCCGGGATGCACGAGAGTGCAGTCAAAGAACTCCAACAATGTGACGAATGCCAAAAGCACGCACCAGTAAGCCTCCGAGCAAAGAATGAGATGATCCTGGTGACCGCCGCATGGCCCTTCCAAAAGTGGGGCGTCGACATAGTCGGTCCTTTTCCACGATCGAGCGGAAGCGCCCAATACTTGCTAGTCGCGGTGGATTATTTCACCAAATGGGTGGAAGCCCGACCATTCACAATCATCTCTGGTTACAATGTAACGAGATTCTTTTGGGAACAAATCGTGTGCCGATTCGGTCTTCCACTCTACATTGTAAGCGACAATGCAAAGCAATTCGCGAAAAAACCCATTCAAACGCTGGTGTGAAAATTTGAAGATTAACCAAGTCTTTTCTTCGGTTGCCCACCCTCAGGGGAACGGTCAGGTCGAACAGATAAACCTATGAATCGTTGATGGGATAAAGAGAAGACTTGGTTATGAAGGCAAAGGCTGGGTGGATGAGTTACCGAACGTCCTGTGGGCTCACCGAACGTTACACAAGACTAGTAACGGAGAAACACCTTTCAATCTTACATATGGAACTGAGGCTGTGATCCCCGCAGAGATCAGACTCCCAAATCAAAGGTGCAAAAATTGGGAAGAAAACGAGCGGGAGCTCCGATCCAACCTTGATCTGCTGGAAGAGCGCCGGAACGTTGCGGCCATAAAAGAGGCACGATACAAAAAGAAGATCGAAAAGTATTACAACGCCTGTGCCAAGCTTTACAAATTCAAGGTCGGAAACTTTATGCTCCGGAGCAACGATGCAAGCCGCGTCGAAGCCCCGGGGAAGCTAACCCCAAAATGGGAAGGACCGTACCGAGTCAAAAAGGCTAGTGAAAAAGGCTCATACGTGTTAGAAAAAATCGATGGAACCCCCGTACCTAGGACATGGAACGGGGTGCATTTAATGAACTGTTTTATGTGAACAGCCTGCTACGGCCAAGAAAGATCGTTATTTCCTATTTTTTATTTTCAAATTTCCATGTATGAATCGGGAGGGTAATGCCCCGAACGAATTTCCATTTTCCTTGTAACCGGTAGGGTTTTCCCCGCTATGATTAAATAAATCAATAAATAAAGCAATCCGTATTTTTACAAGTATAAAGCATAGCATATGTACAAGTTCGAAAAATATCAAAAAACGTGCACGAACGGGCCTCGACCCATGCCTCGCGCTGATCGAGAAGGCTTAAATAGTTCCAATAATGACAAAACCTATTAAGCAAAAGGACCGTATCTAAAACGGTCCGACTATAAAAAAAAATTCTTGCTAAGATCCGGTCACCTAAGATGACCGAACAAAAACCTGGTCGAACAGTAAAAATTTGGACGCAAATTAAAAACTAAGTAGCCAGGCACAAATAATTTCGCCAAAAAATATTACTTCATATGAAGCTACGGTAATATATTCACTAAAACCGTAAGCAGGAAGATAAGTTGTTCGGTTACATGCCGCAACAAAAACAAAATAATATACGATTACAAAGGTGAAACATCAAGTTCAAGATTCGTAATCTTCTTTCACGATGGGGAGTTCGCTTTTTTGCTTGATAACAGACAAGGGTTTATCCACCAAGTCCGCAACCTTCCCAAGAATGGAGATGTGGAAATCATCAAAGGCTTTTATCACGGCGTTAAGTGCGTCCCGGGCTCCCTTGTCATACCCCGGAACTTCTTCGGCAGAACGGACCGAATCATGGGTAGCTTTGAAGCCCTGTTTAATTCCTTCATTCACTCCAACCACATTAACACTATTCACCAAATCAGCGACCACCTTCTCCAGCTCCGGGCTTTGGTGAACCAACTTAACCACCCAGGCAATCCCATCTGTGAGAAACCATTGCTTGGTAAGCATGAGCTCCGACACCTGGGCATATAACTCAACCATTTCACCATCACAACGAGTCAACATGCCTTTTGCTTCGTCGATCGTTTCTTTGTGCGACTCGATCGCCTTGTCACGGGCCCTCTCAAATTCGTCTTTATCTGGAGAGAAACAGGATTGTAGGATCGTTTTCAGACCCGAACGAGTCGATCAGAAGAGTTTTTCTCAATACGAAAGGCGGAAACAGACGTATCGAGTTCAATTCAGCAAGAATATCACTTAAAACTGTCTTCTTGATTGAATTGAAAAAGAATTACAGCGAGACGACACTTCGGCAGCACTTCGGCTCCGGAAACACACATACACGAATGACTCAAACGGAATCACACTACTCCTATTTATAGACAGGCTAATTCCGTTTGAACACGCTCAAACGGAATCATCTCATACGGAATACCTGTTTCAAATGGAATTAACAAGATGATTTCATGCGAAATCACTTGTTCAATTCAAACGGAATTACATATTCTAATTTCGTTTGAAGCTGCCTGTTGACCTAATTTTGACAATATTCTCGATTTCCATTCCCTGGTCTATCTAAATACAAACAAGACTAGATACAAGACGAAGTCGACAGACGCATGCACCAACAGACTCCCCCTTGAATGTTGACGAGTCTTCAGTGTCGAGTCTTCGCATCTTCAGTCTTTATCAGTCTTCTCGACCTCTCTTCCGAAGTATCTAACAATGTAAGTATTCTCCATCTCTGTCTTCTCTTTATCAATTTATCTCCCCCTCGAATGTTGATCTAATCTTCAATTCCAGAATCACAATCTGGCTCTATCTCACTTCATCCCAAGATCTGTAACTGGCTCTTACAATCTCTTGATCAGATCTCTTGATTCCTTAAGTTCATCAGCATTAGCAGCTTGCGTGAATTTCAGGTTCAAGATCATAATCTGGCTCTCAATCAACTCAGGATCATAACCTTGCTAACCTGCACATTCTTAACCCAGAAATCAATTTCACAAATTTATAATTTGACAAATTTATTCTCTGCTTACCACTAGTATACACAAATCAATAAATGATTTTACAATGTTAATCTCTGATGAATCACTTGTATGAAAACATTTTGTCTTAAAAACTTTTCTTGTTTCAAACATACTCCCCTTCACAAACTGTCATCATGTTTAGCAGTTGGAATTTTGAAAATCAGCTCTCCAACATCAGTTGTCGAAAATCTTTTTGGATTTTTCAAAATTTTATGCTAAAACACACTAAAATCTTTTTTGTATTTTTGAATATAAATGAAATGCAGTAAAGAACTATTTACAAACAAAATTTTTGTGAGTTTGCGTAAGAGGATCATATCAGTTTTTGAGACAAATCACCAACACCATTAAGCTTTAAACATTTTCAGTTTTAAATGATTCACTTAGATTGTCAGTATACTGATCCACTTAAATTTTCACACAAAGTTCAATTGTTTCGAGATACGAGATTAATGTTTTAGATACTTAAACTTATTCGCGTGTCCCACCTCAGAATATACTCCCGTATCCAGATCCCAATATTCAGTCTTACAGGTGAGTATACCACAGATGATATCTGTAAAGGGTTAAAATGCGAGGGCCGTGAGAGCTCAGGTCAGAACTTTCGTTCAGCAGAGAGATGACGGCTTCGACTTTAGGTGTGTCCCCTTTAGAGGATCTTTTGTTTCAACAGCACATGATTAGCATTTTTCAATGTTTCATCATTTTTTGTACTGAGGGAGATGCTATATTTCAAGCAAGCAGAAAGTATTATGCGGGGACTAGGCCATTGCTTCCGCAAAATCAGAAGTCCCGGAATAATACCCCAGATATCACTGAGTATAAAGACCTAGTATCTCAGAAAGAGGGACCTTTCAAACAAGATTTCGGGGGTTACCCATATATCCGAGAGATGTTCCCCACGATATAAGTAAGTTTGAAATTTAGGTTTATATCCCGTCACAATCTACTAAATGTGTAAAAACCTACTGGCACATCATCAGTGAGACCGTTTATCACAATTTTACTTTCCAATTCTTTAGCATGCTGTGATCGTCCACTGATGTACTATCATTTCCTCTTTTCTACAACAAAACTCATTTTTGATTTTATCATGTTTTTGGCTTTTTCAAATGTTTTTGGATTTTCTGAAATTCTTACTCCCCCTAAAATTCAAACACATTTAAAAGGAAATTTGAAAACAAACTGTACAAGTAAAATGACAACTGATATCGAATCACTTCAATTCGCCATCCACTTGGCATAAACAATCAGAACTCCCCCTTACAACAAACTATTTTCCCATTGTGATTTCAAAACACTTAAGTTTGTTTTAATCAAATGGTTTTTCCGGAAAATTAGTTTTGTTAAAACCACTTGTAGGTTCGGGGATCAATTCATCACCTTGTTCATCAACCACTTGAAAAAAATATAACAATTTTAAGTTCACTCAATAAACACCACTTGTAGAAAATCAAGTACAACTTAATGTCCCTGATTTACCACTTGTAAGTCGAAATCACTTTCGTGAATTTCTCAAGAAAGATGCCGATACCTGCTCCTCGCTTACCAACCTGGGAGCTCCGGCAAGTCATACATTTCATTCATCATAATATGTTCCATCCCAGTCACAAACCTGAGATGAAACACCCTTACCTGTTTTCTTCAATTTTTTCTCATAAAACTCCTTCACCCCTTTGACCTTCCTGTCAACCATTTTACCAAAAATATGTTGCACTTTGGAGTTAAAGACTTTTTCAACGTCAAATTCTTTCTTTTCTGAGAAAAATTGATTTGAAATCTCAACTTTACCAACTTTTTGTTTAAAATTCTCAGCCCTCAATGGTGGAAAATTGGCATCATCCATTGGAGGTACTGATGTTTCCAATTTTATCTCAACTTGTGGCTCCTCTGACTTTGTGGAATCAGATTCATCACCTGAAGTTAGCTCCTCTGATTTTAATAAATCAGAATCATTGCTAGACCCATCATCAGATTTCTTAACAACCCATTTTTGGTTGTCAAGATTTGCACTTTTCTTGTAAAACCTCTTTGAACATTCACCAATTTCAAATTTTGAATTTTTGAAAAGTTTAGTTCTCTCAATTGGTGGTTCAAACTCAACCATTTTTTCTTTCAGTTTAGAAACTCCCTGTTTGGTTTGAATTGCTTGTGAACATTTCACAGCTAGATGTCCAATACTACCACATTTAAAACAGGTTCGAGTCTCCTTCTTCTTTTGATCAACCATCTTCTCCATTTCTTCTTGCTTCTTCGCAAGGAATTCTTTGTTCGACTGCTTTCTGAACAAATTTTCTTTTTCTTCTTCAGAAGATGTACCTGAAACAAATATTATTTTTTATTTAAAATCTCGAACATATTTTTCATTTTTATGATTTTCTGGTGGAATAAAACCCAGACCCTTCTTTTTGTAATTACCATTATGGTTTGGTCTTTTTGAAAACCAGAACCAGAATTGTAACCCTTTTTCTTGTTTAACCTTTGTTGAACTCTTGAGGTGTAAGGATTATATTTTTTAGAAAGATTTTCAACTTTTATTTCATAAATATTAATTTCTGTTAACTTGAAAACCTTTTTGATCAATTCAGTTTTGACACCTCTTATTGGGAATTCCTCATCAGAATATAATTTGTCGGAATCATTCAATGTATATGCAACTTTGAATGTTTCGTCATTCAAATTAGATTTTGATAGAAGAAATTCTTTATTGTAAACTCGTTTCTCCCTTTTGACTGAAGGACTTGACATGTCGGACTTAGACTTTGACTTTGATTTAGACTCCGACTTTGACTCCTCCATTTCATCGTTATCTAACACATGATCTACCACTTTCTTCATCAATTGAGATTGTTGATCAGTGTCAGATGATGTAAAAGTGACATCAATATTTTCTGGCAAGTTAACTGAAGACTCCGACTCCCACTGTAAATTTGTTGCCTTTTCGACTCTTTCTGAATTTGGATTTCTCGGAGAATATCCATTCAAGCGGAGGTGGACACTTGTTGTAACTGACACCTTGTTTCTTACCAGATGTCTTAACTTCAGTATCCTTCTTCTTTTCCTTTTTCTTTTTAGAAGTCTTTTCTTCAGACACTATCTGTTCTTCAGTTACTTCATCATCCTCAAATGCCTTCATGCCTTCAACAGTTGGATAAATCCTGTCAATGATATAAGAAGTACATGAGTAACTTTTTAATAATCGATTAACTCTTTCAGTTTCAATTCTTTGAGTTTCCAATTTTTGTTCAAGCACAGCACACTTCTCAATGTAATTGTTAACACTTTTCTGCTTTGTCATTAAAGCTCCTTGAAGTGTTTTCATGGTTGTTGCTTGTTCATCACTTGATTGATTGTACTGATTCATGGCCTTGTTCAGAACATCGTAAGATTCCTTCAACCTGTTCATGTTGTTAATCAATTTGCTGTTTTTCTTTTTCATGATCTCACAGGTTTCAAAATTCACAGGAATCTTTCTTGCATCAACTTTGAACTTTTGAACTTCTTTTACTTTCCTCTTTATCACTGGAACTTCCTCATCATCACTGCTGACAGGTGTTTTGACTTTCTTCTTTTTCTTTTTAGCTTTATCGTCATCACTATCACTCTCTTCCATCATTTTCAAATGAGCTGTCATTCTTTTTGCATAATAATCATTATCATCATCACTATCTTCTTCAATTCGAGCCACAAAAGCTTTGGCTTTTAGCATTTCTTTATCCGGACAGTAATTATCCCAACTGAAATTTTCCCAACTAAAGCCTTCTAATAACTTTTCATCATCTTGACTGATCATACATGCTTTGTTGTCAGCAGAAATATATTTGTCCCAACTGAAACCTGTTGAAGATTTTTGATCATCTTGATTCACCAAACATGCTCTCTTTGATGAATCTTCAATCTCCTTCCTGCCATGAGCAGTTTGCAGTTGTTGTTGATGTGGCTGTTGAACAACTTGATGATAAATCGATTTCCGATAGTAATCATTGTTGTTGAACGGATTGTGAGCTCCACTTGCTTCGCGATTAGTGCACACCCTCTTGAAGTGTCCTTTTTCCCTGCAATGAAAACAAGTAACTTTAGATTTATCAAAACCTAAATTAGAAACACATGCATCACAGAAGTTATCTCTGTGACAACTGTGTTCGGTAATCGATGTACGATGTAAAACAATGATGATTATTAATGAAAAAATGTGCTTTGGTGTTATTGTATGTGTTTTGGTGTTTCTATGTGTGTATTTGTGTTTGGTGACTTTTCAATTCGATTTGATTCCGATTGCAAGCTTTAAATCACGTTTTGGAAGGTTATACGCAAACTGGTGCGTAAACACAGTCAGTATAACGTGAAAAACACTCCGGAATAGTGACATAGGCTTAACATACCTTAAATAACCTCCACATAACTTAGAAATAAGTTTTGAATGGTTTGGTGTGTCGAAATCAACTTTGTTCGATCGCAGGGACTATTTGTGTCAAACTGCGAAACTATGCCGATTTGAACTGTAACAGACATTCCGAAACATGACCATAAGTTAAACATACCATAAATATCCTTCAAATAGCTTAGAAATAGGCTTTGAGGGGTTCGGTGTGCTAGAATAAACTTTTGGGTCATTTAGGGACTAAAGGCGTCAAAAAGTGCATAAGTTTGCATTTTCGCGCATAACTTACGTTCTGAATACATCCGGACATCCAAAAATTTATGTAAGCATTAAAATATTTTATTTTAGTGTTTGGCATGATAAAATTCCATTCGTCGCTTAATTTGGATCGTTTTTGCGTTCGTTACGACTTCCGTCGTAATTAAGCGAGTAACGCAACCGTACGACCAAACGAACCGACATCCGAGATGTTTTTGAGCATATTTTAAGTTCCCTATACTTTAACATTATTTTAGAGCCTTGAAATGGGGTTAACGGGGCTTAAAAGTGCCAAAAATCAAGTTTTACAAGTGCGTAGACCATTTTTTTTAAATTTCTGGCAGATTCAATGAACCTAGTCCATTTTGAAGTATTGGTGGTTAACCATGGGCTGGTATTGCAAAACCATGGGCTAGTATTCAATGAACATAGTCCATATTAGGGGCTCCCATGGTTTTAGAAAACCATGGGCACACATGTAAGGTCCAGATCAAAGCTCAGTTTACGATAAACGATCTTAACGGTTCAAGGAAATCTATAAATACCCCATGATCTCAACCCCAAAAACCCACACCTTTGAAATCTGAATTTGTTCTCTAAGTTTATGTGTTTAATGTCACACCCCGACCACGTGGAACATACAAAACGTGGCGGAAACGTCGGGGAGTGTTGTAACAGAATTAATCGTTTCAAATCCATGGCAATTGAAGTTTCGTTTTATTGATTAAAAGTGTTACAATGTCTTAACAAACAAAGAAATACAACATAATTAACTAGTCTTGCATCTTTTATTGTCACTAAAGCCCAAGTCTGCCTATGTGTATCTTGATCATCTTATGCAACAGCTCCTGAAAAACACATGTGAAAATAGGTACGTCAGCATAAAAATGCCGGTGAGATACATAGGTTTTGTGAAAATAGGTTTCATGACTTATGTTTGAGAAAATGTTTAGTCATGAACCTTGTTATTTGCTTTGTTTTGTGAATCATTTGAAAATCGATAAGATCAGATGATATGTATAAATAATGTATGGTTAAATGAATAACCATGTAAAACGAGTTTGTATTAGCTAAGTTGTTTGTAAATCAATGTCTTGTGAAAAATATGTTATTTGTATAAAATGTTCTATGTCTCAATTTGAAATGATTCAGATAACGCTACAATATGTAATACCATACAAACACTTATATATAGGAAGTACCAGCGGCGTATCCACCATGCTTGTATCATATTACACACGCCTCGTTACTTAAATCACTTACACAAACCAAACCAAACAATGTAAGATGTCTATGTTTAAACCAATTGCCAAATGTATTGAATAATATGTCAAAATGTTTATGTCAAGATGTAAATCATGTAATGTGTAACCAAAATGATATGTATGGCTAGTGAAATGTATCAACTAAACCATATGCACAAGAACATAGTATTGAAGTAAAACTTGGTTTAAATCAAAGTTATGTTTTGTGTAGTAACTGCATGATCAATGTAAATCATGTAATATGCGTCCAAAATGTAAGTATGTGATGAATAACAAATGTACTAAGTATGAAGAACAATGCAACAATTGAACATACATAGCATGTGAACTGTACTAAGTATGCAACAACAGACATACGTAGCATGCGACCTGTACTAAGTATGCAACAATAGACATACGTAGCATGTGATGTAATGTAAAACAATGTACTAAGTAATGCACACAATGGCACACCTAGTATGAAATGTAATGAAATCATGTACTATAATGTACTAATGAACATAACAAGTATATGATGTGAAAACAGGAAAGTAACAAGTAGGCACATGTGTTCCACCCCAAAACGTTTGGAAAACAGTAAAAGAGGGGTCTATGTACTCACTTGAGATTGCTCAGTAGTCCTTGAGTAACAACCAAACAATGCTAGAGATCACGGAAATCAAACGACACCTAATATAGGTAACTATGTTAATTAACCGGACCTAAATCGGAAGACTGGGTAGCATTAGGGTTTGTAAACCAAATGAGTGTAGGAATTCATATGATATGGTTTAACAAAGCCTACATGCTAAATGAAACTTAACCTAAGTGTCTACGACCCATTACGACCCGTTTAGGAAGCTTATGCTACTTTAACGTGTCGTTCGCGTGAAACGCGTTCGGACCGCCTAACTAGCCCTATGACAAGTGTTATATGCCTAAACATGTTACATAATCAGTTATGTGACAAAGGTTTAGGTTACATATGCTTAATTACCAATTATACATGAAAAGGGTATTCTGGTAATTTACCTAAGGCATATAAACTACCTATCATACAACTACTTAAACGATGTGACCATAGGGTATAACCTCGGAAGGTTATTCCCTACCTACTATGGTCACCTAATGTATTTGGTCCGATCCTAATGATCGACCAAATGGGTCGAGTTCGAAGGTATAGGCGATTTATCAGATCGCCTACCCTACGACTCTAGACAACGTGGTAATCAGTGGGCATAGTCCCAAGGGACTATGACCAACGTGATTACACTCACGTTGCGAAGTTCAAACGAACTTCGCATTGACCATTACTGGTCAACGCTGAAAGTCAAACAAAGTTTGACTTTCTGACTCGAAAAGCAGTAAAATAAGGAAAAGAACGAAAGAATACTAACCCAGGGTCCCCGAATGCTAATCCCGATTCGAGAATCTCAGGTATGAAACAATGGTTTCAACTTAGAGTTTCTAAAATCAGAATTCTAGTGCATTTGAAGTAATGGGGGGTGGGGTATTTATAGTATTCGGTCCACCGTTAGGATCGTTTCATGGAAAACGTGCCATGATCCAAGCCGTACATGTGTTGGAAGCTTATGGTGCCTAAAAGTGATCCTTATCTTCATGACTAAGCAATTAGGAACTTGTGGTTGTGGGTAAAACTGCTGCAAACAGGCTGTTTGGTACTCTGCATCTGGTCTGCAGACCCCTAGCGCACCGCTACGCTTAAAGTGTAGCGCACCGCTAGGTACTATTTCGGCAGAATTACACTTTTGGTCCCTGAACTGTATTTAGGCCATTTTCGACACGTTTAAGGCCCGTTAACCCCATTTCAAAGCTCTAAAATGAAGTTAAAGTATAGGGAACTTAAAACATGCTCAAAAATATCTCGGATGTCGGTTCGTTTGGCCGTACGAACGCGATGTTCGCTTAATTACGACGGAATGCGCATAAGCGCGAAAAACGAACCAAATGACGAAACGAATGGATTTTTCTTAAAGCGAACACTCAAATATAATATAGTCATGCTTATATAAATTTTTGGATGTCCGGATGTATTCAGAACGTAAGTTATGCGTAAAAATGCAAACTTGTGCACTTTTTGACACTTTTAGTCCCTGAATGACACAAAAGTTTATTTTAGCATACCGAACACCTCAAAGCCTATTTCTAAGCTATGTAAAGGATATTTGTGGTATGTTTAACTTATGGTCATGCTCCAGAAGGTCTGTTACAGTTCAAATTGGCATACTTTCGCAGTTTGTCAACTTTAGTCCCTGTAAGCGATTAAACTTTGATTTCACCACACCAAACCTTCCAAAACTTATATCTAAGTTATGTAAAGGTTATTTAAGGTATGTTAAGCCTATTTCACTATTCCGGAGTGTTCGTTGGATTAAACTGGTTATATCTACACATCAGAGCGCGTATAACCCTCCAGAAAGCGATTTAAAGCTTGAAATCGAACAGGAATTGATATGTGTAAACGATACACATATTTTTACAAATCCCAAGTATGAAATACTATATTTCATTGGTTTGGCATTTGTCTGATGGTTGGAGTGACACGGGTGTTACAGTCTCCCCTACTTTAGGAAATTTCGTCCCGAAATTAATTCGTAGGAGTCTAACTGTGGCTTTGTGTCAAATAACCACCAGAGATATGAAAGGCATAATCCTGTTATTTCTCTTTAACGGACATTTTTCAGAATTGAAAAATGAACGGAGTTATTTTCAACAGGCATTATTCAGAAACAAATGAACAGAATAGTCATTTTACATCTTCAGAAACAAAAGTGAACGGAATGGTCATTTTACATCTTCAGAAACAAAAATGAACAGAATGGTCATTTTACATCTTCGGAAACAAAAATGAACGAAATAGTCATTTTACATCTTCAGAAACAAAAATGAACAGAATAGTCATTTTACATCTTCAGAAACAAAAATGAACGGAATGGTCATTTTACATCTTCAGAAACAAAAATGAACAGAATGGTCATTTTACATCTTCGGAAACAAAAATGAACGGAATAGTCATTTTACATCTTCAGAAACAAAAATGAACGGAATAGTCATTTTACATCTTCAGAAACAAAAATGAACGGAAAGGTCATTTTACATCTTCAGAAACAAAAATGAACAGAATGGTCATTTTACATCTTCAGAAACAAAAATGAACGGAATGGTCATTTTACATCTTCAGAAACAAAAATGAACGGAATGGTCATTTTACATCTTCAGAAACAAAAATGAACGGAAAGGTCATTTTACATCTTCAGAAACAAAAATGAACAGAATGGTCATTTTACATCTTCAGAAACAAAAATGAACGGAATAGTCATTTTACATCTTCAGAAACAAAAATGAACGGAATAGTCATTTTACATCTTCAGAAACAAAAATGAACAGAATAGTCATTTTACATCTTCAGAAACAAAAATGAACGGAATACATGACAAAATTCGCTGTGGTCTCTGTGCACTGAATTTCCATAATTATGTACGCGTCCATAATTACGTAATTCCTTGCACAGTCCGCACAGTGCATTTCATGATGTGTAGGGGAAGAAAATATCAAACCTGTGATGAGTGTGACTAGACTACCATAGGGTCCTTTTTAATCAGATCAACACATGATCTTTTTAATTAAACCTCCAAGGAGTCCTTTCAGCTATATCATCATTTGATATACTTAACCAGATTTTTGGATCAATCTGTTTAACTAGACCACTCAAGGGGTCTAATTATAGAATAGTACAATAAAATCCAAGGGACTTAACTACAACGTAGAAGCCCATTGAGGATTTAATATAGTACCTTTGGATATCCTACTATGAATCCCTTATACGAAGATATGGAAGATTCTATGAGGATTTGGATGACAAAACTTGGATCACACAAAAACATAAAAGGAAACACATAAGCACATAATCACATAGTTGTTTGACTTTGTTTATTAATTTGTTATCTTTGGACGCGGATACTTAAAGCACACCAGGAATCCAATTCGTGGATTTCATTTGGCACTTTAATCATTTCAAGAATCCATTCATGAAGATAGGATGATCTACCAAAAATTCGATTTTCGTTTTCAGGAAAACGCAATATTCGAATTAAGGTACACAATAATTTAGGACATACGGAAATACCCTTGAGTACCCTATTAAGAATTTATAGTGGTACTTGGGGTATTCGTACAGAATTATAACTTGCACCTTGTACCTCATCTCTTTGCAAGAGACGGGTACTTAGGATCTTTGTGTAAAACGCAAGAGATTGTAAAATGGAAGAATTTTGGGGGTAGTTTGTTCTTCAAGGAATGTGGTTCCTTGATTGTCGGTATTGTAGGGGATATGTTGTTTATGCATACAACCACATAATATACATTGCAATGTAAATAAAAAGATTTATTTATTAACAATGATAACAACTGTTTCATGGACCTTGACAACAAAAGAAAATAATACATAAGATGTGATTATTTCTAAAGAGTGTTGTCTTCTAGTCGATCAGATGCTCATCTCTGTGCTGGATTAGCATTTGCGAGCTTTGGGCAATTTCTTCGGAAATGTCCCATCTCACCACACTTGTTGCAAGAACCTGGTGGAAAGCGAGCTTGAGAAGGTTTGTTGTTAGCCTGATTCGGTGCAGCTGCTGCAACGCAGACTTTTGCCATATGACCTTTAAGTCCACAAATTTGGCATTCGTGGCACTTCACATTAGCATGATGATGTATGCCACATCGGTTGCACAAGGGTGAAGTTCCATTGTATGGCTTCCTAGCACGGGGTTGAGCTGGTTGTTTGGGAACGGCTTGACCATTGTGAGCGACCATGGCGAAGTTCTGAGAAGCCTTTTGCTTCTTTGACCGCTCAAGGGATCCAGTCTGCTCATCCATGGTCTTTGATTCCTCGATTGGTTTCTTGTCACCTTTCCGGAAAAGTTTACGTTTCCTGATCTGAGATTCAGTCAACGTTGCAGATAGCTCAATGGCCTGCCTAACCGTAGTGGGGTTACTACCAGTAACAATGTCTTGAACTATGTCAGGGAGACCATCAATGTACTTTTCGATCGCCTTATCCAAAGGCGTAACCATGGTAGGACACAACAGGCTCAGCTCCTCATATCGATCAGTGTATGCTCGATGTTCACCGCTGTCTTGCTTAAGATCGTCGAATTCCCTTTCCAATGCCCTGATCTCGTGACGAGGACATAATTCCTTCATCATCAGTGCTCTAAGTTCTTCCCATGTTTGAGCCAGTGCTACTTCGGCACCCCTATCTCTCACCACACCGTTCCACCATGTCAAAGCTCGTTTCTCGAAGACACTAGATGCAAAATCTACCTTTCGCTCGTTTGGACATTGAACATGCCTGAAGGTGCTTTCTAGACTCTCGAACCATTGCAGAAGTGCAGTCGCTCCTTGAGAGCCAGAAAACTTTGATGGCTTGGCCGAGTTGAACGTCTTGAAGTTGCAGAGAGCATTATTGTTGTTGATGGCTTGGTGACATTGGGCAACGATGATCGGGATTGCAGCAGTCATTTGCTGTGTAATGACAGCTGCCAGCTCGTCAACAGATACTGGATTTTCGCGTCGTGGAGGCATTCTAAAAGAGAAGAACATGAAAGGAAAAGAGTGAGAGAATTTAGACGTAAAGAATGAGATGAACAAATCTGATGAAAGCCAGGATAGTGGTCATTTGTTTGTTACTACAAAGCAACAAACGACACACAGTGACTGAATTAAAGTAAATAGGTCAAAAATAATGTATCGCGAAGACATGCTCGCCTATAAGTGAACACTCATCCCAAGAATTCCCAGGTAAGCACAACTGGTCTCGCGTCTGATGAGATGTATACGAAGTGCTTGCCTAGACAGAAAACCCAGAATACAGGCATTCACCCTTCCAGTTTGCACGTGTTCACATTATTTAAAACCCAAAACCTTGATGAGATTTTGAAAATTCAAAGGGGTTCAAAACCATATAACAGAGGGTTCAAAACCTTACAATAGAGGGTTCAAAACCTTGTAATAAATCATCCTAGAACAGATGATTAGTTTTCAAAGCGGTTTTGAAATTTATGTTCTTGTTGTGGTCGTCGCCTAAGGATAGGTGACGGTATTGTTTCATGACTAAACGCAAGTAAACTCGCGTTAGGGTCCTAAGAAAGTTATAGACTAGGTCAAAGCATTACTAATAACCTAATTCCCTATAACCATTGGCTCTGATACCATCTTTTCTGTCACACCCCGACCACGTGGAACATACAAAACGTGGCGGAAACGTCGGGGAGTGTTGTAACAGAATTAATCGTTTCAAATCCATGGCAATTGAAGTTTCGTTTTATTGATTAAAAGTGTTACAATGTCTTAACAAACAAAGAAATACAACATAATTAACTAGTCTTGCATCTTTTATTGTCACTAAAGCCCAAGTCTGCCTATGTGTATCTTGATCATCTTATGCAACAGCTCCTGAAAAACACATGTGAAAATAGGTACGTCAGCATAAAAATGCCGGTGAGATACATAGGTTTTGTGAAAATAGGTTTCATGACTTATGTTTGAGAAAATGTTTAGTCATGAACCTTGTTATTTGCTTTGTTTTGTGAATCATTTGAAAATCGATAAGATCAGATGATATGTATAAATAATGTATGGTTAAATGAATAACCATGTAAAACGAGTTTGTATTAGCTAAGTTGTTTGTAAATCAATGTCTTGTGAAAAATATGTTATTTGTATAAAATGTTCTATGTCTCAATTTGAAATGATTCAGATAACGCTACAATATGTAATACCATACAAACACTTATATATAGGAAGTACCAGCGGCGTATCCACCATGCTTGTATCATATTACACACGCCTCGTTACTTAAATCACTTACACAAACCAAACCAAACAATGTAAGATGTCTATGTTTAAACCAATTGCCAAATGTATTGAATAATATGTCAAAATGTTTATGTCAAGATGTAAATCATGTAATGTGTAACCAAAATGATATGTATGGCTAGTGAAATGTATCAACTAAACCATATGCACAAGAACATAGTATTGAAGTAAAACTTGGTTTAAATCAAAGTTATGTTTTGTGTAGTAACTGCATGATCAATGTAAATCATGTAATATGCGTCCAAAATGTAAGTATGTGATGAATAACAAATGTACTAAGTATGAAGAACAATGCAACAATTGAACATACATAGCATGTGAACTGTACTAAGTATGCAACAACAGACATACGTAGCATGCGACCTGTACTAAGTATGCAACAATAGACATACGTAGCATGTGATGTAATGTAAAACAATGTACTAAGTAATGCACACAATGGCACACCTAGTATGAAATGTAATGAAATCATGTACTATAATGTACTAATGAACATAACAAGTATATGATGTGAAAACAGGAAAGTAACAAGTAGGCACATGTGTTCCACCCCAAAACGTTTGGAAAACAGTAAAAGAGGGGTCTATGTACTCACTTGAGATTGCTCAGTAGTCCTTGAGTAACAACCAAACAATGCTAGAGATCACGGAAATCAAACGACACCTAATATAGGTAACTATGTTAATTAACCGGACCTAAATCGGAAGACTGGGTAGCATTAGGGTTTGTAAACCAAATGAGTGTAGGAATTCATATGATATGGTTTAACAAAGCCTACATGCTAAATGAAACTTAACCTAAGTGTCTACGACCCATTACGACCCGTTTAGGAAGCTTATGCTACTTTAACGTGTCGTTCGCGTGAAACGCGTTCGGACCGCCTAACTAGCCCTATGACAAGTGTTATATGCCTAAACATGTTACATAATCAGTTATGTGACAAAGGTTTAGGTTACATATGCTTAATTACCAATTATACATGAAAAGGGTATTCTGGTAATTTACCTAAGGCATATAAACTACCTATCATACAACTACTTAAACGATGTGACCATAGGGTATAACCTCGGAAGGTTATTCCCTACCTACTATGGTCACCTAATGTATTTGGTCCGATCCTAATGATCGACCAAATGGGTCGAGTTCGAAGGTATAGGCGATTTATCAGATCGCCTACCCTACGACTCTAGACAACGTGGTAATCAGTGGGCATAGTCCCAAGGGACTATGACCAACGTGATTACACTCACGTTGCGAAGTTCAAACGAACTTCGCATTGACCATTACTGGTCAACGCTGAAAGTCAAACAAAGTTTGACTTTCTGACTCGAAAAGCAGTAAAATAAGGAAAAGAACGAAAGAATACTAACCCAGGGTCCCCGAATGCTAATCCCGATTCGAGAATCTCAGGTATGAAACAATGGTTTCAACTTAGAGTTTCTAAAATCAGAATTCTAGTGCATTTGAAGTAATGGGGGGTGGGGTATTTATAGTATTCGGTCCACCGTTAGGATCGTTTCATGGAAAACGTGCCATGATCCAAGCCGTACATGTGTTGGAAGCTTATGGTGCCTAAAAGTGATCCTTATCTTCATGACTAAGCAATTAGGAACTTGTGGTTGTGGGTAAAACTGCTGCAAACAGGCTGTTTGGTACTCTGCATCTGGTCTGCAGACCCCTAGCGCACCGCTACGCTTAAAGTGTAGCGCACCGCTAGGCACTATTTCGGCAGAATTACACTTTTGGTCCCTGAACTGTATTTAGGCCATTTTCGACACGTTTAAGGCCCGTTAACCCCATTTCAAAGCTCTAAAATGAAGTTAAAGTATAGGGAACTTAAAACATGCTCAAAAATATCTCGGATGTCGGTTCGTTTGGCCGTACGAACGCGATGTTCGCTTAATTACGACGGAATGCGCATAAGCGCGAAAAACGAACCAAATGACGAAACGAATGGATTTTTCTTAAAGCGAACACTCAAATATAATATAGTCATGCTTATATAAATTTTTGGATGTCCGGATGTATTCAGAACGTAAGTTATGCGTAAAAATGCAAACTTGTGCACTTTTTGACACTTTTAGTCCCTGAATGACACAAAAGTTTATTTTAGCATACCGAACACCTCAAAGCCTATTTCTAAGCTATGTAAAGGATATTTGTGGTATGTTTAACTTATGGTCATGCTCCAGAAGGTCTGTTACAGTTCAAATTGGCATACTTTCGCAGTTTGTCAACTTTAGTCCCTGTAAGCGATTAAACTTTGATTTCACCACACCAAACCTTCCAAAACTTATATCTAAGTTATGTAAAGGTTATTTAAGGTATGTTAAGCCTATTTCACTATTCCGGAGTGTTCGTTGGATTAAACTGGTTATATCTACACATCAGAGCGCGTATAACCCTCCAGAAAGCGATTTAAAGCTTGAAATCGAACAGGAATTGATATGTGTAAACGATACACATATTTTTACAAATCCCAAGTATGAAATACTATATTTCATTGGTTTGGCATTTGTCTGATGGTTGGAGTGACATGGGTGTTACATTTAACACTTCATACCTGAGAATATTCGGATTCAAAACTTCCATTCTTGGACCCGTTGTAAGTGTTCTTTCGTTTTTTTCATTCGTTTTAGTGTTAAAGTCCAACTGCGTTTGACTTTCTGCATTGACCAGTTTATGGTCAATGTGAAGTTCGTTTGAACTTCATAACGTGAGCGTAATCACGATGGTTATAGTCCCTTGTGACTATACCTATTGATTACCACGTTATCTAGGCTCAGTGACGAGTCGTAGTTTCGGCCAAAATGCGCATTTACGCGTATTTTGTAACCAAACTACTTGTGGGTATCAAAACCATTTGTTTTGATACCAAACCTGTTTTCAAACCTTGTTAAACATGTTCTAACATGTTTAGCTCGTCACTTTTAGTTTTGTGCTTGTCTAGGGTCGTAAAGGTAAGCGATCTAAACAATCGCTTATACTTTCGAACCCGACCCGTTTGGGCGATCATTAGGATCCGACCAAACACATTAGGTGACCATAGTGTATATCGAATAACCTTCCAAGGTTATACCTTACGGTCGCTTCATTTAAGTAGTTTTATGATAGGTAGTTTATATGCCTTAGGTAAATTACCAAAAATGCCCTTTTACGCCAAAATTCATTTTAAGCATATGTAACATAACCTTTGGTATCTAAACTGATTAGACAACACTATTAAACATGTTGAGGCATATTTTACTTATCATAGGACAAGTTAGGCATTCCGAACGCGTTTCACGCGAACGACGCGTTAAAGTAGCATAAGCTACCTTAATGGGTCGCGATGGGTCGAAAGCACTTAGGTTAGGTTTCATTTAGGATGTAGGCTTTGTTAAACCATATCACATGAGTTCCAACACTCATTTGGTTTACAAGACCTCATTCTGTCCGATCTTCCAATTTAGGCGTCTATTGTTTGACTAGTGATTCGATTAGTAGGTGCTACTTGATTTCTCAGGTTTACTCGAGTTTGTTGAAGTACTATTGATTGAAGATACCTTGCACGACATGTGAGTACATAGTTCCCCTATTTTACAACTTTCAATTGTTTTGGGGTGATTCATATGTACAAAATGTTTTCAAGGTTTAAACGATGATTTCAAAAACAAATAGAACGATTTATACTAAACTGATAACGATTTCGATAATGTGAATGAACTTGTTGGTTGTAGTTACATAACGAATGACATTCATTAGCATTGATCAAGCCAACCAATATTAGGTTATGGTACCATAGGATCCGACAAATCCCGTTATTGCACTATACCCATGGTTATGTGTGGGTGTTGTGGGTAACGACTGAATCTGTAATTGTTAACTTTCCCTTTGGTGGTTTGTTAATACGAGAAGCGAGGAACGAGGTCGTCGAGTCACGAAGGTTTGAATGTTATTAACGAGACGACCATATATAATTTTTCACAATTAAAACGAGAATGAGTTAAACGATTTAAACGAGTAAACGATTTGGAAATGATTTGGAAACGATTTGGAAACGATTTGGAAACGATGTTAAACGATTTGGGTAAACGATTGGTTTTTGGCTAGTGTTTAGATAACGGGACGGGTGTAATGTGGTTGAAACATGGTAGATACGCCGCTGGTACTTCTTATATATAAGTGTTTTCAACATATTACATACCGTGGCGTTATTTAGTTCACTTGGGTAAACGATATTGAAACGATGTCACTCAACGATGTTTTCGAAATAATATACGAGTTTTATTAACGAGTTTATACGAGATGTTTTACAAGATGGTTTTCTAAAACAAAAAGGCTTTTGGGTTAAGAATCATGGCTACAAAATTTTACAAAATATAACCATCTTGATTTGAGTTGGTTAATCATGTTGCAATATTATACACTTTTAAAAACAAGGTTTTCGAGGTATTACAATATAAGTAAACAATCCATGATTCCGATACTCTTATAAAACCTATGTACTCGCCAGCATTTCTTTGCTGACTTTGTTTTTACATATGTTTCAGGTGTTGTTGCTTGATTGACGTTCTAGGATGCATGCGTCACATAGGATCTGGACGAGGCCTTAGTGACATATAACTACGATAGACGATATAAAACTTGTTTGTTCTATGTTAAGACAATGTTAATGTCTAATATTATCAATAAAACGAAACACTTTTTGTATCCATGGTTATGAAACGATAATTCTGTTACAACACTCCCCGACGTTTCCGCCACGCTTTGTTGTTTTACTTGGTCGGGGTGTGACAGAAGAGTTGGTATCAGAGCCAATGGTTATAGGGAATTAGGTTATTAGTAATGCTTTGACCTAGACTATAACTTCTAGGACCCCAACGCGAGTTTATTTGCGTTTAGATTTTTAAAACAAAATCGTCACCTATTCTTAGGTGATAACCACAACGAGAACACAATTTTCGAATCCGCTTTGAAAACTAATCATCTGTTCTAGGATGATTGATTACTAGGTTTTGAACCCTCTATTATATGGTTTTAAACCCTTTAAGTTTTCAAAATCTCGTCAAAGTTTGGGTCTAAATAATGTGAACACACGCAAACTGGAAGGGTGAATGCCTGTACTCTGGGTTTTCTGTCTAAGGCTAGAGTGTTCGTACAAATCCACATAATCGGACCAGTCACTCTTACCTGGGAACTCTTGGGGTGAGTGTTCACTTATAGGCGAGCATGTCTTCGCGATACATTATTTTTGACCTATTCACTTTGATTAGTCACTGCGTGTCGTTTGTTTGTTCGAGATAACGAACGAATGATCGCCTCTCTTGTGTTTTGGCGATACCTCTTTTGTTTTTCCTAATTTTCAACCTCACTCGATTCTCCTGTTTCCTTGGTAGACAATGCCTCCTCGACACGATCCTCGAACTTTTACTATTGAAGAAATCGCAGCCCTGGTCTCTCAGCAAGTGGCTGCTGTGCTTCCCGGTGTTGTGACCCAAGTCCACGAGATATACAACAACAACAATAATGCATCGTGTAATTTCAAGAACTTCAATTCTGCGAAGCCGCTTAAGTTTTATGGGTCGCAAGGAGCAACTGCGCTCCTGCAGTGGTTTGAGAGTATCGAGAGCACATTCAGACATGTGCAGTGTCCGAATGCGCGTAAGGTTGAATTTGCTTCGAGCGTGTTTGAGAAGCGAGCGCTTACCTGGTGGAATGGTATTATGCGCGACAGGGGTGCCGAAGTGGCGTTGGCACAAACATGGGAAGAGCTTCGGGCTCTCATGATGAAGGAGTTTTATCCCCGTCACGAAATTCGAGCTTTGGAACGAGAGTTTGACGATTTAAAGCAAGATGGGGCTGAACACCGTGCGTACACGGATCGTTTTGAGGAACTCAGTCTATTGTGTCCCACCATGGTTACCCCTCTGGAGAAAGCAATCGAGAGATATATCGATGGTCTACCCGATTCTATTCTGGAGATTGTAACCGGTGTTAATCCTACTACCCTTCGTCAAGCAATCGAGTTGTCTGCTACCCTGACTGAGACTCAAGTCAGGAAGGGTAAACTCACCCGCAAGGGTGATAAAAAGAAGGCGACTGATTCGGGGAAGGACAAGAAAAAGGATAAGGGTAAGGAAGATGAGTCGTCGAAGAAATCGAGGAAGCGAAAGGGTGCCCAGAATTTTGCTGTTACAACACAGACTGCTCAGAACCCGCAGAACCCACCGGCTCAGCCACCTGCAAAGAAAGCGTATGCTGGTACTGCACCTCATTGTGCTCGTTGCAACGGTCATCACGTTGCACAACAAGCTTGCAGGCAATGTACGACGTGTGGTAAACTTGGGCATTTGGCCAATGTTTGTCATTTGGGACGGAATCAGGTTGCTCAGTTTCCAGCTCCGGGTCAGGGGAATGCTGTGAGATTCCCACCGGGTTCATGTTTTAATTGTGGAGAGTATGGTCACTTTCGCAACAACTGTCCGAGACTGGTGAATGCAAACACGAATGCTAACGCGAACCCGAATGCGAACGTCAACGTCAATGTGAATCCCGCTCGTGGGCGAGCGTACAATTTGAATGCAATCGAAGCGAGGGCTGACAACGAGGTTGTCAATGGTACGTTTCTTGTTAACAATCAACCTGCATCTATTCTTTTTTATTCTGGTGCCGATAGAAGTTTTGTTTCGTTATCTTTTGAGCCTTTGCTTGCGATACCTAGAACTAAACTAAGGAAACCCTTATCTGTCGAAGTTGCTACTGGTAAACCTCTTGTTCTCGATTCTGTTATTCGTGATTGTCAGTTAAACCTTGATAACCATCTTTTTCCTATTGACCTCACACCGATGCAACTTGGGAGTTTCGATATTATCGTTGGAATTGATTGGTTAACCAAACACCACGCTGAGGTGGTTTGTTTCGATAAGATTGTTCGTATTCCTTTGTCTTCTGGCGATGTTCTGGAAATTCATGGAGAGAAGCCATCTGGTGGGTTGAAGCTTATGTCGTGTTTGGAAGCCCAAAGGTATTTACGAAAAAGATATGTTGCTTTTCTGGCACATGTCACCGAGGAGAAAAGCAAGAGCAAGAGTATTCAGGATATTCCGATCGTTCGGGATTATCCGGAGGTGTTTCCTGATGAACTGCCTGGTTTGCCTCCAGTTCGTCAAGTCGAGTTTCATATTGACCTTGTACCCAATGCCAACCCGATTGCAAAAGCACCTTATCGTCTTGCACCGTCGGAGATGCAAGAGTTATCGAAACAGCTTCAAGAGTTATCTGATAAAGGATTCATCCGACCGAGCTTTTCACCTTGGGGAGCTCCTGTCCTCTTTGTGAAAAAGAAAGATGGATCTTTTCGAATGTGTATCGATTATCGTGAGCTTAATAAGCTCACCATCAAGAATCGATATCCCCTACCTCGAATTGATGATCTCTTCGACCAGCTGCAGGGTGCTTCATGCTTTTCCAAGATCGATCTGCATTCTGGGTATCATCAACTTCGTGTTCTCGAAGAAGATATTCCCAAAACTGCTTTCCGCACAAGATATGGGCATTACGAGTTCACTGTCATGCCTTTTGGTTTGACGAATGCTCCCGCTATCTTTATGGACTTAATGAATAGAGTCTGCAAACCTTATTTGGACAAGTTCATTATTGTGTTCATCGACGATATTCTCATTTATTCAAAATCTCGAGCCGAGCACGAGCAACACCTTCGCTTAACATTGGAACTCCTAAAGAAGGAACAACTTTTTGCTAAATTCTCCAAGTGTGAATTATGGCTTAAAGAAGTTCAATTCTTGGGTCATATAGTCAATGAGCAGGGTATTCATGTGGATCCATCCAAGATTGTTGCTATCAAGGACTGGAATACACCGACGACGCCTACAGAGATTCGACCTTTTCTTGGTCTTGCTGGTTATTATCATCGATTTATTTCAAATTTCTCGAAGATTGCGGTTCCACTCACTGCTTTGACTCAGAAGAATAAGCCTTTCGAGTGGGGACCCAAGAAAGAAGAAGCGTTCCAAACGCTGAAGCAGAAGTTATGCGATGCTCCTGTTCTATCTCTGCCCGAGGGAAGCGATGATTTCGTTGTCTATTGCGATGCGTCCAACTTAGGTCTTGGTTGCGTCCTTATGCAACGAGGTAAAGTTATAGCATATGCATCTAGACAATTGAAAGTTCACGAGAAGAACTATACGACTCATGATCTTGAGTTAGGAGCTGTGGTTTTCGCGCTTAAAATCTGGAGACACTACCTCTATGGAACAAAGTGTGTGGTTTTCACAGACCACAAAAGTCTCCAGCATATTCTTAATCAGAAAGAGCTGAATATGAGGCAACGACGTTGGGTTGAACTCTTGAACGACTATGATTGCGAGATTCGCTACCATCCTGGTAAGGCGAATGTCATAGCTGATGCGCTTAGTCGAAAAGAACGAGTCAAGCTTCATTCTGTTCGAACTCTAGCTGATCTTCAATCTCGTGTCCTTCAAGCTCAACAATTTTGTGTTTCATAAAATTTGATGGGTACGAAATTACCACGTCAACTTGAGTTTATGCTCGAAGCGAAAGACGATGGTTTGCTCTATTTTAAGGATTGATTGTGGATTCTGAAACAAGACGATCTTTGCACCTTGGTAATGGATGAATCTCATAAGTCTCGATATTCTATCCATCCTGGTGCTGATAAAATGTACAAGGATCTTCGTACTCGGTGCTGGTGGCCTGGTATGAAGAAGGATGTTGCCTTGTATGTATCGAAATGCCTAACTTGTCTCAAAGTCAAGGCCGAACATCAACGACCTTCTGGCTTGCTTGTACAACTAGAGATACCGCTTTGGAAGTGGGAGAACATTGTGATGGATCTCATAACTAAGTTACCGCATACGTCTAAAGGTCATGATGCTATATGGGTTATTGTCGATCGATTAACGAAATCAGCTCATTTCATTCCGATTCACGAGGATCTATCTGCTGATAAACTTGCAAAGATTTATGTTGATGAGATTGTGACACGACATGGGGTGCCCTTGGATATCATCTCTGATCGTGATGCTCGATTTTCATCTCATTTCTGGAAGGCCATGCAATCTGCCTTGGGAACCCAACTGAATCTAAGCACTGCTTATCATCCCCAAACAGATGGCCAATCTGAGAGAACGATTCAAACTTTGGAGGATATGCTTAGAGCATGCGTGATAGACTTTGGTGGTAATTAGGATTCTCATCTGCCGCTGATCGAGTTCTCTTACAACAATAGTTATCATACTAGCATTAATATGGCACCATTCGAAGCTCTCTACGGTCGAAAATGTCGTTCACCTGTCTGTTGGAACGAGACCGGTGAAGCTCAGCTTACTGGACCTGAGCTCGTTCTGGAAACAACTGACAAAATCAAGAAAATCCGCGATAATCTTGTGACAGCTCGAAACCGTCAAAAGAGATATGCGGATTTGGGACGCAAGCCCTTAGAATTTCAAGTCGGAGATCGTGTCCTACTCAAGGTTTCACCTTGGAATGGAGTCGTGAGATTTGGAAAGAAAGGAAAACTTGCACCTCGATATGTTGGACCATTTAAGATTGTGGAAAGAATTGGAAAGGTTGCCTATCGTCTAGAGCTACCTCCAGAGCTTGGAAATATTCACCCAACTTTTCACGTGTCCAATCTGCGAAAATGTTTAGTTGACACTGATCTACACATTCCTCTCGACGAGATTCGAATCGATGAAACGATGCACTTTGTCGAGAAACCTGTGGAGATAGTGGAACGTACATACAAACAGTTGAAGAACAAACGGATTCATTTGGTTAAGGTTCGCTGGGAATCCAAACGTGGCCCAGAGTTTACTTGGGAACATGATGACCAGATGAAGACGAAATATCCGCATTTGTTTTCACAAGCTTCCTCTAGTTAAAATTTCGGGACGAAATTTCCTGAAGTAGGGGAGACTGTGACAACTGTGTTCGGTAATCGATGTACGATGTAAAACAATGATGATTATTAATGAAAAAATGTGCTTTGGTGTTATTGTATATGTTTTGGTGTTTCTATGTGTGTATTTTTGTTTGGTGACTTTTCAATTCGATTCGATTCCGATTGCAAGCTTTAAATCGCGTTTTGGAAGGTTATACGCAAACTGGTGCGTAAACGCAGTCAGTATAACGCGACAAACACTCCGGAATAGTGACATAGGCTTAACATACCTTAAATAACCTCCACATAACTTAGAAATAAGTTTTGAATGGTTTGGTGTGTCGAAATCAACTTTGTTCGATCGCAGGGACTATTTGTGTCAAACTACGAAACTATGCCGATTTGAACTGTAACAGACATTCCGGAACATGACCATAAGTTAAAAATACCATAAATATCCTTCACATAGCTTAGAAATAGTCTTTGAGGGGTTCGGTGTGCTAGAATAAATTTTGGGTCATTCAGGGACTAAAGGCGTCAAAAAGTGCATAAGTTTGCATTTTCGCGCATAACTTACGTTCTGAATACATCCGTACATCCAAAATTTTATGTAAGAATTAAAATATTTTATTTTAGTGTTTGTCATGATAAAATTCCATTCGTCGCTTAATTTGGATCGTTTTTGCGTTCGTTACGACTTCCGTCATAATTAAGCGAATAACGCAACCGTACGACCAAACGAACCGACATCCGAGATGTTTTTGTGCATATTTTAAGTTCCCTATACTTTAAATTTATTTTAGAGCCTTGAAATGGGGTTAACGGGGCTTAAAAGTGCCAAAAATCAACTTTTACAAGTGCATGGACCATTTTTTTGAAATTTCTGGCAGATTCAATGAACCTAGTCCATTTTGAAGTATTGGTGGTTTTAACCCATGGTTTTGCAAAACCATGGGCTGGTATTCAATGAAAATAGTCCATATTAGGGGCTCCCATGGTTTTAGAAAACTATGGGCACACATGTAAGGTCCAGATCAAAGCTCAGTTTACGATAAACGATCTTAACGGTTCAAGGAAATCTATAAATACCCCATGATCTCAACCCCAAAAACCCACACCTTTGAAATCTGAATTTGTTCTCTAAGTTGATGTGTTTAACACTTCATACCTGAGAATATTCGAATTCAAAACTTCCATTCTTGGACCCGTTCTAAGTGTTCTTTCGTTCTTTTCATTCGTTTTAGCGTTAAAGTCAAACTGCGTTTGACTTTCTACATTGACCAGTTTATGGTCAATGTGAAGTTCGTTTGAACTTTATAACGTGAGCGTAATCACGATGGTTATAGTCCCTTGTGACTATACCTACTGATTACCACGTTATCTAGGCTCAGTGACGAGTCGTAGTTTCGGCCAAAATGCGCATTTACGCGTATTTTGTAACCAAACTACTTGTGGGTATCAAAACCATTTGTTTTGATACCAAACCTGTTTTCAAACCTTGTTAAACATGTTCTAACATGTTTAGCTCGTCACTTTTAGTTTTGTGCTTGTCTAGGGTCGTAAAGGTAAGCGATCTAAACAATCGCTTATACTTTCGAACCCGACCCGTTTGGGCGATCATTAGGATCCGACCAAACACATTAGGTGACCATAGTGTATAGGGAATAACCTTCCAAGGTTAGACCTTATGGTCTCTTCGTTTAAGTAGTTTTATGATAGGTAGTTTATATGCCTTAGGTAAATTACCAAAAATGCCCTTTTACGCCAAAATTCATTTTAAGCATATGTAACATAACCTTTGGTATCTAAACTGATTAGACAACAATATTAAACATGTTGAGGCATATTTTACATATCATAGGACTAGTTAGGTGTTCCGAACGCGTTTCACGCGAACGACGCGTTAAAGTAGCATAAGCTACCTTAATGGGTCGCGATGGGTCGAAAGCACTTAGGTTAGGTTTCATTTAGGATGTAGGCTTTTTTAAACCATATCACATGATTTCCAACACTCATTTGGTTTACAAGACCTCATTCTGTCCGATCTTCCGCTTTAGGCGTCTATTGTTTGACTAGTGATTCGATTACTAGGTGCTACTTGATTTCTATGGTTTACTCGAGTTTGTTGAAGTACTATTGATTGAAGATACCTTGCACTACATGTGAGTGCATAGTTCCCCTATTTTACAACTTTCAATTGTTTTGGGGTGATTCATATGTACAAAATGTTTTCAAGGTTTAAACGATGATTTCAAAAACAAATAGAACGATTTATACTAAACTAATAACGATTTCGATAATGTGAGCGAACTTGTTGGTTGTAGTTACATAACGAATGACATTCATTAGCATTGATTAAGCCGACCAGTATTAGGTTATGGTACCATAGGATCCGACAAATCCCGTTATTGCACTATACCCATGGTTATGTGTGGGTGTTGTGGGTAACGACTGAATCTGTAATTGTTAACTTACCCTTTGGTGGTTTGTTAATACGAGAAGCGAGGAACGAGGTAGTCGAGTCACGAAGGTTTGAATGTTATTAACGAGACGACCATATATAAGTTTTCACAATTAAAACAAGAATGAGTTAAACGATTTAAACGAGTAAACGATTTGGAAACGATGTTAAACGATTTGGGTAAACGATTGGTTTTTGGCTAGTGTTTAGATAGCGGGACGGGTGTAATGTGGTGAAAACATGGTAGATACGCCGCTGGTACTTCTTATATATAAGTGTTTTCAACATATTACATATCGTGGCGTTATTTAGTTTACTTGGGCAAACGATATTGAAACGATGTCACTCAACGATGTTTTTGAAATAATATACGAGTTTTATTAACGAGTTTATACGAGATGTTTTACAAAGTGGTTTTCTAAAACAAAAGGCTTTTGGGTTAAGAATCATGGCTATGAAATTTTACAAAATATAACCATCTTGATTTGAATTGGTTAATCATGTTGCAATATTATACACTTTTAAAAACAAGGTTTTCGAGGTATTACAATATAAGTAAACAAGCCATGATTCCGATACTCTTATAAAACCTGTGTACTCGCCAGCATTTCTTTGCTGACTTTGTTTTTACATATGTTTCAAGTGTTGTTGCTTGATTGACGTTCTAGAATGCATGCGTCACATAGGATCTGGACGAGGCCTTAGTGACATATAACTATGATAGACGATATAAAACTTGTTTGTTCTATGTTAAGACAATGTTACTGTCTAATATTATCAATAAAACGAAACTCTTTTTGTATCCATGGTTATGAAACGATAATTCTGTTACAACACTCCCCGACGTTTCCGCCACGCTTTGTTGTTTTACGTGGTCGGGGTGTGACAATCTCTTCCTGTGATCTGTTTGAATTTCTCAGCTCGTCTCAACACACTAGCCAAACACCACTTAATGTCCATCAATTCCATCTCTTCAGCATCAATCTGATCGTAATCCTCTTTGCTCAACATTGGATTCCCGATCCTTCCTGCAACTAAACTACCATATGACTCTAAAACAGTCCCTAACAAAGACATGTGACCTTTTGCAACTTCTTCAGAATAATCTTGATCATTCTCAAGATTCAATACAATGTTGCATTGTAACTTTCTACCATTCTTGGTTGCTGACATGTTTGGATCAAATGACGGATATGACGAAAAACTCGTTTTGCTGTTTGATCCTTTAGAAGAACCTCCCGATGAACTCTTTGCATTGAAAGCCGTTTCAACCTTCGGTGACATGTTGGTGATTTTATCACTGACACCACCTTTGTAATAAAGACCAATGTCTTGTTCACCGTCAAAATGTTTCATTCTTGAGATTTTTCTTTGTTCCATCTCCTGAGCTTCAATCTTTTCAATAAACTTGCTGAGAGTTAAACTGCTAAACCCTTTCTTGTTTCTTAACATCATAAGATATGTGCCCCAAGTTTCATGTGGCAATGCATCAGCTAGCTTTTCGATCAACTCTTCATTATCTTTGGTGATGCTCAATCTCTTCATGTTTACTAACAGATTGCAATATCTTTCTATGATCTGTTTTGTGCTCACATTTTTCAAACCACGAAATAAATCAAACTCTTTCTTCAAAAGCGATTTTTTGTTCTTGACCATCTCTTGGCTTCCAACAAACTTCGATCTTAATGCTTTCCATATTGAATAAGAAGTTCCATTGTGTTGCAATAAAACCAAGATATCTTCCTTAACAGCTTGATGCAATAAACTCGTCATCATTTTCTCATCTTTATATTTCTTTTTCTCTTCGGCACTTAGATTTTTAATTGCAATAATCTCCTCATCATCAGTCATCGGTCTAACATATTTCATCTCAACACATTCCCAAGCATCTAAGTAGTTTGCTTGTACCCAATTCTCAAATTGTTCTTCCCATCCTTTATACTCCTCAATGTTCATAAGTTTTGGCGGTTTTTGCATAGTGCCCGTTTCACTTTCTAACATTGTGTTCTGTGCAAGAGTAATCAGGGTAAATGGAGTAGCAAATGCGTTGTAAAATTCCTCTTCCATGATTCGGTTTTCAAAAATTCACAAACTGTCTTATTCAAACGAAATTAACTTTCAAACGGAATCAACAACAAGACAACTTCAAGCGAAATACCACTTTGAAACGGAATCACCTAATCTCGTTTGAAACTTTCAAACGGAATAACAATCTGAATCGGAATACCTAATTTCGTTTGAACCGTTCAAACGAAATCACAATTTGAAGCGGAATAGCTGATTTCAAATGGAATTAACAGCAAACTCAAGCGAAATTACGCTGATGTCATCAAACTCGAACTGATTTTCAAACGGAATTACAAATTTTTACCAGTTTTATATCGAATTAAGGTCCAATTCTCTCAAGGATTTGTTAAAACACTGTTACGAACAATATGTGAGAAAATTAGCCGATTTTAACCGTGAAAATTTGTTAATTTTGAAAAAGAAGGCGTAGAAATCAGAATTTGCAGCTGAATTGGTAAGAACTCTTCCTCCTGAGCTCTGATACCACTTGTAGGATCGTTTTCAGACCCGAAGGAGTCGATCAGAAGAGTTTTTCTCAATACGAAAGGCGGAAACAGACGTATTGAGTTCAATTCAGCAAGAATATCACTTAAAACTGTCTTCTTGATTGAATTGACAAAGAATTACAGCGAGACGACACTTCGGCAGCACTTCGGCTCCGGAAACACACATACACGAATGACTCAAACGGAATCACACTACTCCTATTTATAGACAGGCTAATTCCGTTTGAACACGCTCAAACGGAATCATCTCATACGAAATACCTGTTTCAAACGGAATTAACAACATGATTTCATGCGAAATCACTTGTTCAATTCAAACGGAATTACATATTCTAATTTCGTTTGAAACTGCCTGTTGACCTAATTTTGACAATATTCTCGATTTCCGTTCCCTGATCTATCTAAATACAAACAAGACTAGATACAAGACGAAGTCGACAGACGCATGCACCAACAAGGATTCAATAAGTATGAAAAGGAAGCAATAAAAAGTAAATTACAAACGTACCATTAATCAAGCGGTGATGATCGGCTAGAAGCTGGTCGTAAGACGTCTGTATCTCCTTTAGCTCAGCCTTATGCCTTTTCTCCTCATTAGATAATTTCCTCTCCAAATCATCAAATTTTAGCTTAAAAGTTTCCAGGTCCTGAAGAGCTTTATCTCGGGCTTCATAAGCAACCGCAGCCGAAGCTTGGGAAGATTTGTTAACCTCTTTTGCCTCCGAAATTTGCTCCTTCAGACGATCTACCTGGGACCGGAGAGACGAAAGCTCCTGCTTGGTTTTCGTTCGAACTTTATCTTCACTCTTTAAATTGACGATCTCACGCTCAAACTTACGGCAGTTCGACTCCGCCTCGACCCAGCGCTTGTAAGTCTCCACCACCAAAGAATTCGACTGGGCTTGATTTAACATCAGAGCATTCCCAAGTTCCGGACCACTCATCTTCCGGTAATGTGCATGCTCGGCCGGAGTCCCAAGATGAAATAGGGCCATCTTTGCTGACAAGGCATCCACAATCCTATCTTTATTCACCAACGACCACTCGGGTATATACTTCTCCAAAGCTCGAGCCGAATCCATATCCCCAACATCGCCTGAACCTAACTCCCGGGACAAGAAAACAGCTTCAGTTTTATACCATAAAGGGGAAGAGGAGGCACTATCCCCACCATCAATTGGTTGGGGGCTCGGCCTTGACACATTAGAAGCAACCCCCGTTGTAGGCTTACCAGAAGGAGATGGTTCAATCTTCTTGAAAGATAGAGGGTCGGGCATGTGGATATCTTCAATGACCTTAGTAGCCCCCCCTCCAAAAGATAATGGGCTCGTTGGGATATTGACCGGGCGATCCCTCGGGGTACGACCACCATGAAGATGGGCGTCCAAATTTGCTAGCAGGCCCCCGGCAGCAGAAAACTCAGTAACCTGGTCATCTTCATCATCCAATGTGATGGTCTTGAAGTCCATTTTCTTTTTCTTCACTTGCTTGGGTTTCGGATCGGACTTCGAGGAAGTAGTTTGTCTTCTTTTCAAACTAACCTGAGGACACTCCTCATCACCATCGTCGTCATCCTCTTCTCCCCCTTCAGCATGTACCCCTTCGTCTTCAATGGAAAGATGCACTCCTTCGTCTTCGATAATAAACTTGGAACCAGACCCTTTCGTTCCGCTTAAGCTGGTCTTTTTTCCTTTGTCACCACTAACTGCCACCGCTGCCTGAACCGAAGATACATTCAACACTTGTGCCGCAGGAGCTGAACCCGAGCCTCCCTGGCCACCCGAACCTCCCTGGCCAGCCGAACCGCCTTGGTCAGCCGGAGCTACCGGTTCCCGTATCGAATAAAGATTCTCCTGTACAATGCTTAGATACGGAGGATCACCCTTCGGAGTCCTAGTGGCCCGGACATCGAGCTCCTTGGAATCGAAGGACTTCAGCCTTAAAGCTTCTCTCAAACCCATAGCTGCATAAAAGCAAACAACAAATAATATCCATAGTCCGGCATAATAAAAGGCATGCGGTATATATAAAAAAATATATATATAATTATAAAAATATAAATAAACAAGCGGTGCGAGAAACACCGTATCAAGATAAAGACATGACTAACCCTTTCCATTCCACTTGAGGGTAGGATACCACTCTGGTTCGGCCCAAATCGTGCTGATCCGTCCCATGACAAGAATGTGTTCCGGAAACTTTTGTACGCGCCCGGCTTCTTTGATCAGAGTCGCATATAAATCTCTGTTGAATTCAAAGTCTTCAGGAAGAGGGGGTGGGAGGCGCGACCTTTTTAATTTCCATGTCATCTCGGCCGGAATGCATCGGTCATCAACCCAGAAGAAACGGTCTTTCCAGTCCTTTATACTGGTGGTAATCCACGAGTAACAACAAGAATTCTTATTCCTAGCCTCGAAGGTATACCAACTACCGGACCGATTCAACTTGTAAAAAGCCCGGAACACATCCAAATCTGGATCGGAGCCCAAACCACGACATGACAACTCGAAATGACATACCTTGGCAAGGCCAAAGGGGTTCATTTGAGAAAGATGAACCTCGTGAAATAACAGAACGTCGATCAAAAACTTCGTCGGAGGGAGACAATAATTACAGTAATCGAACAAACGAGTATAAATCCTTATCTTCCCCGGGGGAAAAGGATAAAAAGGTGTATCCTTTTCGGGGAGAATAGGGTGTAAGGAGGCAGGAATCGCATATTTATCGACATACCATGCTAAGCCATTTCTATTTAAAATGTTAAAGCAACCAGACAAGTTGCTTTTATTCGCCATTGACACTAACCTGCTTGATGAGTTGTTTTCGCCTCAGAGAAAAGGAAGGAGAAGATGAAGTAAAAAAGTGAAAACAAAAAGTCACTTTTCGTTCCCTTTTTATAGGGATATACACCGCCTCAAAGTAACCAATCAAAAGTCGACACGTCATGATAAGTGACGTACATCAAGAGTCACATCGATTAGGATAAGATAGGGTAACTGACGGTCACCAAAGCAAAAAATCACCGCCAAAAATTCAAAATTCGAAAATCAGTGGCAAATAAAGACCCCGAATCGCCAACACCTCGCCATATAGTTTGAAGTTTTTGCTAAACAAACACTACGAACTAGGGGGACTTTATGAGGATACGTCCTTGGTCAGACCGAATGACCAGCAAGTGTAGAACCGAGCCTCATCACATAAAGGTCGGACCGCACCCTACGCCATAGGCAGAACGAATAAACACATTGATACGTCGTAACTAACTGGGCCCCATAGCTTTAACTGCCCTGACAGTGATTGGTCCGACCCTAACTAACTCGCCACGTCAGCATACCCAAAGACTATAAATACCCCGCCAAGACTCAAAGCAAGGGGTAGTCGCTACTTTCTCTCTCTAAACTCTCCTCTCTCTTTCCCTGACCTATCCTCTCCTCACAAATACTTATTCTCATGCCCGAGCTTGGTCACAGAGAGGCCCCCCTCCCTGTGACGAGGCTAAGGGTGTGCTTGTTTCCTTGTGATCTTGCAGGTTATTGCTAGGTCATCCGAAGCTATACTCTGACCAGGTCGGACTAACTGGTTCTGACTCTTCAATAGGTTTTAGTGGTTGCACAGTTTTAATCCGAAACATGAACACCTTACTTGGTCTACTTGGCCGGATGTACGGTGTGAATTTCTCACATGATATAAAATACAATCCGAAACATGAACACCTTACTTGGTCTACTTGGCCGGATGTACGGTGTGAATTTCTCACATGATATCAAATACAACAAAAATAGCGGGTTCAAGTTTTGATTAATTTTAGGTTGAACCTTCAACAATATAGTTAAACGAGTCATGTTTCCGTCATGGGATTAATCTCAAGAAATTCATCAACCATAATACGAGGCTGTCAGCAAATCCAACCCACAAGATCCGTTTGTTTGATTTAGACTTCTTTTACAAAAATAATGGTAAACAAATATTCTTCAACCCACTCAATTAGTCTCAGTTTAAATATGATTTGAATTAATCATATATTTATTTATGGGTCCTAATATTAACACATGGGAAAACTTATTTACACATGGTGTATACGGGCCGTATAACAGTATACGGCCCGTATACACCATGTGTAAATAAGTTTGTCTGGTCGTATACAATGTATACGAACGTGTATACGGGCCGTATACTGTTATACGGCCCGTATGGAACGAAAATTTGATTTTTCAAGTATTTTAGAGTCGTGAGGTGTTCAAAACTTTCTAAAAGTAGAAAAAAATAAAACATCAACAAGTAACAAAGATTGAAGAACAAGAAAACGTGTCGTATGACTGTAATAAAACGGAAGCTATCAACGCGGGATTACGGGCATGGTGTTATTCTTTATTTAATATTTATAGAATAAAAGGAAGGGTGAGGCATTTGATGAGAGTTGTAAAGAGTCTGAATAAAACGGAAGCTATCAACGCGGGATTACGGACATGCGTTTAATTCCCAACATATTTGTTTTGTCACGTACATTTCGTAAGAAACTTTTCGTGCACTGAACCTTCACCTCCAATCATTTCCTGGTCAAATCACACACTATAAAGTTTAAACTTATCGTGTGTTGTAGTTTGGAAAGATGACCGAATAGAGATCTGAATAACAAACTGTGGAGAACTTGTTTGCGTTATCCACCAACAATCCGTTCATTATCTGTTATTGTCTAAAACAATATCAATTAACGTTCAGTTGTGTATACAAATTCATCACCGGTTTCTACAGCACAAGCACATACACAGGGAGAATGCTCTCGAAATTGAAGGAAAAGAAAAAATGGTTGTTGATGTTTTTCACTATCAGGATTTTGTTGGTTTGTTTGAGAACCAGATTCCAATGTCCTACTACTTCAATCCTTCCTACATTATTGAAAATTACTATATCACCCGCCATTATCTTGCACCTGTATACATTGATTGTGGATTTTCTTGAGTCGTCGGGAAAACTTTTCCTCAGGGGAGGGTGAGTAGTATGAGTCTGAGTCCATTGTGGTTCGTGAATGTTGGAAGAACCCGACACGTCTTCTGCTGCCTCTTCGGTTGGTAAAAGACATAGGATGGCTTCTAATACAGGCTCTTTGTCAGTTGTGGTTGATTTATAGGAGGAGGTTATGAAACGAATATATGTTTATGCGAACATCCTTATTTTGTCACGTACATGCGTTTAATTCCCAACATCCTTATTTTATCAGACTCTCTCCCCTCCTGATGCAATTTTCACAGTGGTACCAATGTCCTGCTACTACAATCCTTCCAACGCCTGATTCCGATACAACCCTTGATGTTGAAATCGGTTTTACCTCATGAAAAGGAAAGAAAGAAATTTTTTACCATTTTTTACCATATGTATACGGGCCGTATACCGGTTTCTCGATAAATGAAGTATTATCTGTCCTTGCTGCCTCTTCGGTTGGTAAAAGGCATAGGATGGTTTCTAATACAGGCTCTTTGTCAGTTGTGGTTGATTTATAGATAAGCGTATCACTCGATCCACTGTCAAGATAATATTAGCAGAACCCGACATACTTGACAGTGGTACCAATGTCAAGTCAAGTTGAGCTTCCTGATGCAATTTTCACAGTGGTACCAATGTCCTACTACTACAATCCTTCCAACGCCTGACTCATATCGTCCGTTCAAGTTGAGCTTAAGTTGTGTACCCTTCAATCTTCTTGAGAGGTTTTGTAAATAGCCTTTGTTCTTCGTTTATTGGATCGTTCTAATAGATTAAAGAGGTTTTTACCATTTTTTACCATATGTATACGGGCCGTATACCGTTTATACGGCCGTATACTCTCGGTTAAAAACAAATTTACCGATTGTATACAATGTATACGATGATTGTATACGGGCCGTATAACAATATACGGCTCGTATACTATGGGTAAAAAATGGTAAAAAATGGTTTATTCTCTTTAATCTATTAGAACGATCCTTGTCTTGAGAACCTGATTCTGGTTTAAACAATGGAATTTGTGGATCAACAGAAATAACTGAAAATAACTCGCCATTCTCTTGCACCTGTATACGTTGCAAGGTATAGAATGTTTGAAGTATTCTTGGTTCAATACAAACTCTTCTGAAAGACAAGAATACAACGCTCATGTATCACAAGATAATGGTTTCTCGACAAATGAAGTATTATCTGACATCATCTGTTCATCATTGTTCTTGAAGATGAACAACTGGTTAAGTGATGGACAAATCTTTCAGATTTTTAGACACTTACTTGAACATGAGTCTGAGTCCATTGTGGTTCGTGAATGCTTCGATTTCAACAAATCTTTCAAGGTCTTAAGTGATGGACAACTAGTTAAAAGATGTAGAAGAGTTTGTGTAGAGATCTTTACGTACAAATTTGCATCATCCTTACGGTTACAAATGAAGCGTTGGGATTCAAGGGTTTATGAGTAAAAGAATTGTGGATTTCGGTTGGGTCAGATCTCGGAAGTACTGAACAACAGAAATAACAATATACGGCCCTCACAAAGTTGTCATTTTCAAGTGTGAGATTAACCAAACGAGGATGAAAGATACTCAAACCATCTGATCCCGTTGTTGCAAACTCCTTTAATGTGAGATTCTTCAAGTTTGCACATTTTGAGAAAATACCAATGTGTTTGTCAGCTTCGTCAATACACAAAGTGACAGAATTTGTGGATTTCGGTTGGGTCAGAAACTTAACAAGATAAGCAACTAAAAAGTTAACATTCTGATTCAGATTCAGAAAGCAGATGTTTAGTAGTGTTTGAGAAACTAACAAGGTAAACCTTAATTTTCAAAATTTTAGACACTTACTTGAACCGTTAGTAATGCTAGATGTCATTTTGGCTGAACCACAACCTATTACAGCACTGTATGAACCTGCGTTTTGAAAATAGGCTTTGTTCTTCGTTTATTGGATCGTTCTAATAGATTAAAGAGGCTTTTACCATTTTTTACCATATGTATACGAGTCGTATACGGTTTATACGGCCGTATACCATTGGTAAAATATATTTTTACCGATCGTATACAATGTATACGATGGTTGTATACGAGCCGTATATTATTATACGCCTCGTATACTATGGGTAAAAAATGGTAAAAAAGGGATTATTCTCTTTAATCTACTAGCAGAAGAACCCGACACGTCTTCTGTGATGATTCGAAACATTCACGAACCACAATGGACTCAAACTCATACTACTAGCAGAAGAACCCGACACGTCTGCTGTGATGATTCGAAACATTCCGAATAACTAGCAGAAAAACCCGTACCGGTGATTGATACATATCGTTCGTAAGAAACTGTTCGTGCACTGAACCTTCAGTTGTGTACCCTCCAATCTTGTTTAGTATTTTTCTAACTTTATGCTTGCATCCACCACAGTGAATATTAACTTTGTGGATTTCAGTTGGTTCAGAAACTTAACAAGAGAAGCAACTAAAAAAATACAATTGATTTCTCTTCCGGTTACCAGGCCTATCATCTCCGTCTACGTTTGGTTTCCTCAACGAAGAACCATCAGCCATTATCAGCCCTTTTTTTCCTTTGGTTTCTGGTTGATTTTGAGGGTGAGGGTTTTGAATTGATTCTCTTTAATTTATTAGAACGATCCTTGTAACCAACAACCGTTCAAGTTGATATAGGAGAGTTGATGCAATTTTCCAAGCATTTTATTGTGTGTTGTAATTTTAATGAAGCAATGAAGATTGAATATGCAAACCGCATCCGTCTTTTGTTATAGATAAGCGTATCACTCGATCCACTTACATTCGAATAACGCTAAGAATCCACAACGCTTATGGCCAGATTCTTTCCTTCAATCTTTGCAAAATCAATGCCTGCTTGTTTTATTATCACGAAAGTACTGAACAACCGAGATAACAGCTCCGGTATTTATCACCAACCCATCTTTGGTAGTGTTTGTTTGAGAACCTGATTCAGATACACAACGGTCTCTTTGCTTCGTCCACTAGAACTATTTGTGTATGCATTCTTTTGGTAGTTAACAACGCTAATTAGAAAAAAATCTGTAAAAATTAATCATATCGATTGCTATAACAGGATGGATGTGACACACATAGATAAATTAATCATATCGATTGCTATAACTGTTTGTCGGGTTTCCAATGCTCACACAGGGTGATAAACAACGCTAATACACGTAACATCTAGTTATATTCAGATTTAAACAATGCCCGCCTCAACTGAGATAACGGACATCCATCAAGCTCAAAAAGAAAACTTGTGTTTCCCATAGTCACAAAAGATTGCGGTTTGTATTTCGCATAGCCACCGTTTCCGTAGTAAAAAACGGTTGCGGTTTGTATTTCGCATAGCCATCGTTTCCGTAGTAAAAAACGGTTGGGTTTGCACATTCAATCTTCAATACTTCAGTAAAATACCACTAGTAGAAGAACCCGACACGTCTTCATGTAACAGAGAATGTTTTAGAAATTGAAGGAAAATGAAAAGATTTGTTGAAATCGAATTTGACAACTATGACAGCTTATTAAAAGTATCGTGTGTTGTAGTTTGGAAAGATGACCGAACAGAGATCTGAATAACAAACTGTGGAGAACTTGTTTGTGTCAGGTTCTTCTGCTAGTTACTCGGAATCGATAAATAACCAACACGAAGATCTCTGCGATCGCTAAGGTTTTCATCAACGGACTGATCGGTAACGTTACTCTACCTGTGCTCCGATTTAAGCGGCATGTTCCGATCAACGTTTATCGACATTGTTAAAGGTGATGAAGAGTTTAGAAACCCTAGAATGATTGTGTTTTTACGGGAATAAAACGTGATACTTGAAAAAACGCCAATATATACGGCCCGTATATAGTTATACGGCCCGTATACATGTGGTAACATCAAAAACCCACAAAAATAAATCAATTGAGCCGTATACGTTTTACAAATCGTATACACATGTATACGACCCGTATAACTGTATACGGGCCGTATATAATAAAACAAAAAAAAACATTCCCTGTGTATTTTCCTATTAAAAAACATTCTATACGAGCCGTATAATTATATACGGCCCGTATACAATAGGGGATGTGAAAATAAGATATAGGGTATGTGGGAATAAGGCACCCCTTATTTATTCTACATAAATCGGGAACCTAAAAAAGTAGGCGAATATATGAATATATAAAAAGAGGGTGACAGTCGAACACAGCCCAGGACGCGGAGAGGCCGAGGTGGCTTAGGCTGGATTATTGGACCAACTTTTTTTATTATAATTATAAAAAACACAACTTCTTCACGGAATTTGCATTTCCCCCTTTTTTTCGCTTTTTAGCATTAAATAAACAAAATTGCATATACGATAATAATAGTGTGAGATTCATTGGGGAACACTAAAAAAGTGGGGAACAGTGGGGAACCGACTCAAACGAACTCCGACTGGACTCGTTCCAGCGGCGTTGGAACCGGCTCGTCGAACCCTAACTAGGATCTCTTAACCCTAAACCCTAAATCATAACCCCTAAACCCTAAATATATTAGGGTTTGGCTTTTAGGGTTTAGCCTTAGGGTTTAGCCTTAGGGTTTAGGGTTTAGCTTTAGGGTTTAGCTTTAGGTTTAGCCTTTAGGTTTAGCTATTAGGGTTTATAGTTTAAATTTTACGGTTTAGCATATGTTTTAGCCTTATTTTTTAGCTTTAGGGTTTAGAGTTTAGGAGTTAGGATTTAGGGTTCAGGGTTAAGAGATCTTAGTTAGGGTTCGACGAGCCGGTTCCAACGCCGCTGGAATGAGTCCAATCGGAGTTCGTTTGAGTCGGTTCCCCGCTGTTCGCCACTTTTTTAGTGTTCCCCAATGAACCGTCCATATTAATTAAAAGTTTAAACAAAAAAACCATAAAAAATATTGTTATCAGAGCTTTCACAACTCAATCTCTATGGTGTGGTACGAATTTGAGGACCTCACCCCACGGACCAACAAGCCATGTAGGTTAAGTCCTGACACCAAGCCCGTAATCTTGGTCCGAGGCTGCAAACCAAGTCCAAACACCCCATGTGTGACCCTATTCAAATTAAAAAAAAAAACAAACAAACAAACAATTGAACGTGAGGTAAAATAAGGAGTAGATTGCCAAAATCGTTTCTGAGGTTTATGTATGTTTGTCATTTTCATCAAAAACAACTTTTTTATATCATATAGTCCTTCACTTTTGGGATTTTTTGTCATTTTCATCTAAACGTCTGACTTTTTTTGTCAAAATCGCCCCTGAGATTTGTGATTTTTTGTCATTTTCATCCAAATGTTTGATATAAAAAATAAAGCAAATTAGATATTTTGATGGAAATGGCAAAAAATCACAGAAGTGAAAGACTATATTGTAAAAAAAAAAGTTGTTTTAGATGAAAATGACAAAATGCCCAAATCTCAGGGACGATTTTGACAATTTACTCTAAAATAAAAATAGATAAATGTAAAACTCTATGATAAGGTGGAGTGTGAGTTGGTAGTTATAAAGATTTGGTGTTAGTGAGAAAAAAAAAATAGTTTTTTAGGGAATTTGAAAGCTTATGTATCGTGTTGAGGCGAAGTTAAGCGTTGTGTAAGCTCTCAATATAGTAAATTAGGGATTAAATTACAAAAAAATACCGAAGCTAGAAACGAGTGAAAGTATAAATCGAATATCGTACTAATTTTGTCGATTCGGTACCTTATATTTGGATAGACCAAAAAATACCAAAACCGAAATATGATAAAAAAAAAAAAAAAATACCAGTACCGTTTGTTTTCTATAAATTTAAAAAAAAAATCATTCCTAGAGTAAAATATGAAATTGACAGTAAGATCTTTTATTTATAATAAATTATATATCATTTGAGATTCATTTACAAAACGAACACTTGTATCATTTTGTTTGATATCTGTCAACTGATATTTGTACTTTAGCTAACTCACATATTTTACTTTAAAAAAATCCTTCTATCAATATTTTAAATTTTAAGTTACAAAGTTTTATAAAAATGAGAAAAAAAAAGAGAGAAAATATCATTTTCCACCTGCAAACTGTTGTCTGTTGCTCTTAATTGCTTTGACTAAAAATATACGAAATTGAAGACTTCACGGTATGGGGTCTTCCCCCCTACCGTCTTAGAACGTGAGGTATGGGGGGCTTGGGTTGGGGCATTTGTTGACACGTGGAATGGGGGCCCCTCCACCACCAAAACCCACGCCCATGGGGTATGGTGGGGCTTGGGTTGGGGGCTTGGGTTGACACATAGCCATTAAGAGCCTGCCATGTCACCTTGCTAGGCGCCCCACGCCCGGCTTCAAACCCACGCCAAAGGTGGCCACGCCCAAACCCAAGCCCCAACCCAAGCCCCCGGGGTGGTGACTTGGGCGTTTTCCCCCAACCCAAGCCCCATACCTCATGGCCTTAGTCCGGAGCCGGTCCAAACACTGCCCCGCCTCCTACTGTCTTCGTCTTCTCCATCACTTTTGAGACGATGGTGACGATCCACAAGAAGACAAAAACCACCTCTCCACCTCTCTCACACACTTATACATACAATATATACATATACATTTTAGGTCCATCCTTCCATTTTTTCATTAAAAACAGCCTCCGACCCAAATGGGCAAAAGGCGAAACACAAACAGAACCAGTGGCGGATCCAGGATTTTTTTCCTATGGGTTCACTTTTTTTTGGATGGTCAAATTTTCACAACCATACGTTATAATTTTCGGGTCGGGCCAGGCTGGGTCGGGTCACGGAACGGAACTTAATAAAGACCTAAATTTCATATCAAATTTCTATTAGCATTAGCCCAAAAATTCAAGTTTCATAAAAACTAAAATTGCTAAAGAGCTAAAGCTCATATCAAATAAAATAACTATCCTATGAAAACCACAAATCACAAGTAACGAATTCATATCAAAATCTATCTTCTATCGAGTATTTGAGTTAAAATTGAAAGAAACTTTACCTCAGATTTTGCCTACTTTGATGCTTAAAACCGTCGAGTAAATGAAGGGAGGACTCGAAATATATGAAAGCACTAGCTGCATTTGCACCCTCTACCACCAACAATATCATCATCAACAAACACTTTTATAATGTAAAATTACTCTAGAACAAGGCCCCAGACCAAAAACTAAAGCCGGTGAATTTAACATACCTAACTAAAAGATTAGCCTTCTTTCTCTGGTGTACTATAAAACCAGAACTTCATTCAATAATATCTGGAATGAATCCGCAATTTATGAATAAATATCACAAGACAAACTAGAGTAGCTGCATTACACTAAACCATCAAAACAATTTAAAACAAGTTAAAACATCAAAACAGTTCATTCAGATTCAAGCTATCTTACAATTTAACATCATTGTTAAAACATCAAAACAGTTCATTTAGATGGTCGCCGAAGAAGAATCGACGCCAGAGAAGGACGGCCGGAGGAGAGGAGGTGGTCGCTAGAGAGGGTGAGGGTGGATGCGGTGTTTTCTTGTTCTGCACTGCGACTTCTCTTTTCTTTTCTTCTGCTGCGTTTTGTTTTGTGTGAGTGTAATCCTAAATGGGTTTTTCATTAAAGGAAAAAAAAACGAAATAAAAACATAAAAAACGCCCAATGCGGGATTCGAACCCGGGTATCTATGAAACAAGTAGGCGCATTAACCAGGGAACCACCAAAGCTTTTAGTTTATGGGTTCCCTTTGTATTTTATTTATGGGTTCCTTTTTGGTTTACTATATATATTTACACTAAAAATTAAAAACCGACTGGGTTCCTGGGAACCCGATACTTTTACATAAGTCCGCCCCTGAACAGAACCCCCGACCCAAACGGGCAAAGGAAAGAATAATACAACACATACATAGGTTAGCATTTTTTATAATAATTGCGATGAAATTTATTAAAAAGTAAATAGTTAGCATTAAGAATAATTTTTATAACCAAGCATGTAATTTGCTGATGAAATCCGAGTAAAAACGGTACAAATGAATCATAATACTGATGAATTTTATAGAAGACAAAACTGTTCAAAGCCAGATCCAATATTGTGACCCAGAAACGATGAACAGCTGCCAATGAGGTATTGGTGGATGGTTGGAGAAAGATTTGGTGTTTCTTGTGATCCAGGTTGGACTCTCACTCTCCCCATTATTTCTTGGGGTTCGTTTTAGATTTAGATAGGAGGCGAATTTTTACCGATTATTCCATTATCGTGCTTCGAACGGATGGAGGTCGGGTTTCCGCGCATCTGGGAGAGCCTGGCGGCGGTCGATAAAAGAGAAACGATGAACACCATAAATCTATCAATTGATTCCAAAAAAAGACAACAGATTATCTAACATCTAAGAAAATAAAATAAACTATAAACTAAAACTATAACAATAAATCACAAAGAAAACTGGATAAACCATAGATGATCAAAGGATGTACATGATTCCGATTCGATTTGATATTCAGTATCCTATCACTCCAACCCTAAAACCACAAAAAAAAAAAAAAAAAAAAAAAAAAAAAAACCCTAACACATCTTCAAACCTTCACCACACCAAAACCTAATGATGATACGGAGCATGCGGCGGCAACCTCGCCGTAACAGAACCAGCCGGAGCCGGAGAAGAAGGACAACACGGAGAAGATCCAGGAGACGACGCCGCAGCGGCTGACGTCATTGCCACCAAACAACCTTCACTCCACGACCTTCTAACCGGATACGATACTTTCGGAGGAAGAGCGTGAGAACAGTGATGGTTTTCGCCGGATTTGTGAAGAGCGCAACTGCAGTTGCGGTGGTAGGGACGGCGCTGGATGCCGATGTCGTCGCTGGAGATGCATCCGCCGAATACGTTGCCGAAAATGGAGTCTCCTGCAGCTCCAGACGCCATTGATATTGAAGGAGATGTGAAGCTTCTCTAGAGATCTGGGAAAGATCTGGAAGAGGAAGTTAAAATGGGTTAATGGAGGTGGTGGGGTTTATATAGAGGAAGAGAGAGAGAGTACGTGTTGACTGCTGTGTGTCGTGGCCAATACGTGCTAACAAATTTCAGATGCATTCAATTCAATTCACTTCTTTGTTTTTCTTTTCTCCTTAACTTGTGAATTATTTGCTAGGAAGTTTTACTATACTTTGTCTCAACGGGATCTACGTTATAGAGTGACTAGTACAATATAATTTAAATCTCTTATGGTCTGTTTAGTGTATGGTGTAATGGAATGGATGAGAGAATGAAATAGACCAGGTAATGGAATGGACAACGGAATGAAATGGATCATTCCATTCCATTGTGACGTTTGGTTACTCATATGTGAATAGAATGGATTATTACTTTGTACAATTTAATAAACAAAAAAGACGAAGTAACGAAACACAATTGTATTAAAAACGACAAAAATATAATTGTCTCAATGATAATAATAATATATTCATGGTAAAAAAAATTAATAATAATTTTTTGAGTAAACTGCCATTTTGGTCCCTGTGGTTTGGCCAGTTTTGCCACTTTAGTCCAAATCTCAAACTTATTACATCTGGGTCCCTGTGGTTTGCATTTTATTGTCATTTTAGTCCAAAATCCAAAAAAAACCCCTTTTTGATTGTTGAGAGCTGCCTATTTTGTCCTTTAGTGTAGGGGCATTTTGGTCATTTTTTAAATTTCATTTTTTTAGCAATAAAACCCAGATTAAAATAATCATCTCTCTCTCTCTTCTCTCTCTCTATAGCACCACCATCACCACCGCCCCATCATCCCTCTCTCTCTCTTCTCTCTCTCTACGCACCCTACCCCCTGATTTACCACTGTTGATTCCGGTTGATCATGTTCACCGCTGACTACCCCTCTCTCTCTCTTCTCTCTCTCTGGTCATCACTCTGATTTATCAACATATGGAATCAACAATCAATAAGAAAAACTTCAAAATTTGGCGAGTAATCAAACAAATCATAATCAATTAGCAACAAAACACTCATTAATTCACAGTCAAATTGTAAAACTGAACACGCAAATCAACATATCGATTACGTAAATCAACACATCGATTACTCAATCAAAGAAATCAAATCAATTAGCAACAAAACTTGAAACCCCTGATATTCTTAATACCCTCACCAAGTTACTGCAACTGAGTCAAATCCGCCACCATCTCCACCATTAAGATCCACCACCGCCATCGTCTCCACCATCCGCCGCCGGCCGTCACTACCAAGATCCAGTCGCCGTCTCCGGTAAGCCACCACCGTCTCCAGCAGCGCCGCTGTCTCCGGTAAACCACCACCGTCTTTCTTCCCCAGATCCAGTCGCCGGCAGCATCGTCGTCGTCGTACGCCACCACCGTCTTTCTTCCCCAAATCTCATATCCGTCATCGGAGTTCCTTCCCCAAATCAGTGTGCTGCTGAGTTTCTTTCTAGAGAGAGAGGGGGATGAGGTGGCGCCGTGGCGATGGTGGTGGTGTTATAGAGAGAGAGAAGAGAGAGAGAACTGATTATTTGTTTTGGGTTTTAATGAGAGAGGGAGAGAGCTGATAATATAGGTTTTAATGAGAGAGGGAGAGCTAAAAAAATAATAATCAGTTTTCAATTTAAAAAATGACCAAAATGCCCCTGCACTAAAGGACAAAATAGGCAGCTCTCAACAGTCAAAAAGGGTTTTTTTGGATTTTGGACTAAAATGGCAACAAAATGCAAACCACGGGGACCCAGATGTAATAAGTTTGAGATTTGGACTAAAGTGGCAAAACTGGCCAAACCACAGGGACCAAAATGGCAGTTTACTCTAATTTTTTTGATATATATTAATATTAGTATGAATAATATAAATATAGGATAATGTTATATGAAAAACCCTTGAATTTGGGAAAACCTTGCAAACCCAATGCATGGTCCACATTTATCCACGTGTGTATAGAAAAAATCATCTTACATTTGTAGAGAAGGGCATAATTGTATTTTTACTTCTAACTTACTTTACCCAAGAAGATTACTTGCTACCTTTGATTTGACAACCATAATTATACAACTCACTTCCCAGTGTACTTTCAAAACCTCCATCTTCATCTTTTACCTTATAATAAAGACATTTGAGTAGAGTCCATGAACTTCATCTCTGGAATATATATTCCTTCCACCATTAACGTCCATGGAGACTCCACCAACAACGCATGAGTTAATGTCACCAGATCGTCTGATCCCAAACATGATGAAGCTTGTTCTTGGTGTTATAGAGAGAGAAAGCTAATGTTTTGGAGAGAGAAACAACAATTTTCATCTTGTTCAACTCGGGTGTGTTCATGCTTATTTCGAAGCTGATTTTCGGGTGTGTTCATGCTTCATCTCACGTCGTTATCTTCATCTCGGTTGTGCTCATGCTTGTTGAAAGCTGATTTCTAGAGTGAGAAACAACAATCTTCATCATGTTTACCAAGAACACCAAGAACACACAGAGAGAAGCAAGTTTGAAGATCTTCATCGTGTTCATCGCATGGTTCTAGATCCGGTAAGTGTTTTAGAGAGAGAATTGTTGTTTTAGAGAGAGAAACAACAATCTCTTGAGTATTTTATTTTAAAAAATCATTTCACACTTGATGTTTTTGTTAAAATGGTTGTTAATAGGTTTTTGTGTAATGGCTGTTTTAGAGATTAAACATGATTTTTTTTTGTTAAAATGGTTCTTAAAATGGGTAAATGTTTATGTAATTTGCAGGTTTTTATTTTTTTGTTAAAAAGTTGTGCTTGGTTTGGTTGCTTGTTTGGGCTTTTGATCTGAATAGTAACTGTTTTTTGTTGGTTTGGTTGCTTTGTTTGGGGCTTTTGATATGAATAGTAACTGTTTTTGTGATGTTATTTGAGAAAAAAGATTTTCTGGCTATGAATGTGTTAATATTTATGTCTGGTTTACGACTTAACGGTTATCTTATCTTTTTGTTATTAGGATGGTGATGGATACAAGGGAAATAAGATCCAATTCTCGGGACCGTTGGTTTCGTCAAACGTGGATCAGATGCTCAAGGATCATGACCATGTTTATGTTACAACACAACTAACACGTGTTATATTTTGAACTTCTCAGACATGCATGTGTTACATGTGACATGAAACCCATGTACAACGTAACACGTGTTACGTGTGACATGAAAACACATTTTTATAACTTCCCTGGCATACACACACCCACATGTTTACAAACTGTTTCAAGACCGACCCAAATAATAAAGCAAGGGTAGCCGCTGAAAAGCTAAGGCAGCAAAGGTAGCCGCTGAAAAGCTAAGGCAAACTGTCAAAGGAAGCTCCACCATTTTCTTAGTGCTATGTATTTTCGTTTACTAGTAATATGTAATGTGAGACTCTTATTGTTTTGTCTAGTACATGATGTTAAAACGGTATGGACTTAAAACATTTTGTGTTGGAGTCGCCCGTGTTTGTACTTTTGCTGTTACTAAGTTACTATTGGAGTTTATGCATCCATTATGAAGTCTTAACACACGTTATAATAGAGGCTTAACACACGTTATAGCAGGTATACTCTGATGTTATTAAGTTACTATTGGAGTTTATGCATCCATTCTGAAAGTCTTAACACACGTTATAATAGAGGCTTGACACACGTTATATCAGTTATACGGTTATGGGTATAGTAAACGGCCCACCATTTTTCTTAGTGCTATGTATTTTCGTTTACTAGTAATATGTAATGTGAGACTCTTATTGTTTTGTCTAGTACATGATGTTAAAACGGTATGGACTTAACACATTCTGGAAGTATTAACACACGTATACAAGTGGGGTTACAACAAGATTACGATATTAACTAAGCTCACCATTAAACTCATCGCCCCCGTCGACTGTTTTCACCCTTGTCACATGTTAAGCAATTACATGTTCCGAACAGACAAATTGTAACACATGTTAGATCAGTATATACACATCATGGTGTTTTGTAAACCACTAGCTTATACATGAATACATGTCAGGTTACAAAAAAGATTATAAGAGAGGCTTAACACATGTTATACATTCCAAAATGTGCAAAACAAATGACCTGTTTCATATTATATATTCCAAAATTACCGATACATATGTTACCATAAATGGGTCGTTTCATATTACACGTTACATACTAACTTGTACATTTATTACTTGTACAAGTTTTACGCTCAGTATCCACGTTATCGGATATTTTAAACATCAACAAAAATAAAATAGATATTATTTGTTTTTTTTAATTAACAAAAAGTTAACACACGTTATATATCATTCTAACAGAGGCTTATGTAAGACCCTTGCTATTATTTAACAGTTTTCGTATGGTTTACGAAAATAAATATGTAATTATGGATACACATATATTGAAAAATACGGGTTTATTAAAACTTTTACAATTTAAGAACAATACAACGTAATGTAATTGAGTTCGCCTTTTAAAAATAACGACGAAACTGCATAGTGTTCGGTTCACTTCATTGCTTGATCAACATCCGGATGGTAGCTACATTCACCTAACATCAAAAACCAACTTAAATGTTAGTTTTGATAACTTAAAAACAAGTATAAACAAGTTCCATAACTTTTTATCTACAAGACCGTTTCGCGTAATTTTTTCCCACGCTTCCGTAATTAAATTACGAATCCGTTTATCACCTCGGTTTGCATAAAAATCTGATTTATAAGCAAACGACTTAAAAATCCTTTGTGTGATTATTTGACCCGTTACTTTTAACATCATACTACAAGTTTATTAACAATATTCATTGCTTATCGTTTTTACCCATTCCGGGCTTGCCAAAAATTAGCATATTCGCTTCCATTACAAGGTTTGTATTCGTGTTTACATTCACCGGTTTATTTTGAAATTTTCCAACACTTAGCCAATCTTAATCACTTGCTTTATTTTGACCCGTTTAACGGTTTTTATGCATTTAAGCATCAATTTCACTCATCTCTTTTCGTACTTCACATTTTTACATTTTTACATTTAAGATGTCTACTTATGTTTCACCACAACTATTTTTGTGGTGAATTAATACAATAAACCGATTATCCCGAGTATTACTTTTCGGTTAGTCATTTTACTAAAAAGACCTATTCTTAGGCATTTGACCCACGAAAGTTTATGCCTATATTCTTATACGTATCAAAAGGGTTACATAATCATAATACAAGTTCCTAAACAACCTCTAGGGTTCGTTTGCCCGGTTTACCCAACGAGGGCTTTTTGGTCAATTTTAATCCTTCATTTTACAATGAAGGACTTTCGCTAATTAATTGACCAAGAATCGTATGTTTAACTAAAAGCTTGTTTATGCGTACCTGGCTCGGGTCAACATATAAACTCGTTTTATACCTTGCTTTTATTAGTCGCTACTTTATAGCGACGCAATTATCCACTTCCGGTTCACTCCTGTGAACATACGACTTAACAACCAATGTTAGTCAATATTGTCAAATGGTGTTATCACCACCATTTCACCCGTTTGGCCTATATGACCAAACATTCGAATTTGTTTCAAAGCATGGTTTTTAACTACCCATTTCGAATTTTACCACAAAATTTCCTTTTTCTTACATATTTAACCCATTTCGGCTTACGCCGTGGGTATCCATTTAATCTCAACTTACATTTAGTCGTCACGTGACTAAATTACCCTTTTTACCCATTTTTTCCATTTCTAGTTACGCTATTAGGTAACTTTAAGAAAACTTATAAATTCTTAGTCAATTCATGACTAAATTACCATTTTGCCTCTTTTTACCATTAACCATGGTTTTGATCGTTTTTATTTGTTCCGACTCATTTCGGTTCATGTCGGAACCCATTTTTTTTAAACATAATCCATTGTCATATTTATCACCTATAAAATAAACACGTACACTTAAATTGGGTGTAAGCTTTACTTACCTTGCATCCTTGTGAGCTTCATACTTGAACTTGTACCCATTTGACCCGTTCATTTCCAAGCTCCTACCTAGCTTGTCAGAGTCAAACTACCATATCATATCCACAAGATGATTAGATTAGTCAACCATTAACATGACCATCACACCTTATGGATTCACACACTTATTCATCAAAGTATGCTATTTATTCAACGACTATTCGTCAAGTTACTTATACAAACTAGTTAGTAAGTGATTTTGAACACTTTAAGCATGTCATATAAAGTGTTATTTGTTCCTAACAATAAATACTTCATGACTAAACAAGTATACGCAATCATATGTCTTTTTTATGGATTAATAATAACATTATTAATGTGCAGCGATTTTCTATTCAGCTGCTGTAATCGACCATTATGACCCATTTAAAGTCCGAACTAGATTAACATGTTCAAAAATGGATCGTAGAAAACTTCAATATCTTCGCAAACATATAAGGTACACCTTCTAACGAATTTTTTATGATTTTATATGATTTTTATAAAATCAGCACAGCAACTATATTTTCATTTTTCAATCAGCTTTTAAGTTTTCTGAACAGCAGTTTTAATTCACTTTTTTGACCTATTTAACAACCACATTTGTTTCTTATGATTGATAACAGTAAAAATTTACTTCATAAGCTTTCCGAAAAGGTATAGAACACCCAACTCGGAGAAACGGTTGATTTTATATGATTTTTTTAAGATTAGTCAAAATCCATATAAAAAGCTACGGAAATCGTGTTTAGGGTCTTTTCAAATTCGACCCAAACCATCAAATGCAACCCATTTCCATGGCTATAACCCTTATTAAACTCTTGGTAATGGTTAGAAACCTATAACACAGTGATTGTAGGCTAAGAGATGTCAAAAACATCATCTATTTCAAGAAGTCATCATATGAATCCTAATTTTACCATCTTCTTAACTTCATCTTGTAAGATTAAATATATTATGTTTTAATATTTAATCTATAGCCATTATAATCATTTACATAATATGGGTCAAAATATATAATAACCTATTATATAATTAGTTGGTAATTGTTGATGGACCATATTACCCTTATTAACTAATTAGGTTTCCTCCTGGGTGCTTATATAAGGAGAATTATGTGGAGGTTAAAGGTTTACTCAGTTACACAGTTAGACACAACACCCCATTAGTCATAACATCATCATCGACCTCCTCTCCTAAGCCGATACCCTTTTCGGTTTTCTAAGTCCCCATCATCAGTCAGCACCCTAAGGAGGAACCAGATCACGATGACAAGCATGTCGAACTCCATTACTGGATTCTCCAACGCACTGTCTGCTGTAACAGGTATGCTTTAATGTTTTCCTTCATGAATAAACAGAACTGATCCAACATGTGGTATCAGAGCATATGTTGATTAGTCAGTTCTGTTTTGTATCCATAAATCTGGAATAAAACTGGAAAACGGAATTAGAAAACCCTAAATAAATTTCGGATTTTTCATCCGAAACCCCATCTCGGATCTGTTCAAACTATATCGGATCATATGTTTTCATCAAATATTACTGTTCCGAAATCATAATGTTCTAGAATTGATTAAATGATTGATAAATTTTCCAGATTTCGGATATAAGGTTAAGGTTAAATTTTAGGGTTCATCGTGTTCTTAGTTGAAATTCGAAATTTCCTTTATGTTTTGGAATGTGATTTGAATTGTGGAATGTTTTCCTAATTTTGATCTTATTTTATCTAATAAGTTTTTTCGAAATCTGTTAATAAGATAAACAGATTATGATTTTCAAAATTTTATGATAAAATTAGATCAATGTTATAATAGGAAACTCTATCACAATTCTTAATTTTCGAATTTTCAGTTATGTTATCACAATAAACAGCAACTGAATCGCACAAGATCAGATCACATAAGAGATGATCTGATCGCATAAGATAATCACACAAGATCAGATCACATAAGAGATGATCTGATCGCACAAGACAGTCGCACAAGATTTGTACAACTAATTAAGCACATTGTACAAGTTAAGACTGCATAATCGCACAAGATTTGTGGATCGCACAAGACTTGTGGATCGTACAAGACTTGTGGATCGCACAAGGCATTACTGATCGCACAAGTTTTTGGGCATTACTGATCGCACAAGTTTTTGGGCCTTACTGATCGCACAAGTTTTGGGCCTTATTGATCGCACAAGTTTTGGGCCTTACTGATCGCACACGTTTTGGGCATTACTGATCGCACAAGTTTTGGGCCTTACTGATCCGCGCTAACGGGTGGTTTGCTATTAAATGATTGGTTTTGTAAATACTTAGTTAATTAGTAAGGATCAAATAGTGTTTTACAAAACCAAAATAGCTTTACTTGAATGAGCTTCTGATGTATCATTTCTGGCCAAAGCTGATTTGATGCATTTACTTATCGTTCAAGTATTACAAAAGCTATGTTAAGTGTGCATCATAAACATGAATGTCTTAATATCTGGCCAAAGCTGATTTAATTCCTTCATAGATGGCATACTTAACAAGTGCATAACTAAAGTGATTGTCTCAATTTCTGGCCAAAGCTGATTTGTTACAACCATTTTGCACACATGCTTAAATGATTACACTTCTGGCCAAAGCTGATTTGTCTTTGTTTAAGTAGAACTTTAAATAGTCTATTATTTTGAAGTTAGTAATAGACATATCACAACCTCTTCACACAATGATCCTTATATTAATGATCCTTAATTAATTTTTATGATCATTTCGTCTGCCTTATTCTTAGTACCCATAATTTTACTCACTATAATTTTCTTCTATAAATCAATATCTCATCCACTCTAATTCCTAAATCTAATATGTTTTGCTTAAAGTTTCTATAAGAATTAGCTCTTAAATTAAATCCTTGATTATCTCTTAAGACACGATAATCCTATTGCTCTCTTCTGATAAAGCACTACAGAAGAAAAGTAGAGCATGATGATTAGGATAAATCGAACATGATGTCTCTTATGATAATCAAGAATAAGTGTTGTCACTAAAAGGTTATTCCAGATTAAGTCTTTCCTAAGACTAATCTATAATTGTGGAATAATCACAAGAACTCCTAAAGATGCATGCCTTCATTTAAAATTATAAACTATAAAGCTAAGTGGTATATGTGAATACATAATAATGTACAATACCATGACCCATAAAGTTAAGGGCTTACGCATGGAAATAAGTACATTTTTTCCAGTACATTACATACTAAGATTTTCACTTGTACAATTTGATGCCTTATAAATCAACTATAACACTCAAAAGTACCAAAGTATAATGAGTGTGTTGATAAGCAACATATGTACAAAGAAATAAATGTTTGAAACTGGAAAATAAGATGTTATTCACCTTACAACCACTAATAGTTTAAAAGAGGATTGTTCTAAGGTCCATAGACAAATTACAAGTGCTAATGCCAACTTTAAGGTTCTTCAAGGGAAAATCTCACTGCATAATTGTGCCATTAGACTAGGCATAAGCAACGAGACTATCCATTATTCAGAAGAACAGTTGGATAAGTTAATTAGGTAGTCACTTACTAATGATATTTAAGTCTGATAATTTTAATATTCCATTTAACACATGATTAATTGACTCTAGTTCCATACGTTTCCTTACCAGAACTCGACAAATAACTAACATGAGAGTTAGTGACAAAAATTAATTGTTAAGGCTATAAGAACCATAATAAGCAGTCTTCTAACAAAGCTTTTCGATACCTTATATATTCTGATTAATCAGAATATAGTATCATAATTAAGCAAAGTTATGAACGTTGTGAGGTTTGCATAGTCAACATAAAGTCACACTTACCGTAAACTCTCATTTTATTTGTTCTAAATATCTGGATAGAAACATTACTAAGATGGAAATAGATGACACCTTACACTTTCACAACTTTTGTCATCATGCAAATGAGAATTTGACAAAAGGAAAATGAGACTTATAAATTTCATCCATTATAACTGAAATTCATGAGAAATCATGACATGGTTAATGAGGATGATTTTTTATCTAATCTCATTCTACGTGATTTTAAATCATGACATTAAAGCCCTAAAATATGATTTGGCTTAAGGAATAAGTATGGGTCCATCATAAGTCATTCATTGACATTCGTGGAACTTATTCCAAATGGAATATTCAGACATAATTCATTTATCATTTAAAAGACTATCAACTTGTATCTAAATTTTGTCGCATATGGCTCACGGTCTTAGAAGAAATCTATTCATACATATATACTTAATAAGATTTCTATTAGATATGTCCCTAAAGTTTCTTATGATATCTGGACATTGAAGAAATCAAATAAAGTCTAACGTATATGTGATAGGTTCCCACGTCACGTAGCTCATTGAAACTTCTCTTGTAGCATTTTAGAGATATTAAAGATCAGTGGGAGCATTAAGTGTCTTAATAATAACTTGCAATAGTTGCAAGAGGTGGGGGAGTGAAAATTTTATATTACTTAAATTTACACCTCTTGTACAAGACACTGCTCCATTATGACACTGTTCTATCAAAACTTGTCTTCTTAAATCTAATGCTACTCTTACAAAAGTTTCATTGTTGCTTAATTGTGGGCACACTTAGATTTCTTACCTGGACTAACATAATCCTCAACAAGAGAAATCACGACTAACGTCATTAATTTGTGTTTCTCTATTAGAATTTGTTGGTCGTTATATATTGACCCTAAGCATGCTGAGTTCCTAAAGTTTTCTAAGGTCAGTGGGAGCAGTCAAAGTCCTTATCATGATTTGCAAGGAATACAAGAGGCGGGGGGAAGAGTGTCATTAAATTTCACTCCGAATTTAACTCCGATTACACCTCTTGTACACCATACTGCACCAACTCTTACAAACTTAGAATCTTGAAAATGATAGAAACCTAACCAAGAGCTAATCCATAAAACTGAAACTTCTAATGAACCCAATAATCAACTCAGGAGGTCATCTAGGTTTAAAAACCTGCTAACTTTGATGATTACATAACCTCCCTAATTGAAGTTGAAATGGATTTTGGAAATGTTTACTGATCCTATCTCTTCTAATTAAGCCATTAGCGTCAATTAATCTTCTGAATGGAATAAAACAGTTTTCTAGTAAAACTGATTTTATGTGTTCGAACAACGTATGGGATTTGATTGAATTACCTAAGAGTGTTCATAACTAAACCAGATCCTAATATAAACGTTAAGACACAAAGGAGCATGATTGATTGTCAAAGGTTATACTCAGGAAGAGATGAATTATCAAAGAGTCTTTCTTACCTATCTTACAGAAGATTTCTTTGAGGATCATCACTGTTCTAGTAGCTTATAATAGTTTAAAGCTACATTAGATGAACATTATAAACAATTTTCCATAACAAATGGCTGACACATTTACATGTTCATTAGATAACAACCTAAAGTTTCAAACTGAAGGTTAAAGAACACTTTATTTGTAAGCCAATAATATCCATATATGGGTTAATGCAAACATCATAATGTGATGAAAAGCTAACGTAATTATTTTCATCAAGAATCAAGTGGATTAATGTACCTACCTCAAAATGAGTGGGAGCAACTAAAATAAACTTGTCTATATAGATGATATTCTCTTGACAAGTATATGTTACATAAGTCAAAGCATTGTTAACACAAACTTTGATATAATAAATCTCAGAGATATCTCTTACGTGATTGATATCATAATATACTGAGATAGACCCAATGGGATATTAGTTCCGGTTCCATAAGTTTAACATTAAATGGGTCCTTACATGTGTAACAAACAATACTGCTCTTCTTTAGAGGATAATAGGATAAATGAGATTATTTCCTTACGCTTCATTAATTAAAAGCCTTATGTAAGTTCAAGTCTATACTCGTTTAGATATTACTCACATTGCAACACACTAGATATGTCTAGATTAATGTGAAGCATCTAATAGAGTATTACAATATCTTTAAAGAAACGAGAGGCTATGATTTGAAGAAGAAGTGAGAACTCAAACCGGTTTATTACTTTAACTTAGAAATATTCAAAGATGATAAAATGTAATTTCGGGTATATCCTTATGTCAGCGGACAAATCCATCTTATGGAGGAGTCATAATAAACTGATAATAACAACCTAAGTTATAACGACATAATATAGTCATTAAATGTTGTTGAAAATTTATCAGTGGACTCATAAGTTTATTAACTCCATATAATTAATGTTTTGAAGACTTAGTGTGATAAAGTCAGCTACCATGACTCCTTGAACAGTAACAGTTCAAGAGGTGCTGCATTAAATTTTCGATACGCAATTAATTATTCGTTTATGAACGAATTGAGGAAACTAAGTTCTGTATCGAATACATTCATGATATGCTTCAGGATCCTATAACTGAAGGGCTATTACCCATAAGTCTTATTAAGAGAGCTCAGAGACAGGTATTAATTGATGGCCATGCGCAACTGCATATCGTACTATGAATGACTAAGTATTAGTTAATTTTCCTCATCAGTTTGATTTTGTATGTCTCTAAGAATATGTCAAGCTAGCATAATGGCATATAGACAAATATAGTTACAAATCAAACAAAGGGCTTATGCGTATTTTGATCATAACGATTAGGTTTTAAATTAAGGCTATAGTATGATTAATGGGGGTCCAGAGTCGCATAATGATTCAACGGCTGTATTTCTCTGCTATAGTACTTGTTTAAGGCTAAAATAAGTGTTAACCCCTGATCAGGCTTATCTAATACTCATAGTAAATGATTACTCGGCTAAGTGAGAGAATGTAAGATTAAATATATTATGTTTTAATATTTAATCTATAGCCATTATAATCATTTATACATAATATAGGTCAAAATATATAATAACCTATTATATAATTAGTTGGTAATTGTTGATGGACCATATTACCCTTATTAACTAATTAGGTTTCCTCCTGGGTGCTTATATAAGGAGAATTATGTGGAGGTTAAAGGTTTACTCAGTTACACAGTTAGACACAACACCCCATTAGTCATAACATCATCATCGACCTCCTCTCCTAAGCCGATACCCTTTTCGGTTTTCTAAGTCCCCATCATCAGTCAGCACCCTAAGGAGGAACCAGATCACGATGACAAGCATGTCGAACTCCATTACTGGATTCTCCAACGCACTGACTGCTGTAACAGGTATGCTTTAATGTTTTCCTTCATGAATAAACAGAACTGATCCAACACATCTTTGTCAAATTAAGAACTAGAACTAAAATTAACATATATTCAAGTTCTATTTGGTGATTCTCATACACCATCATATTTAAAACCCGTACTATTCCATATCACACAAAATTAGTCAAATTAGCCAATTACGTGTTTCTTTCATAATTTCAACATATAAACATTCGTTTAGGCATTTTAACAAGCACCTAGCGGGCACGATTTCTATACCTCTTATTTAGTTCATGGCTAATCTTTTTAACCAAGTTTCAATCATTAAATCAAATCCTTATTTCTAGCATTCATAAGCAATACCAAGACTTGTATCATAACATCAATTCTACACTATTTCAACATTGAAATTCAGTGTTCATCACATAATTACAACACCCACTTAACGCATGTATGGGTAATTATCAATTTCATAATTTTCATCACTAATTCAACAAGTTATTGACTAGGGTTTACTCCTAGACATGTTTTCATTACTAATTTCATCTAAATATCAATCAATCAAGTTCAGATTTTGATTTCTCATGTTCATCAAAATTCTAAGATGTAACCAAAAGATGAAATTTAACATACCTTGTGATCCCTTCACTTAGGTGATCACTAAAATAAGCCTGGATTTCGATTTGGGACTGATTTGGCCTTCCAATTGCTTGATTTTTGGCTAGTTAGGGTTTGGTTGAAGGAAGCTTGTTCGCCCCCTGTGTAATCTACGACCAGAACACACACCAAGTGTGTGTTTTGGGTTTTTAATTTTTGTTTTAATAATAATTATTTTCTCACTTAACCCTTTTAGTCCCTCTAGTTTCTAAAAGTTATAAAAAGGTTACTATATCAAGTTACTTCATTATTTTAAAACACTTAACTAACTAGGTTGATATTCCTAGTTACTTAGTGGGTCCCGGGAGTTATAACCCGTTTTATTTTAACTTCCGTTAACTCGGGCTTCTTATAAACTTACTTCTTTTTTTAAAGCATTTATTCTCCTTTTAATTAATATTAGGATTATTTGTTTAGATCCTCATATTCACCTGGTTAATTTTACCACTAACGGTATTTTACCCGTTCATTAATATTAACGTGGTTTGACTATCAAACCTGTTTTCGGGGTGTTACAGCTTAACACATGTTATACATGAACACATGTCAGGTTACATCATGGTGTTCTGTTACAGCACGAACCACTAACACATGTTATAAATGAACGAAGAGTTCTTTCCCAAAGGATGTGACTTATTCAATGTCCCCGCATTAACGTCGCCTACATCTATCCAACTTGTCAATTGAATATCTTTTATGGATCTGTTTCTGTAAATCAACACAAGTTATATATCATTCTAACAGGTGCTTAACACATGTTATGGGTCTGTCTCTGTAAATCAAGCAACCCAACAAAAAAACACTTATTGTTCAGATCAAAAGCCCAAACCAGCAACCAAACCAATAAAAAAACAATTATTGTTAAGATCAAAAGCCCCAAACAAGCAACCAAACCAACAAAAAAACTCGTTCAAAATCGCATCCTAAAGTTTTGGATTTATTTAAAATACATGAACATTAACCATTACTAGAACACTTTCAGCCCACAAAAACATATGAACAACCATTTCAACAAAAAATCAATTGTGAAATGATATTTCAAGAACATTTACCGGATCTAGAACCGTCCGATGAACATGAAGAAGGTCTTCAAACCTTCTTCTCTCACACACACTTGAACATTCAACTCTCTCTCTCTAAAAAATAAAGATTATTGTTTCTCTATCTAAAACATCAACTCTCTCTCTCTAAAAACATTCATCGTGCCATCGTTCTTGTCACACCCCCAAAATCCACCATGCGGAGTATCACCGCTTGGAGGCGTGACATGACCAGGATCGAGCCACCAATCATATTGAACAACTCAATTAAGTAAATAAAACCACACATAATACGATTGGTGACCAAAGCTAGTTAACCTTGTTTAGTTTAAACAGCGGAAGCATAAACGTGAGTTCAAAAGCATAAGTCCATAGTTCATGAGTTAAAGTTTCAAAACGCAAGTTTAGTAAGTTCATAAGGATTTAAATATTAAGCACGGAACATAACCGTCCGTACACCACAACGACTCCTTCCTCGTGCAAGCTCCAAGCATTTAGCGACCTGTAAGGCATGTAACAACTAGTCAACAACAAAGTTGAGTGAGTTCACGTTTGGTTGTTTAGTTAATGAGTTCGTATCAGGAATCGGAAGTTCGTTTCATAACCAAGTATTACCCATTATCCTTGATTCCCAAACCTTTACGATATTTAGTGGGGGCTTCCCATTATGTATGTTACTAGACTAGGCGTATCCATAAGTGTCCTTCCCAATCCGAGGACGGTGTTAAGTATGAGTGTACGTAGGTTTTACGTACGTGCCCTTCTCATCCGAGGACAGTAGTGAGTGTGAGTGTACGTAGGTTTTACGTACGTGCCCTTCTCATCCGAGGACAGTAGTAGGTGTGAGTGTACGTAGGTTTTACGTACGTGCCCTTCTCAATCCGAGGACAGTAGTAGGTGTGAGTGTACGTAGGTTTTACGTACGTGCCCTTCTCAATCCGAGGACAGTAGTAGGTAGTCTAGTAGTGTTGGTAATATAAATAGAGTGATAGTACGAGTAGTTATTCAATCCCATTCCCAACCACCGGGAATCCCATGCCTTAGTAAGGGTGTGAACTCACCTCGGTTTGCTCGGTTAGATTCCCAATATAGCTAACAGTCAGGGTCGGTCAATCGCGTCCTAGTATGATTTATCAGTTAGTCATTTAGTGGCTTTCAATTAGAGCACAAAGTTCCTACACGTATCTATCACACATCATGCATCACTGTAACGGTTTATGCCCATCTAAGTTTCCCGTCCATTCCCCACTCAAAATCAAACATACGATAATGCACATAACATATATAACATGTTAAATCATTCACAGATAGCATACTCGACATTTAGACACGCAAGTCACAACTTATGTCGATTCAGCATTAATACTCAAAACCGGCTGTTTTCGGACATTTAAATAAAATAGTTAGATTATTCCAAAAATTCCCAAATTTTTATAGAGTGTCATAAACATTCCATATTTTATTGTGTAAAAATATAGGGGTCCAGTTCATTACCCACATTTTATAAAAATTCATATTCGGGACTGAACTCAGATTTATGTATTTCTGACCACAGTCCACGAAAAAATTTATTAAAAATTCATCTTAAGTCCGATTTGCGAAATTCCAGTGGGGTAATTACAAATACTTCAGTTGTCATCTACAGTAAAATTTTCATGGTCCGATTGATCACAAAACTCAGGTTATGACTGAAAGTACGACACCCATTTATTGCTGTCAAAATTCAGCTTAAGTTGCTGTTACAAATTAACACTTTAAAAATAGTAAACGAAGTCCAAAAATTACGATTCTGGTGCCATTAGAACCGTATTTCATAATAACATATTTTAGATTCAAAATATCGGTTTTTCGTTGAGTTTAAGACCTGTTTACAGCCAACTGAAGTTGGCTGTAAAAGTTGGACAGTTTCTGATTTTCAGTGTTTAACCTTCTAAATCGTGTTCGATCGATTCCGTTAACAAGTTTAGTGTCACACCCCCAAAATCCACATGCGGAGTACCGTCCGCTTGAGGGCGTGACCGACCAGGATCCAGCCACCAATTATACTGAGCATTGGATAATAGCGAGGATGATCACCAACCATAATGGTTAGTAAACACCATAGTTTAAAGTTCAAATGTTTAAGTTCAAATATCAATTAAGTAAGTAGCGGAAGCATAGATAAAATAGTTTAAATAAGGTTCATGGTTCAAATTATTTAGAACCCAACACGCGGGTTTACACGACCACTACACTTCCCAAGCAGCAGCTCCACAGTCACTGGTTACCTGCAAAGCATGCAGTAAGGGGTCAACAATAATGCTGAGTGAGTTCACTAGTTGTCCAGTTTTAATTACCAAAAACTTGTTTCACCAGTTAATTTATCCGTTTATACATGCCATGGGGAGCTACCCCAAAAGTTAGCAACTAAACTGTTTTTCCAATACCGAACACTAGGTGACCGTTGCGTATCCGCAAGAAAGTGCCCCGATGTCAATGTTCTATCATCATTGACGGATGCCTGAGTACATTAGTTCACGACCGATCCCATACCTTGGCACGGTGTGAGGTTGGTAAGACCTAAATAGCGCTATCAACTAATAACCCGTTCGCCTGGCCCCGGCGACTAATCGGTATTAAGTAGTAGGGACTTTAAGTGATAGAGTTTCGTTTAGTGCCGTTTGTTGCAATCCGTATAAACAGTAATTAACTAAAAGGTTTCCCAATGACAAGGGAAGGAAAAGTAAGTTTGTTCCCAGTAACTAGGGAAGGAATGTAGATGGTATCCCCTTTACAAGGGGATAGGGTTGTTTTAGTCTCGTGTCCCAAACCACCGGGACGCATGCTTTTAAGTTGTGAACTCACCTTGGGTTGCTCGGTAGATTATTTTACCCGGTCAAGTATGTTGGTCACCACGTCCTAGCATGGTTACCAAGTATGGGTCAAGTTGGGTACAAATAAACACATAGCGAACACGTACGGCAAACACATATAGCAAACACGTATAACATGCATAACAACAAACAGTTGGTCAGCCCATACAATCAGCAGCAACAACACGTAGCCCAGTCAACAGAAAACCCAACAGTCAAAGTCCAATAACACCAAAATAGCCCAGTCGAGACAAGGGTGGTTGCGACTCGCAACCGAGGTCTCGGTTTATCACGTTTTGGTTACGAGTCGCAACCAGAGGTTCCGACTCGCAACCGGCGGTTCCGACTTGACAGCAGTGATTACGACTCGCAACCGGATTCGACTCGTGTTGATTGCGACTCGCAACGCGGAGATCTCGACAAAACTCGCTGTGGTTTCGAGTCGCTACCAAAGGTTGCGACTCGCAACCGTGATTACGTGCACTGAAGATCTTCTAGAACCTGACATGTACTAACCAATGATATTGCATTTTCATGAAACATAGTACTATCCACACTAAACATGTCTGTTTGTCTATTTTGTGTCTAAATCGGATCAAACAAGGCATATTCAAAATATTTAAGTGACATTCATGCTGTTCATCACCATATTCATATAACATTCAAGCAATTATTTATGAACATTCAAACCTCATTTATCAACAATCCAACCCAAAAATCCTGTTTAAACCTTCTATATACTTCTCGGACAATATCAAGGCACACAAACAAGATTCATCTTATAAACCCAAACATTTATGCCTAAAACCTCCTAACCAACCCTTACTACAACCGAATAGCAAACCTTTAAACACAAAACCGGATCATTTTCATTAAGACACAAAATCATTTCAAGCAACCACTTTTATCATCAAACAAGCATTTTATAGCAACAAACATCAACAATCAAGCACTATCAAGCATTTTAGTAACAAGACAAACAAGCAAAACAACTATGAAGATATTCATGCTAACCGGTTGGAAGTAGGGGTACAAGGAATCAATGAACCAAGCTCCAAATGATGATCTCGAGCTAGAATCCGAGAGTGATCTTGTTACCGGTTGACCCGAGAGAGGGAGAGGAGAGGAGGTGAGTTTGATGTTAGAACCTTAGGGTTTTAGGGTTTTTAGAGAGAGAGAGGGAGAGTGTGAGTGAGAGGATGCAAGAGAGTGATGTTGCAAAAATGGTGAAGTTGTGAGGGTTGGTCATATTTATATCGAGTGGGTTAGGGGGTTTCCGGGTGGGCTAAGGTTACGGCCCAACTAGCCCAAGTGTTTACGGTTCACTCGAGACCGAAGGTGGTCTCGAGTCGGGTCCATGGTGTTCTCGGTTCACTTATACGCACACACATATATATATATATTACATACACAATCATAGTGCAAAGATCACATAGAATCACAAAATAACACGCAACTTTCATTTAATAACACATATACACATAATGCTAATACAAGATATTTGCTCGGGAAAACCTAGAGTTGTCACATTATCCCCAAGTTTTAAGAACTTTCGTCCCGAAAGTTAAAGCAGCCACTGACGAGCTAGTAAATGTGAGAGCGTTTCAACGGGGTGTCACATCATCCCCCCGTTAGTTCGGAATTTCGTCCCGAAATTCAGTTGTAGCTTCAGTGCTGGGGGTTTCATTTGGGAACAGCTGGGGATACTTGCGCTTCATCTGGTCTTCCCGCTCCCAGGTAAACTCTGGGCCACGGCGTGAGTTCCAACGAACTCGCACGAGGGGTATCTGGCTACGTTTGAGGGTTTTGATCTCACGATCCGTGATCTCAACCGGTTCCTCAGTAAAGTGTAGCTGTTCGTCAATAGTAAGTTCCTTGTAAGGAATGACGAGTGTTTCATCTGACAGGCACTTCTTCAGATTAGACACGTGGAAGACGTTGTGCACAGCACTCAGTTCTTCAGGCAGATTCAATCTGTAAGCGGCCGTACCGATCTTTTCGGTAACTTCAAAGGGTCCGACATATCTTGGATTAAGCTTGCCCCGTTTTCCAAAGCGGACCACACCCTTCCAGGGTGAGACCTTAAGTAGAGCCCGTTCACCAACCTGGAACTCTTGCGGTTTCCTGTCTTTATCAGCGTAGTACTTTTGACGATCACGAGCTGCCGCCATGCGTTGCCTAATCTGGGCAATCTTTTCTGTGGTGTCAACTACATGTTCCGGGCCTGTGATTTGGCTGTCACCAACCTCAGCCCAGCAGAGAGGCGATCGACATTTACGGCCGTACAATGCCTCAAAGGGTGCTGCCTGAATGCTGGTGTGGTAGCTGTTGTTGTAGGAGAATTCCACCAACGGTAGGTGCTTCTCCCAATTCTTGCCAAAATCGATCACACAAGCCCTAAGCATGTCTTCGAGGGTTTGGATGGTGCGTTCAGACTGCCCATCCGTTTGCGGGTGATAAGCGGTGCTCATGTCTAAACGTGAGCCAAAAGATTTGTGCATGGCTTGCCACAACTCAGAAGTAAAACGCGCGTCTCGATCAGAAATAATAGAGGTAGGCACTCCGTGCTTCGAGACCACTTCTTTTAAGTATACCTCTGCTAGGGTAGAAAACTTGTCTGTTTCTTTTATGGCCAAGAAGTGTGCAGACTTAGTTAAGCGATCCACTATTACCCAAATGGTGTCATTTCCGCGCTGAGACCTAGGCAGGCTAGTAACAAAATCCATGGAAATCTGCTCCCATTTCCATTGCGGGATCTCTGGCTGTTGGAGTAGGCCTGATGGTTTCTGATACTCAGCCTTGACTCTTGCGCAGGTTAAACATTTTCTGACATACGTTGCTATGTGAGCTTTCATGCCAGGCCACCAATAGGTAGCCCTCAAGTCGTGGTACATCTTATCTGAACCCGGATGTACTGAGTAACGGGACTTATGAGCTTCATCCATCACAAGGTCACGTAAATTTCCATAAAGCGGAACCCATATGCGTCCGGCTACGTAGTAAGCACCGTCTTCTTTTTGTTCCAATCGTTGTCTCGATCCTCGTAGGGACTCAGCCCTGATGTTTTCGGCTTTCAATGCTTCAACCTGAGCATTCCGAATTTGATTAGGGAGGTTCGAGTGGATAGTGAGCTGTAAAGCACGAACACGCTTGGGTTTGGTCTCCTTTCTGCTGAGGGCATCGGCTACCACATTAGCCTTGCCTGGGTGATATTTGATTGCACACTCGTAGTCATTCAGGAGTTCGACCCATCGGCGTTGCCGCATATTCAACTCCTTTTGTCCCATTATGTGCTGGAGACTCTTGTGATCAGTGTAAATCGTGCACTTGGTGCCGTACAAGTAGTGTCTCCAAAGCTTGAGCGCGAAGACCACAGCTCCAAATTCTAAGTCATGCGTCGTATAATTCCGTTCGTGGACCTTGAGTTGTCGCGAGGCGTAAGCGATAACTTTCTCGCGTTGCATCAATACGCAGCCAAGTCCTTGAATAGAAGCGTCGCAGTAGACGACGAAGTCGTCGGTACCTTCGGGTAAGGAGAGAATAGGAGCACTACAAAGGTTCTCCTTTAGTTCCTGGAAGGCAGATTCCTGAGCATTACTCCATTTGTAAGCAACACCCTTCTGAGTGAGTGTCGTGAGTGGTTGAGCGATCTTAGAGAATCCCTTGATAAATCTTCGATAGTATCCCGCCAATCCCAAGAATTGGCGAACTTCGGTCGGAGTCTTAGGTACGGGCCAATTCTTAATGGACTCAATCTTAGCGGGGTCAACATGAATCCCTTCCTGATTGACGATGTGTCCAAGGAAATGGACTTCTCTAAGCCAGAAATCACATTTCGAGAATTTGGCGTACAGTTGCTCATTGCGAAGGAGTTCGAGAATAAGACGTAGGTGTTGTTCATGCTCCTCTTGGCTCTTCGAGTAGATTAGGATGTCGTCGATGAACACGATTACGAACTTATCGAGGTAGGGTTTGCATACTCGGTTCATGAGGTCCATGAAGATTGCAGGTGCGTTGGTCATACCGAAAGGCATAACAAGGAATTCGTAGTGACCATAGCGGGTTCTGAAAGCAGTCTTAGAGATGTCCTCATCGCGGACTCTCAGCTGGTGATAACCCGATCTCAGATCGATCTTGGAATAATAGCTCGACCCTTGCAGCTGGTCGAACAGGTCGTCGATACGGGGAAGTGGATAGCGGTTCTTGATGGTAACCTTGTTAAGTTCGCGGTAGTCAATGCACATTCGGAATGAGCCGTCTTTCTTTTTGACGAAGAGCACTGGGGCTCCCCAGGGTGATGAACTAGGACGGATAAAACCTTTGTCCAAGAGTTCTTGTAGTTGAGTAGAAAGCTCCTTGAGCTCCGCGGGGGCTAATCGATAAGGTGCACGAGCTATAGGCGCTGCTCCGGGAGCTAGCTCGATTTGAAATTCGACCTGACGGTGAGGAGGGAGTCCAGGTAGTTCCTCCGGGAATACCTCAGGATAGTCGCGTACAACTGGAAAATCTTCAATCCTGTTTTCCACTTTCTGTGTGTCGGTAATGAGTGCTAAGATAGCGGTGTGCCCTTTTCGTAGATACTTCTGGGCCCTTAAGAATGAAATAATGCCTGTGACTTCTCCGCTCTTGTCGCCTTGAACTATAAGGGGTTTGCCAGGGGGACGGGGAATACGAATAGCTTTCTCTTGGCAGAGGATTTCAGCTCGATGTTTGGATAACCAATCCATACCAATAATGACGTCGAAGCTTCCAAGAACGATGGGGAAAAGATTGATACGGAAGGTCTGACCAGACAACTCTAATTTGCAGTTACGAATTATGTGTGAGGCCTCGAGGTTTCTACCATTAGCTATTTCAACGGTGTGCTTAGAGCTTAGCGGTGTAAGAGTGAGCTTAAGTTTCTTACTAATACGTAGGGATACATAACTAGCATCTGCTCCGGAATCAAATAGCATGGAAACATAACGATCATTAAGTAGGAACTTACCCGCTACAACGTTGGGGTCATTCCTTGCTTCCCCAGCTCCAATCACAAAAGCTTTTCCTCTAGCACCATTTCCAGCATTGTTGTTATTGTTCCCAGCACCCTGATTGTTGTTGTTTTGATTCAGTTCAGGGCAATCCTTTAGTATGTGCCCCGTTGCTCCACACTTGAAGCACCCACGATTGTTTCCTTGTTGCTGCTGTTGCTGATTCTGCCTAGCTGGGAACTGGCTTCGGCAGTCTTTGGCTTCGTGCCCCATCTTGTTGCATCGCTGACACTGACCTTTTCCACATGGCCCACTGTGATGTCGGTTACATTTGTTACACTTAGGGTGGTTTCCTCGATAGCCACCCTGTTGCTGAGGGCCCTTGTTGCTTTCAGTCTTCCTTTGTTGAACTGGGGCCTGAGTGGGGTTAGCATCCTTTCCCTGACTTCCATCCCACTTTCGCTTGTTATCGCCAGAAGTTCCAGCAGTAGCACCGATCCTCGGGGGCAGCTTGCCCTCTTCCACAGCCTGATTGGTGAGTTTGTGAGCAAGACGAACCACAGGCTGTATAGTATTGAGGTTGGCTGAGGTCACATGACTTCTGATTTCTGGGACCAAGCCTTTGATGTACAATTCAATCCTTCGGTACATAGGTCGGGACATGTTTGGGCAAAGTGCAGCATAGTCGTTGGACTGCTTAGTGTAGGTCTCAATCTCTGATCCGACCATCTTGAGCGCATAGTACTCGTTCTCGAGTTTATGGATGTCATCCCTGTGACAGTACTCCTCTTTGATCATGTCCTTGAAATCTTCCCATGCCGTAGCATTAGCAGTTTCCAGACCAAGCATCTGAATCTGTGCTTTCCACCATGAAAGCGCGTTCCCTTCAAGCGTACCAGTTGCGTACTTAACCCAGTTAGCAGGGGGACACTCGCAGACGGCAAAGACAGCTTCGGCCTTTTCGATCCAATGCAGAAGGCCTATGGCACCCTCAGTGCCGTTGAAAGGGAGAGGCTTGCCATCCATGAAGGTTTTGAAAGTACAAACACGTGGTTGCGCAGGCGCAGGCTGACCTGTTGTGAGAAATGGAGCGAATAGGTTTAGAGGTGAAAAGACGATGTGGGGGTAGGATCTAAACATCCTATAGCAACGGGTTTACCTCCAGGGTGAGCTGCGAAAGCTGCAGCCACCGTGTTGAGCAAGTTAGCGAATTGAGCCTGAGTCATGTTAACGCTTCCTCTTCCGCGTCCACTCATTGTCTTGATAACCAGAAAACACAGTATGAGTGTGATGTCGTAACGTAGCGAGAATAAGATAGAAGAGGGAGGTGTATCTATCTAATCAGGCACACTAGTATGTATAATAGAGCAGTCAATATAAGGTAAACAAGCAAGTAAACACAAGTCCGAGCTACGAGGTCTAGTGTGTCGAGCCTTGCACTTGGAGTGTAGTGTCGTCACGAGTCACGGGTTATAGTCTGGTTTTTCTCAAAAAGATTTTTCCCTTTTTAAAACCAAGTTCACTATAACCAATGGCTCTGATACCAATCTGTCACACCCCCAAAATCCACATGCGGAGTACCGTCCGCTTGAGGGCGTGACCGACCAGGATCCAGCCACCAATTATACTGAGCATTGGATAATAGCGAGGATGATCACCAACCATAATGGTTAGTAAACACCATAGTTTAAAGTTCAAATGTTTAAGTTCAAATATCAATTAAGTAAGTAGCGGAAGCATAGATAAAATAGTTTAAATAAGGTTTATGGTTCAAATTATTTAGAACCCAACACGCGGGTTTACACGACCACTACACTTCCCAAGCAGCAGCTCCACAGTCACTGGTTACCTGCAAAGCATGCAGTAAGGGGTCAACAATAATGCTGAGTGAGTTCACTAGTTGTCCAGTTTTAATTACCAAAAACTTGTTTCACCAGTTAATTTATCCGTTTATACATGCCATGGGGAGCTACCCCAAAAGTTAGCAACTAAACTGTTTTTCCAATACCGAACACTAGGTGACCGTTGCGTATCCGCAAGAAAGTGCCCCGATGTCAATGTTCTATCATCATTGACGGATGCCTGAGTACATTAGTTCACGACCGATCCCATACCTTGGCACGGTGTGAGGTTGGTAAGACCTAAATAGCGCTATCAACTAATAACCCGTTCGCCTGGCCCCGGCGACTAATCGGTATTAAGTAGTAGGGACTTTAAGTGATAGAGTTTCGTTTAGTGCCGTTTGTTGCAATCCGTATAAACAGTAATTAACTAAAAGGTTTCCCAATGACAAGGGAAGGAAAAGTAAGTTTGTTCCCAGTAACTAGGGAAGGAATGTAGATGGTATCCCCTTTACAAGGGGATAGGGTTGTTTTAGTCTCGTGTCCCAAACCACCGGGACGCATGCTTTTAAGTTGTGAACTCACCTTGGGTTGCTCGGTAGATTATTTTACCCGGTCAAGTATGTTGGTCACCACGTCCTAGCATGGTTACCAAGTATGGGTCAAGTTGGGTACAAATAAACACATAGCGAACACGTACGGCAAACACATATAGCAAACACGTATAACATGCGTAACAACAAACAGTTGGTCAGCCCATACAATCAGCAGCAACAACACGTAGCCCAGTCAACAGAAAACCCAACAGTCAAAGTCCAATAACACCAAAATAGCCCAGTCGAGACAAGGGTGGTTGCGACTCGCAACCGAGGTCTCGGTTTATCACGTTTTGGTTACGAGTCGCAACCAGAGGTTCCGACTCGCAACCGGCGGTTCCGACTTGACAGCAGTGATTACGACTCGCAACCGGATTCGACTCGTGTTGATTGCGACTCGCAACGCGGAGATCTCGACAAAACTCGCTGTGGTTTCGAGTCGCTACCAAAGGTTGCGACTCGCAACCGTGATTACGTGCACTGAAGATCTTCTAGAACCTGACATGTACTAACCAATGATATTGCATTTTCATGAAACATAGTACTATCCACACTAAACATGTCTGTTTGTCTATTTTGTGTCTAAATCGGATCAAACAAGGCATATTCAAAATATTTAAGTGACATTCATGCTGTTCATCACCATATTCATATAACATTCAAGCAATTATTTATGAACATTCAAACCTCATTTATCAACAATCCAACCCAAAAATCCTGTTTAAACCTTCTATATACTTCTCGGACAATATCAAGGCACACAAACAAGATTCATCTTATAAACCCAAACATTTATGCCTAAAACCTCCTAACCAACCCTTACTACAACCGAATAGCAAACCTTTAAACACAAAACCGGATCATTTTCATTAAGACACAAAATCATTTCAAGCAACCACTTTTATCATCAAACAAGCATTTTATAGCAACAAACATCAACAATCAAGCACTATCAAGCATTTTAGTAACAAGACAAACAAGCAAAACAACTATGAAGATATTCATGCTAACCGGTTGGAAGTAGGGGTACAAGGAATCAATGAACCAAGCTCCAAATGATGATCTCGAGCTAGAATCCGAGAGTGATCTTGTTACCGGTTGACCCGAGAGAGGGAGAGGAGAGGAGGTGAGTTTGATGTTAGAACCTTAGGGTTTTAGGGTTTTTAGAGAGAGAGAGGGAGAGTGTGAGTGAGAGGATGCAAGAGAGTGATGTTGCAAAAATGGTGAAGTTGTGAGGGTTGGTCATATTTATATCGAGTGGGTTAGGGGGTTTCCGGGTGGGCTAAGGTTACGGCCCAACTAGCCCAAGTGTTTACGGTTCACTCGAGACCGAAGGTGGTCTCGAGTCGGGTCCATGGTGTTCTCGGTTCACTTATACGCACACACATATATATATATATTACATACACAATCATAGTGCAAAGATCACATAGAATCACAAAATAACACGCAACTTTCATTTAATAACACATATACACATAATGCTAATACAAGATATTTGCTCGGGAAAACCTAGAGTTGTCACATTTAGTGACCACAACAACATGACACATTAATATTAATCAGTAAAACATCAGATAATCAACCAATAATCATAATCACACAAGATCTACATGATTTACACTAATATTCATCCATTAACCACCTTGTTCATCACTTTAGTAAACTTTTAGACTTTGATCTTATATGTTCATAATTTTTAACCGACGAAACTCTTATTAACCACTCTAGACAAGATCAAGAAGGCGTTTAGAGCAACTTACTACTAGCTCGAGGCTAGGGAAGATTCTAGTCGAAAATCGAGTGGATAAAAGCAATGTAGCGAGGTCCTTCGCGTTCCGAATGCACCGAGCTCCTTTGTATGAGATCCTTAACCCTTGTATAAGCTTGGAATGGCAAGATCAAAGCTCGAAAGTGGGTGGTTGTGGGTGCTTGTGTTCGGCCGAGAGTTTGAGGAGAGGGAGAGAGAGTTGTGTTGTGATGTGTTGAGATGGAAATGATTAGTGTGCTAAGTGTTGATCTTATAGACAAAGTTTAGGATTATGGTCCAATGGATTATGTGTCTCTTAGATATTAGACATAGGAGATTAGTTTAATCAAAATAGGACATGAGGTGTCCCCTCTTGGTAGGGGTGAGCATATAACCGAAATAACCGAACCGAAACCGAAATAACCGAAATTACCGAACCGAAAATAACCGAACCGAGCCTTAACCGACGGTTCGGTTAACCGTTTTTATAATAACCGAAAAAACGGTTCGGTTACGGTTAAGCCCATTTTACCGAACCGAATTATCCATAACCGAACCGATTGGCCCAATGCATGTTTTTGTGATTATATTTATATCTAGTCCTAAGTTTTTAAGAAGCCCATTGTTTTACTTATTAGACCCAACTTACTAAAAGCCCATTTTACATAATACAAAACATATGCCAGGTCCAATTGAAAGTTTTTTTGAATTGTATTTGTATCATTCACACCTTTCCAATCAACAACAACTTACACAAACTATAAAAAAAATAAAAAATAAAAATTTAGAAAATTTAAAAAATAAAAAAACGGTTATTTAACCGTAACCGAACCGTAACCGAACATTAACCGAAAATTAACCGAATTATCCGAAACCGAAATAACCGAACCGATCGGTTAAGGATAAGTAATAACCGATCAAATCGGTTTCGGTTACGGTTACGGCTCAAAACCGAACCGAACCGAACCGTGCACACCCCTACCTCTTGGGGACGGTTTGGTTGAGGGGGGGGGGGGGGTCCCTAGTTCAAATCCCACCATCTAGTTAGTTAATAGTTAGGTTAATCTAGGTTAGTTAAGTGATTAACCCGGTTACTAGTGTGTTGTGCTTTACAGTGGGTGTTAGGGTATTCAGGGACCCTAACTGGCTCAGAAAAAGGGAAACAATGTTAATGACAATATTTTTATGTTCTGGGTAAAGTCCGGTTGTTCGGTTTGATACTGTTCCGTTAAACCGCTTAATTAATCCGTAAAGCGTCCTGCTTATATATTTTTGCAACGTTTTTACTTTCTAACACTTAGGAAAATATAACGGACTATTTAGTAACCTTTCTGTACACTATTAGTATATTAACAAATACGTGTAAGCATAACACAGATATCAGAAAGCAGTTAAGTAATTCCACACAGTCGTCAAGCACATTAATTATTATTAATGAATTGTACGGAATACATGGGATTTTTTAGGGTTGTCACATTCTCCCCCTGTTAAGAGAATTTCGTCCCGAAATTTAGCGCCTGGTTACTGAGGAAGCTAGTTAAGTTGCGTTGTTTTCCAGATTTTCCTGGGGTGTCACATCATCCCCCCGTTGATTTGGAATTTCGTCCCGAAATTCTGCAGTAGCTTCAGCCTCAGTAGTGGTTGCGTTTTTCTTAAACAGCTGGGGATACTTGAGTTTCATTTGGTCCTCTCGTTCCCAGGTATACTCTGGGCCACGACGAGCATTCCAACGAACTCGAACGAGAGGTATCCTGGTATACTTGAGGATCTTAACATCTCGATCCGTAATCTCTACTGGTTCCTCGACGAATCGCAGCTGGTCGTCGATTGTGAGTTCCTTAAGAGGAACTATGAGGGTCTCATCTGACAGACACTTCTTTAGATTCGATACATGAAAAACATTGTGAACTCCGCTGAGTTCTTCAGGTAGATTCAACCTGTAGGCGACTTTGCCAATTTTCTCGGTGACTTCGAATGGTCCGACATAACGCGGATTGAGTTTTCCTCCTTTTCCAAAGCGGACTACACCTGTCCAAGGTGAGACTTTGAGTAGCACTCGATCCCCAACCTGGAGCTCGAGTGGTTTTCTTCCCTTGTCAGCATAGCTTTTCTGACGGTCACGAGCTGCCGCCATTCGCTGTCGTATCTGAGCAATTCTCTCGGTGGTGTCTACCACATGTTCTGGGCCAGTGATTTGGCTGTCACCAACTTCTGCCCAACAGAGAGGTGATCGGCATTTGCGTCCGTACAATGCCTCGAATGGAGCGGCCTGAATGCTGGTGTGGTAGCTGTTGTTATACGAAAACTCCACTAGCGGGAGGTGCTTTTCCCAGCCATTACCAAAATCGATTACACATGCCCTAAGCATGTCTTCAAGGGTTTGGATGGTGCGTTCAGATTGCCCATCCGTCTGTGGGTGATAGGCGGTGCTCATATCTAAGCGTGAGCCAAAAGACTTGTGCATTGCTTGCCACAGTTCAGAAGTAAAACGCGCGTCACGATCAGAAATGATAGAGGTTGGCACTCCGTGCCTTGATACCACTTCCTTTAGGTAAATGTCTGCAAGAGTAGAAAACTTATCCGTTTCTTTGATAGCCAGAAAATGTGCAGACTTGGTCAGTCGATCTACGATCACCCAAATGGTATCGTTTCTGCGTTGAGATCTGGGCAGGCTGGTAACGAAATCCATGGAAATTTGCTCCCATTTCCATTTCGGTATCTCCGGTTGTTGGAGTAGGCCTGATGGTTTCTGATATTCAGTCTTGACTCTCGCACAAGTCAAGCACTTGCTGACGTAGGTTGCTATGTGGGCTTTCATGCCAGGCCACCAATACGTAGTCTTGAGGTCGTGGTACATTTTATCCGAACCAGGATGTACCGAATAACGAGACTTGTGCGCTTCGTCCATCACAAGCTGGCGTAAGTTTCCATAAAGTGGAACCCAGATGCGTCCGTTTACATAGTAGGCGCCGTCTTCCTTTTGTTCTAACCGTTGCCTCGATCCTCGTAGGGATTCAGCCCTGATGTTCTCTGCTTTCAATGCTTCAACCTGAGCATCGCGGATCTGAGCGGGAAGGTTAGATTGGATGGTAAGCTGTAAAGCACGTACACGCTCAGGTGTAGTATCCTTTCGACTGAGGGCGTCGTCCACAACATTAGCTTTGCCCGGATGATACTTGATTGCGCATTCATAATCGTTCAAGAGCTCAATCCATCGGCGTTGACGCATGTTTAACTCCTTTTGCTTGAAGATATGCTCGAGACTCCTGTGATCGGTGTAAATGGTGCACTTGGTACCGTAGAGGTAATGCCTCCATATCTTAAGTGCGAAAACAACTGCTCCCAGCTCCAGATCGTGAGTAGTGTAATTTCTTCCGTGAACTTTGAGTTGGCGTGATGCGTAGGCAATGACCTTGTCACGTTGCATCAATACGCAACCAAGTCCTTGGATGGAAGCGTCACAATAAACCACAAAATCATCTGTGCCTTCAGGCAATGAGAGGATAGGCGTGCTACAAAGTCTATCTTTTAAGTGTTGAAAAGCATATTCCTGTGCATCACCCCAACGGTAGGTGACACCCTTCTGTGTCAGCGAAGTGAGAGTTTGTGCAATCTTCGAGAAATCCTTGATAAACCTTCTGTAGTATCCTGCCAAACCCAAGAATTGGCGGATCTCTGTTGGTGTTCGGGGTGCAGGCCAGTTCTTGATCGATTCAACCTTAGATGGATCCACATGAATTCCATCCTTGTTTACCACATGGCCTAGAAAGTGGACTTCGCGAAGCCAGAAGTCACATTTCGAAAACTTGGCATACAACTGCTCTTTTCGAAGAAGTTCCAGCATAAGTCGTAGATGCTGCTCGTGTTCCTCCTGACTCTTGGAATAGATCAGGATATCGTCGATGAACACAATAACGAACTTATCCAGGTAAGGCTTGCCCACTCGGTTCATGAGATCCATGAAGACCGCTGGTGCATTCGTCAGCCCAAATGGCATAACCAGAAACTCGTAATGGCCGTAACGAGTTCTAAATGTTGTTTTGGCGACGTCCTCATCTCGGACCCTCAGCTGATGGTATCCCGATCTCAAGTCAATCTTGGAGTAATAGCTCGACCCTTGCAGCTGGTCGAATAGGTCGTCAATACGTGGAAGAGGATAACGATTCTTCACATTCACCTTGTTGAGCTACCGATAGTCAATACACATTCTGAAAGTACCATCCTTCTTCTTTACGAACAAGACTGGAGCTCCCCAGGGCGAAGAGCTAGGACGTATAAAACCCTTTTCCAAGAGTTCTTGTAGTTGTGTGGACAGTTCTTCGAGTTCTGATGGAGCTAGACGATAAGGTGCTCGAGCTACTGGTGCTGCTCCAGGAGCTAGCTCGATTTGAAACTCAACTTGGCGATGAGGCGGAAGACCAGGCAATTCCTCAGGAAATACCTCGGGAAAATCACGTACAATAGGGATGTCTTCAATTCTCTTCTCTTTCGTTGATGTGTCAGTGACGAGCGCTAGAATGGCAGTGTGGCCCTTTCGTAGACACTTCTGGGCCTTAAGGAAAGAGATGATGCCTTCGACAGCACCACTCTTGTTGCCACGAATCATGAGAGGTTCTTCACCAGAACGAGGAATGCGGACGATTTTCTCCTTGCAAACAATCTCCGCTTGATGATGAGATAGCCAATCCATCCCAATAACGACGTCGAAACTGCCAAGTGTGATAGGAACAAGATCGATAGGGAAAGTCTAACCAGCTAAGACGAGGTTACACCCTTTAACTACATGTGTGGCTTCAAGACCTTTACCGTTAGCTAGTTCTACCGTGTGTTTGGTGTTCAGGAGTGTTGGAGTGCGCTTAAGCATTTGGCTAACTTTTAAGGACACATAACTAATATCGGCACCCGAATCGAATAAAACAGTAACAAAGAAGTCATCCAAGAGAAACTTACCCATCACAACGTTGGGATTTTTCCTCGCGTCACCCTCATGGTTTCAGGGAGTGATCACCAAGGATCGAGAGTCGAGCCTTCCAAACTCTCTATGCTAGAGGATGTTCGTTTCAGCGTCTTTGCATGGAGAAGCGAGAACGAAATGTCACTGTGGTAAGAGAATGACGGTTTGGTCTAAGCAAATGGTAGAAATTAGACATAACATAAATCAACAATCATGTGTAGGTACAAAAGCTAGTGTAAGGATTCCGCGTATTTAAGAAGACTATCATGGAATAGTACGATTTCTTGTAGTGTAAGGTGGATCAGGTAAGCTTATAGATTATCGTGTTCGCCTGTAGGTTGAGTGATCCATATCTCCGCTTTCGAACGTTCTGAAGACTATCTCATCAGTAAGGGCATCCATTCGCTAGGTTGGGTTTACGAAGGGGTTAAATCAAGTAGAATAAGCATTAACCACCCAACAAGGTAATGGGAGGGGGGGGTAAATCTTGTGATCGGTGGAAATTATGGTATGGTTGTTAACGTTTCGTTAAATCAGTTGCCAATCGAAGAAATAGGGAGTTAATGAGGTTCATGCGAAGAATCGAGCGAAAACAGGGGTCCACCAATAACAGAAGAATTCAACCAAGTAATATGTCGCTTAGAAGCAATTCTAGTAGTGAGGTGTGGCGGCATGACACAAAAAGGGAAGTTCGTTGCATCACGATTCACGGAAGTATATCACTTGTCCAAAATAGAGTTTGGTTGGTAGGGTTGCGAGTTGCAAAACGACAAACGCGTGTAACTGTGGCTGCTTCGTTCCTGGTAACGACGACCAGTGGAGATGATGAGGTCCGTCAACAGGGATGCGTGGGTATAGTTCTCCAAAACCCGAGTCTGTTTGAGCTAGGACTGGTCTTCGTGAATGTTGACGTACAAGCCGAATGCACGGAGGGTCAGATGGTGACGTCATGTCGGGTTAAACGTGTAATTAGATAGAATGCATAAACAGTTGTCGTAGAGGGGTGACGAGAAATTAGAAAAAGAATTTGAACATCACTTGTCAAATTTCAAGTAAACAATTGCATAACATAAAGAATGCAGTAGGGCTAATAGACAACATGCTACTACCCTAAATAAACAAACCATAAACACCACACCGGACAAAAGTAATCTAGCAAGTAAGAAATATAGACTTAAATCATACCACTTATGGTGTCGAGTCTTGCACGTGGAGCGAAGCGTCGTTGTGGAGCGTTGAGCACTATACTGGTTATAGTCTGGTCTTAAAAACATTTCCCTTTTTAAAAACCAAGTTCACTATAACTAATGGCTCTGATACCAATCTGTCACACCCCCAAAATCCACCATGCGGAGTATCACCGCTTGGAGGCGTGACATGACCAGGATCGAGCCACCAATCATATTGAACAACTCAATTAAGTAAATAAAACCACACATAATACGATTGGTGACCAAAGCTAGTTAACCTTGTTTAGTTTAAACAGCGGAAGCATAAACGTGAGTTCAAAAGCATAAGTCCATAGTTCATGAGTTAAAGTTTCAAAACGCAAGTTTAGTAAGTTCATAAGGATTTAAATATTAAGCACGGAACATAACCGTCCGTACACCACAACGACTCCTTCCTCGTGCAAGCTCCAAGCATTTAGCGACCTGTAAGGCATGTAACAACTAGTCAACAACAAAGTTGAGTGAGTTCACGTTTGGTTGTTTAGTTAATGAGTTCGTATCAGGAATCGGAAGTTCGTTTCATAACCAAGTATTACCCATTATCCTTGATTCCCAAACCTTTACGATATTTAGTGGGGGCTTCCCATTATGTATGTTACTAGACTAGGCGTATCCATAAGTGTCCTTCCCAATCCGAGGACGGTGTTAAGTATGAGTGTACGTAGGTTTTACGTACGTGCCCTTCTCATCCGAGGACAGTAGTGAGTGTGAGTGTACGTAGGTTTTACGTACGTGCCCTTCTCATCCGAGGACAGTAGTAGGTGTGAGTGTACGTAGGTTTTACGTACGTGCCCTTCTCAATCCGAGGACAGTAGTAGGTGTGAGTGTACGTAGGTTTTACGTACGTGCCCTTCTCAATCCGAGGACAGTAGTAGGTAGTCTAGTAGTGTTGGTAATATAAATAGAGTGATAGTACGAGTAGTTATTCAATCCCATTCCCAACCACCGGGAATCCCATGCCTTAGTAAGGGTGTGAACTCACCTCGGTTTGCTCGGTTAGATTCCCAATATAGCTAACAGTCAGGGTCGGTCAATCGCGTCCTAGTATGATTTATCAGTTAGTCATTTAGTGGCTTTCAATTAGAGCACAAAGTTCCTACACGTATCTATCACACATCATGCATCACTGTAACGGTTTATGCCCATCTAAGTTTCCCGTCCATTCCCCACTCAAAATCAAACATACGATAATGCACATAACATATATAACATGTTAAATCATTCACAGATAGCATACTCGACATTTAGACAATCAAGTCACAACTTATGTCGATTCAGCATTAATACTCAAAACCGGCTGTTTTCGGACATTTAAATAAAATAGTTAGATTATTCCAAAAATTCCCAAATTTTTATAGAGTGTCATAAACATTCCATATTTTATTGTGTAAAAATATAGGGGTCCGTTTCATTACCCACATTTTATAAAAATTCATATTCGGGACTGAACTCAGATTTATGTATTTCTGACCACAGTCCACGAAAAAATTTATTAAAAATTCATCGTAAGTCCGATTTGCGAAATTCCAGTGGGGTAATTACAAATACTTCAGTTGTCATCTACAGTAAAATTTTCATGGTCCGATTGATCACAAAACTCAGGTTATGACTGAAAGTACGACACCCATTTATTGCTGTCAAAATTCAGCTTAAGTTGCTGTTACAAATTAACACTTTAAAAATAGTAAACGAAGTCCAAAAATTACGATTCTGGTGCCATTAGAACCGTATTTCATAATAACATATTTTAGATTCAAAATATCGGTTTTTCGTTGAGTTTAAGACCTGTTTACAGCCAACTGAAGTTGGCTGTAAAAGTTGGACAGTTTCTGATTTTCAATGTTTAACCTTCTAAATCGTGTTCGATCGATTCCGTTAACAAGTTTAGTGACCACAACAACATGACACATTAATATTAATCAGTAAAACATCAGATAATCAACCAATAATCATAATCACACAAGATCTACATGATTTACACTAATATTCATCCATTAACCACCTTGTTCATCACTTTAGTAAACTTTTAGACTTTGATCTTATATGTTCATAATTTTTAACCGACGAAACTCTTATTAACCACTCTAGACAAGATCAAGAAGGCGTTTAGAGCAACTTACTACTAGCTCGAGGCTAGGGAAGATTCTAGTCGAAAATCGAGTGGATAAAAGCAATGTAGCGAGGTCCTTCGCGTTCCGAATGCACCGAGCTCCTTTGTATGAGATCCTTAACCCTTGTATAAGCTTGGAATGGCAAGATCAAAGCTCGAAAGTGGGTGGTTGTGGGTGCTTGTGTTCGGCCGAGAGTTTGAGGAGAGGGAGAGAGAGTTGTGTTGTGATGTGTTGAGATGGAAATGATTAGTGTGCTAAGTGTTGATCTTATAGACAAAGTTTAGGATTATGGTCCAATGGATTATGTGTCTCTTAGATATTAGACATAGGAGATTAGTTTAATCAAAATAAGACATGAGGTGTCCCCTCTTGGGGACGGTTTGGTTGAGGGGGGGGGGGTCCCTAGTTCAAATCCCACCATCTAGTTAGTTAATAGTTAGGTTAATCTAGGTTAGTTAAGTGATTAACCCGGTTACTAGTGTGTTGTGCTTTACAGTGGGTGTTAGGGTATTCAGGGACCCTAACTGGCTCAGAAAAGGGAAACAATGTTAATGACAATATTTTTATGTTCTGGGTAAAGTCCGGTTGTTCGGTTTGATACTGTTCCGTTAAACCGCTTAATTAATCCGTAAAGCGTCCTGCTTATATATTTTTGCAACGTTTTTACTTTCTAACACTTAGGAAAATATAACGGACTATTTAGTAACCTTTCTGTACACTATTAGTATATTAACAAATACGTGTAAGCATAACACAGATATCAGAAAGCAGTTAAGTAATTACACACAGTCGTCAAGCACATTAATTATTATTAATGAATTGTACGGAATACATGGGATTTTTTAGGGTTGTCGCATTCTCCCCCTGTTAAGAGAATTTCGTCCCGAAATTTAGCGCGTGGTTACTGAGGAAGCTAGTTAAGTTGCGTTGTTTTCCAGATTTTCCTGGGGTGTCACAGTTCTCTCTCTAAAACAACAAATTATAGAGACATTCAGACCCTTCATTTGCTTCTAAAGGTTGAAGCTTTTTGTAGAATTAGACGGAGAGGAGAGAGATTGGCGTGGCTATGGTTGTTAGATGAGTTGAAAATTGAGGAGAAAGAGGGCCGGAGAAGAAGCCCGGTGAGTTTCGCCGGAGGAGGTGGTTGCTGGTGGTGGTTGTTGTTTATTTCTCCTGATTTTGAAGAGTGTTCTTTCTTTGTCTTCAAGACTGGGGTGAAGAAATGGGAAAGAGGAAGAGGTAAGAGAAAGAGGAAGTGATATGATTATTTGATGGTTCTGGAAAGTCACTTTCAATGTTCAAAAGCACAAAAAAACACCTTTTTCACTACCCCGATTGCCCTTTAGTTGTACTAGAAACTAATATAAGAATTATTTAAAAACTAATATTTACCTAAAAATAGGAGAACCATTGATCTACTTAGATGAAACATAATCAATGGTTGATATTGGGTTTTCAGAGTTTTCTAAAAAAGATGGGGTTTTCCACTTAGCCCTTCCCTATAAATATAATAATAATTATATATTTCTTTTCATTCTTTGAAGGAATGGAAAAAAAAAACACGCTCATATCAAGGAATTGAATTACAAACATATTTCTTTTCATTCCATCAAAATAATTTGGAATGCTCCATTCTATTACCACATGATAAACAAACATGTTTCTTTTCATTTTACCAAAATAACCCATTCCATTTTACCTTATATTCCTTCATACCAAACGCTACCTTAATGTAAAATCACTATTACCCAGACTCGAATTTAATAATAAGAATAATAGGCATTTTTTTAATTTTACATAAATTATAGGGGGAATTTGAAAATTTTGAATTTTATTTAGGGTATCTTTGGCATGGAGCTTTTAGATTCTTCTAGCTTTAATCTTTTAAGAAAAGCTCCTACTCTATAAAAGGTCTTGTTTGGTTGAAGGAGCTTGAAGCTTTTAGGCTAGGAGTTTGAAGTTTTTGGTTAAACGTTCTACTAGTAGCATTTAGAAGAAGCTACAAGCTTTTAAGGAAAAAATAACTATTTTAACCTCTAAAGATAATGAACTTTTTAGTTATATTTTATAGTTATGTACATTTTGGTCATTTTATACATTTTATTAAAAATTTCAGCTACTCTGCCAAACACTTGGATATATATCTAAAAAGCTACAGCTATCAGCTATCAACATACAGCCACCAGCTCCTTTTGCCAAACATACCCTTAATCCTTCTTCCTCCCCAAGAAACAAACACGCTGGCAATCCAGATTCCTACCAAAAATCTATTCCCTCTGGCGAAAACTTCCCCTCCACGTGGCTGGGACCCACCCAGGGGCGGATCTACCTTGATGTAAGGGGTAGCCTCCGCTACTGCTTGGCCGGAAAATTTTTGACGCTTTTGTGTAAATTTTGGAAAAATTTGACGTTTTTTCGATTTCGTTACCGTTTATTTATAAAACTTTCCCGCTTGGTCGGAATCTAAGATCTGCCACTGGACCCACCACAAACACTTCCCCTCATGTCGTTCCCACGTTCACGCCTACCCCCATTGCCGCCCCATCTGTCGGGCGCCGGTGTCATCCGCCCTCCCACGTCAGACCCCATGTCATATGGCATGGGGCGTTGCACCATATAAGAAGGCCTGAAAGGAATTCAGAGGCCCTTAAAGGTGGGGCCGTAAACGGTTGTCTTACCTTTACACACTCTAGGGTTAGTCCTATGTACATACTTGAATATCACACAAAAGAAAAAGGATAAATAATGAAAGGTTAAAAGTTCGACTCGGCTTACATCTTTGGTTCCAACTTTAATCGTAGGTAAAATGTTAAACCGTCAAAACTCAAGTGAGATGCAAAAAAATATAAATCTCAAACCGAACAATGCAGCTGCCTTGCACTACTTTGAATAATCTGATTCGTTTTGACCGTTTATTAATTAACTAACCATACTTTCAATCTCTCAAAAACAAAAAGGAATCTCTAGTTTTGGAAAGCGAAAATGTGAACGCCGTTTGTCGTTTTTGACACCTTTGAAACACGCACTCAACGCTCTTCTAGACTTCCTAGCACTTGTCCTCAAAGCTTCAACATATTTTCTCTTGTCACCATCCTTTAAATGTTATTTAATGTTTTCTCCCAAGAAATTAAATGTTATTTAATGTTTTTCCCAATAAATTAACTTGGTTTATAAAAAGGAATTTTACATTTGATAAAATTTCATCATAAGTTTAGTTTAGCTATTAATATTAGTAACATTTATAGATTTTCCCAATAAATTAACTTAGTTTATAAAAATTAATTTTATATTTGATAAAATTACATCATAACTTTAGTTTAGCTATAAATATTAAGAGCATATATAGACTTATAAGTTAGAATTTATATATATATATATATTTTTTCATCAGCCATATCCGTTTCTATAATTAATAAAAGAAAGATTGTGTTAAGTTAATTGTTATAATTTTACGATCTAAAAGTTTTATGAATCATTGATTTGTAGTACGTAAACTCGACCATAATGTTTATGTTCAAGATTATTTTTCTAGGTCTAGTGATTACGACAAATTTTTATGATCCATTAGAAGGGAGATCTATCCTACAGCCCGCTGACATTATTGTTTTTGGATGGGAATGAGGGAAACACGCATGCGTCGATTTGACAGGTGTGTCCCCCCTTGTTGGGCTTAGAGACCACGGGTTTGTGGCGAGCCAAGCGATAACTAAGACAGAGGCAGGCAAAGTAGCTAAGCACGAAAAAGCTTACATCGAGGATCAACACGTGTTCGTCCCGTTCGCTTTCGATACACTTGGCGCTCTCGCTCCTGACGCCGTGCGGTTCCTCAAGCAAGTTCAGCAGGTGGTAAGCAGTAATACCGCGCATGTTAAGGGGCAAAATTTTGTGTTTAGCAGGGTAGAGTTTGCTATTCAGAAGGGGGTAGCGGCGCAACTTGTTGCTCGTCTACTTGCCATTAGTCTGTAATCGTCTCTGTTTTAAATGTTTATATGTCGTTAATAATAAAAAAAAAACTTCAACAAAATGAATTTTGATGTAGAAGTAAAAAATCGAACCTACAAAAGACGCAATCTAAATTATACTTGTCCATAGCTAGATCTTAATTAAACCTACAATTAAAAATGTCATTTCTACCTCTTGAATGATGATCAGCAATGGGCAATGGTCCAAAATCATGTCACTTCATCGCAGTGGCGGATCCAGGATTTTTTTCTTATGGGTTCACTTTTTTCGATGGTCACATTTTCACAACCAAACGTTAAGATATTCGGGTCGGGAAAGAAGTATCATACGATATCATGATGCAAGTACAAAATTATTTTTATCTCTATCAACTATCTTATTTGGTTTGTCCAAAGTAATATTGACAGTGCGCTACTGACCTCTTAGTTTGTCTATAGCCTACATGTAGTAGTCCTCTTAAACATGAGCCAAGTGAAATTTATGTGTTTTGGTTAGTCATAGATACTTGAGGCGTAACGGCAACATGGGAATTTTTTAACTAAATTCTGAAGAGTAAAGTACAATACAAATTTAATGAGGAACAAGTCTTATAAGACATAGCTTGCTTTGGTTGCTTAAGTCTCCAACAGATCAAACGGTAATATAAAAAACTTAAGCACCTTTGAGCACACCCAATTTGAAGTTATGCACTAATGCTACCATACAAATTTTTAGAAAAGTTCAGCTATATTCCCAGACTAACTTTAACTTCAAAAGGCCATTCCACTAACTTTTTATTTTCTCTTGCCATTTGAGGAAAGCTACATGAACTCTTTTCTATATTAGTCGCTAAATAGCAGAAATTAACTATAGTTTTCATGATTGTCCAAACACACATCAAAGGGTTTCATTATTTGGGCAAAAATTTAAGATTATCATGGAGGGTCAACAAAAAAATAATGTATCTTTCATTTCAATAATTATTCCATGGGCCCTAAAATTCAAGTTTTAAAAGAACTAAACTCATAAATTCATATTCACAACAAATTCACATTCACATACAAAATTCAAAAGAAAGTGAATGAAAGAAATATAAAGTTTACCTCAAAACGGCATAGTTTAAAGCATATTATAAGACGACAAACTGAAAATTAACATGATTAACCTCAACAATTTATAATAAACATGGGAGATTAAGAGAGATTAGGAGTGGTGGAACCGACAACTGGGATTGGAAAGGTGGAGCGTGGACGACCGGAGGTGGTGGTAAGACGACGAGTGGTGGCTGTTCGTTGGAGGTGGAGGGGTCAGGGGACTGAAGAGGGTGGAGGCTATTTGCTGATCTGAGTGTAATCTGTCGACGCTTTGTTTTTTAGGTTTAACCCCTAGTATGGGTTTTACAATTTTTTTTTAAATAATAAAACCTAGAAAAAGGACTGATGGGAGAATCGAACTCACGGAGAAAAAAAAGGAAGAACAAAACCCAAAAAAAAAGGAGGGATGAAAGAGTCGAACTTGAGATGGCAAGGTTTACAAGGCCATGTTTAACCAGTTGACCACTGGATGCTTTGGTTATGGGTTCACCCGAAATTTATTTATGGGTTCCTACTGTTTTTTTTATATAGGTTTTCATTAAAAATTACAAACCGACTGGGTTCCTGGGAACCCGTTCTTTTAGTGTAAATCCGCCCCTGCTGTTCATCGTGGTGATATTACTTTTGTCTATTAGAGTGCCCAGGAAGGCTCAACATTTCCGGACACCTAAAGCGAACTTTAAAACTGGGGATTTTATCGAATTTCATTGATATCAACGCTTCAAGGTCACAAGATGAGAAACAAAGAATGATTTTAGAATTTGTTAGTGTCACTACGAGTATGGCAATTGTTCTAGCTATGCAACAGTTTCTAAGTCATTAAGCGTTTGTAGTGAATATTGATGTTTAGTTTATAGGAGAAGCTTTAGTGATAAGTTGAAGTGAAGATACCGCTCTATAATATTCATGCTCTCAAAATGTACCGAAAGGTAGTTTAAAAGTAGTTGAGAAAGAAGGGAAAATTAGTTGTTGGTAATAAAGATATAAATAGGCAGTTAGGGGTGTTCAATATTTGAATTGGATTAGAAAACTCGAAATTCGATTCGAATTGAATCCGTATTCCTTATTCAAATTCTGCTTTTGAATATTCGAATTCAGTAATCAAGTTTCGAAATAAATATGAATTTTTTATATTCAATTTGAAATTCAAATTATGCATCTGTTTTTATTTATACATATACAAATAAATACACACATCCATAAATGCATGCATAAAGATAATTGGGTAAGATCAAATAAAAATTTTATGTTGTCTAAATAGGATGAAAATAAATCTTAACCTTTCATTTTTTTCAAATCAATGTTTAAGATGAAAATGTAAGAAAAAATAGTAATGCAAGGGTATTTTTGGAAAATTCTATTCCTTTACTTTCTTTTTTCACACCGTTATTTTTTAAACGTTCATAACTTTTTTTATATGATATTATTTTTTCATAAAAAATCACCATAAAATCGAACGTTTTTTTATCTTTAATTTGAGTACCATATTGGTATATAAAATGTGACAACTAAAAAAACCTACAAAATTGTGTTGTATTGTCACGTTGTATAGCTTTTTTTGTTATGAATATTTGTACTACATTTTTGTGCTTAATTTTTTTGTCTTAATTTTTTTTGTTTAATTTTTTGTGCTAATTTTTTGTACTAGATTTTTTTTTGCTATATGTTTTTTACTAGATTTTTTTTGCTATATTTTTTTTGTACTTGATTTTTTGTGCTATATTTTTTTGTATTGGTTTTTTTGTACTTGATTTTTTTTGTTGTATTTTTTAGAAAACAAAAGAGGTGTCACATGTTATTTTCACACTTTTACTTATAAGGACCAAAATGTTTAAGTACCAAAATATTCTTCCTTCCTACTTATAATACTTACTAGTAGTAAGACCCGTGTGCAAACACGGGTGGTTTATAGAAAACCATGCATAACACATTTTACTTATAAATATTTAGTTTTTGTTTTCCAAAAGGTTAAATATAAGTAACCTTTTGCGTTTTCTTATGACCATGATCACACTCTAGACCCTAAACATCTGATTGACCAAAAGTGAACAGACATTTAACCTTTGTTTTTAAAAACCAAACCTCTGATTAATAAATAGATTTTAGGTTTCAAAAGAGTGTATCATTTGTTTGAGATATCTAAAACTCTGTTTGACTAAAGTCAACCACTGTTGGTAAAGGGTAATCTCTGTTTCGTCAAATCACTGTTTGTCAAGACTCTGTTTGTAATCAAACAGAGGTTTCAAACATATGTTTCTCATACCACTGTTTGAAATCCTAACCTCTGTTTTAAAAACCAAACCTCTGATTAATAAACAGATTTTAGGTTTCAAAAGAGTGTATCATTTGTTTGAGGTATCTAAAACTCTGTTTGACTAAAGTCAAACACCGTTGGTAAAGGGTAATCTCTGTTTCGCTAAATCACTGTTTCTCAAGACTCTGTTTGTAATCAAACAGAGGTTTCAAACATATGTTTCTCACACCACTGTTTGAAATCCTAACCTCTATTTTAATAACCAAACCTCTGATTAATAAACAGATTTTAGGTTTTAAAAGAGTGTATCATTTGTTTGAGGTATCTAAAACTTTGTTTGACTAAAGTCAACCACTGTTGGTAAAGGGTAATCTCTGTTTCGCCAAATCACTGTTTCTCAAGACTCTGTTTGTAACCAAACAGAGGTTTCAAACATATGTTTCTCATACCACTGTTTGAAATCCTAACATCTGTTTCAAAAACAAATATTACAAAAGGAAAAACAAACATTTGTTTGACCAAAAGTAAACAGACATTTAAAACCATGCATACAACATTTTATTAGTCAATGAATGGTTATACAGTTTTTAAAGTTGAACACATGTACTACAATAGACACAAAATGAAATGGTACCAAAATTTGTTATTTATAATAGACAACTATATATACTTAGATTATAAATTAATACATGACTTAACTAAGTCTACTTCGGTCAAACTTACATAAGTCTCGTTCTTTTGTAATTTCAAGAAGCTGATTTTGTAATTTCTATACATAGAAGATTATAGAATTAGTGTTAACTATAATCTTTTTGCTTGATGGTCAACAGGGTATCAATATTGAGAAACTAAATTGAAACCTTGAAATCATCTATAGGCACTGAAGTTTGACCGAACTCCTTCACTTTGACTGCCAAGTCATCTCTTTCCTCACTAAGTGCATCCAGATCCATCATAAGTTTATCGACTTTTTCACATGCATTTCGATGATCCGAAGAAAGAGTTTCTAGCTTTGACTTTAAAGCCTTAAAGATTACCAGTATTTGCACGTAAAACACACACACATATTAATTAAACAAAACTCCGTGGATTTTATGTTAATTTATAGGAAACAAAGTACTTTTCGTGAATTTCACATCTAAGCTTACATGCCCAACAGACCCATATATATTATAATATCGAATTTATCAAAGTCTCCGTGATCTTTTGTTAATAAGTGTAAAAAAGACCCAATCTCAGTTGGTTGATTCAAAACCTACTAAAACCACAAATAAAAATGAGTTTATTATATTGAGGAAAGTGAGAAAAAATTATATCAGCAGCTAGCAAGTGATTTTAGAAATTAAAAGAAAAATTACCGTGTAAAGAAATCTTGTAAATATTATGAAAGTAATTTCATATTAAAGTTATAGGAAGTACTAATAAATAAAGTAAATTCATGTATTCTATTCAAATTTAGATTTAGAGTGAATTTAGGGAGGTAGTTTAAAGTCAACTAAACAAAACTACACAGTTTTGATGTTAATTTACACAAAACGACGTAGTTTGAGTGAGTTTCACATGTAAGCTTACATGCCTAACAACCCCCCATACTAGATATGTATGTATTGAAGTGTATGTTGGAAATTTTAGTGAAAATGCGTTTTTCACTAAATATTTTGGACATCAATAATATTTATATATGTGTTGTATAAATAATTATTTATGGTTTGTGTTCAAACTATGTCCAAATAGAGCTGAGATGAATGGGATATCGAAGCTTGAAGTTGTATGTTGGAACAAACAAAGATGAATAAAATGGATTAGTTTTGTCAACTTGTCCCACATAGGTGGGATGACAAAACTTAAAGTGGTTTATAAGGAGGAGCACTCCTTGTATATTGTTTCCTTAAAGGCAAACACTAGTGGGGATTCGTGCACATATGCGCACGTGCCGTGGGCTATAGGCCCTATGTAGTGCACTTTGAACTTCGCACACCGTCTTTGTATTTTTGTCCATGAGCGCGTGGTCAGATACATGGCGGGTCCGCTTATGGCGCACCCTTGGGTGGAGTAGGCGGATGCCATGTCAGGGCACATGTCATTGGCTATGGCGAAGAATGCAAGTGGCGCACAAGTTTGGATGGCGCTTGACCAGGTGGCGTCCTGGTATACATAGTGGCATCCGTGTGGCGCACGAGTATGGATGGCGCATGACCAGGTGGCGTCCTGGTATGCGTAGTTGCATCCGTGTGGTGCGCGACTCCATATGGCGTGGCATGAGATCCTTGAAGCATGGCGCGCGGACTGGCGGATCAGTTCTAGCGCGCGCACAGGTTTGCAGCGGAAACAAAACAGCTGGTTGGACTTGGTCAAACTAGTTGTTTCAACTCATTTAATTCTGTCATGAATGAAAATGAGCGTTTCGAGTTGACCACTTTAATCCATTTGATTGAACCTAAATATTGTATGTTACAATATTAAATATCTTGTTTAGTACAAGATTAATGAGAAATTAATACCTATTGATTACAAGGTTTAATATCTTGTTTAATTGTCTAACTTATGACAATATTGATTGGGTTTTAATTAGCTCTTTATGTGTATGACTATAAAAAGAATGAGGACTCATTCTAAAGTAATTGGAGATAGATACACAAAAAGGAGGTTCTTTTGTTCCATGGAATTTTAGAGAGGAGCACTCTCTAAATTATCCTTTATCAACTTCATCTTTTTCCATAACATCAATTTATACCCGGTGTAATCTTGGGCGCGAGAGCCATCTCCGGCAGTACAACTACTGCTTCGGTTGTTGTATCCTGGAAACAGACCGTCTGAGAGGAGGCGCGGAATCTGTTTTAAGGGCCCCGTGTCTAACACGATCCTCAACCAAAACCGTCAACGACACTTTGTTCATTCTTGCAGCGGAGGTTCATACAAGATGGTGCGGTTGAAGTTCTTCCAAAGATGTTGGCTTGAATCAAGATTGGTACAATTAAATTGTATTTTATATTGGTTTATTTATTTTTGTAACCGATATTGTACTAGAATAATTTCCCACAAATAACGAGAGTCTCGTTATTATTTATTTTATTAATATTTTTAATAAAAAGTGAACCTAGTTCCTACAATCTTAAAACAGACTTTCGTGAAGATTGTTGCTACAATCTTAAATCCCTTCTCTACGAGGATTTAGGTTCACGAAAGTTAAAATATTTAATGGGATTTTTGTTAAAATCTTGTAAATATATTTTGGGAAATATATATTTAGTACAATGAGTCGGATTAATTTTATGATTGGAGTACAATCTTTAATCCGAATACCGTGTTGCAAAACGAACGTTTTGATTCAAGTTTTGGGTTTCATGGTTTTTGTTCGTGTTTAGATAAACCGAACAATACACAAAATAATATGTATTTCAATAGGTTTTGAAATACTAAATTTTCTAATGAGCGTATTAGAAAAACTTTATTTTGTAACCCCTTACAAAGTGTTTGTAACGGTTATTTTCTTTATAACAAACTTTTAGTAACCATAATTGATATATTAATGTTGGTTTTAAAAGTCTTGATATATTTTTATTTTCTAATTAGCATATTAAAAAGTAATTATTTTAGAAAATAACAAGTTCTTAATATTTTCTAACGAGCGTGTTAGAAACGTTGAGGTTGAAAGAATAACAAGTTTAAAACTTTTTATATCTCTAACGAGCGTGTTAGAATTTTATAGAATAATAAGTTTTAATATCATCCTTTATATCTAATGAGCGTGTTAGATACGATGATTGTGTAGAACTAACTTGTTAAAAAACGATTACATTTTCTAACGAGCGTGCTAGAAAATATACGTTTAGATTTTCTAACAAGCGTGTTAGAAAATATTGTTATTTCAAATAATTACCGACGAGCGTGTTGGAGACAATTATTTTGGATAATAAACCTTGTAACGGTTTCGTCTAAACTATTAAATTTCTAACGAGCGAGTTAGAAACGGATTTTACCACATATGTTTAAACGATTTTATTTGTTTATTTCTAATGAGCGTATTAGAAATAGTTTATATTTTTTTATAAACTTCGAAACAAATTTTGTAATCGATTATTTCTAACGAGCGTGTTAGAAACGATTTAAAGAGTTTGATAGTTGTTTATTTTCTAACGAGCGTGTTAGAAACGATTTAATGACTTTGTCAATTGTTTACTTCTAACAAGCGGGTTAGAAAACGTTTATTTTATATAAACCAAAAACGGCTTATGGCAATAAATAATCGTTTAATTTTCTAATGGGCGTATTAGAATTAGTTTATCTTATAACCAACTATTTTAACGATTTGCAATCGTTAAATTTCTAACGAGCGGGTTAGAACCGGGTTAACTATGATAAACTATTTAAGATGATTTGTAATCGTTTTATATATTTTCTAACGAGCGTGTTAGAAAATATTTGTGTTCATTTCTAACGAGCGTGTTAGAAAACGTTCATTTAAATAAACCAAAAGTGAATAATTTTATTCATTTTATTTCTAACGAGCGCGTTAGAAGCGGTTTACTTTATAAAACCAAATATTTTGAATGTTTGTTAAACATTTAAATTCTAATTAGCATATTAGAATTGGTTATCATACAAACCACTCATTTTAACGATTGGTAATCGTTATTATCTAACAGCGGTTAGAAATGGTTTGTGAATATGATAAACCAACTATTAAAACGATGTGTATTCGTTTTATTTTTTCAAATGAGCGAGTTTGAAACTGTTTTATTAAATAAACTATTATAAGGCTTATTGTATTGATTTGTAATCAAAACATAAAAAATATATAGTTTATTTTTAAAACACTTGCAAAAACGAGAAATGTTTTGAACGAATAAAACATGTCTTTGCAATTTACAAGTGATTCGTTACTTCCACAAGAAGTATAACGTCTTGAACCAGATAATAGTCCTGGAAAGACTATTTTGTGAAAAACAACTCAATGTTGTTATAAATATAATAAGTTGCTCAACTACTTGCGAGTAGTTAATTGTAAACAACTTTATACTTTGGACAACTTGTGATTATTCAAGTTTTAGAGTTCCAAGATGAGGGAGTACCTCAAAACATGACACCGAACAAAATAATTGCGTTTATTTCGGTAAAAAGTGTTGAAGATAATAACACTTTGCTTTTTGATGTTTCGATATCATTGGTGTATCCGTTATTTTAGACTACTAATAAGTTGTCAAAAGGATACACATTTTGATACAAAGTGTAAAAAGTAATTTACACAAACACAACGAACGGGTTGTGATCATGACTTATGTAATAAGTCACAATTCAAACATCAAATGCATAACGGTGTCGTGAGAAACGTGGTGTATGGTTTGAGATGGAATACACGAAAACGAGATATGTCATCTAATGTTGAGAGCATCAACATGGAAATGCACATGTAAGTTTTCAAAGAATATAACATATGAAAGTAATGTATGTTATTATTGTAAATGTTTTAATAAATTTAGGAAATTTATTAATGGAAATTTACAATAGTGATGGACTTGTAGATGCTTCTACCACCATCAATGTTGTTTAAACTATGTGGAGGCTTGGTCCTCAATTTGGGAGAGTATCCCAATACATGGTATTAATGAACAACAAATGTATATATCACTATAGGCATACGTGAATGCCTTGTTGTTGAGAGTCACTATAGGCTTGGTCCTCAATTTTTATCTATTTTTCGCTACTATCAAAACTTGTATACTCGCCAATAGTTTTGTATTGATGTTGTTTTAACGTATGTTGCAGGTTTAGATCGCAGTCTACATCAAATCAAGCTAGGAAGTCTAGAAACTCACCAAAAATCTAGGTTGTCGGGTTTGTATTGTTCGAGAGAACAGAAAATCTGTGATAACTTATGTGATTGTATTGTTGTTAGTATGGGATAACAAATGTAATAAATATTGTCGCTATTAGTTGTTATGGATTCTCTTGAGCAATCTGATTCGCCAATTGCCGCGCCCCGATGATTCCGCCATCGGTTGGGGTGTGACAAGAATACATAAGAAGGTAGGGTGGACATTGTTAGGAAAACTTAAGGTTTTGCTTGTAAGGACATCCAAATTACCAGCTACTATGTTGTCAACGACAATTGACGTGTCTTTAAAGGAGAGTAGTTTCTTTTGTATTGAATCTCCACTTCGAGGAGCATGCATCATCTCAAATGCATGACTTGACAGTTCTCTATAAAAATTTTTGCAAAGACATTTCAAACGACCAATATCTTTTGCAGGGAGCGTTGTGAAAATTTCGTCAACAATCACTTGAAATCTAATGTTTTCCATTTTTGCAGTGAACAAATGCGTGTTTGAAAGCCCAAGAAATTTTAATGATATTGATAAACAAAAAACTGTGAAGATGATTGAGTAGATGGATGAAAGCGGTAATGATGAAAGCAGTTTCCCAATGTATTTTATATACCCAATGAAGGTGGTTATGACTAAATACATCGTCACACTAACTTACTGTTAAAGAATATGATGCGACAATGGTTAGGCTTTTAATGCAAAACATTTCAAAAGTGTGTTTCCATGGGAAAAGTATAAAATTAAATATCAATAAATCCAAAGGACAAATTCTAAACCTTAAAAAAAACACGTTATCATAATTACAATTAACCTCTTCATTTACCATAAGACGCATTTACCATAAGACGCATTTACCATAAGACTGAAGTGAGTGAGTGACATGCATTAATTGCAAATTACATATCCCCAGGCATTTTGAATTTGAAATTACCGGCAATTTCAAAACATTTCAAAACATCTACTGCGCTATAAGGTTTTGCCAAAGGAAAGACTTTCAACCTCTGCTGGCTTTAAAGGATAGATATGGACAGAGGTTTTGGGATGAGGTAGACCTTTAGATAGATTTTAAAATGATTTTATATATATTAGGCTTTATGATGTAGTAATGACATAAGAAAAGCATTGTTGGACAGCCTCTCTGGCTGCCACATCAGCTTTTCTTATGCCACATCGGGATTATTTACCATTATCCGCATTTCAAAAATTCAACAATTGTCTTTTAAAACCTCTGTTAAGCAGGATCTAATGTCTATCATCTGTTGTTCTTTAAGATCTGTTGACCTATAGCAGAGCTCTGTTAGGAAACAACAGATGTTGGCAACAGTAGCAAGTCAAACAGCCGTTAGATTAGCAGAATATCACTACTAAACAGATGTTCTCTTTGGGCAGACTTTATCTTTGATAGAGATTTAAAGTAACAGATGTTGAGTAGAAGCATATCCTTTCTTGCATTTAGTAGAAACCACTATAGATTTTACATCATCATCATCATCTGCCCAAGTCATTCATAATCATCATTTAGTCATAACCCAGATTAATTTAACTGTACATTTAATAATCTTTCTTTGTGTTTAATTTAATACCATCAATAACCCGCATATTTAAAGTAACAGATGTTGAGTATTTGCAATTGAAAGGAGGAAATTCTTCAAAAAGCTCTGTTAGGCAACAACAGATGTTGGCAACAGTAGCAAGTCAAACAACCGTTAGATCAGCAGATGATGATTTCGAGCAGATGTTCTCTTTTGGCAAACTTCAACTTTGACAGATCTATACAGTAACAGAAATTGATTCTTTGTAATTCTTCAAAAAATTGTTCAAGCACACCTCCACATCAACATAATCTAAATCAAACTCAGAGACAATTTCACACCTCAACATCAACATAATCTAAGTATTACATAATAATACTTATCCACCTTAAAAATAGTAAAAATAAAATGCTCCACAAACATTAATAGGATTAAAATTTAATTATGAGATTAAAAGATCAACAATTACATCGAGTACTGAACAACGAAACTTTAAAATCTAACAACAACACCAAGAAATTTAAGAATTTAACAGCCAAAATTAAGTGCTTTTAGCTTCAACTCCATCGAGTACTGAACCTCTCAATGTATATCTTTGACAATCAGCATGAACTCCACGGAAGTTGAAGGCATCACCATTAGGTTTCTAGAAACCCGGTCTCTCATGAACAGACCAAGATGCAGTCCATCAAAACACCTCTTCAGCTCTTGAAGAGTAGCCCTATCCTCATATACTTAATCCTCAACTTGGTTGATAAAGAGTTGCTTTAAATCATTGGAGCCTGCAGAAGTGTATGCATCTTATATGTATACATTCCATACATCAAAATTCCAAACTTTAGGCATCTTTTAATACAAAAAACACAGGAAAGAACAAACTGAACCTACTTATATATCTTATCAAATAAAATCTTATCTTATAGCATAAGCAGATCCTTTCTTGCGTTTAGTAGGAACCACTGTAGATTTTACATCATCATCATCTGCCAAAGTCATTCATAATCATCATTTAGTCATAACCCAGATTAATTTAACTGTACATTTAATAATATTTCTTTGTGTTTAATTTAATACCATCAATAACCCGAAATCTATCTTAGACAAATTAGACAAAACTCACTTTTTATTGGATCTTTCCTTACACATAACTACAAAAGTGTTTTTTATACTTTGTAATATTTATATTCGATCTAATGATCAATCCTAAAAAAATACCCTAAACTAGTAATCGACTTTAATAATTTGTATTTGATTTCTAGTTCATTTAGTTTGTTACTTCGTTTAATGGTTTGTTATTTGATTTTGATTTCTATGGTAGTTTGTCAACTACGGGTGTTCAGTATTCGAATCGAATTCGAAAACTTAAAATCGAATTCGAATCCAGATTAAATTTTCAAAATTCGAAGAATTTGAGTATTTGAAATTCGATTCGTTAAATACTATCATCCAGATATGCAAAAACAATTTGAGCATTATATTAGATGATTGGTGTGCATAACATGTGATAAATTAAAACACTCAAAGCTTCTCTAACTTTCATTTATCAACATGGGAGAAAATGGGCTCCAAAATAGATCATATCTAAACGTGTAAAGTGAAATGATTGCTTTTTAAAGCAAACTTAAAAGGCCTTCAAAATAGTTTTTTTTTTAAATCAAAAGAAAATATCAATTCATTGAGAAAGGGAATAGGGATTGTATGTTAAGCTTTTAATAAGGTTTTTAATGGTTTAGACATTGGTTGAACAATTAATGGTTCAGAATGTTTGTTTTACGAGCAGATGTCTGAATAGTTCAGACATTTGTCTTTAAATGCTTAAACATTATATTGAGTCTGAATGGTTAAGACCTCTGATCTGAATTGATCATAAATTTACCCTTGAATGGTTAAGCATTATACTGACTCTTAATGGTTCAATCCATGCCAACCACTATAAATCATTGAGGGGGATGATGTAGTCTTCCATTCATATTTCTACGTGTCAAATCATGTTCCAACCATCATCCCTAATAACATCTTGAATTCATAGTGTGAGTTGTGAAATTTGTCTTATGTCCTAAATAAATATCACATGATGAAACATCTTTATTATCAGTCTCGTTTAGAATATGTGTAAACTAGTAAATACTGCCCGCGCTTTGCGGCGGATTTGACACCAGCACTCTATATAACCGAAGATATAGCCCACAAGAATATCTACACGTGTTTTATAGAAACATATAAAAACAAATAATTCACCGATGTTGTTCGGCAAGTATCGGTCTGGTTCGTCACGGTATTGTTACTATACCGACACTCGCTCTAACTTACAATATTAAGATTCACACAATTGGAAATATCAACACGTGTTTAATGTCACTAAAAAGCTTACTCTTCACGAGCTTGTGTCATTAACGTATAATCTATGTTAAGGAGAAATTTACAAAATATGCCTTTTTCTCTTTTTAGTGTATTTTGGTATTTGTTTTCTTTTTGTTATTTTGGTAAAAAAGAAAAGTATATATAATAAGTTAAATAAATGAGTGAAAACAGTAGCACCATATATAATGACATATAAGTATAACTTAACCTTTAGTTATTTTTATTATCTATACTTACTAATATAATAAAGCTATTTTTGATGATGTGTTATCCATACATAAGCAAATCATTTTTTCTTGACAACTATCATTCTCCCAATCTCCTTTTCAATTACCAACTTAATAACACATGGCAACTTTTCTAAAACGCACAAAAATTTCGCCAGCCTCTAATTCATGCACCTGAGATTTTCATTAGTATCTCCACGAATCATTCAAACTCTATTCACTTCTACAGCCGCTTCATACAATCGATCTTCTGTGTTCTCTCTGTAACGTACCATTCTTCGTATCATGTGAGACCCTAATACGTATTTGACAAAAGTCGCAGCGAAAATTCGCGCCATAAAATTTCTTCCCTTATAAATACCTTGACTTACTTGAAATTTCATTTTAAAATAACTCTATCAAATAAAATCATCAATCAACTCATTTACTAAATAAAAACATAACTTATGTTCTACTATATTACATACACCAATGTTCCCGTACAATCTATCTTGTGACTCGATCTTCAATCTCAACTCCTCGATGATCATAATCCGTGATTCGTACAACTACACTCACCACATGCATTCATAACATTAGCTCACATTATAAATGTAATCAAAGATTCATCGTCGTATACTTTTCATTCCGTTATCTTTTACATTTAAGCATTTCATCCGAGCATCAAGCCCCTGGTGGGACTTCAAGATTGTACCTGCATTACTCTTCATTCTTAAGGTACACTAATAATAATATCATTGCTCAAGCATATCGAAACCTTGCGTACATACATGCGTACATGCATACTTACATACATACTTACGTACATACATACTCACGTACGTTCATACACACCAACTTACATACATACAAACATATATATATATACATACATACCTACATTTCTACATACATGAATAAGTTCATACATACCTACTTACATACATATAGCATATATACATACATACATACATACCTACATACATACATATCCACATATGTGCATACATTCATACTCATAACACATAAGTTAGATTAATCATACGTAACTTAAAACGCATTTAAACGAGTTCCCAAGACAAAACGGAACAAATAAACAACTTTCGCCGAATCATGCCCCCGTCGCGTCGCGCGATGATCACCTGGCCCTGCTGTCGCGTGGCGCGACTCCCTAAAATATCCAGAATGTTGCAGCTGGTTGCTGCATATTCCCAGCGTAACCGGATTTTACGAAAACGAACATATCTTGCTCATTTTTGATCCAATTCACACGATTCTTTTTCCTACATGATCGTAATTTAATTCTCTATCACATGGAGTTAAAATCCAATATTCAGACTACCAAAGTTTAAGACTTTTAGGCCTTCGGCTTATTACCTTCTTACAAAGTTTTGGCCCATTCATACATTTATCAACATAACACGTTTGTTTGACCTTAATTTCATATGAACCTTATAATTTTAATGTCGTCTATCATATAAGGTTCAATTCGCGGGTTTCATGCATATTTTTAACCCATTTTCGCTCAAATATTTATTTTGACCCGTTAAGGGTATTTGCGCATTTTAAGGTCTTTGGCTTACAAAAATCATACCTCTCGCTTTCATACTTATCCAAAGCATTCACTTAATCAGATAGCTTGTTTCTAAATAACTTTTAAAGGTCGTTTTCCCGAGATATCCATCAAGGGCGTTTTGGTCAACATTAGTTCCGTCCTTTACGACGAAGGACTTCGTTACATATTTAACCAATCCCACGACTTAACTATAACTGAAATCACACATACCTGGCTCGGGTCAAAGCTATGACCCGTTTTAATACTTCATACACGAAGTCGCAAGTTAATAGCAACACAAATCCTTTCGCTATTCACCCTGTGAATTCATAAGACTTGACAATACAATCATTAGTCGACATCGCCAAATGGTGATATCTTCTCCATTTGACCAATTTGGTCTAAAGGATCATTTCTTCCTTATGGGATTGTAATTATTCATTATCCCATCCATGTATCGTATTCTTTCCTTAACTCGTAATCAAAATTACCATAATACCCTTTTTACCCCTTTCAACCCTCAAACTTAGTTTATTAGCATAGTCACATGTTCCGACCCGTATCAAAACTTGTCAAAACACCATTCTTCATATACTAACTTATCATACTCTAAATTTATACAATAATTAGATATCCTACAAAAAGGGGGTGTAAGCTTTACTTACTTTGCATCAGAGTACGCTTCCCTTGCACATAAGTTCCATTTGACCCGCTTCTTTCCCAATCTTCCACGCCGCTTCTTTCTCAAGATAGTTAGCTTATTAATCATTCATCACGACCCTTTCATCACACGGATCTTATATTGAAATCATCATTCCGCCTCATAACATGCTAATCTATCAAATCTTATCCGATTTCTTCAAACATTCACACACATATATGATTTCAAACATTATTAACATAAGCAACTCATCATTTTCATCATGTTATACACAACCCACTTCATCACTACTTTGCTAATCACTTGTTGGGTTAAAATGGAGAATGATGTTATCAATTACACCGACTTTATTTAGCGTATTTATTATTTTGTATAGGTTGGCGTTTTTATTGTTTTAGTCGGGCGTTTTAGTGAGTTTAGTAGGTTTTTCAAAGCAAGAGGTGGCTTTCTTGGAGGACAAGGCTCAGGGACTATATATAGATTACTGCACCTCACTTGGAGGTGTGCGTTTGTGAGCCACCACCCCGGGGGAGCTCACCCGGGGTGGATGATTATCTTTGTATCTCTTTCATCACTATCACTTAAAATATCTTTGTTCCAATCCTTAAAGTTCCTATCTGAATCATTCATACATAATTCATCAAATTCCTCCTTCTAATCAACATGAATCATTCATACATAAACATCAAACATACTAGTATCACATTTCTTTCAATTCCTCTAACAAGAATCTATCATACATATCAAAATACATCAATATTAAGAAAGAATTGGACATGGGTGATCATTTAAGTCGTCATCATCACCATAACCAATGGGTTTCACCTATAAACATCAAATTAACCCAAACCATGCATAATCCATGTTCCAAATGATGATTCTAACACATACTCATACTCAATTTCATACAAATTCGTGATTTACAACATAACCCACTTCGTGCATAATCACCAATCTAACTTTTAAGACATACCTTGCGATCCCCTTATGAAGGTGATCATTAATCCATGATCGGTTATGAATTTAAGTTTCATTTAACCTTTCAATTTGATGATTTCTTGATTAGGGTTCTTGAGCTCTCATGGAGCTCCTGGTTCCTTCGAGAACACACGTACGTGTGTGTGTGTATTTCATAAATAAATCCAACTTTCATTTTACCCCACTTTAGCCCCTCAAGTTTGCCACTAAATTATACTTGGCACAACTTTCATCCTTTAATTGTTTTTACTATATTCTTAACTAGGTTAAGTAGCCTAGTTATTTATTTCTTGATGTACCATATCAGAACATTTGCCGAATATAAACATTCGGGTTTTGGGGTGTTACATATCAGTTTTCTTCATTTAATCCACGTGGAATCGCAGGAAGATTATATCGGTTGTGGAAGATAATCATATTGATCAGGTTAGGAACCCCTTTCTCGTAATCATATTGATGAAGTTGTATTATTTTAGATTCAATCATGGATAAATCAGGTTTTGGTCACCAATTTGAAACCCTATTTGTACCTGCAAGTTTTTTAGTCATCTATTTAATTACTTTATTGGTTGTTCTGTGTGAAATTCTTTGATGTGGTGATTATTGGGTTTTATATTGGCACTGATCGGGATTACAGTGCCTGATTTGGTGGGGTTAAACCCTACTGCAACGACATATCAGATTCTGGTCAAGGCTAGGGTTCCGACGAGTACTGAGGTAAGCCTTTTCAGTTTCATGATTCTATTTTTCTTTAGATCGGTAACATCAAGGATGTTTGGGTTCTGTTTCAGTGCTTCATGACTATTCCTGCAGTAACTATTCAATCATCTAATATGTTATATTATACAATTAAAATTAAAATAATTGAATCTTCTAGATCAAAATCAATGGAAAACTGTTGGGTGTGTTTTGAGGTTGAAACTTAAGGTTTAAAATTCACCTTCCATATGGTCAATTTTAGTTATTGGGAAGATTTGATAAGTTTTTTTTTGTGAACCTTAATTAGGCCTTGACTGGTCAACACCAAGTCATGATCCTATTTAAAGATCCAAACTGCTTGCAATCTAACTTCATAAATTAGGCCTTGATTGGTCAACACCAAGTCATGGTCCTATTTAAAGATCCAAACTGCTTGCAGGTGGTCAGACTAAAAATACATCTCAAAAGGCAGGGGATCTTACACTACCTAAATAGTCTGAAATTAACTAAATTTGTTTAAGTCATTATCATCTCCCAACAATTTATCAAAATATGTTCTAGCATTGTATTGTTCTAGACATTGAAAGGACAACTACACCGGTTTAAGGCTTTGACTTTCTTAGTTGTCACTGTTTTGGTGGTTCCTGCTTTCAAGATCATCAAAGCTAGCCCTGTAAGCCTTAATTCACTATCATCGTGGGTTTCTAAAATTGATAAGATAACCGATATATGATTATTTCAGATAGTTGGTTTCTTTTTTACGGTTCAATGCGTCCCTGTGTTTTATAGTGTTGTTGAAAACGATGCTGGAAGTTTACTATGTCAATAAACTAGCGCTAGCGGTGAAGGAACGAAAAGGTTGTTACAGGAGGATCTGCCATGATGCAGCTAGGTGAGTGTTTACAATGAGAAATGTAATTTGGCTACACATTCGATCATGGTTTTTACTTTCTTTTCTAAATTAACTTTTAGAGCTTATGATCAGGAGGCAATCAAGTTTTGGGTGAACTGATGCTGAGTTAAACTTTGATTTAAGTGACTATAAGGATGGCATAACCCAAGTTTGTGGTGTGTAGTAGTTGCAACTTGCAATCTCCGTGATCATTAAGAGAATTAATTTACCCAAACTGATAGACGGGGAACTTATCAAAAGAAGAAATTGATCATGACTACGTTGACGAAGTAAAGGATTCTCATCAGGAAGTTCAAAATACCGAGGAGTGACCCATCACAAATGTGGTAGATGGGAAGCCCGCATGGGTCAGCTTCTAGAAAAAAGGAAGAATCCATTGCAGGAACTAAATTATGTGATTTTAATGCAACTGAAATAATACTGTAGTGGTAGTGACGTGATTCTTCAGATAATAAGACTACATGGTTATTATGTTTAGGGAAGTGTTTTGGTAAATAAGATTAAAATGCTTGGTTGCAGGTATTTTTACCTTGGATTATTCAACAGTGAAGTAGAAGCTGCAAGCTTCTTGGAATGTTACCAATCGATTTGTTCTTAACATTTGAAATTTCTAATCTGAAATTTTGTATCTTCGAACATAATCATTAATTTCTGTACTGAATTGAGGGCTTATGACTAGGCCACCATTAAATGTAACGGAAAAGAAGTTATGACCAACTTTGAGCCAAACACTTATGGGGCAGATGTTAATTATCCAGGAAAGGAAAGGATAAAGGTACTGATTGCTTGCAAATTTTGTAGTTTACTCTCCTATGTATTATCTTTTCCAACTTGATGATAAATAACCTATATTTGTTCATGTGTTCTTGCCATGTGCGGGCAATAGGTTGTAACAATATTGATCTCAACACATGGGTTGCGCTCACCAAATGTGAGATTTCAACGTATTCATAAGAGTTATAAAACAAACTGTAAGTTTCAACTGTCCAGGTTGTTTGAAAACCACTATCGAGCTGGAGTGTCTGACCGGGAGCTACCTCTCTAATCATATGGGGTAGAGGTAAGATTGTCTAAATATTACCCTTCTCATATCCTATCTTAGGTTTACTATTGGTGGAATATACCGAGTGTAATGATGATTCATTTGACTTTTTTAATTATACGTTTTCTCAAACCACAGGTATGATCTCTTATTGATTAGGGTAGATTGACTGAAAGCTTTTAATATTCAAATTACCATTTGATGGGTTGTTAATGGTTCAATTGTGTTATTATTATTGTTGTTATTATTATTGTTGTTGTTGTTATTATTATTATTATTATTATTATTATTATTATTATTATAAGTTTTTGCAAATGTTGGAGGAAGATCTTTTAGAACTGAAGTTTAGATTGTTTGAGGGATCTGACGTTGGTCCATTTCGATACTCTTCGGCTTCCATGGTTGCGATGCTTAAGGAGAGAATTGTTACAAAGTCGCCTAAAGGGATGAATTGCATCATTTTTTTGTAAATTTGATTATTCATTTTGCTGTATAGTTAACATCTGTTTTTTTTGAAGATACACACCATTATGCGGCTCTTTTAGTACTTAGTTTAGACGTACTGTGATTTCTTTATCTTATCTTGATTCTTGATTATTTATTTTTAACTTTTGATGGGAGTTGGTTAGAACAATTGTGTTACAAAAGTCAATCATGCATCCATTTTATTGGAAATTAGGAAGTTTGTACTATTGAGTTTAAAGCTGAACAATATATGTGGCAATTTTGTTTAATACATTAACTTTATATATATAATAATAATTATAAAATTATTAAGAATATAAGCAATTTTCTTCACTCCGTCAGATATGATTTATAATAAAAAGTTTAAACATAAATAATTTCTTGAAAAATTTGCTCCGTTTTACAATATATGCTTCAAATATTAACGTATAAACATAGTAGGCTCTAATCACAGTTGTGTATGTAAAATTGATATTTAATCATAAATATAAAATGTATAAATACGATAAGTATTTATTTGTTATAATTTTTTTTATTCATTTTAAATTTTATTATACAACCCCGTGTACTACATGGGTTTTAACCTAGTTATTATATATATAATTTACCAATTTGTTAACTAAAGTAACTCTAAAATCATATGTTATTGAGTCACAACCCAACCGTTAACTGCCACATGTCTTTTGGCTTTTTTTCACATGATGCACTGGCAATCAAGCACAAGGTACAAGTCATGCTGCATTTTTTTGGAATCATCGCCGAATGTGGAGGCTTTCTATGGAGTTGAGAGATTCAAAACGGCTCGAGTGTGGAGGCTTTTTGTGGTGGTCCATGTGGCGTCGGCAAGGTCTTCGCGATGGTGGATTGGGGTGACAACAACCACAATCGAGGATTATAGGTTTTGAGACCAACAAGGGGGTTGATTGGTGAAATAACAGTTGCATATCGCGGTGACGAAAATGGAATCGATGACCGGCGAGGGAGGTCGTCTAGGAGGTGCCGGTCAGATCTGGTAGCAATAGGTGAAGACGAGCGGTGTGGTGGTGCAATTTGGAAGATTTAGCGATGACGATGGTAGGTCTGGCCGATTGATGGCCAAGTCGGATATGGCTTCCTTAAGAGAGGAGCGTGTGTGTGTTTGGCTGTGTGTGTGCGCGTGTGAAAGAGAGAAAGATGAGTGTATGTTATGAGTTGTCCTCATTTTTTGCTAGTTATTGAATTTTGGTTGTTGTTACCAATAAAATAATTTTTTGATTAATTTAAACTTTTTGGTTGTTGTTACCAATAAAATAATTGTTGATTAATTTAAACTTTTAGGGTGAGGAAAAATAAGGGAATTAATAATCCCACATGGTAATATCTTATTCTCAGATGAGTATACGGGCCGTATAAGGTTAAAAAAAATATTTTGGAAAAAGGTTCACACTCGGTTTGGTAATTGCAGACCTAGGGTTTCCACACATTTTAGATTCAATTCAATTGCAAAAGTGATTAACGGAATTAGTGTCACGTGGCTTAGGTGCCAAGAGCTATCAACGTCGTAGACGACGGACCGTAATGCACTTCGTTACCAAGAACATGTAATTCAATTCAAATACATGACAATTATTAAAGGTTTCAAAATCAAAATACAACTTGTCACGAATCAAATCTCAAAACAATGTTTAAACCCTAAAATCTTACAAAAACCTTCATCGAGGTGAAACCCGAGATCATTAGCCACTCATGGTAGACGGAACTTGATCACCGAATGATTGAGACTTGAGCACGAACATCTTGAAGCTTCAAAAGTGATGGAGATGGTGGTTAGGGTTTGGGATGGATGATGGTAATGGTGAATGGATTGAAGGAGGTGATAGTGAATTAGTGTTAATATGGATTGATGGAGGATGATCGTAGATCGATTGGATGAATGGGAATGATTCGGGATGAAGGTTGGGGTGTTCTTAGCTCCAAGGTGGTGTTTCAAACTCAAAAACTTCGTAACTCCCTAAAGAAACCCCAAAAATTGAGTTATAAGTTGTTCCAATCAGCAAACAAACAAGATTCCGCGTCGGGCACCAGGGGAGGGCGTCGCTGATGGTCCCCAAAAAACCAGTTGTTCCCGACGTCCTATTCCACTGTCTACGCACGTTTCTAGCCGACGGGATCACCCAGATGGCGTCGCTGACGACTAAAGAGGGTGTCGCCGACGACCCCACTTAGTCTTGGTTTCCGTTTAGTCCGTTTCTCACTCCTGGTTGACCCGTTTTCCATCCTGATGCTCCGTATAGCTCCCGAATAGCTCCTTAAACTCTGTTAGAGCTGCAAAACATAATTTCAATCAAAAGTAGGCTATTCGAAACTAAATGGTGTGTGCGAAGCGTGATATATTTTTATTGATATTTTAAGCCCGTTTTACGCATTAGTCAAGTTTTAAATTTATAAAACACGATATTCTACTAACACTATACACACATTTGGGCAAGTGCACCCATCGTGAGCATAGTATAGCATTGGTAAGATACCGAGGTCGTCCAAAGACACAAGAGCTTTTAGTATCGGTTTATCCTCAACGTCTAATCAATCTAATTTTTTTTTGAGAAAAGGTTTAAACATGAAAAATAAAACTAAAAATGCAGAAATAAAAATAAAATAAAAACAGATAGACAAGATGAATCACTTGGATACGACTCGCCTTTTAAGTATCCTTTGATGATTTTTGTACTTCGTACTTTTTAAGAGATTATCTTAGTTATAGTAGTAGGCCCCTCTTTTGAAGGTGACGTTACCCTCAACCCAGTGGTTTGAGTCAGCAAGGATACAATCCCAAAGGGTCGGAATATTGAAAGATAATTAATTAAGTTATTAATGCAAAAAGTGGTAGGCCCCTCTTTTGAAGGTGACATTACCCTCGGCTAAGTGGTTTGAGTCAGCAGAGATACAATCCCAAGTAGCCGGTTTAATGTATTAATAGTAGTTTACATATGAGGGGATCAAGCCATTCGCACCCCCGCCATCCAATATCAGTGGGTATTGAAGGAGGTCCTAGTAAGCTTGACCCAGGTCCTTGCAGGATCTATACACTGAACAAGGCAAGAACCTTACTAAACCATTCCCTTAACCCCCGACCAGGTAGCCAACATACCTCTATATACACCGTAGAGATATGAATGGTGTAAATCTTTTACTTTATATAGGCAGTAAAGTAATACCAAGACACCACGGACAAATGATAAAGAAAATTCACCTTCAACATAAGAAACTAGTTATTAAAGTCATTAATACAAAACCAAATAAAAAGTGCTGAAAGATTAAAAATCAAAATTAATACATAAAAGACTTGTCTTCACCAAGTGATGTAGGAGACTTAGCCAAACATGGCCTTTGATTGACAAGAACTCTTACTATCAATCTTGGATCCCGAGACTACTACACACTCTAAAGGTGGATGATGGATGATGGTGGTGGGTGTTGGTGGTGTAGCGGTGGTGGAGTGGTGGCAAAGTGAGAGAGTAGTGGTTTGCCAAGGGATGCCTTTGAAGTGAGCCAAGTACCCCTATTTATAGCCTGGACAGATGCCCGGCCATGGCCCCGTGTCCAGTGGACACGCCCCCGTGGCCATTGTCACACCCCAACCGATGGCGGAATCATCGGGGCGCGACACAGAGCAAAACAGATTGTCCAGAAGTTTCCATAACAACTATCATTACCATTCAATTTAAGTTAACATGTCCCATACCACGTCTCAAATAGCAAACAAGTTATTACAGACAAAAACTAAACAAATATTCTGTTTCGACAACTCAGATTTAAACATAACTAGTTTATTCGTTGGTTTCTAGACTCCAGTTCCTAGCTTCAAGTTCATCACAGCCCGAGAAGCATATAAACAACCTAGGCACCTGTCACATACGTTAAAATAAAGTCAATACATATAGTGTAAAGGTGAGCATACAAGTTTGGTAATAGCATATAGAGTTCGAATTTGTTTACGCATAACCAGCACGTACACATAGTGAAATGAAGCACGTTAGTTATCGACATAGATCCATCGATACCAATGACTGCGGGTTGACTGCCCGAGGCAGTTCGCAATACATGATTACCACCGTAATCCATGCAAGTAAAAGATCCTTAACAACCCCCGTGTGAACGGGTGCTGAGTCCAAACTATAGTACTATCGTTGCTAAGGCAGGTAGACAGCATTCCATGTGTAAACATAACAAACAAGCATTCATAAGCCACGTATAACATGCATTAATGGTTTAGCGTTAAAATAGCTTGAGTAGTGTGATAGTTGTAGTTTGAATATTCGTAACGTATGTAACACCCAAAAGTGCTAAAAGCAAAAAGGGTTCGAGTATACTCACAGCGATTATGGATTGAAGGGAGCGCTTTTCAGCGAGTACGGTTAGCCTGAATAGATTCGATAACGTAATGATAAGTGGCGCGTAAAACAGTACAAAGTGAGAGCGGGTAGGATAACTGATCGTGCGGATCAACTATCCGTGAGAGGAAGTTATCCGTGCGAGTGAACTATCCGTGCGGATGGTGACCCATCCGGATAAACTATCCGTGCGAGTGAGCTGTCCGTGCGGATGGTAATCCGTGCGGATTAGTCGTTCGTGCGGATTGCTTATCTGTACGGACAAGTTGTTCGTGCGGATAAACGTTCGAGTGGATTGTTTCTTCCTAAGGATGTGTTTGTGTATGATGGCTTGTGCTTTGGAGTTTTCGTTGTAGCATTTAGAAAACATTTAAGTATCTCTACCTTTCAAGCCGGTCGCGCGGATAACAATCCGTCCGGATAGCAGTCCGTGCGGACAACGTCCTTAAGGCTGAGTCACTAAGTGGATTAGGTAATCCGTCCGGATTGTAATCCGTGCGGATAGTGACAATCCGTCCGGATAGCTTACTCGTGCGGACAGTGACAATCCGTCCGGATAGTCTGTCCGTACGGGCAACCTGTCCGTGCGGATGAACATGTTGGAATTTGTTTCAATGCCATAGTATCTCATGATCCGAAGAGTAATCCATTCAGAGGTCGTCCGTCCGGATTGCTCATTCGTCGATACTCAAACCTTGTTTGGAAAGTGGGTCCCAAGGGTAGCTCATCCGGGTGACAACCCGTCCGGGTAGCCTGTCCGTGCGGACAGCTTGTTCGTGCGGACAGCCTCTCGTTCTGGTTGTTCCATCCGTCTACTCTTGGTTGCTGTTATCGTTTTATCGAGACGTTCTAATTATGTGGCAACCACTTGGAATTGTATTCTCACCCGCATGACTAGACCGGTCAGGAACCACCCTAACTTAGCCTGTCGACGACTCAGAACGGTCATTCCGGTTGACCCCGAAATCAGGTGTCTGGTGGGTAGAATCCAGATCTAGGACTAGTGCATCACTATTAACGAGTAGAGACTAGAACCGATCAGATTCGTACCGATCTTAAGGGTAAAAGTAGGAGAGAACTTTGGTTTATTTCTTTCAACTCTTTTATCCTTAGAAAAGTTTAGATTTAGGTGAAGTTGTTGTGAAATCTTGTGGAAACCGTTCAGATCTGAGTTATCCTTGGTGGAATGAGGTCAAGCTTGAAGTTCATAAGAACTTCATGATGACGTCACCCGAGAATACCTCAAATCTTGAGGGTTTCACGGTTGGAAGTTGAGATTTGAAAGGTGGAAAGGTGTAGAATCGTGTAGTGATCAAGAATGTACAAGAATTAGAGCAAGATCCTACCTGGATTGAGAGAAATCTGAGAAAAGGTGAAGAATGCGTGCGGTTCGGACGTCACTTGCCAAAAGTGGAAAGGTTGGAGAGTGACCCGTGTATTTATAGGATGCTAAAAGGGGAAAGGGTGAGCCGTGCGGATGGCACGTAACCCGGATAGGCTATCTGTCCGGATTGGTCATCCGTCCGGATTGGCAATCCGTGCGGATGGGCAATCCGTGCGGATTGACCATCCGTTCGGATGTCGCCTGATTTTGTGCGTTCGGTGCGATGACGCTTCGGCTTCGATTGCGAACGATTCGATAGGGATTCCTAGTCAAATTACTTTTAGTCCCAACTACTTCGTATACGACACGGTTCGATTCGGAATTCGGTTTCGAGTTCGATTGTATTCGAGTTAGACTTCGAGTTTCGATTGAGTTCGCTTGATTATCACAACGTAACATAAAATAAACATGCACAGGTAACACGTAAGGCACACACACACGTATAAACAACAAGTAAGGTACACAGCTCGAGTTACGATTCGATGTAGATTCGATTAGCATAGCTGGATTATTAGTCGATTAACTTTATCGCATTGTTACTTCCTATCGTTCACAGTCGCGAGTCGATTGGAATACGGTTAATATGATTCGATTATTGCAATGTACGACACTTACTCCACATAATATAATTAAAATAAGAACATTTCTACGAGTCGAGTCGCGCGAAATCGGTCGTTGACTTTGACCTTGACTTTGACTTTCACTCGTGAAAATACGGGGTGTTACAGCCTCCCCTTGTTTAGGGAATTTCGTCCCGAAATTAAGCTGGAAGCTGTAACAAGGTCGTGAATCACGTGTGAGAGTTCTTCGTTTGGACCGATTTTGACTTGCAACGTGCGGAATCCGTGCACGATCGTGACCACTGTAGGATCGGTTTTGACACCGTACGATTGCGTAACGATCGTTCGACGTGCGGAATCCGTGCATGAACAAGACCAAACACACGAACAGTAATTATAGCTGTGATTCTTATTGATTAACTTGAAATCGCCCAAAACACTAGAATCACAAAGCCACTTTCTCTCTAACGCTTCCCTAACTAAACAACTGTGGGTACTTTGCCTTCATGTCGCTTTCGAGTTCCCAAGTAAACTCCGCGCCTCACTTGCCTTCCCATCGGACTTTCACAATAGGAATGCGTGAGCACCTGAGTTCTTTGGTTTGGCGATCCATGATTTCGACAGGCTTTTCCACGAAGTGTAATGTTTCGTTCACTTGTAGATCGTCTAGAGGAACATGTAAGTCGTGGTCGGCGATGCACTTTCGGAGGTTTGACACGTGGAAAGTCGGATGGACATTGCTAAGTTCCTCCGGTAATTCGAGTTTGTAGGTGACTTTTCCGATCCTTTCTAGAATCTTAAAAGGTCCCACATATCGAGGCGCGAGTTTCCCCTTCTTGCCGAATCGGACTACACCCTTCCAAGGTGATACCTTTAGGAGTACGTAGTCACCAACACCATATTCACGGGGCTTGCGCTTTTTATCGGCGTAAACTTTCTGTCGATCCCGAGCTTTCGCTAGATTGTCTCGAATTTGGAAAATTTTGTCTGTCGTTTCTTGTAGCAGCTCCGGACCGGTTAGTTGCGAGTGGCCGATCTCGTGCCATACAATAGGCGATCGACATCTTCTTCCATATAAGGCCTCGAAAGGTGCCATCTGGATGCTATCCTGGTAGCTGTTGTTATACGAGAATTCGACTAACGGCAGGTGTCTATCCCAATTACCACTGAAGTCTAGAACACACGAATGGAGCATGTCTTCTAGAGTACGAATCGTTCTTTCAGTCTGACCATCGGTTTGTGGGTGGAACGTAGTACTTAGATTAAGCGTTGTACCGAATGCCGCTTGAAACGTTTCCCACAATCGTGAAGTAAACCGAGCATCACGATCAGAGATGATGTCATGAGGCGTCCCATGTCGACAAATGATCTCGTCGGTGTAGATTCGTGCTAATCATTCCACCTTGTAGTCTTCTCATATTGGCAGAAAGTGAGCTGATTTAGTCAAACGGTCAACAACAACCCAAATGCTGTCATGACCTGATGACGTGGTTGGAAGCTTGGTTACGAAATCCATGGCTATGCTCTCCCATTTCCACATAGGAATCGGTGGTTGTTCGAGCAAGCCAGAGGGTCTTTGATGTTCAGCCTTGATCCTAGCACAGGTGAGGCATTTTCCGACGTAGAGAGCGATATCCCGTTTCATACCCGGCCACCAGTACCTATAGCGAAGATCGTGGTACATTTTGTCAGCACCGGGATGGATAGAGTATCGGGATTTGTGGGCTTCGTCCATGATAATCTGTCGCAAGTTGGTTCGCTTGGGAATCCAAATTCGGTCTAAGAAGTGGAATATCCCATTTGATTTGCTCACAAGCTGGGCTCCATCGTGGTAGATTCTTTCTTTCTTTCTTCAGAGTGCGTTCGTTGAAACATGCATGCTGGGCATCACGGATGAGAGCTTCGAGGTTGTGCTGGGCTTGAACATTACGAGTGCTAAGCAGATAGCTCCGTCTGCTAAGTGCGTCGGCAACAACATTTGCCTTGCCTGGGTGGTAACAAATCTCACAGTCGTAATCGTTGAGAAGTTCTACCCATCGGCGTTGACGCATATTTAGTTCCCTCTGATTAAAGATGTGTTGTAGGCTCCTATGATCGGTGAAGATCGTACACTTAGTACCATACAGGTAGTGTCGCCAAATCTTTAATGCAAAAACAACCGCGCCTAGCTCGAGATCGTGGGTTGTATAGTTCTTCTCATGGATTTTGAGCTGTCGAGATGCGTAAGCTATAACCTTGTCCCGTTGCATGAGAACACAACCAAGACCAAGGTTGGAAGCATCACAGTAGACAATGAAATCATTGTTTTCGTCGGGTAGTGTGAGAACAGGAGCATTGCAAAGCATGTGTTTGAGGGTTCGAAAGGCAGACTCTTGCTTGGTTCCCCAAACAAAAGGCTAGTCCTTATGAGTAAGAGAGGTAAGTGGTACATAAATCTTCGAAAATCCTTGGATGAATCGTCGATAATAGCCTGCTAGTCCGAGAAAAGAACGGACTTCAGACGGATTCTTAGGCGTAACCCAGCTCTTGACAGCTTCAATCTTCGCAGGATCGACGTGGATACCCTGACTTTTCACAATGTGACCCAGAAACTGAACCTCCCCCAACCAAAATTCGCACTTGGAGAATTTGGCGTAGAGTTGGTTCCCCTGGAGTAACTCGAGAACCAAACGTAGATGCTGCGCGTGTTTGGCTCTCGACTTGGAATAGATCAAGACATCGTCGATGAACACGATGACGAAACGGTCGAGATATGGCCTACACACGCGATTCATTAGATCCATGAAAACTGCTGGTGCGTTGGTTAGGCCAAAAGGCATGACAACGAATTCGTAATGGCCGTAACGGGTTCGAAATGCGGTTTTGGGTATATCCTCCTCTTGTATACGCAGCTGATGGTATCCGGAACGTAGATCGATCTTCGAGAAACATGTAGCGCCTTGTAGCTGGTCAAACAAATCGTCGATTCGAGGCAGAGGATAGCGGTTCTTGATAGTCAACTTATTCAACTCCCGGTAGTCGATGCACATCCGGAACGACCCATCCTTCTTTTTGACGAAAAGGACTGGTGCGCCCCAAGGAGAGGTGCTCGGGCGAATGAAGCCTTTTTCAAGTAATTCTTGGAGTTGGGTTGCGAGTTCTCGCATTTCGGACGGTGCGAGTTGATAAGGAGCTCTGGCGGTAGGATTCGCTCCAGGAATGAGATCAATGCGAAAATCAATATCGCGTTTTGGAGGTAGTCCGGGAAGGTCCTCTGGAAAAAATTGAGGGAATTCTCGAACCACGGGAACGTCTCTTACTTCCTTCTTCTCTTTCTTTTCCTTCTCCGCTGCTACAACGTGAGCCAAGAAAGCTCTGTATTCCTTGCGGAGATACTTGCTAGCTTGCCGGCATGACATAAGCTTGAGCCCTTTTGCAGTGATATCGCCATAAACACATAATAGATCACCATTTGCGAGCGAAAAACGAATCATTTTATCGAAGCACACGACTTCGGCTTGGTTTTCTCGAAGAAAGTCCATGCCTACTATGACATCGAAGCTTCCGAGTTGCATCGGAATAAGGTCGATCGAGAAGATGTGATTGTTGAGTTCAAGAGTACAATCACGGATAACGGAATTAACAGCGACGGTTCTTCCAGTAGCGACTTCAACTTCGAATGCCGAGGAGAGTTTGGAACATCTACGACTAAGGAGTTTCTCAAATTCGAACGACACAAAGCAATTATCCGCTCCAGTATCAAACAAACATGAAGCATAAATACCATTCATGAGGAACGTACCATTGACCACGTTGTTGTCGGCCTGAGCTTGACGCACGTTAAGATTGAAAGTTCTGGCGCGGGCTGCCTGTTGTTGCTGTTGCTGTTGTTGTTGCTGCTGTGGCTGCTGCTGTTGCGGTTCTTGTTTCACTACCCTGTTCGGGCACATGTTGGCGAAATGATTCGGGTCGCCACACGTGAAGCAGGCTCTGGCCTTGACTGCGGGTGCCGGAGGAGGTTGTTGACCCTGTGGGGCAGTGAGTAGAGCTTGATTGGCAGGAGCTTGACGGATACGGCAGTTGGCGGTAAAGTGGCCGTACACGTTGCAATGAGCACAGAAGCGGCATTGAATAGCAGTCGGGTGATGATAGGTGCAAGTAGGGCAGAGTGGGTGTGGTCCAGTATATGCACGCTTTGCAGGCGGTGCATTGGCCACAGGCGCTGCCACTTGGCGTTGTTGAGCGGGTACGGTTTGAACCGGTGCAGCAGTGATCGCACAGTTCTTGTTGGTGGAGTTGCTCTTTCTCTTGTTCTTTCTCTTGCTGCTTGATGAGGTAGGTTCAGCAATTGGTGCAGTAGCGGTAGCTTGATGCAGATGCTTGGAGGTTTTATCCCACACCCCAGCTTTAACCCTTTTGTCGTTGATTTCAGCGGCCAACAGATAGGTTTCTTCGATCATCGTAGTCTTAGCCGCTTGCACGAAATCAGCAATGCAATCGGGTAAAGCTCGGATGTACTTCTTGATGGTCATCTCGGGAGTCTTGACCTGGTCGGGACAGATAATGCTGAGCTGCTTGAAGCGAGCAGTGAGACCAGCATTGTCTCCATCCTTCTGATGTATGTGCCAGAATTCATCTTCGAGCTTTTGACGTTCGTGAGGAGGGCAGAATTCCTCTAGCATGACTTCCTTGAGTTCATCCCACGACAGACCGTAGGCTGTGTCGTTCCCTCTCTTGTTTCTCTCGGCCGTCCACCAGTCTAGAGCACGGGACTGAAAGACGCCGGTAGCATTTAGAGTTCGAAGGTCATCAGGGCAACCACTTTGTCGCAGAGTAACCTCGATAGAGTCAAACCAGTGGAATAGTGCAGTAGGACCTCCTTCGCCTGTGAATTCTTTCGGCCCACACGACTTGAATTGCTTAAAACTGAAGGGTCTTGCGTTGGCTTTGGGAGCTTCGATTCTCGATTCCTCGGATGATTTGCTAGCATTCTCATACACATCACTCACGACTTTTGCCACACTCTTTGCGATGATCGAAGCAAGACGTCTGTCCCTCTTTTCTTGACGAGAGAGTGTATGACGAGATCCAGACGACATTGTCTGCAATAGTCATCGCCACGGAACTCAACAAATGTATTCGAATCTCACCTCACACGTCTACTACTACTAAAGCTCAGTAACACGTACCATGTAAACGCATATAGTCACAAAATCACCGAATTACACAAAATCACATAAACACATAGAGCACATATTTCGCATAACACATAAGCACGAAATCATAGGAACATTTTCAACACAAGAGGCAGTCAGAATACAGAAACCTATTATTCAAAATCTGCGATTATTCGAGAATAGCGATCGTGCTTCAGTATATCGAGTAGTGTGGTATAAGCGTTCGCGGTAGCATAAAGTCGTCCATGATTCAGCGATTTGTTAGCGATGTGTAGCATTTTGTGAGGGTAGCGAAAGCAAAAAGGCATTAGATCGAAACCAGTATTTTCTCAAAACATTATCAAATAAGCATAAAACACGTAATTCACATAAAAGCGACAAAAAAAACTTGAAACACATAAAATCGAGAATAGATTGTCTATGGCTATTTAGACTTCGACTAACCAAGTGGTTCGACTATTCGCAAGGATCCTGTGTGCACAATTACCTTCAGGACTATGCCTTTGCCTCGATTCTTGGGCATTGGCGCAATTCCCATTGGTTATATTGTGTCTTTAGATCGTTGGAGTCCATCGAAATCTTGGTGGGAGTTTTGTATAAGAGCAGGGCAAGTCGTCAAGGTTAGGGTTTCACCCCTATCTTACAACTTCATCCTTGTTCTTAATAAAATTTGAGGAGATTATTCATCAAAATATGGATTTCACTCCTAATTTGGTATGATTTCTCCTCGTTTGGAGTTAAAACGCAAACTGATTAGGCAACTTTAGTCGAGAGTTTGCGGTTTTCACACCTATTCTCGACCTCGTTACCCGTTCATAACCTGAAAATTCGAGTGCAGTGATAGTGTAGAATAATCGAAAAGAGCGAGTGATACGCTTATACATAGCCCTACTGGTTACGCACAAGTTGGTCTGTTGGTTCTTAACTATAGTATAGGTCTCTAAGACTTCGACCCGGACTAGGTCGAGTCTTGACTAATTCCCTATAGTTATGGCTCCGATACCAATCTGTCACACCCCAACCGATGGCGGAATCATCAGGGCGCGGCACTGAGCGAAACAGATTGTCCAGAAGTTTCCATAACAACTATCATTACCATTCAATTTAAGTTAACATGTCCCATACCACGTCTCAAATAGCAAACAAGTTATCACAGATAAAAACTAAACAAATATTCTGTTCCGACAACTCAGATTTAAACATAACTAGTTTATTCGTTGGTTTCTAGACTCCAGTTCCTAGCTTCAAGTTCATCACAGCCCGAGAAGCATATAAACAACCTAGGCACCTGTCACATACGTTAAAATAAAGTCAATACATATAGTGTAAAGGTGAGCATACAAGTTTGGTAATAGCATATAGAGTTCGAATTTGTTTACGCATAACCAGCATGTACACATAGTGAAATGAAGCACGTTAGTTATCGACATAGATCCATCGATACCAATGACTGCGGGTTGACTGCCCGAGGCAGTTCGCAATACATGATTACCACCGTAATCCATGCAAGTAAAAGATCCTTAACAACCCCCGTGTGAACGGGTGCTGAGTCCAAACTATAGTACTATCGTTGCTAAGGCAGGTAGACAGCATTCCATGTGTAAACATAACAAACAAGCATTCATAAGCCACGTATAACATGCATTAATGGTTTAGCGTTAAAATAGCTTGAGTAGTGTGATAGTTGTAGTTTGAATATTCGTAACGTATGTAACACCCAAAAGTGCTAAAAGCAAAAAGGGTTCGAGTATACTCACAGCGATTATGGATTGAAGGGAGCGCTTTTCAGCGAGTACGGTTAGCCTGAATAGATTCGATAACATAATGATAAGTGGCGCGTAAAACAGTACAAAGTGAGAGCGGGTAGGATAACTGATCGTGCGGATCAACTATCCGTGAGAGGAAGTTATCCGTGCGAGTGAACTATCCGTGCGGATGGTGACCCATCCGGATAAACTATCCGTGCGAGTGAGCTGTCCGTGCGGATGGTAATCCGTGCGGATTAGTCGCTCGTGCGGATTGCTTATCCGTACGGACAAGTTGTTCGTGCGGATAAACGTTCGAGTGGATTGTTTCTTCCTAAGGATGTGTTTGTGTATGATGGCTTGTGCTTTGGAGTTTTCGTTGTAGCATTTAGAAAACATTTAAGTATCTCTACCTTTCAAGCCGGTCGCGCGGATAACAATCCATCCGGATAGCAGTCCGTGCGGACAACGTCCTTAAGGCTGAGTCACTAAGTGGATTAGGTAATCCGTGCGGATTGTAATCCGTGCGGATAGAGACAATCTGTCCGGATAGCTTACTCGTGCGGACAGTGATAATCCGTCCGGATAGTCTGTCCGTACGGGCAACCTGTCCGTGCGGATGAACATGTTGGAATTTGTTTCAATGCCTTAGTATCTCATGATCCGAAGAGTAATTCATTCAGAGGTTGTCCGTCCGGATTGCTCATTCGTCGATACTCAAACCTTGTTTGGAAAGTGGGTCCCAAGGGTAGCTCGTCCGGGTGACAACCCGTCCGGGTAGCCTGTCCGTGCGGACAGCTCGTCCGTGCGGACAACTTGTTCGTGCGGACAGCCTCTCGTTCTGGTTGTTCCATCCGTCTACTCTTGGTTGCTGTTATCGTTTTATCGAGACGTTCTGATTACGTGGCAACCACTTGGAATTGTATTCTCACCCGCATGACTAGACCGGTCAGGAACCACCCTAACTTAGCCTGTCGACGACTCAGAACGGTCATTCCGGTTGACCCCGAAATCAGGTGTCTGGTGGGTAGAATCCAGATCTAGGACTAGTGCATCACTATTAACGAGTAGAGACTAGAACCGATCAGATTCGTACCGATCTTAAGGGTAAAAGTAGAAGAGAACTTTGGTTTATTTCTTTCAACTCTTTTATCCTTAGAAAAGTTTAGATTTAGGTGAAGTTGTTGTGAAATCTTGTGGAAACCATTCAGATATGAGTTATCCTTGGTGGAATGAGGTCAAGCTTGAAGTTCATAAGAACTTCATGATGACGTCACCCGAGAATACCTCAAATCTTGAGGGTTTCACGGTTGGAAGTTGAGATTTGAAAGGTGGAAAGGTGTAGAATCGTGTAGTGATCAAGAATGTACAAGAATTAGAGCAAGATCTTACCTGGATTGAGAGAAATCTGAGAAAAAGGTGAAGAATGCGTGCGGTTCGGACGTCACTTGCCAAAAGTGGAAAGGTTGGAGAGTAACCCGTGTATTTATAGGATGCTAAAAGGGGAAAGGGTGAGCCGTGCGGATGGCACGTAACCCGGATAGGCTATCCGTCCGGATTGGTCATCCGTCCGGATTGGCAATCCGTGCGGATTGGCAATCCGTGCGGATTGACCATCCGTTCGGATGTCGCCTGATTTGGTGCGTTCGGTGCGATGACGCTTTGGCTTCGATTGCGAATGATTCGATAGGGTTTCCTAGTCAAATTACTTTTAGTCCCAACTACTTCGTATACGACACGGTTCGATTCGGAATTCGGTTTCGAGTTCGATTGTATTCGAGTTAGATTTCGAGTTTTGATTGAGTTCGCTTGATTATCACAACGTAACATAAAATAAACATGCACAGGTAACACGTAAGGCACACACACACACGTATAAACAACAAGTAAGGTACACAGCTCGAGTTACGATTCGATGTCGATTTGATTAGCATAGCTTGATTATTAGTCGATTAACTTTATTGCATTGTTACTTCCTATCATTCACAGTCGCGAGTCGATTGGAATACGGTTAATATGATTCGATTATTGCAATGTATGACACTTACTCCACATAATATAATTAAAATAAGAACATTTCTACGAGTCGAGTCGCGCGAAATCGGTCGTTGACTTTGACCTTCACTTTGACTTTCACTCGTTAAAATACGGGGTGTTACAGCCATCTCTTTCTCTTCCTTCATTAATTGCATTTGTCAGCATAGGGCTCCACACGGCCCGTGTTTACTGGGCACGGCCCCGTGGGCAGAAGCGTATCTGTACTACTCAGATTTTGCAAGATTCTGCGTATCTTAGTGTTGACCACACCCCGTGCTGAGCTGGGCACACCCCCATGGTGGGCATAGAAGCTTCCACAGCTTTGTCCTTTCTGCAGACACCTGACCACACCCCCGTGTCCAGTGGGCACGAGCCGTGGTCAGTCTTTTGTTTTTTGTTTTTGCTTTTGCTTTTGCTTTTAGGGATGCTGCCGAGGGGTTGGGCATGTCACGTTTATTCATTTTCTTTGTATTTACGTTGGATTTTGCTGTATATTTGTTCCTTTTGCTCGTTTAAGCTCATTTGGTCCTGTAAATTCAGAAGGAAGACAAAAACACACTTTTTCCAACATTAATACTAAAAAAGGGTTAGTTTTATGCCTCATTTGATGTAATTTATATGTTGCATTTTGCACTCATCAAATACCCCCACACTTGAATCTTTGATTGTCCTAAAGAAAAACTCTTTAATATGTGGCTCACCCAAATGGAATGGGTAGAAGAGAAGTTTTGGGCTTGTCTTGAGTGTCGGGAATCCAAGATCTTTATTGGGTTTTATTTTTATTCTATTTACAATCCTATTCGTTATGATTTATTTAGAACGTTTCATAAGAGAAATTACTTATTTGGGCATAACATGCCACTTTAAAATTCTATTTATATACAAGTTCATATACCTCACGGGAGATCACTCAACACACGGCCGAAGATGTATTTTTGTGAAACACTCGAGACTGGCATGGAGCTTACTTCTACCATATGCTTGCCAAGCGATCAATTCTCCTCCTTTTTAACTATGAACCTTCGTAAATATCAAGAGGACTTGGAAAAGGGTTAGGTTTGGGCTAAGGGTAGGTGGTTTTGGTTAGTGGTTAGTAAAAAGGGCTAAAAGCGTAAAAAGCGTCGGTCGTCGTAAAACTTTTTGTTTTTGTGACTTTTATTCAAACTAAGCATCTTCAAACAAAGTTTCTTTGAGGAACTTGTTTGTTTATTGCTAGACTTTCATTTTTTTTTATAAAGAAACGTCACAAGAAAACCTTGCTTTCTACTAAAATAAGGGGTTGAAAAGAAAAAAGGGTTTTGGTGGGTAAAGGGTGTTTGTTTTGTGGGTTTAGAATTGAAAAGGTTTAGGCTCAAAGGGGTTAACTAGGAGGATTTTGGGTAGGTGATAAAGAAAATGAAAAATAATGGTGTTGAAAGGAAAATAGGTTAATCCTAATGCATCCATCATTTACTTACTTGGGTTTAAGTTGGTAAGGATCGGGAATGTATCGTCGTGGCAAGTTCTAGAGTCGTAAGAACCAGGCGGCTATTCACACAAGAAACGAAAAATGAGCATTTAGTTTAAAGATATATGGTTGTATGCTCAATAAAGGCTCAAAACTCACTTGTTGTGGGAATGGGTTTATAATGTGATCAAGTATATATAATCAAATTTTAATTAGATTTGTCATGCCTTTTCATAATTTTCTTATGTTGGTTCTTTTTATCACGACGCTATCGGTTGTAAATTTGTAAAAATATAACATTTTTAGAACTTGTTATTCCCAAATTAAACCAAGACAAGTAAAAAAAATGAAAATTTTTGAAAAAAATTGGGGTGATTAGCGGTTCCAATAGAGTTTTGTGTAAGGCTTGTTATTAGGACTTGCAAAATTCAAGGTTTTAGCATCCCCCCACGCTTAAATTACACATTGTCTTCAATGTGTCTCAAAAATAGGTTTTTAGGTTGATGGAATGTGTAAAAAGGTGTTGAAAAACAAAATTTGTGTTACTGGGCGTCTGGCCACGGCCCCGTGTTACTCCGGGCACGACCCCGTGGTCAGATTGTCAGTACCAAAATTTAACAGAAGGCTGGGCACGGGGCGTGTTCAGTGAGCACGACCCCGTGTCCAGTTACCTGAACTGGGCAAATTTCTGCAGAGCCTTGGGCACGGGGCGTGTTGGGCTGGGCAAGGCCCCATGCTGAACTTGCTGTAATGCTGGAAAATTATCGGGAGGCTCTATTTTTGTGCATGGGGTGTGGTTTTAACGTTCCCTTGGTAACCTCCACCTTTTTGAGTGTGTTTTATTCCTGAAAAGTAAAACTAAACTAGAAAATGTAAAAGTTACACTAAACTAAAAACTATGGATAGTTCTGCGGAATGCCTCAGAGGTACACCACGTTTATAAGGGTCCTTGGCTAGACCCAAAGTCAGTAATATGTTACCCGAGCGGGATGTCTCGCATCCCGTGTTGCATCGTCGGAGAACGACATCCAAGCTTGAGTCTATGACATCCATGTAGTTGGCTGGGTCGTCTTCTACTCTTTTCCCAACCCCGAATTTCATCTCTTTGTCCCCGACTATCAATGTTAGTTTCCCATCACTCATATCTACCACTGCGTGAGCGGTGGCAAGGAATGGTCTTCCTAGAATGAGCGGTACTTCGGTGTCTTCCTCCAAGTCGAGTATGACAAAGTCGGCCGGGAAGACAAAGTCTCCGACTTTTACCAATAGATTTTCGGCGACACCTTGTGGGTATTTGATAGACCTATCGGCTAGTTGTATGCTCATCTTTGTGGAGCTTGTTTTACCTAGTCCGAGCCAGTTAAACATTGACGCGGGCATGAGATTGATGCTAGCCCCAAGGTCGGCTAGTGCGTTTCGTACAGGAAATCCCCCAATGGAACAAGGGATGGTGAAGCTTCCGGGTCGATTTTCTTTTGAGGGAGTTTGTTGAGTAGCACGGCGGAGCATTCTTCACTTAAATTGACTAATTGCAATGTTTCAATCTTCCTTTTGTGAGTAAGGAAGTCTCTCATAAATTTTGAATATTTTGGCATTTGAGTGAGGACTTCCACAAATGGAAGATTGATATGCAATTGTTTTAGTAAGTTTATGAATTTTGTGAATTGCTCGTCGGTCTTTTGGCGAAGTAACCGACCGGGGTAGGGTACTAAGGGATTCTTAGTTGGTTCGGGATTTGGTGGAGGTGGTGTTTTCTTATCGGTTGGAGGTGAGGTCGTGGTTTGACTGGGTGGACTCTTTTCAGATGGGGGTAGTGGGGCCTCCTCGGGACCTACTGTCCGGTTTCTTAGTGTTATAAGATGTACTTGCGCCTTTGGTTTGGTTTCGGTATTGCTAGGTAGTCCGCCTTACGGTCTCTCGGAGAAATTTTGGGCTACTTGATTTAGTTATTTTTCAATGTTTTGTATACGAGCTTGTTGATTTCTAAAGTTTGATTCCATTTGTAGGAATCGATCCGAGTTCTTTTTTTCGGTTTCGGAGATGAGGCGTGAAACAGTGTCTTCAAGCCTCTCTCGTCCCCCTTGTTGAGAGAAATTTTGTGACTCATTTCTTGGTTGTTGTTGAAAGTTTGTTCGTTGGTTTTGGTTTTATTGGTTACTACTATTGTCGGGTTCCCTCCTACCAAGGTTAGGGTGGTTACGCCATCCTTGGTTGTAAGTGCCCGTTGGGGGACCCGGCGGCCTAGGTCTATTATTAATGTAGTTTACCATTTCTGTTTGATTATCCATTTCTTTCATACAACTCCAATTTTCATGTGGCCTACCACACCCTTCGCAAGCCATAACCAATGCCGTTTTTGCCATTTCTAACTTTTTGATTTTTGAAGATAGGGCCTCGATTTGGGCTTGTAAAGATGTGCTTTCATCCACTTTGTGGGCAACCGGGGCAATAGATTTTGTGCCTCGGGGTGTGTGCCATTGAAAGTTGTTTTGAGCAATTTCCTCAATTTGATTATAAATTTCATTTGGGTGACGATTACCTAGGAGTCCCCCGGAGCTAGTGTCGAGTGTTTGTCTTGTGTGTGGCAACAACCCATTATAGAAGGTTGATACTTGTTGCCTCATTGCGAGACCATGATAAGGACATTTCCTCAATAGCTCCTTGAATATTTCCCAAGTTTCATATAAGGATTCCCCGTCCTCTTGTGAATATGTATTGATTTCAGTCATTAATTTAGCGGTTTTAGAGGGCGGGAATGTAACAACCCGCATTTTGGAAAGTCAAAGTACAAGTCAAAGTCAAAGGAAGAAAAGATTGCTAAGTGCGATCTGTCGCTCTTTGCTTAGTTACTGATCTGTGCTTCTTGACTTGTAATCGAATCCTATTATTTGTTTGCTTTAGTTGTATTATGTGGAGTAGCTATTAACAAATCAAGGTTTGATCGCTGTTTAATCGCTAATCGACTTATCGTTAATCGCATCGCTATCGCATTCGCAACTCGAACTATGTGTTCTGGATATTGTTTTGTGTGCCATTATGTGTTACTTGTGCACGTTATGTTTATGTTGAGGTTGTTTATCGCAAAACGCAATCGCAATTCTATCGCAACGCGACCCAATCGCAAACGCTGAACGTAAGTTATTTATAGTGATTGTATGTTAGATATAGTAGTTAGGTTATTTTTGTAATTAATGGGTAATACTATCGCATCGCTCACTCGAAACACATCGCAATGCTCAACACGTAAAACGAAACATCGAAACGAAACGCGACGGAGCCACTCGATCGAATGACTATTGACCATCCGAACGGATGACCATCCGATCGAAGTGCCATCCGATCCGTTCCATATGCCACTTTCCTCTTTTGCCAACCTATAAATACCCCCTGTCACATCACCAAAGTGATGTGACAGCTCTCTCCTGTTTGACCAGCGTTCCAGCCCACTTTTCTCTTGATTTCTCGCGATTCTTGTAAGTTTTCCACTCAAATCTTGTACTTCTATGATCTACACGTACTTCTTCATCATTTTCACCTTTGAATCTTAACTTTTAACCATGAAATCAACAGATTTGAGGTGTTCTAGGATGATGTCATCATGGGGTTCTTATGAACTTCATGTTTTGGCCTCATTCCACCAAGAACCACTCAGATCTACATGATTTCCACATGTTTTAACACTATTTTCATCTAGATCTAAACATTTTCAAGGTTAAAAGGATTGAAAGATGGTTTCTAAACTTTCTTTCAACTCTTTTACACTCAATGCACTCAAAACCGATAGAATCGGAGCTAGTCCAGGCCTTCTACTCGTTTCTAGTGAAGTGTTGGGTCGAGATCTGATTCCTATCAACGAGGCAACCGATTTCAGTTGAACATGAAAATCCATCACGAACAGTTAACGGATCGGATTGGGGTGATTCCCGTTCGATCGGATAACCTGGGACTGATGGGGTTCCTGTTGTTCAATACGTTGTCATGCCGCCTCAATCAAACCGCAAAACTTTCAAAATATCCAAGTTTCAAACGATCAGGTTGTTGGACGGATTGCTGTCTGACCGGATTGCCATCCGATCGAACGACAATCCGATCGGATTGCACTTGGACTTCAACACTTAAACTTTTTGCAATTTTCAAAGATCATTAGTTTCTAACGGATTGCCATCCGATTGGAAGACCATACGATCGAATGACAATCCTGCTGTGAACTTGTTCTCACAAAGTGTCCTGCCGATCGGATCGCCATCCGATCGAGCGACCGTTCGATCGAACGACCTGAAAGGTAAAGATACTTCTCTGTTTTCAAAATGCTACAACGAAAAATTCAAGGTCACATCATACACAAACACATCCATCCCAAACGAGTGTCAATCTGACCGAATGGCCATCTGAACGGATGACCATCCGAACGGATCGACATCCGATCGAATGACCATCCGTTTGGATTGCCATCCGATCAGATGACCATTCGTCACTTTGTTCACTTGCACCGTTTAACGCGCCGTTCTTCGCTTATGCTATCGTTAACTGTTCAGGCTAACCCCTCAGCGCTCCCTTCAATCCAAGAGAGTGTTTATTTACTAAACACGATCTGTGAGTATACTCGATCCCCTTTTGCTTTACGCACTTTTGGGTGTTACATACGTTACTTATTCTAAATCACATCAATCACACAGCGCAAACACTTTATACGCTGACCGTTACTGCATGTTATACGTGTTACTCGATGAATGCTTGTATGTTATGTTAACACAGTGATTGTTGCCTGACGCCTTAGCAACGATAGTACTATAGTTTGGACTAAGCACCTGTCGTGGATAGGGGTTGTTAAGGTTATTTCTTCACGTATCACAGTGGTGATATGTGCTGCGCATTCTACAACTCGCAGTCATGTCTGTGCATATTTCATTGTCGATAACCTACTAGCTTCACATTATACATGTCACATTCTGGTTATGCGTAAACGCTTTCGAACTCTATTATTACTATTAAACTTGTATGCTCACCTTTACACTATGTGTATTAACCTCTATTTTAACATGTATGACAGGTGTTTGAGATGCTAGGATGCTTGCTTTTGCTGGAATCAAGTAGGATGAGTCTAGAAACAAACAAACAATTTAAATCTGAGTCGTCGGAACATTTATTTGTCTATGAGATATCCATGTCTGTAATAATTGATTTGATTGATGGATTAGGGTATGGGACATAATATTAACTATCCGGTAAATTAGTTGTTATGGATTTCTCTTGGACAATCTGTTTCGCTCAGTTCCGCGCCCCGATGTTTCCGTCATCGGTTGGGGTGTGACAGGGAAATACTTATATAGAAACTTTTGGGCAAGTTCATGCCAAGTGTTTACTGAACCACTTGGGAGGGTGTTAAGCCAAGCCTTTGCTCAGTCTTTTAGTGAGAATGGGAACATTCGGAGGCGGATGGCGTTGTTTGATGCTCCGTTGATCCGGAAAGTATCACATATTTCCAAAAAGTTGGTAATATGTAAATGGGGATCTTCATCAGCTAAGCCATGGAATGTTGCAGAAATTTGGAGCATTTGAATCAAATGCGGCCGAAGTTCGAAGTTGTTTGCATCGACATTCGGTGCATTGATAGCGGCTCCGAGATTACCTACTGTGGGCCGTAGGTAATCCATAAGGGTACGCTGATCCGCCATTGGAGGTTGGTCCCCCAAAGCGTTCTCTTGATTTTAGCTTTTAGTCTCTTTCTTAGAAAGCATTTGGGTTCGTCTAGAGGTTCTTTTATGTCTTTACTAGAATTGGAACTCATGCACAGCGTAGAAAGTTCAGGTGCTGCGCCTGGGTTCCGAGTCCTGCGATAAAACAAAAAGAACGTTGGTCAGAAGTCTCACCACGGCCCCGTGGTCGTTGTTGCAGTGATTGTTTTCTGGATCCCAGTTACTGTTGAGTTCAGCACGGCCCCGTGGTGCCCCGCCACGACCCCGTGGTCACTCTTCTGTAACTCAGAAAACAAAAAAATGTCAGTAAGGTTGCTGGGCACGGCCCCGTGTCCGACCAGGCACGACCCGTGCTGAAGTCTGCAGATGCTGAAAAATTAAAAAAAATCCAAAAAAAATAGAAAAATATGAAAAAATGATTAGGCCGTTGATTCCTAACTTTCTTAAAATGCTTGTGTCCCCGGCAACGGCGCCAAAAACTTGGTCTGTGCGAAGCGTGATATATTTTTTTCGATATTTTAAGCCCATTTTACGCATTAGTCAAGTTTTAAATTTATAAAATACGATATTCTACTAACACTAAACACACACTTGGGCAAGTGCACCCATCGTGAGCATAGTATAGCGTTGGTAAGATACCGAGGTCGTCTAAGGACACAAGAGCTTTTAGTACCGGTTTATCCTCAACGTCTAATCAATCTTTTTTTTTTTGAGAAAAGGTTTAAACATGAAAAATAAAACAGAAAATGCAGAAATAAAAATAAAATAAAAACATATAGAAAAGATGAATCACTTGGATCTGAATCGCCTTTTAAGAATCCTTTGATGATTTTTGCACTTTCGTACCTTTTAAGAGATTATCTTAGTTATAGTAGTAGGCCCCTCTTTTGAAGGTGACGTTACCCTCAACCCAGTGGTTTGAGTCAGCAAGGATACAATCCCAAAGGGTCGGAATATTGAAAGATAATTAATTAAGTTATTAATGCGAAAAGTGGTAGGCCCCTCTTTTGAAGGTGACGTTACCATCGGCTAATTGGTTTGAGTCAGCAGGGATAAAATCCCAAGTAGCCGGTTTAATGTATTAATAGTAGTTTACATATGAGGGGATCAAGCCATTCGCACCCCCGCCATCCAATACCAGTGGATATTGAAGGAGGTCCTAGTAAGCTTGACCTAGGTCCTTGCAGGATCTATACACTGAACAAGGCAAGAACCTTACTAAACCATTCCCTTAACCCCCGACCAGGTAGCCAACATACCTCTATATACACCGTAGAGATATGAATGGTGTAAATCTTTTACTTTATATAGACAGTAAAGTAATGCCAAGACACCACAGACAAATGATAAAGAAAATTCACCTTCAACATAAGAACTAGTTATTAAAATCATTAAAGCAAAACCAAATAAAAAGTGCCGAAAGATTAAAAATCAAAAGTAATACATAAAAGACTTGTCTTCACCAAGTGATGTAAGAGACTTAGCCAAACATGGCCTTTGATTGACAAGAACTCTTACTATCAATCTTGGATCCCGAGACTACTACACACTCTAAAGGTGGATGATGGATGATGGTGGTGGGTGTTAGTGGTGTAGTGGTGGTGGAGTGGTGGCAAAGTGAGAGAGTAGTGGTTTGCCAAGGGATGCCTTTGAAGTGAGCCAATCACCCTGTCACACCCCGATTTCTACGTGTCACCGTTGGGCCCGGTGGGGAGTATCGTGACGTGGTTGGCAACATAATAGTCAAACAACACAATATTTAATATGCACAGCGGAAGCAATTTAAAAGATATAATACAACCGAATTTAATATTGTAATATCAAATGTCACAATATTCGGAAGTTTATCCACAGACGGATCGGAAACAAAATGGAAACAATAGTTCAACAGACTTTAGGCATCTTAAGCTTGCGAGACTTCTAGTGATGCTAAGGAGAAATCCCAGCCAATTACGCTTAGTACCTGCATTTAATCTTTTTGGGAAAATACGTCAGTTTACACTGGTAAATACAATCAACTGACTCATTTTGGAAAATGATTGAAAATTTGTTTGGATGCACGTGGCATAAACATTTTATTTAACTTGGGAGAATTATTTAAATATGTAACCTTGTGAACGAATTACATGTTCCTTGTGCGTTCAGTAGCCCGGATCTTGTCCGGGTTAAAGATCAATAGACATACCACATTATTCTTTTGTGCACTGACGGGTGTACGCCTACACCCCGCGCTTAAGTCGTGGCCATTTCGTAAAATGATGCCAAGGATATCCGGGACATGGTCATTAACCCCCCAAAGGCTTTAAGTAACAAGACTGTTTAAACGAGCCGATCAAATCATTCAATTAACCACCCAACGATGGAAGATTTGATGCCCGATCAAGCGGTATTTTATATACCGTAACCCAAGCCCGTATAGGGAAAATAAGTTAAAAGTATTTACCTGAGCAAAGTATAAATCACAATAAGCAAATTGCAAGTAGATTTTACTGGTCCTCCTAATCTGGAACGAATGTTTATAATAACCTATTAGAATCCTAACGGGTCGTTAGTTAAGCTTAAAATTAGACCGGTTAGTTTCAAAGATACGGTTCGTACGTATGATTAAGCGGAGACCGGATAGAATGTGATTTAGACCTGACAAGTTCAGAGACTTGTTTAATATGGGTATTTCATATACTTTCTGGATTTTGAGATAAAACCGTTAAGGTTTGACCCGTTTAGGCTAGTTTATGTAAACTAGTTACATAAACCGAACCGAACGCGTAATAAGCGTAACGGGTATTCATATGAGCCATTTACAGGTTTCCTAAGTTAATATGCTTCATATATGTTGTGACATCAGTAAGATGTCTTTTATTATGCCCGAAATGAATTTAAACACAAACTATGCCCCGTAGGGGTAGTTTGGTCATTTAAAAGGTTATAAAAGAGTTTAAGTAGTATCCTGAGTTACAGGTCTGATATAATCAGCCAAAATACTCATTTTACTAAGTTATAACAGTAGGGTAAAGTATACATGTGAAATTTATCAATTTTAACCCAACTATGCACCGTAGGGGCATTTTGGTAATTTCACATAAGCCGTAAAGCTCAAAACTGAAGTCTGAGTTAAACAACTTTTGCTTACTGTTAAAATATTATAATTTGCCTCAAATATCAGTAGGTATCACCCTTGGTATGTTTAAACTATTTTTAGTACATACTATGCGTTAAAAACGCTTAATTAGGCGATTAGAAGCCATTTCCGGGTTTGATACATAAAGCTGATATTTTTATTATTCCAGAAGGCTTAAAATAATTTATTTGTCATTTAAGATCAGTAGCAAAAGGTTTGGAGTCGTTTAGATATGTAAAACCCATTTTATGGCCCGTAAGGGCAAAACCGACAATTACCGGATTAAGCCTACGACTATGAGTTATGCTCAGCCTAAAATTTAAAAATATTCAAAATTCCCAAGATAATATATTACATCAGTGGGTAATAAGTTTGATACCAAAAAGTAGGTTTACATAGGCTATACGCTAATTGCGCCGTTTAGTTAACATAAAGCTTTCATTTTACGCTAACGAGCATAACTCTTAATCTATACCTCAAACTGATGTCAAATTTTGAATACAAGTTTATATATCAGTAATTAAAGTTTCTACTCTTTTACATTTTCAAAAATCACGTTTTAGGGTGAAAAGGGCATAACGGTCAACATATGAGCAATTAACGGAATCATGCGTATTAATCGGTTAACTAATGAACCATGGTGTATAATCACAGAGGGTTATACTAGCATGTAACCTGGTCCAAATAAAGTTCTAAGGCATTTCTAAAACATACCATAACGGGTTAGAACTGAAAGTCAAAGTATAAGTCAAACTATGCGACTTTCGGTTCCGAACCGGGTCTAAACAGGAAATTGTCGGGTTGAACGTGTTTAGACATGTTCTTACATTCATTACCAAGTTATATCAATGATCAAACATGTTATAAGTGTTCTACATTGCTAATTATGCATAAATTGTAATTTAAACATTCTGTTGACTTTTTATTAGTAAGTTTGACCCGACATTTGACCTAGTTAGAGTGGGAATCAGGGGGAACCCTTTTGAGGGTTTATTACCCATATAATTACCTACTTAAAGGTACTTTTAATTCGAGATTTGACTGAGCCATTATTAATTAATATCGAAGTCAAACCGTAATTACGACGATTTGACTTTTAGCTAAATAACTAAGCTAAACTCAATTAAAGAAGGTTAAGCAAACTTACAAAAGTCCTAAGCTTGATTAGTGATCACTTGAGAGGGGTCTTGAGCTCCAGAAATGATCAGGAAGTGCAAGAGGAGATGTGAAGAACTTGTTGCAACTAATGGCTTTATATAGTGATTTAATCACCATAAGAAGTTGACACACAATTCTACATCCCACCATAACTGATTAACAAGTGTTCCTAGTGCTTAGGGGGTGCTTAGGGGTCGCCCTTTATGTGGAAAATCGGATGAAATCGAGCAGAAAGCACTTAGCAGACAAGAAACAAAATTTTCGGAGCTGGTGACCCTTAGCGTGACGCGAAGGACCCCCCCCCTGGGGCTTCGCGTGGCGCGAGGCCCTCCTGCAGCAAATCTGAATTTTTAGATTTTTGCGTATTGATCCTTGGCTCTTCAAACTTCGTTTAGACACTTGTTTCTTGCATTATGAACCCTCATAATCGATTTATAAGGGCTTTAAAACATATACCCACTTTGTTAAGTCCCCGGTTAACTTTATTGTTACCCGAAAAGTCCTAACTTTCAACGTTTACGCTTTTAACCCTTCGCACACGAATTTGATCATAACTTTCTCATACGATAACGAAACTTTACGAAATTTATATCGTGCATTCTAGTGAGCATAATTAACAGTTACAAAGCTTCGGGTTTGTCCAAAGGTCACTCAGAGGTATAACTTAAACATGTTGACACATTTAACCCCTGTAGTTTGTAATCTCTCACTTTTAGCTTCGCATGATCCATGATTTATTCGTTTGATGTTATAAATACCATGTGGGGTTAATGTACAATATATTTATTCACTGTTGACATTTAGAACTCGTATATTCACATACTTTTCATGATTGTCAACTTTAGTCCTTTCAGAACATTCTTTCACACGTTCAAACATATGACACGTGTCAACACATTATAGGACGTGAATTTTTGAGGTGTTACACACCCCTATTTATAGCCTGAACAGAAGCCCGGCCACTTCCCCGTATCTAGCGGACACGCCCCCGTGGCCATCTTTTTCTCTTCCTTCATTAATTGCATTTGTCAGCATAGGGCTCCACACGGCGTGTGTTCGCTGGGCATGACCCCGTGGGCAGAAGCGTATCTGTACTACCAAAATTTTGCAAGATTCTGCGTATCTTAGCATTGACCATGTCTCGTATTGAGCTGGGCACGCCCCCGTGGTGGCGTAGAAGCTTCCACAGCTTTGTCCTTTCTGCAGACACCTGACCTCGCCCCCGTGTCTAGTGGGCACGGGCCGTTGTCACTCTTCTGTTTGTTTTTTTGCTTTTGCTTTTGCTTTTGCTTTTGCTTTTGGGGATGCTGCCGTGTTACACCCTCAAAATCTACAAACGGAGTTTTACCGCGAGACGTGTGACTGACCAGGATCAACCCACCAATCATACTTAACATTTAATTAAAGTAAAGTAAAATAAAACCATAGCAAACCAAACGTTTAAAGTTCACTAAACCAAAATCCAAAACCAAATTTAAAAGTTAGCGGAAGCATAAGATCAGAAACCAAAGTATAAGTTTAAAGTTTCATAAAGTTTCTCATGAACACACAGTGGTTCATGTACCACAACGACTCCTTCTCCAATGCAAGCTCCAGCAAATAACCAAATGACCTGCAAAGCATGTGGTAACGTGTCAACAAAAAGGTTGACGAGTTCATAGTTGGTTATCTGTTTTACTATTGTTCCAAAAATCATAAGTTGTTAAGTTGTTTCGAAAACCAAAAGTTATCCAGTTCCATGTTCCCATAACCATATACCGTGGGGGCTACCCCATGTTGTAAACCACTAGACCCGTTACCATATCGACCACTGACTTAAGTCATGTTTATGTGCCATGCGTCAATGTCTATCATCATTGACAAGTGCCCAAGTACATTAGTCCACTACCGTCCTCTACGGTACGGTGTGAGGCTTGTCAGACCTAATAGCGCTATTTAACTAATGACCAGTTCGCCAATGGCCCGCCGATTAAGTCGATATAAAAACGAGGGACTTCATGATAGAGTTTTGTCTAGTAAGTTCAAGGTTGTTGTCCTACCCAAGGAGGACCGAGGTACGTATTCTACCCAAGGAGAATACGCAGGTTGCATCCCACCTAAGGGGGATTGTTGTTAATTAACCCATTCCTAAACCACCAGGAATCCTTATTTAACTCATTCCCAAACCATCGGGAATCCCATGCTTTGAAAAAAGTGTGAACTCACCTTTGGTTGCTCAGCTGGACTCTTAAAAATAGCTAACAGTCAGGGTTGGTCAATCACGTACTAGTATGATTACCATTTAGTCAATTAGTGTTTTCAAATAGAGCACAAAGTTCCTACACGCATCTATCACATAACATGCACTCACTTTGACAGTTCACACCCATACATACATTCCACCTATAACTACTCAAGAGCAAGCATAAGATATTTCACATAACACTTTCATTGACATTTAGACACGCAAATCACCACTTATATTGTTTCAGCTTTAACATCCAAAACTGGGCTGTTTTCGGGTATTTTAAAAAATAGTTAACTTGTTCCAAAAATTCCCAAAATTTTACAGAATGTTCTAAACGGTCCAAATATCATTGTGTAAATATCTCGGGATCCAATTCACTACCAATCATTTTATAAAAATTATTTACCAGGCTGCAATCAGATTCATCACTTTCTGACTGCAGTCCACGGAAAAATTCATTTAAAATTAATCGTAAGTCCGATTGATGAAATTCCAGATGGAGAATTACGGCGACACCCGTGGTCATATACTGTACGAATTTCATGACCTAACTCTATACAGATTTCAAGTTATGACTTAAAACATTTCATACATTTTCTGCAGAAAAAATGCAGCTTTTGCTGCTGTACAAAATGGACCTTTAAAAATAGCAAACGACCTCAAAAAAATATGATTCTAGTGCCATTTGAAGTATTTTTCGAAAACGTATATTTTAGACTTCAGAAAATCAATTTTTCGATTTATAACGGTCCGTTTACAGCCAACTGAAGTTGGCTGTTTTTGTCAATCAACATGCGGTTTTACAAATCAAACAACACCAAAACGCGTGTAAACGATCCCGACCCTTCCTAATACCAACTAACAGAAGGTTAATCATCGATTATCATCTAACCATATTAATAACCACAAAACCCTAGATATAAACATCATGATTTTCACCAAGAACGCAACCAACAATCATTTACGCATACATATCATCGATGCGTTCAAGAAATCACATACTCAACCGAAATAAATCATGCAATATCAAAACCCTAGCATGTTAACTAAAAATCACAGCCATGTTTCTATAAAATCACACCAAGAATTACAATCCAAATCAAGAACACTAACCTTGGAGCAAGAGAAGGGATTACACGGAAGTGAAAGGCGAGTCAAGAAGCTGAATCAAGAGCTAGGGTTTGATTTTCGCAGGGGGGGGGGGGGTCTCTTCTGGTCGACGATCACAAGGGAGGGGTATTAGGGTTTTGGTTATTTGATTAATTGTTCCCAAAGTCTCATATAATTAAAATCCAAGGGAGTTGGGCTAATGGGCTACAAGGAAACAAGAGAGTATGGGTTTGAGCCCCAATTTTCGCACCAAGGAAAAGGGAGTGGGGCTTGGGCTTGTTTGTGGCGCAAGGGTGGAGAGGGGTTAGTTTGGGTTGGGTTTTTAATAGGTAACAGTTTCAGACAAAGTAACAGTTTTGCAAGATTCACGAAATACCTAAATTAAAACGTCTCATATCGCAAAGCACTATAATACAACGCTTCGTTTCACAAAATAAAGTACTCCAATATTTTAGTTTCGGGTTTCAGTTTCACACATTACCAAGCACACAATCGTTCAAATAAAATCAATCGCCAAATTCAATTCATTTAATGTTCATACAATTACACAGTAAAACAAAACATTCAGGAAATTACAAGAGTTGTAACATTATCCCCAAGTTGAAAGAAATTTCGTCCCGAAATTTAGCACATAGTTGCGGAGAAGCTAGTCGTGTTGTGCGTTTTCCTGGGGTATCACATGCCGAGGGTTGGGCATGTCACGTTTATTCCTTTTCTTTGTATTTATGTTGGTTTTTGCTGTATATTTGTTCCTTTTGCTCGTTTAAGCTCATTTGATCCTGTAAATTCAAAAGGAAGACAAAAACACACTTTTTCCAACATTATTACTAAAAAGGGTTAGTTTTATGCCACATTTGATGTAATTTATACGTTGCATTTTGCACACATCACTAAACGTTGTGTAAAAACATTAACTTAAACATAAAGGGACACCGGTTTTCGACCACACATCACATCCCCACACTTGTCTTTTGCTTGCCCTCAAGAAAATCTGTTTTTCACTTTCACGTGGGTCGATCGAAAAACACGCTTCCCATTCTAGAGACGTAAGGTAAGGTCTAATGTCATACCCGGTTCATGATTCTTGCAATTTTCAAAATATTTCGCGGCAAAGTGAATAATCACATAAAGATGGTTACCCAAGATTAACCCGACCTAAAAACTAACATATCATGCACATCCCTCACAATGTACTCTCCACTCGGTTTAAAATTTAGCTAATAGATGATGCGTTAGCACTTTTGAAGTAATAACTCAAAGCGATTAGAACACGTACCCGCATAGGCTTGCAACTCAATCATTCTCCACCTCTGAACACGACTACAAAGCACACGTCAAAAGGTCTTCAAAGGGTTGTAACGGGGCTAGGTTAAGGGTATGAAATAGGATATTTTGAAAGTGGCTAAGGTGATGAAAACTTGATTTTTATTACAAAACAACTACGCTACACACGACTACTACAAACATCAAACTAGAAGGCAACCATTCTTCGCCTTTTATTCAACTACTATCAACACATATTTTTGTGCTTTTCTAAAAAATTTTCTTCTCTTTTTCGCGACGTTTTCTGCATTTTCATTTTTTATAACATAAGACAAATCTCTACAAACAAACTAATCCTAAAATCCAATTTTCATCACACAGGTTAAAAATAAAAGGGTTTAACGGTCATAGGCTAAATGAGTTGGTCAAACGAAAGGTTTAGGCTCAAAGTTGGTGACTAAGGGATTGATTCGAGTAAGGATTATATAAATGGTGTACAAAGAAAAGGTTTACCTAATGCCTTAATCATTCTTGTGCTCATATTCGGTCTAGGGTCTCAAACGTATCAAAAGTTGCAGGTTCTACAATGCGCGACTCATGGCGCACTCAAACAAAGAAATATATGCTTATGATGTGTAAAAGTGGCTCAAAATTTCACGTACAAAGGGTATGGTATGTGATATGCATAATGTATTAGTTTCTTAGGCGGATTATTCCCAAATAACCACCCGCTAAATACTCGTCATGTTAATAATTTGAACTTGACCATGACAAAAGAACAAATGGGTTGTGTCATCCCTCATTGACTTAGTTACTTGTGCTTTTTTTTTAGATTGCTCAAACAAAGACATTTTGAATATTTTTTTTTTAAGTTTCCCCCATCCCCACACTTGAGGTCAACTTTTTCCTCATTGTGTAGTGTTCAAATGAAAGGGTCAAAACCGAAAACTTTTTCTCCCCATCCCCACACATGAGGTCAACATTGTCCTCAATGTGTAAGAATGCGGCTTTTAAAAATGCACAAGGGATGTGACACGAACAATCTCCCAAACTTCACCTGGTTAATAATATACAAAATACATTCCACTTATTAACTTACTCATTTCTCGTGTGGTCTTCATTCTTCAATAAAAATGGTTGTCTCGCGAACATGATGTACCTACAAATCTCAAACTTCGTGTAGAAGCAAGCTTCTCATAAACATCAAAACCTGTTAGCTACCTAGTTCTACCATTTTTACAAAAACTTTACCAAGCAATATGTTATTCAACTTTGATTTTTGTGGAAAAAGAAAAATTTACAACAACAACAAACCTAACTCACTTTCGTAGGAATCACGGTTGCATTTAGCGTATGTAACAAGCCCTTTAAACCTCCCGATAGCTCGGGAGGATGAGAAGGTCTCGTGCGGGTTATATAGGGAACACACCCACAAAGTTCATTTAACTACTAGACAAAACAAAGTACGGAAGGGAAATGTAAAAAAAGACAAACTAGACTAAGGAGATAAAATAAAAAGAACTATAAAATTATACAACAATAACTAACTTACCACCTGATGGTGGTCGAATGGTGTGCTTGTTGTCCACGAACTCTTCCAAATCACCCACCGGTGATTCATACCATTTGTTCCCAAACGGGCCAAACTTCCTCAACTCCTCTTCTTCCCTCTTTTCTTGAGGCGAGTTCTTTTCCTTCTACTTCTTCTTCTTGACCGGTTTCTTCTTCGATTTTCCAAACCTACCAACCATAACACAATTCTTTTTGTTTGAATTCATGTCGTTCTTAGGACACTTATCCTCACCGAGTGGGTTAGGAAGTTTTGGAAAAAACATTTAAAATTAGTTCCCGGTCCCCAAATTTCATGCTTACTAATCCCGTTGCACAATTTATTATGGCATTAGCAGTTGCAAGGAACGGCTTACCCAATATGACTATTGGTTGTGTGTCCTCAACACAACCAACATAGTCAACTACTAAAAAGTCAACTGGGTAATAGCAATCTTCAACCATTACTATCACATCTTCCACCATCCACCTTGGATGCGTGGGAGTCTGATCGGCCAACACCACAGGGGTGTCAAACTTTTTCAGAGGACTAAAATCATATTGGTCGTACAGACTCCCAGGCAAGATACTCACATAAGCTCCAAGATCTAGGAGCACCCTCTTATATTTAAATTTACCAATTTGGATTGGATTAAGATGATCTCTCGGATCTTGAGCTTTTTGGGGGAGGGCACTCGATAAAACGACACTAACATGAGATGTAAAATCAGCCGGTTCAGGTAGTTTGTTGTGCCGTTTTTCGGTGCTTAACTCCTTCAAGCATTCAACATGAGTAGGAACATTTATTATGGCATCAAACAATGGTAGATTGATTTTTGCTTGTTTAAAAATTTCCCATTTCTCATCCTTTGGTGGGGTTTGTTTCTCCAATGTTGATGCCTTAATTAGTTTTAAAAGAGCCAATGGATATGGGATGGTATTAAACTCCACACCTATATCATTGGCCCTAGCATGCAATTCATTTAAACAACTTCCATAAAAAAAATTGTTGACTTGTCTTTTTCAATTTTAGGTTGTGAAATTGTTTCTTGCTCATGTTCGCTTTTATCATTACAATCCTCCACTACGCCATCAACAACTTGTGGTGGTGGAGTACTCTCAACACTACAAACCTCATCATTTGAAAGAAGACTTACCACACTAATGTGCACATTCCTCACATTGCTCGTGCTTGAGCTTTGATGCTTCGGGTTCACCGTAGTGTCACTTGGGAGTCTACCTCCACTTCCTCTCATTTGCGCCATTTCTTCCGCAAGTTGACCCACTTGCTTTTCTGATGCCTTGTGCGACGTAGTTTGTTGTCGGGAACCCCATGGTACGGTTTCCCACAGGTGTTTGGGTAGATTACGACAGATGGAGTTGGATGCGCACCAAACCATTGATATAGGTTTTTTAACCGACACTGGATCGATCGGTCGGATCCGGGAGTTCATGCCAACTACCTCCACGTGGGTCCGTTTATTTGAGGCCGACCGAGAGCGGGCCTACAGGGAGATTACATCAGAGTTTTTGTGAACGTTTGCGTTTACCGAGACCCGGCTTAGGGGTTTACAACATTTTTGGAGACCCTCCCAGTCTCGTTTACTCTTTCGGGGTGCCTCGCTCGATGACGCTCCCACAGTTTACTGTTGCCAAGGGACTGTACTTACATGATAAGTCAGTATCCCAGGCATTTTTGGATGTGCCGAACACCACATTTGTTGACAGGTTGTGGCCATGGTGGAGCACTATTGGTGATGGGGACTTCGCGACACCGCGTGCGCGATCCCTGAAGGCGCGGGTGTCGCGCATTTACGACCCGTTGCACCGATACCTACATCGGTGTATTGCGGTGACGATTACGAGTCGTCACGATAGCAGGGAGTGGGTCACCCAAAATCAAATGTTCTTCTTTGTCACACCCTGTCTTTTGCGGAAGCGTATGATGTGTGACTAGCTTCTTATCATTGCATTCAATCGTAATAAACAACTACATGGTCAAAACGATGTTCATCCATTCATGAAAATTTGAGTATTACAAACACTTGTTATTTAAGTTTTCAAAATGCGACCTTTGACAATGTTACAATTCAACAAAAGTGGATGACATCTAAACTTGTAGTCTACTTCTAGTTACGACACTTGCGCCCAAGATCCATCCTGTCACCTGAAATACATGTAGTTTTGGAAAACATCAACATAAAGTTGAGCGAGTTCATGCGTTTTTTTATTTCACGTTTTTATACTTGTATGAAAACATAGTATGTGTCATGTATAATTCAAGTCTTTCTTGAGTACCCCACGTACTCAAGTATAATTCCCGTTTTCTTGAGTACCCCACGTACTCAAGTATCATTCAAGTTTTCTTGTGTTTCCCCACGTTTTAAATGATTGTTTAAACAAGGACATTAAGGCATGTGAGGACATATGGAGCATTAGTGTTGGCTTCTTTAAGGCATGTGAGCATATGGAGCATTAGTATTTTCTCCTTTAACTGTGTCGATTACCCTCGACTGTGTCGATTAACCTCGACTGCGTCAATTTCCCTTGACTGTGTCGATTTCCCCCGACTGTGTCGATTAACCTCGACTGTGTCGATTTCCCTCGACTGGGACACCGAAGCACTCAAGAGGTCACATAAGGACCATGAGTGGGGCTCGGCCGTACCCGTTAGATCTAACCCTCGTCCCTAATTAAGTATTAATGGCATCTCAATATCTAGTTTAAGCTCACATGATCTAGTATTTTCTAGGCTTTTCTTAAAGCTCATCATATTGCACTCGCCACGAGTGCTTCTCGTATTCTCAAATTATATTGCACTCGGTTCTCGTTCTCACCAAGAGTGCTTCTTGTATTTTTACCCTTTGTAAAAATTATAATATTTGTAACATGTATTTCACCCCCGAGAGTTATAAAACCAAAAACAGTTAGAGAAAAGGGGGAGCATGAACTCACAACTTTGCGTTCCTGTGCGTCGTAAACTTCACCGGATTTGCTTAATTAACGTCGTAACCTATACGCGTTTTCTTAACGTTAGTCACTAGACTTGCGTCGCACAAGTACAGTCACTCTCTTTTGTGTATAATTTCTTGTGTTAAAAATAACTTATATTTTTAACTAAGTATCTTACTTATATTATTTTCTCAAAAATTAATATAAGTATCTCGTGTTTTGCACTTTGCACCCGAATTATGTATCTTGTATGTTGTATGTGTATTTTTGTGTTTACTTCTCATGAATATTCAGTGTATTTTTAAGTCTTAATACACTAGCACGTATAACACATACTATATACACTTAGCACAAAAGTTGGTGATAAAATAATATATATTTTTCTCTAAAAAATATACATACTTATATCCATTTTTATTCTTGAAGAAATCCTCATTTCTTATCACCAAAAATTAGGGAAACCTTGGTAATACTTTAAATACCTTTTTAGGGAATAAGTTTCCCAAAAACTTATATTTTTCTAAGTGTCAAAATTTATAAAATTTTTGACAGAGTTTCCCCTAAAATTGGAGGTTTCCCATGTTTTCAAAACATGTGTTTATTTTCTTTTAAATCGTCAACAATCATCAACAACAATTATCAACAATAATCATCAACAACAATCACTAATTTCTCCATTTCATGAACTTGAATATTTACAAAAATGTGTAGTAATTTACTAGCACATTTAGTAAGCCTTGTTATCTTTAAAAATAAGTTTAATTTCTTAAAAACTTTATTTTTAAAGAATATGAAGTTTCACAACTTCTAGTCGGTTTTTACGAAAATTATTTCTTTGTTAAAACTTTTGTTACACAAGTGTCCACACACTTGTTTGTTCATAAAAACACCTCTACTTCATGAAAGATCCGGTTTTAAAACATGGTTTTGTCTTACAGTTGGTCTTTCGAAAATACCACTTGTAGATCTTTAGATCTACTAGTTTAGAACTCCATTTCATAAGATAAATTGTTTTCACACAAGTTCATGTTTAATAGTAGTAGTGTTCATCATCTAGTCCTTTTTATACTTTAACATACACTAGCTCATGTTCTAAGAACATAACCTAGCCGGGTTAGATGACGATCCGAACTACTACTAGCATTAAACAACACAAAATAATCATCACAAAACAAGTTTAACAAGTTTTACACAATTATCCATCTATTAACCATCATATTCATCACTTTAATAGACTTTTAGTTGGTGATTTAGTATGTTCATGATTTTCAACCGACAAATCTCTTATTAACCACTCTAGACAAGATCAAGAAGGTGTTTTAGAACACTTACTACTAGCTCAAGGCTAGGGAAGAACTATGATGAAGATCAAGTGGTTAAAAGCAAACGAGCGAGGTCCTTCAAGATCCGTTGCTTGCAACCTTCCTAAATAGGCTCGAGACACCTTGGAATAAACTTGGAAATGTTGTAGGATGAATGAAAGTGGGAGGGTGTATGGATGGTGGTGTGGCCGTAGGTTGTGGGGGAAAGAAGAAGGTGTTTTGTGTTGGTGGGTTATGGAAGAAATGAAGGTATAAGACTAGGGGTTAACACTTATACTCTTCCAACATTATTTTACCCATAGTATATTATGTCCCATATCTTCAAGGCATATTCATTAAATTAATCAAAGAAATCACAAGTGGGAACCACTTGTGAACCATCCACATTATGGGGGGTGTGGTGTTTAGTTTGTTTTCAATGCTAGTTACTTGATCTAGTTACAAGTTAGGTGATTTAATTAGTGATTTAAGTGTGTTGAGAAGTATATAGCGTGTTAGGGTGTTCGGGGGCCCTAACTAGCTTAGAAAAATAAAAACAATGCTTCTAGCATTATTTTGGTGCTCCGGGTAATATCCGGTTGTTCGGTTAGACACCGGTTCGTTAAAGTGCTAAATCACACTTTTTAGTGTCTTTTAAGTACCTTTTTGCATCCTTTCAGTTCCCAACACTTGGGGAAGTATTCTGGATAATAAAACGTAATTTCTGCATAATACTTATAAGTCTAAAAGCTGATTAGAGCTGAATTCATTAAAATTTTGCACTTAAAGTGCGTTTCGGGTGCTTTTTAGTGCTTATTTTTGCTTCCGGAGAGTGTATATATTAAACCCTTGTATGTACTCTTGGGTTTTAATGCATTCTTGTTGTCGGACCTACACCTAGGCTCCAATTTTATTGTCTGACTGCTTTCTGCAGTTCCGTTGACACATAGTGTCTTACCGGTGAGTTTACTTAGTATTTTTGACGCAACGCTCTCGTTTATGCATAAAGCAATATTTTGTAGTATATATCATGCATGAATTCACTTGTATGGAATTCAGAAATTTATTTGTCTGTAAACCAGATCATGCACAGTCATTTAAGCGCAAATTACTGTCCATTTCGTGTACGGAATGTACGGAAAAGTGACGGTTGTCACAGTCTCCCCCCGTTAAAAGAATTTCGTCCCGAAATTCAGGCGATGCCATCGGTCGCAGGGGAGTTGTGAAACCAACATGGTCACTTAGATTCATGATTTGTCTTTATGTTCCCATGAAATCTCTGGGTTATGTCATGAATTCTATCATACTCAAGTAGATCAATCATGTCTTTTCTGTATCTTGTGGACTCTTGGTCCATAACCTCAACAGGTTTCTATAGTATCACGGACTCTTGGTCCAAAACCTCAACAGGTTTCTATAGTAATTCTTGTCGTTTGTCATTGACGTGAATCTTATTTGTGGGAACAACGACTGCTCCTTGAGTCAGACTCCTCTACAGACTAGACATATGGATGTGTCGCGATCACTACTGATCTTTTTCTGGGAGTTTCATCTTGTGAACATTGGTTCTGATCCCTACACCGGGGATTCAACCTTTTCGTTTTTCAACTCACACTACGCCTTCTCTAGGCGAGGCTCTCATTTAAGTCATACTTCTTGTCTCATATTCGTACGATTTTTGTCGCTCAACGGCGTAATCTTTCTGTATTCTACGGGCTGTCCTGATATGATTACATATCTGAAGGATCTGGCCTCTAGTTTTCCCTGGGCCATCTCGGGCCAGATGATTGTTTATTTCTCATCTCCGTTCAACATGACGGGAATTTACTCATTATGTTCCGTCTAAAGCTTTACACGAAGCGGTTTAGACGACGGTGTGATAGATACCGTTGTAGGAAAACTCCACTAAGGGCAAGTGAGTGTTCTGACTTTTCATCAAAGTTTATCACACAAGAACGTATTGTGTTCATACAGTCTGCATCGTTCAGCAGCTCAGTTCATAGTCGAGTTCTTACGTTCATCGGTGTGCTGCAACCCTAGTGATCAGTAAAGATCGTGCAGCGTTTTCTTTCAGGTAATGACGTCCAGTTTACGGCGCGCAATCACTGTATCTATCTCAAGATCTCTTCTCGTGATTCCTTAATCAATGTGCCGCGTGTGCAATGTCGTGGTCTCGTTGCATCGACGTACAATCGAGACTTGTTGAGAGACGTCACATAATTGCAACTCTAGCTCCTAAGCTCTTGGTTGCAGGGTTGGCATGAATTTCGTTCTTATCCATCATGTATCTTAAAGTTCTCCCTTCGCGAACTCGAAATCCGCTTTTCGTCATCATTGCACGTAACTGTGCTTTCTCTAAGAGTTGCAAGGTAAATTGCGGCTGTTGCTCACGACCTTCCTTGGTCGTTGGCCATATAAGAATGTAGTCAATAAGTATATGACTTATCCAGGTATGGCTTACACGTTCGATTCATGAGGTCCATGAATATTGTCGATGCATGTGTTAAGCCAAATGATACGACAAGGATCTCGTAATGCTCGAAGCAAGTCCTAAAGGTCGTTTTAGGGATATTTCCTCTTGTATTCACAGTGGAGGACCTCTGGTCCTCAAGTTGATCTTTGAGTGGTAACTGGAACATTACGATTGGCTCATTTATGTCATCAGTCCTTGGCAAAGGATTCTGATTCTCAATTTTCTGGAGTTTATGTAAAGTGGAGACTACCAATTTTCTCCTTGTCTCCCTAACTAAGGATGTCATGTCCTTAATTTCCTCTGTCTAGCAGCTCTTGCGGTTATATCAGAGGTTCATGCTTCGCTGGTGAAGCTAGTCGGTATGGTGTCATTCGTCACTGGTGCTGCTCCTGGCACGCGATTTATCCTGAACTCCTCTCGTTGCTACAGAGAGGCGTTCCTGGCAAGTCTTCCGAAAAGGCTACTGGGACTTCTTCCGTCACGGGGATGTTCTCAGGCTCTGCAGTCTACTCAGAGGCGTTTCTATGACCAATGAGGGATGTCGTAGATCTGCCGCCTTGTGGGGTCTAGCATCCTTGCACCTATTGCAGGAAAGTTGGGTTTCATCATCCGCAAAGGAATGCGTCTGATTCTCTCATATCGAACGACTTCAGCTGTATACTTGGATTTCTGACCCATGCTGACTATCATATTATGACTTCGCGAGTCGATGGTAACAGAAGGTTCCGACCTTCTGAGTCCCTAGAATATAATTCCTTACTTGCTTCGTCTGTTTAAACTAGCCTTCTATATGTCCATTTCTTAAGAATATAGGACGTCTATTTTACTTGAAACTAGGCCAAGCAGTTTCTTAAGTTCTAAGCATGTAAGGTTAAAGTTGATGCCAGTATTAGTTAAAAGTAGATGCATTAGGTTGGTTAATAGGGAACGTACCCGTAACCGCATCTGGATCCTGGCGTGCTTCACGAGTTTCAATCGTGAAAACTCTTCCTTGTTTGTTTCTTCCTAGGGCAATCTTTCCTAAAGTGCCCTGCTTCACCACATTTGTAGCAACCTGGTATTCTCTTATTTCTTCCATCTGGGTCCTTCGCCCAACAGGCATCCTTGCTGTGCCCTTCTTTTCCACACTTTCCACACTTAGGCCTCAGACATCGACCTTCATGGTGAAAATTGCATTCTCCGCACTTCGGCTTAGTCCCCGAGTATATTTTACCACCAGCCTTATTAGTGGCTCCATCAGTTTTCCTGTCATGCGGTGGTTTCACCTTCTTTCTTTTGTTTGCTTTGGAGCTTCCATAGTTGACTTGGGTGCTCATCTTTAGGTTTGAGGACTTTCTCTTCTTGTTGCTTGATGACTCCACATGAGTCTCTTTCTTGTTATCCTCAGATTCCGAAAATTTTCCCGCACGTAGAGCTTCTTCAGTAAGAGTGACACTCATATCGATAGCCTCTGCAATGGTTGAGGGCTTTGAGGTAGTAACCATGCTCCTGATCTGAGGTGCAAGTCCCCAAATAAATCGTTCAACCCTTTTGAATTCCGGTTTGACTAAGTAGGGGACGACCTTAGACAAGTCGTGAAATCGTTGGACGTATTCAGGAATCTTTGGTCCATCCATTCTCAAGTTCCAGAACTCCACCTCAATCTTCTGGATTTCAGCCCTAGAACAGTATTTCTTTTCCATCATTTCCTTGAGCTCGTCCCAGCTTAGTGCATAAGCAGCATCCGCACCAAGGGTTTGAACCTGAAGGTTCCACCAGGAGAGTGCGCCATCTACGAATAACCCTGAGATATAAGTAATACTCTGTCGGGGCGAACAGTTACTCATTCTTAGAATGGAGTCAGTCTTTTCTGCCCAACGAACAAATGCAACGGCACCTCCTGTGCCATCAAAATTCAATGGCTTGCAGTCCAGGAATTGTTTATAGGTGCAGCCAGTTGGAGGGTTATTTTCAGTAGTGCCATCGCTGTGCTTAGAGCGGAGGGCTTCATGTCGCGCAATTGCCTGTGAGATGCGTTCTTGCAGCTCGGCTTCTGTCCCTGGCAGCGTACTGGTGTTTGTGTCTCGCCTGGGCGGCATTCTCTTCTGCCAAAATGGTATGAAGTAGGTTAGACAACATTTCAATTGTCTATGATATACATAGCACCATAAGCCACCCAATTTCACACTTATATATAATCAGTGTATAAGCGAGGAAATAGTTATTGAGCCTTCACATAGGCTTGCCAACTTGGCTTATTGTTTGAAATGAACTCGAGGCTACATCGCCTTGGTCATTCAAGTTTTAGTTATTTCCTGCTACATTGGTTTCCTTGGGTCTTTAGCTTTACTGGTGCATATATTTCCCCTTTGATGGGGTTGTTTGTGTAGAGGTGATAGGGAGTGTATCGTCGCTGATTCTTTCTGAATGTCATTCCACCTCTCTCGCTCAAATATCGTTTTCTCAAACGTCTCATATGCAGGTAGATGTGTCAGTCACGAAGTAGGCTAAGACAGGCTTCCTACTTTCTAACGTGCTAAAGCACTGATCTATGTGTTGTTCTACCAGATGAAGGTGAGGACACCTATAGATTAATTTTGTATGGTTTTCATTAGCTCGGCCCGCAGAGTCCACCAGGATTCCTGTGCACTACAAGTCGTTATTACGTGGGCCCCCGTAATAATAAATTGTCTTGCACAGTTACCCAAATTTTCTCTCGTCCAAGCAGATGATCAATCAAAGAGGGGACACTACTGTCCTTATACCTCTTGTCATGGAAAGGACCTTTGCGATGGTCCACGCGCTAACATTCGTTATCGTTACGCGCGTATAGGCACGATGATTAGATGGAATAGGAATAGAGAGAATTCCTAGTAGTTGGAGGGGCACCTTCGAGATGAATACTTCATCTCCCTTTTCTGGTTAAGCATATCGTCAATCTTGCTTCACATAAGCCGCAGGGATCTCATCCCGTTGATTGAGAATTCGTTCAAGGTTGCCGCCTCTGCCTCCTCATCATCACCGTAGTTAGGCACCTTCACGATCGAGAGGGAAGAGAAGCCATCTCCTACGGAAGCAAGCTCAGCATCTTGTTTGGTAATCACTCCCAGCCATGAGCTTTGTAAAGGACGCGAGGTCGGTAGCTTCATCGTGCGAGTCACGTATAGTAATAGGAGTCAGAGTCGAAAGTATCTTGTTGGGATTGAACCCTATCAGAGGAACAGATAATTAAAGCCAAAACTGGATCAGAGCAGTGGATCCAGAATAAGCAGACGTTTACAGATTAGTTCATGCAAATCTTTCCCCTTGAAAGTGGCTTTGTATCTGCTGATCTCCTATCTACTGATCTTAACAAGTGCTGATCCACAACTGCTGCCTTGTATCTACTGCCAAGTGTTAAAGACTGATAGAAGACCAAAGCTCTGCTGACTCAATCTACTGCCTTGAGTCAAGTACTGCTGATCCGGACAAGCACTGCTGGGTTCACAGCAGTGGAAGGATGCAGCAGCTGTTTATGTGTCTTTTATGTAATGTAATGTAATGTAATGTAATAGCAATAGTTACTACATCAGTGTTTGTATAGATCAGAGGTTAGAGTTTGTTAGGAGGTTAGATGTCACTTTCATGGTGACGTCAGCTAAGATGCTCAGTGGTTTGCAAGTGCCTATAAATAGTTCAGTACTTTGTACTGTTCTATTAGCTCTTTCACCACATCGTCTTCTTTGCACGAACAAACTACTGAGCTCTGGCTGAGGGGGAGTTTGCATTCTTACATCAATCATTGTAATCGTTGTTGAAACAAATTCAATCTTTCGATTCATTGTGTAAAGATGTTTGATAAAAGTATTACTCTCGTTTGATTGTATGCAAAGTTTGCCTTCATCTTATTTCCGCTGCACAACTCTTTCATTTCCATCTTAATTACAAACGAAAATACAATAAAAAAGAAACTCAGATCCAACATATCTCATTCACGTCAATAATCATTCCGTACACTTATTTGTATGTATGTATGTATGTATGTATGTATGTATGTATGTATATCAATAACATATATGCTACTTAGCATAATCAAGCAATTTAATGCTTTATATTACGTATAACTCTCGTTTTTGGGGGGTCACTTTGTTTTAGGCAAGTCTAACTCGTGTAGACTGTGCTTTGGTTGGCACCTTATTTTAAAGGTATTCCTCACTAATGTCCTTGCCTTGTCACTTTTTGAAAAGTGTCTGACTTGTGGATCTTGGCGCTTTCGTGAATGCAATGAATTTTTTTTTTGTAAAATGCTTTCGTGAGAGAAATCTAGTGATTGTAGTCTAGACTCGAGAAAGAATCCTAGTTCACTACAATCGAAGCTCTGATACCAAACTGTCACACCCTGTCTTTTGCGGAAGCGTATGATGTGTGACTAGCTTGTTATCATTGCATTCAATCGTAATAAACAACTACATGGTCAAAACGATGTTCATCCATTCATGAAAATTTGAGTATTACAAACACTTGTTATTTAAGTTTTCAAAATGCGACCTTTGACAATGTTACAATTCAACAAAAGTGGATGACATCTAAACTTGTAGTCTACTTCTAGTTACGACACTTGCGCCCAAGATCCATCCTGTCACCTGAAATACATGTAATTTTGGAAAACATCAACATAAAGTTGAGCGAGTTCATGCGTTTTTGTATTTCACGTTTTTATACTTTGTATGAAAACATAGTATGTGTCATGTATAATTCAAGTCTTTCTTGAGTACCCCACGTACTCAAGTATAATTCCTGTTTTCTTGAGTACCCCACGTACTCAAGTATCATTCAAGTTTTCTTGTGTTTCCCCACGTTTTAAATGATTGTTTAAACAAGGACATTAAGGCATGTGAGGACATATGGAGCATTAGTGTTGGCTCCTTTAAGGCATGTGAGCATATGGAGCATTAGTATTTTCTCCTTTAACTGTGTCGATTACCCTCGACTGTGTCGATTAACCTCGACTGCGTCGATTTCCCTTGACTGTGTCGATTTCCCCCGACTGTGTCGATTAACCTCGACTGTGTCGATTTCCCTCGACTGGGACACCGAAGCACTCAAGAGGTCACATAAGGACCATGAGTGGGGCTCGACCGTACCCGTTAGATCTAACCCTCGTCCCTAATTAAGTATTAATGGCATCTCAATATCTAGTTTAAGCTCACATGATCTAGTATTTTCTAGGCTTTTCTTAAAGCTCATCATATTGCACTCGCCACGAGTGCTTCTCGTATTCTCAAATTATATTGCACTCGGTTCTCGTTCTCACCAAGAGTGCTTCTTGTATTTTTACCCTTTGTAAAAATTATAATATTTGTAACATGTATTTCACCCCCGAGAGTTATAAAACCAAAAACAGTTAGAGAAAAGGGGGAGCATGAACTCACAACTTTGCGTTCCTGTGCGTCGTAAACTTCACCGGATTTGCTTAATTAACGTCGTAACCTATACGCGTTTTCTTAACGTTAGTCACTAGACTTGCGTCGCACAAGTACAGTCACTCTCTTTTGTGTATAATTTCTTGTGTTAAAAATAACTTATATTTTTAACTAAGTATCTTACTTATATTATTTTCTCAAAAATTAATATAAGTATCTCGTGTTTTGCACTTTGAACCCGAATTATGTATCTTGTATGTTGTATGTGTATTTTTGTGTTTACTTCTCATGAGTATTCAGTGTATTTTTAAGTCTTAATACACTAGCACGTATAACACATACTATATACACTTAGCACAAAAGTTGGTGATAAAATAATATATATTTTTCTCTCAAAAATATACATACTTATATCCATTTTTATTCTTGAAGAAATCCTCATTTCTTATCACCAAAAATTAGGGAAACCTTGGTAATACTTTAAATACCTTTTTAGGGAATAAGTTTCCCAAAAACTTATATTTTTCTAAGTGTCAAAATTTATAAAAATTTTGACAGAGTTTCCCCTAAAAATGGAGGTTTCCCATGTTTTCAAAACATGTGTTTATTTTCTTTTAAATCGTCAACAATCATCAACAACAATTATCAACAATAATCATCAACAACAATTATCAACAATAATCCTCAACAACAATCACTAATTTCTCCATTTCATGAACTTGAATATTTACAAAAATGTGTAGTAATTTACTAGCACATTTAGTAAGCCTTGTTATCTTTAAAAATAAGTTTAATTTCTTAAAAACTTTATTTTTAAAGAATATGAAGTTTCACAACTTCTAGTCGGTTTTTACGAAAATTATTTCTTTGTTAAAACTTTTGTTACACAAGTGTCCACACACTTGTTTGTTCATAAAAACACCTCTACTTCATGAAAGATCCGGTTTTAAAACATGGTTTTGTCTTACAGTTGGTCTTTCGAAAATACCACTTGTAGATCTTTAGATCTACTAGTTTAGAACTCCATTTCATAAGATAAATTGTTTTCACACAAGTTCATGTTTAATAGTAGTAGTGTTCATCATCTAGTCCTTTTTATACTTTAACATACACTAGCTCATGTTCTAAGAACATAACCTAGCCGGGTTAGATGACGATCCGAACTACTACTAGCATTAAACAACACAAAATAATCATCACAAAACAAGTTTAACAAGTTTTACACAATTATCCATCTATTAACCATCATATTCATCACTTTAATAGACTTTTAGTTGGTGATTTAGTATGTTCATGATTTTCAACCGACAAATCTCTTATTAACCACTCTAGACAAGATCAAGAAGGTGTTTTAGAACACTTACTACTAGCTCAAGGCTAGGGAAGAACTATGATGAAGATCAAGTGGTTAAAAGAAAACGAGCGAGGTCCTTCAAGATCCGTTGCTTGCAACCTTCCTAAATAGGCTCGAGACACCTTGGAACAAACTTGGAAATGTTGTAGGATGAATGAAAGTGGGAGGGTGTATGGATGGTGGTGTGGCCGTAGGTTGTGGGGGAAAGAAGAAGGTGTTTTGTGTTGGTGGGTTATGGAAGAAATGAAGGTATAAGACTAGGGGTTAACACTTATACTCTTCCAACATTATTTTACCCATAGTATATTATGTCCCATATCTTCAAGGCATATTCATTAAATTAATCAAAGAAATCACAAGTGGGAACCACTTGTGAACCGTCCACATTATGGGGGGTGTGGTGTTTAGTTTGTTTTCAATGCTAGTTACTTGATCTAGATACAAGTTAGGTGATTTAATTAGTGATTTAAGTGTGTTGAGAAGTATATAGTGTGTTAGGGTGTTCGGGGGCCCTAACTAGCTTAGAAAAATAAAAACAATGCTTCTAGCATTATTTTGGTGCTCCGGGTAATATCCGGTTGTTCGGTTAGACACCGGTTCGTTAAAGTGCTAAATGACACTTTTTAGTGTCTTTTAAGTACCTTTTTGCATCCTTTCAGTTCCCAACACTTGGGGAAGTATTCTGGATAATAAAACGTAATTTCTGCATAATATTTATAAGCCTAAAAGCTGATTAGAGCTGAATTCATTAAAATTCTGCACTTAAAGTGCGTTTCGGGTGCTTTTTAGTGCTTATTTTTGCTTCCGGAGAGTGTATATATTAAACCCTTGTATGTACTCTTGGGTTTTAATGCATTCTTGTTGTCGGACCTACACCTAGGCTCCAATTTTATTGTCTGACTGCTTTCTGCAGTTCCGTTGACACATAGTGTCTTACCGGTGAGTTTACTTAGTATTTTTGACGCAACGCTCTCGTTTATGCATAAATCAATATTTTGTAGTATATATCATGCATGAATTCACTTGTATGGAATTCGGAAATTTATTTGTCTGGTAAACCAGATCATGCACAGTCATTTAAGCGTAAATTACTGTCCATTTCGTGTACGGAATGTACGGAAAAGTGACGGTTGTCACATTCTTGCACGACCTACTTACTGCGGGGGGGGGGGGGGGGGGGGGCTACTTGGCATACAGGTTGGCCACATACTTTGCCGAGTATGCTTTTAAGCATACATCAAGCCACATCAGCTATGGCGGCTTCGTCACCCATCTGGCGAAGCACTTTTGCCGCTTCTTTTCCCCGCAGGTGGCTCGGGATATGACCATCACACGTTAGGTTGATTCGGTAGGCAGGGACACATCATGCTCGATAGGGATTGCCCACCAGGACGGGGCCACATTTTTTGGTCGCTTGACGACGGTAGTACCGAGTGGTACGAGGGCCAGCCACTGCCGATGGAGTTGGTGGCGGCGGGCCACGAGTGCGAGGGAGATGAGGGTGATGGTGAGGGTGACGGGGGAGAGGGAGGTGATGGAGTTGATGATGCGATCAACAGATCACAGCAGGATTTGTAGGATGCACGGGGTGATCGCCCGTACGAGCGACTGTAACACCCTTGTTATTATTTTAAGGTTTTCGTATTGTTTACTAAAATAAGCATGTAATCATGATTAAATGTACTTTACTAAATATGGTTAATTTAAAACTTTTACAAATAAAGGTTTAAGTACATCGTAATGAATTTGTGTTCGTCTTTTAAGAGATACGATGAAACGCCGCGCGGAAGCTTTTAACTTTATCGTGTTCGGTTCTTCTTCGAGCTTGATCTTCATCCGGACACTCTTGGCAATCACCTATGATCAAAACCAACTTAAAAGTTAGTTTTGATAGTTAAATAACAAGTTTAAAGAAGTTATATGGGTCAAACAAACAAAATTAAACGTTTTTCAGGTTCAGGGGGGGCTAGGCGTCACGCCTAGGGGCTAGACGCCCCACCTAGCCCCCTTTTTGGCAGAATGTTTTTATTATGTTGCTGCATATTCCCAGTATAACCCGATTTCACGGAAACGAGCATAACTCTCTCGTTTTTAATCCGTTTTACGCGATTCTTTTTCCTACGCGTCCGTAATTTAATTCTCCATATTATGGAGTTAAAATCCTACATCCAACATAAGAAATTTTTGAGACTTCTAAGCCCTCAACTCATTACCTTTTTGCCGAATTTTAACCCGTTTATGCATTTTATCAAGCAAACATATTTGTTTGATCCTTATTTCACACGCACCTCTTCAAACTAATGTTATCTATCATAATAGGTTCTAGTCACAGGTTTCTTACACAATTTAAACCCGTTTTCGCTCGTATGCTTATTTTGACCCGTTACGGGTATTTACTCATTTTAGTCTAGAACTTGTGCTTTTCTTTTGACACTACAAAATTTTCCATGTCTAATTAACTACAAATATTCTACCACAACTATTTTGTGGTGGATTTAACATAATGAACACCTTTTTCCCAATTTTACCCATCGGTTGGTCATTTTACGCAAATGACCATTTTTGAGCATTTGACCCACGAATGTGTATTCCTATGACTTTTATTCATATTTAATGATTCCCTAATCTTAATACAAGTTCCTAAACCACCCCTATGGGTCGTTTAACCAATATACCCTTCAAGGGTGTTTTGGTTAACTTTAGTCCCTCACTTTACGACGAGGGACTTTCGCTAAATATTTGACCAAAAATTGTATGTTTAACTAAAAGCTTATTTATGCGTACCTGGACCGGGTCAAAGTACTGACCCGTTTACATAACTTTTGCTTTAAATCTTTCTAGTTAAAGCAACGCAAGCTTATGTTATTTCCTGTGATTACAAAACTCAACAAGCGATTGTCAAATATTATTGTCAAATGGTGTTAACTACACCATTTGACCCATTTAGTCTAATTGACCATTTGTCCGTATGAGATGGTATTTAATTACCATTTCACCCCTTTAAACCTATCCCGGTTTTCCTTTGAACTTGTTTTACTTAAAACCGTTTTTATTTATTCGTCATTACATGACTAATTTACCATTTTACCCCTTTTACTATAATTCATGATTTCTTACCATTTTCCCTCATTCTGACTCTCATTGAATCGTGTCGGAATATCATATACCAACCACTTAGTAGCATTCATATCAATACTTGAAATTAAGTAACTTTGCAAATAATGTAAAGGGGCGTAAGCTCTACTTACCTCGCATCCGAATACGCTTTCTTCTCGTACTTGATTCGTTTGACCGCTTCTTTCCCAAGCCTCCACCTAGCTTGTTAGGCGACAAACTATCATCATTCACAAGGTGGTTAGATTAGTCATTTCAATTCACGACTATTCCACCTTACGTATTTTCTTTGTCGAAACCACTATTCGACTTTATCATTGGTTAGTTTGACTTTTATAGGTCAACTATCTTAAATCATACAATAGGCATAATTAAGTTAAATCAACATTATGATTAGAACCCGTTTTAACCCTTATTTCACGTAATTAGTCAAACAAGGAAATTACACGTTTCATTCGTAATTTCAACATATAAACATTCACTTAGGCATTTTAACAAACACCTTGCGGGCATAATTTCTCACAATTTATTATCAAGCTCAATACTTGTCATTTAGCCATGGTTAACATCAACTAAGCATGTTTACATAAATTTTCACATTAACAAAAATCTGAATTTACTTCCTAGAACTCAAATTACACTAGAACAACAATTAAAATTCTAGTGTTTAACATGTTCCTACAACACCCACTTATCACCTTCAATGGTGATTGTGAGTTCACAAGAAATAAGCATGATTTCGACATGTGATTGACTAGGGTTTTACTCCTAGACATTATATCATTCCTATTTCATCAAAATAACAAACATGCAACCATCAATTTTGAATTCTCTAGGTTTGCTCAGAAATTCAAGTAGAGATTTTCTATCAAGTTTCACATACCTTATGACCCCCTGGCAATGGAGATCACCAATCTAGGCTCGGATTTCGTTTTGGAGTTGATCTTGACCTTGAATTTGATCAAATTGCACAAACTAGAGTTTGAGAGCAAGCTCTGGTCGTCCCCTGTGTTCTAATCGACCAGACACACACTTAAGTGTGTGTTTGGTGTTAATTTTTTTTGTTTTAATAATATAACTTTGCGATTGTCCAACTTTGGTCCCTCAATTATCCATGGTTTATAAAAGACTTACTAGTCCATGCTTGTTTATTGTTTTTAAACAAATAATTAACTAGGTTAATTACCCCTAATTAACTTAGTGAGTCCCGGGAGTTCTAACCCGTTTATTTTAAGTTCCGTTAACTCGGGCCTTTTATCCATTTCATCTCTTGAAAGTTCTTATCCGCTTTTTAATTAATATTAGGATTATTTATTTAAATCCTAATATTTTCTGGGTTACTTTTACCACTAACGGTACTTTACCCGTCTTTTAGTATTAACGGGGTTTGATTACCAAACCCGTTTTCGGGGTGTTACAGCGACGGAGCGTGAGACCATGTGTGACTCCTCCACAGGGGGTGGAGGAGAGACTGGCTCGGGTCGAGTTAGATGTAGCTGTTCTACGGGTCGACATTCAGTGGGTGGTGGAGGCGATTATTGCTATGCATTCTGGCGCGCCTCTACCTCCATGAGCTAGCGCTGCACCACCGCTATCACACCCCTTTCTAAGGCGGAAGCACGAGGTGTGATCTTGAAAGGTTCTCATTGCATACAAATGGTAAACATACTACATGCTCATAAAATAACTCCAAATGCCATTGATAATAAACATTCAAAACATAGTTTAAGATAAGTGTTTACATCACACGACTAATAATTGTTCGAAAAGTTTACAACTTTATTTAAAAGACGAACATCAAGGCTATGATTCTTATATCACCACACAGGATGGAATATAATAACCAAATCCCACAAAACAGGCATAGGAGTCTTGACATGACATGACTAAAACATAAGCTACATCCCGGAGCAAGAGTAAGACTGCACGCACATCCACTTTAGTTACCTGAAATACATGTGAGTTTTGGTAAATCGTCAACATAATGTTGGTGTGAATTCATGCAGTTTTGTGTAAAATATTTAAGCATTCGTTGTAGAAAACATGGTATGTAATTGTATGAAACAAGTATTTCGGTAAATGTAAGGAATACGAGATCGCTAATGGTTCGCGAGGCCACTAACATATGTAACGACATAGGAAGCATCCAAACCATAGGCATTTTTACTTGTCGATTCACGACTTGAGACAGAAAAGCACTGCTTGGTAAAAGCGTGGCCAAGAGTGTGGTTGCCTGAAACCCATTAGATCTAACCTTTTGTTCCGTGGTCTTGGTATGTAACTGATTAATGGTGCTTATGGCACCCTACACGTCACATGATCTATAGTATCATTCCTTAGTTTTGTATTCAAAATACCGTAGCACATGTATTTTCCCCAAGTTTAGAAAACAAGTAAAAGTTTAAAAGTGGGGACATGAACTCACAACTTTGTGTATCCTGCGCCGTAAACTTCACCGGTTGGTTTCCTAGCGTCGTGACCTATAGGTGTTCTATTAATGTTAGTCACTAGACTTGTATCACGGAAGTACAAGTAACCATCCTTTGTATATGTATGTTCATTGTATGTTCATACTTTATGAGGGTCGTGCCTTTGTTTGTCGGGTCTTGCCCGTTTGTTGTGTCGTGCACTTTTGAGTATGTATTGTAAATATATATATTTCACTCTTAAAAAATATATATTTGGTTATAAGTCTTTTTGTCAAGGTAATAAGTTGTTAAAAATAATTTATATTTTTAACTTTTCAAGTATGTTACTTATATTATTTTCAAAAAAATAAATATAAGTATTTTGTGAAATAATATTTTCAATATTATTTTTGTACAAGTATACTTAGGAAAGTATACTTGTATTTTATGTAAATACTTGTGTATTTTGTATTTTTCACCAAAAAATCAATACTTTGATTTTTATTACTTTCTGGAATTATATTTCGTAAAAATATATTTTTAAGACTTGTATGAAATATATATTTTTGTCATGCCATAGAATATATATATGGTTATTCTTGTTATCCACCCGATTTTTGTATAAATTCCGATACTTGGTATAGGTTATATATTTTTGTCCAAAAATATATATTTAAGTCCATAAATGTCCAAGTTCGATAATATGTTAAGGATTATATTTTCATAAATATATTTTCTTGTATTTATCCATGTATTTCCTTGTGAGGAATTTTGTACACTTGTATACTTATGTATTCTCATGTATTTGTATGTGTATTTTTGTATTCATACTCCTTGGGAGTATTTAGTGTATTTTCAAGTTTCTAATACACTACTACATATAATACACATAATATGCACTTAGCACAAAATTTGGTGATCACTAAATATATATATTTTTTCCTAAAAATATACATACTTAATATTACTTTTAACTTAAAGAAATCATCATTTCTTAACTTGTAATTTCTTACAAAAATTAAGGAAACCTTGGTAAATATTTTTAGGTGAATTTTTAGGGAATAAGTTTCACGAAAATTTATATTTTTCTAAGTGTCAAAATTTTATAAAAATTTTGACATTGTTTCCCCTAAAAATGGAGGTTTCCCATGTTTTCAAAACATGTGTTTATTTTCTTTTCAACACCAAAACAATTTTCCAACAATAATCACCAACAAAATAAGTGTTCTTGAGTATTTTAAACAAACTTTTATGGTGAACTTGATTCTTGTTAAAAATGTGTAGTCTTTTAGATCTACACTTAACATATTATGATCTTTCCAAAAATAAGTGTTCTTGAGTATTTTAAACAAACTTTTATGAAACTTTATTTTATTAACCAACTCATCCATGAGTTTAATGGTCTTTAAAGTTTGTAAATCATGTTCTAAAACCACTTTTATGTCTATTAGAAAGATCATTATTTTTAACATCATGATTAACCATGGATCTTTCAAGATCCATGCTTAATAACTTTAGATCTTCCATAAACAAGCTTTATGTTAAATTTTTAACAAGCTTTCCATAGATTTTCGTTTCAAAAATTAGTTTAACACACACTTAATTACTTCGAGTTTACAAGTTTATGTGTAAAAATCCATTTTTCAAGTTCACATAATGCTTCATATGTTCATCTTCAAGTTTAACCATGGATCCTTCAAGATCCATGCTTAAACTTGTTAGATCCAAGCTTTAACATACTTGATCTAAACATAAACACAAGATATAACATCAACAACTTCATTACATACACTAAAATTTCATGTAATCACTTGATTTCATCATAAATATGTTAGATCTTCTCCTTTTCTTCTTTAAAAGTTATGTTGTTTAGATGGTGAAACTTGTACATAACATAAACATGACTAATTTTAGTGATCAAGAAGCTTACTACTAGCTCTAATGGCTAGGGAAGTGGCACAAGAATGAAGATGATGAACAAGGAAGAAATCAAGTGGTTAAATGCTCCAGTCCTTCCACTTCTAGCACCTTACACCTTCTTAGATAAGCTTTTTACAACTCCTAGTGACCTTGGATCATGATATTGAAGCTTGAAAATGGTGATGTGTGTGTGGGGTTGTGACCCAAGAGCAAGAAGAACAAGGGGGAAGAAGATGAAGTGTTTATGAGATGTAGGACAATATGTTCTCCTTATGGTTCTTTATAAAGACTACTTCCAACAATAATCTTCTTTAGAGATTATATGCACCAATTTAGGGGAAAATATCAAATAAAATAATTAAAAGTGAAGTGGGGCCCATAGGGGCCGGCCATGGTGAAAGGGGAAGGGGGGGGGGGGGTAAAGTGTAAAACGAGGGGGTTTAAGTTAGTTTAAGTGTGTTTAGGCGTTTTTATGATTTTTAAGGTGTTCTAGCATCAATACTAGTTTAATATCATAAAAACCTTACTTCTAGTCAAATTTGGATGTCTCGGTTATTGTCCGGTTGTTCAGTTGGTTACGGTTCGTTAAAGTGCTGAATTGCACAGTTTCACTAGGTACGAAGCACCTTTTGTGGCAGTTTCAATTCCCGACACTTTGTAAGTTATACTAGAGAATCAAACATAAATTCTACATGATATTAATGTGTTAAAAAGCTAATTATAGCTGAATTGGTGCTGATTTATGCAAAATTTTACATTTAAAGTGAATTTCGGGTGCTTTTTAGTGCATAGTTTAGCTTCCGGAAAGTTTATATGTTAACCCTTGTATCCACACTTGGGTTTTAATGTATTTTAGATGTTGGACCTATTTCTAGGCCCTAATTCTATTATCTGACTGCTTTCTGTAGAACTGCTGACACAGTGTGTCTTACCGGTGAGTTTACTAGTCTTTCTGACGCAACGCTTAAAGTAATGCATAAAGCAATTTTTGTAGTACAAAACATGCATGAATTCACATGTATAGCATGTGATTAGATAATGTTGATATTTAAGCACATAATTGCATATATTAAATAATAATTAAACTGTACGGAAATTACCGGTTTTATCCCAGTTGTCACAATCTCCCCCCGTTAAAAGAATTTCGTCCCGAAATTCAGGCTGAGTTATTTCCCGCAGGAGCTTTCTCGAACAGGTGGGGGTACTTGGCTTTGAACCGGTCTTCGCGTTCCCACGTGTACTCGGGTCCGTGCTTAGAGTTCCAACGTACCTTGACAAGCTTAATGCGACTCCTCCTTGTTTTATGGATCTTCCAATCCGTTACCTCAACGGGTTGTTCTGTAAATCGGAGTGTGTCGTCTATATGCACCTCATCCACCGGGATGATAACTGTTTCTTAGGTTGGACTCTTTTTAAGGTTTGACACATGGAACGTATCATGTACTCCGTTAAGTACTTCCGGTAACTCTAATTTGTACGCCACGGTACAAATTCTTTCCAAGATCTTGAAAGGTCCGATGTATCATGGATTCAACTTTCCGCGCTTTCCGAATCTTGTTACACCCTTCCAAGGTGAGACCTTCAACAGAACTTTGTCTCCCACCTCGAATTCTAAGGGTTTTCGTCTTCGATCAGCGTAGCTCTTTTGTCGATCACAAGCCGCCTTAATGCGCTCTCGGATCTGCATGATCTTATCTGTTGTCTCTTGAATAAGCTCAGGGCCAATCAACTGTTTGTCTCCAGCGTCTTCCCAACACAGAGGTGAGCGGCACTTGCGGCCATACAGAGCTTCGAACGGTGCGGCTTTTATGTTTGTATGGTAGCTGTTATTATAGGAAAACTCAACTAAAGGTAGATGAGTATCCCAGCTACCGCCTAGATCCATAACACATGCGCGAAGCATGTCTTCTAGTGTTTGTATGGTCCGTTCGCTCTAACCGTCGGTTTGCGGATAGAAGGTCGTGCTTAGATCTAACTGATATCCAAAGGCCTCCTGGAAGGATTGCCAGATCCTTGATACGAAATGCTCATCTCTGTCTGAAATAATCGAAATGGGCACTCCATGACGTGCCACAATTTCCTTAAGATGCAGCTCAACAAGCTTTCCAGTGCTATCCTTCTCTCGGATTGGTAGGAAATGTGCAGACTTCGTCAATCGATCAACTATCACCCATAACATATCATGCCCTCTAGGGGTCCTGGGTAATTTCGTTATGAAGTCCATCGATATTTGCTCCCACTTCCACATGGGTATCTCTGGTTGTTGCAGTAGACCCGACGGTTTCTGATATTCGGCCTTAACCTTAGCACATGTTAGGAATTTTCCAACGTAGACAGCAACATCACTTTTAAGCTTTGGCCACCAGTAGTATTCTTTCAAGTCTTGATAAATCTTGTCCGATCCTGGGTGGATCGAGTATCTCGACTTGTGAGCTTCATCAAAGATGATTTCTCGAATACCGCCATAGAGCGGAACCCAAATGCATCCCATAAAGTATAAGATTCCCTCTTCATTTGGCACCAATTTCTTCTCCATACCTTGGAGATATTCAGCTCTACGATTCTCCCTCTTAAGGGCTTCTTGTTGGGCGTCATGAATGCGTGCAGTGACATTCGTTCAAATAGTCATTTCCAATGCTCGAACCCTTAGGGTCTTAACCCTTTCTTTTTGACTAAACGTGTCTGCTACTACGTTTTCTTTTCCAGGATGGTACTTAATCTCACAGTCATAATCGTTCAGCAACTCAACCCACCGTCGCTGACGCATATTTAATTGTAGGCTTTTGTGATCAGTGAAGATTGTACATCGAGTACCATATAAATAATGTCGCCAGATCTTCAAGGCGAATACCACCGCGCCTAGCTCCAGGTCGTGGGTGGTGTAATTCCTTTCATGAACTTTCAACTGTCTAGAAGCATAAGCGATGACCTTTTGGCATTGCATGAGCACGCAACCCAATCCTTGATGCGAAGCGTCGCAGTACACCACGAAGTCTTTGGCGCCTTCAGGTAAAGATAGTATTGGTGAATCGCATAGCTTGTTTTTGAGAAGTTGGAAGGCTTCTTCCTGTTTATCACCCCAGTCGTACTTCTTGTCCTTCTGCGTAAGGGAAGTTAGCGGTTGAGCTATCTTGGAGAAATTCTCGATAAATCTGCGGTAATAGCCCGCTAATCCCAAAAATTGTCGAACTTCGGTTGGTGTCTTGGAGGCTTCCCAATTCTTGATTGCTTCAATCTTTGCTGGGTCTACATGAATACCATTCTCGTTCACAACATGACCAAGGAACTGTACTCCGCGAATCCAAAATTCGCACTTTGAGAACTTTGCATAAAGCTTTTCTTTCTTTAATAGCTCCAGAATGGTCCTGAGGTGTTGCTCATGCTCTTCTTTCGTCCGTGAATAAATCAGAATATCATCGATAAATACAATCACGAATTTATCGAGATATGGTTTGCAGACACGATTCATCAGATCCATAAATACGGCTGGTGCCTTCGTTAATCCAAATGGCATTACCAGGAACTCGTAATGCGCATAACGCGTCCTGAACGTAGTCTTTGGTATGCTCTCTTCTTGGACCCTTAACTGATGATATCCAGATTGAACGTCGATCTTGGAGTAGTAGCTCGATCCTTGCAACTGATTGAATAAGTCGTCAATCCTCGGTAGTGGATACCGATTCTTGACAGTGAGCTTATTCAGTTCTCTATAATCGATACACATCCGCAGTGTTCCATCCTTTTTCTTCACGAACAAGACTTGAGCTCCCCAAGGCGAGAAGCTCGGCCTTTTGAATCCTTTATCCAACAACTCCTGGAGTTGTGTAGATAATTCTTGCATCTCGGATGGCGCAAGTCGATAGGGTGCCTTGGCTACAGGAGCGGCGCCTGGAACGAAGTCTATATGGAATTCGACTTGTCGTTGCGGAGGTAGTCCTAGCAGATCTTCGGGAAAAACATCAGGAAATTCCTTCACCACAGGAATGTCTTCGAGTTTCGGCTCCTCATCCTTCTTATCTACAACGTGCGCCAGGAATGCAACACATCCTTTCCTTAAGCACTTCTACAACTTCATACAGTTGGTGATTCACAGAGGCGTGTCTCGTTTCTCTCCATGCACGATGAGTGTTTCGTCATTCGCAAGGGGAATGCGAATAATTTTCTCGTGGCAAAAAACTTCACCTTATTCTTGGACAGCCAGTCCATTCTGACCACCACATCGAAGCTACCCAATTGAACAGGTAAGAGGTCGATGCTAAATCTCTGCTCACCAAGTTCTAACGTACAACCCCTAACAACTTCGCCCGATTCAACAAGTTTACCATCGGCTAGTTCTATGGAATAAGGAATGTCTAATCTACTAGATTCTATTCCAAGCATACGTTTAAATTCCACAGACATGAAACTATAATCGGCACCAGTGTCAAATAGTATGGATGCAAAGTGATTGTTAACGAGAAAGGTACCGGTGACCACATTAGGGTCCTCGCGTGCGTTCCTTGCTCTAATCACAAATGCTCGAGCTTGATCGTTGTTCTCCCTTGGGAAATCTTTCTTGAAATGCTCTTTGCTACCACAACCAAAGCATCCTTGGTTCTGCTCAGCTCCATTACCATTCCGGTTACCATTACCATTGCCATTACCGTTCCCATTACCAGCACTATTTCGGTTTCCACTCCCGTTCCTATTACCACTCCCATTTCCTTTTCCCCAACAGTTCTTGGTGCGGTGACCCAGTTTTCCACACTTGTCACATTTTGGAATGCGACAGACTCCTTCATGGTGACGCTTGCACTGATTGCATTTGGGCAGAGTGCCCCGATACCCTCTGGTAGTAGCGTCATTTGCTGCTGCAAGTGTTTTCGTTTCCTTGGGTGGATTGGGGTCACGTTTCTTGTTGCTGGGGCCCTTGTTGTTGTTACGCGTTGCTTCGCTCAGATTTTAATGTTTCCTCTTCTTGTCCCCAGACGACTCAGTATGCGTCTCGGTTTTCTGAGTAGGGTTTAGGGATAACTTCTTCACACGAACATCATCCTCAGTAAGGCTGACAACCATAGATACAACCTGAGTGATCGTTGTGGGTTTAGCCGCAGTTACCATGCTGCAAAATTATGGAGCCAGTCCCCAGATGTAGCGCTCAATGCGCTTGAATTCGGGAGTCACCAGATAGGGGATCACTCTTGACAGATCATGGAACCTTCGAGTATAACCAACAATGTCCGCACCTTCCATGGACACGTTCCAACTCCAACCTTTGGAGTTCAGCACGAGAACAATACTTTTCCCTCATTCTTTCCTTCAACTCATCCCAAGTCATACCATACGCAGCATCATCACCCAGAGTTTGGACTTGCAAATTCCACCAAGTCAAAGCCTTATAAAAAAAACAGCCCAGTAACAAAAGTGACTTGTTGGTCCGCGGTACACTTGCTCATGCGGATAGTGGAATCAGTCTTCTCAGTCCAGCACACAAAATCCACTGCACCTCCAGTGTCGTCGTAGTTCAGTGGCTTGCAGTCGAGAAACTGCTTGAAGGTGCAGCCTGGAATTGATCCAACCAATTCACACGTGAGCAATCAATGAAATAATGAAACAAAAACCGTTCATAAATTTCACCATGATTAGCATGTCATCTTAAGTTTACCTTGAGCTGTGTTTCCTCCAGACGAATCTCCATGTCCATTACGTCTAGTACCGCTTGGTCCTCCATTGTGTTCAGTGCGGTTCACCTCATACTGGGTGGCGATAGCTTTGGATATCCTTTCTTCCAGCAGGGAGTTCAGTTCTTCAGCAATCCTCGGCATCGGAGGAGGAGGGGGTTGATCACGAGCGTTCACAGCTTTCCTGGGTGCCATGTTCTTCCAAAACACAACACAACACAACAGAGTTAGACATTTGTTTGATATTATCATACCAGATGGTAGTAGTATATACACACATGCATATACCCACATAAGTAACATCAAACAATCCGCTAAACATATAGATCAATTCATACAACATCAAGCATGCATAAACAGATAAATACTGGTGTGTCATAAGATATTCACTGAGTCTTTATACGTATTATGACAACTTGTTACATCATTGTTTGTGAAGAAAACAAAATGCATAAGGGTACATCACCCCATAGTACAAGTTTAATACATATAAAATGCAAAATATCTTTCTCCACATTGGCGGTTTGTGTCTTCAAGTTGTACCCAAGCTCGGTTGCAGTCTTCATACCCAAAATATTACTCCAACAGAGTACCTGTAAAGAAATCCTAATGGAATAGCGGAGAGGGTGAGGGTGAGGGTGTTGGGAAGATCAAACTATGAAGATGAGTCACTTCAACCTGAAGCTCATGAATTCGATGGGTGAGGGAGCTGATTTGAGTGGGAGTGTGGGGAAGTGTAGGGACACGGGTAGAAGTGGATGGCACAACAAGCATAGCGTCATCATCATCACCAGTCAGATAAACTCTCAGTCCAGCAGCAAAAAGGGCCAAAGATATCACTGAATCGAAGGAATTAGCATCAGACTCAAGGTCAGAATTGGAAGGGGTATCGATAACGAACACAACAGGAGAGGACACACTATAATCCAGGTCATCAACGAATGGCCAGTCCTCAGCAGGGATGGCGGTAAAAGGAATAGCATGAATGGGAATAGGCTCAATGAGATGTTCACCATCGGGATGTCCTATGATAGGCTGGACAAGGAGGGGTAAAGGTAAAGCTAAGACGTCATCGGGATCATCAACGTCGGTTATCATCTCAGGGTCGGTCTCAAAGTCAGACGTGAACGTCTCTTTTGCTGAAGAAATCTCGTCGTCAGAGACAATCGTCATCGGGTCACTTCCTTCAGATAGGTCACTGCTTTCAGACGAAAACATGTATACCTGTAATATTTTATTCATAGTATATGTATATATTAATTATTACTTAATTAATATACAAATAATTATACACATTGTTGCAAGTAATTCTCAGTCAAAGACAAGTGCTACTCCAGTGCACCCTAAGTCTCGTAGTGTCCTTACTTGACTCTTTGAAAATAGTTTCAGGTAGTGGATGTTGCGGAAAGTTTTACGCAATGAAAACTTTTGAAAAATTATTATCGTGAGAGGATCCTAAAGATTGTAGTCTAGACTCGAGAAGGAAACCCGGTTCACTACAATCGCTGCTCTGATACCAATATGTCACACTCCTTTCTAAGGCGGAAGCACGAGGTGTGATCTTGAAAGGTTCTCATTGCATACGAATGGTAAACATACTACATGCTCATAAAGTAACTCCAAATGCCATTGATAATAAACATTCAAAATATAGTTTAAGATAAGTGTTTACATCACACGACTAATAATTGTTCGAAAAGTTTACAACTTTATTTAAAGGATGAACATCAAGGCTTTGATTCTTATATCACCACACAGGATGGAATATAATAACCAAATCCCACAAAACAGGCATAGGAGTCTTGACACAACATGACTAAAACATAAGCGACATCCCGGAGCAAGAGTAAGACTGTACGCGCATCCACTTTAGTTACCTGAAATACATGTGAGTTTTGGAAAATCGTCAACATAATGTTGGTGTGAATTCATGCAGTTTTGTGTAAAACATTTAAGCATTCGTTGTAGAAAACATGGTATGTAATTGTATGAAACAAGTATTTCTGTAAATGTAAGGAATACGAGATCGCTAATGGTTCGCGAGGCCACTAACATATGTAACGACATAGGAAGCATCCAAACCATAGGCATTTTTACTTGTAGATTCACGACTAGAGACACAAAAGCACTGCTTGGTAAAAGAGTGGCCAAGAGTGTGGTTGCCTGAAACCCATTAGATCTAACCTTTTGTTCCGCAGTCTTGGTATGTAACTGATTAATGGTGCTTATTGCACCCTACACGTCACATGATCTATAGTATCATTCCTTAGTTTTGTATTCAACATACCATAGCACATGTATTTTCCCCAAGTTTAGAAAACAAGTAAAAGTTTAAAAGTGGGGACATGAACTCACAACTTTGCGTATCCTGCGCCGTAAACTTAACCGGTTGATTTCGTAGCATCGTGACCTATAGGTGTTCTATTAATGTTAGTAACTAGACGTGTATCACACAAGTACAAGTAACCATCCTTTGTTTATGTATGTTCTTTGTATGTTCATTCTTTATGAGGGTCGTGCCCTTGTTTGTCAGGTCTTGCCCGTTTGTTGTGTCGTGCACTTTTGAGTATGTATTGTAAATATATATTTCACTCTTAAAATATATATATATATATATATATTTGTTTATAAGTCTTTTTGTCAAGGTAATAAGTTGTTAAAAATAATTTATATTTTTAACTTTTCAAGTATGTTACTTATATTATTTAAAAAAAAATATAAGTATTTTGTGAAATAATATTTTCAATATTATTTTTGTACAAGTATACTTAGGAAAGTATACTTGTATTTTATGTAAATACTTGTGTATTTTGTATTTTTCACCAAAAATCAATACTTTGATTTTTATTACTTTCCGGAATTATATTTCTTAAAAATATATTTTCAAGACTTGTATGAAATATATATTTTTGTCATGCCACAAAATATATATATGGTTATTCTTGTTATCCACCCGATTTTCGTATAAATTCCAATACTTGGTATAGGTTATATATTTTTGTCCAAAAATATATATTTAAGTCCATAAATTGTCACACCCCGACCGCGTAAAACAACAAATCGCGGCGGAATCGTCGTGGAGTGTTGTAACAGAATCATTGTTTCAAAACACACAGAAATTTGAAATTTCGTTTTATTAAACATTAAATATTTACATCATCTGGAAATCTAAATAAACAATTTAAACATAGTCTATCATTGTTATTAAGTCACTAAGGCCTCGTCCAGTCCTATGTGAGTATGCATCCTAGCAATCAACATCATTCAACAACACCTGAAACATATGTGAAAACAAAGTCAGCAAAGAAATGCTGGCGAGTACATAGGTTTTATAAGAGTATCGGATTCATGGCTAGTTTACATGTTGAAATACTTAATTAAAAACCTTGTTTTGAAAAGTATTGTATTGCGACATAATTAACCAACTCAAATCAAGTTGGTTATAATTTATAAAATCTCGTAGCCATGATTCTTAACTCGAAAACATTTTGTTTTAGAAAACCAATTTGTAAAACATCTCGTATTAAATCGTTAATAAAACTCGTTAATAAATCTCGTTAATAAAACTCGTTAATAAATCTCGTTAATAAAACTCGTTAATAAATCTCGTTAATAAAACTCGTTAATAAATCTCGTTAATAAAACTCGTATGGTTTATATCATTTCGAAAACCTCGTTTGTGTGACATCGTTTCAAAATCGTTTACCCAAGTGAACTAAATCACGCCACGGTATGTAATACGATGAAAACACTTATATATAGGAAGTACCAGCGGCGTATCCACCATGCTTTCATCACATTACACCCGTCCCGTTATCTAAACACTAACCGAAAACCAATCGTTTACCCAAATCGTTTAATTCGTTAAAAATCGCTTTAGTCGTTTAAATCATTCTCGTCTTAAATCATGAAAACTACTTTTGATTGTCTCGCTAATAACATTCAAACCTTCGTGACTCGACTACCTCGCTTCTCGTATTAATAAACCACCAAAGGGTAAATTAACATTCAGATTCAGTCATTACCCACCTAACCCACACATAACCATGGGTGCAGTACGATAATGGGATTTGTCAGATCCTATGGTACCATAACCTAATACTGGTCGCCTTGATCAATGCTAATGAATGCCATTCGTTATGTAATTACAACCAACTAGTTTATTCACTTTATTGAAATCGTTATTAGTTTAATATAAACCATCTTAATCGTTTTTGAAATCATGGTTATAATATCGAAAATCGTTTTGAAAACCATCGTTAAAACCTTGAAAACATTTAGCACATATGAATCACCCCAAAACAATTGAAAACAGTAAAATAGGGGAACTATGTACTCACCTGAGAATGCTTATAGGTCTTGAACAACAACCAAGCAAAGCTAGAGGGAGCACGGAATCAATCGGCAACCTAATAACTATATAAATAACCCGGACCTAAGTCGGAAGATCGGATAGGATGAGGTTTTGTAAACCAAATGAGTATTGGAACTCATATGACATGGTTTAACAAAGTCTACATCCTAAATCGAAACCTAACATAAGTGCTTTCGACCCATTGTGACCCATTAAGGTAGCTTAAGCTACTTTAACGTGTCTTTCGCGCAAAAGCGCGTTCGAGACATCTAACTAGTCCTACGACAAGTATTATATGCCTAAACATGATTAAATATGTTGCATAATCAATTAAGTGACAAAAGTTTGTCTTACATATGCTTAATTACCAATTATGCATGAAAAGGGCATTTTGGTCATTTACCTAAGGCATATAAACTACCTATCATACAACTAATTAAACCTAAGTGACCATAAGGTATAACCTCGGAAGGTTATTCCCTATGCAACTGTGGTCACTAAACATGTTTGGTCGAATCCTAATGATCGACCAAACGGGTCGTGTTCGAAAGTCTAAGCGGGTGTTTAGTCCGCTTGACTTACGACTCTACACAAGCACTAATCTAAAAAGTGACGAGTTAAACATGTTAAAACATGTTTAACGAATTTAGAAAATAGATTTGGTATCAAAACAAACGGTTTTGATACCTATAAGTAGTTTGGTTACAAAACACGCAAGAATGCGCATTTTGGCCGAAACTACGACTCGTCACTACACCTAGATAACGTGGTAATCAGTAGGTATAGTCACTAGGGACTATAACCATCGTGATTATGCTCACGTTATGAAGTTCAAATGAACTTCGCATTGACCATAAACTGGTCAATGCAGATAGTCAAACGCAGTTTGACTTTCAGACTCGAAAAGTGATAAAAGAACGAAAGAATACATACAAAAGGTCCCCGCAAGCTTTGATCCGATTTACTCTCAGGTATGAAGCATAAACTTCAACTTAGAGAGCCAAAATCAGATCAATGTGGGTTTTGCAAGTGAAAGGGGATAGCTATTTATAGGAAAACTAGAACCGTTAGGATCGTTCATCGTAAAACGAGCTTCGATCTCATCCGTACACATGTGCCCATGGTTTTGTGAAACCATGGGAGCCCATAGTTTCATTAAAAGCATGTGAAAATGAGGGGAACAGCTGGAACAATCTTGAATTTAGATTTTTCATTTTGGTCCCTTCCTAAGATAACTATGGCAGAATGACAATTTTGGTCCCTCAACTTCAGAATCTTGCATTTCGGCTCATTTTTGACACGTTTAAGCCCCGTTAACCTCATTTCAAGGCTCTAAAATGAAGTTAAAGTATAGGGAACTCAAAACATGCTCAAAAATATATCGGATGTCGGTTCGTTTGGTCGTACGGTTGCGTTGTTCGGTTAATTACGTCGGAAGTCGTAACGAACGCAAAAACGATCCAAATTACGCGACGAATGGAATTTTATCATTCCAATCACTAAAATAAAATATTTTAATGATTACATAAAGTTTTGGACATCCGGATGTATTCAGATCGTAAGATATGCGCGAAAATGCAAACTTATGCACTTTTGACGCATTTAGTCCCTGAATGACCAAAAAGTTTATTTTAGCACACCGAACCCCTCAAAGCCTATTGCTAAGATATGTAAAGGATATTTAGGGTATTTTTAACTTATGGTCATGTTCTGGAATGTTTGTTACAATACAAATCGGCATACTTTCGCAGTTTGTCGAAATTAGTCCCTATAAGCGAATAAACTTGATTTCGCCACACCAAACCCTCCAAAACTTATTTCTAAGTTATGTAAAGGTTATTTAAGGTATGTTAAGCCTATGTCACTGTCCCAAAGTGTTTGTTGCATTAAACTGGTTATATTTACGCATCAGTGCGCGTATAACCTTCCAGAAAGCGATTTAGAGCCCGAAATCAAACAAGAGTTGATATGTGCAAATGATACACATATTTATACAAATCCCAAGTATGAAACACAACATTTCAATGATTTGGTATTTGTTCGATGGCCGTGGAGGCACAGATGTCACAGACTCCCCTACTTCAGGAAATTTCGTCCCGAAATTTAATTAGAGGAAACTTGTGAGAGCTCAAAACATGAAGTCGAAAAGATAAAACAACACTGGTTAGGGTTCTGAACTTCTAGTAACTTTAAATTACATTATGCTTGCAATGTAAGAGGGACACTTATATACAAGTATATGAAGCGCCATCGGTGCGTCCACTGTACCTCCATTACATTGTTCACGTTTTGTTATTGTTGTCACTATTGGTTCTTACACATGATAAATCTTACTGTGGTTTCCGTGCACTGAATTTTTATAATTATGTACGCGTCCATAATTATGTAATTCCTTGCATAGTCCACACAGTGCATTTGATATTGTGTAGGGGAACACCAAATGAATGAACCTGTGATGAGTGTGACTGGACCACCATAGGGTCCTTTCAGCTGTATCATCACATGCCACTCTTAACCAGATTCTGAATCAATCTTTAACTAGACCAGTCAAGGGTCTTTTTTCGAATCATGGAATGGTACTATATAACCTAAGGGTCTTAACTACCACGTAGAAGCCCATTAAGGATTTAAGGTAGTACCTTTTGAATATCCTACTATGAATCCCTCATATGAAGATATGGAAGATTCTATGAGGATTTGGATAACGAAAATTGGATCACACAAAAACATAGAGGAGAAAACATAAACACATAATCACATAATCGCATAATTGTTTAATTTGACCTTTAATTTGTTATCTTTGGACATTGGGTATTTAAAGCATACCAGGAATCCAATCCGTTGATTTCATTTGGCACTTTAAATATTTTCAAGAATCTAACTATGAAGATAGGAAGATCTTAATAGGAATTCGGTTTGTCCTTATTGAGTTGAAATGTACATATTAAGGTGTACAAGGAATCTAATCAGGGCTCCGATTTGGGCGATAATCATCCACAACGATTCTTAAAATAGAGCAACCCATCGCCCCTTTCATTTCGAGTTTAAGCTCGAGTTGAAGTGGTAGCTCATATTTCAATAAGCCTTCGTTTACACAAGATCGTTGTGCTTGAAGGACAAAAGATTTGAATATAAGATAGAGTTTGAACATAATGAAGCTTGACTCGTTCCTTTCGACTAAGCGCATCGGCTACGATATTCGCCTTACCAAGAAGGTAGCGAATCGCGCAATAGCAATCGTTCAAGAGTTCAACCCATTGTCGTTGCCTCATGTTCAGCTCCTTTTGATTAAGAATGAGCTGGAGACTTTTGTGGTCTTATGAAAACCACACACTTCATTCCATAGAGGTAGTGTCTCCAGATTTTGAGAGCAAATGCCACAACACCTAACTCAAGATCATGAGTTGTGTAGTTCTTTTCGTGAACTTTCAACTGTCTTGACGTATATGCTATGACTTTACCTCATTGCATAAGAACATAACCAAGGCCTAGATTCGACGCGTCATAAAAGACAACAAAATCATCATTTCCATTGGGCAAGGACAAAACAGGAGCATCACATAGCTTTCGTTTCAGCGTTTGGAACGCTTCTTCTTGCTTATATCCCCACTCCAAAGGCTTATTCTTCTGAGTCAAAGTAGTGAGTGGCACCGCGATCTTCGAGAAGTTTGAAATAAAATGAAGATAATAACCTGCGAGACCAAGAAAAGAACGAATTTCTGTAGGTGTCGTTGGTGTATTCCAATCCTTAATTGCAGCAATTTGGATGGATCCACATGAATACCCTGCTTGTTGACTACATGACCCAAAAACTGAACTTCTTTTAGCCAAAATTCACACTTGGAGAATTTGGCAAAAAGTTTGTTCCTTCTTTAGGAGTTCCAATGTCAAACGAAGGCGTTGCTAGTGATCGGCTCGAGTTTTTGAATAAATGAGAATATCGTCGATGAACACAATAATGAACTTGTCTAAATAAGGTTTGTAGACCCTATTCATTAAGTCCATAAAGATAGCTGGGGAATTTGTCAAACCAAAAGGCATGACTGTAAACTCGTAATGCCCATATCTCGAGCGGAAGGCAGTTTTGGGAATATCTCCTTCGAGAACACGAAGTTGGTGATACCCAGAACGCAGATCGATCTTGGAAAAATAGGTAGCACCTTGCAGCTGATCAAAGAGATCATCGATTCGAGGTAGGGGATATCGATTCTTGATGGTAAGCTTATTAAGCTTACGATAATCGATACACATTCGAAAAGATCCATCTTTCTTCTTCACAAAGAGGACAGGATCTCCCCTAGGGTGAATAATTTGGTCGGATGAATCCTTTATCAGATAACTCTTGAAGTTGTTTCGATAATTCTTGCATCTCAAACGGTGCAAGACGATAAGGTGCTTTCGCAAATGGGTTGGCATTGGGTACAAGGTCAATATGAAACTCGACTTGACGAACTGGAGGCAAACCAGACAGTTCATCAGGAAACACCTCTGGATAATCCCGAACAATCAGAATATCCTGAGTACTCTTGCTCTTGCCTTTCTCCTCGGTGACATGTGCCAGAAAAGCAACATATCTTTTTTGGTAAATAACTTTGGGCCTTCGTACACGACATGAGCTTCAATCCACCAGAAGGTTTCTTGCCACGAACTTCCAAAACATCGCCAGACGAAGAGGAATGCGAACTATCTTATCGAAACAAATCCCCTCAGCATGATGTTTAGCTAACCAATCCATCCCTATGATAATGTCGAAACTCCCAAGTTGCATCGGCGTGAGGTCAATAGGAAAAAAAGTGATTATCAAAGTTAAATTGACAGTCGCAAATAACAAAATTGAGTACAAGAGGTTTACCAAGAGAAACTTTGACAGATAAGGGTTTCCTTAGTTATCTAACCAAGGAATTAAAGTGATTACTCAAATTGTCACTTCGTTTCTTAGAATGAAGCGAGCACTTAAAATTTTTGAGGAATTCATGAGTGATCATATGAACGAGAGAACTACAAATACGGTTCTTTGGTGTAGGTGTCGTAGGGGTATGCCATACACACATGCAACTATATTTGTACATTAGAATTGCAAATAAAGATTTATTTATAAACAAAATCGATTGTTTCCGAGTTCAAAGGAAAATACTAGAAACATAAACATAAGATTCGGATTATTCAAAGCAGCAGCTTCTTCTAATCGGCCAAATGCTCATCCGTGGGTCGGATTTGCATTGAAAATCTTTGGGTATCTGTCCCTGACATAACCCGTCTCGCCATAGGTGTAGCAAATACCAGGAGGAAAACGAGCCTGTGCGGGATCTGCTTGAAATTGAACGGGGTTCTGAAAAGCTTGGTTTAGCACAATGACTGAACGACAGTCTCATGCCAAATGACCAATGAGTCCACAGTTGAAATATTTCTGACATTTGACACTGGCATAGTGGTGGAGGTTACACTGATTGCACAGAGGAGCAGTTCCTAAGTACGGCTTCTTGGCTGGTGGTGCTGCCACCTGGCTAGGTTTTGCTTGATTTGGTGTAACGGCTACGGGACCCTTTGGAGCTTTACGCTTCTTTGACTTTTTCGAAGGCTCGGCTTCTGCTTCTTTCGATGCTTCTTGGGTGGCTTCATTATTGAGACGAGACATGGCGATACCTAAATCCACAGTCTTCAGGATTACTTCGCCTATTCGCTGGGCAAGCAGTTTGCTCGAACATTTGAGTGTCGTTGCGATGAAGAGACATTCTAGAGAAATGAAAGACATAGGAGAAAACAAGTGAAATGTTATCGGATAATTAAAACAGAACAACAACGCATAGAAATTGCGATAATTTGTTTGTTACCTAAGGCAAATAAATGAGACGGTGATTAATCAAAGTAAACGGGTCATATTAATGTATCACTGAAGACATGCTCGCCTATAAGTGAATACTCACCCCAAGAGTTCCCAGGTAAGAGTGACTGGTCCGATGCTGCGGATTTGTATGAACACTCTAGCCTTAGACAGAAAAATCAGGGTACAAGCATTCACCCTTCCAGTTCGCACGTGTTCACATTATAAGACCCAAACTTTGACGAGATTTTGAAAACTTAGAGGGTTCAAAACCTTATAATAAATCATCCTAGAACAGATGATTGGTTTTCAAAGCGGATTCGGAATTTTTGTTCTTGTTGTGGTTGTCACCTAAGGATAAGTGACGGTATTGTTTTAAGATCTAAACACAAGAATCTTGTGTTAGGGTCCTAGGAAGGTTATAGACTAGGTTAAAGCATTACTAATAACCTAATTCCCTATAACCATGAGCTCTGATATCAACTTTTATGTCACACCCCACCCGCGTAAAACAACAAATCGCGGCGGAATCGTCGGGGAGTGTTGTAACAGAATCATTGTTTCAAAACACACAGAAATTTGAAGTTTCGTTTTATTAAACATTAAATATTTACATCGTCTGGAAATCTAAATAAACAATTTAAACATAGTCTATCATTGTTATTAAGTCACTAAGGCCTCGTCCAGTCCTATGTGAGCATGCAACCTAGCAATCAACATCATTCAACAACACCTGAAACATATGTGAAAACAAAGTCAGCAAAGAAATGCTGGCGAGTACATAGGTTTTATAAGAGTATCGGATTCATGGCTAGTTTACATGTTGCAATACTTAATTAAAAACTTGTTTTGAAAAGTATTGTATTGCGACATAATTAACCAACTCAAATCAAGTTGGTTATAATTTATAAAATCTCGTAGCCATGATTCTTAACTCGAAAACACTTTGTTTTAGAAAACCAATCTGTAAAACATCTCGTATTAAATCGTTAATAAAACTCGTTAATAAATCTCGTTAATAAAACTCGTTAATAAATCTCGTTAATAAAACTCGTTAATAAATCTCGTTAATAAAACTCGTTAATAAATCTCGTTAATAAAACTCGTATGGTTTCTATCATTTCGAAAAGCGATAAAAGAACGAAAGAATACTTACAAAAGGTCCCCGCAAGATTTGATCCGATTTACTCTCAGGTATGAAGCATAAACTTCAACTTAGAGAGCCAAAATCAGATCAATGTGGGTTTTGCAAGTGAAAGGGGATAACTATTTATAGGAAAACTAGAACCGTTAGGATCGTTCATCGTAAAACGAGCTTCGATCTCATCCGTACACATGTGCCCATGGTTTTATGAAACCATGGGAGCCCATAGTTTCATTAAAACCATGTGCAAATGAGGGGAACAGCTGGAACAAGCTGGGATTTAGATTTTTCATTTTGGTCCCTTCCTAAGATAACTATGGCAGAATGACAATTTTGGTCCCTCAACTTCAGAATCTTGCATTTCGGCTCATTTTTGACACGTTTAATCCCCGTTAACCTCATTTCAAGGCTCTAAAATGAAGTTAAAGTATAGGGAACTCAAAACATGATCAAAAATATGTCGGATGTTGGTTCGTTTGGTCATACGGTTGCGTTGTTAGGTTAATTACGTCGGAAGTCGTAACGAACGCAAAAACGATCCAAATTACGCGACGAATGGAATTTTATCATGCCAATCACTAAAATAAAATATTTTAATGATTACATAAAGTTTTGGACGTCCGGATGTATTCAGAACGTAAGATATGCGCGAAAATGCAAACTTATGCCCTTTTGACGCTTTTAGTCCCTGAATGACCAAAAAGTTTATTTTAGCACACCAAACCCCTCAAAGCCGATTTCTAAGCTATGTAAAGGATATTTAGGGTGTTTTTAACTTATGGTCATGTTCCGGAATGTTTGTTACAGTACAAATCGGCATACTTTCGCAGTTTATCGAAATTAGTCCCTGTAAGCGAATAAACTTGATTTCGCCACACCAAACCCTCCAAAACTTATTTCTAAGTTATGTAAAGGTTATTGAAGGTATGTTAAGCCTATGTCACTGTACCGGAGTGTTTGTTGCATTAAACTGGTTATATTTACGCATCAGTGCGCGTATAACCTTCCAGAAAGAGATTTAGAGCCCGAAATCGAACAAGAGTTTATATGTGCAAATGATACACATCTTTATACAAATCCCAAGTATGAAACACAACATTTCATTGATTTGGTATTTGTTCGATGGCCGTGGAGGCACAGATGTCACATAAATGTCCAAGTTCGATAATATGTTAAGGAATATAGTTTCATAAATATATTTTCTTGTATTTATCCATGTATTTCCTTGTGAGGAATTTTGTACACTTGTATACTTATGTATTCTCATGTATTTGTATGTGTATTTTTGTATTCATATTCCTTGGGAGTATTTAGTGTATTTTCAAGTTCCTAATACACTACTACATATAATACACATAATATGCACTTAGTACAAAATTTGGTGATCACTAAATATATATATTTTTCCCTAAAAATATACATACTTAATATTACTTTTAACTTGAAGAAATCATGATTTCTTAACTTGTAATTTCTTACAAAAATTAGGGAAACCTTGGTAAATATTTTTAGGTGAATTTTTAGGAAATAAGTTTCACCAAAACATTTTTCTAAGTGTCAAAATTTTATTAAAATTTTGACATAGTTTCCCCTAAAAATGGAGGTTTCACATGTTTTCAAAACATGTGTTTATTTTCTTTTCAACACCAAAACAAATTTTTCCAACAATAATCACCAACAACATATACTAATTTTTCTATATGAAACATCATGGTGAACTTGATTCTTGTTAAAAATGTGTTGTCTTTTAGATTTACACTTAATATATTATGATCTTTCAAAAAACAAGTGTTCTTGAGTATTTTTAACAAATTTTTATAAAACTTTATTTTATTAACCAACTCATCCATGAGTTTAATGGTCTTTAAAGTTTGTAAATCATGTTCTAAAACCAGTTTTATGTCTATTAGAAAGATCATTATTTTTAACATCGTGATTAACCATGGATCTTTCAAGATCCATGCTTAATAACTTTAGATCTTCCATAAACAAGCTTTATGTTAAATTTTTAAAAAGCTTTCCATAGATTTTATTTACAAAAATTAGTTTAACACACACTTTATTACTTCAAGTTTACATGTTTTTGTGTAAAAATCCATTTTTCATGTTCACATAATGCTTCATATGTTCATCTTCAAGTTTAACCATGGATCCTTCAAGATCCATGCTTAAACTTGTAAGATCCAAGCTTTAACATACTTGATTAAACATAAACACAAGATATAACATCAACAACTTCATTACATACACTAAAATTTCATGTAATCACTTGATTTCTTCATAAATATGTTAGATCTTCTTATTTTCTTCTTTAAAAGTTAAGTTGTTTAGATGGTGAAACTTGTACATAACATAAACATGACTTATTTTAGTGATCAAGAAGCTTACTACTAGCTCTAATGGCTAGGGAAGTGGCACAAGAATGAAGATGATGAACATGGAAGAAATCAAGTGGTTAAAAGCTCCAAAGTGAGGTCCTTACACTTCTAGTACCTTACACCTTCTTAGATAAGCTTCTTACACCTCCAAGTGACCTTGGATCATGAGATTGAAGCTTGAAAATGGTGATGTGTGTGCGGGGGTTGTGAGCCGAGAGCAAGAAGAACAAGGGGGAAGAAGATGACGTGTTTATGAGATGTAGGACAATATGTTCTCCTTATGGTTCTTTATAAAGACTACTTCCAACAATAATCTTCTTTAGAGATTATATGCACCAATTTAGGGGACAAGATCAAATAAAATAATTAAAATTGAAGTGGGGCCCATAGGGGCCGGCCATGGTGAAAAGGGGGGGGGGGGTAAAGTGTAAAATTTGGGAAGTTAGGGGTTTAAAGTGCAAACGAGGGGGTTTAAGTTAGTTTAAGTGTGTTTAGGTGTTTTTATGATTTTTAAGGTGTTCTAGCATCAATACTAGTTTAATATCATAAAAATATTACTTCTAGTCAAATTTTGATGTCCCGGTTATTGTCCGGTTGTTCGGTTCGTTACGGTTTGTTAAAGTGCTAAATTGCGCAGTTTCACTAGGTATGAAGCACCTTTTGTCGCAGTTTCAATTCCCTACACTTTGTAAGTTATACTAGACAATAAAACATGAATTCTACATGATATTAATGTGTTAAAAAGCTGATTATAGCTGAATTGGTGCTGATTTATGCAAAACTATGCATTTAAAGTGAATTTCGGGTGCTATTTAGTGCATAGTTTAGCTTCCAGAAAGTTTATATGTTAAACCTTGTATCCACACTTGGGTTTTAATGTATTTTAGAAGTTGGACCTATTTCTAGGCCCTAATTCTATTATCTGACTGCTTTCTGCAGAACTGCTGACACAGTGTGTCTTACCGGTGAGTTTACTAGTCTTTCTAACGCAACGCTTAAAGTAATGCATAAAGCATATTTTGTAGTATAAAAGGTGCATGAATTCACATGTATAGCATGTAATCAGACAATGTTGACATTTAAGCACATAATTGCAGATATTAAATAATAATTAAACTGTATGGAAATTACCGGTTTTATCCCAGTTGTCACAACCGCCACCACCACAGTAGCTGCTTATTTTATTTTAGTTTTGTTGTTTTACATTTGCAACTCTGTAAATATTTATCTTTTGTTGTTTTAGAAGAAAAACATTGGAAATATCAATCTTATGTTTACATTTTATTTTGTTTGTTTAATAATTGTTATCGTATTGTTTATTTTCTTGTTTGCATAATAATTGTTATGGTATTGTTTATTATATACACATGTTTTGCTCATATACACATGTTTTGCTTATCTGATATATATAAAAAAAATGCGGCAAATACTATTGTAACATAGACGTTTTACAAACTCGTAACATAATCCGATATATCTAAATAATACGACAAACGCTATCTAAACAATTACTAAAACATATTAAACAGTTATTCGGTTTTACAAAAAAAACATATATACGGCTCGTATAACGTTATACGGCCCGTATACAAATGTTAATAACCCAAAAACCTCAGAAAATGTCACCAAAAACACACCTCAGGCCGTATAACATTATATTGCTCATATACAAATGTATACGGCTCCTATAATATTATATGGCCGTATACAGGTAAAACAAAAAAAACATTCCAATGCATTTATTACTGTGCAATCACATTCTATACGGGCCGTATAACCTTATACGGCCCGTATACATCTAGGGATGTGAAAATAAGAAAATAAGTATGTGAGAATAGAAACCCCCAAAAATAATGGTGAGTGACTCAATGTGTAAGTGAGTTTAACGAGATTTTTTGTATTAGGGATGACAATGGGTTGGGTATTGGTAATCCCATACCCATACCTGGTTATAAAACCGTGTCCCACACCCGATCTAATACCCGTCGGGTATTTGTCAGGTAATTACCCATTAGGTATCGGGTATACCCGTTAGTTTGTTAAAAGACATACGTTGGGATTTCTAAATACATTTTTTTACTATTATAATTATTATATAATTTTATTTATACAAAAACTATTAAAAATGTACATTACATACATATAAGTTTTATCATAAATTAATGAGTTAATTACACAAAACGTCCTTTATGTTTCCTCAAACTTGCAGGTTCCAGCCTTTATGTTTATAACTTTCTAAAAACATCCTTTATGTTTATTTTTGTTATGGGTTCAATCCTCTACAACTAACCAAGTTAATATTATCAGTTAAATTCCCTCATGCATAACATGTGAGGGTATATTCGTCATTTTGTTTGATCTTTTTATAAAACCCACTCAAAACCCTTCCCTGGACAATCTAAATTCTGATCAATTCAGATCACCCACAAAATTCCGATCATCACTCATAAATCAAGTGACTTTTTACAAACAACCTTGACCCGATAAACATAATTAATCAGTTAACCATTCTTGACCCATTGACTGTATTAATACCCACATCGAGTCACCTCCAAATGGTCCCGAACTTGATCCTAAGTTTCATCACACCACTGCCACAACCCGTAACAACATCAACAACCGCTGTTCAATTCCACCGGTCAGATCAGTGAACCACACCCAAAACTAAAGGAAACAATAGGTATCGAGAGAGTAACCTGTTATGCTGGAATAATATTGTTAGGCCCTATAGGTTTATAGATTAGTAGGAATTATAGCTAAATGGATAAAGTTTCTGGAAGGTGGGTATTGGAGTGGGCTTTGGGGGAACATGGGCCTAGGGTTTTGGTGGAAACCTCTTACTATAAATAGGAAATGATAATTAGGGGCTTAGGGTTGGTTCTCCTTATTTTAGAAACTTGTATTAGACAATCTCTATTGTATGCAAGTTTAAGCATTTGAATAAACAATTCTTCAAATCTTCATCTTTTTTGTTCTTCATTTCTTGAATATCATCAAGCTTGGATTCCACCCATCCTTGGTTATTGTTTGTTATCGTTGCTTGGTTAGCCTCCCCTCCCCTCCGCCACATCCTAGAGTTCCAATGGCTTTTGTCAAAGCCCAGAAGACGAGATCTTTCTTCAAGAGGTTTCAAGTAAAGTTCAAGAGAAGGAGATAGGGTAAGACTGATTACCATGCAAGGGTTCGGTTGATTAACCTGAACAAAAACAAGTACAACACTCCCAAGTATCGATATGTCATGCGATTTAGCAACAAGGATATCACTGCACAAATCATTTCTACAACCATTGCTGGTGATATTGTTCTTGCATCAGCATTTGCTCATGAGCTTCCTCATTAAGGTCTCAAAGTTGGGCTTACAAACTATGCTGCAGTCTATTGCACTGGACTTCTTTTGGCTCGCCGAGTGTTGGAGAAGCTTGAAATGGATGAAGAGTACCAAGGAAACATGGATGCTAGTGGTGAAGATTATTCTGTTGAACCCGGGGAGAGCAGGAGGCTATTCCATGCTCTGCTTGATGTTGGTCTTATTCGAACAACCACTGGAAACCGTGTTTTTGGTGCTCTTAAGGGAGCGTTAGATGGAGGTCTCGATATCCCACACAGTGAGAAAAGGTTTGTTGGTTTCGACAAGGACGGAAAAAGTCTCGATAATTATGTTCACCGCAAGTACATTTATGGAGGGCATGTTGCTAGTTACATGAATACTTTAATGGAAGATGAACCAGAGAAGTTACAAAAAGGTTGGTGTTAAACCTGATACATTAAGGCGGGTGTTAAACCTGATAACCTTGAAGAGATTTACAAAAAGGTTCATGCAGCCATTCATGCTGACCCGTCTCCTAAGAAGTATGAGAAGCAGCAACCTAAGGAGCACAAGAGGTACAACCTTAAGAAGCTAACTTATCACGAGAGGAAGCTCAGATCTCCTCACTTCAGTCAAAAATCTCAAGCAGAGATCTAACAATAGATCAGCTGCAAGGTGATTTGGGAATGCTGATGTCCACTGTATATGATCTGAAGGCGAAGTTGGAGAAAAAGTTTGGGAATGAGTTTGCTGACAAGGCAGATGAATAATTCTATGTTGGTAGAACAGAACAAACTCCTGAACAAAGAGCAGCAGCGCATGCAGCAGCAGAGGCAGAACGTGAAGCTGCACTAGAAGCTTATCTGGCTGCCAAGCCAAAGAAAAGAAGCAGCAAGCCTAAGAAAAAGAAAGAGAAACAGAGTAACAAACAGCTATTGGTGATGAAGAATCAGAATCTGAATCCCCTTGATGAGAACTTCCAGTTGAAGGATCCGACAAAAAGGCATGACAGACTTGTAATGGAATTGGGATCTTCTCACTATGATGAAGTTGGGAACAAATCTGAGGTCGCTTGCTGGAGGTATGAGCATGACAAAGAGATGTGGTTGGTCACATGAAAGAGTGATCATCGAGAATATTATGGCAAGGAAAGTCAATTTGAGTCATGGACAAAAATTAATTTAAAGAACCTGTTGCGTGCCCCTTATTACGATCCAGATCTGAATCAGAGAGGCAGAGGTTGGGCATTCCACTCAAGACTCGTGAGGGAAGTAAAGACAAACTTTGCAACAATGAAAACAGCTGAGCCCATAGTTGTAAGAAATCCTGGAGTCCGTGACCCTCATACTAAGCACACCATCAGATCTGTGATTTGGCCAGCAACTGACAAGGAGAAGATCATTCCAATTGCAAAGAAATTTGAAAAGGGAATACTGAAGAACTTCAAGCTCTGGGCCTATGATCCAAAAATGGCTGAAGCTGTTATTGTCACTGAAGAACAATCAATCAGGATTCCTAACTCTTATGGCCTGATGAGTTTTCATGAAGAGGATGTTCCGATTCTCACCAATCATCAAATCCGCACCAACGAAAAATATGAAGAATGTGTGAAGGCTTGGACAAGTGCTGCTGCTAATATACTAATGCATCTTCTGTTTGCTCCTGATCAAGAGAATGAACAAGGCGGTCCTCTAGTTTAATGTAGCTACTGATCCAGTAAATTTAGGGGGAGATTGTTAGACCCTTGAAGGTTTATGGATAAGTAGCTAAATGGATTAGTAGGCATTGTGGGTTTATGGTTGTATTTGGGCTTTTTGGGTAAGTTGGGCCTAGGGTTTAGGGAGCCTCCTCCCTAAACACTTACTATAAATAGAGAGGTTATGTCATTAGGAGTATGGTTGGTGACATTAGCTATCTTGTATTAGACATCATCATATGTATGCAAAGTTGAAGTAATCATCAATCAAGAATCTTTCTTTTCATCTCCTTTGTTCTTTCATAGCTTGTTTGTGTGATTCCGCCACCATTCAAGCTAGCATGATATCATTGTGATCTCGTTACGGGAGTTACAAATATTATTGTCGACATCGCTGGAAACCATTCAACTCCAAGACCACCAGAAACCACCATCTAAAACCCACCTCCAGAACACCACTAACCTCCGCCATGTACTTTTGATGTAAACCCCCCCGGGTCACCACTGTAGCTCCGACTGTCTTTACCATCGAAAACCACTATCTCTGTCGTCACACCATCGACGCCGATCATCTTTGTTATCTGTCTTCGTAGTCGAAAGAGACAGGCAAGTTTCTCTCTTTATCCTCCTCCTCTTCTCACTCTCTCCAGTTTCTCTCTCTCTCCACAAGATGCCTCTTCCTCTCTCTCTGTTGAACTTTCTCTCTCTACTAATCTTGAATGGAATGTGTTGATCTTGAATGGAATGTGTGTATAGATGTGTGTGTACCATGTGAAAGAAAAAGAAGGGGAACACAATTTGGGGATTGGTGAAGCTTACATAAGAAGCTAAAATAGATAAAAGGGTTTTATAAGAATATCAATCAAAATGATGAATATACCTTCACATGTTATTCATGTGAGGGAATTTAATTGGTGAAATTAACTTGGTTAGTTTTAAAGGATTGAACCAACAATAAAAATGAACTTAAAGGATGTTTTTAGCAAATTTTAAACATAAAGGCTGCAACCTACAAGTTTGAGAGAACATAAAGGACGTTTTGTGCAATTTACTCTTATTACAAATTCTTCGATCTATCTCTTTTCTCTGATCTCACTCTCTCCTCTGTATGTCATCTAGATTCTGAAGCGTAGTGTGAGGGAAGGGTGGGCAGAAGGCATTACATGCCCCATCCAAATGATACGACGCGTGTCTCATTTGGTGATGAGCCCGTCACCCTTAAAAGGGCCCACACAGGCCTTACCACTACAAAATCTACTATTCATTTTCATTGTCTAATTAACATATAGTAATAATAATAACTTTAATATATTATATTTTTTTTCCTTTTATAGCTTTTAATATGCCGTCGTGATGTTCTTATTTTTTGTAGGTCTCGATTAGTGGATCAGTAATATGTCTAGTTTTAAAAGCATTGGTTATGACTAGATTTCAAAAGGCTCTCAGTATCCACACATCCCCCATTTTTATTTGCACATCCATAACCCTACAGGAAGCGTATTGGGCTATATGGTTCCTCTGAGCCCAAGCGTATTGATCTATACGATTTCTATTGGACAACTTTTCAGATGATTTTCAACCACTTTTTAGATGCTTTCCCAATGATTAGAGATCAGAGGAAGTGTATTGCCCTATACGACCCTAGAAGAATTTTTCTTTTCCCACGGCACCATATTGCTCTTAGCAAACTTTATTTTTTTTTAATTTGAGTTAGTTTTTTTTTTTTTTGTTATAAAATAATGATGGTTTTTTTGTTATAAATTTTTGTAAACAACGTAGTTAAATTAAGCAATCCAAACAAACTAAACATATACATACATTATAACTTACCAAAACAAACATATCCTAATTAAACAGAAAATTAAATCGTTCATACATCAAAACATAAAAACTAAATTGTTCGTACAATATTGCATCATATAAAAACATCACAAACCACTAGCGTCATCAATCCTCGTCAAACTCCTCGTCAGACTCCTCATCAGACTCTTCGTTAGACTCCGTGAGCTCCTCCTCCGTAAATGTCGGGCCGCCTAATAGAGGCGACGGGTTGTGCCGTATACAGGACGTGCCTGAAGCCTATAAAAAATTTAAACAAAATAATCATTACATAATATTAAAATTGTTCATAAAAAATGAAATAAAAATAAAAATAACATACATGCATGGAAATGTCGAACAGAGGAAAGAACGGCATCGTCTGGCTGAGCTGAGAATAGGACGGGCCTGATGCCTATAAGAATTTAAACAAATTATCCATTACATTTCATAACATTAAATTGATCATAGATAATGAAATAAAAATAAGATAACATACCTGCATGGACGGGATGGGCTGAGTAAAGGATGGCATGGACGGGTCGGGCTGCTGCGTATAGAACGGGCCCCGGCCCTGATAAACTCGTGGTGGTGGACGGGGTGGAACCGACATACCCATATGCTTATACATTTCACCCATGCCAGTCATCATCCACCCCATGTCATCATGCAACCGGTCCATCTGGCGACCGTGAGATGTTAGAAGCCGCATCTGGTCATCCTGGTTACGCAAAATCCTATCTAGAAGACGGTTGGTTGACCGAGGCAACCTAACCGCACGATAAGCTCTATGTTGATGCTGATGACCCCCTGTTCATGCCGAGGCGGGACTTCAACATCATCCTACCCGCCCTCCTGCTCAGCTATCTGAGGCATCTGAACCTCCTCAGCCTCCAAAAGCGTGTGATGTACCAACGGCTGCCATGCCCAGGCCTGACGATTCGCCCTGAAAAACCTATAACCAACATTAGGAATGTTTACCACCACTTTCATCCCTGTCATCGACCTCATGTCCAAATATTTGCAGGGAGTCGGCGTCGGATCGACCCAACCAGAGTACCGACCAACATTCTCGGCTATCCGGCCGATAAATGATCCTCCATATATACTGCCATGCGCTGCTTTCTCCAACGTGTGACAAAATAATCCACCAAGCCGAGATGGAGGGCGTACGGATGGCCCGTAAATAAACAATAGAGATTGAAAAGATCGGCCTTCGTTACGTGGTCGCAACTCTTGCCACGGGCCGTGATGCCCGTGCTAATGCAATGATGCAAGTAACGAACTAACGGGTCATGAATGTCTGAGGATCAGGCCTCCTCCGCTTTGGTGTATTGACCATCACCGATGGTGGGCCACCAGGTAATCAAGTCATTGTCGGGCATAGAATCGATAGTCGTGGTATACACGTCCTGAACCGACTCAGCATCTGTGTAAAAACCTGTGGCGACGACAAATTGTTGAAGCGACATCCGAAACACCTCGCTGAACAGACGGAATCCGATCTCGCGTACTGGGGCCAGCAAATTCGGATCATCAAAATCCAAGTTCGCTCGGTCAGCCGGTCGAGGTCTATAGCGGAATGTGGAGAGAAACTCCACCATCAACGACCGATCAGACGACCCAGCTCTGATTCGAAACAAACGATCCCACGGGCTATCCTGTCCGATAACCTGCCACACGGTGTCCGCCACCCCACATGTCTCTAACGATTCCTAATGTATCTCCATCATGCACCCTACTTTCATCTCCCTAAGTTTATTGAACCGCTTAGCTTCGTACGTTCGGGCAGGGTACACCATATATGAATATTGTGAACAATCATCACCGGCCCATGGATCGAAAAGTTCCGCAACATACATCTCATCGTCCAATGCCATATCTGCAAAATTAAAAAAAAACGTGTTAAAACCGAAACGAAGCGTATTAAGCAATACGAGAGGCTTGTTCTTTGGATTTAAAGTTGAGAGCCGTGTGATGTTTTGGAGATTTGTTAAGGAATGGAGGCATGGAGTTTTTAAAAGGAAATGGTTTAAGGGATCAGGGGAAACGTATTGGCCTATATGCTTCCTTTAAGGACCAAAAGAACCGTATTGGCTTATACACTTCCAATAGGGATGTATCTTATTGACACACGCAAATGCTAGAATCTACTCTGACTACAAGAATCTACTTTCAATCACGGAAACTGTATAGAGCTATACACTTCCGTTCGTTATTTAATTTCAATCTCATATGGCCCTATACGATGCTTATGGCATGTAACAATATGGATCATATTGTGCTATACGATTCCCACATATATATATATAATATATATATATATATATATATATACTGTATTTTTGTTTAACAAGTGTTTTTTATAAAAATATTATAATGTAACAATAATAAGTTAATAATTTGATGTAAATAAAACTAATATGAACACTATTTTTTTTTAACATGAAATGATACAAAGCTAATAAGGACAACCATTTTTTAACATGAAATAATACCATGATTAAATAAATAATTTTAACAGAGATAACACTAAATAATACAATAACTAATGCTACGACTAACCAAACACGTTTATGTACTCTTTATGTTGACTTTTGTTACTTGCCATTAACGTCTTACCCTGTTGAATACGAGACGCGTATAGTGTCTCCCATTCTATAGCTTCGGGGGTTCTGTATAGACTCCAAAGTCCATTCGGTGGAGGCATTGGACAATCATTGGTTAACTTAAGAAGGATGAATTGGTTTGTCTTGACAAAAGCAATCGAGATGGTGGTATGGTCACGGCAAGTCGTTAGACCATCAAACATGGGGAAGTATGTTTGATTACCACCATTACTGAAATGTTGGATTATCACACCAAATTTCTGAGCAGCTAACAATCCAGCGTACGACAGTTGCATCCACTTTTGATATGGTGCAGGTTCCACTTCCAGATGATATATTGAGTCATATATGTCATTGTAAAGTTCTTTATCGATATTGCAGAACATAGGTCTCCATAGAGGCTCGTTAATGATCATCTCGTCTAGAAGTTGTTGGCGAACAAACAACCCTTGATTCTGCTCCATCCCTAAACCGCGAGCAATGGATCGGAAGCCACAGTTACCATCAGGCTAGACATTTTCTATATCTGTAATGTAGGGTTGATACCTAGTTGGAAGCCATTCTTTAAAACTCTCGATAACGTTTTTGTACCTGTCACAGCCAATTAGTTGAAAATATTATGTGGGTTGTATGTATGTATGTATGTATGTAAATATTTGTACCTGTCCCCAACTAACAGTGGAAATTCATCATCACAAATTTTCTCTTTATCTTTAGATTTTTTAGGCGTCTGTGTTGCACAACTTTCTTTTTAGTGTCATCTTTATCAGCCTCCTCATTTCTCTGTTGCCGTGCTTTCTCAGTTGGGCGCCCGTGAGTATCTTTTTGTACCTTAGTTGGACAATGGTCAGTCATACTTGGATTCACCAAAGCTAATAACTTTGAGATCATACTCCTTTTCACTGGCGGTGGTTGCGATTGTAGTTGTTGTGTGATTTTATCCATCTCCTCCTGAAGGTAACTCTTGTCTTTGTGAATTTTTTCCGGTAATACATTTAGTCTTGTCCAGAAAACGTCTATGTTATCAAGTGGGATATTGTTACCTTTATTCAAAAGTTATAGTTAAAAGGGTTGGGGGAGGGGGTAATCATTTAAAGTTTAATAAATGGTGATAACATATATTTATTACCTGTCCTTTCATACCAGTTCAAACGACAAGCACATGGCAACCCACAACTCGTGAAAAGTTGGTGGCCACAAGTTCTCGTTACTGACCCTCAAGGCATTCAACTTCTTTAACTCGACAAGCAACAAGTCTAGAGCCTTATGGGAAACCTTACCACGTATGTAATTAAATATTGGTATTTTGTGGTCCCCTATGGAATGAACAGGCTCTTTTGGAAACTGTGTTTTATTGCTATGACTTGTGACTCTAAAATTTTGTCTACTTGCAACACAAGTAGACAACTAGCCCAAAATTTCTCCGAGAGACCACAAGGCGCATTACCTAGCAATACCGAAACCAATCCAAAGGCGCAAGCACACCTCATAACATTAAGAAACCGGACCGTAGGTCCTGAGGAAACACCACTACCCCCAACCAACAACAATCCACCCGACAAAACCATAAACTCACCCTCAACCCACCAAGAAACAACTATCCCACAAAATTCCGAACCTACCAGAAACCCCTCGGTACCCTACCCCGGTCGGTTACTTCGCCAAAAGACCAATGAGCAATTCACCAAATTCATAAGCTTACTAAAACAATTGCACACCAATCTCCCATTTGTAGAAGTCCTCACTCAAATGCCAAAATACTCAAAATTCATGAGAGACTTCCTCACCCACAAAAGAAAGATTGAAACCTTGCAATTGGTCAACCTAGGTGAAGAATGCCCAGTCGTGCTCCTCAACAAACTCCCACAAAAGAAAATCAACCCCGTAAGCTTCACCATCCCTTGCTCCATTGGGTGATCACCCGTACGAAACGCACTAGCCGACCTTGGGGCTAGCATCAACCTTATGCCCGCATCAATGTTTGACCGACTCAGGCTAGGAAAGCCGAGCCCCACAAAGATGAGCATACAACTCACCGATAGGTCCGTCAAATACCCGTAAGGTGTCACTGACAATTTATTGGTAAAGGTCGGAGACTTTATCTTCCCTGCCGACTTTGTCATACTCGACATCAGAGAAGACACCGAAGTTCCCCTCATTCTAGGAAGACCATTCCTCGCCACCGCTCGCGCCATGGTGGATATGAGTGATGGGAAGCTAACAGTGAGGGTTGGGGACAAGGAGATGAAATTCGGGGTTGGGAAAAGAGCAGAGGACGACCCGGTCAACTACATGGATGTCATAGACTCAAGCTTGGATGACGCTCTCCGACGGTGCAACACGGGATGCGAGACATCCCGCTCGGGTAACATATGACTGGCTTTGGGTCTAGCCAAGGACCCTTATAAACGTGGCGCACCACGGAGGCAGTCCGCGGAACTATCCTTAGTTTTTAGTTTAGTCTTAAGTTTCATGAATAAATCACACTCAAAAAGATGAAAGCTGCCAAAGGGACGTTAAAACCGCACCCCATGCACGTAAACAGAGCCTTCCGTCAACTTTTCCAACTTTCCAGCATGTGCAGCATGGGGTCGTGCTCAGCCCAACATGCCCCGTGCCCAGGCTCTGCAGAAAAAAGTCCCAGATCAGGTTACTGACCATGGGTCGTGCTCAGTGAACACGCCCCGTGGTCAACATTCTGTTAAAATCTGTTACTGACACTCTGACCACGGGGCCGTGCCCGGACCACACGGGGCCGTGGCCAGATGCCCAGTAACACAAAACTTGTTTTTAAATGCACTTTTACACATTCGAATCAACCTAAAAACTTATTTTGGGACACATTGAGGATAATGTGTAATTTAATTGGGGGGGGGGGGGGATGCTAAAACCTTGAATCTTGCAAGTCCTAATAACAAGCCTTAGACAAAACTCTATTGGAAACCGCTAATCACCCCAAATCATTTCAAAAATTTTCATTTTTTTTACTTGTCTTGGTTTAATTTGGGAATAACAAGTTCTAAAAAGGTTATATTTTTACAAATTTACAACCGATAGCGTCGTGATAAAAAGAACCAAATAAGAAAATTATGAAAAGGCATAACAAATCTATTTAAAATTTGATTATATATACTTGATCACATTATAAACCGATTCCCACAATAAGTGAGTTTTGAGCATTTATTGAGCATACACGCATACATCTTTAAACTAAATGCTCATTTTCGTTTCTTGTGTGAATAGCCGCTTGGTTCCTACGACTCTAGAACTTGCCAAGAAGATACATTCTCGGTCCTTACCAACTTAAACCCAAGTAAGTAAAGGATGGAGGCATTAGGACTAACCCTTTTTTTTTTCAAAACCATTATTTTCATCCTTTTTACACCACTACCCAAAATCCCCCTAGTTAACCCCTTTGAGCCTAAACCTTTTCGTTTCAAAAACCCAAAAACTAAACACCCATTACCCACCAAAACCTTTTTATTTCAAACCCATTTGTTTTAGTAAAAAGCTCGGTTATCTTGTGACATTAAAAAAAAGAAGAAAGTTTTGCAATAACCAAACAAGGTCCTTAAAGAAATCTTGTTTGAATATGTTTAGTTTGAATAAATGTCACAAAAACAAAAAGTTTTACGAAAACCGACGCTTTTTATGCTTTTTGCCATTTTACTAACCACTACCCAAAAACCACCACAAAAAACAAACCCAAACACTGATTAACAACGACCTTTTCACTAAACACTCCAAATCAAGCCATTTTTACCAAAAACCTTTGAAAAACCTTGAAACTTTGAAAAACTCTCTAAACTTTGAAAATCTTAACAAATATCAATCAATCAAGAGTACAAAGGCTCTGATTCCAAATTGTGAGTCCCAAATCAGCTACGAATCCCAGTGTTGGTGATTGATAAACAACCAAACACCTATTGATTAACCAATATTGATTGGAAATCCCATGATGTTTGTTACTGATTAAGAGGATGGATATACTGATTTGATGCACAAAACACAAGAACGATCTAGAGAATAGACAATAAAAACACACCTAGTCCAAGAAACTTGAATGCTAGGTTGCAAGGGTTTTCTATATATAATACGGGTACCCTGCGTAATTATAATTACGCAGGGTAATTAGTTACGCCTCTTCTGATACAAAATGACTGGTAAACCTTACAATTTCACCCCTTTGTCTATCTAGCTATTACAAAACGTCCCTAAATTGTTAAAATCGAATACCAACGGTCTCAAAACGTTCTAACAGATAACAATCAAGCATCCACGATTCATGTGGCCCAATATCTTGCCTATTCAGTGCCATGTCCCAGTTAACTGCAACAACATGTCTACAGGGGATTACTGAAATTCCCCATTCCCTGCAATTGCACTCCCTCTCCACAACATCTACAACATATTGAAAATGTCTTGTACCACTAAATTGTGAACTTGTCTTTCTACTATGCTTGAAATAAATAAGCAAATTTATTGCTTATAAGCATTTAATTAGTTCATAAGTCACAAATAAATTTTCAAAATAAAACCGACATTTTACGCCTTTAGCCATTTTTCAAATAAAACTACCCTACCCTTAACCAAAAATCCTACCCTTTCAAAGTCCTCTTGATATTTACAAGGATTAAGTTAAAAAGGAGTAGGTTTGATTTCTTGTCAAGCATATGGTAAGAGTAAGTTCCATACCGGGACCGAGCATTTCACTTAATTCATCTTCAGCCGAATGTTGAGTTATCACTTGTGAGGTATGTGAATGTATATATAGCTAAATGAAATTTTAAAAGATATGTTATGCCCAAAAATATTTATTTTTCACAAACAGTTCTAAATAAATCATGTCGAATAGGATTGTAAATAAAATAAAAACAAGAATAAAAAGAACTTGGATTCCTGACACTCTACAAACAAGACCCAAAAACTTCTCTTCTACCCATTCCATTTGGAGTATAAGCAATATTAAAGAGTTTTGCTTGAGGACAAGCAAAGATTCAAGTGTGAGGGTATTTGATATGAATCAAATGTAACATATAAATTATATCAAATAAGGTATAAAAACAACCTGTTTTAGTACTAATGTTGGAAAAGGTGTGTTTCTTTCTATATTTTTTATTTTCAGGTTTAAAAGAGCTTAAATGTACAAAAGGAACAAATTAACGGCGAAAACCAGCATAAATACGAAAGAAGGGAAGTTGATACACTATAACGACCCTCCAGGCTTCACCCCACGACCAAAAACAACAAACCAGAAGCCAAGCATGGGTCATGTCTGTCGGGCATGGGGTCGTGCCCCACTCAAGATTCCCTGAAGAAAAAGTCAAACAGAAGCAGACAAGGGACACGGGTCGTGGTAAACTCTTAGATTTGCAAATCTGGATTCGTACAACAAGTACAAGGGCCACGGAGCCGTGCCATTGACACATGGGTTCGTTTGAGCATTGGGACTGACAAGTGCATTAAATGAAGACAGAGAAGGAGAAGGGCACGGGACCGTGCCTACCAGGCACGTGGCCGTGTAAACCCACCATTTTCAGCTATAAATAGAGGTGCTTGGTTCACTTACAACTCATCCCTTGGCAAACCACTTCTCTCACACCTGCCACCAGTCTACCACCACAATACCACCATCATCTACCACATTCATCCATCATCCATCCTTAGAGTGTGTGTAGTAGTCTCGGGATCCAAGATTGATCGTAAGAGGTTTTGTCAAACAAAGGCCATGTTTGGCAAATCTCTTACATCACTTAGTGATGACAAATCATTTTTGTATTACTTTTGATTTCTTAGCTTTGGTAAGTTTTTAATCGGGTATGTATTAATGACTTTAATAACTAGTTTTTTATATTGAAAGTGAACTTTATTCTATCATCTCTTCATGTTTCGTTGATTCACTCATTCGTATCTTTACGGTCTATATAAAGCGCGTTAACTGTCTGTAAGGGGGTTAGAAGGGTGGTTTGGGTAAAGTTCTTGCCTCGTTCAGTGTATAAATCCTGCGAGGACTTGATTCAAGCTTAGTAGGCCTTTCTTTGAGGCAGATAACATCAAATCGGGGGAAGTAAGAACGGCTTGAATCCCTTATAAATAAACTACTATTAAAACTTTAAACCGGCCTTGCGGGACTGCATCCCTACTGACTCAGACCAATATGACCGAGGGTAGCGTTGCCTCCAAAAGAGGGACACGCCATATTTTGCATTAATAACTTAATTATCTTTCAATATTTCGGCCTTGTTATACTGTATCCCTGCTGACTCAGACCAATATGGCTGAGGGTAGCGTTGCCTCCAAAAGAGGGACATGACTCAGACCAATATGGCTGAGGGTAGTGTTGCCTCCAAAAGAGGGACATGCCATATTTTGCATTAATAACTTAATTATCTTTCAATATTTCGGCCTTGTCAGACTGTATCCCTGCTGACTCAGACCAATATGGCTGAAGGTAGCGTTGCCTCCAAAAGAGGGACATGCCATTATGACTAAGATAATCTCTTAAAAACCCAAAGTGCGGGAATCATCAAAGGATACATAAATGACGAGTCGGAACCAAGTGATTCTATCTTTTCTATTTGTTCTTTTCTTTATTTATTTAGTTTCTTTATTTTACTTATTAAAAATCTTTATTCAAAATTTGGTTAGATTAGACATCGACGTTATTCCGGTATTAAAACATCTTGTTGTCACACCCCGACCACGTAAAACAACAAAGCGTGGCGGAAACGTCGGGGAGTGTTGTAACAGAATTATCATTTCATAACCATGGATACAAAAAGTGTTTCGTTTTATTAATAATATTAAACATTAACATTGTTTTAACACATAACAAACAAGTTTTATATCGACTATCATTGTTTTATGTCACTAAGGCATCGTCTAGATCCTATGTGACGCATGCATCCTAGAACGTCATTCAAGCAACAACACCTGAAACATATGTAAAAACAACGTCAGCAAAGAAATGCTGGCGAGTACATAGGTTTTATAGGAGTATCGGAATCATGGCTTGTTTACATATATTGCAATACCTCGAAAACCTTATTTTTAAAAAAGTGTATAATATTGCAACATGATTAACCAACTCAAATCAAGATGGTTATAATTTATAAAATTTCGTAGCCACGATTCTTAACCCAAAAGCTTTTTGTTTTAGAAAACCATCTTGTAAAACATCTCGTATAAACTCGTTAATAAAACTCGTATATTATTTCGAAAACATCGTTGAGTGACATCGTTTCAATATCGTTTACCCAAGTGAACTAAATAACGCCACGGTATGTAATATGTTGAAAACACTTATATATAAGAAGTACCAGTGGCGTATCTACCATGTTTTCAGCACATTACACCCGTCCCGTTATCTAAACACTAGCCAAAAACCAATCGTTTACCCAAATCGTTTAACATCGTTTCCAAATCGTTTACTCGTTTAAATCGTTTAAATCATCCTCGTTTTAATTGTGAAAACTTATATATGGTCTTCTCGTTAATAACATTCAAACCTTCGTGACTCGACTACCTCGTTCCTCGCTTCTCGTATTAACAAACCCCCAAAGGGTAAGTTAATAATTACAGATTCAGTCGTTACCCACAACACCCACACATAACCATGGGTATAGTGCAATAACGGGATTTGTCGGATCCTATGGTACCATAACCTAATACTGGTCGGTTCGGCCAAAATTAATGAATGTCATTCGTTATGTAACTACAACCAACAAGTTCGTTCATATTATCGAAATCATTATTAGTTTAGTATAAATCGTTCTATTCGTTTTTGAAATCATCGTTTAAACCTTGAAAACATTTTGTACGTATGAATCACCCCAAAACATTTGAAAACAGGAAAATAGGGGAACTATGTACTCACATGTAGTGCAAGGTATCCTCAATCAATAGTACTTCAACAAACTCGAGTAAACCAGAGAAATCAAGCAGCACCTAGTAATCGAACCACTAGTCAAACAATAGACGCCTAAATCGGAAGATCGGGCAGAATGAGGTCTTGCAAACCAAATGAGTGTTGGAACTCATGTGATATGGTTTAACAAAGCCTACATTCTAAATCGAAACCTAACCTAAGTGCTTTCGACCCATCGCGACCCATTAAGGTAGCGTATGCTACTTTAACGCGTCGTGCGCGCAAATGCGCGTTCGAGACGTCTAACTAGTCCTATGACAAGTATTATATGCCTATACAAGTTTAATAATGTTGTATAATCAATTATGTGACAAAATTTTAGGTTACATATGCTTAATTACCAATTATGCATGAAAAGGGCATTTTGGTCATTTACCTAAGGCATATAAACTACTTATCACACAACTATCTAAACTAGGTGACCATAAGTTATAACCTCGGAAGGTTATTCCCTATGCTACTATGGTCACTTAATGTGTTTGGTCAGATCCTAATGATCAACCAAACGGGCCGGGTTCGAAAGTATAAGCGATTGATTAGATCGCTTACCTTTACGAACCTATACAAGCACTAAACTAAAAAGTGACGAGCTAAACATGCTAGAACATGTTTAGTTAAGTTAGAAAACAGGTTTTGATATCAAAACAAATGGTTTTGATATCCTAGAGTAGTTTGGTTACAGAATACGCGTAAATGCGCATTTTGGCCGAAACTTCGACTCGTCACTGAGCCTAGGTAACGTGGTAATCAGAAGGTATAGTCACTAGGGACTATAACCATCGTGATTACGCTCACGTTATGAAGTTCAAACGAACTTCACATTGACCATAAACTGGTTAATGCAGAAAGTCAAATGCAGTTTGACTTTAACGCTAAAACGAATGAAAAGAACGAAGGAACACTTACAGAAGGTCCCCGCAAGATTTGATTCCGATTTTCTCTCAGGTAGGAAGCATATACTTCCACTTAGAGAGCATAAATCAGATTTCAATTTGTGGGTTTTGGAGTTGTGATCATGGGGGTAGTTATAGATTTCCTTGAACCGTTAAGATCGTTTATCATAACTCGTGCTTCAATCTCATCCCTACACTTGTTTACAACACCATGTGCATCAAAATGGCCCCCTAGCATCAGGAAGTAACATGTGGAATTGGGTTTTGTGTGCTTAACAGCTGTTAACAGCTGTTAAAATAGATTAGGCTGATCTGGGAGGTCCTTACGGACCGTATGGAGGAGGGCCTTACGGTCCGTAAGCCTTGTGCAGACCAGCAAAGTTTGAGTTTGGCAGAAGAGGCCCCTGTGACTCTGAACTTGATTTTTGATGCGTTTTGACACGTTTAATCCCCGTTAACCCCATTTCAAAGCTCTAAAATGAAGTTAAAGTATAGGGAACTTAAAATATGCTCAAAATTATGTCGGATGTCAGTTCGTTTGGCCGTACGGTTGCGTTGTTCGGTTAATTACGACGGAAGTCGTAACGAACGCAAAAACGATCCAAATTAAGCGACGAATGGAATTTTCTTATGCCAAACACTAAAATAAAATATTTTAATGCTTACATAAATTTTTGGAGGTCCGGATATATTCAGAACGTAAGATATGCGCGAAAATGCAAACTTATGCACTTTTTGACGCTTTTAGTCCCTATTGATCAATAAAGTTTATTTTAGCATACCGAACCCCTCAAAGCCTATTTCTAAGCTATGTAAAGGTTATTTAGGGTGTGTTTAACTTATGATCATGTTCCGGAATGTTCGTTTCAGTTTAAATTGACATACTTTCGCAATTTGTCATATTTAGTCCCTGTAAGCGAATTAACTTGATTTTGCCATACCAAAGCCTTCAAAACTTATTCCTAAGTTATGTAAAGGTTATTTAAGGTATGTTAAGCCTATTTCACTATTCCGGAGTGTTTTTCGCGTTATTACTGACTGCGTTTACGCACCAGTTTGCGTATAACCTTCTAGAACGCGATTTAAAGCTTGCAATCGGAATCGAATCGAATTGAAAAATCACCAAACACAAATACACACATAGAAACACCAAAAGACATATAATAACACCAAAGCACATTGTTTATTAATAATCATCATTGTTTTACATCGTACATCGATTATAGAACGCAGTTGTCACAGTCTCCCCTACTTCAGGAAATTTCGTCCTGAAATTTTAATTAGAGGAAGCTGGTGAAAACAAATGTGGATATTTTGCCTTCATCTGGTCCTCACGTTCCCAAGTAAACTCTGGGCCACGTTTGGATTCCCAGCGAACTTTGACCAATCGAATCCGTTTGTTCTTCAACTGTTTGAAAACACGGTCCACGATCTCCACGGGTTTCTCGACAAAGTGCATTGTTTCATCGATTCGAATCTCGTCAAGAGGAATGTGTAGATCAGTTTCAGCTAAACACTTTCACAGATTGGACACGTGAAAAGTCGGATGAATATTTCCAAGCTCTGGAGGTAGCTCTAGTCGATAGACAACCTTTCCAATTCTTTCCACAATCTTAAATGGTCCCACATATCGAGGTGCAAGTTTTCCTTTCTTTCCAAATCTCACCACTCCCTTCCAAGGTGACACCTTGAGTAGAACACGGTCTCCGATTTGAAATTCTAAGGGCTTGCGTCGCATATCCGCATAATTCTTTTGACGGTTTCGAGATGTCACAAGATTATCGCGGATTTTCTTGATTTTGTCTGTTGTTTCCAGAACGAGCTCAGGTCCAGTAAGCTGAGCTTCACTGGTCTCGTTCCAACAGATAGGTGAACGACATTTTCGACCGTAGAGAGCTTCGAATGGTGCCATTTTAATACTAGCATGATGACTATTGTTGTAATAGAACTCGATCAGTGGCAGATGAGAATCCCAATTACCACCAAAGTCTATCACGCATGCTCTAAGCATATCCTCCAAAGTTTGAATCATCCTCTCAGATTGGCCATCTGTTTGGGGATGATAAGCAGTGCTTAGATTCAGTTGGGTTCCCAAAGTAGATTGCATGGCCTTCCAGAAATGAGATGAAAATCGAGCATCACGATCAGAGATGATATCCAAGGGCACACCATGTCGTGTCACAATCTTATCAACATAAATCTTTGAAAGTTTATCAGCAGATAGATCCTCGCGAATCGGAATGAAATGAGCTGATTTCGTTAATCGATCGATAATAACCCAGATAGCATCATGACCTTTAGATGTACGCGGTAACTTAGTGATGAGATCCATCGCAATATTCTCCTACTTCCAAACCGGTATCTCTGGTTGTACAAGCAAGCCAGAAGGTCGTTGATGTTCGGCCTTGACTTTGAGACAAGTTAGGCATTTCGATACATACAAGGCAACATCCTTCTTCATACCAGGCCACCAACACTGAGTACGAAGATCCTTGTACATTTTATCAGCACCAGGATGGATAGAATATCGAGACTTATGAGATTCGTCCATTACCAAGGTGCGAAGATCGTCTTGTTTCGGAATCCACAAACGATCCTTAAAATAGAGCAAACCATCGTCTTTCGCTTCGAGCTTAAGCTCAAGTTGACGTAGTAATTCATTACCTATCAAATTTTGTGAAACACAAAATTGCTGAGCTTGAAGGACACGAGATTGAAGATCAGATAGTGTTCAAACAGAATGAAGCTTGACTCGCTCCTTTCGACTAAGCGCATCGGCTACAACATTCGCCTTACCAGGGTGGTAGCGAATCTCGCAGTCATAATCGTTTAAGAGTTCAACCCAACATTGTTGCCTCATGTTCAGCTCTTTCTGATTAAGAATATGCTGGAGACTTTTGTGGTCTGTGAAAACCACACACTTCGTTCCATAGAGGTAGTGTCTCCAGATTTTTAGCGCGAAAACCACAGCTCCTAACTCAAGATCATGAGTCGTGTAGTTCTTCTCGTGAATTTTCAGCTGTCTAGATGCATATGCAATAACTTTACCTCGTTGCATGAGGACGCAACCAAGGCCTAGGTTGGACGCATCGCAGTAGACAACGAAATCATCGCTTCCCTCGGGCAGAGATAGAACAGGAGCATTACATAACTTCTGCTTCAGCGTTTGGAATGCTTCTTCTTGCTTGGGTCCCCACTCAAAAGGCTTATTCTTCTGAGTCAAAGCAGTGAGTGGAACCGTAATCTTCGAGAAATTTGAAATGAATCAACGATAATAACCAGCAAGACCAAGAAAAGATCGAATCTCTGTAGGCGTCGTCGGTGTATTCCAGTCCTTAATAGCAGCAATCTTGGATGGATCCACATGAATACCCTGCTCATTGACTATATGACCCAAGAATTGAACTTCTTTAAGCCAGAATTCACACTTGGAGAATTTAGCAAAAAGTTGTTCCTTCTTCAGGAGTTCCAATGTTAAGCGAAGGTGTTGCTCATGCTCGGCTCGAGATTTTGAATAAATGAGAATATTGTCGATGAACACAATAATGAACTTGTCCAAATAAGGTTTGCAGACTCTATTCATTAAGTCCATAAAGATAGCTGGAGCATTCGGCAAACCAAAAGGCATGACAGTGAACTCGTAATGCCCATATCTTGTGCGAAAAGCAGTTTTGGGAATATCTTCTTCGAGAACATGAAGTTGATGATACCCAGAACGCAGATCGATCTTGGAAAAGCATGAAGCACCCTGCAGCTGGTTGAAGAGATCATCAATTCGAGGTAGGGGATATCGATTCTTGATGGTGAGCTTATTAAGCTCATGATAATCGATACACATTCGAAAAGATCCATCTTTCTTTTTCACGAAGAGGACAGGAGCTCCCCAAGGTGAAAAGCTCGGTCGGATGAATCCTTTATCAGATAACTCTTGAAGCTGTTTCGATAACTCTTGCATCTCCGACGGTGCAAGACAATAAGGTGCTTTTGCAATCGGGTTCGCATTGGGTACAAGGTCAATATGAAACTCGACTTGACGAACTGGAGGCAAACCAGGCAGTTCATCAGGAAACACCTCTGGATAATTCGGCACAATCGGAATATCCTGAATACTCTTGCTCTTGCTTTTCTCCTCGGTGACATGTGCCAGAAAAGCAACATATCTTTTTTTGTAAATACCTTTGGGCTTCTAAACACGACATAAGCTTCAAACCACCAGATGGCTTCTCGCCATGAATCTCCAAAACATCGCCAGAAGACAAAGGAATACGAACAATCTTATCGAAACAAACCACCTCAGCATGGTGTTTGGTTAACCAATCCATTCCAACGATAATATCGAAACTCCCAAGTTGCATCGGTGTGAGGTCAATAGGAAAAAGATGGTTATCAAGGTTCAACTGACAATCACGAATAATAGAATCGAGAACAAGAGGTTTACCAGTAGCAACCTCGACAGATAAGGGTTTCCTCAGTTTGGTTCTAGGTATCGCAAGCAAAGGCTCAAATGATAAAGAAACAAAACTTCTATCGGCACCAGAATCAAAAAGGATAGATGCAGGTCGATTGTTAATAAGAAACGTACCATTGACAAGGAACGTACTATTGACAACGAGGTTGTCAGCTCGAGCCTCGTTTGCATTCAGATTGAATGCTTGTCCATGAGCGGAATTCACATTCGCGTTTAACAACATTGGGCAGTTGTTGCGGAAATGACTAATTTCACCGCAGTTGTAACATGAACCAGGTGGGAATCTAGCAGCATTCCCCTAAACTTGTGCTGGACTCTACGCAGTGACAGCAAAATTTTGGGAAGCCTTGCGCTTCCTCGACTTCTTAGATGACTCACCTTCCTTACCCTTACCCTTACCCTTTTTCTTGTCCTTCCCTGAATCAGTCGCCTTCTTTTTATCACCCTTGCGGGTGAGTTTACCCTTCCTGACTTGAGTCTCAGTCAGGGTAGCAGACAACTCGATTGCTTGACGAAGGGTAGTAGGATTAACACGGATCACAATCTCCAGAATATAATCGGGTAGACCATCGATATATCTCTCGATTGCTTTCTCTAGAGGGGTAACCATGGTGGGACACAATAGACTGAGTTCCTCAAAACGATCTGTGTACGCACGGTGTTCAGTCCCATCTTGCTTTAAATCATCAAACTCTCGCTCCAAAGCCCGAATTTCGTGACGGGGACAAAACTCCTTCATCATGAGAGCCCGAAGCTCTTCCCAAGTTTGTGCCAATGCCACTGCGGCACCCTGTCGCGCATAATACTATTCCACCAGGTAGGTGCTCGCTTCTCAAACACGCTCGAAGAAAATTCAACCTTACGCGCATTCGGACACTGCACATGTCTGAATGTGCTCTCGATACTCTCAAACCACTGCAGGAGCGCAGTTGCTCCTTGTGACCCAGAAAATTTAAGCGGCTTCGCAGAATTGAAGTTCTTGAAATGACACGGTGCATTATTGTTGTTATTATTGGTGTTGTATATCTCGTGGACTTGGGTCACAACGCCTGGAAGCACAGCAGCCACTTGCTGAGAGACCAAGGCTGCGATTTCTTCAATAGTGAAAGATTGTGCTTCATGTCGAGGAGGCATTGTCTAACAAGGAATCAAGAGAAATGAGTGAGGTTGAAAAGCAAAAGAGGTATTGAAAATACCGTCAAAACACCAGAAAGGCGATCATTTGTTCGTTACTTCGAACAAACAAACGACACGGAGTGATTAATCAAGGTTAATGGGTTAAACTAATGTATCGCTGAAGACATGCTCGCCTATAAGTGAATACTCACCCCAAGAGTTCCCAGGTAAGAGTGACCGGTCCGATTATGTGGATTTGTACGAACACTCTAGCCTTAGACAGAAAACTCAGAGTACAGGCACTCACTCTTCCAGTTTGCATGTGTTCATATTATTTTGACCCAAACTTTGACGAGATTTTGAAAACTTAGAGGGTTCAAAACCTTATAATAGAGGGTTCAAAACCTAGTAATCAATCATCCTAGAACAGATGATTAGTTTTCAAAGCGGATTCGAAAATTGTGTTCTCGTTGTGGTTATCACCTAAGGATAGGTGACGATTTTGTTTTAAAAATCTAAACGCAAATAAACTTGCGTTGGGGTCCTAGAAGTTATAGTCTAGGTCAAAGAATTACTAATAACCTAATTCCCTATAACCATTGGCTCTGATACCAACTCTTCTGTCACACCCCGACCACGTAAAACAACAAAGCGTGGCGGAAACGTCGGGGAGTGTTGTAACAGAATTATCGTTTCATAACCATGGATACAAAAAGTGTTTCGTTTTATTGATAATATTAAACATTAACATTGTTTTAACACATAACAAACAAGTTTTATATCGACTATCATTGTTTTATGTCACTAAGGCCTCGTCTAGATCCTATGTGACGCATGCATCCTAGAACGTCATTCAAGCAACAACACCTGAAACATATGTAAAAACAAAGTCAGCTAAGAAATGCTGGCGAGTACATAGGTTTTATAGGAGTATCGGAATCATGGCTTGTTTACATATATTGCAATACCTCGAAAACCTTGTTTTTAAAAAAGTGTATAATATTGTAACATGATTAACCAACTCAAATCAAGATGGTTATAATTTATAAAATTTCGTAGCCATGATTCTTAACCCAAAAGCCTTTTGTTTTAGAAAACCATCTTGTAAAACATCTCATATAAACTCGTTAATAAAAACTCGTATATTATTTCGTTATTTCGAAAACATCGTTGAGTGACATCGTTTCAATATCGTTTACCCAAGTGAACTAAATAACGCCACGGTATGTAATATGTTGAAAACACTTATATATAAGAAGTACCAGCGGCGTATCTACCATGTTTTCATCACATTACACTCGTCCCGTTATCTAAACACTAGCCAAAAACCAATCGTTTACCCAAATCGTTTAACATCGTTTCCAAATCGTTTACTCGTTTAAATCGTTTAAATCATCCTCGTTTTAATTGTGAAAACTTATATATGGTCGTCTCGTTAATAACATTCAAACCTTCGTGACTCGATTACCTCGTTCCTCGCTTCTCGTATTAACAAACCCCCAAAGGGTAAGTTAATAATTACAGATTCAGTCGTTACCCACAACACCCACACATAACCATGGGTATAGTGCAATAACGGGATTTGTCAGATCCTATGGTACCATAACCTAATACTGGTCGGTTCGGCCAAAATTAATGAATGTCATTCGTTATGTAACTATAACCAACAAGTTCGTTCACATTATCGAAATCGTTATTAGTTTAGTATAAATCGTTCTATTCGTTTTTGAAATCATCGTTTAAACCTTGAAAACATTTTGTACATATGAATCACCCCAAAACATTTGAAAACAGTAAAATAGGGGAACTATGTACTCACATGTAGTGCAAGGTATCCTCAATCAATAGTACTTCAACAAACTCGAGTAAACCAGAGAAATCAAGCAGCACCTAGTAATCGAACCACTAGTCAAACAATAGACGCCTAAATCGGAAGATCGGACAGAATGAGGTCTTGCAAACCAAATGAGTGTTGGAACTCATGTGATATAGTTTAACAAAGCCTGCATTTTAAATCAAAACCTAACCTAAGTGCTTTCGACCCATCGCGACCCATTAAGGTAGCTTATGCTACTTTAACGCGTCGTGCGCGCAAATGCTCATTCGAGACATCTAACTAGTACTATGACAAGTATTATATGCCTATACAAGTTTAATCATGTTGTATAATCAGTTATGTGACAAAAATTTAGGTTACATATGCTTAATTACCAATTATGCATGCGAAGGGCATTTTGGTCATTTACCTAAGGCATATAAACTACTTATCACACAACTATCTAAACTAGGTGACCATAAGTTATAACCTCGGAAGGTTATTCCCTATGCTACTATGGTCACTTAATGTGTTTGGTCGAATCCTAATGATCGACCAAACGGGTCGGGTTCGAAAGTATAAGCGATTGATTAGATCGATTACCTTTACGACCCTATACAAGCACTAAACTAAAAAGTGACGAGCTAAACATGCTAGAACATGTTTAGTTAAGTTAGAAAACAGGTTTTGATATCAAAACAAATGGTTTTGATATCCTAGAGTAGTTTGGTTACAAAATACGCGTAAATGCGCATTTTGGCCGAAACTTCGACTCGTCACTGAGCCTAGATAACGTGGTAATCAGTAGGTATAGTCACTAGGGACTATAACCATCGAGATTACGCTCACATTATGAAGTTCAAAAGAACTTCACATTGACCATAAATTGGTCAATGCAGAAAGTCAAACGCAGTTTGACTTTAACGCTAAAATGAATGAAAAGAACGAAAGAACACTTACAAAAGGTCCCCGCAAGATTTGATTCCGATTTTCTCTCAGGTAGGAAGCATATACTTCCACTTAGAGAGCATAAATCAGATTTCAATTTGTGGGTTTTGGAGTTGTGATCATGGGGGTATTTATAGATTTCCTTGAACCGTTAAGATCGTTTATCGTAACCCGTGCTTCAATCTCATCCCTACACTTGTTTACAACACCATGTACATCAAAATGGCCCCCTAGCATCAGGAAGTAACACATGGAATTGGGTTTTGAGCGCTTAATAGCTGTTAACAGCTGTTAAAATAGATTAGGCTGATCTGGGAGGTCCTTACGGACCGTATGGATGAGGGCCTTACGGTCCGTAAGCCTTGTGCAGACCAGCAAAGTTTGAGTTTTGGCAGAACAGGCCCCTGTGACTCCGAACAAGATCATGAACAAGCATTACAATTTCAGAGGGTTATGCATGTTTGTTTTGCTTATGATCTACACTCTGGTAGGATATGGGAGAGTAGATGGAGAGGGTTGGAAGAGAAAGAGAAAAAGAAATAAGATACAAGTGTCACACCCAAACCGATGGCGGAAACATCAGAGTGAGACGAAGAAAGATTGCTCATCACACATAAAGCTAATTGTGACAATAGAATTAAAAATAGATTGATTTCATTCATAACAAAATGTTAAATACATGGAACTTGAAATACAACATGTTCAGTACAAGAAAAACAATACAACAAACAAGTACACAAATTTATACAACATATTAAAGCCTAAAACGTCTATATGTGTATCTATGCATCATCACTACTTTAGTTTCATAGCATCGTCATCATCAACCTGTAACATGTTAAAAAGTATAGTTTAATACAAATATGTATTGGCGAGTATATATGTCACACCCCGACCGCGTAAAACAACAAATCGCGGCGGAAACATCGGGGCGTGTTGCAACAGAATTAATGTTTCATAACCATGGATACCAAAAAGTGTTTTGTTTTATTAAACATTGAATAATTACATTGTCTGGAAATCTAAATACACAATTTAAACATAGTCTATCATTATTATTGAGTCACTAAGGCCTTGTCCAGTCCTATGTGAGCATGCATCCTATCAATCGATATCTTTCAACAATACCTGAAACATATGTGAAAACGAGGTCAGCAAAGAAATGCTGGCGAGTACATAGGTTTTGTGAAAATAAGATTCATGACTTCTGTTTTAAGAAAATGTTTAGTCATGAACCTTGTAATTTGCTTTGTCTTTGTAAATCATTTGAAAAATAATAAGTTCAGGTAATATGTATAAATAAGAGAATAATGCATGATTAAATGAATAACCATGTAAAAATGAGTTTGTATAAGATAAGTTGTTTGTAAATAAATGTCTTGTGAAAAGTATGTTACTTGTATAAAATGTTCTATGTCTCAAACTGAAATGATTCAAATAACGCTACAATATGTAATACCATACAAACACTTATATATAGGAAGTACTAGCGGCGTATCCACCATGCTTGTATCATATTCCACACGCATTGTTACTTAATCACTTAATCAAACCAAACCACCAAAATAATGTTCATGCCCAATGTAAATCATGTAATATGTAACCAAAACCCAATCGTATATCGCTTTGAATCCAATCGTTTACCCAATCGTTAAAACATCGTGTGAAAACCAATCGTTTACCCAATTGTCTAATTCGTTTTAGATCGTGAAACTACTTAAATGGTCGTCTCGCTAATAACATTCAAACCTTCTTGACTCGCATTAATAAACCCTTACCAAAGGATAGATTAATAATTCGCATTAATAAACCCTTACCAAAGGATAGATTAACATCTCGCATTAATAAACCCTTACCAAAGAGTAAATTAAAAATTACAGATTCAGTCGCTACCCACAACACCCACACATAACTACGGGTGTAGTAAATAACGGGACTTGTCAGATCCTATGGTACCATAACCTAATACTGGTCGGCTTGATCATTGCTAATGAATGTCATTTGTTATGTAACTACAACCAACAAGTTTGTTCACTTTATGAAATCGTTATTAGTTTTGTATAAATCGTCTTAATCGTTTTTGAAACCATCGTTATAACATCGAAAACATTTAGCACATATGAGTCACCCCAAAACAATTGAAAGCAGTAAAATAGGGGAATAATGTACTCGCCTGAGAATGCTTAGAGGTCTTGAACAACAACCAAACAAAGCTAGAGAGAGCACGGAATCAGTCGACAATCTAAAACTATATAAATAAACCGGACTTAAATTGGGAGATCGGATAGGATGAGGCTTGGTAAACCAAATGAGTATTGGAACTCATATGATATGGTTTAACAAGGCCTACATACTACAATGAAACCAAACCTAAGTGCTTTCGACCCATCGCGACCCATTAAGGTAACATACGCTACTTTAACGCGTCGTGCGCGCAAAGCGCGTTCGAGACGTCTAACTAGTCCTATGACAAGTATTTATATGCCTAAACGTGTTTAATTATGTTGTATAATCAGTTATGTACAAAAGTTTAGGTTACATAAGCTTAATTACCAATTATACATGAAAAGGGTATTCTGGTAATTTACCTAAGGCATATAAACTACCTATCATACAACTATTCAAACGAAGCGACCATAGGGTATAACCTCGGGAGGTTATTCCCTACCTACTATGGTCACCTAATGTATTTGGTCGGATCTTAATGATCGACCAAACTGGGTCGGGTTCGAAGGTATAAGCGATTTATTAGATCGCTTACCCTACGACCCTAGACAACGTGGTAATCAGTAGGCATAGTCCCAAGGGACTATAACCAACGTGATTACACTCACGTTGCGAAGTTCAAATGAACTTCGCATTGACCATAACTGGTCAATGTAGAAAGTCAAACAAAGTTTGACTTTCAGACTCGAAAGACTCGAAAAGCAATAAAAGAACGAAAGAATACTTACGAAGGGTCCCCGAATGCTAACTTCGATTCAAAAATCTCAGGTATGAAACAATAGTTTCAACTTAGAGTTTCTCAAATCAAAGTTCTTGTAATTTTGAAGCATGGGGGGTGGGGTATTTATAGGATTTCCCGAACCGTTAGGATCGTTTCTTGGAAAAAGTGCTTCAATCTTGGCCATACACTAGCACCCATGGTATTGTAATACCATGTGCCCAAAATACCAGCCCATAGATTCCCAAAACCATGTGCAACAAGTGGGAAGGACTAGATTCGATGTATAAGCAAACATCTTTCAGAAATGACAGTTTTGGTCCCTGTTATGTGTTTATGCCATTTCCGACACTTCTAAGGCCCGTAAAGCCAACTTTAAGGCCCTAAAATGATGTCTAAACATTGTGGACATGAAACATACTCAAAAATATGCCGGGTGTTGGTTCGTTTGGTCGTACGAACGCGATGTTCGCTTAATTACGACGGAATGCGCATAAGCGCGAAAAACGATCCAAATGACGCGACGAATGGATTTTTCTTAAGCCAAACACTAAAGCATAATATAGTCATGCTTACATAAATTTTTGGATGTCCGGATGTATTCAGAACGCAAGTTATGCGCGAAAATGCAAACTTGTGCACTTTTTGACACTTTTAGTCCCTGAATGACCCAAAAGTTTATTTTAGCATACCGAACCCCTCAAAGCCTATTTCTAAGCTATGTAAAGGATATTTATGGTATGTTTAACTTATGGTCATGTTCCGGAATGTCTGTTACAGTTCAAATTGGCATACTTTCGCAGTTTGTCAACTTTAGTCCCTGTAAGCGATATAACTTTGATTTCACCACACCAAACCTTCCAAAACTTATATCTAAGTTATGTAAAGGTTATTTAAGGTATGTTAAACCTATTTCACTATTCCGGAGTGTTTGTTGCATTAAACTGGTTATATTTACGCATTAGTGCGCGTATAACCTTCCAGCAAGCGATTTAGAGTTTGAAATCGAACAAGAGTTGATATGTGCAAAAGATACACATATTTTTACCAATCCCAAGTATGAAATATAATATTTCATTGGTTCGGTATTTGTTTGATGGCCGTGAAGGCACAGGTGTTACAATATAGGTTTTCATACATAGCATAAAAAGATAAGTTTTAAACAATTCCACATGGCAAGCTATTGAAACAAGATAAACAATAAAATCGGCATGTGTTTAACTAATCAAACCAAAGATGAAACGTAATAAGCTCTTAACATAACCCAAAGTTTACAGGCGGTGCGTTAATCCTATAGCGCTATATATTTAAAGGATAGGCTCGTACGAAGTTAATGATAAGTCTAACACAAAACGTATAACCCCAAGTTTAAAGTATCAAGTAATCAAGTAGGCATGCATGTATAAGGAATGTTTGTGCATTTAAGAATCAAGTTTAAGTGTAAGTTTTATTGATTAACATGTTACACCCCAAAAAGGTGGTAAACGAAAAGGGGGTTCAAGTATACTCACAAAATTGCTAATTCTTTCGATTATCCAAGTGTTGACGAGTGAATGAGCTTAGGAGGTTGAATGTATAAAGGTTTAGAGTTCAAGGTATGTGTAGAGTTGGAATTCGGAATTTAAAAGTATATGGAAAGTAAATATATGAGAAAATAACCATCTATCACATAACACTTGTTTTTGACACTATGAAACCCATGTGGGTTTGAATGTTTTCATGGGTTAAAGTACCCATTAGAATCGTAACGAGTACTATGTTCTTAGATGGTGTAACCTATCATTTTGACAAGTAACCATTAGGTTATCATCAAAATTTTGGTTACTATAAGTATTAAATATTCTATAAAGTATATATCAATAAGTTCCAGTCCATTATCATACAAGAATGTCATAGAAGTCATGCATGAGGTAGGAAGATAAATCTTCCATTTAGGAACCTCTTGTGTTTCACCAATACACAAGTTGTCATAAGACAACAAGGATGGTCATTAACTTACATTAAGGAATTGAAATACATACTATCTAACTAAGAAAATATCAAGTGATGTGTGAATTTGTAGATAGGATAGCCCAAGCTATCCAAATAATCACACAACTTCAAGTGTAGGACTTGTTCATCACTTGTAGGTGAAAACCTTATTAAAACAGAAAGTTTTTGAGGATTAAACCTCTGGATTTACATGTTACAACCTTGTTTTTAAGCACACATAATCATAGCCTTGATTAGTGGCATAAAGACATAGGAATGTATGAAGAAAACATGAGTTTTCTTCCAAAACATGAAGATAAAAATGAGCAGAATTTAGGTGCACTTTGGACCTAAAAAATGGTGAGGTTTCACCTTAGTTTTCCCAAGAAAACTTGTGAGAACCTTCCTAGAGGTTATCCAAGTGTTGTGGAAGAAGAAACGAGAAGAAAATTGAATTGGAAGTGAGTTAAAACTCACTTTTTATGGCTGGAACTTTCAAAAACGTGGCTGAAACTCAGCTGAGTTTGGGAGAGTTTTTGAAGTGTTTGGAGGCTTGTAAAAGTGGAATAAGGAGTGGGGAACTGCTTATTATATAGGGAAGGGGTTAGGGTTTCGATGGGTTGGGCTTTGGAAGTGTTTAGAAGGGGTTAAACCTTGAAACAAGCCCACAAAACCAACCCAATAAGGGCTAATTTGCGCTAATAGGGGCTGCCATATATTTTTTTAATTATTTTTTTTAACATTATAATGTGCCATTTTGTTGTTTAAGTTATGAAATAATATGTAACAATGTTTTTCTTAACTCGTAATAAGGTATAACATGGAATAAAACATGCTTTAACTAGGTAAAAAGTGTGATGTACAAGTATGTAATATGTTTGTAAGTGACAAGTATATGTCACATATTAGATGATTAATCGTTGTGTAAATAAGCATATTATTAGGGGTTTTTAAGTATAAATAATTTAAGGACAAGCATGGACATGTATCGTAAATAAGTATCGTATGCGTATGAATTACGAATAAGGATTTGATGTACAATGAATTCGAACGTATGAGCATGTATGAATATGTAGAATGTGAATTTAAAGAAATGCGAATTTTATTTATGATCAAAGTCTCGGATTTTACAATGATTACAACGAAAAGACGATTACAAGAATACAAGATTTCCAAAAATAGCTTTACAAGGCAAGCTTTCTAATTATGGAAAGTATGAAAAAGCAGAGCGTTACAACAAGGCAAGAGAAGTTGGAAAAGAAAAGAAAGACAACATGTATTTCAAGATACCAATTCAGGAAACCTCCAAAGACAAATCAAACCATGAAGAAAAGTTTTGATGAGCATCTAAAGGAGTACAGGAATAGGGTGTTTGGAATGGATACTTGAAGAATTGAAGACATGCAAAAGGCAAGACTGCGGCACCTTTGAAAGGGGGATTATGTTGATACATATATGTCTAATGTCTGCGTCTTTTGTATTTGTCATTTTTTATAGGGCAGTATGTTTGTTTGAGTTAATTTATGTTTTAGAAATTGGAGATTGAAATGTAAACTACTCATACAAGCACAAGAGTCCTACGCATTGTATGAGTAGTCTGTGCGTAGGAGTCATACGCCTATGAATAGGTGATTCATGGGCATGAGCTCATAAGTTGACTTTTGGAGAGTTTTGATAGTGAGAGCAAATTGTAATGAAGTGCTTCTCGTTTAATATAAAAAGTTACATTTAGATCTCTAAGCATAGCACATCAACATTATTTGGATTATGCACTTATAATGTTGTCGTAGATATTATGTGCACCGTTTTCAAAATTTTACAACGTCTAGTGCATCATTCACCATTCCTACATACTCACCTTATACTCGGTCCCACCACCCCACTTAACAGTGTAATTAACAACTTGTTCTTTAATTTTAGTAAGTCTTTCAGTAGCATGAGGGTAAGAGGACCATTACACTTGCTTATTTGACTGACGACATTAACATTTCTCTGCATCAAATGCTCCCTAACACACTCTAAAGCTGAAATGATAGACTTATCTCTCCCATCCACAGTTTGTGCATTCAAGAATTCAGACATAATGTTTGATGTATAAGAATTTATACAACTTTTAACGTCAAATTTATCCCCATTTATGCGAAAACTCTTTGTATTTTCATTTATTTTGGTACTCATTTGAGTTATTTGTGAAAATGGAGGTATGGGCTTTGGCCCGATGGTAAAATGAAGGCTTTTGGAGCAAAAATGGATAATTCTAGCAAACTGCCAGATGTGGCACGAACATGCCAACCCCAGGCACGATCGTGCCCAGTTATCCATATCCAGTACCATCATGAACACACACCAACACCAGCCAAATCGAAAGAAATCACCAACCAACACGGTTGTGCCAAGCCAAATCAACCTAAGCACAGTCAGTTCACGAGCACGTCATCGATGATTACCAGTGAAAACTAACCAGCATGATCATGCCATAACATTGCACGACCGTGCTCGCATCAGGACCTTTTTAGGGGGATTTTTCCAGAAATGGTAGCAAACAAGAACAACAGACAAAAAGTGGACCTGACACAGACCAAGCACAATTGTGCCAAAAGGTGGCATAATCGTGCCAAACGACCAGTAGCTTACATACGAACTTTCACCACATTTGCAAGGGAGTGGGGTCTTGAAGGTAAGTTCACTCTCAAACATTCTGCACCTGGAAGCAAGGAGGAGCTAAAGAGGATGCTTAAACACTTCAAGACTTGATCATCCAACCTTTAATTTTTGCTTTTTACTTGGTTAGCATTTTTAACCCCCATGACAAACTTTGTAATTTTTTTTTTGAAGAATTTGTGCTAGTTGTGATGAGCCTTAGAGGCTAAACATTTGTAGTTGCTTAAATCATGTTGAAGCTTTTGTGATTGTGATGATATGGAAGTAATTGTGATCGCAATTTTTTGTTAATCTTCATGACAATATTCTAGTTTTGTTCTTGGATTTCATATGCATGCTTAAAGTTGTAGTTCATGAATGTTTGATTATTGTTTACCCATGACATGACCCATGTGTAGGTTATGATTTTTGAATCCCGTTACTTGTTAGTCTGATTCAAGACATGAGACTATGAATGGTAATAGTTAACATGAAATGGATGAAGATTTGAGCATGTGTATGTAGTCTTGCACTTGGATTTGGAAAGATAATGATAGTGTTCATGTGGATTATAGAGTATGTTAATTGTGTAAAAATGATGATTTAGGCCAAAATTGTTATCTATCATGATCATGCTCATGGTTCATATCAAGAACAACATTAGGATGCTATATAATTAAAAGTAATTTAAGGTGATTAGTGTGTTTTTCATATTAGTTTTCCTTAAATTGTCAAGTTAGGAGTTTTGACAAACGAGTAACTCTTGTTTAAAGATTAGGATTAACTTACAAACGAGCTTAAAAGAACTGATTTTTAGGTGATTAGAATGTTATTTCATTTTAATTTTCCAAAGAAATTATAAAACTAGGGGACCTTGATCTGGACTTAGTTAATTGAGAGTTTGTGTCATCATTAGTTCTTCCTATAAATCGTCACTTGAACATTAGTGGATACTTAGTTTAGGAAACTTCTCGTTAGATATTGTTAAATTTCGTTTACTTAGTATTTTCATTACTTGCATGATAATTTAGAAAACCAAACTTGTTGATTGAAAAGGCTTTAGAGTAACAAAGGTTAAGTATTGAGAAACCGCGTCCACCAGATTGATATCCGGTTCTTGCCCCAAAATTATATTACTATTCGACGGGTACACTTGCCTTTCATGTGTGTGATTTAGTTATAGTGTAAAAACTATCACACCCTGACTTTTGCGGAACCGTAATTATGTGTGACTTGCTTAATATCATTGCATTCAACCATAACAAACAACTATATGATAAAACCCAAGGTGTTCATCCATAGATAAGTTTTAAATCATTACAAACAACATTGTTTTAAAATACCAAACGCAGACTTCAAATTCATATTAAAAACCATTCAAATTGTTTAGAGTTCCATAAGGACTCGCCAAAAGACACTAGTAAAAACTAGGCTTGAACTATGTATCTTATCCAGGATAAGATACACAATCCAAACCCTTAGACACCTGATGACATCTTTTATTTCAAACATCACTTGAAACTTCCAAACGCCCGCCAGATCCACATTTAGTTTCCTGAAATACATGTAGTTTGAAAACATCAACAAAAGTTGAGCGAGTTCATGTGTTTTGTATGTGAGCTCAAATAAACTTTGTAATCATTGTATGTATGTATTTGTAAACCCCGGTATGAAAGCAACAACGAAAACATATCGATTAATGGTTTGCAAGGCCATTAATATGTGTGACGTGATGCAGGAAGGCTCAATCCTAGCGAATTTTGTACCGGGCTTCCGGCTGTAAGACATAGTCACCTCATGGGCCAAATCACGGTCCTCATGGGTGGGGCTCGCAACACCCAAATAGATCTATCACTCATGTCACTCGGTCCTACTACGAGGATTAATGGTCTTAAGCGTTGTACCCACCACTCACATGATCTAGCAGTACCTTCCTTAGCTAACCATACCATAGGTAAACGTTTGTAAAACTGAAAACAGTTGTAAAACTGAAAACAGTTTGAAACATGTACTTCACCCCCGAAGTTGTAAAACTGAATTGTTTCAAATGTTTGTAAACAATTTGAAACATGTACTTCACCCCCGAAGTTGTAAAACTAAAAACAGTTAAAAGAAAAGGGGGGGGCATGAACTCACAGTCTTGCGTTCTTCGTATCTAATGTAACCCAAAGCTGCTACTTGTGTGCACGACTACCTACAACGTACTACGATTTATTAGACGGGCGGGTCGTGCCTTGACTTAGTCTTAATTAGTGTCTTTGAGTTACGTTTCATTGTGTTATAGACATTATCCCAAGTTATATAATTATTTGTTAAAATAATAAATATTTTAACTTAAATTATATTTATAAAATTTTGAGATAATTGTTAAAGTAATATATTTTAACTTGTCACATTTATGTATTTGTACATGTATACTTTTCCCAAGGATGGGTGTATTCATACTCGTATTCTTAACCTTGTGCATTTTTGCCAAGTATCGGTGGCGTATTCCGGTGTATATTTATACGTACGAGAATACGTATTTTTATTGTGTTTATTAAGTATCTTATACTTAATTTTCGTATTTATTTTTCCGGGATAATATTTCTAATAAAATTCACCAAAATATATTCTTAAAATAACATATATTTTAAGAAAATTTTCATAGAAAAATTATTAAATAATTTTTCTCTTGGCAAAAATAATTGTATTTTCATATAAGTCTCAAAAATAATGTATTTTCAAGTTTAACTTAGAAAATATATATGAATCGATTTTTCACCCAAAAATAATGTATTCCATATTTATTTAAGAAAATATATATTTTCCTTCCAAAAATAATATATCTTCTAATAATTTCAAGAAAAATATATATGTTTTCTTTTCCAAAAATAATGTATTTTCTTCTTGTAAAAAATATGATATATTTTGTAATAATTGTAAGAACCATATTTTTGTTCTCTTGGTGTCCAAAACACCAATTACCAAAATATACTTATGAATTAGATTCCGAAATATTTATGTAAGTTATATTCCTTTTTCGGTTTCTCTAATATTTTGGGTATAAATTGTATATTTATTTCTTGGAACTTTGGTAATATTTTGTATTGTAATTTCTTGGTATTTTGGTGAGTTATATTATTTCAAGTCCTAAAATAGTATAACTAATACACATAATATACAAATAATCACACACATAGTGACATCTAAATATATATTCTCCTAAATACATATTTAGTCATTTTTATTATCAAAACCAACCTCCAATATTTATAATTTTTGTAACGAAAATTATGGCAAACTTTATATGAAAATTCATGGTTTAAAATATACTTGTAAATATTTGTTAAAAAAATATTTTTCTAAGTGTTAAATTTCTAGAAAAATTTTGCCATAGTTTCCCCTTAAAAATGGAGGTTTCCATGCTTTCAAAGCATATCATTTTCTTTTATAAATCATCACAATCAACAACAAATCAACCAATACTTACCAATTTGCCAAAATCAAGCTATTTACACTAATTCATGAACTTGAAAATTTATAAAAATTTGTAGTAACTTACTAGTGTGTTTAGTAAGCTTAGTTACCCTTTAAAATGTGGTTATTTATTTAAAAACAACATTCTTGAAGGATTTAGATGTTTACAACTTGTAAATCATTTTTCTAAAAATATTTCTTCTTGAGTTTTTCTTGTTAAATACATGATCCTACACTTGATTAACCACTAAAAATGTGATTAATTTCTTTAAGAACCAAGTTTATGTAAATCTTGTATTTTAACTTGGTTTCTTGAAAAATCATTCTTAAAATCATATGTTTACAAGACTTTATGTTCACTTTGATCATCATACTTCAAGAAAATAATTTACACTTCAAGTTCATGCTTTACATAAGGATGATCACTTTGATCTACAACATAATCATCCTCTCATCTTGCTAGATTATGTCTTTAATCACCATCTAGCAAGATCATATGACGTTTAACATCATTAACACAAACAATCAACAATCAAGAAGCATAATAACACTTAACAACATGTATTCTTATGATTTTTAAGCTTATGTTTATGATTCATGTTCATGATCATTAGTGTTATTCATGTTAAGTTACTTGTATCATTCTTTAACCAACTAAATAAGATGAGAAATTGAGTGTAGATGATCTTACTACTAGCTCAAGGCTAGGGATGATCACAAGATGAAGATGAGGTGGTTAAAAGCTTGTATGAGAGGTCCTTCAACTTTCAAGAGTTCCTAGCTTCCTTGTAGTGCTTCTTACGCCTTTGTATATGTAGAGATTGGATGAAGAATGAATGATGATGATGGTGGTGTGTGGGTGGTTCATGGCCGAGAGGAAGAGAGAGGGAAAGAGAGTGTTGTGTTGGTTTGTTTGAAATGAGAATGAAAGCTTAAGATCTTGAGGTTAAACTTTATAAACTCTAACACAAATTTATCTATAGGTTAATATGTTATAAAAGTGGAGACATAATCTATTAAAATAACAAAATAAAATCCACAAGTGGGGGCCACATCATGGTCGTGAATAGGTGGGGGAGTATAGATTAGGGCTTAATTGATAGTTAGGTTATATAGTTGAAATCCAAGTAATCTAGTTAGGTGTTTAGTTATTAGTATGTTATATAGTGTGTTGCGATGTTCGGGGACCATAACTAGCTTAGAAATGATAAAACAATGCTTCTAGTGAACATTTGGTGTTTCGGGTAGTGTCTGGTTGTTCGGTTGGTTACTGGTTCGTTAAGGTGCTAAACTATGCAGTTTAGTGTGCTTTATGTTACCTTTTGTGACAGTTTGATTCCTGACACTTAGGAAAGTATTCTGGACCATTTAACCATGTTTCTGCATGATATTAAGTTGTTTAATTACTGAATTTTGCTGAATTCTGCAGAATTCTGCAGTTTATGTGAGTTTTAGGCACTTTCCGGCACTTAAACTATCACTAGGAAGACAGTTTTATGATCCTTACTTTCCTACACACTATACTAGTGTAACTCTTGGTTTCTGGCTCATTACGTGTCTCAATACCAGGTCTGTCTATGTACTGAACTCCGTCAGCATTTTTCTGATTTGTCTGATAATTGTGCTAACTTTGTTTCGTGCATCATTTGAATCAATGAGTGTTGCATGCAATAATGATATGTCATTTTCAATATATGATGCACATGTATGTATGATAACAATAATCAGAAAGAAATTCATGTCATTAATTGTAATTCAGCACAGTCATTAAGCACTAATCATTGTCTAATCATTGTACGGATACATGCAAATTTGACAATTGTCACAAAAACTACTTTTAAAACTAAATTTGTGTGAACGAATATCTTCATAACAAATGTATAATTCATGCACATCATTGTTCAATAAAGTATCATTCTTTGCCCCACCTGTTAATGGGTCAGTATTAGTATACATATAAATGTGCAGATTCTATACAAAGTGTGGGAATAAGTTACACATGTAAAGTGAAATCTGCTCCAGTGAATGGGAGGAATGGCTGCCAACCAATTATAGGTTTCTAAGTTGTACTTTTTCAACTCATTCATCTTCAATTCAGACTCTAGAATTGTTGTTAAAGTTTAGCACCCTAGAGGCAGTCCTTGAAGACCTTTCCTCTCCACTGTTGCTTCATGTTTTGGTGTATGTGCCTTAGGAAAAATCTATGCTCATCAGCTGGAAATACTTGTGAAATGGCTGGAATAATCCCCTGTTGTAACAAAAGACCAAATATAAACACACATGACCAAATATAAAACATACCTTTTGTCTGTCTGATATGAAGGTGTAGTTTGCGTTTGTCGGTATATCTAAATCGTCTTGAAGACATTCTAAGAACTAGCCCCATGAATCTTTGGTCTCTGCCTCAACAATCGATATATTTCGTAATTTAGATCTTGCCCAACAACAGTTAACATTTGACCAGGATATGTGCCCTTCATGAATGCCCCATCCAACCCCAAGAAATCCCTTCTACATTCCTTATAACCTTCTTTGAATGGACCCAAATAAATGTAAACCTTTTTGAAGATCCTTGTAGGCACTAGGGTTACAACAAGGCTCAAAAACAATTTTAACATTTGTACCTGAATTGATCCTCATCAGTTCAAGTGCATAATCTCTAAAGCTAGAATTTTGTTCTTTGAAATCCCTTTGTAGAACTTTGGTAGCTTTTAGTTTTTCCTTAAATGCCAACACCAAAATACAAACATTAACTATCATAAAACAAGAAATTAATTTTAAGATCCAACTGTTTTACCTTCATTTTGGAAACTCCAAGCTCGTATCTTCTCCCAAGTTCCTCTTGTATACTCTTAACATGAATATTAGGGTTTGATTCTATATGGTTAGGAACCCACTGTTCCCTTGCCAAAAAAGTTGAAGTGAAGGTTGTATTTTCCTAGACTGCAAGCATTTGTGTTCTGGTTTGTATGTTTTCACTACCCAAGTCTCTTCATCATCATCTAGCTTTGAAAGGAAAAGTACGCAGGGACGGAGAACACTTTTCAGCCTACCTTTTTTTTCATTGCAAGAGCCAATCCCCTAATTTTGTCTCACTTACCCACTTGACTCAGCTACCTTTTCTTTAAGCCCACTTGCATTTTCATTGGCAGAACTAATGTTTGGCCCATTATTGATTGACCCACTTGTATATTGAAAGTGCAGTTCCTGCCAGGTAACTGTGGCTTTATCATTTCTGGTCAACAAAGTCAAAGGTCCAAGTCAAAGATGATGAAGCATGAAAAGGTTCCAGATTACAAGGTTAACTCGGAATAGTAGGTTTCGAGTGTGTTACCTTGTTTGGATTTGTATATATTATGTGCGTTCCAAATTTGTCATGATACAGTGTTCCGAGTTTAAGTCATAAACTCGGATGGTTCCTTGTGTATTAGAAGTTCCGAAATTATGAGTTAAATTCGGATGATTACTTTGTTATTTTGTCCGAGTTTAGGCCCTAGTCCATATATATGTGTTGTATAGCTTAGATTAGGGTACACCTTGGAGTATCCTTCTGGGTGAGCATTTCTAGAGAGAGAAAGCTAGGGTTTAGATCTTGGTGATCTAAACCAGCTTGTAGATGATGTATACTCGGTCGGTAATGTAAATCTGTGTTGATTGAATCAATGAAATGAAAGAGTTTCTCCTGCATCTTCTGCTCCATCTTCTATGTTTTATGATTTCATGTATTGAATCAAGTGCAATGGATGTTGTTTGCTATCGATCCATAGAGCTTCGGTACATACCACCCTAATTCTTTTTAATTCTTTTTGGTCATTTCTAAGAAAGGATATCGCCCTCCTTGTTTCAATTGCATGTTTGTTGATGCATTATTTTGCCTCTTTAGCAGTACCAAACATTTGTCCCATACAAAACCTCACTTTTGATGTTGTATTTTCACCTATTTTTTTTCCTTTTAAGGTCTTTGAGTTTCCTACTCCTTCTGCACCTTAACTCCCCCATTGAGTCTTTAGTCAAACTATCCAATGAGTCATAGTTTAACTTTTTAGCAACTAGAGGGTCATCACTATCATCCCCTTCATTGTTACCTACAGACTTCTTCACATGCCCTATAAATTCCTCACCATGGTCAACATTTTTATTGAACTCCCACATGTCAACAACAGCATCATGGTGTCTAGGTTTACTCTAAAGTCACTGTCATCTAAGTCATCATCCCCCTCATGTTTTAATGATCCCTCATGCTCACATTCAGACTCATCCTCACATGATCCCTCATAATCACATTTAGCCTCATCCTCTTGTCAACCTCATGGCAATGCTAATCATCACCATCAATAGAAAAAATCCTTAGAGAAGTCAACATTATCAATGTTGTATGAAAATCCTTCATTGAATGATGCTTACGAAAAGCAACCCATATTACCTTCATTGACATCTACACCATCATTAGCACCCACATTGGCCTTTACACTACCTACATTACCCTCGTTGACATCGACACTACCCACATTACCTTCTACACCAACCTTAGCACCCACATTGCCCTCTACACTTCCCATACTACCCTCATGACCTCTATGTTACCCACATTACCTTCTACACCATCCTTAGCATCTACATTACCCTCAACACTTCCCACATCACCCCCATTGATCTCTACACCAGGATTGGCAACCATATTACCCTCAAATTGCATTTTATTGTCAATATCTACAATGCCATTCTCTCTAACCTCTATAGCCTCATTATTAACATCTAGTCTACTATTAGGTTCACTAGAACCCTCACCTGCTTCCTCCCAACCAAGCTACAATCTTTTGGCTACCTTCAACTTCTTTATGGGTATTCTAGCATGACTAAAACAACCCTCACATCTTCCTTCTACTTATTTAATAGCCACTAAAGATAATTTTGGAGGGCTAAAGTTATTTTAAAGCCTAGTAAAACCATTTTCTATAAACATCTTATTAATCTTGTTTTGTGCAACATATTTGGCTAAACATAGAACATCCTCATCATTCCCTAAAGGTGTCAAACCAATGTCTAAATCTTGTCCGAGAATTTGAAAATGGTAGTAACTTTCAACATCTGGGACATAACGTTTTAGGTCTCTGACCATAAAATCTATCTCATGAACATACAATTCATCTACGTTGCAGTAGTCAACATAGATTACCTTCCATCAACATATCTTCTCCGTGGAACCTTTGTTAAAATGCCACCATGATACACTTTTATGGTGAACAAGTTGTCATAGACTCATAACCATCTGTTGCATTTGCAAAAACAACAAAAAAACGTCAATTTTGGTTTTGAACAAAATCAAGTTAGGGTTTAAGTAAACTTATGATACACATTATGTGCTATAAAGGGCTTTGACTCATCAGGATTTCTTATCTACCAAGTCTTGTGTTTTAGTGAATTTTTAGGATCATCGTTGTCCAATACGTTTTAGGGTTTGGTCGCCTTACTAGTTTGGATTATCAAGAAGGTGATCGCTGTGAAGATACACACACACATATGGAGGTGTAGAGTCAAATAGGACGGAATACAACTGACGGACTTTTAGTGAGGGGTTTTTGAGATAAATGGACAAAATGCCCTCACATGTTCATCACATGATAACACATAACAACGGGATATAACGTCCGTTTGAGACAGGGACTATTCGAGTAATAAAATTATATACCACATGGAACATGAGTGTAATTTCCAAAAATTAGGGACTATAAGTGTTATTTTGAACAAATCAGAGGGATCATTCAGACATTATTATATATATAAAATACTATTATGGGTTTGCGCCAGTGAATTTTTACCGGTTTCTACTTTGACCACCTGGATTATTGTTGTTCTTTCTCCCCTCACAATTTGAAAAACCCTTCACATAGAGACATATCTGCACCCTTCACATAGAGACACATCTGCTTTTATTCTTGCCACACGTCTTATCAAAATCTCCATCGCATCTTCATTGTTTTGGTCAAAAATTACCGAAGCAATTAAGTGATCAAGTTAGTTAAGTGAGGTAGTGTGCTAAAAACGTGTGTTAAAAATATGCTAGTTAAGTTGTTTGCAAAAACAGTTTCAGGATATAGAGTTGTATCTATGATCAAACAATAAGCAAAAATGTAAAGGGTGACACATGATGTACGAGGAAAGCCCTTAATCAATCTAGATCGCCGGCACAAAACCTCTGGAGCTGACAATCGCAGCTGCCTTGTTCTTCTATTACTTCAAATATCAGGATACAGTGCAGGATATGATGCGGATCAACTAAGTGTTACAATGTAATTCGAGTACAAGTGTTAGTGTGTAGTGATTGTTTGCAACAGGAGAGAAAAAGTGTGCGAAAGAGGGTGTGCCTTAATCTGATCCGATCAATCTATTTATAGTAAAAGGAAACTAACTAAATATCCTATTATTCCGGGATTCAGCGGATATTCCCCATATGAACGTTGCCGTCCTAGTCTTCCGGGTTCAACGTCTATAACCCAACTGATTTGCCCGAGTCTCGAGGGGAAGAAGTCCACCTGGCCGTTAGAGACTTGTTACAATAATTTGCACGTGAGCTAATTGGTTACTACCAGGATATCGTATCAGGATGTTACAAATATCCTGATCCGGTATCCTGATCACAAATAAACAATCAAAGCCAGAATATTAGTCAGGATATATAAGCAGAAATTCACCCATAACAATTGTCCCCAAAATATATATGTTGGTATACCAATCCAACGGATATATTTTAAAACTCTATCTCGTAAACCGAGGCAATTAAAACGAAATGACGATTGAGGTGACATTGTGCAACTTCCAATGCGACATTTACTCTTTACCCCCTATACTCAACCTTTATTTAGCCGACTTATCCTGTATCATTATCATCATATTTCAAGCGATTTCTCAGGTACTTTCCTTCTCTCTTCTTTCCCTTTGTTTTCCTTCATCGAAATCTTTCATGGCTAGTAGAACGAGATCACATACAGGCGACTCAATTCCATCCTTTGAAGCCCAAAACCTTCTTAAAGAACCCGAAAAAGAAGTTTGCTCGTTTGACAATGCTGACATCGCCTCCCTGCAAGCTTCCGGTGCCTTCCCCGTTGGTACAATCATTCGCCCTTTCGACAAGGAGATCCGATCGGATTTTTCTTCCAACGAACGGGTCTGCTTCCTGGCTTACCCTTTTTCTATTGGACTCCGATATCCCTTTCTGGCCTTTATATCCCGTTTCTTTGAGCTTACCGATCTCAGCTATGCCCAAACCATGCCTATGGTTTGGCGGGTGCTAGTGACCTTGGACCGAATCAGATCCCGTTTTACCCCTGATCTCTGTGTTGAAGATCTCCCGATGGCCTATCGCCTTTGCTCTCATGGCAACAGTCATTTTCTCCTTTTCTCTACCTCTAAAAATCCTCTTATTCTTAAAGCCACGAAAAATGAGGAGAAATGGAAACAAAAGTTCTTTTTTGTAAAAAGGGATTCTATTACTGGAGGCTTTGACCTTCCGGTGAAGTGGTTGACTTCTAGTAGGATTTAGGGTTTTAGGAGTATCCCCAATCGTATCCTGAAGTTACATCTTTATCTTTTGTGCATCAAATTTCAAAGAACTAGCCCCTCCAAGAGCCGAGTCTGATCAGAGGATTAAAAGCATTATCCTGCACATCCTATATATGTTGATACATGTATCTTTGATTGCAGGGCCTGGAACGTCTCATGCACTTGTATGAAGAAGCCTGTGGGCTTAACAAGATGTTGGAGGTCAAGCTCAAGAAAGCTGAAGTCACCATCGCTGACCAAGGGACGATCGCCGCTGCCAAGTCTCAGCATTATGAAGATAAATTCAAGGCGATGACCCAAGAGCATCAAGCTGCCCTTCACATTGTTGGATCTGAGTTTGTTTCTGATTGTATTTTGTGTTTGTAATTAAAATGAAGATGGAAGAGTGTGCAGCGGAATTATGATGAAAACAAACTTTGCATACAATCAAACGAGAGTAATACTTTGATCAAACATCTTTTCACAATGAATCGGAAGATTGAATTTATTTCAATAACGATTACAATGATTGATGAATGAATGCAAACTCCCCCTCAGCTAGAGCTCAGTTGTTTGTTCGTGCAAAGGAGACGATTATGCAAAAGAGCTAATAGAACAGTACAAAGTACTGAACTATTTATAGGCACTTGCAAACCACTGAGCATCTTAGCTGACGTCACCATGAAAGTGACATCTAACCTCCTAACAAACTCTAACCTCTGATCTATACAAGCACTGCTATGTTAACTACTGCTATTACATTACATTACAAAACAGACTATAGATCAGCTGCTGCAACTTTCCACTGCTGTGAACCCAGCAGTACTTGTCCGGATCAGCAGTGCTTGACTCAAGGCAGTAGATAGAATCAGCAGGGCTTTAGTCTTTCATCAGGTCTTTACTTTGAGCAGCAGTTGTAGGTCAGCACTTTGCAAGATCAGCAGATAGGAGGTCAGCAGATATGAAATCACTTTCAAGGGGAGAGATTTGTATGTAAACATCTGCTTATTCTGGATCCACTGCTCTGATCCAGTTTTGGCTTTAATTATCTGTTCCTCTGATAGGGTTCAATCCCAACAATCTCCCCCTGGAACAGATAATGCCAAAACTCTTCATTATTGTGGACATTTATTGCCTCATCAACAGTTCCCTTATCTGACCTTTAAATTGTAGTTCAAAGTCTAGGGCATCTGTGTCTTCATCATCCCTGCTAAGTGGAAGATCAAGGAGATCCTGCAAATCTTCAAGACTCAGGCCAAGAGCTTGTTCCCTTGATATTTTCTCCACTTCTCCACCAGACCTGAGCAAAGTCAATACGCATGTCTGTTTGTCAGTTTCCCACTTTTGTATTTTTGAGCCTGGTGGGTTTCTTGGGAGATGTTTATTTGCAGAGGTATTTGGTGAGGCTGGCCTATTCATGACTGGCTGAGCAGCACTTGCAGATTGTTCCAATTCAAGATCTTCTTTTATCATTAATTTCATGCCTGCTTTTACAATAGCATCACCAGCCATTAGATCTTGAATTGTTTCAGTACTCGACTGGTTTTGGCTCCTTCTTTTGTAGATGGCAGCACCAGCTGGAGCAGTGGTTCTTTTAGCTTGCAGCTTTGGTGGTCCTTTTGAAACCTCTGCTTTAGAGTAGTCAGGCTTTTGTGGAACTTTTGGATCTTTCTTTCTAAGTTCCTCTAACTTCTTGTAGGTAGCCCTGACCCTATCTTCTCCCCACTTTGACACAAAATTCTTCGACCCATAATCAGCTGCTATCAGCTCCTCTTTCATTCTCTTCAACATTAATGCCTTCTCAACTTCAATTTTTTTGAATTTTTCAGGAGGAGTCTGCTTGACCTTATTTTTTATCATTTCTTGAATCCTGGCTGCTTCTTTTTCAAGCTCAGGAATGGCCCAGTTTTTGTACATGTATTTCTCCCCCTTGTATTTATTGTAGGTCATGATATTCTCAATATAGTCTTTTCTCAAGGACTCATCTAGCATTGACCTGTGAGAGTAAGAACTGATAGTTTTGCTGAAATTCTCTATCAGATTTCCCTTTTCTGTTTTTGATTGCAATATCCTCTGCTTGCTTGGACTTGAGTTTCAAGTATTCTTCAATATTGCTAGGCCTGGGATATCCTGCAACTGATGGCAAACTCCTTTTAACTGGGTCATCCTCATAGTAGAAGGATTTGATTTCTTCCCTGACTGCAATGAGTTCCAGAGGAAATGAGACACCAGCAGGAGGTAATGGTTTTAAAATTTGAGCTGAAGAGAGTGGTATGGGTTTAGGAATTGTGACAAGTGACAGAGATTTTGAGGATGTTGGTGGTGGTGAAGGTGAATCATCATCTGATATGTAAATCCTTCTCCTTTTTGTTTTAGAAGAGGCAGATGATGTTTTGGGTGGATCAGTGGTGGTAGATTGTATGGCAGTGGTTTGTGTTTGACTAACAGCTGTTGAGACAACTGGTGTCTCAACCACTGTTGTCTTTACAACAGATGTTATAACACCTGTTGTCTTCTGCTTTTTGTCAGCAGGTGAAAATGGTGGTGAGATTGTTTTTGGTGGTGACAGTAGTGGTGATAAAGTAGTGGTTGTGGTGTGTGTTGAAGTGGTGTGTGTTGAAGTGAGAACAGATGTTGAAACCACTGAATTACCAGCAGTAGTTGATACAACAGGAGTTACAACAGCTGTTTGGGTGGAGGTTTGATGCAGATGGCTTTTGGATGGTGGTTTTGGAGGATTTGGAAATCTGGATGGGATGGACTTAGGTTTCCTTTTTGTCTTAGGATTTTTAGAATCCTTTAATCCAGAACAACCTTGCTCATACAGTTCCATGTAAGCTCTTTTCTCCTCATTCCATCTTGAGATATCCTTTGCCATTCTATCTCTTTTAACACTTGCTACTCCTTCATCAAGTGCTTCTTGAGTAGCATCAACCTTTTTACTACCATCTGGCAATGGAATTTTTCTGGTCATAGCATCCTTCTCAGGTTCAATGTACAGACCATCATCTATTCCTTTCTTCTTCCACTCCTGAATTTTCTCCCCCTTTTTGGCATTATCTTCTGGGAGTTGATCAATGAAAAGTACTGTTGGAGAAGCAGTGCCAGTGGTTTCCAATAAATGGGCCTTGATTGCCGTAATATCTGCTTGAGTGTTCTTGAATCTTGACTCCATTATATTTCTCAGCTGTTGAACATGTTTTTCATGTTGCTGATCTGCTAGTTGTGCATGTTGATGGAGAAAAGGTTGAAATAGAGTCCAGAGCTCATTTGTAGCAGGTGCCTGTTGTGGAGCAAGTGCTTGAGGTGGAACAGCAGTGGATTGCATCTTTTGAGTTTTCAACACCTGTTGTAGCATGTTTTTAAGATCTGCAACAGATGTATCCAACTTTTCAATTCGTTCCGTCAAATCCTGATATTTTAAATCATCACCCAATTTAATGGGATCATCTGATTTCCCACTAACAGTGGTTTTATCAGTGGTTGAGGTAGGGAGTGTACTCCAAACACTAACCACTGATGCCCCTTTTTCTTGGTACTGGGGTCTTCTTCCTTCAACACTTGACAACCTTTTGATGTTGCCAGTAGGATAGATAAATCCACTGGTGGTTGGCAGAGGTGCTATGTAAGGAATTGCCTCCAAGGAAGTCTTATTAATGTAACCACTGTCCAACTGTAAACCAGTGGGTTCAACAGTTGTAGTGGCTGCTTCACTTGGACTACCACCAAGAGTTACTTGTAACTCAAGGGGTGTAACCTCCTCAGGTTGTGTTGGTGGGTTAGCAAAGATTGATTCATCAGACCCAGTCAGTTGTTGAGGAATATTCTAATTGATAGGTGATTGAGAAGGACTGGTTAGTGCCTGGTTCAAATCAATTGCATCCAACAGCAGTTTAGTTGGTGGGGGAATTGTGGATGTAATGTTTGGTGTAGAAAGAGGATTTGGCCCGGGTATTGAGCTGTGGATGATAGAAACAAGTGTTTCCAGAGCATCATGATGTGGAGACCCTATTTGTACAACCTGTTCTTTTTGTGAAGAAGCAGGAGGAGTTTCGGTTATGGGTTGAGATATTTGTACCAACTGCTGTGAGGAAGAAGCAGCAGTGGTTTCTTGTGACTTTTGTGTTGTCACAGGCATTTGCTCTGGTATCTCATCCTCCAGAGTTGCCTTTTTTATTGGTTTGGGGGGTTTTTGAGTTTTTCTTTTTGTTGGCTTTTTGGTGATTGTAGGTGTGGGTTTCAAAACAGTTGGTCTGCTGCTTTGATCACCTTGAGCAGTGGGCTCAGCAGCAGATACCTGAGGAGTAGTTGTAACTGCTAAAATCTGCTCAGGCACCTCTGCTTGTGTTTTGCAAGGTGCTAGCATTCTTGAAAAAGTTTCAGTTGTTAAACTGTTTATTTGAGTAGAATCACCTGGTTTATTGCAGCTAAATCATCCTTACTGAATTTCTTTGCAAAATAGTAACTTAAAAACCTTGGAAACAGTAAGAATGATTTTGTTTCAACATTATTAACCAAATCTTTAAAGATTTCCCGAGAATAGTTAAAATTTTCTTCTTGAAGAATTGCATATCCCATATTTTGAATCTTTAAAGGGATTTCATTGAAAGAAGTGGTTTTGTTTGAAACACATAGTAGGAGGGTATGAAATAAAAATCGGGTTGCAGAAGGAAAATAACCTTTTTGTAAGGTAAGTTTCTTCATCATTGTGGCTTCATACCCTCTCTCAATGAAGTCAGTTTGTAACTCGTTTTTAGTGAAAGAAATTTTACCTTCCTGATCAGCGAGTTGAAAGACCTCTGAAATGGATTGTGGCGTGATTTGGACAGCTTTACCCTTTATAGAAGAGTGGATGGTGGTTGCAGTGTCTCCTTGTTTTTCAAGGGTTGCATTCTTCCAAAACTCTCTTTGGGTCGCCAAATAGATTGGTGCATCGGCGGTGAACAAAGTTTTGTACTTTGATTTTGTCATGGTGTCAATGATGGAATCGAAAACATTGGTGGTTCCTGGTTTTGTGAGAAGACCCAGGAGATTGTGAGATGATTTATATGGGATTTCTGTGGAGATTGCCTTTTGAGAGGTTGTTTTCGATGATGGTTTGGATGTGGGTTTTGCAGATGACTTCGATTTTGTCATTTTTGAAGAGAATGATCGAAGAAATTTGTGAAAGATGAGATGAAAAACTGCTGTGAGAAGAGAATTTTTAAGAATTCAATTCGACAGTAAAACCCTGTTTTGGAGGTGAGTGGGGGATTTTATAGGGAAGAAAGTGAATGCTGACGTGGCAGCCGTTACAAAAGGTCTGACCACGATGTACTACCCACGTGACAACCCCTGGTGAAAGTGAAGGACAGTACTTTGATGAAAGTGACTAATGAAGGCAGTGGTAAGAAAGCAGTGGATGATTTTCACTATCAGTGGATAGCATATCAGTGGATAAGACACTGCTTTTGAACAACAGAGTTTATCAAAGGAATGAGAGAACAGGGGTTGACTTTCAGCAGTGGACAGACTTTTGAAGTAGAGCAGACGTTTGAACAATCAGTGGTTAATGGCAGACTTTTAAGGATTTTAATGAAAATTTTCATTTTTAGCTATTTTTAAGGATGGATTTTTTATTTTCTGAAAACATTTTAGTGCTTTTATACATAGAAAAACAAGATTTTGCTTCTTATTCCATGTTTAGCATCCCAATTCTAGAGACCAAGCTTTCAAAGGTGGCTGTATCAAGTGCTTTTGTGAGCACATCTGCCAACTGGTCTTTAGTTGGGACATGATGCAGAGAAATCAAACCTTTTTCATAGCAATCCCTCACAAAGTGATGTCTGATGTCGATGTGTTTGGTGGTTGAATGGGAAACTGGATTTTTGATGATATTTTCTGCTGCCTGGCTATCCAACATGAGTGGTGTCTTTAAGGCAGTGATACCAAAATCCAGTAACTGATTTTGAAGCCACAGGAGTTGGGTTGTACAGCTTGCAGCAGCAATGTATTCAGCCTCAGCAGTGGATGTTGAAACTGCTGCTTGCTTTTTGCTTTGCCAAGAAACCAAGCAATCACCTAGAAACTGGCACCCTCTTGATGTGGACTTCCTTGTGGTGTGACATCCAGCAAAGTCACTGTCTGAAAAACCTGAAAGCTTGATGTTCCCATTAGCTGGATACCAGATACCAAGTGTGGGAGCACCTTTTATGTATCTGAAGATCCTTTTTACAGCAATGAGATTTGATTTTCTGGGAGCTGATTGACTTCTTGCACAGACACATGTTGCAAACATGATGTCTGGTCTAGATGCAGTTAGGTACAATAAAGACCCAATCATGCTTCTATAAAGTGTTTGGTCAATCAGCTCATCCTTTTCATCAGACATGACTAGCTTATTTGTTGCCATGGGTGTGCTACATGGTTTACAATCATTCATATCAAATTTGGTCAAAAGTTCTTTAGCATATTTACTTTGATGAATGAAAGTTCCATTTTGCATTTGCTGTACTTGGAGACCAAGAAAGCATTGCAGCTCACCCATTGCACTCATTTCAAACTCAGCTGTCATGAGTTCTCTAAACTCTTCACACATTGTGTTACATGTGCTCCCAAAAATAATGTCATCCACATAAATTTGGACAATCATTAAATCCTTCCCTCTCCATTTTAAAAACAGTGTTTTATCAATGGTACCTCTTTTGAAACCATTTGAGAGTAGGAAGTTGGAAAGAGTTTCATACCAGGCCCTTGGTGCTTGTTTCAGGCCATACAGGGCTTTATTCAGCCTGTAAACATGATCTGGATAAAATGGATCCTCAAAACCTGGAGGTTGACAAACATACACCTCTTCTTGAATTGTACCATAGAGGAAAGCACTTTTGATATCCATTTGAAACACCTTCATATTGTGGTTGACAGCAAAGGCCAGAAACAGTCTAATTGCTTCCAATCTTGCAACAGGGGCGAATGTTTCATCATAATCAATCCCCTCTTCCTGTCTGTAACCTTGAACCACAAGCCTGGCTTTATTCTTGACAACAATACCCCTTTCATCAATTTTGTTCTTAAAGACCCACTTTGTGCCAATGGGACTAACCTCTTCTGGCAGTGGTACAAGCTCCCATACTTGTTGTCTTTTAAACTGTTGGAGCTCCTCTTGCATGGCTTCTACCCAGCTGTTGTCTTTCAGTGCCTCTTGGTACTTGACTGGCTGATGGAGTGATAGAAAACCATCAAAAAGACAAATGTTTTGGGTTTGGCTTCTTGTGAGCACCCCTTCATTTATGTTGCCAATGATTTGATCAGGTGGATGAGATCTCAAGAAGATTAAATCTCCTTGGTATGGTATGATGGCATTTGTTGGTGAAGGCTGCAAATGTGTATCATCTGAGCTAACCACTGCTGGTGACTTTGATGACCCAGCAGTGGCTTCAAAAGGTGGTGGAATAGGAGGTAATGAAGTGGACAACTGCTGACTTTTATCCACTGTTTGAGGACTTTTGTCAGTAGTGTTTGAGGATGTGGAAGCAGTGGTGGATGGGCTACTTTGGTCAACAACTGTTGAGGTAGCAGTGGTTGAGCTTTGACAACTGTTTTGAACAGCTGGTGCTTTTCCCTTTGTGGCAGACCTTTGAGGGATGATGATTTCATACCCATAGTCTGGTGTTGTATCCTCTGATGGACCTGCACTGTTAGTCTTGACAGCAGTATTTTCAAAAGTAAATTTTTCAAGATCAAACAGATCTGCAGGGTTTGCTGGGATTTTCATTGATGAAAGTTCATTGAACTTAACATTCAAAGTCTCCTCCACTGCCTTGGTCCGTGTATTGAACACTTTGTAGGCCTTGGCAGTGGTTGAGTATCCCAAATGATAACCACAATCAATTTTGGCTGCAAATTTTGAAATAGAATCTTTTAAGTTCAAAATAAAGCATGGGCAGCCAAACACCTTGAAATATGAGATCAGTGGTTTGATTTTATACAGAATTTCATAAGCAGTCTTTTTGTGCCTGGGGTTTATTAAAACTCTGTTCTGGACATAGCAAGCAGTGTTTACTGCCTCTACCCAGAAAGTTAATGGCAAACCTAAATCTGCAAGCATAGTTCTGGCAGCCTCAATCAAAGTTCTGTTCTTTCTTTCAACAACCTCAATTTGCTCTGGTGTTCTAGGGATGCTGTACTGCCTTACAATCCCTTTCTTCACACAGAAGGCATCCAACTCCTTATTTTTAAATTCTGTGCCATTGTCACTCCTGAAGCTTTTCACTGGAAGGTCAAATTGCTTTTCAACCTGTGTCACAAAGTCTTGCAAAATGCCTGCAGTCTCATCTTTTGAGTGTAAAAAGAAAGTCCATGTAAACCTAGAAAAGTCATCAACAATAACCAAACAATATCTTTTCTTCTTGAGGCTCATGACTTGAACTGGGCCAAACAAATCCATGTGTAGCATCTGCAAACACTGGGTTGTTTTGGACTCTTCAATGGACTTATAAGAACTTTTATGTTGTTTTCCTTTTAAACAGGAAATGCAATGTTCAGGACATGAAAACAATTTTTGTGGTAGGCCTCTCACCAAACCATTTTTTGAAATTTCAGTGATTGTCTTAAGATTTGTGTGCCCCAGCCTTCTGTGCCAAAGTTCTGTCTCTTTGTTAGAAGCAGCTGAGAACAGACATGCATCAGCTCTGGGACACTCTTTTGACATATCAACAACATAAACATTGCCACTTCTTTGAGCAACAAGTTTAGTTTGACCAGTTTTGATTATTGCTTCAATCTTTTTGACCATTTCTGGTCCAACAATCCTACAACAATCTTTTGTGAAGAATGACCCAAACCCTTTGTCACTCATTTGTGATACACTCAAAAGGTTGAATTTTAGATTGTCTATCAGATTGACATTTTCAAATTTTACATTTCCAGATTGCACTGTACCAGACCCCAGAACTTTTCCTTTACTATTATTCCCAAAGGATATATCACCCCCTCCATGGATTTTAAAGTCTTTGAGGAGGGCTTTACATCCTGTCATGTGCCTGGAGCCTCCACTATCTACATACCAAAGACTATCAAAGCATGCAGAAGCTCCCTGCACATGAAGTAAAAGGATTAGTTCATTAGGGTCTCCAAAGCCAGCAGGGCTTTGGATGGGGTCTCAACAGTGTCTGGGATGGATGCAGAATGATGGACAGTGATTAGGTCAGGGGTTTGGACTGTTTTAGGACAGTGTTTCTCTAACCACTGTTGTGGGTCCTGACCAATCACCTGCTGGTAACCAAAAGGATGCCTGTTCACTCTGGGTTTAGAGGGCCTTTTGTAGGCCTCATAAACGTGTGGAATCCTTTGGTACGACTGTTTTTCCTTGCCTTTTCTGAATTGATTAGCAGGGGGTGCATCAGTAACCTGAACATCTCTTTTGACAGATGTTTGGTTCAGCTGTTTTGTGACAGCTGTTTGAACTGGCACAAACAGTGGTTGTTTCTTGGTGAATTTGACAGATGATGATGATGGACTCAAGGATGTTTTAGCAATGTACTCATTCTTTTTCACATCAAAGTTTTTAAGATACACACATGCTTGAGTTTTGTGGTTTGTTTTACCACAAACAATGCAACTTTCAGCTGAAACAATGACACTTGTTCTGTTTAAATCCTAAGCTTTTAAGTGGAAACAATCTTTTGTTAGATGATTCCTTTTCTCACAGAATTCACAAAACAAGTTATCAATTTTTTCTTTCTTCTTTCTCTTTTCAGACTCCTTTGCAGCAGAGGTTTTAACCACTGCTGGGATGTCCTTGAGAGGTATGACTTTAGCTTTTGGAGCCTTGACACCATCAGTTGATGTAAAGTCCATTGGCTTGAAATTTTCAAGAATATCACACTCATCAGACCATTTTGGTTTAAACTGATAATCTTCAAGCTCCTCAAAAGTAGAGGATCCCATTGGTCTGTCAAGTGTGATTTTGTTACCAAGTTTGTCAGTGATTTTCACTTCTTGGCCATTCTTGTTTGTGGGGATGAACTCGGTGGTTACATCAGTGGTTTGAACAGATTTTCCAAAAGCAGTGTTTTCATCATCATGTTTTCTATAACCAACCCCAAATTTCACATTGCTTTTTATCTGTTTTTCAAGCATAACCTCATACTCTTTGCATGATTCCACCCATCTCTCACATGTGATCTGGGTGGACTCTAACTCCATTTTGCAAACTTGGTATTTTTCTACCATAGTTTGGAGTTGAGTTTTGGTTATGCTCTGCTCTTCTTTCATGCTGCTAATCTCTTTCTCTTTTTCAGCCAATTTGTTTTTAAGTTCTTTTAGAGATCTTTCAAATTTGACTTCATCAGTTAGGATTTTATCCCTAAGGTTTTCGTTCACCTCTTTGATGTTAGCAAAAGCAATAATGCAATTGTCAGAACACAGTTTTTCAAGAACTTGAGGAGATACCTTGGCAGCAGCCATCATTGCACAATCACATTGATGATTCTCTTCATCATCAGCTCTCACCTTCTTTTCACCAGCCTTTTCTTCCTTCTCTTCTTCTTTGTCCTCTTCGGACCATGGATCTGTCATTGGTTCAATCAGGGTACCTGAACTTTCTCCCAACAGTAGTTCACCAGCCACAGCAGTAACCACTGCTTCAGTCACCTCATCCACTGTTTCAATACTCAGCTGTTCCTCCTCAGTTTCAACCCCCTCCTGTATTGACTCTAATGCCATCAAACAAAATTCATTATGAGAAGAATCATTAGAAGCATAGAGTGAAAAATTTTCATCACTAAGGTCTTCAGGCATACTGCTCCAGTCAACAAACCCTTGAGTGAAAAAACTTTGTTGATCTGGTTGTACTGCTGCTGGAGCAGTGGTTTGACGTGCAGGCTGCACTTGTGCCTGGGGGACAGGGGTTTGAACATATTGGATCAGTGGAACAGTAGTTTGGACATAGTGCACTGGCACAGGGGCAGCAGCATAGTGAGCAGTGTTCACTTGAGCTGCTGGGGCATACTGGGCATAGTGCACAGTGCCTTGATTTTGAGGTCTAGGATTTGAGCTAGGGTGAGTGATTATGGGACCATTAGTTTGACTCCTGCATTCCCTAGCGAAATGTCAGAACCTATTACACTTGTAGCACTTGATTTTCGATTTATCCAACCCAACCCTTAGATTCCCATGCAAACCTGGGAATTTTCGCCCTGTTCTTTTGTAGAATTTGCTAGTTCTAACACTTAGCAAAGCCAGTTGGTGCATGATGTCCATTTCCTCTAAGTCAGTGGGATCAAAATGCTGTAAGTCATTGAGTTCAAAGCTTAGATTGTCTGACATCTGGTTTTCGTTTGCAGTGAATGCATAACTTGCAAAGTGAGGATCAGGGTTGTTAAAATTTGCACCAGCAGTTATGTCAATGAAGTGATCATAACCCTGATCCTTACCACTGCTCCCAGATTCTTCTTGACCCAGAAGAGCAGTGTTACCGAAAGTGTAATCATCAGTAACTTTTCCTGACTCTTGCAACCTCCTTTTCTGGTTCAACTCCCTTTCGTAGGTCAGGAGTCGACCGTGAAGTTGGGTCAAGGTCAGATCCTTGAATTCAGGTGAGTTTCGGGTGACAAAAGCTATGGTGTCCCATTTTTCTGGCAGTGACCTGAGGAACCTGCTATTTTGAGTTGAGTTTGTAAAAGTGGTGTTAACAAGCCTCAGTTCACTGATGAGACAACTAAAATGCTCAAATTGTTGCGTTAGTGATTCACCTTTAACGTAACAAAATGTTTCATACTGTTGGTTCAGGATTTCCCTATTGTTTTCTATGACTTCTTCGGTCCCCCCAAACTGTTCCTTAAGCGCGTCCCATAACTCTTTGGCACTGTTACAGTGTAACAGTCCAGCATATATCTCATTGGGCAGCGCTGATGCTATGATGCTAAACGCTTTAGCATCTAGTTCGAACTTTTGATAGTCGGTTTCGGTATAATTTTCAACTGGTTTTGGAACGAACTTTTTAGCATCTTCAGCGCTTGCCACTGTGGGAACGTGGGGACCATAGATGACAGACCTACAATAACCCGTGCTTTGTTGAGCGAGGATGTGACCCATCCTCCTCTGCCAGATGTTGTACTCATTTCTTTTTAGCATAGGTGGTTTAAAAAGCGAACCGATGTTGTTTTTATCATCCAGAGATTGCGACGTCATTCTTGTTGTTTTACAGACACTGAGAAATCAACTTTAATGGTGATTAATCCTTGCTCTGTTTTTCAACAAACGAACAAACGATCAGTATCAACTGTTATGAGCTGAACTATTTACGTCAAAATGATTGTTAAATCAAATTTGACTGTCCAAGCTCTGATACCAATTGTTGGATCTGAGTTTGTTTCTGATTGTATTTTGTGTTTGTAATTAAAATGAAGATGGATGAGTGTGCAGCGGAATTATGATGAAAACAAACTTTGCATACAATCAAACGAGAGTAATACTTTGATCAAACGTCTTTTCACAATGAATCGGAAGATTGAATTTATTTCAATAACGATTACAATGATTGATGAATGAATGCAAACTCCCCCTCAGCCAGAGCTCAGTTGTTTGTTCGTGCAAAGAAGACGATTATGCAAAAGAGCTAATAGAACAGTACAAGGTACTGAACTATTTATAGGCACTTGCAAACCACTGAGCATCTTAGCTGACGTCACCATGAAAGTGACATCTAACCTCCTAACAAACTCTAACCTCTGATCTATACAAGCACTGCTATGTTAACTACTGCTATTACATTACATTACAAAACAGACTATAGATCAGCTGCTGCAACTTTCCACTGCTGTGAACCCAACAGTACTTGTCCGGATCAGCAGTGCTTGACTCAAGGCAGTAGATAGAATCAACAGGGCTTTAGTCTTTCATCAGGTCTTTACTTTGAGCAGCAGTTGTATGTCAGCACTTTGCAAGATCAGCAGATAGGAGGTCAGCAGATATGAAATCACTTTCAAGGGGATAGATTTGTATGTAAACATCTGCTTATTCTGGATCCACTGCTCTGATCCAGTTTTGGCTTTAATTATCTGTTCCTCTGATAGGGTTCAATCCCAACACACAAAGCCAATGAGGATACTCAAGCCAAGCTGGATGCTGCTCATCTTCAATACCAGCAGGATATGTGTTCCTATCGGGATGGCCTCAAAGGATCCGTTGTTGTTTCCCTTTTCCAAGCCAGGTTAAGGATTGCCTATGAGGCCAAAGCCTTGGGCTTCGAATGCCCCTCCTGGAATGTCAAGGCTTGGGAAGCGAAATTACAGGATCTTGGAGGCAATCCTGTGGAACATCCTGCAAAGCATGCTGGTGAGGAGCCTTCTAAGGCGGCAGAGGAGGTGGCCGGTGCTGGTGGTGATGCTGAGAAGAATCCCGAGGGTGATGCTGGTGCAGGCGCTGGGGAAGATGTTGCTGGTCAAGAAGGTGCTGCTCCTTAAGCAGCGAAGTGGGTGATGATGGATATACGTGCCAAGGCCGGAGCCCACTTTTTTAGATTTGATCGTTGTGGTTTGTTGAACAAATTACTTTTCCAGTCTTTGAACAATTTATATTTCCTGCACTAGAACAATATGATGGCCAAAGGTGGATGGGTCCTGGGTTTCAGGATGAAGCCCTTGGTCATTAGTTAATATAACCTGTTTTGAACAATATAACAGTTGGAGGTGGATGGGTCTCAGTTTGAGATGAAGCCTTTAACTGTTAATTAAATGTGGTAAGAAACTAATCGTGCTTTTGGTATGTTCATAATATAACCTCCTTTTGACTTATTTGTTGTTGCCTTTTAATTTTTTGTTACGCATTGTTTAGTTTAAATTCCAGCCCTCCAAAATTAGTGCCATTATTTTTTGAAAATATCTTGATCAGTATACTCAGCGATATCCCACAAAGACTTTCGTCTAACAGGGTTTCTCAAAATTCAAAAAAAAATTAAAGGAAAAAATGACAGTTTTTTTTACAAAGTTCGTTTTAATAATACTTATTTGACTAGAGTTTTAGTTTTTAACCCAAGTATTATATCCCAAATATTCCAATCAAATATCCTGAAACATATCCCGAAAACACATTTTGAGAATATATCCTAATCAGGATATTTAAGCCTTCTTCAAATATAGTTTCAAAAGTTCAAACAACTTATGTAAGGTTCACAAAGGAAAGATCATACCAGGAATAGAGTGTAACCCTATTGTTGAACTCCAATCCTTTTTCAACTTTTCGTACTTAGATTTCCCCAGTCCAAAATGCTTAGTACACTAGGTCCGAATTTGATTCTAATCGCCTCAGAAGAAATGTCCCCTGTGCATAAAGTCCTTGAACACTTAGAAACTTTTTGAACATTGGTTCCAATCGTCTAAACAGTTCTTGTGTTATAGGGGTAAACCCTAAAATATACTGGAGATAATTCCTTAGTATCCTGGGGAAAATCCCAAATTTTCATGCGCTACAGGCGGGAGTGTATAAACTCCAAGACTTAGAAAGGTGATAACCTTTAAACCTTAAAGAGTATGAAAATACCCTTCCGTGAGAGAGGGTGATCAATCCTCATATACCTTTAGGATCCAGGATATAGCCAACAATAACGAAATTGTCAGCCACTTTTACATGGACTGGTCCCGCTATCTTGAACTATCGCTGGATAACTTGCGCTCCAGGCGGGGTGTTTAAACCCAATTCGAGAGAAAGGTGAATACCTTTAAACATGTGAAGGGATCAGGATCCCTTAAGCGTGTGAGAGGGGACCAATCCTCTAATCTTTCGAAGTATCCTGAGTATGTATCATGGAGCTATATCCCGAAGCATATACTGCAAAACAACTGTAAACTAAGGTGGGAGTTAGCCTGGCTAACACTCCTCCGATGCTTAAGTCAGTGATGGGTTCAAAAGAATAAACAATATCAAAACTTATTAAAAGAGATAGAATCCATACCATCCTGAGTTAGATTTAAATTCCAAACTCACTTGAAATAGAGCTTTAGATGTATAGCATTCCAGGATCTTGGTAGCAAATCCCCCTCCATATTCTTGAGTCGGTATGCTCCTTTTCCTGATTCTGATTTAATTTCATAGGGTCCTTCCCACTTCGGAGCCAACTTTCCATCAGCAGGATTAGTAGTATTCTGAAAAGCCTTTCTTAATACCCAATCTCCAACCTGGAACCTTCTAGTCCATATTCTTGTTATATGCTTTAGATATCCTCTGTTGATATGCTACCATCCTTAGCCTTGCTGTGTCTCTTGTCTCATCAATAGTATCCAATTCCTGGAAAAGGACTTCAGGATTCTGCTCAGGATCCCGGAGGTTGGATCTTGTTGTTGGTATCACCATTTCCGTTGAGATTACCGCTTCTGCTCCAAATACTAAGGAAAATGGGTTTTGACCAGTTGCACTTTTCACCGTCGTCCTATCAGCCCTTAAAACAAAGGGTAGCTCTTCTGCCCATATTCCTTTTTTAGTTCCTAGTCTCTTTTTCAGGTTGTTGACAATTATCTTGTTTGGGGATTCTGCTTGTCCATTTGCTTGAGATATCTCATGATTGCAGCCGTCCAGGACTTAGGATCCTCCTCAGGATACTCATCATCAGGATCCTGAACATTTACTACTTCCTTATCCTGAGGATCTGTCGCAGGATACAGGATATGTAGTATTGGTATTCGGGTCCTTTCCGGTATCCTGACTGATGATCCTAGATTTTCCAAGGCATCAGCTTCAGCATTATCCTCTCTTGGTATCTGTTCAAGTGTAAAAATATCAAATATCCTGCTAATTTTTTGAGAATTTCGAGATACTCGATTAACTTCTCACCTTTAACTGCATAAGTCCCATTAAAATGATTAGTAATTAACAAGGAGTCAACAAATACTTGTAAACTCTTGATATTCATGCTCTTAGCCAATTCTAATCCTGCAATTAAAGCTTCATATTCTGCTTCATTATTAGTGGCAGGAAACTCACATCTAATAGCCTGGGGGTAATATGTCCCCCTGTGGCGATTTTAGTAGTATACCCAAACCTACACCTCTTACATTAGATGCTCCATTAGTATATAATGTCCAAGATTCTAAGTTTTCTCCTAGCTGTTGTACTTCTAGGTCTACTTCATTTTGAATATCACTACTAAAATCAGCCACAAAGTCAGCTAAAGCCTGAGACTTTATGGCATTTCTAGGCTCATACACTAGATCATATGCACTTAATTTCACTGACCACTTAGCCATCCTACCTGACATCTCGGGTTTCCTAAGCACATTTTTAACAGGATAGTTAGTTTTAACATGAATCCTATGTGTTTCAAAATAATGTCTAAGTTTTGTTGATGTCATAACTAGGGCTAATATCAATTTCTCTAAGTGTGAATATCTAGTTTCAGCATTTAATAAGCTTTTGCTAACATAATAGACAGGATATTTCTGACCTTCATGATCCTTTACAAGGACAGTACTTACAGCATTCCTCGATACTGCGAGGTATAGGGATAATGGTTCACCATTTTCAGGCTTCATCAATAGGGGTGCAGTTGAAAGATACTGCTTCAAATCCTGGAAGGCTGCTTCATGCTTCACTCCCCATTCGAACTTCTTATTCTTCTTCATAATATCATAAAATTCCTTGCATTTTTCCGAGGATCTTGAAATAAATCTGTTTAATGCTGCTACTCGCCCTATTAACCGTTGAACATCCTTCATATTTTAAGGTGACTTGATATCCATGATAGCTTTAATCTGCTCCGGGCTTGCCTCTATCCCTCTTTTCGTCACCATGTATCCTAGAAACTTTCCTGCCCCCACTAAAAAATGGCATTTAGCATGATTTAATTTCATGTTGTACTGGTCCAGGATATCAAATGCTCCCTTAATATCCTGGAGGTGATCCTCAGCCTTCTTGGATTTTACTACCATATCATCGATGTACACCTCCATGGTGTCCCCCAACTTCGCTTTGAACATCATATTCACCAATCTTTGATATGTTGCACCTGCATTTTTCAAACCAAAGGTCATAGCAGTGTAACAATAAATACATGTTGGTGTCATGAAGGCAGTATCCTCCTGGTCTGAGGGTTCCATTTGGATCTACTGGAATCCTGAGGATGCATCCATGAAGGTCAATATCTCATGGCTGGCAGTAGCATCCACCAATGAGTCAATATGAGGAAGGGGAAATGGGTCTTTGGGACAAGCTTTGTTCAAGTCTGTGTAATCTACACAAACTCTCCATTTCCCATTTTTCTTTTGCACCACAACTACATTTGCCAGCCATTTAGGAAACTTCACTTCCCTAATCATCTTGCTCTTTAGTAGTCTTTCAACTTCCTCTTGGATGATCACATTTCGCTCCGGAACAAATTTCCTTCTCTTTTGTTAGACAGGCTTGAACGACTTGTCTATACCGAGCCTATGAGTTATAATATCCTTGGAAATGCCTGTCATATTCTCGTGCTTCCACGCGAACGTCGACATCCTGCATTTCAAAAAGTTAGTCAATTGATCTTCAATATCCTGAGGGATATTGGTTCCCACGAGCACCGAGATATCCGGATTATCATGATCCAGGATAATTTTCTTTACATCCTACTCTGAAGCCTCCATGATATCCTGGCCTCGCATCTTTAATTGATATGCTGCACTAGGCTTTGTTGAGGATTTCATCGAGGAAGAATAACATTCCTTCGCTTCCTGTTGATCGCTTTCCACCTTGACTACTCCCCAAGGGGTAGGGATCTTGATACACTGATGATAAGTTGACGGCACAGCTTTCATATCATGGATCCAAGGCCTACCTAATATAATATTATAGCAGGATAAGGAGTCCATGACACAAAAGCGCTGCATTGAGTTGACTCCTTCAACATACACGGGCAACTTTATCTCCCCTACGGTATTCCTAGCTTCTCCACTGAAACCAACGAGCACAGTGGACTTCGAAGTAATATCCATTGGGGATACATTCATCCTTTTCAACGTTTACAGTTGAATTATATTGACGGAGCTGCCATTATCCACTAATATCCTGCGTAAAAAATGGTTAGCAACATATAACGTTATTACTAAAGCATCATGATGGGGATCCTAGACAATATCCCTGTCATCATTATCGAACGTGATGACTTTGTCAGTCGTGAGGGTTGATATCCTGGTTGGCTTATCTCCCCTCTCTGCTTTGGCTTCCTTCGCGTGTCTTTTTGCCGCATAATATGATGTGCCGCAGATGTCGGATCCTCCTGAAATAAAGTTAATTATTTTTGCATCCGTAGGAGGTGATGCTGCCCGTTCAGGATCCTGACCCTTATTCTTCTTTCTTCCCAAGAGGTCCTTTAGATATCCCTTGCTTAAGAGATAGCTTATTTCTTTCCTTAACGCTATGCAATCCTCGGTAATATGTCCGAAATCCTCATGGAAAGCACACCATTTGGACTTGTCCTTCCAATCAGCCTTTTGTTGATTTTTCCGGGGCCATCTTGCTTTGTCTCCTAAACCCTACATATCATACATTAGTTCAGGTATATTAACAGAAAAACAATATTCAGACAACTCAGGATACTCCTCAGGATCCTCATCTTCGACAGCATTCACTTTCTTGCTATCATTTCTGCCATATGGATTTGAGCAATATGGTTTATACGAGGACTCTGATTTCCTGTTGGTTGACTCATAGGTTGTGGACGAATTCATCCTCTCTTGCATCTTTTTATCATCCTCCAGCCGAATGTATCTTAAAGCCCTGTTACGAGCTTCGTCCAGATTCCTGCAGGGATTCATTACAAGATCCTGATAAAATTGAGAATCCTTTTGCAACCCCATCTTGAAGGCTTGCACAGCTGTTGCAACATCAAGATGTGGGATATCCAAGGATTCCCGACTAAACTTGTTCACATAATCCCTCAAGGATTCCTGAGGTCCTTGAGTTATCCTGTAAAGGTCACTGGTTAGTTTCTCAAAACTCCGGCTGCAAGAAAATTGACTATTAAATAAATTAACTAAATGAGTTAATGAAGTAATTGAGTGAGGAGGAACGTTTAAGAGCCATTTTAAGGTTGATCCTGTTAAGGTAGAACCAAAACCCTTGCACAAGCATGCTTCTTTGAGATCTGGAGGGATAGGGTTGATTTCCATCCTTTCCCTATACTGGGCAATATGCTCCTCAGGATCTGTAGTTCCGTCATAGAGTTTCATGTTGGGGGTTTGAAATCTTTTTGGGATTTCAGCATCACAAATTGGATATGCAAACCGTGATATCATGTGGCTATCCTGGGACACTTCTGGAATTGGCTGGACCACCCCAGGCACACTGGATATCATGTCTTTCAGTTTTTGAAGCTCCTTGGAAAATGCTGAGGTCATACCTGCATCCTGCAAAGATCCAACACCATTAGTAGCAAGAGTATTATTATTATTAGATACATTACCAGTCTGGGGATTCTGGCCATATCCTGAAGCATATCCTGAGCTTCTCACAGTTGATACTCTTACTGAAGAGGGTATCTCAGGAGTATGATTCTGGGAATGGCTAGGCATAATATTCCCCCGGTTATCCTCAGTAAAAACTGCAGAACTGAAGTTCAAAGCCCCGGGTTGCAAGGGAGTGACAGTATCTTCCTGTACACTACCAAACAAATTTAGAATTTCTTCGTTAGAAGCTAAAACAGGACCAAATCCCTGGATATTGCGAGCGGGATAACATCCCGAGCCACATGACTTTCAGTTCCCTGTGAAGAGGCTTGCATTCTCGGAGGAGGTGGTGGAAGCACCAGACCAATTTTTGTAGAGGTTGTAGCAGACACGGTGGAAGAGCTCATGTTTGATCTCGATGCCATTGAAAATAGTGTAGCAAAAAGTTTTGAAAATAGAAAACCAAGTAATGATTTTGCAAAAGCTTTTAGTAGAAATAGCACCACTTGCCCCACAGTGGGCGCCAAATTGTTTTGGTCAAAAATTACCGAAGCAATTAAGTGATCAAATTAGTTAAGTGAGGTAGTGTGCTAAAAACGTGTGTTAAAAATATGCTAGTTAAGTTGTTTGCAAAAACAGTTTCAGGATACGGCTCAGGATATAGAGTTGTATCTATGATCAAATAATAAGCAAAAATGTAAAGGGTGACACATGATGTACGAGGAAAGCCCTTAATCAATCTAGATCGCCGGCACAAAACCTCTGGAGCTGACAATCGCAGCTGCCTTGTTCTTCTATTACTTCAAATATCAGGATACAGTGCAGGATATGATGCGGATCAACTAAGTGTTACAATGTAATTCGAGTACAAGTGTTAGTGTGTAGTGATTTTTTGCAACAAGAGAGAAAAAGTGTGCGAAAGAGTGTGTGCCTTAATCTGATCCGATCAATCTATTTATAGTAAAAGGAAACTAACTAAATATCCTATTATTCCGGGATTCAGCGGATATTCCCCATATGAACGTTGCAGTCCTGGTCTTCCGGGTTCAACGTCTATAACCCAACTGATTTGCCCGAGTCTCGAGGGGAAGAAGTCCACCTGACCGTTAGAGACTTGTTACAATAATCTGCACGTGAGCTAATTGGTTACTACCAGGATATCGTATCAGGATGTTACCAATATCCTGATCCGGTATCCTGATCACAAATAAACAATCAAAGCCAGAATATTAGTCAGGATATATAAGCAGAAATTCACCCATAACATTCATCGTTTATGATGCCAACACCTTTAATCCGTTAAGCATCAAAAGCTTTTCTTTTCGTCAGCAACTTTTGCACCGACCACACAAATAAGAACGGTGAGCGCTTTTCTGACGACATATAGTTGGCATCGAGTTAAGGATGAGCCAGGGTTTCGATTGATGATTACCTTTATGATCGGCGGCCGATTTGGCTCCCGTGCATAGGCGACGAAGAGGTGGTATGTTTTTCGGGTATAATCGATTGTGTTGTTTGTTGATCGGTCTCATGCAATGACATTTGAACTATATCCTAGGCGGAATCTCAAGGTTTTGCTGGTGGTTTAACAAGATTTGAATCCATCGGAGCCACCAGACAGGTTGGAGGTTGGAGAATATCGTATAAACCACGTATATAAAAATTTTCATTGTTTTAATTTGAAGTAATTAGTTGTGTAATATCATATAAATTTTAAAATACCATGAACTTAGGGAATTAACAATTGATCTTTCATCTCTATCTCTATAATTATACTAAAAAACACTACCTTTTCACTCTCCTTTTAAATTAAATATTTTTTTTTTACTTTTATCGTTACCTTTTATCTCTCCTCCACTCACAACCACTTTAAAAAATGAGACACTCATTCATACACGGATCTAAAAGCGCATATTAAAAGTGTACGAACATTTAACAAAAGTTTTTGCCATTCATTAACTTGTAGAAACCCAACATTTACAAACGAAACATAGTTACTTAAAAGCTTACTAGCAGATTACATACTAACATGATAAGTTTTAAACACAATTTACAAGCGTACGACTAAACTTAAACATAACTACAAAATGTTTTGACCCATTTTAACATGAAAACGCGGAAACGTGATATGCGGGTGATGTGTTCGTTCCAAGCTTGGCGCCACCTAACACGATGATTTACCTACAACCATACCGAACAATTTAGTTAAATCATAATTAACTAACATAGAATTCAAACCTTCCATCGAACGTGATAATAATCCATTCATTAACATTCATTCAATAGAATTCAAACCTTCCATCGAACGTGATAATAATCCATTCATTAACATTCATTCAATCATGCTTTTTAACGGGTCTTGATGTCGAATCCCTTCAATCTTCTATATCCGGGTTGACACTAATTCCCATTCATACATATGTCATCCTTACTTATTCGACCCGTATGCACGAATCGAACTTCCATGTATTTTCATTTAAAACAATACAAATTCATATACTTAACATAAACATTGTAAACTACTAGTATTTGTAAGTATAAGAACTTTCCTTTTTCGTGCTTCGCTTGTGACCCAGAATGGTTCGTGTCTTCCTCTTTCACTCCTACAATTTTTAAAATCAACATACTTCAATCTCATGTCTTCATTCCATTCTTTTCTTAACATAATCGAGTTAACTAACTATCATTTTACCAATTCTAACCATTTAACATCATGTTCACATGAGATCATCTTTGTCATATAGAAATCTTTATTCAAGGCATTTCATCAAACACTTGGTGTGTGTACCACTAGCAAAGCATAATGTACAAGTACTCTATGCACATTCCTACTAATTCATATCTTAGATCATCAAATCAACTAAGCTCATATGACATTCATTCTATATCAAATTCATTTATCAAATATTCTACTACATATGCATTCATACATCAACATTGCACTAATGTTACACCAACATGATCATCATACTTCATTATCCTACCACTACAAGTGGGTTTTGTTTCAAATCATCAAGATAATCAAAATCAAGCATAATTCATCTCCTACATGATAACTCCAACAATATTCATGCTTATTTTCTTATAATTTCATGGATTGATTACAACCCACTTCATGAAAGATCATTAAATCATCAAATTCAACTTACCTTATGTTAGAAACACTTAGAGGATTAAGAATCTCAATACATGCATTCAAATTCAGCCCTAGAACCTCTTTGATTTGCTGAATTTCTTGTTGTTTTTTAAGGAGAAGGTTTTCTCCTTCTCCCCCTCTCTCTCGTACGATATACACACACACTGCACTCTTTTTTTTGTTATTAAACTTTCATTCAGTCATACACTTCCAGCCCCTATAGTTTCATTTATTATTTATTCAAGCACAACTTTCATCCCTTCTACACAAGAGCTATTCTACTTAACTACGTTAGTCAACTAAAGTTATTATTTTTTCATACTAAAATATTTAAAGGCACAATAAATAAATTACGCATTTTTGGGGTGTTACAAAAATATTAAAAAATTATAGAGGGTAAACAGTGTTTTCTCTAAATTTACTGATGAACAGTAACATTTTCTCTCCTCCTCTCAGAAACAATGCATATAATAGAGGACACACTCACGTAATTGTAGAGGATCCAATTTGAATGCTCTTAAATAAGGTGAAGATGAAAACCCAGAATCTAAAATCTGTAATTTGTGGTTAGTTTGGGTAGGGATACAACTACAGGATAATTCAGATAGGGTGATATAGAGAAATTGGTGGGTAAAGATGGGACACTTAGTTTCGGTTTTGTGAAAGTGGTTTTACTGACAAGTGACAGGAAGTAATATATCTTATAAGAACATTCGGTGTGGAGGGGTATGAAGAGAGGGCGTTAAGCGTCATGTGGCTACCACATAAGCAAGAGGGCGTGGTATAAAAGGCACGAGATGGTGTTGGGCGTGGAAAGGGCCTCACTTAGCGTTAAAAAAACTAACAAATCACAAACCTCTTACCGCAAACCACCAATCAACTCGCGTCACATTACCAACCCAATTGTCCCCCACGCTGGTGAAGAATCCACCGCCCCACCCACAACACCGTGGAAAACACAAAACACGGGGTGGTTTTGTCGGCGTGATATGCCATGTACACCATATTTCCACGCCCACCATATAGTCTAAATTGAAAGTGCTTGAATTAAGAGTTTTTGAATAGTTTGATTACTTAAACAAATTTTAAATAATTTCTTATTGAAATGCAATTTTGTTTTAGTACATAGTTTAAGCTTCTATTATAAAAATTAAGAACTATTAAAATTTACATAGTTCAAGCTTCTATTATAAAAGTTAAGAACTATTAAAATTTACATATACATATTGCTATTTGGGTTTTATTTTCTTACAGTTGTATAACCTAGTGTCGGTATTGTAACAAACTATCAATAACGATTGAATTCCAGTAACATTACATGTTAAACCGATAATGATTGAATTCCAGTAACATTACATGATAAACACCGATACCAGTCAAATACGCGAAGCGCGAAAACATACCACTAGTTTTACTCAAATAGGAAGAAAGCTGAAAAGCACACAATCGCACGCTACAGCACGTGACCCAGAATCACAACCGTAGCAAACCCATTGTCTCTATTTTCGTCCGACGATAAACAGGGTTTCTTCAATCTCCAACATTAGCAATGGCCGGAGGAAGCAACAAGAGAAAACCCAATAAATCCAAACCTCGAAAGCCCACCAAACAATCTTTATTTGTTGAGGGTGGTTTATTATCCGATTGGTCTCCGGTCATCACGTCCACCCCTTCCAGAGGCATGTCACTATTCAATCAATCGATTGGCTATTTGTTTATGGATACTATCTAATTTATTTTTATTTTTTTGCAGGAAAAGGTAATCAATCGCGTACAATTAATGATTCGAAGAAAAAATCTGCGATTAGATCGAAAGGTTCTGGTTCTAATCTGAAGATTGTTGAATCGAAAAAGCCGATAAAGAATGCGTTTGCTTACAAATATCCTCAGGTGATGATGATTTTTTTTTTTTTTTCAAAATTAGGGTTTATTTTCGTTTTTTGATTTTACCTCACATTGTAAAAATTAGGGGTTTTTTTATTTTACCTCATTTTGTGGAAATTAGGGTTTTTTTTTTTAATTTTAATTCTGGTGTGTTTTTGAGTGATGATGAACATGTAAAGGAATTTGGATTGATGAAGACTGAAAACAAATATACGATGGCAATTTGACCGAATTGACATTTTGCAGGTGAGTACCCTTGCAGATGAAGGTGGTGATGAACATATGAAGTTCGATGAATCAAATCCTCTTGTTTTGGTTGATTCAAAAGAATCGAAGATTATTGCTTACATGGATCAAGGGCCGGTCACTGATTCAGAAACTGTGAATTATAGTTACAATTATGGCGCGAGTTTTGAGGTGGATGATAGTTCTCATATAGGACTAGGGTTTCATGTTGAATCAGAAGAAGGCCCTAGCATTATCGGAGCAACACCAGTTACCGAAAAGGTTGAATATTCTCGTTTTGATTCATCATCTGCGCATGAAATGGAAACTGATATGATGGATGATGATGGCAATGGCTCGTCTTCTCCGGTGACGAATTCAGGATTCTTGTCAATTGGTGGCGTAAAGTTGTACACGCATGATATATCATGTGACGATGATGACGAAGAAGATGACTGTGATGATGATAATGATAATGATGATGATGATGAAGGAGAAGAAGGAAGTTCAGACTCTGAAGATTCTTGTGATTCATCTGATAGTGACGGTGCGTATACCAGTGATTCTGAAATAGACGATGAGCTTGCACAAGATTACTTTGAAGGGATTGGTGGGAGTTACAAAGTTGCGAATGTTGATCAACTAATAGGACAAATTCTTGATAGCTCAGATGACGACGAAGAAGATTTTAGCGGTGGGCGTTTTGGTGAAATGTTAGAAGGGGTAAGTGGGATTCAACTTCAAGATGCATCAAGGGAACATGGCATGAAGAAACCTCGTTCAAAGAACAAAAGCCGAGCGAAACCTGGAAAATTTGGAGCTGCTACGGATGATTGGTCTACCATTGACGATCTTATGCTTGTAAAGAATTCAAGATCTCTGTATGGAAAAAAGAAGCATGCACCAAAGCTTCCCCAGTCCTGGCCATCGAAAGCTGAAAAGAGTAAAAATTTCCGGAGATTTTCTGGTAAATAATACATAAAATAGTTATAGACTTACGGTTCTTATGAAAGTGAAGGCTAGATATTTGACTGGTAGTGTGTCATTTCAGGTGAGAAGAAAAAGCTACGCCAAGATGGGATTGCTTCTAAGCGTAAGAAGCGAATGATAAATCGTGGTGTTGATCTTGAGAAAATAAATTATGTAAGTACAAAATAATTACTTTTCACCGTTGTATGTGCATATATACATTTTTATATGTGTATAAAGGTCTCTTGCCTTCCCCACACGACCTCCATCATGTCTAGCAACGGTGACTTGCTACAATGTGTTCCCTAAAATGAAGGACGTGCGGGGAACACTAGAGGCCTATACCAAGAAAAAATGTACAAACATAAAAATATATATATAGCAAGTCATTATTAATAACTATTTTAAGTTAAAATTGTGTTACCCTTCAACTAAATCTTGTCATGAATTGATATGCTAACATAGTGTTGTTACTAAAAGATTTTTGAACATTTGCTTGTATTAAATGCAGAAACTAGAGCAGATGGTGAAGAACAAGGGTGATATTATGTCGTTTCAACTTATGCACTCTCAGGATTGTTCCCAGGTTCTAGATATAACATTTCATCATTTCCAAAAGTTTAAAGCATCATACACAACACTTCTACACTTTACATTAGTTATAACATGTCATTTAAATCACTGAATTTCTATAGGTTCAAAGGCTAGCAGCAATATATCATCTGCATAGTGGTAGTCAAGGTTCAGGCAAAAAAAGGTGATGCATACTCTTAAACTTTCCCATTTTTAAACTTGCTTCAGATAGTAAGATGGGTGGGTTGCATAACGGATTTAAGGGTCAAACCTATATTTGTAATGTTCGTATAAACACTACATTTCAATTTTTTTCGCCGTTGTTTGAACATCTTTTTTGAATATTTAGAGTTTAAAGTGTCTCTAGTTGTTTACGTTTATTCTACACTACATTTCAATTTTTTTCGCCGTTGTTTGAACATCTTTTTTGAATATTTAGAGTTTAAAGTGTCTCTAGTTGTTTACGTTTATTCTACACTTCAGGTTTGTAACTGTGACACGAACGCAACACACTCGTATGCCTTCATCAAGTGACAGAATTCGTCTCGAGACGGTAAAGCAATTTTTATTAAATTTGTTCGAGTATTTAGTAGTTACGCGTTGGCTGTAAACTTTTTTTTTTTTCAGCTATTGAGAATCAATGATGAAGCTAATGATACGCCAATGTGCAAGACACCTTCAACCAGAATCAAGAACTCTGGTTTGAGTACATTGGACCCGAAATCTGCCAAAAGCAACGATTCAAGCAAGAAAAAACGGAGAGATAAAGACAAAACGGGCTCGTATGCTGCACAACCCGTTTCATTCATCTCAAGCGGTAACATGGTGACCGAGCCCGAAAAGACTGTTGTGGTTGACCACCAGACCTTAAACAACAAACTTGTTGCTAACTCATCAAACTATGGTGCATTTGAGATGCACACAACGGGTTTTGGTTCAAGAATGATGGCAAAGATGGGGTTTGTAGATGGGGGTGGGCTGGGTAAAGACGGTGGAGGAATATCAGAGCCGATTGAAGTGATCCAACGGCCCAAATCACTCGGATTAGGAGCAAAGATCCCCGAGACGTCAGAGCGAGTGAACGCAACCCCACTGCCACAGAAACCAAACAGGCAGGGTGGACAAGGTTCAAGGGGTAGTGAAAGTAGGGGTAAATCTGGAAATGTGCATTTTGGGTCTTTTGAAAAGCATACGAAAGGGTTCGGGTCTAGGATGATGGCGAAAATGGGGTTTGTTGAAGGAATGGGTCTCGGGCGAGACTCGCAAGGCATGGTTCAACCTTTGGTTGCGAGCAGGCTCCCCAAATCCAGAGGCTTGGGTGCCAGAGGGTAGTTATAATTTTAACTTGGCTTGGATGCATTTAATAAATTAATATGTATGTATTTTTCTTTTAAGAACATATACCAATATGACATACATGATGGGGGTATCTACCATTACTTGTTATCTGATTAACTTTTCAAAGTTTCAACTATATGTCTATATTTGTCACGTTACAGGGCTTGTTTTAAAGTACAATGTGGTTCAAACATGTTATCGCTTGCTTTTATCGTTTTAAAAAATAAGAGTATGACAAATCATAATTATAAAAGTGTGATTGGGAAATATGTAATGAATTAAATGGGTATACGACTACCACGACCCAAAGTGAAGTTTCAGTTATTTAAGAGTGATTTGGAATGCATCTAATTAAATGGGTGTATAACCTTCATGGATTAAGTGGCTTCTAAAAATAAAAAGTGTACAAAGACACAATGGATGACACAATGTTGAGCAAAATATATCACAATGCCGAAAAATATAAACAATGTCAAGGAAAAAAGACACGAGTCTCAAAAAAGACAATGATTCACATATAGAAAATACACAATGATAAATAAAAGACACAATGATAATAAACAAAAATTCTAAATTTACAACTTATGAATCCAAAAGTGAAACCTAAAATCTCACATCGTAGAGTTCGATGAGACAATTCCAATGCCGCTTGAATGAGGTCAATTGGAGTTCGTTTGATACCCTTTGCGACTTCTTATTTTTAAGGGCCTTTGTATTTGATCCTAAACCGATCACCATGACCCGAAGTTAAATGAAATTTCAAAGGATAAATAGACGGAGTAGGTTGTGGCTTTGGGTGCGCAATGTGGACTTGCCAAATGCATTTTGGCAGGGGCGAAGCCAGGATTTTTTTCTATGGTTCGAGAATTTACGAGGAATGGACATCCAGTTGTCTATCACTTGATTTCGTTATTTTTGTCCGGTCTGGTTAAGCTATTTGCTCAGGTCACTTAATAACCAATAGTAAAAATCAAATTAAAACGCAAATAAAAAAATAATTCAATTGATATTAAAAGTGAATGATAGAAATTAAAATGCACATTCTATTAATAAACATACTTGCTCCGGCAAGGATGAAGCGGTGGTGTGAAGTTGCTTCCACATGACTTACTAACTTTGTCAATTCTTCCCGATTTCCCTTCAATAGTTTATTTGTTACTTCTTTTTTTATTGGACTTAAATGGTTTATGGGCTTATGTGGTGGACTTAAGTCTTAATGAGTTAATTTTTTTAATTGTTTATAGGCTAAATGAGTTTATTTTGGGAGGTGATTAATACATCAAAATAAACTCCTACTTAGCCGCTAGCATAAGGGGGCGGGTGACTCCTTGAAATCGGAGCACATCAGGAAGTTGAAAAAGAAAAATAACATCAGTTTTATCGCTATACAAGAAACGCAATTTTCCGACTCGGCAAACCTACAAGTCAGTTCTTTTTGGGAGAATACACCGGTTGCATATGAATCTGTTGACTCTACTAGCAGATCGGGGGGTCTATTAAACATGTGGGATCCGGGTGTCTTTGTTTGTACGGCTTCCGTGTCTAACAGATACTTTCTGGCCACATCGGGGATTCTAAGGAACGGGGGGGTCGAGCTAAACATCGTAAATGTCTACGCTCCACATGACCTAAACCTTAAGAGGAATCTTTGGTCGACTCTAAACGACCTTATGAACTCCTCAAATGGGTGTTGGATTTTCCTGGGGGATTTCAACTGCGTTTGTGAACCTAGAGAACGAAAGAACTCGAAATTCAACCCTCTTGCGGCTGAAGATTTCAACCGGTTCATTCATACTGTAGCCCTTTCTGAATATGCTATGATGGGGTGCTCATTTACCCACAGATCGGATGGTGGGAAGCGTTTCAGCAAAATAGACAGAGTACTTATCTGCCACTCCTTTATGTCTAGGTGGCCATTGGCGAACCTCACAGGTCTACCCAGGTATCATTCTGATCACCGTCCATTGCTTCTTACTTGTTCAGATGTGAAGTTTGGTCCCCCCCCCCCCTTCGTTTCTTCAATTAATGACTAAAAGAGGAAGGTTTAATGAATATCGTAAAAACAATCTACACGGGTATCATACCTTTCAAACCCCCTGACAAGCTTCTAGATGCACGTCTGAAAGCCCTTAAATTGGCAATAAAACCTTGTGCACGAAAATAAAAACCAAGAACTGCGAAGTTTTATCGGATCTCTAAAAAAGTGGAAACTTTAGACATTAAGGCCGAAACCAACATGCTAACTAAAGAAGAGGTAGTTAACAGAGAACTCTGGGTCAAACGTATGGGTGAAACCGAAGATCATAATTTGGCAGACCTGAAGCAATATGCAAAGGTAAAGTGGATCAAAGATGGTGATGAAAATTCTATTTTCTTCCACGGGATAGTCAAAGGACACCAAAGGTGCAACTGAATAAATTAGCTTATTTTCAACAGGTTTTAGGTCTCACAACCGGACGAACTCAAGTTAAATATTAAAGAGTACTTCCGGAAGTTTTTTTCGGAGGAGGATGTCAACAGGCCAACATTCACAAACAATGGCTTCAAAGCACTATCTTTGGTGCAAGCGTCGATGTTAGTGAAGAGATTCTCTAAAGAGGAAATCAAAGAAGCTGTCACACCCCCAAAATACCACATGCGGGAACCCCCGCGAGGCGTGTGATGTACCAGGATCTAGCCACCAATCACACTGAACTCATAGGTATATTTAAATAAAACTTTCATTTATTAACATTAAGTGTTACAACGTTACAAATAATTCATAGTATACAGCGGAAGCATAATTCATTCGTTAAGTGTTTATAAACCACATGTAAAAACCATTAGTCTTGTGTTTCGATTCCCTGTATCTCGACCCATGACCACTCCAGCCTCCTAGACAGCAAGTTCCAACAATATGCACCTAAAGGCCTGCAAGGCATGTAACAACGAATCAACAACAAAGTTGAGTGAGTTCACAGTTGGTTGTCCATTTTAAAGTTGTTCCAAAAACCATAAGTTCTTTCGAAAACCATGTGTTAACCAATTCCTTGTTTCCCAAACCATAACCAGTGGGGGCTACCCCATGTGAACCACTAGACCCGTTACCATATCGACTACTGACTGAAGTAAGTTGGTGCCCTAGTGTCAATGTCTATCATCATTGACGTGCCCAGATCCATTAGTTCACGCCCGTCCTCCGCGGCACTGTGTGACGCTTGTCAAACCTAAATAGCGCTATCTAACTAATGACCCGCTCGCCATTGGCCCGGCGATTAAGTCGATATAAAAATGAGGGACTTTATGATAGAGTTTTTGGTCTAGTAATAATGTTATCGCCCTTCAATAAAGAGGATGTAGTATGTGTTCCAAACCAGGAGGTCACGTAGTTTCCGATTTAACCCTTTATCCGTAACAATGTTATCACCCTTCAATAAAGAGGATGTTGTACGTGTTCCAAACCAGGAGGTCACGTAGTTTCCGATTTAACCCTTTATCCATAACAATGTTATCACCCTTCAATAAAGAGGATGTAGTACGTGTTCCAAACCAGGAGATCACGTAGTTTCCGATTTAATCCTTTACCCATTCCCAACCACCGGGAATCCCATGCCTTATAGAAAGTGTGAACTCACCTTAGGTTAGCTCGGCAGATAAACAAAAGGTCGATCGAGCTGCTAGTGGTCAACCACGTCCTAACATGGTCACCATACAAGTCAGGTCTAGGTTCAAGTAGTGCACGTAGGTTTACACATAAGCTAACAAGTTACGAATACATAACGATCATGGCTAACACGTAGAACACTTCTAACACGTTAACGGTCAAATACACGTAATGTCCAAATTTGTGCGACCCAGATGATATAGCTGGTGAGCTTGTACAAACCCAATCATCTTGTGCGATTCGGTAAATAAATCCCATTGACAACCTGCCCAACCTGTTGTGCGATCAGCACAATCTTGTGCGACTCACAACGGGTTGTGCGATCCAAAACAAACTGGCCCAACTTCAATGTGTAGCCCAATGACAGGTGCGGCCCAAATATCCAACAACTAATCTTGTGTGTGGCCCAACATATTGTGCGATCGGCACAGACTTGTGCGATCCACAATATATTGTGCGATCATGCATAATAGTGCTGTACATAGTGCTTTAACAGTTGTACTCTCAAATATCCTAGCTTGTGTGACTGGCTTGTGCGATCAGGGACTTGTGCGGTTTCCCTTGTGTGTTAGTGCAGTATGTCTATCGCCTCCGTCATCTCAAGACCGTAGCAGAAATAGATTAAGTTTAGTGCTTATAGTGTTATATTTTAGTAAAAGGCAAGGTGGCATTTGTGTAAATAATGAGATCTCTCATTATGTCCCTTGGCCTATAAATAGAGAACTTAGGGTTCTCATTTAGAACTTTTGGAAGACTTTGGAAACTTTTGCCATTTGTGACTTGGAGAGCTAGAGTTCTAGAGAGAGAAAGTAGAGAGAGAAAGCTTGTCCAAGGTGATTCAAGGTTCTTGTATTCTTTCAGATATATCAAAGAATCACGTTTATAGTACGTCTCGTGTGTTTCGGTCTTGCTCGTACACGGATTCCGCACGTCGTACGAGTCGGTTCGCAATCGTTCGGAGTCAAACCGGTCCTAACAAGTGGTATCAGAGCAGGTTATCGGTTGCGAGGATCAAACGCACGATTTCGTTCAAGATTTGATCAGATTCAGAGCCTAAATCATCCAGATTTGTCAAAATTCTTATATTTTTCTTGTTCTTCACGTTCTTATCTGATTTTTGTCAATTTGAACAGGTTTTTACGGTCGAAAATTGCTGAATTTTGGATATGATAAGCGAAAGTACCTGATCTACAATCATACAAATTTTCAGTTCGTAACTCAAAGCCGTTTAGGAGAAATCGAGAATTTTGTGGTTCGAAAGTTTGTAAAAAAAGTTGTAAACTGTTGCTGTTGTTCTTGATGTTCATACGCACGCATGACCTATCCGTGCGGATAAGTCATACGCACGGATAACATTTACGGGTTGACTTGTTGACTCTGCCACCCGCACGCATAACTTTTCATCCAGATAAGTCGCCCGCGCGGATAAACAATCCGCTTTGACCTTCGTTGACCTATCCGCATGAATACTTGTACGCACGGATAACAAATACGTGTCAAATTACCACACGGATCTACAAGTCGCTTAGTCAACATTTCAGGTCACGTGATCTCTTTCACTCTTGCAGTTCATTAAATTCATTGACTTTCTTACATCATAATCCCATGTGATATTGTCAGTTCATAAGAATTGCATGTGATAGTGATAATGTTTGTCGAATATTGATTGATTATCAGCAAATCACGTGATCATTCTGAATTCAGTGAACACGAGATCAGTCTGCAGAGCTTGAAAGTCAAGAGCATGTGATTTTATTTGTTGGTCGAATAGGAGTTGTGTCACCCGTACGCTTAAGTCATACGCACGGATAGCATCATACGCACGTATAGCCATACGCACGGATAGCATCATTTCCCATACGCACGGATTACTTTCAGCCATCTGTGTTGACTTGTTGACTTGCCATACGCACGGACAACTTGTCCGCGCGGATAACATCTACACCCGTGCGGATCACCACCCGTGCGTATAACAATACGTGTCACAACACTTCAACCGATCATGTTTCTTAGTCATCATTGATAATCATTTTCATTCAGTGGGCATGTGAAACGAGGTTTGCATGTGAATATTGACTAATTGAAGTGGTCATCATTAATAACTTCAGCAGAATTGTCGGCCATTTGTGTGTTTTAAAAAATAATTACATGTGATAAAGATTGTCAGCCACTTTAATTGTAATCAGATTCTCACGTGAAGGATATTGTCAGGTTGCAAGTGATTGTGTCGTTCATTAATTGAGGTCAAAGAAGTCAACTTCACCCGCACGGATCACCTTAGTCTCCCGGATCCCCACCCGTACGCATCACCACCCGTACGTATCACCATCCGAATCCCCATCCGGACTAATCATCATCCGGATCTTCATCCGTTCGAAGACAAACATCCGTGTGGGCTGATCTCATCCGATTGGGCCAACATCATCCGATTGACTTTTGATCCATCAGAACGGACCAAATTCTTTTACGATTCATTTGTTTGATATTGGTTAAACTCATTGTGTTTGTTTGTTCGTGTTTCAGGTGATTCAAGATGGATAAAATGCTTGATGAACAGGAAAACGAGAATCTTAAAAATTTAAACGTTTGGATTTCTGATTTTTGGATTGATAAAAAGAACAAGAAGGACGTTTGGATTAAAAGATCCGAAAATTTCCTATGCATGAAACATGAATCATTGGAGAAGTTGGATAAACGATTTGATGAGTTGAATGATAAGTTAGATAAATATGAAATAAGGGTTTCAAATGCTGAAAAAATTTCAAAATTTGCTGATGCATTACCTTTAGAATGGGATGAATTTTTAAGTGAACTAAAAATGGATGCTAGTTTCTCAAAGCTTCATTATAGAGAATTCATCAATAAACTTAGATCACATGAGTTTGATAAAGAAACAAGAAAAGTAGAGTTGATGAATGAAATGAAAAGGGATTTAGAAAAGATAAATTTGGAAGTGATTATCGAAATGAGAAAAAGATTTTCTGTATGTCTTGCTGCAAAAAATGTCATGAAATATGATATTAAGAGAGGTTGTTTTATTGATGAATATGCAAACCCTCTTGATTTTGTTAAAATTTTTTGTGCAGGAACATTCAGGATGGAAACAAAGAAAGAAGCTGATGTTGAAAAGATGAATGAAAAATGCTCAAATGTGATAAACTTAGAGCAGACAATGCCAAATTCTTGAGTGGTGCGGAGAATTTGACTTTGGAAAACAAAGCTTTAAAAGATGGGAAGAAAGCTGATGATGAACAGATTCTGGAGTTGCGCTTGAACTGTGAAAAACTAAAATCTGAAAATATCAAATTGTTGAGTGATATGGACAGTTTGACATTGGATAACAAGATTTTGAAAGAAAAAAGAAAAAGAGTTTGAAAATGAAAAATTAAAATTTGAAAATGATTTCAAAAGTCAGTTAAAGATTTTAGAAGATGAGAGAGATATTTTTGGTAAAAATAATCTTGAAAAACAATGTGAAATAAATTCTCATCTTGATAAAATCATTCGACTTGAGCATGAAGCCGAAAGTAATAGAAAGAAAATTGTTGATTTAGAAAACAAGTTGAAAAGTTTTGTGACTTCTGCACCATATGTGTGTCCAAAACCGATCAATTCTGTTCCAATAAGTGACAATGTCACAAATTTTGACAAAGTCAAAATTGAAGATTGTGATGACAAAGCTGATGATGAAAAAGAAAAGAAAAGAAAAATATTTTTAGATTTACAAGAAAAATTTAAAAATACTGTTTTGCAATCTACTGAAACAGGTGAATGTTCTAAACAAAAACCTGTTAAGAAGAATGTAAAACAGAAACAAAAAGTTAAAAATTCGAAAAATTTTAAAAATGAAAATAAAAGCTCATCAGTTCAGTCATCCAATCATTATAAAAAATCACAAAAATTTGTAAATGAAAATTCACAAAATATTGGTAATAAGTGGTGCAGGTTTGACCACAGTGCTTCAAAGACAAATCCAGTTTTCAAGAAGAATGATGATTACCACAAAGACAGACAATGTTATGATCTAAGCATATGGTGTGAAAGTGGTAAATGGTACGATAACAGAGTGTGCTACACCTGTGGTGTGAGAGGACACATTGCTGTTAACTGCCAGAATTGGAGTTATGAGACAAGAAGATGCTATAATTGTCAAATCAGAGGACATATTGCCAAAGATTGCCCAAGGAGATCGATGGGAAGATCGAGGGTTGAATCTCAGAGAACGGTAAAGAAACCAGCCACTGTCAAGCCCAAAGAATAGAAAGTGGAAGATAAGAAAGTAAAGCTTTCACAGGGGCAGAGAGACAGACTGAGGAAGAAGAGGAAGAAGGCGAGAGAATATCTGGAGAAGATTTTGTCTTCAGGTTCACCAGTTGGTTCGAATAAGAGTTCTGATGAATCGATTCACTCGACGGCAAAGTCAAGCAAATCGAATTCTTCAGATACAAATCTGAGGACAGAAAAGAAGAAAAAGAAGAAAGTTATTGGCGATGAATCTGGCTCATCCAAGTCAGACAAGCCAAGTTCGGGCAATGAATCTGATTCCACAAAATCAGATGAGCCACAAGTTGAGGTAAAAAAGGAAGAAACAGTTCCGCTAATGAATGATGAGAATTTTCCACCATTACGAGCCGCAAACCTAAAAGCAAAAGGTGTTGTTGCTGGAAAAATGTTTAATAACAATGTTAAACATATTTTTAGCAAGATGGCTGATGGTAAGGAAAAAGGAGTGAAAGAATTTTATGAAGAAAAGAGAAAAGTTCAAAACACACCTAAGGCTGGTCAGGCTTGGGTGTCAAAATCTATAGGTTGAATTCCTGACTTGCCGGAGCTTCCAGGTTGGTAAGTGTGAAGCAGGTATCGGCATCATTCTTGAGAAATTCACAGGATGGTAACTGTGATATTTCGTCTTACAAGTGGTTAATCAAGGACATTAAGTTGTACTTGATTTTCTACAAGTGATAGTGGTGTTTGACCTAATAATGTTAAATTTTCAAAATGGTTAAACAAGAACAAAGTGATGAGATGACCCCGAACCCACAAGTGATGGGTAAACAAACTAATTTTTCCAGAAAAACCATTCTGATTAAAACAAACTTAAGTGTTTTGAAATCATTATGGGAAAATAGTTTCTTGTAAGGGGGAGTTCTGATTGAATACGCCGAAACCCTCACGGCTGAACAAACATGATTAATTTCACAAGATTGAAAAACGGTTTTCAAACTGTAAAAAATCAATGTGTTGTAAATCATGGGGGTACGTTATATTTTCTGCAAATCAGTACACTTAAAGCAGAAAATGGATGGCGAGACAAAGCTATCTACATCGGTTTGTCAAATTTTCTTTAAATGGTTTTGCATTTTAGGGGGAGTAAGAAATTGTCAGAAAATCCAAAAACATTAGAAAATTTGAAAAAGCCAAAAACATGATAAAATTCAAAATTGAGTTTTTGTGTAAAAAGAGGAAATGATAGTACATCAGTAGACAGTTACAGTACGCTAAAGAAATGGAAAGTTTAAATGTGTTAAACGATCTCACCGTGGATGTGTCGGTAGATTTTTATACATTTAGTAAACTTTTTCGGGATATAAACCTAAATTCAAACTTGCTTATTTTGTGGGGAACACTACTTGGATATATAGGTAACCCCTGAAATCTCGTTTGAAAGGTCTCATAATCTGATATACTAGGTCTTTATACTCAATGATGTCTGGGGTATTATTCCGGGACTTCTGCTGAACGGTAGTTCTGACCTAGTCCTCGAATAATACTTTCCGCTAGCATAAACCCTCAGCATGCCGATGAAACAATAAAATTGATAGTCGCTGCTGTTGTAGCTAAAAGATCCTCTAAAGGGGACATTCCGTAAAGTCGAAGCTGATATCTCTCTGCGTATACGGAAGTATCGATCTGAGATCCCTCGGCCCTCGCATACCTAATTTATGTACAGATATCATTGTAGTATACTCACCTGTAAGACTGATTATTGGGATTCTGGATACGGGAGTATATTCAAGAGGTGGGACACATGAATGAGTTTAAGTTCTTAATTCACCTAATTCATATCCTGAATCAGTTGAAAGTTGTGTGAAAATTTAAAGTGGATCAGTATATCGACAATCTAAGTGAATTGTTTAATTCTTAATGTGTAATTAAGCTCAATGGTACTTGTGACTTGTCAAAAACTGATATGATCCTCTGACGCATACTCAAACAAAAATATTGTCTGTAAATATGTTTGTACATATTTCTTTACTGCTTTATATTTCAGAAAATTCAAAAAGATTTTGATTTCTGTTTTATTTTCGACAACCGATGTCTGAGTGCTAAGTTTTAAAATCTAAGTATGCTAATTGTGTTTCTGAAAATAAAAACAAGTTCATTAATTTGAAACTTGAAGTTTTTAAAATCAAAAATCAAAAACAGTTTGTGATATCTCCAAGGTCATTAAGTTGGACTTGGATGATTAACTGTGAGGGATTTGGATGCTTAGATTGTTAAAATCTGTAAAAGAGCCAGTTTCCGATCTGGTTCGTTGAAACTGCCAAATCTTTGAAGATTGTTGATAGGGGGAGAGTATCAAGTTTTCCTGGATATATTCATATTATTATATCCTAAAGCCAGGATCTTGATTTAGAAAGTTTGATGGAGCCAGGTTACGATACCTGGAAATCTAAAAATGTTTTACTTATAAATGTATGAGTGTTGCAGATTCCAGACTACGATCCCGATAGCCGAGTCTAAGGGAGAGTCTGAAGACAAGCTCAACGCAAAGGGAAGCGTGCATAGGCGCCAGGATACTTTTCCCAAAAGAGCTTGTAACCGGAAAGCCAGGTGTCGATCCCAAAAGCACGGAAGCTTGATGAAAGGGGGAGCCTGAAGAGTCTACAGAAAGGAGGAGCTGGAGCTGAAGACAGATCCACGGGGATTCTGTTCGAGCTAAAGAGAGAGAAAGACCAGAAGCTACGAGTCTGAATGTTTGAGATTGACTGCGGCAATATCCAAGGGGGAGTCTGTTAGTGCAGTATGTCTATCACCTCCGTCATCTCAAGACCGTAGCAGAAATAGATTAAGTTTAGTGCTTATAGTGTTATATTTTAGTAAAAGGCAAGGTGGCATTTGTGTAAATAATGAGATCTCTCATTATGTCCCTTGGCCTATAAATAGAGAACTTAGGGTTCTCATTTAGAACTTTTGGAAGACTTTGGAAACTTTTGCCATTTGTGACTTGGAGAGCTAGAGTTCTAGAGAGAGAAAGTAGAGAGAGAAAGCTTGTCCAAGGTGATTCAAGGTTCTTGTATTCTTTCAGATCTATCAAAGAATCACGTTTATAGTACGTCTCGTGTGTTTCGGTCTTGCTCGTACACGGATTCCGCACGTCGTACGAGTCGGTTCGCAATCGTTCAGAGTCAAACCGGTCCTAACATTGTGCGACCGAACTAGCTTGTGCGATCAGTTTCATATTGCCATGATTTACGGAATCAGTTATATGCACACAATAAATTTTCCAAAAAGTTACCAAACATTCATCCATTCGATCAAATCAGGAAATCACCAACTAATTCTCATGCACCCCAAATAACATCCAATCATGGATAACAACAACAACCATTCTATCAACTAATATGCACAAATCCTTATTTCCTTAATTCAGCAATTTGCGGCCTAAACAATATATAAATCAATCATATCACATACTTAGATGGCTCGGCTAGTATTAATTCAAATTAATCGATTTCATTCATAACATCCAGACACATTAACAATCATATTGGATTAGTGAATCATAGAATACTTCATTAAGAATTTTGTACACATGCTACCCTATGCTACCCTATCATGTCAACAGTTTGCCACTACCTCCCATACAAAAATCATGATCAATCCACAGCTTCCACTAACCATCCTCATCGATAGTCCCAACCCTTCACGTGGTGTTCATGTTTTCATCAGCAAACCCTAGTGTTCATGCAACTATAGTTATTATTATTAATCATGCGGTATAGACCCCTATTTAATGAAGACAACATTTAAACCTGATTACTAGCAAACTCTACACCATCAAATAATCATTAATCAGATTTGATCATCCAAAACCATGCAACCAATACCAATCGGTCAGATTCCAACATCAAGCAATTACATGTTCACTCATAATTACCTACATCAATTTTAAACAAGAATCAAAATCACAAACGTCATCAGATAGCACTAACCGAGTTTAGAGTAGACCCGAGATGTCTTGGTCGAGAGGCTTCGAGAGGTAGGAGGGGCCGCCGTCGATGGTGAGGGAAGGAAGGGAGGGCTTAGGGTTTGATGTGTTTTTACGTTTGCCCGGTTATGAGGGGGGATGAACATCGAGTTTATGAGTGTATGCGCCTAAGGATATCACATCGGGCTCACTGTTGGGCTCCTTTTGGGCTGCGAACCAAGGCATAATCGATGGGGTTTCGGCCAATGTCAATTCCATCCGACCTGGAGATACATAAACACAAACTCACAATCATTCACTAATACATTAATATATTGGTCACTTCATGCAAGGTTCACATAGACTACATACATAACAACATGCATAGGTAACAAGTACATAAACAACCCATAAGCATTCGGCTAAGAATCAACACGTCCTCTAGACTAGCATTGCTCATATAGATTACATCAACGCACAACGAAAGGCTCTAAAATGCGAGTTGTCACATCATCCCCAAGTTGAAAGAAATTTCGTCCCGAAATTTAGCACGTAGTTACTGAGGAAGCTAGTTAGGCTGCGTGGTTTTCTTGGTTTCCCTGGGGTGTCACATCCTTCCCCCGTTGGTTTGGAATTTCATCCCGAAATTCCGCAGTAGCTTCAGCCTCAGTAGTGGTCTCACTTTCCTTAAACAACTGGGGATACTTGTGTTTCATTTGATCTTCTCATTCCCAAGTGAACTCTGGGCCACGACGGGAGTTCCAACGAACTAGAACAATGGGTATTCTGGTGCGTTTGAGAATCTTGACCTCCCGGTCTAAGATTTCCACTGGTTCCTCGACAAATCGCAACTGATCATCGATAGTGAGCTCCTTGAAAGGAACTATGAGGGTCTCATCTGATAGACACTTCTTCAGATTCGACACATGGAATACGTTGTGAACTCCACTGAGTTCTTCGGGTAGATTCAATCTGTAGGCCACCTTGCCAATTCTTGCCGTGGTTTCGATAGGTCCAACATATTGTGGGTTGAGTTTGCCTCGTTTACTAAAACGAGCTACACCTTTCCAAGGTGAGACTTTAAGTAGTACTCGATCCCCAACCTGGAACTCGAGTGGTTTCCTGCGCTTATCGGCGTAGCTTTTCTGATGGTCACGAGTTGTCGCCATTCCTTGCCGTATCTGAGCAATCTTCTCTGTTGTATCTACGACGAGTTCTGGGCCAGTGATTTGGTTGTCGCCAACCTCTGCCCAACAAAGAGGTGATCGGCACTTCCGTCCGTACAATGCCTCGAACGGAGCAGCCTGGATGCTGGTGTGGTAACTGTTGTTACACGAAAACTCCACGAAAGGTAGATGTCTTTCCCAACCATTGCCAAAGTCGATTACACATGCTCGAAGCATGTCTTCAAGAGTTTGGATGGTGCGTTTAGTCTGCCCATCCGTCTGTGGATGATATGCTGTGCTCATGTCTAGACGTGAGCCAAGGGATTTGTGCATCGCTTGTCACCAATCAAAGGTAAAACATGGATCACGATCCGAAATGATGGAGGTTGGCACCCCGTGCCCCGAAACTACTTCCTTCAAGTAGATGTCTGCTAGGGTAGAGAACTTATCCATCTCCTTGATGGCTAGAAAGTGTGCTGGTTACGTGAGACAATCAACGATCATCCAAGTGATATTGTGTCCGTTTCGAGTTGTAGGTAGACTAGCGGCCAAATCCATGGCAGTCTGTTTTCGCTTTCCATATAGGTGTTTCTGGTTGCTAACATCTCACCTTGACTTTCCCACAAGTCAAACATCATTCCCATACCTAGCTAGGTGGGCCTTCATGCCCGATTACCAGTACAAGATTTATAAATCCTAATGCCTCTCATCAAAACCCAGACGACTAGGATATCGAAGCCGGTGTGCTTTGCTTAACACGAGTTCCCTACAGTTGTCGTACAATGAGACCCACATTCGTTCTATGAGGTAACGAGTATCGTCAAGCCTGTCAAAGGTTGCTTCTCCATGCCCCGCATGGGTTCAACTTGAAAATCCTTTTCCTTCAGTTCTCCAGTTTGAACAGAGCGAGTCTGATCAGGTAAGTTAAAGTCGATAGTGAGCTGCAAAGCTCGTGCACGTTCAAGTTTCATAGTTGTAATCATCCTAAAGTTTCCTCCAGCGATGCCAATAACTGATTTAGCTCCGTCGAAGTCAAGGTACACGGGAGGCCCTTGTGATCGGTTTAAATAACGCATCTGGTACCGTCCCAGTAATGCCTCCATCTAAAACCCTAAGGCCACGGTTTCCACCGCCAGTTGTGTGTCGCGTAGTTCCTCTTTGTGTCTCCATCACGTAAGTCATCACTTTCTCATGCTGCACGGTGTGTAACTGGGACTCTGATTCGGACCATCATGGTATACCACTAAATCACCCGCACCCTCGGGTAAAGACGATGCTCAGTGCATTGCAGAGTTGGAATTCGAAAGCTGAAAAGACGTCCTACTGTGTCGTCTTTCACGAACACAGCACCCTACTGTGCTAAAGAGATGTAAGCTGTGCAACCTTCGAAAATCCTGTGGGTAAGTTGCGCTAATATCTAGTGAAACCAAGGAATTGCTGCATCCCCAAAGGAATCTTTGGTGTCGATCAGCTTCTAACAAGATGCATCTCAGCAAGATCCACGTGTATTCCCACTCCATTGGTTACATGACCAAAATGCATCTCTTGAATCTAGATGTGACATTTAACAAGACTTCGCATAGTGTTCCTTTCTCTTGGTCATGATTCAGAACGTTGTCAACAAATACGGTCGATTCATGTGATCCCTGAAGCTGCTGGTGTGTTGATCAACTCAATGATCATGGTGTACAAAGTTGAAATAGCTACATTGCGTTCGACGTGCTGTTCTAAGAGTATTATCCTCTCGGACTTCCATCTGATGATAGTTCGTTCGCTAGCCAATCCCTGAATGGAAGCTTGTTCCTTGCAACTGGTCGACAGGTGCCCAATACATGGTTGAGACAAGCAGTTCCTAACTGTCGACTTGTTACGTTCTCGATAATCGGTACACACACGATAAGGCTTATCTTCTCTGGTATAACTGGGGCTCCCCAAAGCGAAGAACTAGATCCGGTAAAACTCATGTCCAATAGTTCCTGAAGTTGATTAGGCAGTTCCTGCAACCTTCCCGGTGTAAGACAATAAGGAATACTAGTAACAAGGGCTGCTTCTAACATGATACCGATCTGATATTCCACCTGGCGATGTGGAGGTAAACCTGATAGTTCTTCTGGTAGCACTTAGGGAGAAATCATGAACAATTGGTGGATCCCTGATCCTCATTTCCTTATCTTCGACATCCGTAATGAGTGCTATCATGGTGGGGTAATCCTTCCGTGGACACTTCAGGCCTTCACTGCTGAATTGATGCTAACCTCTGCACCACTCGGATACTTTATGACAGACGACAACTTTCCTCTCACAGGGTATAACTGCGCGATGTTTGGTTAACCAACCCATACTGACTACAACATTAACACTGTCGTGGGTAGTAGAAGGAAGATCGATGTCGAAAACTTGTCCCACTTGGTTGAATTTGCATCCCTACAAACATATGATGCTTCAATTGACCTGCCATCAGCCTTTTGAGAAGCATCAGGGTTAAACAGGACAAAGATGAAGCGATTAGCTACCCATATAAGTTTCCAAGTTGCCACCATCCTGGCGTCGCCCAAGTCAGCCCTAAATGCCCTTCCATGAGCATCATCTCCAGTGTTGCTATTTTCATTACAAGGATTTCAAGTACTGTCGTTGTTCCTTTGGTCGTTGTCTACTTAACTTAACCACGGCCAATCCATGTTGTAGGCACCTTTATTTCCATATTGTAGGCTAGGGTTACGAATACCTTGTTGTCGTTGTGACTACTACTCCCAATGTCATTGCTCGAAATGAAGCCCTACGATTCTCCACCATCAAGGTCCATCTTTTCACATTCTGAGCCACGTCCTAAAGTGCTACTCACTATGCTGGCAGTTACACATTCCACGTTATAGTCGATTGTCATTACTTATGTCCTGATTGATTCGTAAGAGTTGACTCCCATGAGTTGCTGACAAGGGTTAAGGATTCGATTGAAGCCAATTCGCTGGTGCTCGTTGCCGGTAATCAGGGTCATTAAAGTACTGAGGTCGGTAAAGTACTACGCTCATCCTCCTGTCCATCGATGTTGCAAGTTGCTTGAGTAATACCCGGTCTGTTACGAGGGTATTGCAGAAGTGATCACACTTCGGGATCTAAGATGTCAATACATGAGTTCCAGCAAACGAAGAGGAGTAAGATAGGTATCGATCAATCATTCGACGCTACGACATCCAACTTACGGATGTTCGTATAAGCACCTAACATTCTACACAGTTCGCTAGGTGTTCAGATGGGTGTTCAGGTAGTAATCGATAGCATCGAGATTCGAAGGGATCTAGAGATGAATGAAAAGTTCACGTTCGAGTAGGGGACAATCACTGCTATGACCCCTATAGGTTTGTTATGTTTCACATCGATCAAATAACGGAACAGAACCCCTTTTCCACTTGTTAAGGCTCACTGGGACTCGCATGCACCCCACATTATTATTATGTGTGCACCCACAATAATATTGTGATTTGCATGCTCATCTCAGCTCCTCTTAACTTATGTCAAATGGTTCCTCAAACTCGAGTAGCAAACAAAGAGCATCACAAAGCGTAAGTCATGAATGTTTAGGAAAATACCACCCTATCAGTCACATAACACATGCAAGTAATACATGAATTCATACTGTTGTGCTAAACGTGCAACCACATGCAATATCATATGTAAGTGCTCACTAGTTATGCAGTACAATGAGTATACGAGAGACGAACCTTGCAATCTGGAGCTGAGTGTCATGGTTGTATTCACGTTTTCAGAACTGTTCGGTTATAGTCTAGTTTTATAAAAATGTTCTTCCCCTTTTTAAAACCAAGTTCACTATAACCAATGGCTCTGATACCAATCTGTCACACCCCCAAAATACCACATGCGGGAACCCCCGCGAGGCGTGTGACGTACCAGGATCTAGCCACCAATCACACTGAACTCATAGGTATATTTAAATAAAACTTTCATTTATTAACATTAAGTGTTACAACGGTACAAATAATTCACAGTATACAGCGGAAGGATAATTCATTCGTTAAGTGTTTATAAACCACATGTAAAAACCATTAGTCTTGTGTTTCGATTCCCTGTATCTCGACCCATGACCACTCCAGCCTCCCAAACAGCAAGTTCCAACAATATGCACCTAAAGGCCTGCAAGGCATGTAACAACGAATCAACAACAAAGTTGAGCGAGTTCACAGTTGGTTGTCCATTTTAAAGTTGTTCCAAAAACCATAAGTTCTTTCGAAAACCATGTGTTAACCAATTCCTTGTTTCCCAAACCATAACCAGTGGGGGCTACCCCATGTGAACCACTAGACCCGTTACCATATCGACTACTGACTGAAGTAAGTTGGTGCCCTCGTGTCAATGTCTATCATGACTTATAGAAAGTGTGAACTCACCTTAGGTTAGGTCGGAAGATAACAAAATGTCGATCGAGCTGCTAGTGGTCAACCACGTCCTAACATGGTCACCATACAAGTCAGGTCTAGGTTCAAGTAGTGCACGTAGGTTTACACATAAGCTAACAAGTAACGAATACATAACGATCATGGCAAACACGTAGAACACTTCTAGCACGTTAACTGTCAAATACACGTAATGTCCAAATTTGTGCGACTCAGATGATACAGCTGGTAAGCTTGTGCAAACCCAATCATCTTGTGCGATTAGATAAATAAAGCCCATTGACAACCGGCCCAACCTGTTGTGCGATCAACACAATCTTGTGCGACTCACAACAGGTTGTGCGATCCAAAACAAACCGGCCCAACTTAAATGTGTAGCCCAATGACAGGTGCGGCCCAAATATCCAACAACTAATCTTGTGTGTGGCCCAACATATTGTGCAATCGGCACAGACTTGTGCGATCCACAATATATTGTGCGATCATGCATAATAGTGCTGTACATAGTGCTTTAATAGTTGTACTCTCAAATATCCTAGCTTGTGCGTCTGGCTTGTGCGATCAGGGACTTGTGCGATTTCCCTTGTGCGACCGAACTAGCTTGTGCGATCAGTTTCATATTGCCATGATTTAAGGAATCAGTTATATGCACATAATAAATTTTCCAAAATAGTTACCAAACATTCATCCATTCGATCAAATCAAGAAATCACCAATTAATTCTCATGCACCCCAAATAACATCCAATCATGGATAACAACAACAATCATTCTATCAACTAATATGCACAAATCCTTATTTCCTTAATTCAGCAATTTGCGGCCTAAACAATATATGAATCAATCATATCACATACTTAGATGGCTCGGCTAGTATTAATTCAGATTAATCGATTTCATTCATAACATCCAGACACATTAACAATCATATTGGATTAGTGAATCATAGAATACTTCATTAAGAATTTTGTACACATGCTACCCTATCATGTCAACAGTTTGCCACTACCTCCCCTACGGAAATCATGATCAATCCACAGCTTCCACTAACCATCCTCATCGATAGTCCCAACCCTTCACGTGGTGTTCATGTTTTCATCAGCAAACCCTAGTGTTCATGCAACTATAGTTATTATTAATCATGCGATATAGACCCCTATTTAATGAAGACAACATTTAACCCTGATTACTAGCAAACTCTACACCATCAAATAATCATTAATCAGATTTGATCATCCAAAACCATGCAACCAATACCAATCGGTCAAATTCCAACATCAAGCAATTACATGTTTACTCATAATTCCCTACATCAATTGTTAAACAAGAAACAAAATCACAAACGTCATCAGATAGCACTAACCGAGTTTAGAGTTAATCTGAGATGTCTTGGTTGAGAGGCTTCGAGAGGTAGGAGGGATAGCCGTCGATGGTGAGAGAAGGAAGGGAAGGCTTAGGGTTTGATGTGTTTTTACGTTTGCCCGGTTATGAGGGGGATGCACATCGAGTTTATGAGTGTATGTGCCTAAGGATATCACATCGGGCTCACTGTTGGGCTCCTTTTGGGCTGCGAACCAAGGCATAATCGATGGGGTTTGGGCCGATGTCAATTCCATCCGGCCAAGAGATACATAAGCACAAACTCACAATCATTCACTAATACATTAACACATTGGTCACTTCATGCATGGTTCACATAGACTACATACATAACAACGTGCATAGGTAACAAGTACATAAACAACCCATAAGCATTCGGCTAAGAATCAACACATCCTCTAGACAAGCATTGCTCATATAGATTACATCAAACGCACAACGAAAGGCTCTAAAATGCGAGTTGTCACAGAAGCAGTTTGGGATTGTGGTGATGACAAGGCACCGAGCCCCAACGGCCTCACCTTTAGTTTCATCAAACACTTTTGGGAGATTGTCGAGACTGATTTGTTGTTCCTCCTAGACTATTTCTACATACATGGCAATCTAAACCGGGGATGTAACTCATGTTTCATCACTCTTGTGCCTAAAACCGCCAACCCCAATCACATCAAAGACTTCCGGCCCATTAATCTCATAGGATGTATATCGAAAGTGGTCTCGAAAGTACTCGCTAATAGGCTAGAAAAGGTTATTGGTGACTTAGTGAATGACACTCAAACGGCGTACATTGAAGGGAGGAGTATCTTGTATTGGCCAATTATAATAAATGAATTGGTATCCTGTGGGCATAAATACAAGAAGAAAATGCTACTCTTTAAAGTTGATTTTGAAAAAGTATTTGACTCCCTAAATTGGAACTTTCTTATATCCTTTCTTGCACAAATGAGTTTCCCCGCTCTTTGGAGAAAATGGATTATGGGCATTTTATCGTCTATTAGAACCCTTGTTCTAGTTAATGGCTCTCCAACACTCGAATTCAACGTTCAAAGGGGGTACAACAAGGCGACCCACTATCTCTGCTATTATTCATTCTCACTATGGAAGCACTACACGTGGCCTCGGTTTGTGCCAACTCGTGTGGAATCTTTAATGGGATCAAAACACCAAATGACGGGACGACAATCTCACATTTTATATACGTGGATGATATCTTGTTTGTAGGAGATTGGTCTGCCTCAAACTTTAATAACCTTGCGAGAATGCTTAGATGCTTCCACTTGTCCTCCGGCCTCAAAGTTAACTTCAACAAAAGTCATTTAGATGGTGTTGGGGTTTCAAATGCAGAATTACAAACATGGCCTCCATTCTACATTGCACAACGGGATCATTTCTGTTTAACTACCTTGGACTCCCGATAGGGGCAAACATGGGGTTGGTGAGAAATTGGAAACCGGTGATCGAAAGGTTCGAAAATTAACTCACCCTATAGAAGGCACTGACGCTCTTGGTGGAAGGGTAACCCTCAGTGAAGCAGTTCTAGACAATCTCCCTACCTATTACCTCTCACTTTTTAGTGCACCGTTACAAGTTATTAAACAATTGGAACGGCTACGGAGGAAATTTCTATGGGGAGGTTGCTTAGAAAAAAACAAAATTAGTTGGGTCCCTTGGTTTAAGGTGGTCGCTCCAAAGGAGGATGCGGGGCTAGGAATCGGTAGTCTCACCTCCGCCAACAAAGCTTTGATGGTCAAGTGGAGTTTTAGACACAAAATTGAAAACTCGATCTTTTGGGCGAGAATAATCACAACACTACATGGTGGGGTTAGATGTCACTCCAATATCCCTTTTAAAAGATCAATCAGTGGTGTATGGAAAACTATCATCAACATCAGCAGAGTCTCACAAAATCCAGTCGTTGAGGTAAAAGCAAGAATGATACCGAAAATGGGAAGGGGGGATAAAACCATGTTTTGGCTGAACGTTTGAGTAGGCAACAGGTCTCTGCAAGACAAGTTTCCCAGTCTATATGCACTAGAATCGGAGAAAAGGTGTAAAGTCCAACAGAGGTACAGAATAATAACCGATGTCGCAGAATGGTTCTGGGACAGTTCGAATGGCCTGGTCCATCTAGAACAACAGGCGGAGTGGGCTACCTGCGTTACTCTTCTACACGCAGCTGCACTTGGACCTGGCCCAGATCTCTGGTTGTTGAATACATGATCATCTAGTGAAGAATTCACAGTGAATCTCCTAAGGGCTGAATTGGATCATATAAGCTGCATACCAGAAACGAAAGTGCCCGTCTGGCTTCATTGGATCCCAAAAAAAGTGAATTGCTTTCTTTGGCGAGCAGTATTAGACTGTATCCCAACCAGATATGCACTACTTGCAAAAAGAATATCGCTCCCCTCATCTGATTGTGCTCTTTGTAACGGTATCTTGGAATCGGAAGATCATCTCTTAGTCACCTGCGACTTTGCTCAACAGATATGGACTCTGATTTTTCAAATGAATTAACATACCTATGCCTCGTTTCATGTTGAGTATCATACAACTGCCAGAGTATGTCCCATCCTGTAAAATCCACAAAGTTTTAAAAAGGGGGGTACGTGTGATTTTGGCTGGGTGTTATGATATAAGTTGGGAGAAATGGGGGGGGGGGGGGTTTAAGTTTTCGGATTCCCCACTGTAATATGTTTTCCTTTCTGTTTTTCTATTGTCTTGTATTGTACTATTTGAGCCCCTGGCTTAAATCCTTTTAATGAAATTCCGCGGTTTGCTTCTAAAAAAAAGTGACTCCATTTCATAACAAATTAGTCATCCAAACCGTTGCTAATTCAATAACAAACATGTTAAGGTGCGTATGGATTTGCTTTATGTAGCATGTCATTGCAACTTGAGTTTTTAATGTTGTGATATGTTGATTATTTATATAAGTGATACATAATAGCTATTTAAATTTAGAAAATAAAAATTTTATCGTTACCTTTACAAGGTTCTCTCAACGAGAAAACCACATATTTTTGCACTCTATTGAGACTTTTCACTCTTGTTAGAGCATCCGCGATGAATTCGTTATCCATATCCATATATTTACACTAAAAACAACTATTTTTTCTCTTTCTTTTTAATTAAATAATATTTTTATACATTTATCATTATTTTCTCTCTCCTCCGCTCACAACCATTTCTAAAACTATTAAAAAATTATAAGGTTTTCTTTCTCCATATTTTTTCCCATATATTTACAGATAAACAGTATTTTCTCCCCTCCACTAATAACCACTCAAAAACACTAACAATCATTCCTTATAATATAACTTAACCCACTCACATATTTTTTAGGGTTATCATTGTGAATGCTCTTATTAGACCACTTAAAATCCATGATTTGTCATATTTCTTCTTCATGATGCAACATATGTATTGCGCATACCACATTGAAATGTTTGTCGTCGGTAAGATCTTCATCTTTAATCTCGTTTCATTGTTGCTTTCATCTTCCTCATGGCATCATCCATGTTTATTCATTAACTCATTATATTCAATAATTTTTTCTTTATGAATTGTGTTATTTGTACCACAAGAGAAACAACTTGTATGTACAATACAACCCAATGAAGCATAAGCAAATACAACCTTATATCAATATGAAGGTGTCATACACTCTTGATGTGTAACAAAAGTTTAAAATATTCGTTTTAATATAAGTCCTAGGTTCTTTTAACGTATAAAGGGTTGTTTGTTTAGTTCTTAATGAAGCTTTTAATGGTTCAGACCTCTTACTGGTTCAACACTTAATGGTTCAGACCGTTTGTTTCGCGAGCAGATGTCTGAGTGGTTCAGACATTTGCCTCTGAATGGTTAAGACCTCTAATCTGAATTAGTCAGACATTTTCCTCTGAACGTTTAAGCATTATACCGACTCTTAATGGTTCAGGCCTCTTACTAGTTCAACACTTAATGGTTCAGACCTTACTGGTTAAGCACTTAACCACTCAGAAGTTGCCAAACAACCAAGCAAAACTAAAAGGGAAACACTAAAACTAATCACCCAACTTTGCAACCATATGTTCTTCGGTCTCCACTAGGGATGAGCTCGGTATTAACCGATATCAAAAATCCAAAAAAGTGGATACCAGTACCGAAAATACCCGGTACGGTTTTGGTAGTATGGACCGGTATTTGAAGGTAAATACTGGTAACGTATCGGTACCGAAAATGACAAATGTCGATACCGAAAATATTTCGGTTTAGGAAATACCAGTTCCGAACCGGTACCCGGTACCATTTGCTCATCCCTAGTCTCCACAACATTGCAATAAAGTCATCGCATTGAGTTTATAATGGTCATAACGTGTTCGAAAAGCAGTCTTCGGAACATCTTCGTCAGCAATCTTCAGCTGGTGATAGCCTGAACGCAAATCAATCTTCGAATAGTAGTTGGATCCTTGTACCTGATCAAACAGATCGTCGATTCTCGGTAGAGGATACCGATTCTTGATAGTTAGCTTGTTCAGCTCTCTATAATCAACGCACATCCTATAGGAACCATCCTTCTTCTTCACAAACAAAATAGGTGCTCCCCAAGGCTAAAAGCTTGGTCGAATGAAACCTTTATCTAGTAACTCTTGAAGCTGATTTGACAACTCTTTCATTTCTGATGGTGCTAATCAGGAGATTTTGCAATCGGTGCAGCACCAGGTACCAGATCAATTCTAAATTCGATTTGTATTGCAGGGGGCAATCCAGGTAAGTCTTCAGGGAAAACTTTTGGATATTCATGAACTATAGGAATTTCTTCGATCTTCCTACCTTCAGCCTTCGTATCAACTACGTTAACCAAGAACGCAGGATAGCACTTAACCAATATCTTGTGCATCTTCATAACACTAACATTTCTCGATACTCGACTCGATCGGTCACCGTGAACAACTATAGCTTCACCACCAGGACGAGGTATCTGCACTTATTTCTCCGAACCAATAATCTCAGCTTTATTCTTAGATAGCCAATCCATCCCAACGATTACATCAAAACTACCCAGCTCCACTGGTAACAAATCGACACTAAAACTATGATCGCATAACCGAATACTACAACCACGAATGACTTCGCTAGTTTCTATCAATTTACCATTTGCTAATTCTATCGAGTATTTTTTTACTTAGCTTACTTGTTCGAGAACACAGAAATGGTTCAAAGTTTTTCGAAACAAAACTCAAGTCAGCCCAAGTATCAAACAGTACGAACGCAGAATGGTTATTGATTAAGAACGTACTGGTAACAACTGCAGGATCATCACGTACCTTCTCAGCATTCAGCTCAAAAACTCTGCCCCTGGCATTCTGACCTTTCACATTCGGACAGTTTCTCATGAAGTGTCCCTGCTCTCTGCATTCGTAGCATCCCTCGAGCTTAACTCCCTCCGACGTGCTCTTAGCATAGAACTCGCGAGTCATATGCCCAGATCGACCACATCTGGCGCACTTCCCTTGCTCATCACCCTGAGCTCTTTTCACTAAACCACTTCTGCCATCCCTGGCTATATCCTTTCATGTACCACTAGAGTTAGTCACATATGCTTTCCTCGAACCGCGTTTATTCTCATGCTTCTCATCGGAATCCTTTTTCGAGCTCTCAAACTTTCGCTTCCGCGAATCCCCATATCTAGGCTCGGAATGCTCCGATCGATCAGATTTCCCATCTGCTTTTGTTGGTGCATATTTCGTATGTCTGCCATTGTGCGAATAGTTAGATAGAGCGTGTGTTGAATATTGTATAGAATAGGAAAATGTCAGACACTGTAATGTAATGTCAAGGTTCATCCGGACGGATGGACAATAGAATAGTCCATAATCCCATCCGAATGTATAGGTTTGATATTGTAAAGTCCATCCGAACGGATGGACATAGGTTCATTCGGATGATAGGCTGTTGCCTATAAATAGGGAGTTAGGGTTCCCATTTGGAGAAGCGTTGGGTCTCTGAGGGGACATGCTGTCCAGCTGGTCTCACGGTACTGTAACCTGTCAAGATATGAATAGAGACCAGATTATAATTGACTGCTCGGTGTTGTATCTATCTTCTACTCCTTTCTTAGTAATAAAAAACGCACCGAACACGTCGTATTGGGACCGAGGATCCGTCAAACTTGCTGGTTCCTGGAATATCAAGTGGTATCAGAGCTACGGTATCGATTTAATCGATCTAATAGTCGGTTAAATCACCCAAGCTCATCAATTTTGGGTTAAACAGGAGTTTTGATGTTAAAACAGAGAAAATCATCAAAATAAAGATCAATTCATGGATAGATTTTGGAATTGAAACCATTATTCTGTTCGGAATTGATTCGCGCACAATCATGTGAAGTTTCATCATGAAATTAACACAAATTAAGATTCTGAATAAAAAAAACGTGATTTGGAGTGCTCTTGAGTTGTTAGAACATATTCCTTCGGATGAGCATCCGGGTGGATGACCATCCGGGCGGGCAACCACCCGGACCAAATGCCATCCGGATCATATAGTCATTCGGACGAATGGGTAGAACCTCATCCGAATGGACATCAACTCCATCCGGAAGGATGAAGACACTCAGGTGGCAAATTGTCAACATGATCCAAGATCCGTCCATCCGGGCGGATGGATCTACTCCATTCAGACGGATGAACTAATGCCTAAGAAAAGGCATTTTTTGATCGCAATGACGAGGAGAGTCTCCAGAAAAAAATTCATGATTGAAAATTTTTTCGGGTTTTAACGACCAAGCTTGGTTGTTCGGGGACACCGTCTGGGGCGTCGGTGAACAGATTTGATGATGCGATCACGAATTGTGTAAATTAGTGGGGTAGTCATGATACTGGTGCAGAATGTTTATCATTTGGGTTATCTGACTATTTATGGGCCAAAACGTAAAATCCGCAATGATGAAAAACTGACGTAATGAGGAAAATTGTCATATTTTTGGCATAGTCGAGTTTTTCACAAATAAAAGAAGACTGAATTGCTCAGATTATGGGGGAATTCAGTGATAGAGATGTCAGAATTTGCAAAAATGAAGGGAATAAAAATTTTCAGATGTTCCAGCATTTTTGAAATTCGTGATGCTACAATAGTATTCGGGTCGTTTCGACTTCAGATTACCAGGGGGAATGTAAATCTGATCGTGGGTGAAGCTTCCGAGATCTAGATGATCCAAGGAAATGATATCTGATCGTGGACGAAGGCTTCGGAGATCTGTGAGTGATCATGGATGATAGCTTCTGAGATCTAGATTATCCGAGGAGATGAATATGATTATGGACGAATGCTTCAGAGATCGGATTACATTACCAGATGATTTGTTTTCCTATGAAGAGTTATTAATTGTGGAGAATACTGTTTACACGGATCAATTATTCTTACGGTGCGTTAAAGTGATCGCGGTAAATGGGATATCAGATCTTCAGGGGGAATTATTGATTTGAAGTTAATCAGTGGGGTATTTGAAGTTTCTATCAATTGCCTGTTGAGTTTTTGTACATTCTTAGATTGAGCAAGCGGAATGCGAGATCGTGGTGCTGACATGATATATCAAAAACTGAACGCGGATGTGGTTAAAGCTAACACAGATAGTACTGTATTAATTAGTTTCAAGTTGGTGATTGTTCGTGAAGATTGCAGTTCAGCAATTCAGAGGAGAGTCGTGAACTGTGCAAAAGACCTGAAAATTCATTTCAAGTGGAACGTGCTCGACATTGTCAAAACAAACCCGGATCATCAATCAAGTGGAAATCCATTGTCAGATTTCAAGATGCCTGATTGAAGTTGCAGAATAGTTGAAGAATGCAGAATATTCAAACATGGCTCAAGGTTCCAAAAGTGTTAGAGACGATTTGGACAGTGACAGCCGAGGGGGAATCTGTTGGTGCATATTTCGTACGTCTGCCACTGTGCGAATAGTAAGATAGAGCGTGTGTTGAATATTGTATAGAATAGGAAAATGTCGGACACGGTATTTTAATGTCAAGGTCCATCCGGACGGATGGGCAATAGAATAGTCCATAATCCCATCCGAATGTATAAGGTTGATATTGTAAAGTCCATCCAGACGGATGGACATAGGTTCATTCGGGTGATAGGTTGTTGCCTATAAATAGGGAGTTGGGGTTCCCATTTGGACAAGCTTTAGGTCTCTGAGGGGACATGTTGTCCAACTGGTCTCACGGTGCTGTAACATGTCAAGATATGAATAGAGACCAGATTATAATTGACTGCTCAGTGTTGTATCTATCTTCTACTCCTTTCTTAGTAATAATAAACGCGCCGAACACGTCGTATCAGGACCGAGGCTCCGTCAAACTCGCCGGTTCCTGGAATATCAGCTTTGGCTTTTCCCAACAATTTTCCAGCCTCATCCTTTTTGTTAAGACTACTTTTGCGAGCAGCATCATCAGCTAATGATTTCGCCAGACTTGTAACTTCCAGAATAGGTAGTAGGTTTCGCTGATGTGACCATACTGCGAATCTATGGCGCTAGCCCCCAAATATACCTTTCTATCTTAACGTAATCAGGAGTGACCATCCGAGGAACCAACCTAGCCAGATCATTCAACCGAGACGTATAAGCTCTGACATTCAAGCCTTCAATGGTCAGATTCCAGAAGTCAGTCTCAATCTTCTATATCTCACTATGCAGGCAGTATTCCTTCAGAAACATCTCTTTCAGTTCATTCCAGGTAAGACAGGAAGCGACGTCTTCCCCCAATATCTGAACTTGTGCATTCCACCAGGATAAAGCTTCGTCAAGAAATGAACAAGAAGCATACCTAACCCTTTGATCAGTAGCACACCCGCTGATTGCCATAACATACTCCATCTTCTCGATCCATCTAGTGATATCAAGTGGTCCTTCAGCACCAGTAAATGATCGTGGGTTACAACTCTGGAGTGTTTTGTACGTACATCCATGCACTATTTACAAGGTTAATGAAAATCAAGATTACTCTCTGATTATATCATAACACAAGAACTACTAAAACTTTCCGATCATTACACTACCTTGAGGCTGTCCAATTGGTGCTCCACCAAAACCATGCCCATGGGCACCGCGCCCACGCCCTTACCCATTAGCCTGGTTAGCATCGCGCTGTTCCATGGCAGTATTAACGTGTTGGGTGATAAGTTATGCCAACTCCTCTGGGGTGGTAGGTAATCCAGTACCATCAGTGGAACGGCCATGTCTCGCTTTTGGTGGCATCTTGTCGTTTCTATTATGATAACAATAATAACAACATAAGACAATATCCAAAATAATTCAATCATTAGATGCTACTGGACCAAACAACGTGCATGTAATCACGTCCACATAATAATGAGAACAATTTTAATCCGAAAACCCATTGATATTTATCATGGAAATTACAAAGCTTGTTTGTAGTACAACGACTAACCAAAATTTGGTGTGACAAGATCAAACACCAATAACAAGTCTAGATGAATTGCCATCTAAATATCCAAAATTGGCATGCAAGCCGAATAGGGTTCACCAAAAGAGACAAACAAACAACCATCACTTAAAACCCAGGAATTCCAAAAGCTTCCTAATCAGCTCCTCAAGCTCCACTATCCTCCAGTGCACCTGATCCATAGCACTGTCATCCAAGTCCTGAAGCTCATCATACCAGTTCATCTGACCCTCTAGATCCTTCATCTTGCCCTTCGTCGTCTCCAAGTCTCGGTGTAACGGAGCGAACTGTCGATCGAAGTGAGAGCATCGATCGACCCAAATCCCCTCCTGCTTTTTCAAAGCAGACGCTGTCTCAGCTCTCGAAGTCGATGCGATCTCTCCAAACGGGTCGAGTCCTCTTCCTACGACGTGTGTAGACTAGTAGAGGTGCAGTAAAGACGCGGGACTCGAACAACAGAATAGACGACTCTGTAACAACGATGGGATCTCAGGAGTAGGCTCGACAGTGACAGTAGGCGGGATGACCAATGGCTCTAAAGGTTGAGCCGTAACAGTAGTAGCGTCCACCACTGGTGTGATACCAAAAGATCCTTCAATCAATGGAATACCTCTATCCAAATCATCAATGATAGGCACAGTACCTGATGATTGTCCTATCTCAAAAATCGAGTGAGGAGCAAAATCATCATCATCGATCCAACCGTTGCTAGTAAAAGCATAAGGGTGTCAACCTGACTGGCGAATGCAGTAGAGCCAACATAGAAAGACGAGGTAAATCCAGCCATGTCTACGATCTGTGGGGTAGTGAGGGGTATCTCTGGCAGGACTGATATAGGTGAAGTCTCGAATTCAGGCTCGCTATCTGAGTCGTGAATCTTGATGACCTCGTGTTCGTGAGAACATGTGTGACATATGTAACCTTACAAAGTAAGTGTGTGTTCAAATGAAAAACAATACATAAGGCCCAAATAAATAGATTAACACGTATGCACATAAACATGTAATGGTTTTCATACATGATCAAAATCCATGTTTATTTAAAAAAATTTGGCTTCGCGAATTTTGGAATTTAATCTCAAAATTCTTTGGTTGAAGTCTAGAGTTTCTCCCAGAAAACATCTAGTTCGTTAACAACCATTGGCTCTGATACCAACTTATGTCACGCCCCAAAAACGTCGCAGCGGAAATACAAACGTAGTGGTGACGAAAGTTGGTGCCCATAAATATCTTGGTGAACGATGCATTGTTAATTTTGGACATTCAACTTAATTAAAACATATTTTTAAAGCTTAACGTTTAAAAGCACACCACAACCATAACATAGTTAAGTTGTCTTTATCGTTATGGATCCTAATACATAGGTCCCAAAAGTTTTAAAAGTTGTCCAAAACATTTATTAAACAAAACATGCATCAACAACCACAAGATACGCCAAAATTCCCAAAGCCGAACTCAAGTACCTGAAGAACACGTTAAAATCAGGTGTCAACACGAAGGAGGGTGAGTTCACATATCCAAATTATAAACAATTTGATCTAAGGAAAACTTTTTAATTATGTGTTTATTACCAAAACATCCATATAATTTACGAAAGTCAATTTATTTCCTTAATAAAAATCTGAGGGTCAGCCGTCGCAAGCATTTCCCAGAAACCTTCGAACAAAAGCATCTTCCCAAGTTTACATATTAAATTGATAGCATCAAATGTTCAGATTCATAAGTTTGTAGGACATTACGAGCTATATATTAACAATGAAGGTATAATCAAAGCTAGACTATAACAGAATATCAATTCGTCGCATGACTTGACACGGAGCTACCGGTCATGACGGGGTGGTCAACCTGATAGATATATCAACAATTCCGCACGTGCAATATTTAAATGATTAAACGGCAATATTTGCGCATGCGCCCATAACGGGCCATCTATAATGCCTGCCTCATGAACAATATATATATATATATATATATAGGGAGGAGCTCATGCGAGAACCACCTTTATTGTGAGAACCGCGAGAACCAATGTGAACACAACCTAAAATAGCTAAAAAAACCTAAAAAAAACCTAACCCCCACCCCCCCCCCCCAAAAAAAAAACCTAAACCCCCCCACCCCCCCCCCTCCCCAAAAAAAAAAAAAAAAAACCTAACCCCCACCCCCCCCCCCCCCAAAACCTAAACCCCCCTCCCCCACCCCCCAAAAAACCTAAAAAATCAAAAAAAATCTAAAATTTTTTTTTTTGAATTTTTTAATATTTTTTATGTTAAAATCGCTACTTTTCGAAGCCAAAAAAAAATTCTTTAAAAAAAAAAAAAAAAATTTGGCTTCGAAAAGTAGCGATTTTTTTTATAAAAAATATTAAAAAATTCAAAAAAATTTTTTTTTTTGTGATTTTTAGCTATTTTTAGGCATTTTTGGTTGTGTTCACATTGGTTCTTGCGGTTCTCGCAATAAGAGGTGGTTCTCGCATGATCTTCTCCCTATATATATATATATAGGGGAAAGTTCTATGCAGAACACTAAATATTGCGAGAACACGCAGAACAAAATGAATCACTCATTTTTTTCAATCCTAAAAACCTAAAAAGTAAATGAAAATGTTATAAATGTAAGATTTATTGTTTATCACACTAAAATTTAAAACAAAATATGAAAAATCTTCAGTTTTTAAATAACCTACACATATGTAAGTTATGTGTAGGCTAAATTACCTACATGTATGTAGATTATGTGTAGGAAAAAATATATGATTTTTTTTATCTATATATAATACGCATATGAATGTAAGAAACATAAAATTCAAGAAATATGAACCTTAAATCCCAGAATTTAGTGATTTAGAGTTGTTCATTTTGTTCTCGCAATAATTAGTGTTCTGTAATGATCCTTATCCTATATATATATATATATATATATATATATATATCCTACTAATAATGATAACTTTAATATATTGCGTGTACGAATTCCCCGAAGTCCCCACCGAGACATAAGCCTATATCCGATACTTATTCTCTTGAGATCAAGCAAATTCGTCCTAACTTTAGATTTAAGCATTTTTAAATCTACACGGTCGTTTTCTCCCAAACACCGTAATAATCCTTGTTTCTCCCCGAAACATATTTATTCATCAAAACCGTTCTACCCGAAACATATTTATTCATCAAAACCATATATTTTCACGAAAATATACATTTAATATAACCAAAGGTATGTTTTATACAAAAACATCTTTAATCCTTTTAAGGCGTGTTCTTCCCCCAAAACATTATATAAAACAGTAAAAAGGGGGTTTAGTCACTCACCTTGGGTGCGTAATTATATTAGCGCAATCCCACAATTGATCTACACATTCTAATTTCCATAGGAACGATTTAATAATCAACAATTCACAAAATACCTAAGTTTCTCCAATACTTAGAATTCTTCACATACTTTAAGACTTTCTCGAACAGTCATTATTTTTTATTATGTTGGCGTATTAATATATGCGTTCATATATATATATATTGGGGATGGTTCAAATGAAAACCACTTTTATTGAGAAAACTCGAAAACTAACTAAAAAAAGCTTAAAAAACACACAAATTTTTTTTTTTCAATTTTTTTTATAAAAATCGCTAGTTTTTATATATGAAAAAAAATTTCAAAAAATAAATAAATAATTTTTTTTTTGTATTACACATGTGTAATAATACAGATGTGTAGTACACATACACATGTGTAGTATTACACATGTGTAGTACACAAAATTTTTTTTTTTTTTTTGAAATTTTTTTTTATATATAAAAACATGCGAAAAATTGATTTGCAAAAAAAAAAATTGGTATGTTTTTTTGGCTTTTTTAATTAGTTTTCGAGTTTTCACAATAACTAGTGGTTTTCATTTGAACCTTCCCCTATATATATATATATTAAGAACTTTGCGACTTGAACAATTTTATTGGTGACCCTCATTATGTTATATCCGTTATCACACCCGTTTATAAGCAATATATCTATGATTTGCGCGTCGTAATATATATACAAAAACGTGAACATATTATCAATATCGTAATACGCGTAATCTCGTCAACTTATACACTTTATCATTTTTAAAGCATTTATACATGAAATAACTTATCAAGTTAACCTATGTATCATTTTCATGCTCGACAAATAAGTTACACATTTAACGCGACTTTACCGATTTTTACCGCTTTAAACACACAAGTGTACATGCATAGTCTTAATCTCCGCTATCATGTCTGTGACAACTGGCACAAAACCGGTAATTTTCGTACTATTTTTAATTATTATTTATTATCTGCAATTATGTGCTTAAACGTCAACAATATGTGCTTACTTGCTTTACATATGATTTCATGCAGGTTTTATACTTCAAATATTGCATTGTGCATTACATTAAGCGTTGCGTCAGAAAGACTAGTAAACTCGCCGGTAAGACAAGCTGTATCAGTATTTCTGCAGAATACAATCAGACAATAGATCTAGGGCTTAGATGTAGGTCCAGCATAAAAAATACATTGAAACCCAAGTGTGGGTACAAGGATTAACATATACACTTTCCGGAAGCTTAAACAAGCACTAAAAAGTACCCGAAACGCATTTTAAATGCAGATTTCTTCAGAAATTCAGCAAAAACAACATTTAAAGAATAAAATAACATGCATAAATTGTGTTTCAGTGTCCAGAATAACTTGTAAAGTGTCGGAAATGAAAGCTGTCACAAAAGGTACTCCATACCTTGTAAAACTGAGCTATTTAGCACTTTAACGAACCGATAACCGAACGAATAACCGGACGCTACCCAAAACACCAAAAATAGACTGGAAGCATTGTTTTTATGATCTAAAGCTAGTTATGGTGATAAACACATTAAAAATCATAAGAACACATAAACACACTTAATTTCATCATAAACCTCCTAACTTACCTTCTAGTCCTTCAACTTCCAATTTTTACATTTTACCCCCCCCCCTATCTATAACCGGCCCCAAGGGCCCCACCCCACTTTTGAATATAATATTTGCAATGTATCTTAGATATGGGACATGTTAACCAATGGATTAAACGTATGTTGGGTGAAGGTGTTATAAAAGACCTTTTGATGAAACACTTATCATTTCATCACCATTCAAAACACATCTTCTCCTCCTCCCTCCCTCTTGCTCACGGCTACACACCACCACCACACACCATCCATTTTCAATCATCAACCAAGCAATCCAAGGTTATATTAAGGCGTAAGAAGGTTATCTAAGAAGACTTAAAGTGCTAGAAGTTGGAGGACCACCTTGTGGAGCTTTTAACCTCTCTTACTCTTCCATCTTCATCTTCATCTTGTTTGTGTCACTTCCCTAGCCACTAGAGCTAGTAGTAAGCATGCTAAACACTATTTTACTTCATGTTAGTGTTATGTACAAGTCACACCATCTAAGAAACTAAACTTTAAAGGATGAAGGTATGAAGATCTAACATAATCTAAAGAAAAACAAGTGTTTTAGTGATGTTTGATGTATGTTATGAATTTGTTGATGTTGAATCTTGTGTGTATATGTAGATCCATCATGTTAAAGCTTGTTAGAAGCTTAGATCTAACAAGTTTAAGCATGGATCTTGAGAGATCCATGGTTAAACTTGAAGATGAACTTGAAAAGTCTTTATGTGAACTTGAAAAATGATTTTAAAGAATGTTATTGTGTTCTTGAAGTGACTAAGTCTATGTAAGACTAACTTAAGAGGCTAAACATCATAAAAAGTTTGTAAAAAGTTCACCAAGAAACTTACTTTTGAAAGATTCAAGTATGTTAAGTATGGATCTTGAAAGATCCATGATGAAACTTGATGATAAACATAAAGACCTTTTAAATGAACATAAATATGGTTTTAGAATATGTTTTTCAAGGATTTGAAACCCTAAAACTCATGGATGGTTTAGCTAGTAAGTTAAAGTTTCATAAAAAGTTTGTTTAAAGGTAATAAGAACACTTGTTATTTGAAAGATCCTTGTATGTAAAGTGTAGATCTAAAAGATTACACATTTTTAACAAAAATCAAGTTCATCATAAGGTTTTACATGGTGATTGTAGTGTATGTTGTTTGTGAAATTTGTTGGAAATTGATTTTGATGATGAAAAGAAAATAAACACATGTTTTGAAAACATGGGAAACCTCCATTTTTAGGGGAAACTATGTCAAGATTTTTATGAAATTTTGACACTTAGAAAAATATAAGTTTTGGTGAAACTTATTCCCCAAAAATTCACCTAAAAATATTTACTAAGGTTTCCTATTTTTTTTTTTAAAAATTTCAAGCTAAGAAATAAGGATTTATTCAAGTTAAAATCAATATTAAGTACGTATATTTTTAGAAAAATATATATATATTTAGTGATCACCAAATTTGTGCTAAGTGTATATTATTTGTATTATATGTAGTAGTGTATTAGGAACATGAAAATACACTAAATACACCCAAGGAGTATCACCAACAAAATACACATAACAAATACCTAAGAATATTCATACAAAATAACCCATGAAAGTGGTATATGGACAAATACAAGAAAATATATTTATATAAATATATTCCCTAACAATTTTGGACTTGGACAAATAATGGACAATTTCAGACATAAATATATATATTTAGACAAATATATATAACTATTTGTCACACCCCGACCACGTAAAACAACAAATCGTGGCCGAAACGTCGGGGAGTGTTGTAACAGAATCATGTTTCACAACCATGGATTAAATTGTTTCGTTTTATTGAATTATTGAACTCATTGTTTTATTACAAATAAGATAAATACAAATATTATCTTTCAAGTTTTAATGTCACTAAGGCACGAGTCCATCCTATGCATCAACAATCATCACATAGCAGCACCTGAAACACATGTGAAAATAGGTACGTCAGCATAAAAATGCCCGTGAGTAACATAGGTTTTGTGAATTAGATTCATGGCCTTGGTTAACACAAAAAAAGGTTTTATGTTTACAAAATAATAGCCATGAATCTTTGTAAAAAGTTTGGTTTCGAAAATACATTGTTTTGATAAAAAGATTTGTAGTATATACAGAAATATACTTTGGTTTTGAAAAGATCGGATAAATAGTATATCAAAGTATACTTTAGTTTTGAAATAGTTAAATAGATAAGTAGTATATCAAAATATACTTTGGTTAATGAAAATAATAGATTTGGTAGTATATCTCAAGTATACATTGGTTTAGGATTGAAAAACATCGGTAGTATATCAAATTATACTTTGGTCTGAAATTAGCATATCAACTATGCTTTGGTTTTGAAAATAGCACATCAACTATGCTTTGGTAGTATATCAAAATATACTTTGGTTTATGATATAACAAAGTCGATAGTATATCAAACTATACTTTAGTAAATAGTAGTATATCAAACTATGCTTTGTAAAATAACAAGGTCAATAGTATATTAAACATATGTTGGATTTTGTACATAGTATATCAAAAATATACTTTGGATAATATCACATTTGAGAGCACATCAAACTATACCTTGGTAGTATATCAAAATATACAAAAGAAACTGTGATTTAGTATTCATTCAAACCTTAGTGTATCAAACTACACTTTGGAGACTATAGAAATACCACAAAGGCAATTTCTATTTGGTTAAAATTTGGTTTCTGACATTCCATACAACAGGAATGGGATGTCTAGTCCTATAGCGCTATATCGTACTACCAATCGGCTTGGTGAATGTATTAAAATTAGTACAATCCAACAATTTTTTTTAGGATCTTTGAAAATTAGTGTTTAAACCATAGATAATCGTTTAAGTCGTCAAAAGGTAAGTACTAGCATGTATAATCATATAGTTGAAATCATGAATGTAACAAATAGGCACATATGTTTCACCCTAAAACATTTGAAAATAGTAAAAGAGGGGACTATGTACTCACTTGAGATAGCAAGTATCCTTGATTAAGTGTCCTAACGAAGCTCGGGAAATCAAGGAATCAAGTGGCACCTAGTATGGAATCACTATGTTAAACAATCGGATCCTAGATCGGGAGATAGGGTAGAATGAGGTTCTATAAATCAAATGAGTATTAGAACTCATATGGCATGATTTAATAGACCCAACATTCTGATTTGGAAGTCTACCAAAGTGCTTTTGACCCGTTTCGACTCATTATGGTAGTATAAGCTACTATAATGCGTCTTTAGCGTAAAACTATGTTCGGATGGTTAACTATGTGCTATGTCAAGTCTTACATGCCCAATAATCCCTAAACATGTTACTAAATCAGATTATATGTCAAAAGTTGATTACATGTGCAAAATATGGATTTATGCTTCAAAAGGGCGTTTTGGTCATTTCCTATGGGCATACAAGCTACTTAACAAATAATTAACCAATCCTACGTGATCATAAGGTATAACCTTAGAGGTTATTCCCTATGCAACTATGATCACTAAACAAGCTTGGTCGGATTCTAATGATCGACCAAACGGGTCGGGTTCGAAAGTCTAAGCGGTTGTTTAGGCCGCTTAACTTACGACCCTAAACAAGCACTAAACTAATAGTGACGAGTTAAGCATGTTAAAACATGCTTAACTAAGTTAGAAAACAGGTTTTGATATCAAAACAAAGTGTTTTGATACCTAAAAGTAGTTTGGTTGCAAAATACGCTTAAATGCGCATTTTGACCGAAACTACGACTCGTCACTACGCCTAGTCAACATGGTAATCAGTAGGTATAGTCACTAAGGACTATAACCATCGTGATTACGATCACGTTGCGAAGTTCAAACGAACTTCGTGTTGACCAACTCGTGGTCAAAGCAGAAAGTCAAACACTATTTGACTTTCACGCGAGGAAAGCGATAAAAGAACGAAGGAAGCTTACAAAGGGTCCTTGCTTTAACTTGATCTTATAATTCTCAGGTATGAAGTTATAAAACCTCAACTTAGAGAATTTAGATCAAGTGTGAGTTGCAACAAGTGAAATGCTAGGCTATTTATACTTGTCATGAACTCACAAGATCAAAACAAGTGTTTGTGTGGCCATCAAGCATTAAATCCTAGCCATACAAGTGTTTGAGGCCAGCTAATTTGCTTGGGGAGGTGCTAACTTGGCTACCACACAAAGAAATTGCAAGATTGGCCCCTGGATTAACAAACTGTTGCCGAAAACAGAGTTTCTGCCCAGATGTGATGCTCGCGTGGTGCGACCACAAGGCCACATGGCCGTCGCGCGACACCAGGGTGTAGGGCAGCAGTTTCAAATTTGACAGAAATGATCCCTGCACGTGTTTAAACTTGTTTTCTACGTTTTTTAACCTCCGTTAAACCATTTTCATGGCTCTACAAAGTCTTCAAAGTGTAGGGGACCTGAAATATGCCCGGAAATATCACGGATGTCGGTTCGTTTGGTCGTACGGTCACGTTGTTCGGTTATTTACGACGAAACTCGAACGGACGCGAAAACGAACCAAATTAAGCGACGAATGATATTTTTGCATGCCGATCACTAAAATAAAAATATTTTAGTGTGTACAAAAATTTTGGATGTCCAGATGTGGTCAAAACGTAAGATATGTGCATAAATGCAAACTTACGTCGTTTTTGACACTTTTAGTCCCTGTAAGATCAAGTAAGCATGTTTTCGCACACCGAACCTATCAAAGCTTATTTCTAAGATATTTTTAGGTTATTTATGGTATGTTTAGCTTATGATCAAGTTCTGGACTGTACGTTGCCTTACGAAACGACAGACTTTTGCAGTTTGACGCAAATAGTCCCTGTGAGCGAATAAACTTGTTTTTGCCATACCAAACCCTTTAAAACTTATTTCTAAGTTATGTAAAGGTTATTTAAAGTATGTTAATCCTATTTCACTATTCCGAAGTGTTTGTTGCATTAAACTGGTTATATTTACGCATCAGATCGCGTATAACCTTCCAGAAAGCGATTTAAAGCTCGAAATTGAACAAGAATTGATATGTGAAAATGATACACATATTTATAAAAATCCTAAGTATGAAACACAATATTTCATTGGATTTGCATTTGTGTGATGGTCGTAGTGACACAGGTGTCACAGTCTCACCTACTTTAGGAAATTTCGTCCCGAAATTTAATTTTAGAGGAAACCTGTGAAGACAACTGTGATTGTTTCGCTTTCAAATAACTCCTCCGTTTCCCAAGTAAAACTCAAGGTCACGTTTGGATTCTTAGCGAATTTGATAATTGCCAAAATGTTGTCGTTGTTGTAACAGAAGCATGGAGCTCCGAACAACGGATAGGAGAATGTTTCCTATGAAAACTATTATAGGAAACTTGTGTGTACTCGAAATCAGAGTCGAAGAGTGTAAGAGAGAATAACAATGGTCAAGGTCCAGGACTTCTAGTAACTCAAATAACGCTATGCTTGCAATGTAATAAGGAACACTTATATATAGGAAGTACCAGCGGCGTATCCACCATGCCCTTTTTACATTGTTCCCGTCTCGTTATTTTCATCACTATAGGTCTTAACACATGACAAAACTTGATGTGGTTTCTGTGCACTGGATTCCATAATTATGTATGCATCCATAATTACGTAATTCCTTGCACAGTCTACACAGTTCATTTTATAATGTGTAGGGGAAAAATCAAGCGAACAAACATGTAATGACTTGACAAGACCACCAGAGGATATTTTTAACTAGATCAACGAACGATCTTTTTAACTAGATCAACACATGATCTCCTTAACTAGATCGTCGCACGATCTCTTTAAATAGACCACTTAAGGGATATTTTTAACTTTGAACCAAATAATCGTTTTGAAACAGCACTTTGGAATCCAAGGGTCTGACTATTTGCATAGAAAGCTCCTTAAGGATTTAAGATAGTACTTGGAGTATCCTTCTGAGAATCTAACATATGAAAATACGGAAGATTCTACCAGGACTTAGATAGCGAGCTTTAGAATTACACATAAACACAAAAATCACAGAATTATGCATTTGTTAATTTAGTTATTAGCTCGTTCGTTAATTTGAATTCATGCATTTAAAGTACACCTGAAATCCAATCACGGATTTTTAGTTGGTACTTTAAATATCCCCAAGAATCTAACTATGAAGATAGGAAGATCTTATAAGGATTTGGAATTTGTCTTTGTCGTATCGTAACATTCGTATTAGAACACATAAGGAATCCAATTAAGGACTCACGATAGTACCTTTAGATATCAAATCAAGGATTTGAAATGATACTTCAGATATTTGTTTAAGAACTTGTAATTTGCACCTTGTACTTTGTTTCTTTAAAAGAAACGAGTACTTAGGGTTTTATAGGAGATCACAAGTGATCATAGAATGAAAGAACCACACGAGTAGTTTGTCTTGCAAGGAACACGGTTTCTTAGTGTCGTTATTGTATGGGTATGTCACATAGACACACAATCATAACAGCTTCGTAAAATAAAATTGGAACAACAATTTTATTTATATAGTAGCTGAATTGTTTCAAAAGTTAACAACAAAGGAAAAATACAAGGTCTAATTGTTCACTGCTGCATTGCCATTTGCATCTGCCCCGTTTATATTAAACACTTGTCCACGCACTGGAATTGTGTTAACAAGTCTTGGGCAATTGTTTTGGTAGTGAGTGAGATCAACACAGTTGTAGCACGATCCAGGTGGATATGGTGCTTGAACAGCAGCAGGATTTGTAACATTTTGGTTTTGGATAACATGACGACATGTATTGACCGAATGTCCCAATCGTCCATAGTGGGTACATTTGTGACACGGTGTCTGCTCCAGATGATGACGGTTGCATTTGTTGCACAAAGGTGCGGTACCAATATAGTTTTTCCTAGCACGAGGCTGTGCTGGATGGTTTAATGCAACCTGATCATTCTGAGCAACTACTGCGAAGTTTTGTGAAGCCTTACGCTTCTTCGACTTCTTAGAGGACTCGGTCTGTTTATCCTTTGGTTTTTCTTGTACCAACTTGTAAGATGGTTTCTGGTCGCCTTTTTGGAAAAGTTTACCCTTTCTGATCTGAGATTCAGTCAGGGTAGCAGATAGTTCAATGGCTTGTCTGACGGGAGTAGGGTTGCTACCAGTAACAATGTCCTGAACTAGGTCAGGGAGACCATCAATGTACTTTTCAATTGCCTTTTCCAAAGGCGTAACCATGGTAGGACATAACAGACTTAACTCCTCATAACGATTAGTGTAGGCTCGATGTTCACCGCTGTCTTGTTTAAGATCGTCGAATTCCCATTCCAAATCCCTGAGCTCATGACGAGGACAGAATTCCTTCATCATTAGAGCTCGAAGCTCTTCCCAGGTTTGTGCCATTGCCACATCGGCACCCCTATCACGCATCACACCATTCCACCATGTAAGAGCACGCTTCTCGAATGCACTGGATGCAAACTCAATCTTGCGCTCATTCGGACATTGTACATGTCTGAATGTGCTTTCCAAACTTTCGAACCATTACAGGAGCTCGGTTGCTCCTTGAGACCCAGAAAACTTCAAAGGTTTAGCAGAATTGAAGGTTTTGAAACTACACTGAGCATTGTGGTTGTTATTGTTGTTATATATCTGACGGATCTGGGTTACTAGGTTCGAAAGCACTGCAGCCATTTACTGAGAGACAAGGGCTGTGACTTCTTCGTTGGTTAGAGGTTGTGCATCTCGTCGAGGAGGCATTGTCTAAAAGGAACAAGGGAACATGAGAAACGAGTGAGGTTGACAATTGGAAAATCAAATGGGGTATTGAAAATATCGACCAAAACACAAGGAAGGCGATTATTCGTTTGTTACCTCGAACAAACAAACGATACGCAGTGACTAATCAAAGTAAATGGGTCAATATAATGTATCACTGAAGACATGCTTGCCTATAAGTGAACACTCACCCCAAGAGTTCCCAGGTAAGAGTGACTGGTCTGATACTGCAGATTTGTACGAACACTCTAGCCTTAGACAGAAAACTCAGGGTACAGGCATTCACCCTTCCAGATTGCACGTGTTCACACTATAAGACCTAAACTTTGACAGGATTTTGAAAACTTTGAAGGTTCAAAACCTTATAATAAATCATCCTAGAACAGATGATCGGTTTTCAAAATGGATTCGAAATTTGTGTTCTTATTGTGGTTGTCACCTAAGGATAAGTGATGGTATTGTTTTAAAACTAAACACAAGATAACTTGTGTTAGGGTCCTAGGAAGGTTATAGTCTAGGTCAAAGTATTACTAATAACCTAATTCCCTATAACCATTGGCTCTGATACCAACTTTTCTGTCACACCTCGACCACGTAAAACAACAAAGCGTGGCGGAAACGTCGGGGAGTGTTGTAACAGAATCATTGTTTCACAACCATGGATTAAATTGTTTAGTTTTATTGAATTATTGAACTCATTGTTTTATTACAAATAAGATAAATACAAATATTATCTTCAAAGTTTTAATGTTACTAAGGCACGAATCCATCCTATGCATCAACAATCATCACATAGCAGCACCTAAAACATATGTGAAAATAGGTACATCAGCATAAAAATGCCTGTGAGTAACATAGGTTTTGTGACTTAGATTCATGGCCTTGGTTAACACAAGAAAAGGGTTTTATGTTTACAAAATAATAGCCATGAATCTTTGTAAAAAGTTTGGTTTCGAAAATACATTGTTTTGATAAAAAGGTTTGTAGTATATACAGAAATATACTTTGGTTTTGAAAAGATCGGATAAATAGTATATCAAAGTATACTTTAGTTTTGAAATAATTAAATAGATAAGCAGTATATCAAAATATACTTTGGTTAATGAAAATAATAGATTTGGTAGTATATCTCAAGTATACTTTGGTTTAGGATTGAAAAACATCGATAGTATATCAAATTATACTTTGGTCTGAAATTAGCATATCAACTATGCTTTGGTAGTATATCAAACTATACTTTAGTAAATAGTAGCATATCAAACTATGCTTTGTAAAATAACAAGGTCAATACTATATTAAACATATGTTGGATTTTGTACATAGTATATCAAAAATATACTTTGGATAATATCACATTTGAGAGCACATCAAACTATACCTTGGTAGTATATCAAAATATACAAAAGAAACTGTGATTTAGTATTCATTCAAACCTTAGTGTATCAAACTACACTTTGGAGACTATAGAAATACCACAAAGGCAATTTCTATTTGGTTAAAATTTGGTTTCTGACATTCCATACAACAGGAATGGGATATCTAGTCCTATAGCGCTATATCGTACTACCAATCGGCTTGGTGAATGTATTAAAATTAGTACAATCCAACAATTTGTTTTAGGACCTTTGAAAATTAGTGTTTAAACCATAGATAATCGTTTAAGTCGTCAAAAGGTAAGTACCAGCATGTATAATCATATAGTTGAAATCATGAATGTAACAAATAGGCACATGTGTTTCACCCCAAAACATTTGAAAACAGTAAAAGAGGGGACTATGTACTCACTTGAGATAGCAAGTATCCTTGATTAAGTGTCCTAACGAAGCTCGGGAAATCAAGGAATCAAGTGGCACCTAGTATGGAATCACTATGTTAAACAATCGGATCCTAGATCGGGAGATAGGGTAGAATGAGGTTCTATAAATCAAATGAGTATTAGAACTCATATGGCATGATTTAATAGACCCAACATTCTGATTTGGAAGTCTACCTAAGTGCTTTTGACCCGTTTCGACTCATTATGGTAGTATAAGCTACTATAGATGATTAACTATGTGCTATGTCAAGTCTTACATGCCCAATAATCCCTAAACATGTTACTAAATCAGATTATATGTCAAAAGTTGATTACATTTGCAAAATATGGATTTATGCTTCAAAAGGGCGTTTTGGTCATTTCCTATGGGCATACAAGCTACTTAACAAATAATTAACCAATCCTACGTGATCATAAGGTATAACCTCAAAGGTTATTCCCTATGCAACTATGATCACTAAACAAGCTTGGTCGGATCCTAATGATCGACCAAACGGGTCGGGTTCGAAAGTCTAAGCGGTTGTTTAGACCGCTTACCTTACGACCCTAAACAACCACTAAACTAATAGTGACGAGTTAAGCATGTTAAAACATGCTTAACTAAGTTAGAAAACAGGTTTTGATATCAAAACAAAGTGTTTTGATACCCAAACGTAGTTTGGTTGCAAAATACGCTTAAATGCGCATTTTGACCGAAACTACGACTCGTCACTACGCCCAGTCAACATGGTAATCAGTAGGTATAGTCACTAAGGACTATAACCATCGTGATTACGATCAAGTTGCGAAGTTCAAACGAACTTCACGTTGACCAACTCGTGGTCAAAGCAGAAAGTCAAACACTGTTTGACTTTCACGCTAGGAAAGCGATAAAAGAACGAAGGAAGCTTACAAAGGGTCCTTTCTTTAACTTGATCTTATAATTCTCAGGTATGAAGTTATAAAACCTCAACTTAGAGAATTTAGATCAAGTGTGAGTTGCAACAAATGAAATTCTAGGCTATTTATACTTGTCATGAACTCACAAGATCAAAACAAGTGTTTGTGTGGCCATCAAGCATTAAATCCTAGCCATACAAGTGTTAGAGGCCAGCTAATTTGCTTGGGGAGGTGCTAACTTGGCTACCACACAAAGAAATTGCAAGATTGGCCGCTGGATTAACAAACTGTTGCTGAAAACAAAGTTTCTGCCCAGATGTGATGCTCGCGTGGCGCGACCACAAGGCCACATGGCCGTCGCGCGACGCCAGGGTGTAGGGCAGCAGTTTCAAATTTGACAGAAATGGTCCCTGCACTTGTTTAAACTTGTTTTCGACGTTTTTTAACCTCCGTTAAGCCATTTTCAAGGCTCTACAAAGTCGTCAAAGTGTAGGGGACCTGAAATATGCCCGGAAATATCACGGATGTCGGTTTGTTTGGTCGTACGGTCATGTTGTTCGGTTATTTACGACGAAACTCGAACGGACGCGAAAACGAACCAAATTAAGCGACGAATGATATTTTTGCATGCCGATCACTAAAATAAAAATATTTTAGTGTGTACAAAAATTTTGGATGTCCAGATGTGGTCAAAACGTAAGATATGTGCGTAAATGCAAACTTACGTCGTTTTTGACACTTTTAGTCCCTGTAAGATCAAGTAAGCATGTTTTCGCACACCGAACCTATCAAAGCTTATTTCTAAGCTATGTTTAGGTTATTTATGGTATGTTTAGCTTATGATTAAGTTCTGGACTGTACGTTTCCTTATGAAACGGCAGACTTTTGCAGTTTGACGCAAATAGTCCCTTCTGTGCGAATAAACTTGTTTTTGCCATACCAAACCCTTTAAAACTTATTTCTAAGTTATGTAAAGGTTATTTAAGGTATGTTAAGCCTATTTCGCTATTCCGGAGTGTTTGTTGTATTAAACTGGTTATATTTACGCATCAGATCGCGTATAACCTTCCAGAAAGCGATTTAAAGCTCGAAATTGAACAAGAATTGATATGTGGAAATGATACACATATTTATACAAATCCTAAGTATGAAACACAATATTTCATTGGATTTGCATTTGTGTGTTGGTCGTAGTGACACAGGTGTCACACTATTACCAAGTGATGGGAATTAATACAAAAATAACAAAATAACAAAAATAAATATATATATTTTACATGCATAACAATATATATATATATATATATATATATATTTCACACAAGTCTTAAAAATATATTATTGTTAAGAAATATATCCAGAAAGTATTAAAAAGCAAAGTATTGATTTTTGGCAAATAATGTAAAATACACAGGTATTTACATAAAAATACAACTATACTTTCCTAAATATACTTGCACAAAAATTATATTGGAAATATTATTTAACAAAATACTTATATTTATTTTTGGAAAATAATATAAGTAACATATTTTGGATAAGTTAAAAATATAGTTTATTTTTAACACTTTTTGATATTCACATATTACATAAACAAATATATATTTTTGGGAAGTAAAATATATATATTTACAAGAGAACAATACAAATTCAAAATACAAGAACACGACGAATGGGAGAGACCCAACAAACAAAGGGCACGACCCTCACACATGATGAAATTATACAAAACAAACACATAACTTAAGATGGTGAATTGTACTCCGTGTGTTACAAGTCTAGCGACTAACGTACGTAGAACACATATAGGTCACGGCGCTTACGAGACAAACCCGGTGAAGTTTACGATGCAAGATACGCAAAGCAGTGAGTTCATATCCCCACTTTTAAACTTTTACTTGTTTTCTAAACTTGGGGAAAATACATGTACTGTGGTATGTAGAACACAAAACTAAGGAATGACACATAGATTACGTGACAAATAGGGTGAGACTTAAGCACCATTAATCAACTATATACCTAGACCGCGAAACAAAAGGTTAGATCTAATGGGTTTCAGGCTGTCACACCCTGACTTTTGCAGAAGCGTGATTATTGGTGTGACTTCTTAATACCATTGCATACGATTATAACAACGCTATATGATAAAACCAGTAGATGTACATCCATTAATTTCAGTTTAAAAGTAGTACAACATTGTTTCAAAAACGTAGACTCCAAATTCAAGTTTTACAATTATACAAAATGTTTATGAGTTCACTAAGGACTCATCAAAATGATATTAAATAGTACCAAGGTTTGGAAGGCGTGTCTTGTCCAGGAAAGAGACACACTGACCAAACTTAAAGACCATGGATGACATCTTTATTCTTAACGCAGCATAAAAACTCCAACGCCCGCCAGATCCATTTACTAATTCCCTGAAATACATGTAGTTTGAAAAGTCAACATAAAGTTGAGCGAGTTCATGTGTAAGTGAGTATGTATAAACCTTTGTAACAAGTCTGTATGTATGAAAATCCCTTGTATGTAGCAATTAAGGAAAAAAAAAGAGATCACCATTGGGTTGCAAAGCCAATGATATGTGTGAAGTGCTGTAGGAAGACTCAAACCTAGCAGATTTTTGCGTCGGGCTCATAGTCACCCCAAGGTCCGTACAGTGGGCCTGGAGTTGGGCTCGCTACACCCAGATAGATCTACCGCATCATGACCATCGGTCCTACAATGAGGATTAATGGCCTCAAGTTCCAGCCTACCCACTCACATGATCTAAGTAGTAAACCCTCCTTAAGCTAACCATACCATGTATATAAAAGTCTGTAATAACTGTAACATGTATTCCACCCCCGAAGTATAAAAACTGAAAACAGTTAAGAGAAAAGGGGGACATGAACTCACTGTATTGCGTCTCCGTACTTGTAACCCAAATCTCCATGGCAAACACGACTACCTACAATGGTCTAACGTCTATTAGACGAACGGGTCGTGCCTCATCTTAGTATTTGTTCTTGAGTTACGTTTATGTTATTATTCCAAGTTATAATAATTATATTTAGTTTTAGAATAATTGTTTACACCGTATTTCTGTATTAATACTTCTCAAGTATTCGTATTTCCTTCCCAAGGATGGGGGTATTTAATACATGTATGCTTTATAATTCCGAAAATATATTTTTAAGTCTCACTTGAGAAATATATTTTAATCACTTGTCTAAAATATTCTAACTCCAAAATATATATATTTTTCCCAAAAATATTATATTTTATCTCATACCATTTCTAAAATAATACTTTATCAAAATACACATTTAAGAGTATTTTCCGAAAATACATAAGTTACATTTTAAAGTTCGCGTTGTAATAACAATACCGGTGTAACTTAAATATTTATTTGTGATGGCGTTGGTATTATTTTGGAGTCGTGATTTCATAATATTCTCAGGTTATATTATTTTTATCCTAAAAATAATATATCTAGTTCACAAAATAATCACATAATCACACAAGCGTTTTATTATGAAATATATATTATAAATATATATTTAACAAGTTTTATTTACGAAAATCCACCTCCGACACTTTGTAATTTTTGAAATAAAAATCATGGCGAAGTTTATTTTGAAAACCAAGTTAAAAAACACATTTATAAACATTTGTTACAAAAATATTTCTAAGTGTTATATTTCTGGAAAAATTTCGCCACAGTTTCCTCTGTAACTGGAGGTGTCCACGCTTACTAGCGTATCATTTTCTTTTCAAAATTCAATCAAACAATTTAACAATTATCAACAAACAATCTTTAGATATCAAACTTGACAAGAATAAGCCTAAATCACGAACTCATGAACTTGAAGGTTTTGTAAAAATATGTAGTAACTTTCTAACATATTTAGTAGATCTTGCTATCTTTAAAAATAAAATTAGTTTCTTAAAAACTTTATTTTTAAAGAACTTGAAGTTTCACAACTTCCAGTCAAGATTTTCAAAAATAATTCTTTGTTAAATTTCTTGTTACACAAGTGTTTACACACTTGTTTAGTTATTATAAATGTGTTTCTTTCATAAAATACCCGGGTTTTAACAAAACTAGTATTTTCTGCTTGGTTCTTCCGAAGAACCACTTGTAGATTTGTAGATCCACAAGTTTACAACTTTATTTTACAAGAAAAATTATGTTTATTCAAGTTTCAAGTTCATGGTGGATGGTTTCATCATCTTTCTTATTTCTAACACTAACACCCTACTAGTTCATGTTCTTGAACATGATCTAGTATGTCTTGATGATGATCCATCCTACTTTTAATGACAAACAACATCAAATAATAACAACTATACAAGATTTACATAATTTACACACATATCTTCTCTTTGTCCACCTTATTCATCTTATGTTCAAGACTTTAATGTAAGTTCTTTAGTGTTTCATAATTTTCATCCATTAAACCAACTATTAACCACCATAAATAAGATCAAGATGATGATTAGAAGCACTTACTACTAGCACAAGGCTAGGGAAGAAACAAGGTGTAAATGTGGTGGATAAAAGAAATCTAGAGAGGTCCTTGAGCTTCCGAGTGCACCAAGCTTCGTAGTATGATCCCTTGCACCTTTGAGTATATGAGAAACACTTGTATGGAGGTTGGATGGTGGTGATAGGGTGGTTGATGGTGGCGGCCGTGAGGTGGTGTAGGAGGAGAGAAAAAGTTGGTTGTTGATGTTGTTTAGATGAAAGAGATGAGTTAACTAATGAACTTATTTATAATCCACTTCTACTAATGTCCAACATGTAATATGTTCTTTAGATATCCAACATTGGGGATTAAAATAATCAAAGGAGGACAAGGGGTGGGTCACCCCCTGTGACCGTCATTTTGAGGGGGGTATGGTTGGGGTGTAATGTTATAGTTAAGTTCAAGTTGAAATCTAATGGCACTTTGTTAGGATATTGATGTGTTTATTAATTTAAAGGGTGTTCGGGGACCCTAACTAGCTCAGAAAAGTAAAAACTATGTCTTTGGAAATATTTTTATGTTCCAGGTAAAGTCCGGTTGTTCGGTTGGATGTTGATCCGTTAAAGTGCTAAATAAGTATTTAAAGTGTCTTTTATATTGTTTTTAGTGACACATTAAATTACCAACACTTTGGAAAGTGTCTAGGACTATTTTGCCAAGTTTTTTTGCACTTTACTAGCATTGTTAAATGCTGAATTTTGGTTAACTAGTGCAGAATTCTGCACTTTAAGTATGTTTTAGGCACTTCCGGGCACTATAACTATCACCTAGTGACGTAGTTTAATGATCCTCACCTCCCTACACTCCCTACCAGTGTAGTACTTTATTCCCGGCTAATACTGGGCCTTAATATAGTGTCTGTCTAGGTGCTGGCATTGTCAGCATGTTGTCTGGGTTATCCGTTCACTGTGCTAACTGTGTTTTGTGCATCATGGTTTTCACTAATATTTGTATGTAATAAATGGAGTGACAGTATAAAGGTGATGCATGTGTATGTATGTAGCAGAAATCAGTAAGCAGTTAAATCAACAGTTGTAATCAAGCACAGTCATTAAGCACAAATTAAATATAAATTAATTGTACGGATCCCTGTAATTTTTAGGGTTGTCACATTCTCCCCCCGTTAAGAAAATTCCGTCCTCGAAATTTGTACTACCTTAACCCCCTTATGGTTTCGTCACACGTGTATGTATATAAATAATATCGGGGTAGATAATCATCAAACCGAATCAAACCTTACTCACATTTGGTGAGTCTAAGAATATATAACAACCCGAATCCTAGGGTTAAAAGGTATGTGCTTTTAGCATTAGATGTCCAATGTACAAGACGTATTTGATGTATAGTCTAGGGTATTCCTGTTAACAGGGGTTCCACAAAAGAGGAGTTTTGACTAATAAGATCCTCAAACGATCGACCGCAATATGCAGACGAGTTTCTACAAACCATAGCATCCGCTATATGAATTTAAAATCATCAACTCAAACGTACTAGTAGAATGACATGTCAACCCTCGAATAATTGAATGGGGGGTTTAGTGTGTTAACATTTTTGAATTGTGAAAGTACGGCGAATGAAATACAAGTGAGTCTGGTGTATCATTGACTTGATTCGTAGTTGCATCAGAAATGTTCAAAGGACAAGTCAAACAAAGTATGCGTAGTTTTGTATGAAACGGTTGACCTTGATTAACACAGGTTACAAGTTTGTAATGACACCACAAGGTGTCGTACTGACGAAATTCAAGTATAGTGGTGACTGAACAAGTTCACCGTGTTGGAAACCAAATGAACATGTACCGAAACAATCCATAAGATTTGATCTACACAATGTCATATAGTTTTCAGTTGAATATAGAACATCAAAAAGCCATTGTTTTCGGTCGAAAGTGAGAAAGCAATAAGTACCGCAAGGCATTCGATTGATCATGAAAGAATCATTAGGAGGTACACTGGGATATGAAATGAATCTATGTACCTTTTCCTCAACACACAACTGTGTTGAGACCGATTTAATCGTGATAAACAAGACGGATTTAAGGCAAATTATTAAATGATCAATTAAATCCATGTATGGAGTGTGTAACCAAATAAGCGCAAGCTTCAATTTTGTGAAAGTATCCCTACAAGGTGTCGTAACCAACAATGATTTAGTGAAGTCGTAGACCAAACAAGTCTACTACGACTCGAAACAAAAGAATCTTTGCCAAAGTATTAGAATATGATGCTCTCAATACATCATATGGCTTCTTAAATTGAATATGTGAAATGGATAATGTTCAAGCAATTGAACTTAGTTTCAACGTAACCCGACAATAAACGTATGTATCAACAAAGGAAATCTCGGCATGGCCACAAAGATAAACCATGAATGTTACTTGAAATAAAAGAGGTTTCAGGAAAGTGTGTTGACTTGGTAACAAAAGAGTCAACAATAACAATAATGTAGGTCATTCGAATCACGAGTCAGTAACTAGGTTTAGCAAGGCAATATTTAAATTCCAATGAAGTGTTTGTTCGAAATGAAACCACATGCGTAACAAATGATGCATGTATGTCATTAAAGTTCCTGAGTATTGAAATAATGAGTACTTGTTAAAATGAAGAAATGACCAGGTATCGAAACAAATGTGTGTTCGCTCTCAGCGAAGAAAATTAACGTGATGAAACTACCATTGAGGGGAGTAGAGTTGCAAACATCTACTTGTTAGAAGTAAAAGAAATTCAAGTACTTTCTGTTTGGTCCACGGAAATAGTATATATGTCAGAATAATAGGTTTTGCTTGAGTTAATGGGTGTGGTTCCTAAACAACAACCCTTACGAGTTTGGACTTGGGTTCCCAAGGGTCCTAAGTATATGTTTTCTGGATTTTCAAAGTTTCGTATTTGGTGTAGAATCGTTCTGTGCATCGTGTAGGAAACGCCATTCTCGTGTATGTTTAAAACAAGTTATTGTCCCACCATTTTTCCTCGGTATGCTTCCTTCCTGAATTCACAGCTAAAGGCACTCGATCGTTGATCAGTCATGTAGGAGTAGTTGGATCCTCTCCGTTAGTTAAATAAGTAATTCGTTAATCCTTAGCAAGATCCACCGACTCTGGTTGGCTAGCTCGTCCGACTCCTGGTCATTTGAAAGTCATCGTCCTTGCTTTTGGTGAGCAGAACTGAGGTTACCCAAAATGGAAGTTTTGGTCTGTTATCTTCCTTCTCTATCCTCTACTGAAACCATACTGTCAATCCTTGCATTTCCGAAGGTGTAATCCGTTAGGGTGTGTTGGTTGCAGGTGCGATGCCTGGAAATCAAATCGATGCAAAAATTCGATTTGTCGTTGGGGAGATAATTCTGGCAAGTCTTCGAGGAAGACTTCAGGATATTCTCCGATCACGGGGGTATCTTTTGAGTTTCAGTTCTTCGGCTCCCCTGCCCACGACATGAGTCAGGAAAGCAACACATCCTATTCGCAACAACTTTTGTGCCTTCAAGCAATTTGCAATACGTAAAGGCGTACTCTGCTTCATGAGTCGAGATTGTTTCTTTGCTCGGCATCGGGATGCGGATATCAATTTCCTCCTGATCACTTGACAATCCATCCATCCAATTACCATGTCGAAGCTCCCCAATTCAACTGGTAGCAGCCCAAGCGTAAACTCACGCTCTCCGGGTGCTATCTTGCCATTTCCAAATACTTCGTTGGCTTCCACTAGCTTCCGATTAGCTAGTTCCATCGAGTGCGAGTTATCTAACTTACTTGCTACTAACCCAAGTATACCCTCAAACTCTAGAGATGCTAAGCTTAAAATTTGCAATAGTATCTGGCAATACAGATGCATTATGTTGAGTAATATGGAACGTACCAATACTTGAACTCCCGGCGTGGCTCCCTAGCTCCGGTGTTGAGCTTTCATTCTTGTGTCTGATCGTTTTTGGGCAATACTTTCTGAAATGCCTTTTACTTCCACAGTTAAAACAACCTTGTGCACGTTTCTGTTTGTCACTCGTTCTGACCTGATATTCGTCATTGTCTTTGTTTCCTCCGTGTTTCTCACTACCATCTTGGCCTCCATTTCTACTTTCAGTACCTTGCCTACAAGTTTCCTTGGGATGTCCCCTCTTACCACCGTTATCACATTTTCCATATTTACATCGCCCGACGTGATAGCGTAGACAATTGTCGCATTTGGGTAGGATACCCTTGTAATCCTTTCCCTTTTTGGCCTTGTTGTTGCTATTTGCCCGATCACCTCCTTGAAATTCACCGAGCTTTCTTTTGTTCTTCTCAGATGTCTGTACTGGAGTTTCCTTCTTCTCGTCCGGGATTGAAAGTCTTTCCAATCTAAGTGCTTCCTTAGTGAGCTCCAGACTTATCACATGTGCAATCATAGTTGTTGGTGGCGTTGATGCTATCATTAAGCTTAAGGCTTGAGGCGCCAGTTCCCAAATGGATTGCTCCATTCTCTTCAACTCGGGTTCCACCAGGTACGGAATGATTCGCGACAAATCATAAAGCCTTTGCACGTGCTCCACTACTTTTGGACCTTCCATCTTTAGTTTCCAGAATTCTAATTCCAACTTTTGGATCTCCATCTGAGAACAATACTCCCTACGCATCATTTCCTTCAGCTCACTCCATGTTAATGCATATGCTACAGCTTCGCCCATTTCTCGAACCTTAAGGTCCCACCATAACAGAGCCCCATCTTGTAGCAATCCGGAAATGTATGGGACTTGTTGCTCTAGCGTACAACCACTCGTTCGCACAACAGGATCCACATTCTCAGCCCATCTTACAAAAGCTATGGCACCTCCAGTGCCACCGAAGTTCAGGGGTTTGCATTCTAGAAAATGTTTGTAGGTACAACCTGTACCCAAGCAATCATCATCACAGCAAGTATTAGCAAAGCACATTAGGGATTTTCCCAAACGTGTTGTAATGTGTCTTGGATGACTTAAACATTACCGTTAGGTGGGTCACTCCTTGAGGTACCTTCGCTGTGTTTGTAGCGAAGAACCTCGTGCCGAGCTATGACTCGTGAGGCGTGCGCTTGCCACTCTGCCTCGGTCAGGCATGTGATCTCTTGATGAGACGTCTTCTAGGAAGAAGTTCAGGTTAGTTAGGTCTCGTCTATTCAGGGAATGTAAATAGTTGTTTGGAAATCATATGTATTTGCACGTATTTAAATCATCATATCAACACATCAAGCAACAGCACAAGCAAACAAATGGAATCATGTTTAATGAGAGTATAACAAACAATCACGCGTATCTCAATCACAACACATTCCTGTTATATTGGTAGCACGTATTACGATTAGGTTTTCATTAAGCAGGTAAGCACATTGCATCATAATCATAGCATAATAATAATAGCTTAACCAGCAAGCACGTAGCATTATAATTGTAGCACACACATATAGATCAATAATGCGCTTAATGAAGACATAGCGACTGAACTTTCGTTGGTCATTGTCACAAAGTATTGTCGCATGCTTAATGATGATTTACTCCTCATTATCCCCTGGCCACAATTGTATCGTCTTCCAAAATGTATCTCATCAGCAGGGACACCGGGTTACCCTACCCTTGTCCGTCAAATATATTAGTGTATCGTAATTACGTAGTCAGATGTGGTCTTCAGATGTCTCCACAATCTTGGCTTATCGTAGATGTCTTTACCCAAATGTAATGCAATCCGCATAGTCCAGGAACCAGCTATACTGGTGACTGAGGTGGAGGAGGAAAAAAAGTAAATTGTTATCCTGCGTGAAATCCTCCTTGAGCTTGTATATACGTCGAGGCAATTAGCTAATCTTTCGCTTGGCAGTAAAGAAACGAGCATCAAACCTTGGGAAAAGTGTAATAGTAGCAGGTGAGAGTGCCAAAAGAATCTTTGATAGATGTGGAGGGCCAAAGTATACTAGTAACAGACGGGGTGGAGGACGTGGTGTCTTACATAAACTTTTCAGACAATATGCTGTCTTGTGATGTAGACACTTAAATCATGTTTTCGGTTATGTAATGTTTGCATTTGAAGTTACCCAATGTGGTGTCAGCTCAAGCTTCAGCATTCTGCGACTCATATCCTTAAACTGTTGTCGATGTTACAGGAGCAACTCATCTCGGGTGTGGCCTCCATAATGTGAGGGACGGTAAGGGTCTAAGAATAAATATAGTGTATTATAGGAACCATCGAAATGACTCGTCCAGCGGTGTTGAGGTGAAGGTAGCAAACGGTGCGGCCTGCGAGGTCGTAGAAGATGCTGCTGTAGCAAAGCGGATCGTCTCGTGGTGTGCTGTCCTGGAGTAACTTCCCGGGGTGTGGGTATGTCTTGAAAGAAAACGATAGGTATGTTGGCGCAATGGACGTCGGTTTTCACAAGAGCAACATTTGCGGGTGAAGGTGCAGGTACAAACGTCTCAACTGATAGGAAGATCATTAGGTGCAGGTATTGGGTCAGATATAGGGGTGAAGTGCCTGGTAAAACAAAGGAAGCAGGGTCATGATCAAGTAAAGGTGCAGGTTCAGTGGGTTCAGCATCAAGCTGACCCAAAAGGTGCAGAAGCTAACTCAAGAGCAGACTCTGGGTTGTGTAACGGTGTGGTGCCTTGAGCAGGTGACAGTTCGGCAGTCATGTCCTCATGGTCTGCGTCAGTAGTAGAAAGCTGTAATCCGGCTATTTGTAAGGCTGCAGGTGTCACAGGCTCGAAGGAGTCTGAAATCGAATGTATGCTAGAATCAGATGGTAGCTTAACAACAGGGGTCTCAAATGTGAAATTTGCAACGACGTTCTCGTCTAACTTTCCATCATCATGGCGTTATCGGAAGGACCATCAATATCAGGTCAATATCGTTATCAATTGTTCATCGAGTAACCAACCTTCGGAAGTAATGTCCACAAGAGGCGCATTGTCGATGATCGGAGTCATGGTGTGCTTACCAACGGGATGACTAGTGACGAAGGGATCATGGACTGAAATAAGAGTGATAGAAGGATTCTTGTCAGAGGAGCCACCCGCAAAGGTAAAGTATCACCAAAGTCTGGTAACACAGACTGTTGGAAGTCGTCCTTGTCCTTGGTCAACATATCTGGATCGCCCTCATGGTCTGACGTAAGTGTCTCTTGTGCAGGTGCAGTCTCATCATCTGTGACGGCGGCCGTAGGGTTTTCAATGTCTGATAACTCGCCTTATAAATAGTGTGACATGTGTGCCAGTTCATAATAGTCATAGCATGTATACTCGTAATAGTTATTAGCAATTAGTGTATGCGAATATTCACCACTTATGCACGTATATCAATAATCATCAATTACGCGTGTAAGTAGTAACAATGTAAGCATGTAATCATCCTAGTCTTCCCCAGGCTATCCCACCCAGTCTCTCAGACTAAATCCCTGGTCTCTAAGACCATCCTCCTAGTCTCTAAGACTAATCCTCCCTCAGCCTCTAAGGCTGATCCTCCCTCAGTCTCTGAGACTAATCCTCCCTCAGCCTCGAAGGCTGATCCTTCCTCAGCTTCTAAGACTGATCCTCCCTCAGCCTCGAAGGCTGACCCTTCCTCAGTCTCGAAGACTGATCCTCCCTCAGCCTCGAAGGCTGATCCTCCCTCAGTCTCTAAGACTGATCCTCCCTCAGCCTCGAAGGCTGATCCTCCCTCAGTCTCTAAGACTGATCCTCCCTCAGCCTCGAAGGCTGATCCTCCCTCAGCCGCTAAGGCTGAATTATCAATATAAATTTTGAAATGTGTATTTGTGCCTTTTTGTTTGTAAAAATGTTTGTTCCCTGGATCTAGACGTTTTGTGTATGCAATGAAAACATGTTGTGAAAACATTTTCGTGAGAGCCCTAATGATCGTAGTCTAGACTCAAGAAAGAATCCTAGTTCGCTACGACTGAAGCTCTGATACCAAGCTGTCACACCCTGACTTTTGCGGAAGCGTGATTATTGGTGTGACTTCTTAATACCATTGCATAGGATCATAACAACGCTATATGATAAAACCAGTAGATGTACATCCATTAATTTCAGTTTAAAAGTAGTACAACATTGTTTCAAAAACGTAGACTCCAAATTCAAGTTTTACAATTATACAGAATGTTTATGAGTTCACTAAGGACTCATCAAAATGATATTAAATAGTACCAAGGTTTGGAAGGCGTGTCTTGTCCAGGAAAGAGACACACTGGACAAACTTAAAGACCATGGATGACATCTTTATTCTTAACGCAGCATAAAAACTCCAACGCCCGCCAGATCCATTTACTAATTCCCTGAAATAGATGTTGTCACACCCCGACCACGTAGAACATACAAAACGTGGCGGAAACATCGGGGAGTGTTGTAACAGAATTAATGTTTCACAACCATGGAAATTTAAGTTTCGTTTTATTGATTAAAAGTGTTACAATGTCTTAACAAACAAAGAAATACAACATAATTAACTAGTCTTGCATCTTTTATGGTCACTAAAGCCCAAGTCTGCCTATGTGTATCTTGATCATCTTATGCAACAGCTCCTGAAAAACACATGTGAAAATAGGTACGTCAGCATAAAAATGCCTGTGAGATACATAGGTTTTGTGAAAATAGGTTTCATGACTTATGTTTGAGAAAATGTTTAGTCATGAACCTTGTAATTTGCTTTGTCTTTGTAAATTATTTGAAAAACAATAAGTTCAGATGATACGTATAAATAAGAGAATAATGCATGGTTAAATGAATAACCATGTAAAATGAGTTTGTATAATTTATGTTGTTTGTAAAACAATGTATTGTGAAAAGTATGTTATTTGTATAAAATGTTATATGTCATAAACTGAAATGATTCAAATAACGCTACGATGCGTAATACCATACAAACACTTATATATAGGAAGTACCAGCGGCGTATCCACCATGGTTGTATCATATTACACACGCCTCGTTACTTAATCACTTACTCAAACCAAACCAACAATGTAAAATGTTCATGTCTAATGTAAATCATGTAATGTATAACCAATGTCAAAAGTGTTTATGTGTCAAAAGTAAACCATGTAATGTGTAACCAAAATGATATGTATGGCTAGTGAAAACGCATCAACTAAACCATAGGTGAAATGCACAAGAACATAGTATTGAAGTAAAACTTGGTTTAAATCAAAGCTATGTTTTGTGTAAATGCATGATCAATGTAAATCATGTAATGTGTAAATGCATGATCAATGTAAATCATGTAATGTGTAAATGCATGATCAATGTAAATCATGTAATGTGTAAATGCATGATCAATGTAAATCATGTAATGTGTAAATGCATGATCAATGTAAATCATGTAATGTGTAACCAAACTGATCTGTATGGCTAGTGATAAATATCAACTAAACCATATGCACAAAAACAAAGTATTGAAGTAAAACTCGGTTTAAATCAAAGCTATGTTTTGTGTAAATGCATACTATACTGATATGAACATCTATGCGGTATTGTTAAAATGCATACATCCAAGCCTTGAGACTGTGGCGATAAACCCTTAATCGACTTAAAGGATTATCTGTGCTTCCTGTATATCGAATTCGGTCATTCCTTTCATCCCCTTTCCCTGGGACGTCCGGAACGGGAGTTGTCAATTCCTATGGTACCACTTCCTACTAACGAACGGCGTAGCTAATGTTAATGAATGTATTGTTCCATTGTAAACAACCCAAATGTCATAACAAAATGTAAGCATGTGATGAAAACGATGTACTAAGTATGCAATAAATGAACATACATAGCATGTGATGTGATGTGAAATGATGTACTAAGTATGAACTAAATGGACATACATAGCATAAAATGTAATGTAAAATGATGAAATCATGTACTATAAATGTACTAATAAACATAGCAAGTATATGATGTGAAAACATGGAAAGCATGAAAGTAACAAGTAGGCACATGTGTTCCACCCCAAAACAGTTTGGAAAACAGTAAAAGAGGGGTCTATGTACTCACTTGAGATTGCTCAGTTGTATAAAGATAACCACCAAGTAATGCTATAGATCTCGGAATCAAACGGCACCTAATATAGGTAACTATGTTAATAAACCGGACCTAAATCGGAAGATCGGGTAGCATGAGGGTTTGTAAACCAAACGAGTATTGAGACTCGTGTAGTATGGTTCAACAAAGCCTACATACTAATTGAAACCTAACATAATTGTTTACGACCCATTACGACTCGTTTAGGTAGCTTATGCTACTTTAACGCGTCGTTCGCGTGAAACGCGTTCGGACCGCCTAACTAGCCCTATGACAAGTGTTATATGCCTAAACATGTTACATAATCAGTTATGTGACAAAGGTTTAGGTTACATATGCTTAATTACCAATTATACATGAAAAGGGTATTCTGGTAATTTACCTAAGGCATATAAACTACCTATCATACAACTACTTAAACGATGTGACCATAGGGTATAACCTCGGAAGGAATACCCTACCTACTATGGTCACCTAATGTGTTTGGTCGGATCCTAATGATCGACCAAATGGGTCGGGTTCGAAGGTATAGGCGATTTATTAGATCGCCTACCCTACGACCCTAGACAACGTGGTAATCAGTAGGCATAGCCCCAAGGGACTATAACCAACGTGATTACACTCACGTTGCGAAGTTCAAACGAACTTCGCATTGACCATTACTGGTCAACGCTAAAAGTCAAACAAAGTTTGACTTTCTGACTCGAAAAGCAGTAAAATAAGGAAAAGAACGAAAGAATACTTACGAAGGGTCCCCGAATGCTAACCTCGATTCAAAAATCTCAGGTATGAAACAATAGTTTCAACTTAGAGTTTCTCAAATCAAAGTTCTTGTAAGAAATGAGGTTGGGGTGTTGGGGTATATATAGTTTTCGGTCCACCGTTGAGATCGTTTCATGGAAACCGTGATTCGATCACATCCGTACACTTGTGGAAAGGTTATGGAAGCTAAATATGATCCTTATCTAGTGACTAAGCAACTTAGAACATGTGGAGGAGGATCAAACAGCTGCAAACAGCTGTTAAAAACATTTAATCTGGTCTGATAGTGGGAAGCGGCCCACTTCAGGATCAGCCAAATACAATGCGGGCCGCTTGGCCCTTCTGATCTGCACACATGTTTGAAAAATGACAGTTTCAGTCCCTGCACGTGTTTAAGGCCATTTCCGACACTTCTAAGGCCCGTAAAGCCAACTTTAAGGCCCTAAAATGTTTCCTAAACATTGTGGACATGAAACATGCTCAAAAATATGCCGGATGTTGGTTCGTTTGGTCGTACGAACGCGATGTTCGCTTAATTACGACGGAATGCGCATAAGCGTGAAAAACGATCCAAATGACGCGACGAATGGATTTTTGGCAAGCCAAACACTAAAGCATAATATAGTCATGCTTACATAAATTTTTGGATGTCCGGATGTATTCAGAACGTAAGTTATGCGCGAAAATGCAAACTTGTGCACTTTTTGACACTTTTAGTCCCTGAATGACACAAAAGTTTATTTTAGCATACCGAACACCTCAAAGCCTATTTCTAAGCTATGTGAAGGATATTTATGGTATTTTTAACTTATGGTCATGCTCCGGAATGTCTGTTACAGTTCAAATTGGCATACTTTCGCAGTTTGTCAAGTTTAGTCCCTGTAAGCGAATTAGCTTGTTTTTGCCATACCAAAGCCTTCAAAACTTATTTCTAAGTTATGTAAAGGTTATTTAAGGTATGTTAAGCCTATGTCACTATTCCGGAGTGTTTGTTGCATTAAACTGGTTATATTTACGCATCGGTGCGCGTATAACCTTCCAGAAAGCGATTTAGAGTTTGGATTTGAACAACAATTGATATGTGCAAATGATACACATATTTTTACAAATCCCAAGTATGAAATATAATATTTCATTGGTTTGGTATTTGTTTGATGGCTGTGGAGGCACAAGTGTTACAGTCTCCCCTACTTTAGGAAATTTCGTCCCGAAATTTATTTAGAGGAAACTTGTGAGAGCTTGAAAACATGAGGTTGAAAAGATCGAACAATATTGGTTAGGGTTCTGAACTTCTAGTAATCTTTAATAACATCATGATTGCAATGTAAGAGGGATACTTATATACAAGTATATGAAGCGTCATTGGTGCGTCCACCGTACCTCCATTACATCGTTCTCATTTCGTTATTGTTGTCACTATCGGCTCTTACACATAATAAATCTTACTGGGTTTTTGTGCACTAAATTTCATAATTATGTACGCGTCCATAATTAGACAATTCCTTGCACAGTTCACACGGTCTATTTTATAATGTGTAGTGTAAAACCAAATGAACAATCCTGTAATGAGTGTGACTAGACCGCCATAGAGTCCTTTTAATTAAATCAATAAATGATCTAAAATAGACTATCAAGGAGTCTGTCCAGCTACATCACTAGATGTTGTTCTTTAACCAAATTGTGAATCAATCTTTTTGATTAGACCACTAAAGGGTCTATTATGAATCATGGAGTGGTACTATATAATCCAAGGGTCGTAACTATTACATAGAAGCCCATTAAGGATTTAAGGTAGTACCTTTTGATTATCCTGCTACGAATTCCTCATATGAAGATATGAAAGATTCTACGAGGATTTGGATAATTAATACCCAGAGTATAAAAACACAAAATGCATAAAAGAAAAAATAAGATGAATAAACACATAGTCACATAACCACAAAATTGTTTGTTAATTTGTCTTGTAAATTGCGTACATGCATTTAAAGCACACTAGGAATCCATTCCGTGGATTTCATTTGGTACTTTAAACGTTATCAAGAATCCAACTATAAAGATAGAAAGATTCAAAAAGAAAATTCGATTTCGATTATTAGGAACCGAAGTGTTCGAATTAAGGTACATAAGGAATCCAATTAAGGACTCTGATTTGAATGATAATCATCCACAAGGATCTAATTGTGAGGATAAAAAGATCCCATATGGATTTAAAAGTTGAAGATGTTTTGAAACCTTGCACTGGATGTGCTTAGGTCAAAACATGATGTAAAATGCTTATGAAGTTGAGATGCTTGATATGTCAAGGCGACATATGAAGCAGAATTTGAAGTTTAAGTCAATGTATGAGGAAAATATTTTTGAAAATTATGCATGGGGTTCTTTTAAGAAAAAGGTGTTTAACGTTTTTGAAACCTTATATATAATACTTTTGAAATTATAAAGTAGTTGTAAGTATATTTATAAAAATGTTTTAAAATCATGCGAGATGAATCTTGAAATTATGTATAAGGTTTTTGAAAGACATGAATGATGCTTTTCGAAATCATGCACTTGATAAGAAAATGTACTGTGTTAATATTGCCTTCAGACTATATGAAATATTTTGAAATTAGGAAGGTTGGTTTTGATAACATGGCCTATGTTTTTGGGATAACATAGACAATGCATCTAGAAAATTGTTTTCAAAATATATGAAATGTTTTGAGATCATGAAGATTGTTTTGAAATACTTGTACTGTGTATGTTGAAAAATCAAAACGTAATGGGTATGAGATTTGAAAATACCCTTAGTTATCCAACCAAGGATTCAAAGATACAGCTGAGTAAAAAGCCCGATTGCTCATAATTTCACTTTATTTCTTGTACTTCATCTCCTGGAATGAAACGAGTACTTAAAATTTTTGAGGGAATCATGAGCGATCATTTGAAAGAGAGACATCCCAATAGTAGTTTGTAAGGAACATAGTTCCTTGATGTAGGTATCATAGGAAAATCATACACACATGTAACTATACTTGTATATCAGAATTGTGATCAACAACTTTTATTTATGAACAAGACATATTGTTTCACAATACACGAAAACAAAAGAAACAAAGGCATAAGACATCAACATCCTTTGTTCAGTCGAATGCTCATCCAAGGGTTGGATTTGCACTGACTATCTTCGGGCAGTTGTTCCTGAAATGGCTCGTATCGCCACAGTTGTAGCAAGTACCACGCGAGAAACGAGCTTGAGTAGGGTTGACTTGGGGTTGATTTAGTCCACTTTGATTTGGGGTAAATCGACAAGCACTTGCTAGGTGACCAATTCGCCCACATGATGCACACAAACAACACTGTAGGTGAGCTAAGTGGTGTGCATTACATTTGTTGCATATTGGTACTGTTCCCTTGTATTGCTTCTTAGCAGGTTGTGTTGCCACCCGGATGGGTCCTGTTTGATTTGGTACTGCTGCAACACAAACTTTTGCTGTATGACCTTTACGTCCACAAATTTGGCATTCACGGCACTTCACCATAGCATGATGATAAAGGTTACATTTGTTGCACAAGGGTGAAGTTCCCTTGTACGGCTTCCTAGCTGGTGGCCTTGCCACATGACTAGGTCCCGCTTGATTAGGTGTAAACGCTGCGGGTTTCCTTGAAGCCTTACGCTTCCTTGATTTTGGTGCTGGCTTGACTTCTGCTTCCTTTGGTGGCTCTTGAGTGGCTTCATTGTCGAGACGAGAGGCTTCATTGTTGAGACGAGCCATGGCAATGCCTAGATCCACAGTCTTCTGAATCACTTCGCCTATTTGCTGGACAAATTTGGCTGTTCGCTCGGACGTTTGACCAGTGCTGAGAGGAATAGACATTCTAGAAGAAAATGGAAGACAGAGGAAGAAACGAGTGAAAGGTTATTGGATAATCAATACAGAATGGTAACGAATGAAAATTGTGATCATTTGTTTGTTACCTAAGGCAAACAAATGAGATGGTGACAAATCAAAGTAAATGGGTCAAAAATAATGTATCGCGAAGACATGCTCGCCTATAAGTGAACACTCATTCCAAGAATTCCCAGGTAAGCACAACTGGTCTCGCGTCTGATGAGATGTATACGAAGTGCTTGCCTAGACAGAAAACCCAGAATACAGGCATTCACCCTTCCAGTTTGCACGTGTTCACATTATTTAAAACCCAAAACCTTGACGAGATTTTGAAAACTCAAAGGGGTTCAAAACCATATAATAGAGAGTTCAAAACCTTACAATAGAGGGTTCAAAACCTAGTAATCAATCATCCTAGAACAGATGATTAGTTTTTAAAGCGGTTTTGAAATTTATGTTCTTGTTGTGGTTGTCGCCTAAGGATAGGTGACCGTATTGTTTTATGACTAAACGCAAGTAAACTCGCGTTAGGGTCCTAAGAAGGTTATAGACTAGGTCAAAGCATTACTAATAACCTAATTCCCTATAACCATTAGCTCTGATACCATCTTTTCTGTCACACCCCGACCACGTAGAACATACAAAACGTGGCGGAAACATCGGGGAGTGTTGTAACAGAATTAATGTTTCACAACCATGGAAATTTAAGTTTCGTTTTATTGATTAAAAGTGTTACAATGTCTTAACAAACAAAGAAATACAACATAATTAACTAGTCTTGCATCTTTTATGGTCACTAAAGCCCAAGTCTGCCTATGTGTATCTTGATCATCTTATGCAACAGCTCCTGAAAAACACATGTGAAAATAGGTACGTCAGCATAAAAATGCATGTGAGATACATAGGTTTTGTGAAAATAGGTTTCATGACTTATGTTTGAGAAAATGTTTAGTCATGAACCTTGTAATTTGCTTTGTCTTTGTAAATTATTTGAAAAACAATAAGTTCAGATGATACGTATAAATAAGAGAATAATGCATGGTTAAATGAATAACCATGTAAAATGAGTTTGTATAATTTATGTTGTTTGTAAAACAATGTATTGTGAAAAGTATGTTATTTGTATAAAATGTTATATGTCATAAACTGAAATGATTCAAATAACGCTACGATGTGTAATACCATACAAACACTTATATATAGGAAGTACCAGCGGCGTATCCACCATGGTTGTATCATATTACACACGCCTCGTTACTTAATCACTTACTCAAACCAAACCAACAATGTAAAATGTTCATGTCTAATGTAAATCATGTAATGTATAACCAATGTCAAAAGTGTTTATGTGTCAAAAGTAAACCATGTAATGTGTAACCAAAATGATATGTATGGCTAGTGAAAACGCATCAACTAAACCATAGGTGAAATGCACAAGAACATAGTATTGAAGTAAAACTTGGTTTAAATCAAAGCTATGTTTTGTGTAAATGCATGATCAATGTAAATCATGTAATGTGTAAATGCATGATCAATGTAAATCATGTAATGTGTAAATGCATGATCAATGTAAATCATGTAATGTGTAAATGCATGATCAATGTAAATCATGTAATGTGTAAATGCATGATCAATGTAAATCATGTAATGTGTAACCAAACTGATCTGTATGTCTAGTGATAAATATCAACTAAACCATATGCACAAAAACAAAGTATTGAAGTAAAACTCGGTTTAAATCAAAGCTATGTTTTGTGTAAATGCATACTATACTGATATGAACATCTATGCGGTATTGTTAAAATGCATACATCCAAGCCTTGAGACTGTGGCGATAAACCCTTAATCGACTTAAAGGATTATCTGTGCTTCCTGTATATCGAATTCGGTCATTCCTTTCATCCCCTTTCCCTGGGACGTCCGGAACGGGAGTTGTCAATTCCTATGGTACCACTTCCTACTAACGAACGGCGTAGCTAATGTTAATGAATGTATTGTTCCATTGTAAACAACCCAAATGTCATAACAAAATGTAAGCATGTGATGAAAACGATGTACTAAGTATGCAATAAATGAACATACATAGCATGTGATGTGATGTGAAATGATGTACTAAGTATGAACTAAATGGACATACATAGCATAAAATGTAATGTAAAACGATGAAATCATGTACTATAAATGTACTAATAAACATAGCAAGTATATGATGTGAAAACATGGAAAGCATGAAAGTAACAAGTAGGCACATGTGTTCCACCCCAAAACAGTTTGGAAAACAGTAAAAGAGGGGTCTATGTACTCACTTGAGATTGCTCAGTTGTATAAAGATAACCACCAAGTAATGCTATAGATCTCGGAATCAAACGGCACCTAATATAGGTAACTATGTTAATAAACCGGACCTAAATCGGAAGATCGGGTAGCATGAGGGTTTGTAAACCAAACGAGTATTGAGACTCGTGTAGTATGGTTCAACAAAGCCTACATACTAATTGAAACCTAACATAATTGTTTACGACCCATTACGACTCGTTTAGGTAGCTTATGCTACTTTAACGCGTCGTTCGCGTGAAACGCGTTCGGACCGCCTAACTAGCCCTATGACAAGTGTTATATGCCTAAACATGTTACATAATCAGTTATGTGACAAAGGTTTAGGTTACATATGCTTAATTACCAATTATACATGAAAAGGGTATTCTGGTAATTTACCTAAGGCATATAAACTACCTATCATACAACTACTTAAACGATGTGACCATAGGGTATAACCTCGGAAGGTTATTCCCTACCTACTATGGTCACCTAATGTGTTTGGTCGGATCCTAATGATCGACCAAATGGGTCGGGTTCGAAGGTATAGGCGATTTATTAGATCGCCTACCCTACGACCCTAGACAACGTGGTAATCAGTAGGCATAGCCCCAAGGGACTATAACCAACGTGATTACACTCACGTTGCGAAGTTCAAACGAACTTCGCATTGACCATTACTGGTCAACGCTGAAAGTCAAACAAAGTTTGACTTTCTGACTCGAAAAGCAGTAAAATAAGGAAAAGAACGAAAGAATACTTACGAAGGGTCCCCGAATGCTAACCTCGATTCAAAAATCTCAGGTATGAAACAATAGTTTCAACTTAGAGTTTCTCAAATCAAAGTTCTTGTAAGAAATGAGGTTGGGGTGTTGGGGTATATATAGTTTTCGGTCCACCGTTGAGATCGTTTCATGGAAACCGTGATTCGATCACATCCGTACACTTGTGGAAAGGTTATGGAAGCTAAATATGATCCTTATCTAGTGACTAAGCAACTTAGAACATGTGGAGGAGGATCAAACAGCTGCAAACAGCTGTTAAAAACATTTAATCTGGTCTGATAGTGGGAAGCGGCCCACTTCAGGATCAGCCAAATACAATGCGGGCCGCCTGGCCCTTCTGATCTGCACACATGTTTGAAAAATGACAGTTTCAGTCCCTGCACGTGTTTAAGGCCATTTCCGACCCTTCTAAGGCCCGTAAAGCCAACTTTAAGGCCCTAAAATGTTTCCTAAACATTGTGGACATGAAACATGCTCAAAAATATGCCGGATGTTGGTTCGTTTGGTCGTACGAACGCGATGTTCGCTTAATTACGACGGAATGCGCATAAGCGCGAAAAACGATCCAAATGACGCGACGAATGGATTTTTGGCAAGCCAAACACTAAAGCATAATATAGTCATGCTTACATAAATTTTTGGATGTCCGGATGTATTCAGAACGTAAGTTATGCGCGAAAATGCAAACTTGTGCACTTTTTGACACTTTTAGTCCCTGAATGACACAAAAGTTTATTTTAGCATACCGAACACCTCAAAGCCTATTTCTAAGCTATGTGAAGGATATTTATGGTATGTTTAACTTATGGTCATGCTCCGGAATGTCTGTTACAGTTCAAATTGGCATACTTTCGCAGTTTGTCAAGTTTAGTCCCTGTAAGCGAATTAGCTTGTTTTTGCCATACCAAAGCCTTCAAAACTTATTTCTAAGTTATGTAAAGGTTATTTAAGGTATGTTAAGCCTATTTCACTATTCCGGAGTGTTTGTTGCATTAAACTGGATATATTTACGCATCGGTGCGCGTATAACCTTCCAGAAAGCGATTTAGAGTTTGGATTTGAACAACAATTGATATGTGCAAATGATACACATATTTTTACAAATCCAAAGTATGAAATATAATATTTCATTGGTTTGGTATTTGTTTGATGGCTGTGGAGGCACAAGTGTTACAGATGTAGTTTGAAAAGTCAACATAAAGTTGAGCGAGTTCATGTGTAAGTGAGTATGTATAAACCTTTGTAACAAGTCTATATGTATGAAAATCCCTGGTATGTAGCAATTAAGGAAAAAAAAGATATCACCATTGGGTTGCAAAGCCAATGATATGTGTGAAGTGCTGTAGGAAGACTCAAACCTAGCAAATTTTTGTGTCGGGCTCATAGTCACCCCAAGGTCCGTACAGTGGACCTGGAGTTGGGCTCACTACACCCAGATAGATCTACCGCATCATAACCCTCGGTCCTACAATGAGGATTAATCGCCTCAAGTTCCAGCCTACCCACTCACATGATCTAAGTAGTAAACCCTCCTTAAGCTAACCATACCATGTATATAAAAGTCTGTAATAACTGTAACATGTATTCCACCCCCGAAGTATAAAAACTGAAAACAGTTAAGAGAAAAGGGGGACATGAACTCACTGTATTGCGTCTTCGTACTTGTAACCCAAATCTCCACGGCAAATACGACTACCTACAATGGTCTAACGTCTATTAGACGAATGGGTCGTGCCTCATCTTAGTATTTGTTCTTGAGTTACGTTTCTGTTATTATTCCAAGTTATAATAATTACATTTAGTTTTAGAATAATTGTTTACACCGTATTTCTGTATTAATACTTCTCAAGTATTCGTATTTCCTTCCCAAGGATGGGGGTATTTAATACATGTATGCTTTATAATTCCGAAAATATATTTTTAAGTCTCACTTGAGAAATATATTTTAATCACTTGTCTAAAATATTCTAACTCCAAAATATATATATTTTCCCAAAAATATTATATTTTATCTCATACCATTTCCAAAATAATACTTTATCAAAATACACATTTAAGAGTATTTTCCGAAAATACATAAGTTACATTTTAAAGTTCGCGTTGTAATAACAATACCGGTGTAACTTAAATATTTATTTGTGATGGCGTTGGTATTATTTTGGAGTCGTGATTTCATAATATTCCCAGGTTATATTATTTTAATCCTAAAAATAATATATCTAGTTCACAAAATAATCACATAATCACACAAGCGTTTTATTATGAAATATATATTATAAATATATATTTAACAAGTTTTATTTACGAAAATCCACCTCCGACACTTTGTAATTTTTGAAATAAAAATCATGGCGAAGTTTATTTTGAAAACCAAGTTAAAAAAACACATTTATAAACATTTGTTACAAAAATATTTCTAAGTGTTATATTTCTGGAAAAATTTCGCCAGAGTTTCCTCTGTAACTGGAGGTGTCCACGCTTACTAGCGTATCATTTTCTTTTCAAAATTCAATCAAACAATTTAACAATTATCAACAAACAATCTTTAGATATCAAACTTGACAAGAATAAGCCTAAATCACGAACTCATGAACTTGAAGGTTTTGTAAAAATAAGTAGTAACTTTCTAACATATTTAGTAGATCTTGCTATCTTTAAAAATAAAATTAGTTTCTTAAAAACTTTATTTTTAAAGAACTTGAAGTTTCACAACTTCCAGTCAAGATTTTCAAAAATAGTTCTTTGTTAAATTTCTTGTTACACAAGTGTTTACACACTTGTTTAGTTACTATAAATGTGCTTCTTTCATAAAATACCCGGGTTTTAACAAAATTAGTATTTTCTGCTTGGTTCTTCCAAAAAACCACTTGTAGATTTGTAGATCCACAAGTTTACAACTTTATTTTACAAGAAAAATTATGTTTATTCAAGTTTCAAGTTCATGGTGGATGGTTTCATCATCTTTCTTATTTCTAACACTAACACCCTACTAGTTCATGTTCTTGAACATGATCTAGTATGTCTTGATGATGATCCATCCTACTTTTAATGACAAACAACATCAAATAATAACAACTATACAAGATTTACATGATTTACACACATATCTTCTCTTTGTCCACCTTATTCATCTTATGTTCAAGACTTTAATGTAAGTTCTTTAGTGTTTCATAATTTTCATCCATTAAACCAACTATTAACCACCATAAACAAGATCAAGATGATGATTAGAAGCACTTACTACTAGCACAAGGCTAGGGAAGAAACATGGTGTAAATGTGGTGGATAAAAGAAATCTAGAGAGGCCCTTGAGCTTCCGAGTGCACCAAGCTTCGTAGTATGATCCCTTGCACCTTTGAGTATATGAGAAACACTTGTATGGAGGTTGGATGGTGGTGATAGGGTGGTTGATGGTGGCGGCCGTGAGGTGGTGTAGGAGGAGAGAAAAAGTTGGTTGTTGATGTTGTTTAGATGAAAGAGATGAGTTAACTAATGAACTTATTTATAATCCACTTCTACTAATGTCCAACATGTAATATGTTCTTTAGATATCCAACATTGGGGATTAAAATAATCAAAGGAGGACAAGGGGTGGGTCACCCTTTGTGACCGTCATTTTGAGGGGGGGGGGGGTATGGTTGGGGTGTAATGTTATAGTTAAGTTCAATTTGAAATCTAATGGCACTTTGTTAGGATATTGATGTGTTTATTAATTTAAAGGGTGTTCGGGGACCCTAACTAGCTCAGAAAAGTAAAAACTATGTCTTTGGCAATATTTTTATGTTCCGGGTAAAGTCCGGTTGTTCGGTTGGATGTTGATCCGTTAAAGTGCTAAATAAGTATTTAAAGTGTCTTTTATATTGTTTTTAGTGACACATTAAATTACCAACACTTTGGAAAGTGTCTAGGACTATTTTGCCAAGTTTTTTGCACTTTACTAGCATTGTTAAATGCTGAATTTTGGTTAACTAGTGCAGAATTCTACACTTTAAGTATATTTTAGGCACTTCCGGGCACTATAACTATCACCTAGTGACGTAGTTTAATGATCCTCACCTCCCTACACTACCTACCAGTGTAGTACTTTATTCCCGGCTTATACTAGGCCTCAATATAGTGTCTGTCTAGGTGCTGGCATTGTCAGCATGTTGTCTGGGTTATCCGTTCACTGTGCTAACTGTGTTTTGTGCATCATGGTTGTCACTAATATTTGTATGTAATAAATGGAGTGACAGTATAAAGGTGATGCATGTGTATGTATGTAGCAGAAATCAGTAAGCAGTTAAATCAACAGTTGTAATCAAGCACAGTCATTAAGCACAAATTAAATATAAATTAATTGTACGGATCCCTGTAATTTTTAGGGTTGTCACACTGGCAGCCACACTCCGGGCCACGTTCTACCTAGAGTGCTTTTGTGTCTCGAGTCGATAATCGACAGAAAAATGCCTATGGTTTGGATGTTTCCTATGTCGTGACATATGTTAATGTCGTAGCTAAACTAATATTAGCGATCTCGTATTCCTTACATTTGCCGAACACAGTTTACAGATACGTTTTACAAAATACATACCATGTTTTCATACAAGTATATTCAAACATTCTATACAAGAACTGCATGAATTCACACCAACTTATGTTGACGGTTTTCCAAAACTTACATGCATTTCAGGTAACTAAGTGGATGTATGCGTGGTCTCTTGCTCAAGAATGATGTTTGTGTTTCAAGTTTGCATGTGTCCCAAACTCCTTTGCCACTTTTGTAGGATTTGTTTGTTATATCCTGCCTTCTGTAGAGATATAATGATCAAAACCTTGATATTTGTTTTTGAAATGAAGTTATAGACTTTTTCGAACAATTATCTTATATCGCGTTGTAAACTTAAACTTAACTTTTTTTTTGGTTGATGAACTATCGGTGGCAGTATGGAGTTATGTTTCATTCATGTAGTATGTTTACTATTCGTATGCAATGAGAACCTTTTAGGATCACACCTCGTGCTTCTGCCTTAGAAAGGGGTGTGACAATGTCAACACTTAACATATCATCATACACATATTCTAAATCACATAACTCATTGTAACACATAAGGTTCACCCATGAACAACCCATTCTAGTGTACATTGAAAAACGCGTATTTTAGTGATTCGGTAACATTTTTGGGCGTCTAAAGTCACGTATGACTAACCAAACATCAAGGATACTTAATATAAGTTAAAATACTTATATTTATATCAAAAATATCAGTTTACTTACTGATCTAAAACAGTTTTATAAAAATCATCCGAAAAGTCGATTTTTAACCGTTTTACCGCATAGTTTTGCATCAGACGTTACTATAACCATCCTAAATCGTAACGACTTGATATTTTAACATAATGCATGTTATTTACTGAGTAAAATGGTGCTCATACTCATGACAACTAAAATTTCATGCAAACCACATAAATCATACAAGTTTCACCCATTTTACAACTTTTCAAGCTTCATGAATCACATGCAAAGGTATCTAACCTATGACAAAGTTTCCTATCATTATAACACTTCAAATAATAATATTTCTACTGTTCATAATCAGATTCAAACAACATTTGTCATATCATAATATTTTCATCATTTCTTGATCACAAAATCCTCATGGAAGCTCATGTACTACTATCATAATTTCACATGTACTAAATGCATCTATACCCATCTTAAATTCATGTTCAAATATTCCATAACATCTTCATCACATCATCATCATGTTAACATAAATGCAAGATTCACTTCATTTATGAACAGATGACCAAAAATTTCCCACATGCATGTATACACACATATACATACACGACATACACACACATGTGCATACAAAATCCAATATTTCACTTTTCATAACATTCTTTATTCATAGAACTTTCAATAACATCAACCTTTAATCATGTATGCATCAAATTTCTCATGAATCACATCATCAAAATCAACTAACATCAAAAACTCAATCTCTAATCCATACATACTAGTATTTTCAGCCAAATCAATATACACACAAGTTCCATTTTAAATTTTGTATAAAAACCCATTTATTTTAGTTTCAAGTTTGTGAAATATCCCAAGAATCAAGAGAAACCTTCCAACATCATGAACATCACCAAGAATCAAGTGTATGTTTTTAAAAGTAAATTTTATACCTTCAAGATTCAAGTGGGTTTTTGACAAGATTTTTGACGTTTGGAGCTTGTTTCCTATTGTATTCACCTTGGAAACCTTCTTGGATCTTCAAAACAACTTGGAAACACCTTAGATTTAGCTTGGTTTTTACAAGAAAGCTTGAAAATTTTCGAAATGGAAGTGTGGGAGTAGTGTTCGGCCAAGATGTGAGGTAGGAGAAGAAGAAGATTGTTTTTTTTTTATGTTTTGGACAAGTGTGGAGTGTATAAGATGGTTTAATCATTTCTAATTTTGCATGTTCAACACTTGTCAAGAGAGAGAGTGTGTGTGAGACACTCCATGGCTGCCACCTAGTCCCACTCTCTCATAAACACACCCATACATACGCATATATACATATACATATATATATCCTAGGCTTTAAACTGGTATTTTACTGATTACCGGGTATTTTAAATAGCGTTTTAATCCCGTTTTAAGGTGTTTTAAATTATTTTTAACACTCTATAAAAATAAACTCGCCATATTATGACTGAAATAATTATCAGTTGCCTCCACTGGCTGCGTTGCTAGTATTTTGTCATATACGCGCAGTATCACGCGGTACGCGCTTAAACCCAAAAATAGAGTTTCTTAGAATTTTAATTTATTTTTCCTCCCGAACATGATTAAAAATACCATTTTAGTCATAATGGAATATTTTTAGGATTTTAACATTAATCAGGCGGTCACCGACGTTCGTTTCGCATTTTGTTCGTTACGCGATAAGCATTTTATCTTAATATTGCCAACATAATTTTTAACCATGTTTGGATTTACAAACACATCAAATACCACATATAAACACAAGTATCAATATAATATAGCCTTTTATTTATTCATGACACGTGTTACACTTGTACGGTACAGCTCAAAATAGCTGGGTGTCACAACACATACCTTAAATACCATTTTCATAACTTAGATATAAGTTTTGAGGGGTTAGGAATGACAAAAACACATTTATACAAGTCCAGGGGTCATTTTTTCCAAAATCCAAAATATGTGCAAGACACTGCCTTACAGACCGCAGAGGGGTGGCCCATACGGTCCGTAAACATGTGCCAGCTACAGAGTATTTGCTTGAAGCCCAAGTTCTGCCAAGATGCTTCATATCTTGCAACCTAGCTCAATTTTTGCCACACTCTCTCTGGTTGCAACACCTCACTAAACACTTGTTATGATCCTAGAACATATCCTAACACTTGGCATGATCTCATTTCAACTCCTCAACTATAAATAGCCATCAAGTTCAACTTCATTTCCTTGCTCATTTCCAATTCTTTCTCTCTATCACTCATTCCTGGAGTTTTCTTCTTCTTAGAGGCCTCCTACTAAGTTCCAAGACTTCCTAGAACACAAGTAAGTGTTCTTCTTCAGTCTATTTCTTTATTTTGGCAATTTAAGAGCCAAAAGTTAAACAGTTTGACTTTCTGTTTGACTTTCGGTTCTGACCATTTTGGTCAAGTCAAAGTTCAAATTGAACTTTGCAACGTGATCGTAATCACCAAGGTATTAATCCCCTGTGATTGCACCTTCTGATTACCATGTTTCGTAGGCGAAATGAAGAGTCAAAGTTTTACGAATTAAAAGTCAAAAATGCATAAGAATGCATTTTACGCCGAAAGTGTTTTTGGGTATTAAAACTTAAAGTTTTGACACCAAATCAGTTTTATAACATTATTAGACATGTTCCAACATGTCTAACTCGTCATTTCTAGTTTAGCCCTTTTTCCTTAGTCGAAAGTCGAGCGGTTTGACTACCGCTTTGACTTTTGAATCTCACCTGTTTAGTCAACTTTAGGATCCGACCAAGCCCTTTATTATGACCAAAATATTATAGGGAATAACCTATTGAGGTTATACCTTATGGGCATTGTTTTGGTCCAAAATCACACAAGGATAATGTAACCAAATCCGATTTTGTGAGGTGTGATGCTTGGTTAAATGATCAAATGTATGAACAATGTATGAATGAAATGAAGAATGGACACAAGGATTTATACGAGGAAAAATCCCTTGATCAATGAATGATCTTTGGCATAAAAAACCTCGGGTGATGGAAACTTCCGATCACCAACTATATTAAACAAAACAATGTTTACAAATCGGGATGATAACAAGCTTGGTACAAGGATCAATATAGTGTAAAAGTGTGTAATCGACGAGAGTTCTTGAGAGTTCGAGTGTAGTGCAGTTGTGTTGCTAATTATTGTCTAATCAAGCTTGTATCCCCATTTAAAAATAGAAACTAACTAGCTTCAACTAACTATCCGAAAAAGGTGCAAGTCCCCCACGATCACCATAACGGTCGAAGAGCTCATGCACGTGCAGAATCATGAAGCATATTCCCCTAGAATCTCGGTCAGACCAAGTCCTATCCAAATACTCCTGCAAAACAAGTTTAAACATAATGGAAACAATTGTTAGTATTAGGATAATAATGAGGATCCTGGATCCTTAGTCCAGCAATGTCTTCTGAGGATCCTTAATTCAAATCGAACTAAGGATCCATGATCCAAGCTACACTTGAGGATCCGTGATCCATAGACTTAGAAAATCCATCCCTAACAATTGCCCCCAAAATATGAGGAATAAAATGCAACTGAGTGAGTCATATTTTATGCTTGAATCTGGACGAGTTAGTTAGCGAAAAACTAGCCGTTACGATGGGACTAGCCGTTACGAGGATGACATCAGCGATAAGACTCCCTGCAACTATCATCATTATATATAGGGTTAGAGATAAGGATGCAAAATGCATTTAAATTTGAGACTCTTCCCCTTTAAATCCTCATTCGAAGACTTATCAGGTATATCTTCTCTCCTTTTCTCTAAATCTTCTTTGTTCCTATGTTCTCTTCTCTGTTTACCCATGGCCAAGATGAATCTCCGATCCTCCCCTGCTAAGGATCCCAAGAAGGAGAGCCCTCCGAAGAGTCGGGGCATTACTAAAAATCCTTCGATGGAACTATGTCGTTTCACCGATCCTGAGATTGATCGGTTACGTCACTATTTCCCGGAAGGAACCATCTTTAATTCCTTTGACTCTTCGATGAAGAGTGATTGCATCTCTGATGCCTGGATCGCTTTCCCTGCAAGCCCTTTCCAAATTGGCTTCACATATCCTTTCCCTTTCCTAACCCAAAGCTTCTTCACCCTCACCGGTTTGTGCTACGTTCAAGCCATGCTGATGGTGTGGAGAGTTTTGTATACTCCTGAAAACATCATTGAACAGGAAGGGATAGATATAGGCTTGTCTGAATTGAGCCAGTTGTATAACCTTGTCAGCCATGGTCCTCATCGTTTTTTGTAAAAGCACAAACCTAGTCAAGCACGCCCCATTCTGAAAACCACCAAGAATGATACCAACTGGAGAAATCAGTTCTTCTTTGTAAGAAAGGATTCCATCCCAAACGGGGATCATCTGCCCAAGAAATGGGTCACCTAGGGTAGGATATGGGATCCTTGTACCAGGACCATACTAGGAGTCTTCTTTTCTATTAAGGATAACTGATCCTTCTTTTGATTTTATTGTGCAGCTCTCTCATTCTCTAGTATCCAAGAATCCCCTGTCACAAGAGAAAGGATTGTTGCTTTCTGGAGACTTGACCCTGCCACAAGAACATTTCAAGCCAAAGCAAAGGATTCTCAAGAAATCTCCTCCGGTTCCTACACCATGTCAAGTAAGTATCCATATTTTTATGTAAATAAATGTTTAAATGAGTATAAGGTATGAATACTTATCTGTGAATCATGTTTGTAGGCGCTGGAAAATCCTCAAAGTCTGCTACAAGGTTCAGTGTGACCGACATCCAGGAGTATGCCTCCCCTAGGTCTCTTAAGAAGGAGCTGGCAACAAGCCAAAGCATCCCCGAAACTAAAGGAGTCAGCACCAGGGGAAAGGGAACCAAAAGGAAGAAGATTGCTGAACCCCTTGAAGGCCTGTCTCTGATGGAACACCAGGTTTAGGTATACGTCTCCGAGGTAAGGATTTCATATCCTGAAGTTTGCCTTTCTTTTGAGGATACAGGATCCTTATCACTCAAATCCTTTATTGCAGAAATTTGCTGAAGTTCAAATCCTCATTGACCAACACATTGTTGAAGCTGAACAAAAGTGCCTTGACCTCCAGGCCATTGCAGTTGCCAAGGCTAAGAAGATCTCCCAACTTGAGAATGAACAGAAGGCACTGCGAAAGGAGCTTCTTGTTGCTGACATGACAGCCCAAAGGGAGAGGATCGAGGTCATGGAAGGGGCCAAACACTCTGCTGTTGTCGTGATGCTCAAGATCAAACTCCAGATGGCTAAGGAGGCTGCTGATCCTACCTTTGACCGGTCTGCCTGGGAGGTTGAGGCTTGGAAGCAAAGGCTTGCGGAGCTTGGGGATGAAGTTGAACCTGAGGAGGTGCTGGCTCTCGAAGGTGGTGGCAGTGAAGTGAAGGATCCTGAGGATGCAGCGGCTGGAGGCAGTGGTCAAGGTGGTGAGAAGAAGGTGGAGGATGCAGTGAAGGTTTAGGCTGCATAAATGGGCGATGATGGAAATTTCTAGACGTGGTCAGAGCCCATTTTTTATGATTTGATAGTTTTTTGGTTGTTATGCTTTGAACAATGGTCTATATGGTGAACAATAGCTTTAGGTTTAAGGATTATTGATCCTCTGGACAATAGGGGGTAACAAAGGTGGATGGGTCCTTCTGTTTGTGGAGGACGAAGCCTTTGGTGCCCCTCGCCTTTTATTTCCTGCACTTTATCAAACATTTAGTATGGACACCCTTTGCCAACCCAGGTGGACGGGCCACGTTTTGCTGGTAGAAGCTTGGGTTGGCAATTTTGACAACCTTTTAAAGGGTTAACTATGATAAATAAATAAACTTTAACCTTTTGACTATCTTGGTGTTGTTTATCTTTCATATGTTTAGCTTTCAATTGTTATTGTACAATTCTTTGAACTTACAAGTTATTAATGAAAGTATAAAATCAGTTTATGTCAAAAAGTTTAGGATATGATCAAGGATCAAATATCCTATAATCGAAAAGTTTAAAAAGTGAGACAATTTTAGGATCATATATCATGTTGTCAAAAATAAGGGTATGATCAATAAACTAAGAATAATGTTAAAGTAAATAAGGATCATACCAGAGAATCCAAGTTAGGATCCTATATCCTTAACACTTACAACTGAAACAATCAAAGAATAAAACTTTGTAGAAGGTCAGGATCCTGGATCCTTAACTGTTCAGCTCCGGAAACCTGAAATATGAGATAACTTGGGACTAAGCCAACTGTAAAAGAATATGTTAGTGTCTGGGGACAGGCCCAACAATCTAGGGATAAGCCCAATAAACTTGGGATAAGCCCAACAATCTGGGGACAAGTCCAATAAACTGGGGACAAGCCCAAAAACTGGGGACAAGCCCAAAGAATCTTGCGTAAACTGGAGTATGGCCCATACTGGCGACTATCCAAACTTAGTGACATGAAGATGCCAAAACCTTAGCTAACGTGAAAATGTTAGAAACCTTAGAAACGGATGTATGGTACGTCTACCATTATACTTAGGATCCTAAATAAAGCCAGTACAATGAAATTGTCAGCCCCTAAAGCGGGTACTGGTCTCATTGCCTTTAACTGCACTAGGATAATCGTGCGCAACTGGCGAAGGTGTAAGAACCTGATTCGTAGAAGGTAATTGTCACACCCTGGCTTTGCGGAAGCGTGGGTTTATTTGGTGTGACTTCTTAATACCATAGCAACAATCATAACAATGCTATATGATGAAAACATGAGATATTCATCCATTAATAAAGTTTAGAAAAATCCCATTTTCAACAATCACAAAATAAGTTACAAACCTTAATTTGATTAAATTGAGTTCATAAAGACTTAGCAAAAGGCTTTAAACAATACTAGGTTTAGGGATATGTAACCCGTCCAGGAAGAGGTTACACCTTCTAAACCCTGGGTGACTTCTTTATTCAAACGCAGCTTGAAAATACGTGCATACCGTGCCAGATCCGTTAGTTTCCTGAAATACATGTAGTTTGAAAAGTCAACATAAAGTTGAGCGAGTTCATTAGTAGGTGAGTTTGTATAAACCCTTGTAAAAATGTCAGTATGTATGAAAATCCCTGGTATGTAGCAAATAAGGAAAAAGAGATCACCATTGGGTTGCAAAGCCAATGATATGTGTGAAGTGCAGTAGGAAGACTCAAACCTAGCAGATTTTTGCGTCGGGCTCAAAGTCACCACCTGGTTCATTCAGCGGACTCAGGGGTTGGGCTCGCTACACCCAGATAGATCTACCGCTAATGACCCTCGGTCCTACAATGAGGATTAATGGCCTCCAGTTCCCGCCTACCCACTCACATGATCTAAGTAGTAACCCTCCTTACGCTAACCATACCATGTAAAAAGTATTCGTAATCATAGTAACATGTATTTCACCCCCGAAGTATAAAAACTGAAAACAGTTAAGAGAAAAGGGGGACATGAACTCACAGTATCGCGTCTTCAGTATGTGTAACCCAAATCTCCGCGGCAAACACGACTACCTACAATGGTCTAATGTCTATTAGACGAACGGGTAGTGCCTTGTCTTAGTATGTATGATTTTGAGTTACGATTCTGGTATTATTCCAAGTTATAATAATTGTATTTAGTTCGAGAATAATAGTTAGGCAACTATTTTAGAGTTATACTTCTCAAGTATTGTTCGAGAATAATAGTATTTATACATGTATGCTTTATAATTCCGAAAATATATTTTAAGTCCCACTTATCTAAAATATTATGTCTCCAAAATATACATATTTTTCCCAAAAATATTATATTTTACTTCACACAGTTTCCAAAATATATATATTTTTCCCAAAAATATTATATTTTATTCCATACAATTTCCCAAGATAATACTTTTATCAAAATACACATTTAAGAGAATTTTCCGAAAATACATAAGTTACATTTTAAAGTTCGCGTTGTAATAACAGTTCCGGTGTAACTTAAATATTTATTGGTGAGAGCGTTGGTATTATTTTGGAGTCGTAAAATCATGGCGTTATCAGTTATATTATTTTTACCCTAAAAATAATATAACTATTTCTCAAAATAAACAATTAATCACACAAGAGTTTTAGTAAAGAATATTGAAGGGGTAAGGTCCCAAAAACCTCATAATAAGTATTTAAGACCATACCACAAACTGGCCTTTCAACCTTTTAACCTTGCGCGGCCGCGCATTGGTCTTACAAAAGGAAGAAAGTAATCAGTAATTTATAGTCGCGCGCCCATTAACAAAGGATTAAAATCCTGAGATCAATACTTCCGCCCAAATATCCAGACTTGGATATCATTTTACCCAGACTTGGGATTTATTCGTCTGTGTCCACACAGCAAGGTGTCACACCAGATTACAGCAGTAATCTTCTAGAAAGAAATACAATCATGCACCACCCAGACGGTTATAACCGTCTGGACAAGTGTCATTACCACAGGCACCCCTGGAATCACAACGAAAGCATGCAATTGGAGAATAATCTCCACTTAATCACTATCCACGTGGCAATTCCCCAGCCATAGATCAAACCACGATCCGTGTGCATTCACATCGGATCGAGACAACTTGACGTTGGATCAAAGAACTTAACGGAAGAAAATATAACCGCTACGGCGTTAGCATCTTCCGTCATCTTTTCAATAACAGGTTTTCCCTCCCAAACTCCCGGTTATAAATACGAGAACTGTTCAGGTATGAACTCAGATTACACCCACTTCTCAAATACTTTCTCTTCTCCATTACCAATACTTATTCTCACACCGGAGTCGGGTCAAGGAGAGAACCCTCTTCTCCCCTTGGCGAGGCTAACGGTGCTCTTTTTTGCAGAATCACCGGAGAAGAAGATCAGCTACAACTGAATCAACCGAGAGAGAGCTAACCCTTTTATGCGGATTCAAACCCCCTAGATATTTCGGTTCCGACCATTTATCTAGTGTTTCTTCATTGGCGCCCACCGTTTTCTCAGTTTTTCTAGTTTCTACCTCGTTTCGATTCAGTTCACTCCGTTTTCTGTTTTTGCACATGGCAGAAAATTCGTCATCTCACCGGCAACATGGTCCTCGACCAAACGTCGGAAACAATTTACCAGTAGAAGGGATTGTAGAAGAGGCCTCAGACGATAATGAGGTTCAATCCAATCGAGCAAATGATCCTGTTACTCCAGGAATGTTACCAGCAAACCCTGCTCAATCAATTTTACCACCAGGAGAAACTCCGATATCATGGTATGTCCGGTCCCAAGGGGCATTAAACGCAGTGTACACACAGTTGTGTGCTCAAACTGCTCCCGTGACCCAATCACGGAGGCCGGGATCTAGAGCTCATGCCTCTCAGCGAGAAGAATCAACTTATGATGATACAGGCGGTTACCAGTGACAACACCATGGTGAACCACACCCTCGTCGAAGACAATCGGTTCATGATAGGTTGGGTTCCCAACGGGACACTCACACTGATGAATCCGATCAAACATATCGTTTGAGTGCAAACACCAGCGTATTCAACAGACTGCAGCCAAACTATAACAAATGCAGGCCTCGAGCGGTTTATAACCCTGAGGCAGAGCATAACTATGACTTAGTTTATCGCCCTGCAGAAGCGGCGGAAAACTCGAAGTTCATACTAGAGATAGCTCTGGCTCCATTGGAGAAGGCAAAATTACCATCTAACGTTGGCAAATTCAATAGGTTAACTGACCCTAATGATCATCTGAGAGTATTCACCAGCGCAGGGTTGGTTGGCGGTTGGACTCTTCCGCTATGGTGTCATTTGTCTGTACAAACGTTAACCGGCCCAGCGCGAATCTGGTTTGATAACCTACCAACGGGACAGATCGAGTCGTGGAAAGATCTGCGTGAAAATTTTTTAACACACTTCAGCCAACAAAGGCGTTCCATGCGTGATACATCCGACGTCATGAACATCTGGCGCCGCGATGATGAGAATCTGGAGGATTTTATCACCAGATACAATAAAGAAGTGTTGGAGATTGGAGGTGTTAACGAACAACTAATCCATGCTCAGTTCAAGTACGCGGTTAGATGTGACGACATGGTTAAGGTATTATCTGGAACAGAGGGCCTTCCCAAGAGTTGGGAAAAAATAATGGCGGCGGCCAAGGTTTATGCGCAGACCGAGAAAAACCTTACTACAAACAGGCCACCACCACCACACAACAGGCCCGCAGACTTAAGCGCAACCGGTGAAAGAAGGTTCAAAAAATCATGGCGCAAGTCATCAGGAAGTCGTTCCTCTGAGGATGCCCGCACAACAATCAACAAGCTCTCTGCACAAAGAGAGAACAAGCACGAAAATAGGGAGAGGCAGTGGACTCCCCTAACAAAGACCCCAGCGGAGGTTCTAAGTACTGAGGACTATCAATTCAAACCTCCGATTCCGATGAAGAGTAAACGTGGTCAAAACCCGGCGCAATACTGCGAATATCATAAAGACAACGGGCATACCACGAACAACTGCATATCACTGCGCACGGAAATAGAGAAAGCCCTCAAAAATGGAGAACTTACGCATTTACTCCAGAATATGCGCAAGGAGATTAAGCAGATTACCCGGGGAGAAGAAAGCTCAAGCAAACGGGCTAAAACTTAAAGGACTCTATAAGTTTTCCACAGAAAAGACATGATCTATCAAATGCGACGGAACTATCAGAGAGTAAGTTAAGTTCCATTTAATTATCAGAAAAACTTTGTAAAGCCTCTGAGCTCTATCCATGAATAATATTACAAAGTTTCTATTATTTTTGTGTTTACAAAGTGCATGCAATTTCTTTTTAGTAAGCGCAAAAACATTATGGTAGTATAAAACAAGCTCCATGCGCGGTCAGTGATCACGTCACAAACGACCATAAACTCACACATGAGCTTCATACCAACTTCATTCGCCTTACTCAAGTAAAAGCAATTGTACTCATGCAAAATATTGTAAAGTCATTTAACAAAACAAATAGAAACATACTATTTTTTAGCGTACAAATACGCCCTAAAGAGCTTCAAACACAGCAGTGTTTAGAATCCTTGTGCAACAGCGCACCGACAAAACAAGGATCTACATCCCACATAAAAAATTGTTCAATACAATTTCATCCTACTCTAAATCTTCACCCTCATCCGGAAAGATTTCTTTGAGTTGCGCCACGTGATCATCCGATTGCAGCGCCACATTTATCAACTCCATAACTGGAAGTTGCAAATTATTAAACTCTGTCTTCATGGAAGCAAGCGCGGCGGCAGTATTTACGCCAAAGGTAGCAGACTTGCTATCATCCCAGTTAGCCTTCAATGCGCTATTCACATGTTGGGAACATTCCGCATAACCTTGCGCGTACCCATCTCGTCGTGCAGCAACCATCAAATTAGCAACAGTTTTATCCAGTTCTTCAGAGTTTAACACAGATTCAGCAACCTATGAAATCAAGCGAAAATAAGCATCAAAAAAGCGCATATATGATTTCACAACAAAAAAGAGGAAAGAAATTTACACAAGCAATCCCGCGATCTTTCAACCAGGCCATATCATTCTTTAAAGGTTCAAGCTCGCTTTCCGCTGAAACCCGCGCCATTTCTGAATTCTCTAATTTCTCTTCAACCTCACTCAAACGGCGGGAGGTTTCAGTATTCTTGGAATGCGCAAGCTCCAGATCCTTCTTCAATTGTTCCTGGTCAGAAACCAAAGCAGTAAGTTCCTCTAATTCTTTATCTCTAACGGCAAGAGTGGCTAAAGCTTGTACCTCCCGTTGCTCACTTCGTTCCCTATGAGAACGCGCCTCCACCAACATAGCTTCCATATCAGCTTTTTCTTTCTTCAATCTTTCTACCTCTGCATCTTGATTCTTCAGATTTTCAACCTCAGCCTTGAGGTTATTTATGATATTGCAGAGGTTTGCCTTCTCAGCATTATCCTTCTCACAAATTCTCCTCCAATTTTCCGTTCCTCAGACAGGAGAGCAGTTTCAGCTTCAGCTTTTCTTTTCCAGCCAGCAACAGACCATTCCTCAGTCTTACGCTCAGCTTCAAACTTGGCTCGCTCAGTTTCTAATTTAGCCTTCAACTGAGCCATATGTTTTTCATCTTTAGGAAACTTCTTTTGCGATGCTATAAAAGATGCCCGCTCCTTATGCATGCTATACCACTCACGCACTATACGGTGAGTAGTAGAAACATGAGACGCAGTTTCTGCAAGATAAGATTGATAGGTCTGTTCATAAGGCTGATTTTCCTGAAATTTAATCTCACCAGGCGGAAGTATCCCCTGCAACCAATCTTGGCATACACGCCAATCCGAGAAGGTATCACCTTTTTTCACATTCCAAACAGGGACATGAGGATCAGAAGCATCTTTTTCCGTATAAGTCCGGTAATAATATTCTCCCAGAGTTTCTTCTGGACGAATCGGAGATTGTTTATCAACATCAGCAAATGAACCTGTCTCCTCAGTTGTGACCTTCTCAGTATGCTCAGGTATAGCTTCAGAAGGTCTAGGGGGAGAAGATTGAACTTTTTCAGCAGTTTCCTTTCTTCCCAAATCTTGAACAACAGTTTCCGGGGTCGGTGGATTATCAGCATCATCTACCACGCCAGGTTCAACAATCTTTTCAGCCTCTATATTAACACCAACAGGCTTCTCAGCCTCAACAGTTTTCTCTACACCTTCCCCAGCAATCTCTGAAGGTTCTAGCGGGTCTGCAACAGCAGCGCGCGGAGGAGTAGGGGGAAGTTCTTTATTAACCACAGATGGTACCTCTATAGGAACAGGGGAAACAGGAACTTCTGGACAAATAAAAGTTTGTAAGAATTCCATCCGCTTAAAGAAAGCAAGGGAAAACAACACTTACCAGGAACAGACTCTGAAACAAAAGCATCAAGGTTTCCTTTTCTGGTAATTTTCTTCCTCTGCACTTTCTTGGGAGGTTGACCCTCCGCATCAGTATCAGCTTGCTTTCTTTTACCAACCTTCCTATGAACCAAATGTTCGGGACTGGAATCCAGATCGATAGGCTCATTCGGGTTAGAAGGGGGAATATCGGCAGAATCCTTTGGTTCAGGCTTCGGTTCCCGCATAGTCACTACAGGAGTAAGACCCTCCAAAGAGTCAGAAACCACCACATAATCACACCTAGAGACAGAAGAACGGCGCGTACCTTTCTTCTCTCCAACATTTCTCGCCTTCAAAGGTTGAATTTTAACAGTCTCACTTCTCTTCGGTGCGGAAGTGGAAGTAGTTGCGCGTTTTTTCTTTTCAGGGCCTACGCCCAAATTCAACAATTCACCAACAAAAGCGCAAGGCAAAAAATTACTCAAAGCAAAAAGGAAAGGAAAAACAGATATCAACTCACCAGCACCAGCAGTTGGTTGAACAGATAGGTCCGCATCCCGCGGAAGAACAAAATTTCTCACGATACGATGATACCAGAGCTCCTCTTCAGGCTTCTTCTTGATAGTACCCATTATTCCGCCTTCCCTCTTGAAGGCAACAACATACAGAGAAACAACTACATTTGAAGAGAGAGCAGGTCAAAAAAAAAAGTGGGAAAGAGAAAAAGCCCCAAACTTACTATGACCATCCTCCGTGTATACGGGTTTGTCATCACGCTCCATCTTCCAATTTAAACTCATGCCGGCTCCGACAAGAGCTTTCTCCGGCAACGCAATATTGGGCACATCCTTCAAATCCTGATACCAGTTTTCATCAACCGGAGTCTGAAGGGTTTCGATCGGAATATCTTCTTTCCCCCTAAGAACCATCCTCACAGGAATTACTCCAGCTTTGATAAAGAAGAATTTTTGCTTCCAATCATGAAAAGATTTTGGGGGTTGATGTAAAATCTTCTTTGCAGAAGCCCTCTGAACGAATGAATAAAATCCTTGGGTACAATGCATCTGATAAAAAACCCTAAATCGGGGAACGGTTGGCTCCACATGCATCGTCCGACATACGAATTCGAAATGTCGAACCCTAACCATACCAATAGGGTGAAGTTGGGAGATATGCAGATTGTAAAACCCAAGAATTTCAAGGAAAAATCTGGTAACAGGCAAGCGAAAGTTACCGTCACAGAAAAAATCCCAAAAAAGGGTAATATACCCGGCCGGAGCATCCGCTGCCGTTTGCCCCTCTTCAGGATACAAAGCACCCCAGTTCTCCGGAAATTTGAGATTCTGAATCAGACCCTCAAAGGATGCCCTTGTCCACTTTAACGGTGGAAGTTCAGTCGTCATTTCTTCAGTGAGATCTTCTTGATGTTCTCCGGTTGACATAAAGAAGGAGCAACAAAGTTTTCGGTAGAACAAGAAATGAGGGAAGTTTTTCAACAGAGACAATGATTATACAAAAGAAGTTATCCAGACGATTATATATACTTATCGCAATAAATAGCATCGGTAACTGTCACAGCGACTGTTCCGGGTGTCACAGTTCCCCAAGCAACAGAAAAAGAAGATGTCAGAACATACACGCGTTTACACGCGCGCGTGTAAGACACGGACAGTTAAAAACAACTGACAATGACAGGTTGTCAAAATCAATTTACTGCACTAGCTTCAAGTCAAAGATTTTCCATAAAAAATCTTTACAAACTCAACAAATTCAAATCTTCTCAGAAAAGATTTCTTATTTCTCGCAGCCAAACACATTTTCCTCTCATAAGTCCAGTGCTCCACTTATTTGCATAAGTACAACACTAGACTGGGGGGACTTGAAGGGGTAAGGTCCCAAAAACCTCATAATAAGTATTTAAGACCATACCACAAACTGGCCTTTCAACCTTTTAACCTTGCGCGGCCGCGCATTGGTCTTACAAAAGGAAGAAAGTAATCAGTAATTTATAGTCGCGCGCCCAAAGGAAAACATAAATCCTTGCGCCTTCTCCCATTAACAAAGGATTAAAATCCTGAGATCAATACTTCCGCCCAAATATCCAGACTTGGATATCATTTTACCCAGACTTGGGATTTATTCGTCTGTGTCCACACAGCAAGGTGTCACACCAAATTACAGCAGTAATCTTCTAGAAAGAAATACAATCATGCACCACCCAGATGGTTATAACCGTCTGGACACGTGTCATTACCACAGGCACCCCTGGAATCACAACGAAAGCATGCAATTGGAGAATAATCTCCACTTAATCACTATCCACGTGGCAATTCCCTAGCCATAGATCAAACCACGATCCGTGTGCATTCACATCGGATCGAGACAACTTGACGTTGGATCAAAGAACTTAACGGAAGAAAATATAACCGCTACGGCGTTAGCATCTTCCGTCATCTTTTCAATAACAGGTTTTCCCTCCCAAACTCCCGGTTATAAATACGAGAACTGTTCAGGTATGAACTCAGATTACACCCACTTCTCAAATACTTTCTCTTCTCCATTACCAATACTTATTCTCACACCGGAGTCGGGTCAAGGAGAGAACCCTCTTCTCCCCTTGGCGAGGCTAACGGTGCTCTTTTTTGCAGAATCACCGGAGAAGAAGATCAGCTACAACTGAATCAACCGAGAGAGAGCTAACCCTTTTATGCGGATTCAAACCCCCTAGATATTTCGGTTCCGACCATTTATCTAGTGTTTCTTCAAATATATATTCTCAATATATATTTAACAAGTTTTCATTTACGAAAATCCACCTCCGACACTTGGTTATTTTGTAATAAAAATCATGGCGAAATTTATATTTTGAAAACAAGTTAAAAATATATTTATAAGTGTTATATTTCTAGAAAAATTTCGCCAGAGTTTCCTTTGTAAACGGAGGCGTCCACGCTTACTAGCGTATCATTTTCTTTTGTAAAATCATTCAATCAGTTCTCAATTAACCAACCCGACATTTAGACATGCAAAATACTACTTATATCATTTCAGTTTTTAATATACAAAACTGAGCCGTTTTCGAGTATTTTAATAAAATAGTTATCTTATTCCAAAAATTCCCAAATTTTTATAGAATGTCTTATAGGAACCAAAAATTATTGTGTAAAAATATCGGGGTCCAAATCATCACCAATATTTTATAGAAAATCATTTTCCGGACCGAAATCAGATTTATCTTTTTCTGACCACAGTCCGCGGAATAATTTATTTAAAATTTATAGAGAGTCCGATTTACGAAATTCCAGTGAGAGAATTACAAATACATCGGTGGTCATCTAGAGTACAAATTTCATGACCTAATCTTACACCGATTTCAAGTTATGACGAAAAATACAACACCCATTTATTGCTGTAAAAATGCAGCTTTAGCTGCTGTTACAAAACGACACTTTAAAAATAGTAAACGAAGTCCAAAAATTATGATTCCGATGTCATTAGAACCGTATTTCATAATACATAAACCTAGACTTCAGAAAATACATTTTTCGTTTTATTAAGGTCCTGTTACAGCCAGTTTAAGTCGGCTGAAAAAGGCAATCAGCATGCTGTTTAAAGGTTAAATGTTACTAAAACGCACTCATACGTTCGCCATGCTTTCTAACATGTTTAACATCAGACCATAAGTTGTTTACAGCAGGTTTTTGTTCATTTAATTCAGATTTACCATGTATTATCACCTTTCATCTCATGACCTTTGTGTAAAGCTTTTATGTTCATGTTTTAAGTTAGATTCTTTAGGGTTCTTGTAATTTCACCATTCTTTCCACTATTAACCACCAAGAATATGAACAAGATGAAGATCTAAGGCACTTACTACTAGCACAAGGCTAGGGGAGTTTCAAAGCGTAAAAGTGGTGGATAAAAGAAAACGAGAGCGGTCATTGAGCTTCCGAACACACCAAGCTTCGTTGTATGATCACTTGCACCCTTGGGTGTGTATAGAATGCTTGAAGGAGCACTTGAAGGTGGTTGTATGGTGGTGTGGTGTGGCTGCCGAAAGCAAGGAGAAGGAGAGGAAGAAGATAAGCTAGTTGATGTGCTTTAAATGAAAGAGAAGGATGGTCTTAAGGGTTTACTTATAGTCCATATTCTAGCTTTATCCAACAAATAACATGTTCTCTAGATACTTGACAAAAGAAATAAAATAATCAACAATGGTGGGGTGTGTCCCCCACTTCCCAACCGGTTTGAACTAGGGGGGTATGGTTGGATTTCAATCATATGGTTAGTAACTAGTTATGTTAGTTAGAGCCTTAAGTTAGTTACTAGTGTGTTATGTAATATAACGGGTGTTAGGGTGTTCGGGAACCCTAACTAGCTCAGAAAAGGATAAACAATGTCATTGACAATATTTTCATGTTCCGGGTAAAGTCCGGTTGTTCGGTTGGATATTAATCCGTTAAAGTGTCAAGTAAAGCTTTTAAGTGTCGTTTATATTATTTTTAGTGACACAATTTATTCCCGACACTTTGGAAAGTGTCTAGTATTATTTTCCCATGCTTTTGCACTTTACTAGTTATATTAAGTGCTGAATTTTTGTAATAAAGTGCAGGATTTTGTACTTAAGGCATGTTTTAGGCACATCCGGTCACTATAACTATCACCTCGTGACGCAGTTCTACAAACCTCATCTCCCTACACTCACTACTAGTGTAGTAATCTATTCCCGGCTCATACTGGTCTTAGAGACAATATCTGTCTAGTGCTGGCAATGTCAGCATGTTTATTGGGTTATCCGCTCACTGTGCTAACTGTGCTTTTGTTCATCAAGTTTGTCACTATTGTTTTGTGTGTAATAAATGAAGTGACAGTAATAAGGTATGATGCATATGAACATGTAGGTATCAGAAAACAGAAAGCAGTTTATTCGTAATTGTAATCAAGCACAGTAAATTAAACACTAATTACATATGAATTAATTGTACGGATACCTGTAATTTTTAGGGTTGTCACAGTAATAGATACCTTAAACTGGGGACGAGCCCAAAAACTGGGGACAATCCCAAAAAACTGGGGATAAACCTAAAGACTTAGGAAACTTCAATGGATACTTGATCCTTTGCCAAGGATGCATCAACTTCTACAAAACTCAGAACTTAGTGAAAAGGGATAGAGGATCCTGGATCCTTTTCCTTGTAATCAAATAATTTTAAAGGATTAGGTAAATCAAAATCAAATCATTACCAGAATGAGGATCATAAATCCTCTAAGGATCCTTAATGTGTACCAGATAGGAAGATGGCTACGGATCCCAGATCCTTTTTACATGAAGTATCTCTTTAAATGGACAGCATTCCAAGCTCTTGGTAGCAAATCACCTTCCATTGTTAGTAAACGATATGCCCCCTTTCCTGCCTCAGCTTCAATAAGATAGGGGCCCTCCCACTTTGGTGCTAATTTGCCATCAGCAGGATTTATGGTGTTTTGGAATGCTTTCCTCAACACCAAGTCACCAACTTGAAACTTTATGATCCTAACATTCTTGTTATAAGCTCCCGCCATCCTTTGTTGATAGCTAGCCAATCTCACTCTTGCCAAATCCCTGAGTTCTTCTATGGTATCCAAATCTTGAACCAAGTTTTCAGCATTTCCTTTAGGATCACGGATGCTTGTTCTTGCAGTAGGGACTACCATCTCTGTAGGGATCACTGATTCAGCTCCAAACACTAAGGAAAATGGAATCTGACCAGTAGCATTCTTGGGAGTTGTTCTATCAGCCCATAACACATAAGGTAGCTCTTCTACCCATTTTCCCTTTTTGGATCCAAGCTTCTTCTTCAAGTTGTTGATGATGATCTTGTTGGATGATTCTGCTTGACCATTAGCTTGTGGGTGGACTGGTGTTGATGTTATCATCTTAATCCCCCAGCTGTCACAAAAGTTAGTAGTTCTACTCCCAATAAATTGGGATCCATTATCACAAATAATTTCTGAAGGAATACCAAATCTGGTAATAATGTTTCTTTTAATAAAGGATATCACTTCTTTTTCTCTGACTTGAACAAATGCTTCAGCTCCTATCCATTTGGAAAAGTAATCAGTCATGGCAAGCATAAACATTTTTCCTCCTGGTGCTTTGAGAAGTTTGCCAACTATATCCATTCCCCATCTCATGAATGGCCAAGAAGAGGATATAGGATGCAGGAGCTCCGCTGGTTGATGAAGGATATTGCTATGTCTTTGACAAGCATCACATTTCTTTGCATAATCCACTGCATCCTTCTTCATAGTAGGCCAATAGTATCCTGTTCTAAGGATCCTTAAGAACAGTGCTATGCCCCCAGTGTGGTTTCCATAATCTCCTTCATGAAAATCCTTCAGGACTTCTTGGATTTCGGAATCCTCGATACACCTTAGATATGGACCTGCAAGAGATCGTTTATATAACATGTTATTTAATATTGTGAACTGAGATACCTTGACTTTAAAAGCTCTGGGATTTTGTTCTGTGGGAATCTCTCCATGTTGTATATATCTCATGATTGGAAGGATCCAGGATCCTGAACTTGACTGTGCATCATCACTAGGTATGATTGCAGAATCCTCCACTATTTCCATAGTTGTGTGGTCCTCAATAGCAGGAGTCAAGATGTGGATGATGGGAATTTTAATATCCTCTGGATCTTCAATGATGATCCAAGGTTGGCTAGAGCATCAGCTTCGGCATTTTCTTCCCTGGGTACCAGTGTCAAACTAAAAGAAGCAAAAGAGTCTGCCAATTTCTTGACTATCTCTAGATATTTGATTAGTCTTTCACCTTTAACAACATAAGAACCATTAAAGTGGTTAGTAATTAACAATGAATCTACATGTACCGCAAGATACCTGATCCTCATGTGCTTGGCAATTTGCAAACCAACTATTAAGGCTTCATACTCAGCCTCATTATTAGTAGTTTGAAACTCACAATCAATTGAGTGGGGTATTATGTCCCCCTGTGACGATTTTAGTAGTATGCCTAGTCCAGTTCCTTTGACATTTGAAGCCCCATCTATGAAGAGTATCCAAGGATCCTTAGTATTTTCAAGCTGTTGAACTTCCAATTCAGCTTCCCTTTGTAGATCACTACTGAAATCAGCCATAAAGTCAACTAAGGCTTGGGATTTAATGGCAGTTCTTGGTTCATATCTGATATCATAAGCACTAAGCTTTACTGCCCATTTTGCCATCCTACCTGACATTTCAGGTTTCCTGAGAACATTCTTAATTGGAAAGTTAGTCTTAACAATAATAGCATGAGTTTCAAAATAATGGCGTAGTTTAGTAGAGGCCATAATCAAAGCAAGGATAAGTTTTTCTAAATGAGAATACCTAGATTCAGCATCAAGTAAACTTTTACTTACATAATACACAGGATGTTGGGTACCTTCATGATCCTTTACAAGGACTGCACTTACTGCCTTAGAAGAAACTGTCAAGTATAAGGATAATATATCCCCCTTTTCTGGTTTCATTAAGGCTGGAGCTGAGGATAGGTAATCCTTAAGGGCCTTGAGAGCATTCTCATGCTTTTCAGTCCATTCAAATTTCTTGTTCTTTCTCAGGATGTCATAAAATTCCTTGCATTTCTCTGATGAATTTGAGATGAACCTGTTCAAGGCTGTGATCCTTCCTGTCAATCTTTGCACATCCTTGGCATTGGCAGGAGACTTGATGTTCACAAACGCCTTGATTTGCTCTGGACTTGCCTCTATCCCTATTTTTGTCACCATATAACCTAGAAACTTGCCAGCTTTTACACCAAAGTGGCACTTGGAAGGATTCAATTTCATATTGAATTTATCAAGGATATCAAATGCGTCCTCCAAATCTCTAAGGTGATCCTCAGCTCTCTTGGACTTAACCACCATGTTATCAATATAGACTTCCATCATGTGTCCAATTTGTTCTTTAAACATCATATTAACTAGCCTTTGGTAGGTAGCACCTGCATTTCTTAGTCCAAGTGACATAGCAATATAACAATAGATACCACTAGGGGTCATAAAGGTTGTATCCTCTTGATCAGATGGTTACATCTGAATTTATTGAAATCCAGATGAAGCATCCATGAAAGTCAACAACTCATAACCCGCGGTAGCATCCACCATGGAGTCAATGTGGGGTAATGGGAAAGGATACTTGGGACATGCCTTATTTAAATCAGTGAAATCGACACATACCCTCCACTTTCCATTTTTCTTTTGAACAACAACCACATTGGCTAACCATTTTGGATACTTAAACTCTCTAATCATACCTGCTCTTAGCAGTTTATCTACCTCCTCCTGGATGATGGCATTCCTCTCAGGTGTAAACTTTCTCCTTTTTTGATATATGGGTTTAAATGACCTGTCAATGCCAAGTTTATAAGTGATAATATCTTTAGAAATACCTGTCATATCCTCATGCTTCCAGGCAAAGGTAGTTCTTCTCCTCTTGAGGAAGGATACTAGATCATGTTCGATATTGTCGATGATCCCGGATCCTATGAAGACTTTGGATTCAAGATCCTGAGGATCCATCAGGATATCTTTCACATCTTGTTCTCTTGCCTCCAGGACATCTCTTGGAGGATACTTTAATTGCTATTGCTCCCTAGGTCTTGAGGCTGGTTTCATTGATGAAGTGTAACAATTTTTGCCTTCTTGTTGGTCACTTTCTATCTTCACCACACCCCATGGGGTAGGGAGTTTAACACACTGATGATATGTAGATGGAACTGCTTTCATGTCATGTATCGATAGACTGCCAAGGATAACATTGCAACAGGATAAGCAATCTATAACACAAATTTTTTTTAAAGAATTAACTCCCTCTATGTAAATGGGAAGTTTAATGTCCCCCAGTGTGTTCTTGGTTTCCCCACTGAATCCCACAAGAACTGATGATCTTGGGATAATTTCTGATTCAGGGATGTTCATCTTCTTGAGGACATCAAGTTGAATGATGTTCAATAAGCTTCCTCCATCTATGAGAATCCTGCGAACAAAATGGTTAGATATAAACAATGTAATAACAAGACCATCATGATGAGGATCCTGAATATCTACACGATCATCCTCATCAAAGGATATATTTTTTTCCTGTGTAAGGATTGAGGTTCGAATGGGTCTGTCCCCATTATCCATCTTTGTTTCTTTAGCATGTCTCTTGGCTGCTGAAAAGGAAGTGCCACATATGTCTGATCCACCAGATATGAAGTTGATAATTTGTGCGTCAGCTGGAGGAGCAGAAGCTCTTTCTGGAATCTTTTCTGGATCCTGGATCCTTGACTTTTTCCTTCCAAACAGCTCCTTCAAATGCCCTTTGCTTAACAAATAACCAATCTCTTTCTTGAGTTCTATGAATTCATCAGTGAGATAACCGAAATCTTCATGATAGGCACACCATTTGGATTTGTCTTTTGTGGCAGCTGGCTTAACACTCTTTCTGGGCCATCTTGCTTTTTCACCTAGACTCTGCATTGCAAGTATCAGTTCATTATTATCAACAGCAAAGCAATATTCAGAAATGGGTGGATAATCTTCATCATCCTCTTCTTGCTCCACTGCATGCATGTTTTGATTATCAGACTTGTTATATGATTTAGATTTATTGTTCCTGAAATAGGATCCTTGCTTTTCCTGCTTTGAGGATCCTGACAGTCTTTCTTGGATCCTTTTATCATCCTCTAAGCGGATGAATCTAAGGGCCCTGGTTCTCACTTCATCAAGATTCTTGCAAGGGGTCATGACAAGATCATCATAGAACTGTGAATCCTTAAGTAAACCCATTTTGAAAGCTTCTACAGCCGTAGCAATATTCAAATTAGGAATTTCTAAGGATTCTCTACTGAATTTAGTGATATAATCTCTAAGTGATTCATTTTGACCTTGTGTTACCCTATATAGATCACTAGTTAATCGTTCAAATCTCCTACTGCATGAGAATTGGCTATTAAAAAAGTTAACTAGATTAGCAAATGAAGTAATAGAGTAAGGGGGAAGACTTAGCAGCCATTTAAGAGCTGATCCTGTTAGTGTGGATCTGAAACCCTTGCATAGACACGCTTCTTTTAACCTTTCAGGAATGGGATTGATTTCCATTCGTTCCCTGTATTGAGCTACATGCTCTTCTGGATCAGTTGAGCCATCATACAGCTTCATGTTTGGTGTTTGAAACCTCTTTGGTATTTCTGCATCACAAATAGGTGGTGCAAAACGAGATATCCTGTGACTTCCATATGGAATTTCAGGAATGGTCTTGACCACTCTTGGAACGCTGGATATCATATCATTGAGCTTTTGTAATTCCCTAGCCATAGCTTGGTTGATTCCTGTATCCTGCACAAAGCCATGGTTAGCATTATGGGAAGTATTTAAAGTGTTACCTCCTGATGGATTCAAGGGTGGAATTCCTGATGTGAATCCATATTGATGTGATTCTGGCACGATCGAGGGACCGGATGAAGCGATACTTTGCATAGGTATGAAGTCTCCTAAGTGAATCTCTGAACTTCTGGGTTGTGCACTCCTTAAGGATCCTTGATCCTGAAAGATGTTGGATCCTTGATATACCGAAGCTGGGGGTCTTGGATGATAATCCATGGATCCGTGAGCCTGAGATGAGGATCCTTGACCCTAAGACGAGGATCCTTGAACCTGAGATGAGGATCCTGGATACTGAGTGTAGGATCCCTGAACTGTCTGCATGCCCATGTATCCTCCTGAACTAGAGAAGGATCCTTGAGGCTGAAGAGAGGATCCTGAAGGCTGGAAGTAGGATCCTTGAGCCTGAGTCATTACCGATGATCCATAGCGTATACTCGATGATCCACCCTGGTATTAGACGCCTGATGCTGTGGAGTGCTGGGTAGTTATGACTGGAGAATCGAAATTCAGTGATCTAGGCATCAATGGAGAGTGATCCTCCGCTGATCTCTTCAATTTTTTGATTTTATCAATCTCACGAAGGATCCTGTCATTAGTTCTATCCTGCTGCAGCATGTAATCCTTCATCTGCAAAATCAAAGAATAAACATCATTGTTAGTAGGACCAGAAGTAACAGCAGTAGTTGATTTTGAGAAAACGGGGGTTTGTTTCTTCGCAGCATTCTCAGCATTCTTCTGGGATCCAGAAGAAACATGAGGCAAAGGTGGAATGCCCTGTAAATAGGTGATCACCGGCATGGAACTTGAAGTGTTCTTCGCGTGAGAAGCCATGTGGTTGAAGGTAATGAACAGAAATGAATGAAATAAACAAAATTTTAAGAATTGAAGCACCGATTGCCCCACAGTGGACGCCAAACTGTTTTGGTCAAAAATCACACAAGGATAATGTAACCAAATCCAATTTTGTGAGGTGTGGTGCTTGGTTAAATGATCAAATGTATGAACAATGTATGAATGAAATGAAGAATGGACACAAGGATTTATACGAGGAAAAAGCCCTTGATCAATGAATGATCTCCGGCATAAAAAACCTCGGGTGATGGAAACTACCGATCACTAACTATATTAAACAAAACAATGTTTATAAATCGGGATGATAACAAGCTTGGTACAAGGATCAATATAGTGTAAAAGTGTGTAATCGCCGAGAGTTCTTGAGAGTTCGAGTGTAGTGCAGTTGTGTTGCTAATTATTGTCTAATCAAGCTTGTATCCCCATTTAAAAATAGAAACTAACTAGCTTCAACTAACTATCCGAAAAAGGTGCAAGTCCCCCACGATCACCATCACGGTCGAAGATCTCACGCACGTGCAGAATCATGAAGCATATTCCACTAGAATCTCGGTCAGACCAAGTCCTATCCGAATACTCCTGCAAAACAAGTTTAAAAGTAATGGAAACAATTGTTAGTATTGTTGGACTCTGTATGCCCAAGACACATATTAAATTGATGTGGCTAGTACGTTATGATCCAAGTCGGGTCATACCCAATAACAAGCTAGACAAACACCTATAATATTTATTTATGATATGATATGATCAAACAAATAAATATTAACACTTAGACTATTTAGAAATTGGTTTTCTAAATAATTGCACTTGAGAAATTAATAAATTATATGGATAATTTATTTTTGAAAGAATATTTTATTTTGTTATTTATGGGTTAAATAACATTTAAAATATTGTATAAATCTTATGAGATGTCATATTATGTTTTATAAAAGTTATAAAACTAAATATGAGACATAAAATGTAAAAAAGCAAAATTTTCAATTGGTTGAAAATGGTGGCACAAGGGGGCCGGCCATGGGGGTCTTCCAAGGTGGTTCCACCACTCAAATTTCATGCAAGATTTTCACTAGATTATTAGGAGATTTGCATGTTTCAAAAGGGACCTCTTGCACACTTTTTACACACACCAAAAATTCAAGTTGCAAATACTCTAAGAACTCTCTTTTTCTCTAAGAATTTTCGGCCAAGGTGGGTGTTGGATCGTTGTTTGACCCGACCGAGTCGTTCCGAAGAGTTTTACATCCAGTTTAAAGGCGGAATCAGTAAACCGGACACGAATACAGCTTATACTCTTTAATCTGTTGCTTGTATTGATAATAACAATGTTTACAACCTGACAGAAAACCGGCAGCACTTCGTTACACTTTCAGAAGTCGCGTACCAAGTGAAATGACAACAACCCTATATATAGACAAGTAGATTTCGCTTGAACTGGCCTGAAGCGAAATCTCCTGAAGCGAAATCACTGGCTTGAAGCGAAATCAAGTTATGTTGATTTCGCTTGAACATATTTCAAGCGAAATCTTCACATTAAACATGTCTAAACCCTAATTAAAACCCTGTTGTGTGTACATTCACCCTATCTAGACTCAAGACTTGATTATGACGTAATCAACAGACATATAGTGCACCAACAGACTCCCCCTTGGATGTTGATGAAGTCTTTGGCTTCAAGTCTTTGTCTTCATCATCCTTCAAACCTTGTAAACACTTTCCTCAATCTTTATCTTCAACTCAGACTCCCCTTTTCACAGACTCCCCCTCTCGATATGCTAGAATCTGAGATATCTGATTCAAGCTTTATCATTTAGCTTCCTTGGGAATTCCTGAAACCTGCAATCACTCATCCAACTATAAGTAACAACATTTTAGACTATCCAGGAATCGTAACCTGGCAATTCCAATCAAATTCTCTAATCTACTCCCCCTATCAACATACTATACTGATATGGCAGTGTTAAAGAATCCATCTCCCTCACAGTTTATCATCCAAGTCCAAATTAATGACCTTGGAGATATCACAAACTGTTTTTGATATTTTTGATTTTAATTCAAGTATCAAATTAATGAACTTGTTTTATTTTCAGAAACACAATCAGCATACTTAGATTTTGAAACTCAGCACTCAGACATCAGTTGTCGAAAATAAAGCAGAAATCAAAATCTTTTGTATTTTCTGAAAATATAAAGCAGTAAAGAAATATGTACAAACATATTTACAAACAATATTTTTGTTTGAGTATGCGTCAGAAGATCATATCAGTTTTTGACAAGTCACAAGTACCGTTAAGCTACATTTCATACTCAGACTTAAACAATTTACTTCGATTGTCGATATACTGATCCATCTTAAATTCTCACACAAATTTCAATTTACTCAGGATACGATTTAGATGAATTAAGAACATAGATCATTCATGTGTCCCACCTCTTGAATATACTCCCGTATCCAGAATCCCAATAATCAGTCTTACAGGTGAGAATACTACAATGATATCTGTATATAATTTAGGTGTGCGAGGGCCGAGGGATCTCAGATCGATACTTCCGTATACGCAGAGAGATATCAGCTTCGACTTTTCGGTGTGTCCCCTTTAGAGGATCTTTTTGCTTACAACAGCAGCATATATCAATTTTATTGTTTCAGCATGCTGAGGGTGTAATGCTGTGTTTCAAGCATTTAAGCAAGTATTAGCCAGGGACTAGGTCAGAACTACCGTTCAGCAGAAGTCCCGGAATAATACCCCAGACATCATAGAGTATAAAGACCTAGTATATCAGATTACGAGACCTTTCAAACGAGATTTCAGGGGTTACCTATATATCCAAGTAGTGTTCCCCACGAATTCACCAGTTTGAATTTTAGGTTTATATCCCGAATAAATCTACTAAATGTGTAAAAACCTATCGACACATCATCAGTAAGATTGTTTAACTATTTTATACTTTCCATTTCTTTAGCGTACTGTAACTGTCTACTGATGTACTATCATTTCCTCTTTTTACGCAAAACTCAATTTTTTAAATTTTATCATGTTTTTGACTTTTTCAAATTTCCAATGTTTTTGTATTTTCTAATGACAATTTTTCTCCCCCTAAAATGCAAAACCATTAAAAGAAAAATTTGACAACCAACACTGATAGCTTTGTCTCGCCATCCATTTTCTGCTTCTCATGCTCTGATTTGCAGAAAATATAATGTACCCCCATGATTTACAACCCATTGATCTTAACAGTTTGAAAACCGTTTTTCAATCTGATGAAAATAATCATGTTTGTTCAGCCGTGAGGGTTTCGGCGTATTCAATCCACATACAATCAAACAAAATTAAAAACAAACATATTTTTGGTTTTTCAAATTTTAACAAACTAAAAACATATTTTTGGTTTTTAATTTTTCAAATTTTTAGGGTTTTGAAAATATTGTTTATTTATATACATAAAACAATCAAACTAAACTCCCTGTTCAGCCAAACCAGGGTCCTGCAACCTCTTCCTGTGTCAGGTTGCTCCAACTGCCATTCTCACAGTCTTCAGCTTCATTGAGCACCTGCACATTCAAACTTTATCAATCATTTGAACAATTTCACCCAGGTCTGTTGGACCTTAGGCATTTCAATACAATAATGTTCATTCAATTTTGGAAACTCTTTGTCACTTAAAACTTGTTCAACTTTGACTTCAACTTTCTCATCTTTTACCAACGTCACTTGTTTCTTAACACTCCACATTTTACCTTCCGGAGTACCTCTTTTGTAAAAATTTGTCTCTTTTTGAACCTTTTGATCTTGAACAACATTTTTAAGTTTCCAAAACTCTTGAGGTTTTGTCATGTCAACAGATGTTCTCCAACTCTGTGTAGTTCTCAATCTGGGTGTGTGAGAATTCCAGATCTGTCTTGAATCAGACCTAGTTTGTTTTGGTTTCCAAGTTTGATTTGAAGCAAACTTGTTTGTATTGTACCTCCAAGTTTGTTTCGAATCAAATCTGGTTGACCTAGATTTCACATCCTCAGATTTTTGTTTTTCAACATCAACAGGCTTTGGATTTGGACACTTTCGTGCAACATGTCCAATTTGATCACAGTTAAAACACATTTTCTTTGAAACATCCTTGGCCTGCTGTTGTTTCTTTTTCATAGCATCAAACTCATTATTAGACTGTCTCATTTTGAGTTCTTTTTCTTCTTCTAAACTGCCTCCTTCAACAAAACTCATTTTTGTTTTAAAATGCAGAGTTTCATTTCTTTTCCAACTTTGTTTCTTCTTATAACCCAACCCAGCCTTCATGTTTTTCTTCTTGTAACCAGGTTTGTTATACGAACCTCTATGACTCTTACCAGCAAACTTTGAAATCTCAGACTTTTCAATCTCAACCATTTTGAAAACTTTATCAACCTTTTCTGAAATCACATTCTGAATCGGGAATACAACATCTAAGAATAATTTGTCCGATCCAATCATGGTATAAACCAATCCTTTTGAATCATCATTCAAACTTTTCTCGGATTTTGTGTTTTTCAAATAACCATCATGAAGATTTCCTTCATCTTCATCCTGTGATTCAGACTTACCTTTTGTAGACTCATCTTTCAAAACGCTTTCAACAACCTTACTTACCACCTCTGAATCATTAGCATCATCAGATTTGGAGTAAGTCACATCGATACTTTCAGGTAACTGGTCAGCTATGTTCAAACACTTTGCCACCTTTTCCTCATCATAAAAAGTATAATTGTTTCTCAATGGTGGTGGTACCTGATGAAATTCTGAACCAATACCCTTTTTGCAATTTTCAGTATCTTTGTCATCTGGTGTGATGTTGAAAATGCGTTCAAGAATGTACGAAGAGTTATGATAACTTTGAAGTTTTGTAACAACCTTTTCTTTTTCAGCCAAGACTTGCTTAAGATTAGCAATTTCATCAACATATTTGTTCAATTCAATTTGCTTTTCTTTAAACCTTCTTTCATACATTTCTTTAGTTGTTAAAGTTTCAGACAGTCTTTGATCAAAACTTTTGACTTGGCTCTTCAAAGTATCATAAGCTTCTTGTACTCTCTGACTCGACCACTTTAAAGAATCATACTGTTTTTGTAAATCTTGAAATTTCGATTCTTTTTCAACACAATCGACACATTTTGTAGAACACAGTTGTCGATAAATATCATTATCCTTTTCAAGACCTTGACATTTCTGTGTCAAATTTTCAACTTTTAGTTTCAAAATTTCTTCTTTTTCAATCATTTCTTTACATTTTATCGTGAAACCATTTTCAAGTTTGTTTAAATCATTTTCTTTTGTTTTTATGATGTCATCTTTTTCAGTACAGGCTTTGCACATTTCTATGCAATTCCTGCACTTGTTTTCTTTTTCATCAACCATTTCAACATTAGATAGATCAGAAGATTTTCTAACCTCAGTCTCATTCAGCACCGGTTCTTCTGATTCAGTTTTCTGATCGTTCTCATTTTCTTCTTTCTGAGCTTCTGCATTCTTCTGTTCTTCTTCAGCTTTCTGTTCCTCTCCAGCAAGCTTTGCAACAGTCTTCACTTCTTCAATCATCTTCTTCAGTTCTTCTTCTTTTCTCTTCTTCATCTCTACCACCTTCGGTAAACTTTCTTCAAAAACTTCTCTTAACTTGATCATCAAATTTGGCAAATAGCTTTTATCAGAAAGCCTTCTTGTGTTGAAAGTGCCTTCACTTGGAAACACATTGGTTACAGCATCAAAATCCACTTTTGATGGATCAACTACTGGATTACCCTGTGGATCCATGTAACACTCTAACTCTTCATTCCATCTATTGGCTCTTTGTGCTTCCTTAAATGGTTCATTCAATTTGCCAATCTCCCATCTTGCACTGTCTCTTCTCCACCATCTATCATGAGCACTTTCTCCTGACATTTTAAATCTTCTACTTGATATTCGCGCCTTGAAAATCACCTCAAATCACGTGCAAACAAACAAACAAACAATTAGTTCAAACAGACTGAATACGTAACAGTGAAATACCAAGAACACTTAGACAAAATTTTAGATTTTGAAAATTTTGAAAATTCAAGTGAAATCCTTGAAATGAAATGACTTCAAGCGAAAACAGCCCTCTATAACACTTGTTCAAGCGAAATCTGATATGAACTAGTTTCAAGCGAAATAAAAAAAAACAACACTTGTTCAAGCGAAATCACTATTTCGCTTCAACTGATCTCAAGTTCAATACAAGCGAAATCTGTTAGAACTATTTCGCTTCAACTTCAAGTTTCAAACCAATCAGTTTCAAGCGAAATCAACTATTTCGCTTCAACAATACAATCGAAAACCAAATCTGTTTCAAGCGAAAACCAAAATCACAACACTATTTCGCTTCAAAGGTTCAAGCGAAATAGTCCAAAAATTCATATCTGAAGCGAAATCAAGTATAACCTTCGAACACTTTCAAGCGAAATCATGTTTTAGGTCAATTTTAATGAGTTTTAATCTGTATATAAGTCCGAAACTTTGTAGGCTTTGTTAAAACTACGTTTTACACGTTATACTCGAAAATCAGTCCATTTCGACCGTTGGAACTAGTTCAGATCTGAAAAATACGAAAAAGAATGAGTAGAAATGAGAGAAATCGGTAGAATCAAGCTGTAGTAGTATGAACTCCTCGTCCTGAGCTCTGATACCACTTGTTGGATCGTTGTTTGACCCGACTGAGTCGTTCCGAAGAGTTTTACATCCAGTTTAAAGGCGGAATCAGTAAACCGGACACGAATACAGCTTATACTCTTTAATCTGTTGCTTGTATTGATAATAACAATGTTTACAACCTGACAGAAAACCGGCAGCACTTCGTTACACTTTCAGAAGTCGCGTACCAAGTGAAATGACAACAACCCTATATATAGACAAGTAGATTTCGCTTGAACTGGCCTGAAGCGAAATCTCCTGAAGCGAAATCACTGGCTTGAAGCGAAATCAAGTTATGTTGATTTCGCTTGAACAGATTTCAAGCGAAATCTTCACATTAAACATGTCTAAACCCTAATTAAAACCCTGTTGTGTGTACATTCACCCTATCTAGACTCAAGACTTGATTATGACGTAATCAACAGACATATAGTGCACCAACAGTGGGTTGATCAAGAGGGAGTTTCAATTGAGTTTCAAGTGTAGAAATCCTAGCAACATAAGGTGTTCGTTGGAGGCTTGGGGTATGCAAGCTTGAGGTCTTCTCCTTAAAGATTTCCATTCAAGAATATCATCTTCTTCATATCACCTTGCTCTTGGAATGGTAGTATTCTAAAACACCCTAAGGTTGCATTTTGATAGCATGCATGTCATATTTGGATCCGGTTATTGGGTTTTTGCATATAAAATGGTTTTATATCTTGTAAAGTAACATGTTTTAAATCCTTTTCCGCTGCGTTTTAATTTTGTTCGGATAAAATTATTTTGATAAACATGTGAAAAACCCAACAATGGCATCTAGAGCAGCTTATATGAGTGCATACTTCATCGGATTTAAAATTTTCGGGTTTTCGGGTTTGTAGAAACCCTATGGCCGAAATCTTATCCATGGTTTTCCTTTTGTTTTTTCAAGTTTTATTTCTTACATGCATAAAGGAATCTTGAAAAAATTATGTCATGTGGATGATTTGTTTTGTTTGGACAAAAACCCACATTTTTGGTTTTTTCATTCTTGGCCGAAATATGTAGGTTGTAAAAGGAAACCATTTTTGCTGTTGAATTTTATATATTTGGATATATATTTTTTAGTGTTCATAACCTAGCCATGACCTTATGTGAATATGTTGAATGTTTGTGTTTGTGATTTGTAATTAATTATTCAATGGGTTGTAATAATTATATATCTTTGTTCTTCCATTTGAAAAATATGTAATTTATTTATTTTCATTTGGTATGTAAGTAAATAGATTACGTGCATTTTATTTTACTAGAAAAAATGTATTAGGATACTTTTTTTGTAAAAGAAGATGCACACAAAAATGCGGTTTTGGTTTTGGCTAATTTCGGGCCTAAAGGACTTCATAGTTCTTAAAGGGATTTTAGCCCGATAACCAAAACACATTCTTGAAGTCCAAAGGAGTTTGGAGCTGAATATAAAAGACATTTGGAAGCCCAAAGAATGTGAAGAAATCACAACACAAGAAGAATACTTGAAGCATTTGGATGCGAGATCAAGTGGGAGTTCAACGACACATTATTTGTGTCAATATTCACCCTTTAGGAAGGACCTTTTGACACACTTGTTTCGGCTAACAAGTGTGGTCAAAATAGTTGGCTATGGTTATGCACCTTTTGATATATGTGTTATGCTTGTATGGTTATTTTATTTATGGTTGTTTGGATGATATTTGGATATGCATGCTTAACAACTAATAATCCGTAACAAGCTTAAAATTGGTTCTTAACAAAATCATTAAAGAGGTTAATAAAAGGTTATTAAAAATTAATGATTTTATAATAAAATGGGTTTTATTAAAAAGAACCTTGTAAATTGGTTTTCACAAAAGTACCAAGGATTTGAATGCAAGCAAATATATGGTACATAAAGTTTTCTAAACTAGAATTTTGAAAACTCAAAAATCCCTTTTATAAAACAAGTTACACACCATCCTTTTATACAACACTCGAATCACTTGGGAACTCTTTGTGGGATAAAGGTCACCTAACCACATTTGAGGAAACTTGTATATTTGAGGTGGGGTTACCATGTTTGTGGGATAAAGGTCACCTAACCACTTATATGTGTAAACTCACACGTGTGTATAAGTTGGACGACTTGATTTGGAAACCGTGAACTTAGGGTCACCGAAGCATGGGGAACAAAGGTGTTGATGGGATTAAACATGCCAACTAAACATAAAGATGTTTAACCGATCCCATATGGCTAGAAGTTGCAAAGGGTTGCAATCGTCAAACGTTGACTACCTTCTTAATTTAAATAATGGGATAAAGGTCACCTAACCAATATTTAAATGTAACGTTGGATTCTATATTTTAATTATTAATTGTCTATGAGACATAAAAGGGTATTAATGATTAAAATTTTAATAATATCGAAAATACTAAAATTGAACTTTGTTAAATTTTGTAGATGGCCGCTAACAATGCAAACCAAATTACCCAAACCGTCCGTAACCTATCACTAAAAACAATCCTTTAAAAGGATCGTCTCAATCATAACACTTCATGGATTAATATCGAAACTTAAGAATTGTTCTCAAGTAAGAAAAGATATCCTATGTGTTGAACGATCCTAATCCCGATGAACATTTTATGGAAGATAAGGATGCCTATAACGATTGGATTAAGTATATCGAGGATACTATGCAAGCCTCTTGCCTCATGTTAGGAATTATGATTCCCGATATTCAAAAGGATTTTGAACATCATAAGCATACGACATGATTAACAAATTGTAGGAAATGTTCCTAAGGGTAGAACGCTTCGAAACGGTTCGAGCGCTTCATGCATGTCGAATGGAGGAAACCCAATCGGTCTCATCTTATGTCTTTAAGATGAAAAGCCACATTGATTGCCTCAATATGGGTAAAAAGGCTTTATCCATTCTAACGATCAATGAGGGTGGCAACAAGAAAGGGAATCACCCCGACACCAAAGCAAATGTTGCAAATGGTAACGGGAAATTCAAAGGGAAAAAGAAAAGAAAGACTAAAGAGAAACCACCGAAATCAAAAGAAAAGAAGGCAAAGGTTGCCTTGAACAATCCATGCTTTGAGTATGGTGAGATAGGGTATTTGAAAAGGAATTGTCCAACCTATCTCAAAGAGTTGAAAAACAAGAGGGATGCTAGGCAAACCTCAGGTACAATCTTTATGAAACATATTGACCTTAATGTATTTCTTCAAACACATAGGTATTAGATACTGGATGTGGAACTCATATTTGCAATTCGTTGCAAGAGTTCAAAAGAAATAAGCATTACAAGAAGGGAGACATTAGTCTCTTCATGGGCAATGGAACGAAAGTTCAAGTTGAAGCCCTAGGAGACTATGTTTTGAAACTTCCAAATGGTTTGGAAATTGTTTTAAAAATATTTTGAATGCTCCTAGTTTGACTAGGAACATTATTCAAGTTTCCCTTATAAGACAATATGGTTTTGATTTAAAGTTTGTAAACAATGATATTTATATTTCGATAAATGACATGTTTTACTTTAAAGCTATGCTTTCAAATGGTATTTATGAATTGGTTCATGATAATACATCATTTGATAGTTAAATGTACCAAGCAATCACCAAGAAACTCAAAATGGATTTGAGTGAGACGTATCTTTGGCATTATCGCCTTGGTCATATAAACAGAAGTCGCATGTAAACACTTCGAAAGAATGGTCTTTTGGACACAAATGAAGTTGGTTCATTTAATACATGTGAATCTTCTTTACAAAGCAAAATGACTAAGAAACCCTTTAGTGGGAAAGGGCAAAAGATTTATTAGGTATCATACATTCGGATGTATGTGATCCTTTTAAGCCAATGACTAGGAATGGTGAAAGATACTTCATTACATTAACCGACAACTATAGTAGTTATGGTTATGTGTACTTGCTGAGACGCAAAATTGAAGTTTTGAAATGTTCAAAGCCTTCAAAAGGTGAAGTACAAAATCAACTCAATCAAAGTTCTTCGTTCCGATAGAGGAGGAATCGAACTCTATTTGGATATGGTTCGATCTATGATGGCTAGAAGCGCATTATCTCTATCATTTTGGGGCTACGCTTTGCTCTCCGTGGCTTGTATATTAAATATGGCCCAAACCAAGAAAGTGGATAAGACACCTTTTGAAATATGGCATGGAAGGGCTCCATCATTATCATATTTGAAGGTATGAGGTTATGAAGCTTATGTGAAGCAATACACCTCAAATAAATTGGAAGTATGATCCACTAAGTGTATCTTCGTAGGATTACCTAAAGATGATATAGGATATTATTTCTACGATCCAACAGAGCAAAGGGTATTTGTTGCTCGAAAGGCTAAGTTCTTGGAAGATAAGTTCCTTATGGAAGGAACTAGTAGAACAGTGGAACTTGATGAGGATCAAGAACCACGAGCCGATACACGTTTGGTTGATACTAGCACTCAACAAGAGATTGTTGAAGATGATCAAATGGTTGATCAACATACACAAAACGTTCGCAGATCTGGTAGAATTAGTAATCCACCTGAAAGATATGGATTTTTCATGGATGGATGCTACGTGGTAGATTCAGATGAACCAACCACATACCATGATGCAATGTCAAAATCCTATTGCGACAAATAGCTTGAAGCCATGAACATAGAGATGCAATCCATGTATGACAACCAAGTTTGGGAATTGGTTGTGCCACCTCTTAACTCCAAAGTAGTTGGAAGTAAGTGGGTTTTCAAGAAGAAAACGGATATGCATGGTAACTTGGACACTTATAAAGCGAGACTTGTAGCAAAAGGTTTCACTCAAACTCAAGGGGTTGATTATGATAAGACCTTCTCGCCTGTGGCGATGCTAAAGTCGATTAGGATATTATTTGTCATAGCTGCATATTATGACTATGAGATTTGGCAAATGGATGCCAAAACGGCTTTCCTTAATGGATATCTTGATGAATATGTCTATATGGTTCAGCCTGAAGGTTTTGTAGATCCAAAACATCCTACCAAAGTGTGCAAGTTAAAGAAATCGATCTATGGATTGAAACAAGCATCGAGAAGTTGGAATCACCGTTTTGATGAAGAAATTAGGAATTTTGGGTTCATCAAGAACGGAGATGAAACTTGTGTGTATAAGAAAGCTAGTGGGAGCACCGTCAATTTCTTTGTATTGTATGTCGATGACATTCTACTATTTGGAAATGACATTCCAACCATGGAAGGTGTAAAAGCCTGGCTTGGAAGATGTTTTTCCATTAAAGATCTTGGAGAAGCCGCCTATATTTTGGGAATAAAGATCTATAGGGATAGATCAAGGCGCTTGATAGGTTTAAACTAAAGTGCATACATTGACAAAGTCTTGAAAAGGTTCAAGATAGAGAACTCTCTGAAAAGGTTCAGTACCTATTCAAAAGGGGACAATATTGAGTACGTCTCAATGTCCAAGCTCAAAGGATGAGCAAGAAAGAATGAAAGGAATCCCATATGTGTCAGTTATAGGATCCATAATGTATGAAATGATATGCACTAGACCGGACATGTCATGCGCTTTAAGCATGACGAGAAGATACAAGTGAGTAACAGTCATTGGGTGACTGTTAAAATATATATTGAAATACCTTAGAAGGACTAAGGATATATTTCTAATATATGGATCTGGTGAAGAAGAACTCGTTGTAAAGGGTTACAGGGATGCGAGTTTCGAAATTCGTTGTAAAGGGTTACATGGATACGAGTTTCCAAACTAATCGAGATGATTCTCGATCACAATCAGGGTAGCTTTGTCCACTACAGAATCAGAATACATCGCCGCTTCATTGATCGAGATAATTCATATTGATTCGCCACTTGAATTATTGCCAATCTAGGGGTAGTCCCTACCATTCAGGACCCCTAGAGAACTTTTTTATAACGATGGTGTGATTGCTTAAATCAAGGAACCTCGTGTACATCAAAAGACTAGGCACATTGAGCGGAGTTTCAACTACATAAGGGATGAAGTTGAAAAAGGGAAAGATATGTATTCGCAAAGTTCACACTGATCAAAATATTGCGGATCCACTCACGAAGCTCCTTGAAGGGTCATACTTGTCACACCCCGACCGCGTAAAACAACAAATCGTGGCGGAATCTTCGGGGAGTGTTGTAACAGAATCATTGTTTCAAAACACACGGAAATTTGAAGTTTCGTTTTATTAAACATTAAATATTTACATCGTCTGGAAATCTAAATAAACAAGTTAAACAAAGTCTATCATTGTTATTAAGTCACTAAGGCCTCGTCCAGTCCTATGTGAGCATGCATCCTAGCAATCAACATCATTCAACAACACCTGAAACATATGTGAAAACAAAGTCAGCAAAGAAATGCTGGCGAGTACATAGGTTTTTAAGAGTCTCGGATTCATGGCTAGTTTACAATTTGCAATACTTAATTAAAAATCTTGTTTTGAAAAGCATAATATTGCGACATAATTAACCAACTCAAATCAAGTTGGTTATAATTTGTAAAATCTCGTAGCCATGTTTCTTAACCCAAAACATTTATTTAATTAAATAAAATTGTAAAACATCTCGTTAATAAAACTCGTTAATAATTCTCGTTAATAAAACTCGGTAATAAATCTCGTTAATAAAACTCGTATGGTTTATATCAATTCGAAAACCTCGTTTGTGTAACATCGTTTCAAAATCGTTTACCCAAGTGAACTAAATAACGCCACGGTATGTAATACGATGAAAACACTTATATATAGGAAGTACCAGCGGCGTATCCACCATGCTTTCATCACATTACACCCGTCCCGTTATCTAAACACTAACCAAAAACCAATCGTTTACCCAAATCGTTTAATTCGTTAACAATCGCTTTAGTCGTTTAAATAATTCTCGTTTTAAATTGTGAAAACTACTTTTGATTATCTCGCTAATAATATCCAAACCTTCGCAACTCGCCTATCGCTTCTCGCATTAATAAACCACCAAAGGGTAAATTAACAATCACAGATTCAGTCGTTACCCACCTAACCCACACATAACCATGGGTGCAGTCTGATAACGGGATTTGTCAGATCCTATGGTACCATAACCTAATACTGGTCGGTTCGGCCAAAACTAATGAATATTATTCGTTATGTAAATACAACCAACAAGTTTGTTTACTTTATCAAAATCGTTATAAATTTTGTATAAACCATATCATTTATTTTTGAAACCATAGTTAAAACCTCGAAAACATTTAGCACATATGAATCACCCCAAAACAATTGAAAACGGTAAAATAGGGGAACTATGTACTCACCTGAGAATGCTTAGAGGTCTTGAACAACAACCAAGCAAAGCTAGAGGGAGCACGGAATCAATCGGCAACCTAATAACTATATAAATAAACCGGACCTAAGTCGGAAGATCGGATAGGATGAGGCTTTGTAAACCAAATGAGTATTGGAACTCATATGACAAGGTTTAACAAAGTCTACATTCTAAATCGAAACCTAACCTAAGTGCTTTCGACCCATTGCGACCCACTAAGGTAGCTTACGCCACTTTAACATGTCGTTCGCTCAAAAGCGCGTTCGAGATGTCTAACTAGTCCTATGACAAGTATTATATGCCTAAACATATTTAAATATGTTGCATAATCAATTAAGGGACAAAAGTTTGTGTTACATATGCTTAATTACCAATTATGCATGAAAAGGGTATTTTGGTCATTTACCTAAGGCATATAAACTACCTATCATACAACTAATTAAACCTAAGTGACCATAAGGTATAACCTCGGAAGGTTATTCCCTATGCAACTATGGTCACTAAACATGTTTGGTTGGATCCTAACGGTCGACCAAACGGGTCGAGTTCGAAAGTCTAAGCGGGTGTTTAAGTCCGCTTGACTTACGACTCTACACAAGCACTAAACTAAAAAGTGACGAGCTAAACATGCTACAACGTGTTTAGTTAAGTTAGAAAACAGGTTTGATATCAAAACAAACGGTTTTGATACCCAAAAGTAGTTTGGTTACAAAATACGCGAGAATGCGCATTTTGGCCGAAACTACGACTCGTCACTGAGCCTAGATAACTTGGTAATCAGTAGGTATAGTCACTAGGGACTATAACCATCGTGATTACGCTTACGTTATGAAGTTCAAACGAACTTCGCATTGACCATAAACTGGTCAATGTAGAAAGTCAAACGCAGTTTGACTTTTAAGCAAAAAATGCATAAAAGAACGAAAGAGGACTTACAAAAGGTCCAAGAATAGAGTCTTGATCCCAAGTATTCTCAGGTATGGAGTGCTAAAGCTCCAACTTAGAGAAATTTCAGGATCAAGTGTGGGTTGAGAGTGAAGTGGGGTGGGCTATTTATAGTTTTCACAAACCGTTAGGATCATTTCTTGGAAAGGAGGGAAAGATCTAAGCCGTACAAGTGTTAGGGAATGATTGGGGGACTTGTTCATCACACAAACCAGCCCATAGCAACCATAAAACCATTTGCAAGACTTGGGAACAGCTGGTTCAAGCTGCAACACAATTCTGCTGATCTGGGGGGGTCCTTACGGACTGTATCGATATGTGCTTACGGTCCGTAAGCCTTGTGTAGGTCAGCAAGTTTCAAAAATGGCAGATTTAGTCCCTGAAGCCACAAAACTTGGTTTTTGATGCATTTTTGACACGTTTAAGCCCCGTTAACCCCATTTCAAAGCTCTAAAATGAAGTTAAAGTATAGGGAACTTAAAATGTGCTCAAAAACATCTCGGATGTCGGTTTGTTTGGTCGTCCGGTTGCGTTGTTCGGTTAATTACGACGGAGGTCGTAACGAACGCAAAAACGATCCAAAATAAGCGACGAATGGATTTTTATCATGCCAATCACTAAAATATAGTATTTTAATGATTACATAAATTTTTGGATGTCCGGATATATTCAGAACATAAGATATGCGCGAAAATGCAAACTTGTGCACTTTTTGACGCTTTTAGTCCCTGAATGACCAATAAAGTTTGTTTTAGCATACCGAACCCCTCAAAGCCTATTTCTAAGCTATGTAAAGGATATTTAGGGTATGTTTAACTTATGATCAAGTTCCAGAATGTTCGTTACAGTACGAATCGGCATACTTTCGTAGTTTGTCGAAATTAGTCCCTGTAAGCGAATAAACTTGATTTCGACACACCAAACCCTCCAAAACTTATTTCTAAGTTATGTAAAGGATATTTAAGGTATGTTAAGCCTATGTCACTATTCCGGAGTGTTCGTCGCATTAAACTGATTACGTTTACGCTCCAGTTCGCGTATAACTTTCCAGAAAGCGATTTAGAGCTCGAAATCGAACAGGAATTGATATGTGCAAACGACACACATATTTATACAAATCCCAAGTATAAAACACAACATTTCATTGATTTAGTATTTGCTCGATGACCATGGAGGCACAGATGTCACAATACTTGTGCCTTAGGACTTCGATATTCTAGTGATTGGATTTGATCAATTTTTTATTTGGATATTGGAACAACTGTTATTATAACTCGTTATGGTATTTTGAGTTATGTTCCATTTTAGCATGTTTAAATCCATGAATAAGTTTCTTATTCTAAATGTCCGTAGTCGATCATACTTGTGGGAATAAATATGAATGTAAGACTATTATGAACTTGGATTTGTGGATATTCATTAGGTATGAATATAGAGCAAAGTCTTGCTGCCAAAGTTCATAGATATTTGTGGGATACAAATATTGGACTGACCCGCTCTCAAATCTTACTGCATGGAATCATTTGTGATTGATCATAAGTAAATTTGAACAAAGGCGAATATCATAGTATCCTCTGACCTGAGATACATATTGGGTCTTGATATTCACCAAATATTATACCTTGACTTGGTTCTTGGCTATCTGTAATAAGACAGTACATAAGGCTAAGCTCAGGTGTGGTACAAGGTGATTGTGAGAGACGTATGTAGTCAAGAAGGGATTTGTTCCTCTTATTCGTTGAGAGTAAGATGTCTAAGGCCTGCAAAAGTTAAATCAACAGAGAATGATCACACTATGTATCTGGATTTAACATGACATCTGTAACGAAAGGATAAATGATAAATTCACCTAAATCATGTTCAAGTAAGGGACTTGAAGGGGATGATGTTATTGAATGGAACTTCGTCATACGTATTAGGGGTAGTGAACCATTGTTAGGCGTCATTTACTGCTTGCATCAATCTTCTATGTATATTGTGCAAGTGGGAGATTGTTGGACTCTGTATGCCCAAGACACATATTAAATTGATGTGGCTAGTACGTTATGATACAAGTCGGGTCATACCCAATAACAAGCTAGACAAACACCTATAATATTTATTTATGATATGATCAAACAAATAAATATTAACACTTAGACTATTTAGAAATTGGTTTTCTAAATAATTGCACTTGAGAAATTAATAAATTATATGGATAATTTATTTTTGAAAGAATATTTTATTTTGTTATTTATGGGTTAAATAACATTTAAAATATTGTATAAATCTTATGAGATGTCATATTATGTTTTATAAAAGTTATAAAACTAAATATGAGACATAAAATGTAAAAAGGAAAAATTTCAATTGGTTGAAAATGGTGGCACAAGGGGGCCGGCCATGGGGGTCTTCCAAGGTGGTTCCACCACTCAAATTTCATGCAAGATTTTCACTAGATTATTAGGAGATTTGCATGTTTCAAAAGGGACCTCTTACACACTTTTTACACACACCAAAAATTCAAGTTGCAAATACTCTAAGAACTCTCTTTTTCTCTAAAAATTTTCAGCCAAGGTGGGTTGATCAAGAGGGAGTTTCAATTGATTTTCAAGTGTAGAAATCCTAGCAACATAAGGTGTTCGTTGGAGGCTTGGGATATGCAAGCTTGAGGTCTTCTCCTTTGAAGATTTCCATTCAAGAATATCATCTTCTTCATATCACCTTGCTCTTGGAATGGTAGTATTCTAAAACACCCTATGGTTGCATTTTGATAGCATGCATGTCATATTTGGATCCGGTTATTGGGTTTTTGCATATAAAATGGTTTTATATCTTGTAAAGTAACATGTTTTAAATCCTTTTCCGCTACGTTTAAATTTTATTCGGATAAAATTACTTTAATAAACATGTGAAAAACCCAACAAGTATTAGGATAATAATGAGGATCCTGGATCCTTAGTCCTGCAACGTCTTCTGAGGATTCTTAATTCAAATCGAACTAAGGATCTGTGATCCAAGCTGCACTTGAGGATCCGTGATCCATAGACTTAGAAAATCCATCCCTAACAGTCATATCGTTTGGTTAGTCAAATGACGAGTCGATTAATTATTCTTTAAAAATGCCGAAAATACCCTTTTTGTGCATAAATTAGTTTTGAACATATAAGAACATTGTTTTGACATCTAAACTGATTATACAACTTATATAAACTAGTTTTTACATATTAGACTCGTCATAGGACGTATTTAACCATCCGAACCCATAGTTACGCTTACGACCCGTTAAAGTGGCGTAAACCGCTTTAGCGAGCCATAACAAGTCAAAACACTTTGAAACACTTCCAAATCAGAATGTATGGTATTATGAACCATATTATACAAGATCCAACTATTGTTTGGTTTATAGTCCTCATTCTATCCGATCTCCCGTTTCAAGTTTCGATACACTAACACATAGTTATCTGATACACTAGGAATCATTTGAACACTTGAACATTGAGCTTTGCTATTCGATTGAAGAAGACATATACGCAAACCCGTGAGTACATAGTCCCCTCTTTTTACGTTTCAAATGTTTTGGGGTGATTCATATGTTAATCATTTTTTCTCAAATGTATGGCGTATATGTGTTTACTAAGTGCTATTTGTGTATTATTGTTATAAAGCAAGACACGACAACTGGCACCAATCAAATCCTTATAAGATCTATCTATCTTCATAGTTAGATTCTTGTAGGATATTTAAAGTACCATTTTAAATATTTCTATCTTAATAGTAAGATTTCTAAGAAGTGCTTTACGTATGAACGCGCTAATGGTTATTGTTTATGTGTAGAGTATTGTTGGTAATCTAGATAACGAAAATAGAGTAATACAATAAGCACATGGTAGATACACCGTTGGTACTTCCTATATATAAGTGTTCTTATTATATTACCCTTCGTAGCGTTATCTGAATCACCATTAGGACTTAGGATTGTATGTGACAAGACAATGTGACCAAACCAAATCCGTGTAGCATCTATCTATCTTCATAATTAGATTCTTGTGGGATGTTTAAAATGCTAATTTGAAGACCTTGATTGGATTCTTTGAGTACTTTAATGCGTATGTGACAAGACAATGTGACTAAACCAAATCCTTATAGCATCTATCTATCTTCATAGTTAGATTCTTGTAGGATGTTTAAAGTGCTAATTTGAAGTCCTTGATTGGATTCTTTGAGTACTTTAATGCGTATGTGACAAGACTATGTGACTAAACTAAATTCTTATAGGATCTATCTATCTTCATAGTTAGATTCTTATGGGATGTTTAAAGTGCTAATTTAAGTCCTTGATTGGATTTTATGATGTACTTTAATGCGTATGGAACAAGTTGATGATTATGTGTTTATGTGATTAGTAGTGATTTAGATAACGAAACGAGTGTAATACCATAAGAACATGGTGGATACGCCGCTGGTACTTCCTATATATAAGTGTTCTTATTGTATTACCCTTGTAGCGTTATCTGAATCACTTTAGGATTTTTGTGTTTAGTTGAAACAAATGCTCAATATCCAAATCCTTGTAGAATCTTCCTATTTTTAATATGTTAGATTCTTAGAAGGATATCCAAAGTACTATTATAAATCCTTGATTGGATTTCTAATAATACTCCCACAAGTTCTTGACCGAATTCAATGTTGTAACGAAACAAAGTGCAAGAGAACAAAGAACAAGTACAATTTTCAATGGAATAAAACCTAGTAATAATCATATTGACATATACAAAACTCTTTTTCCACAAGTTTCATATTCAAGATTTGCAATACTAGACCTTTTTTTCCATTTATTGGTTTTAAAGAGTCTATTTTCAATTAACAACTATAGTAGTTGTCAAAGTATTCCAATACCAACCCTTTTGCCATTAACTTGGCTAACAAAACCTATGTATTCACCAGCATTCTTTGTTGACGTCTTTTTCACATATGTTTCAGGTGTTGATTATTCAAGCATGCTACACATAGGATCGCACCCGGGCCTTAGACTTCTTTAAACAAAAGACAATTACATGTGTTCTTTGTATTGTAAAACAATGCTAACATAATGAAACAATTTAGTACCATGTGTTGTGAGCAATTTGTAACGTGACTCCCCGATGTTTCTGTCGCGTGTTGCTGTATTCACGATTAGGGTGTTACATATTGGTATTAGAGCACTGGTTATAGGGAATTAGGTTATTAGAATGCCTTTAACCTAGTCTATAACCTTCCTAGGGACCCTAACATGAGTAGTCTTAGGATCTCTATCCTATTCCTCAACCTCATCCCTATTCATGCCATAACTACTCTATAATCTACAAATCATCTAACCTTAGATGATTTATCTTAAATCCTTAGGCTTTATGCCTTAAGGTATTTCTCAAAATGTTTTTCTCAAAAATTTTCGTCGAATTCTTAGGTTTTAATAATGTGAACACATGCAATCTAGAAGGGTGGATGCATGTACCCCGAGTTTTCTGTCTAAAGCTAGAGTGTTCGTACAAATCCACTTAATCGGACCAGTCACTCTTACCTGGGACCTCTTGGGGTGAGTGTCCACTTATAGGCTAAAGCATGTCTTCTTAAAACATTATAAAAAACCCATCTCCCATGATCAGTCGAACATTTTCAAAACATTACGATTCTTGTGACACTACTCCATCATATTACCTTCGATAATATGTTTTAATTCAAAACTTTCGGAACAAATGTCATTTCATCTCATGACACTTTGTAATCCTATTTTATTTTCAAATACTATCTTTGTTCTTTCATAATTACAAAGTTTTTATCATTTGTGTGACAACTGTGCTCTGTAATCGATGTACAAATGCAAAACAATGTTAATTATTAATAAAACAATGTGTTTTGGTGTTATTATGTGTGTATTTGTGTTTGATGATTTTACGATTCGATTCAATTCTGATTTCAAGCTATAAATCGCTTTCTGGAAGGTTATACGCAAACTGGTGCGTAAACGCATTCAGTTTAACACGACAAACACTCCAAAATAGTGACATAGGCTTAACATACCTAAAATAACCTTCACATAACTTAGAAATAATTTTTGGATGGTTTGGTGTGTTGAAAACAAGTCTATTCGATCACAGGGACTATTTATGTCAAACTGCGAAACTATACCGAATTGTATGGTATTGAACAGTTCGGAACTTGATCATAAGCTAAACATACCATAAATAACCTAAACATAGCTTAGAAATAAGCTTTGAGGGGTTCGGTATGCGAAAACATGCTTATTTGATCTTACAAGGACTAAAAGTGTCAAAAACGACGTAAGTTTGCATTTTCGCACATATCTTACGTTCTGACCACATCTGGACATCCAAAATTTTTGTAGACACTAAAATATTTTTATTTTAGTGATCGGCATGCAAAAATACCCTTTGTCGCTTAATTTGGTTTGTTTTCGTGTCCGTTTGAGTTTCGTCGTAATTTACCGAACAACGGGACCGTACGACCAAACGAACCAACATCCGAGATATTTTTTAGCATGTTTTGAGTTCCCAATACTTAAACTTCATTTTAGAGCCTTGAAATGAGGTTAACGGGGTTTAAACGTGTCAAAAATGAGCCAAAATGCAAGTTTTACAAGTTCAGGGGCTAAAATGCAATTTCTGGAAAGTTGGCCAGGCGGCCCGCGTAAGCCTAGCCATATCCTTACGCGGCCCGTGTCAGACTTGCAGATCAGAAACATTGAATCTGGTCATTTAGCTTGAATTTGCTGGTTTTGATCTCTAGTTTTCAATGCTATGGGCTGGTTTGTGTGGAGAACAAGTCCCCCAATCCTTCCTTGACAAGTGTAAGGCCTAGATCATTCCCTCTTCTCCAAGGAATGATCCTAACGGTTTGCAAAAACTATAAATAGCCCAACCCTTTCATTCATTCATTGCTCATTTCTCTCATTCTCTTCTCTACAATCTGAATTGGGAGCTTTCTAATCTGATTGGAAACTTATTCTTGGTAGAAAAGATAGCTAGGACCCTTTGTAAGTCTTCTTTCATGCTTATTCTTTATGTTTAAGCAGAAAGTCAAACAGTTTGGCCAACAATTTGACTTTCGGTTTGACCATCAATTGGTCAAGTCAAAGTTCAATTGAACTTTGCACGTGATTGTAATCACGATGGTTATAATCCTTAGCGATTATCCTACTGATTACCACGTTAACTAGGCGTAGTGACGAGTCAAAGTTTCGGTCAAAATGCGTTTTAGCACGCATTTTGCAACGGAACTATTTTCGGGTATCAAAACCCATTGTTTTGATACCAAATCAGTTTTCTAAGTAGGTTATACATGTTTTGACATGTTTAACTCGTCACTATTAGTATAGTGCTTGTTTAGGGTCGTAAGTTAAGTGGTCTAAACAACCGCTTAGACTTTCGAACCCGGCCCGTTTGGTCGATCATTAGGATCCGATCAAGCTTGATTAGTGACCATAGTTGCATAGGGAATAACCTTCCAAGGTTATACCTTATGGTCACTTAGGTTTAATTAGTTGTATGATAGGTAGTTTATATGCCTTAGGTAAATGACCAAAATACCCTTTTCATGCATAATTGGTAATTAAGCATATGTAACATAAACTTTTGTCACGTGACTGATTATGCAACATATTTAAACATGTTTAGGCATATAATACTTGTCATAGGACTAGTTAGACATCTCGAACACGCGTTTGCGCACACGACGCGTTAAGGTAGCATAAGCTACCTAAACGGGTCGTAACGGGTCGAAAGCACTTAGGTTAGGTTCCGATTTAGAATGTAGACTTTGTTAAACCATATCACATGAGTTCCAACACTCATTTGGTTTACAAGACCTCATTCTATCCGATCTTCCGATTTAGGTGTCGATTTATTTACTAGTGATCCGATTACTAGGTACTACTTGAATTTCCTTGGTTTGTCTGAGCTTCGCTAAGTTCTTTAGATCAAGGATATCCTATCATTAAATGTGAGTACATAGTTCCCCTATTTTACTTTTTCAATTGCTTTGGGGTGATTCATATGTATTAAAACGATTTTGATATTTAAACGATGATTTCAAAAATGATAAAGATGGTTTATATTAAACTAATAATGATTTCGATAATGTGAACGAAACTTGTTGGTTGTAATTACATAACGAATGACATTCATTAGCATTTATCAAGCTGACCAGTATTAGGTTATGGTACCATAGGATCTGACAAATCCCGTTATCAGACTACACCCATGGTTATGTGTGGGGGTTATGTAGGTAACGACCGAATCTGATGATTGTTAACTTACCCTTTGGTGGTTTGTTAATGCGATAGACGAGGTAGTCGAGTCACGAAGGTTTGAATGTTTTTAGCGAGATGACCAAAAGTAGTTTCACAATTAAAACGAATACGATTTTGGGACGAATTAAACGATTTGGAACGACCTAAACGAAATAAACGAATTGAACGAACGATTGGTTTTGGGTAGTGATTAGATAATGGGATGGGTGTAACATGATAGAAGCATGGTAGATACGCCGCTGGTACATCTTATATATAAGTGCTTTTATCGTATTACATTTCATGTCATTATTTAGTTCACTTGGGAAACGATTTGAAACGATGTCACACAACGAGGTTTTCAAAATGATATAAACCATACGAGTTTTATTAACGAATTTTACGAGATGTTTTACGAATTGGTTTACTAAAACAAATGTTTTTGGGTTAAGAATCATGGCTACGAGATTTTATAAATTATAACCATCTTGATTTGAGTTGGTTAATCATGTTGCAATATTATATATTTCAAAACAAGGTTTTCAAGGTATTGAAATATATATAAACGAGCCATAATTCCGATACTCTTATAAAACCTATGTGCTCGCCAGCATTTCTTTGCTAACTTTATTTTTACATATGTTTCAGGTGATGTTGCGTGATGATTGCTAGGGAGCATGCTCACTTAGGATTTGGACGTGGCCTTAGTGACATAAAAACGATAGTAGACGATGTTTAAATTGTTTGTTTGGTTTTAAGACAATGTAAATTACTTGATAAATCAATAAAACGAAACTTTTGAATTACCATGGTTGTGAAACGATGATTCTGTTACAACACTCCCTGACGTTTCCGCCACGGTTTGTTGTTTTACGTGGTCGGGGTGTGACCGAAGAGTTGGTATCAGAGCCAATGGTTATAGGGAATTAGGTTATTAGTAATGCTTTGACCTAGACTATAACTTTCTAGGACCCCAACGCAAGTTTACTTGTGTTTAGATTTTTAAACAATACCGTCACCTGTCCTTAGGTGATAACCACAATGAGAACACAATAACAAATCCGCTTCAAAAATTAATCATCTATCCTTAGATGATTGATTGTAAGGTTTTGAACCCTCTGTTATAAGATTTTGAACCCTCTCAGTTTCCAAAATCTCGTCAAAGTTTGGGTATAAATAATGTGAACACGTGCAAACTGGAAGAGTGAATGCCTGTACCCTGAGTTTTCTGTCTAAGGCTAGAGTGTTCGTACAAATCCGCAGTATCGGACCAGTCACTCTTACCTGGGAACTCTTGGGGTGAGTGTTCACTTATAGGCGAGCATGTCTTCAGTGATACATTATTATGACCCCTTTACTATGATTAGTCACTGCGTGTCATTTGTTTGTTCGAGGTAACAAACAAATAATCGCACTCCTCATGTTTTATCGATGTTTTCAATACCTCTTTTGTTTCTCCAATTGTCGACCTCACTCGTCTCTCATGTTTCCTTGTTAGACAATGCCTCCTCGACGCGATGCTCAAACTTTTACTGCTGAGGAAATCGCAGCCCTTGTCTCTCAACAAATGGCTGCTGTACTTCCAGGCGTTGTGACCCAAATCCATGAGCTTTACAACAACAATAATAACAACAATAATGCTCAATGTAATTTCAAGAATTTCAATTCTGCGAAGCCGCTTAAGTTTTCTGGGTCACAAGGAGCAACTGCGCTCCTACAGTGGTTTGAGAGTATCGAGAGCACATTCAGACATGTGCAGTGTCCGAATGCGCGTAAGGTTGAATTTGCTTCAAGCGTGTTTGAGAAGCGAGCTCTTACCTGCTGGAATGGTATTATGCGCGATAGGGGTGCCGAAGTGGCATTAGCACAAACTTGGGAAGAGCTCTGAGCTCTCATGATGAGAGAGTTCTGTCCCCGTCACGAGATTCGAGCTTTGGAACGAGAATTCGATGATTTGAAACAAGAAGGGGGAGAACACCGTGCTTATACGGATCGATTTGAGGAGCTTAGTTTGTTGTGTCCCACTATGGTTACCCCACTGGAGAAAGCAATCGAGAGATATATCGATGGTTTACCCGATTGCATTCAGGATATTGTGACCGGTGTTAATCCTACTACCGTCCGTCATGCAATCGAGTTGTCTGCTACCCTGACTGAGTCTCAAGTCAGGAAGGGTAAACTCACCCGCAAGGGTGATAAAAAGAAGTCGACCGATTCTGACAAGGGCAAAGGTAAGGTTAAGAAGCAGGGTGAGTCTTCTAAAAAGTCAAGGAAGCGCAAGGCTTCCCAGAACTTTGCTGTTACAACACAGGCTGCTCAGAACCCACCGACTCAACCTCCTGTAAAGAAAGCATATGCTGGTACCGCACCTCACTGTGCTCGATGTAATGGTCACCATGTTGCCCAACAGGCATGTAAACAGTGTACTACGTGTGGTAGACTTGGGCATTTGGCCAACATTTGTCGTTTTGGCCAAAATCAGGCTGCTCAGGTTCCAGCACAAGCTCAAGGGAATGCTGCGAGATTCCCACCTGGTTCGTGTTTCAATTGCGAAGAAATGGGTCATTTCTGCAACAATTGCCCTAGGTTGGTAAATGCGAATGCAAATCCGAATGCAAACACGAACGCAAATGTGAATCCCGCTCGTGTACGGGTATTCAATCTGAACGCGAATGAGGCGAGGGCGGACAACGAGGTTGTTAACGGTACGTTCCTTGTTAACAATCAACTTGCATCTGTTCTTTTTTATTCTGGTGCCGATAGGAGTTTTGTTTCATTATCCTTTGAGCCTTTACTTGCGATACCTAGAACTAAACTGAGGAAACCCTTATCTGTCGAGGTTGCTACGGGTAAACCACTCGTACTCGATTCTGTTCTTCGTGGTTGTCAATTGAACCTCGATAACCATTTTTTTCCTATTGACCTCACACCGATGCAACTTGGGAGTTTCGACATTATCGTGGGGATGGATTGGTTAGCCAAACACCATGCTGAGGTGGTTTGTTTCGATAAGATCATTCGTATTCCTCTTTCATCTGGCGATGTTTTGGAAGTTCGTGGCGAGAAACCATCTGGCGGATTGAAACTCATGTCGTGTACGAAAGCCCAAAGTTACCTACGAAAGGGATATGTTGCCTTTCTGGCACATGTCACCGAGGAGAAAGGCAAGAACAAGAGTATTCAGGATATTCCGATTGTTCGGGATTATCCAGAGGTGTTTCCTGATGAACTGCCTAGTTTGCCTCCAATTCATCAAGTCGAGTTTCATATTGACCTTGTACCCAATGCCAACCCGATTGCGAAAGCACCTTATCATCTTGCATTGTCTGAGATGCAAGAGTTATCGAAGCAGCTTCAAGAGTTATCTGATAAAGGATTCATCCGTCCGAGCTTTTCACCCTGGGGAGCTCCTGTCCTCTTTGTGAAAAAGAAAGATGGATCTTTTCGAATGTGTATCGATTATCGTGAGCTTAACAAGCTTACCATCAAGAATCGATATCCCCTACCCCGAATCGATGATCTCTTTGATCAGCTGCAAGGTACTACCTGCTTTTCCAAGATTGATCTGCGTTCTGGATATCATCAGGTTTGTGTATTCGAAGAAGATATTCCCAAAACTGCTTTCCGCACGAGATATGGGCACTACGAGTTTACTGTCATGCCTTTTGGTTTGACAAATGCTCCAGCTATCTTTATGGACTTAATGAATAGGGTATGTAAACCTTATTTAGACAACTTCATCATTGTGTTCATCGACGATATTCTCATTTATTCGAAGTCTAGAGCCGATCACGAGCAACACCTTCGTTTGACATTGGAACTCCTTAAGAAGGAACAACTTTTTGCTAAATTATCCAAGTGTGAATTTTGGCTTAAAGAAGTTTAGTTCTTGGGACATATAGTCAACGAGCAGGGTATTCATGTGGATCCATCCAAAATAGCTGCTATTAAGGATTGGAATACACCAATGACACCAACAAAGATCCGATCTTTTCTTGGTCTTGCTGGATATTATCGTCCATTTATTTCGAACTTCTCGAAGATCGCGGTTCCTCTCACTGCTTTGACTCAGAAGAATAAGCCTTTTGAGTGGGGACCCAAGCAATAAGAAGCGTTCCAAACGCTGAAACAGAAGCTATGTGATGCTCCTGTTCTATCTCTGCCCGAGTGAAATGATGATTTCGTTGTCTACTGTGATGCGTCCAACTTAGGCCTTGGTTGTGTTCTTATGCAACGAGGTAAAGTTATAGCATATGCGTCTAGACAATTGAAAGTTCGCGAAAAGAACTATACGACTCATGATCTTGAGTTAGGAACTGTGGTTTTCGCGCTTAAAATCTGGAGACACTACCTCTATGGCACGAAGTGTGTGGTTTTCACATACCACAAAAGTCTCCAGCACATTCTTAATCAGAAAGAGCTCAACATGAGGCAACGACGTTGGGTTGAACTCTTGAACGACTATAATTGCGAGATTCGCTACCATCCTGGTAAGGAGAATGTCGTAGCCGATGCGCTTAGTCGAAAGGAGCGAGTCAAGCTTCATTCTGTTCGAACTCTATCTGATCTCCAAACTCGTGTTCTTCAAGCTCAGCAATCTTGTGTTTCACAAGATTTGATGGGTAAGGAATTACCACGTCAACTTGAGCTTAAGCTCGAAGCGAAGGACGATGGTTTGCTCTATTTCAAGGATCGTTTGTGGATTCTGAAACAAGACGATCATCGCACTTTAGTGATGGACGAATCTCATAAGTCTCGATATTCTATCCATCCTGGTGCTGATAAAATGTACAAGGATCTTCGTACTAAGTTCTGGTGGCCTGGTATGAAGAAATATGTTGCCTTGTATGTATCGAAATGCCTAACTTGTCTCAAAGTCAAGGCTGAACATCAACGACCTTCTGGTTTGCGTGTACAACCAGAGATACCAGTTTGGAAGTGGGAGAACATTGCAATGGATCTCATCACTAAATTACCGTGTACATCTAAAGGTCATGATGCTATATGGGTTGTTATCGATCGATTAACGAAGTTAGCTCATTTTATTCTGATTCGCGAGGATTTATCTGCTGATAAACTTGCAAAGATTTATGTTGATGAGATTGTATCACGACATGGTGTTCCTTTGGATATAATTTCTGATCGTGATGCTCGGTTTTCATCTCATTTTTGGAAGACCATGCAATCTGCTATGGGAACCCAACTAAATCTAAGCACTGCTTATCATCCCCAAACAGATGGACAATCTGAGAGAACGATTCAAACTTTGGAGGATATGCTTAGAGCATGCGTGATAGACTTTGGTGGTAATTGGGATTCGCATCTGCCATTGATCGAGTTCTCTTACAACAACAGTTATCATGCTAGCATTAATATGGCACCATTCAAAGCTCTCTATGGTCGAAAATAGCATTCACCTGTTTGTTGGAACGAGAGCGGTGAAGCTCAACTTACTGGACCGGAGCTTGTCTGGGAACAACAGACAAAATCAAGAAAATTCGCGATAATCTTGTGACAGCTAGATGCCGTCAAAAGAGTTATGCGGATGTGCGACGTAAACCCTTAGAATTTCAAGTCGGAGACCGTGTCCTACTCAAGGTGTCACCTTGGAAGGGAGTGGTGAGATTTGGAAAGAAATGAAAACTTGCACCACGATATGTTGGACCATTTAAGATTGTTGAAAGGGTTGGAAAGGTTGCCTATCGACTAGAGCTACCTCCAGAGCTTGGAAATATTCATCCGACTTTTCACGTGTCCAATCTGCGAAAGTGTTTAGCTGACGCTGATCTTCACATTCCACTCGACGAAATCCAAATCGATGAAACAATGCACTTTGTCGAGAAACCTGTGGAGATAGTGGACCGTACATACAAACAGTTGAAGAACAAACGAATTCATTTGGTCAAGATTTGCTGGGAATCCAAACGTGGCCCAGAATTTACTTGGGAACGTAAGGACCAAATGAAGGCGAAATATCCGCAATTGTTCTCACAAGTTTCCTCTAGTTAAAATTTCAGGACGAAATTTCCTAAAGTAGGGGAGACTGTGACAACTGTGCTCTGTAATCGATGTACAAATGCAAAACAATGTTAATTATTAATAAAACAATGTGTTTTGGTGTTATTATGTGTGTATTTGTGTTTGATGATTTTACGATTCGATTCAATTCTGATTTCAAGCTATAAATCGCTTTCTGGAAGGTTATACGCAAACTGGTGCGTAAACGCAGTCAGTTTAACACGACAAACACTCCGGAATAGTGACATAGGCTTAACATACCAAAAACAACCTTCACATAACTTAGAAATAAGTTTTGGATGGTTTGGTGTGTTGAAAACAAGTCTATTCGATCACAGGGACTATTTATGTCAAACTGCGAAACTATACCGAATTGTATGGTATTGAACAGTCCGTAACTTGATCATAATCTAAACATACCATAAATAACCTAAACATAGCTTAGAAATAAGCTTTGAGGGGTTCGGTATGCGAAAACATGCTTATTTGATCTTACAAGGACTAAAAGTGTCAAAAACGACGTAAGTTTGCATTTTCGCACATATCTTACGTTCTGACCACATCTGGACATCCAAAATTTTTGTATACACTAAAATATTTTTATTTTAGTGATCGGCATGCAAAAATACCCTTCGTCGCTTAATTTGGTTCGTTTTCGTGTCCGTTTGAGTTTCGTCGTAATTTACCGAACAACGCGACCGTACGACCAAACGAACCAACATCCGAGATATTTTTGGGCATGTTTTGAGTTTCCAATACTTAAACTTCATTTTAGAGCCTTGAAATAAGGTTAACGGGGTTTAAACGTGTCAAAAATGAGCCAAAATGCAAGTTTTACAAGTTCAGGGGCTAAAATGCAATTTCTGGAAAGTTGGCCAGGCGGCCCGCGTAAGCCTAGCCATATCCTTACGCGGCCCGTGTCAGACTTGCAGATCAGAAATATTGAATCTGGTCATTTAGCTCGAATTTGCTGGTTTTGATCTCTAGTTTTCAATGCTATGGGCTGGTTTGTGTGGAGAACAAGTCCCCCAATCCTTCCTTGACAAGTGTAAGGCCTAGATCATTCCCTCTTCTCCAAGGAATGATCCTAACGGTTTGCGAAAACTATAAATAGCCCAACCCTTTCATTCATTCATTGCTCATTTCTCTCATTCTCTTCTCTACAATCTGAATTGGGAGCTTTCTAATCTGATTGGAAACTTATTCTTGGTAGAAAAGATAGCTAGGACCCTTTGTAAGTCTTCTTTCATGCTTATTCTTTATGTTTAAGCAGAGAGTCAAACAGTTTGGCCAACAGTTTGACTTTCGGTTTTGACCATCAATTGGTTAAGTCAAAGTTCAATTGAACTTTGCAACGTGATTGTAATCACGATGGTTATAATCCTTAGCGATTATACCTACTGATTACCACGTTAACTAGGCGTAGTGACGAGTCAAAGTTTCAGTCAAAATGCGTTTTAGCACGCATTTTGCAACGGAACTATTTTCGGGTATCAAAACCCATTGTTTTGATACCAAATCAGTTTTCTAAGTAGGTTAAACATGTTTTGACATGTTTAACTCGTCACTATTAGTATAGTGCTTGTTTAGGGTCGTAAGTTAAGCGGTCTAAACAACCGCTTAGACTTTCGAACCCGACCCGTTTAGTCGATCATTAGGATCCGATCAAGCTTGATTAGTGACCATAGTTGCATAGGGAATAACCTTCCAAGGTTATACCTTATGGTCACTTAGGTTTAATTAGTTGTATGATAGGTAGTTTATATGCCTTAGGTAAATGACCAAAATACCCTTTTCATGCATAATTGGTAATTAAGCATATGTAACATAAAATTTTGTCACGTAACTGATTATGCAATATATTTAAACATGTTTAGGCATATAATACTTATCATAGGACTAGTTAGACATCTCGAACGTGCGTTTGCGCACACGACGCGTTAAGGTAGCATAAGCTACCTAAAGGGGTCGTAACGGGTCGAAAGCACTTAGGTTAGGTTCCGATTTAGAATGTAGACTTTGTTAAACCATATCACATGAGTTCCAACACTCATTTGGTTTACAAGACCTCATTCTATCTGATCTTCCGATTTAGGTGTCGATTTATTTACTAGTGATCCGATTACTAGGTACTACTTGAATTTCCTTGGTTTGTCTGAGCTTCGCTAAGTTCTTTAGATCAAGGATATCCTATCATTCAATGTGAGTACATAGTTCCCCGATTTTACTGTTTTCAATTGTTTTGGGGTGATTCATATGTATTAAAACAATTTCGATATTTAAACGATGATTTCAAAAACAATAAAGATGGTTTATATTAAACTAATAACGATTTCGATAATGTGAACGAAACTTGTTGGTTGTAATTACATAACGAATGACATTCATTAGCATTGATCAAGCCGACCAGTATTAGGTTATGGTACCATAGGATCTGACAAATCCCGTTATCAGACTACACCCATGGTTATGTGTGGGGGTTATGTAGGTAACGACCGAATCTGATGATTGTTAACTTACCCTTTGGTGGTTTGTTAATGCGATAGACGAGGTAGTCGAGTCACGAAGGTTTGAATGTTATTAGCGAGACGACCAAAAGTAGTTTCACAATTAAAACGAATACGATTTTGGGACGAATTAAACGATTTGGAACGACCTAAACGAAATAAACGAATTGAACGAACGATTGGTTTTGGGTAGTGATTAGATAATGGGATAGGTGTAACATGATAGAAGCATGGTAGATACGCCGCTGGTACATCTTATATATAAGTGCTTTTATCGTATTACATTTCATGTCATTATTTAGTTCACTTGGGAAACGATTTGAAACGATGTCACACAACGAGGTTTTCAAAATGATATAAACCATACGAGTTTTATTAACGAATTTTTACGAGATGTTTTACGAATTGGTTTACTAAAACAAATGTTTTTGGGTTAAGAATCATGGCTACGAGATTTTATAAATTATAACCATCTTGATTTGAGTTGGTTAATCATGTTGCAATATTATATATTTCAAAACAAGGTTTTCAAGGTATTCCAATATATATAAACGAGCCATAATTCCGATACTCTTATAAAACCTATTTGCTCGCCAGCATTTCTTTGCTGACTTTATTTTTACATATGTTTCAGGTGATGTTGCGTGATGATTGCTAGGGAGCATGTTCACTTAGGATTTGGACGTGGCCTTAGTGACATAAAAACGATAGTAGACGATGTTTAATTTGTTTGTTTGGTTTTAAGACAATGTAAATTACTTGATAAATCAATAAAACGAAACTTTTGAATTACCATGGTTGTAAACGATGATTCTGTTACAACACTCCCTGACGTTTCCGCCACGGTTTGTTGTTTTACGTGGTCGGGGTGTGACAATTTGGATGAGAATATTTTTAAAATTTTTACTATATACATAATATCTTTATTTTAGGAATTCAACTAAAAATATTTTTATCTTAAAAATAAATTTTTTTAAAAGGTAAAGAATTTTTAACACAAACCATTAACTTGGTTTGTATTCTCTCATCCAAAAATATTACAAAAAGTTTATCTTTCAAAACACTTCTTATTTCAAAAACCAAAACTTACAACGCTATTTTTCATAATTCCAAAAACGAGATTTTCAAACAAATATTGTCATAAATTTAATTTCACTAAGGTATTTCATTTTAAATTTATGACTTTCTATGGAACTCACTTGTTTATTTTCACTAGTGCTATTTTTTCAAAAGATGCCTCCTCGTTGTGACGCCACTCAGGACGCAGAAAGGGCGGCAATGATTGCTCAGCATATAGCTGATGTACTCCCAAACTTTCTGACCCAACTTAAACAAGCCTGCATTAACAACAACAATATTGTTCCCACGCCTTGCAACTACAAACAGTTCAACTCGGCTAAACCACTTAAGTTTAATGTGTCTGAAGGAGCAACTGGGCTCCTACAATGGTTTAAGAGTATCAAGAGCACATTCCGCTATGTTCAGTGTCCTAGTGAGCGCAAGGTAGAGTTCGCCTCAAGTGTTTTCCAAAAGAGAGCACTCACTTGGTGGAACGGAGTCATGAGGGACAGAGGTGCGGACGTAGCGATGGCACAAATGTGGGAAGAATTCAAGAATCTTATGAGGAAAGAATTCTGCCCACAAAGCGAAATGATGGAACTTGAAACTGAATTTTATTACCTCAAACAAGATAGTGGTGAAAATCGTGCCTACATTGATTGGTACGAAGAGTTGAGCCTACTATGTCCTACTATGGTCACACCTTTGGATCGGGCCATTGAGAAATATATTGATGGCCTACCTAATACAGTCCAAGATATTGTCACTGGCAGCAAAGAAACTACAATTAGGGAGGCTATCGAACTAGTCGTTACCCTAACCGACTCCCAAGTTAGAAAAGAGAAACTTTTTCAAAAGGGAGACAAGAAACAAACTACTGAAACTACTAAAGAGAAACCAAAGGAAACAAAAGCCGAACCCTCCAAATATTCAAAGAAGCGTAAAGCTTTAAAGAATTTTATGGTTGTTGCACCAATTCCACTAAATTCAGTACCCGTTAGGGGATTTTATCGTGGAAAACAACCTTTGTGCAACCGCTGCAACTATCATCACCAAACAAATTCTCCATGCCGCCAGTGTACAATCTGTGGTCTTCTAGGCCATCTAGCCGCGACTTGTCGCATCCAAAACCAAGCTGCCCCTACTCAAACTTGCCCTCGCTACCCAGCTGGAGCATGTTTCAATTGTGGAGATCTAAATCATTTCAAAAGAAACCGCCCTAAGCTTGCAAATGCCAACCCAGCTCATGAACAAGCGAACAATGTCAATGAGGCTAAAGCTGATGATCAAGCACTTATGATCATTTGAACCTCTATATTTCCTATTTATCATCCAAAAACTATGAATATATCTCAGCTATATTTGTAACGACAATATAAATTTCAAGAAGTTTTCTTCATTCTTGTTATTCGTATTCCAATTACAAATTCCAATATGATTACACGTATGTGTAATATACAACTACATACCGACTTCGAGGATTCTGTTCTTTACTATTATGAACTAAATCTCGTAGTTTAGAATATTGGGATCGCATACTACTGCGTCCACACAATCTCTACAAATACTATGAGCTTATTTCTATACAAAACACGTATGACAATTCATGCTTAATATGTAATGCATACTACCAATTTTGGTCATTATGAAGCATATATTATCACTTATACTAAGTATGGAATACCTACTACTAATTTTGTTGTATGCGAAACAAGTAGTGCTATTATTGCTAGTATGAGACACGTTTTGGTTCAATAGATGTTGTTTTATTTAAGTTAGATGTTACTTCGACCTTATTATTTGTTTCCCCACTTAACAAGATAAGCTATGTGGACCATGCAACGAAACGAATAATTATGGGTGTACATATAATTATGAGGTTCGATGTATGGAAATCATAGTAAGCTTTGTTAAGTATGGTGGCATAAAATCTAGAGTTATTAGGTAACAGGACGATTATGATGCAATAAGAACATGGTGGATACGCCGCTGATACTTCCTATATATAAGTGTTCTTATTGTGTTATTCATCGGAAATGTTATTCGGATCACTTGAAGATTTTATGTTATCTTGGACCCCTATGTGATTATGTGTTTATTTGTTTAAATGTGTGTTTGTTGAGTTATCCAAGACAAGTACATTCATTAACTTTAATCGAGCCGACCGGGAGTATATCATGGTGTTAAATGTGACGACCTTGATACCATAGGTATGATGGCCTGTCTCCTATGCATGAGATGCTCATGGTACATGGGATGTACCTCGTGGGACGATAGAAACCGTGTATGTATGGCCAGGCTTGAATGTACACCAGTTGTTTGCTTAGGATTTACACTAAGAGCTTTGAATAACATAATGCCATACAAAACAAATTTTATACACTTGACAATACCCTTCAGATTCATAAGTTCTAAAGGTTTGAATACCTTGAGATACTTTGAATATCACTGCTCATACTTTGGACCCCCAAAATCTCCAATACCAAATGATGCTCCGCATCTTTGGAATCCAGTGCTTTGCGTATTTTTTTTCAATCATTTCAAACATACTCTACGGTCTCCTATGAATAATTTCGGGACGAAATTCCCTAAAGTAGGGGAGACTGTAACCCTTCTGGAAAATTCCAAACTTTCAAAAACTTTTTCTTTTGAAAGTAATTCATTAACCGATACTTAAACTTAATCAGTTTAACGTAACGTACATACCGGGACAAGGACATAAGCTACACATACCTTAAATACCCTTTACATAACTTAGATATAAGTTTTGGGGGGTTAGGAATGACCAAAACACGTTTATACAAGTCTAGGGGTCATTTTTGCCAAAATCCAAAAATCTGTTCAAGACACAGTCTTACGGACCACAAGGGGGTGACCCATATGGTCCGTAAACATGTGCCAGGTACAGAATATTTACTTGAAGCCCAAGTTCTGCCAAGATGCTTCATTTATTGCCACCTAGCTCAATTTTGCCACACTCCCTCTAGTTGCAACACCTCACTAAACACTTGTTATGATCCTGGAACATATCCTAACACTTGGCATGATCTCATTTCACTTCCTCAACTATAAATAGCCATCAAGTTCAACTTCATTTCCTTGTTCATTTCCAATTCTTTCTCTCTATCACTCATTCCTGGAGTTTGCTTCTTCTTAGAGGCCTCCTACTGAGTTCCAAGACTTCCTAGAACACAAGTAAGTGTTCTTCTTTAGTCTATTTCTTTATTTTGGATATTTAAGAGTCAAAAATCAAACAGTTTGACTTTCTGTTTGACTTTTTGTTCTGGCCATTTTGGTCAAGTCAAAGTTCAAATTGAACTTTGCAACGTGATCATAATCACGAAGGTATTAATCCCCTACGATTGCACCTTCTGATTACCACGTTTCGTAGGCGAAATGACGAGTCAAAATTTTACGAATTAAAAGTCAAAAATGCATAAGAATGCATTTTACAACGAAAGTGTTTTTGGGTATTAAAACTTAAAGTTTTGACACCAAATAAGTTTTATAACATTATTAAACATGTTCCAACATGTCTAACTCATCATTTCTAGTTTAGCCCTTTTTCCTTAGTCGAAAGTCGAGCGGTTTGACCACCGCTTTGACTTTCGAATCTGACCTGTTTGGTCAACTTTAGGATCCGAACTAGCCCTTTATTATGACCATAATATTATAGGGAATAACCTATTGAGGTTATACCTTATGGTCATATCTTTTGGTTAGTCAAATGACGAGTCGATTATATATTCTTTAAAAATGCCGAAAATACCCTTTTTGTGCATAAATTAGTTTTGAACATATAAGAACATTGTTTTTACATATTAGACTCGTCATAGGATGTATTTAACCATCCGAACCCATAGTTACACTTACGACCCGTTAAAGTGGCGTAAACCGCTTTAGCGAGCCGTAACAAGTCAAAACACTTTGAAACACTTCCAAATCAGAATGTATGGTATTATGAACCATATTATACAAGATCTAACTCTTGTTTGGTTTATAAACCTCATTATATCCGATCTCCCATTTCAAGTTTCGATACACTAACAAATAGTTATCCGATACACTAGGAATCATTTGAACACTTGAACATCGAGCTTTACTATTCGATTGAAGAAGACATATATACAAAGCCGTGAGTACATAGTCCCCTCTTTTACGTTTTTCAAATGTTTTGGGGTGATTCAGATGTTTATCATTTTTTTCTCAAATGTATGGCATATATGTATTTATTAAGTGCTTTTTGTGTATTTGTAAAACCCAATAGGATCTTTCAATGATATCAAACGTGACTTGTGAGAGTGCGGAAATCAATCACAAGTTGATTCAAGAACAATAGTGTAAACGAAACAATAATATTCAAACACAAACCAGAATATCTTGCATTCAAAGATGAGCAATGACTGATACAAGACTTCTTCTATGTTTCGGCTGGCCTCTCTAGTCACATTCACTGATCAACCTCAACCTAATGGTTGAGGTTTGTTTAAATACAAAACAAAATGGGTCGAAACCCTTTAGGCCCAACTCGAAACCAATACTAGACCCAAACTACACATATCGACCCAAAAGACTACTAAACAAAACATTACAACTCAACCCCTAAACATTGTTATCCTCTATGTATAAACCTTCAGGTTCTAACAATCTCCCCCTAGGTTTATGCATAGAGGTTCTGAAGACTTTAACTTTCACTGCTACCACCCAATCGATCCTTGAGACCACCAAACCCTTTTGTACGAATATGAATGGCTGAAGCAACAGCAGCAGTCCATCCTTTAACTACTTCTTAATATTTCTCAGTAGCCCTAATCTAGTTACGAGCAAGCACTTCTAAATCTTCTTGTGCTAAGTTCAGCAAATCCACTTGATCAACTAAACGAAAGTTCACATCATCATCACAAACAATCACAGCTTGCGCTAAACGGGCATCATAAGCCCAGAAGTGCATGGTCTTCAGAGCACCCTTAGGAATTTTCTTAACTAGGGGAATGATCTTCTCCTTGTTAGTTGGTGGCCATGACACGATCTTCATTCTCTTGTTGGTGTAAGGATCTCTAACTCCCTTAGCAGCTGGAGTAACGATAGATTCAGCAGTATGCATCGAAGGAAAATCACGAGCAACTTCTCTCTGTAATCTTTCAAAAAATAAATATACACGCCTACCTGGCTTACCATCAACATAAGGTGACTTTGACAAAGTGATCAAGTCCACCTTAGTGAATGTTTGAAACTAAGCAGGATTTTTGTACCATTCGACAGGTCCAATCTTCCTTTTAATCCACCATCTTCGACGGTCATGATCAAATCCCCAGCGAACCACACCAGAGCGATTTCCAACTTTATCATAAAGAGTTTCACCAACACCATCAGATGATGAGTGGCTTGAGCATCATCATCTTCTGGATTGAGATTCTTGTTTTTCAGGATCACAAACATTCTTTTCTTCTTTATTTTTTCAGCTTTTGCCTAGTCAGCATCTTTATCAGTAAGCCTCTTGAAATAATGCTCCATAGCAGCATTTCTTTCGGCGTCATCCTTAGCAAAAGCCCTTGCTCTATCTTCATCAGCTTTTCTTCTACTTCCCACATCAGTTGGATCAGAAAACTCTTACCCAAACTTCTTATCCAACTTTCCATGTAAATCATATACCATGTTGAATAACAAGCTGACATCATCTTGAAGCTGGTCAATTTGTTGATTCTTTTGTACAATGGTATCTTCAAGCTGAATGATCTTTGCATCTTTGTGGATAGAAACTTGCTCAAGCACAACTATTATTTTCTTCATCTCCCTCATGCTGATAAACTCATCATCGTCACTTGAATCATCGTCGAATAACATTCCCAATGGCTCTTCGGGCCGCTTACCACTTGAACTACAAGGCTCTTCATGAATCATTCCAGATGAACCGGTAATGATAGTAGTAACGGGTGGTGTTGAATCAATGACAAGAGCAGAAACAGTAGCGGTAACTGGAATCTCTGCAGTGGTGGTATCCATATCCATTCTTTGAGTATCAACATCAAACTCAAAGATATTTTCAGAAGAAGTGGTGGTATCAGTGATATTCTTCTCAAAGTCAAAGTCATACAAACCATCTTCATCTTCAGTATCATTCATGGGTTTATCTTGGCTTTGCTCAACATACATTCCAGGTCGAGGATCCCTCCTTTTTCGCTTTAAAGGTAGAGAATTAGGATCCTTTGGGTCACTAGACGTTTGCTCTTCAACATGAACTGAAGGATTGGAAGGAGGATTTCCCATCTTTTCAGTTATAGATTTCAACAGCTGAGCCAAACTTTCAGACGTAATCACAGGTTGTTGAACAGCAGAAACAGCAGAACTAACATCAGCTTCAGGAGGAAGCTCAGCTTCATCTTCATCATCACAACTTATTTCAATGCCTTCATCGTCAAAGTTAATTGTCAAGATCTCTGTCTCAGGCTCTTCCTCATTATCAACTTGAACAACATGCTCTTTAGCAATCATAGCATTGGTTGGTGCATTAACGGGTGCAGCATTCACAGGTGCTGGTTGTACTATCACAGGTTCAGCTGCTATATCTTCCGTCTCAGGAAACTGACCAAATTTTTCTAATGGTATTATTCCTTCAAACTTCTTATATGTACCCTTCTTAGGCGTAAGAGCACCAAAACAAGCAGGACCCATAGGCTTTAATTCCAAGGTGTGACCAGATCTCTCCAACTCTAGATAATGCGCATTAAACACCATTTGCAAGAACCTTAGATACATAAGAAACTTGTCTTTTTGAACCCCTGTCACATTCCTCTTCATGCCTTCAAATATGTATTTCGGATAGTTGAATGGTTGATTCGTAATCAGAGAAACAAATGCAGCAGACTGTGTGATATTCAGCTGATCTGTGCCTCCTTGGTTTTCTGTCATGCAAAGAATGAACATATGTACTAACAAACCCCAATATGGATGCACAAACTTATTTACTAACGATGGATACTTTCCTTCATAACTTAATCGTGGCAAAATTGCTTCCACGGTTCCAGCTGGAAGCTCGATTGGATCAGTTTCTTGGTCGTTAAACTACAGCACCTCCCGTATCATCTGTTCGGTCACAGTAACAACCTTCTTTTGAATCTCTGCAATGATAGCTCCTTTACCCTTAGCTTCAATTTTTTCTTTATAAAGCTTTTCTTTTTTTACCAAAGTAAATTTTTGATTTTATTATGTCTTTATAATCTTGGATCAACTCAGTGTTGTGTAACCGATATGCCTCAACTCTTTCTCTACATTCAGGAGTACAGAAAACAGAACGTACCTCTTCAGTAGTGAGTCCATGGACAGGAGCTGACAGAATCCTAGTCATAAGTGCCAAATTTTCAGCTGGAACCTCATCATCAGTTGCTGAATTCCTGTCCCCAGAAGCTGAAGTCATGAAAGCAATTTTCTCTGAGGCAGTCTGATTTTCTGGATAAGAGATGTTCAAGCGTTGAATTTCAGCATTCCAATCAAAATTAGCATTTGGTTGAACTACCAGGGCTGAACTTTGTGTACTTCCGCTAGCAACTGTTAAAGAATCATTTGTAGTGACAAGATCTCTTTCAGGGTTCGGTGGAGCAGGTTATGCAGGAGTTTGTTCTCTATTGACACTCGGCTTAGTGCAGTTTCGAGACACATGTCCTCGTTCATGGCAGTTGTAGCAATGTAACTTAAACGGTATACTGGCGGAATTTGAGAAACTAGATTCCCACTTGTTTCTTCCAGTTCTTTGAGCAAACTTCTGTGCTCTGAAGGCAGCCATAGCCATCTGCCATGTAATGTCCATCTCTTCAACATCCTCAGGATGAATTTGATACAGATCATTCAATGACCAACTAGGAGGTTGCATGTGGTACCCGCGAAAAAAAAATCCACAGTCATCCTGCGTTAACATCTTGTTGTCTTGGATTACTCGTCAAATTTCGGGATGAAATTTCTTTCAAGTTGGGGATGATGTGACAATCCGTACGTTCAAAGTCTTTTTCCGTTGTTACTTTCGAATTATTATGTTAAATGATATAACTTAATTATATGAATAGAGCATACTATTTAAATGATATAACTTATTTACTCAAATGATCAAACACTTAGTTACGTGATCCAATGATCTCGGCCCAAGACTTTAAACCCAAACCGGCCCAAAACCCACCTTATTGTGTCGCATGTATATGTATTAAGGGTACGTATTATCCCTTTTTACAAACCCTAGCACTTTTCTTATTCCTTGAGGTGTCGACAGCCCCCTTTCTTACGACTGAAGTCTTCTTCTTGGCCCTAACACCCTCCGTACGTCTTGAAATCTGGTTAGTATGTTGTTACCTGTTCATGCAATTTTCTGATGGGTTTGTGTACTTGTGTTCTGATTGATCTTATGTCTCTATTCACATAAAGAATGTTCTTGTATGTGGCGAGCAATTGTATGAATTATTATGTGTATGTGTGATTGTGGTGACATTGATTTACAATATGGGAATTATAGGAACTATCATGGATACGTATAATTGTTTGTATCTAGTAAGGGTATGGTATTTGTGAATGATGTTGTCGAATAAAGTGAGGATTGCATGTTAACAGACTTGTGACTTGGGTCCATATATTAATGTTTTCATGTGAACCAAAGGCTTGTAGTTGATTGGACCAAAACCTTGAATCAACTACGTATGGCGGCTGTGTGATGGAATATGTCAATGTGTTTGAAATCCATATAAATGTAATAATTTAAACTCACGTGAATGTGCCTTGGAATCTACATGCACATTCAATGTTGAAAAAGGGTTTCATGCTTTTGCCAAAGAGCTGTCCAAATAGGGATGTGGGGCCGCGGAGAATAAATTGACTGGGCTGCAAATTATGTTCAGAATTAGTGCCAATTATCTAGATTGATTATTGATTTTGTGGCATACGGCCCAAATTTGTTGGACTGTTAATCATATTCCACAATTCCTTTAATTGTGTTTAATTTCTTTTGTATGTTTATAAATGTTATATGTTGTAAATAGATGTATAAAGGAATAATAACAATGCCCAAGTATATAAGTACGTTAAATGATACAAGTGTGTTAATATATATGGTCCGAATATACATATGGATATATGATTGGTTGAATGAGTGTATGTGAAATTTGTATTCTAAGATCACTAACTGTTGTCACAAGAGAAATCGCAGTGTAAAACTTGTAAACCGGATTATATCAAACACTTTTGTTTGGACAATAGGGTATTGCAAAACCCTACTTGTATACTCACTATTATGACATTATACCTTAGGTCGCGAGTAACGGGCCTAACTATTAATTAACGCTAGAAGTACAGTATCATATTGAGCAAGCAAAGGTGAGTTCACTGCTCTTTTTCAAGCATGCGTCCCGGGGAGGGACAATTGGTAAATATTCCGGGGAGAAATATTGGGTAATGGGTTTGACTGGAATGTTAAACCGGAATGTTGGATAATACACTGGCTCCTATCACCTTAAGTCCCATCTTCTACCGAAATGGTTGCCGGGGAGGCAGCGGGGTTATTAGTTGATAGCGCTATTAGGTTTGGCACCCTCACACCGTACCGGGGAGGACGGGCGTAAACTAATTACCTTAAATCATGACCAATGCTTTGATAGGGGCATTGGGGACGGGCAAACAAACTGAAGCCATCTTGTACGGTATTGAGTTATTATCAACATTGTTTTTGGAATTGCTTTTGAACTGAACTAAACTTTTGACAGTAAAACATGTAACACGATTCTTGGTAAACAAAACTGTGAACTCACCAGCATTATCTGATACACTTTTTTGCATGCTTACAGGTCTATAGGTTCATATCATTGGAACTTGCTGTCTGGGATGCTGGAGTGGTCATGGGTCGAGTTACATGAAATCATGAGACGAGTCTATTGAGTTGTTATTCACTGGGGTTATGGAATTCTTAACTATTGTATTATGCTTTCACTGAACAATGAAATGTTTTGTACGACTTATTTTAATAGATGAAAGTTTTACTTGAAATCTTGTCATGAGTTCAATGTGATTGGTGGCTAGATCCTGGTACGTCACACGCCTAACGGGGGTTTCCGCATGTGGTATTTTGGGGGTGTGACAGTTTGGTATCAGAGCCATTGGTTATAGTGAACTAGGTTTTAAAACGTTTTTATAAAACCAGACTATAGCCGAACAGTACTGAATACGACCATGACACTCAGCTCCATATTGCAAGGTTCGTCTCTTGTTTACTTATTGTACAACATATCTAGTGTACACGTATGTATGACATCGCTTGAGAATGCACACCTAGCACTACAGTATGAGTTCCTGTGTTATTAGCCTACGTTATGTGATTGATAGTGTGACACTTCCCTAAACCTTCATGATCTATGTTGTGGTGTTTTTGTCTTGCTACTCGAATTTGAGGAACCTTTTAGCATAAGTTGGGAGGAGCTGAGATAAACATGCAAATCGCATTGCTATTATGGGTGCACACATAATAATAATGTGGGGTGCATGTGAGTCCCAGCGAGGCCTAACAAGTGTGAAAGGGGTTCCATTCCAATATTCGACCTAATGTGAAACACAACGACCCATAGGGTTCATAGCAATGATTGTCTCATATTTGAACATGATCCTATCACTGTCCTCTGAATCTTTACGAAACTTGATGCTATCGGGTGTTATCCGAACACTTATCTGAACGTCTAGTGAACTGTATAAGAATGTTGGGTGCTAGTGGGAACATCTCTGAGTTAGTTGTTGAAGCGTCGAATGTTTGGTCTATAATTCCTCACTTTTCTCGTTTACTTGAACTCAATGAGTTGGTGCCTCGGATCCAGAAATAGGGTCACCTCTGTAATTCTTTAACGACTTACCGTGCATTATACAGTTAACACACAAGACCAATGGATAAGAAGAAGAACGTGACACCTTACCAAACCCAGTAATATGACGGCTCTAATTTCTGACAACGAACACCAGCAGATTGATTTCAATCGAGCCCCTAACCCCAGTCGGCGACCCTTGGGAGCCAACTCTTATGAATTAATTGGGATATAAATGCTGATAATTGACAGGAGTATGGAACGTGTAGTTATCAGTGACACGGGTAGTACCCTAGGACGTGACAAGAACAGCGAGAAGGTGGACCCTATTGGTAAAAGATCACAGAGAACTGTTTTCAAAGCAGCGACATTAAAGACAATGTCCACTGTGGCAACAAAGTGTTCGTACTCAAAATCTTCAGTATGGGAATAAAGGAGACTTCGACGATAGCGATGACGGTGAAAATGGTGCTCGTGGAGGAGTACTTACGGCTGGCGTGGGTGACGCCAGGTATGATAACAGCATAGTGACTTGTACGTTTTGTGAAGAACCTTTCTTCCCCTGTTTTGATGGACACCGGCACTTCTTGAAACCAGACCTGTTGTGGAATCGGCTGATGGCAAGTCAGTTGAAGTCTTTTATGTTCGCTGGGATGCAAACTCGACCTTGTGGGTCAAGTGTTCTACAATCGACCTTCCTTCTGCTATCTTGGATAGTTTCAATGCAGTAGTTAGTGTGGATTGGTTATCCAGATATCGCACTGATATACCCTTTGAGGAGAAAATTTTGCGTATCCCCCTTTCTAGTGGAGAATCGTTGTCTATCCTAAAGTGTCGGAGTGGTGCAAAGGTTAGCATCATTTCAGCTATGAAAGCCCAGAAGTGACTATGGAGGGATTACCCCGCTGTGTTAGCACTCGCTACTGATGTTAAGACCAAGGAAAAGAGGATCAAGGATCCACCAACCATTCATGATTACTCCCGATGTGCTACCCAAAGAATTTTCAGGATTACTATCACAACTATTAGATAAAATCTCAGTTTGACCGCATGCCAGGGGCAGCCCTGATTACCCGTATCCCCTTACCGTCTTACACCAGGAGGATTGTAAGAACTGTCTAATCAACTTCGGAAACTATTGGACAGGAGTTTTGTCGACCCTAGTTTTTCGCTTTGGGGAGCCCCAGTTATATCCGTGAAGATAAGCCTTTTCGTACGTGTTCTGATTATCGAGAACTTAACAAGGTGAAAGTCAAGAACCGTTTGCCTCGACCATGTATTGACAATCTGTTGACCAGTTACGAGGGTCAAGCTCCCATTCGAGGATTGGCTAACGAATGAGCTATCGTCAGATGGAAGTCCAAGGGGAGGATGTTCCTAAAACGGCATACCAAACACAATGCGGCCATCGCGACTTTGTATTCCATGACCTTTGAGGTAACCAATGCACTGGCAGCTCTATAGATCACATGAACCGACCATGCTATTTGATGACGTTTTGAATCATTTCCAGGAGAAAAGAACATCATGGGCAGCTTTGTATTTATTTGAGAGCTCCTGAGGGAGGAGCCACACCGCGCGAAGTCTTGATAAAAGTAACTTCTGGATTCGAGAGGTACCTTTTTGGTCATATAATCAATGAAGTGGGAATACACGTGGTTCTCGCTAAGACACGTTTTGTTTAGAAACTGATCGACACCAAAGATTCCTGCGGGGATACAGCAATTCCTTGGTTTCGCTAGATACTATCGCAAAATCATCGAGGGATTTTCGAAAATTGTGCCGCTGTAACCTCTTTAGCACAGCAGGATGCTGTGTTCGTGGAAGACAAAACAGGAGGACGTCTTTTCAGCTTTCGAATCCCGACTCTGCAATACCCTGAGCATCGTCTTTACCCGAGGGTGTGGGTGATTTAGTGGATATCATGATGGTTCGAATCAGAGTCCCAGTTACATGCCGATGCAACACGAGAAGGTAATAGCTTACGTAGTGGACTAACAAGAAGAATTTCACGAGTCACAACTGGCGGTGGAAGCCATAGTCTTTGGATTTAAATTGGAGGCATTACTTGGACGATACCAAATGCACTACTTAGATCGATCACAAGAGCCTCCCGTGTACCCTGGTTTTGAAAAGAGCTAAACAGGTGATGGCATCGCTGGATGGAACCTTTGAATGACTTCGACTACGGAACCTAAACGCGTATGAGCTTACAGCTCACCATCGACTCTAGCCTACATGATCAGATTTACCCTGTTCAACCCGAAGTACTGAAGGAAGAAATTTTCGAGCTGGGTCCATGTGGGGCATGGAAGAGCAACTTTTGGCAAGTCGGACGATACCCGCTACTTCATGGAACGAATATGGATCCCACTATACGGCAATCATAGGGAACTTGTGTTGAGCGAAGCACATCAGCCTCGGTATTCTAGTCATCTGAATTTTGATGGAATTTACTAGGATCGAAGGATCTTGTACTGGCAACTGGGCTTGAAGGCCTACACAGCGAAGCATGTGAACGACGTATGACTTGTGCGAAAGTCAAGGTGGGATATCAGAAACCTTCTGGTTTATGTCAGTAATCAGAAACACCTATTCAGAGATTGGAACAGACAGCCATGGATTTTGCCACTGGGCTACCTAGAACTCGAAATGGAACCAATATCACCTGGGTGATCGTTGATTGTATCACGTTACCAGCACACTCTCTTGCAATTAAGGAAACTGACGAGTCTTCACAAGTTGTGAATGTTCCTCTGAAAGAGGCGGCTTTAAGGCACGAGGTGCCAACTCCCGTTACTTCTGATTTTGAGCTATACCTGATTTGTGACAGGCAATACACGATACCCTGGGCTCATGTCTAATCATGGGCATTGCTTTTCACCGTAGGACAAACGGTCAGAGTAAACAAACCATCCTGACACTCGAAGACATGCTACAAGCATGCGTGTGATTGACTTTAGCAAGAGTTAGAAGGACACTTACTTTTGGTTGGGTTCTACCGTAGCAGTTACCATTCTAGTATTCAGACAGCTCTGTTTAAGGCATTGCATGGACAGTGACGCTAATCTCCTTGTTGGATTAAGGTGGGTGACAACCTAATCACAGGTCCAAGACATATACTCGAAACTCTTGGGAAGATTGCTGGGATCGGAAATCATTTGGCGGCAACAAGTGACAGTCAGGGAAGTTGATAAGCTTAGGAAACACTGGGAGTTCGATGTAGAGGATAGTATCATGTTGGAAATCCCACCCTGGGAGGGTGTGGTACACTTGGGAAGCATGGTAAGCTTAATTTACGTTACATTGAGTTATTCAGAATTCGGGAAAGAAGCGATTTCGTCGCTTACAAACTTGAGTTACCCGACGAATTGGATAACGTGCATGATGTCATTTTTTTCGAATCTAAGGCAGTATTTGTCCGATGAAACGCTTGTGATACCCTGATTAGAGTCTGAGGTTAATGACAAGTAGCAGTTGTTGAGGAATCTACTGAAATCATGGACCGGGACGTCAAGAATCGTTAGCACATTCGAATTCTAATCGCAAGAGTTGTTGGAACACATGATGTGGACTGGAGTTCATTTGTGAACACAAAGATCAGGCAAAGCTCTAATATCCTCAATTGTTCAGGTGGTTGAACCAACTTTTGTTGTCAATGGTGAATTTCGGGACAAAATTCCTTTCAAGTTGGGGATGATGTGGTACTCGCGAAAAAAAAAATCCACAGTCATCCTGCGTTAACATCTTGTTGTCTTGGATTACTCGTCAAATTTCGGGATGAAATTCCTTTCAAGTTGGGAATGATGTGACAATCCGTACGTTCAAGGTCTTTTTTCGTTGTTACTTTCGAATTATTATGTTAAATGATATAACTTAGTTATATGAATAGAGCATACTATTTAAATGATATAACTTATTTACTCAAATGATCAAACACTTAGTTAAGTGATCCAATGATCTCGGCCCAAGACTTTAAACCCAAACCGGCCCAAAACCCACCTTATTGTGTCGCATGTATATGTATTAAGGGTACGTATTATCCCTTTTTACAAACCCTAGCACTTTTCTTATTCCTTGAGGTGTCGACAGCCCCCTTTCTTGCGACTGAAGTCTTCTTCTTGGCCCTAACACCCTCCGTACGTCTTGAAATCTGGTTAGTATGTTGTTACCTGTTCATGCAATTTTTTTGATGGGTTTGTGTACTTGTGTTCTGATTGATCTTGTGTCTCTATTCACATAAAGAATGTTCTTGTATGTGGCGAGCAATCGTATGAATTATTGTGTGTATGTGTGATTGTGGTGACATTGATTTACAATATGGGAATTATAGGAACTATCATGGATACGTATAATTGTTTGTAGCTAGTAAGGGTAGGATATTTGTGAATGATGTTGTCGAATAAAGTGAGGATTGCATGTTAACAGACTTGTGACTTGGGTCCATATATTAATGTTTGCATGTGAACCAAAGGCTTGTAGTTGATTGGACCAAAACCTTGAATCAACTATGTATGGCGGCTGTGTGATGGAATATGTCAGTGTGTTTGAAATCCATATAAATGTAATAATTTAAACTCACGTGAATGTGCCTTGGAATCTACATGCACATTCAATGTTGAAAAAGGGTTTCATGCTTTTGCCAAAGAGCCGTCCAAATAGGGATGTGGGGCCGCAGAGAATAAATTGACTGGGCTGCAAATTATGTTCAGAATTAGTGCCAATTATCTAAATTGATTATTGATTTTGTGGCATACGGCCCAAAGTTGTTGGACTGTTAATCATATTCCACAATTCCTTTAATTGTGTTTAATTTCTTTTATATGTTTATAAATGTTATATGTTGTAAATAGATGTATAAAGGAATAATAATGCCCAAGTATATAAGTACGTTAAATGATACAAGTGTGTTAATATATATGGTCCGAATATACATATGGATATATGATTGGTTGAATGAGTGTATGTGAAATTTGTATTCTAAGATCACTAATTGTTGTCACAAGACAAATCGCAGTGTAAAACTTGTAAACCGGATTATATCAAACACTTTTTTTTGGACAATAGGGTATTGCAAAACCCTACTCGTATACTCACTATTATGACATTATACCTTAGGTCGCGAGTAACGGACCTAACTATTAATTAACGCTAGAAGTACAGTATCATAACGAGCAAGCAAAGGTGAGTTCACTGCTCTTTTTTAAGCATGCGTCCCGGGGAGGGACAATTGGTAAATATTCCGGGGAAGAATATTGGGTAATGGGTTTGACTGGAATGTTAAACCGGAATGTTGGATAATACACTGACTCCTATCACCTTAAGTCCCATCTTCTACCGAAATGGTTGCCGGGGAGGCAGCGGGGTTATTAGTTGATAGCGCAATTAGGTTTGGCACCCTCACACCGTACCGGGGAGGACGGGCATGAACTAATTACCTTAAATCATGACCAATGCTTTGATAGGGGCATTGGGGACGGGCAAACAAACTGAAGCCATCTTGTACGGTATCGAGTTATTATCAACATTGTTTTTGGAATTGCTTTTGAACTGAACTAAACTTTTGACAGTAAAACATGTAACACGATTCTCGGTAAACAAAACTATGAACTCACCAGCGTTGTCTGATACACTTTTCTGCATGCTTACAGGTCTATAGGTTCATATCATTGGAACTTGCTGTTTGGGATGCTGGAGTGGTCATGGGTCGAGTTACATGGAATCATGAGACGAGTCTATTGAGTTGTTATTCACTGGCGTTATGGAATTCTTAACTATTGTATTATGCTTCCCCTGAACAATGAAATGTTTTGTATGACTTATTTTAATAAATGAAAGTTTTACTTGAAATCTTGTTATGAGTTCAATGTGATTGGTGGCTAGATCCTGGTACGTCACACGCCTCGTGGGGGTTTCCGCATGTGGTATTTTGGGGGTGTGACATTGCATCTTACTTGCAACAAAGGCATTCAAGCAGTTTATAACAGATGCAGCAATTTCCAGATTTTCTTTAGACTGTTGTGTGAAGAAAGCAATCAATTCGTTCTTCACTGGAGGAGTTGTAGCAGTTGATGGTGCATCAGAAGGAGCGGGCGATCCTGAAGAATAATAAGCATTAGCAGAAGTAGGATCTGCCTTTTGGAATCCACTTTGAGAGGCGAGAGCATCATTGTTGTTGTTTGATGTAGTGGGAGTGGCAGAAAAACCTCCAGCCAGCATGTTATTCTTGTGGTTAGTTTCCCTCTGCTTGTCTTCTAGCTCACATGCCTTGATGTGAGAAATCATCCCAGGCAAAGTGCATCTTGCAAGATCCTTGGTTCTCTTGATCATGGCAACATGATGATCCCAGCTTTTTGGTAAAGCATTAAGAAGCTGTCGATTAGTGGCAGCTTTAGAAGCTGGTATTTCTTCCATATCCATCTGAGTAATAATCTTCACAAATCGCTGAATTTGATTATCAATAGTCTCTCTATAGACATAATTGCAATTGTTGAAGTTTTGCCTCAACAAGTTCCTTCGACTCTCTTTCATGTCTTCATTACCTTCATAGACATCGATCAACGATTCCCACATTTCCTTAGCTGATTTGCAAGTATGAAATCCCATAGCAATATCTTGACCCAGAGCCATGGTCAGATAGGAAAGAGCCTTGTCATCTTCCTCGACTATGGCAAAATCCTCTTCAGTATAATCCGCAACAGGCTTCTTGACCTTAATTCCTAGAGCATTATCTCGTTCAAACATAATCTCTCTAGGGCCTCTTACAATGCTTCTCCATATCTTAGCATCCTTAACTTTCACATGTTGTTCAAAACGCCATTTCCATTCGGGAAAGTCATTTCCATCCAGCAACCTGGGAATACGCGTAGTGGTTCCAATTTTTAAATCTAACTCTTGCTGTGTATTCATAGTTGCCAGGTCAACACTCAGATTATTTGTGGTCATTGTTTCTCGGTTTTTGGTCAATTAACTGATTGATTAATTTTAAGTCCAAAAGTCCAAAGTCCAAGATTCACAGTCCACAATTCAAAAATCACGTTGCAGATTGTTCGTTTTGACTCGAGACAGTGAGTCGAGACTCAGATTGCGAGTGATGAAGAGTTGAGTCGAGACTAAGATTGCGAGTCGAGACGGAGACGTTGACTACTTGAGATCAATGCTGGTTACGAGGCGAGACAGAGATGATGACAACTCGAGACCACTGTTGATTGCTAGTCGAGACAGAAATGTTGACAACTCGAGACAACCGGTTGTGGGTCGAGACAAACTAGTTCCGAGTCAAGATCCAGCAAAACAAACTGTGAGATAATAACAACCAATATCCCTGATTTCCAGCAGCTTCCAAAATTCAAAGATCTCGAGATCTTTGAATTTTTATCCCAACAACCTCCGACAAATCAGCAAACACCTTTTTCAGAAAATCACAGAACCAAAATCAGTAATATTCAGCGATATATGCGAAGAACAATATGAAGAATTGTAAAATTTTAAATCAATAATCACACCCAACTGAAATCGCTGTCAACAAACAAAACAAGATCAGTAGTTAAATAGGCCTTTTCTTGAATCAGAATGATATCGAACCAAACCAAAATTTGGTTTCTTGCCTCTGATACTGTCACACCCCTTTCTAAGGCGGAAGCACGAGGTGTGATCTTGAAAGGTTCTCGTTGCATACGAAAGGTAAACTTACTACATGCTCGTAAAATAACTCCAATTGCCATTATCATTGCATAAATTAAAACATAACATGGGTTAAGTGTTTACATCACAAGACAGCATATTGTCTGAAAAGATTACAACTTTATTTAAAAGACGAACATCGAGAACTTGGTTCTTATATCCCACATAGGGTGAAATATAATAACCAATTCCCACAAAAAAAACAGGTATCGGAATCTTGACACAAGATAGCTAAAAACATAAACAACATCCAAGAGTAAGGGTAAGACCGCGCGCACATCCACTTTAGTTACCTGAAATACATATGACTTTTTGGAAAATCGTCAACATAATGTTGGTGTGAATTCATGCAGTTTTTGTATTGAACGTTTGTATACTTGAATGAAAACATGGTATGTAATTTGTATGAAACAAGTATTTCAGTAAATATAAGGAAATCGAGATCGCTAATGGTTTGCAAGGCCATTAACATGTGACACGACACAGGAAGCATCTAAACCATAGGCATTTTTAGCTGTCGAATCCACGACTGTCGATTCACGACTAGAGACACAAAAGCACTGCTTGGTACTAGAGTGACCAAGAGTGTGGCTGCCTGAAACCCATTAGATCTAACCTTTTGTTCCGCGGTCTTGGTATGTAACTGATTAATGGTGCTTATGACACCCTATTCGTGACATGATCTAAAGTATCATTCCTTAGTTTTCGTATTCAACATACCATTTGTAAACATTGTAACATTTGTAACATGTATTTCACCCCCGAAGTTATAAAACTGAAAACAGTTAAAAGAAAAGGGGGACATGAACTCACAACTTTGCGTATCCTGCGCCGTAAACTTCACCGGTTGGTTTTATTGCGTCGTGACCTATACGTGTTTTATTAACGTTAGTCACTAGACTTGTATCGCACAAGTACAAGTCACCATCTTTTATGTATGTGTTCCTTGTTGTTAAAAATAATTTATATTTTTAACTATGTGTCTTACTTATATTATTTTCCAAAAATAAATATAAGTATATTGTATTTTTCACCCGAATTATATATTTTCGTCCAAAAATACATTTTAAGTTCATAACTTGTCCAAGTTACATAATCTATTAAGAAATATATTTTCATAAATATATTCTCTTGTATTTGTCTATGCATGTTGTATGTGTATTTTTACTCCTTAGGAGTATTTAGTGTATTTTCAAGTCCTAATACACTATTTCATGTAATACATATTACATACACTTAGCACAAAATTTGGTGACCAATAAATATATATATTTTCCTCAAAAATATTCATACTTAATATCACTTTTTATCTTGAAGAAATTATCATTTCTTAACTTGAAGTTTACACAAAAATTAGGGAAACCTTGGTAAATATTTTTAGGTAAATTTTTAGGGAACAAGTTTCACCAAAACTTATATTTCTCTAAGTGTCAAAATTTTATAAAAATTTTGACATGGTTTCCCCTAAAAATGGAGGTTTCCCATGTTTTCAAAACATGTGTTTATTTTCTTTTTAAAATCATCACAAACAATCAACAACTCATTCAACACTACCAAGTGCCAAAATAAAGTAGTTTTACCTAACAACATGAACTTGAACTTTCATAAAAACTTGTAGTAACTTGGTAGTGTGCTTAGTAGGTTTAGTTATCCTTTAAAAAGTGGTTATTTGTTTGTAAGACTTATTCTTGTAAAGTTTAGTCTTTTACAACTTACTAGATGATTTTTCCAAAAATCATTCTTTTGAATTTTTCTTGTAAACAATGTATTCTTATACTTGTTTTACCACTAGAAACATGGTTAGTTTCTTTAAAAACAATGTTTATGTAAAAACCAAGTCTATGTAAATCTTGTTATTTAACTTAGTTTCTTTGGAAAACTATTTTGGAAATCATCCACTTACAAGACTTGTATTTTGTTCAAATCATCTTTACATATGAAAACAAATTTCATCATTCAAGTTCATGTATACAAAGTATGATCATCTTGGTCTTTCACAAGATCATCACCTTAACTTACTAGATCATGTGTTTAATCACAATCTAGTAGGTTTCATATGATGTCTAACATCACTAACACAAATCATCAATCATCAAGAAGCAAATCAACACTAATCAACATGTATTCTTATGTTATTAAGCTTATGTTAAAGTTTCATGATTATGTTCTTTAGTGTTCTTGAAGATTAACAATGTTCATCGTCTTTTAACCAACTAAATATGAAGTAAAATCAAGTGACAAGAAGCTTACTACTAGCACAAGGTCTAAGGAAGAAGACTAGAAGATGAAGGTGACAAATGTGATGGATAATAGCAAATGGAGGAGGTCCTTCAATCTCCAATACCACCAAGCTTTCTTGTAAACCTTCTAGCACCTTTGTGAGTGAATGGAATGGATGAAGATTGGATGAATGATGATGGTGGTGTGGCCCTTGTTCTCGGTCGTAAGTGAGCAAGAGAGGGAGAGAGAGCTTGTGTGTGTTGGTGTGTGAGAGATGTTGATGATTATGATCCTCATATAATACTTATAACCATACTTAGACTTTAACCAATGGATCATATGTCTTCTAAGTACAGTACAAATCACTTAAAAAATCATGGGAGATCAAAAGAAATCACAAGTGGGGGACCCACTTGTGACCGTCAATTGGAAGGGGGGGTCTTGGTTGGGGTTTAATGGAAAGTTAAACAATCTAGTTAGAACTTAGGTGTATTAGTTAGGTGTTATGTGTATTAGGTGTTATATAGGGTGTTAGGGTGTTCGGGGATCATAACTAGCTCAGAAATAATAAAAAAATGCTTCTAGTATAATTTTGATGTTTCGGGTAGTGTCCGGTTGTTCGGTTAGATACCGGTTCGTTAAAGTGCTAAATTGCGTCGTTTAGTGTCCTTTATGTGCCCTTTTGTGACACTTTCCATTCCCGACACTTGTAAGTTAATTTGGACAATAAAACATAAATTCTGCATGATATTTCAGTGTTAAAATGCTGATTAGAGCCGAATTATTGCTGAAATATGTAAAATTCAGCATTTAAAGTGTGTTTCGGGTGCCTTTTATTACATAGATTAGCTTCCGGAAAGTTTATATGTTAACCCTTGTATCCATACATGGGTTTTAATGTATTGTAGACGTTGGACCTACTCCTAGGCCCTAATTCCATTATCCGACTGCTTTCTGCAGAGTTGCTGACACAGTGTGTCTTACCGGTGAGTTTACTAGTCTTTCTGACGCAACGCTAACAGTAATGCATAAAGCAATATTTGAAGTATAAAACGTGCATGAATTCACATGTATAGCATGTAATCAGACAATGTTGACATTTAAGCACATAATTGCAGATATTAAATAATAATTAAATTGTACGGAAATTACCGGTTTTGTGCCAGGTGTCACAGATACCAATTGTAAAACCCAATAGGATCATTCAATGATATCAAACGTGACTTGTGAGAGTGCGGAAATCAATCACAAGTTGATTCAAGAACAATAGTGTAAACGAAACAATAATATTCAAACACAAACCAGAATATCTTGCATTCAAAGATGAACAATGACTGATACAAGACTTCTTCTATGTTTTGGCTGGCCTCTCTAGTCACATTCACTGATCAACCTCAACCTAATGTTTGAGGTTTGTTTAAATACAAAACAAAATGGGCGAAACCCTTTAGGCCCAACTCGAAACCAATACTAGACCCAAACTACACATATCGACCCAAAAGACTACTAAACAAAACATTACAACTCAACCCCTAAACATTGTTATCCTCTATGTATAAACCTTCAGGTTCTAACAGTATTATTCTTATAAAGCAAGACATGACAATTGACACCAACCAAATACTTATGGGATCTATCTATCTTCATAGTTAGACTCTTGTAGGATATTTAAAGTACCATTTTAAATCTTTCTATCTTAATAGTGAGATTTCTAAGGAGTGCTTTACGTATGAACGCGCCAATGGTTATTGTTTATGTGTAGAGGATTGTTGGTGATCTAGATAACGTAACTAGAGTATTACAATAAGCACATGGTGGATACACCGCTAGTACTTCCTATATACAAGTGTTCTTATTGTATTACCCTTCGTAGTGTTATCTGAATCACCATTAGGACTTAAAATTTTATGTGACAAGACAATGTGACCAAAACAAATCCTTATAACATCTATCTATCTTCATAGTTAGATTCTTGTGGGATGTTTAAAGGGCTAATTTGAAGACCTTGATTGGATTCTTTGAGTACTTTAATGCGTATGTGACAAGACAATGTGACCAACCCAAATCCATATAGCATCTATCTATCTTCGTAGTTAGATTCTTATAGGATGTTTAAAGTGCTAATTTGAAGTCCTTGATTGGATTTTTTAAGTACTTTAGTGCGTATGTGACAAGACAACGTGACCAAACCAAATCCTTATAGGATCTATCTATCTTCATAGTTAGATTCTTGTAGGATGCTTAAAGTGCTAATTTAAGTCCTTGATTGGATTTTATGATGTAATTTAATGCGTATGGAACAAGTTGATGATTATGTGTTTATGTGATTAGTAGTGATTTAGATAACGAAACGAGTGTAATACCATAAGAACATGGTGGATACGCCATTGGTACTTCATATATATAAGTGTTCTTATTGTATTACCCTTGTAGCGTTATCCGAATCACTTTAGGATTTTTGTTTTAGTTGAAACAAATGTTCAATATCCAAATCCTTGTAGAATCTTCCTATTTTTAATATGTTAGATTCTTAGAAGGATATCCAAAGTACTATTATAAATCCTTGATTGGATTTCTAATAATACTCCTACAAGTTCTTAACCGAATCCAATGTTGTAACGAAACAAAGTACAAGAGAACAAAGCACAAGTACAATATTTAATGGCATAAAAATTACCTAGTAATAATCATATTGCCATATATAAAACTCTTTGCCACAAGTTTCATAATATGTATTGCAATACTAAACTTTTTGCCATTTATAGGTTTCAAATAGTCTATTCAATTGACAACTCTAGTAGTTGTCAAAGTATTGCAATACCAAACAATTTGCCATTAATTTGGCTAACAAAACTTATGTATTCACCAGCATTCTTTGTTGACATCTTTTTTCACATATGTTTTAGGTTTTAATTATTCAAGCATGCTACACATAGGATCGAACCCGAGCCTTAGACTTCTTTAAACAAAAGACAATTACATGTATTCTTTGTATTGTAAAACAATGTTAACATAATGAAACAATTTAGTACCATGTGTTGTGAGCAATTTGTAACGTGACTCCCCGATGTTTCTGCAGCGTGTTGTTGTATTACGCGATTGGGGTGTTACATGTACAATGGCTTCAACTAACAGAAGAAAATGTGTTTTATTGTCGGGTCGGATATTGACTTACGAACCGACAGACCTGCATTCATAAAGAACCGGAACCGACACAAAGTTTAGGGTATTAAAGTTCAATGATTTCGGTTCTCGGGTCGGGTAGGTTAGTTTAAAATGCTTACCCCTATAGCTGAGCCAAAAACTCAAAAAAACCACTTTTAAACCTAACTCAAACTATTATCTCAACAAAACAAGAGAAGTTGAATAGTGTTTGTAGGCTAATGTGAGCCTTTTAGTTATTTATTTATTTTTTCTTAGATTTTTTCTAAACCAACGCGCTGATACCCTTTTGGACATATTTTTTGACTTTTTTTCTTTGCTATAACGAGCGTATTGAACCGATCGAGTTTCTATCGCTTTCTTTTTCGTTTACCCTGTTTACATTTATTATTTACCTTATGTTGTTTTACCTTTTCTTATTATTTTGATATCAAGAGTTGAGTTACAACGCAAATAACATAATACATTTAGATATGATTGTGTTTGATTTTACAAATTTATTCATCGGCTTTCATGGTGTATGACACGTACCGAATTTCAACCACATCCCTACGCAACACACAGATAACTACGACCCTAGTTGAAAAAAAGAAAAGAAAATACAAAAAAACGTGTAAACAAGACAAAATTTTAAAAGTCTAAACCCAAAATGAAAATTCATTTTGAGGATAAAGTCTAAAATGACACTATTAAAAGTTTTGGGTTGACGGTGGGAGATGTCTTGAGTCGTAGAGAAAAAGATATTTTCTAACGAAACGAATTTTACTCATTTTTAATATTTTATCCTAAAAATAATCTTCTTCCTAAGTTTGATAGAGACAGGTCCTGGTTAAGTTAAAAAAAGAATCTATCACCCAATATATTTTAAAGAGTGAACTTTAAGGATCGTACTTTATCTAAGGAATCTATCACCCAATATATTTTAAAGAGTGAACTTTAAGGTAGTGTTTGGTATGTATAAATGAGAGGTGGAATGGAATGAATTATTACGAGTGAATGAAGAAAAGAGTGTTTGGTTGGTCAATGGAATTGAATCACCCATTCCAAAAGGCATTCCATTCCCTCAAAATCATTTCTTCCACCCCCCATGTTTTTTTTTTCATTTCATCCCCTCTTGCACCATTCATCAACAACACCACAACCCACCACCTTTGCCACAACCCACCACCACCGCCACCCACCACCGACGACATCGCCGCCACCCGCCACCCGCCACCACCTCACCACAACAGCCACCGCCGTCGCCGCCACCCACTCGCCACCGTTATCACCCACAGTTGCGACCAACCGCCAACGCCACTCGGTGCCGCCGCCTACCACCATCGCCGACGTCACCGCCACCACCAACCGCCGTCACTGCCACTAACCGCCACCTTTGCTGCCACCCACCAACAACGGCCACCTTGCCGCCACCACCACTCGTCGTCACCGTCGCGCCGCCACTCGCTGCCACCACCACCACCCATCGTCGCCGCCGCCGACACCCACCACTGCCACCTATAACCACCCACAATCATTACCACCGACCACCACCACCACTCACCGCTGATTTTATTACTCCGTTTTTCTTGCCTACCGAACAATACACAATAATAATTCATTCCATTCACATAAGGTAACCAAACAAGACATGGAATGGTAATGATCCATTGCATTCCCTCGTCCATTCCATTACCTCGTCCATTCCATTCATTTGTTCATTCCATTACCCCATACCAAACAGACCCTAAGGATTGTCCTTTATCTTTATACTAATTTTTAGGCGTTATCCTTTATGTTCAAAATTGACGAATTTTGTACTTTATGTTTCAAATTATACACATTTTGTCCTTTAACCCAAACTCAGTTAATTTTTTCTGTTCAATCTCATCATTTAAGGGCAATTTGATCTTTTTATCAATTACTTTAAAAATATACCCATTTTCAGGCGTTATCCTTTATGTTCAAAATTGACAAGTTTTGTACTTTATGTTTTCAAACCATACACATTTTGTCCTTTAAGCCAAACTCAGTTAATTTTTTCTGTTAAATCTGATCACTCAAAGGAAATTTAATCTTTCTACCAATTACTTTAAAAATAAGTTAATAATTAAAATAAAGAGTAAACTGCCATTTTGATCCCTGTGGTTTGGCTAGTTTTGCCACTTTAGCCCAAATCTCAAACTTTTTACATCTAGGTCCCTGTGGTTTCACTTTTGTTGCCATTTTAGTCCAAAATTCAAATTACCCCTTATTTGACTGTTTAAGGCTGCCTATTTTGTCTTCTTGTTCAGGGGAAAATTGGTCATTTATGAGTTATTATAACAAATAAAAAAAACAACCTCAAAACACATATCTCTCTCTAAACTCTCTGCACACTCTCTCTCTCTCTCTCTAAACACACCTCTGACTCTCTCTCTTCTCTCTCTATAACACCACCCGATCTTGCTGCATCTTGTTTCTTGAAACAAACCCAGATCAAAACAAACCTAGATCAAAGCAAAACCCAGATCAAAGCAAAAACCCAGATCAAAAGCAAAACCCAGATCAAAACAAGCAAAACCCAGATCAAATCCCAAAATCAACCACCTAAAACCCAACCAACCTCTGCCACCTACGACCACCCACCACCGAATCAGCAACATTAACCACAGCTTCCGCTTCATCAGTGACCTACGGTGGATTAATTTCAACCGGAAAACCTTCAAACTCATCCTCATCCCAATATTCGAACGACGATGTGGTTACGTAGGGTTTGGAAACATGATCGGAAACAGGTGGACCGTAGTGAGATTCGGGATCAGAGGAGGTGGAGAGGGTGGTAGGAGGTGGTGGAGAGCGGCGGGGGAGGGTGGAGAGCGGTGGTTGGAGGATGACGGAGTCGTCTTCTAGGTCTTCGTCGGCGTCGAAACCTTCGAAGTCGGCGTCGAAACCTTCGTCGTCTCTCTCTTTCACTAACTCCCCCTCTCTCTCTCTCTCTCTCCGATTTGCTAGTGTGAAGGTGGAGGTGAAGATCGGCAAGATTGGAGGCACCGGTGGTTGTGGTGGATGGTTGAAGATCGGTGAAGACTGAGGTGGCAGTGGATGGTTGTGGTGGTGGTGGTGGAAGTCAAAGCAAAAGTCAAAGTTTTGCGACTTTCGGTTCCGAACCGGGTCTCAACAGAAAATTATCGGGTCGAACATGTTTAAACATGTTCTTACATTTATTACTAAGTTATATGAATGATAAAATAGGTTGCTTGCCTTCTACATTGTTAATTAGGCGTTAATTCGCAAATTAAGGTTCTGTTGACTTTTTCTAATCAACTTTGACCTGACATTTGATCTAGTTAGAGTGGGAATCAGAGGGTGCCCTTTTAAGGGTTTATTGCCCACATAATTACCAACTTATAACTACTTTCAATTCGACTAATCACTGGACCATCAATGATTAATCGCTAAGTCAAACGGTAATTACGACGGTTTAACTTTTAAGCTAAAACTAAGCAAAAACTTAACTAAGAAAGGTTAAGCATACTTACTGAAGTCCTATGCACAATTAGGAAGGCTTAGGGTCTGCTCTTGAACTCCCCAAAAGCTCCAGAAATGCAGAAGAAATGAGTGAACACAATGTTGCAACACAAGGCCCTTTTATAGTGTTTCAATCTCATTAGATTGTTGACAACTAAGGCTACAACTGATCATGGATCACCCACAAGTGTCCCTAAGTGCCTAGGAATGTTTAGGGGTCGCCCATGGGTGAGAAAATATCTTCTTAAGTCGGTTCCAAGGCTGAACAGACACTTTTCACGATTTTCTGCATCTGGGGGCCTGACGCGGCCCGCGTAAGGATTGCCAAGACCTTACGCGGCCCGCCTGGAGCCTAACTTCAGGTTTTAAAACTTTTTCAGTTTGCATCCTTGGCTCTTGGCTCTTCGAAAGGTCAACCAAACTTTGTTCCTTGCATTTTGAGCCCCTCAACTTGACTTATAAGGCTTCAAGTCTTATACCCACTTTGTTAAGCCCTTGGTTAACTTGGTTATCACCCGAAAAGCCATAACTTTCAACGTTTACGCTTTAACCCCTCGCATACGAATTTGATCATAACTTTCTCATACGATAACGAAACTTTATGAAATTTCTATCATGTATTCTAGTGAGCATAATTTACCGTTACAAAGCTTCGGGTTTGCTAAAAGGTCACTCAGAGGTATACTTTAATCATGTTGACACATTTAACCCCTGTAGTTTGTAATCTCTCACTTTCTTTCATATTTAGCTTCGTATGATCCATGATTTATTCATTTAAGGTTATGAGCATCATGTAGGGTTACTGTAAAGTATATTTATCCATTGTTGACATTTTGAACCCTTATATTCACATACTTTCCCTGTTTGTCAACTTTAGTCCCTCTAGTGTATTCTTTCACATGTTCAAGCTTATGACACGTGTCAATACATTATAGGACGTGAATTTTCGAGGTGTTACATCCTCACCCCCTTAAAAGAAATCTCGACCTCGAGATTTGTTAAAATGCTGGAAGTACTTTTTGTCGCATAATGGACCTAACTTCAATAACCTATTCGGAGTCTTTCCATGCTCCCAAAGTGACCCCTATATTAGGTATATGTATCCTTTCGGAGCTTCATAACCTGTCGATCCTCAATCGATACAGGATGCTCATCACATCATAAATCTGCATATCATTATGGGATAGTGTTTCTTGACTTATTCGCGAAACACATCCTTCAGTCACTAGTGTGCAATGTATTGCGATCTCCGCCAAGCTCCTTAAATAGGTTTTGGCTTAAAAGCTACTTGATCATGATACATTCGATTTCCTTCGAATGATTCTATATATTCAGAGCTTAACTAGTCTGGAAATTTAACAAATTTGACACACCCTTCCTGGGTGATATCTTTTGTTGAACCTTATTCCTTAACAAGGATTTAGGAGGGTTGCTACTTTCATAAATCCTTGATTTTCTGTCGAATACTGGCATCTTACAGATGATTATGAATTTGCGTGACCTTATTTGTTGTTTCTGATACAACTTTCAGATTCTGATAATTGGACTTACCAATCAATTGTCCTAACAATAGATTGTTTAACATTCCATTTATACAAGGTCTCCAAAGGAGCAGCCTTGATGCTTATATATCAGTATTATAGAAAAGCTTATCTTAAGGTGAGATGGTTATTCCAACCACTGCTTAACTAATCTTAAGGAATAGCTAATCCTTGTAGTTAGTCGAATAAATCGACGATCCTGGGCAGGTAATAGCGATTCTTAATTGTTGCTTAAATAGGGTTGCGGTAATCAATGCATAAGCAAGATGATCCGTCTTTCTTATTTATATAAATCGGAGTTCTTAGAACTTTGAATTTTGGCTTTGTGAACCTTCTCTAAAAACTTATCGATTTGGCTCTTAGTTCTTCCTATTCCGTTGGTACTAACAGATATAAGGCTCTTACAATAACTGCAGCCCTAAGCGGGATGTTTGTCCTAACATCCTATTGCCTCTCCGGAGGTAAACATTGTAATTCTTATAAAGAAGATAATTATGACACACAGAGATGTCAGAGGTTTCCGCATTCTCAGGCTTTGGCTCATCTATCGCTGTCGGTGTCTGATAAATGACACGTTTTCTTTACAATTGCAAAGATGACCTAAGTAGAGATACTTATAAGGACATTTTTATATTGGATATCTTCTTTGAATACTACTAGTCGACTTTAGTACAACATGACCATTGGGATATCTCAGGGGTTCCATGCATTAAACCTCCATACTGAGCAGGCATGGAAGCAATCTATGGGACACACTAAGATACGCCAATCCTCATATGGCACTGTTATCAAACATAGTTTGGCATTCGCAGGCGATAGAAAACAATGAGAAAAATAAAATAAAATAATATATATTGTCGTACTCTTGTTTTTTTTTTTTTGGGAAGAGTACTCCAGATTCTTATGAAAGGGTTATCTCCGAGGATGGGAAAGATGGTCATTATAGATTCCATTGGTAAGTTATACCTTACATTTAATATCTGGAGTTCTCATGAATGTAATCAAGTGTTTGCTAAGCTTATGGTTTGCTAAAGGTTTATTATCCCTTGCATTAATATAAAATACTTAGCAGACACTATCAAAGCTAAATGATAAGGGACGTACCTAATGCTATTATCGATGTGCACTGTCTCTGGCATTCAACCGGTAGTCCAGGCGTTTCCTTTCTTATCCTTCCCAGACTTAGCTGCTCCTTTCTTGGCAGCCTTAGGGCAATTAGTACTGATGTGCCCCTTTTCGCCACAGCTGAAACAGTTTTCATCTTTTATGTCCCTACATTCGTGGGACTGGTGGCCAGCTCTTTTACAGATGCCACATTGCTTTATCTTTTGGTTTAATCGACACTGTCCCCAATGTCTTCTTTTGCAGGTTTTGCATGTAGGCTTTTTGTTGGAATCCTGTTGGTTATTGTTGAACTCGGATTTGTTTTTCTTAGGATTCTGAGAGTTATCCTCCTCCTTTTGTATTTTCTCATTAGTTTCTTTCTTGGTCGATTTTTGTCTCACTATATCTAGAGTGAGAGACAAGGATAGATCTACAGCTGATCTGTAGTTGATTGGCCTTGAAGCCTTAACATTCCCTTTTATTTCTGGTGCCAAACCACCGATGAAACGCGCAATGCGTTTTGGTTCCGGGGTAATTAAATAGGGTACCAGTCTAGATAGGGAGTTGAAGTCGGTAACATATTGCTGACAATTTAGGTTTTTCATTGTGAGAGTCAGAAAATCTGTCTCCACCTTTTCCACTTCATGTTGTGGACAGTAGTTCTCTTTGATAAGGTCCACAAACTTGGACCATCCCATATTGTATAGGGGAATTTTCCCCGTGGACTGCATCATGGCCCTCCACCATACAAGGTCCTCTCCCTTGAAAGATTGTGAAACAAATTTTACTACGTCCTTATCAGCACAATCGCTGATGTCCACAACAGTTTCCATTTCCTCAAGCCATTCCATAGCATCAATTGCTCCTTTTTCGCCATTGAAATTTCTGGGTTTGCATGAGACGAAATATTTGTAGGTGCACCCGCCTTCAGTTGAACGGGGCTTATCATAGAGTACTAACTCCTGAGGTTCGCTCTTTTCATCTGAAGAGTGAACGGAGCTCTCCTTACGAGCCGATGTATGTGTTTCTGTATGGACCTTTGAGTGAGTGACACTCGGTTCCTTTTTGTTCTCAAGGATCTTATCCACAACTTCACTAACTGCTGCGCTAATCAAGGCCTGAAGACTAGTGCCATTAACATTTATATTTATGTTTGCATCCTTGTTTTTAGTCGCAGTACTGTTGTGTGCTTCGTCGGAAACCTCCATTCTGGAGCTTTGGTACTAAACACCAAAAATAACATATGCTTAGATACCAACTATTATGGAATCATCGTAATGGATTATTTATAAGCCATGGTATTATTAAACCATAATGGCTGTTAGGTTTATAACTTCCTTATAGTATGCTACTAGAAGGTATATCAATTATATTTAGCCTAGGTCAAAAAGGACCATCAATTGTGTTTATTGGTTTGGACTGAGTCCATTACCTTTTGACAAGGGATCACAATGTCACAACTGTCCTTGTCATAACGACAATCTTTAGATAGTTGGAAGGCTTGTCACGAAGGACATTAATAATCATAGGCACGAAGACCTTGTCACAAAGGACATATAATATATGGCACTTAAGGCATTAATATATAATCCGCAATCTTATTGGATCAGAGATCTTAAGGTTCGAACATAGTTCTTCACCTTTGGACAGAGAGTCAAAGACTACAGCCGTCATCTTTTGGAAGATAAATTATTTTTCCACAAAGGCTAGTCAATGGACATCATTCTGACTAACTGGATGGTTGTGAATTCAGAGGAGTCAGCCATGGTGAAGCTTTGAAGGCTACAAATCATGTAGTAATAATTTGCTTAATTATAATGGATTGTCGAATTGATGATTAAATAGCCATGGTGCAAATAAACCATATAGGCCAATAGATAGTATTAAATTTATTTGATTATGCTTGGCCTAGGTTTTTAGATAAACCATCTTTGGCGTTTAGACGAAATATAATCCTTCATATTTATTAGACAGGGGACATAAGTCACGACTGCCAATGTCATACTGACATCTTTTATATATAGCACAAGGGCTTGTTCCAAAGGACTTTTGATGGCACAGAGGCCTTGTCACTAGGGAAATTTTAAAACATAATCAATGATTCCTTTGGATCAGAAAATTTCATAATTCATTGTCTTGACAAGAAGTTATGAAATAAAACTATCTTTTTATGTATACATCTTTGCCCGTAGGTATACATCCCAATGGATGTTTTGATGTGTTCATCTTGTTCGACGTTTATTAGCCATGATTTCTATTGATCATTTATGCTAAAAATAAGGGGTTTGGAAAAAATCCTAATATAAAGATGACAAGTGTGATTTTATCGCATCACTGTTGCCAGGAGTGTTAACATATTTACAATGTTACAAGGATTTGAATCCTTTGAATAGGTTCTACCATCTTGGCCTTGTCTGGAATGACATATAGGCTAGGTCGTACCTTTAAGATTCTTTTTAATATGTATACTGGCAGGGGAGGAAGGATATTTGTTTTATTCAGGATTTTTATCATAAATCCTAATTTTACAAGTTAATAATAGCACAAATGGCCTAGTCGCGTAGACAAGTTTAATTTATAAGCCATGATTTCAGAGAATCGAGGCATTAAGGTTTGAATCAAAGTTCATTACCTTTTCTTGACAGGGAGTTGTAGGCTACCACTGTCTTTAGTCTCAGAGGACATTAACTATAGCCCGTAGGCACTTCCCTTCTAAGGGATGTTTATAATATGATCATCTTATAGGACGATATAAGCCATGATTTCAGAGAATCGAGGCATTAAGGTTTGAATCAAAGTTCATTACCTTTTCTTGACAGAGAGTCAAAGACATTAACTGTCTTTTGTCCCTTAGGACAATAAGTATGGCCCGTAGGCATTTCGTCACTTATGAATGTTTATAATATGATCATCTTCATTTGATGATATTATTCAGGATCGCATTGATCATACAAACTATTATGCTTGGACTTAGTCCCACATCTTTAGACGGGGGTCAGAGACCACCACGGTCGTTGTCTTATCGGACAACAAGTTTGGCCCGTAGGTACTTCATCTCTAAGGGATGATTATTTCAAATAAGGGAATTTAGATTAACCCCCTTTTTAAAAGATAGCCTGTGTGACTTTAACGATTCACAGTTTGCCAAAAATGTTAACATACTTACAGATATTAATAGGGATTGGAATCTTTTGGATAGGTTTTACCGTCTTGGCCATGTCTGCAATGACATTTAGGCTAGGTTTTACCATCTTGGCCATGTCTGCATTGACATTTAGGCTAGGTTTTACTATCTTGGCCATGTCTGCATTGACATTTAGGCTAGGTTTTACCTTTAAGATTCTTTTAATATTTAACGCAGAACAATCCTAAATTGAGATGTAAACAAGGATCTGAATCTAATTATGGAACTACCATCTTGGCCCGGTCTTAAAATGACACGTGGCTAGGTTTTGCCCTTTTTTGATTTTGCCATTTTATTATAATGGTAGATCTTATAAAAAGAATGTTATTTTTCATTTATTTCATATTTCATGTTTAGAATGAAAACTTAAATTTAATCAATCCACTATATGAAAATAAAAGTACAGAGTTGCCCTAAGTGGGACTTGAAAGGAATAATGTTGTCCTTGCAGGGACTATAAAATAAATATGTCCTTAGAAGGACTATTAAGGAAACGATCTTCAGCAAAAAGGAGTTTCTTCTTCATTCAATTCCTGAATGCTTTCTCCTTGGTTGCACGTTTCATCCTGGTCACGGTACGAAGCTCAGCATTTCAAGGCTCCAGATGTGGAGAATTCTTATTACAGCTTCTTCGCTTAGCGACGTATCCAATATATAAAAATTTGGAAGCAAAATTTCCAGATTAGGATTGAGATTATTCCTATGTTAAGTCTAGACTCAGAAGGTCAAAGAATGTGCTACTGTGTCATTGAGATTAAACACAAAAGGCTAGTGTTTAATTCACTCAATGTTGGCTCTGATACCAACCTGTCACACCCCGATATTTCCACGTTTGACCGGTGGGCCCGGTAGGGGAGTATCGTGACGTAGTTGATATCATCATAGTCAAACAACACAATATATAAATGCACAGCGGAAGCAAAAGATAAATATTTTACAATCTGAATATAAAGTAATATCAAGTATTACAACGGAAAGTAAAGGATCAACAGGCGGATCTTAAAACATAAACATTGTTCAACAGACTTTAGACGCCTAGAACTTGCAAGATTCCTTATTAACGTCATGAGCAGCTTTCAGCCTATTACGTACTTGTACCTGTCACTTAGACTTTGGAAAATACGTCAGTTTTCACTGGTAAATACACTCAACCGACTCATTTGTAAATGTTTATGAAAATTGGTTTAGGTGCACAAGGCAAGAAATATTTTGACACTTTGATTAAAATGCACAAGGCAAAATTAATCTTTTATACTTGGGACAAACTATATCTCATGTTATCAGTTTTACATAACTTGCTCTACATACGGGGCCCGGATCTATGCCGGTTCAAGATTAACCGATACACCACTATTCCCTTATTGGGAATCCCATATTGGGTAAAATTAATTTATAAACATATGGCATCTGTCAGGTGTATGCCTACACCCCGTGCTTAGGTCGTGGCCATTGCATTTAATGAGTCAAGGATATCCAGGACACGGTCGCATTAACCCCCAATGTTTCAGTCAAGCAATACGAATTAAAACAGGTTATTTGGATTTCCCGACTCATTTGTCTTTGAATCCCATACCTGACCATGCGGTATTTATATTACCGTATCCCAAGCCCGTAATAGGGAAAATAAGTTAAGAGTATTTACCTGAGCTAGCTCCTGTCTTAAATAGCAAGAATTATAATAACTCAGTCGTATTCACTTAAGTAAGCGTAGGTACAATTTACCGGAAGGCTCTAGTCTGGAATGATGGTATAAATAACCAATTAGAATGCTAACGGGTCTTTAATTAAGCCTACGCTTAGACCGGTTAGTCTTAAAGAAAGATACGGTTCAAACGCATGATAAAGCGAAGACCGGATTAGAATGTGGTTTTGACCCGACAAGCTTGTATGCTTGTTTAATATGGGTAACTTAAACACATTCTGGATTTTGAGACAAAAATTATATGGTTTGACCCGTTTCGGCTAATATATGCAAACTAGTTACATAAGCCGATCCGAACGCGAAAAGTGCGTAACGAGTAACCAAATAAATCATATACAGGTTTCCTAAGTTAATATGTCTTTAATATGTTGTGATATCAGTAGGATACCTTCCATTATGCCCAAAACGAGTTTAATCTCAAAATAAGCCCCGTAGGGGTATCTTGGTCATTTTAAAGGTTGTAAAAGAGTTTAAATGAAGTTCTGAGATCCGGGTCCGAATACATCAGTAAAATAACTTATTTTAATAGGTCATATCAGTTGATAATAAGTCTTATATGGCAAAATGGTTTTAAACCTAAACTATGCGTTTAATACGCGTAAAAAGTCATTTTAAGCGATTTCCGGGTTATACAGGAAATCTGAGTTTTCTGATCAGGTTATAAAGTTCAAAATACTTTATTTATTATATAAAATCAGTAGCAATTGGATTGGTGTCAAAATACTATGTAAAACTCATTTTATGACCGAAAAGGGTATATTCGGTATTTACCGAATTAATGTCATAACCTTAGGTTATGAGCAGGTTAAAAATAATTAAAAATCTTTAAAAATCCCAAAATATTATATTACATCAGTGGGTAAAAGGTTTGGTGTCAAAAATTGGGTTTAGATAGGCTTTATGCTAATTGCGCTTTTTAATTTCTAAAAGACGTTATAATTACGCTAATGAGCATAACTCCTAATCTAGACCTCCAAATGATGTAAAATTTTAGGGACATGTTTATAAATCAGTAACAAGGGTCATTGTCTTTTCACATATCCAAAATTCTTGTTTTATGGTCAAAAGGGCATATTGGTCAACATTTAAGCAATTAACGGAAACATGTAAACGAATCGGATAATCAATGAACTAACCACAGAGAGTTATGCTAACATGTAGCCTGGTCCTAAGGAAGCTCTAAGTCATTTCCAAATCATACTAAATCGGGTCAGAACTGAAGTCAAAGCAAAAGTCAAAGTTTTGCGACTTTCGGTTCCGAACCGGGTCTAAACAGAAAATTGTCGGGTCGAACATGTTTAAACATGTTCTTACATTTATTACTAAGTTATATGAATGATAAAATAGGTTGCTTGCCTTCTACATTGTTAATTAGGCGTTAATTCTCAAATTAAGGTTCTGTTGACTTTTTCTAATCAACTTTGACCTGACATTTGATCTAGTTAGAGTGGGAATCAGAGGGTGCCCTTTTAAGGGTTTATTGCCCACATAATTACCAACTTATAACTACTTTCAATTCGACTAATCACTGGACCATCAATGATTAATCGCTAAGTCAAACGGTAATTACGACGGTTTGACTTTTAAGCTAAAACTAAGCAAAAACTTAACTAAGAAAGGTTAAGCATACTTACTGAAGTCCTATGCACGATTAAGAAGGCTTAGGGTCTGCTCTTGAACTCCCAAAAGCTCCAGAAATGCAGAAGAAATGAGTGAACACAATGTTGCAACACAAGGCCCTTTTATAGTGTTTCAATCTCATTAGATTATTGACAACTAAGGCTACAACTGATCATGGATCACCCACAAGTGTCCCTAAGTGCCTAGGAATGTTTAGGGGTCGCCCATGGGTGAGAAAATATCTTCTTATGTCGGTTCCAAGGCTGAACAGCCACTTTTCATGATTTTCTGCATCTGGGGGCCTGACGCGGCCCGCGTAAGGATTGCCAAGACCTTACGCGACCCGCCTGGAGCCTAACTTCAGGTTTTAAAACTTTTTCAGTTTGCATCCTTGGCTCTTGGCTCTTCAAAAGGTCAACCAAACTTTGTTCCTTGCATTTTGAGCCCCTCAACTTGACTTATAAGGCTTCAAGTCTTATACCCACTTTGTTAAGCCCTTGGTTAACTTGGTTATCACCCGAAAAGCCATAACTTTCAACGTTTACGCTTTAACCCCTCGCATACGAATTTGATCATAACTTTCTCATATGATAACGAAACTTTATGAAATTTCTATCAGGTATTCTAGTGAGCATAATTTACCATTAAAAAGCTTCAGGTTTGCTAAAAGGTCACTCAGAGGTATGCTTTAAACATGTTGACACATTTAACCCCTGTAGTTTGTAATCTCTCACTTTCTTTCATATTTAGCTTCGTATGATCCATGATTTATCCGTTTAAGGTTATGAGCATCATGTAGGGTTACTGTAAAGTATATTTATCCATTGTTGACATTTTGAACCCTTATATTCACATACTTTCCCTGTTTGTCAACTTTAGTCCCTCTAGTGTATTCTTTCACATGTTCAAGCTTATGACACGTGTCAATACATTATAGGACGTGAATTTTCGAGGTGTTACACATTTTCATCCAAATGTTTGATAGAAAAAATAAAGTAAATTAGACGTTTGGATGAAAATGGCAAAAAATCCCAAAAGTGAAGGACTATATGGTACAAAAAAAGTTTTTTGAATGAAAATGTCAAACATGCACAAACCTTAGGAACGATTTTGGCAAATAATATAATATATAATATAATATGTGTGTTTATATATTTATATATAAAGAAACAACCCCTCTCTCTCTCTAACTCTATCTCTACCTCTCCCAGCCACCACCAACAACCACCTCTGGCCACCACCCTCAACCACCTCTGGCCACCACCCTCCAACACTCTCGACCACTTCTCTCTCTCTCTCTCTCTCTCTACCTCTTCGTATAATTCTATCACAGTTCAATGCCTAATTTGTTCTTGATTTGGTCATACGTCTACTAAGGGGGTGTTTGGCCTAGCTTTTATTTTTTTGGCTTATGCTTATATTTTAAAATAGCTTATGCTTATTTTCTTTCATTTGATAAGCTATTTTTAAGTGTTTGAATTAGCTTATATTCTACAAGTTGATAATTAATAATTAATCTTTAGTTGTTTGTTAAGTTATTTTGTATTATGAGAAGGGTATAATATCATTGTGTGTAATGAGTAAAAAACCATCTTCTTCAAATAAGCTTATTCAAATAAGCTAAAAAACCATGTTCCCATAAGCTTCTTAAAATTAGCTTATATAAGCTAATAAACATAAGCTTAAAAAGCTAAACCATAGTAGGGCATAACAAGCTCAATTCTTCATAGCGGTCAGTATAAGCTCGATGTTCCCCACTGTCTTGCTTCAAATCATCAAATTCCCTTTCTAGAGCCCTTAGCTCATGACGAGGACAGAATTCCTTCATCATAAGAGCCCTAAGCTCGGCCCAAGTCTGTGCTAATGCAACCTCAGCACCGCGGTCTCTCATCACCCCGTTCCACCACGTAAGAGCCCTCTTCTGAACACACTCGAAGAAAACTCGACCTTGCGATTTTCAGGACACTGAACGTGACGGAAAGTATTCTCAATGCTCTCGAACCATTGAAGAAGCCCAGTTGCTCCCTCAGAACCACTAAACTTGAGCGGTTTAGCCGAGTTAAAATTCTTGAAATTGCATGGAGCATTGTTGTTGTTGATGGCTTGAATCATTTGAGCATAAAGATTTGGGAAGGCAGCAGCCATTTGCTGCGCGATGATTTCCGCCAGTTTGGCATTCGCCATCTGATTGTCGCGTCGAGGAGGCATTCTAAAAGAGGAACATGAAAGGAAACGAGTGAGAGAATTAGACGAAAAGAATGAGACGAAACAAATCTGATGAAAGCAAGGATAGTGGTCATTTGTTTGTTACTACAAAGCAACAAACGACCCCGGTGATTAATCAAAGTAAATAGGTCAAAAATAATGTATCGCGAAGACATGCTTGCCTATAAGTGGACACTCACCCCAAGAGTTCCCAGGTAAGAGTGACTGGTCCGATTATGTGGATTTGTACGAACACTCTAGCCTTAGACAGAAAACTCAGGGTACAGGCACCCACCCTTCCAGTTTGCACGTGTTCACATTATTTAGACCAACTTTGACGGGATTTTGAAAACTTAAAGGGTTCAAAACCATATAATAAATCATCCTAGAACATATGATTAGTTTTCAAAGCGGGATAGAAATTTATGTTCTTATTGTGGTTGTCACCTAAGAATAAGTGACGGTATTGTTTTAAAACTAAACACAAGAAAACTTGTGTTAGGGTCCTAGGAAGGTTATAGTCTAGGTCAAAGCATTACTAATAACCTAATTCCCTATAACCATTGGCTCTGATACCAACTTTTCTGTCACACCCCGACCACGTAGAACAACCAGACGTGGCGGAAACGTCGGGGAGTGTTGTAATAGAATCATTGTTTCATAACCATGGAATAAATAAATTCTGTTTTATTGAATAAATGAACTCATTGTTTTAATACAATCAAATAAGTACAACTATGATCTTCCAAGTTTTAAAGTTGCTAAGGCACGAGTCCATCCTAAATGTAGCATGTACCAACAATCATTGCAAAGCAGTACTTGAAACATATGTAAAAATAGGTACGTCAGCATAAAAATGCCTGTGAGATACATAGGTTTTGTGAAAATAGGATTCATGACTTCTAAGTTTAAGAAAATGTTTAATAAAGTTTAGTCATGAACCTTGTAAATTGTTTTGTTTTGTAAATCGTTTGAAAAACAATAAGATCAGATGATATGTATAAATAAATGTAAGGTTAAATGAATAACCATGTAAAATGAGTTTGTATAAGATAAGTTGCTTGTAAAACAATATTTTGATAAAAAGGCTTATAGTATATTTGAAAATATACTTTGGATTTTAAGAGAAACGAATGAGTAATATATTAAAGTATATTTCAGTTCCAATATCGTTAACCCAAGTGTACTAAATAACGCCACGGTATGTAATGCAATGAAAACACATATATATAAGAAGTACCAGCGGCGTATCTACCATGTTTTCATCACATTACACTCGTCCCGTTATCTAAACACTAACCAAAACCCAATCGTTAGATAGATAGTACATTAAATATACCTTCGTTGTTTAAAATAATAGTTTTAAGTAGTATATTACAAGTATACTTCGGATTTATAAATAACATATTTAACTATGTTTTGGTTTTGTAAATAACATATCAAAATATGCTTTAGATGTGATAAATAACATATTAAACTATGTTTTGGTTTTGTAAATAACATATCAAAATATGCTTTGGATGATTAACAAGATATATGTTGGTTTTGTACAATATCACACATGGGAGCATATCAAACTATACTTTTGGGAGTATAATTAAATATACAAAAATAATGTGATTTAAGAATTCATTCAGACCTAGTGCATCAAAATACACCTTTGAGACTATAGGGATACCACAAAGGAAATCCCTATTTGGATGGAGAAACAAATTGATTTCAGACATTCCATGACAACAGGAACGGGGTGTCAAATCCTATAGCGCTATATCATACTACCAACCGGTCTGGTGAACAAAATAAGTACAATTCAACAATTAATGTTATAGTCTTTGAAAAATCAGTGTTTAAACCATAGATAGTCATTCAGTTTGTCAACAGATAAGTACTAACATGTATAATCAATTATACTTTTGGAAAACATGAAAATAACAGATAGGTACACATGCTTCACCCCAAAACAGTTTGAAAACAGTAAAAGAGGGGACTATGTACTCACTTGAGATTGATTAGTAGTCCTTGAGTAACAACCGAACAATGCTAGAGATCACGGATATCAAACGGCACCTAATATAGGTAACTATGTTAATAAACCGGACCTATATCGGAGGATCAGATAGAATGAGGGCTCGTAAACCAAATGAGTATGGGAACTCATGTAGTATGGTTTAACAAGGCCTACATACTAAATGAAACCTAGCCTAAGTGCTTACGACCCATTACGACCTGTTTAGGTAGCTTATGCTACTTTAACGCGTCGTTCGCGTGAAACGCGTTCGGACCGCCTAACTAGTCCTATGACAAGTAGAATATGCCTTAACATGTTTAATATTGTTGATAAATCAGTTTAGAGGTCATAGTTTATGTTACATATGTTTAAAATGAATTATGCATAAAAAGGGCATTTTGGTAATTTACCTAAGGCATATAAACTACCTATCATACAACTACTTAAACGAAGCGACCATAAGGTATAACCTCAGAAGGTTATTCCCTATACACTATGGTCACCTAAAGTGTTTGGTCGGATCCTAATGATCGACCAAATGGGTCGGGTTCGAAGGTATAAGCGATTTATTAGATCGCTTACCCTTACGACCCTAGACAACGTGGTAATCAGTAGGCATAGTCACAAGGGACTATAACCATCGTGATTACAATCACGTTGCGAAGTTCAAACGAACTTCGCATTGACCATAAACTGGTCAACGCAGAAAGTCAAACAAAGTTTGACTTTCGAACTCGAAAAACAATAAAAGAACGAAGGAATACTTACGAAGGGTCCCCGAATGCTAATCGTGATCCAAGTAGCTCAGGTATGAAACAATGGTTTCAACTTAGAGCTTCTAAGATCAGATTCTTGTGGGTTTAGAAGTTGGGGGATGTGGGTATTTATAGGATTTCCCGAACCGTTAGGATCGTTTCTTGGAAAATGTGATCGAATCCCGTGCGTACACTTGTTGGAATGTTGTGGTAACTAAAAATGGCCTCTTATGAGCTGAAAGGGCAAGTGTGAGTGTGTGGTTGTGAGTTTACCAGCTGTAATCTGCTGTTAAATTCAGTTAACCTAGTATGGAACACTGACGCGGGCCGTGTAAGGATACACACAAACCTTACGCGGGCCGCCTGGCCTGTCTGGTCAGAAGAAACTTTGCCATATTGACAGTTTCAGTCCCTGTTGTGTTTTGAGGCCATTTCCGACGCGTTTAAGGCCCGTTAAGCCAACGTTAAGGCCCTAAAATGATGCCTAAACATTGTGGACATGAAACATGCTCAAAAATATGTCGGGTGTCGGTTCGTTTGGCCGTACGATCGCGATGTTCGCTTAATTACGACGAAATGCGCATAAGCGCGAAAAATGATCCAAATGACACAACGAATGGATTTTTCTTATGCCAAACACTAAAATAAAATATTTTAGTGCTTACATAAATTTTTGGATGTCCGAATGTATTCAGAACGTAAGTTATGCGTGAAAATGCAAACTTGTGCACTTTTTGACGCTTTTAGTCCCTGAATGACCCAAAAGTTTATTTTAGCATACCGAACCCCTCAAAGCCTATTTCTAAGCTATGTAAAGGATATTTATGGTATGTTTAACTTATGGTCATGTTCCGGAATGTTTGTTACAGTTCAAATTGGCATACTTTCGCAGTTTGTCAAGTTTAGTCCCTGTAAGCGAATTAACTTGTTTTTGCCCTACCAAAGCCTTCAAAACTTATTTCTAAGTTATGTAAAGGTTATTTAAGGTATGTTAAGCCTATTTCACTATTCCGTAGTGTTCGTTGGATTAAACTGGTTATATTTACGCATCAGAGCGCGTATAACCCTCCAGAAAGCGATTTAAAGCTTAAAATCGAACAAGAGTTGATATGTGCAAAAGATACACATATTTTTACAAATCCCAAGTATGAAATACAATATTTCATTGGTTTGGTATTTGTTTGATGGTTGAAGTGACACAGGTGTCACAGTCTCCCCTACTTTAGGAAATTTCGTCCCGAAATTTAATTCTAGAGGAAACTTGTGAAGACAGCTGTGACGGTTTCGCCTTCTAATAGATCCATTAAACCCTTAAGTAAAACTCTGGGCCATGTTAGGAATCTTAGCGAATTTGTTAACCCTCAAAGTGAATTCCTTGTGGTAGTAAAACATGGAATTTTTGAACTACGGACAGAAGAACGTTTCTTATGAAGACTTATCATAGGAAACTTAGTGTGTGATTGAGATCAGAATTGGGGAGTGTGAGAATAAATGACATTGGTTTAGGTCCAAGACTTCTCCCGTATCATTATTCTTGTCACTATAGGTCTTAACACATGACAAAGCTTCCTGTGGTTTCTGTGCACTGAATTCCATAATTATGTAGGCCTCCATAATTACGTAATTCCTTGCACAGTCCGCACAGTTCATTTCATAATGCGTAGGAAAAAAAATCACTTGAATAAACATGAAGCGACTCGACTAGACCACCAAAGGGTCCTTTTAATTAGATCAACGAACGATCTTTTTAACTAGATCAACACATGATCTTCTTAACTAGACCGTCGTACGATCTCCTTAAATAGACCACTTAAGGGATCTTTTTAATTATATCATCACATGATATTTCTAATCAGATTTTCAGAATCAATTTGTTTAACCAGACCACTCAAGAGGTCCAATTATAAAATAGTACTTTAAAATCCAAGGGACTTAACTTCAATGTTGAAGTCCATTAAGGATATAAGATAGTATCTTTGGATATCTTATTATGAATCTCTCGTATGAGATATGAAAGATTCTATGAGGATTTGGATGGATCACATACAACCACAAAACATGTAAGAAAACACATAAGCACAAAATTAGTTAACTTGATTCTTTAATTTGTTATCTTTAGGTATGGATATTTAAAGCACACCAGGAATCCAATCAGTGGATTTTATTTGGCACTTTAAGCATTTTCAAGGATCCATCTATAAAGATAGAAGGATTTTCAATAAGAGTTTGGCTTTGTTTCTTAAAAGAAACGAGTGTTAAAGGTTCTTAGGGAGATCACAAGTGATCATAAAATGACAGAACCATACGAGTAGTTTGTCTTTGGGTTGACATCATAAGGTTGCATCAAACATTCACATAAACGCATAACTTTTACAGAAATAAAAACAACAAATCTTTATTTATGCAACAACCGAATTGTCTTGAAGTGTCAAAAGATAACAACCAAGGAATTACAAAACACTAATTGTTCACTGTTGCATCATTGTTCCCGTTTGCCTCATTGATGTTAAATGTTCGTCCTCGTGCTGGAGGTGCGTTAACAAGTCTTGGGCAATTATTTATGTAGTGAGTAAGGTCACCACAGTTATAACATGACCCCGGTGGAAACCGTGCTTGAACAGCAGCAGGGTTTGCAGCAGCTTGATTTGCATAACGACAAACATTGATCAAATGTCCCAACCACCCACAGTGGGTACATTTGTGACACTGCTCTTGCTCCAAATGATGACGGTTGCAATTGTTGCACAAAGGTGCGGTACCAACATAGTTTTGCCTTTTGCGAGGTTGTGCTGGTTGGTTTGGTGCAACCTGTTTGTCTTGAGCAGTTACAGCGTAGTTTTGAGAGGCTTTGCGCTTCTTATTCTTGGACACCTCAGCATTTTCTTCCTTGGGTTCCACTTGAGCAGTCTTGTCAGATGGTCTTGAGTCGCCCTTCCGAAACAGCTTGCGCTTCCTGATATGGGATTCAGTCAGAGTGGCAGACAATTCAATGGCTTGTCTGACAGTAGTAGGGTTGCTGCCAGTAACGATATCCTGAACTACGTGCAAAGCACATGTCCAAATTTAACTGAAAAACTAATTGGGTTAGGCCTAAAGGACAAAAACATGTATGATTTGAAAACATAAAATACAAAACTCGTCAATTTTGAACATAAAGGATAACGCCTGAAAATGGATATAAAGATAAAGGACAATCCTTGAAATTCACTCTAGTTTAAAAAATAATTCGAATAGCAACGCTTACTCTACTTTATTACCTAATAATCTTAAATTAATCATTTTTGCTTAGGTTTCAACCTGAGATCTCATTTATAACATGAATAAGCATCTACAGTTAGCTAGCCCCTATGAGTTAGGGCAGGCGGGGTGGTCCGTGATGGCCACCCCATCACGCGTTATACCACCACGAACACCGCAGCCTCCATGTTGGTCACGCGTGATTTTTGAAACGCGTTGAATCCTTCACGCGTTGAAATGTTTGAAAAATTCGACCGTTGATTGATTTTTGACCGTTATTAAACGGTAATATTCAATAAAAAAAAACCTTTAAACCATTTATCTATTTATATCTCCATTTTAAACCATTTTACACACACCAATCTACATCTTTAAACCATTTTAAACCCATTTCACACAATTTCTATATCTTTCTCAAATGGAATTCCCTACGGATTCGACGTTTCCGATGTCTAGCGATAGCGATACCGAGTCGTCTTCCGACAACGAGACGCTAAAATATTTTAGTGTTTTATTGTTAATTTCTAATTTAAAATAAAAAATTAAAAAAAATTGTGAAATTTATAATTTAGTGTTTAATTTTTAATTTTAAAATAAAAATTTTAAAATTTTGGGAGTGATTGAATTGTATCACTAGTGACCACATCCACTACATTTCTATCACTAGTGATAGAATATTGGGTGATGACATGGCATGAGTTGATTGGATATTGGGAGTGATAGAATTCTATCACTAGTGACCACCCCCCTCCCCTTATAACGAAATGAATTTTTCCTATTTTAGTATTTTATGCTTTAAAAATAAGAGTTTTTTTTCCAAACTAGTGTTGGTGGAAAAAAGTATTTACCATAATAGTGTTGGTCCAAAAGTATTTACCAAAATAGTGTTTTATCTCTTGTTTTTAGTTTCTTAGTCCTAACTTCATTGGATAGTTTCACTTTATTAGTTAATTATTAACTTAATCATATTTTTATTATAAAAAATTAAATTGTTAACCTTAACCTTATATACCTTTCGAACTTTGCGACCTTCACAGTTGATTATAGACAAAATTGCAGAAAACAACCTTTATGTATGCCCCAAACTGCACTTTATACCTTTCACTATGAAATCCGCCAAAACCAACCTTTACGTTCATGTTTTGTTACACATCACAACCTTTACACCTAACCTAGTCAAAAAAGTCAGTTAAATGCAGTCACATGCCTTGCATGTGAGGGTATTTTAGTCTTTTTCCACTTTGTCTTCCCCAATTCATCCCCTCAATCACATACACTTGATCAAACCCAGATTTTAATATTTATGTTTGAAATAATGCAAAACAGTTTATGTATATGATAGAAAAACGGCATCATCATCACCATCGTCAAATAAAACACCAGTTTGCTCTGATCGTTTCACAGACAGATGACGCCTTCGTCAAACTCACCGGAATCTTCATCATCATCCTCATCAATGACGTCAGTCGCCTCCGGCAATCTTCAACTGAATACCATTTTTACACATCTATCAATCATTAATCTTGAATGACCACCCCCAAACTGGGTATCCAAGAAATCATCTAAAAATCACATAAAAACAAGAAAAATCCAAACTAATCCAAGAAACAAAGTGGCACTGATATGAATTGGTTTGAGATTGATATTGGTTATTTTAATCACCCCTTTTACACTTATATTCATTAATCAAATTTGGGGAGTTTATGGTTGGAAAGAAGGTTGAAACAGAGTACCCTTTCAGTCTTTCACCACCATATCTCCGCCTCGCAACCCTATACGGCTATACCCTCCGCCTTTCACCACCGTATCTCCGACCCTTAATCTAGCCCAATCTTCTTTGATTCCTCCTATACCCCACCCTCAAATTTGGGGAGTTTACTGATGATTAATGAAAACAAAAAAGAAGAAACAATTTAACAACCATTGATCTGTGATGGTTTTGTGTTGGAACTGAAATTTATTTAATTTAAACAAAAATGATTTTGTCTCTTTGAATATCCAGCCAAAAACAAACGAGAGCCAAAAACAAACGAGACCCAGCCACTGTTATGATTTCTTTTCATTTGATCTTGATAAAAACCTTTCCATAGTCCACTAAATCTAAAATAAATAACTAGAACATAAAATGGATTGGTGGGAAGAGTATACCAAGAACGAGGGAGATGACACTTCTGAAACTCTAGTGACACTTCTGAAACTCCGGCGAAATGCTTGGAGCTCTAGTGACACTTCTGAAACTCCGGCGACGTCTAGATTATTCCGGCGTTGCTTTGCAGTGGATTTGTGTGTGTAATTTGAAAGATAGCTGGGTGTTTTATGTGTGTGTGAGTTACGAACAGGAAGAGGGATTCTAAGAGTGATGTGATATGTTGGAGGAGATGAAGTTGTAAAGGACATTTGAGAAGGAGAAATGGTTGTAACGGCTGACCAAAAGAAAGGAGGAAAAAAAATAGGGTTTTACTGGTTAAAATAATACATTGAATAAAAGACCTGTGAAAAGACATATATGCCCTCACGTGCAAGGCATGTGACTGCATTTAACTGACTTTTTTGACTAGGTTAGGTGTAAAGGTTGTGATGTGTAACAAAACATGAACGTAAAGGTTGGTTTTGACGGATTTCATAGTGAAATGTATAAAGTGCAGTTTGGGGCATACATAAAGGTTGTTTTCTGCAATTTTGTCTTGATTATAATATGGAAGATTTTTTATATTTTTGTTTGCGACATTCACAGTTGAAAATCACATTGAAGATTTTTTATATTTTTGAAATGGAAAGAGATTAATTTGTTATTTTTTCTATGTTGTGTTTTTTACTTTACATGTATAAAAGAAAACAATGACTAACAATAAATCAATAATTAATTAAATGTATATATCTATATATAAATTAAACATATATATATAGGGTAGGGATCCTAAGAGAAGTCCACCCTATTTGAGAAACTTGAGAAGCAATCTGGACCACACATTTTCCCTAAGCAAAAAATGCAAAAAAAAAGGTGAAAAAAATGCAAATTTTTTTTTTTTTTTTTTTTTTGAAAAATCGCTGCTTTTTCTTTAAGAATTAAAAAAAAAAATTTCTTTTTGGATTTATACACATGTGTATATTGTTAATCTTTTAACTATACATATATGTATATACATGTTTAAAATTGAAAAAAATGTGTATATTGTTAATCTTAAACCATAAACACTAAAGCCAAACCCTAAACTCTAAACCCTAAAGCTAAACCATAAAGCTAAACCCTAATGCTAAATCCTAATTCTAAACCCTAAAGCTAAACCCTAATGTTAAACCCAAAAGCTAAAACTAAACACTAAAGCTAAACCCTTAATGCTAAACCCTAATACAAACCCTAAAGATAAAGCTAAACCCAAAAGTTAAAGCTAAACCCAAAAGCTAAACCCTAATGCTAAACCCAAAAGCTAAACCCTAATGCTAAACCCTAAATACTATTGCTAAACCCTAATACTAAACCCTAATGTTAAACCCTAAAACTAAACCCTAAACCATAAAGCTAAACCCTAAACCCTAATGCTAAACCCTAAATACTAATGCTAAACCCTAAATAACACTTATTTTTCAATTTTAAACATGTGGGTTGAGTTATAATACAAAAGATTTAAAATAAGAAGGGTAAGAAGGCACCAGAGAGTGACAAGTGTCCTATGAGTAATTAAATGGAAAGGGTAATTTTGTCTACAAGGGGAAAGAGAATATGCACATGCAAGTCACATGCTATTTCCCCCCTAACTTTTAAACGTCCGTAACTTTTTTATACATCATTTGTTTAAAAAAAATTATACCATAAAATCGAGCGTTTTTTTATCTTTAATATGAGTACCATATTGTTATATTTTTCAAAAAAAATTCAAAAACCCAGTTGCATATTACACAATGGACATGATGTAAAACACAATGTAAATTAGATTAAAAACACAATCAATGACAACAGATAAAGACACAATGGACAACATACTAAAACACAATGAACATAACGTATAACACAATGACGATAACATATAACACAATAAGAATCAGACTAAATAAAAACACAATTGATGACAACAGATAAAAAACACAATTAATGACAGCAAATAAAAGACACAATGGAGAGCAGATGAAGACACAATGAAAAACAAACTAAAAACACAATACATAACAAACTAAAACACAATGAACAAGATAATAAAAAAATTGAACAAATTATTAAAACACAATGGACAACATATTAAAACACAATGAATAACATATTACACAATGGACATGATGTAAAACACAATGTAAATTAGATTAAAAACACAATCAATGACAACAAATAGAAACACAATGGACAACATACTAAAACACAATGACCATAACGTATAACACAATGGCGATAACATATAACACAATAAGAATCAGAATAAATAAAAACACAATTGATGACAACAGATAAAAGACACAATTAATGACAGCAGATAAAAGACACAATGGAGAGCAGATGAAGACACAATGAAAAACAAACTAAAAACACAATACATAACAAACTAAAACACAATGAACAAGATAATAAAAAAATTGAACAAATTATTAAAACACAATGGACAACATATTAAAACACAATGAATAGCATATTAAACATAATGACCTTAACTAATAACACAATTTATAGAAAACCCAGATATAACAAAATCTTCATTGTGTCATATATTGTGTTATAGGTTTTTATAAAAACGTAATGGATAGAACTCAAATTAACATTGTGTTATAGGTTTTGATAATAACACAATGTATAGAAACTCTACTGACCAAAACCCAGTTAAAAGACACAATGACCTGAACCTTTTACACAATGCCAAAAAACCCAGTAAAAATGAAATTTTTTATTTTATTTTTATATGATAATATGGTACTCATGTTAAAGATAAAAAAACGCTCGTTATTATGGTGAATTTTTTTTGAAAAAAAATGTCGTATGAAAAAGTTATGGACGTTTTAAATCGATGGGGGAATTGGCATGTGTCTTGCATGTGGAGAGAGAAAATCCATAAATATAGAATTCCCTTTATGCCCTTCTATTATCTTCTTTTCCATACAACCAATCTCAACCCTCTAAATCTAAGATCAATGGACTAGAATCCTTCTTACACTTCTTATTTATTTTATCCTTTGTATTTGATCCTAACCCTTAAACATGTATATACATATATGTATAATTGACAATATACATATATGTATAGTTAAAAAGATTAACAATATACACATGTGTATAAATAAAAAAAAAACAATTTTTTTAAAAAAAAATTAATTCTTAAAGAAAAAGCTGCGATTTTTCCAAAAAAAAAAAATGCATTTTTTCACCTTTTTTTTGCTTAGGGAAAATGTGTGGTCCAGAATGCTTCTCAAATTTCTCATTTAGCCTACTACTTCTCACATATAGGGGACCGCTAAAATGAAAACCACCTCCAGTTATGAGAACCATGAGAACCACTTTCTAGCCATTTGATCAACTAGATGGATGTATGAGATTTAAAGTTGTTAATATTAATATTAAAAGTTTTTTGTCTTATTATGTTTTTATTATTTTATTGATAAAGGGTATTTAGGTAAAATTGCTTTTTTTGTCTTTTTATAAATATTATTTTTAAATGTCTTTTTTGTCCTATTCATTTATTACTTTTTATTAAAAAACATATTTTTATATTAAAACAATATTTAAAATTCAGATTTTAATGATAATTTTTTTTAATGACTAAAAAACAGATTTTTATATTACGTTTTTTACGCCCCGTTTTTTACGAGCGTTTTTTTACGGAACGTTTTACGCCCTGTTTTTTTACGCCCCGTTTTTTTACGAGCGTTTTTTTACGTTTTACGTAGAACTTTTTACTTTTTACGATTTACGTTTTACAAAAACTTTTTACTTTTTACGTTTTACGTTAACACTTTTTACGTTTTACGTAAAACTTTTTACGGTTTACGTAAAACTTTTTACGGTTTACGTAAAACTTTTTACGGTTTACGTAAAACTTTTTACGTTTTACGTAAAACTTTTTACGTTTTACGACTAACGTAAAACTTTTTACGTTAATGTTTTTTTTACGTTTTACGCGCCGGTTTTTTACGTTAATGTTTTTTTTACGTTTTACGTAAAACTTTTTACGTTTCACGTTTTTACGTTTTACGTTAAAAAAGTTTACGGGTTATTTTTTTTTTACAAATTTTTTTTTACGCAAAAACGAACGCACCCAGAAATCGCAAACTCAGGAGGTGTCTCAGGTATATTGTTATCATCATCGACGCCTCAAAAAAAATATAAAAACCCAACAAACATAAAAAACAAAGGGTATCTCGAAAAAAAAGGGGTTTGGCTCAGATTATCCGATAATCAAGAGGCTGCAAAAGTGGGGTTGCAGGATCAAAAACCCTACCCTCCGCCGTCCTTGCCGCGCCATCGTCATCAAAATCTACGGGTTTTTTTTTTTTTTTTTTTTTGCATCATCGCCACCCCGTCGATCGTATCAAAACCCACAGATTTAAATATCACAAATCAAAACCCACAGATCAACATGAACAACATTCAAACCCAGATTCAACATGAACATCATTCAAAAAACAGAATATCATTCAAACGCAGATTCAACAGGATCAAAAAAGGTCACAATAACATCATTCAAACCCAGATTCAACATGAACAACATTCAAGCCCAGATTCAACGGAATCAAACCCAGAAAGTCAAACCCCAAGAACACCCATCAGATTCAAGAACACCCAAAATCAAACCCAGATTCAAGAACACCCAAAAATCAAACCCAGAAAAATCAAGAACACATACCAAAAAAACCATGGGCATCACCGGCTTCACCGGCTCAGCCACCGCCGCCGGCCCTCTCCAGCCACCCACCTTCCGGCATCGACGGGCAACACCGGCATCGACGGGCACCACCGGCAGCGACGGGCACCACCAGCATCGACGGGCACCACCGGCATCAGCACTGTTACAAACACCACCACCGAACACCATTTGTCCACCAATGAAAAACCTGCTAACCCCCCATCTCCCTTCACCGAAACCCCAAAATTGCACAAACGACCACCGTTCACCACTCTCCCCCACCCCCTATTGAATCTTCAACACCCTTTTCACTTTGGAGATCCAGATCGGTAGTGAGAGAGAGAGAGAGATGAGAGGATTTAAAAATGAGAGAGGAGAGAGGAGCGAGTTAATTATAAAGTTAGAGAATTAAATGAAGAGAGAGATAAGACTTGACATATGGGGTAAATGACCAAAATACCCCTTTCGCTGATTGGTTGATAGTGGTTCTCATGGTTCTCATAACTGAAGGTGGTTCTTATTCTAGCGGCTATATATATATATATATATATATAGTTTTAGTTTGTATATTACATGGATTCTTTCATATAGTTATTTTAGTTTGTATATTACATGGATTGTTTAAAATTCGAATACGCATATCAAACATACTTAAATGAACTGAATCAAAATTCGAATAACGGATTTGAATTCGGGTTCCACTCAATCAAGTAAAAGAATCATGCAAAATAAATTTACAACATGATTTAAGATAAGATTATAACAAGATGGATTAAAAAAATAGGCTATAGCGAGTTGGTTAATAAAGAAAACTATAACGACTAATCATTCGTATCAAATTCTGAATTTGGCTTTGAATCGAATTAACCTATGATTTTCGAATTGACACCACTATTAAAAAGTGGCATTATGTAACTTTTTTATTACTAAAAACACATGTACATTTTTATTTAGATTATGTATGTGTACTCACATATAATTTATTTTTAATTTATAGTTGCTTATTGTTTTTATATTACAAAAATACGCATTTCCAGATTAGCAAAATCACTTACATAATTATTTACATTTATGTGGTCACGAACACTTTTTATGTTAATTAAAGAAAAAAAAATTCACATATGGGAGTTTAACAAATATTTTACATTAAAAAAACAATTTTCAGAACTTTAAAAAATATTAAGTCAAAGTTATCTTGTTATTCAATGAGATTAGGAATGAGAAATTAATTAAGATAAAACACCATTTTGATAAAATATTTTTGTAAAAATACTATTTAGTAAATATTTTTTTCCATCAACATCACTTTGGTAAATAACTCTTAAAAATAATCTTACTATTAAAAGTTTTTGTTTCTACCATTCAAATATCCAATAAAGTTAGAAGATTTATTTAAATGAGTTTTAACCAAACGAATTTGACTAGTTTTAGTGTTTTATCCTTCGAATAGTATCTTCAAAGAAGTATACAATTAAAATTTTCGCTTCTACCATCCAATAAAGTTAAAAAGAGTATTTATTCAAATGAGTTTTTTTCTCTTTCTTTCGGCGACATGGCAAAAGGTCCCCAGCCACCTGCTGTCAATTCAATTTAGCACCATTATCGTGTTTAATGCTCTGTCAAAGGATGATTCCAAAAAATTGGTGCTCATGTGGCTCTCACACACCCATAACTTTCCAATATAATAATTTATAACTTTTTTTTTTGTCATTTTCAATTTGAACATTTCATCGTATATTTAGAGGTATTTGGGATTGGTTATTCAGATTTAGTAAGGTATTATTATCTTAAAGAGTCTAAAGCGAATTCTAAGTCGGGTCTTTTTGTAAAAAAAATATATATGTTTATTGTTTCTTATAAGTCTATTACGTGAAAAATACTAGGGTGACAATTCCTGATATGTCACGGGAAAAAAGTTTTGAATCAGTTAACATAACCCGTTTTATTAAATATTAATACCCGAAAACATGTTAACTTGTTAACCCGTTTAGGGTTTTAAATAAAATTATGTTTAGATCTTAGTTAAATATTTTGATTTTTTTTTTCTTTTAGAGTAAACTGCCATTTTGGTCCATGAGGTTTGATCACTTTTGCCACTTTAGTTCAAATTTGAAACCTTTTGCATTTGAGTCCCCGTGGTTTCACTTTTATTGTCATTTTGGTCCAAAAATGAAACCAGGTCATATTTCTCAAATTAAATCCTGGTATTTTGTCTTTTTCCTCAGGGGCAAAATGGTCATTTCATTTTTATTTTATTTAAAGCTTTTATTAAAACAATCTCTCACTTCTTCTTCTACCTCCTACCCCCACTCCTCTGTATCTCTCCTGCATAACCACCATCCATCACCACCTCCACTACCATCAATCTCCACCATCGCGAACAGAGTGTGAGAAATGGGAGTTTTGTTGGGTCCGATGGAAAGAGGGTTTCAATCGGGTCCGATTAGTAAGGATCCGACACCAAAACAAAACAATAAACAATCACCATTCATAACCAACAATTCATTCACACAAGCAAATCGTCGAACACCTGGTGTGCACCCACAAAACTCAAACAAAAAAACAACAAACATACCAAGCATCACATGCGAAACCATAAAAAGTATTAGTAGGAACAACTATAACCTTCCCAAAAACACTTTCAATACCCTGTTCGCATTTATTCGAACTCCAGACCATTTTTCTTATTGATTTGCCTACAAGTTGTTGACGAATTCTTGATAATCCGAACTTCGGTACACCTGAAATTATACCAAAAGATCAAAAAAAGGGTTGAACATAAAGATAGAGTGGAAACATTGAAATTTTGGAAGAAAAACATAAAGGTTACCTGGAATATGGTTGAAGAGAGGCAACAGGAGGATATTATGGTGTGATTTATCGTCGGAGAAAGGTGGGAGACGGTCCAGCGACATCTTGGAAAGATCTGACGGCTCTGTTGTTACCACCAACATATTGGAAAGGAATATCTGGCGAAATTCCGGCGTGTATCACCGCCTTACCTCAGCTCTGCATCCTTGAACTTATCGGCAACCAGCTCACCGGAAAACTACCTTTCGACATCGGTGACCACTAGGTTTTGTACATGGAAAGTCACCCATAAAAAAAAAGTTAAATCATTTTTAAATTAGTGCTTTATTAACGTCCAATCGGTGACCACTAGGTTTTGTACATGGAAAGTCACCCTTAAAAAAAAAAGTTAAATCATTTTTAAAGGCCTGGTCTATTCGCACACGGTGTTTGTCTTTTTGCACACTCAAAGCGCCCCGCTATGGCCAAAGCGGGGCGCTTTGAGTGTGCAAAAAGACAAAAAGCGTGGGCTGGAGTTTGTGCTGTTTTTTTTTTTTGAAATAGGTGAGATGTGGGTTAGTTTGGTAGTGTTTTTTGGAGGAAAAAATTGTATTTGAGTTTTATAATACGTTTTTTTATAATTACGTTTTTTTACGTCATTATTTTTATAGAACGTATATAATATAAGTGCGTCTTTATAAACTGTTAACCTTGTTTATTTTGTTAAATTAAACGAACACGTTAAAATGTACAAAAAGCCATAAGAATTAAACGTAAACAATCCAAAACCAACGTGATGTAAATAGAAGATTAACTGCAATATATATATTTATATATATCAGTTTGTACATACAAAACAAAAAGGTACAACTGAGTACATAATACATAACAAATCACTATACAAACAAACTAAGGTACTAATCCTCGTGCGGTGGGGATGGTGGGAGGGGAAGTGGAGGCAACCCAGCGTGCTCTCGTAGAGCAACGAGCGTCTCGACGATCCAGTCAATGCGTGCGCCCTGGCGTCTGAGGCGCCGGTCGAAGTCCCGAGCCACCTCACGCGCTACCGGAGGCAGGTCAGCGTAAACGTGCTGCGGGTACTGTGGCGGCTCAGGAGCTGGCTGAACTGGTGGTACCGGGATCTCCTCGATATGCTCCTCCTGAGCCGGATCCTCTAATACAGGCTGAGCCTGAGCCTGAGCCTGAGGTTGAGCCTGAGCCTCAGCCTGAGGCTGGCCCGGGAACTCATCGAGTCCCAGAGCCTGTAGCTGAGCCTGCCGAGCGGCCGCCTGAACATCAGGAGGGGCTAACACTCCAGCCCTCACCTCAATAACAACCGGGATGACCTCCGGCATCACCTCCGGATGCCAAATCAGCCCGTCACGTCCCCGAAACCTCATACCAACATCAAAGGTACGGGTAATCTGCATGGCAGATACTGACGCGCGGCCCAACCTGGTAGACGGGACCGGATCGGACAGCTCCGGATCATGCTCGGGCACGAGCCCTAGCGAGCGTGCAATGGCGGTGATGTATGAGCCAGTGTGCACGAACCCGCGGAGCTGCCGGTGGTATGCTGTGGCAAAGTAATCTGCCAGGCAGGCTGCTAGATCGCAGGGCTGGTGGCGCAGTAGGCAGTATAGAAAGAAAAGGTCACTGAGGTTGACCTTCTCCCTGCTGGCACCCCGCGGCACGATAGTTGCCGCGATAACATGGTGCAGGTATCGGAACAAGGGGTCTTTAATGGTGGTGGCCTTTTGCCAGGATTTCCCAAAGGGAACCCTGGAAATGGCCCTCCAGAAACTGATAAGCGTCTGCCTGTCCATCGCCGTAACCGCCTGCGTATATAAATCAGTATCAAGCTCGGGCTCTGTGTACAAACCTGTATAAACAAATAATATTAAATAAACAAATAATAATAATAAACAAATAATATTAAAAAAACAAATAACATTAAATAAACAAATAATAATAATAAACAAATAATATTAAATAAACAAATAACATTAAATAAACAAATGATATTAAATATAAAATAATAAATAATATTATTTAAACAAACCTGTATGGACAGCAAACTGCCGCACATTCATCTGAAACTCCTGACCGGCGAGACGTAATCCGCCGGATGCGGCGCGTATGTAAACGTGGAAAGAAACTCCCACGTAAGCTCAGGGTACGAGTCCTCCATCGCTAATTCAAAGTTGTGCTCGCCACCGTAACCGAAATTCGAATAACCTTGTAAGCTCTGTTGACAACCGTAACTGTCGTTTGGACCACACTCCTGCTGTACAAAGCTGTACTCGCCACCGTAACCGAAATTCGAATAACCTTGTTGTGCGTAAGGGTCCTCCACAGGGGTATTCAAATCCAGCGTCACCGTGTTATCACGATAACGAATGCCAGATACAACCTCTGCCTCCCTCAAGTTGGACGAGACCGGTTTCTCATACGAGTCAGAAATAGCGGTCCCCTCGTAAGAATCAGGAACAACTGTCTCGTCAGAATATTGACCGAAAATATAGTTGTTTAACCACGACATCGTTTTTTGTAAACAACAAACAACAAAACACTCGAATACCCACGTATGTTTGTAAACAACGTATTGAGTGCGACCTTGTCTCGAACGATAAGTAGCTCTTTTCTGAAGAAGAAGAAACCTCAATCAGTAGCTTGCTTTTAAAAGTGAAAATTTGGGTCGAAGCGCCGCGCTATGGCCAAAGCGCGGCGCTTAGGGTTAACGACAAAACATCATAATCAGCTTTATGTCTCTCAAACAGTAGCGAATGTCTCAAACGTCAATCGAAGCACCTTTTGTCGAGCATAACGCCGCGCTTTGGCCATAGCGCGGCGCTTTGGGATGTGAAAATAATTTTCTCCGTGTGTGATTAGCATGACCCTTTTTAAATTAGTGCTTTATTAACGTCCAAAAAGTAGGATATCATTGTTAAAGTTAGCATCGTTGACATATGTCCAACATTTGCTTCTCAAATCCAGCCTTAACCTAGAAGTCGACTAAGGGCATGTTTGGGTAAGCTTTTTGAAACAACTTATTGACTTATTGGCTTTTTGAAAAGTCATAAGCTCTAAAATGATGTTTGGCAAAGAGGATGTATGTGAGGGGAAAAAGCCAATAAGTCAATAAGTCACAAAATCCTGACTTTTCCAAGAAGCCAATAAGTTAATAAGTTGTTTCTAAAAGCTTACCCAAACATGCCCTAAACTCTTGTCATCAACAAACATTCAACAATCCAATTCAAACCCCATAATTTCCTCGATCTTTCAAACCCCACCCTCTCTCCTCCATCTTCCACCACAATCCCAACAATTCATACATACTCACTTTTCTTGAATACCCCACGGATGATGGAATCGCCACCGGTGACAAAAAGGGGAAGTGGGTCATCGGAAAGTGGCGGATCGGAGAGTGGGGCGGAGGGTCGAACCCGGTTTGAGTATTTTGGGTGGGTTTATCATCTGGGTACCAATTCAATTGGGCGTGAGTTTTGTCATCTCAGGTTTCTCTATATCAGAGGCAAATATGTTATGATGTATAAGCGTGATCCCCATGAAAACCCTGGCATTGTATGGTTTAATTTAATCTCTTCTTTAACCTTAATTAATATTCTTAATATATATTTGCATGATAAGTAAAGTTAATTAGTTGTAATCTATGTTTCCTGACCACATGGACAAAAAAGAAGCTGACTTTGTTTGCTTGAATTGTTTTACTTGTTGCAGGATCTTTATGTTAGTATGTAATCTAATTAGGTATGTGTATTATTATGTTAGGTATGCGGTTCGGGATCGTATTGTTGTTTTTGTCTAGCTTCTTGCTAGTAGGGTTTTTGTTTTTATAATAAAATTTTGGTCTTGCTACCAAAAAAAACATGTGTATTGTTGTGCTACATATGCATGATGAATGAAGTAATCTAGGTGTGATCTAATTAGGGTAGAAGATTAGTGACTTTAATTTGAAAAGGCGTGAGTTCCTGATGGATGGGCAACCCATCGGGGGCAAAGCGGACAGTATTCTAGCATGGTTAACTTGGGATGCTACAGTAGCTGATTGTTTTTTTTTCTTTTCTTTTTGTGTGCGATGATTTTTTGTTGTTGACTTGTTGGGATTGGTTAATGTTTATGATAGTATGGTTAATGCAGAAACCAATTAGGAGGGGTGTTGTCGGGAATACACTTATGGTGGAGGAGCTAGGACGAAGAAAGGTCAACGATGGTGTAAGATAGCTTATGTTATTACATGTTTTTATGATCGGTTACTAGGTTTTTTGAGCATATGGTGGAAAAAGAAGCTGACTTTGTTTGGTTGAATTGTTTTATTTGTCGTAGGATCTTTATGTTATAAGGTTTTACAACCGTTTGGATGAGGAAAAGAAAGGAGAAGTAAGTGATCTATATATTGAAATTTTAAACTTTTTTTATGTGCAGTTGTGCGTTTCGTGATGATTGTTTCGTTGTTGCAAGATTGCTTGTGCTACAGCTGGAGAAACCCGAAAATGGATGGAAGCATTTGATCAGGCAAGACAACAGGTATAAATAATTGCAAAATTATCACCTGATGAAATTTCCACACATAAATACCTACCTGTGCACATGTTTTTTTCTTCATTTTATTAATTTGTCGTTCATATCTCCTTGAACTACTATAATCAGGCAGAGTATGAGCTTTCTCAAGGTTCTACTAGAAACCGATTGAACGTGGAGGATGAGTATGCTTTCACTCTATTCGTACTTGTGTCATTTCATTAAGTTTTTACCCTTTAAATATCATAAGTTAATTTGAAGTTACTCACTTAAAAAAATAATCATGATTTAGTTGACATGTGTGGCGTCTTTGAAATTATATTGCATCACTATGCTTGTGGTCTCACTTTACAATTCATTTTTTAAAAGGATTGATCTTGACGGACGCCGGCCTAGGGTAAGGCGATATGCGCATGATCTAAAGAAGTTGATAAGAATAGGACATGGTAAGGTCAAGGTGGAAATTATACTGTTTCTACATACATCATCTTTTACTTTTACTACAAAAGTTTAAACCTTTCGGAGAGTTGGTGTAGGTCCAGAGACACTTGTCAGAAGATCATCAAACTTGGGTAAATATCAAAGACCGAGTGAGTTCATGGAAGGTGACGCTGCGGATGCAGTTGAAGCACACGAGTGGAGATGTGTCCGTACAGTCAACGGTAATAACTTATGCTATCCCGTTTTTATCCACATATATCTAGTGTAAATTGTATACTGATCTATGATCAATAACAAAAGTAAGACATTTTTAATATATATACCTTCTTATGTGGTGCTTTTGTCTTTGACCATATAATTGATTTCAGGTGTCAGAATCTTTGAGGATGTGTCTGACCATAAGGTACTTTCATTATACATACACGTCACCACATGTGTATACACCGAACTTTGGTAATAAACTAATAATCTTATGTATTTTGTGGAATCTTAGCCGCTTAGCAAAACTGTACTTGTGAAGGCGGTTGGTGTTGTTGATGCAAGCCCAGATACGGTTTTTGAGGTTGTTTTGAACCTTGATCGACTTCGGAGATACGAGTATGATAATTAATTTGTGCGCATATTATTGCTTACATAATCTTTTTTGTGTTCACTAACATGCAAATTTTCAGGTGGGATTCATTTACTGGTGATTTAGAACTTGTAGATTCTTTAAACGGGCATTCTGATGTTGTGTACGGATCTTATGATCCCAGATCGTTAAGTAGGTGCGTCGTTTCTCCAATTAGACACGTTTGATCCTACTGTTAAAACTATTGCCTTGTTTTTTTTTTTTTTCACTTCAAATATAATTTTTATATGGATTAAATTGTAGCGTTTGGATGACACTTTTCTTGTTTTTGTAATAATTAGCTTGCATCTTTTATATATTTATATTATTGTTATTATAATACTTATAACTCATCTCTTTTGTCATACCTCATCAGTCACAAACTGATGTGCTGTTCTTATAGGTGGCAGTCTAAGCGCGATTTCATATTTTCTAGACAATGGTTTCGTGGACAAGATGGGACATACAGTAAGTGAGAGCATATATACATATTTAAATATTTACGTGTTATATACACCGCTTAAACTTACAAGATTTGAACCTATGATGCAGCAATTTTGCAGTTTCCTGCAATACACAAGAAACGACCTAAAAAATCAGGATATCGGCGGATAAAAATATCTCGTAATTTATTTCTCTGTTTCTTCTGAAATTCAATACGTATCCTTATATATTATAGTATGATACATTTATACTAAATTTAGTATTTTTGAATTGTAGCATCTTCTTGGGAGATCAGGAATCTAAGAGGTTTGGCTGGATCGAGGGGTCATAGATGTCTCGTAACGCATATGTTAGAGATTGATTCAGGAGGCTGGTTTAAATGGAAGTGTTATCAAAGCTCGAAGTTTGAAAAGTCTATTCCTTACTCCTTGTTGAACCAAGTGTCAGGTTAGTAATTATTTAAGTCTTCATTTTCGACCCATTCGTAAAGTAAATTCTTTACAATTGTTGTAGGTTTAAAAGCGTACATCTCAGCAAACCCTGCACTTACATGTGAATCATCGACGACACTTGTGGATACGAAAACATCCGATGTTTCCGGATCAATTAGTGAGTTTGAGGATGCAGATGACGCCGAGGAGTTTTACGATGCAATTGCTGCTGACTCGTCATCATCTTCAGACGATGACGAAGACGATAGCGTTGCTGAACTTGACAGCAAGGTTTGCTGCTTTCTTTCAAATTTTTTTTTTTTTAATTTTTTTTGGAAATGAATATGTATGTATTGTAAATATTTGTAATTGTACTTTTTGACCTTATTAGGGCCAGAGAGTGAAGCTGAAGAACGTTTCATGGGCTATTGCCAGCTTGGCTTTAAAGGCGAAGAAAGGTAGCCAGCAGCCTTAAAAACAATTTTTTATTTACATTTTTTAAATTAGTGTGGTTTATGATTATTAATATTTCTTGGGTATTATCAGCTATGGATGCCAACAATGAACTAGATCATAGTGTGGATCCGGTTAATTTAGATTCTAGCGAATTTTGTGGTTCGATGCAAAAAGGGAAGGGCGAGAGTGATTCCAATTGTTGGACATCTCCAAGTGGTGCTGGATTTAAGATTCGCGGAAAGACGTACTTGAAAGATAGTGGCAAGGTAACTTTTTCGTCTTTATAGATGATCAAATCGACTCATTTACTTGTGAATGAGTCTGTTTGGGTTGTGTTTTATCTCAAGCAAGTCAAAGAAAAAAATTAGCTGAAAGGGAAACGGGTCAAACATGTTGACAATTGCATTTTAGTGCATACAGCCTTTTCAGTTCTTATCTGAAGATTAGATTCTTATTGTAATAATGATTATTTTTAAGTTACATCTTTTTTCAGTTATAACTTTTTTATGACTTCCAGGTAGCCGGAGGGGACCCCCTTCTAAAGCTTATAGCAGTTGACTGGTTTACACTTGAAACTCCCAGAAGTAAAGTGGCTTTGCATCCCAAATGCCTTGTGCAGGTACTTTATTCATCATGTTTTCATAGAATACTTTACATAGCACAAAATATAGAACATCAAAGATTTATATATATAGTAATATATGTACAATAAGATACTTGCCTTTATCACTTTAATTTTGTGTTTTCCTCTTCTCTGTTAACTACTTTTTGTCTATTATTTTGTTTTCTATATATCTGCTGCTTACTCTAAGTCCATTTTTGTGTTACAGTCAGAAGCTGGGAAAAAACTTCCATTCATCCTTATTGTGAACCTGCAGGTATGCAAATGATATATGTTCCCGCTTAATTTTTCCACCACTGTCAATGATTCTGGACTGCTTTTCAAGTGCTTGAATCTTGATTAATGCTTCTTGGAGTGTAATTTTACTATATTACCCTTTATCTAGGTTCCGGCTAAACCAAACTACAGCCTAGTTCTCTATTATGCCGCTGACAGGCCCGTAAATAAAAACTCGTTGCTGGGAAGGTTTATTGACGGAAATGATGCATTTCGTGATGCAAGATTCAAACTGATTCCAAGCATTGTACATGTATGCTTATTTCCTAATATCTTCATATGATGTTTTTTTTTATTTATTTTGGATTCATGATATTGAGCAACAAAGTGGTGAACAGGGATATTGGATGGTGAAACGTGCAGTCGGATCAAAAGCTTGCCTATTGGGAAAAGCGGTGTCTTGCAACTATTTAAGGCAAGATAACTTTTTGGAGGTATATTCTTTTTCTTTCTTCATCTATAAAGGTTCTATACTTAATAGATTGAGCACTGTTTACATCATCATCATACTCGGTAAATCCCACCAATAGGGTCTGAGGAGGGTAAGATGTGGACAGCCTTACCTATACCCTGTAGGAATAGAGAGGCTACTTCCAGTGAGACCCCTGGCTCGATAGTAGTTTTGCATCAAACCTTGGACATAAGGCACATAACACTCGGCAATTAAGACAAAGGCCAATTATTGCATGTACTCCCTTGTCAAGCTATCAACGCCACCACATTATACATGATTAACCATCCCCCTCTTTTAACATTATTTTCACAAAATTAGTAAAATAACGTTAAAATTAGTGCACTTTCACTTTTGCCCCCCGAGCGCCCACATATATATAAATTATATGCGCATACCGCCAGCGGGGTGAATTGAGCACTGTTTACAACTTTTTAATGTTTTTTTTTTTTTTTTTGTGCAGATTGATGTAGATATTGGGTCGTCATCCGTTGCAAAGAGTATTATTGGTCTCGTTCTTGGATATGTAACAAGCCTCGTTGTTGATCTTGCAATCTTAATCGAGGTCTCTTTCTCGTATAAATTATATTCGTTTATTTTTTTTGTTTTATTGTCACACGGAGGTTATTTCAGTTGGTGATTTTTTCTTTTGTAAATTGCAGGGAAGGGAAGAAAAAGAACTACCCGAGTACATTCTTGGAACTGTTCGGCTAAACAAAGTGAGGCTTGATACTGCTGTTCCTCTTGAAAACTAATGGTAAAACTATGATGGCTATGATGCCACTCTCGGTGTATATGATGTCACATAATGCTGTTATTATTGAGCTCCTGATAACACCTCCAACAGACATGAACCGCCATGTTCGGTTATATTTTGTGTCAATTGTGTCCATATGTTTACAATCTTGAGAAACAATGCCCATTTTCATGCTTTTATTGGGCCTTAAACTGTGATTAAATGAGTTGCATTACTAAATGTTTTACAGAATTCAAAATCATCTTGCTTTTCATTTATATACTCGTACCTATTCCTGGTTTGGTTTTTTCTGGCGGCTTCTTTGGTAGTAAACGTTTCATGCGTGCAAGGCGCTTAGCGTCTCAAAATTATTGTGTTTTTTATATAAATTGTCAAAAGCTATTGTATTTTTTTGTCTTTTAGAACTACTGTAGCTGGGGTTGGTAACCTTGTGTTCATCCCATATCGAAATTTGGCACTAGATTGTGTCACTCGAGTTATGCTTAGTGGTCCATAAGTCATAACTCTGCGTCCACAACCCCGAATTCTTAGGATGATGCAACAGTGGTCCATAACTATGAAATCTAAAAAAAACCAAGAATGTAAGATGACAAATCTTTAAGCTTTGGGTATGAGGAAATATAGAGTGATTTAAGGGAGGATGGGTATATTGCACGTTCTCTAAAGTGGTTCACGGAAGAAGAAAAGATAACGAAACTAGGCTTGGGTTAATGATCCCAGACCCAGTAGCATAGTGGCATTTCCACATTTTTTAGAACACGGGTTATTTGCTATACTTTCATCCCCAACAAGGTACATAACGACATACTGTAATTGAAAATTACTTGAACTCGCATTCTAAAAAAAGCAATACTTATAATTTCTATTTTGTAAAATACACGAACACTTCGTAAAAAGTGCCCTTTGACATAACCATACAACATGTGTCATGTACTATAAATCATAAGATAAATGATTTATACAAGACACTTGAGTGATTTATTTGATAATAGCTTTTGAGAATCTGTATAGAGGTTTGGAATGCTAGTTACTCTTCAATTTCACTCCGTTCAAAAGACCAGAACCTTATGTCACACCTTGATCCGTAGCGAATTTGGTGACTGGACATGATGATTGTTCACAGCCTATGACAAAATATTTAAAAGTTTAAAAATAATCAATTTAAACAATGTCACAAAACAAATAATCCAAATAATTCTTTAATCCAAAAATAACATAAAATAATCCGTTTTATTCTCTAAGGCCCCATCCCTACGTGTCATCATCAACATCTTCAAACATGTTCGTCTGCATCATGTGTAAAAATAGTGTTTGAGTCAACATAAGTCGGTAAGTAAATCTAATGTTTAAATAAAACAGTTTTTGTTTGTAAATTAAAAAAATTAACATGCAATTCAATGGTAATTAAATGGTAAAGACAAATCATACTAACATATGAATCCAACACAACCAACATGATGATGTGAAACTGCAATCAATATGATAAATACAATTAAGTGGTAAATGCGAGACTCAATCCCACTGACGAGCGAATCTAAATGTGGTGCCGATATTTGGCTAGAACCCATGACCGTGGGGAACCTAGTCAGCTGATGGATCCATGTGAATAATGATTAGTGGTAATGGTTAGCAAAACAGACAATGAACAAATGGCAACTACCACATAGTTACACAATTGAACGTTGGTTGTGTTGAATAAAGAAAACTTGAAGGAAATAAAATGTTAATGACACATAATACACCTCAAAGTATTTAATTGTAAAAAAGGGGAATTAGGAAAATCTACTCACGAGTTGCGTTTTGTGATTCCTTGAAATAAGCGCACGATGAAAGAGAGATCTCCAAATGACGAAACTACCCTAAAATATAAAATACGAAGCACTAAACATAACATACACATAATCACAACTAATTGTATTGCTTAATTATTTTAGATTTTTATTATTTACAAGGTACGTCTTGTGTCACCATGGTTTTCTAGATCCGAGTGAGATCAGAGATACATCACCTCGTGGAATGTTAGGAGCTTTCCCAACATTATACTTTTTTGAATATCTTATACATTACTTAAAGTGTGAAATTTATCAACTACATAAGGTGTATTTCATAAATTATTGTTTGTATAATTTATAATAATTAAGTTGTTTGATTAATTAAATATGGGTCAAGTTATTCTATAAAGGCTTCTAACTGTAAGAAGTGTAAGAAGGATTTATAGAGTGACAAGTGTCCAATAACCTAAAACTAAACCCACTACATCACCACCAAAAACCTAAACACCCACCCCCACCCCATCCCACCACCACCCAAAAACCTAACCCCCCCACCCCCCACCCAAAAACCTAACCCCCCCACCCCCCGGCAAAAAAAAAAAAAAACTATACGTCACCAAAAAAACCCTCAAAAAACCTACCCCCCCCCCCCTCCCCCCACCTTCACCCCTCAAAAACCTAAAAAAAACCTAACCCCCCCCCCCCCCCCCCCCCCACCCCCCAAAAACCTTAAAAAAATATATAAAAAAACTAAACACCCACCACCACCACCACCCAAAAACCTAAACCTAAACCCCCACCCCCTCGGCAATTTTTTTTTTTTTTTTTTGGTGGGTGAGGTGGGGGGGGGGGGGGGGGGTTTGGTGGTGGTGGTGGATGTTTAAGTTTTTTTTTTTAGTGGGTTTTTTGTGTAGTGGGTTTTTTTAGGTTATTGGACACTTGTTACTCTATAAATCCTTCTTACACTTCTTACAATTAGGATCCTTTGTATTTGATCCTAATCCAATTAAATATATATATATATATATAATTTCTATTAGGTTTAGTTTTTATAAAACAATAAAACATTGATTATGAATAGCAGGTTTTAAAAATTAGATCAAAAGGTTTTAAAGAATAAAAAGAGTGAATCCTTATAGCAAATTTCAGGCGGTGTTATTTGTCTTTAATATTGACGACTTTTATACTTAATCTTTTGAAATGCTACATGTTTTGTCTTTCAGTTCTAACCCAGTTTATTTTTTCAGTTAAATGTGACCACGTGCAGGGAACATGAGGGCAAATTTGTCATTTTTTACCCTTGATTATAAGACATGGTCCAATTATACATGATTTAGTTCCTTAAACGCGTGGTACCTGGTCCGTTTAAGTGTCTAAGTTCAGTATCAACAATTAGGAACCGAGATTTCGCTTATTGGGTGAAAATCTGATGCGAATCGAAGAGATCCGCAAAGATCCGGTGATTGTTTTGTTTGTTCGCTGCTTTCCCTTGGGTGGCAACGCACGATTTAAAACCACACGAGTTTAGTTTAAAATGGAAACTGATGTGGTGATGTTATGAAAACAAGGTAGTGCTGGAGTGGCCTTGTGCGCGTGTTTGAGTTGTCTGGCCGGTACAAACCCGAGTTTGAGTCCCGCGGTCTTCGTTTTTGTTCTTATATCCTTTTTAAGTTCCAAAGTTTCACTTTGGTCTCCTCGACTAACCAAACATTAACTTAGTCAACTAAGTTATTTGTTTCCTTTACATTATATAACCATGCTAACTTTTTTCATTTTAGAAATATTATTTTATAATTGCCCGGATGGTTCCTGTGGTTTCATATTTTTTCACGTTTAGTCCCCACCTTTTGAAAATAGCAGGTATGCTCCAGTGGCGGATCTAGAATTCGCGCCAAGCGGTAACGTTTTATAAATAAGCGGTAACGAAATCGAAAAAACGTCAAATTTTTTCAAAATTTACACTAATTTTACACTACCGCCGGAGCGCCAAGCCTTAGCGGAGGCTACCCCTTATATATATGTACATCCGCCGCTGGTATGCTCCCTATTGTTTGTTATTTTGTTACTCGGATAGTCCCCTGAGTAGATGTCAGTTAGTTTGGAAATAGCAGGTATGCTCCCTATGGTTTGTCATTTTGTTACTCGGATAGTGAGCATACCTGCTATTTCTAAAAGGTGGGGACTAAACGTGAAAAAACATGAAACCACAGGGACCATCCGGGCAATTAACTCTTTTTTTAAATTATACCCTTAATTTAAATATGATATTAATTGGATAAATAAATAAATTTCTTGATTATTTATTTCGCGAAAAGTTTCGGTTTACAAAACGAGTCGTTTTTCGTACGATCCGTTTTTCATGGATGTTACACTTAACAAGTGTAGAGAGTTGGAATGCTAGTTACTATACTGAACTACACAAATGTTCCATAGAGTATATAATTTTTTTAGTAAACTACCAAAATGGTCTCTGAGGTTTGGTCACTTTTGTCACTTTAGTCCAAAATTCAAATCTTTTGAATCTGGGGCCCTATGGTTTCAATTTCGTTGCCATTTTCATCCACAATCAAAATTTGTCAAATTTTTTTAGTTAACATCCAACTTTTTTGTCTTTTCTCCTTTTAATGAATGACAAAATGGTCTTTTAATGTTTTGTTATAACAAATTAAAAAAATATGACAATTTTGCCCTTCATTAAAAGGGAGTAAAAGGACAAAAAAACTGGATGTTAATTGAAAAATCTGACCAGATTTTGCTTTTGAATGAAAATGGCAACAAAACTGAAACCACGGAGACCCAGATTCAAAAGATTTGAGTTTTGGATTAAAGTGACAAATGTGACCAAACCTCAGGAACCATTTTGCCAGTTTACTCTCCTTTTTTTTTTTTTACTTTTCACGTTGGTGGTTTATTTTTCTCAAAATTGTATGAAACAAAATGATTCAGACACTATTCAGTGTTCACTTAACTATAATAAAAGTTGTTTGTCACTTTGTCTCTCCAAAACTCAGAGAATAATCGAATATCATATACTATGACAAAATTTTAGAAGACTCGGGTCAACCCAACTCGTGTTAAATTCTACATGTTCGAACCATCCCCTTTTTTATTCTAATAATCTTTTTAGTTATGTATCGTTACAATTCTTTTCTACTTTTTATTTGGCTCCGTCAGTTTAAACTGTCAGGCTTAATAGAAAAAAATAATACCTCAATTTAATAAACGAAGTAGAAGAATAGAAAATGAGTTAAAAAGAGAAAACAAAGGGAGTGGAAAAATATTTAATTAACTGCCGTGTTCTGAGTTGAGTTCTATGAGAATGAAAAGAAAAGTAATGCTTCAATGTGTTAAAAATTATTTATTTTCAAATCTCTCAGAAGAAGGATTTAAAATCAAGAAAATAAACATAAGTTTTCATTTCATTTCTCTCCCTTTCATTCCATTTCTTTTTTCTTTAAAAAAAACTCTGGATACAACTGTTTTTGACATCCGTCCAAATCTTTTCTTTTCATTTGTTAAATGAAACTCGGAAACACAAGTGTAAACATGTTCGAACATAAAGCATAATTTATAACATTTACCTAAGTAAAAGACAATCACTAAAAATTGATATAGACATAAATTCTTTTCTACTAGATCTTGCATGTCATGGATTGAAGCGGCCCAGGTCAATGGTCCTCATTCAGCAGTCCGTTGGCTCTATTGGGTTCCATTGAAAATTCGTTATTTTGTCTAGCGTATGTCTCTCAACCGCATCCCCTTTTCCACCTTGTTAGCCCAAAGAGGTGTCCCAATCCAAGATCAACCATGCTCCCTTTGTTTATCTAAGGCGGAAGATGTGAACCACCTCTTCATCCGGTGCCAAACCGCCCGCAAAGTTTGGCCAAAGGTCTCCAATTGGACGGGAACGGACCTAGTCTTGTGCGATTCGGTCACCGCCCTGCTTGTGCATTCTTCTTTGTCACAAGGCTCTAAACCGGAAAAAGGGCGCCTAATCCTCTATACCGACATCTGGCTATTTTGGATAAATCGGAATTCATGGAAGTTCTTGCATGGGTGTACCCACCTTATGCCCAAGGTGGGCGGGTGCACCCCTTGGGAAAAAAAGATTAAGTACTAAATCCGCACCTCTTGAAAATTTTCGTTCTCGCCCCTTGGAAAATCTCGACCGCACCTCTTGAATTTTTTTTAAATACAACCTAATTAACTTTCCACTTAACTAATTAACTCACTTAACCCAATTAATTTTCTTTTAACCTTTAGCCTACTAAATACTACATAACCCAGATCCATGTTAGTAAATGCAGCAAACCATGCACAAGAAAGACCGCTCAAGCAAATATCTCCACGTCAAGTAACATGCAAACGTAAAGATTCAGCAAAGGACCCTAACAGCCGACGATATTCCTAAAGATGATAGGGGTAAGCCGCCATTACCTGTAAAGAGTATTGATGCGGATAACCTTAGTAGAGATAATGGTTTGGAGGATTTAGGGTTTAAGTCTTTCTCTGAAAAAATGTATGGGGATGTGTTCATTAGCTCGAAGCCTTTGGGTGTTCAGGATTTGAGAGAAAAATCTCCCATGTTTGCTAAGCCGCTGAATATTGATGGGAACCCGTTGTTGCCTAGACGTGGTGCTGTACGGAACGAGCAAAAGGTAATTAACGTTATTGATGAATTGGAGAAGGTGACTGTACCTGTTCAGACACCTGATGCTAAAGCTAGTTGTCAAGCTGAACCGAGTGTGAATATGACAAAGCCTGTCTCTTATGCTGAGAAGCTTCAGTCTTCTGGTGGAACTAAAATGGTGGTTAATTTTAGACTTTTCGAGGCTCAAGAAGTAATGGAGAATGTTGATATTGTTATCCCTAAAGAAGCGGTTCGGAAAGTGCAGGATAGGTTTACTAATGTCTTGTATGGTTATTTTTTGGGCAGTAGACTTCCGTTTCCTGTGGTTGAATATTATGCAAGAAATGTCTGGAACAAGTATGGATTCTCTAAGGCTATGATGAACTCCAATGGGTTCTTCTTTTTTAAATTTGATTCATCTGAAGGAATGAACAAGGTCCTTGAAGGTGGTCCTTGGCTAATCAGGAAAGTTCCGTTATTTCTCAATGTTTGGACCCCGGCAGTAACACTTAGAAAGGATGGGTTCAAATCGGTCCCTGTGTGGGTAAAGTTTCATAATGTGCCTATTGTTGTATACACTGATGATGGCCTGAGTCTTTTGGCATCGAAGATTGGTATCCCAAAGAGGTTGGACAACTATACTGCTGATATGTGTCTTGATAATTGGGGTAGGACAAGTTTTGCACGTGCTATGATTGAAATTTCAGCTGATAAGGAATTGAAAGATCATGTAGTTGTAGCTGTTCCTAAATTGGTTGAAGAGGGTTATGTTCTGGAGGAAGTCAAGGTTGAATACGAATGGAGACCGAAAAGATGTGCTACTTGCTGCCTATTTGGCCATGATGTCTCGTCTTGTCCGAAGGTAGAACCGGAGATGCCCAAAAAAGTTTCCATTGATCAGGATGGATTTGTGACCGATAAAAGGAAAACGGCTAAACACGTTTATCCACAGAAGAAGCAAAAGGCTAAATTTGTTTATAAACAAAAAACTAATCCGTCTGGGGCTGCCATGAGTAAGGGTGTTAATGGAGGTAAGGGTACGTCTGGTGCTGGTACGTCTGGAACGAAACAAGATAATGAGCTTCTTAATAGGGATGGTATGAGTAAGGGTGTTAATGGAGGTAATGATACTACTCACAGTAATATAAAAATCAAGAACTCGTTTGATGCACTATCTAGTGATGATACTTTGGAGGGGGTTCCCTATGTGGACCTGAGCTATAAGAATGAGCCGATACGGATTCCAAATGATGATGAAGGGGTTATAGATGATCTACAAACTGAAATATCAGAGTTTATGGTTGCGGACATTCATACAAAACCAGCTGAGGGGGCAAGCACTCCCGGTCAAAAGGGTGTTAATGGGTAGTTTAATGGTTTGGAATGTTAGGGGCTTGAACCATCCCCTGAAACAACGAGAGGTTCGGAAATTAATTACTGAAAATCATCTTAATATATGTGCTGTTTTGGAGTCGCATGTTAACACTTCTAATCTGGATAGCGTTTGCAAAGGGGTATTCGGGAACTGGGAGTGGTGTTCTAATAGTAGAAATTGTTCGAGGGGTACTAGGATTATATTGGGCTGGAATAAGGAGTTAGTGGACCTTATGGTGATCCATCAAACTGACCAGGTTATCCATGTGCAATCCCGTCTCAAGTCGGAGGACAAGATCCTCTTTTGTTCGTTTGTATATGCTGAGAATAAATACCAGGATAGAAGAGATCTGTGGGAAAATTTATGTATGCACAAAAACTTTGTTAGAGATAGGCCGTGGGTTGTAATGGGGGATTTTAACTCGGCGCTATCAATGGAAGATTGTATAGTTGGCTCTTCTACTATTACTATTGGCATGAGAGAGTTCTATGAGTGTGTCCAATGTAATGAGCTGGTTGATATCAAGAGCCATGGAATGCATTTTACCTGGAATCAAAAACCGAAACAAGGAATAGGTGTGGTTAAAAAGATTGATAGGATCATGGGGAACATTCACTTCTTGGATATGTATCCTGATGCTTATGCTCTTTTTCATCCTTTTCGTATTTCGGATCATACTCCTTGCTTACTTTTCCTATCCAGCTTTAAACATAATCGGCCAAAACCCTTTAAGTTTGCTAACTTCCTAGCAACTAAGGAGGGATTCATCCAATGTGTTTCGAATGAATGGAGTAAGGAGGTTCAAGGGGTAACCATGTTTTCGGTTGTAAAAAAGCTCACCTATTTGAAATCTCCTCTAAGACGACTTCTATACAAGCAAGGTAATCTCCATGAAAGGGTTAAGTCTTTGAGGTTGAAGTTAGATGAGGTTCAAAAGGCTATAGATGCTAATCCGTTTGATGCTGGGCTAAGAGAGGAAGAGTCTATCCGTCTTAAAGAGTTCCGTTCAGCTTCTTATGATGAAGAGTGTTTTCTTAAGCAAAAAGCCAAAGCGGACTGGTTGGCGGCGGGTGATTCAAATACTAAATTTTTCCACAACTGTGTGAAAACGAGGAACGTGTGCAATAAGATCATTCAAGTCAAAGATATTAACGGAAACCAGTTCAAGGGCGATGATGTTTTTGCAGTGTTGGTTAGTCACTATGCTGATTTTTTGGGTACGGTGCATAATGTGGAAAAACTAGATGCAAATGGTTTGTTCTGTAATAGGCTGGATTCAAATGTTGCAGATTCTATGATTCGTCAGGTTACGCGGGAGGAGGTAAAAAGTGCTATGTTTTCTATTGGTGAGAATAAGGCCCCAGGTCCTGATGGTTACACTTCGGCGTTTTTTAAAAATTCATGGGATATTGTCGGGGATGAGGTTACGAAAGCTATTTTGGAATTCTTTAATAATGGGAAGCTGCTGCAACAAGTCAATCACACCATCATAGCGTTGGTCCCAAAAGTTACTACCCCTAATTCGGTAAGTGATTATCGGCCTATTTCTTGTTGCAACGTGCTTTATAAGTGTATCAGCAAAATAATTACTGATAGAATCAAAGGTAGCCTGGATTTTCTGGTGAATATTAGCCAATCTGCCTTTGTACCTGGTAGAAAGATATCAGATAATATCCTTCTTACTCAGGAGTTAATGCATAACTATCACCTGAATGTTGGGCCGCCTAGATGTGCGTTTAAGATTGATATTCAGAAGGCTTATGATACAGTTAGCTGGTCCTTTCTGGAGGATATCCTGATTGCGTTTGGATTCCCTCTCAAAATGGTTAGTTGGATTATGACGTGTGTTAGTACTGTTTCATACTCTTTGAGCATTAATGGTAATCTTCACGGGTATTTCAAGGGCAAACGAGGGTTGAGACAGGGGGACCCGATATCTCCTTATCTATTTACTTTGGTTATGGAGGCTCTTTCGCTTTTACTACACAATGCAGCTAACTCTAGTAATGCATTTAGATACCATATCCATTGTAAAAAACAGAAGATTATAAATGTCACTTTTGCTGATGATCTCTTCATTTTTGTGAATGCTGATGCCGTTTCGGCTAAGATAGTGAGAGATGCTCTTAATCGGTTCTCTAAGGTTTCGGGCCTAATTCCCAATATGATGAAAAGCACGGCCTTCTTTGGTAACGTTCCTCAATCTATTAAAAGAGAAATCCTGAGCATTATGCCATTTCAAGAGGGGGTGCTTCCTGTTCGCTATTTGGGAGTTCCTCTAGTATCATCTAAGCTATCGTATAAGGATTGTAAGGTGCTGGTAGAGAAAATGGAAAAGAAGATTGATAACTGGACGACAAAATCTCTATCTTTTGCAGGTAGATTACAGTTGGTTAATTCGGTCCTTTCGGCGATGCATATTTACTGGGCTACAGTATTCTTATTACCAGCTAGAATTGTTACAGAGTTGGAAAAACGTATGCGAGATTTTCTATGGTCTGGTAATTACCATAAGACTGTGAAGCCAAAGGTTGCTTGGAAGGTTGTTTGTCTTCCGAAGGAGGAGGGAGGATTGGGTATTCGTAGCATATCGGATGTTAATAAGGCCCTCTTATCTTCACATGTCTGGAGTATCCTATCCAATCGGAAATCTTTATGGGTTCAATGGATTCACACTTATAAGCTAAAGGGTCGAAGTTTCTGGGATATCCCTTATAGAGGCCGTATGACATGGGGATGGAGAAAACTCCTTGCTAGTCGGAGCCTCATTCGTCCTTTCATGTGGAAAACTATAGGGAATGGTGCTGAAACTAATGCTTGGAGTGATACTTGGTGCAATGTGGGTCCTCTTCGTGCTTTTATTACTCCTCGTCTTATCGCTAATGCAGGCTTCAGCTTGCAATCATCTCTAGCTGATCTGGTGTCTCAAGATGGGCAATGGAGTTGGCCGACTGCTTGGTTTAACCTGTTTCCAGTCTTAATTAACCTGATGGTTCCTACTTTATGTGACAATTCTCGAGATAGGTTGGTTTGGAAAGACTTGGGAGGGAACAATCGTCCATTTTCTTCTTGGGAGGTTTGGAATAATATTCGGCATCATGCGAGTAAAGTGCAATGGGGGAATATGGTTTGGTTTAAACAATGCATTCCTAAGCATGCGTTCCATATTTGGCTAGTTATTCAAAACAAATTGAAGACACAGGATCGGCTTCATGTCTGGGAAGCGGGAAGTGAAACAAATTTGAATCTTATGTGTTGCCCTTTATGCTGTTACAACAGGGATTCGAGAGACCATCTCTTCTTTGAATGCTCTTTTGCTACGCATAGAGGTATTATCCAATCCTTCCATTCATCTCAAGCAAGTAAACGTCATAGAAATGGGAGATCCATCTTGGATGTCTCCAATTATCTTGTACCTCCACAACTGGGTCAGCTAGCCCTCATGACCTTGCGCGGCCGCGCACTGGTCTTACAAAGAAGGCTCAAAAGGAAGAAAGTAATCAGCAATCTGTAACCGCGCGCCCAAAGGAGAACGTGAATCCTCGCGCCTTCCCCCATTTAACAAAGGATCAAAATCCTTTGTTCAATACTTCCGCCCAAATATCCAGACTTGGATATCATTTTACCCAGACTTGGGATTTATTCGTCTGTGTCCACACAGTAAGGTGTCACACTAGATTATAGCAGTAATCTTCTAGAAAGAATATGATCGTGCACCACCAAGACGGTTATAACCGTCTGGACACGTGTCATTACCATAATCATCCCTGAAATCACAACGAAAGCATGCAATTGAAGAATGATCTCCACTTAGTCACTTTCCACGTGGCAATTCCCCAGCCATAGATCAAACCACGATCCGTGTGCATTCACATCGGATCGAGACAACTTAACGTTGGATCAAAGAACTTAACGGAAGAAGATATAACCGCTACGGTGTGAGCATCTTCCGTCATCTTTTCAATAACAGATTTTCCCTCCCAAACTCCCGGCTATAAATAAGAGAACTGTTCAGGTATAAACTCAGATCACTCTCACTTCTCAAATACTTATCTTCTCCATTACGAATACTTATTCTCACGCCGGAGTCGGGTCAAGGAGAGAACCCTCTTCTCCCCTTGACGAGGCTGACGGTGTTCTTTTTTGCAGAACCACCGGAGAAGAAATTCCATTACAACTGAATCAACCGAGAGAGAGCTAACCTTTTATGCAGATTCAAATCCCCTAACTATCTCGGTTCCGACCATTTAGATAGTGTTTCTTCATTGGCGCCCACCGTTTTCTCAGTTTTTCTAGTTTCTACCTCGTCTCGATTCAGTTCATTCCGTTTTCTGTTGTTACATATGGCAGAAAATTCGTCGTCTCACCAGCGACCTGGTCCTCGACCAAATGTCGGAAACAGTTTACTAGTAGAAGAAACTACAGAACATTGGTTTAGCAGATGCCAAACTGCATTAAACACAATGGTTATTCAAATCGCCAGATCTGATTTACCGAACATCAGATCTGAGAAAGAAATTGATATCATAATATTGGACCCACCAACACCACGTTGGGGGGACATCCAATCCAACCAATATGGCAGTTATCAAAAACAGATACACATGGTTCAGGGAAGTCCATCACGGAAGTCAAATAAACGAAATTATGATCACCATTGGAGAGAACAGCAAGTCATATTTCCCGTTGTTCCTGGGGGCCCTCAGGAAGAACGACCAGTAATTATTACTGGAATTTTCGGTCATTACCGAACGGACTATATGTTTATAGATCCGGGGAGCTCGATGGACATCATATACGAACAGTGCTTTAAACAGCTTGATTCAGAAGACAAAGCACGTCTAGAGCCGGTCGATTTCCCCCTCACCGGATTCTGTAATGAAGCTGTATTCCCATTAGGGCAAATTGCTTTCCCAGTGACTTTATCAGACGGCGAACATTCGCGAACAGTTACAGTCAATTTCATGGTCATGCCGGCAACATCACGTCATGATGTTCTGCTCGGGAGAAGATCACAAAGGGAATTCAGCAAGATCACTTCTATTCCACATGCTGCTTGCGGATTTCCAACAAAGACTGGAGTTGCAATCCTCTACTCAAGCAAAGAAGTCATGTATGTGGATGATGAACCACCAGCAAAGGTAGTCAAACCTTCGGCACCAAATGAACCAGAGAAATGGGTTCTGAACAACGAATATCCAGAGCAGACCATTCTGCTAGGACCATCCATTTCACCAGCAACACGCGCACAACTGAAAAAATTGTTGTCCAACAACAAGGATATATTTGCCTGGTGCCCAGCAGACATGACTGGAGTTCCACGCGACATCGCGCAACATTGCCTAAACATCAAACCATCAGTAGAACCTGTTGCTCAGGGGAGGCGCAGCTTCAGTGAAGAAAAAGCAAAAGCAATGGATGAGCAAGTAGCAGAATTACTTAATGCGGGAATCTTGCGCGAAGTAAAATACCATACATGGGTCGCCAACCCAGTGATGGTACAAAAACATAGCGGCGGGTGGAGAATGTGCGTCGACTTCAAAGACCTGAATAAAGCATGCCCAAAAGATTGCTGCGCTTCCAGAGATAGACAAAAAAGTCGACTCTCTAGCATCATTCAGATGGAAATGTTTTCTTGACTGCTACAAGGGTTATCATCAGGTCCAGATGAAAGAAGAAGACGAAGACAAAACGGCGTTCCGCACAGATAAAGGCATTTTCTGTTATACCAAAATGCCGTTCGGTCTGCGCAACGCAGGCGCAACTTATCAACGCCTAATGGATACAATTTTCAAAGATGATATTGGCAAGACTGTCGAAGTATACATGGATGACCTCGTCATCATGAGCCATGAGGAAGGCACAATGCTTGACAATATTCAGCGCACATTCGATTCCTTGCGCAGCGTGAGTCTAAAACTCAACCCAACTAAATGCTCCTTCGGCATGGAAGAAGGAAAATTTTTGGGATTCATTGTCACAAAAGATGGTTTTAAAGTAAATCCAGAAAAAGTGCAGGCTATTCAGCTAATGCCGTCACCCGCAACAGTTAAGGAAATGCAAAGGCTCGCCGGACGCCTAGCGGCTTTGAACAAATTTTTGGCTAATCACGCAGCAAAGTCTTATCCATTCACCAGCACGCTACGAAACTGCGCAAAGAAAACTGACTTTCAGTGGACATCTGAAGCGGAAACCGCATTCAAACAAATGAAAGAATGTCTAATTCAGCTGCCAACACTGACAGCACCAAAAGAAAAAGAGCCACTAATTTTATATCTATCTGCCGCGGAAGTAGCGGTTGGCGCTGTATTAATGGTAGAACGCGAGAACATCCAGACTCCAATCTATTACATCAGCAAAATGCTTACCGGTCCGGAAACTCGGTACTCAATGATAGAAAAGCTAGTCCTAGCACTAGTACATGCATCCCGACGCCTACGCAGGTATTTCTCGGGTCACGTCATCACAGTTCTTACCAATTACCACTTAGGCCAGATCTTATCCAAACCCGACGTAGCGGGACGACTGGCCAAATGGGCAATTGAACTGGGAGGATACAACATTTTTTACAGACCAAGACCCGCAATCAAAGGGCAAGTTCTAGCAGACTTCGCCACTGAAGTTCCTATCGATAAAATACAAGAATGTGAGGCAATCCAGAACCCAACACCTGTTTTCGATGACAGAGTCTGGACCTTACACACAGATGGTGCTTCCAATGACGATGGAGCAGGAGCAGGTCTCCGATTAATCAGCCCAGACAACCACGAGCTCACATATGCTATACGCTTAGATTTCAAAAGCACGAATAACGAAGCTGAATATGAAGCCTTCTTGGCAGGTCTTCGCTTAGCATTGAAAATGGGGGCAAGAAATCTTGAAGCTAACGTCGATTCGAAACTGGTAGCCGAGCAAGTTAATGGCAATTACGATGCAAAAGAAGCTATGGCGTTGTACCTTGAACAAGCGTGGATGTTAATCAGTCAATTTCAAACATTCAAAGTTAATCACATAAACAGAAGCGAAAACAAACATGCCGACGCGCTAAGCAAGCTAGCTGCTACCAGCTTTCAGCATTTAGCAAAGGAAGTACGCATAGAGGTATTATCCAATCCTTCCATTCATCTCAAGCAAGTAAACGTCATAGAAATGGGAGATCCATCTTGGATGTCTCCAATTATCTTGTACCTCCAGCACGGAAAACTACCGGAAGGAAAGGCGGAAGCTCGAAAAATACAACACAAGGCAGTAAATTACGAAATTGCGGATGGCGTCCTCTACCGAAAATCATTCATGGGCCCATTACTACGCTGTGTCGATAAAACAGACGCCCAGTACCTGGTCAGAGAAATCCACGAAGGATTATGCGGGATACACGCGGGACCACGCATGGTCGTGGCAAAAATAATGAGCGCTGGATACTACTGGCCAGGAATGCACATGGACGCAGTCGATCTGTTGAGAAGATGCGAGGCATGTCAACGCCACGCACCAAAGACACTCCGACCCAAAAATCCACTAATTCCCGTTACTTCCGCCTGGCCATTCCAACAGTGGGGCATCGATCTTGTCGGACCATTTCCTGACGCGCCAGGTGCGGTAAAGTTCATCATCGTCGCGGTGGATTACTTCACAAAATGGGTGGAGGCTAAAGCTTTGGCCTCAACAACAGCAATGGTAATCCGCAAATTTATATGGGAACATATCATTTGCAGATTCGGATTACCATTGCGCATTATTTCCGACAATGGTACAAACTTCGCCGCAGAAGATCTTCAAAAATGGTTTAAAGAAATGAAGATCGAGCATAACTTCGCCTCCGTTGCGCATCCTCAAGCGAACGGACAGGTAGAAAGTGTAAACAAGCAGATCGTCGACGGCATAAAAGCGCGACTCGGGACAGCGCGCAGAGGGTGGGTTGACGAACTTCCCAGCATCCTCTGGGCGCATCGAACAATGCCAAAGACTAGCACCGGCGAGACTCCGTTCAGTCTAGTCTATGGATCTGAGGCCGTCATTCCAGCCGAGATAGGTTTACCATCACCACGCATGATAGCCATGGAAACTCAGAACAACGAACAAGAGCGAAGAATGGATTTGGATCTTTTGGAAGAAAGGCGCGAGAACGCCGCGATAGCAGAAGCAAGGTACAAATCCAAGCTCGAAAAGTATTACAATGCGCGCGTCCGCGTTTGCACCTTTGTTCCCGGCGATTTCGTCTTGCGCGACAATGAGGCGTCAAACGCTGAAAAACCGGGCAAATTAGCGCCAAGATGGGAAGGACCATACGTCATTAACGAAGTCTTAGGCAAAGGGGCATACACCCTAAAAAGGATCGATGGGACTCTAGTCCCCCGCACCTGGAACGCACAACAGTTGCGCAGGTGTTACATATAAACTAAGTCTTCAAAAGCGGAAAGAATATACAGGCAATGTATTTCTTTATTATGTCTTGTATCACAAAGCCTTGCGCTCTTATCAATACAAACATCATTCCTACTTATATCACTGTTTATTACAAATTGCATGTAATTTCTTGGGTTCGCGCGAAAACAATATGGTCAAACATTGTATACCTCATGAACAGTCTAAAAACAAGGCAAGCTGCTACGCCTTTTAGACAAACGTTCAAACATGAGCACAATACCATCTCTCATTCGCCTTACCTATCCAGAAGCAATTAAAAAACATGCAACATATTGTAATTCAAAACACGTATGAAGTAAAAACATTATCAATATATCACCAGGTGTAACAAAACATTTCAGGAACAAGATCATGACAATGATCTTCAAAATTTTAGTTCCAGAAACTAAAATATTCAAACAAAAAACCTTGCTTCTACAAGATAGCAAGACGATCAAACGACAGACATTAACACCGATCACACCCGTGATCTTCAAAAGAGGAGTTTATACTAACAGACTTATATATACAATCAAAAGAAGGGATGAACAACTCCCAAACCTAACCAACCATAGGTTCATCTTCACCCATGTTCACCAAAGGTTTTTTCCGACGACGATGGTACACCAACTCACATGTACTCGGACGGAGAGTCGGAAAATGAGCCATCAGTCCATCGGCATCCAACACAACACCACTGGCATCAGCAACCCTATCTGGCCGGAAAACTTTATCATCAGCACCGGCAGTCAGGGAAGGGCCAACAACAACAGCATTTTCTTCTCCGGTAAACATCGACGGCGAAGAGTTAGCAAGAAGGAGTAAGGCTTCAACAGCATCACGGACCTCTAAGATGTCTGAAAATCGCCGGGAGCGAACAGAGCTCTTTCCTTTCATCTTTTCCAAGCTAAAGCAAATATGCATCCACCACATGTACATATAAAGGAGCAATACCCCAGAAAAAGACAAAACTTAATCATCATTAATGGTCAGAAAACATCACATCCAAGCAGCGCTACAGGAACTAGGGTCATATCCCCATTAATGAAGACTGACAACGCGCCATTACGTATCTCGATGTAAGAAATCAAGCTCTCGCAAATCTGAATTTTTTATTATAAATTAACGTCATCAGACGTTAGATCATAATTACAAAATCCAGCTTCTAAAAAATATATATATATATATATATATATATATATATCACAAATCTTCCCATACAAGCCTCCTAGATTCCCGCCAAAAACTCTTTCTCTCATAAGTCTAGTGCTCCACTTACTCGCATAAGAGCAACACTAGACTGGGGGGACTTGAAGGGGTAAGGTCCCAAAAACCTTATGACAAGCACTTGGGACCATACCACAACTGGGTCAGCTAGCCCTCATGACCTTGCGCGGCCGCGCACTGGTCTTACAAAGAAGGCTCAAAAGGAAGAAAGTAATCAGCAATCTGTAACCGCACGCCCAAAGGAGAACGTGAATCCTCGCGCCTTCCCCCATTTAACAAAGGATCAAAATCCTTTGTTCAATACTTCCGCCCAAATATCCAGACTTGGATATCATTTTACCCAGACTTGGGATTTATTCGTCTGTGTCCACACAGTAAGGCGTCACACTAGATTACAACAGTAATCTTCTAGAAAGAATATGATCGTGCACCACCAAGACGGTTATAACCGTCTGGACACGTGTCATTACCATAATCATCCCTGAAATCACAACGAAAGCATGCAATTGAAGAATGATCTCCACTTAGTCACTTTCCACGTGGCAATTCCCCAGCCATAGATCAAACCACGATCCGTGTGCATTCACATCGGATCGAGACAACTTAACGTTGGATCAAAGAACTTAACGGAAGAAGATATAACCGCTACGGTGTGAGCATCTTCCGTCATCTTTTCAATAACAGATTTTCCCTCCCAAACTCCCGGCTATAAATAAGAGAACTGTTCAGGTATAAACTCAGATCACTCTCACTTCTCAAATACTTATCTTCTCCATTACGAATACTTATTCTCACGCCGGAGTCGGGTCAAGGAGAGAACCCTCTTCTCCCCTTGACGAGGCTGACGGTGTTCTTTTTTGCAGAACCACCGGAGAAGAAATTCCATTACAACTGAATCAACCGAGAGAGAGCTAACCTTTTATGCAGATTCAAATCCCCTAACTATCTCGGTTCCGACCATTTAGTTAGTGTTTCTTCAATATTAAACATCAATTTAACTAAATCTTTTTATCTCTTTTGTTTTCATAATCTGAAATTGATTTCTTTTTTAACTCTAAAGCTTTAATCTTTGGCAATTTAAGTCTAAAGTTTCAACATTTGGTATTTTTAACCCCTTTGATTTTAATCAAAGGGGTTAAAAATACCAAATGTTGAAACTTTAGACTTAAATTGCCAAAGATTAAAGCTTTAGAGTTAAAAAAGAAATCAATTTCAGATTATGAAAACAAAAGAGATAAAAAGATTTAGTTAAATTGATGTTTAATATTATTATTATTATTATTATTATTATTATTATTTAATAAAAGAGATAAATAGGAAAAAAGAATGAGAAATTACCAGAGAATGACATGTGTCAAAAAATGATTTTTGTTTATTAGTATAGAAAGATTTTAGCTTGATATTCTTTTGTTTTACATGACCCGACCCGATACGGCCCGATATGAACCAAAATTTTTTCATATACCTAAAGGCCTAAAATCTTTTAAAATATTCCGCACTCCCATGAAAAAAAATCCTGAATCCGTCACTAAGTTCTTGAAAAAAAAGAAAAAAGAAATCAGTAGTGCTTATTGTGGGAGAGATTATCCTTCTAAGTTTCAACCGGATAATTGGTAGAGCAAGAAATGTATCGGCAACTTGGCAAGGGTGGCAAATATGTCCATTCTTGGCAGTCGAAGGGTCTATAACTCGGTTTCTTGTTCTTTGCTTTTCCTTGGTTTGTATTAGGTTTTTTGCTAGTCACCCGCTAGCCCTTCGTAACATATTGTTGCTGTCAATGAGGTAGTGGTGGAGTGGTTGGGGAAGGTGTTACTTGTGACCCAGATTCGACTCCCACTCTCCTCATTATTTTCTGCGACATTCAGGTGAATGGCGAATACGGTTGGCGCCGGTTCGTCTTGGATGGGAAGCAATGTTTTACCGATTATTCTACTGTCGTGCTTTCGGACGGGTGGAGGTCAGGTTCCGCGCATCTGGGAGAGTCAAGGGGTTGGCGACGGTCGACGGGTCGAGTAGTCAACATTGACCATAGCGTCCGGTATCACGGTGGTTGACACGTCATCCATTGCCGTTAAAAAAAAACATATTGTTGCCGTTTGGGAAAAAAAACATATTTTGATCCCTAAAGAAGAAGTAACTTAATTATTTGTTTACCGTGCCGTTAAAAAAAAACATATTGTTGCCGTTTGGGAAAAAAAAAACATATTTTGATCCCTAAAGAAGAAGTAACTTAATTATTTGTTTACCGTGCCGTTAAAAAAAAACATATTGTTGCCGTTTGGGAAAAAAAAAACATATTTTGATCCCTAAAGAAAAAGTAACTTAATTATTTGTTTACCGTGCCGTTAAAAAAAACATATTGTTGCCGTTTGGGAAAAAAAACATATTTTGATCCCTAAAGAAAAAGTAACTTAATTATTTGTTTACCGTGACAAAGGCATGTCCACAGAGTTTGCGGTGCACCCACCCTCACCCAATGACTCCTCTCCTTTCCCGCCATATCCTTCCCGCCAAAACACCAGAGAAATAGGGTGAGATATAGCGAACACAACACCTCGCCGCACTCACACACACACACCACCATTTCCAAAGAAAAAGAAGAGAAAGCAAAAAAACCCTAAGATCGATCGAAGATGTCAGGCTGGGACGAAGGTGCCGTATACTACAGCGACCAAGCACAGTTCCCTCACGGCGCCGATCACGAACAGGCTGCTACTCGCCACACCGTCCTCCGCAAGTTCAAGGAGTTCATCCGTAACTTTGCTCGTCCTAACGAGCCTAACGTCTTTCCCTACAGAGAAAGCCTCATTCAAAACCCTAAGTTTCTCCTTGTTAACCTATCTGATCTTCTCACCTATGACAAAGATCAAGATCTACGAGATTTGCTTCGGAAAAATCCTTCAGATTACCTACCTCTGGTACACTACCTTTTGATTTTACATATAATCATCTTCGTACTGTATAATATTCTTGTGATTTTTTACTTTTATGCTGTGTTGTTAGTATATCTGATTTTGCTAACTTATTGTTTAGTTAGGGCTAAATATTGTTTAATGCTTAATTAGGATAGCTTATTGGTATATTATTCTATTTTTATGTTGTATTGTTTGTACACTTGATTTTGTTTGCATATTGTTTAATTAGGGCAAAATATTGTTATGATTTTGTAGCTTTATGCTGTGTTGTTGGTACATTTGATTTTGTTAACATATTGTTTAATTAGGGCAAAATATTGTTGTGATTTTGTAGTTTTATGTTTTGTTATTCATACATTTGATTTTATTAACTTTATGTTTTGTTTAATTAGGGCAAAACAATGTTATGATTTCGTAGTTTTATGCTGTGTTGTTTGTACATTGGATTTCAATCATTTTGTTAAAGCTGATTTTGTAATTTATGTTGTGTTGTCAGTTTGAAACTGCTGCAGCAGAGGTTAATGCCAATCTGAAGTCCAGAGTTGCGGGTGAAACTGGCGAAATGGAAGAGCCACAAACAGGGGAGGTTCAGATTCTGTTGAAGTCAGAAGAGGATCCTGTATCAATGAGATCTCTTGGGGTCTGTTAACTTACTCTTATTAAATTTTGTATCATGTTGTCTACTTTAATTGTGCTTTTGACATGTGTAATTGATTAAATCGAACGGTTAAATGACAGGCTCAATATATATCCAAACTGGTTAAGATATCTGGAATCACAATTGCTGCATCTAGGACTAAGGCTAAAGCAACTTACGTGCATTTGGTGTGTAAGAACTGTAAGAATATGAAGATTGTTCCGTGCCGCCCAGGGTTAGGCGGAGCGATTGTTCCGAGATCATGTGACCATGTAGCACAAGTAATCACATATTCACATTCACTGGCTCGTTATTACAATTACATCTTATATGTTTGAATTTGTTATCATATGAAAATTAATTGGTCCTAATTTTCACAGATGGGTGAAACACCATGCCCCATTGATCCATGGCTCGTGGTTCCCGATAGAAGCAAGTATGTTGATCAGCAGACATTGAAGCTTCAGGAGAACCCTGAGGTAAGAAGAATATTGATTCGTTGATGTTATCTATCAAGGTTTATTAGTTGAAATTTCTTGCATAAAATCAACAGTTGGCTTATTTATTATTTTTGTTAAACGAAGGATGTTCCAACTGGGGAGCTACCAAGGAACATGCTTCTATCTGTAGACAGACATCTCGTACAAACAATTGTACCTGGTACAAGATTGACTATAATGGGAATTTACAGCATTTTTCAAGCGGCCAAATCGTCTTCAAAGTAATACTTCTTATGCTGTTAATTCAATATCAACATGAAACTTTTATGCATTCCAAAATGTTCCTGATCCTGTATTCGTCTTTTTATACTTTTTTGGTTTTTTTCTAGTCACAAAGGAGCAGTTGCAGTTAGACAGCCATATATAAGAGTTGTTGGAATCGAAGAAACGAATGAAGCTACTCGTGGCCCTGCTAATTTTACCATGGAAGAGGTAATTGTTTGTTTTTTTAATGAAATTCTAAGACAAGTTATTGTACACAGGGCTGCAAACAAACCGAACGTTCAGAACATTCGGTGGGAAGTTTGCTTGTGTTTGTTCGTTTAATAAATGAACGAACACGAACATGAAATTTCATTCGTATAGTTAAATGAACGAATGTGTTTAATTTTTATATTTTATTTAAATACTTCAAAATCTTCACAAATAAAATATTTAGCAAGTATTAGTGTATTATATATCCTGTTCATGAACACTTGTTTGTGGCCGTTCGTTTTCATTTGTGTTCATGAACATTAGTTAGTGTACGTTTGTGTTCATGAACGTCACTTGTATTCGTTACCTAAACTTAACAACGAACACGGACACGTTCATTTCTTTAAAGAACGAACACAAACATGAAATCTCGTTCGGTGAGTATTCGTGAGCTGTTTTTAACAAACGAACGCGAACAAGGTCTTGTTTGTGTTCGTTTGCAGCCTTAAATGTACATGTAAGTATGTAACTCTTTCTACAAAGGTGATTTAAGCAGTTTTTTTTTTCAACCGCAACATACTGAGCTGCCTTTATATTTTCTATTATGTTTTCAGATTGAAGAATTTAAAAAATTCGCATCAGAAGGTAACGTATATGAAAACATATGCTCCAAGATTGCACCATCCATTTTTGGTCATGATAACGTAAAAAAAGCAGTGGCTTGTCTTTTGTTCGGAGGATCGAGGAAGGTATGTTATCAATCATTGATGTCTACATTTAATCATTTGGTAGCTCACTTCCTATGTTTATACAGACTTTGCCCGATGGTGTTAGATTAAGGGGTGATATCAATGTTTTACTCTTGGGGGACCCATCCACTGCAAAATCACAGGTCAGCTGAAACTATCACCTTTTCTTTTGCTTCTACTGAAATTAAAAGTCAAACATTAAATTTATGATTGTTGTTTTGTGTATAGTTTCTTAAGTTTGTCGAGAAGACGGCTCCTATAGCTGTATATACTTCAGGGAAAGGTTCATCTGCTGCTGGGCTTACGGCTTCTGTCATTCGTGATAATAGCACTGTAAGTTGTTAAAATGGTATATTCTAAGTTTTGTTATTAGTGTTATTAATTATTTATCTAATTATAAAATTGTGTATGATTTAGCGTGAGTTCTATTTGGAAGGAGGAGCCATGGTGTTGGCTGATGGTGGTGTTGTCTGCATAGATGAGTTTGACAAAATGAGACCAGAAGACAGGTTTGGCTAAAGTGCCAGATTATTGTCTGTCTTTTTTTTACTAAATTTCTGATTTATTTTATATAAATATGTGATTAGGGTGGCTATACATGAAGCCATGGAGCAACAAACAATATCAATTGCTAAAGCAGGAATAACCACTGTTCTCAATTCTAGAACCTCCGTGCTTGCAGCTGCAAACCCTCCATCAGGGCGTTATGATGATCTTAAGGTACATAAAAAAACGCCACAAATAAGGCATCGGTTTTCATTTATATCATTTTTCAACCAGTTAACAGCATCTCTGTATCGCAGACTGCACAAGATAACATTGATTTACAGACTACAATTCTTTCAAGATTTGACTTAATCTTCATCGTGAAAGATGTTAGGATGTTCAGCCAAGACAAGGTTGGTTTCTTGATATTCATATTTGGATTATATATTTACAACCGGAAACATTTCATCAAGCAACTTTATGTATTTTTTTAATGCAGATTATAGCTTCTCATATCATTAAAGTTCATGCATCTGCCAATGCAAACAATGATCCTAGAGATCCCAAAGAAGATAATTGGCTTAAGAAGTATGCACTTTGAAAAAAATCTGTTTTTATATTTTCGAACTTTTATATTAAAGTTAGATTGTTATTTGTGAAGGTATATTCAGTACTGTCGAACCACAAGTCAGCCTCGCTTATCAGATGCTGCAGCCACATTGTTGCAGGAAAGTTATGTTAAAATCAGACAGGTATTTGCCATAATAAACACTATTTGTTTAAATCATCATGTATTATAATTTTAATCAAATTTTATGTACATTAATATGCCATGAAATGTTGGCCTTTTGTATTGGATGTAGGATATGAGGCGACAGGCAAATGAAACTGGGGAATCAACTGCTGTACCAATAACTGTAAGACAGTTAGAAGCTATAGTAAGGTTGAGCGAGTCACTAGCAAAGATGAGACTGTAAGTTACTAGATAAGCCTTTTTTTATTTGTTTTGAAACTAAAATTATAATCTATCAACTCTTTTTTAATTGTTTTTAATAATTCAGGTCAAATGTTGCAAATGATAATGATGTTCAGGAAGCTATTAGGCTATTCAACAATTCAACCATGGATGCTGCAAAATCTGGATTAAACCAACATATTAATCTTACTCCGGAGATGGCAAATGAAATAAAGGTCGGGTTTTCTCTTAAAATCATTTTTTGCTTGTCTTTATAGTTTATACAGATGTGCCAAGGTTAAAATGTTTTTTTTAAATGTTTAATCGGTGTACAGCAAGCGGAAAGCCAAATTAAGAGAAGAATGGGAATAGGAAGCCATTTATCAGAAAGAAGACTGATTGATGATCTGACAAGAATGGGCATTAATGAATCAACGGTGAGGATCTATTCTAAATTGCCATTTCATTCTTGATTGTAACTTATGTTTTTCAATAAATATTAAGGTGATGATGTTTTGTTTTGTTTTGACAGGTTAGGAGAGCTTTGATAATAATGCATCAGAGGGATGAAGTTGAGTACAAGAGAGAAAGGCGTGTCATCGTTAGGAAAGCTTAAGATTGTTTGAAAAATATGTGCTAAAAGTTGTAGACTGTATGGAAGAAGCTTTGAATCAGAACTTCGAAACTGGGCGATTAAGTGGCACATTACTTATCATTAAATTTGATTGTCTTAAATGTCCTAGAATATATATTTCATTGTTGGATCCACCGTTGATTTTTAGCTTGTCTTGTTTATCCACACTGAGCAGCATGGTCACACACCATGGTGTTGTGGTTGGACATGTGTTTGACTTGAACATTTGTTGTTAGTTAACGTTTTAGAAGATATGATATTAACATGAGTGATTATCTTCAGTATTTATTATGTATTTACAATTCTTGCTGTTATCAGAATGATAAAAATATATTTTATAACAAGTGATCATGTATACAAATTGGTAGGCACTAACATTAATTTTCACATAAAAAGAAAGAAAAACATATTTTTTTAATTAAATTTGAAACTATGAATTTTATTTAATTCTATGTTAGTATTTATTTTTGAATTTTTGTTCTTTATTCTCCAACCTAATTAGTTCTAGACTTACTATTAATGCCTTTCCCATCTAAAATTTGAAAGAAAAAAAACTACATACAAATATACAATGTATCAATTTTATGTTACTAAAATTTGAACAATGTAACTGATGTACTTAGCTTATTAGTGTATCTTAAAACAATCTTAAAAAATACAATTTGATAAAAACTAAAGAGAAAATAGAGATAAACTGAATTCACCCTTCATTCTATTCAACATTACAATATATAACATAACCATCCTAAAGCTCATAAGTAATGGGTTTGGCCTAAAATGTCTGGTTAAAATAGAGATAAACTGAATTCACCCTTCATTCTATTCAACATTACAATATATAACATAACCATCCTAAAGCTCATAAGTAATGGGTTGGGCCTAAAATGTCTGGTTTATAACACTCTCCCTCAGACATTTAGAATTATACCCAGTTTAACAACATACTTCAGGATGATGTTAAATAGGTACTTCAGGACCTGAATAAATAAACTGATACTACTGGATCAGCTATGCTGCCTCATTAAAAACCTTACTAAGAAAACCCAGTAAGACAAAACTTAGTTAAGGGAAAAAGAGTACAACGTGTATAATTCTCCCCTTGAATTCAACAAACATCTTTCAATCTACGAAGACCGATCTTGTGTGATAGCTGCTCGAAACTGCTTCTAGGTAAAGATTTCGTGAACTGGTCAGCTAGATTTTCACTTGACTTAATCTGGCGAACATCAATTTCCTCTTCCTTTTGCAAGTCATATGTTGAGAAAATTTTTGGTGAGATGTGCTTTGTTCGATCACCCTTGATATAACCTTCTCTGATCTGAGTTATGCAAGCAGCGTTGTCTTCATAAATAATTGTCGGCTCCTTCTTGATCTGTTCTAATCCGCATGTTTCTTGTATGTGATTAATCATTGATCTCAACCACACGCACTCTTATCAATTCGGCATGATTTGATGATGTTGCTGTAAGTGTTTGCTTAGTTGACTTCCAAGAAATTGCTGTGCCGCCGTATGTGAATACCTAACCTGTCTGAGATTTTGCTTTGTGAGGATCTGATAGATATTCGGCATCAACATACCCAACAAGCTGGGACTTTTGATCTTTTTAATAGAAAAGACCTAAGTCTCGTGTCCCGCAAATATACCGGAATATATGTTTTACACCATTCCAGTGTCTACGTGTTGGATTCGAACTGTATCTCGCTAGTACATGAACCGCAAATGCAATGTCAGGTCTTGTGTTATTTGCGAGATACATAAGAGCACCGATCGCGCTTAAGTACGGTACTTCTGGACCAAGTACTTCTTCGCCTTCTTCTTGAGGGCGATAAGGATCCTTATGTGGATCTAGCGGTCGGACAACCATATGTATGCTAAACGGATGTGCTTTATCCATATTGAAACGTACTAACATCTTCTGGATGTAGTTTGATTGATGGACAAATGTGCCATTGCACAGATACTCAAATTGTAGTCTGATGCATAATTTTGCCATACCAAGATCTTTCATTTCAAATTCCTTCTTTAACAACTGAGCACCTTTCTCTATCTCTTCAGGAGATCCGATGATGTTGATATCATCAACATAGACTGCTATTATAGACACTCAAGTCTATACCGATGTAGTGGGGATTGTAAGTCAATTCATGCATCAACCCCAGGAATCTCATATGGAAGCAGTAATGAGAATCATTAGATATCTTGTCACACTCCGATATTTCCACGTATTACCGGTGGGCCCGGTGGGAAGTATCGTGACGTAGTTGATATCATCATAGTCAAACAACACAATTTTAAATGCACAGCGGAAGCAAAAGATAGATTTATTTCAACTGAATAAAATTGTAATATTAAGTATCACAACATAGTTGAAACGGATCCACAGGCGGATCAAATAAACAGAAAACGTAGTTCAACAGACTCAAAATGCATCCAAGCTTGCGAGACTCTTATTGATGCTAAGGAGAGGCCAGCCTATTTCGAGTAGTACCTGCACTTAACATTTTTGGGAAAATACGTCAATTTAGACTGGTAAATACAATTAACTGACTCATTTTGAAAAGGTTTAGAAAATTGATTTGAATGCACAAGGCACAGAATATTTTATAACTTAGGATAATTATTTATATATAAACTTGTAAAAGAATTACATGTTTCTTCTGCGTTCAGTAGCCCGGATTGACGCCGGGTTAAAGGTTAATAGACACACCACATGATATAGTCCCGCGGCGGGTTATTCCCGAAACCGGCGGTTATACCTTATCTATACTATATTATAATACATGAGGGAAGGATTCCCAAAAGTTAAGAACTTCTTCCCCCATTATTTATAAATAAACCCCTAGAATGAGGGTAAAGTGGTCTTTTAAACCATAATTATTTTTTAGTCCATCAATCTATTACATTTAAATCCTTGACATTTAACATAATTATGGGTAATTAGTTACACTTCCCCCCTATTTAATTCTTTAATGTATTCCTGCGATATCTTACAAACCGTAATGTTTTAAAAAAATCCGAAGGTACCATGACGATCGGCACATTTTTTTAAACGTTTCGATAGTTGTCTTTTTTAGTTTCGCCGTGCGTTCATAAAGTACAAATAGCCGATGCGTAAATGTACAATTGATTAAAGCCAACATTTGTTTTTTACCCAAGCCAGCTTTGACCATTACCTAGCTACCGTGCATTAACATTTGTTTTTTACCCAAGTTTTTTGTTTTGAAAGACATTAATAAACTAAAATATTCCCTAATTTTACTTGTATAGAGTCAGTTTATTGTGACATGTTTAATATAGTATAGATAAAACTCACAACAAACTTTCTATTAAACATGCCACAACAAACTAAACAGGATATGTGCATCTTACTTTAAAAACTTAAAACTCACAACAAACTTCCTAAATAAGTGGATGACCAATCTAAAACTAAACCCTAATGGACTACTATAAATACATAGCAAACACTCACAATTCTACATTTCTATTGCTAAACAAATTTAAAATATGGAGCCAGTTCTGAATTCACTTGATGCGAAAAAACAAGCATGCGATATTGAAAAATCTAGGGTCGGTTCTATGATAAGTTTTGTTATATCGCAATAATGAATAATTGTTTTCTTTTATTTACTTTTATGTGAATACTAACTTATTTGATTTTTCAGATTCAACACACCAATTTAAACACCCCAGTTGTCGAACAAGCTTTTGTTAGTTTTTAAGTAATATTTTCGCTTATAATCTTTCATATTAACAAGTTCGTTATGTTATTATTTGGTGTTTTATTGTAGGATTATGGTGATAGTGTTGAAATATTTTTTCTTATGGTGCAATGTTCAGTCCATACAAGTCTAATCTTCAACGTCAATTTAGTAAAGAGGTAATTTTAAAATTTATTTAATCTTTTTTAAATTTTTTTATTCAATATTTGTTTTTTTATAAAATTTATTTAATCATTTTTTAACTTTTTTATTAAATTTTTGTTTTTTAAGGATCGGAAGTATGAGAATCAAAAGAAAAGATCTAAGAGACTCTCTGAATGGAAATGGGTCGAGGTTATAAATTTAGATGATTCTGAGGACGATGAGAAAGAAGATGAATTAGATGATACTGCTGATTCGAGCACAAACAAGAAAAACGGATAAAAAAAAGAAGAGAAATTAGATTAAATATATCAAGTGTTTTTATGTTTTTTTCATTTTCAGTTGTTTTTGTTTGATCTAGACTATCCCATGAATAATAAAGTTTATTTTATATTTGAAGTTTATGTTTTGTGTTATTTTATTGCACTTATAATTTACATCTCGATTGAACTAATATACTTTTGTCATTTGTTTAGTATTTTTTATTAACAAACGAATCTTTACATGTTTAAAACAGTTTTTCTATACTTTATTTATTATTAATTTTTATAACAAAACAAAACTTTGATATTTAGTAGATAGAAGATAAACTATGTTCCAAAATTTTAGGAACTAGGATTGAGACCCGCCTTAATGCGGCGGGGATTCTTTAGTTATAACTAAGTCGATCTAGGACCCGCACGTTATGTTAAACCTGTCAAAGGGGGGAAAAAGACGATGTAAAAACGTTCACCTACACACACACGTTGCGTCATGTTAACTCGCAAAATTTAGAACGAAACGTAAAAACGTTAAACCAAAGACGCATGTTGCGATGTGTTAAGTCACAAAATTTAGAACCAAGCATAAAGCGAAAAATTTGCGTAAAATGAAAACTATAAAGGACCAAAGTTGAAAGTAAAAAAAGTTATGGGGATAGATTGCAAAAGATAAAAAGTTTTGGGTTAAAAGTAAACAAACAAATAGTTTTGGGTTAAAAGTAATTTATGAAACACTTTTGGGTAAAAAGTAAAAAAAATCAATTTTTTTATAACCCCCAAAGCCAACGTTACGACAACCATATGCATAACCATTTTTTCTTTGAAAACCCCCCAAAGCACACCCCGCGTTGCGGCGGGGTGTAAAACGGTGTCAAAAACCGCCATCGACCACCAACACTGACTCGACCTAGGATATGCGTGTTGCGACGAACCTGTCAAACATGGAAAAATAGAGGTAAAAACGTTGAACCACAGATGCACGTTGCGTCGTATTAACTCGAAAAATTTAGAACTATACGCAAAACGAAAATTTACGAAAGATGAAAGGTATAAGTAACAAAAGTTGTGAAGTTAAATTGCAAATAATGAAAAGTTTTGGGTTAAAGTTAAAAAAAAAACAAATTATGTAGGGTTAAAATGGAAAAAGGTAAAAACCTTTTGGGTTAAAAGTAAAAATTCAAGTTTTTTTTTTTTTTTTTTTTTGAAAAATGCCCTAAGCACAAGTTACAACTCTTGATGCCTATATTTGTTGCTTCTTTATAGTAATAAAACTATTTAATACTAATTTACGATATTAGTAGATAGATAGTAAACTATATCCCAAAATTTTAGGAATTATTTAATACTAATTTACGATATTTATTTAATACTAATTTACGATATTTAGAAGATAAATAGTAAACTATGTCCCAAAATTTTAGGAATTATAAGTCAACTAATTAGGTCCTCCAAGTTAATTATATGGGATGAGGCATCGATGGCGAAACGTCAGGCGATAGAGGCAGTTGATCGAACATTGCAAGACATTATAGGTGTTAGGCTCCCATGTGTAACACTTATGACATATATCCACCACAATAATGTTATCATATACAAATAAGAAAACTACCAGCAACGAGTGCCGCAATCCAAAGTGTCGCCCCCGCCGCATCGCGCGGGCACCCTACTAGTTATTTATATATGCACTAACGGGTGTACGCCTACACCCGCGTGCTTAGGTCGTGGCCATTTCGTAAAATGATGCCAAGGATATCCGGGACATGGTCATTAAACCCCCAAAGGCTTTAAGCAAACAAAACAATTTAAACGGAATATTTCAATGATTTAACCTTCATACGATTAAAGATTCAATACCCGACCAAGCGGTATTTTATATACCGTACCCCAAGCCCGTATAGGGAAAATAAGTTAAAAGTATTTACCTGAGCTAAATATAAATTCAATCCCAGCCGTATCTCAATTCAACAAGTACAGATAGCTTTTACTGGGCTCCTAAATCTGGAACGAAGGTTTTTAATAACCTATTAGATTCCTAACAGGTCTTAATTAAGCCTATGCTTAGACCGATTAGTTTTTAAAAGAGGATACGGTTCCAAACGCATGATTAAGCGAGAACCGGATTAGAATGTAGTTTAGACCCGACAAGCTTGTATACTTGTGTAACAAGGGTACTAAACACATTCTGGATTTTGAGATAAAGATGATAAGGTTTGACCCGTTTCGGCTAATATATGCAAACTAGTTACATAAGCCGATCCGAACGCGAAAAGTGCGTAACGGGTAACCAAATGAGTCATACACAGGTTTCCGAAGTTAATATGCCTTAAATATGTTGTGATATCAGTAGGATACCTTCCATTATGCCCAAAACGAATTTAAACTCAAATTATGCCCCGTAGGGGTATTTTGGTCATTTAAAAGGTTATAAGAGAGATTAAATATTATTCTGAGTTCCAGGTCAGAAATAATCAGTAAAAATACTTAATTTAATAAGTTATAACAGTATAGTATTACATATATGTGAAATTTATCATTTATAACCAAACTATGCACCTTAGGGGCATTTTGGTAATTTCACTTAAGCTTTAAAGGTCAAAATTAGAATTCTGAGTTTAAAACTTTTGCCTACTGCTTAATTATGAAAAATTACTTAAAACATCAGTAGGTATCAAACCTTATATATTTAAAATAGTTTTAATACATACTATGCGTTTAAAACGCGTAAAAAGACGGTTTTAAGTGATTTCCGGGTTTTATAAGAAAAGCTGATATTTTTATTATTCCAGAAGGCTTAAAATATCTTATTTATCATATAGGATCAGTAGAAAAAGGTTTGGAATCAAAATGATTTGTAAAACTCCTTTTATAGGCCAAAAGGGCAAAATCGACAATTACTGAATCAAAGCTATAACCCTATGTTACGCTCAACCTAAAATTAAATAAAAGTCTTCAAAAATCCCAAAATATTATTTTATATCGGTAGGTAAAAAGTTTGGTATCAAAATTGGGTTTAGATAGGCTTTATGCTAATTATGCCGTTTAATTAATAAAAAGCTTTTCATTTACGCTAATGAGCATAACTCCTAATCTAGACCTCAAACTGATTTCAAATTTTAGGGATACGTTTATAATCCAGTAATAAAGATTATTGTCCTCTCATATTTTCAAAATTCTCGTTTTAGGGTCAAAAGGGCATAATGGTCAACATTTAAGCATATAACGGAAACATGCAATGAATAGGATAACTAAGGATCCAAGTTGTATAACCTCAGAGGGTTACACTAACCTATAACCTGGTCCTAAAGGAATCCTAAGGCATATCTAAACTAAGCTAAATCGGGTCAGAACTGAAATTCAAAGCAAAAGTCAACTTTTGCGACTTTCGGTTCCAAACCGAGCCTAAACTTAGAATTGTCGGGTTGAATCATGCTTAGGCATGTTCAACTAATATTTACCAAGTTATTAAAATGAGAAATCTGATTTTATGGCTTCTACATTATTAGTTATGAATTTTTATTTAAAACTAACCCGTTTGACTTTTATTTTACCCGACAATTTAACTAAGTAAACGTGGTAATTAGGAGGTGCCCTTTTGAGGGTTTAACACCTACCTAATTACGGTCACGTAGCCATGTTCGTTGGGGACAATGGCTCAACCGTTTAAAAGTCAAAGCGTTTATTGAGAACGCTTGACTTTTCGGTTACAAACACTAAATAATTAAACTAAGAACGAAAGGACACTTACCAAGGGTCCAAGCAAGGAGGTTTGATCCTAAATTCTCAGGTATGAAGAGCAAGGTCTCCAACTTAGAGAATTCAGAAATCAAGTGTGGGTTTGGCAAGAATGAAGTGGGGTATTTATAGGTTTTTGAGAACCGTTAAGATCGTTCCTCGATAACCAAGCCTTGATCTAGACCTTACACTTCATACCCACTGATTTCTAATACTATGGGTGCCCAAGGATTGAAGAAATACCATTTGCAAGTGCTGGAACAAGCTGGAACAGGCTGTAACTGGCTGTAAAACAGATTCTGCAGGTCTGGCAGGTTCACACGCCCCGCGTAAGACCCAAGGAGGGTCTACGTGCCCCGCCAGGGCTGCTCAGATTAAGTTTCAGAATTGCAGTTTCAGTCCCTGTACTTGCTTAAAGGTCATTTCTGATGCGTATAAGGCCTGTTAACCTCATTTCAAGGCTCCACTATGATGTTTAAACATGGGGGACATGAAACATGTTCAAAAACATATCGGATGTCGGTTCGTTTGGCCGTACGGTCACGTTGTTCGTCTAATTACGACGAAACACGAACGAACGCGAAAAACAGTCCAAACTACGCGACGAATGGAATTTTAACTAGCCTAACACTAAAATAAAATATTTTAGTGCTTACATAAATTTTTGGATGTCCGGGTATATTCAGAATGCAAGATATGCGTGAAAATGCAAACTTGTGCACTTTTTGACACTTTTAGTCCCTGCATGACGTAAAAGTTTATTTTTGCGCACCAAACACCTCTAAACTTGTATCTAAGCTGTATAAGGGATAAATAGAGTATGTTTAGCTCATGGTCATATTCCAGATGGTCCGATACCCCACGAATAGGTATACTTTTGCAGTTTGACGCGATTAGTCCTTTAATTTCGCAAAGTAGCGTGGAATGCCGTTTAATGATATCCAAGCCTTCCATGGCCCATAATGGGCATTCCCAAGCATATACTTAAATATTACTACGCTCCTGATCACTTAACTGGTCACCGAAAGGCGTAGATTCAAAAGTTGACGCTTTAGGTCCCTCTATTGTGCAAACTTGCGCATCTCATCATTTAATATCATCGAAGCCTCATCTAATCCATATTAGGCATTCTTGGAAGTATTATTAAACATCACGATGCTTCGGGTTTGCTAAAAGGTCATTCAGAGGTATAATTAAACATATTGACACTTTTAGCCCTTCTAACTTGCAAAGTTGCGCGTAACTTTACTTATAGGCATAAAAGCCTCAGACGGCCAATCTTTGGCATTCCCGAGAGTATAATCAAATATCATGAAGCTCCCGGTTTGTTAAAAGGTCACTCAGAGGTAAGAATTAACATGTTGACGCTTTTAACCCTTCATTGTGCAAACTTTCAATTAATTATGCAAACGGCTACACTCGATCAATAAGTGGCTCATTTGTGAATATAAACGTTTTAAGAGGTTATTTAGAAACTTATTTTAGGTATGCTAACACTTCCAGTCCTTTCATTATCAACGTTTTCGATTTTTCGAAAAATTAGTCCCTTAAATTCAACATTTGACTTCATTAGGGCTTATTACACGTGTCAGTATACCATTGGACGTGATTTTACGAGGTGTTACATCCTCACCCCCTTAAAAGAAATCTCGACCTCGAGATTTGCTAAAACGCTAGAAGTACTTTTTGTCGCATAGTGGACTTAATTTGCATAGCATATCTGGAGCCTCTCTAAGCTCCCATGTTGACTTCTATAATAGGTACATGTATCCTTTTGGAGCTTCTTAACCTTTCGATCCTTAATCGATACAGGTTTCTCATCATATCATACATCTGCATATCATTATGTGATAATGCTTCTCGACTTATTGGTGACACGTCCTTAAATCATTAGTGTGTAATGCATTGCGAGCTCCGTTAAGCTCCTTAAATATGTCTTAGTTTATAAGCTATTTGATCTTGATACATTCGATTCCCTCGAATGATTTTATATATTCAGAACTTATTTAGCCTGATAATTAACAAATTGGCACACCCTTCCAGGGTGATATCTTTTGTTGAACCTTATTCCTTAACAAGAACTTAGGAGGGTTGCTACTATTATTAATCCTTGATTTTCTGCCGAATACTGGCAACTTATAGAAGATTATGGATTTGTTTGATCTTATTCGTTGTTTCCAAGGCAATTTTCAGATCCTGGTAATTGGACTTCCCAAAGTCTCGTCCATCAAACGGATGTTTTGATATTTTATCTATACAAGGTCTCCAAAGGAGCAACCTTGATACTTATATAACAACTATTACGAAAAAGCTTATTTTTAAGGTGAGATGGTTATTCCAACCACTGCTTAAAACTAATCTTAAGGAATAGCTAATCCTTGCCGTTAGCCGAACAAATCGACGATCCTGGACAGCTGATGGCAACTTCTTAACTGTTGCCTAATTAGGGTTGCGGTAGTCAATGCATAAGCAAAATGAACCGTCTTTCTTAATTAACTATACCGAATTCTTAGAATATTTAGTTAGGCTATACGAACCTCTATTTTAAAACTAACTTCATCAGGGTTTCGATTCTTCCAATGATGGTACTAGCCGTCTTGGAGATTTCATAATAATACAGCCCTAAATGGGATATAAATCTTAACTCTATTTGCCTCTCAGGAGGTAAACAGGGTAATCTTAGGAGAAGATAATCAAGATATAAGGAGGTTACAGAGATTTTCCAAATCTCAGGCTCCAGTTCGTCCATCATTGCTTGTGTCAAATAAGTGACACATTTATGTTAAAATTCCACGAATTCCTTAATCGGGAACATTTACTTGGACAATTCCATTCTGGATATCTCCTTTGAATACCATTAGTTGACTTTAGTACCATATGACCATCGTGATATCTTTGTGGTCCCATGCATTAAACCTCCATACTGATCAGGCATGGAAGCAATCTATGGAACATACTAAGATACACCAATCCTCATATGGCGCTTTTTATCATACCGTCTGGTATTCACAATCGATAGAGATCAAAGAGATACCAACTATATATGCTGACGCACTTTCTCTAGAGAGAATACTTCTAGAATTCTACGACTGGAGGTTTCTGATAGGAACAGAAGAAATGGTTCTTATGATTTCGCCTGTAAGTTTTACCTTACTCTTAATTTCTGGGGTTCTTACGGGAGAATTTCTAAAAGTTTGCTAAGCTTATGGTCTTATGAGTGACTTAGCAGCATCTGAAACCAAACGTAACTCCTAGCAATAAAATCACAATAAAGGATTTATCTGGTGTCATTATTAATGTGAACTGCCTCTAACCATACATCAGGAGGGTTAAACGCCTCCATTCTTAATCCTTTTCAACTTAACTGTAAAATCTTTGACAAATTTTAGGGCAGTCTTAGCTTTGACTGGTTATTTCTTAGTCTATAAAACGTGAATAGCTGAGGTAGATCCATTATGGATTTATAATAAGCAGACTTGAATTCTTAATGTGCCCTCTTAATACCGATGCTAACCACCATCAATTGTTTTCATCAAGCTTAGATTCTTGGGTAGGCTTAATAGCGTACTATCTCAGTCAATGAATTAAAATTTGTCACATACTGTTGACAGTCTAATACTTTTATGGTGAGAGTCAGAAAATTCTTATTCCATCTTTTTCCATTTCCCGAAGCGGATAATAGGTTTTTCTAATAAGGTCCTTAAAACTTGAACCATCCTATAATGTATAAGAGGATCTTTCTTGTGGACTTCATTAATATCCTCACTAATTAAGGGTATTGCCATCGAATGACTGTGATGCATACTTCACTGTGTGCTTTCCAGCATAATCGCTGATACACCTAATGGTTTCTACTTCATCCAACAATTTCCTGAAATCGATGGCCCCTTTTTACTATTAAAGTCTCTTGACTTCCAAGAGACGAAGTACTTTTAAGTACATCCTAAAAGAATGGGCTCCTTGCCATATATGATTTTGTTTGGGTTATTCTTCGCATTTGAAGTATGAATAAAGCTCTTCTCATAAGCAACGACATGTGTTTTAGAGCGAGCAGCATTTGGCTCCTTGAACCTTTTTATGACTTTTCTCATAGCCTTTCCAACAGCTGCATTAATTACAGTTTTGGAGATTAACTCCATTAACATTGAGGTTCACATTTGATGCACCATTAACGTTTGTCGCCTCTCTAACATTGCTACTGGTGTTTGTCCTTTCCGAGTTTTCCATACTCGAAGCTTTGGTATTAAATACCATATTCAACAAGTGCTTAGGTAATCCATACCCAGTGTCTCCTTGAATTGTCAAAGGCTCACCATAAGGAGTCTTGATAACCACTTGCTTCTTATCACACACAATATGGGCTTGATTTCTAAGACGACCAATTCATTCCTATCACTATATCGAGTCCCTCTATTTTAACCAAAACAAGGACAGCAGAAAAGAATGGTTCCTAATGGATATAAAACATCCATCTAATATTGTTAAAGCAGTCTCTGAGGTACCATCGGCCAATTCTACTTCATACTTAACGCTTAGAGTTTTAACAGGCAGGTTTAATAATTTACAAAAATCTATTGTCTACGAAAGACTTATCTGAACCTGAATCAAATAATACTCTAGCATAAACGTCATCGATCAGGCAAGTACCTGTTGTGACTTTGTCATCCTGAATAGCCTCTCGAGTATCCATTTGAGAGCTTCCAGCTTTGGTCTTCTTAGCCTCCCCAGGCTTCTTGGTTTTATTTGGGCAATTTGTCTTGATGTGCCCTATTTCATTGCAACCATAGCAGGTTGCGTCCTTCATGTCTTGGCACTCCAAGGTCTTGTGCCCTTTCTTATTACAAATCCCACAAGGCCTAGCTTACGACTCCAGAGTGCATTTCCCTTTAGTTGCCTTGCTTGGGCAGCGGGTCTTTATGTGCTCCTTCTCGCCACAACCATAGCAGGTGGCGTCCTTCAAGTCCTTGCATTCATGGGTCTTGTGATCCATCTCTTTACAGATGACACATCCTCTGGTCTGCTCATAGAAACATTTCCCGGAATGCTTCTTCCCGCAGGTTTTACATTTGGGTTTTGCCTCCTTTGGCTTGGACTGGTCATAGTTTGAACCGGTCTTACCCTTTTTGTAACCTTTATTTGGGGTATTATCGCACTTTCGCTTATGATCCTTTGATACACGGTCCACGACTTTGTTTACGGCTGTATCCAACATAGCCTGTAACTCGGTGCCCGTTAAGTTCAGTCTTGCATTATCATTCTGATCAACTAGATGATTGTGAGCTTTAGATGAGTCAGCCATGGTGAAGCTTTGAAGGCTACAAACCAAGTAGTAATAATTTGCTTAATTATAGTGAATTGTCGAACTTGATGATTAAATAGCCATGGTGTAAATCAACCATATAGGCCAATAAATAGTATTAATTTTATTTGATTATGTTTTGCCTAAGTTTTTAAATAAACCATCTTTGGCGTTTAAACGGAATATAATCCTTCATATTTATTTGACAGGGGACATAAATCACGACTGTCAACGTCGTACCGACATTTTATATACAGCACAAGGGCTTGTCCCAAAGGACTTTTCGATGGCACAGAGCCTTGTAACTAAGGAAAATTTAAAATATAATCATTGATTCCTTTGGATCGGAAAATTTCATAATTCATTGTCTTGACAAGAAGTTATGAAATAAAACTATCTTTTCATGTATACATCTTTGCCCGAAGGTATTCATCCCAATGGATGTTTCGATGTGTACATCATGTTCGACGTTTATTAGCCATGATTCCTCTTGATCATTTACGCTAAATAAGGGGTTTGGAAGTTCCTAATATAAAGATGACAAGTGTGATTTTATCGCATCACTATTGTCAGGAGTGTTAACATATTTTCAGATGTTAACAAGGATCTGAATCTCTTTTAAACAGGTTTTACCATCGTGGCCAGGTCTTTAATGACATTCAAGCTAGGTTATACCTTTTAAGATTCTTTTTAATATGCATACTGGCAGGAAAGGAATGATATTTATTTTATTCAGGTTTTTCATCATAATTATCCTAGATTTAATTAAAATATAACTATGGCACAAACAGGCCAAATCACAAGGGCAACTTTAAATTATAAACCATGATTTTGTAGAATCAAGGTATTTAGGCTCGAACGTTGTTCATGCCTTTTCTTGACAGGGAGTTGTAGGCTACGACTGTCTTTTGTCTTATATGACAATGAATATGGCCCGTAAGCATTATATCCCCGATGAATGCTTAATTCACAAAATAAGAAAGGATTTCGGGAGAATCCAGTATAAGGATGATTTATGCGATTTTATCGAATCGCGTTTGCCAGGAATGTTAACATGTTTACAGATGTTAACAAGGATTTGAATCTTTTGAATAGGTTCTACCATCTTGGCCTCGTCTGAAATGACATATAGGCTAGGTTGTACCTTTAAGACTTTTTTTAATATTTAACGCAGAACAATCCTAACTTGAGATGTTAATAAGGATCTGAATCTAATTAAGGAACTACCATCTTGGCCCTGTTCTTAAAATGACACATGGGCTAGGTCTTATCCTTTTTAGATTTTGCTATTTTATTATAATGGTAGATCTTATAAAAGGAATGTTATTATTCATATTTTATGTTCATATATGATGTAAATAACATTTAGATAAAACATTCCAAGGATTTTTTTTAAAAGAGGTACAGAATTGCCCTGAACGGGACTTGAAAGAAATAATGTTGTCCACGAAGGGACTGAAAGAAAAATATGTCCTTATAAGGACTACTAAGGAAACGATCATCAGCAAAAGGAGTTTCTTCTTCTTTTTATTTCTGAATGCTTTTTCCTTGGTTGCACGTTAATCCTAGTCGCACTACGAAGCTCGGCCTTCCCTAGGCTTCAAATGGGGAGAATTTCCATTATGGTTTCTTTGCTTGGCGACATATAAAAGTATATAGAATTGAAAGGAATAATTCTTCGAATAGAGACGAGAGCATTCCTATGTTAAGTCTAGACTCAGAAGGTCAAGGAATGTGCTACTGTGTCATTGAGATTAAACACAAAAGGCTAGTGTTTAATTCACTCAATGTTGGCTCTGATACCAACCTGTCACACCCCGATATTTCCACGTATTACCGGTGGGCCCGGTGGGGAGTATCGTGACGTAGTTGATATCATCATAGTCAAACAACACAATTTTAAATGCACAGCGGAAGCAAAAGATAGATTTATTTCAACTGAATAAAATTGTAATATTAAGTATCACAACATAGTTGAAACGGATCCATAGGCGGATCAAATAAACAGAAAACGTAGTTCAACAGACTCAAAATGCATCCAAGCTTGCGAGACTCTTATTGATGCTAAGGAGAGGCCAGCCAATTTCGAGTAGTACCTGCACTTAACCTTTTTGGGAAAATACGTCAGTTTACACTGGTAAATACAATTAACTGACTTATTTTGAAAAGGTTTAGAAAATTGATTTGAATGCACAAGGCACAAAATATTTTATAACTTGGGATAATTATTTATATATAAACTTGTAAAAGAATTACATGTTTCTTATGCATTCAGTAGCCCGGATTGACGCCGGGTTAAAGCTTAATAGACACACCACATGATATAGTCCCGCGGCGGGTTATACCCGAAACTGGCGGTTATACCTTATTATTTATATATGCACTAACGGGTGTACGCTTACACTCGCGTGCTTAGGTCGTGGCCATTTCGTAAAATGATGCCAAGGATATTCGGGACATGGTCATTAACCCCCCAAAGGCTTTAAGCAAACAAAACAATTTAAACGGGATATTTCAATGATTTAACCTTCATATGATTAAAGATTCAATACCCAACCAAGCGGTATTTTATATACCGTACCCCAAGCCCGTATAGGGAAAATAAGTTAAAAGTATTTACCTGAGCTAAATATAAATTCAATCCCAGCCGTATCTCAATTCAACAAGTACAGATAGCTTTTACTGGGCTCCTAAATCTGGAACGAAGGTTTTTAATAACCTATTAGATTCCTAACAGGTCTTAATTAAGCCTATGCTTAGACCGGTTAGTTTTTAAAAGAGGATACGGTTCCAAACGCATGATTAAGCGAGAACCAGATTAGACTGTAGTTGAGACCCGTCAAGCTTGTATACTTGTGTAACAAGGGTATACTAAACACATTCTGGATTTTGAGATAAAGATGATAAGGTTTGACCCGTTTCGGCTAATATATGCAAACTAGTTACATAAGCCGATCCGAATGCGAAAAGTGCGTAACGGGTAACCAAATGAGTCATACACAGGTTTCCTAAGTTAATATGCCTTAAATATGTTGTGATATCAGTAGGATACCTTCCATTATGCCCAAAACGAATTTAAACTCAAATTATGCCCCGTAGGGGTATTTTGGTCATTTAAAAGGTTATAGGAGAGATTAAATATTATTCTGAGTTCCAGGTCATATATAATCTGTAAAAATACTTAATTTAATAATTTATAACAGTAGAGTATTACATATATGTGAAATTTATCATTTATAACCAAACTATGCACCTTAGGGGCATTTTGGTAATTTCACTTAAGCTTTAAAGGTCAAAATTAGAATTCTGAGTTTAAAAATTTTGACTACTGTTTAATTATGAAAAATTACTTAAAACATCAGTAGGTATCAAACCTTATATATTTAAAATAGTTTTAATACATACTATGCGTTTAAAACGCGTAAAAAGACGGTTTTAAGTGATTTCCGGGTTTTATAAGAAAAGCTGATATTTTTATTATTCCAGAAGGCTTAAAATATCTTATTTATCATATACGATCAGTAGAAAAAGGTTTGGAATCAAAATGATTTGTAAAACTCCTTTTATAGGCCAAAAGGGCAAAATCGACAATTACTGAATCAATGCTATAACCTTATGTTATGCTCAGCCTAAAATTAAATAAAAATCTTCAAAAATCCCAAAATATTATTTTATATCAGTAGGTAAAAAGTTTGGTATCAAAATTGGGTTTAGATAGGCTTTATGCTAATTATGTCGTTTAATTAATAAAAAGCTTTTCATTTACGCTAATGAGCATACTCCTAATCTAGACCTAAAACTGATGTCAAATTTTAGGGATAAGTTTATAATCCAGTAATAAAGATTATTGTCCTCTCATATTTTCAAAATTCTCGTTTTAGGGTCAAAAGGGCATAATGGTCAACATTTAAGCATATAACGGAAACATGTAATGAATAGGATAACTAAGGATCCAAGTTGTATAACCTCAGAGGGTTACACTAACCTATAACCTGGTCCTAAAGGAATCCTAAGGCATTTCTAAACTAAGCTAAATCGGGTCAGAACTGAAAGTTAAAGCAAAAGTCAACTTTTGCGACTTTCGGTTCCAAACCGAGCCTAAACTTAGAATTGTCGGGTTGAATCATGCTTAGGCATGTTCAACTAATATTTACCAAGTTATTAAAATGAGAAATCTGATTTTATGGCTTCTACATTATTAGTTATGAATTTTTATTTAAAACTAACCCGTTTGACTTTTATTTGACCCGACAATTTAACTAAGTAAACGTGGTAATTAGGAGGTGCCCTTTTGAGGGTTTAACACCTACCTAATTACGGTCACGTAGCCATGTTCGTTGGGGACAATGGCTCAACCGTTTAAAAGTCAAAGCGTTTATTGAGAACGCTTGACTTTTCGGCTACAAACACTAAATAATTAAACTAAGAACGAAAGGACACTTACCAAGGGTCCAAGCAAGGAGGTTTGATCCTAAATTCTCAAGTATGAAGAGCAAGGTCTCCAACTTAGAGAATTCAGAAATCAAGTGTGGGTTTGGCAAGAATGAAGTGGGGTATTTATAGGTTTTTGAGAACCGTTAAGATCGTTCCTCGATAACCGAGCCTTGATCTGGACCATACACTTCATACCCACTGATTTCTAGTACTATGGGTGCCCAAAGATTGAAGAAATACCATTTGCAAGTGCTGGAACAAGCTGTAAAACAGATTCTGTAGGTCTGGCAGGTTCACACGCCCCGTGTAAGGCCCAAGGAGGGTCTACGCGCCCCGCCTGGGCTGCTCAGATCAGCAACTAAGTTTCAGAATTGCAGTTTCAGTCCCTGTACTTGCTTAAAGGTCATTTCTGATGCGTATAAGGCCCGTTAACCTCATTTCAAGGCTCCACCATGATGTTTAAACATGGGGGGACATGAAACATGTTCAAAAACATATCGGATGTCGGTTCGTTTGGCCGTACGGTCACGTTGTTTGTCTATTTATGACGAAACACGAACGGACGCGAAAAACGGTCCAAACTACGCGACGAATGGAATTTTAACAAGCCAAACACTAAAATAAAATATTTTAGTGCTTACATAAATTTTTGGATGTCCGGGTATATTCAGAATGCAAGATATGCGCGAAAATGCAAACTTGTGCACTTTTTGACACTTTGAGTCCCTGCATGACGTAAAAGTTTATTTTTGCGCACCAAACACCTCTAAGCCTGTATCTAAGCTATATAAGGGATAAATAGAGTATATTTAGCTAATGGTCATATTCCGGATGGTCCGATACCCCACGAATAGGTATACTTTTGCAGTTTGACGCAATTAGTCCTTTAATTTCGCAAAGTAGCGCGGAATGCCGTTTAATGATATCCAAGCCTTCCATGGCCCATAATGGGCATTCCCAAGCATATATTTAAATATTACTACGCTCCCGATCACTTAACTGGTCACCGAAAGGCGTAGATTCAAAAGTTGACGCTTTAGGTCCCTCTATTGCGCAAACTTGCGCATCTCATCATTTAATATCATCGAAGCCTCATCTAATCCATATTAGGCATTCTTGGAAGTATTATTAAACATCACGATGCTTCGGGTTTGCTAAAAGGTCATTCAGAGGTATAATTAAACATATTGACACTTTTAGCCCTTCTAACTTGCAAAGTTGCGCGTAACTTTACTTATAGGCATAAAAATCTCAGACGGCCAATCTTTGGCATTCCCGGGAGTATAATCAAATATCATGAAGCTCCCGGTTTATTAAAAGGTCACTCAGAGGTAAGAATTAACATGTTGACGCTTTTAACCCTTCATTGCGCAAACTTTCAATTGATTATGCAAACGGCTACACTCGATCAATAAGTGGCTCATTTGTGAATATAAACATCGTAAGAGGTTATTTAGAAACTTATTTTAGGCATGCTAACACTTCCAGTCCTTTATTATCAACGTTTTCGATTTTTCGAAAAATTAGTCCCTTAAATTCAACATTTGACTTCATTAGGGCTTATTACACGTGTCAGTATACCATTGGACGTGATTTTACGAGGTGTTACATATCTCAAGGGAGCGGCCAGTCACGGTGTTTTATTCAAATCAAATGGTCATTTAGACACTCAAGTCTATACCGATGCAGATTGGGCAGGAGATAAAAGTGACCGAAGGTCAACCTCAGGATACTTTACCCTAGTTGGAGAAAACCTTGTCACTTAGAGAAGCAAGAAATAGAAAGTGGTGGCTCTTTCCAGTGCAGAGGCAGAATTCAGAGGGATAGCACGAGGCCTGACTGAAATCTTGTGGGTTAAAAGGCTTCTTACCGAAATTGGTTTTCCCCCAAATAAAGCCAACCAAATTTTATATGACAACAAAGCTGCCATTCAAATTTCGGAGAATCCGGTACAACACGACCGAACAAAACACATAGAGGTCGATCGGAATTTCATTAAAGAAAAACTAGAAACAGGTGTCATTGAATTGCCATTCGTTCGGTCTGAAGATTAGCCAGCTGACATCTTCACGAAAGCCGTAAATTGAAGAATCTTTAGCAAATGCTTGGGCAAGTTAAACATTGGAGATCCCACCGTTCAACTTGATGGGGAGTGTGAAAAATAAAATATTATGACAGAATTATTTAGGAGATCTCATTCATCATTTCCTAAAATAGAAGATTGACCCGGTTGTCTCTCCTCAATCACAGCAAAAGACAACAAATTAGCAGTTAATGTTTTTCCTTTGTTATGTTTCTTTGAGGCCTATAAATTGAGTCTTTTTCTTTGTAATGAATCATCAAGTAAATCAATATTATCAAACAATTCATCTCTTCTGTCTCTCTACACAGACCCGCCTTTTAGATAGTGTCACCCTAGTTGGAATTCAGTTGTTTGTAGCCCGCCACACAATACAGTTGATATAAGGCTGCTGTGTGTCCCTTGTGTCTTTGAATTCTCTTATGAATTCTTACATAGTAGTTGGGGTGGATTAAGGCACGATGAGTGATTCAATGCTCCTACATAATTTATACACTATTGTAGCTTTATTAGGGCCTAAAATCTTACAAGCATGCTTCCTAAAATATTCATTTAAAAAAAAAAAAACTAATAAATCCACCTGTTGCCCGCTTTGAGGGACTTAAACCTACACCACTTGGGTGGGTTTAAACATCTGGTGTCACTAGGCCAAGAGGCCATTTGGAGGTTCATATAAATATCTTGGACTTCATTCACTTGATGTCACTAGGCCAAGAGGCCATTTGGAGGTTCATATAAATATCTTGGACCTCATTCACTTAATGTCAATCCTAACAGAATAAAGTCCTATGAATAAGTCGATCGTCGTGGCTTCAGAAGGCCACTATCACACAACAACACGAGTTCACATGGACAATTTTGATAAACAAGTTGAACAAAACATATAGGAAGCTTTAGATAAACTATAGAACATATAGCATTCACTAAAAGTTGAATACACTCTCAAATTCAACCATCTTTTGTCTTAACCGGTAATGGAAGAAGCTTTAGATCAACACCAACAAAATATCATAAGTTACAAAGCCAGATATTTCCAAAAATTAAGAAAGAAATGTTCTCATCAAAATTACAAGTTACTAGACGTGACAGCCGGTTAGGTCCAGATATAAACCTGGCCGCCACTAGTGGCCCCCGCAAGCATCCCGGGATAAAAAGGATGGGGATCAAAACGACAAGGGATTGCAGTCATGTGAGGGCTCTCAAGCGTAGTCACAAGTCTCTGCTGCTCTGTAGAAATCACATCAACTCCTCTCTTCATGTTTCCGATAAAGATGTATGAATCATCCCAACCCCATACAGCTCTGCGATCCAAATAACCAAAAAAAACATAATTAGAAAATACAGAAAAAAGTTATGAAAGTAGAGTGAAAAATATAACAACGCTTACTTAAATGAAGAAAGCCATCTTCCTGTCTGATTGTAATGATATAACATAAATTCATCCTCGTAATTCGCTCCGCTTAGCACTCCAATCTTATCATCAAGACTATATAGCAACATATCATAATTATTAAGTACATACATGCTTACTTACAACTAAATCCCTATAAATTTTTAAAATACATGCAGCGTACCTCGTTGTAGCAAGACGGTCACCTGAAGGCGAAAAATACGCAGAATGTACAGCCCTCTCACGAGTAATCACCTTAAGAGATGTTGGCTTGCTCTTACCAATTTTTCTCAAATCCCAAATGCAGGCAGTTCCATCTGAAGAGCTTGTAGCCATCATATTCGTGTTTTCTGGATTAAAATCTATGGTGTTGATCCTAGAATCGTGTAATTCCCATGAAAACGATGACCTGGCGGACCTCTCATCCCAAATGTTCACTACTCCATGACCCTCCCCTAAATATAAGTTGTTCGCATCATCAGGTTGTTGAGCCATCGAAAAAATTGCATGTTCGGTGGAATATACTAGACCAAATGTCTCTTTTTCGACATCTAATGAACGTACAAGACCCCCATAACAGCTTGTAATTATCTGCATCATGTAACATGTAGCATTAATATAATGGTAAAAGATCAAATACAAATAATGTTAACGTACAAAACGTACGAACTGAAAGAAAAGACAAAAAAACGTGGTGGCATTTTTGTAATTATCAGTAACTATCAAAATTACTCTACAAATGATCCTGTAAAGTAATTTTGATCTTTTGTAGAGTAATTTAGTTATGGGATTTAGCTTTATGGTTTAGTTTTTAGCTTTTAGTTTGGGGGTAGTGTAATTTTGATAATTACCCTACCGATCAAAATTACTCTACAAGAACATTTTACAAAATTACTCTACTGTAATTTTGATAATTACCCTACAAGCAGATAATTACAAAAATGTCACCGTGCGCTTTTTGCTTTTTCATGCTATTCGTACGTTTAGTACGTTAACTTTATTTGTACAGTAACTATCCCCTTAATATAGACGTTGTATGAAGAGTACCTTGTTTAAGGAAAATGGATGGATCAAAATGGCTGACACAGGGGATGGATGAGGCTGATACAAGTAAATCCCATCACCATCACCATCTTCATTATCCGAATCAACATTCCAAAACCCTAAATTCCCAAACTTATTTCCCACAACAACCATCCTCAAATCGGCCGATGGAAAGAACTTAACACTCAATATCCTATTCGGCACAACACGGGCGACATTCTCAGGCGCCAACTCCATCGACTCCAAATCAACCGAAACCCTAACCCTACATTTTCTCTCACCATCACCTTCCAATCCAGAACCTTTACATACACTCAAAATCTTATTCACAAGTGTTTCATCCGATTCCGAACAAGTATTCGCATCTCTCATACTAATTGGCTCTAGTTTTTTAGGCGACTGGTTAGGGCTTACTTGTGATTTTAGGGTTGTTGATTTCTTGGTTGGTTCGCTAAAATCATCTTTTAATCCTGATAAATCTGGTGCTTTTCCTTGTGTTCTAAGAGATCTACGGATTACAATTGGTGTTTCGGATCTAGCTTTCTTCTCCGGACTAAGTTTATACGATTTCGTTTCTGCTCTGTTCAAAATAAAATCAAAATTGATTGAACAAATACACAACATATACACATACATACATTTCAGTTTTATGCAAATACAAAATCTATACGTGTATATATATAGAGAGAGAGAGAAGGAGAAACCTGTGGCGCTTGGCAGAGGAAGATAGATCAGCGAGCTTTGATTTGATTTTGAGTGAAGCGAGAAGTTCGTCGTTGCGTTTGATGTTTTCGAGGCGTTTGCGCTCGTATTCGGTGATCCTCTGTGAAGACATTTCTAGAGAGAGAGAAAGTTTGTAGAGAGAGAGAGTGTGTGTAGGGAGATGAAATGATAAGGGATATAAGGGGCGGCGGGAAAGGGGAATAAGCGGGAAAAGTTATTCGGGTCACATCATTCGGGTTGAATTCTGGGTTTTTATTGGTTGGTTTTGGCGGTAGATTTGTATAGTTTTTAGTTTGGGCCCTTTGTTTTCTTGCACTTTGCAAAAACTGTCGAATACTTTGTGAATGAATAGGTTATTGTAAAAATTACAAGTTTCCATAAGAGAGTATAAAATTCAAGAAATGATTCAAGCTAATTTTAATATCTTGAAAATTTTATAGAGGTTGGTTCAGCAAGCCAAAACAGCTTGGTTATGTCAAGACCATTTTACAACAGCAAAATTGTACAGTTTGAGCTGGGTTTTTAAATTATGAATCAACTTTATGAAATGATACATTATATAAATGTTATATGTATGTATAACTTCCCTAGTCTAAGTACCCGTGTATTACACAGGTGGCTTTCAAAAAAAAAAAATATCTCCTTTAACAATGTTGACACAAATATTTTAATTATATAAATGTTAAACTACTAACGCAAATATTAGAGTACACTGAATAATTGAAATACTGAGAAAAAATCACAAATCATTAAAGATTTCTTCAACCGACCTGGAATGGCTCTTTTCAACCCGATCATCTTGCCACCTCCGTATTCTATATTCTTCAATCTATATTGAGTATGGGAATAAAGCTTTTTGGACTAAATGAACTTACCCACCAACACCTTGGTCGCTGAATCAACGGAGAGGTGCAAAGCTAGCAAATCTTGCCTAATTCGCTCCTCCCAAGTCATTTTCGGCTTACCTCTACTCCTCCTTCCATCTACAGTGAGTGTTTCAACTATTCTAATCGGGTCTGTCGTCTGCCTCCTTGATGTGTGCAAAATGCAACATATAAATTTCATCAATTGTGGCATAAAACTAACCCTTTTTTTAGTACTAATGTTGGAAAAAGTGTGCTTTTGTCTTCCTTTTGTATTTTCATGATTAAATGAGCTCAAATTAACAAAAAAAAACAAAAAGACATCAAAATCTAACATAAATACAAGAAAAGGAACAAGACGTGACATGCCCGACCCCACGACAGCATCTTCCCAAGCAAAACAAGATAACAGAAGACTGAACACGCCCCGTGCTCAGCCAGCACGGGGGCGTGCCCAAGTGTCAGCAGAAAAAACAAAGTGGTAGAAGCTTCTATTGCCCACCACGGGGCCGTGCTCAGCGGACACGGGGCCGTGGTCAACTATAAGATTCGCACAATCTAGGCAAATCTTCATAGTACAAAGATTCTTCTGCACACGGGGTCGTGCTCAGCGGACACGGGGGCGTGGTAAACTAATAAGACAAAGCTGCATTAAATGAAGAAAGAGAAGGATGTGGACACGGAGCCGTGCCCACTGGACACGGGGCCGTGCCCACTGGACACGGGGCCGTGCCCGAGCTTCTGTTCAGCCTATAAATAGGAGTGCTTGGCTCAAGCTCAAACCATCCCTTGGCACACCACCTCTCTCACACTTCACCCACCACCACCATAACACCATCATCCACCACCATCACCCATTGTCCATCATAGAGTGTGTGAGTCGTCTCGGGATCCAAGATTGATCGTAGGAGTTCTTGACAATCAAGGCCATGTTTGCCTAAGCCTCTTACATCACTTGGTGAAGACAAAGTGTCTAGTGTAATACTTTTTATTTTTAATCTTTTCGCACTTTTTACTTGGTTTTGTATTAATGACTTTAATAACTAGTTTCTTATGTTGAAGGTGATCTTTCCTTATCGTTTGTCTGTGGTGTCTTGACATTATTTTACTGTCTATATAAAATAAAAGATTTTCACCATTCATATCTCCACGGTCTATATGGAGGTATGTTGGCTACCTAGTCGGGGGTTAAGGGAACGGTTTGGTAAAGGTCTTGCCATTGTTCAGTGTTTAGAGGTCCTGCAATGGACCTGGGTCAAATTTAGTAGGACCTCCTTCAATACTTAACGGTATTGGATGGCGGGGGTCCAAACTCTTTGATCCCCTCATAAGTTAACTACTATTAATACTATAACCCGGCTATTTAGGACTGTATCCCTGCTGACTCAGACTACTTAGTCGAGGGTAACGTCACCTCCAAAAGAGGGGCCTACCATAATTTGCATTAATAACTTAATTAATTATCTTCCAATAATCCACCCTTTTAGGATTGTATCCTTGCTGACTCAAACTACTGGGGTGAGGGTAACGTCACCTTCAAAAGAGGGGCCTACTACAATAACTAAGATAATCTCTTAAAAAGTGCAAAAGTGCGGAAATAATCAAAGGTTACACTAGATACGAGTCGGAACCAAGTGATTCATCTTGTCTATCTATTTTTCTTTTATTTTTATTTTCAGCATTTTTAGTTAGTTTTTATTTTTCTTAGCTTAAAACATTTTTCTAAACTTTTTAATTTGATTAGACGTTGAGGATAAACCGGTACTAAAAGCTCTTGTGTCCTTGGACGACCTCGGTATCTTACCAACACTATACTACGCTCACGATGGGTGCACTTGCCCATATGAGTGTTTAGTGTTAGTGAATATCGTGTTTTATAAATTTAAAACTTGACTAAAAAGTGTTAAAGGGGCTTAAAATATACACCTAATATATATAACACTTGACACCCATCAAGTTTTTGGCGCCGTTGCCGGGGACACAAGGATTTTAAGAAATCTTAAAATCGACGGCCTAATCAGTTTTTCAAAACCTTTTCAAAACGCGCGCACATTTTTCTGCATTTTAGTTTAGTTTTGCATTTACAGTAACCTGTACACGTGGCCGTGTTCACTGAACACGGGGCCGTGCTGCACATTTTAATAAAAACACCCAGTAACAGGAGCTTGAACACGGGCCGTGCTCACTGAACACGCCCCCGTGCTCAACGAAATCAGTAAATTTAATTAAAACGCCCAGATACAGATCCTGAACACGGGGCTGTGTCCACTGAACACGGGGCCGTGTCCAGCCTCTGTTTCCGTTTTTATTTTTTGTTTTCTGATCTCGAGACTTGGTTGTGGTCTGCTGAGTGATTCTTATGGATCAATACTCAGGAGGTTACAACTACACCTATGAGGAGGATGATTATAGGAGTAATTATTGCACTAATTGTCGTAACCCACACTCGGTTCAAAATAATCACTCATATCAACCATCCAATTCATACACCTACTATGAGGATCCCAGGTACGGACCATCAACTTCATACACATCCTATGAAGACCAAAGGTATGAACCTCCTCCCTCATACTCATATTTTGATGAACCAAGGTATGAGTCTTCTTACTCATACTTTGAGGAACCAAGATATGAGCCACCACCTTCGTATGCTTATTATGAGGAACCATGGCGTGAACAACCCACCTCATATGAGTATTATGAAGAACAAAATTACGACCCTTATCCATCATATGCTTACAATGAAGAACAATGGTGTGAACCATCTACTTCATATGGGTATTATGAGGAACAAAGGATCGAACAACCGGATTCAAACTTTGAAAATACCGATTCTATTTCTATAACCGAAGTGACCGATAGGATATTAGAACACCTTAAAGTTATCAATCGCTATATAAAAGAATCTCGCGCAAGGGAAGAGGAGTCCCACGCAAGAGAAGAATTAAAAAAGGAAGAGATAACTGAAAGTGTAAAAATGGAAGAACAAATAAGTGAAGAACCAACACATGAGTTAAACAACGAAAAAGGTGAGTCCGACAATGTTAAAATCCAAGAAGAGTCTAATTTTGAAGAAATTAATCTCTTGTCACCTTCTTTTGAAAATCATTGTTTAATACCCACTCATGCTAAGTTTTTAAAAGAGTTAAACACTAACACTAAAATTGACGAAACAATAAGTGTTAAGTTAACTATCGATCAAACCTCGCTAATAAAAGAAGACCCATTTGAAATTAACATTACACCGGTTCCATGTTTCTTTCAAAATTCGTTTATTAGTAATGTCACAATTGATAAAGATCTTTGTGCTAACATAATGCCTAACTACATTTTCGAAAAATTAAGTATTAGTGATTTTTCTCCACTTCAAATACCCATTTTTCTATCCAATCAGAAAGTAATAAAATCAATCGGTGTAGTTGAGGATGTATTGGTTCAAACAAATCAAATGGTAATCCCGACCGACTTTGTCATCCTCGATGACGTTCCTCTAGTGTTGGGACGACCATTTGTAAAAACTCACGAAGCTTTGAAAAACCGGAAGTTCAACAATCTACCTCTTCAATTAGGGGCATTTAAAAGAAGTGTCGATCTTGAGCGGTCAATGAAATATCCATTCGGCAATAATGACACCCTAATTGAAGATGAAGATGAACCACCCGATACAAGTGAAGAGATTGACTACTTTGTTGAAGAAGAGGTCGCCATAGAACAAACTTTTAAAGTTCTTGATCAAAACGAGCAACCAAACAAGGAGTCTCCTAAAGACCCACCACTTGAGCTCAAAGAACTTCCAAAAGGTTTGGAATATGCTTTTCTAGACAAGGATGGTAATTTACCTGTAATTATTTCGTCAAAATTAGATAGCTTAGAAAAAGAAAAATTAATTAGTCTTTTGAAAAAAACACAAAAACGCAATAGCTTGGAAACTTGTAGACATAAAAGGAATTAGCCCTTCCATGTGCACACACAAAATTTTGATGAATGATGACTACAAATCGGTAATACAACCACAACGTCGAGTAAATCCAAATGTTCAAGAAGTGGTTAAAAATGAAGTCATCAAATTACTTGACGCCGGACTTATCTATCCTATCTCTGATAGCCCTTGGGTGAGTCCCGTCCAAGTAGTTCCAAAGAAAGGAGGTATGACGGTAATAACCAACGAAAAAAAATGAATTAATACCAACGAGAACCGTCACAGGATGGAGAGTATGTATAGATTATAGACGATTGAATGAAGCAACGAGAAAAGATCACTTTCCTGTACCCTTCATTGATCAAATGTTAGAAAGATTATCCGGTCATAAATTTTACTGTTTCTTGGATGGTTTTTCAGGTTACTTTCAAATCCCGATAGCACCCGAAGACCAAGAAAAGACAACTTTCACATGTCCCTATGGAACTTTTGCTTATCGACGCATGCCGTTTGGTCTATGTAATGCCCCCGCAACATTCCAACGTTGCATGGTAGCCATTTTCCATGACATGATAGAAAAGACAATGGAAGTCTTCATGGACGACTTCTCTATCTTTGGGGATTCATACGACCAATGCCTCGATAACCTTGAACGAATGCTATCCCGATGTGAGGAAACTAACCTCGCCCTTAATTGGGAAAAATGCCATTTCATGGTAACAGAGGGAATAGTACTCGGTCACAAAATCTCAAGCGAAGGAATGGAGGTGGATCGAGCCAAAATAGATACCATTTCTAGATTACCACCTCCATCCTCCGTTAGAGCTATCAGAAGTTTCCTAGGGCATGCCGGATTTTATAGGAGGTTTATCAAAGACTTTTCTAAAATCTCGAGGCCTTTGACAAAATTACTTGAAAAAGATGCCCCTTTCATCTTTAACAAGGATTGCAATCAAGCATTTCTAACCCTAAAGGAAATGTTAGTCAATGCACCTATCATGATAGCACCTGATTGGAAATTTCCTTTTGAAATCATGTGTGATGCTAGTGACTTTGCAGTTGGAGCTGTCTTGGGACAAAGAAAAGAAAAGCATTTCCACCCCATTTACTATGCTAGTAAAACACTTAATGATGCACAAGAAAATTACACAACAACTGAAAAAGAATTACTAGCAGTGGTATTTGCTTTTGATAAATTTCGTTCTTATCTTGTTCTTTCTAAAACTATAGTCTATACAGATCATGCAGCCATTCGATATCTCTTCAAAAAGCAGGACGCAAAACCACGTTTGATTCGGTGGATTCTACTCCTCCAAGAATTCGACATTGAAATCAAAGACAAAAGAGGAGCAGAAAATACCGCAGCAGATCATCTTTCGCGCTTGGAAGACCCAGCTTTGGAGGCAACCAGGGACGAGCAAATCAACGAAAAATTTCCAACTGAGTCCCTGGAAATGGTGGAATATAAGGAAGAACCATGGTACGCCGACTATGCTAACTACCTAGCTAGCGGTATAGTCGCAAAAGGGTGGCCACATCATCAAAGAAAAAAATTCTTTGCCAATGTGAAACACTATTTTTGGGAAGATCCATATCTTTTCAAAATGTGTGCTGACCAACTCGTCCGACGATGCGTACATGGTAGTGAAGCACGAAGAATTCTCTGCCATTGTCATGAAGGTCCATACGGAGGGCATTATGGTGCCGCTAGTACCGCACGAAAGGTATTTGATTCAGGATTTTATTGGCCAACCATTTACAAAGACGCCTAAAGTCTTGTCAAAACATGTGATGCTTGCCAAAGAACAGGTAATATTTCTTCCAAAAACGAAATGCCACAAAATGGCATTCTTGTTTGTGAAATTTTTGATGTGTGGGGACTCGACTTTATGGGACCTTTCCCACCGTCGAAAGGAAACAAATATATACTTGTGGCAGTGGATTACTTGTCTAAATGGGCCGAGGCCGAGGCACTTCCAACGAATGATGGAAGAGTCGTGGTAAGGTTTCTGAAGAAATTATTCTCTCGTTTTGGCACACCTAAAGCATTAATAAGTGATAGAGGTACCCATTTTTGCAACCATCAACTTGAATTTTTTTAACAAGATATGGGGTCTATCACCGGGTCTCAACAGCCTATCACCCTCAAACAAACGGACAAGCCGAAGTGACTAATAGAGGTTTAAAACGAATACTCGAAAAAACCGTAGGGATAAATAAAAAGGAATGGGCGGATAAATTAGATGATGCTTTATGGGCTTTTCGAACTGCTTATAAAACAACAATAGGCACAACCCCATATAAGCTAGTCTATGGGAAAAGTTGTCACTTGCCAGTAGAAATTGCACACAAAGCCTACTGGGCAATTAAAAATGTAAACTTAGATCTAGAATTTGCTGGTAAAAATCGATTTTGTCAATTAAATGAATTAGACGAGCTTAGGAATTATGCATACTCAAACTCAGAAATTTATAAGGAAAGAATGAAAAATTTGCATGACAAACATATTAAACCTAATGAATTTCAAGTAGGAGATCTAGTTCTTTTGTTTAATTCACGTCTTCGATTATTTCCTGGTAAACTAAAGTCTAGGTGGTCAGGACCTTTTTCTATCACCCATATTTTCCCACACGGTGCAGTAGAAATTAAATCTCGAAATGGGCCTCCATTCAAAGTCAATGGCCAACGGCTGAAACTCTATCAAGGATTCATTGAGGATGAAGATGAGGAGATCTCGCTCCAAACGATTGAAGAATGAAACCGTCATCATACCTGGTAAGTTACGAACGATCGGGACGATATCTAAAGCGGTAAGTTTTCTAACCAAAGCTTATGGGAAACAAAGGGCACTCACTGTAACACCCCGTGTTTTCGTAAGTGAAAGTCAAAGTCAAGGTCAAAGTCAACGACCGATTTCGCGCAACTTGACTTGTAGAAATGTCTTTATTTTATTTATATTATGTGGAGTAAGTGTTGTTAATTGCAATAATCGATGTGTGTTAATCGTTATTCAATCGATCTACGACTGTGAACTATAGGAAGTAACAATGCGATAAAGTTAACCAACTAACAATCAAGCTACGCTAATCGAATCGACGTCGAATCACTACTCGAATTAAGTATTTTACTTATTGCTTATACGTGTGTGTGTGTGCCTTACGTGTTACCTATGCATGTTTATTTATGTTGTGTTGTGTAATCAAGCGAACTTAATCGAAACTCGAATGCTATCGAACTCGAACCCGAATCACAATCGAACTATGATAGATAGTGGAAAATAGATTACGCGAGACACGAAGTAGTTGGGACTGAAAGTAATTTGACTAGGAAACCCTATCGTATCGAACCGCTCGCAATCGAAACCGAAATATCAGAAATCGTCGCGCAAAACACTCGAAAAGGGTGACTGATCGATCAGGCTTCCCAGCCGATCGAACAACCAGCCGAACGGACTGTTGTCCGATCGGACAGGCTGTCCGATCGAGCTGCCAGCCGATCGGCCAGCCTTTTCCTCTTTTGTCATCCTATAAATACCCCTGTCATTGTCATCCTTTACCACTTTTGGAAACCTCTGTTCGACCAGCACGCTCAACCCACCTTTTCTCAGATTTCTCCCGATTCCGGTAAGTTTTCGTCCTAAATCTTGTACTTTCTTGATCTATACACACTCCTACACCTTTCTATCTTTCAAATCTTAACTTTTAACCGTGAAATCATCAAGAATCAAGTGTTCTAGGATGATGTCATCATGAGTTCTTGAAGAACTTCATGTTTTGGCCTCAATCCACCAAGAATGACTTGGATTTATCCGATTTCCACATAGACAAACAAGGATCTTTAATAGATCTGAACATAACCACGGTGAAAAGGATTGGAAGATGGATTTTCCAACTTTCTCCCAACTCTTTTCACCCTACGACTTCAAACCGGTAGAAACGGAACCTGAGCCGGTTTACAAATCACTTCGGTGGTTGTACGGTTCAAGATCTGGATTCCATCCACAAGGTTAACCGACTTCGGGTAAACGTTAAACTTCGTTCCGAACAGACCAACCGACCGGATTTGGGTGATTCCTGTCCGACCCGGTAAACCAAGTAAGGACGAGGCACCTATGGTTTTACTCGCTGTCAAAATACCTCGATAAAACGACAAACAAACAGAACAGCCAAGTGTTAGACGAGAGGACTGATCAAGTCAGAATGCTGACCGATCGAACTGCTGTCCGAACGGACAGCCAGCCGATCGACTGGCCAGCCGATCGGCTAGCACATGGCCCCACATAATCAACTTGCTTGGAAGAAGGGTATTGAACGAACTGTTGTTCGATCGAACTACTGTTCGATCGGATTACTCTTCGGATCATGAGATATTATGCTTCAATACTTCATCAATTTTCAACATGTTCAATGCACTAAAAGTGCCACCCAATCGAACAGCCGTCCGATCAGGTGTCACCCTGTTGTCCGATCGAACAGCAGTTGTGCTATTCGATCGATCAACCATCCGATCCACTGCATCACACTTCGCATTCATTTAAAGCCTTTGACTTGTTGACTTGCCAACCGATCGAACACCTGTCCGATCCAAAGGCTAAGCCTTGAAATTCTGTTGAATGCCTAACCGATCGGGCTGCCGGCCGATCGAACAGCCGTCCGATCGACCGACCTGAAAGGTAAAGGTACTTCAATGTTTTCAAAATGCTACAACGAAAACTTCAAAGGATAAGCCATCATACACAAACACATCCTTCCCAAAGGAAGAAACAATCCACTCTAACAGCCATCCGATCGGCCTACCAACCGATCGGACAGCCGTCCGAGTAGACTGTCAACCGAACGGTCAGTCGTCCGATCGGACTACCGTACGATCGACCAGCTGTCCGACTCCCCCACACTTGTTTCCCGTTTTACGTTTCACTTATCGTTATACTATCAAATCTATTCAGGCTAACCGTACTCGCTAAGCGCTCCCTTCAATCCATTAATCGCTTTGAGTATACTCGATCCCTTTTTGCTTTAAGCACTTTTGGGTGTTACATACGTTACGAATATTCAAACTACAACTATCACACTACTCAAACTATTTGAACGCTAACCGTTAATGCATGTTATACGTGGCTCGTGAATGCTTGTTTGTTATGTTTACACATGGAATGCTGTCTACCTGCCTTAGCAACGATAGTACTATAGTTTGGACTCAGCACCCGTTCACACGGGGGTTGTTAAGGATCTTTTACTTGCATGGATTACGGTGGTAATCATGTATTGCGAACTGCCTTGGGCAGTCAACCCGCAGTCATTGGTATCAATGGATCTATGTCGATAACTAACGTGCTTCATTTCACTATGTGTACGTGCTGGTTATGCGTAAACGAATTCGAACTCTATATGCTATTATCAAACTTGTATGCTCACCTTTACATTTTATGTATTGACTTTATTTTAACGTATGTGACAGGTGTTTAGGTTGCTTGTATGCCTAGCTCACTGTGAAGTTGAGGCTAGGAAAGGTCTAGGATACTCTTTGTGCTTTGATGAAATTGAAGCTAGGAAAGGAGGTCCTAGAAACCAATAAATAATTATCTATGTTCAAATCTGAGTTGTCGGAACAGAATATTTGCCTAGATTTTATCTGTAATAATTTGATTACTGTTTGAGACATGGTATGGGACATGTTAATTTAAATTGAATGGTAATGATAGTTGTTATGGAAACTTCTGGACAATCTGTTTCGCTCAGTGCCACGCCCCGATGATTTCCGCCATCGGTTGGGGTGTGACACTCACACGAGCACTGAAAAAAAAATTTCAAAACTTTGCTTGGCACGAGGCCGTGTCCGCTGGACACGGGGCCATGTTCGCGCTGCAGACGGGATATATCCCCTTTTTCACAACAGTTACAACATTCCACACGCCCCGTTTCCCCAAAAGAGCTCTGGTTCCAGGCGATTTTTCGCAGATTTTCGACGTCTCCTATCACTCTAACAACATCAAGGTATGATTCTATCACTTTTAGTAGTTAGATTAGTTACTTGCATGTAGTTAAAACACCAAAAATTTGGGGAAAAATCTAGGGTTCTTGAAGTTCATCCGGATCGAACCTCAAATTTTTGTTTAGATCTGTTTGCATTTAGTTAGATTAGTGTTATGGGAAGTAAATACACTTGTATTGTTCATAGATTCGCCCGATTTCTCACAAAAACCTCAAACCCTTGTTCTTGAACCGAAAAAGATAAAATTGATAGGGTAAACGGGTTATTTTGGGAAAAACGGCACTTAGGGTTTCATTTTCGGGGGAAACCGCACCTATTGGACCAAAAATTTTCAAGTTTTCGAAACCGGGTCGAAAAATAGAATTTTTGAGTAACAGACGCCTGGACACGGGGCCGTGTCCGCTGAACACGGGGTCGTGTCCAGCCCACTGTTTGCAGTTTTGTCCGAAAATACTTCTGTTTTGTGCTAACTTTTGGTGTATTCTTTCAGATGGCTAGGAAGTTCACAAGATTTAACGCCAATGAGCTCAAGGCTAGGGCTAGATACGAGATACTTCAAACAAGGCCGGAGGAATACCCGAGGCAAGCATGCACGGAACTGTTAACCATGGTGAATCAAATCGACCGTTTCAACAACCTTGTGACAGGGCCACTAAGAGTCGCTTTAACAACTCGACTACGTTCCGTCCACGAATGCACTTTAGAATTCTATAGCACCTTCACATTCAACTCAAGGTGCGACCCATTCGACAATGATGGGGTAGCATTCAGGTGTGGCGGAACTAGGTATTCGATCTCTATGGCACAATTTGGATCGATTGTTGGGTTGTATACGGAAGAGGACGCGGGAAATGAGGAAAACACTGGAGGGATGCGAGAAATAGGTGAGAACGAACGCCAAGCCATTTGGGCTCAGATTGGTGAATGGTACTACAATCCGAGCAGTACTAAGAGTACGAAGTTAAGGGATCCGCTCTACAGATACATCCATAGGCTCCTCGGCTACTCTCTTAGCCAAAGGCATGATAGCAGTGGCGTCGTTGGGTTAAGAGATCTTGTTGTCCTCCACTGTATCCACACCCGCAAGCCCCTTGATGTTCCGTTCCTTATGCTCCGAAACATGCATCACAACCGCCTTGCTAGTGCACCGACCCCTATCTTCTTTGGGGGATGGGTGTACCGCCTCTTCAAGCACTTCACCAGCATACCTAGGTCATTCGAAAGGAGCCCAGGGTCGAGTAGGGTAGATATACACATCTGCCGTTCGATGAACCTACTTTATGAGGCGGAAGACGGGACGGTAAGCTTTCAAAGGATGCAAGGTCATGCATGGAACCCGCAAGAAGCACTTGTCCTCCACGCTCCACAACATCATCAGTATCAGTATCAACCCCAAGGTGATCCGGGCTAATCCTCCTCAGGAGGCGGTTTTCCTAATTTCCAAAGTTTGCATGATTTGTTGCAGGAAAACCTTATGTGCACCAGGAACACCTACAACATGGCAAGCAACACGTACCACCGGGTCGGAGCTATCGAGAGAAACATTCCGATATCCAAGATGATATTGGATATATTCGGGACCACATTGCGGGCCATGGAGAGGATGATGATGATGATGATGAGGACATGGATTAGGCGGGAGGAGCGGAGGAAGATGCGGTTGGTTGGTGATTCCCAGGTTAACCTTCTCTAATCTTGAACAATTTGAGGCTTGCGTGCCAAGTGTTGAACAATTTACTTTCCCTAACTTCTTTTATTTTCTGCATTTATTTTTCTTTTAACTTTGACATAGATGTTGAATTTGGTAAAATTAGGATGTTTGCTATGGTATGGTGTGGTGTTTATTGATTAAGCAGGTACATACGAGGCTTAGAGTACTACGCATTAGTACCACTAAAGCCGGGACAGGAAAACCGAAGAAAGAAACCTGTTTTTCAACCTTGCAGATTGTCCACACGGGGCCGTGTCCAGCAGACACGCCCCCGTGCCCACTCCCCTGAACCTGCTGTTTGTTTTAATTCTGCAGACCTTGACAGACACGGGGACGTGTCCACCCAACACACCCCCGTGTCTACCTTCTGTAAGTTTTCGTTACTGGCACCTGAACACGGGGTCGTGCCCACCAGGCACGGGGCCGTGTCCAGTGTCCAGTAACACCAATTTTTTTGCTTTTTACACCTTTTACACATTCAATCAACCTAAAAACTTATTTTTGGGACACATTTAGGACAATGTGTAATTTAAGTGTGGGGGGGATGCTAAAATCTTGAATCTTGCAAGTCCTAAATACAAGCCTTACACAAAACTCTATTGGAACCGCTAATCACCCCAATTTTTTTTTTCAAAAATTTTCATTTTTTTACTTGTCTAGGTTTAACTCGGGAATTTCAAGTTCTAAAAAGGTTATATTTTTACGAATTTACAACCGATAGCGTCGTGATAAAAAGAACCAACATAAGAAAATTATGAAAAGGCATGGCAAACTTAGTTAAAATTTGATTATATATACTTGATCCCATAAAAAACCATTCCCACAAAAGTGAGTTTTGAGCCTTTATCCAGCATACAATTACATATCATTAAACTAAATGCTCATTTTTCGTTTCTTGTGTGAATAGCCGCTTGGTTCTTACGACTCTAGAACTTACCATGACAATACATTCCCGGTCCTTACCAACTTAAACCCGAGTAAGTAAATGATGGAGGCATTAGGACTAACCTTTTCTTTTCTACACCATTATTTTTCTTTTTTTTACCACCTACCCAAAATCCCCTAGTTAGCCCCTTTGAGCCTAGACCTTTTCATTTCATAACCCAAACCAAACACCTTTTTACCCACCAAAACCTTTTTCATTTTTAACCCTTTGTTTTAGTAACAAGTTCGGTTTTTCATATGACTTTTCAAAAAAAAAATGTGTGTTGATGATGAAGCAAAAGAAAATAAACAAACAAGTTCATCAAAAATAACTTTGTTTGAATAAAAGCTTCATCAAAATAAAGTTACAAAAATAAAAAGTCTTACGAAAACCGACGCTTGTTACGCTTTTCGCCCTTCTCTACTAACCACTAACCACTAACCCAACCACCTACCTTTAACCCAAGCCTAACCCTTCACCCACAAAGTCCTCTTGATATTTACAAAGGTATATAAGTTAAAAAGGAGGAGGATTGATTGCTTGGCAAGCCTATGGTAGGAGTAAGTTCTATGCCGCTCTCGAGTGATCCACAAAAATACATCTTCGGCCGAGTGTTGAGTGATCCCCGTGAGGTATGTGAGCTTGTATATAAATAGAATTTTAAAGAGGCATGTTATGCCCTAATAAGTAATTTATCTTATGAAAAGTTTTAAATAAATCATGACGAATAGGATTGTAAATAAATAAAAATAAAACTAAATAAAGAATCTTGGAAATCCCGACACTCTATGACAAGCCCAAAAACCTTCTTCTCTACCCATTCCATTCCATTTGGGTGTGTAATAGCCACATATTAAAGAGTTTTGCTTGAGTACAAGCAAAGATTCAAGTGTGGGGGTATTTGATGTGTGCAAAATGCAACATATAAATTTCATCAATTGTGGCATAAAACTAACCCTTTTTTTAGTACTAATGTTGGAAAAAGTGTGCTTTTGTCTTCCTTTTGTATTTTCAGGATTAAATGAGCTCAAATTAACAAAAGAAGCAAAAAGACATCAAAATCTAACATAAATACAAGAAAAGGAACAAGACGTGACATGCCCGACCCCACGACAACATCTTCCCAAGCAAAACAAGATAACAGAAGACTGAACACGCCCCGTGCTCAGCCAGCACGGGGGCGTGCCCAAGTGTCAGCAGAAAAGACAAAGTGGTAGAAGCTTCTATTGCCCACCACGGGGTCGTGCTCAGCGGACACGGGGTCGTGGTCAACTATAAGATTCGCACAATCTAGGCAAATCTTCATAGTACAAAGATTCTTCTGCACACGGGGTCGTGCTCAGCGGACACGGGGGCGTGGTCAACTAATAAGACAAAGCTGCATTAAGTGTAGAAAGAGAAGGATGTGGACACGGGGCCGTGCCCACTGGACACGGGGCCATGCCCGAGCTTCTGTTCAGCCTATAAATAGGAGTGCTTGGCTCAAGCTCAAACCATCCCTTGGCACACCACCTCTCTCACACTTCACCCACCACCCACCACCACCATAACACCATCATCCACCACCACCATAACACCATCATCCACCACCATCACCCATTGTCCATCATAGAGTGTGTGAGTCGTCTCGGGATCCAAGATTGATCGTAGGAGTTCTTGACAATCAAGGCCATGTTTGCCTAAGTCTCTTACATCACTTGGTGAAGACAAAGTGTCTAGTGTAATACTTTTTATTTTTAATCTTTTCGCACTTTTTACTTGGTTTTGTATTAATGACTTTAATAACTAGTTTCTTATGTTGAAGGTGATCTTTCCTTATCGTTTGTCCGTGGTGTCTTGACATTATTTTACTGTCTATATAAAATAAAAGATTTTCACCATTCATATCTCCACGGTCTATATGGAGGTATGTTGGCTACCTAGTCGGGGGTTAAGGGAACGGTTTGGTAAAGGTCTTGCCATTGTTCAGCGTTTAGAGGTCCTGCAATGGACCTGGGTCAAATTTAGTAGGACCTCCTTCAATACTTAACGGTATTGGATGGCGGGGGTCCAAACTCTTTGATCCCCTCATAAGTTAACTACTATTAATACTATAACCCGGCTATTTAGGACTGTATCCCTGCTGACTCAGACTACTTAGTCGAGGGTAACGTCACCTCCAAAAGAGGGGCCTACCATAATTTGCATTAATAACTTAATTAATTATCTTCCAATAATCCACCCTTTTAGGATTGTATCCTTGCTGACTCAAACTACTGGGGTGAGGGTAACGTCACCTTCAAAAGAGGGGTCTACTACAATAACTAAGATAATCTCTTAAAAAATGCAAAAGTGCGGAAATAATCAAAGGTTACACTAGATACGAGTCGGAACCAAGTGATTCATCTTGTCTATCTGTTTTTCTTTTATTTTTATTTTCAGCATTTTTAGTTAGTTTTTATTTTTCTTAGCTTAAAACATTTTTCTAAACTTTTTGATTTGATTAGACGTTGAGGATAAACCGGTACTAAAAGCTCTTGTGTCCTTGGACAACCTCGGTATCTTACCAACACTATACTACGCTCACGATGGGTGCACTTGCCCATATGAGTGTCTAGTGTTAGTGAATATCGTGTTTTATAAATTTAAAACTTGACTAAAAAGTGTTAAAGGGGCTTAAAATATACACCTAATATATATAACACTTGACACCCATCACTCCTCCTGAAAAAAGGTACTTTTACCACCCTTTTGCTAATATACGAAGACAAATACATGGAGTATAATGATTTGAATCAAATGTTTATAGCATCATTATAACTTAAAAGAAAATCGTTTACAACAGTGGGTCAACAATTCAAGCACCAAACAAAATAACCCTAGACTCTAGTTGGTTTTACCTTTAGAAGAGCCTCCAAGGCAGACTTAAAATCTTCCTGATTGACATCTAATAGGACACAATAACTCTAACAGGACACAATAACTGAAACATCAAAAACAAAGTGATGTTAATAATCAAATGCTACTTCAATAGTCCGATTGATAAAAACCAGTCCGATGGATGTTTAAGTGCTGCCCGTATTTGGGCTATACTTTGTCATTCGTCGTGAGGGTTTTGATCTCGTGAGTTGTCGTAAAAGTTGTATTAAGTTACTGACCTAGTTTTTTGTGTGCATTGATTGAATTAGGTTAACAAGGCTAAATCAGTAGGCTAAACTCTGCCCGTCTAAACTTGCAATGTGAGTCATTCTCTTTTTATCACTGTTTTATAAAATCTCAAAGTGTTTTCAAAAGTTATAATTACAGGGATTAAGTCGTGGTTATCTTGAATCACTAGCTAGTGGGGTATTGTGCACATTACTAATTTCTCACGGTTAGGTTCATCAACCTAACAGTGATAATCATCACTACTTGGGTGAAAGGACCCAATAGTGGTATGACCATCGTCACCAGGGTGTGACACGACGCCAGATAAAAATAAGATAGTAGCCATTCTAATCGCTCTTATGTTGTAATTCATAGTTATGTGTCGTTTTGTCAAATTGAGTGACTCGCCAGTATTTCCCCGCTGATAAAATATTTTTAAAACACGTTTCAGGTGACTTACTGTGAACCAAGGAAAACGTGCTACGAAGCACTAACAAAGCACTAACAAAGCTTGAAGTGGTGGCTCAGTAAAATAAATAAACATGTTTTGTAAAACAGGGATTTCCCAGTGAAATTCCTCTATTGTAAATTATGGGGTTTGACCCAAATTATGAAATAAAATAATTGGGCATATTCAAGTTTTGAACGATCATGTTAAACTTCCGCTGTCAACTCAAATAATAAATACCACGGGTTTCTGTCCCGCGGCTCCTGGACCGGGTAACACCAGGACGGGGGCCGTGACACCGACTACCTGTCTTGCCACCTTTTAAGTTTATATAAAAATGGTAGCACAATAGTGGTGGCAATGTTATTTGGAGATGGACGTGGATTTTGATGATAGAAACGTAAATATTACCAGGAACTAATTGTTTGCATAGATATTCCACCATCAATTGGTCTAGTAATAATGAGCTTTGACCCAAAACTTCCAAATTACCTGGTGAAAGAATGAGACTAACAGTGAAGTTTAATAACACAAATTTCTACTAACTACATGGATGATATTTGAAACTTAGCCGTGAAATTTTAATACTCAATTTTTTGATAAAAAAACTAATCATTTGTCAGTTTTCATCATCTTTTATAAATAGTTTTAGAAAAAAAAAAATGATATATAGGAGGCCTTAATGAGTTAAGTTGAATACATGTGTTGGCTACACATGCCCTACTTACAAATTTTAATCTATTGTGCTTCTCCTTCGTAGTACTATAAGCTAGTAAGCAAAGAAAAAATTTGAAAAACTAAAAGAGAGAGATTCCTCAGATAGCCCGATTAAGTGTTTATTCAACTAAATATTTGTTGCTTATAACAGGAATTTAATTATACTTCCTGAAACATGTCCATGGCCACTCAATGAAAACTGTTGGCCACTCAATTGCGTTGTTAGATCTAGTCGTTTACCCGCGCAATGCGGCGAAAAACATATCACTTAGGTTGGTGAGTTTAGGGCTATGTACGGGGCAATTTGGTTTTGAGCCATAACCAAACCAAATTCGCGATGCAACTGTGGCGACAATTTACAACGCAATACTCGTTTTGTGTTAGTTTATCAATCCTACCATGGTATATTGTATAGTAGTTTGTTACTTTATCAATCATCTATTTGGATTTTCGGTACCGGATGGTATCAAGCTCATCCCTACGTTCGAGTCCGAATTCAGGTTGATTTGAATTTGATGATTTAAAGTAAAAATCTAAAATCTAAAATTTAAAAAGAAGAAAGGGCTCCAATAAAAAATGCCAAAAAAGTTCGCAAAACATGCAAATAATCCACAAAAATGCAGCCATAACAACAAAATAATACCAAATATATCTTTTTTCAGCGTAGTAATTAAACACATCATGTCTTAAAAGAAGTTCACAATAGTTATTAAAAAGAAGCATTATTCCCTTGGAGTTGCATTTGTAATGGAGTTTTTTCCGTTGGTCAATTTGACACTTGGACGCTTGGAGCCTTGAAGCTTAACTCTTTCCATTGTTCAAGAGAAAGTTGACTAATACAATCCCACGTCATAGCTGCAGCTCGAGCTCAATGTCAGATCCATGGAAATCCTATTACCTTCACATCTTCAATAAGCTTTGATAAAAAAAACAAACCATACCTCAGCTTTCACGGTTTCAATAAACAAATGGTGTTGCTCTACATACTTCACATCATTAGTGGCTGCCATGCCTTCAAGATAGGTATGGAGATGGTCTTTAGGACCTGCAAGAAGAACCAGCAACAGTTTTACCTAATTTTGTAAATAGTTATTAAATTACATATAAATAAAACAGTTGTTTAATAATCTATATATCTTAAATGAAAAGGTCGCCACCAACCAAAAACAACCATAGACTTTTAACCTTTATCACTTCTTACCCTTAAACTTTTAACATGAAATACTATTAACCTTCATCTTTCACTTCCAACTGTTGACAATTAAAAACCTTGACCCGCCAACATTTTCTACTTAATATCTTGATACCTCATTTTGTTTAAATTACTTTTACGACTTTACACCGCAACGTTAATGTGACACACTATTATACTTCTCTTTATCTATGCCTAACTATGTTAATGTGTTTGCGGCATAGTATGAGCTTAGTGTTTTTTTTGTTTCAACTGGTGTAAGTTTCTTTAATTTAGGGGTATCACTTAAAAAGGCATAAGTATTGAAACTGCAGATGCAACATAATTAAAAATTCAACAAATATACACAAAATCCAGCAGTGAATCATAACCAATCTAAAATACTAAAGAGTAACGGGTCAACCCGTCCCAATAAAGACACATTTTGGCATTAACTTGTTTTTGACCCATTTACCCAACAAACAAATTCTGAGCAAAATATGCGGGTCAAAATGGGCACAAAAAAGATTCCATATGATCTACAAGAAACATGCATTGATCTTCACCCTTCGCTTGCAAACAATAAGTACAAATAAGAAGGTATAAGCGGCTCAGAGTTGCTCAGCCACTTGAATTATTTTATTCTAATAATAAAGTTTTTGTAACCATGATTAACGCACTAATTATTAACTAAAAGCTTTAAAGTTTGAAACAAAGTGTTTGTTATTATACTCACGCCGCCCCTATGACATGGCCATTTTAACATGTTACCCAACCCGTCCGTCTTGCCGCCTCTAAAGAGAAGGTTCAACCCAAACCAAATGCCCACCAAGCTATAGTTTTGCAAAAGAAATAAACACAAAGATCATTAGTTTGTTGGGTGGATCATACTCTATATCTCTTGTATGCATGATTTCAATTTAATGCAACTTTAACGGGTTTCAACAATAATTTAAGAATTTTTGGTGAAATGACCTTGTCCCTCATATCCCACAATTTTCTAATGTAGATTATCAAAATGTAGGCCAATTTTAACTAAAATGGGGCATTTTGACCAAAATGAGCCTTTTTTAAGAAACTGGAGTCACAAGTTGTTTGAATTCAAAACTTTCTTTTTGCTGGTGATTTGGCCCCCATGACCGAAAATCCACCGCTAATCCAGATAGCATGGCAACAACTTTACCATTGCTTCAACGATCACCCCTAAAAAATATATAAATGATTTTTAATTATCAAACCTGATGCTGCTGAGGTTGAGGTTGAGGTTGAGGTTGAGGTTGAGGTTGAGGCAGTGTAGCTGCAGTGGCTGTTGGACTTGAGGGTATACACCATATCCGGCATAGCCTCCATAGTACATGGTAGCGGGATTGGTCTCTGTCCAAGAACCGGAATGTCCTCATACCTATTCTGCATAACAATGACAACACGTTAACAAAAATTCATTTAGATTTTACTAACATATAAAAACTTTAGAGGTGTTTGGGTGCTTTTTTGAATCCATAAAGAATAATCAGTCTTGAATAAGCAAATCTCAAAACTGCTTATTTCACCCTCATTCACTTGTTTGATGTCACCATATTGAATAGCATTGTATAGGTCTCCATATAATAACGGTTCCAAAATTCCTAAAAATATAAAACTAACTTATGAGTTATGAATACCGGAAAATTGAAAAAAAAAATATGCTCGCATTAATTCAGAAGTTTAGTACTTCACCAGGTTGTTGAACCTCATCATAATATTTTGATAGGCTGAGATCACCCAATTCTGGCAAATGATCCCAAGCGAATTTAGCGGAGGTGCGTATATACATTTTGGCATAAGTTCGTGATCCATAGGCAAGTTGAATAACATGCAAAGACCAAATCCCATAAGCCTTGACCAATTAGATAACTTTTTAAACATGTTTTCCAAAACTCAGAGTTTTCTTCTTTAAATACTTCTGGTACAATCCCAATCATAGCCATAGCTTGCTTGCCTATTATATATGTAGTGAAAAAATAGAAAAATTGTTAAGAAAGATACAATTGATATGTAATAACAACAGACTCTCACAAGTCTGCCCATTCACAAATCACAAGCTATATATTTATACGTACTCCAAGTAGGGTAGACTTATGTTCCACTCTTTGAAAAATCAAAAAAATTTATGGGATAGTTAGGAAACTCGACAATTGTGAATGTTGGTCGCCAACCACATTTGTGATGATAAATTAAACCTTCCGTGGGTACTCAAATTTCATGACCTATTCGCGACAGCTCTTAGCGCCGATAATTTTCATCTGAAATGTTGCGACTGGGTTGGTAGCATATATATAGCTGTGACCAGCTCCACAACGGTCCACTGCCGCTACCGTAGGCACCAGCTGCCGGACCTTTTCCAGAATTCGTTATACATAGCTGCAAAATGAAATTCGAACCCCCCCAATAGATTAGAATCACCACCTGCAAAAGACCAAAAAATTATTTAACAGAAATGCTGGTTGCGATATCATGTAAGCATTCCCCCCCCCCCCCCCTTAATTTTTTTTACGACTAAAAAAATTATGTCAACAATATTAATTAATATATTTTATTTTATTTTTATTAAATCGGCTCGGATTTGGCTATTGGACCGTTTTGGCAGCAACACGGGTTGCAAGTGAAAAACATCACACTTGCCGTCCTCGTTTATGACACGCTAAGCAACGCCCTTTACCACAACCATAATAACCTTCAGGAACAAAAAATAAGTAACCTCGTTTATGACACGCTAAGCAACGCCCTTTAACAAACCCGCTACTATTCGGTACCTTTTGGCCGCCGATTTCAGGCGCCTAATACAGCCAACTTGGCTGCCAGAAATATCACGTATCATCACTGCTCCGTGCGCCTTGACTTGGTCCCGAAACCATTCCCCAAACACAAAACACTGCCATCTAATCCGTTGCCCTTTTCTGGCTGCTTAATGTCGCGGTTCAACCATTTTTTGGTTAGCTTTATTTTTATCCAAATCAAATAGCAAAAATTCAACCATTTTTGTATGCATAAGCGTAGGTGCCAAATCAGACATTCTTGCCTACAAATAAACCAAATACATACCTGACGAAAAAAAAATCAACTTATCAAGATTATTTTGATATGGTGTTGAGTAAATTAGAATTGCTCCCACCAAGTCAACCTGTTATAGATGACCTGGTCATCAGCAAAAGGTGCTCCCTTTTCACGATGAAAGAAGTGATGAAGGATGTTTGGTCTGCTATTGTTGTTGTCAAACAATACCTGTTCGTGTTTGGGTTAATGGGTCAAATAAGTGAACTCAAAAGAGAAAGATGCATAGTTATTGGGTAAAGTAACTGGACTTTTGGCATAACTCAATTTTTTTGAGTTTCTTTTGTACGCTGCAATAAAGATGATATAAATTTATTACAAAACTATATAAGCAAGAACATAGATTAATCATTTTACGAACTTTTAAGACAACTCACAATACTCACATTCCAACAAAAGTTGTATGAGCAATGACACGTTACATCATAGCTTCCACTTCCAACATCTTTTTTGCTTTCTCTACATTCCAGTTTCGGGCTTCCAAATATCTTCTCAAGCATGCATCAGTGCAGTATAGTAAGCTACGCACCGTAAGCGGTCCAAGAGCAGCTTTTAGCTCATTTACCTGCATTAACCACAAAGATATCACATTATCACATCACTCCAAAAAGAAAATGTTAAAAGATTGTAAATTCTCAACTATTGATGCCATTAACTACATTTCATTTTAAAAATTACGTCAAATTAGCAAAAAGATTAAAGTTTACCTTGGATTCTGATTGGAGCTCAGGTTGCTCCTATTCTTGCTGTTGGTGAGAAGATCCACGACGCCGACCCGGTCGGACCGGATTATATGTAATGGTGTTTGGGGCGTGATGATCAATGGTTTACCCAATGTTTTCATAACTGGACCAGACATTGAACCGGACGTTTTACTGGTCCACTGGTCGAACCGGTCGGATCGGTCGGACCGGATTCAAGAACCGGATGACGTCATAAATAATTTTAGTTTTAAAAGATATAAAAGATAACTCAATTTTTTTTAAATTAAACATAAAAACATTATATATGAAAGTCAATACAAGAAATGAAATTATATTATTAATTAAATATATATATACACATTTTATACGTTACAAAAATTATTAAACGTGGCTTTTCATTGTGTTTTTACAGGTTCTAAAACAAGACTAGTGTTTGAAATAAACTAAATAAAATATAAAGAAAAGAAAAAATGAAAAGTCTTATGGGGAATTGAATTGGATAGAGCTGTATATGCAATAACAATAGGTAAAGTAAAATTTTGAAGGAAACAACACATAGAGAAAAAGAAATCGGAGAAGCCAAACCCTACTTTCCCATCGCATTCGTCTTCTATATCTCTCATCTCTACCCTCTCTTCTTGAAAACTACATGTTTTTGCACCGATTAAAGGGTTCTGTAGCATCTCTGGCCATTTTTGAAGTCAAAATTCACCATTTCTGGTTGAACCTTTTATCCCGGTTTGCCTGTTCAACCGCCAGCCATGGTTAACCGGCCGGTTCTTTGTAAATCGGCCCAATTACTTGCAACCGGACCGCTTCCCTTACCGATTCCCGGCCCAACCGGCCGGTCAGGTCATGAAAATATTGGGTTTACCCTTCACACCTCACCATAGATGGTATAAGATCATAGAGATAGACAAGGTTTTTTCAGTTAACCACAACATAGATGGTCTAAGATCAAAGAGATCAAAAGAGGTTTTTTCGGTTAACCATGACGATTAAACCCCAAAACATCTGGCAACTTGCTTTGCTAGGTATAACGTCAATGAACAACTTAACAAGTTTTCATTATTTGTGTACTTACTTAGGTTGGTTCATTTGGATTGTTCTTTATGCAATATATTAAATTACCATTTGCTTCTTAGCTCGTTTTAAGTAAGAATTTCAACTTCTATGTTTTGCGAGTTGAGGCAATAACGATATAAAGATCATAAACAACATTTGATCAAGTTGCAGGTAATGCATTAAACGATAAGTAAAACAATACTTCTGCTGCATTAGTAATAAAAAAGAGGCCAGAGATGGCCAACATAAAAGTCACACTTAACTTCAAAATAATAATAAAACTAGAAAACAAATAACTTCCATTCTTGGTTGAATTTGACCCAGCTGCAAAAACACCTTAGAATCCAAGCTTGGTTCTGCGCCAATGCCTGCGCTTGGCATTGTACCTGAATCAAATAAAACAAATATGTCAACAACACTACTATCAAACCATTGTGTTAAATCAGTTATACATGTTCAAATACCTTATGGTGTTGTCGGTCCTCATGCGAATCCAGTGAGGAATAGGCCTGTTCTGCCTCATCTTCTTCGCCAGCTTCTTCTTAATCATAAATGTCTTGTGTGACGGCTGCAAATTAAATATAAACACCTAGTCAAGTTGCTATACAAACAATCTTATGATGGTTGCAACTGGAACATAACTTAAGCAAAAATGTTTGACTATTACTTTCAAGTTTCAATAATAGTTAATTACATAAAAGGTCAGATATGTCCCGGTTTTGGTTTTGGTCCCAACTTTTTTATAAAACCGTAAAATCCAGTTTCAAACCATAAAAGGATAAGTTCTCTTTTGAACAACCAACGAATCCTCCAAATGGGCTACTGACGAAATTCATCACATCGGGATACACTCGCCTCCGAACCGAGGAAAACCCTCACCTATGGCCGAAGCCCGTGAACACTCGCCCGAAGGCACAACAGTGCAGTGACGTAAAACCGGCTCAGTTCAAGGATCGAACAAGCGATCTCCACCTATTTGCCTAGTCTCCTATCATCAGCAGGTGCAGCAGAAAATAATGGGGAGGGCAGGAATCGAACCTGGGTCCCTTAGAACACCAAGTCTCTCCCTTACCACTGTACCACCACCTCATTGGCTATAAAAGGAAAAGTTTAATCCAGTTTTCAAAAGTAAACAATCACCGTAAAATATCACCAAGTGTTTAGAATTTAACTAATTCTATGACCTAGCAGAACATGAAATGGTGAGAATCTAGAACAAAAACCGTAAATTGCAACTACAATCTCATCAATTAATAAAGTAAACATGCCTTTGGCTAGCTATAAACCTCACAACTCAAAAACTATAAAAAAATAACCAAAGCAAATAGTCTTCGATCTACACTTATAGAAACAAGATTGAGCTTCAAAAACATATTGTACCCGCAAAAGCGTAAACCCAAATAAAAGTTACATCATAGCATCTAACAAAATCCAAAACCCTAAATCAATTATAATTATAAATCCTTAAAATTCCCAAAAACCAAACGTAACCTATAAAACCACAAAACTCAAAACATGGAAACAATCAAATGGTAAACAAAACATTTCGATTTCGATCTCCATTCTCCGGTAGTATTAAAAATTAACTTCAAATAGTTTTTTTTTTAACTAGATGAGATGAATGAATTATAGATCTAAGAATGAAGAGATTACGGAGAGAAAAGTGACTTACCATGGCGATCGTCGAATGAGAGCGGCGGCGTTGTCCCGTGAAACTCACACGCTAAAGAGGGTTGGTTGGTTATGTAGCTAGGTTAGGTTTCAGTTGAGAATGAAATGAGCTCAAAGGCCAAAGCCCAGTTATTATGTGGGCTTTCTCTGGAAACAATGGGCTACGTGACCCCATACTGGGTTTAAGTTTGGGCCTAGGAACTAAAAAAGAACGATTTTCTTGTTCTATACTGAACTAGTTTAATACCTGTTCGATGGACGGGTCACGTTAATGTATTATATAGTAGTAATAACCTGAATGAACCTATGAACACAACTAACTTGAATTTACATATTCCCGTGATGTAGATTATAAGGTCATTATAAGTTGTTGCCTTTCACCATCCACCTCTGCCAACTTTAGGCTTATTGCTAAATATCTTTCTTGCATTTCCTTCGATTGTATTTCCATACAATTGTTTTATCTAATAATTTAAAGATTTCCTTATCAATAGCCTTCTAAATCTCAGCATCATCATTACAACAGTTAGATAAGATATCAATTTCTAGAGTCCTATATGTCTTCACAATTTAACATCAAAATAAAGATTGTGATAGTGGGTCTCTTTTACAAGAAATGAAAATGGTCATAAATAAAAATAGAATAGGAGATGCAAAAATGTAATCAAGTGTTTAGATAATGTGTACCTTCTGGTGGCAGAGTTTGGATTTTGAGTTATAGATACTTGTGAGTATTAATCACTCATGGTCATATACGATAGTTGCAGGAGCAGGACATTTTCAAAGTTTAACTTTTATTATTTTAGCAAAAATTTACGCGACTCATACCATTAAAGTCATCATGTTCATATAACCAGCATTGTTATACGAGTTACTTATACAACTCTACATTATATCACCCGCATCATGTGTTTATTGAAAATATTTGAATCTGGGTCATACGACCCATATAACCAAAAATGAAACCCACATGATGATAGAAACCAAACCAATACGCAGGAAGATCCAAACTGCAATAACCAAGCCCACCAGTTTTAAGCCTAATACCCACGATTTGATAACCCGTTAACCCTAAGACCATGCGGTGTGGGCGTGGAAGCCCTCCACGTCGGGAACACCACCCCGCGTAAGGCGTGGAGGGCGGCGTTGGAGGTGGAGCTTGAGGATTTTCACCTGCGTGGGGGCAAATGTGTGGGTGAGGTGAAAACTCTTGTTTGGGTTTTTTGGCGTTTCTAAGACGAATGGTATATAATAAATATGGCGTTTGGGGTTTTGTGTGTTTTAATGGAAGGTCTTAGATGTTGTATATATAGGATGTTTTTTGGCGGTTGTTTTAGGCGAGATTTTATTATAATAAATGCTAGTAATTAAGCCCCGTCGTTTCAGTCACTACTTGTTCAGATTTATCGTTTAAAACAAGTTTGGCGTTTTATATCTAATGGCGTTTTAGATTAGGATGGTGTGTGCTATGTAGGTTAAGGCGGTAATTTAATGGCGTTTTATTCATGAGATGGCGTTTTGTGTAGAGAAGTCAAAAGAGTTTTTTACCCTTAATGAAGCGCGCCACACTAATAAAAGTGATGTCATTTACGAAAATGTCACCGCGTCATCTAGTCCATAGATTGTTTTGATCTGACGATCCATAACCGTTCTCTCCATTCTCACACTTTTCACTTTTTTCTCTAAATCCTGACCATATATATAGTGAAAAGATTATGAGAAAACTACATATAAATGAGAAAACTAAAAAACTAACTAAAAAACCTAAAAAACATGCCATTTTTTATTTTACAATTTTTTTTATAAAATTTCACTAATTTTTATGTATAAAAAAACTAAAAAAAAAACTTGTACTTCACATGTGCATTATATGTGTACTTATGTGCATTAATGCTTAAAGTTAGCATTTGAGTTTAGTTTAACTTTTAGGGTTAGGTTTTTTTGGGATTTTTTTTTGGGAAACGGGACTCCCCCGGGTAAACATTTTATTAATTTTTGAAAAAAGGATTACAAACTAAGTGCATTTGTTAAGCAAAAGCGACTCGCCAAAGCAACAAACCACAAAAAAAGAAAAGAACATACATTTAAAAAACAACCATAAAGAAACTAAAATTTGGAGCCTATCTTCATAAATTGCGCTGTTTCACCGGTATCCGACTCCACCTCAGCTTCATCACCATCCACTTTTGTCAAACTATCATAATATTTTCTCAAATTTTCGGACCATGTACTATATTCTTCAATCTTTGGGCGAGTTAGATTCCACAAATTTTTTAACCATCTCGATCTCATGTTCCCATATCCCAAGGTCCATATCAAAGCATTCCTCTTCATCGCGTAACGTTCCAAAACTATTTTTTGTATTTACTGTTTGGCTCGGCCCATGTCCAAAAGCCTGTTTTGAAACATCAAAAAATCCACTACCTTTTGACTTCACTGATTGACCCACAACAGCCCTTAAGTTCGGCCCAACATTCTTTAAAATGGGATCTTTTCTATTCAATTGCAAATGAGCCAGACTTGGGCTTATATCATCAACCGATAGGCCTGAATTATTTTTAACCGAACCCACTAATGTAGCATTTCTGCTTTGAGGCCCAACAGATAATTCAGCAGGCCCACCATCAAATAAACCATGTTCAGCACTGTTATGAAGCCCAGCAGCCAAACAGTAGTGCATAGTGTTTAGTTTTAGGTTTTTTTTTTTTTTTTTTTTTTTTTTTTTTTTTTGGGGGGGGGGGGGATTTAGGTTTTTGGGGGGTGTCGGTGGGGGGGGGGGGGGTAGGTGGTTTAGGCTTTTCGGTATTACTACACATGTGCAGTACAATTTTTTATATATAAAATAAAAATTTGTAATTTTTTTATATGTGTTTTAGGTTTTTTAGTTAGTTTTTTGGTTTTTTCATTTGAGTTAGTTTTTTTATAATCCATCCCCTATATATATATATATATATATAGGGAGAAGATCATGCGAGAACCACCTCTTATTGCGAGAACCGTGAAAACCAATGTGAAAATAACAAAAAATGCCTAAAAATCACACAAATTTTTTTTTTTAATATTTTTTATATAAAAATCGCTACTTTTCGAAGCAAAAAATTTTTTTTTTTTTTGCCACCAAAAGTAGCGATTTGAGCATAAAAAATATTAAAAAAAAAATTTAGATTTTTTTTTGGTTTTTTTAGATTTTTTTTAGTTTTTTTGGGGGTTTAGTTTTTAGCATTTTAGCTTGGGGGGGGGGGGGGGGTTAGTTTTTTTTTTAGGTTTTTTGGGGGTTTTAGTTTTTAGCATTTAGCTTGGGGGGGGGGGGGGTTGGGGGTTTAGGTTTTTTTTTTTTAGGGGGGGGGGGGTTAGGTTTTTTTAGGTTTTTTTTAGCTATTTTAGGTTGTGTTCATATTAGTTCTCGCGGTTCTCTCAATAAGGGTGGTTCTCGCATGAACTCCTCCTTATATATATATATAGGGAGGGGCTCATGCGAGAACCACCCTTATTGTGAGAACCGAGAGAACCACTTACAAGGACCAAATATGAAATTTAATTAAAGTTGTAAAAAAAAAAAAGGCGGATGGGTATACATGTAATAACGAGTAACTGTGTAATGTAGTTAGGGTTTTTTTTGTAAGATACTCGAATACACACACAAACGATTCATTCCGGCGGCGATTTATAACAATTTCAGGCGAACCCGACGGCGATTACGGTTCGATTACGACTGTTACAAGTTGTTTCGAACACATAAACGACTCATCCGGCGGCGATTTGTAACAATTTCAGGCGAATACGTTCGATAACCGGCGGCGATACGGATGTTCTAAGTTGTTGCGGAGGCGATTACGATCGATTACGGCGGCGATTACAGTTGTTCTAAGTTGTTGAGGAGTATAATGACTACAAATGAAATCGGTGAATCAGAGGACAAACGTGAAACCAGACAGGGTAGATCGAAGGGCATTCTGAGGAAGAAGATTACAGGTACCAAATTATACATAAATTTTGAGGAAGAAGACTACATGTAACAAATTATACATAGATTTATTGTATTTTTTAGTTTACACATGTAATATGTATAGCAACTTGAAATTGAAACACATATTTGTACAATTACAACAAATTAGGGCATATTTCACCCGAATAACACATTTTTAGGTCAATTCTGAAAAATAATATGGTATTTTAATGGCGTTTTTTGTGTTAAATACAGTATTTAGTATGTTAATAGACGTAGCTTGTATATTTTGTGATAATATTTAAATAATTACAATTTTTGTGTAAAATTATGGATACAGAGATTAATTTTTGTATTTTGTATGAATACACATGTAATTTAGTACACAAATGTATGATTATGTTAGTTTTTACAAAGTATGCATATATGCATATAACGTGATATGTACATATAAAGTATGTAAAATAATATGTATACATGTACAGTTGCATGTACAATATGTTTTACATATACATATGCATATATATTAATGGTATGCATATATGCATATATATTAATCATATGCATATAGATTAATGGTATGCATTTATGCATATATATTAATGGTATGCATTTATGCATATATATTAATGGTATGCATTTATGCATACAGTTTGTTGAATAGAACAGAGATTAATTTTGTATGTTGTATGAATACACATGTAATTTAGTACACAAATGTATGATTATGTTAGTTTTGACAAAGTATGCATATATGCATACAATGTGATATGTACATATAAAGTATGTAAAGTAATATGTATACATGTACAGTTGCATATACAATATGTTTTACATATACAGATGCATATAGATTAATGGTATGCATATATGCATAAATATTAATGGTAGGCATATATGCATATATATTAATGGTATGCATTTATGCATACAAGTTGTTGAATATAAAGTATGTTTACATGTACATTGCATATAGATTAATGGTATGCATTTATGCATACAAGTTGTTGAATATAAAGTATGTTTATATGTACATTGCATATAGATTAATTGTATGCATTTATGCATACATGTTGATGCATATATAATATATGTACATGTACAATTGCATACAGATTAATGGTATGCATTTATGCATATAAAATAACGGTAAAATATGTAAACGTATATGTTATCAGTTTTAATATATTAACATTGTTTAATTGCATGTTTATACAACAGGTGATGAAAGGGAAAAAAGGAAAGTGACATTTAGTGTCGATGTTAATGATGATAAAGAAGATAATGATGATAAAGAAGATAATGAACCAATTGTGTCGATGATTAAGAAATCACAAATTAGAAAAAGGAAAAGTAACGTTAACAATAAAGATGCGGAGAATGCAAAAAACACAACAATAGTTGAACAACCAAGCAAATGTACGACATACTTATTTGATATAATAATATTAAGTGTGTATGTAACATAGGGATCCCATGTAACATAAACGTATAATGAATATCTCATTGGTTTGAATGCAGAAAATGATGAAGGTGTTAGGTTGAACAAGCGGATAAAGAGGGTGGCAAAGAAGAAAGCAAATGCTAAATCAAAAAAAGAGAACATTTTAATGTCATTGCAGTGTAGGATATCACCACACCAGTTGAGCTATGTGGTAAAAATGTTGTCAAAAGCACAAAGGGAAACAGTGGTGAACATGGGTTTTGGAAGGATGCTGACAATTAATACAGATTCAATACCATCAAAGCTTGCGTATTTCATAATGGATAGTTTTGATGAATCATCAATGGAGATTAAAATGCAAAATGGAAGCATAAAAGTCAATGAGACTGAGGTGAGCAATCTTTTAGGATTAAAGAATGTCGGTATAGTACTGGATGATAAGGAAAAAAAGAAAGATGCTGAATTATTGAAAAAAAGGAATGGGAAGCATTGTACAAAGGGAAATTGATAACACCAGCAAACATTGTAAAACGGATCGAAGCGAATATGGATGATGTCAGCTGGAAATTCAAATACGATTTTTTGACAGTATTTATGAATACTCTTGTTGGGGTGAATATGGATGGACGGTGCATAACAGATTATTTCAACAAATTTGATGATAGTACAGAAGTGGAGGACGTAAACTGGTGTGTATACATATGCAATAAGATAAGGTGTTGTAAAGACGGTTGGAAAAAGGGAAGAAACAACAGTTCGTACAACGGGCCAATTCCAATATTGACTGTAAGTTTGTTTTTATAATAAATGATTGTATATGTGTGTATGTTTATGAATGAAATCGGTTGTTTTTTGGATGATTATTATGTTGTTTAATGTGTGATTGCAGATGTTATATGCGGATATGACGGTATGTGGAGAATTGAACAAAGAAAGAATGAATGGTCCATTACAGTTTTGGACAAAAGATATGCTGAGTAAGAGGGAAAAATACGAGATTGTGAATGGCGGTTTTGGAAGGGCAATAGTGAGGGACAGCTTTAAGCAAGATGAATACAAAAATGACGAAATGGATGTTGAAATGGGAGATACAAAGAAGGATGCGAATGAAGTTATATGGAATGAAGGAAGCACGTCTATTGTGTGATGAAAAAATGTATATTTTCCATATATAATAGGATAAAATTGTTATATGATGTATTTTTTGATGTAATGTAGAAATACGTTGATAAGAAAGGAGATGTTAAAAAGAAAGGTGAAATTGAAACAGAGATGTCGGGTATAAAAAAAGTATGTATGCATATAATATTTGAAATGTTATCTATGCATAAATGCATATGCACATGATGGTATAAACAAATGTGTATATAATTTTAATTATGCATATTAACGTATGGATATTAGTTGGTAATAGTATAAACAGAGGAGTATAGTATGTATCTAATTAATATGCATATATGCATATGAGTATATGAAATGTATATGCATAAATGAATGATAAGATTAAATTAATAAAATATGTGAATGTGTTGGGAATGTATATGTAGTTAATTAATATACAAATGTGTAAAAAATTTGTTGTTATTATTATTATTAGTATTATTATTATTATTATTATTTTTTTTTCTTTAAATATGATAAGTTGTGTGTAAAATCACATATGCATATGCGCATATGCATATGAGGGTATATAATGTATATGCATATATGCATAAACAAATTTATATTATATGCATATATGCATATAATGATGTATAAATTGAATAATGACGTGTAATTCATAGGAAGATGTGAAAATTATAATAATTGTAATATTATTATATAATATATATAATAAATTTGTTATTTTAATACTAAAAAGGTATGAAAAATAATAAATGCAGACACATATGGATGATATAGAAGATACGGTAATCGCATTGAAGCATCAGATGAATGACATAAAGGAAGAGTTGGAAAGACAGTTTTTGCTTAATCCAGACGATGAACAATTGTTGAAAGTGATTGGGATGTTTAATGAGACTTTCAAGGAAGGTGTAAAGATGGAAAAGGTTGAACATAACGTGGATGAAATTGTAGATGATGTTATTAGTATGTTGAAGAAAAACGTAATGACGGATGATACAAAGGGAGGGGAGGAATGTGGGAAGAAAAATGATGAAAGCGAGGGTAATAATGATGTAAAGACAGATGATAAATCGGTAGCACAAAAAAAGGTGACGAATAAGTATCGTAAGAAAGGGGTGAATGTAGTTGATAAGTCAATGCCATCATTTTTATTATTGACCCCAAGTTCGCAAGAAACATATGATGATGAGTGCGAGGAGGTAGTACCAATGAATAAACCGTTGGATGAGACAGAAAAATTGTTATGGAATTTTATGATGGTCATTGGGATGGAAAAAAAAGGTAATTATTATTTGTTGTGCGTGTGTGTGTGTATAGTTATAAATAAACATGTATATGAATTCATATATGTATATATTTAGGTAGCGTGTTGTATATTTCATTTGTATTGATTAATAAAAAAACAAAAAAATATATTGTAGGATGGAGAGAAAGAAGAAGGATGACAAAGATGGGAAAGGCGTACATGACAAAGATGGGAAAGGCGAAGTTGACACAGAAATGAAAAAGGAAAATTCCGGATTAAGCTTTATGTAAGTTGTATATATATATAATTATGTATGTAATTTATATGCATGTATGTTTGTTACGAATATGCGTAATGCATATAAATTGTATAGAGTTGTAAAAAACATTGTTAAAACAATTTAATTATTATTGGATAATTGAAAAAATATATGTGCATGCAGGTTGAAGATGTTTGAAACAAAACATGGATTGTGTGCTTTGGGGCATACAATGAACACGCTAGATTTCGGGAAGGAGATATCAACGAATCTGATAGATTGTTGGGCAGCAATGTTAAATGATAAGGAGAAAAGGATGGTGGTTAGCGGGAAAAGACGGTTGTTTTGTTATACATCAATCTTTGTAAGTGGATAGTATGTTTATATATTAATATAAATACATATGTATAATATGCAAATGTAAACATGTGTTGGATAATAAGATGATATGTGAATATGCATATATGCATATATAGGATAATGTATTATGTCAAGTTAACAGTTAGTATGCATATATGCATATAAAGAAAATTATGTTATGCATATGAATTAAATTATAATATGCATATAGGATTGTTAATAACAAAATGATTGGATATGTATATATGTATACATAATAAAATTTAATATATATATATATATATATATTTATATGTATTTATATAAAACAAGTGATATGCATTAATGCATATGGATTGAAGTATGATATGCATGTATGCATATGAATGAAAATATAATATGCATATATGCATATGGGTTATATTATAATATGCAGATATGCATATGGGTTATATTATATATATATATATAAATATATATAATTGATGTGGCAAAAAAAACAAATTGCAGCCGAAATATATGCTGAAGAAAAAGCAAGATGAAGAGTTGGCTTTGAGAACTGTGAAAAAGTATTTGAGAGAAATATTTGAAAGGGACGACACGCTATTGGATTTGAGAGATTTTAATATAATAGTGGTACCAATGATCGAGAAGGCACATTTTTATCTTATTTGTATGGATTTGGATACAGGAGATGTGCAGGTGATAGATAACATGGATTCAAATAGAGATGCAGTGCATGTAAAGACATCATCAGATTTTAGATATATGGGGACACCATGCAAAGTGGTATGTAAAACTAATGTAATATTTATGTATATTGTCAACTGATGTTAATTTTTTATTTTTTGTTTTGGCGTTTATTATGCAGAAAAATTACATGTGTACATACATGAAGTCTGTAAAACACCCGGATACAGAAAATCTTAAAAAAGGTGTAATAAAGAGATTGAAGATTACGTGGGGAACAAATGATAATGTGAAAGATTGTGGGGTATTTGCAATGCGCCATATGGAATGTTACAAGGGGAGTAAAAAGGAGTTTAATTGTGGATTCAGTGATTTGAAGGATGTGAAACAACATCAATTGAATAACATGCGAATGCGAATAGCAACAACATTGATGTTATCAACGTCAAACATTTATAGAAAAAGGGTGTTAGAGTTAGCGAAGGTGGCGGTTGAGAATGTGAAGAATGTTGAGAAAAAGGGTAAATTGAAAACAATATCAAAACTGCAGGATGAGTGCTGGAGAGGATTAGCGAAACAGTAGGGTGGTTGGAAGTTATATGGTTTATTGAACAGGTTTAGAAAATGGTAGATAGACTGATGATATGGTTTGTTAAGTAATTGGATAGGTAGTCTAACAATTGGAAAATGGTATGATATTATGAATATTGTTGGATTGATGGTGAAATGATATATGATATTATATATATATATATATATATATATATTTATATTTTGGTGGTTGTTATGTTATGATGTTACTCGAGTTTTATATGTAGTATGTAAAATATGCATATGTTATGAAAGGATAATATATGCAATTTGTAAAATGGATTGTTAATTATTATTATTATTTTTTTGTTTATTGATTGATATTAAAGGATGTTGGTGAATGTTGTTGTATTTATAATGTTTTATGTATATTGTAAATTGAACAGGGTAAATGCGAACAAATATATATGGAAAGTATTATGATGTAAATGTATGTATATATGTATATAAAATTAATTTGATACATACGTATTGACATATATATGTATGCATATATGAATATGGTAATTAGAAGAATATAAATGAATGAATATAACAAACGTGTTGATACATACGAAATGAATGCACATATATATAAAATTATATATATAGGATGTAACAAGATACGGTTATATATGCATATATGCATATGATGTGTAATAATGTAGTATGTTGTACTATAAATGGTTTTAGTTATGTAAATAGAAATAATATTATGTAAAATGGATGTATATTTGATAACAATATAGAAATATGTAATAATTTATATGTACATATGTATATCAATATGTACATACGGGTTTATGCATATATAGATATGGAACGATTAGATGTAGGGTTGTAATGGTGGATGTGATGTTGCAATAGTTATATAAATATGACAGAAGGTAGCATGTGATAAAAATGTGTAATATGCATATATGCATATTTAAACAGGTAAACATAGATTGTAATGATATGCATGTTAAAAAGGTGAATGAAATTGAAAAGATAAACACAACAGAATGTAAAACGTGATAAACGATATGTTTAATATAGTTGAGACAAATAAAAAGATGATCAAATGTTACTAATAAAAATGAAAAGGTCAAACAGGGGAAAAATATATCAAACATCGTCTTCTGATTCAGTATTGTAAACATAGTTGGGGCCACGACGGGTTCTGGACGAACGTCTAATGGGTTGGTTAGATGTTTTTGAAGGTGCCAGGTCGACTTGTTGAGTATTTGTTGAAATCGTATCGTCCACTATATCAATAGGTTTGTCGTTGTAGAACTCTTCATCAGAATCGGAAGATGCATATGTAGGTTCAAAATCGAATTCATTGTCCGATACATCATAACGGGGAGGAAGAAGGTTGGCAGCAGCCGCAGCATCGCATTTGGCCTTGTAAGCAGCCCGTTTTGCCTCTTTAACTTTTATACAATTGCGACTATCATGATCAAATACGTATTTGTTACAATGGTTGCACAAACGTGCAGGACGTTTACGACGTTTAATAATTTTTTCACCCGGACCGACCCGTCTTTTCTTGGTGCCCGAACCTTTGTTTCGTATGCCCATAGGCGGCTGGATTGTTGAAGATGAATGAATTGGAAGGTTGAGGATATCACTGATGTTAACAGCCTTTGGGTTATGTTCTGGTTCATCAGGTAAATCTTTATATATTTCATTTCTGATGGATCGTATTTGTGTAGACAGTGAACGAAGTCGATCAGGGTTTTTTCCAATCCAATTCATGCATTGGGTAAGTAAATCAAGTATTTCAGTTTTTAGTGTACCAGTCTCACTCATCTCTGTTGAATACATGTGTGATAAGTTGTACACGCTGGATGGGACTGCATCACGTTTCCATCGCCCACTTATGTATTGGATGGGAATACGATCAATTGATTTGAACCAAAATACGCAAAATATATGACGGCACAAATAACCGATACGTGTAAATCCCATGCAGGAACAAGTATAAGTGTGTGATGGGATATCAGCGTAAACCTGCATGAATATGAATGGTGTAAGTTAAATAACTACATAAGTGAAGTGGATGTGTATAAATATAAATGATGTATCGTTTGTATTGAATAACATAATAAAGTGGTATATATGCATATATGCATATAACTTAATATAATAAAAAATATGTAAACAATTTATGGGAGAATGTATGATTATATATGGAGTACGACTTCCATACGACGTATGTTCAGGCTTGATGATGGATAGTTATAAAAATATGTAATAAATGTGTGTTGTACATTATTATAATATAGATATAATAAAGCGGTATATTAAAATATGAATATGTACATAAAGTGTACATGTTGTCTAATGTTATGAATATGAATATGTATGCATATGGTATTGTAGGCATATATGCATGTTGCAGTGTTAGTTACATGTATGCATAATAAAATAGGAATATATGCAAGTATGAATAATTTGGGATGAAGTAAATAATAAGTAATCAGATGATTTATGCATTTATGCATACAATGTAAATTATAATAAATATGCATCACATATATTATGCACATATGCATATATACATATAATTAATGTAAATAAAAAAAAAATAATTAATAGTTAACAAGATAGGTACCTCGAACGTGTTGACAGTAACTCTGTTTTTGTTAAGATGTCTAACATTATAAATAGAGTCGACAGACGTGGTGGGACGCTCAGAAATGATACAATGCAACATTCCTCGATGAATCTCTTTTTGAACTTCCAAAAATATATTCCAGGTGTATATCTCAGATGCTTGAATTTCAATGGGAAGGGTTGTTAAAAATTTTGGTGTGTGTGTGTCACTCTTAAACTCATTCTTACGTTGTTTGTTACGACTGGAATCAACAGCAGTATCATAGCACATTAAGAATTGGACAAGGGAGTTTGTTTCTCTAGAGTTAGTTTTGAAACGTGCATTAGAACTCTCGCACCTGGATGTCGTTTTCATCAAACAGCATAACGGAATATCTCTGAAGTAACATGGTGCCCAACGTGTGCGAATGTTATACATATCGGTCAACCATTTGTGGTTTTCAAGTTTATACTCCTTCATTAAAAGTTGTCATTGTACTTCAAATGTTTCAACTGTTATGAACAAGTTCCAAACAAGTTTGTGTATTGATTTTCTCAGATTACCATTTGCAAGTATATCACCAGATATCTGTAATTGGTTGACAATTTATAAATAAAGAATGTTAAATTATAATATTGGTAAAAGAATGATGATATATACGTACATTGGAATATTGAATAAGATAAAGTTAATAATATCGTTACCTTAGCGGGCAGTTTATCCGTTATGTGCCACATACATAAACGATGGGTGGATTCGGTGAATACATTTAAAACAGCTTGTTTCATAGAAGCATCCTGGTCAGTAAGTATAAGTGAAGGTTGTTTTTTGTGGGCTTTAAGGAACATTTGGAGCAGCCAAGTGTATGATTCAACTGTTTCATCGTATAGTAATCCAGCACCGAAAATTACACAACGTTTGTGGTGATCAACACCAGTAAATGGAACAAAAATCATCTTGTATCTGCAACATATGTATTGTAATATGTATTAATAATACAAATCATAAAATACAGTTAAAACATGTATGTAAAAAAATGTATGTTGTGGTATGTAGGCGTGAATAATCAGAATTTATGTGTATGATGATAAAATATAATATAGTGTTATATTAACATATGCACATATGTATATGATGTAATGTATGAGTAATGATATGAATACAAAAAAATGTATGCAGATGATATTATATGCATATATGCATGTGGTTAATATTATATATGTATATTTTAAATAGCATAATATGATTACATGCAGTTATGCATAAGTTGATATGAGGCAAATAATAAATAAATATATGGTGTATGCATGAGTGCATAACATGCAAATCATAATAAATTTGAAATAAGTATGTTATGTATATATGTATACATATTAATATACAGAAAATGAATATACACATATGCATATGTGCATGAATTACACCTAAACATATGATTATAAAATATGTTGTTATTTAGTAATAATGAAAATTGACATACTTGTTTGTATCATATGTAGCATCAAATCCACACACATCTCCGAAAGCTTCGTAATTACGTAAGGATACAAAGTCAGCCCAAAAAGCGGAACGAAGCTCGTTGTTTGTAACAACATATTCAAAGATGAAATCTTGATGGTTTTGGCTTCTTGATTGTAAGGTGTCAACAAAAAGGTTTGCATCGCGGGTACCAATGAATAATCGAAAGTCTCTACTTACATTTTTAAAATCCACTGTAGTACCCTGGACATTTTGTGGTCCACCTTTTAAGGAAACTTGAATATTATGGGCAATGCTCGGCCCAATTTTGTTTAACCCGACCCGATGTATAAATTGTTGATCTTCGAAAGTTACTTGTCTATTTTGTCTGAGAAGATCAGCATTTTCATTACTGATCATGCAATGGTTATGTTGCTCAACAATACTATATAATTGAAATTGTTTTGTTGTTTCCAAATATCGAAAACGGGCACATGCACCACAATTAGAGACGGTGTATCGGCTACGTCGTTTGTTGTTTGTAGGTGGTAGTGATGAATCGAAAGTGTTATGTTTTGGCTTGCCATTTTTTGAACATAAAAGGTACCGATGTGTAGGAATTCTTATGCTAGGATTGGATGGGTCTGGCTTTGATTTCAAAGTGCTAATACGAACAGAAAATCCAGCCTTTGAAGCGTATTGTTTATACATCATGATAGCATCATCCCAGTGTTGGAATACACTTCCAATGGATGGCATGTATTGAATGTCAACGTCGGGAGTCCAAAATTTGGTACCATTAGGGGACAAATAAACTGAACTTATAAATGTACCTGTTGAATGAGTAAATGAATATAAGGTCTATAATTAATATTATAAAAGAATGACATAACTATGTTGTAACCTAATGCATGAATAGTCAATATGTAAATTGTTTTTAAACAAATGATGATGTAGTAATGTAATACCTTTCTGTTCTTTATGTAGAAATTGTAGTTGTTGTGGTATATTTGATGAAGTTGACACATAAGAAGACGATCCAGAATCAGAATATGACTGTGTGTTATACGGGATTTCAAAATTATCAGCTGTCACAATGTCATATATGGGGTCGATAGATGCAACAGCACAAGATGAATCAATTATAGGAATTAACCCTTTTTCAGATTGCATTGTTGTTGGACAATGTTGATCATTTCTAATAATATTGATTGGGGCGTTTACTGAAGACGAATCAGATGATGCCATGATTTCTGCAATTAATGTGAGTAACATTTGTTGTTATTATATTGATCACATATTGTGTATTATGTAACAATAGGTAGAATGACAAATAGTGTAACATTTATAAATGTGTGTAAACATATGCGATCGTATTAGAAGTAACATATATGCAAAAAAGTGATGTATATGCATATGTGCATATGTAGTAGATAAAATAAAGTACTAATTAAATGTTAACAAATCAGTTTAATGTTTATGACACAAGTGTAAATGTAATGTATGTATTAACATAAACTAAAAACATTTAATTCTTGAATATGTATACAGATCTTATTGAACAAAAAGTCACATACATTACCTTGTAAGATGAGAAAGGACGAATATGATGTAAGATTGTTAGGGTTTGCAGGAATTTGATGAATTGACGTAATTGCGAATGTGACCGGAATTAAAGATACACTATAAGGAAGCTTCGATCGGTAGCCGGAATCGTGGTGGAGGATAAATGACAAATATGATCTAAGAATGTTAGGGTTTGCAGAAATTGTATGAATTGTCGTAATATATGAACTGATTCGTTGATAATTCGTTGAGGTGTTGAGAATGTGACCGGAATTAAAGATACATCGTCGGAATCTTCGATCGGTGGTCGGAATCATGGTGGCGGAGACGGAGGTGATAATCGGCGTCGGACATGAGTGAATAACACCAATTGTGAATGGATATGACAACTGATTTATTGAAAATACCTTATTTTTATATTTCAGTCCTTGTAGTTTGAGTATTGTTGCGTTCACACTTGGTTCTCGCGGTTCTCGCAATAAGAGGTGGTTCTCGCATGATCTTCTCCCTATATATATATATATATATATATATATATAGGGGAAGGTTAATTTGAGAAGAAAATTAAATTAAGAAGCAAAATAACAAAGGGTAAAAATGTAAAACATTAAATAGTTTTTCTCTCAACTCATTTATTATTATCTTTAACTAATTAATTAGTCATATACACTATCATGCTCCACACTTAAATTTTTGCTTACACACATCAAAATTTATCCTACACGTTTTGAAATTTATCCTACACATATTGAAATTTATCCTACACAACTTGTAATTCATCCTACACACCTCGCAATTTATACTACACTTTAAATTATATATTTTTTCTTTTTTTTTTGAAAAATATGTTTTTTTTTTAAAATAAGTTACAAATTTAATTTAGTTAGCTATTAAAAAGGAAGACTGCCAATTAATGATCCATATAAGTTTACCAATATACCCTTACACTAATATTAAATACAAAAATTAAATGAAGTAAAATGAAACATTCTTATTGGTTGAAATTTCTTTTTTTTATTCTTACAAAAAAATTCTTCTCATTTGAACTCTACACTATATATATATATATATATATATATATATATATATATATATATTATATTCAACTGGTTGTCATTGAGTTAAATCGATTTAGTTAAATGAGATAGAACCAAAAGTTTTTGCCTAGGTTTAATATATAAAAAATATTTAATTTTTACAAAAGTTCTTTTTCAAACGGTTACTTTTGCAACGACAAAATTTTCAAATGACTTCTTTTGCAACGACTATTTTTTACTTGTTATAAATTCAATTCGTATTTCAACCATTATTATGTGCAATTTCAACTGCTAATTCACAACAAAGATTCATAGAAAATGGCATGACCTTGGACCGAAGATGAACAAATGGCTTTAATTAGACAATGCGTCGTTTTAATTAGAGCACCCTTATTGAGGGATTCCGCCAACGTGTAGGAGAAACCAATCGCTCTGCGAACGCCAAGTTGTCAAGGTTTCATATTTTTCTCTCGTAGGTTCGTAAGTTTTAGAATTCTTCAACGTCATGACGGCTCACGGTGATGGCTTAATAGAGGCACAAGCAATTGCCTAGACCCGTCAAGAATAGGAAAATATGTACAATAGAAGATTTGCTCACATCTTGTCCTGGCAATTAATAAGAAAACATCTTCAGATGCAATGTGTATCTGGATGACGACCCCGACGATTCAGGGTTTGATGATTAGGTTTAATTGTCTTCTTTGTTTAGGTTTAATTATCTTGTTTGTTTAGGTTTAATTATCTGCTTTGTGTAATGTTTTTGAATTTAATAAATTTGTTTTTAGTTTATATTATTTTTATATTATATATTTGTTTTTTAAATTTAGGTTTTTTATTTTTTTTATTCTAGTTTAGTTTAAATAATTTTAGATTTTTTTATTTAAAAGTTTTTTTTATTTAAAATAAAGGTCCACCATCACACCCTATACACCCGTCCGCTGCATCGGACAACCCCTCCACCGGACTGGATACATCACCCACATCCAACGCTAGCTCACTTGGTCCGTTTGCCTCGTCTGGATTCCAAACTAGTTTATCGGACTTGGCGATGTGAATGCCCTTAGAATCTCATGTCGTAGATGATTAGGACTACATTTTTAATACTGAGTCAGGGTCGACTCCAAATTAAAATTATTTTAAGGTTAAGTAATATTCAAATTAAACTAAAAGTATTGCAATGTATATTCCTCTATGATAGGGGTGACAAAGTTGACTAGTGAATATTTAAGTAATATTTGAATTAAACTAAGAGTATTGTAAGGTGACAAAGTTGACTAGTGAAAATGATGGGAAAATACGAAAATGTACATTGACCAAACTCATTTCATCAATATAAACATCTTAGTTAGGCTATGGGGTGTGAGGGTCATGAATTGGAACATTATTTCCACATAGGATCATTAATTAAATAGTATACCATCCCCCTCCTTGATTGATGGTGGTTTCCATGGATTAAACCAGATTACCACGACCCACCCATTTGATAATTTTAAGACAAAAACAAATTCACAAAACAAAAGGGGATAGTGGTTTGGGTCATGACCACACCCTTAGTGTAGTGGTTTTGAATAATGGATTAAAGATGGATGATGTGGTGCCTATGTGGAGGGTCATGGTGGTCATAAGGGTCATGACCACACCCTATAGCTTAGGAACACACGACTTGCTTAGGAAGACACGAAAATCCATTAAATTCAGTTGACACGTGTCTGAAGCGTCTAAATAATAAATTCTTAAATCATGTAGGCCCCACCATGATATCCAATAGGAAATAACCATGTATTTAAAGAGTCTTGATAGACTCTATTTTTATTTATGCGTCTGAAATTTAGACTCTGCAATTGATATCAGATGAAACGGCAAGGTTCAGATATAAAGTCTGAGCCTCGTCGCGAGATTTTCCATTTAAAAATGTTTATGTTTGTAAACAATTAAATAAGCAACTCGAGGGTACTTTTTTCTTTATCGAATAAACACTTTTGGTTCCTCTATCAAACCATGTGAATTAATGTTGCAAAAATAATAGTCTGTAACAATCAATTTGTAAATTTCATACAATATTATGTATTCATAACCAAGTTGGTTTTTGTATTTATTTATTATATATATCAAACTTTACAAGCAAACTGAAATGCTTAGAATTATTGTAAGACGATGGATACCCATACAGTAAGTAAACCTTTAATCTTTTTATTTAATTTCACTCCTCCAATCCACTTGCCTCCATTGATTCTAATGCAATCCATGTCTGCGAAGCTGCATCCACACATATCAAGTAGACCAATGCGGTTAACATGTTATTTTTTTAAGAAACAACGATTAAAATCATCTACTAGTGTATAAAAAAAATAATAAAACAGAATGTGTACCTAGTTGCGAGATTTTCCATTCTTGATCGCCGATGACTGTCCAAAAGAAATAACCACCTATGTTAAGTGATTGTGCGTATTCTACCTTTGTTTGTACCGATTCAACATCATCATATGCAATCCAAGAGGTTCCTGCAACAGAATAATAAGACACAGTTGGCTCGTCAAACACCACCTTGGCATTATTTTGGGCATTGAACTGTTGCACTTCTGAGTAAAGCATTGCTCCTTCATTTCCTGGTCCTATACCCACAGCTGGAGCCCCGATACCATCTACAGTTGGATCCTGTAACGTCCACGTCCGACCATATAATGGCATCCCCATCACCAACTTTTGTCTTTGGATCCCTGCGTCGATCCATGATTGTAGCCCGTCACTTGTGCTAACATCACCATTGGGATCATATAACGCGGCTAGGGTCCCAGTTTCATTAGGAGTCCAAGACCCATGATAGTCATAACACATTGCATTTATCCAATCCAAATTCTTATTTATGGATGCCACTGGATATGTATGAACAACATCCCACGGAATTGTTGGCTTATAATATGTGGCGGCTGAAAGAAGAAGCTGTGTCGTGCCAGTTGACTCAGCTTCTTCGTTGATCGCCACACGCCACTCATCAAGCAAGAGGCCAAAGTTATCCATCTCGGCTTGGGTTTGAGGATATTCCCAATCTAAGTCAGCTCCATCAAAGCCATATTGTCGTGCCACTTGTATAGCGGAAGTAATGAAACTTGCCCTCGAGCTAGGGCTCGAGGCCATGTTGGAAAAGAGTTGTGTGCCAGCCGAGCCACCTCCGATGGAAAACAAAGTCTTGACAGGTGGATTCTTTCCGTGAAGGGCGGTGTTGAAGCTAGTAAGCGCAGTCGCTGTTGTCCCGTCGATGTCGAACTGGAATGTGTCTTCGTTTGGGGATAGAAAGGCATAATAAACATGAGTGAAATAAGCGGTTTCGATATCAGATGGTGGAAAACTATCTTGAGCCCATGTAGGCCAATAGCCTCCTTTGTTTTGGGCGCTAATAGGACTACAACCGTTAAGACTCAATATCACAAGGAGAAGGGTTTGAGCTTTGAGAAATTCCATGGTGTGTTGTAATACTCCAGGAATCCCATGATGTCTTATACTCGAGCTTCTATGCGCTCTACCTACAAACAGTATTCAATACAAATAATTGAGTTTGATCTTTTTTCACAAAAAAATAAAATAAAATAACTTTGACATTTTCTAAATATAGAGTTGTAGGTGACTCATCATTCATCATTTAGTAACATATTTCTTAACGTGAAAGTAACCCTAATGTTACGAAGAAAATAGGCTTGAAATTTAATAAGATACCTACCAATAGCTTGCGTTAGTAAGATACCTATCGACAATGTTTGAAAGAGTAAAATTTATGATGAATTGAATATTCCGGTGACATATTCTATTGTTATAAGACTCGACGAAATAGGTTAACAAACAACGATATATGAAATAATAAAAATTGTTTCTATATGTCAAGAACCATTGTAGTACGAACCTTTAAGGAATGGATGAAACCAGGCCATTAATGTTTGATTACTAGCTAACTAGTTTTGGTGATGCCAACTTTGAAACGCAACATAGAATGTAACACTCGAAAAGTCGGCTTTGAAATGTCATCTATTCAAATTTGGCTTTTGTTTGCGAATTTTTCTACATTCACTATAGAGACGGAAGACATCAACTATCGTCAACAAAACCAATGTTTCCATAACTGGACCATTCGCCAATATTCGATCACCTTATTGATGTTTAGGTCAGATTAGACTAGATGTGTTCATCGGTTTAATTTTCGGATATGAATTATATATGTTTAATGTTTCAGTCTGGTTTTCGGTACGATCCGTATGAAACCGAATAAAGAAACCCTTCGATCTAGACTCAAAAACTAGATGATGTCATAATTGAATTTAGAAAACATTTAAATAATACATAAAATTGAAATACTATATATATATATATATATATATATATATATATTATATTGAAAGTTCAATGTAACTATCTTGTTAGGTTATTTATATTTAAATGAGTAAATTACAAACTTCACAAGTGTATACTTTTTTTTTGAAACGCCAACAAATTCATTATCACACCAAACCAGCTAGCAGGTTACTAGCTTACAAAGGTACAGTACACCAGGAAATACAAAAACTTTACATGTCAACTACCACCCCAATCTATGCATATTAAAACTACTCCAAATACTCCAATCCAAATTCAATTGCTTAGACCGAGCCTTTATCCACAGAGTGGGGACAGTCCCTTTACCTCCCCAATAACCTTCTGTAGTGAGCAATGGCCTTGCTTAAAAATGACTTCGTTTCGGCACCGCCAAATACACCAGAAGACCGTATGACAAATTGCTTGAAATGCCTTCTTGAATTTAGCTGAGCCGCCAACATACTGGTGTAAGTCAAGAAGGTCTCTAACCCGGAATGCGTATATCGGTTGTATCTTGCACCATTGCGTTACAAGCTGCCATATCATTTGGGCAAAACTACACGTTACAAAAAGATGTTCCGTTTCCTCTTGCTCCTCGCCACAAATCGGGCATAAACAATTAGGCATGTTTATATTTCTCCTCACTAATGCACACCTTGTCGGTAACCTGTCCAAACACGCTCGCCATGTAAGAATACCAACTTTCTTAGGTACCCAATTGTTCCAGTTATGCACGTATTCCGGGTCGCTAAACCTCTGCTTTATAAGGCCTTCCTTTATGCTCCCAACCGTAAACTTCCCTGAGCCGTCCAACGCCCATCGCCATTCATCCTTCATATGCGACCTACCGAAACCATTCAACAAGCCTACTAGCTGAACTAACTGGGCCGCCTCTACACCATCCGAAATAGCCCTTCTCCATTCCCAGTTCCACCCCAAACTCCCTCCCAACCAACGATCTGAAACTGCTGCCATCCTTTTCTTTTCCAGAGCAAACAGAGCTGGGAATCTTATAGCCAACGTCTCATCCCCAGCCCAATAATCCAGCCAAAACATAACACTGCAGCCCCTTCCGACTATCGCAATGTGACAACCCGCACTAAACCAGGTATCCGTACAACTTAATTAATGATTAATTACTACGTGATTACTGTGCTTGTTTGAACTAGCTGATGAAATGCTACTTGAATACTGATACATGAACTTACTTGCATCATACTTTACTTGCCGTCACACTATATTCTGCTATTAGCACCTTCGTGACAAACTTGATGCACTAAACGCACAGTAGCACAATAAACGGATACACGGCGAACATGCTGATATAACCAGCATCAGGCAGACACTGCCTCTAAGACCTGTAAGAGTCTGAGAAAGTTACTACACTAGCAGTGAGTGTAGGGATACAAGTATTGTAGAACCGCGTCTCTAGGAATAAGATACACTGATTCGGATGTGCCTAAAACGTACTTTAAGTACAAAACACAGCACTTTAATAATTTAACCAGCTTCTAGCTGACTAGTAAAGTGCCAAAATATGGGAAAAATATCACTTGACACTTTCTAAAGTGTCGGGAAAACAAATTGTGTCACTAAAAATGTTAATAACGACACTTTAAAGCTTTTGTAACGCTTTAACGGATTACTATCCAACCGAACAACCGGACTTTACCCGGAACATGAAAATATTAGTATTTTCACTATTTTTATTTTTTCTGAGCCAGTTAGGGTCTCTGATTACCCTAACACCCGTCATAACACGCCTTATATAACTAACGAGGTTAAACACTTAACTTACCTATTTAACCTAAACTATATCCTAACTATCTAGTTTGGATCGAACCCCCCCCCCCCCTTTCTCATAACCGGCCCCATAATCAAGGGTACACACAAGTACAAGTTAAATATTTTATTAAGATTATGTTTAGGATCATGGTGACATGTAAACCATTGGTTAAAACCCTTATTTTTGTCTATAAGTTCCAAAGATTACTTCACACTAATCACTTCAACATAAACCAAACTTACTCACACTCTCTTGCCCTCTCTACCTCTCGGCCGAACCTCACACACCCACCCATCATACTTTCAAGTTTCAATCTTGCAATTCCAAGGTGATACACACATCAAAGATCACGTATTAGGAGCTCTTGTGCACTCGGAACGCGAAGGACCTCTACCGTTAGCTTTTATCCACCTCGTTTTCGTCACGATTCTTCCCTAGCCCCGAGCTAGAGGTATATTGTTTAAAACTCATTCTTTAACGTATCTAAAGTGGTTAAAAGGAATATTGTCGGTTAAATATCGTAAACATACATTTTGATGCATAAAAGTCTAGTAAAAACTATAAAAGTGGTGGTTAATAACACATGTGATGTGTAAAAGATGTAGTATTGGGAATTTGTGTTTATCTAGACCCGATCTATGATGTGGTAGCTCGGATCTCCATTTAACCCGACTTTGTAAGATCATGTATCTTCACATAAGCTCGTTTTTGGTAACCACAAGGGTTAAAAGGCGAAACTCTACCACACAAGATACATGAACTTGTGTAGAAATATTTTACTTGTGTAAAAGTAATTTAACTTGTACAATGGAGTTTAAAACTAGCAGATCTACGTATCTGCAAGTGGTATTTTTGAAGAACCACACATTTAAGAAATCATGTATTTTAAAGAAAGGATCTTACACTAACAAACATGATTTTATAAACCACAAGTGTGTAGACACTTGTGAAATGAAAAGATCCGACAAATAACTATTTTTGGGAAAAATGACTAGAAGTTGTAAAGACGGATTTCTCTAAACACGAGGTTTTTTTTTACAAGATTAAAGTTACTCTATATAAAGATCTACATATATAAAGGGGATTTATACCATAGATTCGGAAAAACTGCAAGTTCATGCGATTATGCGATTTACATACTTGTCGACTAGTTTGATGTGTCGGAAATTGTTTGATTGAATAAAGAAGTTGTTGAATTGATTTGTTAAAAGAAAATGATACGCTTGAAAGCGTGGCCACCTCCAGTTACAGAGGAAACTCTGGCGAAATTTTCTAAAAACCTAACACTTAGAATTATTTACACAACAAGTGTTAGAATTATTTTTGGACATAATTTCAAAACATAAATTTCGCCGGCACTATATTTTACTAAATATTCGGAGGTGGGGTTTTCACAAAGATTAACGTGATGAATATATTTGTCACAACACTGTTTATGATTATTTTGTGAAATACATAAATATTATTTTAGAGTGAAAATAATATTTACAAGCGTTAATGATTCCAAAACTTTACGAACGCTTCCACAATCATATAAGTTACACCGGTAATTACATTACCACAAGATTGATAAACACGAAATAGTTGTCTAACTATTTCCCAAAGACATAAACTGTAAAGCTAAGGCACGGCCGTCCGTCTAATAGAATTAGCACTTGTAGGTCGTTGCACAGCTTACTGTATTGGAGACACTTGGTAGAGACGCGCATTCACTGTGAGTTCATGTCCCCCTTTTCTCTAACTGTTTTCAGTTTACTTAACCGCGGGGGTGAAATACATGTTACTATGATTTACGAGTACTTTACAACGGTATGTTTAACGTAAGGAGGTGTTATACGATCATGTGAGTGGATAGGAACAACATGGGGCCATTAGTCCTCATGGAGGGACCGAGGGACAGGAGCGGTAGATCTATCTGGGTGTAGCGAGCCCAGCCCCCGGCCAAACTAGAAACGGACCGTGGGGTGACTTTGTCCACATACTTTGCCGTGGCGAAATCTGCTAGGTTTGAGTCTCCCTATTTGCACTTCACATATGTCAGTGGCCTTGCAAACCATTGGTGATCACAAGTCCTCTTACACTGCTACATACCACAACTATTTTTATACTCACAAGTGTTTTACATACTCACTTACACATGAACTCGCTCAACATTATTGTTGATTTTTCAACTCACATGTATTTCAGGAAATTAAACGGATCTGGCACGGTATGGAACGTTTTCCGCTGCACCTGTCATGAAGTCATCAGGGTTTAGGGTTGTGTCTCTTACCTGGACAAGACACAATCCCTAAATCACGTTTATGTTATGTTATAAGTTGTAATGTCTACTGAACAAGGTTATGGTTGTATGTTAAAACAATGGTACTGTATGTTGTTTTCAAAACTTAATGGATGACTTGCATGGTTTTTAATTCATATAGCTTTGTTATGATTAAGCTATGGTATTAAGAAGTCACACCAAAAGTTAACCACGCTTCCGCAAAGCCAGGGTGTGACAGCTTGGTATCAGAGCTCTGATCATAGCGAACTAGGATTCTTTCTCGAGTCTAGACTATGATCACTAGGGCTCTCACGAAAACATTTTTCTGCATACCACTTAAGTCCAGATCCAAAACTTTTTACAAACAAATGTTGAGCACATTTTATTAATTATAGGCTCAGCTTGGAGGGCTGAGGATCGGTCTGGAGGATCGAGGTGATTAAGGTAGTTGAGCACGTTGGTTTGTTATAGGATCGATCTGGAGGATCGAGGCTCGGTCTAGGTGACCGAGGTAGTGGGCTAGCAAGGCTAGGAAGAAAAGGCTCAGCTTGGATGGCTGAGGATCGATCTGGAGGATCGAGGTTTGGTTTAAGTGAAGGATAGAGCAGTCTTGTAGACTGGATGGTATTGGCTAGTAAGACTAGGAGGATTATGTGATGCCTTACTTGATGACTTATGTGATTACTTGATTTATGATTGACTATTTGTGCATGTTTGTGTATATGTTACAGACACATGGATTCTGCAGACACTGGTGGTTCAGGCACCACAGGCCCGAGGCCTATCGTTTCAGACGACGTTGAGTCATCGGAGCACGAGGTTTACACGTCCGACTTCACTAGCACAGATGAGGACGACTTTCAGCCTTTTGCACTACCTGACGGTGCTGGCGAGCTCGCAGATGGTCCTATCGCAGGGGATCTACCCTTGGCACTGATCCCTGCTCCTATACCGCTGGCTGCGTACCCAGCTTATGATTTACCCATCGACGATGAGGAGGATGATATCAATATGTTTGAGGAGGAGCCTTTGGAGGATGCTCAGGGCGAGGCCCTACCTGCTGTTGCTCCCTTACTGATCGCAGATGCTCCGGCTGCGGAGTCACCTGCTCATTCCCCAGCCCCGGACTCCTTTGAGTCTTTGGCTTCTGTACCCACACATGCTCACAGTGCGCAGCACTTTTCCCATGGGTCCGATTCTGACCAGGCTTTTTCTGTTGCTCCTATACCCGGATTTGCTTTTGACCATGACGACGAGGGGGATTCAGATCCTGTGTTTCCCCCGGGATTTGATCCTGACCGTGACTTAGAGTTTGTTCCGATGGACGAGTTGATGGAGGATCCAGCAGATCCTATTGACCCTTTCGATCCGGTTGATCCTGATTTCGATTTTGACATGGCGTTTGATGACTTGGAGCCTGCCATTGCTCCTGAGCAGGCAGCCGCTCTTGATCCTTTACCAGAGCATGACCCTGCGCATGCTGATGTACCTTTTGAGCCCATTGCTGATGATCACCACATAGATGTTCCTGTTGATCCCATTGGTCCTTTACCCATTGTTGCTGTACCAGTTGACCCCCCTTTCGCGCACTTGGCACCTGATCACCCTGTTGTAGCCCCTTTACTTGATCCTGTCCTACCAGAGCCCGAGCAGGCTCAGTTTGCAGCCCATATGGATCCACCGGATGAGTCTGCACAGCATGGCTGGATACCGGCAGATGAGGACGTTCCCCCATTCCCTCCACAGATTCCTGTTGCACCACATATTGACTTTTCGTTTCAGGTTCCTATGTTTATACCTCCAGCAGGGCCTGGAGAGGGTTCTTCAGCTCACCCTGATGGGCATGTACCGATGCCCATGCCTTTCATGCCTCAGATTCCTTTTGTTCCACCCACTACAGCTCCTTTTGGTGTGGCACCCTTTGATCCCACACGTGAGCCACTGCTGTGGGCACCGTTTTCCCCTATGCCACCCACTGATCCATACCACAGGTTCCATGTGGGCCACACCATTGAGGATGTATTGATGTCGTTTGTATACCAGCATGAGTCGCATGAGCAGCGACTACAGGAGTTGGAGAGAGCCCATCTGCAGCCATGTCAGTGCCATGGCCGGGTACCCTCTCCGTTACAGCCGTTTCGACCTTTACCCCCTGACTATGCTGCTCGTCTTACTACTTTGGAGCAGCAGATTGCTTCCATTATTCGCACACAGCAGGCGATGGAGGCGGACTGGTTACAGTTGCGCCGTTTGTTTTATACCCGTTTTCCTCCTCCTCCACCACCATCTGCTTAGAGCTCATCGGTGCCACTTGGGTAGGCGAGGTGAGAAGGCGGCGATTGCTTTTTGATTGCACAGCATTTTGGGGAGACTACGTTATGACTTGACTTTTGTTATGTACTTGATGTTGTATTGATACTGATGTAGCTTTTGACAGGGGTGATGTAGCCCCTAGTGATTGATGATTGTATGTATACACTTACGATGTGGTCTCATTTATATGGCAATCGCAGTTTTCTCACCATATTTGGATTCGCTTGATTACTTGTTTATATTTTATGACATGGGATGTTGTGTGATTGATATTTGTGATGTGTGATAACATGAGATGTTATGTGATTATACTATTACTACCGTTATATACGTACACTATATTACGAACTGATTTACGTATTATAACAACGGAGCCTTACTATGGCCTAACCAACTTAAACCATCTTTTAGAAGATGCCGCCCAGACGCGAGACGCGCATGCCCACTAACGAGGCAGAACTACAACAAATCATTGCCGCTGCCATAGCACAGTATGCAGCATCTCAGCCCGGAACGAGCGGAAGTATTAACCAGGGCAACAATAATCCACCACATGGTAATATTTAAGTCATTAAGACATACCATGACCTAAACGGATTTCCTTAGCAAGAAAGCTAATATCTATCACATGTTGCAATGAATGTGCAGGGTGCACATACAAGCAGTTCTTAGACTGCAAGCCCACCAACTTCGATGGCACCGGAGGCGCTATCGCTTTTACTCGTTGGGCCGAGAAGACTGATTCCACCATCCGCATGAGCAAATGTGCGCTCGACCAGCAGGTCACTTACATCTCAGGGCTGTTTCTAGACGGAGCCCTATCTTGGTGGAACTTACAAGTCCAGACGCTAGGCGAAGCTGCCGCCTACGCACTGACCTGGGCAGAGCTGAAAGAGCTTATGCGCAAGAAGTACTGTTCTCGCGCAGAAATTCAAAGGTTGGAGACTGAATTTTGGCACCTAAAGATGGATGGACCAAAGGTTGCAGAGTACGTCCAGAGGTTTCACGACTTATCTCAAGTGGTTCCTTACATGGTTACGCCAGAATACAAGCGAATCGAGCGCTTCATTTGGGGTTTGGCTCCCCAAATAATAAGCATGGTAACCTCCTCCAAACCAGCAACTATCACGGAAGCCATTGATTTGAGCGTGGCTCTCACCGAGGAGGCAATTCGTTTAAACAAGTTTGATGAAGTCAAGGCGAAGAAGACAGAGACTCACGTTGAGTCCTCAGGAGATAACAAAAGGAAGTTTTCAAACTTCAAACAAGGCGTCAGTATGGCAGTAAAGAAAGGAAAATCAGCTGGCAGTACCAGGAGAGGAAAAGGGTACCAGGGCACCCAGCCCAAATGCAACAACTGCCAACGCCACCATACTGGCCATTGTAACATGAGAGTTTGTGAATCTTGTGGAAAACCAGGCCACTCAAAGGAATCATGTTGGGCTAGTGCAGGCCGCGGAGGCCAGGGAGGATATGGAAATAGGAATGATAACCGTGGTGGAAATGGAAACCGCCTACCAGGAAGTTTTGGAGGAAACAGAAACCGAGGCAACAATACAAATCAGGCTGGCAATGCCAACCAGAACAACACCCCAGCTGGAAATGGGGATGGAAACGGGCAGAGACTCGGATGCTATAACTGCGGGGAAATCGGGCATTTTAAGAAGAACTGCCCATCGTTGAATCAGGCCCGTGGTAGAGTGTTCCAACTTGAAGCTAGGGAAGCACGCCAAGATCCAAATGTTGTTACGGGTACGTTCCCTATCAATCAACGCTATGCATCCGTTTTATTTGATACTGGTGCCGATTATAGCTTCGTATCATTAGAATTTAAGAATATGCTTGGGTTAGCTGCTCATAAGTTAGACATTCCCTACTCGATCGAATTAGCTAATGGAAAGTTAGTTGGAGCCGACGAAGTAATCAAAGGTTGTGTGATAGAATTGGGAGAACGCGAGTTTACTCTGGATCTACTACCAGTCCAATTGGGAAGCTTCGACGTGGTGGTAGGAATGGATTGGTTATCCGGAAACAAGGCTGAGATAGTATGTCACGAGAAAGTTGTTCGTATCCCAACTGATGATGGTGAGACAATTGTGGTTCACGGAGAGAAGCGTGACACACCGCTAAGATTTATCAGCTGCTTGAAAGCAAGGAAGTGTTTACAGAAAGGATGTGTTGCTTTTCTGGCACACATCGTAGACAAGAAGGCTGCCGAGCCAAGGATCGAAGACATCCCTGTCGTAAGGGAGTATCCCGAAGTCTTCCCAGAAGACTTACCCGGACTGCCACCTCAGAGGCAAGTGGAGTTTCACATTGACTTAGTTCCAGGCGCCGCGCCTGTGGCTAAGGCACCATACAGACTTGCTCCGTCTGAGATGCAGGAATTGTCGACGCAACTTCAAGAGTTGTTAGACAAGGGTTTTATCTGACCAAGCTTCTCGCCTTGGGGAGCTCCGGTCTTGTTTGTCAAGAAGAAGGACGGAAGTTTCCGCATGTGTATTGACTACAGAGAATTGAACAAGCTGACGATCAAGAACAGGTATCCTCTGCCAAGAATCGACGATCTGTTCGATCAACTTCAAGGTTCAAGCTGTTACTCTAAGATCGATCTTCGATCTGGATACCATCAATTAAGGATACAGGAGGAAAGTATCCCGAAAACAGCCTTCCGAACTCGCTATGGACACTACGAGTTCCTCGTTATGCCATTTGGTTTGACAAACGCGCCTGCGGTATTCATGGATCTAATGAATAGGGTTTGCAAGCCATACCTGGACAAGTTCGTGATTGTATTCATCGACGACATCTTGATTTATTCAAAGACGAAGGCTGAACACGAGCAGCATCTTAGAACCATATTGGAGCTGCTAAAGAAGGAACAGCTGTACGCCAAATTCTCCAAGTGCGAGTTTTGGCTACGCGAAGTCCAGTTTCTCGGACATGTGGTTAATGGGGATGGAATTCATGTTGATCCCACAAAGATCGAGGCAATCAAGAATTGGGAAACGCCTACAACGCCAACCGAGATTCGACAATTCTTGGGTTTGGCTGGCTACTATCGAAGGTTCATCGAGGATTTCTCGAAAATCGCTCAACCTTTGACGCTCCTCACGCAGAAGGACAAGACGTTTGATTGGGGAATCAAACAGGATGAAGCGTTTCAGATATTAAAGGGTAAGCTTTATAACGCGCCAATCTTGGCTCTACCAGAAGGTACTGATGACTTTGTGGTATACTGCGACGCATCGCGTCAAGGATTGGGTTGTGTGTTGATGCAACGCCAAAAGGTCATTGCTTACGCATCACGCCAACTGAAAGTGCACGAAAAGAATTATACCACACACGATTTAGAGCTTGGCGCAGTGGTTTTTGCTTTAAAGATCTGGAGACACTACCTGTATGGTACGAAGTGCACAATCTTCACAGATCACAAAAGCCTACAGCACATATTCAACCAGAAGGAGTTGAATATGAGGCAAAGACGATGGGTTGAATTGTTAAACGACTACGACTGCGAGATAAAGTATCACCCAGGGAAGGCGAATGTAGTTGCCGATGCCCTAAGTCGTAAAGAAAGAATCAAGCCCATAAGGGTTAGAGCTTTGGAAATGATTATACGAACCGATCTTTCCTTGCGCATTCGTGCTGCACAAAAGGAAGCTCTCAAGGAGGGAAACCTTGAGGAAGAATATCTCCGTGGAATGGAGAAGCTTTTGGTACCAAACGAGGAAGGAACGTTATGTTTTGAGAAAAGGATTTGGGTTCCTCTGTTTGGTGGATTAAGGGAAGTTATTTTCGATGAAGCGCACAAGTCACGGTACTCTATCCACCCTGGATCGGATAAGATGTATCAAGATCTCAAGGATTACTATTGGTGGCCTAGGATGAAAGGCGACGTTGCTGTTTACGTGAGCAAATGTTTAACGTGCGCTAAGGTCAAGGCGGAATACCAGAAGCCTTCGGGACTTCTGCAACAACCTGAGATTCCCAAGTGGAAATGGGAACAAATTTCAATGGATTTTGTTACAAAACTGCCAAGAACGCCAAGAGGCCATGATATGATTTGGGTGATTGTTGACCGCCTAACAAAGTCCGCACACTTTCTGCCAATCAAGGAGAAAGACAGTACTAGTAAACTTGCGGAAATTTACTTGAGAGAGATCGTAGCACGTCATGGAGTACCTCTCTCGATCATCTCTGATAGAGACGGAAGGTTTGTGTCAAGAATATGGCAATCCTTCCAAGAATCTTTTGGCTCACAATTGAATCTGAGCACTGCGTTCCATCCGCAAACTGACGGCCAGAGCGAGCGAACGATACAAACTTTGGAAGACATGCTGAGGGCATGTGTTATGGATTTAGGCGGTAGCTGGGATAAACACTTACCTTTGGTCGAATTTTCATACAACAACAGCTACCACACCAGTATTGGTGTCGCGCCATTTGAGGCCCTATACGGACGCAAGTGCCGATCACCACTATGTTGGTCTGACGCAGGTGATAGGCAGCTTGCTGGTCCCGAAATCGTCCAAGAGACGACAGACAAGATCGCGCAAATACTTAAACGCATCGAAGCAGCTCGCCACAGACAAAAGGCCTACGCGGATCCAAACCGGAAGCATGTGGATTTCCAAGTTGGAGAAATGGTGTTATTGAAAGTTTCACCCTGGAAAGGGGTGGCACGCTTTGGAAAGCGTGGGAAGTTAAATCCGCGCTACATTGGTCCTTTCAGAATTCTGGAAAGAATTGGGACAGTAGCATACAAGTTGGAACTACCTGCTGAACTGAATGGTGTTCACGATACATTTCATGTATCCAATCTAAAGAAAAGTCCAACTCAAGTTGACGTTGCCATTCCTATCGACGAGATTCATATTGACGACACGCTCCACTTCGTTGAAGAACCTGTCGAGGTCACAGATTGGAAAATTAACAAGACCCGCCGGAGCAGTGTCAAACTCGTCAAAGTACGTTGGAATGCCAGACATGGTCCTGAATTTACCTGGGAACGTGAGGACCGGATGAAAGAGAAATACCCCCACTTATTTCCTAAGAACCCTGCTTCTACAAGCAGAACTTAAATTTCGGGACAAAATTTATTTAACGGGGGGAGAATGTGACAACCCGCACTAAACCAGGTATCCGTACAACTTAATTAATGATTAATTACTACGTGATTACTGTGCTTGTTTGAACTAGCTGATGAAATGCTACTTGAATACTGATACATGAACTTACTTGCATCATACTTTACTTGCCGTCACACTATATTCTACTATTAGCACCTTCGTGACAAACTTGATGCACTAAACGCACAGTAGCACAATAAACGGATACACGGCGAACATGCTGATATAACCAGCATCAGGCAGACACTGCCTCTAAGACCTGTAAGAGTCTGAGAAAGTTACTACACTAGCAGTGAGTGTAGGGATACAAGTATTGTAGAACCGCGTCTCTAGGAATAAGATACACTGATTCGGATGTGCCTAAAACGTACTTTAAGTACAAAACACAGCACTTTAATAATTTAACCAGCTTCTAGCTGACTAGTAAAGTGCCAAAATATGGGAAAAATATCACTTGACACTTTCTAAAGTGTCGGGAAAACAAATTGTGTCACTAAAAATGTTAATAACGACACTTTAAAGCTTTTGTAACGCTTTAACGGATTACTATCCAACCGAACAACCGGACTTTACCCGGAACATGAAAATATTAGTATTTTCACTATTTTTATTTTTTCTGAGCCAGTTAGGGTCTCTGATTACCCTAACACCCGTCATAACACGCCTTATATAACTAACGAGGTTAAACACTTAACTTACCTATTTAACCTAACCTATATCCTAACTATCTAGTTTGGATCGAACCCCCCCCCCCCCCTTTCTCATAACCGGCCCCGTAATCAAGGGGACACACAAGTACAAGTTAAATATTTTATTAAGATTATGTTTAGGATCATGGTGACATGTAAACCATTGGTTAAAACCCTTATTTTTGTCTATAAGTTCCAAAGATTACTTCACACTAATCACTTCAACATAAACCAAACTTACTCACACTCTCTTGCCCTCTCTACCTCTCGGCCGAACCTCACACACCCACCCATCATACTTTCAAGTTTCAATCTTGCAATTCCAAGGTGATACACACATCAAAGATCACGTATTAGGAGCTCTTGTGCACTCGGAACGCGAAGGACCTCTACCGTTAGCTTTTATCCACCTCGTTTTCGTCACGATTCTTCCCTAGCCCCGAGCTAGAGGTATATTGTTTAAAACTCATTCTTTAACGTATCTAAAGTGGTTAAAAGGAATATTGTCGGTTAAATATCGTAAACATACATTTTGATGCATAAAAGTCTAGTAAAAACTATAAAAGTGGTGGTTAATAACACATGTGATGTGTAAAAGATGTAGTATTGGGAATTTGTGTTTATCTAGACCCGATCTATGATGTGGTAGCTCGGATCTCCGTTTAACCCGACTTTGTAAGATCATGTATCTTCACATAAGCTCGTTTTTGGTAACCACAAGGGTTAAAAGGCGAAACTCTACCACACAAGATACATGAACTTGTGTAGAAATATTTTACTTGTGTAAAAGTAATTTAACTTGTACAATGGAGTTTAAAACTAGCAGATCTACATATCTGCAAGTGGTATTTTTGAAGAACCACACATTTAAGAAATCATGTATTTTAAAGAAAGGATCTTACACTAACAAACATGATTTTATAAACCACAAGTGTGTAGACACTTGTGAAATGAAAAGATCCGACAAATAACTATTTTTGGGAAAAATGACTAGAAGTTGTAAAGACGGATTTCTCTAAACACGAGGTTTTTTTTTTACAAGATTAAAGTTACTCTATATAAAGATCTACATATATAAAGGGGATTTATACCATAGATTCGGAAAAACTGCAAGTTCATGCGATTATGCGATTTACATACTTGTCGACTAGTTTGATGTGTCGGAAATTGTTTGATTGAATAAAGAAGTTGTTGAATTGATTTGTTAAAAGAAAATGATACGCTTGAAAGCGTGGCCACCTCCAGTTACAGAGGAAACTCTGGCGAAATTTTCTAAAAACCTAACACTTAGAATTATTTACACAACAAGTGTTAGAATTATTTTTGGACATAATTTCAAAACATAAATTTCGCCGGCACTATATTTTACTAAATATTCGGAGGTGGGGTTTTCACAAAGATTAACGTGATGAATATATTTGTTACAACACTGTTTATGATTATTTTGTGAAATACATAAATATTATTTTAGAGTGAAAATAATATTTACAAGCGTTAATGATTCCAAAACTTTACGAACGCTTCCACAATCATATAAGTTACACCGGTAATTACATTACCACAAGATTGATAAACACGAAATAGTTGTCTAACTATTTCCCAAAGACATAAACTGTAAAGCTAAGGCACGGCCGTCCGTCTAATAGAATTAGCACTTGTAGGTCGTTGCACAGCTTACTGTATTGGAGACACTTGGTAGAGACGCGCATTCACTGTGAGTTCATGTCCCCCTTTTCTCTAACTGTTTTCAGTTTACTTAACCGCGGGGGTGAAATACATGTTACTATGATTTACGAGTACTTTACAACGGTATGTTTAACGTAAGGAGGTGTTATACGATCATGTGAGTGGATAGGAACAACATGGGGCCATTAGTCCTCATGGAGGGACCGAGGGACAGGAGCGGTAGATCTATCTGGGTGTAGCGAGCCCAGCCCCTGGCCAAACTAGAAACGGACCGTGGGGTGACTTTGTCCACATACTTTGCCGTGGCGAAATCTGCTAGGTTTGAGTCTCCCTATTTGCACTTCACATATGTCAGTGGCCTTGCAAACCATTGGTGATCACAAGTCCTCTTACACTGCTACATACCACAACTATTTTTATACTCACAAGTGTTTTACATACTCACTTACACATGAACTCGCTCAACATTATTGTTGATTTTTCAACTCACATGTATTTCAGGAAATTAAACGGATCTGGCACGGTATGGAACGTTTTCCGCTGCACCTGTCATGAAGTCATCAGGGTTTAGGGTTGTGTCTCTTACCTGGACAAGACACAATCCCTAAATCACGTTTATGTTATGTTATAAGTTGTAATGTCTACTGAACAAGGTTATGGTTGTATGTTAAAACAATGGTACTGTATGTTGTTTTCAAAACTTAATGGATGACTTGCATGGTTTTTAATTCATATAGCTTTGTTATGATTAAGCTATGGTATTAAGAAGTCACACCAAAAGTTAACCACGCTTCCGCAAAGCCAGGGTGTGACACGCAATTATTGATTTTTCAACTGCTACCCCTGCTCTTTGTATTTCAGCCACCGCCTTTGCCACCTGCTTCCAAAGGCCGGGAATTGTTAACTTTGTAGGGATTAAATTCCAGCCCCGACCATTGCTGTGAATAGCCCATATTACCCTTTTCCACAACCCACTTTCGTCCTCCTTAAACCGCCACCACCACTTCAAATCTACGGCATGTGATTGTTCCTTATACGAAGGGGCCTTTAGTGTTTACTAATTATAGTAGGGGCCTATAATGTAATAGTTTTGTTACAAACTCCATCCCTTAATCTAACAATCGTTAATTTTGTTGTTAAATAATGGCATGTGACTTTTGCGTGAGAGTATTAATGTAATTTTCCATACCTCTTTATATTTCAATTGCAAAAACTTATTTCCCCTAGTTTCTTTTCTTCCCAACCAAACATATAATAGCTGTTCTACTAGGGTGGTAAACAAGCTATGGTACGAATCTACGGGCCATCTAGGATGCAAATTGGGTTGGCTGTCCAGATAACCGTCGATCCATAGGGAGATTCACCATATACATGGGTTCTAATCTCATCTCTTGGATCACGCAAAAACAGAAAATAGTTTCCCGATCATCCCTGAAGTCTGATTACAAGGCTCTAGCTGACACGATATCTGAACTGACTTAGCTAGAAGCCCTATTAAAAGAACTTGGATCAGACACGATCTTTGCTCCAATTCTATATTGTGATAAGCTTGACTCTACATATATGTCGAACAATCCTATCTTCCATGCCAGAACAAAGAATGTTGAAGTTGATTTTCACTTCGTATAAGGAACAGTTGCACGAGGAAAATTGAAGGTCCAGTACATATCTATACTAGATCAGATTGCGTACATCTTTACAAAGCTTCTTATTACTCATAGATTCACCTTTTTACTATCCCAGCTACATGTCGAACCAGCCTTAGCTTTGTTGAAATATTAGATAACAAAGTATTTATGGATAGTTAGAGGATAATTGTGTAAATATTAAAGGTAGTGTTATATGAATGTTGGGTCTATAAATATACTCCTCTTGTAATCTCTCATTTACAACATTTTCAATTCAAATTACAATTTCACACACACAAAGTGTTTTATTGTCCAAACCTTAATAAACTTTCTGAGGAGGATGCCAACTCCTTAGTTTCCCAATTCTCTTTAAAGAAAATTAAGGATGATGTTTTCGAGTGTAGTGATGGCTGCGCTCCGGGCCTGGATGGGTTCATTCTTTGGTTTTTAAAGAAGTTTTTGGATTTATTTGAAAGCGGATTTTATTAGGTTGTTCTCTGCTTTCGAGTGTAGTTTTCCTTTCATTACACACATCCCTAAACTTAAAGATTCGACGTGTTCTAATGAATATAGACCCATAAATTTGGTCGGGGGTGATTAATAAGGTAATCTTGAAGGTGCTTGTTAATCGTCTTAAGAAGGTGATTGGTTCGGTTATTAATGAAAATCAATCGATTTTCTTGAGTGGTCGTTATATTTTGGATGGCCCCCTTATTGTTAAGGAAACCATGACGTGGGTTAAGAAGACTAAAAGCAAGGTGTTTATATTTTAAAGAGTGTTTCCCCATGCAATCAAGCCTAGAAGAACAGATGATATGAAAAGCCAAAATTGGTTCTCAAACAGTTGATCACAATAAGCAATGCATATCTTAGATTCTCCCCAATGACAGTGTTTGTCTATCAGCTGATGATTCTAAGTGCTGTACTCTGCAACAACTGTTAATCAAAGAACTGCTGAGGTATAAAGCCTGATGTCCTAACAACTGCTGCTTCTCAAGTACTGATGAAGACTAAAGCACTGCTGACTCGAGGTCTGATCACCCTTTGAAGAAAACACTGATCTCCAACATCAGTGCTTAGGCAACAACAGTGGGAAGGTACATCAGTGTTTATGTAATCAGTTGTTTATTGTATCAGTATTTGTATAGATCAGTGGTTAGAGTTTGTTAGTCTGTTAGATGTCACTGTCTAGGTGACGTCAGCACTAGATGCTCAGTGGTTTGGGATGTACTATAAATAGAACAGTACCTGTACTGTTCTATTAGCTCTTTTGCACCAATCATCTTGTACGAACAAAGTTGTGAGCTCAGGCTAAGGGGGAGTCTAGTGTTCATGCATGCATAGTTAAACTTTTGTAATACATACAATCTTTTGACTAATGAAATCATGTATGATGAAAACTATTCTTCTTTGATTGTGTTATAAAGTTTATTTCCATTTTCGTTGCACTTTAATCTCTATTTCATCTTTCAATTCAGTTAAACAATACAATAAAAAAAACTCAGATCCTAACAAAGAGTAAATTACGTTTTTTACCCCCTGTGGTTATATCACTTTTATTATATCAGTCCAAAATAATTTTTTTTAACATATATGCCCCTGTGGTCTCTATAACTAACCATTTTTGCCCCTAAGTCTAACCATTTTGGCCCCCATGATCTCTAGACTTAGGGGCCAAAATAGTTAGTTATAGAGACCGTAGGGGCAGATATGTTAAAAATTCTTATTTTGGGCTAATATACTAAAAGTGATATAACCACAGGGGCCAAAAACGTAATTTACTCTATTTTAAAATTGACTTAGAGAAGGGATACGCTAATGTTAGTTAGAATTTTGTGATCTCTATCATGTCTCATATGGGTTTTCCTTAGAGATGGTGCACTTGGATCTTGGGTATTCCCTCTACGGCTCGATGCTTGGTCTTGGTCAATGGTTTTCCTACGTTCAAGTTTGATGCCATAAAGGAATGCACCAAAGTGACCCCAACCATTTCCTTTTTTTTTTGTTTTGACTGTGATGGGAGCTTTTTCAGGTATGCTCAAAAAGGCGTGTGAAGTGGGTATCTTTAATGGCATTCGAACCCCGAATGGTGACCCGGTTTTTTCTAATTTTCTATATGCAGACAATGCCATTAATTTGGGGAATTGGTCTATTTCTAATGCCAAGAACATTGTCAGAATTTTAGGGTGTTTTTACCTACGCTCCAGCATAAGGATTAATTTTGGTAAGTCTAATGTTTGCGGTCTCGTGGTTGATGCGGAAGAGGTGGAAATTTTGGCCTCAGTTATGAGCTGTAGATCGAGTACGGTGCCTTTCACGTATCTCGGTCTTATGGTGGGCTCCAACATCGAATAAAATTTGGAGCTGGAGATTCATTGTGGACATTTTTTAATCTCGGCTCTCTTTATGGAAAGCTTATCTCTTTCCATTGATGGTCGGATAACTTTAATTAAATCAATGATTGTGTGTCTTCCTAATTACTAATTTCTTTATATAAATCCCCGACGAAAGTCATCAATGGGCTTGAAGCTATCATTGGAAGGTTTCTATGGGGAGGATCTTTTGGGATTAAAAAAAAGATACATTAGGTTGCTTGGGGGAGCGTGTGGCTTCGCCTATTAAGGCGGGTGGCATGGGCTTAAGTAAGCTCAAATATATCGATTAGGTGTTTTTGTCTAAATGGATGTGAAGGTTTAAAAATGAGACACAAAATCTTTGGGAAAAGGTGATTGAGGCTCTCCGTAGTTCTAAAAGTTGTTGGTCGGCTTTACCGATTAACAATAATCTTGCTGGAGTTTGGGGTGAGCAAGTTTAGGTCCGGACCGAAAATAACCGAGAACCGAACCGAAAATATACCCAACCGGACCCGAACCCAAGTACCTAGGTATTTAGATCGGTTGCAATTTTTCATATAAAATCGGGTCGGGTCGGTTCTCGGTTCTTTTCATGGTGAAACCCGACTTGGACCTATGGACTGGAACTGACCCTATATTTATGGTAGTGAATCGGTTCTGTATTTTATGTTTGATCGGTTCTCGGGTGGGGTAGGGTCGGGTTTTTCCTTTTGCTCACCCCTAGCTGGAGTATGGTAAAAAAAGTGTAAACTTGGAATTAAACATGGTTGTCTCAGGGATGCATTTAAACCAAATGATGAAAGGGGAGGTGGGCGATGGTAGGCACATCAGATTCTGTTGGATCCCTGGTATGCAATAAACCATTAAGAGATGAGTTCCCCAATCTCTTTTAGTTGGGAAAAGATAAAATGATGTTGGGTTAGAGATCAATTCAATGATTAGAATTTTATGGACAAATGGCAGTGGCGAAGCAGTTAACTCTGTATTGGATATGTCCGAATGGACCTCCCTCATCGGCTTGTTAGATCATGTTAGAATTCGGGAAAAAAAGGATGGGTGGGTGTGGTTGGATGAAAATGATGGTACTTTCTCTGTGGGAGCTGTTAAAAGATGGCTTTCTAGTGACAAATATTTAAGAAGCAGGTTTGTTTTCAGATGTTGTAATTGGGTTCCCAAAAAATGCAACGTGTTTGTTTGGAGAGCAGAGTTAGATCGAATCCCGACTACGGATGCTGTTAGTAGAAGTGGTATACATATTGATAACCAGATATATGTGTGCTTCGTAATTTGGACGACGAATCAATGGCTTGTCTCTTCACGAATCGATGGTGCCGTGTCCCTCCCATTTTCGCTTTCTCTATGTGTGATATATTGGAAACTCATTCTTACTGTGGGATTAATAATACTCAGAAAGAGGCGATTCAATGGTTTTCGATAGTGTCATGTTGGTGTCAATGAAAGGCGAGGAACCAAAAAAGATTTTCAAACAAGAAGGGGTTGAAGACATTAAGTCTCTTAGTTATTTGTGGTACAAGAATCTTACTAAGCAAAAAACTAGTAGTTGGGATAGTTAATGTAAATTTGACTTGACGTGATTGTTTGTTTGTTTTGTGTTGGTTAGGGGTAGTCGTTGTGAATAAAATATACATTAAAAAAAATTATATATCAAACATACAAACAATATGTAAATTTCATACCCTATATTTATTTTTTCATAACTTTGTGACACTCAGCTAACACATCTGTTTGTGTATTAATTATTAAACTTTACAAGCAAACTGAAATATTTATTAGAAGACATGAATACACACAGTAAACATAATCTTTTTATTTAATTTCACTCCTCCAGTTCACTTGTCCTCCATTGATTTTCAAGCATTCCATGTCTGCGAAGCTGCATAAGATATCAAAGAAGACCATTGTGGTTAACATTTCATCTTTTAAAGAAATGACGATAAAGAATAAAGATCATCTAGTAGTTTACAAAAATGATAAAACCGAATGTGTACCTAGTCGCGAGATTTTCCAATCTTGATCGCCAACGGCTGTCCAAAAGAAATATCCTCCTATGTTAAGTGATTTTGCATATTGTACCTTTCTCTGCACTGAATTAACATCGTCATATCCAATCCAAGACGTTCCTGAGTAAGAATAATAAGATACGGTTTGCGTGTCATAAACCACCCTGGCGTTATTTTGGGCATTGAACTGTTGCACTTCTGAGTAACGCATTGATCCCCCATCTCCAGGTCCTATGCCTGCAGCTGGAGCCCCGATACCATTTACAGATGGATCCTTTAGTTTCCATGTCCGACCAAATAATGGCATGCCCATCACCAACTTTTGTCTTTGGATCCCAGCGCTGATCCATGATTGTAGCCCGTTACTGGTGCTAAGACTGCCATTGGGATCATATAACGCGGCTAGGGTCCCAGTTTCATTAGGAGTCCAAGACCCATGATAGTCATAACACATTGCATTTATCCAATCCAAATTCTTATTTATGGATGCCACTGGATACTTTGCAACTCCATTGTCTCTAACTTCTGGCTCATGGCGAGTGGCAGCTGAAAGAAGAAGTCGTGGCTTACCGGTAGATGTGGCTTCATTATTGACCGCCACACGCCACTCGTCAAGCAAGAGTCCAAAGTTGTTCATATCGGTTTGGGTTTCAGGATATTCCCAATCCAAGTCAGCTCCATCAAAGCCATAGTTCCTCGCCACTTGTATAGTGGAACGGATAAAACTGGCCCTCGAGCCAGGGCTCGATGCCAACTTGGAAAAGAGTTGTTTTACGCCAGCCGAGCCACCTCCGATGGAAAACAACGTCTTGACAGATGGATTCTTTCCGTGAAGGGCGGTGTTGAAGCTATTGAGCGCAGAGGCTGTGGCCCCGTCGATGTCGAACTGGAATGTGTTTTCGTTTGGGGATAGAAAGGCATAATAAACATGAGTGAAATAGGCGGTTTGAATATTCGATGGTGGCAAAAAATCTTGGGCCCATGAAGGCCAATAACCCCCTTTGTTTTGGGCGCTAACAGGACTACAAATGGTAAGACTGAATATTACAAGGAGAAGGGTAGGAACTTTGAGGAATTCCATGGTGTGTTATAATACTCCAGGAATCCCATGATGTTTTATACTCGAGCATTTAATTAGGAATTCAACTACGAACAGTATTCAATACAAATCATTGACTTTGACCTTTCTAAGTATAGACTGACTAACTCATGTTCATCTAGTAACCTTATCTAAACATAGAGTTGTAGATGACTCTTGATTCATCTAGTAACATATGTTTGAACGTGCAAGTGACTTTAATCTGGCGAAGAAAATAGACAAACGATGCTTTTTGTACAGTTTATTTAATTACTCTTTATAAAATTAAAACAGTTATTAAAATTTGTTAAGATGCCTATCAATACTTTACATGAGAAATGAGAGAGAGAGAGAGTAATCATTCTTTTTTACGTCGACAATGTTTGAAAGGTTAAAATTTAAGCTTCTGGCTGGTTTTTGTTTCTATATTTATATATAGAATGTTTGCGGTTCAAAAAACAAAACAAAAAATTATATATCTTAACGTGTAATTTTAAGGGTTATTGGATTTTATCACCCCCAACTATCGGCCTTTGGCCGTTGCCACCCGCAACTAACACTTTGACCCCTGGCACCCCCAACTTAACTTTTTGTTTGCACTAGCACCACTCAGTTAAATATGCTCTAACTTGGTTAGTTTTTTGTCCGACGTGGCACCATTTTGCTGATGTGTACATGATTACTAGGCTGCTTATGTGTATAAGCTTCCCTTCTTCTCAGTTATATATATATATATAACAAACAATGCAGATGTTTCTCTCCCTCAATCCCTCCTCTCTCTCACTTCACCTACCACAACCATATGCTAATGCCACCACCGTCTTCACCAACACCACCATATGCCGCCACCGGCGCCGCCACCATCTTCACCACCACCACCACCGTCTTCACCACCGCCACCACCTCCCAACTGCAACCACACCCTTCTTCATCTATTACCAGCACCACCATCACTCAGACGCCCACTCTCTCTCTCTAAAAACCCACTGCCACCACCCATCCACAACCGCCTCCGCCTGCAGTCACGATCCACCCACTCTATCTATCTCTCTAACAATGGCGAACGGAGACGATACGTCATCTGTTGACGATCGAGTTCTGAATGTTCCGGTGACGTTCGGAATCAGAGGATTGGCGTCTTCTTCTACATCGCTCAGTATGGCGTCGTTATCGTCTCCGTCTGCCATTGTTAGGTCAATATTGACTGAAATTGATCGATCGATTAATTGATGAATTGTTGATTGATTGAACGGTTGTTAGTGTTGTGGACAGTTTAAGATTGAATGTGATTGGATATGTGGGGTTGGGGTTTCTGTGGTGGGGTTGTTGGTGGTCAGATGAGAGTGGTGCGGTAGAGTTGGGTTGTCGGCAGGTGTGGATTGTGGTGGTCGGCAGGTTGGGGTTGATAGAAGAAAGGGTTGTGGAGGTGGTGGCGGGTGGTCTGATGGAGGTGGTGGTCTGTTGCTTGGAGGTGGTCCAGAAGCAGCTGAATCAACTTGCACAGGTTCAGAAATATTCAAGGTCAGACAAAAGCAGCCACGTAATCATGTACACATCAGCAAAATGGTGCCACGTCGGACAAAAAACTAACCAAGTTAGAGCATATTTAACTGAGTGGTGCTAGTGCAAACAAAAAGTTAAGTTGGGGGTGCCGGGGGTCAAAGTGTTAGTTGCGGGTGGCAACGGCCAAAGGCCGATAGTTGGGGGTGATAAAATCCAATAACCCTAATTTTAAGCTGACATAGGAATTGGGCAAAGATTCTTTTGTGCGATTTATTTGTTATATCTATATATAAATATTGAGGGAAGTTGAATAGTGTCTTCCCGAGTTTTTTTTTTCCAAAATAGGTATTGTTGATTTTTTTTTTTTTTTTACCAAAATGGGTATTTTAAAAGATATTTATCAAAATGGGTATTTTTTTAAAAAGTTACTTTTCTCATTTCAAATTTTATTGGATAAAAGAGTTTCCTTTTATAAATATACTAGGTTAATGCCCGCGCGATGTGTCACACCCGCTCGTAGCGGAAGCGCGAGGTGTGATCTGATCAGTTCTCATTGCATAACAATATAAGTGAACAATACTAAATGAATAAAAACAAGCTCCAATGCCATTGTCATAATTGTTTCGAAAGAACGCAACATAAGTTAAATGTATTTGTTACAAACCATCAAATGAAAATGCGTTTTCATCGTTCTATACATCAAAATGTAAGTCTTAAAATGTCAAGGCTTTGACCACTATATCACCGCAAAGAGGCGGTATATAACGGGCAAACCCTTCAAATGGTGGCATGGAGTCTTGATACTTGCTTTCCTTGACTGAAATGTCTGTCAGGTCCACTAATTTCCTGAAATACATGTTAAGTTTGAAAACATCAACAAAAGTTGAGCGAGTTCATGCAGTTTAGCTGTATGAGATGTATCTGAAAAATGTGAGTTGTATAAACTGTATCTGTAAAATGTGAGTTGTATAAACTGTATCTGTATGAATGATGTATAAACCGTATCCACAACATGTGAATTGTATAAAATGTATCTGTATGTATGATGTATAAACTGTATCCACAACATGTGAATTGTATAAAATGTATCTGTATGTATGATGTATAAACTGTATCCACAACATGTGAATTGTATAAAATGTATCTGTATGTATGATGTAGTATGTAAAGCGTCAATGAAATCGTTGATCATTAATGTTTCGCGAGGACATTAATATGTGTGACGAATTAGGAAGCAATCCAACCCTAGACGATTTTATGTCGATTCCTATCGACTGGGACACAAACGCACTCTTCTGTATGGGTCCACGACCAAGAGTGGGGCTCGCCAAAACCCATTAGATCTAACCCCTTGTACCTAGGTCCAAACTGGATTAATGGTTGATGTGTGTAAAATGCAACATATAAATTACATCAAATAAGGCATAAAACTAACCCTTTTTTAGTACTAGTGTTGGAAAAAGTGTGCTTTTGTCTTCCTTTTGTATTTTCAGGATCAAATGAGCTTAAACGAACAAAAGGAACAAATATACAGCCAAAACCAACATAAATACAAAGAAAATGAAGAAACGTGGCATGCCCGACCCCTCGACAACAACTCCCAAAGCAAAAACAAGAAGAAAGCTGAGCATGGGGCTGTGCCCAGCCCGACACGGGGTGTGCCCAGCCCGACACGGGGTGTGCCCAGCCCGACACGGGGCGTGCCCAGCTCAGCACGGGGCCGTGTCCAGAATGGTCAGCCCTGGCACAAAAGACAAACCTGTAGAAGCTTCTATTGCCCACCACGGGGCCGTACCCAGCGGACACGGGGGCGTGGCGAAAGTACAGCAGGCGCATTAATTGTAATTGCGAATTACAATTAATGAAGAGAGAGAGTGTCAGACGGACACGGGGCCGTGCCCAGCGGACACGGGGGCGTGTGGAGCTAATAAAGACAAACTGTATTAATGAAGAAAGAGAAAAGGGTGGACACGGGGCCGTGTCCAGGCTTCTGTACAGGATATAAATAGGAGTGCTTGGCTCAAGCTCAAACCATCCCTTGGCACACCACCTCTCTCACACTTCATCCACCACCCACCACCATCACAACACCATCATCCACCACCATCATCCATTGTCCATCATAGAGTGTGTGAGTCGTCTCGGGATCCAAGATTGATCGTAAGAGTTCTTGACAATCAAGGCCATGTTTGCCTAAGTCTCTTACATCACTTGGTGAAGACAAAGTGTCTAGTATAATACTTTTTATTTCTAATCTTTTGCACTTTTTATTTGGTTTTGTATTAATGACTTTAATAACTAGTTACTTATGTTGAAGGTGATCTTTCCTTATCGTTTGTCCGTGGTGTCTTGGCATTATTTTACTGTCTATATAAAATAAAGGATTTTCACCATTCATATCTCCACGGTCTATATGGAGGTATGTTGGCTACCTGGTCGGGGGTTAAGGGAACGGTTTGGTAAGGGTCTTGCCATTGTTCAGCGTTTAGAGGTCCTGCAATGGACCTGGGTCAAATTTAGTAGGACCTCCTTCAATACTTCACGGTATTGGATGGCGGGGGTCCAAACTCTTTGATCCCCTCATAAGTTAACTACTATTAATACTATAACCCGGCTATTTAGGACTGTATCCCTGCTGACTCAGACTACTTAGTCGAGGGTAACGTCACCGCCAAAAGCGGGGCCTACCACAATACTGCATTAATAACTTAATTCATTATCTTCCAATAATCCACCCCTTTAGGATTGTATCCCTGCTGACTCAAACTACTGGGGTGAGGGTAACGTCACCTTCAAAAGAGGGGCCTACTACAATAACTAAGATAATCTCTTAATTATGTGCAAAAGTGCGGAAATAATCAAAGGTTATACTAGATACGAGTCGGAACCAAGTGATTCATCTTGTCTATCTGTTTTTATTTTATTTTTATTTTCAGCATTTTAGTTAGTTTTTATTTTTCTTAGTTTAAAACATTTTTCTAAACTTTTATTTTGGTTAGACGTTGAGGATAAACCGGTACTAAAAGCTCTTGTGTCCTTGGACGACCTCGGTATCTTACCAACGCTATACTACACTCAACGATGGGTGCACTTGCCCATATGTGTGTTTAGTGTTAGTGAAATATCGTGTTTTATAAATTTAAAACTTGGCTAAAATAAGTGTTAAAAAAAGGGCTTAAAATATACACCTAAAATATACAATACTTTATCGCACATCAAGTTTTTGGCGCCGTTGCCGGGGACACAAGGATTTTAAGAAAGCTTAAAATCGACGGCCTAATCAGTTTTTCAAAACCTTTTTAAACGCGCGCACATTTTTCTGCATTTAGTTTAGTTTTGCATTTACAGTATCCTGTACACGGGGCCGTGTTCACTGAACACGGGGCCGTGCTGCAGATTTTTCATAAACGCCCAGTAACAGTAGCTTGAACACGGGCCGTGCTCACTGAACACGCCCCGTGCTCAACTAGATCAGTTAATTTAATTAAAACGCCCAGATACAGATTCTGAACACGGGGCCGTGTCCACTCAACACGGGGCCGTGTCCAGCCTCTGTTTCCGTTTTTATTTTTGTTTTCTGATCTCGAGACTCGGTTGTGGTCTGCTGAGTGATTCTTATGGATCAATACTCAGGAGGTTACAACTACACCTATGATGAGGATGATTATAGGGGTAATTATTGCACAAATTGTCGTAATACACGTTCAATTCAAGATAATCACTCGTACCAACCATCCAGTTCATACACTTACTATGAGGAACCCAGGTACGAACCATCAACTTCATACACATCCTATGAAGACCAAAGGTATGAACCTCCTCCCTCATACTCATATTTTGATGAACCAAGGTATGAGCCTTCTTACTCATACTTTGAGGAACCAAGGTATGAGCCACCACCTTCATATGCTTATTATGAGGAACCTTGGCATGAACAACCCACCTCATATGAGTATTATGAAGAACAAAATTACAAACCTTATCCATCATATGCTTACAATGAAGAACAATGGTGCGAACCATCAACTTCATATGGGTATTATGAGGAACAAAGGGTCGAACAACCGGATTCAAGCTTAGAAAATAATGATTCTTTTTCTATAACCGAAGTGACCGATAGGATATTAGAGCACATTAGAGTTATCGATCGATGTATAAAAGAAGCTCGCGCAAGGGAAGAGGAGTCCCGCGCGAGAGAAGAATTAAAAAAGGAAGAGATAACTAAAAATGAAAAAATGGAAGAACAAATAAGTGAAAAACCGACACATGAGTTAAACAACGAAAAAGGTGAGTCCGACAACGTTAAAATCCAAGAAGAGTCTAATTTTGAAGAAATTCATCTCTTGTCACCTTCTTTCGAAAATCATTGTTTAGTACCCACTCATGCTAAGTTTCTAAAAGAGTTAAACACTAACACTAAAATTGAAGAAACGGTAAGTGTTAAGTTAACTAATGATCAAACTTCACTAATAAAAGAAGACCCATTTGAAATTAACATCACACCGGTTCCATGTTTCTTTCAAAATTCATTTATTAGTAATGTCACAATCGATAAAGATCTTTGTGTTAACATAATGCCTAACTACCTTTTCGAAAAATTAAGTATTAGTGATTTTTCTCCACTTCAAATACCCATTTTTCTATCCAATCGGAAAGTAATAAAATCAATCGGTATAGTTGAAGATGTCTTGGTTCAAACAAATCAAATGGTAGTTCCAACCGACTTTGTCATCCTCGATGACGCTCCTCTAGTGTTGGGGCGACCATTTGTAAAGACATATGAAGCTTTGAAAAACCGGAAGTTCAATAATCTACCTCTTCAATTAGGGGCATTTAAAAGAAGTGTCGATCTCGAACGATCAATGAAATATCCATTCGGCAATAATGACCCCCTAATTGAAGATGAAGATGAGCCACCCGATACAAGTGAAGAGACGGACCACTTTGTTGAAGAAGAGGTCGCCATAGAACAAACTTTTAAAGTTCTTGATCGAAACGAGCAACCAAATAAGGAGTCTCCTAAAGACCCACCACTTGAGCTCAAAGAACTTCCAAAAGGTTTGGAATATGCTTTTCTAGACAAAGATGGTAAATTACCTGTAATTATTTCGTCTAAATTAGATAACCTAGAAAAAGAAAAACTAGTTAGTCTTTTGAAAAAACACAAAAATGCAATAGCTTGGAAACTTGTTGACATAAAAGGAATTAGTCCTTCTATGTGCACACACAAAATTTTGATGAACGATGACTACAAATCTGTCATACAACCACAACGACGAGTAAATCCAAATGTTCAAGAAGTGGTTAAAAATGAAGTCATCAAATTACTTGACGCAGGACTTATCTATCCTATTTCCGATAGTCCTTGGGTAAGTCCCGTCCAAGTAGTTCCAAAGAAAGGAGGTATGACGGTAATTACTAACGAAAAAAATGAATTAATACCGACAAGAACCGTCACAGGATGGAGAGTATGTATAGATTATAGACGATTAAATGAAGCAACAAGAAAGGATCATTTTCCTTTACCCTTCATTGATCAAATGTTAGAAAGATTATCCGGTCATAAATTTTACTGTTTCTTGGATGGTTTTTCAGGTTACTTTCAAATCCCGATAGCACCCGAAGACCAAGAAAAGACAACATTCACATGCCCCTATGGAACTTTTGCATATCGACGCATGCCGTTTGGTCTATGTAATGCCCCCGCAACATTCCAACGTTGCATGGTAGCCATTTTCCATGACATGATAGAAAAGACAATGGAAGTCTTCATGGACGACTTTTCTATCTTTGGGGATTCATACGACCAATGCCTCGATAACCTTGAACGAATGCTATCCCGATGTGAGGAAACTAACCTCGCCCTTAATTGGGAAAAATGTCATTTCATGGTAACAGAGGGAATAGTACTCGGTCACAAGATCTCAAGCGAAGGAATGGAGGTGGATCGAGCCAAAATAGATACCATTTCTAGGTTACCTCCTCCATCCTCCGTAAGAGCGATCAGAAGTTTCCTAGGGCATGCCGGATTTTATAGGAGGTTTATCAAAGACTTTTCAAAAATCTCAAGACCTCTAACAAAGTTACTTGAAAAAGATGCTCCTTTCATCTTTGACAAGGATTGCAATCAAGCATTTCTAACCCTGAAGGAAATGCTAGTCAATGCACCTATCATGATAGCACCTGATTGGAAATTTCCTTTTGAAATAATGTGCGATGCTAGTGACTTTGCAGTTGGAGCTGTCTTGGGACAGAGAAAAGAAAAGCATTTCCACCCAATATATTATGCTAGTAAAACACTTAACGATGCACAAGAAAATTACACAACAACTGAAAAAGAGTTACTAGCTGTGGTATTTGCTTTTGATAAATTTCGCTCTTATCTTGTTCTTTCTAAAACTATAGTCTACACAGACCATGCAGCCATTCGATATCTCTTTAAGAAGCAAGACGCAAAACCACGTTTGATTAGGTGGATTCTACTCCTCCAAGAATTCGACATTGAAATCAAAGACAAAAGAGGAGCATAAAATACCGCAGCAGATCATCTTTCGCGCTTAGAAGACCCAGCTTTGGAGGCGACCAGGGGCGAGCAAATCAACGAAAAATTCCCAACTGAATCCCTGGAAAGGGTGGAATTTAAGGAAGAACCATGGTACGCCGACTTTGCCAACTACTTAGCTAGTGGAATAGTCGCAAAAGGATGGCCACATCATCAAAGAAAAAAATTCTTTGCCAATGTGAAACACTATTTTTGGGAAGATCCATATCTTTTCAAAATGTGTGCCGACCAACTCGTCAGACGATGCGTACATGGTAGTGAGGCCCGAAGAATTCTTCGCCATTGTCACGAAGGTCCATACGGAGGACATCATGGTGCTGCCAGTACCGCACGAAAGGTATTTGATTCAGGATTTTATTGGCCAACCATTTACAAAGATGCCCAAAATCTTGTAAAGACATGTGATGCTTGCCAAAGAACAGGTAATATTTCTTCCAAAAACGAAATGCCACAAAATGGCATTCTTGTTTGTGAAATTTTTGATGTGTGGGGACTCGACTTTATGGGACCTTTTCCACCATCGAAAGGAAACAAATACATACTTGTGGCAGTAGATTACCTGTCTAAATGGGCCGAGGCCGAAGCACTTCCAACAAATGATGGAAGAGTAGTGGTAAGATTTCTGAAAAAAATATTCTCTCGTTTTGGCACACCCAAAGCTTTAATAAGTGATAGAGGTACCCATTTTTGTAATCATCAACTTGAAAATTTTTTAACAAGATATGGGGTCTATCACCGGGTTTCGACAGCTTATCACCCTCAAACAAACGGACAAGCCGAAGTGACCAATAGAGGGTTAAAACGAATACTTGAAAAAACCGTAGGGTTAAATAGAAAGGAATGGGCTGATAAATTAGATGACGCTTTATGGGCTTTTCGAACTGCTTATAAAACAACGATAGGTACAACCCCATATAAGCTAGTCTATGGAAAAAGTTGCCACTTGCCAGTAGAAATTGCACACAAAGCCTACTGGGCAATCAAAAATGTAAACTTAGATCTAGAATTTGCTGGTAAAAATCGATTTTGTCAAATAAATGAATTAGACGAACTTAGGAATTATGCATACTCAAACTCTGAAATTTATAAGGAAAGAATGAAAGATTGGCATGACAAACATATTAAACCTAATGAATTTCGGGTAGGAGATTTAGTTCTTTTGTTTAATTCACGACTTCGATTGTTTCCTGGTAAATTAAAGTCTAGGTGGTCAGGACCTTTTTCCGTCACCCATATTTTTCCACACGGTGCAGTAGAAATTAAACCTCGAAATGGGTCACCATTTAAAGTCAATGGCCAACGGCTGAAACTCTATCAAGGATTTATTGAGGATGAGGAGGAAGAGATCTCGCTTCAAACCGTGGAAGAATAAAAACATCATGCCTGGTAAGTTATGAACGATTGAGGCGGCAAAATAAAGCGGTAAGTTTTTTTTAAACCATAGCTTATAGGAGAAAGGGGCACTCACACGCGCACTAAAAAAAAAAAAAAAAAAAAAAAAAAAAAAAAAAAAGAGGCTCGACACGAGGCCGTGTCCGCTGGACACGGGGCCGTGTTCGCGCTGCAGACGGGATAAAACCCCTTTTTCAAAACAGTTTCTTCATTCCACACGCCCCGTTTCCCCACAAAAGCTCTGGTTCCAGGCGATTTTCCGCGAGATTCCAACGTCTCTTACCAATCTAACAACGTCAAGGTATGATTCTGTCACTCGTAGTAGTTAGATTAGTCACTTGCATGTAGTTAATACACCACAAATTTGGGAAAAATCTAGGGTTCTTGATGTTCATTCGAATCGAGCCTAAAATTTTTTCCTAAATCTGTTTGCATTTAGTTAGATTAGTGTTAAGGGAAGTAAATACACTTGTATTGTTCATAGATTCACCCGATTTCTTGCAAAGACCCCAAACCCTTGTTCTTGAACCGAAAAAGATAAAATTGATAGGGTAAACGGGTTATTTTGGGAAAAACAGAACTTAGGGTTTCATTTTCGGGGGAAACCGCACCTATTGGTTCAAAAATTTTCAAGTTTTCGAAACCGGGTCGAAAAATGGGATTTTTGAGTAACAGACCCCTGAACACGGGGCCGTGTCCGCTGGGCACGGGGTCGTGTCCAGCCCGCTGTTTGCAGTTTTGTCCAAAAATATTTCTGTTTCATGCTAACTTTTGGTGTATTCTTGCAGATGGCCAGGAAGTTTACTAGATTCAACGCCAATGAGCTAGATGCAAGAGCTCGATACGAGCTTCTCCAAACAAGGCCGGAGGAATACCCGAGGCAGGCATGCACAGAACTACTAACCTTGGTGAATCAAATTGACCGTTTCAACAACATTGTCACGGGACCACTCAGAGTCGCACTAACAACCCGACTCCGTTCTGTTCATGAATGCACCTTGGAATTCTACAGCACCTTTGCATTCAAGTCAAGGTGCGAGCCGTTCGATGAAGAAGGGGTGTCATTCAGGTGTGGCGGAACGAGGTATTCGATTTCCATGGCACAATTCGGGTCGATTATCGGGTTGTATGCGGAGGAGGATGCGGGAGACGAAGGAAATACAGGGGGGTTGAGAGAGATCGAAGACAACGAGCGCCAAGCCATGTGGGCTCAGATTGGGGAAGGGTTCTACAATCCGAGCAGCACTAAGAGTACCAAGCTGAGGGATCCGCTTTACAGATACATTCATAGGCTCCTCGGCTACTCTCTTAGCCAAAGGCATGACAGTGGTGGCGTCGTTGGGTTAAGAGATTTGCTTGTCCTCCATTGCATTCACAACCGTAGGCCGCTCGATGTTCCGTACCTTATGCTCCGAAACATGCATCACAACCGCCTTGCTAGTGCACCAACTCCTCTTTTCTTCAGGGGGTGGGTGCACCGTCTCTTCAGACACTTCACCCACATTCCGAGGGCATTTGAGAGAAGCCCATGGTCGGGTACGGTGGATATTCACATATGCCGCTCGATGAACCTGGTTTATGAGGCAGAAGATGGGACGGTAACCTTTCAAAGGATGCAAGGTCATGCATGGAACCCGCAAGAAGCACTTGTACTCCCAGCACCGCAACATCATCAGTACCAATACCCACCCCACGGTGATCCGGGCCAATCATCCTCCTCGGGAGGCAGTTTTCCTAATTTTCAAAGTTTGCATGATTTGTTGCAGGAAAACCTCATGTGTACTCGGAACACCTATAACATGGCGAGCAACACCTACCACCGGGTCGGAGCTATCGAGAGAAACCTATCCGAGATACAAGAAGACGTCGGATACATACGAGACCACATTGCACGCCATGGAGGGGGTGACGATGATGATGATGATGATGATGCCATGGAATAGGCGGGAGAAGCATAGGAGGAAGCGGTTGATTGGTGGCTCCCCAGGTTAACCCTTTGCAATCTTGATCAATTGATGGCCTGCGTGCCAAGTGTTAGACAATTTACTTTTCCTAACTATTTTCTGCATTTTATTTTTCTTACTTTATGCGTGGAACAATTAACTTTGGTAACGTAGGATGTTGGTATTGCTTGGTGTGGTATTAAGTGTTCAAACAGGTACAAACCAAGGCTTAAGGTGTTAAGCCTCAGCACCTATAAGGCTAGGATGGAAAAACCGGAGGACGAAACCTGTTTTTCAGGCTTCTAGACTGTCCACACGGGGACGTGTCCAGCCAGCACGCCCCCGTGCTCACCTCCCTGACCTGCTGTTTGGCTTCTGTTCGGCAGAATTTTGTCAGACACGTGGCCGTGTCCAGTGGACACGGGGCCGTGTCCACCTTCTGTAAGTTCTTGTTACTGGCACCTGAACACGGGGTCGTGCCCACTCAACACGGGGCCGTGTTCAGTGCCCAGTAACACAAATTTTTGTTTTTAACCCATTTTTACACATTTAATCAGCCTAAAAACTTATTTTTGGGACACATTGAGGACAATGTGTAATTTAAGTGTGGGGGGATGCTAAAACCTTGAATCTTGCAAGTCCTAAATACAAGCCTTACACAAAACTCTATTGGAACCGCTAATCACCCCAAATTTTTTCAAAAAAAAAAAAAAATTTTTTTTACTTGTCTAGGTTTTATTTGGGAATTTCAAAATTCTAAAAATGTTATATTTTTACAAATTTACAACCGATAGCGTCGTGACAAAAAGAACCAACATAAGAAAATTATGAAAAGGCATGACAAGCTTAGTTAAAATTTGATTATATATACTTGATCACATAAAAACCCATTCCCACAAAAGTGAGTTTTGAGCCTTTATTGAGCATACAAATATATACCTTTAAATTAAATGCTCATCTTTCGTTTCTTGTGTGAATAGCCGCTTGGTTCTTACGACTCTAGAACTTGCCATGACGATACATTCCCGGTCCTTACCAACTTAAACCCGAGTAAGTAAATGATGGAGGCATTAGGACTAACCCTTTTTATTTCTACACCATTATTTTTCTTTTTTTTCTTACCACCTACCCAAAATCCCCCTAGTTAACCCGTTTGAGCCTAAACCTTTTCATTTCATAACCCAAAACAAAAACCCTTTCACCCACCAAAACCTTTTTATTTCTAACCCTTTGTTTTAGTAACAAGCTCGGTTTTTCTTATGACTTTCAAAAAAAAAAAAAAAAAAGAAAAAAAAAAAAGATGATGATGATGATGAAGCAAAAAAGAAATAAACAAACAAGTTTATCAAAAATAACTTTGTTTGAATAGTGGCTTCATCAAAATAAAAAAAAATAAAAAAAAGAGGTCTTATGAAAACCGATGCTTTTTACGCCTTTCGCCCTTTTACTAACCACTAACCCAACCACCTACCTTTAAACCAAGCCTAACCCTTAACCCACAAAGTCCTCTTGATATTTACAAAGGTATATAAGTTAAAAAGGAGGAGGATTGATTGCTTGGCAAGCCTATGGTAGGAGTAAGTTCCATGCCGCTCTCGAGTGTTTCACAAAAATACATCTTCGGCCGAGTGTTGAGTGATTCCCCGTGAGGTATGTGAACTTGTATATAAATAAAATTTTAAAGAGGCATGTTATGCCCAAATAAGTAATCTCTCTTATGAAAAGTTCAAAATAAATCATAACGAATAGGATTGTAAATAACATAAAAATAAAGCCTAATAAAGAATCTTGGATTCCCGGCACTCCATGACAAGCCCAAAAACCTTCTCTTCTACAAATTCCATTTGGGAGTGTAAAGCCACATTATAAAGAGTTTTGCTTGAGGACAAGCAAAGATTCAAGTGTGGGGGTATTTGATGTGTGTAAAATGCAACATATAAATTACATCAAATAAGGCATAAAACTAACCCTTTTTTAGTACTAATGTTGGAAAAAGTGTGCTTTTGTCTTCCTTTTGTATTTTCAGGATCAAATGAGCTTAAACGAACAAAAGGAACAAATATACAGCCAAAACCAACATAAATACAAAGAAAATGAAGAAACGTGGCATGCCCGACCCCTCGACAACAACTCCCAAAGCAAAAACAAGAAGAAAGCTGAGCATGGGGCTGTGCCCAGCCCGACACGGGGTGTGCCCAGCCCGACACGGGGTGTGCCCAGCCCGACACGGGGCGTGCCCAGCTCAGCACGGGGCCGTGTCCAGAATGGTCAGCCCTGGCACAAAAGACAAACCTGTAGAAGCTTCTATTGCCCACCACGGGGCCGTGCCCAGCGGACACGGGGGCGTGGCGAAAGTACAGCAGGCGCATTAATTGTAATTGCGAATTACAATTAATGAAGAGAGAGAGTGTCAGACGGACACGGGGCCGTGCCCAGCGGACACGGGGGCGTGTGGAGCTAATAAAGACAAACTGTATTAATGAAGAAAGAGAAAAGGGTGGACACGGGGCCGTGTCCAGCGGACACGGGGCCGTGTCCAGGCTTCTGTACAGGATATAAATAGGAGTGCTTGGCTCAAGCTCAAACCATCCCTTGGCACACCACCTCTCTCACACTTCATCCACCACCCACCACCATCACAACACCATCATCCACCACCATCATCCATTGTCCATCATAGAGTGTGTGAGTCGTCTCGGGATCCAAGATTGATCGTAAGAGTTCTTGACAATCAAGGCCATGTTTGCCTAAGTCTCTTACATCACTTGGTGAAGACAAAGTGTCTAGTATAATACTTTTTATTTCTAATCTTTTGCACTTTTTATTTGGTTTTGTATTAATGACTTTAATAACTAGTTACTTATGTTGAAGGTGATCTTTCCTTATCGTTTGTCCGTGGTGTCTTGGCATTATTTTACTGTCTATATAAAATAAAGGATTTTCACCATTCATATCTCCACGGTCTATATGGAGGTATGTTGGCTACCTGGTCGGGGGTTAAGGGAACGGTTTGGTAAGGGTCTTGCCATTGTTCAGCGTTTAGAGGTCCTGCAATGGACCTGGGTCAAATTTAGTAGGACCTCCTTCAATACTTCACGGTATTGGATGGCGGGGGTCCAAACTCTTTGATCCCCTCATAAGTTAACTACTATTAATACTATAACCCGGCTATTTAGGACTGTATCCCTGCTGACTCAGACTACTTAGTCGAGGGTAACGTCACCGCCAAAAGCGGGGCCTACCACAATACTGCATTAATAACTTAATTCATTATCTTCCAATAATCCACCCCTTTAGGATTGTATCCCTGCTGACTCAAACTACTGGGGTGAGGGTAACGTCACCTTCAAAAGAGGGGCCTACTACAATAACTAAGATAATCTCTTAATTATGTGCAAAAGTGCGGAAATAATCAAAGGTTATACTAGATACGAGTCGGAACCAAGTGATTCATCTTGTCTATCTGTTTTTATTTTATTTTTATTTTCAGCATTTTAGTTAGTTTTTATTTTTCTTAGTTTAAAACATTTTTCTAAACTTTTATTTTGGTTAGACGTTGAGGATAAACCGGTACTAAAAGCTCTTGTGTCCTTGGACGACCTCGGTATCTTACCAACGCTATACTACACTCAACGATGGGTGCACTTGCCCATATGTGTGTTTAGTGTTAGTGAAATATCGTGTTTTATAAATTTAAAACTTGGCTAAAATAAGTGTTAAAAAAAGGGCTTAAAATATACACCTAAAATATACAATACTTTATCGCACATCAATGGTGCTTATAGTATGGCCCTAATTCGCACATGATCTATGGTGTTTCATTACCTAACTTTAACATACGATGAACATGTATTTTCCCCGATAGTTGTAAAGTTGTAAAACATTTAAATGAATAGGGGACATGAACTCACTGAATTGCGTCCGTGAATAGAAGTAAATAAGATCTCACGTGCGGTCGTCCTGAATAGCGTTGCGACCTACAAATGTTCTTATTTTTGTTAGACACTTCGGTCTTTGTAAAGAACTTGAGTACAAGTCTTGTGTCTTCAATATGTGTAAGACTTGTATGTCTTTACTGTTCGTTAACTGTGTATTCGATGAATGAGTTGTTTAGTCGGATCTAGTCCGCTGAATTTCGTGTCTTATATGTATCAATTGTATAGTTGTGTTTCCAATAATGGTAACATTGGGCCAAGCCCATGTTTTCAAGTTATTGGGCTTAAATAGTGCTGGGCCTCAATAGTGTTGGGCCTCAAATAGTGTTGGGCTTGAATTGGGCTTGAATAGTGTTGGGCTTGAATAGTGTTGGGCTTTGGCCCATGAATTTATGTTAAGCCCATTATGAAGATAAGCCCATTAAGAAAAATAGCCCATTAAGTAAAATAGCCCTTTAAGTAATATAAGCCCATTTGTTATAAAAATAGCCCACTAGTATAATAAGCCCATTTATTTTTATAAAAACCTTTTTATAAAAATTTACTAAGTATACTTGTTAGTAAATAAAAACATACTAGTTTTTATAAGTTTATAAACATCCGAAATTTGTTATTGATAGGATACTTATATTTCGTGTCGATAAATCGTCTAAACGTCGTAGTAACTCCCCGGATTGGCAATTCACTTATGTAGTCGTCCGTCGTTCATTTTTGACCATAAATGGTGTCCGATTATTCAAATCGTCCGTAACTCGTTTTAAGGCGTAAATATGTGAAGTCTTGTAGGACTTTGATTATTATGTATCATGTGTTCATTATTACCATTGTAATAAAGTTCCTATCTTTGATATATATAACTAATACCATCAAATAATCACATAGCACATAAGTTGTTAAATCACCAAATATATATTTTTCTTAAAAAAAAAATATATTTCTCTTGTCTAAATACAACCAAAAATGTTGTTTCTTTATAAAATAAAGTTTTTATGAAAAATGGCTATATAACCTTTGTATTTTATTCTAACCATGTTTTATAAACATATCATTTTCTTTATCAAATCACCACCAATTTACTCTACAACTTAACTAAACATATGAGACTTTTATAACATGAAATTATCAAGATGATATCCAAATCATGTAGGGTTTTAACCATGATTATTTCATATGCTAACAAGTTCAAAAACCAAGTTTAATTTTAGTTTTAACAACTTTTATAAAAATCTCTAGTTGTATGTTACTTTTTATAATCTTGTGAGAGTATTGTTTTTAACCAAAAACCTTATATATTTTCACAAGATCAATAGTTATGATCATCCATTAATCCTTTATGTTAAAAAACCCTTTAACATAAACATGCATAATTTTTAGATCATAACTTAAAACATCTTCTAATAATTTATTTGCATCATAAACATCATAACAAGACTAAATAAGCATATATCAAGTCTTAGATCATAATATAAACAATCATAATTATATCATGATTTTTATCTTTGCTTCTTTGTATTTTTCATGCTTATTATGTATGATTACATGGTTATTATTAGTAATAATAACAATCATAAACTTAATATATTTGCATAAAAAAAAATAGATATAGAAGCTTACTTCTAGCACTAGGCTAGGGATGATCTTAGAAGATTATTAAGAACTAATAAGATGATGATCTTGATGATTTAAGGTTCTTGAATGGATGAAAAAGCTTCCTTTAACTTGTAAATGCTTTAGATCACCTTATGTTACTTGGAAATCCATCTTGATCATGAAGGAGGTGATAAAAATAAATGGGTTTTTGAAGGTGTTCTTGGTGAAAAGATGAAGATTGAAAGAGTTCTTATGTGTGTGAAAGATAAGGTGTAAAAGTATGATAATGTGGTTAGTAACTAAAGTACTAAGTGTTATAATCTTTCACCAACATCATCCACTTGCAACTAATGAAAATATCTAGATATTAATCAAAAGAATAAGGGGTAAAGTGTAACATTTTTTATAAAAATGTCTTAAACATGTAGATATTTTGGTAATTAGGCTAAGTATGGTGATTAGGGTAATCTTTCACCATTAGAGGGAAATTAGTGATTCGAAACATAAATTAACATTAACTAGTTCATTAAACTAGTAGAAATCATGTTTTGATACTTTGAATGCTTTTCGTTTCGTCGTTGGCTAGTTTACGGCACTTTTGTGGCGTACCGACGGAAGTTTGCCGTAAGTTGACATTCCGCATTAAAAAGATGTATGAAGTTATTTTGAATCCCAAAATAAGCTTAACTAGTTTACCAAAGCTTTCATTTGGTTGTTTTCGGTGTCGGAAATGTCGTTTATTAGCTTGTCGGTGCAGAAACGGACAAGTTGTGGGGGTTGCAACGCAGTGTCGAGAGCTTATGTTTCGAATACTTCATTAATATCCTCATATTGTTTCCATATGTTTGTCATCATTTGTCATAATTTCGGAGTCCCGGAAATGCTAAATTATTATTTTGGACGAGTTAAAATTGTCTTATTTTAGTGAAACAGACGATTTAGCGATTAGGGCGTTGTACCGGAAAGTCTTGTATCTTTGCAAGATATGTTTTCATATTAGTGTTTTCTTATATAAACGGACTCAGTTATGTTAGCCGTATGTCGTTTTTTCCTTGTTTCGTTTGGTTTTCACGGTTTTGCTGGCATGAATAGTGTAACCGTGAATAGTGCGCGCAGCACTTTTTACCAACACTTTTAGGACATTGTTTAATTGGTTTCACAATACGACGAAAACCAACATATGTTATATCATTGTTTTCTTGTCCTAACACTATCGTCTAATGTACGACACAGTTTCGTAATTAAATTACGCTAATTGCATGAGATTATATACTAAGAATAGTGATTAGACTGTACGGAATTTCCGGTTATTTGCCATTTGTCACACGATGCGCGGCTTTATCTAAAACCATATTATTTACTTTGAAATATAATATTTTGTACAAACGCATACATTGGAAGAAAAAACAAAAAAACTATTCAAATGCCAGAAAAAACTTCCTACTACATTTGTTGTTTTACTCGTATTAATCGAACTATGTCAAAAACTTGTTTTATAATTGTTTTAGATTGAAAGTTGTAGTCATTAGGGTTGCGAAGAAAATTGTTTTATAATTGTTTTAAATTGAAAGTTGTAGTCATTAATTAGGGTTATGAGTAGGGTCAGAAACTTTGGGCAAGAACCGGAGATAGAAACATGCCTCACTGAATGACCCACGACACAAAAGAAACTAAACATCATTCATTTTTAATCATGCTCAATTGTACTAAGAGTAATAGCGCATCAAACAAAAAAAAATTATTTTCAATTTAAATTTCAGTAAGTTCTCATGCTTCCATTTAAGCTTGACGACTAAGAATTGAACCGACTCTAACATAGAACCAAAAACTTCTGCTCCGCGATTTTGGAGGGTCAGGTCAAAGGTTCTCGCAGGTCAGAACCACGAAAAGCTCACCCCTAGACTCATTCATTCAACCTAAAATCAATATAAGACAAAGAGAGTAGAGTGTGAGGTTGGTTTAAATATAACAATTGATTAAATGAGCTAAAATGAGATGATACATACAACTGTCATACCTTCTCCACTTTTTCTTGGTATAGATTTGTTCAATAATATGCAGTCAAAAACAACAAATTTGGATTAAAAGAGCTGCAAAGACAGCAAAACAATAAAATAGAGAAATTAACTATTCGTCTACCTAATATTAGCTTGTGTCAAAGTTGAAAGCTCCATGTTCATTTTTTCGATGGTCTCGGTTAAACGCTATAGAGCTTGCATGTCTTTTGGTAGATAAATACTCTCGTCTTTCTTGAACTTTGCTGCAAGCGTAATGAGGAAAGAACATCCATGTCATGGCACCCTTTTTTCGTTTCCTTCTTCATTCAGAGAGCTCGGCCCCACTGCAATCACCTACACTTTCAATGCATACAAATATGTAGTTAGCAGAAGGTATAATCAAACACTTGTTACGTATTAATGATGACAAAATGAACGAGTCGAGCTGGTTGAGTGATCGACAACTTTCATTATCAGAATAACGTGATACTTGTGATTAACATTATTTCTATAATAATCTTTAAGCGTCAAACGAAAAAAATCCAACATTTTTTAGAAAGATATATACAAAGAGAAAAGTATGTCATCCCATTAAATTCTATAGATAACATTCCTATTGGTAATAGGTATGACTATTCCATCTTGAGCGTTTCCCAAATCTTTTCTTCAACAGTTTAGAGATGGGAAAAAACAAAACAAAACTAAAATATAAGTTATCCAAATAATCTATAATAATCCAAAAAACAAAAACAAACAATTAAAGATGACCTCACGGCGTTGAACAATATCACCATAGAGAATAGCATGGCAAACCGTCTATATATAGGAACTTTAGCATAAGCACATCCCACCATGCAAACACCAAACCCATTAACTAATAAAGTATTTCCCTTGATTTTTCTCTCTAATGGGATTTGTAGCATAATCGTGATGAGAATCCAACAAATAATAAGGCGCCTTCAAGTATTTCCCTTGATTTTTGCTCTCTAATGGGATTTGTAGCATACACTTATGTTTTCACATTTTGATAACAAATGCTAGGTTAAAAAAATTATAGACAACCTTTAAATTCTATCTGCATATATATAAAGTCAAATATACTAATAAAAAAGACACTAACTTGCAATTTTTTGAAGCATACCTTAATATATGTAGGTGATAAATTTGTTACACTAGCTTAGTTGCTATGAAATAAAAGGGGTAGTTCCACAAATTTTTCATTTTCATTCTTACCTCATACACTAAATGTACTACAACTTGGTATTAACAAACACTCAATAGTATTTGTTGAAGATCAATTCCCAGTTTTAGTAAGGGGCTATTGTAAACTGGTTTATGGATTGTAAGGGAACATATCTCCAGCCACAAACTAATATAGTTTAACACATAAATTCAAGATAAATCATCTTTAGTGGAAACCAATTGGTCAAATGAGTATCATCTTACTTGGTTATTAGCAAGGCCCTTTGTTGTTATTTCAATCCTCAGGGGAACACCTTCATTTTCAGTGAGAATACTTCCAACCAGGTGAATAATTCTCTCTAAGCTCTGCTTCGACCCGAATACCTAAATCACATCAAGTGTAAACCAAATATTTTTATTTCTGTTTTAGATTAAAAACAAATAAATTTACCTATTAAAGTAAACAATAAAGTAAACAAACTGAACATGACCCATTCATTAGCAAACAGGTAGAGTGAGTATTGTCTTACCTCGTTGGCGAGGTCCTTTGGTCCTATTTCAATCCTCAGTGGAACATTTTCATTTCCCGTTAAGTCCAACCAGGTGACCCTTGCATTAGTGAACGACTTGAATGATTATTGTCCTACCTGGTTATTTCTTATAAACAAATCATGTCCTTAGATATTCAACTTTAATAAATTATACACATGAGTATAATGCATAAACAAAAGAAGATCGAATTACACATCTCAGTCACAAATTCCAGAAGAAACTAAGCACTTCATATGATCCAATTGCTGACGAAACACTAATTTGTTACTGCAACACAGTATGAAATCATCACTATCAATAACAGAATATGTAAATTCAAACATCTGGAACAATAAGTTGATCGTATCCTAACCGTTTACAGCAAAAGAATAGATCTAGGGTTTGTTTCTAGTGATGAGATTAGAGGTAGGAAAAAACTTAGCTTCTTGATTAGGATGACAAAAGAACATATCTAGGGTTTGTTTCTAGCGACTTATTCATCCGCATGATGTTTTTCTCTGATCCAAAGTTTGAGCGGCAATTGACAACCGAAGATTATTGGAATTAAGAACTTAAAATAATGTATGTTGCAGTTCAAACAGTTTTACCTGTTGTAAGAACACAACCAGATAAGTCAAGGGCACGTAAATCATCACAACCATATGCGAAACTCGCTACTGCCGCATCACCAACTTCCTCACACCATCCTAGGTTCAATGACCGAAGTTGGCTACAGTTGTATCCGATTGCGAGCACACACAATCAAGCATCCATGATTAACTCAAATCTAGACGTGGCAAATTCACACAGGTCAAAGCAAGGTTGGTAACGGGTCACAACACGTAATTTTTGCACGAGCTAACACAGGTCAGTTTGGATTTGAGTGACCCAACCCACTTTTTGTCCAAAAGTTTTTATCTTTTTATAAATTATCCGTTCCTGTTGAATATTATTTCACCAACTGATAGCCAAATGAGCAAGATACATCTTTCCACTAAACTTCTATATAATTAACAAAATTCACAAAAAAAGTAATACAAACTGATAGCCAAATGAGCAAAAATAAAGCAAGAGCTTGGTTAGCGCAAACCCTTTATTTCCCAAAGACCCAAATAATCCATCATCCCATATGCAATAACTCTCAGTTTCACTCTTAGAAAATTTCACACTACAACATATTTCAAAAGTGTCACTAACAAAATAAAAATTTCAATAAAAAGTCATGCGTGATCAATTGGTGAAGTCACAATCTCAAGTTTAGCCATGCAGTTGATATGTCAATTTGCTTAAGAACATGCTTTTCATTCAATTGTAGAGTTTGACTATCTTGCTTCTTAGACTATTAATCATACTATAGTAGCTTTGTTCTTGGCATTATATGATATTTAAAAGTTCGAAAATAAAACTTCAACAGTTCGAAAATAAATATGTAGCAGTCCATACCAAACATCGTTTCCAACCCGGAACAGGAGATGCTACTTCGATCTAACCTGGATATCGTCGGTTGCCATGATCCGGTGCGCAAGACCTTTAGATTCCATGTTTTCTCTTAGCTTCAAATGCCAACACCTGTACATATTAATGAATAGAAAACAATTTAAAGAATAGAGTTTGAGCAGCATACAATTATTCTGATTTAGCAACCAATTGCTGCAGTAGAGCTCAGCAGCACCATTAATTCTACATGAGCACAGACATGAAATTGCACCAAGATAGAAGCCTATATGTCGAATCAAAATTCAGTTTATAACATACAAATGTAGAAGAGAGTATAAGACGCAAAAGACCTTTGAGGTGTCCACGCCACATGCCAAATAAAGAGCTGTTGATCTTTGTGAGAAAGTTGTTGGACATCATATGGCAAAGTTATCTGTGAAAGTGACAGAACTTCAATGTAACATAAGCAAAAGAAAACAAAAAATCAAAGTTACAAATACCCTTTCTTAAATAATAGTGGCACATTATTTAAAGATCCAACCTTATGTCTAGGATGGTGAAATTTACAGGAAGCACCAAGCTTACATGAACATTGATTACAAAAAGACATGAATCAAACTATAAGATCTCATACAAATCAAAGTAAATGGGCCACAATTACCAGCTCTAATATACAACATATCTTAGCAAATGTGTCAAGTAGCTGTTATTATGGTTATCTCCCATCACAAAGATATAATTTTATGGCACACACTGCAAATATAGAACATATACAACAGATTTAGACAAACAAAATAACACACCTCAGCTCCTAAATATGCCTTGAGAATTTTATTAGCAACAACACCATTAACAACTATCCCAATTGTCTCTCTATCTAATAATCAACCACCACCCTATGATCCATCGACATGTTTTAAGTGTGAGCATTCATGTATGCATGAGCTTGACATATATGTGTTTGTAGAAAAAAATGGATGCACCTCTTTTCAACATGTTTTAGCTGGTATTGGATTCAATTAGGGTTCTTGGTTCTTACTCCTCCACTTGCAATTCCATAACCCATGATAGTGGATTCTACATCAACCCTAGAAGCTTCAAGAATTTGCTCACGTAAACACACCAGCATCATAAATTCATATAATTTATGAAAACAACCAGGGACTAACATTAAAAAATCTTTAACTTCAGATTGGATGAACCTTTTTTTCTTCAATTTTACTATGGAAAAAATGACTAATCTTTCTTTAACAGCGAAGTAGTAAAATATTGTTTGCAAGGACAATCCTCTTCAAAGACAATCCTCTTTCTTCAATTTCCCAGCTTCTAGCCATTCTTTACATAATCCCCAAATTCAAAAGTGACAGCAAAACACAACAATAACTTCACCCATTATATATTTAATAATAATAATAATATAATAGTAGGTTACCAGAAAGCGCAAGGTGTGTATTCAGATTTTATACAACAATAACTACACCAATCATCATCATTCAATACATAACAAAACCGATTAGGGCAAACCATTCAAACTCAAACATAAAATAAGAAGATCAACGATTCGAACATTACCGTCGATTGTTCACTGAGATCCGGAAGAGGGAGATTGAGATCAGGGAGATGAATTCGCCTCTAGGGTTTTGGGGAAAAAAAGAACGCCTCTAAAATTAAAGTCTTTCACAAATACGACCCTCAAGGCTGCATCAACATTACCTCCTCATACAGTCTTGTAAGTCTTCTACAAATATGACCCCCACTGAACATCAAACAAAAGACACAAATCAAGTTTATAAAGTAGAATACCCACATCATCATTCAAAAATTTACAATAAAACCATAAAAAAAAACTTATTACTTTGCCATCAACCAGCTTTGTCCATCAAAGCATCTTGTTAGGATACTTTTTAACTGAATTCCTACAAATTCAAGATTACTATTGCACAACATATCAAGTTATGAACACTTGGGTAACAATAGCCCTAAAAAGATAATAAAATGCTCCGATTATTTCACATAAATCCAATATACATCACAAAATCATAAAATGATTGACGAAACAAACAAATCGATGTTATATAACAATTAACAAAGCATCATCAATATCACAAAATCAGAAATTATGATACAAACCTGCAACTATGAAAGTTGTTAATGATGAGTCGTACAAAACCAATTAATCTAATGTAAAAACACATCACAAAATCAGAAATAAGAATAAAGTAAAGGAAAAGAAACCCTAGTTTTTCATACCAATAATCAATAACGTACACCAGAATATGCTCATGCTCGATGATTTTTGATGCGATTAGTGTTTGCGATGATGAATGATTGATGTCTTCGTTGAGATTCGGAGTGAAACGACTAGAAAAATAGATATCAAAATTAGGGTTTGTGCAGGATCGATTGAAAGGGTAAGGAGCAGAAATCGCAGATTAGGGTTTCGAATAATACTCTAATTAGATAGTACCGTAGATGATTTGTCTTCAAATCCGTTGAATCTTGAACAAAATTATTGGATCGATTATAGTCCTTGTGTTCGCCGTGTTCGTCAGAGAGGAAAAGAGAGAAATCGTTTTAGGGTTTTGAGAGGAGAGAGAGTGTGATGAGCGTAAATGAGAAGCACTCCTTCAATTCTCAACTATGAGGTGTGCCACATGGATGCTGACATGTCTGCTTATTTGGCATCAACCATTGGGTGACATGTGTCCCCCAATGGTTTGCTTTATTAGATATATAGATATAGATTGGTTCACAAAAGTTAAAGGAAAATTATCTTTTAAGTGGTTTATTTAATAATTTTAAAAAACATTATCTTTTAGCTTTTTTCAGTAATTTTCTTAAATGGAAAAAACATTAAAAACATTTTCTTGGCTCATATATGCAGATATGTAAAGAAGTTTAAAATAATTTATAGATTTTCATTCTTTTATGTAACTTAGTTATAATACACATATGACAATATAAATTACAAAGAAGAAAGTCGTCGATAGTAATAACACATTCATATATTTTTTTTTCTTTAACGGCATTACATTCATATTAAACCACCATCCTATATCATCACCAAGCTAAGTTTTATGTAACCCACATATATTTTTCGCTCATATACATATATTCATTCGTTTATTTTTAGTTTGGTTTAAAATAATTGTTTATTTTTAAATCCACAACACTAAAACTATAAAGATCGTAAACAATGATATTGCATCTGAAGTTACAATTTAACCCTAGATTTTGAGAGTTGTACAAATTTGGGTTAAATTAATAATCTAATCCCACTATTTTGAAATTAAGTATTTATCTATTTCTTAGTTTAACATGATGCAAAGGACACTACCAAATAATAAACCAAATATGCTTTCAACGTTTTCTTATTACTATCTTTTTTTTTACTTTTCCTTTTTACATTTGTTATATAATTTAATTTTTAACATTTTCTTATTATTATCGGTGTTGAATGGAGCATCAAGACTATATTGAAATTATATCATTCGATTTTGCTACGTTTGCTATAACATTATAGGTATCGTAGCAAACCGATATCAATCAAATTACCTTCACATCGCACGAGAAAATGTGGAAAAAATATTGCCTGGCGTGTAGCACATGCTTACCTTCTACCCTAGTTCTTTATAAAAACTAGCTAGTAAGAATATCGCACGCTTCGTTGCGGGCCTTCGGTCATTATCGGTTCGGTTCATTACAATATTAGTACAACACAAGTACTCGACATAGTAATCGACACGTGTTTTACATCGATTGAAAACTAAAAAACAAATATCCATACAAGTACTGTGTTACGACACTGGTATCATATAGACACTCGATATGGCTTATGATACCAAAACAAAAAAAAAAAACCTTTATTTCTATATTCGACGGATTTTATACCGCCACGTCGAGAAAATTATACAAACGAATACGACACCAGTGTCGATGTTGTTGGATCGGTATATGTTCGGTTTGTGATGGTAAAAAAAATCAACCATATATATATGACCCGTTCAAATGGAACTTTTATCGAATCTTTCATAATAATAAGTACTTCATGACCATATATTTGGAATTTATAAAACGTTAATAAAAAAAACTATACTGATATTATACGTTACCGGTGCTAATAATGTTCAGACAATATCGATAATATTTAAAAAGAAAAGAATAAAGTGCTCGGCTGGTCCCTGTGGTTAATCAAAATTTCGGATTTAGTCCCTAGCTTTATTAAAATACACGGATGATCTATGTGATTTGCACTTTGTAACGTATTTGATTTCTAACTTTTGCCAAAAGTACATTGATGGTCCCTGTGGTATGCACTTGTAATGCATTTAGTCACTAAATGTGTTACATACAGGGACCATCCATGTACTTTTAGCAAAATGTGAGGACCAAATACGTTACAAAGTGAAAAACACAAGGACTATCCGGTTAGTTTACTCAAAAGAAAATCATTAAATGTCAAAATTACAGAAATGACTTATACATTAAAAATACAGTGCAATGAATAGTAACATCATCCTATATATACAATCCAATCAATAGTAACATCATTAAGGAATTACTTATATGTTAAAAATACAATGCAATGAATAGTAAAATCATCCTATATATACAATCCAATCAATAGTAACATCATTAAGGAATAAGCAAATGGTATTAGGTACTGTTACCGGTATCAAATTTACTAAACCGGGTGTATTTTCAATACCGGTTCGGCACCGGTATTCACCGGTTTTTACCCTCAAATACCGGTGCCGTACTAGTACCGACTGGTACCGAACCGTACCGTACCAGGTATATTAGGTACCGGTACCCACTTTTGCGGATTTCGATAATGGTATTTTCGGTACCGGTTGGTACCGAGCTCATCAAATCCTGTAGCAACGAAGCAATGCAAGTAATTGCACCATTTAATTTAATTTTCATATACATAGTAAGCAAACTGCATTTCGTTTGAATGGGGTTTAATATACACATTACTTATATATTAAAAATTCAATGCAATGAATAATAACATCATCCTATATATACAATCCAATCAATAGTAACATCATTAAGGAATACTTATATATTAAAAATACAATGCAATGAATAGTAACATCATCCTATATATACAATCCAATCAATAGTAACATCATTAAGGAATAAGCAAATGGTATTGGGTACTGTTACCGGTATCAAATTTACCAAACCGGGTGTATTTTCGGTACCGGTTCGGCACCGGTATTCACCCTCAAATACCGGTGTCGTACCAGTACCGACTGGTACCGAACCGTACCGTACCAGGTATATTAGGTACCGGTACCCACTTTTGGGGATTTCGGTAATGGTATTTTCCTTACCGGTTGGTACCGAGCTCATCAAATCCTGTAGCAACGTAGCGATGCAAGTAATTGCACCATTACTTATATATTAAAAATACAATGCAATGAATAGTAACATCATCCTATATATACAATCCAATCAATAGTAACATCATTAAGGAATACTTATATATTAAAAATACAATGCAATGAATAGTAACATCATCCTATATATACAATCCAATTAATAGTAACATCATTAAGGAATAAGAAAATGGTATTGGGTACTGTTACCAGTATCAAATTTACCAAACCAGGTGTATTTTCAGTACCGGTTCAGCATCGGTATTCACCGGTTTTTACCCTCAAATACCGGTGCCGTACCAGTACCGACTGGTACCGAACCGTACCAGGTATATTAGGTACCGGTACCCACTTTTGGGGATTTCGGTAATGGGATTTTCCGTACCGGTTGGTACCGAGCTCATCAAATGCTGTAGCAACGTAGCAATGCAAGTAATTGCACCATTTAAATTAATTTTCATATACACAGTAAGTAAACTGTATTTCGTTTGAATGAGGTTTAATATACACATTACTTATTACTTATATATATTAAAAATACAATGCAATGAATAGTAACATCATCCTATATATACAATCCAATCAATAGTAACATCATTAAGGAATAAGCAAATGGTATTGGGTACTGTTACCGGTATCAAATTTACCAAACCGGGTGTATTTTCGGTACCGGTATTCACCGGTTTTTACCCTCAAATACCGATGTCAAACCAGTACCGACTGGTACCGAACCGTACCGTACCAGGTATATTAGGTACCGGTACCCACTTTTGGGGATTTTGGTAATAGTATTTTCGGTACCGGTTGGTACCGAGCTCATCAAATCCTGTAATCAAATCGGTATCGTATCGGTACCAAATTTACTATACCAAATCATTTTCGATTCCAATTTGGTACCCACCTTTTGGCGTTTTCAGGATCATTACTTTCGGTTCGACACCGGTCTAGCACCATACCTGTATTTATTGATTTTTACCATCAAATACCATACCGTATTGTACCGAGCCTTTTCAGTGGCAGTACCTAATTTCGATGATTTTTCGGATCGGTACTTTCGGTGCCGTTCCGAAACCGAGCTCATCTATATTTTAACGTGTTAGCACCGTAATAACTGAACTGAAAACAACCGAATTTCAAACGTGCAGGACGTTTGGGTCCTGTTATTATATATTAGGTTATTTAAAATCTCTTTTTTTAGGACATAGTGACTATCCTTACCACATCATTTTTATTTATATTTTGATTCGGTATCTACTTGCCGTTGCTGGCACGCGTTTTGCAGACATTGGGTCCCCCCCGCAACATGTGGGCGGAAAATCAACTAGTATATTTAAAATTATAATTATAAGTAAATACAAAAATAATCTATTGTAAGTAGTATTAAACCATCCCCGCGTTACAGCGGGGGCGTAAAGCCATGCCAAGTAGCACCAATGCTACACCACTGTCGATGATCACCAACACTGGAAATGTGACAACCCAAGATTTCAAGGTCTTTCCTCTACGCATTACTTGTTTCACAACTCTGTTTTCATAATTCGTTTTGTGTACATTGTGCTAGAATGTTAAGTATTGTTATGTTTGAATGGTACATGGAAATTTAAGTAGTGTGTAATGTTTAGTCTTTACATATTTATGTTTTACTCCGATTGAGTAACACACTCGATGAAGGTTGACTCTTCGTCACAACCACCACTCGACGTAGATTGACTCTTCGTCACAACCAACCTTCGACGAAGGTTAGCTCTTCGTCACACCCCCAACACGGCGAAGAAGGTTCTTCGCCAATAGGATACTTCTCCGCAATGGGGCTCACGGCTCAGTTCATTCATCAGGCCCAACCCACTTTCTTTAGAATATACGCGTATGCATGTGCCTACTCCACATCTTTCTTTTGCAACCCTAACTCCTCTCAAGCGAACGACGACAGAGGCTTCTTGAAACACTACACCTCTCGACTAAGCTTTCAACGAACGATCTCATCATCACACGGTTCGTAAATTCGTTCCTGTTTCGATCCCTGTCGACTATCTCTGTTACGTGCAAACTTGTTTGATAGGATCTGTGAACAATTGAATGGTTGTTAGGGTTTCGTTAGAGGGTTTAGTAAACGTGGTTAAATGCATAAACGGTACTGAATGATTGGTGTGACATGATAATAACACTTTTAACGAATTGATCATGGTTGTCCATTGTTTATATGACATAGAAATAAGATCAAGATCGGATCGATAATTTAGTGTGTTATTTGATGAAACTGTGGCAATTAATCTAGATGACAGATCTGAGTTGTTGATGCTATGTTTACACAAATGAATTAGGATCTCCATTGATCAGTGCTTGATGTTAATGTAAATCGATGTGTTGGGGAAGAAGGAAATCATAACTGTCTTTGATGAACAGCGACGAAGGTACCCCTCCCCACGAAGAATCCAAGCCGATGAAGATTTGATTCTTCGTCGACTGTCCTTTGATGAATCATTCTGATTCTTCGTCGCGATCACTTTTGACGAAGAATGGATTCTTCGCCAAGAGAAGGTTCGTCGCCCTGAAGGTTCATCACCAGGAGGGTATCCCATAAACAGAACTGTGGTTTAGGATATGTATGATGATGAATGTTTATGATTGAGTAAATTCTAATTGCCACCTGTTAATAATTGTTATGTGTTATAAGGTGATCCTTGCTATGAATGCACACTATGAATATACGTGAACAATGTGAATGTAAACTGATTACGTGTACATGAACATCATAGGCTTTGACTGATTAAGTGTGAACAAGTAACTAGTCATACCGAGCAAACCAAGGTGAGTTCACTATCTTTTACAAGCATGCTTCCGGTAGGGACAATCAAACAGACAAACAAACAAACGATTTTTCATAAACCCATATCCTTGTAGGGGATATGAGGCAGTTTTCATAACCTACATCCTCGTAGGGGATGTGAGGCAGTTTTCACAAACCCATATCCTGGCAGGGGATATGAAACAGTTTTCAGTAAATGTTGATGTTGGATAATACACTAACTTTCTATCACTTAAGTCCCATCATACAACCAGGTTAGTTGCTTGTAGGGAAACAAGGTTATTAGTTGATAGCGCTATTAGGTTTGGCACCCTCACGACGTACCTGGATAGGATAGGCGTGAACTAATAACTTGAAAATCAAGATCAATGTTTGATAGAGCATTGGAGAAGGGCAAAAAGGAGCCGTCTGCAGTATCGAGTTATTATCAATATAACATAACATAAGTCAATACTTGGTAACAAACGGTTAAACAAACTGTGAACTCACCAACATTGTCTGATACACTTTTCAGCATGCTTGCAGGTCCTTAGGTACACTGACATGGAACTTGTTGTCTGGGAAGCTGGAATGGTCATGGGTCGTGATATTTGGAAACGCTTCTCGCCGTTGCTTTGTTTTGAACATTTTCATTTAAACTTATTGAACAAATTATTATGCTTTCGCTGAACATGTTTGATTTTCTAAATTGGTGTTTGAATTACACTATTTTATTTAATGGGAAAGTTCTATTTTCTTTATGGTTCAATGTGATTAGTGGCTAGATCCTGGTATGTCACACGCCTCGCGGGGGTTCCCGTTTGTGGTATTTTTAGGGGTGTGAAAGTTTGGTATCAGAGCCACTGGTTATAGTGAACTAGGTTTTAAAACGTTTTCATAAAACCAGACTATAACCAAAGAGTATCGAAAACAACCATGACACTCAGCTCTAGATCGCAAGGTTCGTCCTCTGTTTACTTTATGCATTACTTATCTAGTAGCCACACACCCACGACTTGCATGAAACTACATACTAGATACCATGATGTGATTACCTGTGCTGCATGCTTTAGTGATGCTTGATAGTGTGACACTACCCTTCGACTTTTGTGATTCCTAGTTTTGTAATATCCTTCGTTTTGTCATTTGAGTGTGGGGAACCTTCTAGTGCGAGTTAAGAGGCACTGAGATAAACATGGAAATTGCCTTATTTTTGTGGGTGCACACATAATAATAATGTGAGGTGCATGTGAATCCCAGTGAGGCTTAATAAGTGTGAAAGGGGTTCTGTTCCACCATTCGTAATGTTAGAGTTTCTCAAATCCATGGGAGTCATGGTGGTGAATGACTTCAACTCAAGTGCGATCCTTATCTTTTCCACTCTTCTTGTATAGAATCATGAGCGGACCTGGCAGACGTAACGGTGGACGTGGAGGCGACCGTGGCGGTGGACGTGGCAACATCGTCATGACTTAAGCAGAGTTGACTGACCTAATTAAACATACCAAAATATGATAACTGTTGTCACGAAATCATTGGGGAATCAAATTAGGAAATCATGTTATCTGTTAAGGCAGAGATGAAAATCACCCCTCACGAAGTATTCATGTGACGAAGAATGATTCTTCGCCGACAAGTCCTTGACGAACATCTGAAGGAGTTTCGTCACAATCACTCTCGACGAAGATTGATTCTTCGCCGAGAAGGGATTCTTCACCATGATGAACCTTCGCCGTGAAGACATCCCACGAAGAATTGAATCTTCATGGAGATGCTGTTAGTGATCAAACAGAACAGTTTTGGCGATTTATATAGTTTATGACCTGTATGAGATTTGAATGACTGCTATCTATTATGTGATGGTCTTTGTTATGAATGCACACTATGATTATACGTGAACAATGTGAATGTAAACTGATTACGTGTACATGAACACCATAGGCTTTGACTGATTAAGTGTGAACAAGTAACTAGTCATACCGAGCAAACCAAGGTGAGTTCACTTCTTTCAAATACAAGTATGCGTCCGGTGGGGACAATCAAACAGACAAACAAATAAACGGATTTTCATAAACCCACATCCTTGTAGGGGATGTGAGGCGGATTTCGCAAACCCATATCCTTGCAGGGGATATGAAATAGTTTTTCAGTGAATGTTGATGTTGGATAATACACTCATTTCTATCACTTAAGTCCCATCATACTATCGGGTTGGTTGCTTGTAGGGCAACGGGGTTATTAGTTGATAGCGCTATTAGGTTTGGCACCCTCACGACGTACCTGGACAGGACGGGCGTGAACTAATAACTTTAAAATCATGACCAATGTTTGATAGAGCATTGGAGAAGGGCAAAAAGGGCCGTCTGCGGTATCGAGTTATTAACAACATAACACACCATAAGTCACTACTTGATAACAAACGGTTAATCAAACTATGAACTCACCAGCGTTGTCTGATACACTTTTCTGCATGCTTGCAGGTCCTTAGGTACACTATCATGGAACTTGCTATCTAGGAAGCTGGAGTGGTCATGGGTCGTGACGTTTGGAAAAGCTTCTCACTGATGCATTGTTTCCATCATTTTCATTTAAACTTATTGAACAATTTGTCATGCTTTCGCTGAAATGTTTAATTTCCTACTCTGGTGTTTGAATTATACTATTTCATTTAATGGAAAGTTTATTTTATTTATGGTTCAGTATGATTAGTGGCTAGATCCTGGTACGTCACACGCCTTGCGGGAGTTTCCGCTTGTGGTATTTTTGGGGTGTGACAGTTTGGTATCAGAGCCACTAGTTATAGTGAACTAGGTTTTAAAACGTTTTCATAAAACTAGACTATAACCAAACAGTATCGAAAACGACCATGAAACTTAGCTCCAGATTGCAAGGTTCGTCCTCTGTTTACTTTATGCATTACTTACCTAGTAGACACACACCCACGACTTGCATGAAACTACATACCATGATGTGATTACCTGTGTTACATGCTCTAATGATGCTTGATAGTTTAACACTTCCCTTCTACTTGTGTAATTCCTAGTTTTGCAATACCTTCGTTTTATTGTTTGAGTGTGGGGAACCTTTTAGCGCGAGTTAAGAGACACTGAGATAAGCATGCAAATTGCCTTATTATTATGGGTGCACACATAATAATGATGTGAGGTGCATGTGAATCCCAGTGAGGCTTAATAAGTGTAAAAGGGGTTCTGTTCCACTATTCGTGTAGTGATAGAATTTCTCAAATCCATGGAAGTCATAGCGATAATTGACTTCAACTCAACTGCGATCCTTATCTTTTCCACTCTTTTTGTTTAGAATCATGAGCGGACGTGGCGGACGTAACGGTGGACGTGGTGGTGGCCGCGACGGTGGATGTGGCAACATCAACATGATTCAAGCAGAGTTGACTGACTTGATTAACACACGTGTGGCTGAGGCTTTGGCAGCTCAGCAAGCTGGTACGATATATACCAGACAAAGCTTAGTCTTCGGTCATTCACTCGATTCTTATTTGTCCGTGCTTTCTTTTTGTTTTAGGTCAAGCGGTGAATCAAAACAATCCACCCGTGTATACGTTCAAGACGTTCATGGATTGCAAGCCTCAAACTTTCAGTGGAGCTGAAGGTCCCGTGGGACTGCTCCGTTGGTTCGAGAAAGCCGAATCCGTCTTTGCTATGTGTAACTGTCCCGTTGGGGACAGGGTGAAGTTTACTTCTGGCACTTTGGAGGACGGTGCTTTGACTTGGTGGAATGCTCGGGTGTAGATGCTGGGCATTGGGATGACAAACGCTACTACTTGGGAAGATTTTAAGGAACTGTTGAGAGAGGAGTACTGTCCTCGTGATGAAGTGCAAAAGTTGGAAAACAAGTACTATAACTTGAAGATGGAGGGACCTGAGATCGAGGCTTATACAAAACGGTCTCACGAGCTGGCAAACATGTGTCCAAACCTATCTCGACCACCACCCCGCAGGATCGAACTCTACATTAAGGGATTGGCACCACAAGTTAAGGGATTAGTCACTGCAGCGAATCTCGACAACCTACCATGGATTATCAGGCTGGCTCACAAGATCACTGATCAGGAGGTGGAGCGTGGCTCGCTGCCACCACATGTTGCTGCTACTACCGCTACCCCCACCACTGACAATAAGCGTAAGTGGAATGACGCAGATAAGGCGACCAACTCGAATTAGTCGCAAAAGAAGCCTGATAACAACAACACCCGCAGCTTCAGTCAGTCCTCTTCTGTCAACTAGAATCAGAACAACAGTCAAACTTCGGGTTCTTATGCCGGGAAACAGCCGAAGTGCAACAAGTGCGGTTTTCACCACTACGGCTCGTGTAACCGAGTATATCAAAGGTGTGACAAGGTGGGTCAAATGGCGAAAGACTGTTGAGCTCCCCATCCCAAGCAACAACAGCAACAACCCCAACAAAAACAACATCCCCAACAACAGCAGCAAAGGCAGCAACCCCAGCAGAAACGGGGTAATTAGAGGGGATGTTATCAGTGTGGCAGTGAAGGGCACTTCAAGAAGGATTGCCCACAATTGAATCAGAACGCCAGTAATAACAGTGGGGGTAATCGCCAGAACAACAACAACAACAACGCAGGGAATAACAATAATGGGAATGGCGGTGGGAATGGCGCTCGTGGGAGAGTGTTTACTATTGGAGCAGGCGACGCAAGGAATGATGGCAACGTCGTGACCGGTACGTTCTCTGTCAATGGTATTTTCGCTTCTGTGTTATTCGACTCTAGTGCCGACTAGAGTTATGTGTCTTTGGGGTTCTGTCGTCAGTTAGGGTTAGCTCCAAGACCTCTCGAGGTCAAGCACGTAGTGGAATTAGCTGATGGCAAGTAGATAGAAGCCATACATGTACTCTTAGGGTGTAAACTCGATCTTCTGGGTCAAGTGTTTGACATTGACCTTCTCCCTATCACTCTTGGTAGCTTTGATATGGTTGTTGGTATGGATTGGTTGTTAAGACACCGAGCCGAAATACTTTGCAAGGAGAAAATCATGCGTGTACCCCTCCCTAGTGGGGAATCGTTGTCTGTCCAGGGTCATCGAAGTGGCGTAACCGTCAGTCTCATTTCATCCATGAAAGCCCAGAAGTGTATGCAGAAGGGCTATCCTGCTATTCTTGCGCTTGTTACTGATACTCTGCCTGAAGAGAAAAGAATTGAGGATTTACCTGTTGTTCGTGAGTTTTATGATGTTTTTCCAGAGGAACTTCCAGGTTGACCTCCACACCGTCAGGTGGAGTTCCAAATTGATCTTACACCGGGAGCAGCTCCGATTGCTCGTGCACCCTATCGTCTTGCACCTGGAGAGTTGCAAGAATTGTCTAACCAACTCCAAGAACTGTTGGATAGAGGCTTTATCCGACCCAGTTCTTCGCCTTGGGGAGCCCTACTTTTGTTTGTAAAGAATAAGGACAGATCCTTTCGCATGTGTATTGACTACCATGAACTCAACAAGGTGACAGTCAAGAATCGTTACCCCTAACCTCGCATTGATGACCTGTTTGACCAATTGCAAGGGTCAAGTTTCTACTCAAAGATTGATTTAAGGTCGGGTTATCATCAGATGAGGTTTCGAGAAGAGGATGTTCCCAAAACAGCCTTCATAACGCGGTATGGCCATTACGAGTTTCTGGTCATGCCATTCGGGTTAACTAACGCACCACGGTATTCATGGATCTCATGAACCGCATATGTAAACATACCTTGATGATTTTGTCATCGTGTTTATCGATGACATTCTGATCTATCCTAAGAGCAAGGAGGACCACGAACGGCACATGCGTCTTATCTTGGAACTCATGAGGAAGGAGCGGCTTTATGCGAAATTTTCTAAATGTGACTTCTGGATTCGAGAAGTACACTTCCTAGGCCACATTGTTATTGAAATGGGTATACACATGGATCCTGCTAAGATTGACTCTATCAGAAATTGGGCAGCACCAAAGAATCCTTCGGAGGTGCGACAATTCCTTGGACTCGCTGGATACTATCGAAGATTCATTGAGGGGTTTTCAAAGATCGCTCAACCACTCACCGCTCTGACACAGAAAGGTGTAGTGTATTCCTGGGGGACAAAACAAGAGGACGCCTTTCAGCTTCTGAAGCAAAAACTCTGCTATGCACCGATTCTGTCCTTACCTGAAGGTACCGAAGATTTTGTGGTGTACTGTGACGCCTCTATTCAAGGACTCGGTTGCGTGCTGATGCAACGCGAGAAAGTGATAGCTTACGCCTTTCGACAGTTGAAGGTCCATGAAAAGAATTACATGTCTCATGACTTAGAGTTGGGGGCCGTGGTGTTTGCGCTCAAAATCTGGAGGAATTACTTGTACGGTACCAAATGCACTATTTATACCGACCACAAGAGCCTTCAGCATATCTTTGACCAGAAGGAATTGAATATGCGACAGCGTCACTAGGTGGAACTCTTAAACGACTACGACTGTGCAATCAAGTATCATCCAGGTAAGGCTAACGTTGTAGCTGATGCCCTTAGTTGAAAGGAAATGAAACCCAAATGTGTCCGCGCCTTGCAGCTCACCATCCATTCTAATTTACCTGACCAGATCCGTTCTGCTCAAACTGAAGCGTTGAAAGGGGAAAACATTGAGGCTGAGTAAAGAGATATGACGACATCTACTATTTCATGGAACGACTTGTAATTTACCTGACCAGATCAGTATTTGCGGGGCATGGAGAAACGACTTGTAAAGAGATATGACGACATCTACTATTTCATGGAACGAATATGGATTCTTCTGTATGGTAACCATAGAGATCTTGTGATGGATGAAGCACACAAGTCTCGATATTCTGTTCATCCGGGTTCTGATAAGATGTATCAGGATCTACGAGTCTTATACTGGTGGCCAAAGACGAAAGCCCACATCCCGATGTATCTAAGTAAGTGTTTGACTTGCGCGAAAGTCAAGTTGGAATATCAGAAACCCTCTGGCCTGCTTCAGCAACCGGAGATGCCTATGTGGAAATGGGAGAAAATTGCTATGGACTTTGTCACTGGATTGCCAAGAACTTAAAACGGAAATGATACCATCTGGGTGATCGTTGACCGTCTCACAAAATCTGCGCACTTCCTCGCAATAAAAAAAACTAACAAGTTCTCGCAGCTAGCTGGTATCTATCTAATGGAAGTAGTTTCCAGGCACGGGGTGCCAACCTCCATTATGTCTGATCGTGATCCGCGTTTTATATCCGATTTGTGGCAAGCAATGCACAAATCATTTGGCTCACGTCTTGATATGAGCACTGCCTATCACCCTCAAACAGATAGTCAGAGTGAGCGAACTATCCAAACATTAGAAGACATGCTACGGGCATGTGTTATCGATTTTGGTAAAGGTTGGGAGAGACACTTACCCTTGGTGGAGTTTTCCTACAATAACAGTTACCATACCAGTATCCAGGCAGCTCCGTTCGAGGCTTTATATGGACGGAAATGTCGATCTCCTCTCTGTTGGGCTGAAGTGGGTGACAGCCAAATCACGGATCCGGAGCTTGTGCTCGAAACTTCTAAGAAGATTGTTCAAATCAGAAATCGCATGGCGGTAGCGCGCGACCGTCAGAAAAGCTACGCTGACAAGCGTAGGAAACCTTTGGAGTTCTCTATAGGCGATCGCCTTATGTTAAAAGTCTCACCCTGGAAGGGTGTGGTACGCTTTGGGAAACGCAGCAAGCTTAATCCGCGTTATGTCGGGCCATTCAAAATTCTGGAGCGGATCGGTAAAGTAGCTTACAAGCTCGAGTTACCTGCTGAGTTGGGTAACGTTCATGATGTCTTCCATGTTTCGCAACTTAAGAAATGTTTGTCAGATGAAACACTGGTGGTACCACTCCAGGAACTGAAAATCGATGACAAGTTGCAATTTACCGAAGAACCTATCGAAATTATGGATCGGAAGGTCAAGGTCCGTAAGCATAGCCGAATTCCGATCGTGAGAGTTCGTTGGAACTCAAGACGTGGACCGGAGTTCACATGGGAACGCGAAGATCAAATGAAACTCAAGTATCCTCACCTTTTCCGAACTGACCAATCTAATCCTGATGCCACTGGTGAATTTCGTGACGAAATTCCCTTTCAAGTTGGGGATGATGTGGCACCCGCGGAAAATCCACAGTCATCCTGATCTAACACCTCGCCGCTTTTAGATTACTTATTAAATTTCGGGATGAAATTTCTTTCAAGTTGGGGATGATGTGACAACCCGAGATTTTAAGGTCTTCCCTCTACGCATCACTTGTTCACAATTCAGTTTCATAACTTGTTTTGTGTGCATGATTGATAAATGATTCAAGTATTCTTATGTTGGTTGTTTAATGAAAAAGAGAATTGTTTATGTTTCATAACTTCCCACTTCTTGACGAAGGTGACTCTTCGTCACAATCATCTCTTGACGAAGATAGTTCTTCGTCGTGAACCTTCCTTGGCGAAGGTAGTTCTTCGTCATTTACTTGTTGGACGAAGTTTGGTTCTTCATCGGGTGTAAGGTTCACTGAGAGGGCCTTCGGCCCAAGTGGAATCCCAGTTATAATCGGCCATATTTACTTGTATTCACGTATATCTGTACGCGAAGTTTATAATTAATGAAACCCTAAACTCTCCTTCCTCTCCCTTACACTCGGCGGCAATCCTTATCCCTCTCGAAGTTCTTTCCAGTCTCATCTCGCATCTGGTTAGTATGTGATTACTCGACTTGATCTGCTTGTTACATTGTTTGTATAATCATCCGTTATCATAGTTGATTTCACATGATTGATTATATTGTGGCTGATTGTATTGAATTGAAACACATGATTGAAGTTTATTGAGACGAACCATATGATATGAATACATGAGACCAGTAATCAACAAGTTAGCATTTGCATGATAATAGTATCCTTATAAATCTGTCTGTATGATTAAACGATAAGTGGTAGCAAGGATTGTCCATGATTAAGGTTATGTAAATCGAAGTTAATGTTGTGGGGTACTAGTTCTAGTGATGAACGACAATTAGGGTTGGTGTGAATATGTAAAATAACTGCTGTTGATCCGATGAAACATACCAAAATATGATAACTATTGTCACGAAATCATTGGGGAATCAAATTAGGAAATCTTGTTATCTGTTAAGGCAGCGATGAAAATCACCCCCTCACGAAGTATTCATGTCGACGAAGAATGATTCTTCACCGACAAGTCCTTGACGAACATCTGAAGGAGTTTCGTCACAATCACTCTTGATGTAGATTGATTCTTCGCCGAGAAGGGATTCTTCGCCATGATGAACCTTCACCGTGAAGACATCCCACGAAGAATTGAATCTTCATGGAGATGCTGTTAGTGATCAAACAGAAGAGTTTTGGCGATTTATATAGTTTATGACCTGTATGAGATTTGAATGACTGTTATATGTTATGTGATGATCTTTGTTATGAATGCACAGTATGATTATACGTGAACAATGTGAATGTAAACTGATTACGTGTACATGAACACCATAGTCTTTGACTGATTAAGTGTGAATAAGTAACTAGTCATACCGAGCAAACCAAGGTGAGTTCACTTCTTTCAAATACAAGCATGCGTCCGGTGGGGACAATTAAACAGACAAACAAATAAACGGATTTTCATAAACCCACATCCTTGTAGGGGATGTGAGGCGGATTTCACAAACCCATATCCTTGAAGGGGATATGAAATAGTTTTTCAGTAAATGTTGATGTTGGATAATACACTCACTTTTATCACTTAAGTCCCATCATACTACCGGGTTGGTTGCTTGTAGGGCAACGGGGTTATTAGTTGATAGCGATATTAGGTTTGGCACCTTCACGACGTACCTGGATAGGATGGGCGTGAACTAATAACTTTAAAATCATGACCAATGTTTGATAGAGAGCATTGGAGAAGGGCAAAAAGGGCCGTCTGCGGTATCGGGTTATTATCAACATAACACATCATAAGTCACTACTTGGTAACAAATGGTTAATCAAACTGTGAACTCACCAGCGTTGTCTGATACACTTTTCTGCATGCTTGCAGGTCCTTAGGTACACTGTCATGGAACTTGCTGTCTGGGAAGCTGGAGTGGTCATGGGTCTTGACGTTTGGAAACGCTTCTCACTAATGCATTGTTTTGAACATTTTCATTTAAACTTATTGAGCAATTTGTTATGCTTCTGCTGAACATGTTTAATTTCCTACTCTGGTGTTTGAATTATGCTATTTCGTTTAATGGAAAGTTTATTTTATTTATGGTTCAATATGATTAGTGGCTAGATCCTGGTACGTCACACGCCTTGCGGGAGTTTCCACTTGTGGTATTTTTGGGGTGTGACATTGTTTGTAAGAAGAAGGACAGATCCTTTCGCATGTGTATAGATTATCGCAAACTCAATAAGGTGACAGTCAAGAATCGTTATCCTTTACCTCGCATTGATGACCTGTTCGACCAGTTGCAAAGGTCGAGCTTCTACTCGAAGATTGATCTAAGATCATGCTATCATCAGATGCGAGTCCGAGAGGAGGATGTTCCAAAAACAGCTTTTCGAATGCGGTATGGCCATTATGAGTTTCTGGTTATGCCATTCGGGTTGACGAACGCACCTGCAGTATTTATGGACCTTATGAATCGTGTGTGCAAAACGTATCTGGATGACTTCGTCATTGTGTTTATTGATGACATTCTGATCTATTCTAAGAACAAGGAGGACCACGAACGGCACTTGCGTCTTATCTTGGAGCTCCTGAGGAAGGAGCAGCTTTACGGGTAATTTTCTAAGTGTGACTTCTGGATTCAAGAAGTACAATTCCTTGGTCACATAGTCAATGAGCTGGGAATACACGTGGATCCCGCTAAAATCGACTCTATCAGGAATTGGGCAGCGCCAAAGAATCCTTCAGAGGTGCGACAATTCCTGGGTCTCGTTGGGTACTATCGTAGATTCATTGAGGGATTTTCAAAGATCGCTCAACCTCTTACCGCTCTGACACATAAAGGCGTTGTATATTCTTGGGGAACGAAGCAGGAGGATACCTTCCAATTTCTGAAGCAAAAACTCTGCAGTGCACCGATTCTGTCTTTACCTATGGGTACCAAAGATTTTGTGGTGTACTGTGACGCCTCTATTCAGGGTCTCGGTTGCGTGCTAATGCAACGCGAGAAAGTGATAGCTTAAGCCTCTCGGCAGTTGAAGGTTCATGAAAAGAATTACACGACTCACGACTTAGAGTTGGGGGACGTGGTTTTTGCATTAAAAATCGGGAAGCATTACTTGTACTGTACTAAATGCACTATTTATACCGACCACAAGAGCCTTCAGCATATCTTTGACCAGAAGGAATTGAATATGCAACAGCGTCGCTGGGTAGAACTCCTAAACGACTATGACTGCGCAATCAAGTATCATCCAGGTAAGGCTAATGTTGTAGCTGATGCCCTTAGTCGAAAGGAAGCGAAACCCAAACGTGTCCTCGCCTTACAGCTCACCATCCATTCTAATTTACCTGACCAGATCCGTTCTGCTCAAACTGAAGCGTTGAAAGGAGAAAACATTGAAGTTGAGTATTTGTGGGGCATGGAGAAACGACTCGTAAAGAGATCTGACGGCATTTACTATTTCATGGAACGAATATGGATTCCTTTGTTTGGAAATATTAGAGAGCTTGTGATGGACGAAGCGCACAAGTATCGATACTCTGTTCATCCGGGTTCGGATAAGATGAATCAGGACCTCAAAGTCCTGTACTGGTGGCCGAAGATGAAGGCCTACATCGCGACTTATGTAAGTAAGTGCTTGACTTGCGCGAAAGTCAAAGTGGAATATAAAAAAACCCTCTAGTCTGCTTCAACAACCAGAGATACCTATGTGGAAATGGGTATGGATTTCGTCACTGGGTTGCCAAGAACTCAAAACGGAAATGATACCATCTGGGTGATCGTTGACCGTCTCACAAAATCTATGCATTTTCTTGCAATCAAAGAAACCGACAAGTTCTCGCAGCTGGCTAGTATCTATCTAAAGGAAGTAGTTTCCAAGCATGGGGTGCCAACCACCATTATCTCTGATCGTGATCCGCGTTTCATATCCGATTTGTGGCAGGTGATGCACAAATCATTTGGCTCACGTCTTGACATGAGCACTGCCTTTCACCCTCAAAAGGATGGTCGGAGTGAGCGAACCATCCAGACATTAGAGGACATGCTGTGGGCATGTCTTATCGATTTTGGTAAAGGTTGGGGAGACACTTACCCTTGGTGGAGTTTTCCTACAATAATAATTACCATACCAGTATCCAGGCAGCTCCATTCGAGGCTTTGTATGGACGAAAATGTCGATCTCCTCTCTGTTGGGTGACGGGTGGTCCGTAGGACAACCCTTAAATGAGCTAAATACGTGCATATCCCATATTTTACAAGGTTATGTATCGTGAATGTGATAACTATGAGTATTGGTAATTTTACAGGATAATCTCGTAATTCGGTGAAGTTACGACGTTTGGTAATGAAGCGGAATACTTGGATGATAACCGAGGCACATCGCGTTGCTAGGTACCTGTTACGGGTGATAAAACAACTTCGAAGCACGAGAAACACGAGGCAACGAAGTCCACGGGGCTGTTTGTCATTATACGAAAGTTGCATGAAAGCAAAGATGGTTCTCTTATACATCAGCCAAGTATGTACAGGAAGTCAAGAACATAACCTACGGTATTAAACCGTAGGCTATGGTTTAATGCAAAAGATATTGGCAGCCCATATAGTTTTGTTTTGTTTAAGGATAAAAGGGTTTAAAAAAAAACCTAACATAAAAATGCACGTGAAAAAAGGAATATTGGAGGACTTTTGAGGAGCATAACATTAATTGAGATGATCATTAATCATCATTTTCAAGGGCTGACATATGAGACTCTTGGCCTAGGAATCACGTGAGATTGGCACATGTTGGAGCCGACATAAGGAATTGAGGGGATTTGACTTTTTATCACATCAATTGAAATTTAGAACACACGCATACACTGATGGGCCGACATCTTAGATTTGTGAAGGACATTGGGCTGCACATGATTGGGCTTTTGACGGCAGACAACAATTGAAAGAACAGGAATTTTTAGGAGATTGGCGGCATATTTCTTTTGTTGGCACCGAATGGAGAGCATATGTAACTGATCGCATTTAATGTTTTTTTTATGGAGTTTTAAGATGTCTCATGAGAGTTTTTTTTGGGGGGGGGGGGTTACCAACCACTTGTCTTGTGAACGGAGAGGAATCGATAACATCATCTTCGACGGCAGTGGGTGGAAGATGGAGACTTGGTGGAGGATGGTTGTTCAAGCCATGAATGGCTAAACTCTTTATGGTCATCTTTAGTTGAAGGTTTGTAGAGACAATTGTGCTTGATTTCATATTTCTAGAATGATAAATTGAATTTATTTTTTATTTATCATGATGTGTTCTTATTTGCTTGTAAATTGTTGATGCTTATGATTATTCTATTTTGAAACCATACGTTCTTGGTGCCGTTGGCAATCGAGATATCATGGGTAGAACTAGGATCGGGTAAGGGTCAATTGGTCATCGGGTAACAACCTCACGTTCTAGGAATCTGAGTACTTAGTTCCCTTTTATCACAACAAGTAATTGCACATGAATTATGTCTATGTAGTTCTTTCTAGTGAATGATAGCACAAATGTTGAAGCAAACCGGAAACTAAAGATGGTCACTCGTCTCTAATTTGTTTACAAGCAAAACTTTTCTCTTGCAATTTAATTAGTTTAATTTAGTCTAAAACCAATTCACTCATATAAACTCTTGAATTTTTTTTACTTTTATTGCATTTAGTTTAATCATAGTTAACTTAGATAAACATTTAGATAACACATATTCCACAAACTCCCTGTGTTCGATACCCACTTACCGCTAGCTAGTTAGTTGTATTTGGATTAAATTTGATTGTGACCACGACAGCACGTCAAATTTTTGCGCCGTTGCCAGGGAGTAGTGCGCAACGTGTGTTATCTTGTGTATTAGTTTGAAAAAAAATAAAAAAAAACCAAAAAGATTTCTTTTATGTTCATGATTTACACTTGGTAGTTGAGTTGTGTTGTGCAGGATGACAGGGCATTACACAAATTTCAGCTTATTTATATGTAGATTGTGCGGGGGTCCACGGCATCCATGTATTGGTTGCCACGAGGCTCACTACAGGAGGGCACATGGAAAACCGGTGTCTTATGTTTCACAGCTTCCACCTCCATCATACGTTGACGATTATGAATCAGAAATGGAGGATGACTATTATTCATATGGATATGATCGGGACGAGGAAGTTTATTATGAGGCAAGGATGGATGGTCTATGTTTTTGTTGCGGTCGCGATCACACTTATGATTATGATGTGTGCACGGTGTATTCGGAAAACCCGAAGTATTGGGATAAAAAGATGATGGATGCGCGCATCTATAGACCGTATCAGGGATATCGACAATATCATCCCGAAGAATATTCTGAGCCCGAGGGTGTTTCTGTTTATGAGACCGAGGAGGAGAAAGAGCTTGTTGTATTGGAAGTAACTTTGTCCAAACTCGAGCAATATTTAGCAACACCCAACCTGTCCGATGAAGACCGAATCAGCTGCTTAGTTTCTAAGTGTCATACTTTAAAATTGAAGATAGAGATAGAAGAACGCCTCTCACCATTACCTGACGATATTAGAGATTATTCTCACATGAAGGAGGAGGTTGTGGAGGATAATACCACACCAATGAGTCCTTTATCTGATGAAGAGTCACTTGTAGATCAGATGATGTGTGCAGATTATGAGGTAGAGCAGGCTGATGGGATGGATATGTGTACCGAACCTCTTCCCATATCAATGATTCAAATTAACAAGTGTGGGGAAGAGGGTTCAAGGAACAAGATGAGAAGGGTGAAACTACCAGACATTAAGGTATATGTCATGAAGTGGACTAGCAAAGCCCGCAGGAGCAACTTTAACATGCCAAATATACTGACAAATCTATGGAGATGGCATGTAAATTTCCGGGCATTTGTTGGAAATGCTGCAGGTAAGTGTGCATTAAGACCACCATAACGCATATTAGGTATGGTCTGGCTGAAGACCTTTAAACTTAGCGCTCTCGGGAGGCAGCCCGAGGATGTAGAGTATTGTATTTGTGTTTTGTTTTGTTTTGTTTTGTTTTGCTTTGTTTGGTTTTGTGTTGGTGTTGGTGTTGTGTTTGTGTGTTGGCAGGTTATTATGTTTCAACCCTCGCGGACGCAATGATTCAAGTGTGGGGATGTTTGGCAACATCCCTGTTGAGATATCGGAGAATCTAAGAGATGTTTTTGAACCGGTTCGATTACCGCAGCTGTATCACTACCAACACTGCTGATTTACTAATCAGGTCGTGTCTTGTTCTCATCTTGTGCACCTTTGTATATATTCTTGTTTAAGTTTTTGGTTGTGCGGTTGGGTGGTGTTTTGATGTGTTTAGTTTATGGGTTGTGAAGGAATTAGTTTTTGGCTGTATCACTACCAACACTGCTGATTTACTAATCAGGTCGTGTCTTGTTCTCATCTTGTGCACCTTTGTATATATTCTTGTTTAAGTTTTTGGTTGTGCGGTTGGGTGGTGTTTTGATGTGTTTAGTTTATGGGTTGTGAAGGAATTGGTGGTGTTTTTAATAATTAGAATTAAAAAAAAAATAAATAAAAAAAATAAAAAATACAAAAAGAAATTTGGGATTTGAGAGTATTAGCGAAAGCTAATATTGTTGGTTAAAAGCGATCTTTCCCTCAAAACCATACATTGGGACAATGTATCCCAAGTGTGGGGATGAGGGAAATTTTTTTGAGAATTTTAAAAATTTTTGTGAAGCCAAGCGAAAATTGTCAAAATTTGAAAACTTGATACTGTTCCACTTGACACACCGATACCCATTCCTAGTCATTTCTTGGTGAGTGTTTAAGCCACATATGATTATTATAGATATTTCTTTGTTTTGAGTGGCGGTGTGTGTATTGTGTTAATAGAACTTGTGTATGAATTCTTGTTAAATCCTAGAGTTAGCATGCTTTTGAAAATGATAGGAGACTTTTAGGTAGCCTCGTCTAGATGTGTGAGAGTGTGGGAATTAGGGGTTGGACCTCATACGTTACATATATGAGCTTGGTATTGTGAGGGGTGGGGGTTTGGTCTTTAGAAAGCCATGTTTGAGCCTTATACCATTCGGTTGTGACCCAAACCTACTTCCTATAAAATTTTACCTTTTGAGATGTCCCGGTTTAGGAGATTTAGTATGTAGTATTGATGTTCTTGTATATATTGTTGAGTTTGATGTGTTATGAAAAAAAAATTGAAAAAAAAAATGAAAAAAAATTGAAAAAAAAAAAGAGAAAGAGAAAAATATGAAAAAAAGGTATTTAGTTGCAATAGTAGTTGAGAATGTTGAAGAAGTTGTGTATATAATTGATGTTTGCTTTGTTTTGTAGTAGAAATAAAACCGGGTCAAATCAATTAGCTCTCGCATATATATTTTCCTATTTTCCTACCTTTGCACCTAGCCCCGTTACAACCCGTAAGTCCTTTTGATTCATAAGCATGCTAAATACTCAATAGGAGGAGACTTGATTTTTATACAAGCTTATTGTCGCACAAGTACACACACACATTGAGTGGTTTAGCATTATGTGCTAATATTTCTTGTCATCGAGAGTTTTTGTGAGGGGTGTGTCTTGTGGTATGATTGAAAGTTAGTAAAAGGACGATACATTTTAGCTTGGTTTGCATGTTGATCACTTGTGGTTTTGAAATAGTTTTTTAATCGGTTGCTTGGGACAAGCAACGGGTAAGTGTGGGGATGTGACGGGTGGTCCGTAGGACAACCCTTAAATGAGCTAAATACGTGCATATCCCATATTTTACAAGGTTATGTATCGTGAATGTGATAACTATGAGTATTGGTAATTTTACAGGATAATCTCGTAAGTCGGTGAAGTTACGACGTTTGGTAATGAAGCGGAATACTTGGATGATAACCGAGGCACATCGCGTTGCTAGGTACCTATTACGGGTGATGAAACAACTTCGAAGCACGAGAAACACGAGGCAACGAAGTCCACGGGGCTGTTTGTCATTATACGAAAGTTGCATGAAAGCAAAGATGGTTCTCTTATACATCAGCCAAGTATGTACAGGAAGTCAAGAACATAACCTACGGTATTAAACTGTAGGCTACGGTTTAATGCAAAAGATATTGGCAGCCCATATGGTTTTGTTTTGTTTAAGGATAAAAGGGTTTAAAAAAAAACCTAACATAAAAATGCACATGAAAAAAAAGGAATATTGGAGGACTTTTGAGGAGCATAACATTAATTGAGATGATCATTAATCATCATTTTCAAGGGCTGACATATGAGACTCTTGGCCTAGGAATCACGTGAGATTGGCACATGTTGGAGCCGACATAAGGAATTGAGGGGATTTCACTTTTTATCACATCAATTGAAATTAGAACACACGCATACACTAATGGGCCGACATCTTAGATTTGTGAAGGCCATTGGGCCGCACATGATTAGGCTTTTGACGGCAGACAACAATTGAAAGAACATGAATTTTTAGGAGATTGGCGGCATATTTCTTTTGTTGGCACCGAATGGAGAGCATATGTAACTGATCGCATTTAATGTTTTTTTTATGGAGTTTTAAGATGTCTCATGAGAGTTTTTTTTGATGGGGGGGGGGGGGGGTTGCCAACCACTTGTCTTGTGAACGGAGAGGAATCGATAACATCATCTTCGACGGCAGTGGGTGGAAGATGGAGACTTGGTGGAGGATGGTTGTTCAAGCCATGAATGGCTAAACTCTTTATGGTCATCTTTAGTTGAAGGTTTGTAGAGACAAATGTGCTTGATTTCATATTTCTAGAATGATAAATTGAATTTATTTTTTATTTATCATGATGTTTTCTTATTTGCTTGTAAATTGTTGATGCTTATGATTATTCTATTTTGAAACCATACGTTCTTGGTGCCGTTGGCTATCGAGATATAATGGGTAGAACTAGGATCGGGTAAGGGTCAATTGGTCATCGGGTAACAACCTCACGTTCTAGGAATCTGAGTACTTAGTTCCCTTTTATCACAACAAGTAATTGCACATGAATTATGTCTATGTAGTTCTTTCTAGTGAATGATAGCACAAATGTTGAAGCAAACCGGAAACTAAAGATGGTCACTCGTCTGTAATTTGTTTACAAGCAAAACTTTTCTCTTGCAATTTAATTAGTTTAATTTAGTCTAAAACCAATTCACTCATATAAACTCTTGAATTTTTTTTAGATAAACATTTAGATAACACATATTCCACAAACTCCCTGTGTTCGATACCCACTTACCGCTAGCTAGTTAGTTGTATTTGGATTAAATTTGATTGTGACCACGACAGCACGTCAAATTTTGGTAAAGGTTGCCTACAAATTTTGGAGACACTTACCCTTGGTGGAGTTTTCCTACAATAATAATTACCATACCAGTATCTAGGCAGCTCCATTCGAGGCTTTGTATGGACGAAAATGTCGATCTCCTCTCTGTTGGGCTGAAGTGGGTGACAGCCAAATCACGGGTCCGGAACTTGTGCTTGAAACTTCTGAGAAGATTGTACAAATCAGAAATCATATGGTGGCAGCGCGCGACCGTCAGAAAAGCTACACGCTGACAAGCGTAGGAAACCCTTGGAGTTCGCTTTAGGCGATCGTGTCATGCTGAAGGTCTCACCCTGGAAGGGTGTGGTGCGCTTTGGAAAGTGTGGCAAACTCAATCCACGATACGTAGGGCCATTCAAGATTCTGGAGCGAATCGGTAAAGTGGCCTGCAAGCTCGAGTTACTTTGTGAGTTGGGTAACGTTCATGATGTCTTCCATGTTTCGCAACTAAAGAAGTGTTTGTCAGATGAAACACTTGTGGTACCACTCCAGGAACTGAAAATAGACGACAAATTGCAGTTTGTCGAAGAAGCCATCGAAATTATGGACCCGGAAGTCAAGATCCGTAAGCATAGCCGAATCCCGATCGTGAGAGTTCATTGGAACTCAAGACGTGGACCGGAGTTCACGTGGGAATGCGAAGATCAAATGAAGCTCAAGTATCCTCACCTTTTCCCAACTAAACAATCTAATACAGATGCAACTAGTGAATTTCGGGACGAAATTCCATTTCAAGTTGGGGATGATGTGGCAGCCAAGGAAAATCCACAGTCATCCTGATCTAACATCTCGATGTTTTGGATTACTTATCAAATTTTGGGACGAAATTTCTTTCAAGTTGGGGATGATGTGACAACCCGAGATTTCAAGGTCTTTCCTCTACGCATTACTTGTTTCACAACTCTGTTTTCATAATTCGTTTTGTGTACATTGTGCTGGAATGTTAAGTATTGTTATGTTTGAATGGTACATGGAAATTTAAGTAGTGTGTAATGTTTAGTCTTTACATATTTATGTTTTACTCCGATTGAGTAACACACTCGACGAAGGTTGACTCTTCATCACAACCATCACTCGACGAAGATTGACTCTTCGTCACAACCAACCTTCGACGAAGGTTAGCTCTTCGTCACACCCCCAACACGGCGAAGAAGGTTCTTCGCCAATAGGATACTTCGCCGCAATGGGGCTCACGGCCCAGTTCATTCATCAGGCCCAACCCACTTTCTTTAGAATATACGCGTATGCATGTGCATACTCCACATCTTTCTTTTGCAACCCTAACTCCTCTCAAGCGAATGACGGCAAAGGCTTCTTGAAACACTACTCCTCTCGACTAAGCTTTCAATGAACGATCTCATCATCACACGGTTCGTAAATTCGTTCCTGTTTCGATCCATGTCGACTATCTCTGTTACGTGCAAACTTGTTTGATAGGATCTGTGAACAATTGAATGGTTGTTAGGGTTTCATTAAAGGGTTTAGTAAACGTGATTAAATGCATAAACGGTACTGAATGATTGGTGTGACATGATAATAACACTTTTAACGAATTGATCATGGTTGTCCATTGTTTATATGACATAGAAATAAGATCAAGATCGGATCGATAATTTAGCGTGTTATTTGATGAAACTGTGGCAATTAATCTAGATGACAGATCTGTGCTATGTTTAAAAAAATGAATTAGGATCTCCATTGATAAGTGCTTGATGTTAATGTAAATCGATGTGTTGGGGAAGAAGGAAATCATAACTGTCTTTGATGAACAGCGACGAAGGTACCCCTCCCCACGAAGAATCCAAGCCGACGAAGATTTGATTCTTCGTCGACTGTCGTATGACGAACCATTCTGATTCTTCATCGTGATCACTTATGATGAAGAATGGATTCTTCGCCAAGAGAAGGTTCGTCGCCCTGAAGGTTCGTCGCCCTGAAGGTTCGTCGCCCCGAAGGTTCGTCGCCACGAGAGTATCCCACAAACAGAACTGTGGTTTAGGATATGTATGATGATGAATGTTTATGATTGAGTAAATTCTAATTGCCGCCTGTTAATAATTGTTATGTGTTATAAGGTGATCCTTGCTATGAATGCACACTATGAATATACGTGAACAATGTGAATGTAAACTAATTACTTATACATGAATATCATAGGCTTTGACTGATTAAGTGTGAACAAGTAACTAGTCATACCGAGCAAACCAAGGTGAGTTCACTATCTTTTACCAGCATGCGTCTGGTGGGGACAATCAAACAGACAAACAAACAATCATTTTTTCATAAACCCATATCCTTTTAGGGGATATGAGGCAGTTTTCATAACCCACATCCTCGTAGGGGATGTGAGGCAGTTTTCACAAACCCATATCCTTGCAGGGGATATGAAACAGTTTTCAGTAAATGTTGATGTTGGATAATACACTCACTTTCTATCACTTAGGTCCCATCATACTACCAGGTTAGTTGCATGTAGGGCAACGGGGTTATTAGTTGATAGCACTATTGTAACATCCCGAAAACGGGTTTGGTAATCAAACCATATTAATACTAAAAGACGGGTAATTTACCGTAATGGTAAAAGTAACCCGGTGAATATTAGGATTTTAAATAAATAAGCCTAATATTTAATAAAAAGGAAAAAGAAAGCTTTTGAGAAATAAAGTTTATAAAAGGCCCGAGTTAACGTGACTTAAAATAAACTGAGTCGTAAATTCCCCGAAACCACTAATTTAACTAGGAATGTTTAACCTAGTTAATGAGTGAAAATATTGTTAGAAATAAGTAGGTTGTAGCCTACTTACTAACTAACCAAACAGAAGGGGCCAAATTTGGATAAATGAAAAGCTAGGTTATAAAAGTAAAAGATTTATCAAAACACACATTCAGTGTGTGTTGAGAGTGTTCTGTTCGAAAACAGGAGAAGCTCCCCAGGAGTTTAAACCCAAGCTTCAGCAAAATCAACCAACTGAAGGCTCAAACGAAGTCTAAATTCACAATTTAACGTGAATTAATGATCACCCAAGCTAGGGGATCACAAGGTATCTCAAATTTTGATGATTTGTGAAGTTGTGAAATCTGATTAATCATCATAATCGCGAATTATGAATGAATTATTGAACCTATGAATGAATTAGTGATGTATACTTGCTTAGGAACCAAACCCTAAGTGAAAATTTGACATAAGATTCTATGATTTGAATGATTTGATGAATTACCACACTAGGATAAGTGGGTATTAATCATAAAATGAATTTGATGATATAATTATGATTAGAATCATCATACATGATAGTAATCAGGAAATACTTGAACAAATTGTGTGTTTAAGTATATAATCATACTTACTATGATATGAGTTTAGTATGATATGATAAAAATGTATGGTATGATCATGTTAAAAAATGTTTAATATCATTGTGAATTAATTCGGTGAATTATGATGACAAAAACTTGATTAAAACGGTAACATAAAGATGATGCTTACCGGATAATTGACCAAGTAATTAAACAAGTAGTTGAGCTACTTCATGTAATTAATTATGTTAATAGGCAGTTTGACTTTTTAAAGTCAAAATGACCTTTTATATGATCGAATGATAATTTCGACATAAAGATCGTAGGATGGAATAGTCGTGAATGATTATGACTAGTCTAACAATCTTACAACTTACGATGATAGTTTGATGCTTGACAAGCTAGGTGAAAGCTTGGGAAGGAAGCGGGTCAAACGAATCAAGAATGAAGGAAAAATATAATCTGGATGCTAGGTAAGTACAGCTTACACTCTTTGTATTAAATACCTATTGATTTTATAGGCTATGAATAATATAAAGTCTTGTTTGAATTATGATGTTCCGACACGACATGTGCGGTTCGGAACAAAAGTGTCACACCCCGACCACGTAGATCATACAAAACGTGGCGGAAATGTCGGGGAGTGTTGTAACAGAATTAATCGTTTCAAATCCATGGCAATTAAAGTTTCGTTTTATTAAACAATTATGAGAGTTTACATTGTTTAAACAAGAAACAAAGGGTACATAACATAAGTTAACTAGTTATTGTCTCGTTTTAAGTCGCTAAGGCACGAGTCCATCCTAAATGTAGCATGTATCAACAATCATTGCAAAGCAGTACCTGAAACATGTGTAAAAACGAGGTCAGCAAAGAAATGCTGGCGAATACATTGGTTTTGTAGGAGTGTCGAAATCATGGCTAGTTTAGACGTTGCAATACTTTATTTAAAAACCTTGTTCTGAAAAAAGAGTATAATATTGCAACTTAATTAACCAACTCAAATCAAGCTGTTTATAATTTGTAAAACCTCGTAGCCATGACTCTTAACCCAAAAACATTTGTTTTAGTAAATTATTTGAAAATCAATGATAAGTTCAGATGATATGTATAAATAAGAGAATAATGCATGATTAAATGAATAACCATGTAAAAATGAGTTTGTATAAGATATGTTGTTTGTAAAACAATGTCTTGTGAAAAGTATGTTATTTGTATAAAATGTTTATATGTATCAAACTAAAATGATTCAAATAACGTTACAGTATGTAATACCATACAAGCACTTATATATAGGAAGTACCAGCGGCGTATCCACCATGCTTGTATCATATTACACACGCATCGTTACTTAATCACTTAATCAAACTAAACCAAATCGATAGATATATAGTACATTAAATATACCTTCGTTGTTCAAAAGAATAGATTTAGATAGTATAGTACAAGTATACTTCGGATTTATAGATAACATATCAAAATATGCTTTGGAGGTGATAAATAACATATTAAACTATGTTTTTGTTTAGTAAATAACATATCAAAATATGCTTTGGATGTGATAAATATATATGTTGGTTTGTACAATACCACACATGAGAGTATATCAAAATATACTTTAATAGTGTGATTTAGGAATTCAATCAGACCTAGTGCATCAAGATACACCTTTGAGACTATAGAAATACCACAAAGGCAAATTCCTATTTGGATGGAGCAACAAATTGGTTTCAGACATTCCATGCCAACAGGAATGGGGTGTCAAATCCTATAGCGCTATATCATACTAACAATCGGTCTGGTGAACATAAAATAAGTACAATTCAACAATTTAGTTTATGTTCTTTGAGAAAATCAATGTTTAAATCATAGATAGTCATTCAATTTGTCAATAGATAAGTAATAACATGTATAATCAATTATACTTTTGGAATCATGAAAATAACATATAGGTACACATGCTTCACCCCAAAACAGTTTAGAAAACAGTAAAAGAGGGGAATAATGTACTCGCCTGAGATTGCTCAGATGTCTAAAGATAATCACCAAGTAATGCTAGAGATCTCGGAAAATCAAACGGCACCTAATATAGGTAACTACATTAATAAACCGGACCTAAATCGGAGGATCGGATAGAATGAGGGTTTGTAAACCAAACGAGTGTAGAGACTCGTGTCATTTGGTTTAACAAAGCCTACATACTAAATGAAACTTAACATAATTTCTTACGACCCATTACGACCCGTTTAGGTAGCTTATGCTACTTTAACGCGTCGTGCGCGTGAAACGCGTTCGGACCGCCTAACTAGTCCTATGACAAGTGTTATATGCCTAAACATGTTACATAATCAGTTATGTGACAAAGGTTTAGGTTACATATGCTTAATTACCAATTATACATGAAAAGGGTATTCTGGTAATTTACCTAAGGCATATAAACTACCTATCATACAACTACTTAAACGATGTGACCATAGGGTATAACCTCGGAAGGTTATTCCCTACCTACTATGGTCACCTAATGTATTTGGTCGGATCCTAATGATCGACCAAACTGGGTCGGGTTCGAAGGTATAGGCGATTTATTAGATCGCCTACCCTACGACCCTAGACAACGTGGTAATCAGTGGGCATAGTCTCAAGGGACTATGACCAACGTGATTACACTCACGTTGCGAAGTTCAAACGAACTTCGCATTGACCATTACTGGTCAACGCTGAAAGTCAAACAAAGTTTGACTTTCTGACTCGAAAAGCAGTAAAATAAGGAAAAGAACGAAAGAATACTTACCCAGGGTCCCCGAATGCTAACCTCGATTCAAAAATCTCAGGTATGAAACAATAGTTTCAACTTAGAGTTTCTCAAATCAAAGTTCTTGTAAGTTTTGCATTGGGGTGATGGGGTATATATAGTTTTCGGGTAACCGTTAGGATCGTTTCAAGGAAACCGTGCCTTAATCCAACCCGTACAAGTGTCGGGACCTTATGGTAACTAAAATTCCATCCTTATCACATGACTAGACAATTGGGAACATGTGGGTGAGGTTAAAACAGCTGCAGCCTGCTGTTTAGAAACTCTGAATCTGGTCAGCAGACCCCTAGCGCACCGCTACGCTAAAAGTGTAGCGCACCGCTAGGCTTAAGTTTGGCAGATTTACACTTTTGGTCCCTGTCATGCATTCAGCCCATTTTCGACACGTTTAAGGCCCGTTAACCCCATTTCAAAGCTCTAAAATGAAGTTCAAGTATAGGGAACTTAAAATGTGTTCAAAAATATGTCGGATGTCGGTTCGTTTGGCCGTACGAACGCGATGTTCGCTTAATTACGACGGAATGCGCATAAGCGCGAAAAACGAACCAAATGACGCGACGAATGGATTTTTCTTATGGCGAACACTAAAATAAAATATTTTAGTGCTTACATAAATTTTTGGATGTCCGGATGTATTCAGAACGTAAGTTATGCGCGAAAATGCAAACTTGTGCACTTTTTGACACTTTTAGTCCCTGAATGACACAAAAGTTTATTTTAGCATACCGAACACCTCAAAGCCTATCTCTAAGCTATGTAAAGGCTATTTATGGTATGTTTAACTTATGGTCATGTTCCGGAATGTCTGTTACAGTTCAAATTGGCATACTTTCGCAGTTTGTCAACTTTAGTCCCTGTAAGCGATTTAACTTGATTTTGCCATACCAAAGCCTTCAAAACTTATTTCTAAGTTATGTAAAGGTTATTTAAGGTATGTTAAGCCTATGTCACTATTCCGGAGTGTTTGTTGCATTAAACTGGTTATATCTACACATCAGAGCGCGTATAACCCTCCAGAAAGCGATTTAAAGCTTGAAATCGAACAAGAAATGATATGTGCAAAAGATACACATATTTATACAAGTCCAAAGTATGAAATACAATATTTCATTGGTTCGGTATTTGTTTGATGGCCGTGGAGGCACAGGTGTTACAGTCTCCCCTACTTTAGGAAATTTCGTCCCGAAATTTAATTCTAGAGGAAACTTGTAAATACAGCTGTGACGGTTTCGCCTTCTAATATATCCATTGAACCCTTAAGTAAAACTCTGGGCCATGTTAGGATTTTTAGCGAATTTGTTAACCCTCAAAGTGAATTCCTTGTAGCAGTAAAACATGGAATTTTTGAACTATGGATAGAATAACGTTTCTTATGAAGACTTATCATTGGAAACTGCGTGTGTGATTGAGATCAGAATTGAGGAGTGTGAGAATAAATGACATTGGTCGAAGTCCAATACTTCTCCCGTATCATTACTCTTGTCACTATGGGTCTTAACACATGACAAAATTCCCTGTGGTTTCTGTGCACTGAATTCCATAATTATGTAGGCCTCCATAATTACGTAGTTCCTTGCACAGTCCGCACAGTTCATTTCATAATGCGTATGGGAAAAAAATCAATTGAATAAACATAAAGCGACCTGACTAGACCACAAAAGGGTCCTTTTAATTTGATCTACGAACGATCTTTTTAACTAGATCAACATATGATCTTCTTAACTAAACCGTCGTATGATCTCCTTAAATAGACCACTTAAGGGATCTTTGTATTTATATCATCACATGATATTTTTGATCAGATTTTCAAAATCAGTCTGTTTAACCAGACCATTCAAGAGGTCCAGTTTTAGAATAGTACTTTAAAACCCAAGGGACTTAACTACAACGTAGAAGTCCACTAAGGATTTAAGATAGTACCTTTTTGGAATATCCTACTACGAATCCTTCATATGAGATATGGAAGATTCTACGAGGATTTGGATGGATCACATAAAACACAAAACACATAAGAAAACACATAAGCACAAAAATTAGTTAACTTGATTCTTTAATTTGTTGTCTTTGAGCATAGATAATTAAAGCACACCAGGAATCCAATCCGTGGATTTCATTTGGTACTTTAATCATTTTCAAGAATCTATCTATGAAGATAGAAAGATTCTCAATAAAAGTTTGGCTTTGTTTCTTAAAAGAAACGAGTGTCTAAGATTTTTGGGGAGATCACAAGTGATCATAAAATGACAGAACCATACGAGTAGTTTGTCTTTGGGTTGACATCATAAGGTTGTATCCAACATTCACACAATCGTATCAGTTTTGCAAAAATAAAAACGACGAATTTTTATTTATATAACAACTGACTTGTCTTTAAACATCATATGATAACAACCAAGGAAATAACAAAACACTAGTTGTTCACTGCCGCATCATTGTTCATGTTTGCCTCATTGATGTTAAACGCTCATCCTCGCGCCGGAGGTGCGTTAACAAGCCTTGGGCAATTGTTCCTGTAGTGGGTAAGGTCACCGCAGTTATAACATGACCCCGGAGGGAACCGTGCTTGAACAGCAGCAGGGTTTGCAGCAGCTTGATTTGCATAGCGACAAACATTGATCAAATGTCCCAAACGTCCACAGTGGGTACATTTGTGACACTGCTCTTGCTCTAGATGATGACGGTTGCACTTGTTGCACAAAGGTGCAGTACCAACATAGTTTTGCCTTTTGCGAGGTTGTGCTGGTTGGTTTGGTGCAACCTGTTTGTCTTGAGCAGTTACAGCGCAGTTCTGAGAGGCTTTGCGCTTCTTCTTCTTAGACACCTCAGCATTTTCTTCCTTTGGTTCCACATGAGCAGTCTTGTCAGATGGTCTTGGGTCGCCCTTTCGAAACAGCTTTTTCTTTCTGATGTGGGATTCAGTTAGGGTGGCAGACAGTTCAATGGCTTGTCTGACAGTAGTAGGGTTACTGCCAGTAACGATATCCTGAACTAGGTCAGGAAGACCATCAGTATATTTCTCGATCGCCTTATCCACAGGAGTAACCATAGCAGGACACAACAGACTCAATTCTTCAAAACGGTCAGTATAGGCTCGATGCTCGCCACTGTCTTGCTTTAAATCATCAAACTCCCTCTCCAAAGCTCGCAGTTCATGACGAGGGCAAAACTCCTTCATCATAAGAGCCCTAAGCTCAGCCCAAGTCTGTGCTAATGCAACCTCAGCACCGCGGTCTCTCATCACCCCGTTCCACCATGTGAGAGCCCTCTTCTGAAACACACTTGAAGAAAACTCGACCTTACGATTTTCAGGACACAGAACATGACGGAAGGTATTCTCAATGCTCTCGAACCACTGAAGAAGCCCAGTTGCTCCCTCAGAACCACTAAACTTGAGTGGTTTGGCCGAGTTGAAACTCTTGAAATTGCATGGAGCATTGTTGTTGTTGATGGCTTGCATCATTTGAGCATAAAGATTTGGGAAGGCAACAGCCATTTGCTGCGCGATGATTTCCGCCAGTTCGGCATTTTCCATCTGATTGTCGCGTCGAGGAGGCATTCTAGAAGAGGAAACATGAAAGGAAACGAGTGAGAGAATTTAGACGAAAAGAATGAGATGAAACAAATCTGATGAAAGCAAGGATAGTGGTCATTTGTTCGCATTACTAAGCAAACAAACTACACACAGTGACTAATCAAAGTAAATGGGTCAAAAATAATGTATCACGAAGACATGCTCGCCTATAAGTGAACACTCATCCCAAGAATTCCCAGGTAAGCACAACTGGTCTCGCGTCTGATGAGATATATACGAAGTGCTTGCCTAGACAGAAAACCCAGAATACAGGCATTCACCCTTCCAGTTTGCACGTGTTCACATTATTTAAAACCCAAAACCTTGACGAGATTTTTGAAAATTCAAAGGGGTTCAAAACCTTACAATAGAGGGTTCAAAACCTAGTAATTAATCATCCTAGAACAGATGATTAGTTTTCAAAGCGGTTTTGAAATTTATGTTCTTATTGTGGTAGTCGCCTAAGGATAGGTGACAGTATTGTTTTATGACTAAATGCAAGTAAATTCGCGTTAGGGTCCTAAGAAGGTTATAGACTAGGTCAAAGCATTACTAATAACCTAATTCCCTATAACCATTGGCTCTGATACCATCTTTTCTGTCACACCCCGACCACGTAGATCATACAAAACGTGGCGGAAATGTCGGGGAGTGTTGTAACAGAATTAATCGTTTCAAATCCATGGCAATTAAAGTTTCGTTTTATTAAACAATTATGAGAGTTTACATTGTTTAAACAAGAAACAAAGGGTACATAACATAAGTTAACTAGTTATTGTCTCGTTTTAAGTCGCTAAGGCACGAGTCCATCCTAAATGTAGCATGTATCAACAATCATTGCAAAGCAGTACCTGAAACATGTGTAAAAACGAGGTCAGCAAAGAAATGCTGGCGAATACATTGGTTTTGTAGGAGTGTCGAAATCATGGCTAGTTTAGACGTTGCAATACTTTATTTAAAAACCTTGTTCTGAAAAGAGTATAATATTGCAACTTAATTAACCAACTCAAATCAAGCTGTTTATAATTTGTAAAACCTCGTAACCATGACTCTTAACCCAAAAACATTTGTTTTAGTAAATTATTTGAAAATCAATGATAAGTTCAGATGATATGTATAAATAAGAGAATAATGCATGATTAAATGAATAACCATGTAAAAATGAGTTTGTATAAGATATGTTGTTTGTAAAACAATGTCTTGTGAAAAGTATGTTATTTGTATAAAATGTTTATATGTATCAAACTAAAATGATTCAAATAACGTTACAGTATGTAATACCATACAAGCACTTATATATAGGAAGTACCAGCGGCGTATCCACCATGCTTGTATCATATTACACACGCATCGTTACTTAATCACTTAATCAAACTAAACCAAATCGATAGATAGATAGTACATTAAATATACCTTCGTTGTTCAAAAGAATAGATTTAGATAGTATAGTACAAGTATACTTCGGATTTATAGATAACATATCAAAATATGCTTTGGAGGTGATAAATAACATATTAAACTATGTTTTTGTTTAGTAAATAACATATCAAAATATGCTTTGGATGTGATAAATATATATGTTGGTTTGTACAATACCACACATGAGAGTATATCAAAATATACTTTAATAGTGTGATTTAGGAATTCAATCAGACCTAGTGCATCAAGATACACCTTTGAGACTATAGAAATACCACAAAGGCAAATTCCTATTTGGATGGAGCAACAAATTGGTTTCAGACATTCCATGCCAACAGGAATGGGGTGTCAAATCCTATAGCGCTATATCATACTAACAATCGGTCTGGTGAACATAAAATAAGTACAATTCAACAATTTAGTTTATGTTCTTTGAGAAAATCAATGTTTAAATCATAGATAGTCATTCAATTTGTCAATAGATAAGTAATAACATGTATAATCAATTATACTTTTGGAATCATGAAAATAACATATAGGTACACATGCTTCACCCCAAAACAGTTTAGAAAACAGTAAAAGAGGGGAATAATGTACTCGCCTGAGATTGCTCAGATGTCTAAAGATAATCACCAAGTAATGCTAGAGATCTCGGAAAATCAAACGGCACCTAATATAGGTAACTACATTAATAAACCGGACCTAAATCGGAGGATCGGATAGAATGAGGGTTTGTAAACCAAACGAGTGTAGAGACTCGTGTCATTTGGTTTAACAAAGCCTACATACTAAATGAAACTTAACATAATTGCTTACGACCCATTACGACCCGTTTAGGTAGCTTATGCTACTTTAACGCGTCGTGCGCGTGAAACGCGTTCGGACCGCCTAACTAGTCCTATGACAAGTGTTATATGCCTAAACATGTTACATAATCAGTTATGTGACAAAGGTTTAGGTTACATATGCTTAATTACCAATTATACATGAAAAGGGTATTCTGGTAATTTACCTAAGGCATATAAACTACCTATCATACAACTACTTAAACGATGTGACCATAGGGTATAACCTCGGAAGGTTATTCCCTACCTACTATGGTCACCTAATGTATTTGGTCGGATCCTAATGATCGACCAAACTGGGTCGGGTTCGAAGGTATAGGCGATTTATTAGATCGCCTACCCTACGACCCTAGACAACGTGGTAATCAGTGGGCATAGTCTCAAGGGACTATGACCAACGTGATTACACTCACGTTGCGAAGTTCAAACGAACTTCGCATTGACCATTACTGGTCAACGCTGAAAGTCAAACAGAGTTTGACTTTCTGACTCGAAAAGCAGTAAAATAAGGAAAAGAACGAAAGAATACTTACCCAGGGTCCCCGAATGCTAACCTCGATTCAAAAATCTCAGGTATGAAACAATAGTTTCAACTTAGAGTTTCTCAAATCAAAGTTCTTGTAAGTTTTGCATTGGGGTGATGGGGTATATATAGTTTTCGGGTAACCGTTAGGATCGTTTCAAGGAAACCGTGCCTTAATCCAACCCGTACAAGTGTCGGGACCTTATGGTAACTAAAATTCCATCCTTATCACATGACTAGACAATTGGGAACATGTGGGTGAGGTTAAAACAGCTGCAGCCTGCTGTTTAGAAACTCTGAATCTGGTCAGCAGACCCCTAGCGCACCGCTACGCTAAAAGTGTAGCGCACCGCTAGGCTTAAGTTTGGCAGATTTACACTTTTGGTCCCTGTCATGCATTCAGCCCATTTTCGACACGTTTAAGGCCCGTTAACCCCATTTCAAAGCTCTAAAATGAAGTTCAAGTATAGGGAACTTAAAATGTGTTCAAAAATATGTCGGATGTCGGTTCGTTTGGCCGTACGAACGCGATGTTCGCTTAATTACGACGGAATGCGCATAAGCGCGAAAAACGAACCAAATGACGCGACGAATGGATTTTTCTTATGGCGAACACTAAAATAAAATATTTTAGTGCTTACATAAATTTTTGGATGTCCGGATGTATTCAGAACGTAAGTTATGCGCGAAAATGCAAACTTGTGCACTTTTTGACACTTTTAGTCCCTGAATGACACAAAAGTTTATTTTAGCATACCGAACACCTCAAAGCCTATCTATAAGCTATGTAAAGGCTATTTATGGTATGTTTAACTTATGGTCATGTTCCGGAATGTCTGTTACAGTTCAAATTGGCATACTTTCGCAGTTTGTCAACTTTAGTCCCTGTAAGCGATTTAACTTGATTTTGCCATACCAAAGCCTTCAAAACTTATTTCTAAGTTATGTAAAGGTTATTTAAGGTATGTTAAGCCTATGTCACTATTCCGGAGTGTTTGTTGCATTAAACTGGTTATATCTACACATCAGAGCGCGTATAACCCTCCAGAAAGCGATTTAAAGCTTGAAATCGAACAAGAAATGATATGTGCAAAAGATACACATATTTATACAAGTCCAAAGTATGAAATACAATATTTCATTGGTTCGGTATTTGTTTGATGGCCGTGGAGGCACAGGTGTTACAAAAAGACGATGATTATAAACCATGGTTAATGTTTAAAACGGACTAATACGATAATTTGGTCATGTGATGACTAATAGAAAATGAGTTTCGAGTGGTTATCTTATAGGGTAAACCAACATAATTAGTAAGGGAAAAACGGTACATTGGTCACGCGATGACAATAACCATTATTTTTGAAAGACACTTTATGGCGAAAGTCATAATTGGTTAAAATGACCATACGGTCTAAATCGGAGCGAGTCATGTAGACGAGATGATAATAAATACTATCTCGCACAGATACATGGTCTTTTAGATCAAACGGGTCAAAAGGTGAAAATATCACCTTTTGACAATATCAACTAATGATTATTGAATGATTATATGATTTCAGGAGCACATATCGAATGGATATTTGCATTGCTAATACTTAGCGGTTATTAAAGCGAGGTATTAAAACGGCTCAATATATTGATCCGAGCCAGGTATGTATAATAGGTTAACTACTCATTTAGAACGTAAGGTTCAATGAGAGTTAAATGAAGTCAAAAATAGACATTTGGTTACTTAGATATGTAAACTGAATGATTTACATGATGGTCATCGTGTTTTGAAAATATAATGACGTTGTAAACCGACTCATAGCTAAAAAGAGGGATTTGGGTCAAACAAGTATTTAAAAGTCCTCCGTCGTAAAAGAAGGATTAAAATTGACCAAAACGCCCTTGTAAGCTAAATTGAGCAAACGACCCTTAAAGGTTGTTTGGAAATGAGTTTTATAAGCAAATAGATACTTAGAATAAGTATAAAATCTGAAATGTGTGAATCGTTGGATCAAATGACTCTATATGAGTCTTTGCCGTAAAATGATAATCCGAGTGGTAAAACTCGAAACATATAGATCACCACATTAAATCCACCACAAATATAGTTGTGGTGGAAGATCACTTGATAAGAAATGTGGAAATATAACGCTAGAAACGAATGAAAGCAGTTCATGCCTAAAATATGCTTAAATACCCTTAACGGGTCAAAATAAGCATATGAACGAAAATAGGTTTAAATAGGTATTCAAACCTGTGAAATGAACCTAATATGATAGACAATATAGAAATTATGAGGTTCATGAGAAATTAGGATCAAATAAACATGTTTGTTTGATAAAATCACGAACGGGTCGAATAATTTGGAAAACCCCTATTGTTCAGTGAACACTCCTACTGTACAGTGAACACTCCTACTGTATAGTGAAAACTCCTACTCTTCAGTGAAAACCCCTACTATTCAGTAAACACTACTACTATTTAATGAACATTCCTACTGATGGGTGAACATTCTTTAGAAAGGGGTTAAACTAGAGCCGTCGCGGCATGAGACAAGTTAGTGAAATCCAGTCGCGGCACGCGACGGGTATAAAAATCAGCCAAAGCTGCTGGTTTGCTTGTTTATGCATTGCGAAGTCATTTAAACTCATTTTAAACACCATATGACTAACTTATTTTATGTTTTATGAAATATAGGTTTGAATTGCTTTACCGGAGGACGAGCAAGCTCATCGAGGAACCGACCACGCTCAAGAATTAAGCTTCCGCGAATAGTTTCGTCGTCACGTTTAAACAGCGAATGAAATTACAAAATGTTGAAATATTTTATTTAGTAAAATGTTTTAACAAGATCGAATTTTTTTTAGTGTATGTTTAATCTTAAATACACTATTATAATCGAAATTTATATGATAATTGTATAAAATGGACTAAGGGTCTTACAAGTTGGTAATCAGAGCCTCGTTAAGACAAAGTGTGTTCGGTTCGAGACTTGATCGCAAAATCCGGTAAGTTATTCAATACATTAACGGTTTAGCATGTTAAAGTGTTGTATACAACACATAGGGATGTTGCGTAATATACGTTATCCCAATTAAATGGCGGATATAGTTAATGAAGTTACGTGTGTTGACATGTATAGTAGAAGCGTTGTATTATAATATGGGCATTTATTGATATTGACGTTACTAATATGTGTGAACGTTTAAAGTTGAAGGACCCTCGCATCTGAAGATGAAGAGAGTCTAAAGAATTATTGATACGATAAAGAAATGGTCTGAAGTATGACAAGTAAGTCATACATGTCAAAGACATGAATCAGGAAATGATCTCGAATGAGAGATCGAACAACAAGGAAAGTTTATCAGGGCATGTATCTGCAAGGTACACGTCTTAGACTTATAGCATAAACAGAAATATGCTACAAACACGTAGTGAATGATAGTTGCATATAGAATATAAAACTTGGAAAACCTGGATAGGTTACCTATCCAGGATGACGTTTCCAATAGAAATTCAGTAGAGATATATATATATATATATATATTATTCACAGTCGTGAATAATAAAACAATAATTGAATTTAGTCTAAATATAAACTTTGACGAAAGTAATCATCAAGTAAGTATTCTCAATAAAGATTCAATTGAGAAAAGTAATGATCACATTGACGGGTAAAACCAATAATTGTTAATTGACAGTTAAATAAAGTTTTACCAAATAAAATAGATCGAGAGATTACTTACATGGACGTGATGTGGTAATTATAATAAGGTCATGCATGCCATGTGTTGATCGCTTACTCTGGCCAAGTAAGTAGTGAACACATAATACCATGAGCTTCTTATAATGAGCACAGTTATGTCCGATGTAGTAAGGTCGAGAAAAAAAAAGTTAAAAGGACCTTGGGGTCAAGAAATTTTATGGGCATACTCGTATAAATGGTTTTCAAAGGAACCATAAAAACGATGTATGGAGCGCATAGAAATAAATGACCCAAGGGAATTCGTGAAATAAGTCATTTTGAACGATGGTTGACAAAAAGGGGCATGTAAAACCAAAGGATAAATGACCCGCGAGGTCATAGAAACGAAGGTATTGCCCATACAAAAAAAAGACGATCGAAGTCATTGATTTTGATCGTAGTAAAGAAAGGATAATGATGATAATCATCATTCAAAATTATAAGACCGTCAAGGATGGTCAAATAAAGAATAAATGTTTGGTTAAATAAAGCGATGGATTTCGCTAAGACAACCAAACAAGTCGAAACGAAGTTACAATGCATACTGAAATGGATGCATTAACGATGACTTCAGTAAATCACCCGGTTGATGGGTAGCAAATTAAACACATGCGTAGACCGAGAGATGGGAACGCGGATTGAAAGTCAAAGGACTTGGATTATGAGTTATGACTAAAAGACTATAAAATCTCGCAACCAGAAATTTTAGAAATTATGTTCAACTATTGTGAGGGTGAACGGGGTAAATAAAGAACAAAGTTTGACTGTTCACAAGTGATGGATTTCACATGAATAAGTCAAACGGGTTGAATACAAATTAATGTCGAATGGCATAAGAAAATGATTGTAGATACGGACTACAGTCACACTTGACGGATTTCAAATGTGAAAACAAATGATTTCCAAACATAAAAAAAAGAAAGAATCTACAGGATCATCATAACCTTCGAGTTATAAACAGTTTAAAGGTCTACGAGACCAAATTGACCCTTGGGGTCGTAATTAAAAAGAAATGAACTATAAAGGCTTTCCCTTAATAAGATGAAAGCCTAATGAAATAGCCCACGAGGCAAAGTAAAAGAACCTACGGGTTACTTAGACGAACAAGGGAGCCAGTTGAGAATCCCCGCATAAGACAAAGACTATAAAAAGGATAAAATCTTAACTATCAATATCCTGGTATGGATAATTGATAAAAGTTAGAGAAAAGATGCTAAACTAAAACTTCAGTTTTAGTAAGAAATAACGTTTTCACAAATATGACTATTCTGATAGGAATAGGAATTGTAAATATTAAAGGGTATGAGTCTTGACACCAATGAGTGCAAGATGACACATTCGAAAAGAAATATTTTCGACAAGGAAAAGTTGATATAAACTTAAACATGACGTGACACGATCACGATCAAGAAAAGTAATGTGACGTAGAATCACATTACAACCCGAGTGATGGGTATAAAGTAACTGGACTAATAAGTCGAGTTAATAAGACCGTTTAAGGTCGAAATTCAAATTAAGAATTTGAATAATACGCTATTTATTATGAGAATAGAGTGGAATAAACAAAATCAATAGATTTACATGATCAAGTGGCCAAATTGGCGACTCGGTCAAGTAAAAAACAAAAGTATGCAGAGATACAAGATGAAAGTGACGGCCCAGGAGACCTCACTGACAGAAAATACTGATTACCTATTTGGAGGGATCATGAGACAGCCCAAGTGTCGGGAAGTCAAATCGAGCAAAAGCCCGAATGAAGAATAAAGCTATAAGGTATGTGGTTATATACTTTATAGAATTACGATTAATATCATCTATTAAATTATCTTAAACAATTGAGATAAAAATCATGAAATTCAGTTTGCCCGTAAGCGGTGGATTCCGTATAATTAAACCGAATAAATAAATTCAAAAACAAAAGGGTTGTTGGTTAAAAGTGAAAGATTTCACTAAAGACCTATGAACATGTCAAAATAACGGATTCATAAAGAATTCGATAGTATGAAAGCGATGGATTTCGCTAAATTAACTAGTGGAAATAACGAGATTACGTTATTTCGAGTTGCATTAGTTCGTATGAGATACATAGATGTTTTATAACCAAAAAGATATTACCATACTTTTCTGGTAATACTAATAATTGGTTAAGGTATGAGTAATGCTTAAAATATTACTCAGGTCAAATGCATTGAGTTTAAAACTCAATGGATTATGAAAGAAAGGTTTCGAGGACGAAACCTCTTTAAGGGGGATAGACTTGTAACACCCCGAAAACGGGTTTGGTAATCAAACCATATTAATACTAAAAGATGGGTAATTTACCGTAATGGTAAAAGTAACCCGGTGAATATTAGGATTTTAAATAAATAAGCCTAATATTTAATAAAAAGGAAAAAGAAAGCTTTTGAGAAATAAAGTTTATAAAAGGCCCGAGTTAACGAGACTTAAAATACACTAAGTCGTAAATTCCCCGAAACCACTAATTTAACTAGGAATGTTTAACCTAGTTAATGAGTGGAAATATTGTTAGAAATAAGTAGGTTGTAGCCTACTTAATAACTAACCAAACAAAAGGGGCCAAATTTGGATAAATGAAAAGTTACGTTATAAAAGTAAAAGATTTATCAAAACACACATTCATTGTGTGTTGAGAGTGTTCTGTTCGAACACAGGAGAAGCTCCCCAGGATCTTAAACCCTAGCTTCAGCAAAATCATCCAACTGAAGGCTCAAACGAAGTCTAAATTCACAATTTAACGTGAATTAATGATCACCCAAGCTAGGGGATCATAAGGTATGCCAAATTTTGATGATTTGTGAAGTTGTGAAATCTGATTAATCATCATAATCGCGAATTATGAATGAATTATTGAACCTATGATTGAATTAGTGATGTATACTTGCTTAGGAACCAAACCCTAAGTGAAAATTATACTTAAGATGCTATGATTTGATGAATTACCACACTAGAATAAGTGGGTATTAATCATAAGATGAATTTGATGATATAATTATGATTAGAATCATCATACATGATAGTAATCAGGAAATACTTGAACAAATTATGTGTTTAAGTATATAATAATACTTACTATGATATGAGTTTAGTATGATATGATAAAAATTTATGGTATGTTCATGTTCAAAGATGTTTAATATCATTGTGTATTAATTCGGTGAATTATGATGACAAGAACTTGATTAAAACGGTAACATAAAGATGATGCTTACCGGATAATTGACCAAGTAATTAAACAAGTAGTTGAGCTAGTTCGTGTAATTAATTATGTTAATAGGCAGTTTGACTTTTTAAAGTCAAAATGACCTTTTATAAGATCGAATGATAATTTCGACATAAAGATCGTAGGATGGAATAGTCGTGAATGATTATGACTAGTCTAACCATCTTACAACTTACGATGATAGTTTGACGCTTGACAAGCTAGGTGAAAGCTTGGGAAGGAAGCGGGTCAAACAAATCAAGAATGAAGGAAAATCATAATCTGGATGCTAGGTAAGTACAACTTACACTCTTTGTATTAAATACCTATTGATTTTATAGGCTATGAATAATATAAAGTCTTGTTTGAATTATGATGTTCCGACACGACATGTGCGGTTCGGAACAAAAGACGATGATAATAAACCATGGTTAATGGTTAAAACAGACTAATACGATAATTTGGTCATGTGATGACTAATAGAAAATGAATTTCGAGTGGTTATCTTATAGGGTAAACCAACATAATTAGTAAGGGCAAAACGGTACATTGGTCACGCGTTGACAATAACCATTATTTTTGAAAGACACTTTATGACGAAAGTCATAATTGGTTAAAATCATTTAGAAATGGTTTATAAATAAAATGACCATACGGTGTAAACCGGAGCGAGTCATGTAGACGAGATGATAATAAATACCATCTCGCACAGATACATGATCTTTTAGACCAAACGGGTCAAAAGGTGAAAATATCACCTTTTGACAATATCAACTAATGATTATTGAATGATTATATGATTTCAGGAGCAAATATCGAATGGATATTTGCATTGCTAATACTTAGCGGTTATTAAAGCGAGGTATTAAAACGGGTCAATATATTGATCCGAGCTAGGTATGTATAATAGGTTAACTACTCATTTAGAACGTAAGGTTCAATGAGAGTTAAATGAAGTCAAAAATAGACATTTGGTTACTTAGATATGTAAACCGAATGATTTACATGATGGTCATTGTGTTTTAAAAATATAATGATGTTGTAAACCGACTCATAGCTAAAAAGAGGGATTTGGGTCAAACAAGTATTTAAAAGTCCTTCGTCGTAAAAGAAGGATTAAAATTGACCAAAACGCCCTTGTAAGCTAAATTGAGCGAACGACCCTTAAAGGTTGTTTGGAAATGAGTTTTATAAGCAAATAGATACTTAGAATAAGTATAAAAACTGAAATGTGTGAATCGTTGGGTCAAATGACTCTATATGAGTCTTTGCCGTAAAATGATAATCCGAGTGGTAAAACTCGAAACATATAGATTACCACATTAAATCCATCACAAATATAGTTGTGATGGAAGATCACTTGATAAGAAATGTGGAAATATAACGCTAGAAACGAATGAAAGCAGTTCGTGTCTAAAATATGCTTAAATACCCTTAACGGGTCAAAATAAGCATATGAACGAAAATGGGTTTAAATAGGTATTCAAACCTGTGAAATGAACCTAATATGATAGACAATATAGAAATTATGAGGTTCATGAGAAATTAGGATCAAATAAACATGTTTGTTTGATAAAATCACGAACGGTTCGAATAATTTGGAAAACCCCTACTGTTCAGTGAACATTCCTACTGTACAGTGAACACTCCTACTGTACAGTGAAAACTCCTACTCTTCAGTGAAAACCCCTACTATTCAGTAAACACTACTACTATTTAATGAACATTCCTACTGATGGGTGAACATTCTTTAGAAAGGGGTTAAACTAGAGCCGTCGCGGCATGCGACAACTTATTGAAATCCCGTCGCGGCACGCGACGTGTATAATAATCAGCCAAAGCTGCTGGTTTGCTTGTTTATGCATTGCGAACTCGTTTAAACTCGTTTTAAACACCATATGACTAACTTATTTCATGTTTTATGAAATATAGGTTTGAATTGCTTTACCGGAGGACGATCAAGCTCATCGAGGAACTGAACACGCTCAAGAATTAAGCTTCCGCGAATAGTTTCGTCGTCACGTTTATACGGCGAATGAAATTACAAAATGTTGAAATATTTTATTTAGTAAAATGTTTTAAGAAGATCGAATTTTTTAGTGTATGTTTAATCTTAAATACACTATTATAATCGAAATTTATATGATAATTGTATAAAATGGACTAAGGGTCTTACAGCTATTAGGTTTGGCACCCTCACGACGTACCTGGATAGGACGGGCGTGAACTAATAACTTGAAAATCATGACCAATGTTTGATAGAGCATTGGAGAAGGGCAAAAAGGAGCCGTCTGTGGTATCGAGTTATTATCAACATAACATAACATAAGTCAATACTTGGTAACAAACGGTTAAACAAACTGTGAACTCACCAGCGTTGTCTGATACACTTTTCTGCATGCTTGCAGGTCCTTAGGTACACTGACATGGAACTTGATGTCTGGGAAGCTGGAGTAGTCATGGGTCGTGATATTTGGAAACGCTTCTCGCCGTTGCTTTATTTTGAACATTTTCATTTAAACTTATTGAACAAATTATTATGCTTCCGCTGAACATGTTTGATTTTTTAAACTGGTGTTTGAATTACACTATTTTATTTGATGGGAAAGTTCTATTTTCTTTATGGTTCAATGTGATTAGTGGCTAGATCCTGGTACGTCACACGCCTCGCGGGGGTTCCCGCTTGTGGTATTTTTGGGGGTGTGACAGGAAAAGATCGTTAAAACACCAAACGAAAAGCAAAGTAAAATCTTTAAACCACGTACGCCCGTTACGGCGTGTTAATGCGAAGAAATTTGATCGAAACGTAAAACATAGAAAAAAAACGTAAAACATAGTAAAAAAAACTAAGTTACAACCAACAATGCCAAGAATTATTACAAATTTATAGTATATAATTTAACAAAGTGTACAACCCCAACACATAAAGGTACAACAAAACTAAGCATGAAACACCTTAATGTAAAAGTTACAACCACTTAAAGCCTAAGTATGTTACAAATTGATATTATATAAATATTGAAACAAAAAAAACTATATAGTATTACAAAAAAATCAAATTACTCTTCATGATCACTTTAAAATTATATATATATAAACTAAATCAATTATTAAAATTTGTTAGGATAACTATCTAAAGTGTACATGAAAAACAGAGAATAATCACGTATTATTTAAATTAAAAAAATATACCCTAACACAAACATCGTAAAGTGTATAGTCACGTATTATTTAAATTAAAAAAATAAACCATAACAATACCATATTCAAATTATATTTTTATAAGTTGTATAATTTTTTGCATGTAATTATTTTTTACGAGTGCGTAATTATTGTGTGTATATATATATTAGTTGCGTAACTATTTTACCTTAAGCGTAATATTATATATATACACACACACGCATATATATACATATAATATTTTTTTTCGAGGTTAGATTATTTAAACTTTGTAACATCCCAAAATTTTAAACATTAAACAATAAATTAGATATATTTACATATAAATTTTAAATATATATAATATTTTATATATATAAGAATTTTTAACATCAACGTTATACAATTTAAACATCAAATTAAACAATTTTAAATATATATAATTTTTTTATATAAGAATTAACCTCCAATTCAGTCCATAGGGGTATTTTGGTCAATTAGCCAAGAATTAAAAGAAAAAGCAAACCAATTTATCTATTTGGATGAAAAGCGCGAAGAAATGCAAACATTAGGGCTGGTTTTGTTATAATTAGATTTTTTGACTAGACTAGTTAAAATTGACAAACCTCAAGGACGAAAACAGAAATTTGCTCTTTTTTTTATATCGGCCATGTTTAAATAATAGCAAAACAAATCATGCGATCTAGTACGACTAGTCGAGTATTGAACTCAAAGAAACACTGTTTACAGCATGAAACAGGAGTACTAGTTAGTTTCTTTCTTATTTTTAATTGTCCATGAAACCTTTTTTTTTGACCAACAAGAAGCAAAGATAAATTAAAATACCCAGCGTGCAGCTGGAAAAGAGTACATCAGAACAAGAATTTGATTTGTTTATGTGATTGTAGACTAAGTTAGTGTGATAGTAGTCTTGATTAAAGTTGAAATTAGTTGTCTTTACATTAATACAAACTTAATTAAAGGTATTGGTTTTTCTTTTCTGTTGAAGCTTTAGATCTTTAAGGTTTGGTGACTAATTTTAATGAAACTTTATTTTTGATTTTAAAGATGGTGGAAACAAAGAAATATGTGAGATTTCAATTGCTATTATTTATTGAAATTAACAAGTGTTAAGAGATGTTTTTTCTTTCATGAAGAATGTGAAGACGAATCTGTGAAATAGGTGAGTGATGATTATGTTAGTGACACTTGTACTTATTATCTTCTGCGAAACTGCGATTAGATATGTTATGGAAAGTTCTCATAACATGAACAGTGAACAACCACATAAAATGTCTTGTATTTTTTTTGTAGTTCTCAGAACATGAACAGTGAACAACCACATAAAATGTCTTGTATTTTTTTGTAAGTTTTTTTGCTAAAACCAGTGTACTTTTAGTATGGTATTTCCTTTTATTATCTGACCGACACAAAAAATTTAACGTTAGGTTGTTATATATCAGAGCTTCAAAAATAAAACGGCATCACAAAAATTTATGGCTTCTTCCCTATATAAAATAATATTATTTATATAGATAATGAACTGTTTCAGTAAGACCAAGCGGTATGGGGGTCGGCTTAGGCCCGGTTCCGGTCCCCCAAACCGCCCCCACTCCCCGGCTCGTCCTTTCCGTCACCCAGCAGCCGATCTCGCCGGGCCTCCCTTCTCCTCCCTTCTCTCACATATACCTATACATACATACATATATATACATAAAGAGGTTCATCCCCCACCCCCTTCGGTCCATCCCCACCAAGCCACTCCTACGTGGCGCCGACGTAGCAGCCCAACCCCTTGGGGATGAGGCTCTCTATACCCACTAGTCTAAGAACCTTAAAGGTCTAGATGACACAAAGTCACATCATCAATGTTTGACTATTAGTTTGGGTTGCCAACTTTGAAATGTCATCTTTTGAAAATGTCAACTTTGAAAGTCACATCATCAATCTTTTTCACATACACTAACGTGATGTATCGTATCTTGACATGTTGTATTGTATCATACTGTGTCGTATCTTATTATACATTTCACGAAAGCAATAAAGCCATCCAAACATTGTAAATAAACATCACATATATAAATTATCTAAAATTGTAAATTTAACTAGATAATTTAGTTTATTTTATTTTTACATAGCATAATTGTGACACCTGGGTCACTGCGACCATCAAACAAAAACCAAATCAATGAAATTTGTGTTTCATACTTGGGATTTGTATAAATATGTGTATCGTTTTCACATGTCAATTCTTGTTCGATTTCGGGCTTTAAATCGCTTTCTGGAAGGTTATATGCGATCTGATGCGTAAACGTAATCCGTTTAATGCGACAAACACTCCATAACATCAAAATATGCTTAACATACCTTAAATAACCTCTACATAACTTAGAAATAAGTTTTGAAGGCTTTTGTATGGCAAAATCAAGTTAATTCGCTTACAGGGACTAAATTTGAGAAACTGCGAAAGTATGCCAATTTGAACTGTAACGAACATTCCGGAACATGATCATAAGTTAAACACACCCTAAATACCCTTTACATAGCTTAGAAATAGGCCTTGAGGTGTTCGGTGTGCTAAAATAAACTTTATGCTCATTCAGGGACTAAAAGCGTCAAAAAGTGTATAAGTTTGCATTTTCGCGCATAACTTACGTTCTGAATACATCCGGACATCCAAAAATTTATGTATGCACTAAAATATTTTATTTTAGTGTTTGGCATAAGAAAAATCCATTCGTTTCACAATTTGGACCGTTTTTGCGTCCGTTACGACTTCCGTCGTAATTAACCGAACAACGCAACCGTACGACCAAACGAACCGACATCGGAGATATTTTTGAGCACATTTTAAGTCCCCTACACTTTAACTCCATTTTAGAGCTTTGAAATAGGGTTAACGGGGCTTAAGCGTGTCAAAAATGCAGCAAATAGCAAGTTTGGATGCACAGGGGCCTGTTCTGCCAAATATGAATGTATCAGACCTGCAAGGTCCTTACGGACCGTATGGATCTGGGCCTTACGGTCCTTAAGCAGGTCCCAGATCAGCAAAACTTGTTTTACAGCCTGTTAACAGCTGTTATGCACCCATAACACCCTTGCACATGGCATTTCCTGAGAATAGGGGGCCATTTTGATGTACCATGGTATTGTAAACAAGTGTAAGGTTGAGATCAAAGCTCGGATATCGACAAACGATTTTAACGGCTCTCCGAACAATATAAATACCCATCCCATTCACTTGCAAAACCCACTTGATTTCTGAGATTTCTCTAAGTTGGGGTGTTTCATCACCTCATACCTGAGAATACTTGGAAAATCAATCTTGCGGGGACCCTTTGTAAGTATTCCTTCGTTCTTTTTAAGCGTTTTAAGCATTAAAGTCAAACTGTGTTTGACTTTCTGCATTGACTAGTTATGGTCAATGCGAATTTCGTTTGAACTTCATAACGTGAGCGTAATCACGATGGCTATAGTCCTTAGTGACTATACCTATTGATTACCACGTTATCTAGGCTCCGTGACGAGTCGTAGTTTCGGCCAAAATGCGTAGTCTTGCGTGTTTTGTAACCAAACTACTTTTGGGTATCAAGACTCTTTGTCTTGATACCAAACCTGTTTTCAAACTTAGTTAAGCATGTTTTAGCATGCTTAGCTCGTCACTTTTAGTTTTGTGCTTGTCTAGGGTCGTAAAGGTAAGCGATCTAAACAATCGCTTATACTTTCGAACCCGACCCATTTGGTCGATCATTAGAATCCGACCAAACACATTAGGTGACCATAGTTGTATAGGGAATAACCTTCCGAGGTTATACCTTATGGTCACGACGTTTAGTTAGTTGTATGATAGGTAGTTTATATGCCTTAGGTAAATGACCAAAATGCCCTTTTCACACATAAATTCATTTTAAGCCTATGTAACTTAATTTTTGACATCTAAACTAATTTAGTAACAATATTAGACATGTTAAGGCATATTTTACTTATCATAGGACTAGTTAGGCGTTCCGAACGCATTTTACGCGAACGACGCGTTAAAGTAGCATAAGCTACCTAAACGGGTCGTAATGGGTCGTAAGCACTTAGGTTAGGTTTCTTTGTAGTATGTAGGCTTTGTTAAACCATATTACATGAGTTCCCATACTCATTTGGTTTACGAACCCTCATTCTATCCGATCCTCCGATTTAGGTCCGGTTTATTAACATAGTTACCTATATTAGGTGCCGATTGATATTCCGTGAACTCTAGCATTATTTGGTTGTTACTCAAGGACTTCTAGGAAATCTCAAGTGAGTACACAGACCCCTCTTTTACTGTTTACAAACTGTTTTGGGGTGAAACACATGTGCCTACTTGTTACTTTCGTGCTTTCCTGTTTTCATATCATATACTTGCTATGTTCATTAGTACATTTATAGTACATGATTTACATTACATTGTTTCGCTATGTATGTTTACTTAGCATACTTAGTACATTGTTTTACTTTACATTTCTGCTATGTATGTTGACTGAGCATGCTAGCACATTGATTTACATGACTTTTCTGCTTTGTATGTTAACTTAGCATACTTAACACATTGTTTTCAATTAACATGTTTACAATCGATATGACATTTGGTTTGTACAAACGGGACTTATATACGTTCATTAACATTAGCTACGCCGCTCGGTAGTAAGTAGTGGTACCATAGGACTTGACAAATCCCGTTCCTGACATCCTGGGTTTGTTTGGATGTAAGGAATGACTGAATCCGAAAACATTTCTTTTGATAACCTTGACTTAGGGTTATCCGTTTGTCTCAAGGCTTGATTGTATGCGTTAACTTACCACATAAGTGTTTGTATCAATAAAACATGCATTTACTTTGCAAAACATAACCTTTTGATATATTCAAAATACTTTGTTTTGTACATTTTTACATTTGGTTTATGTAACAATACATTACTTACCATACATAACGATTGTTGCACATTACTTGACTACATTTGGACTTTTAACATTTGACATGGTTTATACAAGGACTTTTTGACAATTGGTTTAAACATAGACTTTATACATTGGTGGTTTGTTTAAGTGACTTAAGTAACGAGATGTGAGTAGTATGATACAAACATGGTGGATACGCCGCTGGTACTTCCTATATATAAGTGTTTGTATTATATTACATACCATAGCATTCATTTTGGACTTATACATTTTACACAAGTAACATGCTTTTCACAAGACTTTGGTTTACAAAACAGTTTACTTTATACAATTCATTTTACTTGGTTATTCATTTAACCTTACATTATTCTTTTATTATACATATCATCTGATCTTATCGCTTTTTAAATGATTACAAAACAAAACAATTTACAAGGTTCATGATTAAATTGTATTAAAACATTTTCTTAAACTTAAGTCATGAATCCTATTTTCACAAAACCTATGTATCTCACACGCATTTTTATGCTGACGTACCTATTTTCACATGTGTTTTCAGGAGCTGTTGCATAGGATGATTGAGACACACTTAGGTGGACCTATGCCTTAGTGACTTAAAACGAAGCAAGAACTAGTTAATTTATGTTATGTACTCTTTGTTTCTTGTTTAAGACAATGTAACTCTCTTGATTGATAAATAAAATGTAACTTTAATTTCCATGGTTGTGAAACAATTAATTCTGTTACAACACTCCCCGACGTTTCCACCACGTTTTGTTGTTTTACGTGGTCGGGGTGTGACAGAAAAGTTGGTATCAGAGCCAATGGTTATAGGGAATTAGGTTATTAGTAATGCTTTGACCTAGACTATAACCTTTCTAGGACCCTAACGCGAGTTTACTTGCGTTTAGTCATAAAACAATACCGTTGCCTATCTTTAGGCAGCAACCACAACGAGAACATCAATTCCGAATCCGCTTTGAAAATTAATCATCTGTTTTTGGATGATTGATTACTAGGTTTTGAACCCTCTGTTGTAAGGTTTTGAACCCCTTTGAGTTTTCAAAATCTCGTCAAAAGTTTTGGGTCCTAAATAGTGTGAACACGTGCAAACTGGAAGAGTGAATGCCTGTACCCTAGGTTTTCTGTCTAAGGCTAGAGTGTTCGTACAAATCCACATAATTGGACCAGTCACTCTTACCTGGGAACTCTTGGGGTGAGTGTCCACTTATAGGCGAGCATGTCTTCGTGATACATTATGAGGACCTACTTGCTTTGATTCAGCCTTTGTGTGTTGTTTGTCTGCTTCGTGGTTCAAACAAATGACCATCACCCATGATTTTGGTCGGTAGTTATAACATCCTATTCTTACCCAATGCCATTTCATTTGTTTTCTCTCTTATTTCCCCTTTTAGAATGCCTCCTCGACGCGACAATCAGATAGCGAATGCCGAACTGGCAGAAATCATCGCGCAGCAAATGGCTGCTGCTTTCCCAAATCTTATTGCTCAACTGAACCAAGCCAACAACAACAATAATGCTCCATGCAATTTCAAGAGTTTCAATTCGGCTAAGCCACTCAAGTTTAGCGGTTCTGAAGGAGCAACTGGGCTCCTACAATGGTTCGAGAGCACTGAGAGTACATTTCATCACGTTCAGTGTCCTGATAATCGCAAGGTCGAGTTTGCTTCCAGTGTGTTTCTGAAGAGGGCTCTTACATGGTGGAACGGGGTGATGAGAGACCGTGGTGCTGAGGTTGCTTTAGCACAGACTTGGGCCGAGCTTAGGGCTCTTATGATGAAGGAATTCTGTCCTCGTCATGAGCTAAGGGCTCTAGAAAGGGAATTTGATGATCTTAAGCAAGATAGCGGTGAGCATCGAGCCTACACAGACCGTTATGAGGAGTTAAGTCTGTTATGCCCAAACATGGTCACGCCTTTGGATAAGGCAATCGAAAAGTACATTGATGGCCTCCCTAACTCAATACAAGACATTGTGACTGGTAGCAACCCTACTATAGTTAGACAGGCCATTGAGCTAGCTGCAACCTTGACTGAATCTCAGATCAGGAAAGGTAAACTTTTTCGAAAGGGAGACAAGAAACCAATCGAGGAATCAAAGACCATGGATGAACAAACTGGATCCCCTAAGAAGTCAAAGAAGCGAAAGGCTTCTCAAAACTTCGCCTTAGTTGCTCACAATGATCAAGCCATCCCCAACCAGCCAGCTGAACCCTCTGCTAGGAAGCCCTACAACGGAACTGCTCCCTTGTGCAACCAATGTAGCCTACATCATCATGCTGGTGTGAATTGGCGCACATGCAAAGTTTGTGGACTTATAGGTCATACGGCGAGGGTTTGCCCAATAGCAGCTGCACCAAATCAAGTTAACAACAATCCTACTCAAGGTCGTTTTCCACCAGGTTCTTGCTTCAACTGTGGCGAGATGGGCCATTTCCTAAGAAACTGCCCAAAGCTTGCTAATGCGAATCCAGTGCAGGGATGAGCATCTGACCGAATGGAAGACAACGCTGTTTAGAAATAATCACGTCTTATGTATTATTTTCTTTTGTTGTCAAGGTCCATGAAACAGTTGTTATCGTTGTTTATAAATAAAGCTTTTATTTTACAATGCAATATACAAATATTGATGTGGTTGCATGTGTAAACAACATATCCCCTACAATACCGACAATCAAGGAACTGTATCCCTTGAAGAACATACTACCCCCAAAATTCTTCCACTTTATGATCTCTTGCGTCTTCCACGAAAATCCTAAGTACCCGTTTCTTCCAGGGAAAACGAAGTACAAGGCGCAAGTTACAACTCTGGACGAATACCCACTCCTTAATGGGGTACCTAAGGATATTTCCGTAAGTCCTTAATTGTTGTATACCTTAATTCGAATATGGTGATTCCTTGTAATAAAAAAGATCGAATTTTTAGAAGATCATCCTATCTTTTCAGATAGATGCTGGAGGACGTTGAAGTCCATCAACTTGGTTCCTGGTATGCCTTGAATACCCATGTTCAAATCAACGCCAAGTTAATAACAATCTATAACAAGATAATAACAATTGGTGACCAAGAAAACAATTATGTGCTTATGTGTTCATTTTCTTATATTGTTGTGTGATCCAAATTATGTTATCCAAATCCTCGTAGAATCTTCCATATCTTCGTATAAGGGATTCATAGTAGGATACCCAAAGGCACTACCTAAAATCCTTAATGGACTTCTACGTTGTAGTTAAGTCCCTTGGATTATGAAGTACTACTCCATAATTAGACCCCTGGAGTGGTCTAGTTAAACAGATTGATCCAAAAAAAATCTGGTTAGGAATATCATGTGATGATATAGCTGAAAGGACTCCTTGGTGGCCTAATTAAAAAGATTATCTGTTGATCTAATTAAAAGGACCCTACGGTAGTCTAGTCACCCTCATCACAGGTTTGATTTTCTTCCCCTAAACATTTCAAAACAAACTGTGCGGACTGTGCAAGGAATTACATAATTATGGATGCATACATAATTATGGAATTTAGTGCACAGAAATCACAGCAAGTTCTGTCATGTGTCTAGAGTTAACCCTATTCATTTCCATTTCTGATAAAGCATCCGTTGAGGAAAAATGAACTAGCTATTCATTTTTCACTTTTGAAAGAATATCCATTGAGGGAAATGAATATCCGTTTGTTAAATCCTTCATTCCCGTTTCTGACGAAGAACCCGTTGAAGAAAATGAATCATCCATTCATTCTCGCTTCTGAAGAATATCCGTTGAGGGAAATGAATATCCGTTTGTTTAATCCTTCATTTCCAATTCTGAATAGTACCCGTTGAGGAAAATGACTCCGTTTGTTCATTTTCGTTCTAAAGAATATCCGTTGAGGGAAATGAATATCCGTTTGTTAAATCCTTCATTCCCGTTTCTGACGAAGAACCCGTTGAGGAAAACGAATCATCCATTCATTTTCACTTCTGAAGAATATCCGTTGAGGAAAATGACAGGATTATGCCTTGCATATCTTTGATGATCATTTAACACAAAGTAACAGACAGACTCTTACGAATAAATTTCGGGATGAAATTTCCTAAAGTAGGGGAGACTGTGACACCTGGGTCACTGAGACCATCAAACAAAAACCAAATCAATGAAATTTGTGTTTCATACTTGGGATTTGTATAAATATGTGTATCGTTTGCATATGTCAATTCTTGTTCGATTTCGGGCTTTAAATCGCTTTCTGGAAGGTTATACGCGATCTGATGCGTAAACGTAACCAGTTTAATGCGAAAAATACTCCAGAACATCAAAAAATGCTTAACATACCTTAAATAACCTCTACATAAATTAGAAATAAGTTTTGAAGGCTTTGGTATGGCAAAATCAAGTTAATTCGCTTACAGGGACTAAATTTGACAAACTGCGAAAGTATGCCAATTTGAACTGTAACGAACATTCCGGAACATGATCATAAGTTAAACACACCCTAAATACCCTTTACATAGCTTAGAAATAGGCATTGAGGTGTTCGGTGTGCTAAAATAAACTTTATGCTCATTCAGGGACTAAAAGCGTCAAAAAGTGCATAAGTTTGCATTTTCGCGCATAACTTACGTTCTGAATACATCCGGTCATCCAAAAATTTATGTATGCACTAAAATATTTTATTTTAGTGTTTGGCATAAGAAAAATCCATTCGTTTCAGAATTTGGACCGTTTTTGCGTCCGTTACGACTTCCGTCGTAATTAACCGAACAACGCAACCGTACGACCAAACGAACCGACATCCGAGATATTTTTGAGCAAATTTTAAGTCCCCTACACTTTAACTTCATTTTAGAGCTATGAAATAGGGTTAACGGGGATTAAACGTGTCAATAATGCAGCAAATAGCAAGTTTGGATGCACAGGGGCCTGTTCTGCCAAATATGAAAGTATCAGACCTGCAAGGTCCTTACGGTCCGTAAGAAGGTCCCAGATCAGCAAAACTTGTTTTACAGCCTGTTAACAGCTGTTATGCACCCATAATACCCTTGCACATGGCATTTCCTGAGAATAGGGGGCCATTTTGATGTACCATGGTATTGTAAACAAGTGTAAGGTTGAGATCAAAGCTCGGATATCGAAAAATGATCTTAACGGCTCTCCGAACACTATAAATACCCATCCCATTCACTTGCAAAACCCACTTGATTTCTGAGATTTCTCTAAGTTGGGGTGTTTCATCACCTCATACCTGAGAATACTTGGAAAATCAATCTTGCGGGGACCCTTTGTAAGTATTCCTTCGTTCTTTTTATGCGTTTTAAGCGTTAAAGTCAAACTGTGTTTGACTTTCTGCATTGACCAGTTATGGTCAATGCGAAGTTCTTTTGAACTTCATAACGCGAGCGTAATCACGATGGCTATAGTCCTTAGTGACTATACCTACTGATTACCACCTTATCTAGGCTCCGTGACGAGTCGTAGTTTCAGCCAAAATGCGTAGTCTTGCGTGTTTTGTAACCAAACTACTTTTGGGTATCAAGACCCTTTGTCTTGATACCAAACCTGTTTTCAAACTTAGTTAAGCATGTTTTAGCATGCTTAGCTCGTCACTTTTAGTTTTGTGCTTGTCTAGGGTCGTAAAGGTAAGCGATCTAAACAATCGCTTATACTTTCGAACCCGACCCATTTGGTCGATCATTAGAATCCGACCAAACACATTAGGTGACCATAGTTGTATAGGGAATAACCTTCCGAGGTTATACCTTATGGTCACGACGTTTAGTTAGTTGTATGATAGGTAGTTTATATGCCTTAGGTAAATGACCAAAATGCCCTTTTCACACATAAATTCATTTTAAGCCTATGTAACTTAATTTTTGACATCTAAACTGATTTAGTAACAATATTAGACATGTTAAGGCATATTTTACTTATCATAGGACTAGTTAGGCGTTCCGAACGCATTTTACGCGAACGACGCGTTAAAGTAGCATAAGCTACCTAAACGGGTCGTAATGGGTCGTAAGCACTTAGGTTAGGTTTCTTTGTAGTATGTAGGCTTTGTTAAACCATATTACATGAGTTCCCATACTCATTTGGTTTACGAACCCTCATTCTATCCGATCCTCCGATTTAGGTCCGGTTTATTAACATAGTTACCTATATTAGGTGCCGATTGATATTCCGTGAACTCTAGCATTATTTGGTTGTTACTCAAGGACTTCTAGGAAATCTCAAGTGAGTACACAGACCCCTCTTTTACTGTTTACAAACTGTTTTGGGGTGAAACACATGTGCCTACTTGTTACTTTCGTGCTTTCCTGTTTTCATATCATATACTTGCTATGTTCATTAGTACATTTATAGTACATGATTTACATTACATTGTTTCGCTATGTATGTTTACTTAGCATACTTAGTACATTGTTTTACTTTACATTTCTGCTATGTATGTTGACTGAGCATGCTAGCACATTGATTTACATGACTTTTCTGCTTTGTATGTTAACTTAGCATACTTAACACATTGTTTTCAATTAACATGTTTACAATCGATATGACATTTGGTTTGTACAAACGGGACTTATATACGTTCATTAACATTAGCTACGCCGCTCGGTAGTAAGTAGTGGTACCATAGGACTTGACAAATCCCGTTCCTGACATCCTGGGTTTGTTTGGATGTAAGGAATGACTGAATCCGAAAACATTTCTTTTGATAACCTTGACTTAGGGTTATCCGTTTGTCTCAAGGCTTGATTGTATGCGTTAACTTACCACATAAGTGTTTGTATCAATAAAACATGCATTTACTTTGCAAAACATAACCTTTTGATATATTCAAAATACTTTGTTTTGTACATTTTTGCATTTGGTTTATGTAACAATACATTACTTACCATACATAACGATTGTTGCACATTACTTGACTACATTTGGACTTTTAACATTTGACATGGTTTATACAAGGACTTTTTGACAATTGGTTTAAACATAGACTTTATACATTGGTGGTTTGTTTAAGTGACTTAAGTAACGAGATGTGAGTAGTATGATACAAACATGGTGGATACGCCGCTGGTACTTCCTATATATAAGTGTTTGTATTATATTACATACCATAGCATTCATTTTGGACTTATACATTTTACACAAGTAACATGCTTTTCACAAGACTTTGGTTTACAAAACAGTTTACTTTATACAATTCATTTTACTTGGTTATTCATTTAACCTTACATTATTCTTTTATTATACATATCATCTGATCTTATCACTTTCTAAATGATTACAAAACAAAACTATTTACAAGGTTCATGACTAAATTGTATTAAAACATTTTCTTAAACTTAAGTCATGAATCCTATTTTCACAAAACCTATGTATCTCACAGGCATTTTTATGCTGACGTACCTATTTTCACATGTGTTTTCAGGAGCTGTTGCATAGGATGATCGAGACACACTTAGGCGGACCTGTGCCTTAGTGACTTAAAACGAAGCAAGAACTAGTTAATTTATGTTATGTACTCTTTGTTTCTTGTTTAAGACAATGTAACTCTCTTGATTGATAAATAAAACGTAACTTTAATTTCCATGGTTGTGAAACAATTAATTCTGTTACAACACTCCCCGACGTTTCCGCCACGTTTCGTTGTTTTACGTGGTCGGGGTGTGACAATAATCCAAATAAATACATCAAAAAGTGAAAAAATAAAAAGGGACAGCATATTATCTTAAATTGGTTGATCCTAACCGGCGCCTCACGGTTGCGGATCCTGACCAGCGTCTGTGTCACACCCCGATATTTCCACATATTTCCGGTGGGCCCGGTGGAGAGTATCGTGACGTACTTGATATCATCATTGACAATTAACACAATATTATAGCACAACGGAATGCTTGGTAGATTAATTACTATTACAAACCATAGTGTCTGAGTGTTTGAAATAAAAGAATATACAGACTGGTTGTAATAGAGATCCACAAGCGGATCATAAAAACAAATACAAGAAAACTGAAATAACAGACTTCAGGCATCTAACGATTTGCAAGATCCTCTTATTTGACACCAAGTAGCTCCAACCTAATTTCGAGAGGTACCTGTCACTTAGTCTTTGGAAAATACGTCAGTTTTCACTGGTAAATACAATTAACCGACTCATTTGAAAAGAGTTTATGAAAATTGGTTTAGGCGCACATGGCACAAATGTGACAACCCGTGATTTACGGCTCTTAATTACGTGATTAACAAGTGATTAACGCGATAATAAATAGTGTTTACAGTGCAAATTAACTTAATTAGGCCTTTGGAATGCCTAGGAACGTTTATCGGACTTTACAGTGCGTGTATGGTGATTAACGGGGAATCTGCTGAACACTACGTGGCAACGAACTGACGCCGTACAAAATACTGTCAACGCCGACAAATACTAAATTTTTACGATATATTTTAGCTTTGTAATTAAATTTTAGTGACTACAGTCGAAACCGGATCGAAAAACGGATTAAAGACGGCAACGATACATTTTTTCACGATTATTACCGTAATTGACGAACGGACGTGCGAACAACGGCAACCGACCTTAATTTATGTGTTTCGATACTGACATTATGTTTATGATGTTACGAAGTGTTCGGGCTTTGACAATGGGTCTTGTAGGAATTACGGGCCACTTACGCATAAGATGGACTTGTGGGCCCCGGGCCCAAGCCCAAAACCCACAAGCCTAAACCTGCATATAATATAGATCCTTACTACTAAACTTTCTTGTAAATCTTGCCAAAATCACATCAAATCTCCTGCAATCTCTATAAGATCTTACAAAAGATTATATCTCAAAATTTGAAAAACATCAGATCTTTTCAAGATCTCAAACCCTCTATAAAACCTTTCATCATATCCTCTACACACAATAAAAACACAGACTTAAAGTCTGTCTCCTTCCTCTCTCTCGATGATATGCACAACAAACACAAACCAAATCATACCCTCCTCTCTTGTTCTCGCTCTCTAAACCGACTGAAATCCGGCCGGCGGCGCCGGTGACGTGGCAGCGGGACTTGGCGGAGCTCAGGCGACGACTGGGGAGGGTGTCACGGCGGCGCGATATATGATACAAGTCATTATATATTACTTTCTTACGAAACGCGATATATGATACGAGTTTGTTATATGATATTTTCACAGAAATATTCTTTTATACACGTATGACTACTCGAGACGGCTAACACACTTACAATGATATATTTATATATTTTTATATAAATATTTATTCATTTTAAGTCTCTCGGAAACTAAGTCTTTTTCAAGACTTATTAAACTGCTACTGACATTAAACGAGACTTAACACACATAACTTAATCTTTTCCATTAAGTTAACAACTTACCATTGAATCGTTCGATTAACGATTCGGTAGAGCTCGGTGACACGTAGTTAGTTACTACGTTTATTTAGAAACTTATTAGATATTCCGTGTTAGGAATATTGTAGAATGCACGCTAGCGAGTCTCATCTTGGAAACGACATCACGTAGTCGTACAATAGCTAGCTTTGCACAGGACTATTCAGGTGAGTTCATAACCCCACTTTTTACGGCTTTACATTTTTATAAATGTTTTCGGGGTGGAAAGACATGCACGTTTTGCCAAAAACATACAAAGTTTTGAACTAACGCAAAACTCGTATTTCTAAATCATATTACGAAAGGGATTTCGAGGAACACAAATGATTTACGAAAGGTTATACTAAACATACCGGTTTTTACAAAACAAATGCTTAATTTCGAAATAATGAATGATTTTCGGTCAGGGTGATCAGGGATCTGGTCAGGGTGACCAGGGATCTGGCCAGGGTGACCAGGGATCTGGCCAGGGTGACCAGGGATTTTTATACATGGTATGATTAGCGTAAGGAGGGTTACTGCGTACAGATCATGTGAGTGGGTAGGTATTACTTGGGGCCATTAATCCTCATGGTAGGACCGAAGGACACAATGCGGTAGATCTATCTGGGTGTAGCGAGCCCAGCCCCAGGCCAAACAGTTAACGGACCTTGGGGTGACTATGTACCCGACGCACAAATCCGCTAGGTTTGAGTCTTCCTACTTGCACTTCACACATATCAATGGCCTTGCAAACCATTGGTGATCTCTTTTTTTCCTTATCTGCTACATACCAGGGATTTTATACTTACGGAAACTTCTTGTTCATACAAATTAACTACCATGTTTTATACAAATTCAAAGCATTATGCGGGTATGGAGTCAAAGTCAGGGTGGTCATTGACGGTTATGCGAATATTACAAATACAAGGCTTTACAAATACATGGTTTTATGAACATAACGTGTTACAAACACAACGTTTCCATATAACTTGGCAAGAAAATGATTTTTAAATTCGTTTTCTCAATACTATTTCAAAAACCGGTTACTCCAAAGATTTATTTTAAATCTTTCACAACTCAAAAGATTTATTTCAAATCTTTTACAAACAAACTATGAACTCGCTCAACTTTATGTTGATTTTTCGCATGTTTCTTTCTCAGGTTACTTTTCTAAGACAAGGCACGGTTGGAATAGGAGAACCATTCGAGAATTCGAGTACTTAGGAGGCGTTCAGTTTCTAGAAGTCTTTGCTTATTTGCTTCCGCTGTGCAATGAAGATACCAGTCCAGTCACGCCAGCTCTGATAATTTCGGGGTGTGACAGATTGGTATCAGAGCTATAGGTTACAACGAATTAGGTTCCTATTGTGATACCTAGGCTCTAACCTCAGTTTCCTCTGGGAACTTAGACTATTAAGACGTTGAATACATACAGAACGCCTAGTACTCGAATATGGTCTCCAACCGTTGCCGAAAAACAAACAGTCAAAATTTTGTTCTCAAATATACGCTATTGTGATGTTTTATACACGGTACACAAAACGATTACATACAGTACACAACACTCTGAGAGTTTAGGAAACATGCATTTAAGACCTTCGGAACAGGGAGGTAGTCTGAGAGACTAGGAGATTCAGTCTGAGAGGCTGGGAGGATAGTCTAGTGGGACTAGGAGATTCAGTCTGAGAGGCTGGGAGGATAGTCTAGTGGGACTAGGGAGTCGGTCTGGGAGGCTGGGAGGCTAGTGGGACTAGGAGGACTATTTGATTGCTGATTGATTATTTGCGCATGTGTGAGTTCATTAAAGGTCATCACGTAGGAACCGCGAATATTAACTCGGGCACACACTATTATCCATATTGTCTATGATATTTTAACTTCCCGAGCAGGCATCCTACGCATAACAAAACACTAGCGCATGAGAATACATAGAACTCAAATTTTACGCCAACGGATGTCGGGGTACATCACCTTCTACGCGGCACACAACGCTAGTGCACATGTATACGTGAAACTTAAGCTATACATCAACGAAGATTGAAATACGACATACACGACTATCGAGGCGAGGCCTTTGAGAAGGAACGATGACGCAATCTAACGACGACGCTAGATTCCTGTCAGCAGGAGAACTAACAATCAGGAAACGACAACTTGTCACGCGATCCTGCAACGACACGAATCACGCCAGGGAGAAGACGATTGTCTCCGCATTTCCCCCCTACCTAACTAACGACGAATACGCTATGTTCGACATTCCATGGTAATGTCACCTAACAATTGGTCGTCACACGAAACCCCAGGTAAAGTCCTCAAATTTCTTTATTGAAATTTCGAATTTCACACTTACTGAGTAGATTTTCGTATCTCTACTCCTCTTAATGGTCATTGTATCACGATCATTTCTTTACAAGTTACATACATGGTTTTTTCATTGTAACCATGCCTAAAGTTTTCTTGTCAATACATATATTTTCGGATTGCGCTAAAACCAAGTTCGATTATTTGAACTTCTTCATTTCACATATTCATTTCAGAACATAATATGATGTATTGGGAGCATCATATTCAAATTCGTATTAACAAGCGTTTCATTTGTTCCGAGTCGAGGTAAACTTGTTTGGTATTCGACTCCATTAAATTGTCTGTTGATTTCGACACCATGTGATTGTGATTTTCATTAGTTTGAAGCTTGCGCTAAACTCGTTTACGCATCTCATGCACGGATTTAAATATTTATTTATTGATTTGTTTTTAAATCCACTTTGAATTACCATATTAAAGCAGTCTTAACACAATCGTGTGTTAAGACAACGGTACACAAAATTCATTGCATATTCCGGTGTACCTACTAACGGTTCTTTCAACATCGATCGAATGCTTTGCGAGATTCATTGCTTCTTCATCTTCGATCGAAAACATTATTTCTTTGATGTTCAAATTTCAATTGAAAATCCTATGATGTTTGTTTGGAACAAGCGTTCAGATTTATTTCGTTGAATCTTCATTTGACTTCAAACACGGTGAATTTGTTTGATCACCGCTATTATAGAGTTATTTAAATCACTAAGACACCTTGTGGTGTCAGTACAAACTTGTAGCTTGGGCTAATTATATGATTGAGCGTTTCATGCAAAACACAGGTGATACTTGTTCGATCACCCCTATTATTGAATTGTTTCATTCATTGCGACACCTTGTGGCGTCGGTATGACTTGCAGCTTGCGCTGATCACGATCGAGCGTTCATGCAAACTAGTACATTTGAGATTGTTGATTCTAAGTTCATCCAGTGGATGTTATTGCTTCTAGAACTCATTTACATGTTATAAACGTTCATATGGAATTCGATTGGTCGAAGTTCCTGTTCATTGTTGGATCCTTGTTAACTTAGTCGCACTGGTGACTGTATCATTACGTCTCGTTTCCTTTGACATAAATTACTGAGACACATTGCTTTTACCGATTGGGTTCTTATTGTTGAGAAATGTCATGATTCGGATAAGTCTTGTTTCGATTACGCGGTCATTCACTTTGTTATTATTCGGACTTACCTGCGAACAACACAATTCTGAGGAGATAACATAGTCTAAATTTCGAGGACGAAATTTCTGTAACAGGGGGAGAATGTGACAACCCGTGATTTACGGCTCTTAATTACGTGATTAACAAGTGATTAACGCGATAATAAATAGTGTTTACAGTGCAAATTAACTTAATTAGGCCTTTGGAATGCCTAGGAACGTTTATCGGACTTTACAGTGCGTGTATGGTGATTAACGGGGAATCTGCTGAACACTACGCGGCAACGAACTGACGCCGTACAAAATACTGTCAACGCCGACAAATACTAAATTTTTACGATATATTTTAGCTTTGTAATTAAATTTTAGTGACTACAGTCGAAACCGGATCGAAAAACGGATTAAAGACGGCAACGATACAATTTTTCACGATTATTACCGTAATTGACGAACGGACGTGCGAACAACGGAAACCGACCTTAATTTATGTGTTTCGATACTGACATTATGTTTATGATGTTACGAAGTGTTCGGGCTTTGACAACGGGTCTCGTAGGAATTACGGGCCACTTACGCATAAGATGGACTTGTGGGCCCCGGGCCCAAGCCCAAAACCCACAAGCCTAAACCTGCATATAATATAGATCCTTACTACTAAACTTTCTTGTAAATCTTGCCAAAATCACATCAAATCTCCTGCAATCTCTATAAGATCTTACAAAAGATTATATCTCAAAATTTGAAAAACATCAGATCTTTTCAAGATCTCACACCCTCTATAAAACCTTTCATCATATCCTCTACACACAATAAAAACACAGACTTAAAGTCTGTCTCCTTCCTCTCTCTCGATGATATGCACAACAAACACAAACCAAATCATACCCTCCTCTCTTGTTCTCGCTCTCTAAACCGACTGAAATCCGGCCGGCGGCGCCGGTGACGTGGCGGCGGGACTTGGCGGAGCTCAGGCGACGACTGGGGAGGCTGTCACGGCGGCGGCGGTGGCTTTGTCCGGCGAGTTTTCACGGCCGACCAAGGGTATACCCCCCTAAATCACACCTCCCGAACACGATTCTGGGGTAAGTTTTTCATTTTGAGCATCGGGAGTACACTTTTCACGTCCGGCAGCCGGGTTACATGTAAGTTCGACGCGGGTAAGATCATCTCGGTCCTCAAATCTGTTTAGATCTTGTTCACTTAAAGCTTCCCTCTTATTTTCTTTCTTTTTGTAAAGTGGAGCCGCCGGAGATGGTGGCGGAGGCAGCAGGTCTCGTGACGGTGATGGTGGATAGCTATGACTCGGGTTTGGGTTTGTCTCAGACTCGGGTCTGTTTAACGTAATGATGGTGGTTCAGCAGAGCTGGGTGCTCGACTCAACTCCAGCGGGTGTGGTTCGGCTCGGTTCTAGTTCGGGTCACATCTCGGCTCAGGTTATATGGTTTCGGCTCACCTGTGGGTGTTTCGGGACTTAGTTGGTTTCTTGCGGGTCAGATTTCGGGAGTTTCGGGTTTCACGGTAACTCGGTTCGGGTCCAGGTCAAACAGTCAACAGTTTGGTTCGAGTTGTTTTGGAGCGGCTCGGTTTTGGGTCAGACTGGTTCGGGTCAACACGAGTCTTGGTTCAGTCCGGGTGGCTCGAGTTTCGCGGCACAGGCGGTTCAAGTCAACTCAGCAAGCTGACTCGGTCAACTCAGCGAGTTGAGGTCAACACAGTTGACCCGGTCAACTCAGTTGACCCGGTCAACTCGGTCAACATCCCGTCATGAAGACTTGGTAAATTAATGATGCGTTTAAATATTTGTGTTTAATTTTTACGTGAACGAGCTTGACCCGACTAACGAATTTACACTTAGTGACTTGGTTTTAAATATTTAGTGTTTTGATATATTTCACGTAAACTATATAATATGTGTTGAATTGATTGAATTTTGTTAAAATAACGACAACTTGGTTGTCCGGGCCGTCCAAAAACAGAGGAAACTCTGCCCGTTTTTCGAGAAAATCCAAGTTTTATTATAAAACAAAACGTGCTTTTTGAGCGACTTTTATAAAACGAGATACGGATATAAAGTTTCCTTCGATCACAACTTACAACTTACGAGAACAACGATACGGAAATTATTTTAACAACAAAAATAAATATAGTTTGTATATCTATTTCAAATATCGCACGACACGAGCTCTTTTATATAAATAAATATAGTTGTATATTTATTTTCAAACACGACAACTCGACGATTCTTTTATAGAATAAATATAATTTTTCATATTTATTTTATACGCCGAAACGGCATATACGTATATTTTTGGCAAATATACACAAGACGTGATATATATAATACAATTTATTATATATTACTTTCTTACGAAACGCGATATATGATACGAGTTTGTTATATGATATTTTCACAGAAATATTCTTTTATACACGTATGACTACTCGAGACGGCTAACACACTTACAACGATATATTTATATATTTTTATATAAATATTTATTCATTTTAAGTCTCTCGGAAACTAAGTCTTTTTCAAGACTTATTAAACTGCTACTGACATTAAACGAGACTTAACACGCATAACTTAATCTTTTCCATTAAGTTAACAACTTACCATTGAATCGTTCGATTAACGATTCGGTAGAGCTCGGTGACACGTAGTTAGTTACTACGTTTATTTAGAAACTTATTAGATATTCCGTGTTAGGAATATTGTAGAATGCACGCTAGCGAGTCTCATCTTGGAAACGACATCACGAAGTCGTACAATAGCTAGCTTTGCACAGGACTATTCAGGTGAGTTCATAACCCCACTTTTTACGGATTTACATTTTTATAAATGTTTTCGGGGTGGAAAGACATGCACGTTTTGCCAAAAACATACAAAGTTTTGAACTAACGCAAAACTCGTATTTCTAAATCATATTACGAAAGGGATTTCGAGGAACACAAATGATTTACGAAAGGTTATACTAAACATACCGGTTTTTACAAAACAAATGCTTAATTTCGAAATAATGAATGATTTTCGGTCAGGGTGATCAGGGATCTGGTCAGGGTGACCAGGGATCTGGCCAGGGTGACCAGGGATCTGGCCAGGGTGACCAGGGATTTTTATACATGGTATGATTAGCGTAAGGAGGGTTACTGCGTACAGATCATGTGAGTGGGTAGGTATTACTTGGGGCCATTAATCCTCATGGTAGGACCGAGGGACACAATGCGGTAGATCTATCTGGGTGTAGCGAGCCCAGCCCCAGGCCAAACAGTTAACGGACCTTGGGGTGACTATGTACCCGACGCACAAATCCGCTAGGTTTGAGTCTTCCTACTTGCACTTCACACATATCAATGGCCTTGCAAACCATTGGTGATCTCTTTTTTTCCTTATCTGCTACATACCAGGGATTTTATACTTACGGAAACTTCTTGTTCATACAAATTAACTACCATGTTTTATACAAATTCAAAGCATTATGCGGGTATGGAGTCAAAGTCAGGGTGGGCATTGACGGTTATGCGAACATTACAAATACAAGGCTTTACAAATACAAGGCTTTACAAATACATGGTTTTATGAACATAACGTGTTACAAACACAACGTTTCCATATAACTTGGCAAGAAAATGATTTTTAAATTCGTTTTCTCAATACTATTTCAAAAACCGGTTACTCCAAAGATTTATTTTAAATCTTTCACAACTCAAAAGATTTTTTTCAAATCTTTTACAAACAAACTATGAACTCGCTCAACTTTATGTTGATTTTTCGCATGTTTCTTTCTCAGGTTACTTTTCTAAGACAAGGCACGGTTGGAATAGGAGAACCATTCGAGAATTCGAGTACTTAGGAGGCGTTCAGTTTCTAGAAGTCTTGCTTATTTGCTTCCGCTGTGCAATGAAGATACCAGTCCAGTCACGCCAGCTCTGATAATTTCGGGGTGTGACAACAAAAGCATTTATAACTAGGGACAATTTTTATTGAAATCTTGTATACAGATTTACATGTTTGTCATACAATTGGGGTCGGTTTGGAAGCCGGTCATGATTAACCGACTCACCACTTATAAAACCCACAAAGGAGTTATCCCCAACATGTGGGTTATTTAATATTTAGCATTTGCATCTGCCAGGTGTATGCCTACACCCGTGCATAGGTCGTGGCCATTATTAACTTTAATAAGCCGATGATATCCAGGACACGGTCGTTAACCCCCAATGTTTATGTTATCAAACAATACAGATTAAAACGGGTTATGCAGATTTATTAAATCACAATCCGATTAAATGATCTCATACCCGACCAAGCGGTAATAATTTACCGTATCCCAAGCCCGTATAAGGGAAAATAAATTAAAAGTATTTACCTGAGCTAATTGTGCAAAGATGCTACTCAGCAGTATAATTCCTAAGACCTTATGCAAATATCTTCTACCGAAGCTACTTAATCTGTATAGAAAGGTTTATTAACATTTAGGATACTAACAGGTCTTACTTAAGTCAAAGACTTAGACCGGTTAGTTTGAAAGATACTTTACGGGTCGAAACGCTAGATTAAGCAGGGACCAGAATAGAATTTGATTTAGACCCGATAAGTTTGAATACTTGTATAATATGGGTAGACTAAACATATTCTGGATTTTGAAGTTAAAATGATAAGGTTAAACCCATTTCGGCTAATTCATGTAAACTAGTTACATAAACCGACCCGAACGCATAAATGCATATCGGGTAACCGAATGAACCATATACAAGTCCCATATGTTATTATGCTTGAAATATGTTAAGACATCAGTAGGATGTTAACATATATGCCCAAAAATTATTTAAAACCAAACTAAGTACTGTAAGGGCATTTTGGTCATTTTAAGATTTATAAAAGAGGTTTTAAAGTAAACTGATGTTCTGGTCTAAAACATTCAGTAAAACTATTTATTTTATGATGTTATAACAGTAGGATATCATGCATATGTGTGGTTTACCATTTATGGCCAAACTATGCCCCGAAAGGGTATTTTGGTCATTTCACATGTGTTTTTAATGACATAATTGGAAGTCTGAGTTCATGACTTATACCTACTGTAAAAATATTAAAATTTATTTATAATTTCAGTAGGTAACAAGTCTTGGGTGCTAAATATCGTTTTAAATCATACTATGCGCCTAATTAACGTAAAAATCGATAATTGACGATATTTGCGATGTTTATGTGATTATGAGATTTTGACCACCCTTGAATGTTTAAAATATTTTATTTTTCATATTAGATCAGTAGAAAAAGGTTTGGCATGTTTATCTTATGTAATTCACATTTTATTAACAAAAAGGGTATTATCGTCAATTATAGAATTTATACAAGAACTCTAAGTTATGGTCAGTATATAACCTGACCCAACATTCCAAAAATCCCTAAAAATGATATCATAATAGTAGGTAATGAGTTTTGTGTCAAGATTTATGTTTAACATGATTTATGCATAAAAGCGTAATTTAGTCTTTATAAAAGCTAAATTTGCGATAATTTGCATTAAATCAGTTTGAGACTAGAAAACAATGCCAAATTAATTTAGACATGTTTATATATTAGTACTTAACTTATTTGTAGGCTCACATATTCAAAAATCTCATTTTTAGACTATAAGGGCATAATGGTCAATTATAAGCATAATAACGGAAACTAGCATATAATTCAGAATATTAAGTGACCAGGTAATATAAACTCAGAGGGTTATACTGCAACATTATATGGTCCTAACGGAAGCTTAAAACATAGAAGAATTAAACTTAATCGGGTTAGAACTAGAAGTCAAAGCAAAAGTCAAAGCAAAAGTCAAGCTTTTGTGACTTTCGGTTGCAAACCCACCCTAAACTCAGAATTGTCAGGTTGAACATGCTTAGACGTGTTCTAATAATATTTACCAAGTTATTAAAGTGATAAAACATGGTTTATACCTTCTACATTATCAGATTATGTTTTTATTTAAAAATTTGGCTAGTTTGACTTTTTCATTAATTACTTTGACCCGACAATTAACCAAGTAAACGTGATAATTAGGAGGTGCCCTTTTGAGGGATTAACACCTACCTAATTATGATCACGTAGCCATATTCGCCTCGAACAATGGCTAGACCATTTAGGTCTAAACCGAAGGTCAAAGTCGTTTTGCGGCAACTTTGACTTTTCGGTTTTTAAATAACAAAACTGAACTAAAGGAGGCTAAGGACACTTACAAAGGGTCCTAGCTTTAATCTTTAAACTAGAAGGAGTCTCCTTTGATCAGGAATCTCCAAGCAAGAGTGAGAAGAGTAAATTTTGAAGTGAGCAAGTAAAATGGTGCAACAAGAAGGCCTATTTATAGTTGAAGAGCATGATTCCAAGATCATCATAGGTGTTATGGAGTGTCTAGGATCATCACAGGTGTCCTAGTAGTAATTTAAAACCATCAACAAGCTCCTGGTATCGAGTTTTAAGTGTGTAAGTCGGTTAAATGCAGAAACTTGCAGCTGGCAGTATTTTTCTGCGCTGGGGACTCTCTCGCGGGTCGCGAAAGATACAATGGTAGGTTTACACGCCCCGCGACTCTCCTTCGATCAGGTTAAGTAAGTTTCAGGTTTGGCAGTTTCAGTCCCTGGTCCTTTATAACCTATTTAACTTTCATTTTTGGCACTTTTAACCCTTGTAGTTAGTTTGTAGATGATCTTGGGAGTATAATCAAACACCATTTGGTCCGGTTTCGTTAAACGATCACCGAAAACACTAGTTTCTTCTCGTTGATGCTTTTAACCCTTATTCTTGAAAGTTTGCGTAATAAACACATAACGATATCGAAACCCTTGTGAATTTGTTATCACATATTCATGGAAGTATAATCGAACATTACGAACCCCGAGTTCGTTAAAAGGTCACTCAGAGGTAAGAATTAACATGTTGACATTTTTAACCCCTTTGTCTTGTAAACTTTCGTTTAGTTTCACAAACAACTTCTTATATCAGAACAATTACTTGTTTGAGAATATGAACATCGTGTAAGGTCAATTAGAGGCATAATTTTAGCATGTTGACACTTTTAGTCCCTTCGCATACATATTTTCATCATTTGACAACTTTAGTCCCTCTAACTCAAACTTTTACATGTTTAGAGTTTAGGACACGTGTCTTTACATAATTGGACATGTTTTGCGAGGTGTTACATCCTCTCCCCCTTAAAAGAAATCTTGACCCTGAGATTTACCGAAACAAGTGAGGGTACTTTTGTCGCATAGTGGACTCAACTTCCCACGTATATTCAGGGCCTCTACGGGCGTCCCATTTAACTTTCACAATTGGTACATGCTTCCTTCGGAGCTTTTTAACTTGTCGATCCTCGATCGATATAGGTCTTTCAACAAACCTCAGGCTTTCATCAATCTGTACGTCTTTATGAGACATTGCTAGCCATTCATCAGCTAGACATTTCTTTAAGTTACAGATGTAGAACACATTGTGAATTCCACTAAGCTCCTCAGGCAAGTTTAGCTTATAAGCTACACTGCCAACACATTCGATGATCTCGAATGGTCTGATATACCTCGGGCATAGCTTGCCCTTCTTACCAAAATGCATCACACCTTTCCAGGGTGATACCTTTAGTAAGACCTTGTCTCCTACCTTAAACTTTAGAGGTTTCCGCCTTTTATCTGCATATGTTTTCTGCCTATCTCTGGCAGCTTTTAGGCGATCACGAATTTGGACAATCTTGTCCGTTGTTTCGAGGACTATCTCAGGTCCTGATAACAGAGTCTCCCCAACTTCAGCCCAACAAACAGGCGTTCTGCATTTCCTCCCATATAATGCCTCAAAAGGCGCCGCCTGTATGCTAGTATGGTAATTATTATTATAGGAGAACTCAATCAAAGGTAGGTGGTCATCCCAGCTACTACCCCAATCAATAATGCATGCACGAAGCATGTCTTCCAATGTTTGAATTGTACGCTCACTTTGCCCATCCGTTTAAGGATGGTAAGCAATACTAAAATTCAAACGAGTGCCTAATGACTGTTGGAAACTTTTCCAGAAATGAGAAGTGTATCTAGTGTCTCTATCGGATATAATAGGTACTGGCACTCCGTGGAGAGATACAATCTCGTCCACATATAATTGAGCTAACTTATCGGAGCTATGTGTAACCTTAATGGGTAAGAAATGAGCTGACTTAGTCAGTCTGTCAACTATGACCCATATTGTATCATTTCCATGCCTTGTTTTAGGTAACTTGGTAATGAAATCCATGGTTACCATCTCCCATTTCCATGTGGGAAGTTCTGGTTGTTGTAGCAAACCTGACGGCTTTTGATGTTCGGCTTTAATCTGAGCACACGTCAGACATTTAGCTACGTGTGTGGCTATGGACTTCTTCAAACCCATTCACCAATAATTGGCCTTTAAATCTTGATACATCTTGTCACCTCCAGGATGAACTGAGTATCTCGAATTGTGAGCTTCCTGGAGGATTATATCTCTAAGTCCTCCATGGATGGGAACCCAGATTCGACCATTTAATCTGAGGATTCCATCATTCCCTGGTGACAATTGATCAAAAGTTGCACCTAGTCTTTCCCTTGGAAAGTTAGTTTCCAATACAGCTTCCTTCTGAGCGGCCAACAACCTTTAATTTAAGTTGTTCTTAAGTTCGATACTCTTTGCATTAATATGTATAGGTTTGACTTTTTCCTTTCGGCTTAGAGCATCCGTGACTAGATTCACTTTGCTAGGATGGTAGAGAATTTCGCAATCATAATCATTTAGAGTTTCCATCCAACGACGTTGTCTCATATTGAGATCCTTTTGATTGAACAAGTGTTGGAGACTTTTGTGATCCGAGTATATCACACATTTGGTTCCATACAAGTAATGTCTCCCCAACTTAAGTGCAAATACAACGACACCCAACTCCAGACCATGGGTGGTGTAATTCTTTTCATGTACTTTTAGTTGTCGTGATGCATAGGCAATCACCTTACCTCTTTGCATAAGAACGCAACCCATGCCAGTATGTGAAGCATCACAATATACAACAAATTCTTCTATACCTTCAGGCAATGTCAACATAGGAGCATTGCTCAATTTCTGTATGAGGATCTCAAAAGACTCTTGCTATTTAAGACCCCAATCAAACTTCACATTCTTGCGGGTCAGAGTAGTTAACGGTGCAGCTATCCTTGAGAAGTTCTCAATGAATCTTCTGTAATAACCTGCTAATCCTAGAAAGCTGCGAATCTCAGTAGGTATTTTAGGTGCTTCCCAGTTCATAATTGCTTCTATCTTAGCGGGATCCACTTGGATACCACACTCACTAACAACATGTCCAAGGAATTGGACTTCGCGAAGCCAGAATTCGCACTTGGAGAATTTAGCATAAAGCTTCTCTCGTTGAAGCAATCCTAGAATGCACCGAAGGTATTTCTCGTGATCAGCTTGATTACGAGAATAAATAAGTATGGCTTGCAGACTCGATTCATGAGGTCCATGAATGCTGCAGGTGCATTAGTGAGCCCGAAAGGCATCACTAAGAACTCATATTGGCCATATCTCGTTCTAAATGCGGTTTTAGGTACATCTTCAGTTCTAACTTTGAGTTTATGATATCCCGATCTTAAATCAATCTTCGAGAAGAAGCTTGCCCCTTGGAGTTGATCAAACAAGTCGTCGATCCTGGGCAAAGGATAACGGTTCTTGATTGTTACCTTGTTTAGCTCGCGGTAATCAATGCACAGACGCATTGAACCATCCTTCTTCTTCACAAACAGTATGGGTGCTCCCCAAGGTGACGATCTGGGTTGTATAAAACCTTTTTCCAATAAATCATCCAATTGGGTCCTTAATTCTTTCATTTCTGTAGGTGCTAAACGATAAGGAGCTCGTGCTATCGGTGCTGCTCCTGGTAGAATGTCTATCCTGAATTCGACTTGCCTCTCAGGAGGTAATCTAGGTAGTTCATCAGTAAAGACATCAGGGTATTCAGAAATGATTGGAATGTCTTCAATCTTGGGTTTCGGATCAACTACGGTCACTTGTGCCATGTAGATGACACATCTGTTCTTCAGACACTTGGATGCTTTGAGTATAGACACGTTGTCGGGCAAACCATAGTGTGTATCTCCATGAATGGTGACTAACTCACCGGATGGGGTTTTGATGTTAACTAGTTTCATATCGCAAGCGATTTGGGCTTGGTTACGTGACAACCAATCCATGCCTAAAACTACATCAAACCCTGCCAATTTCATTGGCAAAAGAGATAGCGGGATAGAATGATTCTTAATGATATAACACATCCATCAAGAAGAGTTGAAGCGGTTTCTAAGGTACCATCTGCGAGTTCTACCTCATATTTAATGTCTAGAGTTTTAATAGGCAGATTCAGTAATTTACTAAACTTATGGTCTACAAATGACTTATCAGTACCTGAATCAAATAAAACTCTAGCATAAATATCATTAATGAGGAAGGTAACTGTTATAACTTTATCATCATTCACCGCCTCCCTGGCGTTCATCTGAAACACCCTAGCATTGGTTTTCTTTGCCTCCTCAGGATTCTTGGTGTTCTTAGGGCAGTTTGTTTTGATGTGCCCTTTTTCATTGCAACCATAGCAGGTTGCATCCTTTAAGTTTCGGCACTCCAGAGTTTTGTGCCCTTTATTTTTACAGATTCCACAAGGCTTGGCTTGTGGATCCAGATTGCACTTTCCAAAATGTCTTTTATCACAAACCTTGCACCTAGGCTTGTCCCCAGACTGACCTTTTTTGAAATCAGAGTTTCCTTTCTTCTTCTTATTCGATTGGTGGGACTGATCGTCCTCTCTCTTTCTCTTTCCTTCCTCAGTGGTTTTCTTTGACTTACTCATTATTACATCTAGAGTAAGTGACAGTGATAGATCTACAACTGATCTATAAGAAGTAGGCTTAGAAGCCTTAACATTCCTCTTGATTTCAGGGGCTAAACCACCAATGAAGCACGCAATGCGCTTAGATTCTGGAGTGACCAGATACGAAACGAGTCGGGACATGGAGTTAAAATTTGTAACATAGGGTCTACAATCCAGATCTTTCATAACTAGAGTGAGAAAATCAGTCTCCACCTTTTCCACTTCATGCTATGGACAATATGTATCTTTGACAAGTTCAACAAACTTATCCCAAGAAATGTTATACAGCGGGACTTTCCCCGTAGATTGCACTAAGGCCATCCACCATGTAAGGGCGTCGCCTTTGAAGGACTGAGATACAAACTTTACAATGTCCTCCTTGGCACACCCACTGTTATCAACAACTGTTTCCATCTCGTCTAACCACTTCATGCAATCAATAGCTCCCTTTTCTCCATTGAAATCTCTTGGTTTACAAGAGACAAAATATTTGTAAGTACAACCCTTGTTGTACCTGGGAGCCTAATCAAAGACTATCTACTTTTGAGATTCACCCTTCTGATTGGATGAATGTTGAGAGTCATCCGTTTTCAACGTATGTGTTTTCGAGAGGGACTTTGAATGAGTTTTAGATCGAACATTACTCAGTTCTTTAAACATATTGTTCACAGCTTGAGTAACTGCTGTGTTTATCATGGCTTGTAATTCGGCACCAGTAACGTGCAGCCTTGTATCATTATTGTTTCCCTAAACTGGGTGACTTTTAGCTTCATTAGAGCTAGCCAATATTTGAATACTAAAATCAAATAATAATGATTTCTTTAGATTATATAATGAATCATCGTATTTAATGATTAGATGGTCATGGTATTAATAAACCATATAGACCGATTTAGATAATAAGTCAAAATTTATTTGATTATGATTTTCCTAGGTTATAAATGGACCATTATTGGCAATCAAGTAGGATATAATCCTTTATATTTATCAGACAAGGGACATAAGTCATAACTTTCAATGTCGTAAAGACATTTTCATATAGCACGAAGGCTCGTCTCAAAGGACTTTTAGATGGCACAAAAGGCCTTGTCCCTAGGACAATTTAAAATATGATTATGATCTTTTTAGACCAAAGGTTTTAAGGTTGAACATAGTTCATCTCCTTTTGGACAAGAAGTTATAAAATATAACTATCTTTGTCATGAATACACATTAGCCCGTAGGCAGAACACCTCAAATGGATGTTTTGTAAAGACATCATATTTGATGTTAATAACCATGATTCATATTGATCATTCAGGCCATGAAGGTGGCTTGGAAAAATCCAAGTACTTTGAAAGCTAGTGTGGTTTCTCAAGTCACACTGCCAGGAGTGTTAACATGTTTTTAGATGTTAATAAGGAATTATTGTCTTAAAAGGGCTATACCATCATAGCCATTAATATTTTGGCTAGGTTATACCTTTAAGAACATCTTTTGAAATTTTCTTTTCCAGATCAATAAATATTGAAATGATATTTGCATGATGATGTAATAAAAGACACATATATAAATTTCAAAAGAAATTCCATTAAAATACGAAACGATTACAAAAAGTGCCCTAAACGGGTCTTTGAAATGAACAAATTGTCCACGCAGGGACTAAGGAAAGAAACAAGTCCACGCAGGGACTAAAATAAAAGAAATGTCCACGCAGGGACTTAATTGAAACTACAATACAAAATAAACAAAAATCTTCTACTTCTTCTTTCCCTTGATGAAGTTCGCAAGACCCTTGAGAAATTTGTGGTGCTTTTTATCGAGTTCCTCCGCCTTTTGTTCAACCTCTTCCAACCTCTGTAGGATTTGCTGCATTTGTAGTCGTTGAGGTGGAGGTTGAGGTTGTTGCTGATATGGAGGGTATTGATACCCTTGAACGGGATACCCAGTTGGGTATGCTGGTGGAAACGGTGAGGAGTTTAAAGCGTTAAAGTGAGCTGCCTCAAGATATGGATCATGGGCAGGGGCTTGATATTCATAACCAATAGGAGCTTGATACTCAAACAGGTTATACCCAGTCGAACCTAGGTAAGTGGGTATTGGGTTTTCATAACCCATTGGCGGTGGCGGTGGTGCAAAGGTAACCGGTGTGGTATCAATTTCTGGCACGCGTGAGAAGGTCCACCCATTTGTGGATCTTCGGGAATAGGAGGGTAAGTGCTTGAAGCTTGTGGGGAACTGAATCTCGGTCCCCCTCGCACGGACATCTGTGCATTCCTCCTCCGCCTTGGTGGTTCAAGAGGTGGTTGTGGTGGTTATTGAGGTGGTTCCTCATCTGGCAATGGTGGTGGAGTTACCGCCTGGAAGTGCGGTTCCTCCATTGGAGGCTGTGGTGGAGAATTATGAAAAGAAGGGGTGTATTCCCACTTGTAGCTGTTCCACCTTTCAGCCCATGAATCGGGACTTTGGTATGGCGATCCTGCATAAGAAGAACCGCTGGAAATACTTATGGGATGCGTAGGCGTTCCGGTCAGTGGTATTGCTGGATCTGGGTCACTATCCATGTCCATATCCTGCAAGAAGTGGTCTTCGGGACCTAGTGGGTTATATCCCGGTGGTTCGTTGATGTAATCATTAGGGTTAAACTGGCCCGGTGAATAAGAATGCTGAGAATGAGAATGATGAGAGGAGTGGTGAGAAGTGGAACGCTGCAAGGAATGATGAGAAGAGTGTGAGTGATGGGGTTCGTCTGGTTATAATGGTCCAAACGAATGATGATATGAGGGTGAAGTACTAAGCGAAACAGAGCATCCCGCCGGTTCAAAAGAATGTCTCCAATCCTCATGTGAATCAGAGGTGCTAAATGATGCCGAAGGTGTGAGTCTATGTGATGGTCCAACTTGACTTGATGGTCCTCCTCGCATAGGACCTTTTCCTTTTCCCCTGACACGTGGCGACATTATAAAAACCTGCCAAAAAACAAGAAACAACATATAAACGACAAAAGGAAAATTAAGAATAATCCTAAGTCATGTGCCTAGACTCGGAAGTCTAAGGAATGTGCTATTGTGTCATTTGAGATTAAACACTAAAGGCTAGTATTTAATTCACTCAAACGTTGGCTCTGATACCAACCTGTCACACCCTGATATTTCCACATATTTCCGGTGGGCCCGGTGGGGAGTATCGTGGCGTAGCTGATATCATCATTGACAATTAACACAATATTATAGCACAGCGGAAGGCTTGGTAGAGTAATTACTATTACAAACCATAGTGTCTGAGTGTTCGAAATAAAAGAATATACAGACTGGTTGTAATAGAGATACACAGGCGGATCATAAAAACAAATACACGAAAACTGAAATAACAGACTTCAGGCATCTAAGGATTTGCAAGATCCTCTTATTTGACACCAAGTAGCTCCAGCCTAATTTCGAGAGGTACCTGTCACTTAGTCTTTGGAAAATACGTCAGTTTTCACTGGTAAATACATTTAACCGACTCATTTAAAAAGAGTTTATGAAAATTGGTTTAGGCGCATGTGGCACAAAATCATTTATAACTTGGGACAATTTTTATTGAAATCTTGTATACAGATTTACATGTTTGTCATACAATTGGGGTCGGTTTGGAAGCCGGTCATGATTAACCGACTCACCACTTATAAAAACCACAAAGGAGTTATCCCCAACATGTGGGTTATTTAATATTTAGCATTTGCATCTGTCAGGTGTATGCCTACACCCCTTGCATAGGTCGTGGCCATTATTAACTTTAATGAGCCGAGGATATCCAGGACCCGGTCGTTAATCCCCAATGTTTATTTTATCAAACAATATAGATTAAATAGGTTATGCAGATTTATTAAATCACAATCCGATTATATGATCTCATACCCGACCAAGCGGTAATAATTTACCGTATCCGAAGCCCGTATAAGGGAAAATAAGTTAAAAGTATTTACGTGAGCTAATTGTGCAAAAATGCTGCTAAGCCGTATAATTCCTAAGACCTTATGCAAATATCTTCTACCGAAGCTACTTAATCTGTATAGAAAGGTTTATTAACCTATTAGGATACTAACGGGTCTTATTTAAGTCAAAGACTTATACCGGTTAGTTTGAAAGATACTTTACGGGTCAAAACGCTAGATTAAGCGGGGACCATAATAGAATGTGATTTAGACCCGACAAGTTTGAATACTTGTATAATATGGGTAAACTAAACACATTCTGGATTTTGAAGTTTAAATGATAAGGTTAAACCCATTTCGGCTAATTCATGTAAACTAGTTACATAAACCGAACCGAACGCATAAATGCATATCGGGTAACCGAATGAACCATATACAAGTCCCATATGTTATTATGCTTGAAATATGATAAGACATCAGTATGATGTTAAAACATATGCCCAAAAATTATTTAAAACCAAATTAAGTCCCGTAAGGGCATTTTGGTCATTTTAAGATTTATAAAAGAAGGTTTTAAAGTAAACTGATGTTCTGCTCTAAAACATTCTGTAAAAATATTTATTTTATGATGTTATAATAGTAGGATATCATACATATGTGTGGTTTCCCATTTATGGCCAAACTATGCCCCGAAAGGGTATTTTGTTCATTTCACATATGTTTTTAAGGACATAATTGGAAGTCTGAGTTCATGACTTATACCTACTGTACAAATATTAAAATCTATTTATAATTTCAGTAGGTAACAAGTCTTGGGTGCTAAATATGGTTTTAAACCATACCATGCGCCTAATTAGCGTAAAAATCGATAATTGGTTATATTTGCGATGTTTATGTGATTCTGAGATTTTTACAAGCCTTGAATGTTTAAAATATTTTATTTTTCACATCAGATTAGTAGAAAAAGGTTTGGCATGTTAATCTTATGTAAATCACATTTTTTTAACAAAAAAGGTATTATCGTCAATTATAGAATTTATACAAGAACTCTAAGTTATGGTCAGTATATAATCTGACCCAACATTCCAAAATCCCTAAAAATGATATCATAACAGTAGGTAATGAGTTTTGTTTCAAGATTTATGTTTAACATGATTTATGTATAAAAGCGTAATTTAGTCTTTATAAAAGCTAAATTTGCGATAATTTGCATTATATCAGTTTGAGACCAGAAAACAATGCCAAATTAATTTAGACATGTTTATATATCAGTACTTAACTTATTTATAGGCTCACATATTCAAAAATCTCATTTTTAGAATATAAGGGCATAATGGTCAATTATAAGCATAATAACGGAAACTAGCATATAATTCAGAATAGAGTAAACTGGCATTTTGGTCCCTGTGGTTTGGGCACTTTTGCCATTTTAGTCCAAATCTCAAACTTTTTACATCTGGGTCCCTGTGGTTTGCATTTTGTTGCCATTTTAGTCCAAAACTAAAAATCCCTGATTTTTTACTGTTGAAAACTGATTATTTTGTCCTTTAGTGCAGGGGTATTTTGGTCATTTTTAAATATAATTTCATTTGTGCAACCAGCAGATCAAATAAATCATCATCATCCCTAACATAATCACATCTCTCTCTCTCTCTTCTCTCTCTCTCTATAGCACCACCACCGCCGTCGACTCCTCCCTCTCTCTCTCTCTTCTCTCTCTCTATAGCACCACCACCACCACCACCACCACCGTCGTCCCATCCAACAGTCACACCCACACCCCTTCCTCGTTTTCCGGTGACAGCGGCTCCGCAAATAAAACCCTGACGTTTTCGATGATGAAGATGAACACCAGCAGCAGCAAACACCAGCCACCACCGCCACCATCTGCCACCACCGCCCCCATCTCTCTACACCACCTCTCAATCCCGCCACCTGCCATCACCTACTCCCACCCCCACAACCACCGTCACCACCACCCACCTGCAACCACCAACACCACCATCCACCTGCCACCACAACCATCGTGAAAACCCCTCATATCCGAAAACCCACCATGAAAAACCTTCAAATCCACCACCGTAACCACCCAAAATCCCCAAATATTTACTAGAAACAAAAACTCAAAATCCCCAAATATTCACTAGAAACTTCATAAAACACCCAAAATCCCCAAATACTCACATTATCACTTACCAGACGATGTATCCCGATCACCGGAGTTGCCGCCGTCACCACCTTCACCAAACTCAAAGCAAACCCAAACCCGAGCCACACCATAACCACCTCCACTGCCTTCGTCAACCACCCCCTTACATCATCATCATAATCACCGTCCATCATCATCAGTCATCATCATCATAATCAGTCATCGTCAACCACCCCCTATTTACAGATCTGAAAAGAAAGAAGGATGGAGGAGAGATCTGTGTAGAGAGAGAGAGAGAGAACTGAGAGAGAGAGAGAGTGTGTACGGCGGTGGAGGTGGTGATCTGTGGTGATGACGGTGGTGAACAGTGTAGAGAGAGAGAGAGAACTGAGAGAGAGAGAGAGAGTGTGTGGTGTATCTCTGTTGTTTTAGTGAGAGAGAGAGAGAGGGTTATATATATATATTATATAATATATAATTAATTTTGTTTTAATTTATTAGAAGAGTAAAATCAGAATGACCAAAATGCCCCTGCACTAAAGGACAAAATAATCAGGTTTCAACAGTCAAAATAGAGGGTTTTTGGATTTTGGACTAAAATGGCAACAAAATGCAAACCACTGGAACCCAGATGTAAAAAGTTTGAGATTTGGACTAAAATGGCAAAAATACCCAAACCACAGGGACCAAAATGGCAGTTTACTCTTCAGAATATTAAGTGACCAGGTAATATAAAGAGGGTTATACTACAACATTATATGGTCCTAATGGAAGCTTAAAACATATAAAAATTAAGCTTAATTGGGTCAGAACTGAAAGTCAAAGCAAAAGTCAAGCTTTTGCGACTTTCGGTTGCGAACCGACCCTAAACTCAGAATTGTCGGGTTGAACATGCTTAGACATGTTCTAATAATATTTACCAAGTTATTAAAGTGATAAAACATGGTTTATACCTTCTACAATATCAGATTATGTTTTTATTTAAAAATCTGACTAGTTTGACTTTTTAATTAATTACTTTGACCCGACAATTAATCAAGTAAACATGATAATTAGGAGGTGCCCTTTTGAGGGATTAACACCTACCTAATTATGATCACGTAGCTATATTCGCCTCGAATAATGGCTGGACCATTTAGGTCTAAACCGAAGGTCAAAGTCGTTTTGCGGCAACTTTGACTTTTCGATTTTCAAATAACAAAACTGAACTAAAGGAGGCTAAGGACACTTACAAAGGGTCCTAGCTTTAATCTTTAAACTAGAAGGAGTCTCCTTTGATCAGGATTCTCCACGCAAGAATGAGAAGAGTAAATTTTGAAGTGAGCAAGTAAAATGGTGCAATAAGAAGGCCTATTTATAGTTGAAGAGCATGATTCCAAGATCATCACAGGTGTTATGGAATGTCTATGATCATCACAGGTGTACTAGCAGTAATTTAAAACCATCAACAAGCTCCTGGTATCGAGTTTTAAGTGTGTAAGTCGGTTAAATGTAGAAACTTGTAGCTGGCAGTCTTTTTCTGCGCTAGGGACTCTCTCACGGGCCGCGAAAGATTCAAGGGTAGGTTTACGCGCCCCGCGACTCTCTTTCGATCAGGTTAAATAAGTTTCAGGTTTGGCAGTTTCAGTCCCTGGTCCTTTATAACCTATTTAACTTTCGTTTTAGCCACTTTTAACCCTTGTAGTCAGTTTGTAGATGATCTTGGGAGTATAATCAAACACCGTTAGGTCCGGTATCGTTAAACGATCACTGAAAACGCTAGTTTCATCTCGTTGACACTTTTAACCCTTATTCTTGAAAGTTTACGTAATAAACACATAACGATATCGAAACCCTTGTGAATTTGTTATCACATATTCCTGGGAGTATAATCACACATTATGAAGCCTCGGGTTCGTTAAAAGGTCACTCAGAGGTAAGAATTAACATGTTGACACGTTTAACCACTTTGTCTTGTAAACTTTCGTTTACTTTCACAAACGACTTCTTATATCCGAACAATTACTCGTTTGAGAATACGAACATCGTGTAAGGTCAATTAGAGGCATAAGTTTAGCATGTTGACACATTTAGTCCCTTCGCATATATATTTTCATCGTTTGATAACTTTAGTCCCTCTAACTGAAACTTTTACATGTTTAGAGTTTAGGGCACGTGTCTTTACATAATTGGACATGTTTTTATGAGGTGTTATTGTCTAACGATTACGGATCCATCCAATCTGTGCTTCCGAGTTTCCCAGATATCCCCCTAGATCACCCGTAGTAAAGCACCTCAACAAGGGTGTCGTGGGCATCCATCTGAGCCTATAACCGCTCCTCCATCCGTTCTAATGCCTCTGTGATACCATGTGGTAACTAATCGTACAGGACGTGCTAGGGATATTGAGGCGCCCCTGTGGTTGCGGATGTGGTGTCGATGGTGTGAGCTGTTGGTCGACCAGAGCGACCGAAGGCTTGACGTGATCGCCATCCATGTCGTAAGGATCGGCAGCTGCATCGGTATCCTCCTCTGCATTAGGCGTGACCTACGACAGCTAGAGGAGACAATAATGTGGCAGTCATGAAAGCGAAGGTCGACCCCCAGAAAGTTGTGCGTAATATTCATGCCGATGATCAGCGTCTTACGTGTCAACATGGTCGACTCGACCTTGCCCCCGAACTTGAACTAGGGGTCCTGATCTAGAACGAGGCCCAAGGAGCAAGCAATGACGGTGATGTACGCCTCCACGTATAACAATGACCACTCCTACCGTTGGTGCGCCGTTGCAGACCACTCGACGATCCAATAATCTAGGGCGCACGACTCTCTATATAGTAAACAATACAAATAAAATAGGTCGCCCTCATTACATCACTCGCGACTATGTTCATGTGGTGCAAGAGATGTACTGATAAGCGTGTGTAGGTATCGATACATGGGGTCGCTAATAGTGGTTAGCCTGGCCTTGGTCTTTCCAAAGGCAGACTGAGAGATCACTCCCCAAAAATTTATGACAGTGGATCTGGGCACGATGTGGATATCGTAAGTATCGAGTGGGGTCACCGTCTTCGGATCATTAAATAAGCCAGAGTGCACAACAAAACGGCACAAAGACATCCGATATGTCTATTTCGCCAAGCGGAAACTAACCTCGATCCACGGGTGATCTGGATCATCCTGCACTTCCGGTCGATCTGCTATTCTCGGGATGAACTCGAACGACGATAAAAACTCGATATTATCTCCCGCTATGACGTCAAGTACGCTAGCTCGAACAACCTATCACACGGTGTGGTTTGTATTTCATAAACAAAGCAAAGAAAACAAGTTAATAAATAGTATACATGTCCCACGGGGTGTCATGTCCGATAATACTCTGGGCTCTCAACGCCTGTTGAACCTCCTCTAGCGCATTCCAATTAATCATCGGATGGCCGCCAATCTCCATCCGTTGAAACTTTTTCACAACGATGAAAAACCTCGAACACCGGATACGGGTGCCCGGGCATCCGGATAATACCAGGGGCACCAAACCCACGACCACGTTCCTGGCCTCCTCATCAACCATATTGATCTATACCAAATATAATTATTTTTTTAAAATATATAACATTTATTAAATTATATTTTAAAAAATATATAACAATTATTATATGAATTTAAAAACATTTTTTAACCTTGATTATATTATTTTAAAAAATGTATAACATTAATTATATTATTAAAAAAAAAACATATTGATAACATATAATAATATTATTTTTTAAAAATATGTAACATGTTTTATTTTATTTAAAAATAAATAAATTTAGAACATTTATTATATTATTTTTAAAACACATAAAACATTTCAACAACATTTTTTAAACATATGAAAGTTTCATAAATTAAAAAAAAATATACTTGGGCGTATTCGTAATGTATACGACCAAACAATACATATACGACCATAATGTACAAACAAAACTTGATTTTTGAAGTTATACGACACGTATAGGTCTATACGTATCGTAACGCTACAACGAATTTCGACCCCCCCCCCCCCAAAAAAAAAAGAAACAAACAACCCTATTTACCTCAAAATCACACAATCTAACGGTGCAAATTATAAACAATGAACGTATTAACGATGTAGGAACGAAATAACTAATCTTTGCGGTGAAAAAAATATCGAAATGAATCATTTGAAAATCCTTTGATCTCATCGTATGTGTGTTTTTTTTGTTTTTTTTTGTTTAGATCATATGTGTGTTTGTGGTGGCGTATTAGACATAATACGAACTGTTATATGAGTCGTATAGGCCTATACGACTCGTATTAGGGGTCTCGTATTATGTTGATACACCACTTTTTTTCATAAAACAACATCCCTATACGACCCGTATTAGGGTATTATACTACCCAATTTTGACCTATACAATGCGTATATTGGTAAAATCAAATTTTTAAAATTTTAGGTTTTGCCTTTTGGATGCATATGCGGGTCATAGTTTGACGTATTTTGTCATTACATGTCGTTTTATGAAGTATATGCTCTAGATGTGTCGTATTGGCGATATTCGGTTACGTGATTCGTATTCTATGATTAGGTGTCATTTTGTGTTGAATCCACTTGTACTCTTACGTGTCATATGGTAACTATAAGCGTCATATCGTATCATTATTTGATGTATTTTGTCGTTACATGTCGTATTATGACATATATTATCTGCATGTGTTGTATTATGGCGTATATTGTCCATACGTGTTGTATCGGCGATGTTCGGTATTGTGACGTTTATAGTCTGTTTGTCGTATTAGGGTGTAGATTGTTTATACGTGTCCTATTACGATGTAGTTGTTTGTATGTGTCATATTATGGTTCTATGGTGTGTGCGAAGCGTAATATGTTTTTATTGATATTTTAAGCCCATTTTACACATTAGTCAAGTTTTAAATTTATAAAACACGATATTCTACTAACACTAAACACACACTTGGGCAAGTGCACCCATCATGAGCATAGTATAGCGTTGGTAAGATACCGAGGTCGTCCATGGACACAAGAGCTTTTAGTACCGGTTTATCCTCAACATCTAATCAATCTAAAATTTTGAGAAAAGTTTTAAAATTAAAAACAAAAAATGCAAAAATAAAATAAAAACAGATAGACAAGATGAATCACTTGGATCCGACTCTCCTTTAATGTATCGTTTGATGATTTTCGCACTTTCGGACTTTTTAAGAGATTATCTTAGTTATAATAGTAGACCCCTCTTTTGAAGGTAATGTTACCCTTAACACAGTGGTTTGAGTCAGCAGGGATACAATCCCAAAGGGTCGGAATATTGAAAGACATTTAAGTTAGTTATTAATGCGAAAAGTGGTAGGCCCTTCTTTTGAAGGTGACGTTACCCTCGGCTAAGTGGTTTGAGTCAGTAAGGATACAATCCCAAGAAGCCGGTTTAATGTATTAATAGTAGTTTACATATGAGGGGTTCAAGCTATTCGCACCCCCGCCATCCAATACCAGTGGGTATTGAAGGAGGTCCTAGTACGCTTGAACCAAGTCCTTGCAGAATCTATACACTGAACAAGGCAAGAACCTTACCAAACCATTCCCCTAACCCCCGACCAGGTAGTCAACATGCCTTCATATAGACCGTAAAGACATTAATGATGCAATCTTTCACTTTATATAGATAGTAAAGTAACTTCAAGACACCACAGAAAAATGATAGGAAGAATTCACCTTCAACATAAGAAAATAGTTATTAAAGTCATTAATACAAATCCAAATAAAAAGTGCCGAAAGATTAAAAATCAAAAGTAATACATAAAAGACTTGTCTTTACCAAGTGATGTAAGAGACTTAACCAAACATGGCCTTTGATTGACAAGAACTCTTACTATCAATCTTGGATCCCGAGACTACTACACACTATAAAGATGGATGATGGATGATGGTGGTGGGTGTTGGTGTTGTAGTGGTGGTGGAGTGGTGGCAAAGTGGGAGAGTAGTGGTTTGCCAAGGGATGCCTTTGAAGTGAACCAAGCACCCCTATTTATAGCCTGCACAGAATTCTGGCCACGGCCTCGTGTCCAGAGGGCGCGCCCCCGTGCCCAGCCTTTTCACTTCCTTCATTAATTGCAAGTGTTAGCAGAGGGCCTCACACGGCCCCGTGTCTCCTGGGCACGGCCCCGGGTCAACTTCGTATCTGTACTATCAAGATTTGGCAAGATTCTGTGTATCTTTATGTTGACCACACCCCGTGCTGAGTTGGGCACGCCCCCGTGGTGGGCGTGGAAGCTTCTATAGGTTTGTCTTTTGTGAAGGTCCCTGACCATGCCCCGTGTTCAGCTGGGCACGACCACGTGGTCAGTCTTCAAATTCTTTGTTTTTACTTTGGGGATGTTGCCAAGGGGTCGGGCAAGTCACGTTTATTCCTTTTCTTTGTATTTATGTTAGTTTTGGCTGTTTATTTGCTCCTTTTGTTCGTTTAAGCTCATTTAGTCCTGTAAATTCAAAAGGAAGACAAAAACACGCTTTTTCCAACATTAGTACTAAAAAAGGGTTACTTTTATGCCTTATTTGATGTAATTTATATGTTACATTTTGCAAACATCAAATACCCCCACACTTGAATCTTTGCTTGTCCTCAAGCAAAACTCTTTAATATGTAGCTTACAAACCCAAATGGAAGAGGTAGAGGAGAAGTTTTGGGCTCATCTTGAGTGTCGGGAATCCAAGATCTTGATTGAGTTTTGTTTTTATTTTATTTACAATCCTGTTCGTCATGATTTATTTAGAACATTTTATAAGAAAAATTACTTATTTGGGCATAACATGCCTCTTTAAAATTCCATTTATATACAAGTTCACATACCTCACGGGAGATCACTCAACACTCGCCCGAAGATGTATTTTTGTGAAACACTCGAGACTGACATGGAACTTACTTCTACCATATGCTTGCCAAGCGATCAATCCTCCTCCTTTTTAACTATAAATCTTCGTAAATATCAAGAGGACTTTGGGAAGGATTAGGCTTGGGCTAAGGGTATGTGGTTTTGGTTAGTTGTTAGTAAAAATGGCTAAAAGCGTAAAAAGCGTCGGTCGTCGTAAAACTTTTTGTTTTTGTGACTTTTATTCAAACTAAGCATTTTTAAACAAGATTTCTTTGAGGAACTTGTTTGTTTATTGCAAGACTTTCATTTTTTTTTGGTCACAAGATAACCGAGCTTTTTACTAAAACAAAGGGGTTTAAAAGAAAAAGGTTTTGGTGGGTAAAGGGTGTTTGTTTTGTTGGTTTTGAAATGAAAAGGTTTAGGCTCTGTTGGTGCATGTATCTGTCGACTTCGTCTTGTATTGAGTCTTGCATTGCTCAGGGCACAAAGATCGAGAAATCAAGTCAAATGGGTGATTTCGCTTGAAGATGTCATATAGTAATTCAGCTTGGAATTATAAATGTGATTTCGCTTGAATGCTTAATTTCGCTTGAACTTGTAATATCGCTTGTAATGTGATTTCGCTTGAGTCATGTTCAAGCGGAATCCGAAGTCTATAAATAGATGTGATCTTGTTTCATTTGGAGCGGAATTAGAGAAGAGTGTTTCCGACGGCGAAGCTCTGTCGAAGTGTCGTCTTGCTGTAAAACTGTTCCAGATCAATATAAATGACAGTTAAAAGTTATATCGTGCGGAATTTAACTCATTATGTCTGTTTCCGCCTTTCATTTTGAGTAGAACGCCTCTGATCGACTCATTTCGGGTCCGACAACGATCCTACATGTGGTATCAGAGCTCAGGAGGAGGAGTTCTGCAGTTTTCAGCCTGATTTCGTTTCATTTTCTTACTTCTACACCTTCTTTTATCAATTGAACAAGTTTTACCGGTTAAAATGGCTTGAATTTTTCACATCATAAGCGAAATTGTGTTTTAATAAACCCTTGAGAAAATCAGTTCAAAATTCGGACTAAATCTGATAAAAATGGACTAAAAACCTTATTCCTCTTGAACAAAACATTTGATTCCGCTTGAAAAGTTGAAGTAGTTTCAAGCGAAATAAGTGATTTCGCTTGAAAAACAACTGATTTCGCTTGAGAAGGTGTTTTCGCTTGAAAATCACTAGATTTCGCTTGAAAGTGCTGATTTCGCTTGAAATTTATTTTCGCTTGAAATCTTAATTTCGCTTGAGAAGTTTGTGTGCAAGTTAATCTCGCTTGAAAGTGATTGTTTTGTGAAAATTTTTACCGAATCATGAGTGAAGAATTCTATAACGCATTTGCCACATCTCCAACTACTCCGGCTACCATTGCTCAAAACATGAACTTGGAAAATGAGACTGGAACTACGCAAAAACCCCTGAAGCTAATGAGCATTGAGGAGTATTACGGTTGGAAAGATCGGTTTGAAAACTGGGTTCAAGCAAATCATTTGAGATCTTGGGAGTGTATTTTGAAAAAATATGTACTACCACGTACTGATATGCAGGTTGAGAAAGAAATCTCTGAATTCACTGATAAAGAACGAGACATGTACAGAGTTGAAAAGATGATGATTAGTCTACTTCAGCAAGCTATTAAAAAAGATATCTTTGTATTGCTTCAACATGACAAAACTTCAAAATCAATTTGGGATGCTCTTAAAATCAAGTTTGAGGGTAGTGATAAGATGATCAAAAGTAAAAAGGCGTTGCTTAAGAAAGAATTTGATCTATTCACAAGTCTACCAGGGGAAGATACAAAGAAGTTGATTGAAAGATACTGCCACTTAGTGCGTTCTATGTCGTTGTTAAGCATAACCAAAGAATGAGAGGAATGGGTCGACAAATTAGCTGATGCTTTACCTCAGAAAGAATGGGGTACATTTTTGATGATCTTAAAGAACACCGGAGTATATGATGGTTTGACGATTTCTCAGTTCATCGAGAAGATTGAGGGTCAAGATCTTGAACAACAAAAGATTGCGAGGATGAGTAATCCGAGTGGTCAACAAGATGTGAAAATGTATTACAAAGGAAATGTTCAAGAGACTGAAATGAGTCCGAAGATTCAAACTGCTTTTAGTGCTGGAGACTTATCTGGAACTGTTGAACAAAGTCCAAATAGCAACAGTGGTTTTTCTTCATATCTGAGTGTTAATCCAAAGAGTTCAACTTCAAGTTTTCATTCTCAAAGTTCAAAAAGTGGAAATGGTTGTGTGATACAGTGCAACATTGCATTGAATCTTCCAGATGGTCAAAGTTTTTCTGAAGAAGTTGCAAAAGATCACATGGCATTACTTGCAACTATGCTATAATCCTATGAAGGTTTGGTTTTAGGAAGGATCGGAAATCCTATGCTGACTAAAGAGGATTACGATCAGATGGACGCTGAAGAGATGGAGCTCATGGACATCAAATGGTGCTTAGCAAGTGTCTTAAGAAGAGCTGAAAAGTTCAAAATGATTACAGGAAGAAATGATTTTTTGGATGCACATGTTTCTACTTTGGGTTTTGATAAATCTAAAGTTACTTGTTTTCGATGCAGGGAGAAAGGTCACTTCAAAAGAGAATGCAAAAATCAGGAAGCGAATGGAGCAAAGAATACTTTTGGAAAAGACGATTACTATCGAAAAGCCATATATCAACAGGTTGCTCATCAATCATATCAACAACAACCACAAACTGCTCATGGTAGGAAGGAGATTGAAGAATCATCTAAGAGAGCATGTTTGGTGAATCAAGAAAATTTCAGCTGGGACAAATATATTTCAGCCGACAATAAAGCATGTCTAATCATTGATCAGGATGATGAGAAAATGGCTCCAGGATTTAGTTGGGATAAGTTTGTTGATGAGAATGGGGAGTTTAAAGATTTCATTGCTAAAATAATTCAAGAGCCTGATTTATTTACAGAATGGATGAAAACGATTGGTGTTCATGAGAAGAATCAAGAAGAAAAATCTGTTTCATCCGATGAAAGTTCAGAAGAAGCAACTGTTTTTGATCAAACATCATCTGATTCTGATTTTTCAGATGACAGTTCTGAAAAGAAAATAGATTTTGATCAATCACCAACTGATGACAGTGGCGATGATGAGGAAGAAAGACATATTAATGTTGCAAAAACTCATTTATCTCCTGAAAGTTTTCAATTTTATTTTGCAGATCACTTGGAGAAACTGAAGGAGAGACGAGCAGTAAAAGAACAAAAGAAAATGAAAAATGAAAGTGTTGATCAAAACGAAAAGACTGTTCAAAATGAAGAAGTTAAAGCTGATAAGGTGATTGAAGCTGAATCAGTGATTGAAGTTGAATAGATTGTGGAAGTCATCAAGCCTTGCTTAAAGTGTTCAGAATCTTGCAAGCAATGTGTAGAAAAAGATGAGAAATTGGTTGAGCTTGAAAAGATGAAAGAACAATTATTGTTCAATCTCAATTATGTGAAAGAGTCGTATGATGTGCTAAACAGAACAGTAACTTGTCTACAAAAGACTAATTCAGAAAGAGAAGATGCGTTGACTATGATGAATGCTGTGATGATGACAAAGCAAAAGGCGATTAATCATTACATTGAAGAATGTGCAAAGTTGCAGCGGGAGTTGGAAAATGAAAAGATAGAAAATGAGAGAATCAGATGTTTATTACAGAGTTATTCTAGTTCTGATTATCTCATTGACCGAATTTATCCGACTGTTGCAGGTTTTGAAGCATTCAAAGATGAGAAGTCAAAGAAGAAGGATACTGGTAAGAAACAGAGTGCTAGTTATAACAAGTGTCCACCTCCAATTTGGGAAGGGTATTCTCCGAGAAAACCGAATGAGGAGCAAGTCGAAAAAGCAGTCAATATAAAGTTAAAGTCCGATATAACCGATGAATTACCAGAAAACATTGACGTCGTTTTTACATCGTCTGACACTGATCATGAGTCCGAGTTAATAAAAAGGTGGTCGATCAGTTGTTGGATACATATGAGGAGTCAGAGTTAAAGTCAGAGTCAAAATCTGAGTCTGGATGTTCAAGTTCGTCCGTCAAAAGTCCGAGTTCGTCGGTTAACAGTTCAAAGTCGTCGGTTAAACGGGTGTACAATAAAGAATTTCTTTTATCAAAATCTAATTTGAATGATGAAGCAATCAAAGTGGCATATACATTGATTGATTCAGACAAATTATATTCTGATGAGGAATTTCCAATAAGAAGTGTTAATTTTGAAAAGATCAAAAAGGTTTTTAAACTAACAGAAATCAATATTTCTGAAATAAAAAATGTAAATCTTACTGAGAAACCTAAGAAATACACTTCAAGAGTTCAACAACGGTTAAACAAGAAAAAAGGTTACGGTTCTGGTTTTCAAAAGAAATCAAACCATAACGGTAATTTCAAAAAGAAAGGATTAGGATTTATTCCACCAGAAAATTATAAAAATGAAAAATATGTTCGAGATTTTAAATCAAAAATGAAATTTGTTTCAGGGACAAGCTGTGAAGAGGAATCAAAAAGCTCATTCTGGAAACAATCAAACAGAGAATTGCTTGCCAAAAAGCAAGAGAATGTGAAGAATGGAGCTAATAAAAAAAAGGGAGACAAGAACCTGTTACAAATGCAATGAAGCTGGTCACATTGCATGGAACTGTTCTCAAGCAACAAAAAACAAAACAGGAAGTCTCTAAAAAACTCAAAGAAAAAGTTGCTGAGGAAATTAAACTACCAACTGAAAAATTCAAATTTTTTGAAAACTCAACATATGAAGTTGGTGAGTGTTCAAAGACACATTTTTACAAAAAGAGAGCCAAAAATGACAACCAAGTGTGGGTTGTTAAGAAGGTTCATGAGGATGTTAAAAAGTTTGATGTGAAAAATGGCGATGAATCTGATTCCACATAGTCAGATGAGCCACAAGTTGAGGTTAAAGAAGAAAACTCAGTACCTCCAATGGATGATGTTCATTTTCCACCATTGAGGGCTGAAAACTTTAAATCAAAAGTTGGTAAAGTTGAAATCTCAAATCAATTCTATTCTGAAAAGAAAGAATTTGATGTTGAGAAAACATTTAATGTAAACGTGAAAAAGATTTTTGGAAAAATGGTTGAAGGTAAGGTTCAGGGGGTTAAAGATTTCTATGCAACAAAGAAGGCAACTTATAACCCTACTGAACAAGAGTTAAGATCACCCAAGGCTGGTCAGGCTTGGGTGGATACTTTCTTTACTTGAAAAATCTGACTTGCCGGAGCTCCCAAGTAGGTAATCGCGGAGCATGAATCGGCATCATTCTTGAAAAATTGTTTTTGAACAGGTATGAATTGCCGGAGCTTCCAGGTTGGTAAGTGTGAAGCAGGTATCGGCATCTTTCATGAGAAATTCACGAAAGTGATTTCATCTTACAAAGTGGTTTTTGGTTTGATACTTACATGTGGTAAATCAAGGACATTAAATTGTACTTGTTTTTTCTACGTATATTTGAGAAACAATGTGATAAACCCCAATTTTACAAGTGGTAAAATCAACGAAACTTATTTTCCGGAAAAATCATTTTGATTAAAACAAACTTAAGTGTTTTGAAATCATAATGAGAAAATAGTTTGTTGTAAGGGGGAGTTCTGATTGTTTATGCCAAGTGGATGGCGAATTGAAGTGATTTTATATCAGTTGTCAATTTACTTGTACAGTTTGTTTTCAAATTTCTTTAAATGTGTTTGAATTTTAGGGGGAGTAAATTTTTTTTTTCAGAAAATCCAAAAACATTTGAAAATTTGAAAAAGTCAAAAACATGATAAAATCAAAAATGAGTTTTGTTGTCAAAAAGAGGAAATGATAGTACATCAGTAGACAGTTACAGTATGCTAAAGATATGTAATGTTTAAATAGCGTTAAACGATCTCACTGATGATATGCCGATAGGTTTTTACACATTTAGTAAGCTTTTTCGGGATATAAACTTAAATTCAAACTTGCTTATTTCGTGGGGAACACTACTTGGATATATAGGTAACCCCTGAAATTTCATTTGAAAGGTCCCTCTTTCTGAGATACTAGGTCTTTATGCTCAGTGATATCTGGGGTATTATCCCGGGACTTCTGATAATGCGGAAGCAATGGCCTAGTCCCCGTATAATACTTTCTGCATGCTTGAAATATAGCAACCGCCCTCAGCATAAAAATGATAAAACATTGAAAAATGCTAATCATTGCTGTTGTAAAAAAGATCCTCTAAAGGGGACCCACCAAAAGTCGAAGCCGTCATCTCTCTGCTGAACGGAAGTTCTGACCTGAGCTCTCACGGTTCTTCGCAATTTAACCCCTTACAGATATCATCTGTGGTATACTCACCTGTAAGACTGAATATTGGGATCTGGATACGGGAGTATATTCAAGAGGTGGGACACATGAATGAGTTTAAGTCCTTAATACAACTAATTCATATCCTGAATCTGTTGAAGTTTGTGTGAAAATTTAAGTGGATCAGTATATTGGCAATCTAAGTGAATTGTTTAATTCTTAATGTGTAACTAAGCTCAACGGTACTTGTGACTTGTCAAAAACTGATATGATTCTCTTACATAAACTCAAAAAAATATTGTTTGTAAATATTTCGTTTATTGCATTTCATTTCATTAAAAAAAATCCAAAAAGATTTTAGTGTGTTTTAGCATAAATTTTGAAAATTCAAAAAGATTTTCTACAACTGATGTTGGAGAGCTGTTTTTCAAAATTCCAAGTGCTAAACATGATGAGCATGTGGTGAGGGGGAGGTTGTATTCTAAATGAGAAAAGTTTTTAAAATTTTCCTACATGTGGTTCATCAGAAATTAATATTGATAGATCATTTTGGTTAAATTTGAGAGAGAGTCTGGTTATATAAATTTGTCAAATTGTTAAATTTACTTTTGGGTAGAGAATGTACAGGACTCTGAGTGATAGAGAGCCAGGTTCTGATAACTGAGGTCTATGTGATTTCAAAAAGCCAGACTACGATCCCAGTACATCGAAAGAGGGAGTCTGAAGATATCCGAGTAAAAGTTCTGTTCGAGGATAGTATGTTGGTGCAGAAGAAAAGAGAAGACTGAAGAAAGTTTTACCGTTTTAGATACTTCAAAGAGCGGACAGACCGATAAGACTAAAGACGTTGAAGACTCGACACTTAAGACTCGTCAACATTCGAGGGGGAGTCTGTTGGTGCATGCATCTGTCGACTTCGTCTTGTATCGAGTCTTGCATTGCTCAGGGCACAAAGATCGAGAAATCAAGTCAAATGGGTGATTTTGCTTGAAGATGTCATATAGTAATTCCGCTTGGAATTATAAATGTGATTCCGCTTGAATGCTTAATTTCGCTTGAACTTGTAATATCGCTTGTAATGTGATTTCGCTTGAGTCATGTTCAAGCAGAATCAGAAGTCTATAAATAGATGTGATCTTGTTTCATTTGGAGCGGAATTAGAGAAAAGTGTTTCCGACGGCGAAGCTCTGTCGAAGTGTCGTCTTGCTGTAAAACTATTCCAGATCAATATAAACGACAGTTAAAACTGATATCGTGCTGAATTTAACTCATTATGTCTGTTTCCGCCTTTCATTTTGAGTAGAACGCCTCTGATCGACTCATTTCGGGTCTGACAACGATCCTACAGGCTCAAAGGGGTTAACTAGGGGGATTTTGGGTAGGTGATAAAAAAGATAAAAATATAATGGTGTTGAAAGGAAAATGGGTTAGTCCTAATGCCTCTATCATCTACTTACTTGGGTTCAAGTTGGTAAGGACCAGGAATGTATCGTCGTGGCAAGTTCTAGAGTGTAAGACCCTAACACGTATTTAGCATAAAGTCGCAGCGGAAATTCGTACCATAAAATTTCTTTTATTAAAGACGTCTTGAACCTACTCGGAGGTTCATTTTGAAAATAACCCTTTTACAATAAATGCTTAAACCAACTCATTTAAGAAACAAAAGCATGATTTATGTTTACTAATATACATAAGCAAACATTCCCGTACGCATAAGTCCAGTTTGACCCGCTTCTTTCCCAAAGCTTCCTTGCCGCTTACCAAGCATTAACTATCATATATCATTCTTATGATAGTTAGTTTATTCATCATTCATCACAACCCTTTTATCACACGGATCTTATATGGAATTTAACATCCATCCTTATAACATGCTAATCTATCATTTCTTATACGATTTCTTTAAACATTCACACACATGTATGATTCCAAACATCATTAACATAAGTAAATCATCATTTTACATCACATTATCTAAAACCCACTTCATAACTACTTTGTAAATCGCTTACAAGTGATCTAGTCTCAATTACCTCATAATTCCATCATACATTAAGTGAGTTTACTATTTCCTAAGCATAGTGTACAACTAATTCATGTGCATTCTTCTAATCTCACACATAATTCATCAAATCCTCCTACTAATTAACATATATCATTCACACATAAACATTCAAACATATTATCATCATATTTCTTTCAATTCCTCTAACAAGAATCCATATTACTCACATAATACATCAACATTCAACAAGAATTAGACATGGATGATGATTCAAGTCATCATTCTCACCATAACTAATGGGTTTCACCTCTAAGCATCAAATTAACCTAAATCATGCATAACCCATGCTCTATATGATGATTCTAACATATCCTCATACTCAATTTCATACCAATTCATGATTTACAACATAACCCACTTCGAGCATAATCACCAATCTAACTTTTAAGACATACCTTATGATCCCATTGAGAAGGTGATCGTTAATCCGTACTCGGTTATGGATTTAGACTTCATTTACCCTTCCAATTTGATGATCTTCGTGCTTAGGGTTTTAGAGCTCTCATGAAGCTCCTGGCCCTTTCTCGAACACACATACGTGTGTGTGTTTATGTGTGTATTTCATAAATAAAAATTCATCTTTCATTTTACCCCATTTTAGCCCCTAAAGTTTGCCACTAATTATAATTGGCACAACTCTCATCCTTTAATTGTTTCTACCATACTCTTAACTAGGTTAAATAACCTAGTCATTTATTTCTTGATGTACCATATCATAACATTTAACGAATATAAACATTCGGGTTTTGGGGTGTTACATAGAGTCGTAAGAACCAAGCGGCTATTCACACAAGAAACGAAAAATGAGCATTTAATTAAAAGATATATACTTGTATGCTCAATAAAGGCTCAAAACTCACTTGTTGTGGGAATGGGTTTATAATGTGATCAAGTATATATAATCAAATTTTAATTAGATTTGTCATGCCTTTTCATCATTTTCTTATTCGGTTCTGTTTATCACGACGATATCGGTTGTAAATTTTTAAAAATATAACCTTTTTAGAACTTGTTATCCCCAAATTAAACCAAGACAAGTAAAAAAAAATGTAAATTTTTGAAAAAAATTTGGGGTGATTAGCGGTTCCAATAGAGTTTTGTGTAAGGCTTGTTATTAGGACTTGCAAGATTCAAGGTTTTAGCATCCCCCCCACTTAAATTACACATTGTCCTCAATGTGTCCCAAAAATAAGTTTTTAGGTTGATTGAATATGTAAAAAGGTGTTGAAAAACAAGATTTTGGTGTTACTGGGCACCTGGCCACGGCCACGTGCTGGCTGAGCACGGCCCCGTGGTCAAAGTGCCAGTAACACAGACTTACAGAAACTTGGCCACAGGGCGTGCCTGGTGGCCAAGACCCCGTGGTGGGCAGGGTTCAGACAAAACAACAGTTCAGGGGTGTGGGCACGGGGGCGTGGTCGCTGACCACGGCCCCGTGGTAACAATCTGCAATTGGTGATTGTAGGTTTTGGCTTTTGGTTTGGGTTTCCGGGCTTTTGTAGCACTAATACTTAGTGCATCCAAGCTTCCTGGGTACCTGTTTTGCTAAACACTACACCATACATAACACAACAAACATCCTAATTTACCAAAGTTCATCATCCGTCATCACACACATAAAAAGAAAATAAAATGCAGAAAATAAAAATTGTCTAGGAAAGTAAATTGTTCAAACCATGGCACGCAGGCCAGAAATTGTTCGTGGGATAGAAAGGGTTAACCTGGGCTACCGCATCTGTCATCACACCACCTCCAATGCCTCCGCTCAGTCCATATCCTCGTCATCATCACCTTCCTCTCTCCGGTACACCATATGCTTTCGGATGTATGTGATTTCATCCTGCATAGCGGAGACGTTGCGCTCTACTGCCCCGACCCGGGTAAAGGTGTTGCTAGCCATATTGTATGTGTTGCGGGTGCACTGTAAGTTTTCCTGCAAAAGATCATGTAAACTTTGGAAATTAGGAAAATCACCTCCTTAAGAGGAGGAACCCGTTTGGTAGCTTTGATACTGAGGAGGAGGACGATTTGGGTCGGCGTGTAGGACGAGAGCTTCTTCCGGGTTCCAAACGTTTCCTTGAGTGGTTTGGAAGCGAACTGTCCCGTCACCCATCTCATGGATGATTCCCATTGAGCGGCAATGGGTGAGATCTACCTTCCCCGACCATGGACCCTTACGAAATGACTTTGGCATGCGTTGAACATAGGTCTTGAAGAGGCGATAAATCCATCCCCCTAAGAAGATCGATGTCGTGGAGGAAGCCAACTGATTCAGATGCATGTTCCTTAGGAGTAGGTGAGTGACATCGAGAGGAATGCGGTTGTGGATGAAATACAAGACCGTAAGATCACATAAGTTGACAACACCAGTGCTATCATGCCATTGAGTTAGGGAGTTGCTAAGGACCCGGTGAATGTAGCGGTAAAGGGGGTCCTGCAATTGAGAGCTATTTGTGACGCTTGGATCATATGCACCATCCTCGATTTGAGCCCATGCCGTCTGGCACATGTTGTTTGGGAGTTCACGGAGACCACCTGATCGGAGTGTCGCGCTCCGGTCAAAGATAATATTTATATAGCCAAATTACCCTTAACAAAAAGCTATTGGTAGTAAGGGGTCGAACCACGAAGAGTATGTAGTTTGCGAATGGACTTGAATGAATTCTTAAAAGGTGTCACAATTATGAAGCTTCCTAACTTGTTTTAATGATTTTTGATTGATTTTGGAAAAGTGTTTAAATGTAAATAGCAAATGGGTTGGATTAACTAATAGAAATAAAAAATTGTAAGAAATGTAATTGATGGTTTCAAACAAGATATATAAACAAGGTTCACACTCGGTTCGGTAATTGAAGTCCTAGGGTTTCTACACGTTTTAGATTTGATTCAATTGCAAAAGTGATTAACGAAATTAGTGTCGCGTGGTTTAGGTGCCAAGAGTTATCAACGTCGTAGACAACGGACCGCAATGCATTTTGTTACCAAGAACATGTAAATCCTAACTTAGATAAGGCATAAGTGCACAAATTCATTTCGTAAAGTCATAACTTTATCATCGTTCGACAATTCACAAATTCAATTCAAATGCACGCCAATTATCTAAGGATTAAAAATCAAAATACAACTTGTCACAATCAAAGTTCAAACAATGTTCAACCCGGGGTGAAACCTTCAAGAAATTAGCCGCTCGTGGTGAACGAGACTTGATCAACGGATGATGGGAACTTGAATTGGATCATCTTGAAGCTTGTGGATTGGTGGAATGATGAGGATTAGGGTTTTGGTGGGTGATGATGGTGAAAGGAATGATATATGAATGAACTAGGGCTATGGATTAGTGATGAAGGTGAATTGGATGGTGATTCGGGTTGATTCAGATGATGATTCGTGATATGGATCGATTAGTGGTGAAAAAGATGTTGAATGTGGCTCCAAGAACTTAATTCAAAACTCAAATTAAGTGTAACTCCCGTTTGGTTGGTGAAAATCAAGTTTTAATTCGTTCCAACCAACAAAAACCCAAAATTCGCGTCTGAAGGAAGGAGAGGTCGTCGCCGACGGCCAGGAGTAGCGTCGGCGACGGGTCGTGTAAATGCTGAAAATGTGAGACGGCTTGTTTAACTGTCTACGATACATTTGTAGCGACGGGGGTTTCTAACAGGCATCGCCGACAGCCTAAGGCCCCGTCGGCGACGGTGCTTCCTTTCCACAATTTCCGTTTTTCCCAAATTTTAGTCCCGGTTGACCCGTCTCGCGTCCCGGTGGTCCATTTTTCGCCCCGGGGACCCGTAAAGCTCCCGAAAAGCTCCTTAACTCCGCTAAACCTGTAGAACACAAATATAATCAAAAGTAGGCTTTTCAAGGTTAAAAGTTAAGCAAAAACTTATACCTAAACATAAACAGACATCGGTTTTCGACCACGTATAACATCCCCACACTTCTCTTTTGCTTGCCCTCAAGTAAATCTGTAATTCACTTTCATGTGGGTCGAACAAGAAATACACTCACCATTCCTGAGACGAAGGTTAAGGTTAATTGTCATACCCAAGTTCAAACTTTTCACAATTTTCAACATATTAAGCAATAAATGATGAATCATGTAAAAGTTGTCATCCAAGATTAACCCGCCCGTGAAACTCGCATTTCATGCATATCCCTCACAATGTTCACTCCCCTCGGTTGGCAAGTTGGCTAATTTTCATGGTGTATTAGAACTTTTAAGTATAATCACTCAAAACCGATTAGAACACGTACCTCCGTAGGCTTGCAATTCAATCATTCTCCACCACCGTACACGAATACTATGCAGAAGTCAAAAGGTCTTTGTAAGGGTTGTAATGGGGCTAGGCTAAGGGTAGGAAGTAGGATATTTAAAGTGGCTAAGGTGATGAAAATTCGATTTTTATTACAACCATTAAACTAAATAAAACTAATTATAAACATCAAATATGAGGCAACAACTTTCACCTTTTATTCAACAACTACTAGCACATCTTTTTGTGTTTTTCTCAATACTTTTTTCACTCTTTTTCGAAACCTTTTCTGATTTTTTTTTGTTGCAACAAAATCACAACTATACAAGCTTAACTCCTATAATCGAATTTCCATCACACGGGTTTAAAAGAAAAGGCTTAAGGTTATAGGCTAAATGGGTTGTCAAACGAAAGGATTAGGCTCAGAGTTAGCTACTTAGGGATAAATTTTAGGTAAGGATGGATAAATGGTGTAAAAGGAAAGGGTTTACCTAATGCCTTAATCATTCTAGTGCTTGTATTTGGTCTATGGCCTCAAACGTATCAAAAGAGGCAAGTTCCACAATACGTGACTAATGGTCCACTCAAACAAAGAAACATAAACATGTAGTTCTATGATATAGAAATGGCTCAAAACCTCACATATAACGGGTATGATATGTGACATGCATGATATGTTAGTTTCTTAGGCAGATTTTTCCCAAATAACCACTCGCTAAATACCTATCATGCTATTAATTCGAACTTGACCATGACAAAAGACCAAATGGGTAGTGTCATCCCTCGTTGACTTAGTTACTTGTGCTTTTAAGATCGCTTTCGAACCAAGACATTTTGAAAAAAAATTTGAAAATTTTCTCCCATCCCCACACTTGAGGTAAACATTGTCCTCAATGTGTAGTGTTTGAACGAACGGGTCAAAAATCGAAAATCTTTTACTTACACCCCCATCCCCACCCTTGAGGTAAACATTGTCCTCAATGTGTAAGAACTAAAGTTTTTAAATCGCACAAGGGATGTGACACGGCTAATTTCCCCAAAATTTCACCCCGGAAAATAAAATACAAAATACAATCCACTTATTACTAACTAAGAATCAAGGTAAAAGGAAACGTATGCACCTGATTTTCTCGGTAGATGCTCATATGTTCTTCTTCTCTTCAAGAAAAGCGGTCGTCCCTCGAACATAGTGTACTTACAAATCTTAACCCTTGTGTAGAAGCATGTTTCTCACAACCATTAAAATTTGTTAACTACCTAGTTCTACCACTTTTATGAAAGTATTACCAAGTCACACGTTATTTTACCTTGATTTATGTGGAAAACTAATTTACAACAACAATCCTAACTCACTTTCGTAGGAATCACGGTTGCATTTAGCTTATGCAACAAGCCCTTTTAAACCCCCCAATAGCTTGGGAGGACGAGTAGATCTCGTGAGGGTTATATAGGGAACACACCCACAACGTTCATTTAACTAGGAAAATGAAATACTAAAGAAATAAAAATAAACTAAAAGAAAATAAATATACAACAACAACAAAACACAAACATCACCATCACCACTGGTATCGCTCGTTCGGGTCGACTGGTGGGTTCGGGTGGTACGAGTATCCAGTAAGAGCCTCGAACATCTCCTGGTAGTTGTCAAGGGGACCCGGCTCTCCTTCGGCTGACGGTTGAAACTGGGGTGGGATGAAGCTAGACCCCACTGCCTCGGGCCAATGAGGCGATGGATCGGAGGGGCCTCGGGGAACGGGAAGGTTGGAATAGTCAGTCCACCCCGAATGTTCTGCGTAGGGGAGGCCGGCTTCCCAATCCCTCTGGTGCCGCTCCTGATTGTGGAGGACCTTGGTATTATTAATAGCCAATTCGATGGATATATACATAGCACCCCATCGGTGGTCTTCTCTTGTGTTCTGCTCGATTTTGAGCCTCTCCTTATATTCCTCCCACGCTCGTCTCCGAGCTATTTCTTGTTGCTGCTGTTGTACCATATGCTCCTTTTGAGATCTTTGAAGAGCCTGGAACAACTGCTGCTCCTCCACAAACTTTTCCATCCTGGCCCGGTGGGAAGCATCGACATCCCATTAAGCCTGCAATTAGGCTTGGTGTTCCTACTCCCAGTTTCTCCTTCTCGCCTCATACTCTCGTCCTTCACCCATAACCGTGGAGACATTATCAAAGACCTCCTACTGACCACGGTTAAAGTTCCGGTATGATGGTACCCGTCGACGATTCACAAAATTGGCCACATCATCAGATATTTCTCGAATTGGCCGCATATATCTCTGCTTTGGTCCCCTTGGACCGGCAGGCTCGGTTTCATCCTCTTCATCCACCATCTCTTCATCGCGGGCACCTCCTTGGGTCGCGCGCGGATCAGAAAAATTATAACGGTTTCTTTGTTCATCCTCCACCGTGTGCAGATGACCAAAGACTTTAACCGTAATCTTCTAATGACGCTTCATTAAAGCAAAGTTAAACTGATCAATGGGTTTAGAAACCCATAATGATTCTTGTGGTAACGAATTCGGTTGCAGAATCATTGCGCTGAGTAGCCGCATATATGGGATCATCTTTCTTGTGCACGACTCCCTCGTATCCCAAGTATTTATCATCACAATTTGCCGCCATGACAACCTTGGCGACCCGTATAGTAAAGCATGTAGAACCCGACAATCAGGTGCCTTCACCTTTATGCGGTCTCCGAACCGCACCATCACATTCTCTAACGAAATGCCTTGCAATATCCTCCCTTCCAAAGAAAAATCCTTCCTCAACTCCCCCTACCCCCTGAACCTGGCAACATAACCGCCAACATCTAATCTGAATCAGCAGTATTTGTCTTGTTATCCAAGAAGTGATCAAGCTCATAATAGTCGTATGCCTCAACCCCCAATGAATCGAACCGAGTAATGGCATTCATATGCTCAAAAGACATGATCTTCTGATTCTTTCCAATATTGCTGATTAATTGACATGTAGGTGCTAGCTCGTCCATGCTGACAAACCGTAGAGTAGATAACCATTCGCACACTGCCGCTAAATAAACCCGTGAGGTGATGTCCTCACACCAATCCAATACTCTCTCCCAACCAAGCTCTTCAAACCTTTGAGTGATACCAATCATACGGAACTCTTCAACATTACCGCACGCTCACAAACTACCCTCTCCTGCACAGAAGTTGACCCACCTGACACCAACTTCCATTTCCACATTTTTGCTTCCAATTTCTTGTTTTGAAACTTGGAGAGAGGTTTCTTTTTGTTATCGTTCCATGCAAATACGGATCGACTATTCTTGAACTCTTCCCATGCCCAATCCTGTCTATACAACTGCCCATCGCCTTCTTCCATGTTACTCAGTTGTTCCCGTCTTTTCTGAATGTATCCTGAACCTAAACCGGCTCCCGAAGTTGAACCTTCCCTTGAAGTCTTAGTTATCTTTTGTCCAAACATGGCTATAGTCACAAAACAAGAGAACAATTAATACAATCCAACCTTCAAAACAATCTCAAACTTTGAACATAATGTATGATGTTGAATTTCAATTAACAATTAGATGCAAAATTGCCTTTTTAAACTTCCAAAGTCGCAAATTTTATAATCTAAGAATCAATTTTACATGTTTATTCATAATTTCTTATGGTTTCAACAATATTCAACATCATAACTATGTTCAATCATGCAAATAACTAGTGTAATCACTTCACTATGACTATTGCATGTTCAAATCCCACCTAAATCAAACAATCATAATTTTAAAATTTATGCTAGAACATCATACATTGTGATAAACAACCCACTCTTAAACATAAAGTTTAAAATTTCGGAAGAAAACAACATACCATATGATAATCAAGCATAAATTTAAGTGAAATCAATACCTTTGATGTTGTAGAACAAAAAGTACTAGAAAAAGATGCAAAGCACTAAGCTAGATGAACACCCTTTCAAAAACCCGAAAAATCAAGGTCAGAAATCTTGCAAACCAGCAAGAATTAATGAAAACCGTGATAGGGGTTTTGTTCCTCTCGAAAAGTTACACAAAATAGGCTAAAGAATCAGTTGATTTGGTTAAGATTTGAAGAAGTTATGAGTAGGAGAAGATTAGGGTTCTTGGTGGAAGGTTTGAGAAGATGAAGATGAAGTGAAAGGTTTGTGGTGGTCATGAATGCAGAGGTTTTGTGATAACCAAAGGTTTGTGGATCAGATAGTGGTCCCCCTGGTCGAATTTGTGGCTAATAAGGTGTTTGGGTCGAGTTTGAATAGGTTTGGAAGTGTTTTAGTTCGAGTTTATGTGTAACAATCAAGTCAGCGTCGTTTGACTATGCAAGACCCATCGGCGACGGGCAAACTTGCTGTAGGCGACGCCACATAAAAATGCCCACGGGGGGCGATGTCTTAACATGCTGTATACGAACAAACTTAGCCGACGGTGGTTTTCGAAAGCCCATCGGCGACGCTAAAGGCGCCCGTCGGCGACGGCACATGCAAACCCCATTTTTTTATTTTTTGAAAATTTTATGTTTTTAATGAAAAATATGAGGGAAATTTTATACTTTTTACAAAAGGACCCTATTCACATAAAAATCCTATAAATTATTAAAATTGTTTTTTGTGATTTTTTATAATTTAAATTTTAAAAACTACGAAACCGTTTAACGGTCCTACCACCCCCCGAAAAGTCGTGTATTGTCCTTGATACACAAAAACAAGTCTAGAAACATACCTTACATCCGCAAGACTCGTTCGTGGTGTCCGAACTTCACACATCAAAAGCGGATAGTATGAAACGGAAACGATTATAACAAAAACACTCAAAGAATCAAATAAAATGTACAAGACTCTACAAAACTTTTTACCGGTCCTTTTAGTTGACCACATAGGTTGGTACGCTTACTGCAAAGCTTACCAACTCTACATTCGCATCCTTCTTCTCTTCGTTACCATCGAGGAACGGTTTAAGGCGGTGACCATTAACTGTTTGCTTCGACCAATCCTTCGGGTCCTCGATAGTAACATCTCCAAGCTTTCCGACTCGTGTAATCACATACAGGCCCATCCACTTACTCTTAAGTTTCCCGGGAAAGTATTTAAGCTGTGAGTTGTAGAGCCACACCTTTTGACCCACTTTGAACTCCTTCGGCTTCAATTTCGCATCATGTGCCCTCTTCATTCCATCTTTATACTTTGAGGCACACTCATACGCTTCTTCCCGAAGCTCTTCCAACTCGCATAACTTCAACTTTCGCTCCTTACCTGCATCATCATATTTCATGTTAACTTATTTAATAGCCCACCATTCACTATGTACAAGCTCTACCGATAAGTGAAAATCTCTCCCATAAACCAAGCGGTATGGTGTAGTTCCAATAGGTATTTTATGAGCCGTTTGATAAGCCCATAAAGCATTATTCAACTTTGTCGACCAATCCTTTCGGTCCGGTTGAACAGTCTTTTGCAAAATTTCCTTTATTTGCCTATTGGATACTTCCACTTGACCACTTGTTTTTGGGTGATAGGGGGTAGCTATTCGATGGTCAACACCATACCGTTTCAAGAGTTTGACAAAGTTAAAGTTCTTGAAGTGAGATCCCCCATCACTAATGATCACTTAGGGAATCCCAAATCTAGAAATTATGTTTGTTTGTACAAAGTTGCAAACTACGGTATGGTCATTCATCTTGGTAGCAATCGCTTCGACCCACTTAGATACATAGTCAACCGCCACCAAGATGTATAAGTTGCTATGCGAATTAGGGAATGGGCCCATGAAATCGATTCCCCACACATCAAAAATACCTACAATGAGGATCGGTTGCATGGGCATCTCGTCCCGTTTAGAAATACCCCCTAATTTTTTATACTCGACACAGTTTTTAGCAAAGTTAAGTGCGTCCTTAAAAATAGTCGGCCAATAAAGACCGTTATTGAGCATTTTGTGCCCGGTTTTGTGACCACTGAAATAGCCCCCACAAGCATATGAATGCAAGTGCATCATGACACTAGGAATCTCGTCGTCTGGGATGCATCTTCTAACGACTTGATCTAGACATATCTTGAATAAGTCCGATTCTTCCAACGTGTAGTACTTGATCTGTGAAAGGAAGTGCAACCTCCTCCTTCTATCTAGTGAGCCGGCAAATCACCTGTAACCAAATAATTCACAATGCTAGCATACCAAGGTAATACCAAAACTTTTAGAATTTGCTCATCTGGGAAGGTTTCATTGATCTCCACACATAAAGAATCCTCCTCCACTACCAACCGAGACAAATGGTCCGCAACCACATTCTCACTTCCCTTCATATCTTGGATCTCTAAGTCAAACTCTTTTAGTAAGAGAACCCATCGGATTAGCCTCGACTTAGCATCCTTCTTGCATGAGGTACCTAGTTGCAGAATGGTTAGAGTACACAACAACTATAGTTCCCCATATATAAGCCCGAAACTTATCCAACGCATATACTACCGCTAGCAACTCTTTCTCGATTGTTGTATAGTTTAATTATGCATCCAAGAGAGTCTTACTTGCGTAATATATGGCAACCGGTTTCTTGTCCACCCATTGACCCAACACGGCCCCCACCGCATAATCACTTGCATCACACATAATTTCGAATGGTAAGGACCAATTCGGTGATTGCAAGATTGGGGCCTCAACCAACTTTTGTTTCAACATGTTAAAAGCGTTTTGACAAGTTTTATCGAAATCAAACGGTTTATCTTTTAACAACAAGTCACATAGGGGTTTTGTTATATCACTAAAACTATTTAAACCTCCTATAAAACCCCACATGACCTAAAAATGATCGAACACCTTTAACACTTGTGGGATAAGGAAAAGTGGATATGACTTGCACTTTTGCTCTATCCACTTCGATCCCACGACTCAAGACGACATGCCCCAACACAATTCCCTCTTGAACCATAAAATGGCTTTTTTCCCAACTCAAAACTAAATTTTTCCCAACACATCTTTTTAAAACATTTTTGAGTTGATTAAGGCATTCATCAAATGTCACGACCACCGACCCACCCTGGACGGAATTGGGAGCCGCGAACAGCCAAGTGGTACCGGTGATTATTTTGAAAAATATTGTTGCGGAAATTTCATCAGGACCGTGAGTTAGGAAAAATATCAGAGTTTAGAAAACACCGGATTTTATTTATTAAATAGATGGGATAAACCCATGTTTTACAAATGTAGCTTTAATAAGGGATAAACCCAATTACATAAAACAATATTTCTTAATTTGATTTAATTAATAAAATAAGCCACTTCTTGAAGCCTTTCAATGCCGTATTCATCTCTTACTCCAATCTACTGTAATTACCTGAAACATGTTTGAAAAAGGTTTTGTCAGCGGGAAATACTGAGTGAATCATTCTTTTTACTAAAACGACTCGTTTGTTATAATTTACAGTATTAAGAGAGATTACAATGTTTCAGATATCAAACCAACTACCCACGGTATTTGTCACTCGACCGGATCTGTGACTATGATCATATCCCCCATTGGCTGCCCCAATGGTGACGATTATCAAGTAATGTATACAAAACCCCACATACCGGCTGTAACTTGGTGATTACAAAGACTTAATCCCCGTAATTATAACTTTGAAAATAAACATGTTTTTATAAACAAATTTGATAAAAAGAGAATGACTCACATTATAAGCATGCAGATTCATACGACAAGGTTTAGTCTACAGATAAGCCTTGATATATTGCAGATTTATACAGGCAGAGCTTAGCCTATTGATTAGCCTTGTAACCTAGTGCACACGAACTCGGTAAGTAACTAATACAGCATTTACGATAAATCACGAGATTAAAACCCTCACAACAAATGACAAAGGGCAATCACTTAAACATCCATCGGATTCACAACAAATGACAGAGTATTCCCCGAGTTCGGGTGGTACTCAAACATCCTGTCGGAATCACGACTAATGACAAAGGATAGCGCTTAAACATCCATCGGATAGTTTCAATCGATCGGACATTGAATCGTAGCAGCGATTGAGTTAATACCCGGTATCGTAGCAGAATTCGAGCTAGTGTGTGTTTGGTAGTAAACTGTGAATATCTGGACGTACGAAATGAATTTGAACGTCGAACGAACGCAGGAAATCAAGTACCACACCCCTCTATTTATACTTGAAAAATGGTTCCCCCGCGTGTCGCGACAGGAACATATGCGCCTGTCGCGTGGCGCGACGGGTTACTTTTTATCATATGGTTGCCACGTGTGTTTGTAGGTTAGCTGAGTCGACGGATCGAAGAATCTCGTATTTTACAACGATTTATAAGGATAATCGTTAAGTAGGGAATACCCCCTTTGAGTTTTAGGGGCCCTGATCCTGATTCTGATTGTTATGAAAATTTTAGGGTTTATGCAGAATTACTTGGGTGTCTCAATTAGAGTTTCTTAGTGAATAAAATATAATAATAATAATAATAATAAAAATATAATAGTTTTGGTGAGAGTTGTTATGGTTTGGGACATTTTTGAATATAATTATATTATAAAGAAAAAGGGAATAAAATAGTGAGAAAAGAGAATGGACCCACTTTGTAAGTTTAGGGTTCAACTAAAAAGCCTCCTGGTATAAATTTCGGGTATAACTTTTGAGCTATAAATATATATATATATATATATATATATATATATATTTGTACTCATGTTAAGTATAGTACCCCTAATTCAACCTTGTCCCGATATCCCGAGACCGAATCCCAACAACTTAGTCGGGCAGAGCCCTGACATAAGTTATGAGGCTCAGATCAATTGGAAAGGGTAGCGGTAATCTGAAGTTAATATACTTAAAACAGGGTATGGAACTTGTTTATACTTGGTGTTTAAAATAGGGTAGTCGGGCAGAACCCCCTGGCGCTACGCCAGCACCTAGAAACAAGATTTTCTTGTTTTTTTATACTTTGAGTATGGAACTTATTTATACTTGGTGTTTAATATGTCAAACTAATAATTTTAAACGGTTTTGACCGTAGGTGAATATGGAACCAAATCCAGATGGTGATCAAGCTATTATCAAGAACCGAACGCACTAAACGAAGCTTCCGCACTTGATCTATTTTGTCTTAGCATTATGTAGATACTTGAACTATGTTTTCAAACGTAATCTAGTAGATACTTGATGTTATGTTTTGTATGTCTAATGGATATTTTCCTTTTAACGGAAACTTTCAAGATCAAATATGATCTTTTAATGAAGAAACTTTTTGTAAACTCGATATTTTAGTATGAAATCCTTGTTTTGTATCATTAATCTTGTTATAAAAAGCTGGGTCTTACAAGTTGGTATCAGAGCTAAGGGTTGTCAATAAAGTGTTCGGTTTAAGCTTGATCAAGCATCCGGTAAGAGTTAATCGTTTTAAGTAGATTTAGAGAATATAAAAATAAATCATGAACAAATATGCATGAAAAGAGTGTGTAAGCTCACTCAAACACAAGAAATGCATGAAACAAGAACGGTTGAATCAAGTTATGAACTTGATTAAATCAAAACAAGTAAATCATATGTTATAAATGAAATGTTTAACAATTAATGTAAACATTTCAGTATTAAAGATGGCGGATAAAGGTAACGATGATGCGGTGCAGAGAGTCACCGAGCAAACAAGAGAAGTGATTACCGAGGAGGTTGGAAAGGCAATCAAAAATAGTTTGTCTGGTTTCATTGATAAGATCCAGAACACAGTACTATCAGTGGTTGAGGAAAGAATTAAGAAATTGGAGGATAATGCCAATTTAGCAATGGAAAAGTCCGGAGGACGAAAGCCTTGTACATACAAGGAGTTCATGGCGTGCAAACCGCCAGTCTATAATGGGGAGGTTGACCCAATAGTGTGCCAACGATGGCTAAGTGATATTGAAGGGGTATTCGAGAGGACCCATTGTGATGAAGATCACTACGTAGCCTATGGTACGGGTCAATTAAGGGGTTAAGCGAAAGATTGGTGGAATAACAAAAAGAGAGAGATTGGTAGTGAAGCGGCTAAGGTCATGACATGGGAGGAGTTTAAGACGCCATTCCTTAAACATCATAGCCCCAAGGCGGTCGTTAATAGAATCAAGGAAGAGTTCATGCAACTTAGGCACAAGGGCGAGACCATAGACAAGATTACAGCAACGTTTATGGATAAGATGAAGTTTTGCAATGAATTAGTGACGAATGAAGAACAAAAGATATACTACTACTATAACATGTTAAGCGCCGAGTATAGGGAGTTTATGACTCCTTCGAAATACGAGACCCTTACCGAGATCATAAATGTTGCTCGGGAGCGGGAGACTGAATTGAAGAAACAACTAGAGAGGGGCGAACGAAGGGCGCGGGATGTGAACCCAAGCCCTACAAAGCAGGCACGAACAACTGAATCGACAAAGGAGCCGGATGTGAAGGGCGGATCGCCGAGCTGTAAGGTATGTGGAAAGGGACATAAAGGCGAGTGTCGCTTTAAGGATAAACCGTGTCCCATATGCGGAAAGACAGGGCATACGGCTTCGCTATGCCCAGGGAAGGTTTCAGTTTGTTACAATTGCTACCAACCGGGTCATAGGAAATTTGAGTGCCCGGAGTTGAATGAGAAAAAGAATGAGAAGGATGTGCAGATGGAAGCACAAAAGGCAAGGGCCAGATCTTTTCAATTAACCACAACCGAAGTCAAGATAGAACCTGATGCCGTTTCGGGTATGTCTCTTGTGAATTCAATTTTAACACAAATTTTATTCGATATAAGTGAGATTGTATAAAGAATTAGTAAAATGAATTAAAAAGTGTTGAAACGAAATGACACGAGTAAAAGATGATCTACGGAATCATCATGACCCTCGGGATTATAAACCATGTAAGAGTTTAAAGGATTAAATGAACCACGTATCTGCAATAGAAAGGAATAAACTAAAAAGGGGAGAAAGCCGAAAGAAATAACCTACGGGGTTAAGCAAAAGAACCTACGGGTAACTTGGGGTAAAAACGCGAAAAAAATGGTTACAATTCCCCGTGTACTATAATAGCGGAAAAGAATAAATTCTTGTCGTCAATTCCCGAATATGAGTAATTGACATGAGTTAAAGAGATAGACGTTAAACTAAGATTTAGTTTTAGTAAGAAACAACGCTTAACAAATATGAATATTATGGGATAAATTAGAAAAATAGTTGATAACAAAGAATATAGGTCTTAACACCGATAGGTATAAGACGATACGTTAGAAAGAAGATTTTGATAATGAAAAGTTTGTAAAAAAAAAAAAAAACTTAAACATGACGCGATGCGGTGCGATCATAATCATAAAAGTGACATAGAATATAATCAAGTTGTAGCACAAGTTACGGGATAGGAGATCATAAAACTCACATAAGTCCGAATATGATGAAAGGATAAATCCAAATTCACGAGGCATGAGGTGACGGTGACTAATCAGTCTAACCGATAAGATCACCCAAGGTCAAAATAGTGTTGTAATTTACATAAAACACTTGGCAATATAGGGTGATATAGAATAAACATGTTGATGAACTCGTACCATTGAATGGTCAAGTGGCAATTGGGCCGACTGGGCTGCAAGTTAAGAAATACAGGACACAAGTTAAAGTCCATGAGGACTTATGCATTAAAGGCGCATGCGTCTAGGCAAATGATAACTTTCGACTAAAAGAAATAAGGTCTGAAAAACGAAATTAAGATGGTTAGGCCTAAATCAGGGAACTACTTAAGGAAGGTTTCGGGGACGAAACCTTTTTTTAGGGGGGTGGACTTGTAACACCCCGAAAATATAAAACTTTATATTAAAATTAAAAAGTATATAATAAACGAAAATAAATTAACTAGGAATAAACAACCTAGTTAGTCATAAGTCTAGTTATAACAAGAAACTTGATTAAAACATCTAAAGTTTAACTTGGCATTAGTAGGAGGGCCAAAGGTGTTAAATAGGAAAACTTGAAATAATAAAACAAAAATTAAAACCCCAAACACACAAAAAAATGTGTGTCTGGTTCGATTGAAACCCAGGGGCGACCAGGAGATCCCCTCAAACCCTAGTTCATGTTATTTTCCTCAAATTGAAGGCTCAAATCAAGTCCAAATCGAAATCTGAACATAGATTCGTGATCACCTCGTCAAAGGGATCATAAGGTATGCCAAATTAGGTTGTTTTGATTCAACCCAAATTCGTTGCATGTGATAGAAATCGAATGTTTAGCTTGATTTTGTGATGTGTTGACTAAATTAGATGTGATATGATGTCTAAGGACAAACCCTAGATGATTTCTTGACAAAATCTTGCATGATGCTTGTAGGGTTTCATAATCACCATTGTAGGTGATAGATGAGCTTGAAGAAACTTGATAAATGCTAAAATTATAACTCTTGTTCTAGCACAATCTGAATTTAAGAAGTAATTTCAGAAATATTGATGTTAAGATATGTGCAAAATTGACTAATTGAAGTAAAATTAGATGATAATTACAAGTCATGAACTTGGTAATGATTATGAGAAAATCTGACCCGCTAGGTGTTTGTTGAAATGCCTAAGTGGGGATTTAAATGTTAAAAATAGGATGAAAACGCAGATTTGATTATTGTTTATATTGATGCGTTAATAATCATAAAAAGAGTTCTAAACCAATTGTAAATTGAACTCTCTAGGCCAAGAGTCCGGATCGTCAAGCGGACAAGCCGGAGGGAATACGCGTGGGAAAGGTGTGCTCTAAAGGTACGGAATTTACCGTTTCGCTACATTATGTTTAATTGTTAGTCTTATGTTGTTATATTGAAATCTGGTGAAACAAGATACGCCAATATGTCACGGAAGTGAAAAAGTGCCTTAAGGAAGTAAAACGGGTCAAATCATGAGTTAGAAATAGAGTTTGGAATGTTTGAAATGGTGGTCTCCATTCGGCATCCAAACGAGTCAAAGCAAATTGAATGTATGCTTGTCAAATAGTATTAAAAGTATGTTTAAATCCTTGAAACAAGCATGACGATTTTTGCGTAAGCTCCCCTTGGGAGGGAAGCGAAACGTCATAATCGGAGAATCCGGGATTGGGTAAATTGATTGTAGACATGAGATGACAAATAAACAAGTTGTTGAACTTGTAGACAAACGGGTCGAATAAGCAAGGAATCGGATTATAAGCCGATTGTCTGTAAACTGAAAATTTTCAGGAATGGTGTTGATAGACGCGTCCGTAATTAAATTACGGTCACGTAGGAAAAATAACCGGTTAAATCGGACGCCCGAGTCAAAAGTTATGCCGATTTAAAGTTTGGAACTTGGAAAAATAGTGCTGGTTCAAATTAGCAGCTCAACACAACAACAATCTGTCGAAAATGGATGCTAGCGCTACGCCACGACCCTCCTGGCGCTACGCCACGAAGCCCCTGGCGCTACGCCAGCACCTAGAAATGAGATTTTCTTGTTTTTTATACTTTAAGTATGGAACTTGTTTATACTTGGTGTTTAAAGTGTCAAACTAATAATTTTAAATGGTTTTGACCGTAGGTGAATATGGAACCAAATTCGGATGGTGATCAAGCTATTATCAAGAACCGAACGCACTAAACGAAGCTTCCGCACTTGATCTATTTTGTCTTAGCATTATGTAGATACTTGAACTATGTTTTCAAACGTAATCTAGTAGATACTTGAAGTTATGTTTTGTATGTCTAATGGATATTTTCCTTTTAACGGAAACTTTCAAGATCAAATATGATCTTTTAATGAAGAAACTTTTTGTAAACTCGATATTTTAGTATGAAATCCTTGTTTTGGTATCATTAATCTTTTTATAAAAAGCTGGGTCTTACAGTTTTCGAGGCATTGGTCGTATGAATCTTCAAAGATAGAAAAATCGTCCATGAAGACTTCCATAGTCTTTTCTATCATGTCATGGAAGATGGCCACCATGCAACGTTGGAAAGTTGCGGGGGCATTACATAGACCAAAAGGCATGCGTCGATAAGCAAAAGTTGCATAGGGGCTTGTAAATGTTGTTTTTTCTTGGTCTTCGGGTGCTATCGGAATTTGAAAGTAACCTAAAAAACCATCTAAAAAACAATAAAATTTGTGACTGGATAATCTTTCTAACATTTGATCAATAAAAGGTAAGGGAAATGATCTTTCCTTGTTACCTCATTTAATCGATGATAATCTATACAAACTCTCCATCAGGTGATGGTTCTTGTTGGTATTCATTCATTTTTTTCATTAGTGACCACCGTCATACCTCCTTTCTTAGGAACTACTTGGACTGGACTCACCCAAGGGCTATCGGAAATTCGGTAGATAAGTCCGGCGTCAAGTAGTTTGATGACTTCATTTTTAACCACTTCTTGAACATTTGGATTTACTCGACGTTGTGGTTGTATTACCGATTTATAGTCATCATTCATTAGAATTTTGTGCTTGCACATGGAAGGGCTTATTCCTTTAATATCTACAAGCTTCCATGCGATCACGTTTTTTGTGCTTTTTCAAAAGTGTAATTAATTTTTCTTTTTCTAAACTAGTTAATTTTGAAGAAACAACTACAGGTAACTTACCATCCTTGTCGAGAAAAGCATATTCAAAACCTTTTGGGATTTCTTTGAGCTGAAGTAGTGGGTCTTTAGGAGACTCCTTATTTGGTTGCTCATTTTGGTTAAGGACCAAAACGGTTTGTTCAATGGTGACCTCTTTTTCGACAAAGTGGTCCATTTCGTCTTCCGTATCGGGTGGTTCATCTTCATCCTCAATTAGGGGGTCGTCATTGCCGATTGGATACTTCATTGATTGGTCAAGATCGACATACTTTTTGTCGGCCCCTAATTGAATGGGTAGGTTGTTTTTCTTCCTGTTGATCAAAGCTTGATGGGTTTTCACAAAAGGTCATCCCAACACAAGTGGAGCGTCATCAAGAATGACGAAGTCGGTTGGGACTACCGTTTGATTTGTTTCCACTAACACATCTTCAACTATTCCCAATGATTAATTATTTTCTGATTAGAAAGAAAAATGTGTATTTGAAGTGGAGAAAAATCATTAATACTTAACTTTTCGAAAATGTAGTTTGGCATTATATTAACACAAAGATCTTTATCAATTGTAATATTACTAATAAAGGAATTTTGAAAGAAACATGGAACCAGTGTAATGTTAATTTCAAATGGATCATCTTTTATTAGCGTAGTTTGATCGTTTGTTAACTTAATGCTTACCATTTTATCCATTTTAGTGTTAGTGTTTAACTCTTTTAAAAACTTAGCATGAGTAGGTACCAAACAATGATTTTTGAAAGAAGGTGTTAAGAGAATAATTTCTTGAAAAATTGACACTTTTTGAAAATTAGTGTTGTCGGACTTACCTTTTTCGTTGTTTGGTTCATGCGCCGGGTTTTCACGTACTTGTTCTTCCATTTTTACCTCTTCTATTATTACCTTTTTAGTACAAACTACCTCTTCCATCGCGGTGGATTCTTGTATATATCATTTGATATCTTTGAGGTGTTGTATTATTCTTTCGTATTCGGGGAGGATAGTTGGTGGTCCGTGAAATTGAGCGGGATAAGTGTCCCAAAAGCTTGAGCGCGGAAGTTCAAACCTTGGTCCTTCATAATACCCATATGAGGTAGATGATTCATACCATTGTTCCTCATAGTGAGTATATGATGAGGATGATTCATACCTTCCTTCCTCAAGGTATGAGTATTATGTAGAAGGTTCATACTATAACGCCCTGCGTTTCGAAACTTATAGATTTTGGTAAGTCTCATCACACTCCCTACCTTGTGGTGCTTAATGAAACTATTTGAATGTTAATCGCGTTAAACTATGTGAAACTTTTACTCTATGTGATATTTCTGTGATACTTTTATATGTGAACATCATGATTCTTGAATCTTGTGATGCTTTATATGTAAACAATGTGAATCTTAACTCTTGTGATACTCGAAACTTGACACTTGATACTTATTGAACGAGAAAATTGATACTTATTGAATGAGAAACTTGACACTTATTGGACGAGAAACTTGATACTTATGGAATAAGAAACTTGATACTTATTGAACGGGAAACTAGCTTAAACGCAGACTTGAAACACAAAAACTTTTATGTTAACTGTATAATAATGCCATGTAATGGTTACTCACAAAAATACGCAACACAACGCTTAATCTAGCTTGCAAAATGAACCAAGGTTGGAAAACTAGTAAACGGGATTTGGCTGTCCAAATGGACATCGGATCGGATGACCATCCGATCGGATGGTCATTCGACCGGACAACCATCCGATCCCTTGCACACTTACACTGACCTACCTGTCACTATCACCTATAAGTAGGGCTGTTAACCCTTCATTTCACACCTCTGCCTCTGCCATTCGACCACACGCACTCTCAGTTACTTTAATCAAGATTCAATTCCGTAAGTATTTCTCCTAAAACCTTGTACAACTTTCATCATTTATCACTCCTACACCACATTCTTCATCAAAATCACACGAACACTTCAACATTCCCTCAAAAATCAACTGATTTAGACCTCTTGAAGGTGGTTTCCACTCAGTTTGTTGGGATTGAACCCCATCAGAGGAACAGATAATTAAAGCCAAAACTGGTTCACAACAGTGGATTCATCATAAGCAGTAGTTTACACCAGGCATTCCCCTTGAAAGTGTTAATAACATATGATGTCCTCTATCCACTGTCCGTATACAACAGGTGTTGTTCTTCAAACTGCTGATGGCCCTGAAGACTGTTAAGGATTAAACACTGCTGGTTCAATCTACTGATGGTACCTAAGTACTGCTGTTGATTAAAGAACTGCCCACTCAAGGACTGATCAACTTTGAGGAAAGCACTGATAGTCAAACATCAGTGCTGATGTGTCACACCCCTTTCTACGGCGGAAGCACGAGGTGTGATCATGAAAGGTTCTCATTGCATACGAAGAGTAAACATGCTACATGCTCGTAAAATAACATTCAAATACCATAATTTGAAAACATCCGTTAGCGTTTACATCGCTAAGTCGCATAAAACATTGTCTTAAAAGTTTACAACTTTATTTAAAGTTAAACACAAGCGACATCCACGAGCATAAGCAAGACCGCGCGCACATCCATTCTAGTTACCTGAAATACATGTGAGTTTTTGGAAAAACGTCAACATAAAGTTGGTGTGAATTCATGCAGTTTTGTATTTCATGTTTGTATACTTTGTATGAAAACATAGTTTGTGAGTAAATCAAGTTTTCATATATAAATCCAGTTTCATGTGTACACCACGTACCCATTTATAATTCAATCTTTTCTTGAGTACCCCACGTACTTCAAGTTATATATCAATCCTCTTGAGTACCCCACGTACTTCAAGTTATATATCAATCTTCTTGAGTACCCCACGTACTTCAAATTATATATCAATTTTGTATGGTATGAATTTTATGTACATACAGTATTTCTGTAATTATCAGATTGTTAATGGGTTGCAAAGCCATTAACCTGTGGCACGTCATAGGAAGTCACCAAACCTAAGGCATTTAATTGGTATATTCTGAGACACAAAAGCACTTCCTCGGTTCTCGCCCCGACCGGGAGTGTGGCTGCCAGGCACCCGTTAGATCTAACCTTTTGTTCTGCGGTCTAAGTATGTACACGATTAATGGTGCTTCTGTACCCTATTCGTGACACTATTTCTCATAACGCATCCTACTTGGTTCTCGTTCTCACCAAGCGCGTTTTTTGTTATCATTTCTCATAGCGCCTCATACTTGGTTCTCGTTCTCACCAAGTGCGCTTCTCATATTCTTATATTTCGTCACACTTGATTCTCGTTCTCACCAAGTGTACTTCTTGTATTCTTATATTTCGTCACACTTGGTTCTCGTTCTCACCAAGTGTACTTCTTGTATTTATATCATACCAATTATAAATTTTGTACATTTGTACATGTATTTCACCCCCGAAGTTATAAAAACTGAAAACAGTTAAAGAGAAAAGGGGGAGCATGAACTCACAACTTTGCGTTCCTAGCGTCGTAAACTCCACCGGATTTGCTTAATTAACGTCGTAACCTATACGCGTTTTCTTAACGTTAGTCACTAGACTTGCGTCGCACAAGTACAGTCACTCTCTTTTGTGTATATTTTCTTGTGTTAAAAATATTCTTATATTTTTAACTACGTATCTTACTTATATTATTTTCTCCAAAAATAAATATAAGTCTTTTGTGTTTTGCACTTTGCACCCGAATTATGTATCTTGTATGTTGTATGTGTATCTTTATATTTCTACTCCTCATGAGTAATTAGTGTATTTTTAAGTCTTAATACACTAGCACGTAATACACATACTATATACACTTAGCACAAAAGTTGGTGATAAAATAATATATATTTTTCTCTCAAAAATATATATACATAAGATCCATTTTTATTTTTGAAGAAATCACCATTTCTTATCACCAAAAATTAGGGAAACCTTGGTAATACTTTTAAATACATTTTTGGGGAATAAGTTTCTCAAAACTTATATTTTTCTAAGTGTCAAAAGTTATAAAAATTTTGACAGAGTTTCCCCTAAAAATGGAGGTTTCCCACGTTTTCAAAACGTGTGTTTATTTTCTTTTAAATCATTATCACTCATCAACAACAATTATCAACAATACTCATCAACAATAATCACTAGTTTCTCCATTTCATGAACTTGAATATTTACAAAAATATGTAGTAACTTACTAGCACATTTAGTAAGTCTTGTTATCTTTAAAAATAATTTTAGTTTCTTAAAAACTTTATTTTTAAAGAATATGAAGTTTCACAACTTCTAGTCGAGATTCGCAAAAATATTTCTTTGTTAAATTTTCTTGTGACACATGTGTCTACACACTTGTTTATTTACTAAAAATGCTTTTAGTTCGGATAAGATCCGGGTTTTAACAAAACTAATATTTTTGCTTGGTTCTTCCGAAAAACCACTTGTAGATCTTTAGATCTACATGTTTAGAGTCTTATTTTATAAGAAAATTTACTTTTACACAAGTTCATGTCTTATGAATGGATGGATCCATCATCTTTTAACTTTATAACTTTTACATCCTACTAGTTCATGCTTTCTAACATGGACTAGTATGTCTAGATGATGATCCATCTTGTTTTTACTAACAACAACATCAAATAATAACAATCATACAAGATTCACATGATTTACACACATATCTACTCTTTATCCAACTAGTTTATCTTTCCTTCAAGACTTTTAGTTATGTTCTTGTGTGTTCTTGCTTTTTAACCCATAAATCATCTATTAACCATCATAAACAAGATCAAGATGAAGATTTGAAGCACTTACTACTAGCACAAGGCTAGGGAAGTTCAAGAGTGCAAATGAGGTGGATAAGAGCAAATGGTGAAGGTCCTTCAAGATCCGCTTGCACCGAGCTTCGTTAGTGACCTTCTTACGCCTTCTAGTAGCCTTAGAATGGAAGGAAGTTGAATGAAAAAGGGTGATGGTATGGTGGTGGATGGAGCCGTGAGCTCTAGGGAGGAGAAGGGAAAAGTTTGCAAGTGTTGATGGTGAAAATGAAAAGCTCAAGACCTAAGGTGTTTACTTATAATCCAACTTCCTTATTAACCCCCATGTATTATGTTCCCTAGATATTCAACAATCACAATTTAATAATCAAAAAGGCATGTGGGGGTGTCCACCCCACATGTGACCGTCCATGAGGGGGGGTGTAAGGGGGGTTAGGTTTGTAATGGATTTAGTTATTAATTAGTTGCAATCTAATGGCACTTTGTTAGGTTATTGATGTGTTTATTAATTTAAAGGGTGTTAGGGTGTTCGGGGATCCTAACTAGCTTAGAAAAATAAAAACAATGCTTCTAGCATTATTTTGGTGTTCCGGGTAACATCCGGTTGTTCGGTTATACACCGATTCGTTAAAGTGCTAAATTACACTTTTTAGTGTCGTTTAAGTACCTTTCTTGTACTCTTTCAATTCCCAACACTTAGGGAAATATTCTGGATAATAAAACGACATTTCTGCATAATATTTATATGTCTATATGCTGATTTATTGCTGAATTATATAAATTCTGCACTTAAAGTGCGTTTCGGGTGCTTTTTAGTGCTTATTTTTGCTTTCGTATTGCATATATATTAAACCCTTGTATGTACTCTTGGGTTTTAATGCATTCTTGCTATCGGACCTACACCTAGGCCTCTATTTTATTGTCTGACTGCTTTCTGCAGTTCTGTTGACACAGTGTGTCTTACCGGTGAGTTTACTATTGACGCAACGCTCTCGTTTATGCATAAAGCAATATTTTGTAGTATACAACGTGCATGAATTCACTTGTTTAGCATGAAATCAGTCATTGCTGACCATTAAGCACATAATTGCAGTCATTAAGCAATAATTATAGTGTACGGAAATTACCGGTTTGTGCCAGTTGTCACAGTCTCCCCCCGTTAAAAGAATTTCGTCCCGAAATTCAGACTGAACTCACTCTCGTTGGAGTCTTCTTGAATAGGTGGGATACTTTTTCTTGAACTGGTCTTCACGTTCCCATGTGTACTCGGGTCCGTGCTTAGAGCTCCAACGTACTTTGACAAGCTTCACACTGCTCCTCCTGGTCTTGTTGACTTTCCAGTCAGTAACCTCAACGGGTTGCTCTGTAAATCGGAGGGCTTCATCAATATGTATTTCATCCATCGGGATGATCACGTTTTCTTGCGTTAGATTCTTCTTCAGGTTGGATACATGAAACGTATCATGTACTCCGTTAAGTTCTTCCGGTAACTCCAACTTGTATGCCACGGTACCAATTCTCTTCAGTATTCTGAATGGTCCGATATATCGTGGATTCAGCTTTCCACGCTTTCCAAATCTGACTACGCCCTTCCATGGTGAGACTTTTAACAACACTTTGTCTCCCACCTTGAAATCTACCGATTTTCTATTTGGATCCGCGTAGCTCTTTTGTCGCTCTCGAGCCGCCCTAATGCGCTCTCGGATCTGCGCAATCTTGTCGGTTGTCTCTTGTACAAGTTCAGGACCAACCATACGTTTATCTCCGGCATCTGCCCAACATAAGGGCGATCGGCATTTGCGGCCATACAGAGCTTCGAACGGCGCGGCTTTTATGCTCGTATGATAACTGTTATTGTAGGAAAACTCAACTAAAGGTAGATGAGTATCCCAGCTGCCGCCTAGATCCATGACACATGCGCGAAGCATATCTTCTAACGTTTGTATTGTCCGTTCGCTCTGGCCGTCTGTTTGCGGATGGAATGCCGTGCTCAGATCTAACTGAGATCCAAAGGCTTCCTGAAATGATTGCCAGATTCTTGAGACAAAGCGTCCATCTCTGTCTGAAATGATTGAGATTGGCACTCCATGACGTGCCACAATTTCTCTTAAGTATATCTCTGCCAGCTTTCCAGTGCTATCCTTCTCTCGGATTGGTAGGAAATGCGCAGACTTCGTCAATCGATCAACTATTACCCATATCATATCGTGCCCTCTCGGGGTCCTGGGTAATTTCGTTATGAAGTCCATCGAGATTTGTTCCCACTTCCATACGGGAATCTCTGGTTGTTGTAGTAGGCCGGACGGTTTCTGATATTCCGCCTTAACCTTAGCACAGGTTAGGCATTTTCCAACATAGACAGCAACGTCGCTTTTGAGTCTCGGCCACCAATAGTATTCTTTCAAATCTTGATACATTTTGTCCGATCCTGGGTGGATCGAATATCTCGATTTGTGGGCTTCATTAAGGATGACTTCTCGTATGCCACCATAGAGTGGAACCCAAATACGCTTCTTAAGGTATAAGGCCCCCTCTTCGTTTGGTACCATGTACTTCAATGCACCCCGGAGGTATTCAGCTTTACGATTCTCTTCTTTAAGAGCTTCTTGTTGTGCATCTCGAATGCGTGCAGTGAGGTTCGTTCGAATCGTCATTTCCAATGCTCGAACCCTTAGGGTCTTAACCCTTTCTTTTCGGCTCAACGCGTCTGCTACAACGTTTGCCTTTCCAGGATGGTACTTAATCTCACAGTCATAATCGTTCAGCAGCTCGACCCAACGTCGCTGGCGCATATTCAATTCCTTCTGATCAAATATGTGTTGCAAGCTTTTGTGATCTGTGAAGATTGTACATCGAGTACCATATAGATAATGTCGCCAAATCTTCAAGGCGAATACCACTGCACCCAGATCCAGGTCATGAGTGGTATAATTTCTCTCGTGAACCTTCAGTTGTCTTGAAGCGTAAGCGATGACTTTTTGGCGTTGCATGAGCACGCAACCCAAGCCTTGTCGTGAGGCGTCGCAGTATACCACGAAGTCTTCAGTGCCTTCGGGTAATGATAGTATTGGTGCATCGCAGAGCTTGTTTTTAAGTAACTGGAAGGCTTCTTCTTATTTGTGACCCCAGTCGTACTTCTTGTCTTTCTGAGTAAGGGTCGTTAGCGGTTGAGCTATTTTTGAGAAATTCTCGATGAATCGCCGATAATAGCCCGCTAAGCCCAAAAATTGACGGACTTCGGTCGGGGTCTTGGGAGCTTCCCAATTCTTTATTGCTTCAATCTTGGACGGGTCTACATGAATGCCCTTCTCATTCACCACGTGACCAAGAAATTGTACTTCGCGAATCCAGAATTCGCATTTCGAGAACTTTGCATAAAGTTTCTCTTTCTTCAGTAGCTCCAAGATGGTTCTGAGATGTTGCTCATGTTCTTCTTTCGTTCGCGAGTAAATCAGGATATCATCGATAAATACAATCACGAATTTATCGAGATATGGTTTGCATACGCGGTTCATTAGGTCCATAAAGACCGCTGGCGCGTTCGTCAATCCAAATGGCATCACAAGAAATTCGTAGTGCCCATAGCGTGTTCTGAATGCAGTCTTTGGCACACTTTCATCTTGGATTCTCAACTGATGGTATCCAGATCGAAGGTCGATCTTGGAATAGTAGCTTGATCCTTGCAGTTGATCAAACAAGTCATCAATCCTCGGTAGCGGATACCGATTCTTGATTGTGAGCTTGTTCAGTTCCCTGTAATCGATACACATCTGCAGTGATCCATCCTTCTTCTTCACGAATAATACTGGAGCTCCCCAGGGTGAGAAGCTTGGCCTTATGAATCCTTTATCCAACAACTCCTGGAGTTGTGTAGATAATTCTTGCATTTCGGATGGCGCAAGTCGATATGGAGCCTTGGCTACAGGAGCGGCTCCTGGAACCAAGTCTATGTGGAATTCGACTTGTCGTTGCGGAGGTAGTCCTGGCAGATCTTCAGGGAACACATCAGGAAATTCCTTCACCACAGGAATGTCTTCGAGTTTTGGCTCCTCAGCCTTTTTGTCTATAACGTGTGCTAGGAAAGCAACACATCCTTTCCTTAAGCACTTCTGTGCCTTCATACAACTGATGATTCGTAGAGGCGCGTTTCGTCTTTCTCCATGCACGATGAGAGTTTCACCATTCGCTAAAGGGATGCGAATGATCTTCTCATGACAAATAACTTCAGCTTTGTTCTTGGACAACCAGTCCATTCCGACTACTACATCGAAGCTACCCAATTGAATAGGTAAGAGGTCGATGCTAAAATTTCGTTCGCCAAGTTCTAGTGTGCAGCCTCTGACAACTTCGCCCGATTCAACAAGTTTACCATTGGCTAGTTCTATGGAATAAGGAATTTCTAATCTACTAGATTCTATTCCGAGTATGCGTTTAAATTCCACAGACATGAAGCTATAATCGGCGCCAGTGTCGAATAATATGGATGCAAAGTGATTGTTAATGAGAAACGTACCGGTGACCACGTTAGGGTCCTCGCGTGCGTCTCTTGCTCCAATCACAAATGCTCGAGCCGGAGCGTTGTTTCTCTCTGGGCAGTTCTTCATGAAATGATCATTGCTTCCACACTTGAAGCATCCTTGGTTCTGCCCTTTCTCGTTACCATTCTTGTTACCAGCACCGTTTCCACTTCGGTTCTTTCCTTTTCCCCAACAGTCTTCTGTTTGATGACCCAATTTACCACATTTGTCGCACCTTGGAATGCGACAAGCTCCATCATGATGATACTTACATTTTTGACATCTAGGTATGGAGCCTTGGTATGCTTTGGTTGCATGGGTTTTCGCCTCCTGGGATGGGTTAGCGTCACGCTTCTTGTTGTTGAAACCCTTATTGTTACGAGTTGCTTGGTTCAGGTTTGCATGTTTTCTCTTTTTGTCACCGGACGACTCAGCATGTGTCTCGGTTTTCTCTGTTGGGTTCAGTGATAGCTTCTTCATACGAACACAATCTTCAGTAAGGCTGACAGCCAGAGTTACAGCCTCGGTGATTGTTTGTGGTTTGGCCGACGTCACCATGCCACGAAACTCTGAGGCCAGTCCCCAAATGTAGCGTTCCACACGCTTAAATTCAGGAGTCACCATGTAGGGAAGCACTCTCGACAGGTCGTGGAACCTTCGAGTGTAACCATTGATGTCAGCACCTTCCATAGTCAAGTGCCAGAACTCTGTTTCCAGCCTTTGGAGTTCCGCACGAGAGCAGTACTTCTCTCTCATCCTTTCCTTCAGTTCCTCCCAAGTGAGACCATAAGCGGCGTCATCACCCAAAGTTTGGGCTTGCAGGTTCCACCAAGTCAGAGCTTCATCGACGAATAACCCAGTAGCAAAAGTGACTTGTTGATCCGCGGTACACTTGCTCATGCGGAAAGTAGCTTCAGTCTTCTCCGTCCAGCGCACAAATGCCACTGCACCTCCTGTGCCGTCATAGTTCATCGGCTTGCAGTCGAGGAACTGCTTGAAAGTGCAGCCTTGAGCTGCATTGCCTCCAGATGAATCTCCGTTCCCATTACGTCTAGCGTTGCTTGGGCCACCACTGTCTTGAGTTCGGTTCGCCTCGTACTGGGCGATAGCAGCGGAGATCCTTTCCTCCAGTATAGCGTTCAGCTCTTCAGCAGTTCTTGGCAGTGGGGGAGGAGGAGGTTGATCATCATTGCGAGCATTCACAGCTTTCCTGGGTGCCATGTTCTGACAGAACATAACACAACAGGGTTAATCATTTGTTTGATATCGTCACACTAGACAGTAGTATCATATATATTCACAGGTATATATACCACATAAGTGACATCAAACAATTATTGCTCTAGCAGAGTACTTTAGTAGGCTTGCACTGAGGGAATCCACATGTGACAAGACTTGATGTGGTTTCTGTGCACTAAATTCCATAATTATGTATGCATCCATAATTACGTAATTCCTTGCACAGTCCGCACAGTTCGTTTCATCCTCGTATTTCTTCCTTCAGGTAGGCCATTGCTTTCAGGTAAAGTCACATATACTTGTGACATTCTACTTCTAGTACATGCCAATTATCACACATAATTGCAAGTAATTTCTAGTCAACGACAAGTGCTACTTAAGTGCACTCTAAGTCTCATAGTGTCTTTTCTAGACTCATGTAGACAGTTTCAGGCAGTGGATGTCGCGGGACGTTTTATGCAATGAAAACTCTTTGAAAAATTGTTTTCGTGAATGGATCCTAGAGATTGTAGACTAGATTCGAGAAGGAATCCTGGTTCACTACAATCGCAGCTCTGATACCAATCTGTCACACCCCTTTCTACGGCGGAAGCACGAGGTGTGATCATGAAAGGTTCTCATTGCATACGAAGAGTAAACATGCTACATGCTCGTAAAATAACATTCAAATACCATAATTTGAAAACATCCGTTAGCGTTTACATCGCTAAGTCGCATAAAACATTGTCTTAAAAGTTTACAACTTTATTTAAAGTTAAACACAAGCGACATCCACGAGCATAAGCAAGACCGCGCGCACATCCATTCTAGTTACCTGAAATACATGTGAGTTTTTGGAAAAACGTCAACATAAAGTTGGTGTGAATTCATGCAGTTTTGTATTTCATGTTTGTATACTTTGTATGAAAACATAGTTTGTGAGTAAATCAAGTTTTCATATATAAATCCAGTTTCATGTGTACACCACGTACCCATTTATAATTCAATCTTTTCTTGAGTACCCCACGTACTTCAAGTTATATATCAATCCTCTTGAGTACCCCACGTACTTCAAGTTATATATCAATCTTCTTGAGTACCCCACGTACTTCAAATTATATATCAATTTTGTATGGTATGAATTTTATGTACATACAGTATTTCTGTAATTATCAGATTGTTAATGGGTTGCAAAGCCATTAACCTGTGGCACGTCATAGGAAGTCACCAAACCTAAGGCATTTAATTGGTATATTCTGAGACACAAAAGCACTTCCTCGGTTCTCGCCCCGACCGGGAGTGTGGCTGCCAGGCACCCGTTAGATCTAACCTTTTGTTCTGCGGTCTAAGTATGTACACGATTAATGGTGCTTCTGTACCCTATTCGTGACACTATTTCTCATAACGCATCCTACTTGGTTCTCGTTCTCACCAAGCGCGTTTTTTGTTATCATTTCTCATAGCGCCTCATACTTGGTTCTCGTTCTCACCAAGTGCGCTTCTCATATTCTTATATTTCGTCACACTTGATTCTCGTTCTCACCAAGTGTACTTCTTGTATTCTTATATTTCGTCACACTTGGTTCTCGTTCTCACCAAGTGTACTTCTTGTATTTATATCATACCAATTATAAATTTTGTACATTTGTACATGTATTTCACCCCCGAAGTTATAAAAACTGAAAACAGTTAAAGAGAAAAGGGGGAGCATGAACTCACAACTTTGCGTTCCTAGCGTCGTAAACTCCACCGGATTTGCTTAATTAACGTCGTAACCTATACGCGTTTTCTTAACGTTAGTCACTAGACTTGCGTCGCACAAGTACAGTCACTCTCTTTTGTGTATATTTTCTTGTGTTAAAAATATTCTTATATTTTTAACTACGTATCTTACTTATATTATTTTCTCCAAAAATAAATATAAGTCTTTTGTGTTTTGCACTTTGCACCCGAATTATGTATCTTGTATGTTGTATGTGTATCTTTATATTTCTACTCCTCATGAGTAATTAGTGTATTTTTAAGTCTTAATACACTAGCACGTAATACACATACTATATACACTTAGCACAAAAGTTGGTGATAAAATAATATATATTTTTCTCTCAAAAATATATATACATAAGATCCATTTTTATTTTTGAAGAAATCACCATTTCTTATCACCAAAAATTAGGGAAACCTTGGTAATACTTTTAAATACATTTTTGGGGAATAAGTTTCTCAAAACTTATATTTTTCTAAGTGTCAAAAGTTATAAAAATTTTGACAGAGTTTCCCCTAAAAATGGAGGTTTCCCACGTTTTCAAAACGTGTGTTTATTTTCTTTTAAATCATTATCACTCATCAACAACAATTATCAACAATACTCATCAACAATAATCACTAGTTTCTCCATTTCATGAACTTGAATATTTACAAAAATATGTAGTAACTTACTAGCACATTTAGTAAGTCTTGTTATCTTTAAAAATAATTTTAGTTTCTTAAAAACTTTATTTTTAAAGAATATGAAGTTTCACAACTTCTAGTCGAGATTCGCAAAAATATTTCTTTGTTAAATTTTCTTGTGACACATGTGTCTACACACTTGTTTATTTACTAAAAATGCTTTTAGTTCGGATAAGATCCGGGTTTTAACAAAACTAATATTTTTGCTTGGTTCTTCCGAAAAACCACTTGTAGATCTTTAGATCTACATGTTTAGAGTCTTATTTTATAAGAAAATTTACTTTTACACAAGTTCATGTCTTATGAATGGATGGATCCATCATCTTTTAACTTTATAACTTTTACATCCTACTAGTTCATGCTTTCTAACATGGACTAGTATGTCTAGATGATGATCCATCTTGTTTTTACTAACAACAACATCAAATAATAACAATCATACAAGATTCACATGATTTACACACATATCTACTCTTTATCCAACTAGTTTATCTTTCTTTCAAGACTTTTAGTTATGTTCTTGTGTGTTCTTGCTTTTTAACCCATAAATCATCTATTAACCATCATAAACAAGATCAAGATGAAGATTTGAAGCACTTACTACTAGCACAAGGCTAGGGAAGTTCAAGAGTGCAAATGAGGTGGATAAGAGCAAATGGTGAAGGTCCTTCAAGATCCGCTTGCACCGAGCTTCGTTAGTGACCTTCTTACGCCTTCTAGTAGCCTTAGAATGGAAGGAAGTTGAATGAAAAAGGGTGATGGTATGGTGGTGGATGGAGCCGTGAGCTCTAGGGAGGAGAAGGGAAAAGTTTGCAAGTGTTGATGGTGAAAATGAAAAGCTCAAGACCTAAGGTGTTTACTTATAATCCAACTTCCTTATTAACCCCCATGTATTATGTTCCCTAGATATTCAACAATCACAATTTAATAATCAAAAAGGCATGTGGGGGTGTCCACCCCACATGTGACCGTCCATGAGGGGGGGTGTAAGGGGGGTTAGGTTTGTAATGGATTTAGTTATTAATTAGTTGCAATCTAATGGCACTTTGTTAGGTTATTGATGTGTTTATTAATTTAAAGGGTGTTAGGGTGTTCGGGGATCCTAACTAGCTTAGAAAAATAAAAACAATGCTTCTAGCATTATTTTGGTGTTCCGGGTAACATCCGGTTGTTCGGTTATACACCGATTCGTTAAAGTGCTAAATTACACTTTTTAGTGTCGTTTAAGTACCTTTCTTGTACTCTTTCAATTCCCAACACTTAGGGAAATATTCTGGATAATAAAACGACATTTCTGCATAATATTTATATGTCTAAATGCTGATTTATTGCTGAATTATATAAATTCTGCACTTAAAGTGCGTTTCGGGTGCTTTTTAGTGCTTATTTTTGCTTTCGTATTGCATATATATTAAACCCTTGTATGTACTCTTGGGTTTTAATGCATTCTTGCTATCGGACCTACACCTAGGCCTCTATTTTATTGTCTGACTGCTTTCTGCAGTTCTGTTGACACAGTGTGTCTTACCGGTGAGTTTACTATTGACGCAACGCTCTCGTTTATGCATAAAGCAATATTTTGTAGTATACAACGTGCATGAATTCACTTGTTTAGCATGAAATCAGTCATTGCTGACCATTAAGCACATAATTGCAGTCATTAAGCAATAATTATAGTGTACGGAAATTACCGGTTTGTGCCAGTTGTCACATGATGGAAGGAGAAAGCAGTAGTTTAGTTTGTCACTTGTATTGCATAGAATCAGTGGTTAAGTTAGCAGTGTTTGTATAAGAACAGTGGGTAAAGGTTGTTAGGTTGTTAGATGTCACTTTCATGGTGACGTCAGCTCAGATGCTTCAGTGGTTTGATTTTGTAACACCCTTATTATTATTTAACGATTTTTGTATAATTTACGAAAATAAACGGGTAATTAGAATTTCAATACATTGAAAATACGGGTTTCATTAAACTTTATTTACAGAATTAAAACTATACAAAATAACATGTTTGAGTTCGTCATTTAATAAAACAACGATACATAATGCGGAAGCTTATTTCTTGATCGTGTTCGGTTCTTCGTTGTGCTTGATCGTCCGCCGGTGCTAAAATAATACCTGAAACTCATAAAACATGAGTTGGATTAGTCATACGTAACTTAGAACGTATTTAAACGAGTCCGGGAAGCGAAACTGATTAAAATAAAAAAATTTCGCCAAAACAGGGCTCCGTCGCGCCACGCAACGGCGCCACGTTGCTCCCTCGCGGCACGCGGGGGAGACCAGTTTCCAGCAGGCTGCAGCTCAGTTCAGCTATGCCAGTTTTTACGGAAACGGCCATAACTTCTTCGTTATTGATCCGTTTTACCCGATTCTTTTTCCTATGCGTCCGTAATTTAATCCTCCATCTTATGGAGTTAAAATCCTACATCCAACATAAGAAATTTTGAGACTTCTAAGCCTTTGACTCGTTACCTTTTTACCGAATTTTAACCCGTTTATGCATTTTATCAAACAAACGTATTTGTTTGATTCCTATATCACATACACTTCTTCAAATTAATGTTACCTACCATATTAGGTTCTAATCATAGGTTTATTACACAATTTAAACCCGTTTTCGCTCGTATGCTTATTTTGACCCGTTAAGGGTATTTAAGCACTTTAAAGCTTGAAATCGCTTTCTTTCATTTCTAGCATCTTATTCCTTCATTTCTTATCAAGTAATCTTCCATTACAACTATAAGTGTGTTGGATCTAATGTGGATATCTATATGTTCCGAGTTTTACCCCTCGGATTATTATTTTACAGCAAGACTCAAATAGAGCCATTTGACTAATCGTATTACATCTTTCAACTTCTACACTTATTCTAAGTATTTATCTAATCATGAAACTCGTTTCCAAACAACCTTTAAGGGTTGTTTGTTCAATTTAGCCTACAAGGGCGTTTTGGTCAATTTTGGTCCTTCTTTTACGACAAAGGACTTTCAGATACTTGTTTGACCCAAAAATCCGGTCTTCTAACTATGACCTTGTTTAGAAACCATTATGTTTCTAAAACACTACATTTATAACTTGAATAATTCGGTTTATCTTTAAGATAACCAAATATCCAATTTGACCTTATTTAACTCTTAGAGAACCTCAAATTCTATATGATGAGTTGAATCATTACGCAAACCTGGCTCGGATCAATGTATTGACCCGTTACGATACCTTGCCTTAGTGGCGCTAAGTAATAGCGATGTCATCATTCAATCGATATTTATTCCTGTAATCATGCAACTCGACAAAACATTAGCCGATATTGTCAAAGGGTGATATTTTCACCTTTTGACCCGTTTGGTCTATATGACCGTTTAACTATGCGAGATGATATTTATCATCATCTCATATACATGACTCGTTGCGTTTAATACCGTACGGTCATTTTACTTATAAACTGTTTATTACCACTTTCGACTCTTTATGTCTTACGTGGAAAAGCGTCTTTTTGAAACCAACGGTTATTGTCAACGTGTGACCATATTACCGTTTTACCCTTATTAATTGTATTGATTTACCTTACAAGGTAATCATTCAAAACTCGTTATTTATTAGTCATTGCATGACTAAATGATCTTATTAGCTATTTTTAATCATTCAACATGGTTTATCGTTATTGTCTTTTGTTCCGAACCGCACATGTCGGGTCGAAACATCATAAGTCAAATATGACTTTAGATTATTCATAATCTATAAATCCAATAGATATTAATAAAAGGTGTAAGCTTTAACTTACCTAGCATCCAAGCAACATTTTCTTTTCGTACTTGCTCCGTTTGACCCGCTCCCTCCTCCAAGCTTTCACCTAGCTTGTTACGCGTCAAACTATTGTCAATCATTTACAAGGCAGTTAAATTAGTCATTAACAATCATGACTATTCCACCTCACTTATTTTCTATGTCAAAGCTATTGTTCGACTTCATGCTTAGTTAACTTAGTTTATCAAAGTTAACTACTTTCAATCACATGGTTTACATCATTAAGTCTAAATCAACATAGTATTTAGAACCCTTTTTTTATAAGCTTTAACGCATAATTCTTTATAATAATCAAATCTGCGTTTTTACCTAACTTTTAGCATTTTAATCCTCACTTAGGCGTTTCATCAAACACCTAGCAGGTCAGATTTTTATATCATCAAAACCAAGTTTATGACTTGTAATTATCATCTAAATTAACTTCGATTAGACAATTCTACACATGTCTTAGCATCCATATTTCTGAAATTTACTCTTAAATTCAGATTATGCTAGAACAAGATCATAGTTCTAGGGTTTATCAAGTTTTCTTCAAGTTCACTAATCACCTACAATGGTGATTATGAACTCTATAATTAACATGAAATCTTTTAACAAGATTTCACCTAGGGTTCATCCCTAGACACCATATCCCTTCTAATTTCATTCATGCATGACACAATCAAGCTCAATTTCGATTTTTCATCATTAACCTAGAATTTAAGATGAATCAAAACATCAAATTTTTGCATACCTTATGATCTTTTCAGCGAGGTGATCACTAATCCATGCTTGGATTTCGATTTGGGACTGATTTGGCCTCTCAATTTCTTGGATTCAGACAAGTTAGGGTTGAACAAAGGAGTTCCTTTGCTCCTGTGGGAAATATCGACCAGAACACACACTTAGAGTGTGTGTTTTGGTGTTAATGTTTTATTAAATAAAACTGGTTTCCATCTTCTCACCTTTAGTCCCTCTACTTCACACAAATTTGCATAAAAGGGTGTTTTAACCCTGCTTTTCTTATTATTCCAAGACTTATTACTAACTAGGTTATTTATTTCCTAGTTACTTTATCTTGTTCTCAACCTGTTTTATTTTAAGTCCCGTTAATTCTCGGGCCTTTTATATACTTTGCTTTTCTCAAAGTATTTCTCATCCTTTTAAATAAATCTTAAATTTATTTATTTAATTCCTAAAGTTTACCGGGTAAGTTTTACCACTAACTGTATTTTACCCGTCCTGTAGTATTAACGTGGTTTGATTTCCAAACCTGTTTTCGGGGTGTTACAGATTTGCCTATAAATGGAACAGTACCCTGTACTGTTACATTGGATTGACTGAGTGAGTTCGTCTCCTCCAATCCTTTCATCTTGAGCAATCAACCAGTGAGCATCATCCTGAGGGGGAGCTTTAGTATGTAAGCATGTCTGTAATCATTCGACTCAATGATAAGGATGTGTTTACTAAAAACTATTTCTCTTTGATTGTGTTTACAAAGTTTGTTATCAATTCCGCTACATTAGATCTTTGTTTAATATTCTTATATTGTTCAAATATTACAAACAAACACAATCATGAGGGCCTCCGATCCTAACAATTGATATCAGAGCTTGGACAGTCAAATTCGATCTAACAATCAATTTGACATAACAGTTCAGCTCAAAATTCATTGATGCTAAGGTTGATCGTATTTAGTTGAAAAACAGAGTAACGAGTGATCACGTTCAAAGTTTCTATTCAAAAACTCTGTTAAACAACCAAGATGTCATAAGACACACAAACTTCACATAACAAGTGATGTCATACATAAAACACCTATAGTTTTCAGATCTGAAAATATGTTTGATAACTTTGGTATAATTATTTTCTTTACAAAATTGATTTCAAATTGTTGTTATGAAGTTTGTGCTGTTTCCATCATGTTTGTTGCTAAGGTGTGTACCTCAGGTCAACAAAAACCTATGTTCGTAAAAAAATTAGTGTTTTTGTTATCATAAAAAGAGGGAAATTAAAACTTTAGTTATTAGATCTTATGTATTGAAAAACAGGTTGAGAATCCTCAAAAGGACCAAATCAACTTTGTCAAAAATACATTAAGAAAATCAGGTGTTAAAATAGTCCAAATCATATGTAATGTGAGATTTGATATAAGCATGTACAAATATGACCAGATCTCTCAAAACATTGCTGCAAAATGATTCTGAAATAAGTATTCCTTCAATAAAACCTCCCAGTGAGTATTTCAGTACTTATGAATGGGAAGGGTAAAAAGGGAAGCTATCCACTGATGGTTAAAATCATCCACTGTCTTCATTTTGACCGTTGCAACCACTGATATTTGCTTAATCAGTGGTTCCCTAAACAACTGTCCTTCATTTTTCATCTTTTCATCAGAGGTTGGCATGTGGTCAGTTCTTAGCCATCAGATCTTTGTAACCGCTGCCACATCAGCATTCACCTTTTTCCCTAAATAAAACCCTGATCAAAACCCCCAAACAGGGTTTTACACTGTCGAATTAAATTCCAAAATTCTTCTCTCAAAGCAGTTTCCAATCTTCCGTCTCAAATCATTCTTCGTTCTTCTTCATCAAAATGACAAAATCAAAATCATCCTTATCTTCCAAAAAAGGTCGCTCAAAAGGCCACTGAACCCATTGAAATACCATACAAAGCACCTCACAACTACTTGGGTCTACTCACAAAACCCACCACCACCAAAACCTTCGATTCCATCATTGACACTCTTGCAGCTTCAAAGTACAAAACTTTGTTGACTGCTGATGCTCCTATTTACGAACAAACCCAGAGAGAATTTTGGAAAAATGCCACACTTGAGTATCAAGGTGACAAAGTTATAGCCATTAATTCTTCCATAAAGGGCAAAAAGATCCAAATCACTCCACAATCAATTTCAGAAGTCTTTGCACTCGATGATCAGGAAGGTAAAACTTCTTTTCCCAAAAACGAGTTAAAAACTGATTTTCTGGAAAGAGGGTATGGTGCGGAAATGAAAAGGGACACCTTACAAAAAGGCTTCTTCCCTTCTGCACCAAGGTTTTTATTCCATACTCTTTTGATGTGTGTCTCAAATAAAACAACTGCTTTTAATGAAATACCATCAAAGATCCAAAACCTGGGCTTTGCTATTTTACACAATGAAAATTTTAACTATTCCCAGGAGATCTTTGATGATTTAGTACAAAATGTTGATAGCAAATCATTTCTACTTTTTCCAAGGTTCTTAAGCTACTATTTTAAACAAAAATTTGGAAAGGAGAATGAAAATTTGCTCATCGAAGGAAAATCTTTTCAAATACATGGTTTAACATCTGAAACATTACTAGAATGTTAACACCTGCAAAAACACAAGCAGAGGTGCCTGAGCAGACTTTAGCAGTTACCACTGCTCCACAGGTATCTGCTGCTGAGCCCACTGCTCCAGGTGATCATAGCAGCACACCCACTGCTATGAAACCCACACCTGCCATCACCAAAAAGCCTAAAAAGAAATCATCCAAAAAGCCCCCCAAACCCACCAAAAAGGCAACTCTAGAAGATGAGATCCCAGAGCCACTGCCAGTGACAACACAAATGTCACCAAAAACCACTGCTGCTACTTCCTCACATCAGATGGAAGAAAGATCTCCACCATTGCCTCAAACTCCTCCTGCGTCCTCACAAAAGGATCAGGTTGTAAGCACAGGGACCCCACATTATGAAGCTCTGGATCCAATTGGATCCATCTTCCTCAGTCCTGATCCCAAGGACATGTCTCTTTCAACACCCATATCTTCACCCCTCACATTACCACAATCCATAATACCCTTGTTGCATGCAGTTTCTATAGCTCAAACACAAACCAGTTCCTCTCAATCACCTATCACTGAGAGTACACTCCCACAAGTGACTGGGTCTGATGATTATACCTTTGCTATCCCAACAACATTTGAGGAGGTTACACTGCAGGAGTTACAAGTAATTCCTGGCAGTAGTTCAAGTGGAGCAGCAACTACAAGTGTTGGACCAACAGATCTTCACTTGGCCAGTTGTTTCATCAATAAGACTCCCTTGAATGCAATTTCTTCTATATCACCTCTGGTAACCACTAGTGAGTTTGTTTTGACCACTAGTACCTTCAAAAGGTTATCAAGTGTTGAAGAAAGAAGACCCCAGAACCAAGAACAAAGGGCATCAATGGGTGATTTTTGGTATTCATTTCCTAAATCACACATTGATTCAACCACTGCCGGTGGGAAATCAGATGATCCCATTAACTTGGGTGATGATTTAAAATATCAGGAATTGACGGGAAGAATTGACAATCTTGAAACATCTGTCGCTGAAATAAAAGATATGGTACAACAGTTGTTAAACGCTCAAAAAGTGCAACCCACTATTGTTCCAGGTCAAGCACCTGCACAACCTGCACCTGCTGCAAATGAGTTGTGGAATTTATTTCAACCTCTGCTCCAACAATAAAGATAAATGGTTGATCAGCAACATGCAATACATGTACAAAAGATGAGAAACATGATGGAGTCAAGGTTTCGAAACACCCAAGCAGACATCAAGGCTATAAAGGCCCACATCCTGAATACCACTGGCACTGCTCCTCCCACTGTTCTCTTCATTGATAAACTACCCTCAGATAATGCCAAAAAGGGGGAGAAAATCAAGGAGTGGAAGAAGAAGGGAATAGATGATGGTCTTTATATTGAACCAGAAAAAGAAAACATGACTAAAAACATCCCTAAGTACTGCTGTTGATTAAAGAACTGCCCACTCAAGGACTGATCAACTTTGAGGAAAGCACTGATAGTCAAACATCGGTGCTGATGGAAGGAGAAAGCAATAGTTTAGTTTGTCACTTGTATTGTATAGAATCAGTGGTTAAGTTAGCATTGTTTGTATAAGAACAGTGGGTAAAGGTTGTTAGGTTGTTAGATGTCACTTTCATGGTGACGTCAGCTCAGATGCTTCAGTGGTTTGATTTGCCTATAAATGGAACAGTACCCTGTACTGTTACATTGGATTGACTGAGTGAGTTCGTCTCCTCCAATCCTTTCATCTTGAGCAATCAACCAATAAGCATCATGCTGAGGGGGAGCTTTAGTATGTAAGCATGTCTGTAATCATTTCTGTATTGTAATCATTCGACTCAATAATAAGGATGTGTTTACTAAAAACTATTTCTCTTTGATTGTGTTTACAAAGTTTGTTATCAATTCCGCTGCATTAGATCTTTGTTTAATATTCTTATATTGTTCAAATATTAAAACAAACACAATCATGAGGGCCTCCGATCCTAACACAGTTGTTTGTGCAAACTGTCGTGGAGCATCATTTAATCATGATCGACCCCAGATCTAAAGGATTTTCACAAATTTTACACAAAATCTAAGGAATTATCACGCTTTTATACCAGATCTGACAGAATTCCACATGTTTCCGGCTCAGATCTGATGAACTTTACATTTTACAACTGATTCCTGAACTCTTCTTCAACTTTTATACAAAACATTGGTGAAATCAGACTCAAACAGACTCTCGACTCGTTCCTTAGTCGAAAGCCGGTTTGAAAACTGAATTCCACCGAGAAATGGGCCGATTGACAGTCCAAACATGAAACCTCATCAGAAAACAGCCAATCGGTCCTAAAAGGGATGATGCCCATCCAATCGAACGAGCTAGGCTTGGTATGTTTCCGTTGTTTGACACGTCGTCGCACCGTCCCCGTTAACTCAAAACTTAGAAAATTGTGATCGTCTCTCCGAATGGCCATCCGATTGGATGACCATTCGTCCAAATGATCTGATTATGATAACACTCGTTGTTTGTTTTATAGGACACTATGATCAAAACATTGAAAACTTTAATAGTTCACAAACACCCACTGTTCGAATGGCCATCCGTTCGAATGGCCATCAGTTCGAATGGTCATCCGTCCGGATGACCATCCATCCGGATGACCATCCGCTCAGGTATTTTGTCAGACACTTTTACTTGATTTCTGCATGATTCGACACTCTGTTCCCAACCGGGTCAGTTCTTAGAGGACTTATGCTCTGTTCCCCGCACGAAGGCTGATCCAGCGCTCCCTTCGATCCAATCTAACAGTGTTTGGTTCTAAGCACCCACTGTGAGTTTTCTCGATCCCTTTTTGTTTTGAACACTTTTGGGATGCAACATGTATTATATATATCAAGACACTTGACACTTGAAACTTATTTGAAACATACTCTATCCGCTTTAAACATGAAACATGATACTCGTGATACTTGAGACTTTTATGCTATCTGAACGTTTAATCCCTGTGTGTGTTTTTCCGCCTTAACAATTATAGTGCTATAGGAGTAACGCCCGCCCCCCTTGAGTCTTGGAGTATTGTTAGAATGAGACATTTTAACCTCCCGTTATTCTTTGGGAAAGGCACTTTAATGTGTTGGAGACTTGGGCTATCACTTGGACTACGTTAACTAGCATGGTGAAACTTATTATATGTTTTCACGTTGGATATGAGTTTTCGAACGATTATGCTATGTATTCAAACTTGTATGCTCGCCAACATTTTTGTTGATTGTATTTTAATACATGTTGCAGGTTGATAGTAGCTGGGAATCAAGAAAACAAGCTAGGATGAAGCTTAGAAACACATCTTAATTAATCAGATAATTTGAACAATACTTGAATCATTATCTTATGTTGATACTTATTGTGGCTGTGGTTTATGTTTGACACTCTAGACTTGTTCTATGAAATTTTGACTAAACTATATCGAAACAATTAGTGTTGTGGATTCTCTTGAGCAATCTGACCCGCTTAGTGCCGCGCCCCGATTTTTCCGCCATCGGTTGGGGTGTGACACATTGGTATCAGAGCCATAACTATAGGGAATTAGGAAAAGTAGGAATGCTTTACCTTAGTCTATAGTTATAGGAACTTTGACTCTTAATTGTCGTTTGAAACTTATGCATTCTACTGTACATGCTTCCTAGCAACACTTCCCTGTTAAACCTACATGCCTTTCCTAAGGCTAAAACAATACACACTTAGATGACTTGAAAACACTCTCGAAACGACTCATCAAAACAAGGGTGATTCCCGCCTTTGGTGACGACTTTCACTCAACAGTGTTTGTATTTTTGCACGAGATTTACCCTCAAGCCAGGAGTGACATCCAAAACTTGAAGAGAAATTTCCATAATCTAGTAGGTCTTATCTTTTGATAAGTACCGACAACATTAGGGTATGATGTCGCCAAGCTAGAGGTGAAACTCGCATCTTGACAACTAGTCCCACTCTTTGATTTTTAGCCTCGCCAAAATCTCGAATTTTCCAATCAATTAAGGACGTATGGCGACCGAAAGGACAAATATCATAGGCCTAACATCGATGAACGTATTTGTCTAAGTAAGCCAAGGCACGATACCTTGATTCGAAAAGGAGCTCGATCTACTTTGGTTAGTCGACGTTTCTCTACACGAAACAATCCTATGTTTTATGAGCCTATTTTTTGTGGTTTTTATACTTGATGCTCTGATTCATTTCGAAACTGTTACACGAATCGTACTATCTCTACAATCTAAAATAATAATAATCCCTCGGGAACAAACTAAATTTATGATGCTTCATTCATCCGTGTTAAACTACGAAGTCTTGATTAAACTATGTGAAACATGTTGAACATATTATGCTATGTGAAACAACTTGATTAAACATTGTGAACGTTTTGTGTGAAACAACTAGAGTCTTTCATGCAATCATGTGAAACTTTATGCTACGTGTTTGTGAAACTATACTAATAAGTAAAACATTATGATCAAGTCTCACCCGATCCTCATTCTGACTCTTTAGATGTCCTCAAGCCATATCTCCAACCCACGAAAGAGGTCAAAGGCCAACATTTAGAAGAAGATGAAGTCTTTTATGGCTGACCAGATTGCACGCATTGTTCCAAAGATTGTCACTGAAATTCAGGGATCCAACACTCCTCTCTCCTCTATTGACTCGAAAGTAGTCCAACCTAAGCCTGTGAGCTTCAACTACAAACACTTTGTCTCTTGCAACCCTAAGCCTTTCACGGGCAGTGATGGAGTGACTGCAATGTTGGAGTGGTTCGATAGCATCAAAGTTACTTTCATCAACAGTGAGTGCCCTGAGCATCTAAAGACTAGGAGTGCAACCGGCGTGTTTCAAGGAAAAACTCTAGAATGGTGGACAAATGAGACGAACATTCGCTCTAATGATGAAGCTTATGCTTTACCATGGGCCAAGGTTAGGGAAATGATGATGCTTGAATTCTGCCCTCCGCATGAGCAGCATAAACTTGAGGACGAGTTATAGCGCTATAGGAGTAACGCATGCCCCCCTTTAATGCGTTGGAGACTTGGGCTATCACTTGGACTGCGTTAACTAGCATGGTGAAACTTATTATATGTTTTCATGCTGGATATGAGTTTTTGAACTATTATGCTTCGTATTCAAACTTGTATGCTCGCCAACATTTTTGTTGATTGTATTTTAATACATGTTGCAGGTTGATAGTAGCTGGGAATCAGGAAAACAAGCTAGGATGAAGCTTAGAAACACATCTTAATTAATAAGATAATTTGAACAATATTTGAATCGCTATCTTATGTTGATACTTATTGTGGTTATGGTTTATGTTTGACACTCTAGACTTATTCTATGAAGTTTTGACTAAACTATATTGAAACAATTAGTGTTGTGGATTCTCTTGAGCAATCTGACCCGTTAGTGCCGCGCCTCGATGTTTCCGCCATCGGTTGGGGTGTGACACATACCTTGGTTCATCATGGTATGTGTATGAGGTGGATGGCTCGAAAAGGTCACAATATTGTACCGAGTGAGGATTGCCGCAAATGGTACAATAGTCTTCTTCATAATCATCCTCTTCATTGTAGTAATTGTAACCTCCTGAGTATTGATCCATAAGAATCACTCAGCAGATCACAAAAGAGTCTCGGGACCAGAAAACAAGATTAAAAACTGAAACAGAGGCTCACCACGGCCCCGTGATCAGCGAGCACGGCCCGTGGTCAGAGTCTGTATCTGGGCATTTTGAAAATTGTTTGCTGTTTTTGTGCAGCACAGGGGCGTGTTCAGTGAGCATACCGTGTTCAGGCTACTGTAATGCAAAAAATCCTAAAAATTTAAAAAATAATTGCGCGTAGTTTTGAAAAGGTTTTAAAAAATGATTAGGCCGTCGATTTTAAGCTTTCTTAAAATCCTTGTGTCCCTGACAACGGCGCCAAAAACTTGGTGTGTGCGAAGCGTAATATGTTTTTATTGATATTTTAAACCCATTTTACACATTAGTCAAGTTTTAAATTTATAAAACACGATATTCTACTAACACTAAGCACACACTTGGGTAAGTGCACCCATCGTGAGCGTAGTATAGCGTTAGTAAGATACTGAGGTCGTCCAAGGACACAAGAGCTTTTAGTACCGGTTTATCCTCAACGTCTAATCAATCTAAAATTTTGAGAAAAGTTTTAAAATTAAAGACTAAAAATGCAAAAATAAAATAAAATAAAAACAGATAGACAAGATGAATCATTTGGATCCGACTCGCCTTTAATGTATCCTTTGATGATTTTCTCACTTTCGGACTTTTTAAGAGACTATCTTAGTTATAGTAGTAGGCCCCTCTTTTGAAGGTGACCTTACCCTCAACACAGTGGTATGAGTCAGCAGGGATACAATCCCAAAGGGTTGGAATATTGAAAGACAATTAAGTTAGTTATTAATGCGAAAAGTGGTAGGCCCCTCTTTTGAAGGTGACGTTACCATCGGCTAAGTGGTTTGAGTCAGCAAGGATACAATCCCAAGAAGCTGGTTTAATGTATTAATAGTAGTTTACATATGAGGGGTTCAGGCTATTCGAACCCCCGCCATCCAATACCAGTGGGTATTGAAGGAGATCCTAGTAAGCTTGAACTAGGTCCTTGCAGGATCTATACACTGAACAAGGTAAGACCCTTACCAAACCATTCCCTTAACCCCCGACCAGGTAGTCAACATGCCTTTATATAGACCGTAAAGACATGAATGATGCAATCTTTTACTTTATATAGACAGTAAAGTAACTTCAAGACACCACGGAAAAATGATAGGAAGAATTCACCTTCAACATAATAAACTAGTTATTAAAGTCATTAATACAAACCCAAATAAAAAGTGCCGAAAGATTAAAAATCAAAAGTAATACATAAAAGACTTGTCTTCACCAAGTGATGTAAGAGACTTAACCAAACATGGCCTTTGATTGGCAAGAACTCTTACAATCAATCTTGGATCCCGAGACTACTACACACTCTAAAGATGGATGATGGATGATGGTGGTGGGTGTTGGTGTTGTAGTGGTGGTGGAGTGGTGGCAAAGTGGGAGAGTAGTGGTTTACCAAGGGATGCCTTTGAAGTGAACCAAGGACTCCTATTTATAGCCTGCACAGAACTCTGGCCATGACCCCGTGTCCAGCTGGCACGCCCCCGTGGCCATCCTTTTCTCTTCCTTCATTAATTTCAAGTGTCAGCAGAGGGTCCCACACGGCCCCGTGTCTCCTGGGCACGACCCTGTGGTCAACTTCGTATATGTACTATCAAGATTTGGCAAGATTCTACGTATCTTTGCGTTGACCACGCCTCGTGCTGAGCTGGGTACTCCCCCGTGGTGGGCGTGGAAGCTTCTACAGGTTTGTCTTTTGTGCAGGTCCCTGACCACACCCCATGTTAAGCTGGGCACGGCCCCATGGTCAGTCTTCTGATTCTTTGTTTTTACTTTGGGGATGCTGCCAAGGGGTCGGGCATGTCACGTTTATTTCTTTTCTTTGTATTTATGTTGGTTTTGGCTGCTTATTTACTCCTTTTGTTCGTTTAAGCTCATTTAGTCCTGTAAATTCAAAAGGAAGACAAAAACACATTTTTCCAACATTAGTACTAAAAAAGGGTTAGTTTTATGCCTTATTTGATGTAATTTATATGTTACATTTTGCACACATCATTCTACTTGCCATATTTTGGTTTATATTGTCGGTTAGGTAACGTATCATATCGTTTTACAAACAAAAAACACTTGAAATACATTATATAAACAAAATACATTGAAAATCACAATTTAACCTACTTAGTACACATTCTGATATGGTTTTGGATTCATCATCTACTTATACCTGTCTAAGTGTTCCGTGTAGTTTTGCTCATAAAGTGCTGCTTCTTCGCCTTAGTGTCTCTCCCAAAGATAGTTCGGTCGCGACATTGTATATTCCCCTTCAAGTTTGACATTGATGAAATGACAATTGTTAACAAATACCTGGGATGCCACATGATGAGGGACACATCCTTGGTCGGGATGATAGAAGGGGAAGAAAGTCGAACCGCCTATCAAGCTTAATAGATGAACAATCACAACAAACCTATTGGCAAGCATGACTCCCACCTGAGGCATCTCCATCCAATGATCATTGGATGCAAATCGTACTTTGTTGTCTCTCCTCATCTTCTGTACTCTGAATAAAACTCCACTAGTGTTGACTCATCCCTAAACCCCTAGCTGTCGTCCGTAATCCACAATGACCATCCAGTTTAACATCTTTTATTCTTGAAATGAATGAGTGAAACTGTCACACCCCAACCGATGGCGGAAATATCGGAGTGAGACGAAATAGATTGCAAGAGACAATATTTAAATAAACCGTTTTCATTCATAACTTCAAATTGTCAACATTACATAGAAATTTCAAATAACAACATGTTCATAACAGAACAAAACAAAATTGATACAATATTTTAAACCTAAGACGTCTAAATGTGTATCTAGGCATCATCGCTACTTCGTTTCATAGCATCATCACCCTCAACCTTTAACATGTTTAAAATAAAGTTCAATGCAAAAGCAAATGCGAGTACACAAGGTTTGAATAAGTATAGCATAAGTATAAAAGCATTTTCTCGAATCCACATAGCAATTTGTAAACAAGGTAACTAGCATGCATCACAATTTGTCAAACCCAAGTGTCCACTAGTATTTAGCATCCCTCGCCACAAAAGTAACGAGGCTGTTTTAGAATAAAGACTTAACAAGACCCCGACGGGTGGTGTGCTACTCCTATAGTGCTATATATGTTAAGTTGGGGCTTAGCAAAGTTAATGACATAAAACATGTATAATCTAGCATGAACCTAAGTAAACAAGTAGCATGTATAACTGATTGAGAGCATAAAGTATGTTTTACGTGTGTGAATGTGATGTTTGTATAATAACATGTTACAACCTAAAGTGTTTTTAAAGGTAAATGGGTCAAGTGTACTCACGGTTTTGCAAGCTTCCACTTCATAAATCCGTGAGAGTTATTGGTTGATTAGGATGGAACACCGAGTCCTTCTACACGAAGAAACAAGGCGTATGAATATTGGAGTATAACGGTGGAGTAAAGATTCGAAATAAAAAAAACGTATGAACATAAGCATAAGAAAGTAATCATCTTTAACACATAATACTTGTTTGACACTATGAAACCTCAAGGGTTTAAAATGGTTTCATGGGTTGAATACCCATTAGAATCATAACAAGTTATTAGGTCTTAGATGATGTAATCTAGTACTTTGACGAATGAACACAAATTCATCATCAAAGGTTCGAATATTTGGATAGTATATATAAGTATTATATAGATTATGTATATCATTAAGTCCAATAGTTCAAGCATGAGGTAGGAGGATGAATCCTCAATTTAGGAACCTCTTTAGTGTCATAGAAGTCATGTAGGAGGTAGGAAGAACAAGTCTTCCATTTAGGTACCCCTAGGTGTTCACCACTACACTTGATGTTATGAACATTCAAGGAGGGTCATGAATACAATAAGAAAGAAAGTAAGTACAACTAATCTATGGAAAAAAACATCAAGCAATGTATGGATTCTTAGGTAGGATAGCCCAAGCTAATCCTAAATCACACAATCATCAAGCTTTAGACTTGAACATCACTTGTGGGTTAAACCCTTGAACAAAACAGAAAGTTTGTGAGCTTTACACCTCTGATTTTACATGTCTAAACCTTGTTTTTAAGCCTAACTAACCATAGATTTGGTTCTAAGCATAAGGACATAGGTTTGAGATGAGATAACTCAAGTTTAATAAAGTATGAATAAAAAACAGAAAGATCAGTCAACTTTGGAGCCTTTTTGGTGACATTCCAGGCCTTGATTTTCCATGAAAACCTGTGGAAATGTTTCTAAGGTTGTTCCAAGCAAGTACGAAAACGAATCAAAGCAAATGGTTAAGAAATGAGTGAGTTATGCTCACTTTTGTAAGAAGGTATGAATCTGTCCAAGCTCCTGAATTCAACTACGATTTTGAGTGTTTGAGAGTGAATGGAGAGTGTTTAGAAAGTGAAAAATGCTTGGAGGAGGCTTGGTTTATATAGGGGATGGATTAGGGTTGGGTTGGTGAGGTTTAAATGCAAGAAACACACCTTAAACCAATCAAAAACCAAGAAAGAAGTGACCAATGCACGAGCTGAATAGGCTGTTCTCAGATCCACTTGGCTCGCGGCCTGTGAAGGAGTTTGGGGGGCGAGTCGCAGCCTGTGACTCTCCTCCAGACTAGTTTCAAGTTTTGATTGTTGACAGCTTTAGTCCCTTAGGTTTAATTTAGGTGTTTCAAGGGTAATTCATGTCATTTAAGCATATTATAAGGATGTAACAAGTAACATTAACATAAAACAAGTATTATGAAGTATGTTTAAGCGTATGAATGTCGTATTTAAGTATCATATGCATTCAAAAGACGTATTATTCGTAAGTTTCACGTATTTGCAAGATTAGCACATAGTTTCCAAGCACTTCGAATATGTATCAAATGTTTCACGAAATTAAACGTATTAACATGTATGAAGTATGTATAACACGAATTTACAGAAATACGAATTTTATTTATGATTCACGTCTTGGATTTTACAACGATTACAACGAAAGAACGATTACAAGAACACAAGACTTCCAAAAATAGAAATACAAGCAAGACCTTCTAATTATGGAAAGTACAAAGAAACAGGGCGTTACAGAAACAAAATTTGAATTTGATCTTTATAACAGAGATATCTTCAACTAATTCATCCCCCGGATTAACGGAAACCCATTGTCCTCACGTGGCTCTTTTTTCGGGAAGTCGTTAAACGACTGCGTCACATTACAGACTTTTGAGACATTGCAACGGTACTTGGCATTAGAGAGTCTTGCGATGGTACGTAAGAGCTGTGTCGAGGAGGGTCGCACCCCCTTTGTTTAGAATGCCCAACGGAGTTATGTCTAGCTGTCTCTTCTCACCATTGTTGTTGGACCTTAAATGTTGGATGCACACGAGTGTTTTCTTGTACGACAGGTAGTTTTCTTTCGTTCATCAGTGGATTGAACACCGCCTTGATCTTCGACATCATGCTTTTCATCACTTGTGGGGGTTCTGAACACATTTTCTGTTTCACATCCTCAAATTCTTTTTCCAGATCAATGACTTCGTTATCAATTTTTGATGGAGCAAGGTCAATTTTTCTCTAGAATATGTCTACCAAATCGAGCTGAATAATTCCACCTATAAATAAAAAAAATGATTACACCATTGCTCGCATATTAAAATAATATAATAAATAATAAAATTTATCTCGGGATCTTTAAACAATTATCATATAGGTAAACAAAATCATCTGAAAATATAGAAAAAAAAATCATATTTTGTATCTATTTTAATGAATGTATAAGTTTAAAACAAGACTTACATTCCCGTTCATCTTTGGTAAGGACTCTATGAAGGTTGGAGATGTTATTGTCGTATATTGGCTCGGTTGGAGAATCACACAATGTCCCACATGAACGAGTAAAGTCTGCCCATTCCCGTTCAGTAAATGATTTTTTTGCAATATTTTGCGATATTATGTAAAATGTGGAACATGCAAAGATATTTATGTGTGTTCAGGAAAATTTAGTGACACACGTTTATTATGGCTTGGTCTTTGTCCGTAAGAATTACACGCGGCTCCATACACTTGTGGAACATAGACCTGATCCTCTCCAAGACCCATTTGTACGTTATGTCTTGCTCGTTTGAAATAAACACATGCGTGACACAAAAGGTCTGGTTTGTCAACGTCATACCCACAACTTGCAAAAATGGAAGATTGTACATGTTGGTTTTGTAGGTCGCATCGATCATTAGCACATGTGGGAATGCCTACCACATTTCGGATCACAACTTATGATAAAAAAGATATTCTCAATGGCGTTGGTGGAGGTATCCTCGTGCGTGTGATAGGTGAAGTGTTTCTCCTGGAGGATTTGTTCCAGACTTTACTTAGATGAGAGACATTTTTTCACCGAACTTCAGTGCCCTAGTCTTCTGGCCCCGTTGTATACGTCTTTCGGAACAGACTTGTTACTAGGGTTATGTTCGATTATGGCTTTCCAGATTTTACTAGGTTCTATATCTTGATCTGTCAGCTCTTGTACCAATCCAAACTTATTACGAGCGAGTCTCTTAGCATACCATAACCCTCCTGATGTTGTTTAGGGTCGTGGTTATGTTTTGGGTTATGATTCTTGTTCAGCTTATCTATCTGCTAAGCGCCACGCGTTACGCCGAGAAACCCTATCACCAAAAAAGGGCATCCACATTTTTGTTTCATGGTTTCCTAACTGTGACCTTACTTTCATGCTCGCCGCTACAACAATATTGGAGCCATGTCCTCACCTCCTTGTGACCATGTTTCTTAGCCATGTCAAGTTTAGTAATTTTCAAGGTTAACATGTTTGAGGTGATAATTTTCCCAAAACAAAAGGTCTAAAATTACCAAAAAAAAAACCACTCTTATTCTTCACAAAAACATAGGTTGTGACTCCTCTAACAACCGGCATCAAACTCTTTGTGAACCCTTATGAGCAAGTAACCCAACCCTAAACTAGCATCCATATCTTCCAACAACCCTATTAAAATTATTTCTTATCTTTCTCAATTTGATCATTTGGTGCATTATGTTGTTATAACATGTGCTTATATTGTGTTTTATGTTTTGGCTTTTGTACTTTCAATTGTTGCATTAAAGCTTGTACATCAAACTTTGTAGATATTTTTTTGCATTAAAGGCTTAAAGCTTGTACATCAAGCTTTGTAGATGTATTATGCATTTTGTGATTGTACCAAATGTGGGTTTACAACTTTGAGCCACAAGAAAGTACAAGTGATTATTGCGTAGGGTGCCACATGATATTGCGTGAGTCTATAGCAAGCATAAGACAATGTGTAGTGGGGCTTGAACTTCAAGCTCCTCCCATGTGGCTCCTAGTATAGATATAATTTGTAACACTTGTATACATTAAACTATTGTACATCATCTTTTACAATTTAACCTCACAACTTTTTTACTTTCAACTTTGGTCCTCTATACTTTTCATTTTTCGCGAAATTTTCTCTTTACGTTCCGTTTTAAATTTTGCGAGTTAACATGACGCAACGTGCGTGTGTGGTTAAACATTTTTACGTTGTCTATTTTTTTCCGTTTGACAGGTTCATCGTATCGCGCGGATCCTAGATCGACTTAGTTATTCTTTTATATGTTTTACGTTTCGGTTTAATTTCTTCGCATTAACACGCCGCAACTTTAGTGTTGGTGGTCGTTGGCAGTAGTGTGACATCGGTGTTCGCCCTCGCCGCAACGCGGGGTGCTTAATCCCAGTTAAAATTATTTCTTATCTTTCTCAATTTGATCATTGTAATTCTTTCTTTGCTATGTTTGTTTTTGTATGTAAAGGAAGTTCTCAGGCCCAAGTCAAGTCGTGCTCTCTAGCGCAAGGTCAAGCCCATGTCAAGCCTATTTCCTTGTGTTCTCTTTGCCGCTGATTGCTACGATATGGTGATAAATATGATCACTTATCTATACTACATATAATGAATAAAAAAAGCATTTAAAAAAAATCTAAAAGTAACTTTTTTATAATGAAGGTAAATTAGTTTTTAAGCACCAACTACACTTTAATCTTCTTATATTGATTACACTTTAATTCCCTCATATGTAATAAAATTATAGATAATTAATTATTAGTTAAACTTTACTCCATTATAAAAAAAAAGTAACAATAGCCACGATTTATAAATGGTTATTACTTTTTTGTATATTAATATTTTTTTTAAATTACACCATAATAACAAGTGTTTTATTGTCTTTAATTGAGTATAGTATTACTATATTTTTTAATTAATAAATGATAACTTACATGATTAACATGTCTAATGGTGGAAAATAACTGAAGTACTAACAAAAAAACAAAAAATACCGAACCGAAATCAATGAAAAACTGAATTAACAGAAACCCGAATTAACCAAAATCGTTTATCGATTTTTTTGTACCCTTATTTAAGCAAAACTAATTGAACTGAACTGAACCATTCATATTTTCATATATTTATAGCGTTTATACTTTCAGTTTATGTATTTCATATTTTATACCTCCATTTTATGTATTATACTTTTCTTTCATATATTTATACATCAATTTCATGTATTTGTAACTCAATTTCATGTATTTCTAAACAAAAGTTTTAGCTCATGTTTGGTTTTGGTAATTAACCAAAATTAAACGAATCAAACTAAAACTATCCATCTAACCGAATAAACTGAAACTGATTAACCAAAAACCGATTGGTTAATAAAATAGACTAATTGGTTACTTGAAGCAACTACACAATGCACACCCTCGCAGTGTTGGTGTCTCCCGCCGCATCAAGTGGGCACCCTTCTGGTTTACAACTACACATAATCTTGTAATCAGGTAAGTTGAAATGGACAAACTTGAAAGTCCTTTGACTTGCATTAATTCACTTATCAAGAAAATCTGTTAGATTATATCGATTGCATAAAGAACAAAATAATTCTGAGAAAATTAAGCATCATAAAACTTAACAATTTGCCATATACACATATCACAACCGTAAAATCGACCCTACATGTGGAATTGCTTGAGAACTGTAGTTTCCTGTCGATCTCTGTAGCAAGAAAAGGAGGCCCCCTACTTTAAGAGTCATCAATGAAGAAGGGATGCTATATTTCTTCTCCGGGAGAAAAATCCGAAAGCGGCCCCAACAACTTGGTAGATTTCAAGCTAGAATCATCAATAGGAAGTGACCCGGAGAACTAGTTAGTGGTGGATCATTTCAATATTTTGGGAGGCTTTAACTAAACTATGAAATTGTTCAACGATTTATAAGGAAGGTTAATGGGTTTGAATAGAAGATTGTGTTTCCTCATATGAACAAACCTTGAACTCCAAATTATATATTTACCCATAATATTTATTTAGTTTACGAAGGGGTATGGTCCAAAACACTGCGTCGATATGTGCAACATCCAACAAGTATTGCGTGCAGAGGTCCGTACCCAAACCAAATCAACACAACACTTAGTCATTTTCGAGAACTTTGCGCAAGCCTTAATGGCGTAGGCACGGACATTCCAATCAAGCAAAGTACAGGTGGTACATATGGCAGGGCATGCAGCCAATTGGCGCATGCTAGGCTGTGGCTAGATAATCCTCATGATAAAGCAATCGTGCAAGGGACATAAAATACAAAAGGACAGTGAAGACGTGTAACCAATCACTATGTGTCTTTCATTCCTCCATGATCTCCGGTCATAGTTGATGACAGAGTCAACAACAAGGACAATCGCCAGACCACATGGCTCCATTCACCGTGCACCAATGTCTCTACACCCTCCAACCAATAACAGTCGCATCAAATGAGACAAATAGGATACTCCTTGTTGGAGGTGTCTGGCCCAAGGCCCATCAGCCCATGATCTCCTCCCTTGAGCTTCGACTATAAATAGAAAACTTCATCTACAGGTTTAAGGACCGCTTCCCCTACATTCTCACTCTTAACACACACTTATTTATCCTCAAAACAAGTTTTTATTCTCAGGCAGGAGTGTGGTTACAAGAAAACTCCCCTACTTCTCCTTCTTGTAACGAGCTTTACGGTGTTGTTTAGTTTTGAAGTATCACCATACGATCATACGATTCATCAGTTGAAGAAAGAAAGAAGATTAATCATTATTGACGAGACCGATCCCTCAAAACTAACCTATGAGTTAACTTGGTGTTTCTTGAGTTTAGGTATAATATTTTCTTTTTTAAATCTTGAACACCTGAAATCCTTTCTTTTAAAATCTAAATTAGATAAGAGATTGGTGACAGTTAGAAATCCTTATTTCTTAGGTAGTATAGATTATTATTTATGTTTTTTAAAGTATGGACCTTACAGAAATGATTTTTACAAATAACTCATGGAAGAATGCATATGTAAGTTGTAAAGCATGTGGAAATAATGGTACATGCTTATACACAGTCTTAAACCATGTGTAGCGAAGTAGCTTCCACGTCAATCCTCATGGCTGGGCGCTAAACACAATTACACACAACCAAAGGAGTGCGCCAAAGGTGATGAGCGTCACCGCAATAACAAAGTGAAGACGGGAAAAAGATAAGAAAGGCCAAGTGTTCTTTTGGTTTCCCAACCTATTGCTTCTAAAGACTGCCCTCTCTCGGTTGGATGTTTGTCCAGCCTACTATGAGGATCCCGTATCCAGCAACCCAACCTATACAAAGGGTTTAGTTGCTTTTCGTGTGCGGTGGTCTTTGATGAGTCACGCCTGACTTGGGATTTGACAGCACTCAGACTGAGTGGACGAAGGCAGAGAAAAAGGGCGGGGTCCACTGCCTACCAATCAACATGCAATCAATATGTAATTTTCGTACCATATTTATTTATTTATTCATAACTTTGTTACACACAGCTAGCTGTGTATTTATTCAAACTTTACAAGTGAACTCAAATGCTTAGAATTATTACAAGACATATGAATACCCATACAATAAACCTATAATCTTTTTATTAAATTTCACTCCTCCAGTCCACTTGTCCTCCTTTGATTTTCAAGCAGTCCATGTCTGCGAAGCTGCATGCACAGATATTAAAGATGATCATATATATATTTAAAAAAAAACGACAAATAAATCATCCACTGGTGTACAAAAATGATAAAACCGAATGTGTACCTAGCCGCGAGATTTTCCAATCTTGATCACCGACGGCTGTCCAAAAGAAATATCCACCTATATTAAGTGATTTTGCATATTGTACCTTTCTCTGTACTGAATTAACATCGTCATATCCAATCCAAGACGTTCCTGAGTAAGAATAATAAGATACGGTTTGCGTGTCATAAACCACCCTGGCGTTATTTTGGGCATTGAACTGTTGTACTTCTGAGTAAAGCATTGCTCCCTCATTACCCGGTCCTATACCCGCAGCTGGAGCCCCGATACCATTTACAGATGGATCCTTTAACTTCCATGTCCAACCATATAATGGCATGCCCATCACCAACTTTTGCCTTTGGATCCCAGCGCTGATCCATGATTGTAGCCCGTTACTGGTGCTAAGACTGCCATTTGGATCATATAATGCGGCTGGGGCCCCAGTTGCATCCGGAGTCCATGGCCCGTGATAATCATAACACATTGCATTTATCCAATCCAAATTCTTATTTATGGATGCCACTGGATACTTTGCAACTCCATTGTCTCTAACTTCTGGCTCATGACGAGTGGCGGCTAAAAGAAGAAGTCGTGGCTTACCGGTAGATGTGGCTTCATTATTGACCGCCACACGCCACTCGTCAAGCAAGAGTCCAAAGTTGTTCATATCGGTTTGGGTTTCAGGATATTCCCAATCCAAGTCAGCTCCATCAAAGCCATAGTTCCGTGCCACTTGTATAGTGGAACGGATGAAACTGGCCCTCGAGCCAGGGCTCGAGGCCAACTTGGAAAAGAGTTGTTTTACGCCAGCCGAGCCACCTCCGATGGAAAACAACGTCTTGACAGGGGGATTCTTTCTGTGAAGGGCGGTGTTGAAGCTATTGAGCGCAGAGGCTGTGGCCCCGTCGATGTCAAACTGGAATGTGTTTTCGTTTGGGGATAGAAAGGCATAATAAACATGAGTGAAATAGGAGGTTTGAATATTGGATGGTGGCAAAAAGTCTTGGGCCCATGAAGGCCAATAACCCCCTTTGTTTTGGGCGCTTATAGGACTACAAATGGTAAGACTGAATATCACAAGGAGAAGGGTAGGAACTTTGAGGAATTCCATGGTGTGTTGTAATACTCGAGGAATCCCATGATGTCTTATACTCGAGCTTTTATGAATTCAACTACAAACAGTATTCAAAGCTTTTATGAATTCAACTACAAACAGTATTCAATACATCATTGACTTTGAACTTTCTAAGTATAGACTTATAGATGACTAACTCATATTCATCTAGTAACCTTATCTAAACCTAGAGTTGTGGACGACTCTTCATTCATCTAGTAACACAGAGTTGTGGACGACTCTAAACATAGTGTTGTGGACGACTCTTCATTCATCTAAACATACCATGGCATTATAGCCTAGTGGTATTTTGGGTTTCCTCCTGAATTGATGTACAAGCATTATTGCCTAGTGGAGATGGATATGATCGGGTGGTTCTGCTGGTGCCACGATTATACTTCAGTAGTCCGCCAGTGATCCAAATTTGCCGTTCAAAAAAAAAAAAAAAAATCATCTAGTAACATATGTTTGAACGTGCAAGTAACTTTAATCTTTATAAAATAGACAAACAATGCTTTTTGTAAAGTTTATTTACTCTTTATAAAATTAAGAGAAAAATGCAATTTGCGTCCCTGTGGTTTGTGTGAAACATCAACCTGAGCCCCTAAATTCATTTTTTGGTTTATTGAGCCCCTGACCATATGAATTCATAACAGTTTGAGTCCTTCTGTTAGTGTTCCGTCAGTTTGACTGTTTGACAATTATGAAAAGTCCTTTATACCCTTAACCTAACCCTTAATATCTAACCACCACAAGTGGCCTAGTGGTGGAGTGACTTGGGTTCTCCAATGGAGACCCAAGTTCAATTCCCATTAGTGCCACTTTGGTGGCCACCGACACCCGCTTTAAAGCCGGACCGAGGACACTCGAGGTCTCGGGTTCGAAACATGTTTCTTACCCCTCTTTGATGGCTATGGGTATTTGCCGCCAGGGATCCTTGTCGGGTGGTGAACTGGGAAGGGAGATCCCTTCCGCGGTCACGGGTACCGTGCAATTACCCTTAATATCTACACTTAATAGCAGACATGAATGATCAGATCAGTTTCATCACACTTCTCAACAAAATATCTCCCAACTCCCAACACCGATTATCATCATCATCATCTTCATCGACATCGAACAGATCATCTTCATCATCTTCATCGAACAGATCATCTTCATCTTCAGCGAACAGATCATCTTCATCTTCATCAGGTTCATCTTCAAAACAGAGGTTTGGTTTTGTTTGATTCTATAGTTTCAGATCTCATGTGATCATTTGGCTGATTAGAGTACAGATCTAGGTTGTTTATTGAAACTATGATACTTGTGTGTTTTAATTTCCGAATCAAATGCGAAGAAACAAGCGTGTAGTTATTTGAACACATCAATATTGATACTTGAAATGTGAAAATTGATTTTTGGTAAATTTCGAATCGTTTTGGTTGGTTGTTTGAGAACTGTTTAAAAATAACTGATCGGATCAGTTTCAGATTGATGTGTTCCTCATATTGATTTTTGGTTTGATTCAATGATTTGAATGTGTTCCTCATTTTGATTTTTGGTTTGATTCGATGATAATCAGTTATTTGGGTATTTTGGGTTCTTCATGTTTGTTTTGCTTGTGAAAAAACAGAGGGTTCTTCATGTTTGTTTTGCTTTGAAAAAACAGAGTGTGTTTATTCGCCATTTGAATGTGTTTGATTCGATGATAATCAGTTAATTGGGTATTTTGAGTTCTTCATGTTTGTTTTGCTTGTGAAAAAAAACAGAGGGTTCTTCATGTTTGTTTTGCTTTGAAAAAACAGAGTGTGTTTATTGGTCATTTGAATGTGTTTGATTCGATGATAATAAGTTATTTGGGTATTTGGGGTTCTTCATGTTTGTTTTGCTTGTGAAAAAACAGAGAGTTCTTCATGTTTGTTTTGCTTTGAAAAAACAGAGTGTGTTTATTGGTCATTTGAATGTGTTTGATTCGATGATAATCAGTTATTTGGGTATTTTGGGTTCTTCATGTTTGTTTTGCTTGTGAAAAAACAGAGGGTTCTTCATGTTTGTTTTGCTTTGAAAAAACAGAGGGTTGATTTGTTTTGCTTTGTTCAAACTCAATGTGATGTTTTTTGTGAAAATATTGTACAGAATGGCTGCAGATGTAAAGATATGCAAAACACCAACTACGAAGGCGAGAACACTTGACAACCTCCTAGAAGATGGTGCGGTGCACATAAGGAACTGATTGATACGAATGAATATAACCCCAGTGTAGCTCTTCGATTTTCCTTGAAATTCCAGAGCTCGCTAATTACATATCTACCACTGGAGTTATATTCATTCATATCTGCTACATTCCGAAGTGCACCCGTCAGTAAAGATCCACAATTGCTTGTCTCTGTATTGTATGTTACGGTCTTTTGTTATCGAGTCTGTAAGTTCTGTCAAGTCTACGAAGTTGGTATGACGTTTTGTTAATAATTTGTTATATATAGTATACATTTAATTATTAGATTGCATTTATTTAAAAAGAGTTAATTATTAGATTGCATTTATTTAAAAAGAGTTAATTTGAATTATTAAATCAATGATTTCTTAACAAAAAAGCAAGAAATGAATTTAGGGGCTCAGGTTGATATTTCACTCATACCATAGGGACGCAAAGTGTTATTAATATATGCCAAAAGACGGTCTTACCCCTGGCTCAAACAGTCAAACTAACGGAACACTGACAGAGGGACTCAAAGTGTTATGAATTCATAAGGTCAGTGGCTCAAAAAACCAAAAAATGAATTTAGGGGCTCAGGTTGATGTTTCACACAAACCACATGGACGCAAATTGCATTTTTCTCTAAAATTAAAACAGTTATTAAAAAATTATTAAGGAGTAAACTGTCATTTTGATCCCTGAGGTTTGGTCACTTTTACCACTTTAGTCCAAATCTCAAACATTTTGCATCTGCGTCCCTGTGGTTTCAGTTTTATTACCATTTTGTTCCAAAAGTGAAATCAAGCCATATTTGTCTTATAAAATTCTTCTATTTTGTCTTTTTCCTTAGGGGCAAAATAGTCATTTTATGTTTGAACCCTAATAACAGAACCATCTCCTTCCCCACAACTCCATTTTATTTGAACCCTAATAACAAAAGCCTTATCCACCCCACCCTACCTACCGTTCTCCATCACCAAACGCCATCCTCCATCTTCACTCCGAACCGGCAACCCTCTACAACACCATCATCTCCGTCGCTCATCCCCTTCAACCACCGGCGGTCGTCTTTAACCTTCGTCTTCAACCACAGCCGCATCGCCCCTGCCACTCGCAGCCGATCTCCAGACTCAGGTACGTCTCTGTTTCTCTTCTGTCTTTCTACCGATGTCCCAAGAAACCTGACTTCATGAGGTCTGCCTATGTTCCGTAACACTCCATGCTCCGGTGACTAAACCTGAACCAACCCACATGGTATTGAACTAAACACATTTTAAACATGGAAAGCCGTTCTTGTAAAACATTGTTTAGACTTTAGGCACCGTCTCCTCACCTCACCGTCTTCGAATCATCCTTATAATTTTTTACAACCAAATCATCTGAATTTCAAACACTCCAATTCAATTCACTCCCTTCTTTAAAGCACACCAATTTCTCATGATTTCATATCCAATTTAATTTCAATTGGTTCCCCCAAAATCTTGAAAAAGATGACTTCTTTGGTGGGTTCATCTTTTTTCCTCTAAATCAGCGGAATGTGTGTTACCCCTTATCTGGGTATTGTAAATCTGGAAAAAAGATTGAAACTTTTTCAATCTTTGAAACAAGACCTGTGTGTTATAGTAGTAGTATTGCTCCACAGAATTTAAAGACTGCTGGTGAATTTTGCCCATCTAGATTGCTAGTATGAATCCTTAATTCTTTTATGTGTGTGTGCGCGTTTGATTTTATAATTGATGAGATTTCTTTGTAATGATTCAGTGGTTGTTGTGATTATATGTTACGGTTAATTACTTTATAAGTATTGCAATTAACTGGTTCTAATCTTGAGAGTGGTGTTTTGAGGTTTTCTTTATATATATATATATATATATTAGTGCTTAAAATGACCATTTTACCCTTGAGGAAAAGTACCAAAATAGCAGGATTTTAAAAGACAAATATGACCTGATTTCACTTTAGGACCAAAATGACAATAAAACTGAAACCACAGGGACCCAGATGCAAAAGGTTTGAGATTTAGACTAAAGTGGCAAAAGTGACCAAACCTCAAGGACCAAAATGACAGTTTACTCTTTATTAAGATACCTATCAATAGTTTACATCAGAAATGAGAAAGAGAGAGAGAGAGAGAATGTTTGAAAGGTTAAAATTTAGAGTAAACTATCATTTTGGTCTTCGAGGTTTGCTCACTTTGCCACTTTAGTCCAAATTTGAAACCTTTTGCATCTAGGTCCCTGTTGTTTCACTTTTATTGCCATTTTGGTCCAAAAATGAAATCAGATGATATTTCTCAAATTAAATCCTAGTATTTTGTCCTTTTCCTTAGGGGCAAAATGGTCATTTATTTTATTTAAAGCTTTTATTAAAACAATAATCTTTTGTGAGTCCCACCACACCCCCACTTCTTCTTCTACCTCCTTTCGATTAAACCCTCAATTTTTTGTTCGCTCAAGATTCTGTTCGGTTGTTAAATTGTTCAATCCCATGTTTCCAATTTGAGAAATTTTGAATTATTTTTTGAGTAAATTACAAGTTTTGTCCTTTATGTTTGTATCAAATTACAGGCGGTGTCTTTTACCTTTAAAATTGACGAGTTTTGTACTTTATGTTACAAAATCTTGCACGTTACGTCCTTTAGCTCTAACCTAGTTAAATTTTTCTGTTAAATCAGTTCATGTGCAAGGCACATGAGGGTATAATTGTCTTTTTACCCTATTATTTAAAAAATATATATCTGAAAAAAAATATTATATATTAACTCTATCTCTCTCTCTAAAAACCCTCTTTCTCTCTCTTTGCAGCAGTTCCACCAACTCCTTGTTGCTCAGATTTGTTGACCTTCAAGCACCACAAAACAATGTTAATGCTTAGAAAGACTTGAATCGAATCATTATAACTCATTTACAAAACAAAATGAAGGTGACAAAAACAACACAGATGCAACCCTCTATGTATATGCTACACATTTCCAACTTTTATAGGGATATTAAAAATACCATTTGGGTCTGGTTTCTTCTTTTTGTTCAGTCAAATCTCCCTATTGATACCCTTCTCCTCCAAAATTCCCCATCGGAAGTGGTGGCCAAACAAAGATCTCAACCGCTTTTGGAACATTAACATCTAATGAAATCATTGTGGCCTCTGGTATGAAATCTGCATCGGGTTCTTTAAGGGCCTATCCATCATCGACCCAACTGATAGACCAAATTACCCTCCTATACCACACCTAAAATTTGTCGTCGATTGCAGACAATCTCCACCATCGACCGCCGCACCTGTTTAGATCTGAAAACCCTGGTTCAGTTTAAAAACACCAGTGCTCAAGAAGGGTGTGAAATGGGGAGATGATGAAGTTTAGGGCTCAAGTTTGATCATAAAGAAAATGGTTGCTTCTAAGCAGTTGATCGAGAGCAATAGTGTTCCGGCAGTGGTGGCAGGTGGGCAGCGGTTGGTGTAGAACAGTGGCGGTGCTTGGGGGAGAATAGTGGTGGTGATCTTGAGAGTAGTGGTTGTTGGTGGTTGTAGAGAGATGTATAGAGAGAAGGACAAACATGTTATATTAATTCTTTAAATTTATTTTTGTTTTATTTATTATAACATTTTTTTATAAATAAGTAAAAGACCAAAGTACCCTTATGTGATCTGATTTAACCAAAAAAAATTAACTAGGTTAGGGCTAAAGGACATAACATGTAGGATTTTGAAACATTAAGTACAAAACCCATCAATTTTAAAGGTAAAGGACACCGCTTGCAATTTGATACAAACACTAAGGACAAAACTTGTAATTTACTCGTATTTTTTCAAATAAAACGGAAAATCAACCCCTAAATTCTTTCAAAATTTGTTCATAAATCACCTCAATTTCATGAACCTAGTTCAATCAAACCCCCAATTTAGCGTTCGATCAAGATTCTGTTAATTTTTTTTTCAGTTGTTCATTTCTCTGTTTTCAATTTTAAAAATTTCAAAAATTGAGAATTAAATAACGAATTTGACACTTGGGGTGTTGTTAAAGCTGCTAGATGGGATGCATTCAGGTGTGAAGCCCACAAGTGAATACAGGAATTCACTTTTACAAGTTGTAGATATCATGTCGGTTGTTCTTGATGAGAAAGATCTTTATCCAAACAGGGGTTTTGCGTAAAAGTTTCGGATTCATCGCATTCGGTCTTCGTAAGTTTACCATCGGATTTAATCCTCACTAATGGAACCCACAATCGAACATGATCTTTTTCCCAATAATAGTTACTACCGCATAGCTCTGAAATTTTCACCAATTCAGGGTGAAGGGGAGTATGGTTTAGTTCTGGAATCAGGGTGAAGGGGAGTTTCAGGGGTGAATGGTGATGGTGATTTGGGTGTGACGTTGAGCAGTGGTGGAAGTGGAGATAGATGGTGGAAGTGGTGGAGATTGATGGTGGTGGAGGTGGTGATGGATGGTGGTTGTTACGAAGGAGAGATACAGAGAGAAAGGATGTAGAAGAAGAAGTGGGGTGCGGTGGGACCCATAAAAAATTATTGTTTTAATAAAAGCTTTAAATAAAATAAAAAAAAGAAATGACCATTTTACCCTTGAGGAAAAGGACAAAATACCAAGATTTAATTTGAGAAATATGACCCGATTTTATTTTTGGACCAAAATGGAAATAAAAGTGAGACCACAGGGACCCAAATGTAAAAGGTTCAAATTTAGACTAAAGTAACAAAAGTGAATAAACCTCAGGAACAGTTTACTCTAAAATTTATATATCTTAACGTGTATGTAACTTTAATCTGACATAGGAAATAGGCAAAGGAATTCTTTTGTGCGATTTATTTATAACTAGTAATTGAATCCACGCGTTGCGCGGACAACTTGTACATGTAGAGAATAAAAAATGGCTTCTTAAATGCCAGCTTTTTTCTTTATGAACTTGGTATGCATCAAGCGTAATTTCTTTGTTCTTTATGCATCTAGTATGATTTCTATGTGAAGTTGGTATGCATGAAGCATCATTGTAGTTCAGTTGTGCAACTCCTTTGAAGTTATGTTCCTAACACTGAACATATCAATAAAAAGAATTTATATTTCATAGTAAATAAAAAATAAAGATTAATAAATGACGGGTTATTTATGTGTATATCGCATTGTGATTCGTGGCCTTGTCTTCTTTACCTTGAGAGAATGTTGTTGCCAAAGCTGCGAAATGTTCTTATGAATATGTGAAATGTTCTAAACTTCTCTTGGTGGTTCTGTATAACTCATACATGATAGCTTTCACCTAGAAATGTATGTTACATTAGACTGACAATTCTTTGTTGAACATATATAATTAATAAAGTTGGCATCATTACCTCATTTTTTCACCCATATAGCTTTGCATTATTTTCTTGCTTAGTTCTCTGATTGGGCAAAAATTGGGAAGCATGTGATGTTAGAAACAATTTAGTTTGCAAATGTTAAATCATTATTGATGAATGTTTAACAAATGTATGTGATTTGAAAGTAGTCTGCTAAACACAAGTCAAACACCCTACTAAATTTGCAAAAGCAAAAATAATTAAGCGTGCATATGCAATTTTTGTGTTGATGAAGTGGAGATTGTGTTTCAAATACATCAGTTGCAAAGGTAAGCAAATCAACATTGATGGTTGTTTAGAAAATATTTTGTTTTATATAATGAATCTTTGCACACTTAAATAAAACAATAACGTCCACGTATTTTAAGGACTCGATAAGAAGAAAATGGTCAAATCGGCGATGCGTAAAACCTTAAAATTGATACTAATACACAGTACCAGGAATCATGAGAATGAAATTGTGAATAATCATATATTCATAACTCTAAACCATAAGGTCCATAACAATTCTCCCAATAATGTTTTTGAAGATGTAAACAATAATCAATACAAGTTACACCTGCTTCCTTTCAATTTTTTTCTTCTTTAATAAAATTAACTAATTAAGTGTTTCGGAAAGCAAAAGGACTATCAAAACACATAGCAAAGAACAAAGACGTCATACCTAAAAATTTGGCACCGCTCCAGCCTTGTTCTGATTTTTTTGCTCTATTGTATTTTGCTCTCCAAATAAGTTCGAAATAAAAGCATGAAGTTCAACCTAAAGTTAATAGAAAACTCTTTGTTCCCCCAAGATATGCAAAACACACTTCATCAAATCAATGTTCCCTACCTGACAAAAGAAAGACGAATAAAAATAGAAATAAACATGCCTCATTTGAGTCATGATTGCAATGTAAAAAAAGTAGATAAACAAACTGCAGACCTAGAGAACCATTAGTAGTCCTTGTCAATGATAATTAGAAAATTGAATAACAGGGCTTAGTGTTCAACTTTTCAGTTGTGTTTAAGCCACCATGCCAAGATTCTTATACGTTATAACAGAGAAACATTGCCTTCAAGAACAGAAAAATTAGTGAAACGAATGTGCCTTGAAACACCATCGTCGCCGCCGATGTTCACGGCGGAACCCTAATTCGTCTTATGTTAGAACACCATCGCTCAACGTCATCGGTAGGGTAGCCGGAGCAACGGTTGTAAAACCCTAGCGACTTGTTTCCCCTGATCGTCGTCACTTGGCCGACAAAAACTAATCCAATCATTAGTCTCGTCCGTTGATTGTCGATTTGTAAGAAATAATGGTGCACGCGCTGGAAGAGGGGTGTCGTCGGAGCACTGCAATGGCTCAGCCATTCATCGCAGGCGGCTCCACCCTTTCACAACAGAGCAGTCGGCTGGAGGACGAACATCCACATCTTCGTACCCACACACGACACCACTACCATCATCATCACCGGCAAAGTGGAGGTCGGCCGGAGCTCTTCCATCACTCCCTCGCTCTCTAGAGATTTCCCACTCTCTCTTTCTTCCGTATCCCTTTCTAGATCTACTTTCTAGATATCAACATACTAACGACGTTAACGTTAACTCACTATTCATCGGTTATGTTATCAATTAATATAGTTATATAATATCTTTATATAAATATTGAGGGAAGCTTAACAATGTATTTCCATGTCATTATAGCCTAGTGATATTTTTAGTTGTGATAAGGCTTTTAGACCATTAGGTCCAGGGTTCGATGATTCTCACAAGGACGTTTTTTACAGATTTATTGGGTTTCCTTCTGAATTTGTGTATATGCATTATTGTCTAACGGAGACAGGGGCAGACCTACCCCAACCGTGAGTGAGCGGGCGCACCCCTTGAAAAAAAAATTTCAGTATTATTTGATGCGAAAATCCCGATGGCCCCCTCTTAAAATTTTGTAATCGCCCCCCTTGAATTTGGACCTCATGATAGAGAAGATATGAAAAAAAAAAAAAGAAGCAGAAATAAAGAATCTATTCATTAGAAAAAAAAATGGTGGGAATAAGAACCCTACTCGTTTAAATGAAGAAGAAAGAGAAAGAAGGGGTTTTGTTCTTTTTAATATGGACCCACATAAAAATTATTTTATTTTGGTTAAAACAAGTATGTCAGTAGTAAAAAGTAAAAGAATAGTGGCTTCTATTACACCAAAATTGTTAGTAGAACTAGACCTATATTTAAACTTTAAATATCTTTATTTTATTTACCATATATAAATTTTCTTTTAACAATTGTGTATGAGTTTTGCTTTTATTTTTATTTTAAGCTTTTAAAATATCTTTACTATATCTTACTTAATTTATTTATTATTAATTTACTGAGTAAACTGTCATTTTGGTCCCTAAAGTTTGGTCACTTTTGTCACTTTAGTCCAAAACTCAAACATTTTGCATTTGGGTCCCTATGATTTCAGTTTTATTGCCATTTTGGTCAAAAAGGGAAATCAGGTCATATTTATCTTATAAAATCCTGCTATTTTATACTTTTTCCTCAAGGGCAAAATAGTCATTTCATTTTTATTTTATTTAAAGCTTTTATTAAAAGGACTATTTGTGTAAATAGGTTCAAGTTTTGGATCAAAATAAAAAAAAAAAATTTTTTAAACACACACCTGCAACACCCTGTATCTTCTTCATAGCCTCACCACCACCACCACCACCACCACCACCACTACCACCATTGCCACCAAGCCTCACAACTACTACCACCATCCTAACCACAGCTTTAGAATTTATGTTCTTCGTTCTGATTTCCGGATCTAACCTTCTCTGTTGTTCGTGTTTCTTGAATGGAGATTTATTTCGCCAGATTTCGATTTCAGCGATGATTAACGAAGACGTTTTTGTACTCGGTTTGTATGTATCAAATGTATATATTGATTATTGTTCGATTTAAATTATGAATTATGAATTTTGAATTTGAATGTGGATACTTGTGATTTGAAAACAGAGGTTCAAATTCTTTGATTAGATTTGAAAAACGAAACGATTTTTGATTGTTTAAGCATTTTGGGTTCTTGCTTATGGTTATATCGAACAAATTTTTGGTTTGTCTTTTATTCTTGCGATCGTTGTTGTTGTTGTCGGAATAAATTTTGTTCTTTGATTGGAAAACAAGGACAAGAGTTTTCTGTAATTTCAGGGTTGATGATTTCTAGTTAGATTTGGAAATCAGAACGAAGAACAGAAATTCCGAGGCTGTGGTGGTGATGGTGGTAGTGAGGTAGTGGTGGTAGTGGTGGTGGTGAGGCTATGAAGAAGATATAGGGTGTTGCAGGTGTGTGTTTAAAAACATATAAATTTTTTACTTTGGTCCAAAACTTGAACCTATTTAGACAAATAGTCCCTTTAATAACATCTTTAAATAAAATAAAAATGAAATGACTATTTTGCTTCTGAGGAAAAGGATAAAATAGTAGGATTTTATAAGATAAATATGACCTGATTTCACTTTTGGACCAAAATGGCAATAAAACTGAAACCATAGGGACCCAGATGCAAAAGATTTGAGTAAAGTGGCAGAAGTGACCAAACCGCAGGGACCAAAATGGCAGTTTACTCTAATTTACTTGATTAAGTTTAACTATTTATATAAGAGTAAATTACAAAAATCGTCCTTTATGTATGCTAGTTATTGCAAACTGTGTCCTTTATCTTCAATATATACAAGAAACATACTCGATGTTTGCAAACCCTTGCAAGTTATGTCCTTTAAACCAAACTCAGTTAGTTTTCATGGTTAAATTTGACTAAGTGGACCTCACATAAGGGTATTTTAGTCATTTTACCCTAAATAAAATATTAATGTTTAAAAACAATATTCTACATGTATATTTATATTTATAAATATATACACAGACAACACACATATATATAAACAAACCCCAACCTTCTTCTCTCTCTCTATGACTACCCTGCCACAACCACAACCCCCACCACCCACCTACCACCACACCAACTGGTCTTCTTCTCCGGTGAAACACCACCGCCAAACTCCGGCGACCAAGAATTCCCACACCCACCCCTCCTCTCTTTCTTTCTCTCTCTCGGATCGGAACCCTAGCCGCCGTCCTCCGGTTCAGAGCTCCTCCGTCCTCTGGTTCAGATCTCCTCCGTCCTCCGGCGATTCACCATCTGTAAATTTTGGGTATCAGCAGACCAAATAAAGGGGCAGATGGTGTGTGGCTGTGGTGGCAGGTGAGAGAGAGAGATGGAGACGACGGCAGCGGCGAGCACGATGGCGGTGGTGCGATGGTAAACAACAAAACTCTGGTAAGATCATGTCCCCCTGTTCTTGTTCATCTCAGATTCTTTTGGATTCCCTCATGTTTCTTATTTTCTTTCTTTCCGGTGACGGTGGTGGGGGTAGATGTGAGTGTTTGGTTTTATTGGTGATAACAGGTGGTGTGTGGATGTGGTGGCGGAGATCGGTGACGATGACGATGACGATATCGGATATGATGAGTGTATTGTTCCGTGCGATGTTTTGTTTAGTTGATTTTGAATTCAGATCGATGTTTTGGCTTCCAGTTGTATGGAATTAGTAACTGTTATTTGCGATTGTATAGATTTTAGGTGAGATACTTGATAAGTTTGGGATGCATTTGCATTGATGTTGAAAATTGATTGTGCAGGAGTAGGAGGTGGCAAGTGGCGGGAGGTGGTGGTGACAAGTAGCCGGAGGTGGTGGTGAGGGTAGGTCTGTGTTTTAGAGAGAGAAGATATATGTTTTAGAGAGAGAGTTATATATATTATATAATATATAATTAATTTTTTTTTAATTTAGTAGAATTATTAAAATATGTTTTTTAGTAAATGACTAAAATACCCTTATATGGGGTACAGTAGGTCAGATTTAACCATAAAAAATAACTGAGTTAAGGCTAAAGGACATAACTTGCAAGGGTTTGCAAACATCGAGTACGTTTCTTGTATATATTGAAGATAAAGGACACAGTTTGCAATAAGTAGCATACATAAAGGATGATTTTTGTAATTTACTCTTTATATAATTATTCATCACAACTTTTATTGTCATTGTCATTAATAAAAAAGCTTCAAAGTTATATATGTAAAAACGTTTTAATCAGGTGTTTCTTACAATCATTAGACATCAACGACACTTCAAGAAAGTTGAGTATAAGAATGAGATTGTTGTTTCCTATGATTAAACCAATAAATTATTATTTGTTTAGTATTTGAGAGGATTGGAAAAATGTTTTAAAAGTTATATATGTAAAAACATTTTAATCAGATGTTTGATACAATCATTAGATATCAAGGGCACTTCAAGAAAGTTAAGTATAAGAATGAGATTGTTGTTTCCTATGATCAAACCAATAAATTATTATTTGTTTAGTATTCGAGAGGACTGAAAGTGTCACGACCCCCGAACCGGGTTGACCCGTTTCAGGAGCCGCGGAACAGAAAAACCCGTGGTATTTATTTAATTGAGTTAACAGCGGAAGATTTCATCAGGATCTTTTAAAAACTGAGATTTCCCAATTATTTTATTTCACAGTTTGGGATAAACCCTAATAATTTACAATCATATGATTTCACTGAGAAATCTTTATTTTACAAAACAGATTTCTTTATTTTATATTGAGCCACTTCTTTAAGCTTGTAGTGCTTCACTGCACATTTCTTTATTTTATATTGAGCCACTTCTAACGATGAAAAGAATGTTAAGTTCATAGATGCACTGCCAAGAGAGTGGCGTAGTCTCACAATGACCTTGTCATCAACCCTTGAATTAGAGAATATGAACTTGCATGATCTCTATAGCATCTTAGTCCCAAGAGAGGAAGAAATTTATGAGAACTCAAACCAAAGAGGGGGACCTATTGCTCTTGTTTCACACACCCAACACACACAAAAATCACTAGTTTCAGATCCACAACCCTCTCTTTATCAGAATACAGAAAATTCTGATGCTTCATCAGATTTTTCAGCCTTTGCTGAGGCGATAGCCCTGCTCACAAATACATTTGAGCAAAGGATGAGAGGAGGAAGTGGTAAAATCTAGAAAAGTGATAGGGAGGATGGCAGGAAAATCAAGGGAAAAGGGGAAGACATAATTTGTTTCCTACAAGTGTAGACAAAAGGGGCACTATGCTTCTGAGTGCAAGAATAAGAAGCTGAAGGACGTGGCATACTATGAAAAGAAGCTTGAAGAAGCTAAGAAACAACAACAGAAAGTTACCCTAATAGCAGGTACTGATACCTGGTTAACCTATGATTCTTCGGATGAAGAAGAGCAGGAAATGGCTAATTTCTGTCTGATGGCCACAACTTCTGATGATTGCTCCACATCATCAGAACAAAAAGTAAGTTCAGACAATCTTGATTTGGAAAAACAACTGAACAAACTTATGCAGGATTTTGTGCTTTCACAAAACAAAACCTCACCAGAAAGTACAAAATCGGATGATCTGCAAAAGTTGCTCAATAAAACCAAAGCTGAAAACCAATAACTCATTGATCAAATTTTGATAAAGGATTCAAAAATTGAATTCTATGAGAAACAAAGGAAAAATCTTTATAAGAAAATTCAAGATAATGAAATCAATGCGAAGGGTTTTCAACAAGCTAAAGACTTTCTGCAAATTATTGAAGCAACACCAAAGAACAAAGGTGAGGGGCTGGAATATTTTAAAACCAATATTAAAACTCCCACTATCTTTGTAAAGGATTCTGGAAACAATTTTGATAAGAAAATATCAGATTCTGATGCGGAATCATGCATATCTGGAATTTCTGATAACCTGTACTTGTCACCCAAAATCTGTGTGAAAAGGGATGAAGCCTTCAAAATTAATGAAAAACCAAGAATTCATCCTAAATTTCACAAAGGCAAAAAACATTCCATAACAATCATCTTTGTCTAAAACATTAGACAAATCAAATTGTATGTGTGTTGAAATACTAAAGCTAATTCAACAACATCTCTCAAAAGAAATTCATCCTGCTAATGGCTCAGCATTAAGCAGACAATCTGATGAGAATTTCTCCTCTGATGAAGAAATCTCTAGCACATTTTCATCAGAAAAAGTACCCAAACAAGTTTGGGTACCAAAAAAAATATCTAACCTTATAATTTCAGGACCATCATGTGCAGCAGATCTGATACTTCAATTCTGGAAGCTCCAAGCACATAACTGGGGATAGGAGCTTACTCATTAATTATCAAGAAAAACTGGGTAAATTTGTAAATTTTGGAAATGGGGTGAAGAGAAGAACAATGGGATATGGCACCATAAAATATGGAGCTTTAACCATTGAAAAGGTTGCCTATGTAGAAGGTTTAAAAGATAATCTACTTAGCTGTGGGAAATTTTGTGACAAAGGCTTTCAGGTAACCTTCTTACCTGAAAAATGTATGTTGGTTGGTTTGGATGATAACAAAATATATTTAAGTGGGAAAAGAATTAGAAATTCCATCTACTACTTTGATTTCAGAGAAGACATTGAGCATCCACAATTATGCTTATTTTCAACTGAAAACAAAGGTAATAGTTGGTTATGGCATAAAAGGCTTGCCTATGTAAATTTTAAAACAATCAACCAACTGGCAAATAAAAATCTGGTAAAAGGTTTACCATACATATCATCCAAAAAGGATAAGATACGTGAAGCATGTGAGCTTGGCAAATCAAAGAGAGGCTCACATAAAACGGTTTCAGAATCTTCAATTTCTGAAAACTTGGAACTTTATAGATGACTATTTAAGGTACACATGGGTTGAATTTTTAAGAAAGAAAAGTGAAACCCTAGATCTGATCATTAATTTCATCAGAAAAACTAAAAATATGTTAAAATTACATGTGAGAATGATCAGATCTGAAAATGGAACAGAATTTAAGAATGCAAAACTTGAGACTTTCCTTGTGAGTAAAGGAATATTTCATGACTTTTCTGCTCCAAGAACTCCTCAACAAAATGGAGTTGTATAAAGGAGAAACATGACTCTAGTAGAAGCAGCTAGAACTATGATTGCTTATGCCAGATTGCCCACTTACTTTTGGGCTGAAGCTATATCAAATGCATGCTTTACACAAAACAGATCTATCATTAACAAAAGACATCAGAAAACCCCATATCAAATTATCAACCATAGGGTCCCAAGTATCAAATTTTTACACACCTTTGGTTGCAACTGTTTTGTCTTTAATGATTTTGATAGTTTCGAAAAATTTGATAGAAAAGCAGAAAAAGGAATATTTTTTTGTTACTCATTGTCCTCAAAAGCTTATAGGATTTTTCTTTTAAACACAAGGACAGTAAGAGAAAGTTAATATGTGTCTTTTGATGACTCATCAGAAACCAAAATTTCTGATGAAATTATGAAGGATATAAGCTTGTCAAAACAACCTAAAAATTCTGAAAGTCTTCTTAACAAGCTAACTGAAGAACTATTAGAACATGGCCATATGATGAACATATCAAACAAAAATATGTCATGTACTAACCCTACAGATGATCTAGAACCTCCAACAGAAATTGTCCAAAATGATCAGAATTCTGATTTTTCATCAGAAAATGTTATTGAACAACAAATCTGATCCTCTTGACAACATTGAGGTCACAGATCAGGGGGAAGCTTCAAATCCATCACCAAGTACAAGTTCTCATAACAACTTGAGATGGATCAAGGGACACTCACTTGCAGACATCATTGGTAACCCTGAAGTAGGTGTTAAGACAAGAACTGCAACGGCTCATGAACGTCTTTATGCTGGATTCTAAAGCATAATTGGGCAAAAATCTATCAAAGAAGCACTAAATGACTCAGATTGGGTTCAAGCAATGCAAGAAGAGCTTGACCAATTTGAAAAGAATCATGTGTGGGATCTGGTACCCAAACCAAACAACAAGCCGATCATTGGTTCTAAACGGGTATTCAGAAACAAATCTGATGAACAAGGCATCATAACAAGAAACAAAGCAAGGCTTATGGTCAAAGGTTATTTTCTACAAGAAGGAATTGATTATGATGAAACCTTTGCACCAGTTGTCAGGTTTGAAGTTATTAGAATATTCCTGGCTTATGCTGCCTCAAACAACATCAAAGTTTATCAGATGAATGTAAAGTATGCTTTCTTAAATGGTGAAATTGAAGAAGAAGTATATGTGCATCAACCAGAAGGCTTTGTTGATCCTCATTGTCCAAATCATGTCTACAAATTGAACAAAGCCTTGTATGGATTAAAGCAAGCTCCAAGAGCCTGGTATGAAACACTATCCAACTTCTTAATCAATTCTGGCTTCACCAAAGGTACAATTGACACAACTCTCTTTCTAAAAACTCATAAGGGGCACACACTTTTGGTTCAAATTTATGTTGATGACATAATATTTGGATCCACTAATGACAAATTCTGCAAAAAGTTTGAGAAATTGATGACCAGCCACTTTGAAATGAGTATGATGGGCGAATTAACCTTTTTCCTTGTCACACCCCTGACTTTTGCGGAAGCGTATTCGTGTGACTTGATCAGTTTTCATTGCATTCGATTATAATAAACAACTATATGACTAAAATGATGTTCATCCATTCATAAGTTTAAAATATTACAAACATAAGTTGTTTAAGTTTTCCAACCAACATAGTTTTAAGTTAAGTTACAAACCATCAAAAGATAATAAGTTCCACAAAGGACTTTTTCAACAAAAGACTAGAATCACAAAGCTTTGCACCATATATCTCATCAAAGATGAAATATGCGATTCAAACCCTCCAAAAGTGGATGACATCTAAACTTGAAATTCACATCTTGAAAACAACCCCAGCGCCAAAGATCCATTTAGTTTCCTGAATTACATGTAAGTTGAAAACAATCAACAAAAGTTGAGCGAGTTCATGTGTTTTAGGTGAGCTCAGAATAAACTTGTAAACATTTGAGAGATTCTTTTGATAACAGGTATCTAAAGCGTCTATGAACAGATCATTAATGTTTTGCAAGGACATTACTATGTGTGGTGGCGTAGGAAGCACTCAAACCTAGCGGATTTCCTCCGGTCCATCCTACTAGAACGACAAAAGCACTACATGCGACCATACAAGGACCCATGAGTGGGGCTCGCTACACCCAATAGATCTACCACTTCTGCTCCTCGGTCTTAAACAAGATTAATGGCACTTAAGAGAGATACTACCCATCCACATGATCTAACAGTTCATTCCCTAGCTAAATCATACCATTGAAACATGTACTTCACCCCCGAGAGTTATAAATCCGAAAACAATAAAGAGAAAAGGGGGACATGAACTCACAGGTTTGCGTCCGTACTCATGTGCACTCAAAGTTAATATCCGCGAGTCGTGTCACTACCTACAAGCGTGCTATGTTTTATTAGACGCCTCGGTCGTGTAACGACTCTTAGTCTTAAATATTTATTAGGGTTGTTTTGGAATTTTGTATACTTTGAGTTACACTTTCAGTGTATGATGAATATATAATTTTTTATAATTATATAATTTCAAGTTTAATATATTAGTTAAAATAATTATATTTTAACTTATATTATTTTCATGCAATTATTCGGGGGTTTTGTTAAAAATAATATATTTTTAACTCGTTGTCTCGTATGGTTCTCATATACGCATGTTTGTAGATTCCATAATAAATACACTGTTTATTATGTATTATACATTTATACGTATTCCCAAGTATATGTATACTTGTATTATGAGTATGTTAAGTATGTCGCTTTGTATTCTCGTATTTATGTATAATACTTATATGAGGGTATTTTACCAAGTGTTGGTAGTGTATGTTGGTATGTATTTGTACGTATAGGAATACGCATTTTCTTGTATTTATTAAGTATTTCATACTTAATCTATATTTAAATTTTTCAGGAATATTGTTTTCCACTAAAAATCAATATTCTTGTATTCTTAAAATATATATATTTTAAAATATGTTTATAGAAAAATATCCACATTTTGACTTGGTAATATATATATATATATATATATATATATATATATATAAATTCACATGTATCTTAAAAATACTTTATTTTTAAGATTAAGTCAGAAAAATATATATTTTTAGTTTCCACTAAAATAATATATTTTTAAATTGTTTATGAAAATATATATTTTCTCATACTCAAAATAATATATTTTCAAGTTAACAAAATATGATATATTTTTATGATAATTGTAAAAATACATATTTTGTCATTTGTTTGGTTTTGAAAATGCCGTTTACCAAGTTTGTCATAATACGAATTAAATTTCTGGAATATTTATATAATTTGTCCAACGTGTCCATTGTCCAAATGTCCGATAATTGTGTACAAGTTATATATTTATTTTATTGTAATTTTTGTAATTCTTTAATTACAATTTTTGATATTTTTGTGTGGTATATTATTTTCAAGTTCCTAATTTTAGTATAACTAATACAAATAATATACACATAACACATATTTTGTGTGATCTCTAAATATATATTTTCCTAAATATATACTTAGCCATTTTTATTTTTGAAAATCAACCTCCATTACTTGGAATTTTTATACCAAAAATTATGGCAATTTTTATACATAAAACCATGATTCAAGATTTCTTGTAAAAACTTGTTAAAAATATATTTCTCTAAGTGTTTAATGTCTACAAAAATCTTGCCATAGTTTCCTTTGAAAAATGAAGGTTTCCATGCTTTAAGCATATCATTTTCTTTTTCAGAAATCATCCACAATCATCAACAACAATTTACAACTTACCATATGCATAAAAATACATTTTCATGAAGATGTGAACTTGAAAGTTTTTATGAAAATTTGTAGTCTTTTAACATAGGGATTAACAAGTCCCATTAACTTCAAAAACATGATTTTTACTTCATAAGAACCATTCTTGTGAAAATCCCATCTTTACAACTTATAACTCGTTTTTGCAAAAATTCATCTTCTTGAACTTTTTCATGCACTAAACACTTCAAGTGTTCCATTTTTACATAAGAAATGGGTTTACTTTCTTTCAAAAACCAAATCATGCAAAACATGAAGTAAACTTTGTTTCTTGGTAATTTTAATGTTTGAAATCCTTCATTTTTAAGATCTACAAGTTGTAGGAACCATATCCTTGCAAAAAATCAAGCTTACTTTCAAGTTCATGCTTCACATAAAGTGTGCTCTACATGGATCTTTCAAGATCCAACATCATACTTGCTAGATCATGTTTTAAATCATCATCTAGCAAGCACTTATGTGGTGTTTACCACCATACACACAAGAAATCATCAAACAAGTTCATAACATATCATAAACAACTTATATTCTTATGATGTTTTGTTTTGTACTTTTGTTCATCTTCTTGTTTATGTAAGATCTTTAGATTTTTAGATATACATAACCTGTAACCACTAAAACAAGATGTAAAGATGTGATCAAGAAGCGCTTACTACTAGCTCAAGGCTAGGGTAGAACAAGATGATGAAAACAGAGAAAAGAGGGTGGATAAAAGCTCCAAAGTGAGGTCCTTCAAGATTCAATGCTTGCCACCTTCCTTGATTGCATTGATACACCTTAGGATGTGCTTGGTTTAACTTGAAATTGATTAAAGATGATGGATGGGGGTGGGGGTGCTCTCGGTCGAACACAAGGGAGGGGAAGAGGAGTGTTTGTGAAATGTGTTAAGTGATAAATGAGATGGATGATGATGATACTTAAGATGAAGATAAGGTTTATTACACATGGGTCCTTAATCTCCCTCCCACATATTAACCATAGGATATCAAGGGGGATCTTTGACTAACTAGGTAATTAGTCAACATGGTTAAAGGTGTGTGGGTCCATGTGGACGGTCAAGGATGAGGGGGGGGGGGGGTAAGGATTTGTTAAAAATTGTTAAGTGTAAAAGTGTATGTTATATGTGTAGTAAATTAGGAGGTTTAGGTGTTTAAAGGTTCTTGATGTGTAGGAATGTGTTTAAGATCATAACTAGCTTCATGACATGAAAATTATGGTTAACTAGTTCACATGATGCTTCTAGGTGTGGTCGGGTGTCCATTTTGGCTAACGGATCGCTTAACAAGTTAGCATTAGTGTCTTGTATGTTATAATATGTAATTTTGTCATGTAAAATTTTCAACGATTTTTAAGCTATTTTGAACAATCAGGCGTTGTTTCTGATTATAACATAAGTTGTCAAATGCTGATTTTTTGCTGAATTTTGTTTAATTTTACTGTTTAGTGCTAGTTTCGGCCAGTTTCTAGTGTTTACTTATCACTCAGAAAGCAGTATCATAAACCCTTACTTTCCTACATAGAGTTCTAGTATAATTTTGGTTCTGGGACTCGATCTGTGTCCTAACATGTTGTCTGTCTGAGTACTAAACTCCTGTCAGTACTACTAGTTTATCTGATAAGTGTGCTAGTTTTGTTTGGTGCACTGTTTGAACTGTTTCGAGTCAAAATCAATAAATACAGTCATCATATATCATGAAATATTTTGTGAGTTCTTTAAATGTAATCCATGGATTCATGCACATTATATGTTCAAAATACACAACCATAACATATAAAATACTGTTCACATTGTACGGAAAATACACGAAAAGTGCGAGTTGTCACATTCCTTGGCTTGCAAGTAAAACAACAAAGTGATGGCATATTTTTGAGTCAATAAAAGTATGTAAGAACTATTTTGTAAAAGTATTCATTAGAAAACTGCTCATCTTCAAAAACTACCATGGCCACTGGAAACAAACTAGATTCTGATCCTGAAGGAAAACCTATAGATATAAAAACTTATAGGGGAATGATAGGATCACTACTATACCTAACTGCCAGTAGACCAGACATAATGTTTTCTACCTGTTTTCTAGCATGGTATCAATGTAATCCTAAAGAATCCCACATGTAAGTTGTCAAAAGAGTTTTCAAATATCTAAAAGGAACTTCAAATCTCGGCCTATGGTATCCTAAGAACACAAATTTAGAATTAATTGCATACACAGATGCAGACCATGCAGGATGCAAACTTGACAGAAAAAACACATCTGGTGCCTGTCAAATGTTGGGAGAAAAATTAGTCTGTTGGGCAGGCAAAAAGCAAAATTGTGTTGTCACATCCACAACAGAGTCAGAATATGTAGCAGCAGCAAGTTGTCATTCACAAGTTCTGTGGATGCAAACTCAACAAAAAGATTATGGAGTAAATCTGACAAAAATTCCTATTTTGTGTGATTCTATGAGTGCCATTGCAATATCCTCAAATCCTGTGCATCACTCTAGAACCAAACAAATAGATGTCAGATATCATTTCATAAAAGATCATGTTGAAAAAGGTAACATAAAATGTATTTTGTCCCAACAAAAAAACAATTTGCTGATATTTTCACTAAACCATTAAATGAAAATAGACACAACTTTCTGATTAGTAAATTGGGAATGATCAACTTGGAAATTGAACAAAAGGGAACTGAGTCACAAATTAAAGAAAAATCTGATACACATATGTATGATCAGATTTATGGTGAAAATTCTGATAATCCATCAGAAAGTTCAAATTCTGCCAGAAAATCTGGTAAATCACCAGAAGTTGACTAAGTCAACAGAAATTCTGATAGTACATAAGTTATCATATTTTCTTTATCTTTTCACATGCATGCACAAAAGTCCATTTGTAATCATCATTTCTCATTGATTTTGAATATCCTTTTAATTTTTAATTTTTTTCTTTCATTATTTATTCCTTTATATTGCAAAGTTTTATCTCTTTAGACTAGGGTAATCAAAATTTTATCTCTTTAGTATAGGGCTGATATCGTCATAGACAGAAAGCTTCTGGGAACTTGTTAATGCTAGTTAAACTCTCTCTCCTTCATTCATTACATTTCATCAATATTAAGGAGATAGAAGTGACATATAGGCAGATAATCATGATAAATTATCAGAAAATGGCCGCCTAAACCATTAATGCAGGAGATTTTATCTCATTTGTTCTTTTTGCAATCTGACAGAAAATTGAATAACAAAGAAAATGGAGATACACAATCTAAAGTAGGTAGATATCATTTATGGCAAACTTCAATTTTACTATAAATGATCACAACTTTGAGCTTCGTCAGTCACTATCAACTAAGAAAACCCTAGAGAAAACTCTTTCTTTTTCTCCACATCTCTCAAACAAAAATGACAACTATCAATGCTGATTGCTTCCCACTTCTATACCACCAATATCATAACCTCAGAATAAGGACCAACTTTAAGGGTCCTCAATGGGAGGGATGCCAAATCATCCTAAACATGATTATGGGGAGTCGTTTGAGATACTCATGATCTATCCAGATATCCTACAAATGTTCTGGAGAAATGCAACATTGTTGTTGCATGAGGGTAGAGGTTTGACTTCCATTGGAAGTGTGGTGCTTAACCGAAGGATAGTGGTGACTGAAGACATCATCAGAAGATTTTTAGAACTTGATGATGATAATGATGTTGTTCATTTTACAAAAGCTCAAATAGATGAAACTCTAGAGCAAATGGGGTATAATCCTGGAAACCCACTAGGGCCGATCAGCAAAACAAGCTTTATCAAGCCATGGCAGTTTTTGGTCATACAAATGGGGGCATGCTTCTCAAAGAAAATTGTCAACCATCATGAAGTCTCCTATAGGTTGATGGAGCCTATACATGCACTTGTACAGGACATCCCTTACAATTTCTCTCATTACATCATGAAAGATCTTGCAAGCAACCTATGGTCTGGAAGACCCTTCTTGGTATATCCTCGTTTTCTGATGAGGATAATCACAAGTCAGCTAGACTTTTGAGGTGTTCATGTATGGTACCCTAGAGCTGAGATGAGGCTTCAACAAAATATGAACTTCAACATGTTCATACCTACTGACCAGAACACTGGTCTGGTGACAGCTCTATGGCTCTATGGTTATTTATGGAGATCATCTATAGAGAAGGGATGTACCTTGATTAGGTCATTTTAGTTTAAGTTTAGTTTTTTTTTTTGTTGTTTGTTGTTTTGTTTTGTTTTGTATGTTAATATATTATGCTTTTAAACTTTTGTTTTTTGGTTCATTGATTGGGGGAAGTAAAAACAAAAATGGGTAAAGTCATATGATAAAGGGAAGAAGTGAAATACCATAAAAACAACCTATGATCATCAGAAACAAAACATTTGTCACAAAACTTTAAGTTTCTGATAACATAAAGTTGAAATCTAGTAAAATCTGGTAACATAACTTCAAATTCTGATGAATTTTTTCTGGACTGTTGAACTTCAAAAGGAATAAAAACGATAAAATGAACACAAAAACAGAGTGAAAGTTTTAGAAAACCTCAACACACTTAATTGTCATTTTTAAACTTTTTTCACAAAAATTCCTTGAAGAAAGAACAAGAGACTTGGATGCTACCAGAAAACCATATGTAAGTTAAAATCTAAACCTTTACTCATTCCAGTGCATCTCAAAAAACAAAAAAAACAAAAAAACAAAAAAACAAAATGATCCACTAGAATATCTTTTACTCAATCAGAAGGAAAACTTCTAAATCTGTTAAACGAATGTTTACAAATCAAGGGGGAACTTCAGCTGAGGAATTATGTTGGAATCTGTTGACTTCTGTTGACTTTTATTGACAAATCAACAAAATTCAATTCAACAAGAAACGCTAACATTCATCAGAATTGAATTTTGACTTTGAAAAAGGGGGAATAATATAAAGGCAGCTGATTGGATCATTCATCAAAAATGGGTCCCACAATAAAAGAAAGGTGTCATGTGACCGATAGTGTTCTCCAATTAAAATTCATTTCCAAACAAAAGGAATGATTGAAGAGAATGCAAGTTGAGAAGGCGTGATAAAATCCACGATTACACGATTAAACCCATTAAATACCTTGATACCCACGATCCAACGGTTACTTTCTGAACCAAATTTCACATCACACGATCTAACGGTAATAAAGGTTATTAATGACCTATTAACCGCTATTATAAACCATGTTCCATGTCCCCCGAACTCCCATAACCACTCACCTCTGCTGAAACCCTTACTATAAAACCCAACCTTAGCAGAATTTCTCAAATCACTCACCTTCTTCCTCACAAAAACCTTAAACCCCGAAACCCTCTGTTTTTCAAAAGCTAAACTTCCCAAACCTCAAACCCTAACTTACAAAATTAAGCAATGGCAGAAGTTAATCTCAACATTCCAATTGTTCAACATGATGTACCATTCATTGAAGATGGAGAATTTTTGCCAATGAAAGAGAATAACTTGTTGATGAATACAGAGCATTCCGACTACAATGAAAGATGCCAACTTCTGATAGAATCTCTCTTGAGATGTCCAATCTCAAGAGCATTAACTAAAGGAAGAGAAGTACCAGAAAGACTATTGCAACAATTTATTCACACTTTCAGTGAAGATGGCGAAAATCAAGTCTCTACTCACGTTTGGGGAAATGTCTCTGTGACATTACCTCCCGCAAGAGTAAGAGAATGGCTTAAACTTACTGTTTTTGGCAACTATATTGAAGCACCAAGAAAAGAGGATCTGATAAGTTTCCTTATTGAGCTTGGATACCAAATAAGAAGGTCAGAAAAATCGGTGGACTCAGAAGAAATGAAATGCTAGCTTTCTGGCAAGTCATGATGGAAGTGTTGAACAAATGCCTCACATCAAAGATAGGAGGAGCTGACCAAGTGAATCAAACAATTCTGTCAATCATGTATGGACTCATAACAGGGTTCAAATTTGATTATGCGACAGAAATTTTAAACTTAATCAAGAGATCAATTCTTACAAAAAATGGAAGAATCACATCACATCTACCATATCCAAGGTTCATTTCAATATTCATCTTTGAAACTTTTGTTGAAAGGAATGTAGAAATTCCTATTTTAGAAGATGCTTGGAGCTCAAACATAATGAAACCATGGAGTGCCAGTCAAGGGTGGACATCAGACAAGGATGTTCCTGTGTTACCAGAAAGTATGCTGAGTCTAATTTCATCAGACTCACCATACAGACTAAGACATGAGGGACTTCTCAACAAACTAGATACACCAACAGAGGAACCCAACAAAGAAGTTTATAATTGCTCTTCTTCACCAGAAGGAGAAGAAGTTGAAAAATCTTGGACATCAGAAACAGAACTTGTTGAAGGAGATCAAATTCTGATGATAAGAAATTCACTAGAAAATAAGGAAGAATTAGAACCTGCAGGAAGCCATCAGAATCTTGATACTAGAATTCATTTTGAGTTTGAAACTCATCAAGATCAACATTATGAGGAGTCTCGTATTGCTGCAGTAACTCATGAAGAAACTGAAGTCCATCATTATGAAGAATCTCATGTTACTGGTACAACACATGAAGTCATTAAAGTTCTACACTTTGATGAATCTCAAGTTGCTGGTATAGATTCTCTCTTAAACACAGTTTTAATTGATACTTCTTTAAAAAGAATAGAAGATTCAATTACTGCATCTTACAAAATTGAACATAGAAAAACTGTTGTTGATGAGGATGTTTCTAGTACATTTTGTCTCAACTCTGAATCAGAAAATGAGGAAGAGATTGAGATCCCAACATATAGAGATCAGGAAACTGGTCAAGGAAATCTGGTAAGAGATAATTTGTTTATCTTAACAACTTATGGAGAATCATTCACTGATTTGATTCAAGGACATAAGAAAATCCAGGGTGAAAATGTGTTATTCACTTCTGGTGGAGATGATTCTGGCATACTCAAGGTTGCACCAAATTCTGGTAAAACCGAAAGTACACCAATCATTTCCAAAACAACTGCAAATGTGTTTACAACTGGTATGTTAGAAGGAGCATGTATTGTTCCAAATGTCCCTGAACCACCCATGTCACAAGAGAATTTTCAAACAATTTTCGATAATGTATTCAAGGCCTGCAATAAGAATCTTATAGAAGAGAAGCTTGATCTGTTGCTGTCAGAGATACAAGGTCAAAGAGCAGAAATGATGACCTTATCAGAATCAGTGGAGTTCATAAAAGCACAGACTGAAAGAAACACTGAAGCGCTGCAAGCTCTGCAAAAGCAAAAAGACCAACATTTCAGCATCAGAAATTCAAAAGATTTTCACAGAAATGGAGAAAATCAAAACAAAAGTTACAAATTCTGTGGAGTCAAGACAATCAATCAGCTCAAACAAAGTCTTGGAAGAGATCACCATTCTAAGGGCAAGCAACAATAGTATCACTGATGCCCTTGAAAAATTGATAAAAGAATGGGCTGCTCTGCAAGAGAAGAATCAAACTGAATGAAGTATAGGAAAATGTAGCCAACAACACAAAACTGTTAGGTGAAGTGCAGTCTCTCATGAAGAGAATGCATTACAACATTGCCAAATTGGCTAAGCTTGAGCCTAAGAAAATCATGAAGGCACTTCCTGTTGAAGAATCTCACCAGGAACTCCCAAATTCAATCCCACAACAATCAACTGCCACACCAATCACTGAAGCTGGAACCACTGTAACGGGTCCACCTCCTGCAGTTCTAAAAGAAGAAATGTTAAAAAGGTTAGCATCTTCCTTACCTCTAGTTATCTCAAGTTTGAACTTCAAAACTTCTCAAACTGGTCTAAAGCCAACTTCTTCTGGTGACACAGTTATAAGTACAAGAATAAATCAACAAGCAATGAAGGACTAGGAAGAAGAAGCTGACTCAAGACAACCACAGACTGTAAAAAGAAAAATCTCTGAAACCCAATCTGTTATGGTTCAAGAGATTGACAGGGATATTATGATATTCCATTAATACAATCTGGTGGAATACTATTGGACTCAAGAAGATGTGCCAGAAAAGCCACCAACTCCTTACAGATTGGCTATATGGGAAGAAAGGTTAGAAAGAGGTTTAAGGAGCATCCACTACACCAATCCAAGTCCCATAAAAAGAATCATAAAAGTAGATGAAGAGAAGATTGGAACGGATGGTGTTGGAGGAACCTATGTGCAGAATAGATACACTCTTCTTAGAGAAGATGGTGCAGAAGAGAAAGTAACAGATGGAGACCTTGCTGACAAGTTGCATCCCCTAGATATTCTGTTTATGAAAGATTTCTATGAAAAGGAAAGAGGGAACACACAATTTATCAGAAGAGCTTTGACAAGCATATCAAAGGCTGGAATAAAGCTATTTGAAAGAGTAGCTTTTCTGACTTTGATCTATGTATCAATTATGACTATGTGCATAACAAGAAGGTCTATCTAACTGCACCAGATACAATAATTCCCTCAGAGTTGATAGAAGATGCAGGATCTGGAGATATCATTGAACAACCAATGATAAAAGACAGACACAACTACAATGTAGTATACAAAGATTTTGAAAAGAACAAAGCTCTGTTCAGAAGTGTTGACATCTGCAAGTACTCCAATCAGAAACTAAAGTTTATTATGAAGTGCATGAATAAGAGGCAGGAATAGCTTCAAAAGAAAGGAATGAACAAAGAAAAGGAAAGGTAGGAGATTGAACAAATGATTGAAGAATGGATACAAGTAAGGACCTGGTACAAGGACATGTATGATATTTGCAATAAATACATCTCATACAAGAAGAAATTGAAGTCAGGGGATGTGCACAAGCGTGTGAAGTTGTTTTGAAATCATATCTTTAAATTTTACTATTATGTAATTTGTTTCAAAAAGTACCTGGCTTGATTTGCAAATTCTATTTCCATTGTTTGGGATTTTTTTTTCACTTGTCATGAGGTAGTTTATTTTTTTTACAATACTCAGGGGGAAATTGTTAGGAAACTTTAAATATAAGTATTAAAGAAAAAGATAATCATCCTGATCATAAGATGAAGATACAGTCAAGGAGTAAAAAGTTGCCTACATGATATCCTGACAAGAAGAAAAGAAAGATACATCTTCAACTAAGCATCAGGAGAAGATCTAAACAAAGAAGACAATCAGATAAAACCTTTCTGATGAAATCTGATGATAAATCTGGTATTTTTCATCAGAATCTGGTAAAGTCTGATCACCAGAAATCTGATGATCAAGTTCATCAGAATTCTGGTAGACCCACTTGTCTTCGAGATAAGGCCTGACATAAACCCAACAAGGAGCAAGTTGGCAATAACCGATTCAATGAATATGCCAAAAAGTCCCTTTGTGTAGAGCAAGTAGCGAATAAACAATTGTTTATTTAGATCTGAACTCTCTATAAATAGAGATGTCAAACCCCGAAGGTTAAATGAGTTATGCTTAGCATTCAATACACACACTACAAAATCCATTGCCCTTCACGTAGAATTCTTTGAGCATTCATTTTGTAATATCCAATAACGTTGTTTTTTGCAAAGTCATTTAATACACTTGAAAAATTCTATAACTTGTTTCTAGAAAGTTTGATTTCTAGTTCTGCACTATATTTTCCTATTTGTTGAAGTCATTTACCATATTAAGTTTGGGTATCTCTATCTGGGATCAATAGTTGTCTTTTCTTTTCTCGAAAGTGAACCAGTCACCATCGGATCGCAACCGGTAAAATTGCCAGAACAATGGCACCGACGGCTCCCCAGCAAAAGTGACAGAGGACAACTCAAAGTGAACAATCCTCAAGAAGGCCAAAGGATGTAACTGAGAGAAGTGAATTCCATAATGCTTGAGAAGGCTGATCTTAAATGAGGACAACGGATAACGGATGCCACAAAAAGAGAAGGTAAGGGTGTAAATTACGATCCTCTCATGTGAGCAAGTTGTCAGATTGTCAGGGATAGGAAGACATGGGGAAAGCTCCGGTGGAATATGGTAAGATGTGATGAAAGACTCCAACTCTTCTTGGGTAATGATGGAGCAGGTTGAAGCCCTGCCTTTTCGGCTCGTGGTCGAAAGGATTATGAGTTTAGGGGAGAGAATCAGGAAAAAATTGAAGAAAACTGAAAGAGAATGGTGGGATAATGAGTGGTTTTGGGGTTTTAATGGCATCATTAATAAGGCAGTTACTGTCTTATCAAGATTTCATAAAATAACCACTAGATTAACACACGTGGAGATGCCTTTAAAACCCTGGTCGTCGGATTACGTAGTTGTTGCAGAATAGGGTATCATTAGAATGATGCAAATGCGTCACTAGGCCCCACCATACAGTTACGATGCCGTATGCCAATAAGTCCAGGCCCACGTGCAAAAGAACTCATGACCCTGGACTAAGGATGACTTGTCGACAAGGGCCCCTTAACTGGGCTCCCTATCAAGAATAATCCTATTGGGCTCACTTAATAGGCCCAACTATCATGCCTGATAAGTTACATACAAAAGAGGCGAGAAAGGGCGAGTCTTTCATGTCATCTTCCCTACAAGGTCATTAATGGCCTGCAACAAGAGAGAGAAACTCGCGACCGGAGAAGTACGAGGCAGGTACAGACCTCATTAATGCAAAAAGCCATCTCTCCGGCAAGAAAAGGAGACGTAACTCATATTGTCAGGAGTATCGGCTGGCACATGGAAGACCGTTAGACTGTCCAGAGGATCTCGGCTGGCTGATATGCTTACCTCTATATATAAGCCATCCTCATGATCATCCAAGGTATGCATTGAATAACCATAGCATTTACTCTCACAAAGATATTAACTCCAAACATTCTCTAAGCCATATTGAATACTCGGAATCTAGGATTCACACCAGATACTCTGACAGCACCGACACGTCGGAATCACCTTTTGTCTCTGGCAAGTTTACCTATTCTCACTGATATGCACAAAATGCAACTCATAAATCATATCAAATAAGGTATAAAGACAACCCTTTTTAGTACTGATGTTGTAAAAAGTGTGTTTCTTTGTTTACTTTTGATTTTCAAGATTAAAAGAGCTTAAACAGACAAAAGGAACAAATAACGGCGAAAACCAACATAAATACGAAGAAAGGAAGTTGACACACTATACCAAGTCTCCAAGCATCACCCAAAAGACAAAAATAACAAAACCAGAACTCAAGCACAGGGTCGTGCCAGCCAGGCATGGGTTGTGCCCCATTCAAGATTCCCAGAGGACAAAGACAAATAGAAAACGACAAGGGACACGGGGCCGTGTCTCCTAAGCACGGGTCGTGGTCAACTCTCAGATTTGAAAATCTGGGTTCATATAGCAAGTACAAGAGACACGGGGCCGTGCCGTTGACACACGGGGCCGTGTGTGCAGATGCATGACAATAGCATTAAAATGAAGACTGAGAAGGGAAAGACACGGGGCCATGCTTGGTGGGCACGGGGCTGTGTGAAGCTACTGTTTTCAGCTATATAAGGAGATGCTTAGCTTATTTGCAGCTCATCCTTTGGCAAACCACTTTTCTCACCACTCCACCACTACCATCCACCACTTTCATCCATCATCCATCCTTAGAGTGTGTGTGTAGTCTCGGGATTAGTAAGTTTTTTTTGTCAAACAAAGGCCATGCTTAGCTAATCTTTTACATCACTTGGTGAAGACAAAATCATTTATGTATTACTTTTGATTTCCTAGCTTTGGTAACTTTTTGTTTAGGTTTGTATTAATGACTTTAATACCTAGTTTTTTATATTGAAGGTGAACTTTACTTAATCACTTCTTCATGTATTGTTGATTCACTCATTTGTGTCTTTACGTTCTATATGAAGTGCGTTAACTGCCTGGAAGGGGTTAGATGGGTGGTTGGGTAAAGTTCTTGCCTCGTTCAGTGTATAGATCCTGCGAGGACCTGATTCAAGCTTACCAGGACTTCCCTTGAGGCGGATAGCATCAAATCAGAGGATGTAAGAATGGCTTGTAATCCCTTATAAATTAACTACTATTACAACTTTAAACCGGCCTTGCGGGACTGTATCCCTGTTGACTAAGACCAATATGGCAGAGGGTAGTGTTGCCTCTAAAAGAGGCACATGCCACGTTTTGCATTAATAACTTACTTAATTATCTTTCAATAATTCAGTCTTGCAGGACTGTATCCCTACTGATTCAGACTAATATGGCTGAGAGTAGCGTTCCTTCCAAAAGAAGGACATGTCAAAATAACTAAGATAATCTCTTAAAAACCCCAAAGCGAGGAAATCATCAAAGGATACATAAATGACTAGTCGGATCCAAGTGATTATATCTTGTCTATCTGTTTTATTTATTTATTTTGTTTCATTATTTTTATTTTATTAAATTTTATCTCTATATTTGTTAGATTAGACGTCGACGATATTCCGGTATTAAAAGCTCTTGTGTCCTTGGATGATCTCGGTATCTTACCATCACTACACTACGCCAACGATTGGTGCACTTGCCCTAGCATGTTGTAGAGAGTGATAGTTTTATATCGTATTTTATAAATTTAAAGCTTGATTAAAGGGTAAAAAGGTACTAAAACAAATTAAAAATTCGTACACGCTCCGACACGTCAAGTTTTTTTTGCGCCGTTCCTGGGGACACACGAATTTTAAGAAAGCTTAAAATCGACGGCCTAATCATTTTTAATCTTCTTTATTTTTTTCTTTTTAGGTTTTTTCTTCCTTTTCTGCATTTTCTCTACTTTCTGCAGGTTCAGTATGGGGTCGTGCCTGATCAAAGATGGGGCTGTGTCTAACTTTCAGTAACAAAAACTTTTTCACAGAAGGCTCACACTGGGTCGTGCCACATCTGACATGGGGTCGTGTTAAAAACGCCTAGTATCAGCTAAATCACAATCCTGAGCACGGGACCGTGCTTAATCAACATGGGGCCATGGTAACCTTCTGTGTTAAAAAAAGAAGATCCCGAGAGCCATAATCTTCTAGGTATTATCCAAACAATGGATTATTACATGCGAGATTATGACTAATACTATTATGATGATTACGAGGAACCATATTATACCATATGTGGTGAATCCCATTCCGTACAGAATTGTTACCTCTTTCAACCATCAGCCTCATACACAACATATGAGGAACCAAGGTTTGAGCTTCCAAATTCAAGCTTTGATTGGGACACTCCAGCGTTTGAAACATACGAGACACAACCTACATGTAACACCCTTGTTATTATTTTAAAGATTTTCGTATAAATAACGAAAATAAACATGTAATTACAATTAAGTATCCTTAGAAAATACGAGTAATCTAAAACTTTTACAACTTAAAATTTTTCAACATAATATAAACAAGTTCGTCGTTTAAAAGTTATGATGTAACTCCGTGCGGAAGATTTAATCTCGAGTGTTTAATTTTATCGTGTTCGGTTCCTCATCGAGCTTGATCTTCATCCGGGCACTCTTGGCGATCACCTATAATCAAAACCAACTTAAAAGTTAGTTTTGATAGTTAAATAAATAGTTTAAACAAGTTACATGGGTCAAACAACAACAAAATAAAGTTTTTCTGGAACAGGGGGGCATCGCGTGACGCCTAGCCCCTGTTTTCACAGACTGTTGCTTAACAGTTGCTGTACATTCTCAGCACGACCTGATTTCACGGAAACGGCCATAACTTCTTCGTTATTGGTCCGTTTTACGCGATTCTTTTTACTACGCGTCCGTAATTAAATTCTCCATCTTATGGAGTTAAAATACAACATCTAACTTCACAAAATTTTAGACTTCATGCTCTCGGCTTGAAGTTCAATTACGACACTTTTTGACCCGTTCGCGGTTTCATCTAACAAACTTGTTTGTGGCCCTTGTTTCTTTTGTAAACATATTATTATGATTATTTCCTATTGTACAAGGTTCAATTCACGAGTTATTAAACATTTTTAACCCGTTTCGCTATTACTTCTATTTTGAACCGTTAAGGGTATTTATGCACTAAGGTCCCATGTCATCCCTTTTATACTTATCTTAAGGATTTAATCTATCAAAACACTTATTTCCAACAACCTTTAAAGGTCGTTTGCCCGATTTACCCATCAAGGGCATTTTAATCAACTTTAGCCCCTCATTTACGACGAAGGGCCTTTGCTACTAATTTGACCGAAAAATGTATGTTTAACCACAATCTTATTTATACGTACCTGGCTCGAGTCAACCTAGTGACCCGTTTCGACACCTTGCTTTTATTACCGATATTCTTATGGCGACGCAATTACCCAAACTACTATTCGCCCCTGTAAACACATGACTTGACAACCACATTAGTTGATTTTGTCAAATGGCGTTATTCCCACCATTTGGCCCGTTCGACCTACATAACCCAACATTTTCATATGTAACAAAACATGGGTTTTAATTACCAATCACACATCCGACCCATTTCGGATTTTCTCACTAGGTCCCTTTTTTTTTTTTTTTCTAAAATCAATTTCTTATATTTTTAACCCATTCGGCTTACGCTATGGGTGTCCTTTGAAACTTATTTTACTTTAGTCGATACTTGACTAAATTTCCATATTTACCCATTTTCCCATTACTAGTTACGCTATAGGGTAACTTTAAGAAAAACTCACTAATTCTTAACCAATTCGTGAGTAATTTACCATTTTGCCTCTTTCACCATTAATCATGGTTTAAAACATTTTTATTGGTTCCGACTCATTTCATTTCGTGTCGGAACCCATGATTCGAACCTAATCCTTTATTGTATTCATCGCTTATAAAATAAACACATATACTACAAGTGGGTGTAAGTTTTACTTACCTCGCATCTGAAGTACGCTTTTCCTTCTTATTTGCTTCGTTCGACCCGCTTCCTTTCCAAGCCTCCACCTAGCTTGTCAAGCGTCAAACTATCATCATAATTCGTAAGACGGTTAGTTTAGTCATTATCACATACGACTATTCCATCTTACGAACTCTATGTCGGAACTACTATTCGACTTCAACGTTGGTTTATTTGACTTTCGATAGTCAACTAACTTCAATCATATTATACGCACAATAAGTTCAATCAACATCACGTTTAGAACCCATATTATTTCGTATTACACGTAGTTAGTCAAGTTAGCCAATTACACGTTTCTTTCATAATTTCATTATGTCAACATTCATTCGGGCATTTTAACAAACACCTAATGTGCATAATTTTACATATTTACTAACTAGTTCATAACTAGTTATCTTTACCAAGATTTACATCAACACATTCAAACCTTTAAGTCTAGTGTTCATGAACTACATCAAGAACTTATATCATAACCTCAATATTCATCAATCTTACATTCTAATCTGAGTGTTCATCATATTAACATAAAACCCACTTAGCATATAATAGGGTAATTACCAAATCCCTAGTTTTGACAACAATTCATCAAATTTTCTACTAGGGTTTGTTTCTAAACCAAGATATAATCACAATAACACTCATAGATTCAACATTCATTCCAGAATTTCGATTATGATTGTTCATCATAATTTCAAAGTATCACTAAATCATAAATTTCAACATACCTTGTGATCCCCACGACTAGGTGATCATTAATACGTGTTCATGCATCCGATTCGGGCTAGATTTGACCTTCAATTTTGTTGATTTGTTGAAGTTAGGGTTTGAGCTCCCATGGAGCTTCTCCTGGTCGATCAGAACACGCACACAATGTGTGTGTGTGTATTTTTTTTTAATAAAACAAGTTTCCCACTTGTCCATATTAGTCCCTCATGTTTAGAGATTCATAAATGAAACTATAACTCATAGTTTATTATTTAATTACCCATTACTAACTAGGTTAATTTTACCTAGTTAACTTAGTGGGTTCCGGGAGTTAAAAACCCGTTTTATTTTAAGTCCCGTTGACTCGGGCTCTTATAAACTTAATTCATTAATTCTTTGATTCGCTTGTATTTAAATTATTAGGATTTCTTATTTAAATCCAAATATTTACCGGGTTATTTTTACTGCTAACGGTACTTTACCCGTCTTTTAGTATTAACGGAGTTTGATTACCAAATCCGTTTTCGGGGTGTTACACTACAATCGTCCCCGAAGCCAAAAGCCTCATACAAAGTCTCAAGAACCTAGAATTCTTGATCAAGCAATCTCATGCAAACAAAGAGGCTAATTGTACCAAAGAGGTAGAACCTCAAGAGCCGAAGAAAGAGGAGTCGCTCAAAGAAAACTCAACACATGAAGGTAGAAACACCGAACTAAGTCACAAGGAAGGTAAGTCCACAAAGGTAAATTTCAAAGAAGAACAACAAAACCTCCAAGAAATACATAATTTACAACCTTCTCTTGAAAATCATAGTTTGGTTCCATATCATGCTAAGTTTTTAAAAGAGTTAAACAGTAATCCTAACATCAAAGAAATGGCAAGTGTTAATTTAACTAAAGGTCAAACTTCACGAATACAAGATGAACAAATTGAATTAAACATAAAACCGGTAAAATGTTTTATTCAAAAAATCTATATTAGTAATATTTAATAAAGATCTTTGTGTTAATATAATGCCTAGCTATGTATTTGAAAGATCAGGTATTGGTGATTTCCTTCTGATCAAATTTCCTATCCTCTTGGCTAATCAAAAAGTTAAAGACGCGACTGGAGTGGTTAAGGACGTTCTCATTCAAGCACATCAAACAGTTGTACCTACCGACTTTATTATCCTAGATGATGCTCCACTCGTGTTGGGACAACCATCCACGAAAACACATCAAGCTATGCCCAAACCTAAACACCATAATCTTCCCACTAAACTTGGGGCCAACAAACGAATCTTTAATCAAGATATGAAATATCCAATAAGCAATGACGACCCCTTGTTGGAAGATGTGCCAGAACCACCAGATACTTTGGGTCTAGCCAAGGACCCTTATAAACGTGATGCACCATGGAGGCATTTCATGGACTATCCAATAATAAAGTAGACTTAATCTTAGTATAACTTTTAAGCTTTTATTTTTGAGTTTTTCTTTTAGTAGGAATAAAATACGTTCAACAGGATGATGAGAATGGCTAAAGGACGATTGAAACAACACCCCATGCATGAAAACAGACGACTCCCGACTCAAAATCTTCAATTCAGTAAGTGCTTCACGTGGCCGTGTTAGGTAAGCACGCCACGTGCCCCAAGTCTGTTGTAACATTTTTTTATTCTGGAACCTTGACACGGGGCTGTGTCCCATGGGCACACCCCCGTGTTTGCTTTCTGGAAAAATTCGTTACTGGATCTTTTGACATGGGGTCGTGGCTCCCACACACGGGGCCGTGTTAAATGCCCGTTTTCTGAAAATTTGTTGTTTTTAACACACGTTTTACACATTTAACCAATTTTGGACACATTGAGGACAATGTGTAATTTAAGTGGGGGGGGGGGGGGGATAAAATAACTTGAATATTGTTTGTCCTAGAAACAAGCCTTACACAAAACTCTACCTGGAACCGCTAAAACACTCCGAATCTTTTCAAAACTTTCTTTTTATTTTGTTTTGTCTTGTTTATAGTTTAAGTTAAGAAATCAAGTTCTAAAAAAAGTTCAAGTTTTTACAAATTTATAATCGATAGCGTCGTGATAAAAAAAGGTACCATACAAGAAATATTTATAAAAAGGGCATGACAAATTTTTAAAATTTGATTGTATATATATTCACATTTTTACCCCTTTCCCACAAAATTGTTAGTTTTGAGCCTTTAACGAGCATACAAATATCATATCTATAATAAATGCTCATCCTTCATTTCTTGTGTGAATAGCCCGTACGGTTCCTACGAATCTAGAACTTGACAAGACAATACATTTCTGGTCCTTACCGACTAATCCAAGTAAGTATATGATTGAGGCATTAGGATTTTTTTTTCATTTCAACCTTATTTTCTATCTTTACCTATACAAAAAACTCTTAGCCCGCTTGCGGTATGCGCATATAATGTATATATGTGTGGGCGCTCGGGGGCAAAAGTGAAAGTGCACTAATTTTAACATTATTTTACTAATTTCGTGAAAATAACGTTAAAAGAGGGGGGTTGTTAATCATCCATCATGTGGTGGCGTTGATAGCCGAAAGATAAAGGGGTTGAAGAAACATGTATCTAATTTTAAGTTAATTAGGTGGTTTATGTTTCAAACATGAGGGCTAATCTCCTTTAATCTTTCCTGAGCTCAAGTATGATCCGATCTTCCTGCAAAATAGCAACACCGTTAGCTCGTTAAGAGGAGAATATGGGGGTTTCCCTCTTAACCAGACTCATGCGTGAGAATAAGTAACTGTTTTAAGGATAATAAAGTGTGTGTTAAGAGTGAGAGTAGAGAGAACGGAATGTTTAACCTGTGTATGGAGGTCTCTATTTATAGCCGGAGAGGTGTAGGAGGAGATGGGCTGATGGGCCTTGGGCCGGAAGGAGACAATAAGGAATATCCCCCTTGTCTCACTGGAATCGACAGTTAGTGGTTTCTAGAAGCTCATCGGCGCTTGTGCACCTTGATTGTAGCCATGTGTCTGAGCAGTCGGCCTTGCTGTCCTTCTGCCATCAGCAGGTGAGTGGAGATCATGGGTCAGTTGTCGCCGCCCCCTGATTTTTGCCACGTGGGCGTCCTAGTGTACTCTCTGTCTCCTGCACAACTGTTAGTCGTGGAGCACGATAGAGCACAGTCTGGTGGACGCCGATTTTCTAGTTCTTCTGCCACTCGTACCCTTCGTACTTTCTGAAGTGGCCCTGCGCCGTAACTCTTGCGCGGCCCTTGTTGTGTACGTAACTAGCCCGCGCAAGGTTGTAGGAGTTGAGAGCTCTTATTCAGGATGCTAAGTGTGAAAACTGATGTTATCTCTTGTTTGGGTCTCACGCGAGCCTCAGGTTATATGTAAGTAGCTCGCGCGAAGTCTATGGATTAATCAGTTTTTGATTAAGGAGTATGGTCCAGCGCGCGACCTGCATGATTTGCGCGACTTTTTGGGACCATGCCCCTTCAAGTCCCCCCAGTCCAGTGCTGCTTCCATGCGCGAAGTAAATGGTTGGAGCTCTGGACTTGTAAAAAAAGGGAGTGCATTAGCCTTTGAAAGTATTTGCTAGCTCTTGGTAGTCGGCGCGTGTGTGAGTGCCTGCCCACTACTACAGCGCGGCTACTAGAGTTGGCTGTTGATTTTGAGTGTTAGCGCGCAAGCTCATGGATAATGATGAATGCGGTGCGCCCTTTAATAACTTCTGCATGAAGTTTTGTAGTAACTTTGGGTGACAAAACTCTCGAAATTTGAATTCTGACAGGTTGGTGCAAATGTCGTTGATAGCGGACGGTTGAGTTGACTGCTGACATGGCGGTCATCATGCTGTGACTGACGGTTCGGCTCTCCGTCAGGCAAGTGTGGCCCATGCGCGCGTGGTAACTGTCACTCCGAGCAACCCGCCTTACGTGGCGACTACTGATTGGTTACGCGTGCGGTGATCTCAATACGTTTACCCATCACATTAAATGCGATGGGTATATATACTTCGACGATAGGAGAGGTTTGCACGTTAGTTTCTTTGCATTCTCTCTTCTCCCTTTGATCTTCAAATCTTCAAGATTTTCTAATGGAACTTCAAGTTTCCAGAAAACTAGAGTATCTTCATCTGATTTTTTTTCTTTTAAACATATGGCTGAAGAAGAAATCCAAGTTGAAGAAGGCCCAGTCCCTATTCTGAAGTGGGATTAGGGGTTGTTTGAACAGATCACGAGAGGTTTTCAGTTTCCACCAGAGTGGGATGCACAATATCCCCGGCAAGGTCAGACCGCCGCCGATGCACCGCCGAGGTACATCACTCTCTTTGAGGATTTTTTTTCTTCAAGGAAATTTCCGGTTGCCGGCGACTCACTTTATGTCAACGATTCTACACTTTTATGGCTTTCACATATCCCAGATGAGTCCGATGGGTATGGTAGGGTTTGACACTTTGAGTTCTTATGCAGGTCTCAGGGACAGGAACCCTCTGTTTAGAAGTTCCGGGCCTTTTACCAGTTAATCAAGAATATGGGCTTCTATTCTTTCGGCAACAGAGGTTCTGCTAAGAAGATTCTGCTAAATCCTCCAAAAAGCTTTCACGACTGGAATATGAAGTTCTTCTTCATCAGGGAGGAGGTTATTCCGATCGCAATGATCTTTCGCGAGTCAGATACGATTGAGAAGGAGGAACTCCCTATCCCCAAGACGGCTGATTGGTATCTGAATACGCCCAATCGTATATTTGGTGAGCAGGTGTTTGTCGCGGCAGGTATGAGCGATAAATGGCCGGATCTTAGTAAGGATGTTCCAGTTCTAAGACTTAATGACGAATGTATCTATTGTTTTTAACTTTTGTTGTGATATACCTACACTTAATTGTTTCTTTTTATCGCAGAGGTGCAACTTTACCAGGCTGCGTTTCCCGCTCTTAGTGGTTCCATGGGTGTGCGCCAATTACATTCTGGGGAACCCTACTGGTATGAGCAGATAAAAGGACATTTCCTCTTTCCACCTGCTGGAGTCTTTGCCAATCCTCCCACTGCAACTGAAGGTGCGCATCTTCCCAACCCAAGGCCCTTGAGTGCTGTGACTTCTGCTGGGAAAGAGATTCTATATCTTTCCAGCGAGGAGTCTGTAGGGTCATCGAATGGGGAGCTAAGTTCCTTGTCTAACATCTTTGCAGGTGTGCTGCGTGACCTATGGATAGACTCAGAAGAGAAGCCAAAGAAGGCTGCGAAGAAGAAAACCAAGAGGGTGAACGTTGACACTGGTGCGACCAGTAAGAAGGGCGGAAGTAGCCGCGCGACTGTTGCAGGCCGTGATAAAGGTACTCTTCAATTTTGACAGAGTAACCTTGAGGATTAGGTTGTCACTAGCGACTCACTGGAGGATTTATCACGTATAGGTGAAAAGAAGAAAGGCGGCGCGGCTGGGACTAAAAGCTCTGGGAGCGCGGGGTCTAGGATCCCTTATTCCGGCGCGACCCCCTCTTCGATCGCCCTGGATGACGAAGAGGAAGAACACGAGGAAGAAGCTGATGTGAAGCTGGTGACCAGGAAAAGGTTAAGGGCAGAAACTGCCGCTGGGGTTGGGCCATCGCAGAAGGCTGGGGAGGCCCCAGTGATAGGGAAGCAAAGCAGGTTGCGCTCCCTCTACAAGTTCTCCCCAGGTTAGTGGTGAATCTCAATACTTTATGTTTTCTTCCTTAGTAATATTTTCTAACACTTAATTTCTGCAGAGGCCCTGAAGAAAACCCATGAGAAGATTAAGGGTGTTGAGCTGAAAGACCTGAAGGAGCCGGCGCCTAAGAACACAAAGTTCATCATCAAGCCTCCTAGACCAATTGAAAAGGAGGTTGAGAAGGTGGTCGAGAAGGTGGTTGAGAAGCCTGCAGGCGATATTACACTCGAGAAGGAGATGTCAAAAGAGACCGAGACCGCTGCTACTACCGAGAAAGATAAAATGCAGGGTCCGGAGGTCATGCGCATCACGGGGCTTGACCAACCCTTAAAGAGAAAAGAAGATGAAATTATTAGGTAGAGAGAGCCTGAGGTTATTAAGCCTACTGAGCCTGCGCAGCATGATGCCCCCCCCCCCCCAAAACGTACAAGTTACATCTGTTGCTGGGGGATCTGCTGCCACCATACCGGAACAGCCAGCGCCTAAAGATACCTCAGTTGCTGCGTCTGGTGCTGGTGCTGGAGGATCTGGCGTTGGTGACCAAAAAGGTGATGGGAAAAAACCTTCAAGGCCTCGATCCCCTATAGGTGCAGATGATACCTTGGGGAATATTTACTACAAGAGCTATACTGAGGAGGCTCGAGGTGATGCCCCCCATTAGCCTGTTTGGGGTTTGAAGCAAAAAAGACACCGTCGTTGAGTTTGGAGCTTGTCGTGACTGGTACTTAGGCTCTTTTCCTCCTGGTGAGGTGAATCGGCAACGAGCATACACACACGAGGGATTATATCGTGCGTATGTCATCGGGGAGGCCAACACTTGTTCTGCCAGTCACTAGATTGTGCGCGAGTGGCGCACCATGTGTAAGGAGCGTGCTAGCTGGGAGAGGTATCGGGAGCGTTTGTTGAAGGAAGTCCAGGACTTTGAACGTCAGAAAAATTCCTTTGCTGAAGAGAAAGCTTCCTTCAAGGCGCAGATGAAGTCAGAGGAGTGGGGGCACGAAGGTTTGAAAAGCAAGCTCCAAGTCGCTAAGGAACTGTTGTCAAAGGAGCGGGCTAAGTGGAAAAAGGTATGCGAGAAAGATAATCAGCGCATGTACGCTGCCCGCTCCAAGATTTCCGACCTTGAGGCTCAAATCGCTACTCGCAAAGGAAAGGTTGAGGAAATTCAGGCAGACAAGGAGCGTGCTGAGGTTTAACAGACTTAAACTCATTTTCCTCTTTACGTTACCTTATCTAAATATTTCTAAATCCTTATTTCCTCATTTGCAGACTGAGCTGAATGCGCGCAAGGACAAGGAGCTTGCTGCAAAGGATGTGGAAATCGTAGAGCTGAAGCTCGGATTGTTTGAGGCCCATGATAAAAATGTATCATTAGAGATAGACCTTGAGGCCGAAAGGGTGAAGGCTGAGACCGCCGAGGAGGCGAAGAAGAAGGCCGAGGAGGCGCGTGATATCAGCACTTCTGCCCTGAATGTGGCTCAAAATAATTATGCTGAGGCCCAAACAATCGTTGACACGCTTGTCTCTGAGGTCTAATGGATGCGTAACAGAGGTGTAGTCAAGGTGAGTTTCTCCTCTTTTGCCTTGGGCTTTCTTTGTTATTGTTTTGTTTCCATGATTTTTCTCTTTTTGCATAGATTGCCAACTCCATACTGAATGCTACTGAGATGGATGAGGCTGTTACAGCACTGATAGATTCCTCACGTGCCGTTGGGCATCGTGGTGGCTACCTAGAGTGCGCTCAGCATGTGGAAGAAGCGTTTGGTCAACAGTTTGACACTCATCACTGCTCAGTGACCGATCAGGCTGATTCTATGCTTTCCCAAGCCGAAGAGGTTTACGACCATCTTTCATTGCCTGTTATGGAGTTGGTCACTGAAGCATTAAAGCATGATGACTGGTGTGCGGTGCTGAGGTCTATCATCGATCCTCCAGAGACCGTGGAGTTAACGGATGAAGAGGAGACAGCTGGCGGAGATGGTGATGGTAAAGGAGATGGTGATGGTGATGGTGATGGTGATGGTGATGGTGATGGTGATGGTGATGAGTAGGTTGTAGAATTTGTAGGCGGGTGCCTTGTAATTTTCCTGTTTTCAGTTTAGATGTAATCGTTAAGATGATGCGTTTTTTGATTGGAATACATTATGTTTGCTTTTTATTCTTGTCAAGTTACAATTATTTCACTATTGTTAAAAACTTTGGTTAAATTAGCTCGAATAAATGTAAGTGTGGCTCGTGTATGAGTGTTATTGCCCGGTCTCGCGCTATGTTCGCGGAGGACCTTGGAGGCTTGACTCGAGAGCTTGTAATTTACTGAAGTGTTTTCATGCAAATCAAAATTTTAACATGCATTTGTAACGTAGAAGTCATAGGATGATAAATCATAAGGCACAGATGATTGAAATGGCGCTTTGGCCTAGGGTGATCACATGTAGCACTTGCGCAGTTGTTGCGCATTCCATGTGCACGGGATGATATGGCCATCTAGAGTGCGCAGTTTGTGTGCCCCTTTTCCTAGCACCTCATGAACCAAGTATGGGCCTTCCCATTTTGGTGCTAGTTTTCGAGGGCGCTCGACATTAGAGGCTTCCTTGTCCCTGAACACATATTCTCCTGGGTTATATGTACAAATACGCACCCTCGCATTGTAGTATCGCTCCGCTGGGTCTTGTACTTGGCCTCTATGATTCACGCGATTTCACACCTCTCTTCGAGCAGGTCCAAGTCTAAACGGTGCTCCGCCTCGTTATCAATCTTGTTGACTGCTGATAAGCGCGGCGAGGGGAGGCCTATCTCTGCTGGGATAACTGCCTCTAAGCCGTAGACAAGACTAAAAGGGGTTTCGCCAGTGCTTGTTTTTGGCATGGTTCGATGAGCCCACAAAACGCTAGGGAGCTCATCTACCCAGCCTCTACTCTTGGTGCCTAGACGGGATTTTATCCCTTCAACAATGCTTTTTTGACACTTTTTACTTGGCCGTTTCCTTGAGGGTGCACAACGTAAGAGAAAGTGTGCTCAATGTTTAGCTCTTTCATCCACTCCTGAAGGTCTTCAGAAGCGAAATTGGTGCCGTTATGTGCTCCCATATGAATTTTCGCACCATCATTGCGGTAGTTGAAGCAAGAGCTTTGGCCTCCACCCATTTGGTGAAGTAATCAACAGCAACGATTATGAACTTTACCGTGCCAGGAGCTTTAGGGAATGGACCCAACATGTCAATCCCCCACTGTTGGAAAGGCCAAGCTATTGATATAGGGATCAGATCGTTTATTGGGCCCAGGGTCTTTGGCGGGTGCCTTTGACATGAGTAGCACTTGCGCAATTCTTTCAAAGCGTCGACATGCATCCCTGGCCAATAGTAACCTGCATTCATTATCTTTACGACGACCATGCGCGGGCCCGCATGAATGCCGCAGATGCCTTCATGTATTTCCCTGATCAAATAACTTACGTCTTGGGGGTCTACGCATCGTAGTAAGGGTCCCAAGAAAGATCTTCTGTATAGAATGCCCCCGTTCATTTCGTAAAACAACGCTTTGTTCTGTATCTTTCTTGCTTCCGCTTTGTTTTCCGGGAGAATTCCCTCTTGTAGATACTGGATGATAGGGGTCATCCATGAAGGTGGCCCTATCTCAATCACATTGACTTGGCGCAGTAATACTGATGGGTTTTTCAGAACTTCAATTCTTACATCCTTGGCGAGGTGTTGGAACGCTGTTGAAGCGAGTTTGCTCAGTGCGTCAGCGGGCTTGTTTTATGATCGGTTGATATGAACAACCTTGTACGATTTGAACTTTTGGATTAGCTCTTTTGCTTGTTCCAAGTATAAAGCCAGGACTTCGCCTTTTGCATCATACAATCCATTGATTTGACTCGCGATCAAGAGAGAGTCAACATGAGCTTGTAAATTTTGTGCTCCCATCTTGATGGCCAGACGCAAGCCTACCAAAAACGCTTCATATTCTGCCTCATTTTTGGTGTTTTTGAAATCCAAATTGATGGCATAGGTAAACTCATGTTTCTCTGGCTAACAAGGCGCAAACCAGCTCCTGCGCCGTCTTCGTTTGAGGCTCAATCAGTGAATAGCAACCATAATTCATCCGATGTGTCTTTGATGGGAGCATCTACTGCTTCGCACTCTTTGATCTTGTTTTCTGGGACTTCAGTAATGAAGTCTGCTAATACTTGACCCTTGATAGCTGGGCACGGCCTGTATAGAATGTTGTGGCCTCCCAGCTCGATTGCCCATTTAGCCAAGCGTCCTGAAGTTTCTGGTTTTTGCAAGACTGTGCCGATGTAAAAGTTTGTGAGTACTGTGATCACATGGCTGGTGAAGTATCTGCGCAGCCTTCTGGAGGCATGGAGCAGCGCGAGCACTAGCTTTTCCATGGTGGAATATCTCGTTTCTGGATCATTAAGTACTCTGCTGACATAATAAATCGGAGTTTGTACTCCATCTCTCTCTACCAGCAATACCGACCCAGTTGGCTTGTTCGATGAGGACAAGTACAGTATGAGTGGTTCCTTTTCGAACGGCGCGGTTAAAATAGGGAGCTTGATCAAGCACTCTTTCATCTGTTGGAAGGCAGCTTCCGCTTCAGGCGTCCATTTGAACTCTTGTTTCTTTACACAGTTGCGCAATGTACTAATGAAAGGATAGGACTTTCCTACGTGGTTTGACAGAAAACGATTAAGCGCTGCTAAGTGACCGGCTAACCTCTGCATTTCTTTGATCGTGTGCGGTGATGGCATTCTTTCGATGGCTTGAACTTTTTCAGGGTTAACCTTAAAATCTCTGTTTGTGACCACGAAGCCTAGAAATTTGCCTTTTCCATGCCGAAATAACATTTTGCCGGATTCAACTTCATGTTTACGCTTCTTAGAGATTTGAACGTCTTCTCTATGTCCTTCAACATTTGGTCCTCCCTAGGACTTTTGATTACAAGATCATCAATGTATACTTCAATATGTTTTCCAATGTCATCACCAAATATCTAGTCCATTAGACGCTGGTACGTTGCGCCAGCATTTTTGAGCCCAAAGGACATTTTTGTGTAACAGAAGATTCTGAAGTCAGTGTGGAAGGCTGTTTTATCTTCATCTTCTAGCTTCATCTGGACTTGGTGATATCCTTTATAATAATCTAGAAAACACTTCCATCTAAACGGCGCGAGAGAGTCTATCTTCTTATCGATCTCTGGCGACGAATAACAGTCATTTGGGCATGCCTTGTTGAAGTCAGTGTAATCAACGCACATGTGCCATCCGCCATTAGATTTCTTGACCATTACAAGGTTAGCAACCCAGCTCTGATAGCGCACCTCGCGCAATATGCATGCTTTAAGTAACTCGCACACTTGTTCATTCATGGCTTTCGTTTTGTCTGATCCTAAGCTGCGCTTTATCTGGACCTTGGGTTCAACAGATGGATACGTGTTTAAGCACTGTTATGTGACGTCGCGAGGACACCCATCATATCAGACGGGGTCCCGGAGAAAATGTCCATGTTTCGAAATAGTAATTGCTTGAGGTGTGTCCTGATACTTGGTGAAATCGCGTGGCCAATTGTCACCGTTTGCTCTGGGTATTTGCGGTTCAAGACCCATTTTCTGGCTCTTTTGTGGAGACTTTAGCTGCTTTGACTGGCCGTGCATCCTCTACTGCCATCACTTCTTTCTTTGAATAGATAATTGCTACCCATGTTTCGGTTGGGAAACCGATAGCTGAGTGGGGTGTGGAAGTTACCATATTCATTTCACCTTGGGTTTCTCTGCCAATTAAGACATCATGCCTTGACTTGACGGGCATCACCATGAAATTAACATTCGTAGTTCTTGAATGCTTCCCATCAGACAGCGTGACGGGGAAGCTGATCTGGCACAATCGGAAGACTGTCTCATTGCAAAATCCAGATAAAGGATAGTCAACAGGCTCGAGGCGTGCTTTGTCTTCCAGATCAAATTGGTTAAAGCATTGTTCATAAATAATATCAGTTGTGCTCCTTGGATCAATGAAGACGTATTCTGTTTCGTAATGCCGGAAATAACAACGGACCGGAAAGATGACTTTTTTTTTCTTGCCATGCTGGTTCAAATGGGCGTTTGCCCTTGCTCCATGCGCTGTGTCTTGGTGATGCGTGTGAGTGTTATATAATTTTTTGTTATATTTTAAGCCCTTTTTTAACACTTTAGTCAAGTTTTAAATTTATAAAACACGATATTTTACTAACACTAAACACACATAAGGGCAAGTGTACCCATCGTGAACGTAGTATAGCGTTGGTAAGATACCGAGGTCGTCCAAGGACACAAGAGCTTTTAGTACCGGTTTATCCTCAACGTCTAATCAAATCAAAAATTTAGATAAAGGTTTAAATATGAAAATAAAAACAAAAAATGCTAAAAAAAAACAGATAGACAAGATGAATCACTTGGATCCAACTCGCCTTTAGTGTAACCTTTGATTATTTCCGCACTTTTGCACTTTTTAAGAGATTATCTTAGTTATAGTAGTAGGCCCCTCTTTTGAAGGTGACGTTACCCTCAACCTAGTAGTTTGAGTCAGCAAGCATACAATCCTAAAGGGTTGGATTATTGAAAGATAATTAATTAAGTTATTAATGCGTAATGTGGTAGACCCCTCTTTTTGTAGGTGACGTTACCATCGGTTAAGTGGTTTGAGTCAGCAGGGATACAATCCCAAGTAGCCGGGTTAATGTATTAATAGTAGTTTACATATGAGGGGATCAAGCCATTCGCACCCCCGCCATCCAATACCTGTGGGTATTGAAGGAGATCCTACTAAGCTTGACCCAGGTCCATGCAGGATCTATACACTGAACAAGGCAAGAACCTTACCAAACCATTCCCTTAACCCCCGACCAGGTAGCCAACATATCTCTATATAGACCGTGGAGATATGAATGGTGTAAATCTTTTATTTTATATAGACGGTAAAATAATGCCAAGACACCACAGACAAATGATAAGGAAGTTTCACCTTCAACATAAGAAACTAGTTATTAAAGTTATTAATACAAAACCAAATAAAAAGTGCGAAAAGATTAAAAATAAAAAGTATTACACTAAATGCTTTTCTTCACCAAGTGATGTAAGAGACTTAGGCAAACATTACCTTTGACTGTCAAGAACTCTTACTATCAATCTTGGATCCCGAGACTACTACACACACTCTATGATGGATGATGGATGATGGTGGTGGATGTGGGTTGTGATGGTGGTGGAGGGTGGGTGAAGTGTGAGAGATGTGGTTTGTCAAGGGATGACTTTGAAGTGAACCAAGCACCTCTATTTATAGCCTGCACAGAAGCCCGGACACGGCCCCGTGCCCGCTGGGCACGGCCCCGTGTCCACCCATCTTCTCTTTCTTCATTAATTGCAGTTTGTCTGCATTAGTTGACCACGCCCCCATGTCCGCTGGGCATGGCCCTGTGTGCAGAAGTGTATCTGTACTATCAAGATTTGCTTGGATTCTGCGAATCTTAGCGTTGACCACGACCCCGTGTCTGCTGGGCACGCCCTCGTGTTGGGAAATAGAAGCTTCTACAACTTTGTCTTTTCTGCAGACACTTGGGCACGCGCCCGTGTCCGATGAGCACGGGGCGTGTTCAGCCTTCTGATGTCTTGTTTTTGCTTGGGAAGATGTTGTCGAGGGGTCGGGCATGCCACGTTCATTCCTTTTCTTGTATTCATGTTAGATTTAGCTGTATTTTTGCTCCTTTTGTTCATTTGAGCTCATTTAGTCCTGAAAAAACAAAAGGAAGACAAAAGCACACTTTTTTCCAACATTAGTACTAAAAAAGGGTTAGTTTTATGCCTCATTTGATGTAATTTATAGGTTGTATTTTACACACATCAAATACCCCCACACTTGAATCTTTGCTTGTCCTCAAGCAAAACTCTTTATAATGTGGCTTACACACCCAAATGGAATGGGTAGAAGAGAAGCTTTTGGGCTTGTCTAGAGTGTCGGGATTCCAAGATCTTTATTAGGTTTTATTTTTATGTTATTTACAATCCTATTCGTTATGATTTATTTAGAACATTTGCATAAGAGAAATTACTTATTTGGGCATAACATGCCTCTTTAAAATTCCATTTATATACAAGTTCACATACCTCACGGGAGATCGCTCAACACTCGGCCGAAGATGTCTTTTTGTTAAAAACTCGAGACCGGCATGGAACTTACTTCTACCATATGCTTGCTAAGCAATCAATCCTCCTCTTTTTTAACTATACACCTTTGTAAATATCAAGAGGACTTTGGGGAAGGGTTAGGCTTGGGTTAAAGGTATGTAGTTTTGGGGTTACTGGTTAGTAGAAAAGGGTTTAAAATGAAAAATGGTTTTGGTGGGTAAAGGGTGTTTGTTTTGGGTTTAGAAATGTAAAGGTTTAGGCTCAAAGGGGTTAACTAGGGGGATTTTGGGTAGGTGGTAAAAAAAGAAAAATAATGGTGTTGAAATAAAAAGGGTTAGTCCTAATGCCTTCGTCATTTACTTACTTGGGTTTAAGTTGGTAAGGACCGGGAGTGTATCATCACGGCAAGTTCTAGAGTCGTAAGAAACCAAGCGGCTATTCACACAAAAACGAAAAATGAGCATTTCATTTAAAGATGTGTATTTTGATGCTCAATAAAGGGTCAAAACTCACTTTTTGTGGGAATGGGTTTTTAATGTGATCAAGGATATATAATCAAATTTTAACTAGATTTGTCATGCCGTTTCATAATTTTCTTATGTTGGTTCTTTTTATCACGACGCTATCGGTTGTAAATTCGTAAAAATATAACCTTTTTAGAACTTGTTATTCCCAATTTAAACCAAGACAAGTAAAAAAAATGAAAAGTTTTTGAAAAAAATTGGGGTGTTTAGCGGTTCCAATAGAGTTTTGTGTAAGGCTTGTAATTAGGACTTGCAAAAATCAAGGTTTTAGTATCCCCCCCACACATAAATTACACATTTTCCTCAATGTGTCCCAAAAATAAGTTTTTAGGTTGATTGAATGTGTTAAAAGGTGTGTTATACAAAAATTTTATGTTACTGGGCACCTGGACACGGGCCGTGGTGACCGGGCACGGCCCCGGGTTCATGTTGCCAGTAACAGAAAGTAACAGAATGCAACAGAAGGCTGGGCACAGGGGCGTTTTCAGGGAACACGCCCCGTGTCCAGTTACCTGAACTAGGCGTTTTTTTGCAGATCCTTAAGCACGGGGCCGTGTTGGCGGGGCACGGCCCGTGCTGAACTTGCTACAATGAAGAAAAATGTTCGGGAGGCTCTGTTTTTGTGCATGGGGCGTTGGTTCAAGTCTCCCTTAGTATCCTTCACCATCCAAGTGTGTTTTACCCATTACAACATCATCCAAACACCAAATAATTTTGAAAACCATCATTCGTTAAATAGAGAGAATTACAATAAGGTCCTAATAAAAACCATAAACTAAAACTTAGATAAGTATGTCAGAAAACATAAGAAGTCTAAAACCGAAAAGAAGTTCTAGCCTATAGTTTATTTTAAGAGCAAAATTTCCGAAAAGATAATTTTCTCGGTTGAATGCGGCTTGAAGAACTTCTCCTCCGGGTATGGTCCCTCAAACGTCAGTGAGCCATTCTTCTATCTCCCTAGGGAGAAGAAAGGCGGGCTCATTGGCATCATCATTTTTAGGGGGTGCAACTTCCACCGGAACTTCTTGCAAATTGTCAAGAGGGGGTTCCGTGGGGATGTCATCCCACCCGGTGGGGTTGTTGACTCCTAGTGCTAAGTTCCAATCCTCTTGGGGAAGGATCGGTTCCATGGGAGGTGTCACAAGAATGTTCAACCTCTGGTGCAAGAGGTTGATTTATTGGGAACTATTTTCCAGCCCCACCGTCAGATAATTTATACGGTCGATTAGGACCTCTTCTACGGATGTCATTTCGTCGAGAGCTTCTCGTAGTGCCATCACATAGCGTACAAGAGTTGCTTCGATTGAAGGCCTTCGTTCCCTTCGACTGTTTCTAGAATGTGCTGAAGAGGTTCCACTGTTTTGGCTAGACATTCTATGAAAACAAACCGAAAAGAGTTCATTTTAGTGTAACAGCACCTCGGACACGGCCTCGTCTCACTGAGCACGGCCCCGTGTTCAACTTTCTGCAGATTTTTGGAACAAGGAATCTTGGAGCTTTAAATTATTATTCTGACTTTTGAAGCATTTTTAAGCAGAAATAACTTAAAACAGTGTTGTAAAACTTATTTTTAACAAGATTCCTTGAATAAAAATCTAACAAACATCACAATAAAGCTTGAAAACATGGAGGTTTTAAGCTTTAATGGAGGTGTTGAGGAAAAATGAAGAAGAAGGCAATGGACAAAAGTAGAAAAGACAAGATGGTTGTTGAGAACCTTCTTTAGAATATACCTAGTATGGTATGTGTGAAGATCCCACCGAATCTCTGTCTTTGGAGTGGTTCAAATGTGCAGGAATCTTTGTTGCATTTATAGAAAACGACAGCACGCTGGACACGGCCCCGTGTCAGCTGGACACGGCCCCGTGTGCAGACAAGATTCTGACACTTTTTGTCTGTATTCTGACCGAAAGTCAGACGGGAATCTTTTGGTGGACACGGGGGCGTGCTGACCTGGACACGGCCCCGTGTCTAGAAGCTGTTTATGAAGTTTTGTCTATTTTTAAGGAATTTATCCAGATCGGGTGGTTCCTTGCTGGATGGAACAACACCGAAGTGCCTGAGATACCTAAGTTGCCCTAGATTTAGACGAGAACGCAAGAGGTTATCGGAAAGGGTGAATCCTATGCTAAATGTAGGTGGACAAGTCCAACCCTTATCCAGGCTCTCGTTAAAGAAGGTGTATGTCAAATCGCTCAGGTCTATGTATGCATCGACGGAAGTCAATGGGGAGTCCTTCACTGCACAATCGACACAGGGACGACTATCGCTCAAGTCTTCGCAACAGTTAGAGGTGATTTCGGGAGCGACGATGTTGTTTTTATCCGAATGCGATCTCAATAATTCTTCTTGGATGTCATCTTGGGATGGATTAATTATATCCATCTCAAGTTCTTTTATCCATTGAAGAATTAGTTCTTCTAGCTGAAAGAATTCTTCCAGAAGCATTTCATCTAGAAGGGACGGTTGAGAGCATTCGAGGGAGAGATACGGATTATTTTTACTCTCGCCCCTCTTAAGGCTACAGGAAAACCATGGGTCTATATAGTGGGAAGTATAATTTAAAAAGTAACATTTTAATTCTTCATGATTTCCGCCACATATTTGACACCACGTACCATAAGAGGAGCGGTAGTAAAAAAAATCAGTATCGCTCATGTTTGTGTCAGAAATTACCAACCGTCGGGATCCTACGGTTCGGTTTTCAGTATCTGATACTTGGGCATGGGGCGTGTTGGTTGGGTACGGCCCCGTGTTCTGCTACTGTCTGACTTAAAACAGGATTGCCAGTACCAAAGATTGGGCACGGGGCGTGTTCAGCAGGCACAGCCCGTGCTGAGCTCTGCAGAAGCTGAAAATCTAAGAAAAATCCTAAAAAAACAGAAAAATAAGAAAAACGATTAGGCCGTTGATTCCTAACTTTCTTAAAATCCTTGTGTCCCAGGCAACGGCGCCAAAAACTTGATGCGTGTGAGTGTTATATAAGTTTTTGTTATATTTTAGGCCCTTTTTAACACTTTAGTCAAGTTTTAAATTTATAAACCACGATATTTTACTAACACTAAACACACATATGGGCAAGTGCACCCATCGTGAGCGTAGTATAGCGCTGGTAAGATACAAAGGTCGTCCAAGGACACAAGAGCTTTTAGTACCGGTTTATCCTCAACGTCTAATCAAATCAAAAATTTAGAAAAGGTTTAAATATGAAAATAAAAACTAAAAATGCTTAAAAAAACAGATAGACAAGATGAATCACTTGGATCCGACTCGCCTTTAGTGTAACCTTTGATTATTTAGGCACTTTTGCACTTTTTAAGAGATTATCTTAGTTATAGTAGCCGGCCCCTCTTTTGAAGGTGACGTTACTCTCAACCTAGTAGTTTGAGTCAGCAAGGATACAATCCTAAAGGGTTGGATTATTGAAAGATAATTAATTAAGTTATTAATGCTTAATGTGGTATGCCCCTCTTTTGAAGGTGACGTTAACCTCGGCTAAGTGGTTTGAGTCAGCAGGGATACAATCCTAAGTAGCCGGGTTAATGTATTAATAGTAGTTTACATATGAGGGGATCAAGCCATTCGCACCCCCACCATCCAATACCAGTGGGTATTGAAGGAGATCCTACTAAGCTTGACCCAGGTCCTTGCAGGATCTATACACTGAACACGGCAAGAACCTTACCAAACCATTCCCTTAGCCCCCGACTAGGTAGCCAACATATCTCCATATAGACCGTGGAGATATGAATGGTGTAAATATTTTATTTTATATAGACAGTAAAATAAAAATTATTACACTCAATGCTTGTCTTCACTAAGTGATGTAAGGACTTAGGCAAACATGGCCTTTGATTGTCAAGAACTCTTACTATCAATCTTGGATCCCGAGACTACTACACACACTCTATGATGGATGATGGTGGTGGATGTGGGTTGTGATGGTGGTGGAGGGTGGGTGAAGTGTGAGAGATATGGTTTGTCAAGGGATGCCTTTGAAGTGAACCAAGTATCTGTATTTATAGCCTGCACAAAAGCCCGGACACGGCCCCGTGCCCGCTGGGCACGGCCCTGTGTCCACCCATCTTCTATTTCTTCATTAATTGCAGTTTGTCTGCATTAGTTGACCACGCCCCCGTGTCCGCTGGGAACGGCCCCGTGTGCAGAAGCGTATCTGTACTATCAAGATTTGCTTGGATTCTGCGAACCTTAGCGTTGACCACGACCCCATGTCCGTTGGGCATTCCCCCGTGTTGGGAAATAGAAGCTTCTACAACTTTGTCTTTTCTGCAGACACTTGGGCATGCCCCCGTGTCCGATGAGCACGGGGCGTGTTCAGCCTTATGATGTCTTGTTTTTGCTTGGGAAGATGCTGTCAAGGGGTCGGGCATGCCACGTTCATTCCTTTTCTTGTATTCATGTTAGATTTAGCTGTATTTTTGCTCCTTTTGTTCATTTGAGCTCATTTAATCCTGAAAATACAAAAGGAAGACAAAAGCACACTTTTCCAACATTAGTACTAAAAAAGGGTTAGTTTTATGCCTCATTTGATGTAATATATATGTTGCATTTTACACACATCACTTGGTCCGTCGACCATATGAGTTTCTAAGCGCCTAACTTTCTTCTGGTTTCCATCATCGTTCCTTTGGATCTGGCACGTCTCTTTGCGCACATTTTTAACCAGATGTCTTAACTTGCCACTCTTCAGGGCCTTCTCGATCTCTTGCCTTAGACTGGTACAGTCATCTGTCAAATGACCTGTATCCTTATGAAAATCACAGTACAGATTGGGGTCTTGCCCCTTTTTGTTAGTTATCGGTTTGGGTGCTTTAAAATCATGGTTCTCCGTCATAAGCACCTCCTTTGGTGTCTTAATGAGCGGAGTCCAGTGTTTTTCCCGGTTCTCATTCTTCACTGCTTTACGATAGCCAATGCGATCAATTGTGTCTCACACGTCTTCTTTGAAGCGAGACCTTTCCTCATAACCGCTGGATTGGTTTGCTTTCCTTCCAGGGTTTCTGTTTCGCTTGCTGTTGTCGCGTGAGCTTGGTCTTAAAACACGATCATCGGTGTAAGCGCTTTTGGTTCCTGCCAAGGATTCTTCTGTCTGCGCTACAATCTTTCCAGCTGCCATGAGTTTGTCCCATTCTTTAGGCATACCGTCCTTCCCTGTGATAGTCCTATTCAGACTATCACAACGGATGGCATTTTTGAAGTGGTCGCGCATTAATTGTTTGCTTACACCTCCGATCTCTAAACACTCCTTGTTGAAGCACGTGATGAAATCTTCTAACCCCTCGTTTTCTTTGCGCCAGATGTCTGTCACTTCTGAAGTGTCGCGCTGATAACGCCTCTGTTGGCTGAAATGAGCTACAAATTGGTCTCTGAAGTCAACCCAAGACTTGAATTTTCCCTTTGGAAGACTGTCGAACCATGCGCGAGCGGCCCCGGTGAAAGTTTGGACGAACTGATGGCACCACATTGGCATGGTCCATTGTCCTAAAACACCCATGCTTGTAAATACTCAGACATGATCATCAGGGTCAGTGAGACCGTTGAACTTTCCCACTGTTGGAGGTAGCTTTGCTTTTTCTAGTGGGGCTAGAGCGATGCTTCGAACAAACTTCGAGTGTTCGGCAGCTCTGCTGGTCTGTAAACAAGGCTGAAATCACGTTCTGCTTCTTCGTTGTAGGCAGTGTGTGGCCTTTGCCTGTAAGACTCATGATTTTCTGCAAACGGTTGAAAACTGAAGAGCCTTCATCATCTTGCCACGTAGGATCATCCGGATCTGTGTCGTCCCATTCGTTGTTCATGTTGCGCGACCCTAGCCGGCTATGAACTGGGCTTCTATGTTGCGCATTGGAAGGATGGTCATAGTAACTGCCTGTCTCCCCGTATGTATCGTGCATGTCATGCACGCTCTGTCTTCTTTGGGGAGGAGGTATGATGAACTGTCCTTGAACGTTTTGCTGAGGGGCTGGCGCGCCCCCTACGTTGGACCTGGTGGTGTAACCAAGGATGGTTCTGCTTGCAAAATCGCCTGTTGTGTACTTAAGGTCTGATAAGCAACATTTATTGTAGCAATCTGATTGGTATACCAGGAGGCAAGGGTTTCACCTTCTGGTAGCCCCAATAGCGCTGAAATGTTTGGATTTGGATTTGGAGCTGGGATTGACTGGCCAGCAACATTACTCGATGGGGTACTCGTTTGAGTGATACGAGTGATGCTTGCACGGGGTCCCCCTGTGTTTGTTCCCTCGCCTTCGGCTATCTCATCAATGGGATGGAGTTGGACGTGCGAGTTGTCATCCCCTGCTCCCTCTTGAGAGGCAGTGCCGAAACCAAAGTCAGGAATTATCCCTTGACCAGCCATGATTAAGAGACCAGAAAAAACTCAGAAAAAAGAAGATGAAGTGATTGTAAAAATCGGTGGGCGCCAATGAAGAAACATGTATCTAATTTTAAGTTAATTAGGTGGTTTATGTTTCAAACATGAGGGTTAATCTGCTTTAATCTTTCCTGAGCTCAAGTATGATCCAATCTCCCTGCAAAACAGCAACACCGTTAGCTCGTTAAGAGGGGAATATGGGGGTTTCCCTCTTAACCAGACTCCGGAATGAGAATAAGTAACCGTTTTGAGGATAATAAAGTGTGTGTTAAGAGTGAGAGTAGAGAGAACGGAATGTTTAACCTGTGTATGGAGGTCTCTATTTATAGCCGGAGAGGTGTAGGAGGAGATGGGCTGATGGGCCTTGGGCAGTAAGGCGACAACAAGGAATATCCTCCTTGTCTCACTAGTATCGAAAGTTAGTGGTTTCTAGAAGCTCATCGGTGTTGGCGCACCTTGATTGGAGCCACGTGTCTGAGCTGTCGGCCTTGCTGTCCTTCTGCCATCAGCAGGTGAGTGGAGATCATGGGGCAGTTGTCGCCGCCCCCTGATTGGTGCCACGTAGGCGTCCTTGTGTACTCTCTGTCTCCTGCACAATTGTTAGTCGTGGAGCATGATAGAGCACAGTCTGGTGGACGCCGATTGGCTCGTTCTTCTACCACTCGCACCCTTCATACTTTCTGAAGTGGCCCTGCGCCGTAACTCTTGCACGGCCCTTGTTGTGTACGTAACTAGCCCGCGCAAGGTTGTAGGAGTTGAGAGCTCTTATTCAGTACGCTAAGTGTGAAAGCTGATGTTATCTCTCGTTTGGGTCTCGCACGAGGCTCAGGTTATATGTAAGTAGCTCGTGCGAGGTCTATGGATTAATCAGTTTTTTATTAAGGAGTATGATCCAGCGCGCGACCTGCAAGATCTGCGTGGCTTTTTGGGCGATACCCCTTCAAGGGTACATGCACTAATCGACAGTTGTCTCAATTGGTGAGTGTTATGTGCCTTATGTCCAAGGCTTGATGCAAAACTACTATCGAGCCGGGGGTCTCACTGGAAGTAGCGTCTCTATTCCTACGGGGTAAAGGTAAGGTTGTCTACATCTTACCCTTCTCAGACCCTACCTTAGCTTTGCTATTGGTGGGATTTACTGAGTATGATGATGATAATGATGATGGTGATGATGACCTATACAAAAACTCCCCCTAGTCAACCCCTTTGAGCCTAAAACCTTTTTATTTCAAAACCCACAACACACCATCACCCCAAAACAATATTTTTATATTTACACCCTTTATTTTTTTAAAAATCGGTTCTTTTGAAAAAACACAAAAGCATGTGACTTTATTTATTCAAAAAAATCTCTTGTTGCTTTCAATAAATAAGCAAAACTATTGCTTATAAGCACTTAATTAGTTCATAAAGTCACTAATATAAATTTTCAAAAGAAACCGACCTTTTACGCTTTTAGCCACTTTAAAATATACTACCCTACCTTAACCAAAAACCTATCATTTCAAAGTTCTCTTGATATTTGCAAAGATTTAGTAAATAGGAGGAGTTTTGATTGATTGTCAAGCTTATGGCAGGAGTAAGTTCCGTACCGGGACCGAGCTATTCACTTATATATTTTCGGCTGAGTGTTGAGTGACCACTTGTGAGGAATGTGAATGTATATATAGCTTAATGAAATTTTAAAATATATATTATGCTCATAAATATTTATTTTTCTTAAAATGTTCCAAATAAATCATGTCGAATAGGACTGTAAACAAAATAAAAACGAGAATAAATAATGAACTTGGCTTCCCAACACTCTATACACAAGACCTAAAAACTTCTTTTCTACCCATTCCATTTGGGAGTGTAAGCAAATATATAAGTGTTTTGCTTGAGGACACGCAAAGATTCAAATTTGGGGGTATTTTATATGCACAAAAGGCAACTCATAAATCATATCAAATAAGGTATAAAAATAACCACTTTTTAGTACTGATGTTGGAAAAAGTGTGTTTCTTTGTTTACTTTTGATTTTCAAGATTAAAAGAGCTTAAACAGACAAAAGGAACAAAATAATGGCGAAAACCAACATAAATACGAAGAAAGGAAGTTGACACACTATACCGACCCTTCAAGCATAACGCTGAAGAGAAAATAACAAAACCAGAACTCAAGCACGGGGCCGTGCCAGCCGGGCATGGGTCGTGCCCCATTCAAGATTCCAAGAGGATAAAGACAAACAGAAAACAAAAATGGACACGGATACGGGGCCATGTGTCCTAAGCACAGGTCATGGTCAACTCTCATATTTGAAAATCTGGGTTCATACAGCAAGTACTATGGATACGGGGCAATGTGTGAAGATGGGCTAACAACAACATTAAATGAAGACAGAGAAGGGAAAGACACGAGGTCGTGCCTGGTGGGCACGGGGCCGTGTGAAGCTATTGTTTTCAGCTATAAAAGGAAGTGCTTGGCTCATTTGCAACTCATCCCTTGGCAACCACTTCTCTCACACCTGCCACCACTCCACCACCACAATACCACCATCATTCACCACTTTCATCCATCATCCATCCTTAGAGTGTGTGTGTAGTCTCGAGATCCAAGAGCGATAGTAAGAGTTTTTGTCAAACAAAGGCCATGCTTCGCTATTCTCTTACATCACTTGGCGAAGACAATATCATTTATGTATTATTTTTGATTTCCTAGCTTTGGTAACTTTTTATTTGGGTTTGTATTAATAACTTTAATAACTAATTTTTTTATATTGAAGGTGAACTTTACTTAATCACTTTTTCATGTTTTGTTGATTCACTCATTCGTGTCTTTATGGTCTACAAAAAACGCATTAACTGCCTGGAAGGGGGTTATAAGGTTAGTTGGGTAAAGTTCTTGCATCATTCAGTGAATAGATCCTGCGAGGGCCTGATTCAAGCTTATTAGGACTTCCTTTGAGGCAAATAGCATCAAATCGGGGGAAGTAAGAACGACTTGTAATCCCTTATAAATTAACTATTACTAAAACTTTAAACCGGCCTTGCGGGACTGTATCCCTGCTGACTCAGACCAATATGGCCGAGGGTAGCTTTTCCTCCAAAAGAGGGACATGCCAATTTTTTGCATTAATAACTTACTTAATTAACTTTCAATAACCCGGCCTTGCGGGACTGTATCCCTGCTGACTCAGACCAATATGACTGAGGGTAGCGTTGCCTCCAAAAGTGGGACACACCACAATAACTATGATAATCTCTTAAAAAATCCAAAGCAAGGAAATCATCAAAGGATACATAAATGACGAGTCGGATCCAAGTGATTTATCTTATCTATCTGTTTTATTTATTTATTCTGTTTCTTTATTTTTATTTATTAAAAACAAATATTTTCTCTCTATATTTGGCTAAATTAGACGTCGATGATATTTCGGTATTAAAGCTCTTGTGACCTTGGACGACCTCGGTATCTTACATCACTATACTACGCCAACGATGGGTGCACTTGCCCTAATGTGTTGTAGAGTGTGATAGTTTTATATCGTGTTTTATAGATTTAAAGCTTGATTAAAGGGTAAAAGGTACTAAAAATAAATTAAAAATTCCGTACAGACACCGACACGTTACTCACGTCGGAGCTTAGTCATGGATCCCCCCTCTGAGGCCCTCCGTGACGAGGCTAACGGTGTTTTGTTTTGCAGACTCGAAGGAATGCCCATTGGAGCATTGACGAGTCTCTTCAACCTCCAACCGGAGCTAGGGGATTCGACAATGGTCCTAAACCCTGCGTCGATATGCGCAACATCTAACAAGTATTACGCGCAGAGGTCCATACAAATCAAATCAACACAAAACTTAGTCATTTCTGAGAACTCTGCGCAAGCCTTAATGGCGTAGGCGCGAACCTACCAATCAACCAAAGTACATGTGGTACATATGGTTGGGCATGCAGCAAAGGCGGCGCAAGAAAACCTAAGTTTCACATACATATTCACTGGATGTGGTGACTGGATGTATGTACATTTCTTTCTCGTAAAACGTCAAACTTTTCATTTGTTACGTTAAAAATATACATGCATATGCATGTTAACACCCAAAACACCATGTCTTATATTAAAATGAGTTTGCATAACTACAACGCCATATGATGTTTTTTTTTCAGGAGTACCGTATTCAAGATTGAAGGAGTGTCAGAACTCTAAAGGGTGATTTCTGAGAGCATGAGACCAGGGTTCTATGCACACGTCAACATTATTCAAAGTGTGGGGCATATCCTGAACTATGGAGAAAGATACAAGGCTCCAGAATCACCCTCAAGACTATTTTGCACACAAATAATATTGGTAACTCTTTTGCTATATTTAATTAATGTAATTATATTATGACTTTGTTTTGTTGTTAAAAATGTGGTTCCTCAAAATTACAGAATACGCCCGCGTATACAAAGACAGCGAGCTTTCGATAGAAAGAATTCAACAACAACATGGAATTTCTTTTGAAACAAGCCTGTTTCAATGAATACCGGAAAGATAGAAAGATAAATGAATATGATCTGGTCTTCGTGCCAATAATATGGCAAAAACATTTCTATATTGTCTGTTTCAATCTAAAACAAAGTAGAGTTGATGTATTGGATAACAGCGCTGGAGGGAATAAACTCAGCATAAAAAAAAGTATGATGGATGGGTGGAAGAGTTGGTAAGTATCTTAAAAACTTTGTATGTAGGAACTATGTTGACAAAACGTCACACTAATATATGCAAAAATGTGAAACTGCAGGAAGATGCTTTTGCAAACTACTTGCTTATTCAAAAACACCCGATGGCTAAGATCATGAAGACGACGCCTATTGTCAGACAAAAGATGGATTGGAGGAAAGAGTCTAACGGGATCGACTGTGGGATTTTTGCAATGAGGCATATGGAAACATATATGGGGCAGGCGGCTGGTTGCGAATGTGGTGTGGCAAAAGAAGATGCCCCAAATGACCTACAAAAAAAACAACTAAATGACCTCAGGATCAAATACATTGCAAAAATCCTTCTGCATAGCCAAAATGAAAACAAAAGAAAACTTGCCAAATCTTTAAATAAATTCTTGGAATTAGGGGTAACAAGAACTACTGAATTGTATAAAACAGGGTACAAGAGAATAAAACAAAGGATGTAGGAATATGTAGATTAGCTTAAATGCCATGAATTGCTTTCATTTTATAATTTTCATGTTGACAAATGCATTTGATTTAGACTATTGCATCTACTTGTTTCTTAATAAAACATATTAATGAAAACATCATGATGAATACTCCATAATGAAAATGCCATTAGTTGAATAATAAACAATAAGAAGAACATCAGTTACTGTCTTCCTAAAACATGTTAATGAAAACGCCATAAGTTGAATAATTAACAAATAGTAAGAACTGATGTTTACAAATTAACGCCAACATTCATAACTAATCAGATATACGTAACCAGGTGTAAAACGCCATTGATCGTAAACAATAAGCATATATTAGAACCCAAACGACAATTAACATTAATAATGAAAATGCCAAATATTGGATATAGGAAGAACGCTATTGAAACATAAACGTCATTTTCAAATATTACTTTGAGAAAAAAACGCCACTGAAACAAGCATAAAGAACAAAACGTGATATCTGTTGGAATTTTGTTTGAAACGGAACTATACCGCCATTTATTGAGGGCAATGTGGACATTGACAATTGTGCCCATGCATATCATTTAGCGCCCCCTGCCACGTGTTCGACAAGGATCCGTTTTCACACTTCAAATCATTTTCTCCTGATCCCATTTCTATATATATGAATTTGACCCCACACAAAAGATTAGAAACAATGTTAAAAAGTAAAGATTACAATTTCAAGATCAACTACCTATATCACCTATCAAAATTACCTCATTGGGATCATCCCTGTGTTTGTTTGGGGGAAATCAATTCTGAGGGGCTTAGATCACTAAAACCAACAGCCCAAGATTGCATCCTTTGGTGGATCTGATTTTCCTGTTTTCAACACTTTAGTACTTTAAGCGAGAAGCTACGATCCTTTAACAACCTGCTTACATACAACAATATAAAGATGTGAAACATATGGTCTAAAATTGCAAACTAAATAGAAACTATAATCAAAACACATGTTTGATTGTTAAAAATCAAAATTAGTTACCCACCAACTGTTTAAAAAAATACCAACACTTATATGAACACGATATACCCAATCTCTTGCATAAAATCTAAGAGCAATCTTCAACTAAAATAAATGAGTACAAAGCATTAAACAAAAGGATCGAATATTAATATAAAGAGTAAATTGCCATAATCGTCCTTGAGGTTTAGGTCTGTTTGCCATTTTCATCCAAAATGACTTTTTTTGTACCAAACAACCCTTCACCTTAGGATTTTTTGTCATTTTCATCCAAACCACTAACTTAGTTTACTTTATATGTTAAGTTGAAGGATATTTGAATGAAACTGGCAAATATAAAACCTCAGGGACGATTTTGGCAATTTATTCAAACTCTTTTTAATTTCTTTTATTTAATTAATTTTGTCACATATATATAAAACAGAATATACATGCAGTTTTTATAAAATAATTAATAGTTTTGTCACATAATTTTTATAAATTTTCACCCAAACCACTAACTCGGTTTATTTTTTCTGTTAAGGTGAGGAATGTTTAAAATTTTATAAATTAAGACAAAAATTAATATCCATTTTTTATATAGATCAGTTTTATAAAGAGAAAATGATATATAAAATAAATATTAATGGTGTGCAGTACATAACAATCGATTACAACTTTTAGTATTTAATCAAGTGTAGAGATAGAAAAAAATTATAAAACGTTACATATTTTTAAATGTGTTGAGCACTATGAAATATGTTGGTAGAAATAAAATATTTATCTAACTAAGATTATGAGGGTAACTAACTAATATTTATTCCGAGTGGTTTGAGTAAAGAAACTTTTGGTTCATGGCATTATACTTACTATTTGGTGGGTAATTTTAAGATTCGGTAACGATACGTTGTTTGATAGGGGGGGGGGGGGCAGTGGCATATGTTTTTTGTTAGGAGCGAATTTAAAAGAGTAGAAGATGAATAAACTTGGTACATATGATAATATTTGTTTATTTGACCTTTTTTATAAGGTCACTTGCATTTTAATTTTATAAAATTTAGAGGTTGAATTAGATTTTATTTTTACAAAACTGATGTATATAAAAAAACTGGAAATTAATTTTGTCTTATTTTATAAAATTCAAAAGATTCTTCACCTTAATAGAAAAAAATAACTAAGTTAGTGGTTGGATGAAAATTTATAAAAATTATGTGACAAAACTATAATTTTTTTATAAGAACTGTATGTATATTCTGTTTTATATATATGTGGCAAAATTAATTAAATAAAAGACATTAAAAAGAATTTAAGTAAATTGCCAAAATCATACCTGAGGTTTTATATTTGACATTTCATCCAAATATCCTTCAACCTAACAGAAAAAATAAACTAAGTTAGTGGTTTGGATGAAAATGACAAAAAAATGCCAAAGGTGAAGGGCTATTTGGCACAAAAAGTCATTTTGGATGAAAATGGCAAACAAACCTAAACCTCAGGAACGATTGTGGCAATTTACTCTAATATAAAATATACATGAAACAATAAACACTAGATCGACAAAAACTTACAAGATCCCCTTGAATATGTTCGCAAACAACTGGAAATCATCACACTAAATGATCGGAGATTAGCCGCGTCTTCAATTTTGTATTGGCTTTAGTGTTTTTGAATACATCAAACCGAATGGAGATAGATTGTAGAAATAAGGTGGGTTATCAGCTAGATTAGCTTCGCAAACAACTGAGAATCATCAATCAAAAGGATCAGAGATTAGTGTCATCTTCCTTTTGAGATTGGGTTTAGGGTTTCAGAATGGATAAGAATTGTAAGACTCTTACTAGAATTTAATGGTTTTCGTATAGTTTACGAAAATAAACATGTAATTATGATTACATATACAGTGAAAAATACGGGTAAATTAAAAATTTTACAACTAAAAATAATACAACATAATGTGATTGAGTTCGTCGTTTAAAAATAACGACGACACAACGTGCGGAAGCCTCATTTTCATGTGTTCGATTCTTGTACGTCACTTAATCTTTATCCGGGTATTCCTAATATTCACCTATAATCAAAACCAACTCAAAAGTTAGTGTTGGTAGTTAAATAAAAAGTTTAAACAAGTTCGAAATTCAAAATAAACGAAATATAAATTTTTGCCAGCTCTAAAGTCTGTCGCAGGCCGCGACAGACTTGGCCTCGGCCTTCGCGGGGCGCCACTGCCCGTGGCGGGGCGCGACAACATATGTCTTCTCCGTCGCGGGGCGCGACGACCACATTTCGATAGAAAGTTCATTTCTGTTGTTGCATTTGCCCAGCTATGTTTTTAAAGAATATTTACAACTTGAAAGTTACATAACTTTTGATCTAAAGGTCCGTTTTGAGTGATTCTTTTTCCTACGCGACCGTAATTCGATGCTCCATCTCATGGAGTTAAAACCTGTTATCGGATTTCACAAAATTTTGGATTTTTCAGCCCTCAGATTAAAAATTTAATTATAACATTTTGACCCGTTTCACATTTTGTTAACCAACTAATTTCTCAATTATTTTAAGGCCATGGATTACTTATATAACTTCAAATCTTTAAGTTATCCTTCATCTTTAATGAATTACGCAGCCATTTTTAGAGTTATGTGCGTAATTCATTTTGCCCGTTTAGAATATCTTATGCATTTAGGCATCGATCTCACTCTTCTCTTTTCGCACTTTACGTCTCCACATTTTAAACATCTACTTATTTTCCACCACAACTTTTTTTGTGGTGGATTTTGCATAACAAACCCATTATCCCAAATTTTACCCTTCGATTAGTCATTTTACGCAAATGACCCATTTTTAGGAATTTTATCCACGAATGTTTATGCCTATAATCTTTTATTCACATCTAATGATTCCATAATCATAATGCAAATTCCTAAACAACCCATATGGGTCGTTTTCCCATTTTACCCCTTCAAGGGTGTTTTGGTCAACTTTAGTCCCTCATTTCAAGACGAAGGACTTTCGCTACTTATTTGACCAAACTCGTATGTTTAACTAAAACTTATTTATGCGTACTTGGCACGGGTCAACATATTGACCCGTTTTTAATACCTTGTCTTCATTTATTTGCTAATTCATAGCATCGCTAATTCACGAGCCGTTTTATCCTGCGAGCATGAGACTCGACATTCACTTATTAGTCGTTTTTTTTTTTGTCAAATGGTATCAATATTACCATTTGACCCATTTGGTCTAACGACTAAACATTTTGCGCTTATGTTTGAATGGTATTTACTTATCATTTCATTAGGTAACTCATCTCGGATTTTTTTTTACCAATTAGTTAGGTCTGTTAAATCTGTTTCTTACGCATTTACCCAACATGGCTTATGCCACTTGGTGTCGTTATAAACTTCAACTTTGATCCACTTATACTTTGCTAAATCACCGTTTTACCTTTTTTATTAGTTTAGGCTTACCTATAAAGTAGCCGTTCGAAAACTCATTTTATCTTAGTCTTTTTGTGACTAATTACCATTAACCATGGTTTTTAATATTTACTTTTCTTTCCGACCCGTATCATTTCGCGTCGGAAACCATACTTCGAATATTATCTCTATTGTATCTATAACTTATAGAATAGACACCTATTCTACAAAATGGTGTAAGTTTCACTTACCTTGCATCCGGTTATGCACTTTTCTGCGTACCCGATCCGTTTGACCCGCTTCTTTCCTAAGCCTCCACCTAGCTCGTTAAGCGTCAAACTATTGTCATCATTTACAAAGTGGTTAGATTAGTCATTAACAATCACGACTATTCCACCTTACCTATTCTCTATGTTGATACTATTATTCGACTTCGTCAATGGTTAGTTTAACTTTCCAAAAGTTAACTACCTTCGATCACAGGATATACACAATTAAGTTCAATCGACATCACGTTTCGAATTCGTATTATCCCACATCACACGTAATTAGTCAAGTTAGCCAATCACGCGTTTCTTTCTTGATTTTATTCATATCAATATTCGTTTAGGCATTTAAACGAACACCTCGCTGGCATAATTTCTATACCTCTTCTATTTAGTCCTTGGCTCATCTTTTAACCAAGTTATGATTATTAAATCAAACCCCTATGTCTAGCCCTCATGAGCAATAGCAATCTTGCATCATAACATCAATTTCTCACAATCTAGCATACAAATTCTTGTGTTCATCACTTTGTTCTAAAAACCCACTTAACACCTATATGGGTGATTATTAATTTCATAGTTTTCATCACTATCTCATCAAACTTTTAACTAGGGTTCACTCCTAGCCATGGTTTCAACATAACAACACTCATGCATTCAACATTCAAGCATGAATTTCAATTATGAGTGTTCATCAAAAATCCAAGATAACACAAAATGAGGAAATTGAACATACCTTGTGATCCCCTAAGCTTGGTGATCACGATTTTATTAAAAGCCCCAATTTTTAGTTTGATCCTTCTTCGATTTTGTTGGATTTTATGAGCTTTAGGGCTTGGAAAGAACACACCTTGTGCTCCTGATGTTGTTCGACCAAAAACACACACACAGTGTGTGTTTTGGTTTTTATTTCTTTCCATTTTTTTAATTATAATATCTTTCACGTTTTACCCATTTTAGTCCTTCAAGGTTTCAAGTTAATAGAAGGTTTAACTATTTCAAGTTCCCTTTATTATTCTAACAACACATAACTAACTAGGTTAATATTCCTAGTAACTTAGTGGGTTCAGGAAAGTCATAACCCGTTTCATTTTAGGTCCCGGTAACTCGGGCCTCTATGAACTGTGTTTCCTCAAAAGCTTTTATTTTCTTTTATCTAATATTAGGTTTATTTATTTAAATCGTAATATTTACCGGGTTACTTTTTACCACTAACGGTATTTTACCCTTCCATTAATATTAACGTGGTTTGATTACCAAACCCGTTTTTCGGGTGTTACAAGTCTACCCCCTTAAAGAGGTTTCGTCCTCGAAACCTTCTTTACGTAGTGCATTGGTTAGGCCAAACGAATTTATTTTCGTTTTCAAGGAATTCTTTCTTTTCAGTCAATAGTCATCATTTAATTGACGTGCGCGTCTTTCATGTATAAGTCTTCACGGACCGTAACTTTTATTATGTATTTCTTATCCTTGTCGCCCGTTTGACCGAGTTGTCATTTGATCACCCGGTGGCTAAGCCTGTCAACATGTATACTTCACGCCAATCTTATATTGATGAGTGCTTTGCATAGTTCATAACCTATCTTTGACTTCGAATGGTTTTACTGGCTAGACGGATTAGTCGCCGTTACTTCATACCCCGTCATTCGGGTGTACCACATTGCCATCCCCGGCCTTATGTGAATTCGTGATCTCATACTACTTATGTTCTGTTAAATCGTTACTTTTGACTAAAATTGAATTTTAGTTTAACACTTTTTTTTAACTTATGTCAATTACTCTCATCAGGGAATTGACAACCAAAGATTTATTCATTTCCGTTATTATTTTACGCGGGAAATCATAACTAGTTCTCACGCTTTACATTCTCGACTCGTAGGTTCCTTCACTTAGCCTCGTAGGCTATTTTATTAGATCTTTCACCTTTTAAGTTTAGAAATCGTTCATTTTCATTCTTGAATTCTATGGACCTTGACCGTAGTCTAAAGCTACATTCGTTTTCCTTTTGAACTAATCTTCCGACTCTGTGATTTCTTACGTCATTTACGCGTCGGTTTGTTCTATGTTTACCGTTACCCGGTTCATACCTATACTTCCTTACGACCTGTTACCCGGGTTATTTATCTTAATGTTTTTAACATTCCTATTTCGCTAGTTTGCGTTTTCCTTCCTATACTCTTTTACGACCTATCACATAGGTTCATCAATATTTTGCGCTTCCATTATTCGGTTTGCGCTTAATTGCCTTTTCAAGCGTTATTCTTTATTTATCTCGTTTGACTTGTTCGTGTGAGATTTCATAACTTATGAATGTTAAACTTCATTCTTTGTTCAACCCGTTTAACTTTAAAATAGTTGAACGTAACTATCAAAATTTCCGTTTGCAGAATCTTATCGTCTTTTAGTCATAACTCATAATCCGAGTCTTTTGACTTTCTAATCCGCGTTCCCGTATCTTGGTTTACGCATATACTCAAAATCCTACCCATCTGTCGGGTATCTTTACCGAAGTCATCTTCAAAGTAACCATTCTCATATGGTTTTAGACTTCGTTTTAACTTATTTGGTCGTCTTAGCGAAATCCATCACTTTTATTCAACCAAGTCCTTATTCTTTATTTATTGCGTCTGACTTGTTCGTGTGAATTTCATCACTTATGACAGTCAAACTTTATTCTTATGCTTTAACATTCTCACTGGTCGGTTTGTATTTTCATTTACTTTGATTACTGTCCCTTCCCTCGGGCTCGTTATTCTGATGCAATACGCTTCCGTTATCCGGCTTGCGTTTACATTTATTATCAAACATCTTGCTTATTTGATTCATTTGGGTACCTTTTTAGTTCGTCCCATGCACCCCGTCCTTACTACATCGGACGTGAATGTGTCCATCATAAGAAGTTCATGGTATCATGTGTTCACTACTTACTTGGCCAGAGTAAGCGGTCAACACATGACACATGTGACCTTTTTATAATTTTCACATGACGCCCTATGTAAGTAACGCCTCTATTTATTTCTATATCTTTGATTTCATTTAGTAAAACTTTATTTAATTTCTAACAACATTCATTAGTTTTACTCGTTTTGCACTTGAACATATAAAATGTTTTCTTTTTTTTATCGAGCTATTATATAATCACATTCGTTAATGTGATCGCTACTTTCCTCAATAGTATTATACTGAGAATTATTCACTTGGATAATTACTCCCGTCCAAGTTTCCACATAACTAATTCTATTATTGTCTTGTTATTCACAATCGTGAATAACACATGTTTCTATTTGATTTCTCTTGGAAACATCATCCTGAATAGATATCCTATTCAGGTTTTCCAAGTTTTATCCTACATATACAATCGTCATTCTCTACGTGTTCGTTGCATATTACTATTTGCACGATTAAATTTAAAACGTGCATCTGGTAATGCTTGTCCTAGCGGGCTCTCCGTGCCATTAACCTTGTTCGCTATCGTTACGCGATTTAGGTCCTTGGTGAGCATGCTCTGCTTGTCATACTCGAAGCGTTCCTCCGTCATAGCCACAATTTGTTAGATTCTCTCCATCTTCAGATGCGAGTGTCCTTCAATTACACATTTACAAAGATTAGTAATGTCGACAATAATAAACGCCCGTATTACAATACGAGATTTTCTACTATACGTGTCAACGCACGTAATTTCGTTAACTATATTAATCATTTAATTGGGGTAACGTGTATTACACGATAACCTTATGTGTTGTTTAAACACTTCAATATGCTAAATCGTTTATATACATATAACTTGCCGAATTTGCGATCAAGCCTCGAACCGAATACACTTTACTCTTTAACCTTGAGCTCTGATTACCAACTTGTAAGACTCTTACTAGAATTTAATGGTTTTCGTATAGTTTACGAAAATAAACATGTAATTATGATTACATATACGTTGAAAAATACGGGTAAATTAAAACTTTTACAATTTAAAAATAATACAACATAATGTGATTGAGTTCGTCATTTAAAAATAACGACGGAACAACGTGCAGAAGCTTCATTTTCATGTGTTCGGTTCTTATACGTCGCTTGATCTTCATCTGGGTATTCCTAATATTCACCTATAATCAAAACCAACTCAAAAGTTAGTTTTGGTAGTTAAATAACAAGTTTAAACAAGTTCGAAATTCAAAATAAACGAAATATTTTTTTTGCCAGCTCTGAAGTCTGTCGCTGGCCGCGACAGACTTGGCCTCGGCCTTCGCTGGGCGCCACAACCCGTGGCGGAGCGTGACAACATATGTCTTCTACGTCGCGGGGCGTGACGGCCACATTTCGACAGAAATTTCATTTCTGTAGCCATATTTGCCCAGCTATGTTTTCAAAGAATATTTCCAACTTGAAAGTCACATAACTTTTGATCTACAAGTCCGTTTTGCGTGATTCTTTTTCCTAGACGACTGTAATTCGATTCTCCATCTCATTGAGTTAAAACCTGTTATCGGATTTCACAAAATTCTGGATTTTTAAGCACTCGGCTTAAAAATTTAATTATAACATTTTTACCCGTTTGACATTTTGTTAACCAACTTATTTCTCAATTATTTTAAGGCCATGGATCAAATCTTTAAGTTACCCTTCATCTTTAATGAATTACGTTGCCATTTTTAGACTTATATAACTTATTTCATTTTGACTCGTTTAGAAGATCTTATGCATTTAGGCATCGATCTCACTCTTCTCTTTTCGCACTTTACGTCTCCACATTTTAAACATCTACTTATTTTCCACCACGACTATTTTTGTGGTGGATTTAGCATAACAAACCCATTATCCCAATTTTACCCTTCGGTTAGTCATTTTACGCAAATAACCCATTGTAGGTATTTAACCCACGAATGTTTATGCATATAACCTTCTATTCACATCTAATGATTCTATAACCATAATGCAAATTCCTAAACCACCCATATGCGTCGTTTTCCCATTTTACCCCTTTAAGGGTGTTTTGGTCAACTTTAGTCCCTCATTTCACGACGAAGGACTTTCGCTACTTATTTGACCAAACTCGTATGTTTAACTAAAACTTATTTATGCGTACCTGGCTCGGGTCAACATATTGACTCGTTTTAATACCTTGTCTTCATTTATTTGTTCATTCATAGCATCGCTAATTCACGAGCCGTTTTATCCTGCGAGCATGAGACTCGACATACACTTATTACTCGTTTTTTGTCAAATGGTATCAATATTACCATTTAACCCGTTTGGTCTAACGACCAAATATTTTGTGCTTATGTTTGAATGGTATTTACTTACCATTTCATTAGGTAACTCATCTCGGATTTTTTTACCAATTAGTTAGGTCTCTTAAATCTGTTTCTTACGCATTTACCCAACATGGCTTATGCCACTTGGTGTCGTTTTAAACTTCAACTTTGATCCACTTATACTTTTATAAATCACCGTTTTACCCTTTTTATTAGTTTAGGCTTACTTATAAAGTAGCCGTTTGAAAACTCATTTTATCTTAGTCTTTTTACCATTAACCATGGTTTTTAATATTTACTTTTGGTTCCGACCCGTATCATTTCGAGTCGGAAACCATACTTCGAATATTATCTCTATTGTATTTATAACTTATAGAATAGACACGTATTCTACAAAAAGGTGTAAGTTTCACTTACCTTGCATCCGGTTATGCACTTTTCCGCGTACCCGATCCGTTTGACCCGCTTCTTTCCCAAGCCTCCACCTAGCTCGTTAAGCGTTAAACTATTGTCATCATTTACAAGGTTGTTAGATTAGTCATTAACAGTCACGACTATTCCACCTTACCTATTCTCTATGTCGAAACTATTATTCGACTTCGTCAATGGTTAGTTTAACTTTCCAAAAGTTAACTACCTTTGATCACATGATATACACAATTAAGTTCAATCGACATCACGTTTCGAATTCGTATTATCCCACATCACACGTAATTAGTCAAGTTAGCCAATCACGCATTTCTTTCTTGATTTTATTCATTACAACACCATGCATTCTACATTCAAGCATGAATTTCAATTATGAGTGTTTATAAAAAATTCAAGATAACACAAAAGGAGGAAATTGAACATACCTTGTCACCCCTAAGCTTGGTGATCACGATTTTATTAAAAGCCCCAATTTTTAGCTTGATCCTTCTTCGATTTTGTTGGATTTTATGAGCTTTAGGGCTTGGAAAGAACACACCTTGTGCTCCTGATGTTGTTCGACCAAAAACACACACACAGTGTGTGTTTTGGTTTTTATTTCTTTCCATTTTTTTAATTATAATATCTTTCACGTTTTACGCCTTTTAGTCCCTCAAGGTTTCAAGTTTATAGAAGGTTTAACTATTTCAAGTTCCCTTTTTTATTCTAACAACACATAACTAAACTAACTAGGTTAATATTTCTAGTTACTTGGTGGGTTCAGGAAAGTCATAACCCGTTTCATTTTATGTCCCGTTAACTTGGGCCTCTATGAACTGTGTTTCCTCAAAAGCTTTTATTTATTTAAATCCTAATATTTACCGGGTTACTTTTTACCACTAACGGTATTTTACCCTTCCATTAATATTAACGTGGTTTGATTACCAAACCCGTTTTTTGGGTGTTACAAGAATAAGTCAGTAGTGTCTTACGGGTTGGATCATATGTAATGGACAATTAACTTGGATCCGAACAAATGAGCGGGAAATCCAGCAAAAAGATTGCTTGAGAGTTTGACCCTTGTCCCATCAAAATTTTATCTAATATAAGAATATAGAAGATATAGATAGGTATAGATGGATATCTTAATTTATAATTACACCCTTAATCTTCGTCATATATGATAAAACAAATTATTGGAAACAAAAATTACAAAAATAAATAGATCAAATTCACATGACCCACATTAGGGCTGTTCATGAGCCGAGCCGAGCTAGGGTAAGCTCAGGCTCGGCTCGATTATAAACCGAGCTGGCTCGGCTCAGATTTGAAACCGAGCTGAAAATCTAAGCTCGGGCTCGACTTGGTTTGGCTCGATTTTAAAAATAAAAATTAATACATAGCTCCCAAAATTTAGTATTTTAAAATATTATTCAATACTTTAAAATAACATATTTAAAATAAGTTTAACCTAATACATTACAAGCAAAAATAACGTTCAACAACGCAAAATAAGTTTTATATTTCAAGTAAATACAATATTTGTTAATTAGCACAACAATCAACCTTTAAGTATGTCATAGATATCAAACTAGAAACCTAAATACATGTAAATAATAATCATGTTTTTGTAATGTATTATATGTATATAAAAATAAAATATATTATAAGTAAAATAATTCGAGTTAAAAGCCGAGTCGAGCTACCAAGCAAGCCAAACCGAGCCAATTTGGCTCGTCACGAGCCGAGCCGAGCTAGGCTCACTTTCTAACTGAGCCGAGCCGGCTCGGCTTATTTTCAAACCGAGCCATATCAAGCGAGCTTTTTCCGAGCTAAATCCGAGCGAGCCGCGAGCTTTTTGGACAACCCTAACCCACATATAAAATTAAAAGACACTTTTTTCATTCTATTCATGTTCAAGATAAACAAACTTGATAAGGAAATAAAGTAATACACAATTAATATATCTATAAATTTAATATAATAATTATCTTTAGTTAAAAAGATAAGTATCTATAATTAAGCATGAGAGAGAGGCACGAAAACTAAAAAATAGATGGCTCCAACGAATAACACATGTCACCCATTAGTTTTTTTTATTTTATAGTATAGATTAAATGACTCAAACTAAAAACCGTCAATCTAACTAAATAAATCGAACTGATTAACCAAAACAGATTAATTAATAAAATAGACTAACTGATTACTTCAGTTCGGTTGAGGATAATAGCCGAAACAACTAAACAATACACACCCTCGGAATGTTGACGTTTTCCACCGCATCACTTGGCACCCTTATCTTTTACAATTATACTTAATCTTGTAATCTTGTAAGTAGAAACGGACAAACATGAAAGTCCTTTGACTGGCATTAATTCACTTATCAAGAAAATCTGTTATATTATATCGATTGCATAAAGAACAAAATAATTCGGAGATAATTAAGCATCATAAAACTTAACAACTGGCCATATACACATATCACAACCGTAAAATCGACCCTACATATGGAATTGCTTGAGAACTGTAGTTTCCTGTCGATCTCTGTAGCAAGAAAAAGAGGCCCCCTACTTTACGAGTCATCAATGAAGAAGGGATGCTATATTTCTTCTCCGGGAGAAAAATCCGAAAGCGGCCCCAACAACTTGGTAGATTTCAAGCTAGAACCATCAATAGGAAGTGACCCGGAGAACTAGTTAGTGGTGGATCATTTCAATATTTTGGGAGGCTTTAACTAAACTATGAAATTGTTCAACGATTTATAAGGAAGGTTAATGGGTTTGAATAAAGATGGTGTTTCCTCATGAACAAACCTTGAACTCCAAATTATAAATTTACCCATAATATTTATTTAGTTTACGAAGGGGTATGGTCCTAAACACTGTGTCGACATGTGCAACATCCAACAAGTATTTCTTGCAGACGCCCATACCCAAACCAAATCAACACAACACTTAGTCATTTCCGAGAACTTTGCGCAAGCCTTAATGGCGTAGGCACGGGCATTCCAATCAAGCAAAGTACAGGTGGTACATATGGCAGGGCATGCAGCCAATCGGCGCATGCTAGGCTGTGGCCAGATAATCCTCACGATAAAGCAATCGTGCAAGGGACATAAAGTACAAAAGGACAGTGACGTGTAACCAATCACCGTGCGTCTTTCATTCCTCCATGATCTCAGGTCATATTTGACGACAGAGTCGACAACAAGGACAATCGCCAGACCACATGGCTCCATTCACCGTGCACCAATGTCTCTACACCCTCCAACCAATAATAGTCGCATCAAATGAGACAAATAAGATATTCCTTATTGGAGGTGTCTGGCCCAAGGCCCATCAGCCCATGATCTCCTCCCTTGAGCTTTGACTATAAATAGAAAACTTCACCTACAGGTTTAAGGATCGCTTCCCTTACATTCTCACTCTTAACATACACTTCTTTATCCTCAAAACAAGTTCTTATTCTCAGGACGGAGGGTGGTTACAAGAAAACTCCCCTACTTCTCCTTCTTGTAACGAGCATTATGGTGTTGTTTAGTTTTGAAGGATCACCATACGATCATACGATCCATCAATTGAAGAAAGAAAGAAGACTAATCATCATTGACGAGACCGATCCTTCAAAACTAACCTACGAGTTAACTTGATGTTTCTTCAGTTTAGGTGTAATATTTTCTTTTTTAAATCTTGAACACCTGAAATCCTTTCCTTTAAAATTTAAATTAGATAAGAGGATACCTGACAATTAGAAATCCTTATTTATCAGGTAGTATAGATTATTACTTGTGTTTTTTAAAGTATGGACACAGAAATGATTTTTACAAATAACTAGTGGAAGAATGCATATGTAAGTTGTAAAGCCTGTGGAAATAAAAATACATATGCTTATACACGCTCTTAAACCATGCGCAGTGGAGTAGCCTCCATGATAAATTCTCATGGCTGGGTACTGGTGAAGTTTGAGATTTCCGACCGGGGGCGGAAGTCACCGGACCTAAAAATTTTTATAAAACTGAGATATCGAAAACGTATACACCCAAAAATTTATATACGAAAACTAAATACTTTCCACTACTGCACGAAAAGTTCGGAGGGTCGGCCGCCCCCTCGCGCCCCTTAAAAGCTTCGCCCATGTGGCTGTGCACTAAACACAATTACACAACCAAAGGAGGCCGCCAAAGGTAAAAAGCGCCACCGCAATAACAACATGAAGAAGAAAAAGGGCGGGGTCCACTGCCTATCAACTAAACATGCAATCTGATGACGGGGGTAGCTCGAACCTCAATAAAATGACTAAGAATACATGACAACTTGAAGGGTTAAAAGGTTCAAAGGTTTATAGCCCGGTAACTGAGTTAAGGCAGCACGTGTACAGTAATTAGTCATGTCGATGATTACTTGAACAACTCTCCCAGCCGTAAAAGTAGAACGAGTACACAGAGTGTAGTCTTTTATCCGCAGGTCCAAACGCTTCAACCCCTAAAAGGTTAAGTCCTCCACTGCAAGCATGGTTTACTAGTCCAAGGTTTCCTCTTTGAGCGATACCTTCCTCTATAAAATGACACTTCATTTAGTGCTAGAAAACATTCCGATCAGCTCTGATTCCCTTGGGATCTCTGGTCTTTCTTCTTGAGCACTTGCTTCATGCAAGTCTCCTCTCTTCACGTTCAACACACACATTTCCACTGCTCTTGCATCCGAAATTGTATACCTTTCAGTTGAGGATCCTGAACAAACAACAAATCATAATTAGTGAACCTCTCTCCACGTCTTGCAAATGTTGGGGGACCCCACGACCTGCGTTAGGCAAACCGGAACCCTTCAAGCCTTTTGCCTAACCAGCCTAGCTACTATCAGCGGTCTAGTATTTGTTGCATCAACAAGTTGGCGCCCACCATGGGTCTACGCCACTGATTTTCTTCAAAAGACCTAGTAGTGTAGCTCCATTCTTTTAAAATTACCATGTCGGAAAGTGAATCTCTGGGAGAGGTAAATCAAGTCCCACATACCTCTACCCCAAGCACTAGGTAAACTCATGTGGCTATACCAACGTCCTTCTCAACACCGGGGAGCACTCCTACTAGAGCAACATACCCCGAGTTCCTCACCTTCCAAACACCGACTCCGTCTAGATCAGAGGGTCCATCCCCTAATGTCGGTGCCTCTAACACCCCCTCACGTGTTGACCTTACCCCTGAAGGGGTCGCCAACAACTTTCTACAGTTGAGGTCTCTCCTCAACCAATATGTGAGTAGGGAAATAGACAAAGGGGTAAGGATTCGGTTGGACTATGACGAGCCAGAGCCCTCGTTGTCTCCTGGACCTCCAACTCTTCCTTTCACAAGCTCACAACCAACCCTGTCCAGGAATGAGGCCGGTCCCAGCCATCCACCTCCAAATCCTAATCCATACATATACACCCGGCCAGATCCGACAACATTTCCTCTCTTTTCTTCCCAACCGGCCACAACCGGTGCTCCATTGGGACATGAGCTAACTCTGGATCAATTATTACAATCTCCTGTTGCAAGCCTTCCACCCCCAGTCACATCTATGTGGGAACAAGCTCTGTCTGTACTCCCCTTGGCACGAAGTGCCGTTATGAGTGCCCCTTTGGGGATAAACTGCTCTACTGCACCTGGAAGCCTTCAAGGCTTCAACCTTATGCCTTAAATGATCGCTCAGATGATGGCCACCTTCCCTTGGTAGCACTTTATTAATCAAGTGCTGGCCACTCAAGGGAATACCAACAACAACACGGGTGCAAGGGTGGAAGAGGATTTGGCCAAACCGTACAAACTAAGTAATCTTTTGTGCTTCTCACAGCAAATAGCCAATTATGATTTTCAAACAAAAATCAAAATGCCATCCCATATCAAGACATATGACCGAATCGAGGATCCAGAAGATCACCTTCAGATCTTCACTGGTGCTGCTAGAATTAAGAAATGGTCAAATGCTGAATGATGCCTCATGTTTATGCAGACCCTCATAGGATCAGCCAGGTATGGTTCAATGATTTACCAGCCAGAAGCATTCGAAGCTTCGATGATCTGAGCAAAGGGTTTCTAGCCAATTTCTCACAATAAAGGCGGTACATTAAAGATGCCACGGTGATCTTTCAGATAAAACAAAGGGATGGCGAAAGCCTTCGAGAGTTCATAGAACGGTATAAAAAAGAAGGTCTAACATACGTAGGGGCGGATGAAAAGATGAGAGTGGCCGGTTTTATGAACGCCATTACCTCCAAATATCTTACAAGAGATTTCAACAAATCCCTACCCAAGACCTTGGAAGAAGCTCTCAAAAGGGCCGAAGCCCATATCAGAGGAGAGGAGGCCGTAGATATAAAGGAGCAGAGAAAAAGGGGATCTAGCTGGCGAGGCAACAACCCCACTAGAAAGAAGGGCATTTTTCATCCCTATGACAGGCGTCAAAGGGGTTCAGAGCAACGAAGGTCTGAAGGTCGAAACCCTCCAAGCAAGGAGAAGGCCGTGAACTTCACACCCCTCACCAAACCCCCCCCCCCCAAGAGATTCTTGCTACAGAGAAAGTGAAACAAAGCTTCTGGCCTCCTAGATCTCTCCCAAAAAACAAAAGGAATGAAAAATCCACCCAATTTTGTGAATTTCATGAAGAGAAGGGCCACCATACTAACGATTGCTTTCAACTCAAAAAGAGGATTGAGGAGGCCGTCAAGTCCGGGGAGCTTGCCCAGCTAGTTAAGGGAGTGAGGGACAAGATAGCCGAAGGGAAGAGCAAGGAAGTTAACATGGTGGATTTTGATGGAAAGGTTCCCCACAAACGGCAGCGGTTGGAAGCTTGGGAGCTTCAGTGTGTATGTTTCCCACCAATGGAAAAAGGGCCACTCTCAGACTCCCTCGTGGTCGAAGCAACTGTGGGTACATTAAAAACAAACAAGGCATACATAGACACTTGAGCAGCCACTGAAATTATGTTTGAGAAGTTCTTCAACCGTTTGAGCAATAAGGAACGTTCGAAGCTTCAACCATCCGGAACCTCCATAAAAGGTATTGCCAACATACCCCTCAAGCCTTTAGGGCAACTAACCCTGGATGTCTGTTTCAGTGAAGGCAAGATGGAAAGAATTCAACCTCACATTTGTGGTTATCAATATACCTTCCAACTATGATGTCATCATAGGAAGGCCGGTGCAGTGTGCATTCTATATGACTGTTTCTGTTGTTCATGGCACAGTCAAGTTCCCTACCGAGAGAGGGATTGCAACCCTTCAACCTACTCAAGAAGCTCTCATGGTTGAAGGGGAAAGTTCAAAAAACAAAAATGACAAGCAAGGGCTGATCATAAACCCTAAGTATCCTAAACAAAGGATAAGGGTTAATCCAAGCCTTTCTCAAGAAACCCTCTCGTACCTTGAAAAGCTGCTAGTACACTATAGTGATGTCTTTGCTTGGTGCCCGGAAGACATGACGGGTATCCCTCGAAGCATTGTTGAACATGAGCTGAGAATACCACCCGATGTCAAGCCTGTCGTCCAAAAGAAGCGAAGTCCAGCACCCGAAAGAAGCTTGGCAGCATGCCAAGAGGTTGAAAAGCTTGTCTCAGTAGGAATTCTCCGAGAAGTCAAGTATCAATCCTGGGTTGCAAACCCAGACATGGTTCGAAAGCCTGATAACTCTTGGAAAATGTGCATCGACTTCAAGGACTTGAACAAGGATTGTCCCAAAGATTGTTACCCGTTGCCAGAAATCGACCTTAAGGTTGATTCCCTCACTAGTTACCCTTTCAAATGTTTTCTTGATGCCTACAAGGGTTACCATCAAATCCTTATGAAGGAAGAGGATGAAGAAAAGATCGATTTTCACACGGACAAGGGTATCTTTTGCTATCAAAAGATGCCCTTTGGCCTCAAGAATGCGGGTGCAAACTACCAACGCCTAGTTGACAAAGCCTTTGCCAGCCAAATTGGCAAAAACATGGAAGCATATGTCGATGATTTGGTAATCAAAAGCAAAACAGAATACCAAATGCTTGACGACATACAAGAAACTTTTCAAAACCTAAGGAAAGTTAACATGAAACTCAACCCTGAAAAATGTTCATTTGGGTTCGAAGAAGGAAAGTTTCTGGGGCACATTGTGGGAAAACAAAGTATAAAGGCCAATCCAAACAAAGTCAAAGCCGTTCTTGAAACTAGGCCTCCACAAAGCAAAAAGGAAGTGGAAAGTCTGAATGAAAAGCTCGCGGCCCTGAAGCGTTTTACCTCAAAACTGGCTGAAAAATCTTTAACTTTCTTTAAAACGCTTAAAGGGTGCTCCGACAAAAAAGATTTCAAGTGGACCGAAGAAGCAGAACAAGGTTTCAACCAGATGAAGCTGCACCTGGCTTCACTTCCTGATATTGCAGCCCTAGAAACAGGAGAGTTGATCTCTGTATACCTCTCGGTTGCTGAGAAAGCAATAAGCGCGGTCTTAACCATTGAACGAAACAAAGTTCAGGTACCCGTATATTTTTTCAGCAAAACTTTAAAAATGGTAGAAATCAAGTATCCTCCTCTGGAGAAGCTTGCCTTAGCCCTAGTCTAAACGGCTAGAAGGCTTCGAATGTATTTCCAAGCACACCCTATATAAGTGGCCACCGACCAACCCATAAAGAGTGTGCTTGAAAAACCAGAAAATTCAGGAAGGCTGGCCAAATGGGCTGTGGAATTGGGTGGGCACAAAATCACCTATGTTCCAAGAAAAACAATCTAAGCTCAAGTCTTGGCTGACTTCATTGTGGAAGTCCCAAAGCAAGCCGTCACGGAAGTTAATACAACTATGGCTGAACCTTCTGACCCTGAAGCCTAGAAGCTCTTCACCGACGGAGCTTCAAGCGTTGAAGGGTCAGGAGCTGGGCTCATTTTAATCAACCCTGAAGGCTTAGAATTCACATATGCTCTTCGATTTGAATTCCGGACCACAAACAATGAAGCTGAATACGAAGCATTGATAGTTGGGTTGAAGATAGCCAAAGAGATGAAGTTTCAAAAGCTTCAAGTCTTCACAGACTCGTTGCTTATGTCAAGCCAAGTCAATTACTGCTACGTTGCAAAAGACCCCAACATGAGAAAATACAAAGAAAAAGCCAAGGAATTGAGAAACACCTTCCAGACATGTACCATAAATCTAGTCCCGAGATCTCAAAACAAGAGGGCAGATGCCTTGAGTAAGCTTGCCTCCCTCACCTTTGCCTACCTTACAAAAAATGTATTGGTGGAGGTATTAAAAGCTCCCTCGATTCAAGAATTGGAGGTTCAAGATGTAATCACCGAAGATGGTCCCAATTGGATGACTCCTATTAAAAAAATCCTCAAAAATGGTGAATTACCCAGTGACCAAGTAGAGGCTGAAAGGGTTAAAATCAAATCAAGGCAGTACGTGTTGCAGGACGAGATCCTCTGCAAACGGGCTATCTTGCACCTTTACTGAGATGTGTTGGCCTGGAACAAAGCTAGTACCTGGTCAAAGAGGTTCATGAGGGGATATGTGGAGCTCATTTTGGAGCTAGAACGGTGGTTTCTAAACTAATGAACCTCGGGTATTTTTGGCCTTCAATGCACCGAGACGCTACCAAACAATTAAGAAAATGTGAAGCTTGTCAAATACATGCACCGGTACCCAAGAGCCTCAAGCACGACCTTGTACCAATATCTTCAGCTTGGCTATTTCACAAATGGGGAATGGATATCGTTGGTCTGTTCCCACCGGCCAAGGGTGGAGTAAAGTTTTTATTGGTGGCCATAGATTACTTTACCAAGTTGCCTGAAGTCAAACCACTTGCAAAAATCACAGGTAAACAAGTCATTGACTTTGTTTGGGAAAACATCATTTGTCGCTATGGGTTGCCGGGAGTCTTGGTCACAAACAATGGGAAACAATTCGCTGAGAAGCCTTTTAGCACTTGGTGCAAAGAGTTCAGAATAACTCAGGTATTCAGCTCAGTTGCATACCCATAATCAAACGGCCAAGTGGAAATAACAAATCGGATCATTGTCAAAGGTATCAAGATGAGGTTGGGAAGGCATGAAGGTAATTGGCTTGAAGAATTGCCAAATGTTTTATGGGCTATACGAATAACGGAAAAAACAAGCCACAAAAGAACACCTTATAGCTTGGTATTCGGATCAGAAGCCGTGATTCCAGCTGAAATAGGAGTTGTAACTCAAAGAACACTCAACATGGATCCCGAAGCAAACAACAAAGATACCATGTTGAACTTGCAACTCCTAGAAGAAACACGAGACCAAGCTGCAATTCAAGAAGCCAAGTACAAACAAAAGATGGAAGCTTATTACAACACAAGAGTCAAGCATGAACGCTTCAAGCCAGGAGACCTTGTACTCAGAAACAATGAGGCTAGTAAAAAAGAGAACCAAGGAAAACTTGGCCCAAAATGGGAGGGGCCATATACAATCCTTGAAGCACACAAGGGTGGATCCTATAAACTGGCCGACGCGAGGGGTAAAAACCTTCCCAGATATTGGAATGACAAAACCCTTAAAAGGTTCTATGTCTGATCAAGAAAGTTTAGTTTGTATTTCAAAAGTTGTATTTCAAGAGTTGCCCAATGATCACTTTTTTGTAAAACAGTATCTCTTGAATGAATGATGATGTTTTATCAAAATTGTCTTTCTATCTTAAAATCAGGTTGAGAACCTAGCAAAAAACTCCATGGCAAGGGCCATGTAAGGGGATGAGCTCCTAGGCCGCATCCCTCAATAGGTTCAAGGGTTAAATGAACCTATGTAAGGGGTGAGTTCCTAAATCAATACAAATCCATGAGACTTGTAAAATTATCAAAAACAAAGTCGTCTCATAGACGGGTCCGAACAACCTACACCAAATGTTCCTTAAGCCTTGTAAAAGTTCTAAAAAAGCAAACCATTATTAACAAGCTTACGAACCAAAATCGAACGAAGAAAATAATAGATAGGATAGGTGCCATGTCTTCTTGTTAAAAATACTAAGGCTAAGTGACTGCAGCACTGAACCCTTTAAGGTATAAAAACATAAAGACATCACAAACTCAACAAAGACAATACCATAAACCAAAAGAATAATTGAAGGGGCAACATAACAACGCAATAAAAAAAGGTTGCATATAGCCCAAACTCAGAAATACAAACCAAGACATCAAGTCACAAAAATAAAGTAGTAACCGGAAGCCTCGAAGGCTTCAAGCTACAAACATCCCACAAAACCGCTTTACAAAAAAATAAAGCTACATCTAAAAAACCATAGCACAAGGCAGGTGGTCAAAATTAATAGCATAAGAAGCTTTAAAGGCTCTGAAATATTCAAAACAAGTTAAAACAAACCTTAACGGTTTGTAAACATAGATATTGTTCAAACGGCCACCTAGGCCAACCACAACCACAAAACAGAAACCTTAAGGGTTTTTGCAAAACCTAAAATTGTTCAAGGTAACATACAAACGATTAAATTGTTTAAGGTTTCTAAGAAAGCTACGAATATTGTTTAAACATCAAAAGGAGGCTTAGAAGCCCCAGAACCATTACCTTTAGCCTTCTTGGCCTTCTTTGATTTCTTAGCTTTCGAATCGCCATCATTACCAACTGCTGAACCTTCAAGGCTTGCATCCTTGGAAACATCAAGTTCTCCCGAAAAGGTCTCCTCACTATCTCCTGAACGAGAACGCTTCCTCGAAAGGGAGTCAAGCACTTCAGCACATACCTTTTCATTAAGCCCATCCGGCTTCAGCTCCTGTAAACAGAAAGGGGTTTACCAAAACAAGCTGCAACCTGACTTACATATGGGTAAGTCAACCTCTCCATTTGCTGAACGGAACCTTTGAAAACCTCAGAAGCTTCAGGGCGATACAGAGGAGGCTGCTCCAAGGGTTGACCAGATTCATGAAGTTTATAACCAGCAATAAGGCCCTGATGTTTTCCCAAGTTGAGCAGTTTGGTGTAAACTTCTCCAAGAGCAGAATTAAACTCCTTAGAGTGAAGGAGTTAGGTGACAACTTGATGAAAACCTTGCTCAATGAGCCACTGGTTATCACTAGTGGCTTGAGCAACCAAAGACTTCAAACCTTCCTTCTCTTCTTCGAAGGCCCGCTGCTGAACATCCAAGGCTTCCCTATCATCCTTCAGTTTCAATCGATCAGCCTCAAAACTTTTCTTAAGGTCGTTCATCTCAATCTCATGTCTCTTTGTCAACTCTCCAACCTTCTTCGCCCAAGCCTCCTCCTTCTTAGAGAACCCTTCAACCTCCTTCTTCATTGCAGCCATAGAGGCTTGCATCTTGTCCTTCTTCTTGGAAGCTTCTTCGTACTCCTGCATACCCTTCGTAAAATGGGTAACACCTTCAGCCAACAGGGCCGAATGGTTGCAGGAGCTTAGCATCAATCTTGAAATAAAGTGATCAACTTCCATATCAGAAATTGCACTCCGAACCCCAGGAGGAGCAAAATGGGCTAATACCTCAGCACAAACAGCTGGATCCTTGAAGCTATCCCCAACCTTCACATCCCAGTTGGTAACATAAACCTCTTCAGCTTCAGGACCCTCCAAGCTTTCAACGCTCTTGCCCGATGAACCCTGGATGGTAGGAGTGGAACCTTTCTTAACTAGCTTTTTCTTCTTCCCAGAAACAACCAACTCTTTTTCCTTACCCTTTCTCACATCAACCTCAAGAAGCTGTTCCACCGACACCTCAATATCATCGCTAATGTCAATGGCCTCGGAGCCAGAAGGTTGATCAGCACCTTTCAAGCGACAGTTTGAACGACGAACAGAAGCCTTGACACCCGGAGTCTTCGTAAAACCTTTAACATTGGGAACGTTAACATAGCCAGAACCTTTGAACCTATGCTCGGATCCCCTAACAATCGCATCTTCACCCGGAGTAGCAGCAACATCCCCAAAAGCAACATCAGAAGTATCATCACTTTTGATAAAATCAAGTGCAGACATAACTACAAAATAAACAAAAAAATATATATAAGCAAGCAAAAATAAGAACATAATAGCACAACAAGACAAATGCATACCCTGCCCATCTCTCATAACCACCGGATCTCGATCACGTTTATCCCATAACTTACTGAGACCCAACAACACCAGTAAGTGCTCGGGAAAGGGATGAAGCCTTGAAGGGCACTCCCTAAGAGTAATAAGAAAATGGGTATTTATCTCAGAAGCAGAGGGTTCAGGCTCATTTAAAACGGCATCCGGATACCTCCAAACAAGCTTAAAAGGAACAATTTCATCGGAAACCCAGAAAAACCAGTCTTTCCAAACACCAAGACTAGAAACCATAGATGAAATTAGACAGGTATCAACCTGAGATGTCTCGAACGTAAACCAGTCATCATTCTTGGCCAACCGGAAAAAGCGACGGAAAGATAAAAGAGTTGGATCATACCCAGAAGCTCGGCACAGAACTTCAAAGTGCAAAACCCTAGCCAGACCCTGAGAGTGAATCTGGCCAAAGGATACCCGATAATACTCTATGACGTTCAAAACAAAGTTCGAAAAGGGGTGACGAAGGTTCGAAAACTCAAAATAGCGACAATAAAGGGCAAGGGAACCAGGGGAACACTTATCAATCGAAACATCACAAGCCGGTGCAAGCGGTTTAAACTTCATCCCAACCCCCATTCCATACAATCTTGAGTTAATCGAGAAAAAGATTTCGCTAGATCTTTACGGGCACCCATGCTATAAGAAAATAACCAAAAAATATGAAATCAGAACTAACCTGGACGGAGAAAAGGAAAGAAAACTTGAGAGGAAAATATGCAAATGATGTTTCTCTTCTAAAAAGGTAATGTAAATTAATGAGAAGGAAACGTTATAATTACACAAAGGTCATTTAAAAACCGCCGCCTAACATAAAGAAAACTGCCAGAGTTCATATCAACTGTCTTGTCAAAATTCAAAAATCAAAAAGCTCAACCGTTTTCAACCTTTCAAGCTTTGAAGCCTTGAAGCCTTCAAGCAAAATAAAACACATGTACAAAAAGTCAGAAGTATTAGTGCTTATACCCAAAAACCTCTGACTTGGGGAGCTGATGACGGGGGTAGCTCGAAACTCAATAAAATGAGTAAGAATACATGACAGCTTGAAGGGTTAAAAGGTTCAAAGGTTTATAGCCCCGGGAACTGAGTTAAGGCAGCACGTGTACAGTAATCAGTCATGTCGCTGATTACTTGAACAACTCTCCTAGCCGTAAAAGTAGAACGAGTACACAGAGTGTAGTCTTTTATCCGCAGGTCCAAACGCTTCAACCCCTAAAAGGGTAAGTCCTCCACTGCAAGCATGGTTTATTAGTCCAAGGTTTCCTCTTTGAGCGATACCTTCCTCTATAAAATGACACTTCATTTAGTGCTAGAAAACATTCTGATCAACTCTGATTCCCTTGGGATCTCTGGCCTTTCTTCTTGAGCACTTGCTTCATGCAAGTCTCCTCTCTTCACGTTCAACACACACATTTCCACCGATCTTGCATCCGAAGTTGAATACCTTTCAGTTGAGGATCCTGAACAAGCAACAAAATCATAACTAGTGAACATCTCTCCACGTCTTGCAAACGTGGGGAGACCCCACGACCTTCGTTAGGCAAACCGGAAGCCTTCAAGCCTTTTGCCTAACCAGCCTAGCTACTATCAGCGGTCTAGTGTTTGTTGCATCAACACAATCAATATGTAATTTTCGTACCATATTTATTTATTTATTCATAACTTTGTTACACACAGCTAGCTGTGTATTTATTCAAACTTTACAAGCGAACTGAAATGCTTGGAATTATTACAAGACATATGAATACCCATACAGTAAACCTATAATCTTTTTATTAAATTTCACTCCTCCAGTCCACTTGTCCTCCATTGATTTTCAAGCAGTCCATGTCTGCGAAGCTGCATGCACAGATATTAAAGATGATCATATATATATATTTAAAAAAAAAAACGACAAATAAATCATCCACTAGTGTACAAAAATGATAAACCGAATGTGTACCTAGCCGCGAGATTTTCCAATCTTGATCACCGACGGCTGTCCAAAAGAAATATCCTCCTATATTAAGTGATTTTGCATATTGTACCTTTCTCTGTACTGAATTAACATCGTCATATCCAATCCAGGACGTTCCTGAGTAAGAATAATAAGATACGGTTTGAGTGTCATAAACCACCCTAGCGTTATTTTGGGCATTGAACTGTTGCACTTCTGAGTAAAGCATTGCTCCCTCATTACCCGGTCCTATACCCGCAGCTGGAGCCCCGATACCATTTACAGATGGATTCTTTAGTTTCCATGTCCAACCATATAATGGCATGCCCATCACCAACTTTTGCCTTTGGATCCCAGCGCTGATCCATGATTGTAGCCCGTTACTGGTGCTAAGACTGCCATTTGGATCATATAACGCGGCTGGGGCCCCAGTTGCATCCGGAGTCCATGGCCCGTGATAATCATAACACATTGCATTTATCCAATCCAAATTCTTATTTATGGATGCCACTGGATACTTTGCAACTCCATTGTCTCTAACTTCTGGCTCATGCCGAGTGGCGGCTGAAAGAAGAAGTCGTGGCTTACCGGTAGATGTGGCTTCATTATTGACCGCCACACGCCATTCGTCAAGCAAGAGTCCAAAGTTGTTCATAGCGGTTTGGGTTTCAGGATATTCCCAATCCAAGTCAGCTCCATCAAAGCCATATTTGCGCGCCACTTGTATAGTGGAACGGATGAAACTTGCCCTCGAGTTGGCGCTTGAGGCCATCCTGGTAAAGAGTTCTGTGCCAGCCGAACCACCTCCAATGGAAAGCATCGTCTTGACAGGTGGATTCTTTCCGTGAAGGGCGGTATTGAAGTTAGTAAGCACAGACGCTGTTGTCGCATCGATGTTGTATTGGAATGTGTCTTTGTTAGGGGAGAGAAAAGCAAAATAAACATGAGTGAAATAAGCGGTTTGAATTCTCGATGGTGGAAAAGAATCCTGGGCCCACGACGGCCAATAACCACCTCTGTTTGGGGCGCTCGTAGCACTCCAAATGGTGAGACTAAATATCACAAGGAAAAGTGTAGGAGCTTTGAGAAAGTCCATGGTGTCTTGTAACACTCGAGGAATCTCATGGTGTCTTATATACTTGAGCTTTGAGGAACTCAACTACAAAGGATATTTAATAGAATTCATTGATTTTGACCTTTTTGGCTTTTCTAATTATGACTCATAATTCATCTAGTAACAATTTTCTTATGGTGAAATTAACTTTAATGGGGCAAAGAAAATAAGCAAGCAATGCTATATAGGTCATGAACCATTGTTGAACGGATGGACAATAAGTCATCAATGTTTGATTATCTGTTCTGGGGATGCAAACTTTGAAACGCAACGTTAGAATGCGAGACTCAGAAAGTCGGCTTTGAAATGATATCATTCTAGTTAAAGTCAACTTTTGTTTGCATTCATTAACTCCATGATGCCCTAGTGTGGTCACCTCACCTATCGTCAAAGTGCATGCGGTGTAGCGATATTAAAAGAAATATATGTTCATCTCCATCTAGTTAAAGAGTTGGAAAAATTACACATTTTGTACTTTATCTTCATACCATATATCAGGCCGCGTCCTTTTTAAACGAATTTTAACAGGTTTTGCTTTTTATAGAGAATTTTTTTGCACGTTTTTGTCCTTTGACCCTAACTATTTTAGTTATTTTTGTTATATCTAATCAAACATGGGTAGTTTAGTCTTGATACCTATTTATTTATAAATCTTTTAATAAATAAAACAAAAGGAAATTTAAATAACTAATAACATTTTTTGAAATTAAAAATCTCTCTCTCTCTCTAAATACACACATAGAGCTCTTTCTCTCTCAACCTTCATCTACCACCACCACCACCTCTCACCTCCCACCACCACCACCACCACCACCATAACCATCCATCGCCACCTCAGTCTTCACCGATAACTGATCTACACAGAACCACCACCCTAACCCTAACCAAACACCCAACCACCATTGTCCAGCCATCGCCGCCCAAACCCAACCAAACACCCAACCATCACTGTCCATCCAACCACTAAAACCAACATCATCTTCATCATCACCTTACGCCACCGTCCACAACCACCTGCACCCGCCCGATCCCCACCACCAATATTAATCAGACCTCGCCATGAAACCTTACATGCCCGTGAAACAGAGACTGATAATCAGGAAACCTACCGGAATAATCTACCCAATGTAGCACGGGAAAGGGTACGAGAGTAGGGTACGGGACGATACGGATACGGGGAACGACAAAACAAAAAAAAATCCAAAATACGGATACGACAAAAAATATAAAAAATAAAAATATATTTAACAAAGTCCAAAATAGATATATATTGATGTATGGTGTAAACTCCAAAAACACTTACATCAACCATAGGTTATTATTATTGTTATTATTATTGTTGTTATTATTGTTGTTATTATTATTATTATTATTATTTATGGATTTTAATAATCTCATCGATTGTCAGTTGGCTGGCATCGTTCCCAACTTCAAAAATTCCCATCGGTGATTCCATCTTTTAACATATTGGTCTTCAGTTGACCCTGACTAACAGAACTCTAACGATGTTAGTCTCCGGTCGCCGGAAAAACGTTTTTGGTTGAAAAAAGGTTCCTAAAGGTCCGATCTATGGTTACAAACAGGTTTGGGACGACAACTTTGAGTTTTCAGGCTTAAAAGTTGAGTTTTACGGCCGAAAACAAGTTTTCCGGTGAAAAAAAAGAGTTTTTCCGGCTACCTTAATAATTGGGGCTTTTTACTATAAAAGGTTCCTAAAGGTGTGTAATATGGTTACCAGGAGGTTTGAGACGAAAATGTTGAGTTTTCCGGCCAAAAACGTTTTTTCGGCGACCGGAAATTAACGGCGTTAGTGTTTTGGTAGTCAAAGTCCATTGAAGCCCAATATGTGAAAAGATGGAACCGCCAGTAGGAATTTTTGAAGTTGGAACTGTTGCCGGTCAACGGGCAATAGTTGAGATTATTAAAATTCATTATTCCTAATAATATGTTAGCTAATAATATTAACAAATATCAATAGGTTCGTTTAGATTATTATTATTATTATTATTATTATTATTATTATTATTATTATTATTATTTATGTTACTTTATATATTAAAAAATGTGACTAAATATTGTTAAATACACTTAAAATGGTATACCGGCCAATAAATAATAAATTGATTGGTTTATTTCTTTGTAAAGTTAGTATGAAGCCGCATATATTCCATATAATATGTTGGCTAATAATCTTAACCGATATCAATAGTTTCGTTCAAAATATTTTATCAAATATATTCCTAATAATATGTCACTAAATAATAAAAAATCAATTATTTATATCGTTAAAAATATAAAAAGACTTTAAGAAAAAAAAACAAATAAACTGTAGCAGCAAGATATATATATATATATATATCACCCGGGCAGGAAAATTTAAATTACATTAATTATAAGTGTATCAGTAAAAGTAATGCAAATAAAGTGTTATTAGATATGAAGTTCTCTTTATAAGCCGTGTACAAAAACATCAAAAAAAGACAAATAATTTTACATTTACAATTTACTAAAAGTAACATGAGATTAGTCCACTCTTCACTATCTATATTCGCAATGGACGTACTTGAAGCTGTAATAAAATTTAAAAATAACTTTAATAATATAATAATCATATAAACAAAAATGATATTAGCAGCCAGCTTACAATAAAAAAAACAATGAGAATTTTTTTTTTTAGTTTTGGTAATGATAAGCAAAAAATAACAGTAACACAGTCAGCTACCTCTAGGTGTTTGTCCAACGTAATGACGTATGTTGTTGTATAGGCTATCAATTGGCAATTGTGATTTGTGGTCGACAAATTGTTAACTTGTTACAATTTTGGGTTTGCAAAAGTCATTTAATCAATATATCACATTTTTGAATGACCCAAATTGTACTTAGGCTTTTGCAAACCCAAATTGTTAACTTGTTGCAATTTTTGAATGACTGCAAGCTATACTTTGTTTGAACCATGTGTTCACATATTTGAAAGATAAAAATAAGTTATCTTATATAAAAGTCCATTCGGCAATAAAAGAGACCGTAAGTTTCAGTTACATCCAATTACTTAAAATATGACGATTTAAAAAAAAATACATTGTTTAGTGAAAAAAATATTAAATCGCTCTAAAAATAGCCTCCCATGTTCTTCATTTTCATCTCGTGCAATCCCTAGAAATTCATAGAGTACATGATCTTCCATAAAAAAAAGTTCCAGTCAGAATCGCGCCTACCATGATGCCAATCATTAGGAAATACTAGTTTAAAAAATGAGTAAGTATGCATTAGGGGTGTGCAAAAAACCGAATTAATCGAACCATAACCAAATTAACCGACAAAACCGAATCGAAAAAATTGAACCAAATAAAAAACCGGTGGGTCGGTTAATGGTTTTTTTGAAAACCGAATGTAGTGGGTCGGTTATGGTTATCATTTTTTCCATACCCACCATAACCGAACCGAACCGACATGTAATCAATCTTTATAGGATTTAGGACTTTTCACCATATTTTTAATATTTGATGTCTTTGACTTAAGATTTTTAGTACTTATGGATTTTTCATATCATTTTGTGCTTTTGGTTTAATGTTTATTTGAATTTGTGAAATGTATCATATCACTTTATTTGAATACTCGATAATAATTGGTATTAATATTATAGATTATATGTATTTTTTAATACTATGTAATATACTAATATATACAAATATGCAATAACAATTTATTCCATGTTAAAAAAAATAAAGTTATTCTTAGCTAAGCTAAATACACGGTTAACCACCCATAACCGACCCGATATAACCATCAAAACCGAATAACCATAACCGATCGGTTATGGTTATGGTTATCCAATAACCGACGTCGCGGTTATGGTTATGGTTTTTGGTCAACACCGACCCATGCACACCCCTAGTATGCATTAAAAACTCTTTGGGTTACTTTTGACTCGCTCAACTCTTTTTAGTTAATTTTTTTTATTTGTCGTGTTTGATTAGTATGGGATTAAAATGAACCAAAGTGACTCATAGAAAAGTAAATGGTTCGAAACTGCCACCAAACCTTATAGGACTGGTTGGTCAAACTTGAATTGACCCGTTTATAAGCCCCAGATTATGATGTTGCGAAATTGTATAGGGGTGTCCCATGTCTTCGATCGTGTTTGCAAATTGATTATCGTGTTTCAAATTTTAGAACTTGCCAATGAACGATTAGGTTCGAACAATGTTTATATCGATAACAAAAGTCAAACACAAGGTTGACTTTCCGCACATATATATAAGTTGGTGTTTACCTGGTCCTGGAATGGAAATGCTTTCTTTTTACAGTAATGGAACTCCTTAGGATTATAGTGAATGATCTCGGGCTCAGGGAATCCACCAGCCTGCAAGATTAAATCGGAAAATATCTTGTTATAAATTTTTCGATTAAAACTTCAAAAATTATAACGAAATTTACCTTAGCGCAAGCTCTTGCTAATCCATTGAAAGTAACATATCTATCTCCCGAAATGTTGTACACTTGTTTGCTTGCTTTTTCATTCACCAAAACTTTTATAAAAGCTGTAGCCAAATCCTCCATTTGGTCAACGTTGACACATGAAGACCGTTTGACTTTTGAAGTCACAAAATAATTATTAGTTTTACACTTTTACTAACCTTTACGTGACCGAGTTGGGTTACTTGCAAACCTGATTTCGGAATGGGGATGGGTCGGCCCGCTTTCAACCTATGGAAAAACCACTCTTCGACAGGGTTGTAGTTCAACGGGCCGTAGATATAAACGGGTCTTATAGAAGTGTAGTTGACACCTTTTGACTCTAGTAAGGCCGCGGTCTCGAGCTTCCCCTTGTGTCGGCTTTTAGGGTCAACCGCATCAATCTGTAGCATATTCAATTACATCAACTTGGTTATATGGAATAAGATGAGTAAAAGGTTGTTTAAAAAAGGGTTATTGGATTTTATCAGCCTCAACTATTGGCCTTTGGCCGTTGCCACCCGCAACTAACACTTTGACACCCGGCACCCCCAACTTAACTTTTTGTTTGCAATGGCACCACCCAGTTAAATCTTCACTAACTGGGTTGGATTTTTTGTCCGACGTGGCACAAATTTCCTGAGGTGGAGATGTTTAAGTGGCGAATCTTGATGAGTCATATCCCATTTATATAAACTCCCAACAAATTAGCCCATAATGGCTGCTGCTTCTTCTTTCCTCCACCACCTCCTCCTCATAAACACCCTCATCCCCGCCGCCACCACCACCACCACCACCACCGCCCAATGCCCCCACCATGTCGCCACCCACAACTACAAAGATGCCCTCACCAAATCCATCATGTTCTTTGAAGGCCAAAGGTCCGGTAAACTCCCCCGAAATCAAAGAATCACTTGGACAAACATCAAATCTGAACTCAAATCCGTCAAACTTGTTCGGATCTTGTTTGTGTAGATTGCCTTTTATTAACAACTGATGCAGATCATAACGGAATCGTCAGGTCTGAACTCATATCCGTCAAACTTGTTCGGATCTTCATCTTCCGTCAGATCTGATAACTTTTTTACCTGCTCTTCACGTCTGGAGTTGGTATCTGATAGTTCAGATACAACTTGTTTGTGTAGATTGCATTTTATTATGAGTCAAACATCAAATGAGATCCCCATATCACACCTCAAAAAGATCGCATCCTACATTGTCTTGCTCCGAAAGGCTTCGCCGGAAAATCGCCTTCGCCGGAACTCCTTGTATCTCGTCGTTCAACGCCAACCGAAGGTATAATCGCACGTCTTCCTATTCAGTTTTCAACATAAAACAAAACCCCTAAGCTATTAACTGTTGTAGATGATCACGTGTTACGAATTTTGGGTTTTAATCAGGTTATGGTTTTGGGGTTGTGTTGTGTATGAAGAAGAAGACTGATGTTTGTTTTCTTTATAGCCAGGTTTTTATATATACATATAATATAGTGCCATGTCATCAAGATTCGCCATGTCATCATGTCCACCTCAGCAAATTCGTGCCACGTCGGACAAAAAACTAACCCAGTTGCTAGAGATTTAACTGGGTGGTGCCATTGCAAACAAAAAGTTAAGTTGGGGGTGTCGGGTGTCAAAGTGTTAGTTGCGGATGGCAACGGCTAAAGGCCAATAGTTGGGGGTGATAAAATCCAATAACCCTTTAAAAAATGTTGAAAAACGGACCTCACGATGTGGTAAAATTTTGGATTTAAGGTAAATACCGGCTCTTAGAGTAGTATATTGTGACAACTGTCAAATTTGCATGCAACCGTACAAGTAATTAGACAATAATTAATGATTAATGACTGTGCTGATTTACAATCTATGACTTGAATTGCTTTATGATTATTGCCATATACATACATGTGAATCACATATTGCTTAATGTTATATCATTATTGCATAAGAACTTTATTGATTCAAATGATGCACAAAACAAAGATAGCACAGTAATCAGACAAATCAGAAAAATGCTGACATAATTCAGTAGATAGACAGACATTGTATTAAGACACAGAATGAGCCAGAAACCAAGTATTACACTAGTATAGTGTGTAGGAAAGTAAGGATCACAAAACTGCCTTCCTAGAGATAGTTTAAGTGCCGGAAAGTGCCTAAAACTCACACAAACTGCAGAATTCTGCAGAAAATCAGCAAATTCAGCATTTAAACAATCTAATATCATGCAGAAATATGGATAGATGGTCTTGAATACTTTCCTGAGTATCGGGAATCAAAACTGTCACAAAAAAGTAACATAAAGCACACTAAACTTCAAAGTTTGGCACATTAACGAACATGTAACCAACCGAACAACCAGACACTACCCGAAACATCAAATTTACACTAGAAGCATTGTTTTAACATTACCAAGCTAGTTATGGTCCCCGAACATCATAACACATCATAAAAATATCTAGTAACTAAATCCTAACTAATACTTGGATTTTAACCTAATAACTAACTAAATGGTTGGAGCCTACACCTATACCCCCCCCCCCCCAACTACTTATGGCCCAACATGGCCCCCACATGGTAGATTTTATTTCAATATTTAATTAGATATGTTATAAATTTCCTAAACATGTTATACAAAGGGTAACACTTGAACTTGGCTTATAAAAGAACTTGTAGGATCATAACCTCATTTCAACACACACTTACTCTCCTCTTCCCCTCTCTTGTTCTCGGCCGACCCCAATCACCCACACAACCATCATCATTCATCCATTCTCATATATTCTACATACTCACAAGGGTGCTAGAGATCATACAAAGAAGCTAGGAGCTTGTGGAAGATCAAGGACCTCTCTTATTTTCTTTTATCCACTTGTTTTCTACACTTGATCATCCCTAGCCTTGTGCTAGTGGTAAGAGTCTTGATCTAGCTATATTACTTCTATTTTAAGTGGTTAAAGAAAAATTATAATAAAAAACTTGAAGAACACTAAAGATCACAAGAAGTAAACTTGAACATAAGCATGTTTAATGAAGTAATCTTGATGAATATGAGTTGTTATGCTTGTTGATCTTTGATTGATTGTCGAAACGATGTTGATCATCATAAGATCTTGCTAGATCATGATTAAAACATACTCTAGCAAGATGAGAAAGTAGAAATATGGTAGGATGATGGATCATCCACATATGAATCATGAACTTGAATGACTAAATGGATTTCTTGAAAAATAATGATCAAAGTGAGTAGTAACACTTGTAGATCTAAAGATTTATGGATGATTTCTAAAGAAACCAAGTTAAAAATATAAGTTTCATTTAATCTTGGTTCTTACATAAACAAATCTTATTTTTAGTGGTTAAACAAGTGTAGAAACACTTGTGTAACAAGAAGAATGCATAAAGAAATATTTTTAGAAAATATGATTTGAAGTTGTAAACATCTATATTCTTTAAAAATGAAGTTTTTAAAGAACTAATCGCATTTTAAAGGGTAACAAGACTTACTAAGAACACTAGTAAGTTACTACAAAATTTTAAAAATATTCAAGTTCATGAGGTAGTAGTTATTACTTGTTTTTGGAAAAATTGGTAAGAAAAGGTTGTTTATTGTGATTATGGATTGATTGTGTTGATTTTTACAAAAAAAAATGATATGCTCGAAAGCATGGAAACCTCCATTTTTAGGTGAAGCTATTGCAAAATTTTCTAAAAATATAAACACTTAGAAAAATATTTTTAAACAAATATGTACAAGCGTATTTTAAACCATGAGTTTCCTACAAAAACTTTGTCATTATTTTTTGTTACAAAAACACAAATATTGGAGGTTGGTTTTCATAAACAAAAGTGACTAAATATGTATTTAGGAACCAAATATTTAGAAGACACCATGTGTGTGATTAATTGTATACTTTGTGTATTAGTTATATTATTTTAGGACTTGAAATAATATAACACATCAAAATACCAAGAAATACAATTCAAAATATTATCAAAATTCCAAAGAATAAATAAACAGGTTGTACACAAAAATATTGGTGAAACCAAACCAAGGAATATAACTCACGAGAATATTCCGGAAATTTATTCGCAAGTATATCTTGTTAAATAATATTTTGGACACCAAGGATGTAAAAATATGATTTTTACAATTACTACAAGAATATATCATATTTTTTACAAGGAAAAATATATTATTTTTGACAAGTATGAAATATATATATCTTTCTTTGAAATTTTAAAAAGATATATTATTTTTAAGTAATATATATTTTCTTACACAAACATGAAATACAATATTATGGATGAAAAATATATTTTCTCAAACAAATATGAAATATATCATTTTTGGAGAAAATAAGTTTATATATATTTTTCCAAGTTAGACTTGAAAATATATTATTTTTGAAACTTATGAGAAAATATAAATATTTTGCCAAAAGAAAAATTATAAATAATTTTTCTAAATGATATTTACTACAATATATATTTTGGAAATATATATTGGTGGACTTTTATTAAAGATAATATTCCGGAAAAATTAACACAAAATTAAGTATAAGAATACTTAATGAATACAATAAAGATACGTTTTTTCGTACGTATAAATACACTCCAGAATACGTCACCGTTACATGGCAAAAATATACAAGAATGAGAATACGAATACAAATACTCCCATCCTTGGGAAGGATATTCATGTACAAATACAAAAGTGTAATAAGTTAAAAGTATATTATTTTATCTATTATTCCAAAATTTAACAAATATAATTTAAGTTAAAATATTTATTATTTTAATAAATAATCAAATACTTGGAATAACACTGATGACACAAAGAAACATAACTCAAAGACACTAACTAATACTAAATCAAGGCACGACCCGATCGTCTAATGGACCGTAGTACGCATGTAGGTAGTCGTGCGTTCTAGAGGAATCTTTGAGTTAAACTGGATACGAGGAACGCAAAACTGTGAGTTCATATCCCCCTTTTCTTTTAACCGTTTTCAGTTTTATAACTTCGGGGGTGAAGTACTGATGCGTGTGAAGTGTTATATATATTAGGTGTATATTTTAAGCCCCTTTAACACTTATTTTTAGCCAAGTTTTAAATTTATAAAACACGATATTTTACTAACACTAAACACACATATGGGCAAGTGCACCCATCATGAGCGTAGTATAGTGTTGGCAAGATACCGAGGTCGTCCAAGGACACAAGAGCTTTTAGTACCGGTTTATCCTCAACGTCTAATCAAAATAAAAAGTTTAGAAAAAAAGTCTTAAACTAAAAAATAAAAACTAAATAAAATGCTAAAAATAAAATAAAAAGAAAAACAGATAGACAAGATGAATCACTTGGTTCCGACTCGTATCTAGTATAACCTTTGATTATTTCCGCACTTTTGCACATAATTAAGATATTATCTTAGTTATTGTAGTAGGCCCCTCTTTTGAAGGTGACGTTACCCTCACCCCAGTAGTTTGAGTCAGCAAGGATACAATCCTAAAAGGGTGGATTATTGGAAGATAATGAATTAAGTTATTAATGCGATATTATGGTAGGCCCCGCTTTTGGCGGTGACGTTACCCTCGGCTAAGTAGTCTGAGTCAGCAGGGATACAGTCCTAAATAGCCGAGTTATAGTATTAATAGTAGTTAACTTATGAGGGGATCAAAGAGTTTGGACCCCCGCCATCCAATACCGTGAAGTATTGAAGGAGGTCCTACTAAATTTGACCCAGGTCCATTGCAGGACCTCTAAACGCTGAACAATGGCAAGACCTTTACCAAACCGTTCCCTTAACCCCCGACCAGGTAGCCAACATACCTCCATATAGACCGTGGAGATATGAATGGTGAAAATCTTTTATTTTATATAGACAGTAAAATAATGCCAAGACACCACGGACAAACGATAAGGAAAGATCACCTTCAACATAAGTAACTAGTTATTAAAGTCATTAATACAAAACCAAATAAAAAGTGCAAAAGATTAGAAATAAAAAGTATTATACTAGACACTTTGTCTTCACCAAGTGATGTAAGAGACTTAGGCAAACATGGCCTTGATTGTCAAGAACTCTTACGATCAATCTTGGATCCCGAGACGACTCACACACTCTACGATGGACAATGGATGATGGTGGTGGATGATGGTGTTATGGTGGTGGTGGGTGGTGGGTGAAGTGTGAGAGAGGTGGTGTGCCAAGGGATGAGTTGAAATGAAACCAAGCACTCCTATTTATAGGCTGAACAGAAGGCTGGGCACAGCCCCGTGTCCGCTGGACACGCCCCCGTGCCTGTCTGACACTCTCTCTCTTCATTAATTGTAATTCGCAACTACAATTAATGCGCCTGCTGTACTTTCGCCACGCCCCCGTGTTCACTGGACACGGCCCGTGGTGGGCAATAGAAGCTTCTATAGGTTTGTCTTTTCTGCTGCTTCTTGGGCACGGCCCCGTGCTGGCTGAGCACGGGGCGTGTTCAGTCTTCTGCCTTCTCTATTTTGCTTGGGAAGATGCCGTTGAGGGGTCGGGCAGTCCACTTATGTTCCTTTTCTTGTATTTATGTTAGATTTAGCTGTCTTTTTGCTTCTTTTGTGAATTTGAGCTCATTTAATCCTGAAAATACAAAAGGAAGACAAAAACACTCTTTTTCCAACATTAGTACTTAAAAAGGGTTAGTTTTATGCCTCATTTGATGTAATTTATATGTTGCATTTTACACACATCAAGTACATGTTACTAAATGTTTAAAAACAATTACAAAAGGTATGGTTAGCTAAGGAAAATACTGTTAGATCATGTGAAAGGGTAGGCGCACTCTTAAGACCATTAATCCTCGTGTTAGGACCGATGGACATGAGTGATAGATCTATTTGGGTGTAGCGAGCCCACGCCCATCTGGACCAGGGTGGCCCATGAGGTGACTATGTCTTACAGCCGGAGGCCCGGTAAAAATCTGCTAGGTTTGAGCCTTCCTACGCCGTTTCACACATGTTAATGTATTAGCTACACATTAATTGATCTGTTCCTTGTTTCTTCATACCAGTTTACAAATACATATGTACATACAAACTTTCAAATGTTTTCAAGGACGATTCATGCACACATACAAATCACATGAACTCGCACAACTTTCGTTGATGTTTTCAAAATACATGTATTTCAGGAAATTAAGAATGGATCAGGCAGGCGTTGAAGTTTCAAGTGTTTTTTGGAATAAAAGATGTCATCCGGTGTCGAATGGTTTAGAGTGTGTGTCCTATCCTGGATAGGACGCATGTCTCGAAGCCTAGTTTTCATCAGAGTCTTTTGAAAAGCCCTTATGGAACTTAAAACCTGTTGTTGTTGTATTCTGAATACGAACTCTGTGTTTTTTTTTTTTGTGGGATTAAAACAATGATTGTTGTAATGTTTCAAAACTTAATAAATGGATGGATATCTTGGATTTATCATATAGCTGTTGGTTATGGTTAAATGCAATGATATCAGGGTGTGACAGTTTGGTATCAGAGCTTCGATTGTAGCGAACTAGGATTCTTTCTCGAGTCTAGACTACAATCAATAGGGCTCTCACGAAAATGTTTTTACAACATGTTTTCATTGCATACACGAAACGCCCAGATCCAGGGAAACAAACATTTTTTTACAAAATAAAAAGAAAAGAAACATAATGCACAGTTACTTTGTTGGTTCAGTCTGAGAGACTGGGTGGTTCAGTCTGAGAGACTAGGTGGTTCAGTCTGAGAGACTGGGTGGTTCAGTCTGAGAGACTGGGTGGTTCAGTTTGGGAGACTAGGTGGTTCAGTCTGGGAGACTGGGTGGTTTAGTCTGGGAGACTGGGTGGACTAGTCTGGGAGACTAGGAAGGATAGAAAGGGTTCGTGAGGAATCACGAGGATACATGATTACATGATTACATTGTCTTTGATTACATGCTTAATGTTAGATAATATATGTGCATATGTTGTGATTGTTCTGTTACAGACACTATGTCGTCGTCTGGTAGGAGATTGTCCGACGACCATGATCCCATGGCAGTAGTCTCCGACGATGAGGTTATGCCAAAGCCGGAGATCTTTACTTTCGATGAAGAGAGTGACCCGGAGATGATGTTCGACGACGATGACGATTTCCATCCATTTGCGTTGCCCGATTTAGGAGATGATACACCGACTACAGATGACATTCCAGACGAGGATCCATTTGCTATTTCCATTCCCATCCATGATCATCTTATCATCGATCATCCCGATGGTGAGCATGTCGTGGCACCGATCCTCGCACCCGTTCCTTTAGTGGCCATTCCTCTCGAGGATTTGCCTTTTGATGATTTGATTGATGTTGATGTTGATTTGCTTGTTGATGGTCCTTTTGATGACGCCCATGGTGATGAAAGGCTAGACGAGGATATTGTTACTATCCCACTTTTTGAGATCCCTGTTATTGAGATTTCCCCTGACACTTGTTTACACTTTATCCCATATTCCTTTGAGTTTGCGACGCTCTCCGCCTTGCAGGTAGTTGGATTACGCCGCTATACCACAGATTTTGATGATGATACTGTCGTGACAGTTGCACCATCCCCTGCATACGAGCTTGAGCTTGATCTTGAGCTAGATTTTGTTCCTGATGATCAGCCCGATGTTGCACCTGCTGATCCCGAGCCTTTACCTGATCATGACCCTATTCCTTTTGGCCTACCTGACATTGCACCCCTCATACCTGACCCAATTCCTGCGCCCGTTGATCCTCCTATTATCAAGACATTTGTTCCTCCACCTGCACCTGCACCCACTAATGTTGCTCCCTCTTATTCTGTGGAGTCGAACATCCATCGTGTTGATTTACCCACCGATTTCTTGCGAGATATACCCGTACCCCGTCCAGGGGAAGACACTCCAGGCCAGCAGCCTAGTCCTGACCCTCATGTTTCAGCAGCTTTCTCACACATACCTCAGTCTATGCCTTTTGTCCCGTTTACTTCTTCACCCACTGATGAGCCATTCAGAGGGTCCCCACAGTATTCCATGCCGGCCTCAGACCCCTACCATCCCTCGCATTTTGTTAGCTATACACAAGATGAGTTACTTTATTCGCTTCAGTTTCGATTTGAAGTCATGAGTCGCAGAATCTTGGAGCTTGATTCGATACCGCATCCTTTACCGTGTCCTTGTCAGCATGCTACTGTTCCCCCTTGTTCATCACCGTCTCTTTTCACATGGCCACCAGATCCTCTTACTCCTTTTCCAGAGTTTGATGCTCGATTTATCACCGTTGAGCAGCAGGTCCGTTATTTGCTTCGTCATGTGCACAAGCTCGAGGAGGAGCTCGCACATGTTCTCAGTTTGATTTTCCTCCCTTTTCCTCCTCCGCCATCAGTACAGTAGGTTTTTGGTCTTATGCAGATGCATTACCTTTAATGGGAGTACCACTTTTGAGCTAGGCTTGTGAAGCCTTTTGGAGATCACTTTTGATTGTAAGACTTTGGTAGACTTGTCGGACAAGGGTAGTGTGACCCTGTGATATGATGCACCTTGTAAAACATGTAAGAATACTTTGTGGTCAATGATTAATAAAATCCTAAACGTCATTTTTTCATTAAACACGGAAATCAACAACGTGCTTGTTTGCTATGTTCTCATTAAACATATTCCCAATTGCTTGATTATGCTATGATTGTGTTGATGTTTGATTGATTGAGATGATGATATAATATGTGTACGTATATACGACCTCCAGACAACTATAAACATTCCCTGAACAAATAAGGCCTGACCAATCCGAACTTCTACTTAGAAGATGTCTCATCAAGAGATCATTCGGCTGACCAAGGCAGAATGGCAAGCGCACGTCTCACGGGCCATAGCTCAGCACGAGGTTCTTCGCTACAAACGCAGCGAAAGTACCTCAGGGAATAACCCACCCAACGGTAATGTTTAAGTCACCTAAGACACATTACAATATGTTTGGACAATTCCAAGTGTGCTTTGCTAATGCTTTCTGTGATGATGATTACTTGGGTACAGGTTGTACCTACAAGCAGTTTTTAGACTGCAAGCCTCTGAACTTCGACGGCACTGGAGGTGCCGTAGCTTTTGTGAAATGGGCCGAGAATATGGATTCTGTTTTGCGAATGAGCGGATGTACGCCAGAGCAACAAGTCCCATACGTATCAGGATTGTTTCAAGATGAGGCTCTGTTATGGTGGAACCTTCGGGTTCAGACAATGGGCGAGGCTGCTGCGTATGCTTTGACGTGGGATGAGTTGAAAGAAATGATGCGTAGGGAGTATTGTTCTCAGATGGAGACCTAGAAGCTGGAAATTGAACTCCAGAACCTGATGATGGAAGGTCCTAAGGTGGTGGAGTACGTACAGAGACTTCATGATTTGTCACGAGTTGTTCCATATCTGGTAGAACCAGAGTTGAAAAGGATGGAGCAATTCATCTAGGGACTGGCGCCTCAAGCCCTGTGATTGATGACGGCATCAACGCCACCAACAACTATTGCTGCACGTATCATGGGTTTGGCACTCGCTAATGAAGAACTTAGATTGGAGAAACTTTCAACCCCTGATAAGAAGAAGGAAACTCAGGTGGAGTCATCTGGAAAGAATAAAAGGAAGCTCACTGATTTCCAAGAAGGTGATCGGACGAACAACAAATACAAAAAGGGAAAAGAGTACATGCGTAAACTACCTAAGTGCGACAAATGTCGACGTCATCATACCGGGCAATGTAGAAATGGAAAGTGTGATAACTGTGGCAAGGTGGGACACTGCAAGGAGACGTGTTGGCATCGGACGGGACCTGGAAATCGAGGTCGAGAAGGTAGCAGAAATCGCGGAGGAAACAACGACAACAGTAACTATCAAGGCGGAAACGACGACAATCAAGAACGTGGACAAGGGTGTTTTAACCGCAGTGACGTGGGACACTTTAGGGAAGATTGCCCAAGGGAGATTAACCAAGACCGTAAAGGAGTATCCAACGTTGGAGCTTGTGGAGCATGCCAGGGTCCGAACGAAGTCACTGGTACGTTCCCTACTAACCAAGACTTTGCATCTGTGCTATTTGATGCTAGTACCGACTATAACTTCGTACATCTAGAGTTTAAGAATATACTTGGTGTAAGAAAAGGTAGTTAGATATCCCGTACTCGATAAGAACTAGCTAATGGGAGGCTAGTAGAAGCCTAAGGAGTGATTAGGGACTGCGTTGTAGAGCTTGGAGAATGTGAGTTTCGATAGATCTCCAGCCAGTTAAGTTGGGAAGCTGCGATTTCATAGTTGGGATGGATTGGTTGTCGAGTAATCGTGCAGGGATTGATTGCCATGAGAAGATTTTCCGCAACCCGATGGCGAGTAAAGAGACGATCGTGGTTCATGGAGAGAAGCCGGGTACGCCTCTACAGATTATTAGTTGTTTGAAGGCACGAAAGTTTATGCGTAAAAGGTGTATTTCCTTTTTGGCTCATGTCGTGGACAAGGAAGCCGAAGAACCTAAGATCGAAGATATCCCTGTGGTAAGGGAATATTCTGAAGTCTCCCCCGAAGACTTGCCAGGATTACCTCCTCAACGACGAGTCAAGTTCCACATTGACTAGGTTCCAAGCGTCGCGCCTGTAGCCAAGACACCTTATCGACTTGCGCCTTCAGAGACGCAAGGGTTGTCAACGCAGCTTTAGGGATTGTTAGATAAAGGATTCATAAGACCGAGCTTCTCGCTTTGGGAGCTCCAGTGTTGCACGTCAAAAATAAGGGTGGTAACTTTCGAACGAGCATCGAATGCCAAGAGCTGAACAAGTCAGCCATCAAGAACCGGAATCCCATGCCAAGGAGTAACGATTTATCTGACTAACTGCAAGAATCCAACTACTATTCTAAGACTGATAGTTGATCAAGTATCATTAGCTGCGAATTCAGGGAGAAAGTATACCAAAGTACAGTGAGTCAACAACTTGTTTTAAACGAACACTAATATTATGTTTTCTACACGATGCACAAAACAGTTTTACACAAGATATGAAACTTTGAGAACCTAGGAAAACACGAACTTAGGACCTTTCGGAACTAAGGTCAAGACTCATTAAAGGTTATCACATAGAAACTACGTCTATTAACTCAAGAAAACCCCATTATTCTGACATATATGCTATTACAGTTAACCAAACAGATAAAACACTCAAATTTCTTATATTGAAATTTCCACTTTTGCTTCTAGCAAGTAGAATTTTGCATCTCTACTTCTCTTGATGGTAGCTGCATCACAACAATTTTCTTCATTAACGCAAACACTCCTTTGTCTCGATACTTGACCATTCCTTCATTGTAGCGAAAGCTCATTGTTTCATTTCTTGGAAATTTATGTGTTATGCATGCACCATTTGTTATGCATATGGTTTCGTTTCAAATAAGCACTTCTTCAAAGTTCAAATATTATTTTGCAAAATCTAATTATTGGTTTGTGATTTGTATGACCTACACTATTGTAATTGACGGCTCATTTGTTATCAAGTCAACACACCTTCCTGAAACTTCTTTTCTCTTCAAGATACATACATGGTTTATCATTGTAACCATGCTGAAATTCTTTTTCGATACATACGTTTATTGTCAGATTGCGCTAAATCCAAGTTCAATTGCTTGAACTTGTCCATTTCGCATATTCAATTCCAAACACCATACGATATATTGAGGGCATCATTTTCAAGTTTATTCTTACAAATGTTCTTTTGTTCCCGAGTCATAGTAGACTTTTTTGGTCTACGACTCCAGTAAACCGTTCATTAATTTCGACACCTTGTGGTGATGCATTCACTAAGTTGAAGCCTGTGCTAATCTCATTTACACATCTCGTACACGGATTTAATTGTTTATTTAATGACTTGCTCTAAATCCGTTTTGTTTATCATGTTAAAGCAGTCGTAACACAATCGTGTGTTAAGACAATGGTACCTAAATTCATTTTATATTCCAGTGTACCTCCTAACGGTTCTTTCATTATTGATTGAATGCCTTGCAGTATTCATTTTTTTCATCATTCGATCGGAAACAGTAGTTCTTTGATGTTCTATATTGAAAAATCCTACGATGTCGTTTGAATCAAATTTTCAGGATTGCTTCATTACATTTTCATTTGATTTCAAACACGGTGAATTCGTTTGGTCACCGCTATTATTGAATTATGTTATTACAGCACCTTGTGGTGTCAATACAAACTTGTAGCTTGTGCTAATCACGGACAAGCGTTTCACTCGAAACTACGCATACTTTTGTTTGGCCTATCATTTAAACATTCTTAATGCAACTACGTATTGAGACAACAATACACCATTTCGATTGTATTTCAATCGGTGTATTTTCGCAATTCAATAACGTTAACACACTAATCTTATTCATTCATTTGTTCGAAAGATTACAGATCATTTTCATGTTATTATCATATTCGAGTTGTTAATTTTGAGTTCATATAGCGGATGCTATTGTTTCTGAAAGCTCATTAGCGTATTATGATCGATTATTTGGAATCCCATTGGTCAGAACTCCTCCTTATTGCACCTCTGTTAACTAAGCCACACTAGATTTTACATCTATACATCTCGTGTTCTCTGACATCAAATTCTGAAACACATACCTTTTAACTGCTGGGTTCTGATTGTTGTAATATCTCATTGGATGCACGTGTTTCGAATAAATCTTGATTCGGTTTTGTGGTTATCTACCTTAGTAGTATTCATATCCATACACACATAATGTAACCCAAAGGAGTTAAGGTAGTATAAATTTCGGGGACAAAATTTTCTTAACAGGGGGAGAATGTGACAACTGTCAAATTTGCATGCAACCGTACAAGTAATTAGACAATAATTCATGATTAATGACTCTACTAATTTACATCTATGACTTGAATTGCTTTATGATTATTGCCATATACATACATGTGCATCACATATTGCTTAATGTTATATCATTATTGCATAAGAACTTTATTGATTCAAATGATGCATGAAACAAAGATATCACAGTTATCAGACAAATCAGAAAAATGCTGACAGAATTCGGTAGATAGACAGACATTGTATTGAGACATAGAATGAGCCAGAAACGAAGTATTACACTAGTATAGTGTGTAGGAAAGTAAGGATCATAAAACTGCCTTCCTAGAGATAGTTTAAGTGCCGGAAAGTGCCTAAAACTCACACAAACTGCAGAATTCTGTAGAAAATTAGCAAATTCAGCATTTAAACAATCTAATATCATGCGGAAATATGGATAGATGGTCCTGAATACTTTCCTGAGTATCGGGAATCAAAACTGTCACAAAAAGTGACATAAAGCACACTAAAATGCAAAGTTTGGCACATTAATGAACCGGTAACCAACCGAACAACCAGACACTACCCGAAACATCAAATTTACGCTAGAAGCACTGTTTTAACATTACCAAGCTAGTTATGCTCCCCGGACATCATAACACATCATAAAAATATCTAGTAACTAAATCCTAACTAATACTTGGATTTTAACCTAATAACTAACTAAATGGTTGGAGCCTACACCTATACCCCCCCCCCCCCCAACTACTTACGGCCCAACATGGCCCCCACATGGTAGATTTTATTTCAATATTTAATTAGATATGTTATAACTTTCCTAAACATGTTATACAAAGGGTAACACTTGAACTTGGCTTATAAAAGAACTTGTAGGATCATAACCTCATTTCAACACACACTTACTCTCCTCTTCCCCTCTCTTGTTCTTGGCCGACCCCAATCACCCACACAACCATCATCATTCATCCATTCTCATATACTCTACATACTCACAAGGGAGCTAGAGATCATACAAAGAAGCTAGGAGCTTCTGGAAGATCAAGGACCTCTCTTGTTTGCTTTTATCCACTTGTTTTCTACACTTGATCATCCCTAGCCTTGTGCTAGTGGTAAGAGTCTTGATCTAGCTATATTACTTCTATTTTAAGTGGTTAAAGAAAAATTATAATAAAAAACTTGAAGAACACTAAAGATCACAAGAAGTAAACTTGAACATAAGCATGTTTAATGAAGTAATCTTGATGAATATGAGTTGTTATGCTTGTTGATCTTTGATTGATTGTCGAAATGATGTTGATCATCATAAGATCTTGCTAGATCATGATTAAAACATACTCTAGCAAGATGAGAAAGTAGAAATATGGTAGGATGACGGATCATCCACATATGAATCATGAACTTGAATGACTAAATGGATTTCTTGAAAAATAATGATTAAAGTGAGTAGTAACACATGTAGATCTAAAGATTTATGGGTGATTTCTAAAGAAACCAAGTTAAAAATATAAGTTTCATTTAATCTTGGTTCTTACATAAACAAATCTTATTTTTAGTGGTTAAACAAGTGTAGAAACACTTGTGTAACAAGAAGAATGCATAAAGAAATATTTTTAGAAAATATGATTTGAAGTTGTAAACATCTATATTCTTTAAAAATGAAGTTTTTAAAGAACTAATCGCATTTTAAAGGGTAACAAGACTTACTAAGAACACTAGTAAGTTACTACAAATTTTTAAAAATATTCAAGTTCATGAGGTAGTAGTTATTACTTGTTTTTGGAAAAATTGGTAAGAAAAGGTTGTTTATTGTGATTATGGATTGATTGTGTTGATTTTTACAAAATAAAATGATATGCTCGAAAGCATGGAAACCTCCATTTTTAGGGGAAGCTATGGCAAAATTTTCTAAAAATATAAACACTTAGAAAAATATTTTTAAACAAATATTTACAAGCGTATTTTAAACCATGAATTTCCTACAAAAACTTTGTCATTATTTTTTGTTACAAAAACACAAATATTGGAGGTTGGTTTTCATAAATAAAAGTGACTAAATATGTATTTAGGAACCAAATATTTAGAAGACACCATGTGTGTGACTAATTGTATACTTTGTGTATTAGTTATATTATTTTAGGACTTGAAATAATATAACACATCAAAATACCAAGAAATACAATCCAAAATATTACCAAAATTCCAAAGAATAAATAAATAAGTTGTACACAAAAATATTGGAAAAACCAAACCAAGGAATATAACTCACGATAATATTCTGGAAATTTATTCGCAAGTATATATTGGTAAATAATATTTTGGACACCAAGGAAGTAAAAATATGTTTTTTACAATTACTACAAAAATATATTATATTTTTGACAAGGAAAAATATATTATTTTTGACAAGTATGAAATATATATCTTTCTTTGAAATATATATTTTCTTACACAAACATGAAATACAATATTTATGGGTGAAAAATATATTTTCGCAAACAAATATGAAATATATCATTTTTGGAGAAAATAAGTTTATATATATTTTTCCAAGTTAGACTTGAAAATATATTATTTTTGAAACTTATGAGAAAATACAAATATTTTGCCAAAAGAAAAATTATAAATAAATTTTCTAAATGTTATTTACTACAATATATATTTTCGAAATATATATTGGTGGACTTTAATTAAAGATAATATTCCAGAAAAAATAATACGAAATTAAGTATAAGAATACTTAATGAATACAATAAAGATACGTATTTTGGTACGTATAAATACACTCCGGAATACGACACCGTTACATGGCAAACAAATACAAGAATGAGAATACGAATACAAATACTCCCTACCTTGGGAAGGATATTTATGTACAAATGCAAAAGTTTAATAAGTTAAAAGTATATTATTTTAACTATTATTCCAAAATTTAACAAATATAATTTAAGTTAAAATATTTATTATTTTAACAAATAATCAAATACTTGGAATAACATTGGTGACACAAAGAAATGTAACTCAAAGACACTAACTAATAATAAATCAAGGCACGACCCGATCGTCTAATGGACCGTAGTACGCATGTAGGTAGTCGTGCGTTCTAGAGGAAGCTTTGAGTTACACTGGATACGAGGAACGCAAAACTGTGAGTTCATGTCCCCTTTTTCTTTTAACTGTTTTCAGTTTTATAACTTCGGGGGTGAAGTACATGTTACTAAATGTTTACAAACAATTACAAATGGTATGGTTAGCTAAGGAAAATACTGTTAGATCATGTGAAAAGGTAGGCGCACTCTTAAGACCATTAATCCTCGTGTTAGGACCGAGGGACATGAGTGATAGATCTATTTGGGTGTAGTGAGCCCACGCTCATGTGGACCAGGGTGGCCCATGAGATGACTATGTCTTACAGCCAGAGGCCCGGTACAAATCTGCTAGGTTTGAGCCTTCCTACGTCGTTTCACACATGTTAATGTATTAGCTACACATTAATTGATCTGTTCCTTGTTGCTTCATACCAGTTTACAAATACATACGTACATACAAACTTACAAATGTTTTCAAGGATGATTCATGCACACATACAAATCACATGAACTCGCTCAACTTTCGTTGATGTTTTCAAAATACATGTATTTCAGGAAATTAAGAATGGATCTGGCAGGCGTTGAAGTTTCAAGTGTTGTTTGGAATAAAAGATGTCATTCGGTGTCGAATGGTTTAGAGTGTGTGTCCTATCCTGGTTTTCATCAGAGTTTATTGAAAAGCCCTTATGGAACTTGAAACCTGTTGGTGTTGTATTCTGAATACGAAGTGTGTGTGTGGTTTTTTTTTGTGGGATTAAAACAATGATTGTTGTAATGTTTCAAACTTAATCAATGGATGGACATCTTGGATTTATCATATAGTTGTTGGTTATGGTTGAATGCAATGATATTAAGCAAGTCACACCAAATCACGCTTCCGCAAAAGTTAGGGTGTGACATATATGTACCTGTAATTTAGTAAAATATTAAAAAATATGTATATAAATAAAATAGTAAACAAATATAACTTATCATCATCAGTTAATTCTTATGTTGATAACTTACTGTTCTAGATTCGACATTGCATCTAGTATGGGCTCAACCTCTCCCGCCTCACGCCTTTGGAAATAAATATTAAAAAGTCAAAACTTATAAAAATGGTGTGGGGCTTATTTATATAGAAGCTATAGCCAAATCCTGATTTGGTCAATGATGACTCATCAAGACGTTTGACTTTGAAGTTAAACAAAATAATAATTAGTTTTACACTTTTACTAACCTTTACGTGACCAAGTTGGGTTACTTGCAAACCTGAGTTGGGAATGGGGATGAGTCGGCCCGCTTTCAACCTATGGAAAAACCACTCTTCGACAGGGTTGTAGTTCAACGGGTCGTAGATATAAACGGGTCTTATAGAAGTGTAGTTGACACCCTTTGACTCTAGTAAGGCCTCGGTTTCGAGCTTCCCAGTAAAAGGTTGTTTAAAAAATGTTTAAAAAACAGACCTCACGATGTGGTAAAAGATCGGATTTAAGGTAAACACCAGCTGAAGAGCAGTATATGTACCTATAATTTAGTAAAATATTCAAAAAAAAAAAAAATAGGAAACTTATATAACTTATCATCGTCAGTTAATTCTTATGGTGATAACTTACTGTTCTAGATTCGGCAGTGCATCTAGTATGGGCTCAACCTCTTCTGCCTCATGCCCCTGGAAATAAATATTAAAAAGTCAAAACTTATAAAAATGGTGTGGAGCATGTATTATGAAAATTTGCCTATTAAGACTTATGAAAACTTAAACAATGACCATCATAATGTAAAGATAAAAACTCTAGGATTTTACACAACATTTGTTTTTAATCCGATATATCAACCATGCATTCTAAAACAACTTTTTTCCCGAAAGTGTAATAATAGGTATAAAATACTTCTAAAACATCTAGCAATTGTTAATGAAATCAATTTGCGAGTTGCCATAAGAAATTACATACCTCTTGGTCTAACCTTTGCCAAATTTTGGACATATTAAACACCGATCTTGAGCATATGGTACACTGGTATCTGGAAGACGAAGAAATTAGCATCCATAAACTACAATTCTGCACCAGTAGAAAATAAACCATTTTAGAAAAAGTGAAAATCCATAAAAGGATTGTGAAATAACTAATCCTGGTCGATCAACTTCATGTAGCAATCCAGATGAATGGCATGTCCACAAACCATGATCGTTGTGGCCTTCTTTTCGTCATCTATTCTTGCCCTTCTTGAAACATTCATTCATTTCATCATCTTCTTCAACCTACATTGTCAAGAAAAAACCGTTATAAAAAAATAATAACAAATATGCGTATCAAAATGATCATATCACATCCTATAGTAGCATATCCTTCGATTACAAATGTGTCACCCGTAACCAATAATGTAGAATTAGAATACTTGGAGAATAACCACAATGGTGGCTTTCATAATGATACGCTGGATCAACACCACTTTAATTTATGATAAACAGAGAGTATGTGTGTCTATAGAAAGTATTAACAGAAGTGTGTTTCTAATGTTGCTGTAGTTTTGTATGCATCACGTATTTTATAAAATGAAGAAACATAATACTTAAATTTTAATATATCTATTTAAATAATAATGACGATCAACTTACAAAACGCTTGTCAAAAACTTTATGATACTCTGAGCATCCGTATCTTGCTCGTCATCTTCATCGAACATCCCATCAGTAGAAACATCACTATCCGACTGATCAACAACTTCAAAATCACCATCTGATTGATCGTCCAAACATCAAGATTAGATTTTTTGGAATTTCAAAGGTCAAAATTAGTAAAAACATCAGATCTATAAATACATATTTGTGATTATAATCAACGATAGTAAAAAAACAAAAGATTAAAAGTATAAAACATAAATCCATATGTTTATGGATAACATAAACAACTAATAACAAAACAAAACAAAAAATAATCCTAATAACTCGTTATACTTAACTACGATTCGATGAAGATTAAATGAAAAAGAAAACCATACCTGTAAGATCAAGTTGATTCCTGCAATTAAGAAGATCTGTGAATCAAAATTAAAAAAAAAAACAGTAGAACCACCAACACCCAATAAAACGAAGCCTACATACCAGGCATAATGTTTACCAACAGGACACAATGAAGAAAAAGACTTTCAGCAATTCCACTATGAAAAATTAACAATTCACATTAAGAGGCGAACGTTAATACTCAAATCAAACACACAATCGCAATCTAAAGGAACATATAGCATAAATCGATGAACAAATAGGCGCAGACGAACAAAGGAAATACCTGCTAGTGATATGTAGTAGAAGAGAATGGAGAAGGGATGGAGGAAAGATGAAAATCAGGAATCGCTTTGTGAGGAAACTTATGAGGCTAAATGATTTAGACTGAAGATTTAGGGTTTCTTCAACACACAAAAATAGAAGAAAAAACGGGGTTTGAGTTAGGGGTTGAGTTGCGATAGTGTAAAGGAGAAGAATCAAAAGATAATTGGAAGATCAAAGAGATCAAAGAGATGTCGGTAGGTTTTTAGGGTTTGTGTGGTAGGGAATAGAAAAGAAGCGTGTTTTGCAGGTCTTTATAATCGGGTTATAACATGGGTATCTCGGATCCCGCATAGCCCAAAATAATAATCCACCTTTTCCCACCCAAAGCAAATGTGAGAAAGCACCACACGCTGACACATCAGCAAATTTATTCATGTTTATTATATATAATAGATATCGTAGCATTTTCCTTTAATAGATATCGTAATACATTGTTTAGTGAAAAAAAATATTAAATCGCTCTAAAAATAGCCTCCCATATTCTTCATTTTCATCTCGTGCAATCCCTAGAAGTTCATAGAGTACATGATCTTCCATAACAAAATGTTCCCGTCGGAATCGCACCTCCCATGACGCCAATCATTGGGAAATCCTAGTTTAAAAAATGAGTTAGTATGCATAAAACTCTTTGGGTTACTTTTGACTCGCTCAACTCTTTTTAGTTAATTTTTTTTTATTTGTCGTGTTTGATTAGTTTGAGATTAAAATTAACCAAAGTGACTCATAGAAAAGTAAATGGGTCAAAACTGCCAGCAAACCTTATAGGACTGGTTGGTCAAACTTGAGTTGACCCGTTTATAAGCCCCATATTATGATGTTGCGAAATTGTATAGGGGTGTCACGTGTCTTCAATCGTGTTTGCAAATTGATTATCGTGTTTCAAATTTTAGAACTTGCTAATGAACGATTAGGTTCGAACAATGTTTATATCGATAACAAAAGTCATACACAAGGTTGACTTTCCGCACGTATATATAAGTTGGTGTTTACCTGGTCCTGGAATGGATATGCTTTCTTTTTACCGTAATGGAACTCCTTAGGATTATAGTGAATGATCTCGGGCTCAGGGAATCCACCAGCCTGCAAGATTAAATCGAAAAATATCTTGTTATAAATTTTTCGATTAAAACTTTAAAAATTATAACGAAATTTACCTTAGCGCAAGCTCTTGCTAATCCATCGAAAGTAACATATCTATCTCCTGAAATGATGTACACTTGTTTGCTTGCTTTTTCATTCCCCAAAACTTTTATAAAAGCTGTAGCCAAATCCTCCATTTGGTCAACGTTGACACATCAAGACCGTTTGACTTTTGAAGTCACAAAATAATTATTAGGTTTACACTTTTACTAACCTTTACGTGACCAAGTTGAGTTACTTGCAAACCTGATTTGGGAAAGGGGATGGGTCAGCCCGCTTTCAACCTATGGAAAAACCACTCTTCGACACGGTTGTAGTTCAACGGGCCGTAGATATAAACAGGTCTTATAGAAGTGTAGTTGACACCATTTGACTCTAGTAAGGCCTCGGTCTCGAGCTTCCCCTTGTGTCGGCTTTTAGGGTCAACCGCATCAATCTGTAGCATATTCAATTACATCAACTTGGTTATATGGAATAAGATGAGTAAAAGGTTGTTTAAAAAATGTTGAAAAACGGACCTCACGATGTGGTAAAATATCGGATTTAAGGTAAATACCGGCTCTTAGAGCAGTATATGTACCCGAATTTTAGTAAAATATTCAAAAAAATATAAAAATAAAATAGGAAACAAATATAACTTATCATCATCAGTTAATTCTTATGTTGATAACTTACAGTTCTAGATTCGACAGTGCATCTAGTATGGGCTCAACCTCTCCCGCCTCACGCCACTGGAAATGAATATTAAAAAGTCAAAACTTATAAAAATGGTGTGGAGCTTATTTATATAGAAGTTCTAGCCAAATCCTGCATTTGGTCAACATTGACTCATCAAGACGTTTGACTTTTGAAGTCAAACAAAATAATTATTAGTTTTACACTTTTACTAACCTTTATACGTGACCGAGTTGGGTTACTTGCAAACCTGAGTTGGGAATGGGGATGAGTGGGTCCACTTTCAACCTATGGAAAAACCAATCTTCGACAGGGTTGTTGTTCAATGGGTCGTAGGTATAAACGGGTCTTATAGAAGTGTAGTTGACACCCTTTGACTCTAGTAAAGCCTCGGTCTCGAGCTTCCCAGTAAAAGGTTGTTTAAAAAATGTTTAAAAAACGGACCTCATGATGTGGTAAAAGATCGGATTTAAGGTAAACACCGGCTGAAGAGCAGTATATGTACCTATAACTTAGTAAAATATTCAAAAAAATATAAAAATAAAATAGGAAACAAATATAACTTATCATCGTCAGTTAATTCTTATGGTGATAACTTACTGGTCTAGATTCGGCAGTGCATCTAGTATGGACTCAACCTCTTCCGCCTCATGCCCTTGGAAATAAATATTAAAAAGTTAAAACTTATAAAAATGGTGTGGAGCATGTATTATGAAAATTTGACTATTATAACTTATGAAAACTTAAACAATGACCATCATAATGTATAGATAAAAACTCTAGGATTTTACACAACATTTGTTTTTAATCCGATATATCAACCATGCATTCTAAAACAACTTTTTTCCCGAAAATGTAATAATAGGTAGAAAATGCTTCAAAAACATCTAGCAATTGTTAATGAAATCAAATTACGAGTTGCCGTAAGCAATTACATGTCTCTTGGTCTAACCTTAGCCATATTTTGGACGTATTTGACACCGATCTTGAGCATATGGTTCACTGGTATCTGGAAGACGAAGAAATTAGCATCCATAAACTACAATTCTGCACCAGTAGAAAATAAACCATTTTAGAAAAATTGAAAATCCATAAAAAGATTGTGAACTAACTAATCCTGGTCGATCAACTTCCTGTAGCAATCCAGATGAATGGCATGTCCACAAACCATGATCGTTGTGGCCTTCTTTTCATCATCTTTTATTGCCCTTCTTGAAACATTCATTCATTTCATCATCTTCTTCAACCTACATGGTCAAGAAAAAAAACAGTTGTAAAAAAATAAGAACAAATATGCGTATCAAAATGATCATATCACATCCAATGGTGGCATATCCTTCAATTACAAATGTGTCACCCGTAACCAATAATGTAGAATTAGAATACTTGGAGAATAACCACAATGGAGGCTTTCATAACGATATGCTGGATCAACACCACTTTAATTTCTGATAAACAGAGAGTATGTGTGTCTATAGAAAGTATTAACAGATGTGTGTTTCTAATGTTGCTCTAGTTTTGTATGCATCACGTATTTCATAAAATGAAGAAACATAATACTTAAATTTTAATATATCTATTTAAATAATAATGACGATCAACTTACAAAACGCTTGTCAAAAACTTTATGATACTCTGTGCATCCGTATCTTTCTTGTCATCTTCATCGAACATCCCATCAGTAGAAATATCACTATCCGACTGATCAGCAACTTCAAAATCACCATCCGATTGATCGTCCAAACATCAAGATTAGATTTTTTGGAATTTCAATGGTCAAAATTAGTAAAAACATCAGATCTATAAATACATATTTGTGATTATAATCAACGATAGTAAACAAAAAAACAAAAGATTAAAAGTATAAAACATAAATCCATATGTTTATGGATAACATAAACAACTAATAACAAAACAAAACAAAAAATAATCCTAATAAGTCGTTATACTTAACTACGATTCAATGAAGATTAAATGAAAAAGAAAACCATACCTGTAAGATCTAGTTGATTCCTGCAATTAAGAAGATTTGTGAATAAAAAAAAAAACAGTAGAACCACCACCACCCAATAAAACGAAGCCTACATACCCGGTATAATGTTTACCAACAGGACACGATGAAGAAAAAGATCTTCAGCAAATCCACTCTGAAAAATTAACAATTAACATTAAGAGGCAAACGTTAATACTCAAATCAAACACAAAATCGCAATCTAAAGGAACATATAGCATAAATCGATGAACAAATAGGTGCAGACGAACAAAGGAGATACCTGCTAGTGATATGTAGTAGAAGAGAATGGATAAGGGATGGAGGAAAGAGGAAAATCAGGAATCGCTTTGTGAGGAAAGTTACGAGGCTAAATTTTTTAGGCTGAACATTTAGGGTTTCTTCAACACACAAAAATAAAAGAAAAAACGGGGTTTGAGTTAGGGTTTGAGTTGCGATAGTGTAAAGGAGAAGAATCAAAAGATGATTGGAAGATCAAAGAGATCAAAGAGATGTCGATAGGTTTTTAGGGTTTGTGTGATAGGGAATAGAAAAGAAGCGTGTTTTGCAGGGCTTTATAATCGGGTCATAACATGGGTATCTCGGATCCCGCATAACCCAAAATAATAATTCACCTTTTCCCACCCAAAGCAAATGTGAGAAAGCACCACAAGCTAACACATCAACAAATTTATTCATGTTTATTATATATAATAGATGTATAATATATCCCGATGGAAGTTTTGTACAAATTATATAGGATTAGCTTTATGAAAAATCAAATATATTATTTTATTTCAGGTATTAGGGGGCTATAGGCCCTTATAGCTAAAATATAAAATAAACAGAAAATATCTGTACTTCTAACATGAGTCTTCTTCTACACAAAAACCCGTAGCCATTTTTCCAACAAGTGCATGCTTCCGTTCACCGGAAAAAAACTGGTATATTTTCTCCACCTTTTTTTCAACTAACCTATCACCTGTGGAGCCGTCCTCTAAACCCGGAAACGTTTTTTGTAGAAGTCCCCAATAACGGGGTTTGTTTGGGAAACGTCCCCATGCTGTCCCCTACGCGTTTCCGTCCCCAAACTGTCCCCGGGACTAGTACTCAAGGCAACCAACCGTCCCCGTACTTCATAGAATCTACCCTTTCTGTGTGTTGAAGGAAAGCCTAACGTAGGTTCAATTGAAGGCAATGAATAGCAGTTGCGGTTTGATTTGATTCCGAGTATCGCAAAATCAACAACCCCCTCACTTGAATTGGGTGGTTATTGGTCCAGAAGGTAACAGATCTGAATATTTGTGGGTTAAATCAGCAGTGAATTCTCTGAACATATTCCCACCGATGATGGGTGGTTTCGATAAGAATCAAGGTGGCGTTAGATGGTGGTTCCAAGCCGATCAAGGGTGGCTCACCGGTGAGTTGGGGCAGCGATGGATATGCGGGGTGACGGCTGGTGATCTGTTCAAAGGGAGAATTGAGGGTTTCGGTGGTAGTTAGGTGGAGTTGGGTGGTGACATGGTGGTTGCAGGTGGTGGTGTTAGGAGGAAGAAGAGGTTGAGGGGTGGGGTCTTTATACATACATACATACATACATACATACATACATACATACATACATACATACATACATACATACATACATACATACATACATACACACACACACACATACATACATATATATATTTATACATATATCAGTATTTACAAAATTGTCCTTTATATGTATAAAGACTAAACTACCCTCATGTGACTTGCACGTAACCAGATTTAACAAGAAAATCTAACTAGGTAGAGTCAAAGGACAAAACGTGCAATAAAATTCCCTATAAAGGGAAAAACCTGTCAAAATTCGTTTAAAATGATACCGTCTGAAATATGATATCAAAATAAAGAACAAAACTTGTAATTTTTCCTAAAGAGTTTAAATCAAATGATGAACAAATCTGTAGATTTAAGAGTAAAATTAGACATTATAAGTTTTCTTTTCAAGACAACCGAAAAAGGGAAAAAAAAGATAAAACGGTCTCATATCTAGGAAAATATTGATCTAAACAAATGTTTTCATAAGAGTAAACTGCTATTTTGGTCACTAAGATTTGGTCACTTTTGCCACTTTAGTCCAAAACTGAAACCTTTTGAATCTAGGTCCCTGTGGTTTCAATTTTGTTGCCATTTTGGTCCAAAAGGAAAGTCAACATAGATTTCTAAAAAAAATCTAATATTTTGTCATTTTCTTTAGTTTAATGAAGGGCAAAATGGTCGTTATCAGTTTTATTATAACAAATTATCAGTTTTGGACTCTAATTAATAAAAAAAACCTAAGCCTTTTTGCCCACCTACCCACCCCCACCCTCTCTCCTTTTCTTCTCTCTTTCCCCTTCTGATCTACACGACCAAACCACCAACACCACCTTCATACCTTCACATCTCCACTTCGGCACTTACTCCGACGCTGCTGCCACCACCGTCATCGTCCCTGCCATCATGACTAAGCCACCATCACGACCTTCACACTTCCACATCATCACCCCCAAATCCCAACCGCCACCACCATCACCACCTTCACACCTCCACTCCAGCAATTGCTCCGACGTTGCCGCCACCACCATCGTCGTCCCTGCCATCACGACCAAACCACCATCCCCTATTCATCACCGGTAAAGGAAACACCCACCACTAACACCACTTTCAGACCTCATTAGATTTGTTAACATCTAAATGTTAGAGAGAGAGAAAGAGGCAATTTGGTTGCTTTACATGTTATGTGCTACCCACACTGATTTTGTAGCTACTCATTTGACAAAAATCATTGCCCATGTTGTTAAAAGGTTGAAAGATTGAGATTTAGGTGTTAAAGATGCGTATAGAGATGCAATTGGTGAGCTTTTTAGGTTATATTTGAAATGGGGTGTTGGGGAGAATGTTGGGTCTGTTGTTTCTTTGTTTGTGAAGCCCTTTTTTGATGCTTTGAATGATCAGAATAAAGGGGTGCAAAGTGGGGTTGCGATGTGTTTGGCTAAGATGGCTTTCGAACCCCTGATTTTGTCGTTTCAGAAGCTCAAAGGTGGTGATGGTGAGGAAGATGAAGTGGGTGGTGGGTCCTTCATAAATCTTTAAATATTAATTTTATATATTTATTTAATAATTATTTAATATATTTTGTTTTAATTAATAATTTGTTATAATAAAACTGATATAACCATTTTGCCCTTTATTAAACTGAGGAAAAGGACAAAAATCAATTTTTTTTTTTTTTGAGAAATCTTAGCTGACTTTGCTTTTGTACTAAAATGACAACAAAATTGAAATCACAGGAACCCAGATTCTAAAGGTTTAAGTTTTGAACTAAAATAGCAAAAGTGACTAAACCTCAGGGACCAAAGTGAAAGTTTACTCTTTTCGTAACTAGACTGCTTATCAAATCGATGGTTGTAAGAGTTTATTGGTTGGATCAACTTTAAAATTGAATTGGATGACATCAAAATTAAATTCAGAAATATTTATTCGATACATAAAACATAAATACTATATTGCATTGAAACTATAGTAGATCAGTTTTGTTAGTTATAATAAAAACACGAGTAAATTACTGTTTTGGTAACTGTAGTTTACCCAGTTTAACTCTTTCAGCCTAAAAATAAATCTTTTAATATATAAGACCCTGAGTTTGCATTTTATAATAAGTTTGGCCCCTGACACTAACTTGTTACTTTTTTGCAGTTAAGTGTGATGGTAATTAGTAATTATATACCTTAGGGGATGTTTCTGATAATTACAAAGTTCATTTAATATTTAAGAGATTATTAATGCAATTACTCAAGTTTTTTTTATTATTTCTTTATTTTCATGATTATTATTTAACAAAATATATTTTATATATACAAATAAATATGTATTTTCATTAAGCGTTTGTTTTTTATAAACGTCGTTTTTAAAATAATTTGTTTTTAACCATTTTTTAAACCGTCTATCATCTTTAAAACTTATTAATTTTTAAACCACTTATTTATTAAAAATTGTTCTTTTTAAATTTATTTGTCTTTTAAAGTATTTTAAAGGATTCATTTTATACGTTTTTTATTATCATTTTTTAAAACTTTTTTAAACAATTTGTTTTTTTAAGTCGTTAATTTTTAAAGTGTTTCTTTTTTATACCGTTTATTTTAGAACCGTTTTTGAAACTGTTCATTTTTTGAAACTTTGTATTCAGATTACTTATAGCCGTTTGGGAAAAAGAACTTCAAAAAATGAATGATTTCAAAAATCCAAAGAATTTAATAACGATCGATTTTAAACGAACGAGTGGTTTCAAAAACGAAGATTAAAATACCTCTGCACCGTACTGCAAGGCTTGCAAGAAGAAGCATTCAGGAAGATGCACCACTTACTGCAATTTCTGCAAGATACCAGGACACAAGGAAGAAGATTGCAGGAAGAAACCAAATAATGGAATGTGCTTCAACTGTGGAGAAAAGGGTCACATCAAGCCGAACTGTCCAAAACTAGCTCCAGCCACAAACAACAAGAATACTAAAAATGCTAGAGTATTTGTTTTAACTGCAGATGAAGCCAAGATGATCCCCGGATGTGATGGCCGGTACGTTTTTAGTTAATGATGTTTTTGCTAAAGTATTATTTGACGCTGGTGCAAACCAAAGTTTTATTAATACTTCATTTTGCAAACTTCTCAATCGACCATTAACTAAACTCCCACATGAATGTCTCGTAGAAACAACCAACAGGGAAACCATTAAGATTTCTGAAATCTTGCAGGGAGCAAGAATATAATTTTTAAATAAAAAATTGTAGGATCGTTTTCAGACCCAAACGAGTCGTTCAGAAGAGTTTTTGCTCAATACGAGAGGCGGAAACAAATGTATCGAGTTAATTCAGCTTGCAATAGACTTTAAACTGTCTTTTGATTGATTTAACAAAGATTTACAGCGAGTAGACACTTCGGCAGCAGTTCGGTACTGAAACCGGAAAAATTACAAATGACAAGGCACAACAGGTATTTATAGGGCAGCCTATTTCGCACAAAAGTGTTCATGCGAAATCAATTTCACACGAAATGGCTATTTCGTGCGAAATGACAGTTTGTCATTTCGTGCGAAATACCCCTACGATACATATTTCTCATATTCTCGAATAACGTGCCCTGATCTATCTAAACACAAACAAGACTCGATACAAGATGAAGTCGACAGACGTATGCACCAACAGACTCCCCCTCGGATGTTGACGAAGTCTTCAGTGTCGAGTGTTCAATCTTCAGTCTTTATCAGTCTTCTCGTTCTCTCCCAAAGTATCTGACAATGTAAAGCATCCTCAATCCTCTCTCTTTTCTTTACCAACTAATCTCTCCCTTGGATGTTGATCTATCATATTCACAATCTTTAAATCTGAATCTCAAGCTTTTTAATTCCCTTGATCAGATCTCTTGATTCCTTAATTTCATCAGCATCTGCAATTTACGTTCAGGATCTGAATCTGACTCTACTAACTTCAGACTCCCCTTTGCTAGCAGACTCCCCCTTAAGTTGTGCTTGGGATCGTAGCCTGACTTTTACAGGATCAGAATCGTGATCTAGCTCTCTTTGACACCAGAATCAGGAACCTGGATATCCTGCACAATCTCTACCTCACAATAAATTTCACAAATTTAAAATTTGACAAATTTATATATCACTTGCAGATATTAATCAATCAAATAAATGATTTTACAATGTTAATCTCCGATGAACCACTTGTAGGAAAACCATTTTTCTTTTCAAACAATTTTTCATCTCAAATAGACTCTCCCAAAACTTTTGTTCATCATGTTTAGCACTTGGAATTTTGAAAATCTGCTCTTCAACACCAGTTGTCGAAAATCATTATGTATTTTTCAAAAATTTATGCTAAAACACTCTGAAAATATTTTTGGATTTTTGAACTTGAAAGAAAATGCAGTAAAGAAATATTTACAAGCAATATTTTTTTTGTGAGTTTGTGTAAGAGGATCATATCAGTTTTTGAGACAAATCACCAACACCGTTAAGCTATAAACATTTTCAGTTTTAAACGATTCACTTAGATTGTCAGTATACTGATCCACTTAAATTTTCACACAAAGTTCAACTGTTTCGAGATACGAGATTAATGTTTTAGATACTTAAACTTATACGCGTGTCCCACCTCAGAATATACTCCCGTATCCGGATCCCAATATTCAGTCTTACAGGTGAGTATACCTTGATGATATCTGTAAAGGGTTAAAATGCGAGGGCAATGAGAGCTCAGGCTATTGCTTCCGCAAAATCAGAGAGATGATGGCTTCGACTTTAGGTGTGTTCCCTTTAGAGAATCTTTTCTTCAACAGCACATGATTAGCATTTTGCAATGTTTCATCACTTTTTATGCTGAGGGGATATTTCAAGCAAGTGAAAAGTATTATACAGGGACTAGGCCATTGCTTCCGCAAAATCAGAAGTCCCGGGATAATACCCCAGATATCACTAAGCATAATGACCTAGTATCTCAGAAAGAAGGACATTTCAAACAAGATTTCGGGGGTTACCCATATATCCGAGAGATGTTCCCCACGAGATAAGTAAGTTTGAAATTTAGGTTTATATCTTGACACAATCTATTAAATGTGTAAAAACCTACTGGCACATCATCAGTGAGACCCATATATCCGAGAGATGTTCCCCACGAGATAGTCCATTGATGTACTATCATTTCCTCTTTTCACAACAAAACTCATTTTTTATTTTATCATGTTTTTCCCTTTATCAAATTTTCAAATGTTTTTGGATTTTCTGAAATTTCTTACTCCCCCTAAAATACAAAAACATTTAAAGAAAATTTGAAAACAAACTGTACAAATAAAATGACAACTGTTGTGAATTGCTTCAAATCGCCATCCACTTAGCATAAACAATCAGAATTCCCCCTGACAACAAACTATTTTCCCATTATGATTTCAAAACACTTAAGTTTGTTTTAATCAAAATGATTTTTCCGGAAAATAAATTTTGTTGAAATCACTTATAGGTTAGGGGATCAATTCATCACCTTGTTCTTTCATCTTCAACCTTTTGAAAAATATAACAGTTTTAAATTCAAACAACAAATACCACTTGTAGGAAATCAAGTACAAATTAATGTCCCTGATTCACCACTTGTAAGTTTTCACAAACACACAAAAATTCAAGAAAGATGCCGATTCCTGCTCCACAATTACCAACTCGGGAGCTCCGGTAAGTTAGGTTTTTCAGTTAAAGAGATTCTCCCAAGCCTGACAGACCTTGGGAGATTCCGAGTTATCAACACTCGGTTTCTTTCCTTTCATTTTCTTCTCATAGAATTCCTTTAGCCCTTTGACCTTTCCATCAATCATTTTTCCAAAAATATGTTTCACTTTGGGGTTAAAGGCTCTCTCAACATCAAAATCTTTCTTTTCAAAAAAGAATTGATTCGAAATCTCAACTTTACCAACTTTTTGTTTAAAATTTTCAGCCCTCAATGGTGGAAAATTTGCATCATCCATTGGCGGTACTGATTTTTTAACTCTTGATTCAACTTGTGGCTCCTCTGACTTTGTGGAATCAGATTCATAGCCAGAAAATAGATCCTCTGATTTTGACGAATCAGAATCATTACTAGAACTATCATCAGATTTCTTAACGACCCACTTTTGGTTGTCAAGATTTGCTTTTCTTTTGTAAAAACCTTTTGAACATTCACCAACCTCAAATTTTGAGTTTTTGAAAACTATAAAAGGTTTGGTTGGTGGTTCATTTTCAACCATCTTTTCTTTCATTTTAAGAGAAACTCCCTGTTTTGTTTGGATTGCTCTTTGACAATTCCTGGCAATATGACCAACTGTTTTGCATTGAAAACAGGTTCTTGTTTCTTTTTTCTGAGCAACTTCCTTCTTCATTTCCTCTTGCTTTTTTGCAAGGAATTCTTTGTTTGTCTGCTTTCTAAACAATTGCTCTTTTTCTACTTTAGATGATGTTCCTGTAACAAAAACAGTTTTTGGTTTATAAGTTTTCTCATTTTTATGATTTTTTGGTGGAATAAAACCAAGACCTTTCCTTTTGGAATTACCGTTATGGTTTGGTTTCTTTTGAAAACCAGAACTGTAACCCTTTTTCTTGTTTAAACATTGTTGAACTCTTGAGGTGTAATGTTTAGGTTTTTCAGAAAAATTTACATCTTTTATTTCAGAAATATTAATTTCTGTTAGTTTGAAAACCTTTTTGATCATTTCAGTTTTGACACCTCTTATTGGAAATTCTTCATCAGAATATAATTTGTCAGAATCATTCAAAATATATGCTACTTTGAACATTTCATCATTCAAATTAGATTTTGATAGTAGAATTCTTTATTATAAACCCGTTTCTCCTTTTTGACTGTAGGACTTGAAGTTTCAGACTTTGACTCTGAATTTGACTCCGACTTTGACTCCTCAGTTTCATCTTTATCCAACACATGATCTACCACTTTCTTTATTAACTCTGACTCATGATCAGTATCAGATGAAGTGAAAGTAACATCAATGTTTTCTGGCAAGTTATCTGAAAGCTCAGATTCCCACTGTAAGGAAAGGTCTTGGTTTTATTCGTGAAGAATATCCATTTTCAAGCGGGGGTGGACACTTGTTGTAACTGAAACCTTGTTTCTTACCAGAATCATTCACTTCGGTATCCTTCTTCTTTTTAGAAGTCTTTTCTTTAGATGTTTCCTCTTCTTCAAATGCCTTCATGCCTTCAACGGTTGGATAAATCCTGTCAATAACATAAGAAGTACATGAGTAACTTTTTAACAACCTGTTTACCCTTTCTGTTTCAATCCTCTGAGTTTCCAGTTTTTGTTCCAGAACAGCACACTTCTCAATGTAATTGTTGACGATTTTCTGCTTTGTCATAAAAGCTCCTTGAAGTGTTTTCATAGCTGTTGCTTGTTCACTGCTTGACTGATTGTACTGATTCATTGCTTTGTTGAGAACATCATAGGATTCTTTCAATCTGTTCATGTTGTGAATCAATGTACTATTTTGCTTCTTCACTGCTTCACAATTTTCACAGGAATCTTTTGTGCATCAGCTTTTGCTTAAACTGTGAAAGCTGGAATTTCTTTTACCTTTTTCTTTATCACAGGAACTTCTTCATCATCACTGCTAACTTGTTTTTTAACTTTCTTTTTTTTCTTTCGAATTTTTCCATCATCACCGTCACTCTCCTCTAACATTCTGAAATGCTCTTTCATTCTGTTTGCATAATAATCATTATCATTATCACTGTCTTCATCAACTCTAGCAGCAAAAGCTTTGGCTTTTAAGATCTCTTTATCTGGACAATAATTATCCCAGCTAAAATTTTCCCAGCTAAAACCTTTTGGTAACTTTTCATCATCTTGATCTATCAATTTGTTCATCAAATATGCTTTCTTTGACTCTTCAATCTCCTACTTAGCATGAGCAGTTTGTGGTTGTTGTTGATGTGGTTGTTGAGCAATTTGATGATAAATCGCTTTCCAATAGTAATCATTGTTGTTGAACGGATTTTGAGCTCCACTTGCTTCGCGATTTGTGCATTCACGCTTGAATTGCCTTTATTCCCTGCAACGAAAACAAGTAACTTTAGATTTATCAAAACCTAAAGTTGAAACATTTGCATCACGGAAATCATCTATTCCCGTAATTTGTTTAAACTTCTCAGCTCTTCTCAACACACTCGCCATACACCTCTTTATGTCCATTAATTCCATCTCCTCAGCATCAATCTGACCGTAATCCTCTTTTGTCAACATTGGATTCCCGATCCTTCCTGCTGCTAAACTCCCATACGACTCTAACACAGTTACTAACAAAGACATGTGACTTTTTGCAACTTCTTCCGAGTAGTTTTGATCATTCTCAAGATTTAGAGCAATGTTGCATTAAAGTATTTTACTACTCCTTGTTGCTGAAACATTTGGATCAAATGATGGATATGAAGAAAAACTCATTTTGCTGTTTGATCCTTTAGATGACCCTCCAGATGAACTTTTAGCATTGAATGCAGTTTCAATCTTTGGTGACATGTTGGTCTTATCATTGATACCTCCTTTGTAATAAATACCAATATCTTGTTCACCATCAAAATCCTTCATTCTTGAGATCTTCCTTTGTTCCATCTCTTGAGCTTCAAGTTTTTCAATGAACTTTCCTAGAGTTAGATTCCCAAAATCTTTTTTATTTCTCAACATCATAAGATACGTGCCCCAAGTTTCATGTGGCAATGCATCAGCCAGCTTTTCAATCAATTCTTCATTATCTTTGGTGATGCTCACCCTCTTCATGTTAACTAGCAGATTGAAATATCTTTCGATGATCTGCTTAGTGCTTTCAGTTCTCAAACCACGAAATAAATCAAACTCTTTTTTCAAAAGTGATTTTTTGTTCTTGATCATCTCTTTACTTCCAACAAACTTCGATTTTAATGCTTTCCAAATTGAATAGGCACTTCCATTGTGTTGCAATAAAACCAAAATATCTTCTTTCACAGCTTGATGCAATAAACTTGTCATCATTTTTTCATCTTTGTATTTCTTTTTCTCTTCAGCACTTAGATCTTTAATTGCAATAACCTCTTCATCATCATTCACCGGTCTAACATATTTTGTTTCAACACATTCCCAAGCATCCAAATAATTTGCTTGCACCCAATTTTCGAATCGCTCCTCCCATCCTTTATACTCCTCGATATTCATAAGCTTTGGCAGTTTTTGCATGGTACCCGTTTCATTTTCTAACATTGTGTTCTGTGCAATGGTAATTGGAGTAGCAAAAGCATTGTAAAATTCTTCTTCCATGATTTGGTTTCAAACAAAGTTACAAACTTTGACTTTCAAACGAGATAAACACTTTCACACTAAATGAAAACTTCAAACAAAATAACCTGCAAGACAACTTCAAACGAAATGAGTTCACACGAAATGAATGATTTCGTGCGAAATAGTCAAACTAAATACCAACTTGATGCGAAATGAACTGATTTCGTGCGAAATAGATGATTTCATACGAAATAGCTGAACATTCAAGCGAAATGAAGTGATTTCGTACGAAATGGAGTACTTTTTCAAACGAAATGACAATATAGGGTGATTTCGTGCGAAATGAGAATGGTATTTCGTGCGAAATAGATGAAACCAAGACTATTTCGTGCGAAATGCTGCTGATGTCATCAATTCGGTCATGTTATTGTCAAATTGAACAGGTTTTAGTCCGATTTTAGATCTAATTCTTTCAAGGCTTTGTTAAAACACAATTTCGCTTATAATGTGAGAAAATCAATCCATATTATCTGTGAAAACTTGTTTAATGTTGAAAAGAAGGTGTAGAAATCAGAATTTTAAGCTGAATTAGTAAGAACTCTTCCTCCTGAGCTCTGATACCACTTGTAGGATCGTTTTCAGACCCAAACGAGTCGTTCAGAAGAGTTTTTGCTCAATACGAGAGGCGAAAACAAACGTATCGAGTTAATTCAGCTTGCAATACACTTTAAACTGTCTTTTGATTGATTTAACAAAGATTTACAGTGAGTAGACACTTCGGCAGCAGTTCGGAACTGAAACCGGAAAAATTACAAATGACAAGGCACAACAGGTATTTATAGGGCAGCCTATTTCGCACGAAAGTGTTCATGCGAAATCAATTTCACACGAAATGGCTATTTCGTGCGAAATACCCCTACAATACATATTTCTCATATTCTCGAATAACGTGCCCTGATCTATCTAAACACAAACAAGAGTCGATACAAGACGAAGTCGACAGACGTATGCACTAACAAAAATTTATTGCAAACCTTTACCCAATGAATCTGGCTGGATTTGATGTTGTATTAGGAATGGATTGGTTAATTGCCAATAAAGCTAGTATTTTATGTGATCAAAAGTCAGTCCAAGTAAATTCACCAAGGGGTGAAAAGATCACAATTAAAGGAGATAAGCCCTCTAGATCCACGAAATTCATCTCTGTGACGAAAACAACAAGTTATGCTAGAAAAGGGTCATTAGTATATATGATTTCTATAATCATTAACACTAAAGGGAAAGAACTGAAAGATATTCCAGTAGTATCCCGATTTTCAGATATATTTCCAGAAGAATTACCAGGGCTATCGCCAGACAGGGAAGTTGAATTCAGAATCCACCTGCTACCAGGAACAGCACCAATTGCCAAAGCACCTTACCGTTTGGCACCCGCAGAAATGCAGGAACTGAAGAAACAGGTAGACGAATTGTTGGAGAAAGGATTCATACAGCCAAGCTCATCGCCATGGGGAGCACCGATCTTATTCGTCAAAAAGAAGGACGGATCAATGCGTATGTGCATTGACTACCGTGAATTGAACAAAGTCACGATTAAAAATCGGTATCCATTACCGAGAATCGATGATTTGTTTGATCAGTTGCAAGGAGCTCGATTTTTCTCAAAAATCGACTTACGATCAAGATATCATCAATTAAAGGTACAGGAAGAGGACATTCTTAAGACCGCTTTCAGAACAAGGTATAGCCATTATGAATTTACTGTTATGCCATTTGGTCTAACCAATGCCCCAGCTGCATTTATGGACATGATGAACCGAATATGTAAGCCATATTTGGATAAATTTATAATTGTCTTTATAGATGATATTCTCATTTGCTTTAAAAGCAAAGAGGAACATGCAGCGCATCTGCACGCACTTCTAAGTCTATTAAGGAAAGAAAAGCTTTATGCAAAATTTTTGAAATGTGAATTTTGGTTAAAGCAGGTACAGTTCCTTGGACATCTAGTCAATCATGAAGGAATTCATGTGGATCCCACAAAGATCGAAGCGATTACTAAATGGAAAACCCCTGAGTCACCAACCGAGGTTAGAAGTTTCTTAGGATGGGCCGGTTATTATAGAAGATTTATTCGAGATTTTTCTAGAATAGTCATTCCCTTAACTAAGCTAACGTGTAAATCTGTTAAGTTTGAATGGGGACCAAAACAAGAAGAAGCCTTTAGAATTCTAAAGCAAAGACTAACCAATGCACCCATACTAGCATTACTAGAAGGAACTGAAGATTTTGTAATTTATTGTGATGCTTCTAAATTAGGTTATAGATGCGTGTTGATGCAACGTCAAATGGTTATAGCTTATGCATCTAGACAACTTAAGAATCATGAAGAAAATTATTCAACCCATGATTTATAATTAGGAGATATAATTTTTGCCCTTAAGATTTGGAGACATTACCTTTACGGTAGTAAGTTTACCATTTTCACTGATCATAAGAGTTTAAGGTATGTTTTTGGGCAAAAGGAGTTGAATATGAGACAAAGACGCTGGATGGAAATACTTAGTGATTATGATTGCAATATCCAATACCATGTAGGAAAGGCAAACGTAGTAGCTGATTCTTTAAGTCGAAAGTATCACGAAAATCCAAAAAGAGTGCGTTCTCTTAAACTAAATCTGCAAGTAGATTTAAATGAACATATTAGAAAAGCACAAGAATCAGTAATCAAGGATGATACTGAAAAATTAAAAGGAATGATTAAGGAATTAGAACAAGGAACAGATGGAATTTGGAGATTCCATAAGAAAAGAATGTGGATACCTAAATCAGGAAACCTACGCCATCGTATATTAGAAGAAGCCCATAAGTCTAAGTATACAATGCATCCTGGAAGTGATAAAATGTATCAGGATTTAAGAAAGAATTTTTGGTGGATAGGAATGAAAAAGGATATAGCAGCTTATGTTTCTAAGTGTTTAACCTATTCCCATGTCAAAGCTGAACACCAGAAACCCTCAGGTTTATTGCAGCAGTTAGAAATGCCAGTTTGGAAATGGGAATTGATAACAATGGATTTTATTACTAAATTACCCAAAACAAGAAAAGGTAATGATACAATCTGGGTGATTGTAGACAGGCTAACTAAGTCAGCTCATTTCCTACCAATGAAGGAAACTTCCAGTATGGAACAATTAGCTAAGTTGTATGTAAATGAAATAGTTTCATTACATGGAATTCCTTTATCAATTGTTTCTGACAGAGATAGCCGTTTTACCTCTCATTTTTGGACAAGTTTCCAAAAAGCAATGGGAACTGTAGGTCCCTGAATCACGTATGGATCGTACAAGACTGTTAATCTATCAAGGGTGCGGAATCCCCTTGATTGATCTTCGAACACAGAAACACGATTATGTAGAAGAACAAGAACTCGAACACACAAACACGCAAACTTTCAAACTGATCTTCTGTGATTATCAAACCTTTAGAAACGTTTTACAATCACTAAGATCTACAAGAACCTAAACAGCCGATTTCTGTTTTGTTCTTAACCTCTCACACTTGAATGCTCTCTCACAAGTTGTCTAAAGTCTCTCTAGTGTCTCTGGTGTCCATCCCAAAACTCTAGTCTAAGGCTGTTTATATACACACAGCCAAGACCTGCGAATTGGGCTTTGCCCATATTACATTTGTTACATAACTTGGGCCTAATAGACTTAATACAAACTTGGACTGATTGGGCTTCATAGAACTCGTTTTTCTTTAAGTCTTCATGATCCAATCTTCTGTTTAATATCCAAAGACCAATCCAAAGCTGTTGTCATATAACATGCACCAACAAACTCCCCCTTGACAATAGCTTGCAAAGGAAACTTTAGCCTTCAGAATCTCACAGTCTTTGGTCTTTGGATAGCGTCAGCTTCAACATGAATTCTGTCTTTGTCAGCAACATCTTTGTCAGCAACAGACTCCCCCTAAGCTGATGCATCCAATCACCAAATCTTCCAAGTTTTGATTCAGCATTCAATGTGTCTTCACAGCATCCATTCTGCATTGTAGAAGGAGGATTCTACCAAGCAGCAACAAACTCCTCCTCTCTTCACAGCAACTTCTCATCAACAACTGCTTCAATCTGTATACTATAAAACAAACATCTCGAGAAACCATAAGAATTTTTCAACATAGTTAAATAATTATTATTATTATTCAAGAGATAGTTATACTGTATCAGATTAAGCATTTTCCAATAAAGCACCAACACGCACAAATTTTAACAAACACCTTATAACCTGCATGATTTAAAAAAAAAATTTTGAACCCACTTTCTAACACAGTCTCCCCCTTTCGGTAACAATTCCTCCAAGAATAACAGTTTTCCGTACATTAAGAATTTTTAACAGAAAAAGACACTATTTTTGGATTTTTATATTTTCTGAAAGCAGATAAATACGAAAAGCAATAAACACTCTATTTTTGTGAGAATCACCGGTAAGAAGATCATATCAGCACAATCAAACTGTTTTCACACTATTAGATAATTCTTTATTTAATTTTTAGTGAAAAGCAGTTCAAGACGATTACCAGTATGTTTGTCCACCTAAACAAAATGCATGAACATTTCAAGTACCATTACCGTATGATATGTTAAGGTAATTTTATTATACCGAAATACTAGTGTGTCCCACTTCAGGATATACCCCCGCGATCAAGGTATGCACAAAGATTCATCGTAGTCGGTGAGTATACTGATTATCATCTGATTGACCGTATAAATGATGTGAGAAACTCACTTATTTTGATTGAAAACAAGCCCTATGTGATAGAATCACTTATTGATGAGGAACTTGATTTTCATATGCATGAGGGCACAAGAGCAAGTCCGTGAACAGGTCAGTACTTTCGTACAGCAGAGAGACGAACTTGACTCCCGGATAAATGTGATATTTTATCACTTATTTGAGGGACATGTGATTGTTGATCACTTATTGAGGTCGAATGCAGTATGTATACGTATGTATGGTATCATGGAAGATCTAGACTTTGTCTCCGTTTGTTTCGGTAAAAGAAACAACCATGATACCCAGATGATAAGCAGCATAAAGACCGAAAACCTCAGACTTTGGCAATCTATCAACGCAAGATTTAAGGACATTAAACCATACACCACTGATGTGTTCCCCACTCATACTCAGTGCATTTAGGTTTATATCACTTTGGTAAGTTGATTATTTCATGCTTTTGTCTACTGGTACATCATATAATGACGCTGCTATCACACTTAATGCAATTTTATGGTTCAATTTCAGTGTGACAGTCTAACTTGCCGATGTACAATCATTTCTTCTTTTTCACACAGTGATAACTCAATTTTTGATTTTCTATTTTTTTTTTTTGAGTTTTTGATTTTTCAAATGATTTTGTATTTTTGATTTTTAAGAAAAAACAGTAAACTATTTACAAAAATTCTTATGAAAAACCAGTTATTCAGGATTCCTCATCCCATTGAGTTCGACTAAGTGTTCAAAGCGAGCTCGATCAAAAGCTTTTGTGTAAAGATTTGCCAGGTTATCTAGTGTGTCGAATCAGCACTTTGAACTTCAAATTAAATCAATTAATATAAATATCAACAAACTCACATTCCCCTTCAAGTGCCTAGAGCAGCCACTATCAACATAAGTTGATAATCCTCCTTAGCAGCTCCTGCACACACCAACTAAAGAAATTAGTTAGATTGGGGGACCCAAGCCCTAATGGTCTTGGGTCGTCCAAATTCACCAACTACTGGAACATCCATCCAATATCCATTACTCCTAGCTGGAGTCTTGGATCTCAGACCTGTTGATGTAAATGGGTTTTGATTTCCATAAGGTCTATGGTCCTGAGGGTTCCTATATGTATTTGGACTATTTGACCTTTGAAAATTTTGATTTTGAAACCTTGAGTTTTGATTCCAAGAAGCTTGATTGTTATAATTTCTAAAGCCATTGTTATAAAAAGTTCGACCACCATTATATGGGTATCGATTTTGATATTGACCTTGACTTCTGAAATTATTTGAATTACTATTAAAATTGTTCATTCTAGGTGAACTGCTTCTAGGTCTGTCATATCTGCCTGGTGGAGATCTAGGCTGAAATCTTTGTTGATTTCTTTGAAAACGAGGAACTTGTGGAGTTCCTTTTTCAGCCTTATCTACACCAACAGCAACATTCTTTGGTTGCTTAGGAGCAGATTTCTTTGGAGAATTTGATCCTTTCTCCTCACTATCACCTTCCTTCACTGGTAATTTCCCTCTCTGTTTTTCACTAAGTTGTGCTTCACTCTTTTTGTTAGGACAGCAGCTTGCTACATGTCCCTTTGTGTGACATTTGAAGCACGATCTCTTTTTCGAAGACTTCTTAGATAAAGTCTTTGATGTAGATCCCTTATCAGATGGTGATGATCCCTTGGATGAACCTTGTTTAGTTTGCTTGATTTCAGATTTTTCTTTGTTTTTATTTTTAGCAAACTCTACATTTGATTCATTTTCAATAACAGTAGTTTCATTTTTCATATCACTACCTTGAACAAAATTAATCTTTTTAACAAAAGCTTGATTTTTATTCTTAGGCGGTGAATTTTTCCTTTTCAAAGGTTCCCTGTTATTGCTCTCCTTAGCATCATCACTCTTAGATCCATCACCTTGACTTGATGTGGATGCGAAACTACTAGGTGTAGATGCCATAAAGTCTGCTAGCTCATTTTCACTAGGCAGGAATGAATAGTCATGACTAAGAGGAGGTGGAACTTCATTAAAGCCCTGGAAGCCCACACTGGTCTTGTCATTACTCTTCTTTAACCCACCCATCATGTGTTTCATAACAAAAGACGAATCTCTGAATTGACTCAATTTCTTTTCAAGTTCAACAATTTTGAGTTGTGCATCTGACAACTCTTTGCATTTTTCAGAAATCTCTTTTGTTTTCTCAGCCATCATGTCATGAGCTAAATCTATTACTTGAAGTTTTTCATTTAACTTGCATGTTAAAGCTTCAATTTCAGCTTCACAACCTTTTATTTTCTTCAAGTATGATGATTCATTTCTTTTAACAAAAAAATTTGCTTCTTTTATGTTAGACATCTCACTTACCAGACTTTGGTTTTGTGTTGTCAACCTGGCAACCTCACCCTGTAGTTCACGACATTTCAAACATACTGAATTAGATTGTACCTTTTCCTCATGAACTTCTGTATTTTCATCAGGAACAACCTGTTCAGCTTCACTCTCTTTCTCTGCTTCAGCATCCACTTTTGCTTCAGCATTCTCCACTTGAGCTTCAGTATTTTTCACTTCAGATTCAGCATCACTCACAATAGTTTCAGCCTCATCAACTTGCACTACTTCTGCCATGAATGCCTGAGTGGCATGCTCATTATCTTCCAGATGAACACTACAATCATTTGAACCTTCTCGAGATGTAGAGCTCGCACCTTTATTCCTTTTAACATCTTCATTTCCTTGATACTTCTTTTCTAATGCATCCCACAAATCCTTTGAATTAGTGTACTTTGTGAAGGTATGCTTGATGCTATCAGGTAAGCACATTTTTATCGCCGCCAAGGCTCTCTTTTCAGCATCAACCACCTGTCTCTCAGATTTATCCATCTTGTCATAAGACAGCACTAAGACCCTTCCTTCAATACTACGCGTAGGAGCAACATAGCCATCTATCATACAGTACCACATTCTGGTATCTTCACTCTTCACAAATGCCTCAAACTCCTCTTTCCAGTCAGCATATTCTTTGACATTTTTCAGCTTTGGCGAATGTTTAACACTCTCACTAACCTTGTCCATTCTGACCATCTTTAAACACGTTTTTATCGTAACCGTACTGATAAAACCGTACAAAATTTCTCCGAAAACAGTGGTTACCAAATTACACCGTTAGAATCGTCTCGAAAAGACGAATCCAATGATATCTAATGTCGAAAACCGAAATCGGGATTTTCCAGAGTCTACGAATTCAACGGTGCAAACAGTTTCTCCTACGAATTCAACGGTGCAAACAGTTTCTCCAAACGAGCTACGGATCAATTTCTATTTGCAAAACTCTGAAATATTTTCGACGCTTGCCAACTGAAATTCCACCCCTTAATTTCTCTCCTAGTTTCGCTGAGTTCTGTTAATTTCGCTGGTCCAACTGCTTAATTTCGCTGATCTGTTTATTTCGCTGGTCAAATTCGCTAGGCAAATTCGCTGTAACGACGACTGGTGAAGTCGCTGAAACCGTGATGATTTCGCTGTGGACAATCACACGGTTACCAAAGTCGCCTTTGGATTTAACGTCGCCGATAAAAATGCTGGATTCACTTAATTTCGCTGGTCTCCGAGATATGTGTTAAAATCGCTAAACAGCTGATTGGGCCACTCAGCCACCCAATCCAGAAACATGCAGCAGCTAACAACTGCAGCAGCTAACAACACGAAATCTGCTTCCTGCAAACACGAAAACAGTCAAAACAAATGATCAAAACAGATTAAAGTACACGAATTTAAACTGTTCTTCAAGTGTTCTTCGTGTTCTTCGCAAAAACCCAGAATTTTAACACGAAATTTTCAAATAACCAACTACCAAAACAGATCAAAACACAGAATTTTGAACTGTTCTTCCTTGTTCTTGCTATTCTTCACGAAAATTTTGAATGAGACACCAAAACTTCTTCAACCGAAACACAACTTGAATCCAGTCTTCAGTCTTGAACCATGCACAAGAGCAAAAGCTCTGATACCAATTGTAGGTCCCTGAATCACGTATGGATCGTACAAGACTGTTAATCTATCAAGGGTGCGGAATCCCCTTGATTGATCTTCGAACACAGAAACACGATTATGTAGAAGAACAAGAACTCGAACACACAAACACGCAAACTTTCAAACTGATCTTCTGTGATTATCAAACCTTTAGAAACGTTTTACAATCACTAAGATCTACAAGAACCTAAACAGCCGATTTCTGTTTTGTTCTTAACCTCTCACACTTGAATGCTCTCTCACAAGTTGTCTAAAGTCTCTCTAGTGTCTCTGGTGTCCATCCCAAAACTCTAGTCTAAGGCTGTTTATATACACACAGCCAAGACCTGCGAATTGGGCTTTGCCCATATTACATTTGTTACATAACTTGGGCCTAATAGACTTAATACAAACTTGGACTGATTGGGCTTCATAGAACTCGTTTTTCTTTAAGTCTTCATGATCCAATCTTCTGTTTAATATCCAAAGACCAATCCAAAGCTGTTGTCATATAACATGCACCAACAGGAACCAAGTTGAATCTAAGCACCGCTTATCATCCTCAAACAGACGGACAAAGTGAAAGGACAATTCAGACAATGGAGGACATGCTTAGAGCTTGTGTAATTGATTTCGGAGGTAATTGGGATGATCACTTACCTTTAATAGAATTTTCTTACAATAACAGTTATCGCACAAGTATCAATGCTGCACCATTCGAAGCACTTTATGGACGAAAGTGCCGAACCCCAGTCTGTTGGGCATAAATTGGAGAAAAGCAACTATCCGGACCTGAGATAGTACAAGAAACAACCGACAAAATCATTCAAGTCAAGGAACGATTGAAAGCAGCACGCGATCGACATAAGAGTTATGTAGATAACAGATGAAAGCCATTGGAATTTCAGGAAGGAGACAAAGTGTTATTAAAAGTTTCTCCTTGGAAAGGAGTGGTCAGATTCATCAAAAGACGAAAGCTAAGCCCCAGGTATGTTGGACATTTTGAAATTATTAGAAGAATAGGACATGTAGCTTATCAGCTACAACTGCCAGAGGAAATGGCAGTAATACATGATGTATTTCATGTATCGAATCTCAAGAAATGCTTAGCTGATGAATCACACGTAGTGCCACTTAAGGATATAGAGGTAAATGAACAGTAAAAAAATTTGGAACGACCTCCACAAATTGAAGACAGGAAAGTCAAAAATCTCAAGAACAAGAGATTAGTTCTAGTTAAAGTAAAATGGGACTCCAAAAGAAGATCAAAGTACACTTGGAGCTTGAATCAGAAATATAAAGGAAATATCCACACTTGTTCCAGTAGATCTCGAGGAAGAGCTCTAAAACAAGGTAGGAAGGATATAACAACCCTCCTAAATAATTTTCGACACCCTTAATATATTTAAAGTAACCTTATATGTATTAAAACATACCCCGTATTTGAAAACCAAGCCCAAACACCCTTATATCATTAAAAATTAAATAAAAACAAGATTTTAACCTCGCTCACGGGCCGCGAAGTTATTGGCTGAGAGCTACGCGGGATGCGACAGCCTTGCCACGCGGGGCGCGACAACCTTGCCACGCAATGACACCCTGAGCTGCCACATGGCAGGCTCGTGTCGGGTCTACAGTTGGCAAATCAGCAAGCCTACGCCCTACAACCCGAGGTCGCGGGCCGCGTAAGACCTTGGTGTGGTCTTCGCGGGGCGCGACGAAGCTCGAATCAGGCCCTATATATAGAGGGCATCGACTGATCATTCGAACTCGCTCACAATCTTTCTCTCTCTCGAAATTCTGTATAATTGAAGTAATATTCGGGTAGTATATCCCCTAAATAACGAAGTTCTGCGTCGTTGTAAGTATTATAACCCCGGTTGCGTATTAGATACGCTGCCCGTTGATCCAGGGTTCCGTAACGGCTGTCGTGGTTCTGCCCGACGTAGTCATTGGAATGCCGTCTCGGGGAGGGTATTACTAATGTAAATATTGGGTTGTTATACTAGCGCGTGTCCATTTGTGTAATTTATAGATAATCACCAGGAAATCCTTAAAGGAAACCCTAAGACAGCAATGTGAGTAATCTCCTTTTTGTAAACCTTTTTACAAATTGTTTTTACAAAACCTCATATGATTAACAGTATATTAAACAGTGATTGAGTATTTGTATTCTACAATTATTGTCGGTATGTTGGGGTTTTGTATACAAAATTTGTTACTACATTGTGAGTAGTAACATGACCACAAGTCGGGTTGACAGTACCGTGGGTGGTAATTAAAGTTAATGGAAACAAATGTAATTACGCGACCACCCTCAATGCTGTAGACTGATAAAACCTGTTTTGATTTAACTGGGATTCACTCACCAGTATTTCCCATTCACAAAATGTTTTTAAACACGTTTCAGGTAACAAAATGTGAAAGCCAAATAGAAGCCAGCTGGACAGCACTGAAGGCTTGGAAAAGTGGCTATAAAGTTACCTAAAATAAAGCGATGTTTTATTTAAATAAAATAGGATTTATCCCTACGAAAATGTGTGTACTTGAAAATTGGGAATTTCCCATGTGTTTAATATTATAAAAGCATGGTATTTTACTCTGATAAAATATTTCCTAAGTACGGTCCTGATGAAATTTCCACTGCCAAAATGATAAACATCGATACCACCGAAACTGGCCGCGGCCACCCGTTCCCGGGTTGTTAGGGGACGAGGGTTGCGATAGTATCCCTGCTGACTCAAACCACTGGTTGAGGGTAAGGTCACTTTCAAAGAGGGACCTACTACTATAACTAAGATAATCTCTTAAAAAGTCCGAAAGTGCGAAAATCATCAAAAGATACATTAAATACGAGTGTCCTTGGACGACCTCAGTATCTTACGAACACTATACTACACTCACGATGGGTGCACTTGCCCAAGTGTGTGTTTAGTGTTAGTATAATATCGTGTTTTATAAATTTAAAACTTGACTAATGCGCAAAATGGGCTCAAAATACTAATAAAAACATATCACGCTTCGCACACACCATGTTTTTGGCGCCATTGCCGGGGACACAAGGATTTTAAGAAAGTTTAAAATCAACAGCCTAATTATTTTTACTTATTTTTCTATTTTTTTGGATCTTTCTTAATTTTCCAGTTTCTGCAGACTTAAGCACTGGACGTGCTCAGCCAGACACGGGGCCGTGTCCATCATCGTTACTGGCAATCCTGTTTCAACTCAGACAGTAGCTGACCACGGGGCCGTGTCCACTCGGCACGCCGCCGTGTCCATCTCCCAGTTGCTGAAAACAGAAACGTAAGATCCCGACGGTTGGTAAATTCTGACAAAAATATGAGTGATATTGATTATTTATACTTTTGCTCCTCTTACGATGGGTGGTGTCAAATATGTGGTGGATTCCATAAAGATTTAGAATGTTTCTTTCTAAATTGTGATCCCCACTATTTAGACCCATTGTTTTCCTGTAATAACCTTAAGATGGGCGAAAGTAAAAACGATCACTATCTCCCTCCCGAATGCCCTCAACCATCTCTTTCAGACGACATAACCTCTGAAGAATTATGTCGACTCGAAGAAATAATTCTCCTAAAATCAAAATAATTAGAACTTGAGATGAAAACAAGTTATTCATCACAAGACAATGAACAAGGAGAATTGTTGAGATCACATTCTGATTCTACCAACATAGACGATACCAAAAGTACCTCAACCTCTTGTGAGAATATGAGCGATAGTCGTCCCTGTGTCGACTGTGCCGTGAATTACTCTCCATCGGCCCCCACCAATGCACTCATAGACCTGAGCGATTTGACATATACCCGCTTTAACAAGAGCTCGTATAAGGGGAAGAAGGGATGGTTTCGCCCACCGGTATTTAGTTTAGATTTTACCCTTTCCGATAACCTCTTGCGTTCTTGTTTAAATCAAGAGAAATTAAGGTACCTTAGGCACTTCGGTGTTGTTCTCTCCAGTAAGGAACCGCCCAATCCAAATAAAAACCTTAAAATAAGACACCGCTTCATAAAAACTCTAGCCACGGGGCCGTGCCCAGGTTAACACGCCCTGTGCCCACCTCAAATCGGACCACGGGGTCGTGTCTAGGCCAACACGCCCCGTGCTCATAATACGGACAAAATGTGTCAGAACCTTGTCTGACCACGGGGCTGTGTCCAGCCGACACGGGGCCGTGGTCAGCATGCTATCGTTTTCTATAAAGTCAGCATGATTCCTGCACATTTGGATCAATTCCAAAGACCAAAAGTTGTTGGGATCTTCACACATACCTTAAAAGGTATATTCCAAAGAAGTTTTCTCACCAACCATCTTGTCTTTGCCATTTTTGTCACTTACCTTCTTCTCCAAAACTGCTCAACCTCCATTAAAGCTTGAAACATTCAAAACTTCAAGCTTTATTGTAATATTTGCAAGGTTTTTAACCAAGGAATCTTATTAAAAATAAGTTTTACAACACTGTTTTAAGTTATTTATGTTCAGAAATGTTTCAAAATATAGAAAAATAATTTAAAACAATGAAATTCATTGGTTCAAAAACCTGCAGAGTTGTGACCAAGGGGCCGTGCCCAACGGGCACGGGGCCGTGGCCGGAGTGTCAGTTTCATATTTTTGAAATTCTCGTATTGTTTTCTTAGAATGTCGAGCCAAAACAGTGGAACGTCTTCAGCTCACTCAAGAAACAGTCGAAGGGGGAGAAGACCGTCAATAGAAGCTACCCTTGTCCGTTACGTGTGTGCACTAAGGGAAGCACTTAATGAAATGACATCGTTGGAGGAGGTCCTCATTGACAGTATCAATTACTTGACGGTGGGGCTAGAGAATAGCTTCCAAGAAATCAACCTTTTGCACCAAAGGTTGAACATTCTGGGTATGCCACCCATGGGACCAATTTTCCCACAAGAAGATTGAAACTTGGCACAAGAAGTTGTCAACCCAACGATGGGATGACATTCCTCCGGAACCTCCTCTAGAAGCATTACACGAGGTTCCGGTGGATGTCGTACCTCCCCCACAAGAGGTTGTGGACAATGAGCCCGTCTTCCTTCTCCCTCGGGATATTGAGGAGTGGCTCAGTGATGTTTGAGGAGCACCCTCCGGGTTGAAGTTCTAAGGAATCCTCATCAACCGAGAAACCATTTTTCGGGGTTTTTGTTGTTCTTGTCATGAAAACACCTAGGGTAGAATTTCTTCATGGTTTAAATTTCTTGCATTCTAGGACCTACCTATCTATCTAAAAATTTAGTTTGTAATTTTAATTTTTAGGACCTATGTGTTTTGCACTCTTAATGAATGATGGTTTAAATTATTATATGGTGTTTGGATGATGTTATAATGGTTTAACAAACAAGGGAAGATGGAAATTGCCAAAAGGGACGTTAAAACCACACCCCATGCACGGAAACAGAGCCTTTCGTCAACTTTTCTAACATTACAGCATGTTCAGCACGGGGCCGTGCTCAGCCCAACACGTCCCGTACCCAGGCTCTGCAGAAAAAAGTCCCAGTTCAGGTAACTGGCCACGGGCCGTGTTCCCTGAACACGCCCCGTGGCCAGCATTCTGTTAAAATATGATACTGACGATCTGACCACGGGGTCGTGCCCGGACCACACGGGGCCAGGGCCAGACGCCCACTAACATAAAAACTTGTTTTTTCAACACTTTTTACGCATACGAATCAACCTAAAAACTTACTTTTTGGGACACATTGAGGAAAATGATGTCAGACCCCAACTCGCAGCGGAAGCACACGCGAGGTGCAACAGATACATGGTACAAACGTGCTATTTAAAAGGATATTGTAATACACAACACAAGCATCAGTTATAACATTTGATTACACACTATGTTCTAATGTACATGCACTAGTATTCCAAAAGTTGTTTGTCCTTTTCTAAGCATGCTTCTATGTACAGTAATATCCGATCAACAAAACTTGAAACCCATTCGTACTCCCCTTTATTCTTCTTTAGTTTTACCTGAAAAGCATGTTAAGTTTGAACGGTCAACTACAAATAGTTGGTAAGTTTCACTGTTTTAGTTTGTTTCACAATTTAGTTTGAACCGATTGATTAGGTATGTTTGACATGAAATTATACTAAGCCCACAAGTGAAACCTTGACTGTTCACAAGTGTCGTGTCCCACATTCGACACCTCAGCACTTTACCACCCCAAGTAGCTATATCTAACACCACATAGCGTGTTCACAGAAAGTGCATGGACATGTACAATTGCAGTAGAACCCATGGCATTCGTGCCAGCTCAATTGGGTTTGTCAGACCAATAGTACTATTCACACATCCACCGGCATATAGTTGATCACTCGTGTTTGTGGGGACTTTTCATGTGTTAGTATAACTCAGATAATTCATATCACAACATGTATGTATGTACAATTATGTATGTATGAAACATGCATTTCACCCCAAGTAAAATAATTTGAAAGTGGGGTATTGAAAACTTACTTAATAAGTAAGCACAACAATCACGCGGGGTGTATGTGTCAGTGCTCTACTACTTTAGTCCTGGTATCAGTTAGTGTTGGGTTAATTACCGAAAACAGGGTTTCGGTCAGGAATCATTATAACTTGGGTTCGGATGGGAATATTCATCCGAGCATAACAGTCGAGCTGTGGGTATTATCTTAGTGTCAGATTTCAGTTTGGCTTCCGGGCACCGTTTTGCGTGCCGGTCAAAGTTGCTTGTTTTAGATGTTCTGAAAATGGCATAATCATATGGAATGTACTAACGAGTGGTCCATTAGAAATGATTAAATTTCTATTAAGGGAGTTCGGTTGTTTGGCGATCACAGGTTGCCCGATTTTAAGTTTCCGTTTTCGCCGTCGGGAAATCGCCCGAACTGACGTGCAATGTACCCCATGTATCCATTTTGTCTCAGAACAGTACAGAATGACTCTGGTGTTCCATTTATTGCCACTTTAGTCTTTGATCAGTTCATGGTTCCGACATGTTCGTTATGCGTTTACCGTTGCCAGTTTTGCATAAAATAATGAGATTTTTAATTCTAAAAATCATTACTCAATGTATATATTTTATAAAATTCTGAAAATTTTTAAATAAATTGGTAAGAATATATAGAATTCTGGAAAAATATTTTCAGAACTTATAAAACCAATTTATTGATTTTAATAAATTCGGGAAAAACTGTCTTTTTACCGAATAATTTGTGCCCATGATGATTTGACTTTCAAAAATTCCCAAAAATTCACAGATGTCTACGAATATGTCTAGGAACTTCCTGGAAAAATTTGAGATTTTCTGAATTCGTTATACCGCGTTTCCGACTATCGAAACTTCGCGACAATGTGATTTTTGCAACCCAAGTAAAACACAGTCAATGATTCCTAAATTTTTACAGGATGTTCTCCATATTAAAATCATTTGTTTCTTTTTGCCTACACACACTTAAGGTGTGAGAGAAATTCTCTCTCCTTTTTCCTTGGCCGCCACCTTCAATTTATCCCTAGATCCATTCATTTTTTTGGCTTCTAATCACCGAAATGGATGATTAAAGGGCTGGTAATCATTCTAGAATTAACTAATCGGTGTATTAATGGCGTTTGAGGCTGAATACGTGAGGTGTGGGATGGATTCGGCTCGGAATCTGCTTGTTCTTCTTTTATGCTTTCTTTTTCATAATGTTTCTGTCTATTTTATGGCTGATTCGGAGTAGAAGAGAGTCCAAAAGAGTGGCGGCTAGGATTGGGTCTTTTCTCTCTCTAAAAGTCCTACAACAAACCTGTTCATTATCTCTAAACCTTTCTCTTTCATAATGTTTAGGTTGTTGAATCCGTTGTATGTTTCATTTTCACGTTTTAGTGATGTTGAGTTGGATTTTACACTGAATCGGAGTGGGAGAGGGTTATGGGGTGGCGGCTTGGGTTTGTTTGATATGTCGCATCTTACTTTTTCATTTCTTAGAGGCTTTCAGTTGATTGGAACGGATTCAAGGCTGATTGGTGTAGAGATGAAGGTGTTAGAGGCGACGACCTGGATTTTTAGCATCTATGGGAGCCGGTTTTCATGGAGGCCTTGAAGGTGTGTTGCAAATAGGACAATGAAGAGTACTTCCGGTTTCAATTTGAAGTCGTGATTTCACAAATACCCAGATTTGGGTTCGATTGGATCTCATTATGAATGATGTTCGGCTTCTTCTACTTCTTGGTTCGATTTTGGTCATCGGGTGACCCTTGTTCATTGATGATATTCATCATGATCTGGTTATACAGTTGTGGATGCTGAAGATCACCCATGTTTTGGGTTCGAATCCAATGGAAGCCTTGTATCCAGCTAATATTGGTTGCGTCTGCTTCTGTTTGTTACCAGAATGGAAAACGACCGGTCGTTTTCCGATCAAGGGTGGTCTGTGGTGGTCTGGGATGGCGGCAGAAGTTGGTGGCGGCTGTAGATGATGGGTGGTGGCTAGGGTTGCACGGGAAACTAGGGTTTGCAGAATTATTGAATGCTGGGCCTATTCGTTTGTTGGGCCTGTGGTTGTTGGACTCATTTTTTATTCAGTATATTGGGCCGTAAAAGACGGGGCGTGATGTCTGATCTGATTGGCGACATATGATTATCTTCGAGTGGGCTATGAAATGGGCTTCAGCGAATTGGGGTTGTATGTTTGGATTTGGTTATTTTGGAATTTTTGGACCACAAGGATCAAAGCTGGTGGATTTGCACAGGTATGAATTCCTTTGTGGGTTTGATTAGTGTTTAAATTTGGTATGGAATGGGTGATTGAGTTACAAAGATTGATTGAATTTCGTTTTTGGAAAGTTGAAGTATTTTGGAATCTTCATGATTTACGGAAATTAAGGATTATTTCTCTAATCTTATTTCAATTTTGAGGTTAGAGTTTCCAAGTATGCTGATTGTTTATTTGGAAAGTGATTCTTGATTTTTTGAATCTTCATGATTGGTTCTATTTTTGGCACGTTGATTTTGGTTAACTGCCATAATTTGGTTTGCTTGATGATGGAGTATGGGTTACATTTGTTTGTGAAATGAATGGTTTGGAATAGTATGTTCTGGGCTGAGTTTATTAGGGCTAAGCAGAATTATTGAAACTTGTAAACTGTTTGGCCGAGAATTTTGATTGGACCGAGAGTATGTTTATGGTAGTATGTTGGACGTGATATATGGATTGGAAGTTCTATTGCTATGATTTGGATTGGACTTAAAAATTGGGTTGCAAGTTCGTGGGTCATGAACCAGATTTGACTTGTACGTTTCTTGGGCCTTATTGTTTGGAAGATGCTGGGCTTGGACTTTAGTTTATAGGCTGGCTGCACTTGGGCTTGATGCTTGGAGTTTGGTTTAGTCTAGTTTGTTTAATTTTGTATGTTTCATTTTGTATGGGCTTGGGCCCTTTAGTATGTTTCTTATTCTTGTGCTTTCTTCCTCTATGGTACAAGCCCATAAGGGGGGATGCACTTTTCTTTGTAATCACTTTTGATACTATTAATAAAAGTTTGCCCGGGGGAGTTCCCTCGTTTTCCAAAAAAAAAAAAAAAACATACCTGTAAGGTTTGGTGAATATTGAGCTCGGTTAGTATTTTATCCGAAATTATTCCTTCAAAATTGTTAAAAATTCACCAAAAATTCAGAAAATTGTAAAATTTTAACTGAGTCTTATTTTCACCATATAGATCAGCCTGCAAAATTTCAAGTTCATTGAATGCCCACGGACCAGGTTTTGCTATAAACAATTTTGTATTTCCTAGATTCGGTTTTCGCAAATTATACCTAGCGGTTCGTGCGTTTTCAAGAAACTCTTGTGCTTCCAGAAGTGAAAGATCCTTGTAGGATCGAGAAACGACCAATACGAGTCATTCAGAAGAGTTCTCGATCTAATCAAAGGCGGAATTCAGAGATTAGATCTTGTTTCAGCTTGATATTCATTATTAATTGTCTCTTGTATTGATTTCACAACGTTTACAAGGCTGGAGACACTACGGCAGAGCTTCGCTACCGGAAAATGGAGAAGTTCCAAATGAAAGACTCAAGCTCACTATATATAGGCCAGCCACTCCACATGAAGTGGACATGTTCCAGTCCACATGAAGTGAACATGTTCCAGTCCACATGAAGTGACCTTGTCCAGTTCATGTGAACTGACTTGTTTTGGCCAGTTTCCAGTTTTTCTCGTTCTATGTGACTAGGACTATCAATTCTAGTACATGACTCGATACAAGACGAAGTCAACAGACATATGCACCAACAATCCTTATGTTCAGTACCTATATACCATAAACAACACAAATATGCATTTACTCATGTCAATCAAGCCTTGAAATTGTTATTTTTCGATTAAGGTTTGTTTGGTTCGATACTTATCGAATAATCCGTGTTTTTTGTATCACAAACCATGTTTTTAACAAACTAAAAACCATGTATGATCTTGACACCTTAAACTCTGCCTAAATTGCTTTTAGATCATGAAAACATCAATGGTTTGTGGATTAGAATGGTTTATTCTTGTTAATTACATATTTAATCATGAAACACATAAGAAAATAAATCAAAACTACTAATATACCTCAAGATATTCCTTGATCTTGTTCTGATTTTGTTGTGATTTTTATTTTAGAGCAGTAGTATAAGTATGAGAGGAGGTTTTTTTGGTTCCTTTTGAATATTAAGAAAAATGCAAAACAACTTTATAATAGTAGTTGTTATCCTCTAGACATAAATTCAATTGCAAAAGATTTGAAAGGCGGTTGCAATTTTGATTAATATATTAATTATTATAACTTTTATAATTAATTCAGCTATTTCACTCGTTTTACTCGTGTACTGACAAATTATGGCGTCCTATAAAATTATGAATATACCCTTGAGACGTGCTTATTTTTCTGACCTAAGTTTCATTAAAAATAGAGTAGGGTCAAATATAATATATTTTATGATTATTATCAAATGGGCTCTTATACTATTAAACCTCTGTCAAGGTATCTCAAGGTTCAAATTGTCATTTGACCTGTCAAGTTGGTAAACGATCACGCAACCCGCAGTTTTTAAAATACTAACCCGTCTTTAATGAAAAGTCGAATGCTTTCATGTATTTTCTTGAAATACATTATATTAGTGTTCTATGGACTGACTATACAACGCATGTTTGGTTGTTTCCGTGTGCGTAAAAATCAAAGGCGTTTTGTTAACCGGAACCGCTTCGTTTAACGTGCCAACTACATGTTAAGGCCTCAAATCTTACATTATTGTCTAATTACTATTTCAAAGTAATTACATGCTCTTAGAATAGTCTACGGCACTTCCGTTTGCATCTAAATCGTTATTGTACGGTTTACGGACTGTTAGACGGAAAGTTTCCGTTTAACCTGTTTTCAGCACACTAAGGCATCAATATCGCATTGTTAGGTATTATTATTCATATGTTACTCATAAGGTACCCTCGGATTCATCGATTCATAATCAGTATCATTTCGTTACTCGTGTTAGTCGTACGTATAAATTAGGGTTATCTGATTTCGCCACGGTTGTCACATTCTCCCCTGGTTAAGAAATTTCGTCCTCGAAATTTGATGTATCTAGTTGGGGAAGAGGTGCGAGTATTTCCCCTTCCACTCCCACGTGTATTTAGGCCCTCGTTGCGAGTTCCACCGGACTTTCACCAGCGAGATTTTGTTATGATGTAGTTGTTTGGTCTTCCCGTTTACGATTTCTACCGGTTCCTCCACAAAGTGAAGTTTGTCATCAACGTGCACATCTTCTAATGGTATAATAGCTGCTTCATCCGTGAGACATTTCTTTAAGTTAGATACGTGGAAGACATCGTGAATTGTGTTCAGTTCATCTGGTAATTTCAGTCGGTACGCTACAGGTCCAACCTTGGCAATAATTTCATCGGCCCAATGTATCTAGGAGCCAACTTTCCTGCCTTGCTAAACCTTATCACTCCTTTCAAAGGTGACACTTTTAACAGTACTTTGTCACCTACTTCAAACGACAACGGTTTCCGGCGAACATCGGCGTAAGTTTTCTGCCGATCCTGTGCCGCTTTCAGTCTAGTTTGGATCTTATGCACCTTGTCTGTCGTTTCTTGAATTAGTTCAGACCGTGTGAGTTGAGTATCGCCCACTTCAGCCCAACAAATTGGCGATCTGCACTTCCAGCCATATAGTGCTTCGTACGGTGTAGCTTGTATTCTACTATGATAGCTGTTATTATAAGAGAATTCAATGAGGGGAAGGTACTTATCTCAACTTACTCCAAAGTCTAGGGCGCAAGCACGAAGCAGATCCTCTAATGTCTGGATAGTTCGTTCCGATTGGCCATCGGTTTGGGGATGGTAAGCCGTACTCAGGTCTATTCTAGACCCCAAAGCTTCTTGTTACTGTTGCCAATAGTGTGAAGTGAAATGACTATCACGGTTTTAAATGATTGCAACCGGTACCCTGTGTCTAGACACAATTTCATTCGTGTAGATCTCTACCAATTTCTCGGTGTTGAAGGTAGTACAAATCAGAATAAAGTGCGCCGATTTGGTTAGTCTATCTACTACTACCCAAATCACATCATGACGTCGGGGTGTTTTTGGAAGGTGGGTCACAAGTCCATCGTGATTTGCTCCCATTTCCATTGCACATTCCCGAGGGTTTTTGTTACTCTGCCTTGACTCGGACACAAGTCAAGCATTTGCTCACGTACTCTGCAACGTCCTTTTTCATGCCCGGCCACCAATAAAATTCCTTGAGGTCATGGTACATCTTGTCTGTACCAGGGTGAATACAGTACTTAGATTTGTGAGCCTCATCTATAACTAGTTGACGTAGGACATGGAGAATAGGAATCCATATCCTATTTCTGAAGTACATTACTTCATCAGTTTTCTTCTCAAAGTTCTTCTTGTTCCCGTGTAATTCTTCCTTTTCTATTTGACCTTCCGGTAAGGCTTCCATCTGCGCAACACAAATCTGTTCCTTGAGACTTGTTTGGACAAGCATCCCTAGGGCTCGTACTCTAAGCGGTTTCACCCTATCCTTTCTGCTCAAGGCATTAGCTACTACATTTACCTTGCCAGGGTGATACTTAATTTCGCAATCATAATCATTTAACAGTTCCACCCATCGTCGCTACCTCATGTTCAGTTCTTTCTGGTCAAATATGTGCTGGAGGCTTTTATGATCCCTGTAAACCGCGCACTTTGTACTGTATAAGTAATGTCTCCAAATCTTAAGTGCAAAAATCACTGCTCCAGGCTCTAAGTCATGCGTTGTATGGTTCTTTTCATGAACTTTCAATTGTCATGAAGCGTATGCTATTACCTTGTTTCTTTGCATCAGTACGCATCCTAGACCTCGTCGCGAAGCGTCACAATATACAACGAAATCCTCGTTTCCCTCCAGAAGTGTTAGAATTGGGGCTTCACACAGTTTTTGTTTTAAAAATTGGAAAGCCGTCACTTGTTCTTCACCCCAGTCGTATCTCTGATCTTTTTGAGTGAGTGCGGTCAAGGGTTGTGCGATACAGGAAAAGTTTTCAATGAAGCGACGGTAATATCCTGCCAATCCCAAGAATTAGCAGATTTCCTTGGGGGACTTAGGTGCTTGCCAATTCTTAATGGCTTCAAGCTTTCTGGGGTCAACCCGAATTCCTTATTGATCCACCAGATGCCCTAAGAATTGCACTGCTTGTAACCAAAAATCACATTTGGATAGCTTGGCATACAACTTCTCCTGTCTCAATACCTCTAGAATTATACGTAAATGGCTTTAATGCTCCTTTTTGCTTTTTGAATACATCAGGATATCGTCAATAAAGACTATGACGAATTTATCCAGGTGTGGTTTACAAACCCGGTTCATGAGGTCCATAAATACGACATGTGCGTTGGTTAGCCCAAAAGGCATAACCAGGAATTCGTAATGGCCGTACCTAGTTTGAAAAGCTGTTTTCTGGATATCTTCCTCTTGAACTTTTACTTGGTTATACCCCGATCGGAGATCAATTTTCAAAAAGTAACAGGCTCCTTATAACTGATAAAACAAATCATCAATCCGTGGAAGCGGATATCGATTCTTGATTGTGACTTTGTTCAGCTCCCTGTAGTCTATACACATCCTAAAGCTCCCATCCTTCTTTTTGACAAACAATACTGGCGCTCCCCATGGGGAATAGCTAGGACGAATAAAGCCTTTCTCTAGTGGCTCCTATAGTTGAGTGGATAACTCTTGCATCTCGGAAGGCGCAAGGCGATAAGGCGCCTTGGCGATCAGAGCTGCTCCTGGAATTAAGTCGATACGGAATTCGACTTGTCGGTCGGGTGGTAATCCGGGTAGTTCTTCAGGAAAAAGATCGGGGTAATCACGTACAACTGGAATGTCTTCAATGCGTCTTTTCCTTTAGATCCACTGCTGCCACATTTGCCATATACATAGTGCATCCCTGTCGTAGACACTTCAACGTTTTTAGGTGAGATATAAGGGGTAACATAGCACCATATTTTTCTTCTTGAACCATCATCACTTCATTTTTAGGAAAAGGAATCCTAACAATCTTCTGTTCACAGACAATTTCCGCCTTACACTTAGACAACGAGTCCATTCCCACTACTATATCAAAACTTCCAAGTTCTACAGGTAGAAGATCAATGAGGAATTGGTGGTCGTTAAGGGTTAAGGGACAGTCCTGGACAATTTGGTAACTAGTTATAGGTTTACCGTTAGCGAGTTCTATAGAATAGGGATGTGTCAGCTCACTAGCCAACATATTTAATAATGGTAGGAAGTTGATAGAGACAACGAAGGTACCTGTCACTACATTAGGATCTTGTCATGCATCACCAGATCCTATAACGAACACGCGCCCTCGAGCTTGGTTGGAAGTTGAAGCTTGCCCTTGGTTAGTCTTTCCTGTGGGTCCTTGGTTCAGTTTCGGGCAGTTTCGTTTAAAGTGCTCCGTACTGCCATACTTATAGCGTACGGGGATAGGTCAGTTGTGGGTTTTGTTGAGGGGGTCGTAGTTGATTTGTTTGGGATCAGGTGGTTTGGGAACCAGTAGGTTGGTTAGGGCAGTTTGTTGATTCAGCTGGTGTTCTACAGTTACGGGCATAGTGCCCCACTTTCCGACACTTATTGCAGGTTACGATTTGGCACTCGCCCAGGTGATGGTAACCGCATTTGTTACATTTTAGCCATGGTCCTTTATAATTATCGGGTCTCGGATCTGAGGTAGTCATTGCATAATTTTGGTTGTTTGACCGAATACGCTTATGTGGTTGAGATCCCTGCGGCTTATAGTTATAGTCGGTTCTTTTGGCACCCAATGACTCTCCTGGCATCTTCAATATATTCCTCCTTACCATATCAAAAGTAATCGTGCCAGACCTCGAAACAACCCTTTCCATTGTTAAGTGTTCTACTAAGTTTACAACGCTTTAGACGACTTCTGGGGCCAATCCCCATATATAACGTTCTATTCGCTTTGATTCGGGTCTGACCATATCTGGTAACAAACGAGCAAGGGTGTTAAAACGGTTAGTGTAGCCCACATGATCTGCTCCTTGCATTTGCAGGTTCCAAAATTCATGTTCCATTTTTTGTATTTCATTTTTCGAACAAAAGTGGGTCATCAGAAGTGTTTTAAGTTCATCCCACGTCATATGGGCAATGACTTCCTGTCCCCGGGTCTGAATTATAGTATTCCACCAGTTCAGATCGTAGTCGATAAAAATAGAAGTCGCATATTTCACAATACACTCCCGGGGAAAATTTGTTATACTGATAACGACTTGCATCTTCTCGATCCATCAAACACTCCCCTGCATATTTCACAATACACTCCCCTGCATCTTCTCGATCCATCAAACAATCCCCATTGGCCCTTCCGTACCATTGAACTCTATAGGTTTGCCTTCCATAAATTGTTTATATGTGCATCCCTGCACCACATTGTTTTGACTACCAGGAGACACATTCGGATTAGGTTGAGGGTTTTGTGCATTTGCGTTAATGCCCGCAGTTACTTGAGCCACTATCGTTGGAATAAATGTAACACCACGTAAAAACGTGTCCAATTATGTAAAGACACGTGTCCTAAACTCTAAAGGTGTGAAAGATTGAGTTTGAAGGACTAAAGTTGTCAAACAGTGAAACTATGAAACCACATGGACTAAAAGTGTCAACATGCCAAACTTGTGCCTCTGAATGTCCATACATGATGAATATATTCTTAAATGAGTGATTGATTGGATATAAGAAGCCGTTTATGAAAATAATCGGAAGATTATTAAATTACAAGGGTTAAACCTGTCAACATGTTGATTATGACCTCTGAGTGACCTTTTTACGAAACCGAGGCTTCGAAATATTCAAATATACTCTCAAGAATAAGTGCTATAAATTTCACGTGGTTTCGAGATCGTTAAGCATGTTTTATAGACTTTGGGCTATAAGTGTCAACTTGACGAAACTTGCATTTATAGTGATAATTAACGAACCCGAGCCTAACGAAGTTAGTTCATACATCCTTGAGCCTCAACAAACTATCTACAAGGGCCTTATATGTCAAAAATGAAGTTAGAATGGGTTTAAATCGTTCAGGGACTAAAGCTGCCAAGTCAGAAACTCATTTAACCTGTTTCCCTGTTCCAGGCGGGCCGCGTAAGTCCTAAAGGACTCTTACGCGGGCCGCGTAAGACTGCCCAGCGCTGAAAAACCTGCCAGGTGCAGGTTATCAGCTGTTAGCCGACTTATACTCGTTTTTAACGATCCTAGGGGCTCTCAAATGGTTTTATAAATCAACTAGGACACCTGGAGTGATCCTAGGATGTCCCATTACACCTGCAATTGATCTAGGAGCTTGGAAATCACTATATAAAGAGAGCTAGTCTCATGTTCATATGCCCACATTTTGCAAACAACTTCAAAGGGACAACTTCTGGAGCTTGCATCAGTAGGAGAAGATTAAAAAGTGTATAAAAGACAGCAAGGACCATTAGTAAGGGTTTAATTGCTTGTGTAGGATCGTTTTACCGACCGAAATGAGTCTTTCAGAGGTGTTCTACTCAATATGAAAGGTGGAAACAGACATATCGAGTTCGATTCAGCTAGATATTCACTTTAAATGTCTTTCTGATTGATTTGACAAAGTTTTACAGCGAAACGACACTTCGGCAGCACTTCGCTCTTAAACCAGAAATCTAGAACTCTTTCAAACGAAAACACAAGGCACATATATATAGGGCAACTAATTTCGCATGAACATGACTCACGCGGAATTAGATTTCACACGAAATTGTAATTCCGTGCGAAATTACCAGATGATTTCGCATGAAATAGCAATGTGCTATTTCGTGGGAAATTACCCCTATTTCACATTTCTCGTTTTGCATGCCCTGATCTATCTAATACAATACAAGACTCGATACAAGACGAAGTCGACAAACGAATGCACCAACAGACTCCCCCTCGAATGTTGACGAGTCTTCAGTGTCGAGTCTTCAACATCTTCAATCTTTATCTGTCTTCTCTCGAACTCTTTCTGAAGTATCTAACAATGTAAAGCATCCTCAATCTCTGTCTTCTTTTTAACTTTCTTCAAGATCTCCATCTGGCACTTATCTCACTCTAATTCTCTTGATCAGATCTCTTGATTCCTTAAGCTTAGGATCAGAAACCTGACTCTCCTATCTTCAGACTCCCCCTTAAATTATGCTTAGGATAACAGTCTGGCTTCCACAGGTTCAAGATTGAGACCTGGCTCAACCTCATGTTCCATTCCTGCACATTCTCTACCTAAAATAAATTTCACAAATTTAAAATTTTACAAATCTATTCTCAGCTTACCACTTGTAGACACAAACATCATTTTCAACTTTAAAACTTTTTTCAAACAAACTCCACCTTACTTGAAATCCGTCATGGTTAGCCCTAGGAATTTTGAAAATCAGCTCTCCAACATCAGTTGTCGAAAATCTTTTTGTATTTTCAAAAATTTATGCTAAAACACACTGAAAATCTTTTTGGATTTTGATTAAAATGAACATGCAGTAAAGAAATATTTACACACAATATTTTTGTGAGTTTGTGTAAGAGAATCATATCAGTTTCTGACAAGTCACAAGTACCGTTGAGCTTAGTTACACATTAAGATTTAAACAATTCACTTAGATTGTCGATATACTGATGCACTTAAATTTTCACACAAATTTCAACTGATTCAGGATACGAATTAGGTGAATTAAGAATTTAAACTCATTCATGTGTCCCACCTCTTGAATATACTCCCGTATCCAGATCCCAATATTCAGTCTTACAGGTGAATATACCACAGATGATATCTGTAAAGGGTTAAATGTGAGGGCTGTGAGAGCTCAGGCTATTGCTTCCGCAAAATCAGAGAGATGACGGCTTCGACTTTAAGTGGGTTCCCTTTAGAGAATCTTTTTTACAACAGCACATGATTAGCATTTTTCAATGTTTCATCATTTTTTATGCTGAGGGCAGGCTTTATTTCAAGCAAGCGAAAAGTATTATACGGGGACTAGGCCATTGCTTCCGCAAAATCAGAAGTCCCGGGATAATACCCTATATATCACTAAGTATAAAGACCTAGTATCTCAGAAAGAGGGATCCTTCAAACGAAATTTCAGGGGTTACCTATATATCCAAGTAGTGTTCCCCACGAAATAAGCAAGTTTGACTTTATGTTTATATCCCGGAAAAGTTTGCTAAATGTGTAAAAACCTATCGGCATATCATCAGTGAGACTGTTTAACACTATTTAATCATTACATTTTTTTAGCATACTCTAACTGTCTACTAATGTACTATCATTTCCTCTTTTTCACAGCAAAACTCTTTTTTGATTTTATCATGTTTTTGCCTTTTTCAAAATTTCAAATGTTTTTGGATTTTCTGAAAATTCTTACTCCCCCTAAAATTCAAAATCATTTAAAGAAACTTTGAAAATAAACTATACAAATAAAGTGACAACTGATATCAAATCGCTTCAAATCGCCATTCACTTGGCATAAACAACCAGAACTCCCCCTTACAACAAACTATTTTCCCATTATGATTTCAAAACATTTAAGTTTGTTTTAATCAAAAATGGTTTTTTCCGGAAAATAAGATTTGTTGATTTTACCACTTGTAAGGTTGGGGTTTATATCATCACTTTGTTTTTCTTTAACCACTTTGAAAAATTTAACAGTTTTAAATTCAATCAACAAATACCACTTGTAGAAAATCAAGTACAACTTAATGTCCCTGATTTACCACTTGAAAATTGAAATATCACAAATGTGACTTTCTCAAGAAAGATGCCGATACCTGCTTCACACTTACCAACATGGAAGCTCCGGCAAGTCAGACTTTTTACATATGAAAAACAGACATCCAAGCCTGACCAAACTTGGATGTTTCCTCCTCAACTTCACTTGGGTTATAAGTTGCCTTTTTAGTTTCATAAAACTCTTTAACCCCTTTTACCATTCCCTCAACCATCTTTCCAAAAATCTTTTTCACATTTCCCTTAAAAACTTTTTCAACATCAAATTCTTTCTTTTCAGGATAGAATTGATTTGAAATCTCAACTTTTCCAACCTTTTGTTTAAAATTTTCAGCCCGCAATGGTGGAAAATTGACATCATCCATTGGTGGAACTGACGTTTCCAGTTTTAACTCAATTTGTGGCTCCTCTGACTTTGTGGAATCAGATTCATCGCCAAATTTCACATCAAATTTCTTAACAACCCACTTTTGGTTGTCAAGATTCACTCTTCTTTTGTAAAATCTTTTCTTTGAACACTCACCAACTTCATATGTTGAATTTTTAAAAACTTTGAATTTCTCAGTTGGCGATTCATTTTTCTCAACAATCTTTCCTTTCAGTTTAGAAACAACTTCCTGTTTGATGTTGGTTGCCTTCGAACAATTCCAGGCAATGTGTCCAACTTCTTGACATCTGTAACACGTTCTCGTTTCCTTCCTCTGATAAGTTCCATTCTTCTCAAACTTTTGTTTCTTTGCAAAGAACTCTTTGTTTGTTTGCTTCCAGAATGAGCTCTTTTGTTCTTCTTCCGAACTTGTCCCTGAAACAAATACAGTTTTTTGTTTATAAATTTTCTCATTTTTATCATTTTTCGATGGAATAAAACCCAATCCCTTCTTTTTGAAATTACCGTTATGGTTTGGTTTCTTTTGATAACCAGAACCAGAACTGTAACCCTTTTTCTTGTTTAACCTTTGTTTTTCTCTTGAGGTGTAAGGACTTGGTTTTTCAGAAAGATTTACATCTTTTATTTCAGAAATATTAATTTCTATTAGTTTGAAAACCTTTTTTATCATTTCTGGTTTAACACCTCTTATTGGAAATTCCTCATCAGAATATAATTTGTTTGAATCATTCAAAGTATATGCCACTTTGATTGGTCCGTCATTCAAATTAGATTTTGATAACAAGAATTCTTTATTGTAAACTCTTTTAACCGATGACTTTGAACTGTTGACCAACGAACTCGAACTTTCTGACTCAGACTTTGACTCTGACTCTTCATCCTTATCCAACACCTGATCGACCACTTTCTTTATTAACTCAGACTCATGATCAGTGTCAGACGATGTAAATGTGACATCAATGTTTTCTGGTAAATCGTCGGTTGTTTCAGACTTTAACTTTATATTGACTGCCTTTTTTACTTGCTCCTCATTTGGTTTTCTAGGAGAATAACCTTCCCAGATCGGAGGCATACACTTGTTATAATTTGCACTTTGTTTCTTACCAGTATCCTTTTCTTTAGTCTTCTAGTCTTGAAAGGCTTCCATACCTGCAACAGTTGGATAAATTCTATCAATCAAATAATCAGAACTAGAATAACTTTGCAGTAAACGTCTGATTCTTTCATTTTCTATCTTTTCTGTTTCCAACTCCTGCTTCAGCTTCGCACATTCTTCAATGTAATGATTAATGGCTTTCTGCTTTGTCATCATCACAACATTCATCATTGTAAACGCATCTTCTCTTTCAGAATTTGTCTTTTGTAGACCAGTCACTATTCTGCTCAGCACATCATATGATTCTTTCACATAATTGAGATTCAACAATAATGTTTCTCTCATCTTATCTTGCTCACTCAATTTCTTATCTTTTTCTTTACACTGTTTGCAAGATTCCAAACACTTTAGACAAGGTTTGATAACTTCAACAATCTTTTCCACTTCGATAATCGTTTCAACTTCAATAATTTTCTCAACTTCAACCATCTTCTTAACTTCAACCACTTTCTCAGCAACATCAACTGCCTGCTCAGTAACTTTTTTCTCTTCATTTTGTTCAAAAATCTTTTCCTGAACAACACTCTCACTTTTCACCTTTTTCTTTGCTTGTTTCTCCTTCAGCTTCTCCACTCTATCTGCAAAATAAAATTGAAAACTTTCAGGAGATAAATGGGTTTTTGCAATATAAATATGCATTTCTTCCTCATCATCACTGTCATCAGTTGATGATTGATCAAACACTGGTGTATGTTCTGAACTATCATCTGAAGAACTAGATTCATCATCTTGATTCTTCTCACCATCAGCAAACACTTTCATTCATTCTTTCATCAAATCTGGTTTTGAACTATCTGAGCAATTAATGCAACTGTTTTTGAATCAGATGGAATATATTTATCCCAGCTAAAGCCTTCTGCCACTTTTTCATCATCTTGATCAATTATGCGATAATAAGCTTTCTTATTTGCTTCTACGATCATTTTGGCATGAGCAGTTTGTGGTTCCTTTTGTTGATACGGTTGATGAGCAACTTGTTTATAAATGGCTTTCCGATAGTAATCATCTTTTCCAAACGAATTATGTGCTCCACTTGCTTCTCGATTTTTACATTATCTCTTGAAGTGTCCTTTGTCCCTGCATCGAAAACAAGTAACTTTAGATTTATCAAAACCCAAAGTAGAAACATTTGCATCCAAGAAATCATCTCTTCCAGTAATCATCTTGAATTTTTATGTTCTTCTCAGAACACTTGCTAAACACCATTTAATGTCCATAAGTTCCATTTCCTCAGCATCGATCTGATCGTAATCCTCTTTTGTCAGCATAGGATTTCCGATTCTTCCTGCAACCAATCCTTCATATGATTCTAACACTATAGCTAGTAATGACATATGACTTTTAGCTACTTCTTCAGAGAAATTTTGACCATTCTGAAGATGCAACGCGATGTTACAGTGTAATACATGACCATTACTGCTGTTTGAACTTTGGAATTAATGATTCGAGTTTGATTCCTTTGGATTAACACTTGGATATGAGGAAAATCCACTGCTGCTGTTTGGACTTTGATTGATTGATCCAGATGAATTTTCTGCACTGAATGCAGTTTGGATTTTTGGACTTGCTTCGACATTCTGAACACTCCCTTTGAAGTACATCCTAACATCTTGTTGTGCACTTGGATTGTTCATCCTAGCAATCTTCTGTTGCTCAAGATCTTGTCCTTCAATCTTTTCAATGAACTGGGAAATTGTCAAACCCTCATATTCTCCAGTATTCTTTAATATCATCAAAAATGTACCCCATTCTTTCTGAGGTAAAGCATTAGCTAATTTGTCAACCCATTCCTCACGATCTTTGTTGATGTTTAACAATGACATTGATCGTACTAAGTGACAATATCTTTCGATCAATTTCTTAGTATCTTCTCCCAGCAAACTTGAAAATAAATCAAATTCTTTCTTTAACAATGCCTTTTTACTCTTGATCATCTTTTCACTTCCCTCAAACTTAATTCGAAGTGCTTCCCAAATTGAACGTGAAGTCTTATCATGTTGAAGCAATACGAATATGTCTTCTTTAATAGCTTGCTGGAGTAAACTAATCATCATCTTTTCTGCTTTGTACATATCTCTTTCTTTATCCGTAAATTCATAAATCTTTTTTTCAATTCTCAAGTCTGTACGTGGTAGTACATACTTTTTCTCAACACATTCCCAAGACCTCAAATGATTAGCTTGAAACCAGTTTTCAAACCGATCTTTCCAACCATAATGCTCCTCAATTCCCATTAGCTTTGGGGGTTTTTGCATTGTTCCAGTTTCATTTTCCATGTTCATGTTCATGTTCTTAGCAATGTCAGCTGGAGTAGTTGGGGATGTAGCAAATTCGTTGTAGAATTCCTCTTCCATGATTCGATAACAATTTTCAAAATCAGACACTTTCAAACGAAATAACCTGCACAATAGTTTCAAGCGAAATAACAACACAAGCGAAATTAGAATCTTCAAACGAAATAAGGGATTTCGTTTGAACTGACCAAACGAAATTTAATTTCGTACGGAATTACAAACAAATTCAAACGAAATCACAACTTTGAAACGAAATTGTAATTTCATATGGAATATCTCAAGCGAATGAAACGAAATTGTAATTTCATATGGAATATCTCAAGCGAAATAATAATTCCGTGCGAAATTAAGTGCAATTACAAACGAAATTATGTTGATGTCATCATTTCGGCCAAACTTTTGTCAAATTGATCAAGTTTTAGCTAGATTTTAGGTCCAATTCTCTCAAGGCTTTGTTAAAACACAATTTCGCATATAATGTGTGAAATTCAAACCATTTTAACCATGAAATTTTGTTCAATTTTGAAAAGAAGGTGTAGAAGTTAGAAAATCTGATGAAATCAAGCTGAATACGGTAGAACTCCTCCTCCTGAGCTCTGATACCACATGTAGGATAGTTTTACCGACCGAAATGAGTCTTTCAGAGGTGTTCTACTCAATATGAAAGGCGGAAACAGACATATCGAGTTCGATTCAGCTAGATATTCACTTTAAATGTCTTTCTGATTGATTTGACAAAGTTTTACAGCGAAACGACACTTCGGCTCTTAAACCAGAAATCTAGAACTCTTTCAAACGAAAACACAAGGCACATATATAGGGCAGCTAATTTCACATGAACATGACTCACGCGAAATTAGATTTCACACGAAATTGTAATTCCGTGCGAAATTACCCCTATTTCACATTTATCCTTTTGCGTGCCGTGATCTATCTAATACAATACAAGACTCGATACAAGACGAAGTCGACAGACGCATGCACCAACAGCTTGCTTAGTCGTTTTAATAAGCTTAATTACCGAAAAGTCAAACTTGTCGTAAATTAGGTTTGACTTTCAGTTTAATCACATATGGTCTAACCACTGATCAAAAAGAAAGTGGTTATAGAACCATATTAAGGTAGGTGATTAACCCTTAAAAGGACACATCCTAATTATTTCGTTTGACTAGTCAAATGTCGGGTCAAAGTAGTTTGACAAAAAGTCAAACTGGACAGAATGTTTGAAAATGATTAAAATTAATAAAACAAGATTTCTAAATTATATTTTATCATTCTAATGACTTGGTAATTAATATTAGAACATGTTTTATCAGTCCTAACTCGACAATTAACAGTCTAAGGTCAGATTATAATCGAAAGTCGCAAAAGCTTGACTTTTGCTTTGACTTTCAGTTCTGACCCATTCAAGCTTAATTCTCCCATGTTTTAAGCTTCCATTAGGACCACATTACTCAGTAGTATAACCCTCTGGAGTTATAGTACATGGTTCCTAGTGGTTTGAATTATATGCACTTGATCATTAATATGCTTATAAATGCCATAAACGCCCTTTTGACACACAACTAAGATTTTTAGCAAAGTAAATGGACAAAACCCTTTGCTACTGATATTTAGACTTGTCCCGAAAATTTGACATCAGTTTGAGGTCTAGATTAGGAGTTATGCTCAATAGCGTAATTAGAAAGCTTTATTAATTAAATGGCGTAATTAGCATATAGGCTATTTAAACCCAAATTTTGATACCAAACTTTTTACCTACTGATATAAAATAATATTTTGGGATTTTTGAATATTTTTATTTATTTTTAGGCTGAGCATAACATAGAGTTATAGCTTTGATTCGGTAATTGTCGGTTTTACCCTTTTCATGCATAAAATGAGTTTTACATAACATTTTGATACCAAACTTTTTGCTACTGATTTTATATGATAAATAAAATATTTTGAACTTTATAAACTGATCAAAAACTCAGATTTCCTAATTTAACCCGATAATCGCTTAAAACCGACTTTTACGCGTTTAAAGCGCATAATATGAGTTAAAACTATTTTTGGCACATAAAACTTATTACCTACTGATGTTTTAAGTTAATTTATGTATTTGAACAGTAAACCAATGTTTTAAACTCAGAACTCAAATTTTGACCTTTAAAACTTATGTGAAATTACCAAAATACCCCTACGGTGCATAGTTTGGTTATAAAAGATAAATTTCACATATCTGTTACACCCTACTGTTATAACTTATAAAAATACATATTTGTACTGAGTACATTAGACCTGAAACTCATATTAGTATTTTAACTCTTTTATAAGCATTAAAAATTACCAAAATGCCCTTATGGGACTTGAATTGGTTTAAATTACTTTTTGGGAATATATGTTAACATCCTACTGATGTATTAACATATTTTAAGCATAATAACAATTAAGACATGTATATAATTCATTTGGTTACCCGTTACGCGTTTACGCGTTTGGATCGGTTTATGTGACTAGTTTACGTATAACAGCCGAAACGGGTTTAACCTTATCATTAAATCCTCAAATTCCATAATGTGATTAGTTTACCCATATTATACAAGTATCCAAGCTTGTCGGGTCTAAACCACATTCTATTCTGGTCTCCGCTTAATCTAGCGTTTAAAACCGTAAAGTTTCTTTCTAGCTAGCTGGTCTAAGTCCTTGACTTGACTAAAGGCCCATTAGCACCCCTAATAGGTTATTAAACCTTCTATACAGATTAAGTAGCATCCAATAGAAGGTATCTTCATACAGCTTTAGGATTTACGGCTGAGTTACTTTCACCTTTGAGCTCAGATAAATACTTTTAATTTATTTTCCCTTATACGGGCTTGGGATATGGTATTATAATAATACCACTTGGTCAGGTATGAAATCATTTAATCAGATTGTTATTAATAAATTTACATAACCCGTTTTAATCTGTCTTGTTTGATAACATAAACATTGGGGGTTAATTCGACCGTGTCCTGGATATCCTCGGCTCATTTTATTTGAAAATGGCCACGACCTATGCACGGGGTGTAGGCATACACTTGACAGATGCAAATGTTAAAATATAAACCCACATGTTGGGGATAACTCCTTTGTGGGTTCTATAAGTGGTGAGTCGGTTAATCATGACCGGCTTCCAACCGGCCCCAATCGTAAGACAAACATGTAAATCTGTATACAAGATTATATTTAAATAATTGTCCCAAGTTATAAAAGATTTGTGCCATGTGCACTTAAATCAATTTTTGTTAGTACATAACGTCTGTAGCTTCCGTCAGCATGAAGTCATATTTTGTATTATGTGTTTTTGTAATCTATATGTATGTATGTAGATAGCGTGACAACTCAGGAATAGGTTATGGATGTAAAAGTGTTGGTTGGTGCAAGCTCATCCGCACGCATGGCAATACGTCCGGATGACAATACGTACGGATGGTAATACGTACGGATGACTTATCCGCACGGATAAGTCATACGCACGTATTAGTCATACGCACGTATGAGTCATACGCACGTATAAGTCATACGCACGGGTAAGTCATACGCACGGATAGCCCACCCGTACGCACAACACTTCTTAGTTTCCTGAGGTTGCCTATAAATAGGAGGTCCGGTGCAACTTTGTTAGAACTTTTTGACATGCACGGATAGTCTGTACTTCTACCGGATCTTTGTGACTTTCAGAACAATCAATAGAACGAACAGACAAGCAGTTAAACGTTGAATTCTGTGTTGCACAAATCTGTGATTCGTCATAATGGATTCCGCACATTAAGACGAAATCGATTCATCTTGTTCCTACGATCAGATCCTGTATCAACGGGACCCAACAAGTGGTATCAGAGCATCCAGGGAGCTGAATCGAGATCAACAACATCGAATTCACCGGAATTCAAGCTTTATTCGCCGATCAAAGTCAAATTTCACCGGAGATTTGACATCTGTTGCCGATTTGATTCAAATTTCACCGGAAATTTGATAGATTTCTTCTACTTCTACTTAGTTTTTGCATTCGTTCTTCATTCGTCACCATAAAATCAGAAAAACTTAAAATTGAGCAAGAATCTACCGTTAAAATTTGATAAAATTGATATCAATTGATTCGCAATCATAATCCTACTTAGTTTCATAATCAGATTCAACTCAAAACTAGATCAAATTCATCGAAAATCATGTTTAGCTGTTCGTATTTGATGACGTCATTCACCCGTGCGGACAGCTGTCTGAACGGTTTGGATTAGTTAGTTACTGAAAGTTGTTTGCTGACATCATCATTGTTACACGCACGGATTACAACCCATGCGGATAACCTGAAAAGTCAAAAGGTCAAAGATACTCATACGTACAACCATCCGAGCGGATCATTATCCGTGCGGATAACCTCTGTCATTCGTCCGGATAACCACTCGGACGAATCATCATTTGGTTCAAGTGTTTTAAACTTTTAGAATTTGTAAAAATTGTCTAAGTGTTTGAAAATTGTTTCAGGTATTTGAAAATGGAAGAATTCATGAATCCCTTCAGTGAGATGTATGCTTTCGCGGGTAACTCCGGAGACGATACTTCCAACCATTCAAATGATAATCCAAACCCGAAGAAAACGTTGTCCGATGCATTAAGTGTTGAAAGCGCATATGGTACCTATAACAAGCCACCAAAGCTAATGGCAATCGAAGAGTATAATCGATGGGCAAAAAGATTCGATGAATGGCTGAAAGCATTCGCATATCCAAGCTGGAAAAGCTTAAAGAACGGTTTCAAAAGTGGTAGACATGATTGTGAGAATCTGGAAGAAACTGAAGACATAGAGAACTTTGTGGCTGAACAAAAATGCGTCGCTTTGATTCACCAGTCCGTAAGAGACGACATTATTTCACTCATTGAATACACAAACGCAAAAGATCTATGGGAAAAGTTAAAAATAAAATGTGTAGGGAGTGCAGAAATAGTCAAAAACAAAAAGAAATTGCTGAGAAAAGAGTTTGACTTGTTTGGATGTTTAAAAAATGAATCTGTTTGTAAAATGATTGAAAGATTTGGGCACTTAAAGTTGGAATTGGCGAGGCACGGAATTCTCTATTCTCAGGAGGAGCTAGTTGACAAACTGTTTGATTCACTACCAGAAGAGATGGATTGGCAGTATTATGCACTGATGTTAAAGAATACAGTCAAAGCTGAAGATCTGACTGTCGACTTGCTGATTGAAAGACTAGAGAGTCATGAATTGGAGATAAAGAAACCACACAAAGTAAATCATTCATCATACCAACAAAACATGGAGCTGTACTATCCAAAGAGTATGATTCCCAAGAATGTTTCTCCAAGAACTGCTTTCTCCGCTGAAAATTCAAATCCTTCAAGTAAAGAAAGTCCAAGTTTAAACAATGGTTTTCATGGAGGTTTTTCATCCAATACTCCAAGTCAGGGATCTTCTTCAAATTCTTCAAGTCAACAACAATCTGTTCCAAAGAACGTGTTTTCATGCAACATTGCGGTGGATTTGAAGAATGCTCAGAATTTTGATGAGGAGTCGGACAAACAGCAGATGATCTTTTTAGCATCTGTGTTAGAGTTGTATGAAGGGTTAGTAGCCGGGAAGATAGGTAACACCAATCTGACGAAAGAAGATTATGATCAGATTGATCCCGAGGAAATGGAGTTGATCGATATTCGTTGGGCTATGGCCAGTGCTGTTCGTAGAGCACAACGTTTCATGGAAATTACCGGCAGGAAGACAATTGGTGGTGCATCTACCAAGCTGGGGTTTGATAAATCCAAGGTGACGTGCTTCAAATGTAAGCAGAAAGGTCACTTCAAACGAGAATGCAGAAACGCATATGCTGATGAGTCGGAGAATCCTTTCAGAGATGATTATTACAAGAGAGCAATTTATCACCTGAATAAATCTGAGCCTCCTAGATTGAAGCAGGTTAAAGACAATAAAGAAAAATCTAGAGCTCTTGCTGTGATTCATGATGATGAAGGGTTTGATTGGAGCGAACTGCTACCAGAGGAATATGCGGTGGGTTATGCATTTGTGACGAAGATTGTTCCTTTTAAAGACAATAGAACTGAAGAAGAAAAGTTCGTCAACTGAAGAATGAAAGCCCAAACCAGAATGAGCAGAATTTATAACACATACAGAGAAGCTAAAAGAGCAAAAAGGTGGGATGCCGACAGAGAATGTTACCTTGATCCACAAGGAAACATTGCAGTTGACCCAGATTCCATTAGTATTGATGCTCTCACCCAGCAATTTTCCGAGGAAGAAGAAGCTAGACAAAGAGAATGGTGGGGAGGTGGTGATGAGAAACTAGTAGAGAAAGAAGAAAAAGTCAAAGAAGCAGAACAGAAGCCCAAGTCAAAGAATGCTGATGATGGAATCATTGATACATCACAAGAGTTAACAGCTGAAAACTTGAAGAAGATGGCTGAAAAAGTTCTTGCAGCAAAAGAACTTGAGGTAGTTTCTAGTTCTGGAACTGAGTCCAAAAACAAGGTCAGTTCAAATGGTACACTTGAGTCAGGTAAGAAAGTTAAATCTGAAAATGACTGCAAAAATTGCATGAAAGAGTGCAAAGTTTGTAGTACAATCACTTACCTAAATGGTAAGAAGGTTGAAGAGTTGACTAGTAGAGTCAAAAGTGTTGAAAATCAAATCTTAAATCGTGACAAAATGCTGAAAGCTTCGAATGATAGATCTAAAGAATTAGATGAGAAAATTGAAAATGATAAAAATGACATAGAAAGAATAAGAAAAGAAAATGAAAAGTTGATTCTTGAAAATCGTAAAATTTCTGAAAATTTTGAGAAGCTAAAGCGAACGGTTAAAGATTCTGATGAGAGAAATGGTAAAACAACGAAAGAAAATCTTCAACTATCAGGGGTTCTTAGAGTAAAAGAAGAGTTAAACAACCAACAACTTGATGAAATTGCGAAATTGAAGCTTCAGTTTGAAGAAGCTAAGATTGAGAATGAGCGTATTAATTTGAAACTGAACAGTTACAACTCTGCAAGCTTTGTTTTGCAACACATTGTTCCAAAACCCATTGGTAAAAACAAAGTTGGCGAAGATGTATACTGTGATGGAACTGGGGTGGGGTTTCATCAAGTTCCGCCACCTGTTCTAAACAATTTTTCAAAGAAACAATCAGGGTTGGTTAATGATGAAGTTGAAACAAATGAGATAAAACTGCCAGAGTCAATTGATGTGACATTCTCTTCATCATCATCCGATGACAGTGTTCAAACTGAAATCATTAAAGGCATGGCTGAAAGTGTTTTGGATAGTGATTCGACTGAAGATGAAGAATGTTTTCTGAACAATTACATTCCGAAACCAAAATCTAAAAACAACTTAGATGATGAGCCAGGTCTTGTGATGTACAAGATGTCTGGTTCTGATAAGTTGTATTCAGATTTTGAGTTTCCTCTGGAGAATGTTAATGTGAACAAATTGAAAAATGTTTTCAAATTGGTTGAAATTGATTTGTCTGAAGTAGACAGTTTGAAACAGACAAAGAGACAAATGAATTTTAATAAAGATAAATCTTACTATAAGAAACCTGTTATTCCACCACGTTTTTCTAACAATAATTGAAATAAATGGTCGGGAGGATATCAGGGTGGTAAAAATTATCAGAAAAAGAATGTTAAGAACAAGAAGTTTGCTGTGAAAAAGGTGTTTGTGAACAGTTCCAGTTCACTTTCAGACGAGGAATCTGAAATTTTTTCTAAAATAAACAAAGAGTTCTTTGAAAAGAAGACCTTACAGCCTCAGTCTGAAGGCTCAAGTCGGGTAGTTGACACCCGAACATGCTTCAAATGTAATCAAGTTGGACATATTGCACGAAAGTGTACCAACTTGAAGCCTAAGACTGAAACTGTGAAGAATTCTATCAAGAGAGATGTTGAGAAAGGAAAGGCTCCATTGTTTGTTGAGAAAAATGTTTTGAAAAATGAAAACACCAAGATCAAAAATGAACCTGTTAAGAATTCAACATCTAAAAATGATAAATTTTACCAACGGGCTGCATCACCTCAACAAACATGGAAGCCAAAAGTTGTTGAAAAGAAAGCAGATTCACCAAAGGTGTCTGAAACTGAAAAATCATCATCTTATACAAAGAAAATGTATGTACCTTTTGATTTTTATGAGAAATAAAAATCGACTTCTAAAAAGAAGTATGTGGTGAAGAAAAATCAACCAGCTGGTCAACCTCAAAAAGACGAATTTTTCTTATTCAAAGAGGTTGAAGTTGGGACTGCTGAAAGCCTAAAAATGAATGATAAAAACTTTCCGCCACTTTACACTACAAAAACTCACATTAATATCCAGTTACCCGAGTCAAAAGAGGCTTGGGTAGTATCAAAATCTCATTAAATGCTTTTGATATGTGCAGGAGCTTCCGAGATCCATTTCACGTTGGATTATAGATAGTGGAGCTTCTCGGCACATGACAGGAAAGACAGCGCTGCTATATGATGTCAGAAATATCAATGGAGGTTATGTAGGGTTCGCTGGTAACCAAGGTGGTAGAATTGTTGGTGAAGGAACGTTATCCAACGGGATCGTCACGTTTGAAAGAGTTAACTACATTGCTGAGCTGGAAAATAATCTGCTAAGTATCTCGCAGATTTGTGACCGGATGTATACTACTCACTTCACAGACAAAGAGTGTTTGATTTTGAAACCAGGCTTTGTTATGCCTAAAGAATGGATCATCATGAGAGCTCCTAGAGTGAATGATCTGTATGTTTTAGACATGACTGTAGCAACTACAACAACGGGTCAAGCACACTGCTTTGTTTCTAGAGCAACGGAGAAAGAATCAAAGTTGTGGCATCGTAAGATGGGGCACATTCATCTTTGAAAAATGAATCATCTGGTGCATAATGATTTGGTTCTGGGAGTTCACATTAAAGGTTTCCATCTAGAAAAAGAGTGCATTAGCTGCATGAAAGGCAAGCAAAAGAAAAAGTCACACCGCAAAAAGCAAGTCAATTCTGTCTCAAGACCTTTGGAGAGACTTCACATGGATTTATTCGGTCCTGTGAATGTCAAAAGTATTACAGGAGAACTTTATTGTCTTGTGGTTACTGATGATTATTCCAGATTGTCATGGGTATCATTCTTAAAGTCGAAAGAGGAAACGTTTGATAGTTTGAGAGGGTTGTTCAGAAAGATTGAAAACTTGTACCAAAGACGTATCAGAAGAATTAGAAGTGATAATGGTACTGAGTTCAAGAACAACAAGATGGAAGAATATTGTGATGAAAGAGGTATCTTGCATGAGTTCAGTGCTCCGTACACTCCGCAACAGAATGGAGTCGCAGAGCAAAAACAGGACGCTGATCAAAACAGCTAGAACAATGCTTGCTGATTCAAAGTTACCGATAAATTTCTGGGCAGAAGCAGTTTCCGCCGCATGCTATACGCTCAACAGAGTTCTCACTGTCAAGAAAGTCAACAAAACATGCTTTGAATTGATCAATAACCGAAAACCGAATTTGAAGTATCTTGAACCGTTCGGGTCACCCTGTACTGTTCTAGAGCCTTTTGGAAAGTTTGGTCCGAAGAGTATTGAAGGAATATTCGTAGGTTATGCAAGTCCATTACGACGAGTCTTCGTTCCAAGTCTGAAGCGGATTATTGAAGCTCAAAATGATTGAATGTCAAGGTCATACAATGCCTCCACAGAATCCTGGCGACTAATGGCATTTCAATTATGATACTTTGTGGGAGTCCTTCAACATGGAGGAAGAACCAGAGTTCTTTGATGAGTTGGATATTCTGAGAGAGTATGAAGAATCAGATGAAAGATTTCCAGCAGAAACTTATCGAAAACGACAAGCTTCAAATGATGATGAGGCGGGTCCAAGCAATGCTGGAGAACATGATGATATTGAAAATGATGTTGCTCAAGAAAATCAGACGGTAGAGAATGATAATCAAGAATCTGAAAACAGACCAATATTCGATTATGATGATTCAGACTCTGAGGGGGAGCTAATTCAGTTTTCAAATCAAAATATTCCAGTCAGTGAACAAGTTGCTAATCAAAACGTCACAAATTTGGAGAGCGAAGTAGATGTTTCAGGCGAGGTGATGCCAAGAATGCTTTCTTATCATCCGGAGGAACTGATAATCGGAGAATTGCAATCAGGCGTCCGCACTCGAAGACAGCTTGATCAAGGACTTACGTGTTTTTACACAAAAGTTGCTCCTTTACAAACTGAATTCTCATTAAGTTGTTTTATCTCGCAGATAGAACCAAGAACGTACAAAGAGGCGCTTACTGAAGATTCGTGGGTAAATGCAATGCAGGAGGAGTTAAGTCAATTCGAGAAGTTAGGTGTGTGGAAGCTAGTAGATTTGCCCGATGGTCACCGGAAGATGAATACCAAATGGGTGTTTAAATGCAAGAGGGATGATCGAGGAGTTATCATTCGAAACAAAGCTCGACTCATTGTCCAACGCTTCAGTCAGCAGGAGGGGATAGATTTCACCGAAGTATATGCCCCTGTAGCAAGACTTGAAGCAATCAGAATCTTCCTTGCATTCGCATCGTGGAAAGGATTTAAAGAGGAGGTTTATGTCGGACAGCCACCGGGCTTCACCGACCCAATTCACAAAGACAAAGTTTATCTCCTTGACAAAGCGTTGTACGGCTTACATCAGGCCCCGAGAGCCTGGTATGAGACCTTGTCTCAACATCTGTTAGCCAACCACTTCACTCGAGGAAAGATAGACGCCACTCTGTTCACAAAAGAAGTCGACGGGCATCTTCTGATTGTCCAAATTTACGTGGACGACATAATTTTCGGGTCTACAAATGAACAACTCTGCAAAGATTTTGAACAAGTTATGAAGCAGAAGTTTCAAATGTCTTCAATGGGTGAGATGAAGTTCTTCTTGGGACTTCAAGTTGATCAACTTCCCGAGGGAACTTTCATACATCAAACAAAATACGTTCATGATGTTCTGGAGAAATTCAGGATGTCAGGAATGTCACCAATATCCACCCCATTAGCGACGAACCATGGGATAAACCGTGATCTCATCGGAGAGAAGGTAGATGAAACATTGTATCGCTCCATGATCGGCTCGTTAATGTACTTGACGGCATCAAGACCGGATATTATGTACCCAACCTGCCTCGCAGCTCGATTTCAGTCAAATCCTAGAGCTTCGCACATGGTAATTGTGAAAAGGATTCTACGCTACCTGAAAGGAACTCCATCTCTGGGGTTGTGGTATCCAAAAGTTGGCGACTTCATGCTCGAAGGATATTCTGATTCTGATTTCGGATGCTGCAAAGTGAATGCTAAATCAACAACAGCGGGGTGCCAGTTTTTTGGACCACGACTGGTCACCTGGCAATGCAAGAAGCAGACCTCTGTCGCTTTATCCACTTGTGAAGCTGAATATGTATCTGCTAGCAGCTGCTGCTCTCAGATCTTGTGGATCCAGCAACAGATGAGAGACTACGGTTTGCAATTTCTTAACTCCCCTATCTTTGTTGATAATGAGGCAGCAATTAACATAACAAAAAATCCTGTTCATCACGCTAAAACAAAACACATTGAAATTCATCATCACTTCATCCGAGACTGTTTCGAGAAGAAGTTGATACGAATAGAGAAAATCCACACCGATGAACAAAAAGCCGACTTACATACCAAAGCTTTTGACAAAACACGCTTTAAATATCTTTTGAAACTCAATGGTATGAAGTTACTATCGGATGCGGAGGAAATTGTTGGCGTTGATGAAGGTACCACTGTAGATGATGTTGAAAAACAATCTACAATGGTTTGTTGAATTTTTACTTGTTTTGGTTTTTAGGGGGAGATAGTAGTTTTATTTTCAGAAAATACAAAAACAATAAAAAATTCGAAAGAGCCAAAAACATTAGAAAATTTCAAAAACCCAAAAACATGATAAAATTTCAAAAAGAGTTTGTGTAAAAAGGGAAAATGATAGTACATCAGCTAGACGGTTACTGTACGCTAAAGAAATGGAAAGTTCAAATGCGTTAAACAGTCTCACTGATGATGTGCCGATAGGTTTTTACACATTTAGTAAATTTTGTTCGGGATATAAACCTAAAATCTTACTTGCTTATTTCGTGGGGAACACTACTTGGATATATAGGTAACCCCTGAAATCTCGTTTGAAAGGTCTCATAATCTGATATACTAGGTCTTTATACTCAATGATGTCTGGGGTATTATTCCGCGACTTCTGCTGAACGGTAGTTCTGACCTAGTCCTTGGATAATACTTTCTGCAAATGCTTGAAACATAGCATAAACCCTCAGCATGCCGATGAAACAATAAAATTGATAGTCGCTGCTGTTGTAGCTAAAAGATCCTCTAAAGGGGACATTCCTTAAAGTCGAAGCTGATATCTCTCTGCGTATACGGAAGTATCGACCTGAGATCCCTCGGCCCTCGCATACCTAATTTATGTACAGATATCATTGTAGTATACTCACCTGTAAGACTGATTATTGGGATTCTGGATACGGGAGTATATTCAAGAGGTGGGACACGCGTATAAGTTTAAGTCTCTAACATACTAAATCAGTATTCTGAACAGATTGAAATGTGTGTAAGAATTTAAGTGGATCAGCATATCGACAATCTAGGTGAATTGTTTAATGTTTGGCATGAAATCAAGCTTAATGGTACTTGTAATTTGTCGGAAGCTGATATGATTCCCTAACACGCTCACCAAAAATATGTTTGTAAATAGTTTACATTCACTATTCTTATATTCTGTTTTTCATTTCTAGTCTAATTGCTTCATTAAAAATCCCAAAAAGATTTTATTTCTGCTTTATTTTCCGACAAACCAAAGTGGAGAGTTGATCTTCGGATTCAAAAGTGATAGAAGATGCAGGAAGTTTCTGGGATGGAAGATGAGTTTGGAGCTAATCATAACTAATCTGTAATTTGAAATGACAAACACAAGTTCATTAAGTTGATACTTGTAATTTTTCAGAAAAATAATTGAACAAAAATTCCAAAAGTCAGTATGTTTTGTTTCAGGTCAACCAAGGTCATTAAGTTGGACTTGGTCGACAAATTAAGTTCCTTGGGTCATTAATTTGAACCAAGCAACTTAAGTGGATTTCTAAAATCTGACAAAATTTGAGAAAAATCAAAGTTTCCATTAAAAGGTTAAAGTGTGCCTGATTCGGATGTTCATCCGGTCGGATAGCCATACGCACGGATGGTAATCCGCACGGGTGACAATACGCGTCTGTTGATAGTATAAATAGTGGGTCAAAGAGTCAGTCAAAGTTATCCGCACGTACAATACTCTTTCTCTCTCACTCACACTTTGACTTTCTGTTTTCGGAATTCTTTGCACGGATCTTTGTTTTCGTTGGTTTGCACAACATTTACAATGGCAAAGGTATGTTTTTCTAACTCAAATCTGCAATAATCCGTTGTTTGATAGCTGTTCATCTCGTATCTTTTCTTTCGGAGCTTTTATCTTAGATCTAGCCTATGTTAGTCTGTTTTGTCATGAATAAATCATAGGGTTTTGCTCGGAATGATTAGATCTAGAGTTTTACCAGTTTAATTTTTGTTATAACATGTTTAAATCTTGTAGATCTGATGTTTGGACGGTACGAAGTGTCGGCTAGGTTTATGTGAAATTAAACTGTGAATAGGACGTTTTAGACAACATTGAACATAGGGTTTTGATCGCGTTGACATCCTCTGTGTAGATCTGTGTTCAATTTTAGGTTTTGCCTTAGAAATTTTTTTTTTGTTTAAGACTGTTCTTCAAATGAGATTTGTATACGCACGGATGGCAATCCGTGACAAAGTCAGGCTGTACGCACGCATGGCAATCCGTGGCAAAGTCAGGCTGTACGCACCCATGACAATCCGTGGCAATGTGATATTGTACGCACGGATGACAATTTGAGGCACATGTTGTACGCACGGATGGCAATCCGGGGCATAGACAAGTTGTCCGCACGGATAACTTATCCGCACGGATAAGTCATCCGCACGGATAAGTCATACGAATGGATGTCATGCGTACGGATAACCATTTAAGTGTCAAACCGTACAGAAAGTTTTTCTTTGATAGAATATTTTGAGATCCCAAAATTATTTCTCAAATGAATAAAACTTTTGCAGGATTGGGATAAATCTCATAATATTTATTGTGTGTTGGATAAAAAGTATACCGAAAACACAATAGTTCAAGATGTTGCGAAATTCTTGAGAGAAAGCAGAATATCTAAGGCTTTAACTGATAAGACTATAGCTTATGAATCTCATGTGAAACGATTTTGGAGTGCTGCAAGATACGAAGAGAGTGATAAAACTATTTATTCTGCTGTATCAAAGAAAGATGAGAATGGAAGAGATATAGATTTGGAGATGAAAGTGACAGTTGGTGATATAAGGAGAGTGTTGAATTTAGGAGACAATGATAGTGACCCAACCATTGTTTCTGAACGTCTTGTAAAAGGGTTGTGGTGCAGAATGGGTTTTGCTGGTAGTGTGAATGGAAAGATGCAGAAGACAAGTTTCAGTCACGCTTATAAATTCTTGGCTCATTGTGTTATTCATGCATTGTCACACAGAAAGGGTGGATATGATGAAACTCAAGATTATATCATGAATATCATTGCTTGTCTTGTACTGAACAGACCGTACAATATCTCTCAAGTAGTTTTTGATCACATGTCGGAGAATGTAAAGGATGGAAGCAAGAGGTTTCTTATGTATCCTAGGTTTGTCCAGATGCTGATAGATGATCAGTTTGAAGGTTTGGAAAAGAGAAGTGATGACATTTTGGGATTGAGGCATATGTCACCAGACACAATCAGCAGGTTGATCAAAGGTCCAAATCCAGGAGCAAAAAGAATGATCTGCAAAATTTCAAATCCGAACTATGTAGCTCCAGAAAATGATGCTTGGAGACATGAAGATAGCAATTCTGATAATGAAGATGACAAGATGAGTTTGTTGTTTAAGAAAGATACAAGATGGTGGTGTATCAAGGATGGAAAGAGAAAGAGAACTCCAAAGACGTCCCCTGCAGTTTCTATTCCGAAGAATGTAGAAAAGGGTATCGTGAAAGGGGGAGTCATAAGGAAATTAGAATTTTATATTGTGAAAATTTCTAATAAATTTGTCAAACATTTGTTTTGCAGGGTCTTCTGGAAAACAGCAGCACAAGTTGATAGATGAAACAGTTTTGGAACCGTCAGCAGTTATTTAAGAAGGAGCTGAGTTGTTATCTCAATCTCTTCAAAGTTTCTTAAAGAAGAATGAGGATGCTGCTAAAGGTGTTAAAGATCAAGAAGGTGTCGTTCAAGATCTTTCAAGTGATGATGATTCTGAAACCACTATATCAGAATCTGAACTTGATCCAATCACTCTTGGCAAAGGAAAAGCTCAGTTAAAGAAGAAGTCTCCAAAGAAAAAGAAAGGGTCAGACGAAGAAGATTCAACTTATGATCCTGAGAGTCCAAAGAAATAAATCAAGAAAAGAAAAGCAGTTGTAGCTGGCCTCATTCCAAGAAGTGTTCGAGCAAGAAAAGGCGAAAGTCAAGTTCAAAGGAAACATGATGGTAAAGATACTCAACATGTTGAATCATCTCAACAACAAGAAACAGAAGCCGAAAAGCAGACTAGTCACGATGACTACGTTGAAGTTACTGAGGCTGGAGTCTTTTATTCAAAGTTTCCAAAAGTACCAGAAAATATAGAGATTCCAGAATCGTCCTCACGTCCAAAAGACTCAGATGATTTCTTTAGCCATATGCCATCTGCTTCAGGAGATCCGTTAGAAGATCTGAATTTTGATGATGACTTGTTCAACAATGAAGCAGTGAGAGTTCTGGCAAAGAAGGTCAAAGAGCTTGAGCAAGAGAAAGTAAAGGCTGAGGGAGAACGTGATCTTTTATTGAAGCAAGTTAATAAAATAATGAAAGCTCATGATCAGCTTAGATCAGTGTTAATGTTTCATGAAGATAACACCATGAAGAATATAATGGAAGATGGTGATAAAAATACCAAAGTAATTGAAGTTCTTACTGCAGAAATCTCTTCATTGAACGAGAAGACAAAGAATCTCCAAGATGTAAATCAAACACTCAATCAGCTGCTCAGTGAAATGAGTGAATCTACTTCAAATGAAATGAAAGCAATGAAGATGGAGTTGGAAGCCATGAAAGCAGACAAAGTGATGAAAGATGAACAACTGAAGATGTTATACTCTGTTGTGGAAAATCTTCTGAAAAAGGATGTTCATGCTGCCTTCAATGAAAATGAAGTAAGAAAAGTTGAAGAAAGAAGACTTGAAAGAGAAAGAAGACTAGCTAAGGATGCTATCCAAAAGAACAAAAGTGTAGTTGAAGATGTTCAGGAAGCTGGTGGTTCTTCAAGTCAAGTTGATGCTGAAATGATTGATGCTGAAAATGCTCAAGAACAAGTTGCTCAAGAACAAATTGAACATGGTCAAGATTTCATGTTAGTCGGAGAGCCTTCTCAAATCATTGATTCTGATGAAATCATTCGTAGAGTTGCTGCTGAACAAAAGAAGAAAAAGGCCAAAGAAATGTTGCTATTAGAATTCAAGACAAAGCAATTTGTTCTTATTGGTAATGCATATAATGTGCCTCTCAACGTAAAAGAAGCTCTTCACAGAATGAAAATTATGAAAAGGAGAAAAGAAGCAAAGAAAGCTCGAGGAGAAGAAGTTAGTGACTCTAATGAAGAACTTCTTGTAGATGATGAAGCAGATGAAGATGAAGAGAAAGACGAAGATGAAGAGAAAGACGACGATGATAATAAGAAAGATGATGATAAGAAGAATGATGACGATGATCAAGGTTCTTCAGGATTGATTGTGAAGAATTCTATTGATGAACAAAAGATAGAGAAGTTTCTGAATGATCAAATCAACGAACAAGAAGATGATGATCAGCAAGAATCTTCTACTTCTGGAAAGCAGCACATGGATCAGGTATTTCTCACAAATCCTACCGTCATTTTCTTACAAGATAAAAATCAGGAAGTGATTGAGGCTAGAAGGTCAAGGGAAGAGATGTTAGAGGAATTGGGTTTGCAAGAAGGAAAATTTAAATTCGATATTGAAGATGAGATTCCTGAGACTTCTGAAGATGTATTTGAGCCAAGATATGCTTTCGAAGCTGATCATTACAATGATGTAATTGTTGAAGATGCTTCAGATTCATCTGATGATGAAGTCGATTTTCATTATTCTAGGATTGATGAAACATTTCCTTCGTTGTCGGAAATGTTCAAAGATCAAAATGAAGAAGAAATCAGGAGAAAGATAGTGGAGAAAGTGTCTACAGAAGGTACTCCAGTTACCATACCGAGAGAAAATCTTGCAGAAGAAAGAAAGAAATGGTACAAAGTCATGCCAAAAGAGAGAAAGAAACTAAGAGCACTTCAGTTCTTTACACACGACAAAGAACTCTCTTGGGGTGACATTCTCTCTTGGGGATATTTGGAAGACTTAAAAGTTTATGCAATCAGAAGAGAACAGGGAGTACAGTATTTTGAGTTCTTGTCTGATATCAAAACTTTGCCTTGGTGGGATATAGATGAGTTAGTAAAAACAAATAACATCAAAGAATTCTACCATGGGTTAGATGTGAAGCAGCATGATCAAAGGTTATGGAATTATGTGAAGCTGCAAGCTGAGAAAAGATATCCTGATTGGAAACCACACTTTCCACAACAAATTGACAGAATCTTAGATAGTGGTGAAAAGGATATTACTCTGGATATCAAACCTCCAAGTTGTTTGAAGAATATGCCTTTACGGGCAATGGAGCAAGATTTCCACGATGAGTTTGAAGGGTGGTTGTATAATCAAACTACAGCTGAAGCAATAATCTCATTAAATAACAAGTCCACTGGAGAAGCAAGAAGGATCTGTGTGTTAGATCCTATGTGGCTTGTAAATTGCTCGAAGAAAGATATCGATTATCTGTTCTACAACAAGATAGTTTATGAGAGACCTGACAGAGAGCAAGCTATGCAATATCAAAAAGTTATGGATGTTTGTTACGCAAAAGACATCAACTCTGGAAGATACTGGAAGACAAAGTGGAGAGATCTAGAGATTGACGAGTTCTTGAAAGAATACAAGCGTGAACAACGTTCTAAAAAGATTGATGAGCATGCTGCTAAGTTGGGAAGATGAAAACTGGGGATTGTTCCTCCAACAGATCAAACACCAATTGAATCTGAAGAAAACAAAATTCCAAAGTGGGAACGGAAGCATGATGGAGATCCTGTCTACAGAAATTGGTGGATGACTGAAGGAAGACAAAAACGAAAAAGAATGTTGGAGGAAAAGGCACAGAAAAGAAGGGAAAAAGCGCGTGAACGAAGACGCAGCAGAAGGAATTGAAGACTTTGCTGGAAGGAACTACAGCTACATCCGAGGGGGAGTCTGTTAGTACATAACGTCTGTAGCTTCCGTCAGCATGAAGTCATATTTTGTGTTATGTGTTTTTGTAATCTATATGTATGTATGTAGATAGCGTGACAACTCAGGAATAGGTTATGGATGTAAAAGTGTTGGTTGGTACAAGCTCATCCGCACGCATGGCAATACGTCCGGATGACAATACGTACGGATGGTAATACGCACGGATGACTTATCCGCACGGATAAGTCATACGCACGTATTAGTCATACGCACGTATGAGTCATACGTACGTATAAGTCATACGCACGGGTAAGTCATACGCACGGATAGCCCACCCGTACGCACAACACTTCTTAGTTTCCTGAGGTTGCCTATAAATAGGAGGTCCGGTGCAACTTTGTTAGAACTTTTTGACACGCACGGATAGTCTGTACTTCTACCGGATCTTTGTGACTTTCAGAACAATCAATAGAACGAACAGACAAGCAGTTAAACGTTGAATTCTGTGTTGCACAAATCTGTGATTCGTCATAATGGATTCCGCACATTAAGACGAAATCGATTCATCTTGTTCCTACGATCGGATCCTATATCAACGGGACCCAACAATTTTCATAAATGTTTTCAAAAGAGTCAGTTAATTGTATTTACCAGTGTGAACTGACGTATTTTCTTAAAGACTGATTTGACAGGTACCTCTCGTAATAGGCTGGAGCTATTAGGTGTTATAAGAGGATCTTGCAAATCCATAGATACCTGAAGTCTTTTATTTTGTTTCTTTGTATTTTTCATGATCCGCCTGTGGATCTTATTACATTCCAGTCTGTATATTCTTTTGTCGAACACTCAGACATTATGGTTTGTAATAGTTTATTCACCAAGCCTTCCGCTGTGCAATTATATTGTGTATATTGACTATGATGATATCAACTACGTCACGATACTCCCCGCCGGGCCCACCGGTAATACGTGGAAATATCGGGGTGTGACAGGTTGGTATCAGAGCCAACATTGAGTGAATTAAACACTAACCTTTTGTGTTTAATCTCAATGACACAATAAGCACATTCCTTAGACTTCCAAGTGAGAGGCAAAGGAAAAGGTTACCAATTGGAAAATGCCGCCACGAGTGAGAGGCAAAGGAAAAGGACCCATGCAAGGAGGGTAATCAGGCCACGCGGGACCCTCCCACCGACGTACCCCATCCGATTCGCTCTCTGGCTCCAACTCATGGGACCATTGGAGTCATAACTTCGAGCCAGCAAGGCATTCTGTCTCACTAGGATCCTCACCATCCGACCCTCCATACTTTAGGTTACCCATTCCCATTGAACCCCAACATTCCCATCATTCGCAGGGATCACATCACTCGAACCAATCACACCAATCCTTTAAATCCCATCCTTTTCATCACTCGGATTCTACCAACTTTCTAACTCAGTTTTATCCCAATGCTTACGTCAACGACTTTTTGGGTTTCAATCCTCTTGGACCTGAGGATCATTTCTCTCAGGAGATGGAAATGGACGATGACCCGGACCATGAATTGCAAACCGGAACACCGGGCCACCCTATTAGCATCTCGAGTGGTTGACCATATCAAGGATCGCCGTACCGAGTGCCTGATTCGTATGCTGAGAAAATGGCTCAGTATGATTGGTTCTTTTCCCCTTCATACCACAACTCCCTGGCCCAACCTCCTTTAGTTGAACCACAACTTCAAGCTGTTACCCCACCACCTTTACCAGTTGAGAAACCACCTCAACAGCCTCCCGAGCCACCAAGGCGTATGAGAAATGCTCGAATATCTGTACGTGGGGGACCACAGTTCGCATCCCCTCATGGTTCAAGTTCTTACCCTCCTATTCCAGAGGACCCCCAAATGGGTGGACCCTCTCACACGGTGCCGGAAGTCAACCCTCCGCCAGTTTCTCATGCACCATTGCAGCCGCCGTTGGGTTTTGACAACCCGATCCCAACATACCCAGGTTCATCTAGGTATAATCCATCTGGATATCCATCAGATTATGGAAACCATGACCCATACCTTACAGCTGCTCAGTACAATGCACTTTATCCTTCTTCTTACCCTCCAGTTTACCCAACTGGATATCCGGCGCAGGGATACCAATACCCACTTTACCAGCAACCTCCTCCTCAACAACAGGAACAAACTCAAGAGATTTTACAGAGGTTAGACCGGGTTGAACATGAAGCCAGTGAAACTAAGAAGAAGCATAATGGTTTTCTCAAAGGTCTTGCTAACCTTATTAAAGGCAAGAAGAAGTAGGAAGTTGTTGTTGTTTTGCTTTGTATTGTCTTTCAATAAGTCCCTGCGAGGACGTTTTCTTTATTTTCAGTACCAAGTCCCTGCTTGGACTTACTTTTATTTCTGTAGCCCCTGCGTGGGCAGTATGTTGTTTTCAAGTCCCGTTTAGGGCATCGTTGTACTAGTTTCGTGATTCAATAAAGTTATTTTGACTTTTAAATATGTATTTTATTACATCATGCTATATCATTTTAAATTTGATTGATCTGCCAAAGAAATTCTTAGAGGTATAACCTAGCCAAAATATTAAATGGCTATGACGGTACAACCTTTTTAAGATAATAACTCTCTGTTAACATCCGAAAACATGTTAACATTCCTAGCTATGCGGTACGAGAAACCACACAAGCTTCCAAATGTACTTGGATCCTTCCAAGTTACTTATATATAGCCTATATGATCAATGTGAATCATAGCTAATAAACAAAAATATGATGTATACACCAAATCATCCATTTTGAAATATATGCTTATGAGCAAAGGTGTAATAAAGACAATGAAAGTTTTATTTATAAACTTCATGTCAGAAAGGCGATGAACTTTGTTCGACCCTTAAAAAGAGATCACTGATCCAGGAGATCAATGCTTATAATTGTCCTTGTGACAACGCTTTTGTGCCATCTAAATGTCCTTCGAGACAAGCCTCGTGCTATATAAAAATGTCTTTCATGACATTGACAGTTGTGATTCATATCCCCTGTCTAATAATTATCAAGGATTATATCCTATTAATTGCTTATAATGGTTCTGTTATAACCTAGGCAAATCATGATTTAATTAATCTTTATTTTAGATGATCTATATGGCTTAATAATACCATGACCATCTAATCATCAATGTGATGATTCATTATATAATTTAAATATATCATTAATGTTTGATATAGTATTCGAAAATGGTTGGCTCGGATGAAGCAAACAGTCATCCCGCAGAAGGAAACAACACCAGGATTAATATCACTGGTGCTGAACTGCAAGCAATGATAACCGCAGTAGTCGCTCAGGCTGTGGATGCTAAATTTAAAGAGCCAAGTATTGTTCGGTCTCAAACTCATTCAAGATCCCATTCTCAACCTCATACTCATAAGAAAAGTGAGTCTCAGCACTCATCTAATCAGGGTAGTGAGCCAAAGAGGCAAACTGTCCTCGAGCTGACTCCCAGGTACACCAAGGGTTGTACCTATAAGTACTTTGTCTCCTGTAAACCGAGGGATTTTACAGGAGAAAAAAGAGCAATCGATTGCATGAAATGGTTGGACGAGATGGAGACTGTGATAGACATCAGCGGATGTGCTAAAGAGGATATAGTGAAGTTTGTATCACAATCCTTCAAGGGCGATGCCCTCACTTGGTGGAAAGCATTAGTGCAAGCCACTGGGAAGGTTCCTTTGGACAATCTTTCATGGAACAAGTTTGTTGATTTGGTTAAGGACACCTATTGTCCTCAGCACGAAGTCGAGCGGATAGAGACAGATTTCCTCACCTTTGTGATGAAGGATCTGGATTGTAGATCCTACGTGAATAGCTTCAATTCAATGTCAAGGCTTGTGCCATACCTAGTCACTCCTGAACCCAAACGCATTGAGCGTTTCATCGGTGGTTTGGCCCCCGAAGTAAAAGGGAATGTTAAGGCTTCTAAGCCAGCCACTTATAGATCTGCTGTGGATCTATCTTTGTCACTCACTCTTGATGTTGTGAGGAGTAGGGTAAAGAAAACCACTGATGATGGGAAGAGGAAGAGAGAGGAAGACAAGTCTCCTCAGTCAAACAAGAAGAGCAAGGGGAACTTTGGTTCGAAGAAAGGACAGTTCAATGACAAGCCCAGATGCAAAACCTGCAATAAAAGGCACTTTGGAAAGTGCAACCAAGACCCACAGGCCAAACCATGTGGGATCTGTAAAAAGAAAGGACACAAGTCTGTTGAGTGCCGAAATATAAAGGATGCAACCTGCTACGGTTGCAATGAAAAGGGGCACATCAAGACTAATTGCCCCAAGAATGTTAAGAAGCCCGATAAGGCAAAGAAAAATAATGCGAGAGTTTTTCAGATGAACGCAAGGGAAGCGGTGAACGACGAGAACGTCATAACATGCACCTTCCTCATCAATAATAATTATGCTAGAGTCTTATTTGATTCCGGTGCTGATAAGTCTTTTGTAGACCATAAGTTTTGTAAGTTATTAAATTTGCCTATTAAGACTCTAGACATAAAATATGAGGTGGAGCTTGCCGATGGTACCTTAGAAACAGCTTCAACTCTTCTTGATGGATGCTCTATATCCATTAAGAATCATTTTATCCCGCTATCCCTCTTGCCAATGAAATTGGCTGGGTTTGATATAGTTTTAGGCATGGATTGGTTGTCGCATAACCAAGCCCAAATTGCCTGTGATAAAAAGCTAGTTATTATCAAAACCCCTTCTGGTGAAGCTGTCACTATTCAAGGAGATACGCAATATGGGTTGCCCAGCAACGTGTCAATTCTCAAGGTATCGCAGTGTTTGAAGAGCGGATGTGTCATATACATGGCACAAGTGACTATGAATGATCCGAATCCTAAATTTGAAGACATCCCAATCATTTCTGAATATCCTGATGTCTTCCCTGATGAGTTACCTGGATTACCTCCCGAGAGGCAAGTAGAGTTCAGGATAGACATTCTCCCAGGATCAGCACCTATTGCACGAGCTCCTTATCGTCTAGCGCCTACTGAAATGAAAGAGCTCAGAACTCAATTAGAAGACTTACAGGAAAAAGGCTTCATTCAGCCCAGCTCTTCACCTTGGGGAGCTCCAATACTATTCGTGAAGAAGAAGGATGGATCAATGCGCTTATGCATTGATTACCGTGAATTGAATAAGGTAACGATCAAGAATCGTTATCCTTTGTCCAGGGTCGATTATTTATTCGATCAACTCCAAGGGGTGAGTTATTTCTCGAAGATTGATTTGAGATCTGGGTATCATCAACTCAAGGTCCGAACTGAAGACGTACCTAACACATCATTCAGAACGAGGTATGGACATTTCGAGTTTTTAGCGATGCCTTTTGGACTCACTAATGCGCCAGCAGCATTCATGGACCTCATAAATAGAGTATGCAAACCATACTTGGATAAGTTTGTCATTGTCTTTATAGATGACATACTTATCTATTCTTGTAGCCAAGTTGATCATGAGAAACACCTTCGGTGTATCTTAGGATTGCTTCGACAAGAGAAGCTGTATGCTAAATTCTCCAAATGCGAGTTCTGGCTTCGCGAAGTCCAATTCCTTGGACATGTTGTTAGTGAACGTGGAATCCAAGTTGATCCTGCCAAAATAGAAGCCATTATGAATTGGGAAGCACCCAAGACGCCTATGGAAATTTGCAGCTTTCTGGGTTTAGCTAGATATTATAGAAGATTCATTGAGAACTTCTCGAGAATAGCTGCGCCATTAACTTCCTTGACCCATAAGAATGTGAAATTTGATTGGGGTCCAAAGTAACGAGAATCTTTCGAGATTCTTAAGCAAAAGTTGAGCAATGCTCCAGTGTTAACCTTACCCGAAGGGATTGAAGAGTTTGTCGTATATTGTGATGCTTCACACACTGGCATGGGATGTGTACTTATGCAGCGTGGCAAGGTGATTGCCTATGCATCACGACAACTAAAGGTGAATGACAAGAATTACACCACCCATGATTTGGAATTGGGTGCCGTTGTATTCGCACTTAAGTTATGGAGACATTATCTATATGGAACAAAATGTGTGATCTATTCAGATCACAAGAGTCTCTAACACTTGTTCAATCAAAAAGAGCTCAATATGAGACAGCGTCGTTGGATGGAAACTCTAAATGACTATGATTGTGAGATTCGCTACCATCCGGGTAAAGCGAATGTGGTCGCCGACGCTTTAAGCCGAAAGGAAAGAGTTAAACCAATCAGGATCAATGCCAAGAGCATTGAATTAAAAGAATAGTCTGAATGAAAGACTATTAGCTGCACAGAAAGATGTTGTTTTAGAAGTTAACCTTCAAAACTAAAAGTTAGGTGTAACTACTGAGCAGTTAGCACCTGGCAAGGATGGAATCCTAAGAATGAATGGAAGAATTTGGGCTCCTATTCAAGGAGGACTTCGAGATGTGATCCTCCAGGAAGCCCACAACTCCAAGTACTCAGTTCACCCTGGAGGTGACAAAATGTATCAGGATTTGAAGGCTAATTATTGGTGGATAGGTTTGAAGAAATCTATTGCCACACATGTAGCTAAGTGCCTGACCTATGCTCAGATTAAAGTTGAACATCAAAAGCCATCAGGTCTGCTTCAACAACCAGAACTCCCTACGTGGAAGTGGGAGATGGTAACCATGGATTTCATAACCAAGTTACCTAAAACAAAGCATGGAAATGATACCATATGGGTTATTGTAGATAGACTGACTAAGTCAGCACATTTCTTACCCATCAAGGAGACTCATAGCTCCGATAAGTTAGCCCAGTGGTATGTAGATAAGATTGTAGCTCTTCTTGGAGTACCGGTGTCTATTATCTCTGATAGAGATACCAGATACACCTCTCACTTTTGGAAAAGTTTCCAACAATCTTTGGGCACACGTTTGAATTTTAGTACTGCTTACCATCCTCAGACTGATGGACAGAGTGAACGTACAATTCAGACGTTGGAAGACATGCTTCGTGCATGTGTTATTGATTTAGGTGGTAGTTGGGATGACCATTTACCCTTGATCGAGTTCTCCTATAACAATAGCTACCATACAAGCATTCAGGCTGCGCCTTTTGAGGCATTACACGGTAGGAAATGCAAAACGCCTGTCTGTTGGGCAGAAGTAGGAGAAGCTCAGTTGTTAGGACCTGATATAGTCCTGGAAACAACGGACAAGATTGTCCAGATTCGTAATCGCCTGAAAGCTGCTAGGGATAGGCAGAAAAGTTATGCTGATAAGAGGCGAAAACCTCTAAAGTTTGAGGTTGGCGATAAATTCTTACTGAAAGTATCACCGTGGAAAGGTGTGATGCGTTTTGGTAAGAAGGGCAAGTTAAGCCCTAGGTATATTGGACCGTTCGAGATTATTGAATGTGTCGGCAGTGTAGCTTATAAGCTAAACTTTCCTGAGGAGCTGAGTGGAATTCATAATGTGTTCCACATTTGTAATCTCAAGAAATGTCTAGCTGATGAATCGCTAGCTATGTCTCATAAAGACGTACAGATTGATGAAAGCCTGAGATTTGTTGAAAGACCTATATCGATCGAGGATCGTCAGGTTAAAAAGCTTCGAAGGAAGCATGTTGTGACAACCCGTAATTTACGGCTCTTAATTACGTAATTAACAGATGATTAACGCGACAATAAATAATGTTTACGGCGCAAATTAACTTAATTAGACCCTTAGAGAGCCCAGGAACGTTTATTTGATTATACAGTGCGCGTGTGGTGATTTACAGAAGATCTGCTGAATATTACGCGACAACGGACTGATACCGTACAAAAAAAAAACTGACGACACCGAAAAAAATGGATGTTACACGAATATTTTATGCTTATGAAGTTTGCGTCGCGATATCGGGTCTCGTAGGAATTACGGGCCACTCACACGTGAGATGGGCTGGTGGGCCCTGGACCCAAGCCCAAAACCCACAAGCCTAAACTTGCACACAATATAGTAGATCGTCCCTTAAAATCTTATCAAGATCTTATTAAGATTTACGAAAAATCTAAACAAGATTCTCATAATCTTGCAAAATCTTTACAAAAGATCTTGATTCATAGGGTAAAAGATGTGACCTGAATGTAATACAAATACACACAAAACCCTTAATCCTTAAATCTCTATATAAAGGGCATTCTCTTTGTCTGCATAATCACACACAAACAAAACAAATGTGCAGACCCTATCTTCAACACCCTCTCCCTCTCGATACAAACACAGACACAACACACTCACCTCCCTCCCTCTGATTTCAGTCCGGCGAACCACCACAGGGAACCGGTGGCCCTTCCAGGCGAAGACAGCCCCCCCCTTCTTCTTCGATCAGCAACGGACCACCACCAATGTCGGGTGGTGGTGAACAGCGGTCAGACGGCAGAGAGAGAGAGACCCGAGAAGAGAAAGAGAGCCGAGAAGAGAGGGAGAACCGGCAGTCAAAGGTTCGGACCGCCGGTCGGTTCGTTTATCCGATGGTCAGCAGATTTGTCCGGTGGGTTTCAGATGAAGATGATGATGAACAGTGGATTAGTCATGTTCGGTTCAGGTTAGAGGATGGTTCAACTTGGGTTCGGGTTATATCTTCTGATTTCGGGTTCTCAGAACAGCAGATTCAGCTCGGTTCGGGTGATTGTGCTCCTTTCAGACTTGGTTCGGCTCGACAGATCTACACGGGTCTTGGTTCAGTTCGGGTATGGTTCAGCGAGCTCGGGTTCAACAGGTTTGAATCTTGGTTCAGTTTTGATTGATTCAGGTTTCAAGTTTGGTGATTTAGTTAAAGTTTTGGGTTCACAGGGTTCGTATTCGGGTTCGGTATAACTCGATTCGACTCGGTCAAACCGAGTCAACAGACGGTCAAACAAGTCAACAGCGAGTCAAACTCGGTCAAACCGAGTCAACCCAGCCAACTCAGCGAGTCAACTCGGTCAACCGAGTTAACTCGGTCAAACTCAGTCAACCCGAGTCAACTCAGTTGACTCGGTCAACTCGGTCAGCATGTTCGGCATAACGACTCAACGCAAGATTCGGTAAAAATTTACGGCGCGACTATTTATGTTATTTCTATAACTTTATTACTCACGTGAAACAAGCTCTCGAACCGAATGATAAAATCGTATTTATAAAGTTTGCGCTTTGATATATAACTTGAGTTTATAAATATATTGTTTGAAAACTTGATTGAATTTCGCAAATATAACGACAACTTGTGTTGTCGGGGCGCCCAAAAACAGAGGAAACTCTGCCCGTTTTTCGAGAAAATCCGTAAAATTTAACGAGTTTTATTATAAAACAAAACGTGCTTTTTGAGCGACTTTTATAAAAACGAGATACAAGTATGAAGTTCTTTCGACAACAACTTACAACTTACGAGAACAACGATACGGAAATTATTTCGACAACAAAAATAGATATAGTTATTATAATTATTTCAAACGACCTCGAATCCTTTTATGAATAAATATAGTATATATATTTATTTCAAATATCCGCGACACGATTTCGTCTTATAAAATAAATATAGATTTTATATTTATTTCAGGTATCATAAGACACGAGTTCTTTTATAAAAATAAATATAGTTATATATTTATTTTCAAATACAACTCGACGATTCTTTTGTAGAATAAATATGGTTTTATATTTATTTCAAACGCCTAAACGGCATATACACATATTTCGATAAAGACACGATATATAATACAAGTTTATTACATATTACTTTCATACGAATATTCCTTCATATCAACATACGACTTCTTAAAACGAGCTAACAAGTGTAACTTCTTCGCTTCTGTTAAGTTGACAATTTACCGTCATATCGTTCGGTCAACGATTCGGCAGAGCTCGATTACACGTAGTTAGTTACTACGTTATTTAGAAACTTATTAGATATTCCGTGTTAGGAATATTGTAGAATGCACGCTAGCGAGTCCTGCCTTGGAAACGACATCACGAAGTCGTAATTAGCTAACTTTGCACAGGAATATTCAGGTGAGTTCATAACCCCACTTTTTACGGCTTTACTTTTTTTATAAATGTTTTCGGGGTGGAAAGACATGCACGTTTTGCAAAAACATACAAAGTTTTGAACAAACGCAAAACTCGTATTTCTAAATCATATTACGAAGGGCTTTCGAGGAACACAAATGATTTACGAAAGGTTTATACTAAACATACCGGTTTTTACAAAAACAAATGTTTATTTTCGAAATGTGAATGATATTCGGCCAGGGTGACCGGGGATTGGTTAGGGTAACCAGGAAGTCTGGTCAGGGTGACCAGGGATTTATTTTATACATGGTATGGTTAGCGTAAGGAGGTTTACTACTTAGATCATGTGAGTGGGTAGGAGCAATATGAGGCCATTAGTCCTCATGGTAGGACCGAGGGACAGGAGCGATAGATCTATCTGGGTGTAGCGAGCCCAGCCCCAGGCCAAACTAGAAACGGACCTCGGGGTGACTTTGTCCACATACTAATGCCGTGGCAAAAATCTGCTAGGTTTGAGTCTCCCTATTTGCACTTCACATATGTCAGTGGCCTTGCAAACCATTGGTGATCTCAATTCCCTTATTTGCTACATACCAGGATTATTTCTATACTTACAAAAATACTTGTTCATACAAATTCAATACCATGTTTTATACAAAATTTAAAGCATAAGATTATGCGGGTAAGGAGTCAAAGTCAGGGTGGGCATTGACAGCTTTGCGAACATTACAAATACACGGCTTTACAAATACATGGTTTTATGAACATAACGTGTTACAAACACAACGTTTCCATATAACTTGGCAAGAAAATGATTTTTAAATTCGTTTTCTCAATACTATCTCAAAAACCGGTTATTCCAAAGATTTATTTCAAATCTTTCACAATACCAAGGATTTATTTCAAACCTTTCACAACTCAAAAGATTTATTTCAAATCTTTTACAAACAAACTATGAACTCGCTCAACATTATGTTGATTTTTCTCGCATGTTCTTTCTCAGGTTACTTTTCTAAGACAAGGCACGGTTGGAATAGGAGAACCATCTGGAGTCGAGTACTTAGCGGGCGTTCAATTTCTAAGAAGACTTAGCTATATTTGCTTCCGCTGTGCAATGACGATACCAGTCCAGTCACGCCAGCTCTGATAATTTCGGGGTGTGACAGATTGGTATCAGAGCTATAGGTTACAGCGAATTAGGTTTCTGTTGTGATACCTAGGCTCTAACCTCACTTTCCTCTGGGGACTTAGACTATTAAGACGTTGAATACATACAGAACGCCTAGTACTCGAATATGGTCTCCAACCGTTGCCGAAAAGCAAACAGTCAAAATTTTGTTTTCAAACATACGCTATTGTGATGTTTTATACACGGTACACAAAACAATTACATACAGTACACAACACTCTGAGAGTTTAGGAAACATGCATTTAAGACCTTCGGAAAAGAGATTCAGTCTGAGAGGCTGGGAAGGTAGTCTGAGAGACTAGGAGATTCAGTCTGGGAGGCTGGGAGGCTAGTGGGACTAGGAGATTCAGTCTGGGAGGCTGGGAGGCTAGTGGGACTAGGAGATTCAGTCTGAGAGGCTAGGAGGATGGTCTAGTGGGACTAGGAGATTCAGTCTGGGAGGCTGGGAGGCTAGTGGGACTAGGAGATTCAGTCTGAGAGGCTGGGAGGATGGTCTAGTGGGACTAGGAGATTCAGTCTGGGAGGCTAGTGGGACTAGGAGATTCAGTCTGAGAGGCTGGGAGGATGGTCTAGTGGGACTAGGAGATTCAGTCTGGGAGGCTGGGAGGCTAGTGGGACTAGGAGATTCAGTCTGAGAGGCTGGGAGGATGGTCTAGTGGGACTAGGAGATTTAGTCTGGGAGGCTGGGAGGCTAGTGGGACTAGGAGGACTATTTGATTATATGATTGATTATTTGCGCATGTGTGTGTTTATTAAAGGTCATCACGTAGGAACCGCGAATATTAACTCGGGTACACACTATTATCCATATTGCCTATGATATTTTAACTTCCCGAGCAGGCATCCTACGCATAACAAAACGCTAGCGCATGAGAATACATAGAACTCAAATTTTACGCCAACGGATGTCGGGGTACATCACCTTCTACGCGGCACACAACGCTAGTGCACTGGTATACGTGAAACTTAAGCTATGCATCAACGGAGGTTGAAATACGTCACATACGATTATCGAGGTGAGGCCTTTGAGAAGGGACGATGACGCAATTTAACGACGACGCTAGATTCCTGTCAGCAGGAGAACTAACGATCAGGAAACGACAACTTGTCACGCGATCCTGCAACGACATGAATCACGCCAGGGAGAAGACTATTGTCTCTGCATCCCCCCCCCTACTTAACTAACGACGAATACGCTATGTTTGACATTCCATGGTAATGTCGCCTAACAATTGGTCGTCACGCGAAACCCCAGGTAAAGTCCTCAAATTTCTTTTATTGAAATTTCGAATTTCACACTTACTGAGTAGATTTTCGTATCTCACTCCTCTTAATGGTCATTGTATCACGATCATTTCTTTACAAGGTACATACATGGTTTTTCGTTGTAACCATGCCTAAAGTTTTCTTGTCAATACATATATTTTTGTCGGATTACGCCGAAACCAAGTTCAATTGTTTGAACTTGTTCATTACACATATTCGATTCAAGACACCATATGATGCATTGGGAGCATCATATTCAAATCAATTTTAACAAGCGTTTCATTTGTTCCGAGTCGTAGTAGACTTGTTTGGTCTACGACTCCAATAAGTCATTGTTGATTTCGACACCTTGTGGTGGTGTATTTATTAACTTGAAGCTTTCGCTAAACTCGTTTACGCGTCTCATGCACGGATTTAATTATTTCTTTATTAAATCGTTTTAAATCCGCTTTGAATTATCATATTAAAGCAGTCTTAACACAATCGTGTGTTAAGACAATGGTACACAAATTCATTTCATATTCCGGTGTACCTTATAACGGTTCTTTCAACATCAATCGAATGCTTTGCGACATTCATTGCTTCTTCACCTTCGATCGAAAACATTATTTCTTTGATGTTCAAATTTCAATTGAAAATTCTATGATGTCATTTGAAACAAACTTTCGGATTCACCTTATTACGCTTTCATTTGACTTCAAACACGGTGGATTTGTCTGATCACCGCTATTATTGAACTATTTAAGTGACTACGACACCTTGTGGTGTCAGTACAAACTTGTAGCTTGGGCTAATCATGATTGAGCGTTTTATGCAAAACACAGGTGATACTTGTTCGATCACCTCTATTATTAAATTGTTTCATTCATTGCGACACCTCGTGGCGTCGGTATGACTTGCAGCTTGCGCTGATCACGATCGAACGTTTCATGCAAACTATTACATTTGAGATTGTTGATCCTAAGTTCATCTAGTGGATGTTATTGCTTCTAGAACTCATTTACATGTTATAAACGTTCCTATGGAATTCGATTGGTCGAAGTTCCTGTTCATTGTTGGATCCTTGTTAACTTAGTCACATTAGTGACTGTACCTATACGTCCCGTTTCCTTTGACATCGATTACTGAGACACATTTCTTTTAAACCATTGGGATTCCTATTGTGAAGGAATGTCCTTGAATTCACATGATTCGAATAAGTCTTGTTTTGATCACACGGTCATTCACTTGATTATTATTCGGACTTACCTGCGAACAACACAATTCCGAGGAGGTAACATAGTCTAAATTTCGAGGACGAAATTTCTGTAACAGGGGGAGAATGTGACAACCCGTAATTTACGGCTCTTAATTACGTAATTAACAGATGATTAACGCGACAATAAATAATGTTTACGGCGCAAATTAACTTAATTAGGCCCTTAGAGAGCCCAGGAACGTTTATTTGATTATACAGTGCGCGTGTGGTGATTTACAGAAGATCTGCTGAATATTACGCGACAACGGACTGATACCGTACAAAAAAAAAACTGACGACACCGACAAAAATGGATGTTACACGAATATTTTATGCTTATGAAGTTTGCGTCGCGATATCGGGTCTCGTAGGAATTACGGGCCACTCACACGTGAGATGGGCTGGTGGGCCCTGGACCCAAGCCCAAAACCCACAAGTCTAAACTTGCACACAATATAGTAGATCGTCCCTTAAAATCTTATCAAGATCTTATTAAGATTTACGAAAAATCTAAACAAGATTCTCATAATCTTGCAAAATCTTTACAAAAGATCTTGATTCATAGGGTAGAAGATGTGACCTGAATGTAATACAAATACACACAAAACCCTTAATCCTTAAATCTCTATATAAAGGGCATTCTCTTTGTCTGCATAATCACACACAAACAAAACAAATGTGCAGACCCTATCTTCAACACCCTCTCCCTCTCGATACAAACACAGACACAACACACTCACCTCCCTCCCTCTGATTTCAGTCCGGCGAACCACCACAGGGAACCGGTGGCCCTTCCAGGCGAAGACAGCCCCCCCTTCTTCTTCGATCAGCAACGGACCACCACCAATGTCGGGTGGTGGTGAACGGCGGCCAGACGGCAGAGAGAGAGAGACCCGAGAAGAGAGAGAGAGCCGAGAAGAGAGGGAGAACCGGCGGTCAAAGGTTCGGACCGCCGGTCGGTTCGTTTATCCGATGGTCAGCAGATTTGTCCGGTGGGTTTCAGATGAAGATGATGATGAACAGTGGATTGGTCATGTTCGGTTCAGGTTAGAGGATGGTTCAGCTTGGGTTCGGGTTATATCTTCTGATTTCGGGTTCTCGGAACAGCAGATTCAGCTCGGTTCGGGTGATTGTGCTCCTTTCAGACTTGGTTCGGCTTGACACATCTACACGGGTCTTGGTTCAGTTCGGGTATGGTTCAGCGAGCTCGGGTTCAACAGGTTCGAATCTTGGTTCAGTTTTGATTGATTCAGGTTTCAAGTTTGGTGATTTAGTTAAAGTTTTGGGTTCACAGGGTTCGTATTCGGGTTCGGTATAACTCGATTCGACTCGGTCAAACCGAGTCAACAGACGGTCAAACAAGTCAACAGCGAGTCAAACTCGGTCAAACCGAGTCAACCCAGCCAACTCAGCGAGTCAACTCGGTCAACCGAGTTAACTCGGTCAAACTCAGTCAACCCGAGTCAACTCAGTTGACTCGGTCAACTCGGTCAGCATGTTCGGCATAACGACTCAACGCAAGATTCGGTAAAGATTTACGGCGCGACAATTTATGTTATTTCTATAACTTTATTACTCACGTGAAACAAGCTCTCGAACCGAATGATAAAATCGTATTTATAAAGTTTGCGCTTTGATATATAACTTGAGTTTATAAATATATTGTTTGAAAACTTGATTGAATTTCGCAAATATAATGACAACTTGTGTTGTCGGGGCGCCCAAAAACAGAGGAAACTCTGCCCGTTTTTCGAGAAAATCCGTAAAATTTAACGAGTTTTATTATAAAACAAAACGTGCTTTTTGAGCGACTTTTATAAAAACGAGATACAAGTATGAAGTTCTTTCGACAACAACTTACAACTTACGAGAACAACGATACGGAAATTATTTCGACAACAAAAATAGATATAGTTATTATAATTATTTCAAACGACCTCGAATCCTTTTATGAATAAATATAGTATATATATTTATTTCAAATATCCGCGACACGATTTCGTCTTATAAAATAAATATAGATTTTATATTTATTTCAGGTATCATAAGACACGAGTTCTTTTATAAAAATAAATATAGTTATATATTTATTTTCAAATACAACTCGACGATTCTTTTGTAGAATAAATATGGTTTTATATTTATTCCAAACGCCTAAACGGCATATACACATATTTCGATAAAGACACGATATATAATACAAGTTTATTACATATTACTTTCATACGAATATTCCTTCATATCAACATACGACTTCTTAAAACGAGCTAACAAGTGTAACTTCTTCGCTTCTGTTAAGTTGACAATTTACCGTCATATCGTTCGGTCAACGATTCGGCAGAGCTCGATTACACGTAGTTAGTTACTACGTTATTTAGAAACTTATTAGATATTCCGTGTTAGGAATATTGTAGAATGCACGCTAGCGAGTCCTGCCTTGGAAACGACATCACGAAGTCGTAATTAGCTAACTTTGCACAGGAATATTCAGGTGAGTTCATAACCCCACTTTTTACGGCTTTACTTTTTTTATAAATGTTTTCGGGGTGGAAAGACATGCACGTTTTGCAAAAACATACAAAGTTTTGAACAAACGCAAAACTCGTATTTCTAAATCATATTACGAAGGGCTTTCGAGGAACACAAATGATTTACGAAAGGTTTATACTAAACATACCGGTTTTTACAAAAACAAATGTTTATTTTCGAAATGTGAATGATATTCGGCCAGGGTGACCGGGGATTGGTTAGGGTAACCAGGAAGTCTGGTCAGGGTGACCAGGGATTTATTTTATACATGGTATGGTTAGCGTAAGGAGGTTTACTACTTAGATCATGTGAGTGGGTAGGAGCAATATGAGGCCATTAGTCCTCATGGTAGGACCGAGGGACAGGAGCGATAGATCTATCTGGGTGTAGCGAGCCCAGCCCCAGGCCAAACTAGAAACGGACCTCGGGGTGACTTTGTCCACATACTAATGCCGTGGCAAAAATCTGCTAGGTTTGAGTCTCCCTATTTGCACTTCACATATGTCAGTGGCCTTGCAAACCATTGGTGATCTCAATTCCCTTATTTGCTACATACCAGGATTATTTCTATACTTACAAAAATACTTGTTCATACAAATTCAATACCATGTTTTATACAAAATTTAAAGCATAAGATTATGCGGGTAAGGAGTCAAAGTCAGGGTGGGCATTGACAGCTTTGCGAACATTACAAATACACGGCTTTACAAATACATGGTTTTATGAACATAACGTGTTACAAACACAACGTTTCCATATAACTTGGTAAGAAAATGATTTTTAAATTCATTTTCTCAATACTATCTCAAAAACTGGTTATTCCAAAGATTTATTTCAAATCTTTCACAATACCAAGGATTTATTTCAAACCTTTCACAACTCAAAAGATTTATTTCAAATCTTTTACAAACAAACTATGAACTCGCTCAACATTATGTTGATTTTTCTCGCATGTTCTTTCTCAGGTTACTTTTCTAAGACAAGGCACGGTTGGAATAGGAGAACCATCTGGAGTCGAGTACTTAGCGGGCGTTCAATTTCTAAGAAGACTTAGCTATATTTGCTTCCGCTGTGCAATGACGATACCAGTCCAGTCACGCCAGCTCTGATAATTTCGGGGTGTGACACATGTGCCTATAGTAAAGGTCAAATGGGATGCCCGTAGAGGTCCCGAATATACGTGGGAAGTTGAGTCCACTATGCGACAAAAGTACCCTCACTTATTCTAGTAAATCTCGTGGTTGAGATTTTTTTTAAGGGGGTGAGGATGTAACACCACGTAAAAACGTGTCCAATTATGTAAAGACACGTGTCCTAAACTCTTAAGGTGTGAAAGATTGAGTTTGAAGGACTAAAGTTGTCAAACAGTGAAACTATGAAACCACAGGGACTAAAAGTGTCAACATGCCAAACTTGTGCCTCTGAATGACCATACATGATGGATATATTCTTAACTGAGTGATTGATTGGATATAAGAAGTCGTTTATTAAAATAATCGGATGATTATTAAATTACAAGGGTTAAACGTGTCAACATGTTGATTCTGACCTCTGAGTGACCTTTTAAGAAACCGAGGCTTCGAAATATTCAAATATACTCTCAAGAATAAGTGGTATAAATTTCACATGGTTTCGAGATCGTTAAGCATGTTTTCAAGACTTTGGGCTATAAGTGTCAACTTGACGAAACTTGCATTTATAGTGATAATTAACGAACCCGAGCCTAACGAAGTTAGTTCATACATCCTAAAAATGAATTAGAATGGGTTTAAATCGTTCAGGGACTAAAGCTGCCAAGTCAGAAACTCATTTAACCTGTTTCCCGGTTCCAGGCGGGCCGCGTAAGTCCTAAAGGACTCTTACGCGGGCCGCGTAAGACTGCCCAGCGCTGAAAAACCTGCCAGGTGCAGGTTATCAGCTGTTAACCGACTTATACTCGTTTGTAACGATCCTAGGGGCACTCAAATGGTTTATAAGTCAACTAGGACACCTGGAGTGATCCTAGGATGTTCCATTACACCTGCAATTGATCTAGGAGCGTGGAAATCACTATATAAAGAAAGCTAGTCTTATGTTTATATGCACACATTTTGCAAACAACTTCAAAGGGACAACTTCTGGAGCTTGCATCAGTAGGAGAAGATTACCAAGTGTAGAAAAGACAACAAGGACCATTAGTAAGGGTTTAATTGCTCGCTTAGTCGTTTTAATTAGCTTAATTACCGAAAAGTCAAACTTGTCGTAAATTAGGTTTGACTTTCAGTTTAATCACACATGGTCTAACCACTGATCAAAACGAAAGTGGTTATAGAACCATATTAAGGTAGGTGATTAACCCTTAAAAGGGCACCTCCTAATTATTTCGTTTGACTAGTCAATTGTCGGGTCAAAGTAGTTTGACAAAAAGTCAAACTGGACAGAATGTTTGAAAATGATTAAAATTAATAAAACAAGAGTTTTAAATTATATGTTATCATTCTAATGACTTGGTAATTAATATTAGAACATGTTTTATCAGTCCTAACTCGACAATTAACAGTCTAAGGTCAGATTATAATCGAAAGTCGCAAAAGCTTGACTTTTTCTTTGACTTTCAGTTCTGACCCATTCAAGCTTAATTCTCCCATGTTTTAAGCTTCCATTAGGACCACATTACTCAGTAGTATAACCCTCTGGAGTTATAGTACATGGTTCCTAGTGGTTTGAATTATATGCACTTGATCGTTAATATGCTTATAAATGCCATAAACGCCCATTTGACACACAACTGAGATTTTAGCAATGTAAATGGACAAAAACCTTTGCTACTGATATTTTGACTTGTCCCAAAAATTTGACATCAGTTTGAGGTCTAGATTAGGAGTTATGCTCAATAGCGTAATTAGAAAGCTTTTTATTAATTAAATGGCGTAATTAGCATATAGCCTATTTAAACCCAAATTTTGATACCAAACTTTTTACCTACTGATATAAAATAATATTTTGGGATTTTTGAAGATTTTTATTTATTTTTAAGCTGAGCATAACATAGAGTTATAGCTTTGATTTGGTAATTGTCAGTTTTACCCTTTTCATGCATAAAATGAGTTTTACATAACATTTTGATACCAAACTTTTTGCTACTGATTTTATTTCATAAATAAAATATTTTGAACTTTATAAACTGATCAAAAACTCCGATTTTTTATTTTAACCCGATAATCGCTTAAATCCGACTTTTACACGTTTAAAGCGCATAGTATGAGTTAAAACTATTTTTGGCACATAAAACTTATTACCTACTGATGTTTTAAGTTAATTTACGTATTTGAACAGTGAACCAATGTTTTAAACTCAGAACTCAAATTTTGACCTTTAAAACTTATGTGAAATTACCAAAATACCCCTACGGTGCATAGTTTGGTTATAAAAGATAAATTTCACATATATGTTATACCCTACTGTTATAACTTATAAAAATACATATTTGTACTGAGTACATCAGACCTGAAACTCAGATTAGTATTTTAACTCTTTTATAAGCATTAAAAATTACCAAAATGCCCTTATGGGACTTGAATTGGTTTAAATTACTTTTTGGGCATATATGTTAACATCCTACTGATGTATTAACATATTTTAAGCATAATAACAATTAAGACCTGTATATAATTCATTTGGTTACCCGTTACGCGTTTACACGTTCAGGTCGGTTTATGTGACTAGTTTACGTATAACAGCCGAAACGGGTTTAACCTTATCATTAAATCCTTAAATTCCAGAATGTGATTAGTTTACCCATATTATACAAGTATCCAAGATTGTCGGGTCTAAACCACATTCTATTCCGGTCTCCGCTTAATCTAGCGTTTAGAACCGTAAAGTTTCTTTCTACCTAGCCAGTCTAAGTTCTTGACTTAACTAAAGGCCCGTTAGCACCCTAATAGGTTATTAAACCTTCTATACACATTAAGTAGCATCCAGTAGAAGGTATCTTCATACAACTTTAGTATTTACGGCTGAGTTACTTTCACCTTTGAGCTCAGGTAAATACTTTTAATTTATTTTCCCTTATACGGGCTTAGGATATGGTATTATAATAATACCACTTGGTCGGGTATGAAAGCATTTAATCGGATTGTGATTAATAAATTTACATAACGCGTTTTAATTTGTCTTGTTTGATAACATAAACATTGGGGGTTAATTCGACCGTGTCCTGGATATCCTCGCCTCATTTCATTTGAAAATGGCCACGACCTATGCACGGGGTGTAGGCATACACCTGACAGATGCAAATGCTAAAATATAAACCCACATGTTGGGGATAACTCCTTTGTGGGTTCTATAAGTGGTGAGTCGGTTAATCATGACCGGCTTCCAACCGGCCCCAATCGTAAGACAAACATGTAAATCTGTATACAAGATTATATTTAAATAATTATCCCAAGTTATAAAAGATTTGTGCCATGTGCACTAAAATCAATTTTCATAAATGTTTTCAAAAGTGTCAGTTAATTGTATTTACCAGTGTAAACTGACGTATTTTCTTAAAGGCTGATTTGACAGGTACCTCTTGTAATAGGCTGGAGCTATTAGGTGTCATAAGAGGATCTTGCAAATCCATAGATACCTGATGTCTGTTATTTTGTTTCTTTGTATTTTTCATGATCCGCCTGTGGATCTTATTACATTCCAGTCTGTATATTCTTTTGTCGAACACTCAGACATTATGGTTTGTAATATTTTATTCACCAAGCCTTCCGCTGTGCTATTATATTCTGTATATTGACTATGATGATATCAACTACGTCACGATACTCCTTGCCAGGCCCACAGGTAATACGTGGAAATATCGGGGGTGTGACAGGTTGGTATCAGAGCCAACATTGACTGAATTAAACACTAACCTTTTGTGTTTAAGCTCAATGACACAATAAGCCCATTCCTTAGACTTCTGAGTCTAGGCTAATGACCTAGGATTTATCCTTAACTTTCCTTTTATTGTTTATATTATATCTACTTGTTTTGACAGGTTACCAATTGGAAAATGTTGCCACGAGTGAGAGGCAAAGGAAAAGGACCCATGCGAGGAGGGCCATCAGGCCACGCGGGACCCTTCCACCGACGTACCCCATCCGATTCGCTCTCTGGCTCCGCCTCACGGGACCATTGGAGTCATAACTTTGAGCCAGGAAGGCATTCTGTCTCACTAGGATCCTCACCATTCGAACCTCCATACTTTGGGTTACCCATTCCCATTGAACCCCAACATTCCCATCATTTGCAGGGATCACATCACTCGAACCAATCACACCACTCCTTTAACTCCCATCCTTTTCGTCACTCGGATTCTACCTACTCTCCAACTCAGTTTAATCCCAATGCTTACGTCAACGACTTTTTGGGTTTCAATCCTCTTGGACCTGAGGATCATTTCTCTCAGGAGATGGAAATGGACGACGACCCGGACCCTGAATTGCAAACCCGAACACCGGGCCACCTTATTAGCATCTCGAGTGGTTCACCATATCAAGGATCGTCGTACCGAGGGCCTGATTCATATGCTTAGAAAATGGCTCAGTATGATTGGTTCTTTACCCCTTCATACCACAACTCCCCGGCCCAACCTCCTTTAGTTGAACCACAGCTTCAAGCTGTTACCCCACCACCTTTACCAGTTGAGGAACCACCTCAACAGCCTCCCGAGCCACCAAGGCGTAGGAGAAATGCTCGAATGTCTGTACGTGGGGGACCACGGTTCGCATTCCCTCATGGTTCAAGTTCTTACCCTCCTATTCCAGAGGACCCCCAAATGGGTGGACCCTCTCACACGGTGTCGGAAGTCAACCCTCCGCCAGTTTCTCATGCACCACTGTAGCCGCCATTGGGTTTTGACAACCCGATCCCGACATACCTAGGTTCATTTGGGTATAATCCATCTGGATACCCATCAGATTATGGAAACCATGACCCATACCTTACAGCTGCTCAGTACAATGCACTTTATCCTTCTTCTTACCCTCCAGTTTACCCAACTGGATATCCGGCGCAGGGATACCAATACCCACTTTACCAGCAACCTCCTCCTCAACAACATGAACAAACTCAGGAGATTTTACAAAGGTTAGACCGGGTTAAACATAAAGCCAGTGAAACTAAGAAGAAGCATAATGGTTTTCTCAAAGGTCTTGCTAACCTTGTTAAAGGCAAGAAGAAGTAGGAAGTTGTTGTTTTTCTTTGTATTGTCTTTCAATAAGTCCCTGCGAGGACGTTTTCTTTATTTTCAGTACCAAGTCCCTGCGTGGACTTACTTTTATTTTTGTAGCCCCTGCGTGGGCAGTATGTTGTTTTCAAGTCCCATTTAGGGCATCGTTGTACTAGTTTCGTGATTCCATAAAGTTATTTTCGACTTTTAAATATGTATTTTATTATATCATGCTATATCATTTTAAATTTGATTGATTTGCCAAAGAAATTCTTAGAGGTATAACCTAGCCAAAATATTAAATGGCTATGATGGTACAACCTTTTAAGATAATAACTCTCTGTTAACATCCGAAAACATGTTAACATTCCTAGCTGTGCGGTACGAGAAACCACACAAGCTTCCAAATGTACTTGGATCCTTCCAAGTCACTTATATATAGCCTATATGATCAATGTGAATCATGGCTAATAAACATCAATATGATGTATACACCAAAACATCCATTTTGAAATATATGCTTATGAGCAAAGGTGTAATAAAGACAATGAAAGTTTTATTTATAAAAACTTCTTGTCAGAAAGGCGATGAAATTTGTTCGACCCTTAAAAAGAGATCACTGATCCAGGAGATCAATGCTTATAATTGTCCTTGTGACAAGGCTTTTGTGCCATCTAAATGTCCTTCGAGACAAGCCTCGTGCTATATAAAAATGTCTTTCATGACATTGACAGTTGTGATTCATATCCCCTGTCTAATAATTATCAAGGATTATATCCTATTAATTGCTTATAATGGTTCTGTTATAACATTGGCAAATCATGATTTAATTAATCTTTATTTTAGATGATCTATATGGCTTAGTAATACCATGACCATCTAATCATCAATGTGATGATTCATTATATAATTTAAATATATCATTAATGTTTGATATAGTATTCGAAAATGGCTGGCTCAGATGAAGCAAACAGTCATCCCGCAGAAGGAAACAACACTAGGATTAATATCACTGGTGCAGAACTACAAGCAATGATAACCCATGATCTAGCGTCCGCGTATCTAGTACATCAGCCAAACAAAACCCATCATCAACAACACCAACCCTACTACACATAGATATAGTAGAGTCTCCTTACATCCTTGTCGATAACCTGTATATGCCATGGCCTGCGGGGAAGTCAAAAGGGTATGCTGGATACCTATAATACACTCGTACATGAAACTCCGATGGTGCTCGTCCTCCGCCCGAGCGGAGATGAGTGCTACGATCTGATCAGATAAATACCCTATACAGCTAATAACCAGGGAAGAAAATGATGGTTCCCCCTGCTGCACGGGTAGACCCCACACAGGTGGAAAAGATGCGCCTGCTGGCCGTGATGGCTCCCCCCTCTCATACCTGTGTAGTTGGGAAGAGAACGTAGGTCCTCGCATGGGCTCAATAAATTCTGCTGTCACTCGGGTTCTCAGTATAGTAGGGGTAGGAATAACGGGTGAGTTAGGTGGGGTAAATGCAGGAATCAGAGTACGGACCGTCATCCGGGCCGTCTGCCGAAAACTCACTACTATAGGGGTTGGTGGACTACGAGGGACTGGGTAGACGGGGTAGGGGGTTGCGGAGTGGTAGTAGGAGTAGGACTCCGTCGGTCCATACCCGGGTGGTAGTATGGGTCGGAAGTGTGACTGTACGCGGCTGTAACTGGCTGAGGATGTCGGGGGGAATGGTATGTGCTGGTGGCCTTGGTCCCACGTCCCGTATGAGATCGGAGGGGGTAGCTATCGAACCTGTAACCTGACAAGTCAGGTTCATCACTGGGTAGCTCGAAGCGAATTACTTCATCCTTTTCTTCCTCCTCTGCCTCTGATTCTACCTCCTCTGGATCCGCGTCCGGATCCATCGATGGGTCCTCCTCAAAACTCTCACAATGGTAGCTCAACATCGCACCTACACAATTAAATAAGTTATAATAATAATAATAATAATAATAATAATAATAATAATAATAATAATAATAATAATAATAATAATAATAATAATAATACATTCTAATTATTGTGAAGTGTGGGTACTAGACATACATAGAATTATACTGATAAGTACACGTTTGCATCAAAATTCAAATATATATTTTTATCAACATATATTTTTGTGTTAGTGCTCGTGTTTGCTTCCTGACCTCTCTTAATGGCGTTCACAGAAATCCCAAGTACAAGCAGATAAATTATTATGTTCCAGACCATAACAACTTATTTGCCCGACAAGACCATTCTGATAATAACCATACTATTTGGTTACTACAGGTTCTTGCTGTGGAGAGTCACGCTTATGATTATAGTCTAGGCTCTCTGGGAATACCTAATTCGCTATAACCGATGGCTCTGATACCATCTTCTGTCACACCCGACTCGCAGCGAAAGCGTACGCGAGGTGCAACAGATACATGGTACAAACGTGCTATTTAAAAGGATATTGTAATACACAACACAAGCATGAGTTACAACATTTGATTACACACTAAGTTCTAATGTATAGGCACTAGTATTCCAAAAGTTGTTTGTCCCCTGCTAAGCATGCTTCTATGTACAGTAATATCCGATCAACAAAACTTGAAACCCATTCGTACTCCCCTTTATTCTTCTTTAGTTTTACCTGAAAAGCATGTTAACTTTGAACAGTCAACTACAAATAGTTGGTAAGTTTCACTGTTTTAGTTTGTTTCACAATTTAGTTTGAACCGATTGATTAGGTATGTTTGACATGAAATTATACTAAGCCCACAAGTGAAACCTTGACTGTTCACAAGTGTCGTGTCCCACAATAGACACCTCAGCACTTTACCACACCAAGTAGCTATGTCTAACACCACATAGCGTGTTCACAGAAAGTGCAAGGACATGTGCAATTGCGGTAGAACCCATGGAATTTTTTGCCAGGTCAATTGGGTTTGTCAGACCAATAGTACTATTCACACATCCACCGGCATATAGTTGATCACTCGTGTTTGTGGGGACTTTTCATGTGTTAGTATAACTCAGATAATTCTTATCACAACATGTATGTATGTACAATTATGTATGTATGTAACTTGCATTTCACCCCAAATAAAATAGTTTGAAAGTGGGGTAGTGAAAACAGGTTTCCGGTCGGGAATCGTTATAACTTGGGTTCGAATGGGAATCTTCATCCGAGAATTGACCTATAGCATAACAGTAGAGTTGTGGGTATTATCTTAGTGTCAGATTTCAGTTTGGCTTCCAGGCACCGTTTTGCGTGCCGGTCAAAGTCGCTTGTTTTAGATGTTCTGAAAATGGCACGATCATATGGAATGTACTAACGAGTTGTCCATTAGAAATGATTAACTTTCTATTAAGGGAGTTCAGTTGTTTGGGGATCCCAGGATGCCCAATTTTAAGTTTTAGTTTTCGTCGTCGAGAAATCGCCCGAACTGGCGTGTAATGTACCTCATGTATCCATTTTGTCTCGAAACAGTCCAGAACGAATATGGTGTTCCATTTATTGCCACTTTTGTCTTTGATCAATTCGTGGTTCCGACATGTTCGTTATGCGTTTACCGTTGCCAGTTTTGTATAAAATAATGAAATTTTTAATTCTAAAAATCATTACTCAATGTACATATTTTATAAAATTCTGAAAATTTTTATATAAATTGGTAAGAATATATAGAATTCTGGAAAAAATATTTTCAGAATTTATAAAACCAATTTATTGATTTTAATAAATTCGGGAAAAAAACTGTATTTCTACCGAATAATTTGCACCCAAAATGATTCGACTTTCAAAAATTCCCAAAAATTCACAGAAGTGTACCAATATGTCTAGGAACTTCCTGGAAAATTTTGAGATTTTCTGAATTCGTTATACCGCGTTTCCGGCTATCGAAACTTCACGACAATGCGATTTTTGAAACCCAAGTAAAACACAGTCAATGATTCCTAAATTTTCTAGGATGTTCTCCATATTAAACTCAAAATACCTGTAAGTTTTGGTGATTTATTGAGTTCATTTAGTATTTTATCCGAAATTATTCCTTCAAAAGAGTTAAAAATTCTCTAAATATCACCAAAAATTCAGAAAATTCTCAAATTTTAATAGAGTCTTATTTTCACCATATATGATTAGCCTGAAAAATTTTGAGTTCATTGAATACCCACGGACCAAGTTATGCTATAAACAATTCTGTATATCCTAGATACGGTTTTCGCAAATTATACCTAGCGGTTCGTGTGTTTTCAAGAAACTCTTGCGCTTCCAAAAGTGAAAGATCCTTATTTTCAGTACCTATATACCATAAACAACACAAATATGCATTTACTCATATCAATCAAGCAATGAAATTGTTATTTTTCGATTAAGGTTTGTTTGGTTCGATACTTATCGAATAATCTGTGTTTTTGTATCAGAAACCATGTTTTTAACCAACTAAACACCATGTATGATCTTGACACCTTAAACTCAGCCTAAACAACTTTTAGATCATGAAAACATCAATGGTTTGTGGATTAGAATGGCTTGTTCTTAATAAGTAAGCACAACAATCACACGGGGTATATGTGTCAGTGCTCAACTACTTTAGTCCTGGTATCAGTTAGTGTTGGGTTAGTTACCGAAAACAGGTTTCCGGTCGGGAATCGTTATAACTTGGGTTCGGATGGGAATCTTCAACCGAGAATTGACCTATAGCATAACATTAGAGTTGTGGGTATTATCTTAGTGTCAGATTTCAGTTTGGCTTCGGGGCACCGTTTTGCGTGCCGGTTAAAGTCGCTTGTTTTAGATGTTCTGAAAATGGCACGATCATATGGAATGTACTAACGAGTTATCCATTAGAAATGATTAACTTTCTATTAAGGGAGTTCGGTTGTTTGGGGATCCCAGGTTGCCCAATTTTAAGTTTCCGTTTTCGTCGTCGGGAAATCGCCCGAACTGGCGTGTAGTGTACCCCATGTATCCATTTTGTCTCGGAACAGTCCAGAACGAATCTGGTGTTCCATTTATTGCCACTTTTGTCTTTGATCAATTCGTGGTTCCGACATGTTCGTTATGCGTTTACCATTGCCGGTTTTGTATAAAGTAATGAGATTCTTAATTCTAAAAATCATTACTCAATGTACATATTTTATAAAATTCTGAAAATTTTTATATAAATTGGTAAGAATATATAGAATTCTGGAAAAAATATTTTCAGAATTTATAAAACCAATTTATTGATTTTAATAAATTCGGGAAAAAACTGTATTTTTACCGAATAATTTGCGCCCAAAATGATTCGACTTTCAAAACTTCCCAAAAATTCACAGAAGTGTACCAATATGTCTAGGAACTTCCTGGAAAATGTTGAGATTTTCTGAATTCGTTATACCGCGTTTCCGGCTATCGAAACTTCACGACAATGCGATTTTTGAAACCCAAGTAAAACACAGTCAATGATTCCTAAATTTTCTAGGATGTTCTCCATATTAAACTCAAAATACCTGTAAGTTTTGGTGATTTATTGAGTTCATTTAGTATTTTATCCGAAATTATTCCTTCAAAAGAGTTAAAAATTCTCCAAATATCACCAAAAATTCAAAAAATTCTAAAATTTTAATAGAGACTTATTTTCATCATATATGATTAGCCTGAAAAATTTTGAGTTCATTGAATACCCACGGACCAAGTTATGCTATAAACAATTCTGTATATCCTAGATACGGTTTTCGCAAATTATACCTAGCGGTTCGTGTGTTTTCAAGAAACTCTTGCGCTTCCAAAAGTGAAAGATCCTTATTTTCAGTACCTATATACCATAAACAACACAAATATGCATTTACTCATATCAATCAAGCAATGAAATTGTTATTTTTCGATTAAGGTTTGTTTGGTTTGATACTTATCGAATAATCTGTGTTTTTGTATCAGAAACCATGTTTTTAACCAACTAAACACCATGTATGATCTTGACACCTTAAACTCAGCCTAAACAACTTTTAGATCATGAAAACATCAATGGTTTGTGGATTAGAATGGCTTGTTCTTAATAAGTAAGCACAGCAATCACACGGGGTATATGTGTCAGTGCTCAACTACTTTAGTCCTGGTATCAGTTAGTGTTGGGTTAGTTACTAAAAACAGGTTTCCGGTCGGGAATCATTATAACTTGGGTTCGGATGGGAATCTTCATCCGAGAATTGACCTATAGCATAACAGTAGAGTTGTGGGTATTATCTTGGTGTCAGATTTCAGTTTGGCTTCCGGGCACCGTTTTGCGTGCCGGTCAAAGTCGCTTGTTTTAGATGTTCTGGAAATGGCACGATCATATGGAATGTACTAACGAGTTGTCCATTAGAAATGATTAACTTTCTATTAAGGGAGTTCGGTTGTTTGGGGATCCCAGGTTGCCCAATTTTAAGTTTCCGTTTTCGTCGTCGGGAAATCGCCCGAACTGGCGTGTAATGTACCCCATGTATCCATTTTGTCTCGGAACAGTCCAGAATGACTCTGGTGTTCCATTTATTTCCACTTTTGTCTTTGATCAATTCGTGGTTCCGACATGTTCGTTATGCGTTTACCGTTGCCGGTATTGTATAAAATAATGAGATTCTTAATTCTAAAAATCATTACTCAATGTACATATTTTATAAAATTCTGAAAATTTTTATATAAATTGGTAAGAATATATAGAATTCTGGAAAAAATATTTTCAGAATTTATATAACCAATTTATTGATTTTAATAAATTCGGGAAAAAACTGTATTTTTACCGAATAATTTGCGCCCAAAATGATTCGACTTTCAAAAATTCCTAAAAATTCACAGAAGAGTACCAATATGTCTAGGAACTTCCTGGAAAATTTTGAGATTTTCTGAATTCGTTATACCGCGTTTCCGGCTATCGAAACTTCACGACAATGCGATTTTTGAAACCCAAGTAAAACACAGTCAATGATTCCTAAATTTTCTAGGATGTTCTCCATATTAAACTCAAAATACCTGTAAGTTTTGGTGATTTATTGAGTTCATTTAGTATTTTATCCGAAATTATTCCTTCAAAAGAGTTAAAAATTCTCCAAATATCACCAAAAATTCAGAAAATTCTAAAATTTTAATAGAGTCTTATTTTCACCATATATGATTAGCCTGAAAATTTTTGAGTTCATTGAATACCCACGGACTAAGTTATGCTATAAACAATTCTGTATATCCTAGATACGGTTTTCGCAAATTATACCTAGCGGTTCGTGTGTTTTCAAGAAACTCTTGCGCTTCCAAAAGTGAAAGATCCTTATTTTCAGTACCTATATACCATAAACAACACAAATATGCATTTACTCATATCAATCAAGCAATGAAATTGTTAGTTTTCGATTAAGGTTTGTTTGGTTCGATACTTATCGAATAATCTGTGTTTTTGTATCAGAAACCATGTTTTTAACCAACTAAACACCATGTATGATCTTGACACCTTAAACTCAGCCTAAACAGCTTTTAGATCATGAAAACATCAATGGTTTGTGGATTAGAATGGCTTGTTCTTAATAAGTAAGCACAGTAATCACACGGGGTATATGTGTCAGTGCTCAACTACTTTAGTCCTGGTATCAGTTAGTGTTGGGTTAGTTACCGAAAACAGGTTTCCGGTCGGGAATCGTTATAACTTGGGTTCGGATGGGAATCTTCATCCGAGAATTGACCTATAGCATAACAGTAGAGTTGTGGGTATTATCTTTGTTTCAGATTTCAGTTTTGCTTCCGGGCACCGTTTTGCGTGCCGGTCAAAGTCTCTTGTTTTAGATGTTCTGAAAATGGCACGATCATATGGAATGTACTAAGGAGTTGTCCATTAGAAATGATTAACTTTCTATTAAGGGAGTTCGGTTGATTGGGGATCCCAGGTTGCCCAATTTTAAGTTTTCGTTTTCGTCGTCGGGAAATCGCCCGAACTGGCGTGTAATATACCCCATGTATCCATTTTGTCTGGGAACAGTCCATAATGACTCTGGTGTTCCATTTATTGCCACTTTTGTCTTTGAACAATTCGTGGTTCCGACATGTTCGTTATGCGTTTACCGTTGCCGGTTTTGTATAAAATAATGAGATTCTTAATTCTAAAAATCATTACTCAATGTACATATTTTATAAAATTCTGAAAATTTTTATATAAATTGGTAAGAATATATAGAATTCTGGAAGAAATATTTTCAGAATTTATAAAACCAATTTATTGATTTTAATAAATTCGGGAAAAAACTGTATTTTTACCGAATATTTTGCGCCCAAAATGATTCGACTTTCAAAAATTCCCAAAAATTCACAGAAGTGTACCAATATGTCTAGGAACTTCCTGGAAAATTTTGAGATTTTCTAAATTCGATATACCGCGTTTCCGGCTATCGAAACTTCACGACAATGCGATTTTTGAAACCCCAAGTAAAACACAGTCAATGATTCCTAAATTTTCTTGGATGTTCTCCATATTAAACTCAAAATACCTGTAAGTTTTGGTGATTTGTTGAGCTCGTTTAGTATTTTATCCGAAATTATTCCTTCAAAAGAGTTAAAAATTCTCCAAATATCACCAAAAATTCAGAAATTTCTAAAATTTAATAGAGTCTTATTTTCACCATATATGATTAGCCTGAAAAAATTTGAGTTCATTGAATACCCACGTACCAAGTTATGCTATAAACAATTCTGTATATCCTAGATACGGTTTTCGCAAATTATACCTAGCGGTTCGTGTGTTTTCAAGAAACTCTTGCGCTTCCAGAAGTGAAAGATCCTTATTTTCAGTACCTATATACCATAAACAACACAAATATGCATTTACTCATGTCAATCAAGCAATGAAATTGTTATTTTTCGATTAAGGTTTGTTTGGTTCGATACTTATCGAATAATCTATGTTTTTGTATTAGAAACCATGTTTTTAACCAACTAAAAACCATGTATGATCTTGACACCTTAAACTCAGCCTAAACAGCTTTTAGATCATGAAAACATCAATGGTTTGTGGATTAGAATGGCTTGTTCTTGTTAATTACATATTTAATCATGAAATACATAAGAAAATCAATCAAAACTGCTAATATACCTAAAGATATTCCTTGATCTTGTTCTGATTTTGTTGTGATTTTTCTTTTAGAGCAGTAGTGTAAGTATGAGAGGAGGTTTTTTTGGTTCCTTTTGAATATTAAGAAATATGCAAAACAACTATAGTAGTCGTTATCCTCTCGACATAAATTCAATTGCAAGAGATTTGAAAGGAGGTTACATGTTTTGTGACAACCCGAAGTTTCAAGGTCAGTGTCTTCGATTCCGTTCTTGTTTTAAATCTATTTATTCGACCCATGACCCTGTTTAGCTTGCTAGTATATGTTTGGTAGTTGTGTGGTGCATGTGTGTGTAGCGGGCCAGTCTCTATGTTGTGCACACAATTGGGCCGTAGCGTATAATTGGACCGCAATGTGAATGTGCTTGTTTGATTAAGAAACCCGTTGACATAAGTGATCGAACTTGGCCCAATCTTGGCGAGTAACATCAATGAACAACCGGCCCAAATGACTGTTTTGGTCAGAAAGTATAATCGGCCCAAAACACTAATTGTTTAGCAAACCTAAGTAGCCCAGTTCCTTGTCCATTTAACTACATGTGTACGTGAACTAATGTGATCACAAAGTAGAACAAACCCTACTTCCACACTCATTGTGCAACGGCAGTGGAACCCCCCCCCCCCCCCTTCATCATGGTCGAAGTCTTTTCCTCTTAGAATCAGCCTTCTTGTTCAGTGTATATCAATCTGCTGGTTAGTTCCGTATGTTTATTCGATTCTTGATTCAATGTGTCTATCTCTATGTGGATAAGTATGTAGTTATTCAACCCTTGATAAACATGTGGATGTTGTATAATTGATGATTGTAACAGATTCTATAAAAACGGTAACGTAGGGAACCTGATGTATATCTTGTTGATTGTTTGCCAATGTTCGTGTTATGTGGTCGAATGACATGTAATTGCATATATATGGTGATTTATATGAGTTAATACGTTGTTAACAATCTGATTAGTGCCCTAAGATTCACATAATAATGGTTACTAAATCTGATAATAATCTGATGATGTGAACAAGGTATCATATGGTCGATCCTGAGATTTCTATGTTTCGGACTTGAATTAAATGGAGGATGTGAGTATGATCGAATTGTTAAACTATGTGTCATCAGATTTTATTATTAGGAGCATGTTGAGGAATTATTATCTTGATTCTAGAATTTCCATATTAATTGGTTTAAATGAGATTGAGATTTCATGGCGGTGATTGTTTGCAAAAGTCAAAGAATGGCTTGCTAGGATAAGTAACTGTTTGACACGTTTTCAAAACTGAAGTTATGATATTAACATAGGGAACTCACACATAATTAGTTTATGAAGTTGGGTTGCACATGCAACCGAATTAAACTTGGGCCGCTTTGTTCAGCTGGGCCGCAACATGTAAACGGGGTGATTTAAGGGCGCGGGCCATGTGTGAATTGGGCTGCAGGCCAGCTATTGATTCTCGAATGGGTTCGGATGTTGTTTTGGTTGATACTATTGGGCCATACACAGAATGTTACTACAATATTAGGCCACACACTCGCAATGTTAATATATATATATATATATATATATATATATATACTGGATCGCATACAACTTAAGTAAACATTGGACCGCATGGACTGAAGCTGGATCACTGATTCGTACATTGCATAATATCGAGTGTCAACAAATGTACTGAGCATGATTTGTATATATATATATATGTTTTTGTGACAAATTGGCTTGTGAACTAAGTATGCACTAGAGACTATTGATTTACTATTTAGCTTGAACTTCACGAGTGTGCTACATGTATCTTGACTGTGTGATAAGTGAAATAAGGGATACATGATTTGTTATACGTGAAATGTGTGGTTTATGCATACGAAGTATTGACTGTTATCGGTAACCCTTTTAGGGCGTGCTTGTTCAACTGATAATCAAGATATTTAATCTTACCGAGCAAACCAAAGGTGAGTTCACTACATTCGAGCATGCGTCCCAGTGGTTGGGGACAGTCAGTGGGTATTCCATGGAGGGATAAGTCTTTTGGGTAAAAACAGGTATATTGGTTAATATTCTCACCTATCATTCTTGTATGTCCCTTACATTGTTACCTGGAGGGTAACGGGTATTAGTTGGTAGCGCTACTTAGGTTTGGCACCCTCACACCGCTCCTAGATAGGACGGATGAGAACTAATGACCCAGTCGGGCCCAGTACTGGATAGGAGTACGTGGGAAGGGCAGTCATGTACATCAGGAGCCGTCTTGTTCGGAATTGAGATATTAACAATATTACTTGCATTTGTCAGTGAACTGTTTTACATACAACTGGTAACAAAACGCTTTCCTTAAACTGTGAACTCACCAGCTTTGTCTGATACACTTGTTGCATACTCGCAGGTCGTTAGGTATCTTGGCTCTGGAAACTTGCTGTCTGGAGGAGCAGGAGTGGTCATGGGTCAACTGAAGAGACTCATGCGATTATTTACTTACTATTACACGTTGGTTTTTGAACAACCTAGTTTTTGGTTTACTATTTGCTTCCGCTGACATTTTGGTTTTCGTATAAACTTACGATGGGATTTTACTATTAATTTGAGAACTTCGCTTAGAAACTTGTGGGTTCAGTGTAAATAGTGGCTCATTGTCAGTCCGTCACACGCCTATCAGGGACACTCCCTAGGTGGTATTTTTGGGGGTGTGACAGTTTGGTATCAGAGCCACTGGTTATAGTGAACTTGGTTTTAAAACGTTTTCATAAAACCAGACTATAACCAAACAGTTCCAAAATCGACCATGACACTCAGCTCCAGACTGCAAGGTTCGTTTCTCGTTTACTATTGCATAGTATATCTAGCGTACACTTATGAATGACATTACGCGTGAATGCACACTTAGCACTGCATTATGAACTTCTATGTTACCAACCCATGTTACGTGTTTTAAGAGTGTGACTCTTCTTGAACTTTCATGATCTATGTTGTGGTGTCATCTGTCTTATTGCTCGAATTCGGGGAGCCTTTTATCGCGAGTTAAGAGGCACTGAGATAAGCATGCAAATTGCCTTATTATTATGGGTGCACACGAGTGTGAGAGGGGTTCCGCTCTATTAATTGATGTTATGTTAGAACACAACAGTCTATAGGAGTCATAGAAGTAGATTGTCTCCTACTTGAATGTGATCTTTTCATTCCCCTCTAAAACCTTTCGAATCTCGATGCTATTGAGTATTACCTGAACACCCACCTGAACACCTAGCGAACTGTGTAGAATGTTAGGTGCATGTACGAACGTTCCCGAGTTGGATGTTGCAGCAGCAATGATTGGTCTGTACCCCTCTCACTCCTCTTTGTTTGTGGGAACTCAATGTACTGATGACTTAGACCCCGAAGTGCGATCACTTCTGCAACACCTTGGAAACATACCGTGTATTACTCAGTCAACTTACAAGAACGATGGACAAGAGGGTAAGCGTAGTACCTTACCGACTTCAGCATTTGAACGACCCTAGTTACCGGCAACGAACAACAGCGATTTGACCTCAATTGAATCTTTAACCCTAGTTAGCGGCTCATGGGAACCAACTCTTACGAATCAATCAGGGCATAAGTGAGGACAACTGATGGTAGTATGGAATGTGTGACTGCCAGCACGATGGGTAACGCCTTAGGACGTGAAGCAGAATGTAAAAAGATGGACCTTGTCGGTGAAAGATCGTAGGGCTCCGTTACAAGCAATGGCATTAGAGGTAACAGTCACGGCAACATCAAGATACTCGTGATGGTAATCAACAGTATGGAAATGGAGGTGCCAACAACATGGATTGGCCATGGTTAAATCAAGACAACAACAACCAAGGAAACGACGTCAGTACTGGAAATCCTCGTAACGACAACAACAACACTGAAAATGATACCCACGGAAGGGCATTTAGGATTGGTGTAGGCGACGCCAGGATTATAGCAACATGGTAGCTTGAATGGCAAGCTAAACGTTTCGTCTTTGTTCTATTTAACCCCGATGTTTCTTGAAACCAAACCTGTTGTGGAATCGGCTGATGACAGGACAAATGGAACCTCATATGTTTGTAGGATGCAAACTCGACCTTGTGGGATAAGTGCTCGACATCGACCTTCCTACTACTATCCTTGATGGTTTTGATGCAGTAGTTAGTGTGGATTGGTTATTCAGAGATCGCGTAGATAGACCCTGTAAGGAGAAGATTCTACATATCCTTCTCCTTAGTGGAGGATCGTTGTCTGTCCTAAAGCGTTTGAGGGGTGCAAGGGTTAGCGCCATTCCAGCTATGACGGCCCAGAAGTGTCTACGAAAGGATTATTCCGCTATGTTAGCACTCGTTACTGATTTAAGGCTAAGGAAAAGATGATCGAGGATCCACCAATTGTTCGTGATTTCTTCCTAAGTGCTACCAGAAGAACTATCAGGTTTACCTTCACATCGTCAGGTGGAATATCAGATTGGTATCATGTCAGAAGCAGCCCTTTTTACTAGTATTCCTTATTGTCTTACACTAGGAAGGTTGCAGGAACTGTCTAATCAACTTCAGGAGCTATTGGACATGAGTTTCATCGGATCTAGTTTTTCGCTTTGGGGAGCCCTAGTTATACCAGTGAAGATAAGTCGTTTCGTATGTGCACCGATTACCGAGAACATAACAAGGTGACAGTTAGGAACCGCTTGCCTCGACCATGTATTGGCCACCTGTCGACCAGTTGCAAGGGACAAGCTTCCATTCGAGGATTGGCTAGCGAACAAACTATCATCAGATGGAAGTTTAAGAGGAGAATGCTCTTAGAACAACATGTCGAACGTAATGCAGCCATTTTAACTTTGTACACCATAATCATTGAGTTGATCAACACACCAACAGCTTCAAGGATCACATGGATCGACCATATTTGTTGATGACGATCTGAATCATGACCAGGAGAAAGGAGCACCATGGGTGGCATATGTATCCTATTTTAGCCCTCCTGTGGGAGGAGCCATTACGTGCGAAGTCTTGTTAAAAGTCACATCTAGATTCGCGAGATGCATTTTGATCATGTAACCAATGGAGTGGGAATACACGTGGATCTCGCTAAGATGCATCTTGTTAGAAACTGATCGACACCAAAGATTCCTTTGGGGATGTAGCAATTCCTTGGTTTCGCTAGATACTATCGCAGCTTACTCACAGGATTTTCGAAGGTCGCACGGCTTAAATCTCTTTAGAACCGCAGGGTGCTGTGTTCGTGAAATACGAAACTGGAGGACGTCTTTTCAACTTTTGAATTCCAACTCTGCAATGTACTGAACATCGTCTTTACCCTAGGTTGCGAGTGATTTAGCGGTATACCATGATGCTCCGAATCAGAGTCCCAGTTACACGCCGATGCAACACGAGAGAGTGATGACTTACGTAATGGTGTTACGAAGAGGAACTGCACGACATACAATCTGCGATGGAAACTGTGGTCATTGGATTTAAGTGGGAGGCAGTACTTGGGCGGTACCGAATGTACTGCTTAGACCGATCACAAGGGCCTCCCATGTGCCCTGGTTACGGGAGAGATAAATCAGTTAATGGCATCGCTGGATGGAACTTTTGAATGAATACGACCATGAAACCTGGACGTGCACGGCCTTGCTGCTCGCTATCCACTCTAATATACTTGATCAGATTCACCTTGTTCAAACTGAAGAACTGAAGGAAGAGAGTTCACAAGATTGACCCATGCGGGGCATGGGAAAGCAACCTTTGGCAGGTCGGACGATATTTGCTACTTCATGGAACGAATATGGACCTCACTATACAACAACCTTAGGGAACTGGTGCAGGCAAAGGACACGGGTTTCGATATCCTGTTCATTTGAGTTTTGATAGGACGAATTAAAACCTGAAGACCATGTATGGATGAGCAGGCCTGAAGGCTCACATAGCAACGCAAGAGAATGAAGTTTGACATGTGGGAAAGTCAAGGTGGGATATTACCTACCAGAAACACATGTATGGAAATGAGAACAGACTGACATGGATTTTGTCACTAGTCTACTTACAACTTGAAACGGAAACATTATCATCTGGGTGATCGTTGATGGACTCATATTACTAGCACACTTTCTTGCAATCGATGAACTGACGAGTCTTTACAGCTTGTGGATATTCCTGTGAGAGAGGCGGCTATTTAGGCACGAGGTGCCAACCCCTGTATCTCTGATTTTTTTTAGCTATACCTGATTTACGGCAGGCAATACGCAACACCCTGGGCTCACATTTGGGTATGAGCATTTCTTGTCACTGTAGGACGACCGGGCAGGGTGACGAACCATCCTGACACACGAAGACATGCGGCGAGCATGTGCGTGATTGACGGTGGTAAACATTTGGGAAGGACACTTATCTTTAGGTGAGCCCTACTACAGCCGTTACCGTTTTAGTATCCATACAGCTCTGTTTGAGGCATTGCATGGACAGTAACGCTAATCTTCTGATTGAATTAAGGTGGGTGACAACCTAATCACAGATTCGGGGCCTGTACTCGAAACTCTTGGGAAGAATGCTTGGACCGGAAATCGTTGGGCGGCAACGAGTGACCGTCAGGAAAGTGGGTAAGCTTAGGAAACACTAGGAGTTCGTTGACGGCGAACGTATCATGGGGAAAGTCACACCCTTGGAGGGTGTGGTATGCTTGATTTAAGTTATGTTGAGTTATTCAGAATTCTGGAAAGAATAGGTCACGTCGCTTACGAACTAGGGTTACCCGACGAATTGGGTGACGTACACAATGACATTCATGTCTCAAAGCTGAGGCAGTGTGTGTCTGATAAAACACTTGTGATACCATTACTAGAGAAGTTTCAGTTGTTAATGGATCTGTCGGAAACAGGGATCAGGAAGTCAAGGTTCGTTAGCGTAGTTGAAATTCGGTCATGAGAGTTCGTTGGAACTCAAGACGTGGACCGGAGTTCACATAGGAACACGATGATTGGAATAAGCTCTGGTATCCTCAGTTGTTCAAACGGTTGTAACAACGTCTGATATCGTCGGAGAATTTCGGGACGAAATTCCCTTTCAAGTTAGGGATGATGTGGCACCTTAGGAAAATCCGCAACAATCTTGATTTCTCACTTCACCCCTTCGTGCTTACTCGTCAAATTTCGGGACGAAATTTCTTTCAAGTTGGGGATGATGTGACAACCCGAAGTTTCAAGGTCAGTGTCTTCGGTTCCGTTCTTGTTTTAAATCTATTTATTCGACCCATGACCCTGTTTAGCTTGCTAGTATATGTTTAGTAGTTGTGTGGTGCATGTGTGTGTTGCGGGCCAGTCTCTATGTTGTGCACACAATTGGGCCGTAGCGTATAATTGGACCGCAATGTGAATGTGCTTGTTTGATTAAGAAACCCGTTGACATAAGTGATCGAACTTTGCCCAATCTTAGCGAGTAACATCAATGAACAACCGGCCCAAATGACTGTTTTGGTCAGAAAATATAATCGGCCCAAAACACTAATTGTTTAGCAAACCTAAGTGGCCCAGTTCCTTGTCCATTTAACTACATGTGTACGTGAACTAATGTGATCACAAAGTAGAACAAACCCTACTTCCACACTCATTGTGCAACGGCAGTGGAACCCCCCCCCCTCTTCATCATGGTCGAAGTCTTTTCCTCTTAGAATCAGCCTTCTTGTTCAGTGTATATCAATCTGCTGGTTAGTTCCGTATGTTTATTCGATTCTTGATTCAATGTGTCTATCTCTATGTGGATAAGTATGTAGTTATTCAACCCTTGATAAACATGTGAATGTTGTATAATTGATGATTGTAACAGTTTCTATAAAACGGTAAAATAGGGAACCTGATGTATATCTTGTTGATTGTTTGCCGATGTTCGTGTTATGTGGTCGAATGGCATGTAATTGCATATATATGGTGATTTATATGAGTTAATACGTTGTTAACAATCTGATTAGTGCCCTCAGATTCACATAAGAATGATTAGTAAATCTGATAATAATCTGATGATGTGAACAAGGTATCATGTGGTCGATCCTGAGATTTCTATGTTTCAGACTTGAATTAAATGGAGGATGTGAGTATGATCGAATTGTTAAATTATGTGTGATCAGATTTTATTATTAGGAGCATGTTGAGGAATTATTATCTTGATTCTAGAATTTCCATATTAATTGGTTTAAATGAGATTGAGATTTCATGGCGGTGATTGTTTGCAAAAGTCAAAGAATGGCTTGCTAGGATAAGTAACTGTTTGACACGTTTTCAAAACTGAAGTTATGATATTAACATAGGGAACTCACACATAATTAGTTTATGAAGTTGGGTTGCACATGCAACCGAATTAAACTTGGGCCGCTTTGTTCAGCTGGGCCGCAACATGTAAACGGGGTGATTTAAGGGCGCGGGCAATGTGTGAATTGGGCCGCAGGCCAGCTATTGATTCTCGGATGGGGTTCGGATGTTGTTTTGGTTTGGGTTGATACTATTGGGCCATACACAGAATGTTACTACAATATTAGGCCACACACTCGCAATGTTAATATATATATATATATATATATACTGGATCGCATACAACTTAAGTAAACATTGGACCGCATGGACTGAAGCTGGATCACTGATTCGTACATTGCATAATATCGAGTGTCAACAAATGTACTGAGCATGATTTGTATATATATATATATATATATATATATATATGTTTTTGTGACAAATTGGCTTGTGAACTAAGTATGCACTAGAGACTATTGATTTACTATTTAGTTTGAACTTCACGAGTGTGCTACATGTATCTTGACTGTGTGATAAGTGAAATAAGGGATACATGACTTGTTATACGTGAAATGTGTGGTTTATGCATACGAAGTATTGACTGTTATCGGTAACCCTTTTAGGGCGTGCTTGTTCAACTGATAATCAAGATATTTAATCTTACCGAGCAAACCAAAGGTGAGTTCACTACATTCGAGCATGCGTCCCAGTGGTTGGGGACAGTCAGTGGGTATTCCATGGAGGGATAAGTCTTTTGGGTAAAAACGGGTATATAGGTTATTATTCTCACCTGTCATTCTTGTAAGTCCCTTACATTGTTACCTGGAGGGTAACGGGTATTAGTTCGTAGCGCTACTTAGGTTTGGCACCACCCTCACACCGCTCCTAGATAGGACGGATGTGAACTAATGACCCAGTCGGGCCCAGTACTGGATAGGAGTACGTGGGAAGGGCAGTCATGTACATCAGGAGCCGTCTTGTTCGGAATTGAGATATTAACAATATTACTTGAATTTGTCAGCGAACTGTTTTACATACAACTGGTAACAAAACGTTTTCCTTAAACTGTGAACTCGCCAGCTTTGTCTGATACACTTGTTGCATGCTCGCAGGTCGTTAGGTATCTTGGCTCTGGAAACTTGCTGTCTGGAGGAGCAGGAGTAGTCATGGGTCAACTGAAGAGACTCATGCGATTATTTACTTACTATTACATGTTCGTTTTTGAACAACCTAGTTTTTGGTTTACTATTTGCTTCCGCTGACATTTTGGTTTTCGTATAAACTTACGATGGGATTTTACTATTAATTTGAGAACTTCGTTTAGAAACTTGTGGGTTCAATGTAAATAGTGGCTCATTGTCAGTCTGTCACACGCCTATCAGGGACACTCCCTAGGTGGTATTTTTGGGGGTGTGACATGTTTAATTAATATAATAGTTATTATAACTTTTATAATTAATTCAGCTGCTTCACTCGTTTTACTTGTGTACTGACAAATTATAGTGTTCTATAAAATTATGAATATACCCTTGAGACGTGCTTACTTTTCTTACCTAAGTTTCGTTAAAAACAGAGTAGGGCCAAATATAATATATTTTATGATTATTATCAAATGGGCTCTTATACTATTAAACCTCTGTCAAGGTATCTCATGGTTCAAATTGTCATTCGACCAGTCAAGTTGGTAAACGATCACGCAACGCGCATTTTTTAGAATACTAACCCGTCTTTAATGAAAAGTCGAACGCTTTCACGTATTTTCTTGAAATACATTATATTAGTGTTCTATGAATGTTTCTACACTTGACTGACTGTACAATGCATGTTTGATTATTTCTGTGTGCGTAAAAATCAAAGGCGTTTCGTTAATCAGAACCACCTCGTTTAACGTGCCAACTACATGTTAAGGCCTCAAATCTTACATTATTGTCTAATTACCATGTCAAAGTAATTCCGTACTCTTAGAATAATCTACGACACTTCTGTTTGCATCTAAATCGTTATTGTACGGTTTGCGGACTGTTAGACGGAAAGCTTCCGTTTAACTTGTTTTCAGCACACTAAGGCATCAATATCGCACTGTAAGGTATTATTACTCATATGTTACTCATAAGGATCCCTCAGATTCATCGATTCATAATCAGTATCATTTCGTTACTCGTGTAAGTCGTATGTATAAATTGGGGTTACCTGATTTCCCCGCGATTATCACAAATGTGTAATTTAACTGTGGGGGTGATGCTAAAACCTTGAATCTTGTAAGTCCTAATTGCAAGCCTTACACAAAACTCTATTGTAAGTCAAAAATTTTTTACTCATATTAGTTTAATTCGAGAGTAACAAGTTCTAAAAAGGTTATATTTTTACAAATTTACAACCGATAATGTCGTGATAAAAAGAATCAAATAAGAAAATTATAATCTAATTAAAATTTGATTAAATATACTTGATCACATTATAAACTCATTCCCACAACAAGTGAGTTTTGAGCCTTTATTGAGCATACATGCATAAATCTTTAAACAAAATGCTCATTTTTCGTTTCTTGTGTGAATAGCCGATTGGTTCTTTCAACTCTAGAACTTGCCACAATGATACATTCCCGGTCCTTACCAACTTGAACCCAAGTAAGTAAATGATAGAGGCATTAGAACTAACCCATTTTCCTTTCAAAACCATTACTTTTCATCTTTTTTATCACCTACGCAAAATCCCCCTAGTTAACCCCTTTAAGCCTAAACCTTTTCATTTCAAAACCCACAAAACAAACACCTATTACCCACCAAAACGTTTTTATTTTCAAACCCTTTTGTTTTAGTAAAAAGCTCGGTTATCTTGTGAAAAAAAAATGAAAGTCTTGTAATAAACAAAAAAGTTCCTCAAAGAAATCTTGTTTGAATGTGCTTAGTTTGAATAAAAGTCACAAAAACAAAAAGTTTTACGACGACCAACGCTTTTCGCCATTTTTACTAACCACTAACCAAAAACCACCTACCTTTAGCCCAAGCCTAACCCTTCCCCAAATCCTCTTGATATTTACAAAGGTTTATAGTTAAAAAGGAGGAGGTTTGATCGCTTGGCAAGCATATGGTAGAAGTAAGTTCCATGCCGGTCTCGAGTGTTTCACAAAAATACATCTTCGGCCGAGTGTTGAGAGATCTCCCGTGAGGTATGTGAACTTGTATATAAATGGAATTTTAAAAAGACATGTTATGCCCAAATAAATAATTTTTCTAATAAAATGTTCTAAATTAATCACGACGAATAGGATTGTAAATAAAATAAAAATAAAACTCAATAAAGATCTTGGATTCTCAAAACTCAAGATGAGCTCAAAACTTCTCCACTACCTCTTCCATTTGGGTGTGTAAGTCACATGTTAAAGAGTTTTGCTTGAGGGCAAGCAAAGATTCAAGTGTGGGGGTATTTGATGTGTGCAAAATGTAACATATAAATATATCAAATGAGGCATAAAACTTACCCTTTTTTAGTACTAATGTTGGAAAAAGTGTGTTTCTTTCTTCCTTTTGAATTTACAAGACCAAACGAGCTTAAAAGAACAAAAGAAGCAAATAAGCAGCCAAAACCAACATAAATACCAAAAGGAGGAATAAATGTGACATCCCCAAAGCAAAAACAAGGCAACAGAAGCCTGACCACGGGGCCGTGCCCAGCTGAGCATGGGGTGTGGTCAGAGGCCTGCACAAAAGACAACCCTGTAGAAGCTTCCACGCCCACCAAGGGGCGTGCCCAGCTCAGCACGAGGAGTGGTCAATGCAAAGATACGCAGAATCTTGATAGTACAGATAAGAGTTGACCACGGGGCCATGCCCAGGGGACACGGGGTTATGTGTGGCCCTCTACTGACACTTGCAATTAATGAAGGAAGAAAAAAGGTTGGCCACAGGGCATGCCCGCTAGACACTGGGCCGTGGCCAGAGCTCTGTGTAGGCTATAGATAGGGGTGCTTGGTTCACTTGAAAGGCATCCCTTGGCAAACCACTACTCTCCCACTTTGCCACCACTCCACCACCACTACAACACCAACACCCACCACCATCATCCATCATCCATCTTTAGAGTGTGTAGTAGTCTCGGGATCCAATATTGATTGTAAGTGTTCTTGCTAATCAAAGGCCATGTTTGGTTAAGCCTCTTATATCACTTGGTGAAGACAAGTCTTTATTGTATTACTTTTGATTTTTCATCTTTCGACACTTTTTATTTGAGTTTGTGTTAATGACTTTAATAACTAGTTTCTAATGTTGAAGGTGAATTTTCTTTGTCATTTTTTCGTGGTGTCTTGAGGTTACTTTACTGTCTATATAAAGTAAAATATTGCATCATTCGTGTCTTTACGGTCTATATAAAGGCGCATTGACTACATGGTCGGGGGTTAGGGAAATGGTTTGGTAAAGTTCTTGTCTCGTTCAGTGTATAGATCCTACGAGGACCTGGTTCACGCTTACTAGGACCTCCTTCAATACCCACTGGTATTGGATGGCGGGGGTACGAATAGGTTGAACCTCTCATATGTAAACTACTATTAATACTTTAAACTGGCTTCTTGGGATGTATCCTTACTGACTCAAACCACTTAGCCGAGGGTAACGTCACCTTCAAAAGAGGGGCCTACCACTTTTTGCATTAATAACTTACTTAATTGTCTTTCAATATTTCGACCATTTGGGATTGTATCCCTGCTGACTCAAACCACTGGGTTGAGGGTAACATCACCTTCAAAAGAGGGGCCTACTACTATAACTAAGATAATATCTTAAAAAGGCCGAAAGTGCGAAAATCATCAAAGGATACATTAAAGACGAGTTGGATCCAAGTGATTCTATCTTGTCTATCTGTTTTATTTTATTTATCTTTGCATTTGTAGTTTAATTTTCATGTTTCAAATTTTACCCCAAAAAAAATTAGATTGATTAGATGTTGAGGATAAACCAGTACTAATAGCTCTTGTGTCCTTGGACGACCTCGGTATCTTACCAACACTATACTACGCTCACGATGGGTGCACTTGCCCTAGTGTGTGTTTAGTGTTAGTATAATATCGTGTTTTATAAATTTAGAACTTGACTAATGCGTAAAATGGGCTCAAAATACTAATAAAAACATATCACGCTTCGCACACACCACTCACCTACCCTTGGTCGAGTTTTCCAATAACAATAGCTATCATACGAGCATAAAGGTCACACCGTTCGAAGCTCTATACAGTCGCAAGTGTCACTTACCTTTGTGTTGGGTAGAAGCCGGGGATAGATAGTTAATTGATCCCGAACTTGTTCAGGAAAAGACTGACAAAATCATTCAGATCTGAGACCGTATCATGGAGGCTCATGATCGACAAAAGAGATACGTCGATCGAAGGTGTAAACCTTTAGCCTTCGGGGTAAGAGACAAAGTTTTATTGAAGATCTCACCTTGGAAAGGTGTAGCAAGGTTCGGGAAACGTGGAAAGTTGAATCCATGATACATTGGACCATTCAAGATTTTAGAAAAATTGGTACCGTAGCGTACAAATTGGAGTTACCGGAGGAACTGAATTATGTACATGTTACGTTCCATGTGTCAAACCACAAAAAGAGTCCAACTCAGGAAACTGTTATCATCCCTGCGGATGAGGTACATATCGACGACAAACTCCGATTTACAGAAGAGCCTGTTGAGGTTATGGACTGGAAGGTCCAGAAAACAAGGAGGGGTCGCATTAAATTGGTTAAAGTACGTTGAAACTCTAAACACGGGCCCGAGTATACTTGGGAACGTGAGGACCAGTTTAAAGCTAAGTACCCCCAGCTATTCGAGAAAGCTCATGCGAGAGATAACTCAGCTTGAATTTCGGGACGAAATTCTATTAACGGGGGGAGACTGTGACAACTGGCACAAAACCGGTAATTATCGTACTATTTTATTAATTATTTATTATTTACAATTATGTGCTTAAACGTCAACATTATGTGTTTACTTGCTTTACATATGAATTAATGCATGTTTTATACTTCAAATATCGCATTGTGCATTACATTAAGCGTTGCGTCAGAAAGACTAGTAAACTCACCGGTAAGACAAGTTATGTCAGCATTTCTGCAGAACACAATCAGAAAAAAGATTTAGGGCCTAGGAGTAGGCCCGGCATCAAAAATACATTAAAACCCAAGTGTGGGTACCAGGATTAACATATACACTTTCCAGAAACAAAAACAAGCACTAAAAACTGTCCAAAACGCACTTTAAACACAAAATTCAGCACATTTCAGCAAAATTCTGCTTTTACAAGTAAAAAGAACATTCAAAAATAGTGTTTAATCATCCATAATAACTTGTAAAATATCGGGATTGAAATCAAAACACAAAAGGTACTTCACACCTTCTAAACTGCATATTTTAACACTTTAACGAATCGACAACCGAACAATTAACCGGACACTACTGGAAACATCAAAAATGAGCTTGAAACATTGTTTAGTGTTATTTAGCTAGTATTGGTCTTAAAACACATCAAAATCCTTAAAAACACATAAACACATGTAACCTAACATTAAACCCCTAAATTACACTTCAACCTTCTCCTTTCAAATTTTACACCTTACCCCCCCCCCCCCATAGTTGTGAACGGCCAAACATGTGGGCCCCAAGCCCACATGTTGTGTAAGGTTGATGAATGATAATTTGATGGACAATGGTGTTATTTTGCGGAAGAAAGATTGGTGCGAGGCTATAAGGAAACATAATCTAACTTAGCTTTATCATTTTCACCAACACCATTTGAAACTCTATCTTCTTCCTCCCACTCCCTCTAACTCATGGCTCAACCATCATCCTCACAACCTCTATTTTTGCTTCACTTCAAGCTAATCCAAGGGTGTACAAGGGTGTATGAAGGTTATCTAAGGAAGCTTGAAGCACTAGAAGTGGAAGGACCTTCTTGTGGAGCTTTTAACCACTCATTCTTCATCATCTTCTTCTTCTTGGTGTTCTTGCCACTTCCCTAGCCACTAGAGCTAGTAGTAAGAATGCTAAACTCCATTTTACTTCGTATTAGTGTTATGTACAAGTTACACCATCTAAGAAACTAAACTTTAAAAGATGAAGATATGAAGATCTAACTTAATCTAAAGAAAAACAAATGTTTTTAGTGATGTTTGATGATTGTGATGAAGTTGTTGTTTCTAAATCTTGTGTTTATGTTTAGGTCCATCATGTTAAAGCTTGTTCGAAACTTAGATCTAACAAGTTTAAGCATGGATCTTGAAAGATCCATGGTTAAACTTGAAGATGAACTTGATATACCTTTATGTGAACTTGAAAAATGATTTTAAGGCATGATCTTGTGTTCTTGAAGTGACTAAGTTTATGTAAAGTTAACTTATGAAACTAAACTCCATGAAAAGTTTGTAAGAAGTTCATGAAGAAGCTTACTTGTGAAAGATTCAAGTATGTTAAGCATGGGTTTTGAAAAGATCCATGATGAAACTTGATGATGAACATAAAGATCTTTTAGATGAGCATAAAAATGGTTTTAGAATATGTTTTTCAAGGTTTGAAACCTTAAAAGCTCATGAATGGTTATTTTGAAAGTTAAAGTTTGATAAAAAGTTTGTTTAAAGTTAACAAGAACACTTGTTTTTGAAAGAATGGTGTATGTAAAGTGTAGATCTAAAAGACTACACATTTTTAACAAAAATCAAGTTCATTATAAGGTTTTACATGATGAAATTAGTGTATGTTACTTGTGAAAATTGCACAAATTGATTTTTGGTCATGAAAAGAAAATAAACACATGTTTTGAAAACATGGGAAACCTCCATTTTTAGGGGAAACTATGTTAAAAGTTTTATAAAATTTTGAAACTTAAAAAAATATAAGTTTTGGTGAAACTTAATCTCCAAAAATTCACCTAAAATATTTATCAAGGTTTCCTATTTTTTGTACAAAATTACAAGCTAAGAAATAATGATTTCTTCAAGTTAAAATTAATATTAAGTATGTATATTTTAGGAAAAATATATATATTTAGTGATCACCAAATTTTGTGCTAAGTGTATATTATGTATATTATATGTAGTAGTGTATTAGGATCATGAAAATACACTAAATACTCCCAAGGAGTATCACCAACAAAAATACACATGAAAATACATAACAAATACCCAAGAATACTCATACAAATAACCCATGAAAGTGTATATGGACAAATACAAGAAAATATTTTTATATAAATATATTCCTTAACACATTTTGGACTTGGACAATATATGGACAATTTTGGACTTAAATATATATTTGGAAAAATATATATAACTATTACCAAGTAATGAGAATTATACAAAAATCGGGAAATAACAAGAATAAATATATTATTTTTTTAAGAAATATAATTCCGGAAAATATTAAAAATCAAAGTATTGATTTTTGGCAAATAATGTAAAATACACTAGTATTTACATAAAAATACAAGTATACTTTCCTAAGTTTACTTACACAAATATAATATTGGAAATATTATTTAACAAAGAGTTAATTACTGTTTTCGTCCCTGTGGTTTGTCAAAAATCACTATTTCAGTCTATTAGTTTAAAAATTACGATTTCAGTCCCTGTGGTTTCACTTTCGTAACCATTTCAGTCCACCTCCGTTAACCCCATCCATTTATTCTGTTAAGTACAAGTGAATTGACCATAATGCCCTTGTTAATAAAAAACAAAAAGATATCTAAATGAGTTAATTACTGTTTTCGTCCTTATGGTTTGTCAAAAATCACTATTTCGGTCCATTAGTTTAAAAATTGCGATTTCAGTCCCTGTGGTTTAACTTTCGTAACCATTTCAGTCTAGTCTCTGGCATCACAACCCCACCCTCTTAATGTCCGGCGACCCATTACCCCACCCCAATTAATATCTTCAGCATCAATTAACATAATAACTTTGAAAAATAATGCTTACCTGGACATTTTCTCATTCTAAAATCCAAAATTAAAATTTTAGAGACATATATGTAAACATAATGCCAGACTTCTACTTCTATTAAAGTCATGGTGGGTCGAACCCTACAATCCAATTTAAGTCCATATGTCATACAACAATAAAATCATATAAATCCAATAATAAAATCATACAAGTCCATATTTAATTAACACAAAGGTAATTTGGGTATTTCATTAAAAACTTAACGGTAAAATAGACGGTGTTAGGAGATTGGACTGAAATGGTTACGAAAGTGAAACCGCAGGGACTGAAATAGTGATTTTTGACAAACCACAGGGACGAAAACAGAAATTAACTCATTTAGATATCTTTTAGTTTTTTTATTTATAAGGGCATTATAGTTAATTCACGTGTACTTAACAGAATAAATGGATGTGGTTAACGGAGGTGGACTGAAATGGTTACGAAAGTGAAACCACAGGGACTGAAATCGCAATTTTTAAACTAATGGACTGAAATAGTGATTTTTGACAAACCACAGGGACGAAAACAGTAATTAACTCTTTAACAAAATACTTATATTTATTTTCAAAAAATAATATAAGTAACATATTTTGGTTAAGTTAAAAATATATTTTATTTTTAACACTTATTCATCTTCACCGATCACATAAACAAATATATATTTTTGGGAAGAAAAATATATATTCACATGTAAGCAATACATATTCAAAATACAAGAACACAACGAACGGGCGAGACCCGACAAACAAGGGCACGACCCTTACAAATGATGAACATACACCAAACAAATACATAAACTTAAGATGGTGACTTGTACATGGAATGTTACAAGTCTAGTGATTAACGCACATAGAATACTTATAGGTTGCGACGCCTACATGACAATGCTGGTGAAGTTTACGACGCAAGATACGCAAAACTGTGAGTTCAAATTCCCACTTTTAAACTTTTACTTGTTTTCTAAACTTTGGGAAAATACATGTACTATGATATGTAGAACACAAAACTAAGTAATGACACATAGATCATGTGACGAATAGGGTGCCATAAGCACCATTAATCAACTATATGCCTAGTCCGCGGAACAAAAGGTTAGATCTAATGGGTTTCAGGCAGCCACAGTCTTGGCCACTTTGTACCGAGAGTGCTTTGTGTCTCTAGTCGTGAACCAACAAGTAAAAGGCCTATGGTTTGGATGCTTCCTATGTCGTGACATATGTTAATGTCATAGCTAAACATTATCGATCTCGTATTCCTTACATTTGCATAACACAGTTACAGATACATTTTACAAATTACATACCATGTTTTTCATACAAGTATATTCAAACATTCAATACAAAAACTGCATGAATTCACACCAACTTATGTTGATGATTTTTCCAAAACTTACATGTATTTCAGGTAACTAAGTGGATGTATGCGCGGTCTACATGCTCAAGATGGTCATTTATGTTTCAAGTTATTTTGTGTCGATGCTCCTTTGCCACTTTTGTAGGATTTGTTTGTTATCTCCCGCTTCTTTGCGGAGATATAATGAACAAAACCTTTAAATTTGTTTTTGAAATGAAGTTGTAGACTTTTCAAACAATTATCTTATGTGTGTTGTAAACTTTAAACCTAACGATTGTTTTGGATAATTAACTATGAATGGCAATATGCAGTTATTTTATGATCATGTAGAATGTTTACCTCTCGTATGCAATGAAAACCTTTCAGGATCACACCTCGTGCTTCCACCTTAGAAAGGGGTGTGACATTTTTTGACATAATGATCCATCTAGTGGTTCATTTACCTGAAGAAGCTATTCTTGGTGGGCCTGTCTTTATGAGATGGTTGTATCCTTTTGAAATATACATGAAAAAGCTAAAGGGCTATATCGGAAACAAAGCCAAACCCGAAGGCTCAATAGCAGAGCGCATTGACATTTTTCTCAATGTATCTTGAGGGTATGCAAACAAAATTCAATCTCCCTGATAGAAATGCAGATGCTAGCATTCCGAAGAGGCAGTTGCATGTGTTTTCATCACAGTGCCGACCAACTTCAAAGAAGCAAGTTAGAATACTTTGTCCAGAGGCCAAAAAATCATTAGAATGGCTTGTATTGAACAATTGCGATGAAATTAAAGATTACAAATCGTAAGTATTTTTTTAACTTTCTTTTTTGTTATTATGATAAACTAATTTGAAGTTTTTGTCTCCCATGCGGCAAATTTGAATATGATTTTCCTAAGGGCAATATGAAAAAAGAATTTTTCACTTGGTTTAAAAATAAAGTGAATCTTTCTTCGCCATCATCTATGTCTTTCGACTATACCAAGGAATTAAGGGCATTGGCACATGGTCCATTGAACGCGTATTCCTACACCGCTTGCATAGTCAATGGTGTTAAATTTGTGGTACACGATCGTGATGTCTAAAAGACTACTCAGAACAGTGGCGTTGTTTCATAGGAAAAGATGGTACTACATTTTATGGCCAACTAGAGGATATCATAGAGTTGATTTATATAGATGGTTACTCAGTTGTACTATTTTGTTGTAAATGGTTTGACACGTCAGGTGCGAGATTAAAAAATAAAACCAATATCACGACTATCGACATTAGCCGTAAATGGTTTGTTGGTAATGCATGGTATGACGATCAACAATATATTTTAGCCACACAAGCTAAACAAGTGTTCTATCTCCAAGATCCTTCTTCTCGAACCACCAACAATTGGAGGGTTATATAAGACGTTCACCATCGAAAACTTTGGGATCATCCAAGTATGAGTGGTGTTAATGAGATAGATGTATTACACGACACTCAATCATCTGATTTTAACTTGGTTGTCGACTCGAGCTATGAAGTTGGTGAACCAAGTGCACGACTCGTTGATGATGAGACAAATGTCTTATGAGACACTAAATCAATCCAATGTAACTTGGTTGTCGACTTAGGCTGCTTGCCCATGAGGACACCTTTAGTTAAAGGTGGTTACCCAAGTCCTATTGTCCCGATTGTGGACGATGATGAAGATGACATGTACACTTTAGACAAGGATGAGGAAATGAACGAGGATAAGGACGAAGATGAGGAAGTAGAAATGAATGACGATAAGGACGGCAACGATGATCGTCTAAACACACTTTATAATAGTGATGCTTCTTATTGAATGTATCTCTATTATTTATTTTTTGTTAAATTGTTAAAATTTGTGATTTATGTTTATTGTTTCTTAAACCCATCTGAATGTATCTTTATTGTTTATTTTTGTTCAAACTGATAAAATTCATCATTTATGTTTACTGTTTAGTTACTGTACCTTGTTTGTTTTTTTTGAAGGGATGGCCGATGTTGCACGATCACACGGGGAGACGGTGGGAACGAACCTCCTAATCGGAATTCAAAATGGATCCAAACAGGTTGCAAGTCTTGTATGTTAATTGTTCAAAACCTTTACTATAAATATAGGTATTAATACGGTTCTTGTTTTTATTAATTTTTGGCTTTCAGGTCGGGTCGGTTCTTGAACACAAGAAAACCCGACCAAACCGGTGAAATAAAAATGTACAAGTTAAATTAAAAGAAAAAAAATTAAAGTGCAGGTTGTGCAGATGTACAAGTTAAATTAAAAGAAAAAAATTTAAAAAAAAAGTTACTGTAGCACGGATTTGACATAGCACCATTTGACGGATGCTACCGTAACCATAAGTTGTTTTTTTAATAATATTTATAATAACATATTCTGTAATCGTAGTTGTGTTTTTTTTAATAATATTTATAAAAAAGTTACTGTAGCACGGATTTGACATAACACCATTTGTTGGTTCTAATGCCACTAGAATGTGTTTAATCGAAGTCCGTTAATATCTTTCCTATGACTTCATAGTTTAAAGAAACTATGTATTTGAACCTTTTCCGGGGAAATGAATACAGTGGTTACAAAATCATATTAACTTTGACCTCAAAAATCAAAAGCATAAATCTATCATATATTGGCAGGAGGTCAGATGTGAGAAATGAACAATTTGGTTCAAAGGCATAGTAATTTTGACCCCAAAAGCGAAATAAAACCTCCCTCTACATGTGTTTGGTGGATGTATGCAATATTTAAGGTTAGAGATAAGATACTGATGGAAGCAGATTTGATAAATGAAAAATTACTTACTCGGGTCAACTGATATAGCTGATATAATTGGACCATAATTTTCTTGAAATGAAGTTTCAGTAGTGACTTTGCCAGCCCAGTAAAGTTGAATCTTGAGTGTGTTATTCTTAACATTGACTGTCTAGTTCTTTAGTAGTGCCCTACCAGTACCTCTAGCTTCTTTTATAATATCGAAATCCTTTAGTTTTAACTCCCTTTACAATAAAACTTATCAGAAGATGTTAATTATGTTCCTTTTGCAGTTGCATCCATTATTTTAGGGCTAATCCATAATAAAAGTTACCAGCTTTGGTTCAATTTCTGTTTTAGTCAAAAAAAAAAAAAAAAAAAAAAACCTTTCCATTTTTTTTGTTCCTTTTATGCTGAATTATACACTTTACATGTAGTTTTAATGAGGCCCTGCTTGTTTTTATTAATTTACTAACTTTGTTGTTTTATTTGTCAATGTAGCACAACCTAAGAAAACACGTGGAAAGGCGAACAACAAAAAAATATATATTAAATTTAGAAACAACGTACAAAAATCAGCCACTACCCGTTGAGATTAGTATAGGGGGGGGGGGGGGTCAGTATAAATTTGTTGGAGTTAATTCCCAGGATATTATACGGATGATATAGAATGAAGTTGCAAGGGTTGCTCCTTTTTGTCACCGTACTTGGCAGCGTGTTCCAGATGAAACAAAAAGAGATATAAATACCACAATTTTGTATGTTTTCTAATTACTACTTTTTGCAGCAATATTTTGATCTTGTTTCATTTGAAGACACAAGTGAGTGGCCAGGTGTACAGCTCGGAATTCAGGCCGAGTGTCAAAGAAGCTACTCGGCGAGGAAATTGAAATATAAGTCACATTTTGATAAATATGATGTTAAAACTGCAAAAAATAATCCGTCAGACGACTTTGCATCTGAACCGGAAAGGTGGATTGAGATTATTGATTAGTTGTACCAAGATCCAGGATATATAAACCAATGTGAAAAAAAAACAGACAAAATAGAACAAAATTGTGCTATACAAGTTATCATGGAACTCAGTCATATGCGCAAAAACGACACATGCGGGTAAGTTGTATCCAAATATGTATTAAGTGTCATATTGAAATCATATTAATAGTATGTTTGATGTTTACAGCTGCCCGGGCACACGAATCCTATTGAAGGTTTTAAATCATCGCATTGGAAAGAAGACACGGGATGGGTAAACGAGACCGCATCATTGGACCATGTAAGCAAAAAAACTTCAACGAAAAATGCATTAGTATGCTACTATTACATATTTCTGCAGTATTTATTGGGTTTTTAAATGCGAGTATGAACATTTTTGTTTTGGATTTGAGTACTTTATTGCTTTAATGAACAATTTTTTATTTAGACTAAATTACATAGATTGTCCTTTATTTTACGTGAAATTGCACCCTATGTCATTTGTCTTTGAATGATTCTGCATTCGTGACATCTCGAACGACAAGATCTTGATGAGATTGACGATAATACTTCAAGATATGTGCATTTCAAGATATGTGCATCTGGTGTTTTTATTCAAGTCCCTTGCGCATCTGATGTTTTTTTTTTCAAAGTGCCATGTGCATATGATGATTTTTTTTTGTGTAATTGGGTATCTAAATGCTGTAATTCTAGAATCAAAGTGCCAAATTTGCAATCAAACCCATCCATACCTAGATCAATACATGCACATATTAGCAACCAAATTTATAGTTAGTTCAAGTCTAATCCAGGCCCGGCCCAAGGGTAAGCCAAATGAGGCTTGGGCTTTGGGCCACCAAAATTATAGAGCCTCCACAATATGATGAAAACACAGTCCATTTATAAAAGATTTAGGGTGTGGGTTATCAATTGATTGATGGTTGGTAGTTAACCACAATTACTGTATGCACAGTTGGTTCAATTCTAATGTATGGACATTTGCAGCCATAGTTGGTTCAAGTCTAATGTATGGACTCAGTGCCTTAAGTGCGCTTCGCGCCTTCGATAACTATGGCTGGTGTTGATTCGACTGATTTTTTGTTTATTTATTTGTGATTGATTATATATTCTGTGAGTTTATCAACTATTTTTAGTTAATAGCGTGTAACATTTTTGAGATCGAAGCTGTTAAATGCAACCTTTTTTGTTATGTATAAAATTCTTATTGATTTTGATTGTCAAATGCTTTTTTAGCATTTTTTAACCGACCAGATTCGACCCGAAACCAATTCTGACCCGGACCCGTTTCGACCCGAACCCGTTCCGACCCATACCAAAACAACCCTTTTTTAATTGACCCGTTTTGACACGAATCCATTTTGACCCATGACCCGACCTGACCCTACCCATTTGCCAGGTCTACAGTTAATATAAATTTTTAGTTGTGCGGTTTGTTGCTAGTAAGGGCGATTTGTTGAAATTTGGGAATTATTATTGCTTACTATTTATAGTTCAACAGGTTGGTTATTCATTTTATAGTGGTAATGTTTCCGAAATTTAGTAAAAAATTGACATAGGTTTATTCTATATATTGTTTATGCAGGAAAAGATTCTAGCAGAAGCTCGAAGGATGGAACGTGTTGTTGGTGATTTATCACCAAATGATCAAACTGAATGTATGAAAAATGCTCTAGGGGAAAAGGCGTGGTCATATAACAGGTGTTGGACATGTGGTGAGAAAGCCAACCCCAGAGGTGTACTCGGGTAGACAATTCACCCCACGAGAATATTGGCAACAAAATGTTGGTAATGTAATTGAAGAAAATATTGCAAAACGAGTGGAAGAACAAGTACAAAGAAATGAACAAGAGTTTCATAGACGAGTTGAAGAACAAGTTCAAAGACAAGTTAACCAACAATTGGAACAATTGCAAGAAGAGATGCGGCATCAATTTAACCAATAATTGGAACAAATTGCAAGTACTTTTAAAAGAAAGGATCAAGTTATAAATAGACAATTTCGACTTCTACCTGGTAATCGTGGTGATAGTGGTGATGATGAAGACGGTGGTTAGCTACTTAGTTTAGTTTGTGTTATGTTCGTATGTGATTTAGATTACTTTGTTTTGTAATGCATGTTTAATTTATGATATTTAGGTGTGTACTTTTGTTTAACATGTGTTAACAGGTTTAAATTTGTTTAATTATTGGTATTTTTTTGTTTAAAAAACTGGAAAAACAAATTTTTTAATATATTTTTTTATTTTTTAAGACTTATAGAGAGAACATGTTGTCTCTATAGCTAAAAACAATATTTGATATTTTTCAAAGAAAATCTTATAGAGACGACATGTTGTCTCTATAAGTGAAAATTTTAAATTATTTTATTTAAAAGAATATCCTATAGAAACGAAAAGTCGTCTCTATAGATGAAATGATTAAATTATTTTATTTAAAAGGAAATACTATAGAAACGACAACTCGTTTCTATTGGTGAAAATGGTGAAATTATTTTAGGCACAAACTATCCACACACTTGGTGTGTGGATAGCAATACCTAAAAGGTGTTTTTTTGTTTTATGTGCATACCCTGTAATGTCGAGCTGTGGTCCAAGCGTGGCGTTTTGGTCCGGTCAACCAGACAAAGATTGACGGGTGTTTGACGGGTCTGTTGACCGGACCAAAACGCCAAGCTTTGACCGCGTTTTGGTCCTGTCAACCAGACAAAAGACTGACCGGGTGTCAGTCTTTTGTCTGGTTAACGCGGCCAAAGCTCTGCGTTTTGATCCGGTCAACAGACCCGTTAGACACCCGTCAATCTTTGTCTGGTTAACCGAACCAAAACGTTGCGCTTTGGCCACAGCTCGACACTGCAGGATGTGCATATAAAAAAAAAACACCTTTTTTGGTGAGTAAATAGACAAAATAGTGTCTAAATAGGTACACCCTTATTTTATCTATACTAAAATCTTATAGAGACAACAAGTTCTCTCTATTAGTGAAAATCTGTTTTTTTTTTTTTTTTTTATAAAGAAAAACCTATAGAAAGGATAAGTCGTCTCTATATGGCTTTATATGATTTTATTTTCATTTCTTAAAGATAACCTATAGAGACGACATGTCGTCTCTATAGGTGAAATATATTTTTTTATTTTTTATAAAGAAAAATCTATAGAGACGACAAGTCGTCTCTATAGGGCTTAATTTTTTTAAAGAGAACCTACAGAGACGACATATCGTCTCTATAGGGTTTAAAAAATTATTAGAATAAACAGTTCTTTTATTTAGTAAATATTAAGTTTGATTTTTAATTTTTTTTTGCACAAACTTGTAGGGACGACGTGTCGTCTCTACAAACTATTATATAGCAAGGACACCTATAAAGACGACTTTTGTAGCCTATAGGGACGAGACTGTAGAGACAAATTTTATAGAGACGATATGTCGTCTCTACAGGTGAAAAACTAAAGGCCTATAGAGACAACATGTCCTCTCTATAAGCTGAAAAAATATCGTCCCAGTAAGGTTTTTTTTCTTGTAGTGTATATATAGCGGTTAATCTTTAATTATCATATATTAGTGTACGAAGATGACAAAACTGAATGTGTACCTAGTCGAGAGATTTCCCATTCTTGATTGCCAATGACCGCCCAGAAGAAATATCCTCCAATTTTAAGTGATCCTGCATATTCTATTTTTCTTTTTATCGATCTAACGCCGTCATATCCAATCCAAGAGGTACCTGCGAAAGAATAATAAGATACGGTTTGCGTGTCTAACACCACCTTGGCATTACGTTGGGCATTGAACTCTTGCACTTCTGAGTAAAGCATTGCTCCTTCATTTCCCGGCCCTAAACCCACAGATGGAGCTCCGGTACGATGCACAGATGGATTCTTTAGTTTCCTTGTCCGACCATATAATGGCAACCCCATCACCAACTTTTCTCAATGGGTCCTAGCCTTGATCCATGATTCTAGCCCGTCACTTGTGCTCACGTTGCTATTTGGGTCATATAACGTAGCTAGGGTCCCAGTTGAACTGACATCCCATGACCCATGATAATCATAACACATTGCATTTATCCAATCCAAATTCATATTTATGGATGCCACTGGATACGTACGATGAACATTATCAAACATTAACTTCTGGTTTATAATATCCAGCGGCTGAAGGTATACGTTCACTGCCACACGCCACTCGGTAAGAGAGAGGCCAAAGTTGTTCATGTCACTTTGGGTTTGGGGATATTCCCAATCTAAGTCAGTTCCATCAAAGTTAAACTTCCGTGCTACTTGTATTGTGGAACAAATGAAACTTATCCTCGAGTCGTGGCTTGATGCCATGCGGGAAAAGAACATTGGTTCAGCCGAGCCACCACAAATGGAAAACAATGTCTTAACCGGTGGTTTCTTTTCGTGAAGGGTGGTCGTGAACTTTTTAAGCAACAATGCGGTTGGCTCGTTGATTTCCAAGTGGAATGTGTTGATATTAAGCGAGAGAAAAGCATAATAAATATGAGTGAAGAAAGCGGTTTGATATCTGATGCTGGAAAATTATCTATTAGATTAATGGTTACACTTTAATTATGTTATAACTTATGTACTTGTATTTATAACTTATACACTCGATATGTAATGTGACCCTGGTGTGGTGATAAGCGGGTGCAAAGATTCAAACTGCCATGGTAGTTATTCCCACCAAAACAGAACCGCCAAATTGGCAAATATATAAGTTTGATATCCGGCAATCATTTCCGGTATCAAGACATTTCCTTTCAACCGATTTGTCCATTCTATTTGTTCATACTCTGCAAAATCTTATTCCTTCGATACGTTCTGCATACTTCCTTAACCGAAATCATGACCATGAATTCAAACAAACTTGAATCTTCCGCTGCAAATAATCCGGTTCTCCAACAAAGTGGTATCAGAGCCACTACCGGGAAGGGTGCAGAAATCAAACCGAATTCAACCACCATGGCATGACAACACTGTGTTGATTAGAAGAACGAGAAAGAAAGACAAATCCCTCATGTGAGACTTTGCTACTACTGCCATCAACCGGGCCACCAAATCTACATGTGCAAGGCCAAAGAAAATGATGAAGCGTCCCAACTGATCAAGCAGGTAATTAACACCGGAATTAGAGGACAAGATGATGATGTTCACTGCCAGAATGAGATGATTGTCACCGGGACTGAAGGTGGACAATGGGGAGACATCTGGTACGTAAATCCTACGTTTAATCATCATTTCGCGTGTAATCTAAATGTTTTCAAACGTGTAAAACCCATGATGGGTGTTGAAACAAGATCAGGAGAGAACAATTTTCTGTTCATACGAGGGGTGGGGTCTGTTGAAATGAAATCTGGGAACGATACACTGAGAATACAAAGCGTGTTCTACTCACCGGAACTTGACCGGAACGTCCTGAGCCTTGATCAATTAACACTTCAAAGTTTTACGGTCAGGAAGTCCGGTGACACGTGTAAGATTTTCCCAACGTTTTCATCTCCGGTAGTAAACACGGTGAATGATGTGAGTAGGTTAACTAAAGAAGAAGAATTGGGTTTAAGCGAAAAACAGAGACTAATGGAAATGTGTTCGGTGAATGAAGAATTCAAAGAAAATTATTTGAATTCATATTTTGAAACACTAAATGTTTCAAATGATGATGAAAATGATTGGAGTTTGATGATCATCAAGGCCATGGAGTTCCACGAGTTCGCCGACTGCAAAGCTTTACTGAATATGTTCGACGATAGGGAGTTTGTATTCGAATACAAACACGTTTTGGAGGCAAAATTCGAGGATATGGTGATGTGGTTCCTGAACGTCTACATGGGAATATCTTCGAAACCAGTCCCTCCATATGCACCGAACAAAAGGAAGGTTGATCTACTAGGCTTATACATGATGGTGAAACAAGATGGCGGATACCGGAATGTCACAAATGACAATTTATGGCCGGTGGTAGCAAAGGACTTAGTATTTGATTACCAAGACGGTGATTACATGAGAATTATCTATGCCATTTATCTCGACGTCTTAGAGTACTATTACATGTTTAAAGTGGTTCAAGAAAAGGTGTATGACAAGAAGGTGGTGAATGAAGAAGAAGGTCCCTCTTACGGCTGCCATGAGAGAAGGAAAAGTGCAGGTGACGCTCAAGACGAGGCTGCTTCGTGAAGGGTGGTCGTGAACTTTTTAAGCAACAATGCGGTTGGCTGGTTGATTTCCAAGTGGAATGTGTTGATATTAAGCGAGAGAAAAGCATAATAAATATGATTGAAGAAAGCGGTTTGATATCTGATGCTGGAAAATTATTTGTTAGATTAATGGTTAAACTTTAATTATGTTATAACTTATGTACTTGTATTTATAACTTATACACTCGATATGTAATGTGACCGATGGTGTAGTGATAAGCGGGTGCAAAGATTCAAACTGCCATGGCAGTTATTCCAGCCAAAATAGAACTGCCAAATTGGCAAATATATAAGTTTGATATCCGGCAATCATTTCCGGTATCAAGACATTTCCTTTCAACCGATTTGTCCATTCTATTCGTTCATACTCTGCAAAATCTTATTCCTTCGATACGTTCTGCATACTTCCTTAACCGAAATCATGACCATGAATTCAAACAAACCTGAATCTTCCGCTGCAAATAATCCGGTTCTGCAACATTATCTTCGGCCCATGTAGGCCAATAACCACCTTTGTTTAGGCTGTTCATAATAGCACTACAAATGGTGAGACTCAAGGGTGTATGAGCTTTGAGGGATTCTGCATATTTTATAGCGAGTACAAATGTAAATGAGTTGTTGAGACTGAAAATATATGATTATTAATCTACTCTTTTTTTCTTTAATTTTTACATCTCCTACTGTTAAAATGGACTGATTTTTTCAAGAATTGTAAAAAAAATACCTTTTTAACAAAGCCTCTAAAAATTCAGCTTAAAATTCAACCGAAATCATGCTAAAATTTTCAAAAAAACGAGAAAATCATATTTTTGATCTTCGTACGAAAGATCTCGTCCGCGCGAACTAACCTTTGTCCGCACGAACCAAGTTCATCCGCACGGAAGAGAACATAATCCGTTTCAAAATTTTACATCCGCACGAAAGAGCTGATTTTTGTTTTATTTTCTTGTTTGATTCTCACGAATTAGGTACCTTCGCACCAAATTTCTTCATCCGTATGAAGGGAACTTTGTCAACCTGTTTTTTTGTTCATCCGCACGAAGCCTTCATCCGTCCGAAAAAATTGTTATTTGTTCCAAATTGACATCATCCGTTCCAAACTACTTTCATCATGGAAAACGGATTCTAAAATGCTTTTGCAATCACTCCCACAACCGTAGTTCAAAACATGAACTTAGATAATGAGATGGGCACCATGACCAAGCCTCCTAAGTCGATGTGTATGGACGACTAAAAGGGATGGCATGAGAGACTCGAAAATTGGGTATAAGCTAACTACTTGGATTGTTGGCTCACCATAGAAGAAGAATATGTCATTCCAACCGGGGAAGGTAGTTAAAAAATTAGCGTTACTCAGATCCCTCAAGGTGATAGAGAGAAGTTCATCAAAGAAAAGAAGATGTTGAATTTTCTACAACAAGTAATCAAGGAAGATATTTTCATTTTGCTTCAACATCAAGGAACCGCACAATCAATATGGAATGTTTTGAAAGTAAAATATCAAGGAAGCTTATACATGCAGAAAAGCAAGAAATCTCTTTTAAAGAAAGAATTCGACATTTTTACAGCTTTGAAGGGAGAGTTAATGAAGCAACTGATAGAAAGATACTGCCATCTATTTGCCAAAATGAAAATGTTGAGGATTAATAAAGACGATGATGAATGGGTAGATAAAATGGCGGATGCGTTGCCGCAAGGTGAGTGGTCTACATACCTGATAATTTTGAAGAGTAATACTAAAAAATATGACAATCTAACTATCAAAATTCATTGAGAAATTGGAAGCTCATGAACTTGAGTAAAGAAAGACGGCAAAAATGAAAAATGCGAATGTTCAGCAAGATGAAGAATTGTACTACAAGGGCAATGGGTCAGCGAATATTCAAAGCCCAAAATTTTAAACAACATTTAGCGCTGACAAGTCTTTGGGAAATTCATCAAGCAATACTAGCAGTGGTGGTGGTTTTTCGTCGGTGCAATTATCGGTAAAACCTCGCTTCCCATCCAAAACGAATCGGCGCCACCCATATCCGTCCTTCACCTGGATGTCGCATAAAATAATGAGGAGAGTGGGAGTCGAAGCTGGGTCAGAAAGAACACCAACTCTTTCCGAAACTACTCCACTACTACCTCATTGGCCTTAACCAAGCTTTTATTATGGTTTAAAATATAATCAATCTAAGTCGACAGAGTGTACTATATAAAAAAAATAGTGAAAGTTTTAGCCGTTAAAAAAATTGATAACTAAAACCTACTATTTTCGATTGCTGACAAAAATTGGTAACTAAAACCTCCTATTTTCGATTGCTGAAATATTCCATTTCGAACCTTATTTGATTTTTAAAATGCTTCTGCTTTGACAAAGCACGAACATGTTTTGCTCTGATCCCATTTTGTCCAGTTACTCGACCCGATTCATCCATTTTGACAAGCTATTAGTATAACCAATTCCTACATGTTTTGCTCTGATCCCATTTTGTCTGGACGCCTATCTTAAAATGATTAGAAATAATTTTTATGTTTTTTGTTATTCATTTGATAAATAAATTCACCACAAAAGATGACCTTAAAAGTTCCAGTTTGGTGTGCCCATTCAAGTTTTGTATAAACAAAATCAATGTCTAGATATATACGTATCCAATAAACAGACTGTAGGAACTAGGTTCACTTTTTATTTAAAATATTAATAAAATAAATAATAACGAGACTCTCGTTATTTGTGGGAAATTCTTGTAGTACAATACCGGTTACATAAACTAAATAAACAAATGTAAATACAATTTAAATTTGTACCAATCTTGATTCAAGCCAACATCTTTGGAAGAACTTCAACCGCACCATCTTGTATGAACCTCCACTGCAAGAATGAACAAACTGTCGTTGACGGTTTTGGTTGAGGATCGTGTTAGACACGGGGCCCTTAAAACAGATTTCGCGCCTCCTCTCAGACGGTCTGTTTCCAGGATACAACAACCGAAGCAGTAGTTGAACTGCCGGAGATGACACTCGCGCCCGAGATTACACCAGGTATAAATTGGTGTTCATAAAATTGGAACAAAATGAAGTTGTGTAAAATTGAGAGTACTCCTCTCATTGGAACATCAAGACTAAAAAGATAATGTCTATTTTTCGTATCTCTAGTATGAACCACCAAGTTCATATATATACATTTATAGTTTTAAGCTCATTAAAACTAGTAATAAAATAGGCATTAATCTTGTCATAACTATACCATTAATCTTGTAATAAACAAGATAATGAATATGACATTAATCTCTAAATTAATGGACTTAAGTGGTAAGTCAAAACGGTCATAATCATCATGACACGAATTAAATGGTTTGTAACAACTAGTTTGACTAGGTCCAACTAGATCTTTTACTACTGTTGCAAACCTGCGCGCGTGCTAGAACTGATCCGCCAGTCCATGCAACACTCTACATGGACTTTACGCCACGCCATATGGACCCGCGCGCCACACATATGCCATTGCGCATACCAGGACGCCACCTGGTCATGCGCTATCTATACTTGCGCGCCACATGGATGCTACTACGCATACCAGGACGCCACCTGGTCATGCGCCATCCAAACTCATGTGCCATTTGCAGTCTTCGCCATGGCATCCGCCTACGCCACCCAAGGGTGCGCCATAAGCAGACCCGCCATGTATCTGACCACGCGCTCATGGACAAAAATACAAGGCGGTGTGCGAAGTTCAAAGTGCACTACATAGGGCCTATAGCCCATGGCACGCGCGCATATGTGCATGAGTACAAGGAGTGCTCCTCCTTATAAACCACTTTAAGTTTTGTCATCCCACCTATGTGGGACAAGATGACAAATCTCAATCCATTTTTCTCATCTATGTTTGTTCCAAACATACAACTTCAAGCTTCGATATCTCATTCATCTTAGCTCTATTTGGACATAGTTTGAACACAAACCATAAATAATTATTTATACAACACATATATAAATATTATTAATGTCCAAAATATTTAGTGAAAAACTCATTTTCACTAAAATTTCCAACAATCCCCCACATGAATGGAGATCGATTAAAACACACAAAATTCCCCGATGAAAACTCGACAGTCGAGTACTGCAGGATAGGTAGGTGTAGCCTTTGAACCTTCCTTTGTGAAGCATACTTAGCCTCCTAGGGTTTTGTAGACGTGATGTCCTTGAACAACCCCCCATTTATGTAGACGACAATATACATTCACACAATACTTTCCCTAGCCGGGCCATCTCCTCATGTATGTCTCCAATAATGGTCATGGAGCACTTTCCTAGTTCTGCGGGAGCTCTAGGAATTATGCCCTAATTCCATTCGAAGCGACCACACTTCTCTCCAACATAGGTGATTTCCCTTTAAATCATTAAAAGCATTATGGTTTACTATGATTTACACAAATCATAAAACCACATATTATGCTTAACCTCACAACAATGTCACTGAATATTATAGGAATGGACTAGGACGTATTTAAACACCCTTTTATAGTTTTAGGGGGATATATGAAACATATAAACTAGCTTATATATAAACATATATATTAGCTACGCCCCCACAGTGACTACCCTTCGGTTCATGATTAAGTTGGCCTATTGAACCTAGATCTTGGGATCTCCAGTCAACTAGGTTAGGTTTCCCTCATGTCCCTTTATCCATGGCTTTAGTCCCATTCCACAACCTGATCTCTTATCAACCCACTGGTTGTTGGATCCAAAATTATCTTTGACTTTGCTAAGTCACCAACGACAATTTAAATTGAGATCAGTTGTTCTAACGTGTTCTTGACTCGCTAGTCACCTTTGCCTTTTAGTCGATTCATAAGACTTATAACTCGTGATCTCAACCTGGATCCAGTTATGTACCTTGTCTTAGAATGACATGAAACTCAATTCATGGCCAAACACGTTTTCACCATGCCTTTGGTGTGTCATGACTGACATCTTACTAGATTTTGAATCAAACCAATTGGCATTCGAGTCCAATCTACTCGATTGACTCTATATAACCATTGTGTACTCCACTTGGTCAAGCGTTTGCAATATATGCAAGTCACCCCCACATTTATGTGTAATTGGATAGCATCCAAATGGGGCGATGAAAGGTTCTCCCTTTCATTTCGAGTTTGAGAAAACTTCTCAACTCCCATTTCCACATTCAAATGCAAGTCACCCCCACATTTAAGTGTAATTGGATAACATCCAAATGGGGTGATGAAAGGTTCTCCCTTTCATTTCGAGTTAGAGAAAACTTCTCAACTACCATTTCCACATACCCTAAAGGGTTTGTTTCTTAAATGGCCTCCTCCCCCCACATTGCTTGCATTTTAATGAAGTTATATTTATAGTTTTGTTTAGCACAAAATTCATTCTTGTGTCATCACATATTTTGAATGTTTAAAGTTAATTTAATCTCCGTCGAGCATATAAATTAACAAGTATTAGTCTAGCATGCTTTAGACCACAATACTCTAGCATTTGAACAGAAGATGCATCATTCTGATTCTTCACAGCCTTAAGAGATAACGCACTATCTCTTCCGAACATTCGTTTCTAAGTTTAGACACAATAATGAAATTTTATTTCACCATTCCAAAACCAACGGTTTTAGGAAGGTCTCAAAACCATAGTATAACTCGTTTGCCTTTTTATCTCCAAGGCTTCACCATTGACTTCCTAAGGACTTAAACATAAGTCTTAATCCAAGTCACTTTGATGAAAAATCTTTGTATAAAATCACTTGAGTCTTGAGATATAGCCAATTAGATTGACTCTCAACAACAAAGCATTCACGTATGCCTATAGTGATATATACATTCACGTTGTTGTTTCATTAATACCATGTATCAGGATACTCTCCCAAATTTAGGACCAAGCCTCCACATAGTTTAAACAACATTGATGGTGGTAGAAGCATCTACAAGTCCATCACTATTGTAAATTTCCGTTAATAAATTTGCTAAATTTATTAAGCTCATTTACAATAATAACATATAGTCCTTTCATATGTTAGATTCTTTGAAAACTTACATGTGCATTTCCATGTTGATGCTCTCAACATTAGATGACATATCTCGTTTTCGTGTATTTCATCTCAAACCATACGCCACGTTTCTCACGACGCCGTTATGCATTTGATGTTTGATTTGTGACTTATTACATAAGTCATGATCACAACCCGCTCGTTGTGTTTGTGGAAATTACTATTTACACTTAGTACCAAAATGTGTATCATTTTTGACAACTTATTAGTAGTCCAAAAATAACGGATACACCAATGATATCTAATCATCAAAAGCCAAAATGTTTTTATCTTCAACACTTTTTACCGAAATAAACGCAATTATTTCGTTCGGTGTCATGTTTTGAGGTACTCCCTCATCTTGGAACTCTAAAACTTGAATAATCACAAGTTGTCCAAAGTATAAAGTTGTTTACAATTAACTACTCGCAAGTAGTTAAGCAACTTATTATGTCTATAACAACATCGAGTTGTTTTTCATAAAATAGTATGTCCAAGACTATTATATGGTTCAAGACGTTATACTTCTCGTGGAAGTATCGAATCACTTGTAATTTGCAAAGACATGTTTTATTCGTTCAAAACATTTCTCGTTTTTGCAAGTGTTTTAATATTAAACTATATATTTATGTTTTGATTACAAATCAAGACAATAAACCTTATAATAGTTTAATAAATAAAACAATTTCAAACTCGCTCGTTTGAAAATAAAACGAATACACATCGTTTTAATAAATGGTTTATCATATTCAAACCATTTCTAACCGCTGTTAGATAATAACGATTACCAATCGTTAAAATGAGTGGTTTGTATGATAACCAATTCTAATATGCTAATTAGAATTTAAAAGTTGAACAACATTCGAAATATTCGGTTTTTATAAAGTAAACCGCTTCTAACACGCTCGTTAGAAATAAAACGAATACAATTATTCACTTTTGGTTTAAATGAACGTTTTCTAACACGCTCGTTAGAAATGAACACATATCTTTTCTAACACGCTCGTTAGAAAATATATAAAACCATTACAAATCAGCTTAAATAGTTTATCATAGTTAACCCGGTTCTAACCCGCTCGTTAGAAATTAACGATTGCAAATCGTTAAATAGTTGGTTATAAGATAAACTAATTCTAATACGCCCATTAGAAAATTAAACGATTATTTATTTCCATAAGCCATTTTGGTTTACATAAAATAAACGTTTTCTATCCCGCTTGTTAGAAATAAACAATTGATAAAGTCGTTAAATCGTTTCTAACACGCTCGTTAGAAAATAAACAACTATCAAACTCTTTAAATCGTTTCTAACACGCTCGTTAGAAATAATCGATTACAAAATTTGTTTCGAAGTTTATAAAAAAATATAAACTATTTCTAATACGCTCATTAGAAATAAACAAATAAAAATCGTTTAATCATATGTGGAAAAATAACGTTTCTAACTCGCTCGTTAGAAAGTTAATAGTTTAGACGAAACCGTTACAAGGTTTATTATCCAAATAATTGTCTCCAACACGCTCATCGGTAATTATTTGAAATAATATTTTTTTTTCTAACACGCTCGTTAGAAAATCTAAACGTATTTAAACTATTGTTTCTAACACGCTCGTTAGAACATCCAACCGTCTTTAAAACATTGTTCATAACATGCTCGTTAGAACATATAAAAAGTTTTAATCTTGTTGTTCTTTCAACAACGTTTCTAACACGCTCGTTAGAAATATTAAAACTAGTTATTTTATAAAATAATTATTTTCTAATATGCTAATTAGAAAATAAATATATTCTAATACTTTTAAAACCAACATTAATCTCACAATGATGGTTACTAAAAGCTTATTAAAAATAAATTAAACGTTACAAACATTTAATTAGTATGGGGTTACAAAATATATATTTCTAATACGCTCATTAGAAACTTTTAGTATTTCAAAACCATATTGAAATACATATTATTTTGTATATGGTTCGGTTTATCTAAACACGAACAAAACCCATGAACTCCAAAACTTGAATCAAAACGATCGTTTTGTAACACGGTATTCGGATTAAAGATTGTACTCCAATCATAAAATTAATCCGACTCATTGTACTAAATAAATATTTCCCAAAAAATATTTTCAAGATTTTAACAAAAATCTCATTAAATATTTTAACTTTCGTGAACCTAAATCCTCGTAGAGAAGGGATTTAAGATTGTGGCAACAATCTTCACGAAATTCTGTTTTAAGATTGTAGGAACTAGGTTCACTTTTTATTTAAAATATTAATAAAATAAATAATAACGAGACTCTCGTTATTTGTGGGAAATTCTTGTAGTACAATACCGGTTACATAAACTAAATAAACAAATGTAAATACAATTTAAATTTGTACCAATCTTGATTCAAGCCAACATCTTTGGAAGAACTTCAACCGCACCATCTTGTATGAACCTCCGCTGCAAGAATGAACAAACTGTCGTTGACGGTTTTGGTTGAGGATCGTGTTAGACACGGGGCCCTTAAAACAGATTTCGCGCCTCCTCTCAGACGGTCTGTTTCCAGGATACAACAACCGAAGCAGTAGTTGAACTGCCGGAGATGACACTCGCGCCCGAGATTACACCAGGTATAAATTGGTGTTCATAAAATTGGAACAAAATGAAGTTGTGTAAAATTGAGAGTACTCCTCTCATTGGAACATCAAGACTAAAAAGAGAATGTCTATTTTTCGTATCTCTAGTATGAACCACCAAGTTCATATATATACACTTATAGTTTTAAGCTCATTAAAACTAGTAATAAAATAGGCATTAATCTTGTCATAACTATACCATTAATCTTGTAATAAACAAGATAATGAATATGACATTAATCTCTAAATTAATGGACTTAAGTGGTAAGTCAAAACGGTCATAATCATCATGACACGAATTAAATGGTTTGAAACAACTAGTTTGACTAGGTCCAACTAGATCTTTTACTACTGTTGCAAACCTGCGCGCGTGCTAGAACTGATCCGCCAGTCCATGCAACACTCTACATGGACTTTACGCCACGCCATATGGACCCGCGCGCCACACATATGCCATTGCGCATACCAGGACGCCACCTGGTCATGCGCTATCTATACTTGCGCGCCACATGGATGCTACTACGCATACCAGGACGCCACCTGGTCATGCGCCATCCAAACTCATGTGCCATTTGCAGTCTTCGCCATGGCATCCGCCTACGCCACCCAAGGGTGCGCCATAAGCAGACCCGCCATGTATCTGACCACGTGCTCATGGACAAAAATACAAGGCGGTGTGCGAAGTTCAAAGTGCACTACATGGGGCCTATAGCCCATGGCACGCGCGCATATGTGCATGAGTACAAGGAGTGCTCCTCCTTATAAACCACTTTAAGTTTTGTCATCCCACCTGTTTTGGTCAAAAATTACCGAAGCAATTTAGTGATCAAATTAGTAATGTGAGGTAGTGTGCTAGAAAGTTTACAGAAAATATGCTTGTTGAGTTATTTAGAAAATCAGTATTCAGGATACGGCTCAGGATATTGAGTTGTATCTGCGATCAAACAGTGAGTAAATAATAAGCAAAAAGTAAAGGAAACGACACGAAATGTACGAGGAAAGCCCTTGATCAATCTAGATCGCCGGCATAAAACCTCGGGAGCTGACAATCGCAGCTGCCTTGTTCTTCTTATTGCTTTAAACTTCAGGATACAGTGCAGGATATCAACCAGATCGCTAAGTGTTACAATGAATTCGTGTGAGAGTACAAATCGCGAAAGAACAAGTGTTAGAGTGTAGTGAGAGTGATTGCAGTGAAATTGTTGTGTCCTATTCGATCTGGTGTTCCTCCTATTTATAGTAACGAAATACAAACAAATATCCCTATAAATATGGGATGCTCCGAATATTCCATCATGAACGTTGTAGACCGAGTAATAAGGCTTCAACGTCTTTCTTTGAATGGTTTGGACCGAGTCTTCCGTGGAATAAGTCTTTGTGAACGTTGCTAGCTTCCAGCCCACGTACCTGCACATAATCTGTTAGTGATCCTGAGGATACCATTCAGGATGTTACCAATACCCTGAATCTGCACCCCGGATATGAACAGATATTATTTAATCAAGATATAGGCCAAGATATTTCTCAGGATATGAGCTTAGAAATTAGCCCACAACAATTGTCCCCAAAAATGTTACCGTTTAGTATCCTCATTACTAACGGTTACATTTTTTACGCAAACCGAGGCAATTAAGAGATATGACCTGTGATGTGACCATTTGCAACTACCCAGCCTATATCTACTCATCATGCCCTATATCTTCTCATCCTCATCCCTTTTTTAATCATAATCGACAAGGAAAAGGTACATTTTCTCTCTATCTTTCATACTTATCTTCATCTTTTCTCTCCGGCGAAAAATTCAGGCGATCAAATGCCGCGCCACACAAGATCTAGTTCAGGTGACTCGGCCCCTACGTTCTACCAACAAAACCTTCTCCAAGAACCGGAGAAGGAAGCGTGTACTTTTGATAGTGCCCACCTGTCAGCCTTAAAATCCTCCGGTATCTTCCCGGAAGGAACCGTATTTAGACCGTTTGACCGTGAAATCCGGTCAGATATGGTCTCCAATGAGTGGATATGCTTTAGTGCTTTCCCTTTTACCCTAGGGCTACGATTCCCCTTTCCAGACTTCATCACCGAATTCTTCAAAATCACAAAAATCTCTTTTAGCCAGACAATGCCAATGCTCTGGCGTGTTTTATCTGTTCTTGACCAGATCAAGAGAAACCACATTCCTGATCTTTCCATCCATGATCTCCCCCTGGCTTACAAGCTTAGATGCCATGGATCATGTAGATTTCTGTTTTATTCTACTTCCGGTGATCCATTGATACTTCGTGCCACCAGGAACGAGGATGGTTGGCAATCCAAGTTTTTCTTTATAAAAAGGGACTCAATCCCTGGTGGGACGGAATATCCGGTACAATGGTTGAAAAAGGGTAGGATTTAGGGTTTAAGAATGATCCTGTCGCTTATCCTGTTCCATATCCTGAACTAATTTATCTTCTTTATTGTGCAGCTGATTTCAGGAAGATTGCTCCTCCTCTTGCTAATTCCCAAGAAAGAATAGACGCCATTAGACTTCTCCCAGAAGCAGAAAGAAGTTTCAATCCTTCTCCACCAACTCCAAGCCCTCTTTCAAGTGCCAACATGTCTGGTAAGAATCCTACAAGATATCCTGCACACATATGCTTCTTATCTGTTATTTATAGGAGGGATTTAGAATTTACTCCCTGTGTGCAGATTCCAGCAAAGTCCCAGTCTATCTAGACCTGGATGAACTTGACAGCTATCCAACTCCAGCCATAGTCAAGAAGGAGACTCCTGCTACCACCAGCTCCAAGCCACTCCCGGCTCCCAAGGCCAATCCAAGAACCCATGCTTCCGCAGCGAAAAAGAGAAAGGGCCTTGAGGTCAGTACTCCAGGCTCAGAAGGGTTCTCCTATGATGAACTCAGCTTCTCCGACTCCTTAGAGCCAATGACATCCTTCCTCAACAAGGTAATACCCTGCCGCATATCCTTCATATATATCCTGCACATATATCCTGCACGTATATCCTAACAGGATATCCTGGTAGGATGTCTTAGTCAGCACATATTCTAACCCCATACCTGTGATCAATGTACAGGGCCTCCAGCATTTGCTCCACTTGTACAATGACGCTTGTGGTACTGTGGCACTTCATGAAGCCAGGATCAAGCAGCTCGAGAGCACCGTTGCTGACCAAGGTGCTATTGCCGAAGCAAAGAGCCGGCACTATGAAAGCTTGCTGAAGAAGGTCACCCAAGATGCTGAGGTCAAACTTGCCAGCGTTCAAATGGACCATGATCAGGCCTTGATCAGCTTTCGAGAGGGAATCAAGGCTTCTGCCATCGTTTCCCTGCTACAAGCACGCATCAAGATGGCCTATGAGGCCAAGGAGACGGGCCTTGTTTGTCCATCTTGGCCAGTCGAATCCTGGGTGGCTAAATTGAAGGAGCTCGGAGGCAAAGCTGTGCCACTTCCTGCTGAAGCCGGTGAGTCTTCCAAGTCAACGGAGGTGGTGGTCCAAGCTGGAGAGAAGAAGGATGCTGGAGGTGATGCTGAGATGGACATTGGTCAGGATGCTGCGCAGGATGCTGTGCAGGATGCTGGTCAAGATGCTGGAGCGGAGAAGTCTAAGAAGGTCGGAGGTGATGCCGCTGTGTGAGGGCATTTAGGTGGGCGATGATGGATATACGTGCCAAGGCCAGAGCCCACCTTTTTGAATCTGAACGTTGGTCTGTAGTTCCACAAACAATTTACTTTTCCGCATTTTACTTTCCCGTACCTGAACAATTTACATTTCCTGCATGCTTTTTGAACAATACAACAGTTGAAGGTGGATGGGTCTCGGTTTGAGATGAAGCCCTCAACTGTTGAGTAAATATGGTTATGAACTATTAGTGCTCTTAGTGAATGGGCCTTGTTCTGAGGTGAAACTAAGAGCACATCTTTTGGTATGTTAATAATATAACTACTCTTTTGACTTTATTATTATTGTCACACAAATTTTACTTGTGAAAATTGTTTGGTTTGAACATTCTTAGGAACACATATCATAAATGTATCCTGGGAGATATCCTGAAAGATATCTTAAAAGGAATATTGAAATATAACCTATAAATTATCCAAATAAAAAGGAGAGATCATACCAGAGATTCTTAGAGAATCAGTTCCAATCCTTTATCATATATTTGTCCCCAGTGCATACTTATAAACTTGGATCCATCCTTTGAATTAGGATAATGTGTGTCCCCTGCGTTTGACAAAGACACAAATGTATTTACCTTTTGACTCGAATGAATTCCGAATGCCCAAGGGCAGAACCCCTGATATCCTGAAAAGAATCCTTAGCATACTGGGGATAAACCCTGATATCTAGGGATAAACCCTGAATTTCATGCGCTACAGGCGAGAGTGTATAAACTCCTAGACTTAGAAAGGTGAAAACCTTTAAACCTTTGAGAGTATGAAAATACTCTTTCGTGAGAGAGGGTGATCAATCCTCATATACCTTTAGGATCCAGGATATAGCCAACAGTAACAAAATTGTCAGCCACTTTTACATGAACTGGTCCCGCTACCTTGAACTACACCTAGATAACTTGCGCTCCAGGCGAGGTGTTTAAACCCAATTCGAAAGAAAGGTGAATACCTTTAAACCTTTGAAGGGATCAGGATCCCTTAAACGTGAGAGAGGGGGCCAATCCTCTAATCTTTCGACTTATCCTGAGTATATATCCTGGAGCTATATCCTGAAACATATCCTGCAAAACAATTGTAAACTAAGGTGGGTGTTAGCTTGGCTAACACCCCTCCGATGCTTAAGTCAGTATTGGGTTCAAGATAATAAACAAATATATTTTAAAGAGATAGAACACATACCATTCCGAGATAGAAAATAAATTCTACTCTTACTTGAAATAGAGCTTCAAATGTATTGCATTCCAGGATCTTGGTAGCATATCCCCTTCCACATTCCTGAGTCGATACGCTCCTTTCCCTGCTTCTGACTCGACTTCATAAGGTCCTTCCCATTTCGGAGCTAGCTTGCCATCGGCAGGATTAGTGGTATTTTGAAAAGCCTTTCTCAGCACCCAATCACCAACTCGAAATCTCCTAGTCCTTATGTTCTTATTGTATGCTCTGGATATTCTTTGTTGATATGCTGCTATCCTTAGCCTTGCTGCATCTCTTTTTTCATCTATAGTGTCCAAATCCTGACATAAGACTTCAGGATTCTGTTCAGGATCCTGTAGCATAGATCTTGCAGTAGGTATCGTCATTTCTGTTGGAATCATCGCCTCTGCTCCAAATACCAAGGAAAACGGGGTTTGGCCAGTTGCATTCTTCACCGTTGTCCTATCAGCCCACAAAACAAAGGGTAACTCTTCCGCCCATCTTCCTTTTTTGGTTCCAAGTCTCTTCTTTAAGTTATTGACTATTATCTTGTTCGAGGATTCGGCTTGTCCATTCGCTTGAGGATGTACCAGAGTAGATGTGATCATTTTGATTCCCCAACTCTTGCAAAAGTCAGTAGTCCTTTTGCTTATAAACTGAGACCCATTATCACAAATGATCTCAGCTGGTACTCCAAACCTAGTCAGGATATTCCTCTTTATGAAGGATACTACTTCTTGGTCTCTTACTTGAATGAGTGCTTCAGCCTCGACCCACTTAGAGAAATAATCCGTCATTGCTAACATAAATACTTTTCCTCCCGGAGCTTTTGGTAACTTCCCTACTATATCCATCCCCCACTTCATGAATGGCCAAGGGGACACTACAGGATATAGTGGTTCAGCTGGTTGATGTAGTATGTTACTATGCCTTTGACATGCATCACATCTTCGAGCATATTCTGCAGCATCTTTTCTCATTGTTGGCCAAAAGTATCCTGTCCTCAATACTTTCGAGAATAATGATCTGCCCCCAGTGTGATTACCACAGTCCCCTTCATGTATATCTTGAAGTACTTCTTTGGCTTCATGATCCTCCAAGCACCTTAAATATGGTCCTGCAAGAGATTTCTTGTATAGAATATTATTTATAATAGTGAATCGTGATACCTTCATCCTAAATGCCTTAGGATTTTCATTTTCGGGGATGTGTCCATCTTTAAGATATTCCAGAATTGGAGTTGTCCAGGATTTAGGATCCTGTTCAGGATATTCCACTCCAGGATCCCGAATATCCGCTACTTCTTTACCCTGAGGATTAGTTGCAGGATATAAGACATGTATTACTGGTATTTGGGTCCCTTCCGGTATCCTGATTGATGATCCCAGATTTGCTAAGGCATCCGCTTCAGCATTATCCTCTCTTGGTACCTGTTCAAGTGTAAAAACATCGAAATATCCTGCTAATTTTTTGAGAATATCAAGATATTCAGTCAATTTCTCACCCTTAACTGCATATGATCCATTAAAATGGTTAGTAATTAACAAAGAGTCAACATATGCTTGTAAATTTTTTATACTCATATTCTTAGCCAACTCTAATCCTGCAATTAAAGCTTCATATTCTGCCTCATTATTGGTAGCAGGAAATTCACACCTAATAGCCTGGGGTAATATGTCCCCCTATGGCGATTTTAGTAGTATTCCCAATCCTACTCCTTTTATATTAGATGCACCATCAGTATATAATGTCCAGGATCCTGAGGATTCTCCTAATTGTTGAACTTCTAGGTCTACCTCATCATGGATGTCACTACTAAAATCAGCCACAAAGTCAGCTAAAGCCTGAGATTTTATGGCATTCCTAGGTTCATATACTAAATCATAAGCACTCAATTTTACTGACCACTTAGCCATCCTGCCTGACATCTCTGGTTTCCTAAGCACATTCTTGACAGGATAATTTGTTTTAACATGGATCCTATGAGTCTCAAAATAATGTCTAAGTTTTGTTGATGCCATGACTAATGCTAGTATTAATTTTTCTAAGTGAGAATACCTAGTTTCAGCATCTAACAAACTCTTGCTAACATAATAAACAGGATATTGCTGACCTTCATGGTCCTTTACAAGGACGGCACTTACAGCGTTCCCTGATACCGCGAGGTATAGGGATAATGGTTCACCATTCTCAGGCTTCATCAGTAGAGGTGCGGTTGAAAGATATTGCTTTAACTCCTGTAGGGCCGCTTCATGCTTCTCACCCCACTCGAATTTTTTGTTCTTCTTCAGGATATCATAAAAATCTTTGCATTTCTCTGAGGATCTTGAGATAAATCTGTTTAGCGCTGCTACTCGCCCCGTTAATCGTTGAACATCTTTCATATTGGAGGGTGATTTAATATCCAAGATGGCTTTAATCTGCTCCGGGCTTGCTTCTATTCCTCTTTTGGTCACCATATATCCCAGAAATTTTCCTGCCCCCACTCCAAAATGGCACTTGGCAGGATTCAGCTTCATATTATACTGATCCAGGATATCGAATGCTCCTTTAATATCCTGGAGGTGATCCTGAGCTTTCTTTGACTTTACCACCATATCGTCAATGTACACCTCCATGGTGTCCCCCAGTTTGTCTTTGAACATCATGTTTACCAATCTTTGGTATGTTGCACCTGCATTTTTCAAACCAAAAGGCATAGCTTTATAACAATAAATACCTGTTGGTGTCATGAAGGCAGTATCCTCCTGGTCAGAAGGCTCCATTTGGATCTGTTGAAATCCTGAGGATGCATCCATGAAAGTCAGCATTTCATGCCCAGCAGTGGCATCTACCATTGCATCAATATGGGGGAGAGGAAATGGGTCTTTAGGACAAGCTTTATTCAAGTCTGTGTAATCCACACAGACTCTCCATTTTCCGTTTTTCTTCTGTACCACAACCACGTTTGCTAGCCACCTTGGGAACTTGACTTCTCTAATCATTTTGGACTTCAACAATCTTTCAACTTCTTCTTGAATAATTGTATTGCGTTCAGGGGCAAACTTCCTTCTTTTTTGTTGCACTGGCTTGAATGATTTATCAATTCCAAGCTTGTGAGTGATAATATCTTTGGATATGCCTGTCATATCCTCATGCTTCCATGCAAACGTTGACATCCTGCATCTTAAAAAATTAATTAATTGCTCTTCAATATCCTGAGGGATATTGGTTCCCACGAGCACCGAAATATCAGGATTATCCTGGTCCAGGACAATTTTCTTCACATCCTGCTCCGGATCCTCCACGATATCCTGGGCCCGCGTCTTTAATTGCTATGCTGCACTAGGTTTGGTTGAGGATTTCATCGAGGATGAATAGCATTCTTTCGCCTCCTGCTGATCACTATCAACTTTAACAACTCCCCAAGGGGTAGGTATCTTGATGCATTGGTGATATGTTGACGGCACGGCCTTCATATCGTGAATCCACGGTCTTCCCAGTATAATATTATAGCAGGATAGAGAGTCCATCACACAGAAACGTTGTATCGAGTTGACTCCTTCAACGTACACCGGCAACTTTATCTCTCCCACTGTGTTTCTGGCCTCTCCACTGAACCCAACAAGCACGGTGGACTTCGAAGTGATATCCATTGGAGATACATTCATCCTTTTAAGTGTCTCTAGTTGGATTATGTTGACGGAGCTGCCATTATCAACCAATATCCTGCGTACAAAATGGTTAGCCACATATAACGTTATTACCAGAGCATCATGGTGAGGATCCTGGACAGTATCCCTGTCATCAGCATCAAATGTGATCACTTTGTCAGTCGTGAGTGTAGTCATCCTGACAGGTTTGTCTCCCCTTTCGGCCTTAGCTTCTTTTGCATGTCTCTTTGCTGCCGAATACGAAGTCCCACAAATATCGGATCCTCCCGAAATGAAGTTGATTATCTTGGCATCCGCGGGAGGTGAGGCTGCTCGCTCAGGATCCTTCTCAGTATCCTGACCCTTATTCTTCTTTCTTCCTAAGAGATCTTTCAAATATCCCTTGCTTAGAAGATAGCTTATCTCTTTCCTCAAAGCAATGCAATCCTCGGTCATATGTCCGAAATCTTCGTGGAAAGCACACCATTTTGATTTGTCTTTCCAATCCGCTTTTTGTTGATTCTTTCGAGGCCATCTTGCCTTGTCCCCTAGACCCTGCATGGCATACATCAATTCAGGAATGTTAACAGAAAAGCAATATTCAGATAGTTCAGGATATTCTTCAGGATCCTCGTCTTCAACAGCATTCACTCTCTTGTTCTCATTTCTGCCATATGGCTTAGGCCGATACGACTTGAATGAGGATTCCGACTTCCTGTTAGTTGATTCATAAGTGTTGGATGAGTTCATCCTTTCTTGCATCTTTCTGTCATCTTCCAACCGAATATATCTTAGGGCCCTGTTCCGAGCTTCATCCAGGTTCCTGCATGGGTTCATTACAAGGTCTTGGTAAAATTGAGAATCTTTTTGCAATCCCATCTTGAAAGCTTGCACAGCTGTTGCAACATCAAGATGAGGAATGTCTAATGATTCCCGGCTGAACTTGTTCACATAATCCCTAAGGGATTCCTGAGGCCCTTGTGTTATCCTGTAGAGATCACTTGTTAATTTTTCAAAGCTCCTACTACAAGAAAACTGACTATTAAATAAATTTACTAAGTGAGCAAAAGATGTAATTGAATGTGGAGGAACATTCAAGAGCCATTTCAAAGCTGATCCTGTCAAGGTTGAGCCAAAACCCTTGCACAAGCATGCTTCCTTGAGATCCGGAGGGATGGGGTTAATCTCCATCCTTTCCCTATACTGAGCAATATGCTCTTCAGGATCCGTCGTTCCGTCGTAAAGCTTCATGTTGGGGGTTTGGAACCTCTTCGGAATCTCAGCATCACAGATAGGATATGCAAAGCGAGATATCTTATGGCTGTCTTGAGACACTTCCGGGATTGGCTGGACCACCCCGGGTACACTTGATATCATGTCCTTCAACTTTTGAAGTTCCCTGGTAAGTGCTGACGTCACACCTGTATCCTGCAAGGATCCACTATTGTTAGTAGTATGAGTATTATTATTATTTAACATGTTACTCGTTGGAGGATTCTGCACATATCCTGAAGCATATCCTGAGCTCCTTATGGTCGATATCCTGACCGAGGAGGGTATTTCAGGGGTATGATTCTGAGGAAGGCTGGGCACAATATTCCCCCTGTTATCCTCTGTATACACGGCTGAACTGAAGTTCAAAGCTCTGGGTTGTAATGGAGTGACAATATCCTCAGCGGATCTGCTCGAGCCAGACTTCAGGAGTTGTATTTCCCTTAAGAGCATTTGGTTTGTTTCCTGCTGCTGCCTCATTTGTTCCTGCACACTTCCAAACAAGGTTAAAATTTCGTCGTTAGATGCTAAAACAGGGGCAGATTCCTGAACACTGCGGGTAGGGATAATATCCTGAGGTCGTGTAGAGGCTGGCATCCTTGGAGGAGGTGGTGGAAGCACCGAACCTGTAGTAGCAGAAGTCGTAGCAGACATAGTAGAGGAACTCATGTTTGATCGTGAGGCCATTGTGGATAATGTAGCAAAAAGTTTTGAAAATAAAAAACCGATTAGCGATTTAACAAGAATTTTTAGTAAAGAGAGCACCACTTGCCCCACGGTGGGCGCCAAATTGTTTTGGTCAAAAATTACCGAAGCAATTTAGTGATCAAATTAGTAATGTGAGGTAGTGTGCTAGAAAGTTTACATAAAATATGCTTGTTGAGTTATTTAGAAAATCAGTATTCAGGATACGGCTCAGGATATTGAGTTGTATCTGCGATCAAACAGTGAGTAAATAATAAGCAAAAAGTAAAGGAAACGACACGAAATATACGAGGAAAGCCCTTGATCAATCTAGATCGCCGGCATAAAACCTCGGGAGCTGACAATCGCAGCTGCCTTGTTCTTCTTATTGCTTTAAACTTCAGGATACAGTGCAGGATATCAACCAGATCGCTAAGTGTTACAATGAATTCGTGTGAGAGTACAAATCGCGAAAGAACAAGTGTTAGAGTGTAGTGAGAGTGATTGCAGTGAAATTGTTGTGTCCTATTCGATCTGGTGTTCCTCCTATTTATAGTAACGAAATACAAACAAATATCCCTATAAATATGGGATGCTCCGAATATTCCATCATGAACGTTGTAGACCGAGTAATAAGGCTTCAACGTCTTTCTTTGAACGGTTTGGACCGAGTCTTCCGCGGAATAAGTCTTTGTGAACGTTGCTAGCTTCCAGCCCACGTACTTGCACATAATCCGTTAGTGATCCTGAGGATACCATTCAGGATGTTACCAATACCCTGAATCTGCACCCCGGATATGAACAGATATTATTTAATCAAGATATAGGCCAAGATATTTCTCAGGATATGAGCTTAGAAATTAGCCCACAACACCACCTATGTGGGACAAGATGACAAATCTCAATCCATTTTTCTCATCTATGTTTGTTCCAAACATACAACTTCAAGCTTCGATATCTCATTCATCTTAGCTCTATTTGGACATAGTTTGAACACAAACCATAAATAATTATTTATACAACACATATATAAATATTATTAATGTCCAAAATATTTAGTGAAAAACTCATTTTCACTAAAATTTCCAACACAGACAAATCAGCCATGGATTTTAAATGTTCGTGGGTGCATCACTCATGACTAAGACAAAACTAATAAATTTGTTTTTTTTTCTCGACATTAAGAAAGACAATTGCATACAAATAATATGTAATCAAACAAAATGATGCACGTCATATTCCTTGAATCCCCTTCAAAGTATTGTCCTTGAGTTTTCAATCAATCCAAGTCTCTGAAGCTGCATCGTTACCAAAAATGAGCATTAAGTTAACGCGATTATCATCCACAGATTAGTTTATACGAAAAGACGATTAAAACAGACTACCACTACTGTAGTTGTACAAGATTGTTAAAACTGAATGTATACCTTGTCGGGAGATTTTCCACTCTTGATCACCATTGACCGCCCAAAAGAAATATCCTCCTATTTTAAGTAAGCGCGCATATTCTATCTTTAATTTTACTGATCTAACATCATCATATCCAATCCAAGAGGTTCCTGCAACAGAATAATAAGATATTGTTGCATCGTCAAACACCACCTTGGCGTTATTTTGGGCATTGAACTCTTGCACTTCTACGTAAAGCATTGATCCTTCAATTCCCGGTCCTACATCGATAGCTGGAGCTCCAATGCCATATAAAGTTGGATCCTTTAGTTTCCATGTTCGACCATATAATGGCAACCCCATCACCAATTTTTCTGGATGGATCTTAGCCTTGATCCATGATTGTAGCCCGTAACTTGTGCTCACATTGCCATGTGGGTCAAATAAGGCGGCAAGGGTCCCGGTTGCAGAGAGATCCCATGACCCATGATAATCATAACACATTGCGTTTATCCAATCCAAATTTTTATTTATGGACTCCACTGGATACTTACGATAAACATTATCCAACGTAACTTCTGGTTTGAAATATGTGGCGGCTGAAAGAAGAAGTTGTGGTTTGCTAGTTGACTTAGCTTCTTTTTTGACCGCCACACGCCACTCGTGAAGCAAGTGGCCAAAGTTGACCATGTCTATAGGGTTTTGTGGGAATTCCCAATCTAGGTCAACTCCGTCAAAGTCAAACTTGCGTGCCACTTCTATAGCGGAAAGGATGAAACTTTTCCTCGAGTTGTGATCTAAGGCCATGCGGGAAAAGGTTTTAGAGCCAAATGAGCCACCTCCGACGGAAAACATAGTTTTGACCGGTGGTGTCTTTTCGTGAAGGGTGGTGGTGAAGTTTTTAAGCAAGACAGCGGTATGATCGTCGATTTCAAACTTGAATGTGGTGTTATTAGGAGCTAGAAAAGCATAATAAACATGAGTGAAAAGAGTGGTGTCAATAGCCGAGGGTGGGAAATCAATGGACCATGAAGGCCAGTAACCCCCTTTGTTTGGACCATGAGTAGAACCCATAGAGTTCATAGTGAGACTCAATATCACAACTAAAAGAGTAGAAGGTTTTATGAGTTCCATGGTGTCTTGCACACTCAAGTATCATTCAATGGCTACATGACTTATTTATAAATATACAGTTGAGAGTAGTTGAGACCAAAAATATCTCTTAAAATATTGGCACTAAACATTTATAGACTAAAATCAAAGTGTTAAAAATAGACTAAAATCAATGTGTTAAAAAATATATGATTATATATTACTCTAAATAATATATATATATTTTTTTTGTAATTTTAATAATTGTCAAGAAACAATTCATGAATCATGAAGACGAAGAATTTATTGAGTTCATGACTTTTAATATTTTTTTAATACAATTTACGTATGCTTTTGGAAGTAAGTGTTTAACATGGAATGCATGAATTCCGGTAAAGTTAGATTTTTTTATGTTTGTTTTTGTTTGTTTTTGTTTTAAGCGATTGGCCTATGTGGTCGAGGTGACTAAGTTGTAATACTTAACTAATCAAAGAAGAAAAGAAGGGAGTTATTAACTTTATTTGTTTGAAACTTTAATAAACAAAGGTTTTTGTTAATTTTAATCAATAAAATATACTGAAGAATTGAAATATTTTACAAGGACAAAGGCCGGCAAGGTCTGAAAGAGTCAATATTCTAACAATATTAATATTTTTGTAACATATAATATTGTTTAAAGACTTGACGAAATAGGTTATGAAACTACAAAAATATGAAATACTGAATTCAACAAATCTATGAAATTAAAATGTTTATAGATGTTACCTAAGAATGAGGTAAACATCATCAAAACTGTTGTTTAGGTTTTGGAAGGTGATGTAGTGGGTTTAGGTTTTAGGTTATTGGACACTTATCACTCTATAAATCCTTCTTACACTTCTTACAATTAAGAGTCCTTGTAGAATAACTTAACCCTATATATGAATACAAGGGAAGATAATTACAATGAAAGCAATAACTTAACTTGTAAAGATAATTACAAGATACCTAACCAATGTACTATACTTAACTAACAAACTTAATTACAATAAACCTAAGATAATCATGGACGTTCAAGAGCACTGGAGTGAAAAACAATGCAACATCGTATACAATCTAGAAAAAGATATAAAAACCTGTGAAAACTTAAATAGTCAAAACAATTTGTGGCCACAAACGGAGATGATGAATCAAAAGCCATGGCAGAGGCAAGTGCATGACCATAGCTCATAGGGCTATAGTAACAGGAGCTGGTTGTGAGGGCATAAGCTACAGCCCTGTGGTGGCACATCAACAAGAGACAAAAACACTAATATTTGTACATGTACAAACCATTCATGTCAAGACAAGAATGAAAACAGAAAAAAAAAAAAAAAAGTTATGGGATCCATCCCTAAAGACATAGGCATAAACGAAAAAAGCAAATGAAAAAAGCAAAAACATATGAGTCGAGGCTTAACGTGAACACAACACAACTATATTTTGATTTTAGGTTAGGTCTAAATTAATGAGTTCCGGTCAAAAACAGGTTAGGTCTAAATTAATGAGTTCTGCAACTATTTATCACTCATTTAACCCGTTTTAAGTTTTTTTTTTTTTTTTATGAAAATTAAACTTTATTAACAACAAACCTCCGACCCAAACGTCCTCTTTGATTTTAAGTCAAATACAACAAAACGTCCTCTTTGATTTGACATTTTCAACGGGGAAACAATGAAGAAAGCGGTGAGATATGTTAAACCAACCTTGTTTGTGAATTGAGTTTTTGGATCCAAATCCTTTGCATGAACGGGTTACTTTTTCTTTTTATCCATTTTTGGTTAATCATTTTCATTAATTATAAGGTAAATTCATTAATTTGTGAAAAACAACTTATTAAATTTCTTAAAAAGTTTTAAATTAAACTTAAAGTTTTATAAACTAAACAAAGTCATTTTTATGCTTTTTAGAAGCATGTTATACTTTTATAAAATAAAGAGTGAATTGCAAGTTTTGTCCTTTATCTTTAGGCCATTTTGCAAGTTTTGTCCTTTATGTTTAAATTTGACGAGTTTTGTCCTTTATGTTTAAAAATCAAGCACGTTTTACCCTTTGAGCCTTAAAAATCAAGCACATTTTGTCCTTTATGTTTAAAAATCAAGCACGTTTTGTCCTTTATGTTTAAAAAATCAAACACGTTTTGTCCTTAAAAATCAAGCACGTTTTGCCCCAAAGGGTAAAACGTGCTTGATTTTCAAACATAAAGGACAAAACTCGTCAAATTTAAACATAAAGGACAAAACTTGCAAAATGGCCTAAAGATAAAGGACAAAACTTGCAATTCACTCTAAAATAAACTAATTGAGAAATCATAAAAGAAATTACGTACATGAGTCCATACATGCTTGCAATTCATGAGAAACTTGTTGCGAAAGTTATAAAATATGGGACGTAAAGTTTTCATTTTGGATTATGTAATGTTTAAAATTTATGAAGTTAAAGTAAAACTAGTTATTTAAATTGATAAAGTGATTATAAGAAATAAATATAAAAGTTAATGATGATATGGAAATATAAGAATGTCTGTTGGATTAATTGTTTTGGAAAAGTATGTGAATATTTGTGGGTGTTGGTTACGTACAATGGGAGATCTTTGTGTGGGGCCTTGAGTTTATTGGACCTACGTGCTCGAAGAGGACATGTTAAGAGCATTCACATCCATTTTATCAAAATTGTGAGTGAAGTTTGTATAACATAAATAGTATAAAAAGTGGTTGTGAGTGAAGGAGAAAGAAAATATTACTGTTCATCTGTATATTTGAAGGGACACTGTTCACCTCTATAATTTTTTAATATATTTTGAAAGTGGTTGTGAGTGAAGTAGAGAGAAAATGTAATGATAAAGGTATAAGAAAATATTATTTAATTGAAAAGGTGAGAGAAAATGTAGAGTTTTTTTAGTGTAATATAGGGTAAAAATATGGTGGTATGGATGTGAATGCTCTTATACCTCTCCTGCAACATCTGGGATGATAAGTAGTGAAGATGTGGCACTGGTACAACGGGATGGAGGGACGAGCGGAATGGCGGCTCCACAGGGGAGAATCGACAAAGAAGAAAATTATATTGCATGGAATGGAGTTGATGTGGACGGAGAATTGTGTGGGAACACCACACCAGCTCTGTGGGGATGAAGAATGATGTGGGGTGGAGTTGGGGCCTCAACTATAAAATATTCAACACATGCTCTATCTAGTCTATTTGCACAGTGGCGAACAAACATACTATGCACTAACAGAATCCCCGAGCAAATCTTGATGAAAATATTGATGAATTTATGTCCAAACAAGAACCCCTAAACAAATGTAATGAAGCCACATCCTGATCGAAGTCACAATGAAATCATATATATGAAGAAATAACTAGTGGCAACAAAGGTGCTAGAGCGATGATGATGATACACAATACTGTGTTGGTTCGATATCATGTTGATTATTATAGTGTAATGGGGATTTACTTAGGGATCAAAGTGAATTGTAATGTACATCATGCAAATTAGGAGATGTGGAAGAGCATGCTTGTTTAAGTAATTATAGTTCTAAGTGTTTGGGAGGAGCCCCTAATCAACAGGAATTCCAAGGGGGCAACACCCCCTTAGCGGGGGGTTGAGGGCAACGCCATTGGGAGCAGGGTCCAAAAGGTGGCAAATGGTCTACGGAACAGAGCCCTGGATGGGAGGCAGTTTCCTCATATTGAAAATGCCTTAGAAAAATAACTTTCTAGAAATTTCCTCATATTTTCGAGATAAAAATTAAAGGAACTTTAGGAGGCACTTATCATGTTCTATCCCAAAATATTCGAAATTCTCTTTGATTACATTCTTCTGGTTCATTCGACTTCATCACACACACATACTATAGTTTGATTTCTCAATCAGAGTTGTATCCGATTGAATTATATATATATATATATAGGTTCAGGATTTAGAGAAAATGGTGAAAAGTGTGAGAACGGAGAGAACGGTTATGGATCGTCAGATCAAAACAATCTATAGACTAGATGACGCGGTGGCGTTTTCGTAAATAACATCACTTTTATTAGTGTGACATGCTTCATTAAGGGTAAAAAGGTCTTTTGACTTCTCCACATAAAACGCCAAACTCATAAATAAAACGCCATTAAAAATCCCGCCTTAACCTACGTAGCACACATCATCCTTATCTAAACGCCATTAGATATAAAACGCCAAACATGATCTTTAAACGATAAAGCTAAACAAACAGTAACTGAAACGACGGGACTTAATTACTAGCATTTATTATAACAAAATCCCGCCAAAAACATCCTATATATACAACACTCAGACCTTCCATTAAACACACCAAACCCAAAATGTCATATTTAAAATATACCATTCATCTTAGAAACGCCAAAAAACCCAAATATCAAAGATTCCTAAAACAAAACGTTTCTTTGAAATTCAGTTTGGTTTTCGGTAAGGTTTCGCTCAATGTGATGGACAAAATCCTTAAGTGAGGATATTGTCCATCTCATTAGTAAAATCTTATTGACTTTATCCTCAACTTCCATCCAATTTATGAATGCCAAAGCATACAAAAACCACAAAAATGCAAAAACGTCATTTCTTGGAGATTCAGTTTTGTTCTCGATAAAGTTTAGCTTTATGGGGTGGACAACATTGTTAGACATATTTCTTAACTGAGGATTAACAATGTTGTCCATCTCATACAGCAAAACATTATTGAGTTTAGCATGACCAATTTAGAGGTTTAAGGTACTTTTGTTTAGTGGCGTTCTTTTTCTCGGTAAAACGCCAAAAAGTTAAAAAAATCAAACATCGTTCCTTGGATATTCAATATTGTTTTACGCGAAGTTTTGCCGAATGGATTGTTAGCTGAGGGGTGTAACTCAATAACATTTTGCTGCATGAGATGGATAAATCATCAAGAAAAAGAGGCTGATGTCAGACTTATGTCATTTTCTATGCTTTGTTCTTGATGAATATTTGAATGGCATGAAGAGACGGATGACACTGATGAGTGAGTTGAAGATAAAGATGAAGATAAAGATGAACTTTAAACAAAAAACTCATGTCATTTGTGACGACCCGTATTTTAGAACCTTTCGTTGTACTTTGATGTAATCTGTATGAATGTTATGTGACTAACTAATGTGTTGTTTGCAACGGAATGTTATGTTTTGGAGTATGTTATGAGATTGAAATGTGTAAAGGTATGTCTAGTCACACAAGTCGAGTCCGATCGCATAAACCCTTTTGGGCCGCACAAGTTGTCCCTTATCATGCACACTCTTCTCGGCCCACTTTGCATGAACCCGAGACCAAGGGCATCCCAAAGAAGGGTTCGGCCCCCTCCTCTCATACGCATACATACTCCTTAGGGAGTTTTGTTTCTCATTATTTTACAAAACAAGAACCCACACCAAACCCTAGTTCTCTCCTCCCTTGTGCGACGGCAGCCTACCCCTTCTCTCAAAGCTTTCTTATTCGGAACAACTTTGTCTACCTTTCAATCGGTTAGTGTCTTGTACCATTCAATTGTCTATGATTGTATGTGTAATTGTGTGAGTGTATTGATACATGATGTTGTATTTAATCGTGTTCTTCCTTGATGGTTATTGTTTGTGATGACATGCTAGTAGAGTATCGATTAGTATTTGGTAATAAACTTAGGAAACATGATCGTTTGACTAAGGTTGTTTAGATATACGTGTCTGCCGATTAGCATGTGTAAATCAATCCGTTGTTATTTGAAGACTAGGGTTGCATGAAATTGTAAAGTTAAATCATGTTGTTAGATCTAGTGGGTAGATGATATGGGTATGTGGTTGATATAATTGGCATGATTCGATGGAAAAACTAATCACATGTTCGTTGTAATCGATGTGTAGGTGGTAGTTAGGGTTCATGAAATTAGATGACAAAATGCTCGGATTAATCAAGAAGGAAATGTTAATTAATTTGATCGAATTATGTTAAGAGGGTAAAAGTTAATTAGTGAAACTGATTTCCTAAATTTATGGTGATGTTATAACTGATCGCACAAGTGTTGTAATCGCACAAGAATTTCAATCGCACAAGAAGGGTCTGACCGCACAAGCGGGGCCTGATCACACAAGCACATGGGCTTGTCTTGTAGTTGGGCCGCATAAGCTGTTAGTGGACCATAGACTCACACTGATCGCACAAGCCCAATACCCAATCGCACAAGTTAACTGGGATGCGGCCATTGTAAATCGCACAACCCAGATTCAGTCGCACAAGTTATTTGGGCTTGGTGCACTGCTGGGCCTCAGTCACTGATGGACCGCACAACGGCCCACAACTACGGACCCAATCGCACAATCGGTTAAGTAATTTCACGTTACGCTGGAGTAACTGGGCTGCACATTTTGAAACACTTGACATCTTGGACTTAATGTGATACGTGTTTGTAAACTTGCATGATATCGTGTATACGTTATATGAGTCTTGTATGGCATGATGTGATGAGATTAAGAAACTGATTGTTTTCGGTAAACTATGTTAGGACATATTTGACCAACTGTTAATCAAGTAACTAGTCTTACCGAGCAAACCCAAGGTGAGTTCATTCTTCTTGAGCATGCGTCCTGGTGGTTGGGATAGTCATTGGGTATCCCTGAGAGGGATAGGTTTTGGGTAAATCAAATGGGTATTCTTGAGAGGAATACGCCTTGTGGGTATAATCTAGAATGTTGGATAATACACTCATCCTATCACCATTAAGTCCCATCTTGTTTGTTACATGAGAGGTAACAGAGTATTAGTTGGTAGCGCTATCTAGGTTTGGCACCCTCACCCCGTACCTGAGAGGACGGATGTGAACTAATGACTCAGTCATGCCCAATGCTTTTATAGGAGCATTGGGGAAAGGGCAAAATAAATCTGGAGCCGTCTTGTATTCGAGTTATTATCAACATTGAAATCAATGGACTGAACTAATCACTTGGTAACAAACGTTTTCGTAAAACTATGAACTCACCAGCGTTGTCTGATACACTTGTTGCATGCTCGCAGGTCGTTAGAAGCTATGGATAAGGAACTTGCTATCTGGATGGCTGGAGTGGTCATGGGTCGTACTGCTTGGATATGCATGATTTGCTTATTGATTCGACATACATTTGGTTTTGAAACATTTAAACAATGAATCACTATTTGCTTCCGCTAAAACTATTTAACTTGGATTATATTTTATGAATGTTTTAACTTAATGAATGGGAATTTGGTTAAATATCTTGTGGTTAGTTCAATGTGATTGGTGGCTAGATCCTGGTACGTCACACGCCTAGCGGGGTCACCGCATGTGGTATTTTGGGGGTGTGACAGTTTGGTATTAGAGCCACTGGTTATAGTGAACTAGGTTTTAAAACGTTTTTATAAAACCAGACTATAACCGAACAGCACCGAAATCGACCATGACACTCAGCTCCAGATTGCAAGGTTCGTCTCTCGTTTACTTATTGCATATCGTATTTAGTGAACACTTGTGAATGACATTGCATGTGAACGCACGCTTAACACTATAGTATGAGTTCTTGTGTAGTAGCCTACGTCATGTGATTGATAGTGTGATACTCCCCTAAATCTTCAGGATCTATGTTGTGGTGTTTTTGTCTTGTTACTCGAATTTGAGGAACCTTTTAGCATAAGTTGGGACGAGCTAAGATAAACATGCAAATCGCATTACTATTATGGGTGCACACATAATGATAATGAGGGGTGCATGTGAGTCCCAGTGAGGCCTAACGAGTGTGAAAGGGGTTCCGCTCTGTTGTCTGATGTAAACTTAGTAGTTGGTAGAAGTCATCGTGAGGTTTGACTCCTACCTTATCTCGACTCTTAACCTATTCCCTTTTCTTATATAGAATCATGAGCGGACGAGGCCATGGACGTGGTCACATTGCGATGACTCAGGCTGAGTTGATAAACTTGATTAACACACGTGTGGCTGAGGCCTTGGCAACCTATCAAGCTGGTACGATATGTGCCAAATACTCTTACTTCTTGTGCCGCGTACTCAACTCTTACCCGTGTACTGTATTTTCTTTCGTCCATAGGTCAACAAGTGAATCAGAATCAAAACAATCCGCCTGCATGTACGTTTAAGACGTTCATGGATTGTAGGCCACAAACGTTCAGTGGGACTGAAGGAGCTGTGGGGCTACTGTGTTGGTTTGAGAAGGCAGAGTCGGTGTTCGCTATGTGTAACTGTCCTGTTGGGGACAAAGTGAAGTATGCTTCAGGCACACTCGAGGATGGTGCCTTGACTTGGTGGAATGCCTAAGTTCAGATGCTGGGTATCGAGATGGCTAATGCAACTACTTGGGAGGATTTCAAGGAGTTGATGTGGGAGGAGTACTGTCCTCGTGACGAGATTCAGAAACTCGAGAATGAATACTACAATCTGAAGATGGAAGGGTCTGAGATCGAGGCTTACACGAAACGATCTCATGAGTTAGCAAACATGTGCCCTAACCTATCTCGACCCCCATCCCGAAGAATTGAGTTGTATATCAAGGGTCTAGCACCAGCAGTAAAGAGTTTGGTCACTGCTGCAAATCTCAACAACTTACCCCAGATTATCCGCTTAGCTCACAAGATCACAGATCAGGAGGTGGAGCGTGGCTCGCTGCCACAACGTGTTTCTACTACTGCTACTACTACTACTACTACAACCACTACTCCTGCTACTAACAGAAAACGTAAATGGAATGATGTGGACAAAGTGTCCAACTCAATTCAGTCACAAAAGAAGCCAGACACCGGCAACAATCGCAGTTTTAGCCAGTCATCATATGTGAACCAGAATCAGAGCAACAATTCGAATTAGGGCTCCTATGCGGGAAAGCAACCGAAGTGTAACAAGTGCAACTTTCACCATCGTGGGCCGTGCACCCAAGTTTTTCACAGGTGCAACAAGGTGGGCCACATGGCTAGAGACTGCAGGGTCTCACTTCCAAGACAGCAGCAGCAGCAGCAACCCCCACAGCAACAGGAGAGGCAACAGCCTCAACATAATCAGGGAAATCGTAAGGGTTGTTTTCAATGTGGAGACGAGGGTCATTTTAGATGGGATTTCCCTCAGCTGAATTAGAATGCTGGTAACAACAACGCTGGGAATAACAATAACGAGAACAATGGTGGGAACAGTGCGCGTGGAAGAGTATTTACCATTGGTGCTGGAGAAGCTCGCAATGATGGCAACGTTGTGACCGGTACGTTTTCTGTGAACAATCTATTTGCTTCTGTTTTATTCGACTCTGGTGCTGACTGTAGTTATGTGTCATTGGAGTTGAGTTGTCAGTTTGGATTGAGTCATGCACCTCTTATAACAAACACGTTGTAGAGTTAGCCGATGGCAAAACGATTGAAGCTTCACATGTTCTTTTTGGCTGTAAACTCGATCTCATTGGTCAAGTATTCAACATTGACCTACTCACCGTTACTATTGGAAGTTTTGATGTGGTCGCTGGCATGGATTGGTTGGCTAAGCATCAAGTGGAAATTTTCTGCAATGAGAAAATCCTGCGTATCCCTCTCCCCAGTGAGGAATCTTTGTCGGTTCAAGGTCATCGTAGTGGTGCAATGGTTGGCATCATCTTAGCCATGAAAGCCCAGAAGTGTCTACGAAGGGGCAACCCTGCTATTCTAGCTCTTGTCACTAATTCACAACCTGAAGAAAGGAAGATCGAGGACCTTCCAGTTGTTCGTGAGTTTTCTGACGTGTTTCCTGAAGAGTTACCTGGTTTACCTCCACATCGTCGGGTGGAATTTCATATTGACCTTACGCCAGGGGCAGCTTCGATTGCTCATGCTCCTTATCGTCTTGCACCAGGTGAGTTGCAAGAGCTGTCAAATCAACTCCAAGAACTGTTGGATAGAGGTTTTATCCGACCCAGTTCGTCGCCTTGGGGAGCCCCAGTTTTGTTTGTGAAGAAGAAGGACGGATCTTTCAGTATGTATATTGATTATCGGAAACTCAACAAGGTGACAGTCAAGAATCGTTATCCTTTACCACGTATCGACGACTTGTTTGACCAGTTGCAAGGGTCAAGTTTTTACTCGAAGATCGATTTAAGGTCGGGCTATCATCAGATTAGGGTCCGAGAGGAGGATGTTCCTAAAACGGCTTTTCGAACGCGGTATGGCCATTTTGAGTTTCTGGTTATGCCGTTCGGGTTGACTAATGCACCAGCGGTCTTCATGGACCTCATGAACCGCGTGTGTAAACCGTATCTCGACGATTTCGTCATTGTGTTCATTGATGACATCTTAATCTACTCTAAGAGCAAGGAAGACCATGAGCGACACTTGCGCCTTATTTTGGAGCTCCTAAGGAAGGAGCAACTCTATGCGAAGCTTTCCAAGTGTGACTTCTGGACTCGAGAGGTACACTTCCTTGGCCACATTGTTAATGAATCGGGGATACACGTGGATCCAGCAAAGATTGATGCTGTCAGAAATTGGGCAGCACCGAAGAATCCTTCGAAGGTGCGACAATTTCTTGGTCTCGCTGGGTACTATCGAAGATTTATTAAGGATTTCTCAAAGATCGCTCAACCTCTTACCTCGTTGACACAGAAAGGCGTTGTATACTCATGGGGAACGAAACAAGAAGATGCATTCCAATTATTGAAACAAAAACTATGTAGCCCACCAATCTTGTCCTTACCTGAAGGTACCGAGGATTTTGTGGTATATTGTGATGCTTCTATTCAGGGTCTCGGTTGCGTGCTAATGCAACGCGAGAAGGTGATAGCTTTTGCTTCTCGACAACTGAAAGTTCATGAGAAGAATTACACGACTCACGACTTGGAGTTGGGGGCCGTGGTTTTCGCGTTGAAAATCTGGAGGCATTATCTGTACGGTACCAAATGCACTATCTACACCGATCACAGTAGTCTCCAACATATTTTCGACCAGAAGGAATTGAATATGCGACAGCGTCGCTGGGTAGAACTCTTAAATGACTACGATTGTGCTATCAAGTATCATCCAGGCAAGGCTAAAGTTGTAGCCGATGCCCTTAGTCGAAAGGAATCGAAACCCAAACCTATACGAGCATTACAGCTCACTATTCACTCAAACCTCCCTAATCAGATCCATTCTGCTCAAACTAAAGCGTTGAAAGAGGGAAACCTTAAAGCTGAGTATTTGCGGGGCATGGAGAAACGACTTATTGAGAGATCCGATGGTATTCTCTACTTCATGGAGCTAATATGGGTCCCTTTGTTTGGTAACCTTAGAGAACTTGTGATGGACGAAGCACACAAGTCTCGATACTCTGTTCACCTGGGTTCGGATAAGAAGTATCAGGATCTTAAAGTCTTGTATTGGTGGCCGAAGATGAAGGCTCACATCGCGACGTATGTGAGAAAATGCTTGACTTGTTCAAAGGTCAAGGTGGAATACCAGAAACCGTCTGGATTGCTTCAAGAACCAGAGATACCCATGTGGAAATGGAAGCAGATTGCAATGGATTTTGTCACTGGGTTACCTAGAACTCAAAACGGGAACGATACCATTTGGGTGATCGTCGACCGTCTCACGAAATCAGCACACTTCCTTGCAATCAAGGAAACGGATAAGTTCTCACAATCAGCTGCTGTTTACCTCAAGGAGGTGGTTTCTAGGCACGGGGTGCCAACCTCTATTATCTCTTGTCGTGATCCGCGTTTTATATCAAATTTGTGGTAGACGATGCACAAATCATTCGGCTCACGTCTCGACATGAGTACCGCCTATCACCCACAGACGGATGGTCAAAGTGAACGAACCATTCAGACGCTTGAAGACATGCTGCGAGCATATGTGATCGATTTTGGCAAAGGCTGGGAGAAACATTTGCATTGATAGAGTTCTCTTACAACAACAGTTACCATACCAGCATACAGGCAGCTCTGTTTGAAGCATTGTACGGCCGGAAATGTCGTTCTCCTCTTTGTTGGGCTGAAGTGGGTGACAGCTAGATCACAGGTCCAGAACTTGTTCTTGAAGTTCGGAAAAGATTGTCCAGCAGCGCGCGGCCATCAGAAAAGTTACGCTGACAAGCGTAGGAAACCCTTGGAGTTCGCTGTAGGCGATCGTGTTATGTTGAAAGTCTCGCCCTGGAAGGGCGTGGTGCGCTTTGGGAAGCGCGGCAAGCTTAATCCTAGTTATGTAGGAGCATTCAAAATCCTGGAGCGAATCGGTGAAATGGCCTACAAGCTCGAATTACCTGCCGAGTTGGGTAACGTTCACGATGTCTTCCATGTCTCACAGTTAAAGAAGTGTTTGTCCGACTAAAACACTTGTAGTACCACTCCAAGAGCTGAAAATCGATGACAAATTACAGTTTGTCGAAGAACACATCGAAATCATTGATCGGGAAGTTAAGGTTCGTAAGCATAGTCGAATTCTGATTGGAGTCCGTTGGAATTCAAGACGTGGATCGGAGTTCACATGGGAACGCGAGGATCAGATGAAGCTCAAGTACCCTCACTTATTCCCAACTGACCAATCTAAATCTGATGCAATTGGTGAATTTCGGGATGAAATTCCCTTTCAAGTTAGGGATGATGTGGCACCCAAGGAAAATCCACAGTCATCCTGATCTATCGCTTCACACCTCTATGATTACTTGTCAAATTTCGGGACGAAATTTCTTTCAAGTTGGGGATGATGTGACGACCCGTATTTCAGAACCTTTCGTTGTACTTTGATGTAATCTGTATGAATGTTATGTGACTAACTAATGTGTTGTTTGCAATGGAATGTTATGTTTAGGAGTATGTTATGAGATTGAAATGTGTAAAGGTATGTCTAGTCGCACAAGATGAGTCCGATCGCACAAACCCTTTTGGGCCGCACAAGTTGTCCCTTGTCATGCACACACTTCTCGGCCCACTTTGCTTGAACCCGAGACCAAGGGCAGCCCAAAGAAGGGTTCGGCCCACTCCTCTCATACGCATACATACTCCTTAGGGAGTTTTGTTTCTCATTATTTTACAATACAAGAACCCACACCAAACCCTAGTTCTCTCCTCCCTTGTGTTACAGAAACCTACCCCTTCTCTCGAAGCTTTCTTATTCGGAACAACTTTGTCTACCTTTCAATCGGTTAGTGTCTTGTACCATTCAATTGTCTATGATTGTATGTGTAATTGTGTGAGTGTATTGATACATGATGTTGTACTTAATCGTGTTCTTCCTTGATGGATATTGTTTGTGATGATATGCTATTAGAGTATTGATTAGTATTTGGTAATACACTTAGGAAACATGATCGTTTGACTAAGGTGGTTTAGATATACGTGTCTGCCGATTAGCATGTTTAAATCAATCCGTTGTTATTTGAAGACTAGGGTTGCATGAAATTGTAAAGTTAAATCATGTTGTTAGATCTAGTGGGTAGATGATACGGGTATGTGGTTGATATAATTGGCATGATTCGATGAAAAAACTGATCACATGTTCGTTGTAATCTATGTGTAGTTGGTAGTTAGGGTTCATGAAATTAGATCACAAAATGCTCGGATTAATCAAGAAGGAAATGTTAATTAATTTGATCGAATTATGTCAAGAGGGTAACTGTTAATTAGTGAAACTGATTTCCTAAATTTATGGTGATGTTATAACTGATCGCACAAGTGTTGTAATCGCACAAGAATTTCAATCGCACAAGAAGGGCCTGACCGCACAAGCGGGGCCTGATCGCATAAGCACATGGGCTTGTATTGTAGTTGGGCCACATAAGTTGTTATTGGACCATAGACTCACACTGATCGCACAAGCCCAATACCCAATCGCACAAGTTAATTGGGCTACGACCAGTGTAAATCGCACAACCCAGATTCAGTCGCACAAGTCATTTGGGCTTGGTGCACTGCTGGGCCTCAGACACTGATGGACCGCACAACGGCCCACAACTACGGACCCAATCGCACAATCGGTTAAGTAATTTCACGTTACGATGGGCCCTTGAGTAACTGGGCATCACATTTTGAAACACTTGACATCTTGGACTGAATGTGATACGTGTTTGTAAACTTGCATGATATCGTGTATACGTTATATGAGTCTTGTATGGCATGATGTGATGATATTAAGAAATTGATTGTTATCGGTACACTATGTTAGGACATATTTGACCAACTATTAATCAAGCAACTAGTCTTACCGAGCAAACCCAAGGTGAGTTCATTCCTCTTGAGCATGCATCCCGGTGGGTGGGACAGTCATTGGATATCCCTGAGAGGGATAGGTTTTGGGTAAATCAAATGGGTATTCCTAAGAGGAATACGCCTTGTGGGTAAAATCTAGAATGTTGGATAATACACTCATCCTATCACCATTAAGTCCCATCTTGTTTGTTACCTGAGAGGTAACGGAGTATTAGTTGGTAGCGCTATCTAGGTTTGGCACCCTCACCCCGTACCTGAGAGGACGGGTGTGAGCTAATGACTCAGTCATGCCCAATGCTTTGATAGGAGCATTAGGGAAAGGACAAAATAAATCTGGAGCCGTCTTGTATTCGAGTTATTATCAACATTGAAATCAATGGACTGAACTAATCACTTGTTAACAAATGTTTTCGTAAAACTATGAACTCACCAGCGTTGTCTGATACTCTTGTTGCATGCTTGCAGGTCGTTAGAAGCTATGGATAAGGAACTTGCTATCTGGATGGCTGGAGTGGTCATGGGTCGTACTGCTTGGATATGCATGATTTGCTTATTGATTCGACATACATTTGGTTTTGAAACATTTAAACAATGAATCACTATTTGCTTCCGCTGAAACTATTTAACTTGGATTATATTTTATGAATGTTTTAACTTAATGAATGGGAATTTGGTTAAATATATTGTGGTTAGTTCAATGTGATTGGTGGCTAGATCCTGGTACGTCACACGCCTAGCGGGGTCACCGCATGTGGTATTTTGGGGGTGTGACATCATTTGTGCTTCTAAACGGCGATAAAAAAGCTACTTCAAAAAACAAAAAACAAAATGAATCATACGAAAGTCGAAACAGCCACTGAAGATGATTCAAAAAGAAGAAAGAGACTGCTGACAGTGAAGATTTGGAAGATCAATTTTTTATATTTTTTTAACTTTATTTTTCAGTTGATTATTATATAATAACAACGCCATATATAATAAAAAACGCCACACAGACAAATGCTTGTGAAAACGCTATCATGCCATAAAATGCCCCAAAACTCCCAAACTATAATTATATTACTTTGGACAAGTATTATAAAAAACCTCATTAAAAATACAAAAAGCCAAAATCTCGAAAAGGAAACTAGAAACAGTAACTACAAAGAGTAAACTGAAACGATAAACAGATGAAGTTGACACAAGGTGTAACTACAAAACAGTAAACTGAAGCGACGAAAACTTTATTATTAACAACATTTATTATACTAAAATCTAAAACGCCAAACTTGAAAGATGGGATGTGTTACAAACTTCAGAGATAATGCTTATCAAAAATAGTAATTACAAACAGTAATTGAAACGACGAATACTTTATTATAATAATATCCCACCAAAACTACGCGCCAAAGACATCCTATAAAATGATACCTCTCAGCAACTTCCATTTGATTACACCAAAAAAACAAACGCCAATGTTCCTAAATACCACCCACAGTAAAACGCCAAAATCAAAGATGGCTAACATGCTTTCTTGGATATTCAGTATTGTTCTACGTGAAGTTTCACTGAATGGATTGTTAGGTAAGGGGAGTAACTCAGTAAGATTTTGCTGCATGAGATGGACAAATCTTCAAGAAAAAGATACTGATGACAATCATATGTCATTTTGTGTTCTTTGTTCTTGAAGAAGGCTTGGATGAGTAGAAAAGATCAATGACACTGAAGAGTGGGATGATTATAAAGATGAAGATAAAGTTGAAGAGAAAAGCGAAAAAACCCACTCACATGGCATCCAAGAAACAAAAAAAAATCAGACCGATGGGTTTGTTAAGTTTTACATAAAAACGCCATATATTTGGTGTCAGTTCTTGTAGTATTAAAGAAGAGAGAGACTGATGACAGTCAAGATTGTGAAGAGAGATCTGATTAGAATTTCTAATTTATTTTTTTCGCTTCTATTTTTCCCCTGTGTTTGTAATATAATTTTCCGCTTGTAAAACGTCAATATACCACAAACGCCAAAAATATATAAACAATAATAGAACAATGGATCATCTTGTCTAAAACGCCATTGAATCTAAACGCCATTGAATCTAAGAACAAACAATGGGCCATCATCATAAAAAAGTCCTGGCCATATTTGGAAATGTCATAAACGCCAAAATATTGATATAATGAAACCATTAAAACGCCAGGTAATTATTGAATTTGATTAACGGCAAAAAATCTTAAACGCCAAAAATGAAGCAGTATTGTGACACCGAATTGGAAAAGTGGAAAATAAAATGACAAAAAAACCCCTACGCCCTAATTATATCGCGCGCCACGTGTTGGGCCAGGATGCGTTCTCACCGTTCTCACACTTTAGGGCATTTTCTCCTGATCCCGTACCTATATATATGTATGTGTGTGTGTATATATATATATATGTATAGGAGAAGGATCCGTTAGGAACCACCTTTTATTGCGAGGACCGCGAGAACCAATGGGAACACAACAAAAAATACCTAAAAAAATCTAAAAAACACACAAAAATTTGTTTTAATACTTTTATGTTTAAATCGCTACTTTTCGTTATTAAAAAAAAAATTGCTACTAAAAGTAGCGATTTAAACATAAAAAATATTTTAAAATTTTTTTTTGGTGTTTTTTAGATTTTTAGGGGTTTAGTTTTTAGCATTTAGCTTAAATGGAGGGAAGAGGGTTAGGTTTTTGGTGGGTGGAGGTGGTTAGGTTTTTTTTTTTAGTTTTTTTTTTTGGGATTTAGCTTTTAGCATTTAGCTTGGGGAAGGGGGGTTTAGGTTTTTTTTTGTGGGGTGGGGGGTTAGGTTTTTCTAGGTTTTTGGTGGTGTAGTGAGTTTATTTTGTTATGTTCACATTGGTTCTCGCAATAAAAATGGTTCTCGTATGAACCCTATCTTATATATATACACGGTCAGGATTTAGGAAAAATGGTGAAAAGTGTGAAAATAGTGAGAACGCTTATGGATTGTCAGACCAAAACAATCTATTTACTAGATTGGCGCGGTGACGTTTTCGTAAATAACATCAATTTTATTACGTGGAGACGTTTCATTAAGGGTAAAAAGGTCTTTAGACTTCTCTATGCAAAACGCCAAACTCATGAATAAAACGCCATTAAATTCTCGCCTTAAACTACAAAGCACACACCATCCTAATCTAAACGCCATTAGATATAAAACGCCAAACTTTTTTTTAAACGATAAAGCTGAACAAACAGTAACTGAAACGAAGAAATTTCATTACTAGCATTTATTACAATAAAATTTCGCCTAAAATACGCGCCAAAAATCCTATATAAACAACGTCTCAGACCTTCCATTGAAGACACCAAACTCAAAACGCCATATTTTACGAAATACCATTCAATTTAGAAAAGCCAAAATATTCAAACAGCAAAGATTCTAAACAACGTTTCTTTGAGATTCAGTTTTGTTCTCGGTAAAGTTTCACTCAATGTGATGGACAAAATCCTTAAGTGGGGATATTGTCCATCTCATTAAGCAAAATGTTATTGAGTTTATCCTCAACTTCCATTCATATATGATAAAATTAAAACTCAATGAACAGTAATTCATTCATATTCATATTCATATTCATATATATGATAAAATTAAAACTCAATGAACAGTAATTCATTCATATTCATATATGATAAAAATCAATGGGTGGGGGTTTCAGCTTGGGGGCGTGGGTTGTGGCGTGGGTTCGGTACAAACGCCCAAATCACCACCTCGGGTGGGCTTGGGTTTCGGTGTGTCCCCTTGAGCGGGGGTTTCAGCCCGGGCGTTGGACGGGGCTATCAAGATGACATAGCAGGATCTCATTGGCCAAGACAAGTAGCCGTTTGGGCTAGCCGTTGGCCAACGGCTATGTGTTTAAAAAAAATTATTCACTATAAATACTCACACTTCTATTCATTTTTTACCACAACTACTCCACCTCTTCTATAATCATCTCTATCTTATTTTTAAAAAAAATTCTCATCCAACCACAATACGGCCTGGGGGCGGGGGTTGTGGCGTGGGTTGGGTACAAACGCCCAAGTCACCACCCCGGGTGGGCTTGGGTTTTGGCGTGGCCCCTTGGGCGGGGGGTTTCAGCCCGGGCGTTGGACGGGGCTATCAAGATGACATGGCAGGATCTCATTGGCCAAGACAAGTAGCCGTTTGGGCTAGTCGTTGGCCAACGGCTATGTGTTTAAAAAAAATTTATTCACTATAAATACTCACACTTCTATTCATTTTTTATCACTACTCCACCTCTTCTATAATCATCTCTATCTTATTTTTAAAAAAAAAATCCCATCCAACCACAATACAAAAAATGAATCCTCATAATCGTGGTTTTGACCCGAACAATCCGTGGGCATTCCAAGAAACACCTAGCCCAACATCCAATCGTCCAATTGCTCCATTTTTAATACACTCCACGATGCCGTATATGGCTGATTACGCATCGTTTATCTAGAATCGTTTGAAGAATGATGTCGGTCGAAAACACCAATGCCTTTCGCGCAACGCGCGTCATTGAAAAACACTAGTTGTTCATAAAAAAACAACCGCCATATTTTACTAAATACCATTCACTTTATAATCGCCAAAACATTCAAAAACCACAAATTGCAAACATCGTTTATTGGAGATTCAGTTTTGTTCTCAATAAAATTTCACAGAATGGGGTGGACAACATTGTTGGTCATCATTCTTAAGTGAGGATTAACAATGTTGTCCAACTCATTCAGCAAAATATTATTGAGTTTATCATGACCAAATTAGAGATTTAAGGTACTTTTATTTAGTAAAAGGTGTTCTATTTTGGCGTTTAGTTTGTGTGTCCGATCTTATATTATTTGTTATGTAACTTCAAATTCACATGTTATGCACAAGAAGTGGAAAAAAGATGGGAAAAAATAAAAAAATGCTATATAAGAGATATAAAACGCCAAATTCCAATGTGTGTATGTTCTGGAAAAATAAAAAATACAAAAACACCAAACTACTCTTCTCTTGCTCTCGAAGACCGTGTCGATTTTCTTTTAATTATAGCCTTTTTGCATGTCGATGCGTAGTGTCCATAACTTTTACAATTCAAACACTGACTTTCCTTGGCCCCGGGTTTCAATTTTGATTTCGTTTTTCGATTGCTACCTCCTGTTTGGATTTCAGGCACTTCGAGATCCAGAACCTTTTGACTTATACCCAACAGGGACTCTTATCGGGATTCTTTTCGTTTTTATATTGACCGGTTATCTCCGCAAATCTATCCCTAGTACTAGGAGGATGAGGAGCAACAATCTGCATATCTTGAACCTTCTTCATATAATATTGAACATGATCCTTGTATAAGGACAACTCCTCCTTATTACCAGATAAATGGTTCAAAGTATACTCCATTGAAAAAATAATTTCTCGCATCATACTTTGCACATCGGGATCAAGCTCGGTCATATATTCACGACTCATTGAGTTTTCAGAAGAGCAATTTGGGGAGGCCGCTTTACGCCATCTATTTAAAATATATTGTTTTGGAAATTCCCTAATATCCAAACTTCTCAAAACAAAAATATGTGTCTACATAACAAACTAACCTGCTCAAAACGCCTGCATGAGCAACTACAGGTGCAATCAGACTTATCGTACACTACCTGAAAACGCGAAAAACAATATCTATATAACGCCATGTAGAGAATGTTTATATAAAAAAGATAATCAAACAAACAAACATAACAACTGCATAAATAAAACAAATTAAATGTTTAAAAAAATATGATAAACGCCATATTCAGAAAACGACAACTAAAAAAACAAAAACGCCATTGTTTACCTCGAATAAGGATGCACAAGGTTGCTAGAAATCGTTTATGTAAAACTTAACAAGCCCATCGGGCTGATCTTCGTAATGTTGATTTATGCAATCGGCAATTCCGATTTGCTCAGCTTGGACGTCACAAAAAAAATATTTTTCGTGTATATGTCAGCAGCTTGGCCCTCCAACACTTGGTAATTACTTTTCAACTAGGGGCATTTGTATCAAGATTCATGATCATTTTTCCGGTGCGTGTGACGATGTGCTTCTATTGCAGTTTCATAATGAGTCATGAACTCAACAAGAGTAGCTTTTGAATTGCACACTTGACAAAAAAAAAATGGTTCTCACTCTCCGACCTCGATGTCGTTCGCATAAGGCCCGACAGCTCCTCCATTCTATAGTATGCAGGGATCCAAGATTCCCTGAGTTCAAAAATAATAGAGAGCCAGTCATTATCTGCTAAATTGAACTCTCCGATAACCTCTTCTTATCCTGATTCGAACTCTTTGGGTGTAAGAATATCCGTCCACACAACACCACAAATACGTTCTTTGAAATTGGTAGAATTGCATAGCCTAACACAAACCAATGTATAACACGAAAATACCATGCAAAAAACATATATATTACACAAAGACAAAATTTAATTATAAAAACAGTAACAAGGTACAGAACATTGTTCATGTATCCAATTTATTCGCGTTTTCATTGGTAGTTAAACAATTAGTAAGAACTGATAATTAGAGTTTTCATTATTAATTTTAATTATCGTTTTGGATCTAGTATATTTCTTATGTTTTTATGATCATTGGCGTTTTACACCTGATTAGTTTTGAATATTTATTTAGTAGTATTTGTAAACATCAGTTATTACTATTTGATAATTTGTGTAAACATCAGTTTTGTTAATTCTGGCATTTTCATTATGATGTTATATTTTGTTATTTATTTATGTTGTTAACTGTTTTTTATTATTCATCTCATGGCGTTTTCATTATCACGTTACATTAGTATTGTTAATTCATTATTTTTGTTAATCAATAAAGTTATGGTGTGCGTATTTTGGCGTTTTCATCATGGCGTTTTCAAATTACATGTTTATTATGTCTTGTTTATTATTTAATTAATAGCGTTTTAATCTATAATGTTATCATGAGACATTTTCTATTTTAATGGCGCTTTTCTGAATTTTTGTTCCTCACTGTGTTTTCTCAGACGAAGTTGCTTCCTCGAGTGAAAGGTTTTGCCCCAAAACTGGATTACCATTTATCATTCCTGAAATTAGTGAATAAATAAAGCCCAGAATGGACATGATATTCCCAAGCCTCAATGATTGTTATTCAATATATGTTACGTATGCCAAGGCTTGTGGGTTTTCAGTCATGAAAGGGATTGAAAAGATAAACTCCAAGGTGTATTACATATTAAGTATTACATGTGCACAAGAGCTGGGGTATATAAGGACAAGAAGGTTGATACGTTGGACCCCAATCAAAAGGAACGTTTAGTGCGATCCACCTTTTCAAAGAGGACTGATTGTGGTGCACTGTTATGTGTAATTTTTGAGGCTGAATCATGGAAGGTCTATAAGTTTGTCGAGGAGCACAACCATGATCTTGTTTGTCACACCCCAACCGATGGCGGAATAATCGGGGCGTGGCACTGAGCGAAACAGATTGTCCAAGAGAATCCACAACAACTATTAATGACGATATATTTAACGTTACTATCCAATACTACTAACATATATAGTAAAAACAGTCATTACAGATAGTGTTTCTCAAAAACAAGTCTATTCTGACAACTCAGATTTTATTTAGCGTGTTTCTAGACTTCCTAGCTTGTTCATCACAGCATAGCATCCTATCAACCTGTCACATAAGTTAAAATAACGTCAATACATATAATCTAAAGGTGAGTACACAAGTTTGCATAGCATATAGTTGAGAAAGCGTTTACGCATAACCAGCATGTATAACGTAGCAGGCGAAGCAAGTAACTATCAAGCAATGTCTATAACTTAACCACGAAACTGCGTTTTGAGTATGCATGACACATGTTCAGCGAACACGTGAAGTAAAGTAGTGTGATCCCTAGCAACTCCGGTCCACGACAGGTGCTGAGTCTAAACTATAGTACTATCGTTGCTAGAGGGGGTATAGTGTAACACTGTATAGCATAGTACAAGCATTCAAGTACACGTATAGCATGCAGGAACGGTTAGCGTTTATAAAGTGTTTGCGTTGTGTGTTGTTGTGTTTTGATAGAGAACGTATGTAACACCCAAAGTGCGTTAAAAGAAAATGGGTTCGAGTATACTCACAGAGAGTTCGTAGTTGCTAAACACGCACTGTATTGGATTGAAGGGAGCGTTGAGCTAGCCTGAGTATGGAATAGTAGCGTAAGCGTTAAAGAGCGTGTAACAGAGGGTCGGATGGTGATCCGAACGAATGAGAATAACCCATCCGAGCGGATGACCATTCGAACGGATGGCCATTCGAATGAGATGTGGGTGTTTATAAATCGTTTTGAAAATTTGAAGTTTTCGTTGAAGTATTTAAACAAAGTAAAGTATAGATGCCAAGTCATCCGGTCGGATGGTCATCCGGACGAATGGCCATTCGATCGGATGGCTATTCGATCGAGAAATTTGTAGTTTGAAATTTTTCGTAAGATTTTCTAAGTAAAAAGGTTTATAGCTTAACGGAGTTAACAGAGACGGCGTGACGACGTGTCAAACAACAGAAACAAACCAAGGTCCAGTTCATTTGATCGGATGGGAATCACCCCATTCGATCGTACTCACTGTTCTTTTGATGAGGTTTCATGTTCAACCCGTGACTCGGTCATCTCTCCGGTGGAAATCCATTTTTGGGCCGACTCTAGACTAGGGAACGAGTCTAAAGTCAGATTGAGTCCAGATTCCATCGGTTTTTTAGTAGAAAGGTTGAAGAAAAATTGAAGAAAGATGTAAATCAGTTGAAAAGTGTTGGAATCTTGTAAAACTTAGTTTAATCATGGTGGAAATCTCTTAGACCTGAACGAATCTTGATGAGTTGGTGCTCCACAACAGGTTGCATAAGCAAAATGAGTGAAGGACACCTTCGAGAGGTCCACACCAGCGATTTCAGAGAAAAAGTAAGTCTTTGTATGTGATTTTGTTGGAGAAGATGATGTAGAAGTGTTTAGTGATGAAGATTGTACAAGATTTGAAGAGAAATACTTACGAAATAGCCTTGAATCGAGAGAAAGAGTGCATGAGAGCATCTTGAGTATGTGTGGTCGGATGAGAGTGTCAAATCAGTGAAAGGGACGTGTAAGGTGGTATTTATCGGCGAGAGAGTGCGAGTAAGGCGGTGGAGAGAAGTGGCATGTGGTCGGATGGCCTGTCGATCAGATGGCCATCCGGTCGAATGGTCATCCAAGCGAATGTCCATTCGACTGGTGGTCCATTCGATCAGCCAAGTGATACGAGTTAGTTTTCCAACTTTTGTTTCATGCGTTAAGCGTTGCGTTTAAGCGAGTTGCGAGTAAGCGTTGAGTGTGTAAGCGTTGTGTTGATAATCACAGAACATTTAACAAATAATCACACATAACACATATAACCACTAAAATGCGTAAAAGTAAATCTGCATTTCGAGTTTGCTTTGGGTTTGCGTTGTGATAGCGTTGAGTCTAGACATGCGATGTAACCAAAGGATAAAATGCGTTTAAATAGTAAGCCTTATAAGTTGCGTTTATATGTGATTACTGCGTTGTAATCATGGGTTTAAAATGCGTTTAAAACATGGTTTTGAATAGTTAACATGTAGCGATAATCGAATCTCTGGAGTACAAGTAATTAAGCAAGAAATGACAGATACAAGTAATGACCCAGAAAGTCGGGTTGTTACAGCCTCCCCTACTTTAGGGAATTTCGTCCCGAAATTAAGGCGCATGCATAACAAAGAGATGTGGATATTTAGCTTTCACATCACTTTCGAGTTCCCAAGTGAACTCGGCGCCGCGTTTGCCTTCCCAGCGAACCTTCACTATAGGAATGCGTGAGCATCAGATGTACGTTGCTGAGTTCCTCCGGTAATTCGAGTCGGTAGGCTACTTTGCCAATTCTTTCCAGAATCTTAAAGGGTCCCACCTATCGTGGTGCTAGCTTTCCTTTCTTGCCGAATCGGATCACCCCCTTCCAAGGTGAAACCTTTAGGAGTACGTGCTCACCAACTTCAAACTCAAGGGGCTTGCGGCATTTATTGTGACACCTGTGCCTCCACGGCCATCAAACAAATACTGTATCAATGAAATATTGTATTTCATACTTGGGATTTGTATAAATATGTGTATCCTTTGCACATATCAATTCTTGTTCGATTTCAAGCTTTAAATCGCTTTCTGGAAGGTTATACGCGCACTGATGCGTAAGTATAACCCGTTTAATGCAACAAACACTCTGGAATAGTGAAATAGGCTTAACATACCTTAAATAACCATTACATAACTTAGAAATAAGTTTTGAAGGCTTTGGTATGGCTAAATCGAGTTAAATCGCTACAGGGACTAAATTTGACAAACTGCGAAAGTAAGGCAATTTGAACTGTAACAGACATTCCAGAACATGACCATAATTTAAAAATACCATAAATATCCTTTACATAGCTTAGAAATAGGCTTTGAAGGGTTCGGTGTGCTAAAATAAACTTTTGGGTCATTCAGGGACTAAAAGCGTCAAAAAGTGCATAAGTTTGCATTTTCGCGCATAACTTAGGTTCTGAATACATACGGAAATCCAAAATTTTATGTAAGCATTAAAATATTTTATTTGAGTGTTTGGCATGATAAAAATCCATTCGTCGCGCAATTTGGACCGTTTTTACGTCTGTTACGACTTCCGTCGTAATTAACTGAACAACGCAATCGTACGGCCAAACAAACCGACATCTGAGATATTTTTTAGCACATTTTAAGTTCCGTATACTTTAACTTCATTTTAGAGCTTTGAAATGGGGTTAACGGGGCTTAAAAGTGTCAAAAAAATGCATCAAATAGCATGTTTGGAGCTTCAGGGGCCTGTTCTGCCATTTTTGAAAGTATCAGACCTGCAAGGTCCTTACGGACCATAAGGTTCTGAGTCTTATGGTCCTTAAGCAGGGGCCAGATGCAGAAACTCATTTTTGACTACTGTTATGAACTCTTATGCACTCCAAAGGCCAATGCCACATGTCAATCCCTGATGTTGGGGGCCATTTTGAGTTACCCCAAGTTTGCAACAAGTGTAGGGATGTGATCAAAGCTCGGTATTCGAGAAATGATCCTAACGGTGGTCCATTTACTATAAATACCCACCTCAATTCCTTGCAAAACCCACAAATCTGATCTAAGAAGCTCTAAGTTGAAGCCATTTGCTTCATACCTAAACTACTTGGATCGAGATTAGCTTGTGGGGACCCTTTGTAAGTGTTCTTTCGTTCTTTCATTCATTTTAGCGTTAAAGTCAAACTTTATTTGACTTTCTGCATTGACCAGTTTATGGTCAATGCGAAGTTCGTTTGAACTTCATAACGTGAGCGTGATCACGATGGTTATAGTCCCTAGTGACTATACCTACTGATTACCACGTTATCTAGGCTCAGTGACGAGTCGTAGTTTCGGCCAAAATGCGTGTTATTATGTATTTTGTAACCAAACTCCTTTTAGGTATCAAAACCGTTTGTTTTGATACCAAACCTGTTTTCTAAACTTAGGTAAGCATGTTTTTACATGCTTAGCTCGTCACTTTTAGTTTAGTGCTTATATAGGGTCGTAAGGTAAGCGATCTAAACAATCGCTTATACTTTCGAACCCAACCCGTTTGGTCGATCATTAGGATCCGACCAAACACATTAGGTGACCATAGTATATAGGGAATAACCTTCCGAGGTTATACCTTATGGTCGCTTCGTTTAAGTAGTTGTATGATAGGTAGTTTATATGCCTTAGGTAAATTACCAAAATGCCCTTTTTACGCCAAAATTCATTTTAAGCATATGTAACATAACTTTTAACATCTAAACTGATTTGGCAACAATATTAAACATGTTAGGCATATAATACTTGTCATAGGACTAGTTAGGCGAACGCGTTTTACGCGAACGACGCGTTAAAGTAGCATAAGCTACCTAGACGGGTCGTAATGGGTCGTAAGCAGTTAGGTTAGGTTTCATTTAGTATGTAGGCTTTGTTGAACCATACTACATGAGTTTCCATACTCGTTTGGTTTACGAACCCACATTCTATCCGATCCTCCGATACAGGTCCGGTTTATTAACATAGTTACCTATATTAGGTGTCGTTTGATTCCGTGATCTCTAGCATTGCTTGGTGGTTATGTTAGGACTTCTGAGCAATCTCAAGTGAGTACATAGACCCCTCTTTTACTATTTTCCAAACATTTTGGGGTGAAACACATGTGCCTACTTGTTACTTTCATGCTTTCCATGTTTTCACATCATATACTTGCTATGTTCATTAGTACATTTATAGTACATGATTTCAATGTGTTTTGCTATGTATGCCCATTGTGTGCATACTTAGTACATCGTTTTACATTACATTTCATGCTATGTATGCCCATTGTGTGCATAGTTAGTACATTGTTTTACATTACATTTCATGCTATGTATGCCCTTTGTGTGCATACTTAGTACATTGTTTTACATTACATTTCATGCTATGTATGCCCATTATGTGCATTCTTAGTACATTGTTATACATTACATTTCATGCTATGTATGCCCATTGTGCGCATACTTAGTACATTATTTTACATTACATTCTATGCTATGTATGTCCATTGTGTGCATACTTAGTACATTTATTATTCATCACATGCTTACATTTTGGTATGACATTTGGTTTGTTTAAATGGGACAATGTACATTCATTAACACCGATCATGCCGCTCGGTAGTAGGTAGTGGTACCATAGGACTTGACAACTCCCAGTCTTGAAATCCCGGGTTTGTTTGGATTGGAAGGAATGACCGAATCCGAATACATTTCTAGGTGGACCTTAGACTTTGTGCTAGGGTTTATTCTACAGTCGCAAGGCTTGGATGTATGAATTTTTACAATACCGCATAGATGTTTATATCAGTATAGCATGCATTTGTTACACAAAACATAACTTTGATTTAAACCATGTTTTACTTCAATACCTTGTTTTTGTGCATTTTACATATGGTTTAGTTGATGTATTTCACTTACCATATATAAACATTTTGACATTGATATATACAATTCATGATTCACATTAGACATAAACATTTTGACATTGATATACACAATTCATGATTTGCATTAGACATAAACAGTTTGACATTGACATACACAAAACATTTTGACATTTGATTTTACATAAACATTTTTACTTTAGTGGTTTGGTTTGAGTAAGTGATTTAAGTAACGAGCCGTGTGTAATATGATATAAGCATGGTGGATACGCCGCTGGTACTTCCTATATATAAGTGCTTGTATGGTATTACATATCGTAGCGTTATTTGAATCATTTCAATTTAAGACATATAACATTTTATACAAATAACATACTTTTCACAAGACATTGTTTTACAAAACAACTTATCTTATACAAACTCATTTTACTTGGTTATTCATTTAACAATACATTATTCTCTTATTTATACATATCATCTAATCTTATTGCTTTTCAAATGATTTACAAGACAAAGAAAATTACAAGGTTCATGACTAAACATTTTCTTAAACATAAGTCATGAATTCTATTTTCACAAAACCTATGTATCTCACATGCATTTTTATGCTGACGTACCTATTTTCACATGTGTTTCAGGATATGATGCATTGGATTTATCAAGATACACTTAGGCGGACTTGGGCATAAAAGATGCAAGACTAGTTATTTATGTTATATTTCTTTGATTGTCAAGACATTGTAACTCTTTTAATCAATAAAACAATATTTCAATTGTCACACCCTGGCTTTGCGGAAGCGTGGTTAATTTGGTGTGACTTCTTAATACCATAGCTTAATCATAACAAAGCTATATGAAATAAAAACATGCAAGATCATCCATTAAGTTTTGAAAACCAAATACAGTACCATTGTTTTAACGGGAACATACCCTAACAATCATAACCTTGTTCAACAGACATTACAAACTTAAAACATAACATAAACATGGTTTAAGGATTGTGTCTTGTCCAGGAAAGAGACACATCCCCTAAACCCCGGATGACCTCGGAAACTAGTGCAGCGGAAAACATGCCATACCGTGCCAGATCTCGTTAATTTCCTGAAATACATGTAAGTTGAAAAATCAACAATAATGTTGAGCGAGTTCATGTGTAAATGAGTAAGTAAACCTTTGTGAGTATAAAAATAGTCGTGGTATGTAGCAAATAAGGGGACTTGTGATCACCAATGGTTTGCAAGGCCACTGATATATGTGAAGTGCAAATAGGGAGACTCAAACCTAGCAGATTTCGCCACGGCATTAGTATGTGGACAAAGTCACCCCAAGGTCCATTTCTAGTTTGGCCTGGGGCTGGGCTTGCTACACCCAGATAGATCTACCGCTCCTGTCCCTCGGTCCCGACATGAGGACTAATGGCCTCATATTGCTCCTACCCACTCACATGATCTGAGTAATAAACCTCCTTACGCTAACCATACCGAGTATAAAGTACTTGTAAACAAAGTAACATGTATTTCACCCCCGCAGTTAAGAAAACTGAAAACAGTTAGAGAAAAGGGGGACATGAACTCACAGTGAAGCGTCTCTACCAAGTATCTCATGCTCACGCAGCTGTGCGACGACCTACAGGTGCTAATTGCTACTAGACGGACGGCCGTGCCCTAGCTTTATAGTTTAAGTCTTTGGGAAATAGTTAGACAACTATTTCGTGTTTGTATATACTTGGTAGTTAATCTCCTTCCCAAGGATGGGGGATTCAATACATGTGCGTTCATAATTATTTCCGTAAGTGCGTAAGTTACGTTTTAACAATCGAGTGGTAATATAATTACCGATGTAACTTATATAATTATGGTGAAAGCGTTCGTATTATTTTGGATTCGTTAACGTTCGCAAATATTATTTTTACTCTAAAAATAATATTTATGTATTTTCACAAAATAATCATAAACAGTGTGTGAAAAATATACATTTATCACGTTAAATTTTGTGAAAATCCCACCTCCGAATATTTAGTAAATAAAGTCATGGCGAAATTTATATTGCGAAAACATGTCAAAATGATTCTAACACTTGTAGTGTAAGTAGTTCTAAGTGTTAGGTTTTTAGAAAAATTTCGCCAGAGTTTCCTCTGTAACTGGAGGTGGCCACGCTTTCAAGCGTATCATTTTCTTTAACAAATCAAATCAACGAATGTTCTCAACATTATCAAACAACTCTTCAACATTTTAACTAGTCAAAGATAGACCTAATCACAAAAATATACGAACTTGTGGTTTGTCTAAAAATACGTAGTAAATCTCTTTACTTTTAATGGATCTTTTGTGTAAATAATCCGATTTCGTAAAAACCTCGTTTTTAGAGAAAATCCATCTTTACAACTTCTAGTAACATTTGACAAAACTAGTTTCTTTGTCGGATCTTTTCATTTCACAAGTGTTTTCACACTTGTGGTTTATGAAAATCATGCTTGTTAGTGTAAGATCCATCTTTTAAAATACATGATTTTCTTGATACGTGGTTCTTTGAAAATACCGGTTGTAGATACGTAGATCCGCTAGTTTTAAACACTATTGTACAAGTTAAAACACTTTTACACAAGTAAAACATTTTTACACAAGTTCATGTTTCATGTGTGGTAGAGTTTCACCTTTTAACCCTTGTTACTTCTAAAATAGCTTTGTGTCATGATTCAAGAACATGACTATACCGGGTTAAACGATGATCCGAGCTACCACAACATAGATCGGGTTTAAATAATCACACATTTCAAATACTACATCATTTACACAACATATGTGCTATTAACCACCATTTTAAGTGTTTTTAGTAGACTTTTGTGCATCATTTTGCATTTTAACGAGATTTAACCGATACAAATCCTTTTAACCACTTTAGATTAGTTCAAGATAGAGGTTTAAACATCATACCACTAGCTCGAGGCTAGGGAAGAATCTACGCGCAAATGAGGTGGATAAAAGCTAAGTAGAGAGGTCCTTCGCGTTCCGCTTGCACCAAGCTTCCTAATACGTGATCCTCAATGCTTGAGTAACCTTGGAATTGCTTGAACAAAACTCGAAAATGGTTGGGTGATCTAGGGGAGTTTGGCCGTAGCCTTTGAGAGAGGGAAAGGGAGTGATGAAGTTTAGTTGGTGAGTGTGAATGACCTTGTGTGCTTAGGCATGAACTTATAGGCAATATGGTCATTATCCAAAGGTCACTATGTCTAATTGATATTAGACATGAGGGATTATTATAATCCATAAAAGTACAAGGGTGTCACCCCTCATGGGGACGGTTTGTAATGGGGGGGGGGGTCTAGTTCGATTCTAACTAGTTAGTTGGATATTAGTTAGGTTAACTTAGTTAAGTTTAGGGATTAACCCGGTTACTAGTGTGTTGAGCTTTAATGCGGGCGTTAGGGTGTTCAGGGATCCTAACCGGCTCAGAAAAAGATAAATAATGAAAATAACAATATTTTCGGTTCCGGGTAAAGTCCGGTTGTTCGGTTGGATAGTAATCCGTTAAAGCGCTTAATAAAGCTTAAAGTGTCGTTATTAACATTTTTAGTGACACAACTTATTTCCGACACTTTGGAAAGTGTCTAGTAATATTTTCCTCATGTTTTGGCACTTTACTAGTCAGCTAGAAGCTGGATTATTTATTAAAGTGCTGTGTTTTGTACTTAAAGTACGTTTTAGGCACATCCAGTCCCTGTGACTTATCCCTAGAGACGCAGTTCCACAACCCTTGTATCCCTACACTCACTGCTAGTGTAGCAAAATATCTCAGGCTCTTATAGGCCTTGGAGGCAGTGTTTGCCTGATGCTGGCTTTATCAGCATGTTCAATAGGTTATCCGTGTATTGTGCTACTGTGCTCTTTGTGCATCATGTTTGTCACTATGGTGCCGTATGTAAATAATGTAGTGACGATAAGTAAAGTATGATGCAAGCAAGTACATGTATCAGATATCAAGTAGCAGTTCAACAGCTAGTTCAAACAAGCACAGTAATTAAGCAGTAATTAATCATTAATTAAGTCGTACGGATACCTGGTTTAGTGCGGGTTGTCACATCAATTTCCATGTGTTATGAAACAATGATTCTGTTACAACACTCCCCGACGTTTCCGCCACGTTTTGTTGTTTTACGTGGTCGGGGTGTGACAGAAAAGTTGGTATCAGAGCTCATGGTTATAGGGAATTAGGTTATTAGTAATGCTTTGACCTAGTCTATAACCTTCCTAGGACCCTAACGCGAGTTTACTATCGTTTAGTCATAAAACAATACCGTCACCTATCCTTAGGCGACGACCACAACAAGAACACAAATTTCAAAACCGCTTTGAAAACTAATCATCTGTTCTAGGATGATTGATTACTAGGTTTTGAACCCTCTGTTGTAAGGTTTTGAACCCCTTTGAATTTTCAAAACCTCGTCAAAGTTTGGGTCTTATAATGTGAACACTTGCAAACTGGAAGAGTGAATGCCTGTACCCTGAGTTTTCTGTCAAAGGCTAGAGTGTTCGTACAAATCCGCAGTATCGGACCAGTCACTCTTACCTAGGAACTCTTGGGGTGAGTGTTAACTTATAGGCGAGCATGTCTTCAGTGATACATTAATATGATCCGTTTACTTTGATTTGTCACCGTCTCATTTGTTTGCCTTAGGTAACAAACAAACGATCACAAATTCTTATGCATTACCATTCTGTATTGTTTATCCGATGACGTTTCACTTGTTTCTTCCTATATCTTTCATTTTCTTCTAGAATGTCTCTTCCTCTCAGCAACGGTCAAATGTCCGAGCAGACTGCCAAATTTGCCCAGCGAATAGGCGAAGTAATCCTGAAGACTGTTGAATTAGGCATTGCCATGTCTCGTCTCAACAATGAAGCCATTCAAGAGCCACCAAGGGAAGCAAAAGTCAAGCCAGCACCACCAGCCAAGAAACCAATCGAGGAATCAAAGACCATGGATGAACGATCCCCTAAGAAGTCAAAAAAGCGAAAGGCTTCTCAGAACTTCGTCATGGTTGCTCACAATGGTCAAGCCATCCCTAACCAACCAGCTCAACCCCCTGCTAGGAAGCCATACAATGGAACTGCACCCTTGTGCAACCAATGTAACCTTCATCATCATGCTAGTGTTAAGTGCCGCAAATGCCAAATTTGTGGACTTATAGGTCATACAGCAAGGGTTTGCCCAACTACAGCTGCACCAAATCAAGATGGCGACAATCCTGCTTAAGCTCGTTTCTCACCAGGGTCCTGTTACAACTGTGGCGAGATGGGCCATTTCCGAAGAAATTGTCCAAAGCTAGCTGTTGCAAATCTAGCCCACGAATGAAACAGTTGACTGATTTGGAGATGTTGCTACTTTAATAGTTTGTATTTGTTGCTTTTTGTATCTTTTGTTGAACCCTGAAACAATCTGTTTTGTTTATAAATAAATCGTTGTTCACAATTCTGATATACAAGTGTAGTTACATGTGTGTATGGCATTTCCCTATAATACCTACATTAAGGAACTATGTTCCTTACAAACTACTCTTGTGAATATTTCCCATTCTTGTGTGTACTCGTTTCATTCTAAGATACGAAGTACAGAAAATAAAGTGACATTATGAGTAATCATGCTTCTACACATCTGTGCCCTTGAATCCTTGGTTAGATAACTAAGGGTATTTTCAAATCTCATACCCATTACGTTTTGATTTTTCAACATACATAGTAAGAGTATTTCAAAAACAATCTTCATGATCTCAAAACATTTCATATAGTTTGAAAACAATTTTTTTTCAAATGCATTGTCTATGTTATTTCAAAAACACTGGCTATGTTTTCAAAAACAACCTTCATAATTTCAAAATGTTTCATATAGTCTGAAAACAATATTGACACAGTATATTTTCTTATCAAGTGCATGATTTCAAAGAGCATTATTCATATTTTCAAAAACCTTATACATAATTTCAAAATTCATCTCGCATGATTTTAAAACATTTTTATAAATATACCCACCTAATACACCTACTTTATGATTTCAAAAGTATTATATATAAGGTTTCAAAAACATTGAACACATTTTTTTAGAACCCCACGCATAGTTTTCAAAAACATTTTTCTCAATACATTGACTTAACTTTCAAATTTTGCTTCATATGTCGCCTTGACATATCTAGCATCTCAACTTCATAAGCTTTTTTACTTCATGTTTTGACATAAACACATCCAGTGCATGGTTTCAAAACATCTTCAACTTCTAAAATCCATATGGGATCTTTTTATCTTCACATTTAGACCCTTGTGGATGATCATCATTCAAATCAGAGTCCTTAATTGGATTCCTTATGTACCTAAATTCGAACATTTCGGTTCCTTATAATCAAAATCGAATTTTTCTTTTAAAAAAAAATCTTTCTATCTTTATAGTTAGATTCTTGTTAATGTTTAAATTACCAAATGAAATCCACGAGATGGATTCCTAGTGTGCTTTAAATACATGTGCTCTGTTAGCAAAACAAATTAACAAATTAAAGATCTAGATAAACAATCTTTGTGGTTATATGACTATGTGTTTATGCATCTTGTGTTTTCTTTTATGCATTTTGTGTTTTTGTATACTCTGGATATTCGTTATCCAAATCCTCGTAGAATCTTTCATATCTTCATATGAGGGATTCGTAGTAGGATATTCAAAAAGGTACTACCTTAAATCCTTAATGGGCTTCTATGTAATAGTTAAGACCCTTGGATTATATAGTACCACTCCATGATTCATAAAAGACCCTTTTAGGGGTCTAGTAAAAAAAGATTGATTCAAAAATCTGGTTAAGAATGACATGTGATGATATAAGCTGAAAAGACTCCTTAGTTGTCTATTAAAATCATTTATTGATTTAATAAAAGGGACCTTATGGTGGTCTAGTCACACTCATCACAGGTTTGTTCATTTGGTTTTCCCCTACACATTATAAAATAGACTGTGTGAACTATGCAAGGAATTGTCTAATTATGGACGCGTACGTAATTATGAAATTTAGTGCACAGAAACCCAGTAAGATTTATTATGTGTAAGAACCGATAGTGACAACAATAACAAAATGAGAACGATGTAATGGAGGTACGGTGGACGCACCAATGACGCTTCATATACTTGTATATAAGTATCCCTCTTACATTGCAAGCATGATGTTATTAAAGTTACTAGAAGTTCAGAACCCTAACCAATGTTGTTCGATCTTTTCAACTTCATGTTTTAAACTCTCACAAGTTTCCTCTAAATAAAAAATTTCGAGACGAAATTTCCTAAAGTAGGGGAGACTGTGACACCTGTGCCTCCACGGCCATCAAACAAATACTGTATCAATGAAATATTGTATTTCATACTTGGCATTTGTATAAATATGTGTATACTTTGCACATATAAATTCTTGTTCGATTTCAAGCTTTAAATCGCTTTCTGGAAGGTTATACGCGCACTGATGCGTAAGTATAACCCGTTTAATGCAACGAATACTCCGGAATAGTGAAATAGGCTTAACATACCTTAAATAACCTTTACATAACTTAGAAATAAGTTTTGAAGGGTTTGGTATGGCAAAATCGAGTTAAATCGCTATAGGTACTAAATTTGACAAACTGCGAAAGTATGCCAATTTGAACTGTAACAGACATTCCGGAACATGACCATAAGTTAAACATACCATAAATATCCTTTACATAGCTTAGAAATAGGCTTTGAAGGGTTCGGTGTGCTAAAATAAACTTTTGGGTCATTCAGGGACTAAAAGCGTCAAAAAGTGCATAAGTTTGCATTTTCGCGCATAACTTAGGTTCTGAATACATCCGGACATCCAAAAATTTATGTAAGCATTAAAATATTTTATTTTAGTGTTTGGCATGATAAAAATCCATTCGTCGCGCAATTTGGACCGTTTTTGCGTCCGTTACGACTTCCGTCGTAATTAACCGAACAACGCAATCGTACGGCCAAACGAACCGATATCCGAGATGGGGTTAACGGGGCTTAATGGGGTTAACTGACATTTTAAGTTCCCTATACTTTAACTTCATTTTAGAGCTTTGAAATGGGGTTAACGGGGCTTAAACGTGTCAAAAATGCATCAAATAGCAAGTTTGGAGCTTCAGGGGCCTCTTCTGCCATTTTTGAAAGTATCAGACCTGCAAGGTCCTTACGGACCGTAAGGTTCTGAGTCTTACAGTCCGTAAGCAGGGGCCAGATGCAGAAACTCGTTTTTGACTGCTGTTATCAGCTCTTATGCACTCCAAAGGCCAATGCCACATGTCAATCCTTGATGTTGGGGGCCATTTTGAGTTACCACAAGTTTGCAACAAGTGTAGGGATGTGATCAAAGCTCGGTATTCAAGAAACGATCCTAACGGTGGTCCATTTACTATAAATACCCGCCTCAATTCCTTGCAAAACCCACAAATCTGATCTAAGAAGCTCTAAGTTGAAGCCATTTGCTTCATACCTAAACTACTTGGATCTAGATTAGCTTGCTGGGACCCTTTGTAAGTGTTCTTTCGTTCTTTCATTCGTTTTAGCGTTACAGTCAAACTTTGTTTGACTTTCTGCATTGACCAGTTTATGGTCAATACGAAGTTCGTTTGAACTTCATAACGTGAGCGTGATCACGATGGTTATAGTCCCTAGTGACTATACCTACTAATTACCACGTTATCTAGGCTCAGTGACGAGTCGTAGTTTCGGCCAAAATGCGTGTTATTACGTATTTTGTAACCAAACTACTTTTAGGTATCAAAACCATTTGTTTTGATACCAAACCTGTTTCCTAAACTTAGTTAAGCATGTTTTAACATGCTTAGCTCGTCACTTTTAGTTTAGTGCTTATATAGGGTCGTAAGGTAAGCGATCTAAACAATCGCTTATACTTTCGAACCCGACCCGTTTGGTCGATCATTAGGATCCGACCAAATACATTAGGTGCCCATAGTATATAGGGAGTAACCTTCCGAGGTTATACCATATGGTCGCTTCGTTTAAGTAGTTGTATGATAGGTAGTTTATATGCCTTAGGTAAATTACCAAAATGCCCTTTTTACGCCAAAATTCATTTTAAGCATATGTAACATAACTTTTAACATCTAAACTAATTTGGCAACAATATTAAACATGTTAGGCATATAATACTTGTCATAGGACTAGTTAGGCGAACGCGTTTTATGCGAACGACGCGTTAAAGTAGCATAAGCTACCTAGACGGGTCGTAATGGGTCGTAAGCACTTAGGTTAGGTTTCATTTAGTATGTAGGCTTTGTTGAACCATACTACATGAGTTTCCATACTCGTTTGGTTTACGAACCCACATTCTATCCGATCCTCCGATATAGGTCCGGTTTATTAACATAGTTACCTATATTAAGTGCCGTTTGATTCCGTGATCTCTAGCATTGCTTGGTGGTTATCTTAGGACTTCTGAGCAATCTCAAGTGAGTACATAGACCCCTCTTTTACTGTTTTCCAAACATTTTGGGGTGAAACACATGTGCCTACTTGTTACTTTCATGCTTTCCATGTTTTCACATCATATACTTGCTATGTTCATTAGTACATTTATAGTACATGATTTCATTGTGTTTTGCTATGTATGCCCATTGTGTGCATACTTAGTACATCGTTTTACATTACATTTCATGCTATGTATGCCCATTGTGTGCATACTTAGTACATTGTTTTACATTACATTTCTTGCTATGTATGCCCATTGTGTGCATACTTAGTACATTGTTTTACATTACATTTCATGCTATGTATGCCCATTGTGTGCATACTTATTACATTGTTTTACATTACATTTCATGCTATGTATGCCCATTGTGCGCATACTTAGTACATTATTTTACATTACATTCTATGCTATGTATGTCCATTGTGTGCATCCTTAGTACATTTATTAGTCATCATATGCTTACATTTTGGTATGACATTTGGTTTGTTTAAATGGGACAATGTACATTCATTAACACCGATCATGCCGCTCGGTAGTAGGTAGTGGTTCCATAGGACTTGACAACTCCCATTCCTGAAATCCCGGGTTTGTTTGGATTGGAAGGAATGACCGAATCCGAATACATTTCTAGGTGGACCTTAGACTTTGTGCTAGGGTTTATTCTACAGTCGCAAGGCTTGGATGTATGAATTTTTACAATACCGCATAGATGTTTATATCAGTATAGCATGCATTTGTTACACAAAACATAACTTTGATTTAAACCATGTTTTACTTCAATAACTTGTTTTTGTGCATTTTACATATGGTTTAGTTGATGTATTTCACTTACCATACATAAACATTTTGACATTGATATATACAATTCATGATTCACATTAGACATAAATATTTTGACATTGATATACACAATTCATGATTTACATTAGACATAAACATTTTGACATTGCCATACACAAAACATTTTGACATTTGATTTTACATAAACATTTTTACTTTAGTGGTTTGGTTTGAGTAAGTGATTTAAGTAACGAGCCGTGTGTAATATGATATAAGCATGGTGGATACGCCGCTGGTACTTCCTATATATAAGTGCTTGTATGGTATTACATATCGTAGCGTTATTTAAATCATTTCAATTGAAGACATATAGCATTTTATACAAATTACATACTTTTCACAAGACATTGTTTTACAAAACAACTTATATTATACAAACTCATTTTACTTGGTTATTCATTTAACCATACATTATTCTCTTATTTATACATATCATCTAATCTTATTGCTTTTCAAATGATTTACAAGACAAAGAAAATTACAAGGTTCATGACTAAACATTTTCTTAAACATAAGTCATGAATTCTATTTTCACAAAACCTATGTATCTCACAGGCATTTTTATGCTGACGTACCTATTTTCACATGTGTTTCAGGATATGATGCATAGGATTTATCAAGATACACTTAGGCGGACTTGGGCCTTAGTGACAATAAAAGATGCAAGACTAGTTATTTATGTTATATTTCTTTGATTGTCAAGACATTGTAACTCTTTTAATCGATAAAACAATATTTCAATTTCCATGTGTTATGAAATAATGATTCTGTTACAACACTCCCCGACGTTTCCGCCACGTTTTGTTGTTTTACGTGGTCGGGGTGTGACATTTATCGGCGTAACTCTTTTAACGACTCCAAGTGTTCAAGAGATTGTCTCGTATTTGGAGGATCTTGTCAGTTGTTTCTTATAATAACCCAGGACCGGTAATTTGCGCGTCTCCTCGTGCCATATAATAGGCGATCGACATTTTCTTCCATATAATGCCTCAATGGGTGCCATTTGAATACTAGCATGACAACTGTTGTTGTTTAAGAACTCGACTAAAGGTAAATGCGTATCCCAATTACCACCAAAATCTATAACGCACGAACAAAGCATGTCTTCAAGGGTGCAAATCGTGCATTCAGTCTGACCGTCGGTCTGGGAATGGAATGCGGTACTGAGATTAAGAGTAGTACTGAGAGCGGATTGGAATGTCTCCAAGAGCCGCGAAGTGAATCGACCATCTCGGTCAGAGATGATGTCACGAGGTGTCCCATGTCGACAAATGACTTCGTCAGTATAGATTCGTGCTAATCGTTCAACCTTATAGTCTTCTCATATCGGTAAGAAGTGAGCGGATTTCGTAAGACGATCAACGATAACCCAAATGCTATCATGACCTGATGGCGTGCGAGGGAGTTTCGTAATGAAATCCATAGCTATACTCTCCCATTTCCACATCGGGATTACGGGTTGTTCGAGTAAGCCAGAGGGTCGTTGATGTTCAGCCTTAACTTTCGAACAAGTTAGGAATTTCGAAACATAAAGGGCGGTATCCTTTTTCATTCCTGGCCACCAATACCTGGAGCGAAGGTCCTGGTACATCTTGTCAGCACCTGGATGAATAGAATAACGAGATTTGTGGGCTTCTGTCATTAATATCTCTTGGAGATTATAATGATTGGGAATCCAAATTCGGTCGAGATAGTGAAAAATTCCATTCGGTTTATTCACTAGTTGATTTTCGGATCCAAGTATTCTTTCCTCCTTCAGGGTGTTCTCGAGAAAACAAGCATGTTGAGCGTCGCGAATGAGAGTTTCAAGGTCGTGTTGGGCTTGAACATTACGAAAACTAAGTAAATAGCTTTATCAGCTAAGAGCATCGCCAACGACATTTGCTATGCCTGGGTGGTAGAGTATCTCACAGTCGTAGTCGTTGAGAAGTTCGACCCATCTACGTTGGCGCATATTAAGTTCTTTTTGGTTTAAGATGTGTTGTAGGCTCTTATGATCGGTGAACACCGTACACTTTGTACCATAAAGGTAGTGTCGCCAAATCTTTAACGTAAAAACAACTGCACCGAGTTCGAGATCGTGGGTTGTGTAGTTCTTCTCGTTGACCTTGAGTTGGCGAGACGCGTACGCGATAAACTTGTTTTGTTGCATAAGAACACAACCAAGACCTAGGTTAGAGGCATCGCAATAAACAACAAAATCGTTGTTTCCATCGGGTAGCGCGAGTACGGGAGCGTTGCAAAGCATACGCTTCAGAGTTTGGAAGGCTTCCTCTTGTTCGGTTTCCCAAACAAAAGGCTTGTCTTTATGCGTTAGAGAGGTGAGAGGAACGGAGATTTTAGAGAAATCAGCGATAAATCGACAGTAATAACCCGCCAATCCGAGAAAAGAACGAACTTCGGATGGGGTTTTCGGCGTAATTCAACTCTTAACTGCTTCAATCTTCGCGGGATTGACGTGAATACCTTGGCTATTGACGATGTGACCGAGAAATTGAACCTCCTCGAGCCAAAATTCACACTTGGAGAACTTGGCGTAGAGGCGATTTCCTTGGAGAAGTTCGAGAACTAGATGGAGATGTTGCGCGTGTTCAACTTTCGACTTCGAATAGATAAGGATATCATCGATAAACACAATGACGAAGCGATCAAGGAAGGCTTTACATACACGATTCATCAAATCCATAAAGACTGCGGGCGAGTTTGTAAGACCAAAGGGCATAACGACGAATTCATAATGGCTATAGCGAGTGCGAAAAGCAGTTTTAGGAATATCTTCCTCCTAAATTCGCAATTGATGATAACCAGAACTTAGATCGATCTTAGAGAAATGTGTAGCACCTTGTAGTTGATCAAACAGATCGTCGATTCGGGGTAGAGGGTAGGGATTCTTGATAGTAAGCTTATTGAGTTCCCTATAATTGATGCACATTCGGAACGATCCATCCTTCTTTTTCACAAAAAGGACAGGTGCGCCCCATGGCGATGTGCTAGGGCGTATGAAGCCTTTATCAAGTAATTCCGGGAGTTAACTAGAAAGTTCACGCATTTCAGACGGTGCGAGGCGGTAAGGGGCTTTAGCGACAGGGTTAGCTCCAGGAATGAGGTCGATACAAAAATCAATATCACGAGTCGGGGGTAGACCAGGTAAATCGTCAGGAAAGACATTAGGAAAATCATGAACAACGGGAACGTCCTTCACAAATTTCTTTTCCTTCTCCGCTACTACAATGTGAGCTAAGAAAGCAGGTATTCCTTGTGAAGATACTTGCTTGCTTGAATGCACGACATGAGTTTCAGTTCTTTCGAAGATACTTCGCCATAAACACAGATTTGATCACCGTTTGAAAGAGAGAAATCATATATACTAATCCTCCTTTCCTTTCATAACTCGCGACTTTCATCACAGAGATGAACTTTGTCGATCTGGTCAGCTTATCTCCTTTGATTGTGATCTTTTCACCACTTGGTGTACTTACTTGTACTGTCTTTTGATCACATAAAATACTGGCACGATTGGCTACCAACCAATCCATTCCTAATACAACATTGAATCCGGCTAGATTCATTGGATAAAGGTAAGCAAAGGAATGATGGTTTAGGATTTCTATTCTTGATCCCTGCAATATTTCGTATATCTTCATGGATTCTCCGTTTGCAGTTTCTACCAGACAATCTCGTTGAAGTTTGGCTAAGGGTTGGTCAAGAAGTTTGTAGAAAGAAGTATTGATAAAAGTTTGGTTTGCACCAGAGTCAAACAATACTTTGGCAAAAATGTTGTTAACTAAAAACGTACCGGCAATCACATCTGGAATCATCTTGGCTTCCTCAGTTGTCAGAACAAACACTCTTGCATTTTTCTTAGGTCCTTCAGCTGTCTTAGCTTTGTTGGTTGTGGCTAAAGTTAGTTTCGGACAGTTTGGTTTGATGTGACCAGCTTCTCCACAATTGTAGCATATTCCGGCAGTAGCTTTCCTCCTACAATCTTCTTCCTTATGTCCTGGGTACTTGCAAAAGTTGCAGGACACGTCACACTTTCCTGAGTGCTTATTTTTATAAAACTTACAGTAGGGTGCAGAAGAACCTATTCCCTTTCCACGGTAGTAATTACCGTAACGAAATTCCTGGGTAACCTTTTAAGCTAGGTTCTTTTTCTGGTTTTGGCTAGTTCTGCTGCTTCTTCTATGGTTTGCGGTCTAGCTGCCTTAACTACGTGTCTAATCTCACTAATTAATCCCCAAATGTAACTAGAGATTAACACAGGTTCAGGTGAGGCTAAGGTAGGTACTATCCTAGCATATTCGAAGAATATGGGAGTGTAACCTTTGCAGTTTATTGCAGTCTGGTTCTGACTTTTCTATCCAACGTAAGGCTACAATGGCTCCTTCATTGCCTGAGAATTCTATTGGTTTGCAGGCCAAGAATTCTTTATAAGAACAATTAAGAAGCAACCCTTCTTCTTTTAGGAAATGGAGCTTGGATAATAGGTCCATTATCGTTCACACTATGACTAGGTTCAGTGCGTTGACGTTTACTTCCATTTGCAGATTTATTATTTTCTGCTTCTTTAACAGTCGTGATAATATAGGGCATAGCATCTATAATTCCTTGTGCTACTATATGTTGGATGGCACTGTTATCTATTTGGTTTCCGTTATTCTCATTATTATGGTTTTCCTGATTTACTTCATTCGACATCTGAATTGTGAACATTTATTAAGTATTAATTATTACAGAATAAATTTAGTACAAATATTTATACACAATCACACAAACAATTTGGTCAAAAACGTCAATCATTGCGACTTTTACTCTTTCTATATATATGCATCAGTTACATACTACAACTGGAAATCAAATATACTAGTAGTTATACATCCGTATCTATTTTAGTCTATTTAGTCTAGTCTACTTTACTTTTTTTAATCAAAATACAAAATTACACATATATCTAGGTATTTTCTAAGTACCGTTCCTCCAGTATTGCATTTCATTTTCATCATACTTCAAAACTAATTTCTCTCCTATCTGTCGGATTCTATTCCCCTCATTTACTCAACTTTCTCCATACTCACGGAGTTCCTACACACATTCTCTATTCATTGGTGGGTTTAACGGGTCAGGTTTATGAGGTACGGGTTCCTCATAAGGGTCTGCACTATTCATTTCGAAAAATGTTCTATCGTCATCCAACCACAGATCGCGTTCTAAAGACATTGGTTATTTGGGAGTATATAGGGCCGAGTATGACCTATTGTCGTCAAACCATGGATCATATTCTAAAGGCTGTCGGGTTGGGATTCTAGGTAACTCGTTGGGGGTCAAATGCAGGTATAGGGAATTGGTTTTCTTGGTTGGGTTCTAGCATTTGTTGATCTGGGAATAAAGGTAACAATGGCTTCAGCTATTTGGTTTAGGTTATTATCTACTGCTGTAGTGGCTAACATATGGAAATCAGCGAACTGTCTATCTAGCTCCTCTTCCCAATGTGGCCTAATGACTGTTTCCTGAGTCTGTGCGTTCACTTCCCTATTAGCTCTGACTATCGCTCTCTACTATTGTAACTTCTTCATTCTTTTTCTTCTCTCATGTGCTCCTCTATTAAACTAACCTCTTTTTTTAGTAGTAAAGGGTTCCTCAGACTGTGCCTTAAATATAAATATCCCTTCCTCAGTCTCGGCTGAGTATCCTGAGGGATTAGGTTGAGATGATGTTCCCTTATTTTTTGGTGAACTATCTATATGACGATAAGCGTCCGACGTTCCTTGCTCACTCATACTATAAACTAACAAATAGTCAAATAATACAAAACACATAATATACATGTTTACACAGAATTATTTCCTAATACATAATTTAAAATTTAAGTGTCAGCAGAACACTTATTTGGCTTAAACCAGTTGTTGTAGCTCTGATACCACCCTCTGTCGCAACCCCCGAACCCTACCCCGAGAACGGGTTCCGCGAGATCCATATTAGTGGTATCGGTGTTTATTAATTTAGCAGCGGAATACATCAGGACCGTAGTTAGGAAATATTTTTATCAGAGTAACCACCAAACTTTTATGTTAATAAATCATTGGGATAAAACCCAAGTTCAATTGACAATACATTTGTAGGGATAAACCCTAATTATTGAAAATAAAACTTCTTTTTGTTTAGGTAACTTTTATAGCCACTTTTCCAAGCCTTCAGTGCTCTTCAGCTTGCTTTTATTGGCTTTCACATTGTGTGACCTAAAACGCGTTTTAAAAACATTTTATCAGCAAGAAATACTGGCAAGTACATTCCATTTTGCAAAGCATCATTTGTTACACATTACGGTATTAAGGGCGATTACAATGTTTATATCTACACAATTACTCGGTCAGTACGTGTCACTCAACGGATCTGTGACTATGGTCATATCACACATTGGATACTCGTGTCCAACTGTGAAGGTTATCAAGTACTGTATACAAACCCCATAATACTAGCAGCAATTGTTGAATTACAAAGACTTAATCACTGTAATTGTATTTGAAAATATTTGAGGTTTTGGTAAAGCATTTTGACTCATAAAAAGTACTCACAAATAGTGAGGAATAGTGAATGTACTTACATTGTTGTCTAAGGTGATACTACTATAGCTTCCTGGTGATTCTCCTGGTTATTATCAATTAAAATTAAACAATGCACACGTGTTAGTAAAATAACCCAAATATATTAACCGTACAACTCGAGACAGAATTCCAATGACTGAGTCAGGCAGAGCCTTGACATACATTATGGAATCCTAAATCAATCGGGTGTAACACGAGACAGAACTCCAATGACTGAATCGGGCAGAGCCCTGACATGCGTTACGGAGCCCTAAATCGATCGTGTAGGGTAACAGCAGGGTTATAATACTTACAACGAGGCAGAGCTTCACTTTATAGTGGGTATTATGCTCGGGTATAACTTCTACTATTAGAGAATTTGAGAGAGAATTTTGATTTTGAACGACTGAACAAATGAGCCGTTCACCTCAATTTATAGGCCTGATCTATGGCGGCTCGCGGCCAGCGAAGACCAAGACTAACTCTCTCGCGGCCCGCCAGAGAGTGCGTGTCGTTAATAGCTTTGGCCAGTCATTGGCCTAACTATGCCAAGTCACCTGCCACGTGGCACTATGCCTTGTCCGACAAACGAAGACAGTCGCGGCCCACGAAAAACTTAGCTAAGATGGTCACGCCCCGCGAGCGACTCCTGAATTTTGTTTTTCTTGTTTTTTATAAATACAAGGGTATTATGGGTCCGTTTCTCGCATACGGGGTATGTAAGGAACGTTTTAGGGTGACATTAAGGGTTCTAGGAGGGTTGCTATACATACCCCTCATGATCTTCATCCATCACAAGGTTCAGTAGGGTGGCTTATGGGGCCCACCCTTGGCCGAAAATATGGGTATGGTAGGATGGTTAGTTTATTTTTTAAAAGTTATACATCTATATAATAATATGTTATATTTAGATATTTAGGTTATTAGTAGAATTCTTGCATCATTAGGCCACTAATGATGGTTTAGGGTGTTAATTACTCTTAACTATTTCATTAGACTAGTTAACTAGGTATTAGGATAATAAAAATATCGCAAGTTCGTTCGTCGGCTCGAAACCGGACAATTTGTGAAAGATGTGTCATGATACCGGAAGCTAGGTTTCGGATATTCCATTGATATCCCCAGATTTATTTAAGGTTTTTAACACCATTAAGAAGCCTTATGGACATTGTAAAAGCTGCATTTTGGTGTTGCGGACAATTATAATTATTACAGCTTAGTGTGGATCGAACAATTTAATAGTTTTGGCATTTTCCGGAAAGTTAGGCTTTTATTGAAATTCATGCCCCTAATTAGGGTTTTTATTCAAGTTTCTATGATGATAAGCTTTCATATCGTTCGTTGATCGTTCAGTCAGTTTTCAGAATTCGCTGACATGAATAGTGCTTACAGTATTTTCGCCAACATATTAGGACATAGTTTATTGTTTTCTCACGATGCGATGAAAGTAACATTACCATTTGTAAAGTTTAAACATGTCCTACAATTGCTAGACTTGTATGACCTAATTATGCATTAATTAAGCCAAATTGAACGCAATTAAATGTAAAAATAATTAGGTTGTATGAAATTACCATTAATATTGCTGGTTATCACACATTCAATCGTTGCGATATTTCATTTATGCATAAGTTTGATTGTTGGGAATTTGTTTAAGTTAATCAAGGTTACACTAAAATGGGGGACGATTGTTGGTTATTTTAGTGTGATCAGGATTGACTTGGTGATCAAAGTGAATTGTAATGTATATCATGCAAGTTAGGAGGTGCTGGAGTTTATTGCAGTTCTATGTGTTTGGGCAGAGCCCCTAATCAATGGGGATTCCATAGGGAGAACAACCTCTTGCAAGGAGTTCAGGGGTATTGCCCCTGAGAGCTGGGTGCAAGGTGTCGTGATGTGTGCAAAATGCAACATATAAATTTCATCAATTGAGGCATAAAACTGACCCTTTTTTAGTACTAATGTTGGAAAAACTGTGCTTTTGTCTTCCTTTTGTATTTTTAGGGTTAAAAGAGCTTAAATGAACAAAAGAAGCAAAAATGCAGCCAAATCCAGCAATAATACAAGAAAAGGATTAAACATGGCATGCCCGACCCCTCGACAGCATCTCCCAAGCAAAAACAAGAGAACAGAAGACTGAACACGCCCCGTGCTCACTGAGCACGGGGGCGTGCCCAAGTGTCTGCAGAAAAGACAAAGTTGTAGAAGCTTTTATCACCCACCATGGAGGCGTGTCCAGCGGACACGGGGCCGTGGTCAACTCTAAGATTTTGCAGAATCTAGGAAAATCTTGATAGTACAGATACGCTTGTGCACATGGGGTCGTGCCCAGCGGACACGTGGGCGCGGTCAACTAATGCAGACAAACTGCATTTAATGAAGAAAGAGAAGATGGGTGGACACGGGGCCGTGTCCGGGCTTCTGTACAGGCTATAAATAGGGGTGATTGGCTCACTTGCAAACCATCCCTTGGCAAACCACCTCTCTCACACTTCACCCTCCCACCACCACCATCACAACCCACATCCACCACCATCATCCATCATAGAGTGTGTGAGTAGTCTCGGGATCCAAGATTGATCGTAAGAGTTCTTGACAATCAAAGGCCATGTTTGCCTAAGTCTCTTACATCACTTGGTGAAGACAAGTGTTTAGTGTAATACTTTTTATTTTTAATCTTTTCGCACTTTTTATTTGGTTCTGTATTAATGACTTTAATAACTAGTTTCTTATGTTGAAGGTGAGACTTCCTTATCGTTTGTCCGTGGTGTCTTGGCATTATTTTACTGTCTATATAAAATAAAAGATTTTCACCATTCATATCTCCACGGTCTATATGGAGGTATGTTGGCTACCTGGTCGGGGGTTAAGGGAACGGTTTGGTAAGAGTCTTGCCTTGTTTAGTGTATAGATCCTGCAAGGACCTGGGTCAACTTTAGTAGGACCTCCTTCAATACCCACGGGTATTGGATGGCGGGGGTCCGAACTCCTTGATCCCCTCATATGTAAACTACTATTAATACTTTAACCCGGCTACTTAGGACTGTATCCTTGCTGACTCAGACTACTTAGCCGAGGGTAACGTCACCTTCAGAAGAGGGGTGATGCGTGTGAAGTGTCGTAGGTTTTTAATGTATATTTTAAGCACTTTTACACTTTTTAGTCAAGTTTTAAATTTATAAAACACGATATTTACTAACACTAAACACACATATGGGCAAGTGCACCCATCGTGAGCGTAGTATAGTGTTGGTAAGATACCGAGGTCGTCCAAGGACACAAGAGCTTTTAGTACCGGTTTATCCTCAACGTCTAATCAAATCAAAAGTTAGAAAAAGGTTTTTAAACAAGAAAAATAAAACTAACTAAAATGCTGAAAAATAAAATAAAAATAAAAAAACAGATAGACAAGATGAATCACTTGGATCCGACTCGTGTGTAGTGTAACCTTTGATTATTTCTGCACTTTTGCACTTTTTAAGAGATTATCTTAGTTATTGTAGTAGGCCCCTCTTATGAAGGTGACGTTACCCTCAACCCAATAGTTTGAGTAAGCAAGGATACAATCCTAAAGGGTCGCATTAATGAAAGATAATTAATTAAGTTATTAATGTATAATGTGGTAGGCCCCTCTTTTGAAGGTGACGTTACCCTCGGCTAAGTAGTCTGAGTCAGCAGGGATACAGTCCTAAGTAGCCGGGTTAAAGTTTTAATAGTTGCTTACATATGAGGGGATCAAAGTGTTTGGACCCCTGCCATCCAATACCGGTGGGTATTGAAGGAGGTCCTACTAAATTGGACCGAGGTCCTTGCAGGATCTATACACTGAACAAGGAAAGACTCTTACCAAACCGTTCCCTTAACCCCCGACCAGGTAGCCAACATACCTCCATATAGACCGTGGAGATATGAAGGGTGAAAATCTTTTATTTTATAAAGACAGTAAAATAATGCCAAGACACCACGGACAAACGATAAGGAATAATCACCTTCAACATAAGAAACTAGTTCTTAAAGTCATTACTACATAACCAAATAAAAAGTGCGAAAAGATTAAAAATAAAAAGTATTACACTAGACATTTGTCTTCACCAAGTGATGTAAGAGACTTAGGCAAACATGGCCTTTGATTGTCAAGAACTCTTACGATCAATCTTGGATCCCGAGACGACTCACACACTCTATGATGGATGATGGATGATGGTGGTGGATGATGGTGTTGTGATGGTGGTGGAGGGTGGGTGAAGTGTGAAAGAGGTGGTGCGCCAAGGGATGGTTTGCAAATGAGCCAAGCACCCATATTTATAGCCTGAACAGCAGCTCGGGCACGACCCCGTGTCCACCCTTCTTCTCTTTCTTCATTAACTGCAGTTTGTCTGCATTAGTTGACCACGCCCCCGTGTCCGCTGGGCACGACCCTATGTGCAGAAGCGTATCTGTACTATCAAGATTTCCCCAGATTCTGCGAATATTAGAGTTGACCACGGCCCCGTGTCCGCTGGGCACGCCCCCGTGTTGGGTGATAGAAGCTTCTACTCATTGAGCACGGGGCGTGTTCAGCCTTCTGTTCTCTTGTTTTTGCTTGGGAAGGTGCTGTCGGGGGGTCGGACATGCCACGTTTATTCCTTTTCTTGTATTTATGTTAGATTTAGCTGCCTTTTTGCTTCTTTTGTTCATTTGAGCTTATTTAATCTTGAAAATACAAAAGGAAGACAAAAACATACTTTTTCCAACATTAGTACTAAAAAAGGGTTAGTTTTATGCCTCGTTTGATGTAATTTATATGTTGCATTTTGCACACATCAGGGGCCTACCATAATATGCATTAATAACTTAATTAATTATCTTTCAATAATCCAACCCTTTAGGATTGTATCCTTGCTGACTTAAACTACTGGGTTGATGGTAGCGTCACCTTCAGAAGAGGGGACTACTACAATAACTAAGATAATCTCTTAAAAAGTGCAAAAGTGCGGAAATAATCAAAGGTTACAGTAAATACGAGTCGGATCCAAGTGATTCATCTTGTCTATCTGTTTTTATTTTATTTTATTTTTCAGCATTTTAGTTAGTTTTATTTTTCTTGTTTAAAAACCTTTTTCTAAACTTTTGATTTGATTAGATGTTGAGGATAAACCGGTACTAAAAGCTCTTGTGTCCTTGGACGACCTCGGTATATTACCAACACTATACTACGCTCACGATGGGTGCACTTGCCCATATGTGTGTTTAGTGTTAGTAAATATCGTTTTTTATAATTTTAAAACTTGGCTAAAAACTGTTAAAGGGCTTAAAATATACAAAAAATTCTATAACACCACACGCACATCAAGTTTTTGGCGCCGTTGCCAGGGACACAAGGATTTTAAGAAAGTTAGGAATCAACGACCTAATCACTTTTTTTTATTTTTCTATTTTTTTAGGATTTTTCTTAATTTTTCAGCTTCTGCAGAACTCAGCACGGGCCGTGCCCGCTGAACACGCCCCCGTGCCCAATCTTTGGTACTGGCAATCCTGTTTTAAGTCAGACAGTAAGCTGAACACGGGGCCGTGCCCGCTCAACACGCCCCGTGCCCAAGTTTCAGTTATTGAAAACAGAACCGTAAGATCCCGACGGTTGGTAATTTCTGACAGAAACATAAGTGATACTGATATTTTTTACTTTTGGCACTCTTATGGTACGTGGTGTCAAATATGTGGTGGCCCTCATAAAGATTTAGAATGTTATTTCTAAATTATAAGCCCCATTATATAGACCCATTGTTTTCTTGTAGCCTTAAGAGGGGCGAAAGTAAAAATAATCCCTATCTCTCCCTCGAATGCTCTCAATCAACCCTTCTAGGAGAAATGCTTCTCGATAAATTATTTCAAATGGAAGATCTAATTCTTACTTGGGTGAAAGAACTTGAGATGGAAATCATTAATTCACCTCAAGACGAAGCCCAAGAAGAATTATTGAGATCGCATTCGAATAAAAACAACTTCGTTGTTCCCGAAATCACCTCTAACTCTAGCGAAGACTTGAGCGATAGTCGTCCCTGTGTCAATTGTGCCGTGAAGGACTCCCCCATCGACTTCGTTCGGTGCATACATAGACTTGAGCGATTCGGCATACACCTTCTTTAACGAGATCCTGGGAAAGGGTTGGACTTGTCCACCAACATATATCATAGGAATCACCCTCACCGACAACCTCTTGCGTTCTCGTCTTAATCTAGAGCAACTAAGGTATCTCAGGCACTTTGGGGTTGTTCCGTCCAGTAAGGAACCGCCCGATCCGGATAAGTTCCTTAAAAATAGACGAAACTTCATAAACAGCCTCTAGACACGGGGCCGTGTCCAGGTCAGCACGCCCCCGTGTCCACCGAAAGATTCCTTTCTGACTTTTTGTTAGAATACAGACAAAATGTGTCAGGATCTTGTCTGCACACGTGGCCGTGTCCAACCAACACGGGGCCGTGTGCAGCGTGCTGTCGTTTTCTATAAATACAGCAAGATTCCTGCACATTTGGACCACTGCAAAGACAAAGATCTGGTGGATCTTCACACATACCATCCTAGGTATATTCTAAAGAAGGTTCCCAACAACCATCTTGTCGTTTCCACTTTTATCCATTACCTTCTCCTTCAATTTTTGTCTTAATACCTCCATTAGAGCTTGAAGTCTCCATAATTCCAAGCTTTATTGAGTTGTTTGTTAGATTTTTATTCAAGAAATCTTGTTAAAAATATGTTCTACAACAATGTTTTAAGTTGTTTCTGCTTAAAAATGTTTTAAAAATCATGAAAACAATTTCAAACTCCAAGATTCCTTGTTCCAAAAATCTGCAGACATCTGAACACGGGGTCGTGCTCATCGAGCACGGGGCCGTGTCCGAGGTACTGTTTCCATAAAAATTGAACTCTTTTCGGTATGTTTTCTCAGAATGGCGAGCAGAACTAGTGGTACATCTTCATCGCACTCCAGAAACAACCGACAAGGGAGAAGGTCATCAACGGTTGAAGATTCTCTTGTAAACTACGTCTATGCTTTAAGAGAAGTTATTGATGAAATGACGGGAGTGGAAGAAGCATTGGTCGACCGTATCAATCATTTGACGGTGGGACTAGAGGGATGTCTTCGAGAGGTCAACCTTTTGCACCAAAGGTTGAACATTCTCGCTTCTCCTCCTTTGGTACCAATTATCACCCAAAGGGCATGGAATGTGGTACCGGAAGTCATCATACCGGCCGAATGGTACACCATACACCCGGAGCCCCCTCGAGACATACTACAAGGGGTTCCGGTTGGTGTCACTCCCCGTACGCAAGATGTTGAGGAAACCGAGCCCGGCTTCTTCCTCCCAAGAGAGATAGAAGAATGGCTTTAACCACATCTAGGGAATACCCCTCGGTCTTAAAGTTCTACGAGGCTTTTAAATACCGAAAGCTATTTCCGGAATTTTGATTTTTATTAAAGTAGAACTCCTTAGGATGATTTTTTGTACCATTTGACCCATCTATCTTAGGAACTCTAGTATTTATTTTTTTGCCTTGTCTTTAAATTCTCTAGCACCTAATGTAATGTGCTAGTTTTAATGAATGGTGGTTTTACAAATAATTTGATGTTTGGATGATGATGTAATGGGTAAAACACACTCGGGATGGTGAAGGGTACCAAGGGGAAACTTGCACCAGCACCCCATGCACAAAAACAGGGCCACCCGCAGATTTTTCTTCGTTACAGCAAGTTCAGCACGGGGCCGTGCTCATCCAACACGCCCCATGCTCAAGCATCTGCAGAAAAATGCCCAGTTCAGGTACCTGGACATGGGGCGTGCTCACTGGACATGCCCCCTTGTCTAACCTTCTGTTACATTGTTTTATGTTTTATTTTCTGTTACTGGCAATCTGAACACGGGGCCGTGTCCAGACGCCCAGTGACATAAAATTTTGCTATTTAACATCTTTCTACACATTCAATCAACCTAAAAACTTATTTTTGGGGCACATTGAGGACAATGTGTAATTTAAGTGTGGGGGGGATGGTAAAACTTTGAATTTTGCAAGTCCTAATTACAGGCCTTACACAAAACTCTATTGGAACCGCTAAACACCCCAAATTTTTTTCAAAAAAAAAATTCATTTTTTTTACTTGTCTAGGTTTAATTTGGGAATTTCAAGTTCTAAAAAGGTTATATTTTTACAAATTTACAACTGATAGCGTCGTGATAAATAGAACCAACATTAGAAAATTATGAAACAGCATGACAAATCTAGTTAAAATTTGATTATATATACTTGATAACATAAAAACCCATTCCCACAAAAAGTGAGTTTTGAGCCATTATTAAGCATACAAATACACATCTTTAAACTAAATGCTCATTTTCCGTTTCTTGTGTGAATAGCCGCTTGGTTCTTACAACTCTAGAACTTGCCACGACAATACATTCCCGGTCCTTAACAACTTAAACCCAAGTAAGTAAATGATGGAGGCATTACGACTAACCCTTTTTATTTCAACACCATTATTTTTTCTTTTTTTTTTACCACCTACCCAAAATCCCCCTAGTTAACCCCTTTGAGCCTAAACTTTTTCATTTCTTAACCCAAATCAAACACCCTTTTTACCCACCAAAACTCTTTTTCATTTTAAACCCTTTATTTTAGTAACAAAGCTCGGTTTTTCTTATGACTTCCTTATCAAAACAATAAATAAATAAATAAAATATATATATATTGATGATAAAGCCAAAAGAAATAAACAAACAAGTTTATCAAAAAGAACTTTGTTTGAAGAATTGCTTCATCAAAATAAAAAGTTACAAAAATAAAAAGTCTTACGAAAACCGAAGTTTTTTTACGCCTTTCGCCCTTTTCTACTAACCACTAACCCAACCACCTACCTTTAACCCAAGCCTAACCCTTCCCCCCAAAAGTCCTCTTGATATTTACAAAGGTTTTTAGTTAAAAAGGAGGAGGATTGATTACTTGGCAAGCTTATGGTAGGAGTAAGTTCCATGCCGCTCTCGAGTGTTTCACAAAAATACATCTTCGACCGAGTGTTGAGTGATCCCCAGTGAGGTATATGTGAACTTGTATATAAATGGAATTTTAAAGAGGCATGTTATGCCCTAATAAATAATTTCTCTTATGAAAATTTTTAAATAAATCATGATGAATAGGATTGTAAATAAATAAAAATAAAACCTAATAAAGAATCTTGGAAATCCCGACACTCTATGACAAGCACAAAACCTTCTCTTCTACCCATTCCATTTGGGTGTGTAAGCCACAAAATAAAGACTTTTGCTTGAGGACAAGCAAAGATTCAAGTGTGGGGGTATTTGATGTGTGCAAAACGCAACATATAAATTTCATCAATTGAGGCATAAAACTAACCCTTTTTTAGTACTAATGTTGGAAAAATTGTGCTTTTGTCTTCCTTTTGTATTTTCAGGGTTAAAAGAGCTTAAATGAACAAAAGAAGCAAAAATGCAGCCAAATCCAACAATAATACAAGAAAAGGAATAAACGTGGCATGCCCGACCCCTCGACAGCATCTCCCAAGCAAAAACAAGAGAACATAAGACTGAACACGCCCCGTGCTCACTGAGCACGGGGGCGTGCCCAAGTGTCTGCAGAAAAGACAAAGTTGTTGAAGCTTATATCACCCACCATGGGGGCGTGTCCAGCGGACACGAGGCCGTGGTTAACACTAAGATTCGCAGAATCTAGGAAAATCTTGATAGTACAGACACGCTTATGCACACGAGGTTATGCCCAGCGGACACGGGGGCACGGTCAACTAATGCAGACAAACTGCATTTAATGAAGAAAGAGAAGATGGGTGGACACAGGGCCGTGTCCGGGCTTCTGTACAGGCTATAAATAGGGGTGTTTGGCTCACTTGCAAACCATCCCTTGGCAAACCACCTCTTGGCAAACCACCTCTCTCACACTTCACCCACCCACCACCACCACCACAACCCACATCCACCACCATCATCCATCATCCATCATAGAGTGTGTGAGTAGTCTCAGGATCCAAGATTGATCGTAAGAGTTCTTGACAATCAAAGGCCATGTTTGCCTAAGTCTCTTACATCACTTGGTGAAGACAAGTGTTTAGTGTAATACTTTTTATTTTTAATCTTTTCGCACTTTTTATTTGGTTCTGTATTAATGACTTTAATAACTAGTTTCTTATGTTGAAGGTGAGACTTCCTTATCGTTTGTCCGTGGTGTCTTGGCATTATTTTACTGTCTATATAAAATAAAAGATTTTCACCATTCATATCTCCACGGTCTATATGGAGGTATGTTGGCTACCTGGTCGGGGGTTAAGGGAACGGTTTGGTAAGAGTCTTGCCTTGTTCAGTGAATAGATCCTACAAGGACCTGGGTCAACTTTAGTAGGACCTCCGTCAATACCCACTGGTATTGGATGGCGGGGGTCCAAACTCCTTGATCCTCTCATATGTAAACTACTATTAATACTTTAACCCGGCTACTTAGGACTGTATCCTTGCTGACTCAGACTACTTAGCCGAGGGTAACGTCACCTTCACAAGAGGGGCCTACCATAATATGCATTAATAACTTAATTAGTTATCTTTCAATAATCCAACCCTTTAGGATTGTATCCTTGCTGACTCAAACTACTGGGTTGAGGGTAACGTCACCTTCAGAAGAGGGGCCTACTACAATAACTAAGATAATCTCTTAAAAACTGCAAAAGTGCGGAAATAATCAAAGGTTACACTAAATACGAGTCGGATCCAAGTGATTCATCTTGTCTATCTGTTTTTATTTTATTTTATTTTTCAGCATTTTAGTTAGTTTTATTTTTCTTGTTTAAAAACCTTTTTCTAAACTTTTGATTTGATTAGAATTTGAGGATAAACCGGTACTAAAAGCTCTTGTGTCCTTGGACGACCTCGGTATCTTACCAACACTATACTACGCTCACGATGGGTGCACTTGCCCATATGTGTGTTTAGTGTTAGTAAATATCGTGTTTTATAAATTTAAAACTTGGCTAAAAAGTGTTAAAGGGCTTAAAATATACAAAAATTCTATAACACCACACGCACATCATGTCGCAACCCCCGTTCCCTTACAAACCCGGGAACGGGCGGCCGCGGCCAGTTTTGGTGCTATCTGGGTTTTATCATTTTGGCAGCGTAATTTACATCAGGATCGTAGTTAGGTAATATTTTATCAGAGTATAATACCACGCTTTTAATATATCAAACACATGGGAAAACCCAAGTTTCAAGTACACATATTTTCATAGGGTTAAACCCCATTTTATTTAAATAAAACATCTCTTTATTTTAGGTAACTTTATGGCCACTTTTCCAAGCCTTCAGTGCTGTCCAGCTGGCTTCTATTTGGCTTTCACATTTTGTTACCTGAAACGCGTTTAAAAACATTTTGTCAGTGGGAAATACTAGTGAGTGAATCTCAGTTTAATCAAATTTAGTAAAACCATTGTACAGTATTGAGGGCGGTCGCGCAATTACATTTGTTTCCATCTACTTAATTACCACCCACGGTACTGTCAACCCGACTTGTGGTCATGTTACTCCTCGCAAGGTAGTAACAAATTTTGTATACAAAACCGCAACATACCGACGATAATTGTAGAATACAAATACTCAATCACTCTTTATTATGTTATTAATTAAGTGAGGTTTTGTAAAAACATATTTCAAAAAGGAGATTACTCACATTGCTGTCTTAGGTTTTCTTTAGGGGTTTCCTGGTGATTATCTATAACTAACACAAATGCACACGCGTTAGTATAATAACCCAATATTTACATTAGTAACACCCTCCCCGAGATGGCATTCCAACGACTACGTCGGGCAGAACCACGACAACCGTTACGGAACCCTGGATCAATCGGGCAGCGTATCTAATACGTAACCGGGGGTTATGATACTTACAACGAGGCAGAACTTCGTTATTTAGGGGGTATTATATCCGGAAATAGCTTTAATTTTGAAGAAAGTCGAGAGAGAAATAAAATGTGAGTGATCTCGACTGAAGGTCGTTGCCCTCAATTTATAGGGCTGTAAATGGACTTCTTCGTGCCCCGCGAAAGCCTTGGCCAGGGTCTACGCGGCCAGCGAGGCTTCCTTGGGTAGGCCCTAGGGTTGCTGAGTCGACCACTAGGCATGACACGACTGGAACACGTGGCGGCTCAGGGGCTCGCCCTGACTCCTTGCTGTCGCGGCCCGCGTAGGAGGTAGCCAAGGGCTACGCGCCCCGCGATAGATCATTAAATCTGGTTTTTAATTAATTTTAATGAAAATAATGGTTATCGGGCCCTGTTTTCGTATATGGGGTGTATTTTAAGACATATTGGGGTACTCTAAATATTTATAGGGTGTCGAAAAATTTAGGAGAGTTGTTATATCCTCCCCACCTTATTTTAGAACTCGTCCTCGAGGTCTACTGGAATAGGTGTGGATATTTTCTTTTCATCTCTGATTCAAGCTCCCATGTGTACTCTGGTCCTCTTTTGGAGTCCCATTTGACCTTGACTAGAACTAATCTCTTGTGCTTGAGGTTCTTAACTTTCTTGTATTCAATCTGTAGAGGTCTTTGTACAAATTTTAACTATTCATTTACATCTATGTCCTTAAGAGGCACTATCAGTGATTCATCAGCTAAGCACGTCTTAAGATTAGATACATGAAATACATCATGTATTCCTGCCATTTCCTCTGACAGTTGTAGCTGATAGGATACAGGTCCTATTCTTTTAATAATCTCAAAAGGTCCAACATACCTGGGGCTTAGCTTTCCCCTTTTGATGAATCTTACCACTCCTTTCCAAGGAGAAACTTTTAATAACACTTTGTCTCCTACCTAAAATTCCAAGGGTTTTCGTCTGTTATCTGCATAACTCTTTTGTCGATCACGTGCTACTTTCAGTCGTTCCTTGAATTGAATAATCTTGTCGGTTGTTTCTTGCACTATCTCATGTCCGGATAATTGTTTTTCTCCAATTTCTGCCCAACAGACTGGAGTTCGGCACATTCATCCATAGAGTGCTTCGAATGGTGCAATTACCTCCGAAATCAATTACACAAGCTCTAAGCATGTCCTCCATTGTCTGAATTGTCCTTTCACTTTGTCCGTCCATTTGAGGATGATAAGCTGTGCTTAGATTGAGTTTGGTTCCCATGGCTTTTTGGAAACTTGTCCAAAAATGAGAGGTAAAACGGCTATCTCTGTCAGAAACAATTGATAAAGGAATTCCATGTAATGAAACTATTTCATTTACATATAACTTAGCTAATTGTTCCATACTGTAGGTTTCCTTCATTGGTAGAAAATGAGCTGACTTGGTTAGCCTGTCTACAATCACCCAGATTGTATCATTGCTGTTAGGGGTCATTTTCTTAACATACGTATCCTGACCAATATCCTGCCTTTGTTTGTTTATTTGTGATCAGAATGCTGGAAGAGGATATTGCTAACATCTTGGGCGATATCCTGAGGCTTATTGAATTAACCACGTGCAGGTTAAGGGCTGAGGCTTGCTAACGGTCAAGAGGACTTCTTCTCCTCAAGACTCGGACGAATTTGTTGAGAAAGAGACATTGAGTCCGAAAAACCAGGTCTACAACGTTCCAAGAAGGAATATTCGGTGGATCCCGCAAGTTTAGGGTAGTTAGTTATTTTATCTTTACTATAAATAGATGAGGTCGGATCAGCTTAGAACACAACAATTCACACTTACACTCTCGAACACTTTCACTCTCTAGCTAATTGCAAACACCGCACTTGTATTTCATTTTCATTGTAACACTTAGTCGATCCGTACCACATCTCGCATTGTATCCTGATTTTTGAAGCAATTGAAGAACAAGGCAGCTGCGATTGTCAGCTCCCGAGGTTTTATGCCGGCGATCTAGATTGATCAAGGGCTTTCCTCGTACATCTCGTGTCGTTTACTTTATTTTCGCTCATTGTTTGATCATAGATACAGCTCAATATCCTGAGCCGTATCCTGAGTACTGTTTTTCCAAATAACTTAACAAGTATATTTTCAACATACTTTCTAGCACACTACCTCACTTAACTAATTTGATCACTTAATTACTTCGGTAATTTTTGACCAAAACAATTTGGCGCCCACCGTGGGGCAAGTGGTGCTCTCTTTACTAAAAATTTTTGTCAAATCGCTAATCGGTTTTCTATTTTCAAAACTTTTTGCCACATTGTCCATAATGGCCTCAAGATCAAACATGAGTTCCTCTACTGTGTCTGCTATGACTTCTGCTACTACCGGTTCGGTGCTTCCACCACCTCCTCCAAGGATGCCAGCCTCTACACAATCTCAAGATGTTATCCCAACTCGGAGTGTCCAGGGATCTGCTCCCGTTTTAGCTTCTAATGATGAAATTTTAACCTTATTTGGAAGTGTGCAGGAACAAATGAGGCAGCAACAGGAAACAAACCAAATGCTTTTGAGGGAAATACAACTCCTGAAGGCTGGCTCGAGCAGATCTGCGGAGGACAATGTCACTCCGTTACACCCAGAGCGTTGAACTTTAGTTCAGCTGTATATACCGAGGATAATAGGGGGAATATCGTGCCCAGTCTTCCTCAGAATCATACTCCTGAAATACCCTCCTTGGTCAGGATGTCAACCATAAGGAGCTCAGGATATGCTTCAGGATATGGGCAGAATCCTCCAACTGGTAACGTGTCTAATAATAATAATACTCATGCTGCTAACAGTGGTGGATCTTTGCAGGATACAGGTGTAACATCAGCGCTTACCAGGGAACTTCAGAAGTTAAAGGACATGATATCTAGTGTACCTGGGGTGGTCCAACCGATCCCGGAAGTGTCTCAAGACAGCCACAAGATATCTCGTTTCGCGTATCCTATCTGTGATGCTGAGATCCCAAAGAGATTCCAAACCCCCAACATGAAGCTTTATGATGGGACTACGGATCCTGAGGAGCATATTGCCCAATATAGGGAAAGAATGGAGATTAACCCTATCCCTCCGGAGCTCAAGGAAGCGTGCTTGTGCAAGGGATTTGGTTCTACTCTAACAGGATTAGCCTTAAAATGGCTGTTAAACGTTCCTCCTCACTCAATTACTTCATTTGCTCATTTGGTTAATTTATTTAACAGTCAATTTTCTTGTAGTCGGAGTTTTGAGAAACTAACCAGTGATCTTTATAGGATAACTCAAGGGCCTCAGGAATCCTTGAGGGATTATGTGAACAAATTTAGTCAAGAATCCTTGGATATCCCACATCTTGATGTTGCAACAGCTGTGCAAGCTTTTAAGATGGGATTACAAAAGGATTCTCAGTTTTATCAGGATCTTGTAATGAATCCCTGCAGGAATCTCGATGAAGCTCGTAACAGGGCTTTGAAATATATCCGTCTGGAAGATGACAAGAAGATGCAAGAAAGGATGAACTCATCCAACACTTATGAATCGACTAATAGGAAGTCAGAATCCTCATTTAAGTCATATCGGCCTAAGCCATATGGTAGAAATGAAAACAAGAGAGTGAATGCTGTCGAAGATGAGGATCCTGAAGAGTATCCTGAGTTGTCTGAATATTACTTTTCTGTTAATATTCCTGAATTGATGTATGCTATGCAGGGTCTAGGAGACAAGGCTAGATGGCCTCGAAAGAATCAACAAAAGGCTGACTGGAAAGATAAGTCAAAATGGTGTGCTTTCCACGAAGATTTCGGACATATGACTGAGGATTGCATTGCTTTAAGGAAAGAAATAAGCTATCTTCTAAGCAAGGGATATCTGAAAGATCTCTTAGGAAAAAAGAAGAATAAGGGTCAGGATACTGACAAGGATCCTGAACGAGCAGCATCACCGCCCTCGGATGCCAAGATAATCAACTTCATTTCGGGAGGATCCGACATTTGTGGGACCTCGTATTCGGCAGCAAAGAGACATGCAAAGGAAGCTAAGGCCGAAAGGGGAGACAAACCTGTCAGGATGACTACCCTCACGACTGAAAAAGTGATCACTTTTGATGCAGATGACAGGGATACTGTCCAGGATCCTCACCATGATGCTCTGGTAATAACGTTATATGTGGCTAACCATTTTGTACGCAGGATATTGGTTGATAATGGCAGCTCCGTCAACATAATCCAACTAGAAACTCTGAAGAGAATGAATGTATCTCCAATGGATATCACTTCAAAGTCTACCGTGCTTGTTGGATTCAGTGGAGAGGCTAGAAACACAGTGGGAGAGATAAAGTTGCCAGTATACGTTGATGGAGTCAATTCGATACAACGTTTCTGTGTGATAGATTCTCTATCCTGCTATAACATCATATTGGGAAGACCGTGGATTCACGATATGAAGGCCGTGCCATCAACATATCACCAATGCATTAAGATACCTACCCCTTGGGGAGTGGTCAAAGTTGATAGTGATCAGCAGGAGGCGAAAGAGTGCTACTCATCCTCGATGAAATCCTCAGCCAAACCTAGTGCAGCATAGCAATTAAAGACGCGGGCCCAGGATATTGTGGAGGATCCGGAGCAGGATGTGAAGAAAGTTATCCTGGACCAGGATAACCCCGATATTTCGGTGCTCGTAGGGACCAATATCCCTCAGGATATTGAAGAGCAGTTAATTAACTTTTTAAAATGCAGGATGTCAACATTTGCATGGAAGCATGAGGATATGACAGGCATATCCAAAGATATTATCACTCACAAGCTTGGAATTGATAAGTCATTCAAGCCTGTGCAACAAAAAAGAAGGAAGTTTGCTCCTGAGCGGAACACGATTATCCAGGAGGAAGTTGAAAGATTATTAAAGTCAAGAATGATCAGAGAGGTTAAGTTCCCAAGGTGGCTAGCAAACGTGGTTGTAGTACAGAAGAAGAATGGGAAATGGAGAGTTTGTGTAGAGACTTGAACAAAGCTTGTCCTAAAGACCCATTTCCTCTTCCCCATATTGATGCAATGGTAGATGCCACTGCCGGGCATGAAATGCTGACCTTCATGGACGCATCCTCAGGATTTCAACAGATCCAAATGGAGCCTTCTGACCAGGAGGATACCGCCTTCATGACGCCAACAGGTATTTATTGTTATACAGCTATGCCTTTTGGTTTGAAAAATGCAGGTGCAACATACCAAAGATTGGTGAGACAAACTAGGGGACACCATGGAGGTATATATCGATGACATGGTGGTGAAATCTAAAAAGTCTGAGGATCACCTCCAAGATATCAAGGGAGCATTTGATATCCTGGATCACTACAACATGAAGCTAAATCCTGCTAAATGCCATTTCGGAGTGGGGGCAGGGAAGTTTCTTGGATATATGGTGACAAAAAGGGGGATAGAAGCAAGCCCAGAGCAGATCAAAGCTATCCTAGACATAAAATCACCCTCAAATATGAAGGACGTACAAAGATTAACAGGCCGGGTAGTAGCTCTAAACAGATTTATCTCAAGATCCTCAGAAAAATGCAAAGACTTCTATGATATCCTAAAGAAGAACAAAAGATTCGAATGGGGGGAAAAGCATGAAGCAGCCCTGCAGGATTTGAAACGGTATCTTTCAACCGCACCTCTATTGATGAAGCCCGAAAATGGTGAACCACTATCCCTGTACCTTGCTGTGTCAGGGAATGCTGTAAGTGCCGTTCTTATAAAAGACCATGAAGGTCAGCAGTATCCTGTTTATTATGTTAGTAAAAGTTTGTTAGATGCTGAAACTAGGTATTCTCATTTAGAAAAATTGATATTAGCTCTAGTCATGGCATCAACGAAACTTAGGCATTATTTCGAGACACATAGGATACATGTTAAAACAAATTATCCTGTCAAAAATGTGCTTAGGAAACCAGAGATGTCAGGCAGGATGGCCAAGTGGTCAGTAAAGTTGAGTGCTTATGATTTAGTATATGAACCTAGAAGTGCCATAAAATCTCAGGCTTTAGCTGACTTTGTGGCTGACTTTAGTAGTGACATTCAGGACGAGGTAGACCTAGAAGTTCAACAGTTAGGAGAATCCTTAGGATCCTGGACATTATATACTGACGGTGCATCTAATGTAAGAGGAATAGGATTAGGAATACTACTAAAATCGCCACAGGGGGACATATTACCCCAGGCTATTAGGTGTGAATTTCATGCTACTAATAATGAAGCAGAGTATGAGGCTTTAATTGCAGGATTAGAGTTGGCTAAGAGCATGAGTATCAAAAATTTGCAAGTGTATGTTGACTCTTTGTTAATTACTAACCATTTTAATGGATCATATGCAGTTAAGGGTGAGAAATTAATCGAATATCTCGATATTCTCAAAAAATTAGCAGGATATTTCGATGTTTTTATACTTGAACAGGTACCAAGGGAGGATAATGCTGAAGCGGATGCCCTAGCAAATTTGGGATCATCGATCAGGATACCTGAAGGGACGCAAATACCAATATTACATGTCTTATATCCTGCAACGAATCCTTAGGATAAAGAAGTAGCTAGTATACAGAATCCTGGAACAGAACATCCTGAGGAGGATCCTAAATCCTGGACGGCTCCAATCATGAGATATCTCAAAGAAGGACACATCCCTGGAAACGAAAATCCTAAGGCATTTAGGATGAAGGTATCACGATTCACTATTATAAATAATATTTTATACAAGAAATCTCTTGCAGGACCGTATTTGAGATGCTTGGAGGATCCTGGAGCCAAAGAAGTACTTCAGGATATACATGAAGGGGATTGTGGTAACCATGCTGGGGGCAGATCGTTATTCTCAAAAGTATTAAGGACAGGATATTATTGGCCAACAATAAGGAAGGATGCAGCAGAACATGCTCGAAGATGTGACGCATGTCAAAGACATAGTAACATACTGCATCAACCGGCTGAACCATTATATCCTATTGTTTCCCCTTGGCCATTTATGAAGTGGGGTATGGATATAGTGGGAAAGCTACCAAAAGCTCCGGGAGGAAAAGTCTTTATGCTAGCAATGACGGATTATTTCTCTAAATGGGTTGAAGCAGAAGCATTCGTTCAAGTAAGAGACCAAGAAGTAGTATCCTTCATCAAGAGAAATATCCTGACCAGATTCGGAGTACCAGCCGAGATAATTTGCGACAATGGTTCTCAGTTCATAAGTAAGAGGACTACAGACTTTTGCAAGAGTTGGGGAATCAAAATGATTACGTCTACTCCGGTACATCCTCAAGCAAATGGACAAGCAGAATCCTCAAACAAAATAATTGTCAATAACTTAAAGAAAAGGCTTGGAGCCAAAAAAGGAAGATGGGCAGAAGAATTACCCTTTGTTTTATGGGCTGATAGGACAACGGTAAAGAATGCAACAGGTCAAACCCCATTTTCGTTGGTGTTTGGAGCAGAAGCAGTGATTCCAACGGAGATGACAATACCTACTGCAAGATCTATCTTAAGTGATCCTGAGCAGAATCCCGAAGCCTTAGGTCAGGATTTAGACACTATAGATGAAAAGAGAGATGCGGCAAGGCTAAGGATGGCAGCATATCAACAGAGAATATCCAGGGCATATAACAAGAATATTAGAACAAGAAGATTTAAGATTGGAGATTGGGTGTTAAGAAAGGCTTTTCAGAATACTACTAATCCTGCCGATGGCAAGTTAGCCCCAAAATGGGAAGGACCATATGAAGTTGAATCCGAAGCAGGGAAAGGAGCATATAGACTCAAGAACATGGAGGGGGATATGCTACCGAGATCTTGGAATGCTATACACCTTAAGCTCTATTTCAAGTAAGTTAGAATTTAATTTCTAACTCAGGATGGTATGAATTCTACTTTTTTTAAATATGTTTGGTTTAATTTGTTCTTTGTAACCCAATACTGACTTAATCATCGGAGGGGTGTTAGCTAAGCTAACACCCACCTTAGTTTACAATTGTTTTGCAAGATATGTTTCAGGATATAGCTCCAGGATATGTGCTCAGGATAACTCGAAAGACTAGAGGATTGGCCCCCTCTCTCACGTTTAAGGGATACTGATCCCTTCACAGGTTTAAAGGTATTCACCTTTCTTCTGAATTGGGTTTAAACACCCCGCCTGGAGCGCAAGTTATTCAGGGATAGTTCAAGGTGGCGGGACCAGTCCATGTAAAAGTGGCTGACAATTTCGTCACTATTGGCTATATCCTGAATCCTAACGGTATATGAGGATTGATCACCCTCTCTCACGAAAGGGTATTTTCATACTCTCTAAGGTTTAAAGGTTTTCACCTTTCTAAGTCTTGGAGTTTATACACTCCCGCCTGTAGCGCATGAAAAATTGGGATTTTCCCCAGGATACAAAGGATTTATCTCCAGTACATCCTTGGGTTATACCCTCGGGACGTGAAAAATTGCTTATGCCATGGAAACTGACATTAAGTAGATTTCTAAGATACTTGAAGACATTGTACACAGGGGACATCCCTGCCAAGATGGTGGTGTAAAGCTAAAAGAATGAAGTTTGCGACTAATGCACTAAGTACCTTGCACTGGGGACATCTTCATTGGAAGAGTTGCAAAGGGATTGAAGTTCGGTAATAGGTTTATATCCTATGTCTGGTATGATCTTTCCTTTGTAAGCCTCATTTAAGTTTTTAGTAACATTATGTTAAGTATCCTGACATATATCCTCAAAGTCCTTTTAAGGATATTTGATTAGGATGTTTGAAACTAGTATTGGCCTGGAACTTTGATCATCATCAAAACTTGGTTTTGAAGAGATAAACTATTTTTTACTTTCTAAAGAAATTTTTATAAAGTTAAAGGAACGTCTGGAAGATCTATTTAATAAAAGGCTTCTGCAGTATGTTTCTGAGCATACTGGTCAGGATATTTTGTAAAATAACAGTATGAAATTTTTACAAAGCCAAGACTTACACTAAACAATGCAAGGTAACAGAAAATAAGTCAAAAGATAGTTATATTATTAACAAGTCAAAAGTTGTGCTTTTGGTTTCACCTTAAACTAAGGCCCATCCGCCAAAAGCACAATTAGTTTTTACCATATTTGTGTAACAGTTGCAGGATCTGTCTCAAAACAGGACCCGTCCACCTACAACCGTTACTATGTTCAAAACAAGTTATACTAATCGATAACCAAAGGCTTCATCCTAAAACCTAGGACCCATCCACCTTTGGTCATCACATTGTTCTAGTGCAGGAAACGTAAAATTGTTCAAATGATTTAAAGAAAATAAGCTCTAGGGGGTGTTGCCTTCTTGGTCCATAGCGGTTTCAGCGACATCCATCTTGGGACCCGTCTCAGCATTTTTCTCAGCATCGGTTGCCTTTTCAGCTGCTTTAGAAGGTTCATCGACAGTTGATTTGGAAGAGGTACCGCCAAGATTCTTCAGCTTGGTCTCCCAAGCACCAACGTCCCAAGAAGGGCATTCGAAGCCTAATGTTTTGGCTTCATGAGCCATCTTCAACCTAGCCTGGAGAAGAGAAATGACGACGGAACTTTTGAGGCTTTCTCGGTAACTGACCATATCCCGTTCGTACTGCACATGGGCAGCTTCCAGATCGGCCTGGGCTTGAAGAGTAGCTTTGTTGAGAGAAACTTGATGTTCCTGGGTCATAGCTTTGTATTTCTCCTCGTAATGACGAGACTTGGCGGCCGCGATCATACCTTGGTCAGAGATTGTGATCTCTGCTTCCTTTAGCTTAGATTCAAGTGTTTTGTTAAGCTTGCAGGATTCTTGATATAAGTGAACCAAACGCTCAAGACCCTACAAAGGTAAAAGGACAGGGATCAATATTATTAAGTCTTTGAAAATAGTCTAAATTGCAGGATATGATATAAAGATACTAACCTGGTTGAGAAAAGAAGTCATAAAACCACTGGCTTCAATGAATCCATGCTTTTCATAAGGAAAGGTGTCAGAAATGACAGGGGAATCGGGTTCTTTCCTTTTTCGAGAACTTGAACTCCGAGGTTTGGTAGCCGGAGAAGGTTTAGGAATGATGATGGCTTTGGAGCTGCTGGGTTTGGATGTAGCAGTGGTCTTAGAGCCAGGTTCTTTCTTGACTTGGATCTGGTCAGAATAGCTATCCAGTTCGTCAAGATCGAAGACTTCAGGGATCTTAGCTGGTGCTGCGTAAAGGGAAAAGTTTTACTCTTTATCATTATATTGTTTTGACTAATTATTTTGAAAGGAATTCTTACCAGACATCTCGGATGATGAGTACTGACTTGAACTCGGAACGTGTGTGGTAAAAGTCCTGTCTATTGTAGGTAACCGGTAAACGGTATTGATTCTCTCTTCTGACTCAGCGGTAGGAGGAGCAACTTCCTTAAAGTTCACTGCATAAAGGTCAAAAAGAAGAATATTAATAGAGGATAACAATTAAATCGTCTATAAGGATATTTATGATCCTACCGGTGGTTAACCACTCCACCGGAAGGTTGGCACCCTCAGCAATGGAATCTCGTTTGACAAAGAAGAATTTGCGTTGCCATCCGTCTTTGTTTTTGGTGGCTTTGAGAATCAGGGGTTTGCTGGAGGTTGAAAAAAGCAAGAACCGGCTAGAGCCGTGGGATCGGAGGCGATAAGCAATAGGTAGATCCTCGATGCGGAGGTCAGAACAATGGAGGTTTTTGATTTGGTTGAGTACAATTAGTACTCTCCAAACCATGGGCATGGTTTGAGCAAAAGAGATGCTAGTAATACGAAAGAATTACATCATGAATTCAGGAAAAGGGTATCGAAGACCTAGTGAAAAAGGATATGGTGGAAAACAGATCCATTCGGTAGAAGAAACATCCGATCGGATTGACCGATCAAATGGCCTAAAGACTGTGCTGTCAGGGAAAGCGCCGGAGGCTCTTAAAGCTGCAATATCTGCATTGTAAAAATCGCAGATCTCCTTCTCGGGATTTTTGAGAAGATTCTGCTGGGTGAAGGTCTTGGCGGCCATTTCTAGAAAGATGAAGTAAATTGACAGGAAGAAAATCAAAAATGGAGATTTACCTGAAGGGTCTGTTGAAGATATCTGCTTTTCAAACAAGAAAAGAGAAGATATAGGGGCATCGTGGATCTCCATGGAGTAAAAAACGCGTTGGAAGTTATGATGTGATCTTGACCGTCGCTTCATTTTAAATGCCTTGAGTTGTGGGATAAGATTTTTGAAATATATCCGTTGGATTGGTATCCCAACTGATATATTTGGGGACAATTGTTAGGGGTCATTTTCTTAACATACGTATCCTGACCAATATCCTGCCTTTGTTTGTTTATTTGTGATCAGAATGCTGGAAGAGGATATTGCTAACATCTTGGGCGATATCCTGAGGCTTATTGAATTAACCGCGTGCAGGTTAAGGGCTGAGGCTTGCTAACGGTCAAGAGGACTTCTTCTCCTCAAGACTCGGACGAATTTGTTGAGAAAGAGACGTTGAGTCCGAAAGACCAGGTCTACAACGTTCCAAGAAGGAATATTCGGTGGATCCCGCAAGTTTAGGGTAGTTAGTTATTTTATCTTTACTATAAATAGATGAGGTCGGATCAGCTTAGAACACAACAATTCACACTTACACTCTCGAACACTTTCACTCTCTAGCTAATTGCAAACACCACACTTGTATTTCATTTTCATTGTAACACTTAGTCGATCCGTACCACATCTCGCACTGTATCCTGATTTTTGAAGCAATTGAAGAACAAGGCAGCTGCGATTGTCAGCTCCCGAGGTTTTATGCCGGTGATCTAGATTGATCAAGGGCTTTCCTCGTACATCTCGTGTCGTTTACTTTATTTTCGCTCATTGTTTGATCATAGATACAACTCAATATCCTGAGCCGTATCCTGAGTACTGTTTTTCCAAATAACTTAACAAGTATATTTTCAACACACTTTCTAGCACACTACCTCACTTAACTAATTTGATCACTTAATTACTTCGGTAATTTTTGACCAAAACAATTGCCTTTCCTTGTTTTGGGTAATTTGGTAACAAAATCCATTGTTATCAATTCCCATTTCCACACTGGCATCTCTGACTGTTGCAATAAACCTGAGGGTTTCTGGTGTTCAGCTTTAACTTGGGATCAGGTTAAAAACTTAGAAACATAAGCTGCTATATCCTTTTTCATTCCTATCCACCAAAAGTTCTTTCTTAAATCTTGATACATCTTATCATTTCCGGGATGCATCGTATACTTAGACTTATGGGCTTCTTCTAATATACGGGGGCGTAGATTTCCTAATTTAGGTATTCACATTCTTTTCTTATCGAATCTCCAAATTCCATCTGTTCCTTGTTCTAATTCCTTAATCATTCCTTTCAGTTTTTCAGTATCATCCTTGATTATTGATTCTTGTGCTTCTCTAATTTGTTCATTTAAATCTACTTGTAGATTTAATTTACGAGAACGTACTCTTTTTGGCTTTTCATGATACTTTCGACTTAAAGCATCAGCTACTACATTTGCCTTTCCTGCATGATACTGGATATTACAATCATAATCACTAAGTATTTCCATCCAGCGTCTTTGCCTCATATTCAACTCCTTTTTTCCGAAGACATATCTTAAACTCTTATGATCTGTGAAAATAGTAAACTTACTACCCTAAAGGTAATGTCTCCAAATTTTCAAAGAAAAAATTATGGCTCCTAATTCTAAATCATGGGTTGAATAATTCTCTTCATGATTCTTAAGTTGTTTAGATGCGTAGGCTATAACCTTTTGGCGTTGCATTAACACACATCCATAACCTAACTTAGAGGCGTCACAATAGACTACAAAGTCTTCAATTCCTTCTGGTAACGCTACTATGGGTGCGTTGGTCAATCTTTGCTTAAGAATTCTAAAGGCTTCTTACTGTTTTGGTCCCCATTCAAATTTAATGGATTTACAAGTTAACTTAGTTAAAGGAATGGCTATTCTAGAAAAATCTCAAATAAATCTTCTATAATAACCAGCCAATCCTAAGAAACTTCTAACCTCGGTTGGTGACTCAGGGGTTTTCCATTTGGTAATTGCCTCGATCTTGGTGGGATCCACATGAATTCCTTCATGATTGACTAAATGTCCAAGAAACTGTACCTGTTCTAACCAAAATTCGCACTTTGAAAACTTAGCATAAATCTTTTCTTTTCTTTTCTTTATAAACTTAGGAGTGTGTGCAAATGCGCTGCGTGTTCCTCTTTACTCTTAGAGTAATGAGAATATCATCTACAAAGACAATTATGAATTTATCCAAATATGGCTTACATATTCGGTTCATCATGTCCATAAATGCAGCTGGGGCATTGGTTAAACCAAATGGCATGACAGTAAATTCATAATGACCATACCTTGTTCTGAAAGCAGTCTTAGGAATCTCATCTTCCTGTACCTTTAATTGATGATATCCTGACCGTAAATCGATTTTTGAGAAAAATCGAGCTCCTTGCAACTGATCGAACAGATCATCTATTCTTGGTAATGGATACCGGTTCTTAATCGTGACCTTATTCAATTCACGGTAATCAATGCACATACGCATCGATCTGTCCTTTTTAACGAATAAGATTGGCGCTCCCCATGGCGATGAACACGGCTGTATAAATCCTTTCTCCAACAATTCGTCTAACAGTTTCTTTAGTTCTTGCATTTCTGCGGGTGCCAAACGGTACGGCGCTTTGGCAATTGGTGTTGTTCCTGGTAGCAGGTGAATTCTAAATTCAACTTCCCTGTCTGGCGGTAGTCCTGGTAATTCTTCTGGAAATACATCTGAAAACTGAGATACTACAGGAATGTCTTTTAATTCCTTTCCCTTAGTGTTAATGATTATAGAAATCAAATACACAAATGATCCTTTTCTTACATAACTTGCTGTTTTTATCACAGAGATGAATTTTGTGAATCTAGATGGTTTATCTCCTTTAATTGTGATCTTTTCACCCCTTGGTGAATTTACTTGGATTGACTTTTGATCACATAGAATACTGGCTTTATTGGCTATCAACCAATCCATTCCTAATACAACATCAAATCCTGCCAGATTCATTGGGTAAAGGTTTGCAATAAACTTTTGGTTTAAAAACTCTATTCTTGCTCCCTGCAAGATTTCAGTAATCTTAACGGTTTCCCCATTTGTTGTCTCTACTAGACATTCTTGTGGGAGTTTAGTTAATGGTTGATTGAGTAATTTGCAAAATGAAGTATTAATAAAAATTTGGTTCGCACCAGAGTCAAATAATACTTTAGCAAAAACATCATTAACTAAAAACGTACCGGATATCACGTCCAGAATCATCTTGGCTTCTTCTGCAGTCAAAACAAATGCTCTAGCATTTTTAGTGTTCTTGTTGCCCATGGCTGGAACTAGTTTCGGACAGTTCGGCTTGATATGGCCTTTTTCTCCACAGTTGAAGCACATTCCATTATTATGTTTCATTCTGCAGTCTTCTTCCTTATGTCCTGGCATCTTGCAGAAATTATAGTAAGTAGAGCATAATCCCGAATGCTTTTTCTTGCAGGCCTTGTAGTAGGGTGTAGAGGTAGAACCTACATTTCTCCCATGGTTGGAATTTCCATAACGAAATTCTTGGGTAAGCCTTTAAGCTAGGTTCTTCCTTTGATCCTCTTCCGTGTACGCACTAACTCATCTGTCAAGGTATTTGCTAGTTCTATCGCTTCTTCTATAGTTTGAGGTCTAGCTGCCTTGACTACATGTCTAATCTCACTGATTAATCCCCAGATGTAACGGGAGATTCATCGTGGTTCAGGAGATGCAAGGGTTGGCACTATTCTAGCATATTCGAAAAATAACGTAGTATAACTCTTACTATCCACTCCAGTCATCCTAAGGTTTAAGAACTTATTTGCTATTTGTTCTTTTTCATTGGGAGGGCAAAATTTCCTTTCCACCATATTCTTAAATTCCTCCCATTCCATATTGTAAACCCTGTCACTTCCCCTAGACTGGAGGATAGTGTTCCACCATTCTAAGGCTAAGTTCTTAAACAGATTGGAGGCAAACATTATCTTATCCTCTTCCGCACACTTACTTATTTTTAAGACTGCCTCAGTCTTTTCTATCCAGCGTAAAGCTACAACGGCCCCTTCATTGCCCGAGAATTCAATTGGTTTACAAGACTAGAATTCTTTATAAGAACAACCATAAGATATGGTTCTCCTTCTTTTGGGAATGGGCGCTTGAAGTATGGGTCCATTGTTTACTCTGTGTTCAGGTTCAGTTGGTCGTTTGCTGCTACGGTTACTCTTAATATCCGCTTCCCTAACTGTTTGAATAATATATGGCATCACATCTATTATCTCGTGTGCCACTATGTGTTGGATGGCACTCTTATCCACTTGATTTCCATTGTTATTGTTGTTCGGATTATCATTATTCTGGTTTTCATTATTTTGGTTTTCCTGGTTCACTTCGTTGCCCATCTGAATTTTAAACATTCACCACGTATTAATATCACAAGATAATAATTAACACATACAACGCGCATACTGATCAAAAACGTCGAACATTGCGACTTACTTTTTCTTATATAGTATGCATCTAATACAAACTTGAAAATGGAATTTAAAATTACAATACAACTAAAATTGAAATTATACTACTAGTTGGCATCCGTAGCTATGATTTAGGGGTTTTTTTCAAACATACACACATATTATATATTATTATATTATATTATATTATTTTTATTATTATTATTATTATTACTTCCACCATCACCTTCACTGATATGGGTTCATCCAGAACTCCATATTGCGCTCGTCATACTTCCAGACGAGTCGCTCTCCGACCTGCCTCATTCTCTCGCTACTTTCTAAAATCTTCTCTCCGAAAGTTCGGAGCTCTTGCACATTTTCTGCACTCATTAGGGGTGCAGGTGTGGGTACTGGGTTTAGGTACTGGGGCATGGGTTCCTGGTATGGGTATGGATTCTCTAAAATTTCCCTGATATATTTATCGTTATCATAGTAGGGATCTAGAGGGTCCAAACCTGGGTAGGCTGCTAGATTTGGCATGGGTTCATTTTCTAGTGTTGGGTAGCGTTGCACGTAGTCCCTATTGTCGTCTAACCACGGGTCGTAATCTGGGTCTAAGGGATTGGGTGCTCGTACCCTAGGTATCTCCATTGGGTCAAACTCAGGCATTGGAAATTGGTTTTCTGGGTTGTTTTCTATTTCCATTAGCTGTGTGGGAAACAGTGGTAATTGCTGGGGTGCTATCAGTTGCTCCAGGTTAGGGTCGGCAGCTGTGGTTGCTAGGATATAAAAGTTTGCTAGACTCCTATTGAGCATATCCTGGGTGTGAGCATCTGTCTCTCTCTTAATGGCTGCTAAAGCCCGCTGCTGTTGTTGTTAGTGCATATTTCGTACGTCTGCCACTGTGCGAATAGTTAGATAGAGCGTGTGTTGAATATTGTATAGAATAGGAGATATTTGGACAGGTTTTGTAAATGTCAAAGTCCATCCGGACGGATGACCATCCGGTTGGATGGCAATCCAAACGGATGGACACATGTGTGGATGTCTATAAATAGGGACCTTGGGGTTCCATTTGGACAAGCTTTTGGTTCCCAGAGGGGACATGCTGTCCGTGTGGTTTCATGGTGTTGTAACAGTCAAATAATCAATGAAAACCACTTGAAATTGACTGCTCGGTGTTCTATCTATCTTCTACTCCTTTCTTAGTCGTAATAATCGCACCGAACACGTCGTATCTGGACCAAAGCTCCGTCAGACTCATCGGATCCTGGAATAACAATTGGTATCAGAGCTATGGTACCGATTTAATCGATCTAACAGTCGGTTAAATCACCCAAAGCTCATCAATTTTGGGTTAAACGGGAGTTTTGACGTTAAACAGAGAAAATCATCAAAATAAAGCTCGATTCACGGATGGATTTTGGAATTCAACACATCAATCTATGCGGAATTGACTCGCGAACAATCCTGTGAACTTTCATCATCAAATTCATAGTAATAAAGATTCTGGATCGAAAAAACATGATTTTGCGTGTTCTTGAGCTGTTAGAACATATCCAATCGGATGGCAATCCGATCGGATGACCATCTGATCCACGTCACTATGGGGTGTTTGTAAGATCAGTTGTTTTTCACTCGAAGGACCATCCGATCGGATGGCAATCCGATCGGATGACTATTCGATCCACAAACACAAGTTATTCCATGTTGTTGTTCGATCGAATGGCAATCCGATCGGATGACCATCCGACACATGCCATTCGACCAGATGAAGAAATGCCTAAAAAAGGCATTTTTTGATCGCAACGACGAGGAGAGTCTCCAGAAAAAATATGGTGATTGTCAATTTTTTCGGGTTTTTAACGACCAAGCTGGGTTGTTCGGGGACACCATCGGGGGCTTCAGTGAACAGTTTTGATGATGCGATCATGGATTGTGGAAATTAGTGGGGTAGTCATGATACTGGTGCAGAATGTTTATCATCTGGGTTATCTGAATATTTATGGGCCAAAACGAAAAATCCGCAATGATGAAAAACTGACGTTTTGAGGAAAATTGTCATATTTTCGGCACAGTCAAGTTTTTCATAGATAAAAGAGGACTGAATTGCTCAGTTTGAGGGGGAATTCAGTGATGGAGACGTCAGAATTTGCAAAAATGAGGGGGAATAAAAATTAAATTGTCTTATGTTGAAATTCTGGCATTTTTGAAATTCGTGACACTGCAACAGTATTCGGGTAGTTTCGACTTCAGATTGTCAGGGGGAATGTGAATCTGATCATAGGTGTAAGCTTCCGAGATCATGATGATCCGAGGTGTTGATATCTGATCGTGGACGAGAGCATCGGAGATCTGAGAGTGGTCGTGGATGATAGCTTCTGAGATCTAGATTTTCCGAGGAGATGAATCTGATTGTGGACAAATGCTTCAGAGATCGTGTTGGACCATGTTGAGACCCTAAACAGTCAGTATAAGGTAGTTCATCTTCGTTTATAGAGGCGGAATCAAAGTAAATGGAGCCACAACAACTTGTTTCCTCTTAATCTTTCTTTCTATTACTGATTGCTAGTCTTTACACGTGTTTCTGAATGAATTTTGGCAGAGATTCGACACCTACACCAAGACCAGATTCCACTCCAACATTACAAATGACTTTAGCCAACCCCTATTTATAGAGTCTCTGATTCCGCTCCTACATACATGTACATTACGAGCGGAATCACAAGATTCATCAGGAGCGGAATCAACAAGTTTAACAGGAGCGGAATTAACTTGAAGACCTAGTTGGAGCGGAATCATGAACATAACCTAATTTCTGATTTCGCTTCTAATGACACTTATGTCATTTGGAGCGGAATCATCACATTAAATCACCTTTTCAATTCAAAGCTCCAATCTAACCTAACACGACCTAAGACTCAATAAAGACGTAGTCATCAGACATTCAGTGCACCAACAGACTCCCCCTTGGATGTTGACGAAGTCTTCGGCATTGAGTCTTCAGTCTTAGTCTCTTTCCAACTCTGTCTTCTCATTGCAAAAACTCTTTCTTCACACAAGTTCAGAAACTCAATCTAGCTCCATCTTCAATCTCCCCTTTAATTGTTGATCCAGAATTCTAACTCCCCCTTTCACAGACTCCCCCTCTCAGTAGACTAGGGCTCTAATTCTGGTTCAAACTTTTGCATTATCATTGCCATGGGAATTTTTGTTACCTGCATGAACTCTACCCAAATATAAGATATATGATAATAACAGTTTCAAATCAAAACTTACCATTTAATCTTCAGTGTTAGAAATCCACTTAAGTATTCAGGTTTAAGTTAATGACCCTAATTACTCAATTAATCTACCAAGTCCAAGTTAATGACCTTGGTTGATCAGAGATAATTCACACCGACATTTGAAAACAAATAAGTTCACACATTTCTGAAAATTACAAGTTTCAAATTAATGAACTTGCTTTAACTTTTCAATATCTCAAACTTCTCAAGATTAGCTCACGACTCATTCTCCAGTCCAGAAATCTCCTGCATCTGTTTTCAGCTTTCGAATCCGAAGATCAACTCTCCACTTTGGTTTGTCAAAAATAAAGCAGAAATGTAAAATCTTTTTGAATTTTTAATAAAGCTTCTAAACTAGGAATGAAATACAGAACTAAAATGCAATAAAAGTAAACTATTTACAAACATATTTTTGATGAGCGTGTTAGGGAATCATATCAGCTATCCGACAAATCACAAGTACCGTTAAGCTTCAATTACATACTCAGAATTAAACAATTGGCTTAGATTGTCGATATACTGATCCACTTAAATTTTCACACAATTTTCAATCTGTTCAGGATACGGATTTAGTGTTTTAGAGACTTAAACTTATACATGTGTCCCACCTCTTGAATATACTCCCGTATCCAGATCCCAATATTCAGTCTTACAGGTAATTATAACACAAATGATATCTGTAAGGGGTTAATAAATTATGTAGAATCATGAGAGCTCAGGTCAGAACTACCGTTCAGCAGAGAGATCATGACTCAACTTTTGGGTGTGTCCCCTTTAGAGGATCTTTTTTACAACAGCATTGCTAAGCAATTTTATTGTCTTATCATTTATGCTGAGGGTGATGCTATGTTTCAAGCATTTGCGGAAAGTATTATTCGAGGACTGGGTCAGAACTTCCATTCAGCAGAAGTCCCAGAATAATACCCCAGATATCACTGAGTATAAAAACCTAGTATATCAGAAAAAGGAATCTTTCAAACGAGATTTCAGGGGTTACCTATATATCCAAGTAGTGTTCCCCACGAAATAAGCAAGTAAGATTTATGTTTATATCCCGAACAAACCTACTAAATGTGCAAAAACCTATCGGCATATCATCAGCGAGTCTGTTTAATTCATTTAAACATTCCATTTCTTTAGCATACCGTGACTGTCAAGCCGATGTACTATCATTTTCCCTTTTTACACAAGCTCTTTTTCTGGTTTTCTATTGTTTTTGTATTTTAAAAATATCTCATGTTTTTGTATTTTTGTCATTTTTTATTGTTTTTGTATTTTCTGAAAAATTACCCTATACTCCCCCTAAATACCAAAACAAGTAAAAAATTGACAAACCATTGCAGATTGCTTCTCAACATCATCTACAATGTCTCCTTCATCAACTCCAATGATCTCTTCCAACACCGATAAAAGCTTCATACCATTCAGTTTTAGCAAATACTGAAAACGTGTCTTATCAAATGCTTTGGTATGTAAATCAGCTTTTTGCTCATCGGTGTGGATTTTCTCAATTCGTATCAACTTCTTCTTGAAACAATCTCTAATGAAGTGATGACGAATCTCTATGTGTTTTGTTTTAGCGTGATGAACTGGATTTTTAGTAATGTTAATTGCTGCCTCATTATCAACAAAGATAGGGGTGTTTAGAAATTGCAAACCGTAGTCGCGCATCTGTTGCTGGATCCACAAGAACTGTGAGCAGCAACTGCTAGTAGATACATACTCCGCTTCACATGTGGATAAAGCCACAGAGGTTTGCTTTTTGCATTGCCAAGTGACCAATCGTGGTCCGAAAAACTGGCACCCTGCTGTTGTTGATTTAGCATTAACTTTGCAGCATCCGAAATCGGAATCGGAATACCCTTTGAGCGTGAAATCGCCTTCTCTTGGATACCACAACCCCAATGATGGAGTTCCTTTCAGGTAGCGTAATATCCTTTTCACAATCACCATATGCGATGCTCTCGGGTTAGATTGAAATCTTGCTGCGAGGCAGGTTGGGTACATGATATTGGGTCTTGAAGCTGTCAAATACATCAGCGATCCGATCATGGAACAATACATCGTTTCATCTACCTTCTCTCCGGTGAGATCAGGGTTTATCCCATGATTTGTTGCTAATGGGGTGGAAGCTGGAGTAGAACCTGACATCCCAAATTTCTCCAAGATATCATGAACGTACTTCGTTTGATGTATGAAAATTCCTTTGGGTAGTTGATCAACATGCAATCCCAAAAAAAATTCATCTCACCCATCAATGACATTTCAAATTTCTGCTTCATAACTCGTTCAAAATCTTTGCATAGATCCTCATTTGTTGACCCAAATATGATGTCGTCCACGTATATCTGAACAATCAGAAGATGTCCGTCGACCTCTTTGGTGAAGAGAGTGGCATCCACTTTTCCACGGATGAAACTTTTGGCTAGTAAGTGTTGAGATAATGTCTCGTACCAAGCTCTCGGGGCCTGGTGTAAACCATACAGCGCTTTATCTAGCAAGTAGACCTTGTCTTTGTGGATTGGATCGGTGAAGCCTGGTGGCTGACCGACATAAACCTCCTCTTTAACCTTCCCATAAAGAAAAGCCTATTTTACATCTAACTGATATACTTTGAAGTTTTTCCATGATGCAAATGCTAGAAAAATTCTGATAGCTTCTAGTCTAGCAACCGGAGCATATACTTCAGTAAAATCTATCCCCTCCTACTGACTAAAACCCTAGACTACGAGTCGAGCTTTGTTGCGAGCCACAACTCCTCTATCGTCTCTCTTACACTTGAACACCCACTTGGTGTTTATCTTCCTTTGACCATCTGGCAAATCCACTAACTTCCACACTCCTAATTTCTCAAATTGGCTCAGTTCCTCCTGCATTGCATTGACCCAAGAATCTTCAGTAAGCGCCTCTTTTTAAGTTCTTGGTTCAACCTGCAAGATAAAACAACTCATTGAGAATTCAGTTTGCAAAGGAGCAACTTTTGTATAAAAAACATGTAAGCCCTTTATCAATCTGTCTTCGAGTGCGGACTCCTGTCTACAGTTCTCCAATGATCAATTCCTCTGGATGATATGAAAGAGTCCGTGGCATTACTTCGCCTGGAACATCTACATCACCCTCCAGATTAGTAACATTCTGATTTGCATCTTGTTCACTGACTGGGTTTGTTTGACCTGAAATCTGAATTTGCTCCCCCTCAGAATCTGAATCACCACGATCAAATACTGGCATGTTCTCAGATTCTTGATTATCATTTTGTGCCGACTGATTATCTTGAGCAACTTCATTTTGTTGGACATCATCATGTTCACCAGCATTGCTTGGACCTGCTTCATCATCATTTGAAGCTCGTCGCAGTCTTCTTGAATACTCAGCTGGGAACCTTTCCTGCGATTCTTCATACTCTCTTAGAATATCCAACTCATCAAAGAAATCTTCTTCTTCATCCTGTTCTTCTTCCATGTCAAACGAATCCCACAATTTATCGTAATTAAAACGCCATGAGTCACCGGGATTTTGAGGCGGCATAGTATACCCCTGACACTCAACATGTTGTGCTTCGATGATCTGCTTCATGCTTGGAACAAAAACTCGTCTTTGCGGACTTGAGTAACCCACAAATATTCCTTCGATACTCTTTGGACCAAATTTACCAAAAGGTTCTAGAACTGTACAAGGAGACCCAAACGGTTCTAAAAACTTCAGGTTCAGTTTACGGTTATTGATCAACTCAAAGCATGTCTTGTCGAATTTCTTTACAGTGAGAACCCGGTTGAGTGTATAGCATGCGGTGGAAACTGCTTCTGCCCAAAAATTTATCGGTAGCTTTGAATCAGCAAGCATTGTTCTGGCCGTTTCGATTAGCGTCCTGTTTTTGCGTTCTGCGACTCCATTCTGCTGCGGAGTGTACGGAGCACTAAACTCATGCAATATACCTCTTTCATCACAATATTCTTCCATCTTGTTGTTCTTGAACTCAGTACCATTATCACGTCTAATTCTTCTGATACGCATTTGGTACAGATTTTCAATCTTTCTGAACAACGCCCTCAAACTATCAAACGTTTCATCTTTCGACTTAAAAAATGATACCCACGAAAATCTGGAATAATCATCAGTAACCACAAGACAGTAGAGATCCCCTGTAATACTTTTGACGTTTACTGGACCAAACAAATCCATATGTAGTCTCTCTAACGGTCTGGAAACTGAATTGACTTGCTTTTTAGGGTGTGACTTTTTCTTCTGCTTGCCTTTGATGCAACTAATGCACTCCCCTTCCAGATGAAAACCTTTGATATTAACTCCAAGAACCAAATCATTATGCACCAGATGATTCATTTTTCTTAAGTGAATATGCCCCATCTTCCGGTGCCATAACTTTGATTCTTTCTCCGTTGCTCTAGACATAAAACAATGAGCCTGACCCGTGGTTGTAGTAGCTACGCTCATGTCCAACACGTACAGATCATTGACTCTTGGTGCCCTCATGATAATCCATTCTTCAGGGATAACAAATCCTGGCTTCAAGATCAAACATTCTTTGTCTGTGAAGTGAGTAGTATACATCCTGTCACAAATCTGCGAAATACTTAGCAGATTATTCTCCAGCTCAGCAATGTAGTTAACTCTTTCAAACGTAACAATCCCATTGGATAACGTTCCTTCACCGACAATTCTAACACCTTGGTTTCCTGCGAATCCCACATAACCTCCATTGAAATTTCTAACATCATACAACAATGCAGTCTTCCCTGTCATATGTCGAGACGCTCCGCTATCCATAATCCATCTTGAAATAGCTCTCGGAAGTTCCTGCACATATCACAAACAATTCAATAAAGATGCTGATTCATGCTTCACGATTACCAACTAGGAAGCTCCGGCAAGTCCAAAATCTTTAGTGAGATTTTGATGTTACCCAAGCCTCTTTTGACTCGGGTAACTTGACTTTAATGTGAGTTTTAGCAGTGTAAAGTGGCGGAAAATTTTTATCATTGATTTTCAAACTTTCATCTGATTCAACCTCAACCTTTTTGTATAAGAAAAACTCATCTATTTTAAGTTGACCGGTTGGTTGATTTTTCTTTTTAACATTCTTCTTCTCAGGTGGAGTAGAAGATTGTTTCTCCAGCTTTTCATAATAATCCAAAGGAACATCCATCTTTACCGGTGTGGTAGAAGATGATTGTTTTTCCGACACTGAAACCTTTGGTTTATCAACAACTTTTGGCTTCCATGTTTGTTGAGATGATGCAACCCGATTATAAAATTTGTCATTTTTAGTTACCACATTCTTAACAGGTTCAATTTTGACTTTTTTTTTCTCATTTTTCAAAACTTTCTCAACAACCATTGGAGCTTTTCCTTTTGCTTCAACAACTTCAATCTTAGGCTTGGAGTTGGTGCAATTTCTTGCAATGTGACCAACTTTGTTGCATCTAAAGCATGTACGAGTATCAACTACCCGACTTGTGCCTTCAGACTGAGGTTGTGAGGTCCTCTTCTCAAAAAATTCTTCATTTGATTTTGAAAAAAAATTCATTTTCCTCATCAGAAAGTGAACTCGAACCGTTCACAAACACCTTCTTTTCAGCAAACCTTTTGTTTTGAAAACTCCTTTTCTGATAACTCTTACCACCCTGATATCCACCCGACCAATTATTTCGATTGTTGTTATAAAAACGTGGTGGAACAACAGGCTTTTTGTAGTAAGCTTTATCTTTCTTAAAATTCATTTGCCTTTTTGTTTGTTTTAAACTCTTTACTTCAGACAAATCGATTTCAACCATTTTGAACACATTTGTCAGTTTCGAAACATTTACATTCTCCAGAGGAAACTCAGAATCCGAATACAACTTATCCGATCCAGCCATCTTGTACATCACAAGACCCGGTTCATCACCTAAGTTGTTTTTGGATTTTGGTTTCTGAATGTACTTGTCCAGAAAACATTTTTCATCCTCAGCTGAATCACTATCCAAAACACTTTCAGCCATGCCTTTAACAATCTCAGTTTGAACACTATCATCAGATGATGATGAAGAAAATGTCACATCAATTGAATCAGGAAGTTTCACTTCATTTTCTTCCTCAAGATTAACCAACCCAGATTGCTTTCTCGACTAATTGTCTAGAACTGGTGGTGGAACTTGATGAAACCCAACCCCAGTTCCATCATAGTATACATCTTCGCCTGCTTTGTCTTTCCCGATGGGTTTGGGAATAATGTGTTGCAAAACAAAGCTTGTAGAGCTGTAACTGTTCAATTTCAAATTGATACGCTCATTCTCAATCTTGGCTTCTTCAAACTGAAGTTTCAATTTAGCAATTTCATCCAATTGTTTGTTGATTATTTCTTCTTTGATTCTCAAAACACATTGCAATTGGCAATTTTCTTTGTAAGTTTTACCGTTTCTATCATCATTATCTTTAATCGTGCTTTTAAGCTTCTCAGATTTTTCAGTGATCTGACGATTTTCAAGAACTAACCTCTCATTTTCTTTCCTAACCTTTTCTTGATCAATTTTATCAGTTTCAATTTTGTTAGTTAATTCTTTTAATCGTTCAGTTGAAGCTTTCACCATTTTGTCACGATCAAGGATTTGATCCTCAACACTTCTGACTTTAGCAGTCAGATCCTCAATCTTCTTACCTTTGAGATAAGTATTTGTACTACAAACCTTGCATTCTTTGATGCAATTTTTGCAGTCAACATCACCAATGACCTTCTTACCTGACTCAGTCGTTGACGCATTTGAACTGACTTGGCTTTTAGACTCAGAGACGGATTTAGGATCTACCTCTAGCGTCTTAACTGCTAGCACCTTGTCAGCCATCTTTCCCATGTTTTCAGCATTCAACTCCTGTGTCGTGTCAATGATCCCAGTGTCAATCTTGTTTGACTTCTCTTTCTCTTCTTTCTCCTTCTTCTCTTTCTCTTCATCTTCTCCGCTTCCCCACCATTTCTTCTGCCAATAATAATCTTCAATTTTATACTCTTGGATTATGGTTTCCACATCAAGAGTGTTATGATCAACAGCAATGTTTCCATATGGGTCAAGATAACACTCTCTGTCTAGATCCCATCTCTTTGCTCTTTTTGCCTCAGAAAAGATACTAGATATACTAGATGTTCTTCAGTTCTGTTATCTTTCCAAGGAATAGGTTCAGTTTTTGCCATGAAAGCATATCCAACCGCATCCTCTTCAGGTAACAACTCACTCCAGTCGTAACCTTCATCATCGTGAATCACCGCAAGAGCTCTAGATTTTTCTTTGTTATCTTCAATCTGCTTCATTCTTGGCGGATCCGATTTGTTCTGATGATATATTGCCTTCTTGTAGTAATCTTCTCTAAATGGGTTTTCAGACTCATCAGCATACGCGTTTCTGCATTCATGCTTAAAGTGACTTTTCTGTTTGCACTTGAAACACGTCACCTTGGATTTATCAAAGCCCAACTTGGTAGATGGTCCACCAATTGACTTCCTCCCAGTTATCTCCATGAAACGCTGTGCTCGACGAACTGCACTGGCCATACACCACCTTATGTCGATTAGTTCCATCTCCTCATGATCAATCTGATCGTAATCTTCTTTTGTCAGGTTGGTGTTGCCTATCTTCCCTGCTACAAGACTTTCATATGATTCCAATACTGATGCTAGGAAAACCATCTGTTGTTTGGCAGACTCCTAGCTGAAGTTCTGAGCGCTCTTTAAGTCTACAGCGATGTTGCATTGAAATAAGTTCTTTGCACCAGACTGGTTTGAATTTGATGAAGACCCACTGTGAGATCCACTGTGATATCCACTGCTTTGACTTTCTTTGCTCGTTGTGGAAACATTCTCAGCAGAAAATGCAGTCTTGGGATATGTGTTCTTTGGCATCATGCTCTTTGGATAATACAAATCCAAGTTCTGCTGATAAGACGAATGATTGACTTTGTGTGTCTTCTTTAACTCCAACTCGTGAATTTCTAGTCTCTCAATCAGCAAGTCAACTGTCAACACTTCTGGCGGCTTGATAGTATTCTTTAACATCAACACATAATATTGCCAATCCATCTCATCTGGCAATGAATCAAACAATTTGTCGACAAGCTCATCTTCAGTATAGGAAATTTCATGTCTCGCCAGTTCTAGTTTCAGATGCCCAAACCTCTCAATCATTTTACAAACTGATTCATTCTTTAAACACCCAAACAAATCAAACTCTTTTCTAAGTAGTTTCTTTTTGTTTTTCACAATTTCTTTGCTTCCTAAACATTTGGTTTTCAACTTATCCCAGAGATCTTGAGCACTAGAATATTCGATCAAATATATTATATCTTCTCGAATAGATTGAAACAGCAACGCAACACATTTCTGCTGAGCAACAAACGATTCTATCTCCTCAGGTGAAGTTAAGCTTTCGCCACGTTTGCCTCCATCGTATCCATTTTTTAGACTCTTCCAGCTAAGAAAAGCAAAAGCCATCAACCAATCTTCAAACTTCTTGGCCCACCGACTATATTCTTCGATAGCCATCAACTTTGGGGGTTTGTTGTATGTTCCGAAAGCACTTTCAACCTCCAATGCATCCGATAACTTTTTCTTTGTATTTGGCGTGTTCTCATTGGTGTTACTCGAAGATGTATCATTTCCACCGTCTCCAGCAAACGCAAATACATCATAAAACGGATTGAAATCATCCATCTTGTACCTGAAACAAAATCAGCAAACACTTAGAAAATTTTCGAAATTTTGAAAAACAGCTAATTCAAGCGGAATCAGCTTATGAGCGAAATCACAGAAGATGTTCGAGCGAAATCAGCTTTAGTCTAATTTCGAGCGGAATCAGATGATACGTTTCAGGCGGAATCAGAAAAATATCTTTCTGAGCGAAATCAGAATATAAATTTCGGGCGGAATCAGACTTTATCTGATTACGAGCGGAATCAAAATTGTGTTTCGAGCGGAATCTGATTTTTAAGTCTTTACGAGCGGAATTAGCCTTTTAGAGATGAACTTTACGAGCGGAATCAGATTTTTAGGTATTATCTGCGAAGAACGTTACGAGCGGAATCAGGTTCTTAGGTCATTTTTACCAGTTTTAAGTCTAGTTTTAATCTGATTCTTTGTAGGCTTTGTTAAAACTATGTTTTACACAATATACTCGAAAATCAGACCATTCCGACCGTTGGAACTAGTTCAAATCAGAAAAATATAAGAAGAAGTGAGTAGAAATGAGAAATTCTGGTAGAATCAAGCTGCTATGGTATGAACTCCTCGTCCTGAGCTCTAATACCACTTGTTGGACCGTGTTGAGACCCTAAACAGTCAGTATAAGGCAGTTCATCTTCGTTTACAGAGGCGGAATCAAAGTAAATGGAGTCACAACAACTTGTTTCCTCTTAATCTTTCTTTCTATTACTGATTGCTAGTCTTTACACGTGTTTCTGAATGAATTTTGACAGTGATTCGACACCTACACCAAGACCAGATTCCGCTCCAACATTACAAATGACTTCAGCCAACCCCTATTTATAGAGTCTCTGATTCCGCTCCTACATACATGTACATTACGAGCGGAATCACAAGATTCATCAGGAGCGGAATCAACAAGTTTAACAGGAGCGGAATTAACATGAAGACCTAGTTGGAGCAGAATCATGAACATAACCTAATTTCTGATTTCGCTTCTAATGACACTTATGTCATTTGGAGCGAAATCATCACATTAAATCACCTTTTCAATTCAAAGCTCCAATCTAACCTAACACGACCTAAGACTCAATAAAGACTTAGTCATCAGACATTCAGTGCACCAACAGATCGGATTACACTACCAGATGATTTGTTTTCCGATGAAGATTTGCTGATTGTGGAGAATACCGTTTACACGGATCTGTCATTCTTATGGTGCGTTAACATGGATCACGGTAAACGGGATATCAGATCTTCAGGGGGAATCACGGATTTGAAGTTAATCAGTGGGGTATTTGAAGTTTCTATCATTTGCCAGTTGTGTTTTTGTACATTCTTAGATCGAGCAGGCGGAATGCGAAGATCATGGTGCTTACTTGTGATATCAAAAACTGAGCTCGGATGCGGTTAAAGTTGAAACAGAGGATGCTGCATTGACTAGTTTCAAGTTGGTGATTTTTCGTGAAGGTTGCAGTTTAGCAAATCAGAGGAGAGTCGTAAACTGTGCAAAAGACCTGAAGATTCATTTCAGGAGGAATTCGTGCTTTACTTGGTTAAAAGCAAACCCGAATCATCAATCGAGGGGGAATTTAGATAGTCAGATTTCAAGATACCTAATTGAAGTTGCAGAAAAGTTGAAGATTACAGAATATTCAAACATGGCTCAAGGTTCTAAAAGTTTTAAAGACGATTCGACAGTGACATCCGAGGGGGAATCTGTTAGTGCATATTTCGTACGTCTGCCACTGTGCGAATAGTTAGATAGAGTGTGTGTTGAATATTGTATAGAATAGGAGATATTTGGACAGGTTTTGTAAATGTCAAAGTCCATCCGGACAGATGACCATCCGGCCGGATGACCATCCGGTCGGATGGTAATCCGAACGGATGGACACATGTGTGGATGTCTATAAATAGGGACCTTGGGGTTCCATTTGGACAAGATTTTGGTTCCCAGAGGGGACATGCTGTCCGTGTGGTTTCATGGTGCTGTAACCGCCAAATAATCAATGGAAACCACTTGAAATTGACTGCTCGGTGTTCTATCTATCTTCTACTCCTTTCTTAGTCGTAATAATCGCACCGAACACGTCGTATATGGACCGAAGCTCCGTCAGACTCGCCGGATCCTGGAATAACAGTTGTAACTTTTTCATTCTCTTCCTACGTTCATGCGCTCCTATACTGAACCATCCTCTCTTTTTAGGATGGAATGACTCTTCAGAATAAGACTTAAACACGAATATCCCTTCTTCAATGTCAGCTGAATACCCTGAGAGGGCAGGCTGTGAAGAGGTGCCTCCGCTTCTAGGTGAGCTGGACAACTGACGGTAGGCGTCGGAAGGTCCTTGGTCGCTCATACTGTAAACTAACAAATAGTCAAATAACACATAACAATAAAATACAAATATGCACGTAGTTTCGTAGAAAATTTCCTAACATTTAATACTTCGGTGTCAGCAGAACACTTATGTGGCTGAATCAGTGGCTTAGCTCTGATACCACCTTCTGTCGCAACCCCCGTTCCCTTACAAACCCGGGAACGGTCGGCCGCGACCAGTTTTGGTGGTATCTGGGTTTTATCATTTTGGCAGCTGAATTTACATCAGGATCGTAGTTAGGAAATATTTTATCAGAGTAAAATATCACGCTTTTAATATATCAAACGCAAGTAAGCATCTCTTTATTTTAGGTACACGTATTTTCATAGGGTTAAACCCCATTTTATTTAAATAAAACATCTCTTTATTTTAGGTAACTTTATGGCCACTTTTCCAAGCCTCCAGTGCTGTCCAGCTGTCTTCTATTTGGCTTTCACATTTTGTTACCTGAAACGCGTTTAAAAACATTTTGTCAGTAGGAAATACTGGTGAGTGAATCTCAGTTTAATCAAATTTAGTAAAACCATTGTACAGTATTGAGGGCGGTTGCGCAATTACATTTGTTTCCATCTACTTAATTACCACCCACGGTACTGTCAACCCGACTTGTGGTCATGTTACTCCTCGCAAGGTAGTAACAAATTTTGTATCCAAAACCCCAACATACCGACGATAATTGTAGAATACAAATACTCAATCACTGTTTAATATGTTATTAATTAAGTGAGGTTTTGTAAAAACAGATTTCAAAAAGGAGATTACTCACATTGTTGTCTTAGGTTTTCTTTAGAGGTTTCCTGATGATTATCTATAATTAACACAAATGCACACGCGTTAGTATAATAACCCAATATTTACATTAGTAATACCCTCCCCGAGACGGCATTCCAACGACTACGTCGGGCAGAACCACGACAGCCGTTACGGAACACTGGATCAATCGGGCAGCGTATCTAATACGTAACCGGGGGTTATAATACTTACAACGAGGCAGAACCTCGTTATTTAGGGGGTATTATACCCAGAAATAGCTTTAATTATGCAGAAAGTCGAGAGAGAAAGAAAATGTGAGCGATCTGGACTGAAGGTCGTTGCCCCTCAATTTATAGGGTTGCAAATGGACTTCGTCGCGCCCCGCGAAAGCCTTAGCCAGGGTCTACGCGGCCCGCGAGACTTCCTAGGGTAGGCCCTAGGGTTGCTGAGTCGACCACTAGGCACGACACGACTTGAACATGTGGCGGCTCAGGGGCTCGCCCTGACTCCTTGTTGTCGCGGCCCGCGTAGGAGGTAGCCAAGGGCTACGCGCCCCGCGAGAGATCATTAAATCTGGTTTTTAATTAATTTTAATGAAAATAAAGGTTATCGGGCCCTGTTTTCGTATATGGGGTGTATTTTAATACATATTGGGGTACTCTAAGTATTTATAGGGTGTCGAAAAATTTAGGAGGGTTGTTATACAAGGGGTGGCAATCCTTGGCTAGGAGGCAATTTCCTCATAATAAAAATGCATTCGAAATTTTTTTTCAACAAATTTCCTCATATTTTCGAGATAAAAATTAGAGTTAAATGTCATTTTAGTCCTTGTGGTTTGGGCCATTTTGTCAGTTTAGTCCAAAGGTTTCATTTTTAACCTGTTGGTCCAAAAATGTTTCACCGTTGCCATTTTAGTCCACTGTGTTAACTCCACCCATTTTTTCTATTAACGAGAAGACCAATTCGGTCATTTTATATGGCTGAATTGCTCTTTTAGTTAACAGAATTACATACAAAATTACCGAATTAGCATTCTCGTTAACAGAAAAAATGGATGAAGTTAACCCAGTGGACTAAAATGACAACTGTGAAACCTTTTTGGACCCACAGGTTAAAAATAAAACTTTTAGACTAAACTGGAAAAATGCCCCAAATCACAGGGACTAAAATGACATTTAACTCTAAAAATTAAAGGCATTGCTAAACGACTCCAAAAGATATAATCGCACATTATGTATTTACCTAGATAGAGAAAGCATCCTATAAACATTATTCTCTATCCGAGGATAAGACTTTATAGCTGAATAAGCCATACAATCTTTTTATGTTCTTTTGTTGAGTTTTTTTTTTTTTTTTTTTTTTCTTCTAGAAGAGTGTTGGTGGAAAAAGTATTTTCCAAAATGGTGTTCTTTGAAAAGTATTTATCAAAATAGTGTTTTAAATAATTAGTTATGTATCTCTCATATTAAAAAGGATAGCATATTGTATGTTTATTAAACAAAGAAAAACACTACTATAAAGATTAAATAGAAGAAAAAAATAAAATAAAAGAACAATATAACGATCATTGAAAAAAAATAAAAAGAGCTTTAATAACTTTAAATTTACTCTGATATTTTGGTTTCTCTAAATTTTAATAATATGACACTTAACTTAATCGATTATACAAAAAGTTGTACAAACAGTGAAATCGTTTAGTATATGTATATCTGTTCTGTTATTATAAGTTATTATAAAAATGTATGAATAAAAATAAAATTCGTGTTTGTTTTGTAAAAATTGATATGACCTTAGGCCATGGGGTATGGGGCTTGGGTTGGGGCGTGGGTTGGGTTGGGGGAAAACGCCCAAGCCACCACCCCGGGGGCTTGGGTTTGGGCGTGGCCCCCTTTGGCGTGGGTTTGAAGCCGGGCGTGGGGCGGGCTAGCAAGTGACATGGCGGGCTCTCAATGTCCATGTGTCAACTCATGCCCTCAACCTAAGCCCCAACTCAAACCCCACCATACCCCATGGACGTGGGTTTTTTTTCCCATTTCACGTGTCAACCAATGCCCAACCCAAGCCCCACCATATCCCACGGTCTTAAGTAGTGAAAAGTATTTTTTTCTATCAAATAGTTGAAATTTTTAAAAAGATCATTTTTAAAGATAGACAGCGAATAAAATTTGGATGTTTTATTTCACTATTTAATTTACTTAGATTCTCATTTTACATGAGTTCACTCAAAAAATAATAATAAAAAGAAAAGAATTATAAACTGCTGGTAAAAGATATACAAAAAACTATATGGATTGAGTGGAGTAAAATAAATTATGATTGACCCAAACCTGAACCCAATAATCACATTAGAACATAAATTCGTGGCTAACATGAACACAACCCATATAATCTCACTTTTTATTTTTTTTACACATCAATACTTTATAATTACAAAGTTATAACAAAAAATACTAATTTATAAAAAAAACTACTTTAAAATTACAAAAGTTGATGTTAACTTCTCTTTTAACTTTTAAATTTTGACATATAACGCCAGACCAAATTTAAGTTATAATATAAAAACAAATCTAAATTTTTTTAATGATAAATGGGTCAAAGGGGTCATCACATGAACCTGACATATTAACACGAACTCAACTCGTTTTTATATATGTGTTTAGAATTCGACCCGAAAGTGACTCAAACACGTTTAGCCTAAACTCAAAGTTAGAAATTTCATGTTAGGTTCGTGTCATGTCATTATCATGGGTTGTTCAACATTGATAATTGTCGCTCTTTTAGCCTTTTTATCGTGAGATTTTCAGCATTCCAATTTATGTGACGTATTTTGATTTAAGTTATATAGTTGTATAATCTCTTTTAGAAATAACATGTTTGGACAGAAAAAAACTTGTGTTGGAAGTGGTAAAGGATGTCTCCTGATCAAAAGATTGAAAGAAAACTACAGGAGCGGTAACCTTATGGCAGATATGGCAATCAAGAAACGACAGAGAATTCAACAACTACGATCACTCGGTATTAAGAACAGTGGAAGAGATAAAAAAAATGTCTTTCTTATGGTTACAAAGTGGATCAAAATTTCAATGCCTAAATTGGGAGAGGTTGTGTGACTTTAATATAACCCGTCAGATGTTGGAAGTGGTAGACGGTGTCGCCGGATCAAAACTATATATGTCTTTCTTATGGTTAAAGAGTAGATCAAAATTTCAACGGAGAGGTGGTGTGACTTTAATGTATACCCGTCAAATGTTGGAAGTGGTAAAAGGTATCGCCGGATCAACTGATTGGAAGAAAACGATTGGAGTGGTAGTCTTAACAACCTTATGATAGATATAGAAATCAAGATTCAAGAAACGATAAAGAATTTAACATCACTCAGTACTAAAAACAGTGGGAGAGATCAAAACTATGTCTTTCTTATAGTTAGAAAGTAGATCAACTTTTCAATACCTAAATTGGGAAAGGTGTCGTTACCAATGACCGTATTTTCTTATGTTAAAGAGAATTCAACAAATATTACAATTTTAAGTCACTTGTTAAAACTAAAACCAATAAATTAGACTATGGGGTATGGGGCGGGGGTTGGAAGGAAAAGCCCAAGTCACCACCCGGGTGGGCTTGGGTTTGGGCGTGGTCCCTTGGGCGGGAGTTTAAGGCCGGGCGTCGGGCATGCTAGCGATCCTATGTGGTCGGCTCTTATTGGCTTGTTGGCTAGGGCATAACGGGCTATTTTAAATTTAAAAAAAATGATGTGGCTTGGCCACACCAGCCCACGCCCACTTGGGTTTGTGTATTGAGTGCCCCATATCCACGTATTAACCCATGCCCCAAACCCCCGCCCCACCATACCCCACGGTCTTAGATCAATGTTGATGTGTGCTTACCAATGACCGTAGTATACAATGAGAAAGAGGACCAAATTGAGAGGAACGAAGCAAGCTAAGCAAATATGGAATGTTCCTTGACTCTGACAACTTGGTCAAACTTACTTCTTTCGTGTGCCTGCAGATTTTGTCTGGCCTGTTTTTACAAAAATCAATATAAATTATTTCATAAGGCTGGGGGAGTGGGAGTGGGGACTTTGGTTTCGGGCATTAATTGACAACTCGTAGTTGTGGAGTCACCTGGTATGGTGCGGCGTGGCAGGGCTGCCGGTTGGGTATGGGTTGGCGTGGCCAGCCATGTGTCATTTGTTAGAGTTTTTTTTTTTTTAAACTATTTAAATTTTCTTTTAACTAAAACAGAATATTAAATATAATTTTTAAAAAACTACAAATAAAATTAAAAAAAACTACATAAAATACAAAAAGCTACATAAAATTAAAAAAAAAAAAGATTAAATACTTCAAGGTTGGCCCATATCATATTTCTGCAAGATTTTCTTGTTTCATTTTCAACGTCAATTCTAATTATCGGCCGCTAAAAAGAGATAGAAGAAGTAGAGATGTAGAGAAGTGAAAAAAAATGTAAAAACATGGTAGTATTTATAAGATATAAAAAAGAATTTTTTTAATTAACTAGCCGTTTGGCTAACGGCTCCCCTAAAACATCAGAGCATTCACATCTTATTCCTTAAATTGTGAGAGTGGTTTTCATATTATAAAAAAATAGTTGTAAGCATCTGTATATTTGAGAGAACACTTTTCACCATTTATAATTTTTTTATTATATTATCAAAGTGTGTGTGAGTGGAGGAGAGAGAAAATATAATGACAAAATTAAAAAATATATATTATTTAATTAAAATGAGAGAGAATATAATTGTTTTTAGTATAATTATAGGGTAAAAAATGATGAATATGATGTGAATGCTAGAGGTGTGCACGGTTCGGTTCGGTTTTTGGGTAAAACCAAAACCGTTACCGAAAGTTCGGTTTTTGGTTTTTAAAAACCGTTCGGTTTCGGATTTTTCGTTTTCGGTTATTTCGGTTTGAGCAACGGTTCGGTTCGGTTTTTCGGTTTTTTAAACAAATTATGTAAGATTCAAAACTTAAAAGTATAATTCAAAGTTTAAGAATCTTGTTAATATATTTGATCTTTTAAATTAATATTATTCACATAAACCTAACTTTCTAATCTATTTTATGAGTTAATTACATAGTTAGTCCCTGTGGTTTGTACAAAGTAACATACTTAGGTATTAATAGTTTAAAATCACATTCTAGGGTATTAACTTTTCATTTTGTAACGTTTGAAGATATTAACTTTATTTATAGGTTTAAAATCACATTCTATTAGTACCTAAATATGTTATTTTGTGCAAACCACAGGGACTAACTATGTTAATACCCTAGAAGTTAATACTTCCAAACGTTACAAAATGAAAAGTTAATACCCTAGAAGGTGATTTTAAACAATTAGTACCTAAGTATGTTATTTTGTGCAAACCACAAAGACTAACTATGTAATTAACTCCTATTTTGAGGTTTATCTAAAGTTTTTATTAAGACGTTTTCTTTTAGACTGGAGGGTATGGTGAGGGTCATCCCCAAGGGGATGGGCCGCCACGTAGGACGCCATGTCACCGGGAGTGAGGATGGGCCTAAAGGGGATGGACCAAGGGGGTGGAGGATGGGGCCCCACACTATTTATAAAAACTATTAAAAAATATAAATTAATTTGATTTTAGAGAGATATGAGAGAGAAAGCAGGCCCGTCGTGATCGTCGCTGGGGAGATGGAGAAGCCGAGACGCTCCGGAGGGGGGCGGTTGTAACACCTCGTAAAATCACGACTAATATAATGAAGACACGTGTCATGGACTTTAAACGTGTAATGGATTGATCTTGAGGGTCTAAAATTTTCAAACAATGTAAATATGTTAGTAAAGGATCCAAAGTGTCAACATGCCATTCTTGTGCCTCTGATTGACCTCATACGACGTTCGTATTCTTTAACGAATAAATTTATCGCGCATGGAAAGTCGTTTGTGTTTAAAATAAGGATCTTACGAAACATAGGGGTTAAAAGTGTTAACATGTTAAAAGATACCTCTGAATAACCTTTTAACGATCCCAAAAATATTGTAATAATTAAATATTTTTCTCATAAGAAAACCGGATATTAATTTTGTGGAGTTTCGAAGAAAACATGACTTTTCGGGTGATCGTACAACTAACCGGGAGCTTAACGGAGTTAGTTTATGACCCAAGGTCCTTAATAGTTAACTTTGGGGGTCAAAAGTGCAATAAATGGAAGTTATTTAAATTAAAAATGGACCATGGACCAAAACTACAAACTTTGAAACTTGTTTTCTGGTCACAAGGAGCGTAGTGGCCCGCGTAGAATCCTTAAGAGTCTTACGCGGCCCGCGAGGAAGTGTCAGATGCAGAAAGACAAGGACAGCTGCATGTTCAGCATGTTCCACCGCCTTTGCAAGCTTGAATTCGATACTAGGGACTGTGCCAATGGTTTTTCATGCAATAGAGACACCTGGTAACATCTGGGATCATCATAGGGACACATGCAAAGATCTTGGAGCTTCCATTTTGCTATATAAGGCCTTGTCATTCACTTGTCATTTGCACACTTGAAATTTTATTTCAAAACTCAATCTCTGGAGTCCCTTGGAGCTCTAGGTAGCTTTCTTCTGTTATATTTTCGTGCTAAGTACTCTTGTAAGTAATCTTAGCCTCCTAAGTTCAAGTTTTATTAGTTTAATGATCAAAAGTCAAAGCCATCGTTATTAAGCTTTGACTTAGTGATTAATCACTAATGGTCCAGCCATTTTTCGAATTGAAAGTGGCTATGAGTTGGTAATTATGTAGGTAATAAACCCTTAAGAGGGCACCTACTGATTATCAATCTAACTTGGTCAATTGTCGGGTCAAACTTGTTATTAAAAAGTCAACAGAAGCAATTTTTACAAATAAATTCATACCTAGCAATGCAGAGGTTATGGAACATGTTTAAACACTAAAATAACTTGGTAAATAATATAAGAACATGTTTAGGCATGTTCAACCCGACAATTCTGAGTTTAGGCTCGGTTCGCAACTGAAAGTCGCAAAAGTAGACTTTTGCTTTGACTTTCAGTTCTGACCCGATTAAGCTTAGTTTAGATATGCTTTTGGGTTCCTATAGAACCATATTTCATGTTAGTATAACCCTCTGAGATTATACTCTATGGTTCCTATTAAATCCGAATCATATGCATGTTTCCGTTAAATGCTTAATTGTTGACCATAATACCCTTTTGATACAAAAACGAGATTTTTGAAAATGTGAGAGGACAAAAACCTTTATTACTGATTTATAAACATGTCCTCAAAATTTGACATCAATTCATGGTCTAAAATGAGAGTTATGCACAATATCTTAAATGAAAGCCTTTTTATTAATTAAACGGCATTTTCGACATAAATCCTACTTAAACTCAAATTTTGACACAAAACCTTTTACCCACTGATGTAATATAATATTTAGGGATTTTTGGAAATTTTTATTAAATTTTAGACTGATCATAACATAGAGTTCTTGCATAGGCTCGGTAATTGACGATAATACCATTTTCGCTAATAAAATGAGTTTTACACATCCTTTACATATCAAACCTTTTTCTACTGATTTTATATAATAAATAAGTTATTTTAAACTGTAAAGGCTGTTCAAAATCTCAGATTTCCCTGATCAACCCGAATATCGTCAAATACTGACTTTTATGCGATTTAGGCGCATAGTACGGTTTAAAACCATATTTGGCACCTAAGGCTTGTTACCTACTGATTTTATGAGTAAATTTTTATACTTTAACAGTAAATAAAAGTTTTGAACTCAGAATTCCAAATTTAACCCTTTTAACATATGTGAAATGACCAAAATGCCCCTACGGTGAATAGTTTGGTCATAAATGATAAAATTCACATATGTATAATATCTTACTGATATAACTTATTAAAATAAATATTTTTACTGATTGTTTTAGATCAGAACCTCAGATTTCTATTTAACCTCTTTTATAAACATTAAAATGACCAAAATACCCCTACGGGGCATAAATTGGTTTTAAATTTGTTTTGGGCATAATGGAAGGTATCCTACTGATATCACAACATATTTAAGGCATATTAACTTGTGAAACCTGTACATGACTCATTTGGTTACCCGTTATACATTTTTCGCGTTCGATGTGGTTTATGTGACTAGTTTGCATAAATTGACCGAAACGGGTCAAACCTTATCATTTTTACCTCAAAATCCAGAATGTGTTTAGTTTACCCATATTATACCAGTCTTCATACTTGTCAGGTCTAAATCACATTCTAATATGGTCTTCGCTTAATCTTGCGTTTTGAACCGTAAACATTTCATTAAAACTAATCGGTCTAAGTTTAAACTTAAGTAAGACCCGTTAGGAATCTAATAGGTCATTAAACCTTCGTTCCAGATTTAGGAGCCCAGTAAAAGCTATTTGCACTTGCTGATTGTTATACGGCTGGGATAAAAATTTAAATTTTGCTCAGGTAAATACATTTAACTTATTTTCCCTTATACGGGCTTGGGGTACGGTATTTAATAATACCGCTTGGTCGGGTATTGAATCTTTAATCGAATAATGGTTAAATCATTGAGATAACCCGTTTAATCTGTTTTGTTTGTGTTAAGCCTTTGGGTGTTTAATGACCATGTCCTGGATATCCTCGGCTCATTCATTGAAATGGCCACGAATTAAGCACGGGGTGTAGGCATACACCTGTCGGTGCGTATGTAAAAAGATATACCCGCTTGTTGAGAATATTCTCGCCATGGGTTTATATTAGGTGGTGTGTCTATTAATCTTTAACCCGATACTTCTAACCCGGGCTACTGAATGTATGACAAACATATAATTCTTTTACAAGATTCTTTTTAAATAATTAACCCAAGTTAGTAAAAGAATATTTGTGCCTTGTGCATTTAAATCAATTTTCTTAAATATTTTCAAAAGTGTCGTTAATTGTATTTACCAGTGTAAACTGACGTATTTTCAAAAAGATTAAGTGCAGGTACTAAGCGAAACGGGCTGGAACTCCTGAGTGATTAAATAAAGAGTCTTGCAAGCTTTTATCACTTTAAGTCTGTTGAACAATACTTCTTTTGTTTTGATCCGCCTGTGGATCCATCTTACAACCCGTTGTATAATATTTTTATTGTACTTTCAAATCAGTTTGTAATATTTTACTTTTAGCCTTCCGATGTGCATTGAACTGTGATTATTGACCATGATGATATCAACTACGTCACGATACTCCGCACCGGGCCCACCGGTAATACGTGAAAATATCGGGGTGTGACAGCGGTGTAGGGGTCCGGCGCCGGGGCAGGGCCGACCCCCATACCCTCCAGTCTTATAATACTTTGAAAACCATTTAATTTTTATATTAAACTTTGTTAGTTCTTGTAAACAATGGATAACTTTAATGATAAATAAACATGGTAATGTTCTAATTATAAATATTTAACAAACAAGAATAAAATTTATAATTATTAGTAGCATGGGTAAACACTTAAACAACTTAAATATAAAAATATATAGATTCGGTATACTATTAAAACTTATTGGTTCAGTTCGGTTATTAAAAATCATTATCCGAAAACCGAACCGAAATTTTCGGTTATTAAAAATCCGAAAACCGAACCGTCAGTTTTTGTTTCGGTTTGGTTTTTTCGGTCTGGATTTTTCGGTTATTTCGATTACGATTCGGTTATTTCGGTTTTCTGCTCACCCCTAGTGAATGCTATTAGGAGTGGCTAAACGCCAAACGAACCCTCTTATACTGGTGGCTAAACACCAAACGAACCCTCTTATACTTGATGCAACCATCGTGTGTAAGAGAATTACTTTTTAATGAAGTGAGGCCGATTAAATGTGTAAAAGAAGGAGATACTTCTAACAGCACCCAAAAATATATTTACAATGAAGTCAAAGTAATTTTATCTTGTTCATAAAATAATTACATGATTCAATATTGAAATTTTACACATGACAATTGTTGGACTTCTTCACACATTCTAGTATTGTTATACACGATTGTGTTTATATGTCAAAGACAAAAACAAACTTTTGATTGAAGAAAACCTAACAAAAGAGGCAAAAATTGAATTTTATGAGAAAGAAAGAAAAGATTTTGTTACGCCCTTATTTCGACCATGTTCAAAACATACTTATAACTTTAGTATTTGAGAGAAACTAAAATAGTAATTCCATTTTTACCAAAATACCCTTGCGGCTAGTTCAAAATCAACACCTCCCCTAAACTAGTTAACGGTGTTAATCCGAACTACGCGGTCAAGATGTAGATTTAACGTTACTAATTACAACAACTAGGTCTTAAAAACCATAATTTACAACACTAAGTTAATTTCCCAAAAATATAATTTTAGACAAAAGTATTGTTATCAAAAGGGCGACATTTTCGGAAGCGCAATGTCAAGTGTGTACTTTGGTGTTCGCTTCCAAGCTCGCCACGCCATCTACAAAGCCATTTTACCTACATCACCAATAAGTCTAGTTAGTCAAATTACTAGCACTATAACAAAGAAAAACTAACATCCATTCGCATCATCACATGATCGTATCACAGTCTAACTTTTCTTCGCCCGTTGAACGGGTCATTACTTACTGTCTCCAAGCGAGATAATACTTAGCATCCGATAATCCGTTGATATCGGAATGAACATAACGCATCATAAACTTCATTCTAAACCAGTTCATGACGGATTTAACTGTTGGACTTCATTCATACATAACTTCTCAAAACGCGGTTAGATCATAACCAACCGACCATAACAACCTTCTTCATTATTATATCCTCTTGCGACCCGTTCGACACAGGTTAGGCCATTCACTAATCGTCATACACGACTATCATAGTTGCGATTTTAATATAGCTATGACAACTAAGAAGTAAAACTTGTATGCATTAAACAACATACCTCGATCCTGTGAGCTGTCCGACCTCCTAGCACTCGAACCTTCTTCTTTTACACCTACATCAACATGTTCATTCATTTAGCCCGACTAAATATCATTCCATCTTTCACATACCCTTAACCTACAACACCTTGATCATAATTTTACCAAAAATTCCCCATTTGTTCGTTTAGGCATTTCATCGAACACTTGGCGGGTTTCGCATTTGTAAGATATTTAATTACAAGTATCTTTACATACTAATCTACAAACTTATAATCAAAGTAAGCAAATTCATAAGATTATCTCATCCTACATCATGCATCTATGTTCCATCTAACACCACAAGTTAAATCACCAAATAACCGAACACTAACAAGTCCTAGTTCATAATCTTAACTTCTATATGCATATATCACAACATTACTCATGATTGGGTAGAAACCCATTTCCTAAAGTTCATGATTTCAAGAAATTCGACTTACCAAGTTGTTGATCACACCTTGGTGATCAAGAATTCGTGTTCCTACAATCTTTGGACTTGAAATCACCTTCTAATTGATGGGATTAGTGAACTAGGGTTTTGGTGTTCTTGTCTCCTCTCCTGGACACTTCACGCACACACTAGAAGTGTCTAGTGTGTGTGTGTTGGTTAACTTATCTTGTCTTTCTTTTAAATTTTCAAGTTTAGTCCCTCAAGTCCTATCGTTTATTTATTTTAACCCCATAATTCATTTCATGACTTATTTTAAAGACAATAATTAGATTATATATTTTTGGGGCGTTACAAGTCTACCCCTCTTAGAAAAAGTTTCGTCCCCAAAACTTGAACACCTCATAAATCAACCTTTACGTACCAAATATAGAAGGGTAATGCTTCCGCATTTCATCTTCCGATTCCCAAGTAAGTTCCAACCCCTTCCGGTGTTGCCATTGTACTAGAACTTGTCTAATGGCCTTATTGCGAAGATTCTTTACCTTAAAATCTTTAATGGCTATCAGTCTTTCAACATAGTTTAAGCTCTCATCTACTTCAATATCATCAAGAGGTACGATCGCCGATTCATCCGCAAGGCACTTTCTTAGTTGTGATACATGGAAAGTGCTATGGATCCCATCTAATGAAGACGGTAATTCTAGACGATACGCAACTTTCCCCACTCGAGCCAGGATTTTAAATGGCCCAATGTAACGAGGCCCCAATTTTCCCCGTTTACGAAAACGGATTATACCTTTCCATGGGGATACTTTTAATAAAACATAATCTCCTACTTGAAATTCGATAGGACGCTTTCTCTTATCCGCATATGCCTTTGCCTATCCTGAGCCGCCTTTAACCGAGCTCTAATTAGATCAATCTTTTCGTTGGTCATTGCTATCATTTCGTTAGGCGCAAGCTCCCTTTGTCCTACCTCCCCCCAACATACGGGAGTCCTACACTTTCTTCCATATAACAGTTCATAAGGTGCCATTTTGAGACCACTATGATAACTATTATTATAAGAGAATTCCACTAATGGTAAGTGGTCATCCCAACTTCCCCCAAAATCTAACGCGCATGCTCTTAACAAATCGATAAGCGTCTGAATCGTTCTCTCCGATTGACCGTCAGTCTGCGGGTGATAAGCGATACTTATGTGCAGTTTCGTTCCCATACTTTCATGGAATCTCAACCAATAACGAGAGGTAAATCTCGTATCCCGATCTAAGACTATTGACACAGGCACCCCGTGTCGAGATATTATTTCATTTACATACACTTCCGCCATCTTTTCTGAGGAGTAGGCCTCTCGAATTGGTAAAAAGTGTGCACTCTTCATGAGTCGGTCCACAACTACCCATATCGTATCATGCCCCTTTTTCGTTCTAGGTAGCTTAGTCACCAAATCCATTGTTATCTCCTCCCACTTCCATACTGGAATTTCCAAAGGTTGTAACTCTCCATAAGGTTTTTGATGTTCCGCTTTCACTTGCGAACACGTCAGACACTTCGCGACGTACTTAGCAATATCGCGTTTCATACCGGGCCACCAATAGTTTGTTTTTAAGTCATAATACATTTTTGTAGCCCCAGGGTGAACGAAGTATCATGACTTATGAGCTTCTTCAAGTAGCACTGTCCTGACCTCACAAAACCTTGGTATCCAGATCCGCCCAAACCTTGTTTTAAGCCCGTTTGAGTTTTCTTCAAACTTTTCTGCTATTCCTTTCGTTCTTTCTTTCTTTGGATCCCCTTCCTCTAGTGCTTTTATTTGAGTATCTCGTATTGTTTCAAGGAGACGAGGTGTAACTGTCATCTTCATAGATTTTACATGAATCGGGTGTGGATAATCTTTTCGACTCAGCGCATCTGCTACGACGTTTGCTTTTCCCGGGTGATATAAAATATCACAGTCATAGTCTTTAATCAGTTCCAACCACCTTCGTTGCCTCATATTCAAATCTTTCTGTTCGAAGAAATATTTGAGGCTCTTATGATCCGAATAGATCGTACATTTTACCCCATACAGGTAATGCCTCCAAATTTTCAAGGCAAAAACCACCGCTGCCAATTCTAGGTCATGGGTCGAGTAATTAACTTCATGCGGTCTGAGTTGTCTTGAAGCATACGCGATAACCTTTCCCCTTTGCATTAAAACACACCCCAAGCCTTGATGCGACGCGTCTGAATATACGACCAAATCTTCCGTTCCATCGGGTAACGTTAACACCGGAGAACTCGATAATTTCTCTTTTAACACTTGAAAAGCTTCTTCTTGTTCTTTACCCCACACGAACTTTCCTTCCTTCTTTCCTTCCTTTCTTGTCAGTTTGGTCAGTGGTAATGCAATCTTTGAGAATTCTTGAATAAACCTTCTGTAATAACCAGCAAGGCCTAGAAAACTCCTTACTTCAGTTGGGTTTTTCGGAGGAACCCACTTTAATACTGCCTCAATCTTTGCTGGATCTACTAAGACACCTTCCGAATTTATTACGTGACCTAGAAACTGTACCTCCCTGAGCCAAAAGGCACACTTTGAGAATTTTGCATAAAGTTTTTCTCTACGGAGGGTTTCAAGTACCTCACGTAGGTGCCTTGCATGATCGGCCTCATTCCGGGAGTAAACCAAAATGTCATCTATGAACACAATTACAGACTTGTCTAACATAGGTCGACATACTCGGTTCATAAGGTCCATAAACGCGGCTGGAGCGTTCGTCAACCCAAAGGACATAACCAAGAATTCATAATGTCCAAACCGGGTTCTAAATGCAGTTTTTGCAACGTCCTCCTCTCGCACCCTTACTTGATGATAGCCCGAACGTAAATCTATCTTTGAAAACCAACTCGCCCCTTGCAACTGATCAAAAAGATCATCAATTCTGGGTAAGGGATAACGGTTCTTCACGGTCAATTTATTCAGCTCCCGGTAGTCGATGCACATACGCATCGACCCATCTTTCTTCTTTACGAAAAGAACAGGTGCTCCCCAAGGTGACACACTAGGACGTATAAAACCCTTATCAAGTAGGTCTTGTAATTGTGTCATTAGTTCCCTCATTTCGGTAGGAGCCAGTCTATATGGGGATTTAGCCACCGGCTGTGCACTCGGATTTAATTCAATACGAAATTCTATTTCGCGTTCGGATGGAAGCCCCGGAAACTCCTCCGGAAACACATCCAGATATTCGTTCACCACTGCCACATCTTCGAACTTGGGAAGGTTTTGATAATCATCAACTACATAGGCTAAAAATGCCCTACTTCCATTACGCACATACTTGAAGGCTTGGACAATATTGCATAACTTTGCTTTTACATTTCTCTCTCCTTGAACACTTAACCATTTCCCACTCGGAGATTGCACGCGTATTGTCTTACTTTCACATTTAATCTCTGCATGGTGTCGGGCCATCCAATCCATACCTATTACTACCTTGAATTCTCCTAAGACCATAGGTACGAGATCAATATCAAACTCCTCATCCTCTATCGTGAGCTTACAGTTTCTACACACTTCGTGCAACAAATAATTCTTGCTATCAGCTATCTCTACCTCTAATGGTATTTGCATTCTTTCAATCTTAAATGAGGGGTGAGTAATTACATCACTCGAAACAAATGACATAGTAGCCCCGGTATCGAATAACACGTACATCGGCAAGGAATTTAGCAAGAAAATACTTGACACAACATTCGGATGAGCTTTAGCCTCTTCAGACGTAATTTGAAACATTCTTGCTCTCGCCTTAGGGTTCTCCTCCTTTTTACCTTCCTTCTTCATTCCCGGTTGAAGCTTGGGACACTCCGCTTTGATATAACCCTTCTGAAAACAATTAAAGCATGTCTTCACATTCTTAGGGCATTTGTAATGCGGATGTCCCTCTTCCCCACAGTTATAGCACCCCTTCTTGCCTAACAGGCACTCTCCAGAGTGAAGCTTTCCACAATTTTTGCAACGGGAAATTCCACCCTTTGCTTTCTCTTTATTGGCTTGTTCTTGAATCTTGCCTTTCTTGAAAGGAGTTGGGTTAGACACCTTCTCTGGCGGTCTCTTTTCACCTCGCTCTACCTGTCTCTTAAGTTCAATCTCCTTGTCTCGTGCCCAGTTTATGAGTTCGTCAAGAGTTTCACACTTCGAGGGCGTAATAAACTCCCTAAACTCTGCCTTCAACATATCATGATATCGATTGATTTTCATTCTTTATGAATTCACGAACTCCTTACAAAACTTCAGCTTATCCAAGAAGATATTTGTTATCTCATTGATTGTTTCATCGTGCTGTCGAAGGCGCAAGAATTCCTCCTGAATCCTATCGATGGCGGATTGAGGGCAATGGTATTTTAGGAATGGTTCTTTAAATTCCTGCCACGTCATCACTTGAAGTTTCTCTTCACCTATCTCTTTACAATGAGCATCCCACCAATCTTTAGCTTGCGATTGCAGTTGGCCCGTAGCAAACATTACTTGATCTTCCTTATCACACCGACTCCGGATAAACACAGCTTCTATATTAGATATCCATCTTTGGCATACAATTGGATATATCTTCCCATCATACGGAGAAGGACTACACGCCATAAAATCCTTGTATGTGCATCGTCGTATCTTACTCTTGCTTTTAGATTCTCCAATCATCTATTTTATTTCCTCCATTTTGCTTGTCATTATTGCATCGATCGTTTCCAACACGCGACTCTCCGCCTCTTGAACCATTCGCGGAAGTTTGGCTTCAAAAGTATTATCCATCATTTGCGCCATCTTTTCATTCAATGCATCTTCCCGTGCCACATCGTCATCATTCGTATCCACATGGTCCGCCATCTACATTACGTCATGTTTTCGTTTAATACAAATCACACTTTCAGTATATCATTGCTCATTAATCATGATTTACTTAATCCATCTCATGTCATCCGGTTCATCTCCTTTGATTCTTACGAATCCATACTTGTTGTAATCAATAATTGTGATTACATATACTTATTAAACCTTATACAGACATTACGTGGCCATAAAATAAGATTTCGGATAGAGTGGTAACATAAAACATGAAAAACAAAAAAATTTCAGCGCATTGATTTGTGTAAGCCGTCGTCGACGGCTAGGTTGCCCGTCGCCGACGGGCTCTTAAAATGAGCGTCGGACCAAAAGCCCCGTAAGCAGGAAATTAAGGCGTCGAATGGGGGGTGGTCGTCGCCGACGGGTTGCCTACCCGTCGCCGACGGGCTTCCGATAAGCCAAAACGCTGCAGATTCATTTTTTTGCATTCTTGTTCGTTTCTTTCCACTTCGTTTCGACTCTACAGCCCCTGAATTTCTTATTTAACCTCCCCATATATCTAATTTATTACTTTCATCACACACACACTTGAAATCTGTTTACAACTTAAATGTTACCTCAATGGCGATCTTGGAGCGAGCACACTTATAACGAGCCGTCGGTTGAGTTCAAGCACCACTAAAAATGCTTGAATCCCTCAACCTATGCTCTGATACCAACTTCTTACGCCCTTATTTCGACCATGTTCAAAACATACTTATAACTTTAGTATTTGAGAGAAACTAAAATAGTAATTCCATTTTTACCAAAATACCCTTGCGGCTAGTTCAAAATCAACACCTCCCCTAAACTAGTTAACGGTGTTAATCCGAACTACCCGGTCAAGATGTAGATTTAACGTTACTAATTACAACAACTAGGTCTTAAAAACCATAATTTACAACACTAAGTTAATTTCCCAAAAATATAATTTTAGACAAAAGTATTGTTATCAAAAGGGCGACATTTTCGGAAGCGCAATGTCAAGTGTGTACTTTGGTGTTCGCTTCCAAGCTCGCCACGCCATCTACAAAGCCATTTTACCTACATCACCAATAAGTCTAGTTAGTCAAATTACTAGCACTATAACAAAGAAAAACTAACATCCATTCGCATCATCACATGATCGTATCACAGTCTAACTTTTCTTCGCCCATTGAACGGGTCATTACTTACTATCTCCAAGCGAGATAATACTTAGCATCCGATAATCCGTTGATATCGGAATGAACATAACGCATCATAAACTTCATTCTAAACCCGTTCATGACGGATTTAACTGTTAGACTTCATTGATACATAACTTCTCAAAACGCGGTTAGATCGTAACCAACCGACCATAACAACCTTCTTCATTATTATATCCTCTTGCGACCCGTTCGACACGGGTTAGGCCATTCACTAATCGTCATACACGACTATCATAGTTGCGATTTTAATATAGCTATGACAACTAAGAAGTAAAACTTGTATGCATTAAACAACATACCTCGATCCTGTGAGCTGTCCGACCTCCTAGCACTCGAACCTTCTTCTTTTACACCTACATCAACATGTTCATTCATTTAGCCCGACTAAATATCATTCCATCTTTCACATACCCTTAACCTACAACATCTTGATCATAATTTTACCAAAAATTCCCCATTTGTTCGTTTAGGCATTTCATCGAACACTTGGCGGGTTTCTTATTTGTAAGATATTTAATTACAAGTATCTTTACATACTAATCTACAAACTTATAATCAAAGTAAGCAAATTCATAAGATTATCTCATCCTACATCATGCATCTATGTTCCATCTAACACCACAAGTTAAATCACCAAATAACCGAACACTAACAAGTCCTAGTTCATAATCTTAACTTCTATATGCATATATCACAACATTACTCATGATTGGGTAGAAACCCATTTCCTAAAGTTCATGATTTCAAGAAATTCGACTTACCAAGTTGTTGATCACACCTTGGTGATCAAGAATTCGTGTTCCTACAATCTTTGGACTTGAAATCACCTTCCAATTGATGGGATTAGTGAACTAGGGTTTTGGTGTTCTTGTCTCCTCTCCTGGACACTTCACGCACACACTAGAAGTGTCTAGTGTGTGTGTGTTGGTTAACTTATCTTGTCTTTCTTTTAAATTTTCAAGTTTAGTCCCTTAAGTCCTATCGTTTATTTATTTTAACCCCATAATTCATTTCTTGAGATTACATATTTTTGGGGCGTTACAGATTTATACAAGGAAATAAACGTAAAAGGTTTTCAACAAGCTAAAGAATTTTTAAATATCATAGAAACAACACCAAAAAACAAGAGTGAAGGGTTGGGCAATATAAAGACAGATATCAGACATCCCACCATTTTTGTGAAAGCATCTGACCAAAATTCTGATAAATTAACATCAGAATCTGATGCTGAATCATGCAAATCAATAAGCTCTCGCATCTTCTCTTTATCATCCAAATACAGTTCAAAAGGAAAAAGGCATGATTCAAAGCAAAATTTTCTTGATATTTAAAAAAGAATTCATCCTAAATTCCAAAGAAACACCGATCTTCCATCACAATAAAATTTGTCAAGAAAACCTGACAAAATAAATTGTATGCGTGTTGAAATACTGAAGCTAATTCAACAACATCTCTCAAAGGACAATCAATCTGTTAATGGCTCAGCATTCAACAAAAATTTTTGATGAAAACTATTCATCTGACAAAGAAATCTTAAACACATTTTTATCAGAAAAAGTACCCAAATAGGTTTGGGTACCAAAAAATCTCTAACCTTATCATTTTAGGACCATCATGTGCAGTAGATCTAGTACTGCGATTCAGGAAGCTCCAAGCACATGACTGGGGACAGGAGCTTACTCAGTAATTTCAAACAAAAACTGGGTAAATTGGTAAATTTCGGAAATGGGGTAATGTCACGGCCCCAGCCCCGGTTTTACCCGGTCAAGAGTCGCGGTACAGGAACCCGTGGTATTTATTAAATGATGCGACAACGGAAGATTTAAGCAGGATCTTTTAAAACTTGAAATGCCTGATTATTTTATTTCATAATTCGGGATAAAACCCTGTAATTTACAATAGAGGAATTTCACAATTAAATTCCCTGATTTATAAAACATGTTTATTCATTTTAACTGAGCAACCTCTTCAAGCTTGTTAGTGCTCCGTAGCACGTTTTCCTTGATTTACTGCAGGTCGCCTGAAACATGTTTTAAAAATATTTTATCAGCGGGGAAATGCTGGCGAGTCACTCAATTTGATAAAATGACACATAGTTATAAATTACAGCACAAGAGCGATTACAATGGCTTTTATCTTATTTTTATCTGGCGCCGTGTCACCTGGTGATGATGGTCATACCACTATTGGGTCTTTCCCCAAGTATTGACGTTTATCACTGTTAGGATTTATTAGCCTAACTGTGAGAACTTAGTAATGTGCACAATACCCCACTAGCCAGTGATTTAAGATAAACCACGACTTAATCCCTGTAATTATAACATTTGAAAATGGAGTATTGTAAAATACTTTTGATAAAAGAGAGAATGACTCACATTTCAGATTTAATACGGGCAGAGTCTAGCCTACTGATTAGCCTTGTTAACCTAGTTCAAAATAACAATGCACACGAAAACTAGGTTAGTAACTTTAATCCAACTTTTTATGACAACTCACGAGATCGAAACCTTCTCAACGAATGACAAAGTGCGATACTTAAACATCCATCGAATTCACGACGAATGACAAAGTATAACACAAGTTTGAGCAGCACTTAAACATCCATTGGATTGATTTCTATCGATCGGACATTAAATCGTAGCAGGGATTGAGTTATTACCCTGTTATTGCGGCATCGTTTCGTGTCTGTGTGTGTTTTTGTAGTAAACTAGTGATATCTCAGCGTACAATTTCGTTTTACACGTAAAACTGTGTTGATAATATCAACTAGGAAATACCCCCCCCCCTGAGTTTTAGGGGCCCTGATCCTGATTCCGATTGTTCTGAATATTTTAGGGTTTATGCAGGATCACTTGGGGGTCTTAATTAGGGTTTTCTATTGGATAAAATAATATAAGAAATAATAGTTTTGGTGAGAGTTGTTACATCCTCCCCACCTTAATAAAAATATCGTCCTCGAGATTTACTGGAACAAGTAGGGATACTTTCGCTTCATCTCTGATTCCAGCTCCCAAGTGTATTCAGATCCTCTCTTTGAATCCACTTGACTTTGACTAGCACTAGTCGTTTGTGTTTGAGAAACTTGACTTTTCTATCTTCTATCTGCAGTGGCTTCTCAACAAATTTTAACTTTTCATTTACCTCTACATCTTGAAGAGGTACTACCAGGGACTCGTCAGATAGACATTTCTTGAGATTGGATACATGAAACACGTCATGTACTCCAGCTAGCTCCTCTGGTAGTTGTAAGCGATAGGCAACTGGTCCTATTCGTTGGATAACTGGAAATGGTCCTACGTATCTTGGACTCAGCTTTCCCTTTTTACCAAACCATACTACGCCTTTCCAAGGAGAAACTTTCAACAATAATCTGTCTCCAACTTGGAATTCTAACGGCTTGCGCCGATTGTCTGCATAACTCTTCTGGCGATCTCGAGCCGTTTTCAGTCTTTCCTTGATTTGAGAGATCTTGTCGGTAGTTTCTTGTACAATTTCAGGACCTGATAATTGACTTTCTCCTATCTCCGCCCAACAGACTGGAGTTCTGCACTTTCGTTCGTACAGTGCTTCGAATGGAGCAGCTTCTATGCTTGCATGATAACTATTGTTATAGGAGAATTCAATTAATGGTAGGTGGTCGTCCCAGTTTCCACCAAAATCTATCACACATGCCCTAAGCATGTCTTCCAGAGTTTGGACCGTCCTTTCACTTTGTCCGTCTATTTGAGGATGATATGTAGTGCTTAAATTTAGTCGGGTTCCCATTACTTCCTGGAAACTTGTCCAGAAGTGGGAAGTAAAACGACTATCCCTATCCAACACAATGGAGAGTGGAACTCCATGTAAGGATACTACCTCATCTACATACAACTTGGCTAACCTTTCCATGCTAAAGGTTTCTTTCATGGGTAGAAAATGAGCTGATTTGGTTAATCGATCCACAATTACCCAAATCGCGTCATTACCCTTTCTAGTTTTGGGCAGCTTAGTAACAAAATCCATTGTTATGAGCTCCCATTTCCAAACAGGCATTTCTAATTGTTGTAGTAGACCTGAAGGTTTCTGGTGTTCTGCGTTAACTTGTGAACCAGTAAGACACTTAGAAACGTATCTAGCTATGTCCTTTTTCATTCCTATCCACCAGAAATTATTTCTTAAATCTTGATACATCTTATTATTTCATGGGTGCATGGTATACCTAGATTTATGGGCTTCTTCTAAAATCTTATTTCTTAATTCTCCCTGCTTAGGTACCCAAATTCTATTCTTGTGGAATCTCCAAATTCCATCACTTCCCTGTTCTAATTCTTTTATTCTTCCTTTCATTCCCTCAGCCTCATCCTTGATTGGTGGTTCTTGAATGTTCTTCAGTTGCTCCATTAAATCTAACTGTAGATTTAATCTGAGAGCACGAACTCGTTTTTGCTTTTCATGATACTTACGATTTAAAGCATCAGCAACTACGTTGGATTTTCCTTCGTGATACTGAATATCACAGTCGTAGTCGCTTAGGATTTCCATCCATCTCCTTTGCCTCATGTTTAATTCTTTTTGCCCAAAGATGTATCTTAAACTTTTATGATCTGTATAAACAGTAAACTTACTTCCATACAGATAATGTCTCCAAATCTTAAGGGCAAAAATTATGGCTCCTAACTCTAAGTCATGAGTCGTATAGTTTTCTTCGTGCTTTTTCAACTGCCTTGATGTATTGCGCAATTACCTTCTTGCATTGCATTAACACACATCCTAACCCTAATTTTGAAGCATCGCAATATACTTCAAAATCCTTTGTTCCTTCTGGTAAGGCTAAAATTGGGGCATTTGTTAACTTTTGTTTTAAAATCTTAAAAGCTCCTTCTTGTTTAGGTCCCCATTCAAACTTAACTGCTTTACAGGTTAGCTTAGTTAATGGTACAACAATTTTGGAAAAATCCTTAATAAACCGTCTATAGTATCCGGCTAACCCTATAAAACTTCTAATTTCCATTGCTGATTGTGGAACCTTCCATTGGGTGATTGCTTCTATCTTAGAAGGATCTACGTGAATACCTTCGTGATTCACCATGTGTCCTAAAAATTGCACTTCTTGCAGCCAAAATTCACATTTCGAGAATTTGGCGTAAAGCTTTTCTTTTCTTAACAAAGTTAAGAGTGCATGCAAATGCTCACAATGTTCTTCCTGACTTTTGGAATAAATAATTATATCGTTGATGAAGACAATTACGAATTTATCCAAGTACGGTTTACAGATCCTATTCATCATGTCCATAAATGCTGCGGGAGCATTGGTTAATCCAAATGGCATAAGTGTAAACTCGTAATGACCATACCTAGTTCTGAAAGCAGTTTTAGGTATGTCTTCTTCTTGTACCTTCAATTGATGATATCCGGAGCGTAAGTCAATCTTAGAAAAGTATCTAGCTCCCTGAAGTTGATCAAAAAGATCATCAATCCTAGGTAATGGGTATCGATTCTTAATTGTAACCTTATTCAGTTCCCTATAATCGATACACATTCGCATCGAACCATCCTTTTTCTTTACGAACAACACTGGTGCTCCCCAAGGGGATGAACTAGGTTGTATGAATCCTTTACTGAGCAATTCATCTAATTGCTTTTTCAGTTCTAACATTTCAGTGGGTGCTAAACGATAAGGTGCTTTAGCTACAGGTGTAGTTCCAGGAATTAAATGAATTCTAAATTCTACCTCCCTATCTGGTGGTAATCCTGGTAATTCTTCTGGGAATACATCTGGGTATTCTGATACTACAGGAATGTCCTTAAGTTCTTTATCCTTAGTGTTAATGATTACCGAAATCATATACACTATTCCTTGCTTTCGTTTATAACTAGCAACTTTCATTACTGAAATGAACTTCATGGGTTTTCGCAGCTTATCTCCTGTAATCACGATTGCTTCTTCAGTGGGTGCACAAATTTCTATGGAGTTCTTATCACATAGGATTCGAGCATGGTTGGCTACTAACCAATCCATTCCTAATACGACATCGAATCCGGCTAAATTCATAGGTAACAGGTTTGCAGAGAATTTATGACCTGAAAGTTCTATATTTCCTTCTCGCAAAACCTTATCTATTTTAACAGAATTCCCATCTGCCGTTTCGACTGTAAAAATCTGCCTAAGGTTGGTTAAGGGTAAATTAAGAGCTTGGCAGAATGAAGTATTTATAAAACTTTGGTTTGCACCAGAGTCAATAATACTTTTGCGTAAACGTCGTGAACTAAGAACGTACCAGCTATGACGTCTGGAATTAGCTCTGCTTCCTGGGTAGTCAACTGGAAGGCTCTTACGTTCTTCTTGGTAGCTCCTTCTGTAGGTTTGGCTTTGTTATCAGCTAGTTTAGCTAATTTAGGGCAGTCTGGCCTAAAATGTCCAGTTTCTCCACAGTTATAGCAGACTGTTGCCTTCTTCTTCCTGCAATCTTCTTCTTGGTGCCCTGGAATTTTGCAGAAATTGAAATACCCCTTGCATTTTCCAAAATGCTTTCTTTTGCAGGAATTGCAAAATGGAACAGTGGAAGGTCGCCCGTTTCCCTTTTTCTTGAAGTTGCTACTATTGCCCATACGAAATCCCTGGGTAATCTTTTGGGTCACTTCCTTTTTCCGGTTTTCTTCTCTTGTGCGTACCAGCTCGTCAGTTAGGGTGTTAGCTAATTCTACAGCATCATCCATAGTGCGAGGTCTCGCAGCTTTAACGATATTACGGATTTCGCCAATTAGTCCCCAGATATAGTGGGAAATAAGCACCGCTCTGGCGAAGCCAGGGTTGGTACTACTCTAGCATACTCAAAAAATGTCAAAGTATACCCTCGACAGTCTACACCCATCATCCGATGGTTCAAGAATTTATTTGCCATTTGTTCCTTTTCGTATTCGGGACAAAATTTTCTTTCCACTAGCTGTTTAAATTCTTCCCAACTCATGGCATAGGCCATATTTCTTCCTTTAGCTTGAAGTACCGTATTACACCATTCTAGCGCCCCTTCTTTGAAAAGATGCGACGCGTACATGACCTTGTCGTCTTCGGCACATTTACTTATCGTAATCCCTGCCTCGGTTTTCTCTAACCAACGCAGTGCAGCAGTCGTTCCTTCGTTACCTGCAAACTCAGCTAGTTTACAGGCAAGAAACTCCTTGTAAGTGCAACCAGGTGTTGCAGTTTTCATTTTCTTAAGGAGTGGAGCTTGCAACCCATCATTGTCGTTATTAATATGGTTGCCACCTCCGTTTACACTATTACGAAAATTATCGCCTTGTGTGCGTTTGCTAGGAATAATTTGTTGAGGTTCAACAGGTTTCTGAGCAGCAACAAGGATTGCGGGAATAGCATTGGCCATTCCTTGAGCAACGATATTCTCGATATCTTGCCTATTCAAAAATTGATCTTCATTGTTATGCTCAGATTGATTAACTTCATTAACTTGTTCATTACCAGCGTGTTCCATCTGGTAATTAATTTATATAAAGATTAGTATAAAATAATTAATTAATCAAACATAACAAAATAATTGCACATAATCACATAAACAAATATAGCCAAAATTGTCGATTTCTCGACTTCCATTTTTATAGATTATATTATGTGTCCGTACACACTGTTATCTTACAGAAGTTTTATTTTTAGGTTATTTTACAGAGTTATATTTTACTATTACTATTATTATTATTATTATTATTATTATTATTATTATTATTATTATTATTATTATTATTATATAACCACAGCTTCATTATCCCTCATCAACTGATATCTCAGAAGCGACGTTCCCTCTCGTCGTACTTCCAGGAGATCTGTTCTCCCACTTCCCTGGTCCTATTCCCTGCATCCACCAACTCCTCGCCAAAGTGGCGGAGTTCAGCTAAGTTTTCATTGCTCATTGGTGGGTTTGGTACAGGTTCTGGGTCGAACCGAGGGAAAAAGGTGTAAGAATTATTTAGGAGGTTCTGAAACTGCCAGTTGTTGGTCCACCACTCGTCCATTTCTCCTAGAGGTTGAGTGTGGATCATAGGTTCTGGGATGGCTGGTTCCAAATTTATTGGAAGTTGGGTTTCGGCAGGATAAGGGAAGAGGTTGTTATTGATAGGCCTAAGGATATCACAGCTTGTCAGTATGCGATCCAATTCTTCCTGCAATGGCAGTTCCTCGACTTGTCTAGAACATTCCCCAATTTCTATTCCTGCTTGCCTAGAATTTTCCTCAATTTCTATCCCATTTTACTTTATCCATAGGATTCTCTATTTTAGGAATTTTCCTAGTTGTTGGTTTCCATCTGCGCACACGCCTCCATCCCACAAATCTTCTTCTTTTCTTAGGCTTTGATTTTTCCGGAGGTGGAGCTTGAAATTCCATAGGTTCCTCAACATCGGCCAAGTAACCAGTAAATTCTTTGGAAACTTCTATTTTCACAGGATAGAGATTGAGATTCTCAAGAGCTTCAGATAATTCATTCATGCTGTTTTAGCATTTATGAAGAAACACACAAAATTTTAGGTTAAAAATTTTGAATTTTTCACATAATCACAGAAAGGAAATTTGAAAATGTAAAAATAAATAAAACTAGGAAATATTGCGATTGTATATTACAAAATGAAATTAAAATATACTAAATATAATTTATTTTTGTCCATCTTTTCTTACTAAGTGGTTTATTTAATAGACAAAGTTTCTGATTTATAGATTATATGGGTACTGATGATTTAATCAAAAGTTAGCATTTATTGCTACAGTGGCTAACATGTAGAGATCTGCCCACAGTTCATCTATCTCATCTTCCCATGGTGGGTTATTGCCTATTTTCTGAGTTTCCTTATTACTCATCACTCCTTTTTGTTGGGACTTCCATATTTTCTCTTGACTTTTTCTAATAATCAAACTTCTTTTACTAGGGGTAAGTGGTTTCTCATACTGTGCTTTACGGACAATTATTCCCTCCTCAGTACCGGCTGAGTATCTTGAGGAATTTGTTTGGGATGAGGATCCTTTATCTTTTGGTACAATATATAATTGACGATAAATGTCCGAAAGTCTTTGTTTACCCATACTGTAACTAACAAGTAGTCAGTCAATAAAACACATAATCACAACATGGCAATCAGTAAAATTAAGTATTTCTTAAATACTTAATAGGCTTAAATCAGTGGCTCTGATACCACCTTTTCCTGTCACGGCCCCAGCCCCGGTTTTACCCGGCCAGGAGCCGCGGGACAGGAACCCGTGGTATTTATTAAATGATGCGACAACGGAAGATTTTAGCAGGATCTTTTAAAACTTGAAATGCCCGATTATTTTATTTCATAATTCGGGATAAAACCCTGTAATTTACAATAGAGGAATTTCACAAGTAAATTCCCTGATTTATAAAACATATTTATTCATTTTAACTGAGCCACATCTTCAAGCTTGTTAGTGCTCCGTAGCACGTTTTCCTTGATTTACTACAGGTCGCCTGAAACATGTTTTAAAAATATTTTATCAGCGGGGAAATGCTGGCGAGTCACTCAATTTGATAAAATGACACATAGTTATAAATTACAGCACAAGAGCGATTACAATGGCTTTTATCTTATTTTTATCTGGCGCCGTGTCACCTGGTGACGATGGTCATACCACTATTGGGTCTTTCCCCAAGTAGTGACGTTTATCACTGTTAGGATTTATTAGCCTAACTGTGAGAACTTAGTAATGTGCACAATACCCCACTAGCCAGTGATTTAAGATAACCACGACTTAATCCCTGTAATTATAACATTTGAAAATGGAGTATTGTAAAATACTTTTGATAAAAGAGAGAATGACTCACATTTCAGATTTAATACGGGCAGAGTCTAGCCTACTTATTAGCCTTGTTAACCTAGTTCAAAATAACAATGCACACGAAAACTAGGTTAGTAACTTTAATCCAACTTTTTACGACAACTCACGAGATCGAAACCTTCTCAACGAATGACAAAGTGCGATACTTAAACATCCATCGAATTCACGACGAATGACAAAGTATAACCCAAGTTTGAGCAGCACTTAAACATCCATTGGATTGATTTCTATCGATCGGACATTAAATCGTAGCAGCGATTGAGTTATTACCCTGTTATTGCGGCAGTGTTTCGTATATGTGTGTGTTTTTGTAGTAAACTGGTGATATCTCAGCGTACAATTTGAGTTTTTACGTCGAACAAGTGCCAGAATTCGATTGCCAACCCCCTCTATTTATACTTGGAAAACAGCCCCCCCCCCCCCCCCCCGTGGCGCGAGGGGCTGTCGCGTGGCGCGAGGGGTACCACCCTAGCATAGGGTAGCCCCGTGTCTGCATAGCTCAGGTGAGTTGGCCGTTCATTGAATTTCGTTTTACACGTAAAACTTTGTTGATAATATCAACTAGGAAATACCCCCCCCCCCTGAGTTTTAGGGGCCCTGATCCTGATTCTGATTGTTCTGAAAATTTTAGGGTTTATGCAGGATTAGAATTAGGGTTTCCTATTGGAAAAAATAATATAAGAAATAATAGTTTTGGTGAGAGTTGTTACAGGTAAAGGGGAGAACATTGGGTTATGGTAGTCTCCCCTATACGCTTGTGATGTATACATTAAAGTATATTGCAACAGTGTATGGTGTTTTTAGATGGAAGAAAGATTCAACACATCCATTACCATATTAATTGGAAACGGTTTTGTAATAAAGTCAGTCAAAAGATATTACACAAAAGTGGGATCTTGATCCCTTGATTGACAATAAAAAAGGGGGTACTACCCTTGCACTTTTTCGTCTTGTTTCCTTACTCTTGGTTCGATCCTTCTAGACATGATATTTTCTCAATTGCATGAGATACTAGGTCCTTGGAATCTCTTCCCAGTCGAGCGTTTCTAGCTTGCAAGCACCTTTTCTATTGGCCTAGGTAACTCGGTAGGGGCCCTCCCATTTAGGTTCAAGTTTCCCGGTACCCTTTTGTAAACTTACCTCATTATCCTAGAGAACCAGATCTCCTGGGACTAAATTGAGTTTTTTCATCCTTGCATTGTAGTATTGTTCCATCTTCCTTTTATACTCTCCCTCTCGAACAACAGCTATCTCGCGTCTTTCTTCTAGCATGTTCAGATTAAAGCAGATGTCATTTTCGTTTTCCGTTCCCCTTAATCTTAGTCTGGCGGTGGGGGAGCGGATTTCAGACGGGATTACTGCTTCCGTCCCATGTGTTAGACTGAATGGGGTCTCCCTAGTTAACGTTTTTGGGGTTGTTCGATACGACCATAAGACATGGGGAAGCTCCTCTAACTAGCCATTCTGCTTCCTTCCAAGTCTCATTTTCATTCCCACCACCAGACTCTGATTTGCTCTTTCCACCAAACCATTACTTTGTGGGTGAGCAACTGGCGTGAAGATTTGTTTTATATGCATCTGTTTGCACCAAGGGTTAAACAACTTTCCAGCAAACTATACCCTATTGTCGCTAACTAACTCCAAGGGTATCCCGAATTGATAAACGATATTATCTAGCACAAACCTCTTCATTTGTTCTCCCGCGATCTTAGCAAGGGGCTTGGCCTCCATCCATTTTGTAAAGTCATCAATCACAAAAGCACATACTTTACTCCTCCGGGGCCCATGGGGAAGGGTCCCTCGATGTTTATGGCCCATTTTTGAAATGGCCAGGATGTGGAAATAAGTATCATGGGGTGTTTGTGTCGATGCATGATCAGGGCATGAACTTGGAAATTGTCACATCTTCGTATTTCTTTAACGAAACTGTTGTACATGTCGTTCCAGAAGAAACCTGTGTTCATCACCTTCGCTACAATTATTTTAGGTCTGGAATGCATGTCGTATATTCCCTCGTGGATTTCCCTGATCACATATTTCGCCTCTTTCTCGTCCACATGCTTATGGGATGGCCCCAGATAACATCTTCGATACAAATGGCCATCTATGATCTCGTATTGTAGTGCTTTGACCCTGATCTTCCTGGCAGAATGCTCGTCTTCTGTACGGTTCCTTCCTTTAAGTACTGCAAGATTGGTGTTATCCAAGAATTATCTCCCCATTCTATTGCAGAAACCTCATTTTAAGTTATGGAGGGGGCTGTTAGCACTTCTACCTTGACTTCTTTGGCCAGATGTTCAAACACCACTGACGTGAGCTTGCTCAATGCCTCTGTCTTCTTGTTTTGGCCCTTAGGGATGTAATTCAGTTTGAAGGAAAAAACAATGAGGCCAGTTCCTTGAACTTCAGCACGTATTCTGCCATATTACTGTCTTTGGGATCGTACCCCTATTATAATGCTTAACCATCAACTGGGAATCCAAATATGCCTCTACGTTCCATGCCTTGAGCTTGTTTGCCAGTCTTATACCCACTAGGAGGGCCTCCTACACAGCCGTGTTGTTGGTATTTTCAAAATCTAATCAAATGGCATATGTCAGCTCGATCCCCCCGGGGCTTATCAATGTTATTCCCACTCCGTTACCATTCTCACTGGATGCCTCGTCAGTGTGTAGTTTCCAAACAACCATATCATGTTCCCTTTTCTCTTTTTCTTCCAATTCCATCCATTTCTAGAGTTCTCTTAACTCTTCCTCTGGTACTTCTGCTAGAAAGTCTGCCAATACTTGAGCTTTCACTGTTGACCGCGTTCTGTATTCTATTGCATGTTCCCCTAGCTCTACTGCCCACTTGGCTAATCGCGTAGAGAGTTCCGGCCATTTTTGTACCTTATGAAGTGGCTGATTAGAAAGGACGATTACCTTATGTGCCTGGAAGTACCTTCTTAGCCTCCTGGATGTAAATACAAATGCTAATGTCAATTTCTCCATGGGCAAATACCTGTCCTCCGGACCTTTGAGGGTATGACTGATGAAGTATATGGGTATCTGCATTGCTTGTCTTTCAACTACCATCACAACACTAATAGTTTTCATGGGCGCCGATAGGTATAGTATCAGATCCTCCCCCGGGACTAGTGTGGCCAAGGTCGGTAGGTTACACATTAATTTCTTCATTTCTTGGAAGGCTACCTTAGCTTCTTTATCCCATTTGAACTTGCTCGTCTGTAGACATTCTTTCAGAACCCTCATGAATGGTAGTGTTTTGTCAGCAACCTTAGACAGGAAACGATTTAAGGAAACAAGCCTCCCGTTTAGGGTTTGAATATCTTTCAAGGTCCTTGGGGACTTCATATCTTTCACCGCCTAAGTTTTTTCAGAGTTTTCTTTGATCTTGCTGGTGTGCGTTAAGCGTGATATGATTTTATTAATATTTTGAGCCCGTTTTACGCATTAGTCAAGTTTTAAATTTATAAAACACGATAATATACTAACACTAAACACACACTTGGGCAGGTGTACCCATCGCGAGCGTAGTATAGTGTTGGTAAGATACCAAGGTCGTCTAAGGACACAAGAGCTTTTAATACCGATTTATTGTCAACGTCTAATCGATCCAAATTTTTGAAAAGAGTTTTTTAAACATGAAACTAAATCTAAGAAGTAAAAGATAAAAAAATGAAAAACAAATAGACAAGATAGAATCACTTGGATCCAACTCATCTTTAATGTACCCTTTGATGATTTTCACACTTTCGGACTTTTTAAGAGATTATCTTAGTTATAGTAGTAGGCCCCTCTTTTGAAGGTGACAATCCTTCATCTCTCAGCAGGGATACAATCCCAAAGGGTCGGAATATTGAAAGACAATTAAGTAAGTTATTAATGCGAAAAGTGGTAGGCCCCTCTTTTGAAGGTGACGTTACCCTCGACTAAGTGGTTTGAGTCAGCAAGGAAACAATCCCAAGAAGCCGGTTTAAAGTTTTAATAGTAGTTTACATATGAGGGGTTCAAGCTATTCGCACCCCCGCTATCCAATACCTTTGGGGTATTGAAGGAGGTCCTAGTAAGCTTGAACCAAGTCCTCGCAGGATCTATACACTGAACAAGACAAGAACTTTACCAAACCACCCTCCTAACCCCCTTCCAGGTAGTTAACGCGCTTTATATACACCGTAAAGACACGAATGAGCAAATCTATGACATCATGAAGAAATGGTAAAGAAAATTCACTTTCAACATAAGAAACTAGTTATTAAAGTCATTAATAGAAACCCAATTAAAAAGTGCCGAAAGATTAAAAATCAAAAGTAATACATTAAAAACTTGTCTTCACCAAGTGATGTAAGAGATTAGCCAAACATCGTCTTTGATTAACACAAACTCTTACGATCAATCTTGGGTCCAGAGACTACTACACACTCTAAAGATGAAAGATGGATGATGGTGGTGGGTGTTGGTGTTGTGGTGGTGGTGGTGGAATGGTGGAAAAGTGGGAGAGAAGTGGTTTGCCAAGGGATGCCTTTGAAGTGAACCAAGCACCCCTATTTATAGCCAGAACAGAGCCTCGGCCATGGCCCCGTGTCCACTGGGCATGGCCCGTGGCCAGTCTTCTTCTCTTCCTTTATTAATTGCATCTGTCAGCAAAGGGACCCACACGACCCCGTGGCCTCTAGACACGGCCCTGTGGTCAACTCTTTGTTGTACGTACTATCAAGACTCTACAAATCTAAGACTTGACCACGCCCCATGGTGAGCTGGGAACGACCCCGTGGTGGGCGTAGAAGCTTCTGTATCTTTTGTCTTGTTGTGTCAGGGCTGACCACGCCCCATGCTTGGCTGGGCACGACCCCGTGGTCAGTTTCTGTCTTCTTGTTTTTGATTTGGGGGATGCTGCCGAGTGGTCGGGCATGTCATGTTATTCCTTCTTCTTGTATTTATGTTGGTTTTGGCTGCTTATTTGTTCATTTTGTTCTTTTAAGCTCATTTGGTCCTGTAAATTCAAAAGGAAGAAAGAAACGCGCTTTTTCCAACATTAGTACTAAAAAAGGGTTGGTTTTATGCCTCTATTGATGTAATTTATATGTTTCATTTTGTACACATCACTTGCCCTCGGTGACTATGACACCCAGGAACCCTCAACACCAAAATAGCATTTCCCCCGGTTAAGCTTCATGTCCACTTCATTCATAGCTCGTATCATTTCTGCTATGTCTTCCAACATTTATTTCACCGATGTGCTTTTTATCACGATATCATCCTCATCAACCTCCAAGTTCCATCCTTTGTGTTCATTGAAGAACATATCCATGAATCTTTAATATGTTGCCCCGACGTTTTGGAGACCGAATGGCATCTTTGTGTAGCAGAAAACTCCCTCATCTGTTATAAATGTCGATTTCTCCTCATCCTCTAGGGACACTTGGATTTGATGGTAGCCCTTTTATGCATCCAAGAAGCACTTTAAAGAGTATCTAACCAAGGAGTCTATCTGCGTGTCGATTTTGGGGAGGGGATAACAGTCTTTGGGGCATACTTTATTTAAATCCTTATAGTCCACACACATCCTCCTTGCCTCGTCCTTCTTCCCTGCCATCATCGGGTTAGAGATCCATGTGGGGTATTGCATCTCCTTCACTATCCCAGCTCTCAGAAGTTTCCTTGTTTCTTCGCATGCCGCTCTTCTCTTCTCCGGCCCCATGCTTCGCTTCCTTTGCTTTACCGGTTGTATCTAACTATAGGTGTTTAGCTTGTGCTTTGCAAGGCTTTGAGGTATACCCCACATGTCACTATGTTGGTAAGCGAAAACGTCTATATTGAATAGTAATAGTTCCTTGCGGGCACTTTTACATTTGTTGCTTCACTGGGCTCCTACCCGAATCGTTTGTTCTGGAAACCTCTTGTTCAAGATCCATTGTTCAACCCCTTCTTCCTTTGATTTTCCCTTTCCTCCACTTGTTAACACCGACGATACCATTTCATATGAGGACTTCACCCAAGTCAAGGGTGACCTCAACACAGAGAATACTAATTCGGGTCTGCTGAGGATTGCATTGTATTTCGAGGGTGACCTCAACACAGAGAATACTAATTCTATCGTTCTGACCTTATCCCCTACCCCTACTATAAATGGGAGCTTGATCTTCCCTAGTGGGTGGGACACACTGTTGTTAAACCCCACCAGTGGCATAGAGTCTTCTTCCAATCAATCATGTACGTCTGTGTCGAATCGCAAGAAATAGTGCTCGTATATGATCTCCACCCACTTCCCCCGTCTACATGTATCCAGACTATCTTATGACCTGCTATCTTTGCGAAGATGTTCAGGGGGAGTTTCTGTGTCTCATGGCCTTGTAGATAAGGCAAGAGGATGAGGGCCCTCATACAATCTGGAGCCCCTAGTGTCATAGCCTTGACTATACGAGGCTGGATGTGATCTTCCCGTCGCTGGATCATATCCACGAAGGCTCTTTCCGGCTCCTCTTATTTTATATCTCTCCCACTTTTGTCCCCGCCCTCCTTGATATTCCTTATCAAATGGGACAATTTTCTTGTTTTTACCACCAACTCAATTTCTCTTTTTAAATATATGAAATTATCAGTTTTATGACCACACTCTTTATGGAACTCACAATATTCATTGGGGTGGGTCTTCGGCCTGGCTTTATGGGGGAAGGGGCATGGGGAAGGAATTCTTAACACTCTTTGTAGCCAGTATCTCGCTAGGAGTTTTGGTAAGGGGGTGAAAGTGTCATAATAAGGCGCCGGGGTCCTTCCCTTAGGTCTATAAGGAGAGAAGCTAGGCCTAGGTTTATCATATTGGATCTTATCATAAGGTGGCCTCATTTTAGGGTAAGTAGTACCTTTTTCTTGGGATTTGGGTGTGACGTTCGGTCTCTTGGAGCCACTATCGAATTCTTTCGCTTTGCTACTGGTGTCCTTCCCTCTGACGAAGGCACAGACCTTCTCTATGAGGCCGTCAAAGGTCTCTTGGAACTCTTCCCCCAACTATGTGTGCTTTATACCATTGATAAAACTACTGATTTTCATAACCTCTGGGACACCTTTTATATTCATGCTTTCATTTATGAATCTATCCATATATTGATCCACTCTTTCATTGTCCCTCTTTCTGATATGCATAATTTCATTAGGGTTTTTTACCACCTTTTTCTGCTGGTTGAAACTTTTGAGGAACTTCTCATAGAGATCTTCATAACTGTCAATGCTGCTAGCCGGTAAGCTATCGAACCACAAGCTCCCCGTTAAAGTCTACACAAACATATGGCACCAAGTGGGATGGGCCATCGCCCTACCTGGCCTGCACCCCTAAAAGCATGTAGGTGGTCTTCTGGATCTTTCTTCCCGTCATACTTTCCCATATTGGAATGCAAGTTTAGTATTGGAGGTAGTGGAGCTTTGTCTATCCGCCTAGTGAACTTCGAGATCTCAGCCAGATCCATTAGCAAGTACTAATTGCTCAGGGCATCACCACCTTCTTTTTCGTCCTTCTGCTTTGCCTTGTGGTCCTAATTTTCTGTGACGACCCGTAATTCCCCGTAGTCCTAAGGTGTGTACTCATTTCCGAATCACTTTCTGTTACGCCTGTGTTACACTAAGTTTTATGTTGTAGGTTTACTTGTGACACTTATGGTTTTATATACTTGTTTTACATGAAGTGGTAGTTCTACAAGCTTAGTTTAGGCCGCACATGTATTGGGTCATATACTCATACTAAAACGAAACATTACAATATATCGACCCATAGGTATCACCCAAGCCCAACATACTTATGTATGATTTAAAAACAACCTGTGGCCCAAGGAGGGAATAATGAAATTTGGTGGATCGGCCCACTTGTTTAGGTTATCGGCTGTATGTTGAAGTTGGAAGTACCCTCGTATATTCCTCTCAATCACAACGACAAAAAAATAACAAACTCACAAACCCTATCTCTCCATCTCCTACGTACGGCAGTAGAACACCCCTCCCCCCGTCGTGATCTGATCACCATCATTATATTCTCCATACTATCTTGGTTAGTATTATCTCATGTTCATTTAACTTGCTGATTGTTTTGATTATATGTGAACAAAGTATGATTTCCTGGTTGATGAATGCTTTCATTATTGTGAGTAGTTAGGTTGCAACACATGAATACATCTTGTGGCAACAACAGAACTTCGTATGCATGGTGCTTGTGTGATTATTAAAAAAGATAATGATCTGAGGGGTATGATGATTGTATGCGAGTGATGCCTAATTGTTGATAATGTCTCGGTTAGATGGTTATGAGCCAAGAGAAACTCCCTGTGGTGATAATTTCATATATGTAAAGTGAAGCATAGTTGATGAATTGGTGAATCTAATTGTTACGGCTCGATCCCTATGTTAATAAGTTCGGATTTCGTATACATGAGTTAGTGTTTATGACGAAAGTAATAGAATGGAAGCCTGTGATGTTATGTGATTTTGTGTATAGTATGGTTATTGAAAATCTCAATGAACCTTGATCTTTCACGACGAACATTGATGTAGGTGAAAGTACTTGAAGTTTGTGTCATGCATGTGCAATATGTGTGTGTTAAGGATGCATGTGAAACTGTTTGAAATCTGTGTCATGCATGTGCAATAGGGGTGTGTGAAGGTGTGCATAGTTTTGTAGAACTGATTGTGTACGTATGATTTTTTTGGGAGTACACATTAAACAAATACCATTGACTAGACCTAAATACTGTTAACGGGTTCTCATAAATGTAATGGTGTGAAATCTCATTGATATAATTGCTAGTCGATGATAGGGTTCATGCCAAAGTGTGAATATGTAACTGATTTGATCGAGATTGGGTGTGTGCTTGTTGTTAATTGTTATTGATGTGATGAAACTGCTTGTTTGTTGATCGAATTCATAATATCTTTGAGTATTAGCAGATTGGGTGGCTCTTTTTGAATGGTGTATATCGAGTCTCTTTGACTAATGTGTCCGAACCTATTTGAATGGTTGTGATGCTTGAATATAATAATTCTTAAAAGAATCAGCACTTGAAATATGTAATGATTTGTTATCATACATGTACATATAATATTATACATTCAACATATAAAATTGATAGTAATGACTAGTTTTATATATCAACAATCATATATATATACAAAACTGATATTGGAAATGCTATGTGCTACTGTATGATAACTCGTATTCTGGTCACAATAAATGTCGGATTGTTTGGACACTACGGTATCGCAAAACTCTACTCGTGTACTCATCAACATTAAATGGAAATTAGGATGTGCGTAACGGATCTAACCCGTGTTTAACACTAGAAGTACAATATCAAACCGAGCAAACCAATGTGAGTTCACACTATCTATAAGGCATGGGATTTCCCGGTGGTTGGGAATGGGTAAAGGATTAAATCGGAAACCGAGTGATCTCCTGGTTTGGAACACGTACTACATCCTCTTTATTGAAGGGTGACAACACGGAACCTGCGTGATTTCCTGGTTTGGGGACACGTACCACATCCTCTTTATTGAAGGGTGACAACGCTGATACTAGACCAAAAACTCTATCATGAAGTCCCTCACTTTTATATCGACTTAATCGTCGGGCCAATGGCGAGCGGGTCATTAGTTAGATAGCGCTATTTAGGTCTGACAAGCCTCACACCGGGCCGTAGAGGACGGGCGTGAACTAATGGATCTGGGCACGTCAATGATGATAGACATTGACGCTAGGGCACCAACTTACTTCAGTCAGTGGTCGATATTGTAACGGGTCTAGTGGATAACATGGGGTAGCCCCCACTGGTTAAGGTTTGGGAAACAAGGAACTGATTAACTACTGGTTTTCAAATGAACTTATGATTTTTGGAACAACTTTTCAATGGACAACCAATTGTGAACTCGCTCAACTTTGTTGTTGATTCGTTGTTACATGACTTGCAGGTCTTTAGGTGCATATTGTTGGAACTTGCTGTCTGGGAGGCTGGAGTGGTTATGGGTCGTGTTACATGGAATCGCAACACAAGACTAATGGTTTTTACATATGGTTTATAAACACTTAACAAATAAATTTAGCTTCCGTTGTATACTGTGAATTATGTGTAACGTTGTAACACTTAATGTTAATGAATGAAAGTTTTATTTAAATATATTTATGAGTTCAATGTGATTGGTGGCTAGATCCTGGTCAGTCATGCCTCCAGCGGTGATACTCCGCTTGTGGATTTTGGGGGTGTGACAGATTGGTATCAGAGCCATTGGTTATAGTGAACTTGGTTTTAAAAAGGGGAAAAACGTTTTTGTAAAACCAGACTATAACCGAACAGTTTTGAAAATGTGAATACGACCATGACACTCAGCTCCACACTACAAGGTTCGTCTCTCGTATACTCATTGTACTGCATAACTAGTGAACACTTACATATGATATTGCATGTGATTGCACGTTTAGCACAACAGTATGAATTCATGTATTACTTGCCTGTGTTATGTGACTGATAGGGTGTTATTTCCCTAAACATTCATGACTCACGTTTCGTGATGCTCTTTGTTTGCTACTCGAGTTGGAGGAACCATTTGACATGAGTTAAGAGGAACTGAGATGAGCATGCAAATCGTAGTATTATTGTGGGTGCACACACAATAATAATGTGGGGTGCATGTCAGTCCCAGTGAGGCTTAACAAGTGAAAAAGGGTTCCGTCCCGTTAATTGATCAATGTGAAACACAACAATCTATAGGAGTCATAGCAGTGATGGTCTCCTACTCGAACGTGATCTTTTCACTCCTCTCTGAATCCTTACGAACCTCGATGTTATCGAGTATTACCTGAACACACATCTGAATGCCTAGCGAAACGTGTAGAATGTTAGGTGCTTGCATGAACGTCCTTGAGTTGGTCTATACCTTTCTCGCTTCTCTTCGTTTTCTAGGACTCTATGTATTGACGTCTTAGACTCCGAAGTGTGATCACTTCTGCAACACTCTCGCAGCATACCGCGTATTACTCAAACAACTTGCAACATTGATGGGTAAGAGGATGAGTGTATTACTTTACCGACCTCAGTATTTGGACGACCCCGATTTCCAGCAACGAACATCAGCAATTTGACTCCAATTGAATCTTTAACCCTAGTCAGTGACTCATGGAAGTCAACTCTTATGAATCAAACAGGACGTAAGCGATGGCAACTGATTATAGGGTGGAATGAGTAACTTTCCACGCAGTGAGTAGTGTCTTAGGACGCGACACGGAATGAGACAGGATGAACCCTGTTGTTGAAAGACCGTAAGGCCCCGTTTCAAGCAACAACATTAGAGGCAGCAGTCACGACAACAACCAAGGGAACGACGGCCGTATTGGAAATGCTCGTAATGAAAACAACAGATACTGGAAATGATGCTCATGCAAGGGCATTTAGGATTGGCGTAGGCAACGCCAGGTGTAATAACAACATGGTAGCTTGCATGTTTTTGGGTAACTAATCATTTCGGCTCTGATTTGCTTGACCCTGATGCTTCTTGAAACCGAACCTGCTGTGGAATCGGCTGATGGCAAGTCAACTGAAACCTCATACGATTGTTGGGATGCAACTCGACCTTGTGGGACAAGTGTTCGACGTCGACCTTCCTTCTACTACCCTTGAAAGTTTGATGCAATAGTTAGTATGGATTGGTTATTCAGAAATCGCGCAGACATACCATGTGAGGAGAAAATTTTGTGTGGAGAATCGTTATTTGTTCTAAAGCAACAGAGTGGTGCAAAGGTTAGCGCCATTTCAACTATGAAGGCCCAGAAGTGTATACGGAGGGATCACCCCGCTACGTTAGGAACCGTTACTGATGCTGAGGCTAAGGAAAAGAGGATCGAGGATCCACCAATTGTTCGTGATTCCTCTCAGTGTGCTACCCGAGGAGTTTTCAGACTTACTTCCACCACTGTTAGGCAGAATCTCAGTTTAATCTCTCGACAGGGGCAACCCTAATTACTCGTGCTACATACCGTCTTGCACCATGAGGGTTGCAAGGACTATCTACAGGAACTGTTGGACAGGAGTTTTATTGGACATAGTTTTTGTTCGCTTTGGGGAGCCCCAGCTGTATTCGGGAAGATAAAGCATTTTCGTCTGTGTACTGATTATCTAGAAGACAATCAAGAACCATTTGCCTCGACCATGTATTGACGGAAGACCAAGAAGAGAATGTTGCTGAAACGACATATCGAACGTAATACGGCCATTGCGACTTTGTACACCATGACCATTGAGTTAATCAACACACCAGCAGCTTTATGGACCACATGAATCGACCGTATTTATGGATGACGTTCTAGATCATTTCCAAGAGGAAGGAACATCATGGGCGGCATTTGTATCTTATTTTAGAGCTCCTGAGGGAGGAGCCACTCCGCGCGAAGTCTTGTTAAAGGTAATTTCTGGATTCGAGAGATACCTTTTTGGTCATATGATCAATGAAGTGGGAATACATGTGGATCTCCTTAAAGACCCATTTCATGAGATATTGTTCGGTACCAAAGATCCCTTCGAGGATGCAGCAATTTCTTGGTCACACTAGACTCTATCGCAGGTTCACCACAGGATTTTCGAAGATCACGCAGCTTAAATCTCTTTAGCACAGTAGGGTGTTGTGTTCGTGAAAGACAAAACAGGAGGATGTCTTTGCAGCTTTCGAATCCCAACTCTGCAATGTTTACACACCGACGCAACACGAGAAAGTGATGACTTACGTAATGGACTTACAGGAAGAACTGCACGAGTCACGACCTGCGGTGGAAGCCGTAGTCTTTGGATTTAAATTGGAAGCATTACTTGGACGGTACCGAATGCACCACTTAGACCGATCACAAGGGCCTCCCATGTACCCTTGTTTCAAAGGAGCTAAACATGTGATGGTAACGCTGGGTGGAACTTTTGAATGAATACGACCGTGAAACCTGGACGTGCACGAGCTTTGCAGCTCGCTATCGACTTTAACATACCTAATCAGACTCGCCTTGTTCAAATTGAAGAACTGAAGGAAGAGAGCTCTCAAGATTGACCCATGCGGGGCATGGAGAAGCAACCTTTGGCAGGTCGGACGATATGCGCTACCTCATGGAACGAATGTGGGTCTCGTTATACAGCAACTGTAGGGAACTCGTGTTGAGCAGAGCACACTGACCTTGATATCCTAGTCGTATGGGTTTTGATGAGAGATATTAGGATTTATAAATCTTACACTGGTGATCGGGCATGAAGGCCCACCTAGCTAGGTATGTGAATGATGTTTGACTTGTGGGAAAGTCAAGGGGAAGAATCAACAACTAGAAGCACACATATGGAAATGAGAACAGACTGCCATGGATTCTACAACTCGAAACGGAACCAATATCACCTGGGTGATCGTTGATTGTCTCACGCTACCAGCACACTTTCTTACAATCAATGGGACTGACGAGTCTTCACAACTGTGAATGTTCCTCAAAGAGAGGCAACTTTTAGGCACGAGGTGTCAACTCCTGTTACGTTCGATTTTGAGCTATACCTGATTTATGACCGGCAACACACAACACCCTTGGCTCATGTCTAGACATGGCCATTGCTTATCACTGAAGGACAACCGGATAGAGTAATGAACCATCCTGGCACACGAAGACATGCTGCAAGCATGTGCATGATTGACTTAGTGAAATTGGGAGGACACATACCTTTGGCTGAGGTCTACCGTAGCAGTCAGAATTCTAGTATTCAGACAGCTCTGTTTGAGGCATTACATGAGCAGTAATGTTAAACTCCTTGTTGGATTAGAGTAGGGTGACAACCTAATCACAGGTCTAGGACCTGTACTCAAAACCCCTGGAAAGATTGACCAGATTTGAAATTATTTGGCGGCAACACATGTCTGTCGGAAAAGCCTATAAGATTAGGAAATACAAGGAGTTCGCTGTAGGCGATCGTATCGTGTTGAAAATATCGCCCTGGGAGGGTGTGATACGCTTGGGAAGCTTGGCAAACTTAACTTACGTTACATTGAGTTATTCAGAATTCTGGAAAGAGTCGGTAACGCGACCTACAAATTCGAGCTACTCGACAAGTTGGGCAACACACATAATGCTATATACGTCTCGAATCTAAGGTAGAATTTGCCCGATGAAACGCTTGTGATACCTTTTAGAATCTAAGGTTAACGACAAGTTGCAGTTGTCGAGTAATCTACCTAAAACATGGACCAAGAAGTCAAGGTTTGTTGATTTAGTCGAATTTTAAATCGTGGGAGTTCATAGGAACTCAAGTCATGGATTAGAGTTCACGGGGAAACGCAAAGAACTGATGAAGCTCTAGTATCCCCGATTGTTCAAACGGCTGAAGTAACTCTCGCTGTTACTTGTCAAATTTCGGGGCGAAATTTCTTTCAAGTTGGGGATGATGTGGTACCCGCGAAAAATCCACAGTCATCCTGATTTAACATCCTGCCGTTTTGGGTTACTTATCGAATTTCGGGACGAAATTCCTTCAAGTTGGGGATGATGTAACGACCCGTAATTCCCCGTAGTCCTAAGGTGTGTACTCATTTCCGAATCACTTTCTGTTACGCCTGTGTTACACTAAGTTTTATGTTGTACGTTTACTTGTGACACTTATGGGTTTATATACTTGTTTTACATGAAGTGGTAGTTCTACATGCTTAGTTTGGGCCGCACATGTATTGGGTCATATACTCATACTAAAACGAAACATTACAATATATCGGCCCATAGGTATCACCTGAGCCCAACATACTTATGTATGATTTAAAAACAACATGTGGCCCAAGGAGGGAATAAAGAAATTTGGTGAATCGGCCCACTTGTTTAGGTTATCGGCTGTATGTTGAAGTTGGACGTACCCTCGTATATTCCTCTCAATCACAACGACAAAAAAATAACAAACTCACAAACCCTATCTCCCCATCTCCTACGTACGGCAGTAGAACACCCCTCCCCCCGTCATGATCTGATCACCATCATTATATTCTCCATACTATCTTGGTTAGTATTATCTCATGTTCATTTAACTTGCTGATTGTTTTGATTATATGTGAACAAAGTATGATTTCCTGGTTGATGAGCGCTTTCATTATTGTGAGTAGTTAGGTTGCAATACATGAATACATCTTGTGGCAACAACAGAACTTCGTATGCATGGTGCTTGTGTGATTATTTAAAAAGATAATGATCTGAGGGGTATGATGATTGTATGTGAGTGATGCCTAATTGTTGATAATGTCTCGGTCAGATGGTTATGAGCCGAGAGAAACTCCCTGTGGTCATATATGTAAAGTGAAGCATAGTTGATGAATTGGTGAATCTAATTGTTACGGCTCGATCCCTATGTTAATAAGTTCGGATTTCATATACATGAGTTAGTGTTTATGAGGAAAGTAATAGAATGGAAGCCTGTGATGTTATGTGATTTTGTGTATAGTATGGTTATTGAAAATCTCAATGAACCTTGATCTTTCGCGACGAACATTAATGTAGGTGAAAGTACTTGAAGTCTGTGTCATGCATGTGCAATATGTGTGTGTGAAGGATGCAAGTGAAAGTGTTTGAAATCTGCGTCATGCATGTGCAATAGGGGTGTGTGAAGGTGTTGGTGCACTACATCTGTCGACTTCATCTTGGATCGAGTCTTAGTCTTAGAGTGTTAGATCAGGGCTCGTTTTACGAGAAAATAGGATAGTATATAGGTTTAACCTGGTAGGTCCGCTTATGTGTACATGTAGGTCCGCTTATATGTCAGGTCCGCTTATATGTCAGGTCCGCTTATATGTACATGTACCTTGGAGGGAACCTCATCACCTATAAATAGGTGCACATAAGCGAACCACATAGAGAAGACCTTGTAACTCGTACCGAAGTGCTGCCGGATCGAGATTTAGATGTAAACTGTTATAAATCAATACATAAAGGTGTTTAAAGAGAATTTGCTAGTTGTTTCTACGTTGATTACTTGTTTTCCGCACCTGTAATTGACGAAAACTCCTCTGAACGACTCGTTCGGGTCGAAAAACGATCCTACAAGTGGTATCAGAGCTTCAGGAGGAGGAGTTCTATAGAAATTTGTTGGATTTCATCTAAAGTTCTTACTTCTACACCTTCTTTCTTCATCAGAACGAGATTTAACGGTCGGAATCCGCTCAAAATTTCACAGATTGTAGATAATTGATCATAGATAAACCCTTGAGAAGTTCAGGCTTAAAATCGGATTAAAAGTGACCTAAAACTGCTCGTGAATAGGTTTCGCTTTTCTGTCATTATTGAAGGTTCGCTTTTTAGGTCCGCTTATTAGGTCATGTTTGTTGTAGATCCGCTCTAGAGGTCCGCTCATAGGGACATAATTGTAGTAGATTCGCTCTAGAGATCCGCTCCTAGTTACACATTTGTTGGAGTTCCGCTCAAGAGGTTCGCTCGTAGTTACAGTTATTTGAGATCCGCTTTTGGGGTTCGCTCATTGTGACTTTGTAGAGGTTCTCTTGAGTGGTTCGTTTGTTGTGACATATTCTGGTTCGCTCTTGTGGTTCGCTTATACAGACAACACCTGGTTCCGCTCTTTTGAACATCTGAGATTCCGCTCACATGATTCATTATTGCGTATGACAGTTCACGTGATCAGTTGTTGTCATCAAATTTAAAAAAAAAATCACTTTGCATGAGATAAGATAATAGGTGTCGGCTTAGTGGGATTGGAAATAGAAGTTGCATGTGATCTGGGAATATTAAATCATCGGTTTAATAACATTTGAATTAATCAAAAGCTAGCAGCCCACTACTTGTTGTCGGCCCAATCAGATTTGTCTTGATTTGATATTGTCGGCCATTTGTTATACATATTGTATAAAGGAGAATTCTCGGCCCAAGTCATAGTTCACGGCCCAAATCATAGTCTGGTTGGTTTAAAGTGTCTCGGTCCATCATACAAGATAAATGTCAGTTCACATGTTGATCTAAAGGTTCAGTCCAAATCAAATTGTGTTGATATTAGTTGTCGGCTCAATTATAGTTTGATTTTGAGCAGCCCAAGTTTTGAAGGGCCAAACAGTGTGGTCAGTTAGCTTGAAAAAGTTCAATTCATTTGAAAGATAAACCAGTTCATTTGAAAAGTCTATTTTGTGAACATTTGACATTGAAGCATGGATTTTGAAGAAGTGTTGGCATATGTGCATCATGAATCTCATCAGTATATTCCGATAAAGAAAGAAGAAGAAATAGTCTCAGCAAAAGAAGTTGTTGAAAAAGTTCTGGTTTTTGATCACTCGTCTGATGAAGAGAGTGACAATTATGAAGAGGAAATCCGGGAACTTGAAAATCTTAAACAACAACTTCCATCTGATCAACGTAGTGGAAAATTATTTTATGCCGATAAAATTGAAAAATTGAAATGAAAACAAGATGCAAAAAGAAAAAATCAAAAGGCAATTATTGTTAAAGAAGAGATTAGAGCTGAGAAAGAAGTAAAAACAACAACAACAGAAAAGCAAATCAAACCTAGTGTGAAAAGGCAGATTGAACAAGTTCCATCGGTCAAGATTGAGAAAGTAGAATCTGAAAAACCTGTATCTGTGAATCCTGAACCATAGTTAAAGAAAGAGGATGCAGAAGACGCACCTATCTTTGATCATTCATCAGAAGAAGAGAGTAAGGATGAAAGTGTTCATGAGGAAAAGAAACAGGTTGAAAATAGTTCAGCTTTAAAGGTTGAGACAAAAGATGATGATAGACAGATTCTTGTTTTGCTGGAAAATTATGAGAAATTGACATCTGAAAATGACAAACTCTTGAAGGAGGTTGAGAGTTTGTCATTAGAAAACAAAAATCTTAAAAAATCAGAAAATGTTTTGAAAAATCAAATACACAATTTGGAAAATGAAAAAGTAAAAATTGAGAATGTTTTTCAAAGTCAAATAAAAATTTTAGAAGATGAGAGAGATTTGTTTGGTAAAAACAATCTTGAAAAACAAATTGCAATGAATTCTCATCTTGAAAAGATTATTCGACTTGAAAAGGAAGCAGAATGTGCTCATAAGAAAATCAAAGAGTTAGAAGGTAAAATCAAGGAATGGGAAGAAAAGTTGAAGGTGTTTGTGAATACTTCAACCATTCCTTGTCCAAAACCTATTAATTCAGTTCCAATAAGTGACAATGTCACAAACTTTGACAAAGTCAAAGTTGAAGATTGTGATGAGAAATCTGATGATGAAAATGAAAAAATGAAGAAAAAGAATTTATTTTTGAAGTTAAAAGAAAAGTTTTAAGAAACTGTTCCGCAATCAACTGAAAAGGGATAATGCTCTAAGCAAAAACCTTTGAAGAAGAAAGTGGAACAAAAACAAAAACAAAAACAAAAAGAGAAAATTTTGAAAAATGTTCAAAAAGAAAATAAAAGTTCATCAGATCAATCATCCAATCGCAATAAAAAATTACAAAAAGTAAAAAATGAAAATTCAAAAATTGTTGGTTATAAGTGGTGCAGGTCGGACCACAGCGTTCAAAAGTCAAATCCAGCATACAAGAGGAGCAAGGATTATCACCAAGCCAAACAATGCTATGATTTGAGCATTTGAGCTGAAAATGGTGATTGGTACGATAACAGAGTGTGTTACAGATGCGGCTATCAAGGACACATTGCTGTTAACTGCCAGAGTTGGAGATTTGAGTCGAGGAGATGCTTTAACTGCAACATCATTGGCCATATTGCTAGAGATTGCTCAATGAGATCAATGAGAAGATCGAGGGCTGAATCTCATAAGCAGGTAAAGAAATCAGTCAAAGTCGAAGCAAAGCCCAAAGAACAGAAGGTTCAAGAACCTAAAGTTCAAGAAAAGAAAGTAAAGCTTTCTCAAGGGCAAAAAGACAGACTGCGAAAGAAGAGAAAGAAGGCCAGAGAGTATCTAGAGAAGATTTTATCCTCGGATACAACTGGTAAAACAGATAAAAGTTCTGATAAATCGTCTTGCTTGCCAAAGAATGACAAATCAAGCAAAACAAATTCTTCAGATACAAATCTGAGGACGAAAGGGATTTTGAAGAAAGAGAAATTGGTTAATCAAGAGATTAACAAAACAAAGAAAGTAAAATTTTCACTTTCTGGCGATGAATTTGTTTCTATGGAAACAAAGGAGCCACATGTTGGCGATGAATCTGGCTCATCAAAGTCAGACAAGCCACATTCAGGCAATGATTCTGGTATGGTAAAACCAGAAGAGCCAGTTGTTGAGATAAAAATTGAGAATTCTGGTCTAACAATGGATGATGCAAATTTTCCACCATTGTTGAACAAGAATTCAAAAGCACCCAAGGACCGTCAGGCTTGGGTGAATCTGTTTAAATGAAAAACCTGACTTGCCGGAGATCCCAAGTTTGTAATAGTGGATCAGGAATCGGCATCTTTCTTGAAAATTGATGTTTGTGAATGAATCTTATAAAGTTTAAATTTTTACAGGTTAAGTGTGACTTACCGGAGCTCCCAGGTTTGTAAGCGTGGAGCAGGAATCGGCATCTATCTTTCTTAAGTTGGATTGATCTTACAAGTGGTAAATCAAGGACATAAAGTTGTATCTGATTTTCTACAAGTGGTTAAAAAACAATGTGATGAACCAAACCCCTATCTTTACAATGGTAAAATCAAACTTATTTTCCGGAAAAACCATTTGATTAAAACAAACTTAAGTGTTTTGAAATCTAAATGAGAAAATAGTTTGTTGAAAGGGGGAGTTCTGATTGTTTATGCCAAGTGAATGGCGATTTGAAGCAATTTGATATCAGTTGTTAATTTTTTTTTGTACAGTTTATTTTCAAATTTCCTAAAATGTGTTTGCATTTTAGGGGGAGTAAAATTTTTCAGAAAATCCAAAAACATTTGAAAATTTGAAAAAGACAAAAACATGATAAAATTCAAAAATGAGTTTTGTTGTATAAAAGAGGAAATGATAGTACATCAGTGGACGATCACGGCATGCTAAAGAATTGGTAAGATAAAAAGTGATAAATGGTCTCACTGATGATGTGTCAGTAGGTTTTTGCACATTTAGTAGATTGTGACGAGATATAAACCTAAATTTTCAAACTTGCTTATATTGTGGGTAACATCTCTCGGATATATGGGTAACCCCCGAAATCTCGTTTGAAAGGTCTCATAATCTGATATACTAGGTTTTTATACTCAATGATGTCTGGGGTATTATTCCGGGACTTCTGCTGAACGGTGGTTCTGACCTAGTCCTTGGATAATACTTTCCGCAATGCTTGAAACATAGCATTAACCCTCAGCATGCTGATAAAACAATAAAATTGATAGTCGCTGCTGTTGTAGCTAAAAGATCCTCTAAAGGGGACATACCGTTAAGTCGAAGCTGATATCTCTCTGCGTATACGGAAGTATCGACCTGAGATCCCTCGGCCCTCGCATTACCTAATTTATATACAGATATCATTTGTGTCATAATTACCTGTAAGACTGAATATTGGGATCTGGATACGGGAGTATATTCTGAGGTGGGACACGCGATTGAGTTTAAGTTCTTAAGACATTAATATCGTATCTCGAAGCAGTTGAACTTTTTGTGAGAATTTAAGTGGACCAGTATACTGACAATCTAAGTGAATCGTTTAGAATTTAAAATGAAGTGAAGCTTAATGGTGTTGGTGATTTGTCTCATAATCTGATATGATCCTCTTACACAAATTCACAAAAATATTGTTTGTAAATATTTCTTTACTGCATTTCATTATTTTTAAAAAATCCAAAAAGATTTTCAGTGTGTTTTAGCATAATTTTTGAAAAATACAAAAAGATTTTTGACAACTGGTGTAGGAGAGCTGATTTTCAAAATTCCAAGTGCTAAACATGATGAACAGTTGGTTTGGGAGATTGTGTTTGTTTTGATAAGAAAAATGATAGTGTTTCAAGTGGTTCATCAGTATGAAATTATTTGATTTGTTCGTGATCTTCAAGTGGTGTCTATATGCTTAAATGTTTATCATAAAACCTATGTTTGTGGTAGAGTGTTATGCAGGAAATGTCAACATTTGAGGGGGAGTGCATGTTGATAATGATGAACTTAAAGATGTCAACATAAAAGAGAAAGAAATGAAGATAGAGAGAGAGAAGCCCAGAGACTGATCAAGACTGAAGGTGCGAAGTCACGACATTGTCAAAGACTCGATGAACGACTCGTCAACATCTGAGGGGAAGTTTGTTGGTGCACTACATCTGTCGACTTCGTCTTGGATCGAGTCTTAGTCTTAGAGTGTTAGATCAGGGCACGTTTTACGAGAAAATAGGATAGTATATAGGTTTAACCTGGTAGGTCCGCTTATGTGTACATGTAGGTCCGCTTATATGTCAGGTCCGCTTATATGTCAGGTCCGCTTATATGTACATGTACCTTGGAGGGAACCTCATCACCTATAAATAGGTGCACATAAGCGAACCACATAGAGAAGACCTTGTAACTCGTACCGAAGTGCTGTCGGATCGAGATTTAGATGTAAACCGTTATAAATCAATACAAAAAGGTTTTTAAAGAGAATTTGCTAGCTGTTTCTACGTTAATTACTTGTTTTCCGAACCTGTAATTGACGAAAACTCCTCTGAACGACTCGTTAAGGGTCGAAACACGATCCTACAGAAGGTGTGCATAGTTTTGCAGAACTGATTGTGTACGTATGATTTTTGGTGGGAGTATACATTAAACAAATACCATCGACTAGACCTAAATACTGTTAACGGGTTCTCATAAATGTAATGGTGTGAAATCTCATTGATATAATTGCTAGTCGATGATAGGGTTCATGCCAAAGTGTGAATATGTAACTTATTTGATCGAGATTGGGTGTGTGCTTGTTGTTGATTGTTATTGATGTGATGAAACTGCTTGTTTATTGATCGAATTCATTATATCTTTGAGTATTAGTAGATTGGGTGATTCTTTTTGAATGGTGTATATCGAGTCTCTTTGACTAATGAGTCCGAACCTATTTGAATGGTTGTGATGCTTGAATATAATAATTCTTAAAAGAATCAGCACTTGAAATATGTAATGATTTGTTATCATACATGTACATATAATATTAAACATTCAACATATAAAATTGATAGTAATGACTAGTTTTATATATCAACAATCATATATATATACAAAACTGATATTGGGAATGCTATCTGCTACTGTATGATAACTCATATTCTGGTCACAATAAATGTCAGATTGTTTGGACACTAGGGTAATGCAAAACTCTACTCGTGTACTCATCAACATTAAATGTGTGACAACCCGAGTTTTCAAGGTCTCTATTCGATTTAACTTATTATTTATTTGCAAGTGTGTTTTTATAATTATTTGCAAGTGTGTTTTTATAATTACTTGATTTGCAATACACGTGTTGATTGTAGTTTGTAGTGTACATGTTATGTGTATAGATGCTATACATATTGTATTGATTATTTGATTTGATAACTGAAAACAAGATAGTGAAGCTCTAGCTGAAAACCCCACCCACGAAAACACACTATGTCCGAAAACACTTTAGTGTTTTCGTCCACACCTAACAGCCGAAAACAACAAATGGGCTTCTGCCCAGTAGTGAATAATATATAGGATTTGTTTAATCTGTGCGATTGAATTCGATAACTGACAAACCCTAAATCACTTCTCACCTCTCTCGTTTTCCTTTGAACCCGACGGCAACAATCATTGTTCGTGAAGCTTTTCCTTTTTCTTTCTCTACTTTCGGTTAGTATAATATTCTCTGGTTGTGTTGGGATTGAACCCTACCAGAGGAACAGATAATGTAAAGTCAAAACCTGGTCACAACAGTGGATCCACAATAAGCAGCGGTTTACATTAAGCTTCCCCCTTAAAAGTGATTTATAACAACTGATGTTCTTGCATCCACTGACTGGATACAACTGCTGCTGCTCTGCATAACTACTGATGAAGCTTAGAAGACTGCTGGACACTAAGCACTGCTGATAACAAAGCTCTGCCCAATCAAGGACTGATCAACCTCGAGGAAAGCACTGATGTAAAGAGAGAGCAGCTGTTTTGTGAATTATCTGTTTTATGTATAGTCAGTGGTTAGGTATAGCAGTATTTGTAAAAGGACAGTAGATACAGGTTGTTAGGCTGTTAGACGTCGCTTTCATGGTGACGTCAGCTGAGGTACCTCAGTGGTTTGGTTTGCCTATAAATGTAACAGTACCCTGTACTGTTACATTTGATTGACTGAGCGGATTCTTCTCCTCATGTCTAATCCTTTCATCTTGTGTGCAACCAACCTTGGGGCATCAGGCAGAGGGGGAGATTAGTTTGTAAGCATGTCTGTAATCTTTTGCTTTGATTTGTAATCATTTGACTCTATGAGAAGCTAATGCTATCAAACTATTTTCTCCATTGATTGTGTTTACAAAGTTTGTATCTATTTCCGCTGCACTTTACATGTTTTCATATTCACTAATTGTTCAAAACATACAAACAAACATAATCATGAAAGCCCCAGATCCTAACAATTGGTATCAGAGCCTGGACAGTCAATTTCGATTTAACAGTCAAATTGACATAACAGTTCGGCTCAAAATTCATTGATACTAAGGTTGGTTGTATTTAGTTGAAAAACAGAGTATCGAGTAAATCATGTTCAAAATGGTTATTTAAAAACTCTGTAAATCAACCAAGATGTCATATGACACACAAATTTCACATAACAAGTGATTTCATGCACAAGACACTCATGGTTTCTAGATCTGAAAACAATATATGTTTAAACTATGAGATTACTTCCTATTTTCTAAATTGATCTCAATTGTTGATGTAAAATTTGTGATGTTTTTATTAAATACTAAAGTATGAACCTCAGATTAACAAAATTTATGTTCATAAAGCATTGATGTTTTGCTAACATAAAAAGAGGGAAATTAAAACTTTAGTTATTCAGATCTTATGTGTTGAAAACAGGTTGAGATCCTCAAACGGAACAAATCAACCTTGTTTAAATACATTAGGAAAACAGGGGTCACAATAGTCCGTATCATATGTAGTGTGAGATTGGCTTAAAAACTTGTGCAAACATGACCAAGTCTCTCAAAACATTACTGCAAAATGATTTTGGACTAAAATTCACAAAAACTCGAAAATGTGTTTATCTCAAAACTTTTGAAGTCAAAAGAAAAGAGTATAAACGTAAAATACTTAAGAGTCAAAGCTTGGGGTAATAATGGTCATTAAGCAACTGTCTGTGCTTATTGGTTCAAGTAAGTTCCGGTGATAATAGTGTCTCCAGTGATTTAATTTCAAGAGGATTAGACAAATGTTCAAAAAATTCATCCAAGTGTCCTCATGTTTGCAGTCAACTGACAAAGAAAATGGTACCAAACAGTGGTCAAAAGGTATCCAAAAGTTTCCTACCACTGTTGTCAAACCACTGACCATTTTCAATAACTTGTGAATGATGTGATTATATACTCTATTGAAATTATACCAGATCCTTTTTGATACTATTCTCAGAAAATCCTTTAACCATTTTTTTTGTTTTTTTTGTTGCGTTCAAAGGATTTTCTCGAATAACCAGGATATATTATTCTTATTTTTTTTTTGGAATAATTGGAACTTTTGCTTGTTTTTGTTGGCAATAGTTTTAGTTCCTGTCAGGATGTAATACCTTATTTTTGTTAGTATTATTGTCCTCATAAATGGGTCAAAAGGAAATGGTACATATGTCAAAATCATGTCATTCTCAGGTTTGCTCCTAAATTTTTATCAAAGGATGATTGCTAACTGTGCTTGAATTACTAAGGTACTCATGTTTTAATTGAATATTAAACGAGAATGAGTTGCCTTAGTAAAAAGTTTTCATCATCTGGGGTACTTAAACCACTGTCATTCAAAATTGACATTTGGTAAAACCTTGAATGAAAATTCTCAAAACTGTTGCTGGAATACTTGTCCTTCAGATCTGTACCATTTACCCTAACCACTGTTTTGTTCCAACGTCTGATCTCAAAACACTGTCCACTGCTGAAAGTTAACCACTGATCCCTCATTTTCTTGAAAAGCACTGATGTTCAAAATCAGTGTCTTATCCACTGATATGCTATCCACTGATAGCAAAAATCATCCACTGCTCACAATTTTTACCGTTGTAACCACTGATGTTTGATACGTCAGTGGTCCTTAAAACAACTGTTCTCCATACTTCATCCATTTCATCAGTGTTTGACACGTGGTCAGTTTTTAGCCCTCAGATCGTAATAACCGCTGCCACATCAGCAATCATTTTTTTCCCTAAATAAAACCCTGCCCTAAACCCCCAAACAGGGTTTTACACTGTCGAATTGAATTCCAAAATTCTCTTCAGAAAGCAATTTCCAACCCTTCTTCTCAAAATCTTCAAAATCATTCTTCATTCTTCTCTGCAAAAATGACAAAATCAAAGTCGAAATCAAAATCAAAACCTAAATCACCACCACCCTCCAATGAGGTCGCTCAAACGACCGAAGAATCAATCGAAATACCATACAAACAATCTCACAACTATTTGGGTTTACTCACAAAACCCACAAACAACCATACCTTTGATTCCATTCTCGACACCATATCTACATCAAAGTACAAAACTTTGTTGACAATAGACGCTCCCATATATCTGCAAACCCAGAGAGAGTTCTGGAAAAATGCTACGCTTGAAAAACAAGATGATAAAGTAGTAGCCATTAACTCCTCGATACAGGGTACGGCGATTCAAATCACTCCGCAATCACTATCAGAAATCTTCAAACTCGATGATCAGAAAGGTAAAGCTTCCTTTGACAAAAACGAGTTAAAAGTTGATTTTCTGAAAAGGGGCTATGCAGAACAGTCAAAGGTAGATACCCTACAAAAGGGTTATTTTCCATCTTGTTACACCCTAATTCGTATTTGACAAAAAGTCGCAGCGGAAACACGAACCATAAAATTTCTTTCATTATAAATACCTCAACTTATTTAAAATTTAACTTAAACATAATTCTTATTCATAAATCCGTCATCCACTTATTTACTAATTAAAAACATAGCTTACGTTTACTACATTTTACGTTCAACGTCCCCGTACAATCTCTCTAGTGGCTCGGTCTTCAATCCCTAATCCTTCTGATAATCGCTCATTATCCGTACAACCTGCATTCACCACATACATTCATAACATTAACACACATTAAAGAAACAAGGTTCATTCGCGTACACTTCACACTTCGTCATCTTTTAAACTTTAAGCATTTCATCTGCATATCCATTTCCTGGTGAGGCTTCAATAATGTACCAGCATTACTTTTCATTCTCGAGGTACACCATTAATAATGTTAACCCTCAACGTGTCTAAATCATGCATACATACGTACTTACATACATACATACATACACATCTACATATGTACATATCTTTCCTACAACTTTACATACATGCATACACTCATGCTGGTCTTTATACATGCATACATACACATCTGCATACATACAAACCCTTCCTACATCATTTCATACCTGCATATAATCATACATATCTTTATACATACATACATACATACATACACATCTACATACGTACATACCCTTCCTACATCATTACATCCCCGTATATACTCATACATACATACATGCTTGCTTATCCACATAGGGGCGATTGCCAATGAGAATTAAATTAATAATTCTTACCTGGAGTACGGGATCCCACTTTAAGGTTCATAAATGGAACCTAAGGTGGGATTCTTACCTGGGCTATGGGATCCCGCTTTAAGGTTCCTAAATGGAACCTAAGGTGGGATTCTTACCTGGGCTATGGGATCCCGCTTTAAGGTTCCTAAATGGAACCTAAGGTGGGATTCTTACCTGGGCTATGGGATCCCGCTTTAAGGTTCCTAAATGGAACCTAAGGCGGGATTCTTACCTGGGCTATGGGATCCCAAGGGGAACCAACATACCTATATCGTCACGCACGATCATGTCATCCCACCTTTATACATTCACACATACGCTTACCCTAATGGTCATAAAACATGAGTTAAACTAGTTATACGCGACTTAAAACGCGTTTAAACGAGTTCCCGATACAAAACGGAGCTAACAAGCAACTTTCGACAAACAGCCACCCCGTCGCGTAGCGCGACGGGCCGTCGCGTAGCGCGACGCCATCAAACAAACATAATGTTTGTTGCTGCAGTGCTGCAGATTTCAGCACGTCCGCGTTTCACGGAAACGGTCATAACTTCTTCGTTATTGGTCCGTTTTACCCGATTCTTTTTCCTACGCGTCCGTAATTTAATTCTCCATCTTTTGGAGTTAAGAACCGACATCCGGATTAACAAAATCTCAGACTTTTATCTCTTCGGCTTATTACCCTTTTTCCCAACCTTGACCCGTTCATGCATTCGTCAACGTAACTTGTTCGTTTTACCATATCCTCTTATACACATAATGATATCCATGACGTCTATCATAAATTACTGAACTCTTGGATATCTTGCATCCTTTTAATACATTATCATTCATATGCTCATTGCGACCCGTTAAGGGTATTCACGCATTAATTTGGTCTATGACTAACCAAACCATCATCCCTACTACCATACTTGTCCAAAACGTTACACTAATCGAAAACTTGTTTCTAAGCTACTTTTAAGATCGTTTACCCCAAAATACCCATCAAGGGCATTTTGGTCAACATTAACCCATCATTTATGACGAAAGACCTTAAACACATATTTGACCTCGAACATCAGGTTTAATTCATTGCAACACTTCATTACTTACTTGTACTACGAAGTGATTACAGAAATCACTTACCTCGTGCGTCCGAGTTCGTGTCCGTTATCTTGCCTCCTTTTGACCCGTTAGCCTTTCATGCTTGAGTCCTTCTCGACATGATTCCTATACTTTCATGTCACCAAATCATATTCACATTAGCATACACAATTGTACATGTTAACGATCATAGTAATCGCATATTTCACATTTGACTTTCTTTAGTCACAACTAACAAGCATAATACATGTAACCAAATTCATATCATTTCCAACTCGTGGAGTCCGTAATGTCATCGCATTAGACACACATACGTCTAACACGCATCATATAACTTACTTTAGTCTTACAATTATGACCACATGACAGTTGACTTTTAGAAGTCAACGGTCCATTTACTTTAACTTTTGACTTTTCATTATATACCCGTAACATTATAATCGACTATACGGACATCACTATATACATATCATCTTTTACTTACATACAATTTCATCTATTAAGTTCACCTAGGCATTTCATCAAACACTTGGTGTGCGTACCACTATCTTAGCACCATGTACAACTAATTTATGCATATTCTTCTAATCTTATACATAATTCATCAATTTCTTCCTTCTAACCAACATGGATCATACATGCATGAACATCAAACATACTAGTATCACATTTCTTTTAATTCCTCTAACAAGAATCCATCATACAAATAAAAATACATCAACATTCCACAAGAATTAGACATGGATGATGATTCAAATCATCATTCTTACCATAACTAATGGGTTTCACCCTTAAACATCAAATTAACCTAATTCATGCATAATCCACGTTCCAAATGATGAATCTAACACATACTCATGCTCAATTTCATACAAATTCGTGATTTACAACATAACCCATTTCGTGCATCATCACCAATCTCGAATCTAAGACATACCTTACGATCCCCTTGTGAAGGTGATCATTAATCCGTGTTTGGTTATGAATTTGAGTTTCGTTTAGCCTTCCAATTTGAGGGAATAGATGAAGTTAGGGTTCTTGGCTCCATGGGAGCTTCCTGCTCTTTCACGAACACACTATGTGTGTTTGTGTGTGTGTTTTGTTATTTAGTAACCAAACTTTCACCCTATTCCATTTAACCCCTCAATGTTTGCCACTTAAACATGTTTGGCACGACTTTCATCTTCTAAATAGTTTTTATCATACACTTTATTAGGTTAAATAACCTAGTCATTTATTTCTTAATGTACCATAGCATAACATTTAACGAATATAAACATTCAGGTTTTGGGGTGTTACAAGTCTACCCCCCTTAAATAAGGTTTCGTCCCCGAAACCTTTCTCATTTCCTCTTACACACACACATTCATGTTTGACTTCATAGTCGCATCATAATCATAAGTAACCATCCTATCTCAATTCATAATTATTCAATCAATTGGCTTCTTCTTCTTAACAAGTCTATACTCTCCATGGCATACTTTCATATAACATTCTCATTTCCTTTGACCCGTTAAAACAGGTTAATATACATTCTTATTCAAACTTATAATAATGCTTACACTCATATGATCATTTTATAACAGATTAAATACCTTCATCTCATCCTTTAAGATTTCATTCTATAGACGCATTGCATAACATTTAACCCTTGTTTTGTTATCACAACAAAACTACCATTTCATAGTCACACCTACGTGCTTAACTCCGTAGCTAACATCATTCTACGCTTCTATAATCTTTTGTACCATACATATCCTCACGTTACTTGCACATTCGGATATTTTCATTCCTATCATTCTTTTGTTCTTTTGCTTTACATTACTTTTATGACTTGTTTGACGCATACATGGTCAAGCTATTGACTTCTTCTTATGTAGACTAGTTTCGTCTTTTATATCTTAGATCCGTTTCGCGGATTCGAACACATTATTCATACCTTTCGTACCTTCTATGTTTTGAATCCGTCTCGCGGATTCAAACATTGCATTTACGCCTTTCATTCTTTGAATCCGTCTTGCGGATTCAAACATTGCATATACGCTTTTCATCCCTTGAATCCGTCTCGCGGATTCAAGCATTGCATTCATGTTTCGAATCCGTGTCGCGGATTCTAGCATAGCATTTCATGTTTCGAATCCGTCTCGCGGATTCTAGCATAGCATTTCATGTTTCGGATCCGTCTCGCGGATTCTAGCATAGCATTTCATGTTTCGCATCCGTCTCGCGGATTCTAGCATAGCATTTCATGTTTCGAATCCGTCTCGCGGATTCTAGCATAGCATTTCATATTTCGAATCCGTCTCGCGGATTCTAGCATAGCATTTCATATTTCGAATCCGTCTCGCGGATTCTAGCATAGCATTTCATGTTTCGAATCCGTCTCGCGGATTCTAGCATAGCATTTCATATTTCGAATCCGTCTCGCGGATTCTAGCATAGCATTTCATACTCTCATTCTTGAGAGTCTTACATTTATCTTCACCCTCACGTCCACCTACTACTTAATTCTAACGGACATACCTGTATTAATTATCACGGTCCCACGAACGTCATATGCTTCACGTGTACTGGCCAGGTACACAATCCACATACTAGTTTCGTGTCTTCGTGTAATTGTCACCTTATGTCCGAAGAATTAGGTTTCGGCACGTGTATCATTTTTCAAAACATGTTTACTATACCATCATGGTCCTTCATTTAGCATTTTTCTTCCCTTAATGCATTTTACCATTTCATATACCGACATATTGAATTTACGTACCTGGGTTCAACTTTATCTTATTTCATGCCTTGGTGTCGGTACTTGACCGCACTCGCGGATCATCCTCTTCAAACGCTTATACTTACCTTGCATATACAAAACCGTCAGTTTCTTTATGCATATACATAAGTACATACTTACATTCTCTTTTACCTTTGGATCTTGACCGAGTCTTGGATTGCATGGGTTTCTTATCACAAGAGCACACAGGTTTGAGTTCAAGCACTTACCTTCTTACACTTGATTCTCACAAACCAGGGCTCTGATACCAACTTGTTACACCCTAATTCGTATTTGACAAAAAGTCGCAGCGGAAACACGAACCATAAAATTTCTTTCATTATAAATACCTCAACTTATTTAAAATTTAACTTAAACATAATTCTTATTCATAAATCCGTCATCCTCTTATTTACTAATTAAAAACATAGCTTACGTTTACTACATTTTACATTCAACGTCCCCGTACAATCTCTCTAGTGGCTCGGTCTTCAATCCCTAATCCTTCTGATAATCGCTCATTATCCATACAACCTGCATTCACCACATACATTCATAACATTAACACACATTAAAGAAACAAGGTTCATTCGCGTACACTTCACACTTCGTCATCTTTTAAACTTTAAGCATTTCATCTGCATATCCATTTCCTGGTGAGGCTTCAATAATGTACCTGCAATACTTTTCATTCTCGAGGTACACCATTAATAATGTTAACCCTCAACGTGTCTAAATCATGCATACATACGTACTTACATATATACATACATACACATCTACATACGTACATATCTTTCCTACAACTTTACATACATGCATACACTCATGCTGGTCTTTATACATGCATACATACACATCTGCATACATACAAACCCTTCCTACATCATTTCATACCTGCATATAATCATACATATCTTTATACATACATACATACATACATACACATCTACATACGTACATACCCTTCCTACATCATTACATCCCCGTATATACTCATACATACATACATGCTTGCTTATCCACATAGGGGCGATTGCCAATGAGAATTAAATTAATAATTCTTACCTGGAGTACGGGATCCCACTTTAAGGTTCATAAATGGAACCTAAGGTGGGATTCTTACCTGGGCTATGGGATCCCGCTTTAAGGTTCCTAAATGGAACCTAAGGTGGGATTCTTACCTGGGCTATGGGATCCCGCTTTAAGGTTCCTAAATGGAACCTAAGGTGGGATTCTTACCTGGGCTATGGGATCCCGCTTTAAGGTTCCTAAATGGAACCTAAGGCGGGATTCTTACCTGGGCTATGGGATCCCAAGGGGAACCAACATACCTATATCGTCACGCACGATCATGTCATCCCACCTTTATACATTCACACATACGCTTACCCTAATGGTCATAAAACATGAGTTAAACTAGTTATACGCGACTTAAAACGCGTTTAAATGAGTTCCCGATACAAAACGGAGCTAACAAGCAACTTTCGACAAACAGCCACCCCGTCGCGTAGCGCGACGGGCCGTCGCGTAGCGCGACGCCATCAAACAAACATAATGTTTGTTGCTGCAGTGCTGCAGATTTCAGCACGTCCGCGTTTCACGGAAACGATCATAACTTCTTCGTTATTGGTCCGTTTTACCCGATTCTTTTTCCTACGCGTCCGTAATTTAATTCTCCATCTTTTGGAGTTAAGAACCGACATCCGGATTAACAAAATCTCAGACTTTTATCTCTTCGGCTTATTACCCTTTTTCCCAACCTTGACCCGTTCATGCATTCGTCAACGTAACTTGTTCGTTTTACCATATCCTCTTATACACATAATGATATCCATGACGTCTATCATAAATTACTGAACTCTTGGATATCTTGCATCCTTTTAATACATTATCATTCATATGCTCATTGCGACCCGTTAAGGGTATTCACGCATTAATTTGGTCTATGACTAACCAAACCATCATCCCTACTACCATACTTGTCCAAAACGTTACACTAATCGAAAACTTGTTTCTAAGCTACTTTTAAGATCGTTTACCCCAAAATACCCATCAAGGGCATTTTGGTCAACATTAACCCATCATTTACGACGAAAGACCTTAAACACATATTTGACCTCGAACATCAGGTTTAATTCATTACAACACTTCATTACTTACTTGTACTACGAAGTGATTACAGAAATCACTTACCTCGTGCGTCCGAGTTCGTGTCCGTTATCTTGCCTCCTTTTGACCCGTTAGCCTTTCATGCTTGAGTCCTTCTCGACATGATTCCTATACTTTCATGTCACCAAATCATATTCACATTAGCATACACAATTGTACATGTTAACGATCATAGTAATCGCATATTTCACATTTGACTTTCTTTAGTCACAACTAACAAGCATAATACATGTAACCAAATTCATATCATTTCCAACTCGTGGAGTCCGTAATGTCATCGCATTAGACACACATACGTCTAACACGCATCATATAACTTACTTTAGTCTTACAATTATGACCACATGACAGTTGACTTTTAGAAGTCAACGGTCCATTTACTTTAACTTTTGACTTTTCATTATATACCCGTAACATTATAATCGACTATACGGACATCACTATATACATATCATCTTTTACTTACATACAATTTCATCTATTAAGTTCACCTAGGCATTTCATCAAACACTTGGTGTGCGTACCACTATCTTAGCACCATGTACAACTAATTTATGCATGTTCTTCTAATCTTATACATAATTCATCAATTTCTTCCTTCTAACCAACATGGATCATACATGCATGAACATCAAACATACTAGTATCACATTTCTTTTAATTCCTCTAACAAGAATCCATCATACAAATAAAAATACATCAACATTCCACAAGAATTAGACATGGATGATGATTCAAATCATCATTCTTACCATAACTAATGGGTTTCACCCTTAAACATCAAATTAACCTAATTCATGCATAATCCACGTTCCAAATGATGAATCTAACACATACTCATGCTCAATTTCATACAAATTCGTGATTTACAACATAACCCATTTCGTGCATCATCACCAATCTCGAATCTAAGACATACCTTACGATCCCCTTGTGAAGGTGATCATTAATCCGTGTTTGGTTATGAATTTGAGCTTCGTTTAGCCTTCCAATTTGAGGGAATAGATGAAGTTAGGGTTCTTGGCTCCATGGGAGCTTCCTGCTCTTTCACGAACACACTATGTGTGTTTGTGTGTGTGTTTTGTTATTTAGTAACCAAACTTTCACCCTATTCCATTTAACCCCTCAATGTTTGCCACTTAAACATGTTTGGCACGACTTTCATCTTCTAAATAGTTTTTATCATACACTTTATTAGGTTAAATAACCTAGTCATTTATTTCTTAATGTACCATAGCATAACATTTAACGAATATAAACATTCGGGTTTTGGGGTGTTACACATCTGCACCCAGATTTTTATTTCACACACTTCTGATGTGTGTTTCGAATAAAACAACATCTTTTAATGAAATTCCATTGAAAATTCAGTGCCTGGGTTACGCTATTTTGAATAGTAAGGACTACAACTACTCCCAGGAGATTTTCAATGACATGGTGAAAAACGTTGAAAGTAAAGCATTTTTGTTGTTTCCAAGATTTTTGAGTTATTATTTTTTACAAAAAATTGATAAGAAAAATGAAAATTTACTTAAACAAGGTGTCTATTTTCAAATAAAAAGCTTGACACCTGAAACATTCACTAGAATGTTGGCACCAATAAAAACAAAAACAGGGGTACCTGAGCAGATTTTAGCGGTTACAACTGCTCCTCAGGTATCAGCTGCTGAGCCCACTGCTCCAGGTGATCAAAGCAACACAACCACTGCTTTGAAACCCACACCTGATATCACCAAAAAGACCAAAAGAAAAACATCCAGAAAACCCACCAAACCCAAAACAAAGGCAACTCTGGAAGATGAGATCCCAGAGGAAATGCCTGTGACAACACAAAAGTCACCACAAACCACTGCTGCTACTTCCTCACAGCAGTTGGAAGAAAGATCTCAACCCATGCCTAAAACTCCTCCTGCATCCTCACAAAAGGATCAGGTTGTATTCACAGGGACACCAAATTATGAAGCTCTAGATCCACTTGGCTCTATCTTCCACAGTCCTGATCCCAAGGACATGTCTCTTTCAACACCTATACCCTCACCAATCATAATGCCACAATCCATGCTACCCTTGTTGCATGCAGCTGCTATAGCTCAGACACAAACCAGTTCCTCTCTATCACCTATCACTGAGAGTATACCCCCACAAGAGACTGGGTCTGATGCTACTACTTCTGCTATCCCAGCAACAATTGAGGAGGTTACACCCCCTGAGTTACAAGTAACTCTCGGTGGTAGTTCAAGTGGAGCAGCAACTACAACTGGTGGATCAACAGATCTTCAGTTGGACAGTTGTTTCATAAGTAAGTCTCCCTTGAAGGCAATTTCTTCCATGGCAACTTCAGTAACCACCAGTGAGTTGGATCTAACTACTGGTACCATCAAAGGTTTATCGAGTGCTGAAGAAAGAAGTCCCCAGTACCAAGAACAAGGGGCATCAATGGGTGATTTTTAGGACTCTGTCCCCAAGACACACATTGATATAACCACTGTTGGTGGGGATTCAGATGATCCCAGTAAAATGGGTGATGATTCAAGATATCAGGAATTGACGGGCAGAGTTGAAAAACTTGAAGAATCAGTTTCTGAAATAAAGGAGATGGTGCAAGAGATTTTAAAAGCTCAGAAAGCACAATCCACTGCTGTTCCACCTCAAGCACCTGCTCCACAACAAGCACTTGCTGCAAATGAGCTCTGGAATCTTTTTCAACCTATGCTTGAAAGACAAAAACAAGTGGCTGATCAGCAGCATGAAATGCATATACAAATGCTGACCAATATGGTGGAATCAAGGTTCAAGGATACTCAAGCAGATATCAAGGCTATTAAGGCCAGCATCCAAACTACCACTGGCAAAGCTCCTTCAACTTTGCTGTTCTTTGATGACCCCCTTGCAGATAATGCCAAAAAGGGGGAGATAATGAAGCAAATGAAGAAGAAGGGAATAGAACATGGCCTGTGTGTTGAACCTGAGCAAGCAAAGCAAACATCTAAACCACCTCCCACGAAATGTCATACAGCTGATACAACAGAAGTTACAAAAACTGCTGTCAGTAGCCAAACAGCTGCCATTTCATCAACACACACACTTTCAACACACACCACTCTATCACACACCATTACAACCACTGTTCCACCACCATCCTCATCTACAATCATATCACCACCACTGCCTCCTGCCATAAAGCAGAAGACAACAGATGTTACAACATCTGCTGTAATGACAACAGTGATTGAAACACCAGTTGTTTCAACCACTGTCCGTCAATCACAATCACAAACCACTGCTATACAATCTCAAACCATTGATTCATCCAAAACATCATCTGCCCCTTCTTCATTAAAAAGGAGAAGGAATCTCATATCAGATGATGATTCACCACCATCATCACCACCATCAAAAACTACCTCACCACTTCCATCCCCTGCTCAAAAGCAGAAGACAACTGCTGACATATCAGCAGTTGTAATGACAACAGATGTTGAGACACCAGTTGTTTCAACAGCTGTTAGTCAATCATCCACCACTGCTCTCATCCTTCCTACATCACAACCAAAGCTCTTCAACAGAAAAAGAAAGCCAATCTCTGCCGATGAGGGTATACATGATCCTAATGCTGCACAATATCCACTGGAGCTTGAAGCCATCAAAAATGAGATGAGGCAATTCTATACAGAAGAAGATCCTTCAAAAAGAAGGTTCTCCTCACTCATAGGCTACATGCCACCAGATGATATGGATGATTACCTCAAAATCAAGGCAAGGCAAGCAAGACTAAGAGCTAAAGTTGAGAGTGAAAAAGAACGGTTAAGCGAAGATAGCATTGCTAAAAGACTGGAGTTCTACTTCACAAAAGTAAAGCAGATAGATGAGTTTGCACAAGATCTAAACAAAGAAAAGGCTGATCAAAAGAAAGAGTTTAGAAAACAATATCTAGCCTACATCATGAAAGAGAAATTCTATCCTGCTGAAGAACAACAGTTCAAAGAATGGCCAGTAGTCGCTCTTAAGCGTGAGGCAGAAAGGATTGAGAAAATTAAGAATGATCCTACAAAGAAGAAGAATGCTCCAAACTGGAGAAAATACAAAAAGCTCATTGCTGACCTAACTGCTGAGTATAAGAGAAAGTTAAAAGGAGCTGGTGGATGCAAAAATGGATACTGCTGAAGCCATATCAAAATGGTCAAAACAGCAGACTGATGAAGCCTATGAAAGGCTAAAGAAAAGAAAGATAACTGTTTCAAGCACCTCAAAGAAGCATGAACAGAGAATGAAGCTTGAACAACAGATAGAAAACCTCAAAACACTGTTCCGGTCTACTTTTGTGACAAACCAGGAAGAAGGAGAACAGCTGACCAGTGAAGAGGTAAAAGAAAAAGAAGTTGAGTACTTCAAAGAATCCATCATGAAAATGGGTCTAAAAGAAGAGAGCTCAGAAAAACTTCAAAACCTTTTAAAAGGGATGTTAACCAAACCTGCATCATCAGACACTTCAACAGACATGACAGACATTGAAAGGCAGGAGCTGATTGAAAGAGAAACTGCAGAAGATATAGCTGCAGCAAATGATGTCATAGAAATGGCTTTCAAAAGAATGTCTGAAAGTCTGCAAGTTTTCTCAAGGCCAATATCTCAAAGCTCATCTTCAAATAAATCTCTCCCAAGAAATCCATTGGGTTTAAAAGTACTAAAGTGGCTCTCTGATCAAAAGACCCACGTATTGACTCTGGTCAGATCCAATGGAGAGGTGAAGTATATATCAAGGAAAGAAGCACTAGGCCTTAGTGTTCAAGATTTGCAGGATCTCCTTGAACTTACACTGTGTCGGGATGAAGATGATATAAGTTCCAAAGAGTTTGAAGAAGAGTTTAAAAGACAAGTAAGGGAACTTTTGATGAGTAATAAAGATCCAGAATAATGACAGGTTTTGACATTATCTGTTCCAGGGGGAGATTGTTGGGATTGAACCCTACCAGAGGAACAGATAATGTAAAGTCAAAACCTGGTCACAACAGTGGATCCACAATAAGCAGCGGTTTACATTAAGCTTCCCCCTTGAAAGTGATTTATAACAATTGATGGTCTTGCATCCACTGACTGGATACAACTGCTGCTGTTCTGCATAACTACTGATGAAGCTTAGAAGACTGCTGGACACTAAGCACTGCTGGTACAAACTGCTGATAACAAAGCTCTGCCCAATCAAGGACTGATCAACCTTGAGGAAAGCACTGATGTAAAGAGAGAGCAGCTGTTTTGTGAATTATCTGTTTTATGTATAGTCAGTGGTTAGGTATAGCAGTATTTGTAAAAGGACAGTAGATACAGGTTGTTAGACTGTTAAACGTCGCTTTCATGGTGACGTCAGCTGAGGTACCTCAGTGGTTTGGTTTGCCTATAAATGTAACAGTACCCTGTACTGTTACATTTGATTGACTGAGCAGATTCTTCTCCTCATGTCTAATCCTTTCATCTTGTGTGCAACCAACCTTGGGGCATCAGGCTGAGGGGGAGATTAGTTTGTAAGCATGTATGTAATCTTTTGCTTTGATTTGTAATCATTTGACTCTATGAGAAGCTAATGCTATCAAACTATTTTCTCCATTGATTGTGTTTACAAAGTTTGTATCTATTTCCGCTGCACTTTACATGTTTTCATATTCACTAATTGTTCAAAACATACAAACAAACATAATCATAAAAGCCCCAGATCCTAACAGGTTGCAAATTAAATTGCCTTGTCATGATTCATGATTGATGTTATGGTTTATGTTTCTATGTGATACTACATGTGTTAATGTTTTGCATGAACATGTGATAAGGAATCTTACACTTGCGTATGCTATTGAGATGATGATTGGGTCATTCAAGTCTTTGATTACATGTGATGACAAATACTTGATTTAATCAATAATAGTGGCCGACATTTGTTTCTATGCACATGCAAACATTGATCATTGTATAAATATAAGACATGCACATGTTGGTGAAATTAATTGATAGATAGGACAAATCTGTTGTGGGTGATATTGATTGGACCAAAGCTCTTTCTGTTGTTTCTTAGTGAGCCGACATTAGACTCCAATCAACACTAATTGCATGTGACTTGAATTGATAAACTAAAGTATGAAAATTAACATGAAACTCGTGACTGTGTAGGATCGTGTCGCGACCTAAACGAGTCGTTCGGAAGAGCTCTCGTACGTTTCAGAGGCGGAAACTAAGAAACGGACGTGTACACAGCTTGAAAAGTACTTTAAACCTCTTGTATATTAGGTTGACAACGTTTACAGTTAGAGGAAATACCGGCAGCACTTCGGTATCACAAGACCTGATCGTTACAAATGACAATGCTTGACACCTATTTATAGTACAAGGACCTACCGTTTGAAACTTCTCAAACGGACACAAACTTTCAAACGGCCAACTGTTCAAACGACAACTATAAACTCAAACGGCTAACATTAAATTTCCTATTTCAAGACTCATTCTAATAGAACCATTCAAATGGCTAGCTTCTCATTGGACCAAAACATAGTTGCTTCTCATTGGACCTCCAAGATTTTGTCTTATATGAAAGACTTGAATTTTCGTAGATTGCTTTGTCATGTTGTTATATGATGCAATGATGATGTCATTGATATGATGTCATCATTATATATGATGACATCATGCCTGATCAGATCCGCAACGAAGCTGAGACTCGACATTAGACGAAGACGACAGATGACTGCACCAACAGACTCCCCCTCAGATGTTGACGAGTCTTAAGTGTCGAGTCTTCACCATCTTCAGTCTTGATCTATCTCTGGGCTTCACTCTTAGTCTTTACTTGCAGGTTTTCAGACTCCCCCTTGCGATATGCTGTCATTTCTTCAGATCATCAGCATCTTCAGCATTAGAATCGTTGTCTGTCTTTCCATCTCACAGCTTTTCATCTTATCCTGCAAAAACTCTACCTCAAAGTAAAATTTCTCTTACATACATATTTCAATCACAAACATATGTACTAACTCCAAAACACTTCTTAAAAACACAATGATTTTCCAATCTGATGAACCACTTTAGGGTTATGAAAACATTTAATTTCAAACATACACTCCCCCTCAAATATTGCTCATCATGTTTAGCACTCGGAATTTTGAAAATTAGCTTCTTCAATACCAGTTGTCGAAAATATTTTTGAGTTTTTCAAAAGTTTATGCTAAAACACACTGAAAATCTTTTTGGATTTTTGAAAGAAATGAAATGCAGTAAAGAAATATTTACAAACAATATTTTTGTGAGTTTGCGTAAGAGGATCATATCAGTTTCTGAGACAAATCACCAACACCGTTAAGCTTTATACATTTTAAGTTCTAAACAATTCACCTAGATTGTCAGTATACTTGTCCACTTAAATTTTCACACAAAGTTCAATTGTTTCGAGATACGAGATTAATGTCTTAGAACTTAAACATCTACATGTGTCCCACCTCAGTATATACTCCTGTATCCAGACCCCAGTATTCAGTCTTACAGGTGAGTATACCTAGATGATATCTGTAAGGGGTTAATTGCGAGGGCCGTGAGAGCTCAGGTCGATCTTTCGATACGCAGAGAGATGACGGCTTCGACTTTTGGTGGGTCCCCTTTGGGGATCTTTTTTTCAACAGCACATGATTAACCATTTTGCAATGTGTTATCATTTTTTATGCTGAGGGGAGGCTTATATTTCAAAGCAGCGTAAAGTATTCTCCAGGGACTAGGCCATTGCTTCCGCAAAATCAGAAGTCCCGGGATAATACCCCAGATATCACTAAGCATAAAGACCTAGTATCTCAGAATACGGGACCCTTCAAACAAGATTTCAAGGGTTACCTATATATCCTGGAGGTGTTCCCCACGTAGACGCAAGTAAATTTTATGTTTATATCTCGTCTCAATTTACTAAATGTGCAAAAACCTACTGACATATCCACAGTGAGATTGTTTATCACATTTATACCTTCCATTTCTTTAGCATGTTGTGACAGTCCACTGATGTACTATCATTTCCTCTTTTATACAACAAAACTCATTTTCATTTTATCATGTTTTTGCCTTTTTCAAATTTTCAAATGTTTTTGGATTTTCTGAAAATTTTACTCCCCCTAAAATGCAAACACATTTTAGGAAATTTGAAAACAAACTATACAATAAAACGACAACTGATATCAAATCACTTCAAATCGCCATCCACTTGGCATAAACAATCAGAACTCCCCCTTACAACAAACTATTTTCCCATTATGATTTCAAAACACTTAAGTTTGTTTTAATCAAATGGTTTTTCTGGAAAATTAGTTTTGTTGATTTTACCACTTGTAAAGTTAGGGGTTCATCATGTTGTTTTCCAAACAATCATTTGTAAGAATGGTCCAATCAAGTTCAACTTAATGACCTTGATTAACCACTTGTCAATGAAAACCTCTTTCAACCACTAACAGGTTCACTCAACAATCATAACCACTTGTAAATCGAAATATAACAATTTAAATATACCACCTGTACATTACCAACTGTACCACATGTAGGATCATTTGCTAAGAAAGATGCCAATTCCTGCTCCACTCTTACCAACCTGGGAGCTCCGGCAAGTCAGGAATTTATGGTGAAAAAGCTGTCACCCAAGCTTGACCAGCCTTGGGTGATTTTGTTGGCAAACATCTGTCCCACCAACATTTTGACTTGTAAAATTCTTGAACATTTTTCACTTTCCTGTCAATCATCTTACCAAAGATATGTTTAACTTTGCCATTAAAAGCCTTCTCAACATCAAATTCTCCTTTATCAACGAAGAATTGATTTGAGATCTCTACCTTTCCCACTTTTTTCATCAAATTTTCTTTTGTCAATGACGGAAAGTTTTCCTCGTTCATCTCAGGAACGGAATTATCAACCTTTTTCTCAACACATGACTCCTCTGATTTTATGAAATCAGATTCATTGTCAGAATTACCCTCATATTTAACCACCCACTTTTGTTTACTCAAATCACCTCTTCTTTTGTAAAACCTTTTTGAACTTTCTCCTTCCTCAGAAGTAGAATTTTCAAACTTTTTAACATTTTTCACAGATTGTTCTTTCTTATCAACACAAGTCTTTCTCAAACCAGAGTTAGAAGAAACTTCCTGTTTTTGGTAGTTGGCCTTGGGGCAATTCCAAGCTATATGTCCAACTTCTTGACATTTGAAACAGGTTCTTCGATCAACTCTTTCAGCAAACCTTCTCACATTCTTCTTCACTTCAGCAAGAAACTCTTGATTCGATTGCTTCCAGAACGGTTTCTTCTGTTCATCCTCTGAACTTCCTCCTGAAACAAATTTTGTTTTTGGTTTATAAGTTTTCTGATTTTTATAATTTTCTGAAGAATTGAAACCAAGACCTTTCTTTTTGAGATTACCATTATGATTTGGTTGCTTTTGAAAACCATAACCACAACTGTAGCCCTTTTTCTTGTTCAATCTCTGTTGAACTCTTGAAGTGTACTTTTTAGGTTTTTCATGAAGATTTAAATCTTTTATTTCAGAAATCTTAATTTCTGTTAATTTGAAAACCTGTTTGATCATTTCAGTTTTAACACTTCTTATTGGAAATTTCTCATCAGAATATAATTTGTCTGAATCATACAAAGTATAAGCCACTTTGATTGACCCATCATTCAAATTAGATTTTGATAACAGGAATTCTCTATTGTAAACCCTGTTAACCGGTGAACTCGGACTCTTCTCAGACGAACTCGAACTATCTGACTTAGACTCCGACTTTGACTCTTCATCCGTATCTAACACCTGATCGACAACTTTCTTTACTAACTCAGACTCATGATCAGTGTCAGACGCTGTGAATGTAACATCAATATTGTCTGGTAATTCATCAATGATTTTAGACTTTAACTTGATGTTGACTGCCTTTTTTAGACACTCCTCGTTAGGATTCCTTGGAGAATAAGTTTCATGGATCGGGGGCGGACATCTGTTATACTTGACACTTGGTTTCTTACCAGTATCAGTATCTTCAGTCTTTTTATCCATGAAAGCTTCCAGACCTGCAACAGTAGGATAAACACGATCAATCAGATAATCACAAGTAGTGTAACTCAACAGTAATCGTTTAATCCTTTCACTTTCGATCTTTTCAAGCTCCACTTCTTTCTTTAACTGTGCACAATCTTCAATATACTCATTGATGACGCTTTGTTTTGTCATTAATGTTCCACTCATTTTCTCCATTGCTTTTTCAATTTCAGAATTTGTTTTCTTCAAACTGTCAACTGTTCTGTTTAGCACATCATATGATTCTTTAATGTACTTCACATCAGACAGTAAATCTTCCTTAATCTTCTCAAGTTCAGCAATCTTTATATCTTTTTCTTCACAAGCTTTGCAAGATTCTGAACACTTCAAACATGGCTTTTCAACTTCAACCATTTTTTCAACAATCTTTTCAACTTCGACAATCTTTTCAACTTTGATAAATTTTTCAACTTCAACTATTTTTTCAACTTCGACAAGTTTTTCAATTTCAACAATCTTTTCAATCTCGACAATCTTGTCAACAACTTTTTCTACTTCAACAATTTTCTCCACAACTTTCTCAATCACTTGATCAACCTTTTCTTCTCCAGCTTCTGTCTTTGTCTTTTCATCAGCTAGCCTTCTTGCTACTTCCAGCTCTTTCTTCAATTTTGCAATCTTCTTTTGATTCAGCATCTCCATTTTATCTGCAAAAAACAAATTAAAACTAGTAGGATGAATGCCTTTTCTAGCTCTGTTAAGATGTTCTTCTTCATCATCAGTATCCACATCGCTTCCAAGATCAGGAAATATCGGGATTCTTTTCTCACTAGCCTCTTCACCTAGTATTTTTGCAACACAAGCTGAACCAGGTATGTATTTGTCCCAACTAAATCCTTCAGCAACAAATTCATCATCTTGATTGATAAGTAAAGCTTTCTTCTTTCCATCTTCAATAACATGACCATGTGCAGTTTGTGGTTGTTGAGCAATCTGATGGAAAATTGTTTTCTGATAATAGTTGTTCTTTTCTTGATTTCCGGTTGCTTCTTTACTTTTGCACTCTCTTTTAAAATGTCCTTTTCCTTTGCAACGGAAACAGGTAACTTTAGATTTGTCAAAACCCAGTTGAGAAGTAGCCATTCCTCGAAATTCATCCCTACCAGTAATCTCTTGAAACTTTTCAGCTCTCCTCCAAGCACTTGCTAAGCACCATTTGATATCCATCAATTCAAGTTCTTCAGCATCAATTTGGTCGTAATCTTCTTTGGTAAGCATCGGATTCCCAATCTTCCCACTGATCAAACTTTCATAAGATTCTAACATAGTAACCAGTGATGCCATGTGCTGCTTTGCAACTTCTGGAGACAAATTCTGACCATTTTGAATGTTTAAGGTAACATTGCACTGAAGATGTGTTGAATTTTGTCGTTGAGAAGTTGATGTTGCGCTATTTGGATCAAAACTTGAAAATGATGAAGAAAATCCACCACTTTGAGTCACATTGCTACTCTTTGTTTCAGATGAACTGTCAGCACTAAAACCAGTTTGAATCTTTGGACTATGGCTGGGAGTGGCCTCAAACTTGTTCCGTCTGTAATATAAACTGACATCTTGTTTGGCATTTGGATTCGTCATTATAGCAGTCTTTTGAATATCCAGCTCATGTTCCTCAATCTTCTGGATAAACTGTGCCAAGTTCATACTCTCAGTCTTTCTCAAGAGTTTCACAATCATCAGATAAGTTCCCCACTTCTGTTGGGGTAATGCCTCTGCTAACTTATCAACCCACTCATCATCATCTTTCTGAATACCCAATCTTTTCATTTCTAGAACCAGATGACAATATCTATCTATTGTTTCCTTTGTTGTTTCATGATCAAATGCAGTAAATATGTCAAACGACTTCTTCAATAAGGCCTTTTTGTTTTTTATCATATCAGCACTCCCTCGGAATTTCTGAAGTAAAGCTTCCCATATTGATCTAGCAGTTCCATTATGTTGAAGTAGGACAAAAATGTCTTCCTTAACTGCTTGCTGTAAAATGTTGATCATCATCTTCTCACTAGTGTATTTCAACTTATCAGCTTCAGTAAAATCATTGAAACCTTTTTCCAACCCTCGTTCATTCTTTGGATTCTCATAATCTTTCAGTAAAGAACACCAAGCATCGAATCTGTAAGCCTGAATCCAATTCTCAAAACGGTTTTTCCAACCCTGAAAATCTTCAATATACATGAGCTTTGGCGGCTTTTGATGAGTCCCCGTTTCATTCTCACTGTATAAATTCTCAGCAGCAGTGACAGGTGCAACCGGTGTTGCAAAGGCATTGTAGAATTCCTCGTCCATGTCTTCGGTAAACTTGATATATTTCGGCAAACACTTGACAAATACCTGACAACACAATCAAACAAAATACAATCAGTTTAACCGTTTATCAATTAACTGAAACAAACTGGTACTCGAACTGATAACAATTTTGAGCGGACTGAATGTTAACTAACTGTGCGAACTGAATGTTGACCAACTGTACGAACTGAATGTTGACCAACTGTACGAACTGAATGTTGACCAACTGTGTTGACCGCTATGACCCGAATCGAAAACAAACGTCTTGACCCTTTGAAACCTTTTAACTCCAAACCGTACGAACTGACAGAAACCACGACTCAAAACACGCGACCTGAGTACACACTGTGCGAAGTGAACATATTTGGTGCGAATGGATTTTAATGTCAAACCACACAACCTGTAGATTCTATTCAAACAATTTGAACTAAATTCGCACACGACTCGATCAACTAGCACATATAAGCTAATATATCATAAGCAATTTCAAATCACACAATGCATATAATCGACAATACTCTTTGAAGATCAATTTTATTTGATCAAGTTTATAGTGAATTTGATTATGTAAAAGTGATGTGTAAGCTCGAAACAATCTCTTCAATTAATCAACATTTACAAGTAATCTACTAATTCAAATCACACTTTGATTGGGCCGAGAACTTTAATAGGCTGACAACAAGACAACAAATGTATCGAAAACCTATATTCCTTCACATGTAATATCTGAATAAGCTGACATCTTTTTAATTTTTCAACACAAATTCACATGCAAAATCAAATTTTAATACCACTTAGCGGATACCTATTAAACCAAATCACATGGCAGACAAAACACTTTATCAAAACAAACTGATTTGATCGCACAATTCACTAATCAGTAAACACATGTGCCGATGACAATGCAATCCTTTGAATTTAAAAACTGACAATCTCCATCCTTAATGAAATATGATTGGACCGTTTAGTTATCACATGTAATATGAACATTCAGTCATTCAGTCAACACTTTTATCCAGATTCGTTTTTAATAGAGCTTTCAAATCTCACATGGGCCTGACACAATCATATAGTGGACGACAACAATGCATGAAATATAATAGGACCGTTCAAATTTGAATCATGTGAACTGATACAATTTCACACCACTCGATGTACTTCACATGACACAATGCACCTTTCAAATGGTCAAACGATGTTTTCAAACGATTGATACTTTCAAACGATAGATTCAAATGAGTGATACTTTCAAACGATAGATTCAAACGAGTGATACTTTCAAACGATGAACTTTCAAACGATCAGTTTTCAAACGATGGGATCAGATTCAAACGATTGACATCAGTTTCAAACGATGGGACAGAATTTTCAAACGATGGACTATCTTTTCAAACGACAGATCTATGACATCATCAACTCGCGAACAATTTCAAACGGAAGCCATATTTTTATCAAGTTTTAGTTCGAGTTTTAGTCTGAAATTTCTAAGGCTTTGTTAAACTATCATTACGCACACTTTGTGAACGTTTCAGCCAATTTCAACCGTAAAAAGTATCGGTTTTAAGAAAGAAGGTGTAGAAAATGAGATTTTCAAGCTGAATATGGCAAGAACTCCTCGTCCTGAGCTCTGATACCACTTGTAGGATCGTGTCGCGACCTAAACGAGTCGTTCGGAAGAGCTCTCGTACGTTTCAGAGGCGAAAACTAAGAAACGGACGTGTACACAGCTTGAAAAGTACTTTAAACCTCTTGTATATTAGGTTGACAACGTTTACAGTTAGAGGAAATACCGGCAGCACTTCGGTATCACAAGACCTGATCGTTACAAATGACAATGCTTGACACCTATTTATAGTACAAGGACCTACCGTTTGAAACTTCTCAAACGGACACAAACTTTCAAACGGCCAACTATTCAAACGACAACTATAAACTCAAACGGCTAACATTAAATTTCCTATTTCAAGACTCATTCTAATAGAACCATTCAAATGGCTAGCTTCTCATTGGACCAAAACATAGTTGCTTCTCATTGGACCTCCAAGATTTTGTCTTATATGAAAGACTTGAATTTTCGTAGATTGCTTTGTCATGTTGTTATATGATGCAATGATGATGTCATTGATATGATGTCATCATTATATATGATGACATCATGCCTGATCAGATCCGCAACGAAGCTGAGACTCGACATTAGACGAAGACGACAGATGACTGCACCAACAGACTGTGATTATGTGTTTCGTCGACATGTCTTTCTATTGGACCTCACGATTTTTCAATGAATTGAATTTAGATAATGGCCAACATCACATTAATGCTCTTAAATGTAATTGGACCAATGGTAATTATTAAACTGATGTTCACATGGCTGACTATGTTTTCTACTCATGCAAAGATTTACACTCAAAGCATTTTGAGTGGACCTAATTTTCAATACTTGAGGGCTACAGTTGGTAATGGATTATAAATTGTATGTGGGCCGAAACCTTCGGGGACTATTGCAACTCTAGTTTGTAAGTTATAATTAATCTTGAGTTGGGTTTATAAATTGAACATTTGGGCCGAAGGGTAACGGTGGAACGTATAGGCCCTTATGTGAAATACTAACTTAATTAACTATTTGCATATTCCTGCATTGAGGGATGGAGGATTATATGTACTGTAAGTGTGGAATTTCGATATGAATCTACTTACAAACTGATTATATGCTAAGTGATACTACATGTGTTAATGTTTTGCATGAACATGTGATAAGGAATCTTACACTTGCGTATGCTATTGAGATGATGATGATTGGGTCATTCAAGTCTTTGATTACATGTGATGACAAATACTTGATTTAATCAATAATAGTGGCCGACATCTGTTTCTATGCACATGCAAACATTGATCATTGTATAAATATAAGACATGCACATGTTGGTGAAATTAATTGATAGATAGGACAAATCTGTTGTGGGTGATATTGATTGGACCAAAGCTCTTTCTGTTGTTTCTTAGTGAGCCGACATTAGACTCCAATCAAGGTGAGTTCACACTTTCCACAAACCAAGGTGAGTGTGTATAGGTCGTGACTGATTATTTGTGAGCGTGTATTTCTTTAGCATACCGAGCAAACCAAGGTGAGTTCACACTTTCCACAAGGCATGGGATTCCCAAGGATTGGGAATGGGTAAAGGAGTTAAACTGAAACTGCGTGATCTCCTGGTTTGGGACACGTACACACCCTCTTTATTGAAGGGTGACAACACGTGATATGAATATAATCGGAACCTGCGTAATCTCCTGGTTTGGGGATTACGTACACACCCTCTTTACCGAAGGGTGACAACACGGATACTAGACCAAAACTCTCTATCATGAACTCCCTCCTTTTATATCGACTTAATCGCCGGGCCAATGGCGAGCGGGTCATTAGTTAGATAGTGCTATTTAGGTTTGACAAGCCTCACACCGTGCCGCAGAGGACGGGCGTGAACTAATGGATCTGGGCAGGTCAATGATGATAGACATTGACGCTAGGGCACCAACTTACTTTAGTCAGTGGTCGATATGGTAAACGGTTCTAGTGGTTAACATGGGGAAGCCCCCACCAACTATGGATATGTTTGGGAAACAGGGTAAACTGATTAACTTACAACTTACAAATGAATTCTTGGTTTTTGAAACAACTTAACAATGAACACCAACTGTGAACTCGCTCAACTTTGTTGTTGACTCGTTGTTACATGCCTTGCAGGTCGTTAGGTATCTATGGAGCTTGCACGAGCAAGAGGAGTCGTTGTGGGACATGGACCGTTGTGTGCCATGTTAACATTTAAACTTATTGAACTTATGTTTTGGTTTTACCTTTATTGCTTCTGCTGTTTAAATTGAACTTGGTTAACTTGTTTTTGAACACCAATTATATTGCCTGGTTAGATTTTATTTATTTTAAATACATTGTTCAATATGATTGGTGGCTTGATCCTGGTTAGTCACGCCTCCAAGCGGCGGTACTCCGCATGTGGATTTTTGGGGGTGTGACAAAATGGAAATTAGGTTGCGCGTAACGGATGTAACCCGTGTTTAACACTATAAGTACAATATCAAACCGAGCAAACCAAGGTGAGTTCACACTATCTATAAGGCATGGGATTCCCGGTGGTTGGGAATGGGTAAAGGATTAAATCGGAAACTGCGTGATCTCCTGGTTTGGAACACGTACTACATCCTCTTTATTGAAGGGTGACAACACGGAACCTGCGTGATCTCCTGGTTTGGGGACACGTACCACATCCTCTTTATTGAAGGGTGACAACGCTGATACTAGACCAAAAACTCTATCATGAAGTTCCTCACTTTTATATCGACTTAATCGCCGAGCCAATGGCGAGCGGGTCATTAATTAGATAGCGCTATTTAGGTCTGACAAGCCTCACACCGTGCCACAGAGGACGGGCGTGAACTAATGGATCTGGGCACGTCAATGATGATAGACATTGACGCTAGGGCACCAACTTACTTCAGTCAGTGGTCGATATGGTAACGGGTCTAGTGGATAACATGGGGTAGCCCCCACTGGTTAAGGTTTGGTTTTGTAGGTCCCTCTCGAGGATGAGATAAAACCTTATCCTTGTTATATCAAACACACTAGCGAGTGCGGAATCCAAGCTAGCATGCAACCGAGACTTTATACGAGAACAAGCACAAACACAACACACAACATTCAACGATTAACACCAATTGTATTAATGCGTATGAAAGGTTCGGTTACAAGCCCAATGTTCACAGATGTATTCTGCAAACTCTCAAAGTTCTCTCGTGTGTGTGCTCTCAACAGAATGCTCTCTCTGTTTCTGTCTTCTCTTGTCCTCACTATGTGTTCTCTTCTCTCTGTATTTTTACACAACACACTACATGGGTATATATACCCGACACAGCAGGTCTGGTCGAAGGATCAGACAGATTGATCGAAAGATCATCTGTCGACCAGAAAGCCATCGAAAGATTCACAAATACCTCGAAGGATGATATCCTTCAAGATATCCTTCGAGTTCATCCATCGAAGGTTTATGTTTCGAACTCATCTATCGAATGTTCATCTTTCGAGCTCATCGAAGGATATAAAACAATCCTTCGATGACACATCCTTCGACACAACCAGCTTACAACATTTTTCTAACTGTTTGGTCAAGTCAAACCAGGAGGATGGTTGACTTGGTCAAACTTACATCAACCTTACATTAAAGACATCGTTTTGTATCATGACGAAATACAGACAAAGTACAGACACAAGTGCACCAACAAACTCCCCCTTGGCTGTAGCTTTGTCTCGATCTTCGTGTCTTCAAGTCTTCAAGGACGAATCGAACCGAGCCGAGTCGCGTCCACACAAAGTGTATCAACAAACTCCCCCTTGGACGCTACTCGTGATGGTTCGTCTTCTGTGACTTTCATGTCGGAGGATCTTCAAAGTCTTCACGCGTCGTAAGTAGAAAGTGTATCAACAAACTCCCCATTTAACTTAGGTAGTGTGTCAATAAACTCCCCCTTAGATTGAACTCTCCATTGAGTCATGCTCATGAATCTTTTGACTTGTCAATTCTTCAGATCCTTGTGGTGTTGATGAAGGGACAGCGGCAACTCGATCATTTTATCCTTTGAGTGCCTCCACTTCGTGTCTTCATTCCAAAGCTTTTCATCGAACATGTTCTCCTCGCCTTTAGCATCTGCACATGCAAGAAAGCTAAACGCATAATGAGAACAACCGCTTGGAATATAGTTAACATTTAAACTAACGACACATATGAGATCAAATCTCAATCAAACACCAACCGACAGCAGTTTGAAAGTTTAGAAAAATATTCATTTTAATCCTTTAACTTTCAAAACTCGTTAACTTCGACTGTTTATGAAGATGCAATTGTTTTCCAGCTTACGATCAGGATTTTGGGTAGGATAGACTCGAGTTCCAACATCGGTCAATCAAAAATAAACTAGAAGAAAAAATCTTTTTGGATTTTATAAAGTTTAAATTAAAACACACCTAAAATCTTTTTGAAATTTTCATTTTTCAAATGTAAAGACGGAAAGCACTAAATAAATATATACAAAGATGCATTAAATAAATATTTACAGACATTCTTTTTGCGAGTTTCGAGGGTAAGAGAATCATATCAGTGTACGGTCATGCCAAAACGTTCTTGTTTTTCAATTAGTTAACATTAAGATAAGCATCCTATAACAATTATCGGTATTGTTGTCCACATAAGCTCAACTTATCATTTGTAATCATGGCGAGGGGATACGTTAAGGTATAATTTATACTTACCGACCGGTGTTCATCCACATCACGACACATTCCCGTATCAAGGTATGCACGAGGATTCATCTTACCGGTGAGTATACCGATTATCATCTGTTTGACCGTATATGATGTGAGATTCTCACTTATTTTGATTGAAAACAAGCCCTATGTGATAGAATCACTTATTTATGAGGAACTTGAGTTTCAGATGCATGAGGGCACAGGAGCAAGTCCGTGAACAGGTCAGTACTTTCGTACAGCAGAGAGACGAACTTGACTCCCGGATGAATGTGATATTTTATCACTTATTTGATTTGGACATGTGATGTTGATCACTTATTGAGGTCGAATGCAGTATGAGATATGTACACGTATGTATGGTATCATGGAAGATCTAGACTTTGTCTTTTATAGAAACAACCATGATACCCAGATGATAAGCAGCATAAAGACCGAAAATTTCAGAACCTCGGCAATCTCTCAAACGAAATTTCGGTACCAAGACCATATGCCAATGAATGGTTCCCACCCAGTCTTCAGTCAGATTTAAGTTTATATCACCCTGCACACTTTAAATGATTGTGAGCCTACCGATACATCTTATATAGAGCTGCTTATCGTTTTTTATATAAGGTTTAAAGAGGTTTAGACAGACCACTAATGTACTATCATATTCTCTTTTGCTAGCCAGGAAACTCATTTTTGTTTTTCTATTGTTTTTGTGTTTTTGAAATTTTTCGCTGTTTTTGGATTTTTCAAATTTTGGATTTACTCCCCCTAAAATTTAACAAACTAAGATAAAATTTAAAAGACACAAGGATATTTACAAAAACGATTTCCCGATGTTGGTTAACTCATGTTTTACCTTAATGCCGTTTACCAAAATTAATTTTGAATCAGAAATGATTTAGCAAATTTTGGAAAAATCAGTTGGCACGTCGGTAAGCGGTGCGGACCATGACAACATTGTCTGGCCAAAGAGTGCTGAACGAGATAATAATTCACAAAGCAGCTTAAATATCGACAAGTAAAGGAGAGATTAGAAATTTTAACACCGTATCCTGCAACTGCTTCGTGCATTGCAAGGAATCTGAGAGCTCTCCCAAACTGGATATCCATCCGGTGTGGATTTCAAAGTCGATTCTTTGTAGCTACTGAGAAGTCTCTTGACAGCAACAAGATCATAAACCTTTGGGTCCGGCTGGTCTTCCACATTGCACCAGCGAAGGTTTTTGTCTTTCTCTTGTGAAGTAGTGTGCGGTTGTTCAACCCATGCCAAGGCATCCGCACACCCGGATGGTTTGTTCAACAAACACATTTTCTTCAATCACACCGCCAAGAAATGTACACTGTACGTTCATCTTGTAGATTGTTGAACTTCAGACGTGCTGCAGGTGCGTACATTTTGATTTGAATCTATCCCGGGGACCCGATCAAAGCCTTGAACATTCACATTTTGAAATGATTTTCATTTTGTCGAAGCATTTCAATCTCTTTCAACAGACATTTCTGTTTCCCTTTACTTTTTCTCTCCATCAAAGGCAGCAATTTCTTCTGTTGCCTATTTTGTGCAAGGATGCTCCACTATCAACAATCTTACGACTATCGAAAGTTCCTCCTGGAATATCCTACACACTCACTCAAAAATTAGTTGGAGAGAGGGACCCAAGCCTTTGTGGACTTGGGTCGTCCTTGATCATCAAGAAAGGTGATTTCAATCACTTGATGATTAGGAAAAAGAACCTGTGGTGCTCCCCCTGACTGAATTACCTGTTTTTGTTTCCAAGCTGTTTGTCCTTTACCAGTATTTGTATTAATTGTTTTAGCATTTACTGGTTTTACAGTTTTAGGTTTTGCTTGAACAGGTTTTTCTTCTTTGACCTCTGATTTTAAGGCCTTTTCAATTACCTTTTGATTCTTTTGTTTTAACTTCTTTTCCCTTTCTTTCAAGACACGTGGGTCTTGTTTCGGGGAAAATGATCGTTTTTGGTAATTGGTTTCTTGGGGAGCACTTGTTTTTGCCTTCAACTTTTGCAGGTATGGGCAGTATCTTACAATATGCCCAATTGTGCCACACTCAAAACACATTCTCTGCTCTACAAACCTCGGAGAAACATGTTGATGATCAGACGGAGAACCAGACAATGAACTTTGTGATCTAGACGTGCTTGGATCTAAATCACCTCCGTTGGTGTGTTGGGTGTAGTTATTCTGATCATTTCGTTTTAAAATTCTAACTTGTTTTACAAAATCAATGTTAGATTTATCCTGAAATGTTTCAAGTTTATCTGAACCCGTGGATCCAACAAAGTTCACTTTCGGTTCTCTTTTCTTAACAGGAGCTCTTTTGTTTTGCACCCATTGTTGTTGAACCTTAGGTGCTTGAACATTCTTGTTCTGAGCCTTCTTTCCCTGTACCTTACCTTTTCCGGAATTGACTTGTTGTTTTCGCTCAACTTGTAGTTTTTGGTTTCCGTATTGTTTTCTAATTTGTTCACACGGAATTGGATCACATTGAGTGACGGTAACTTTGCCACTTTTGTTCCCCAAAAACTTATCAGTGCATCCTTCAAAAATTTGCTCAATTAAATCTTGATTTACATTTTTAATTGGAAAATATTTGTTAGAGTAGATTTTGCTATCTCCTTTGAGCGTGTACAACAAGTTACTCCCTTCAAAACTTGATACAATCGACTCCATTTCTTTTGACATTTCAGTCTTACTCGGTTTCACTGGTGGATCACACAGGATGTGATTCTCGATTGGAATATCTGTTGTAACCGAGTTAGACTGTTGGTTCACAATTTCATCAGATTCATCATCCGAAGAATCAGTATCCTCAACAACGGGAGGACTCTGTTCCTTAACACACGATGAATCTGTCACACTTTTCTCAGATTCTGAATGACCCGAGGATGATGTACCAGTTGTGAACCCGAGGCCTGCTGCAAAGTCATCTAGACCGAGTGGCACAGTAGGTTCAAAACGGGGCATATCCTCGTCATCAGGCAATTTGGAGTAATTGTGATTCATTGGGGGAGGACATGATTTGAATCCCATACACTTCTTATCCCCCTTTTTCTTTTGAACATCAATAATGTGATCCAATACATAGCGGGAATTGGAATAACTTTCCAATTTCTGCTTGATTGTTTCACATTCACATCGAGCGGTTGCCAACTCTACCATCTGCTTTTCAATTGTGTCTATAAGATCATTGTTAGCATGTTGTTTTCGCAAAACAGCTTTTTGTAATTCTGAAACATCATGTCTTAATGACGCAATTGTTGTTTTAAATTCCTTTTCATTTCTGGTTAAAAACACGTTAGCTTCAGTTGCTTTAGCAAGATCTACAATCAATTGTTGATTGTGTTTGTGTGTGATTTCAAACTGACTTTCCTTTTCTGCATATTTAACATTTAAACTATCACACTTTTCACAGCTAACTACAGTGGGTTCATCGACACATACCTGACCTGATGAACTGTCGACATTAGCCATAAAGGCTGAATGGAGAGAAGACGAAGAGTAAGCAGCTTGATCCATCAAATTAGATCATCTTTCAGTTCCTGCTGCAGCTTCTTCCAAAAGCTCATCAATATTTGCATCGACTGACGCACTTGATGTCTCATCCACATGATCATTTCCTGAAGTGGAGGATTCTTCATCTGAGCTTCCACTATAACCAGAACTGTCTTCATCTTCAGAAGATGCAACACCATTGGTGGAAGATTCTCCACCACTGGTGTGCTTTAAATCCTTTACGACTTCAGCAAAACATGCTGTTCCACCATTTCCTCCTTCTCCAAGCTGAAGCGACCAATCACAACCCTCATCTATTTGAACCACCAGCCCCCGGTTGGCATTTGATGACCCTGCTTGGCCTTGGTTGTTGACAGGTATCAACGTACGAACATTGTTCCCGTTCTGGTTCTGCTGGTTGCCTTGATTTCTGAACGGATTTTGATTTCCATGCTGAGCTGGTCTTGTGCATTCCCTTTTGAAATGACCCCGTTCGCCACAGTTAAAGCACTTGACAGCTTGCTTGTCGAACCCATACTTGGTGTCTTTCTTGTTTTCCAAGTTGGTTCTCCCCGTCCTTTCCATAAACTCCTTTGCTCTTCGAATTGCACTAGCAAGAGCCCATTTGATATCCATCATTTCAAACTCTTCTTTATCCACTTGCTGATAATCTTCATTGGTTAGATTGATATTCCCAATCTGACCTGCGATCAATCCACTATAAGCACTAACCAAGGTATTCAACATCTCCATATGCTCCTTGGCTACTTCGACACTGACTTTGGAAAAGTTGGAAGTGTCTAATCTGACTGTGTTAGGATTGGAAGTGGCTTGAAAGTTTGAAGAGCTTCCATAAAACCCTTGCTGTTGCGGTTGTTGCTGCTGAGCTTTCGGTTGCACATCTGGTCTTGAATACATCATCGTGTATGCTGAAGGATCAAACTGATCTGTTGTGGAAGGTCCGGTGCTTGAGATGAAAGCTGTTTGAAGCTTCGCATGTTGAGAAGCTGGTTTTTCTCCACTGATACCTCCTGCAATCCCAAAGTACATTTCTGGATTTTGAGGAGTTTGTGTTCTTTTTGCTTTAAGCTTTTCTTCTACATCCTTATTCCCCAATCTTTGAATTAATTCATAAACGGTGATTGTGTCTAGAACACCATTTTCTTTGAGAATTTCAAGATAGCTGCTCCACTTTGCTGGTAAGCTATCAGCGAATCTCTTCACCAATTCTTGTGGAGTGGCAGTGACTTTAAAAGCAAACATCTCGCTCAACAAGTGATGGAACCTTGTAGATAACTCTGCCAAAGTCTCATTCTCCAAACACGTGAATCCTTCAAACTCTTTCTTCAGTAATTCTTGCTTGATCTTTCTAGATTGAGCATTTCCTTCACAACGTAACGTGAGCATATCCCACAAGCTTTTAGTAGTCGTGCAGTAAACAAACTGGTGGTAAATGTCTTTGTGAAGAGCTTGTGTGAGAATCATGAATGCTTTCTTTTCTAACTCAAACTTCTTCTTATCTTCTTCAGACAAAGTGCTGTAAGTTTGTGGATTAGATCCTGCAACTTCCAACTCATTTTCAAAAGCTGTGAAGAAGCACATCCATAGATCTTGACCTTGTCCCTGAACATAAGTTCTCAGCCTTTCTTTCCACCATCCCCAATCATTGATGTGATTTAACTTTGGCGGTTTTGTGCTTGTACCAGTTTCACTGTCGTTCTGCATCATAGATTGAATGCTGTTGCTTTGATTTGTGACCAAAGCCCATTGATTTGCAGTTATCATTGCAGCTTGAGGTGGGGCAATAGCTCGCATCCATGCAGTTTTGTCGAAATCTGACGTAGATTGCGTAGATTGCATAGCTGATGATTGTGGAGTCGAAGTAATTTGAGTCCACGCGGTTGGATCCCACTGACCGTTTGTTCCCATTTTATGAAAATTAATATATTAAGTGAAAATTGATTTAAAATTTGAAAAATAAGTTTTCTCCTTTTAAAAATTTAATTTTCACAAACTATGTTAAAATCTCGAAGGATAACAACCAGCCGAAGGATCAAGAATCGAAAGACCTGAAAAGCACAACCTGTTAAACTTAAACAGACAAGGATCGAAAGATCAACACCTGTTCGAAAGATAGACACTTGTTCGAAGGATCAACAGTGTTCGAAAGATCACTGTTGAATTTCGAACAATGACTTCGAAAGATTCACCAAGACGAAGGATCCTTATCTTTCGAAATGTAACAGTAGCTCGAACAATATATCCTTCGAAAAAATTCCTTGGCTCGAAAGATAACTCACTGACTTCGAAAGATGTTCGAAGGATGGGTATCTATCGAACCTCCTTGATCGAAAGATGATCTTTCGACTTCGAAGGATATCTTTCGATGAGTACTGACACAGCAGACAAACAGGTGACAGGTTGGTGAAAAAGGTGACGGGTTGGTAAATCTTTCGGCAGAAAGTATGGTTCAGACCATCATTTTCTGCAAAAACAGATTTTGTTTGATTATTTTAATCAGTTCACCCTTTCCAATACACCAACAACTTTCGAAAATAACTAAACAAGATCAAAAGATGTAAACTTTGAAGAACACTTGAAGATATTATGAACACAATGGGTTTTCCGGTAAAACTACAAACTTCCGAAACCCGGTTTTGCTTGAAACTTCACTAAAAATCAACTTCTAAAATGTGAACATGAAAGAAAAAGTGATTTTTATAAGAACTTCCAGCAAAACAACAAGATTTAAACCCGATTAACAATGTTTTTCAGAAAAATATAACTTTTCAAAACCCGAAAAAAACAGCAAGAACACCTCGGTTTTAACAAGGAGAAGAGCCAATGCTCTGATACCACTTGTAGGTCCCTCTCGAGGATGAGATAAAACCTTATCCTTGTTATATCAAACACACTAGCGAGTGCGGAATCCAAGCTAGCATGCAACCGAGACTTTATACGAGAACAAGCACAAACACAACACACAACATTCAACGATTAACACCAATTGTATTAATGCGTATGAAAGGTTCGGTTACAAGCCCAATGTTCACAGATGTATTCTGCAAACTCTCAAAGTTCTCTCGTGTGTGTGCTCTCAACAGAATGTTCTCTCTGTTTCTGTCTTCTCTTGTCCTCACTATGTGTTCTCTTCTCTCTGTATTTTTACACAACACACTACATGGGTATATATACCCGACACAGCAGGTCTGGTCGAAGGATCAGACAGATTGATCGAAAGATCATCTGTCGACCAGAAAGCCATCGAAAGATTCACAAATACCTCGAAGGATGATATCCTTCGAGATATCCTTCGAGTTCATCCATCGAAGGTTTATGTTTCGAACTCATCTATCGAATGTTCATCTTTCGAGCTCATCGAAGGATATAAAACAATCCTTCGATGACACATCCTTCGACACAACCAGCTTACAACATTTTTCTAACTGTTTGGTCAAGTCAAACCAGGAGGATGGTTGACTTGGTCAAACTTACATCAACCTTACATTAAAGACATCGTTTTGTATCATGACGAAATACAGACAAAGTACAGACACAAGTGCACCAACAAACTCCCCCTTGGCTGTAGCTTTGTCTCGATCTTCGTGTCTTCAAGTCTTCAAGGCCGAATCGAACCGAGCCGAGTCGCGTCCACACAAAGTGTATCAAATGTTGAATTTCTTCGGTAAATTTCTAAACGCAATCACAGGTGGTAGAGTTTGTGATTTTCTGGTGATACAAACGGTTCGGCGTGGAATGTTTTGCACATACACATATTTGAGGATTTTAATTAATTCTCCAGCCAGCGTAAAGGGTTTTGCACGGAAAAATACAGGTTTCTAAAGTCTACAGTAGTTACAAAAGCGCTGTTCACTGAAGACCTGGGGAATCTTTATGAAAGCTGATAGTTCAAGACTGAAGACCTGCAGGATTCGGTTTTGGGTTTGATGTTTCTTTGGGATTTTACAGGGATCTGGGGGTAACTCAATTCGTTGAGTTTGCAAACGATGTACTTGGTCAAGCTGACTTCCTGAGTACTGATGCTGAAGATCCGTAGTGCATTACGTGGTCAACTTCACAAAGGCGAGACAATGAGATCTGGATGTAGTTCAACTAAGCATGCTGGTTGAGCTTGCAAGGGATACACTTGGTCTAGCTGACTTTCCTGAGTGTTGATGCTGAAGATTAAAGTGCATTACTTGGTCGATTCCACAAAGACGGTTTACAGAAGACAGTTCACTAGAAATCTCTATCAATGTAGTATGCTTGTATGAAATAGAGTTCTTATGACAAGATCAAGACTTGATGCAGTTCTTAAAGATTGGAACCCTTATCAAATGCCGGTTGGAGTATTGGAAGATCAGCGGAAGATCGGTCAATTGAGGAAATTGCACAACACCCAATACGGATACGCGTACTTTTAGGGGGAAATATTATACAAGGAGCATCAAGATACTACTTACCTGGATCATCGGTCAAGGGGGAATTTGTTAACACAGAGAAGATGAATACTTGACTGAAGATCGATTGCAGTTGCATTTTCAGCATTCGACAGCAACGGACAAGGGGGAATTTGTTGATGCAGATTTTGTGTCCGATGCTTGTCGAATAGATTAGTTATTATTTTACGCTGAATTTGTAATAGTTAGTGAAACGGTCTATCGAACGTGTATAGACCCGCTCGTTTGAAGTGGTCAAATGAGAGGGTTATTCGGTTGACCGTGTGTGTTTGCAAGACAAGGGGTGTGACTATAAATAGAAAACCCTTGCCATTTGCAACACAAGGAGAGTTTAGGAGGTTTGAGACCTCACCGGGAGAGATCACCACTTGGTCTCTCCCCGGATGTGTACTCCTTTGGTATTAGTTCGGTTATCTTGTAATCGGGCCGATTTGTAATGTTATACTACCGGATTAATACAAAGAAGTTGTTTGTTTATATCTAATCTCTCCCGTCTTGAACCGATCTCACAAGAATCACGGTTTCGGTCACGAAACTCGGTCCTACAGGTTTCAACGGACAACCAACTGTGAACTCGCTCAACTTTGTTGTTGATTCGTTGTTACATGCCTTACAGGTCTTTAGGTGCATATTGTTGGAACCTGCTGCCTGGGAGGCTGGAGTGGTCATGGGTCGTGTTACATGGAATCGCAGCACAAAACTAATGGTTTTTACATATGGTTTATAAACACTTAACGAATAAATTTTGCTTCCGCTGTATACTGTGAATTATTTGTAACGTTGTAACACTTAATGTTAATGAATGAAAGTTTTATTTAAATATACTTATGAGTTCAATGTGATTGGTGGCTAGATCCTGGTCAGTCACGCCTCCTGCGGTGATACTCCGCTTGTGGATTTTGGGGGTGTGACATTTTCCTTGGTCATTCCTAACATGGTCATCTTCTCGTTTGTCGTTGTCACAGCCCCCAACCCCACCCTGGGAGCGAGAGCCGTGAACCAGCCGGATGGTATCGGTGTTTATTAATTACGCAGCGGAAAATTTTTCATCAGGATCGTAGTTAGGGAATGATTTCAGAGTTTGTAAAACACCAAACTTTTAATATTAAACAAATGGGCTAAAACCCATATTCAATTCAATTGTTTTTATAGGGATAAACCCAAATAAATAAAACATAAATTTCTTCTTTTATTCAGGTATTTATAGCCACTTTATTTAAGCCTTCAGTGCTCCATAGCTGGCTTCTATTATCTTTACAGCAAATTACCTGAAACACGTTTTGAAAACATTTTATAAGTAATAAATACTGACGAGTTTATTCCATTTTTATAAAAATATATTGTTATACTCTGCAGCATTAAGGGTTTTTATATATGTTTATATTTACCCAAAGCTCAACCAGTATAGGTCACATGATGGCAGTTCCGATGTGACAGTGGTCATATCACTCATTGGCTCACTTTCGTCTAATAGTGAAGTTTATCAAGTAATTATATCTTACTATTATTCAAAGGTATTTGTCACTAGGCGATTCCCGTGACGGTGGTCAAATCACTGTTGATCATTCTTTCAACTTGTGACTGAAGTCATATCAATGTTGATCGTTCTCTCAACTAGTGACTCGGGTCATATCACTGTTGATCATTCTCTCAACTAGTGACTTTGGTCATATTTCTGGTCATATCATTGTTGATCATTCTCTCAACTAGTGATTCTGGTTGTATCACTGTTGATCATTCTCTCAACTAGTGACTCTGAACTTAGTAGTATCCCATGACATTACTTCGTCAAATATATTTTCTATGGCATAAAACCAATTAGCCCAGAAAATAAAATATATCATTTTCTGTCAAATTAATAGCAATAACTTTATCAAATATAATATATTAATTAAATAATTGTGATGTTATTATTTAATATTTTATCATGACTAAGATTTAAAATATAACCTTAATATATTAAAAGTAGAGTATATTATATTTGACATATTTTATTATGATATACATTATTTTATAATGTTAATAGTAACTTTGGTTTATTAAATATATTTTCTTTAATGTAACTAATATACTTTAATAATGATTAATAAAGCTCTATTTTATATACACACTATTTAGATTTATTTTAGTCATACATTAAATTTATTAATTATTTAATGTAAAAATAATATTAGTTATAGGCTATGGCCACTGGGGTACAATTTCCCCGTGCTTGTGGTCATGCTATTATTGGCTAAATTTTGGCCAATAGTAACGAGTGTCAAGTAATGTATTCAAAGCCCTATATACCGGCAGCTATTGCAGAATACAAAAATTTAATTACTGTAAGTATAACTGATAAATATTTAGGATTTTGGAAAGCATTTTTAAATATAATTGTATCACAAAAAGGTGATAAAAATAAGAATGACTCACAAAATGTAAGAAAAGAGAATGGACTCACTTTGTAACTTTAGGGTTCAACTAAAAGTCTTCTGGTAGAATCTTGGGTATAACTCCAGAACTATTTAATAAAATATATAATGCACTCGTGTTAAGTATAGTAACCCAATTCAACTTTATCCCTACGTCACGAGACAGAACCCTAATGAACTTAGTCGGGCAGAGCTTTGACATGCGTTACGGGGCCCTAGATCAATTGGACAGGGTATCGGTGATCAAGGGTTAAAACACTTAAAACAGGGCACGGATTTGTAGTATTATAGGTATAATACTGAACAAAAATTGGGTTGTATGAAGAACAAATGCATAGAGTGCGAGAGGAAAAGTTGGGAAAGAAATGGGCAGAGAAAAGTTTGACATATCGCTTCCATTTATATTTGAGAATTGGCTTAGATCTCACTCCAATATGGCCACCTACACAACGTTAATTGTTTTTGTTTTGATCTTGGGCACACACACGTGCACTTCTTTTTTGCTTTCTCAATTTTTTAGTTTTAATGTTTATTATTATTTTATTTAATATATATATTATAATTGTCACACCCCGACCACGTATAACATACAAAACGTGGCGGAAAACGTCGGGGAGTGTTGTAAAAGAATTATTGTTTCACAACCATGGCATACAAAGTTATATTTTATTTATTAAACAAGAGTGTTATTTTGTCTTAAACAGGAAAAAAGAGTTCATAACATAATTTAACTAGTCTATCTTCATTTTTAGTCACTAAGGCACAGGTCCGCCCTAGTGTCACGATCATCATCCTATGCAATAGCTCCTGAAAACACATGTGAAAATAGGTACGTCAGCATAAAAATGCCTGTGAGATACATAGGATTTGTGAAAAGAGGATTCATGACTTATTAGTTTAGAAAAAGTTGTTTAACAAAGGTCAGTCATGAACCTTGTAAATTGTTTTGTTTTGTAAATCATTCAAAAAGCGATGATATGTATAAATAAGAGAATAATGTAAGGTTAAATGAATAACCAAGTAAAATGAATTTGTGTAAGATAAGTTGTTTTGTAAATCAATGTCATGTGAAAATAAGTTGTTTATGTAAAACGTAATATGTCAAATATTGAAATGATTTAAGTAACGCTACAACATGTAATGTCATACAAACACTTATATATAGGAAGTACCAGCGGCGTATCCACCATGCTTGTATCATATTACACACGCCTCGTTACTCAAATCACTTACTCAAACCAACCACCAATGTAAATTGTTTATGTATAAATGAATTGTCATGTGCTAATGTGTAAACCATATCGAAATGTCTATGTCCAATGTAAACCACTAAATGTGTATATCAATGTCAAAATGTTTATGTTTAATGTAGATCATGTAATCTGTACCCACAAATATCATGTATGGTATGTGAAATATATCAACTAAACCATATGTAAAATGCACAAAAACAAGGTATTGAAGTAAAACATGGTTTAAATCAAAGTTATGTTTTGTGGAACAAATGCATGCTATACTGATACAAACATTTATGCGGTATTGTGAAAATGCATACATCCAAGCCTTGAGACTGTGGCGATAAACCCTTAAACAAATTAAAGGTTTATCTATGTTATGTGTATCGAATTCGGTCATTCCTTCCAATCCAAACAAACCCAGGATTTCAGGAACGGGAGTTGTCAATTCCTATGGTACCACTACCTACTAACGAACGGCGTAGCTAATGTTAATGAATGTATTGTTCCATTGTAAACAACCCAAATGTCATAACAAAATGTAAGCATGTGATGAAAACAACTGTACTAAGTATGCACACAATGGACATACATAGCATGAAATGTAATGTAAAACAATGTACTAAGTATGCACACAATGGACATACATAGCATGAAATGTAATGTAAAACAATGTACTAAGTATGCACACAATGGACATACATAGCATGAAATGTAATGTAAAACAATGTACTAAGTATGCACACAATGGACATACATAGCATGAAATGTAATGTAAAACAATGTACTAAGTATGCACACAATGAAATCATGTACTATAAATGTACTAATGAACATAGCAAGTATATGATGTGAAAGCAGGAAAGCACGAAAGTAACAAGTAGGCACATGTGTTTCACCCCAAAATGTTTGGAAAACAGTAAAAGAGGGGTCTATGTACTCACTTGAGATTGCTTAGTAGTCCTTGAGTAACAACCAAACAATGCTAGAGATCACGGATATCAAACGGCACCTAATATAGGTAACTATGTTAATAAACCGGACCTAAATCGGAGGATTTAGATAGAATGAGGGTTCGTAAACCAAACGAGTATGGAGACTCATGTAATATGGTTTAACAAAGCCTACATACTAAATGAAACCTAACCTAAGTGCTTACGACCCATTACGACCCGTTTAGGTAGCTTATGCTACTTTAACGCGTCGTTCGCGTGAAACGCGTTCGGACCGCCTAACTAGTCCTATGACAAGTAGAATATGCCTTAACATGCCTAATATTGTCGCCAAATCAGTTTAGATGTCAAAAGTTATGTCACATATGTTTATAATGAATTTTGGCATCAAAGGGGTATTTTGGTAATTTACCTAAGGCATATAAACTACCTATCATACAACTACTTAAACGTCGTGACCATAAGGTATAACCTCGGAAGGTTATTCCCTACCTACTATGGTCACCTAATGTATTTGGTCGGATCCTAATGATCGACCAAATGGGTCGGGTTTGAAGGTATAAGAGATTTATTAGATCGCTTACCCTTACGACCCTAGACAACGTGGTAATCAGTAGGCATAGTCCCAAGGGACTATAACCATCGTGATTACAATCACGTTGCGAAGTTCAAACGAAATTCGCATTGACCATAAACTGGTCAACGCAGAAAGTCAAACAAAGTTTGACTTTCGGACTCGAAAAGCAATAAAAGAATGAAGGAATACTTACAAAGGGTCCAAGAATGGAAGGTTTGAATTTGAACACTCTCAGGTATGAAGTGTTAAACACGACAACTTAGAGAGCAAGTTCAGATTCAAAGGTGTGAGTTGAGAGTGAAGTGGGTGTTGGGTATTTATAGGATTTCCTGAACCGTTAGGATCGTTTCTTGGAAACCGTGCTTTGATCTTGGCCATACACCTCAAGCACATGGTTTTAGAAAACCATTTGAGCCCCTGGTATTGAGAAATACCATTTGTAAGGTGGTTTAGTGGGTAATACAGCTGTTAACAGGCTGTTAAACTGAGTTTTCTGATCTGGGAGACTGACACTGGCCGTGTAAAGTTTAAGCTTGGGTTTACGCCCCAGGCCTAAGAACTTTGACAGATTTACATTTTTAGCCCCTGCATGCCGAAAACTTGGTTTTCGATGCATTTTTGACACGTATAAGCCCCGTTAACCCCATTTCAAGGCTCTAAAATGAAGTTAAAGTATTGGAAACTCAAAACATGCTCAAAAATATCTCGGATGTCGGTTCGTTTGGCCGTACGATCGCGATGTTCGCTTAATTACGACGGAATGCGCATAAGCGCGAAAAACGATCCAAATGACGCGAGGAATGGATTTTTCTTATGCCAAACACTAAAATAAAATGTTTTAGTGCTTACATAAATTTTTTTGATGTCCGTATGTATTCAGAACGTAAGTTATGCGCGAAAGTGCAAACTTGTGCACTTTTTGACACTTTTAGTCCCTGAAAGACCCATAAGTTTATTTTAGCACACCGAACCCCTCAAAGCCTATTTCTAAGCTATGTAAAGGATATTATGGTATGTTTAACTTATGGTCATGTTCTGGAATGTCTGTTACAGTTCAAATTGGCATACTTTCGCAGTTTGTCAAATTTAATCCCTGTAAGCGAATTAACTTGTTTTTGCAATACCAAAGCCTTCAAAACTTATTTCTAAGTTATGTAAAGGTTATTTAAGGTATGTTAAGTATATGTTGATGTTCCAGAGTATTTGTCGCATTAAACTGATTATGTTTACGCATCAGTTTGCGTATAACTCTCCAGAAAACGATGTAGAGTTTGAAATTGAATAAAAGTCAAAACATGAAAATTGTAAAACACAACCAAACAAACATTGGGATCAAATAACATTGTTTTATTGATAACTGAACTGTTCACAATGATTACAAGCACAGATGTTACAGTCTCCCCTACTTGTGGAAATTTCGTCCCGAAATTTATTTAGAGGAAACTCGTGGGAAAAGATGCGGATATTTCGCCTTCATTTGATCTTCGCGTTCCCAAGTAAACTCGGGTCCACGTTTAGCTTCCCAGTGAACTTTGACCCAAGGAATGCGCTTGCGTTTAAGCCACTTGACTTCACGTTCCATGATTTCCATAGGTTTCTCGACAAATTTCAGTGTTTTATCAACACGAATTTCGTCAAGCGGTATGTGGAGGTTCTCATCAGCTAAACACCTCTTGAGATTGGACACGTGAAAGGTTGGATGAACATTTCCAAGTTCAGGAGGTAACTCAAGTCTGTAGGCTACCTTACCGATTCTTTCGACGATCTTGAATGGTCCAACGTATCTAGGTGCAAGTTTTCCTTTCTTTCCAAATCTGATCACACCTTTCCAAGGTGAGACCTTAAGTAATACTCGATCACCGACTTGAAATTCCAAGGGCTTGCATTTTGGATCCACGTAACTCTTTTGACGGCTTCTAGCTGTCTGAAGGTTATCACGAACTTTTTTAACCTTATCAGTTGTCTCTAAAATGAGGGCAGGTCCAGTAAGCTGAGCCTCGTCGATCTCATTCCAGCAGACTGGTGAACGATATTTTCGACCATAGAGAGCCTCGAAAGGAGCCATTTTGATGCTGGTGTGATAACTGTTGTTGTAGGAGAATTCAATTAACGGAAGATGTGAATCCCAACTACCACCAAAGTCGATCACACAAGCTCTAAGCATATCCTCCAGAGTCTGGATATGTTCTCTCAGATTGACCATCTGTTTACGGATGATAAGCTGTGCTCAGATTAAGTTGGGTCCCCATAGCAGATTGCATGGTTCTCCAAAAATGAGAAGTGAAACGAGCATCTCTGTCAGAAATGATGTTCAAAGGAACACCATGTCGAGCTACAATTTCATCCACATAGATTTTTGCAAGTCTGTCAGCAGGAAAGTCCTCACGGATAGGCAAGAAATGTGCTGACTTAGTAAGACGATCAACGACTACCCAGATGGCATCATGACCTTTCTTTGTGCGTGGAAGTTTGGTAACAAGATCCATAGTAATGTTTTCCCATTTCCAAACTGGGATCTCTGGTTGCACCAATAAACCAGAAGCACGCTGATGTTCAGCCTTAACCTTAAGATAAGTAAGGCATTTTGATACGTATAAGGCAATGTCTTTCTTCATACCAGGCCACCAATAGTGAATACGAAGATCCTTATACATCTTATCTGAGCCAGGATGAATAGAATAACGAGACTTATGGGCTTCATCCATAAGCAAGGTACGAAGATTATCTTGGCTTGGGACCCACAAACGGTCCATGAAGTAATACGATCCATTGTCCTTCAGTTCCAAATCAGGTGTTATGTGATAGGGAAACTCCTTATCCATCAAACCTTGTGAAACACAAGATTGTTGAGCCTGAGAAATGCGTGCTTGGATATCGGATCGAGCTTGAATAACAGATTGAACACGTACACAATGAAGCTTAGTACGTTCCTTACGACTCAATGCATCGGCTACGACATTCGCCTTACCAGGATGGTAGCGAATTTCGCAGTCATAGTCGTTTAGTAGCTCAACCCAACGTCGTTGCCTCATGTTGAGTTCTTTCTGATTGAAGATATGTTGAAGACTTCTGTGGTCAGTGAAAACCACACATTTTGTACCGTACAAATAGTGTCTCCAGATCTTAAGAGCGAAGACAACTGCACCCAACTCAAGATCATGAGTGGTGTAGTTCTTCTCATGTATCTTCAACTGCCTCGATGCATATGCTATGACTTTATTCCTTTTCATCAGGACACAGCCAAGGCCCAATTTCGATGCATCACAATACACGACAAAATCATCATCACCCTCAGGTAATGATAGAACAGGCTCATCGCAAAGCTTCTGCTTCAAGTTTTGAAAAGCTTCCTCTTGTTTGAATCCCCAATCAAAGGGTTTGTTCTTCTGAGTTAGAGCAGTTAGAGGAACTGCAATCTTCGAGAAGTTTTCTATGAAGCGGCGATAATAACCCGCTAGACCAAGAAAAGAACGAACCTCAGTAGGAGTAGTAGGCGTATCCCAATCCTTAATCGCACTGATCTTGGAGGGATCTACATGAATACCTTGTTCGTTGATAATATGTCCTAAGAATTGAACTTCTTTAAGCTAAAATTCACACTTGGAGAATTTGCAAAAAGTTGCTCTTTCTTTAGGAGTTCCAAAGTAAGACTAAGATGTTGCTCGTGATCAGCTCGGGTCTTAGAATAAATCAAGATGTCTTCAATAAAAACAATGACGAACTGATCCAAATAAGGCTTGCAGACCCTATTCATTAAGTCCATGAAAACAGCAGGAGCATTAGTCAGACCGAAAGGCATGACTGTGAACTCATAATGCCCATAACGAGTGCGGAACGCTGTCTTGGGAATGTCTTCTTCATGCACCCGAAGTTGATGATATCCCGAACGAAGATCAATCTTCGAAAAATAAGAAGCACCTTGTAACTGATCAAAGAGATCATCAATGCGAGGTAGGGGATATCGATTCTTGATGGTAAGCTTGTTAAGCTCACGATAATCAATACACATCCTAAAAGATCCATCCTTCTTCTTGACAAACAGAACGGGAGCACCCCAAGGTGAAAAGCTAGGACGTATAAAACCTTTGTCAGAGAGCTCCTGAAGCTGCTTAGACAACTCTTGCATCTCAGATGGTGCAAGACGATATGGAGCTCTGGCAATGGAATTTGCACCAGGTACGAGATCAATGCGGAACTCGACTTGGCGTGCTGGGGGTAGACCAGGTAACTCTTCAGGGAAAACTTCAGAATAATCCCGAACGACAGGAATATCTGAAATAGACTTACCCTTGCCTTTATCTGCTGTAACATGTGCTAAGAAGGCCACATAGTTCTTCCGCAGATATTTCCGAGCTTTAAAACAAGACATGAGCTTGAGGCCACCAGATGGTTTCTCACCTTGAACCTGTAGGATCTCGCCTGTCGAAAGCGGCACACGAACGATCTTCTCGAAACAAACTACCTCTGCGTGATGCTTGGATAACCAATCCATACCCACTATAACGTCGAAGCTTCCAAGTTGCATTGGCGTGAGGTCGATAGGAAAAATATGATCGTTAAGGTTCAACTGGCAGTTGCGAAGAACAGAATCAAGAATAATGGGTTCACCACTAGCAACCTCTACTGTCAAAGGTTTACCTAGTTTCGTTCTAGACACGCGAAGCATTGGCTCAAAAGATAATGACACAAAACTCTTGTCGGCACCCGAATCAAAAAGAACAGATGCAGGCTGATTATTAATAAAGAACGTACCGTTCACCGCTTCATTGTCTGCTTGTGCCTCTTGAGCATTCATGTTGAAGACTCGCCCTCAAGCCTGAGCCTGATTCTGGTTTGGATTCTGATTCTGGTTAGCTAGCCTTGGGCACCGGTTTCTGTAGTGGGTCAGATCCCCACAATTGTAGCACGAACCAGGAGGAAAATGAGGTCGTGCAGCTTGACCTTGTTGCTGAGGAAGAGGCTGAGCAACCTGTTGGGCTTGGTTCAGAACTGTCTGGTTCTGGTTAACAGGGATGCGACAAGTAGCGGCAAGATGACCCGACTTCCCACAGTTATTACAGAAATGGCACGGATGTTGCGGCTGATGGTGACTATTGCATCTATTGCACAAAGGTGCATTCCCTGAATAGGGCTTCTTTGCTGGAGGCTGTGCGGGTTGGTTGGGAGCTGCCTGGTTAGCTTGGGCAGTAACAGCAAAATTTTGGGAAGCCTTACGCTTCCTTGACCCTCTTGAAGAACCAGAATTCTTTCCATTCTTGTTTTGACCTTTCTTGCTATCTTCCTTGTCAGACGACTGTTTCTTGCCCTTGTCACCCTTCCTGTGCAACTTATTCTTCCGAATTTGCGAATCAGTTAATGTCGCTGCTAACTCGATAGCCTGACGGAGTGTGGCAGGGTTACTACCAGTAATGATGTCTTGTACTGAGTCAGGTAGACCATCGATGTATCTTTCGATAGCCTTGTCGAGTGGGGTAACCATAGTCGGGCAAAGCAGACTCAACTCCTCAAATCTATCAGTATACGCCCTGTGCTCACCACTGTCTTATTTCAAGTCATCAAACTCTTTCTCCAACGCTCGCTGTTCATGACGAGGGCAAAACTCCCTCATCATAAGAGCTCTAAGTTCAGCCCATGTCTGTGCTAGAGCAACTTCTGCACCACGGTCTCTCATTACCCCATTCCACCATGTAAGAGCCCTCTTCTGAAACACACTCGAAGAAAACTCGACCTTGCGATTGTCAGGACACTGCACGTGGCGGAAAGTATTCTCAATGCTCTCGAACCATTGAAGAAGCCCAGTCGCTCCCTCAGAACCACTAAACTTGAGTGGTTTAACCGAGTTAAAATCCTTGTATTTGCATGGAGCATTGTTGTTGTTGTTGGCTTGGTTCCATTGAGCAAAGCGGTTTGGGAATTGAGCAGCCATCTGCTGCGCAATGATTTCTGCCAGTTCGGCAGTCGCTATCTGGTTTTCGCGTAGAGGAGGCATTCTAAAAGAGGAAACATGAAAGGAAACGAGTGAGATGTTTGGATGAAAAGAATGAGATGAAACAAAAATTGACAACAGCAAAGATGGTGGTCATTTGTTCGCATCACAAAGCAAACAAGCGACACACAGTGACTAATCAAAGTAAATGGGTCAAAAATAATGTATCGCGAAGACATGCACGCCTATAAGTGAACACTCACCCCAAGAGTTCCCAGGTAAGAGTGACTGGTCCGATTATGTGGATTTATACGAACACTCTAGCCTTAGACAGAAAACCCAGGGTACAGGCATTCACTCTTCCAGTTTGCACGTGTTCACATTATTTAAAACCCAAAACGTTGACGAGATTTTGAAAACTCAAAGGGGTTCAAAACCATATAACAGAGGGTTCAAAACCTTACAATAGAGGGTTCAAAACCTTGTAATAAATCATCCAAAAACAGATGATTGTTTTTCAAAAATTGTTTCGGAAAATTTGGTTTTTGTTTTGATAATCACCTAAGGATAGGTGATGTACATGTTTTAAGATCTAAACATAAGATAACTTGTGTTAGGGTCCTAGAAAGGTTATAGTCTAGGTCAAAGAATTACTAATAACCTAATTTCCTATAACCATTGGCTCTGATACCAACTCTTCTGTCACACCCCGACCACGTATAACATACAAAACGTGGCGGAAAACGTCGGGGAGTGTTGTAACAGAATTATTGTTTCACAACCATGGCATACAAAGTTATATTTTATTTATTAAACAAGAGTGTTATTTTGTCTTAAACAGGAAACAAAGAGTTCATAACATAATTTAACTAGTCTGTCTTCATTTTTAGTCTCTAAGGCACAGGTCCGCCCTAGTGTCACGATCATCATCCTTAGCAATAGCTCCTGAAAACACATGTGAAAATAGGTACGTCAGCATAAAAATGCCTGTGAGATACATAGGATTTATGAAAAGAGGATTCATGACTTATTAGTTTAGAAAAAGTTGTTTAACAAAGCTCAGTCATGAACCTTGTAAATTGTTTTGTTTTGTAAATCATTCAAAAAGCGATGATATGTATAAATAAGAGAATAATGTAAGGTTAAATGAATAACCAAGTAAAATGAGTTTGTATAAGATAAGTTGTTTTGTAAATCAATGTCTTGTGAAAATAAGTTGTTTATGTAAAACGTAATATGTCAAATATTGAAATGATTTAAGTAACGCTACAACATGTAATGTCATACAAACACTTATATATAGGAAGTACCAGTGGCGTATCCACCATGCTTGTATCATATTACACACGCCTCATTACTCAAACCAACCACCAATGTAAATTGTTTATGTATAAATGATTTGTCATGTGCTAATGTGTAAACCATATCGAAATGTCTATGTCCAATGTAAACCACTAAATGTGTATATCAATGTCAAAATGTTTATGTTTAATGTAGATCATGTAATGTGTACCCACAAATATCATGTATGGTAAGTGAAATATATCAACTAAACCATATGTAAAATGCACAAAAACAAGGTATTGAAGTAAAACATGGTTTAAATCAAAGTTATGTTTTGTGGAACAAATGCATGCTATACTGATACAAACATTTATGCGGTATTGTGAAAATGCATACATCCAAGCCTTGAGACTGTGGCGATAAACCCTTAAACAAATTAAAGGTTTATCTAAGTTGTGTGTATCGAATTCGGTCATTCCTTCCAATCCAAACAAACCCAGGATTTCAGGAACGGGAGTTGTCAATTCCTATGGTACCACTACCTACTAACGAACGGCGTAGCTAATGTTAATGAATGTATTGTTCCATTGTAAACAACCCAAATGTCATAACAAAATGTAAGCATGTGATGAAAACAACTGTACTAAGTATGCACACACTGGACATACATAGCATGAAATGTAATGTAAAACAATGTACTAAGTATGCACACAATGGACATACATAGCATGAAATGTAATGTAAAACAAAGTACTAAGTATGCACACAATGGACATACATAGCATGAAATGTAATGTAAAACAATGTTCTAAGTATGCACACAATGGACATACATAGCATGAAATGTAATGTAAAACAATGTACTAAGTATGCACACAATGGACATACATAGCATGAAATGTAATGTAAAACAATGTACTAAGTATGCACACAATGAAATCATGTACTATAAATGTACTAATGAATATAGCAAGTATATGATGTGAAAGCAGGAAAGCACGAAAGTAACAAGTAGGTACATGTGTTTCACCCCAAAATGTTTGGAAAACAGTAAAAGAGGGGTCTATGTACTCACTTGAGATTGCTTAGTAGTCCTTGAGTAACAACCAAACAATACTAGAGATCACGGATATCAAACGGCACCTAATATAGGTAACTATGTTAATAAACCGGACCTAAATCGGAGGATTTAGATAGAATGAGGGTTCGTAAACCAAACGAGTATGGAGACTCGTGTAATATGGTTTAACAAAGCCTACATACTAAATGAAACCTAACCTAAGTGCTTACAACCCATTACGACCCGTTTAGGTAGCTTATGCTACTTTAACGCGTCGTTCGCGTGAAACGCGTTCGGACCGCCTAACTAGTCCTATGACAAGTAGAATATGCCTTAACATGCCTAATATTGTCGCCAAATCAGTTTAGATGTCAAAAGTTATGTCACATATGTTTATAATGAATTTAGGCATAAAAGGGGTATTTTGGTAATTTACCTAAGGCATATAAACTACCTATCATACAACTACTTAAACGTCGTGACCATAAGGTATAACCTCGGAAGGTTATTCCCTACCTACTATGGTCACCTAATGTATTTGGTCGGATCCTAATGATCGACCAAATGGGTCGGGTTCGAAGGTATAAGCGATTTATTAGATCGCTTACCCTTACGACCCTAGACAACGTGGTAATCAGTAGGCATAGTCCCAAGGGACTATAACCATCGTGATTACAATCACGTTGCGAAGTTCAAACGAACTTCGCATTGACCATAAACTGGTCAACGCAGAAAGTCAAACAAAGTTTGACTTTCGGACTCGAAAAGCAATAAAAGAACGAAGGAATACTTACAAAGGGTCCAAGAATGGAAGGTTTGAATTCGAACACTCTCAGGTATGAAGTGTTAAACACGACAACTTAGAGAGCAAGTTCAGATTCAAAGGTGTGAGTTGAGAATGAAGTGGGTGTTGGGTATTTATAGGATTTCCCGAACCGTTAGGATCGTTTCTTGGAAACCGTGCTTTGATCTTGGCTATACACCTCAGGCACATGGTTTTAGAAAACCATTTGAGCCCCTAGTATTGAGAAATACCATTTGCAAGGTGGTTTAGTGGGTAATACAGCTGTTAACAGGCTGTTAAACTGAGTTTTCTGATCTGGGAGACTGACGCGGGCCGCATAAAGTTTAAGCTTGGGTTTACGCCCCATGCCTAAGAACTTTGACAGATTTACATTTTTAGCCCCTGCATGCCCAAAACTTGGTTTTCGATGCATTTTTGACACGTATAAGCCCCGTTAACCCCATTTCAAGGCTTTAAAATGAAGTTAAAGTATTGGCAACTCAAAACATGCTCAAAAATATCTTGGATGTCGGTTCGTTTGGCCGTACGAGCGCGATGTTCGCTTAATTACGACGGAATGCGCATAAGCGCGAAAAACGATCCAAATGACGCGACGAATGGATTTTTCTTATGCCAAACACTAAAATAAAATGTTTTAGTGCTTACATAAATTTTTTTGATGTCCGTATGTATTCAGAACGTAAGTTATGCGCGAAAGTGCAAACTTGTGCACTTTTTGACACTTTTAGTCCCTAAAAGACCCATAAGTTTATTTTAGCACAACGAACCCCTCAAAGCCTATTTCTAAGCTATGTAAAGGATATTTATGGTATGTGTAACTTATGGTCATTTTCCGGAATGTCTGTTACAGTTCAAATTGGCATACTTTCGCAGTTTGTCAAATTTAATCCCTGTAAGCGAATTAACTTGTTTTTGCAATACCAAAGCCTTCAAAACTTATTTCTAAGTTATGTAAAGGTTATTTAAGGTATGTTAAGTATATGTTGATGTTCCAGAGTATTTTTCGCATTAAACTGATTATGTTTACGCATCAGTTTGCGTATAACTCTCCAGAAAACGATGTAGAGTTTGAAATTGAATAAAAGTCAAAACATGAAAATTGTAAAACACAACCAAACAAACATTGGGATCAAATAACATTGTTTTATTGATAATCGAACTGTTCACAATGATTACAAGCACAGATGTTACAATAATTAATGCAGCTGCTTCACTCATTGGGCGCTTATAACTTCTAAAATATAACGTATTATAAAACAATGAATATGTCATTAGAACGAGATTATTTGTATCTACATTTTGAGCCAAGTTTCTTTAAAAACGGAGTAAGTTCAAATATAATGTATTTTATAATTTAATTATTAAATGGTTCCTAGGCCAGTCTAGTTATTTCATATTTCTAACAGTCAATTTACCCGTAGTCTACCCGTTTAATAATATAAGTTTTTATATACTTTATTTTAATATAGAAAATAGAAATGTCACACATATACAAGCCAATTAATTAGTATAACATTCCAACCAATTATTTATAAAATAGTTTTTAAAGCTCTATGGGTCGAATAATTATATTAAAAATAAAACTAGTTACTAGTGGTTAATAAATTTAAACAACCTATAACTCTTATATGATAAAAAAATGGAAATGTTACATCCTCGCCACCTTGTTTTAAATCTCGTCCTCGAGATTTGGGCTACGATGTCTCCTCTAGAGTTATGTCACGTCTTAATCAATAAGAACAGTTATGAAGGTAACTGACACAGAATAAAGATATGTTCGAATTTGGTGGATACGAGTTTTACCATAAATGGGACTCAATGGTTCAACTGAATTAGTTTCTAGAAATCGATGCCAAACGAATGAGGTGTAACGAGATAGTGACTAAGTTTACATGGGTCAAATCAAAAGAGAGATTTATGATCAATAGATATCTAAATCGAATGTTTACAATTGTGAATGATTTTTAGAATCAATAGGATTCATTGTCAAAGGAAAAATTACTTTAGTTGTCAATTAAGGAAGACTCAGAATTAACAAGCTCAGAATGAAATAGAAGCACGAAAATGATTTGTCAACTATCAAACCATGACATAAGAAAAATCAGTGTGTTGATGTTTTTGAATTACAAGGATACATCGAAATACAACAGAGTTAAGTGTATCATTGTCTTAATACATAATTGCGTCAAGACTACTTTTAATGATGAGTCAAACGAGAGACATACGTGGTTTTGAATGATTCGTATGATTATGATTAGCCCAAGCTACAAGTTTATATTGACACCGCAAGGTGTCGTAATGATTGAAATAATTTAATAATTACGGTGAACGAACAAATTCACCGTTTTCGTAATCAACTGAAAGTTTTAATGAAATAAGTTTGGATATTCATTTCAAATAATTCTTATAGAATTTTCAATTGATAATGAAAGATCAAATGAATATCATAGAATTTTTCGATCAATGATGAAAGAATCTTTAGAGGTACACCGGAATATAATACGAATTTGGGTACTCTTATCTTAACGCATAAGTGTATTAAGACTGTTTTAAGATAATGAACCAACATAAATTATTTAAATAAATAAATCCGTACATCAGGTGTGCAAATGAGATTAGCTCAAGCTTCAAATTAAAGAAAACGCCACCACAAGGTGTCGTAACCAATTAAATGATTCAACGAAAGTGAAGACCAAACAAGTCTATTGTGGTTCTGAATAGATGAAGTACTTGACAAGATGCATTTATTTATAAAAGGGTCAAATAATAACTTAACTTAGATATTACATATCGGCGATTTTGTCTGGAATCATTTCTGCTTCTTGCGTAGTAAGTACGAATGCTCGCGCGTTCTTCTTAGCTCCATCTGCTGTTCTGGTCTTTTGGTCGGGTGCTTTGGTCAGTTTCGGGCAATATGGTTTGATGTGTTCTATTTCTCCGCAATTGAAACAAATATTAGTTTTCCTTCTACATTCTTCCTCTATATGTCCGGTCATCTTGCAGAAGTTACAGTAGGGTGTTCTCCCTAAACGGCATTTTCCTGAATGCTTTTTATTACAATTTCTGCGGGTAAGTTGCTCCACTGACGGTTCAGTTCCTTTCTTCTTGAATTCTTGGGAAATTTTCTAGGCTAACTCTTTCTTCTTGTTTTCTTCGCTTGTGCGGATTAGTCCATCTGTCATGATGTTAGCTAGTTCAACTCTTTCTTCAATAGTCTGTGGTCTAGCGGCCTTGACCATGTCTCGGATTTCGCTCACTAATCCCCAAATATAACGAGAAATTAGTACGGGTTCTGGTGAAGCCAGAGTTGGTACAATTCTTGCGTATTCGAAGAACGTTGTCGTATATTCACGACAATTCACATATATCATTTTATGATTTAGGAACTCGTTAGCCATTCACTCCTATTCATATGGACAAAATTTCCTTTCTGCCATTTCCTTGAACTTTTCCCGGTTCATGGCATAAGCCATATCACTTCCATTTGCCTGAAGAATTGTATTCCACCATTCTAAGGCTTCTTCCTTAAAGAGGTTGGACGCATACATCACCTTATCTTCTTCGACACATTTGCTGATTTTAAGAACAACTTCCGTCTTTTCCAACCATCATAGAGCAGTCGCGGCTCCTTCACTGCCCGCAAACTCAGTTGGTTTACAAGCTAGAAATTCTTTGTAGGTACACCCGAGAGTCATTACCTTCATTTTCTTGGGAAATGGGGCTTTGATAATATCATCATTGCCTCCATTGACACTATGGCTAAAACTATCATCACGAGTATGCTTGCTATTCATAGTTTTGGTGGGTTCTACGTGGTTTTTAACAGCTTTAATTATTAAAGGTATAGCATTAGCTATTCCTTGGGCTATTATATTTTCTATAGCATTTTTATCCAAAGGATTTTCATTATTAACATGAATTTCAGGATTATATGATACTTCATTCGACATCTGTATTGCAAACATTTTCAATTATTAATATCACAGAATATATAAAACAAAACAATACTTTCAACAATCATATGTGCATATACATATATATACACATATATTTAAATCTACAAAAATAACACATATGTTACTTTGTATTAATTTCCTAACTTTATTGTTTAAGTTTAGGTATTAAAAGAACACCTAAATAGCTTAAACCAGTGGCTCTAATACCACATTCTGTCACAGCCCCCGACCCCACCCTGGGAGCGAGAGCCGTGAACCAGCCAAATGGTATCGGTGTTTATTAATTACACAGCGGAAAATTTTTCATCAGGATCGTAGTTAGGAAATGATTTCAGAGTTTGTAAAACACTAAACTTTTAATATTAAACAAATGGGCTAAAACCCATATTCAATTCAATTGTTTTTATAGGGATAAACTCAAATAAATAAAACATAAATTTCTTCTTTTATTAAGGTATTTATAGACACTTTATTTAAGCCTTCAGTGCTGCATAGCTGGCTTCTATTATCTTTACAGCAAATTACCTAAAACACGTTTTGAAAACATTTTATAAGTAATAAATACTGGCGAGTTCAATCCATTTTTATAAAAATATATTGTTATACTTTACAACATTAAGGGTTTTTATATTTGTTTATATTTACCCAAAGCTCAACCAGTATAGGTCACATGATGGCAGTTTCGATGTTGTAACACCCCGTGTTTCGAAAGTCAAAGTCAAAGTCAAGATTGAAGTTAAAGGAAGAAAAGATTTCTAATTGCGATCTGTCTCTCCTTGCTCAGTTCCTATTTTGACTTCTTTGATTTATAATTAGCCTGTTTTATTATCGCTTTAGTTGTATTGTGTGGAGTATCTATTAATAATCGCATAGAAATCGCTATTTATCGAATGTTTAGTCACTTTATCGCTATCGCAATCGCACTCGCAACTCGAATTTACGCATTTTGGTTATGGTTATACGTGAGTGTGTGTGCCTTATGTGTTACTTGTGCGTGTTTATTTATGTTATGTTGTGGTGATCAATCGAAACGCAATCGAAACTCAATCGCATTCAAATCTCAAACGCTAAACGAATATGAAATAAGGATGCTTATATGTTGATATAGTAGTTGGGATTAAAAGTCATTTGACTAGGAAATTCTCTCGCATCGCAACGCTCGCAATCGCAATCGAAACGGCAAAACTCGTCGCACCGAACACTCAAACCAAGCGACTGATCGATCAGGTGACCAACTGATCGACCAGCCGTTCGATCGAGCTGCCGCTCGATCGACCAGCTGTTCGATCAGACTGCCAACCGATCGACCAGCCCCTCTCCTCCCACTTTCCTCTTTGGGAAACCCTATAAATACCCCCTGTCACCATCATACTTTCCACTTTTGGCAACTCTCCTCCGACCAGCTCATCTTCCCCACTTTTCTTCAGATTTCTCGCGATTCCGGTAAGATCTCGTCCTAAATTTTGTACTTCCTTTATCTACACGCACTCCTACACCTTTCTATCTTTTGAATCTTAACTTTTAACCGTGAAATCATCAAGATTCAAGGTGTTTGAGGATGACGTCATCATTTGTTCTTGAGAACTTCATGTTTTGGCCTCAATCCACCAAGAACAACTTAGATCTAACTAATTTCCACATAAACAAACAAGGATCTTTCATAGATCTAAACATATTCACAATGAAAAGGATTGAAAAATGGTTTTCCAACTTTCTTTTAACTCTTTTACGCTCAATGCATTCAAAACCGATATAATCGGAGTTTGTGCCGACTTACTACTCATTCTTGTGGTTGTGTTGGTTCAAGATCCGGTTTCTATCCACGAGACTACCGATTTCGGGTTAAACATGGAACACCATCTCGAACAGTTAACTGGCCGGATTTGGGTGATTCCTGTCCGATCAGGGGTACTAAGTATTGACAAGGTTTCTGTTGCTTAATATGTTATCAAAACGTCTCGATAAAACGACAAACAATCAAAACAACTAAATGTAAGACGAACAGGTCGACCATAACGAAGTGTCGTCCGAACGGACTGCTGTCCAATCGAACAGCCATCCGAACGATTGGTCATCCGATCGACTTGCACCATGGCCCCACAATTAAAATTTAAATCAACCCTCAAGAGTTTTGGGAACACCGAACGGATTACCGTCCGATCGAGTTACCACTCGATCGACCGACCATCCGACTATGTGATGTTTCGAAACTTCAACACTTAAACAATTTTCAACATGTTCAATGCACAAAGGATGCCACCCGATCGAACAACAGTCTGATCGAGTGACAACCTGCTGAGAACTTGTTCTCGCTGAAGTGCCCAACCTATCGGACTGTCGCCCGATCGAACGGTCGTTCAATCGATCGACCTGAAAGGTAGAGATACTTCAATGTTTTAAAAATGCTACAACGAAATCTTCAAAAGTCAAGCCATCATACACAAACACATCATTCCCAAAGGAACTAACAATCCACTTGAACGGTCATCCGACCGGACGACCGTCCGAACGGACTGTCACTCGAATGACCGGCTGTCCGATCGGACTACCATCCATCCGATCGAACTGTTGTCCTATCAAACTATTCAGGCTAACCCTACTCTCTAGTGCTCCCTTCAATCCATCAATCGCTGTGAGTATACTCGATCCCTTTTTTGCTTTATGCACTTTTGGGTGTTACATACGTTACTTATACAAAATCACATCGAATACACTACGCAATACTTTAAATCACTAACCAATTACCGCATGTGATACGCGACTTAATGAATGCTTGTTTGTTATGTTACACATGGAATGATGTCTACCTGCCTTAGAAATGATAGTACTATTAGTTTGGACTCAGCACCTGTTCACTCAGGGGTTGTTAAGGATAATTACCTACATGGCTCACAGTGGTGAGTGTGTATCGCGAAGTACCTTGGGCAGTCAACCCGCAGTCATTGGTATCGATAGGTTCATGTCGATAACTAACATGCCTCATTTTACACTGTGTACGTGCTGGTTATGCGTAACGATTTTGAACTCTATATGCTATTATCAAACTTGTATGCTCACCTTTACACTATGTGTATTGACTTTTACTTTAACGTATGTGACAGGTGCTTAGGATGCTTATTTGCTTACTTTGATGTGAAATCGAGGCTAGGAAAGACCTAGGTCAACAATAAACAATTGTCTGTAATGAAAATTTGAGTTGTCGGAACAGAACAATTTGACTAGATCTTTTCTGTAATAATTGTATTATCATTTATGACATGGTATGGGACGTGTTGCTTTAAATATTTGGTAAATATAGTTGTTATGGAAACTTCTGGACAATCTGTTTCGCTTAGTGCCACGCCCTGATGTTTCCGCCATCGGTTGGGGTGTGACAGATTGGTATCAGAGCCATAACTATAGGGAATTAGGCAAGACTCGACCTAGTCCAAGTCGATGTCTTAGAAACCTACTCTATAGTTAGGAACCAACAGACCGACTCGTGCATGTCCAGTAGGGATTATGTATGAGCTTACTGCTATTTCTCGCTATTATCGCCTACGCTACACTATCACTGCACTCGAATCTTCAAATATGAATGAGCGATTAAGTTGAGATGAGGTGTGAAAACCGTAAACTCTCGACTAAACTGCTTGTTTAACCCACATTTTTTATCTATAAACACGAGAGATTGCGTTGAAATAGGAGTGAAATCCATACTTTGTCGCATAATCCTCTTTTATTTTATCAAAACAGGAACGAAGTTGTTAAGCCAGGGGTGAAACCCTAACCTTGACGACTTGTTCCAACCTTTACTTGGTTTTTACTAAAACTCTCACCAAAGTCTCGACGAACTCTAACGACTTGAAGTCACGGTATGACTAAAGGGATGTGTGCCGAACGCCCAAGATTCGAGGCAGAAGCACAGTCCTAAAAGTCAAAATGTGTACAACAGGTCCCTGTGAATAGTCGAATCACTTTGGGTAGTCAATGTCTAATAGCCGCAGACAATCTATTTCTCGATTTTTATGTGTTCCGATTCTGAGCCCGCAACTGTTGACTCTGATGATTCGTCGATTTTATGTGTTTGTATGTGTATTTACCTGCTTATGTGTTTTAATTTTTGGAGACTTATTCGATTTTCGCTTTCACTTTGATCGACACGCACGACCCGCATTGCATAACTACCTCAAAATGTTAACAAATCGCTACTACCATGGGGAACCACCGTACGCTATGTTGCTTGCTATATTATTCGCGTATACTATACTACTCGCTATGCTATGCGCGAACACACTTCTCTAACGATTACGAACTTTGAATGATAGGTTTCTGTATTCTGACCGCCACTGTGTGCATCTAGACAAGTTACATACTTATATGCTTCTGTGCCTTACGTGCTTGTGTGCTTCTCTTATTATGTGAATCTGTGATTATATGCCTAATGCTTACATGATTGTACGTGTTCCTGAGTTTTAGTAGTATTAGGCGTGTGCGGTGAGATTCAATTATATTGTGTTGAGTCCTGTGGCAATGTCTGTTGCAGACAATGTCGTCATCTGGATCTCGTGCTACCTGAGATGCTCGCCGAAAGCAAGCAGACAAACGCCTCGCTGCCATGATTACTAAGCAAATGGCAAAGGTTGTACTCCAAGTTGTCAGTGAACTGTACGAAAACATGAGCAAATCTTCTGAAGAATCCAGGACCGAGACTCCCAAAGCTGCTTTCTGCTTCAAACAGTTCAACGCATGTGGACCGAAATAGTTCGCCGGCGAAGAAGGCCCTGCGGCTTTGTTTCAATGGTTTGACTCAATAGAAGTCACCCTGCGACAGAGCGGATGTCCTGATAATCTCCGCACATTGAATGTGACCGGCGTCTTCCAGACCTGCGCTCTAGACTGGTGGACGGCCGAAAGGAACAAGCGCAGAAATGATGCAGCTTACGGTCTGTCATGCGACGAGTTGAAGAACGTTATGCTCGAAGAGTTCTGCCCTCCCCATGAGCGCCAGAAGCTGGAGGACCAGTTCTGGCACATTAAGCAGAAAGAAGGTGACAATACTGCCCTGACTGCTCGCTTTAAGCAGCTCAGCATCATCTGTCCCGATCAAGTGAAGACGCCCGACATGACGATCAAGAAGAACATTCGAGCTCTACCCGACTGTGTTGCAGATTTTGTGCATGCCGCAAAGCCCGCAACAATCGAAGAAACTTACTTGCTTGCCTAGGAAATCAACGACAAGTGAGTAAAAGCTAGTTATTGGGATAAAACTTCAAAGAACCTGCATCAAGTCACCGCCGCACCAACCGTCGAAACCGCCGCCGCTCAATCGTCAAAGTCCTCACGCCGCAAGAAGAAGAACAACAACAGCAGCTCCAGCAACAAGAACTGTGTTGTCACTACCACTGCTGCTCCACTTCAAGCCGTCCTGGCTCACCAGCAGTCTCAGCACCGATCAGCTCCAACAATCTATGCACCGCCTGCAAAACGTGCATACACCGGCCCTCATCCTGCCTGCTCGACATGCTCTTACCATCACCTGCTGGGTCTAGCTTGACGTTTTTTGCGCCCACTGCAATATGTACGGTCACTTTACTGCCAATTGCCGTACTGGTCCCCGACAAGCACCAGCTCAAGCCACTGCTAGTCAAGCTCTGCTCCCAGCCCCACAAGGCCAACAAGCGGCTCAGGCACCCGCGGCCAACGCCCGAGTCTGCTTCGCATGTGGTGATCCCAACCACTTTGCAAACATGTGCCCGAACAGGGTTGTGAAGCAAGAGCCTCAACAGCACCAGCAGCAGCAGCAACAAGCCGCCGGCGCTAGAACTTTCAACATCAATGTGCGCCAAGCCCAAGCTGACAACAACGTGGTCAATGGTACGTTCCTTGTGAATGGTATTTATGCTTCGTGTTTGTTTGATACTGGAGCCGATAACTGCTTTGTGTCATTTGAATTTGAGAAGCTTCTTTGTCATAAGCGCTCCCATCTCCCCTCGACGTTCGATGTTGAAGTCGCCACCGGAAGAACTGTCGCTGTAAATTCTGTTCTTCGTGATTGTACGCTTGAGCTCAACAATCACATCTTCCCAATCGTCCTTATTCTGATGCAACTCGGAAGTTTTAACGTCATAGTAGGCATGGAATTTCTTCGCGAAAACCATGTTGAAGTTGTGTACTTCGATAAGATGATCTGATTCTCCCTCGCGAATGGTGATTTATTGTGTGTTTATGGTGAAACTGCTTCAAAAGGTCTCAAGCTCATGTCGTATGTCCAAGCTAGCAAGTATCTCCGCAAGGAATACAGAGCTTTCTTGGCTAACATTGTAGTAGCGGAGAAGGAAAAGAAAGGAAGACCTGGTGTAAACGATGTCCCAGTGGTTCGAGAATTTCCTAACGTTTTTCCTGAGGATCTTCCCGGACTTCCGCCAAGTCGTGAAATCGACTTTCGTATCGACCTCATTCCTGGAGCCAACCCTGTTGCCAAAGCTCCTTACCGACTCGCATCGTCCGAAATGCGTGAAGTCTCGAGTCAGCTTCAGGAATTACTTGAGAAAGGCTTTATTCGCCCGAGCACCTCTCCTTGGGGCGCGCCAGTCCTTTCCATCAAAAAGAAGGATGGGTCGTTTCGGATGTGCATCGACTATCGGGAACTGAATAAGTTAACTATCAAGAACCGCTATCCCCTGCCACGCATTGATGATTTGTTTGATCAGCTACAAGGTGCTACGTGTTTCTCGAAGATTGATCTACGCTCAGGCTATCACCAGCTACGCATCCAAGAGGATGATATACCCAAAACCGCTTTTCGCACCAGTTACGGCCACTATGAGTTCATTGTTATGCCTTTTGGTTTAACCAACGCACCCGCGATTTTCATGGATCTGATGAGTCGCCTGTGTAAACCTTATCTCGACCGTTTCATCATCGTGTTTATCGACGATGTCTTGATCTATTCCAAGTTGAAAGCCCAACATGCGCAACATCTACGTTTGGTTCTTGAGTTACTCCAAGGGAATCGACTCTATGCCAAGTTCTCCAAGTGTGAATTCTGGCTGGAGGAGGTTCAATTCCTCGGTCACATTGTAAATAGTCAAGGTATTCACGTCGATCCCGCGAAGATTGAAGCTGTTAAGAGTTGGATTACACCTAAGAACCCGTCTGAAGTCCGTTCTTTTCTCGGACTAGCGGGCTATTACCGATGATTTATCGAAGGATTCTCAAAAATCGTTGTGCCGCTTACCGCTCTCACGCATAAAGACAAGCCTTTTGTTTGGGGAACTGAACAAGAGTCCGCTTTCCAAACCCTCAAGCGCATACTTTGCAATGCTCCTGTTCTCTCATTGCCCGACGGAAACAACGACTTCATTGTCTATTGTGATGCTTCCAACCTTGGTCTTGGTTGTGTTCTCATGCAACGGGACAAGGTTATAGCTTACGCATCTCGTTAGCTCAAAATCCACGAGAAGAACTATACAACCCATGATCTTGAGCTAGGCTCAATTGTTTTTGCGTTAAATATTTGGCGACACTACCTGTACGGTACCAAGTGTATGATCTTCAGCGATCATAGGAGCCTACAACATATCTTTGACCAAAAGGAACTTAATATGCGTCAACGCCAATGGGTAGAACTTCTCAACGATTATGATTGTGAGATTCGTTATCACCCTGGCAAAGCAAATGTCGTTGCCGACGCTCTCAGCAAATGGAGTTATTTACTTAGCATTCGTAATACCCAAGCCCAATTCGATCTCGAAACCCGCATCCGTGAAGCCCAGCATGCTTGTTTTAACGAGCACACTCTGGATAAGGAAAGAATCTACCACGATGGAGCTCAGCTTATGAATAAATCGAATGGGATATTCCACTACCTGGACCGAATTTGGATCCCTAAACGGACCAATTTGCGACAGGTATTGATGGACGAAGCCCACAAATCCCTATATTCCATTCATCCTGGTGCCGATAAAATGTACCAGGACCTTCGCTACAAGTACTGGTGGCCGGGCATGAAAAGAGATATCGCCCTCTACGTTGGAAAGTGCCTGAGTTACTCGAAGGTCAAGGCCGAACACCAAAGACCCTCTGGCTTACTTGAACAACCCCCGATACCTATGTAGAAGTGGGAGAGTATAGCTATGGATTTCATAACAAAGCTCCCGCATACGCCAACAAGTCACGACAGCATCTGGGTTGTTGTTGACCGTTTAACCAAATCAGCTCACTTTTTGCCAATACGAGAAGACTACAAGGTAGAACGATTAGCCCGAATCTACACAAATGAGATCATTTGTCGACATGGGACACCTCACAACATCATCTCTGACCGTGACGCTCGGTTTACCTCGCAGCTGTGGGAAACTTTTCAAGATTCTCTCGGTACAACGCTTAATCTAACTACCGCATTTCACCCTCAAACCGACGGTCATACTGAGAGAACGATCCGTACTCTTGAAGACATGCTTCGTTCGTGTGGCATAGATTTCGGTGGTAATTGGGATGCATACCTGCCATTAGTCGAGTTTTCGTATAACAACAGCTATCATACCAGCATTCAAATGGCACCATTTGAGGCTTTATACAGAAGAAAATGTCGATCGCCAATTGTATGGCACGAGATCGGTCACTCGCAACTAATCGGCCCCGAACTATTGCAAGAAACGACTGACAAGATCCTCCAAATTCGAGACAACTTGTTGAAAGCTCGAAGTCGACAGAAAAGTTACGCTGATAGACGACGCAAGCCCCTTAAATTTGACGTTGGCAACTACGTACTCCTAAAGGTATCACCTTGGAAGGGTGTGGTCAGATTCGGCAAGAAAGGGAAACTAGTGCCTCGATATGTTGGACCTTTTTAAGATCCTGGAAAGGATCGGAAAAGTCGCCTACAGACTTGAACTACCGGAGGAACATAGTAATTTCCACCCGACTTTCCATGTGTCAAACCTCCGAAAGTGCCTGGCTGAGCATGATTTAATTGTACCTCTCGATGACCTCCAAGTAAACGAAACACTACACTTCGTGGAAAAGCCTGTCGAAATCATGGACCGCCAAACCAAGCAGCTCAGACGCTCACGCATTCCTATCGTGAACGTCCGATGGGTAGGCAAACGAGGCGCAGAGTTCACTTGGGAACTAGAAAGCGACATGAAGACGAAGTACCCGCAGTTGTTTGTTACGGCTTCGGCCTAATTTTGGGACGAAATTCCCTCAACTAGGGGAGGCTGTAACACCCCGTGTTTCGAAAGTCAAAGTCAAAGTCAAGATTGAAGTCAAAGGAATAAAAGATTTCTAATTGTGATCTGTCTCTCCTTGCTCAATTCCTGTTTTGACTTCTTTGACTTGTAATTAGCCAGTTTTATTATCGCTTTAGTTGTATTGTGTGGAGTATCTATTAATAATCGCTATTTATCGCATGTTTAGTCGCTTTATCGCTATCGCAATCGCACTCGCAACTCGAATTTACGCATTTTGGTTATGGTTATACGTGTGTGTGTGCCTTATGTGTTACTTGTGCGTGTTTATTTATGTTATGTTGTGCTGATCAATCGAAATGCAATCAAAACTCAATCGCAATCAAATCGCAAACGCTAAACGAATATGAAATAAGGATGCTTGTATGTTGATATAGTAGTTGGGATTAAAAGTAATTTGACTAGGAAATTCTCTCGCATCGCAACGCTCGCAATCGCAATCAAAACGGAAAAACTCGTCACACCAAACACTCGAACCAAGCGACTGATCGATCAGGTGACCAACCGATCGACCAGCCGTTCGATCGAGCTGCTGCTCGATCGACCAGCTGTTCGATCGGACTACCAACCGATCTACCAGCCCCTCTCCTCCCCCATTCCTCTTTGGGAAACCCTATAAATACCCCCTGTCACCATCATACTTTCCACTTTTGGCAACTCTCCTCCGACCAGCTCATCTTCCCCACTTTTCTTCAGATTTCTCGCGATTCCGGTAAGATCTCGTCCTAAATCTTGTACTTCCTTAATCTACACGCACTCCTACACCTTTCTATCTTTTGAATCTTAACTTTTAACCGTGAAATCATCAAGATTCAAGGTGTTCTAGGATGACATCATCATTTGTTCTTGAGAACTTCATGTTTTGGCCTCAATTCACCAAGAACAACTTAGATCTAACCGATTTCCACATAAACAAACAAGGATCTTTCAAAGATCTAAACATATTCACAATGAAAATGATTGAAAGATGGTTTTCCAACTTTCTTTCAACTCTTTTACGCTCAATGCATTCAAAACCGATAGAATCGGAGTTTGTGCCGACTTACTACTCATTCTTGTGGTTATGTTGGTTCAAGATCCGGATTCTATCCACGAGACTACCGATTTCGGGTTAAACATGGAACACCGTGTCGAACAGTTAACTGGCCGGATTTGTGTGATTCTTGTCCGATTAGGGGCACTAAGTATTGACAAGGTTTCTGTTGCTTAATACGTTATCAAAACATCTCGATAAAACGACAAACAATCAAAACAACCAAGTGTAAGACGAACAGGTCGACCAGAATGGAGTGTCGTCCGAACGGACTGCTGTCCGATCCAAAAGCCATCCGAACGATCTGTCATCCGATTGACTTGCACCTTGGCCCCACAATTAAATTTCAAATCAACCCTCAAGAATTTTGGGAACACCGAACGGATTGCCGTCCGATCGAGTTACCACTCGATCGACCGACCATCCGACTATGTGATGTTTCGAAACTTCAACACTTAAACAATTTTCAACATGTTCAATGCACAAAGGATGCCACCCAATCGAACAACCGTCTGATCGAGTGACAACCTGCTGAGAACTTGTTCTCGCTGAAGTGCCCAACCTATCGGACTGTTGCCTGATCGAACGATCGTTCGATCAATCGACCTGAAAAGTAGAGATACTTCAATGTTTTCAAAATGCTACAACGAAAACTTCAAAAGTCAAGCCATCATACACAAACACATCCTTCCCAAAGGAAGTAACAATCCACTCGAACGGTCATCCGACCAGACGACCGTCCGAACGGACTATCACTCGAACGACCGGCTGTCCGATCGGACTACCATCCGATCGAACTGCTGTCCTACCCACTTGTACTCTGTATCGTTTTACGCGTCGCTTATCGTTATGCTATCAAATTGTTCAGGCTAACCCTACTCTCTAGCGCTCCCTTCAATCCATCAATCGTTGTGAGTATACTCGATCCCTTTTTTGCTTTACGCACTTTTGGGTGTTACATACGTTACTTATACAAAATCACATCGAACACACTACGCAATACTTTAAATCGCTAACCAATTACCGCATGTTATACTTGACTTAATGAATGCTTGATTGTTATGTTTACACATGGAATGCTGTCTACCTGCCTTAGCAACGATAGTACTATTAGTTTGGACTCAGCACCTGTTCACTCAGGGGTTGTTAAGGATAATTACCTACATAGCTCACAGTGGTGAGTGTGTATCGAAAACTGCCTTGGGCAGTCAACCCGCAGTCATTGGTATCGATAGGTTCATGTCGATAACTAACATGCCTCGTTTTACACTGTGTACATGCTGGTTATGCGTAACGATTTCGAACTCTATATGTTATTATCAAACTTGTATGCTCACCTTTACACTATGTGTATTGACTTTTACTTTAACGTATGTGACAGGTGCTTAGGATGCTTATTTGCTTACTTTGATGTGAAATCGAGGCTAGGAAAGACCTAGGTCAACAATAAAAAATTTTCTGTAATGAAAATCTGAGTTGTCGGAATAGAACAATTTGACTAGAACTTTTCTGTAATAATTGTATTATCATTTATGACATGGTATGGGACGTGTTGCTTTAAATATTTGGTACATATAGTTGTTATGGAAACTTCTAGACAATCTGTTTCGCTCAGTGCCACGCCCCGATGTTTCCGCCATCGGTTGGGGTGTGACAGATGTGACAGTGGTCATATCACTCATTGGCTCACTTTCGTCCAATAGTGAAGTTTATCAAGTAATTATATCTTATTATTATTCAAAGGTATTTGTCACTAGGCGATTCCCGTGACGGTGGTCAAATCACTGTTGATCATTCTTTCAACTAGTGACTGGAGTCATATCACTGTTGATCGTTCTCTCAACTAGTGACTCGGGTCATATCACTGTTGATCATTCTCTCAACTAGTGACTTTGGTCATATTTCTAGTCATATCACTGTTGATCATTCTCTCAACTAGTGATTCTGGTTGTATCACTGTTAAATATTCTCTCAACTAGTGACTCTGAACTTAGTTGTATCCATGACATTGCATCGTGAAATATATTTTCTATGGCATAAAACCAATAAGCCCAGAAAATGAAATATATCATTTGAAAATGAAATATATCATTTTCTGTTAAATTAATAGCTATAAATTTATCAAATATAATATATTAATTAAATAATTATGATGTTATTATTTAATATTTTATCGTGACTAAGATTTAAAATATAATCTTAGTATATTAAAAGTAGAGTATATTATATTTGACATATTTTATTATGATATACATTATTTTATATTGTTAATAGTAATTTAGGTTTATTAAATATATTTTCTTTAATGTAACTAATATACTTTAATAATGATTAACAAAGCTCTATTTTATATACACACAATTTAGATTTATTTCAATGATACATTAAATTTATTAATTATTTAACGTAAAAATAATATTAGTTATAGGCTATGGCCACTGGGGTACAATTTTCCCTTGCTTGTGGTCATGCTATTATTGGCTAACTTTTTGGCCAATAGTAACGAGTGTCAAGTAATGTATACAAAGCCCCATATACTGGCAGCTATTGCAGAATACAAAAATTCAATCACTGTAAGTATAACTGATAAATATTTAGGATTTTGGAAAGCATTTTTAAATATAATTGTATTACAAAAATGTGATAAAAATAAGAAAGACTCACAAAATGTGAGAAAAGATAATGGACTCACTTTGTAACTTTAGGGTTCAACTAAAAGTCTTCTGGTAGAATCTTAGGTATAACTCCTGAACTATTTAATAAAATATATAATGCACTCGTGTTAAGTATAGTAACCCAATTCAACTTTATCCCTACATCATGAGACAGAACCTCAAAGAACTTAGTCGGGCAAGCCTTCACATGTGTTACGGGGCCTTAGATCAATCAGACAGGGTATCTGTGATCAAGGGTTAAAACACTTAAAACAGGATAAGGTTTTCTAGTATTATAGGTTTAATACTAAACAAAAATTGGGTTGTATGAAGAACAAATGCATAGAGTGCGAGAGGATAAGTTGGGAAAGAAATGGGCAGAGAAAAGTTTGACATATGGCTTCTATTTATATTTGAGAATTGACTTAGATCTCATGCCAATATTGCCACCTACACAACATTAATTGTTTTTGTTTTGATCTTGGGCACACACACGTGCACTTTTTTTTTCTTTCTCAATTGTTTAGTTTTAGTGTTTATTATTATTTTATTTAATACATATATTATAGAGTAAATTGTCATTTTAGTCCCTGAGTTTTTGTCCAAATTGTTATTTTAGTCCAAATAGATTTTTTTTCTCCTCTGGGTCCCTGACTTTTCCTTTTTCTTGTCATTTTGATCACTTTGCCTAACTTAGTCTAAAAACCAGGTTATAATCAGGGGTAATTTTGGCATTAAATTATTATGAGGTTTATAAATTATGTAGTAAACCACCTCTGGTTATCATTGCACAACAGTTATGCCAAAAATACCCCTGGTTATAACAAGATTTTTAGACTGAGTTAGGCAATGTGATCGAAATGGCAAGAAAATGGAAAAGTCAGGGACCCAGAGGAGAAAGAAAAACTATTTGGACTACAATGGCAATTTGGACCAAACCTTAGGGACTAAAATGGCAATTTACTCTATATTATAATTAATTCAGCGGCTTCACTCATTTGGAACTTATAACTTTTAAAATATAACGTTTTATAAAACAATGAATATGTCATTAGAACGAGAATATTTGCATCTACATTTTGAGTCAAGTTTCATGAAAAACGGAGTAAGTTCAAATATAATGTATTTTATAATTTAATTATTAAATGGTTCCTATGCCCGTCTACTTATTTCATATTTCTAACAGTCAATTTACCCGTAGTCTACCCGTTTAATAATATAAGTTTTTATATACTTTATTTTAATATAGAAAATAGAGATGTCACACATATACAAGTCAATTAATTTATATAACATTCAAACCAATTATATATAAAATAGTTTTTAAAGCTATATGGGTCAAATAATTATATTAAAAATAAAACTACTTACTAGTGGTTAATAAATTTAAACAACCTATAACTCTTATATGATAAAAAATGGAAATACTACAGGCGTTAGTTTCTCCAGGACTGACATGAACATTATCACAGGATCCAAGAAATCTCCTTTCTTGCCCTCTCTTCACTGAGGAGAACTTCCCCCCTTTCTATGGTGTTTCAAATATGAGTTGGGATCTAAGACCTTCCAACTTCTCCAACCTCTCGATTTGTCTCCGCAAATCCTCTTTATGAGCCTACACAAATTTGGGTGTTATACCAACTTCTTTCATACGAGAAGGCTTAGAGTCAGTGGCATTCTCCATCTCATTTACGATATCTTCAACGAGGATTGTTTCGTTTTCTATCATTTGGTTCTTCTCGTTGGGGGTACCTTCTTTGTTTATGAAAGATTGTGGGGGCGGTGTTGCCATGTTGCGATTCTTTTCCTGTGTAACTTTCGAGCACTGGATCATTTTGAAGGTATGGGCACCTCTTAGTGAGAGGTCCCATGATGGAGCTAATGTTGAGTCAAAATAATCTTCGGTTGTCTGATCAAAGAGGCTCATCGAAATGCTCTAATCCACCAGAATCCTCCTGCAAAACAAAACACCATTAGCCTCACCACGAGAAACCCCGGAGGGGGAATCTGTGACCAAGCTCCGGCGTGAGAATAAGAATTTACCGGGATGAAGAATTAAATTTCAACGCAATGAATTGGTCGGAATTAATGGTGTGAATTCCGTATCAGAGTATTCAATGCCAGATGAGTGGTTTTTTCTCTTGTGTTATAAGTGAGAGCTTTTTGTACCTACCTTATCACTGGTTCCTTCAACTTCATAAAACCGGAAAGGTTGCTTATCAAGGTGGTTCCAGTGTCCAGTTGTTTCTCGTCCTTTCAATAAAATCTCTTATCACTTTACATTAGATGCCGACTTCTCCTTTTACCTAATCTCGCCGCCTTCGTTTCTCAAGAGCTCGGTCATTTAATGTTGATGGCGAGTCATGCTCTCCTTGTCTTCGCCGGAACAGTGTCAGAGGGGGCAGGGTGAAGATTTAACTTCACTTATTATGGCCAGTTTTGACATCATTATCACAGTAGGCCGGACTTTTGCCTTGGACCCAACACCTCGTTTACCCATGATGGGCCCAATAAGGATAAAAGAAAATAAGCCCAGACGAGGGGCCCGATGGCTGACCCTCCTCATCAGGTAGTACCACATTTGTGAGTTTAATTAGTATATAATGGCATAATATTGAAGTGTATTTGGGAAGTTAACTTGAAAAAAACTACCTAAAGTTTGCAATTATAGTGAAGAATGGGTTCAAAATGGCCAACGATTGAATAAATAATAGATTACTCGCCATTAACCATAAGTATGTTATTACGATAAATAGCTAAAAGCAAAAATTATTGTTAGGGAAGTAAATTATTAATAAAACATGTAAGTATATACTTAGGCTATAGGGTATGGGGACCGTCCCCCACCCCGTCGAGCTCCGACGACGCCGGGGCACCATCCCCCCCCCCCCCCCCCCCCCCCGCGCCCGTCCTCAACGTCGAGATGTTGCCGTTGGCGACGAAGAAATTAATGTGGGCCCCCAGTCAAATGTAACCGTTAAAATAAAAAAAAATCCAATTATAATATGGAGATAGGAATTAACGCATGAAAACCGGATCAAAACGAATAGGATAAGGTGTTCCGTGTTCGCCGGAATCTCGCCTAATTCGTCGGAGAGGACAACCGCCTTTCAAATCTGAATGATTCTCAATGTTTTGCTTATTTACAACAGTGGTCCCTGTGGTTTCATGTTATTATAAAAACAACTTAAACTTAAGTTTTAATGTTTTTTAAGTTTATTTTTTTTAAGTTTATTTTTTTTTAAATTTATTTTTTTTAAGTTTATGTAATGTTTATTTAATATTAATGAAAATATTTTGTTAGTTTATTTGTTAAATGTTTAAAAAAAGTAGAAAATTAAAAAAATAAAAAACATAAAAGTGGTGGGGTGGATCATCTAGGACCATCCTCCATACACTCTAGTTTTGTGGGATGGACCATCCTTGGGAGGACTATAACGTGGCGCCTATGTGGCGGATCATCCTCCCTTGGAGGACCATCACCATACCCTCTAGCCTTATGAATTAAAAAATATGTCATTATAGATAAATTCAAAAGCCTAGCAATGTGAAGAGTTGTCTTGATTTGGAAGGAGGCAACCCAACCCAAATGGAAGAGTGAAAGTTAACAAAGACCATTGTTTAGTTTCACACTCGATTCATGAAAGTACAACAATCTTAACTACTAACTGTTTCTGGATTTGTCTCCTCCTATTCTCCTTCTGAACCGCCGGCCGGCTCGACGGCGAAGGTAAGTCGGTGTTCGTGTGTGAGGTCACCTTCTCCGGCTTGACCTCTAACCCTAACTTCTCTTTCTTTCTCCCATTCGCTTGCCGGGGTTGGCGTTATCCTTTTATTCCTTTCTCTCTCCGACTACTGGTCGGCTCGACGGAGAAGGCTAGTCGGTATTAGTGTGTGAGGTTGCCTTCCCGGGTTAACCTCTAACCCTAACACCCCTATCCTTTATCCCATTCGCCGGCTGGAGTCCGTTCATTCTTCTCGTTTTTTTATATTCTGTTTGCCGGTCGGCTCGACGGAGTGGGTAAGTCGGTGTTAGTGTGTGAGGTCGCCGTATCGGGCTTGACCTCTATCCCTAACCCTCATTTCCTATTTTCCCATTCGCTGCCCGGAGTCGGTGGCTGTTTTCCCGTGACATTTTCTCCATGGATTTTGATAATGAATGGGGGGTGAAGATTATGGTGGTGATGTCCTTGGACAGAGGTGCAGTACCATAAGCAAAGTAAAAGTCGTGGGAATGGAGTGGAGATGACCTTCATAGTTCAGAATCTACCTGACAGAACAACAAAGACAATTCTGAGGAGGGCGTTCCAGCCGTTTGGTTATGTGTCTGATGCTTATGTGGCCCGTAAAAAGGATAAAAGAGGAAACAGTTTCGGATTCATAAGATATGTGGGTGTGGAAAATCTGGACTTGACCTTGGCGGCTATGAATAAGGTTAAGATCCTAGTAGCGAAGGTCTCGGTGTCGCTGGCGAAATACGATAAAAACCACAAGAAGTTCATTTATACCTCTAAAATAGTGGGGGAGAAGACTTGGAGGCCAAAGGAACCACCTAATACGGCTCCCCCGACTAATAATGGTGCCTTATCCGGTGGGGCGGCGGTTCAGTCAGGTAAAACCTTTGCTAGCTTATTTCAGAAGGAAAGTCAGGAATATAATACAGGTACTAAAGTAATATCGATCAACTTCAAAGGCTCCAAGTATCCATTACACTGTATTAATAGGTCCATTCATGGTGTTGTTAAAGATTTATACGTTCTTAATAATCTAAATAGCATCCTCAGCAGGAGTGGTTTGAGTAACTTTGGCTTATCATATGTGGGTGGTCTTAGTGTATTACTAACCCTCGGCAATTCTGAGAGGGTGAAGGAGGTCATGACTGATAATTCGGAGAGTTTGTCAAAAGCGTTCAGCCGATTTAATGTTTGGAAAGGGGAGGATTTACCGTCTGAACGTATAGTATCTATCCGTATCTCTGGTGTCCCGGTCCACCTATGAGATAACTCAGTGTATGATCAAATTGGGGGACTATTTGGTAAGGTGGTGCAAGAGTCCAGTTTTTCATGGTTGGATTCGGATAATTCGGAATACTCTATGTTAGTATTAGCTCCCCTCGGTAAGAGAATCGAGGAGGCTGTGGTTTTGAACTGGGAGGATAGGAGATTCGTTGCATGGGTTGCGGAAGACGTATCTGTGTGGAAGCCGGATTTGTATGGTTATAATTCGTCTATGGATGTGAACTCAAATCAGCAGTCATCGGAAAGTTCAGAAGCTGGTTCTGATGGCGATCAAAGTGACAATGGGGATAATATGGAAGATGAAGCAGAGGAAGGTGAAATCAGGTCGCCGGTAGTTAATGTACCGGTACCGGAAAAAGTTGTCAGATCACCGACGACTTCTCATGTGAATGCTGGGAATGAAGAGTTGCCGGATAATGAACCGGTGGATAATGTAGAGTCATTGCATGAATTGCATGGGGAATTAAATTGTCCTTTGGATTTTAATAATGTTAATACAGAAACATTAAATGTGGCGGCGACAATATCGAATAATGGTCCCCAACAGTCGGTTGAAAAAGTCTATGGTTTTATGGATAATTTAAATCAAGATGGGCCTACACCAACTATTGGGCTTGGTAAGAGGAGTAGGGCTGATAGAAGCCCACCTTCCACTGAGTCTATGCAGGGCCCCCCTACTAGAGGTTTCTTCCAGAATCCGAACCCTGATGACTCCTCTTTTGATCTTAATAATCCTGCATCGGTTGCTGGGTTTGGATATGGTGAGTTTGATGAGGGGGAGTGCCAGTCGCGTCTTCCTTCTGCAGACAGGATACAAGAAGTGCCAACGGGGGATCCAGTAGATCCCGATGACAACAATCCTGGTAATCCGAAAATCAGTGAGGAAGTTCAAGCGACCTCAGCGATTGGCTTGAAGGTGGGTATTGATTTGCAAGGTTTTGAAGAAGCAACTAGATCTCTGATTATTGGTGAAGGTGTAGCAACAGGTCTACAATGAATTTCCTGTCAGTAAATTTAAGGGGGTGCGGGATTCCCGTAAATCAGATCGAATCAGGGGTATCATGACGTCTTATGGAGTCCACTTTCTTGTTATCCAAGAAACTAAATTGGGGGTAGCGTCTAAATTTATGTTCAATGGATTTTGGGGTAGGTCAGCTTTTCAACTGGAAACTGTTGATGCAGAGGGTAGATCCGGGGGGCTTGCTTGTCTATGGAACCCGGGTATGTTTTCTTGTGATAATGTTATTAAGGACCGTCATTTTTGGCTCTGTCTGGTTATTTGAATCACCTTGGTATTCGAATCAATCTGGTGAATATCTATGCTCCAAACGATGCTTCTGTTAGAAGGTCTATTTAGGATAAGTTGGTGGTTTTAAAGAATTCTATGCAAGGATTATGGGTCTTCATGGGTGATTTTAATGAAGTTAGGGATGAAACGGAAAGGTTCAATTCGGAGTTCATTGCGTCTAATGCTGAGGCTTTCAACCACTTTATCCTAGCTGCGGGTCTTAGCGAATACAACATGGGGGGTGGTAAATTTACATATATCTCAGACCGTGGTGATAAGTTGAGCAAGTTGGACCGTTTTCTTGTTTGTCTGGGCTTTTTGGAGAGATGGCCAACCGCTTCGATCCTAGCTCTTAATCGGGATGTATCTGATCACAGGCCTATTTTGCTATCTACTATTCCCTCGGATTTCGGTCATATCCCGTTCAGGTGTTACAATTCTTGGATGGAAATGCCGGGATTTATTGAATTAGTGAAATAGTTGTGCTTGAGTTTTGTGTTTAATGGTCCTGCGGACATGGCCCTATCAGTGAAACTTAGATGGTTGAAAAACCAAATCAAGGCCTGGTGAAAAATTGAACGAGCAAGGTTGGAAGGAGTTTACATGGATACTAAAAAGCGGATTAGTATACTAGAACGTTTGGCCGAGGAAAGAGCCTTAGAGGAGGAAGAGCTTCATGAAAGAGCCGAATGTATTAATACCGTTTTGGATGCGGATCGTAGAAAGCAATCGGATGCTAGACAAAAGTCGCGAACTAGGTGGGCTCTCGATGGAGATGAAAATTCCACGTTTTTCCACAATATTATTAACTCCAATATTAGTAATAATCGTATCAATGGCCTTATGATCGATGGTGCTTGGAATTCGAATCCAGTGGCAATTAAAGAGGCCTTCTTTGATTTTTTTGCCAAACAATTTGTGGAGCCTATGAGTTCTCGGCCTACCATCTTTTGTCATAACCTAGCTACTCTCTCGGAAGCAGAAGCCGATAGCCTGGTCATGCCATTTTCAGCGGTCGAGATTAAGGAGGCGATATGGGATTGCGTTGGTGATCGGGCGCCTGGCCCGGATGGCTTCAATTTTAAATTCATTAAAAAAAATTGGGATCTTTTCCAAGGAGATTTCATTAGGCTATTCCAGGAATTTTTTGTCAATGGGACCATCAATAGATGTTGTGCGTCGTCGTTTATTGCGCTTATTCCTAAAATTAAAGATCCTTCGTCTCCATCAAATTTTCGGCCTATAAGTTTGATTGGTGTAGTGAATAAAGCTATCTCAAAGGTGTTGGTTAATCGGCTTAGAAGAGTGGTATGTAGACTTGTGTCGGAAGAACAATCTGCTTTCTTGGCTGGAAGGAATATTTCGGACGGACCTTTGATTATTAATGAAGTTATAGCATGGTTGAAGAAGGCGAAAAAGTCCGGTATGATTTTTAAAGTTGATATCAACAAGGCTTATGATTCTCTAAATTGGAACTACTTGGATTCGATTATGGCTCAAATGAATTTCCCGGACCGTTGGAGGGGTTGGATCATGGCAACTCTTGTTACATCTAGAGCGTCGGTTTTGGTTAATGGTTCACCAACAATGGAATTTGAGTTCTCTCGCGGACTACGTCAAGGGGACCTGTTATCACCCTTCTTGTTTGTCCTAGCCATAGAAGCTCTTACTGGAATAATGAAAAAGGCCATGTCGGAAGGTATTTTTAATGGTTAGCATTGTACATCTAATAGACCGGTTTTATCTCATCTTATATATGCGGATGATGTTGTTTTTCTTGGGGAGTGGTCGAGTGAGAATGTACTTAATCTCCGCAGAATCTTGAGATGCTTTTATTTGGTCTCGGGATTAAAAGTGAATCTCGCTAAGTGTTCCTTGTTTGGGGTCGGTATAGATGAGACACAAGTACAACAAATGGCAGACTCGATGGGATGTAAAAGAGGTACCTTTCCCTTTAAACATTTAGGATTGGTGGTAGGGGCCAACATGAATCTTATTCGTAACTGGAAACCGGTCATAGACATTTTTAAAAATAGATTATCTCTTTGGAAAGCTAAATATCTTTCCTATGGCGGAAGAATCACCTTGCTTAAATCGGTTTTGAACTCGTTACCGACTTACTTTTTCTCCTTGTACAAAGCCCCGGCAAAAGTTATTGATATTCTGGAGAAGTTCAGGAGGGTTTTCTTTTGGGGCGGGTCGGATGATAATTCCTATATGAGTTGGTTGGCATGGGAAAAGGTTATTGCTCCAATCGAATACGGCGGTCTAGGATTCGGTTCTCTTAGAGATGCTAACCTTGCCATGTTGGCAAAGTGGTGGTGGAGATTTAAAACGGACAAAGAAGGGTTATGGAGAAGGGTTGTGTGGGCGGTTCATCATAATAATCGATCTTGGGCACCAATTCCGGCAAAGGTTTCTTTGGCTGGGCCTTGGAAGCAAATAGTCGGCATACGAACTCATCTGAATCGTCTTGGTATTAATCTTCCTGATTTGTTATGGTGTAATGTGGGTTGCGGATCAACAGCGGCCTTTTGGTTAGACGCTTGGATCGGTGGTCAGCCATTATATAGTGAGTTTCCTCTCCTTTTCGCTCTTGAAAAGGAGAAACTTTGCAAAGTTTCTGACCGAGTTGTATGGGGGCCTGAATCAATCAATCTGTCTTGGTGCTGGAAGCGGTCGTCCTTGGCTGATAATGAAAAGGATGAACTGCTGGAATTGTCGTTCCTGCTGTGCGAATTCGTTTCCTCTACTGGTCCGGATAAGTGGATATGGAGGTTGGATGATTCAGACGCTTTCTCGGTTGCGAGTATTAAACGGATATCGACTTCTAATTCACAAACTCTTCCTGACTATCAGTTTGCTTGGAATAAATTCCTTCCCAAGAAAGTTGGGATCGTTTCTTGGCGAGCTTTATTGGATCGGTTACCGACGAGAGTAGCATTGGCATCTAGGAATATTTTTATCAATGACTCCAGGTGTCTTCTGTGTGGTGATTTCGACGAGACCAGCGAACACCTGTTTGTTTCCTGCCATTTCGCTCAATCGGTATGGTTAGTTGTGGCACAATGGTGCAAATCTCCTCCTGTGATAGCCTTCGGTCTAAAGGATATCCTGGATTCTCATATGCTGGTTCAAGGTAATGCTAAGAGAAAGAGAGTTTTCAGTGCTATTTCTCAGGTTGTTATTTGGAGCTTATGGAAGATGAGGAACAAGGTATTATTTCATCAAGCCGTTCCGAGTGTCTCGAAGGTTGTGGAGGAATCCAAATCGATGGCTTATCATTGGGTTAAAAATCGGTCGAGGTCATTGCATTGGTCTTGGAGCGATTGGCAAAGCTTTAACTTGATATGGTAATGTAATATTGTAATGTTTTTGGTACTGTTTTGGTGATGGTCGTTTGGTGTATTTGGAGTCTTGTTTTGTAAATTTGGTGTCTAGCTTCTTGCTAGTTGAAATAATAAAAAATTTTGTTGGCCGTTCAAAAAAAAAAAAAAAATCTTTATTGAACCGAGGTCAAGACATGGAGCTTTCTTTAATGAAATCACACAACGAAGTATGTTTTGGAAATGTTTTATTAACAAACTTACAAAGATGTATTGGATACGTAATTTTTGATCGAGTTCGTGGATTTCTCAATAAAGGCTCTTCATATTTGGAAATTCTTGGGGAATCAATAACTCCCCATGTGATATTGTCATCAATTTACTTTCTAACAGTTGTAACCTTGCATTGTTCTTTTTCGAGAATAGTCTTGCCTGGGTATCCCACACTACCTTGGGATATTCCATTTCTTGAAAGTGATCGATCACCTCTTCCTCTACAATGGTTTTAAGGATAAACATGGCCTTGCATTCCCTTATCCTCTACTTACGAATAGCTTTGTTGTACTGATCTTGGGTACCTGCTTTTTTGTCTCGTTTACGACCTCCTAGAGCTCTTGTCCTTAAAGGTAGGACATCATGCAAGTTAACCAGGTGATATAGTTGTTGTTGTAGTAGTTGAGTTTTCCGACGGCTCCTACTACCTGAAAATCTGCCATGATGAACTTTCTTGGTTGTTCTTGATCTTGACAGTCTTCAACCTTTGGACGGCTTCTTGATGATCTTGCTTTGCAATTCTGACGAGGTATATATTGTGACTAATTTGATTAATCAAGTCTTCCCAACCTTCTCGGATTCCCTTCCTTGTTCGATCTCCTTCACAGTCCCTTTGATCTTTGCATGCTCTGATACCGGTTTGTTAAACTAAGAGAAGAATTAAAACCAAATTTTGAATCAACCAAACACACACTTGATCTTAATGACCGACTTTCTTTTTTACGTTTATATACCAATTACAAAGGAAATAAACCTATCTATTTGTACTATATGAAACTTGACCAACAAACTCAAAATTCGAGTTAACTGAATAATTAATTAGATAACTAATCTCCTGCTTCACCATTGTCAGGACCGGCCCGTTAGGCTTACCAATCTAGGCACGGGCCTAGAGTCATCAAAAATCAAGGGCATCCTATTTTCAGTAAAGTTTTATATATTATATATGTATCATGCTCAAATAAAAAGCAAAACTAAATTATGTTTTTGAGTAAACTGCAATTTTACCCCCTGAGGTTAGGGGTGATTGGCACTCTTACCCCTCCTAAGGAAATAATTGCAATTTTACCCCCCACTGTTCACTGTTATGTCGCAATTCTACCCCCCCCCCCCCCGGCTTCAATTTTACCCCCCAACGTTTGCTGTTATGTTGCAACTTTACCCCCCGGCTTCAAAAATGTTGACTATAACTTGAAATGACTATAATGCCCTTTCATATTTACCCCCTGTGTTTTGTGGACTCTGTGATATTACCCCCTGCCACCGCCATTCACCACCACAACCACCACTGCCACCTCCAGCCACCACCACAACCACACTGCCACCGCCTCAATTGAACCGGCAGAGGTTAATTGAGAGATTTGTTTTGACGAATGATTTATAAGGGAGTATGATAAATGCCACCAACATAAAACAAATCAAAGTTAAAGAAGTTTTTACCGTATTACTACTGATTGAGATATATATTTTACCGTGGAACTTACCAGCGCTATTTACAAAATCAATCTGTAAATAACGGAAACCATATGAATAATTTCTATCCAACTATTTATCAACAACATGAAAGAAAATAAAACACTTACAAGCCGCACACTGTCATCACCAAGGTTTGAATAGGCTATTTGCAATGACTCTGTTTCTTCATCATCATTGTGCTCTGAACGGTTAGCCAAAAAAAAAAAGTAATCACAAACATTAATACGATTATTAGTCTCATCATGACCATATTGCTAATAATTTGTTTGCATAGTTGAAACAAAGGATGGAGCCTAGCATTTTATATTGATATTGAATCATTCAGACACAAGCTTATAATTTGTTTGCATAGCTATTACAGTCTATTTAAACAACCAATCAGCTTAGTCAAATATTCCATGCATCAACAGTTGTTAATTAGCTTATGCAGAAATCATAGAGGGGTTTCAGTCAGTCACGTTTTCCATCAAATACTCCATGCATTCATAGTCATTTATTACTCGTACATTAGCCTTTGATTTTGTGGTGGTGGTTGTGGTGGTGGCTGGAGGTGGCAGAGGTGGCAGTCGTTGGAGAAGATGACCAGGGATACTTGAAAACCAGTTATACTAAAAGCCGGTCGATATCAATGAATAACGTTCTCTGCCACGAATACTTGAAAACCAGATCTCTTTACACAGAGAAAGGGGTGGTGGCTGGAGGTGGCAGTGGTGGTTGTGGTGGTGAATGGCGGTGGCAGTGGTGGCAGGGGGTAATATCACAGAGTCCACAAAACACAGGGGGTAAATATGAAAGGGCATTATAGTCATTTCAAGTTATAGTCAACAGATTAGTCAACATTTTTGATATTACCCCCTGTGTTTTTGAAGCCGGGGGTAAAGTTGCAACAAAAATTAAAGCCGGGGGGTAGAATTGCGACATAACAGTGAACAGTGGGGGGTAAAATTGCAATTATTTCCTTAGGAGGGGTAAGAGTGCCAATCACCCCTAACCTCAGGGGGTAAAATTGCAGTTTACTCTATGTTTTTTTAATAAAGTTACACATATAAAAACTATTTAGGAAAAAAAAATGACCACATTCAAGACCCAGTTTCGAAATTAAACCACAGACATAACTGCAGTCTGTAGCAACCATCTACCACTCGACCTCATCCGAATTCCGTGAATTAGCGCCAAAAATCCCTAAAATTGAGCCGCAATCATCGTTCCTACCTCCTATCGCAACCTGCTCGTTCGATTTTCTAGGTTATCAGCTATCACTAATGGTAATCACTCAAGGCGTCGGGTCTGTCGGGATTGGAGGAGAATTTATGGGCAAAATTAGGGCTAATTACTAAACGTAAGTTAACTTTAGCAGCTAATTTTTCTATTAAACTCTATATGTTTTGCAAAAGGGCCACCATTTCGTAGTCCACTTAGGGTTTACAAAAATGTTGAAACGACCCTGACCATCGTTTAGAGATTACTATACCACTGTTGATCCTTATTCGTTTCAAGCTTTGCTTTAATCGACATTGAACTTTTCACAACATATCCATGGTAAGAATTAAAAGTTTTCGAATTTCCCCTTCAAATTTAAGAATTTTTAAATTAACAAAATCATTTATTTTCACTTTAACAACATATAGAAGGTTGGTTAGACAAATGTTGTAATTTCAAGAGCAACATATAGACATGGATATGATTAGTGGCGAATCTAGAAAATCCTTATATCGGCAACTTTTTATATAAAATGGGTAAAGAAATCGAAAAAAGTCAATTTTTTCCAAAATAACGTCGGAGCTTCAAGTGGTAACAGTAGTAACATGCTAGGTCCGCCCCTGAGTGTGATGTGGTGGACATTTCTACCCACACTTTTTTAATGAATTAGTCATGCATTGTTGGATATGCTGACTAACGAGGTATGACCCGAAGTCAGTGTTTCTTCACTGACGAGACTTAAAAACCTTACCGTTTATGATGAATATTGTTAAAACTAAAACAACCATCATGTAAGAATATTAATTCCATGATTTGTTTTCCAACTAAGATCATCTTATCCTTGCATGATAGTTTTTTTATTCAACTAGTTATTACATGCTATATCTACTACCAAAATATACTTTGAATCACTAAGAGGTGTCGCCAACAACGTGCCTTAATAAAATAGCTTAGAAACCATCGTGTCTACCTTAAAATACAGTCATGAAACATGAGTTTGATTACTATATTTATTTAACTTCCAACAAAATCATAAAACCTAAAATATTAAACAAGCGAAGAACATGGATAGACTTTAGGGGCAAAGTTGTCATTAACCATGAACCAAAGGTAGACCATTGATGAATGAACAAGTGTATACAGTCCATAAAAATATAGAGATCATCACCATCACAACCTTTGCTATTATCTATTCATCATCGTCATTATCATTCTTCATTCATCTTTCTTTTTTCCCCTTTTCATGAATATATTTTCTTCTACTAGATCAGATCATTTACGTATCTTTTTTTTTTCTTTCACCCAAGATTAAATCTTTAAATAAAATAAATTAAAACCCACATAGATCCTGTTAATTCTTTCAACAAGCTAGAATCTTTTTGTTCTTTTAGGGGAAATTAATGAGGTGGGGTGTTGTTAAATGGGAAATGTAACCTCAAATATAGCTGCAAAATTTGCATTTTTTCCACCTGAACCACCATCATATGATGTATGTATAGATGGAGAAGTGGAAGCAAATGGGGAAAAAAGATATTGTTTTACCGGAATAACAGCTGATAAAAACGTTGATGTTCATGTTCTTGATACCAAAGTTGGAAACAAGATTGTTGCTACTTTCTGGAAACACCCTTTTGGTAAATTCACCCTTTTGTACTCTCATGGTAACGCTGCTGATTTGGGTCAGATGCAAGAGCTTTTTATCGAGCTTAGAGCTCATCTTAGACTCAATATCATGAGGTATATATTTTTGTGTTTTTGTTTTCTGTTTCTGTTTCTGTTTCTTTAAAAAAAATATTATTGCTTTTGTTTTAAAGTTTTGATTTTTATCTGCATCTTTGGTTGTGTTTTAGTCAAGAATCTTTGTGTTTCTTTATGCACTTGCTTTTGTTGTGTAGATTGATGAAATTAGGGGGTTGGATTTTAGGGAGTTTTGGATTGTTCTGCTGGCTGTTAGTCTTTACTGTTGGGGTTTGATTTGTCTTTAAATATTTAGGAATATTTTGATTATATTGGAGAAAAGTGTTTCTGTCTAAGCTTCAGTTTTCATATTTGATGCTACTGTGTTCACTTGTTGTTTGATTATAAGTAATATATATGGTAAAAGAATTTGGTTCTTAGTGTTGTTATCTGTTATGTAATACTCCTGGATTCCTATATTAGTTTTACGGTCCATCGGTAGTGCAATAGTTTGTTCGAATTTGAACCGTTTTCACATGTTTGCTCTCAGTAAGCAGCCTTTCGCCTCGTTAATCAAATTACCTTTGACCCTTCAAGCAAATCCGGTCTCAAAGACTCTGAGTTCTTAAAATTTGAGAGTTTAAAACTATGTGGGCTTCATAGAAGTACTAAAAATACAACTTTGTATATAGAGTAAACTGCAATTTTACCCCCTGAGGTTAGGGGTGATTGGCACTCTTACCCCCTTTAAGGAAATAATTGCAATTTTACCCCCCACTGTTGACTCTTATGTCGCAACATTACCCCCCGGCTTCAATTTTGTTGACTGGTTTGTTGACTTGGGGGTGAAATGACTATTTTACCCTTTTATAGTTTTATTTTACCCTTTTATAGTTTTATGTCGCATGTTTACCCCCTGCCACCACTGCCACCGCCATTCACCACCACAACCACCACTGCCACCTCCAGCCACCACCCTCAACCACCACTGCCACCGCCATTCACCACCACAACCACCACTGCCATCTTCTTCCTCCCCCTCTCTCTCTCTCTCTCTAAAAAACCCACCACCCCCGCCTTCATCTTCAACAATCACCACCGTCATCTCCACACCCCAGTCCCCAATCATCCACATACATACAGCCAAACCACCACGATCACTACCACCCCTACACCACCCTTCAATCAACACCAAATCAATTAAACAACCAAATCCCCCCTATTTGCATATAGTTGAATTCTTCATTAACAGTGGACATTTTGACACCAAATCAATTAATCAAAGATTGCCCCAAATAATTAATTTCCGTCTGTAACATTAACAATTTAACATATTACAAGTAATTAGTTCACTCAAACTATCGGTTTTTTAATCAAAATATCGAACTGTATAGAGTGACACTTACCAACCATTCTTGGTGACCTTGAAGACCGTCTTGATTCAATCTTTTTACAGCAATAACAGTGCCTGTGCCAGGTTTGGCTGCTGTAAGTGACTGCTCATCTATCCAACCTTTAAAAACTAAACCGAAACCGCCTTCACCCAACACACTATCCGGCCGGAAGTTCCTGGTGGCTGTTCTAAGTACTTGGAAACTAAACGATTTCAAATTCGCCGACCGCAAAATCTCATCTTGGCTTCGCAGGCTAGGTGGTACTGTTGCAGATGTAACCTTAGCTGTCAAAAGACATGAAAAAGAACATTAATTGATGTGATTGTAATTAACATTAAAAAGAACACTTATTGATGTGACTGTGATTATTATGCACTCACCTTCATGACAAGAACTTTCTATTTTCAAGCTGACACTGAAACAAGAACCCATTTGAATCCTTTTACTTGTGATTCAAATTACAGGTTGCATAAAGGAAAGACAATGAGTGAGAATATGTGTTGTTATGTTTCTGTATGAATTAGTAATGAGACTGTGAAAACAACTCATTGAGGAATTATATCAAACACTTGGTGGGTGTGAACATATACATGAAAGTCTACATGTAGAGGGTTGGCATCACGAGAACCTTTCTTGAATAAAGCCAATGACAGAAGAGTTGTGGTGGTGGTTGTGTGGCGGCGACAGTTGCGGTGGTTGTGGTGGTGAATGGCGGTGGTTCTTCACAGGTGCCCGGTGGTGGATGTGAGAGAGACAGGATATTGAAGAAGTGTATTTTATATATATATATATATAATAACAATAATAATAAAAATAATAATATAATAATAAATATAGGGTAAGATTACCAAAATACCCTTACATATAAGGGTCAAACTACCTTTGACTGAGCTTAGGGGGTAATGTTGCGACATAAGAGTCAACAGTGGGGGGTAAAATTGCAATTATTTCCTTAGGGGGGGTAAGAGTGCCAATCACCCCTAACCTCAGGGGGTAAAATTGCAGTTTACTCTTGTATATATTTTGTGACAAGATCCTTGTTGATTTTGATTTAGCTAGTAATCGGGTTGACCCAAAAGGTCAAATTGTATCTCTGTCCTTGGTAACGAGTGGCGTTCAACATATGTTAATCATCTGTGATGGCTTTATTTTTTGTGCATGACATTTTATCATCCCTTAGACTTCATCAATTCCGATTTTAGTTTGATGAAAGTGTAAGTATAAAATTTGTATATATTTATACCTTGCAGTTATGACTATTCAGGATATGGAGCTTCCACGCGCAAGGTAAGCAAGAAATAATCGCACCTCGAATATTTTTCTTGAACAAGGAAATAGTTAAAATGTCTATTAAATGGCACTCTAAATATTATTTGTTTGTTTTATTGTGGTTAGCCATCTGAGGTTAACACATACTATGACATAGAGGCTGTGTACAATTGTTTGAAAGACAAATATGGCATTAAACAAGAAGATATAATCTTGTATGGCCAATCTGTTGGCAGTGGGCCCACGTTACACTTGGCTGCCCGATTACAGAGGTTGAGAGGCGTTGTTCTACATAGTGCTATTCTTTCAGGAATTCGCGTTTTGTATAATGTAAAGATGACACTTTGGTTTGATATATTTAAGGTAAGTTTTTACACCACAAAATGAGAATACCTAATGACCAAAATCATTAACGGGTTCATTTGTTTGTGCAGAATATTGACAAAATACAGAAAGTCAGCTGTCCGGTTCTAGTTATACATGTATGTATGCTCTTGTCTTTTTACCTGATCATGAGGTTCTTTTATTATTTGAACATTCCATCTATTTCATACATCATCTTTGTTGGTCGAGTCTCGTCTTCATTTTACTGTTTGTTTTGTTGTTTAAAATCACAGGGCACAAATGATGATATAGTTGACTTTTCACACGGTAAGCGGTTATGGGAATTGGCTAAAGAAAAATATGATCCATTGTGGGTACAAGGTGGGGGGCATTGCAATCTTGAAACATACCCGGAGTACATAAGACATCTACGAAAGTTTGTAAGTGCAATGGAGAAGATATCAATCCAGAAGCCAAACAAGCAACAATCATCGTCAGGATCGTGCATGAACGGTGTCAAACACAACAAGTGCTTGAGATTTGGTTATTAATAGATGTTTTTTTATGTTGATGTTCAAGAAATCTTGCACAAATCGGCTGTTTGATCTGTTTGAGTTATATATTCGGTGAGTTGTGTTGTTTTATTTGGTTTATTTGATTGTGATTCACGTGTACATTGCTTGATTTTTAAGTAGATGTTAGAAATCTTTGTTGATTGGAAACCAAAGTCCATAAACTGTTTTCTTGTGCTTCCTGGTTTTGTATTACTAGTAACTAGATGCACAATTTTATGGTGGCTGACTTGATGATGGTTGTGTTGTTTATAGATTTGAGTTTTAAAGAAAATATAAAATTAAAATGTATGTCTCAAGGGGTTAAGAAGAAAGGATTTTCATCATTTTATTAGTAACTTGGTGTGTTGGTTTGCTATTCGTTTTCGAGTCGAGGGTCTCTCTGGAAGCAGCCTCTCTATCCCTATGGATAGAGGCAAGGACTGTCTACATCCCACCCTCCCCAGACCCTATAACTAGCTTTGCTATTTGTGGGACTTACTGGGTATGGTTGTTGTTGTTGTTGTTGTAAATAAGAAGAAAGGTTTTTCATCATTTTATTTTTTTGGGTAAAGGGTTTACCCCGGTTAAATTTTTTTCATCATTTTATTAGTAAGTTGTAAATATTATCCGCGCTTCACGGCGGGTTTTTCATAATTTCCCTAGACTTGCTTATGCGTGAACAGAAGTTAAGTTAAGAATAAAGATGCAACAAATAAGTGGTTGCAAAATTGATAGTAACAAAAATACATAAGAAGAACCATATGGATTCAGCAAACCAAATATCAGTTTGAGATTGTTTAAAGTTTCACAAATTAAACAAAAAGAAAAACCTTGGCAACTTAGGACCCTCAAACGACTTTGCAATTCTGATATCTTAAGCAAACAACTATTAAAATTTATACTTAGAAAGACCTAATTAAGTAAAGAAGATTTTAAGTTAAAGTTCTCTTAAAAGGTAATAAATGTAAACTTTATGGTAAAATTGTAAAATATAAAAGTTTAGTGGTTAAAATGAGAAAGCTAAAAAAATAAGCGTAGCAAGATTTTAAATTAGAATTTTCTTTTAAAAGTAATAAATATAGACTTTTATGGTAAAATTGTAAAATGTAATACTTTAGTGGTCAGAATGAGAAAACTAAAAAAACATTGTAGCTAACAACTTCATCTTTTAATAATAACTAGTATTTTTGCCCGCCGCGTTGCAGCGGGTCAAAATGAATTAAACATGTATAGTATTAACATATTCGCGATTCAATTCAGATTATATATCTAAATATTTCAAAAAAACTACGCGACTTAGACTCATAACTGTATCCGGTTGCTTGTTTCAAGACGCCTCAGCGACACCAAGAATAGACATCATAATGGTCTATTTACTAATCCCAAATCAGTCTCAAGAGTTGTGTCACATAATGAGGCTAACACTTTCAGATTGTAATCCATGTGTGGAATGGGGCAAAAATGTGGCTCAAAAACCCTAACCAAGATCTTTATTTTTGTGTACTTCCCCACTTGTGGCTGTTGTTTGATTTTAATGATGAAATTCGTCGTTCTTGTGTGTGCTATAGCTGCAACTCAAGATCACAATAGATGCCTGATATTAAGTTACTGTCAATTCACATAGACCGAATAACATATATGACAACAATTAACTAATAAAATAAATAATTCAGGTATTGCCAATTGAGATTATTTAAATTACATGAGTATATAAAATGTAGTATTATCACCCAATTATTCGTAAAGGTTATTTAGTTAAACGACGAATTTGTTGTATGCGAGTTGACTTTAGCGGGTCGGTTTTAGTAATTTTATTTATTTTGAAAGGGTAGATATGATATTTGTGATTTTTATAAGGGTACATATGGGTAATTACGAAATCCCTCACTACGAATTCAACTTTTAAAGTATTCTTCTAAAAATAATGCAGCGGATCTTTTGAGTTGAGATTAGTAACCCACAAATTCTCGTGATATGGGTAAATCCGTAAATGTACATGCTTAAAATTTCATCCAGTCCATATTCTTCCCCCAACACACACAAACCGTAGATAGAGAAAGAGAGAAGCAGAAGGGTGTTGGGCCGGCCGGCCAGTCTATTCCGGCGAGGCCTCAAAAATTGTTGGCTAACAGCCTTCCTCTTTTCGTTCTCTACTCCAAAATCCGACAATCCCTAGTGCTCAAACCTGCAACGAAGGTGTTTTGTCGGTCTAGCGGTGGAGAGAGGAGGCATCGCCATGATTCCGGCAACGGCAAAGGTTAGGGTCTCGTGGTGGTTCTGGTTCGAGCTCGGAAACGGAGAGTGTAACAACCGTTGCCATGTCTCCAGCGGCCACAATGGTTAACGACGATGGGCGACTTTTCGGCAACCGGATCTAACTTTGCATGTCATATTTTAGTGTATATCGGCATCAGTAAAGTACAACCCCACAACCTCTAGCTCGACTTTGCATGTCTTTTTCGACAACCGATGTTAACATGTTGAGCTTATGGCGTCTCCGGTGACAGCGGTATCCGTTAACGACGGTCCTATAGGTTGTGGTTGTAGCGATGGCCGTCGGCGGAGGTAACCTCCGGGCGCCGAAACAGTAACCGTGAATGAATCTAGGGTGAAAAGAAAACGGCAAACCTTGGCCACTAAACAAACTTGTGTGGCCAAAACCGGCAGGTGTAGGTTAGAAACTGGTACTGTAGACAAAAACCTACCCTAAATGTTATATTTAGTAATAATAATAATAATAATAATAATAATAATAATAATAATAATAATAATAAATCCACCAAAAATATACTAACCTAATTATGTAAACATACTTGACAAAATCTTGATAAACATAAGTAACATAAAATGGGGTTGAATTATAGTATAAAGGAGTTTAAAAATAAGAAGAGTATGAAGCCATCACAGAGTGACTAGCGTCCAAGCAGAAATGAAGTGGGAAGTGTAATTTTGTCTAAGAGAAAAAAAAAAAAAAAAAAACAATATGCGCATGCAAGCCACATACCTATAAACATGCACATGCAAGTCACATACTATTCCTCCTACTTTTTAAACGTCCGTAAATTTTTTATATGTCATTTGTTTTTAAAAAAGGGAAAATGGATTTTATCACCCCAAACTAATCAAACTTGGTCGTTGTCACTCTCAACTTTCACTTTGACTCCCACCACCCTCAATTTAACAATTGGGTTGTTGTGTCACCCCGTCGTTAACCAGCCCTTAACTTGGTTAGTTTTTTTTTTTTTGTTGATGTAGCCATTTTTTGATGAATTGGCTTGTTTTTTATGAGGTGTTATGCTGAGGTGGCCAATTATTTTTTTGAAAGAAATCAATATTTTTGTTATAATTATATATATATATATATATATATATATATATATATATATATATATATGCAGAACACTAAATATTGCGAGAACATGCAGAACAAAATGAATCACACGTTTTTTCAATCCTAAAAACCTAAAAAGTAAACGAAAATGTTATAAATATAAGATTTATTGTTTCTCACACTAGAATTTAAAACAAAATATTAAAAATCTTAAGTTTTCAAATAACCTACGCACATGTAGGTTATGTGTAGGCTAAATTACCTACATGTATGTAGACTATGTGTAGGTGAAAATATATGATTTTTTTATGTAGATATAATACACATATGAATGTAAGAAACATAAAATTTAAGAAATAAGAACCTCAAATCCCAAAATTTTGTGATTTAGAGTTGTTCTTTTTGTTCTCGCAATAATTAGTGTTCTTTAATGATCCTTATCATATATATATATATATATATAATGTGTTATGTATATAACATATCCTTACCACCGTGATCTCCTACCTCCTACCACCATAACGTCATGTCGCCAACACCACCACCTCCGTCACCACCACCATCACTTCAAATACGTGCACCGTCTGATCAACCTCCTCAACACATCTTCCCTCGAGTTTATAACATCAAACAAATGTTGAGCTGTCGCTCGATCCACTGTCCTCCCAGCCATCCTCTATATCCTAATCTGAACTTTATCGCGCAAATGACCGTATCCATCTTGCAACATGGCTGCAAACACACTACCCCAAGCACCCGCCCCAACACTTACAATTCGCGACGGATCACGTCCGATTTGCCCAATAGTTTCCGAAGCTCATCGAGTTTACCCTCTAAAGACCCGTTATTAGTTTGAATCAAACCATTAACATAAGCATTATTCAAACCCTCATCTGTGACATCTGTAACAATTTTTGTGCCCACCATCTTTGTCACACCCTGATAAATTAGAGCTGGCGTGACAGGACTGGTATCTTCATTGCATAGCGGAAGCAAATAAAGCTAAGACTTCTAGAAAGAGAACGACCTCTAAGTACTCGAATCCACAAGGTTCTCCTATTCCAACCATGCCATAATTTGAAAAAGTAACCTGCGAAAGAACATGCGAAAATATCAACATAAAATTGAGCGAGTTCATAGTTTGTTTTGAAAAAGTTTTAAAAAAAATCTTTTTGAATAACTGGTTTTTAAAATATTGTTGAGAAAACGAAATAAAAATCGTTTTTTTTGTCATGTTATGTGAAAACTTTGTATTTGTGTAACGCGTTATGTTCTTAAAACTTTGTACTTGTAAGCTTTTGTGTTTGTGAAAACTTGTGTAACCGTCAGTGTCCACACCTGAAAATGACATGCATGCATAATCCTATGCGTTGTATATGTATAAAACATGGTATGTAAGTGTAAGTTTGTAAACTATAAAATGTAAGTTTGTAAGTTGTAAATGTAAGGAACTTGAGATCGCTAATGTTTAGCTACGACATTAACATGTGTGATGACATAGGAAGCATCTTGTAACAACCCTCAAAAACGACCTTAAACACTCCTTAATACACCCCGTATATGAGAACGGACACGAATAATCTTCATATTAATAAAACTCCAAGAAAAACAATTTTTTTCACTCGGTCGCGGGGCGCGATAGATTTAGCAAAGGCCTTCGCGGGGCGCGACAGACCTATGGTTTCCGGATAAGCATGAGGGACACGTGTCGTTACATGTGTCAAGACCATACCATGACTCAGCAAACCCTAAGTCGCCCTATGCTTCCTCGTGGGCTGCGAAGCCCTGTCTTAACTCTCTCGCGGGGAGCGAGAGCCCCATTTCCAGCCCTATAAATGAGGTGTTCGAGCTTCAGTTGAAATCGTTCAATTCTTTTCTTTCTCTTAGCTTCTATTATAGCAAAATTGTAGCTCAGGTATTATACCCCCTAAATCCCAAAACTCTGCCCGTTATTAGGGTAATAACTCTAATCACTAGTATGATACTTTATCCAATCGATTGAAGCCGATCCAATGGATGTTTAAGTGCTGCCGATACCAGGCTATACTTTGTCATTCGTTGTGTGTTTTGATCTCGTGATTATCGTTAAAGTTGAATTAAGTTAATACACTAATACGAGTTCCATTGTAGTTAGAAATTAGAACTCATAACCAGGAGGTTGCTAAACCAGAATACTTAGCGATTAAGTAAACTTAGTGATTAAGATTACTTAACAGTTAAGAAAACTTAGTGGCTAAGAAAGCTTAATGATTAAGTAAACTTAGTAATTAAGTAAACTTAATGGTTATGTAAAACTTAGCAGTTAAGAAAACTTAGCAGCTAAGGAAACTTAACAGGAAAGGAAACTTAGCAGTTAAGCAAGCTGAGTAAGTTAATTAATCAGCTAATGAAGTTAATTAATTAATCGGCTAAGTAAATTACTTAACTAAACAGTTAAGGTAGATTAATCAGATAAACATCTACTTAAGATAATCAGTTAAAAAGCTAAGTAAACTTGACAGCTAAAACAATTAAGTAAACTTAATAGATAAGTAAACTTAATAGTTAAGAAAACTTAATCAGTAAGAAAAACCTAATAAATAAAGGAAACTTAATAAGTAAGAAAACTTCATAGCTAAGAAAGGAATATGCCTTACCTATAAATAGGAATCTTAGGATTCATTTTCTTTGCTCATTCCTTCTATTCTTCTCTCTATACGTTAGTGTTCTAACCAATAATCGCCGATACGATATTTTTTCCGATCGATTCGAGAACCAACTAACGAATGCCAAAATGCTGTCTAAATAAGACTATACTTTGTGAATTTCGTTAAGGTTCTGATCTCGTGACCATCGTTAGGTTTGATATGGTTTTACACTAATACATATTCCACTCTGTTAAACTAAATATTTAACTATCAGAAAACTCTAAACTATAGACTTACAATCAAACAAGATGTTTAATCATCATAAGACTTAGAATCAAGAGGCTTGATAAATCAAGACTGCATGCTTATAATGTGAGTCATTCTGTTTTTATCAAATTGCTTTATGAAACCCTACATGTTTTCCAGTTATACTTTGCAGTGATTAAGTCTTTGCTAATCTTAAGTTACTGCCAGTAAGTGGGGTATTGTGCACATTACTGTTGTTTTTATCACTTTAGGTGGGCAAGCCTAATTGGTGATATACGTCGCTATTGGGTGACAGGACCCAATAGTGGTATGACCACGGTCATAGATCCGGTCGAGTGACAACTGGACCAGATAATTATAAGATAAGGGCAAATGTAAAAACTCTTAATACTGTAATTTATAACATGTGTCGTTTTGTACAAAAATGAATGAACTCACCAGTATTTCCTGCTGACCCAAATGTTTTTAAAACGCGTTTCAGGTGATTACAGTAGATTGGAATAAGAGTGATGATACAGCACCAAAATGTCACACCCCAACCGATGGCGGAAACATCGGGGTATGGCACTGAGCGAAACAGATTGTCCAGAAGTTTCCATAACAATTATCATTACCAATCATTTTAAATAACATGTCCCATACCATGTCTCAAAAGGTAAACAAATTATTACAGAAAAAATCTAGGCAAATAGTTCTATTCCGACAACTTAGATTTTCAAATAGAGCAATTGTTTATCTGCTTCTAGAGACCCTTGATTTAGTTTGTACAGACAACTATTTGTTGGCCTCTAGAGCTTTATTCTAGCCTCAATTTCCTAGCAGATGTGCATCCTAAGCACCTGTCACATACGTTAAAATAAAGTCAATACATATAATGTAAAGGTGAGCATACAACTTTGATAATAGCATATAGAGTTCGAAATTCATTTACGCATAACCAGCACGTACACATAGTGAAATGAGGCATGTTAGTTATCGACATAGATCCATCGATACCAATGACTGCGGGTTGACTGCCTGAGGCAGTTCGCAATACATGATTACCACCGTAATCCATGCAAGTACTTGTCCTTAACAACCCCTGCGAATAGGTGCTGAGTCCAAACTATAGTACTATCGTTGCTAAGGCAGGTAGACAGCATTCCATGTGTAAACATAACAAACAAGCATTCATAAGCCACGTATAACATGCATTAACGGTTCGCGTTCAAATAGTATTGAGTAGTGTGTTTGTTGTGATTTGAATATTCGTAACGTATGTAACACCCAAAAGTGCATAAAGCAAAAAGGGATCGAGTATACTCACAGCGATGATGGACTGAAGGGAGTGCTTAGAGAGTAGGAATAGCCTGAACAGATTGATAGCATAACGATAAGTGACGTGTAAAACGATGCAAAGTGTAAGTGGCTCGGACAACAGCTCGATCGGATGGTCCAGTCGGGTGGATGATAATCCGTTCAGATGGTCATCCGGTCGGACAGGTTGTCCGGTCGGATGATTGTTCGAGTGGATTGTTTCTTCCTTTGATGTGTTTGTGTATGATGGCTTGACCTTTGAAGTTTTCGTTGTAGCATTTTGAAAACATGGAAGTATCTCTACCCTTCAAGTCGGTCGACCGGTCGGTCAGTCGTGCCGACGACAATCCGCTCGGATGACTTATCCGGTCAGACGGCGACTCAAGTGGCGAGGTTACTTAGTGAGAACAAATCCACAGCAGGTTGTCACTCGATCGGACAGCAGTCCGGTCGGGTGGCATCCTTAGTGCATTGAACATGTTGAAAATTGTTCGAGTGTTAAAGTTCAAGTATCTCATGATCCGAAGAGTAATCCGGTCGGGTTGGTAGTCCGATCGGATAGCAATTCGTTCCATACCCAAACTTCAAATAAAGTTGGTTAAGTGTGGAACCCAAAGTGCAAGTCACTCGGATGACCTAGTCGCTCGGATGGTTTATCCGTTCGGACAGTAGTCCGGTCGGATAGCACTCCGTGCTGGTCGTTCCGTTCGTCTTTCACTTGGCCGTTTTGATTGTTTGTTGCTTTTATCGAGACGTGTTGACAACGAGCTGACCAATAGAACTCCATCTTGACCCAAGTGACCCGATCGACCAGGAATCACCCTAGTTTGACCAGTTACCCGGTTCGGGACGGTTGTTCTTGGTTAACCCGGAATCGGTGGTCTCGTGAGTAGAATCCAGATCTTGAGCTAGCACAACAATAAAGTAAGTAGAAGACTAGAACAAGGTCCGATTCTATCGGTTTTTCAGTCCATTTAGTGTAAAAGAGTTGAAAGAAGGTTAGAAACCATCTTTTAATCCTTTTTCACCACGAATGTGTTTAGATCTATGCAAGATCTTTGTGTATTTGTGTGGAAATCGATTAGATCTAAGTTGTTCTTGGTGGGTTGAAGCCAAAACATGAAGTTCTTCAAGAACTCATGATGATGTCATCCTAGAACACCTCAAATCTAGTGATTTCACAGTTAAAAGTTAAGATTTAAAAGATAGAAAGGTGTAGGAGTGCGTGTAGATCAGGAAAGTACAAGATTTAGGACGAGACCTTACCGGATTCGAGAGAAATTGAAGAAAAGGTGAGGAGCACGAGCTGGTCGGTCAGAGAGTTTCCAAAAGTAGAAAGTTTGAGAGTGACATGGGTATTTATAGAGTTACCCAAAGAGGAAAGTGTGGGTCGGTCGGATGGCACCCCGCCCGGATGGCTTATCCGGTCCGATGTCATCTCGGTCGGATGGCATCTGGCACCAAGTCAAGTGACAGCCAGGTCGGATGGGCAATCCGGCCGGATGGCACTTGGTTCGGGTGTTCGGCGCGACGATTTTTGTTGTTTCAATTATAATTGCGAGCGATTCGATGCGGTAGAGTTTCCTAGTCAAATTACTTTTAATCCCAACTACTATATCTTGCACTATCCCTTCTCCACTAATTATCATAGTTCGATTTCGATTGAGTTCGATTTCGATTGAGTTCGATTGCGACTCGAGTTTCGATTGCATTTCGATTGATTCCCACATATATATAAATTAAACATGCACAAGTAACACATAAGGCACACACACACACGTATAACAATAACCAAATTGCATAATTCGAGTTGCGAGTGCGATTATGATTCGATGTCGATTTGATTAGCATAGTTTGATTATCGTTTAGTTAACTTTATCGCATTGTTACTTCCTATAGTTCACAGTCGTAAGTTGATTAGATAGCGAGTAACATACGTCGATTATTGTAATTATTGACACTTACTCCACATAATACAACTAAAATAAACATATAAAAGAAAACCACTATTAGTCAAGTCGCGCGAAATCGGTCGTTGACTTTGACTTTGACTTCGAAAACACGGGGTGTTACAGCCTCCCCTAGTTGAGGGAATTTCGTCCCGAAATTAGTTCGAAGCCATAATAAACAACTGCGGATATTTTGCCTTCATGTCGCTTTCGAGTTCCCAAGTGAACTCTGCGCCTCGTTTGCCTTCCTATCGGACTTTCACAATAGGAATGCACGAGCGTCTGAGCTGCTTGGTTTGGCGATCCATGATTTTGACAGGCTTCTCCACGAAGTGTAGTGTTTCATTTATTTGAAGGTCATCGAGTGGTACAATTAAATCATGCTCAGCCAGGCACTTTCGGAGGTTTGACACGTGGAAAGTCTGGTGGACGTTATTAAGTTCCTCCGGTAGTTCGAGTCTGTAGGCGACTTTTCCGATCCCTTCCAGAATCTTAAAAGGTCCAACATATCGAGGCGCTAGTTTCCCTTTCTTGCCGAATCTGACCACACCCTTCCAAGGTGATACCTTTAGGAGTACGTAGTCGCCAACGTCAAATTCAAGGGGCTTGCGTCGTCTATCGGCGTAACTTTTCTGGCGATTCCGAGCTTTTACCAGGCTGTCTCAAATTTGGAAAATTTTGTCTGTCGTTTCTTGTAATAGCTCAGGACCGGTTAATTGCGAGTGACCGATCTCGTGCCACACAATAGGCGATCAACATTTTCTTCCGTATAAAGCCTCGAATGGTGCCATTTGAATGCTGGAATGATATCTTTTGTTATACAAGAATTCGACTAACGGCAGGTATTTATCCCTATTACCACCAAAGTCTATGACACACGAACGGAGCATGTCTTTAAGAGTACGGATCGTTCTTTCAGTCTGTCCGTCGGTTTGAGGGTGGAAAGCGGTACTTAGATTAAGCGATGTACCGAGTGTCGTTTGAAACATTTCCCACAGTCGAGAGGTAAACCGAGCATCACGGTCAGAGATGAAGTCACGAGGCGTCCCATGATTACAAATGATCTCGTCGGTGTAGATTCGGGCTAATCGTTCTACCTTGTAGTCTTCCCGTATTGGCAAGAAGTGAGCTGATTTGGTCAAACGGTCAACAATAACCCAAATGTTGTCGTGACGTGATGACGTGTGTGGAAGCTTTGTTAAGAAATCCATAGCTATACTCTCCCACTTCCACATAGGGATCGGCGTTTGTTCGAGTAAGCCAGAGGGTCTTTGATGTTCAGCCTTGACCCTTGCACAAGTTAGGCACTTTCTAACGTAGAGAGCAATATCCCTTTTCATGCCCGACCACCAGTACTTGTAGCGAAGATCATTGTACATTTTGTCGGCACCGGGATGAATAGAATACCGGGATTTGTGGGATTCGTCCATCAAAATCTGTCGCAAATTGGTCCGTTTGGGGATCCAAATTCAGTCCAGAAAGTGCAATATCCCATTCGACTTATTCACAAGCTGGGCTCCATCGTGGTAGATTCTTTCCTTCTTCAGAGCACGTTCATTAAAACATGCATGCTGAGCTTCGCGGATGAGGGTTTCGAGATCGTATTGGGCTTGGACGTTACGAGTTCTAAGCAGATAGCTCCATCTGCTGAGTGCGTCGGCAACAACATTTGCTTTGCCTGGGTGATAACGAATCTCACAGTCGTAATCGTTGAGAAGTTCTACCCATCGGCGTTGACGCATATTAAGTTCTTTCTGATCAAAGATATGTTGTAGGCTCCTATGATCGGTGAAGATCGTACACTTTGTACCATACAGGTAGTGTCGTCAAATCTTTAACGCAATAACAACTGCGCCTAGCTCGAGGTAATGGTTGTATAGTTCTTCTCGTGGATTTTGAGCTGACGAGATGCGTAAGTTATAACCTTGTCCCGTTGCATGAGAACACAACCAAGACCAAGGTTGGAAGCATCACAATAGACAATGAAATCATCGTTTTCGTCGGGCAATGTGAGAACAGGAGCATTGCAAAGCATGTGCTTGAGGGTTTAGAAAGCAGACTCTTGTTCGGTTCCCCAAACAAAAGGCTTGTCTTTATGCGTGAGGGCGGTAAGCGGCACAACGATCTTTGAGAATCCTTCGATAAATCGTCGATAATAGCCCGCTAGTCTGAGAAAAGAATGGACTTCGGACGGGTTCTTAGGTATAATCCAACTCTTAACAGCTTCAATCTTCGCAGGATCGACGTGATTACCCTGACTATTGACAATGTGACCCAGAAACTGAACCTCCTTCAGCCAGAATTCGCACTTGGAGAATTTGGCATAGAGTCGATTCCCCTGGAGTAGCTCGAGGACCAAACGTAGATGTTGAGCGTGTTCGGCCTTCGATTTGGAATAGATCAAGACATCGTCAATTAATACGATGACGAAACGGTCGAGATATGGTTTACACACGCGATTCATCAGATCCATGAAAACCGCGGATGCGTTGGTTAGACCAAAGGGCATAACAACGAATTCATAGTGGCCGTATCGAGTGTGAAACGCAGTTTTGGGTATATCCTCCTCTTGAATGCGTAGTTGGTGATAGCCTGAGCGTAGATCGATCTTCGAGAAACACGTAGCACCTTGTAGCTGATCAAACAAATCGTCGATTCGAGGTAGGGGATAGCAGTTCTTGATAGTTAACTTATTCAATTCCCGATAGTCGATGCACATCCTGAACGACCCATCCTTCTTTTTGACGAAAAAGGACTGGCGCGCCCCAAGGAGAGGTGCTCGGGCGAATGAAGCCTTTCTCAAGTAATTCCTGGAGTTGGTTTGAGAGTTCACGCATTTCTGACGGTGCGAGTCGGTAAGGAGCTTTGGCAACAGGGTTGGCTCCAGGAATGAGGTCGATACGAAAGTCGATATCACGACTTGGTGGTAAGCCTGAAAGATCTTCAGGAAAAATGTTAGGAAATTCACGAACCACTGGAACGTCTTTCACCTCTGTCTTTTCTTTCTTTTCCTTCTCCGCTACTACAATGTTAGCCAAGAATGCTCTGCATTCCTTGCGGAGATACTTGCTAGCTTGGACACAAGACATGAGTTTGAGACCTTTCGAGGCAGTTTCACCGTAGACACACAATACGTCACCATTCGCAAGCGAAAATCGAATCATCTTGTCGAAGCACACAACTTCAGCATGGTTTTCGCGAAGAAAGTCCATGCCTACTATGATATCAAAACTTCCGAGTTGCATCGGAATAAGGTCGATTGGGAAGATGTGATTGTTGAGCTCAAGAGTACAATCATGGAGAACAGGATTAACGGCCACAGTTCTTCCGGTAGCGACTTCAACATTGAACGTCGAGGAGAGTTGGGAGCGCTTACGACTAAGGAGCGTCTCGAATTCGAACGACACAAAGCAATTATCGGCTCCAGTATCAAATAAACACGAGGCATAAATACCATTCACAAGGAACGTACCATTGACCACGTTGTTTTCGACTTGGGCTTGGCGCACGTTGATGTTGAAAGTCCATGCGTGTGCTGCTTGTTGCTGTTGCTGCTGGTGTTGCTGCTGCTGCTGAGGCTGCTGCTATTGGGGCTCTTGCTTCACAACCCTGTTTGGGCACATGTTGGCGAAATGATTAGGATCGCCACATGCGAAGCAGGCTCTGGCGTTGACCGCAGGTGCCGGAGGAGCTTGTTGACCCGGAGGGGCGGTGAGCAGAGCTTGATGAGCAGGAGCTTATCGAGTACGGCAGTTGGTAGTGAAATGGCCGTACATATTGCAATAGGCACAAAAACGGCAAGCGATGGCAGTTGGGTGGTGGTAGGTACAAGTAGGGCAAAGCGGGTGTGGCCCAGTGTTTGCACGCTTAGCAGGTGGTGCATTTGCCACAGGCGCCGCTACTTGACGCTGTTGAGCTAGTACAGCTTGTATCGGTGCAGCAGTGATCGCACAGTTCTTGTTGTTGAAGCTGTTCTTTCTCCTGTTCTTCCTCTTGTTGCTCGATGCGGTGGTGGTTTCAGCAGTTGGTGCGGCGGTGGTAGCTTGATGCAGATGCTTTGAAGTTTTATCCCAGACACCGGCCTTGACCCTCTTGTTGTTGATTTCAGCGGCCAGTAGGTAGGTCTCTTCGATCGTCTTAGTCTTAGCCGCTTGCACGAAATCTGCAACACAATCAGGCAGGGCTCGGATATACTTCTTGATTGCCATGTCTGAAGTCTTGACTTGGTCAGGGCAGATGATGCTGAGCTATATGAAGCGAGCAGTGAGAGCAGTATTTCCACCTTCCTTCTGCTTTATGTGCCAGAATTCATCTTCTAACTTTTGGCGCTCGTGAGGAGGGCAGAATTCTTCCAGCATGACCTCCTTGAGTTCGTCCCATGACAGACCGTAGGCTGCATCGTTCCCTCGTTTGTTTTTCTCGGCCGTCCACCAGTCTAGTGCGCGGGACTGGAAGACGCCGGTAGCATTTAGAGTGCGGAGATCGTCTGGGCAACCGCTCTGTCGTAGAGTGACCTCAATGGAATCAAACCATTGGAACAACGTTGTAGGGCCTTCCTCGCCAGTGAATTCCTTTGGCCCACAAGACTTGAATTGTTTGAAACTGAAGGGAGCTTTGGTAGTAGTTTTAGGAGCTTCGGTTCTCGACTCCTCAGATGATTTCCTGACGTTCTCGTAGACATCACTCACGGCTTTTGCTACTTGTTTAACGATGATAGCAGCAAGACGTTTGTCTCTCTTTTCTTGACGAGAAAGTGATGGGTGACGGGATCCAGATGACATTGTCTGCAACAGACATCGTCACAGGACTCAACACAATGTATTCGAATCTCACCTCACACGTCTACTACTTACTACAGCTTAGGAACACGCATAATCACATAGACACATAGGTACATAATCACAGACTGACATAAACACAGAAGCACATAGGCACGTTGATGTGTGCAAAATGCAACATATAAATTACATCAATTGTGTCATAAAACTAACCCTTTTTAGTACTAATGTTGGAAAAAGTGTGCTTTTGTCTTCCTATTGTATTTTCAGGATTAAATGAGCTCAAATTAACAAAAGAAGCAAAAAGACAGAAAAATCTAACATAAATACAAGAAAAGGAACAAACGTGACATGCCCGACCCCACGACAGCATCTTCCCAAGCAAAACAAGAAGACAGAAGACTGAACACGCCCCGTGCTCAGCCGGCACGGGGGCGTGCCCAAGTGTCAGCAGAAAAGACAAAGTGGTAGAAGCTTCTATTGCCCACCACGCGGCCGTGCTCAGTGGACACGGGGCCGTGGTCAACTATCAGATTCGCACAATCTAGGCAAATCTTCATAGTACAAAGATTCTTCTGCACACGGGGTCGTGCTCAGCGGACACGGGGGCGTGGTCAACTAATAAAGACAAGCTGCATTAAATGAAGAAAGAGAGGATGTGGACACGGGGCCGTGCCCGAGCTTCTGTTCAGCCTATAAATAGGAGTTCTTGGCTCAAACCATCCCTTGGCACACCACCTCTCTCACACTTCACCCACCACCCACCACCACCATAACACCATCATCCACCACCATCATCCATTGTCCATCATAGAGTGTGTGAGTCGTCTCGGGATCTAAGATTGATCGTAAGAGTTCTTGACAATCAAGGCCATGTTTGCCTAAGTCTCTTACATCACTTGGTGAAGACAAGTGTCTAGTGTAATACTTTTTATTTCTAATCTTTTCGCACTTTTTACTTGGTTTTGTATTAATGACTTTAATAACTAGTTTCTTATGTTGAAGGTGATTCTTCCTTATCGTTTGTCCGTGGTGTCTTGACATTATTTTACTGTCTATATAAAATAAAAGATTTTAACCATTCATATCTCCACGGTCTATATGGAGGTATGTTGGCTACCTGGTCGGGGGTTAAGGGAACGGTTTGGTAAGAGTCTTGCCATTGTTCAGCGTTTAGAGGTCCTGCAATGGACCTGGGTCAAATTTAGTAGGACCTCCTTCAATACTTAACGGTATTGGATGGCGGCGGTCCAAACTCTTTGATTCCCTCATAAGTTAACTACTATTAATACTATAACCCGGCTATTTAGGACTGTATCCCTGCTGACTCAGACTACTTAGTCGAGGGTAACGTCACCTCCAAAAGAGGGGCCTACCATAATTTGCATTAATAACTTAATTAATTATCTTTCAATAATCCGACCCTTTAGGATTGTATCCTTGCTGACTCAAACTACTGGGTTGAGGGTAACGTCACCTTCAAAAGAGGGGCCTACTACAATAACTAAGATAATCTCTTAAATAAGTGCAAAAGTGCGGAAATAATCAAAGGTTACACTATACACGAGTCGGAACCAAGTGATTCATCTTGTCTATCTGTTTTTTTCTTTTATTTTTATTTTTCAGCATTTTAGTTAGTTTTTATTTTTCTTAGCTTAAAACATTTTTCTAAATTTTTTGATTTGATTAGACGTTGAGGATAAACCGGTACTAAAAGCTCTTGTGTCCTTGGACGACCTCGGTATCTTACCAACACTATACTACGCTCACGATGGGTGCACTTGCCCATATGTGTGTTTAGTGTTAGTAAATATCGTGTTTTATAAATTTAAAACTTGGCTAAAAAAAGTGTTAAAGGGCTTAAAATATACACCTAATATATATAACACTTCACACGCATCATGTTTTTGGCGCCGTTGCCGGGGACACAAGGATTTTAAGAAAGCTTAAAATCGACGGCCTAATCAGTTTTTCAAAACCTTTTTAAAACGCGCGCATTTTTCTGCATTTTAGTTTAGTTTTGCATTAACAGTAACCTGAACACGGGCCGTGCTCACTGAACACGGGGCCGTGCTGCACATTTTCATAAAAACACCCAGTAACAGTAGCTTGAACACGGGCCGTGCTCACTGAACACGCCCCGTGCTCAACTAGATCAGCAAATTTAATTAAAACGCCCAGATACAGATTCTGTACACGGGGCCGTGTCCACTGAACACGGGGCCGTGTCCAGCCTCTGTTTCCGTTTTTATTTTTGTTTTCTGATCTCGAGACTTGGTTGTGGTCTGCTGAGTGGTTCTCATGGATCAATACTCAGGAGGTTACAACTACACCTATAAGGAGGATGATTATAGGAGTAACTATTGTACTAATTGTAGAAATCCGCACTCGGTTCAATATAATCACTCATATCAACCATCCAATTCATACACCTACTATGAGGAACCCAGGTACGAGCCATCAACTTCATACACATCCTATGAAGACCAAAGGTATGAACCTCCTCCCTCATACTCATATTTTGATGAACCAAGGTATGAGCCTTCATACTCATACTTTGAGGAACCAAGATATGAGCCACCACCTTCGTATGCTTATTATGAGGAACCATGGCGTGAACAACCCACCTCATATGAGTATTATGAAAATCAAAATTATGACCCTTATCCATCAGATGCTTACAATAAAGAACAATGGTGTGAACCATCTACTTCATATGGGTATTATGAGGAATAAAGGATCGAACAACCGGATTCAAGCTTTGAAAATCCCGATTCTTTTTCAATAACCGAAGTGACCAATAGGATATTAGAACACCTTAGAGTTATCGATCGCTATATAAAAGAATCTCGCGCAAGGGAAGAGGAGTCCCGCGCAAGAGAAGACTTAAAAAAGGAAGAGATAACTGAAAGTGTAAAAATGGAAGAACAAACAAGTGAAAAACCGACACATGAGTTAAACAACGAAGAATGTGAGTCCGACAGCGTTAAAATTCAAGAAGAGTCTAATTTTGAAGAAATTAATCTCTTGTCACCTTCTTTCGAAAATCATTGTTTAGTACCCACTCATGCTAAGTTTTTAAAAGAGTTAAACACTAACACTAAAACTGACGAAACGGTAAGTGTTAAGTTAACTAATGATCAAACCTCACTAATAAAAGAAGACCCATTTGAAATTAACATTACACCGGTTCCATGTTTCTTTCAAAATTCATTTATTAGTAATGTCACAATTGATAAAGATCTTTGTGTTAACATGATGCCTAACTACATTTTCGAAAAATTAAGTATTAGTGATTTTTCTCCACTTCAAATACCCATTTTTCTATCCAATCGGAAAGTAATAAAATCAATCGGTGTAGTTGAGGATGTATTGGTTCAAACAAATCAAATGGTAATCCCGACCGACTTTGTCATCCTCGATGACGCTCCTCTAGTGTTGGGACGACCATTTGTAAAAACTCACGAAGCTTTGAAAAACCGGAAGTTCAACAATCTACCTCTTCAATTAGGGGCTTTTAAAAGAAGTGTCGATCTTGAACGGTCGATGAAATACCCATTCGGCAATAATGCCCCCTAATTGAAGATGAAGATGAACCACCCGATACAAGTGAAGAGATTGACCACTTTGTTGAAGAAGAGGTCGCCATAGAACAAAATTTTAAAGTTCTTGATCAAAATGAGTAACCAAATAAGGAGGCTCCTAAAGACCCACCACTTGAGCTCAAAGAACTTCCAAAAGGTTTGGAATATGCTTTTCTAGACAAAGATGATAATTTACCTGTAATTATTTCGTCTAAATTAGATAGCTTAGAAAAAGAAAACTTAATTAGTCTTTTGAAAAAACACAAAAACGCGATTGCTTGGAAACTTGTAGACATAAAAGGAATTAGCCCTTCCATGTGTACGCACAAAATTTTAATGAATGATAACTACAAATCGGTAATACAACCACAACGACGAGTAAATCCAAATGTTTCAGAAGTGGTTAAAAACGAAGTCATCAAATTACTTGACGCCAGACTTATCTATCCTATCTCCGATAGCCCTTGGGTAAGTCCCGTCCAAGTAGTTCCAAAGAAAGGAGGTATGACGGTGATAACTAACGAACAAAATGAATTAATACCCACGAGAACCGTCACAGGATGGAGAGTATGTATAGATTATAGACGATTAAATGAAGCAACAAGAAAAGATCACTTTCCTTTACCCTTCATTGATCAAATGTTAGAAAGATTATCCGGTCATAAATTTTATTGTTTCTTGGATGGTTTTTCAGGTTACTTTCAAATCCCGATAGCACCCGAAGACCAAGAAAAGACAACTTTCACATGTCCCTATGGAACTTTTGCTTATCGACGCATGCCGTTTGGTCTATGTAATGCCCCCGCAACATTCCAACGTTGCATGGTAGCCATTTTCCACGACATGATAGAAAAGACAATGGAAGTCTTCATGGACGACTTTTCTATCTTTAGGGATTCATACGACCAATGCCTCGATAACCTTGAACGGGTGCTATCCCGATGTGAGGAAACTAACCTCGCCCTTAATTGGGAAAAATGTCATTTCATGGTAATGAAGGGAATAGTACTCGGTCACAAGATCTCAAGCGAAGGAATGGAGGTGGATCGAGCCAAAATAGATACCATTTCTAGATTACCACCTCCATCCTCCGTAAGAGCTATCAGAAGTTTCCTAGGGCATGCCGGATTTTATAGGCGGTTTATCAAAGACTTTTCTAAAATCTCAAGGCCTCTAACAAAATTACTTGAAAAAGATGCCCCTTTCATCTTTGACAAGGATTGCAATCAAGCATTTCTAACCCTAAAAGAAATGTTAGTCAATGCACCTATCATGTTAGCGCCTGATTGGAAATTTCCTTTCGAAATCATGTGTGATGCTAGTGACTTTGCAGCTGGAGCTGTCTTGGGACAAAGAAAAGAAAAGCATTTCCACCCAATTTATTATGCTAGTAAAACACTTAATGATGCACAAGAAAATTACACAACAACTGAAAAAGAATTACTAGCTGTGGTATTTGCTTTTGATAAATTTCGTTCGTATCTTGTTCTTTCTAAAACTATAGTCTACACAAATCATGCAGCCATTCGATATCTCTTCAAAAAGCAGGAAGCAAAACCACGTTTGATTCGGTGGATTCTACTCCTCCAAGAATTTGATATCGAAATCAAAGATAAAAGAGGAGCAGAAAATACCGCAGCAGATCATCTTTCGAGCTTGGAAGACCCAGCTTTGGAGGCAACCAGGGACGAGCAAATCAACGAAAAATTTCCGACTGAGTCCCTGGAAATGGTGGAATATAAGGAAGAACCATGGTACACCGACTACGCTAACTACCTAGCTAGCGGTATAGTCGCAAAAGGTTGGCCACATCATCAACGAAAAAAATTCTTTGCCAATGTGAAACACTATTTTTGGGAAGATCCATATCTTTTCAAAATGTGTGCCGACCAACTCGTCCGACGATGCGTACATGGTAGCGAAGCACGAAGAATTCTCCGCCATTGTCATGAAGGTCCATACGGAGGGCATCATGGTGCCGCTAGTACCGCACGAAAGGTATTTGATTCAGGATTTTATTGGCCAACCATTTACAAAGACGCCCAAAGTCTTGTCAAAACATGCGATGCTTGCCAAAGAACAGGTAATATTCCTTCCAAAAACGAAATGCCACAAAATGGCATTCTTGTTTGTGAAATTTTTGATGTGTGGGGACTCGACTTTATGGGACCTTTCCCACCGTCGAAAGGAAACAAATATATACTTGTGGTAGTAGACTACTTGTCTAAATGGGCCGATGCCGAGGCACTTCCAACGAATGATGGAAGAGTCGTGGTAAGATTTCTGAAGAAATTATTCTCTCGTTTTGGCACACCTAAAGCATTAATAAGTGATAGAGGTACCCATTTTTGCAACCATCAACATGAAATTTTTTTAACAATATATGGGGTCTATCACCGAGTCTCAACAGCATATCACCCTCAAACAAACGGACAAGCCGAAGTGACTAATAGAGGTTTAAAACGAATACTTGAAAAAACCATAGGGTTAAATAAAAAGGAATGGGCAGATAAATTAGATGATACTTTATGGGCTTTTCGAACTGCTTATAAAACAACAATAGGTACAACCCCATATAAGCTAGTCTATGGAAAAAGTTGTCACTTGCCAGTAGAAATTGCACACAAAGCCTATTGGGCAATCAAAAATGTAAACTTGGATTTAGAATTTGCTGGTAAAAATCGTTTTTGTCAATAAATGAATTAGACGAACTTAGGAATTATGCATACTCAAACTCCGAAATTTATAAGGAAAGAATGAAAAATTTGCATGACAAACATATTAAACCTAATGAATTTCGAGTAGGAGATCTAGTTCTTTTGTTTAATTCACGACTTCGATTATTTCCTGGTAAATTAAAGTCTAGGTGGTCAGGACCTTTTTCCGTCACCCATATTTTCCCACACGGTGCAGTAGAAATTAAATCTCGAAATGGGCCTCCATTCAAAGTCAATGGCCAACGGCTGAAACTCTATCAAGGATTCATTGAGGATGAAGAGGAGGAGATCTCGCTTCAAACGGTTGAGGAATGAAACCATCGTCATACCTGGTAAGTTACGAACGATCGGGACGATGTCTAAAGCGGTAAGTTTTCTAACCAAAGCTTATGGGTACAAGGGCACTCACACGAGCACAAAAAAAATAAAAAATTTCAAAACTTTGCTCGGCACGGGGCCGTGTCAACACTGCAGTCGGGATATATCCCCTTTTTCATAACAGTTACAACATTCCACACGCTCCGTTTCCCCGAAAAAGCTCTGGTTCCAGGCGATTTTCCACAGATTTTCGACGTCTCCTTTTGTTCTAACAACGTCAAGGTATGATTCGTACATCATTAGTAGTTAGATTAGTTACTTACATGTAGTTAAAACACCAAAAATTTGGGGAAAATCTAGGGTTCTTGAAGTTCATCCGGATCGAACCTCAAATTTTTGTTAAGATCTGTTTGCATTTAGTTAGATTAGTGTTATGGGAAGTAAATCCACTTGTATTGTTCATAGATTCGCCTGATTTCTCATAAAAACCCCAAACCCTTGTTTTTGAACCGAAAAAGATAAAATTGATAGGGTAAACGGGTTATTTTGGGAAAAACGGCGCTTGGGGTTTCAATTTCGGGGAAAACCGCGCCTATAGGACCAAAAATTTTCAAGTTTTCGAAACCGGGTCGAAATATGGAATTTTTGTGTAACAGACGCCTGGACACGGGGCCGTGTCCACTGAACACGGGGTCGTGTCCAGACCACTGTTAGCAGTTTTGTCCGAAAATGCTAATGTTTTGTGCTAACTTTTGGTGTATTCTTTCAGATGGCAAGGAAGTTCACAAGATTTAACGCAAATGAGCTCGATGAGAGGGCTAGATACGAAGTACTTCAGACAAGGCCGGAGCAATACCCAAGGCAAGCATGCACGGATTTGTTATCATTGGTGAACCAACTCGACCGCTTCAACAACCTTGTCACAGGACCACTAAGAGTCGCTTAAACAACTCGACTCCGTTCCGTCCACGAATGCACTTTGGAATTCTATAGCACCTTCACGTTCAACTCAAGGTGCGACCCATTCGACAATGATGGGGTAGCATTCCGATGTAGCGGAACTAAATATTCGATCTCTATGGCACAATTTGGGTCGATTGTCGGGTTGTATGCGGAAGAAGATGCAGGTAACGAGGAAAATACTGGAGGGATGTGAGAGATAGGTGAAAACGATCGCCTAGCCGCGTGGGCTCAGATTGGTGAAGGGTATTACAATCCGAGCAGCACTAAGAGCACGAAGTTGAGGGATCCGCTCTACAGATACATCCATAGGCTCCTTGGCTACTCTCTTAGTCAAAGACACGATAGCGGTGGCGTCGTTGGGTTAAGAGATTTGGTTGTCCTCCACTGCATCCATAACCGCAGGCCGCTCGATGTTCCGTTCCTCATGCTCCGAAACATGCATCATAACCGCCTTGCTAGTGCACCGACCCCTATCTTCTTTGAGGGATGGGTGTACCGTCTCTTCAGGCACTTCACCCACATACCTAGGTCATTTGAAAGGAGCCCATGGTCGGGTAGGGTAGATATACACATCTGCCGCTCAATGAACCTAATTTATGAGGCTGAAGACGGGACGGTAAGCTTTCAAAGGATGCAAGGTCATGCATGGAACCCGCAAGAAGCACTTGTCCTCCACGCTCCACAACATCATCAGTACCAATACCAGCCCCATGGTGATCCAGGCCAATCCTCCTCCTCAGGAGGCGGTTTTCCTAACTTTCAAAGTTTACATGATTTGTTGCAGGAAAACCTCATGTGCACCAGGAACACCTACAATATGGCAAGCAACACGTACAACCGGCTTGGGGCGATCGAGAGAAACATATCCGATATCCAAGATGATATTGGAAATATCCGGGAGTACATAGCTGGCCATGGTGGGGATGATGATGATGATGAAGACGAGGACATGGATTAGGCGGGAGGAGCGGAGGAAGAATCGGTTGGTTGGTGATTCCCCAAGTTAACCTTTTCCATCTTGAACAATTTGAGGCCTGCGTGCCAAGTGTTGAACAATTTACTTTCCCTAACTTCTTTTATTTTCTACATTTATTTTTCTTTTAACTTTGACATGGATGTTGAACTTGGTAAAATTAGGATGTTTGCTATGGTGTGGTATGGTGTTTATTGATTAAACAGGTACATACGAGGCTTAGAGTACTAAGCATTAGTACTACTAAAGCCGGGACAGGAAAACCGAAGAAAGAAACCTGTTTTTCAACCTTGCAGATTGTCCACACGGGGCCGTGTCCAGCCGACACGCCCCCGTGCCCACTCCCCTGAACCTGCTGTTTGTTTTAATTCTGCAGACTTTGACAGACACGGGGACGTGTCAACCCAACACGCCCCCGTGTCCACCTTCTGTAAGTTTTCGTTACTGGCACCTGAACACGGGGTCGTGCCCACCAGGCACGGGGCCGTGTCCAGTGCCCAGTAACACAAAATTTTTGCTTCTTACACCTTTTTACACATTCAACCAACCTAAAAACTTATTTTTGGGACACATTGAGGACAATGTGTAATTTAAGTGTGGGGGGATGCTAAAACCTTGAATCTTGCAAAGTCCTAAATACAAGCCTTACACAAAACTCTATTGGAACCGCTAATGACCCCAAATTTTTTTCAAAAATTTTCAATTTTTTTTATTTTTTTTACTTGTGTAGGTTTAACTTGGGAATTTCAAGTTCTAAAAAGGTTATATTTTTATGAATTTACAACCGATAGCGTCGTGATAAAAAGAACCAACATAAGAAAATTATGAAAAGGCATGACAAGCTTAGTTAAAATTTGATTATATATACTTGATCACATAAAAAAAACCATTCCCACAAAAGTGAGTTTTGAGCCTTTATTCAGCATACAATTACATATCATTAGACTAAATGCTCATTTTTCGTTTCTTGTGTGAATAGCCGCTTGGTTCTTACGACTCTAGAACTTGCCATGACGATACATTCCCGGTCCTTACCAACTTAAACCCGAGTAAGTAAATGATGGAGGCATTAGGACTAACCCTTTTTATTTCTACACCATTATTTTTTTAGCACCTACCCAAAATCCCCCTAGTTAGCCCCTTTGAGCCTAAACCTTTTCATTTCATAACTCAAACCAAACACCCTTTTACCCACCAAAACCTTTTTCATTTTTTAACCCTTTGTTTTAGTAACTAGCTCGGTTTTTTATATGACTTTTCAAAAAAAAAAAAATGTGTTGATGATGAAGCAAAAGAAAATAAACAAACAAGTTCATCAAAAATAACTTTGTTTGAATAATAGCTTCATCAAAATAAAAGTTACAAAAAAATAAAAAGTCTTACGAAAACCGACGCTTGTTACGCTTTTCGCCCTTTTTCTACTAACCACTAACCACTAATCCAATTACCTACCTTTAACCCAAGCCTAACCCTTCACCCAAAAAGTCCTCTTGATATTTACAAAGGTATGTAAGTTAAAAAGGAGGAGGATTGATTTCTTGGAAAGCCTATGGTAGGAGTAAGTTCCATGCCGCTCTCGAGTGATCCATAAAAATACATTTTCGGCCGAGTGTTGAGTGATCCCCGTGAGGTATGTGAACTTGTATATAAATAGAATTTTAAAGAGGCATGTTATGCCCTAATAAGTAATTTCCCTTATGAAAAGTTTTAAATAAATCATGACGAATAGGATTGTAAATAAATAAAAATAAAACTAAATAAAGAATCTTGGAAATCCCGACACTCTATGACAAGCCCAAAAACCTTCTTCTCTACCCATTCCATTTGGGAGTGTAAAGCCACATTATAAAGAGTTTTGCTTGAGGACAAGCAAAGATTCAAGTGTGGGGGTATTTGATGTGTGCAAAATGCAACATATAAATTACATCAATTGTGGCATAAAACTAACCCTTTTTAGTACTAATGTTGGAAAAAGTGTGCTTTTGTCTTCCTTTTGTATTTTCATGATTAAATGAGCTCAAATTAACAAAAGAAGCAAAAAGACAGAAAAATCTAACATAAATACAAGAAAAGGAACAAACGTGACATGCCCGACCCCACGACAGCATCTTCCCAAGCAAAACAAGAAGACAGAAGACTGAACACGCCCCGTGCTCAGCCAGCACCGGGGCGTGCCCAAGTGTCAGCAGAAAAGACAAAGTGGTAGAAGCTTCTATTGCCCACCACGGGGCCGTGCTCAGTGGACACGGGGCCGTGGTCAACTATAAGATTCGCACAATCTAGGTAAATCTTCATAGTACAAAGATTCTTCTGCACACGGGGTCGTGCTCAGCGGATACGGGGGCGTGGTCAACTAATAAAGACAAGCTGCATTAAATGAAGAAAGAGAGGATGTGGACACGGGGCCGTGCCCACTGGAGACGGGGCCGTGCCCGAATTCTGTTCAGCCTATAAATAGGAGTGCTTGGCTCAAGCTCAAACCATCCCTTGGCACACCACCTCTCTCACACTTCACCCACCACCTACCACCACCATAACACCATCATCCACCACCATCATCCATTGTCCATCATAGAGTGTGTGAGTCGTCTCGGGATCCAAGATTGATCGTAAGAGTTCTTGACAATCAAGGCAATGTTTGCCTAAGTCTCTTACATCACTTGGTGAAGACAAGTGTCTAGTGTAATACTTTTTATTTCTAATCTTTTCGCACTTTTTACTTGGTTTTGTATTAATGACTTTAATAACTAGTTTCTTATGTTGAAGGTGATTCTTCCTTATCGTTTGTCCGTGGTGTCTTGACATTATTTTACTGTCTATATAAAATAAAAGATTTTCACCATTCATATCTCCACGGTCTATATGGAGGTATGTTGGCTACCTGGTCGGGGGTTAAGGGAACGGTTTGGTAAGAGTCTTGCCATTGTTCAGCGTTTAGAGGTCCTGCAATGGACCTGGGTCAAATTTAGTAGGACCTCCTTCAATACTTAACGGTATTGGATGGCGGGGGTCCAAACTCTTTAATCCCCTCATAAGTTAACTACTATTAATACTATAACCCGGCTATTTAGGATTGTATCCCTGCTGACTCAGACTACTTAGTCGAGGGTAACGTCACCTCCAAAAGAGGGGCCTACAATAATTTGCATTAATAAATTAATTAATTATCTTTCAATAATCCGACCCTTTAGAATTGTATCCTTGCTGACTCAAACTACTGGGTTGAGGGTAACGTCACCTTCAAAAGAGGGGCCTACTACAATAACTAAGATAATCTCTTAAATAAGTGCAAAAGTGCGGAAATAATCAAAGGTTACACTATACACGAGTCGGAACCAAGTGATTCATCTTGTCTATCTGTTTTCTTTTCTTTTATTTTTATTTTTCAGCATTTTAGTTAGTTTTTATTTTTCTTAGCTTAAAACATTTTTCTAAACTTTTTGATTTGATTAGACGTTGAGGATAAACCGGTACTAAAAGCTCTTGTGTCCTTGGACGACCTCGGTATCTTACCAACACTATACTACGCTCACGATGGGTGCACTTCCCCATATATGTGTTTAGTGTTAGTAAATATCGTGTTTTATAAATTTAAAACTTGGCTAAAAAAAGTGTTAAAGGGCTTAAAATATACACCTAATATATTTAACACTTCACACGCATCACACGTAGAGCACAGAATCCACAAAAGCACATAATTACGAGAGGCATATAGGAGCATATAGAAACACATAGAGCATTCTGACTGCCTCAGAATACAAAATACCTATCATTCAAAGTCTGCGAGCGTTCGAATATAGCGATCGTGATTAGTATATCGAGTAGCGTAGTATAAGCGTATAACGTAGCATAAAGTTGTCAACAATTTAGCGATTTGTTAACGTTTTAGGATAGAAATGCAGTGTGAGTCGTGCATGTCGATCGATGTGAAAGCAAAATCGAATAGATTTCCAAAATTTTAAACACATAAACAGGTAAATCCACATAAGACACATAAAATCAACGAATCATCAGAGTCAGCAGTTGCGGGCTCAGAATCGAAACACATAAAAATCAAGAAATAGATTGTCTGCGGCTAGTAGACTTCAACTATCCAAAGTGGTTCAACTATTCGCAAGGATGCACAACAAGTCCTTGTTGACCTAATAGACTGTGTCCTATCACCGTCATGCGGTGAATGGCACTTGTCCCTTCGGTTGTTTAGGCACTTGATTCCTTGGGAATCCATCAAAACTTTGGTGAGAGCTTTGTAAAATCTAGTAATAGTCGGAAAAAGTCGTCAAGGTTAGGGTTTCACCCCTAGCTTAGCAACTTCGTTCCTGTTTTTGATAAAATAGAGGAGATTATTCATCAAAATACGGATTTCACTCCTGATTTGGCATAATTCTCCCCGTTTGTAGATAAAATACGGGTTGATTAAGCAACTTTAGTCGAGAGTTTGCTGTTTTCACACCTAATCTTGACTTAGTTGCTCTTTCTTAGTTGAAAATTCGAGTGCGGTGATAGTGTAGCATAGGCGAGAATAGCGAGAAATAGCAAGCTCATACATAATCCCTAACGGATATGCACAATTCGGTCTGTTGGTTCCTAACTATAGACCAGGTCTCTAAGACATCGACCCGGACTAGGTCGAGTCTTGCCTAATTCCCTATAGTTATGGCTCTGATATCAATCTGTCACACCCCAACCGATGGCGGAAACATCGGGGTATGGCACTGAGCGAAATAGATTGTCCAGAAGTTTCCATAACAATTATCTTTACCAATTAATTTAAAATAACATGTCCCATACCATGTCTCAAAAGGTAAACAAATTATTACAGACAAAATCTAGGCAAATAGTTCTATTCCGACAACTCAGATTTTCAAATAGAGCAATTGTTTATCTACTTCTAGAGACCCTTGATTTAGTTTGTACACACAACTATTTGTTGGCCTCTAGAGCCTTATTCTAGCCTCGATTTCCTAGCAGATGTGCATCCTAAGCACCTGTCACATACGTTAAAATAAAGTCAATACATATAATGTAAAGGTGAGCATATAAGTTTGATAATAGCATATAGAGTTCGAAATTCGCTTACGCATAACCAGCACGTACACATAGTGAAATGAGGCATGTTAGTTATCGACATAGATCCATCGATACCAATGACTGAGGGTTGACTGCCCGAGGCAGTTCGCAATACATGATTACCACCGTAAGTTTTTGTTGTAGCCTTTTGAAAACATGGAAGTATCTCTACCCTTCAAGTCGGTCGACCGGTCGGTCAGTCGTGCCGACGACAATCCGCCCTGATGACTTATCCGGTCGGACGGCGACTCAAGTGGCGAGGTTACTTAGTGAGAACAAATCCACAGCAGGTTGTCACTCGATCGGACCGCAGTCCGGTCGGGTGGCATCCTTAGTGCATTGAACATGTTGAAAATTGTTTGATAGTTAAAGTTCAAGTATCTCATGATCCGAAGAGTAATCCGGTCGGTTTGGTAGTCCAATCGGATAACAATTCGTTCCATACCCAAACTTCAGATAAAGTTGGTTAAGTGTGGGACCCAAAGTGCAAGTCGCTCGGATGACCTAGTCGCTCAGATGGTTTATCCGTTCGGACAGTAGTCCGGTTGGATAGCACTTCGTGCTGGTCATTCCGTTCGTCTTTCACTTGGCCGTTTTGATTGTTTGTTGCTTTTATTGAGACGTGTTGACAACGTGCTGACCAACAGAACCCCATCTTGACCCAAGTGACCCAATCGACTAGGAATCACCCTAGTTTGACCAGTTACCCGGTTTGGGATGGTTGTTCTTGGTTAACCCGGAATCGGTGGTCTCCTGAGTAGAATCCAGATCTTGAGCTAGCACAACACTAAAGTAAGTAGAAGACTAGAACAAGGTCCGATTCTATCGGCTTTTGAGTGCATTGAGTGTAAAAGAGTTGAAAGAAGGTTAGAAACCATCTTTCAATCCTTTTTCACCACGAATGTGTTTAGATCTATGCAAGATCTTTGTGTATTTGTGTGGAAATCGATTAGATCTAAGTTGTTCTTGCTGGGTTGAAGCCAAAACATGAAGTTCTTCAAGATCTCATGATGACGTCATCCTAGAACACCTCAAATCTAGTGATTTCACGATTAAAAGTTAAGATTTAAAAGATAGAAAGGTGTAGGAGTGCGTGTAGATCAGGAAAGTACAAGATTTAGGACGAGACCTTACCGGATTCGAGAGAAATCAAAGAAAAGGTGAGGAGCACGGGCTGGTTGGTCAGAGAGTTTCCAAAAGTAGAAAGTTTGAGAGTGACATGGGTATTTATAGAGTTACCCAAAGAGGAAAGTGTGGGTCGGTCGGATGGCACCCCACCTGGATGGCTTAGCCGGTCAGATGTCATCTCGGTCGGATGGCATCTGGCACCAGGTCAAGTGACAGCCCGGTCGGATGGGCAATCCGGCCGGATGGCACTTGGTTTGGATATTCGGTGTGACGATTTTTGTTGTTTCAATTGTAATTGCGAGCAATTAGATGCGGTAGAGTTTCCTAGTCAAATTACTTTTAATCCGAACTACTATATCTTGCACCATCCCTTCTCCACTAATTATCATAGTTTGATTTCGATTGAGTTCGATTGCGACTCGAGTTTCGATTGCGTTTCGATTGATTCCCACATATATATAAATTAAACATGCACAAGTAACACATAAGGCACACACACACACGTATAACAATAACCAAATTGCATAATTCGAGTTGCGAGTGCGATTGTGATTCGATGTCGATTTGATTAGCATAGTTTGATTATCGTTTAGTTAACTTTATCGCATTGTTACTTCCTATAGTTCACAGTCGTAAGTTGATTAGACAGCGAGTAACATACGTCGATTATTGTAATTATTGACACTTACTCCACATAATACAACTAAAATAAACATATAAAAGAAAACCACTATTAGTCAAGTCGCGCGAAATCGGTCGTTGACTTTGACCTTGAATTTGACTTTGACTTCGAAAACACGGGGTGTTACACAAAAGGCTTTAAGAAGTGGCTTATTTTATCAATTAAATTAAGAATACTTTGTTTCATATATTCAGGTTTATCCCATATTAAAGCTACCTTTGTAAAACATGGGTTTATTCCCATCTGTTTAATAAATAAAATCCGGTGTTTCTAAACTCTGGTATTTTCCTAACTCACGGTCCTGATGAAAAATTTCCGCTGCAATATTTTCAAAATAGCCACCGGTACCACTTGACTGCTCGCGGCTCCCGTCTAGGGTGTGGTCGGGGGTCATGACAGAAGTGGTATCAGAGCCACTGGTTTAAGCAATTAGGTGTTGTAGTAATACCTAAGCTTAAACGAAAGAGTTAGGAAATTGTTATTTGGTAGCAACAAGGATAGTATTTAGACTTGAACTTAAGAAAGACACTTTAGTATTAGCTTCGAGATAAGCTTGCATAAATAAAGTGTGATGGGTATTGGTATGCCGTGAGGATGATGACTAGAACGTTGCAAGTACGGTAAATAAGCAATAACACTTGGCCACTGTTATTTCTTATTTATTGGTACTACTTGGTTCTGGAATATGATCCAGCATGTGAATACTAATTTCCTTGTTCTTTGATGAAAGCCCTAATAAAAGATTCATTTTTAAATCATGAATTTAGAAAATTCTATTTATCGGAAATATAATGATAAATTACCTCTCCGGCAAGACTGGGTATGGTGTGGCAGACTCTCCAGCTTGTCTGGGTAAGATGGGGTTACCTCTCCGGCGAGAACCGGATAAGATGGGGTATAGGATATGTCAAACAAGTGATAGAATTCCCTAAATAGTATCATGACCTGATATCTGACTAGTTTTGGAAATATATATATGTTAAATACATTAACCTTATGAAGGGTTTGTATATTACAGTATGTGAAATATATGATTATATAGATATATATATCTATAAGGAAATCCAAAAACCATAATGATTGAAAATTTATAATAAAACACGAGCATGTGTGTCAATAATAAATTCTAGATTTCTTTATCAGGAACCTCTCGTATACATCTATAATTCCGATATCGAAAACTATTTCATTTGATCATCCGTCTCGTAATTCATGCGACAAGATAAACTATGTAAACCCTTTAAGTTGGGACGCCATCGAAAGTATAAGAATTCCCTCTGCGTTACCTTAGATTATTAACGCATTAGGAAACCTGTAACTAAAAGTCGTGTTAGGCACAAAACGTCTAAAAACTTATGCTAATAAGAGTAATTCTACTTTCTTTAAGAACTCTTGCGAAGATAAAAGTAACCACGACTAGATGCACTTACAAAGACTCTCTTCACCAATAACCCTACTAAGATTACCAGTAATAAAGAAGCTGTTACAATAATACATGGGCTGCAAGGGATGAAAGGTGTCCAAACCCTACTAAGGTTAGTTTGACACTTATGAATGAGGCGATATTGGTGAGAGATGAGAAACGTGAATTGTTTTGCGAATTGTATTTAGGAGAAGATGGTGGGGTAGAACCAACCATGGGTGTGATGTAAAAATGAAGAAGAGAAAAAACGTGTATTGAAAAGGATTAGAACAATGCTCTTGATACCATGAAAGGAATGATAATTTTGTATCAATTTCTTGTATATTCCAACAGAGATTTACATGAGTTTATATAGCCATAATACGATGAAGATCAAAAGACACTTAGAACTGATGACATTTATTACATTTAATAACTAATTAAAAGTTGAGTTAAGAGTGAGAAGATGATGAACCTTGGAGATATAATTGCAGGGAATTTGTTGTCTAACATTAAAATTACACGTGAAGCATAAAATGAACTCTAAAACATATGGTCTACTTGGTATGGCATAATGGAATGGACGAGAGAATTGTTGGACCTACAAAAGAACAAATGATTTCTGAAAGCCAAAACATGCCAATCAGATTAAGAAATAAACAGTAGATTGAACTTATTCCCCCCAAAGATAGTGAATCTTGAACACTAATCAGAACATATGTTGAAGACATTCAAAGATCTATTCAGAGCCTTAGAACCATTGTTGAAGAAGAAGAAGAAACCATTGTTCAATGGCAAAAGCCCTATTAAAGCAAAGAACTGATCATGAAGCCAAACACATGTTTGAAACAAAGCAACAGATGTTTGAAGAAATAAGAGTTTTATTCATTATAGCAGTATTTAGCCTAGAACAGAGTTTGTATGTAATAGATCAGATGTTAGATTCCCGCAGATGTTTACAAACATCTGTCGAATCTATTCTGTTAAGAATGTTAGATGTCACTATCAAGGTGATGTCAATTGATTTCCAACAGAGCTTTAGTACTTGTATAAATAGATCTCACCTGTTAGAGATCTATTTTATCTCATCACTTGCATTCACGAACAACAAAGTTGAGTGATCAGGCTGAGGGGGAGTTAGTATAATCTTTCTGTATTTGTAATCATTTTGATTATCAATGAAAAACAGCTTGATATAACTTTCCATTCTTGTATGCTCATTTAATTCCGCAATTTCCATTGTTTATATAAAACTCATTCATACTTGTTCATCAAAGCATACTAAGAGCATCTCAGATCCTAACAGTAATGGAATGGACGATGTAATGGAATTGATCATTACCATTCCATGTCTGGTTTGGTTACCATGTGAGAATGAAATGAATTATTAGTTTGGGTTATTTGGTAGGAAAGAATAGACGAAGAAACAAAATTGATGGTGACTGACGTTAGTCGGTGGTGGTAAGTGGTGAGAGGTGACAGTGGTAGCTGACGTGGAGCGAGGGTATATGATTTTTATTATATTTTTAAGTACTTTGTTTACACTTTTATCAAGTTTTAAATTTATAAAACACGATATAACACTATCACTCTCTACAATACGCTAGGGAAAGTGCACCCATCGTTGGCGTAACATAGTGATGGTAAGATACCGAGGTCTTCCAAGGACACAAGAGCTTTTGATATCAGAATATCATCGATATCTAAACTAATCAAATTTTGAGGAAACATTTTTAATAAGTAAAATAAAGAAACTAAATAAATAAATGAACAAATAGACAAGATTGAATCACTTGGCTCCGACTCATCTTTTAAGTATCCTTTGACGATTTCCGCACTTTGGGCTTTTTTAGAGATTATCTTAGTTATAGTGGCATGTCCTTCTTTTGGAGGCAACGCTACCCACAACCATATTGGTCTGAGTCAGCAGGGATACAGTCCCGCAAGGCCGGAATATTAAAAGATAATTAAGTAAGTTATTAATGCAAAATGTGGCATGCCCCTCTTTTGGAGGTAACGCTACCCTTAGTCAAGGGACCATTGTACTTGTTGTACTATCCAAGATTTGCATATCTGGAAGTTGACCACGGCCCATGTCCATGAGACACGGCCCCGTGTCTCTTGTCTGCTTCTGTTTGTTTTCTTCATCCTGGAATCTTGGGTGGGGCACAGCCCCATGCCCGGCAGGCACGACCCGTGCTTGTCTTCTGATTTGTTGTTTTTGGCCTTGGGGTGAAGCTCGGAGTGTTGGTATATTGTATCAACTTCCCTTCTTTTGTATCCATGCTGGTTTTTGCTGTTAATTTGTTCCTTTTGTACATTTAAGCTCTTTTAATCTTAAAAATCAAAAGTATACAAAGAAACGCACTTTTCCAACATTAGTACTAAAAAGGTTTGTTTTTATACCTTATTTGATATAGTTTATATGTTGCATTTGGCGCATATCAGTAGCGGTGGTCGGAGGTGGCGGCGGTGGGTGGTGATGGCGGGGGCGCAGGTGGGTGGCGGCGGCGATAATGATGGTGGGTGACGGTGGCGATGCTGGGTGGTGGTAGCAGAAGTGGGTGACACGACCGAGCGACGGTGGTGGGTGGTGGTGGCAGGGGATGTCGGGGATAAAAGTGTCAACGGTGGATGGCAACAAAGGTGGTTGTGGGTGGCGGTGGAGGTAGGTGGCGACAGTCGTAGTGGGCGGTGATGGGTGACAGTAGGGGTGAAGGTGGGTGGGGCGGGTGATGGTGTGGCCGGAAGTGGGTGACGGCAACGGTAGTCACGGTGGCGGTGGGTGGCAACGACAGTAGTCACGACGATAGTTGTGAAGGTGGTGGTGTCATTTGTGGGTGGCAGCAGAGGTGGTGGCTTGCGGTGGCGGGTGTGAATAAGGGCGTTGGGTGGCGGCAGCGGTGGGTGGCGATGATGACGGTGGGCGGCGACGGCGACGGTGGTGGGTGGCGATGGTGGGTGGTGGGAACTTTGGTGGGTTGTGGTTTTGTTAATGAAGGGTGAAGGGGTGATGGAATGGGAAAAAACATGGGAGATATGTAGAATGATTTTGAGGGAATGGAATGCCTTATGTAATGGGTGATTCTATTCCTTCGACCAACCAAACACTGTTTTCTTCATTACCTCACAATGGTTCATTCTATTCCACCTATCATTCCTTAGGTAGCGTTTGGTATGAAGGAATTGAATGTGGAATGGAATGTGTTATAATGATGGAATGAAAAAAATCATGTTTGGTTATCATTGGTAATGGAATAGAGCATTCTACAAGAAATGTAACTCCTTCCAAATATTAGAATTCTCATTCATTGGTAAGGTGGTGTTTTTTTCATTCATTCAAGGAATGGGAAGAAATATATTTGTTGTTTTTATTGAGACAATTATATTTTTGTCACTTTTAATAAATTATGTTTCGTTAATTAGTTTTATTTTTGTGTATCAAATTGTACAAGGTAGTGATTTATTCTATTCACATGTAAGTAACCAAACATCACAATGGAATGGAATAATCCATATCACTCTGTTGTTAATTTCATTACTTTGTTCATTTCATTCTATCGTTCATTCCATTATTTCATACCATACAGACCCTTAATACTTGAATATGTTTGTGTCCCGATATGATTACACCATTGTAAACTTAGTTTTCCTTTAATTTCTTACCAAAATATTTAAAAAAATACAGAATATTTATGATTCTCTCAAATATTATTTCACATTGCTCAAATGGTCATTATAAAATGTAATTAAAAAAACTGAAGTATATATAAAACTAGTGTTATGCGCCGCCCGCGTTGCGGGACGCTAAACCGAATATTTCTTAGTTTAATAACATGTATGCCTTTATTTCGGTTACTTATACATGCTACTTATAACACGATCTCAAAAAAGATACATTGATTCAACCAGTTAAACCAAAACACTACCATAGTTTTGGAAAAAAAAAAAAAAAAAAACTAAAACGATGGCAGGCATGTAATTTAGAGCTGGGGCAAAACAATAATTTTCTAGGGCCAATTAGCAAGTGCTAGGCAGCTGTTTGGCACGAAAAAAAACTACACTGAGTCAACGAAGTAAAATTAAACACTACCATAGTTTTGTAAAAAAAAAAAACGATGACAAGATTGCAATTTTGAACTGGGGTAAAATCGTAATTTTGAAATAGAGGCAAAATCATATTTTGAACTGAGGACAAACCATAATTTTATTTTGAACTGGGGCAAAATCGTAATTTTTAACTGAAGGCAAAATCAGAATTTTAAGCTACGGGCAAAAGCAAAATTTTATTTTGAACTGGGGGCACAATTGTAATTTTTAACTGAGGCCAAAATCGTAATTTTAAGCTAGGGGCAAAATCAAAATTTTATTTTGAACTGGGAGGAAAATCGTAATTTTAACTATTATATGCTAACTTAAAAAATAAAAAAATAAAAAAAAACTTGTTGATTGCCGCCATCTTTGGCCAATAAGAAAACAGAACTATTCCCCGCCAGGGGAAATGTAAATGTAGTAAATGAGCACCGACATCGTCAAGTGGAGGCTTGAGTGTGCGGACGCCCCCCCCCCCCCCCTAAATAAGTTATGTATTTTATAATTGAATATTCTGATCACACCCTTTAAAAATTTAGATAACTTTCTGATTTGCATTTCCAAAGATAATTCCTAAATCTGCCACCGCACATGAGAATAAACACATTAACATATCGTAATGTTGCCAATGATCCGCAGACCAATTGGTTTGGGGGAGGTGGGAAGGTTTACCCACTTATCCCGGGAGGTCTCAGTGTCGAATCTTGCGGAGGGCGAATTGTTACATCGATTTTAACTGACAAAAATATGTCAATCGCAGGATTTCTACTCGTAACCTGAGTGATGAAAGACCAAAGGCATAACAGGGTGATCTAGCCATAAAAAAAGCATCGTAACGTTAGTCTTCAAATTTAAAAATATTAAGGGTGAAGGGAGTGGAGCGGGAAACCACACGGCAAAGGTGTTTGCCGCGTGGCAACACCGCCACCGACCACCTTTGCCGCTCAGCAAACCAAACAACGTGGTAAAGGTTCACCGATGCGGGGAAGGTTGATTTTGACCGTTGGAGCATGTTTTTCCGTGCATCTCTGCATGGTGGTGCTGCTACGGCGACTGGTGGCGGTGGTTTCCGGTGTTGCTACGGCGGTGGTGGTTCCGTGCATCTCTGAGTTGGGGGAGGGTGGTGGTGAACAGGAGGTGGTGGAACCGGTGGTGGTGGTGGTGGTGAAGGGGTGATGGAGGTGGAACCGGTGGTGGTGGAGGTGATAAGGGTGGGTTGATTTTGAGGGTGGTGGTGGAACCGATGGTGGTGGTGATGAAGGGGTGTTTAAAGATAAAAAAATAATAAAAGAATAAAAAAAGTTTGCCACTTTCAAGTGTCTACACCATTGTCAACACTTTTCACAAAAGTTTAAACTCTTCCCACTTGCTGACATGGCACACTTTGATTAGTCTATTTTAAAGTTTGCCAGTTTCACCCTTTTAACCACTTCCTTCACCCTAAATGTTGAAAAGAGTAAGAAATGTTGTTGGGTTCCACAAGCATACATACTAGCGTCATATTGAGCCAATTAGGTTGTTGGAAGTTGGATGGAGACCAAATTCATTGGGGTCAGGCACATGGTCAAACTATACAGTGGTTTGTATGGTTGAGTCTTACCGCATGTCGGCATCCAGGCAGTTGAGTTGCCACTTTTGCCGCTAATGACGTGTCAGCTTTCTCACCATTCATAAATCAACACGTGTCTGATTATGCTTCCGATTTTTATTTATTTATTTTTTCCTACTTAAGAAAGTGTAAATGCACATGTGAATTTAACTAGGTTTTTATATTCGAATGTAAACTTAAGCTCAATATAAATTCACACGTCAACTACTAGTGGCTTTACACTTGAACTAAAGTTGATCAACACTTGAATTTATACTAATGGGTAGTGGTCCATTAGTAAAGACAAAGTCTTTAAACACCTTAGAAGAAAGAGGTCTTGGGTTTAAGTCACATAGACGACATGGAATAAAAAAAAAATTACCGTTCAATAAAAAACACTTGAATTTTTACAATGAATAAAAACTTTTGATTAGATTTAGTTCACATGTGACTCAGAGTTATTTGACGTGTGAATTAACACTAATCAAAACTAACAAATTTATTGATCTTGAGACTCAAGTATTTTAAACATGAGTAATATTAATAGTAAATAAACTACACCATAAAAAATCATTTTTTTATTCTTCAACTAGACATAAAAAATTTGATGTACTTTGGTTGATTTTTTGTTCCTTGTTGATAATTCTGAACTATAAATTCACACTTAACTTGAGTCGAGTTTATTTATATTTGCACATGACTGAATCAGAATGTAATTAACATGTGGACTACAATTTTCTTCACATGTAAATTAATTTTTATTTACAAGAAAATTTATATTAGGAAATTATACTTTAGATTAATATGAATCCACATATAACCAATGTTGATTTACATATGAATTTACAATTTTTTGTATTCTCATATGATTGTAGCTCAATACAATTTTACATCAAAATAGGGTGCAAACGAGTTGAGTCGAGCCCGAGCTCGACTAGACACGAACTCGACCTTGTTTAAGTTATTAGAGCACGGTTCAAGCTATATATGCATAAAATAAATCAACAATTATATTTTTCAGATTGATAGTAATTGTTAAAATCATGCATGTCTTATGCAAATAATGCTATTTACGGTATATCGCATCTTTACATCTAATATGTATACGACTATACATTTATGTATTTTTGATGGAGTTAATACATAGATCTCTTTCAATCTATATATATATACTAGTGGAAATGTCCGCGCGTTATCACGGGTAGTTATATTTTTTTGTCACAAGTTGCGCGATGGGTTTCACATAATTTATTTTTAAAACCAATTGCTAACACCAATTGCTAACACAACTAATGTGGTAATTCACGAAGAGCAATTGAGTATAAACATAATAATTGACATAAAAAACAATAATTAGACTGCGGGGTATGGTGGGGCTTGGGTTGGGCGTGGGTTGGGGCGGGTGCTGACACGTGGAATGGGAGCCCCCCCCCCCCCACTGCCTGGTACGTGTCCGCGAGGTATGGTGGGGCGTGGGTTGGGCTTGGGTTGGGTGCACCGCGTGGCAGGGTAGTTTAAAAAAAATATATATACAAAATTTAAAAAAAACACACAAACATTTGTAAAAAAAAACATACAACTTCATTAATATTTATAAAATTACATAAACCTAAAAATTACAAAATAAGAAACCTAAAGCGTTAAATAAATTTAAAAAATGTCGATCTTGTCGAACGCCTTTTTTTCCTTGCCGCGAAACTCTATGTTCGCCACCGCCACCCGGTCGTCGTGGCTTAACTCGCCCCCGGGAACGGCTTCGTAGTAAGCCTTGAAACGCTCGAGCTTGGGACGTAGCTCGCGCCATTTATGTTGGCACGCGTTCATGTTGTGGCGGTCGTTACCGACGTTTAGTCGGTAGGCCGCGAAAGCTTCCGTCCAATATTTGGTTTGGCCCGGTGGCCGCCCCTTCATAGCGTCAACGACGCTTGTGACTAGGGCAAGTTCTTCGTCGTGGGTCCAGGATGCCATAGCGGGTTCGTGGGATGTTGGGTTTGTGGTGACCGGCTGGGGCAGCGGGTGGGGATATCGAATGTTTGGGACCACGGTGGGGGTTGGGATGGACCACCCGGTTGGGGTTTGGGGGTATTTATAGGGGATGTTGGGGTTTGGGTGACTGCTTGGGGTGACCGCTTGGCCAAGCCAACGGTTTGAATTTAAAAATTCAAAACTTTTGGGATGGCCCGCTATGACGTGGCGGGTGAGCCAATGATATTCAGCCAACTAGGATGGCCAAACCGCCCCACGCCCGGCTTGAAACCCATGCCCCAAGGGCCACGCCGAAACCCATGCCCACCCGGGGTGGTGGCTTGGGCGTTTTCCCCCTACCCACGCCCAAACTCCCGCCCCATACCCCGCAGTCTTACCAGGGCCTCTTTGGAGAACGCAAAAGATAAGTTGTAACCATTTTCTCATGAGTTAGTAGTTTTGGCCTTGTTTAAATCTTTTAGATAAAATTTTTGGTTCAAATGTAAATAGATTAAATATGTCGAAATCTGACCCTGATATATCCAACAATTAAAAATACATGAAAGAAAGGGTTAAATTGGTTCGTGTTAAGGCAGGCTCCATGTTCTCACACACAAAGAAACATATATATAAGAACCCAAATGCATAGGAAACACTAAAAAATGAGGCTAAACGGGTCAGGGTCTTAGCAAGTACATCTTCGATAATCGTGGCGATGCTTTTATGCCACAATGGCTTCCAATCCACCAGCAGCTCCAAGACCATAACCAATCATCAACTAAAACTAAAACATTCCTGTATAAAAAGTTTTCCAAAACAAAACTGCCAAAATACGTTAAACAAGTAATATAAGCACCAAAAAGAACAAAGAAATAATGAAACATCCCTTCATAATTTATATATGAATGTGAAATCGGCAAATTTGGCTATGAGAACATGACTCTACTGAGGATGAGGGTTGGGTTGGGTTGAGTTGGGTTGTGAGTTCGCTCCAAATAATTAACCAATTTTATTTATCAAGCTCAATATAAATAATTTAGTATATATCTAATATGAAAAAAATATAAAAATTAAATATATTTTAATCTTAAGGTCCGGTCCCGTTTTATATGGTCGATTTTACGTGTTAACAGCAAACCAATCGTGAAACCTGACTGTTGATCGGTTTGAGCGGTGTCACGATTTTAAACCAAACCATGAATGTTGGCCCAGACGGTTCAAACAATCGTATCAACAAACAAGTACACGAGATATTGGGGGGACAAACCCGCGACTCTTTCTATTCAATCAAACAAAGATATGAACTTACAAAGAAATGGACAAATAAAAACAATAACCTAGACCCCTATTTATAATACTACTAAACTTGCTCTCCAAGATATTAAACCTTTCCTAAACTAATTACTAAACTTTCTCTCCAAGACTTACCTAAAATAAACCAAACTTTAATAAAACAAATTAAATAAACCCTCAACTTTACTAATTATTCAAGATTAACCTTCATTCACCCCCTTAATCTTGAATTGTTTTTCTTCTTGCCTTTGTTCCTCCTTTTCAATTGTCTATATCATACTTGCTTCACTGGTTCTTCAAACTTTGCATGCGTTCCTTCAGTATTTAACTTCGAATCCACATTGCTACTTTCTTTCTTAACTTGCTTCTTCTCTTCAACTCGTTCTTGACCAATACTTAAACAAACTCCAAACAAATCCTTTGGAATCGTTCCAAACCGAATTTCCCTCACTTTCTTAATCGGTTTCACATCAGGATTTTCTTTCTTTTCATCTTCAATTTTATTAGAACTACAACATACTTGAAGCTTGATGTTGTACATTCTATTCAGATTTCTCTGAACCTTCATCAACAGTCTTCCTTTCTGATCATGTAGCCTTAACATCCCATTGGCTATTTCAATCTTGCAACCTTCTTCATCCAATTGTCCCAAACGAAGAAGATTGGTTTTCAACTTAGGCATATAGAAAACATCACAAAAGGTTTTCTTTTCGCCATTCTTACTTACCACGGTTACATTCCCTTTACCTTTGATTTCAATCTCGGATCCATCACCAAACTTTACTTGACCCGAAACTTGTTCATCCAATGTAATGAAAAACTCTTTCTTTCCTGACATGTGATGACTTGCACCATTGTCTAAATACCACATTCCTTCTTCATTCTTTTCAAAAACACCAGGGATAACATTTTCTTCATTCAAACTTACTTTCTTTCTTTGTCGAGCAAACTGCCATGAACAGAGATGGATCGATATTATGTACATCTTCTGTCTTTGTCAGATTCGCTTCTTCTTTCCCTTTGCTCGGTGCTTTACATTCGCTCGAGTAGTGCCCAATCTTATCACAGTTGTAGCACCTCAAGTTCTTTCTTCTGTCTTGCCATTCTTCAGGCTTCTTTTTCCGATCTTCACCTTGTTCATCATTCGTATTCTCACGTTCATAATTCCATCTTGGATACCCTCTTCCACATCCGTTGTATCTTCCACGTTCTCTACCACGTCCTCAGTAGTTTTCAACTTTCTTTTCATTTTGGGTGAACATAAGCTGACTTTGGGATGAACTTTCATTCACATTCTTGAACTTGTTTCTTTCTTCATATGCCTTCAAACATCCAACCACATCTTCAAACGCCATTTTTTCGATATCTGCGAATTGCTCGATCGAAGAAACAATAGGTAAATATTTATCAGGCATAGAGTTCAAGAATTTTCTCACAACGACCTCTTCTTCGAGGGTTGCTCCCAAGCTCTTGTACTTTGACTGTACTCCACCCAGCTTCGCTGCATATTCATCAATACTTTCTGTCTCACTCATCTTCAATCCATCTAACTCGCTTCTTAGCATTTGAATACGTTCTTTCTGCACCAAGATAACGAACTCTTAGCGCTTCCCAAACATCTTTCGGTTCTGAATACTTAGCCATCTGAAGCATCACATCTTCAGGTAGGGTAGGGTCTGGAAGATGACACCTAAGGCCATAAACTTCTTTCTTTCTTCAATTCCAGGTCCCTTTTCTTTGTCAATCGCATCTTGCAAACCGTTCGCTCCCAAAACAACTTTCACCATAACTGACCATGCTGCGTAGTTGGTTGAGGTTAACTTTGGCGCCTGCAAAACAAAACCACCCATCGATTCTTTCACTGTTCCCGAACTCCCTTCTTTATCACCGACCATGATTTGTTTATTTTTTCACTTGATCGTACAAAAGTTGTAAGAAAATAACAAATTAAATCGTCCTTTGCGATTCACGTGGCTTCTTTCTACCGTCGTCGACCGAACTGAATATAAATTGGTGGGTGATTTTCAAGACTGTTCCACAAACAAAATAATAAATAATATGCTTTGTGATGTTAATGCGCAAACACCAAAAAACAAATTATTATTTTCCTTTTTTTATTTCACTCACAAGCAAAGAAAACCTTGGTTAAACCTAAAGATTCTTTTTTTTCTCTACAAGCGACAACAGCAGTAACACAAAAATTCTTTTTTTTTTCTCTTGGTAAGACAACAACAGTAACACAAAAATTCTTTTTTTTTCTCTTGGTAATTGCAAGCTTCAACAATAAGTAACCTTCTTTCTTCCTACGAAGACAAACGACTTCGGATCTTGATTGAACGAATGGGATAAACGAGCTTATTCGAATCTTTGTGTGTAAACAATGAGCCGCCACATCTCTGATACCAATTGTTGGCCCAGACGGTTCAAACAATCGTATCAACAAATAAGTACACGAGATATTGGGGGGACAAACCCGCGACTCTTTCTATTCAATTAAACAAAGATACGAACTTACAAAGAAATGGACAAATAAAAACAATAACCTAGACCCCTATTTATAATACTACTAAACTTGCTCTCCAAGATATTAAACCTTTCCTAAACTAATTACTAAACTTTCTCTCCAAGACTTACCTAAAATAAACCAAACTTTAATAAAACAAATTAAATAAACCCTCAACTTTACTAATTATTCAAGATTAACCTTCAATGAACACCCCTACCTCAAAGAGTGCATTCAAATCCCTTTTCACACCTCATATTTTTTTTAAATCAAATGACAACCAGAGTGGTAAATTGAGTGGGACGGGCTGGTCTGTTCAAGATAACTGGTAAATCAACAGGTAATCATAAAATATAAAAAAGATTAATGAGCTCACCAATATTCACAATTTACGTAAGATGGGATGCAACAAGTGAAGCACTTGAAACCAAGTGTGGGAAATTTACCTGCATTGCCATAAACAAAACTATATACAGTTTAAAACAACATTTAAACATACATAAAAACATAACTTTAATCAGAATATGTAAAGCTTTGTTTAAACAAATACACTTACTAGCCTTGTTTAGACCAAGGCCCAACAAACAGGGAATCTGCTTGATAACAGATTAAGAAGCCAAAAAATCCACCAGCTTTTTGTTCTTGTTGAGTTTCTTAAGTCCTTCAACATCCATGTATTCACAACCGATCTTTTAAGCCTGTAAATGTCAACAAACATAAATGTATACACATTTGTATGTCATAACTTCTATCAAAGATTTGTGACAAACTAAAAGAATATTACCTCTTCTACATGTTGAGTATCCCCAAGTACCTGAAAGTATGATGTAAACAGAATTGCAACTGGTATCACAAACGAATTCAAAGTCCAACTCCAGTTTCAGTTTAAGTTTGATCTTAATATGTACTTATAATCACATTCATTCAGATAAATCAATAGATAACCTAGGGTTTGTGAATTAATCACAATTGATTAGAAAATCCAGACGAATTCATGGTGACTGTTAACCTAGGGTTTGCGGATTAATCACAAATTTAGCAAAGAAGACATATGGATTTGACTAAGAAACTAATTAACCTTGAATGTGTATTCCATTTAAGCAAATTAACCTTACCTTCAAATCCTGAGTGAGAGTCGATGAATGTTGTAGATGAAGGAGCACGATTAAGTTTTGGATGTTCTGATGTCGAAATAGAAGAATGAATGTTGAAGAAGATTGACTGATTCGTGAATTCTGATAGCTACCATTGGCAGTTCCCTAATTTTAGTCCCTTTCTCTATCGATTTCTCTCCATCAGTTACAAATCGATTCGATTTCCTCTTATGTCAATGAGCAACCCTTCAGGTAGTGGTGTAAAAGAGAAAAGGGGCGAGCAACCCTTCGAGTTATCGAGCAATTGAATATAATTCTACTGATTGTGCTTTCATCAATCGCATCATCAGTTACAAATTGATTCGAGATCATCTTATCTTAATGAGCAACCCTTCGTGCTATATGACTATATCACTGTGAGAGGATTATTGACAAAGGTGCTGAAATCCCTAAAATGCCCCTAAAGTGTCTTAAATTTTTGGACAATGAGCAAGTTTACCCCCTCTAAAATAGATTGGCTCTCTTGTACATGTTGCTTCAAAATGTATACACATTGTAAAATTACCATAAGGGTAGAAAACCCAGTTTGCTTAATAAGGTAGTATAGATATGTGTGTGTGAGAGAGAAAGAGATTCAATGCTATTTTTTATTTATTTAACAACATTTAATTTACTCTTAATTCTGCATCATTAGTGTCCACTGCGTGAGTTGATGTAACGCCCAGCGTCCCTAAACTTTAGGCTCTTGGCAAGATCAGTCCCGGAACTTTTACCGATTGTCGAATATAGTCCTTGTAGTTGTGTGATGTTGATACTTTGATACTTTTGGCATGAATCTTATTGATAATGATGCTTGATACTAAACGCTTGATTCTTTATTCTAGATGCTTGATTCTTGACACTTAAACTATGAGAGTTGATACTTAATCTAGATACTTGACTCTTGATACTTAATCTAGACACTTGATTCTTGATACTTGATACTATGGAAACTAGATTCTTTTTTATCTTGATACTTGGACTCTTGATTCTTGATGCTTGAGAAGCTATGATTCTGACTCTTGAAACTTACTTGGTGCTTGACTCCTTAGACTCGTGAAACTTGATTCTTGGTTAAACGAGAGACTGGAGCCTTGTCACTGACGGAATCTATGGAACTTGGAAACTTTTGGTTTGTAATGTAATTTAGATATTCTACTTAAACCATACGCAACGCAACGCCTAACCTAGCGAATAAAACAATCAAAATCGGGAACGCGAAGAAGGTGGATTGGCCAGAGTGGCCGTCCGATCGGACGACCACCTGATCGGATGATCACCCGATCGAACGACCGCCCGACCGCGTGACCACTTGATCGACCGGCACCCATCCACCACCTCTTTCCCCTTCCTCACCCTATAAATAGACCTGTTACATCACCATTTTGAGTGATGTGACAGCTCTGCTCGACCAAGACACACGCACCCTTCCTTTCTCCATTTTATTGCTGATTTCGGTATGATTAAGGCTAGATTCTTGTCCTTTCTAGATCTACACATCATTCTCTACGTGATTCTCACTTGAAATCACACTTTTCACCGTAAAATCTCTTGGATCTGAGTTCTTGAGGGTGATGTCATCATGAAGGTTTGTATAAACTGACATGTGATGTCATCCTAAGCAAGATCTAGCTCAGATCTAAGGTGATTCATGCGTTTTTACACTAGGTCTAACCTAAATCCAAGCTAAATCTAGACTTTTCCTATAAAACTTGAGTATCTTCATCTTTTTCTCAAACTTTTACTCTATTTGGTGGAAATCGGGTCTAAACTAACTGTAGATATGATGAATAGTCTAGAGTTGGTATTGATCTGGGTTCTTACCGGTAAAAGACGAGCATGGCAACGGATCCCGACATAAACCCATTAGAAACAAACGCCTGATCGAACAGGGGTGCTTCCCACTCAATCGGAGTTTTGGATAATAAAGGGGTTTACCGTTGTCTCGGTACGTATCGTCCCGTCACCGCTAATCCAGAAACTTAGAGATTTTACAACATGTTAAACGAAAACAAGGGTCGCCCGATCGAGTGGCAATCCGATCGGACAGCCGTCCGATCGAACAACCACCCTATCAAGAGACAGTTGCCATAGACTTAGAACTAGCAAACACTTGGTTAGGAATCAAAACTTGGGGGTCTGATTCAAATGACAGTCTGATCGGACAACCGTTCGATCGGGAGAACCAAGGTACCCTGACACGGATCGAGTGATAACCCGATCGGGATGCTATCCGATCGAGCAGTCACCCTATCCCTTTTACCTATGAATTCCAACTCAAGTGGCAACCTGATCAGATGGCCATCCGATCGGGCAACCATCTGTCCTTTCATGCACCAAAGTCACCCGAACAACCGGCAATCCGATCGGACAACCATCCGATCCTGTGACCAACTTGACACTTTGCGTAATCTCGTTACTCTGCTCGACTCTTACCCTATTGTAATCTAACCAGGCCAATTCTAAAAGAGTTCCCTTTGATCTAATAGCAATTTGTACTGTTAAGCAATCACTGTGAGTATACTCGATCCCCTTTTTACTTTAAACTTTTGGGGTGTAACATGTATTCTATGAAACTTAAACTTGAATCTTCGAAACTTATAATCTATCCTATGTGAAACTTGTGATTCTTGATTCTTGATTCTTTGTGTTATGTGACATTTAATCCAGAGTGTGTAGTTTCGCCTTAACAATAGTAGCGCTATAGGAAGATGCACCTCTCCCATTATTCTCGGGGGGTATTGTTAGGAGGATTCTAGTTCACCTTGAGTCTTGGGTAAACACTAAAGCATCGGGATACTTGGGCTATCACTGCGTGGACTGCGACACTAGCACGGCTGAAACTATTTTATTGTTTACACTGTGGATATGAGTTGTTTTAATCTATTATTCTACTATTCAAACTTGTATACTCGCCAATACTTTTGTATTGATATTTTAATACATGTTGCAGGCTGATAGGTTGCTATGGAGCTATGGAAATCAAGATAGGAGATGCTTAGAAACGTCGCTTTAACAATTTAGACTTTCGAACAATTTGTTTCGGTGATGTAACCTTGATGGTACTTGGTTTTGTTACTAAGACAATTTATATTATGAAATCTACTTAATGACTATTGAAACATTTAGTGTTATGGAAATCTCATGAGCAATCTGAACGCTTAGTGCTCGCACCCCGATGTTTCCGCCATCGGTTGGGGTGTGACAGATTGGTATCAGAGCCATAACTATAGGGATTTAGGATAAGTAGGAATACTTGCCCTAGTCTATAGTTCTAGGAATCTTGACTCTTATTTGTTGTTTAAGACTTATGTGTTCTACCGTATCTGCTCCCTAGCAGCACTTGTTCTGTCAAACTTACATGCCTTTCCTAAGGCTAACATAATATACACTTAATGCCTTGATAACACTGTTCACCGGTGTTTGTATTTTGCATGAGATTTGCCTTCAAGACAGGGGTGACATCCAAACCTTGATGGAAAATATCCATATTATTCTAGTAAGTCTTATCTACGGATGAGTACCAATGCTGTTAGGGTACGATGTTGTTAAGTTAGAGGTGAAACTCAGATCTTGATAACTAGTCCTACTCCTTGATTTTCATGTCTCGCCAAAGTCTCGTAACTTCCGATCAATTGAGTACGTGAAATGACCAAAAGGACGAATATCGTAGGCCTAACATCGATGACGTATTTATCTAAGTAAGTTAAGACACGCTACCTCAATTCGAAAGGGGTTCGAATCACTTTGGTTAGTCGCCTTTCCTCTACCCGGAACAATCCTATGTTTTATGAACCTATCTTGCTTTTATGTTATCTCAATTTTATGCATGTGGTTTTAAACTTGATTCTTCGATCATTTGGTAAGCTTTTACACGAATCACACGTTGTCTGCAATCTAAAACATAAATTCTAATCTCGGATCAAACTAAATTATAAGGCCTTATTCTATGCGTAATCTGTGTGATAATGTGATTGTAAGACACTAGATGTAACATGGCATGGAATTACAAGGGGAAAGTGACGTGTCCGAAACATGGTGGATACACCGCTGGTACTTCCTATATACGTGTCCGAAACATGGTGGATACGCCGCTGGTACTTCCTATATATAAGTGTTTCTGGCATGTTACCAACTTTCATACCAAGTGCCATGCGAAATTTAGTGTCTGGTGAAGGATTCTAAAGCTATGGAAGGACTATTTGTGTATTCTATGAGAAACTTATGTGAAATCTATTGTGTACTCTAGTGAAATCTATGTGTAAACTACGACTATTTGACGGAGAAACAAAATACGAAATGTAGCCTAGCGCCAAAGACGAGGGGGAAAGTGGCATGTCTGAAGCGTGGTGGATACGCCGCTGGTACTTCCTATATATAAGCGTTTCTGGCATGCTACCAAACTTTCGTACCACGCGCTAGGTGAAATTTGTAGTTTTGTAGACTCGGGTTGAGTGATTGAATCTACCTTGTTAATCTATGTGGTTGAATCTATCTGGTTAATCTATGTTGGAGAAGTGGTGAAATCGAAAGCGGTGGTTAACGAGGCATGACACCGACGACGAGACGGACGTGGCATGATTGAAGCATGGTGGATACGCCGCTGGTACTTCCTATATATAAGTGCCTCCGTTATGCTGCCGAACTTTCGTAACACGTGCCATGCGGGGCTTCGTTGGTTGTAGATTGTTAACACGAGTCTATGTGAAACTATGTGAATCTATTGAATCTACTGAATCTATTAAATCTATGGGAGTCTATTGAATCTATGATAAACTGTCGAATCTAATGGATTCTACTTAAGACTATTTGAATCTATTTGGATTAATCTATGACGAGTGTGGATATCGACAGGTGAACATGACATCGAGTGCGAGGTGGAAGTATTGTGTCCGAAGCGTGGTGGATACGCCGCTGGTATTTCCTATATATAAGCGCTTCCGACATACTGCCAAGCTTCGTACAACATGCCATGTGAGGGTAGTGGATTGCAGTGTGTAATCTATTGGAATCTATTGGTTTAAGTCTATGTGTGTATTATGATAATGATGAGTGTATTGTTTGGCAATTTCGACACGTAACATGACACCGAGTGCGGGGTGGAAGCAATGTGCCCGAAGCGTGGTGGATACGCCGCTGGTAGTTCCTATATATAAGCGCTTTTGACCTGTTGCCAAAATCCATACAACGCGCCATACGAAGGTCGTGGGTTTGCGGAATCTATGAGAACCTTGTGAATCTTGAGTCTTAATCTACCGTGCGTGAATCTATGTTGATATGTGTTAATTTAGACTTATACGATCCTCTTATTGGATCTTTAGGATGTCTTCTCGAAAGCTATCCGACACTCTCAGGAAATCCAGAGAGAAGTCTTAGAAAAAGATGATGTCATTCATGGCCGACCAGATTGCTCGAGTCGTGCTAAAGATCGTCTCTGAGCTCCAAGGATCAAACACGCCTCCATCCTCTGCGGACTCCAAGGCTGAGGAGAAAAAGCCTACTAAGTTCAACTATAAGCATTTCATCTCTTGCAACCCTAAGTCTTTCACGGGTAGTGATGGGGTGACTGCTATGCTCGAGTGGTTCGACAGCATCGAGGTTACCTTCATTAACAGCGAGTGCCCAGATCACTTAAAGACTATGAGTGCATTTGGGATGTTCCAAGGCAGAGCGTTGGAGTGGTGGTCGAGTGAGAGAAACATCCGTTCAAATGAAGAAGCCTATGCTCTTCCATGGGCTGAGGTGCGAGAACTAACGATGCTTGAGTTCTGCCCTCCTCATGAACAACTGAAGCTTGAAGAAGAGTTTTGGCATCTGAAGCAGGTTGGTGATGATAACCTGGCTTATACTACACGTTTTAAGCAGTTGATTCTTATCGTTCCTCACTTGATTTCAACTCCTAAGCGAATGATAACCAAGAATGGCCTACCTCCTGCTATGCGTGATTCTATTGAGGCAGCTCAACTGGAAACTATTGAGGAAGTCTATCGTTTGGCAGCAAGTTTGAACAACAACCATGTGCGTGATAAATAGTTTGCTACTCCTGCTCCCTCCAAGTCTACGAATCAAGTTACTCAGCAGCCAGGCGGCAGCAAGAACAAGAAGAGGAAATCCCAGGGTTCTGGATGTAATGCTATTACTCCTGCTGCAAACCCTGCTGCTAAACCTGCTCCTGCTACTGCTGCTGCTAACCCTGCTGCTCCCGAAGCTAAGAAGTAATACACTGGGCCTCATCCCAAGTGTGCGACTTGCAACTACCATCACCCTGCTGCGTTTGCATGTCGTCTGTGCACCAACTGTAATCGTTATGGTCACACGACTCCTTACTGTACTCAACCTAACCCAGCCCCCCAAGCTCAGCTGGCCCCAGCCCAGGCAGCTCTTGTCACACCCCGACCACGTAGAACATACAAAACGTGGCGGAAACATCGGGGAGTGTTGTAACAGAATTAATTGTTTCAAATCCATGGCAATTGAAGTTTCGTTTTATTGATTAAAGGTGTTACAATGTCTTAACAAACAAAGAATATACAACATAATTAACTAGTCTTGCATCTTTTATTGTCACTAAAGCCCAAGTCTGCCTATGTGTATCTTTAGGGCTGTAAACGAGCCGAGTCGAGCCGAGCTAGACCCAGCTCGAGCTCGGCTCGAACTCGATTCGAGTTGGCTCGGCTCGAGCTCGAATTTCAAATCGAGCTGAGATTTGAGGCTCGAGCTCGACTCGATTAGAATTCGAGCTAGCTCGGCTCGGCTCGAACTAAAGAAAACCGTAAAATTTACTACTTAAAAAGTCCTTAAAAATTAATTTTTTCATAGACTAAGGGCCATAATTGCCATTTAATTCAACCATATGGCTAAATATGCAAGTATAAATAGTTAATTCACTCTTTACATTGTGTTTATCTTCTTTTATAGGGGAGATACTCCCTTGGTTTTTGTTTTCTAAGCGATGTGGGACAAAAAAATGAAGGATGTAAACCTTATCGAGCCAGCTCACGAGCTGACGAGCCGAGCCAGGCCAAGCTCGAGCTCGGCTCGTATACAAACCGAGCCGAGCCGAGCTGGCTCGTTTACAACCGAGCCAATTTCGAGCCGAGCTTTTTTCGAGTTTTTTTCGAGCGAGTTTCGAGCGAGCTGCGAGCCACGAGTTTTTTGAACACCCCTATGTATCTTGATCATCTTATGCAACAGCTCCTGAAAAACACATGTGAAAATAGGTACGTCAGCATAAAAATGCCTGTGAGATACATAGGTTTTGTGAAAATAGGTTCCATGACTTATGTTTGAGAAAATGTTTAGTCATGAACCTTGTAATTTGCTTTGTTTTGTAAATCATTTGAAAAACAATGAGTTCAGATGATATGTATAAATAAGTGAATAATGTATGGTTAAATGAATAACCATAGTAAAATGGGTTTGTATAAGATAAGTTGTTTGTAAAACAATGTCTTGTGAAAAGTATGTTATTTGTATAAAATGTTCTATGTCTCAAACTGAAATGATTCAAATAATGCTACAATATGTAATACCATACAAACACTTATATATAGGAAGTACCAGCGGCGTATCCACCATGCTTGTATCATATTACACACGCATTGTTACTTAATAATTTAATCAAACCAAACCACCAAAGTAATGTTTAACAATAGTAGAAGTGTTTATGTATGGTCAAATACGGTTCACAGATACAAACGGTTCACAGATACAAACGGTTCACAGATACAAACGGTTCACAGATACAAACGGTTCACAGATATCAACGGATCACATAGTCAAATGATTACAACGGTTCACATAGTCAAATGTTTACAACGGTTCAATATGTAGTATAATGTGTTCATATGCTGGATAAGCATATGCAACAGAAAAGCAATGTAAAACAATGTACTAAGTATGCACATAATGGACATACATAGCATAAAATGTATTGAAATCATGTACTATAATGTACTAACGAACATAGCAGGTATATGATGTGAAAACGGGAAAGCATGAATGTAACAAGTAGGCACATGTGTTCCACCCCAAAACAGTTTGGAAAACAGTAAAAGAGGGGTCTATGTACTCACTTGAGATTGCTCAGTAGTCCTTGAGTAACAACTAAACAATGCTAGAGATCGCGGATATCAAACGGCACCTAGTATAGGTAGCTACATTAATAAACCGGACCTAAATCGGAAGATCGGGTAGCATTAGGGTTTGTAAACCAAACGAGTGTAGAGACTCGTGTCATTTGGTTTAACAAAGCCTACATACTAAATGAAACTTAACCTAAGTGTCTACGACCCATTACGACCCGTTTAGGAAGCTTATGCTACTTTAACGCGTCGTTCGCGTGAAACGCGTTCGGACCGCCTAACTAGCCCTATGACAAGTGTTATATGCCTAAACATATTACATAATCAGTTATGTAACAAAGGTTTAGGTTACATATGCTTAATTACCAATTATACATGAAAAGGGTATTCTGGTAATTTACCTAAGGCATATAAACTACCTATCATACAACTACTCAAACGATGTGACCATAGGGTATAACCTCGGAAGGTTATTCCCTACCTACTATGGTCACCTAATGTGTTTGGTCGGATCCTAATGATCGACCAAACTGGGTCGGGTTCGAGGTATAAGCGATTTATTAGATCGCTTACCCTACGACCCTAGACAACGTGGTAATCAGTGGGCATAGTCCCAAGGGACTATGACCAACGTGATTACACTCACGTTGCGAAGTTCAAACGAACTTCGCATTGACCATTACTGGTCAACGCTGAAAGTCAAACAAAGTTTGACTTTCTGACTCGAAAAGCAGTAAAATAAGGAAAAGAACGAAAGAATACTTACGAAGGGTCCCCGAATGCTAATCCCGATTCAAGAATCTCAGGTATGAAACAATGGTTTCAACTTAGAGGTTCTCAAATCAGAATTCTAGTGATTTTAGCAATGGGGGGTATGGGGTATTTATAGGAATACCCGAACCGTTAAGATCGTTTCATGGAAAACGTGCCTTAATCCCATCCGTACATGTGTTGCAAAATTATGGTGTTTAGGTGTTTAAATTCCATCCATACATGTGTTGCAAAGTCATGGTGTTTAGGTGCTTAAATTCCATCCATACATGTGTTGCAAGGTCATGGTGCCTAAATTCCATCCTTATCCGCTGACTAAGCATGTTTAGAATGTGTGGTTGTGAATTAAACAACGGCTAATACATCAAATTTAGTCCCTGTAAGCGATTAAACTTTGATTTCACCACACCAAACCTTCCAAAACTTATATCTAAGTTATGTAAAGGTTATTTAAGGTATGTTAAGCCTATTTCACTATTCCGGAGTGTTCGTTGCATTAAACTGGTTATATTTACGCGTCAGTGCGTGTATAACCTTCCAGAAAGCGATTTAGAGCTTGAAATCGAACATGAGTTGATATGTGCAAAAGATACACATATTTATACAAGTCCAAAGTATGAAATACTATATTTCATTGGTTTGGCATTTGTTTGATGGTTGAAATGACACAGGTGTTACAGTCTCCCCTACTTTAGGAAATTTCGTCCCGAAATTAATTCGTAGGAGTCTATTTGTGACTTTGTGTCAGATAACCACCAGAGATATGTAAGGCATAATCCTGTCATTTCCTTAACGGACATTCTTCAGAACGAAAATGAACAAACGGAGTCAATTTCCTCAACGAGTATTCTTCAGAAGCGGAAATGAAGGAATAAACAAACGGGGATTCATTTCCTTAACGGAAAATCTTCAGAAACGAAAATGAACAAACGGAGTCATTTTCAACAGATGCTTCCTCAGAAACGGAAATGAAAATGATAGACAAACGGATATTCATTTCCTCAACGGACAAATCTTCAGAAACGAAAATGAACAAACGGAGTCATTTTCAACGGTTGCTTCCTCAGAAACGGAAATGAAAATGATAGACAAACGGATATTCATTTCCTCAACGGACAAATCTTCAGAAACGAAAATGAACAAACGGAGTCATTTTCAACGGTTGCTTCCTCAGAAACGGAAATGAAAATGATAGACAAACGGATATTCATTTCCTCAACGGACAAATCTTCAGAAACGAAAATGAACTAACAGAGTCATTTTTCAACGGTTGTTTCCTCAGGTTCGGAAATGAAGGGATTAAACAACGGATATTCATTTCCTCAACGGATAATCTTCAGAAACGAAAATGAACTAACGGAGTCATTTTTCAACGGTTGTTTCCTCAGGTTCGGAAATGAAGGATTTAAACAACGGATATTCATTTCCTCAACGGATAATCTTCAGAAACGAAAATGAACTAACGGAGTCATTTTTCAACGGTTGTTTTCTCAGGTTCGGAAATGAAGGATTTAAATAAACGGATGTTCATTTCCCTTGACGGATACTCTTCAGAACGAAAATGCATAAACGAAGTCATTTTCCTCAACGGGTATTCTTCAGAATTGGAAATGAAGGATAAACGGATATTCATTTCCTCAACGGATATTCTTCAGAAGTGAAAAATGAATAGCTAGTTCATTTTTCCTCAACGGATACTTCATCAGAATTGGAAATGAATAGGGTTAACTTCTAGGTACATGACAAAGCTCGCTGTGGTTTCCGTGCACTAAATTTCATAATTATGTATGCATCCATAATTACATAACTCCTTGCACAGTCCGCACAGTTTGTCTTGTAATGTTCATAAGCACATAATCACATAGTTGTTTAACTTGTTTATTAATTTGTTATCTCTGGACGCGGATACTTAAAGCACACCAGGAATCCAATTCGTGGATTTCATTTGGCACTTTAATCATTTCAAGAATCTATCTATTAAGATAGGATAATCTTAAAAGGAATTCGGCTTTATCCTTATTGAATTGTGATGTACGTATTGAATCATACAAAGAATTCAATTAAGGACTCCGATGAATGATACCCATCCACAAGGATCTAATTATGAGGATAGAAAGATCCTACATGGATTTTTGGAGTTTGTGTAACGGGAGGTGTTCCGACACCTAGCACTAGGCGTGCTTACGTCGATACACAAGGTAGAAAGTTCATGAGGTTGAGGCGCCAAATATGTCAAGCGACATATGAAGCAGAGTTTGAAGGTTGAGCAGCAGCAGGATTTGCAACAACTTTGCTTTGGATTGCAAAGCGGCACATGTTAACCAAATGTCTCCATCGTCCACCGTGGGTACATTTGAAACAGGGTATTTGATTCAGATGATGCCAGTGACATTGATTGCGCCAAGGAGCAGTTCCCTTATACGGCTTCATCCTTGAGACGAGTCATGGTAATAGCTAAATCAACGGTCTTCTGGAGTACGACGCCTATTTGTTGAGCAGTTGTAGCACCTGGTCCGGACACTCGAGTCTTGTTGAAATGAAAAGGTATAATGAAGAAAATGGAAGACATAGGAGGAAACAAGCCGAAGGTAGTCAAAAGAAAATAACAACACATGAAGATTGTGACCATTTGTTTGTTACCAAAGGCAAACAAATGAGATGGTGACTAATCAAGGTAAATAGGTCAAAAATAATGTATCGCGAAGACATGCTCGCCTATAAGTGAACACTCATCCCAAGAATTCCCAGGTAAGCACAACTGGTCTCGCGTCTGGTTGAGATGTATACGAAGTGCTTGCCTAGACAGAAAACCCAGAATACAGGCATTCACCCTTCCAGTTTGCACGTGTTCACATTATTTAAAACCCAAAACCTTGACGAGATTTTGAAAATTCAAAGGGGTTCAAAACCATATAACAGAGGGTTCAAAACCTTACAATAGAGGGTTCAAAACCTTGTAATAAATCATCCTTGAACAGATGATTAGTTTTCAAAGCGGTTTTGAAATTTATGTTCTTGTTGTGGTAGTCGCCTAAGGATAGGTGACGGTATTGTTTTATGACTAAACGCAAGTAAACTCGCGTTAGGGTCCTAAGAAAGTTATAGACTAGGTCAAAGCATTACTAATAACCTAATTCCCTATAACCATTGGCTCTGATACCATCTTTTCTGTCACACCCCGACCACGTAGAACATACAAAACGTGGCGGAAACATCGGGGAGTGTTGTAACAGAATTAATTGTTTCAAATCCATGGCAATTGAAGTTTCGTTTTATTGATTAAAGGTGTTACAATGTCTTAACAAACAAAGAATATACAACATAATTAACTAGTCTTGCATCTTTTATTGTCACTAAAGCCCAAGTCTGCCTATGTGTATCTTGATCATCTTATGCAACAGCTCCTGAAAAACACATGTGAAAATAGGTACGTCAGCATAAAAATGCCTGTGAGATACATAGGTTTTGTGAAAATAGGTTCCATGACTTATGTTTGAGAAAATGTTTAGTCATGAACCTTGTAATTTGCTTTGTTTTGTAAATCATTTGAAAAACAATGAGTTCAGATGATATGTATAAATAAGTGAATAATGTATGGTTAAATGAATAACCATAGTAAAATGGGTTTGTATAAGATAAGTTGTTTGTAAAACAATGTCTTGTGAAAAGTATGTTATTTGTATAAAATGTTCTATGTCTCAAACTGAAATGATTCAAATAATGCTACAATATGTAATACCATACAAACACTTATATATAGGAAGTACCAGCGGCGTATCCACCATGCTTGTATCATATTACACACGCATCGTTACTTAATAATTTAATCAAACCAAACCACCAAAGTAATGTTTAACAATAGTAGAAGTGTTTATGTATGGTCAAATACGGTTCACAGATACAAACGGTTCACAGATACAAACGGTTCACAGATACAAACGGTTCACAGATACAAACGGTTCACAGATATCAACGGATCACATAGTCAAATGATTACAACGGTTCACATAGTCAAATGTTTACAACGGTTCAATATGTAGTATAATGTGTTCATATGCTGGATAAGCATATGCAACAGAAAAGCAATGTAAAACAATGTACTAAGTATGCACATAATGGACATACATAGCATAAAATGTATTGAAATCATGTACTATAATGTACTAACGAACATAGCAGGTATATGATGTGAAAACGGGAAAGCATGAATGTAACAAGTAGGCACATGTGTTCCACCCCAAAACAGTTTGGAAAACAGTAAAAGAGGGGTCTATGTACTCACTTGAGATTGCTCAGTAGTCCTTGAGTAACAACTAAACAATGCTAGAGATCGCGGATATCAAACGGCACCTAGTATAGGTAGCTACATTAATAAACCGGACCTAAATCGGAAGATCGGGTAGCATTAGGGTTTGTAAACCAAACGAGTGTAGAGACTCGTGTCATTTGGTTTAACAAACCCTACATACTAAATGAAACTTAACCTAAGTGTCTACGACCCATTACGACCCGTTTAGGAAGCTTATGCTACTTTAACGCGTCGTTCGCGTGAAACGCGTTCGGACCGCCTAACTAGCCCTATGACAAGTGTTATATGCCTAAACATATTACATAATCAGTTATGTGACAAAGGTTTAGGTTACATATGCTTAATTACCAATTATACATGAAAAGGGTATTCTGGTAATTTACCTAAGGCATATAAACTACCTATCATACAACTACTCAAACGATGTGACCATAGGGTATAACCTCGGAAGGTTATTCCCTACCTACTATGGTCACCTAATGTGTTTGGTCGGATCCTAATGATCGACCAAACTGGGTCGGGTTCGAGGTATAAGCGATTTATTAGATCGCTTACCCTACGACCCTAGACAACGTGGTAATCAGTGGGCATAATCCCAAGGGACTATGACCAACGTGATTACACTCACGTTGCGAAGTTCAAACGAACTTCGCATTGACCATTACTGGTCAACGCTGAAAGTCAAACAAAGTTTGACTTTCTGACTCGAAAAGCAGTAAAATAAGGAAAAGAACGAAAGAATACTTACGAAGGGTCCCCGAATGCTAATCCCGATTCAAGAATCTCAGGTATGAAACAATGGTTTCAACTTAGAGGTTCTCAAATCAGAATTCTAGTGATTTTAGCAATGGGGGGTATGGGGTATTTATAGGAATACCCGAACCGTTAAGATCGTTTCATGGAAAACGTGCCTTAATCCCATCCGTACATGTGTTGCAAAATTATGGTGTTTAGGTGTTTAAATTCCATCCATACATGTGTTGCAAAGTCATGGTGTTTAGGTGCTTAAATTCCATCCATACATGTGTTGCAAGGTCATGGTGCCTAAATTCCATCCTTATCCGCTGACTAAGCATGTTTAGAATGTGTGGTTGTGAATTAAACAACGGCTAATACATCGAATCTGGTCCCAAATGCGAAAAACTGAGTTTCTGCATGTTTTCTTATGGCGAACACTAAAATAAAATATTTTAGTGCTTACATAAATTTTTGGATGTCCGGATGTATTCAAAACGTAAGTTATGCGCGAAAATGCAAACTTGTGCACTTTTTGACACTTTTAGTCCCTGAATGACCCAAAAGTTTATTTTAGCACACCGAACCCCTCAAAGCCTATTTCTAAGCTATGTAAAGGATATTTATGGTATGTTTAACTTATGGTCATGTTCCGGAAGGTCTGTTACAGTTCAAATTGGCATACTTTCGCAATTTGTCAAATTTAGTCCCTGTAAGCGATTAAACTTTGATTTCACCACACCAAACCTTCCAAAACTTATATCTAAGTTATGTAAAGGTTATTTAAGGTATGTTAAGCCTATTTCACTATTCCGGAGTGTTCGTTGCATTAAACTGGTTATATTTACGCGTCAGTGCGTGTATAACCTTCCAGAAAGCGATTTAGAGCTTGAAATCGAACATGAGTTGATATGTGCAAAAGATACACATATTTATACAAGTCCAAAGTATGAAATACTATATTTCATTGGTTTGGCATTTGTTTGATGGTTGAAATGACACAGGTGTTACAGCTCTACCTACACTCCCAGCACCTCTGCAAAACCCAAGGCCAGTTAACGCTGTTCGTGCATGCTACAAGTGTGGAGATACTACCCACCTCCGTAACCAGTGTCCTCAGTTGAACCAGGACCAGCAGCCAGCCGCTCGTGGACGAGCGTTCAACCTTAATGCAAATCAGGCCCGTAATAACAATGACATTGTCAATGGTATGTTCCTTGTTAATAACCTTTATGCTTTGATTCTATTTGATACTGGTGCCGATAAAGCTTTGTGTCCGTGGAATTTGAGTCTTTGATAAACTGTACACGCTCCAAGTTACCTGAGTCATTCTCTGTTGAAGTCGCTAATGGTAAGTCGATTCTTGTAAATGCTATCGTGAGTGATTGTTTCTTGATTCTTAACGATCACGTCTTCTCTATTGATCTTATACCCATGAGATTGGGAAGTTTTGATGTCATCGTTGGCATGAACTGGTTGCGCAAGAACCATGCAGAGATTGTTTGTCATGAGAAACTTATTCGTCTTCCCCTTCCCTTCCCTCTGGTGATACTTTGATCGTCTATGGAGACCAACCTTCAAAAGGACTGGGGTTGTGTCATGCACACAAGCGAGCCGAAGCTTACGTAAACAGAACCCTGCCTTCTTGGCTCACGTGGTGGAACAAAAAGGCAAGGGGAAGAACATAAGCGACGTTCCAGTTGTGTGTGACTTCGCTGATGTCTTTCCTAAAGATCTTACTGGTCTTCCTCCTCCCAGATCCGTTGACTTTCGTATTGATCTCGTACCTGGTGCGACTCCTGTCGCCAGGGCTCCTTACCGTCTTGCACCTTCTGAGATGCAAGAGTTATCTAGTCAGCTACAGGAATTACTCGATAAGGGTTTTATTCGTCCAAGTACCTCCCCGTGGGGTGCTCCCGTTTTGTTCGTCAAGAAGAAGGATGATTCCTTCCGTATGTGCATCGACTATCGTGAACTTAATAAGCTTACTGTGAAGAATCGTTATCCGCTCCCTCGTATCGATGACCTATTTGATCAACTACAAGGCGCGTCATGTTTCTCAAAGATTGACCTACGTTCTGGATATCATCAATTACGTGTCCTCGAAGATGATATTCCAAAAACTGCATTCCGTACTCGATATGGGCACTACGAGTTCGTAGTCATGCCTTTTGGCTTGACCAACGCGCCTGCAGTGTTCATGGACCTTATGAACCGTGTCTGTAAACCCTACTTGGATCATTTTGTGATAGTCTTTATTGATGATATTCTTATTTATTCTAAGTCTAAAGCTGATCATGCTCGCCATCTACGTCTTATGCTTGAACTTCTACGTGGCGAACGTCTATACGCTAAATTTTCTAAGTGCTAGTTTTGGATTGATGAAGTACAATTTCTTGGCCATATTGTTAGTAGTCAGGGTATTCACGTTGACCCCTCTAAGATCGAGGCAGTGAAGAATTGGTGTACGCCTAAATCCGTGACTGAGATTCGTTCTTTTCTAGGATTGGCGAGTTATTACCGCCGATTCATCGTGGACTTTTCTAAAATCGTTGTTCCTCTTACCACTCTAACCCAAAAGGAGAAACCTTTCATTTGGGGTCCCGAACAAGAGGAATCCTTTCAAACTCTTAAGAATCTTTTGTGTAATGCTCCTGTGTTAACTCTACCTGATGGTAATGACAATTTTGTGGTATATTGTGATGCCTCAAACCGTGGATTGGGTTGTGTGCTCATGCAGCGGGACATGGTTATTGCTTATGCCTCTCGTCAGCTCAAGATACATGAGAAGAACTACACTACTCACGATCTGGAGCTTGGTGCGGTTGCTTTTGCGTTAAAGATCTGGCGACACTACCTTTATGGTACTAAGTGTGTGGTCTTCACCAACCATAGGAGCCTTCAACATATCTTTGACCAAAAAGAGCTGAACATGCGACAAAGACGTTGGGTGGAATTGCTTAACGACTACGATTGCGAAATTCGCTATCATCCAGGCAAGGCGAATGTAGTAGTTGACGCCCTTAGTCGTAAGACCTATTTCAAGGCTATTCGCATCTTTAGTGATCTGCATGCTTGTATTCGTGACGCTCAGTATTCATCAACAAATGAAGGAAGCATAGAAGAAGAAATCCACGGAGCCAGAATGGACCAGCTTGAAACTAAATCTGATGGTCTGCAGTATTATCTAAATCGCATCTGGGTGCCAGATCGCGATAACCTCCGTGAGCTCATTATGACCATAGCTCACAAATCTCATTACTCTATCCATCCAGGTACCGATAAGATGTACTAGGATCTGCGTGCGACTTATTGGTGGCCTGGCATGAAGAGGGACATTGCTGTATATGTGTCTAAGTGCCTTACTTGCTCAAAGGTAAAGGCGGAACACCAACGTCCTTCTGGACTCTTAGAACAACCCAAAATCCCAGTTTGGAAATGGGATAGTATCGCTATGGACTTTATTACTAAGCTACCCCGTACCTCTAAAGGTCATGATAGTATATGGGTGATTATTGATCATTTGACCAAATCCGCTCATTTTCTTCCTATTCGTGAAGATTACAGAGTGGAGAAACTTGCTCGAGTCTATACTGATGAGATTATATGCAATCATGGCATACCTCTGGACATAATCTCGGACCGTGATGGTCGTTTTACTTCGCGTCTTTGGCAAACTTTTCAGTCCGCTATGGGTTCACACTTGAATCTTAGCACGGCCTTTCATCCTCAGATGGATGGGCAGACCGAGCGTACTATTCAAACCCTAGAGGTCATGCTCCGTTCTTGTGTCATCGACTTTGGTGGTAACTGGGGTGTACATTTACCATTGATTGAGTTCTCGTACAACAACAGCTATCATTCCAGTATCCAGATGGCTCATTTCGAAGCTTTATATGGGCGAAAGTGCCGGTCTCCTCTCAGCTGGCATGAGGTTGGGGAAAAGCAGTTCACTGGCCCTAAAATTGTTCAAGAGACAACATATAAGATTCTTCAGATCCGTGATAACTTGATCAAGGCTAGGAGCAGACAAAAGAGCTATGCTGATAATAGGTGGAAGCCTTTGGAATTTGCGGTTGGTTACCGAGTTCTTCTCAAGGTATTTCCCTGGAAGGGAGTAGTTTGTTTCGGAAAGAAGGGAAAGCTTGCTCCTCGCTATGTGGGTCCTTTCGTGATACTTGAAAGGATTGGCAAGGTAGCATACAAACTCGACTTGCCACAAGAACTAAACAACGTGCATCCAGTGTTCCACGTATCCAATCTACGTAAATGCCTGGCCGACGAGGGACTGCAGGTTCCTCTCGAAGACTTGCAAATAAATGAAGCTGTTCAGTTTGTGGAGAAACCGATCAAACTTATGGATCAAACCGTCAAGCGTCTGAGGCGCAGCAAAATTCCCATTGTTAAGGTTCGATGGGAAGGAAAGCGTGGAGCCGAATTCACTTGGGAGTTGAAAAGTGATATGAAGGCTAAGTACCCGCATCTCTTTGAGCAGTTTTCTTCTAAGATTTCGGGGACGAAATCTCCTAAAGGAGGGGAGACTGTAACGCCCAGCGTCCCTAAACTTTAGGCTCTTGGCAAGATCAGTCCAGAAACTTTTACCGATTATCGAATATAGTCCATGTAGCTGTGTGATGTTGATACTTTGATACTTTTGGCATGAATCTTATTGATAATTGATGCTTGATACTAGACGCTTGATTCTTTATTCTAGATGCTTGATTCTTGACACTTAAACTATGAGACTTGATACTTAATCTAGATACTTGACTCTTGATACTTAATCTAGACACTTGATTCTTGATACTATGGAAACTAGATTCTTTATGATTCTTGATACTTGATACTTGGACTCTTTATTCTTGATGCTTGAGAAGCTATGTTTCTGACTCATGAAACTTACTTGGTGCATGACTCCTTAGACTCGTGAAACTTGATTCTTGGTTAAACGAGAGACTGGAGCCTTGTCACTGGCGGAATCTATGGAACTTGGAAACTTTTGGTTTGTAATGTAATTTAGATATTCTACTTAAACCATACGCAACGCAACGCCTAACCTAGAGAATAAAACAATCAAAATCAGGAACGCGAAGAAGGTGGATTGGCCAGAGTGGACGTCCGATCGGACGACCACCCGATCGGATGATCACCCGATCGAACGACCGCCCGACTGAGTGACCACTCGATCGACCGGCATCCATCCACCACCTCTTTCCCCTTCCTCACCCTATAAATAGACCTGTCACATCACCATTTTGAGTGATGTGACAGCTCTGCTAGACCAAGACACACACACACCCTTCCTTTCTCCATTTTATTGCTGATTTCGGTACGATTAAGGCTAGATCTTGTCCTTTCTAGATCTACACATCATTCTCTATGTGATTCTCACTTGAAATCACACTTTTCACCGTAAAATCTCTCGGATCTGAGTTCTTGAGGGTGACGTCATCATGAAGGTTTGTATAAACTGAGATGTGATGTCATCCTAAGCAAGATCTAGCTCAGATCTAAGGTGATTCATGCTTTTTTACACTAGGTCTAACCTAAATCCAAGCTAAATCTAGACTTTTCCTATAAAACTTGAGTATCTTCATCTTTTTCTCAAACTTTTACTCTATTTGGTGGAAATCGGGTCTAAACTAACTGTAGATCTGATGAATAGTCTAGAGTTGGTATTGATCTGGGTTCTTACCGGTAAAAGACGAGCATGGCAATGGATCCTGACATAAACCCATTAGAAACAAACGCCTGATCGAACAGGGGTGATTCCCACTCAATCAGAGTTTTGGATAATAAAGGGTTTTACCGTTGCCTCGTTACGTGTCGTGCCGTCATCGCTAATCCAGAAACTTAGAGATTTTACAACATGTTAAACGAAAACAAGGGTCGCCCGATCGAGTGGCAATCCGATTGGACAGCCGTCCGATCGAACAACCACCCTATCAGGAGACACTTGCCATAGACTTGGAACTAGCAAACACTTGGTTAGCAATCAAAACTTGGGGGTCTGATTCGAATAACAACCCGATCGGACAGCCGTCCGATCGATCAGCCGTCCGATCGGGAGAACCAAGGTACGCTCACACGGATCGAGTGATAACCCGATCGGGCTGCTGTTCGATCGAGCAGTCACCCTATCCCTTTTACCTATGAATTCCAACTCAAGTGGCAACCCTCCGATCGGGCAGCCATCTGTCCTTTCATGCACCAAAGTCACCCGAACGACCGGTAATCCGATCGGACAGCCGTCCAATCAGACAACCATCCAATCCAGTGACCAACTTGACACTTTGCGTAATCACGTTACTCTGCTCGACTCTTATCCTATTGTAATCTAACCAAACCAATTCTAAAAGAGCTGCCTTTGATCCAATAGCAGTTTGTACTGTTAAGCAATCACTGTGAGTATACTCGGTCCCCTTTTTACTTTAAACTTTTGGGGTGTAACATGTATTCTATGAAACTTAAACTTGAATCTTCGAAACTTATACTCTATCCTATATGAAACTTGTGATTCTTGATTCTTGATTCTTTGTGCTATGTGACGTTTAATCCAGAGTGTGTAGTTTCGCCTTAACAATAGTAGCGCTATAGGAAGATTCACCTCTCCCATTATTCTCGGGGGGTATTGTTAGGAGGATTTTAGTTTACCTTGAGTCTTGGGTAAACACTAAAGCATCGGGATACTTGGGCTATCACTGCGTGGACTGCAACACTAGCACGGTTGAAACTATTTTATTGTTTACACTGTGGATATAAGTTGTTTTAATCTATTATTCTACTATTCAAACTTGTATACTCGCCAATACTTTTGTATTGATATATTAATACATGTTGCAGGCTGATAGGTTGCTATGGAACTATGGAAATCAAGATATGAGATGCCTAGAAACGTCGCTTTAACAATTTAGACTTTCGGACAATTTGTTTTGGTGATGTAACCTTGATGGTACTTGGTTTTGTTACTAAGACAATTTATATTATGAAACCTACTTAATGACTATTGAAACATTTAATGTTATGGAAATCTCGTGAGCAATCTGAACACTTAGTGCTCACACCCCGATGTTTGCACCATCGGTTGGGGTGTGACAGTTGAACTCTCGACTTCATGGGGAAGGACATCTTTTTACACTCATTGATATTGCTAGGCCTAACACCCTTTGGTAAGTATTATTATATTATGTACATGATCTTTACTTCTGACTTGTAACTAGTCAGCAAGTCAGCCTTGTTAATCAACTATACTACGTTAAATACTAATATGTATCATGTTGATTGGTTCTTTCTGTTCAAATCATAATTAAGCTAATACCTTATATGCTTGCTTGGTGTAGGACCTTGTACCATTATATATCACTAGTGGTATTTGTCATCTCTTGACATACAAAGCAAACAAATAGTATAGTATCATGGTTAACATGTTATGTTACATTTCACAAAAAAATTGGTAGCATCCCTCATTCTAACATTTACAACAATCTTGTATGATTATATCAGGTACCAAATATTAGGAAATAATCTGTTCAAATCATAATTATTAGGAAATAATCTGTTCAAATAAAAATTAAGCTAATACCTTATATGCTTGCTTAGTGTGGGACCTTGTACAATTATATATCATTAGAAGTGTTTGTCATCTCTTGACATACAAATCCGACAAATAGTATCATGGTAAACATGTTATGCTACATTTCACTAAATTTTTGGTAGCATCCCTCATTCTATAACATTTACAACAATCTTGTATGATTATGCCAAGTACCAAATATTAGGAAATAATCAATTCGGAACTTGAAAGCTGACTAAAGAAAGAAATATTAGTTGAATGTTGGACCATCGGTATGGACTTCTATAGAATTATCTCAAGGCATGAAATGTCAATCACTTATGGAACTACTGTGCAAAACAGAAGTCGTTTGTCTCGCCATGACCACCCATGCATGAACTTCTAAACGATTATCTTCTTATCAACTTTTAGGCATGAATTGTCAATTCAATCAAGAAATACTCTGCAAAAAAAAGTCGTTAGTCTCACCACAGAAAGAGGTGTCTCCTTCTAACGACCATCTAATTGAAAATAAATATTTGTAGTATGTAAAATGCAAAACTAAGCATAATTGTGAATGAATATTTGTTTTACCTTATTATGGAGGACTTATATTGGTGAAATTAGGGTTTACAAGACGATCAAGGGGTGGGCCCAACAAAAGGTATACCCGTCACGATAATAACATCTTCATTCTTATTGGTGATATTGTGAACATTCTTTTGTCACGTCGTCCTTTTCGGCCATGTAGGCATAATCGTAATTTGGTCCCCACTTGACCTACACCTGCTGGATAGGTCTTGATGCCATAGATTATAGAGTGAATTTAGGTCTTACCTCAGTAGTGATGAATCTAGGGGGAATTTTAAAAGGTGATGAATCAAGAATATGCATTTCCCATTCTTTTGAATCATAGTCATACATGTCATCTTTGCGAATCGTCTATAAATAGGGTTTTAAACATTTGAATAAGTGTAATAATAGTTATTCATCAAAGAATACCCTTTGGACGAAACTTGATTAAATTACGCTAAAGACTCTATCTAAACTAGGACTGACACGGACTTAACTATACGCTTATTTGATTGGGGGGTTTTTACTAAAAATCCTAAAATTGCAATTAAAATTAAACTAAATTAACTAGATTAGTTAGACATGAATTTGGACGAAGGTTTTAACTCAGTGGTGATGACGACTACCTAGGCTAGAATCCTATTTGACTAGGAATGGATTTCTATTCGAAATTAAAGTGGTATGGAACCGGGATCTTTATGTGCTAAACCCTAAGAAATCCCTACTAAAACCTCCCGACCGTTCTCAGGAAAAAACTTGTGAGACTCTACAAAGCTGTTTTGACTACCAGTTGGTTAGACTTCCTCTCAGCCCTCTAACTTCTTTAAAAGTGCCTTAATATGATAATTTACCTCTCAATGCGAAAGTCTAAGGCAACTATGGATTTTAACTTGGTTTAATAGACACGAATATGATTAGGGAACTAAGACCGATTTCTCTCAAAACCTAATCCTAGCTGTATACCAAACCGAGACCTATTAATAACCTTGAGCCTCTCAGCGACAAGATTCGCAGAATATCAAGTTCTAATTATCTTTTAATTACCGTTTCCAAGGTTATTGGCCAATTCACCCAACAATTACCCAAACCCATAAAGATTAGATAATTAACACAAACTTATTCTATTAAAGACATTCATCAAAGTTCATGTGAAACAAGTAAATAATCAATAATCAAAACAAGATATGCATATACACCAAATCAAAATTCCAAAGTTCTTTACTTTTTAAGAAAAATCCATACACACGATAATAAACAAATAAAAATCCAAACTTTATCAAATATTCATGTTAACCTACGTAGTTTTGGGCTTTTAGCCGAAGATCATAACGAATAAAGTATCAAGAATCATAATCAGAACAGAATTCATCAAGTAAGAAATCAAAAACAAAGGAACAAGAGAAAGACGAGAAGATGAAACCCGAATTCTTCACTTCCGAATGCTCCCAAGCTCCTACCTGATGATTCCTAGCCTTCAAGCACTTCAAAACCTTGCTTCACACCTCTGCCTTGCCTCCAAGAACTCCAAAATTCGTGAATTAGACGGCTGTGAACGATTAGGATAAATATATAGCTTTTGGATGACTAGCCGTTGCTGAAAACGGAAGTCGGCGACATATTCCTCGTCCTCGCGGCCCGCGAGAGTAGTAAGATATCATTCGCGGCCCGCGACTCGCCATGATTCAAAAATCTTTATAAACTTTCTCGCCCGCCACGAGAACAAGACCTATAGCCTTTCGCGACCCACTAGGAAGCTCCAGAACTGTATTTTTTTGTCGTTTAAGCTCCCAAGCTTCCGTTTCTTGATCCGACACTTTATCTTGTCAAATTTTAACTCGTTTTACATCACTTTTCAGCATCTTTTCTTTACATGACCTACAAAAATTGAATATATCAAAAGTATATACAATCGAAACGAAACGACACTAAAACTAACTAAAAACGCATAAACTGAACAAGAATAAAAGATGTATTTTACAATACATCAAATATCCCCACACTTGTCATTTTTTCGTTCTTGAAAAAGAATTATGCAAAACGGAATCATATACGGAATAATTATTCGGGAACAAAAGCTTAGTTATTTATTAAAATCAAAACTTTTGTTAGCCGCGATTGCAAGTACTCGTGTCCTCTTAAACCCAAACCCGGTTCCAAGCCCTTATCATGCAATTTAGGTTCAATTGCGGTCAATCTACCTAGGTTCTCATGCTAAGAATCACATGTCCACCTAATCCCCCCTCAAGCTTATAGGACAAAAGGAACGAATCATTCGACCCAATTCCTAACCGTTTTATACCAAAATCTAGAGAACTTAAAATCAACTTTTCATCTCTTTTTTTTTTCTTTTCTTGTGAGCTTTTTAGACTATGCATACCTTATCTCAGAGGTATTCCCACTCAGAGTCACCATCCCCGAGAGAGATTACAATAGGCATCAGTAATTTTTGCATTTTATTTAACAATCCTAGAGGCATTCTTAATCAGAGTCACCATCCTCAAGAGAGATTACGTAGGCCTTGTCATTTATTTTTTCAGTCTAGCTCTTTTATTTTTTTTCTTTTATTTAATAAAAAATTCTAAAAACTTTGGCTTATAACGGCATTCCTTATACTATTATTGGCGGTTTCAATTTCCCCACTTTCCCTAGATGAGAACCCACTAGTAGACCGGCATTAAGGTATATTGAGATCAAAGGAACCTAGAACCGAATTGGGCCTACCCGCACATCCCAAACTAGACACAAGCTCAATTATATTATCAAATATAATCATTATTTAAACCCGAACAAAAACCCGACTTTTCTATCATTTTCCGTTTTTTAGTTTGCAAACTTCTTATTTCAAAAGACATTTTCTAATTTTTTAGTTTTTTTGTATTTCTGAATTTTTTTAATTTTTTTGTATTTTTTGACTTTTTTATGACTCAAACTAACTAAACTAACGACTAAAACCCAAGTGTACCATCCCCACACTTAAAATTTTGCATTGTCCCTAATGCAAAGATGAAACATGACTAGAACTACCTAAAAACCAAAAGAAATAACGACGAAAAATTAAAAACTATACAAAATATACAAATGGAACGACTTAGCTGAATATGTGTGAGACTGTCAATGTGCCAGTCGTTTCCACATACGCCCTCCATTCCGAACACGCTCAGCATACTTTTCCTAAACTCGGACACGCGAACGGAAGCGACAACATATACCAATACCTATCAGCAATCATAACCAAACAAACCAAACATAATAATATATATCATAATAAGCATCAGTTCAACATCCATAAACCAACCAACCTGACCCAACCAACCTTTTCAAAAGTATTTAAAGTATAAATACAGACCAAAATATGAGGATTAAAAACAGCATAAAAGATATATCAATCAGCTCCGCTGCATCCTCAGTATCCACACACTACTCCTCGTCAGATCCTTGCTCCATAGCACTAGGTCCAGCCTGCTGTTGTGGCTGCCAAGATGGTGGTGGCTGCAAATGAAGACTCTCCATGATAACCCTCATATCGTCCTCTAATCTGCTCTGACCCTGCCTAATCTGACCGAACTGCTCATCCACATACCCGTGTAGGCTCTCCACCCTATCATATAACGACTCCAAGGTCAACAGGTCTGGGTGAGGCTCCCTAAACAGATACTAGCAACCTAGGAGATCATATCTAGTATGAGGCACATGATATCGAAATGGTATCGCAGCCTGCATAGTGGCAGCTGCATCAGATCCTATCGGTGGCTGCACTTGAGGACCCTGCCTCATCTCTACCTAAGCAGGCGGCTGATCGTAACTAACGATCTCCACAGACTGAAGAGTCTTCAAACTCATCAAACAAGGAACTGGACCCTCACTCATCCTCTCTGGCGAGTAATCAGTAAACACACCCAGGCTCTCTGCTAACCAAGTAACGTATGGCCCACAATACATTCTGGCCTTCGGCCCTCCTCTCCAATGTCTAGTCATCGACCAAGAAAATATACTCGCCAGGTTGTCCCCCTCATGCCTGCCGATCAGTGTCGCCGCAAGGATCTTATGTATAAAACGGTAGACTGGATCAGTAATATCAGAAGCCACCATGTTATTTGAATATGGAGTCGTGGCAATCGTGCTCCAAAACCGCATTAAATCATCTTTCATCAAACAATAATCATGCCTTTTCTTCACTACACCCCTCAACAAAGTCACAAACCCGAGCGCTTGCGTATCCTCCTTTGTATAAAACCTCATCGCCACTGCAAACTGAGGTATAGTCATGTTGTGCACTCTCTTACCCAACGAAAATGAAACCGTATCCTTCTCATCAAAACCGCCCACATGTCTGTACTCAAAAGTCGAATGAAACTCCATAACAAGCTCCTTGTATTGAGGAGCATCACAATCGAGCACCAACCTGAACTCTCTCCTAACAACTGCTCAATCCTCTCCTGTTAGCCCAGACGGCCTACGATATGTAACAGACGCACCATAATCAGCCCCTGTAGGTTAGCGTACTCTTTCGTCCCAACAGCAAACTGTAATAACGGGCTATTCTTTAATCGCATGCTCTGCCCATGCGGAATCCCCAGTCCACTATATCAAATCTCCCATAAATCAGACTCAGGTGGTGGCTACTATGCCTCAGCAGTGCCCCTAGATCGAGTACCCATGCGTCTTTTCCTGCCCGCACCAGAAGACGAAGCTTCGCCTGACATCCTGTAAAAATATTTCAATAAAGTAAAATAGGGAAGATCGTTAGTAAGCACAAACTATTTTTGTATTTTTTAAAATTTTTTTATGATTTTTAATTTTTTTATATATTCCAAATATATACGAAAACACCGGCCGTTTAGCATTTCATTCGCGACCAAAATTTATAAACAAAGTGACTTTAGCGACGTTTGCAAAACAATGTTTAGTATGAACCGAACCTTGCCAGAATGGAGATTGAGTATGGGCGAATGGTTTTTGAATTCAAGTAAGCAAGACGAAGCACCAAAGACACTAATACGACTCAAAACGACACAACAACACTAAACTAGACATGAAAAAGACTCGACCTAAACTAGACTCAAATACAAGACTTAGAATCCTACCTCCTCCCGGCACTTTAATTGCCCCCAATTAAACCCAAGTGCCGAGATAAGCCAAAGTTCAAAACTTTAAATGTGTTAGCAATGGAAACGGGTCGAAAGTTGGTTCAAAATCACATTTTTCTGGCAAAAATAGAAAAACCCGTTATCCCCACACTTAGTTTTGACTATTCCGAAACTGAGCCAACAGCAACATACAAGTAATCATACTCAAATAGCCCCTCATAACCTTTCTACAACCTAACGACCAAAATATTGAATCTGACTTTTTACTAATGAAAAGGCTTTAGACATCAAACATGTGGTTCGGCTCTAAAAAGTTTATATCTTTATGCATACGGATGCAAGTCGAACTCAATTCAGGTTTCAAAATCTGTTTTTTAATAAGCAATAACCACCCGATCCCCACACTAAGTTTCTGTCCGAAGTAGCATAACACAACTAACCCAAAAACAACTCTTAAAAACACTACCTTGAAAACCAACCCAACCTCTCCGCAACCTGTAACAAGCAAACATCAAACAACCTGAGCCACCCGCACCCAAGAACTATCCTAAACTTATCCGAGAACATGAACGCAAAACTGACCTGAAAATAAAGCACCAAACTTTACTACTAAAACTGAGAGAACGGACTTAAAATACAGAGTATAATGCAGAAGAACATACCTGGCAGTCGAGTTGGGAAGAAAACTAGGAGAAAACGGCTATGAAATTGAAGAAACCCGCTTCAACTCTTGGTGAAAATTAGATGTTTTGATGGTAGAATGATGGATTAATGGTTGATTTATGGTGAATAATGATGTTAGATGATTTTGTAGGGTTAATTGTGATGATAATCGACGATATATGGTGGTAACCAGTGGTATATTAGGGGGTGGTGTGTCGCCGACTGAGAAGACGAAGAAAGGTAGGTCAAGAAAAGTGGTCAAATTGGGGGTTTAAACTGTTATCGTCATTTTGTAACGTGCTCGCGGGCAGCGACAGGAGACTATAAGTCTCTCGCGCCCTGCGACTCGCTATAGGGGATCAAGTTCCATCTTTTTCTAGCGGGCCGCGACAAAGAAGAAGATTTGGGTCGCGCTCCGCGAGAACGTAACGGAAACAGACCAGAACTTGCAGTTTAACAACTTTTGCCTTGAATTTTTTTTTCAATAATGACCAAACTACCCCAAAACCGTTTCCAACCCATTCGAACACCAAAACTTACCTGGAACGCCTCTTTTTCGTTGATTTCGCTTGCGTGAAGGTGATGATTCCCTGCAAAATACTCACGACACAAAAACAAACAAGACGTAAATGACGAAAAACAAAACTAACGACTCTAACGAAACGATACAAACCACTACTAAATGTACAAACTCTACACTTGAGTTTTCACTCAAGAACCTAAATGGTGGTGCGAGGTGGGTCCGCAAGAGGAATTTCTTCTTCTTCGGTGGTATCGATGGGACCTCCTAAGTAGTGTTTCAAGCGATGACCGTTTACTTTCCACGATCCTCCATCAACTTTATCGAACAACTCCACGGTACCGTATGGAAACACTTCCTTCACCACATACGGTCCGAACCATCTAGAGTTCAACTTTTCGACGATCAAATTCAACCTCGAGTTAAACAAAAGTACCTTATCAACCACTTATAACTCTTTCAACCAACGCAACTTCCTATCATGCAATGCCTTAGTCTTTTCTTTGATATACCATGATCGCTCATACGAGGCATCCCGAAGGGCTTCCAACTCATGAATTTGAAAGAATCTTTTCCTAGCGGCTTCGGTGAGATCTAAGTTCACAGTTTTTAGAGCCCAAAGCGCTCAGTGCTCCAATTCAACCGGAAGATGGCACGCTTTCCATACACAATCATGAAAGGGGTCGTTCCTAAGGGTGTCTTGTAGGCGGTACGAAATGCCTACATTGCATCATCTAGCTTTTCCGACCAATCCTTTCGACTCTTTCCCACCGTCTTTTCTAAAATCTTCTTCACTCCTCTATTCGCATTCTAGACTTGACCGTTTGTTTGTGGATGGTACGCGGTCGACAAACGGTGTGTAACTCCATATCGCTCTAATGCCTTCTCCATCACGGCATTACAAAAATGCATCCCTCGGTCACTAATAATGGCTTTAGGTATATCGAAAGGCTTAAACAACTTTTTAAGGAATCTCACCACCACGCGGGCATCGTTTGTAGGCAAAGCTTAAGCCTCAACCCACTTAGAAACGTAACTGATCGCAACGAGGATGTACCTATTCCCACTAGAGGAGGGGAAAGGTCCCATGAAGTTGATGCCCCGTACATCAAAGATTTCAAGAACTTGAATAGGATTTTGGGGCATCTCGTCCTTGGATGAGATATTGCCGGTACGTTGACAAGCGTCACACTTTCTAACAAAATCAAGAGCATCCTTAACTACCGAAGGCCAGTAAAAGCCACAATCAAAGACTTTTTGGGCGGTGACGTGTGGACCATGGTGACCTCCCGTAAGTCCCTCGTAAACGTGCCTAAGGATCTATAAACCCTCCTCTCTCGACACACATCACCTAAGAATCCTATCACCTCCTATCCTAAAAAGGTAGGGGTCATTTCATATGTACTTCCTTGCGTCGCTCAAGAACTTCTTCCTTTGTTGGGTACTCATCCTTTTCATCACATACCCGTTTGCAAGGTAGTTAGCTAGATTACTAAACCACGGCAAACCTTCCTTCTCAGTCGCAATATAATCAATGGATTCGTGAGGGAATCTATCTCCTATCTCCTCCTCATGAATCTCCTCCCTACTTGGATCCTCTAAATGCAAAAGATGGTCCGTCGTGACGTTCTCTGCTCCTTTCTTATCCTTAATTTCTATGTCAAACTCGGAAAGAAGGAGGATCCATCGTATAAGACGAGGCTTAGCGTCTTTCTTTTGAAAAAAGGTGCTCAAAGCCGAATGGTTGGTGAACACTATGGTCTTTGAAAGCACAAGGTAAGAACGGAACTTATCGAATGCAAACACTACGGCTAAAAGTTCCTTCTCAGTAGTGGTATAATTTTCTTAGGCGTCATTTAAGGTTTTACTTGCATAGTAGATCTGGTGAAAGTGGTTCTCCCGTCTCTGCCCCAAAACCGCTCCGACCGCGTAATCACTCGCGTCACACATGAGCTCAAAGGGCAAGCTCCAGTCGGGCGATACAAGAATAGGTGCACTCACAAGTTTCTCTTTAAGGAATTCGAACGCTTGAAGGCATTCCTTGTCGAAGACAAAAGGAACGTCCTTCTCTAAGAGTCGGGTCATGGGGCGTGTGATTTTGGAAAAGTCTCTAATGAAGCGCCTATAGAAACCCGCATGACCGAGAAAACTTCGGATCGACTTAACACTAGTCGGTGGAGGAAGCCAACTAATCGTATCTATCTTCACTCTATCTACCTCTATACCAGACCAAGAAATCTTATGACCTAATACGATCCCCTCCGTCACCATGAAGTGACACTTCTCCCAATTCAACATCAACTTCGTCTTGACACACCTCCTCATCATCATCATCCTCTCAAGATTACCTAAACAATGATCGAAAGAATTACCATACACCGAAAAATCATCCATAAAGACCTCTATCGAACTCTCAACCATGTCCTGGAAAATAGCAATCATGCATCGCTGGAAAGTAGCCGGAGCGTTACATAATCCAAACGGCATGCGTCGATACGCGTACATGCCGTATGGACATGTAAAGGTTGTCTTCTCTTGATCCTCCTGTGCGATGGGGATCTGGAAGTACCCCGAAAACCCGTCGAGAAAACAGTAGAATTGCTGACCCACGAGTCGCTCTAGCATCTGATCAATGAACGGGAGCGGAAAATGGTCCTTCCGGGTGGCGTCATTTAATTTTTGATAATCAATGCATACTCGCCAACTGGTGACCGTGCACGAAGGGATGAGCTCATTTTGATGTGTGCAAAATGTAACATATAAATTACATCAAATGAGGCATAAAACTAACCCTTTTTAGTACTAATGTTGGAAAAAGTGTGTTTTTGTCTTCCTTTTGAATTTACAGGATCAAATGAGCTTAAACGAACAAAAGGAACAATTATGCAGCCAAAACCAACATTAATACAAAGAAAAGGAATAAACATGACATGCTCGACCCCTCGGCAGCATCCCCAAAGCAAAAACAAAGAAACAGAAGACTGACCACGGGGTCGTGCCCGCTGGACACGGGGGCGTGGTCAGGTGCCTGCAGAAAAAACAAAGCTATAGAAGCTACTACACCCACCACGGGGGCGTGCCTAGCTCGGCACGGGGTGTGGTCAACGCTAAGATACGCAGAATCTTGCAAAATCTTGGTAGTACAGATACGCTTCTGCCCACGGGGCTATGCCCGCTGGACACGGGCCGTGTAGACCCTCTTCTGACACATGCATTTAATGAAGGAATAGAAAAGGCTGGCCGCGGCGTCGTGTCCTCTGGACACGACGCCGTGGCCAGGACTCTGTGCAGGCTATAAATAGGGGTGCTTGGTTCACTTCAAAGGCATCCCTTGGCAAACCACTACTCTCCCACTTTGCCACAACTCCATCACCACTACAACACCAACACCCACCACCATCATCCACCATCCACCTTTAGAGTTTGTGTAGTAGTCTCGGGATCCAAGATTGATCGTAAGGGTTCTTGCCAATCAAAGGCCATGTTTGGTTAAGCCTCTTACATCACTTGGTGAAGACAAGTCTTTTATGTTTTACTTTTGATTTTTAATCTTTCAGCACTTTTTATTTGGTTTTGTATTAATGACTTTAATAACTAGTTTCTTATATTGAAGGTGGATTTTCTTTATCATTTGTCCGCGGTGTCTTGGCGTCACGTTACTGTCTATATAAAGTAAAATATTGCATCATTCATGTCTCTACGGGCTATATAGAGGCATGTTGGCTACCTGGTCGGGGGTTAAGGGAATGGTTTATTAAGGTTCTTGCCTTGTTCGGTATATAGATCCTGCAAGGACCTGGTTCAAGCTTACTAGGATCTCCTTCAATACCCACTGGTATTGGATGGCGGGGGTCCGAATAGCTTGAACCCCTAATATGTAAACTACTATTAATACATTAAACCGGCTACTTGGGATTGTATCCCTGCTGACTCAAACCACTTAGCTGAGGGTGTCACCTTCAAAAGAGGGGCCTACCACTTTTCGCATTAATAACTTAATTAATTATCTTTCAATATTCCAACCCTTTGGGATTGTATCCTTGCTGACTCAAACCACTGGGTTGAGGGTAACGTCACCTTCAAAAGAGGGGCCTACTACTATAACTAAGATAATCTCTTAAAAAGTCCGAAAGTGCGAAAATCATCAAAGGATACATTAAAGACGAGTCAGATCCAAGTGATTCATCTTGTCTATCTGTTTTTATTTTATTTTATTTCTGCATTTTTAGTTTTTATTTTCATGTTTTAAACCTTTTCTCAAAAATTTAGCTTGATTAGACGTTGAGGATAAACCGGTACTAAAAGCTCTTGTGTCCTTGGACGACCTCGGTATATTACCAACGCTACATGTTGGGATTGAACCCTACCAGAGGAACAGATAATGTAAAGCCAAAACCAGGTCACAACAGTGGATTCATAATAAGCAGCAGTTTACATTAAGCTTTCCCCTTGAAAGTGATTTATAACAACTGATGGTCTTATCCGCTGTTCAGATACAACTACTGCTGGTCCTTCAACTGCTGATCAAAACCCTGAAGTATCCAACACTGCTGGTCCTATCTACTGATGATAAAGCACTGCCCAGTCAAGGACTGATCAACCTTGAGTAAAGCACTGACATAAAGGGAGAGCAGCTGTTTAGTGAATTGTTTGTTTTATGTATAGTCAGTGGTTAGGTTAGCAGTGTTTGTGTAAGGACAGTAGATACAGGTTGTTAGGCTGTTAGACGTCGCTTTCATGGTGACGTCAGCTGAGATACCTCAGTGGTTTGGTTTGCCTATAAATGTAACAGTACCCTGTACTGTTACATTTGATTGACTGAGCGGGTTCTTCTCCTCATGTCTAATCCTTTCATCTTGTGTGCAAACCAACCTTGGGGTATCAGGCTGAGGGGGAGCTTAGTTTGTAAACATATCTGTAATCTTTTGCTTTGATTTGTAATCTTTTGACTCTATGAGAAGCAATTGTTTATCAAACTATTTTCTCCTTTGATTGTGTTTACAAAGTTTGTTTTCATTTCCGCTGCACTTTACATGTTTTCATATTCGCAAATTGTTCAAAACATACAAACAAACATAATCATGAGAGCCTCCGATCCTAACAATTGGTATCAGAGCCTGGACAGTCAAATTCGATCTAATAATCAATTTGACATAACAGTTCGGCTCAAAATTCATTGATACTAAGGTTGGTTGTATTTAGTTGAAAAACAGAGTACCGAATAAATCATGTTCAAAGTGGTTAATCAAAAACTCTGTAAATCAACCAAGATGTCATATGACACACAAATTTCACACAACAAGTGAATTCATGCACAAGTCACTCATAGTTTTCAGATCTGAAAACATATCTGTTAAACTATGAGATTATTTCATGTTTTCAAAATTGATTTCAATTGCTGTTATGAGAATTGTGATGTCACCTTATTAAAATGCTAAAGTATGAACCTCAGATTAACGAAAACCTGTGTTCATAAAACATTAGCGTTTTTGTTAACTTAAAAAGAGGGGAATTAAAACTTTAGTCATTCAAATCTTAAGTGTTGAAAACAGGTTGAGTTCCTCAAAAGGACAAAATCAACTATGTTAATATACATTGAGGAAATTCACAAAAACTCGGAAGTGTGTCTATCTCAAAACTTTTGAAGTCAAAAGAAAAGAGTATAAACATAAAACACTTATGAGTCAAAGTTTAGGGTAATAATGGTCATTAAGCAACTATGTGCATTCATCTGTTCAGGAAAAGGTTTTGATACCAGTGAATGAACTCCAAAGAGGACTAGGCAAATGTTCAAAAATTTATCCATGTGTCCTCATGTTTGCAATCAACTGATAAAGAAAATGGTACCAAACAGTGGTCAAAATGTATCCAAAAGTTTCCTATCACTGTTGTCAAACCACTGACCATTTTCAAAAACTTGTGAATGATGTGATTATATACTCTATTGAAATCATACCAGATCCTTTTTTATACTGTTCTCAGAAAATCCTTTAACCATTTTTTTTCAAAGGATTTTCTCGAATAACCAGGATATATCATCCATTTTTTAAAAGATATATTTGGAACTTTTGCTTGTTTTTGTTGGCAATAAGTTTCAGCTCCTGACAGGATGTAATACCTTATTTTTGGTGGTATTATTGTCCTCATAAATGGGTCAAAAGGAAATGGTATATGTGTTAAGATCATGTCATACTCAGGTTTGCTCCTAAATTTTCATCAAAAGTTGGTTGCTAACTTGCTTGAATTACTAGGGTACTCATGTTTTAATTGAATATTAAACGAAAATGAGTTGCCTTAGCAAAAAGTTTTCATCATCTGGGGTACTAAACCACTGTCTTTCAAAATTGACATGTGGCAAAACCTTGAATGAAAATCTTCAAAACTGTTGCTGAAACACCTGTCCTTCAGATCTGTACCATTTACCCTAACCACTGTTCTGTTCCAACGTCTGATCTCTAAACACTGTCCACTGCTGAAAGTTAACCACTGATCCCTCATTTTTTTGAAAAGCACTGATATTCAAAATCAGTGTCTTATCCGCTGATATGCTATCCACTGATAGTAAAAATCATCCACTGCCCACAATTTTTACCGTTGTAACCACTGATACTTGATACGTCAGTGGCTCTTAAAACAACTGTTCTCCCTACTTCATCCGTTTCATCAGTGTTTGACACGTGGTCAGTTTTTAGCCCTCAGATCGTAATAACCGCTGCCATATCAGCGATCATTTTTTTTCCCTAAATAAAACCCTGCCCTAAACCCCAAACAGGGTTTTACACTGTCGAATTGAATTCCAAAATTCTCTTCTCATAGCAGTTTCCAACCCTTCTTCTCAAAAACTTCAAAATCATTCTTCGTTCTTCTCTGCAAAAATGACAAAATCAAAGTCAAAATCAAAATCACAACCAAAACCAAAATCACCACCATCTTCAAAAGAGGTCGCTCAAACGACCGAAGAACCCATCGAAATACCATACAAACAATCTCACAACTATCTGGGTTTACTCACAAAACCTACTGATAATCACACCTTTGACACCATCATCGATACATTATCTGCATCAAAGTACAAAACTTTGTTGACAGCAAATGCTCTCATCTACCTGCAAACCCAGAGAGAGTTTTGGAAAAAGGCGACGCTTGAAAAACAAGACGATAAAGTCATAGCCATTAACTCCTCGATACAGGGTAAAGTGATTCAAATCACACCACAATCAATCTCCAAAGTCTTTAATCTTGACGATCAGGAAGGTAAAATCTCTTTTGATAAAGCCGAGATGAAAACTGATTTTGTAAAAAGGGGATATGCAGAAGAATCAAAGGTAGATACCTTACAAAAAGGTTATTTTCCATCTACACCCAGGTTTTTGTTTCACACACTTCTGATGTGTGTTTCAAATAAAACAACATCGTTCAACGAAATACCATTAAAGATTCAATGCCTGGGATATGCTATTCTAAACAACAAAAACTACAACTACTCCCAGGAGATTTTCAATGACATGGTGAAAAACGTTGAAAGTAAAGCATTTTTACTTTTTCCAAGATTTTTGAGTTACTATTTTGAACAAAAATTTGAAAAGGAAGATGTAAATTTGCTCAAACAAGGTGTTCATTGTCAAATAAAAAGCTTAACAAAAGAAACATTTTCAAGGATGATGGCATCAATAAAAACAAAAGCAGGGGTACCTGAGCAGATTTCAGCGGTTACAACTGCTCCACAGGTATCAGCTGCTGAGCCCACTGCTCCAGGTGATCAAAGCAGCACAACCACTGCTTTGAAACCCACACCTGACATCACCAAAAAGACCAAAAGAAAAACATCCAGAAAACCCACCAAACCCAAAACAAAGGCAACTCTGGAAGATGAGATCCAAGAGGAAATGCCTGTGACAACACAAAAGTCACCACAAACCACTGCTGCTACTTCCTCACAGCAGTTGGAAGAAAGATCTCAACCCATGCCTAAAACTCCTCCTGCATCCTCACAAAAGGATCAGGTTGTAAGCACAGGGACACCACAATATGAAGCTCTGTATCCACTCGGATCCATCTTCCTCAGTCCTGATCCCAAGGACATGTCTCTTTCAACTCCCATCCCCTCACCAATAATAATGCCACAATCCATGCTACCTTTGTTGCATGCAGCTGCTATAGCTCAGACACAAACCAGTTCCTCTCTATCACCTGTCACTGAGAGTATACCCCCACAGGTGACTGGGTCTGATGCTACTACTCCTGCTATCCCAGCAACAATTGAGGAGGTTACACCCCCTGAGTTACAAGTAACTCTCGGTGGTAGTTCAAGTGGAGCAGCAACTACAACTGGTGGATTAACAGATCCTCAGTTGGACAGTTGTTTCATAAGTAAGACTCCCTTGAAGGCAATTTCTTCCATGGCAACTTCGGTAACCACCAGTGAGTTGGATCTAACCACTGGTACCATCAAAGGTTTATCGAATGCTGAAGAAAGAAGTCCCCAGTACCAAGAACAAGGGGCATCAATGGGTGATTTTTGGGACTCTGTTCCTAAGTCACACATTGATATAACCACTGCTGGTGGGGATTTAGATGATCCCAGTAAAATGGGTGATGATTCAAAATATCAGGAATTGACGGGCAGAGTGGAAAAACTTGAAGAATCAGTTTCTGAAATAAAGGAGATGGTGCAAGAGATTTTAAAAGCTCAGAAAGCACAATCCAATGCTGTTCCTGCTCAAGCACCTGCTCCACAACAAGCACTTGCTGCAAATGAGCTTTGGAATATTTTCCAACCCATGCTTGAAAAACAGCAACAAATGGCTGATCAAAAGCATGCTATTCAAGTACAAATGCTGTCCAACATGATGGAATCAAGGTTCAAGGACACTCAAGCAGATATCAAGGCTATTAAGGCCAGTATCCAAACTGCCACTGGCAAGGCTCCTTCAACTTTACTATTCTTTGATGACCCCCTTGCAGATAATGCCAAAAAGGGGGGAGATAATAAAGCAAATGAAGAAGAAGGGAATAGAACATGGCCTCTATATTGAACCTGAAAAAGAAAAAGAAAAAGAAAAGCAGGTCTCAAAACCTGTTAGCCAAATAGCTGATACAGCAGTAGTTACAAAAACTGCTGTCTGTAGCCAAACAACTTCCATGACATCAACACACACATCTTCAACACACACCACTCTACCACACACCACTACAACTAATGCTTCACCATCATCATCTACACCACTGCCTCCTGTCATAAAACAGAAGACAACAGATGTTACAACATCTGTTGTAATGACAGCAGCGGTTGAAGCACCAGTTGTTTCAACAGTTGTTTGTCAGACACTCCCCATCATTCAAACCACTGATTCACCCAAAACATCATCTGCCTCTTCTTCATTAAAAAGGAGAAGGAATCTCATATCAGATGTTGATTCACCACCATCATCACCACCATCAAAAATTACCTCACCACTTCCATCCACTACTCAAAAGCAGAAGACAACTGCTGACATATCAGCAGTTGTAATGACAGCAGATGTTGAGACACCAGTTGTTTCAACAGCTGTTAGTCAGTCATCCACCACTGCTCTCATCTCTCCTACTTCACAGCCAAAGCTCTTCAACAGAAAAAGAAAGCCAATCCCTGCCGATGAGGGTATACATGATCCTAATGCTGCACAACATCCACTGGAACTTGAAGCTATCAAAAATGAGATGAGGCAATTCTATACAGAAGAAGATCCTTCAAAAAGAAGATTCTCCTCACTCATAGGCTACATGCCACCAGATGATATGGATGACTACCTCAAAATCAAGGCAAGGCAAGCTAAACTAAGAGCTAAATTTGAAAGTGAACGTGACCATTTAAGCGAAGATGGCATTGCTAAAAGACTGGAGTTCTACTTCACAAAAGTAAAGCAGATAGAAGAATTTGCACAAGACCTAAACAAAGAAAAGGCTGAACAAAAGAAAAAGTTAAGAAAACAATATCTAGCCTACATCATGAAAGAGAAATTCTATCCTGCTGAAGAACAACAGTTCAAGGAATGGCCAGTAGTAGCTCTTAAGCGTGAGGCAGAAAGGATTGAGAAGATTAAAAATGATCCTACGAAGAAGAGGAATGCTCCTAACTGGAGAAAATATGAAAAACTCATTGCTGACTTAACTGCTGAATATAAGAGAAAGAAAAGGGAGCTGGTGGATGCGAAAATGGATACTGCTGCAGCCATATCAAAATGGTCAAAACAGCAGACCGATGAAGCCTATGAAAGGCTAAAGAAAAGAAAGATAACTGTTTCAAGCACCTCAAAGAAGCGAGAACATATGATGAAGCTTGAACAGAAAATTGAAAACCTCATGACAATGTTAAAATCAGCAGACAGTTCTACTCTTGAGTCAAACCAAGTTGAAGGCAAACAGCTGACTGAAGAAGAGGTAATAGAAAAGGAAGCAGAGTATCTCAAGGGCGCCATCTTGAAAATGGGTCTGAATGAAGACAGCTCATCAAAGCTTCAAAACCTTTTTAAGAAGGTATTAAACAAACCTGCGTCTCCAAACACTGCAAAAGACAAAACAGAAGTTGAAAGACAAGAACTTATTGAACAAGAAACTGCAGAAGATATAGCTGCAGCAGACAAAGTCATTGAAGAAGCTTTCAAAAGAATGTCTGAAAGTCTGCAGGTGTTTTCAAGGCCATCATCCCTCAACTCATCAGCAAATAACCCTCTCCCGAAAAATCCATTGGGTTCGAAAGTACCAAAGTGGATGTCTGACCAAAAGACCCACGTATTGACTATAGTCAGATCCAATGGAGATGTGAAGTACATATCAAGGAAAGAAGCACTAGGCCTTAGTGTTCAAGATTTGCAGGATCTCCTTGAACTTACACTGTGCCGGGATGAAGATGATATAAGTTCCAGAGACTTTGAAGCAGATTTTAAAAGAGAAGCAAAGGAACTTTTGATGAGGAATAAAGATCCAGAATAACGACAGGTTTTGGCATTATCTGTTCCAGGGGGAGATTGTTGGGATTGAACCCTACCAGAGGAACAAATAATGTAAAGCCAAAACCAGGTCACAACAGTGGATTCATAATAAGCAGCAGTTTACATTAAGCTTTCCCCTTGAAAGTGATTTATAACAACTGATGGTCTTATCCGCTGTTCAGATATAACTACTGCTGGTCCTTCAACTGCTGATCAAAACCCTGAAGTATCCAACACTGCTGGTCCTATCTACTGATGATAAAGCACTGCCCAGTCAAGGACTGATCAACCTTGAGTAAAGCACTGACATAAAGGGAGAGCAGCTGTTTAGTGAATTGTTTGTTTTATGTATAGTCAGTGGTTAGGTTAGCAGTGTTTGTGTAAGGACAGTAGATACAGGTTGTTAGGCTGTTAGACGTCGATTTCATGGTGACGTCAGCTGAGATACCTCAGTGGTTTGGTTTGCCTATAAATTGTACTGTTACATTTGATTGACTGAGCGGGTTCTTCTCCTCATGTCTAATCCTTTCATCTTGTGTGCAAACCAACCTTGGGGTATCAGGCTGAGGGGGAGCTTAGTTTGTAAGCATATCTGTAATCTTTTGCTTTGATTTGTAATCTTTTGACTCTATGAGAAGCAATTGTTTATCAAACTATTTTCTCCTTTGATTGTGTTTACAAAGTTTGTTTTCATTTCCGCTGCACTTTACATGTTTTCATATTCGCAAATTATTCAAAACATACAAACAAACATAATCATGAGAGCCTCCGATCCTAACACTACAATACGCACACGATGGGTGCACTTGCCCATGTGTGTGTTTAGTGTTAGAAGGATATCGTGTTTTATAAATTTAAAACTTGACTAATGCGTAAAACGGGATCCCCCTTTCTTTGGGACGACCTGGGTATGACTCACCCACGCGGAATCAGAAATCGGGTATATCAACCCGGACTCTAGCAACTTCATAACCTCCTTCTTAACTACCTCTTGCATGTTCGGGTTGCGGCGTCTTTGCGGTTGCTCCACCGGCTTATAAACCTCCTCCATAAGAATACAGTGCGTGTAAAAAGTGGGACTAATCCCCTTTATATCCGACAACCTCCATGCAATCGCCTCTTTGTGTTTTCGCAACACCTCAATCAATCCCATCTTCTCCTCCTCCGTCAACTTCGAAGAGATGATGACGGGCATGTTCAGTTTCTATCCTATGAATGCATTCTCAAGATGTGATGGAAGGACCTTAAGCTCTAAAGGCGGTGGAATATCTAAAGGAGTACTCTGATCACTAACCTCATTGAGTTCCAACGTCTCGGGAACCCACAACTCTTCGCTCTCCTTAACGGCTCCTCTTCAACTCTTCGTCAACAACTCCCTCACCTAATAAATCGGCCCCGCTAATATACTCTAGACACGTGTCGACACATGATATGAAAGAATTTAGAAAGTAAACGGAATGACACGGCCTACTATCCTCGTCCCTACCACTAGGGTGTTGCATGGCCCTATCGATCTCGAATGTGATAATCTCGTCACTCACACGAAGTGAAATCTTACCGACAAAGACATTGATAATTGCCTTTGTGGTTCAAAGGAATGGACAGCCTAGAATAATAGGAACTCTCTCATCGGCCTCCATATCGAGAACAACGAAGTATACGGGAAAAACAAACTTATTAACCTTAACCAACAGATTCTCTACGATCCCATGAGGATACTTGACTGAGCGGTCGGCCAAGGACAACGACATATGTGTGGGCGTAAGCTTTCCTAACCCTAGCTTCTCATAAAGAGAGAATGGCATCAAATTGATGCTAGGCCCTAAATCGGCTAAAGCATGAGCGGGGGTAACGGCACCCCTAAAAAGGCATGGAATGGTGAATGTACCCAGGTCGGTTAGTTTCTCCGGAAGCTTATTCAAGACCACCGCGGAACAACCTCCAGTTAAAGGAATGTTCAAAAGCTCACCTATCCTATCCTTACGCTTGAGAAGGTCCTTAAGGAATTTAGCATAATTGGTCATGGAATGAAGGGCCTCTATGAACGGGAGATTGATTTTCAACTGCTTGAACATCTCAAGAAATTTCCCATATTCCTTAGCATATTTCTGATGCTTGAGGAGGGCGGGGTATGGGACACGGGAATGATCAACTAACGGTGACGGCCTAACCCCTACCAGTCGTTTTTCTACACTCTTCTCTACTTGAGGCTCCTCGGTGTGTGCGGTACTTGCTGGGTCTAGCCTAATGTGCACCTTACCGGGAGTCTCCATCTCTATCTCCTCATTGACTTCCTCATCTTCCTCAACCTCGCCTCTCTCTCTACCTACCTCTCCTAATGTTCTACCACTCCTAGTAGTGATAACCTTCACTTGGCCATTCGGGTTTTGGTGGGTATTAGCTGAGAATTGACCGGAAGGCCTTTCTTGCAATTGGCAATTGATGTCACGAACTTGCCTTTGAAGGTCCAAGAAGTTCAAGTGATTGTTCTTAAGGATGTGGCAGGGTCCTCTAGGGTTCTTTGAGTGGCCTCTAAGGCCCTTTGGTTTGCTTCTAAGGTCCTTTCGGTAGGTTGATTCTTAACTAGTATTTGGCATAACATAGCTTTAATCTCATCTAAACCACTACCCAAGTCTTGGTTATTTGAACCTTGACTATTTGACCCCCCACTAGGATATTACCTATTTGAGCCCCCTGAAGCGAACTAACCCTGTGAACCCCCACTAGAATACGACCCTGAGTGTTTGACCCTAAACCCCTAAACTGACCCTACTGATTTGAACCCCCGCCAGAATAGTAACCCTGTGAACCCCTGTTTTGATTTGACCATGTTTGGAAACCAGGGGGTTATTCGAAGAATGAAAGGTATCATTATTATTATTACGCCAATTGGACCCGAAATTAGAATTATTGAAAGGGTTCGTTGGACCTCTATTGGCTATGAACTCTACCTGCTCAAGAGTGAGTGTGGGACAATCTATGGTATCGTGACCCCCTCTACACACCTCACACCTATCGACCTTCTTCTCTAAATCGTTCATCCTACTGGTTAGCTTTCTCTCAAGGTTTTCCATTGCCGTGACTATCATTGTATCCAAGCTAACTTGGTGTACTCCTCGACCAGTTGAGGGAGTACTAGAAACAGGAATGGAAGTCCTGCCGATGGCGCGGTGATCAATGTCGGAATGGGCGAAACTCTCGAATAGGTCATTGCATTCGGCCACTGTTTTCTTACCCATAAGGTGGCCTCCTGCGGAAGTATCAAATCGGGCTTGAACCTCAGGAGTAAGGCCATTGTAGAATTTCTCTACAAGTGCCCAATCTGATAGACCGTGCTGCGACCAACGTGAAAGGAGGGTTTGGAACCTCTCCCAAGCTAGGTGGTAGGGCTTATCAGGCTCCATTCGGAATGAATGAATGGATCTGATCACGAAGTCAAGATGCCTTGGCATGTGGGAGGTATTTAGCTAAAAAGGCATCTCTAAGGGTGGCCCAAGTGGTAAAAGTACCAGCGGGCTGCGAATCAAGCCAGGTGGCTGCGCGGCCCACAAGTGAGAAAAGGAAGACCTGTAGGTATCGAGCATCGAGGTTAACACCCTCTATAGAGTAGGTGCCACAAAGGCGGGTAAGGCAGTTAATGTGAGCGGGTGCGTCTTCGTCATCACGACCATGAAATTGACACGAGTAATTGATGGCGATCATGATGTACGAAGGGATTTGCCAAGACCTATCGTTGGCTATTTCAGGAAGGGTGATGGGTGAATTTGCACCGGTAAAACCGGTGACGGAGCGTTGGTGAACAGTTTGATTTTCAGCCATTTGAACTGCGGGTGGCGGACTCAGAGGACAGGTGGGTGGTGGGGAATTGTGAGGTGACGACTTCGGAATGAAGTCTAAGGCTGGTGGTTTTGAGTGAAGAGTAGAGTCAGAAGGGGCAAAGTGTGAAGAGGAAGAAGAACTAACCTGTGACGAAGAAGACGAGAAGGAAAACTTGATCTTAAGCGGACTCGGCAGAGGTCCCTGTGAGCGCGTATGGGGCATCCACTGCAAAACCGAAAATAAACAAGTAAGAAGACTCTAACAAACGACTCAACAAAATATAAAAGAAACTAAAATAAATATTTTTGACTTTTTTGATTTTTATTAGACTCCTACGACTCAAACAAACGAACAAATAACACGTATGATGTCAAAACAAATCTAAACAAAGTAATTAACACAATTGCCAAAGAGTCCCCGGCAACGGCGCTAAAAACTTGATGTGCTAAAAGTAGTTTAATAAAAACAACGAAAATTAACCTAAATCTAGACTCAAAATAATACTCTAGACTCTCTAAACTCGACTAAACTACTAACCGGTAAGTGAACCGATCGACTCTAGTAAAGCTAAAGTAAATCTGGATATCGAACCCACGAGACTCAATTAATTTACGCTAAAGACTCTATCTAAATTAGGACTGGCACATACTTAACTATTTGTTTATTTGATTGGGGGTTTTTACTAAAAATCCTAAGATTGCAATTAAAATTAAACTAAATTAACTAGATTAATTAGACACGAATTTGGACGAAGGTTTTAACTCAGTGGTGATGACGACTACCTAGGCTAGAATCCTATTTGACTAGGAATGGATTTCTATTCGAAATTAAAGTGGTATGGAACCGGGATCTTTATGTGCTTAACCCTAAGAAATCCCTACTAAGACCTCCCGCCCCTTCTCAGGAAGAAACTTGTGAGACTCTACAGAGCTGTTTTGACTATCGGTTGGTTAGATTTCCTCTCAGTCCTCTAACTTCTTTAAAAGTGCCTTAATATGACAATCTACCTCTTAGCGCGAAAGTCTAAGGCAACTATGTATTTTAACTTGGTTTAATACACATGAATATGATTAGGGAACTAAGACCGATTTCTCTCAAAACCTAATCCTAGCTATATACCAAACTGAGACCTATTAATAACCTCGAGCCTCTCAACGACAAGATTAGCAGAATATCAAGTTCTAATTATCTTTTAATTACCGTTTCTAAGGTTATTGGCCAATTCACCCAACAATTACCCAAATCCGTAAAGATTAGACAATTAACACAAACTTATTCTATGAAAGACATTCATCAAAGTTCATGTGAAACAAGTAAATAATCAATAATCAAAACAAGATATACATATACACCAAATCAAAATTCCAAAGTTCTTTACTTTTTAAGAAAAATCCATCCACACACGATAATAAACGAATAAAAATCCGAACTTTATCAAATATTCATCTTAACCTAGGTAGTTTTGGGCTTTTCGCCGAAGATCATACTGAATAAAGTATCAAGAATCATAATCAGAACAGAATTCATCAAGTAAGAAATCAAAAATAAATGAACAAGAGAAAGACAGGAAGGTGAAACCCGAATTCTTCACTTCCGAATGCTCCCAAGCTCCTACCCAATGATTCCTAGTCTTCAAGCACTTCAAAACCTTGCTTCACACCTCTGATTTGCCTCCAAGAACTCCAAAATTCGTGAATTATACGGCTGTGAATGATTAGGATGAATATATAGCTTTTGGACGACTAGTCGTTGCTGAAAACGGAAGTCGGCGACATATTCCTCATCCTCGTGGCCCGCGAGAGTAGTAATGATATCATTCGCGACCTGCGACTCGCCATGATTCAGAAATCTTTTTAAATTTTCTCGCCCGCCGCGAGAACAAGACCTATAGCCTTTCGCGGCCCGCCAGGAAGCTCCAGAACTGTATTTTTTTGTCGTTTTAGCTCCCAAGCTTCCGTTTCTTGATCCGACACTTCATCTTGTCAAATTTTAACTCGTTTTACATCACCTTTCAGCATCTTTTCTCTACATGACCTGCCAAACACAAATATATCAAAAGTATATACAACCTAAACGAAACGACACTAAAACTAACTAAAAACGCATAAACCGAACAAGAATAAAAGATGTATTTTACAATACATCAAAAATTGATTTTATTTCTCTCTCTAATTCATTTGTCGTTGAAATCTTTAGAAGAAGATTTCTCAACGTATCGTAAAAAGAGAATTTTTTCAAATGGTTTTCTTTGATGAATAACTATAATCACACTTATTCAAATGTTTAAAACCCTATTTATAGACGATTCGGAAAGATGACATGTATGACTATGATTCAAAAGAATGGGAGATGCATATTCTTGATTCATCACCTTTTAAAATTCCTCCTAGATTCATCACTACTGATGTATGACCTAAATTCACTCTATAATCTATGGCATCAAGACCTATCCAGCAGGTCTAGGTCAAGTGGGGACCAAATTACGATTATGCCTACATGGCAGAAAAGGACGGCGTGACAAAAAAGGTTCACAATATCACCAATAAGAATGAATGTGTCATTATCGTGACAGGTATACCTTTTGTTGGACCCACCCCTTGATCGTCATGTAAACCCTAATTCACCAATATAAATCCTCAATAATAAGGTAAAACATATATTCATTCACAAGTATGCTTACTTTATTTTACTTACTACAAATTACTTATTTTCAATGTAGATGATCGTTAGGATAAGACACCTCTTTCTGTGGTGAGACTAACTACTTTTTTTTTGCAGAGTATTTCTTGATTTAATTGACAATTCATGTCTAAAATTTGATCAGAAGATATTCGTTTAGAAGTTCTTGCATGGGTGGTCATGGCGAGACAAACGACTTCTGTTTTGCACAGTAGTTCCATAAGTGATTGACATTTCATGCCTTGAGATAATTCTATAGAAGTCCATCACTTATGGAACTACTGTGCAAAACATAAGTCGTTTGTCTCGCCATGACCACCCATGCATTAATTTCTAAACATATCACATTGTGAGTATGGACTGGGGTAGTTCTGGTTTTGCTTTCAACTTATAATGAGATAGAAGAATAGTAACATCCACCCGTATGATAAAAACTGAATTGAACTAGAATTGTATGGTCAAAAAGATATGAAAGGTTTTGGTTTGCTCCTTTTTTTAGTTTGTTTAACAAACCTTAAAATATATCCAATACCTTTCAACTTTTAATGAGACAGAGGAATAATAACATCCACCCGTACGACAAAAATTGAATAGAACTAGAATTGTATGGTCAAAAGATATGAAAAGTTGTTTGCTGTTTTTTTTGGTGGTTTGTTTAACAAACCTAAAAATATATCCGATACTAATTCACTTAATTTCAAATTAAATGTGCTACATTTCAAATTTTGAAAAAAAAGTCTGTAATAAAAGTGAATATTACTATTTCAATAGCTTTAAATGATTTTCCTTTTTTACCTCATTTTTATTTTTTTTGACATCATTAGCATTTAAACCATAATGAAAACAATTATTCCAGGATTCTGTCTAGATTACCTTCTATTTGTAAATTACCATGCTGCCCAAAACATGTTCCCTTTATAATGCTCTTCTCAATCAAATCTGTGGGCATATTGTGTCAATCCTTAACAGCAAGACATCAATTGATAACAACCTTAACATCTTTCCAAAATACCATTATTTTTATTAAAAAAAGATAAATAGTTGGAATTTATTAATAATTGATGTTTAAAAGCTTATTTATTTAGAAAAATGTTAGATATTATAAAATTATTGTAAAAACTTTAAAAATTAATTAGAATAAAATGTTTTTTTTTGTCAAAATGATATTTCTTTTAAAAAAGGCCTTTTATTATTTTTTATTTCTTCATGTTTAAAGATTGTTTGTTTAAATACAGGTCACATTTTATAAAAATGTTGCAAAAATCTTTACAAACTAATTAGAATAATATGTTTTTTTTGTCAAAATAATATTATTATTAAAGAAGCCTTTTATTCTATTTATTTATTTGTTTATTTCTGCAAAAAGGATATTTAAAGAAATTAAGTAGACAAAAACCCTTGAGAGAAAAGGGGGGGTTTTGATGAGTGAAATAGTAAAGTGTTTTGATTCCTTGTATTTTTTAAAACTGAAATCCATTCCATTTGTTCTGGCAAAGTTCCCATGATTGTCCATATGTGTGAGCTCTGATCCAAGTCACTATCCTGCTTTCTCTTTCTAAGATCCACTTTCTCTCTCTAAAATCTTTGAGTTCCTCCTTCTTTCTCTGTGGGTTTGTTTTGTTTGTGTTCAAGAAAGTGAAAAAGATCCAAACTTTCTGAATCTTTGTGTCTTTCTTGAGTCTTGAAAATATTATTTTTAAAATAAAGATGACAGTTGAGGAAATTAGAGGGGGTGATAATGAAATTGACAGGTTTCCCATTGGTATGAGAGTTCTTGCTGTTGATGATAATCCAACTTGTTTGAAATTATTGGAGGGTCTTTTGAGAAAATGCCAATATCAAGGTTAGTTCTTGAGTTTTTGTTTTTTGTTTGTGGTTTAAAAATAATAAAATATAAGTGTGTTTTTTCAACAATTGTTTTCATTTATTCAGTTTCTGCACAGTTATCATTATTAGGGTTACAATTTTAAGGCAATTCTGTGATCTTTTTTGTTACAAGTTGTAGTCTTTGTCAACAAAGGTCAAGGCTTGATTTTTACTGAATTATGTGTCTCAAATTATTGTTATGTGGATAAATTATATGACTGTGACCCTTATATGGGTTTGAATTCTTTGGTTTAAAGATCATGTTTTTTTTTTGCAGTTACAACAACAAATCAAGCAATAACAGCACTGAATATGTTGAGAGAGAATAGAAACAGATTTGATTTGATCATCAGTGATGTTTACATGCCAGACATGGATGGTTTCAAGCTTCTTGAACTCGTTGGGCTCGAAATGGATTTACCAGTCATCAGTAAGCAGAATGCCGAATCTAGATTTCAATTTTGACTTTATAAGGTCAAACCGATTTGTGTTTTCTCAAAACTGATGCAAAGATTTCATGAAATTGTTTCAGTGTTATCAGGAAACGGTGACCGGAATCTTGTGATGAAAGGGATCACTCATGGCGCTTGTGATTATCTTGTGAAACCGGTTCGCCTTGAGGAGCTACGCAACATATGGCAGCATGTGATCAGGCGAAAAGTTGAGTCAAAATCACAGTCAAAGTCAAAACACAACCATGAAAAATCAGATCAAGGGAACGAAGGTGGAGATCAGAACGAGAAATTGAACCGAAAACGAAAAGATGAAGAAGAAGATGAAGAAAATGGTAATGAAAGTGACGATCCAACGGCAAAGAAGAAGCCACGGGTTGTTTGGTCTATTGATCTCCATAGAAAATTCGTTGCTGCTATTAATCAACTGGGCATTGAGAGTGAGCCTTTTTTAGTAAATTAACATCGGTTACATGTACAATAGTTGCTAACGCGCGTTTTTTATTCTAAATTACACAGAAGCTGTGCCTAAAAGGATTCTTGATTTGATGAATGTGGATGGGCTTACTAGGGAAAATGTAGCAAGCCATCTGCAGGTACTTACATATTCTCTTAAAAAATGCATATATATATGGCAATTAGATGGAGAAAAACCCTTTTTTCGAATGGTTAAAGGGAGAAAAATACCATTCTTGGTGATCAATGGAAAAGAATAGGTTTCTATCACGACGTATAAGCGTCCGTTTTTGTTTACAATTAAATAGTTAAAAAAGCATGTTCTTTTTTGAATAAAGTAGTAAAAGTTCATTTTTGGCGATTAAATGGAAAAAAAATTAGGCCTTTTTTGGCATCTTTTTTTTGGCAATTATATGGAAGAAAAGGTCTCTTTTATTTTGGAATTATATGGTATTTTGGAAGTTAATGAAATACCCATGTGTGAAATAATTCAATTATGCAAATTTTGATTTCTTCATACAGAAATATAGGCTTTACCTAAAGAGGATCAGTCAACAAGCTAACATGGTGGTTGCGTTTGGAAGCAACAACGATGCATCTTCTTACATGAGAATGGGCCCTCTTGACGGACTAGGAGATTTTAGGACATTATCATGTTCAGGAAGATTGCCAAATGCCACGTATGCGCCATCTGGCATGCTCGGTAGACTCAACAGTGCAACGGGTGTGTCTCTTCATAGCCTTACGGCTCCACCCCTGGTCCAACCAAACCATACCCAAACCAAGCTACAACCGGTTGTATCTTCAAATCACCAAAACATGAATCTTTTTCAGGGGATCCCACCGTCTTTCGATCTTGATCAACTTCAGTACTGTAATAAACCAAACGCCCAACTCACCGATGTCAATTCCATTGAAGAATCTCAAATCTTTACAGGTACCCGGATGTTATAATCTTTGCATTGTGTTGTATTGAATTTTTGATGATCGTTGAGTCTTTATAGGTACCAATCTTGCTGATTACAGTTCCATTGATGAACCTCGGATGTTTAGAGGTTCTAGTACATTCACCGATCCTATTAGCGTTCTTGCAAATCAAGTCGGTGTGAAGTTGACTTCTACAGGCACAGGATCTTTTAATCTTCTTTCAAATAGTTCTGGCTTTCTTGACCAGAGCGGTGGCAATCAACCACCAAACTTTTCTTCTAATTTAATCCCCGTTGGTGAAAGTTATAGTTATCCAGCTGTTATTAATGGCGGTTTTAGTTCTAACATCACAACAACAGTCGCTGTACCTACTGAAGCTCATGGTGGTGGTTTTGTTGGTGACGTTGTTCAAAATGTTAACCGATCTTTACCAAACCAGAAAGGTCTTTCTACACTAGCCACTTCGGCTCTAGCTGGTTATGGTAGTTTGAGTGGTCCGGTGAGCCACTGTAGAACAAACGGCGGTGGTTCAACTCTTGTCCAGACTGACCACACAAAGCTACAAAGGGGTTTTGTTTCAAGCAATGGTTATGGTTCATTGGATGATATTATACCAGGAATGATGAAACAAGTACGATATTTTTCCCCTTTGCTATTAAGTCAACTCTTTTTACCCTTTTTTTTTTTTTTAAATTTTTCACTTTTTTATAATTTATTATCTTCGTTTTTGCAATGCAGGAGCAGGGTGCTCCGGCGCTAATGGATGGAGAATTCGAGTACAATCCTTATATAGCTCCAGATCGTGATTACGATGATGAGCCTAGGTAGGCATTTGATTTGTAGAGAAATATAAAAGAGCCTGCAGTTGCTACCATTTAGGTTTATTGATGATGAATCTTAACTCTTGCTTAGGTTGTCTAAACAAGTCACGAGTCTGATGACAAAGAGTATATTTATTTTTTCTTTAATACCCTTTCTGTGATGACTATTTCTTGTTATTTAATCGCGTGTAATTAGAAAGTGACTGTTATATTACATAATATAACGGGGAAACGACGACTATACTAACATACATATAGGAAACAAGAATAATGATAGTTTGATAATACTGTTTTATTCTCCTTCCCAACCAAGTTCACGAGCGCGCCGCTCCCATAAAGACGTCATCTTTTTTTCTTGTCTCGTTAAAGCCTCGGCTTGCTCTCTTGCTTGCTCACATGTTTCAGTGGCAGTGTTGCATTTTTCAGCCTCTTTTTGATATTGTGAAGCCACCCTTCTTGCTTCACCAAATGTGATATTCATATGGCGAATGTGTTCTTCACCGACTGTTTTTTGTAACTTTAGTTCTTCTGATAGTAAATCCACAAATTGCTTCTCCATTTCTTCTTTGAGATCCGGATCATCTTTCCCACAATCTGCGTTTTGCCAAGATAATGGTTATATAATATATGACGAGGCGTTTGGCATTAATAATACTGAAGAATGTAAAAGGTAATAATGGAGTAAACTCTCACCTGTTACAGAAAGGTTGACCAAGCCTGCGATATATCGAACAAGATAGAATATGTAAGTGTAAATTAATTTCATCTTACCGATGTATAAAAAAAATTTGAATTGAGAGAGATGCATCATAAGTCAATGTCAGCAAGCCCTTTTTTTTTTTAAATCAATTAACAACATACATAACTACAAAAGGTATATATACATAGCAAGTTAGCGACAGAGGAAAACAGAGAGTGCTAAAATAATGTATTAGGGGCTGTTTGTTTAGCTCTTACTTGTTCAGCACTTAATGGTTCAGACTTCAGACTGTTTGTTTCGCAAGCAAATGTCTTAATGGTTCAGACATTTGGCTCTGAAAGGTTAAGCATTATTCTGAGTCTGAATGATTAAGACCTCTAATCTGAATTGGTCATATATTTGCCTCAGAACTCTTAAAACATTATACAGGCTCATAATGGGTTCAGCACTTGCTAGTTCAGACATCTTACTAGCTCAGCACTTAACCATTCAGAATTTCCCAAACAACCCCTTAGTAAGCTACTTATAAGTGTACACTAGGAGCGAATAACACATCCTATAGCTACTAATAAGTGTATACATGAGACCATCTACTACAAAACTACACTTTCCTCCTAAAATCCTTAACCTTAACCTCGATTTGATAAAGATCAATCGTTATTGCATACATCATGAAACCAATTCTACAAGACCCCTAACGATTGCATTTTGTTGGCAATACAAATGCACCAGTTTTCAGGATGTTCTATATATCACAATGCATAGTGATAGTGGTCAAATTAAGACTCATTTCACATCAACTTTGTGATTTTTTAAATTCTTGTTTTAAACCAACCAAATTATCAAATCAAACCTGCTTTTCATAGTGTGTACACCAATAAAGAAAAACTTTAGCACCAAAAGCCTAGATCTTTCTTCACATATTCTAGTATTCAACTCCGAATAACCAAATCAAAAACTCTATACATGGTATGGTGGGCCTACATTTTGGTTTTAAAAAGTGTGCCTGAGGCGAAATTGAGCGTGAGGCGCACACTCTGGGGCTTTTTTGCTCAGCGCCTAGAGTAATTACAAGAAGCGCCAAAAAAGCGCTTTTTGGGATTTTTCTGGGCTTTTTTCGGCCTGAGGCGCGCGCCTCTCGTACCCAAGGCGTTTTTATGCATCTAACTGTTGTACCTTGGGTTTTTGGCTTGTACATGCAGCTAAAATCATACAAAAATCTTACTTATAGCTATATTTTGGGCAGAAAGGCTAAAAACCTATGGGATATATAGAAAAATATATATATATATAATTAGCTTGCGCCTCGGGTACGAAAAGCCCACCGCTTTTACGCTTCGCGCCTCGGTTTTAAACCTCGTGGCTTTTGTGCGCTTATCGCTTTTTAAAACCAAGGCCTACATGCGGTGGGTTTTCCCACGTAACTGAAGATGATGGCTTGGGCTACCAAGCGCAATATGGGGTTACCTTTTGCCTTTGCGTGCTGGGCTTTTATCTCATTGGCTGTTTACACACAAAAAAAAAAAAAAAAAAAAAAACTTTTATAGAAACCCCAGATCAATTACAATCTAATCAAGTAATAAAGGCACTAAAACAGTAACTAATTTCAGTAACATCAACAACAGAACATGTGTCATCAACTTAAACCGACAATTAATTAACTAAAAGCTAAGAAAAAGCCCCAAAACAACAAGATCATAGAAGAACAAAAAAGGGTTTTATACCAGGAGCAAGCTTAATAAGGGAGAGAGGAGGGGGACAATCACAGATGCAGGGAGTACAAGAGATGGAAGAAGTGGGTTTCAAATCAAAATCCCTTTCGAGCTTCCAATAAAGAGCTGGTCCGGATACACACAATGCTGAAATCACTGCCAAAACGACCAGACAACACCTGAAACAAGACCCAGATCGTCTTGTCATCTTGTTTTGGTTATTTCTCCCTGTCTAGATCTCATGGAGTGACGGTTGTTTTTGTTGGAGGATTTGATGCGTGCCAAGGGTTCGGTGTTAGGATGAAGAAAGTTAGAACGGGGTGTTTGGGATTTCCTTATTTTCACTTATTAACTTTTTTGAAGGGTGGGGATCAAATAAGAGGTTAATTTACGTTAGAAAGTATAGAAAGCAATCTTAGCCGTTTATATGTTTTTTTTTTTTTTTAATTTTGGACGCGTGGGCTTTTTCGTCATTTTACATTATCATATCTTCTTTCTAATACTATACTAGATTTGTTACATCTTCTCTTAGTTCATCAATTTTATAACAGAATTGAGATTGTATAACCCTAAATCACAATCGATCGCAAATTCACCTTTTTTCCAAGCAATAATCTTGTTTCGTTCATCAATTCGACAACGTCAATGTGTTCTGCAGACTCTGTTGGTAAGTTTAGCTTTAATTTTGAGTAATTTTTTTGTTATTTTGCAGAAATTCAATCTTTTACGTTTTATAATTCATATTTCTGTTATTATTATTTGATTTTTCATAAGTTTAATTGTTATAGTTGTATAATTTAACATAATTTGTTCGTTTTGTTTGTTCATTAGTTATTGCGTTTTAGTGAAGAGTTGCGTTTTATGATTTTATTCACATTATATGCATACAAACTTTAAATTTAAATTTTTTCTAATATAAAGCACATAACTGTCATTGTTGTACAATTCAATAGTTTTGTTCGTTTCATACATTGTTTTATTTGTTCATCATTTGTTGGGTTTTATGCTTTTAACCACATTAGTTGATATACAAACTTTAAAGGTCTGTATTTTTTCAATTTTGAATAACATATTTTGAGATTTAACACTAAAAACATGATTATATAAGAGGTATTGCGCTTTATAGTTATTTGTTAATTGTTTCAGATCACAATTCCAAATGGGAGGAACGTGTATGCTTAAACAGTGGTAGAAAGTTTTACAAACCTAAAGTCAGTGGATCCATTAGACCTTCTGTTGGAATGTTTTTTAAATCATTTGATGAGGCTTTTGTGTTTTCTCAGAGATATGCACTTGCTGCAGGTTTTTCTGCAAGAAAAAAAAAATACTTCTTGGAAAAATGGTGGTTTAGTGAAAATAAGATATATTGCCTGCTCAAAAGAATGATTTCATGTTAGCAAAGCAATAGATTCCGGTTCAGTTGATGAAAATAGTAAAAAGATTGTTACATGTAATAGAGGTTCAAAAAGAGTTGGATGCAATGCTCATGTGAAATTAATATTAGAGAACAATAATATGTTTAAAATCTACTACTTTGAAGAAGAACATACTCATATCTTTGTTGAAGATGAAGATATTCATTTCTTGCTTGCTGCCAGAAGTATTGATTATGTTAAAGAAAGTTTTATATCTGGATTGTCTGCAATCAATGTTGGACCTGTTAAAGCATTCAATATTATGAAAACAGTGTATGGTGGTTTTGGTGAAGTTGGTGCTAGTAAAGTTGATTGTAAGAACTATAGAAATGATTTGAATCTTTACATAGGAGAGTATGATGCAGAAATGGTAGTTAGGGGTCTTATTAGGAAGAAAGAATGTTCTCCTGGTTTCACATGTGATTATTGTTATGCGTGGTTTTCTGCTCATATATCCTGACTAATAATCTGACTATGTTTCTTTTGTTGTGACAAGGATACCGGATCAGGATATTGGTAACATCCTGATACAATATCCTGGTAGTAACTAATTAACTCATGTGCAGATTAAATAGTGCAAGTCTCTAACGTTCAAGTGGACTTCTTCTCCGCAAGACTCGGGAAAATCTGTTAGATTATGGACGTTGAAGCCGGAAGACGTGGACTACAACATTCACATATGGAATATTCGTTAAATCCCGGAATAATAGGCTAGTTAGTTAGTTTCTTTTACTATAAAAAGGATTGATTAGATCAGATTAGAACACACACCCTTTACATTTTTGCTCATTGTTTGATTGTTGATACAACTCGATATCCTGAGCCGTATCCTGAAAACTGTTTTTACAAACAACTTAATCAGCATATTTTCGATACACATTCTTAGCACACTACCTCACTTAACTAATTTGATCACTTAATTGCTTCGGTAATTATTGACCAAAACAAATTGGCGCCCACCGTGGAGCAAGTGGTGCTATTTCTACTAAAAGCTTTTGCAAAATCATTACTTGGTTTTCTATTTTCAAAACTTTTTGCTACACTACTTTCAATGGCCTCGAGATCAAACATGAGCTCTTCCACCGTGTCTGCTACAACCTCTGCAACAATTGGTTCGGTGCTTCCACCACCTCCTCCGAGGACGCAAGCCTCTTCACTTCCTCAGGATGTCATCCCCGCTTGCAACATTCAGGGATCTGCTCCTGTGTTGGCCTCTAATGAAGAAATTCTAACTTTGTTTGGTAGTGTACAGGAACAGATGACGCAACAGCAGTAGATCAACCAAATGCTGATAAGAGAGATACAACTCTTGAAATCCAGCTCAAGCAGGCCCGCTGAGGATACTGTCACTCCCTTGCAACCTAGAGCTTTGAACTTCAGTTCTGCAGTATATACTGAGGATAACAGGGGAAATATTGTGCCTAGCCATTCTCAGAATCATACTCCTGAGATACCCTCTTCGGTCAGGGTGTCAACTGTGAGAAGCTCAGGATATGCTTCAGGATATGGCCAGAATCCTCAGACTGGTAACGTGTCAAATAATAATAATACTCTTGCTACTAATGGCATTGGATCTTTGCAGGATGCAGGTATGACATCAGCACTTTCCAGGGAACTCCAGAAGTTAAAGGACATGATATCCAATGTACCTGGAGTAGTCCAGCCAATCCCCGAAGTATCCCAGGATAGCCACAAGATTTCTCGGTTTACATATCCTATTTATGATGCTGAAATCCCAAAAAGATTCCAGACCCCTAACATGAAGCTCTATGAAGGAACTACGGATCCTGAAGAGCATATTGCCTAGTATCGGGAAAGGATGGAAATCAATCCTATCCCTCCAGATCTCAAGGAAGCATGCCTCAGCAAGGGTTTTGGTTCTACCTTAACAGGATCAGCCTTAAAATGGCTATTAAACTTTCCTCCTCACTCAATTACATCATTTGCTCATTTAGTGAATTTATTTAATAGTCAATTTTCATGCAGTCGAAGTTTTGAAAAACTAACCAGTGATCTCTACAGAATAACTCAAGGACCACAGGAATCCTTGAGAGATTATGTGAACAAGTTTAGCCGGGAATCCTTAGATATCCTGCATCTTGATATTGCAACAGCTGTGCAGGCTTTCAAAATGGGACTGCAGAAAGATTCTCAATTTTACCAGGATCTTGTAATGAATCCCTGCAGGAACCTGGATGAAGCTCGGAACAGGGCTTTAAGATATATTCGACTGGAGGATGACAAAAAGATGCAAGAAAGGATGAATTCATCCACAACCTATGAGTCAACCAACAGGAAATCAGAATCCTCGTATAAACCATATCGCTTTAAGCCATATGGCAGGAATGACAGCAAGAAAGTGAATGCTGTTGAAGACGAGGATCCTGAGGAGTATCCTGAGTTATCAGAATATTGTTTTTCTGTTAATATACCTGAACTGATGTATGCTATGCAGGGTTTAGGAGACAAAGCAAGGTGGCCTAGGAAGAACCAAGAGAAAGCTGATTGGAAGGATAAATCCAAGTGGTGTGCCTTCCATGAGGATTTCGGACATGTTACCGAGGATTGCATTGCTCTAAGGAAAGAAATAAGCTATCTCCTGAGCAAAGGATATCTGAAGGATCTCCTGGGAAGAAAGAAGAATAAGGGTCAGGATACTGAGAAGGATCCTGAACGAGCAGCATCACCTCCTGCAGATGCCAAGATAATTAACTTTATTTCAGGAGGATCCGACATTTGCGGGACATCGTATTCTGCAGCAAAAAGACACGCAAAGGAAGCCAAGGCAGAGAGGGGAGATAAACCAACCAGGATGTTAACCCTCACAACCGATAAAGTGATCACGTTCGATAATGATGACAGGGATACTGTCCAGGATCCTCATCACGATGCTTTAGTAATAACTTTATATGTTGCTAATCATTTTGTGCGCATGATACTGGTGGACAATGGCAGCTCCGTCAACATAGTTCAGCTGGAAACACTGAAGAGGATGAATGTATCCCCGATGGATATTACTTCGAAATCCACTGTGCTTGTTGGGTTCAGTGGAGAAGCCAGGAATACCGTGGGAGAAATAAAGTTGCCTGTGTATGTTGAAGGGGTCAACTCAATGCAACGCTTCTGTGTCATGGACTCCTTATCCTGCTACAATATTATATTGGGTAGGCCATGGATCCATGATATGAAAGTTGTGCCATCTACCTATCACCAGTGCATCAAGATACATACCCCTTGGGGGGTTGTCTAAGTGGAAAGTGATCAACAAGAAGCGAAGGAGTGTTATTCTTCTTCGATGAAATCCTCCACAAAGCCCAATGCAGCATAGAGATTAAAGATGCGAGCCCAGGATATCTTGGAGGCTTCGGAGCAGGGTGTTAAGAAGATTATTCTAGATCAGGATAATCCAGATATCTCGGTGCTCGTAGGAACCAATATCCCCCAGGATATTGAAAATCAATTGACTAACTTTTTGAAATGCAGGATGTCAACATTCGCGTGGAAACACGAGGATATGACAGGTATTTCCAAGGATATCATAACTCACAAACTCGAAATTGATAGGTCTTTCAAGCCTATCCAACATAAACGAAGGAAGTTTGCTCCAGAACGGAACATTATCATTCAGGAAGAAGTTGAAAGATTATTAAAGAGCAAGATGATTAGGGAAGTGAAATTCCCCAAATGGTTAGCAAATGTAGTTGTGGTGCAAAAGAAAAACGGGAAATGGAGAGTTTGTGTAGATTACACGGACTTAAACAAAGCTTATCCCAAAGACCCATTTCCTCTACCTCATATTGATTCAATGGTGGATGCTACTGCTGGCCATGAGATGTTAACCTTCATGGATGCATCCTCAGGATTCCAGCAGATCCAAATGGAACCTTCAGACCAGGAGGATACTGCTTTCATGACACCAACATGTATTTATTATTATACTGCTATGACTTTTGGTTTAAAAAATGCAGGTGCAACGTACCAAAGATTGGTGAACATGATGTTTAAAGACAAGCTGGGGGACACCATGGAGGTGTACATCGATGACATGGTAGTAAAATCTAAAAAAGCTGAGGATCACCTCCAGGATATTAAGGGAGCATTCGATATCCTGGACCAATACAACATGAAACTAAATCCTGCCAAATGCCATTTTGGAGTGGGAGCAGGAAAGTTTCTAGGATACATGGTAACCAAAAGGGGCATAGAAGCAAGCCTGGAGCAGATTAAAGCTATCTTGGACATCAAGTCACTGATGTGTGCTAAACAGACTATTAAAAACAAACTAAATTAGACTCTCTATTCTAGACACTAAAAAGCTTTAATTCTAGACTCGACCTAAAACCACACAATCGGCAAGTGTACCGATCAATGTAGTATAACCTAGGAAGTCCGGATATCGAACCACAGGACTCTATGTATCACGTAGACTAGACTCTGACTAGACATTGACAGACACGGCTTAACTTGTTTAATTGTTTGGGGGGGGGGGGGGTTACGGAAAATCTAGGAAATCTATATTAAACTACCAAGTAAACTAAAACTATACTAAAGACGAATAAAGACTGTGAACTTTTCTTATATGAGAACGGGACCACCTAGACAAGAATCCTGGATTGTTTTTAAGAGATTACCGATTAAGTTAAATGCACGAGTTATGGAACCGGGATCTTAAAATACTAAACCTATTAAGAACCAACGAGGCCCCTCGACCCTTCTCAAGGAGAAACCTGTGGAACTACCTAGGCCGTTAATCCTACCGGTTATTAGACGCCTTCCCAGTTGTCTAATTATTGTGTAAGTACCCTAAAATTGACCTATTCTTTCCCAATCCTAGATCTAGGGTAGTTTGAAGTAATTAATTTGACTTGATAGACTAATAAGACCGACAGGTAAACCAAGACATAACCTTTCCCAAGGCCTATCTAAAGCAATTCGCCGGGTAAGATCTACCAATAGCCCCTCACTTCCCAGGTATTAGGACTAGTAGAACACTAAGACTTAGCAAATTATTACTACTTACTTCTAGAGATTATTGGCCAATTCTCCCTAAAGAGTAAAGGTTTTCTAACGTGATATAGACACTCACCGAAACCCTAAACCCTAATATGACTCTATATTGTGATATAGACCGTCACTAAGAATCATGTGAAGCAAGTAATAACAATAAACCAATTCAAAGCACACATACACATCAAACCATTAAATCAAACCTCTTACTAAACACAATCACCCATAACAATCATGCAAATAACAAAACCGGTAAAAACTTTATATTAATCCATTCATCAAGTCTAGGTGGTTTATAAATTTAGCCAAGCATGTTAAAACGTGAAAACAAATCAAAGAAGTCTAAACAAGAATTCATCATAACAAGTTTCGTAAGAAAAGTTTAGAATAAAGAACTAGAAAACCCGATTAGATCTTCAAGTCTTCTTCCCCGAACTCGTCTCGATGATTCCTATGCTTCCAAATCTCCAAAAACGCTCCAAGAATGCTCAACAATTGCCCCAAGAAGTCCCCAATTCGAATTAGGGTTTCTTTTCAAGTTTTAGATGATTATATATACGACTTTCCATAAAATCCATTTTAATTTCGCAGCTATAAGCTTCTGGCTGGGCGCCACCCACTGAAGGACTGGGTGGTGGGGTGCCACCTTGTTTTTCAGCTCATGTACTACCTTCAGACTCTCGCCGGGTGCCAGAAACTTCTCACGGGGTGCCAGAGAGTGATTTTTCAGCTCTTTAACTCTATTTCAACTCCTCGACCTTTCCAACATGCTTCAAGACTTGACACTTCGATATTTTGACTCGTTTTACTCGGTTTCTCGCATATTTAAGCATCAAGACCTGCGAAACACGATTTAATCAATAGCATGCATATTCTAACGAAAAACAAAACTAAATATAATGAAAACTATACAAACTTTACACGAATAAAAGATGTATTTTGTAATACATCAAACATCCCCACACTTACTCTTTTTTCGTCCTCGAAAAAGAATTATGCAACGGAATCAGAGACAAATAATCACTCGGGTCAAAAGCATAGGTATATTTTATTAAAACCAAGACTTGCGTTAGCCGCGATTGCGAATATACTTGTCCCCTTAAACCCAAGTCCAATTCTAAGCCCTTATCATGTGAATTTAATTTAAGTGTGGTCAGTCTACCTAGGGTCTCACACCAGAATCTACGGTCCACCTTCTCCCACCTCAAGCTTATAGGACTAAAAGAACGATCACTGGACCAATTCCTAACCGTCTTATATCAAAACCAAGAGAGTTTACAATCAACTTTTTTTTTCTTTTTCTTTTTTTTCTATTTTTGCTTTGCTTTTCGCTTTTTTTTTTCTCGTGAGTCTAGACGATGCTTTCCCTAACCAAGCGGTATTCCGGCTGTAGAGTCGCTATCCCCAACCACAGATTACTTAGGTTTCGGTACTTTTATTTGGCAAATCGATTTCACACATCCCAGAGGCATTCCGGCTGTAGAGTCGCTATCCCCAACTCGGATTACATAGACCTGTGTTACTTTCATTTAGTTTCTAGCTCACTTTTTATTCTATTTTTTTCGCATGACCACAAACTCTAACGGTTTTAACTTATAACGGTGCCCCTTATACTATTATTGGCAGTTTTAGTTTCCCATATTTCCCAGGCGAAAACCCACTGGCAGACCGACAATTAAGGTATATTAACTCAAAGGGACTTAAAACCAAACCCGGGCCTATCCACATATCCCAAACTAGACGCAAACTCGGTTTATTTTATAATATCATATTATTATTATTCGAACCCGAGCAAAAATTCAGCTTTTCTATCACTTTCCGCTTTAATTTGCAAACTTCTTTATTATTCGAAAGACATTTTCCTGATTTTTTTCAATTTTTTTTCAATTTTTTTCAAATTTTTAATTTTTTTTTGTGTTTTTTCATATTTATGACTCAAATGTTTACAAGTATCCCATCCCCACACTTATAGATTGCATTGTCCCTAATGCAAGAACAGAAATACGACTCAACAACTACCTAAAAATAAAAAATGCAAACGAAAAAAAATAAAAATATACAACAACAAAAAGGGAAACGACTTAGCTGAGTATGTGAGACTGTCAAAGTGCCAGTCGTTTCCACATAAGCCCTCCAATTCGAAACGCGCTCAGCAAACAACTCCTAACCTCGGACACGCGAACGAAAGCGGCTACAAATACCAACCTAATCACGCAAACACCAAACACTAGCAAAAGATAATATAAAAGCTATTAAGTGTTAGTGCAAACATCCAACAACCAAAAGTCAACCATCCCCAAAATCCCAACCAACCTGTTTAACGTATTTAAGTACAAAACCAACAAACGAGGATTAAAAACAGCATAAAGATAAAAAAAATAAACAAAAGATATAAGTTATCATCCTCGCTCTACTCCTTATCACCTGCATGCACCCCACTAGGCCCTGCCTTGGGCGAGTTTCTGGGCCTTGTTTCCTGTTGGCCCGACTTGAAATTCCTGCACCTGACATTCTACAAAAAAAATCAAGATTGGCAATACGAAGCAAACAGAATATTAGTCACAAACTATTTTTGGTATTTTTGAATTTTTTTCATTTTTTTTTTATTTTTGAAAGTTTTATAACTTTTTTTTCAAACGAAAACGGTAATATATACAAAAACAACGGCCGTATAGCATTTCGTTCGCGGCCGTAGTTTAAAGACAAAGTGACGTTAAAGCGACGTTTTGCAAAATCAATTTAAGATGTGAACCGAAACTCGCCCGAATGGAGATTGAGTACGGGCGAGTGGTTTTACTATTCAAGAAAGCAAAACGAGCCATAAGACACTAAGACGACTCAAACACAATTAAAACGACACTAAAGACCCTAAACTAACAATTAAACTAGACTCGATCTAACGTAGACGCAAACTACACAAATTACAAACTATACCTCCTCCCGGCACTTTACTCGCCCTCGAGTAATCCCAAGAGCCGACAAAAACTAAGCGTGGAAGCAATGGACGACGGGTCACAACAACGTGGTAAAGATCCTATTTTTATGTCAAAACTTGCGACCCATATCCCCACACTTATTGCTTTATTACGCCTATATCAACTACACCCGCAATATTCAAAGCAACCTAATCAAACCAACCCGAGCCGCCCGTACCCTCTAACATTCCTCAAGTAACTATAACGTCTCTAACTTGGACTTATGACTACGGACTCGACAATGACACTAAGACACACCAAACAAACCTGCAATCAATAGACGCTGAACAATCGACTCGAAACAAATAACTAAACGCGACAATTATCAAACCTGACAGACATCTTTACTGACTCTAAACTGCAGACGACATTGACGAACAGACTCGAGACACGCACCGGACACAACTGACCCTACAAAGATTGAACCGACCACTGCACCGGACCGACTCAACATCTGACAAACCGACTCCAACAACTCAACACAACCGACTCAACACTGACCTGACCACGACACCGGAATGAACTCGACGTCACTGACCAAACACAGACCTAAACGGTCACAAAGATCTGACCCAACACTATACTACAAGACTCGACCACTAAAACTATTCAAATCGGAATCAATGTACAGAGGAGGTGCAAGAAACATACCTGAGATTCGTTAGAAACACGAAGAAATAGAAGAATTTCGGTTGAGTCTTGAATCCCCCAAAAAAATTCCGATTTTATGGTGCAAGATGGTGGATAATCAGTTGGAATCGTGTATGTGAAGGTTATATATGGAATGGTGGTCTGATTCGAGGTGAAATCGAATGTTTAAGTGGTTAATGGAGGTGCTTCGATGGTGAAGAGGGGAGGTATAGGGGTATCGGCGGTGTATAGGTTAGTGGTGAAGGGTTTTATCGGTTAAGAGTGGAGGAGAGGAGTTTGAATTAATGGTGAAACATGGTGGTTGTAAGATTGGTATCGGTGGAGAGGAGTTTGGGGTTGTTTTTGTTTGTGAATAAATGTGAGATATCGGCGGTGGTAGGTTAGGTGATAATGGAAGTATTTCAGTGTTTAATGGAGGTTATCGATGGTTGAATGGTGACAGGGAGGGGTGATATCGGCGGGATGGGGAAGAAGACTTAGGTTAGAAATTCAACTTTTTGGGTTTTAATTAACATTGGCTGCAGATGAAACCTCTGGCGGCCCGCCAATGAAGGTCAATGTTGGTGGCGGCCCGCCACCACGAGATTAATTTCCGAAAAACTCCCCTACGTGGTGGCGGGGGCGAGAGGTGTATTGAATAGGTGGGTGGCGGGGTGCCAGAGGCCCTTTTTAACAGAAAGAGTGTAATAAATTTTTTTTCCATGCCTTAGAAAATTTTATGTTTTTTTTTTCAAACCCATCAAAGTTAAACCTTGATTTTTTTCTAAGTATAAAACTCACCTGGAACCTTATTTCTCTCGCGAATTCCTGCAAATCCTCGGTGATGCACTCCTGCAAATGACTCAAGACAAAAACTAGGAACCGAAAAACTAACAAAAACGACCGTTAGCTACTAAAAAAAATACGAAAAATAAATGAAGATACAAACGATACAGACTCTACAAATGTGTAACAACTTCTTACATCCTTATGGAGGGTCATATAGATGCAGCTCACCTCCAAACACGAACTCACGGGTTGTAGCACTATTATACCTATTATTGCCCAAATCGCCCCAAATACTCTTATCTCTCTCACCACCTCTCAACTCGTCATCTGGCGGTTTGAATCTATACTCTCCATATCGAACTCTATCCCCACACTGAGCTTTGCTCAGTGTCTCTATCTTAGATTCTAAACGCACCACTCTCTCCTCTAATTCCTCTAATCTCCTATCCGGTGGGTCCCCACACTTGAGTCCTATTACTTTCTCTAGACTCAGATCACTCATCACCTTCTCCTCATCTCTCTCGTCCTTCTCACACTCCCCTACTAATGATACCGCCTCCACTTTATCACTTGACCCTCTCGAATTCATAACCTTAAAAACTATCGATTCCTCGCCCGCTCTAAGTGTGATGGTGCCTAAAGAGACATCTATGAGAGCTTTAGCGGTGTTCAAGAACGGGCGTCCTAAAATTAACGGTACGTTTTCATCGGCTTCCATGTCGAGAATGACGAAATCGGCCAGAAAAATGAACTTATCAACCTTAACAAGCAAATTCTCAACTATGCCCCTCGGGTGTTTCACGGACCTATCAGCTAAGGACAATGTCATTCGGGTAGGTGAAAGCTCGCCTAAGTCTAGCTTCTCGTAAAGAGAAAAGGGCATCAAATTGATGCTAGCACCTAGGTCGGCTAAGGCTCTAGTATTCGTGTTACTACCGAATAGACAAGGAATGGTAAAAACACCGGGATCGGTAAGCTTTTCGGGAATCTTATTTGAGACAATGGCCGAACACCCTCCATGCAATGGGACATTCAACAACTCCCCTAACTTCTCTTTGTTCCTAAGAAGATCTTTCAAGAATTTTGCATACTTAGGCATCGATTGGAGTGCCTCGATAAACGGAAGATTAATCTTCAATTGCTTGAAGATGTCTAAGAATTGCCCATATTCCCTTGAGTATTTTTGGTTCTTAAGACGTGAGGGAAACGGAACATACGCATGATTCACATAGGGTGAAGGTCTAACGTCTATGGGGGTTCTTTCAACTTTCTTCTCACTTTGAGACTCACCGGGCTGTGCGGTACTTGCTGGGCTTAGCCTCTTCTGCACTTTGCCGGGAACCTCCATCTCAATCACCTCATCTATAATATCTCCATCCTCATCGACTACTCTCTCCTCTACACTCGGATTCCCTACTGTTCTGCCACTACGAGTGGTAATGGCTTTTACATGAGCATTCGGGTTAGGTTGGGTGTTACCCGCAAACTGACCGGGTAATCTCTCTTCTAACTTCCTAGACATATCACCCACAACCCTTTGAAGGTCTTGGAAAGCAGCTTGGTGATTCTTAAGCATAAGGTCATGTTCGCTAAGTTTCTTTTGGGTGGTTTGATCCCTAACAACTAGCTGGCTCATCATAGCCTCCATTCTTTCTATGCTGCCCCCTAAATCAAAACTTGAACCCTGACCTGTTTGAACCTGATTATTTGACCCCCCATCCTTGACCTGCCCATTTGAACCCCCACCAAAGAGTGAACCTAGCCCTCTATTTGGATTTTGAGCTATTTGAAAACCAGGGGGTCCATTTGAGCGAAAATTGTTGTTATTAGAAAAATTATTATTATTATCATTACGCCAACCCGAACCAAAATTATTACCAAACCCACTAGATTGACCTCTAACGAAACCTCCTCCTACAAAATCAACCTGCTCCTCACCAACAAGTAATGGACACGCACTCGTGTCGTGACCCCCTCGGCAAAACTCACACTTATCTACCTTAGCTCTAATCTCCTTGAGCTCTCGAGTCATGTTTTCCAACACAGCGGCCAAACTAGGGTCCATAGTGACATGGTTCACCCCACGGGCGGGTGCACTAGTGGTGGTATTTGAATTACCACTTTGATACCGCTGATCGGATCGTGATTGGGATTGAGACTGAGCAAATGCCTCAAAACGCTCTAAACACTCAGCAACTGTAAGTATACCCATCATATGCCCCCCCGTATTAGTATCGAACCTATCTCTAGTCTCTTGGGTAAGACCGTTATAGAATTTCTCACATAAAGCCCAATCGGAAAGACCATGCTGGGAGCAACGAGTACAAAGGTTTTGGAAACGCTCCCAAGCAAGGTAATAAGGCTCGTCGGGCTCCATACGGAATGAATGGATTTGGTCTCTAAGACGTGAGGCTTTAGCAGGCGGGAAATACTTGTTCAAAAAGGCTTGACGAAGCCCCGCCCAAGTAGTGAAGGTACCGGCTGGTTGTGAGTCCAACCAGGTAGCCGCACGGCCGGCTAATGAGAATGGGAAAAGCTGTAGGTAGGTGGCATCGTTGGGTGCACCGTGAAGGCTAAAGGTGGCTATGATACGGGAGAAACGGTTAATGTGGGCCGGGGCGTCCTCATCGTCTCGGCCATGGAATTGGATGCTATTGGTGATAGCCTGCATGGCATAAGATGGAATCTGCCATGAGTTCTCACTAACTATGGGTGGAACGGTAATGGGTGAAGCAAGGCCGGTGAAATTCTGAGTGGCCTGCTGATGGACGGTTTGCCTAGCGTTGGCCATTTGTTCTAAGTTTTCTGGGACGCTAGAGGTGCTAGAAGTAGGACTATTGGGTGGGGAATCCTTAGGTGAACTCTTTGGTAAAGGTGGTGGAACGATTATGGGAGTGGTGTTGAAATCTGGGAAAACAGTAAAAGACGAAGATGAAGTACTAACCTCTGGGCCTTCGCCCAGTTGAGATGATGACTGCTTGGCTGGTGGTGGCGGTCCGTGCGAGCGCAGATGTGGCATCCACTACAAGCAAAAACCTGAATCACAAGCAAAGCAAACACTAGTTACTAAGACTCAAAATGAAAATAAAAGACACAAAACAAAATAAACACGTAGCACGTATTTGTCAATGAAGTCTATCAAAGCTAATGAACGCAATTGCCAAGAGTCCCCGGCAACGGCGCCAAAAACTTGATGTGTGCTAAACAGACTATTAAAAACAAACTAAATTAGACTCTCTATTCTAGACACTAAAAAGCTTTAATTCTAGACTCGACCTAAAACCACACAATCGGCAAGTGTACCGATCAATGTAGTATAACCTAGGAAGTCCGGATATCGAACCACAGGACTCTATGTATCACGTAGACTAGACTCTGACTAGACACTGATAGACACGGCTTAACTTGTTTAATTGTTTTAGGGGGGGGGGGGGGTTACGGAAAATCTAGGAAATCTATATTAAACTATCAAGTAAACTAAAACTATACTAAACACGAATAAAGACTGTGAACTTTTCTTATATGAGAACGGGACCACCTAGACAAAAATCCTGGATTGTTTTTAAGAGATTAGCGATTAAGTTAAATGCACGAGTTATGGAACCGGGATCTTAAAATACTAAACCTATTAAGAACCAACGAGGCCCCTCGACCCTTCTCAAGGAGAAACCCGTGGAACTACCTAGGCCGTTAATCCTACCGGTTATTAGACGCCTTCCCAGTTGTCTAATTATTGTGTAAGTACCCTAAAATTGACCTATTCTTTCCCAATCCTAGATCTAGGGTAGTTTGAAGTAATTAATTTGACTTGATAGACTAATAAGACCGACAGGTAAACCAAGACATAACCTTTCCCAAGGCCTATCTAAAGCAATTCGCCGGGTAAGATCTACCAATAGCCCCTCACTTCCCAGGTATTAGGACTAGTAGAACACTAAGACTTAGCAAATTATTACTACTTACTTCTAGAGATTATTGGCCAATTCTCCCTAAAGAGTGAAGGTTTTCTAACGTGATATAGACACTCACCGAAACCCTAAACCCTAATATGACTCTATATTGTGATATAGACCGTCACTAAGAATCATATGAAGCAAGTAATAACAATAAACCAATTCAAAGCACGCATACACATCAAACCATTAAATCAAACCTCTTACTAAACACAATCACCCACAACAATTATGCAAATAACAAAACCGGTAAAAACTTTATATTAATCCATTCATCAAGTCTAGGTGGTTTATAAATTTAGCCAAGCATGTTAAAACGTGAAAACAAATCAAAGAAGTCTAAACAAGAATTCATCATAACAAGTTTCGTAAGAAAAGTTTAGAATAAAGAACTAGAAAACCCGATTAGATCTTCAAGTCTTCTTCCCCGAACTCGTCTCGATGATTCCTATGCTTCCAAATCTCCAAAAACGCTCCAAGAATGCTCAACAATTGCCCCAAGAAGTCCCTAATTCGAATTAGGGTTTCTTTTCAAGTTTTAGATGATTATATATACGACTTTCCATAAAATCCATTTTAATTTCGCAGCTATAAGCTTCTGGCTGGGCGCCACCCACTGAAGGACTGGGTGGTGGGGTGCCACCTTGTTTTTCAGCTCATGTACTACCTTCAGACTCTCGCCGGGTGCCAGAAACTTCTCACGGGGTGCCAGAGAGTGATTTTTCAGCTCTTTAACTCTATTTCAACTCCTCGACCTTTCCAACATGCTTCAAGACTTGACACTTCGATATTTTGACTCGTTTTACTCGGTTTCTCGCATATTTAAGCATCAAGACCTGCGAAACATGATTTAATCAATAGCATGCATATTCTAACGAAAAAAAAAAAAACTAAATATAACGAAAACTATACAAACTTTACACGAATAAAAGATGTATTTTGCAATACATCAGTCACCTTCAAATATGAAAGATGTTCAAAGATTAACAGGGCGAGTAGCAGCATTAAACAGGTTTATATCAAGATCCTCAGAAAAATGCAAGGAATTTTATGATATCCTGAAGAAGAATAAGAAATTCGAATGGGGAGAGAAGCATGAAGCAACCTTGCTGGATTTGAAGCAGTATCTTTCAACCGCACCTCTATTAATGAAGTCCAAGGATGGTGAACCATTATCCCTGTATCTTGCAGTATCAGGGAATGCAGTAAGTGCTGTCCTAGTAAAGGATCACGAAGGTCAGCAATATCCTGTCTATTATGTTAGCAAAAGTTTATTAGATGCTGAAACTAGATATTCTCATTTAGAAAAATTGATATTGGCCTTAGTAATGGCGTCAACAAAGCTTAGACACTATTTTGAGACACATAGGATACATGTTAAAACTAATTATCCTGTTAAGAATGTGCATAGGAAACCTGAGAAGTCAGGCAGGATGGCTAAGTGGTCAGTAAAATTAAGCGCCTATGATCTAGTATATGAACCTAGAAATGCCATAAAGTCTCAGGCTCTAGCTGACTTTGTGGCTGATTTCAGTAGTGATATTCAAAATGAAGTAGACCTAGAAGTACAACAACTAGGAGAAACCTGAGAATCCTGGACATTATATACTGATGGTGCATCTAATGTTAGAGGTGTAGGATTGGGTATACTACTAAAATCGCCACAGGGGGACATATTACCCCAGGCTATTAGATATGAATTTCCTGCCACTAACAATGAAGCAGAATATGAATCTTTGATCGCAGGACTAGAGTTGGCTAGAAACATGAGAATTAAGAGTTTACAAGTATTTATTGGTTCCTTGTTAATTACTAATCATTTTAATAGAACCTATGCAGTTAAAGGTGAGAAGTTAATCGAATATCTCGAAATTCTCAAAAAATTAGCAGGATATTTCGATGTTTTTACACTTGAACAGGTACCAAGAGGGGATAATGCTGAAGCGGATGCCTTGGCAAATCTAGGATCATCAGTCAGGATACTGGAGGGAACCCAAATACCAATATTACATATCCTGTATCCTGCGACGGATCTTCTCAAATCTCAGGATAAGGAAGTAGTAAGTATCCAAGATCCTGATGATGAGTATCCTGAGGAGGATCCTAAGACCTGGACGGCTCCGATCATGAGATATCTCAAGGAAGGACACGTCCCAAAGGATGAGAACCCTAAGGCCTTTAGAATGAAGGTATCACGATTCACTATTATAAATAATATTTTGTACAAGAAATTTCTTGCAGGACCATATCTGAGGTGCTTGGAGGATCCTGAAACTAAAGAAGTACTTCAGGATATACACGAAGGGGATTGTCGTAACCATACTGGGGGTAGATCATTATTCTCAAAGGTATTGAGAACAGGATACTATTGGCCAACGATGAGGAAAGATGCTGCGGAATATGCTCGAAGATGTGATGCATGTCAAAGGCACAGTCATATATTACATCAGCCTGCTGAACCACTGTATCCTATTGCTTCCCCTTGGCCATTTATGAAGTGGGGAATGGATATAGTAGGAAAATTGCCAAAGGCTCCTGGAGGAAAAGTCTTTATGCTGGCCATGACTGATTAATTCTCTAAATGGGTTGAAGCTGAAGCATTTGTTCAAGTTAGAGACCAAGAAGTAGTATCCTTCATAAAGAGGAATATCCTGACCAGGTTTGGGGTACCAGCCGAGATAATTTGTGACAATGGTTCTCAGTTTATAAGTAAGAGGACTACTGACTTTTGCAAGAGTTGGGGAATCAAAATGATCACATCTACTCCAGTACATCCTTAAGCAAATGGACAAGCATAATCCTCGAACAAGATAATTGTCAACAATTTGAAGAAAAGACTTGGAGCTAAGAAAGGAAGATGGGCAGAAGAATTACCCTTTGTTTTGTGGGCTGATAGGACAACAGTAAAAAATGCAACTGGCCAAGCTCCATTCTCCTTAGTATTTGGAGCAGAAGCAGTGATCCCGACAGAAATGGTGATACCTACAACGAGATCCAACCTCCGGGATCCTGAGCAGAATCCTGAAGCCCTATGCCAGGAATTGGATACTATTGATGAGACAAGAGATGCAACAAAGCTAAGGATGGCAGCATATCAACAGAGGATATCCAGAGCATATAACAAGAACATAAGGACTAGAAGGTTTCAGGTTGGAGATTGGGTATTAAGAAAGGCTTTTCAGAATACTAGTAATCCTGCTGATGGAAAGTTAGCTCCTAAGTGGGAAGGACCTTATGAGATTGAATCAGAATCAGGGAAAGGAGCATACTGACTTAGGAATATAGAGGGGGATATGCTACCAAGATCCTGGAATGCTATACACCTAAAGCTCTATTTCAAGTGAGTTTAGAATTTAATTTCTAACTCAAGATGGTATGAATTCTATCTCTTTTAATATATTTGATATTATTTATTATTTTAAACCCAATACTGACTTAAGCATCGGAGGGGTGTTAGCCAGGCTAACACCCACCTTAGTTTACAGTTGTTTTGCAGTATATGCTTCGGGATATAGCTCCAGGATACACACTCAGGATACTTCGGAAGATTAGAGGATTGGCCCCCTCTCTCACGTTTAAGGGATCCTGATCCCTTCATAGGTTTAACGGTATTTACCTTTCTTACGAACTAGGTTTAAACACCCCACCTAGAGCGTAAGTTATCCAGGGATAGTTCAAGGTGGCGGGACCAGTTCATGTAAAAGTGGCTGACAATTTCGTTACTGTTGGCTATATCCTGGATCCTCAAGGTATATGAGGATTGATCACTCTCTCTCACGAAAGGGTATTTTCATACTCTCTAAGGTTTGAAGGTTTTCACCTTTCTAAGTCTTGGAGTTTATACACTCCCTCCTATAGCGCATGAAAACTTGGGATTTTCCTCAGAATACTTATGGGTTTATCCCTAGAACACTAAGGATTTATCTCTAGTATGTTTTTGGGTTTATCCCTTGAAATACAAAAATTATTCAAACGATTCCAATTGATGTCCAAAAAATTTTCTAAGTACTAAAAAATATAATACACAGGGGACATTCCTACTAAGGCAATTGTACAAAGCTCGAACCCAGTACACTAAGTGTCCCAGACTGGGGACATCTTCGTTGGAAAAGTTGCAAAAGGATCGAAGAACGAGAGTGGGGTTGAACTCTATTTCTGGTATGATCTTTCCTTTAAAAAAGCTTGTCTAAATCGGTTAAGTTTTTGAAACCATGTTTGACAAAATCTTGAATATCCCGATTGGGATACGTTTTCAGGATATATTTTCTAAATATATTTTAGAATATGTTTCAGGATATTTGGTTGGAATATTTGGGACATGATACTTGGATTAAAAACTAAAACTGTATTCTAGTCAAACAAGTGTTATCGAAACAAACTTTGTAAAATTAAAAGGAACTGTCCTTTTTCTTTGAAAACTTTATCTGAATTGTTTGAGTTATAAAAATCCTATTTGACGAAAGTCTTTATAGGATATTTGCAAGTATGCTGATCAAGATATTTTCATAAGAAATAATTGCACTAAGTTTGGAACATTGAAATTCAAACTAAGCAATGCATATTAAGAATTGAAATAAGGTAATGATAGATAAGGTCAAAAGAAGGTTATATTATTAACATAGTAAAAGTTGTGCTTTTGGTTTCATCTCAAACTGAGATCCATCCACCAAAAGCACGATTAGTTTCTAGCCATATTTACATAACGGTTGAAGGTTTCATCTCAAACCGAGACCCATCCACCTCCAACCGTTATATTGTTCAAAATAAACCATACTGATTGATGACCAAGGGCTTCATCCTGAAACTCAGGACCCATCCGCCTTTGGCCATCATATTGTTTTAAGTGCAGGAAATGTAAATTGTTCGAGCACAGGAAAAGTAAATTGTTCAGGGATTACAAACCATAACCATCAAACTTAAAAAAGTGGGCTCCAGCCTAGGCACAAATATCCATCATCGACCACTTCGCTGCTTTTAAGGGGCAGCACCCTCTTCCACTATGGCTTCATCGGCAGCATTCTCTCCAGCTTCCTTTCCAGCATCCTCTTCGGAATTTGTCCCAGCATCGCCACCAACATCCTTCGAAGCACCAGCACCATCCACCACCATAGCAGACTCCTCTGCAGCAGACTTCACAGGAGGCTCCATGGGATTACCACCAAGATCTTTCAGCTTCACCTCCCAAGCCTTGATGTTCCATGAAGGACATTCGAAGCCCAGAGCCATAGCCTTATAGGCAATTTTCAGTCTAGCCTGGAGGAGGGAGATGACAACAGAATTCTTGAGGCTTTCCCGATATGAAGCCATATCATGCTCGTGTTGAACTTGGGCAGCATCGGACTTAGCTTGGGCCTCGTGGGTGATCTTCTGGATGGCAGCCTGGTGTTCCTAGGTCATGGCTTTGAATTTGTCCTCGTAATGTTGAGATTTAGCAGCAACGATCATACCTTGATCGGAAATGGTGACCTCGACTTTCTTCAATTTGGACCCGAGCATCTTGTTGAGCCCGCATGATTCTTCGTACAAGTGAACCAGACGTTCGAGGCCCTACAATGAAAAACGCCGGTATTATTGTATAATAACCAAGATACTTGTAGGATCGCGATCTGACCCCAATGAGTCGTTCAGTGGAGATTTACTTCGTTTTAGGTGCGGAATAACAAGAAACGAAGATAGAAACAACTTATTCTTCACTAATAACACTGATTGTATTGATTAGAACTCGAATACAAGCAGTCTTCACACAGGCAGCACCTCGGTATGGAATCGTACAACTGTTACAAATGATTTCGCTCAAGACCCTATATATAGTGTTGATGATTTCGCTCATATGTACATGTACATATAAGCGAAACCTCAACATGTCCATATAAGCGAAACCTCATGCCAATGACCATATGAGCGAAATCTGCTTCCTAAACACAATATACTTCCTATTTTCTCGTAAATCGTGCCCTAATCTATACAATGCAATCTAAAACTCGATCCAAGACGAAGTCGTCAGATGTAGAGCACCAACAGACTCCCCCTCAGATGTTGACGAGTCATCCATCGAGTCTTTGAAAATATCATGTCTTCACTTCTTCAGTCTTGATCAGTCTCTGGGCTTCTCTCTCTCTGTCTTCATCAACAGACTCCCTTTTAACAGTATCTGCTAGAATATCTCCAGACTCCCCCTCTTGATTTGCTGGCATTTCTTTGTTCTTCAGCAATATCTGATACAGGATCGTTTTCTGGCTTTCACAGGTTCAAGATAGATTCCTGTCTTTAACTTTCACCACTGAATTGAAACCTGGTTCAAACTATAGAGTCTTCAATTTCCAGGATCGAAACTTGGCTCTAGTTCTGTTCATAGAATCTTCAGGATCGATCAGCTTGGCTCTTCAGGAGTTGGAAACCTGGCTTTCTTCTATCAGAGTCCTTAGGTATCGTAACCTGGCACTCTATCTTCAGGTTCAAGATCGAAACCTGGCTAAACCTGCACATTCTTAACCCAGAAATAAATTTTCTAAATTTAACAATTTGTATGCACCAACATGCTGATATAATCAGATGACTCCCTCTCATAAACATATGCATCAACACCGATTCTCCCTCAGATCATACACACAAGATGAACCACTTGTTGATTTAAAAACATATTTTGACAATTAAGACACACTCCCCCTCACAACAATGTCATCATGTTTAGCACTTGGAATTTTGAAAATCAGCTCTCCAACACCAGTTGTCGAAAATCTTTTTGATTTTTCAAAAAATTTATGCTAAAACACACTGAAAATCTTTTTGAATTTTTGAATGTAAAGAAATGCAGTAAAGAAATATTTACAGACACTATTTTTGTGAGTTTTGTGCAAGAGGATCATATCAGTTTATGACAAATCACGAGTACCATTGAGCTTAGTTACACATTAAGAATTAAACAATTCACTTAGATTACCGATATACTGATCCACTTAAATTCTCACACAAATTTCAACTGATTCAGGATATGAGTTAGGTGTTTTAAGAACTTAAACTCATTCATGTGTCCCACCTCTTGAATATACTCCCGTATCCAGATCCCAATATTCAGTCTTACAGGTGAGTATACCACTGATGATATCTGTAAGGGGTTAAATTGCGAGGGCCATGAGAGCTCAGGTCGATACTCCCGTATACGCAGAGAGATGACGGCTTCGACTTTTGGTGGGTCCCCTTTAGAGGATCTTTTGTTTACAACAGCAATGACTATCAATTTTATTGTTTCATCAATTTGCTGAGGGCGGCGCTATATTTCAAGAATTGCAGAAAGTATTATACGGGGACTAGGTCAGAAATTTCTTTCAGCAGAAGTCCCGGGATAATACCCCAGATATCACTGAGCATAAAGACCTAGTATCTCAGAAAGAGGGACCTTTCAAACGAAATTTCAGGGGTTACCTATATATCCAAGTAATGTTCCCCACAAATAAGCAAGTTTGAATTTAAGTTTATATCCCGAAAAAGCTTACTAAATGTGTAAAAACCTATCGGCATATCATCAGTGAGACCGTTTAACGCTATATTAACAATACAATTCTTTAGCATACTGTAACTGTCTACTGATGTACTATCATTTCCTCTTCTTTGACACAAAAACTCATTTTTGATTTTATCATGTTTTTGTCTTTTTCAAATTTTCTAATGTTTTTGGATTTTCAGAAATTTCTACTCCCCTTAAAATGCAAACACATTAAAGGAAATTTGAAAATAAACTGTACAACAAACTTGACAACCGATATCGAATCGCTTCAATTCGCCATCCACTAGGCATAAACAATCAGAACTCCCCCTTTCACAAAACTATTTTCTCATTATGATTTCAAAACACTTAAGTTTGTTTTAACCAAAATGATTTTTCCGGAAAATAGGTTTTGTTTTAACCACTTTTAGGGTCGGGTTCATCATCTTGTTCATTCAATCACATATATGAGGATTACATCAAGTTCAAACTAATGACCTTGACGAATCACTTGTAAAATCCAACCTCTTACCATTTTGTAAAAATATCCAAATCATATAACTTCATGTTGGAATAAAACATCTACACAAACCATTTTAGCAATCAAGATGCCGATTCCTGCTTCGCACTTACCTACCTGGAAGCTCCGGCAATTCACACTTATCCTGTAAAAATTCAACTATTTTTAAGATTCAATCACAAAAACAATTATCAAGAAAGATGCCGATTCCTGATCCACGATTACAAACTTGGGATCTCCGGCATAGTCCTAGGACTTCAAGGGAAAAGAATTTCCACCCAAGTCTTTTCAGACTTGAGGGTTTTCAATTCTTGCTCAGTAGGGTTATAGGTAGCCTTTTTAGTTGCATAGAACTCTTTAACCCCTTTTACTTTACCATCAAGCATTTTCCCAAAAATTTTCTTAACATTCCCGTTGAATGCTTTCTCGACATCAACCTCAGTTTTCTCAGAATAAAACTGATCTGAGATATCAACCTTACCAATTTTCTTTTTAATCTCTTCAAATTTCAGTGATGGAAATTCATCATCATTCACTGAATCTTTTGTCTCAACCTGTGGCTCATCTGGCTTTGTGGAACCAGATTCATCGCCGACTTTTACCTCACCCTTCTTGACAACCCACAGTTGGTTATCTTTTGCTTTCTTTTTGTAAAAAATTTTCTTCGAACACTCACCAACCTCATAAGTTGAGTTTTCAAAAATTTTGAATTTTTCGGTTGGTGATTCAACATCAACAACTATTTCTTTCAGTTTTTCAAAAACTCCCTGTTTTGTTTTAGCATTTTTAGGACAATTCCATGCAATGTGACCAGTTTCATTGCATTTGAAATAGGTTCGAGTCTCTCTTGGATGAAACACTCCAGTTCCATTCTTTTTCTTCTCAGCAAGAAACTCCTGGTTTGACTGTCTCCAGAAAGGTTTCTTCTGTTCCTCTTCTGCACTTCCACCTGACACAAATTCTATTTTTGTTTTAGAAATTTTCAAATTTTTATGATTTTCTGGTAAAATAAATCCAAGACCTTTCTTTTTGTAGCTACGATTTTGGTTTAGTTTCTTTTGAAAACCAGAACCAGAATTGTAACCCTTTTTCTTGTTTAGACGTTGTTGAACTCTTGAAGTGTACTTTTTAGGTTTTTCAGTAAGATTTAAATCTTTTATTTCAGAAATATTAATTTCTGTCATTTTGAAAACCTTTTTGATCATGTCAAAACGAACACTTCTTATTGGAAACTCTTTGTCAGAGTATAATTTGTCCGAATCATTTAAAGTGTATGCAACTTCAAATACTTCATCATCCAAATTTACTTTTGATAACAAAAATTCTTTACTGTAAGCCTTTTTGACCGACGACTTTGGACTGTTGACTGACGAATTTGACCCTTCAGACTTAGACTTTGACTCGGACTCCTCATCAGTATCCAACACTTGATCGACCACCTTTTTGATTAACTCAGACTCATGATCAGTGTCAGACGAGGTAAACGTGACGTCAATGTTTTCTGGTAATTCATCAGTTGTGTCGGTTTTTAGCTTTATATTGACAGCTTTTTCAAGTTGCTCCTCGTTTGGTTTTCTAGGAGAGTACCCTTCCCAAATTGGAGGCAGACACTTGTTATAGCTAACAGTCGGTTTCTTACCACTATCTTTCTTTTTCTTCGGCTTCTCGTCTTGAAAAGCTTCCATACCTGCAACAGTTGGGTAAATACGATCAATGAGATAATCAGAACTAGAATAACTTTGTAATAAACGTCTAATTCTCCCATTCTCGATCTTTTCTGTCTCCAACTCTTGCTTCCATTTAGCACTTTCTTCGATGTAAAAGTTGATGGCTTTCTGCTTTGTCATCATTACAGCATTCATCATCGTTAGTGCATGTTCTCTTTCTGAATTTGTCTTTTGGAGACCAGTTACTGTTTTGTTCAAGACATCATAAGATTCTTTCACATAGTTGAGGTTGAACAGTAACTGCTCTTTCTTCTTTTCATACTCAGCAATTATCTCGTCTTTTGCTGCACAACCCTTGCATGCTTCCAAACACTTCTCGCAAGGCTTTACAACTTCAACAATCTTCTCAATCTCGAATGTCTTTACCACTTCAACCACTTTTTCTTCTTCAATCACCTTCTCTTCTACCTTCACTCGCTCAGTTTCAACTATCTCCTCGGCAACATCTTCAACATTCTCTTTCTGAACAACATCTTCAGATTTCTTTAGTTGTTGTTCTTTAGCAGCTCGTTTCTCCTTCAGTTTCTCCATGCGATATGCAAAATAGAAATGAAAACTTTCAGGAGAAAGATGAGATTTAGCAATATCGATATGTTTTTCTTCCTCATCATCACTATTGCTATCATCAACTGGTGACTGATCAAACTGTACAGATTTTTCAGAATCAGCATCTGATAAACCAGAATCTGACGATGTTTGATCAAATACAACTTCCTTTTCTGAACTAACATCCTTCTATACACTCTCATCTGCACTCTGTGAACTTTCATAAGCACTTTCTGAACTTTCATCAGAAACAACAGACTTTTCGTCCATGCTTTTCACTGTTTCACCAATAGACTTCATCCACGTGGCAAACATGTCTGGTTTTCTGACAATCTTAGCAATGAAAGCTTTGAATTCTCCCTTTTCATCAATAAACATATCCCAGCTGAAGCCTTCAGGTAGTCTCTCATCATCTTGATCGACTAAACATGCTTTGCTTTCAGGTGATATGTAGTTGCTCCAGTTGAAATCTACCAAACACGCTCTCTTGGAATCCTCAATCTTTCTACCATGAGCCGTCTGTGAATCTTGTGATTGACCAACCTGTTGATAAATGGCTTTCCGGTAGTAATTATCTTTTCCAAACGGATTCTGAGCTCCACTAGCTTCCCTGTTCTTGCATTCCCGTTTGAAATGGCCTTTCTCCCTGCATCTAAAACAAGTAACTTTAGATTTATCAAAACCTAAAGTAGAAACATGTGCATCAAGAAAGTCATTTCTTCCAGTAATCATCTTGAATTTTCAGCTCTTCTCAGAACGCTAGCTAGACACCATTTGATGTCCATTAACTCCATTTCTTCGGCGTCTATCTGATCGTAATCCTCCTTTGTAAGCATAGGATTTCCGATCCGTCCACCCACTAAACCCTCATAAGAAAGCAATACAGAACCAAGATGAGCCATGTGATCTTTAGCGGTTTCCTCAGAAAAACTTTGACCTTCTGGAAGATTCAAAACGATGTTACACTGAATCACATAACCATTTCCTGTCTTTGTGCTTTGAGAGTGAAAACTTGTAGTTGACTCTTTCGGATTAACACTCGGAAATGAAGAGAAACCACTGCTACTTTTAGGGCTTTGATCAACTTTTTCAAATGAATCTCCAGCACTAAATGCAGTTTCAATTTTCGGGCTTCTTTCAACTTCTGGAACACTGCCTTTGTAGTACATTTTCACATCCTGTTGACCACTCGGACTGTTCATCCTTGCGATCTTTTGCTGTTCCAAATCCTGACTTTCAATCTTCTCAGTGAACTGAGAAATCGTTAATCCATCATAAACCCCAGTGTTCTTCAGAATCATCAAGTAAGTTCCCCACTCTTTCTGCGGTAAAGCGTCAGCTAACTTGTCTACCCATTCTTCACGATCTTTTGTTATACTAAGCATTGACATGGATCACACCAAGTGACAGTATCGTTCAATTAGCTTCTTCGTATCTTCTCCCGGTAAACTACTGAACAGATCAAACTCTTTCTTGAGCAACGCCTTGTTGCTCTTAATCATGTTCTCACTACCCTCAAACTTGACTTTCAAAGCATCCCATATTGATTTTGCAGTTTTGTCGTGCTGAAGCAGAATGAAGATGTCTTCTTTGATAGCTTGTTGAAGCAAACTGATCATCATCTTTTCGGCTTTATACATAACCCGTTCTTGATCTGTGAATTCTGACAGATTTTTAGTAACCTGCAATTCTGTTCGAGGCAACACATATTTCTTCAAGATACATTCCCATGACCTAAGATGGTTTGCCTGAACCCAGTTCTCGAATCTGTCTTTCCACCCGTAGTATTCTTCAATACTCATCAATTTCGGGGGATTTTGGGTGGTTCCCGTCTCATTTTCCAAACTCATGGCTTGAGCAATAGCAGCTGGACCAGACGGTGTTGCAAACGCGTTGTAGAACTCGGTATCCATGATGACTTAATACGTTTTTCAAAATCAGTGACAAATAAGCGAAATCAGATGATCCTTAAGAGCAAAATAGGATGTTGGATGACCTTAAGAGCGAAACCTGATAGACCTTATAAGCGAAACCCCAACCAATGTGCCTCAGGAGCGAAACCTAATGTGTACTTAAAGCGAAATCTGGGTTTTGTTGACACAAGAGCGAAATCTGATGTTCTCAAGAGGGAAATTAGGGCTTTGATTGTTCACAAAAGCGAAATCAGGTGTACAAATCAGCGAAACCCCTTCCTAATGTCCGTATGAGCGAAATCTAGTCCGAAGGTAATTTGGTCCATTTTTAGTCCGAATTTCAGTGTCAAACTTTCCAGGGTTTGTCTATGTCCAATTTTCTATGATCTGTGAAATTTTGAGCGAATTTTGACCGGTAAAACTTTCTGAAATGATAAAAGAAGGTGTAGAAGTAAGAAAACAAGATGAAATCCAGCTAATCTCTGCAGAACTCCTCCTCCTGAGCTCTGATACCACTTGTAGGATCGCGATCTGACCCGAATGAGTCGTTCAGAGGAGTTTTACTTCGTTTCAGGTGCGGAATAACAAGAAATGAAGATAGAAACAGCTTATTCTTCACTAATAACACTGATTGTATTGATTAGAACTCGAATACAAGCAGTCTTCACACCGGCAGCACCTCGGTATGGAATCGTACAACTGTTACAAATGATTTCGCTCAAGACCCTATATATAGTGTTGATGATTTCGCTCATATGTACATGTACATATAAGCGAAACCTCAACATGTCCATATAAGCGAAACCTCATGCCAATGACCATATGAGCGAAATCTGCTTCCTAAACACAATATACTTCCTATTTTCTCGTAAATCGTGCCCTAATCTATACAATGCAATGCAATCTAAAACTCGATCCAAGACGAAGTCGACAGATGTAGAGCACCAACAATACTGGTTTGACATATTTGCAGGATATGGAATGAGGATCTGTACCTGGTTGAGAAAGGAAGTAATGAACCCGCTGGCCTCCATGAATCTGTGATTCTCGTAGGGAAATGTTTTGGGAGTAACAGGCAAATCAATCTCTTTTCTCTTACGAGAACTAGAGGTCCAGGGCTTGGTAGCTGGCGAAGGCTTGGGGATAATGACGGCTTTAGAACTGGTAGGCTTGGATGAAGCAATGGGTTTGGGACTTGGCTCTTTCTTGATCTGGACAGGATCGGAGTAACTGTCCAACTCCTCAAGATCGAAAACTTCTGGGATTTTGACTGGTGCTGCATAAAAGGAGAAATTCTAAATCTTTTCTACTCTTTCATTATATTACGCTAATCAATTATTTGCAGAATAACTCTTACCAGACATATCAGATGATGAATATTGGCTGGAACTTGGGAGGTGTGTGGAAAACCTTCTGTCACCTTCCGGTAACTGGTAAATTGCTTTGATTCTCTTTTAGGATTCTGCAGTAGGAGGGGCTACTTCTTTGAAGTTCACTGCATAAGGACCAAATAAAAAAGTATCAGCACAAGGTATAGGCCCAAAAGGTATTTGGGGATATTCTTAAAACCCTAAACCCTACCGGTGGTTAACCACTCCACCGGAAGGCTAGCGCCCTCGTAGATGGAATCTTGCTTAACGAAGAAGAATTTCCGTTGCCATCCATCTTCGTTTTTGGTGGCTTTGAGAACAAGGGGTTTACTAGAAGTGGAAAAGAGTAAAAACCGGCTAGAACCGTGTGATCGAAGACGGTAGGCGATCGGAATATCCTTGATGCAAAGGTCAGGAAAGTGAAGGTTTTTGATTTGGTTGAGAACAATCAATACCCTCCAAACCATGGGTATTGTTTGGGCAAAGCAAAGACCGGTGGTTCGAAAGAATTACATCATGAATTCGGGAAAGGGATACCGAAGGCCTAGTGAAAAAGGATATGCCGGAAAACAAACCCAATCGGCTGAGGAAACATCCGACCGAACTGACCGGTCGAATGGTCTGATAATCGCACTGTCTGGAAAGGCGCCGGAGGCTCTCAACGTTGCGATGTATGCGTTATCGAAGGCATAGATCTCCTTCTCGGGGTTCTTGAGTAGGTTTTGTTGGATGAAGGTCTCCGTCGATTTGCCAGTATGAGAACGGGTTCTGGTAGCCATTGGGGGTAGAATGAAGAGATTAGCAGGGAAAGAAGGAAGAATGAATAATTACCTGGAGATTCCGTTTATGATATTTGGTTTTCAAACAGAAAGAGAGAAGATATAGGGGCGTAATAGATTGCCATTGAGTGTAAACCGCATTGGAAGTTGCCCAATGTTATCTCGATCGTCGCTTCAACTTAATAACCTCGATTTAAGAGATAAGTTTTAAAATATATCCGTTGGAATTGGTATACCAACAGATATATTTTGGGGAAAATTGTTATGGGTGGTTTTCTGCTCATATATCCTGACTAATATTCTGACTATGTTTCTTTTGTTGTGACCATGATACCGGATCAGGATATTGGTAACATCCTGATACAATATCCTGGTAGTAACTAATTAACTCACGTGTAGATTAAATAGTGCAAGTCTCTAACGTTCAAGTGGACTTCTTCTCTGCAAGACTCGGGCAAATCTGTTAGATTATGGACGTTGAAGCCGGAAGACGTGGACTACAACGTTCACATATGGAATATTCCTTAAATCCCGGAATAATAGGCTAGTTAGTTAGTTTCTTTTACTATAAAAAGGACTGATCGGATTAGATTAGAACACACACAATCTCTCACACACTCTTTCTCTCTAGCTGTAAACATTCACGACACACTTACACTTGTATCGAAATTACATTGTAACACTTAGTTGATCCGCATCATATCCTGCACTGTATCTTGACATTTGAAGCAATAAGGAGAACAAGGCAGTTGCGATTGTCAGCTCCCGAGGTTTTGTGCCGGCGATCTAGATTGATCAAGGGCTTTCCTCGTATATCCCGTGTCACCCTTTACATTTTTGCTCATTGTTTGATTGTTGATACAGCTCGATATCCTGAGCCGTATCCTGAAAACTATTTTTACAAACAACTTAATCAGCATATTTTCGATACACATTCTTAGCACACTACCTCACTTAACTAATTTGATCACTTAATTGCTTCGGTAATTTTTGACCAAAACAATTATGTTATTGGTGAAGATAGAAGATTGAAAGGACTTTTCTAGGCTGATGAGCAATCAAAAACAAATTATACAGTATTTGGTGACATAGTAGGTTTTGATGCTACTTATAAATCAAACAAGTAAGTTTTTTACTTTTATTGCGTTATATATCCTATTGCGTTATATATTCCTGTTTCTTTTTTTTTTCTAATGCTTTATTAGTTTATTTTATGTAGATATGATTTGGTCTTTGTACCATTTACTGGGATTGATAATCATTTTAGGAATGTCACATTTGGTGGTGCATTACTTGGTTCTGAGACTACAGATTCTTATCGATGGCTTTTAAGGTGCTTTGTTATTGCTTTTGGAAATGAGCCTAAAGTTGTTGTTACTGATCAATATGCTGCAATGAAGAGAGCTATTAAGGATGTACTTTCAAGAAGTAGGCATACGTTATATATGTGGCATGTATGGGAGAAATTGAAGACAAAGGTATTATACTGCGTTTTATGATCTAATAAACTGTAATTTTTATATAGGTTTATTGTTGCGTTTTATTTATTATACAATAAGATCCCCAAACATTTTTATCAATAAAATTGCGTTTTAATATAACAACACAATTGCGTTTTACCAATAATGCATTAGGTTTATCATTTTCATGATATTGCGTTTTATTAGAAGAATAAATGAAAACATGTTATGATATTATAAACTGCAATTTTTATATAGTTTAAATTATTGCGTTTTATGTTTAATAATTTTATGGCTTTTTATACAGGTTGGTCCTGTTTTGTCATCCAACATTGTGTTTAATACAAGAATGACTCGTGTTGTTTGGAATGATACTATTATTCTAGAAGATTTTGAAACTGAGTGGCATTCAATAATGTCTACTTTTGGATTGGAAAATCATGAATGGTTAAAAGATATGTATGATCTTCGATTTGATTGGATACCCTCTTATTACCATGGAGAGAATTTTGCTGGTCTTATGCGTACTACGTCTAGATGTGAAAGCGAGAATTACTTCTTTGGTCAGTTTTGTAATCCAAGATGTACACTTGTTGAATTTTTCACTCATTTTGAGACTGTAATGTATTTTCAAAGGCATGAGCATAGGAGGAATGATCATGATACAAGGTATATTCAGTCTAAGACATGGAGTGACTTTGTATTGGAGAAACAAGCATCAGAAATATATACCAAAACAATTTTTAAAGATATTCAGATTGAAATTGATGTTGCCATTACAAAGTATATGTCAAAGACTCATGATACTGTGGGTGATGTTCAATATGTTGGTGCACTTTGTGTCTGTTAACTTTGTCTTTTATAAGTCTTTTGTCTAGATAGGTTGAATGAACACACAACAGGGTCAAAATTAGGTTTAGATCATGTTTGAGGAAGGGGTTTCGCTTGAAAGTGTGTCATGGCAGGTTCAAGCGAAACCTCATCATCAACATAATACAGTTTCGCTTGAAACCATGTTCAAGCGAAACCCCATGGTCTGTCACTCTCAAGCGAAACCATAGAGGTCTATATATAGGGTTGTGTGGTGTTCATTTGAAGCGGTTATGTTTGTGTGTGTGAGTGAAGGTGTTGTCGGAATTTTGTTAGAATACATTGTAAAAGCTCACAATCAATCAGAAAAGATAGATTAAAAGGAAACTAGCTGTTGTGACTTCATTTACGTTGATTCCGCCCTCGTATTTGAAGATGAACTGCTTTAACTGACTTTAGGGTCACCGACAACGATCCAACAAGTGGTATCAGAGCTCAGGACAAGGAGTTCATACCATAGCAGCTTGATTCTACCGGATTTTCTACTTTCTACTCACTTCTTCTCATATTTTTCCGATTTGAACGAGTTCTAACGGTTGAAATGGCCTGATTTTTACATATGTTGTGTAAAACATAGTTTTAACAAAGCCTACAAAGAATCAGATTAAAATTCAGATTAAAACTGGTAAAAAATGGACTAAAACAGTCTTTCACTTGAAATTGTTATTCGTAAATCAGAGTAGTTTCGCTTGAAATCAGCTGGTCTCGCTTGAAAACAAAGGATTTCCAGATAGTTTCGCTTGAAAGGAACCCATTTCGCTTAAAAAATTAAGGTTTTCACTTGAAAAGTTCAAGCGAACTAGGATTGTTGGTTTTCGCTTGAACTGTTAAACCTGTATCAGCCATTTCGCTTGAAAGTTCAAGCGAACTAGGGGTTTCGCTTCAGATTGATCTATTTCGCTTGAACTTCATAAACTTGTGTACCATTTCGCTTGAATAGTGTTGATTCTTGCTTGTTTCGCTTGAGTTGTTACTATTTCGCTTCAAGTGATTTTGTTTGAACTTGTTATTTTTCAAAACTTAAAAGTTCTAAGTGTTTTGCTGATTGTTTTTTAGGTACGTTCAAGATGGATGATTTCAATCCGTTCTATGATGTTTTTGCATTTGCTGGAGACAGTGGAAATGATACTTCTTCAAGTAACACAAATAGGAACCCGCTGAATGCGAAGAAAAAATTAACGGAAGCTTGGGAATCTGAAAGTGCTTTTGGAACCTTCAATAAACCTCTAAAGCTAATGGCTATCGAGGAATACAGTCGGTGGTCAAGAAAGTTTGAAGATTGGTTGATGGCATTTGCATTTCCCAGCTGGAAGAGTCTGAAAAACGGTTATCATAATGGAAACAAAAATGGTGAAACTTTAACATCAGCTGAGGAGATCGAATCATTTGTGGCTGAGCAAAAATGTGTTGCGTTATTATTTCAGTCCGTCCGGGAAGACATAATCTCATTGATTGATTATTCAAATGCAAAAGATCTCTGGAAAAAGCTAGAAAAGAAATGCTTAGGAAGTACAGAAATAGTGAAAAACAAAAAGAAACTTCTTAGAAAAGAGTTTGATATGTTTGGATGTTTAAAGAATGAGTCAGTTTGTAAAATGATCGAGAGGTTTGGTCATCTGAAGCTGGAATTAGCTAGACATGATATCAAATATCCTGAAGATGAACTTATCGACAAATTGTTTGACTCTTTGTCTGACGAGATGGATTGGAGATATTATGCGCTGATGCTGAAGAACACTATCAAGCCTGAAGAGTTGACTGTTGATGTGCTGATTGAGAAACTCGAGAGTCACGAGTTGGAACTAAAGAAGACATTCAAAGTCAATCACTCATCCTACCAGCAGAATTTGGATTTGTATTATCCAAAAAGCATGATGCCAAAAGCAACTTCTCCCAAGACTGCGTTTTCTGCTGAGAATGTGTCCACAACTAGCAAAGAAAGTCAAATCAGTGGAAATTACAGTGGTTATCACAGTGGATCTTCATCATCTGCAAGTCATTCTGATGCAAAGAATCATTTTCAATGTAACATCGCAATAGACTTAAAGAATGCTCAAAATTTTGATGAAGAGTCGGCTAAACAGCAGATGATCTTTCTAGCATCTGTGTTGGAATCGTATGAAGGGTTAGTAGCAGGGAAGATAGGCAACACCAACCTGACGAAAGAAGATTATGATCAGATTGATCCAGAGGAAATGGAGCTGATCGACATTCGTTGGTGTATGGCAAGTGCTGTTCGTCGAGCACAACGTTTTATGGAAATCACTGGAAGAAAGACAATTGGTGGTCCATCTACCAAGCTGGGGTTTGACAAGTCCAAGGTGACGTGCTTCAAGTGTAAGCAGAAAGGTCACTTCAAGCGTGAATGCCGTAATACGTATGCTGATGACTCCGAGAACCCATTCAGAGAGGATTACTACAAGAAGGCAATTTATCATCAGAATAAATCTGAGCCGCCTAGATTGAAGCAGGTTGAAGATAACAAAGAAAAATCTAGAGCTCTTGCAGTAATTTACGATGACGAAGGGTATGATTGGAGTGAAGAGGTTCTACCAAAGGAAGATGCGGTTTGTTATGCGTTCATGGCGAAAAACGAACCTATTCCTTGGAAAGATAACCGAACTGAAGAGGAGAAGTATAAATACAGAAAAACGTTGGCTGAAAACAGAATAATTAGAATATCTGGTATCTATTTGGAAGCGAAGAGAGCAAGAAGATGGGATCCGGACAGGGAGTGTTATCTTGATCAAGATGGAAATATTGCGGTCGATGACAAAACTCTTGATTTAGAAGCCATAATCAAGGAGTTCAAAGATGAGGATGATTATTGGCAAAATAAATGGTGGGGAACTGGAGACGAGAAAGAGAAAGAAGAGAAAGAGAAGTCAAAGAAAATTGATACTGGGGTTATTGACACAACGCAGGAGTTGACTGCTGAAAACCTGGGAAAAATGGCTAACAAAGTGATGGCTGCTAAGGCACTTGAGGTAGACTCTAACTCCGTGTCTGAGTCAAAAAGCCAGGTCAGTTCAAACTTGTCAACAAATGTGTCAGGTAAGCGAATTGATGGAGATGTTGATTGCAAAAACTGCATCAAAGAGTGCAAATTTTGTAATACAGTCACGTATCTCAACGGAAAGAAAGTTGATGATCTGACAGCAAAAGTCAGAAACGTTGAGAATCAAATTCTTGATCGTGACAAAAGGGTTAAAGCTTCAACTGAATGGATAAAAGGATTAACTAACCAAATTGAAAATGATAAAATTGATCATGAAAGAATTAAACAAGAAAATGAAAAGTTAATTCTTGAAAACCGTCAGATTTCTGAGAAGTTTGAAAAACTCAAAAGCACAATGAAAGATAATGATGATCGAAATGGTAAAACTTACAAAGAACACATTCAATTAAAAGCAGTACTTAGAGTAAAAGAAGAATCAATCAACCAACAACTGATGAAATCGCTAAACTGAAACTTAAATTTCAAGAGGCTGAAATTGAAAATGAGCGAATCCAGTTGAAGCTAAACAGTTACAGCTCTGCAAGCTTTGTTTTGCAACACATCATTCCTAAACCCATTGGGATAGACAAAGCAGGCGAAGATGTATACTGTGATGGAACTGGGGTGGGTTTTCATCAAGTTCCACCACCAATTCTGGAAAATTATTCGAAAAAGCAATCTGGGTTGGATAATCTTAAGGAAGAAAATGAAGTGAAACTTCCTGATTCAATTGATGTGACATTTTCTTCATCATCATCAGATGATAGTGTTCAGACAGAGATTGTTAAAAGCACAGCTGAAAGTGTTTTGAATAGTGATTCAGCTGAAGATGATGAATGTTTCTTGAACAAATACATTCCGAAACAAAAGTCCAAAAACAACTTAGGTGATGAACCGGGTCTTGTGATGTACAAGATGTCTGGATCTGATAAGTTGTATTCGGATTCTGAGTTTCCTCTGGAGAATGTAAATGTTTCAAAATTGACAAATGTGTTCAAGATGGTTGAAATTGATTTGTCTGAAGTAAAGAGTTTAAAACAAACAAAAAGGCAAATGAATTTTGAGAAAGATAAAGCTTACTACAAAAAACCTGTAGTTCCACCACGTTTTTATAACAACAATCGAAACAATTGGTCGGGTGGATATCAGGGTGGTATGAATTATCAAAGGAGAAATGTTCAAAACAAAAGGTTTGTTGAAAAGAAGGTGTTTGTGAACAGTTCAAGTTCACTTTCTGATGAGGAAAATGAAATCTTTTCAAAATCAAATGAAGAATTTTTTGAGAAAAGGGCCTCACAACCTCAGTCTGAAGGCACAATTCGGGTAGTTGATACTCGTACGTGTTTTAGATGCAACAAAGTTGGTCACATTGCAAGAAATTACACCAACTCCAAGCCTAAGACTGAAGTTGTTGAGAATCGACAGAAGAAGGTTGATTCAAAAAGCAAAGCTCCAATGGTTGTTGAGAAAGTTTTGAAAAATGAGAAAACAAAAATCAAAATTGAACCTGTTAAGAACTTGATAACCAAAAATGACAAATTTTATAAACGGGTTGCATCATCTCAACAAACATGGAAGCCAAAAGTTGTTGATAAACCAAAGGTTTCAGAATCGGAAAAACAATCGTCTTCTCTCACACTGGTTAAGATGAATGTTTCTTTGGATTATTATGAAAAGTTGGAGAAACAATCTTCTACTCCACATGAGAAGAAGAATGTTCAAAAGAAAAATCAACCAACCGGTCAACTTAAAATAGATGAGTTTTTCTTATACAAAAAGGTTGAGGTTGGATCAAATGAAAACTTGAAAATGAATGATAAAAATTTTCCGCCACTCTACACTGCTAAAACTCACATCAAAGTCAAGTTACCCGAGTCAAAAGAGACTTGGGTGGCATCAAAATCTCATTAAAGATTTTGGACTTGCCGGAGCTTCCTAGTTGGTAATTGTGAAGCATGAATCGGCATCTTTATTGAAGTATTTGTAATATGTGCAAGAACTTCCAAGAGCTATTTCAAGATGGATCATGGATAGTGGAGCGTCTCGACATATGACAGGAAAGACTGCATTGTTGTATGATGTTAGAAATATTAATGGTGGTTATGTGGGATTTGCTGGACATGAAGGTGGTAAAATTATTGGTGAAGGAACGTTATCCAATGGGATTGTTACGTTTGAAAGAGTTAACTACATTACTGAGCTGGAGAATAATCTGCTAAGTATCTCGCAGATTTGTGACAATATGTATACCACTCACTTCACAGACAAAGAATGTTTGATCTTGAAACCAGGATTTGTTATCCCTGAAGAATGGATTATCATGCGGGCACCTAGAGTGAATGATTTATATGTGTTGGATATGAGTGTAGCAACTACAACTACTGGTCAAGCACATTGTTTTGTGTCTAGAGCAACAGAGAAAGAATCGAAGTTGTGGCACCGAAAGATGGGGCATATACATCTTAGAAAAATGAATCACTTGGTGCACAATGATTTAGTTTTGGGTGTTAATATCAAAGGTTTTCATCTGGAAGGGGAGTGTATTAGCTGTGTCCAAGGCAAGCAGAAGAAAAAGTCACACCCTAAAAAGCAAGTCAATTCAGTTTCCAGACCGTTAGAGAGACTACATATGGATTTGTTTGGTCCAGTAAACGTCAAAAGTATTACAGGGGATCTCTACTGTCTTGTGGTTACTGATGATTATTCCAGATTTTCGTGGGTATCATTTTTAAAATCGAAAGATGAAACGTTTGATAGTTTGATGGCGTTGTTCAGAAAGATTGAAAATTTGTACCAAAGGCGTATCAGAAGAATTAGAAGTGATAATGGTACTGAGTTCAAGAATAACAAGTTGGAAGAATATTGTGATGAAAGAGGTATATTGCATGAGTTTAGTGCTCCGTATACTCTGCAGCAGAATGGAGTTGCAGAATGCAAAAACAGGACGCTAATCGAAACGGCCAGAACAATGCTTGCTGATTCAAAGTTACCGATAAATTTTTGGGCAGAAGCAGTTTCAGCTGCATGCTATACGCTCAACAGAGTTCTTTCTGTCAAGAAATTCAACAAAATATGCTTTGAGTTGATCAATAACCGCAAACCGAATTTGAAGTATCTAGAACCGTTCGGGTCACCCTGTACTGTTATAGAGCCTCATGGAAAGTTTGGTCCGAAGTGCATTGAGGGAATATTTGTAGGTTATGCAAATCCAATGCGACGTGTCTTTGTTCCAAGTGAGAAGCGGATTATTGAAGCTGCAAATGGTGAATGTCAAGGTTATACTATGCCGCCGCAGAATCCTGGAGATTCATGGCGTTATCATTATGACAAATTGTGGGATTTGTTTGACATAAGAGAAGAATCAGAGGATGATGAAGATTTCTTTGATGAGCTAGATATTTTGCGAGAGTATGAGTCGCAGCAAAGGTTCCCTGCTGAGTATTCAAGACGACCACGGGAATTTTCAAATGATGATGAAGCGGGTCCTAGCAATGCTGGTGAACATGATGATGTCCAACAAAATGTGGTTGCTCATGATAATCAGTCGGCACAGAATGATAATCAAGAATCTGAGAACATGCTAGTATTTGATCGTGGTGATTCAGATTCTGAGGGGGAGCAAATTCAGATTTCAGGTCAAATAAACCCAGTCAGTGAACAAGGTGCAAATCAGAATGTTACTAATCTGGAAGGTGATGTAGATGTTTCAGGCGAAGTAATGCCACAAACTCTTTCATATCATCCAGAGGAATTGATCATTGGAGAATTGTAGACAGGCGTTCGCACTCGAAGACAGATTGATAAAGGGCTTATGTGTTTTTATACAAAAGTTGCTCCTTTGCAAACTGAATTCTCATTGAGTTATTTTATCTCGCAGGTTGAACCAAGAACTTACAAAGAGGCGCTTACTGAAGATTCTTGGGTCAATGCAATGCAGGAGGAACTTAGGCAATTTGAGAAATTAGGAGTGTGGAAGTTAGTAGATTTACCAGATGGTCAGAGGAAGATTAACACCAAGTGGGTGTTCAAGTGTAAGAGAGACGATAGAGGAGTTGTGGTTGGTAACAAAGCTCGGCTCGTAGTTCAGGGTTTCTGTCAGCATGAGGGTATAGATTTCACTGAAGTGTATGCTCCAGTTGCTCGACTAGAAGCGATCAGAATCTTCTTAGCATTTGCATCATGGAAAAACTTCAAAGTATATCAGTTAGATGTAAAATCGGCTTTTCTCTACGGGAAGGTAAAAGAGGAGGTTTATGTCGGTCAGCCACCGGGCTTTACCGATCCACACCACAAAGACAAGGTCTACTTGCTAGACAAAGCGCTGTATGGTTTACACCAGGCCCCGAGAGCTTGGTACGAGACATTGTCTCAACACCTGCTAGCCAACAGCTTTATTCGTGGAAAAGTGGATGCCACTCTCTTCACCAAAGAGGTCGACGGACATCTTCTGATTGTTCAGATATATGTGGACGATATCATATTTAGGTCTACAAATGAGGATCTATGCAAAGATTTTGAATGAGTCATGAAGCAGAAATTCGAAATGTCATCGATGGGTGAGATGAAATTCTTTTTGGGACTGCAGGTTGATCAACTACCCAAAGGAATTTTCATACATCAAACGAAGTACGTTCATGATATCTTGGAGAAATTCGGGATGTCAGGTTCTACTCCAGCAGCCACCCCGTTAGCAACGAATCATGGGATAAACCCTGATCTCACCAGAGAGAAGGTAGATGAAACGATGTATCGTTCCATGATCGGTTCGCTGATGTATTTGACAGCTTCAAGACCTGATATCATGTACCCAACCTGCCTCGCAGCAAGATTTCAATCTAACCCGAGAGCATCGCATATGGTGATTGTAAAAAGGATATTGCGCTACCTGAAAGGAACTCCATCATTGGGGTTGTGGTATCCAAGAGAAGGCGATTTCACGCTCGAAGGGTATTCCGATTCCGATTTCGGATGCTGCAAAATTAATGCTAAATCAACAACAGCAGGGTGTCAGTTCTTTGGATCACGATTGATCACTTGGCAATGCAAAAAGCAAACCTCTGTGGCTTTATCCACCTGTGAAGCAGAGTATGTATCTGCTAGCAGCTGCTGCTCACAGATCTTGTGGATCCAGCGACAGATGCGCGACTACGGTTTGCAATTTCTAAACACCCCTATCTTTGTTGATAATGAGGCAGCGATTAACATTATGAAAAATCCAGTTCATCACGCTAAAACTAAACATATTGAGATTCGTCATCACTTCATTCGTGATTGTTTCGAGAAGAAGTTGATACGTATTGAGAAAATCACACTGATAATCAAAAAGCTGATTTACATACCAAAGCATTTGACAAAACACGTTTTCAGTATTTGCTAAAACTGAATGGTATGAAGCTTTTATCGGTGTTGGAGGATATCATTGGCGTTGATGAAGGTGACATTGTAGATGATGTTGATGTAGGATCGTATTCGGCCCTGATTGAGTCGATCAGAAGAATTCCTATCCAAATCAAGAGGCGGAAACTAATGATTTGGTGCGATTTCAGCCGGATTCACTATTAATTGCTGTTGTATTGATCTTGATAACGTTTACAGACTCTGACAGCACTTCGGCAGCACTTCGTGGCTTGCCGGAAGAGAACACCTACAACTATGTTATGATTTCGCTCATACAACCTTTATATAGGCTAACAGGTTTTGCTTTTATGTACATGACATATAAGCGAAACCACATACATGCCACATAAGCGAAACCTAATCTTGACACATAAGCGAAATAATGTGTATGACACATGAGCGAAATCAGACCTTGACACATGGGCGAAATCACTATCTAACACATGTTTCTTGGATTTCGTGCCATGTTTAATCCTATACAACGCAAGACTCGATATAAGACGTAGTCGACAGATGTAGTGCACCAACAAACTCCCCTCGGATGTTGACGGAGTCTTCAGTGTCGAGTCTTCAATTATCAATCTACAGTCTTTATCAGTCTTCGATCTTCCTCTGAAGTATTTGACATTGCAAGAATCCTCATTCTTTATCTCTATCATCAACAAACTCCTCTCTCTCGCATGTTGAATATCATGGTGTCTTCAGACTCTCCCTCTCAATCTGCTGGGATCGTAGTCTGGAATTCACAGCTTCAAAATTCATTCCAAGATCTTTACCTGGCTCTCTTACAGATCAGTATCGTCATCTGGCATGAATTTACCTGAAAAATCTCTACCCGACACATAAGTTTCTTTTTAAAATTAAATCTTTTAACAAATTAGAAACTATGTCAGACATTCTATAAAAATTTGTTCTTTGAAAACCACTTTTAGATACAAAACATTTTCACACTCTCTCCCAAACCTGTTCTTTATGTTTAGCACTTTGACTTTCGAAAATCAGCTTTTCAACATCAGTCGTCGAAAATCTTTTTGAATTTTACAAACTTTATGCTAAAACACACTAAAATCTTTTTGGATTTTCTGAAAGAAAATAACTGACATCATTTGTAGAATCAAGAAAATGCAGAAATGAAATATATACAAACAATTTTTTTGTGAGTTTGTGTAAGAGGATTATATCAGTTTATAAGACGAATCACCAACACCGTTAAGCTTCATTTCATTTTAAGTTCTAAACAATTCACCTAGATTGTCAGTATACTGGTCCACTTAAATTCTCACACAAAGTTCAACTGCTTCGAGATACGATATTAATGTCTTAAGCACTTAAACTCAATCGCGTGTCCCACCTCAGAATATACTCCCGTATCCAGATCCCAATATTCAATCTTACAGGTAATTATGACACAAATGATATCTGTACATAAATTAGGTAATGCGAGGGCTGAGGGATCTCAGGTCGATACTTCCGTATACGCAGAGAGATATCAGCTTCGACTTTACGGTATGTCCCCTTTAGAGGATCTTTTAGCTACAACAGCAACGACTATCAATTTTATTGTTTCATCTGCATGCTGAGGGTTTATGCTATGTTTCAAGCATTTGTGGAAAGTATTATCCAAGGACTAGGTTAGAACTTCCATTCAGCAGAAGTCACGGAATAATACCCCAGACATCATTGAGTATAAAGACCTAGTATATATCAGAAAAAGGAATCTTTCAAACAAGATTTCGGGGGTTACCCATATATCCGAGAGATGTTTCTCCACGATATAAGCAAGTTTGAAATTTAGGTTTATATCTCGTCACAATCTACTAAATGTGTAAAAACCTACTGGCACATCATCAGTGAGACCGTTTATCACTTTTTATCTTACCAATTCTTTAGCATGTTGTGATAGTCCACTGATGTACTATCATTTCCTCTTTTTGACAACAAAACTCATTTTTGAATTTTATCATGTTTTTGTCTTTTTCAAATTTTCAAATGTTTTTGGATTTTCTGAAAATTTCTACTCCCCCTAAAATGCAAACACATTTTAGGAAATTTGAAAACAAACTATACAATAAAGTGACAACTGATATCAAATCGCATCAATTCGCCATCCATTTGGCATAAACAATCAGAACTTCCCCTTTCAACAAACTATTTTCTCATTTAGATTTCAAAACACTTAAGTTTGTTTTAATCAAAATGATTTTTCCGGAAAATAAGTTTGTTTTATTTTACCACTTGTAGGTATATCAGTAATTGGTTCGGGGATGTGGTTCATCATCTTGTCTCTCAATCACTTGTAGGAAAATGCAAGTACAAATTAATGTCCTTGATTTACCATATGCAAGTATGCTCAACTAAAACTTCTAACCATTTGTACAACAAACACAAACAAACCTTTTACCGTTTGTATGATGACATTACCGAATAAATCCTCAAGAAAGATGCCGATTCATGCTCCACGCTTACCAACCTGGGAGCTCCGGCAAGTCCACAGACTTACTGTTCATAGTATGAGCCATCCCAGTCACAAACCAGGGATGGTTCAACTTTATCTCTCTTCGTCTTCTTCTCATAGAACTCTTTAACCCCTTTGACTTTTCGATCAATCATTTTACAAAAAATATGTTTCACAGTGGGGTTAAAGGCCTTTTCAACATCAAAAACCTTTTTCTCATCATAAAATTGGTTTGAAATCTCAACTTTACCAATTTTCTTTTTATAGTTTTCAGTCCGAAGTGATGGAAAATTTTCATCATCCACAGTCAGAACTGATTTTTCGCCTTTTACCTCAACCTGTGGCTCATCTGATTTTCTGGAATCAGATTCATCGCCAGAAGATAGCTCCTCTGATTTTGACCTATCAGAATCATCGCTAGAGCTACCACCAGACCTTTTTACAACCCATTTTTGGTTGTCAGATTGAGTTTTTTTTCTAGTAAAACTTGTTTGAACATTCACCAATTTCAAATTTTGAATTTTTAAACAATTTTGTTCTATCAATTGGTGATTCAAATTCAATCACTTTCTCTTTCTGTTTACGAGAAACTCCCTGTTTTGATGGTATTGCCTTAGAACAATCTCTGGCAATATGTCCAACAGTGTTGCATTGGAAACAGGTTCTCGTATCTTTCATCTGTTCAGCCATCCTCTTCATGTCATCTTGCTTCTTTGCAAGGAACTCACTGTTTGACTGCCTCCAAAATTCTTTCTTTTCTTCCTCTTTTGCTGATGTTCCAGAATCCTTCTTGTCAGTCTTTTTCTTTGAGTCACTCTTCTTCTTGTTCTTCTTTTCTGGAGTCTTTTCTTCAGCCACTTTTCCATCATCATTCTTTTCTTCAATTACTTCATCCTCTTCAAATGCCTTCATGCCTTCAACAGTTGGATAAATCCTGTCAATGACATAAGAAGTACATGAGTAACTTTTCAACAATCTGTTTACTCTTTCAGTCTCAATTCTTTGCAACTCCAGCTTTTGTTCTAGGACATCACACTTCTCAATGTAATTGTTCACCACTTTTTGCTTCGTCATAAAAGCACACTGAAGTGTCTTCATTGCTGTAGCTTGTTCTTCACTTGTTTGATTATACTGATTCATTGCTTTGTTCAACACATCATAAGATTCATTCAAACTATTCAAGTTATAGATTAATGTGCTGTTCTGCTTTTTTATGGCTTCACAGTTTTCACATTTCACCGGAATCTTTTTAGCATCAATTTCCTCATCAACCTTGAACTTTGGAACTTCAACCTTTACTTTCCTTTTGATCACTGGAACTTGTTCATCTTCACTACTCACCGGTGTTTTGACCTTTTTCTTTTTCTTTGTCTTTTTAATCTTGTCATCATCACTATCACTTTCTGCAATCAGTTTCATATCAGCATCGAATTTTCTCCCCCAATATTCACGATCATCATCACTATCTTCTTCAACTCGGGCTACCAAATCTTTTTGATTTGGAATCTCTTCATCTGGACAATAATCATCCCAGTTGAAATTTGCCCAGCTAAACCCTTCAGGTAACTTTTCGTCATTGATCTATTATCCATGCACTACCATCAGCTCTCTTTGAAGAATCTTGATTAACCGCACAAGCTCTCTTTCCGGAATCTTCAATCACATTCCTTCCATGTGCAGTTTGTGCTTGATGTTGATGTTGTTGAGATGGTTGTTGAGCAACTTGATGGTAGATGGATTTTCGATAGTAATCATTGTTGTTGTTGAAAGGATTCTGAGCTCCACTTGCTTCGCGATTGGTGCATTCTCTCTTGAAGTGACCCTTCTTCCTGCAACGAAAACAAGTGACATTAGATTTATCAAAACCTAAAGTAGAAACATTAGCTTCACGTAGATCATCTCTTCCAGTGATTTGCTTGAATTTCTCAGCTCTCCTCAACACGCTGGCCAAGCACCATTTTATGTCCATCAGCTCCATCTCTTCAGCATCGATCTGGTCGTAATCTTCCTTTGTCAGCATTGGATTCCCGATTCGACCTGCAACAAAACTACCATAAGATTCAAGAACAGTTCCCAATAAAGACATATGGCTTTTTGCTAACTCTTCAGAATATTCCTGATCATTTTCAATGTTCAACACAATGTTGCATTGAAGCTTTTTGCCATTTCTTGTTGTTGAAACGTTCGGATCAAAAGATGGAAATGATGAGAAACTTGTGTTGCTGTTTGATCCTTTTGATGAACTACCAGATGAGTTCTTTGCATTGTATGCGGTTTCAGTTTTCGGTGACAAGTTAGTTGTTTTCTCATTCAACCCTGTTTTGTAATACAACCCAATATCCTGTTCACCATCAAAATCTTTCATTCGAATAATCTTTCGTTGCTCCATCTCTTGAGCTTCCAACTTCTCAATAAACTTGCTGAGTATCAAACTGCTAAAACCTTTCTTGTTTCTAAGCATCATGAGATATGTGCCCCAAGTCTCGTGTGGCAATGAATCAGCAAGCTTTTCGATCAACTCTTCATTGTCTTTCTCGATGCTCAATCTCTTCATGTTTGCTAGCAGATTGCAATATCTTTCAATAATCTGCCTTGTGCTTTCATTCTTCAAATCATGAAACAGATCGAACTCTTTCTTCAGAAATGATTTCTTGTTCTTTATCATTTCTTAACTACCAACAAACTTTGATCTTAAAGCTTTCCAAATCGAGTAAGAAGTTCCATTATGTTGCAATAACACTAAAATGTCTTCTTTCACAGCTTGTTGCAATAAACTCAGCATCATTTTCTCATCTTTGTACTTCTTTCTAGCATCGGCACTCAGATCTTTAATCGGAACCACTTCTTCATCATCATTCGTCGGTCGAATGTATTTTGTCTCGACACATTCCCACGCATCAAGATAGTTAGCTTGCACCCAATTCTCGAACTGTCCTTCCCAACCCTTATATTCCTCGATGTTCATGAGTTTGGGTGGTTTTTGCATTGTTCCTGTTTTGTTTTCGAGCATTGTGTTTTGTGCAATAGTGATCGGGGTAACCGGAGTAGCGAATGCGTTGTAGAATTCTTCGTCCATTTTTCAGATTTTTAATAATTTTCCCACAATAGTCCGTTTGAGCGAAATCAACACACTAAATAGAATGACTGTTTGAGCGAAATCACTTTATGTCACTAAAAACAAAAACATGTTGTATCTATGAGCGAAATAGCCACTGATCACAAAAGCGAAATTACTGATAATGTTCACAAGAGCAAAACCTTATGTGTTCTATGAGCGGAACCTCAAGTGCTTCTTGGAGCGAAATCACTGCTTGTTCAGATAAGCGAAACCCTAAGAGCGAAACTACTGAGCAATTTGGAGCGAAACCTCAGTTTAAAGGTCCAAAGGAGCGAAACTAGATGATATTTGTGTTCACAAGAGCGAAACTACCCTGTTCCTTGGAGCGAAACTATCTGATGATGTCACATTTTGCACGAGTCCATACAAGCAAAACCTTTAAAATCCTAAGTTCTAGGTCGATTTTAGCTTTGAAACTTTCAAGGGTTTATTAATGCATGTTTCCGAGTGTTGTGTGTGAATTTGAGCTGGTTTTACCGTGAAAAATTTTGAAATTTTGAAGAAAGTGTAGAAAATCAGAATAAATGCAGCTGAAATGGCAAGAACTCTTCCTCCTGAGCTCTGATACCACTTGTAGGATCGTATTCGGCCCTGATTGAGTCGATCAGAACAATTCCTATCCAAATCAAGAGGCGGAAACTAATGATTTGGTGCGATTTCAGCCGGATTCACTATTAATTGCTGTTGTATTGATCTTGATAACGTTTACAGACTCTGACAGCACTTCGGCAGCACTTCGTGGCTTACCGGAAGAGAACACCTACAACTATGTTATGATTTCGCTCATACAACCTTTATATAGGCTAACAGGTTTAGCTTTTATGTACATGACATATAAGCGAAACCACATACATGCCACATAAGCGAAACCTAATCTTGACACATAAGCGAAATCATGTGTATGACATATGAGCGAAATCAGACCTTGACACATGGGCGAAATCACTATCTAACACATGTTTCTTGGATTTCGTGCCATGTTTAATCCTATACAACGCAAGACTCGATATAAGACGTAGTGCACCAACAGTTGAGAAACAATCTGCAATGGTTTGTCGATTTTTTACATGTTTTGGTATTTAGGAGGAGGTATAGGGTAAATATTTCAGAAAATAAAAAAACAATAAAAAATGACAAAAATACAAAAACATGAGATATTTTCAAAATCCAAAAACAATAGAAAATCATAAAAGAGCTTGTGTAAAAAGGGAAAATGATAGTACATCGGCTTGACAGTCACAGTATGCTAAAGAAATGTAATGTTTAAATGTGTTAAATAGTCTCGCTGATGATGTGTCGATAGGTTTTTACACATTTAGTAGGTTTGTTCGGGATATAAATCTAAATCTTACTTGCTTATTTCGTGGGGAACACTACTTGGATATATAGGTAACCCCTGAAATCTCGTTTGAAAGATTCCTTTTTCTGATATACTAGGTCTTTATACTCAGTGATATCTGGGGTATTATTCCGGGACTTCTGCTGAACGGTAGTTCTGACCTAGTCCTCGAATAATACTTTTCGCAATGCTTGAAACATAGCATCACCCTGAGCATATATGATAAGACAATAAAATTGCTTAGCAATGCTGTTGTAAAAAAAGATCCTCTAAAGGGGACACACCCACAAGTTGAGTCATGATCTCTCTGCTGAACGATGGTTCTGACCTGAGCTCTCATGATTCTTCATAATTTATTAACCCCTTACAGATATCATTTGTGTTATAATTGCCTGTAAGACTGAATATTGGGATCTGGATACGGGAGTATATTTAAGAGGTGGGACACACGTATAAGTTTAAGTCTTTAAAACACTAAATCTGTATCCTCGACAGATTGAAATTTGTGTGAGAATTTAAGTGGATCAGTATATCGACAATCTACGCGAATTGTTTAATTCTGAGTATGTAATTGAAGCTTAACGGTACTTGTGACTTGTTGAATAGCTGATATGATTCCCTAACACGTTCACCAAAAATATGTTTGTAAATAGTTTATTTTCATTTACTGCATTTTAGTTATGTATTTCATTTCTAGTTTAGAAGCTTTGTTAAAATCCAAAAAGATTTTACATTTCTGTTTTATTTTTGACAAACCAAAGTGGAGAGTTGATCTTCGGATTCGAATTCTGAAAGATGAAAGCAGATGCAGGAAGGTTTCTGGACTGGATGATGAGTCGTGAGCTAATCTTGATAAGTTTGTGAAATTGGAAAGTTATAGCAAGTTCATTAATTTGAAACTTGTAATTTTCAGAAATGTTTAAACTTATGTGTTTTCAAAATGTCAGTGTGATTTGTCTCAGATCAACCAAGGTCATTAAATTAGACTTGGTAGATTAATTGAGTAATCAGGGTCATTAGTTTGGACCTGAATACTTAAGTGGATTTTTATTACTGAAGGATAAATGGTAAGTTTGAATTGAAATTGTTATTATCATATATCTTATATTTGGGTAGAGTTTATACAGGAATTCCCATGGTGTTGAATTTCAAAGTTTGAACCAAAATTTGAGCCCTAGCTTACTGAGAGGGGGAGTCTGTGAAAGGGGGAGTCAGAATTCTGGATCAACAGTCAAAGGGGAGATTGAAGTTTAAAGTTTGAAGATAAAGATTGAAGAGAGCTTTACAATGATGGAAGATTGATAAAGACAAAGACTTGAAGCCAAAGACTTCGTCAACATCCAAGGGGGAGTCTGTTGGTGCACTTTGTGTCTGTTAACTTTGTCTTTTATAAGTCTTTTGTCTAGATAGGTTGAATGAACACACAACAGGGTCAAAATTAGGTTTAGATCATGTTTGAGGAAGGGTTTTCGCTTGAAAGTGTGTCATGGCAGGTTCAAGCGAAACCTCATCATCAACATAATACAGTTTCACTTGAAACCATGTTCAAGCGAAACCCCATGGCCTGTCACTCTCAAGCGAAACCATAGAGGTCTATATATAGGGTTGTGTGGTGTTCATTTGAAGCGGTTATGTTTGTGTGTGTGAGTGAAGGTGCTGTCGGAATTTTGTTAGAATACATTGTAAAAGCTCACAATCAATCAGAAAAGATAGATTAAAAGGAAACTAGCTGTTGTGACTTCATTTACGTTGATTCCGCCCTCGTATTTGAAGATGAACTGCTTTAACTGACTTTAGGGTCACCGACAACGATCCAACACAATATTATGAAATAAAGGATTTCAAACAGCCATGCACATCCTTATTCAAGGTAATTTTTTAAATTAATATTGTTTTAAACATCTATTGCATTTTATGTTTTTCATCATTAGTTGCGTTTTATCATTATGTTTATTGCGTTTTAAGATCATATGATCATATGCTTAATTTCTTTATTATATTTATTATTCATTGCGTTTTATATTACATTTCACTAATTTTATATAGTCTTTTAATTTTATTTACAGGTTCAATACAACAAACAAGAAGATGGTTTAAGTATAAGTTGTACTTGTAAACGGTTTGAACAATTTGGTATATTGTGCCGCCATATATTTTATGTTCTATGGTATGATGATATAACTGAGTTTCCTAGAAGATATGTTCTTAGAAGATGGATGAGAGATGTTGTTTTGAATGGCTCAATTCATTGCAATATTCGGTTTGATGAAATTGGTAGGAATAGTGAAATTGATAAAGTTTTTAGTGAAATTGTTGTAGCAAATGAATATGTGGTTAATAGGTTGGTTGGGGATTTAGATGAGCTGTGTCGTTACAGAGATCATATTAAAGGTTATATTGATAAAGCGGATGAGGTTATGGTTGCTGCGCTGCCTCCTAGTCGCAAAGATAGGTTTGCTGATATGGGAGGGAACTTAGAAAAGTCTAATTCTATGATTCGTGTCCCGATCAAAATAAGGACAAAAGGATGCGGTGTACAAAAAAAGATTAGGTCTAATCGTGAGATTGCAATTCAGTAATCATCAAAGATCCAGAAATCGTGCCTTGTATGTGGTGGAAAAGGACAAAACAGTCACACATGTAAAGAGAATGTTTCTTCTAATGCTATAGGGTCTAGCAATACAATGTAAGTATGTATAAAAATTCCGATATTAATAAAAAGAAGGAAAAATTACAAGTTTTATCCTTTATCTTTATAGTACTTTACAGGCGGTGTCCTTTTTTTTCAAATGTTGACAGACGGTGTCCTTTAGTAGGTATTTTGTTACAAGTTTTGTCCTTTCCACCCAACCTGGTTAAAAAAACTCAGTTAATTTGTGGCACATGATAAGCACATGAGGGTAATTATGTCTTTTCACCCATCCCTTCATTTTCCCCTTTTATGAATATAATACCTATTCCCACCACATTCCATCTCCATCCCCAATAAATTCACCAACCCCAACACACACTCTCTCTCTCTATACCTCCACCGGAGCTATGATTCTGAGATGAAGGAACGTCAACGCTGGCAGCCTGAAGAAGACGGTCTCCTCCGCGACTACTTTAACCAGTACGGCCCCAGAGAATGGAACCTCATCTCTCAACACATGTCCAAAACCCTAGATCGCGATCCCAAATCCTGCCTTGGAATTAAGAAAGGGTTTACAAGAATCAATGATGAAGAATGACAATGAAAAAGGTGTGGTGAGGTTATAGTGGTGCTTGGTTATTGGCAGTAAACCCGACGGGGGCGGTGGTGGGTGGTGCAATCTGATTGTGGCGGTGGATGGTTCCAATCTGATGGGGCCGGTGGTGGGTGTTGCAATCTGATGGGGATGGTGTCGAAAATCACTGGCATCCCTAATTTCATCATCAAAACCAACGCAAATCACCTGCATCTTCATCGGAGTTGGAGAAATCTGGCGAGTCTGATCAGTTCAGGGAATTGCAGAGTGTACATTTGAAGAAAGTAAGAGTGTAATCGTGGTGGTTGTAAAGGTTTGAAATGAGAAGTTAGAAAATGGCAATGGCAGATGCAATGTGTTTTTTGTAACGCCATTGGTTTTATTGTAAAGTCAATTGTTCTTGATTCTGACAAAACTAAGCGGGGTGGATTTACCTATCTATCTTGAAGCACTTAACTGCTTACTGCTAAAACAGAGTAAGAGGCTGTTTGTTTTTCATTTCTTAATGTCTGAAATTTGAAACTAAATCTGAACGTTAGGAGCTAGCATCATAAGCCTGGATGTTGAACCATTAAGAAACGAAGTAGGTGGCGACAGAGGTGGTGATCGTGGGTTGGTGGTGGTTCTATTATGGTTTGGGTGGATGAATTTGATTAATTAGGGAGAAAAACTGGGTGGGTTTAAGGAGAATTGAGGACTTGTATTTAGAGTATTTACAAAAATTGTCCTTTATATGTATAAAGACTAAACTACCCTCAAGTGACTTGCATGTGACCATATTTAACAACAAAATCTAACCAGGTTGGGTGGAAAGGACAAAACTTGTAACAAAATACCTACTAAAGGACACCGCCTGTCAACATTTGAAAAAAAGGACACCGCCTGTAAAGTACTATAAAGATAAAGGACAAAACTTGTAATTTTTCCTAAAAAGAAAAAAAATTGTTATTGCGTTTTATGATGTATAGGTTTCAGCTATTTTTGTTATTGCGTTTTGTGATATCCTACATAAATATCAGCTATTTTTTGTTAACTGCGTTTTATGATAACAACAATGTATTGTTATTACGTTTTATACATACAACAAGTGGATAACAATGTATTGTTATTGCGTTTTTTGATTATTGTGTTTTATGATAACAACAATGAATTGATATTACTTTATCAACACAGAACAAATTAAACATGAAAAGCAAGTGGATATCTTAAATATTACGTTATATAGATGATGAAAGTTTAAAACAAAGATGATGTTTACAAACCACAAAATTACTTCTATCAAATAAAAACATCAAATAAAAATTACTAGCAAGATCAGCATCATGGATCAAATTGTGTTTCTTCTTCAGATGAGTACCCTAAGCTTCCATTTGGGATTTCCTCATCACTTTCAGATTGAGTCCAAAGTTCAACCTGTGAGATTACTGCCTTCTGAAGCTTCTCTGCAAATTTGCTTGCAGAGTTGTTGATGATTGGAATTTCAGATAGCTGCTTCAAAAGGCTTATATGCTCACTGGAAGATATGTCCTTTGGGTCGTATAGCTCCACATCGCAATTGTCCCAAGTCACTGAAATTTTGAAAGTTTCCTCAATGAACTCCCAAGATGTAACTTGGGTTTCTTCAATTGCCATTTGATTCGGATTTCCATACCTTTTGTGCAGAATTTTGAAAAGTGCGGTTGTCTGATCTGTGTAACAAGCTGGTGGTATTCCTATTTCATCCATCCTTCTCAAAACATTTTCATTGTAGTTTTGAAGAACAGAAGCAACGGAATGGTATCTTATTTTTTGACCATCAAGAAACTAAAGAACGAAATGTTCACTTTGAACCCACCAAACTGATAATTCTTGATTAGCCATTTAGGGTTTTTGTGTGTGTTTGTGGTTGGGTATTGGTGTATGAGGAATGTGAATATAATTTAGAGTTTTTGTTCTTATATAATGGATTGGTAGAGGGATTGGTATTAAGTGTGGTAATAATAATAATGATTATATTTCAGTTTTTTCTTTGAATTGATTGTTCAATCATACAATATTTTATCAGGAGAGTACCCTTTATCAGGAATCCAAAAGGCTTTTTAAGGCTTTTTGTCTTATCAATTTCTTTTGTCTTTAAGGTTTCAGTTTTTTTGTCTTATCATTTCCTCATTTATTATTATTTTATTTTATAACATTGCGTTTTATAAAGAGTATAAAATAGTAGTTTTATGATTGTCATTATTGTCATTAAGCCATTATTTTTTGCGTTATAAAAACAATAAAAAAAACATTTATTGCGTTATAAAGATGTATTGCGTTATATGTTTGGACATGAATAATTAGGAAACAGTTTGTATTGCGTTTTAGAATAAATAACATAAGTCAAACAACAAATAAATAGACAATGTTGAGTTTTAGCATACTATTAAAATGTTGCGTTTTATAATATTACAAAAAGAAAACAAGTGTATAAAATAAAATGTTGCCTTTTAGCATAATAGCATTACAATATCTATGTACCCTTTCTTTAAAACATATTATTTAAAAAAATTATTGATAAATTGTACAAATTTTTAAAATATCAATCCTATCTTGAATCATTGCGTTATATGACAAGACATGAAAAATAAAGACATTGTATTGCGTTTTAAAATAACAAACAATAAGTAGCATTTGTAACTCTGAGTATATGTTTTAAACAAAATATACCAACAAAATATTGCGTTATATGATAAATTAGAATAAAAAACAAAATATTGCGTTTTATAATAACTAGCATTTCTAAATCAAAGTAATTGTTTTAAACATGATAAATTCATAAACCAGCAAGAGCAAGCCTCTCTTTAATCCTTTCTAAACTAGTGTCATAAGAAAGTTTTTTAAGTTTTGTACTGAGGTTGCGAAAGTTCTTTGAATCATTAATAACATAATCTTTGCGTTCGTTGAGGTCGTGCAATAATATCTTTGTGATAAACTTTCTTCTTAAATCTTCAAGTTGTGCGGTTTGCTTGTTCACTTGTTTTTTTCTTTTTACCCTTCTTGATAATTACAGGTTCTTCATATTCCTCATGAAACCCACAATTCCATTTTTCGACTGATTCTCCGTTATAACATTCCATATGACGCATACAGAATATTCCACCGTCAATGCCGTTATCTTTTGTCCTCCATTTCATCTCCATTCTAACAGGTTTTATGCCCTTTATATCATCTGCATTTTCATGACCAACAGATTTAAGGTAACCTGCCAAAGCATTCCTCTACAGAAAAAAAAAACAAAAAGATTAGGTGGTTTATATTGTGATTTAAAAGCATATTACTGTCTTTTCAGGCTCATCACCATATTTTTGTTTATGTGTGACCTCTTTTGCACTGTTGTCAATGATGAATATTTGTTTCTCTTCAAGATTGAATGAGATCACAAAGAAACGCTCTACATGGAGAATCGGGATAAGGATAATTTTAAAATCGTTTATGTTTTTTAACTTTGCTCCTTGAAGAATTTTTTCTATGTTCTTTGTGAACTCTTCTATCACTTTTTCTTCCTTTTCATTCAATGAGAAAGCCTGCATAACAATAAACAAATTAAAAAATTAATTGCGTTTTATGAAGGTAATAAATCATACAGTTGTGTTTTATAAAACTTCATTCAAACAAAGTACACATTGCGTTTTATGAAAGAAATAAAACTGACAATTGCGTTTTATATAACTTTATTCAATCAAACTTCAAAAAATTCATTAAACATATATTATTTGTATAAAACAGACAAATTGCGTTTTATAGATCTTACCAGCATTCGAATAGTACAGAAAAATCTTGGAGTTTTGTTGTCTTTTTATCTTCTTTTTTCTTCTTCATTCAAAATATATGCCCAACAATTGATTACTTCTCCTGTTATTTCCAATCCTGGCCTCATTGTTTCTGCACCATATCTCGACAGAAATACATGATCACTAATTTCAAAGAGAGTGTCCCTGCAAAAAAAAAATTATTAAATTATAATATTTGATTTTTGTTTTGTGTTAGTGTATATAAATGCTTTTGTACATTATTTCTCCTTCTGCATGGAAAGCATATCCGGATATGTTGTTTTCGTTTGCCGTTCTTGCTTCGTTCATTGCTATTTGTCTTTGATAGTATGGTGAACATAATACTTCTGCTGCATTTTTCTGTCGATCTGGTCGTACTATCTTTGTGATTATTTGTTCTGTTTTGTTGATATCACTTGTTGGTTGTTCTTCCTGAACAGATTTTGTAGGTGTTTTATACGGATCTTCTTGTGGGTTGAGGAATGATGTGTTTTGAATCAGATCACTGATTTCTTTTTCAGTATTCTGTTCTTCTATTCTATCTAACATTGTTTGTATCCCAGTAATTTGAATACATGTTTCAACTTCTTTTTCCCTTGTTTTATTTTCAGATTTCGTTTGATTTTCGGATTGTGCAGCGTGGCGAGTAGTATCATCTTCCACTTCATTTTCATCCACATTTGAAGACATCTGAGAAATTTTCAAATCAAATGATGGTACCTCATCATTTTGAATTTTTTTTATTTGATTTTTTTTCTGCTTCATCTGTCTTTTTTATTATCTCCAACATTAATGATGGAGTTTCTTCGCTAAATGTGATTGTACCAATAAAGGATTTTCAATGTGTGTTTGTAGACTTGATGTAGTTTCTTTCTAAATGATTTTTTTTCTGGATTTGAGGATTGGACAACAACTGTGTTATCTTCATTGCGTTTTGTAGCATCCTCATTGTGTTTTACAATCAAAGGAGATGAAATGATTTGATTTTCTGTTTCATCGTTTTGGCTCAAATTTAGAAATCTCGATGGTGTTTCGATCATAGTTGGATCAATACTAACTTTCTTGTGCTTTTTAGCTTGTCGTTGCATTTTTCCATCAATGAAGCCCATGCGTTTACTTTATTATGAACAATTTCACTATTTGAATATTCTTCAATAATTTCATCTATGCGTGATTGGATGGTTTCGAAAATTTGTTCAAATCCTTTAAAATGATAATCCAAGGTAGTCACAACATTTTCTTCATTGGATTTTTTACATTCAATGTTCTTCATATTTTCATCGCCACTTTTTGTTGAATGAATGTCAGAAAGACCTTCACTTTGATTTTGTGATGGCATGAAATTACGCAATCGGCATTGACTGTCTACCCACAATTTTTCTTTATTTCCTTCTGATTGTTTTATGAAGAATTACCCCCATGATCCTCCACTTTCTGTTTGTGTTTTTTCAATTTCATTGGTTTTAAGTTCGCTATTTTGAGCACTCTTGTCCAATCCAGTCTATTGCAGCTTTAAGTAATGTGTTTCCTTCTTTTATCTCTTCTGAGTTGATTTGGATGTTCGGTTGTTCTTCAACATCGTCTTCATCTTTTTCTTTGGATTCATCTTGACAAATTTCTTCATTTTCATTGTCTGATTCAGATGGATAAACATAAAATTCATCCTCCTCCTCCTCCTCCTCATCTTTCTTTTTTTGTTTATTCTTTGTGACATTTTTCTCTTTTTTTCTTTGTATCATTTACAAGAACTCTCCCCTCATTTTGTGCAGCAATTTCCAATTCATCTTCAAATTCTTGTAATGTTGTAGAGTCAATTTTATCTAGAGAGAACTCTTCAGTGTGTTCAGCATCTTCAAATCCTTGTTTTTTGTAAGCATAGAGAATTTGTATGAATCATTGCGTTTTAAAAAAAAATACTCAATACTAATTTTGTTGCATTTTATAATATAAATCATTGTGAATAACTTACACAACTAATTTTTTGTAACTTTATATACATTGCATTTTAAACAAGCATTACGTTTTAATCAAGCATATTTTGAACAAAGCATATAAACAAGTCATTGCGTTTTGTACCTTTATAAACGTTGTGTTTTAAACAAACAAATGTTAAACAAATAATATAAACATGTCATTGCGTTTTGTAACTTTATATACATTGCGTTTTAATCAAGCATATTTTGAACAAAGCATATAAACAAGTCATTGCGTTTTGTACCTTTATAAACGTTGCGTTTTAAACAAACAAATGTTAAACAAATAATATAAACAAGTCATTGCGTTTTGTAACTTTATATACATTGCGTTTTAATCAAGCATATTTTGAACAAAGCATATAAACAAGCAGCCTAAATAAGCAAGATCAGATTTCATACCGCTAACAATCCAATAGGTCCATTGAAGGTCTTATCATTTCCAGGCCATTGTCTTCTTGTATGCCTTAAAACATTCAGAATATATTCACACCAATTAAAATCTTGGGTTTTTTTTGTCACTTTTCATCGATGGCAAGAATCTTTGGTTAACATTACTACTTTGCATTGCCTCTGCGATGACCGTAAAAAATATAACCAAGAAGTTTAGTTTGAACAGTCTTCCAAGCTCATTTCTTGATTTTAAATATTTAATCAAGTTGGCAGCATACATTCTCTTCAAAATATCTTTGCTGAATTGACTGCGCCAAAATTTAATTATAAGATCAGTTTCTTTTGGTCTCAATTTTTCCTCAATCTTTATTTTTCCATTTGGTATTTGAAATACCTTTTGGATCAATTCAGCTATGATCTTAATCTTTTCATCTCCAGTATTTATCACATCATTTTCAGCATCAAAGTTTTTTACCAGCCAATATCCGAATTTGCGTGGAACTGAATGCAACTTAAATGATAGTATACTGCCAAACCCTATTTCTCTAACAACTTTCTTTTGCTCTTTTGACAAATTTTCAATATAATCTGTGAGATTATTGACTGCACATCTTATGTTGATTTTTTTTCCGTCGTAATCATAATATGGTTGTTCTTCTGGTTGTTCTTTTGGCTGTTCTTCTGTTTTATCTTTCCTCAATGATCTCTTTGGTTTTGATTCGGACTTTTCCTTCTTTTGATATTTTGTCTGTTTCACTATTGGTGGTGGATCAACAAAATTATCATCTGATATATTAAAGTGTTTTAGAAACATATATTTTTCATGAAATTATGTTTAATGCGTTTTATGTTACCTGAATTTACTTGTTGTTGTTCAGAACTATGCAGAACTATAGCTCCCCTAGTATTTTCATCTTTTGAAACAGAGTCCGTATCTTCTGAAGATTCAACCACCACTTTCTTTCTTCTCCTTTTTTTGTTTTTCCTCTTGTTTTTTATCTTGAAACAGAATAATGAAACAATGTCAATTAACAAATTTAACATAAAACGCATTAGTTAAAAATATAAAGATAAAAAACAGTAGTTCACAGTTTTAAAATAAAACGCAATACTTTACATCATATTAAATTAACTCAGCAAAATAACATTACATAATCTCCATTTTTTTATAATATTTTAAAATAAAACGCATTAGTCAAGAAAAAAATAAGCATTTGAGATAGTATTATGATAAAACGCAATAGTTAACAACACATGTATCTCAGCAAATACAAAGATAAGATAAAACGCAATGTTTTGAAATTTGATTACAATTATAATAATAATCTCTTTGTTTCTACTAATTTTTTAAGATAAAACGCATTAGTTCACAATATATAAATCCCATAAAAAGCATTAGGTCATAGTTTTAACATAAAATGCAACGCAGTCTCTAATAACAAACCTAGCTAAGCACATACAATGATAAGATATCACTCATTAACAATTTTTGGGAAGGGATATGGTATATTAGGTCTATTGCACTTCATAAAACGTAACTTGAATACAGTTTAAAAAGCAAAAATATATAAAATTACCATTGTTAGAAATCTCTTTGCGTTTTCTACTAGTTTGTTGTTTCATTGTTGATTTTCGGCTAATATTTCCTTGTTGATCAATGTTTTCTTCAACTGATGATGTTTTTTGCTTCTTTGATGATTTAGGGTTTTGAGATACGGATTTATTTTCAGTAACTCGAAGGTAAACCTTCAAATTATCTCTCGATGACGCCATGAACTTCAATGGAGTTTGATTTTCTCAAATTTCTGTATGTGTGTGTTCGTTCAATGGAAGTGTAAAACGTAATGAACTATTTTTCGAAGCTTTCTGTGTATATTCAACAACGGTTATTTTTGGAATTTTACGATAATACCCTTGAAAGCCCAGAGAGCGTGTTTAAATGACAATTTTTAATTTGATTTTAATCTAGACCGTTAATTGTGCAATTGGACGCTCATGATTGCTTCCTATCCTTCCTAGTGAAATAAACTTCCTATTATATCCTAACCCCTTTTTTGAAAAGTTAAAAAGTTGTTTACGATTCCTTATGTAAGAAGTTAATAAGTTACAAATTCTGACTTATTAATTTTTGAGGAAGTCAAAAGGAGTTAGAAATAAGGAATGTCAAACACCCACAGCGAGTTCTTCATTTGTTTGAGAAGCTCGGTTATAAGATGAAAGAGTTAAATCCGGAAACCATGCTAATTATAAAAACTGCGAGAACAAATCTGAACCATCTAAATATTTAATTAACGGGTGTTATTGATTACACATTAACCCTTACTATTAGTTGTGTCAATTAGTAGTTTTTTAAGAGTATTTTAGTAATTGTGTTTTAAATAAAAAGATTAAAACTAAAATTATGTTATGTTGATTTTTTCAACTAGTTCCACCAATATATTTAAATATAAAATAACTTTTATATACTTTATTATTTTCCTAAAAAAAATACACCATAAAATTAAGCATTTTTTTATCTTTAATATGAGTATAATATTGCTATATATATATATATATATATCAAGAGTGAACACTAGTGTAGTTTGCGAACAGAGCGAACTAATCCAGGCCATACATGTGTGTAGATCAATGGCCAGGATTTGATGATGAAATACACTAGTATATTTTACGATTTGATGATGAAATCCTAGTCATCCACGTGTGAAAATTAATGGCCAAGATTTGTTCACTCAGTTCGCAAATACATTAGTGTTCACTCTTGAACCTCACCCTATATATATATATAGGGTCGGGATTTAGAGAAAACGCTCAAAAGTGTGATAACGGTGAGAACGCTTATGGGTCGTCCGATCAAAACAATCCATGGACTAGATTGCGCGGTGGCGTTTTCGTAAATAACATCAATTTTATTATATGGGACGCGCTTCATTAAGGGTAAAAGGGTCTTTTACCGCTCATATTCAAAACGCCATCAAATGATAAAACGCCATTAAAAACGAAACGCCAAAAAATTAGTAATAAAACGCGTTAGATATTACAGGAAGATGAAACAACACAGTAACTGAATTTCAGTTATTAACATTTATTAAAAGAAATTCCCTCCTAAATTACGCGCCAAAAACATCATTATACAAACAAGGTAAAACATAACTTCCATAATCACTTCAATCTATCCATTTTCTGCAAAAAAAACATCTTTAACCAAAAACGCCAAAAATGGCAACAATCGTTTCGTGGAGATACACTCTGGGAATCAGGCGATACGTCCTCCTTTTTTACAACAGAAGGAGGGTGTTTGTTAAGACGGTCAGGGCAATTCTGAAGATGGAAGAAGAGATACAGAGGCGAATCTTATCCATTGGCATCGCTCTAGATAACGAATGACATGAAACACATATGCTTATGAAAGCATTAACCAACAAATTTGGACCAATCAAAGCAGATGTGAAGCCGGACCCTGTCATGACATCATGGCGTTTTGATGATGAAACAGACATGGTGACGGTTACATATGACAGCGGAGAGTAGGAAGTCTACTGGCTAGAGAACATCATGACAAAGCAGCGTCTGGGTTTCATGGAAGAATTGTATAACGCCACTTGTACCAACATAGAAATAGACTCAAAATTGGAGTTAATGCAAGACATGTTTAGGTGGAGGCTTCAGAATCTTCAGAAACAAGAAGCTGATGAAGGTGAAGGTGATGGCATGGATGAAGATCCAGATGAAGACTCCGAGGAGGAAGAAGATGACGCAAGTGATGGATACTATTCGGATAAAGTACCTTCTGACGAAGGCTTTTAATTTTTCCCTCTTTTTTTTCTTTTGTGTAATCTTCTTTTTGTTTTTTAAAGATAATTAAATGATATATTTCTCCCTTTATTAGCAAAACGCCAAAAAAAATACTAAAAATGGTTATTCCTTACAAAACGCCAAAAACAACAAAAAAAAAAATTCTGCTTAATATTTTATTTACTCCGTTATTGTATTTTGTCATCTTGGTCTGCATAACGCCATAAAAAAACGCTAAACTTAGAAGATGGGACGTCTATAACCTGTAAAACTGATAAAAACTGATCAACACAGTAAATACAAAAAACAGTAACTGAAAAGACCGTTACTTTATTACTATCCTTTATTACAATAAAAAAAGTCCCGCCTAAACTACGCGCCTAAAAACTCCTATAAGATAGGGGTCTATACACGATGAAATTGATCACACCCAGAAAACACAAACGCCATATCCTCTAGAAACCACTCACTTTAAAACGCCAAAAAATGTTAGTTAAAAAAAACCACAGATGTCAAAGTTTTCACTGAAATGGATTCTTCTTCTAAAGGGGTTATCTCAATAATATTTTGTTGAATGAGATGGACAAATATTCAAGAAAAAGAGACTGATGACAGTGATATGTCATCATGTGAGCTTTGTTCTTGATGAATATCGGCATGGAATAAAGGGATCAACACAAGTGTAAAATGCTATTTTGGACTCCATTATTATAAATAGCATCAAGCAAGAGTTGATCTTCAATGATATGCCACAAAACAAGAATATCACACCAAAACACAGGATGCCACTATGCAGATTCGTCTAAAAAAGACAGGGTTTATGTAGGAAAGTTGGCATCTAGCTAAAGTATTTAAAAAATGTTCAAAACGCCAAAACAAATTCCAGAAGATAGAGGCTGATGAAAGTGAAGATTCGGAAGAGAAATTAGACTACCATTTTTTATTTTTTTTATTTTCATTTTATATTTTTTTGATATCAAGTTATATGTTGTTTTGTTATCTAATTCTCTATAAATAAAATACATTATTATATAAAACGCCAAAAACTTCAAACACCAAAACGCTAGTAGTATGAAAACGGGGAGAACGGGTGCTGGCAAAGCACCTTGTAAAAAATGTATTAAACGCCAAAAAATTCACTAAATGCCAAAAAAAAATTGGTCTTATTGTAATCTTATGCAAATATTAATGACTCGAAGTGAATTATTATACAAAACAACACAAAACACCAAAAAAATTGACCAGAAAACGCTATAACGCCATAAAATTATCTATGTGACACAGAAACAATTAATTCAACGCCAAAAAGTTTAATCAATATAATTAATGCCAAAAGAAAATTAGATGCCAGAAAATAATATACCGCGTTGGGAAAATAAAAGAAGATTGAAAAGATAAAAAACCCCTGGGACCCTGATCATGTCCTACGCCACGTGTTGGGCCAGGATGCGTTCTCAGCGTTCTCACACTTTTGAGCGTTTTCTCCTGATCTCGTTTCTCTCTCTCTCTCTCTCTATATATATATATATATATATATATATAGGGGAGGTTTATCTTGAGAACGCTAAATATTGCGAGAACCGTGAGAATGGATGAAAAAACCAATCAAAACCAATTTTTTTAATACAAACCTCATTGTAATTAAGATACAACATAAAAAAAATTACAACATCAAATAATTCATTTCTCCTTTCAAAATCACTCTTTTTAAATTTTTTTACACATGTGTAAATATAACAGATTTACACATTTGTAAATGGCAAACTTACACATGTGTAAATTTTCTTTATTTACGAATTCATGTAAATTTAAACGTGTAAAATTAAATTTCTAACATTGTATTCGAATAATAATGATAAGTGTAGATTTTTTTTTGAATTTGAATTGTTTTTTACCAAGTTCTCACAGTTTTTTCATTTGTTCTCATGGTTCTCACAATATTTAGCGTTCTCATTTAAACCTTCCCATATATATATATATATATATATTTAAAATGACATTTTTAAAAGGAATTAAAGTAGCACTTAAAATTGTTTGTGTTGGTTTTGATAGTGATGATTATGTCAGTGCTACTTTCAAACTAGTTTAGTGTTGATTTTACCTGTGCTAATTTCGAAACTATATGTTCTGGTTTCAATTTTGTTTGTGTTAATTTCGAATATTTTGTTTTGGTTCGGTTTATACTAATCAACACATCAATATAATCAACTAAACTAGTTGATAATGTTTGTTAACATAAACTGTAAATATACATGTATAATCAACACATCAATCTAAAAAAAACAAATATATTTTCCTAATTAGAACAACTATGTATATGTAATCAACACATCAACTATATTAGGTTCTTGTTCTCCTTTAAGCATAATATGATTTTTAATAAAAACCTAAATGTTTTTTGTTTAAATGGTTATGAAACCAGCACATCCGCGTTTTCCAAAAAGAGTGGAATCAAGCATACAACACAAATGAATATAGTTCAACAATCTTATCAGGACATTGAGAGTCATATACCATAAAAACAAAAACAAAAATCGCCAGTATGGACAAAGGTCACATATCTACTGTATAGTTAGCACTTTGAATCAAAATTACTTAAATTTCGGATGAATCTGGATGGTGAATCTAAATCTGAATCTACGTTGAATCAAACAATTTTTATGATCCAGAGACAGGAAAGTATGTGATTACGTTGAAATATAAGAAGCCAAATGTTTTGAAGGTGATACCTCATGTGGTAGAACAGAATATTCATAAATATTTCAAGTGGTGATATTACGATGCAAAGATTGGGGAGGCAGTGATTGTATTAAGTGAAGAGAACAACTGGAGGACAATACAAATATACGACCCGATATGGTTGGTGAATATGTTTGAACAATATATTGAAGTGCTATTCTTTTACAGAATATTCTATGCTTTACAAGATAGAGAACGTGCACTACAATTTAAGAGAGTCGTGCATATTTGATTTGCTTATAAAATACAGTCTGGAAGAATGTGGGAAAGCAAGTGGAGAGTGTTAGAAGAGAAGGATGATAAGAAGGAAAAGAAGAGATAAAAGAAAATAGAGAAGAGGAGAAAGGGAGTGTCGATATCAAAGTATCAATATAGAAGACCTCCGAAGACTGATCAGACAATTAAGAAGAGTTTTGAAGAACAACGAAGAGAGTAAATAAAGAGGGTGTTCGGGATGAACGAGTAAAGATCGAAGACCGTTAAGAGACAAGAGTGCGACAATATCTAAGAAGGAGTCTGTTAGTGTTGGTGCAGTTTTGTGTTTGTCGCTTGCTCTTAGTTACTATGTAATTGTAGGGGTCTTTGTTTAACGTGTCTGTACAATTTTGGTCGAGTCCACCAAGGTCAAGATATCCTCCTATATTGACTTGGCACGGCATTTACTTTGTTGATCATGTAAAACAGCATGCAAGTGTGCAGCTGTTAGTTGTTTATGCTTGTTCTTTCTATATTCTATTATATGTATGTTCTGTGTGTTTGCAGGCCTCCCACGAAGGACCTACTCCTTCGTGGGATATCACTTGTCACGAAAGACACCTTCATCTAGTGTTGATGTCCATGAAGAACCATTCTCCGTGGACTATGGTTATTCGTGAGGTAGGCCACGAAGGACCTATCCTTCGTGGGCCTTGCAAATGTTTCATGGCCAGTTACCTTCTTCGTAGGGTAACTGGGTGTTGGGCTATATATACAGAACATGCTTCACAGTTTAGGTAAGAGAGATTAGTGAGTCTGTATGAACATTATGTGTATGTGTTTGTACTTGTTCTCTTCAGTTTAATCAAGATAGTGAATCTTTGGTTACTTGTGTTTGTTTATCTTTGCTTCGGTTGGCATACTTACGTGGATTCCGCACTCGTTAGTGTGTTAACAAACAAGGAAGTAGGTTTAATCTTGATCCTCCAAGTGGACCTACAAGTGGTGTCAGAGCTTTGGCTCTCTTCCTTGTTTAAAACCAAGCTTAGAGTTGTGTTTGAGCAAGTTTGAAGTTTCCTGGAAGTTGTTCTTAAACTTTAAAACAAGAAACTTAAGTTTTTCAAGAAAAGGTGCTTTAAAACTTGGGTAAAACTTGTTGTTTGCTGATAATTTTTATAAAAACCTTGTTAAAACACATGGAGACATGTTAGGATACGGTTTTTCTTGAAATTTCTTGCAAAATCAAAGTTCGACATATTTTCCGGTTAACATTTGACCGGAAAACTCACCGGAATATTCTTGGTGAAGATAAGATTTGACAAGGATTTACTGAAAAAGGTAGATTTCGAATGTTTGTTTCCAACTAAATCTGGATATCCATCTACCACCTTTCAAACATTCAGACAAAGGAGCTTACTGTAAAAGGGAAGATCCCACCAACCTTTTCACGAAGTACCCTTGCCTACGAAGAATCTAACTACGAAGAACCTGTTGTCCGTGGATCTGTTTCTCACGAAGAACCTGTTCTTCGTTGCTAAGCTTCTCTCACGAAGAACCAATCCTTCGTGACACATATTCTTCGTGGACACCCTATTCTTCGTGGGTGGTGTTGTGACTTGTCCATTTTCACAAAAAAGCTTTTATTTTCTATGAAAGTTGTAATTTTGATTTTCTAAACAAATATCCTTTTTCAAACAATCAAAATGAGCACAAGCCAAGATTCATCACAATATAGCTCTGCAACGTTATGGGTACAATCGCTAATGCCTCAACAAACGGCCATGATTACTGCTAATTAATGGGCGTGCGTTGCGAACCAAAATCAAAGCATTCAAACCCTTCTAATTAGCGACAGTGAAAATGGTAGTAACAATCGTCCACTGAAATAGAATCACATGAACGATTATCCAACATGGAAAGGTCGTTTTCATACATACGTTATTGGTCAAAATACCGAGTTGTGGACATGCTTTACAACGCTATACAATGAAGCACTCGAAGAAGCTGGATCAAATCCAACCACTTTAGCAGAAATGGTTGAAAGTGATAAGAAGGCATATGATCTTGAGAAGAAGGCCTTCGCTATCCTTACACAAGCTCTTCATAAGGATATCTATCATCAATTCGTGTATTGTAGAACGACAAAGAATTTGTGGGACACATTAGAAGCTAGAGGGGAAGGAAACGCAACAACAAGAAAGATCCGTCATGATCTCTTAAAGAAGGAGTTTGAAGGGTTTCTGTTTATGGAGAATGAGACCTTAAGTGATATGACTACACGTTTCTATCATCTGCTTAGTGAGATGTATTCTTACAGAGTCACTGCATCTCCACAAGAGATTGTTATGCATTTCGCTGATGCTTTACCACCTAAGTAGAGTCAATTCATTGACTTATTGAAGCATACGGGGGTGTTAGATACAATTATTATATATGAATTCATTCAGAAGCTTGAGAACAAGAATGAAGAAGAAATCCGAAAAGCAAAACGAGTTCCAATTCCTCAAAACCCTAAGATATACTTTGGAGGTATTAACACTGGTGTTAGTGCCTCTCAGCAGTCAAAGCTTCAAACAACATTTGTGTCAAATACAAACCCTTTTCTACCACCACCTAAACCAGATTAATCTACACAAACCTATAGCCAAGGCTTTAATCCAAAAGATTTTCTGCCTCAACCACAAGTTGTTACACTGCAAACTCAACATCAAGCTTCTCAACAGGCTTGCTATGGTAACAACTCTCAGCCTGCAAACCCCAATGCTGTCAGATTCGATACTTCACATCTTTCTAAGGTCAGTGTGGAAGTTTCCTGAGAACATATGGAACTTCTAAACACGATGGTTAGTGCATATTGTGGATTAGTTGCCAATTAAATTGGAAATATTAATTTGACAAATGAAGACTATAAAAATAGACAAATATGAGATGGATCTTATGGATATCAAATGGGCTTTGTAAGCGCGGTGAGAAGAGCAAAGGATTACATGAGTAGATCTGGTCGAACAAGTTTGGAGAGTAAACGGGATACTAAGTATAGATTTGATAAGGATGTCGTTACATGCTTCAACTATGGTGAGAAAGGTCACTTCAAACGTGAATGTACTCGACCTCCTAAGCAAGGAAACCACAATCCTTTCCAAAATCAATCTAACACATCCGACACGACCTAAGTTAACAACGAATGGGGTATAGTAGCTGTTAACAACCCAAACCAGTCTGGACCTTCTAACATAAACAGAGCCTTAGTAGTTCAAGCAGATGAAGGATGTGATTTGTCAGTTCAATTGGGAAATGGAGGACAAGGATGAACTGCTTGTTATGCCAAGATCATCAATCATATCAAACATGTTTGTAGAGAAGAATTTTCTGAATATGATGATAGTTCCGAGTATAGTGGTAGTTCTGATGAGGAAAGCTCAAGTGTGGGTGGTTATGGTTCAGATTCGGACGTAAAGGAAGGAATTGATGCTGAGGTTGATAGTTTGCTGAAAGAAGCTGAGAAGCTGATAAGTCAAAAATCTATGTTGATAAAGAAAGCTGCAGTTGCATCCAAGGAAATGGAGAATTTCTTCACAGAGGATGGATCATTTTCTTACAACACTGCTTTCATGGCTAATGTTGCAAACTCAACAAGTCAGGTACAACCTGACACTCCTCGTATATGCAATGATTGTGTAGAGTTAAAACACAAATTTAAAATAATCAATAGTCACAATCAAAGCTTGGTAGTTGAACTTTCTAAATGCAAGGAGGCGGATATGGCTTTAACTCGAAATGAAAAAGAATTCAAATCTGTAATTAACACTCTTAAGAATAATGTATCCGAGTTAACAAAAACAGTTTTGAACAAACAAAAGGGTATTAATAATTACATTAATATCATTGAGGAAACAAAAAAGGAGTTAGCCATTGCCAAATGCGAGCATGATGCAATCAAGCTCAAATTGGAGAGTTATTCTAACTCCCGATATGTGCTAGATCACATCATTGAAGTTCAAAAACTCAAGGGAGATGTCAAATGTATTGGTTATAAATTGTGTCCACCACCGGTGAAATACAATTATACCAAATTTCCTGATGAAGAGGGAATGCCACGTTTTGAGCCATTTGTACCTCTTAATCCCGAAGAGTTTGCAGCATGATTAGGGTTTAAACCGGACATTTTCTCAGAGGAATCTGAAAAGACAGAAAATTCCACGTTTTGAGCCATTTGTACCTCTTAATCTGTCGAGGCTCTTGTTTCTACTTTTAAGGGCGATAATGTGTTGTATGTGTTGATTGGTGATGAGAAAATTTATTCAAACAAGGACTTTCCAATCAAAAACGTTAATCCAACTTTAATTGATCAAGTTTTTGGAAATTCAACCAATAAATTTTTGGGAAAGAAAAGTCCAAACGTAATTGTAACACAATGTGAAAAATTACCAATGAAACCACAACAACCAATCACTTTTAAAAGTACAAGACAAGAAAAACGAGCTCAAAAAGCTAAGGCATCACAACCAAAGGTTGAAACACAAGGAGCTTGTAAGCCGAGAAAAGGGAAAGGATGTTAAATTTGTAGGCTCAAATGGTACGGATAAAATCGAGACTTTTGAAAACACATCAAGCACCGAGTTTGTAAAATAAGTCAAGAATTTTACAAAAGGGGATAGCCAAAACAATTACACTCAACACACAAATGGGTGTGATGATGGACCAAGTACCTCAAGGCCGACAAGTTCAACATCGAGTCGTCAAACCGAATCTCCTAAATTTGTTAAGAGGAGATCTTGTTTTAAATGTGGAGAGTTTGGACATATAATAAAAAATTGTACAAACTCACCAAGACCAATGTTTGTTCAAAATGCCCCTCCTGAAAAGAATGACCAATGTCGATCTGTGTCACCTAAACAAGATAAACGTATTGTTAAGGAACAAGAAACAAAACAAAGACGTAAAAATGTAAAGGTACTTGAAAAGGCATTAAAACCGGATGTTGTACAAAAGGAACCAAGTTCATCAAACACGTTAAAACCAGAAATATGTAAATATTAATCAATCTGGTCAACATCACCAATCTTGGAAACCTAAAACCGGTACAGTTTCAGAGGGAAGTACACAATTTCCAAATCATCAAGAAATAGAAATCACATTTCTTGATGATAAGGGTCGACCCAAGACCACTAAGGCTTGGGTCCCCATCTCAAACTGATCGTGTAATGTACTGTGCAGGGTGTTCCAGGAGGAACTATGAATAGTCATTGGATTGTTGACAGTGGAGCATCCCGGCACATGACAGGCGACTTAAGGCTCCTTTATGATGTGAAAAGCATTAGAGGAAGTTATGTTTCTTTTGATGGAGATAAAGGCAGTTACATCACTGGAGAAGGAATGATTTCCAATTGTGTTGTTAGTTTTGACAAGATCAATTATGTTCGTCAAATTGATCACAATCTTCTTAGTGTTTCTCAAATCTGCGACAAGAAGTTCACGGTTCATTTTGATGATGCCGGTTGTTATATGCTGAAACCTGGTTTCAAAATTCCCAAAGAATGGATTCTCTTGTCGGTTCCAAGAATTAATGATTTGTATATTCTTGACATGAGCCAAGCTATTACTACGTCTGCACAAGTTACATGTTTTGTCTCAAACGCTACGGAAAAGGAGTCTATATCTTGGCACAGACGTATGGGACACATTCATTTGAGGAAGATGAACCATTGGTGAAAAATAATCTTGTGAATGGTGTAGCGGTCAAGAACTTTCATTTACAAGACGTCTGTGTATCGTGCCAAAAGGGAAAGCAAGCAAAATAGTCACATCCTATCAAGAAAGTCAACACTGTTAGTTTGCCTCTTGAATGTCTTCATATACTTTGGGAATCCTAAAGAATCTTCTCACTTTACTTGAAAACTTGTATACTTTGAAAGTAAACAGAATTCGAAGCGACAATGACACTGAATTCAAGAATCAAGTTATGGATGAGTTCTGTACTGTTGGGTCTAAAATTGAGACTGAAGCTTGCCAAATTGAATATTACAGATGATGTAAGAGTTTGATAACATTAGCCTAAGGGGGAGATTGTTGGGTCTAAAACATGTAGTCTAATGTTATCAACGAATTTGTTTATACAAGTATTTAAAAAAAAACTGTTTTTTTAAGGTTTCTCTCACACACTGGTGTGTTCTTGGGAAAACCTTCAAATCTCCAACAAGAAACCCGTTTTCCAGATTTTCCGGCGATATCTCATATGACACACTTATTCAAATCTTGAACGAATGTTCAAGTGTCGGTGGTGACACCGATTTTGAACCACAAGTTGCTTGGTATGGTCGATTTTTGAGTCGTTACCCTGCCAAATCTAAACTTTTCCGACGTTTTTAATTTTTCCGGCGACATCAAATCTTGAACGAGAGTTCAAGTTGTCCGGCGTAGTTGATATTACGTCGGTCAGTCAATTTCTCCGGCGAAATTAATTCTGGCGTTTTTTTTTGCGGTTGGCGTATTTATTTTCTGGCGATCTGTTAAGGTTTAGAGAGAGTAGAAACAGATTTATTTATAGCGTTTTTAACTATTATCTTCAGCATTGGACCACCTTCTAACACCACCATAGACCACCGCATCACCATCCACCTCCGTTCACCGCCATAAACCGTCATCCACCACCACTCCACACAAAACAGCAGTCAAACATTCACCTTCTGACCACCGTAAATCACCTGATTCAACCACCGCGTCGCATCTGCACTTTCTCACCACCCTCGAGCCACCACAACCGCTCCGGTCAACACCACCTTGCACCATCTCCCACCACACACGCATACCGTCATCTTCGATCCACAACAATCATTCACCACCATACACACGCCAACCTACAGTTGTCATCTAAAAGAATAGAGTAGAATCAGATCTAATTTTTTTTAACATTGAATCATCTAAGAGAGACAAATAGTGACCGCTTCAAGTTAAAAGTTTTAGGGTTTTTGTTCTGTGTTTCTTTTTTTTGATAGAGAGAAGAGGCTGAGAAAGTTGTTGTGCGGCGCTAAGCTTGTATTAGGGTTTGGAGTGATTGTGTCTACTGTCTAGTAGGAGAATTTAGGTATCTCGGGAATCAAAAAAAATTAACATTATTATTATACATATTATTTTAAATTGCTCATGAATAGTAAAGTATTTTTAATAGTATTTTAATAAGAGTGAATTGCAAGTTTTGTCCTTTATCTTTAGACCATTTTGCAGGCGCTGTCCTTTATGTTTAAAGTTGATGAGTTTTGTCCTTTATGTATAAAAATCAAGCACGTTTTACCCTTTGGGCCTAACCCAGTTAGTTTTCCCAGTTAAAGTTGATCACGTGCATGTCATGTGAGGGGTAGTTGTGTCATTTAATGTGCACCCTGATCATTTACCCCCAATTTAAATAACCCCAAACCCTAATTCTTCCCATTCCCCCAAATCGTTCATTATCAAGAACTGCAAGATCGATCTTTCCCCAAATTGAAGATGGTGAAATGCCGATGTGGTAAAGAAGCAATAATCTTGACTTCTTGGACCGACAATAACCCTGGTCGCAGATTCTATGGCTGTCCAGATCAAGGTTCAACATGTGGATTCTTAGGCTGGTATGATCTTACAAGGTGTCAACGATGCGTGGACATTATCCCAGGTTTGCTTAGGGCAAGGAAAAACCTTGACGCTGCTAACAAAGTTCTTGTAGACAGAATTAAAGTCACTGAAGATGCCAATAGAGTTCTTGAAGAAAAATTGTATGACAGTGAAAGCAATTCTAGGAAATTGAAGAAGATGTTGGTTTATAGTTGGATAGGGTTTATGTTGTTTGTTCTTTTTTGGATGTACTGACTGTATGCACTGATGGTTTTGGTTCTAGGATTATGCAAGGCTATTGTAGTGCAAATAGGCATAGTTTTTTGTAAACTAGTGCTTATGAACATATGTGTTAATGAATGTTGGATGTGTTTATGCAAGGCTATTGTAGTGCAAATTTGACCCATTTCAATACAAAGTGACTGACCATAAAACTGGCCATTTAGATGTGCAAAAAAGTGGCCATTTAGATGTACAAAAAAGTGGCCATTTAGATTGAATTAAACCTGTCCATTTAGATGTGCAAAAACCTTGCTATTTGACCCATTTCAACAAGCAAAAAACTGACCATTTCAACAAGCAAAAAACTGACCATAAAATCGGCCATTTGACCACATTAACACCTACATAAATGCTAGCCATTTGACCACATTAACACCTGCACAAACCTGGCTATTTGACCCATTTCAACAAGCAAAAAACTGACCATAAAATTGGCCATTTAGATGTGCAAAGGCTGGCAGTAAGTGCCAAGTCCTCCATTTCAACGGTTGACCTCTTCCTTGCTTTCTTGGGTCTGCCAACTGGGGTGTGATGCTGTCACACCCCTATTTTTCCACGTGTCACCGGTGGGCCCGATGGGGAGTATCGTGACGTAGTTGATATCATCATAGTCAAGCAACACAATATATAAATGCACAGCGGAAGTAAAAGATAAATATATTACGTTCCAAATATAAAGTAATATCCAGTATTACAATGGAAAGTAAAGGATCCACAGGCGGATTCAAAATAAAATGAAAACTGTTCAACAGACTTTGACATCTAGAGCTTGCGAAACTTGAGTAATGATGCCTGGAGTAGCCAGCCTATTTCGTCTAGTACCTGCACTTAGCCTTTTTGGAAAATATGTCAGTTTACACTGGTAAATACAACTCAACTGACTCATTTTGAAAAGAGTTTGAAAATTGGCTTGAATGCACTTCGGCAAAATATATCTTTATAACTTGGGACAATTATTTGTATATAATCTTGTATACAATTTTACTTATTTGTCGTCCATCAGGGCCGGTTAGAAGAGCCGGACAGATTAACTGACACGCCACAGGTATAATGCCCACAGGCTATCATCCTCTAAGTGGATTACCAGTTCCGGTATAATGCCCACAAGGATGATACCTCTGAGTGGATTACCAGTTTTTACATAATGCATCTGTCAGGTGTACGCCTACACCCCGTTCTTAGGTCGTGGCCATTTCGTAAAAGGCCATACACCAAATAATACATATTAAACGGGTTGTAAATACATCAATCACATTACGATTTAAATAACTACACACCCAACCAAGCGGTATTATTATAATACCGTATCCCAAGCCCGTATAGGGAAAATAAGTTAAGAGTATTTACCTGAGCAAAGTATCAATCAAATACAGCAAATGCAAGTACTTTTACTGGGCTCCTAATCTGGAACGAAGGTTTATAATAACCTATTTGAATCCTAACGGGTCTTTAATTAAGCTTAAGCTTAGACCGGTTAGTTTCAAAGATACGGTTCGTACGCACGATTAAGCGATGACCGGATAGAATGTGATTTGGACCCAACAAGTTTGAAGACTTGTTTAATATGGGTATATTATACACATTCTGGATTTTGAGACAAAAATGATATGATTTGACCCGTTTCGGCTAATATATGCAAACTAGTTACATAAGCCGATCCGAACGCGACAAGTGTGTAACGAGTAACAAAAAGAGTCATATGTGATTTTCCTAAGTTATTATGCTTTAATTATGTTGTGACATCAGAAAGATATCTTATATTATGCCCAAAACGGATTTAGACTCACATTACGCCCCGTAGGGGTATTTTGGTCATTAAAAAGGTTAGAAAAGAGTTTAAATATGAACCTAAGTTTCGGTTCTGATGTAATCAGTAAAATTACTCAATTTACTAGGTTATATCAGTAGGGTATCATATATATGTGAAATCTATCCTTTATAACCAAACTATGCCTCTTAAGGGTATTTTGGTAATTTCACATAGGCTTAAAAGGTCAAAACTGGAAACCTGACTGTAAGACTTTAGCTTATTGTAAAAAAATAATAATTTACTTCAAATATCAGTAGGTATCAAACCTTATGTGCTCAACAAAAACTTAATACCTACTATGCGTCAAAAATGCCTAAATAGGCGACTTGGAGCCATTTCCGGGTTTTCAAAGGAAAGCTGATATTTTTATAATTCCAGAAGGCTCAAAATACTTTATTTATTATATTAGATCAGTAGAAAAAGGTTTGGGGTCAAAAGGATTTGTAAAACTCATTTTATGGCTTAAAAGGGCAAAACCGGCATTAACCGAATCATACTTAGAACTCTAAGTTATGCTCAGCCTAAAAATAAATAAAAATCTCCAAAAATCCTAAAATATTATATTACATCAGTGGGTAAAAAGTTTGATATCAAAAAGTGGGTTTAAATAGGCTATACGCTAATTACGCCGTTTAATTAACATAAAGCTTTCAAATTACGCTAATGAGCATAACTCTTAATCTAGACCTTAAACTGATGTCAAATTTTAGGTGCAAGTTTATAAATCAGTAACTAAGGTTTCTACTCTTTCACTTTTTCAAAAATCACGTTTTATAGTCAAAAGGGCATAATAGTCAACAATTAAGCGTTTAACGAAAACATGCATGTGAATCGGATAACTAATGAACCAAGTTGTGTGACCCCAGGGGGTAACACTAATATGAAACCTGGTTCAATTAAGGTTCTAAGGCATTTCTAAACAATGCTTAAACGGGTCAGAACTGAAAGTCAAAGCATAAGTCAAACGATGCGACTTTCGGTTCCGAACCGAGCCTAAACTGAAAATTGTCGAGTTGAACATGTGTAGACATGTTCTTATATTAATTACCAAGTTATATTAATGATAAAACAGGTTGCATAGTCTTTACATCGCTAGTTATGCATTAATTTAAAATTAAGCTTCCTGTTGACTTTTTAATATCAAGTTTGACTCGACAATTGACCTAGATAGAGTGGGAATCAGAGGGTGACCTTTTAAGGGTTTAATGCCCACATAATTACCAACTCATAGGTACTTTCAATTTGAATTTTGACTGGAGGGATTAAGATTAATGACGAAGTCAAATCTTAATTACGACGGTTTGACTTTACGCTAATTAACTAAGCAAAACTGAATTAGGAAGGGTTAAGGACACTTATAAAGGTCCTAATTATGCTTATGGATCCTAAGAGAAGTTGGTTGCTGTCCAGAGATCTCCAGAGATCAACTTGAAGTGAAGAACAAAAATGTTGCAACCTTGATGCTCCTTATATATGAGTTTTGATTGCTTAGGATCATGCCATGGAGGTCTACAAGTGTTGCAAGATCATCCCAAGTGTCCCTATAGTGCCAAAACCAGTTGCAAGAGCCCCTTGAATCGAAAAACCAGCTTTTAAGTCGGTGTAACCGGAAATAACAGGCAGCTGTCAAGAATTTTGCATCTGGGACCTGCTTGCGCACCGCAACGTCCACAGTGTTGAGGTGCGCAAGGAACATGCCAGCACAACACAACTTTCAAATGTTTACAGTTTGGCCCCTTGACCTTCCAAACGTCGTTTTCACATTATTTCTTGCATTATAAGCCTTCTAAATTTACTTTTGAGGGTTCCAAGACTTATACAAACTTTGTTAAGTCCTTGGTTAACTTTGTAATCACCCGAAAAGCCATAATTTCAACGTTGACGCTTTTAACCCCTCGTATACGAATTTGATCATATCTTTCTCATACGATAACGAAACTTTATGGAATTTTTATCACACATTCCAGTGAGCATAATTTACCGTTACAAAGCTTCGGGTTTGCTAAAAGGTCACTCAGAGGTATACTTTAAACATGTTGATACATTTAACCCCTGTAGTTTGAAATTTCTCACTTTCTTCCATATTTAGCTTCGTATGATCCATGATTTATTCGTTTGAAGGTATAAACATCTTGTAGGGCTATTTTAAAAATATATTTATCCATTGTTGACACCTTGGACCCTTATATTCACATAGTTTCCTTATTTGTCAACTTTAGTCCTTCAAACTAAATCCTTTACACGTTTTAAGCTTATGACACGTGTCAATACATTATTGGACGTGAAATTTCGAGGTGTTACATCCTCACCCCCATAAAAGAAATCTCGACCTCGAGATTTGATAAAATGCTGGAAGTACTTTTTGTCGCATAATGGACTTAACCTCAATAGCATATCTGGAGCTTTTCCAAGCTCCCAAGTTGACCTTTATAATGGGTACATTTATCCTTTTGGAGCTTCTTCACCTATCGATCCTCAATCGAAATAGGTTGCTCATTATATCATAAATCTGCATATCATTATGTGATAGTGCTTCTTGACTTATTGGCGAAACACATCCTTAAATCATTAGTGAAAATGTGTTGCGAGCTTCGTCCAACTCCTTAAATAAGTTTTAGCTTATAAGCTATTTGATCCTGATACATTCGATTCCTTCGAATGATTCAATATATTCAGAGCTCAAGTAGCCTGATAATTAACAAATTGACACACCCTTCCAGGGTGATATCTTTGTTGAACCTTATTCCTTCACAAGAACTTAGGAGGGTTGCTATTTTCATTAATCCTTGATTTTTCTGCCGAATACTGGCAACTTACAGATGATTATGGATTTGTTTGATCTCATCTGTTGTTTCCAAGGCAACCTTCTGATCCTGATAATTGGACTTCCCAAAGTCTCATCCATCAAACAGACGTTTTGATATTTTATCTATACAAGGTCTCCAAAGGAGCAACCTTGATACTTATATAACAACTATTATAAAAAGCTTATCTTAAGGCGAAATGGTTATTCCAACCACTGCTTAGAACTAATCCCAAGGAATAGTTAATCCTTGCGTTAGTCGATCAAATCGACGATCCTGGGCAGCTAATGATAATTCTTAATTGTTGTCTAATTAGGGTTGCGGTAATCAATGCATAAGCAAAATGAACCGCCTTTCTTAATTAACTAAAACGAATTCTCAGAATATTGAGTTAGGCTATAAGAATCCTTTATTCGCTTAATCAGGATTTCAATTCTTCTAATGATGGTACTAGCCGTCATGGAGATTTCATAATAATACAGCCCCATCTGGGATATAAATCTTAACTCTACCTGCCTCTCAGGAGGTAAACAGGGTAATCTTAAGAGAAGATAATCAAGATACACAGAGATTACAGAGATTTTCCAAATCTCATGCTCCAGTTCATCCATCATTGCTTGTCAGATAAGGGATATATTCACATTACCAGTCTATGGATTCCTTTAATCATAGACATTTACTTGGAAAATTCCATTGTGTATATCTTCTTTGAATACCACTAGTTGACTTTTAGTATCATATGATTATTGGGATATCTTTGTGGCTCCATGCATTAAACCTCCATACTGATCAGGCATGGAAGCAATCTATGGAACTTATTAAGATACATCAACCCTCATATGGCGCTTTTTGTCATACCATCTGGTATTCTTAATCGATAGATTTCAAGGAGATACCAACTATATGCTGACGCACTTCTTCTAGAGAGAGGTTACTTCTAAAATTCTTACGGTTGGATGTTTCTGTTAGGAACAGAAGAAAAAGGGTTCTTATGATTTCGCCTGTAAGTTTTACCTTACCCTAACATCTGGGGTTCTTACGGGAAAAGTTTCTAAAAGTTTGCTAAGCTTATGGTTTTATGAGAGACTTAGCAGTACCTGAAACCAAGCGTAACTCCTAGCAATAAAATCACCATAAGGGATTTATCTGGTGTCATTATTAATGTGAGCTGCCTCTAATCATACATCAGGAGGGCTAAACGCCTCCATTCTTAAACCTTTTAAACTTAGCTATAAAATCTTTGACAAATTATAGGGCAGTCTCGGCCTTGACTGGTTATTTCTTAATCTATAAAACGTGAGTAGCTGAGGTGGATCCATAATGGATTCATAATAAGCAGGCTTTGAAACCTTAATGTGCCCTCTTATTGCCGATGCTAAATCATAATATATATATAGTGCATTATGCTTAAATTATAGGTTAACCGAAAAAGGGCAATATTTCCATCAATGAACCAAGGTTTGCAACACACTGCTGATAGTTTATAAATCTTATGGGGGAGTCGGAAAATTATTACTCCATCTTTTCCCATTTCGTGACGCGGATAATAGATTTTCTAATAAGGTCCTTAAAACTTGGACCATCCCATAATGTATAAGAGGATCTTTCTTGTGGACTTCATTAATGTCCCCACTAATTAAGGGTATCGCCATCGAATGACAGTGATGTACACCTCACCATGTCCTTTCCAGCATAACCACTGATGTACCTAATGGTTTCTACTACATCCCAAAAATTTCCTGAAATTGGTGGCCCCTTTTTACTATTGAAGTCTCTTGACTTCTAAGAGGCGAAGTACTTTTAAGTACATCCTAAGAGGAAAGGGCTTCTTGCCATATATGATTTTGTTTGGGTTATTCTTCGCATCTGAAGTATGAATATAGCTCTTCTTATGAGCAGTGACATGTGTTTTAAAGCGAACATCATTCGGCTTCTCAAGCCTTTTCATGACTTTTCTCGTAGCCTTTCCAACAGCTGCGTTAATCACAGTTTTGGAGATTAACTCCATTAACATTGAGGTTCACATTGGATGCACTATTATCACTTGTCGCATCTCCAGCATCGCGTCTGTTGTCTGTCTCTTCTGAGTTTTTCCATACTCGAATCTTTGGTCTTAAACACCAAATTTAACAAGTGTTTGGGCATTCCATACCCAGTACCTCCTTGAATGGTCAAAGGCTCACCATAAGGAGTCTTAATGACTACTTGCTTTTCATCACATAAGGCATGGGCTTGGTTACAGGATGACCAACCCTTCTTTTATTATTATATCGAGTCCCTCTATTTTAATGGAACAAAGACAGTGGAAAAGAGTAATCCCTAATGGATATAAAACATCCATCTAATACTGCTGAAGCAGTCTCTGAGGTACTATCGGCCAATTCTACTTTATACTTAACGCTTAGAGTTTTAACAGGCAGACTTAATGATTTACAAAATCTATTGTCTACGAGAGACTTATCTGAACCTGAATCAAATAATACTCTAGCATGAGCGTTATTGATAAAGAAGTACCTGTTGTGACATTGTTATTCTGAACAGTCTCTTGAGTATCCATTTAAGAGCTTCCAGCTTTGATCTTCTTAGCCTCCTCAGGCTTTTTAGCGTACTTAGGGCAGTTAGTCTTAATGTGCCCTTTCTCATTGCAACCATAGCAGGTTGCGTCTCCCATTCTCTTGCAATCCAAGGTCTTATGCTCCTTGGACTTGCAGATTCCACAGGGTAGAGGCTGAGATTCATATCTGCATTTCCCGAGGTGGTATTTCCTACAGGTTTTGCATCTGGTCTTTTCACCGGTCTGCTGTTTGTCCTTCAAATCCTTGCATTCATGGGTCTTGTGATCCGTCTCCTTACAGATGATACATCCCCCGGTCTGATCATAGAAACATTTTCCGAAGTGCTTCTTCCCGCAGGTTTTACATTCGGGTTTTGCCTCCTTTGGCTTGGACTGGTTATAGCTTGAACCGGTCTTACTCTTTTTATAACCTTTATTTGGGGTATTATCGCACTTTCGCTTATGATCCTTCAACGCACGGTCCACATCGTTGTTTACGGCTGTATTTTTATCATAGCCTGTAATTCGGTGTCTGTTAAGTTCAGTCTTGCATCATCATTCTGATTAACTGGATGATTGTGAGCTTCAGAGGAGTCAGCCATGGTGAAGTTTTTGAAGGCTACAAACCAAGTAGTAATAAATTGGTTTAATTATATAGCGAATTGTCGAATTTGATGTTTGAATAGCCATGGTGCAAATCAACCATATAGACCAATAGATAGTATTTAATTTATTTGATTATGTTTTGCCTAGGTTTTTAAATAACCCATCATTGGCGTATAAATGGGATATGATCCTTCATATTTATTAGACATGGGACATAAGTCACGACTGTCAATGTCGTATTGACATTTTATATAGCACATAGGGCTTGTTCCCCAGGACTTTTGATGGCACAGGGCCTTGTCACTAGGAAAAATTTAAAACATAATCAATGATTCCTTTGGATCGGAAAATTTCATAATTCATTGCCTTGACAAGAAGTTATGAATTAAAACTATCTTTTTCATGTATACATCTTTGCCCGTAGGTATACATCCCAGATGGATGTTTAGATGTGTACATCATGTTCGACGTTTATTAGCCAAGATTCCTATTGATCATTTAGGCTAAATAAGGGGTTTGGAAGTTCCTAATATAAAGATGACAAGCGTGATTTTATCGCATCACTGTTGTCGGGAGAGTTAACACGTTTTCAAGTGTTAATAAGGATCTGAATCTCTTTTTAAACAGGTTTTACCATCTTAGCTAGGTCTTCAATGACATTCAAGCTAGGTCAAACCTTTTAAGATTCTCTTTTAATATTTATACTGTTAGGAATGGAATGATATTTATTTTTTATTCAGGATTTTTATCATAATTATCCTGGATTTAATTAAAATATAACTATAGCACAAAAAGTCAAGTTACAAGGGCAACTTTAAATTATAAACCATGATTTTGTAGAATCAAGGTATTTAGGCTTGAACGTGTTCACGCCTTTTCTTGACAGGGAGTTGTAGCCTACGACTGTCTTTAGTCTCAGAGGACGTTAATTATAGCCCGTAGGCATTATATCCCTAATGGATGTTTAAATCACAAAATAAGAAAGGATTTTGGGAAAATCCAGTATGAGGATGATTTATGTGACTTTATCGAACCACGTCTGCCAGAAAAGTTAATATGTTATAGATGTTAACAAGGATGTGAATCTCTTGAATAGGTCCTACCATCTTGGACTCGTCATAAAGGCTAGGTTTACCTTTAAGATTCCTTTTTAATAATTAACGCAGAACAATCCTAACTCGGGATGTTAATAAGGATCTGAATCTAAATTGAGGAACTGCCATCTTAGCTGAGTCTTAATAATGACACGAGGCTAGGTCTTGTCCTTTTTAGATTTTTGCCATTTTATTATAATGGTAGATCCTATAAAAAGGAATGATATTTTTAAACATAATCGTCCCTTTAAAATTTAAACAAGTATATGGTTGCCCAAAACGGGACTTCTAACTGAAATGACTCGCCCATGCAAGGGCTAATCAGAAAATAACAAAAGAAACAAATAAAATGAATTATGATTAGTCCTATGTTCACGTCTAGACTCAAGAATGTGCGACTGTGTAACTGAGATTAAATACAAAAGACTAGTGTTTAATTCACTCAGTGTTGGCTCTGATACCAACCTGTCACACCCCTATTTTTCCACGTGTCACCGGTGGGGAGTATCGTGACGTAGTTGATATCATCATAGTCAAGCGACACAATATATAAATGCACAGCGGAAGCAAAAGATAAATATATTACGTTCCGAATATAAAGTAATATCCAGTATTACAACGGAAAGTAAAGGATCCACAAGCGGATTCAAAATAAAATGAAAACTGTTCAACAGACTTTGACATCTAGAGCTTGCGAAACTTGAGTAATGATGCCTAGAGTAGCCAGCCTATTTCGTCTAGTACCTGCACTTAGCCTTTTTGGAAAATACGTCAGTGTAAACTGGTAAATACAACTCAACTAACTCATTTTGAAAAGAGTTTGAAAATTGGCTTGAATGCACTTCGGCAAAATATATCTTTATAACTTGGGACAATTATTTGTATATAATCTTGTATACAGTTTTACTTATTTGTCGTCCATCAGGGCCGGTTAGAAGAGACGGACAGATTAACTGACACGCCACAGGTATAATGCCCACAGGCTATCATCCTCTAAGTGGATTACCAGTTCCGGTATAATGCCCACAAGGATGATACCTCTGAGTGGATTACCAGTTTTTACATAATGCATCTGTCAGGTGTACGCCTACACCCCGTGCTTAGGTCGTGGCCATTTCGTAAAATGATGCCAAGGATATCCGGGACTTGGTCATTTAACCCCTAAAGGCCATACACCAAATAATACATATTAAACGGGTTGTAAATACATCAATCACATTACGATTTAAATAACTACACACCCGACCAAGCGGTATTATTATAATACCGTATCCCAAGCCCGTATAGGGAAAATAAGTTAAGAGTATTTACCTGAGCAAAGTATCAATCAAATACAGCAAATGCAAGTACTTTTACTGGGCTCCTAATCTGGAACGAAGGTTTATAATAACCTATTAGAATCCTAACGGGTCTTTAATTAAGCTTAAGCTTAGACCGGTTAGTTTCAAAGATACGGTTCGTACGCACGATTAAGCGATGACCGGATAGAATGTGATTTGGACCCAACAAGTTTGAAGACTTGTTTAATATGGGTATATTATACACATTCTGGATTTTGAGACAAAAATGATATGGTTTGACCCGTTTCGGCTAATATATGCAAACTAGTTACATAAGCCGATCCGAACGCGACAAGTGCATAACGAGTAACAAAAAGAGTCATATGTGAGTTTCCTAAGTTATTATGCTTTAATTATGTTGTGACATCAGAAAGATATCTTATATTATGCCCAAAACGGATTTAGACTCACATTACGCCCCTAGGGGTATTTTGGTCATTAAAAAGGTTATAAAAGAGTTTAAATATGAACCTGAGTTTCGGGTCTGATGTAATCAGTAAAATTACTCAATTTACTAGGTTATATCAGTAGGGTATCATATATATGTGAAATCTATCCTTTATAACCAAACTATGCCTCTTAAGGGTATTTTGGTAATTTCACATAGGCTTAAAAGGTCAAAACTGGAAACCTGAGTGTAAAACTTTAGCTTACTGTAAAAATATAATAATTTACTTAAAATATCAGTAGGTATCAAACCTTATGTGCTCAACAAAAACTTAATACCTACTATGCGTCAAAAATGCCTAAAAAGGCGACTTTGAGCCATTTCCGGGTTTTCAAAGGAAAGATGATATTTTTATAATTCCAGAAGGCTCAAAATATTTTATTTATTATATTAGATCAGTAGAAAAAGGTTTGGGGTCAAAAGGATTTGTAAAACTCATTTTATGGCTTAAAAGGGCAAAACCGGCATTAACCGAATCATACTTAGAACTCTAAGTTATGCTCAGCCTAAAAATAAATAAAAATCTCCAAAAATCCTAAATATTATATTACATCAGTGGGTAAAATGTTTGATATCAAAAAGTGGGTTTAAATAGGCTATACGCTAATTACGCCGTTTAATTAACATAAAGCTTTCAAATTACGCTAATGAGCATAACTCTTAATCTAGACCTCAAACTAATGTCAAATTTTAGGTGCAAGTTTATAAATCAGTAACTAAGGTTTCTACTCTTTCACTTTTTCAAAAATCACGTTTTATAGTCAAAAGGGCATAATAGTCAACAATTAAGCGTTTAACGAAAACATGCATGTGAATCGGATAACTAATGAACCAAGTTGTGTGACCTCAGGGGGTTACACTAATATGAAACCTGGTTCAATTAAGGTTCTAAGGCATTTCTAAACAATGCTTAAACGGGTCAGAACTGAAAGTCAAAGCATAAGTCAAACGCTTCCTGTTGACTTTTTAATATCAAGTTTGACTCGACAATTGACCTAGATAGAGTGGGAATCAGAGGGTGACCTTTTAAGGGTTTAATGCCCACATAATTACCAACTCATAGGTACTTTCAATTTGAATTTTGACCGGAGGGATTAAGATTAATGACGAAGTAAAATCTTAATTACGACAGTTTGACTTTACGCTAATTAACTAAGCAAAACTGAATTAGGAAGGGTTAAGTACACTTACAAATGTCCTAATTATGCTTATGGATCCTAAGAGAAGTTGGTTGCTGTCCAGAGATCTCCAGAGATCAACTTGAAGTGAAGAACAAAAATGTTGCAACCTTGATGCTCCTTATATATGAGTTTTGATTGCTTAGGATCATGCCATGGAGGTCTACAAGTGTTGCAAGATCATCCCAAGTGTCCCTATAATGCCAAAACCAGTTGCAAGAGCCCCTTGAATAGAAAAACCAGCTTTTAAGTCGGTGTAACCGGAAATAACAGGCAGCTGTCAAGAATTTTGCATCTGGGACTTGCTTGCGCACCGCAACGTCCACAGTGTTGAGGTGCGCAAGGAACATGCCATCACAACACAACTTTCAAATGTTTACAGTTTGGCCCCTGGACCTTCCAAACGTCGTTTTCACATTATTTCTTGCATTATAAGCCTTCTAAATTTACTTTTGAGGGTTCCAAGACTTATACAAACTTTGTTAAGTCCTTGGTTAACTTTGTAATCACCCGAAAAGCCATAATTTCAACGTTGACGCTTTTAACCCCTCGTATACAAATTTGATCATATCTTTCTCATACGATAACGAAACTTTATGGAATTTTTATCACACATTCTAGTGAGCATAATTTACCGTTACGAAGCTTCGGGTTTGCTAAAAGGTCACTCAGAGGTATACTTTAAACATGTTGACACATTTAACCCCTGTAGTTTGAAATTTCTCACTTTCTTCCATATTTAGCTTCGTATGATCCATGATTTATTCGTTTGAAGGTATAAACATCTTGTAGGGCTATTTTAAAAATATATTTATCCATTGTTGACACCTTGGACCCTTATATTCACATAGTTTCCTTGTTTGTCAACTTTAGTCCTTCAAACTAAATCCTTTACACGTTTTAAGCTTATGACACGTGTCAATACATTATTGGGCGTGAAATTTCGAGGTGTTGCAGATGCTTGGGTGGTGTGATGGTTATAGGACACTGTACTTTAAACCACATACATCTTCCATTGATTGGGTTAATCTTGTGTGAATAAACCAACTTCCACCTTTCCATTGTGTACACAGGATGCACCCAACTCTCCAGGGCCCCTACCCTTACACTAGTAGCTCCCATTTCCCACAATGCAGCCACTGCATGTCTGCAGGGCATACCTGTAAACCATCATACATAATTGTTAACCCTAACAACCACCAAAAACATATTTCCAATAACTAAAACAAACTGTAGATTGTATACCTGTTATTTCCCACCTTCTGCAACTACAAGTCCTCTTCTCCAAGTTCACCACACGTGCATGATTAGGTTTACCACTAACCTCATAAAATTCCCCTCCATAAAATTCAACCTCATGTACAGAGAACTTGTCGATGTCAATCAAGTCTACATGATCGATCTTACCTCCAACATGCATACGACCTGGAGGTTGTGTTAATCGACCACCATGATGAATACGTAGAGTGAATAGATGAGGAAAACCTCTGCAACATGATTTCAACATTATCAGAGTTAATCGACATAGATGAACAAGAAATTAGGGTTTATAATCACATAAACCTTACCATATAATCGAACAACTTCGGAATCTGGCATCTTTGTTTCTCTGATGTACCAGCCATCTTCATCGGACATCTTTGTGGCTAAACCCTAAATTTTGAAAGCTAAAGGGGGAAGGAGATGAACCAGAGAAGAGTGGAGGATCAAAGTGGTGTTATACTGAAGAGATAGGGTTTATATTTGGGAATCTTGTGCATTTGTGAATATGCACATTAAATGACAAAACTACCCCTCACATGACATGCACGTGATCAACATTAACTGGGAAAACTAACTGGGTTAGGCCCAAAGGGTAAAACGTGCTTGATTTTTATACATAAAGGACAAAACTCGTCAACTTTAAACATAAAGGACAGCGCCTGCAAAGTGGCCTAAAGATAAAGGACAAAACTTGCAATTCACTCATTTTAATAATTTTTTTTTGAACGGCTGTATTTTAATACTATTAACTTCCTTTTATTATATAAACTAGTTTTTGCCCCGCCCGCGTTGCGGGGCAATAAGCCGAATATTTCTCTCTCATAACGTGTATGTTTGTATTTCGGTTACTTGTACATATTACTAATAACACGATCTTAAAAAAAATTACATCGAGTCAACCAATTAAAACAAAAACACTACCATACTTTTATTAAAAAAACTAAAACGATGGAAAGACTATAATTTTAAACTCGGAGCATAATTGTAAATTTTCAGGACAAATGAGCATGTACCAGGCATGTCTGGACGAATAAAAATTACACCTATGCCCGCCCGCGTTGCAGGGCGTTAACTCAAACATTTCTTAGTTTCATAACATGTATGCATGCATTTAGGTTACTTGTACATACTACTTATAACACGATAAAAAAATACATCGAGACAACCAATTAAATGAAAACACTACCATAGTTTTGCTAAAAAAATTAAAACAATAACAGGTCTGTAATTTTGAGCTGGGGGTAAAATACTAATTTGTCAGGACCAATGAGCAAGTGTTAGACAACTGCTTGAGACAATAAAAGTTACATTGAGTCAACCAAGTAAAATAAAACAGTACTACAGTTTTGCAAAAAAAAAAAGTAAAACGATGGCAAGATCATAATTTTTAACTCGGGGAGAAATCGTAATTTTTGAAATGGGAGCAAAATCATAATTTTGAACAGATGACAAAATCGTAAAAATATTTTGAAATGGGGGCGAAATTATAATTTTAAACTGAGTGCAAAATCATAATTTTGAGCTGTGGGGAAAACATAATTTTATTTTGAACTGTGGGCAAAAACGTAATGTTGAGTTGGGGGAAAAATCGTAATTTTGAGCTAGGGCCAAAAACATTTTTTTTTATTTTGAAGGGGGGGGGGGTGGCAAAAGCGTAATTTTAGACGGAGGGCGAAACCGTAAATTTAAACTGGGAGTATAATTAAAAATGGGTTTTTGAACTGAGGACAAAAACGTAAATTTTGAGTCAGGCCAAAAATATAATTTTATTTTGAATTAGGGGCAAAAACGTAATTTTAAACAAAGAACGAAACCGTAATTTTAAGTTGGGAATAAAATTAAATTAAAAATGGGTTGGTCCAATAGGGAGTGCCAGGCATTTTAGACGGAGGGCGAAACCGTAAATTTAAACTGGGAGTAGAATTAGAAATGGGTTTTTGAACTGAGGGCAAAAGCGTAAATTTTGAGTCAGGCCAAAAATATAATTTTATTTTGAATTAGGGGCGAAAACGTAATTTTAAACAAAGGACGAAACCGTAATTTTAAGCTGAAAATAAAATTAACTTAAAAATAGTTTGGTTCAATAGGGGAGTGCCAGGCAAGTTGCCTGACACTATTCTCTCAACTCCTTTTTGTGTATGTAGGATAATAGTATTTTAATTTTATTAGCTTCCTTTTATGATATATATATAATTCATATATTTCTTCTATGTCTTTTTTATATTAGAGAATATAAAATAAAGGTATATCACTAAAAATATTGTTTGTTATTACTCAATGTTATCAGACAAGAATAACACACTTAGTACATCGATTATTTTTATGGTTTTTTATTTCAATAATATTTCATTTATATATATAACTCTGTCTGTGGCGATAAATGAATATCGGTAATAGTACCGTAACGATCTAAACTGATTGATACTGTTCGAACGTCGGTGCCGGTACCGGTGCTGTTTTATTATTTTGGGATGATGTAAAGCACACGTTGATTTCTATAACGAGTGCATGTATCGTACCAGTATTGTAACAAATCGAACCAGTACCCATCGAATGCTCACAGTCACGTACCGCAACAACGCGCAGAAAGATAACCTAGTTATTATACATATTAATTCAAAGGGTTGATGAACAGTAATAGAAATATTAATTTTTTATACTACCATCATTGAAGAAAGCAATAATTATTCTCGAACACTAACATAAATATTGTCAAGTTATTATTGTTATTGATGTTATTATATTATACATATGAATTCAAAGGGTTTAAACCACACCCTACAGCCTTACGGGCTTTATAGTGATTTAAAGCTCCTATGGATTTTATAGTATCACGTCAGAGCTACGTATGCACCATGTAAGCGAAAGCTTTATCGTTAACTTGCATAATATGGTTTAAAACCACAAGCAAAACATTTGATTGGTTGAAAATAATAGACACCACAAGCAAAAAGAGTCGTTACGCCGCATCTAGTGCTGAGTAAGGTGACAGAACTTCTTAACCACGGTCTTAGAGAAAGAGCCATGTTGCAGGAGTCCGTCCAAGGACGCATAAGGATGACATTTTGGTAATGCTGGTTGGTCAAATGACATTTTGGTAATTTTTCCTATATCTATCATACTCTCTTTAACACAAACTCACAATAAGGTTTAGGATTTATATCTATAGCATCTCATGTTACCACAATGAGTCCAAAGTAGTTCACATCCTCTCATAGCTTGGTGCCTACGGTGTCATTCCTAACACATTATTAATTAATTAATTAAGTCTATAACATTTATGAAATTTGGTGAACAGTAGTTCACCTGCTTTGGGCCAAATCAATTTACGATTTTGTCTCCGCTTTAAAATTATGATTTTGCCATCAGTTTAAAATTACGTTTTTACCTTCGGTTCAAAATAAAATTATGCTTTTGCCTCCAATTGAAAATTACAATTTTGCCCTCGGTTCAAAATTACGATTTTGCCCTATTTAAATTTAAAGTTTCGCCATTAGTTTTGTTTTGTTCCTCCCAGCTTTATCAAACAAGAAGCCATAAAAATGAATACATACATGTACCAATGTTGTTCGATTCGGTACAGTATGGTAGTGATGCCGTGTTAGATTATCAAAAACAAAAAACAATAAAATAAATATGGTGTTAAACAGATGTGGTTCAATTTGTTTTGGTTCGTTTTGGAACGATACCGACACAATATTCATTTCAATAAAGTTTATATCACAATGTTGACAAAAATAAACATAGAACGCAAACCAACCGAACCGATATCAACTGAAAAACATTGGTACCATTATCAATATTCGTTTTTATTCTTATCGATCGCTATAAGGTTTTTTTCTTGATTAATATAGTGAGTATCGGTACCGTAAGGAAACAATCAGATACCGACTGAATTCTCACCGCGAAGCGCGGGAGAATTTCACTATATATATTGATTTCGAGGGATGATAAATAGTAACTTTATTTTTATAATAATATATAGTTTTTTATTGTTTTATTATTTAATATATTATAATAGTTTATTATTATATTTACTTTTAATAACATATATATTTTTTTTAAATCTATTTCCTTTACCTTTTTTTAATAATTGTTTTTTTTTTAACATATATTAATTTATCGATTAATTTGATATTTTTTTTAATAAATTACGTTTATAACTTTTTTCTAAAAATTTAAGTACGTAGTTGTGCTTGATTTCTTTCCCTGACATTCCGTTATAAGTTTTGTTAAAACGAGGTTATACTCAAAATAAAATATTTATTTGGTATCATAAAACGGTACGATGATAAACTAAATTGTTCTAATGGTTTGACTTTCTAAACAACATACTTTATTTTCAAATCACGTTTGTTTTACATTATCATTTGCTCGGTTTGGCCGCAAAGCGCGATATAAAAAAACTAGTTAAATTTAAATTCTTGAAATCAGGATGCAAAAGAAAATGTTAATTAAACATTAATTATTAATTAAAAGGATATATTAGATACATTTTCCACTCATCAAATCATTTGGCTGTTTAATTTAAAAAAAAAAACCGTAGATGGATGGGATTATATTGCAAAACAAAATTCAACATTACTTTAATAGATTTTGAAATCTATTTGAATTTTTACTTGAAACTTGAAAGTCCATACTTGATGTTTACTCCTATACAAAGTTTTATGGAACTAAATACATCTGATTAATAGATCGGGCCTACCTTCTGTTTTTTTTTTTTTTTTTTTTTTTTTTTTTTTTTTTTTTTGCCTTAGAGAATTAATATAACTGGGGCGGGTCTTAAAATTTCTATTTGTGGGCTTAGAATTCTGATTTTTTTGGGTCGGGACTTTAAATTTTTATTTGTGGGCCTAGAATTTTGATCAGTTTTGGGTCGGGTTTTAAGGTTATTGTATTTGGGCCTTTTAAGAATTAATTTGTATTCACAAAATTGAGTTGGGGCAGGATTTTTAAAAAAATTTTGGGCCTTTTCGAGTTGATACTTTTCGGGTTGATACAGGTTTAATTTTTGAAGTAACTTGGACTGGGTTTTGAGTTGAGACAAATATTTTTCGCGCTTAAAAAAATGGATGAAATTCAGAAGGGTACGATAACTTTAAAAGAGTTCGTGGTGAAAGTTTGTCGGATCATATTACATGGTTCATGAATTTGCTGACAAAGATGAAGAAAGCTGGAATTCCCGTTACCAACTATGCTAAAATCAAAAGGTTGCTAAAATCACGCTCAACCAGTGCTCACAACCATGTGTCAATGTCGTGGCTCATTATAATTCTCTCAACTGTGGCCTAATCAGAGAAAAGGACAGAGTTTTGCAATTTAACAAAGAATTAAAAGAAAACGAAGCTGCATATCAGAGAAAGTTAAACTCGACTTTAGCTGAAATGCAGATTTTGAAAGAATTTGTTTTCAGAAAAGATTTTGTCATAAATGATCTAACTGAGAGATTAGAAAAATCTCAAAATGAAAACAATAGATTGCAAATCATAATTGATAAGTGGAATGTCAAAAATTGCCAACGACCGACATATGTGAAAGATGGTATTGGGTACAAAGATAAGCTTGGAAACAAAAGAAAGATCTTTCCTCCTCCTCACAGCAAAAACTATGTACCCATGCCAACTCCTCATCCTGACAACGATTTAATTGTTAAAAATGATTTGATTGCTCAAAATATCAATTGTGAAAATGATAAAATTTCTAACATTTCTGAAAGCAATGCAGAGGTGATTGAGCGTGAGGAGGATGCGTGTGATGAGGATTGTGGGGGCACGAAAATAGGAATAGGATATTCAGGCGACAGTTATTCGAATGTTAATTGGTTCGCCTGGAATTGTGATAAGGCAAACAAAACTTCCATTCGGGATAACTGTAATGGGCATTTGCCTAAACCTATGACCTACAACCATGATAATGTAGTGGTTGAATGTTTTGATTTACAATCTGCTTTTTGTGATGACAAGTTGTGTGTGAACCTCCTATGTTCGTTCCAGAATTGAAACAAAACAGATTCGGAAAATTCCTCACCGAGGAAATTCCAGAATTTATTCCATCTCATACAGGTATGTCAGAGCCTGGTAAGGAGCCAAATGAAGAAAGTAGCAGTGAAGACTCAAGCACCACAATTTCAGAAGGTGGCGAAGGAAGCTCAAGTGAGGATCACGACTCAGATTTTCATTCGTACCAAGAATGGGAAAGCTCAAATGACTCGAAAAATTCAATAACAGATGCTTATAAAAAGGTTGAAGACCTTGAACCATCGGGTGTTCAAGAACCAACACCCTCAAATGACACTGCAAGTCCAGTTATTCAAGACCTATTGGAAAAAGACTTCCATATTGATGATTGCACGAGTTCAGCTGATGAATCAAAGACAGATGAAAGTATTGGGGAGTCAAAGATCAAAAGATCATATGAAGTTGTCGAACCTCACGTTTGTCAACATGCTGAGTCAAGCTCAAACCAATCCCCGCCACTAGTTGCATCACAGGGAACTGCAAAGTCTCAAAAGTCATTCAAGGCTTGTTTTAGGTGTGGAAAAGAAGGTCATGTGCTCAAGCAATGTCCGGAACGACACGATCCAGACAGTAAAGGCAACCAGTATTGCTTCTCATGTTCAAAAGTTAAAAATCACACATCTTTGAAAGATCAGATGAAAAACTCTCCATCCAACTCTCCACATGTGAAGCCGGTTTCACATGATTCAAAGATGAAAAAGACCAACACATCAAAACCTCAATCTCTCCCTCCAGGTTTTAAACATAAAATTATTTCAAACTTTAAATCTTTTACAAACAAAATTTTTAAACCAACACAGGTTTGGCGAGTCAAACCAATGGATGTAAAAGAAATCAATGAGGGAAAAGATTTGGCATATCGGGAGGTTTCCTATTTTGATGAAAAGGGACAACCCAAGACTACGATGGCTTGGGTTCCACTCTCTAACTAAATTGCTTATGAGTGCAAGAACATCCAAGGAGGACTGTTAGTAACTCCGATTATTATCAGTGGTTGTTTCAGATACAAGTTTGAAGAGGAAAATCACAGGTTTGGTTATGGTATCTAACCTGGTTGCACACTTAGCTGCACTGTAACACACTCATTTTCTTGTTGACATATGCTTTTGTGTGCCTTGTATGGAAGACTTTATTTTGTAAATACAGTTTTTCAATACATGGTTGTACATAAATAAAATTTTAAGGGGGGGGGGGGAGTATTAAAATTCTTCCTAGACCATGAGATGTAGTTATTTCAAAATAATCATGATCTTATATGTGAAATGATAGGAACTAACTTGATTATGTCTTCGCATGAATAGGATCTCATGGAAGATACGGCTCCAAGATAACGATATGTCGGTAGATTCAGAATTTCAGACAAGTAAACTGCATCTTGGTGATAAAGATAAAGTTCGTATGATAATGTGGATACCCACCTTGTTGTAGGATTGCACAAACCGATTATGTCCAAAAGGGGTTGCGAGATTAAATTTAGGGGTTCAGAAGACACACAATGTTGTGCATATATATATATATATATATCTATACTATATAATAAAAGAAACCATGTTATGGACACATGGCGCTCTATGAGGCATTCTTAATTATTTTTTTAAATATTTATTATGGAAATTTAATTATTGATAATATTAAATTTAAAATTTAAAATTTATGCAAGAGATTTAATGATAAAAACAAAGATAACTGATAATAATATATTAATTATTAAAATCTAAAAAAATATATTAGCGTTTTAAATATTTAGAGTTAATTACATAGTTAGTCCCTGTGGTTTACATAAAATAACATGCTTAGATACTAATAGTTTAAAATCACCTTTTAGGGTATTAACTTTTCATTTTGTAACGTTTGAATGTATTAAATTCTAGGGTATTAACATAGTTAGTCCCTATGGTTTCCACAAAATAACATACTTAGGTACTAATAGAATGTGATTTTAAAAACAAATAACGTTAATGCCTCCAAACGTTACAAAATGAAAAGTTAATACCCTAGAATGTTATTTTAAACTATTATAGTACCTAAGTATGTTACTTTGTGCAAACTACATGGACTAACTATGTAATTAACTAAAATATTTATAAAGATAAAGATAATAAAAATATTTATTCTAATCAACTGTTTCGTTAAAATGATTTATTCAATACATGTAGAACATATATATTTTTTATACATGTGGTATAATTAGAATCCTATTTTTAATAAAGGATCCCATTATCCCGTTTTACACTCTAATGAAATAATAATATTACATCATAATATCAAACTTATCTCTTGTGTATTTAATATTTTTTACTAAAATATTTTTTTTTCTGTTGATTATCCAACATCAAGTAATACGTAAGTTTCTAACCTAATAATAAATAAAAAAACAAAGTAAAATGTTATAAACCTTGTAATACATAACTCTCTAACCTAATAAAAATAAAGTGAGATGTTACAATAAGTAAATAGTACCTCAAAGTTCATTTTGTTAGAAAACACATCTTGATGACTAAATGTGTTAACGGATTACATTATTCGTGTAAGACATGTGTCTATTCAAATCGTGCAATACACGAGTTTTTAAAAGATGTAACTATTTTATTACTTAGTGTATAAAGTTATATTTATTTAACCCGTGTAATACACGGGGTTCTAACCTAGTATATATATATATATATATATTGAAAGGACACCAATGTGTGCAACCAAAAGACACCAATGCGTGCAACCCAAAAAGAGCAAAAAGACACGAAATGTTAATGTCGTGCAATAGGAATAAAGGATACGCCAAAGCGCGTACATATATTAAGTAAATATTTTATTAGGTATGCTCGCTAAATCAGATGATCATCTTCTCTGCTTATGGAAACATAGACCTGAAGCTCTCATCATCTGATTTAAGGTGATCATCTCCTCTGCTTATGGAAACATAGACCTGGAGCTCTCATCACCTAGTAGATACTATTTCTAAGTTGTTAAGGCAATCGTCTCAAAAGACCATGAGGACAGAAAAGTTTAACCGAACACATGTGGGGTCCACTAGCTTCATCCCAAATATACCCAAAACATGATAATTAATCATCGGATGTATGTCGAAAGAATGGTGCATGGATTTAAACGGACAAACATACCAGCAATTGTTCTTGAGTCGTAGCTATCCTAAAAAATTTGAAGTGTGACTAGGCTTTTCAAGTTGGTATGATCTCGTATTTGATCAGCACTATATCTCAAAGGTTGAAAGTTAAAAAAAAAATACTAAAATCCAATATATATATATATATATATATATATATATATATTTGTGTACAATTATTTTTCTAAGTCTTCCATATCACATCAATCGTGTCTCAAACCGCTTGAGATACTCTTTCCATTGGTTTTGTCTGTACTTTGAATCAGTCTAAAAGAAAATTTGGAGTTGTGTTTGTGATTGTGAACAGGTTACTTTGCCTATTTGCTGCAATGATGGCCGATCATCAGTTGAGCAAGATACCAGACCAAAGCACCTATTTCCTGAAGATTGTAGAAGATACCGAGCTAGGAATCCTCCTCCTACGTCTTTTGATTCACTCAAGCTAAAGAGAGTTGAAAAAAAAGTTTGTTCCGGCTTGTCATAGATGATGCATGCAAAAAGGGGGAGCTTATCCAGCTAAATTACTCAAAGAGCAAAATGTCAGATCTTCAGTGAAGAAAATTTGGAAAGCATCAGTCTAGGGGGAGATTGTTGGGTCTAAAATTGAGACTGAAGCTTGCCAAATTGAAGATTACAACATGCATGAAGTTGACGGTTCTAAGGATGATGTAAGAGTTTGATAACATTAGCCTAAGGGGGATATTGTTGGGTCTAAAACGTGTAGTCTAATGTTATCAACGAATGAAGTCAACAAAGTCAACACCAACAAGTCAAAGTCAACACGCAAGTCAACACGAGAAAATCGAAGAAAGTTATGGCGTATGGAAGTTCAAGATCTGATAGTTATATTTCTTTGGATAATTAAATATATTTTGTTTTTGTTTTAAACAAAATATATTTATTATCTTATTTAATTAGTCTTCATGTTTATTGCCCCTTTTAGTAAGTTATTATCTCTAGGGACTTAATTGTAATTAGCCTAAAATGGTAAAGGCTATAAATAGATAGAAGGTTTTATCGAACACACTTTGAGTGAGATTTGGGGGCTAATTGTATTCATCTTATGCAAATCATTATTCAAGGGTTTTCAAGTTTATTTTGTGTGTGTTCATCTTGATTTGTTTACCAAAATCAGATTTTTGGCTCGATTTGATCCTGCATGAATAAAGTTCTCGTTATACTCCACAACAAAATGGTGTCGCTGAGAGGAAGAATAGAACGCTTATCGAGACTACAAGAACTATGTTATTAGAGTCGGAGCTTCCAGTTCAGTTTTGGGGGGAGGTTGTGGCTACTGCGTGTTATACGTTGAACAGAGTTCTTACAGATAAAATGCATGGGAAGACATGTTTTGAATTGTTACATAAAAGGAAACTGGATGTGTCTTACTTAGAACTTTTTGGAGCTCCATGCACTATGATTGATCCACATGGTAAATTCGGTCTAAAGGCTATCGAAGATTTCTTTGTTGGATATGCTACACCAAATTTCAGAGCTTGGAACTTAACAACCAAAAAGATTGAAGAATGGGGTGAAGTTAAGGTTCAAAGATACACTAAGCCAGTGAGAGCTCCGGGTGCTCCTTGGATGTTTGACTCCTTTAATTTGCCGAATTTTGATGATGCATCTGCAGCAGCTCAAATGTTACTTGAAAGTGATACTGCAGTTGATTCATCTTTAGTACGACCAACTATTGTTAACCAACAAGTGTCTACTTCAATTAATAATGTTGTTGAAAATGAGGAGTTTGAAGATGCTGCTGATTATAATGTTTCGTCGGAAGATGATGAGTTTCATGATGCTAATGAAGCTACCTCAGCTCCTGTTCATGGTGCTGCTGAAGCAAATTCAAATGTGCAGAATCAAGGCACGGCTGAAGGTCATGCATCTACATCATCGTTGATGCTAGCCATCGATTTGGTTGTTGATCTGAATATCAACAATTTGGGTATTAATGATCGAGTTCCTGAAACTCGAATCCATGATACTCACCCTTAGCAGAATATTATAGGAGATGTCCAGAGTGGTGTGCAAACATGTAATCAGCTAAGGAACAACCAGAATGCTGGTTTGTATACAACAATCAGAGAATCCGGGGAACATAATGATTGGTCTTTTGCATGTTATGTTTGCCAAGTTGAACCAAAATCTTGGAAGGAGGCAATGAAGGATGTAAGACCCTTGCTATTATTTTACGGTTTTCGTATAGTTTACGACAATTTAATGTGTAATTACAACTACACATACTTACTAAAATGCGGGTTTATTAAAACTTTTACAATTTAAGAACAATACAACATAATGTAATTAAGTTCGCCGTTTAAAAATAACGACGAAACTATATGCGAAAGCTTGTATCTTAATCGTGTTCGGTTTCTCGCTGAGCTTGATCATCATCCGGCTTCCAAATTTAGACCTGCATTTCATAACCATGAAATAGTTATCCATACGAGCTTACAATCATGTTTGAATCAAGTCCGGATACGAAATCGAACAAGAAACAACAAATCGCCTTCTATGTAGTCTGTTGCGGGCCGCGACAGACTTGGTTTAATCTTTCGCAGGCCACCACAACCCGTGGTGGGGCACGACAACCTTCATCTTCTCCGTCGCGGGGTATGACGGGCACATTTCAACAGAAAGTTTCTTGGTTGAGCTGCAATTTCCCAGCTATACTTATTTACCAAAATTCTAACTTCAAAGTATTATAACTTTCAATCAAGATGTTCGTTTTACACGATTCTTTTTCCTATGCGCTCGTAATTTGATTCTCCATCATATGGAGTTATAACCCGACATCCGAATTTATAAAATATAAAATTTTAAGCCCTCGGCTTGAAATTAGTCTACAAAGACTTTTAACCTGTTTAATTTTAAAATCACCAACTTGTTTCTAACTAATCAAAATACATACTCCAATGTATTTGACACAAAATCTTTTGCTTGGGTTCGTAATTTTTATGAATTACGCGACTAGTACGCAAGCTATGCGCATAGATCCGTTTTGACCCATTTAGGGGATTTAAGCAATTTAGTCTAAAACTAGTTCTTCTCTTTTCACACTTCGTAATACCACATCTAAGATATCTGCTTATATTCCACCACAACTATTTTTGTGGTGGATTTAGCATAACAACTTATTATCCCAAATTTACCCTTCGGTTGGTCATTTTACGCAAATGACCCATTTTTAGGCATTTGACCCACGTGTATACCTATAACTTTTATTCTAATTTAATGATTCCATAATCATAATGCAAGTTCCTAAACAACCCATATGGGTCGTTTGCCCAATTTACCCTTTAAGGCGTTTTGGTCAACTTTAGTCCCTCATTTTACGATGGAGGACTTTCGCTAATTATTTGACCAAGAATGGTATGTTTAACTAGAACTTGTTTATGAGTACCTGGCTCGGGTCAAAGTGTTGACCCGTTTTAATACCTTTCCTTAATGATTTGCTAATTCATAGCAATGAAATTTTCCATAAGCCGATATACCCTGTGAGCATTGTACTCGAAAAATACTTGTTAGTCGTTATTTGTCAAATGGCGTTGAAATCATCATTTGAACCATTTGAACCGTTTGGTCTAAACGACCAAACAAATTTGCGCTTATGTTGGAATGGTATATTTTTACCATTTCATTATTTAACCCTTAATTTGTTCAATTAGGCTTACCTTATAAAGTTGCGATTCCAAAAAACTCTTTTATATATGTCATCTCGTGACTAATTTACCATTTCGACTCCCTTTTTACCATTAACATGGTTTTGCATCATTTTATTTGCTCCGACTCGTATCTTTTCGTGTTGGAACTCACATTTCGGATACAATCCGTTGTTCTGTTTATAACTTATAAAATAGATATGTATACTATGACTGGGTGTAAGTTTTACTTACCGCTTATCCAATTTACTCTTTTCTCCTCATACTTGATTCATTTGACCCGCTTTCTCCCCAAGCTTCCACCTAGCTTGTTTAGCGCCAAACTATTATTTATAATTCGCAAGATGGTTAGATTAGTCATCAATTTTCACGACTATTCCATCTTACAGACTGTATATCGTCATTCAATAATATTATAGGTCAATTTGAATTTCAAAAGTCAACTGCCTTTAATCATATAAAATGCACAATTTAGTTTAACCACTCATTTAGGCATTTTATCAAACATCTTGTAGGCGAGATTTTTATGCATCCATTGTTCAAGTTCATGATAAATCTTTAACCATGTTTTCGCATCATAATCAAGCCTTGATGTCTAGTATACATAAACAACATCTGTTACCTGCATTTAAACATCAAGTTTCACAATTTTACCACTCTAACTCAAGTGTTCATCATATTTTCATAAAACCCATTTACCACCTACAATGTTAATCCATCAATCACTAGTTCATGACACTTAATTACCAAATTCACATCTAGGGTTCGTTCCTAGACTTGTACTAGTGTCAATTTCACTATAACATTCAACATTCACACTAGAATTTCATTTATGAATGTTTATCAAAATTTCACAACTTTAAGAATCATCAAAATTCTACATACCTTACGATCCCCTAGCTTAGGTGATCGTTAATTCATGTTCTTTTGTGAGTTTGAGCTCCAATTAGTCCTTCAATTTGATGAAATTGCATGAACTAGGGTTTTACTTGCTTGTTTTCCCCTGATGTTTGATCCACACACACACTGTGTGTGTGTTGTGTGATAAAGTTTGGTTTATAAAACACAAGTTTCTCTTTTTACAACTTTGGTCCCTTGAGTTTAGTTTTAATTATTTAAGACTACAATTCCATATTTTTATTACTAATTTACATGTTAATAACTAGGAAATTTATTCCTAGTTATTTTTGTTTACGGGCTAATTTTTACCATTTACGGTACTTTACCCGTTCCCTTATATTAACCGGGTTTAAAATACCAAACCCGTTTTCGGGGTGTTACAAAGGAAGACTCATGGGTTGAAGCAATGCAAGAGGAACTTCAGCAGTTTCATAAATTGGGCGTGTAGAAATTGGTTGACAGGCCCAAGAACTACAAGAAGATTGGTACTCGATGGGTTTACAAGTGCAAAAAGGACGACCGAGGAGTTGTTGTGAGAAACAAAGCAAGATTAGTTGTCCAGGGCTTTAATCAAGTAGAAGGCATTGATTACAATGAAGTTTATGCACCGGTAGCACGTCTTGAGGCGATAAGGATTTTCTTGGCTTATGTGTCCTACAAGAAGTTTACTGTTTTTCAAATGGATGCGAAAAGTGCATTTCTTCATGGTGTGGTCGAAGAAGAAGTATATGTTGAATAACCGCCTGGTTCTGAAGATCCAATTCATCCTGACAAAGTTTGGCTTCTCAACAAGGCGTTATATGGTCTTCATCAAGCTCCAAGGGATTGGTATTAAATGTTGTCTTCCTATCTGCTAAAGAACGGTCTTTGACGTGGGTTGATTGACTGTACTCTCTTCATCAAAGAAAGGAATGAGGATTTGTTGCTGGTTCAAGTGTATGTTGATGATATCATTTTCGGATCTATAAATGATGCAATGTGCAAGGAATTCGAGCGGGTTATGCAAGAGAAGTTCGAGATGAGCACCATGGGGGAAATGACTTTCTTTTTAGGTTTGCAGGTTCATCAATCTAAGGAAGGAATTTTCATTCATTAGGCCAAGTACATTGGGGATATTCTAATACGATTTCAGATGGAAGACTCGAAGCCTTCGGGAACTCCATTGGCTCAAAATCATGGGATTACTCCTGACGGAATGGGTGAAATGTGGAACCATCTCTTTATCGTGGTATGATCGGATCACTCATGTATCTTACCGCTTCAAGACCCGACATTATGTATCCAACATGTCTTCTTGCTCGTTACCAGTCAAGTCCAAAAATTTCTCATTTGATGGCTGTCAAAAGGATTTTTTCGTTATTTGAAGGGTTGCCCAGACACTCGTCTTTGGTACCCTAAGGATAATAACTTTGAGTTGATCGCGTTCAGTGATTCTGATCATGGTGGCTGCAAGATCGATGCGAAGTCAACATCAGCAGGATGTCAGTTCTTGGGAAATCGCCTAGTCATGTGGCAATGCAAGAAGCAGACCTGTGTAGCTTCTTCAACATGTGAAGCTGAGTATATTGCGGCTTCCAATTGCTGCTCCCAGGTTTTATGGAACCAACAACAAATGCAAGACTACGGTTTTGAATTTCTAACTACTCCTATTTATGTTGATAATGAAGCTGCTTTACAGATCACTCGTAATCCTGTACAGCACTCAAAGACCAAACACATCGAGATTAAATATCATTTCATACGAGATTGTTATGAAAAGAAACTTATCGATGTTGTCAAAATCCACACGGATCACCAACGTGCCGACCTGTTCACAAAAGCTTTCGATAAATCACATTTTGATTTTCTTTTTTTGGTCAATGGCATCAAGGTGAAACCCGAGTAAATCAACTTTGGTAAATCGTTTTTAGTAAATATTTTCTTACAATATAAAAATACAAAAATATTTTCATTTTATTTACTTTTTGCATTTTAGGGGGAGAAATCTTAAGAAAATACAAAAACATGAGAAAATTTCAAAAATACAAAAATACGTCTTTTATTTATTTACTTTCTGCATTTAGGGGGGGGGGGATTCAGAAATATACAAAAACAATAGAAAATCTTAAAAATAAAAAAATGATTTTCTTGGAAAGATAAGAGAAGATGTTGATACACCGATGGTCTGTCAAATACGGTTAAAAATATAAAATGGAAAACGATAAGTAGCTCTACTAATGATGTATCGGTAGGCTCACAATCAGATTAAAATGTGCAGGTTGATATAAACATAATGAGCTGAAAGCTAGGTGGGAACCATTCATTGGCATATAGTCTTGGTATTGAAATTTCGTTTGATAGTACGCCGAGGTTCTGAGATATGCGGTCCTTATGCTTGTTTATCATCTGGGTATCATGGTTGTATCTTTTACGGAAAAATAATGGAGACGTAAGTCTAAGAACTTCCATGATACCATACATACGTGTAAATATTGCATACGACCATTAATAAGTGATAAACATATCACATCCACCAAATGAATAAGTAATAATATATCACAGCTTTTATGCGGGAGTCAAGTTCGTCTCTTTGTCGGTACGTTGGTATTAACCTGTTCACGGACTTGCTCCTGTGCCCTGCATGCATCTGAAAATCAAGTTCCTCATCAATAAGTGATTGTATCACATAGGGCTTTTTTCAATAAAAAATAAGGGAATATCTCACATCATATACGTCAAAACAGATGATGATAAGCGGTATACTCACCGGTAAGATGAACTCTCGTGCATGTCTTGATACGGGAAGGTATCATGAAGTGGATGAACACCGGCTAGTAAGTATAAATCAAACATTAAAATCGTATCTCCTATCGTGATTACATCTGATAAGTTGAGTTTATGTGGACAACAATATCGGTAGTTGTGGTAGGATACTTATCTAAATTAAAATTAGTATACAAAATCATTTTTGACTTGACTATAAGCTGGTATGATTCTCTTACCTTGAAACTCGAAAAAATTTGCTAAGTTTAGTGTACAGTTGTTTATTGTTAATTCTTGCTCAGTTATTTCGTGTTAGCGTTTGTTCATTTTAAGTTTACCCTATTTTAATTTGATTTTGATTAGCCGAAGTTGAAACTCGAATGTTTTTCTACCGGAAAAGCCCAAAATCAACTTGTTTTTGATATCATAACTTCATAAAGTTAATCTTGAAACTTGGTAAACTCAAATAAAGAGCAAAATCTGTTCAAACTAAAAATCTTCATAACTTCTGGTGATACTGTGTGTGGAAGTTACAAGTCAACGAAGAATAGAGGTCAACGAAGAACCTCAACAAGTTTATACTCACGAAGAACCATTCTTTGCAGGATTTGATCTCTTCGTAGTATCGTAGGTTCTTCGTGGATCTTTAGTGGGCTAATCTGTGTTATAGCCCATGAAGATTATTCGTGACCCACTAGGAGTTCTTCATGGGCTAGGGTTATTCGTGAATAACCGCCATATAAAAGGATAAGTCCTTTTTTTTGGATCTTATCTTTTTCATTTTTCACACTTCCTCACAACTATTCATATTCTTCTTCACACCGAAGAAACCTCCACCATCGACCGATTTGATAAAATTTATAAACAGTAGTGTTGATACATTGAAGGTATAATCTACAAGCGATGAGGTTCCTTGTATCTATCATCAATTCCTTAGTGTTTCAAACATAAACGGATCAAGATCTCGAACCGTAAAAATGTCACACCCCCAAAAAAATCCACAAGCGGAGTATCATTGCAGGAGGAGTGACTGACCAGGATCCAGCCACCAATCATATTGAACAATGTAATTAAATAAGTTAAAGTTCAACCACACAACATAATTGGTGTTCAAAACAAGTTAACCAAATTTAAGTTGTCAACGGAAGCATAAAGTTTAAAACCAAAACCTAAAGTATAAGTTTAAAAGTTCAATGTTTAACATGGAACTCAACAGTCCATGTCCCACAACGACTCCTGCTCCCCTGCAAGCTCCAGCTAACATCTAACGTCCTGCAAGGCATGTAACAACGAGTCAACAACAAAGTTGAGCGAGTTCACAATTGGCTGTCCATTTTAAAGTTGTTCCAAAAACCATAAGTTCATTCGAAAACCAGTAGTTAATCAGTTCCTTGTTTCCCAAACCATAACCAGTGGGGGCTACCCCATGTAACCACTAGACCGTTACCATATTGACAACTGACTGAGAAAGTTGTGCCCTACGTCAATGTCTATCATCACTGACTAAGTGCCTAGATCCATTAGTCCACACCCGTCCTCCCGGCACGGTGTGAGGCTTGTCAACCCTAATAGCGCTATTAACTAATGACCCGCTCACCATTGGCCCGGAAATTAAGTCGATATAAAAATGAGGGACTTAATGATAGAGTTTTGTCTAGTAAGTTATAGATTGTCGTCCTTCCAACTGAGGACGGAGGTACGTAATCTATCCAAGGAGACTACGCAGGTTAATGTTGTCATCCTTCTCAACGAGGATGGAGGTACATATTCTGTTAAAGGTGAATATGTAGGTTTCATTTTAGCTTCTTAACCCATTCCCAAACCACAGGGAATCCCATGCCTTATAAAAAGTGTGAACTCACCTTGGTTTGCTCGGTTTGTTAATCTACTTCTTCACAGTTAATCAGTCAAAGCCTATAGCATGCATACATACGTAATCAGTTTGCATTCAGCAAGTTCGCACGTAAATACAAATCACAGTGGGTACTCAATCAGTGATCACCAGATAGCACATAACAGTTACACAACTTGTTCAAATTCACACTTCACATGTATGTCTAGTAATAGTGCTTAACAGTCAAGTATGCTAATCAAAACTGAATCATGTTTCCTCATACGTAACTGATATCCTTAACAGACAAAGGTCAGCATATAATCACACATTATTATACTTGTACTAACTACATTCTGTTTGTGAAATTCTGGCCCACGGCGAAACCTCAAGGCGACGAAACCTCAAGGCCTTTCGTCGATCAGTTGGGTGACGAAACACCAAGGTGTTTCGTCGTCATAAGGATGGCGAAACTCCCTGGAGTTTCGTCGACAATAAGTGTGGCGAAACCCTCAGGTTTCGTCGAACATATTAACAGTTCCATTCATTTGCCTAAATTACTCCCATAATTCCTGTAACATCAACAAATAGCTTTGGTAGTTTCAAATCAAATTAAACAGCATTGAATTAAGCAATTATGCACAATTACATTACCTTAATCATTCTCAATTAAGAACAGTAACAATCGGATCATTAGGTTAACGAGTTCTAACATTAACATGCAATCATAACATCAATTACTCGACTATTCCATACCATCAATCTCATGATCTTCATACGATTCCGATTAACATGACAACAATACTACCAAATACTCATGCATATCTAAAACCTAGTCTCATTCGAGTTTATCAACTCTAACAGTTTTCAATTTCTTAATTTACCGAACAAAGCATGAACCAATATCATAATCATTTACATATTCCTGTTTTACATAAACTCATCAATCACACTACTAGCATGGAACCCTAGATACCGCATAGATCTTAACAATCACAACAATGAATCAAGCATATTAAGTCGAGTAATCTAATCACATACTAACCGGTTGTAAGATGAGATAAGCAAAAACTTTGAGGGAAAGCAAGAACTTCGAGAGGAATGGTGATTGATAACTGCCGTCTAGTCGAAAGGAGAGTCTAGGGTTTCGTAACTTATGATTTACGCACAATATAACGTGAGTGGAACTGGGCTTACTTGGGCCGAAGCCCATTTTGGCGAAACTCCCTAGTTTCGTCGGGGAGTGAATGACGAAACCCCTAGGTTTCGTCGAATGAGAGGGGTGGCGAAACTTCATATGTTTCGCCGTGGTGTGTGTGTGTGTCTCACCATGTTTTGTCGATTGTGGGTTTATAATTCCAAACAGTTAATAAATTTCTATCACTCATTAATCGAACAGTAATACAATATCTCAAGCATATAATCAAACATGTACAATTACAAAGCAAATAAGTTATGCAAACACAACTGTGAACAAATAACGTGTAGAGGAAAGACCTTGAAAACTCGGGTTGTCACAAAAAACCTTATGAAAACTGTTCATGTCCAAAACCACGGTTAATCATAACCTTCAAAATGAAAATGTTGTTTTGAAAGACAATATGTTTCCGAACCATTATACACAATCAAACGGATATGATTTATGTTTGTTGTTTTTGTGTTGATTGTTTGGGGTTTGATATATAATCGGGTTTTTGAGATTTTGAATGTTATTGATGGGTTTTACACAAGATTTTGGAACGGAAATAACAAAACAGGGTCCTAGATCCATTTTGTCGGATAAAAGTTTACATCTCTCAGTTCTTGTTTGCATTTCACGAAGAACTGATCTTGACGAAGAACCAATTTAAACAAGTAACTGATCTTGACGAAGAATCCTTATATGTGTGACTGAAACGACGAAGTACCATAGTCAATGAAGAACCATTCTTCGTTGACCTGGCTTGTTCGTTGCAACAAGTTTTATCAATCAATCAGGTTCTTCGTGGCCATTTTTTTGGGGATTCTTCGTGAATCTGAGTGTCACACCCCCAAAATCCACACGCGGAGTATCACCGCTTGGAGGCGTGACTGACCAGGATCAAGCCACCAATCATATTGAACATAGTAATTATTAAATGGAACGCAATCAAACCAATATGAAAGGTGTTCAAAACATATGTATAAATTCAACGTTTAGCGGAAGCATAAATAAACCCAATCATAAGTAACAATTCAAATGTTTAAATGTTGTTCATAACATCCACAAACTGTGCCCACAACGACCGTGCCTCCCGTGCAAGCTCCATAAGTACCTAAGGTCCTGCAAGGCATGTAACAGAGAGTCAACAACTAGTTGAGCGAGTTCACAGTGAGTTTGTTTAGTTATAGTGTTCATAATGTAGTTCGTATGTTCATTTAGTAATCATGTATCGTATGTATCGTATCGCGGCCCTCTAGGCATGTTTGCGAAGTATAGTGGGGATTTCCCATGTTTGCTAGACTAGGTATAGTAGTATCGCGGCCCTTCCTGGCATGTTTGCGAAGATTAGAGTATATAGTTCGCGGCCCTTCTTAGGCATGTGTGCGAAGATTGTCATAATATCGCGGCCGACCCTTGGCGTGTGTGCGAAGATCGTTTAAATTAGTATAACCAGTCTAGTCTGTTCTTATCCATAATCCTTCCTCTACCGGGAATCATATATCTAAGTTCCATAAACTGAACGAATAAATAATCCAACCCATTCCCATCCTGGGAATCCCATGCCTTGGCTGTGTGAACTCACCTTGGTTTGCTCGGTATGCTAAGTGTATGCTCGCAAGTAATCAATCACGTCCTAAAGTATGCACGTATGTGAAATCAGTTTGTGTTCAAGTTGTGCACGTATAAACATGTAACACGTAATCACAATCATATACGAGATGGTTACACTTAACAGCAGTTAAATATTCCAGTTAACACTTAACAGAATTAACCCAAGTTACTGTGCAGATTCTGTTCGGCGAAACATACATAATGGCGAAACACAAATTGACGAAACATATTCTGTTTCGTCGTGACCTGTTTGGCGAAACAGGATTCTGATTCGTCGGTGATCCTTGGCGAAACACATCTATTTCGTCGAGGTCAGGTTTGGCGAAACAGAGGTCTAGTTCGTCGACTGCCCTTGGCGAAACACATTCTGTTTCGCCGAGGGTTCGGTTTCGTCGGACAATTCAGTTACGTCAGTACAATACATGTAGAACCCTAATCATCACTAACAGCCGACATCAATACTATCAATCATGCAGAAATCATTCAACACAGAATCATTGTAACATCATCATAACATAATCATCGGACCACTTTAATGTCTAGCATGAACCCTATTTCACGTATACCACATATCGATTACACATCACATCATCAAACCCTATCAAGATGCTAACTTGCATTCAGAATCAGATCATAAATACAACATCCATAACCAAGTATTCAATCTTATTAAGTTTCGCATAAAGCCATTCATATCCGACTACAATATTCATATCAAAATCCATATCATTATCATCATAACAAGAACCCTAATATTTGACATGTATCAGTTTCAGATATACATCAACATAGCAGAATCACATGGCACAGAAACACATACATGGGTGAAAGATCAACCAAAACACATAGGATTACTAACCGAGATGATGGTTTGATCGCACAAGAGTTTCTAGTGGGTTCTAGTTCGCCGTCACAGTGAGAGAGCTCTAGGGTTTCGGTTGTGTTGATAGAAAGTGTAAAAAGATGATGTTTTACGTAAAAATACGCAGAATAACGTTCTGGGCCCAAGCTGGGCTTCGTGAGTTACTGGGCCGGCGAAACAGCTTGTTTCGTCGGAATGTATGTGGCGAAACAGCCTGTTTCGTCGGGTATGTTCATGGCGAAACACCTTCGTGTTTCGTCGAGCAGTCTCATGTGTTAAATCAGTTTCTGTGATTTCTAAACTAATACACTATAATAACAACACAGAATCAAGCAAGCACAATACATTTATCATATCACAACTATACGGTCAAAGTCAACATGCATTTAATGCGAATAAAGAATGTCGGAAATTCGGGTTGTCACATTATCCCCAACTTGAAAGAAATTTCGTCCCGAAATTTAGCATGCGATTACTGAGGAAAGCTAATGGTGTGACGTTGTTTACCTGTATTGTATCGCGGCTCCCCGAGCATGTTTGCGAAGATTACTGGTTTTCTTGGGGTGTCACATTATCCCCCCGTTGATTTGGAATTTCGTCCCGAAATTCTGCATTGGTAGCTTCAGCCTCAGTAGTAGTTGCATTGGTTCCGAATAACTGTGGATATTTTAGTTCCATTTGATCTTCACGCTCCCAGGTGAACTCTGGGCCGCGACGGGAGTTCCAACGAACTCGTACAAGAGGGATTCTCGTTTTCTTGAGGACCTTAACATCCCGGTCCGTGATTTCAACAGGTTCCTCGACGAAGTGCAACCGCTCGTCGATAGTGAGTTCCTTTAAGGGAACTATGTGGGTCTCATCTGATGTACACTTCTTCAGATTCGACACGTGAAAGACGTTGTGTACTGCACTGAGTTCAGGTGGTAAGTTCAGTCTGTAGGCCACTTTGCCTATTTTCTCAATAACTTCGAAAGGTCCAACATATCGTGGATTTAGTTTGCCGCGTTTGCCAAAACGAACCACCCCCTTCCAGGGTGAAACTTTAAGTAGCGCTCGATCCCCAACTTGGAATTCGAGTAGTTTCCTGTCTAAATCAGCGTATGCTTTCTGACGGTCGCGTGCTGCCGCCATGCGTTGTCGTATTTGTGCAATCTTTTCTGTAGTATCGACTACCATTTCTGGACCTGTGATTTGACTTTCTCCCACCTCTGCCCAACAGAGAGGTGACCGGCACTTACGTCCGTATAGTGCCTCGAATGGTGCAGCTTTAATGCTTGTGTGGTAGCTGTTATTGTACGAAAATTCCACAAGTGGCAAATGTTTTTCCCAACCATTGCCAAAGTCTATTACGCACGCCCGAAGCATGTCTTCTAGAGTTTGAATAGTGCGCTCAGACTGCCCATCTGTCTGAGGGTGATAAGCTGTGCTCATGTCTAATCGAGAGCCAAAAGATTTGTGCATTGCTTGCCATAGTTCTGAAGTAAAACGTGCGTCTCGATCAGAGATGATAGAGGTTGGCACACCGTGCCTGGAGACCACTTCTTTCAAGTAGATGTCTGCTAGTGTAGAGAACTTGTCTGTTTCTTTGATTGCCAAGAAGTGAGCAGACTTTGTGAGTCGATCCACGATCACCCAAATAGTATCATTTCCGCTCTGAGATCTAGGTAAGCCAGTAACAAAATCCATGGAAATTTGCTCCCATTTCCATTGTGGTATCTCTGGTTGTTGGAGTGGACCTGACGGTTTCTGATATTCTGCCTTGACTCTCGCACAAGTCAAGCATTTACTAACGTATGTGGCTATGTGGGCCTTCATGCTAGGCCACCAGTATGTGGTTTTGATGTCGTGGTACATTTTATCCGAACCAGGATGTACCGAGTAGCGAGACTTGTGAGCTTCATCCATTACCAGCTCGCGTAAGTTGCCGTACAGTGGGACCCAAATGCGTCCTGTGACGTAGTAAGCACCATCTTCCTTCTGTTCTAAACGTTGCCTTGAGCCACGTAGGGCTTCAGCCCTGACATTTTCTGGTTTCAATGCTTCCACCTGAGCATGTCGTATCTGGGAAGGAAGACTAGACTGTATGGTGAGTTGTAAAGCTCGCACGCGCTTAGGCGCAGTGTCTTTTCGACTGAGAGCGTCAGCCACAACATTGGCTTTGCCTGGGTGGTACCTGATTGAGCATTCGTAGTCGTTTAGCAGTTCGACCCATCGTCGCTGTCGCATATTCAGTTCTTTCTGTTTGAATATATGTTCGAGGCTTCTGTGGTCAGTGTAGATAGCACATTTGGTACCGTACAAATAGTGTCGCCATATCTTAAGTGCAAAGACGACCGCTCCCAGCTCTAGGTCGTGTGTAGTGTAGTTCCGTTCGTGAATCTTAAGTTGGCGCGAAGCATAAGCAATAACTTTATCCCTCTGCATCAATACACATCCAAGACCTTGGATAGATGCGTCGCAGTACACTACGAATTCGTCCGTGCCTTCAGGCAATGAGAGGATAGGTGCGCTACAGAGTCTATCCTTTAAGTGTTGAAACGCTGTTTCCTGTGCATTACCCCAACGGTAAACAACACCTTTCTGCGTCAGTAGTGTAAGCGGTTGAGCAATCTTTGAGAAATCTTTGATGAACCTTCTGTAATAACCCGCCAAACCCAAGAATTGGCGTATTTCTGTTGGCGTACGAGGCGCAGGCCAGTTCTTAATCGAATCCACCTTGGATGGATCTACATGAATCCCATCCTTGTTCACCACGTGGCCTAAGAAGTGGACTTCACGAAGCCAGAAGTCACATTTGGAAAACTTAGCGTATAGCTGTTCCGTTCGTAGAAGTTCCAGTATAAGTCGTAGGTGCTGCTCGTGTTCCTCCTGACTTTTCGAATAAATCAGGATGTCGTCGATGAAAACAATGACGAACTTGTCGAGATAGGGTTTGCACACCCTGTTCATAAGATCCATAAATACGGCAGGCGCGTTCGTTAGCCCAAATGGCATGACCATAAACTCGTAGTGGCCGTAGCGTGTTCTGAACGCTGTTTTGGAGACGTCCTCATCCCGGACTCTCAGCTGGTGATATCCTGACCTTAAGTCTATCTTGGAGTAGTAGCTCGACCCTTGCAGCTGGTCGAATAAATCATCTATGCGCGGAAGAGGATAACGATTCTTGATCGTCACCTTGTTAAGTTCACGGTAGTCTATACACATCCTGAACGTACCGTCTTTCTTCTTTACGAACAACACTGGAGCTCCCCAAGGCGAAGAGCTAGGACGTATAAAACCCTTTTCCAAGAGTTCTTGTAGCTGCTTTGACAGTTCTTCCAATTCAGTTGGAGCTAGACGATAAGGTGCTCGAGCTATAGGTGCTGCTCCTGGAGCGAGCTCGATCTGAAATTCGACTTGACGATGAGGCGGTAACCCAGGTAATTCCTCAGGAAACACTTGAGGAAAATCGCGTACCACTGGAATATCCTCAATCTTCTTCTCTTTCTTCGATGTATCAGTGACGAGAGCTAGAACAGCTGTGTGACCCTTGCACAGACACTTCTGAGCCTTCAAGAAGGAAATGATGCCACTCACGACACCACTCTTGTCGCCTTGAGCTTCAAGAGGTTCCTTGCCAGAACGAGGAATGCGAATAACCTTTTCTTTGCATAAGATCTCCGCTTGTTGTTGAGATAACCAATCCATGCCAATAACGACGTCAAAGCTACCCAAGGGTATAGGAATGAGATCGATGGAGAAAGTCTGACCAGCGAGGATAAGATTACACCCTTTAACTATGTGCGTGGCCTCTATACTTTTACCGTTAGCTAACTCTACAACATGTTTGGTGTTTAAGAGAGTAGGTGCACGTTTTAACATTTCACTAGCTTTTAGAGACATGTAACTTGTATCCGCACCAGAATCAAATAGTACAGTAACATAAAAGTCGTCAAGAAGAAACTTACCCATAACCACGTTGGGATCATTCCTGGCATCACCCTGCCCGATCACAAACATACGGCCTCTAGCACCATTGTTGTTATTGTTCCCACCGTTGTTGTTGTTACCGTTGCCCTGGTTGTTGTTGTTGTTATTGTTCTGGTTCTGGTTTAACTGAGGGCAATCCCGCTTGTAATGACCTTCAGCCCCACACTGGTAGCATCCCCTATTTCCATGCTGCTGCTGCTGTGGCTGGTTTCGTGGAGCAGGTGGCTGTTGTTGCTGGTTCTGATTCGCAGGTCGTGAACTCCTGCAATCTTTAGCTTCGTGCCCGTTTTTGAGACATCTCTGACAGTAGGCCTTGCGACACTGACCACTGTGATGTTTGTAGCACCTGTTACACAGTGGATGATTTCCCCGATAACCACTCTGTCTCTGCCCACCAGAAGTTTGCTGACTTGGGCTCTGGTAGTCATTAGTCTTGCGTTGCTGAGCCTGAGATTGAACTATAGCTGAACCTTTGCTGGAATCCCCATCCCATTTCCGCTTGTTGTCACTGGGAGTAGCAGGTGTGACCGGAGTAGTAGCGGTAGTAGTAGTGCTGATGCGTTCAGGCAACTTGTTCTGCTCCACCGCCTGATCCGTGAGACGGTGAGCCAACTGTACAACCTGCTGATAAGTGGCGAGGTTTGCTGAAGTGACGTGACTCTGGATCTCTGGCACTAGACCCTTGAGGAACAGTTCGATTCGCTTGATTGGAGGGTCCACCATCGTAGGACACAATAGAGCAAGTTCATTAGATCTTTTGGTGTATGCCTCAATCTCTGACCCCTTCATCTTGAGATTGAAAAACTCGACCTCCAGCTTATGAATATCATCCCTGCTGCAATATTCTTCTTTGATCATTTCCTTAAAGTTGTTCCATGGGGTAGCGTTAGCAGCAACCAACCCCAGCATTTGCACCTGAGCTTTCCACCATGTGAGAGCTAAACCCTCTAGGGTACCGGTGGCATACTTCACCCTGCGTGCCTCAGGGCATTCACACATTTCGAATACAGTCTCGATCTTTTCAAACCAGTGGAGGAGTCCGACTGCTCCCTCCGTGCCGCTGAAAGTACTGGGGCGACAGTCCATGAACGTTTTGAAAGTGCAAACAGGTGCTTGACCTGTTGTGTGCGTAAGAGTAAACAAAAATTTTAGCACAAGAGTTGGTTTAGGAATGTAGGATCTAAGGACCCTAGTGTGAGTTTCAACTGCAGGGTATACCTCCTGCTTGTGTGGCTGCAACTGCCACAGTAACTTGTTCAGCGATGAGAGCCGTCAATTGGGCTTGTGTCATGTTGATACGTCCAGACATGATCTTCATAGTAAAGATAGCATAAGTCAGAAGGGATCGCGAATCGTGCGATGACAGAAGAGTGTGAGCATATAAGCGTTCTCAAGCAGTAACGAATCGTAATCAATGTAATCTAAGCATACCACGAGCAAAGTTCTATGTAGTTCTAGCAAGTAGGCAATAAACATAATCCTTATTACCTAGGATGTTGAGTCTTGCACGTGGAGCGAGGCGTCGTTGTGGATCGTTGAGCACTGTACTGGTTATAGTCTGGTTTCAATAAAAACGTTTTCCCTTATTAAAACCGAGTTCTCTATAACCAATGGCTCTGATACCAATCTGTCACACCCCCAAAATCCACACGCGGAGTATCACCGCTTGGAGGCGTGACTGACCAGGATCAAGCCACCAATCATATTGAACATAGTAATTATTAAATGGAACGCAATCAAACCAATATGAAAGGTGTTCAAAACATATGTATAAATTCAACGTTTAGCGGAAGCATAAATAAACCCAATCATAAGTAACAATTCAAATGTTTAAATGTTGTTCATAACATCCACAAACTGTGCCCACAACGACCGTGCCTCCCGTGCAAGCTCCATAAGTACCTAAGGTCCTGCAAGGCATGTAACAGAGAGTCAACAACTAGTTGAGCGAGTTCACAGTGAGTTTGTTTAGTTATAGTGTTCATAATGTAGTTCGTATGTTCATTTAGTAATCATGTATCGTATGTATCGTATCGCGGCCCTCTAGGCATGTTTGCGAAGTATAGTGGGGATTTCCCATGTTTGCTAGACTAGGTATAGTAGTATCGCGGCCCTTCCTGGCATGTTTGCGAAGATTAGAGTATATAGTTCGCGGCCCTTCTTAGGCATGTGTGCGAAGATTGTCATAATATCGCGGCCGACCCTTGGCGTGTGTGCGAAGATCGTTTAAATTAGTATAACCAGTCTAGTCTGTTCTTATCCATAATCCTTCCTCTACCGGGAATCATATATCTAAGTTCCATAAACTGAACGAATAAATAATCCAACCCATTCCCATCCTGGGAATCCCATGCCTTGGCTGTGTGAACTCACCTTGGTTTGCTCGGTATGCTAAGTGTATGCTCGCAAGTAATCAATCACGTCCTAAAGTATGCACGTATGTGAAATCAGTTTGTGTTCAAGTTGTGCACGTATAAACATGTAACACGTAATCACAATCATATACGAGATGGTTACACTTAACAGCAGTTAAATATTCCAGTTAACACTTAACAGAATTAACCCAAGTTACTGTGCAGATTCTGTTCGGCGAAACATACATAATGGCGAAACACAAATTGACGAAACATATTCTGTTTCGTCGTGACCTGTTTGGCGAAACAGGATTCTGATTCGTCGGTGATCCTTGGCGAAACACATCTATTTCGTCGAGGTCAGGTTTGGCGAAACAGAGGTCTAGTTCGTCGACTGCCCTTGGCGAAACACATTCTGTTTCGCCGAGGGTTCGGTTTCGTCGGACAATTCAGTTACGTCAGTACAATACATGTAGAACCCTAATCATCACTAACAGCCGACATCAATACTATCAATCATGCAGAAATCATTCAACACAGAATCATTGTAACATCATCATAACATAATCATCGGACCACTTTAATGTCTAGCATGAACCCTATTTCACGTATACCACATATCGATTACACATCACATCATCAAACCCTATCAAGATGCTAACTTGCATTCAGAATCAGATCATAAATACAACATCCATAACCAAGTATTCAATCTTATTAAGTTTCGCATAAAGCCATTCATATCCGACTACAATATTCATATCAAAATCCATATCATTATCATCATAACAAGAACCCTAATATTTGACATGTATCAGTTTCAGATATACATCAACATAGCAGAATCACATGGCACAGAAACACATACATGGGTGAAAGATCAACCAAAACACATAGGATTACTAACCGAGATGATGGTTTGATCGCACAAGAGTTTCTAGTGGGTTCTAGTTCGCCGTCACAGTGAGAGAGCTCTAGGGTTTCGGTTGTGTTGATAGAAAGTGTAAAAAGATGATGTTTTACGTAAAAATACGCAGAATAACGTTCTGGGCCCAAGCTGGGCTTCGTGAGTTACTGGGCCGGCGAAACAGCTTGTTTCGTCGGAATGTATGTGGCGAAACAGCCTGTTTCGTCGGGTATGTTCATGGCGAAACACCTTCGTGTTTCGTCGAGCAGTCTCATGTGTTAAATCAGTTTCTGTGATTTCTAAACTAATACACTATAATAACAACACAGAATCAAGCAAGCACAATACATTTATCATATCACAACTATACGGTCAAAGTCAACATGCATTTAATGCGAATAAAGAATGTCGGAAATTCGGGTTGTCACATTATCCCCAACTTGAAAGAAATTTCGTCCCGAAATTTAGCATGCGATTACTGAGGAAAGCTAATGGTGTGACCTTGTTTACCTGTATTGTATCGCGGCTCCCCGAGCATGTTTGCGAAGATTACTGGTTTTCTTGGGGTGTCACACTGAGTTTTTCATGGCCATTTTTTTGGGGATTGATGGAGAGTGTGAAACACGGGTGCTAAAGTGCTTATCTTATGTGATGTAGTTCGTTTTACGTGATTATATGTCTCGAATATGGTAACTACGGGTTTTTATGGTTTCGCAGGCTAAACGTGTAAAACGGTGAAGTTTGGAATACATGGTGATGAAACGAAACAAGCACGGATGATTATTAAAGAGATATCGCGTTAAATGGGAGTTGTTCGGATCCAAACATAGCTCAAAGGAACAAGATAGTTTGGTATCATGATTTTAATTATTGACATCAATTCATGATTATAAATGCATATGCTGAACATAGTTGGATGATTATGGGAAGTTGTGATTAATATAAAATCACATCATCAACACGTGATTCTTGGTGAGCTTTTGAGAAAGAATTAATTTCTTGAGGATATAATAATCATCCATGTGAACAAGAAAAGGGTGGAAGGCAGCCGTTATATATACATCACACAGACGAGGGATGGCACAACCCATTTGGTCTTTTGTCATGGTCAAGTTCAAGTTAATTAGCATGATAGGTATTTAGCGGGTGGTTATTTGGGAATAATCCGCCTAAGAAAGTAGCACATCATGCATGTCACATGCCATACCCTTTATATGTGAGGTTTTGAGCCACTTTTACATCATAGGATTACATATTCATGTTTCTTTGTTTGAGTGGACCATTAGTCATGTATTGTAGAACTTGCGACTTTTGATACGTTTGAGACCATAGACCGAATACAAGCACGAGGATGATTAAGGCATTAGGTGAACCTTTTCCTTTATTACTATTTATCCATCCTTACCCAAATAAATCCCCTAGTCGCCCACTTTGAGCCTAATCCTTTCGTTTGACCAACCCATTTAGCCCACAACCATTAAACCTTTTCTTTTTAAACCCGTGTGATGAAAATTCGATCATAGGAGTATATGTTTGTATAGTTGTGATTTACTTATGCAAAAAAAAGGAAAGAAAATAAACTAAACTAAATAAAATCATGATACCAAACTATCTTGTTCCTTTGAGCTATGTTTGGATCCGAACAACTCCCATTTAACGCGATATCTTTTTAATAATCATCCGTGCTTGTTTCGTTTCATCACCATGTATTCCAAACTTCACTGTTTTGCACGTTTAGCCTGCGAAACCATAAAAACCCGTAGTTATCATATTCGAGACATATAATCACGTAAAACGAACTACATCACATAAGATAAGCACTTTAGCACTCGTGTTTCACACTCTCCATCACATCCCCACACTTGTCGTTTGCTTGCCCTCAAGCAAATATGTCTTTCACTTTCACGTGGGTCGAACGAGCAACACACTTCCTATTCCTGAGACAAAGGTTAAGGTCTAATGTCATACCCGGTTCAAACTTTTTTACAATTTACGAAATATTTAACGGAAAAGTGAATAATCCCATATAACATGGTTATCCAAGACTAACCCGCCCTTGAAACCAATAAATCATGCACGTCCCTCACAATGTTCTCTCCACTCGGTTTATACTTTGGCTAATTTTTTAAGATGTATTAGCGCTTTTAAAAGTAATCACTCAAAACCAATTAGAACACGTACCCGCATAGGCTTGCGACTCAATCATTCTCCACCACCGAACACGAATACTAAGCACAAGTCAAAAGGTCTTTGGAGGGTTGTAACGGGGCTAGGTTAAGGGTATGGAATTGGATGTTTTTTTTAAGTGGCTAAGGTGATGAAAAATTCGATTTTTATTACAAACGACTACTCTAAACAAAACAAAACTAAACTATAAATATCAACTACAAGGCAACAACTTTAGCCTTTTATTCAACAAAATTCGATTTTTATTCATTTTTTCAATTTTAATTTGTGAAATCGTTTCTTGTTCATTTTTACTTTCCGACTCATCTCTAGTATTTCCCACTACACCATCAACACATTGTGGTGGTGGAATGCTTTCAACACTACTACCAACCTCATTATATGAAAGAAGACTTACCGCGCTAATGTGCACATTCCTCACATTGCCCGTGCTTGAACTTTGATGCTTCGGGTTCGTCGTCGTGTCACTTGGAAGCTTTCCCATGCTTCCCCTCATTTGAGCCACTCCTCCACGAGTTGGCCTACTTGCTTTGCCAATGCCTCATGTGCTTTTTCCCGAATCTCGTTTGTCTTCTTTATCTCCTTAATGTCATTGTGAGATTCTTTTTGCATATTTAACAAAGCATCTATTTTGGCACTCAAGTCATCACCACCGGTTTGATTATTCGACCCGCTTCCATTACCACCTTGATTATTGTAATTCCTTTGGTAACCCCCTTGGTTACTTCCTTGGCGAGTTTGGTGCGAATACCCCCTTGATTTACCGGTTGGAAATTCGGGTTCATTTGGTTAGAAGCATTACCATACCTAAAGTTAGGATGGTTCCTCAACCCAGGGTGGTAAGTGTTGGAGTTCATATTGTATTGCCTCCGGTCTCCATACACTTGATTCACATCCGCGGTGGCTTGGCAATTCTCGGTTCGGTGACCGATGTCACCACATTTTTCACATACACTATATTGTACCACACCCACTTCCTTCTTCTTCATGCGAGCCAATTCCCGCTCCAACGTATCAATCCGATCCTTAGAACTTGCATCACGATCGGGCCAAGACCTTGAGGTAGGGTGCTTTTTGGCTCGGTCGGCCGACTCTTTCACCTTTGATCTCTTGCTCATTCTTTCTAGGAACTCCCAATCGTCATCCTCGTGATTGCTTAACAAGGTTCCATTGCTGGTTGATTCAAGGCGGTTCCATGTCTCATCATCCAACCCACGTACAAAACACTTCACCAATTCCCACTTTTTTATTTGGTGATGTGGGCATCTCTGCATCAATTCTTTGAATCGAGTGAACGCTTAATGTAACGGTTCACTCGATAGTTGCCGAAACGACCTTATTTCATCCCTAGCGTCATCGGTCTTCGCCATCGAATAGTATTCGTCTAAAAAGACTTGTTGCATCTCACCCCATGTCCGGATGCTATTCGCCGGAAGTGTGATAAATCATTGCTTTGCCTTCTCTTTCAACGAAAATTGGAACAAGCGAAGTTTCACCTCCTCTAATGTGAAGTTGTGCCCCCCGATAGTGTTACAAATGGACGAAAACTCCGCCAAGTGCGTGTACGGCTCATCATTAGACCTCCCATTGAAATGGGGAAGTATATTAATGTAATGAGGTTTACAATCAAACATTCTCCTTTCGCACACTATAGGAGAGTCATTATCGGTAACTACCGGTCGAAAACGGTCATTCACTCCCCGTGGAGGTTGTTGACGACGCTGTGGACTGTTAACCTCTTGATCGACCGGTCTTCGGTTGTCCCTTCGATCACCTCTTCTATCACCACCTTGATTTCTACCTTGGTTACCCCTTTGATTACCTCCTCCCACAAAACGAGGGATCCTATTAGGGTTGACATTGTTGTTGTTGTTGTAAAACCCATCATCTCGGTTTCTTTGGTTGTTGTTTCGTGGTTGGCGGTTATTTTCATAACCATCATTCCTCCGATTCCCATACCCGTAGTCATCATTCCCCACATAGTTGGCGTTTTGATAGCCAAACTCCTCATCTTCAAATCTTCATGTATTGTAAATATTACCCTGATTCACATATCCCCAATCTTCATCATCGTTAGCCCGATCATCATAATATCCTCCATTATCCGAATTTTCCGTATGGACGCTCACATGTTCCGGCGATTGATAACTGGGAACACTATACGGTTCGTCATCAGGGATGGTGTTCCTCAAATCATCTATATTGAAGAAAGGGTCTTCGTTCGCGGGATTGCCACGATCTCGATTACCTCGACGATCGGAATGGACATTCCTGTCATCGAGATTGATGGGTAAAGAAGTTTGTCGATGAAGGTTTTGTTGTTGGGGTGTTCTTTGGGTTTTATTGGGATTTTGATTTTGAAAAGGTGGTGTGGGTGGCCCGTTATTGTTGTTACCACCCGGTCGCTCTTGAGGCATAGGTTGAACATTTTGGGCAGGATTGAAGTTGCTTCGGTATTGGAATTGGTTCGGGTTTTGGTTTTGGTTAAAGTTTTGGGTTGAATTTTGGTTTGCCATTGAATCGGTTTCAATAGTCGGTGTGAGTTGTGGTGTTTTGGTGGTTTGATTAGAAGCAAGTGTTGCCTCTAATCGGCTTGCTAAATTCCTCCTTGCAACTCTATTTCCAGTTCGTAGACTAAAGGTGAAGTCCTCCCGGAGTTTCGCGTATGCATACACTACCTGTAACCTGCACAAGTAACACACCCGCGTAACAAGGAAAAAGACAAAGTGCAAAAAGGAACTAAACAAATTAAACAGATAATCACGAAATTCAAACAATAATCCAAACACAAAGCGCACGCATATCTGAGTTTTTCGTTGTCTTAATTTACAAACACAACTGATTCTTCGTAGAAAATGGTTCTTCGTTAAACATGTGGTTCTTCGTAACATGGCTGATCTATCATAGATTGTTCACAGTGAACATGTTTAGATGTGTTTCCTATTTATTTTGCTATTCTTCACTTTGTTGTTGTATTTGTGTATAGGATGGCACCTAAAGAATAGAAACGGAAACCGGCAACGAAGAAAACTGACAAGACAGAAGTTGAAATCATGTCAGAACCGAGGCACAAGATGGTTGCTTACTTAGATCCGGAAGACAAGTTAGTTGAATTCAACGGTATAACAAAGTGGTTACGAGTGTCAAGAATCAATCATGCCATTACACATCAAACGACCGTGTACAAGACTTTAATCAAAGGATTTTGGGATACGCCGGAGATTGTGGAAGTTGACGGGAAAGAAGTAATTTGCTGAAGAGTTAATGACTTGGACGTGAATGTTTCTGTTGATGTTATCAACACCGTGTTACAACTTGGTGATGATCCTGAAGCTCCATTTTCAGTACCGTTAAAGTATCAACGTGGATGTTTGCTATGAATGAAGTATGTTGGAGATATTCTTGGAGGTCAACTAAACAAAGCTTTGTTGCCGCTTCGATACAAGTTCTTGTTATACGTTCTTATCCAATGTTTGAGCAATCGGTGAAATGGTTATGACATGGCAAATAACTATTTGGTAGGACTAGTGGTTGCTTTGGTATTGAACAAACCGTTCAGTATTTCAAAGTATATTTTTGCTAACACGAAAGAAAACTTAGCAAGAACCAGGGGTGTTGGTGGAAGCAAGTTTTGGATGTATCCTCGGTTTCTCTAGATGATCATGAATGTACAATATCCAAACCTTCCGAAGAATGACAACGATGTTCTAAAGATTGATGTGATGTTGGAGCACTCGTTGAAGATCTTTAAGGGTGTGTCGGCTAGACGATACAAGGAAAGCACACCTCCATGGAAGTTGTTTGGTTTTTCTAGATAAAGACACTCATGTAGCACCGGAAAATGATAAGTGGCGCCATGATGATAGTCAATCGGACGATGAAGAACCAACTTTGAAAATGATGATCGAAGATAAGTTTGGTCACAAAAAGGGAAAGGGAAAGGGTAAAGGTGATGATGATGACAGTGATGATGAAGGTGGTGATGGTGATGACCAAGGTGGTGATGGTGGAGTTGTTGGTGCAAGTGGTGCAGGTACTATCGGCGGTGATGAGGGTAAACAGACGGGTGATGATAATGAATCAGATTCTGATGATAATCTGCTTGACCCTGGGTATGAACGCTATGTTGATGAGCGTGGGGTTAGACAGATTAGACGGATTAGGACAGAACAAGATGCAAATTATGTTCCATCCGATACTGAGACTGAACGAGCGCACAAGAAGAAAGTTGTAGTTCGTAGAACTTAACAACCTCAGCCACAACAACATCTTAACAACCTCCTGTAACTACAACAACAGCTGAAACACCACCAGTTGAACCAACTCAAGCTCAACCACAACATGCTACTTCGTCTTCTTAATCTGCTAAAGCAACAGCCCATCAAAGAAGTTTGGAATGACGCAGTACAGTATTTGAACAAATGTCCGAAAGTGATAAAGTAGATTTCCTGTTTAGTCAACTTCAAGCTATAGCTAAAGAGATTAACCGACACTCAGAATTTATGTCGGCTAATCGTAATACCATTAGTAAGCAACAGATGGAGATGAATTCCTTAAAGGCTGTTGTTGAACGTTAAGGAGCAGAGATTTTTGAATTAAGGGCTGAGAATGAACGGTTGAAGCCTGAAGATGTTGAACGAGCAGCTCAGTTGTTACAGATGCGAGCAACTGATAATGCTCGTGGAATTGAGATGAACCGATTCAAGGAATGAAGTGCAGCAGTACAACGATATGTAGAAACTCTTGCGGCAAAACATGACGATATGAAAGAATGGTACAACGGCCGAAATGACACACTGGTAGAAGGATTCAATAAAATCAAGCATGGTTTCGAGATGAGTAGACAATGGGTTAACACGTTATGGTCCGAAAGATGCAAGGCACAAGAAGTTCTATGCAAACGCGATCACGACAGTGAAGATCCTGGGAATCCAGATGCACCAGCTTCATCTGAACAACCAGAAGCTTCTGCATCAACTCAAATCATGGTTTCTACCTTAGAGAATATCGTGGACGATCCAGTGACCTCAGGTGGATCTCTAGAGGAATTGGAAAGGTTGGAGATATTGGAGAATATTGAAGACATGGGTCTTTAGTTAGTTTTGGTCACGTTGGTGAAAGCTCAACGATAGGTGATGATGTAGTGTTGTGTTTGGAGGATATAGCATTACAGGTATGTCATCCTGTAACTAGTGAAGAGTTTGAGGAAGGAGAGTTTGTGTCTGAACTCTTAGGTGAACATATTTTTGGCTCTTAAGGAGATCCAGATAGTAGATGATGCTACTATCGACGAGATACCGAGTGAACCTGAAGTGACTAATTTGGATGGTCTTGAAGAGATTGTGTTTGAAGGCGAAACGGAGAAGTCTAAGTACGTTCGTGAAGACGAAACAGAGTTTAATTCGTTTGATGGTGACTGGCTTCGTGAGAATGTAGATGAGATTGATGAAAACCTTAAGAGTCGTGATACATCTGACATTCCCACTGATACATTTGAAGAATGGAGAAAGCAGTTTTTGGCGAAGACTCCAAAGCCAGCTCCTCCACCAACTCAAGTCGACTACATGAAGTATGAGAAGGATCAACCGTAAGGAAAAATCCTCAGTTGGATGTTCGTGAAGGATATACACTGCATGGCAGTGAAGCATGAACATGTAATCCAATACTTCAACTCACTCCTTAGCATTCTAACTTTGCCATTTTATGATGTTGTAGCTTTAGCACGGTTGAACTTGATTAACCGATCCAATTATGATGGTGCCACGCTATTTGCTCGCAAGCTAAGGATAGAGCGTCACAAAGGTTGGAAGGACGAATTGTACAAGCCTCAGTTTCCAATGCACGAGCATATCAAGTATATGCTGGATCCAGACACCAACACCGCTCGTTAAAATCTTGTTTATAAGCCGGTGAAGGTTATGGATAAAATTCGGCTCATGCTGATGAAACAAGACATTCGTGGAAACATGAAGTTGTGGTGTTACGATTCGGATACACATGAAGCAGTCATCGTCTTCAAGAACGACGAAGACAATTTTTGTTTGCTGGATCCGATGTGGATTGTGAATATGTCAGTGAGTGACATTAAGAAGCTTCTTTAACATGACATATTTTATGATGACAAGGACGCACATCAAGTTTTTTTGTTTCAACACGTCGCTTGTTTTTGTTATTACCAAGGGATTCACACCGGTAGCTCGTGGTCTGAAGCAGACCATTAGAGATGAAAACCGAAGACCAAGCAACAACCAAGGGGGAGTTTGTTGGTGTAGTTTTGTGCCTGTCGCTTGATCTTAGTTACGATGTAATTGTACGGTCTTTGTTTAACGTGTCTGTACAGTTTTGGTCGAGTCAACCAAGTCAAGATATCCTCCTATCTTGACTTTGCATGGCATTTACTTTGTTGATCATGTAAAACAGCTTGCAAGTGTGCAGCTGTTAGTTGTTTATGCTTGTTCTTGCTGTATTCTGTTGTCTGTATGTTTTGTGTGTTTGCAGGCCTCCCACGAAGGACCTACTCCTTCGTGGGATATCACTTGTCACGAAAGACACCTTCATCTAGTGTTGATGTCCACGAAGAACCATTCTCCGTGGACTATAGTTATTCGTGAGGTAGGCCACGAAGGACCTATCCTTCGTGGGCCATGCAAATGTTTCGTGGCCCAGTTACCTTCTTCGTAGGGTAACTGGGTGTTGGGCTATATATACAGAATATGCTTCACAGTTTAGGTAAGAGAGCTTAGTGAGTTTGTATGAACATTGTGTGTATGTGTTTGTACTTGTTCTCTTCAGTTTAATCAAGATAGTGAATCTTTGGTTACTTGTGTTTGTTTATTCTTTGCTTCGGTTTGCATACTTACGTGGATTCCGAACTCGTTAGTGTGTTAACAAACAAGGAAGTATGTTTAATCTTGATCCTCCAAGTGGACCTACAATTAGTACAATTAATGTCTAATACCTGCGTCTTTTGTACGTGTCATTATGTGTAGGGCAACATGTTTGTCAAGTTAGTTAAAAGTTTGATTTTGAAATGTAAGGACTCACACCTGTGCAGGAGTCCTACGCACGTATATGGACCACTCAAACACAGGAGTCTGACACACGAACGACTAAAGCCTACCTATAGGGTGGTCCGTGCGCATGAGCTCATAACTTGAATTTTGTGGAGCATTTCAAAGGGAATCTTGTTGTAATGAAGTGTTACCAAAATTTATACACGTCATATTTGAAATCTCAGCATTGCACAACAGTTGTAACTGGATTTCACACTTTTACAAATGGCGTAGATTTCCATTTGCATCTTTTCATGTTTAAACCACATCAAGTGTAGAAGAAAACTAATCCTACAGGTACGATACCATTAGTTGCTGTGACTCGTGATATAAAAATGATACTCTATTGCGAATAGAACTCTGATTTCACGAAATAAATATTGGAAATCTTAAACACAAATACAATTACTGCTATCGAATTTGTTCGAACGGTATTTGTATGGTTCATCATAAAGAACAATAAAAAAAACTATATTTGACCCGTTTAATTTTGAACAAAACTTGTATCAAAACATTGATAAATATAAATACGCCCCAAATATATATCTAATATATATATATACATATATATTCTAAATTTTATAAAGCATTAAAGAGTAAATTACAACTTTTGTCTTTTATCTATATACCCTTTTCAGGCGGTGTCCTTTTGCACAAAACTTGACGAGCTCTGTAGTTAATGTTTCAAAATCTTGCACGATATGTCCTTTTAGCCTAACCTAGTTGATTTTTTTGGTTCAGTATGGTCATGTGCCTTACACATGAGGACATTCTTGTCATTTTACCTCCCCAGGGACTATTATGTAAAACAACTTATATTAAGGGATTATTGTGTAAAAAAAAAGACGTATAAATAAATAAAACTACTCTACACTCCTCTCTTTATCTCTCTCTCTCTCTCTCTCTCTCTCTCTAAAATCCCCCTCTCTCTCTCTCTATATATATATATATATATATAACACGCTCAAACTTTCTCAGATCTGATCTACGATGGTGGATGGAGATGGTAGAGACGATGGGGGTGGATGGTAATGGTGGATTTAACGGTGGTAGATGGTGATGGTGGAGACGGTGGTGATTTGTGATGGTGGATGTGGTGGTGGGTTGTGGATGGTGATGGTGGGTTAGCAGTGGTGGATGGTAATGTTGAAGACGGTGACAGTTTGTGATTGTGGATCTGGTGGTGGGTGGTGGATGGTGATGGTGGGTTTAGCAGTGGTGGATGGTAATGGTGGAAACAATGGGTGGTGGGTGGGTGGTTGTAGCATTGGGGGCGGCGATAGAGGTGGTGTTAGGGGCGGTTACAGGTGGTGGTGGCCAGAGGCTCATTGATGGCCAGAATCGTTTTTGGTTGTTGAGTTGTTATTTAGGGTTATGGGGATTTTTTTGGGGTGTGTGTGTGGGGGGGGGGGGGAGGGGGGTAGGGATGTATGGTGTGTTTAAGGTTGTTGAGTTGATTTGGAGATTGTGATGGAGGGTGGAGGTGATGGTGGTTGTAGATGATGAAGGGTGGTGTGGTGTTGGCGGTTCTTCTTGATTTGGAGATGGTGGTGGAGGGTGGTAGTGATGGTGGTTGTAGATGATGAAGGGTGGTGGTGGTGGTGTGCGGTGGCGATGGTGGCGGTGGAGGGTGGTGGTGATGGTGGTTGTTGATATCTACATTGAAATATATATAGTTATATATATATATAGTGGAAGGTTCAAATGAGAAGAATTTTTTTATAAGAAGAAAAAAGAAGTTTTAATCAATTAGAATGCTTCATTTTACTTCATTTAATATTTTCATTCAATTTTAATGTAAGGGTATATTTGTAAACTTACATAAATCATTAATTTTTAGTCTTCCTCTTTAATAGCTAACTATATTAAATTTGTAACTTATTTTCAAAAAATATAATTTTTTTAAAAAATAAAAAAAAATATTTTAGAGTGTAGGATAAATTCTTAGATGTGTAGGATAAATATTTTAGAGTGTAGGATAAATTCTTAGATGTTTTGGTACACTACTTTGAATACACTTTCCCTTTCATCTATCATACCATCCATAATACACTACCATTACCTCCTACCATCCATAATACAATACCATTACCTCCTACCATCCATAATACAATACCATTAACAATATTTTCACTTTATTACATGTATGTAAACACCATTAATACCATCCAATCAACATATTACATCAAAAATTGACAATTATAACCAAACCATCAACCACTAGATATAACTAACCAAAAAACATGCATATGGGCCTACTTCTCCATTCAAAATCATAAACTTTTTGTACCAAAACACCTTATATCATGGTTATACCTAATGATGCACATGTGCATTTTGAATATTGGTGTAACACCCCGTGTTTTCGAGAAGTCAAAGTCAAGGTCAAAGTCAACGACCGATTTCACGCGAACTGACTTGTAGTAGATTTCTCTTGTATGTTTATTTTAGTTGTATTATGTGGAGTAAGTGTCAATAATTACAATAATCGATGTATGTTACTCGCAATCTACTCGACTTATGACTGTGAACTATAGGAAGTAACAATGCGATAAAGCTAACTAAATGATAATCAAACTATGCTAATCAAATCGACATCGAATCGCAACTCGAACTACGCATATTAGTTATTGTTATACGTGTGTGTGTGCCTTATGTGTTACTTGTGCATGTTCATTTATGTTATGTGTGGTAATCAATCGAAACGCAATCGAAACTCGGAATGCAATCGAACTCAATCGACATCGAACTCGAATCACAATCGAGCTATGATAATTAGTGGAGAAGGGACAGTGCGAGATATGAGTGGTTGGGATTAAAAGTAATTTGAATAGGAAACTCCATCGTATCGCATCGCTCGCAATCGAAATCGAAATCGAATCAGCAAAAATCGTCGCGTCAAACACACGAACCGAGTGCCATCCGGCCAGATAGCCATCCGACCGGGCTGCCACTTGGTCGTAGTGCCAAGATGCCATTCGACCGAGATGACATCCGACCAGATGGTCATCCGGGCGGGATGCCATCCGACCGACCCACACTTTCCCCTTTTGGAATCCTATAAATACCCATGTCACTCTCAAACTTTCTACTTTTGGAAACTCTCTGACCGACCAGCTCGTGCTCCTCACCTTTTCTTCGATTTCTCTCGATTCCGATAAGATCTCACCCTAAATCTTGTACTTTCTTGATCTACACGCACTCCGACACCTTTCTATCTTTTGAATCTTAACTTTTAACCGTGAAATCGCTAGATTTGAGGTATTCTAGGATGATGTCATCATGAGGTCTTGAAGAACTTCATGTTTTGGCCTCAATCCACCAAGAACAACTTAGATCTAACCGATTTCCACACAAATAAACAAAGATCTCACACAGATCTAAACACATTCATGGTGAAAAAGGATTGAAAGATGGTTTCTAACTTTCTTTCAACTCTTTTACACTCAATGCACTCAAAACCGATAGAATCGGGTCTTGTTCTAGTCTCTTGCCCATTCTTAGCGTTGCGCTAGTTCGAGATCTGGATCCTACTCACGAGACCACCGATTTCGGGTTAAACAAGAACAACCGTCTTGAACCGGTTAACTGGCCGAACTAGGGTGATTCCTGGTCGACCAGGTCACTTGGGTCAAGATGGGGTTCTGTTGGTTAACACAATGTAAAAACGTCTCGATAAAAACTTCAAACAAACAAGACGACCAAGTGTAAGATGGACGGAGCAACCGGGATGGAGTGCTATACGACTGGACTACTGTCCGAGAGGATAAGCTACCCGAACGGATTGCCATCCGAACGGATCACACCTTGGGTCCCACACTTAATCAACTTTATCTAAGTTTGAGTATTGAACGAATTGCCATCCGATCGGACTACCATCCGACCGGATTACTCTTCGGATCATGAGATACTAGGACCTTAAAGACTTAAACAATTTTCAACATGCTCACTAACAGGGTTGCCGCCCGGACGGATGGACATCCGACCGAGTGACACTCCGGCTGTGAATTTGTTCCCACTAAGTAACCCTATCACTAGAGTTGTCGTCCGACCGGACTACCGTCCGACCAGATGACCATCCAAACGGATTGTCATCCGCACGACTGACCGTTCGATCGACCGACTTGAAGGATAGAGATACTTCAATGTTTTCAAAATGATACAACGAAAACTTCAAAAGTCAAGCCATCATACACAAACACCTCCTTCTCATAGGAAGAAACAATGCACTCGAATAGTCATCCGACCGGATAAGCTGTCCGACCAGATGACCATCCGAACGGATTGTCATCCGCACGAACAAGCCGTCCGATCGGATTACCATCCGACCGAACTGCTGTCCGAGCCTCTGATAATTTACACCGTTTTACACGCCGCTTATCGTTATGCTATCAAACTATTCTGGCTAACCTTACTCGCTAAGCGCTCCCTTCAATCCATCAACCGCTGTGAGTATACTCGATCCCTTTTTGCCTTATGCACTTTTGGGTGTTACATACGTTATGAATATTCAGAACACAACAAACACACTACTCAATACTATTTAAACGCTAACCGTTAATGCATGTTATACGTGGCTTATGAATGCTTGTTTGTTATGTTTACACATGGAATGATGTCTACCTGCCTTAGCAATGATTGTACTATAGTTTGGACTCAGCACCTGTTCACAGGGGTTGTTAAGGACAATTACTTGCATGGATTACGGTGGTAATCATGTATTGCGAACTGCCTCTGGCAGTCAACCCGCAGTCATTGGTATCGATGGATCTATGACGATAACTAACGTGCTTCATTTCACTATGTATAAGTGCTGGTTATGCGTAAACAAATTCGAACTCTATATGCTATTATCAAACTTGTATGCTCACCTTTACATTATATGTATTGACTTTATTTTAACGTATGTGACAGGTGCTTAGGATGCATATCTGGTAGGAAATCGAAGCTAGAATAAGGCTCTAGAGGCCAACAAATAGTTGTCTGTACAAATTTAATTAAGGGTCTCTAGAAGCAGATAGACAATTGCTCTCTTTGAATATCTGAGTTGTCGGAATAGACTATTTGCCTGTAATAATTTGTTTACCTTTTGAGACATGGTATGGGACATGTTATTTTAAATTAATTGGTAATGATAATTGTTATGGAAACTTCTGGACAATCTGTTTCGCTCAGTGCCATGCCCCGATGTTTCCGCCATCAGTTGGGGTGTGACAGATTGGTATCAGAGCCATAACTATAGGGAATTAGGCAAGGCACGACCTAGTCTGGGTCGGTGTCTTAGAAACCTAGTATATAGTTAGGAACCGATAGACCGACTTGTGCCTATCCATCGGTTGGGGTGTGACAGATTGGTATCAGAGCCATAACTATAGGGAATTAGGCAAGGCACGACCTAGTCTAGGTCGGTGTCTTAGAAACCTAGTCTATAGTTAGGAACCGACAGATCGACTTGTGCATATCCGTTAGGGATTATGTATGAGCTTACTGCTATATCTCGCTATTCTCGCTTATGCTACACTATCACTGCACTCGAATTTTCGACTATAAAGGAGCAACTGATTCAAGAATAGGTGTGAAAACCGCAAACTCTCGACTAAAGTTGCTCAATCAACCCGTATTTTATCAACAAACGGGGAGAATTATGCCAAATCAGGAGTGAAATCCGTATTTTGATGAATAATCTCCTCTATTTTATCAAAACAGGGAAGAAGTTGTTAAGCCAGGGGTGAAACCCTAACCTTGACGACTTGTCCCTCCCATTTCACAAAACTCTCACCAAAGTCTCGATGGACTCCAACGACCTGAAGTCACGATATGACTAACGGGATGCGTGCCCAACGCCCAAGAATCGAGGCAAAGGCACTGCCCGGTAGGTCAAGCGTGCACGACAAGTTCCTGTGAATAGTCGAACCACTTTGGTTAGTCAATGTCTAAGAGCCGCAGACGATCTATTTCTTGATTTTTATGTGTTTCGATTCTGAGCCCGCAACTGCCGACTCTGATGATTCGTCAATTTTATGTGTGTTTACCTGTTTATGTGTTTAAATTGTGGAGGTTTACTCGATTTTTGCTTTCGCTTCGATCGACACACACGACTTGCGCTGCATGTCTACCTCAAAACGTTAATAAATCGCTGAACTATGGACGACTTTATGCTATGTTATATGCTTATACCACCCGACTTGATATATTAAACTCGATCGCTATATTTGAACGCTCGCGAACTGTGAATAATAGGTTTCTGTATTCTGACTGCCTCTTGTGACTACATGATTAGGTGCTTCTGTGATTCTGTGCCCAACATGCCTACGTGCTCTACGTGCTTATGTGCTTCTTTGTTTATATGAATCTATGATTATGTGCTTACATGCTTGTGCGATACATGTTACATTGCGTGTTCCTAGGCTTTAGTAAGTGATAGACGTGTGAGGTGAGATTTGATTATGATGTGTCTGAGACCTATGGCAATGTCTGTTGCAGACAATGTCAACTAGACCATCATCCCGTCACACACCACTTTCTCATCAAGAAAAGAGAGACAAACGTCTTGCTGCTATCATCGCTAAACAAGTAGCAAAAGCCATGAGTGATGTCTACGAGAACGTCAGCAAATCATCTGAGGAGTCGAGAACCGAAGCTCCTAAAGCTACTACCAAAGCTCCCTTCAATTTCAAGCAATTCAAGTCTTGTGGGCCAAAGGAATTCACTGGCGAGGAAGGCCCTACAGCGTTATTCCAATGGTTTGATTCCATTGAGGTCACTCTGCGACAGAGCGGTTGCCCCTAGACTGGTGGACGGCTGAGAGAAACAAGCGGGGAAACGATGCAACCTACGGTTTGTCGTGGGATGAACTCAAGGAGGTCATGCTGGAAGAATTCTGCCCTCCTCATGAGCGCCAAAAGTTAGAAGATGAATTCTGGCACATAAAGCAAAAGGAAGGTGAAAATGCTGCTCTCACTGCTCGCTTCAAATAGCTCAGCATCATCTGCCCTGACCAAGTCAAGACTTCAGACATGGCGATCAAGAAGTATATCTGAGCCCTGCCTGACTGTGTTGCAGATTTCGTGCAAGCGGCTAAGACTAAGACGATCGAAGAGACATATCTACTGGCCGCTGAAATCAACGACAAGCGGGTCAAGGCTGGTGTCTGGGATAAAACTCCAAAGCACCTGCATCAAGCCATCGCCGCCACAGCAACTGCTGAAACCACTACCACATCGAGCAACAAGAGGAAGAACAAGAGAAAGAACAGCTCCAGCAACAAGAACTGTGCGATCACTCCTGCACCGATACAAGCTGTACCAGCCCAACAGCATCAAGTAGTGGCGCCTGTGGCAAATTCACCGCCTGCTAAGTGTGCATACACTGGGCCACACCCGCTTTGCCCTACTTGCACCTACCACCACCCGACTACCATTGCTTGCCGCTTATGTTCTCATTGCAATATGTACGGCCATTTCACTACCAACTGCCGTGCTCGACAAGCTCCTGCTCATCAAGCTTTACTCACCACCCCTCAGGGTCAACAACCTCCTCCGGCACCCACGGTCAACACCAAAGCCTGCTTCGCATGGGGCAATCCTAACCATTTTGCCAACATGTGCCCAAACAGGGTTGTGAAGCAAGAGCCCCAGCAGCAGCAGCCTCAGCAACAGCAGCCTCACCAGCAGCAACAACAACAAGCAGCACGCGCATGAACTTTTAACATTAACGTGTGTCAAGCCCAAGCCGACAACAACGTGGTCAATGGTACGTTCCCTGTGAATGGTATTTATGCTTCGTTTTATTTGATACTGGAGCCGATAATTTGCTTTGTGTCGTTCGAATTCGAAAAGCTCCTTAGTCGTAAGCACTCCCGACTCTCCTCGACGTTTGATGTTGGAGTCGCTATCGGAAGAACCATCGCCATAAATTCTATACTTCATGATTGTACCCTTGAGCTCAACAATCACATCTTCCCAATTGACCTTATTCCGATGCAAATCAGAAGTTTTGACGTCAAAGTAGGCATGGACTTTCTTCGCAAAAACCATGCTGAAGTTGTGTGCTTCGACAAGATGATTCGATTCTCGCTCGCGAATGGTGATCTATTGTGCGTTTACGGTGAAACTACTTCGAAAGGCCTCAAGCTCATGTTATGTGTCCAAGCTAGCAAGTATCTCTGCAAGGAATACATAGCTTTCTTGGCTAACATTGTAGTAGCGGAGAAGGAAAAGAAAGGAAATACAGAGGTGAAAGACGTTCCTGTGGTTCGCGAATTTCCTAATGTGTTCCCTGATGACCTTCCCGGTCTACCACCAAGTCGTGATATCGACTTTCGTATCGACCTCATTCCTAGAGCCAACCCTATTGCCAAAGCTCTTTACCGACTCGCACCGTCTGAAATGCGTGAACTCTCAAACCAACTCCAGGAATTACTTGAGAAAGGCTTCATTCGCCCGAGCACCTCTCCTTGGGGTGCGCCAGTCCTTTTCGTCAAAAAGAAGGATGGGTCGTTCAGGATGTGCATCAACTATCGGGAATTGAATAAGTTAACTATCAAGAACCGCTATCCCCTACCCCGCATTGACGATTTGTTTGATCAGCTGCAAGGTGCTACGTGTTTCTCGAAGATCGATCTACGCTCAGGTTATCATCAACTACGCATTCAAGAGGAGGATATACCCAAAACTGCGTTTCGTACCCGATACGGCCACTACGAATTCGTTGTTATGCCATTTGGGTTAACCAACGCACCTGAGGTTTTCATGGATCTGATGAATCGCGTGTGTAAACCATATCTCGACCGTTTCGTCATCGTATTCATCGACGATGTCTTTATCTATTCCAAGTCGAAAACCGAACACGCGCAACATCTACGTTTGGTTCTCGAACTACTCTAGGGGAATCAACTCTATGCCAAGTTCTCCAAGTGCGAATTATGGCTGGAAAAGGTTCAGTTTCTGGGTCACATTGTTAATAGTCAAGGTATTCATGTCAATCCTGCGAAGATTGAAGCCGTTAAGAGTTGGATTATACCTAAGAACCCATCTGAAGTCCGTTCTTTTCTCGGACTAGCTGGCTATTATCGACGATTCATCGAAGGATTCTCAAAGATCGCTGTGCCGCTTACCGCTCTCACGCATAAAGACAAACCTTTTGTTTGGGGAACTGAACAAGAGTCTGCCTTTCGAACTCTCAAGCACATGCTTTGCAATGCTCCTGTTCTCACATTGCCCGACGGAAATGACGATTTCATTGTCTACTGTGATGCTTCCAACCTCGGTCTCGGTTGTGCCCTTATGCAGCAGGACAAGGTTGTAGCTTACATATCTCGTCAGCTCAAAATACACGAGAAGAACTATACAACCCATGATCTCGAGCTAGGCGTAGTTGTTTTTGCATTAAATATTTGGCGACATTACCTGTATGGTACCAAGTGTACGATCTTCACCGATCTTAGGAGCCTACAACATATCTTTAATCAGAAGGAACTTAATATGCGTCAACGCCGATGGGTAGAACTTCTCAACGATTACAACTGTGAGATTCGTTATCACCCAGGCAAAGCAAATGCTATTGTCGACGCACTCAGCAGACGGAGCTATTTGCTTAGCACTCGTAGTGTTCAAGCCCAATACGATCTCGAAACCCTCATTCGCGAAGCTCAACATGCATGTTTTAATGAACGCACTCTGAAGAAGGAAAGAATCTACCACGATGGAGCTCAACTTGTGAACAAGTCGAATGGGATATTCCACTTTCTGGACCGAATTTGGATCCCTAAACGGACCGATTTGCGACAGATTTTGATGGACGAAGCCCACAAATCCCGGTATTCCATTCATCCCGGTGCCGACAAAATGTACCAGGACCTTCGCTATAAGTACTGGTGGCCGGGCATGAAAAGGGATATTGCTCTCTATGTTGGAAAATGCCAGACCTGTGCAACAGTCAAGGCTGAACATCAAAGACCCTCTGGCTTACTCGAACAACCATCGATCCCTATGTGGAAGTGGGAGAGTATAGCTATGGACTTCATAACAAAGCTTCCGCACACGTCATCAGGTCACGACAGCATTTGGGTTGTGGTTAACCGTTTGACTAAATCAGCTCACTCTTTGCCAATACGGGAAGACTACAAGGTAGAATGATTAGTCCGAATCTACACCAACGAGATCATTTGTAATAATGGGACTCCTCGCGACATCATATCTGATCGTGATGCTCGGTTTACCTCGCGACTGTGGGAAACGTTTCAAACGGCACTCGGTACATCGCTCAATCTAAGTACCGCTTTCCACCCTCAAACCGACGGTCAGACTGAAAGAACGATCCGTACTCTTGAAGACATGCTCCGTTCGTGTGTCATAGACTTCGGTGGTAATTGGGATAAATACCTGCCGTTAGTCGAATTCTCGTATAACAACAGCTATCATTACTGCATTCAAATGGCACCATTCGAGGCTTTATATGGAAGAAGATGCCGATCGCCTATTGTGTGGCACGAGATCGGGCATTTGCAATTAACCGGTCCCGAGCTATTGCAAGAAACGATAGACAAAATTTTCCAAATACGAGACAATCTAACGAAAGCTCGGAATCGACAGAAAAGTTATGCCGATAGACGACGCAAGCCCCTTGAATTTGACGTTGGTGACTACGTACTCCTAAAGGTATCACCTTGGAAGGGTGTGGTCCGATTTGGCAAGAAAGGAAAGCTCGCGCCTGGAAAGAATCGGAAAAGTCGCCTACAGACTCGAACTACCGGAGGAACTTAGTAACGTCCACCCGACTTTCCACGTGTCAAACCTTCGAAAGTGCCTGGCCGACCACGACTTACATGTTCCACTCGATGACCTTCAGGTGAACGAAACATTAAACTTCGTGGAAAAGCCTGTTGAGATCATGGATCGCCAAACCAAGCAACTCAGACGCTCGCGCATTCCTATTGTGAAAGTCCGATTGGAAGGCAAACGAGGCGCAGAGTTCACTTGGGAACTCGAAAGCAACATGAAGGTGAAGAACCCGCAGTTGTTTGTTACGGCTTCAGCTAACTAAACGATAATCTAACTATGCTAATCAAATCGACATCGAATCACAACTCGAACTACGCATATTAGTTATTATTATACTTGTGTGTGTGCCTTATATGTTACTTGTGCATGTTCATTTATGTTATGTGTGGTAATCAATCGAAACGCAATCGAAACTCGGAATGCAATCGAACTCAATCGACATCGAACTCGAATCACAATCGAGCTATGATAATTAGTGGAGAAGGGACAGTGCGAGATATGAGTGGTTGGGATTAAAAGTAATTTGAATAGGAAATTCCATCGTATCGCATCGCATCGCTCGCAATCGAAATCGAATCAGCAAAAATCGTCGTGTCGAACACACGAACCGAGTGCCATCCGGCCAGATAGCCATCCGACCGGGCTGCCACTTGGTCGTAGTGCCAAGATGCCATCCGACCGACCCACCCACGCTTTCCCCTTTTGGAATCCTATAAATACCCATGTCACTCTCAAACTTTCTACTTTTGGAAACTCTCTGACCGACCAGCTCGTGCTCCTCACCTTTTCTTCGATTTCTCTCGATTTCGGTAAGATCTCATCCTAAATCTTGTACTTTCTTGATCTACACGCACTCCTACACCTTTCTATCTTTTGAATCTTAACTTTTAACCGTGAAATCGCTAGATTTGAGGTATTCTAGGATGATGTCATCATGAGTTCTTGAAGAACTTCATGTTTTGGCCTCAATCCACCAAGAACAACTTAGATCTAACCGATTTCCACACAAATAAACAAAGATCTCACACAGATCTAAACACATTCATGGTGAAAAAGGAATGAAAGATGGTTTCTTACTTTCTTTCAACTCTTTTACACTCAATGCACTCAAAACCGATAGAATCGGGTCTTGTTCTAGTCTCCTGCCCATTCTTAGCATTGCACTAGTTCGAGATCTGGATCCTACTCACGAGACCACCGATTTCGGGTTAAACAAGAATAACCGACTTGAACCGGTTAACTGGCCGAACTAGGGTGATTCCTGGTCGACCAGGTCACTTGGGTCAAGATGGGGTTCTGTTGGTTAACACAATGTCAAAACATCTCGATAAAAACTTCAAACAAACAAGACGACCAAGTGTAGGACGGACGGAGCAACCGGGACGGAGTGCTATCCGACCGGACTACTGTCCGAGCGGATAAGCCACCCGAACGGATTGCCATCCAAACGGATCACACCTTGGGTCCCACACTAAATCAACTTTATCTAAGTTTGAGTATTGAACGAATTGCCATCCGATCGTACTACCATCCGACAGGATTACTCTTCGGATCATGAGATACTAAGACTTTAAAGACTTAAACAATTTTCAACATGTTCACTAACAGGGTTGCCGTCCGGATGGATGGACATCCGACCGAGTGACACTCTGGCTGTGAATTTGTTCCCACTAAGTAACCCTATCACTAGAGTCGTCGTCCGACCGACCGACCGTCCGATCGACCGACTTGAAGGATAGAGATACTTCAATGTTTTCAAAATGCTACAACGAAAACTTCAAAAGTCAAGCCATCATACACAAACACCTCCTTCTCATAGGAAGAAACAATCCACTCGAATAGTCATCCGACCGGATAAGCTGTCCGACCGGAAGACCATCCGAACGGATTGTTATCCGCACGAACAAGCCGTCCGATCGGATTACCATCCGACCGAACTGCTGTCCGAGCCTCTGATAATTTACACCGTTTTACGCGCCGCTTATCGTTATGCTATCAAACTATTCATGCTAACCTTACTCGCTTAGCGCTCCCTTCAATCCATCAACCGCTGTGAGTATACTCGATCCCTTTTTGCCTTATGCACTTTTGGGTGTTACATACGTTATGAATATTCAGAACACAACAAACACACTACTCAATACTATTTAAACGCTAACCGTTAATGCATGTTATATGTGGCTTATGAATGCTTGTTTGTTATGTTTACACATGGAATGCTGTCTACCTGCCTTAGCAACGATAGTACTATAGTTTGGACTCAGCACCTGTTCGCAGGGGTTGTTACGGACAATTACTTGCATGGATTACGGTGGTAATCATGTATTGCGAACTGCCTCTGGCAGTCAACCCGCAGTCATTGGTATCGATGGATCTATGTCGATAACTAACGTGCTTCATTTCACTATGTGTACGTGCTAGTTATGCGTAAACGAATTCGAACTCTATATGCTATTATCAAACTTGTATGCTCACCTATACATTATATGTATTGACTTTATTTTTACGTATGTGACAGGTTCTTAGGATGCATATCTGGTAGGAAATCGAAGCTAGAATAAGGGTCTAGAGGCCAACAAATAGTTGCCCGTACAAATTTAATTAAGGGTCTCTAGAAGCAGATAAACAATTGCTCTCTTTGAAAATCTGAGTTGTCGGAATAGACTATTTGCCTAGATTTTGTCTGTAATAATTTGTTTACCTTTTGAGACATAGTATGGGACATGTTATTTTAAATTAATTGGTAATGATAATTGTTATGGAAACTTCTGGACAATCTATTTCGCTCAGTGCCATGCCCCGATGTTTCCGCCATTGGTTGGGGTGTGACAATTGGTAATATAAAAAGTAGTGTCTTACTAATGGTATTGTAAATTAAAGTGCAATTGTCTATTCCTGATAACGTATTACCGAATTTGTTGAAGCAATGATACATATGCACATGTGCATGGATAACTGTTACTCGAAAAAAAAAGTTTTTTTTATGGTAACGAAATATAGCGATTTAAAAAAAAAAAATTTGAGTGCTTTTTTGGTTTTTTTAGATTTTATTTTGTGTTCACATTGGTTCTCGCAATAAGGGTGGTTCTCGCATGAACCTTACCCTATATATATATATATATATATAGGAGAACGATCTGTTAGGAACCACCCTTTATTGCGAGAACCGCGAGAACCAATGTGAACACAACCAAAAATACTTAAAAAAATCTAAAAAACACACAAATTTTTTTAAACATTTTTTTATGAAAAAAACACTATTTTTCATCACCATTTTTTTTGCTTACGAAAACAAGGCTTTTTTTTAGGGGGGGGGGGGGGGGGGGGGTTAGCTTTATGGTTTAGTTTTAAGCATTTAGTTTGGGGGTTGGAAGGGGTGGGGTTAGGTTTTTTTAGGTTTTGGGTGTAGTGGGTTTACTTTTGTGTTCACATGGGTTCTCGCGGTTCTCACAATAAAGGTGTTTCTCACATGAACCTTATCCTATATATATATATATATATATAGGGCAAGGATAAATCGAAAACCCACTCTAGTTGAAAAAACCTTAGAAACTCACTATCTACCGTTCATTTAATAGATGAACGTCTGAGATCATCTTGGGTGTGTACCTGAAATTACTTTTGATTATATAAAGAGAAAAGGTACATTGGGGGGGGGGGGGGCATTTTCTTCTTTGGCACATAATATTTGTGTCTTGGGATAAGATGCCCTGCATCTCAGTTTCTTTGATGTAACATATAATTCAAAATACATATTAAAAAAAAGAAAAGAAAAAAGTTCAGACAACTATGAATTCCTTTCCCAATGTGTCATCATGACAAATCCTCCTTTTCTCGTGCATCTTTTTTCTTATTAAAAAAACACTAAAATCTGTATAGCACCTTAAGGTCCATTCATGAAATGATGGTTTTTTTAATTCATATATATTAACGAAAAAAAGTGTCAACTTCTTTATAAAGGATACTTTTTTTAATTTATCGGTGTTTGTGCCACTGGTGTTGTATGTAACAAATAATTGTAAAAGCATTAGCTGAAAAAATGGATATACATGTTGAATAAGGTTACATTATATGCTACTTTATATGTACCATTTTATTAAGTTTACATTCTACAAATGAACAACAAATATTACATTATATGTAACATTTTACAAAAAAAAAAAAAAAAAAAAGTAAACAATGAGGAAAAAATGTTACTTTATATGTGATATCTTATTAAGGTTTCATTCTATAAAATGAGCAATAAGTATTATATTATATGTAACATTTTACAAAAAAAAAGTAAAAAAAAAAAATAATGTTTCATTTTCTATATAATTTCAAAAAATGTAAACACTCTGTAAACAAGAAAAATGCTTGTTTTTTTTACCATTTAAAGGATATCCACATACATAAAAGAGTAACGTGTTTTCTTTTCTTTCTCCATCGACGCAAAGTGTTATATTACATCACATTATTACAAAACCCACTTTGTTTTGTTATGTAACCAAAAAAACCGACTATGTTTCAAGATTATACCAAGAACCCACTATGTTTCATGATTATACTAGGAACCCACTCTATTTTTATGTAACTACATTAATCTAACAATCATCTGTTTCATGTAACCAAACCCACTATATTTTTATGTAACCAAACTCACTCTGTTTTGATACGTAACAAAAAAAACCTACTATGTTTCATGATTATACCAAGAAAATAGCTATAATATATATCAATAATCTAACCATAAACAAGAACTTGAATCCAACTGTTTCGATTTGTTTAGGTCTCAAACTCATAAATGCCACATTTTTACGCAACAAATAATAAAATCAATAATAAGAAACAACATATACACACATTATATAGCTTAAAAACCTGAATTGACTATAAACCCTTACAAAAATTGTGTAATTTCAGATCAGAAAAACATAAAAAAAAAAAACCTTTAACAAGATCCATATCTGACTCATCGTTACTTTCATATTCATGTGGGATTTTCTTCAAGACGCCGAATCTGAATCTTGTGAAGAGAGAGAAAGACACAGTGGATCTGAACAATCAGTTCTCCGATCTGTAACTTGTGATTTTGGTCGTTTTATATGAGATCTTCAACTCTGATTCTTTGTTGCATAATTTGATTCATCGTCATCTTAATGTAGAGGTTTTTGGGTTGTGTTTCACTCTCATTTAATTCAAAAGCTTGGTTTGTGTTGGTTTAAAAAAAAAGGAGATGTGTGTTGTATATAAAGGCAGTAAATAAAGAAGTTTGCAGTACATCCACGGGTACAAAATGAATTGACCCTTAAAAATAAATGGATAAAATAATGAAAAGCAAGTACATCACATTAAATGGGATTTTGATATATGGGGTGACATACTTCTCTGCAGCCATCAAACTTTAGTCAAACAAAAAGAAGCCGAATTGCACTCTTACAACTCTTCCATATCCATTGTAAAATGATGTTTCTACCCTTTTCTTTATCTTGTGCATATGTGACGTGGTTGCATCCTAGCCACAGATGTGGGTTTCCTGAGTTTTTTTTATCTAGAGTGGGATTTCTCCTTATAATTAACCTATATATATATATATATATATATATATATATATATAGTGTTCATTGTAGAACACTAAAAAGTGGGAATTGGGAACCATGCATTTAACATGTTAAAAATTCAACTTAACATGTTAATTTTTTTTAATAAATACCGCACTTTTCGTTATAAATACATGTAGAACCATTTTTAATAAAAAATTCAAAAACTAAAAATATAAAAAAATGTTTAAAAAACAGTTATAAAAGGTTAATTTTTTTTTTTGCAAAAATAATTTTTTTATTGGAATACCTTTTACACATTTTTATCAAGAAAAGCGTTGATTTACAAAAAAAAAAAAAAAAAAAAAATTGATTTTTAAAATGTTAAGTTGAATTTTAAGATATATTTAACATGTTAAATGCACTGTTATCCGGTTTCCCACTTTTTTAGTGTTTCCCAATAAACCTCACACTATATGTATATATATATATATATATATATATAGGGTTGTTAGGTTCATTATTGAACACCCTCGTTGAGTGTGAACACTAATGAACTAATCTTAGCCATTGATTATCAATACACAAGTGCAAATCAATGGCTAGTATTTGATGATGAAAATACTAGTGTATTTTATGATTTAATGATGTAAATTAATGGTTAGGATTTGTTCAGTCAGTTCATAAATACATTAGTGTTCACTCTAAAACTCTACCGTATATATATATATATATATATATATATATATAGGGAAATGGTAAAATGAGAACCACCTTGAGTTGCGAGAACCGCGAGAACTTTTTGATCCGGCGCGAGTTGGGCGAACTTTTTTTTTTCCACAAACGTAGATGGAAAAATTATAAACACATCTGTAAAAATAAGTACAAAAAATTCCCGAGTCGGTAGTTTTGATTGATGCAAGTTTTTTTTACGACAGACGTAAATTTTGGAAGAAGGTAAATATATTTTTTACGCCTCATGTAAATGTGGGTATTCGACACTTTTTTTTCAATTTTTTTTTTTTCTGAAACAAGTGATTGTGTTTATGATTTTTGAGAAAAAAAAATTTCGGAAAAACTTTTGGATGGCCTAGTTCTCATAGTTCTCGCAACTCGTGGTGGTTCTCATTTGGACCGAATCCTATATATATATATATATATGTATGTGTGTGTGTGTGTGGTGTGGTGTGCGTGAGTGTTATTAGTTTTTAATGTATATGTTAAGCCCTTTTTAACACTTTTTAGCCAAGTTTTAAATTTATAAAACGCGATATTTACTAACACTAAACACACATATGGGAAAGTGCACCCATCGTGAGCGTAGTATAGTGTTGGTAAGATACCGAGGTCGTCCAAGGACACAAGAGCTTTTAATACCAGTTTATCCTCAACGTCTAATCAAATCAAAAGTTTAGAAAAAGTTTTAAACTAGAAAAATAAAAACTAACTAAAATGCTGAAAAATAAAAATAAAAATAAAAACAGATAGACAAGATGAATCACTTGGCTCCGACTCGTGTATAGTGTAACCTTTGATTATTTCCGCACTTTTGCACTTTTTAAGAGATTATCTTAGTTATTGTAGTAGGCCCCTCTTTTGAAGGCGACGTTACCCTCAACCCAGTAGTTTGAGTCAGCAAGGATACAATCCTAAAGGGTCGGATTATTGAAAGATAATTAATTAAGTTATTAATGCATACTATGGTAGGCCCCTCTTTTGAAGGAGACGTTACCCTCGGCTAAGTAGTCTGAGTCAGCAGGGATACAATCCTAAGTAGCCGGGTTAAAGTATTAATAGTAGCTTACATATGAGGGGATCAAAGAGTTTGGACCCCCGCCATCCAATACCGTTAAGTATTGAAGGAGGTCCAACTAAATTTGACCCAGGTCCTTGCAGGATCTATACACTGAATAAGGCAAGACTTTTACCAAACCGTTCCCTTAACCCCTGACCAGGTAGCCAACATACCTCCATATAGACCGTGGAGATATGAATGGTGAAAATCTTTTATTTTATATAGACAGTAAAATAATGCCAAGACACCACGGACAAACGATAAGGAAAAATCACCTTCAACATAAGAAACTAGTTATTAAAGTCATTAATACATAACCAAGTAAAAAGTGCGAAAAGATTAAAAATAAAAAGTATTACACTAGACACTTTGTCTTCACCAAGTGATGTAAGAGACTTAGGCAAACATGGCCTTGATTGTCAAGAACTCTTACGATCAATCTTGGATCCCGAGACGACTCACAAACTCTATGATGGACAATGGATGATGGTGGTGGATGATGGTGGTGGGTGAAGTGTGAGAGAGGTGGTGTGCCAAGGGATGGTTTGAGCTTGAGCCAAGCACTCCTATTTATAGGCTGAACAGAAGCTCGGGCACGGCCCCGTGTCCACATCCTTCTCTGTATACATTAATTGCTCTTGTCTGTATTAGTTGACCACGGCCCCGTGTCCGCTGGGCACGACCCCGTGTGCAGAAGCATATCTGTACTATCAAGATTTGCCTGGATTCTGCGAATCTTATAGTTGACCACAGCCCCGTGTCCACTGAGCACGACCCCGTGGTGGGCAATGAAAGCTTCTACAACTTTGTCTTTTATGCTGACACTTGGGCACGCCCCCGTGCTCATTGAGCACGGGGCGTGTTCAGCCTTCTGTTCTCTTGTTTTGCTTGGGAAGATGCTGTCGTGGGGTCGGGCATGTCACGTTTGTTCATTTTCTTTTATTTATGTTAGATTTAGCTGCATTTTTGCTTCTTTTGTTAATTTGAGCTAATTTAATCCTGAAAATACAAAAGGAAGACAAAAGCACACTTTTTCCAACATTAGTACTAAAAGAGGGTTAGTTTTATGCCAAAATTGATGTGATTTATGTGTTGCATTTTGCACACATCAGTGTGATTTCAAAATAGAAATGAGCATGCTCAACAATTAATATCGATAACCACAAATCCAAAATTCATAATGATATTAGTATTGTCCAATCCCCTTTAACTTACATATGATATAATTATAGATCCGAAAAAGCACGGTTCATACCTGATCAATATGAACAAATATTAACAAACACACAAAAAAAAAACATGTATAAAAGCCAAGACATGCAATCCTCAATTTTAAGTTAAGCAGTGTGCTTCTTCCAGTACTCCAGGACATGGCTTTGTTTCGAACCAAAACTTTAGGCCTTTCTTACAATCATCTCCTTTGGTATTGGCTATATAACAATGTCCTGTGTTACATAGGTTGACACAATTCCTTCCAACATCAGCGAGTGCTACAATTGGGTTCTCAAGATTACAGTTATCCAACGAGGCTTTATCTCGTAGTAGCGCTACATTGTGTTTTCCGGGTTCGTAATTGAAAACTGCATCAACAATATAGATAATTTAATTAGTTAGACGAAGACTTATAGCAAATCAAATCATGTATGATTAATTATGTATAAGAATGTACCAATACAGTCTCCTTTAAAGAATTGCTTCCCGTTGGCCCAAGCTTGGAAATCAACACCCTCGTTCCAACATTATATTCCACAGCTCGAACCCGGGTAACTTGAGTCACTATTGCTGCTATGAGGATGAAAAGACACAAATTTTTGTTAGCCATTTTAATTTCTTCTTGTTGCATTCTAGGACACATGTTGGTCTTCCAATTTATAGAGAAAGGAAGCATGCTACAATTTTTCTCCACTATGAGATTTGTTGCCTAGTTACTTCTTCAAATACTCTAAACCATCCATTCATTGCTAAATTAACGAAAGAAAACAATTAAACTCACTAGACCTTTTAAAAGATTCATTTATAATTTTAGTTTACCTCATGCATTCTATCCTTTCGCTAGGATGTAAGGGGGGATCCCTGCGTAAGGAGTAGTCACCGCTTCACCACCGCTAATCACAATATGTCATGTCAACTCTCCTCTCTACTCGTCATCTTGCACTCAAACATAAGGGGTACTCCCCTTGTGGGGGGACTACTCCTTTTTTTTTTATTTCTAAAAATTATGCATAAACAATTAAAATATATTTTAAACAAACTAAAATTACATTAAATTAAAAAAAAGACATAACATTAAATTAAATTAAATAAAATACACTAGATTAGAGAAAGACATTACATTAATTTAAAACTAGGAAAATAAAAACATAAACAATAAAACTAAAAATTAAAAATTGCATGCCAATCATCATTTTTTTTTTTGCAATCTCGTGTTTTTGGGCAAGAGTGAATGACTAACATCTTTGATGGAACATTGTCGTGTAGGTTAGTAAACATCCCCGATCATACATAAGTTGTCTCACATCTGTAAAAAAAAAGTAAAAAAAACTGTCGAGGCGGTAGTTTTGACTGGTGCAAGTTATTTTACGCCTTGCCGTAAATTTTGCATGAAATAAATATTTTTTTTACACCTCATATAAATATGGGTATGCGGCATTTTTTTTGCCGAAACAAATGATTTTTTATGACTTTCGAGAAAAAAATTATCGGAAAAACCTTTTGGATGGCGTAGTTCTCACGGTTCTCACAACTCGGTTGGTTCTCATTTTAAACCCATATATATATACATATAAGTGCCCGCAAAAATGAGAACCACCTCGAGTTGTAAGAACCGTGAGGACTACTTGATCCGGGGCGAGGTGGACAATTTTTTTTTCATAAACGTAGATGCGTGTATTATAAACACATTTGTAAAAAAAAAATTCAAAAAAAAATGTCGTGTGTGTAGTTTTGAGCACCACAAGTTTGTGTTTACGGGTACCGTAAATTTTCTGGTTAAATTTATGGTACCCGTAAACACAAACTTGTGGTGCTCAAAACTACACACACGACATTTTTTTTTGAATTTTTTTTACAAATGTTGTTACAATACACGCATCTATGTTTATGAAAAAAAATTTGGTCCACCTCGCCCCGTACGGTGTAGTTCTCACGGTTCTTATAACTCGAGGTGGTTCTTATTTTAGCGGTCCCCTATATATATATATATATATATATATACAGGAGAAGAATCCGTTAGGAACCACCATTTATTGCGAGAACCGCGAGAACTAATGTGAACACAACGAAAAATACCTATAAAAATCTAAAAACATACAATTTTTTTAACATTTTTTTATGAAAAAAACGATATTTTTCGTCACCATGTTTTTTGCTTACGAAAACAAGCGATTTAAAAAAAATTGTATGTTTTTTTTTAGATTTTTTAAGTGTTTTTTTTTTTTTTTGGGGGAGGGGGGGGGGGTCTAGCTTTATGGCTTAGTTTTTAGCATTTAGCTTAGGGGTTAGAGGGGGGGGGGGGGTAGGTTTTTTAGGTTTTGGGTTTACTTTTGTGTTCACATTGGTTCTCGCAATAAAAGTGGTTCTCACATGAACCTTATCCTATATATATATATAGAAACGAGATCAAAAGAAAACGCTCAAAAGTGTGAGAACGGTGAGAACACTTCCTGGCCTAACACGTGTCACGCGGCATATAGAAGGGCGGAGGGGCCTTTTTGTCCTTTCATATTTTCTTTTTTTAAACTCGTGTCACATCCTGTTTCCATTTTTTTTGGCATTTAATAAATTCCCCGCGTTTTATTGTTTGTGGACCAGGATCATAGTTAATTTTTTTGGCGTTTTAATTATGTTTTGGCATTTTTATTGTTTTTAAAATCAGGATTCATGTCTATGAAAAACATCAGTAATTATCTTGATGTTTATTATATCAAATAGGATACAGGTCCATAATTTGACAGACAATTATGGCGTTTTGAAAAGATAAATAAATTCAGTTTTCCATGTAGTGGCTTTTAATATAATAAATGTTTGGCAATAATGTTACCGTCTCTCCATTTTACTGTTTACCAATTTCTGTTTCGTTCAATTTTCATCGGTGAATTAGTGTTGATTTTTTAGTAATACTTTGTTTGGAGTTTTATAGCAACATCGTGCTTTGCTAGCTTCCGTTCTCTCAGTTTTCACACTATCAGTCTTTTTGGTGTTTTTGACGTTTTATATTAATTTTTTAGTAAAGAATTAGATAATAAAATCAGAGAATTAGATAACAAACAATAGAAACTGAAAAATAAAATAAAAATGATAACCTAATTTATCTTCCAAATCTTCACTGTCATCAGCCTCTTCTACTTTAAGCTGTTTTGGCGTTTTGAATAACTTATGTAGATTCTTTTTTTCCTACATAACGCCCGTCTTCATTAAGGGGTAAAAGTCTTTTTTTCTTCGTTTTTTCATGATAATTTGTCCATCTCATTCTGCAAAAGATTATAGATATACCCACCTTAGAGTAGAATCCATTCGGTGAAACTTCATTCTGAACAATACTCAATAAAGAAGAAATGACGTTTCACATCTGTGGCTTTTTTAAGTATCTTTTTTGGCGTTTTAAAGTGAATGGTTTGTTGGAAAGGTGACATTTATTTTTTTGGTGGTGTGATCAGTTGATTGTGCAGAGTCGTATCTCTTATAGGATGTTTTTGGCGTGTAGTTTAGGCGGGATTTTTTATTTATAATAAATGATATTTATAAAGTAGCCGTCTTTTCAGTTACTCTGTGTATTTTTACTGATTTTTTGTTCAGTATTTTTATGAGTTTTTATGGTCTTTGACATTCCATCTTCCAAGTTTTGGCGTTTTAATGGCTTTTAGTAGTTTTTGGCGTTTTATTTCATTATGGCGTTTCACAATAATTATGACTTTTGGTGTTTTATTAATATAATGTTATTTTTTATTATAAGTTGAAAAATACATAACAAACAACAGAAAAAAGAAAATAAACAAAATAAAAATAGAAACAATTCATCTTTCAAATCTTCACTGTCGCCAGTCTCTTTCTTCTTTGAAACATGTTCACTGGCGGTTTGGCTTTGTCATTCTTGTGTTTTTTTGGCAGTTTGGAAAGACAATATGACATGAGTTTTTTGTTTGAATATGTATCTTCAAACCACTCATCAATATCATTCGTCTAATTCATGCCATTATAATATTCATCAATAACAAAACACAAAAACTGACATAAGTCTGACCCCAATATCTTTTTCTTGAAGTTTTGTCCATCTCATTCATCAAAATGTTATTTGAGTCGCAGCACCTCATGAAAGAATGCATTTTCCGAAAATTCGCGTAGAATAATATTTAATATACAAGAAACGATTTTTGGCATTTTTGGCGTTTTCTGAGGAAATAGTGTATCTGAAAGAAAAGTCCATTTTTTGGAAATTTTTGATATTTGGCGTTTTCTAAGATGATTGGTATATAGTAAAATATGGCATTTTTTGAGAGGTGTGTTTGATGTTTTGCATTTTTTGGCGTTGTAAGATGAATGTTATATAGTAGAAATATGGCGTTTTCAGGTTGGGGGGAGGTGTCTTCTTGTGTATGAGAATGTTTTGTTTATATAGGGATGCGTTTTGGCCAGTAATGGCGTTTTATTCATTAGTTGGTGTTTTGGTATAGAAGTCTAAAGACCTTTTTACCCTTAATGAAGCGCGTCGACTCAATAGAATTCGTGTTATTTACGAAAAAGCCACCGCGCCAATCTAGTCCATAGATTGTTATGATCGGACGATCGATAAGCGTTCTCACCGTTTTCACACTTTTCATCGTTTTCTCTAAATCCTGACCCTATATATATACATATATATAGGGCTAGGATAAATCGAAAACCCACTCTAGTTGAAAAAACCTTAGAAACTCACTATCTACCATTCATTTAATAGATGAACGTCTGAGATCATCTTGGGTGTGTACCTGAGATTACTTTTGATTATATAATGAGAAAAAGTACATTGGGGGGCATTTTCGTCTTTGGCACATAATATTTGTGTCTTGGGATAAGATGCCCTGCATCTGACTTCCTTTGATGTAACATATAATTCAAAATACAAATTAAAAAAAAAAAGAAAAAAGTTCTGACAGCTATGAATTCCTTTCCCATTGTGTCATCATGACAAATCTCCCTTTTCTCGTGCATCTTTTTTCTTATTAAAAGAACACTAAAATCTCTATAGCACCCTAAGGTCCATTCATGAAATGAAGGATTTTTTAATTCATATATATTAACAAAAAAAAAGTGTCAACTTCTTCATAAACGATGCTTTTTGTAATTTATTGGTGTTTGGGCCACTGGTGTCGTATATAACAAATAAATGTAAAAGCATTAGGTGAAAAACTGGATATACATGTTGAATAAGGTTACATTATATGTTACTTTATATGTACCATTTTATTAAGGTTATATTCTACAAATGTAAAAGCATTAGGTGAAAAACTGGATATACATGTTGAATAAGGTTACAATATATGTTACTTTATATGTACCATTTTATTAAGGTTATATTCTACAAATGAACAATAAATATTACATTATATGTAACATTTTACAAAAAAAATATAAACAATGACTAAAATATGTTACTTTATAAGTGTCATCTTATTAAGGTTACATTCTATAAAATGAGCAATAAGTGTTACATTATATGTAACATTTTACAAAAAAGTAAAAAAAAATAATGTTTCATTTTCTGTATAATTTCCAAAAATGTAAACACTCAGTAAACAAGAAAAATGCTTGTTGTTTTACCTTTTAAAGGATATACACATACATAAAAGTGTAACGTGTTTTCTTTTCTTTCTCCCCGACACAAAGTGTTATATTACATCACATTGTTACAAAACCCACTTTGTTTTGTTATGTAACAAAAAAAAACCCACTATGTTTCATGATTATACCAAGAACCCATTCTATTTTAATATAACTACATTAATCTAACAATCATTTGTTTCATGTAACCAAACCCGCTACATTTTTATGTAACCAAACCCACTCTGTTTTGTTACGTAACCAAAAAAACCTACTATGTTTGAGGATTATACCAAGAAAATAGCTATAATAAATATCAATAATCTAACAATAAACAAGAACTTGAATCTAACTGTTTCGATGTGTTTAGATCTCAAACCCATAAATGCCACATTTTTACACAACAAATAATAAAATCAAAAATAAGAAACAACATAAACACACATTATATAGCTTAAAAACCTGAATCGACTATAAACACTTACAAAAATTGTGTAATTTTAGATCAGAAAAACATAAAAAAAAAACCTTTAACAAGATCCATATCTGATTCATCGTCATTTTCATATTCATGTATGATTTTCTTCAAGACGCCGAATCTGGATCTTGTGAAGAGAGAGAAAGACACCGTGGATCTGAACAATCAGTTCTCCGATCTGTAACTTGTGATTTTGGTCGTTCTATATGAGATCTTCGACTCTAATTCTTTGTTGCATAATTTGATTCATCTTCATCTTAATGTAGAGGTTTTGGTCGTTCTATATGAGATCTTCAACTCTAATTCTATGTTGCATAATTTGATTCATCTTCATCTTAATGTAAAGGTTTTTGGGTTGTGTTTCACTCTCATTTAATTCAAAAGCTTGGTTTGTGTTGATTTTAAAAAAAAGGAGATGTGTGTTGTATATAAAGGCAGTAAATAAAGAAATTTGCAGTACATCCATAGGTACAAAAGGAATTGACCCTTAAAAATAAATGGATAAAATAATGAAAAGCAAGTACGTCACATTAAATGGGATTTTGATGTATGGGGTGACATACTTCTCTGCAGCCATCAAACTTTAGTCAAACAAAAAGAAGCTGAATTCCACTGTTACAACTCTTCCATGTCCATTGTAAAATGATGTTTCTACCCTTTTCTTCATCTTATGTATATGTGACGTGGTTGCATCCTAGCCACACATGTGAGTTCCTGAGGTTTTTTTTTATCTGGAGTGAGATTTCTCCTTATAATTAGCCTGTATATATATATAGGGTGGGAGTTGGCTACAAAGTCCATTTTTTCTACAAAGTGTAAAAAGTCATAAAACACCATAATGTCAACCATAAAACACACTAAAAACCCATAAATAACAAAGTGAAGATTACTAAAACATCATAATTGTGGGTTTTGTGTTGTGTTTTGGCTGATAAGGCTTTGATTATCGAATAACTAACATTAGTGTGTTTTATGCTGAATATCATGTTGTGTTTTATATTCATAGTTCTACGATGGTGTGTTTGAAGTTTTTAGGACTGTTAGGGTTTGGATATTGTGTTTTAGTGATCTTCACTCTTTTATTGTGGGTTTTGAATGTGTTTTATCGCTAAAATGTGGAGTTTTATAACTTTGTAGGAAAAAATGACTTTGTAGCCTGACCCCACCCTATATATATATATATATATAGGGGAAGGTTAAAATGAGAACCACCTCGAGTTGTAAGAACCGCGGGAACTACACCATGGGGGGCGCGGTGGACCAAATTTTTTTTTTTCATAAACGTAGATGCATGTATAAAAACACCATTTGTAAAAAAAATTCAAAAAAAAATGTCGTGTGTGTAGTTTTGAGCGCCACAAGTTTGTGTTTACGGGACCCGTAAATCTAGCCGGAAAATTTACGGGTCCCGAAAACACAAACTTGTGTTGCTCAAAACTACACCCATGACATTTTTTTTTGAATTTTTTTTTACGGATGTTTTTATACATGCATCTACGTTTCTGAAAAAAAATTTGGTCCACCAAGGCCCGGATCAAAAAGTTCTCGCGGTTCTTACAAATCGAGGTGGTTCTCATTTTAACTTAATCCTATATATATATATATATATATATATATATATGATGCGTGTGAAGTGTCATATAGATTTAATGTATATTTTAAGCCCTTTTATACTTTTTAGCCAAGTTTTAAATTTATAAAACACGATATTTACTAACACTAAACACACATATGGGGTGGTGCACCCATCGTGAGCGTAGTATAGTGTTGGTAAGATACCGAGGTCCTCCAAGGACACAAGAGCTTTTAGTACTGGTTTATCCTCAACGTCTAATCAAATCAAAAGTTTAGAAAAAAAAGGTTTTTAAACTAGAAAAATAAAACTAGCTAAAATGCTGAAAAATAAAATAAAAATAAAACAGATAGACAAGATGAATCACTTGGATCCGACTCGTGTGTAGTGTAACCTTTGATTATTTCCGCACTTTTGCACTTTTTAAGAGATTATCTTAGTTATTGTAGTAGGCCCCTCTTTTGAAGGTGACGTTACCCTCAACCCAGTAGTTTGAGTCAGCAAGGAAACAATACTAAAGGGTCGGATTATTGAAAGATAATTAATTAAGTTATTAATGCCTAATGTGGTAGGCCCCTCTTTTGAAGGTGACGTTACCCTCGGCTAAGTAGTCTGAGTCAGCAGGGATACAGTCCTAAGTAGCCGGGTTAAAGTATTAATAGTATCTTACATATGAGGGGATCAAAGAGTTTGGACCCCCGCCATCCAATACCGGTGGGTATTGAAGGAGGTCCTACTAAATTTGACCCAAGTCCTTGCAGGATCTGTACACTGAACAAGGCAAGACTCTTACCAAACAGTTCCCTTAACCCCCGACCAGGTAGCCAACATATCTCCATATAGACCGTGGAGATATGAATGGTGAAAATCTTTTATTTTATATAGACAGTAAAATAATGCCAAGAAACCACGGACAAACGATAAGGAAGAATCACCTTCAACATAAGAAACTAGTTATTAAATGTAACACCTGTGCCTCCACGGCCAGCAAACAAATACCAAACCAATGAAATATTATATTTCATACTTGGGATTTGTAAAAATATGTGTATCATTTGCACATATCAATTTTTGTTCAATTCCAAACTCTAAATCGCTTTCTGGAAGGTTATATGCGCACCAATGCGTAAATATAACCAGTTTAATGCAACAAACACTCCGGAATAGTGACATAGGCTTAACATACCTTAAATAACCTTTACATAACTTAGAAATAAGTTTTGGAAGGTTTGGTATGCCGAAATCAAGTTAATTCGTCTACAGGGACTAAATATGACAAACTGCGAAAGTATGCCAATTTGAACTGTAACAGACATTTCGGAACATGACCATAAGTTAAACATACCCTAAATATCCTTCACATAGCTTAGAAATAGGCTTTGAGGGGTTCGGTATGCTAAAATAAACTTTTGGGTCATTCAGGGACTAAAAGTGTCAAAAAGTGCACAAGTTTGCATTTTCGCGCATAACTTACGTTCTGAATACATCTGAACATCCAAAAAATTATCTAAGCATGACTATATTATGCTTTAGTGTTTGGCTTGCCAAAAATCCATTCGTTGCGTCATTTGGATCGTTTTTCGCGCTTATGCGCATTCCATCGTAATTAAGCGAACATCGCGTTCGTACGACCAAACGAACCAACACCCGGCATATTTTTGAGCATGTTTCATGTGCTCAATGTTTAGGAAACATTTTAGGGCCTTAAAGTTGGCTTTACGGGCCTTAGAAGTGTCGGAAATGGCCTTAAACACGTGCAGGGACTGAAACTGACATTTCTGAAACTTTGTTCTGATCTGTGACTCCTAGGCGGCCCGCCTCAGGATCTTATCATCCTTAGGCGGCCCGCGTCTGACCTTCTGACCAGGTTAAATGTTTCTAACAGCAGATTGCAGCTGTTTGATCCACCACCACACATTCTCATTTGTCTAGTCATCTGATAAGGATCACATTTTAGTCACCATAAGGTCCCGACACTTGTACGGGTGGGATTAAGGCACGTTTTCCATGAAACGATCTTAACGGTGGACCTTTTACTATAAATACCCCACCCTCATGCTTCAAAATTACAAGAATTCTGATTTGAGAACCTCTAAGTTGAAACCATTGTTTCATACCTGAGATTCTTGAATCGGGATTAGCATTCGGGGACCCTTCGTAAGTATTCTTTCGTTCTTTTCTTTATTTTATTGCTTTTAGAGTCAGAAAGTCAAACTTTGTTTGACTTTCAGCGTTGACCAGCTTATGGTCAATGCGAAGTTCGTTTGAACTTCGCAACGTGATTGTAATCATGTTGGTCATAGTCCCTTGGGACTATGCCCACTGATTACCACGTTGTCTAGGGTCGTAGGGTAGGCGATCTGATAAATCGCCTATACCTTCAAACTCGACCCATTTGGTCGATCATTAGGATCCGACCAAATACATTAGGTGACCATAGTAGGTAGGGAATAACCTTCCGAGGTTATACCCTATGGTCACATCGTTTGAGTAGTTGTATGATAGGTAGTTTATATGCCTTAGGTAAATTACCAGAATACCCTTTTCATGTATAATTGGTAATTAAGCATATGTAACCTAAACTTTTGTCACATAATTGATTATGTAACATGTTTAGGCATATAACACTTGTCATAGGACTAGTTAGGCGATCCGAACGCGTTTCACGCGAACGACGCGTTAAAGTAGCATAAGCTACCTAAACGGGTCGTAATGGGTCGTAAGCACTTAAGTTAAGTTTCATTTAGCATGTAGGCTTTGATAAACCATATGACACGAGTATCTATACTCTTTTGGTTTACGAAACCTCATTCTATCAGATCTTCCGATTTAGGTCCGGTTTATTAATGTAGTTACCTATATTAGGTGCCGTTTGATTTCCGTGATCTCTAGCATTGTTTGGTTGTCACTCAAGGACTACTGAGCATTCTCAAGTGAGTACATAGACCCCTCTTTTACTGTTTTTCCAAACTGTTTTGGGGTGGAACACATGTGCCTACTTGTTACTTTCATGCTTTCCTGTTTTCACATCATATACTTGCTATGTTCATTAGTACATTTATAGTACATGATTTCATGGTGTTCTATGCTTTGTATGATGACTTTGCATACTTAGTACATTGTTTTACATGACTTTTCTACTTTGTATGATGACTTTGCATACTTAGTACATTGTTTTATACTGCATCTCTGTTGCATATGTTCTAGTAACATATGGACACATTGTTTTACAGCTCTACCCTGTATGTTTACTCTAGCATACTAGGTACATTATCTTCATAAAACATGCTTACATTTTGGTATGACATTTGGTTTGTTTAAACTATACTATACATTCATTAACACCGATCATGCCGTTCGTTAGTAGGTAGTGGTACCATAGGACTTGACAAATCCCGTTCCGGACATCCCAGGGAAAGGGGATGAAAGGAATGACCGAATCCGAATACATATTCTCTTGATAACTCACTTTTACATAGTTATCCGTCTGTCTCAAGGCTTGGATGTATGAATTTTCACAATACCGCATAAATGTTCATATTCAGTATAGCATGCATATATCTTACAAAACATAACTTTTATTTAAACCAAGTTTTACTTCAATACTTTGTTTTGTACATTTTTACTTATGGTTTAAGTAGTCTAAATTTTACTTACCATACATATCATTTTGGTTATACATTACTTGACTACTTTTGGACTATAAACATTTGACATGGTTTATACAAGGACTTTTGACTATTGGTTTAAACATAGACTTATTACATTGGTGGTTTGAGTAAGTGATTAAGTAACGATGCGTGTGTAATATGATACAAGCATGGTGGATACGCCGCTGGTACTTCCTATATATAAGTGTTTGTATGGTATTACATATATCGTAGCGTTATTTGAATCATTTCAGTTTGATACATATAACATTTTATACAAATAACATACCTTTCACAATACATTGTTTTACAAACAACTTAACTTTTACAAACTCATTTTACATGGTTACTCATTTAACCATGCATTATTTTCTTATTTATACATATCATCTGAACTTATTGTTTTTCAAATGATTTACAAAGACGAAGCAAATTACAAGGTTCATGACTAAACATTTTCTCAAACATAAGTCATGAAACCTATTTTCACAAAACCTATGTATCTCACAGGCATTTTTATGCTGACGTACCTATTTTCACATGTGTTTTTCAGGAGCTGTTGCATAAGATGATCAAGATACACATAGGCAGACTTGGGCTTTAGTGACAATAAAAGATGCAAGACTAGTTAATTATGTTGTATTTCCTTGTTTGTTAAGACATTGTAACACTTCTAATCAATAAAACGAAACTTCAATTGCCATGGATTTGAAACAATTAATTCTGTTACAACACTCCCCGACATTTCCGCCACGTTTTGTATGTTCTACGTGGTCGGGGTGTGACAGAAAAGATGGTATCAGAGCCAATGGTTATAGGGAATTAGGTTATTAGTAATGCTTTGACCTAGTCTATAACCTTCTTAGGACCCTAACGCGAGTTTACTTGCGTTTAGTCATAAAACAATACCGTCACCTATCCTTAGGCGACGACCACAACAAGAACATAAATTTCAAAACCGCTTTGAAAACTAATCATCTGTTCTAGGATGATTGATTACTAGGTTTTGAACCCTCTATTGAAAGGTTTTGAACTCTCTAGTATATGGTTTTGAACCCCTTTGAGTTTTCAAAACTTCGTCAAGGTTTTGGGTTTTAAATAATGTGAACACGTGCAAACTGGAAGGGTGAATGCCTGTATTCTGGGTTTTCTGTCTAGGCAAGCACTTCGTATACATCTCATCAGACGCGAGACCAGTTGTGCTTACCTGGGAATTCTTGGGATGAGTGTTCACTTATAGGCGAGCATCTCTTCGCGATACATTATTTTTGACCCATTTACTTTGATTAGTCACCGTCTCATTTGTTTGCCTTAGGTAACAAACAAATGATCGCAATTTTCATGCGTTATCTTTCTGTTTTGATTGTCCAATAATCTTTCACCTGTTTCTCCCTACGCCTTTCTTTTTCTTCAAGAATGTCTCTTCATCACGATGACGCCCAGATATCTGAGCAAGCAGCCAAAAATTCGCTCAGCGAATAGGCGAAGTAGTCCTGAAGACTGTTGAATTAGCTACTGCCATGTATCATCTCCAGGATGAAGCCACTCAAGAGTCACCAAGACAGGCAGGACCTAGTCAGGCGACAACACCATCAGCCAATAAACCAATCAAGGAATCAAAGACCATGGATGAACGATCCCCTAAGAAGTCAAAGAAGCGAAAGGCTTCTCAGAACTTCGCCATGGTCGCTCACAATGGAAAAGCAGTCCCCAACCAACCAACTCAACCCCCTGCTAGGCGTGTATGGCTTTTCCTATGATACCTACATCAAGGAACTATGTACCTTACAAACTACTCTTGTGATTTCTCTCTTTCAAATGATTGCTCATGATTCCCTCGAAAATTTTAAGTACTCGTTTCACTCTAAGAAACAAAGTACAGAAAATTAAGTGACATTATGAGTAATCGTGCTTTTCGCACATCTGTGCCTTTAAATCCTTGGTTAGATAACTAAGGATATTTTCAAATCTCATACCCACTACGTTTTGATTTTTTACAGTACAAGTATTTCAAAAACAATCTTCATGATCTCAAAACATTTCATATAGTTTGAAAACAATTTATCTAAATACATTATCTATGTTATTTCAAAAACATTAGCCATGTTATCAAAACCAACCTTCCTAATTTCAAAATATTTCATATAGTCTGAAGGCAATATTAACACAATACATTTTCTTATCAAGTGCATGATTTCGAAAAGCATCATTCATGTCTTTCAAAAACCTTATACATAATTTCAAAATTCATCTCTCATGATTTTAAAACATTTTGTAAATATATCTATCTAATACACCTACTTTATTTCAAAAGTATTATATATAAGGTTTCAAAAACGTTAAACACATTTTCTTAAAAGAACCTCATGCATAGTTTTCAAAAATATTTTCCTCATACATTGACTTAACTTCCAAATTTCGCTTCATATGTCGCCTTGGCATATCTGGCATCTCAACTTTGTAAAGCATTTCAACTTCATGTTTTGACATAAGCACGTCCAGTGCAAGGTTTCAAAACATCTTCAACTTCTAAAATCCATATGGGATCTTTTTATTTAGACCCTTGTGGATGATCATCATTCAAATCAGAGTCCTTAATTGGATTCTTTATGTACCTTAATTCGAACATTTCGGGTTCTAGTAATCGAAATCGAATTTTTTTTTTGAATCTTTCTATCTTTATAGTTAGATTCTTGATAATGTTTAAAGTGCCAAATGAAATCCACGAGATGGATTCCTATTGTACTTTAAATACATGTACTCTGTTAGCAGAACAAACTTCTAGTTAAACAATTTTGTGGTAATGTGACTATGTGTTTATTCATCTTATGTTTCCTTTTATGCATTTTTTTTGTGTTTTTAATACTCTGGATATTCGTTATCCAAATCCTCGCAGGATCTTTCATATCTTCATATGAGGGATTCGTAGCAGGATATTCAAAAGGTACTACCATCAATCCTCAATGGGCTTCTATGTAATAGTTAAGACCCTTGGATTATATAAGTACCGCTCCATGTTTCATAAGAGATCCTTTTAGTGGTCTAGTCTAAAAGATTGATTCACAATTTGGTTAAAGAACGACATCTAGTGATGTAGCTGAACAGACTCCTTGATAGTCTATTTAGATCATTTATTGATTTAATTAAAAGGACTCTTTGGCGGTCTAGTCACACTCGTCACATGATTGTTCATTTGGTTTTCCCCTACACATTATAAAATAGACTGTGTGAACTGTGCAAGGAATTGTCTGATTATGGACGCGTACACAATTATGAAATTTAGTGCACAGAAACACAGTAAGATTTATTATGTGTAAGAACCGATAGTGACAACAATAACGAACTGAGAACGATGTAATGGAGGTACGGTGGACGCACCAATGACGCTTCATATACTTGTATATAAGTATCCCTCTTACATTGCAATCATGATGTTATTAAAGGTTACTAGAAGTTCAGAACCCTAATCAATATTGTTCGATCTTTTCAACTTCATGTTTTCAAGCTCTCACAAGTTTCCTCTAAATAAATTTCGGGACGAAATTTCCTAAAGTAGGGGAGACTGTAACACCTGTGCCTCCACGGCCAGCAAACAAATACCAAACCAATGAAATATTGTATTTCATACTTGGGATTTGTAAAAATATGTGCATCATTTGCACATATCAATTTTTGTTCAATTCCAAACTCTAAATCGCTTTCTAGAAGGTTATATGCGCACCAATGCGTAAATATAACCAGTTTAATGCAACAAACACTCCGGAATAGTGACATAGGCTTAACATACCTTAAATAACCTTTACATAACTTAGAAATAAGTTTTGGAAGGTTTGGTATGCCGAAATCAAGTTAATTCGTCTACAGGGACTAAATATGACAAACTGCGAAAGTATGCCAATTTGAACTGTAACAGACATTCTGGAACATGACCATAAGTTAAACATACCCTAAATATCCTTCACATAGCTTAGAAATAGGCTTTGAGGGGTTTGGTGTAACACCTGTGCCTCCACGGCCATCAAACAAATACCGAACCAATGAAATATTATATTTCATACTTGGGATTTGTAAAAATATGTGTATCATTTGCACATATCAATTCTTGTTCAATTTCAAACTCTAAATCGCTTTCTGGAAGGTTATACGCGCACCGATGCGTAAATATAACCAGTTTAATGCAACAAACACTCCGGAATAGTGACATAGGCTTAACATACCTTAAATAACCTTTACATAACTTAGAAATAAGTTTTGAAGGCTTTGGTATGGCAAAATCAAGTTAAATCGCTTACAGGGACTAAATTTGACAAACTGCGAAAGTATGCCAATTTGAACTGTAACAGACATTCCGGAACATGACCATAAGTTAAACATGCCATAAATATCCTTTACATGGCTTAGAAATAGGCTTTGAGGTGTTTGGTGTGCTAAAATAAACTTTTGGGTCATTCAGGGACTAAAAGTGTCAAAAAAGTGCACAAGTTTGCATTTTTACGCATAACTCACGTTCTGAATACATCCGGACATCCAAAAATTTATGTAAGCATGACTATATTATGCTTTAGTGTTTGGCTTGTCAAAAATCCATTCGTCGCGTCATTTGGATCGTTTTTCGCGCTTATGCGCATTCCGTCGTAATTAAGCGAACATCACGTTCGTACGACCAAACGAACCAACACCCGGCATATTTTTGAGCATGTTTCATGTCCACAATGTTTAGGCATCATTTTAGGGACTTAAAGTTGGCTTTACGGGCCTTAGAAGTGTCGGAAATGGCCTTAAACACGTGCAGGGACTGAAACTGTAATTTCTGAAACTTGTTTTCTGATCAGAAGGGCTAGGCGGCCCGCCTCAGTTTCTGAACATCCTCAGGCGGCCCGCGTCCCACTATCAGACCAGATTAACTGCATTTAACAGCAGATTGCAGCTGTTTGATCCTCACCCACACATTCCCAATTGCTTAGTCAGATGATAAGGACCATTTTTTAGGCACCACAACTTTGCAACACATGTACGGATGGGATTAAGGCACGTTTTCCATGAAACGATCCTAACGGTTACCCGAAAACTATAAATACCCCATCACCCCAATGCAAAACTTACAAGAACTTTGATTTGAGAAACTCTAAGTTGAAACTATTGTTTCATACCTGAGATTTTTGAATCAAGGTTAGCATTCGGGGACCCTTCGTAAGTATTCTTTCGTTCTTTTCCTTATTTTATTGCTTGTCGAGTCAGAAAGTCAAACTTTGTTTGACTTTCAGCGTTGACCAGTAATGGTCAATGCGAAGTTCGTTTGAACTTCGTAACGTGAGTGTAATCACGTTGGTCATAGTCCCTTGGGACTATGCCCACTGATTACCACGTTGTCTAGGGTCGTAGGGTAGGCGATCTAATAAATCGCCTATACCCTCGAACCCGACCCAGTTTGGTCGATCATTAGGATCCAACCAAATACATTAGGTGACCATAGTAGGTAGGGAATAACCTTCCGAGGTTATACCCTATGGTCACATCGTTTAAGTAGTTGTATGATAGGTAGTTTATATGCCTTAGGTAAATTACCAGAATACCCTTTTCATGTATAATTGGTAATTAAGCATATGTAACCTAAACTTTTGTCACATAACTGATTATGTAACATGTTTAGGCATATAACACTTGTCGTAGAACTAGTTAGGCGGTCCGAACGCGTTTCACGCGAACGACGCGTTAAAGTAGCATAAGCTACCTAAACGGGTCGTAATGGGTCGTAAGCTATTAGGTTGGGTTTCATTTAGCATGTAGGCTTTGATAAACCATATGACACGAGTCTCTATACTCGTTTGGTTTACGAAACCTCATTCTATCCGATCTTCCGATTTAGGTCCGGTTTATTAATGTAGTTACCTATATTAGGTGCCGTTTGATTTCCGTGATCTCTAGCATTGTTTGGTTGTCACTCAAGGACTACTGAGCATTCTCAAGTGAGTACATAGACCCCTCTTTTACTGTTTTCCAAACTGTTTTGGGGTGAAACACATGTGCCTACTTGTTACTTTCGTGCTTTCCTGTTTTCACATCATATACTTGCTATGTTCATTAGTACATTTATAGTACATGATTTCATGGTGTTCTATGCTTTGTATGATGACTTTGCATACTTAGTACATTGTTTTACATGACTTTTCTACTTTGTATGATGACTTTGCATACTTAGTACATTGTTTTATACTGCATCTCTGTTGCATATGTTCCAGTAACATATGGACACATTGTTTTACAGCTCTACCCTGTATGTTACTCTAGCATACTAGGTACATTATCTTCATAAAACATGCTTACATTTTGGTATGACATTTGGTTTGTTTAAACTATACTATACATTCATTAACACCGATCATGCCGTTCGTTAGTAGGTAGTGGTACCATAGGACTTGACAAATCCCGTTCCGGACATCCCAGGGAAAGGGGATGAAAGGAATGACCGAATCCGAATACATATTCTCTTGATAACTCACTTTTACATAGTTATCCGTCTGTCTCAAGGCTTGGATGTATGAATTTTCACAATACCGCATAAATGTTCATATTCAGTATAGCATGCATATATCTTACAAAACATAACTTTTATTTAAACCAAGTTTTACTTCAATACTTTGTTTTGTACATTTTTACTTATGGTTTAAGTAGTCTAAATTTTACTTACCATACATATCATTTTGGTTATACATTACTTGACTACTTTTGGACTATAAACATTTGACATGGTTTATACAAGGACTTTTGACTATTGGTTTAAACATAGACTTATTACATTGGTGGTTTGAGTAAGTGATTAAGTAACGATGCGTGTGTAATATGATACAAGCATGGTGGATACGCCGCTGGTACTTCCTATATATAAGTGTTTGTATGGTATTACATATATCGTAGCGTTATTTGAATCATTTCAGTTTGATACATATAACATTTTATACAAATAACATACCTTTCACAATACATTGTTTTACAAACAACTTAACTTTTACAAACTCATTTTACATGGTTACTCATTTAACCATGCATTATTTTCTTATTTATACATATCATCTGAACTTATTGTTTTTCAAATGATTTACAAAGACGAAGCAAATTACAAGGTTCATGACTAAACATTTTCTCAAACATAAGTCATGAAACCTATTTTCACAAAACCTATGTATCTCACAGGCATTTTTATGCTGACGTACCTATTTTCACATGTGTTTTTCAGGAGCTGTTGCATAAGATGATCAAGATACACATAGGCAGACTTGGGCTTTAGTGAAAATAAAAGATGCAAGACTAGTTAATTATGTTGTATTTCTTTGTTTGTTAAGACATTGTAACACTTTTAATCAATAAAGCGAAACTTTAATTTCCATGGTTGTGAAACATTAATTCTGTTACAACACTCCCCGATGTTTCCGCCACGTTTTGTATGTTCTACGTGGTCGGGGTGTGACAGAAAAGATGGTATCAGAGCCAATGGTTATAGGGAATTAGGTTATTAGTAATGCTTTGACCTAGTCTATAACCTTCTTAGGACCCTAACGCGAGTTTACTTGCGTTTAGTCATAAAACAATACCGTCACCTATCCTTAGGCGACGATCACAACAAGAACATAAATTTCCGAACCACTTTGAAAACTAATCATCTGTTCTAGGATGATTGATTACTAGGTTTTGAACCCTCTATTGTAAGGTTTTGAACTCTCTGTTATATGGTTTTGAACCCCTTTGAGTTTTCAAAATCTCGTCAAGGTTTGGGGTTTTAAATAATGTGAACACGTGCAAACTGGAAGGGTGAATGCCTGTATTCTGGGTTTTCTGTCTAGGCAAGCACTTCGTATACATCTCATCAGACGCGAGACCAGTTGTGCTTATCTGGGAATTCTTGGGATGAGTGTTCACTTATAGGCGAGCATGTCTTCGCGATACATTATTTTCGACCCATTTACTTTGATTTGTCACTGTGTGTCGTTTGTTGCTTTGTAGTAACAAACAAATGACCACTATCCTTGCTTTCCTCAGATTTGTTTCATCTCATTCTTGTCATCTAATTCTCTCTCTCGTTTCCTTTCATGTTTCCTCTTTTAGAATGCCTCCTCGACGCGAAAGCCAGATAGAGACTGCCGAATTGGCAGAAATCATTGCGCAGCAAATGGCTGCTAAATTCCCAAACCTCTTTGCTCAATGGAACCAAGCCAACAACAACAACAATGTTCTATGCAAATACAAGGATTTTAACTAGGCTAAACCACTCAAGTTTAGTGGTTCTGAAGGAGCGACTGGGCTTCTTCAATGGTTCGAGAGCATTGAAAATACTTTCCGCCACGTGCAGTGTCCTGACAATCGCAAGGTCGAGTTTTCTTCGAGTGTGTTTCAGAAGAGGGCTCTCACATGGTGGAACGGGATTATGAGGGATCGTGGTGCAGAAGTTGCTCTAGCACAGACATGGGCTGAACTTAGGGCTCTCATGATGAGGGAATTCTGTCCTCGTCATGAGCAGCGAGCTTTGGAGAAGGAATTTGATGAGTTGAAGCAAGATAGTGGTGAGCACAGGGCGTATATTGATAGGTTTGAGGAGTTGAGTCTGCTTTGCCCGACAATGGTTAGCCCACTTGACATAGCTATCGAAAGGTACATCGACGGCTTACCTGACTCGGTACAAGACATCCTTACTGGTAGTAACCCTGCCACACTCCGTCAGGCGATCGAGTTATCAGCGACATTGACTGAGTCGCAGATTCAGAAGAATAAATTACACAGGAAGGGTGACAAGGGCGAGAAACAGTCGTCTGACAAGGAGGATAGCAAGAAAGGTCAAAACAAGAATGGGAAGGATTCTAGTTCATCGAAGAGGGCAAGGAAGCGTAAGGTTTCCCAAAACTATGCCATTACTGCACAGGCCCAAGCTACACCAAATCAGCCTGCGCAACCACTAGCCAAGAAGCCTTATTTTGGCAATGCACCTTTGTGCAACAGGTGTAACGGCCATCATCAACCACACCTCCAGTGTCGTCAGTGCACCAACTGCGGAAGATCCGGTCATCTTGCTGACACCTGCCGCATCCCTGCTAATCCGAATCGCCCAGTTCAGAACCCGGCTCAACAAGTTGCTCAGCCTCTTGCTCAGCAACAGGGTCAAGCTGCACGACCACACTACCCACCTGGTGCCTGTTACAATTGTGGGGATCTGACCCACTACAGAAACCGATGCCCAAAGCTTGCTAATGCAAATCCGACCCACGGATGAGCATTCAGCTGAACAAAGGATGTTGCTGTCTTATGCCTTTGTTTCTTTTGTTTTCGTGTATTGTGAAACAATATGTCTCGTTCTTAAATAAAAGTTGTTGTTCACAATTCTGATATACAAGTATAATTACATGTGTGTATGACTTTTCCTATGATACCTACATCAAGGAACTATGTTCCTTACAAACTACTCTTGTGATTCTCTCTTTCAAATGATCGCTCATGATTCCTTCGAAAATTTTAAGTACTCGTTTCATTCTAAGATACGAAGTACAGAAAATAAAGTGACATTATGAGTAATCATGCTTCTGCACATCTGTGCCTTTGAAATCCTTGGTTAAATAACTAAGGGTATTTTCAAATCTCATACCCATTACATTTTGATTTTTTAACATATACAGTACAAGTATTTCAAAAACAATCTTCATGATCTCAAAACATTTCATATAGTTTGAAAACAATTTATCTAAATACATTATCTATGTTATTTCAAAAACTTTAGCCATGTTATCAAAACCAACCTTCCTAATTTCAAAATATTTCATATAGTCTGAAGGCAATATTAACACAATACATTTCCTTATCAAGTGCATGATTTCGAAAAGCATCATTCATGTCTTTCAAAAACCTTATACATAATTTCAAAATTCATCTCTCATGATTTTAAAACATTTTTGTAAATATATCTATCTAATACACCTACTTTATTTCAAAAGTATTATATATAAGGTTTCAAAAACGGTAAACACATTTTTTCTTAAAAGAACCCCATGCACAGTTTTCAAAAATATTTTCCTCGTACATCGACTTAACTTTCAAATTTCGCTTCATATGTCGCCTTGGCATATCTGGCATCTCAACTTTGTAAAGCATTTCAACTTCATGTTTTGACATAAGCACGTCCAGTGCAAGGTTTCAAAACATCTTCAACTTCTAAAATCCATATGGGATCTTTTTATCTTCATATTTAGACCCTTGTGGATGATCATCATTCAAATCAGAATCCTTAATTGGATTCTTTATGTACCTTAATTCGAACATTTCGAGTTCTAGTAATCGAAATCGAATTTTCTTTTTGAATCTTTCTATCTTTATAGTTAGATTCTTGATAATGTTTAAAGTGCCAAATGAAATCCACGAGATGGATTCCTAGTGTGCTTTAAATACATGTACTCTGTTAGCAGAACAAACTTCTAGTTAAACAATTTTGTGGTTATGTGACTATGTGTTTATTCATCTTATGTTTTCTTTTATGCATTTTTGTGTTTTTAATACTCTGGATATTCATTATCCAAATCCTCGCAGAATCTTTCATATCTTCATATGAGGGATTCGTAGCAGGATATTCAAAAGGTACTACCTTCAATCCTTAATGGGCTTCTATGTAATAGTTAAGACCCTTGGATTATATAAGTACCGCTCCATGTTTCATAAGAGATCCTTTTAGTGGTCTAGTCTAAAAGATTGATTCACAATTTGGTTAAAGGACGACATCTAGTGATGTAGCTGGACAGACTCCTTGATAAGTCTATTTAGATCATTTATTGATTTAGTCAAAAGGACCCTATGGTGGTCTAGTCACACTCATCACCGGTTTGTTCATTTGGTTTTCCCCTACACACTATAAAATAGACTGTGTGTATTGTGCAAGGAATTTTCTGATTATGGACGCGTACATAATTATGAAATTTAGTGCATAGAAACCCAGTAAGATTTATTATGTGTAAGAGCCGATAGTGACAACAATAACGAAATGAGAACGATGTAATGGAGGTACGGTGGACGCACCAATGACGCTTCATATACTTGTATATAAGTATCCCTCTTACATTGCAATCATGATGTTATTAAAGGTTACTAGAAGTTCAGAACCCTAATCAATATTGTTCGATCTTTTCATCTTCATGTTTTCAAGCTCTCACAAGTTTCCTCTAAATAAATTTCGGGACGAAATTTCCTAAAGTAGGGGAGATTGTAACACCTGTGCCTCCACGGCCATCAAACAAATACCGAACCAATGAAATATTATATTTCATACTTGGGATTTGTAAAAATATGTGTATCATTTGCACATATCAATTCTTGTTCAATTTCAAACTCTAAATCGCTTTCTGGAAGGTTATACGCGCACCGATGCGTAAATATAACCAGTTTAATGCAACAAACACTCCGGAATAGTGAAATAGGCTTAACATACCTTAAATAACCTTTACATAACTTAGAAATAAGTTTTGAAGGCTTTGGTATGGCAAAATCAAGTTAAATCGCTTACAGGGACTTAATTTGACAAACTGCGAAAGTATGCCAATTTGAACTGTAACAGACATTCCGGAACATGACCATAAGTTAAACATACCATAAATATCCTTTACATGGCTTAGAAATAGGCTTTGAGGTGTTTGGTGTGCTAAAATAAACTTTTGGGTCATTCAGGGACTAAAAGTGTCAAAAAAGTGCACAAGTTTGCATTTTTACGCATAACTCACGTTCTGAATACATCCGGACATCCAAAAATTTATGTAAGCATGACTATATTATGCTTTAGTGTTTGGCTTGTCAAAAATCCATTCGTCGCGTCATTTGGATCGTTTTTCGCGCTTATGCGCATTCCGTCGTAATTAAGCGAACATCACGTTCGTACGACCAAACGAACCAACACCCGGCATATTTTTGAGCATGTTTCATGTCCACAATGTTTAGGCATCATTTTAGGGACTTAAAGTTGGCTTTACGGGCCTTAGAAGTGTCGGAAATGGCCTTAAACACGTGCAGGGACTGAAACTGTAATTTCTGAAACTTGTTTTCTGATCAGAAGGGCTAGGCGGCCCGCCTCAGTTTCTGAACATCCTCAGGCGGCCCGCGTCCCACTATCAGACCAAATTAACTGCATTTAACAGCAGATTGCAGCTGTTTGATCCTCACCCACACATTCCCAATTGCTTAGTCAGATGATAAGGACCATTTTTTAGGCACCACAACTTTGCAACACATGTACGGATGGGATTAAGGCACGTTTTCCATGAAACGATCCTAACGGTTACCCGAAAACTATAAATACCCCATCACCCCAATGCAAAACTTACAAGAACTTTGATTTGAGAAACTCTAAGTTGAAACTATTGTTTCATACCTGAGATTTTTGAATCGAGGTTAGCATTCGGGGACCCTTCGTAAGTATTCTTTCGTTCTTTTCCTTAATTTATTGCTTTTCGAGTCAGAAAGTCAAACTTTGTTTGACTTTCAGCGTTGACCAGTAATGGTCAATGCGAAGTTCGTTTGAACTTCGCAACGTGAGTGTAATCACGTTGGTCATAGTCCCTTGGGACTATGCCCACTGATTACCACGTTGTCTAGGGTCGTAGGGTAGGCGATCTAATAAATCGCCTATACCCTCGAACCTGACCCAGTTTGGTCGATCATTAGGATCCGACCAAATACATTAGGTGACCATAGTAGGTAGGGAATAACCTTCCGAGGTTATACCCTATGGTCACATCGTTTAAGTAGTTGTATGATAGGTAGTTTATATGCCTTAGGTAAATTACCAGAATACCCTTTTCATGTATAATTGGTAATTAAGCATATGTAACCTAAACTTTTGTCACATAACTGATTATGTAACATGTTTAGGCATGTAACACTTGTCGTAGAACTAGTTAGGCGGTCCGAACGCGTTTCACGCGAACGACGCGTTAAAGTAGCATAAGCTACCTAAACGGGTCGTAATGGGTCGTAAGCTATTAGGTTGGGTATCATTTAGCATGTAGGCTTTGATAAACCATATGACACGAGTCTCTATACTCGTTTGGTTTACGAAACCTCATTCTATCCGATCTTCCGATTTAGGTCCGGTTTATTAATGTAGTTACCTATATTAGGTGCCGTTTGATTTCCGTGATCTCTAGCATTGTTTGGTTGTCACTCAAGGACTACTGAGCATTCTCAAGTGAGTACATAGACCCCTCTTTTACTGTTTTCCAAACTGTTTTGGGGTGAAACACATGTGCCTACTTGTTACTTTCGTGCTTTCATGTTTTCACATCATATACTTGCTATGTTCATTAGTACATTTATAGTACATGATTTCATGGTGTTCTATGCTTTGTATGATGACTTTGCATACTTAGTACATTGTTTTACATGACTTTTCTACTTTGTATGATGACTTTGCATACTTAGTACATTGTTTTATAATGCATCTCTGTTGCATATGTTCCAGTAACATATGGACACATTGTTTTACAGCTCTACCCTGTATGTTACTCTAGCATACTAGGTACATTATCTTCATAAAACATGCTTACATTTTGGTATGACATTTGGTTTGTTTAAACTATACTATACATTCATTAACACCGATCATGCCGTTCGTTAGTAGGTAGTGGTACCATAGGACTTGACAAATCCCGTTCCGGACATCCCAGGGAAAGGGGATGAAAGGAATGACCGAATCCGAATACATATTCTCTTGATAACTCACTTTTACATAGTTATCCGTCTGTCTCAAGGCTTGGATGTGTGAATTTTCACAATACCGCATAAATGTTCATATTCAGTATAGCATGCATATATCTTACAAAACATAACTTTGATTTAAACCAAGTTTTACTTCAATACTTTGTTTTGTACATTTTTACTTATGGTTTAAGTAGTCTAAATTTTACTTACCATACATATCATTTTGGTTATACATTACTTGACTACTTTTGGACTATAAACATTTGACATGGTTTATACAAGGACTTTTGACTATTGGTTTAAACATAGACTTATTACATTGGTGGTTTGAGTAAGTGATTAAGTAACGATGCGTGTGTAATATGATACAAGCATGGTGGATACGCCGCTGGTACTTCCTATATATAAGTGTTTGTATGGTATTACATATATCGTAGCGTTATTTGAATCATTTCAGTTTGATACATATAACATTTTATACAAATAACATACCTTTCACAATACATTGTTTTACAAACAACTTAACTTTTACAAACTCATTTTACATGGTTACTCATTTAACCATGCATTATTTTCTTATTTATACATATCATCTGAACTTATTGTTTTTCAAATGATTTACAAAGACAAAGCAAATTACAAGGTTTATGACTAAACATTTTCTCAAACATAAGTCATGAAACCTATTTTCACAAAACCTATGTATCTCACAGGTATTTTTATGCTGACGTACCTATTTTCACATGTGTTTTTCAGGAGCTGTTGCATAAGATGATCAAGATACACATAGGCAGACTTGGGCTTTAGTGAAAATAAAAGATGCAAGACTAGTTAATTATGTTGTATTTCTTTGTTTGTTAAGACATTGTAACACTTTTAATCAATAAAGCGAAACTTTAATTTCCATGGTTGTGAAACATTAATTCTGTTACAACACTCCCCGATGTTTCCGCCACGTTTTGTATGTTCTACGTGGTCGGGGTGTGACATTCGGTATGCTAAAATAAACTTTTGGGTCATTCAGGGACTAAAAGTGTCAAAAAGTGCACAAGTTTGCATTTTCGCGCATAACTTACGTTCTGAATACACTTGGACATCCAAAAATTTATCTAAGCATGACTATATTATGCTTTAGTGTTTGGCTTGCCAAAAATCCATTCGTTGCGTCATTTGGATCGTTTTTCGCGCTTATGCGCATTCCGTCGTAATTAAGCGAACATCGCGTTCGTACGACCAAACGAACCAACACCCGGCATATTTTTGAGCATGTTTCATGTCCTCAATGTTTAGGCAACATTTTAGGGCCTTAAAGTTGGCTTTACGGTCCTTAGAAGTGTCGGAAATGGCCTTAAACACGTGCAGGGACTGAAACTGACATTTCTGAAACTTTGTTCTGATCTGTGACTCCTAGGCGGCCCGCCTCAGGATCTTAACATCCTTAGTCGGCCCGCGTCAGACCTTCTGACCAGGTTAAATGTTTCTAACAGCAGATTGCAGCTGTTTGATCCACCACCACACATTCTCATTTGTCTAGTCATCTGATAAGGATCACATTTTAGTCACCATAAGGTCCCGACACTTGTACGGGTGGGATTAAGGCACGTTTTCCATGAAACGATCTTAACGGTGGACCTTTTACTATAAATACCCCACCCCCATGCTTCAAAATTACAAGAATTCTGATTTGAGAACCTCTAAGTTGAAACCATTGTTTCATACCTGAGATTCTTGAATCGGGATTAGCATTCGGGGACCCTTCGTAAGTATTCTTTCGTTCTTTTCTTTATTTTATTGCTTTTAGAGTCAGAAGTCAAACTTTGTTTGACTTTCAGCGTTGACCAGCTTATGGTCAATGCGAAGTTCGTTTGAACTTCGCAACGTGATTGTAATCACGTTGGTCTTAGTCCCTTGGGACTATGCCCACTGATTACCACGTTGTCTAGGGTCGTAGGGTAGGCGATATGATAAATCGCCTATACCTTCGAACTCGACCCATTTGGTCGATCATTAGGATCCGACCAAATACATTAGGTGACCATAGTAGGTAGGGAATAACCTTCCGAGGTTATACCCTATGGTCACATCGTTTGAGTAGTTGTATGATAGGTAGTTTATATGCCTTAGGTAAATTACCAGAATACCCTTTTCATGTATAATTGGTAATTAAGCATATGTAACCTAAACTTTTGTCACATAACTGATTATGTAACATGTTTAGGCATGTAACACTTGTCGTAGAACTAGTTAGGCGGTCCGAACGCGTTTCACGCGAACGACGCGTTAAAGTAGCATAAGCTACCTAAACGGGTCGTAATGGGTCGTAAGCACTTAGGTTAAGTTTCATTTAGCATGTAGGCTTTGATAAACCATATGACACGAGTATCTATACTCGTTTGGTTTACGAAACCTCATTCTATCAGATCTTCCGATTTAGGTCCGGTTTATTAATGTAGTTACCTATATTAGGTGCCGTTTGATTTCCGTGATCTCTAGCATTGTTTGGTTGTCACTCAAGGACTACTGAGCATTCTCAAGTGAGTACATAGACCCCTCTTTTACTGTTTTTCCAAACTGTTTTGGGGTGGAACACATGTGCCTACTTGTTACTTTCATGCTTTCCTGTTTTCACATCATATACTTGCTATGTTCATTAGTACATTTATAGTACATGATTTCATGGTGTTCTATGCTTTGTATGATGACTTTGCATACTTAGTACATTGTTTTACATGACTTTTCTACTTTGTATGATGACTTTGCATACTTAGTAGTTAGTACATTGTTTTATACTGCATCTCTGTTGCATATGTTCCAGTAACATATGGACACATTGTTTTACAGCTCTACCCTGTATGTTTACTCTAGCATACTAGGTACATTATCTTCATAAAACATGCTTACATTTTGGTATGACATTTGGTTTGTTTAAACTATACTATACATTCATTAACACCGATCATGTCGTTCGTTAGTAGGTAGTGGTACCATAGGACTTGACAAATCCCGTTCCGGACATCCCAGGGAAAGGGGATGAAAGGAATGACCGAATCCGAATACATATTCTCTTGATAACTCACTTTTACATAGTTATCCGTCTGTCTCAAGGCTTGGATGTATGAATTTTCACAATACCGCATAAATGTTCATATTCAGTATCGCATGCATATATCTTACAAAACATAACTTTGATTTAAACCAAGTTTTACTTCAATACTTTGTTTTGTACATTTTTACTTATGGTTTAAGTAGTCTAAATTTTACTTACCATACATATCATTTTGGTTATACATTACTTGACTACTTTTGGACTATAAACATTTGACATGGTTTATACAAGGACTTTTGACTATTGGTTTAAACATAGACTTATTACATTGGTGGTTTGAGTAAGTGATTAAGTAACGATGCGTGTGTAATATGATACAAGCATGGTGGATACGCCGCTGGTACTTCCTATATATAAGTGTTTGTATGGTATTACATATATCGTAGCGTTATTTGAATCATTTCAGTTTGATACATATAACATTTTATACAAATAACATACCTTTCACAATACATTGTTTTACAAACAACTTAACTTTTACAAACTCATTTTACATGGTTACTCATTTAACCATGCATTATTTTCTTATTTATACATATCATCTGAACTTATTGTTTTTCAAATGATTTACAAAGACAAAGCAAATGACAAGGTTCATGACTAAACATTTTCTCAAACATAAGTCATGAAACCTATTTTCACAAAACCTATGTATCTCACAGGCATTTTTATGCTGACGTACCTATTTTCACATATGTTTTTCAGGAGCTGTTGCATAAGATGATCAAGATACACATAGGCAGACTTGGGCTTTAGTGACAATAAAAGATGCAAGACTAGTTAATTATGTTGTATTTCCTTGTTTGTTAAGACATTGTAACACTTCTAATCAATAAAACGAAACTTCAATTGCCATGGATTTGAAACAATTAATTCTGTTACAACACTCCCCGACATTTCCGCCACGTTTTGTATGTTCTACGTGGTCGGGGTGTGACATTAAAGTCATTAATACATAACCAAATAAAAAGTGCGAACAGTTTAAAAATAAAAAGTATTACACTAGACACTTGTCTTCACCAAGTGATGTAAGAGACATAGGCAAACATGGCCTTTAATTGTCAAGAACTCTTACGATCAATCTTGGATCCCGAGACGACTCACACACTCTATGATGGATGATGGATGATGGTGGTGGATGATGGTGTTGTGGTGGTGGTGGTGGAGTGTGGGTGAAGTGTGAGAGAGGTGGTGTGCCAAGGGATGGTTTGCAAATGAGCCAAGCACCCCTATTTATAGCCTGAACAGCAGCTCGGGCACGGCCCCGTGTCCATTGGGCACGGCCTCGTGTCCATCTTCCTTCCCTTTCTTCATTAATTGCAGTTTGTCTGCATTAGTTGACCACGCCCCCGTGTCCGCTGGGCATGACCCTGTGTGAAGAAGCGTATCTGTACTATCAAGATTTCCTCAGATTCTGCGAATCTTAGAGTTGACCACGGCCCCGTGTCCGCTGGGCACGCCCCCGTGGTGGGTGATAGAAGCTTCTACAACTTTCTATTTTCTGCAAACACTTGGGCACGCCCCCGTGCTCACTGAGCACGGGGCGTGTTCAGCCTTCTGTTTTCTTGTTTTGCTTGGGAAGATGCTGTTGGGGGGTCTGGCATGCCACATTTTTTCCTTTTCTTGTATTATTGTTAGATTTAGCTGCCTTTTTGCTTCTTTTATTCATTTGAGCTCATTTAATCCTGAAAATACAAAAGGAAGACAAAAGCACACTTTTTCCAACATTAGTACTAAAAAAGGGTTAGTTTTATGCCTCATTTGATGAAATTTATATGTTGCATTTTGCACACATCAAATACCCCCACACTTGAATCTTTGCTTGTCCTCAAGCAAAACTCTTTATAATGTGGCTTTACACTCCCAAAAGGAATGGGTAGAAGAGAAGGTTTTGGGCTTGTCATAGAGTGTCAGGATTTCCAAGATTCTTTGTTAAGTTTTATTTTTATTTATTTACAATCCTATTCGTTATGATTTATTTAAAACATTACATAAGATAAATTACTTATTAGGGCATAACATGCCTTTTTAAAATTCCACTTATATACAAGTTCACATACCTTGTGGGGAATCACTCAACACTCGACCGAAGATGTATTTTAGTGAATCACTTGAGAGCGGCATGGAACTTTACTCCTACCATAAGTTTGCCAAGAATCAATCCTCCTCCTTTCTAACTGTACACATTTGTAAATATCAAGAGGGCTTTTGGGTGAAGGGTTAGGCTTGGGTTAAAGGTAGGTGGTTGGGTTAGTGGTTAGTAGAAAAGGGTGAAAAGGCGTAAAAAGCGTCGGTTTTTGCAAAACATATTGTTTTTGTGACTTTTTATTCCAATGAAGTATTTTTCAAACAAGCTTTCTTTTTGTGAGCTTTATTTGTTTATTGCAAACTTCAATTTTTTTTATATATAAGAAAGTCACACAAAAACTGAGCTTTGTTACTAAAATAAAGGGTTTAAAATGAAAAAAGGTTTTTGGTGGGTGAAAAGGGTGTTTGTTTTGGGTTAAGAAATGAAAAGGTTTAGGCTCAAAGGGGTTAACTAGGGGGATTTTGGGTAGGTGGTAAAAAAAGAAAAATAATGGTGTAGAAATAAGAAGGGTTAGTCCTAATGCCTCTCTCATTTACTTACTCGGGTTTAAGTTGGTAAGGACCGGGAATGTATCGTCGTGGCAAGTTCTAGAGTCGTAAGAACCAAGCGGCTATTCACACAAGAAATGAAAAATGAGCATTTAGTTTAAAGATGTGTATTTGTATGCTCAATAAAGGCTCAAAACTCACTTTTTGTGGGAATGAGTTTTTATGTGATCAAGTATATATAATCCAATTTTAACTAGGTTTGTCATGCCGTTTCATAATTTTCTTATGTTGGTTCTTTTTATCACGAAGCTATCGGTTGTAAATTTGTAAAAATATCACCTTTTTAGAAATTTGAAATTCCCAATTTAAACCTAGACAAGTAAGAAAAATGAAAGATTTTTGAAAAAAAATTGGGGTGTTTAGCGGTTCCAATAGAGTTTTGTGTAAGGCTTGTAATTAGGACTTGCAAAATTCAAGGTTTTAGCATCCCCCCACACTTAAATTACACATTGTCCTCAATGTGTCCCAAAAATAAGTTTTTAGGTTGAATGGACGTGTAAAAAGGTGTGAAAAGCAAAATTTTATGTTACTGGGCGTCTGGACATGGCCCCGTGTTGGGTGAACACGACCCCGTGGTCAGAGTGCCAGTAACGATGACTTACAGACGGTGGACACGGGGGCGTGTCGGCTGGACATGGCCTTGTGTCTTGCAAAAATCTGCAGAATTAAACAAACAGCAGGTCTGGGGTAGTGGGCACGGGGGCGTGTCGGCTGGACACGACCCCGTGTAGACAGTCTGCAAGGGTGAAAAATAGGTTTCTGGCATCGGTTTTCCTGTCCATCGTTCAAACATCCACGTCACAAGGTTAAAAAGAAACACAAATGCAGAAAATAAAAAGAGTTAAAGGAAAGTAAATTGTTCAACACACGGCACGCAGGCCGGAAATTGTTCATAAGAAAAGGGGTTAACCTGTGGGATCACCAACCAACTGCTCCTAACTCCGCTCCTCCCGCCTAGTCCATGTCCTCGTCCTCATCATCATCTCCTCCTCCGTGCCCCGCCATGTACTCCCGGATGTTCCCAATGTCATCCTGAATGTCAGAGATGTTTCTCTCAATCGCTCCGACCCGGTTGTACGTGTTGCTCGCCATGTTATAGGTGTTCCTAGTGCACATGAGGTTTTCCTGTAACAAATCATGTAAACTTTGAAAATTAGGAAAACTGCCTCCTTGTGAGGAGGATTGGCCCGGATCACCGTGGGGCTGGTACTGGAATTGAGGAGGCTGTTGGAACTGTGGTGCGTGAAGGACGAGTGCCTCTTGCGGGTTCCATGCATGCCCCAGGGCTCTTTGGAAGCTAACCGTCCCGTCTTCGGCTTCATAAATCAGGTTCATGGAGCGACAGATGTGTATGTCCACTCTTCCCGACCATGGGCTCCTTTGGAAAGATCGAGGCATGTTCACGAAGCGCTTAAAGAAACGGTATATCCACCCCCCGAAGAAGATAGGGGTTGGTGGAGTAGCAAGCCGGTTCCAATGCATGTTTTAGAGCAGGAGATACGGAACATCGAGGTTTCTGCGGTTATGAATACAATGAAGGACCACCAGATCTCTCAACCCAATGACGCCACTGTTGTCATGCCTTTGGCTAAGAGAGTAAGTGAGGACCCTATGGATGTAACGGTAAAGAGGGTCCCTCAGCTTAGTGCTCTTAGTGCTACTTGGGTTGTAGATCCCATCTCCTATTTGAGCCCAAGCGGCTTGGCGTTCGTTTTCTGATACTTCACGTAACCCTCTGGTGTTTTCTTCATTACCCGCATCTTCCTCCGCATACAACCCAACTATCGACCCAAACTGTGCCATCGAAATCGAGTACTTGGTTCCCCCACATCGGAATTCTACCCCATCATTGTCAAATGGGTCGCACCTTGAATTGAACACGAATGTGCTGTAGAATTCCAGAGTATATTCGGGGACCGAGCGAAGGCGAGTAGTAAGGGCGACTCTCAGCGGCCCGGTGACTAGGTTGTTGAAGCGGTCCCATTGGTTCACTAATCCCAAAAGATCCGTGCACACTTGTCTTGGGTATTCCTCCAGTCTGGTTCGAAGCACATCGTATCTTGCTTTAGCATCGAGCTCACTTGCATTGAACCTTGTGAATTTCTTAGACATCTGAAAAATACACCAAAAGTTAGCATGAAACAGTGAGATTTTCGGAGAAAACTGAAAACAGTTAGCTGGACACGGCCCCGTGTTCAGCGGACACGACCCCGTGTCCAGGCGTCTGTTACTCAAAAACTTCATTTTTTGACCTGGTCCCGAAAACTTGAAAATTTTTGGTCCAGTAGGTGCGATTTCCCCCGAAAATGAAACCCCAAGTGCCGTTTTCCCGAAAACAAACATTTACCCCTTCAATTTTATCTTTTTTGGTTCAAAAATAAGGGTTTGGGGTTTCTGTGAGAAATCGGGCGAATCTTTGAACAATACAAGTGGATTTACTTCCGATAACACTAATCTAAACTAATGCTAACAGATTTATGCAAAAATTTGAGGTTCGATCCGGATGAAGTTCAAGAACCCTAGATTTTCCCCAAATTTTTGATGTTATAACTACATGCAAATGCTTAATCTAACTACTAATGATGATAGAATCATACCTTGATGTTGTTAGAAGTAGAGGAGACGTCGAAATTATGCGGAAAAATCGCCTGAACCAGAGAGTTTTTGGGGAAACGGGGCGTGTGGAATGAAGAAACTGTTTGGAAAAAGGGGTTTTATCCCGACAGTCGCGCGGACATGGCCCCGTGTCCAGCGGACATGGCCTCTTGCCGAGCAAATTTATTATATTTTTTTAAGTGCTCTTGTGAGTGCCCTGTTTTCCCAAAACTTGGTTAGAAGACTTACCGATTAAGATGTCGCCCCGTTTGTTCATAACTTACCAGGTATGATGTTGATGCCTTTATTATGTGACCGTTTGAAGCAAGATTTCTTCCTCTTCATCCTCAATGAATCCTTGATAGAGCTTCAGCCATTGGCCATTGACTTTGAATGGAATTCCAATCCGAGATTTAATTTCTACTGCACCGTGTGGGAAAATATGGGTGACCGAAAAAGGTCCTGACCACCTAGACTTTAATTGACTAGGAAACAATCGCAGTCGTGAATTAAACAATAGAACTTGATCTCCTACTCGAAATTCATTAGGTTTAATGTGTTTATCAAGCAAATTTTTCAATCTTTCCTTGTAAATTTCAGAGTTAGAGTATGCATAATTCCTTAATTCGTCTAATTCATTTAATTGATAAAATTGATTTTTACCGGCAAATTCTAAATCTAAGTTTACATTTTTAATTGCCCAATAGGCTTTGTGAGCTATTTCTACTGGAAAATGACAACTTTTTCCATAGACGAGCTTATATGGGGTTGTACCTATTGTTGTTTTAAAAGCAGTTCGAAAAGCCCATAAAGCATCATCTAATTTATCGGCCCATTCCTTTTTGTTTAACCCTACAGTTTTTCAAGTATTCATTTTAAACCTCTATTAGTCACTTCGGCTTGTCCGTTTGTTTGAGGGTGATATGCTGTTGAGACCCGATGATAGACCCCATACCTTGTTAAGATTTTTTCGAGTTGATGATTACAAAAATGGGTACCTCTATCACTTATTAATGCTTTAGGTGTTCCAAAACGAGAGAATGATTTTTTCAGAAATCTTACCACGACTCTTCCATCATGTGTTGGAAGTGCCTCGGCCTCGGTCCATTTAGACAAGTAATCTACTGCCACAAGTATATATTTGTTTCCTTTTGATGGTGGGAAAGGTCCCATAAAGTTGAGTCCCCACACATCAAAGATTTCACAAACAAGAATGCCATTTTGTGGCATTTCGTTATTTGTTTCCTTTTGATGGTGGGAAAGGTCCCATAAAGTTGAGTCCCCACACATCAAAGATTTCACAAACAAGAATGCCATTTTGTGGCATTTCGTTTTTGGAAGAAATATTACCTGTTCTTTAGAAAGCGTCACATGTTTTGACAAGACTTTGGGCGTCTTTGTAAATGGTCGGCCAATAAAATCCTGAATCAAATACCTTTCGTGCGGTACTAGCGGCACCATGATGTCCTCCGTATGGACCTTCATGACAATGGCGAAGAATTCTTCTTGCCTCGCTACCATGTACGCATCGTCGGATGACTTGGTCGGCACACATTTTCAAAAGATAAGGATCTTCCCAAAAATAATGCTTTACATTAGCAAAGAATTTCTTTCTTTGATGATGTGGCCAACCTTTTGCAACTATATCGCTAGCTAGGTAGTTAGCGTAGTCGGCGTACCATGGCTCTTCTCTGTATTCCACCATTTCTAGGGACTCCGTTGGAAATTTTTCGTTGATTTGCTCGTCCCTGGTTACCTCCAAAGCTGGGTCTTCTAAGCGTGAAAGATGATCTGCTGCAGTGTTTTCTGCTCCTCTTTTGTCTTTGATTTCAATATCAAATTCTTGAAGGAGTAGAATCCACCGAATCAAACGTGGCTTAGCATCCTGTTTCTTGAAGAGATATCGAATGGCTGCATGATCTGTATAGACTATTGGTTTAGAAAGAACAAGATAAGAACGAAATTTATCAAAAGCAAATACCACAGCTAGTATTTCTTTTTCAGTTGTTGTGTAATTTTCTTGTGCATCATTAAGTGTTTTACTAGAATAATAAATTGGGTGAAAATGCTTTTATTTTCTTTGTCCCAAGACAGCTCCAACTGCAAAGTCACTTGCATCACACATGATTTCGAAAGGATATTTCCAATCAGGCGCTATCATGATAGGTGCATTGACTAGCATTTCCTTTAGGGTTAGAAATGCTTGATTGCAATCCTTGTCAAAGATGAAAGGGACATCTTTTTCAAGTAATTTTGTTAGAGGCCTTGTGATTTTTGAAAGGTCTTTGATAAACCGCCTGTAAAATCCGGCATGTCCTAGGAAACTTCTGATAGCTCTTACGGAGGATGGGGGTGGTAATCGAGAAATAGTATCTATTTTGGCTCGATCAACCTCCATTCCTTCGCTTGAGATTTTGTGATCGAGTACTATTCCCTCCGTTACCATGAAATGGCATTTTTCCCAGTTAAGGGCGAGGTTAGTTTCCTCACATCGGGATAGCATTCGTTCAAGGTTATCGAGGCATTGGTCGTATGAATCCCCAAAGATAGAAAAGTCGTCCATGAAGACTTCCATTGTCTTTTCTATCATGTCATGGAAGATGGCTACCATGGAACGTTGGAAGGTTGCGGGGGCATTACATAGATCAAATGGCATGCGTCGATAAGCAAAAGTTCCATAAGGACATGTGAAGGTTATCTTTTCTTGGTCTTCGGGTGCTATCGGGATTTGAAAGTAACCTGAAAAACCATCCAAGAAACAATAAAATTTATGAGCGGATAATCTTTCTAACATTTGATCAATGAAGGGCAAAGGAAAGTGATCTTTCCTTGTGTTGGATCGTGTACGTGACGCTGAAAGTCAGTTAAGGTAGTTCAACATCGATTACTAAGGCGGAATCAAAGTAAACAACGTCCAAAACAACTTGTATCCTTTAATCTTTCTTTTCTGATTGATTTACGTGCTTGTACAATGTTTTCTGATACAAATCCGGCAGCACTTCGTTTCACACACAATGACCTCCTACTGTTCCGTACCGTTCCGTTTGAAATGTGACAAACACACTCCTATATATAGACTTAGACCCTTCCGTTTGAATCTTAACATAATGGTTCAAACGGAACCCTATCATAAACGACCTATTCAAACGGAACCATCATATTTCAAACAACAAGTTCAAACGGAACCCTCATCCAAACGATTGTTTCAAACGGAACCCTTATAAACACTTCCTAAATCAAAACTAAACCCTAATTTGACTTTTAAGTTCCAATCTTGACTTTCTTGATATAAGACTTGATGAAGATGCAGTCAACAGACATTCTTGTGCATCAACAGACTCCCCCTTGGATGTTGACATAGTCTTCAGATCCTGAGTCTTCAGTCTTAGTCTTTTCTCTAACTCTGTCTTTTCATCATAAGCACTCTATCTTCACACTCCCATATACTGTTGATCCAGACTCCCCCTCTCGATATGCTAGAATCTGAGAAATCTGGTTCAAGCTTTGACAATTAGCTTCCATTGGGAATAATGAAGTCCAAACCTGTTACTCAACCAATAAACATTACAATTCTATCTTTTCAAACATTAAATCACAAACTTAATCAGCTTTAGAAATCCACTCAAGTATTCTGGTCCAAGTTAATGACCCTGATCACTTGATTAATCTACCAAGTTCAAATTAATGACCTTGGTTGATCTTTTGACGAATCAAACTGATTTTAAAAATATTTTTCAAACATTTTCTGAAAATAACAAGTATCAAATTAATGAACTTGTTTTTGACTTTTCAAACAATTCAAACTTCTTCAAAGTAAGCTCTCCTCATTCTTCAGTCCAGAATCTCCTGCATCTGCTTCAAACATCTGAGAATCCAATAATCAACTCTCCACTTTGGTTTGTCGGAAAATAAAGCAGAAATAAAATCTTTTTGAATTTTATCAAAGTGTTCTAAACTAAGAAATGAAATACAGAAAACTTAAATTTCAAAAAGTAAACAAAGTAAACTATTTACAAACATATTTTTGGCGAGTGTGTCAGGGAATCATATCAGCTTTTCAGACAAATTACAAGTACCGTTAAGCTACATTACATACTCAGATTTAAACAATTCACCTCGATTGTCGATATACTGATCCATCTTAAATTCTCACACAAATTTCAATTTACTCAGGATACGATTTAGATGAATTAAGAACTTAGCTCATTCATGTGTCCCACCTCTTGAATATACTCCCGTATCCAGAATCCCAATAATCAGTCTTACAGGTGAGAATACTACAATGATATCTGTATATAATTTAGGTATGCGAGGGCCGAGGGATCTCAGATCGATACTTCCGTATACGCAGAGAGATATCAGCTTCAACTTTTCAGTGTGTCCCCTTTAGAGGATCTTTTTGCTTACAACAGCAGCATTTATCAATTTTATTGTTTCAGCATGCTGAGGGTTTAATGATGTGTTTCAAGCATTGCAGCAAGTATTAGCCAAGGACTAGGTCAGAACTACCGTTCAGCAGAAGTCCCGGAATAATACCCCAGACATCATTGAGTGTAAAGACCTCGTATATCAGATTAAGAGACCTTTCAAACGAGATTTCAGGGGTTACCTATATATCCAAGTAGTGTTCCCCACGAATTCACAAGTTTGAATTTTAGGTTTATATCCCGAATAAATCTACTAAATGTGTGAAAACCTATCGACACATCATCAGTAAGATTGTTTAACTCTTTTATACTTTACAAATCTTTAGCATACTGTAATCGTCTAGCTGATGTACTATCATTTTCCCTATATACACATGCTCTTTTTCAGATTTTATCATGTTTTTGTATTTTTTCATTTTTTATTGTTTTTGTATTTTCTGAAAATAAACTATGTACAAATATCTACTCCCCCTAAATACCAAAACAAGTAAAAATTCGACAAACCATTGCAGATTGTTTCTCGTCTTCATCCGCAACAGTACTCTCATCAACGCCAATTATGCCATCCGACACCGACAGAAGCTTCATACCATTCAGTTTTAACAAATATTTAAACCGATTTTTATCAAAAGCTTTGGTATGTAAATCAGCTTTCTGTTCGTCAGTGTGGATTTTCTCAATTCGTATCAACTTTTTCTCAAAGCAATCACGAATAAAGTGATGACGAATTTCTATGTGTTTAGTTTTAGCGTGATGTACTGGATTCTTTGTTATATTTATTGCGGCCTCATTATCAACAAAAAGAGGTGTGTTAAGAAACTGCAAACCGTAGTCGCGCATCTGTTGCTGTATCCACAAGATCTGAGAGCAGCAACTGCTAGCAGAAACATACTCCGCTTCACAAGTAGATAACGCCACAGACGTTTGTTTCTTACATTGCCAGGTAACCAATCTAGGACCAAAGAACTGGCATCCTGCAGTTGTTGATTTTGAATTAACTTTGCAGCATCCGAAATCCGAATCGGAATACCCTTCGAGCGTAAAGTCGCCTTTCCTAGGATACCACAACCCCAATGAAGGAGTTCCTTTCAGGTAGCGCAATATCCTCTTCACAATGATCATATGCGATGCTCTCGGGTTAGACTGAAATCTTGCTGCGAGGCACGTTGGGTACATAATATCAGGACGTGAAGCAGTTAGGTACATTAAAGAACCTATCATGGATCGATAAAAAGTTTCATCAGCCCTATCTCCGGTGAGATCTGGGTGAATCCCATGATTTGTTGCAAGTGGGGTAACAGCTGGAGTAGAACTTGACATCCCAAATTTCTCTAGAATATCATGAACGTACTTTGACTGATGAATGAAAATTCCTTCAGGAAGTTGTTCAACTTGTAATCCCAGAAAGAATTTCATCTCCCCCATTGATGACATTTCAAACTTCTGCTTCATCACTGATTCAAAATCTTTGCATAGATTTTCATTTGTCGACCCAAAGATTATATCGTCCACATAAATCTGAACTATCAGAAGATGACCATCGACTTCTTTAGTGAAGAGAGTGGCATCCACTTTTCCACGAATGAACTTGTTGGCTACTAGGTGTTGAGACAAAGTCTCGTACCAGGCTCTCGGGGCCTGGTGTAAACCATACAGCGCTTTGTCCAATAAGTAGACCTTGTTTTTGTAGATAGGATCGGTAAAGCCCGGCGGCTGACCGACATAAACCTCCTCTTTAACCTTCCCATAAAGAAACGCCGATTTAACATCCAACTGATAAACTTTGAAGTTCTTCCAAGACGCAAATGCTAGGAAAATTCTGATTGCCTCTAGTCGTGCTACAGGAGCATAGACTTCGGTAAAATCAATTCCCTCATGTTGACTAAATCCCTGAACAACGAGTCGAGCTTTGTTCCTTACGACAACTCCTCTATCGTCCCTCTTACACTTGAACACCCACTTGGTGTTAATTTTCCTCTGACCATCCGGCAAATCAACTAACTTCCACACTCCCAATTTCTCGAATTGACTAAGTTCCTCCTGCATAGCATTGACCCAAGAGTCTTCAGTAAGCGCCTCTTTGTAAGTTCTTGGCTCAACCTGCGAGATAAAACAACTTAATGAGAATTCAGTTTGCAAAGGAGCAACTTTTGTATAAAAACATGTAAGCCCTTTATCAATCTGATTTCGAGTGCGAACGCCTGTCTGCAATTCTCCTATGATCAACTCCTCTGGATGATATGAAAAAGTTCGCGGCATCACTTCGCTTGGAACATCTACATTTCCCTCCAGATTATTAACATTCTGATCTGCATCTTGTTCACCAACTTGGTTTGTTTGACTTAAAATCTGAATTTGCACCCCCTCAGAATTTGAATCTGAATCACCATGATCAAATACTGGCATGTTTTCAGCTTCTAGATTATCATTCTGAACCGACTGATTATCCTGAGCAACTTCATTTTGTTGGACATCATCATGTTCACCAGCATTACTTGGACCTGCTTCATCATCATTTGAAGTTTCCCGTGGTCTCCTCGAATACTCAGCTGGGAACCTTAACTGTGACTCATATTCACGCAAAATATCCAACTCATCAAAGAAATCTTCATCATCCTCTGATTCTTCTCTCATGTCAAACGAATCCCAAAGTTTGTCATAATGATAACGCCATGAATCACCAGGATTCTGTGGCGGCATAGTATAACCTTGACATTCAACATTTGCAGCTTCAATAATCCGCTTCTCACTTGGAACGAAGACACGTCTCAATGGATTTGAATAACCAACAAATATTCCCTCAATGCTCTTCGGACCAAACTTTCCATGAGGCTCTATAACCGTACAAGGTGACCCGAACGGTTCTAGATACTTCAAATTCGGTTTGCGGTTATTGATTAGCTCAAAGCATGTTTTGTTGAACTTCTTGACAGTAAGAACCCTGTTGAGCGTATAGCATGCGGCGGAAACCGCTTCAGCCCAAAAATTTATCGGTAACTTTGAATCTGCGAGCATAGTTCTAGCCGTCTCGATTAGTGTCCGGTTTTTGCGTTCTGCGACTCCATTCTGCTGCGGAGTGTACGGAGCACTAAACTCATGCAAAATACCTCTTTCATCACAAAATTCTTCCATCTTGCTGTTCTTGAATTCAGTACCATTGTCACTTCGAATTCTCTTGATACGCCTTTGGTACAAATTCTCAATCTTCCTGAACAGACCCATCAAACTGTCAAATGTTTCATCTTTCGTCTTTAAGAAAGAAACCCACGAAAATCTGGAATAATCATCAGTAACGACCAAACAATAGTAATCTCCTGTAATACTTTTGACATTCACAGGACCAAACAAATCCATGTGAAGTCTTTCCAGCGGTCTCGAAACTGAATTGACTTGCTTTGTAGGGTGTGACTTCTTCTTCTGCTTGCCTTTGATGCAACTAATGCACTCCCCTTCCAGATGAAAACCTTTGATATTAACACCCAATACCAAATCATTGTGCACCAAGTGATTCATCTTCCTTAGGTGAATATGCCCCATCTTTCGGTGCCACAATCTCGATTCTTTCTCAGTTGCTCTAGACACGAAACAATGTGCTTGACCAGTAGTTGTAGTTGCTACACTCATATCTAACACATATAAATCATTCACTCTAGGTGCCCTCATGATAATCCATTCTTCAGGAACAACAAAACCAGGTTTCAAAATCAAACATTCCTTATCAGTGAAGTGAGTAGTATACTGATTGTCACAAATCTGCGAGATACTAAGCAGATTGTTCTCCAGCTCAGTGATCTAGTTAACTCTCTCAAACGTTACAATCCCATTGGATAACGTTCCTTCACCAACAATTCTACCACCTTCATGACCTGCAAATCCCACATAACCACCATTGATATTCTTCACATCATACAGTAATGCAGTTTTTCCTGTCATATGTCGAGATGCGCCACTATCCATGATCCATCTTGAAATGGCTCTTGGAAGATCCTGCATATAACAAACTTCAAATTAACCAACTTTTAAGAAAGATGCCGATTCATGCTTCGCGATCCAGGAAGCTCCGGCCATTCAAACTGCTTATTCGAACATGGTGTCCACCCAGGCCTCATCAGCCTTAGGTGTAACCTTGACTCTAGCAACTTGAATTTTGAAATTTTCAGCCTTCAAAGGTGGAAAATTTGCATCATAATCAACCGAAATTGATTCATCAGCCTTTTTCACTTCAGAAATTGAAATTTTCATTTCAGTTTTTGGTTTCCAAACTTGTTGAGATAATGCAACCCGTTTGTAAAATTTGTCATTTTTAGTTACCACTTTCTTTACGGGTTCATTTTTCAATTTAATGTTGTCATTTTTCACATTCTTTTTCTCAACAATGATTGGTGCTTTACCCTTCACATCAACTTTTTTTCTTTTGTCTATCAACAACTTCAGTCTTAGGCTTGGAGTTGGTGCAATTTCTTGCTATGTGACCAACTTTGTTACATCTAAAACATGTACGAGTATCATCAACTCGACTTGTGCCTTCAGACTGAGGTTGTGAAACCCTCTTCTCAAAGAACTCTTTATTTGATTTTGAAAAAATTTCATTCTCTTCATCAGCAAGTGAACTTGAACTGTTCACAAACACCTTCTTTTCAGCAAACCTTTTGTTTTGAAAACTCTTTTTCTGATAACTATTACCACCCCGATAACCACCCGACCAATTGTTTCGATTGTTATTATAAAAACTTGGTAGAACAACCGGCTTTTTGTAATAAGCTTTATCTTTCTCAAAATTCATTTGCCTTTTTGTTTGACACAAACTGTTCACTTCTGACAACTCAACTTCAACCAATTTGAAAACATTTGTCAACTTTTTCACATTAACATTCTCAATGGGAAATTCAGAATCCGAATACAACTTATCAGATCCAGCCATTTTGTACATCACAAGACCCGGTTCATCACTTAAGTTGTTTTTGGATTTTGATTTCTGAATGTATTTGTCCAAGAAACACCCATCATCTTCAGCTGAATCACTATTCAAAACACTTTCAACTGTGCTCTTAACAATCTCTGTCTGAACACTATCATCAGATGATGTAGAAAAAGTAACATCAATGTTCTCCGGAAGTTTAACTTCTTTTTCTTCTTCAATTTCAACCAACCCAGACTGCGTTTTAGTGTAATTATGAAGAACAGGTGGTGGTACTTGATGAAAACCCACCCCAGTTCCATCAGAATACACATCTTCGCCCGCTTTGTCTTTCCCGATGGGTTTGGGAATGATATGTTGCAAAACAAAGCTTGCGGGGCTGTAACTGTTAAGCTTCAACTGGATTCGCTCGTTTTCGATTACAACCTCTTGAACTTTAAGTTTCAATTTAGCGATTTCATCCAGTTGTTTATTGATTGATTCTTCTTTAACTCTAAGCACTGCTTTTAAATGTTCATTTTCTTTAAAAGTTTTACCATTTCGATCATCACAATCTTTCATTGTGTTTTTGAGTTTTTCAAATTTTTCAGAAATCTGACGGTTTTCAAGAATCAACTTTTCATTTTCTTGTTTAATTTTGTCATGATCAATTTTATCAGTTTCAATTTGAGCAGTTAATTCTCTTATCTGTTCAGTTGAAGCTTTAACTGTTTTGTCACGACCAAGAATCTGATTCTCAACGTTTCTGACCTTTGCTGTCAGATCTTTAATTTTCTCACCGTTGAGATACGTGACAGTATTACAAAATTTGCACTCTTTGTTGCAATTTTTGCAATCAGCATTTCCTTCGATCTTTTTACCTGACGCATTTGTTGACACATCTGAACTGACCTGGCTTTTTGACTCAGACACGGAGTTAGAGTCTACCTCAAGTGCTTTGGCAGCCAGCACTTTGTCAGCCATTTTTCCCAGGTTCTCTGCAGTCAACTCCTGCGTAGTATCGATAACTCCAGTATCAATCTTCTTGGATTCTTTTCCTTCTATCTCTTTTCTCTCTATCTCTTCTTTCTCCTTTCTTTCTTTCTCCTCTTCAATCATTTTCGAAGTTGGAGTTCCCCACCATTTGTGTTGCCAATACTCATCATTTTCTTTCATTTCCTTGATTAAGACTTCCAGATCGAGAGTTTTGTGATCGATTGCAATATTTCCATACTCATCTAGATAACACTCCCTGTCTGGATCCCATCTTTTGGCTCTTTTTGCTTCCAAATAGATACTAGAAAGTCTAGTAATTTTGTTTTCCGAAATCATCTTTCTGTATCTATACTTCTGCTCTTCAGTTCTATCATCTTTCCATGGAATAGGTTCATTTTTCGCCATGAATGCGTAACCAACCGCATCTTCTTCTGGTAGAACCTCTTGACTCCAATCATATCCCTCATCATCATAAATCACTGCAAGAGCTCTAGATTTCTCTCTGTTGTCTTCAACCTGCTTCAATCTAGGCGGCTCGGATTTATTCTGGTGATAAATCGCCTTCTTATAGTAATCATCTCTGAAAGGATTCTCAGACTCATCAACATAAGCATTTCGGCATTCTCTCTTGAAATGACCCTTCTGCTTACACTTGAAGCAAGTCACCTTCGATTTATCGAACCCCAGCTTGGTAGAAGCACCACCAATTGTTTTTCTTCCAGTAATTTCCATGAATCTTTGTGCACGACGAACAACACTTGCCATAGCCCAACGAATATCGATCAGTTCCATTTCCTCCGGATCAATCTGATCGTAATCTTCTTTCGTCAGATTTGTATTGCCAATCTTCCCAGCTACCAATCCTTCATACGATTCCAACACCGATGCTAGAAAGATCATTTGCTGCTTTGCCGACTCTTCGTCAAAATTTTGAGCATTCTTCAAGTCTATTGCAATATTGCATTAAAAACGATTCTTTGCATCAGCATTTCCAGAAGATGAAGATCCACTGTGAAAACCACTGTGACTTCCACTGCTTTGACCACTTTGACTTTCTTTGCCGGCTGTCGACACATTTTCAGCAGAAAATGCAGTTTTTGGTGAAGTAGCTTTCGGCATCATGCTCTTTGGATAGTATAGATCCAGATTCTGTTGATAAGATGAATGATTAACTTTGTACGTCTTCTTTAACTCCAACTCATGACTTTCAAGTTTCTCAATCACCAAATCTGGTTTCAACAATTCAGAAGGAATAGTGTTCTTAAGCATGAGAGCATAATATCTCCACTCCATCTCGTCTGGCAACGAATCGAACAACTTGTCTACTTGCTCATCATCAGAATACTTAATTCCATGTCTAACTAACTCCAGCTTCAAGTGCCCAAATCTCTCGATCATTTTTGACACTGATTCATTCTTTAAGCATCCAAACATATCAAACTCTTTCCTAAGTAGTTTTATTTTATTTTTCTTGATTTCTTCACTACCTATACATTTCTTTTCTAACTTTTCCCAAAGATCTTTAGCATTTGAATATTCTATCAATGAGATGATATCCTCCCGAACAGACTGAAACAATAATGCCACACACTTTTGTTCGGCTACGAATGATTCAATCTCATCAGATGCTGTTAAAACTTCCCCATTCTTGTTTCCTTGGTCATAACCATTCTTCAGACTTTTCCAACTTGAAAACGCGAATGCCATCATCCAATCTTCAAACTTTCTGGACCAACGACTGTACTCCTCAATAGCCATTAGCTTTGGAGGTTTATTGAACGTTCCGAAGGCACTTTCCGATTCCCAAGCTTCATTTTTCTTCTCTTTTGGTGGATTCTCATTCACATTGCTTGATGAAGTATCTTTGTTTCCGGAATCTCCAGCGAACGCATACATATCGCTAAACGGATTTAAGAAAATATCATCCATTGTGAATGTACCTGTAAAATCAGACAACACTTAAAAAAATTTTGGTTTTGGAAAATATCAGATTCAAACAAAACTTGTTCAAACGGAATGGTTCAAACAATTTTTCAAACGAACTAGTTGTTTTCAAACGGAATGGACTGTTCCGTTTGAAATAACAAAAGCTTCAAATGATAGAGATTCAAACGATGATGGTTTCAAACGATAGCTGTTCAAACGACAACTGTTTCAAACGATACACATTTCAAACGACAACTAGTTTCAAACGATACACATTTCAAACGATAAACATTTTCAAACGATAGTTCAAACGGTCAGTTTGTTTTCAAACGATATAGGTCAATTTCAAACGGTGACGTCAGCAATTCGCGAATCTTTTCAAACGGTCTGAATGATTTAGATCAGTTTTAGGTCGAATTTTGATTTCAAAATTTCAAGGATTAGTTAATAGTGAATTTCGTTTGCTATGTGAACGTTTCAAGCCATTTTAACCGCAACAACAAGTTTAAATCAGAAAAGAAAGGTAGAAGTGAGATAATCCGATGATTTCAAGCTGTATTTGGTATGAACTCCTCGTCCTGAGCTCTGATACCACTTGTTGGATCGTGTACGTGACCCTGAAAGTCAGTTAAAGTAGTTCGACATCGATTACTAAGGCGGAATCAAAGTAAACAACGTCCAAAACAACTTGTATCCTTTAATCTTTCTTTTCTGATTGATTTACGTGCTTGTACAATGTTTTCTGATACAAATCCGGCAGCACTTCGTTTCACATACAATGACCTCCTACTGTTCCGTACCGTTCCGTTTGAAATGTGACAAACACACTCCTATATATAGACTTAGACCCTTCCGTTTGAATCTTAACATAATGGTTCAAACGGAACCCTATCTCAAACGACCTATTCAAACGGAACCATCATATTTCAAACAACAAGTTCAAACGGAACCCTCATCCAAACGATTGTTTCAAACGGAACCCTTATAAACACTTCCTAAATCAAAACTAAACCCTAATTTGACTTTTAAGTTCCAATCTTGACTTTCTTGATATAAGACTTGATGAAGATGCAGTCAACAGACATTCTTGTGCATCAACACCTTGTTGCTTCATTTAATCGTCTATAATCTATACATACTCTCCATCCTGTGACGGTTCTCGTTGGTATTAATTCATTCTTTTTGTTAGTTATCACCGTCATACCTCCTTTCTTTGGAACTACTTGGACGGGACTTACCCAAGGACTATCGGAGATAGGATAAATAAGTCCGGCGTCAAGTAGTTTGATGACCTCGTTTTTAACCACTTCTTGAACATTTGGATTTACTCGACGTTGTGGTTGTATTACCGATTTATAGTCGTCGTTCATTAAAATTTTATGCGTGCACATGGAAGGACTTATTCCTTTAATGTCTACAAGCTTCCAAGCGATCGCATTTTTATGTTTTTTCAAAAGATTAATTAATTTTTCTCTTTCTAAGCTAGTTAATTCAGACGAAATAATTACAGGTGATTTACCATCTTTGTCTAGAAAATCATATTCCAATCCTTTCGGAAGTTCTTTGAGCTCAAGAGGTGGGTCTTTAGGAGACTCCTTATTTGGTTGCTCATTTTGATCAAGAACTTTGGAAGTTTGTACTATGGCGACCTCTTCTTCAACAAAGTGGTCAATTTCTTCACTTGTATCGGGTGGTTCATCTTCATCTTCAATTAGGGGGTCATTATTGCCGAATGGATATTTCATTGACCGCTGAAGATCGACACTTCTTTTAAATGCCCCTAATTGAATAGATAGATTGTTGTACTTCCGGTTTTTCAAAGCTTTGTGGGTTTTTACAAAAGGTCGTCCCAACACTAGAGGAGCGTCATCGAGGATGACAAAGTCGGTTGGGATTACCATTTGATTTGTGTGAACCAAGACATCCTCAACTATACCGATTGATTTTATTATTTTCCGATTGGATAGAAAAATGGGTATTTGAAGTGGAGAAAAGTCACTAATACTTAATTTTTCGAAAATGTAGTTGGGCATTATGTTAACGCAAAGATCTTTATCAATTGTGACATTACTAATAACTGAATTTTGAAAAAAAATGGAACCGGTGTAATGTTGATTTCAAATGGGTCTTCTTTTATTAGCGAGGTTTTATCATTAGTTAACTTAATGATTACCGTTTCGTCAATTTTAGTGTTAGTGTTTAACTCTTTTAAAAACTTAGCATGAGTGGGTACTAAACAATTATTTTCGAAAGAAGGTAACAAGAGATTAATTTTTTCAAAACTAGACTCTTCTTGAATTTTAACGTTGTCGGACTCACCTTTTTCGTTGTTTAACTCATGTGTCGGTTTTTCACTTATTTGTTCTTCCATCTCTACATTTTCAACTATCTCTTTTTTATTTAATTATTCTCTTGCGCGTGACTCCTCTTCCCTAGCGCGAGATTCCAATATGTAACGTTCGATAGTTTTAATGTGTTCTATTATCTTATCGGTGATGTCGGGAATAGAATAAGGATCGGGATCCTCAAAGCTTGAATCCGGTTGTTCGATCCTTTGTTCCTCATAATACCCATATGAAGTAGATGGTTCACACCATTGTCCTTCATTGTAAGTATATGATGGATAAGGGTCGTAACTTTGTTCTTCATAATACTCATATGAGGTGGGTTGTTCACGCCATGGTTCCTCATAATAAGCATATGAAGGTGGAGGCTTATATCTTGGTTTCTCAAAGTATGAGTATGAAGGTTCATACCTTGGTTCTTCAAAATATGAGTATGAGGGAGGAGGTTCATACCTTTGGTGTTTATAGGATGTGTATGAAGTTGATGGCTCGTACCTGGGCTCCTCATAGTAGGTGTATGAAGTGGATGGTTGAAATAAGTCACAATATTGAACCGAGTGCGGGTTACCACAATTAGTGCAATAGTCTTCCCTATAATCATCCTCCTCATAGGTGTAGTTGTAACCTCCTGAGTATTGATCCATGAGAATCACTCAGCAGACCACAACAAAGTCTCGAGATCAGAAAACAAAAATAAAAACGGAAACAGAGGCTGGACACGGCCCCGTGTTCAGTGGACACGGCCCCGTGTACAGAATCTGTATCTGGGCGTTTTAATTAAGGTTACTGATTTCATTGAGCACGGGGCGTGTTCAGTGAGCACGGCCCCGTGTTCAGGCTCTGTATCTGGGTGTTTTTATGAAAAATATGCAGCACGGCCCGTGTTCAATGAGCACGCCCCGTGTTCAACCTACTGTAAATGCAAAACAAAACTAAAATGCAGAAAAATGTGAGCGCATTTTGAAAAGGTTTTGAAAAACTGATTAGGCCGTCGATTTTAAGCATTCTTAAAATCCTTGTGTACCCAGCAGCGGCGCCAAAAACTTGATGCGTGTGAAGTGTCATATAGATTTAATGTATATTTTAAGCCCTTTTACACTTTTTAGCAAATTTTAAATTTATAAAACACGATATTTACTAACACTAAGCACACATATGGGCAAGTGCACCTATCGTGAGCGTAGTATAGTGTTGGTAAGATACCGAGGTCGTCCAAGGACACAAGAGCTTTTAGTACCGGTTTATCCTCAACGTCTAATCAAATCAAAAGTTTAGAAAAAAAAAAGGTTTTTAAACTAGAAAAATAAAACTAACTAAAATGCTGAAAAATAAAATAAAAAATAAAACTGATAGACAAGATGAATCCCTTGGATCCGACTCGTGTGTAGTGTAACCTTTGATTATTTCCGCACTTTTGCACTTTTTAAGAGATTATCTTAGTTATTGTAGTAGGCCCTCTTTTGAAGGTGACGTTACCCCCAACCTAGTAGTTTGAGTCAGCAAGGATACAATCCTAAAGGGTCGGATTATTGAAAGATAATTAATTAAGTTATTAATGCATAATGTGGTAGGCCCCTCTTTTGAAGGTGACGTTACCCTCGGCTAAGTAGTCTGAGTCAGCAGTGATACAATCTTAAGTAGCCGGGTTAAAGTATTAATAGTAGCTTACATACGAGGGGATCAAAGAGTTTGGACCCCCGCCATCCAATACCGGTGGGTATTGAAGGAGGTCCTAATAAATTTGACCCAGGTCCTTGCAGGATCTATACACTGAACAAGGCAAGACTCTTACCAAACAGTTCCCTTAACCCCCGACCAGGTAGCCAACATATCTCCATATAGACCGTGGAGATATGAATGGTGAAAATCTTTTATTTTATATAGACAGTAAAATAATGCCAAGACACCACGGACAAACGATAAGGAAGAATCACCTTCAACATAAGAAACTAGTTATTAAAGCGATTAATACATAACCAAATAAAAAGTGCGAAAAGATTAAAAATAAAAAGTATTACACTAGACACTTGTCTTCACCAAGTGATGTAAGAGACTTAGGCAAACATGGCCTTTGATTGTCAAGAACTCTTACGATCAATCTTGGATCCCGAGACGACTCACACACTCTATGATGGATGATGGTGGTGGATGATGGTGTTGTGGTGGTGGTGGAGTGTGGGTGAAGTGTGATAGAGGTGGTGTGCCAAGGGATGGTTTGCAAATGAGCCAAGCACCCCTATTTATAGCCTGAACAGCAGCTCGGGCATGGCCCCATGTCCATTGGGCACGTCCCCGTGTCCATCTTCCTTCATTAATTGCAGTTTGTCTGCATTAGTTGACCACGCCCCCGTGTCCGCTGGGCACGACCCCGTGTGCAGAGCGTATCTGTACTATCAAGATTTCCTCATATTCTGCTAATCTTAGAGTTGACCACGGCCCTGTGTCCATTGGGCACGCCCCCGTGGTGGGTGATAGAAGCTTCTACAGCTTTGTCTTTTCTGCAGACACTTGGGCACGCCCCCGTGCTCACTGAGCACGGGGCGTGTTCAGCCTTCTGTTTTCTTGTTTTGCTTGGGAAGATGCTATTGGGGGGTCGGGTGTAACAACCCGCACTTTTGTGCGTTGTTACTACTCGTTATACTCGTTACACCTAGCACCAGAGATTCGGATCATAATGTAACTATGTCGTATATATCGCTATTCGAAGGATAATCGCATATTTTCAAGCTACAGTATTGCTATACTACACTATTATCACACTAACACTCACGGAGGCATTGAGTGAGGACCTATTCTACCCTCCTCAGTGGCCGTGAGGTGTCGAACGTAAACGATTAACGCTAACAAGGACCCTCGGGTGAGTGCTGTAGCTCCAGTCGTCATGACGATGATGACAATACGAGTAAACGGTACCCCGTTAGTCTTTGTGGCACTACACGAAATAACGTTCACGATGACATCAAGCAAGGACCCATACTACCCTCATTGATGACCGTGAAACGTCGCTAATAAATCACATACTCGAATCGGAAACCAACTGTTAATTATCGAAACTTTGGATTATGGATACGTAAATACGACTTCTAGTGATATATATAATAATATAATAATAACAATATATTGATAATATAAACTAATTAGGGCCATTACACGCTTCGAAAACTATCAAATCAATCAAAAACGAAGAAATCCGGCCCGTCAGGATGGCTATCCGGACGGATAGACCATCCGGACGGATGGGCATGCGCACGGATGGCCATCCGCACGCATGGGCCATCCGCACGGATGGGCCATCCGCACGGATGGGCCATCCGCACGGATGGGCTATCCGGGCCAGACCTCTTTTCCTCTTCTCTGTTGCCTATAAATACCATGTCACATCACTGTTCAAGTGATGTGACAGCTCCTGTTCAACCACACGCGCACCAAGACCCTTTTCCCTCGATTTCCTCGCGATTCCGGTAAGATTTCAACCTAAAACTTGTACTTCTACAATCTACACTCGATTCTACATCATTCTATCTTTCAAAACTATGATTCTAACCGTGAAATCTATGGATTTGAGGCGTTTTGAGGTGATATCACCAAGAGTTCTTAGGAACATCAAGTTGGGGTCTCATTTCACTACAAACGACTCAGATCCAGGTGATTTCCACATGTTTTAATGACAAATCACACCTAAATCTGTGCGATTTCGAGTTAACCATGAAGAACCGCCATGAACGGCCAGATCTGATGGAACGGGGTGATTCCCGGCCGTTAGAATGAGTCGGAATTGACGGGACTCCAAGTGTTAGTGCGAAATTACACAACCCTAGTAAAAACGAACACTTTTCCTCCCGTTAAACACCCGGAAGTAGTGTTCAGAGTACGAAACAGACATGACAGTCCGCACGGGCGACAAGCCAGCCCGTACGGATGAAAAGTCAACCCGCACGGGTGACAAGTCAGTCCGCACGGCTGACCTCAGTCCGCACGGATGACCTGCCCATCCGCACGCACAACCATGCTGTCCGCACGGACGACATGCCGATCCGCACGTACGACTGTCCGCACGGATAACATACTGAACCACACGTACGACCGTCCGCACGTACAATCATCCGCACGCATGACAATGTCAACCGCACGTATCACTATATCAACCGCACGGACAACATGCCATCCGGACGGATGACCTGTCATCCGGACGGATAGCATGTCTGATCCGCACGGATGAGGACCATTCAGCCAAATGTGTAACTTTTCAAGCTAATCTCGCTTAACCGTACTTCGTTCACTCTGTTTCTTCAAGGATCATTACAGACAACTCGTAACCGACTCAATCAAATCGTGATCCCGCTAAATACGCACTGTGAGTATACTTGACCCCTTTTTAATCGAATTTTGGGTGTAACATACGTCTCTAACAAATCGAACTTATCAATCGAAATATTCAATCAATCGAACTATCACTTGCGAATAATTGTTATGCATAGATATACGTGATGCTAGTTGCATATGTGCTAGGGCTTATACTCGCGACGTCCCACCAAGACTAGTATAGTACTATTACGCCCGACGGGGTCTAGTTATGCCATCGTACATTCGAGCATCGAGGACTTAGTTGGTAGTATCAGTTTTGTGAGTATATATGTCGTGTATTACGTTTATGCATGTGGAAATTCGCAGCACTTTTAATCTACTATGCTATACTTATCAAACCTGTATACTCGCCAATACTTTTGTATTGACAAATATTTTAACGTATGTTGCAGGTTAGATCGCAGACTATATCAAATCAAGCTAGGAAGTCTAGAAACTCAACTAAAATCTAGGTTGTCGGATTTGCATTGTTCGAGAGGACATTAAATCTGTGATGACTTACGTGATCGTATTATTTGTTAGTATGGGATAACGAATGTATTAAATATTATCGCAATATAGTTGTTATGGATTCTCTTGAGCAATCTGATTCGCCTAGTGCCGCGCCCCGATGATTCCGCCATCGGTTGGGGTGTGACATCGGGCATGCCACGTTTATTCCTTTTCTTGTATTATTGTTAGATTTAGCTGCCTTTTTACTTCTTTTGTTCATTTGAGCTCATTTAATCCTGAAAATACAAAAGGAAGACAAAAGCACACTTTTTCCAACATTAGTACTAAAAAGGATTAGTTTTATGCCTCATTTGATGAAATTTATATGTTGCATTTTGCACACATCAATATATATATATATATATATATATATATATATATATATATATATATATATAGTGTTCATTGGAGAACACTAAAAAAGTGGGAATTGGGAACCATCCATTTAACATGTTAAAAATTCAACTTAACATGTTAAAAATCTTTTTTTAATAAATACCGCACTTTTCCTTATAAATACATGTAGAACAATTTTTGTTAAAAAATTGAAAAACTAAAAATATAAAAAACTGTTTAAAAAACAGTTAAAAAAGGTTAATTTTTTTACAAAAAAATGATTTTTTTATTGGAACACCTTTTACACATTTTGTATAAAGAAAAGCGTCGATTTTACAAAAAAAAAAATGATTTTTAAAATGTTAAGTTGAATTTTAAGATATATTTAACATGTTAAATGTATTGTTATCCGGTTTCCCACTTTTTTAGTGTTTCCCAACAAACCTCACACTATATATATATATAGGGTTGTTAGGTTCATTAGTGAACACCCTCGTTGATTGTGAACACTAATGAACTAATCTTAGCCCTTGATTATCAATACACAAGTGCAAATTAATGGCTAGTATTTGATGATAAAAATACTAGTGTATTTTACGATTTAATGATATAAATTAATGGTTAGGATTTGTTCAGTCAGTTCACAAATACACTAGTGTTCACTCAAAAACTCTACCCTATACACACACACACACACACATATAGGGAAATGGTAAAATGAGAACCACCTTGAGTTGCGATAACCGCGAGAACTTTTGGATCCGGCGCGAGTTGCGCGAACTTTTTTTTTTCCACAAACGTAGATGAAAAAGTTATAAACACATCCGTAAAAAAAATTGCCGAGTCGGTAGTTTTGATTGATGCAAGTTTTTTTTACAACAGACGTAAATTTTGGAAGAAGGTAAATATATTTTTTACGCCTCATGTAAATGTGGGTATTCGACATTTTTTTTCAATTTTTTTTTTGCTGAAACAAGTGATTGTGTTTATGACTTCTGAGAAAAACAAATTCGAAAAAACTTTTAGATGGCCTAGTTCTCATAGTTCTCGCAACTCGTGGTGGTGCTCATTTGAACCGAATCCTACATATATATATATGTGTGTGTGATTTCAATATAGAAATGAGCATGCTCAACAATTAATATCGATAACCACAAATCCAAAATTCACAATGATATTATTATTGTCCAATCCCCTTGTAACTTACATATGATATAATTATAGATCTGAAAAAGAATGGTTCATACCTTATCAATATGAACAATTATTAACAAACACAAAAAAAAAAAAAAAAAAAACATGTATAAAAGCCAAGACATGCAATCCTCAATTTTAAGTTAAGCAGTGTGATTCTTCCAGTACTCCAGGACATGGCTTTGTTTCGAACCAAAACTTTAGGCCTTTCTTACAATCATCTCCTTTGGTACTGGCTATATAACAATGTCCTGTGTTACATAGGTTGACACAATTCCTTCCAACATCAGCGAGTGCTACAATTGGGTTCTCAAGATTACAGTTATCCAACGAGGCTTTATCTCGTAGTAGCGCTACATTGTGTTTTCCGGGTTCGTAATTGAAAACTGCATCAACAATATAGATAATTTAATTAGTTAGACGAAGACTTATAACAAATCAAATCATGTATGATTAATTATGTATAAGAATGTACCAATACAGTCTCCTTTAAAGAATTGCTTCCCGTCGGCCCAAGCTTGGAAATCAACACCCTCGTTCCAACCTTTACAGTCACCAGCATTATATTCCACAGCTCGAACCCATGTAGCTTGAGTCACTATTGTTGCTATGAGGATGAAAAGACACAATTTTTTGTTAGCCATTTTAATTTCTTCTTGTTGCATTCTAGGACACATCTTGCACTTTTTAAGAGATTATCTTAGTTATTGTAGTAGGCCCCTCTTTTGAAGGCGACGTTACCCTCAACCCAGTAGTTTGAGTCAGCAAGGATACAATGCTAAAGGGTCGGATTATTGAAAGATAATTAATTAAGTTATTAATGCATACTATGGTAGGCCCCTCTTTTGAAGGTGACGTTACCCTCGGCTAAGTAGTCTGAGTCAGCAGGGATACAGTCCTAAGTAGCCGGGTTAAAGTATTAATAGTAGCTTACATATGAGGGGATCAAAGAGTTTGGACCCCCGCCATCCAATACCGTTAAGTATTGAAGGAGGTCCTACTAAATTTGACCCAGGTCCTTGCAGGATCTATACACTGAACAAGGCAAGACTTTTACCAAACCGTTCCCTTAACCCCTGACCAGGTAGCCAACATACCTCCATATAGACCGTGGAGATATGAATGGTGAAAATCTTTAATTTTATGTAGATAGTAAAATAATGCCAAGACACCACGGACAAACGATAAGGAAAAATCACCTTCAACATAAGAAACTAGGTATTAAAGTCATTAATACATAACCAAGTAAAAAGTGTGAAAATATTAAAAATAAAAAGTATTACACTAGACACTTTGTCTTCACCAAGTGATGTAAGAGACTTAGGCAAACATGGCCTTGATTGTCAAGAACTCTTACGATCAATCTTGGATCCCGAGACGACTCACACACTCTATGATGGACAATGGATGATGGTGGTGGATGATGGTGTTATGATGGTGGTGGGTGGTGGGTGAAGTGTGAGAGAGGTGGTGTGCCAAGGGATGGTTTGAGCTTGAGCCAAGCACTCCTATTTATAGGCTGAACAGAAGCTCGGGCACGGCCCCGTGTCCACATCCTTCTCTGTATTCATTAATTGCTCTTGTCTGTATTATTTGACCACGGTCCCGTGTCCGCTGGGCACGACCCCGTGTGCAGAAGCATATCTGTACTATCAAGATTTGCCTGGATTCTGCGAATCTTATAGTTGACCACGGCCCCGTGTCTGCTGAGCACGGCCCCGTGGTGGGCGATGAAAGCTTCTACAACTTTGTCTTTTATGCTGACACTTGGGCACGCCCCCGTGCTCATTGAGCACGGGGCGTGTTCAACCTTCTGTTCTCTTGTTTTGCTTGGGAAGATCCTGTCGTGGGGTCGGGTGTCACACCCCCAAAACCCACCTGCGGAGTACTACCGCTTGGAGGCGTGACTGACCAGGATCCAGCCACCAATCATATTGAACAAGCATATAAGTAGTTATAAAAGTTCAACCAATACAATTGGTGTTCAACAAAATATAGTTAAGTTGCAAGCGGAAGCATAAGTCTTAAATCATATCATGAGTTTAAATTTTTTTCAAAGTTTAACATGGCACACAGCCGTCCATGTCCCACAACGATCCTCCTCCATGCAAGCTCCAGCTAAGAACCTAAGGACCTGCAAAGCATGTAGTAACGAGTCAACAACTAGTTGAGTGAGTTCACGGTTGGGTGTTCGTTTTAAGTTGTTTCGAAAACAGTTTCCTTTAGCTGGCATCCTGCCGTGGGGGTTACCCCATAGTTAAAAACGTGACTTGTTTATTCCCGGTTACTCTGGCAATCCTGCCGTGGGGGCTACCCCGTGTTAGTTATCTGGCATTTCGGCCGTGGGGGCTACCCCATGTATATACTAGACTCGTTACCATATCGACTGCTGACTGTAGTCATGTTTATGTGCCCTGAACTGTCAATGTCTATCATCATTGACGTGCCAGTAGTCCATTAGTTCACGCCCGTCCTCTGCGGCACGGTGTGAGGTTTGTCAAACCTAAATAGCGCTATCTAACTAATGACCCGCTCGCCATTGGCCTCGGCGATTAAGTCGATACAAAGATGAGGGACTTCGTGATAGAGTTTTGGTCTAGTACGAGTTATCTGTCCATGAGGACGAGGAATTACATTCCTGAACCAATACTGTCCTACCCAAGGAGGACGAGGAACCCATGTTCCTTAACCCCATTCCCAACCCCTGGGAATCCCATGCTTTGTAGAGGGTGTGAACTCACCTTGGTTTGCTCGGCAGTAACACAGAAAAGTTAATCAAATTGCAGGAAATCAATTAGGTCCTATCACAGATATTATTCGTATCAGATTCAAGCCAAGCAGTGCACGAATGTTCAACACGTATTGTACACAGGTATTGATTATGGCAAACATGTTTAACATCAACAGCTCACAGTTAACAGTCATATACAACCCAAAGTCTAAGTGTGAGGCCCTAACAGTTGGGCTCGTGATAACAGGCCCAAACAACACGTCAACAGTAACACAGAAGTCCATAAGCCTGACCCATTAACGTAGGCCCATAATTAAGCCAGCCCAATGAGCGTGGTTTCGAGTCGCAACCGGACTCGCAAGCATGGTTGCGGGTCATGCTGTTTGTGTTGATCATGGATGGTTGCGAGTCGCAACCTATGTCGCAACCATGGTTTCGGCTGATCATGCTAAGGTTTCGAGTCGTAACGGGACTCGTAACCTGTGTCGCAACCTGTGGTCTCGGCTTGTCATGTTATGGTTGCGAGTCGCAACCAGGTGTTCTCGACTTGCAACTGGTGTCGCAACGTGGAGATTTCGAGTCGCAACCAGGGGTTCCGACTCCCCAGCAGCTGCTGATCCTTCGTAGATTGTACTATCCAATAGAATTCATGCAGAATTACGTACTATCCACTAAACATGTTTTGTTGTCTAATATTTACTCAAAATGGATCAAACAGTGCAGATTTCAAATATTCAACACTCTTTTATTGCATATTCAAGTTGTTCTTCATATATTCAAGCACATTCATCAAGTTCTTCATATGTTCCTAACACAAACAACCCTTATTCTACCAAATTATGAACAAGCATCAAAACACTTAGCATAACACACAAACTCGGTTTTTATATAAATCCGATTACATGACAAGTGCAACCCGGTTTCATGTTCATCAACATAAGTGGTTTGAATCACATTTAGACACAAGATACCATAACCCATCATGCATTATATATCCGAAATCAAGACATATTAACCGATTATCAACATTGTACACATTAGAATCATCATATACATCAAGAACATCATGTAAACACTAATATCCAAACACAATAAACATCATATCCATTCATTTTATCATTTAACATAACCAACATCAATCAATAAACACCATAATTACTAACCGGTTGGTGAAGTGTGTGTGTGCCGATCCAAAGTCCAAATCCGGGAGTTCTTGTGCCAACCGATTGGATCCGAGAACTTGGAGGTATGTTTGTGTTCTTAAGGTTTTAGTGAGAGGGAAAGTAGGAGAGTGTGTGTAGAGGAGTATGGGTGTTGTCAAAAGAAATGGTGAGTGTGGCCATGAGTGTAGTATAAATACTAGTTCTTCATGGTTTGCCCTAAAGGGCTTACTAGCCGGTTAAGGAGGTCACGGCCCAAAGGCCCAAATCGGTTATGTTCACTCGAGACCACATGGTCTCGAGTCGGGTCCTTGTTGTCTCTAGTTGGGTTCTCGGCTCACATATACACATACATACATGCATACAAATACAACACATAATCACATAAAAGCTTCACATTTATTATTAAGTTAACAAGTTAACTAGTCACATAGCGTTCAAGCATGTTACATCAAGGCACAAGAAAGGTTCCAAATTTCGAGTTGTCACATCATCCCCAAGTTGAAAGAAATTTCGTCCCGAAATTTGATGGCACTCACTGAGGAAGCTAGTTAAGTTGTATGGTTTTCCCGGTTTTCCTGGGGTGTCACATCCTCCCCCCGTTGATCTGGAATTTCGTCCCGAAATTCCGTAGCTTCAGCCTCAGTAGTGGTTGTACTGTTTGCGAACAGTTGGGGATACTTTTGTTTCATCTGATCTTCGCGCTCCCAGGTGAACTCTGGGCCGCGACGTGAGTTCCAACGAACTCGAACGAGAGGTATTCTAGTACTCTTGAGGACCTTAACATCCCGGTCCGTGATCTCGACTGGTTCCTCGACGAATCGTAACTGCTCGTCGATAGTGAGTTCCTTCAAAGGAACTACGTGGGTCTCATCTGACGGACACTTCTTCAGATTCGACACGTGAAAAACGTTGTGAACTGCACCGAGTTCCGCTGGTAAGTTTAATCTGTAGGCCACCCTGCCTATTTTCTCAATGACCTCGAAAGGTCCAACGTATCGTGGGTTACGTTTACCGCGTTTACCAAAACGAATCACACCCTTCCAGGGTGAAACTTTGAGTAGTACCCGCTCCCCAACCTGGAGCTCAAGTGGTTTCCTGCCCATGTCGGCGTAAACTTTCTGACGTTCGCGAGCGGCCGTCATGCGCTTTCGTATCTGAGCGATCTGCTCGGTTGTATCTACCACATATTCTGGACCAGTGATCTGACTATCTCCCACCTCTGCCCAGCAGAGAGGAGACCGGCATTTACGTCCGTACAATGCCTCAAACGGAGCAGCTCCAATGCTGGTGTGGTAGCTGTTATTGTACGAGAATTCCACAAGTGGCAGGTGCTTTTCCCAGCGGTTGCCAAAGTCGATTACACATGCACGAAGCATGTCTTCTAAGGTTTGAATAGTGCGCTCGGACTGCCCGTCCGTCTGAGGATGGTGCGCTGTGCTCATGTCTAGTCGTGAGCCGAAGGATTTGTGCATTGCTTGCCACAGCTCTGAAGTAAATCGTGCATCTCGATCCGAGATAATGGAGGTGGGCACCCCGTGCCTCGAAACAATTTCCTTGATGTATATTTCTGCAAGAGTGGAGAACTTATCCGTCTACTTGATAGCCAGGAAGTGTGCAGATTTTGTGAGTCGATCCACGATCACCCAAATAGTATCGTTCCCGCGCTGGGATCTAGGTAGGCCAGTGACAAAATCCATGGAAATTTGCTCCCATTTCCATTGAGGTATCTCTGGTTGTTGGAGTAGGCCTGAGGGTTTCTGGTATTCCGACTTAACTCTCGCACAAGTCAAACATTTACTGACGTAGGTCGCTATGTGGGCCTTCATGCTAGGCCACCAGTACGTAGTTTTAATGTCGTGGTACATTTTGTCCGATCCAGGATGTACCGAGTAGCGAGACTTGTGTGCTTCGTCCATCACAAGCTCTCGTAGGTTGCCATAGAGTGGGATCCAAACGCGTCCCGTTACGTAGTAAGCACCGTCTTCCTTCTGTTCCAATCGTTGCCTTGATCCGCGTAGGGCTTCAGCCCTGACATTTTCTGGTTTCAGTGCTTCTATCTGAGCAGCTCGTATCTGGGAGGGAAGGCTAGAATGGATCGTGAGCTGTAAAGCTCGCACGCGTTTAGGTGCAGTGTCCTTCCGACTGAGGGCGTCAGCCACAACATTGGCCTTGCCCGGGTGATACCTGATTGAGCACTCGTAGTCATTCAGAAGTTCGACCCATCGTCGTTGTCGCATATTCAGTTCCTTCTGCTTGAAGATATGCTCGAGGCTCCTGTGGTCGGTGTAGATCGCGCACTTGGTACCATACAGGTAATGCCGCCATAACTTAAATGCGAAAACAACAGCTCCCAGCTCTAAGTCGTGCGTCGTGTAGTTCTTTTCATGAACCTTAAGTTGGCGTGAGGCGTAGGCTATAACCTTATCTCGTTGCATCAATACACAACCAAGACCCTGAATGGATGCGTCGCAGTAGACCACAAAGTCGTCTGTGCCTTCTGGCAAGGAAAGGATAGGTGCGCTACAAGGTCTATCCTTTAGGTGCTGAAATGCCAACTCCTGTGCGTTTCCCCAGCGATAAACAACGCCCTTCTGCGTTAGTGAGGTGAGAGGCTGTGCAATCTTAGAAAAATCCTTTATGAATCTCCGGTAGTATCCTGCCAAACCCAAGAATTGGCGAATTTCCTTTGGTGTACGAGGTGCAGGCCAGTTCTTAATCGAGTCTATCTTGGATGGATCAACATGAATCCCATCCTCGTTTACCACGTGGCCTAGGAAATGGACTTCTCGAAGCCAGAAGTCGCATTTCGAGAACTTTGCATAAAGCTGTTCTGTTCGAAGGAGTTCCAAAATAAGTCGTAGATGCTGCTCATGTTCCTTCTGACTTTTGGGATAGATCAGGATGTCGTCGATGAAGACTATAACGAACTTGTTCAGGTAAGGCTTGCACACTCGATTCATCAAGTCCATGAAGATCGCAGGTGCGTTTGTCAGCCCAAAAGGCATGACCAAAAACTCGTAATGCCCATAGCGAGTTCTGAAAGCTGTTTTGGAGACGTCCTCTTCCCGGACTCTCAGTTGGTGATAACCCGATCTCAAATCGATCTTCGAATAGTAGCTCGATCCTTGCAACTGGTCGAACAAGTCGTCGATACGCGGTAGAGGATAACGATTCTTCACCGTCACCTTGTTGAGTTCTCGGTAGTCGATGCACATTCTGAAAGTACCGTCTTTCTTCTTCACAAATAATACTGGAGCTCCCCAGGGCGATGAGCTAGGACGAATAAAACCCTTATCCAAGAGTTCTTGTAGTTGCGTGGAGAGTTCTTTCAACTCTGATGGGGCTAAACGATAAGGTGCACGAGCTATAGGCGCAGCTCCAGGAGCTAGTTCGATCTGAGACTCGACTTGGCGATGAGGCGGAAGACCAGGTAATTCCTCAGGAAATACCTCTGGATAATCGCGTACAACTGGGCCAAAATGGCAGTGTGGCCCTTTCGCAAGCACTTTTGGGCCTTAAGGAGAGAAATGACGTTCTCAACAGCACTCCTCTTGTCGCCATGAATCATGAGAGGTTCACCATCGGGACCTGGAATACGGACAACCTTCTCGTTGCAAAGAATCTCTGCTCGGTGTTGGGATAACCAATCCATCCCAATGACAACGTCGAAACTACCCAAGACAATAGGAATGAGGTCGATAGAGAAGGTTTGGTCAGCGAGAATAAGTTTACAACCCTTGACTACGTGTGTGGCTTCTAAACTCTTACCATTTGCTAGCTCTACGGTGTGCTTGTTGTTCAAAGGTGTTGGAATACGCTTAAGCATTCGACTAACTTCTAGTGACACGTAGCTAGTATCGGCACCCGAATCAAATAAAACTGAAACATAAAAGTCGTCGAGAAGGAACTTACCCGCCACAACATTGGGGTCGTTCCTAGCTTTACCTTGGCCAATCACAAACATTCGCCCCCTGGCGCCATTGTTGTTGTTGTTCCCATTGTTACCATTCCCCTGATTGTTGTTATTGTTGTTGTTGTTGTTCTGGTTCCTGTTCAGTTGAGGACAGTCTCTCTTGAAGTGGCCTTCAGCTCCACACTGAAAGCACCCTTTGTTATCACCCTGTTGCTGTTGCTGGCGCTGGTTCTGTTGAGCTTGCTGACGATTCTGGTTGGCGGGGTATAAGCTCCTGCAATCCTTTGCAGCGTGACCAGGCTTGTTGCACCGATGACAGTTGCCCCTGGTGCATGGTCCGCTGTGGTGCAGGCCGCAGCGATTGCATTTGGGATGATTTCCTTTGTATCCACCACCAGACGATTGCTGATTAGGGATCTTGTAGTCCTCAGTCTTTCTCTGCTGAGACTGGGACTGAACAGAAGTCGAACCCTTACTTGAAGTTCCATCCCATTTCCGTTTGTTGTCACTAGAGGTACCAGTAGTAGTTGCAGCGCCAATGCGTTTTGGTAACCTGTTCTGCTCCACCGCTTGATCCGTGAGACGGTGAGCCAACTGAACGGTTTGCTGGTAGGTGGCGAGGTTCGCTGAGGTCACATGACTTTGGATTTCCGGCACTAAGCCCTGAAGAAATAGTTCAATGCGTTTGATGGGAGGATCCACCATAGTAGGGCACAGAATTGCCAGTTCGTTCGACCTTTTCACATAAGCTTCAATTTCCGACCCCGTCATCTTGAGGTTGAAGAACTCCACCTCGAGTTTGTGAATCTCATCACGACTGCAGTATTCCTCTTTGATCATTTCCTTAAAAGTTTCCCATGGGGTGGCGTTGGCAGCAACCAACCCTAGCATTTGAACTTGAGCGTTCCACCATGTGAGGGCTAAACCCTCGAGAGTACCAGTAGCGTACTTCACCCTGCGCGCCTCAGGGCATTCACACATTTCGAAGACAGATTCCAGCTTCTCAAACCAGTGTAGGAGACCTACTGCTCCTTCAGTGCCGCTAAAAGTAGTTGGTCGGCAGTCCATGAAAGTCTTAAAAGTGCACACGGGTGGCTGAACGTGCTGACCTCCTGCGTGTGCGGCTGCAAGTGCTGCGGCAACTCGTTCGTTGATCAAAGCCGTCAACTGGGCTTGTGTCATGTTAACGCGTCCAGACATGATCTTCATATCAAGAGGAACGTGAGTGAGAGAGGTTCGCGAAAGTACAACGATAGGATAGAGTAAGCACGCACGTGTTCAAGCAACAGTAGTTATACTAACCAAGCATACCATAAGCGATGTACCATGTATCTAACAAGTAGGCAATATATGCACAGATCATATTACCTAGAATGTCGAGCCTTGCATGTGGAGTGAAGCATCGTTGTGGATCGTTGAGCACTGTACAGGTTATAGTCTGGTTTTAACAAAACGTTTTTCCCTTTATTAAAACCAAGTTCTCTATAACCAATGGCTCTGATACCAATCTGTCACACCCCCAAAACCCACCTGCGGAGTACTACCGCTTGGAGGCGTGACTGACCAGGATCCAGCCACCAATCATATTGAACAAGCATATAAGTAGTTATAAAAGTTCAACCAATACAATTGGTGTTCAACAAAATATAGTTAAGTTGCAAGCGGAAGCATAAGTCTTAAATCATATCATGAGTTTAAATTTTTTTCAAAGTTTAACATGGCACACAGCCGTCCATGTCCCACAACGATCCTCCTCCATGCAAGCTCCAGCTAAGAACCTAAGGACCTGCAAAGCATGTAGTAACGAGTCAACAACTAGTTGAGTGAGTTCACGGTTGGGTGTTCGTTTTAAGTTGTTTCGAAAACAGTTTCCTTTAGCTGGCATCCTGCCGTGGGGGTTACCCCATAGTTAAAAACGTGACTTGTTTATTCCCGGTTACTCTGGCAATCCTGCCGTGGGGGCTACCCCGTGTTAGTTATCTGGCATTTCGGCCGTGGGGGCTACCCCATGTATATACTAGACTCGTTACCATATCGACTGCTGACTGTAGTCATGTTTATGTGCCCTGAACTGTCAATGTCTATCATCATTGACGTGCCAGTAGTCCATTAGTTCACGCCCGTCCTCTGCGGCACGGTGTGAGGTTTGTCAAACCTAAATAGCGCTATCTAACTAATGACCCGCTCGCCATTGGCCTCGGCGATTAAGTCGATACAAAGATGAGGGACTTCGTGATAGAGTTTTGGTCTAGTACGAGTTATCTGTCCATGAGGACGAGGAATTACATTCCTGAACCAATACTGTCCTACCCAAGGAGGACGAGGAACCCATGTTCCTTAACCCCATTCCCAACCCCTGGGAATCCCATGCTTTGTAGAGGGTGTGAACTCACCTTGGTTTGCTCGGCAGTAACACAGAAAAGTTAATCAAATTGCAGGAAATCAATTAGGTCCTATCACAGATATTATTCGTATCAGATTCAAGCCAAGCAGTGCACGAATGTTCAACACGTATTGTACACAGGTATTGATTATGGCAAACATGTTTAACATCAACAGCTCACAGTTAACAGTCATATACAACCCAAAGTCTAAGTGTGAGGCCCTAACAGTTGGGCTCGTGATAACAGGCCCAAACAACACGTCAACAGTAACACAGAAGTCCATAAGCCTGACCCATTAACGTAGGCCCATAATTAAGCCAGCCCAATGAGCGTGGTTTCGAGTCGCAACCGGACTCGCAAGCATGGTTGCGGGTCATGCTGTTTGTGTTGATCATGGATGGTTGCGAGTCGCAACCTATGTCGCAACCATGGTTTCGGCTGATCATGCTAAGGTTTCGAGTCGTAACGGGACTCGTAACCTGTGTCGCAACCTGTGGTCTCGGCTTGTCATGTTATGGTTGCGAGTCGCAACCAGGTGTTCTCGACTCGCAACTGGTGTCGCAACGTGGAGATTTCGAGTCGCAACCAGGGGTTCCGACTCCCCAGCAGCTGCTGATCCTTCGCAGATTGTACTATCCAATAGAATTCATGCAGAATTACGTACTATCCACTAAACATGTTTTGTTGTCTAATATTTACTCAAAATGGATCAAACAGTGCAGATTTCAAATATTCAACACTCTTTTATTGCATATTCAAGTTGTTCTTCATATATTCAAGCACATTCATCAAGTTCTTCATATGTTCCTAACACAAACAACCCTTATTCTACCAAATTATGAACAAGCATCAAAACACTTAGCATAACACACAAACTCGGTTTTTATATAAATCCGATTACATGACAAGTGCAACCCGGTTTCATGTTCATCAACATAAGTGGTTTGAATCACATTTAGACACAAGATACCATAACCCATCATGCATTATATATCCGAAATCAAGACATATTAACCGATTATCAACATTGTACACATTAGAATCATCATATACATCAAGAACATCATGTAAACACTAATATCCAAACACAATAAACATCATATCCATTCATTTTATCATTTAACATAACCAACATCAATCAATAAACACCATAATTACTAACCGGTTGGTGAAGTGTGTGTGTGCCGATCCAAAGTCCAAATCCGGGAGTTCTTGTGCCAACCGATTGGATCCGAGAACTTGGAGGTGTGTTTGTGTTCTTAAGGTTTTAGTGAGAGGGAAAGTAGGAGAGTGTGTGTAGAGGAGTATGGGTGTTGTCAAAAGAAATGGTGAGTGTGGCCATGAGTGTAGTATAAATACTAGTTCTTCATGGTTTGCCCTAAAGGGCTTACTAGCCGGTTAAGGAGGTCACGGCCCAAAGGCCCAAATCGGTTATGTTCACTCGAGACCACATGGTCTCGAGTCGGGTCCTTGTTGTCTCTAGTTGGGTTCTCGGCTCACATATACACATACATACATGCATACAAATACAACACATAATCACATAAAAGCTTCACATTTATTATTAAGTTAACAAGTTAACTAGTCACATAGCGTTCAAGCATGTTACATCAAGGCACAAGAAAGGTTCCAAATTTCGAGTTGTCACATCGGGCATGTCACGTTTGTTCCTTTTCTTGTATTTATGTTAGATTTAGCTGCCTTTTTGCTTCTTTTGTTAATTTGAGCTAATTTAATCCTGAAAATACAAAAGGAAGACAAAAGCACACTTTTTCCAACATTAGTACTAAAAAAGGGTTAGTTTATGCCAAAATTGATGTGATTTATATGTTTCATTTTGCACACATCAGTGTGATTTCAAAATAGAAATGAGCATGCTCAACAATTAATATCGATAACCACAAATCCAAAATTCATAATGATATTAGTATTGTCCAATCCCCTTTAACTTACATATGATATAATTATAGATCCGAAAAAGCACGGTTCATACCTGATCAATATGAACATATATTAACAAACACACAAAAAAAATGTATAAAAGCCAAGACATGCAATCCTCGATTTTAAGTTAAGCAGTGTGCTTCTTCCAGTACTCCAGGACATGGCTTTGTTTCGAACCAAAACTTTAGGCCTTTCTTACAATCATCTCCTTTGGTACTGGCTATATAACAATGTCATGTGTTACATAGGTTGACACAATTCCTTCCAACATCAGCGAGTGCTACAATTGGGTTCTCAAGATTACAGTTATCCAACGAGGCTTTATCTCGTAGTAGCGCTACATTGTGTTTTCCGGGTTCGTAATTGAAAACTGCATCAACAATATAGATAATTTAATTAGTTAGACGAAGACTTATAGCAAATCAAATCATGTATGATTAATTATGTATAAGAATGTACCAATACAGTCTCCTTTAAAGAATTGCTTCCCGTCGGCCCAAGCTTGGAAATCAACACCCTCGTTCCAACATTATATTCCACAGCTCGAACCCGGGTAACTTGAGTCACTATTGCTGCTATGAGGATGAAAAGACACAAATTTTTGTTAGCCATTTTAACTTCTTCTTGTTGCATTCTAGGACACATCTTGGTCTTCCAATTTATAGAGAAAGGAAGCATGCTACAATTTTTCTCCACCATGAGATTTGTTGCCTAGTTACTTCTTCAAATACTCTAAACCATCCATTCATTACTAAATTAACGAAAGAAAACAATTAAACTCACTAGACCTTTTAAAAGATTCATTTATAATTTTAGTTTAGCTCATGCATTCTATCCTTTCGCTAGGATGTAAGGGGGGATCCCTGTGTAAGGAGTAGTCACCGCTTCACCACCGCTAATCACAATATGTCATGTCAACTCTCCTCTCTACTCGTCATCTTGCACTCAAACATAAGGGGTACTCCCCTTGTGGGGGGACTACTCCCTTTTTTTATTTCTAAAAATTATGCATAAATAATTAAAATATATTTTAAACAAACTAAAATTACATTAAATTAAAAAAAAAGACATAACATTAAATTAAATTAAATAAAATACACTAGATTAGAGAAAGATATTACATTAATTTAAAACTAGGAAAATAAAAACATAAACAATAAAACTAAAAATTAAAAATTGCCCGGCCAATCATAATTTTTTTTTTTTTTTTTGCAATCTCGAGTTTTCAGGCAAGAGTGAATGACTAACATCTTTGATGGAACATTGTCGTGTAAATTAGTAAATATCTCCATATCCCGATCATACATAAGTTGTCTCACATCTGTAAAAAGGTAAAAAAAAAAAAACTGTCGAGGCGGTAGTTTTGACTGGTGCAAGTTTTTTTACGCCTTGCCGTAAATTTTGCACGAAATAAATATTTTTTACGCCTCATTTAAATGTGGGTATGCGGCATTTTTTTTTTTTGACGAAACAAATGATTTTTTATGACTTTTGAGAAAAAAATTATCGGAAAAACCTTTTGGATGGCGTAGTTCTCACGATTCTCACAACTCGGATGGTTCTCATTTTAACCCATATATATATAGGAGAAGGATCCGTCAGAAACCACCATTTATTGCGAGAACCGCGAGAACCAATGTGAACACAACCAAAAATACCTAAAAAAATCTAAAAAAAAACACAATCTTTTTTAACATTTTTTTAATGGAAAAAAAACGCTGTTTTTCGTCACCATTTTTTTTGCTTACGAAAACAAGCGATTTTTTTTTTAAAAATTTGTATGTTTTTTAAGATTTTTTATGGTTTTTTAAGGGGGGGGGGGTAGCTTTATGATTTAGTTTTTAGCATTTAGTTTGGGGATTGAAGTGTGGGGGAGGGGGGGGGGGGATAGGTTTTTTAGGTTTTGGGTGTAGTGGGTTTACTTTTGTGTTTATATTGGTTTTCGCAGTTCTCACAATAAAGGTGGTTCTCACATGAACCTTATCATATATATATATATATATATATGGCAAGGATAAATCGAAAACCCACTCTAGTTGAAAAAACCTTAGAAACTCACTATCTACCATTCATTTAATAGATGAACGTCTGAGATCATCTTTGGTGTGTAACTGAAATTACTTTTGATTATATAATGAGAAAAAGTACATTGGGGGGCATTTTCGTCTTTGGCACATAATATTTGTGTCTTGGGATAAGATGCACTGCATCTGACTTCCTTTGATGTAACATATAATTCAAAATACATATTAAAAAAAAAGAAAAGAAAAAAGTTCTGAAAGCTATGAATTCCTTTCCCAATGTGTCATCATGACAAATCCCCCTTTTCTCGTGCATCTTTTTTCTTATTAAAAAAACACTAAAATTTGTATAGCACCCTAAGGTCCATTCATGAAATGATGGTTTTTTTTTAATTCATATATATTAACGAAAAAAAATGTCAACTTCTTCATAAACGATGCTTTTTGTAATTTATCGGTGTTTGGGCCACTAGTGTCGTATATAACAAATAAATGTAAAAGCATTAGGTGAAAAACTGGATATACATGTTGAATAAGGTTACATTATATGTTACTTTATATGTACCATTTTATTAAGGTTACATTCTACAAATGAACAGTAAATATTACATTACATATAACATTTTACAAAAAAAATGTAAACAATGAGGAAAAAATGTTACTTTATACATTCTATAAAATGAGCAATAAGTATTACATTATATGTAACATTTTACAAAAAAAAAGTAAAAAAGAAAATAATGTTTCATTTTCTGTATAATTTAAAAAAATATAAACACTCAGTAAACAAGAAAAATGTTTTTTTTTTACCATTTAAAGGATATCCATATACATAAAAGTGTAACGTGTTTTCTTTTCTTTCTCCTCCGACACAGTGTTATATTACATCAAATTGTTACAAAACCCACTTTGTTTTGTTATGTAAACAAAAAAACCCACTATGTTTCATGATTATACCAAGAACCCACTCTATTTTAATCTAACTACATTAATCTAACAATCATCTGTTTCATGTAACCAAACCCACTATATTTTTATGTAACCAAACCCATTCTGTTTTGTTACGTAACAAAAAAAACCTACTATGTTTCATGATTATACCAAGAATATAGCTATAATAAATATCAATAATCTAACAATAAACAAGAACTTGAATCCAACTGTTTCAATTTGTTTAGATCTTAAACCCATAAATGCCACATTTTTACACAACAAATAATAAAATCAATAATAAGAAACAACATAAACACACATTATATAGCTTAAAAATCTGAATCGACTATAAACACTTACAAAAATTGTGTAATTTCAGATCAGCACTATTGAAGCCAGCCAAGGTTCTCTCAACAGATGATCTCATCAGTCTTTGTATTGTATTATTAATGTAACAGTGTTTAGCTTAGCAGATGTTAGAGTTAGTTATAGTTTTTGTTATCTGTCACTATCACTGTGACGTCATCAAAGATGCCACAGTGGTTAGGATATGTACTATTTATAGAACAGTTCATGTACTGTTCTATTCATCACTTTCATATTATCAATCCAATCATATTTATTACATTTTGTATGAGCACATTATAAGTGATCTTAGGTCGAGGGGGATATTGTACCTTACATGCATACGAGATTCATTACAAAAGCATGATAAGTTGAAAATAATCTTTCTATTTTTGTAAATCAAAGTTTATTCCGCTGCACAATTCTTTTAAACTATCTTCTTCCATTTCTTTCTTTAAAACTTTTACAACAATATCAAACTCGGATTCTAACAATTCGTATTAGAGCTTGGTCGTTCAAACTTGGTTTAATAATTAATTTGATATAAACTGGCCAGCTCTCCCTGCTAATTTGTTTGCTCGTTTGTATTGGAAACAGAGGTTATTTACGTTCAAAGTTTTTAAACAAAATATATTTGTAAACAATCAGAATGGCTCAAAACACACAGGATCCTCATAACACTAGTTCCATGTACAAACCTCCGATGCTTGTCTGATCTGAATACAACATATGGCAACGTCGGATGTGTCATATACTTGCTCAACGATACACCGGTTGCTGGAGGTCTGTTGCTTTTGGACCTCATGTCCCTATGGTACCAAGTACCATGGACCCAAAAATTCAAGTGACAAAATCCTGAAAATTACTCCGAGCAAGATTTTCAGAAAATCGAGCTAGATGCAAAGGCATTTAGTATCGTAGCATCTGCTTTGCCTAATGATATCTATGCTGGCCTGTTGCATTGCAACAATGAAAAAGAGTTATGGGATGCCTTGAAAGAGCAATTCGGTGGCACTAATGAAGTCATTGAGAACAACAGAGAAGTTTTAAACCAACAATATGAAACATTTTGTCATGTTAAAGGAGAATCATTAACACAACAATTTGAAAGGTTTGGTTGACTGATAAGTGAGTTAAAACTGGTTCATGTTAATTTTGCAAATTCTACTTTGAATAGCTGATTTATTAGATCACTACCATAAAATGGGACACTATAGCCTTTGTAACAAGAAATTCTGTTGGGTTTAAAGAGATGAGTTTGACTCAGCTTCATGGCAGGCTTCTCACTTATGAGAGAGAGCTTAACCAGAAAAAGAAGGTACAAGAGACAGGAAAAGTGTCTAATGACTATGCTTTTGGTAGCACAACACTTTCTAGTCAAGAAGAAACCTTTGGAGTAGCAAGGATCAGAGTTATGATCATTTTATTGACATAACATCTGGTGGAAATTTTAACTCTGATTCTAGCTCACCCAATTTTGCCTTTGCTGCAAATAGGGATAACCAAGTTTCTGACAACTTATCTTTTGAACTAAATGATCTTCAACATTTTGATCCAACTGATTTGGAAGAAATGGACATATTTCACCAGCTTGCATTGCTAAGTGTTAGGACTAGCAAATTTTACAATAGAACTGCTAGAAAATTTCCAGGGTTACTTGGTGGGTTAAAAGTTGGGTTGGTTAAGTCTAAAATCAAGTGTAACAGGTTAGGACACTTTGCTAGGGTATGTAGAAGCCAAACAATTGCTCTACCTATAATTGCTTCCAAGCAGATGATACCCCTCAACAGACCCAAACTTTCAAAGGACCATCTTCAACCACTGCTCTACCCACAATTGCTTTTAATCAAAGAAAAAGGTAAAGAGAAATGGAAGAAGAAGAAGATCAAAGGAAGTTTAAAGAGCATAGAAAAGAGGGTATCAAGTTATCACACTGATGCTGCAAGTGATAAGCTTATCGAAACAATTTCAAAGCTTGCTAGCCAAACACTGCTATCAAGCTCAACAATAAATCAAATCCCAAGAAAACCATCTGATTAAAAAATTCTAAAATGGAAGTCAGATAAAGATACCATGAATTGATATTGCTCAGATCAGATGGTGAAGTTGACAATATTAAAATGGAGGATGCATATGGTCTGTGTGCAGAAGACCTCCAAGACCTGTTGAATCTAGAACTTGAAAGGGATATTGAAGATATGTTCTCTATGGACTTTGAACTCCAATTCAAAAGACAGATAAGAGAACTTATGTTGAGAAATAAAGATCAGCAATAAAAGGAGTTTTGGCATCATCTGTTCTGTAGGACCGGTTTTGACTCCCGAACGATTGCGAAAGTGTGACAACTGGCAGTTTTCCACATATTTCGTACAATGTTAAACAGTAATTTGTGCATTAATGACTGTGCCTGATTTAGTTAATGACATGAATAATTTTCTGAATGTTGTCATATACATACAAGTGCATTACATGTTGCAAGATTATTTACCATTATTGCATGCAAAACTATATAATTCAATTAGTGCACGAAACATAGTTAGCACAGTTATCAGATAACTAGAAGTACTGACGGGAGTTCAGTACTCAGGCAGACGTGATGTTAAGATACAGAATGAGCACCGAAACCAAGAGTTACACTAGAATAGTGTGTAGGAAAGTACGGATTACAAAACTGTCTTTCTAGTGTTAATTTAAGTGCCGGAAAGTGCCCGAAACACACCTAAACTGCAGAATTCTGCAGAAAACAACACAATTAAGCAATTTTCAGCATTTTAACACTAAAATTTAATGCAAAATTATAGTTTAATAGTCCAGAATACTTTCCTAAGTGTCAGGAATCAAAACTGTCATAAAAGACAACATAAAGCACACTAAACTGCGCTATTTAACAATTTATCGAACCGGTAACCAACCGAACAACCGGACACTACCTGAAACACCAAATTTTCACTAGAAGCATTGTTTTAGTGTTACAAAGCTAGTTATGGTCACCAAACATCATAATTCACACTAAAACACCATAACACATAAAACACTAACTAAGCCCCTTAAAACCTAACTAACTTAACTAACTAAAGATTACAACTCAACTACACCCCCTTTTTATGGTTAGGAACATGGGGACCCACCCCATGATTTTCTTTTATTTGTTTAATGGAATTGTTATTTACTTTAGAAACATAATGACCTTTAGATAATTGAATGTTGGAAGAACATGATTTAAAGACCATGAGACTCACACATTATCACTTAACCATTTCAACAAGCTCCGCCTCTCTCCTCCTTCTTCCTTGTTCTCGGCTCCCACACACCACACTTCAACCTCCATTTTCATTCATTTAACAAGCAATCTAAGGTGATTCAAGGGTGCAAGGAACTTGATTAAGAAGCTTAGAGGCATTGGAACTTGAAGGACATTCACCATAAGCTTTTATCCACCTTGTTCATCATCTTCTTCATCTTTGATTCTTCCCTAGCCATTGTGCTAGTAGTAAGCTCCTTACAACTCGATTTTTCTTCTAATTTTAGTGGGTAAAAGATTATGTAATTAGTTAATCTAACGAATCTCAAAGAAACATAAAGATGATCACTAACATAAAGCTTGATAACTTGAAATCTAAGTTTATTTAGTGTATGCGTGAAACTTGATTGTGGATTTCTTGTGTTTATGATGTTGATCATCATAAGAAACTTGCTAGATTGTGATTAAACACATGATCTAGAAAGTATGAGGATGAATCTTGTGAAAATCATAATGATCATCCTTTATGTTAAACATGAACTTGAATATAAGCTTGTTTTAGAGTATGATGATGATTGATACATGTTATAAGTCTTGTAAATGGATGATTTCAAAAATAGTTTTCTCAAGAAACCAAAGTCATTTACAAGATTTACAAGATCATGATTTAAAAGAAGTTAAACATGTTTTTAGTGTTAAATCAAGCTTAGAAAACTGTTGATAACAAGAAGAATACAAAAAGAATCATTTCTAGAAAATCATCATACAAGTTGTAAAAGAATACAAAAAGAATCCTTTATGTTTTTAGTGTTATAAGTCTTGTAAATGGATGATTTCAAAAATATTTTCGTGAGAGCCCTAATGATTGTAGTCTAGACTCGAGAAGGAATCCTAGTTCGATACAATCGAAGCTCTGATACCAAACTGTCAACTGTCACACCCTGACTTTTGCGGAAGCGTGATTATGTGTGACTTGCTTAATATCATTGCATTCAACCATAACAAACAACTATATGATAAAGCTAAAAATGTTCATCCATTGATTAAGTTTTAAAATGTCACACCCCGACCACGTAAAACAACAAACCGTGGCGGAAACATCGGGGAGTGTTGTAACAGAATTATTGTTTCAAACCATGGATACAAAGAGTCTCGTTTTATTAAATATTAAACATTGTCTTAAGTTAAACAAACAAGTCAAACATAGTCTATCATTGTTATTAAATCACTAAGGCCTCGTCCAGTCCTAAGTGAGCATGCATCCTACTCGCAATCAATGCTAAGCAACTTCACCTGAAACATATGTAAAAACAAAGTCAACAAAGAAATGCTGGCGAGTACATAGTTTTTGCGTGAGTATCAGATTTATGGCTCGTTTGTATGTTGAAACAACTTGTATGACTTTGTTAATTGATATTAGAAAAACCTTGTTTTGTAAAATATTTGTATTGTAAATGAATAACCAAGTCAAAATAGAATGGTCATAATTTATAAACCTCGATGCCATGAATCTTAACCCAAAACGTTTGTTTATGTAAGCCAAATCATAAATCATTCTTGTAAGAAAACTCGTATGGTTTATATAGTTTCGTAACCATCGTTGTGTGACATCTTTTAAGTCGTTCTCGTTATAGATCATCGTTCATTTGATTAGATCGTTCAAAATCGTTCAATCGTTCTCGTTTTAATTGTAAAAACTACTTTTGATCGTCTCGCTAATAACATTCAAACCTTTGTGACTCGTCCATCATTCAACACGTACAACTCGTATTAACAAACCACCAAAGGGTAAGTTAACAATCATTAGATTCAATCGTTACCCACCTAACACACACATAACCATGGGTGCGGTCTGATAACGGGATTTGTCAGATCCTATGGTACCATAACCTAATACTGGTCGGCTTGATCAATGCTAGTGAATGTCATTCGTTATGTAACTACCACCAAAAAGTTCATTCACATTATCGAAATCGTTATTAGTTTTGTATAAACCATCTCCATCGTTTTGAAACCATCGTCAGAATATTGAAATCGTTTTGATACATATGAATCACCCCAAAACAAATCGAAAACAGTAAAAAGATGGGATCTATGTACTCACCTTCGGGTGCGTTTTTAAATGTTAACACAATCCCTCAAATTGTTTATCCACCCTAAGTTAAATAAGAATGATTTTAATAATCAAAACCCACGCATCGACATGCAAAATGCTACTTATGTCATTTCTGTTTTAATATATATGAAACTGGACTGTTTTCGGACATTTAAATAAAATAGTTAACTTATTCCAAAAATTCCCAAATTTTTACAGAATGTCTTAAACGATCCAAATATTATTGTGTAAAAATATCGGGGTCTAGTTCATTACCAATATTTTATAAAAATTCATTTTCCGGACTGAAATCAGATTTATCTTTTTCTGACTGCAGTCAACGGAATAATTTATTTAAAATTCATCGAGACTCCGATTTACGAAATTCCAATGAAGAATTACAAATACATCGGTGGTCATCTACAGTACAAATTTCATGATTTAACTCTACACAGAATTCAAGTTATGATGGAAAAAAGGACGCATATTTTCAGCAGAAAAAATGCAGCTATAGCTGCTGTTACGAAAAGACACTTTAAAAATAGTAAACGGAGTCCAAAAATTATGATTCTGGTGCCATTAGAACCGTATTTCATAATAACATGTTACAGACTCAAGAAAATCTTTTTTTTTGTTAAGTTACGGTCTGGTTACAGCCAACTGAAGTTGGCTGTAATCACTAAACAACTTTCTGTTTTCAGTCTTTTAACATTATAAAGTGTGTTCGATTGATTCCGTTAACATGTTTAGCGATCACAACAATAATTACAACAGATTATCACTTATATATTTTAGATTTATCATGCATTATCATATTTCATCATCATTTTAACACTACTTTATCATATGTTAGATGATGTTCAAGACTTGTTTAAGTTCTTTTAGACTTCTTATCCTTTTGATCTTTAAACATCATTAACCACTCAAAAATCATGTAAAATGCAAGGATCTAAGTGCTTATCACTAGCACAAGGCTAGGGGAGTTCGAGTGTAGAAAAGTGGTGGATAAAAGAAAACGAGAGCGGTCCTTGAGCTTCCGAGTGCACCAAGCTTGCTTGTTGGACCTCTTGCACCTTTGAGTATATGAAAAATGGCTTGAAGGGAACTTGATGGTGGGTGTATGGTCGTTATGGGTGGCTGCTGAAACCAAGGGGAGAAGGAGAAGGAGAAGGGAGTTTAAGTTTTGTGATTTGTGAATGAGAATGATCAAGACCCCTTGTGTTTACTTATAACCCATTTTTCCTATTAACCTCCATGTAATATGTCCTCTTGATAACCAACATTGGTGAATAAAATAATCAAGGAATTGTGGGGTGTGTCCCCACTCCACAAACTGGTTCGATGGGGGGGGGGGGGGGTACTTGGTTGGGTGGTGATGGAACTTGTTAGGATTTAGTTGAAGTCTAAAGTGTGTTAGGGTATTCGGGGACCCTAACTAGTTTAGAAAGAATAGGAACAATGCTTCTAGCACTATTTTAGTGTTCCGGGTAAAGTCCGATTATCCAGTTAGATAGCGTTCCGTTAAAGTGTTTAACTAGTCCGAAAAATGTCTTTTATATATATATATATATATATGTAACACAAATTATTCCCGGCACTTAGGAAAGTATACAAGACCATTCTGCCATGTTTTTGCATTTTACTAACATAATAAAATGCTGAACTTATAATAATAAATGCAGGATTCTGCATTTATACTTTGTTTCAGGCTCTTCTCGGCACTGTAACTATCACTTATTGACGCACTTTTGTCGTAAATAGCTCTTTAGTTCAAATAAACATGTTTTCGCCATACCGAATCCTTCGAAACTTATTTCTAAGTTATGTAAGGGGTATTTAGGGTATGTTTGGCTTACGTCACAGTTCCGGAGTGTATGTCGCGTTGCGTTTAAGCACCAGTTTGCGTATAACCTTCCAGAAAGTGATTTAAAGCTTGAAATCGGTATCGAATCAAATTGTAAAATTAATAAACACAATTGCACATATAATAACACCAAAACACATATAATAACACCAAAGCACAATGTTTTATTGATAACTGACATTGTTTTACATTATACGATGATTACAGAACACAATTGTCACAGTCTCCCCTACTTTAGGAAATTTCGTCCCGGAATTTTATTTAGAGGAATTTTATGAAAACAAATGCGGATATTTCACCTTCATCTGTTCCTTATGTTCCCAAGTAAACTCGGGGCCATGTTTGGATTCCCAGCGAACTTTGACCAAATGAATCCGTTTGTTGTTCAACTGTTTGTATGTACGGTCCACTATCTCCACAGGTTTCTCGACAAAGTGCATCGTTTCATCAATTTGAATCTCGTCGAGAGGAATGTGAAGATCAGCATCAGCTAAACACTCTCGCAAATTGGACACGTGAAAAGTCGGATGAACATTTCCAAGCTCTGGAGGTAGCTCTAGTCGATAGGCAACCTTTCCAATTCTTTCAACAATCTTAAATGGTCCAACATATCGTGGTGCAAGTTTTCCTTTCTTTCCAAATCTCACCACTCCCTTCCAAGGTGACACCTTGGGTAGGACACGGTCTCCGACTTGAAATTCTACGGGCTTGCGTTTCAAATCCGCATAACTCTTTTGACGGCTTCTAGCTGTCACAAGATTATCGCGAATTTTCTTAATTTTGTCTGTTGCTTCCAGAATGATCTCAGGTCCAGTAAGCTGAGCTTCACCGGTCTCATTCCAACAGACATGTGAACGACATTTTCGACCGTAGAGAGCTTCGAATGGTGCCATCTTAATGCTAGCATGATAACTATTATTGTATGAGAACTCGATCAATGGCTAGTGAGAATCCCAATTACCACCAAAGTCTATCACGCATGCTCTAAGCATATCCTCTAAAGTTTGAATCGTCCTCTCAGATTGACCATCTGTTTGGGGATGATAAGCAGTGCTTAGATTCAGTTAGGTTCCCAAAGCAGATTGCATGGTCTTCCAAAAAATGAGATAAAAATCGAGCATCACGATCGGAAATGATATCTAGAGGAACATCATGTCGTGATACAATCTCGTCTACATAGATCTTGGCAAGCTTCTCAGCAGAGAAATCCTCACGGATTGGTAAGAAGTGAGCTGATTTTGTTAAACGATCAACTACGACCCAAATAGCATCGTGACCTTTAGACGTACGCTGTAACTTGGTGATGAGATCCATTGAAATGTTCTCCCATTTCCAAACCGGTATCTCTGGTTGTACAAGCAAACCAGAAGGTCGTTGATGTTCCGCCTTGACTTTGAGACAAGTTAGGCATTTTGATACATACAAGGCAACATCCTTCTTCATACCAGGCCACCAATACTGAGTACGAAGATCCTTGTACATTTTATCAGCACCAGGATGGATAGAATATCAAGACTTGTGAGATTCATCCATTACTAAGGTGCGAAGGTCGTCCTGATTCGGAATCTACAAACGATTCTCAAAATAGAGTAACCCATCGTCTTTCCTTTCGAGTTTAAGCTCAAGTTGAAGCGGTAGCTCATACTTCAATAAGTCTTTGATCACACAAGATCGTTGTGTTTGAAGAACACGAGATTGAATATCAGATAGAGTTCGAACAGAATGAAGCTTGACTCGTTCCTTTCGACTAAGCGCATCGGCTACGACATTCGCCTTACCAGGGTGGTAGCGGATCTCACAATCATAATCGTTTAAGAGTTCAACCCAACGTTGTTGCCTCATGTTCAGTTCCTTCTGATTGAGAATGTGCTGGAGACTTTTGTGGTCTGTGAAAACCACACACTTCGTTCCATAGAGGTAGTGTCTCCAGATTTTAAGCGCAAAAACCATAGCTCCTAACTCAAGATCATGAGTCGTATAGTTCTTCTCATGAATTTTCAGCTGTCTAGACGCATAAGCTATAACTTTACCACGTTGCATAAGAACGCAACCAAGTCCTAGATTCGACGCGTCACAATAGACAACAAAATCATCGTTTCCCTCAGGTAGAGATAGAACAGGAGCATCACAGAGCTTCCGTTTCAGCTTTTGGAATGCTTCTTCTTGCTTAGGTCCCCACTCAAAAGGCCTATTCTTCTAAGTCAAAGCAGTGAGTGGAACCGCGATCCTTGAAAAGTTAGAAATAAACCGTCGATAATAACCAGCAAGACCAAGAAAAGAACGAACTTCTGTAGGTGTCGTCGGTGTATTCCAATCCCTAATTGCAACAATCTTGGATGGATCTACGTGAATACCCTGCTCATTGACAATATGACCGAAGAACTGAACTTCTTTAAGCCAGAATTCACACTTGGAGAATTTAGCAAAAAGTTGTTCCTTCTTTAGGAGTTCCAACGTCAAACGAAGGTGTTGTTCGTGATCGGCTCGAGACTTTGAATAAATAAGAATATCGTCGATGAACACAATGATGAACTTATCTAAATAAGGTTTACAAACCCTATTCATTAAGTCCATGAAGATAGCTGGGGCATTCGTCAAACCAAAAGGCATGACAGTGAACTCGTAATGCCCATATCTTGTTCGGAAAGCAGTTTTGGGAATTTCTTCTTTGAAAATACGAAGTTGATGATACCCAGAACGCAGGTCGATCTTGGAAAAGCATGAAGCACCTTGCAGCTGGTCGAAGAGATCATCAATTCTAGGTAGGGGATATCGATTCTTGATGGTAAGATTATTGAGCTCACGATAATCGATACACATTCAAAAAGATCCATCTTTCTTTTTCACAAAGAGGACAGGAGCTCCCCAAGACGAAAAGCTCGGACGGATGAATCCTTTATCAGACAACTCTTGAAGTTGTTTTGATAACTCTTGCATTTCCGACGGTGCAAGACGATAAGGTGCTTTCGCAATCGGGTTGGCATTGGGTACAAGGTCAATATGAAACTCGACTTGATGAACTGGAGGCAAACCAGGTAGTTCATCGGGAAACACCTCTGGATAATCCCGAACAATCGGAATATCCTGAATACTCTTGCTCTTGCCCTTCTCCTCGGTGACATGTGCCAGGAAAGCGACATATCCTTTTCGCAAATAACTTTGGGCCTTTATACATGACATAAGCTTCAAACCACCAGATGGCTTCTCGCCATGAACTTCTAGAACATCGCCAGTTGGAAGGGGAATACGAACAATCTTATCGAAGCAAACCACATCAGCATGATGTTTGGTCAACCAATCCATCCCCACGATAATATCGAAACTCCCAAGTTGCATCGGCGTGAGGTCAATGGGAAAAAGATGGTTATCAAGGTTTAACTGACAATCACGAATAACAGAATTGAGCACAAGAGGTTTACCAGTAGCAACTTCGACAGATAAGGGTTTCCTCAGTTTAGTTCTAGGTATTGCAAGCAAAGGTTCAAAAGATAATGAAACAAAACTTCTATCGGCACCAGAATAAAAAAGAATGGATGCAGGTCGATTGTTAACAAGAAACGTACCATTGACGACGAGGTTGTCAGCTCGCGCCTCATTTGCATTCAGATTGAATACTCGTCTACGAGCGGGATTCACATTCGCATTGACATTGACATTCACGTTCGGATTTGCATTCGCATTTGCCATCCTCGGAAAGTTGTTGCGGAAGTGACCATACTCTCCACAATTGAAGCATGAACCCGGTGGGAATCTAGCAGCATGGGGCTTGAACCTGGGCAGCTTGATTCTGAACAATCTGATTCTGACCCGAACGACAGACATTGGCCAGATGCCCAAGCTTACCACACGTTGTGCATTGTCTACAAGCTTGTTGTGCAACATGATGACCGTTGCAGGTAGCACAATGTGGTGCGGTGCTAGCATACACTTTCTTCACAGGAGGTTGAGCTGGTGGGTTCTGAGGATTCTGAGTAGTTTGTGCAGTTACTGCAAAGTTCTGAGCACCCTTTCGCTTTCTCGACTTCTTCGAAGACTCACCCTTCTTACCCTTACCCTTTTCCTTGTCTTTAGCAGAATCAGTTGACTTCTTCTTATCACCCTTGCAGGTAAGTTTACCCTTCCTGACTTGCGACTCAGTCAGGGTAGCAGATAACTCGATCGCTTGACGAACAGTAGCAGGATTAACGCCAGTCACAATATCTTGTATGGAATCGGGTAACCCATCGATATACCTCTCTATCGCTTTCTCCAACGGGGTAACCATAGTAGGACACAAAAGACTGAGCTCCTCAAATCGATCCGTGTATGCACGGTGTTCTCCCCCATCTTGTTTTAGATTGTCAAACTCTTGTTCCAAAGCCCGAATTTCATGACGGGGATAAAACTCTCTCATCATGAGAGCTCGAAACTCTTCCCATGTCTGTGCCAACGCCACTTCGGCACCCCTATCGCGCATCACTCCGTTCCACCATGTAAGAGCACGCTTCTGAAACACACTTGATGCAAATTCAACCTTACGCCCATTCGGACATTGCACATGTTTGAATGTGTTCTCGATACTTTCAAACCATTGAAGGAGTGAAGTCGCTCCTTGTGACCCAGAAAACTTTAGCGGCTTAGCAGAGTTGAAACTCTTGAAATTACATTGCGCATTGTTATTATTGTTGTTGTATAGCTCGTGGATTTGGGTCACAACGCCTGGAAGCACAACAGCCATTTGCTGAGTGACAAGGGCTGCGAGTTCTTCAGCAGTAAAAGATTGTGCATCACGTCGAGGAGGCATTGTCTAACAAGGAAATATGAGAAATGAGTGAGGTCGATAATTTGGAAAAACAAAAGAGGTATTGAAAATATTGACGAATCATAAGGAAGGCGATCATTTGTTTGTTACCTCGAACAAACAAATGACACGAAGTGACTAATCAAAGTAATGAATCAAAATAATGTATCGCGAAGACATGCTCGCCTATAAGTGAACACTAACCCCAAGAGTTCCCAGGTAAGAGTGACTGGTCCGATTATGTGGATTTGTACGAATACTCTAGCCTTAGACAGAAAACTCAGGGTACAGGCATTCACTCTTCCAGTTTGCACGTGTTCACATTATTTAGACCCAAACTTCGACGAGATTTTGAAAACTCAATAGGCACCAAGCCAAAAATGAGTCAAACTGGAAGGGTTCAAAACCTAGTAATCAATCATCCTAGAACGGATGATTCATTTTCGAAGCAGATTCGGATTTCGTTTTTAAAATTCTAAACGCAAATCAATTTGAGTTGGGGTCCTAGAAAGTTATAGTCTAGGTCGAAATTTTACTAATAACCTAATTCTCTATAACCATTGGCTCTGATACCAACTCTTCTGTCACACCCCGACCACGTAAAACAACAAACCGTTGCAGAAACGTCGGGGAGTGTTGTAACAGAATTATTGTTTCAAACCATGGATACAAAGAGTCTCGTTTTATTAAATATTAAACATTGTCTTAAGTTAAACAAACAAGTCAAACATAGTCTATCATTGTTATTAAATCACTAAGGCCTCGTCCAGTCCTAAGTGAGCATGCATCCTACTCGCAATCAATGCTAAGCAACTTCACCTGAAACATATGTAAAAACAAAGTCAGCAAAGAAATGCTGGCAAGTACATAGTTTTTGCGTGAGTATCAGATTCATGGCTCGTTTGTATGTTGAAACAACTTGTATGACTTTGTTAATTGATATTAGAAAAACCTTGTTTTGTAAAATATTTGTATTGTAAATGAATAACCAAGTCAAAATAGATTGGTCATAATTTATAAACCTCGATGCCATGAATCTTAACCCAAAACGTTTGTTTATGTAAGCCAAATCATAAATCATTCTTGTAAGAAAACTCGTATGGTTTATATAGTTTCGTAACCATCGTTGTGTGACATCGTTTAAGTCGTTCTCGTTATAGATCATCGTTCATTTGTTTAGATCGTTCAAAATCATTCAATCGTTCTCGTTTTAATTGTGAAAACTACTTTTGGTCGTCTCGCTAATAGCATTCAAACCTTTGTGACTCGTCCATCGTTCAACTCGTACAACTCGTATTAACAAACCACCAAAGGGTAAGTTAACAATCATCAGATTCAGTCGTTACTCACCTAACCCACACATAACCATGGGTGCAGTCTGATAACGGGATTTGTCAGATCCTATGGTACCATAACCTAATACTGGTCGGCTTGATCAATGCTAATGAATGTCATTCGTTATGTAACTACCACCAATAAGTTCGTTCACATTATCGAAATCGTTATTAGTTTTGTATAAACCATCTCCATCGTTTTGAAACCATCGTTAGAATATTGAAATCGTTTTGATACATATGAATCACCCCAAAACAAATCAAAAACAGTAAAAAGAGGGGATCTATGTACTCACCTTCGGGTGCGTTTTTAAATGTTAACACAATCCCTCAAATTGTTTATCCACCCTAAATTAAATAAGAATGATTTTAATAATCAAAACCCACGCTTCGACATGCAAAATGCTACTTATGTCATTTCTGTTTTAATATATATGAAACTGGACTGTTTTCGGATAATTAAATAAAATAGTTAACTTATTCCAAAAATTCCCAAATTTTTACAGAATGTCTTAAATGATTTAGATATTATTGTGTAAAAATATCGGGGTCTAGTTCATTACCAATATTTTATAAAAATTCATTTTCCGGACTGAAATCAGGTTTATCTTTTTCTGACTGCAGTCCACGGAATAATTTATTTAAAATTCATCGAGAGTCCGATTTACGAAATTCCAGTGAGAGAATTACAAATACATCGGTGGTCATCTACAGTATAAATTTCATGATTTAACTCTACACAGAATTCAAGTTATGACGGAAAACAGGACGCATATTTTCAGCAGAAAAAATGCAGCTCTAGCTGCTGTTACGAAAAGACACTTTAAAAAAAGTAAACGGAGTCCAAAAATTATGATTCCGGTGCCATTAGAACCGTATTTAATAATAACATGTTACAGACTCAAGAAAATCAGCTTTTTTTTTTTGTTAAGTTGCGGTCTGGTTACAGCCAACTGAAGTTGGCTGTAATCACTAAACAACTTTCTGTTTTCAGTCTTTTAACATTATAAAGTGTGTTCGATTGATTCCGTTAACATGTTTAGCGATCACAACAATACTTACATCAGATTATCACTTATATATTTTAGATTTATCATGCATTATCATATTTCATCATCATTTTAACACTACTCTATCATATGTTAGATGATGTTCAAGACTTGTTTAAGTTCTTTTAGACTTCCTATCTTTTTGATCTTTAAACATCATTAACCACTCAACAATCATGTAAAATGCAAGGATCTAAGTGCTTACCACTAGCACAAGGCTAGGGGAGTTCGAGTGTAGAAAAGTGGTGGATAAAAGAAAACGAGAGCGGTCCTTGAGCTTCCGAGTGCACCAAGCTTGCTTGTTGGACCTCTTGCACCTTTGAGTATATGAAAAATGGCTTGAAGGGAACTTGATGGTGGGTGTATGGTGGTGATGGGTGGATGCCGAAACCAAGGGGATAAGGAGAAGGGAGTTTAGGTTTTGTGATTTGTGAATAAGAATGATCAAGACCCCCTGTGTTTACTTATAACCCATTTTCCTATTAACCTCCATGTAATATGTCCTCTTGATAACCAACATTGGTGAATAAAATAATCAAGGAATTGTGGGGTGTGTCCCCACTCCACAAACCGGTTCGATGGGGGGGGGGGTACTTGGTTGGGTGGTGATGGAACTTGTTAGGATTTAGTTGAAGTCTAAAGGGTTTAGTTAGTATATTAGTGTGTGTTGTTAATATAAAGTGTGTTAGGGTATTCGGGGACCCTAACTAGTTCAGAAAGAATAGGAACAATGCTTCTAGCATTATTTTAGTGTTCTGGGTAAAGTCCGATTGTCCAGTTAGATAGCGTTCCGTTAAAGTGTTTAACTAGTCCGAAAAATGTCTTATATATATATATATATATATATATATATATATATATATATGTAACACAAATTATTCCCGACACTTAGGAAAGTATACAGGACCATTCTGCCGTGTTTTTGCATTTTACTAACATAATAAAATGCTGAACTTTTAATAATAAATGCAGGACTCTGCATTTATAGTTTGTTTTAGGCACTTCTCGGCACTGTAACTATCACCCAGTGACGCAGTTTTGTCGTAAATAGCTCTTTAGTTCAAATAAACATGTTTTCGCCATACCGAATCCTTCGAAACTTATTTCTAAGTTATGTAAGGGGTATTTAGGGTATGTTTGGCTTACGTCACAGTTCCGGAGTGTATGTCGTGTTAAACTGATTGCGTTTAAGCACCCGTTTGCATATAACCTTCCAGAAAGTGATTTAAAGCTTGAAATCGGTATCGAATCAAATTGTAAAATTAATAAACACAATTGCACATATAATAACACCAAAACACATATAATAACGCCAAAGCACAATGTTTTATTGATAACTGACATTGTTTTACATTATACGATGATTACAGAACACAGTTGTCACATAAAACATCAAAAACATCGTTTTTTAGAATTCCAAACGTAGACTTCAAATCAAAATTATAAACCATGCAAATTGTTTAGAGTTCCATAAGGACTCGACAAAAGACATTGAATAAAACCAGGCTTTGTATGATGTGTCTTATCCAGGATAAGACACACTATCCAAACCCTGAGACACTGGATGACATCTTTTATTTCCAACATCACTTGAAACTTCCAAACGCCCTCCAGATCCATATTTAATTGCCTGAAATACATGTAGTTTGAAAACATCAACAAAAGTTGAGCGAGTTCATGTGTTTGTGTGTGTGTACGAATAAACCTTTGTAATCATTGTATGTTTGTATGTATTTTTAAATCCCGGTATGAAAACAAACAAGGAAACATATCAATTAATGGTTTGCAAGGCCATTAACATGTGTGCAACGGCGTAGGAAGGCTCAAACCTAGCAGATTTTGTACCGGGCCTCTGGCTGTAAGACATAGTCACCTCATGGGCCAAACCCCGGTCCACATGGGTGTGGGCTCGCTACACCCAAATAGATCTATCACTCATGCCCCTCGGTCCAAATACGAGGATTAATGGTCTTAAGAGTGTGCCTACCCATTCACATGATCTAACAGTACATTCCTTAGCTAACCATACCAATTGTAATCGTTTGTAAACATTTTGTAACATGTACTTCACCCCCGAAGTTATAAAACAAAAACAGTTAAAAGAAAAGGGGGACATGAACTCACAATCCTGCGTTCTTCGTATCCAACTGTAAGTCAAAGCTTCTTCTGGTGTACACGACTACCTACAACGTACTACGGTTTATTAGACAAGCGGGCTGTGCCTTGTCTTAGTATTAATTAGTGTCTTTGAGTTACGTTCCTTTATGTCTTTAATATTATTCCAAGTTATATAATTATTTCTTAAAATAATAAATATTTTAACTTAAATTATATTTACTTCATTGTGGAACATTAGTTAAAATAATATATTTTAACTTGTCACACTTATGTATTTGTACATGAATAATTCCCCAAGGATGAGTGTATTTATATTCGTATTCTTATCCTTGTATATTTCTGCCAAGTGTCGGTGGCGTATTCCGGTGTGTATTTATACGTACGAGAATACGTATTTCCATTTTGTTTATTAAGTATCCTTATATTAAATTTTGTATTAACTTTTCCGGAATAATATTTCTAATAAAAATACATCAATATATATTTCCAAAATATATATTTTAAGAAATATTACATAGAAAAATTACTTATAATCATTCCTTGGCAAAAATACTTATAATTCTCATACAAGTCTCAAAAATAATATATTTTTAAGTCTAACTTAGAAAATATATATAAACTTATTTTTCATCCAAAAATAATGTGTTTCAAGTTTATTCAAGAAAATATATATTTTCTCCCAAAAATAATATATCTTCTAATAATTTCCAAGAAAATATATATTTTTACTTGCCAAAAATAATATATTTTCTCTTTGTCAAAAATATGATATATTTTATAATAATTGTAAAAATCATATTTTTGTTCTCTTGGTGTCCAAAATACTAATTACCAAAATATACTTATGAATAAACTTTTCAGGAATATTTTGTAAGTTATATTCCTTGTTCGGTTTGTCCAATATTTTGGGTATGAATTATATATTCATATTCTTGGAATTTTGGTAATATTTTGGATTGTAATTTCTTGGTATTTTGGTGAGTTATATTATTTAAAGTCCTAAAATAATATAACTAATACACATAATATACAAATAATCACACACTTGGTGACATCTAAATATATATTTTCCTAAATACATATTTAGTCACTTTTATTTACAAAAATCAACCTCCAATATTTATAGTTTTTGTAACAAAAATTATGGCAAACTTTATATGAAAATTCATGGTTTAAAATATACTTGTAATATTTGTTTAAAAATATTTTTCTAAGTGTTAAATTTCTAGAAAAAATTTGCCATAATTTCCCCTAAAAATGGAGGTTTCCATGCTTTCAAAGCATATCATTTTATTTCATAGATCAACACAATCAACAACAAATCAATCTACACTTACCAATTTGCCAAAATCAAGCATAAACTATTACCTCATGAACTTGAAAATTTACAAAAATGTGTAGTAACCTACTAGTGTGTTTAGTGAGCCAAGTTACCCTTTAAAGTGTGGTTGCTTATTTAAAAACTTCATTTTGAAGGAATTAGTTCTTTACAACTTGTAATTAATTTTTCTAAAAATGTTTCTTCTTGAGTTTTTCTTGTTACATATATATTTCTACACTTGATTAACCACTAAAAATGTGGTTAATTCCTTTAAGAACCAAGATTAAGTAAACTTTGTATTTTTAACTTGATTTCTTGAAAATCATTCTTGAAATCATAGATTACAACACTTTATACTCACTTTGTTCATCACTTTACAAGAAAACAATTCGTACTTTCAAGTTCATAATTTACAAATGGATGATTACTTTGATCTTAACATAATCATCCTCTCATCTTGCTAGATTATGTCTTTAATAACTATCTAGCAAGATCACATGATGATCTACATCAATAACATGAGTAATCAACAATCAACAAGCATAACAACACTTAAACATTATGTAATCTTATGATTTTAGTCTTATGTTATAGTTTCATGTTCAAGATTCATTGTGTTCTTTAAGATTAACAACTTGTATCATCTTTTAACCACCAAAACAAGATGTAAAATGAAGAGTAGAATGATCTTACTACTAGCTCAAGGCTAGGGATGATTACTAGATGAAAATGGAGTGGATAAAAGCTTATGTGAGAGGTCCTTTAGCTTCCAAGAGTTCCTAGCTTCCTTGTACACCTTCTAACACCTTTGTATATGTATGGATTGTATGAGAGGTGAAAGATGATGATGATGATGGTGGTGTGGGGTGTCTTCGGCCGTGAGCAAGGGGAAGGGAAGAAGAAAAGTGGTGTGTGTTGAGTGTGAATGAGAATGATGGTTATGTCTTGATGGTTAATCCTTATATTCACCAACACTACAAAATCTAAAGTGTATTATGCTTGTAAAGTGGAGACAAGATCAATTATAAAATTCAAAAAAAAATCAAAGAGTGGGGGCCACAAGTGACCGTCCACCAAGGGGGGGGGGGGTCTTGGTTAAGATGTAACTATTAGTTAGGTTAGTTTAGTTGAAATCTAAGTATATTAGTTGGGTTATTAGTTATTATATGTTTATATAGTGTGTTATGATGTTCGGGGACCATACCTAGCTTGGTAATGTTAAAACAATGCTTCTAGTGAAAATTTGGTGTTTCGGGTAGTGTCCGGTTGATCGGTTGGTTGCCGGTTCGTTTAGGTGCTAAACTATGCAGTTTAGTGTGCTTTATGTTACCTTTTGTGACAGTTTTGATTCCCGACACTTAGGAAAGTATTCAGGACCATTTAACCATATTTCTGCACGATATTAGAGTGTTTAAATGCTGAATTTTGCTGATTTCTGCAGAATTCTGCAGTTTATGTGAGTTTTAGGCACTTTCCGACACTTAAACTATCTCTAGGAAGGCAGTTTTGTGATCCTTACTTTCCTACACACTATACTAGTGTAATACTTGGTTTCTGGCTCATTCTTTGTCTCAATACAATGTCTGTCTATGTACTGAACTCCGTCAGCGTTTTTCTGATTTATCTGATAACTGTGCTAACTGTGTTTCGTGCATCATTTGAATCAATAAAGTTTGCATGCAATAATGGTATGTCAATTGCAATATGTAATGCACATGTATCTATATGGCAATAATCAGAAAGCAGTTCATATCATCAATTGAAATTCAGCACAGTCATTAAGCACTAATCATTGTTTAATAATTGTACGGATACCTGGAATTTTGACAGTTGCACATTCTCCCCGTGTTAAGAAAATCTCATCCCAAAATTTTAAGCTTTACTATGAGCTACAGGGGAGTTGGGGAACAAATGTAGGTATTTAGCTTTCATACGGTCTTCATGCTCCTAAGTAAACTCTGGGTCGTGACGTGCGTTCCATTGAACCTTGATAAGCTTAACACTACTCCTCCGAGTCTTGTTAACCTTCCAATCTGTAACCTCAACGGGTTCTTCGGTGAAATGAAGCGTGTCGTCAATGTGAAATTCATCAGCAGGGATGACCACTGTCTCATGAGTTGGACTTTTCTTGATATTAGATACATGAAATGTATCATGAACACCATTAAGTTCTGCTGGTAGCTCCAACTTGTATGCTACAGAACCAACCCTTTCCAAAATTCTGAACGGTCCGATATATCGTGGGTTTAACTTACCACGCTTCCCAAAGCGTACCACACCTTTCCAATGTGAGACTTTTAACAGAACCATATCACCCACTTCAAATTCCAAAGGTTTCCGTCTTTGGTCCGCATAACTCTTCTGTCGATCACGAGCCGCCTTGATGTGCTCTCGGATCCGTGTGATCTTATCTGTTGTTTCTTGGACCAGTTCGGGACCAACCAGCTGTCTATCACCTGCATCTGCCCAGCATAATGGTTATCGACACTTGCGTCCGTAGAGAGCCTCTAATGGTGCAACTTGGATGCTTGTATGGATGCTTGTACGGGTTTGGTAATTAAACCCCGTTAATACTAAAGACGGGGAAAATACCGTTAGTGGTAAAATTTAACCCGGTGAATATTAGGACTTAAATAAATAATCCTAATATTTACTAAAAGGTGAATAAAAGCTTTTAAGGAAATAAAAAGGATAAAAGGCCCGAGTTAACGGGACCTAAAATAAACTTAGTCATAAATATTCCCGAACCCGCTAAGTTCACTAGGAATATTAAACCTAGTTAATAAGTGGGAATATTATTGAAAATAATTAGGTTGTGATCTAATTAATAACTAACCAAACACGAGGGACCAAAGCCGGGTAAATTGAAATTGGAATTATAAACTTAAAAAAAAACACAACACACACAAGTGTGTGTGTGTGCGTGCGTGGGTAAGGCCAGGAGAAAGCTCCCATGGAGCTTTAGCCCTAACTTCAACAATCAACAAAATTGAAGGTCAAATCTAGCCCGAATCGGATGCATGAACACGTATTAATGATCACCTAGTCGTGGGAATCACAAGGTATGTTCAAATTTATGATTTAGTGATACTTTGAGATTATGATGAACAATCATAATTGAAATTCTGGAATGAATCTTGAATCTATGAGTGTTATTGTGATTATATCTTGGTTTAGAAACAAACCCTAGTAGAAAATTTGATGAATTGTTGTCAAAACTAGGGATTTGGCAATTACCCTATTATGTGCTAAGTGGGTTTATGTTAATATGATGAACACGCATATTAGAATGTAAGATTGATGAATATTGAGGTTATGATATAAGTTCTTGATGTAGTTCATGAACACTAGACTTAGAGGTTTGAATGTGTTGATGTAAATCTTGGTAAAGATAACTAGTTATGAACTAGTTAGTAAATAAGTAATATTATGCACATTAGGTGTTTGTTAAAATGCCCGAATGAATGTTGACATAATGAAATTATGAAAGAAACGCGTAATTGGCTAACTCGACTAACTACGTGTAATACGGAATAATATGGGTTCTAAACGTGATGTTGATTGAACTTATTGTGTGTATAATATTATTGAAGTTAGTTGACTATCGGAAGTCAAATAAACCAACATTGAAGTCGAATAGTAGTTCCGACATAGAGTTCGTAAGATGGAATAGTCGTATGTGATAATGACTAAACTAACCGTCTTACGAATTATGATGATAGTTTGACACTTGAAAAGCTAGGTGGAGGCTTGGAAAGGAAGCGAGTCAAACGATGCAAATAAGAAGGAAAAGCGTACATCGGATGCGAGGTAAGTAAAACTTACACCCACTTGTAGTATATGTGTTTATATTATAAGCGAAGAATACGATAAAGGATTAGGTTCGAATCATGGGTTCCGACACGAAACGAAATGGGTCGGAACCAATAAAAATGTTTTAAACCATGATTAATGGTGAAAGAGGCAAGATGGTAAATTAGTCACGAATTGGCTAAGAATTAGTGAGTTTTCTTAAAGTTACCTTATAGCGTAACTAATAATGGGAAAATGGGTAAAAATGGAAATTTAGTCAATTATCGACTAAAGTAAATTAAGGTTCAAAGGACACCCATAGCGTAAGCTGAATGGGTTAAAAATATAAGAAATGACTTTAGAAAAGAAAGGGATCTAGTGAGAAAATCCGAAATGGGTCGGATGTGTGATTGGTAATTAAAACCCATGTTTTGTTACATATGAAAATGTTGGGTTATGTAGGTCGAACGGGCCAAATGGTGGGAATAACGCCATTTGACAAAATCAACTAATGTGGTTGTCAAGTCATGTGTTTACAGGGGCGAATAGTAGTTTGGGTAATTGCGTCGCCATAAGAATATCGGTAATAAAAGCAAGGTGTCGAAACAGTTCACTAGGTTGACTCGAGCCAGGTACGTATAAATACGATTGTGGTTAGACATACATTTTTGGGTCAAATTAGTAGCAAATGCCCTTCGCCGTAAATGAGGGGCTAAAGTTAACTAAAATGCCCTTGATGGGTAAATCGGGCAAACGACCTTTAAAGGTTGTTGGAAATAAGCGTTTTGATAGACTAAATCCTTAGGATAAGTATAAAAAGGGATGATATGAGACCTTAGTGCATAAATACCCTTAACGGGTCAAAATAGAAGTAATAGCGAAACGGGTTAAGAATATGTAATAACTCGTGAATTGAACCTTTATCAATAGAAAATAATCATAATATTATGTTTACAAAAGAAACAAGGGCCACCAACAAGTTTGTTAGATGGAATTATGAACGGGTCAATATTTGGTAAAAAGGGTAGTAAGCCGAAGACTTAAAAGTCTGAAATAATGTTAATCTGGATGCCGGATTTTAACTCCATAAGATGGAGAAATAAATTACGGACGCGTAGGAAAAAGAATCACCTTAAACGGACAAACGAGCAAAAAGTTATGAGCGTTCAAAGTTGAGTTTTGGGAATTTTCGGAGCTGGGCAGATATGCAGGACCAGCTCCTGGACTTGCTGGAAAACGTACTCCCCCGTGCCACGCGAGGGAGACACTGTAAACTGGTGCGACACGCGGGGGCTTCCGCGCCACACGACAAAGCAAACGAATCATGCCGCGACACGCGACAGGATTAGTTTTGAAATTTTATTTTATTTCTCACATTTCAATGCTAGAACTCGTTTATACACGAAATATCAATGTCAAAACTAACATTTAAAGTGGTTTTGACTTCAGGTTTTTCTTTGGGATTGTCCGGATGAAGATCAAGCTCATTGAATAACCGAACACGACCAAGATACAAGCTTCCGCACGACGTTTCGTTGTTAATTTCAAATGACGAACTTAATTACATTATGCTCTAAAACTTTTAAATTTGTAAAAGTTTTTAATAACCGTATTTCCGCTATATATGTAATCCTAATTACATGATTGCTTTCGTAAATTATACGTTAAACTTGATGTAATAAGAACGGGTGTTACAAGTTGGTATCAGAGCCTTGGTTTAAGAGATTCAAGTATGGTGGGAAAACTATGCTTGGACTTAAACCTTACGCTCTTAATAAAGATTGGTGTTCGGTTCGAGGCTTGATCGCAAATCCGGTAAGTACATGTATGTTAATAGTTTAGTATGCTAAAGTGTTGTAAACAACACATAGGGCTATCGTGTGATACACGTTACCCCAAATTAAAATGATTGATATAGTTGACGAAAATACGCGCGTTGACGCGTATAGTAGCAAAAGCCTTGTATTATAATACGGGCGATTATTGAAGTTGATATTACTAACTTTTGTGAATGTTTTGATTGAAGGACACTCGCGTTTGAAGACGACGAGAGTCAAACGAATTGTGGATATGATGATGGAACGGTCCGAGGTATGACAAGAGGAGCATGCTCACCGAGGACTAAATTGCGTAACGACCGCGAACAAGGTTAATGGCAAGGAACACCCGTCGGGGCAAACATTACCAGGTGCACATTTTAAATAATCGCACAAATAGTAATATGCAACAAATAAGTAGAAATTGAAAGTTGCATATGTAGATTAAAAACTTGGAAAAACCCGAATAGAAATGTATTCGGGATATTGTTTCCAAGAGAAACAAATAGAGGCATTACTTAGATAGGGCGTGATGTGAAAACTATAAAAAGGTCATGTGTGTCATGTGTTAATCGCTTACTCTGGCCAAGTAAGTAGTGGCATATGATACCATGAACTTCTTATGGCGGACACATTTACATCCGATGTAGTAAGGGCGGGGTGAATGGGACTAACTTAAAAGTACCCAAATGAATCAAATTAGCAAAATATTTGATAATAATGTAAACGCACAGCCGGGTGACGGAAGCGTATTACATTAGGATGATGAGCCCGAGTGAAGGGACAAAGATTAATGTAAAAGGATTAAGGTATGCAATTGGGAGGGGTGTGCTTACACTCGAACCCGGAGAATGCAAATATGACTCTTAACGGGCCGATTTTGCAAAACACCAAATTTGAGAACAACGTAGGAATATAAAAGCGAAATGAAGTCATAATGCATACCGTAAGGGTTGCAATAATAACGACTTCGGTAAAACACCCGGTTGGTGGGTAAGGATTTAAACGCATGCGTAGACTGAGAAACAGGAACGCGAAATAGAAAGTCAAAAGACTCGGAATATGAGTCATGACTAAAAGATGACAAGAATTTTCACAAACATAAATTTTGATGAAAAAAAAATTATTACGTTCGACTAGTTAAAAGTCGAACGGGTTGAACAAAGAATGAAATTTGACGTTCACCAGTGATGAAATTTCACACGAACAAGTCAAACGAATTAAATAAATTATGACGCTTGCTAACGTAAGTAGACGCGGACTGAATAAGTAAAAGTGTGAGATGTTAACTAACCTATGTAAAGGGTTATGGGCGTTAAGAACGTTAAGATAAAAGAACTCGGGTAATGGGTTGTATAGAAGTATAAGTATGAACCGGGAGACGGTAAGCGTAGAACAAACTGACGCGTGAATAACGTCAGAAGTCATAAAGCCGGAGGATTAGTCCGGAAGTAAACAAATGAAGCCTTAGACTACGGTCAAGGTCAATTGAAGTTCAAGAGCGAAAATAAACGATTCCAAACATAATAAGAGATGCCTTGAAGCTATATATGTATATATACATTTGAATATAGACAAGAATAAAAGATGATCTACGGAATCATCATAACCTACGGGATTAAACACAGTGTTAAGGTCTACGGGACCAAAAAGACCCTCGGATCATAAAGAGAAGGAAACGAGTTGTTAATGTCTCACCTTAAAATTGTGAAAAATTTAAAGAAATAGCCTATGAGGCTAAGTGAAAGAACCTACGGGTCAATAGTGTAAAGCAAGGGAACTAGTTATGATTCCCCGCGTAAAAAGAGAACAGAAAAGAATAAATTATGGGTTGTCAATTTCCTTAATATGAGTAATTGACATAGTTAAAAAAAAAACGTTAAACTAAAATTCAGTTTTAGTAAGAAACAACGTTCTAACAAATATGAATACTATAAGACGAATTTGGAAATAACAAATATCAAAGAGTATGGGTCTTAACATCGATAGGTGCAAGACGATATATTCGAAAAAGTGGTATTTTCGAAAATGAAAGGTTGATATAAATTAAACATGACATGACACGATCACGGTCAAGAAATGCAATGTGAAGTGGAATCACATTATCACCAAGCGAGAGGTAAAAAGCAACTGGACTAATAAGTCTAGTTATTGAGACCGGTTAAGGTCATTTAAGTAAGTTGGTTGCTTGTAAGCGGTGGATTCGGTATAACTGAACCAAATAAATAAATTTGAAAACAAAAGAAATTGTTGCTAAAGGTGAAAGATTTCACTAAAGACCTTTAAACGGGTCAAAGTAACGGATTCATTAGGAAATTCGATAGTATATGAAAGCGATGGATATCGCTAAGTTAACTAAACTAGTGGAAATAACGAGATTACGTTATTTCGAAGTTACACTAGGTCGTATGAGATATGTAAACAATTAGTAACCAAAAAGATGTTACCGTACTTTTCAGGTAATACTAACGATTGGTTAAAAAGTATAAGTAATGTTTAGAAGATTTCTCGGCTCAAATACATTGAGTTTAAACTCGATGAATTATGTAAGAAAAGGTTTCGAGGACGAAACCTCTTTAAGGGGGGTAGACTTGTAACACCCCGAAAACGGGTTTGGTAATTAAACCCCGTTAATACTAAAGACGGGGAAAATACCGTTAGTGGTAAAATTTAACCCGGTGAATATTAGGACTTAAATAAATAATCCTAATATTTACTAAAAGGTGAATAAAAGCTTTTAAGGAAATAAAAAGGATAAAAGGCCCGAGTTAACGGGATCTAAAATAAACTTAGTCATAAATATTCCCGAACCCGCTAAGTTCACTAGGAATATTAAACCTAGTTAATAAGTGGGAATATTATTGAAAATAATTAGGTTGTGATCTAATTAATAACTAACCAAACACGAGGGACCAAAGCCGGGTAAATTGAAATTGGAATTATAAACTTAAAAAAAAAACACAACACACACAAGTGTGTGTGTGTGCGTGCGTGGGTAAGGCCAGGAGAAAGCTCCCATGGAGCTTTAGCCCTAACTTCAACAATCAACAAAATTGACGGTCAAATCTAGCCCGAATCGGATGCATGAACACGTATTAATGATCACCTAGTCGTGGGGATCACAAGGTATGTTGAAATTTATGATTTAGTGATACTTTGAGATTACGATGAACAATCATAATCTCAATTCTGGAATGAATCTTGAATCTATGAGTGTTATTGTGATTATATCTTGGTTTAGAAACAAACCCTAGTAGAAAATTTGATGAATTGTTGTCAAAACTAGGGATTTGGCAATTACCCTATTATGTGCTAAGTGGGTTTATGTTAATATGATGAACACTCATATTAGAATGTAAGATTGATGAATATTGAGGTTATGATATAAGTTCTTGATGTAGTTCATGAACACTAGACTTAGAGGTTTGAATGTGTTGATGTAAATCTTGGTAAAGATAACTAGTTATGAACTAGTTAGTAAATAAGTAATATTATGCACATTAGGTGTTTGTTAAAATGCCCGAATGAATGTTGACATAATGAAATTATGAAAGAAACGCGTAATTGGCTAACTCGACTAACTACGTGTAATACGGAATAATATGGGTTCTAAACGTGATGTTGATTGATGTAACACCTGTGCCTCCACGGCCATCAAACAAATACCGAACCAATGAAATATTGTATTTCATACTTTGGATTTGTATTAATATGTGTATCATTTGCACATATCGATTCCTATTCGATTTCAAACTCTAAATCGCTTTCTGGAGGGTTATACGCGCTCTGATGTGTAGATATAACCAGTTTAATCCAACAAACACTCCAGAATAGTGAAATAGGCTTAACATACCTTAAATAACCTTTACATAACTTCTATATAAGTTTTGGAAGGTTTGGTGTGGTGAAATCAAGTTTAATCGCTTACAGGGACTAAAGTTGACAAACTGCGAAAGTATGCCAATTTGAACTATAACAGACCTTCCGGAGCATGACCATAAGTTAAACATACCATAAATATCTTTCACAAAGCTTAGAAATAGGCTTTGAGGTGTTCGGTATGCTAAAATAAACTTTTATGTCATTCAGGGACTAAAAGTGTCAAAAAGTGCACAAGTTTGCATTTTCGCGCATAACTTACGTTCTGAATACATCCGGACACCCAAAAATTTATATAAGCATGACTATATTATATTTGAGTGTTCGCCTTAAGAAAAATCCATTCGTCGCGTCATTTGGTTCGTTTTTCGCGCTTATGCGCATTCCGTCGTAATTAAGCGAACATCGCGTTTGTACGGCTAAACGAACCGACATCTGAGATATTTTTGAACACATTTTAAGTTCCCTATACTTTAACTTCATTTTAGAGCTTTGAAATGGGGTTAACGGGCCTTAAACGTGTCAAAAATGGCCTAAATACAGTTCAGGGACCAAAACTGTAAATCTGCCAAACTTAACCCCTACGATGCGCAGGGACTTTTGCCCTACGATGCGCAGGGGTATTCCAGACCAGATGCAATGTTTAAACAGCCTGTTTTCAGCAGAATTAACCACATCCACATGTTCCTAATTATCTAGTCATTAGATAAGGATGGCATTTTTAGCCACCATAAGGTTCCAACACATGTACGGCCTTGATCGTTTCCCCTTTTCCAAGAAACGATCTCAACGGTGGACCGAATACTATAAATACCCCACCCCCCATTACTTCAAATGCACTAGAATTCTGATTTTGAGAGCTCTAAGTTGAAACCATTGTTTCATACCTGAGTTCTTGAAGTCGGGATTAGCATTCGGGGACCCTGGGTAAGTATTCTTTCGTTCTTTTCCTTATTTTATTGCTTTTCGAGTCAGAAAGTCAAACTTTGTTTGACTTTCAGCGTTGACCAGTAATGGTCAATGCGAAGTTCGTTTGAACTTCGCAACGTGAGTGTAATCACGTTGGTCATAGTCCCTTGGGACTATGCCCACTGATTACCACGTTGTCTAGAGTCGTAGGGTAGGCGATCTGATAAATCGCCTATACCTTCGAACTCGACCCATTTGGTCGATCATTAGGATCCGACCAAATACATTAGGTGACCATAGTAGGTAGGGAATAACCTTCCGAGGTTATACCCTATGGTCACATCGTTTAAGTAGTTGTATGATAGGTAGTTTATATGCCTTAGGTAAATTACCAGAATACCCTTTTCATGTATAATTGGTAATTAAGCATATGTAACCTAAACCTTTGTCATATAACTGATTATGTAACATGTTTAGGCATATAACACTTGTCATAGGACTAGTTAGACGGTCCGAACGCGTTTCACGCGAACGACGCGTTAAAGTAGCATAAGCTACCTAAATGGGTCGTAATGGGTCGATAGCACTTAGGTTTGGTTTCATTGTAGTATGTAGGCCTTGTTAAACCATATCATATGAGTTCCAACACTCATTTGGTTTACCAAGCCTCATCCTATCCGATCTCCCGATTTAGGTCCGGTTTATTTATATAGTTTTAGATTGCCGATTGATTCCGTGCTCCCTCAAGCTTTGTTTGGTTGTTGTTCAAGACCTCCAAGCATTCTCAGGCGAGTACATTCTTCCCCTATTTTACTGTTTTCAATTGTTTTGGGGTGACTCATATGTGCTAAATGTTTTCGATGTTATAACAAATAGTTTCAAAAACGATAAAGGCGATTTATACAAAACTAATAACGATTTCATAAAGTGAACAAACTTGTTGGTTGTAGTTACATAACATATGACATTCATTAGCAATGATCAAGCCGACCAGTATTAGGTTATGGTACCATAGGATCTGACAAATCCCGTTATTTACTGCACCCGTGGTTATGTGTGGGTGTTGTGGGTAGCGACTGAATCTGTAAGTGTTAACTTACCCTATGGAGGTTTGTTAATGCGAATACGAGAAGCGACGAAATCGAGAAGCGACGAAAACGAGAAGCGACGAAAGTCAAGAAGGTTTGAATGTTATTAGCGAGACGACCTTATAAGTAGTTTCACGACCTAAAACGAATTAAACGATTTACGATTGGGTTTCACACGATGTTTAAACGATTGGGTAAACGATTGGTTTCAAAGCGATATACGATATTATTTATTTATACATATTACATGATTTACATCTGGGCACGAACATTTTACATTGTTTGGTTTGGTTTGATTAAGTGATTAAGTAACGATGCGTGTGTAATATGATACAAGCATGGTGGATACGCCGCTGGTACTTCCTATATATAAGTGTTTGTGTGGTATTACATATTGTAGCGTTATTTGAATCATTTCAGTTTGAGACATAGAACATTTTATACAAGTAACATACTTTTCACAAGACATTTATTTACAAACAACTTATCTTATACAAACTCATTTTACATGGTTATTCATTTAATCATGCATTATTCTCTTATTTATACATATCACTTGAACTTATCATTGTTTTTCAAATAATTTACTAAAACAAATGTTTTTGGGTTAAGAGTCATGGCTACGAGGTTTTACAAATTATAACCCGCTTGATTTGAGTTGGTTAATTAAGTTGCAATATTATACTCTTTTCAAAACAAGGTTTTTAAATAAAGTATTGCAACGTCTAAACTAGCCATGATTTCGACACTCCTACAAAACCTATGTACTCGCCAGCATTTCTTTGCTGACCTCGTTTTCACATATGTTTCAGGTATTGTTGGATGATATCGATTGATAAGATGCATGCTCACATAGGACTGGACAAGGCCTTAGTGACTAAATAACAATGATAGACTATGTTTAAATAGTGTATTTAGATTTCCAGACGATGTAATTACTCAATGTTTAATAAAACGAAACACTTTTGATATCCATGGTTATGAAACATTAATTCTGTTGCAACACGCCCCGATGTTTCCGCCACGTTTTGTATGTTCTACGTGGTCGGGGTGTGACAATTGAACTTATTGTGTGTATAATATTATTGAAGTTAGTTGACTATCGAAAGTCAAATAAACCAACATTGAAGTCGAATAGTAGTTCCGCCATAGAGTTCGTAAGATGGAATAGTCGTATGTGATAATGACTAAACTAACCGTCTTATGAATTATGATGATAGTTTGACGCTTGACAAGCTAGGTGGAGGCTTGGAAAGGAAGCGAGTCAAACGATGCAAATAAGAAGGAAAAGCGTACTTCGGATGCGAGGCAAGTAAAACTTACACCCACTTGTAGTATATGTGTTTATATTATAAGCGAAGAATACGATAAAGGATTAGGTTCGAATCATGGGTTCCGACACGAAACGAAATGGGTCGGAACCAATAAAAATGTTTTAAACCATGATTAATGGTGAAAGAGGCAAGATGGTAAATTAGTCACGAATTGGCTAAGAATTAGTGAGTTTTCTTAAAGTTACCTTATAGCGTAACTAATAATGGGAAAATGGGTAAAAATGGAAATTTAGTCAAGTATCGACTAAAGTAAATTAAGGTTCAAAGGACACCCATAGCGTAAGCTGAATGGGTTAAAAATATAAGAAATGACTTTAGAAAAGAAAGGGATCTAGTGAGAAAATCCGAAATGGGTCGGATGTGTGATTGGTAATTAAAACCCATGTTTTGTTACATATGAAAATGTTGGGTTATGTAGGTCGAACGGGCCAAATGGTGGGAATAACGCCATTTGACAAAATCAACTAATGTGGTTGTCAAGTCATGTGTTTACAGGGGCGAATAGTAGTTTGGGTAATTGCGTCGCCATAAGAATATCGGTAATAAAAGCAAGGTGTCGAAACAGTTCACTAGGTTGACTCGAGCCAGGTACGTATAAATACGATTGTGGTTAGACATACATTTTTGGGTCAAATTAGTAGCAAATTCCCTTCGCCGTAAATGAGGGGCTAAAGTTGACTAAAATGCCCTTGATGGGTAAATCGGGCAAACGACCTTTAACGGTTGTTGGAAATAAGCGTTTTGATAGACTAAATTCTTAGGATAAGTATAAAAAGGGATGATATGAGACCTTAGTGTATAAATACCCTTAACGGGTCAAAATAGAAGTAATAGCGAAACGGGTTAAGAATGTGTAATAACTCGTGAATTGAACCTTGATCAATAGAAAATAATCATAATATTATGTTTACAAAAGAAACAAGGGCCACAAACAAGTTTGTTAGATGGAATTATGAACAGGTCAATATTTGGTAAAAAGGGTAGTAAGCCGAAGACTTAAAAGTCTGAAATAATGTTAATCCGGATGTCGGATTTTAACTCCATAAGATGGAGAAATAAATTACGGACGCGTAGGAAAAAGAATCACCTAAAACGGACAACCGAGCAAAAAGTTATGAGCGTTCAAAGTTGAGTTTTGGGAATTTCCGGAGCTGGGCAGATATGCAGGACCTGCTCCTGGACTTGCTGGAAAACGAACTCCCCCGCGCCACGCGGGGGAGACACTGTAAACTGGCGCGACACGCGGGGGCTTCCGCGCCACGCGACAAAGCAAACGAATCCTGCCGCGACACGCGACAGGATCAGTTTTGAAATTTTATTTTATTTCTCACATTTCAATGCTAGAACTCGTTTATACACGAAATATCAATGTCAAAACTAACATTTAAAGTGGTTTTGACTTCAGGTTTTTGTTGGGATTGTCCGGATGAAGATCAAGCTCATTGAAGAACCGAACACGACCAAGATACAAGCTTCCGCACGACGTTTCGTTGTTAATTTCAAATGACGAACTTAATTACATTATGCTCTAAAACTTTTAAATTTGTAAAAGTTTTTAATAACCCGTATTTCCGCTATATATGTAATCCTAATTACATGATTTCTTTCGTAAATTATACGTTAAACTTGATGTAATAAGAACGGGTGTTACACATATCCATAACAGAAGCACGTAGCATATCTTCAAGCGTCTGAATCGTTCTCTCGCTTTGACCATCCGTCTGTGGATGAAAAGCAGTATTCAGATGCAACTGAGAACCAAAAGCTTCTTGAAAGGATTACCAAATCCTTGACATAAACCGTCCATCTCTATCTGATATAATCAAGATAGGCACTCCATGACGTGCAACTATCTCCCTTAGGTACAACTCGGCTAGCTTACCAGTGTTATCCTTCTCTCTGATCGTCAAGAAGTGCGCAGACTTTTTCAAACGGTCCATGATTACCCAAATCGTATCATGACCTCTGGGAGTCTTAGGCAACTTTGTTATGAAATCCATTGAGATATGCTCCCATTTCCACATGGGTATATCCGGTTGTTGCCGAAGACCTGAAGGCTTCTGATACTCGGCCTTCACTTTGGCGCAAGTTAAACAATTCCCAACATAAGTAGCCACATAGCCCTTAAGTCTTGGCCACCAGTAATAATCTTTCAAATCTTGGTACATCTTGTCCGACCCTGGATGGATCGAGTACCTTGATTTATGAGCTTCATAAAAAATAACGTCTCTAAGACCTCTAGCAAGCGGAACCCAAATTCGTCCCATAAAATACAAGGTTCCTTCCTCGTTGGGCACCAACCTTTTCTCCATCCCACGGAGATATTCGGCCTTTAAGTTCTCTTTCTTAAGAGCTTCTCTTTATGCAGCACGAATACGCAACGAGAGGTCTGTCTGAATAATCATTTCCAAAGCCCGAACCCTTATGGGCTTAATCCTTTCTTTTCGACTTAAGGCGTGTGCCACCACATTCGCCTTTCCTGGATGGTATTTGATTTCGCAATCATAGTCATTTAACAACTCAACCCAACGTCGCTGTCTCATGTTAAGCTCTTTCTGAGAATATGTGCTGAAAGCTCTTGTGATCCGTAAAGATCATACATCGGGAACCATAAAGATAATGCTGCCAAATCTTCAACGAAAACACCACTGCACCCAACTCCAAATCATGCGTGGTGTAGTTCTTCTCATGGACCTTCAATTGGCGCGAAGCATAAGCGATAACCTTTTGTCGCTGCATCAACACACAACCCAATCCCTGACGTGAAGCGTCACAATATACCACGAAGTCGTCGGTGCCTTCGGGTAGGGATAAAATAGGTGCATCGCAAAGCTTATTCTTGAGCAGCTAAAAAGTTTCTTCTTGTTTGTCTCCCCATTCGTACTTGTTATCCTTTTGAGTAAGGGAGGTTAGCGGTTGAGCGATTTTGGAAAAATCCTCAATGAATCTGCGATAGTACCCTGCTAAACCCGGAAACTGTCGGATCTCGGTTGGCGTCTTCGGAGTTTCCCAATTCTTGATGGCTTCGATCTTGGTGGGATCCACATGAATTCCATCATCATTTACCACGTGACCGAGGAACTGTACCTCACGTAACCAAAACTCGCACTTCAAGAACTTAGCGTAGAGTTTCTCCTTCTTTAGCAGCTCTAAGATGGCTCTAAGGTGTTGCTCATGGTCTTCTTTTGTCCGCGAATAGATCAAAATATCGTCGATAAATACAATCATGAATTTATAGAGATATGGCTTGCAAACTCGGTTCATCAAGTCCATAAACACTGCCAACGCGTTTGTCAAACCAAACGATATTACTAGAAACTCGTAATGTCCATAACGAGTTCTAAAGGCAGTCTTTGGTATACTCTCTTCTTGAATCCGCAGCTGGTGATAACCTGGTCGAAGATCGATCTTGGAATAGTAACTCGAACCCTGAAGTTGATCGAATAAATCATCAATCCTCGGCAAAGGATACTGATTCTTGATGGTTAACTTGTTCAGCTCTCGGTAGTCAATGCACATACGAAAAATACCGTCCTTCTTCTTGACAAACAGTACTGGAACTCCCCAAGGCGAGAAGCTTGGTCTAATGAATCCCTTGTCCAGTAGCTCCTGAAGCTGCGCTGACAGCTCTTGCATCTCTGAAGGTGCAAGTCAGTAAGGTGCCTTGGCTACAGGCGTGGCGCCTGGAACCAAGTCAACATGGAATTCAACTTGTTGTTGGGGCGGTAATCCTGGCAAGTCTTCGGGGAAGACTTCAGGATATTCCCTTACCACAGGGATATCTTCGAGCTTTGGTTCTTCGGCTTCCCTGTCCAAGACATGAGCCATGAAGGCAACACATCCTTTACGCAAAAACTTCCGTGCCTTCAAACAACTAATAATCTGTAGAGGCGTATCTTGCTTCTCCCCATGTATCACAATCGTCTCTTCATTCGCCATCGGGATACGAATAATCTTCTCATGGCATACGATCTCAGCTCGATTACTCGAAAACCAATCCATTCCAACTACTACGTTGAAGCTTCCCAACTCAACTGGCAGAAGATCTATCGCAAACTCCCTCTCTCCAAGCTCTATCACACAGCCTCTAATCACTTCACTAGCTTCTGCTAGCTTTCCAATAGCTAGTTCTATCGAGTACGGGATATCTAAGTTACTTGCAACTAACCCAAGTATATTCTTAAACTCTAAGGATACGAAGCTATAGTCGGCACCGGTATCAAATAGCACAGATGCAAAATGTTGATTAATAGGGAACGTACCAGTGACTACGTTCGGATCCTTGCGAGCTTCCCTAGCTCCAATGTTGAAGACTCTTCCCTGAGGTTGGTTATTCTTTGGGCAATCCCGCTTGAAGTGCCCTACATCGCCGCAACCAAAACAACCCTGGCCGCGCCCATTCCCATTTCCACCTTGATTGTTGTTATTATTCCCTCCGCGGTTTCCATTTCCCGCCTGGTTTCCATTTCCATTCCGGTTTTCATTACTTCCCTGATTTCTATTCCCAAAACCGTTTCCACCACAGTTGCCATCGCCATTACCATTTCCTCTCTGACCACCATTCCCACGACCAGTACCAACCCAACACGTTTCTTTAGAATGACTAACTTTTCCACATGTTTCACACTTTCCAACTCTGCAACGACCAGTATGATGAAACTAACATACATCACATTTGGGTAGGGTGCCCATATATCCTTTTCCTCTGTTCTCAGTACCGGTAGCACCAGCTTGTGCCTCAACTGGTGGGTTAGCATCTCTATGCTTGTTGGCATTGCTGTTTGCACGAGTACCCTTCTTGAAGTTTGAAAACTTCCTCTTGTTTTCCCCAGACGACTCTACATGAGTCTCTTTCTTCTTGGCCTCAGAAATTGAGAACTTCCCCAGTCTAATGGCTTCCTCTGTCAGTGCCACGTTCAAGTCGATCACCTCAGAAATTGTTGGGGGCTTAGATGTCGTCACGATGCTTAGAATCTGGGTTGCCAATCTCCAAATGAAACGTTCAATCCTTTTGAACTCTGGTTCTACCAAGTAGGGGACCACGCGAGACAAATCATGGAACCTCTGCACATACTCAGCTATCTTAGGACCTTCCATCTTCAGATTCCAAAATTCAGTTTCCAATTTCTGAATTTCTGCCCTCGAACAATACTTCTTATGCATCAGCTCTTTCAACTCATCCCAAGTCAGAGCATACGTTGCAGCCTCACCTAAAGTTTGAACCTGAAGGTTCCACCATGACAGAGCTCCACCGAGAAACAATCCAGAAATGTAAGTGACTTGGTGCTCTGCGCACATTTACTCATCCGCAACACGGAATCTGTCTTCTCAACCCATCTCACAAAAGTTACAGCGCCTCCAGTGCCATCAAAGTTCAGAGGCTTGCAGTCCAGAAACTGCTTATAAGTACAGCCTGTACAAGCAACATTATTTCACAGAAAGCATTAGCAAAACGCACACGGAAATATCCAAACGTATTGTAATGTGTCTTAGGTGACTTAAACATTACCATTAGGTGGGTTATTCCCTGAGGTGCCTCCGCTGTCTTCGAAGCGTAGGGCCTCATGTTGTGCGATTTCCTGTGAAATTCGTTCGTGTAATTCTGCCTCGGTCGTAGGCAACTGAGTGTTCCTTCGAGGAGGCATCTTCTACGAAGAAGATTGTATAGGTCAGGCCTTATTCGTATAATAAATATATAGTACGTATATGTAATAGCATTTATCATAGCCAGCAAGCATATATCATCACAATCATAGCACAAACATGTAAATCAACAACGTATTTAATGAGAACATGACGATTGAGCTTTCATTAATCATCGACCACAAAGTATTGTTACATGCTTTTCAAAGTGTATCATATCAAAAGGAACACAGGGTCATACTACCCTTGTCCAACAAGTCTATCAATCTACAAAAGTCATACAATCAAAAGGTTGTCTCCAAAAAGGCTTCACAAGCTCGGCTCAATAGCGGTGCTCTCATCAAAAGTAATGTAACCTACATAAAACCAAAAACCACTATGCTAATGGTGGTGGTGGAGGAGGAGGTGGAGGGAAGAAAAGCAAGCTGCGCAAATGCGCAACCTCCTCCTCAAGCTCATATACATGACGCAACAGATAACTGATCTGCTGCTCGACAGTGAGAAATCGAGCATCAAACTCTAGAAAAGGAGTGAGAGGAGCAGGTGGATGTGAAAATGGAGATGGTGATGAACGAGGGGGAACAAAAGTAGGCTGACAAGGACACGGTAGGGGACGCGGAGTCAGCTCGAGCTCCAAAATCCTGCGACTCATAATCTCATACTGAAGCTGAAGTGATAAAAGTAACTCATCTCGTGTATAGCCAATAAAATGAGAGGGATGGTAGGGATCTGAAATCGGCATAGAATACGTTGGGAACCATCGGAATGGCTCATCAAGTGGTGAAGAAGTAAAAGGAGCAAACGGTGTAGACTGAGGGATCTGTGGAAAAGCTGCTGAAACATAAGGATCATGACTAGGCTGCTGGCCTGAAGGACCTTCCCCTGGATGGGGTGCGGGTATATCCTGCAAGAAAACGATAGGTAAATCAAGACGATGGACGTCGGACTCCACAAGAGGAAAAGGAGCAACATCAGCGAGTGTGGGTGGAGGTGGAGGAATAAGTGGCTCAACAACAGGAGGGTCAACAGGTGCAGGAACTGGGTCAGGAATAAGTGGTGCAATGTAAGGTATGCTAAAAGGAATAGGGTCATGATCAGGTATGGGCTCAGGATCAGCAGGTGCAACATTAGGCAGATCAACAGGATCAAGATCTAGCTCAGGATCAAGCTCGGGATCGTGTGGAGGAGATGGTGCAGCTGACATCGCCGTATCATCATCAGAATCAGTGGCATAGCACTGTAATCCAACCGCCTGCAAAGTTGAAGACATCACAGACTCAAAGGAGTCTAAAACGGAGTGTAAACTAGTATCAGAGGACAACTCAATAACAGGAATCTCAGGAAGTGGAATAGCAAAAACGTTCTCGTCTATCTCACCATCACCATGGGCGTCATCAAGAGGACCATCAACAAACAGGTCAACGCCATTATCAAACAGATCATCAAAAGGCCAATCCTCAGGAGGGATGACCACGAGAGGAACGAGAGCGAGGATCGGAGCCACAATATGCTCACCATCGGGATGCCAGATGATAAGATGATCATGGACTGGAATGGGAAGAACAAAAGGATCCACGTCTGGAATACCATCAGCAAGGGGTATGTCATCTCCAAAGTCAGGCAACGCGAACGGCTGAAATTCGTCCTTGTCGTCTGATAGCATATCTAGGTCGCTCTCAGTATCTGATGTAAAGATCTCCGGCTCTGGTGTGATCTCGTCATCGGAGACAATAGCCATAGGGTCATCGGTGTCGGACAATCCGCTCTCGGATGAAGACATAGTGTCTGTAACAGAACAATTATAACATATGCACATATATTAACCACTATCATTTAGTATGCAATCAAAGACAAATGAAATCATGTATCCTCATTATTCCTCACGAATCCTTCCTATCCTTCCTAGTCTACTCCAGACTAAACCACAAATGTGAACTTGCAATCATGTTTCTTGTCTTTCCTTTTGTAAAAAAAATGTTTGTTCCATGGATCTGAGCGTTTTGTGTATGCAATGAAAACATGTTGTAAAAATATTTTCGTGAGAGCCCTAATGATTGTAGTCTAGACTCGAGAAGGAATCCTAGTTCGCTACAATCGAAGCTCTGATACCAAACTCTCACACCCTGACTTTTGCGGAAGCGTGATTATGTGTAACTTGCTTAATATCATTGCATTCAACCATAACAAACAACTATATGATAAAGCTAAAGATGTTCATCCATTGATTAAGTTTTAAAACATCACAAACATCATTGTTTTAGAATTCCAAACATAGACTTCAAATCGAAATTACAAACCATGCAAATTGTTTAGAGTTCCATAAGGACTCGACAAAAGACATTGAATAAAACCACGCTTTGTATGATGTGTCTTATCCAGGATAAGACACACTATCCAAACCCTTAGACACTGGATGGCATCTTTTATTTCCAACATCACTTGAAACTTCCAAACGCCCGCCAGATCCAGATTTAATTGCCTGAAATACACGTAGTTTGAAAACATCAACAAAATTTGAGCGAGTTCATGTGTTTGTATGTGTGTACGAATAAACCTTTGTAATCATTGTATGTTTGTATGTATTTGTAAATCCCGGTATGAAAGCAAACAAGGAAACATATCAATTAATGGTTTGCAAGGCCATTAACATGTGTGCAACGGCGTAGGAAGGCTCAAACCTAGCAGATTTTATACCGGGCCTCCGGCTGTAAGACATAGTCACCTCATGGGCCAAACCCCGGTCCACATGGGTGTGGACTCGCTACACCCAAATAGATCTATCACTCATGCCCCTCGGTCCAAATACGAGGATTAATGGTCTTAAGAGTGTGCCTACCCATTCACATGATCTAACAGTACATTCCTTAGCTAACCATACCAATTGTAATCGTTTGTAAACATTTTGTAACATGTACTTCACACCCGAAGTTATAAAAAAAAACAGTTAAAAGAAAAGGGGGACATGAACTCACAATTCTGCGTTCTTCGTATCCAACTATAACTCAAAGCTTCTTCTGGTGTACACGACTACCTACAACGTACTACGGTTTATTAGACGAGCGGGTTGTGCCTTGTCTTAATATTAATTAGTGTCTTTGAGTTACGTTCCATTATCTCTTTAATATTATTCCAAGTTATATAATTACTTGTTAAAATAATAAATATTTTAACTTAAATTATATTTACTTCATTGTGGAACATTAGTTGAAATAATATATTTTAACTTGTCACACTTATGTATTTGTACATGAATAATTCCCCAAGGATGGGTGTATTTATATTCGTATTCTTATGCTTGTATATTTCTGCCACGTATCGGTGGCGTATTCTGGTGTGTATTTATACGTACGAGAATACGTATTTCCATTGTGTTTATTAAGTATCCTTATACTTAATTTTGTATTAACTTTTCTGGAATAATATTTCTAATAAAAATACATCAATATATATTTCCAAAATACATATTTTAAGAAATATTACATAGAAAAATTACTTATAATCATTCCTTGGCAAAAATATTTATAATTTTCATACAAGTAAAAAAAATAATATATTTTCAAGTCTAACTTAGAAAATATATATAAACTTATTTTTCATCCAAAAATAATGTGTTTCATGTTTATTCAAGAAAATATATATTTTCTCCCAAAAATAATATATCTTCTAATAATTTCCAAGAAAATATATATTTTTACTTGCCAAAAATAATATATTTTTTTCTTTGTAAAAAATATGATATATTTTATAATAATTGTAAAAATCATATTTTTCTTCTCTTGGTGTCCAAAATACTAATTACCAAAATATACTTATGAATAAATTTTTCCGGAACATTTTTTAAGTTATATTCCTTGTTCGGTTTGTCCAATATTTTGGGTATGAATTATATATTCATATTCTTGGAATTTTGGTAATATTTTGAATTGTAATTTCTTGGTATTTTGGTGTGTTATATTATTTCAAGTCCTAAAATAATATAACTAATACACATAATATACAAATAATCACACACATAGTGACATCTAAATATATATTTTCCTAAATACATATTTAGTCACTTTTATTTACAAAAATCAACCTCCAATATTTATAATTTTTGCAACAAAAATTATGGCAAACTTTATATGAAAATTCATGGTTTAAAATATACTTGTAATATTTGTTTAAAAATATTTTTCCAAGTGTTTAATTTCTAGAAAATTTTTTCCATAGTTTCCCCTAAAAATGGAGGTTTCCATGCATTCAAAGCATATCATTTTCTTTTATATATCAACACAATCAACAACAAATCAATCTACACTTACCAATTTGCCAAAATCAAGCATAAACTATTACCTCATGAACTTGAAAATTTACAAAAATGTGTAGTAACCTACTAGTGTATTTAGTGAGCCTAGTTACCCTTTAAAGTGTGGTTGTTTATTTAAAAACTTCATTTTGAAGGAATTAGTTCTTTACAACTTGTAATAAATTTTTCTAAAAATGTTTCTTCTTGAGTTTTTCTTGTTACATATATATTTCTACACTTGATTAACCACTAAAAATGTGGTTAATTCCTTTAAGAACCAAGATTAAGTAAACTTTGTATTTTTAACTTGATTTCTTGAAAAATCATTCTTGAAATCATAGATTTACAAGACTTTATACTCACTTTGTTCATCACTTTACAAGAAAAATAATTCATACTTTCAAGTTCATGATTTACATATGGATGATTACTTTGATCTTAACATAATAATCCTCTTATTTTGCTAGATTATGTCTTTAACCACTATCTAGCAATATCACATGATGATCTACATCAATAACATGAGTAATCAACAATCAACAAGCATAACAACACTTAAACATTATGTATTCTTATGATTTTAGTCTTATGTTATAGTTTCATGTTCAAGATTCATTGTGTTCTTTAAGATTAACAACTTGTATCATCTTTTAACCACCAAAACAAGATGTAAAATGAAGAGTAGAATGATCTTACTACTAGCTCAAGGCTAGGGATGATTACTAGATGAAAATGGAGTGGATAAAAGCTTATGTGAGAGGTCCTTTAGCTTCCAAGATTTCCAAGCTTCCTTGTACACCTTCTAACATCTTTGTATATGTATGGATTGTATGAGAGGTGAAAGATGATGATGATGGTGGTGTGGGGTGTCTTCGGCCGTGAGCAAGGGGAAGGGAAGAAGAAAAGTGGTGTGTGTTGAGTGTGAATGAGAATGATGGTTATGTCTTGATGGTTAATCCTTATATTCACCAACACTACAAAATCTAATGTGTAATATGCTTGTAAAGTGGAGACAAGATCAATTATAAAATTCAAAGCAAATCAAAGAGTGGGGGCCATAAGTGACCGTCCACCAAGGGGGGGGGGGGGTCTTGGTTAAGATGTAACTATTAGTTAGGTTAGTTTAGTTGAAATCTAAGTATATTAGTTGGGTTATTAGTTATTATATGTTTATATAGTGTGTTACGATGTTCGGGGACCATACCTAGCTTGTTAATGTTAAAACAATGCTTCTAGTGAAAATTTGGTGTTTCGGGTAGTGTCCGGTGGTTCGGTTGGTTACCGGTTCGTTTAGGTGCTAAACTATGCAGTTTAGTGTGCTTTATGTTACCTTTTGTGACAGTTTTGATTCCCGACACTTAGGAAAGCATTCAGGACCATTTAACCTCATTTCTGCATGATATTAGAGTGTTTAAATGCTGAATTTTGCTGATTTCTGCAGAATTCTGCAGTTTATGTGAGTTTTAGGCACTTTCCGGCACTTAAACAATCTCTAGGAAGGCAATTTTGTGATCCTTACTTTCCTACACACTATACTAGTGTAATACTTGGTTTTTGGCTCATTCTGTGTCTCAATACAATGTCTGTCTATGTACTGAACTCCGTCAGCATTTTTCTGATTTTTCTGATAACTGTGCTAACTGTGTTTCGTGCATCATTTGAATCAATAAAGTTTGCATGCAATAATGGTATGTCAATTGCAATATGTAATGCACATGTATGTATATGGCAATAATCAGAAAGTAGTTCAAATCATTAATTGAAATTCAGCACAGTCATTAAGCACTAATCATTGTTTAATAATTGTACGGATACCTGGAATTTTGATAGTTGTCACAGTAAGGATACATACTTTGGTTATACAGGAGACAGGACGCAAATCTGTGAGTTCATGTCCCCCTTTTCTTTTAACTGTTTTCAGTTTTACAACTTCGGGGGTGAAATACATGTTACAAATATTTAATGATTACAAATGGTATGGTTAGCTAAGGAATGAACTGTTAGATCATGTGAATGGGTAGGCGTTAACTTAAGACCATTAATCCTTGTATAAGGACCGAGGGGCATGAATGATAGATCTATTTGGGTGTTTTGAGCCCCACCCATGGGTCCGCGAGTTGGCCACATGTGGTGACTATGTCGTTCCAGCCGGGTGGCCCGGTACGAAATACGCAAAGGTTTGAGCCTTCCTGCACCATTGCACACATATTAATGTATTAGCTACATATTAAATCTGTTCATGGACGCTTTCATACCGGTTTACAAAGGCATACATACAAATGTTTTCAAGATTATTTGAACTCATACAGAATCACATGAACTCGCTCAACTTTTGTTGATGTTTTCAAAATCACATGTATTTTAGGAAACAAGATGGATCTTGAGCGCTGGTGTTGTTTTCAAGGCATAAATTTCAAGTTTTGATGTCATCCACTTTTGATTTGTAACATTACTTGAGGATATCTTGGTTGAAACTTGATGACTTGTGTTTGTAACATTTCAAACTTATGAATGGATGAACATCATGTTTTAATCATATAGTTGTTTATTATAATTGAATGCAATGATATTGAGCAAGTCACACATCATACGCTTCCGCAAAATTCAGGGTGTGACAGTTTGGTATCAGAGCTTCGATTGTAGTGAACTAGGATTCCTTCTCTAGTCTTGACTACAATCACTAGGATTCTCTCACAAAAAACATTTTAACAAAATATTTTTCATTCCATTTACAAAAAGCGCCAAGATCCATGAGTCGAACATTTTTCAAAGGGAAGACAAAGCAAAGACAAAGCAAAGGCAAAGCAAGGACATTAGTAGGGAGGGAGAATACCCCGTCTGATGTGCCAAATGAGGTATAGTCAGTCCATGTGGGATAGACTTGCCAAAGACAAAATGACCCCCCGAAGGAACATTATTACTCACTATATATATATATATATATATATGGATATATATGCATGTATGCGATAATTATTGCCGGAGACGAGATACCTTCGACTTCGAATTCTATTATTGTTCTTGACTCGCACAATGAGACTATCGACCTCGCTCTTATTGCAAAGCTTGTGGCTGACGTAGTTACTAAAAGAGACCCTGAGATTGCTTTCTGTGAGAGATGGCTATTCTTCCCTCTCGAATGCAAAAGCGTCTGACTATGACAGTGACTGAAAGGCGGAGGAGGTAACCTTGGACAACAACCTTATCAGTGGGATGAGGTCCCTGAGGCATTATGAAACCTGATTGACGACACTCATTTCCAGATAAAGAGAATGAAGTACTCAACTTAAAGGTGCCCCTCTAGCTACTATTACTAGGAACCCTCCTTATTCCTATTATGTCTAAGCATTGTGCCATTTCGCGCATCACAACAATGGGCGTTGGCGCGTGGACCATCATAAAGGTCCATTCCATGTTGAAGGTATGAGGACAGTAGTGTCCCCTCTCTGATTGATCAGCTTCTTTGAACAAGGGAAAATTAGGGTGACCGTGCAAGACAATTTTTTTATTACAGGGGCCCACGTAATAACAACGTGTAGTGCATGGAAATCCTGATGGACTCTGTGGGTTAAGCAAATGATCACTATCTATTTGAGTTCCTAAGTCGTTTAAACCCCCATACAGTAGAACACTAACCGAGAAAGTTACTATAACCTTTACAAGTAAGAAGCCTGTCTTTGCCTACTTCATGCCTAACATCTCTACCTGTAGTACGAGTCGTTTGGGACCCGGTATCTAAGCAAGTGAAGATGGTTAACACGCATAAAAGACTTTTCTCAACACTTCAGGACTCTTATGTTTAAGCTTGTACGGAGCCTACACCACCCCAACTTATCCCTTGTAGTTGTTACGATAGACCCTTACATTTGACATCCGTTTTACCCCAAGGAGGTAGCGTGGCGTAAATTGTGGTATAACCCATATACCTGTCACACCCCAACCGATAATGGAAAAATCAGGGCATGGCACTGAGCGAAACAGATTGTTCAAGAGAAATTCCATAACAACTAGTTTACCGAATAGTTAAACATTATGTCCCATACCATAACCTATTAAGCAAGTAAGTTATTACAGACATAGATATCGCCAAAACAAATAAAACTGTTCCGACAACTGAGATTCAAATAAGAATAAATTGTCTTTGTTTGTTTCTAGACTCTCCTAAGCTCGGTTCCATCAGATAGCAAGCAAAGCACAACATCCTAAACACCTGTCACATACGTTAAAATAGATGTCAATACACATAGTGAAACGGTGAGCATACAAGTTTGATATAGCATAATAGAGTTCGAAATCGTTTACGCATAACCAGCATGTACAACGTATAATGTGAAGCATGTAAGTTATCGACAAAGATCCTATCAACACCAATTACTACGAGTTGACTGTGAGTAGCGAGTGCACATCACATGTTCACCACTACGAACACGTGAAGTAATGTCCTTAACAACCCTTAAGTAAACAGGTGCTGAGTCCAAACTATAGTACTATCGTTGCTAAGGCAGGTAGACAACAATCAGTGTGTAAACATAACAAACATGCATTCATCAAGTCACGTATAACATGCATTAGTGGTCAGCGTATAAATAGTGTTTGCGTTGTGTGTTCGATGTGATTTAGAATAGGTAACGTATGTAACACCCAAAAGTGCATAAAGCAAAAAGGGATCGAGTATACTCACAGATTGTGTTTAACAAGTAAACACTTTCTTGGATTGAAGGGAGCGCTGGGAGAGATTAGCCTGAACAGTTAACGATAACATAAATGATGAGCGTCGCGTAAAACGGTGAGAAGTAACCAAGTATCGGATGGTAATCCGATCGGATGGCAATCCGATCAGATGGCTAGTCGATCGGATGTCAATCCGTTCGGATGGTCATCCGATCGGATGGCCATTCGATTGGATTGCCACCATGTTTGGTAAGGATGTGTTTGTGTATGATGGTTTATCCTTTGAAGTTTTCATTGTAGCATTTTAAAAATAGAGAAGTATCTCTGCCCTTTGGGTCGGTCGATCGGACAGCGATCCGATTGGAGAGTCTTCTCAGTTGAGAATAAGTTCACTGCAGGACGGTCACTCGATCAGATGGCCATTCGATCGGGTGGAAATCCGTTAGTTACTGATGATCTTTGAAAATTGATCAAGTACCAAAGTCCCAGACGTCACTCGATCGGATGGTCGTTCAATCAGATGGCGATCCGATCGGGCGGGAATCCGTTCGACGTTCAGATCCTTGAAAAGTTTGAATAAAAAGTTTAAGTGTGGAACCAAGTGCAACTGTAAGGCCCTATAATGGTGTAGGTTTACGCCTATCTTTATCAAACACAAATATAGGCTATTGGTCTTAGCCTAGTAGTGGGTTAGATAGTAATGAAATAAGCCATGTGGGCTAATTAGTGATTTGGGCTTGTTTGGTTAGTAATATTGTGCATGTGGGCCTGGCCCAGTCTGTAACTAGGTCACCCTATGTAACTATAAATAGGGTGAACCTAGTTCATTATTAGGTTAGACATTTTTTAGAGGTTTTCATTATTATTTTCGAATTCTTTGTGGGTGTACCAGACGGTTCTCTAGAAACCGTGTGCACTTTGGTTATAATCGATTGAGTGTTCTTGTTCTTAACACTTTTCTCAGTATTCCGCGCTTTGATTAGTGTTTGATATCCGATTGTGTAGTGATTCGGGACTTACAATTGGTATCAGAGCCTAAGTAGTCTCACGAAGGCTCGGTTTTAATCGGATATTTTTTTGAAGATCGAAGAACACGAAGAACAGGTTAAAGATTTGAAGAACAGTTGAATATTGGTGGTTTGATCTGTTTTGGAACGAAAAGTATTGTGTTTGCTATTTTTTAGAAAGTTTGATGGAAAGAATAAGGAAACTGTTTTAAATTGTTTCCTTGTTTTACGATATTTCAGTTGGTGATCTTCTTCCAAATATAGAATTGTGCGATTGATTTTGGTTGACTTTTCAACTTGTGCGATCAAGTCCCCTTGAAGTCTTCAAATTGTACGATCATCAGACATCATTTTCACAATTTAAGTGACATCATCAGATATCATCTTTGAATGTGAAACCTCTTGTGCGATTATCTTCAAATTGTGTGACTGGACTTTTCGACTTATCATTCTTGTGCGATTACAACATTCCAATCTTGTGCGACTGAATTTCCGTCTTGTACGACTACGGGATTCTTGTGCGATCGGATCAATCATCATCAACACATCGTCTTCAACCTCCGAACACTGGTCATTCACCACGACACCACACACCATCACGTTCACAGCGCCATCTTCATCATCTCCGTTTCGGTATAGAGTTCGGGTTTCCGATTTCGCACACCGACACCGTACTCCGATCCCGCAACAGTAAACCACCATCACTCCATCATCATCGGCACCTTCTTCATCAACACTGTGCCATCTCCATAACCCCCACCTCCAACCACTGCAACTTCGATCACCATCGTCTCTTCGACACCGTACTCCGATCATCTACAGACCATCTTCATCATCGTTTTTCATCATCATCATTCATCTTCTCCGTTCGTCATCGTAGTTCACCACAGTTATCCATCCTCACTGTTCACTTCTGTTCATCACAACCACAAACCTCCGACGATCATCGTTTGCTTTCTCGGCCGACCACAATTGTGTATTGAACGAAGAAGACGAACGGCTGCGATAATATTAGGGTTCGGGACGGTTTCTAAATCGAAGAAGAAGATACAGGAGACGTGTTCTTTTTTATATATTATTAATTTTAGGGTTTTCTATAAATTTAATATTTATAATAATAATTATAATCATTATATAATCATTACCTAATCATTTATAATAATAATAATAATAAAAAAATTATCAAAAAAAAAAAAGTTTTTCATTGTTGTTTGGTGATAAGTTTTGACAGGTTCGAGGCGTGGTACAAAAAGCTGGTGTGTGCGTGTGGCAAAGGGTTTGAGTTAGCAAGTACACGGGTTCTTGCTTTGGGCTTGTGTTGAAGAAACAGTTAAAACACACATTTTAGGGGGATCACATCTTCGGGGGATCACACTTCCGAGGGATCACAGCTTTGCTACTTAGAAATGTCGGCTCAAATGAACGACTACATTCCTTCTGAGGCTGAGGTATGTGTAGATGATGTTTGTTGTACAGAAAAATGTAGAAAGAAAGTAAAAGGTTTTAAAGAACAGGCTCAATCGCTTTCTATGCAACTTCAATGTACCAAATCCAGTAGGTACGAAGTTAAAAAGAAACTGGATGGGTATAAAGAAATGGTAGAGGCTCAAAAACGTGACATTCGACAGTTGCATAGTGATCTAAGCGAGGCAAAATGTCGATATCTCCACTTCAAGGAGCTATCTGAAAAATTAACTGTTGAATTAAACAACTTAAAATCGACTTTCGAAAATACTGAATTTAATTTTAAAAAATTTGATGTTTCAAGTGAAAAGGTCGAAAAGATGATAAATCAACAGTTAAAGTATAGCAAAAAGGAAGTGAGGAATAAGGGATTGGGATTTGTATGCATACCTCCACCATACAATCACAATTACACCTCTATTCCTATGACTGAGGAGGAGATAGCCGACTTGCCTGAAATGGAATATGGGAAGCCCGGGGATAGGAAGGCTGAGCCTGTTAATCCAAAGAAAGTTAAAATCACAAGGCCTGATAAAACTGAAATTGTTCTAGAAAAACAGGCATTTGATAAAACTTTCGTGAAACCTGCTGATGTTTTAAAGCAAACCGAGACTCTAAATTTTGAGAATAATGCGAACATTGACAAACATTTTCAAGTATTAGATAATACTGTGTCAAGTTTTTCTCAAAATTCAGCTGAAGTACAACAACAAGAGAAAGAGTCTAAAACAAAGTTTTTCAATTTTGAGTTTGCTATGTTGAGTGAGTTTGTTGAATGGTCTCGCAAACAAACTAAGTCAACTGCTTCATCTGATTCGTCATGTGACTCCTCGGAGACAGCTAACTGTGAAAAGTCAAAGTTAGCTGATTCAGCCGAGTCTATTAACGAATCACCTGAAATAGTTGAATCAGAACAAACAATAGTAGCATCTAAACCACCTGCTCCATCTGACTCCAAATGTGAATCACCTGAAGCAACTGATTCTGAAAAATTGGAATCAATTGAATCTAGTGAACCCAGCTGTGAGTCTTCTGAAGCAGCTGACTCAGCAGCAGAGGATTCAGCAGAGCCACTACAAAAGGAATGTAACTCAGGTGGTTCAGCTGAATCAACCAGTGAAACAGTGAATGAGCCCACAACATCTGAAGTTGAAATAACAAGGCCAATCCCTGATTTTAAATGTGTGAATGTTACTGATGCCTCTACTTCATGTGCAGACAAAGTAATTATTGAGGATTGGGTTGAGGGGGATGATGTTGTTTGTCAAAAAGCTGATGATGTTTGTCCAAAAACATCAAATTTGTCTGCTGATGCTCTTCCTTATGTGAGAAAGGATGCTTCTGAGCCAGCTTTGAGAGGCCCTTCAAATAAATATGTGCCTCCAAAGACAACAGTTAAAAATGAAAATGCTAAATCTAGTGAATGTGCTAACTGTTGTAAACAGAGACAGATGAAGCAGGGCAAAAAGGCTGAGAAGGCTGCAAACAAATCATCCAACAAATCTTATAACTCATACTCAGCATCGGTTGGATGGAATGGACCGGGTTATGCTCCCTATGTGAAAAAGCAAACCTGCTACAATTGCGGCATACCTGGTCACATTGCAAGAAATTGCACACATCGTCCCTATGTGCCATATTATACACAACATCAGAAGGTTACACCTAGGGATAAATCTTATTTTAAGCCAATGAAGGTTGAAAAACCTAAGGCAATGATGAATAAGCATCCCCAAGTTAAACCATCTGATGGGGACTGGAATGCTGCCAAAGCTAAAAGAAAACAAGCTTTGAAACCTAAACAAGTTCTAAAAAATAAAAAGGTTGAAAAGCAGACTGTTTTGCCCAAGGCACCTAAGAAATTAGAGAAGCCTAAACAAGTTTGGAAGGCAAAACATAAAGCAGCAACATCACCAGTCCTTGAATCAAAAGGGGGCATGTGTTTTCGAAAAGTGTCGTACATTGATGCTTCAGGAATACCCAGGACCACGATGGCCTGGGTACCAATGTCTTACTAATCTCCTTACTTTTCAGGGACAACCAAGGAGGAGCTGTTGACAATCCTTGGATGTTGATAGCGGTTGTTCCAGAGACATAACGGGTAACATTTCACTGTTTCAAAAGGTACATTTCTTTACAGTTGATATGTTTCGTTTGAGGAGATAAGAGAAGTAAGTAAGACAGGATCAGGAAAAAGGTACAAAATCTGAATTTCATGTTCGAATTTTGATATTGATTAGTCTAATGATGGAACGGTTAAACAAAAACAACAAAAATATTTTCATTTTCTTTTGTGCTTCTCGTTGTAGATACGTTTTCGTTGTCAAGTAAATTTGCGCATAAGATTTATGCACAAATTTAGGGGGATATCTTAGGTTATCTGTAAATAAAAAAAAAATAATCAAAAATACAAAAACATTTGAAAAATAGAAAAATAAAAAAAAAATTGTTGCATAAATGGGAAATGAAATAACTTCACTATGTGGATTAAGGCAGACTCATGTAAGACCAATATTGAAATGGTCTGACTCCAGAGTGATATGCTGGTAGGCTTTATCCTGATGGCTGGACTCTTTAACTGGTACTGCTTAGAACACTAAAATTATTCTATGACCTCAGGAAAGATCGGTCACTTGGAATTAGGACATGTCTATTTGAATGCGTGTGTGACGTCCCGATACACACAATTTCGTTCTAGTTCTGAAATCTTTTCTAAACAACTCGTGTACCTCCTCTGCTGCATCCAGATATATGCTGACCTGGAGGTGCTAGGCAACGTCAGCTTCTGCTGCATCCAGATACATGCTGACCTAGCTGTACGTTGTCGCGCTGTGGATCAAATACACCCGAAAGAGGCCCTCTAGTGCCCAAAAGAAACCCAATAATAAAAACCTATATCAAACTGAGAAAATCTCATTTGATTTGTATATTATATCAATCTCTGCTGATCCATTCTGTTCTTTTCTCAACCCAGTCCAGTCAAGGTTTCAGAACTATAGAATGGGCTTGTGAAATATGTGGTAGGGAAACTACTCGTATGATAGCCTGTTCAACTTTAAAATTCCGGGATTTGATCGTGATTTATTTGAGTGTTCATATAATTTAAAATGAAAAACATGATAAATAAGTTGCGGTAAGTTACTTGAAAAAGGCCTAGGGAGATAAGTTTAAGTGGACAAATATACTGGCAATCGCTCGGATCACCCAAAGTAAATTAGTGTTGATAAGTGTAGTCTTGCCCGAAACACTGTGATTTGATCCCATTGTAACTGTAATTGTATATTAGTTTCTTTGTTTATTTGTCTTTTAGTTTATATCATTAGATTTAGAAATAAAATCAAAAATCCAAAAATAGAGTGTTTATTTGTTTTTATTAAAAATTTTAACCGTTCTTGAAGATTTGGCTGATTATCATAAATTGAATGAAATTTGAATTGTGAAATCCAAGTACAAATACTTGGATGTACCGAGTGTACATGTGGTACTTTCATCTGTTGCACAAAATTGTTTGCTTATGAATTTATGAGTATGTGCAGAATTTAATGTTAAATCAAGAAACAGGGGTTATTGAAGATTGAGATGCTGTTGGTTGCTGACAAAGCTTGAAGCATCAGAATAGCAAGATGTACCTGAGTCAGAAGAACCAGATACAAGTCATCATCTGACAGTGATAGTACATGTAAAGAAGTACCTGTGAACCTGCTTGAAAGAGAAGACAATGACAAAGAAAAGAGTTGCTGAGAATCCTCCGCTTGCATTCTTTTCAACAAGATTTTCAAGCAAAGCTGATCATGATAAGAAGAACAAAGAGCCCAAGCTTTAGGTTGAAGACATGAAGTATCTTCCCGCAGACACATGATATTGACAACAGTTTGATAAAGACAGCATAAACCTAGGGGGATATTGTAAGGCCCTATAATGGTGTAGGTTTACGCCTATCTTTATCAAACACAAATATAGGCTATTGGTCTTAGCCTAGTAGTGGGTTAGATAGTAATGAACTAAGCCATGTGGGCTAATTAGTGATTTGGGCTTGTTTGGTTAGTAATATTGTGCATGTGGGCCTGGCCCAGTCTGTAACTAGGTCACCCTATGTAACTATAAATAGGGTGAACCTAGTTCATTATTAGGTTAGACATTTTTTAGAGGTTTTCATTATTATTTTCGAATTCTTTGTGGGTGTACCAGACGGTTCTCTAGAAACCGTGTGCACTTTGGTTATAATCGATTGAGTGTTCTTGTTCTTAACACTTTTCTCAGTATTCCGCGCTTTGATTAGTGTTTGATATCCGATTGTGTAGTGATTCGGGACTTACAGCAACCCGATCGATGGCTGGTCGATCGGATGGCAATCCGATTGGACGTCAATCCGTCCCAACGTCCTGATCGTCTTGACACTTGATTTCGTTGAAGGTTTTGCAGTTTTGAATGAGACATTATGATAACTTGCTTAAACTACAGAAACCCAATCTCGACCCGAGTGATCCGTTCGAACAGGGACCACCCTAGTCTGACCAGTTCACGGTTCGAGACGGTTGTTCATGTTCAAACCCGAAATCGGTTATCTCTCGGGTAGAAATCAGATCTTGAACTAACCCATCACTAAGAAAGAGTTGAAGATCAGAACGAGCTCGGATTCTATCGGTTTTGAGTGCATTGAGTGTAAAAGAGTTGAAAGAAAGTTGGAAAACCTTCTTTTAATCCTTTTAACCATGAATTTGTATAGATCTATGCAAAAACATTGTTTAATCATGTGGAAATCCTTCAGATCTAAGTTGTTCTTGGTGGAATGAAGCCAAACATTGAAGTTTATAAGAACTCCATGATGACATCATCCTAGAACACCTCAAATCCAGTGATTTCACGGTTAAAAGTTAAGATTCAATGGTGAAAGTGATGAAGAAGTGTGTGTAGATCATAGAAGTACAAGATTTAGGTTGAAAACTTACAAGAATCAAGAGAAATGAGTGCTTGAGTGCGGCTGGTCGAACAAGGAGCTGTCACATCACAAATGATGTGACAGGTGGGTATTTATAGGGTTTCCCAAAAAGGAAAGTGGTGAAAGTGTCGGGCCGATCGAGTGGCAATCCGGCCGGGTGGCAGCCCGATCGGGTGACAACTCGATCGGTTGACAATCCGATCAGATGGCAATCCGATCGGATGGGCACTCGATCGGTTGGCCACTCGATCCTGGTGTCCAGCGCGACGAGTTTTGTCATTTCGATTTGCGTATTAAGCTTTGCGATGCGATGCGATTCGAGTGAGCGATGCGATAGTATTTCCCATTAGTTACACAAATAACATAACTACTATATCTAATATACAATCACTATAAACAACTTGCCTTTAGCGTTTTCGATTTGATTGCGATGCGATAGATTCTGATTGTGATTAACACCTCAACAGAAACATAACATGTACAAGTAACTCATAAATAGCACACACGTAAAACAATATCCAGAACACATAATTCGAGTTGCGAATGCGATAGCGATAATTCGATTAAACATGCGATTAAACCTCGATTATTAATAGATACTCCACATAATACAACTAAAGTAAATAAATAATAGATTCGATTACAAGTCAAAGAAGTCAAAACAGTAGCTGAGCAAGGAGTGACAGATCGCAATTAGCAATCTTTTCTTCCTTTGACTTCAATCTTGACTTTGACTTTGACTTTCGAAACACGGGGTGTTACAGCCTCCCCTACTTAAGGGAATTTCGTCCCGAAATTAGGCTTTAGCCATAAAAAATAACTGCGGGTACTTCGCCTTCATGTCGCTTTCGAGTTCCCAGGTGAACTCGGCGCCTCGTTTGCCTTCCCAGCGAACCTTCACAATGGGAATGTGTGAGCGTCTGAGTACCTTGGTTTCTCGTCCCACGATCTCAACAAGGTTTTTCATGAAGTGTAATGTTTGTCCACTTGTAGATCCTTAAGAGGGACATGTAATTCCTGGTTGGCCAAGCACCTTCTAAGGTTCGAAACATGGAAAGTCGAGTGGACGTTACTCAGTTCCTCTGGTAGTTCGAGTCTGTAGGCCACTTTTCCAATCCTTTCCAGAATCTTAAAGGGTCCAACGTATCGAGGCGATAGCTTTCCTTTCTTGTCGAATCTGATCACCCCCTTCCAAGGTGCAACCTTTAGGAGTACGTGATCGCCAACGTCAAATTCAAGGGGCTTGCGGCGTCTATCAGCTTAACTTTTCTGTCGGCTCCGAGCTTTCAAAAAATTGTCTCGAACTTGGACGATTTTGTCTGTCGTTTCTTTCAACAGCTCGGGACTGGTAATTTACGCGTCTCCGGTCTCGTGCCACACAATAGGCGATCGACATTTCCTTCCGTATAAAGCCTCAAATGGTGCCATTTGTATGCTAGAATGATAACTGTTATTGTATGGGAATTCGACCAAAGGTAAGTACGCGTCCCAATTACCACCGAAATCTATGACACACGAACGGAGCATGTCTTCAAGGGTATGAACCGTTCTTTCAGTCTGACTGTCGGTTTGGGGATGGAAAGTGGTACTTAGATTAAGAGTAGTACCGAGAGCAGATTGAAACGTTTCCTAAAAACATGAGGTAAATCGACCATCGCGGTCAGAGATGATGTCACGAGGCGTCCCATGTCGACTAATAATCTCGTTGGTGTAGATTCGAGCTAATCTTTCTACCTTATAGTCTTCTCGTATCGGTAGGAAGTGAGCTGACTTGGTCAAACGGTCAACCACAACCCAAATGCTATCATGACCAGATTGAGTACGCGGAAGTTTCGTTATGAAGTCCATAGCTATATTCTCCCATTTCCACATCGGGATCTCGGGTTGAACGAGTAAGCCAGAGGGTCTTTGATGCTTAGCCTTGACCTTGGAACTAGGTAGGCATTTCGAAACACAGATAGCGATATCCTTCTTCATGCCTGGCCACCAGTACTTGTAGCGCATGTCCTGGAACATCTTGTCAGCACCGGGATGAATAGAATATCGAAATTTCTGGGCTTCGTTCATCAGAAGTTGTCGCAAATTCGTACGCTTGGGAATCCAAATTCGATCCAAGTAATGAAAGATACCATTCAATTTATTCTCGAATTAGGCACCATCGTTTAGAATCCTTTCCTTCTTCAAAGTTCGCTCAGTAAAACAAGCATGCTGCGCGTCACGGATAAGAGCTTCGAGATTAAACTGGGCTTGGGAATTTCGAACGCTAAGCAAGTAGCTTCGTTGACTGAGAGCATCGGCAATGACATTCTGTTGGTGCATCAGTCTGTCGACTTCATCTTGTATTGAGTCTTGTATGTTTGTAAATAGATCAGGGCATGTTATACGAGAAAAATGTCAAATATAGGGTGAGAGGCAATTTCAAAACGGAATTAGAAGTTGTAATTTCGTTTGAAATCACCATGTCACATTCAAACGAAATTAGTGATTCCACTTGAATGTGATTTCGCTTGAGGCAGTTTCAAGCGGAATTACCTCACCTATATATATATGTGTCTGCTGATTTCGTTTGAAGGAGTTCTGTAATTCCGGTTTAAGAGTTGAAGTGCTGCCGAAGTGTGTACTCACTGTAATTCTTTGTCAAATCAATATAAAGATAGTTTAAAGTGAATATCTAGCTGAATTGAATTTGATACGTCTGTTTCCGCCTTTCGTATCGAGCAAAAACTCTTCTGATCTACTCGTTTGGGTCAGAAAACGATCCTACAAGTGGTATCATAGCTTAGGAGTAAGAGTTCTTACCATTTCAGCTGCAAATTCTGATTTCTACACCTTCTTTTTCAAAATAAACAACTTTTCACGGTTAAAATGGGCTAATTTTCTCACATATTGTGCTAAATAGTGTTTTAATGAATCCTTGAGAGAATTGGACTTAAATTCGATCTAAATTTGGTAAAATTGCTAATTTTGCTTGAAAAACAGCTCGAGATGATGATGTCAGCAGCATTTCACACGGAATTAGACCTTAATTTCGCTTGAAACTGGTATTTCGCTTGAGTGATTCCGTTTGAAATCAGCTATTCCGGTCCAAACTTTGATTCCGTTTGAATATTTTACACGAAATTAGTGATTCTGTTTGAAAGGGTGTTAGTTCACACAGAATTAGGTATTTCGTTTGAAAAGGTATTCCGCTTGAAAGGGTATTTTGCTTCAAAGGGTTATTTTGTTTGGAATTTGTTGATTTCGTTTGAAAGGGTTATCTCACACCAAAGGTAATTCCGTTTGAAAACAGTGATTGTGAATTTTTGAAAAACATAATCATGGAAGAGGAATTTTATAACGCATTTGCTACTACCCCGACTACTCCGGCTAGTGTTACTCAAAACTTGACCATGGAAAATGAAACGGGCACTATGCAAAAACCGCCAAAACTTATGAACATTGAAGAGTACAAAGGTTGGGAAGAACGATTCGAAAATTGGGTGCAAGCAAATTATTTGGATGCTTGGGAGTGTGTTGAAACAAAGTATGTTAGACCGACGAATGATGATGAAGAGGAGATTGCTATTAAAGATCTAAGTGTTGATGATAGAAAGAAATACAAAAATGAAAAGATGATGATTAGTCTATTACATCAAGAAGTTAAAGAAGATATCTTGATCTTACTGCAACACAATGGAAGTGCGTATTCAATTTAGAAAACATTAAGATCAAAGTTTGTTGGAAGCCAAGAGATGGTTAAGAACAAAAAAATCGCCTTTGAAAAAAGAATTTGATTTATTCCGGGGTTTAAAAAATGAAAACACAAAGCAGATCATAGAAAGATATTGCAATCTATTAGCAAACATGAAGAGGTTGAGTATCACAAAATATAATGAAGAGTTGATTGAAAAACTGGCTGATGCGTTGCCACATGAAATTTGGGGCACATATCTCATGATGTTAAGGAACAAGAAAGGTTTTAGCAGTTTAACACTTAGCAAGTTTATTGAAAAGATTGAAGCTCAGGAGATGGAACAAAGAAAGATCTCAAGAATGAAAGATTTTGATGGTGAACAAGATATTGGATTGTATTACAAAGGAGGAAGCAGTGATAAAACCAATATGTCACCAAAGATCGAAACTGCATTCAATGCTAAAAATTCATCTGGTGGATCATTTCAAGGATCAAACATCAAAACAGGATTTTCTCCATATCCATCATTTGATCCAAACTTTTCTGCAACAAAGAATGGCAAAAGATTACAATGCAACATTGTTTTAAATCTTGAAAATGGTGAAAATTTCTCGGAAGAGGTTGCTAAAGGTCACATGTCGTTGTTGGGAACCGTTTTGGAATCATATGGAAGTCTAGTAGCAGGAAAGATCGGGAATCCAATGTTGACAAAAGAGGATAACGATCAGATTGATGCTGAGGAGATGGAATTGATGGATATAAAGTGGTGATTGGCAAGTGTCTTGAGAAGAGCTGAGAAATTTAAACAGATCACAGGAAGAGATGATTTCCGTGATGCAAATGTTTCTACTTTAGGATTTGATAAATCTAAAGATACTTGTTTTCGTTGCAGGGAAAAAGGACACTTTAAGAGGGAGTGCACAAATCGCGAAGCAAGTGGAGCTCAAATTCCGTTCAACAATAATGATTACTACCGGAAAGCAATTTATCATCAAGTTGCTCAACAATCACATCAAAAAGAACCACAAACTGCACATGCCAGGAAGACAATCGAAGAGTCATCAAAGAGAGCATGTATGGTAAATCAAGAAGTTAAGAAATCATCAAAAGATTTCAGTTGGGACAAATATGTTTCAGCTGATAGTAAAGCATGTCTGATAAATCAAGATGATGAAAAATTACCAGAAGGTTTTAGCTGGGAAAATTTCAGTTGGGATGATTATGATCCTAACAAAAAATCAAACCATAAAGCTTGTGTTGCTCGAGTTGCTGAAGATAGTGATAATGATGATGATTATTATGCAAGAAGAATGGAAAAGCATTTGAAAATGATGGAAGAGAGTGACAGTGATGATGAAAAGACTCCAAAGAAAAAGAAAGAGAAAAAGATTAAGAAACCTGTCAGCAATGATGATGAAGAAGTTCGTGTGATAAGAAAAAAAGTAAAAGATATTCCAGAATTCAAAGTTGAAGCAGAAGCTAATGCATAAAAGATTCCAGTGATATGTGAAAACTGTGAATTAGTGAAGAAGCAGAACAGTACTTTAATTCATAACATGAACAGATTGAAAGAATCATATGATGTTCTGAACAAAGCAATGAATCAGTACAATCAATCAAGTGATGAACAAGCAACAGCCATGAAGACACTTCAAGGAGCTTTCATGACAAAACAGAAAGTCGTTAACAATTACATTGAGAAGTGTGTTGTTTTAGAACAAAAACTGGAAACACAAAGGATTGAAACAGAAAGAGTAAACCATTTGTTAAAAAGTTACTCATGTACTTCTTATGTTATTGACAGGATTTATCCAACAGTAGAAGGCATGAAGGCGTTTGAAGAAAAAGAAGAATTTAATGAAAAGATTCCTGAAAAGAAGAAGGATAATGAAGTGAATGATTCTGGTAAGAAAAAAGGTTTCAGTTACAACCAGTGTCCACCCCCGCTTGAAAATGGATATTCTCCAAGAAATTCAAATTCAGAAAGAGTCAAAAAGGCAATCAATTTACAGTGGGAGTATGAGGCTACAGATAATTTGCCAGATAATATTGATGTCACTTTTACGTCATTTGACACTGATCATGAGTCCGAGTTAATAAAGAAAATGGTCGATCAGGTGTTGGATAAAGATGAATCCGAGGAGTCAAAGTCAGAGTCAAAGTCTGGGTCTGATAGTTCGAGTTTAACTGACAACAGTTCAAAATCTTAGGTTAAAAGAGTTTACAATAAAGAATTCCTATTATCAAAATCTAATTTGAATGACGAACCAAACAAAGTGGCTTATACTTTGAATGATTCAGATAAATTATATTCTGATGAGGAATTTCCAATAAGAGGTGTTAAACCTAACATGATCAAAAAGGTTTTCAAACTAACAGAAATTAATATTTCTGAAATAAAAAATGTAAATCTTTCTGAAAAACCTAAATTTTACACCTCAAGAGTTAAACAAAGAGAAAACAAGAAAAAGGGTTACAATTATGGTTCTGGTTTTCAAAAGAAACCAAACCATAATGGTAATTTCAAAAGAAAGGGTCTTGGTTTTATTCCACCGAAAAATCATAAAAATAAAAAAACTTATAAACCAAAAATTGTTTTTGTTTCAGGAACATCAACTGAAGAGGAAAAAGAGAAGTTGTTCAGGAATCAATCGAACAAAGGATTCCTTCCTAAGAAGCAAGAAGAAATGAAGAAGGAAGTTGCTCAGAAGAAAGAGACGAGAACCTGTTTTCAATGCAAAACAGTTGGTCATATTGCCAAGAATTGTCAGAAGGCAAATCAAACAAAACAAGTTGTTTCTCTTAAAATGAAAGAAAAGATGGTTGAGAATGAACCACCAACTAAACAATTCAAAATTTTAAAAAATTCAAAATTTGAAGTTGGTGAATGTTCAAAAAGGTTTTACAAAAGGAAAGCAAATCTTGACAACCAAAAATGGGTTGTTAAGAAATATGAAGATAGTTCTAGCAATGATTCTGATTCGTCAAAATCAGAGGAGCTATTTTCAGGTGATGAATCTGATTCCACAAAGTCAAAGGAGCCACAGGTTAAGTTAAAATTGGAAACATCAGTACCTCCAATGGATGATGTTAATTTTCCACCATTGAGGGCTGAAAGTTTTAAACTAAAAGTTGGTAAAATTGAGATTTCAAATCAATTTTTCTCAGAAAAGAAAGAATTTGATGTTGAGAAAGCTATTAATCCCAAAGTGAAACACATTTTTGGAAAAATGGTTGATGGGAAGGTAAAGGGGGTTAAAGAATTTTATCAGAAGAAATTGAAGAAATCAGGTAATGTTAGGCCGTCCCAGGTTTGTGACTGGATGGAACATATTATGATGAGTGAAAAATATGACTTGCCGGAGCTTCCAGGTTGGTAAGTGTGGAGCAGGAATCGACATCTTTCTTGAGAAATTCACTCTGGTGATATTTCGATTTACAAGTAGTTATTGGTTTGTTTCTTACAAGTGGTAAATCAGGGACATTAAGTTGTACTTGATTTTCTACAAGTGGTGTTTGTGGATTGAACTTAAACTGTTAAATTTTCAAGTGGTTAAAAGAACAAGATGATGAGACCCCTAACCTACAAGTGGTAAAATCAACAAAATTTATTTTCCGGAAAAACCATTTGATTAAAACAAACTTAAGTGTTTTGAAATCATAATAGGAAAATAGTTTGTTGTGAGGGGGAGTTCTGATTGTTTATGCCAAGTGGATGGCGATTTGAAGCAATTCACAACAATTGTCATTTTTACTTGTATAGTTTGTTTTCAAATTTCATTTAAATGATTTTGAATTTTAGGGGGAGTAAGAATTTCAGAAAATCCAAAAACATTAGAAAATTTAAAAAAACCAAAAACATGATAAAATCAAAAATGAGTTTTGTTGAGAAAAAGAGGAAATGATAGTACATCAGTGGACATTCACAGCATGCTAAAGAATTGGAAAGTCAAATGTGATAACCGATCACACTGATGATATGCCAGTAGGTTTTTACACATTTAGTAGATTGTGACGAGATATAAACCTAAATTTCAAACTTACTTATATCGTGGGGAACATCTCTAGGATATATGGGTAACCCCCGAAATCTTGTTTGAAAGGTCCCTCTTTCTGAGATACTAGGTCTTTATGCTTAGTGATATCTGGGGTATTATCCCGGGACTTCTGATTTTGCGGAAGCGATGGCCTAGTCCCCGAATAATACTTTCGGCTTTCTTGAAATATAGCATCGCCCTCAGTACAAAAAATGATGAAACATTGCAAAATGTTAATCATGTGCTGTTGAAGAAAAGATTCTCTAAAGGGAACACACCTAAAGTCGAACCGTTATCTCTTTGCTGAACGGAAGTTCTGACCTGAGCTCTCACGGCCCTCGCAGTTAACCCTTTACAGATATCATCTACGTATACTCACCTGTAAGACTAAATATTGGGATCTGGATACGGGAGTATATTCTGAGGTGGAGCACGCGAATAAATTTAAGTCTCTAAAACATTAATCTCATATCTCGAAACAGTTGAAATTTGTGTGAAAATTTAAGTGGATCAGTATACTAACAATCTAAGTGAATCGTTTAGAACTGAAAATGTTTAAAGCTTAACGGTGTTGGTGATTTGTCTCAAAAACTGATATGATCCTCTTACACAAACTCACAAAAATATTGTTTGTAAATTTTTCTTTACTGCATCCAAAAATATTTTAAGTGTGTTTTAGCATAAATTTTTAAAAAATCCAAAAAGATTTTCGACAACTGATGTTGAAGAAGCTGATTTTCAAAATTCCAAGTGATAAACATGATGACAACTGGGTGGGGAGAGTGTGTTTTGAAAAGAAAAATGATATTTCTTCAAGTGGTTCATCAGAGATTAACATTGTAAAATCATTTTTTGAATATCTTATTCACAAGAGGTCATCAGAAACTTTTTAAATGTTAAATCATTTTTGAGATTAATATATCTGCAAGTGGTAATTTTTAATTTTTGTCAGATGTTAAAATTGTGAAATTTATTGTGAGGTAGAGATTGTGCAGGTAGGCCAGGTTACGATCTTGGAACTGCTAATGCTGATGAACTTAAGGAATCAAGAGATCTGATCAAGAGAATTAGAAGACTCAAGAGCTAGATTGTGATTCTGGAATTGAAGATTAGATCAACATCCGAGGGGGAGATAAGTTGATAAAGAGAAGATAAAGACTGAGGATGTGTTACATTGTTAGATATTTCAGAGAGCACGAGAAGACTGATAAAGACTGAAGATGCGAAGACTCGACACTGAACACTTCGTCAACATCCGAGGGGGAGTCTGTTGGTGCATCCGTCTGTCGACTTCGTCTTGTATTGAGTCTTGTATGTTTGTAAATAGATCAGGGCATGTTATAGGAGAAAAATGTCAAATATAGGGTGAGAGGCAATTTCAAACGGAATTAGAAGTTGTAATTTCGTTTGAAATCACCATGTCACATTCAAATGAAATTAGTGAGTTCACTTGAATGTGATTTCGCTTTAGGCAGTTTCAAGCGGAATTACCTCACCTATATATATATATGCGTCTGCTGATTTCGTTTGAAGGAGTTTTGTAATTCCGGTTTCAGAGCCGAAGTGCTGCCGAAGTGTCTACTCGCTGTAATTCTTTGTCAAATCAATATAAAGACAGTTTAAAGTGAATATCTAGCTGAATTGAATTTGATACGTCTGTTTCCGCCTTTCGTATCGAGAAAAACTCTTCTGATCGACTTGTTTGGGTCAGAAAACGATCCTACACATTTGCCTTACCTGGATGGTAACGAATCTCACAGTCGTAATCGTTGAGCAGTTCTACCCACCGGCGTTGACGCATATTTAGTTCTTTCTAGTCAAAGATATGTTGTAGGTTCCTATGATCGGTGAAGATCGTACACTTGTTACCGTAAAGGTAGTGTCGCCAAATCTTTAACGCAAAACCAACTGCGCCAAGCTCAAGGTCGTGTGTGGTGTAGTTCTTCTCGTGGATCTTGAGCTGTCGAGAGGCGTACGCGATAACCTTATCTCGTTGCATGAGAACATAACCATGACTATGGTTCGAGGCATCGCAGTAAACTACGAAGTTGTCGTTTTCGTCGGGCAGTGAGAGCACGGGAGCATTGCAAAGCATAGTCTTGAGGGTTTGAAAGGTTTCCTCTTGTTTAGTTCCCCAAACAAAAGGTTTATCCTTATGCGTCAGAGAGGTTAACGACACGGCAATCTTAGAAAAACCTTCGATAAAACGACGATAGTAGCTTGCCAGGCCGAGAAAAGAACGGACTTCAGACGGATTCTTGGGTGTAACCCAACTCTTAACAGCCTCGATTTTTGCAGGGTCAACGTGGATACCTTGACTATTGACAATGTGACCTAAGAATTAGACCACCTCCAGCCAAAATTCGCACTTGGAGAATTTGGCGTAGAGATGGTTTCCCTGGAGCAGCTCAAGAATCAAACGTACATGTTGCGAGTGTTCGGCTTTTGATTTGGAATAGATCAGGATATCGTCGATGAATACGATCACGAAGCGATCAAGGAAGGGTTTGCACACTCGATTCATTAGGTCCATGAAAACTGCGAGGGCGTTGGTCAAACCAAAAGGCATGACAACGAACTCGTAATGACCATAGCGGGTTCGAAAGGCAGTTTTGGGAATATCCTCCTCTTGAATGCGTAACTGGTGGTAGCCTGAGCGTAGATCGATCTTAGAAAAAACGTAGCACCTTGTAGTTGATCAAACAAATCATCGATTCGAGGCAAGGGATAGCGATTCTTGATCGTCAACTTATTCAGCTCCCTATAATTGATACACATCCTGAACGAACCATCCTTCTTTTTGACGAAAAGGACAGGCGAGCCCCATGGAGAGGTGATAGGGCGAATAAAGCCTTTATCAAGAAGTTCCTGAAGCTGACTCGAGAGTTCGTGCATTTCAGAGGGAGCGAGACGGTAAGGCGCTTTAGCAACAGGATTGGCTCCAGGAATGACGTCGATTCAGAAATCGATATAATGGGTGGGGGGTAATCCGGGTAAATCATCAGGAAATACATGTGGAAATTCACAAACAACAGGAACATCTTTCAATAATGTCTTCCCTTTCTTTTCCTTCTCCGCTACTACAATGTTAGCCAAGAAAGCTCGGTATTCCTTGCGGAGATACTTGCTAGCTTGGACACATGACATGAGTAGGAGTTTCTTCGAAGCGACTTCACTGTAAACACACAATTGATCACCATTAGCGAGCGAGAATCGAATCATCTTATCGAAGCAAACAACTTCAACATGATTTTCACAAAGAAAGTCCATGCCTACTACGACGTCAAAACTACCGAGCTGCATCAGAATAAGGTCGATAGGGAAAATGTGATTGTTGAGTTCGAGAATATAATCACGGAGAACATAATTGACAGCGACGGTTCCTCCGGTGGCAACTTCAACATCGAACGTCGAGGGGAGATGAGCGCGCTTACGATTGAGGAACTTTTCGAATTCAAACGATACAAAACAGTTATCTGCTCCAGTATCAAATAAACACGTCGCATATATACCATTCACAATGAACGTACCATTGACCACATTGTTGTTGGCTTGAGCCTGGCGAATGTTAATGTTGAATGCACGTCCGCGGGCTGCTGGTTGTTGCTGTTGTTGCTGAGGCTGCTGCTGGGCCTGCTGCTGTTGTGGCTCTTGCTTGACCACTCGATTCGGGCACATGTTGGCGAAGCGGTTGGGATCACCACACACATAGCAAGCTCTGGGATTGATCGCGGGTGCATGAGCTGCGTGATGGCCTTGAGGAGCAGCAAGTAGGGCTTGTTGAGCAGGAGCTTGACCTTGGGTTGGAGCAGGGTTTTAACAAGGACCTGTACGGCAGTTGGCGGTAAAATGGCCGTACATGTTGCAATGCGCACAGTATCTGCAAGCGATTCCCACAGGGTGGTGATAGGTGCAAGTAGGGTAAGCCGGGTGAGGACCAGTGTACGCACGCTTTGCCGGCGGTGCATTGGTAATCGGCGCCGCTACTTGGCGGTGTTGAGGTTGCTGAGGGGTTGGAACTGATTGGAGAGGGGCAGCATTGGTTACAGCGCAGTTCTTGTTGCTGGAACTGCTGTTGTTCTTTCTCTTGCGTTTGGAGAGCTTGGATGACTGGGGAGCGGTGGCGGTTTCAACGGTTGCAGCAGTGGTAGCTTGATGCTGATTCTTGGGAGCTTTATCCAAGACACCAGACTTGACTCACTTGTCGTTGATCTCGGCAGCGAGCAAGTAAGTTTCTTCAATCGTCGTCATTTTTGCAGCTTGAATGAAATCAGCCACGCAATCCGGAAGAGCACGGATATACTTTTTGATGGTGATTTCGGGCGTCTTGACTTGGTCCGGGCAGATTATACTCAACTGCTTGAAGCGCGTAGTCAAACTAGCGTTGTCACCATCCTTCTGCTTAATGTGCCAGAATTCATCCTCCAACTTTTGGCACTCATGGGGAGGGCAGAACTCTTGCATCATCACGTCCTTCAACTCATCCTATGATAGCCCGTAAGTTGCATCATTTCCGCGTTTGTTTATCTCGGCCGTCAACCAGTCTAAAGCGCGGGACTGGAAGATGCCAGTTGCGTTGAGAGTACAGAGATCATCAGGACAGCCACTCGGGCGCAGGGTGACTTCGATAGAATCAAAGCATTGGAACATGGCCATAGGACCATCTTCACCAGTAAACTCTTTTGGTCCGCAGGATTTGAACTGTTTGAAGCTGAAAGCAGCTTTGGGAGTATCGGTCCTGGACTCTTCAGAAGAGTTGCTTGCATTGTCGTTTAATTCACTCATGATCTAGGGGATGACTTTAGCGATTTGGTTGGCGACGAGAGAAGCAAGTCGCTTGTCAGCGTGTTTACGCCTAGCAGCTCGTGAGTGTAGGGATCTAGATGACGACATTGTCTGCAACAGACATCGCCATAGGATTCAAAACACTATTCGATTATTCCTAGTATAGTCTAGCGATTCACTATAAAGCTTAGGAACACATAGTCACATAAACACAGAATCACATAAGCTTATAAACACATAGGCATGTAATCCCGTAAGGCACAGAAGCACATAAGGCAGTCAGAACACAGAAACCTTACTATATGTTGCACGTATTCCCTATCCTTCATAGCACATATTGACCTTTCTATGATGGATGTGTTCCTTTATTAACCAATGCTGCAAAAGCCATCGAGGGTTGCGAGTGCGTATCAACGAGTTGCAGTGCGTGTTGTGTGTGTCGATCAAAAGCGAGAAGCGAAAAGCATGTAAATTACCAAAATCGAACAAGTAAACACAAAAAATTCATATAAAATTGATAAATCACAGAGTTGGCAGTAGCAAATCTAGAATCGAAACACATAAAATTCGACGATAGATTGTCTGGGTGTCGAGCATGTCTACACACACCCAGAGTGACTTGACTACACAAAGTGATTAGACTATTCACAAGGACTTTAAGTGCACACTTTAGCTTTCGGAACTGTGCTCTCGTTTCAATTTGAGCGATCGGCACACATTCTTCTAGTTGTAGTGTGACCCAAGTCGTTGGAGTCCGTCGAGACTTTGGTGAGGGTTTTGTAAAACCACATTAGGGACTACGTTCCTACTTGTGTGATAAAATTACGAGATTGATGAGGAGATGTGCGTCGAAGTATGGATTTCACTCCTGATTCAACACAAATCCTCCAGTTTATAGTAAAATTTGCAATTTGAACGAGTAATCTGGTCGAGAGTTTGCGGTTTTCACACCTAATCTTAACCAAATCATCTGTTTGTGTGTGTAATCAGCCTTAGGAAAGCCTGATCTTGCACGAGACTGTAGTATGCGATGTTCGCGCAAGTGTGTAGTGTATAGCGAGTTCGAGCGAGAAAAAGCGAGTAAGCTCGTACAAAACCCCTACTGGGCATGTATAAGTTGGTCTGTTTGTACTTAGACTATAGACTAGGTCGTTTTAAGACATCGACCCGGACTAGGTCGAGTCTTGCCTAATTCCCTATAGTTATGGCTCTGATACCAATCTGTCACACCCCAACCGATGACGGAAACATCGGGGTATGGCACTGAGCGAAACAGATTATTCAAGAGAAATTCCATAACAACTACTTTACCGAATAGTTAAACATTATGTCCCATACCATAACCTATTAAGCAAGTAAGTTATTACAGACATAGATATCTCCAAAACAAATAAAACTGTTCCGACAACTCAGATTCAAATAAGAATAAATTGTCTTTGTTTGTTTCTAGACTCTCCTAAGCTCGGTTCCATAAGATAGCAAGCAAAGCACAGCATCCTAAACACCTGTCACATACGTTAAAATAGATGTCAATACACATAGTGTAAAGGTGAGCATACAAGTTTGATATAGCATAATAGAGTTCGAAATCGTTTACGCATAACCAACATGTACAACGTATAATGTGAAGCATGTAAGTTATCGACAAAGATCCTATCAATACCAATGACTGCGAGTTGACTGCGAGTAGCGAGTGCGCATCACATGTTCACCTGTAGGATCGGTTTGTGACCCGAACGAGTTGTTCAGAAGAGATTTTATCAATTTCAGAGGCCGAAACTAAGAAACTGATGTCGAAACAGCTTGCGTATCACTTTAAACACTGATTTAATTGATATGATATCGTTTACAATCAGTCTTCACACCGGCAGCACCTCGGTATGGAATTCACGAACTTTTCTCCTCCTCTCAAGAGGTTTAGCTTGAATGGTATTTATAGATGAGGAGGTTTAGCTTGAAAGTGTCAGGTCACTTTCAAGAGAAACTAGGTTTAGCTTGAAACTGTCACACGCCACTTTCAAGGGAAACCTCTCTTGTAGGTTTAGCTTGAAACTGACATGTGTCACTTTCAAGGGAAACCTCTTCATTCAAGCTAAATTCCACAAACAAACCCTAACAATTAAGCCCTGAACTAATAATTCTAATACAAGACTCGATACAAGACGAAGTCGACAGACGTATGCACTAACAGACTCCCCCTCGGATGTTGACGAGTCTGAAGTATCGAGTCTTCTCATTTCTTCAGTCTTTACCGGTCTTCGGGCTCTTTCATAATCTGAGACTCGAACGAAGATGAAGTCGACAGACAACTGCACCAACAGACTCCCCCTTGAATGTTGACAGAATCTTCAGTGAGAGTCTTCAACATGACGACTCTTCAATCTTGATCGGTCTTCTTTCTTTCTTAGCATGTACCAGGATCTTCTCTTTGGCTCTAACCTCGTCAGACTCCCCCTCTCATCATGATGGGATCGCTGTCTGGAATTAGCTATTACCTTGAGATCACATCCTGGCTTTAACTCTTGTTCAGCACATCTACTGCACATTTCTCAACAAAAACATAAGTTTTTACTTAAATCAATAAGAAAAACTTACTAGTAATAGTTACATCAAGTTCAAATTAATGACCCTGATTAACTAATCTAATTTTCTTTATCAAAATCAGTTTTTTTCTTTTAAACGCATGTTTCCAAACCAATTCATCTTGTTTAGCACTTGAAATTTTGAAAATCAGCTCTTCAACATCAGTTGTCGAAAATATTTTTGTATTTTCAAAAATTTATGCTAAAACACACTAAAATCTTTTTGGATTTTTGAATGTAACGAAAATTCAGTAAAGAAATATTTACAAACAATATTTTTGTGAGCTTGTGTAAGAGGATCATATCAGTTTATGTGACAAATCAGTAGCACCGTTAAGCTTTAAACATTTTCAGGTCTAAACGATTCACATTGATTGACGATATTGTTGTCCACTTAAACTCAATCTAAAAAATTTCAATCTGCTTACCGATACTTTAAGGTACATTTAGATAGCACTAAGTTCTTATGGACCCCACGATCTCAGCATATCCCCTCATCATGCAATACACTATCTCAAGCAATGCCTTTAAACTTTTATCAACTGTGATTTGTGCGAAAACAAAGCAGAATGTTTAAACATTAACAGTCAGGTCGATACTTCTGTATACGCAGAGAAAGTCCAATGTTTAAACAAAATAAGAAAAATAAAACAAGTTGAAGTTGTTTAGGCTTTAACCACCAGGTCGATACTTCCGTATACGCAGAGGAGGTCCAAAGCTTAAACGAAACACCAAAGAAAATAAAGCAGAACGTTTAGGCAACAACATCCAGGTCGATACTCACGTATACGCAGAGGATGTCCGATGCTTAAACAAAATAAAGAAATAAAACAAGTTTAAGTCTTTGCAAAATAAAATGCACAATCACAGCGACTTTTCAGCAAAGTTGTGAAATTTCACAAACTTAACCAGTTTTATGTCTTTCGACAATCAGCGATTACTGAGTAGGCACACAGTCAAGAAGGACAAAACTAAGTACTATGCTTTCGACCATGTTTTCCACTAGAACTAGGCTTTTTCATTTAAGTTTGTATCGTTATCGCAAATCTACTAGTCTAGCTGTGCCTGTCGTCACATCTTTAGTGACATCGTTTATCACATTTTATCTTTCCATTTCTTTAGCATGCTGTGACAGTCCAACTGATCTACTATCATTTCCTCTTTTTGACAACAAAACTCATTTTTGCATTTTTTTTCAATGTTTTTGACATTTTCAAATTTTCTAATTTTTTTAAAATTTTTACTCCCCCTAAAATCAAAATATGTCTCAATTTTGATTTTCTGGGAAAATTTGAAAACAAGCTGTACAAGAAATGTGACAACATGATTAGAATTACTTCAATTCTCCATCCACTTGGCTTGAACAATCAGAACTCCCCCTGGCAACAAAACGTTTTGCCATAGTGATTTCAAAACACTTAAGTTTGTTTTAATCAAAATGTTTTTTCCGGAAAATTAGTTTTGTAAGTCATTTCTCAAACATGGGGTTTCATCCATCACCTTGATCTTCTTTAAACACTTGTATGAAAGTTAAATCAAGTAAAATTTAATGTCCTTGATTAAACATTTCACAAGAAAGATGCCGATTCATGCTCCACTCTTACCAACCTGGGAGCTCTGGCAAGTCAGGTTTTTCATTTAAACAGATTCACCCAAGCCTGACGGTCCTTGGGTGATTTTGAATTCTTGTTCAACAATGGTGGAAAATTTGCATCATCCATTGTTAAACCAGAATTCTCAACTTTTACCTCAACACATGGCTCTTCTGGCTTTACCACACCAGGTTCATTGCCTGAATGTGGCTTGTCTGACTTTGATGAGCCAGATTCATCGCCAACATGTGGCTCCTTTGTTTCCGAAGAAACAAATTCATTGCCACAAACTTTCTTCTTCTTTTCCTCTTTCGTCCTCAGATTTGTATCTGATGAATACGTTTTGCTTGATTTGTCATTCTTTGGCGAGCAAGACGATTTATCAGAACTTTTATCTGTTTTACCAGTTGTATCCGAGGACAAAATCTTCTCCAGATACTCTCTCGCCTTCTTTCTCTTCTTCCTCAGTCTGTCTTTCTGCCCCTGCGAAAGCTTCACTTTCGGTTCTAGAACTTTATGTTCTTTGGGCTTTGCTTCGACTTTGACTGGTTTCTTCTTTGTCATTTTCTGAGATTTAGCCCTCGATCTTTCATTCGATCTCCTTAGGCAATCTCTGGCAATGTGACCTTTGATATGGCAGTTATAGCATCTCCTCGTCTCATAACTCCAACTCTGGCAGTTAACAGCAATGTGTCCTTGATAACCGCATCGGTAACACACTCTGTTATCATACCAATCACCATTTTCAGCCCAAACATTCAGATCATAGCACTGTTTGGCTTGGTGATATCCATCTCTCCTCTTGTAAGCTGGATTTGGCTTTGAAGCACTGTGGTCCGACCTGCACCACTTATTGCCAACTATTTTTGAGTTTTGATTTTTCAATTTTTGTAATTTTTGATTGCGATTGGATGATTGATCTGATGAACTTTTATTTTCTTTTTGAACATTTTTCAAAATTTTCTCTTTTTGTTTTTGTTCCACTTTCTTCTTCAAAGGTTTTTGCATAGAGCATTCTCCCTTTTCAGTTGAATGTGGAACAGTTTCTTGAAACTTTTCTTTTAATTTCAAAAAAAAATTTGTTTTTCAAAATTTTCATTTTCATCATCAGATTTCTCATCACAATCTTCAACTTTGACATTGTCAAAGTTTGTGACATTGTCACTTATTGGAACAGAATTTAAAGGTTTTGGGCAAGGAATAGTTGAAGTATTCACAAAAACCTTCAACTTTTCTTCCCATTCATTGATTTTCTTTTGAGCACATTCTGCCTCTTTTTCAAGTCGAATAATCTTTTCAAGATGAGAATTGATTGCAATTTGTTTTTCAAGATTGTTTTTACAAAACATATCTCTCTCATCTTCTAAAATTTTTATTTAACTTTGAAATTCTTTTTCAATTTTTGATTTTTCATTTCCAAAACTTTTAATTTTATCTTCAAAATTTTTTCCATTTTCTTTCAACTTCTTGTTTTCTGATGTTAAACTGTTCAAGTCATTTAACAGTTTAACATTTTCAGATTTTTGCTTCTCACAAATTTCCTGCAAAATAAGAATCTGTTTAACATCAGTTTGCTTCTCATCCTTCAACTTTTTGACTTCCAATGTCAAACTTTCCACATCTTTCAAGAGTTTACCATTGTCAGCTTCAAGTTTATCACATTTAGAGCACACTGATGCAGAACTTAAAGATTCATTCTTCACAAATTCTTCATTTTTTGGAACTTCCTTTGTTCTTGTCTTGAATGATCCTGCACAAAAAATTTTAACAACATCAAGAGGATTCATATTATCATCAATATAACAACCCCTCTTAATATCATAGTTCATAACATTTTTTGCTGCAAGACATACACAAACTCTTTTGTCAATTTCAACAATTACATACAAACTCATTTTATCTAGATTTCCTTTTATTTTATCAATCAATTCTCTTTTTTTCTTATAGTTTTCATAATCATGTTCTTTGAGCTTTTTGATAAAATCTTTTGGATGTAATTTTGAGAACCCAGAAAATCCAGAATCTCTTTTAAGATTTTTCAAACAATCATCCCATTCTGCAGGTAATGCATCTGCAAGCTTTGATATTTTTTCAGCATCTGTCAACCTTATCTCATATATTTTCAGTTTGTCCAATAAATAGTTGAATCTGCTTTACAACTCCTCCACTGTTTCATTCTTTTTACACATAAAATTTTCAAGTCGCATAATCCAAATCCTTTTATCATCTTGTTCATAACTACTATACCAACCATATCCATCATTTAATCGTTTAATATGATCATTTTCTTTTTCATCAAAAATTTCTGCCATTTTTCTAACAATCCCGACAAATTTCACTCAAAACACACTTTCAAGCGAAACCTGATGATTTCAAACGAAACCTAGACCAGTTTCAAAAGAAACCTCTGATTTCAAGCGAAACCCAGACCAGTTTCAAGAGAAACCTCTGATTTCAAACGAAACCTGTCAATTTCAAAAGAAAGCCAGATGATGTCAGCAAATGTCGAACGAATTTCAATATAAACCACCGAAAAAATCAACTTTTAGATCGATTTTAATGATGAAACTTTCCAGAATTCGTTAAAACATGATTGCGCATAATATGTGTGAATTTGAACCAATTTTAACCGTGAAAAATTTTTAATTTTGAAAAGAATGATGTAGAAATCAGAAAAAGTGACGAAAACATGCTGTTTTCGCAAGATCTCTTCCTCCTGAGCTCTGATACCACTTGTAGGATCGGTTTGCGACCCGAACGAGTCGTTCAGAAGAGATTTTATCAATTTCAGAGGTGGAAACTAGGAAACTGATGTCGAAACAGCTTGCGTATCACTTTAAACACTGATTTGATTGATATGATATCGTTTACAATCAGTCTTCACACCGGCAACACCTCGGTATGGAATTCGCGAACTTTTCTCCTCCTCTCAAGAGGTTTAGCTTGAATGGTATTTATAGATGAGGAGGTTTAGCTTGAAAGTGTCAGGTCACTTTCAAGAGAAACTAGGTTTAGCTTGAAACAGTCACACGCCACTTTCAAGGGAAACCTCTTCATTCAAGCTTAATTCCACAAACAAACCCTAACAATTAAGCCCTGAACTAATAATTCTAATACAAGACTCGATACAAGACGAAGTCGACAGACGTGTGCACTAACATCACCACTGCGAACACATGAAGTATTGTCCTTAACAACCCTGAGTAAATAGGTGCTGAGTCTAAACTATAGTACTATCGTTGCTAAGGCAGGTAGACAATAATCAGTGTGTAAACATAACAAACAGGCATTCATCGAGTCACGTATAACATGCATTAGAGGTCAGCGTATAAATAGTGTTTGCGTTGTGTGTTCGATGTATAGTTAGTATAGGTAACGTATGTCACATCCAAAAGTGCATAAAGCAAAAAGGGGTCGAGTATACTCACAGATTGTGTTTAACAAGTAAACACTCTCTTGGATTGAAGGGAGCACTGAGAGAGATTAGTCTGAACAGTTAACGATAGCATAAACGATGAGCGTCATGTAAAACGGTGAGAAGTAACCAAGTATCGGATAGTAATCCGATCAGATGGCAATCCGATCGGATGACCAGTCGATCGGATGTCAATCCGTTCGGATGGTCTTCCGATCGGATGGCCATTCGATTTGATTTACACCCTGTTTGGTAAGGATGTGTTTGTGTATGATGGTTTGTCCTTTGAAGTTTTTGTTGTAGCATTTTGAAAATAGAGAAGTATCTCTGCCCTTCAGGTCGGTCGATCGGACGACGATCCGATTGGCGAGTCTTCTCAGTTTAGAATAAGTTCACAGCAGGACGGTTACTCGATCGGATGGCCATCCGATAGGGTGGCAATCCGTTAGTTACTGGTGATCTTTGAAAATTGATCAAGTACCATAGTCCCGGACGTCACTCGATCGGACGGTCTTTCGATCGGATGGCGATCTGATCGGGCGGTAATCCGTTTGACGTTCAGATCCTTGAAAAGTTTGAATAAAAAGTTTAAGTTTGGAACCAAGTGCAACCCAATCGATGGCTGGTTGATCGGATGGCAATCCGATCGGACGGCAATCCGTCCCAACGACCTGATCGTCTTGACACTTGATTTTGTTGAAGGTTTTGCAGTTTTGAACGAGACGTTATGATAACTTGCTTAAACAACAGAAACCCCATCTCGACCCAAGTGATCCGTTCGAACAGGGACCACCCTAGTCCGATCAGTTCACGGTTCGAGACGGTTGTTCATGTTCAAACCCGAAATCGGTTATCTCTCGGGTAGAAATCAGATCTTGAACTAACCCATCACTAAGAAAGAGTAGAAGATTAGAACGAGCTCCGATTCTATCGGTTTTGAGTGCATTGAGTGTAAAAGAGTTGAAAGAAAGTTGGAAAACCTTCTTTCAATCCTTTTAACCTTGAATTTGTATAGATCTATGCGAAAACATTGTTTAATCTTGTGGAAATCCTTCAGATCTAAGTTGTTCTTGGTAGAATGAAGCCAAACATTGAAGTTGATAAGAACTCCATGATGACATCATCCTAGAACACCTCAAATCCAGTGATTTCACGGTTAAAAGTTAAGATTCAAAGGTGAAAGTGATGTAGAAGTGTGTGTAGATCATAGAAGTACAAGATTTAGGTTGAAAACTTACAAGAATCGAGAGAAATCGAGTGAAATGGGTGCTTGAGTGCGGCTGGTTGAACAAGGAGCTGTCACATCACAAATGATGTGACATGTGGGTATTTATAGGGTTTCCCAAAAAGGAAAGTGGTGAAAGTGTCGGGCCGATCGGGTGGCAATCCGATCGGGTGGCAGCCCGATCGGGTGACAACTCGATCGGATGGCCACTCGATCGGTTGGCCACTCAATCCTGGTGTCTGGCGCGATGAGTTTTGTCGTTTCGATTCGCGTGTTGAGCTTTGCGATGCGATTCGAGTGAGCGATGCGATAGTATTTCCCATTAGTTACATAAATAACATAACTACTATATCTAACATACAATCTCTATAAACAACTAGCGTTTAGCATTTCCGATTTGATTGCGATGCGATAGATTGCGATTGTGATTAACACCTCAACACAAACATAACATGCACAAGTAACACATAAATAGCACACATAAGTAAAACAATATCCAGAACACATATTTCGAGTTTTGAATGTGATAGCGATAAGTCAATTAAACATGCGAATAAATAGCGATTAAACCTCGATTGTTAATAGATACTCCACATAATACAACTAAAGTAAATAAATAATAGATTCGATTACAAGTCAAAGAAGTCAAAACAGTAGTTGAGCAAGGAGTGATAGATCGCAGTTAGCAATCTTTTCTTCCTTTGACTTCAATCTTGACTTTGACTTTTGAAACACGGGGTGTTACAATACCGCACTCTATTCGGAATTCGTGGAAACCATATCAACCATATTGGGACACATGGAGCCCCAGCAAAATCAATGAATGCGTCGCACAACCCAGTGTGGCAAAGGGGTCCTCCCTATGTTAGACAATCGAGAATCATGAAGTACATTACACATATTATATGGGCGGAAGTAACCACTCGATATTCACAACAGATTGTTGTTCCATTTAGGCACATGGAAGACGCATGAAAGAAGATTCTTCTCGATCTACACCTCTATCAGTACCTCCACACTCTCTATCCCGTAGTGCACCCCATCATTAGGATAGTGCATTCACACCTTGGAAACCGCTCTACGTTTGCTGCAAAAACATAATTCGGTCACAAGAATGAAGTCACGTACCCTCACAACCTTACCTCTGCATTTCCACTATCCCCCTATACTTGGTAGTAAAGCACAACCCCCATCTTTTGGGAAGCATACCCATTTTTGTAAAAGTAAAGACTATGGAAGAGTCAAAAAACTTGAGGAATAAAACATGGAACAAGGTGCAGGGAAGGCCTCACCGTATTTTGTATAGCACTGGATGACTTGCATCCACCGGAGTAGGGTGACTCCGAGGAGGTTCTCTACGCAAGACTAATTGAAACAAGTTGATATGATATATGTAAAAGTCGATGTACCCTTAGCAAGATTCTGTGGTGACTCATTTCAATGATGAGATGATTATGGTGGGAAGATTTGCATAGGCCTCATTAGGAATTACCTTACCATTATGCTTGTAGTGCACGATGAATGAGCTTGCTTTCACTGATAGACGACAACATTTATTCCAAAATAAATGGTTAATCTCGTCGATAAGGTTTTATACATGCAAAGCTCATGGAACCACAGCGAAGGAAACGCTGGTCAAGTCTAATCAGAACCTCTACCTGCAACAAAGGCTGAGCTTGAAGCTCTGTAGAGCCGACAAGTTACTGAAGCAATCGTCCAATACGAAGCAAGCAACACTACAAACAATGGAGGAATAAGAGGAATCATATTGGGAATCGCTCAGGCGATAACTCTTGCCCTAGGTCCTACCGAGGGCGGAGTAACGGTGGAGAAATCTAATGAAAATCCAGTGGGGAAGAAGACGCATGTGGAGCCTTCTTTTGGTGGAACTAAGAGAAAGTTTTCAAGCTGGAAGAAAGGAACCCGAGAAAATCATGACAACTCAAACGCAATCAAAAGAAGGGAAGCAAACCCGTCTCATGACACGAAAGCTTTTGGTGCCACCAATGAGGCAAGAGGAAAGGTTTATTTGGGAAATAAGCCGAGATGTGACGGATGCAGGTTTCACCATGAAGGACGATGCCCAAAACCTAAGTGTGATAGATGTGGGAAAAAGAGACATATCAAGGATACCTGTTGGGCAAGATACCCCGACCGAGGGGGAAATGGTAACTACAACCAAGGGGATAACAACGACAACCAAGGCAGAAACGGTAATGATAGAGCTCCTGGTTGTTTCAAATGTGGTGACACATGGCACTTTAGGAAAGATTGCCCTAAGAAGGACCAAGCACGAGGAAGAGTTTCACGAACAGAGCTCGTGAAGCGCGCCAGGACCTGAATATTGTGAAGGGTACGTTCCTAATTAACCAACACTATACATCCATTTTGATTGATACTGGTGCCAACTTTAGCCTTGTATCTATAGAATTTAAGAACCTACTTGGTCTAGAAGCGAGTAGGCTAGACACCCCCTATTCAATAGAATTAGCAAATGGGAAAGTAGTCGAAGAGGATGGAGCTATTAAGGGTTGTACACTTGAACTTGGAAAACAAAAGTTTTCTATTGACCTGCTGCCAGTTGGGTTAAGAAGTTTTGATGTTGTAGTAGGCTTGGATTGGGAATCCAAGAATGGAGCTGAGGTTGTTTGTCATGAGAGAGTTGTTCGCATCCCTCTTGCAAATGATGAAACACTTATGATACGCGGCCTTCATACAGTCGATGATAGGACTTTTGGCCTCATAAGGCGGAAGACTGTGACATTTTACGTTGGCTTTGAGAGTGCAGAAGTGTCTCCGAAAAGGCTGCATAGCTTTCCTTGCTCATATCATCGACAAGGAGACTAATGTGCGATAAAGTGTTATATATATTAGGTGTATATTTTAAGCCCTTTTTAACACTTATTTTAGCCAAGTTTTAAATTTATAAAACACGATATTTCACTAACACTAAACACACATATGGGCAAGTGCACCCATCGTTGAGTGTAGTATAGCGTTGGTAAGATACCGAGGTCGTCCAAGGACACAAGAGCTTTTAATACCGGTTTAACCTCAACGTCTAACCAAAATAAAAGTTTAGAAAAATGTTTTAAACTAAGAAAAATAAAAACTAACTAAAATGCTGAAAATAAAAAAAAACAGATAGACAAGATGAATCACTTGGTTCCGACTCGTATCTAGTATAACCTTTGATTATTTCCGCACTTTTGCACATAATTAAGAGATTATCTTAGTTATTGTAGTAGGCCCCTCTTTTGAAGGTGACGTTACCCTCACCCCAGTAGTTTGAGTCAGCAAGGATACAATCCTAAAGGGGTAGATTATTGGAAGATAATGAATTAAGTTATTAATGCAGTATTGTGGTAGGCCCCGCTTTTGGCGGTGACGTTACCCTCGGCTAAGTAGTCTGATTCAGCAGGGATACAGTCCTAAATAGCCGGGTTATAGTATTAATAGTAGTTAACTTATGAGGGGATCAAAGAGTTTGGACCCCCGCCATCCAATACCGTGAAGCATTGAAGGAGGTCCTACTAAATTTGACCCAGGTCCATTGCAGGACCTCTAAACGCTGAACAATGGCAAGACCTTTACCAAACCGTTCCCTTAACCCCCGACCAGGTAGCCAACATACCTCCATATAGACCGTGGAGATATGAATGGTGAAAATCTTTTATTTTATATAGACAGTAAAATAATGCCAAGACACCACGGACAAACGATAAGGAAAGATAACCTTCAACATAAGTAACTAGTTATTAAAGTCATTAATACAAAACCAAATAAAAAGTGCAAAAGATTAGAAATAAAAAGTATTATACTAGACACTTTGTCTTCACCAAGTGATGTAAGAGACTTAGGCAAACATGGCCTTGATTGTCAAGAACTCTTACGATCAATCTTGGATCCCGAGACGACTCACACACTCTACGATGGACAATGGATGATGGTGGTGGATGATGGTGTTGTGATGGTGGTGGGTGGTGGATGAAGTGTGAGAGAGGTGGTGTGCCAAGGGATGAGATGAAATGAATCCAAGCACTCCTATTTATAGGCTGAACAGAGAGCTGGGCACGGCCCCGTGTCCGCTGGGCACGGCCCCGTGCCTGTCTGACACTCTCTCTCCTCATTAATTGTAATTCGCAATTACAATAAATGCGCCTGCTGTACTTTCGACACGCCCCCGTGTCCGCTGGGCACGCCCCGTGGTGGGCAATAGAAGCTTCTATAGGTTTGTCTTTTCTGCTGCTTCTTGGGCACGGCCCTGTGCTGGCTGAGCACGGGGCGTGTTCAGTCTTCTGACTTCTCTAATTTGCTTTGGAAGGTGCCGTTGAGGGGTCGGGCAGTCCACTAATGTTCCTTTTCTTGTATTTATGTTGGATTTAGCTGTCTTTTTGCTTCTTTTGCGTTTTTGAGCTCATTTAATCCTGAAAATACAAAAAGAAGACAAAAACACTCTTTTTCCAATATTAGTACTTAAAAAGGGTTAGTTTTATGCCTTATTTGATGTAATTTATATGTTCCATTATTGGCTTATTGGTTGCTGCAGTCCAGTGATGCATTAGTTTGTACTACATAAGAACTATATCTGTTTCAATTTTTTGTTGTTTCATGGTGCAAAGTTTCATGCCAAGACTGTTTCTTTTTGTACGGTTTAGGTTGCAGAGTTTTTTTGTAAAGTTGAAAAAAGGTGTAGGATCGTTTTCAGACCCGAACAAGTCGATCAGAAGAGTTTATCTCAACACGAAAGGCGGAAACAGACGTGTAGAGTTCAATTCAGCTAGATTCACGCTTAAAACTGTTGTATGATTGATTCTATAACGTTTTACAACCTGACAACACTTCAGCAGCACTTCATTGCTCTGGCCGAAAATTACAAATGAACCCAAGACATGAAGTATTTATAGGAAGGACCTGACCGTTTGAAAGTGGCAAAACACCTTTCAAATGGACACGACATGCTTCAAACGATCACCTCTTCAAACGGTCAAGCTTCAAACTTTTTCATGCATTCCAAGTTGTGATGTCATCAATGATGTCACCTATGTGATGTCATTTATGATGTCACCTATGTGATGTCATGCTTGTTCAGATCCACAACGAAGACTCAATATAAGACGAAGACGACAGATGTATGCACTAACAGACTCCCCCTCAGATGTTGACGAGTCTTAAGTGTCGAGTCTTCACAATCTTCAGTCTTTATCAGTCCTCTCGAACTCTTTGAAGTGTCTCACAGTGTAAGCATCCTCAAAACTTTATCTTCTTCTCCTCTTCAGCATGAACAGACTCCTAACGATCAATCTCTACTCGGATGTCTTCAGACTCCCCCTTTCGATATGCTGGGATCGCAGTCTGGCATGTTGAAATCGCAAATTCCTCAGGTATCGGAACCTGTCTCTCTATCACTCAAATAACCTGCACATTCTCTACCTCACAATAAATTTTCTGATGATAATTTGTAAAAACAATCTCACCGTCTAATGAACCACTTGCGGGAATTATACAATCAAAGAATGCTTATACAATGTTAATCATTTGATGAACCACTTGAAGATATATCATTTTTATTTTCAAAACAACACACTTTCCCAAACCATCTGTTCATCATGTTTAGCACTTGGAATTTTGAAAATTAGCTCTCCAACACCAGTTGTCGAATTTTTTTTTAATTTTTCCAAAAATTATACTAAAACACACCGAAAATCTTTTTGGATTTTTTAAGTAAATAAAATGCAGTAAAGAAATATTTACAGACAATATTTTTGTGAGTTTGTGCAAGAGGATCATATCAGATTTTGACAAGTCACAAGTACCGTTGAGCTTAGTTACACATTAAGAATTAAACAATTCACTTAGATTGCCAATATACTGATCCACTTAAATTTTCACACAAATTTCAACTGATTCAGGATATGAGTTAGGTGTTTTAAGAACTTAAACTCATTCATGTGTCCCACCTCTTGAATATACTCCCGTATCTAGATCCCAATATTCAGTCTTACAGGTGAGTATACCTAGATGATATCTCTAAGGCGTTAAATTGCGAGGGTCGTGAGAGCTCAGGTCGATACTTCCGTATACGCAGAGAGATGACGGCTTCGACTTTTGGTGTGTCCCCTTTAGAGGATCTTTTGAATTACAACAACAATGACTATCAATTTTATTGTTTCATCAATTTGCTGAGGGCGAGCTTATATTTCAAAGCATTTGCAGAAAGTATTATACGGGGACTAGGCCATTGCTTCCGCAAAATCAGAAGTCCCGGGATAATACCCCAGATATCACTGAGCATAAAGACCTAGTATCTCAGATAGAGGGACCTTTCAAACGAGATTTCAGGGGTTACCTATATATCCAAGTAGTGTTCCCCACGAAATAAGCAAGTTTGAATTTAAGTTTATATCCCGAAAAAGCTTACTAAATATGTAAAAACCTATCGACATATCATCAGTGAGACTGTTTAACGCTATTTAATCATTACATTTCTTTAGCATACTGTGACTGTCTACTGATGTACTATCATTTCCTCTTCTTTGACACTCAAACTCATTTTTGAATTTTATCATGTTTTTGACTTTTTCAAATTTTCTAATGTTTTTGGATTTTCTGAAATTTTTACTCCCCCTAAAATGCAAACACATTTTAGGAAATTTATAAATAAACTATACAATAAAGTGACAACCGATATCGAATTGCTTCAATTCGCCATCCGCTGGGCATAAACAATCAGAACTCCCCCCATCACAAAACTATTTCTCATTATGATATCAAAACACTCAAGTTTGTTTTAACCAAAATGATTTTTCCGGAAAATAAGTTTTGTTAATTTTACCACTTGTAGGTTAGGGGTTTGGTTCATCATATTGTCCATTCAACCACTTGTAGCAGATCAAGTACAACTTAATGTACCTGATTTACCACTTGCATGTATGCAACCTCTGTACCACTTGTAAAATTATTCACAACATTCAAGCCTATGTAGGAATAAACCTCTACACAAACCATTTTACCAATCAAAATGCCGATTCCTGCTTCGCACTTACCTACCTAGAAGCTCCGGCAATTCACACTTATCCTGTAAAAATTCAACTATTTTTAGGATTCAATCACAAAAACAATTATCAAGAAAGATGTTGATTCCTGATCCACGATTACAAACTTGGGATCTCCGGCAAGTCAGATTGTTTTAAGGGAAAAGAATTTCCACCCAAGTCTGACCAACCTTGGGTGTTTTTAGCTCTTTTAGTTCTTGTTCAGTAGGGTTGTAAGTTGCCTTTTTAGTTGCATAAAAATCTTTAACCCCTTTTACTTTCCCATCAAGCATTTTCCCAAAAATTTTCTTAACACTTCCATTAAATGTTTTCTCAACATCAAATTCCTTCTGATCAGCAAAGAATTGATTTGAGATCTCAACCTTACCAACTTTCTGTTTAATCTTCTCAAACTTCAGTGATGGAAATTCATCATCATTCACTGAAAATACAGAATTTTCTTCTTTTTCCTCACCTTGTGGCTCTTCTGGCTTTGTGGAACTAGATTCAACGCCAATTTTTACATCACCCTTCTTGACAACCCACATTTGGTTATCTTTTGCTTTCTTTTTGTAAAAATTCTTTTTAGAACATTCACCAACCTCATAAGTTGAATTTCAAATATCTTGAATTTTTCAGTTGGTGGTTCAACATCAACAACTATTTCTTTCAGTTTTTCAGAAACTCCCTGTTTAGTCTTAGCATTTTTCGGACAGTTCCATGCAATGTGACCAGCTTCATTGCATTTGAAACAGGTTCGAGTCTCTTTTGGATGAAACACTCCAGTTCCATTCCTTTTCTTCTCAGCAAGAAACTCCTGTTTTGATTGTCTCCAGAAAGGTTTCTTCTGTTCTTCTTCTGCACTTCCTCCTGAAACAAATTCTATTTTTGTTTTAGAATTTTTCTCATTTTTATAATTTTTAGGTGGAATAAATCCTAAACCTTTCTTTTTGTAGCTACCATTATGGTTTGGTTTCTTTTGAAAACCAGAACCAGAATTGTAACCATTTTTCTTGTTTAATCGTTGTTGAACTCTTGAAGTGTATTTTTTAGGTTTTCCAGTAAGATTTAAATCTTTTATTTCAGAAATCTTAATTTCATTTTGAAAACCTTTTTGATCATTTCAAATCTAACACTTCTTATTGGTAATTCCTCATTAGAATATAATTTGTCTGAATCAATCAATGTATATGCCACTTTGATTGTTTCATCATTCAAATTAGATTTTGATAGCAGGAATTCTTTATTGTAAACCCGTTTAACCGACGACTTTGAACTGTTGACCGATGAACTCGAACTTTTAACGAACGAATTTGAACACCCAGACTTGGACTTTGACTCAGACTTTAACTCCGACTCCTCATCTGTATCCAACACTTGATCGACCACCTTTTTTATTAACTCAGACTCATGATCAGTGTCAGACGATGTGAAAGTAACGTCAATGTTTTCTGGTAAATCATCAGTTGTATCGGTTTTTAGCTTTATATTGACTGCTTTTTCGACTTGCTCCTCATTTGGTTTTCTGGGAGAATAACCTTCCCAGATTAGAGGCGGACACTTGTTATAACTAACACTCGGTTTCTTACCAGTATCCTTCTTCTTAAGCTTCTCATCATCTTTAAAGGCTTCAAAACCTGCAACAGTGGGATAAATTCGATCAACAAGATAATCAGAACTAGAATAACTCTTTAATAAGCGTCTGATTCTCTCATTTTCAATTTTCTCCTTTTCCAACTCTTGCTTCCACCTTGTACTCTCTTCGATATAGAAGTTGATAGCTTTTTGTTTTGTCATCAATACAGCATTCAACATTGTTAATGCTTGTTCTTTTTCAGAATTTGTCTTTTGAAGACCAGTTACTGTTTTGTTCAACACATCATAAGATTCTTTCAAGTAATTGAGATTGAACAGCAACTGCTCCTTCTGCTTTTCATACTCAGCTATCTTCTCATCTTTAGCTGCACATTCCTTGCAAGGTTCCAAACACTTCAAACAAGGTTTGACGACTTCCATAATCTTTTCAACTTCAATGAGCTTTTCAACTTCAATGATCTTTTCAACTTCAACAACTTTCTCAGCTTCAGTCAACTTTTCTGATTCAGCAATCTCCTCAGTAACACTTTTTATTTCTTCTTTCTGAACAGCTTCTTTTGTTTGATCATCACTTTCAGACTTTTGTTTCATTTGTTCTTTTGCAGCTTGTTTTTCCTTCAGCTTCTCCAAGCGATCTGCAAAATAAAAATGAAAACTTTCAGGAGAAAGATGAATTTTAGCAACATTAATATGTCGTTCTTCTTCCTCATCACTACTGTCGTCAGTTGGTGATTTATCAAACTCAATTGATTTTTCAGTATTCTCATCCGAAGATCCAGAATCAACTGGTGTTTGATCAAAAACAACTTCTTTTTCTGAAACTTCATCACTTTGTGAACTTTCATCTGAACTCTGTGAGGTTTTATCAGATACAACAGATTCTTCCTCCACATTCTTCACAGTCTCACCAATAGACTTCATCCATGTGGTAAACATATCTGGTTCTTTCACAATCTTAGCAATCAATGCTTTAAATTCTCCTTTTTCATCCAGAAACATATCCTAGCTAAATCCTTCAGGTAATTTTTCATCATCTTGATTGATTAAGCATGCTTTGTTGTCAGATGAAATGAATTTTTCCCAGTTAAAGTTTTCTTGATTCCCCAGACATGCTCTTTTTGAATCCTCTATCACCTTGTGGTTCTTGTAGTTGTTGTTGACAAACCTGTTGATATATAGCTTTCCGGTAGTAGTCATCTTTTCCGAATGGATTCTTCACGTCACTTGCTTCTCGGTTCTTGCATTCTCTCTTGAAATGACCTTTCTCCCTGCATCGAAAACAAGTAACTTTATATTTATCAAAACCCAAAGTAGAAACGTGTGCATCAAGAAAGTTATTTCTTCCAGTAATCATCTTGAATTTTTCAGCTCTTCTCAGAACGCTAGCTAGACACCATTTGATATCCATAAGTTCCATTTCTTCAGTGTCTATCTGATCGTAATCTTCCTTTGTGAGCATAGGATTCCCGATTCGTCCTGCATCCAAACCTTCATAAGAGAATAGCACGGAACCAAGTAAAGCCATGTGATCTTTCGCAATCTCTTCAGAAAAACTTTGACCATCTGGAAGATTCAAGGCAATATTGCATTGTATCAAATAACCATTTCCACTTTTCGTACTTTGAGAACTAAAACTTGAAGTTGGGCTTTTTGGATTAACACTCGGATATGAAGAGAAACCACTGCTGCTTTTAGGACTTTGATCAACCTTATCTGTAGAATCTCCAGCAATAAATGCAGTTTGTATTTTCGGGCTTCTTTCAACTTCTGGAACACTGCCTTTGTAATACATCTGTACATCCTGTTGACCACTTGGACTGTTCATCATCGCGATCTTTTGTTGTTCCAGATCTTGACTTTCTATCTTCTCAATAAACTGAGAAATCGTCAACCCGTCATATACACCAGTATTCTTTAGAATCATCAAGTTAGTTCCCCACTCCTTTTGTGGTAAAGCGTCAGCTAACTTGTCTACCCACTCTTCAAGATCTTTTGTTATACTAAGCATCGACATGGATCGCACCAAATGGCAGTATCTTTCAATCAGCTTCTTGGTATCTTCCCCGGGCAAACTCGTAAACAGATCAAATTCTTTCTTGAGCAGTGCTTTCTTGCTTTTGATCATATTCTCACTACCCTCAAACTTGACTTTCAGAGCCTCCCAGATTGACTTTGAAGTCTTGTCATGTTGTAGCAACACAAAAATGTCTTCCTTGATAGCCTGCTGAAGTAAACTGATCATCATCTTCTCAGCTTTGTACAATTCTCTTTCTTGATCGGTAAACTCAAATATTTTCTTCTCAGCTTGTAAATCTGTACGTGGTAACACATATTTCTTCTCTATACATTCCCATGATCTCAGATGTGTAGCTTGAACCCAATTCTCAAACTTATCTTTCCAACCATAGTATTCTTCGATCCCCATAAGCTTCGGTGGTTTCTGTAAAGTTCCGGTTTCGTTCTCCATGTTCATGCTTTGAGCTATGGCACCCGGAGTAGTCGGAGATGTAGCAAACGCGTTGTAGAAATCTTCACTCATGATTACGTATCACGAATTTCTCAAACAAGCTTTCAAATGAACTAGTTCACTTCGTAAAAAAACACCTGATAACAAAACAAACAAAACACAATCAGTTTAAAGACTTATCGATTAACAAGATAAGACTGGTACGCGAACTGATGAATATTCTGTGTGGACTGAAGGTTAACACACTGTACGGACTGCTATGACCCGGATCAAATTCAAAACGACCTTTCCCAATGACCTGGCTAAATCACACGACCTGGAATTACTTTCAAACTATCTTGACCCTTTCAAATGAATTTGCAGACTGAAACCAGACCTTATTTCCACGTGAACCGAAACTTGTATCAAACGACCTGATGACCTATTTACCAATATCAATGAAACATCACATGCAAAAGCCTGACAACAGTTGATGTAATATTAAATGAGATTGGGCCGAAACCAACTCTAATGCTATTATCTTTAAAATTGTTTAATGAGCTAACAATTTTGATTGGGCCTCAAAATCCACTAGTCTGACATCATTAAATGTTCAACAAAATCGACTGGGCCAATGATCTTTAATCACTTTTAATATTCATTAGGCTCACATTTTAATCAGTCATACACATGAATCAATGACCGACAACTTTTAATACCAAATCAATATTATTGGTCTGCTAAAAACCAATGTCACATGATCATTTAATATATATCATATGCAGTCTGACAACAACCTTGATCGAATACTTTGATAGAACCGATTCCTTGATTTAATGAATTGACACAAAGCAAATCTCATGCAAATTGAAATTATATTTATCAAATGTCAATTTTATGAGAATCACGTGCAACTACCCAATTCAAGTTTCAAGGTTCACTTGATAGAACCGATACAAAGGTAGACTGACAAACTAAAATCACATGCTATTTCTTGAACTAAGCACTCACATGTGACCATGACATCCTCAAATTCAATGTTACACACAAAACAATGCACAATCACCTTAAATACTGAAACACTTTCAAACGGGAAGGTCAGTTTCAAACGGTAAGGTGCAGATTTCAAACGGTCAGTCCAGTTTCAAATGGTAAGGTGCAGATTCGTTCATACGGACACCAGTTTTCAAGCCATTTTTACCAGTTTTACTTTGAGTTTAGGTCTGATATTCTCAAGGGTTTGTTAAAACACAATTACGCACACATTGTGAAAGTTTTAGCCAATTTTAACCGTGAATAATTGTTAAATTTTGAAAGAAGGTGTAGAAAATCAGAATAAAAGGCTGAATTGGTATGAACTCTTCCTCCTGAGCTCTGATACCACTTGTAGGATTGTTTTCAGACCCGAACGAGTCGATCAGAAGAGTTTATCTCAACACGAAAGGCGGAAACAGACGTGTAGAGTTCAATTCAGCTAGGTTAACACTTAAAACTGTTGTATGATTGATTCTATAACGTCTTACAACCTGACAACACTTCGACAGCACTTCGTTGCTCTGGCCGGAAAATGACAAATGAACACAAGACATGAAGTATTTATAGGAAGGACCTGACCGTTTGAAAGTGGCAAAACACCTTTCAAACGGACACAACATGCTTCAAACGATCACATCTTCAAACGGTCAAGCTTCAAACTTTTTCATGCATTCCAAGTTGTGATGTCATCAATGATGTCACCTATGTGATGTCATTTATGATGTCACCTATGTGATGTCATGCTTGTTCTGATCTGCAACGAACCCGAGACTCGATATAAGACGAAGACGACAGATGTATGCACTAACAAAAGGTAGACCTGATTTTTTGTAAGTGTTATTAAGGATTCGTTAATGACGGTTTAATATGTTTTTCGGCAACTTAATTGTTAAACTTTGTAATATTAAGATTGTTTCGTACTGATATCTTTTACATGTGCAATTTACCGGCATTAGAAGTGCATCAGCAGATGCAAGGAAACTGATTGTTTTTTTATCTCACGTCTTATGTTTTTTTTTATATTTTTTTTTCTATTTGTTGTTTTCCTTAGAGGTGGTTAAAATGAACGGGAAACATATTCCACAAGTAGTGAAAGCATGGGTTGAATGAACAATATGAGAAGGATCCGAAATCCCTAATTGTTGAACTCTTAACAATGTTGTTTGAGGTAACTCAGTAACTGTACTTTTTTCCTTTCCAGTTTCATAGGTACATTCTTATATTGTTTCAAGTTCTAGTAGTAAAAAGAAACATCTATCAACTTGAGCATACAAGTGGTTAACCTTGCAATTATACAGGCGCGTGGACCTACTTATCGCATCCCAGGAGAATTTTGTTCTGTTTTGATGTTGCTCAGATGTTTATCACCCGATCTGATATTCAATCTTTTGATGTTGCTCTATTTTTTAATGCAATGTACACATGTGTATTCTGATTTTGATCTGTTTAAATGCGATGTACACATGTGTATACTAATTTTGCCCTGTTTTTAATGCGATGTACACATGTGTATATCGTCTGTTTTTGTGATATCTCTGAATTTTTTTTGTACTGAATGTTGATGTACACTTGTGAATTACAGTACACACATGTACGAAGCTGAGTACACATGCGTAGTGTTCTATTTATATCCAAGTACACACGTGTATACCGTTGAAATATGAAGGTTACGTGGATCTTAAAAATCAAAATTTGAATTCTGGTGATGAAATCTGAAAAATAAAATTGAAATTAAAGATATTGTGGATAATGAATGTAAAATAGGAAAGATATTGTGGATAATGAATTTAAAATAATAAAGATGTAACTTAATTCAATTATTAAAATAATGATTTAAATCTACTTTTTATCTAATTACAATCCTACCCTTAACAACTAAAAAGAAAATCAAGGGTCCAGATCAGTTCACACAGTTAACTCTTGGGAGGTTGTTATATATATATATATATATGTATATATATATATAGCCTTATCAGACAAAAACTTAAAAAAACGTACGAAAGACATGGAAAGCTAAAAAAATGTGATGGCATTTTTATAATTACGAAAATGTCATCGCATTTTTTTTACCTTTTTATGCCTTTCGTACGTTTTGTACGATAAGGCTATTGATATTTGATCTTTTGCCTATATATATACACACACACACACACACACATGGCTCGGTTCAAATGAGAACCGCCATGATTTGCGAGAACCGCGAGAACTTTTTGATCTGGGATGAGTTGTGGCCTATTTTTTTTGCACAAACGTAGATGAAAACATTATAAACACATTTGTAAAAAAAAGTAAAAAAAACTGTCGAGGCGGTAGTTTTGACTAGTGCAAGTTTTTTTACGCCTTGGCGTAAATTTTGCACGAAATAAATGTTTTTTTTACGCCTCATGTAAATGTGGGTATGCGGCATTTTTTTTTCCGAAACAAGTGATTTTTTTATTACTTTTGAGAAAAAAATTATCGGAAAAACCTTTTGGATGGCGTAGTTCTCACGGATCTCACAACTCTGGTGGTTCTCATTTTAACCCATCTATATATATATATATATATATATATATAAGAGAAGGATCCGTTAGGAGCCACCCTTTATTGCGAGAACCAATGTGAACACAACAAAAAATACCTGAAAAAATCTAAAAAACATACAAAAAAATTTGTAACCTTTTTTTTTTATGAAAAAACGCTATTTTTCGTCACCATTTTTTTTTTGGGGGGGGGGGTTAGGTTTTTTTAGGTTTTGGGTGTAGTGGGTTTACTTTTTTGTTCACATTGGTTTTCGCGGTTCTCACAATAAAGGTGGTTATCAGATGAACATTACCCTATATATATATATATATATATATATATATATATATATATATATTGAAACATAACGAATTTAAGCATGTGAAAACGATCAAAAGGTTGAGTATGTAAAAACGAACGGTTTAAGTGAAGTTGTCGTGAGATAGAGACTAAAACACGTACGATGATATGCATGTATAGTTGTTTAAGCGAAACGTTGAGTTTATCGAATCCAAAATAGATTAAGTTTGAATTGGAAGGTAAAATCTTGTTTGTAAATGTAAGAGAATATAAAGTACTCATTGGTTATGAATAACGTATTTTGTAATGAATGGAAATGTTGCTTTTGTTTTAAAAGAGTTTACATAAGTTGAAGATTGTCGGTCCCCATAAAGTCTTCTTGCCCACGTGTTTTGAAATTTGAATGACGTATTAAGCGGTGTAGAAAAAGGTTTTCGAAAATAATAAGTTCGCTTCATTTGCATCAAAACAAGAAATTTTGAATTTTGGAGGTTCTTGTGAAAAACGTTGATCTTTAGAAAAGAAATTTAGCAAAGTGGACTTAGTGATCATTGAAAAGAGTTTTAATAAATGATTCGTTGATGTTGAAAAGAGACTTTGGTAAAACGATCTTATAATATCTATAAGATTTTATAAGTGTATGAAAAAGGTTGGTTTAATTTCGATTGAGAATGGAAGTCTTTAGTATGATGATTCATTAGACCGATTAAATTGATAGGTAGCACTTCGTAGGTTTTGAAATTTGGGTAATAAAACATTTTAAGGTATGATTAAGAATTTTGTATATGTGATTTATGAGAACATAGATTATGAGATAAAGAATACGTTTGATAAAACAATGAATTTTGAAATTTTGCATAAGTAGGGATTTTGATGAATTATAAACGATTTAGGTGTAAAATATGATCGGGTTTGCATCATAACGTATTTTGAAGGAAAATTTTGGTAACGATCACCTAGGTAAAGGAATCACCCCTAACCCGTTGGTGAGGTCATTTTCAAGAAAAGAAAGGAGCACAGTTAACCATCAAGGTAAGGAAATCACTCCTATCTCAATGACATGTCTCCATTTTGGGATTTTGAGAAATGTAAATTTAGTTGATGACGTTTTTGAAACCATGCATGTGAATAACGTATGAGTGTATGAAAAGGTTTTAGTACGATGAGTGTGTAAGAAGAATGATCTCGAAAAGAATTTGAATTTGAAAAGAGGGGATTACATCGTATAAGATTGATAATAGTAAAACAGAGGTTTGATTAAAATTTGGATGGTTCCAAAATGGAACTTTGACTAACCAAAGTGGTCGAAAAGTCTTTTGAATTTGAGAAGCATGCTTTGGCCTAAAAGGTGGAATACTCTCGCCGACATGTCGGTTGACGATATTCACTCTTCCAGTTACTACATGTCCCAAATCAATCGAAGATTCGTGACTTGGCGGGATTTATGAAAATCAAGGAGTGGGAGTAGTCGACAAGATGCGGGTTTCACCCATAACTTGATGATTTTGTAGGATCATTGAATCGATCAAATGAGTCGATCAGAAGAGTTCTAGACCAAACCAAAGGCAGAATTCAGTGACTTGATCTTCATTTCAGCTAGATACACACTGAGAAGTAGATTAAATGTCGATTGGATTGATTTCACAATGTTTTACAGGCTTGGTGACACTTCGGCAGAGCTTCGCTACCGGAATCCAAAGTTACAAATGAAAGACCCAAGACTTCTATTTATTGGAAACCCAGACCGCACGAAACTGTCCCATGCGACCTGGTCCAGGTCGTGCAAACTGGCCAGTTCACATGAACTGGTCACTTCACATGAACCTGCTGGTTCAGCTCAGTTTCCCATTTCTCTTGAACTACGTGTCCTGATCTATCTATCTAGTTACAAGACTCGATACAAGACGAAGTCGACAGACATATGCACCAACAAACTCCCCCTTGGATGTTGACGAGTCTTCAGTACGAGTCTTCAGTATGTCAAGTCTTCAGTCTTGATCAGTCTTCTTGCTCTTTCCAAAATGTATTTCTCTGTAAGCATCCTTCAATCTTTTCTCTTCTCTCTCTCAAAATCTCAATCTGGCTCTATCCTCTCTCTAATTCTCTTGATCATATCTCTTGATTCCTTAAGCTCTTCAGTATCAGCAGCTTCTATCTTGAGCTTTGTTCCAGGATCTAAGACTGGCTCTTTTAAACATCAAACTCCCCTTTGCTAACAGACTCCCCCTTAAGTTGTTCCGGGATCGTAATCTGTCATATCACTCGTTCTAAGATTATAACCTTGCTCAAACTCTGCTCAGGCTTAAACACGGGGATCTGCACAAATCTCTACCCAAAAGTAAATTTCACAATTTTTAAGATTTAACAATTCTAGAAACCACTTGTAGATATCATTCAATCATCATCAATAGTTATTCAAACCACTTGTATTCAAAACATTCAAATTTGGTTTCAAATTAATGAACCATTTAAACATATAAAAAACATCTCTCATTTTAAACAAACTCTCCCAACCCTGTTGTTCAGCATGTTTAGCACTTGGAATTTTGAAAAACAGCTTTCCAACATCAGTTGTCGAAAATAAGAAGAAATAAAATCTTTTTGACTTTTCAAAATTTTATGCTAAAACCCAGTTAAAATCTTTTTGGATTTTGGGAAATAAACTATATACAGACATCTTTTTGTGAGTTTGTGTAAGAGGATCATATCAGTTTATGACAAATCACTAGTACCGTTGAGCGTTAAACACTTTAAGTTCTAAACGATTCACTTAGATTGTCAGAATACTGATCCACTTAAATTTTCACACAAAGTTCAATTGTTTCGAGATACGAGATCAGTGTTTTAATGAACTTAACTTATTCGCGTGTCCCGCATCAGAATATACTCCCGTATCCAGACTCCTATATTCAGTCTTACAGGTGAATGTACACTTATGATATCTGTAAATAGGTAATGCGAGACCATGAGAGCTCAGGCTAGAACTTCCGGTCAATCAGAGAGAAGATGGCTTGTCTTTTAGGTGTGTCCCCTTTGGGGATCTTCTTTACAACAGCACACGATTAGCATTTTTCAATGTTTCATCATTTTTTATGCCGAGGGTGGGCTTTAAGATTAAAGCAGTACAGAGCATTATACGAGGACTAGGCTATTGCTCCCGCAAAATCAGAAGTCCTGGTATAATACCCCAGATATCATCACGCACAAAGACCTAGTATGTCAGAAATAGAAAGCCCATCAAACAAGATTTCAGGGGTTACCTATATATCCGAGAGATGTTCCCCATGAAATATGTAAGTATTGATATTTAGGTTTATATCTCAAAAACAATCTACTGAACGTGTAAAAACCTACTGGCATATCATCAGTGAGACCGTTTATCACATTTTAACTTTCCAATTCTTTAGCGTACTGTGATTGTCTACTGATGTACTATCATTTCCTTTTTTTCACAACAAAACTCATTTTGATTTTTCAAATGTTTTTGGATTTTTTCAAATATTCAAAATTTCTAAAAATTTTACTCCCCCTAAAATCAAAAATATGTTTCAATTTTTTATTTTCTGGGAAAATTTGAAAATAAACGCAATCTATACAAATAAAATGACAAACTAATGTGAATTGCTTCAATTCTCCATCCACTTGGCATAAACAATCAGAACTCCCCCTGACAACAAACTATTTTCCCATTATGATTTCAAAACACTTAAGTTTGTTTTAATCAAAATGGTTTTTCTAGAAAATTAGTTTTGTATGTCATTTCACAAACATGGGGTTTCATCACATTGTTCTTTCAACCACTTGTAAAAACTTAACACTTGTAGGTTTTTCACAAAAACATTTTTCAAGAATGATGCCGATTCACGCTCCACGATTACCAACTTGGGAGCTCCGGCAAGTCAGGATTTTCAGTTAAAGAGCTTCACCCAAGCCTGACAGTCCTTGGGTGATTCCGAGTCATCATCACTCGGTTTCTTTCCTTTCTTATTCTTTTTATAGAATTCCTTTACCCCTTTGACCTTCCCGTCAACCATTTTTCCAAAAATATTTAGAACTTTAGGGTTAAAGGCTTTTTCAACATCAAATTCTTTCTTTTAAAAAAAGAATTGATTTGAAAACTCAACTTTGCCAATTTTTTGCATTAAGTTTCCGTTTGACAATGGTGGAAAATTTGCATCATCCATTGTTGGAACGGAATTATCACGTTTTAGCTCAACTGGTGGCTCCTCTGACTTTGACGAATCAGATTCATCTGATTTCTTAGCAACCCACGTTTGGTTGTTAAGATTCGCTCTTCTTTTGTAAAACCTTTTAGAACATTCACCAACTTCATATGTTGAATTTTTGAACACTTTAAATTGTTCAGTTGGTGGTTCAGTTTTATCAATAACTTTTTCTTTGAGTTTAGAAGACACTCCCTGTTGTGTGTTGGTTGCATTTGGACAGTTCCGGGAGATGTGACCAAGTTCATTGCATCGGTAACAGGTTCTTGTCTCCTTTTTCTGAGTAACATCATTCTTTATTCCCTCTTGCTTTTTAGCAAGGAATTCTTTGTTCGTCTGCTTTCTGAACAAATTCTCTTTTTCTTCTTCAGAAGATGTTCCTGATACAAAAACAACTTTAGTTTTTGGTTTATAAATTTTCTCATTTTTATGATTTTCTGGTGGAATAAAACCTAATCCTTTCTTTTTGAAATTACTGTTATGGTTTGGTTTTATTTTATAACCAGAACTGTAACCTTTTTTCTTGTTTAACTGTTGAACTCTTGAGGTGTACTTTTTAGGTTTTTCAGTAAGATTTACATCTTTTATTTTAAAAATATTAATTTCTGTTAATTTGAAAACCTTTTTAATTATTTCAGTTTTAACACCTCTTATTGGAAATTCTTCATCAGAATATAATTTGTCGGAATCATTCAAAGTATATGCCACTTTGAATGTTTCGTCATTCAAATTGTTTTGTGACATCAGAAATCTTTATTGTAAACCTTTTTGCCCTTTTCATCTGTTGGACTCGAAGTGTTAGACTTTGACTTTGACTCTGACTCCTCGGTTTCATCCTTATCCAACACCTGATCGACCACTTTCTTTATTAACTCAGACTCATGATCAATGTCGGACGATGTGAATGTGACATCAATGTTATCTGGCAATCCATCTGAAGATTCAGATTCCCACTTTAAATTGGTTGCCTTTTTTACTCTTTCAGAATTAGGATTTCGTGGAGAATATCCTTCTTCAAGCGGCGGTAGACACTTAGTATAATTGGTGCTATGTTTCTTACTAGTATCCTTCACTTCAGATGTCTTTTCTTCAAACGCTTTCATTCCTTCTACTGTAGGATAAATCATGTCAATCACATAAGAAGCACATGAGTAACTTTTCAATAACCTGGTTACCCTTTCAGTTTCTATCCTTTGAGTTTCCAATTTCTATTCAAGTTCAGCACATTTCTTAATGTACTGTTTGATGATTTTCTGCTTTGTCATGAACGCTCCATTGAGTGTCTTCATAGCTATCGCTTGTTCATTACTTGACTTGTTATATTGATTCATAGCTTTGTTTAAAACATCATAATATTCTTTCAGTCTGTTCATGTTATGAATCAATTTGTTCTTGTGCCTTTTCACGGTATCATAATTTTCACACTTCTCAAGCCTCTTTTCTGCATCAGCTTCCTTCTCAACTTTGACAGCTAGAATTTCTTTAACAGTTTATGCCTTATGATTCTTCGTCTTCGCAGCTTGTCCTTCTTTGATCTCTTTCATTTTCCCTGCAAAAAACAAATTTTTCTTATCAGATGCAAATTCTCTTTTATAATATTCAAGTTTTCGAATTTCTTCAATATCATCATCACTCTCTTCATTTGATGAGTGATCAAAGATAGGTGCTTTTTCTAAAGCCTCTTTTGTTGAAACTGGTTCTTCTTCTTCCTTTTTAAGACTGAATTGCTGAGATTCGTAATAAGCATACGCTAATTCTTCTTCAGCAGTTGAATCTTCAAAAAATTGAGCAAGAAATGCTTTAGAAACTGAAGGTTTGTTAGGATCATAATCATCCCAATTAAAACCTTCTGGAATCCTTTCATCTTCTTGGTCTACCAGACCATAACAAGTTTCTTCTTTCCATCTTCAATCGGAGTAGCACGGGATGATAACGGTTGTTGAGCTACCTGATGATATATTGCTTTCCGATGGTAATCATTGTTGCCAAATGGATTTTGAGCTCCACTTCCTTCGCGATTCGTGCATTCTCGCTTAAAGTGTCCCTTCTCGCTGCAACGAAAACAAGTAACTTTAGATTTATCAAAGCCTAAAGGTGAATTTCCAGCATCACGGAAATCATCTCTTCCAGTGATCTGTTTAAACTTCTTAGCTCTTCTCAACACACTAGCCATACACCACTTTATATCCATTAACTCCATCTCTTCAGCATTAATCTGATCATAATCCTCTTTAGTCAACATCGGATTACCAATCCTTCCGGCTACCAACCTCTCATAAGATTCTAATACGGTCACTAATAAAGACATATGACCTTTGGCAACCTCTTCCGAGAAATTCTGACCATTCTGAAGATGTAATGCAATATTACATTGTATTACTTGGCCATTATTGGTTGCTGAAAAATTTGGATCGAATGATGGATATGAAGAGAATCCAGTTTTGTTGTTTGATCCTTGAGATGTTCCTCCAGATGAACTGTTTGTGTTAAATGCAGTTTCGATCTTTGGTGCAACGTTGATCTTATCACTCGTACTTCCTTTGTAGTACAAACCAATATCCTGTTCACCATTAGAATTCTTCATCTTTGCCATCTTCCATTGTTCCATCTCTTGAACTTCGAGCTTTTCAATAAACTTGCCCAGCGATAGATTCGCAAATTCATCATTTTCTTTCAAAATCATAAGATACGTCCCCTAAACATCTTGTGGCAACGCATCGGCCAATTTTTCAACCCATTCTTCTCTAACTTTCTTGATATCCAATCGCTTCATGTTAACCACCAAATTACAATATCTTTCCATAATCGCTTTGGTGTTTTCAGTTTTTAATCCACGAAATAGATCATATTCTTTCTTCAAAAGCGATTTCTTGTTTTTAATCATGTCTAAACTTCCAACAAACTTCGTTTTTAGTGTTTTCCACATTGAGTATGCACTTCCATTGTGTTGCAATAAGATCAAGATGTCTTCTTTAATGGCTTGTTGCAAAATACTAATCATCATCTTTTCACTTTTGTATTTCTTTTTCTCATCATCAGTTAAATCTTTAATATCAACAATCTCTCCATCTTCATCAATTGGTCTAACATATCGTTGTTCAACACATTCCCATGCATCTAAGTGATTCGCTTGAACCCAATTTTCAAAACGTTCCTCCCATCCATTATATTCCTCGATATTCATGAGCTTAGGTGGTTTTTGCATGGTACCCATTTCATTTTCTAAGTTTACGTTCTGAGTCATAGTGATCGGAGTAGCAAATGCGTTGTAAAATTCGTTTTCCATGTTTTGGTTTCAAAAATACACAATAACAGATTTTCAAACAAACTGATGAAATGTTTCAAACGATCTGAATTTCACTCGACCTGAACCTCTTCGTGCGATCTGAAACTACAAACTCAAACGATCTGAATTTAACCCTCCTCGTACGACCTGGATTTGTACGAACTAAAACACTTTCAAACGATCTGATAAACTTTCACGCGGTTTGGACCACCTCGTGCGAACTGACTAAACCAAACCATGCGAACTGATGAACTTTCAAGCGAACAGAACAGAAATCAAACAATCCGGACACTTCGTACGAGCTGGGTGACTCAACTCGTGTGATCTGGTACAAATTTCGAACGATCTAAACAATATTTCACGCGGTCTGGTCCATTTTACCAAGTTTTAGGTTGATTTTAGTTCTGATTTTTTCAAGGATTGATTAAAACTCAGTTTTACACGTTATATGTGAAAACCAGTCCATTTTAACCGTGAAAATGTTCTGTTTTTGAAGAAAATGTGTAGAAAGTGAGTAGAAGTGAGATGATTTTGAAGAAAACAAGCTGAAATGGTAAGAACTCTTCCTCCTGAGCTCTGATACCACTTGTAGGATCGTCGAATTGATCAAATGAATCGATCAGAAGAGTTCTAGACCAAACCAAAGGCGGAATTGAGTGACTTGATCTTCATTTCAGCTAGATACACACTTAGAAGTAGATTAAATGTCGATTGGATTGATTTCACAATGTTTTACAGGCTCAGCGACACTTCGGCAGAGCTTCACTACCGGAATCCAAAGTTACAAATGAAAGACCCAAGACCTCTATTTATAGGAAACCCAGACCGCATGAACCTGCTGGTTCAACTCAGTTTCCTGTTTCTCTCGAACTACGTGTCCTGGTCTATCTATCTAGTTACAAGACTCGATACAAGATGAAGTCGACAAACATATGCACCAATAGATTTCGTGCCCTAAGTGTGGTTGGTACTCGTCAGGTCAAAATTTAATTTCAACACTTTGACAAGGGTCCACTAGAATTTGAAATGGAAACTCTCCGTCAAGGTGAGGATTTCACTCCTAACTTGATGGTGAATTTGTAAAAAGAATAGGTGGATTGAGAGTCCTTCACCAAATTGTGGGTTTCACGCCTATTTTGGTGAAGTCGTCTCGTTTGTATAATACAAGTGTTTTCGAATTTAGTATAATCGAGTAAAATGCCTTAGGAAAGGCATATGTTAAGAAATGATAAAACAAGTATAAACACATAAGAAAGAATTTCAAGAATAACACATAAAGTTAAAAATGGCATAGGAATCAAGTATGGTCAAAACTGGTGCTTAACTATAGACTAGGTCAAAAGCATAGCAATTTTCCTAATTCCCTACAGTTATGGCTCTGATACCAATCTATCACACCCCAACCGATGGTAGAAACATCGGACTAAGACGAAGAAAGATTGCTCATCACACATAACACTAATTGTGACAATTAAATTTAAAAATAAGTTGATTTTCATTCATAACAAGATGATACAATACAAGGAACTTGAAATACACCATGTTCAATACAAGAAAACAATACAACAACAAGTAGGAATTTGATACAACATATTAAAACCTAAGACGTCTAAGTGTGTGTTGTGCGTCGGGTGTATTATATTTTTCTTTATATTTTAAGCCCTTTTTAACACGTTAGTCAAGCTTTAATACTGGTTTATCCTCAACGTCTAATCAATCTAAAATTTTTAGTATAATCGAGTAAAATGCCTTAGGAAAGGCGTATGTTAAGGAATGATAAAACAAGTATAAACACATAAGAAAGAATTTCAAGAATAAAACATAAAGATAAAAATGGCATATGAATCAAGTACGGTAAAAAATGGTGCTTAACTATAGACTAGGTCAAAAGCATAGCAATTTTCCTAATTCCCTACAGTTATGGCTCTGATACCAATTTGTCACACCCCAACCGATGGCGGAAACATCGGAGTAAGACGAAGAAAGATTGCTCATCACACATAACACTAATTGTGACAATATAAGTTAAAAATAAATTGATTTACATTCATAACAAGATGATACAATACAAGGAACTTGAAATACAACATGTTCCATACAAGAAAACAATACAACAACAAGTACGAAATTGATACAATATAATTATACCTAAGACGTCTAAGTGTGTGGTGTGTGTCGGGTGTATTACATTTTTCTTTATATTTTAAGCCCTTTTTAACACGTTAGTCAAGTTTTAAATTTATAAAACACGATATTCTACTAACACTAAACATACACATGGGCAAGTGCACCCATCGTGAGCATAGTATAGCGTTGGTAAGATACCGAGGTCGTCCAAGGACACAAGAGCTTTTAATACCGGTTTATCCTCAACGTCTAATCTAATCAAAAAATTTACAAAAGGTTTTAAACATAAAAATAAAACAGACAAGATGAATCACTTGGATCCGACTCGCCTTTAGTGTAACCTTTGATGATTTCCGCACTTTTGCACTTTTTATGAGATTATCTTAGTTATAGTAGTAGGCCCCTCTTTTGAAGGTGACGTTATCCTCAACCCAGTAGTTTGAGTCAGCAAGGATACAATCCTAAAGGGATTGAAAATTGGAAGATAATTAATTAAGTTATTAATGGGTTATGTGGTAGGCCCCTCTTTTGAAGGCAACGTTACCCTCGGCTAAGTGGTTTGAGTCAGCAGGGATACAATCCCAAGTAGCCGGGTTAATGTATTAATAGTATATTACATATGAGGGGATCAAGCCATTCGCACCCCCGCCATCCAATACCAGTGGGTATTGAAGGAGGTCCTAGTAAGCTTGTCCCAGGTCCTTGCAGGATCTATACACTGAACAAGGCAAGAACCTTACCAAACCATTCCCTTAACCCCCGACCAGGTAGCCCACATATCTCTATATGGACCGTAGAGATATGAATGGTGTAAATCTTTTATTTTATATAGACAATAAAATAATGCCAAGACACCACGGACAAATGATAAGGAAGTTTCACCTTCAACATAAGAAACTAGTTATTAAAGTCATTAATACAAAACCAAATAAAAAGTGCGAAAAGATTAAAAATAAAAAGTATTACACTAAATGTTTGTCTTCACCAAGTGATGTAAGAGACTTAGGCAAACATGGCCTTTGATTGTCAAGAACTCTTACTATCAGTATTGGATCCCGAGACTACTGCACACACTCTAGGTGGATGGTGGATGATGGTGGTGGATGTAGGTGTTGTGATGGTGGTGGAATGTGGGTGAAGTGGTAGAGAGGTGGTTTGCTAAGGGATGCCTTTGAAGTGAACCAAGTTGGTAAGGACCGGGAATGTACTGTCGTGCCAAGTTCTAGAGTCGTAAGAAACCAAGCGACTATTCACACAAGAAACGAAAAATGAGCATTATTTTAAAGATGTATATTTGTATGCTCAGTAAAGGCTCAAAACTCACTTTTTGTGGGAATGGGTTTATAATGTGATCAAGTACATATAATCAAATTTTAACTAGATTTGTCATGCCGTTTCATAATTATCTTATGTTGGTTCTTTTTATCACGATGCTATCGGTTGTAAATTTGTAAAAATATAACCTTTTTAGAACTTGTTTTTCCCAAATTAAACCAAGACATGTAAAAACGAAAAGTTTTTGAAAAAATTTGGGGTGATTAGCGGTTCCAATAGAGTTTTGTGTAAGGCTTGTTATTAGGACTTGCAAAATTCAAGGTTTTAGCATCCCCCCATACTTGAATTACACATTGTCCTCAATGTGTCCCAAAAATAAGTTTTTAGGTTGATTGAATGTGTAAAAAGGTGTTTAAAAACTAAATTTTATGTTACTTGGCGTCTGGAAACGGGCCCGTGTTGGTCCGGGCACGGCCCCGTGTTCAGATTGCCAGTATCATAATTAATAGAAGGCTGGGCACGGGGGCTAGTTCAGTGAGCACGGCCCCGTGTCCAATTGCTTGAAATGGGCGTTTTCTGCAGAACCTCGGGCACGGGGCGTGTTGGGCTAAGCACGGCCCCGTGCTGAACTTGCTGTAATGAAGAAAAATTATCAGGAGGCTCTGTTTTTGTGCATGGATCGCGGGTTCAAGTTTCCCTTAGTAACCTCTACCATTTAGAGTGTTTTTATTCATCACAACATCATCCAAACACCAATTACTACTAGAAAACCATCATTCATTGAAAACGACAAATTACAAAAGATCCTAGAAATTTAAAAATAAAGCTAGGAATGAAAAACTTAAAAGTTCCAAAGATAGATAGGTCAATTAATGCAGGAAATCATTCCAAGGAGTTCTACCCTTATTGTAGGAACATCAAAATCCTGGAAATAGCTTCCCGGTACTTTAAGGCGTTGTAGAACTCGTAACCGAGGGGTGTCCCTTAGATGTCATTGAGCCATTCCTCTATCTCCCTTGGAAGGAAGAAGGAGGGCTCATTTTCCACAATGTCTTGTGGAGGAGGAGCTACGGCCACCGTAACCCCATGTAATATGTCTTGAGGGGGCTCCATGTGCATGGCATACCACCGGACCGAAATAATGACTTCCGGCACAACATTCCAATCCCTTTGCGTAATGATTGGTACCAGGGGAGGAGAGGTGAGAATATTCAACCTTTGGTGCAAAAGGTTGACTTCCCGAAGACATCCCTCTAGTCCCACCGTCAAATGATTTATACGGTCGACCAAGGCTTCTTCTACTCCCGTCATTTCATCGATGCCTCTCTCAAGGCATACACGTAGTTGACGAGAGAGTCTTCTACCGATGATCTTCTTCCTCGCCGGTCATTCCTGGAGTGTGATGAAGATGTTCCGCTATTTCTGCTTGACATTCTAGGAAAACAAACCGAAAGAAATTTAAATTTAATGAAACAGTACTCCGGCCACGGCCCCGTGCTCGCTGAGCACGGCCCCGTGGCCCCCTCTCTGCAGGTTTTTGAAACAAGGAATCTTGGAGTTTTAAATTATTTTCTGATTGTTGAAGCATTTTTAAGCAGGAATAACTTAAAACCGTGTTGTAAAACTTATTTTTGACAAGATTCCTTGAATAAAAACCTAACAATGATAATAATAAAACTTGAAATCATGGAGATTTCAAGTTTTAATGGAGGTTTTGAGTGGAGAATGAAGAAGAAGAAGGCAATAGACAAAAGTAGAAAATACAAGATGGTTGTTGAGAACCTTCTTTAGAATATACCTTAAAGGGTATTTGTGAAGATCCCACCAGATCTTTGTCTTTTGAATGGGTCCAAGAGTGTAGGAATCTTGCTGCATTTATAGAAAATGACAGCATGCTGGACACGGGCCCGTGTCGGCTGGACACGGCCCCATGTGCAAAGAATATCCTGACACGTTTTGTCCGTATTCTGACCAAAAGTCAGACGAGAATCTTTCGGTGTACAAGGGGGCGTGTTGACCTGGACACGGCCCCGTGGCTAGAGATTTTATGAAGTTTTCTCTATTTTTAAGGAATTTATCAGGATCGGGTGGTTCCTTACTGGTTGGAACAACACCAAAGTGCCTGAGATACCTTAGTTTCCCTAGTCTTAGACAAGAACGCAAGAGGTTATCGGAAAGGGTGAATCCTAAACTAAATATCGGTGGGCAAAACCAACCTTTATTTCCCTTACCCGGGCTCTCGTTAAAGAAGGTGTATGTCGAATCGGTCAGGTCTGTGTATGCATCGGCGGAAACCGATGGGGAGTCCTTCACGGCACAATCGACATAGGGACGACTATCGCTCAAGTCCTCACAAGAGTTAGAGGTGATTTCGGGAGCAACGATGTTGTTAGTATCCGAATGTGTTCTGAATAATTCTCCTTGATCGTCATCTTGAGATGAATTAGTTATTTCCATCTCAAGTTCTCTTATCAATTGGAGAACTAATTCTTCCATTTAAAATAATTCTTCGAGAATCATATCACCTAGAAGAGATGATTGAGAGCATTCGAGGGAGAGATAGGGATTGTTTTTACTTTCGCCCATCTTAAGGCTACAGGAAAACAATGGGTCCATATAGTGGGGAATGTAGTTTAAAAAATAACATTTTAAATTTTCACGAGGTCCACCACATATTTGACACCACGTACCATAAGAGGAGCGAAAGTAAAAATGATCAGTATCGCTCATGTTTGTGTTAGAAATTATCAAGCGTCGGGATCTTACGGTTCTGTTTTCAGTAACTGAAGCTTGGGCACGGGGGCGTGTTCAGTGGGTACGGCCCCGTGTTCAGCTACTGTCTGAATTAAAACAGGAATGCCAGTAACAAAGATTGGGCACGTGGGCGTGTTCAGCGGGCACGGCCCCATGCTGAGCTCTGCAGAAGCTGAAAAAACTAGAAAAATCCTAAAAAAACAGAAAAATAAGAAAAACGATTAGGCCATTGATTCCTAACTTTCTTAAAATCCTTGTGTCCCCGACAACGGCGCCAAAAACTTGGTGTGTGTCGGGTGTATTATATTTTTCTTTATATTCTAAGCCCTTTTTAACACATTAGTCAAGTTTTAAATTTATAAAACACGATATTCTACTAACACTAAACACACACATGGGCAAGTGCACCCATCGTGAGCGTAGTATAGCGTTGGTAAGATACCGAGGTCATCCAAGGACACAAGAGCTTTTAATACCGGTTTATCCTCAACATCTAATCAAATCAAAAGTTTTAGAAAAGGTTTTAAACATAAAAATAAAAACTAAAAATGCTGAAAAAAATAAAACAGATAGACAAGATGAATCACTTGGATCCGACTCGCCTTTAGTGTAACCTTTGATGATTTCCGCACGTTTGCACTTTTTAAGAGATTATCTTAGTTATAGTAGTAGTGGCCTCTTTTGAAGGTGACGTTAACCTCAACTCAGTAGTTTGAGTCAGCAAGGATACAATCCTAAAGGGTTGGAGTATTCGAAGATAATTAATTAAGTTATTAATGCGTAATGTGGTAGGCCCCACTTTTGAAGACGACGTTACCCTCGGCTAAGTGGTTTGAGTAAGCAGGGATACAATCACAAGTAGCCGGGTTAATGTATTAATAGTAGTTTACATATGAGGGGATCAAGCCATTCGCACCCCCGTCATCCAATACCAGTGGGTATTGAAGGAAGTCCTAGTAAGCTTGACCCAGGTCCTTGCAGGATCTATACACTGAACCAGGCTAGAACCTTACCAAACCATTTCCTTAACTCCCGACCAGGTAGCCAACATATCTCTATATAGACCGTAGAGATATGAATGGTGTAAATCTTTTATTTTATATGGACAGTAAAATAATGCCAAGACACCACGGACAAATGATAAGGAAGTTTCACCTTCAACATAAGAAACTAGTTATTAAAGTCATTAATAAAAAGCCAAATAAAAAGTGTGAAAAGATTAAAAATCAAAAGTATTACACTAAATGCTTGTCTTCAGCAAGTGATGTAAGAGACTTAGGCAAACATGGCCTTTGATTGTCAAGAACTCTTACTATCAATCTTGGATCCTGAGACTACTACACACACTCTAGGTGGATGATGGATGATGGTGGTGGATGTAGGTGTTGTGATGGTGGTGTAGTGTGGGTGAAGTGGTAGAGAGGTGGTTTGCCAAGGGATGCCTTTGAAGTGAGCCAAGTACCCCTATTTATAGCATGCACAGAAGCCTGGACACGGCCCCGTGTCTATTGGGCACGGCCCCGTGTCCATCTTTATTCTCTTTCTTCATTAACTGTAATTTGTCTGCATTAGCTCCACACGCCCCCGTGTGCAGAAGCCACGGCCCCGTGTGTAGAAGCGAATCTGTACTATCAAAATTTGCAAGATTTTGCGAATCTTAGCGTTGACCACAGCCCGTGTTGAGTTGGGCACACCCCCATGCTGGGAATAGAAGCTTCTAAGACTTTGTCTTTTCTGTAGGTGCCTGGCCACACCCCCGTGTCCGCTGGGCACGGGGTCATGGTCAGCCTTCTGTTCATTTGTTTTTGCTTGGGAAGATGCTGTGGAGGGGTCGGGCATGCCACGTTTATTCCTTTTCTTGTATTTCTGTTAGATTTGGCTGCATATTTGTTCCTTTTGTTCAATGACGCTCATTTAGTCCTGAAAATACAAAAGGAAGACAAAAGCACAATTTTTCCAACATTAGTACTAAAAAGGGTTAGTTTTATGCCTCATTTGATGTAATTTATATGTTGCATTTTACACACATCAGTGTGTATCTAAGTATCATCACTACTTCAGTTTCAAAGCATCATCATCCTCAACCTGTAACATGTTTAAAATAAAGTTCAATGCAAAAGCAAAGGCGAGTATACAGGGTTTTTTTTGTACATAGCGTAAATAAAGAAATAGATAAGTTTTAAATCATTCCACGTGGCAAGCTATTGAAACAAGATAAACAATAAAATCAGCATATGTTTAACTAATCAACCCATGATGAAACGCAATAAGCTCTTAGCATAACCCAAAGTTTTCAGGCAGTGCATTAATCCGATAGCGCTATATATGTTAAGGATTGGCTCGTACAAAGTTAATGATAAGTCTAACACAAAACGTATAAACCCAAGTTTAAAGTATCAAGTAACAAGTATGCATGCATGTATAAGGAATGTTTGTGCATTTAAGAATAAAGTTTAAGTGTAAGTTTGTAATTTAACAGGTTTACACCCCAAAAGGTGGTAAACGAAAAAGGGGGTTTCAAGTATACTCACAAGATTGCTAAGTCTTCCGATTGTCCAAGCATTACGAGTTAAAGAGTTGGAGGTTGGAACTTCAAAGTTTCCTTTAAAACACTTAGTGTTCTCTTTTAGAACTCTTAGAGTTCTCTTCCTTGCTTGGAAGATTTGAGACAAGTAGAGAGGTTGAGAGAACACTTAGTGTCCTTTTAGAATTCTTAGAATTCTTGATTTAGAGAGATTGAGAGAATTAAAGAGATGGAGAGAAGAATGGTGTGAAGAAAATGGTAGAAGGAGCACTACTAGAAAATACACCTATCTTGACACGCGAACAATGACACACGCTCATTTTATGACGTGCGAAAGCATGTGTTAAGAAAAAAATGTCATGGTTTAAAAAAATTAATAAATGTATGACGCTCTTTTTTGTCTGTCATCTTTTTAGCGTCATAAAAAAGAACAAGACCATTTTATGACATTCGAAAGCACGTGTCAAGAAAAAAATGTCAGCGTTTAGAAAATTCAATAAATTTATGACACCCTTTTTTGTGTGTCATCTTTTTTGCATCATAAAAAAAAAAAAAAACAATACCATTTTATGACATTCGAAAGTGTGTGTCAAGGAAAAAATGTCATGGTTTACAAAATTCAAAAAAATTATGACATTTTTTGTGTGCGTCATCTTTTTGGCGTCACAAAATAAAAAACAAGACCATTTTATCACATTCGAAAGCGCGTGTCAAGAAAAAGACGTCATGGTTTACAAAATTTAATAAATATATGGCACTCTTTTTTTGTGTGTCGTCCTTTAGTATCATATAAAAAATCAAACTATAAAAAAGTATGTCATGTTTTAATGTTATATCATATATAAAAAAACCACAATACTTAAGCGAATCGTGACGCTTTTTTAGCATTTTTGAAAGTAAAAATAACTAACACATAAATCCTTTGAGCAAAAAGAATTGTAATATGTGTAAACATATCCAAACTAATTTGGCAACACGAACCTTTTCATACAAAAAAAAAAAATTAAATCTAGCTAGATATTGAGTTCTTCTAAGTTTATATTGTAGATGGTTAAATGAGAAATTAAAAACTTACAAATTTAAACAAGAAAACATGTAAAGTTTATTATGTAAATGGTTAAATGAGAAGAAAAAAATTGAAGGTTAAAAATTGATTGAGGCCCAAAATTAAATGTGACTATATGAGCCTTTCCCCTTATTTTATAACCAGCCCTTGAAACCAAAACATAATAAAATTACATAAAGAAAATAAGAAAAAAGAAAAAGGACCAAAATGGGATTCGAACACGGCATAGCAGATCACTAAACAGGTGCGCATCCATTGAGCCACAAGATGAATTTGTTTATGCTTTTCTACACTTTCTATATATAACAGTTTTGGGCCTCTAGATGTTTTGGGCCCTCTAGATATTTTGGGCCTTGTGCGGTGGCACCTCCCGCACAGGCCCAAAACCGGCCCTGAATTGATAATTACACAACCTCTCATATCCTCGGCTTAGCTCTCCCACGTACACTAATAAACGCTAACTCCCACTCGATCAAACCCTCCCACACTCCACGATGTTATGATTCCGAAGATTAAAAAAACCCTAAAATGAGGTTGTGATTCCAACAATTCCCAACAACACAGTCTCTGACCGTTTATCAAACGTGAAGGCTTTATGGCACGTATATTTGTTTGTCAATGTTTAAGTGTCAAAAATATAAAACACTATCGAATACGCATTTCATCTCCACGTGTCATCTAAAAATAAACTTATACTTAAATATAATATAAAAGAATTATTATTTTAAGCAATCAAAATTTAATTGTGATATATATGCCAAATAGAAATATAATATAAAATACAAGTTAATTTATTTAAGTAAATATATAATTAAAATACTAATATACAATACTTATTATAATATAAAAATAATTCTTATTTTAAGTAATCAAAATTTGATTCTGATATCTACCTAAACTGAAATATAATATAATTTAAACTAGAAGATTGACTTGCGCGCATTGCGTCGCGACCAACGAAATTGACATGCTGTTGATCAGATTCACATTTACAATGTGTTAAAGATGTTTTTGTCGGTTAACTCTGTATTACTGTCTTATACAAATAAGTAATTCACCAAATAAGCTCAATACAATTAATAGTATCATAATTACTACGTTACATGACTTGTATCCATATAAATAACCTATCGTATTAAGCTCCAAGCGTTGCGGCGGGGGCGTAAAACCGTGACAAATAGCACCAATGCCACACTATAGCTAACGACCACCAACATTGAAGTTGCGGCGTCTTAACGTGGAAAAATTAGACCGACATATAAAACATAGAAAAAGACTAACTCGATTTAGGACTCGCGCGTTGTGACGAACTTATTAAACGGAAAAAAAAATAGACGACGTAAACACACTGAACCAAACGTACGTTGCCCCATGTTAACTCGCAAAATTTAGAACGAAGCGTATAACAAAACGTAAAATTATTGAACCACGCACACACATTGTGCCGTGTTAAGCCGCAAAATTTAGATCTAAACGTAAAACGAAAAATTTTGCAAAATATGAAAAACATAGGGGATCAAAGTTGAAAGTAAAAAGGTTGTGAGGTTAAATTGGAAAACTAAAAACTTTTGGGTTAAAACTACAAAATCAAGTAGTTTTGGGTTTAAAGTGAAACATCAATTTTTTTTAAACCCCCAAAAAATGGGGTACAATACTCCAATGCCTCAACTTGTTGCAAGATTAATATACGAGGCTGGTAGAAAGATGTTAGTTAAGCTGCTGCTAGTTGTTTATTTAACAAGGTATATATAATGATTTAACAAGGTCTATTGAATTTGCAACTTCATTGTTAATTTCTGCTTGACTGTAGAAAGTAGGGATGCAAATGAGCCGAGCTCGAGCTCGTTTAACTTATGAAAGCCTAAGCTTGGCTCAATTCGGGCTTTGTTTCTAAAGCTCGAGCGTTGCTCATGCTTGGCTTGTTTATTATTAATTAACTAAGTTTATAAATTACAAGTATTTTATATATAATTTAGCTATTTATAGTTTATATTAGTTCAACTAAACAAAAGGGTTTTGCTTGCTTAACAGATATGGTATCGATCTATCCTCTGCTCCAAGTCTAGTAGCTTAGTGGCCAACCCTTTTTTGTGGCTGTATCAATTTTTGACGTAGTGACTTTAAATTTATATTGCAATTGTTTCAAATGTTTTGATATTTTTAAATGTGTAGTGTTCACCTTAGCCGGGAAGTATGTTTTATGAACCCGTCTACAATAGCGGTGGCAGACCGATTGTATAAAAGAAAGGACAATGATATCATCCTATTGCCCTACAATCCCGGGTTTGATTTTCCTTTTAAATAAGTATTAGTAAAGTCCTATTATCTTAATTTATTTTGATTGAATTTTGGATTTTGGATTTTGGATTTTGAAGAAACCATTGGGTGTTGGCAGTACTAAACCTAAAAACAACTACTTGCTATTATCTTGATTCCTTACGGCCTAAAAGTGTCGATGAGCAGTTGAAGCAAATTATTGATACGTAAGTAATACAAATTATCATAATGGATGATAAAAGAGTTGGAATATACTTTGATATAATTTTGATTTTTTACAGGGCAATGGCCGTGTATGCTTCAGAAAGTGGTGCCAACATAAGGGTTAAACTCGTATGGATTAACGCTAGGGTAAGCACTTAATCCCTTATGTACATTGTGGTTGTAATGATATTGTAAATGTTGACACCCTTTAGTTTAAACTTAAATCGCAATGGTTTCATATTTCTTGATATTTTTAATTGTGGTAGTGTCCATGTCCGCCAGGAGGTACTGAATGCGGCTACTATGTGATGACGTTCATGAAGGAGATAGCTTACGACGGAGTTGAAATACTTGACAATGTTAATGTAAGTTTAGGCATATTTTAGTCTGTATATTAGAGAAATATGTACTTATATATCCAAACAAATGCTTAAATTCATATATTATGATTAAATTCTGATTTTTAAGATTTATTTTATTTAATTGTTGTCTCAGGTTGGGAAAGGAGTAGAAGAATACTCGGCTGCAGATATGGATGGCATTCGTGAAGATTGGTCGACTTATGCAGTTAACTCTATTTTTAAGTTATAAATCATATTTTAGGTGTTGATAATGTATTGACAAACAATTCTTTTTTTGTTAACGTTAAAATATTTGTAGTATACTTGACAAATGATCATGTAATGGATTGTTTTGGTATATATATGTGTATTTGTTTTATGAAAAAGATTTATTGTTTTTGTTATTATACATGTATCCAGGGCAAATTAGTAATTTTATAAAAAAAATTTATACAATTAAAAGCATGACACGCGTAAATGAATGTCATACGTATGTGTCATAAATGCTTGTCATGAACGTGTGTCATAAAATGAGTGTCATAAATGTGTGTCATTAAAAGGTGTCATAAAATGAGTGTCATAAAATGTGTGTCATGAATGCGTGTCATTAAATGTGTGTCATAAAAACATGACACACAAATGCATGTCATGTTAATTTTATGACTCCTCAATCAACGACTCGCATTTGCGTGTCATAAAGACCCTTTTATGACACGCAATGCATGTCAAGAAAGGTGTTTTTTCTAGTAGTGGAGGTTGATATATATAGGTAGGGAAGTTGAAAAGGGGTGAAATATGATTGGTTAAAGAAGGTGAAAGATGATTGGTGGAGAAAGGAGATGGAAAAGGGTGAAATATGATTGGTTAAAGAAGATGAAAGAGGATTGATGAGGTGGAAAGATGATTGATATATTTTTTGGTATTTATTGAGTATATATTAAGTGATTGATTATATAAAAAAATATAAAAGTATAATTCAAGTATTGAGGATGTGCGTATAAGTATTTATACGTATAAATAATGTCGGTTTGCGTATAAATATGTATTTAAATGATCGGTTGTGTGAATAAAAAAATATGTATAAAATATGAATTTTATTATGATTAACGCCTCGAATTGTGAGATTGAAATTAAAATACGAACGTAAGGTTTCTAAAATTAGAATACGAATACGAACATTTTTTAAATAGAAATACGAAGATACGAGGTGTTACACCTATAAATGGCGCAAGAAAGGGGAGGGGTGGGTTTGGGTTTGGTTTTTAATAGGTAACGGTTGTGCACTAAGCGACGGTTTCGCATGATTCACAAAATAATTAATTAAAACGTTGCTTATCGCGGAAAAATATTTTACAATGCTTCGATTCACAAAATAACATATTCCAACATTTCAGTTTCGCGTTTTGGTTTCACATAATTCACATTACACATTACCAAGCACACAGTACTTCCAATAAAATAAATCACCAATTCAATTCAATTAACGTACCTGAAATTTCACCGTAAAACGATACGTTCAAGAATTTACACGAGTTGTCACAAAGTTTCTGAAAACCTATCTTTTGAACTAAATGATCTTCAACATTTTGATCCAACTGATTTGGAAGAAATGGACATATTGCACCAACTTGAATTGCTAAGTGTTAGGACTAGCAAATTTTACAAAAGAACTGGTAGAAAATTTCCAGGGACACTTGGTGGGTTAAAAGTTGGGTTGGTTAAGTCTAAAATCAAGTGTTACAAGTGTAAAAGGCTAGGACACTTTGCTAGGGTATGTAGAAGCCAAACAATTGCTCTACCCACAATTGCTTCCAAGCAGATGATACCCCTCAACAGACCCAAACTTTCAAAAGACCATCTTCAACCACTGCTCTACCCCCAACTGCTTTGAATCAAAGAAAAAGGCAAAGAGAAATGGAAGAAGAAGATCAAAGGAATTTTAAAGAGCATATAAAATAGGGTATCAAGTTATCACACAGATGCTGCAAGTGATAACCTTATGGAAACAATTTCAAAGCTTGATAGCCAAACACTGCCATCAAGCTCAACAATAAATCAAATCCCAAGAAAACCACCTGATTCAAAAATTCTAAAATGGAAGTCAGATAAAGACACCATGAATTGACATTGCTCAGATCAGATGGTGGAATTGACAAGATTAAAATGGAGGATGCATACGGTCTGTATGCAGAAGACCTCCAAGACCTGTTGAATCTGGAACTTGAAAGGGATATTGAAGATATGTTCTCTATGGACTTTGAACTCCAATTCAAATGACAGATAAGAGAACTTATGTTGAGAAATAAAGACCAGTAATTAAAGGAGTTTTGGCATCATCTGTTCTAGGGGAGATTATTGGAATTGAACTCTAACAAAAGAACAGATGATAGAAAGCCAAAACCCTCTAACATCTGATCCAATAATAAAGGCTAACATCCGCTAGACCAAACACTGCTGAAGAAGAAATCAAATGTCTATTGAAGATATAAAGCAAGGTCTGCTGGAGTGATAAACACTATTGAAGCCAGCAGAGGTTCTCTCAACAGATGACCTCATCAGTCTTTATATTGTATTATTAATGTAACAGTGTTTAGCTTAGCAGATGTTAGAGTTAGTTATTGTTTTTGTTATCTGTCATTATCACTGTGACGTCATTGACGTGACCGTGTCGTCCCGATTAATCAAAAACCCAATTAAACCTAGGTAGATTGGGTAAGTTGGGTATCGTAGCCACGAAGAGCATGTGGTCAGTATCACACTAGTTGTTCGATTAGCAAAAGTATTTACAAATAATGTACAAAGTGATTATGAAGATTGCTAATTTTATTTGTTTGTTTGGTTTTGAAAATAAATCGGGTTGAACCGACAAATTGATGTTATTCTTAAAACAATGTGTTATTAATTAAGATTGTAAACTAAACTAAAAAGTTGAAACACGAATTAGGAATACGGATCACACCCGGTTCGATAATTGCAAGACATAGGGTTCCTACATGTTTTAACTTGATTCAATTGCATATAGTGATTAACGGACTACTATCACGAAACTTAGGTGCCAATTGCTATCTACGGCTTAGACAACAGACCACAATGCACTTCATTACCTCGGACATGTAAATCCTAACCTAAGATAAAGCATAATTGCACATAACCATTTCGCAAAGTCATAACTTTGTCATTGTTCGACAATTCACGAATTCGAAACAAATGCAAGACAATTATCCAAGGTTCAAATACTAAACAATTTCTCACAAAATCAAATAAAAATACAAATGCATAAACCCTAGAAAATCTTACAACATCTACACCGGGGTGAAACCGAAGAGACTAGCCGCTCATGGTTGGGTGGACGCGATCACCGGCCGACGAACACGAACACGGAGCCATGACCTTGAGCCTTGAGGTATGGTGGAGGTTAGGGTTTAAAGGTTTGATGGAGAATGATTGAAGATGATGGAAATGTTGATTGTGGAATGGATTAGGGTTCTAGGTTAGAGGTGAATGGTAGGTGGTGTTAGAGATGATTGGTTATGGATCCAAGAAGTGGCTTCAAACTCTATTCAAAGTGTAACCCCCGAAATGGGTCAAAACATTTTTCATCCCGATAGTCCGTAAAGCTCCCGGATAGCTCTTTAAACTTCATCAAACCTGCAAAACACAATTTTAATTAAAAGTAGGCTATTTGGAACTAAAACCCATGTAAAAACATCAAGTTACACCAATACGAACACCGGTTTTCGACCACGTATCACATCCCCACACTTGTCATTTGCTTACCCTCAAGCAAATCTGTCTTTCACTTTCACGTTGGTCGAACGAGAAACACACTCCCCATTCCCGAGACAAAGGTTAAGGTCTAATGTCATGCTTAGTTCAAACTTTTTTTACAATTTTCGACATATTTAGCAATAAATGATTAATCATGTAAAAGTGGTTATCCAAGATTAACCCGCCCTTGAAACTCACACTTCATGCATATCCCTCACAATGTTCACTCCACTCGGTTTACAAGTTGGCTAATTTTCATGATGTATTAGCACTTTTGAAAGTAATCACTCAAAAACCGAATAGAGCATGTACCCACATAAGCTTGCAACTCAATCATTCTCCACCACTGATCATGAATACTAAGCACAAGTCAAAAGGTCTTTAAAGGATTGTAACGGGGCTAGGCTAAGGGTAGGAAATAGGATATTTTGAAGTGACTAAGGTGATGAAAATTCGATTTTCTATTACAAATGACTATGCTAAACAAGCTAAATATAAACATAAATCTAATAGGCAACGATTTTCGCCTTTTATTCAACAACTACTAACACATCTCATACACGGATTTAAATGTTTATTTATTGACTTGCTCTAAATCCGTTTTGTTTTATCATGATTACAACAGTCTTAACACAATTGTGTGTTAAGACGATGGTACATAAATTCATTTTATATTCCAGTGTACCTTCTAACGGTTCTTTCATTATCGATCGAATGCCTTGCGGTACTTATTACTTTTTCATCATTCGATCGGAAACAGTAGCTCTTTGATGTTCTATATTCAATTGAAAAATCCTACAATGTCGTTTGAATCAAATTTCCAGGATTGCTGCATTACACTTTCAGTTGATTTCAAACACGGTGAACTTGTTCGGTCACCGCCATTATTGAATTATGTCATTACGACACCTTGTGGTGTCGGTGTAAACTTGTGGCTTGTGCTAATTATGGTCAACCGTTTCACACAAAACTACACATAGCTTTGCTTGACTTAACATTTAAACATTCTTAATGCAGCTATGTATTAAGACAATGATACACCAAGTTCGATTGTATTTCATTCGGTGTATTCTTACAATTCAATAATTTCAACACACTAATTTTAACCATTCATTTATTCGAAAGTTGGTGGATCATTTTCATGTTACTATCATACTCGAGTTGTTGATCTTGAGTTCATGTAGCGGATGTTATTGTTTCTGAAAACTCATTGCATATTGTGACCGATTGACTAAAATTCTGTTGGTCGAAACTCCTCTTTTTGTTGAACCCCTGCTAACTGACTTACACTAAATTATACATCTATATGTCTCGTATCCTTTGACGATAAATTCTTAGACACATACCTTTTAACCGTTGGGTTCTGATTGTTATAATATGTCCTTGGATTCACCTGATTCGAATAAGTTTTGATTCGGTTCCGTGGTTATTCACTTTGGTATTATTCATATCCATACACGCATGACGTAACCCTAAGAAATTAATGTAGTTTAAATTTCGAGGACGAAATTTTCTTAACAGGGGGAGAATGTGACAACTGTCAAATTTGTATATATCCGTACAATTATTAAACAATGATTAGTGCTTAATGACAGTGCTAAATTACAATTAATTACTTGAATTGCTTCCGATTATTGTTACCATACATACATATGAACCACATATTGAAAATGACATAACATTATTGCATGCAAACTTCATTGATTGAAATGATGCACGAAACACAGTTAGCACAGTTATCAGACAAGTCAGAAAAATGCTGACAGAGTTCAGTAGATAGACAGACATTGTATTGAGACATAGAATGAGCCAGAAACCAAGTATTACACTAGTATAGTGTGTAGGAAAGTAAGGATCACAAAACTGCCTTCCTGGTGATAGTTTAAGTGTCGGAAAGTGCCTAGAACTTACATAAACTGCAGAATTCTGCAGAAAATCAGCAAATTCAGCATTTAAACAATCTAATATCATGCAGAAATATGCTTAATTGGTCCTGGATACTTTCCTAAGTGTCGGGAATCGAAACTGTCATAAAAGGTAACATAAAGCACACTAAACTGCAAAGTTTAGCACCTTAACGATGCGGTAACCAACCGAACAACCGGACACTACCCGAAACACCAAATTTTCACTAGAAGCATTGTTTTGACATTACCAAGCTAGTTAGGGTCCCCAAAAATTATAACACACTATACAACATACTAATAACTAAATAACCTAACTAGACACTTGGATTTCAACCATGATCTAACCATAACATTAAAACCTAGCCTAAGACCCCCCCCCCCACCTAGTTCACAGCCCAAGAGTGGGTCCCACCTTTGATTTTATTGGCTTATAAAAATAGATCATGTTTCACTCTTTAAGACCATAAAAATCCATGAATGATCTTGTGTTATTGGTTATAAGTAAGACCTCCAAGATTATACCTTCATTTCTCATTCCACACTTTGCAAAAACTCCTCCCTTTTTCCTCCTCCAAGCTCACGACTCACACATCCACCACACTACCACCATTTTTCATTCATCTTCCATCCATTCCACATATGTACAAAGGTGTAAGAGGGTGTATTAGGAAGCTTGGAGCTTTCGGAAGTTGAAGGACCTTCTCTATTTGCTTTTATCCACTTGTTTTCTTCACTTGATCATCCCTAGCCTTGAGCTAGTAGTAAGATCTTCTACTCTTCATTTTACATCTATTTTAAGTGGTTAAAAGATGATACAAGATGATTATCATAAAGAACACTAAGAAACAAGAAGATGAGACATGAACATAAGCTTAAAGTTATAAGAAATCATGAAGGAATCATGTGTTTATGTGTTGATTTACTTGTTGATTGATGTTTGCTTATGAAAATAATGTAGATCATCATAGGATCTTGCTAGATCATGATTAAAAACATAATCTAGCAAGATGAGAGCATGAACATGTTAGAGATTCATGGATCATCCATACATAAAGCATGAACTTGAAAGAACAAAATGTTTTCTTGAAAAATAATGATCAAGTGAGTTGTAATACTTGTAGATCTAAAGATTTATGGATGAGTTTTCAAAGAAACTAGGTTTAAAAACATAAGTTTTACTAAATTTTGGTTTTTACATAAACAAACCTTGTCTTTGGTGGTTAAACAAGTGTAAAACACTTGTGTAACAAGAAGATTTCATAAAGAAACATTTTTAGAAATGATGATCACACGTTGTAAAGATCCATATTCTTTAAAAATGAAGTTTTTAAAGAACTAATCACACTTTAGAAGGTAACAAGGCTTACTAAGAACACTAGTAAGTTCCTACAAATTTTTACAAATATTCAAGTTCATGAAGTAGTAGATTATACTTGTTTTTGGCAAAATAGGTATGTAAAAGTTGTTTATTATTGATTGTGGATTGATTGTGATGATTTTTACAAAAGAAAATGATATGCTTGAAAGCATGGAAACCTCCATTTTTAGGGGAAACTATGGCAAAATTTTCTAAAAATCTAAACACTTAGAAAAATATTTATAAACATACACTTACAAGTGTATTTTCAACAATAAATTGTTACACAAACTTTGCCATAATTTTTGGTTACAAAAATACAAATATTGGAGGTTGATTTATATAAATAAAAGTGACTAAATGTGTATTTAGAAAATATATATTTAGAAGACACCATGTGTGTGATTATTTGTATATTTTGTGTATTAGTTATATTATTTTAGGACATGAAATAATATAACACATCAAAATACCAAGGATTTCAATCCAAAATATTACCAAAATTCCAATAAATAAATATACAAGTTATACGCAAAATATTAGTGAAACCAAACTATGGAATAAGACTTACAAAGTATTCCAGAAAATCTATTCACAAAGTATATTTTGATAAATAATATTTTGGACCTCAAGGAAATGAAAATGTGACTTTTACAATTACTACAAGAATATATATCATATTTTTTACAAGGGAAAAATATATTATTTTTGGGCATGTATGAATATATATTTTTCTTGAAATTTTTAGAAGATATATTATTTTTAAGAAATATATATTTTCTTACACAAACACGAAATACAATATTTTTGAGGTGAAAGATGTATTTTCTCGAATAAATATGAAATATGTCATTTTTGGAGAAAAATGAGTTTATATATATATTTTCTAAGTAATATTTATTACAATATATATTTTGTAAATATATATTGATGGACTTTTATTAAAGATAATATTCCGGAGAAATTAATACGAAATTAAGTATAAGAATACTTAATGAATACAGTAAAAATATGTATTCTCATACGTATAAATACACACCGGAATATGACCCTAATACATGGAAAAAATATACAAGTAGAAGAATACAAATACAAATACACCCATCCTTAGGAAGGATATACATATTAATGTATATTTCAAAACAACAGTCTTTTAATTACTTGGGAAGTATTACGTTTAAATAAATTGTTTTAACAATTATTCCAAAAATTTAATAATTATAATTTAAGTTAAAATATTTATTATTTTAACAAATAATTATATAACTTGGAATAATAATGAAGACACTTGGAAACATAACTCAAATGCACTAATTAATACTAAGTCAAGGCACGACTCGCTCGTCTAATAGACCATAGTACGTTGTAGGTAGTCGTGTATGTGACAACTCGTATTTTCGAACCTATCTTTGTACCTTGATGTAACGTAAACTTTATGTGACTATGTGTATTGGATGATTTAATGTAATATTACGTTACTGAATGTTAAGTGAATATATGTTGTGTTGTATGTATGTATGTATAGGAACGACCCAAACGCACAACACCACTCGATCGCACAAGCCCATTTGGGCTACACTTTGTAGCCGGATCAATGGGCAGCCCATTGAGGGTTCGGCCCACTCTTTCTCTTTGTCGCATAACACTAGGAGAGGGTATACTCCTCACTTGTTTTACTAAACATTCTTAACACACAAACCCTAGCTTCCTCTCATCCTCTCTCTCTAACTTGACGGCACACTCTATCTCTCTCTCTCAATCGAAGATCACCCCCTTGAATCGGATCACTCTCTTCTTAATCGGTTAGTGTTATATTGTTATTCGATTATATGTTTGATGGTGTGGTGAATCATATGTTCTTTCAGAATGGTTTATGAATGAGATATGGTTAATCTATGTTATGATAGATAATTGATCATGATGAAAAATATTAGTGTTCTTGTAATCGGCTCACATGCATGTAATTGATAATAATTCACACTAACCGGATTTGTCACATTAATCGAATGGTATTTGATGATGCTTGTTAAATCGGCTGCTGTGTACATGTTGCGGATTGTTAACCATGTGATGTTGTTAATGAATTTCAAATAATCGGCTGTGATATGCGATTAGGATAATGGTTGGGTTGATAGGTCGTATGCTAGTAAGGAATCATGTGAATGATTATGATTGACATTTATGTTTTGATTATATCTAGGGTTCATATGATTTAATTGTTAAATTGCTAGTTTGATCGATTTTAGGTGGCTTAGAATGATTAGAAACTGTTGATTGATTAATTGTAATTTTGGAAAGGGATAAATGGTTGTAACCGAATGGCAAGATATTCGGATATTTAAATCCATTCGCACATGCAGCCTTGTCGCACAAGATCAGGTCGTACAAGACCTGATCCAATCACACAAGTGCCAGGCGCACAAGACGGACCGCACAAGACATCTTGGTCGCACAAGATGTCTTCAATCGCACAAGCCTTACTGGGCCGCACAAGATGGTTATCTGCTTATAGTTGTTGGGCCGTAGACTTGGGCTGGGTAATAGAGCTGACCGCACAAGTTGTTGTTCGGTTTAATTGTTGGGCCGGGTGTTTATGTTTGGCCCGGGCTTTTATCAGGTCGCACAACATGCTGTGGATCGCACAAGGATGTGCTGATCGCACAACGTGTTGGGCCGAGACTTGTGTGGGCTTCATTTGTATGCTAAACGGATATCATTCAAAACGTTCTATGTGTATACTATGTTGCCATGATCGATACGTGTTAGCAATCTGTTAAACTATGTGTAATCATACGTGCTTTACTTGAACCTAAACTTGACATGTGTGATAACCATGTTAGGACGTGGTTGACCACTAGCTGCTAGACTTGACCTTTCTGTGTAATCTGCCGAGCAAACCAAGGTGAGTTCACACTAGCCAAGGCATGGGATTCCCAGGGGATTGGGAATGGGATTGGATAACTACTCGTACAACCATTACTATTAAAACTACTTATTACTGTCCTCGGGTTGAAGGGCACGTACGTAAAACCTACGTACAGTTATACTTACTACTGTCCTCGGATTGAAGGGCACGTACGTAAAGCCTACGTACACGATCTTAAGACCATCACCTCTATCAAAGGAAGTCCCTCAATTATCGACTTAATCGCCGAGGCCTAGGGCGAGCGGGTCATTAGTTAATAGCGCTATTAGGTTTAACAAACCTCACACCGTGCCAGTCGGACGGGCGTGTACTAATGGACTATGGGCAAAGGGTCAATGCTGATAGACATTGACTTAGGGCACATTTTATATTTTCATAGCAGTCGATACGCGTGGTCTTGTAACACATGGGAAGCCCCCACTAATCATCGCACGCATGCCTGGACTGGCAGCAAGGATTAACGCTATACATGGTTTACAAAACAAATACATACGATTTATGAAATGAATACGTTAACCAAACAACTGTCTGTGAACTCGCTCAACTTTGTTGTTGATTCGTTGCTACATGCCTTGCAGTTCATTAGGTACCCATGGAGCTTGCACAGGGAGGAACGGTCGTTGTGGGACATGGCGATGTGTGCCATGCTTTAGACATTACCTTGTTTCATATTTAATACTTGCTATGGGTTTTACAAATTAAGCTTCTGCTAAACATTTAACTATGCTTTGGTTTCGAACACCTTTCATATTGGTTTGTTGAATTATGTTTACTTATCTACCTGTTCAATATGATTGGTGGCTTGATCCTGGTCAGTCACGCCTCCAAGCGGTGATACTCCGCGTGTGGATTTTGGGGGTGTGACAGTGTACACCAGAGGAAACTTTGAGTTACAGGCGGATTCGAAGAACGCAAACCTGTGAGTTCATGTCCCCTTTTCTTTTAATTGTTTTCATTGTATAACTTCGGGGGTGAAGTACATGTTACTAAATGTTTACAGACAAATGCAAATGGTATGGTTTGCTAAGGAAAATACTATTAGATCATGTGAATGGGTAGGCGCACTCTTAAGACCATTAATGTCACACCCCAACCAATGACGGAAAAATCGGGATGAGACGAACAAATCGCTCAAAAGTATCATAACACTATTGTGACAATATAATTTAACTCAAATTTCATAATAATACTATAATGCCATACATGATCAACACATAATTCAATTTTCAAACATAGTTTCTTTTCTATGTGAGTTTCTAATCCATCCTAACTTGCTTCTTCATCATCTTATCTATCAACCTGCAACATGTATTAAAATAAAATCAACAAAAAGGTGACGAGTATATAAGTTTGATACATAGCATAACATAGAATAAAAAAAAGTTTAAGTACTCATATCCTACATGAGCAACATGATCCAAGTTACTACTTTTCCTGTCCCAATATCGTTCAACATCGTTCAATATCGTTCAACTTAACAATACCCCAAGACTCAAGGGCATTGAGACTAACACGTTCAACTTGCTTAGCATATGAGATTAACAAGCATCAAATTGTTTCATGTTTAAATGTGGATAGAGTGTGATAAAAACAAGATTCAAGCGTTGTGTGTTTTTGATATAGAATACATGTTGCACCCAAAAGTGTAAAAATAAAAATGGGATCGAGTATACTCACAGTTTTGCATAGGAAATACACGTAAACCGCGAGCAGAGTTGATGGATTCTTGAGATTACCAACTTTGCGTAAGAAGATTCCTTAAAAAAAATAAAGCGCGAGGAAGGACTCGAAAGCCGAACGCACGAGAGAGATTATCCTAAATAGGAAATATGCAAACGTTCCAATTATTTATAAGTTAAATAATTAATAATTTAAATATCGAATTTTATCTAAATATTACCCATTAATATATAATAAGAATTTGTAAGGAATTGGTTAATTGTAATAAAAGTAAAATTCTAAAAGAGATAATGAACATAAAACAGTTTCGTCAAAGTTCAGTTTTGAATGTAAAAATAAAAGCAAGTGCAACAAAAGAATCAGAGGTCGGGTCGGACCCGTGACCTCTGGTCTTGCTACAAAGTCTCACAACCACTAATCCAAAGTGTCATTTGTGAATTAACATGATTCTGATTTCATTCATACACGAGTTAACAGGGGTCATGTTCTTTGTTTACAAGTTAGTCGAACAGAACAACAAACAAAACAAAACTCACAATTTCTGATATAGTTCCTTTTAGTTTTTCATCTAATGTTGTACCAGTTTACATAACTAAAAGAACGAAACGAAAGGAATATACCGAAATAGAGGATGAGGTGATACCGTTGCGGACTTCGGGTGGCTCCGGTGAACTCTGGTGACGAGTAGCTTTCTCCGGCAATTGTGCAACTGATTAGAAAAGTGTTGTAGTGGTGTGAGGATTTCTCCGGCGACTTAGTTTGCACCGACGATGTTTTGAACCTTCCGGCGACTTGATATTGTAACAGAGAGATGAGAGGGTGTCGAGTTGTGTATGAGCGATGTCACGATCACAGGAGCCAAGTGTTTCAATTTATAGGCGAAGAGGTGGGTTTATTCTCGGTCACCATAAAGAATCCGATCCGAGAATTTCGCGTGTTGACGCGTTTACAGTTTGTCAAAGGGGCTGATGAGGATACGTCCTTGGACGGACCAGACCATTGCCAAACATAGAGCCGAACTATATCATAAGAAGGTCGGACCGTAACTCATGCCATAGACAGAATGGCCAAATACACTGATACGCCATAACTAACTGGACCCCACAGCCATAACCGCCATGCCAGTGACTGGTCCGACCCTAACTAACTCGCCACGCCATAGATCGGACTAACTGTGTGCTTGTTTCCTTGTGATCTTGCAGGTTATTGCTAGGTCATCTGAAGCTCTACTCTGACCATAGATCGGACTAACTGGTTTTGAGTCTTCAGTGGCGCCATCCCCTCGAATTCACACAATTCATTTCCTTGTTTCTGTTCATTCGAAATTATGGCAGAATCAACGACAGCAGTCTCCACCAACACTTTCCCGTCTTACAACGACATATGGGAAGGAAACGCTGCCTCCACAATTGCATCAACAGCAGTTGTTGTCACAGCGGCTTCTATATGATCAGCGTCGGCACCTCCAGCTGCAAATTCTGTAGGCGGAAGCTCTATCACCACGCTGTCTGTTACTGCTCCGGTCGCCACGCCGTTATCTAACTTTGACAATGCTTTCCTCTTACAGAATGCTGATCTATTGCGACAGTTACAGCAACAACAACAACGAGAAGAGATGTTGCAGAGTCTCTGAACGAACCTGTTCAGGAGCGTCTATCCAGGGGGTAACCCCGTTTCCGTTGGAGCCTTCACTTCTGGATCTATGGGTTTAAACCCTCAAGATCAGGAGCTAATCATGCCATATCGCCCCACGTCTATGACTTCCCAATCGAAGTTTACGTTACGGATCGTCAATGCCCCACTCCCAGCCAAACTGAAAATGCCCCCTACGCTGAAGTTTTACGATGGTACGTCCGATCTGGACAACCACATGTTCGCGTTTGCCGGAGCGGCTAAGGTCGAACAGTGGCCTATGCCGGCTTGGTGTCATATGTTCACCCAAACTCTCACCGGATCGGCAAGGGTTTGGTTTGATGGGTTGCCAGAGGGATCGATCGATCACTTTGAGGATTTCCGGCATATATTTTTGCAAAACTTTTGTCAGCAGCGACGCTGTAAGAAAGACATTACTGAAGTTCACCACATAAAGTGCCGCGACGGAGAGTCCGTAGAAGATTTTATCGATCGCTTCAATCGAGAAAGCATGCAGATAAGTGGAGCATTTGACCAGCTCTGAGTCTCTGGATTTTGTCACGGAGTTTGGAACAACCAACTTCTGGAAAAGCTCCACGAAGATCTTCTGAAAACCATGGAGATACTTATGGAACGAGCCCGAGCTTTCGTTCGGGGAAAGAGTGCCTGCGGTCAACCGAACGAAACCACAGCAAGAAATGCCAAGGCTCGAACCACATCTTGGAGAAGGAATGCGTCACCGCCAAAAGATAGAGGCAACAATTGGAATAGAAGTCGTGGTCCGTATCAGAAGTCAGATCGAAGCAGTTTCCGAACCGGAAACGTACGCTTTAACACTTTCTCCAGGCTCACAAAATCGCCAAGTGAAATTCTCAGTACGGAAACCACCCGGTTCCCTACACCGTAGAAGCAGCGACCTACCTCAGATAAGCACTCCAAGAAGTATTGTGAATATCACCGAGACAAGGGGCATACAACTGATGAATGTTGGGCTCTGAAGTAAGAGATCGAGAAGGCTGTACGATCCGGTAAATTCTCTCATCTTGTGAAAGAAGTAAAAGATAGGAAAAAATCTACAGAAGCAATCGATAACCCGAACACCGAGCCCGAAATCAATATGATCCGGTCGACCGAATCAAGAGGGGTAAAGCGATCGAATCAGCATATGGCAGCATGGATGCACCAACCAACATCCTTTTCTGGTACGGTGAGAGTCGGTAAAGTAATGGATGATTGGCTGCTCTCCATCGCTTCTTGTCAAAAGCAGCAGACAGATCACACCCATTCATGGACGTCCACATAAAAAGCTTCAGATCGGAGTTTAAATGGACGGAAGAAGCTGCACGAGCTTTTGAAGAACTTAAAGTTTATCTCAGTACTTTACCGACTCTCACCGTATCAGAAAAGGATGAGGTACTAACAGTCTATCTGGCTGCATCATCTGGTGCTATCAGTGCAGTACTAGTCGCTCACCGGACCAGAGCGCAAATCCCCATCTACTACGTAATCCGAACACTAAAAGACTATGAAACAAGCTATTTAAACTTGGAAAAACTAGGTCTAGCATTGGTCCATGCTTCAAGAAGACTCCAGCGATACTTTCAAGCCCACCCGATCGAGGTACGAACGAATCAAAGAATCCAGCATGTTCTCCGACGACCCGAAGTTTCAGGTTGCATGGCAAAATGGGCAATCTAGCTGGGCGCATTCAATATCACCTTCAGAACCAAAGGTCCGTTAAAAGGGCAGGTGATAGCTGATTTTCTAGTAGAAATGCTGAAGGATAAGAAAACACAAGAAATCGAGAAAGCTCCAGAGAAGCCTTGGTCCTTGTATACAGACGGGGCTTCAAGCGCCGAAGGAGCGAGAGAAGGCCTAATTCTCACCGATCCAGATGGTACGGATATGACGTACGCTCTCCGACTAGAATTTAAGAGTTCTAATAACGAAGCCGAATACGAGGCTCTTCTAGCTGGCCTACGTCTGGCGCTAAAAGTCAGGGCAAGAAATGTCGTAGCCCACGTAGACTCGCTGCTAGTAGCAAATCAGGTAAACGGAGAATATGAGGCAAGGGAAGCTAACATGATCGAATCTCTCGAGCAAGTGAAACAAATTATGGCGTCATTCGAGGCATGTAAAGTCGAACACGTTCCCCGTAGCAAAAACAAAAAGGCCGACGCATTGAGCAAGTTGGCATCGGTATCATTCAGTCACTTGGCTAAAGAGGTGAGGGTAGAAGTGTTAACCGCACCATCAATTGCGACTCCTCACGTTATGCAAGTAGAAGCTCCGACGCAAACATGGATGACACCCATAATCAACTACTTGGTGCATGACGTCTTGCCAGTCGATAAAGCAGAAGCAAGAAGGATCCAAATTAACTCGCTCCAGTATCAGATGCAAGAAGGAGGTTTGTACCGAAAGACTTTTCTCGAACCCCTGCTAAAATGTCTTGATCCGGAGCAGGCCAGTTATATCAGCAGAGAAATACATTACGGCATTTGTGGTATTCATTTCGGGCCAAAAATGATCGTAACAAAAGTGAAAAATGCAGGGTATTATTGGCCCGGGATGCACGAGAGTACGGTTAAAGAACTCCAACAATGTGACGAATGCCAAAAGCAAGCACCAGTGAGCCTCCGAGCAAAGAATGAAATGATCCCGGTGACCGCCACATGGCCTTTCCAAAAGTGGGGCGTCGATATAGTTGGTCCTTTTCCACGATCGAGCGGAAGCGCCCAATATTTGTTAGTCGCAGTGGATTATTTCACTAAATGGGTGGAAGCCAGACCATTCACAATCATCTCCGGCTATAATGTAACAAGATTCTTTTGGGAACAAATCATATGCCGTTTCGGTCTTCCACTCTACATCGTAAGCGACAATGCAAACCAGTTCGCGGAAAACCCGTTCAAGCGGTGGTGTGAAAACTTGAAAATTAACTAAGTCTTTTCCTCGGTCGCTCATCCCCAGGGGAATGGGCAGGTCGAACAGATAAACCGCCGAATCATTGACGGGATAAAAGAAGACTGGGTTATGAAGGCAAAGGCTGGGCGGACGAGTTGCCGAACATTTTATGGGCTCACCGAACATTGCACAAGACCAGTAATGGAGAAACTCCGTTCAGTCTTACTTATGGCACTGAGGCCGTGATTCCCGCAGAGATTGGACTCCCAAACCAAAGGTGCAAAAATTGGGGGGGGAAACGAGCATGAGCTTCGATCCAATCTTGATCTGCTAGAAGAACGTCAGAACATCGCGGCAATCAAAGAAGCCCGGTACAAAAAGAAAATCGAGAAGTACTATAATGCCCATGCCAAACTTTACAAGTTCAAGGTCGGAGACTTTGTGCTCCGGAGCAACGATGCCAGCCGCGTCGAAGCCCCTGGCAAGCTAACCCCAAAATGGGAAGGATCGTACCGAGTCAAAGAAGCCAGTGAAAAAGGCTCGTACGTGTTGGAAAAAATTGATGGAACCCCCGTACCCAGGACATGGAACGGGGTGCATTCATGTAAACAGCCTGCTATGGCTAAGAAAAGATCGCTATTGCTTATGTTTTTTATTTTCAACTTCCATGTATGAATCGGGAGGGTAATGCCCCGAACTAATTTCCATTTTCCTTGTAAACGGGGAGGGTTTTCCCCGGAAGTTACGATTCAATTAATAAATAAAGAGATCTGTGTTTTTATAAGTAAAGCATGGTGTATGAATAAGTTCGAACAATGTTAAAAATGTGCACAAACGGGCCTCGACCCATGCCTCGCGCCGATCGAGAAGGCTTAAATAGTTCAAAAAAATAGTAAAATCTATTAAGCAAGAGATCCGTATCTAATACGATCCGACTTTAAAAAATCTACTAAGCAAAAGGAGTCTAAAAGAAACTTCTCGCCCAAACTCAGTCACCTAAGTTGGCCGAGCAAAAAACCTGGTCGAATAGTAAAAGTTTGGACGCAAACTAAAAACTAAGTAGTCAGGAACGAATATTTATCAAAATCATGATTTCATACGAAGCTGAAAAAACATGTCAGTTAAACACTACAAAAGAAAAGTTTAAACTGTATGATTACATGCCACAATAAGTAGTAAAATGTTGTACGACTATTACAACCAAACTTCAAGCTTCATAATCCTCTTTCACGATAGGGAGTTCACTTCTCTGTTTAATAACGGACAAGGGTTTGTCAATTAAATCTGCAACTTTGCCAAGAACAGAGATATGAAAGTTATCAAAGGCCTTTATTGCGGCATCCAATGCATCCTATGCTCCTTCGTCATATCCAGAAACTTCCTCGACCGAACGGACTGAGTCCAAAGCGGCCTTGAAGCCTTGTTTGATTCCTTCATTCACCCCAACTACGTTCACACTGTTAACCAGATCAGCAACGACCTTCTCCATCTCAGGGCTTTGGTGAACTAGTTTAACTACCCAGGCAATCCCATCTGTGAGAAACCATTGCTTGGTAAGTATGAGCTCCGATACCTGGGCATACAGCTCTACCATCTCACCATCAGTACGGGTCAACATGCCTTTTGCTTCATCGATCGTTGCTGTGTGCAATTCGATCGCCTTATCACGAGCCCTTTCTAATTCATCTTTAACTGAAGAAAACAGGATTCAATAAGTAGGAAGGAAAAGCAGTAAAAAGCAAATTACGAGCGTACCATCAATCAAGCGATGATGATCGGCCAGGAGCTGATCATAAGATGTTTGCATTTCTTTCAGTTCAGCTGCATGCCTCTTCTCCGTACCAGATGACTTCTTCTCCAGATCATCAAATTTCAGCTTGAGAGTTTCTAAGTCTTGAAGGGCTTTGTCTCGAGCTTCATAAGCAGCCGCAACCGAAGCCTGGGAAGATTTACTAACCTCTTTCGCTTCCAAGACTTGCTCTTTCAAACGGTCGATTTTAGAACGGAGAGAAGATAGCTCCTGTTTTGTCTTCGATCGAATATTCTCTTCATTTTTCAAATTAGCAACTTCACGCTCAAGCTTGCAACAGTTTGATTCCGACTCGATCCAACGCTTATACGTCTCCACCACCAGAGAATTCGACTGAGCTTGATTCAGCATTAGGGCATTTCTGAGCTCCGGGCCGCTCATCCTCCGGTAATGTGCATGTTCGGCTGGAGTCCCAAGATGAAACAGAGCCATCTTTGCTGATAAGGCACCCACAATTCTATCTTTATTCGCCAACGACCACTCGGGTATATACTTCTCCAAAGCGTGAGCCGAATCCATACCCCAACATCGCCCGAACCTAACTCCCGGGACAAGAAAGCAGCTTCAGTTTTAAACCACAAAGGGGAAGAAGAGGCACTGTCCCCGCCATCAAATGGTCATGGACTTGGCCTTGAAACGTTAGAAGCAACCCCGGTTGTAGGCTTACCCGAAGGAGAAGGTTCAATCTTCTTAAAGGATAGGGGCTCGGGCATATGAATATCTTCCAAAACTTTGGTATTTGCCCCTCCAAAGGATAACGGGCTCGTCGGAACCTTGACCGGATGATCCCTTGGGGTACGACCACCATGGAGATGAGCGTCCAGGTTTGCCAACAAACCCCCAGCAGTAGAGAAGTCGGTGGCTTGATCTTCCTCATCATCATCTAATGTAATAGTTTTTAAACTCATCTTCGTTTTCACCTGTTTAGCTTTTGGACCGAACTTAGAAGAAGTAGTCCGTCTTCTCTTCAAACTGACTTGAGGACGTTCTTCATCATTGCCATCATCACCCTCTTCACCCCCTTCGGCATGCACTCCTTCGTCTTCAATAGAGACATGTACTCCTTCGTCTTCGATAACAAATTTGGAACCAGACCCTTTCGTTCCACTCGAGCTTGTTTTCTTTCCCTTATCACCACCAACTACCACCGCAGCCTGAGCCGGAACAATATCCGCAATTTGTGCCGCAGGAGCCGAACCTGAACCTCCTTGACCGGCTAAACCTCCCTGATTATCCGGAGCCTTGGGTTCTCGAATCAGATAAAGATTCTCCTGCACGATGTTTAGATACGGAGGATCGCCCTTCGGCGTCTTGGTGGCCCGGATGTCAAGCTCCTTGGAATCAAAAGACTTCAACCGCAAAGCTTCCTTTAAACCCATAGCTGCACAAAAACAAACAATAAATAATATCTATAGTCCGACATGACGTAAATCGTACAAAAACGAGCAAAACAATCAAAGCAAATTCAAGAAGCACCGCATAACTAACCCTCTTTATTCCACTTGTGGGTAGGATACTTCTGTATACGACCAGCTTCCTTAATCAAATTCGCATATAGATCCCTGTTATTCAGGAAGAGGGGCCGGAAGGCGCGACTTCTTCGGTCTCCACGTCATAAATTCCAGAACGCGCCGCTCGTCAACCAAGAAGAAGTGGTCTTTCCAATCCTTTATACTGGTAGTAATCCACGTATAACAACAAGAAGTTTTGTCCCTAACTTCGAAGGTGTACCAACTACCGGACCGATTCAACTTGTAAAAAGCCCGGAACACATCCAAATCCGCGTCGGATCCCAAACCACGACAAGCTAACTCAAAATGACACACCTTGGCAAGACCGATGGGGTTCATTTGAGAAAGATGAACCTCGTGAAATAAAAGAACTTCGATCAAGAACTTCGTCAGAGGAAGACGATAGTTGCAGTAATCGAAGAGGCGAGTGTAAACCCCTATTTTCCCCGGTACGAAAGGATAAATATGCGTATTCTTTTCGGGGAGAACGGGGTGTAATGAGGCAGGAATTGCGTAGTTATCTATGTACCACTGTAAACCATTCCTACTCAAAATATTGAAGCAACCGGATAGGTTGCTCTTGTTCGCCATACTAAGAAGAAGGGTACTAACCTGCTCGAAGAAAAAGTTTCGCCTCAGACAAAGAGATGAAGAAGATGAAGTAAAAAGTGAAAACAAAAAATTACTTTTTCCTCCTTTTAATAGAGATATAAACCACCTCAAAAACAACCAATCAGAGATCGACACGTCATGACAGCTGACGCACATCAAGCGTCACGACAGCAGGAAAGATAAAATGACTGTCAGTCACCTAACAATAGTCACCGCCCAAAAAATTCAAAAATTCAAAAAATCAACAAAACGACAAATCAGGGGATCAGCCCGCCAAAGTTGCGCCATTATAGTTCAAAGCTTTTACCTAGGAAACGCTACGAACTAGGGGGACTTGATGAGGATACGTCCTTGGATGGACTGAAACGTTGCCAAACATAGAGCCGAACTATATCACATGAAGGTCGGACCGTAACTCATGCCATAGACAGAACGGCCAAATACACTGATACGCCATAACTAACTGGACCCCACAGTCATAACCGGCATGACAGTGACTGGTCTGACCCTAACTAACTCGCCACGTCAGCACACCCAAAGACTATAAATACCATACTCAGACCTCCAAAAAGGGGTAATCGCTGTTCTCTCTCTCTAAACTCTCATCTCTCTCTCTCTCTCTCTCTTCCTGACCTATTTCCTCCTCAAAAATACTTATTCTCACGCCCGAGCTTGGTCACAGAGAGGCCCCCCTCCCTGTGACGAGGCTAACGGTGTGCTTGTTTCCTTGTGATCTTGCAGGTTATTGCTAGGTCATCTGAAGCTCTACTCTGACCATAGATCGGACTAACTGGTTTTGAGTCTTCAGGGGCTAAACATGGAAACCTTGCTAGATTAGTGTTATCTCAATAAGTCAGGGACAATCAAACGAAAAATCAGAAAACAAAAAGGAAGAAAGGAACTGAACAACCATAATCTCGCTGGCATTGTTTTTGGCGGCAAATTTGTAAGGGATATTTAAATGTAATGTGTGTATAAATGCTAAACATTCCTAAATTATCTCGATGTCAAGAAATGGATGGAGCGGTTGTTGTGTTGTTTGGTGACCCGGTGAACCCGAGTTCGAGTCCCGCGGCACACCTTTTTATTCTTTATTTTGTTTTAGAAGTTCCATCGTTACACTGAGACCCCTCCACTTATACTAACGATACTAACTTGATTTAACTCACTAGGTTACTTACATAACCTCAATATAACTTGAAATCTAACGGGACTAACTTGTTTGTTTATAAAATAAAAGAATTAAACTTTTAATTTGTAGAATTTATTATTTTAATTATTTAAACACTAAATAATAATCATATTTATGATTAATTATATCAAGATTAAAAGATCCTTTTAATGAAACTTTCATGTTTCAAGGATAAGGATCCAAATCTCGTGTATCAAGCGTCAAAGTGAAATAAAGGATTAAGAATCTCATTGTTTCATCAGTTTAACTAGTATCGGGTGTCGTTTAATCAAGAGTCTGAGAATAATATATCGTTCAAAATGCGTATTTGATTAAAGTCGCACATAAGTCTAACATGAGTACACAAATATGATAAAAAAAATAACTTTGTTTTCATTATGATCAATAGTCTCGAATTACAATTGGAACAAAAATAGATTACAACGAGTGTCTAAAGATGAAAAGTACAACTTGACTTGCTAAAATAAGAAAGTACAAAAAATGCTGAGCGTTACAATTAACCTTCGTTTTAGGACCGAGGGACATGAGTGATAGATCTATTTGGGTGTAGCGAGCCCACACCCATGTGGACCAGGGTGGCCCATGAGGTGACTATGTCTTACAACTTTGTATTTTTGTGACTTTTATTCAAACAAAGCATTTTCAAACAAAGTTTCTTTGAGGAACTTGTTTGTTTATTGCTATACTTCTCTTTTTTTATAAGGAATCGTCACACAAGAAAACCGAGCTTTTTACTAAAACAAAAGGGTTTAAAAGAAAAAGGTTTTGGTGGGTAAAGGGTGTTTGTTTTGTGGGTTTAGAAATGAAAAGGTTTAGGCTCAAAGGGGTTAACTAGGGGGATTTTGGGTAGGTTAAAAGAAAAAAGAAAAATAACGGTGTTGAAAAGAAAAAAAAGGGTTAGTTGTAACACCCGTAGTAATTTTTAAGTTTTATATAACATTTAAGTAAGCATTTTATATGAAAAATGCCACTTAACAAAAACTTTTAAATTATAAGTAATTAAATATGTTTACAACATTCCAAAACATAGTTGAATGTGTTTTCATAAATCCACTTTTGATAAAACAAACTAAAACAATTGCGGAAGCTTCATTTGATATGTGTTCGGTTCGTTCCATCAAGCTTAATCGTTCTGTTTATGTACAATATACCTACATTTCATAAAACATGAAATGAGTTAGTCATTTGGCATTTAAAAAAAAACATGTTTGAGCCAGTTTGTGGGTTAAAATAAGCCAACAAAAGTTCAGCAACAATGTCCAGATTTTTGAGCCGTCGCGTGTCGCGACGGCGTTCATATTTTCTGTCGCGTATCGCGACGATCGTCGCGTGTCGCGCCCCAAACTAAGTCCTCCGTCGCGTGTCGCGGGGGAACCCAATTTCCGGCGGGTTCATTACTGAACCCTGCATTTTCTGCCCAGCAACAATTTTCTTAAAAAAATTCAACTTCAAAGTCTCATAACTTACGTTTCGTACGTCCGTTTTACGCGATTCTTTTTCCTACGCGTTTGTAATTTAATTCCCCATCTTGTGGAGTTAAAATTCAACATTCAACAAATGAAATTCTATATTTTTAAACCTTCGGCTTATTACTCAATTTCAACATTTTGACCCGTTTATATGGTCATGTGCATTTATTCATTAATCTCACTCTTCTCTTTTCACACTTAACATTTTCACATTCAAAGTATCTACCCATATCATGTAATCATTATGCAAGTTCCTAAACCACCCATATGGGTTGTTTGTCCAATTTACCTATCAAGGGCTTTTGGTTAATTTTAGTCCTTCATTATACAATGAAAGACTTCCACTAATTAATTGACCAAAATACTACTTTCAACTATAAATCTAATTATGTGTACCTGGCTCGGGTCATAGCATTGACCCGTTTACACACCTCCTGCTTTATATTTTCTAGTTAAAGCAACGCAACATATGTTATTTCCTGTAATCACAAACACTCAACAAGTGGTCACCAATTATTAATGTCAAATGGTATTAACACACCATTTGACCCGTCTATTCGAAATAACCATTTATCAACTTATAATAGTATTTTTATTACCATCTCACTCCTTGAACCTATTCCGGTTTGCACCGTGAGTTTTATTTACTTAAAGGACATTTTCTCAATTTGTTTGACCCGTTAAAACTTTCACCAAAAAGTTTCCCTTTCAAGTCTTTTATCTATTCGTTAATCCATGCCCGGATTACTACTTTACCATTTTACCCGTCACGTTTAAACCATAACATAGTGTTTCAAAACTTTATATTTGTTCATCATTTCACATCAAGTTTATCTTATTTACCGATTTTACCATAATCTATGGTTTTTGCCCTTCTAGCTTGTTCCGACCCGCATTGTATCGTGCCGGAACATCTTATTTCATTTGCAAACTACTATTCAAATTCGATACTCACAATAAGCATTTGGTAAGTAATAAAAAGGGGGCGTAAGCTTTACATACCTTGCATCCGGTTATGCTTTTCTTCATGTTCAACTTGTTTGATCCGCTTCCTTCCCGAGCTCCCACCTAGCTCATTAAGCGTCAAACTATCACCATAATTCGTAAGACGGTTAGATTAGTCATTATCACGTACAACTATTCCATCTTACGAATTCTATGTCGAAACTTCTATTCGACTTCATCATTGGTTAATTTGACTTATAAAAGTCATTTACTCTTAATCTTATGATATGTGAAATTAGTTAAAATCTACTTCATGATTAGAATCCGTATTTTCACATATCATCCCTAGTTATTCAAATTAGGCAATTATGCGTTTCGTTCACGATTTTGACATATAACATTCGTTTAGGAATTTTAACAAATGTTGGTGCACTGAATGTCTGTTGATTACATCATTATAAAGTCTTGTGTCTAGGATTGTTTGAATGATCATGTATTAGGGTTTAAATTAGGGTTTTTATGTTGTATTCATGGGATTTCGCTTGAAAGGTATTGGATATACTTGAAGCGAAATCACAACACATGATTTCGCTTCAGACATCCTCAAGCGAAATCAAGGCTCCTATATATAGGTGGTTAGTTCCTTGAAGGGAAATCATTAGGTCATTGTATGTGTGACGAAGTGCTGACGGATCTGTATCAGAAAACCTTGTACAAGCACTCAAATCAATCAGAAAAGAAAGATTAAAAGGATTAGAGCTGTTATGACTTAGTTTTCTTTGATTCCGCCTCTGTAAACTGAGATGAATTGCCTTGACTGACGTTTTAGGGTCATACAACGGTCCAACAAGTGGTATCAGAGCTCAGGACGAGGAGTTCATACCATAGCAGCGGATTATCTTCTTTCTACTCACTTCTTTTTACATTTTTCAGATCTGAACTATTTTCAACGGTCAAAATGGTCTAATTTTCGAGTATATCGTGTAAAACTGAGTATTAACAAAGCCTACAAAGTTTCGGACTAAAATTCAGCTTAAAACATATTAAAATTGACCAAAAACAAGATTTGCTTGAAAGGTGTTCGAATTTATTGGTTGATTTCGCTTCAGATATACTGTTTGGACTGGTTCGCTTGAAAAATTCCTGAAGCGAAATAGTAGATTTCGCTTGTAGTTTCTGATTTGGTTGAAGCGAAATAGTGGTTTTCGCTTGAACTGTTGAAGCGAAATTGTTATCTTAGATTTCGCTTGAAGCTGTTTTATCTGATTTTGTGAGATTTCGCTTGAAGGTCTGATTTGTTGAAGCGAAACAGTTGATTTCGCTTGAAATAGTGTGTTATCTGATTTCGGTTGAAGGTTGTTTACTTCAAGTATTTCGCTTGAACTGTTAATTTTTCAAAACCTAAAAAATTTTTCTAAGTGTTTGATAATCTTGCAGGTACGATCAAAATGGATGATATTTTCATGAATCCTTTCAGTGACATGTACGCATTCACAGGTAGTTCAGGAAACAACGAAACGTCTTCAAGTGATGCAAACAAAAGTCCACCGAAAGAAAGAAAGAAGGAAGCTTGGGAGTCCGAAAGCGCATTTGGAACGTTTAACAAACCTCCTAAGCTGATGGCTATAGAAGATTATAGCAGGTGGGCAACAAAGTTCGAAGACTGGTTAATGGCATTTGCTTTTCCTAGCTGGAAGAGTATGAAGAATGGTTTTGAACAAGGAAAGAAAAATGGTGAAGCATTAAGATCAACTGAAGAGATTGACAATTTTGTGGCTGAGCAAAAATGTGTGGCATTATTGTTTCAATCGGTGCGTGAAGACATCATTTCACTGATAGAATACTCCAATTCTAAAGACTTATGGGAAAAACTTGAAAAGAAGTGTCTTGGAAGCAAAGAGATTGTAAAAAATAAAAGGAAACTTCTTAGGAAAGAGTTTGATATGTTTGGTTGTCTTAAAAATGAATCGGTGTGTAAAATGATTGAAAGGTTTGGTCATCTGAAGTTGGAATTAGCAAGACATGATATCAAATATTCTGATGAGGAGCAAGTAGACAAGTTGTTCGATGCATTGCCAGACGAGATGGAGTGGAGATATTATGTACTCATGCTTAAGAACACTATTCCTTCTGATTTGTTGAAACCAGATTTGGTGATTGAGAAACTGGAAAGTCATGAACTGGAATTGAAGAAGACGTTCAAAGTTAATCATTCATCTTATCAACAAAATTTGGATCTATACTATCCAAAGAGCATGATGCCGAAAGCTACTTCTCCAAAGACTGCATTTTCTGCTGAAAATATGTCGACAGTCGGCAAAGAAAGTCAAAGTGGTCAAAGCAGTGGAAGTCATAGTGGTTATCACAGTGGATCTACGTCTTCTGCAAATCATTCTGATGCAAAGTTTTCTTGCAATATTGCTATAGATCTGAAGAACGCACAGAATTTTGATGCAGAGTCGGCCAAGCAACAAATGGTCTTTCTAGCGTCTGTTTTGGAATCCTACGAAGGATTAGTGGCTGGAAAAATCGGGAATACAAATCTGACGAAAGAAGACTACGATCAGATAGACCCTGAAGAAATGGAGCTGATCGACATTCGTTGGGCAATGGCAAGTGCAGTTCGACGTGCACAACGCTTCATGGAGATTACAGGGAGAAAAACGATCGGTGGTCCGTCTACAAAGCTGGGATTTGATAAATCGAAGGTGACTTGCTTCAAGTGTAAGCAGAAGGGTCATTTTAAGAGAGAATGCCGAAACGCGTATGCTGATGAATCGGAGAATCCATTTCGAGATGATTATTACAAAAAGGCAATCTATCATCAGAATAAATCTGAGCCGCCTAGATTGAAGCAGTCTGAAGATAACAGAGATAAATCAACGGCTCTTGCTGTGATTTATGATGATGAGGGGTATGATTGGAGTAAGGAAGTTCTACCGGAAGAAGATGCGGTTGGTTACGCATTCATGGCAAGCAATGATGAACCTAAGCCATGGAAAGATGATCGTACTGAAGAACAGAAATATAAATACCGGAAGATGACTGCTGAAACAAAGATTATTAGACTTTCTGGTATCTTTCTGGAAGCTAGAAGAGCAAACAGATGGGATCCAGATAGAGAGTGCTATCTTGATAGATATGGCAACATTGCAATTGATGACAAAACGATTGATATCGAAGCCATCATCAAGGAGTATCAAGAAGAAGATGAATATTGGCAGCACAAGTGGTGGGGAACACCAACATCAAAGATGATTGAAGAAGCGAAAGAGAAAGAGAGAAAGGAGAAAGAAGAGAAAGAGAGAAAGGAGAAAGAAGAGAAAGAGAAGAAAGAAAAGCAGGTTGATACAGGCATAATTGATACTACGCAAGAGTTGACAGCTGAGAACCTGGGAGTAATGGCTGACAAAGTGCTAGCTGCAAAAGCACTTGAGGTAGATCCTAATTCTGTCACTGAGTCAAAGGGATCGATCAGTCAAAGTGTGTCAACAAATGCGTCAGGTAACAAAATTGATGGGAATGCTGACTGCAAAAATTGCACTAAACAATGCAATTTTTGTAGCACTGTCAAGTATCTTAACAATGAGAAAATTCAGAATCTGACAACAAAGGTTAGAAATGTTGAAAATCAGATTCTTGATCGTGAAAAAAGTGTAAGAGCTTCAACTGAACGGAACAAAGAATTAACGGCTCAAATTGAAAATGATAAAAAGGAACATGAGAAACTAAAATTTGAAAATGAAAAGTTAATTCTTGAAAACCGTCAAATTTCTGAAAAGTTTGAGAAATTGAAAAGCATTGTCAAAGATAGTGATGATCGAAATGGCAAAACTTTTAAAGAAAATGAACATCTAAGAGCTGTTTTGAGATTAAAAGAAGAATCAATTAATGAACAACTGGATCAAATTGCTAAATTGAAACTTAAAGTTCAAGAAGCTGAAATTGAGAATGAACGAATCCAGTTGAAGCTTAACAGCTATAAATCGGCAAGCTTTGTTTTGCAGCATATTGTTCCTAAACCTATAGGGAAAAACAAAGATGGCGAGGATGTGTTTTCTGATGGAACGGGTATAGGTTTTCACAAAGTTCCACCGCCAATTTTAGACAACTACACGAAAAAGCAGTCTAGTTTGGTGGAAATTGAGGAAGAAAGTGAAGTTAAACTTCCTGAAAATATTGATGTCACGTTTACATCTTCCAATGAAGAGGGTGTCCAAAGTGATGTGGTGAAAAGTGTGGTAGACAAAGTGCTTAAACCAGATTGTGACACTTCTGAGGAGGATGGGTGTTTCTTTGATAAATACATTCCGAAACTAAAGTCCAAAAACAACTTAAGTGATGAACCGGGTCTTGTGATGTACAAGATGGCTGGATCTGATAAGTTGTATTCGGATTCAGAGTTTCCAATTGAGAATGTTAACATGAACAAATTGACAAATGTTTTCAAACTTGTTGAAGTCGAGTTGTCAGAAGTGAATAATCTGAGTCGAAAGAAAGACAGGGTTTATAACAAGAAAATTGTTTATTCACCACGTTTTTACAATAACAATCGAAACAATTGGTCGGGTGATTATCGAGGTGGTAATAGTTATCGGAAGAACAGTTATCAAAACAAGAGGTTTACTGAAAAGAAGGTGTTTGTGAATGGTTCACGGTTACTTTCTGATGAGAAAAATGAAATTTTTTCAAAATCAAATGAAGAGTTCTTTGAGAAGAGAGCTTCACAGGCTCAGTCTGAAGGCATGAGTCGAGTAGTTGATACTCGTACTTGTTTTAGATGTGAACAAGTTGGTCATATTGCACGAAAGTGTACATATGTGAAGCCTAAGATTGAAGCTGTGAAGGTTCAACAAAAGAAGGTTGATGTGAAGGGTAAATCACCTATGTATGTTGAGAAGAAAGTGGTTGAGAAGCAAAACGTTAAAATCAAAAATGTAAAAGCAAAAAATGAACCTGTAACGAAATTGGTAACTCAAAATGACAAGTTTTATAAACGGGTTGCATTAACTGAACAAATTTGGAAACCAAAAGGTGAAATGAAAAGTTCAACTTCTGAAGTGAAAAAGGCTGAAGAATCAATTTCGGTTGATTATGATGCAAATTTTCCGCCTTTGAAGGCTAAAAATTTCAAAATTCAAATTGCGAGAGTCAAGGCTACACCTAAGGCTGATGAGGCCTGGGTGGACACCATGTTCGAATAAGCAGTTTGAATTGCCGGAGCTTCCTGGATCGCGAAGCATGAATCGGCATCTTTCTTGAAGTTGTTTAAGTTGTAGTTTGTTTTGTTCAGGATCTTCCACAACTAATATCCAGATGGATTATGGATAGTGGTGCATCTCGACATATGACAGGGAAGACCGCATTGCTGTATGATGTGAGAAACGTTAATGGTGGTTATGTGGGATTTGCTGGTCATGAAGGTGGTCGAATTGTTGGTGAAGGAACGTTATCTAACGGAATTGTGACGTTTGAGAGAGTTAACTACATCACTGAACTGGAGAACAATCTGCTTAGTATCTCGCAGATTTGTGACAATCAGTACACTACTCATTTCACTAATAAGGAATGTTTGATTCTAAAACCTGGTTTTGTTGTTCCTGAAGAATGGATTATTATGAGGGCACCCAGAGTAAACGATTTATATGTGTTAGATATGTCGGTAGCAACTACAACTACTGGTCAAGCACATTGTTTCGTGTCTAGAGCAACTGAGAAAGAGTCAAGATTGTGGCACCGAAAGATGGGGCATATACATCTTAGAAAAATGAATCACTTGGTGCACAACGATTTGGTATTGGGAGTAAATATCAAAGGTTTTCATCTGGAAGGGGAGTGCATTAGCTGCATTAAAGGCAAGCAGAAGAAAAAGTCACACCCTACAAAGCAAGTCAATTCAGTTTCGAGACCTTTGGAAAGACTTCACATGGATTTGTTTGGTCCGGTGAATGTTAAGAGCATTACAGGAGATTACTATTGTTTGGTCGTTACTGATGATTATTCCAGATTTTCGTGGGTTTCTTTCTTGAAGACAAAAGATGAAACATTTGACAGTTTGATGGGGCTGTTCAGGAAAATAGAGAATTTGTACCAAAGGCGTATCAAGAAAATTCGAAGTGATAATGGTACTGAATTCAAGAACGGCAAGATGGAAGAATTTTGTGATGAAAGAGGTATTTTGCATGAGTTTAGTGCTCCGTACACTCCGCAGCAGAATGGTGTCGCAGAACGCAAAAACCGGACGCTAATCGAGACGGCTAGAACGATGCTCGCAGATTCAAAGTTACCAATTAATTTTTGGGCTGAAGCTGTTTCTGCCGCATGCTATACGCTCAACAGGGTTCTTACTGTCAAGAAGTTCAGCAAAACATGCTTTGAGCTAATCAATAATCGTAAACCGAATTTGAAGTATCTAGAACCGTTTGGGTCACCTTGTACGGTTATAGAGCCTTTTGGGAAATTTGGTCCGAAGTGCATTGAGGGTATATTTGTTGGTTATTCAAATCCATTGCTACGTGTCTTCGGTCCAAGTGAGAAGCGGATTATTGAAGCTGCAAATGTTGAATGTCAAGGTTATACTATGCCGTCGCAGAATCCTGGTGATTCATGGCGTTATCATTATGACAAACTTTGGGATTCGTTTGACATGAGAGAAGAATCAGAGGATGAAGAAGATTTCTTTGATGAGTTGGATATTTTGCGTGAATATGAGTCACAGTTAAGATTCCCAGCTGAGTATTCAAGAAGACCACGGGAAACTTCAAATAATGATGCAGCAGGTCTAAGTAATGCTGGTGAACATGATGATGTCCAACAGAATGAAGTTGCTCAGGATAATCAGTCGGCTCAGAATGATAATCTAGAAGCTGAAAACATGCCAGTTTTTTATCATGGTGATTCAAATTCAGATTCTGAGGGGGAGCAAATTCAGATTTCAGGTCAAACAAACCAAGTTGGTGAACAAGATGCAGAGCAGAATGTTACTAATCTGGAGGGAAATGTAGATGTTCAAAGTGAAGTAATGCCGCGAACTTTTTCATATCATCCAGAGGAGTTGATCATAGGAGAATTGCAAGCAGGCGTTCGCACTCGAAATCAGATTGATAAAGGGCTTACATGTTTTTATACAAAAGTTGCTTCTTTGCAAACTGAATTTTCTTTGAGTTGTTTTATCTCGCAGGTTGAGCCAAGAACTTACAAAGAGGCGCTTACTGAAGACTCTTGGGTCAATGCTATGCAGGAGGAACTTAATCAATTCGAGAAATTGGGAGTGTGGAAGTTAGTTGATTTGCCGGATGGTCATAGGAAAATTAACACTAAGTGGGTGTTTAAGTGTAAGAGGGACGATAGAGGAGTTGTCGTAAGGAACAAAGCTCGACTCGTTGTTCAGGGATTTAGTCAACAGGAGGGGATTGATTTTACCGAAGTCTATGCTCCTGTGGCACGACTAGAGGCAATCAGAATTTTTCTTGCATTTGCGTCTTGGAAGAATTTCAAAGTATATCAGTTGGATGTTAAATCGGCGTTTCTTTACGGGAAGGTTAAAGAGGAGGTTTATGTTGGTCAGCCGCCGGGCTTTACTGATCCAATCCACAAAAACAAGGTCTACTTATTGGACAAAGCGCTGTATGGTTTACACCAAGCCCCGAGAGCCTGGTACGAGACTTTGTCTCAACACCTACTCGCTAACCAGTTCATACGTGGAACGGTGGATGCCACTCTCTTCACGAAAGTCGTTGATGGTCATCTTCTGATAGTACAGATTTATGTGGACGATATAATCTTTGGGTCGACGAATGAAAATCTATGCAAAGATTTTGAATCAGTGATGAAGCAGAAGTTTGAAATGTCATCAATGGGGGAGATGAAATTCTTTCTGGGATTACAAGTTGAACAACTTCCTGAAGGAATTTTCATTCATCAGTCAAAGTACGTTCATGATATTCTAGAGAAATTTGGGATGTCAAGTTCTACTCCAGCTGCTCCCCCACTTGCAACAAATCATGGGATTCACCCAGATCTCACCGGAGACAGGGCTGATGAAACGTTTTACCGATCCATGATAGGTTCTCTAATGTATCTAACTGCTTCACGTCCTGATATCATGTATCCAACGTGCCTCGCAGCAAGATTTCAGTCTAACCCAAGAGCATCGCACATGATTATTGTGAAGAGGATATTGCGCTACCTGAAAGGAACTCCTTCATTGGGGTTGTGGTATCCTAGAAAAGGCGATTTTATGCTCGAAGGGTATTCCGATTCGGATTTCGGATGCTGCAAAGTCAATTCAAAATCAACAACTGCAGGATGCCAGTTCTTTGGATCTAGATTGGTTACATGGCAGTGTAAGAAACAAACGTCTGTGGCGTTATCTACATGTGAAGCGGAGTATGTTTCTGCTAGCAGTTGCTGCTCTCAGATCTTGTGGATACAGCAACAGATGCGCGACTATGGTTTGCAGTTTCTTAACACACCTCTTTTTGTTGATAATGAGGCCGCGATAAATATAACTAAAAATCTAGTACATCACGCTAAAACGAAACACATAGAAATTCGTCATCACTTTATTCGTGATTGCTTTGAGAAAAAGTTGATACGAATTGAGAAAATCCACATAGATGAACAGAAAGCTGATTTACATACCAAAGCTTTTGATAAAAATCGGTTTAAATATTTGTTAAAACTGAATGGTATGAAGCTTCTGTCGGTGTCGGATGGCATACTTGGCGTTGATGAGAGTACTGTTGCGGATGAAGACGAGAAACAATCTGCAATGGTTTGTCGAATTTTTACTTGTTTTGGTATTTAGGGGGAGTAGATGTTTGTATATAGTTTATTTTTCAGAAAATACAAAAACAGTAAAAAATGATAAAAATACAAAAACATGATAAAATGAAAAAGAGTTTGTATATATAGGGAAAATGATAGTACATCAGCTAGACAATTACAGTATGCTAAAGAAATGGAAAGTATAAAAGAGTTAAACAATCTTACTGATGATGTGTCGATAGGTTTTCGTACATTTAGTAGATTTATTCGGGATATAAACCTAAATTCAAACTTGTGAATTAGTGGGGAACACTACTTGGATATATAGGTAACCCCTGAAATCTCGTTTGAAAGGTCTCGTAATCTGATATACTAGGTCTTTATACTCTATGATATCTGGGGTATTATTCCGGGACTTCTGCTGAACGGTAGTTCTGACCTAGTCCCTGGCTAATACTTGCTGCAATGCTTGAAACACAGCATTAAACCCTCAGCATGCTGAAACAATAAAATTGATATATGCTGCTGTTGTAAGCAAAAAGATCCTCTAAAGGGGACACACCTGAAAGTCGAAGCTGATATCTCTCTGCGTATACGGAAGTATCGATCTGAGATCCCTCGGCCCTCGCACACCTAAATTATATACAGATATCATTGTAGTATTCTCACCTGTAAGACTGATTATTGAGATTCTGGATACGGGAGTATATTCAAGAGGTGGGACACATGAATGATCTAAGTTCTTAATTCACCTAAATCGTATCCTGAGTAAATTGAAATTTGTGTGAGAATTTAAGATGGATCAGTATATCGACAATCGAGGTAAATTGTTTAAATCTGAGTATGTAATGTAGCTTAACGGTACTTGTGATTTGTCTGAAAAGCTGATATGATTCCCTGACACACTCGCAAAAATATGTTTGTAAATAGTTTACTTTGTTTAATTTCTGCAATTTAAGTTTTCTGTATTTCATTTCTTAGTTTAGATCACTTTATAAAATCCAAAAAGATTTTATTTCTGCTTTATTTTAGACAAACCAAAGTGGAGAGTTGATTGTTGGATTCTCAGATGTTTGAAGCAGATGCAGGAGATTCTGAGCTGAAGAATGAGGAGAGCTTACTTTGAAGAAGTTTGGATTGTTTGAAAAGACAAAAACAAGTTCATTAATTTGATACTTGTTATTTTCAGAAAATGTTTGAAATTGTTGTTTTAAAATCAGTATTGATTCGTCAAAAGATCAATCAAGGTCATTAATTTGGACTTGGTAGATTAATTGAGTAATCAGGGTCATTAACTTGAACCTGAATACTTGAGTGGATTGCTATAGCTGATTGAGTTTGTGTTTTATTGTTGAAGAAGATAGAATGGTTATGTTTGTTTGTTGAGAAACAGGATTGGACTTCATTATTTCCCACGGAAGCTTATTGATAAAGTTTGAACCAGATTTCTCAGATTCTAGCATACTGAGAGGGGGAGTTTGTGAAAGGGGGAGGCTGGATCAACAGTCAAAGGAAAGATTGAAGTTTAAAGTTTAAAGCTTGAAGATAAAGATTGATGAGAGTTTTTACAATGGTTGGAGATTGTTAAAGACAAAGACTTGAAGCCAAAGACTTCATCAACATCCAAGGGGGAGTCTGTTGGTGCACTGAATGTCTGTTGATTACATCATTATAAAGTCTTGTGTCTAGGATTGTTTGAATGATCATGTATTAGGGTTTAAGTTAGGGTTTTTATGTTGTATTCATGGGATTTCGCTTGAAAGGTATTGGATATACTTGAAGCGAAATCACAACACATGATTTCGCTTCAGACATCCTCAAGCGAAATCAAGGCTCCTATATATAGGTGGTTAGTTCCTTGAAGGGAAATCATTAGGTCATTGTATGTGTGACGAAGTGCTGACGGATCTGTATCAGAAAACCTTGTACAAGCACTCAAATCAATCAGAAAAGAAAGATTAAAAGGATTAGAGCTGTTATGACTTAGTTTACTTTGATTCCGCCTCTGTAAACTGAGATGAATTGCCTTGACTGACGTTTTAGGGTCATACAACGGTCCAACAACAAACACCTTGCGGGCGAGATTCATATACTTCTTTTGTCAAGTTCATATCTCACTTTTAATCAAGTTTTAACATCAAAATCAATCTCTATGTCTAGTGTTCTTGAACTACACCCAAAACTTGTATCATAACAACAATATTCTTCAACTCAACACTCTAAATTAAGTGTTTATCGTTTTGTCATAAAACCCACTTAGCACCTATCTAATTAGTTAACCGAAACACTAATTTATGGTGCTAAATCACAAGTTTACATCTAAGGTTCGTTCCTAGACTCATAAACATCAAAATTTCACTACAACATCCAACATTCACACTAATTTTCATTCATGCATGATTATCACAAATTTCAAAATATCACCAAACTACGAATTTTGACATACCTTGTGATTTCCTAGCTTGGGTGATCACGAATTTAGTTAAAGCCCCAATTCTTAGCTTGATTTCCCTTTTGATTTTGAGCAATTTTGATGAGTTTAGGGTTTGAAAGGAGAAACCCTCTCATGCTCTGTGAAAATGTCGACCAAACACACACTTTTTGTGTGTGTTTTGGTTTTTGATTTATTTAATTAAAACATCTTTCATGTTTTCCCTTTTTAGTCCCTCAAGATTTCAAGTTTTATAAAGGTTTAACCAAATTCATGTTTCCATTATTTTTTTTTACCACACTTAACTTACTAGGTTAATATTCCTAGTTACTTAGAGGTTTTCGGGGGAGTCATAACCCGTTTTATTTTTAAGAAACCCGTTAAGTCGGGTTTCTTATAAACTTTTGTTTTCTCAATGCGTTTATTCTCTCTTTTTTTTTGGGGATGTTACAAGTCTATCTCCCTTAAAGAGGTTTCGTCCCCGAAACCTTATTTGCGTAGTTCATTTGTTTAAACCAAACGAACTTGGTTTCATTTTCAAGGCATTCATTCATTCTTTTCGATCTAACGTTTTCATTTATATTGACGCGTACATCTTTCATGTGTAAGGTCTCGCGGGCTGTTATTTTCAGCTTATATTCTTTATCTTTATTGACCGAGTTGTCATGTGTCCACTTAGTCTCATTAGTCTGTTAACAGGTTTATCACGCGCATGTCTTATATTAACAAGTGATTTGTATTTGTCATGACATTTTCTTAACTTTGAATAGTTTTTTTTTTCTTTTTTCAGCTAGACTAATTAGCCACCGTCACTTCATACCCCGTCACACGGGTATACTATTTTGCCATCTCCGGCCTTATGTGTGTTTAAGATTTTCTAAACCATCTCATACTACTTATGTTTGTTAAAACATTGCTTTTGACTAAAAACTAAAATTTTTTTTTGTTTACATTTTATCCTTGTCTTATATCTTTTTCTCATGTCTAGGAATTTCCGTTCTAAGTTTTATTCCTGACCGTTATTATTTTACACGGAGAATTGTAACCAGTTTTCCTTGCTTTACAATATTGACCCGTAGGTTTCTTCACTTGGCCTCATGGGCTATTTCTTTATATGTTTCACCTTTTTAAGGTGAGACCCAACAGTTCGTTTCTTTCTATTTATGACCCAACGGTCTCCTTAGTCCCGTAGACCTTATCATTACGTTTTATTCCGTAGGTTATGATGATCCCATAGATCATCTTTTTTTTTTCACGTCTATATTCAAATGTCTATTTATACATATATAGCTTTAAAGCATCCTTTGTTATGTTTGGAATCATTTAATTTTGCTTTTGAACTTTAGTTGACCTTCTCCGTAGTCTAAGGTTTCATTTGTTTACTTTCGGACTATCTTTCCGACTTTACGACTTCTAACGTCCTTTACACGTCGGTTTGTCCTACGCTTACTGTTACCCGGTTCATACTTATACTCCTTTACAACCCATTACCCGGGTCCTTCTATCTTATTATTTTTAGCTTTCCGGTTCACCGGTTTGCGTTTTCCTATTATATTAAGCGCTATTCCTTAATTGACTCGTTTAACTCATTTTGGGTGAATTTTCATTGCTTATGAATGTCACACTTCATTCTTTATTTGACCCATCCAACTTTGAAATGGTTGAACGTAATTACCAAAATTTATGTTTGCGAAAATTCTTGTCATCTTTTAGTCATGACTCATATTCCGAGTCTTTTGACTTTCTATTTCGCGTTCCCGTCTCTCGGTTTACGCATTCACCCACAATCCTACCCATCCATCGGGTATCTTTACCGTAATCATTATCAAGTAACCATTCTTATATGGTTTTGGACATCATTTTATTTTATTTGGTCGTCTTAGCGAAATCCATCGCTTTTATTCAATTAAGTCCTTTATTCATTATTTAATTCGTTTGACTTGTCCACGTGAATTTCATCACTTATGTCAGTCAAACCCTTATCCCCATGCCTTAGCATTCTCTTTAGTTGGTTTGTATTTTCATTTACTTCGATCTTTGTCCCTTCTCTCGGGCTCGTCATTTTAACGTAATACGCTTCCGTCGTCCGACTTGCGTTTACGTTTACTATCAAACATCTTATTTATTTGATTCATTTTGGTACCATTTAAGTTAGTCCCATTCACCCCGCCCTTACTACATTGGACGTAAATGTGTCCACTACAAGAAGCTCATGGTATCATATGTCACTACTTACTTGGCCAGAGTAAGCGATCATCACATGATACATATGACCTTTTTTATAGCTTTCACATCACACCCTATGTAAGTAATGCCTCTATTTATTTCATATCTTTGATTTCATTTAGTAAAACTTTATGTAATTGCAAAACAACAATCATTAGTTTTACTAGTTTTACTAGTTTTACATTTGAACATATAAAATGTTTTTCTTTTCTATCATACTATTATATAATCACATTTGTTAATGTGATCGCTACTTTTCTCAATAGCATTATATTGAGAGTTTTCCACTTGGATAATTACCCCCCGTCCAAGTTTCCATATGAACTAATCCTATTATTTCTTTGTTATTCATCATCGTGAATAACACATATTTCTATTAAACTTCTCTTAGAAACATCATCCTGAATAGATATCCTATTCAAGTTTTATCAGATATATGCAACCGTTATCCCCTACGTGTTTGTTGCATATTACTACTTATGCGATTAAATTTAAAATCGTGCACCTGGTAATGCTTGCCCTAACGGACTTCTATTGCCGTGAACTTTGTTCGCGATCATCACGCGATTTAGGTCCTCAATGAGTGTGCTCAGCTTGACATACCTCGGACCGTTCCACCGTCATATCCACAATTCGTTCAACTCTCGTCGTCTTCAGATGCGAGTGTCCTTCAACTAAACATTTACAAAAGTTAGTAATTTTGACACTTATAAATGCCCGTATTGTAATACAAGGCTTTTTTTTTACTATACGTGTCAACGCACATAATTTCAATAACTGTATCAATCATTTTAATTGGGGTAGCGTGTATTACGCGATAACCCTATGTGTTGTTTACAACACTTTAACATGTTAAACGATTAACATACATGTACTTACTGGATTTGCGATCAAGCCTTGAACCGAACACTTTATTCTTTTAACCGTGAGCTCTGATTACCAACTTGTAACACCCGTAGTAATTTTTAAGTTTTATATAACATTTAAGTAAGCATTTTATATGAAAAATGCCACTTAACAAAAACTTTTAAATTATAAGTAATTAAATATGTTTACAACATTCCAAAACATAGTTGAATGTGTTTTCATAAATCCACTTTTGATAAAACAAACTAAAACAACTGCGGAAGCTTCATTTGATATGTGTTCGGTTCGTTCCATCAAGCTTAATCGTCCTCTGTTTATGTACAATATACCTACATTTCATAAAACATGAAATGAGTTAGTCATTTAGCATTTAAAAAAAACATGTTTGAGCCAGTTTGTGGGTCAAAATAAGCCAACAAAAGTTCAGCAACAATGTCCAGATTTTTGAGCCGTCGCGTGTCACGACGGCGTTCATATTTTCTGTCGCGTATCGCGACGATCGTCATGTGTCGCGCCCCAAACTAAGTCCTCCGTCGCGTGTCGCGGGGGAACCCAATTTCCAGCGGGTTCATTACTGAAACCTGCATTTTCTGCCCAGCACCAATTTTCTTAAAAAAATTCAACTTCAAAGTCTCATAACTTTCGTTTCGTACGTCCGTTTTACGCGATTCTTTTTCCTACGTGTTTGTAATTTAATTCCCCATCTTGTGGAGTTAAAATTCAACATTCAACAAATGAAATTCTATATTTTTAAACCTTCGGCTTATTACTCAATTTCAACATTTTGACCCGTTTATATGGTCATATGCATTTATTCATTAATCTCACTCTTCTCTTTTCACACTTCACATTTTCACATTCAAAGTATCTACTACCCATATCATGTAATCATTATGCAAGTTCCTAAACCACCCATATGGGTTGTTTGTCCAATTTACCTATCAAGGGCTTTTGGTCAATTTTAGTCCTTCATTATACAATGAAAGACTTCCACTAATTAATTGACCAAAATACTACTTTCAACTATAAATCTAATTATGTGTACCTGGCTCGGGTCATAGCATTGACCCGTTTACATACCTCTTGCTTTACATTTTCTAGTTAAAGCAACGCAACATATGTTATTTCCTGTAATCACAAACACTCAACAAGTGGTCACCAATTATTAATGTCAAATGGTATTAACACACCATTTGACCCGTCTATTCGAAATAACCATTTATCAACTTATAATAGTATTTTTATTACCATCTTACTCCTTGAACCTATTCCGGTTTGCACCGTGAGTTTTATTTACTTAAAGGACATTTTCTCAATTTGTTTGACCCGTTAAAACTTTCACCAAAAAGTTTCCCTTTCAAGTCTTTTATCTATTCGTTAATCCATGCCCGGATTACTACTTTACCATTTTACCCGTCACGTTTAAACCATAACATAGTGTTTCAAAACTTTATATTTGTTCATCATTTCACATCAAGTTTATCTTATTTACCGATTTTACCATAATCTATGGTTTTTGCCCTTCTAGCTTGTTCCGACCCGCATTGTATCGTGCCGGAACATCTTATTTCATTTGCAAACTACTATTCAAATTCGATACTCACAATAAGCATTTGGTAAGTAATAAAAAGGGGGCGTAAGCTTTACTTACCTTGCATCCGGTTATGCTTTTCTTCATGTTTAACTTGTTTGATCCGCTTCCTTCCCGAGCTCCCACCTAGCTCATTAAGCGTCAAACTATCACCATAATTCGTAAGACGGTTAGATTAGTCATTATCACGTACGACTATTCCATCTTACGAATTCTATGTCGAAACTTCTATTCGACTTCATCATTGGTTAATTTGACTTATAAAAGTCATTTATTCTTAATCTTATGATATGTGAAATTAGTTAAAATCTACTTCATGATTAGAATCTGTATTTTCACATATCATCCCTAGTTAATCAAATTAGGCAATTATGCGTTTCGTTCATGATTTTGACATATAACATTCGTTTAGGCATTTTAACAAACACCTTGCGGGCGAGATTCATATACTTCTTTTGTCAAGTTCATATCTCACTTTTAATCAAGTTTTAACATCAAAATCAATCTCTATGTCTAGTGTTCATGAACTACACCCAAAACTTGTATCATAACAACAATATTCATCAACTCAACACTCTAAATTAAGTGTTCATCATTTTGTCATAAAACCCACTTAGCACCTATCTAATTAGTTAACCGAAACACTAATTTATGGTGCTAAATCACAAGTTTACATCTAAGGTTCGTTCCTAGACTCATAAACATCAAAATTTCACTATAACATCCAACATTCACACTAATTTTCATTCATGCATGATTATCACAAATTTCAAAATATCACCAAACTACGAATTTTGACATACCTTGTGATTTCCTAGCTTGGGTGATCACGAATTTAGTTAAAGCCCCAATTCTTAGCTTGATTTCCCTTTTGATTTTGAGCAATTTTGATGAGTTTAGGGTTTGAAAGGAGAAACCCTCTCCTGCTCTGTGAAAATGTCGACCAAACACACACTTTTTGTGTGTGTTTTGGTTTTTGATTTATTTAATTAAAACATCTTTCATGTTTTCCCTTTTTAGTCCCTCAAGATTTCAAGTTTTATAAAGGTTTAACCAAATTCATGTTTCCATTATTTTTTTACCACACTTAACTTACTAGGTTAATATTCCTAGTTACTTAGCGGTTTTCGGGGGAGTCATAACCCGTTTTATTTTTAAGAAACCCGTTAAGTCGGGTTTCTTATAAACTTTTGTTTTCTCAATGCGTTTATTCTCTCTCTTTTTTTTTTGGGATGTTACATTAGTCCTAATGCCTCCATCATTTACTTACTTGGGTTTAAGTTGGTAAGGACCGGGAATGTATTGTCGTGGCAAGTTCTAGAGTCGTAAGAAACCAAGCGACTATTCACACAAGAAACGAAAAATGAGCATTTAGTTTAAAGATGTATATTTGTATGCTTAGTAAAGGATCAAAACTCACTTTTTGTGGGAATGGGTTTATAATGTGATCAAGTACATATAATCAAATTTTAACTAGATTTGTCATGCCGTTTCATAATTATCTTATGTTGGTTCTTTTTATCACGACGCTATCGGTTGTAAATTTGTAAAAATATAACCTTTTTAGAACTTGTTTTTCCCAAATTAAACCAAGACATGTAAAAAAATGAAAAGTTTTTGAAAAAAATTGGGGTGATTAGCGGTTCCAATAGAGTTTTGTGTAAGGCTTGTTATTAGGACTTGCAAAATTCAAGGTTTTAGCATCCCCCCATACTTAAATTACACATTGTCCTCAATGTGTCCCAAAAATAAGTTTTTAGGTTGATTGAATGTGTAAAAAGGTGTTTAAAAACTAAATTTTATGTTACTTGGCGTCTGGAAACGGGCCCGTGTTGGTCCGGGCACGACCCCGTGTTCAGATCGCCAGTATCATAATTAACAGAAGGCTTGGCACGGGGGCGTGTTCAGTGAGCACGGCCCCGTGTCCAATTACCTGAACTGGGTGTTTTCTGCAGAACCTCGGGCACGGGGCGTGTTGGGCTAAGCACGGCCCCGTGCTGAACTTGCTGTAATGAAGAAAAATTATCGGGAGGCTATGTTTTTGTGCATGGAGCGCGGGTTCAAGTTTCCCTTAGTAACCTCCACCATTTAGAGTGTTTTTATTCATCACAACATCATCCAAACACCAATTACTACAAGAAAACCATCATTTATTGAAAACGACAAATTACAAAAGATCCTAGAAATTTAAAAATAAAGCTAGAAATGAAAAACTTAAAAGTTCCTAAGATATATAGGTCAATTAATGCAGGAAATCATTCCAAGGAGTTCTACCCTTATTGTAGGAACATCAAAATCCTGGAAATAGCTTCCCGGTACTTTAAGGCGTTGTAGAACTCGTAACCGAGGGGTGTCCCTTAGATTTCATTGAGCCATTCCTCTATCTCCCTTGGAAGGAAGAAGGGCTCATTTTCCACGATGTCTTGTGGAGGAGGAGCTACGGCCACCGGAACCCCATGTAATATGTCTTGAGGGGGCTCCATGTGCATGACATACCACCGGACCGAAATAATGACTTCCGGCACAACATTCCAATCCCTTTGCGTAATTATTGGTACCAAGGGAGGAGAGGTGAGAATATTCAACCTTTGGTGCAAAAGGTTGACTTCCCGAAGACATCCCTCTAGTCCCACCGTCAAATGATTTATACGGTCGACCAAGGCTTCTTCTACTCCCATCATTTCATCGATGGCCTCTCTCAAGGCATACACGTAGTTGACGAGAGAGTCTTCTACCAATGATCTTCTTCCTCGCCGGTCATTCCTGGAGTGTGATGAAGATGTTCCGCTATTTCTGCTTGACATTCTAGGAAAACAAACCGAAAGATATTTAAATTTAATGAAACAGTACTCCGGCCACTGCCCCGTGCTCGCTGAGCACGGCCCCGTGGCCCCCTCTCTGCAGGTTTTTGAAACAAGGAATCTTGGAGTTTTAAACTATTTTCTGATAGTTGAAGCATTTTTTAAGCAGGAATAACTTAAAACCGTGTTGTAAAACTTATTTTTGACAAGATTCCTTGAATAAAAACCTAACAATGATAATAATAAAGCTTGAAATCATGGAGATTTCAAGTTTTAATGGAGGTTTTGAGTGGAGAATGAAGAAGAAGAAGGCAATAGACAAAAGTAGAAAATACAAGATGGTTGTTGAGAACCTTCTTTAGAATATACCTTAAAGGGTATATGTGAAGATCCCACCAGTTCTTTGTCTTTGGAATGGGTCCAAGAGTGCAGGAATCTTGCTGCATTTAATAGAAAATGACAGCATGCTGGACACGGCCCCGTGTTGGCTGGACACGGCCCCGTGTGCAAACAAGATCCTGACACGTTTTGTCCGTATTCTGACCAAAAGTCAGACGAGAATCTTTCTGTGTACAAGGGGGCGTGTTGACCTGGACACGGCCCCGTGGCTAGAGATTTTATGAAGTTTTCTCTATTTTTACGGAATTTATCAGGATCGGGTGGTTCCTTACTGGTTGGAACAACACCAAAGTGCCTGAGATACCTTAGTTTCCCTAGTCTTAGACAAGAACGCAAGAGGTTATCAGAAAGGGTGAACCGTAAACTAAATATCGGTGGGCAAAACCAACCTTTATTTCCCTTACCCGGGCTCTCATTAAAGAAGGTGTATGTCGAATCGGTCAAGTCTATGTATGCATCGGCGGAAACCGATGGGGAGTCCTTCACGACACAATCGACATAGGGACGACTATCGCTCAAGTCCTCACAAGAGTTAGAGGTGATTTCGGGAGCAACGATGTTTTTAGTATCCGAATGCGTTCTGAATAATTCTCCTTGATCGTCATCTTGAGATGAATTAGTTATTTCCATCTCAAGTTCTCTTATCAATTGGAGAACTAATTCTTCCATTTGAAATAATTCTTCGAGAATCATATCACCTAGAAGAGATGATTGAGAGCATTCGAGGGAGAGATAGGGATTGTTTTTACTTTCGCCCATCTTAAGGCTACAGGAAAACAATGGGTACATATAGTGGGGAATGTAGTTTAAAAAATAACATTTTAAATCTTCATGAGGTCCACCACATATTTGACACCACGTACCATAAGAGGAGCGAAAGTAAAAATGATCAGTATCGCTCATGTTTGTGTCAGAAATTATCAAGCGTCGGGATCTTACGGTTCTGTTTTCAGTAACTGAAGCTTGGGCACGGGGGCGTGTTCAGTGGGTACGGCCCCGTGTTCAGCTACTGTCTGAATTAAAACAGGATTGCCAGTAACAAAGATTGGGCACGTGGGCGTGTTCAGCGGGCACGGCCCCATGCTGAGCTCTGCAGAAGCTGAAAAAACTAGAAAAATCCTAAAAAAACAGAAAAATAAGAAAAACGATTAGGCCATTGATTCCTAACTTTCTTAAAATCCTTGTGTCCCCGACAACGGCGCCAAAAACTTGGTGTGTGTCTGGTGTATTATATTTTTCTTTATATTCTAAGCCCTTTTTAACACGTTAGTCAAGTTTTAAATTTATAAAACACAATATTCTACTAACACTAAACACACACATGGGCAAGTGCACCCATCGTGAGCGTAGTATAGCGTTGGTAAGATACCGAGGTCATCCAAGGACACAAGAGCTTTTAATACCGGTTTATCCTCAACGTCTAATCAAATCAAAAGTTTTAGAAAAGGTTTTAAACATAAAAATAAAAACTAAAAATGCTGAAAAAAATAAAAATAAAAATAAAACAGATAGACAAGATGAATCACTTGGATCCGACTCGCCTTTAGTGTAACCTTTGATGATTTCCGCACGTTTGCACTTTTTAAGAGATTATCTTAATTATAGTAGTAGGCCCCTCTTTTGAAGGCGACGTTCACCTCAACTCAGTAGTTTGAGTCAGCAAGGATACAATCCTAAAGGGTAGGCCCCTCTTTTGAAGACGACGTTACCCTCGGCTAAGTGGTTTGAGTCAGCAGGGATACAATCCCAAGTAGCCGGGTTAATGTATTAATAGTAGTTTACATATGAGGGGATCAAGCCATTCTCACCCCCTTCATCCAATACCAGTGGGTATTGAAGGAGATCCTAGTAAGCTTGACCCAGGTCCTTGCAGGATCTATACACTGAACAAGGCAAGAACCTTACCAAACCATTTCCTTAACTCCCGACCAGGTAGCCAACATATCTCTATATAGACCGTAGAGATATGAATGGTGTAAATCTTTTATTTTATATGGACAGTAAAATAATGCCAAGACACCACGGACAAATGATAAGGAAGTTTCACCTTCAACATAAGAAACTAGTTATTAAAGTCATTAATAAAAAGCCAAATAAAAAGTGTGAAAAGATTAAAAATCAAAAGTATTACACTAAATGCTTGTCTTCAGCAAGTGATGTAAGAGACTTAGGCAAACATGGCCTTTGATTGTCAAGAACTCTTACTATCAATCTTGGATCCCGAGACTACTACACACACTCTAGGTGGATGATGGTGGTGGATGTAGGTGTTGTGATGGTGGTGTAGTGTGGGTGAAGTGGTAGAGAGGTGGTTTACCAAGGGATGCCTTTGAAGTGAGCCAAGTACCCCTATTTATAGCCTGCACAGAAGCCTGGACACGACTCCGTGTCTATTGGGCACGGACCCGTGTCTATTGGGCACGGCCCCGTGTCCATCTTTATTCTCTTTCTTCATTAACTGCAATTTGTCTGCATTAGCTCCACACACCCCCGTGTGCAGAAGCCACGGCCCCGTGTGTAGAAGCGAATCTGTACTATCAAAATTTGCAAGATTTTGCAAATCTTAGCGTTGACCACAGCCCGTGTTGAGTTGGGCACACCCCCATGCTGGGAATAGAAGCTTCTAAGACTTTGTCTTTTCTGTAGGTGCCTGGCCACACCCCCATGTCCGCTGGGCACGGGGTCATGGTCAGCCTTCTGTTCATTTGTTTTTTCTTGGGAAGATGATGTTGAGGGGTCGAGCATGCCACGTTTATTCCTTTTCTTGTATTTATGTTAGATTTGGCTGCATATTTGTTCCTTTTGTTCAATTACGCTCATTTAGTCCTGAAAATACAAAAGGAAGACAAAAGCACAATTTTTCCAACATTAGTACTAAAAAGGGTTAGTTTTATGTCTCATTTGATGTAATTTATATGTTGCATTTTACACACATCAGAGTGTATCTAAGCATCATCACTACTTCAGTTTCAAAGCATCGTCATCCTCAACCTGTAACATGTTTAAAATAAAGTTAAATGCAAAAGCAAAGGCGAGTATACATGTTTTTTTTGTACATAGCGATAATAAAGAAATAGATAAGTTTTAAATCATTCCACGTGGCAAGCTATTGAAACAAGATAAACAATAAAATCAGCATATGTTTAACTAATCAACCCATGATGAAACGCAATAAGCTCTTAGCATAACCCAAAGTTTACAGGCAGTGCATTAATCCTATAGCGCTATATATGTTAAGGATAGGCTCGTACGAAGTTAATGATAAGTCTAACACAAAACGTATAACCCCAAGTTTAAAGTATCAAGTAACAAGTATGCATGCATGTATAAGGAATGTTTGTGCATTTAAGAATAAAGTTTAAGTGTAAGTTTGTAATTTAACAGGTTTACACCCCAAAAGGTGGTAAACGAAAAAGGGGGTTTCAAGTATACTGACAAGATTGTTAAGTCTTCCGATTGTCCAAGCATTGACGAGTTAAAGAGTTGGAGCTTGGAACTTCAAAGTTTCCTTTAAAACACTTAGTGTTCTCTTTTAGAACTCTTAGAGTTCTCTTCCTTGCTTGGAAGATTTGAGACAAGTAGAGAGGTTGAGAGAACACTTAGTGTCCTTTTAGAATTCTTAGAATTCTTGATTTAGAGAGATTGAGAGAATTAAAGAGATGGAGAGAAGAATGGTGTGAAGAAAATGGTAGAAGGAGGTTGATATTTATAGATAGGGAAGTTGAAAAGGGGTGAAATATGATTGGTTAAAGAAGGTGAAAGAGGATTGAAAAGATGATTGGTGGAGAAAGGAGATGGAAAAGGGTGAAATATGATTGGTTAAAGAAGATGAAAGAGGATTGATGAGGTGGAAAGATGATTGGTATATTTTTTGGTATTTATTGAGTATATATTAAGTGATTGATTATATAAAAAATATAAAAGTATAATTCAAGTATTGAGGATGTGCGTATAAGTATTTATACGTATAAATAATGTCGGTTTGCGTATAAATACGTATTTAAATTATCGGTTGTGTGAATAAAAAATATGTATAAAATATGAATTTTATTATGATTAATGCCTCGAATTGTGAGATTGAAATTAAAATACGAACGTAAGGTTTCTAAAATTAGAATACGAATACGAACATTTTTAAAATAGAAATACGAAGATACGAGGCGTTACACCTATAAATGGTGCAAGAAAGGGGAGGGGTGGGTTTGGGTTTGGTTTTTAATAGGTAACGGTTGTGCACTAAGCGACGGTTTCGCATGATTCACGAAATAATTAATTAAAACGTTGCTTATCGCGGAAAAATATTTTACAATGCTTCGATTCACAAAATAACATATTCCAACATTTCAGTTTCGCGTTTTGGTTTCACATAATTCACATTACACATTACCAAGCACACAGTCGTTCCAATAAAATAAATCACCAATTCAATTCAATTAACGTACCTGAAATTTCACCGTAAAACGATACGTTCAAGAATTTACACGAGTTGTCACAAAGTTTCTGAAAACTTATCTTTTGAACTAAATGATCTTCAACATTTTGATCCAACTGATTTGGAAGAAATGGACATATTGCACCAACTTGAATTGCTAAGTGTTAGGACTAGCAAATTTTACAAAAGAACTGGTAGAAAATTTCCAGGGACACATGGTGGGTTAAAAGTTGGGTTGGTTAAGTCTAAAATCAAGTGTTACAAGTGTAACAAGCTAGGACACTTTGCTAGCGTATGTAGAAGCCAAACAATTGCTCTACCCACAATTGCTTCCAAGCAGATGATACCCCTCAACAGACCCAAACTTTCAAAAGACCATCTTCAACCACTGCTCTACCCCCAACTGCTTTGAATCAAAGAAAAAGGCAAAGAGAAATGGAAGAAGAAGATCAAAGGAAGTTTAAAGAGCATATAAAATAGGGTATCAAGTTATCACACAGATGCTGCAAGTGATAAGCTTATGGAAACAATTTCAAAGCTTGATAGCCAAACACTGCCATCAAGCTCAACAATAAATCAAATCCCAAGAAAACCACCTGATTCAAAAATTCTAAAATGGAAGTCAGATAAAGACACCATGAATTGACATTGCTCAGATTAGATGGTGGAGTTGACAAGATTAAAATGGAGGATGCATACGGTCTGTATGCAGAAGACCTCCAAGACCTGTTGAATCTGGAACTTGAAAGGGATATTGAAGATATGTTCTCTATGGACTTTGAACTCCAATTCAAATGACAGATAAGAGAACTTATGTTGAGAAATAAATACCAGTAATTAAAGGAGTTTTGGCATCATCTGTTCTAGGGGAGATTATTGGAATTGAACTCTAACAAAAGAACAGATGATAGAAAGCCAAAACCCTCTAACGGACGAACACGGACACGGAGCCATGACCTTGAGCCTTGAGGTGTGGTGGAGGTTAGGGTTTAAAGGTTTGATGGAGAATGATTGAAGATGATGGAAATGGTGATTGTGGAATGGATTAGGGTTCTAGGTTAGAGGTTAATGGTAGGTGGTGTTAGAGATGATTGGTTATGGATCCAAGAAGTGGTTTCAAACTCTATTCAAAGTGTAACCCCCGAAATGGGTCAAAACAAGCTTTAAAACTCATCACCAACCAAGAAAACCCAAAAAGTCTCATTTGGCATAAGGAGGTGGCGTCTCCTACTCCCCTGGTGGCGTAGGCTACGCCTCACATAAAACCCATTTTTCTGTTTTTGTGTTTCTCGCTTCCGATTGACCCGTTTCGCTTTCCGGTGGTCCATTTTTCATCCCGATAGTCCGTAAAGCTCCCGGATAGCTCCTTAAACTTCATCAAACCTGCAAAACACAATTTTAATTAAAAGTAGGCTATTCGGAACTAAAACCCATGTAAAAACATAAAGTTACACCAATACGAACTAAAACCCATGTAAATCTGTCTTTCACTTTCACGTTGGTCGAACGAGAAACACACTCCCCATTCCCGAGACAAAGGTTAAGGTCTAATGTCATGCTTAGTTCAAACTTTTTTACAATTTTCGACATATTTAGCAATAAATGATTAATCATGTAAAAGTGGTTATCCAAGATTAACCCGCCCTTGAAACTCACACTTCATGCATATCCCTCACAGTGTTCACTCCACTTGGTTTACAAGTTGGCTAATTTTCATGATGTATTAGCACTTTTGAAAGTAATCACTCAAAAACCGAATAGAGCATGTACCCACATAAGCTTGCAACTCAATCATTCTCCACCACTGATCATGAATACTAAGCACAAGTCAAAAGGTCTTTAAAGGATTGTAACGGGGCTAGGCTAAGGGTAGGAAATAGGATATTTTGAAGTGACTAAGGTGATGAAAATTCGATTTTCTATTACAAATGACTATGCTAAACAAGCTAAATATAAACATAAATCTAATAGGCAACAATATTTTCGCCTTTTATTCAACAACTACTAACACATCTCATACACGGATTTAAATGTTTATTTATTGACTTGCTCTAAATCCATTTTGTTTTATCATGATTACAACAGTCTTAACACAATTGTGTGTTAAGACGATGGTACATAAATTCATTTTATATTCCAGTGTACCTTCTAGCGGTTCTTTCATTATCGATCGAATGCCTTGGGGTACTTATTACTTTTTCATCATTCCATCGGAAACAGTAGCTCTTTGATGTTCTATATTCAATTGAAAAATCCTACAATGTCGTTTGAATCAAATTTCCATGATTGTTGCATTACACTTTCATTTGATTTCAAACACGGTGAACTTGTTCGGTCACCGCCATTATTGAATTATGTCATTACGACACCTTGTGGTGTCGGTGTAAACTTGTAGCTTGTGCTAATTATGGTCAACCGTTTCACACAAAACTACACATAGCTTTGCTTGACTTAACATTTAAACATTCTTAATGCAACTATGTATTAAGACAATGATACACCAAGTTCGATTGTATTTCATTCGGTGTATTCTTACAATTCAATAATGTCAACACACTAATCTTAACCATTCATTTATTCGAAAGTTGGTGGATCATTTTCATGTTACTATCATACTCGAGTTGTTGATAGTGAGTTCATGTAGCGGATGTTATTGTTTCTGAAAACTCATTGCATATTGTGACCGATTGACTAAAATTCTATTGGTCGAAACTCCTCTTTTTGTTGAACCCCTGCTAACTGACTTACACTAAATTATACATCTATATGTCTCGTATCCTTTGACGATAAATTCTTAGACACATACCTTTTAACCGTTGGGTTCTGATTGTTATAATATGTCCTTGGATTCACCTGATTCGAATAAGTTTTGATTCGGTTCCGTGGTTATTCACTTTGGTATTATTCATATCCATACACGCATGACATAACCCTAAGAAATTAATGTAGTTTAAATTTCGAGGACGAAATTTTCTTAACAGGGGGAGAATGTGACAACTGTCAAATTTGTATATATCCGTACAATTATTAAACAATGATTAGTGCTTAATGACAGTGCTAAATTACAATAAATTACTTGAATTGCTTCCGATTATTGTTACCATACATACATATGAACCACATATTGCAAATGACATAACATTATTGCATGCAAACTTCATTGATTGAAATGATGCACGAAACACAGTTAGCACAGTTATTAGACAAGTCAGAAAAATGCTGACAGAGTTCAGTAGATAGACAGACATTGTATTGAGACATAGAATGAGCCAGAAACCAAGTATTACACTAGTATAGTGTGTAGGAAAGTAAGGATCACAAAACTGCCTTCCTGGTGATAGTTTAAGTGTCGGAAAGTGCCTAGAACTTACATAAACTGCAGAATTCTGCAGAAAATCAGCAAATTCAGCATTTAAACAATCTAATATCATGCAGAAATATGCTTAATTGGTCCTGGATACTTTCCTAAGTGTCGGGAATCGAAACTGTCATAAAAGGTAACATAAAGCACACTAAACTGCAAAGTTTAGCACCTTAACGATGCGGTAACCAACCGAACAACCGGACACTACCCGAAGCACCAAATTTTCACTAGAAGCATTGTTTTGACATTACCAAGCTAGTTATGGTCCCCAAACATTATAACACACTATACAACATACTAATAACTAAATAACCTAACTAGACACTTGGATTTCAACCATGATCTTACCATAACATTACAACCTAGCCTAAGACCCCCCCCCCCACCTAGTTTACGGCCCAAGAGTGGGTCCCACCTTTGATTTTATTGGCTTATAAAATTAGATCATGTTTCACTCTTTAAGACCATAAAAATCCATGAATGATCTTGTGTTATTGGTTATAAGTAAGACCTCCAAGATTATACCTTCATTTCTCATTCCACACTTTTGCAAAAACTCCTCCCTTTTTCCTCCTCCAAGCTCACGACTCACACATCCACCACACTACAACCATTTTTCATTCATCTTCCATCCATTCCACATATGTACAAAGGTGTAAGAGGGTGTATTAGGAAGCTTGGAGCTTTCGGAAGTTGAAAGACCTTCTCTATTTGCTTTTATCCACTTGTTTTCTTCACTTGATCATCCCTAGCCTTGAGCTAGTAGTAAGATCTTCTTCTCTTCATTTTACATCTATTTTAAGCAATTAAAAGATGATACAAGATGATTATCATAAAGAACACTAAGAAACAAGAAGATGAGACATGAACATAAGCTTAAAGTTATAAGAAATCATGAAGGAATCATGTGTTTATGTGTTGATTTACTTGTTGATTGATGTTTGCTTATGAAAATAATGTAGATCATCATAGGATCTTGCTAGATCATGATTAAAAACATAATCTAGCAAGATGAGAGCATGAACATGTTAGAGATTCATGGATCATCCATACATAAAGCATGAACTTGAAAGAACAAAATGTTTTCTTGAAAAATAATGATCAAGTGAGTAGTAATACTTGTAGATCTAAAGATTTATGGATGAGTTTTCAAAGAAACCAGGTTTAAAAACATAAGTTTTACTAAATTTTGGTTTTTACATAAACAAACCTTGTCTTTGGTGGTTAAACAAGTGTAAAACACTTGTGTAACAAGAAGATTTCATAAAGAAACATTTTTAGAAATGATGATCACAAGTTGTAAAGATCCATATTCTTTAAAAATGAAGTTTTTAAAGAACTAATCACACTTTAGAAGGTAACAAGGCTTACTAAGAACACTAGTAAGTTCCTACAAATTTTTACAAATATTCAAGTTCATGAAGTAGTAGATTATACTTGTTTTTGGCAAAATAGGTAAGTAAAAGTTGTTTATTATTGATTGTGGATTGATTGTGATGATTTTTACAAAAGAAAATGATATGCTTGAAAGCATGGAAACCTCCATTTTTAGGGGAAACTATGGCAAAATTTTCTAAAAATCTAAACACTTAGAAAAATATTTATAAACATACACTTACAAGTGTATTTTCAACAATAAATTGTTACACAAACTTTGCCATAATTTTTGGTTACAAAAATACAAATATTGGAGGTTGATTTATATAAATAAAAGTGACTAAATGTGTATTTAGAAAATATATATTTAGAAGACACCATGTGTGTGATTATTTGTATATTTTGTGTATTAGTTATATTATTTTAGGACATGAAATAATATAACACATCAAAATACCAAGGATTTCAATCCAAAATATTACCAAAATTCCAATAAATAAATATACAAGTTATACGCAAAATATTAGTGAAACCAAACTATGGAATAAGACTTACAAAGTATTCCAGAAAATCTATTCACAAAGTATATTTTGATAAATAATATTTTGGACCTCAAGGAAATGAAAATGTGACTTTTACAATTACTACAAGAATATATCATATTTTTTACAAGGGAAAAATATATTATTTTTGGGCATGTATGAATATATATTTTTCTTGAAATTTTTAGAAGATATATTATTTTTAAGAAATATATATTTTCTTACACAAACACGAAATACAATATTTTTGAGGTGAAAGATATATTTTCTTGAATAAATATGAAATATATCATTTTTAGAGAAAAATGAGTTTATATATATATTTTCTAAGTAATACTTATTACAATATATATTTTGTAAATATATATTGATGGACTTTTATTAAAGATAATATTCCGGAGAAATTAATACGAAATTAAGTATAAGAATACTTAATGAATACAGTAAAAATATGTATTCTCATACGTATAAATACACATCGGAATATGACCCTAATACATGGCAAAAATATATAGGTAGAAGAATACAAATACAAATACACCCATCCTTAGGAAGGATATACATATTAATGTATATTTCAAAACAGCAGTCTTTTAATTACTTGGGAAGTATTACGTTAAAATAAATTGTTTTAACAATTATTCCAAAAATTTAATAATTATAATTTAAGTTAAAATATTTATTATTTTAACAAATAATTATATAACTTGGAATAATAATGAAGACACTTGGAAACGTAACTCAAATGCACTAATTAATACTAAGTCAAGGCACGACTCGCTCGTCTAATAGACCATAGTACGTTGTAGGTAGTCATGTACACCAGAGGAAACTTTGAGTTGCAGGCGGATTCGAAGAACGCAAACCTGTGAGTTCATGTCCCCTTTTCTTTTAATTGTTTTCATTGTATAACTTCGGGGGTGAAGTACATGTTACTAAATGTTTACAGACAAATGCAAATGGTATGGTTTGCTAAGGAAAATACTATTAGATCATGTGAATGGGTAGGCGCACTCTTAAGACCATTAATGTCACACCCCAACCAATGACGGAAAAATCGGGATGAGACGAATAAATCGCTCAAAAGTATCATAACACTATTCTGACAATATAATTTAAATCAAATTTCATAATAATACTAAAATGCCATACATGATCAACACATAATTCAATTTTCAAACATAGTTTATTTTCTATGTGAGTTTCTAGTCCATCCTAACTTGCTTCTTCATCATCTTGTCTATCAACCTGCAACATGTATTAAAATAAAATCAACAAAAAGTTGACGAGTATACAAGTTTGATACATAGCATAACATAGAATAAAAAAAAGTTTAAGTACTCATATCCTACATGAACAACATGATCCAAGTTACTACTTTTCCTGTCCCAATATCGTTCAACATCGTTCAATATCGTTCAACTTGACAATACCCCAAGACTCAAGGGCATTGAGACTAACACGTTCAACTTGCATAGCATATGAGATTAACAAGCATCAAATTGTTTCATGTTTAAATGTGGATAGAGTGTGATAAAAACAAGATTCAAGCGTTGTGTATATTTGATATAGAATACATGTTGCACCCAAAAGTGTAAAAATAAAAATGGGATTGAGTATACTCATAGTTTTGCATAGGAAATACACGTAAACCGCGAGCAGAGTTGATGGATTCTTGAGATTACCAACTTTGCGTAATAAGATTCCTTAAAAAAATAAAGCGCGAGGAAGGATTTGAAAGCCGAACGCACGAGAGAGATTATCTTAAATAGGAAATATGCAAACGTTCCAATTATTTATAAGTTAAATAATTAATAATTTAAATATTGTATTTTATCTAAATATTACCCATTAATATATAATAAGAATTTGTAAGGAATTGGTTAATTGTAATAAAAGTAAAATTCTAAAAGAGATAATGAACATAAAACAGTTTCGTCAAAGTTCAGTTTTGAATGTAAAAATAAAAGCAAGTGCAGCAAAAGAATCAGAGGTCGGGTCGGACCCGTGACCTCTGGTCTTGCTACAAAGTCTCACAACCACTAATCCAAAGTGTCATTTGTGAATTAACATGATTCTGATTTCATTCATACACGAGTTAACAGGGGTCATCTTCTTTGTTTACAAGTTAGTCGAACAGAACAACAAACAAAACAAAACTCACAATTTCTGATATAGTTCCTTTTAGTTTTTCATCTAATGTTGTACCAGTTTATATAACTAAAAGAATGAAATGAAAGGAATATACCGAAACAGAGGATGACGTGATACGGTTGCGGACTTCGGGTGGCTCCGGTGAACTCTGGTGACGAGTAGCTTTCTCCGGCAATTGTGCAACTGATTAGAAAAGTGTTGTAGTGGTGTGAGGATTTCTCCGGCGACTTAGTTTGCTCCGACGATGTTTCGAACCTTCCGGCGACTTGATATTGTAACAGAGATATGAGAGGGTGTCGAGTTGTGTATGAGCGATGTCACGATCACAGGAGCCAAGTGTTTCAATTTATAGGCAAAGAGGTGGGTTTATTCTCGGTCACCATAAAGAATCCGATCCGAGAATTTCACGTGTTGACGCGTTTACAGTTTGTCAAAGGGGCTGATGAGGATACGTCCTTGGACGGACCGGACCATTGCCAAACATAGAGCCGAACTATATCACATGAAGGTCGGACCGTAACTCATGCCATAGACAGAATGGCCAAATACACTGATACGCCATAACTAACTGGACCCCACAGCCATAACCGACATGACAGTGACTGGTCCGACCCTAACTAACTCGCCACGTCAGCACACCCAAAGACTATAAATACCATACTCAGACCTCCAAAAAGGGGTAATCGTTGTTCTCTCTCTCTAAACTCTCCTCTCTAAACCCACCATGCCTCCCACGAAGGACCTACTCCTTCGTGGGATATCACTTGTCACGAAAGACACCTTCATCTAGTGTTGATGTCCATGAAGAACCATTCTCCGTGGACTATGGTTATTCGTGAGGTAGGCCACGAAGGACCTATCCTTCGTGGGCCTTGCAAATGTTTCATGGCCAGTTACCTTCTTCGTAGGGTAACTGGGTGTTGGGCTATATATACAGAACATGCTTCACAGTTTAGGTAAGAGAGATTAGTGAGTCTGTATGAACATTATGTGTATGTGTTTGTACTTGTTCTCTTCAGTTTAATCAAGATAGTGAATCTTTGGTTACTTGTGTTTGTTTATCTTTGCTTCGGTTGGCATACTTACGTGGATTCCGCACTCGTTAGTGTGTTAACAAACAAGGAAGTAGGTTTAATCTTGATCCTCCAAGTGGACCTACAAGTGGTGTCAGAGCTTTGGCTCTCTTCCTTGTTTAAAACCAAGCTTAGAGTTGTGTTTGAGCAAGTTTGAAGTTTCCTGGAAGTTGTTCTTAAACTTTAAAACAAGAAACTTAAGTTTTTCAAGAAAAGGTGCTTTAAAACTTGGGTAAAACTTGTTGTTTGCTGATAATTTTTATAAAAACCTTGTTAAAACACATGGAGACATGTTAGGATACAGTTTTTCTTGAAATTTCTTGCAAAATCAAAGTTCGACATATTTTCCGGTTAACATTTGACCGGAAAACTCACCGGAATATTCTTGGTGAAGATAAGATTTGACAAGGATTTACTGAAAAAGGTAGATTTCGAATGTTTGTTTCCAACTAAATCTGGATATCCATCTACCACCTTTCAAACATTCAGACAAAGGAGCTTACTGTAAAAGGGAAGATCCCACCAACCTTTTCACGAAGTACCCTTGCCTACGAAGAATCTAACTACGAAGAACCTGTTGTCCATGGATCTGTTTCTCACGAAGAACCTGTTCTTCGTTGCTAAGCTTCTCTCACGAAGAACCAATCCTTCGTGACACATATTCTTCGTGGACACCCTATTCTTCGTGGGTGGTGTTGTGACTTGTCCATTTTCACAAAAAAGCTTTTATTTTCTATGAAAGTTGTAATTTTGATTTTCTAAACAAATATCCTTTTTCAAACAATCAAAATGAGCACAAGCCAAGATTCATCACAATATAGCTCTGCAACGTTATGGGTACAATCGCTAATGCCTCAACAAACGGCCATGATTACTGCTAATTAATGGGCGTGCGTTGCGAACCAAAATCAAAGCATTCAAACCCTTCTAATTAGCGAGAGTGAAAATGGTAGTAACAATCGTCCACTGAAATAGAATCACATGAACGATTATCCAACATGGAAAGGTCGTTTTCATACATACGTTATTGGTCAAAATACCGAGTTGTGGACATGCTTTACAACGCCATACAATGAAGCACTCGAAGAAGCTGGATCAAATCCAACCACTTTAGCAGAAATGGTTGAAAGTGATAAGAAGGCATATGATCTTGAGAAGAAGGCCTTCGCTATCCTTACACAAGCTCTTCATAAGGATATCTATCATCAATTCGTGTATTGTAGAACGACAAAGAATTTGTGGGACACATTAGAAGCTAGAGGGGAAGGAAACGCACCAACAAGAAAGATCCGTCATGATCTCTTAAAGAAGGAGTTTGAAGGGTTTCTGTTTATGGAGAATGAGACCTTAAGTGATATGACTACACGTTTCTATCATCTGCTTAGTGAGATGTATTCTTACAGAGTCACTGCATCTCCACAAGAGATTGTTATGCGTTTCGCTGATGCTTTACCACCTAAGTAGAGTCAATTCATTGACTTATTGAAGCATACGGGGGTGTTAGATACAATTATTATATATGAATTCATTCAGAAGCTTGAGAACAAGAATGAAGAAGAAATCCGAAAAGCAAAACGAGTTCCAGTTCCTCAAAACCCTAAGATATACTTTGGAGGTATTAACACTGGTGTTAGTGCCTCTCAGCAGTCAAAGCTTCAAACAACATTTGTGTCAAATACAAACCCTTTTCTACCACCACCTAAACCAGATTAATCTACACAAACCTATAGCCAAGGCTTTAATCCAAAAGATTTTCTGCCTCAACCACAAGTTGTTACACTGCAAACTCAACATCAAGCTTCTCAACAGGCTTGCTATGGTAACAACTCTCAGCCTGCAAACCCCAATGCTGTCAGATTCGATACTTCACATCTTTCTAAGGTCAGTGTGGAAGTTTCCTGAGAACATATGGAACTTCTAAACACGATGGTTAGTGCATATTGTGGATTAGTTGCCAATTAAATTGGAAATATTAATTTGACAAATGAAGACTATAAAAATAGACAAATATGAGATGGATCTTATGGATATCAAATGGGCTTTGCAAGCGCGGTGAGAAGAGCAAAGGATTACATGAGTAGATCTGGTCGAACAAGTTTGGAGAGTAAACGGGATACTAAGTATAGATTTGATAAGGATGTCGTTACATGCTTCAACTATGGTGAGAAAGGTCACTTCAAACGTGAATGTACTCGACCTCCTAAGCAAGGAAACCACAATCCTTTCCAAAATCAATCTAACACATCCGACACGACCTAAGTTAACAACGAATGGGGTATAGTAGCTGTTAACAACCCAAACCAGTCTGGACCTTCTAACATAAACAGAGCCTTAGTAGTTCAAGCAGATGAAGGATGTGATTTGTCAGTTCAATTGGGAAATGGAGGACAAGGATGAACTGCTTGTTATGCCAAGATCATCAATCATATCAAACATGTTTGTAGAGAAGAATTTTCTGAATATGATGATAGTTCCGAGTATAGTGGTAGTTCTGATGAGGAAAGCTCAAGTGTGGGTGGTTATGGTTCAGATTCGGACGTAAAGGAAGGAATTGATGCTGAGGTTGATAGTTTGCTGAAAGAAGCTGAGAAGCTGATAAGTCAAAAATCTATGTTGATAAAGAAAGCTGCAGTTGCATCCAAGGAAATGGAGAATTTCTTCACAGAGGATGGATCATTTTCTTACAACACTGCTTTCATGGCTAATGTTGCAAACTCAACAAGTCAGGTACAACCTGACACTCCTCGTATATGCAATGATTGTGTAGAGTTAAAACACAAATTTAAAATAATCAATAGTCACAATCAAAGCTTGGTAGTTGAACTTTCTAAATGCAAGGAGGCGGATATGGCTTTAACTCGAAATGAAAAAGAATTCAAATCTGTAATTAACACTCTTAAGAATAATGTATCCGAGTTAACAAAAACAGTTTTGAACAAACAAAAGGGTATTAATAATTACATTAATATCATTGAGGAAACAAAAAAGGAGTTAGCCATTGCCAAATGCGAGCATGATGCAATCAAGCTCAAATTGGAGAGTTATTCTAACTCCCGATATGTGCTAGATCACATCATTGAAGTTCAAAAACTCAAGGGAGATGTCAAATGTATTGGTTATAAATTGTGTCCACCACCGGTGAAATACAATTATACCAAATTTCCTGATGAAGAGGGAATGCCACGTTTTGAGCCATTTGTACCTCTTAATCCCGAAGAGTTTGCAGCATGATTAGGGTTTAAACCGGACATTTTCTCAGAGGAATCTGAAAAGACAGAAAATTCCACGTTTTGAGCCATTTGTACCTCTTAATCTGTCGAGGCTCTTGTTTCTACTTTTAAGGGCGATAATGTGTTGTATGTGTTGATTGGTGATGAGAAAATTTATTCAAACAAGGACTTTCCAATCAAAAACGTTAATCCAACTTTAATTGATCAAGTTTTTGGAAATTCAACCAATAAATTTTTGGGAAAGAAAAGTCCAAACGTAATTGTAACACAATGTGAAAAATTACCAATGAAACCACAACAACCAATCACTTTTAAAAGTACAAGACAAGAAAAACGAGCTCAAAAAGCTAAGGCATCACAACCAAAGGTTGAAACACAAGGAGCTTGTAAGCCGAGAAAAGGGAAAGGATGTTAAATTTGTAGGCTCAAATGGTACGGATAAAATTGAGACTTTTGAAAACACATCAAGCACCGAGTTTGTAAAACAAGTCAAGAATTTTACAAAAGGGGATAGCCAAAACAATTACACTCAACACACAAATGGGTGTGATGATGGACCAAGTACCTCAAGGCCGACAAGTTCAACATCGAGTCGTCAAACCGAATCTCCTAAATTTGTTAAGAGGAGATCTTGTTTTAAATGTGGAGAGTTTGGACATATAATAAAAAATTGTACAAACTCACCAAGACCAATGTTTGTTCAAAATGCCCCTCCTGAAAAGAATGACCAACGTCGATCTGTGTCACCTAAACAAGATAAACGTATTGTTAAGGAACAAGAAACAAAACAAAGACGTAAAAATGTAAAGGTACTTGAAAAGGCATTAAAACCGGATGTTGTACAAAAGGAACCAAGTTCATCAAACACGTTAAAACCAGAAATATGTAAATATTAATCAATCTGGTCAACATCACCAATCTTGGAAACCTAAAACCGGTACAGTTTCAGAGGGAAGTACACAATTTCCAAATCATCAAGAAATAGAAATCACATTTCTTGATGATAAGGGTCGACCCAAGACCACTAAGGCTTGGGTCCCCATCTCAAACTGAACGTGTAATGTACTGTGCAGGGTGTTCCAGGAGGAACTATGAATAGTCATTGGATTGTTGACAGTGGAGCATCCCGGCACATGACAGGCGACTTAAGGCTCCTTTATGATGTGAAAAGCATTAGAGGAAGTTATGTTTCTTTTGATGGAGATAAAGGCAGTTACATCACTGGAGAAGGAATGATTTCCAATTGTGTTGTTAGTTTTGACAAGATCAATTATGTTCGTCAAATTGATCACAATCTTCTTAGTGTTTCTCAAATCTGCGACAAGAAGTTCACGGTTCATTTTGATGATGCCGGTTGTTATATGCTGAAACCTGGTTTCAAAATTCCCAAAGAATGGATTCTCTTGTCGGTTCCAAGAATTAATGATTTGTATATTCTTGACATGAGCCAAGCTATTACTACGTCTGCACAAGTTACATGTTTTGTCTCAAACGCTACGGAAAAGGAGTCTATATCTTGGCACAGACGTATGGGACACATTCATTTGAGGAAGATGAACCATTGGTGAAAAATAATCTTGTGAATGGTGTAGCGGTCAAGAACTTTCATTTACAAGACGTCTGTGTATCGTGCCAAAAGGGAAAGCAAGCAAAATAGTCACATCCTATCAAGAAAGTCAACACTGTTAGTTTGCCTCTTGAATGTCTTCATATACTTTGGGAATCCTAAAGAATCTTCTCACTTTACTTGAAAACTTGTATACTTTGAAAGTAAACAGAATTCGAAGCGACAATGACACTGAATTCAAGAATCAAGTTATGGATGAGTTCTGTACTGTTGGGTCTAAAATTGAGACTGAAGCTTGCCAAATTGAATATTACAGATGATGTAAGAGTTTGATAACATTAGCCTAAGGGGGAGATTGTTGGGTCTAAAACATGTAGTCTAATGTTATCAACGAATTTGTTTATACAAGTATTTAAAAAAAACTGTTTTTTTAAGGTTTCTCTCACACACTGGTGTGTTCTTGGGAAAACCTTCAAATCTCCAACAAGAAACCCGTTTTCCAGATTTTCCGGCGATATCTCATATGACACACTTATTCAAATCTTGAACGAATGTTCAAGTGTCGGTGGTGACACCGATTTTGAACCACAAGTTGCTTGGTATGGTCGATTTTTGAGTCGTTACCCTGCCAAATCTAAACTTTTCCGACGTTTTTAATTTTTCCGGCGACATCAAATCTTGAACGAGAGTTCAAGTTGTCCGGCGTAGTTGATATTACGCCGGTCAGTCAATTTCTCCGGCGAAATTAATTCTGGCGTTTTTTTTGCGGTTGGCGTATTTATTTTCTGGCGATCTGTTAAGGTTTAGAGAGAGTAGAAACAGATTTATTTATAGCGTTTTTAACTATTATCTTCAGCATTGGACCACCTTCTAACACCACCATAGACCACCGCATCACCATCCACCTCCGTTCACCGCCATAAACCGTCATCCACCACCACTCCACACAAAACAGCAGTCAAACATTCACCTTCTGACCACCGTAAATCACCTGATTCAACCACCGCGTCGCATCTGCACTTTCTCACCACCCTCGAGCCACCACAACCGTTCCGGTCAACACCACCTTGCACCATCTCCCACCACACACGCATACCGTCATCTTCGATCCACAACAATCATTCACCACCATACACACGCCAACCTACAGTTGTCATCTAAAAGAATAGAGTAGAATCAGATCTAATTTTTTTTAACATTGAATCATCTAAGAGAGACAAATAGTGACCGCTTCAAGTTAAAAGTTTTAGGGTTTTTGTTCTGTGTTTCTTTTTTTTGATAGAGAGAAGAGGCTGAGAAAGTTGTTGTGCGGCGCTAAGCTTGTATTAGGGTTTGGAGTGATTGTGTCTACTGTCTAGTAGGAGAATTTAGGTATCTCGGGAATCAAAAAAAAATTAACATTATTATTATACATATTATTTTAAATTGCTCATGAATAGTAAAGTATTTTTAATAGTATTTTAATAAGAGTGAATTGCAAGTTTTGTCCTTTATCTTTAGACCATTTTGCAGGCGCTGTCCTTTATGTTTAAAGTTGATGAGTTTTGTCCTTTATGTATAAAAATCAAGCACGTTTTACCCTTTGGGCCTAACCCAGTTAGTTTTCCCAGTTAAAGTTGATCACGTGCATGTCATGTGAGGGGTAGTTGTGTCATTTAATGTGCACCCTGATCATTTACCCCCAATTTAAATAACCCCAAACCCTAATTCTTCCCATTCCCCCAAATCGTTCATTATCAAGAACTGCAAGATCGATCTTTCCCCAAATTGAAGATGGTGAAATGCCGATGTGGTAAAGAAGCAATAATCTTGACTTCTTGGACCGACAATAACCCTGGTCGCAGATTCTATGGCTGTCCAGATCAAGGTTCAACATGTGGATTCTTAGGCTGGTATGATCTTACAAGGTGTCAACGATGCGTGGACATTATCCCAGGTTTGCTTAGGGCAAGGAAAAACCTTGACGCTGCTAACAAAGTTCTTGTAGACAGAATTAAAGTCACTGAAGATGCCAATAGAGTTCTTGAAGAAAAATTGTATGACAGTGAAAGCAATTCTAGGAAATTGAAGAAGATGTTGGTTTATAGTTGGATAGGGTTTATGTTGTTTGTTCTTTTTTGGATGTACTGACTGTATGCACTGATGGTTTTGGTTCTAGGATTATGCAAGGCTATTGTAGTGCAAATAGGCATAGTTTTTTGTAAACTAGTGCTTATGAACATATGTGTTAATGAATGTTGGATGTGTTTATGCAAGGCTATTGTAGTGCAAATTTGACCCATTTCAATACAAAGTGACTGACCATAAAACTGGCCATTTAGATGTGCAAAAAAGTGGCCATTTAGATGTACAAAAAAGTGGCCATTTAGATTGAATTAAACCTGTCCATTTAGATGTGCAAAAACCTTGCTATTTGACCCATTTCAACAAGCAAAAAACTGACCATTTCAACAAGCAAAAAACTGACCATAAAATCGGCCATTTGACCACATTAACACCTACATAAATGCTAGCCATTTGACCACATTAACACCTGCACAAACCTGGCTATTTGACCCATTTCAACAAGCAAAAAACTGACCATAAAATTGGCCATTTAGATGTGCAAAGGCTGGCAGTAAGTGCCAAGTCCTCCATTTCAACGGCTGACCTCTTCCTTGCTTTCTTGGGTCTGCCAACTGGGGTGTGATGCTGTCACACCCCTATTTTTCCACGTGTCACCGGTGGGCCCGATGGGGAGTATCGTGACGTAGTTGATATCATCATAGTCAAGCAACACAATATATAAATGCACAGCGGAAGTAAAAGATAAATATATTACGTTCCAAATATAAAGTAATATCCAGTATTACAATGGAAAGTAAAGGATCCACAGGCGGATTCAAAATAAAATGAAAACTGTTCAACAGACTTTGACATCTAGAGCTTGCGAAACTTGAGTAATGATGCCTGGAGTAGCCAGCCTATTTCGTCTAGTACCTGCACTTAGCCTTTTTGGAAAATATGTCAGTTTACACTGGTAAATACAACTCAACTGACTCATTTTGAAAAGAGTTTGAAAATTGGCTTGAATGCACTTCGGCAAAATATATCTTTATAACTTGGGACAATTATTTGTATATAATCTTGTATACAATTTTACTTATTTGTCGTCCATCAGGGCCGGTTAGAAGAGCCGGACAGATTAACTGACACGCCACAGGTATAATGCCCACAGGCTATCATCCTCTAAGTGGATTACCAGTTCCGGTATAATGCCCACAAGGATGATACCTCTGAGTGGATTACCAGTTTTTACATAATGCATCTGTCAGGTGTACGCCTACACCCCGTGCTTAGGTCGTGGCCATTTCGTAAAAGGCCATACACCAAATAATACATATTAAACGGGTTGTAAATACATCAATCACATTACGATTTAAATAACTACACACCCAACCAAGCGGTATTATTATAATACCGTATCCCAAGCCCGTATAGGGAAAATAAGTTAAGAGTATTTACCTGAGCAAAGTATCAATCAAATACAGCAAATGCAAGTACTTTTACTGGGCTCCTAATCTGGAACGAAGGTTTATAATAACCTATTTGAATCCTAACGGGTCTTTAATTAAGCTTAAGCTTAGACCGGTTAGTTTCAAAGATACGGTTCGTACGCACGATTAAGAGATGACCGGATAGAATGTGATTTGGACCCAACAAGTTTGAAGACTTGTTTAATATGGGTATATTATACACATTCTGGATTTTGAGACAAAAATGATATGATTTGACCCGTTTCGGCTAATATATGCAAACTAGTTACATAAGCCGATCCGAACGCGACAAGTGTGTAACGAGTAACAAAAAGAGTCATATGTGATTTTCCTAAGTTATTATGCTTTAATTATGTTGTGACATCAGAAAGATATCTTATATTATGCCCAAAACGGATTTAGACTCACATTACGCCCCGTAGGGGTATTTTGGTCATTAAAAAGGTTAGAAAAGAGTTTAAATATGAACCTAAGTTTCGGTTCTGATGTAATCAGTAAAATTACTCAATTTACTAGGTTATATCAGTAGGGTATCATATATATGTGAAATCTATCCTTTATAACCAAACTATGCCTCTTAAGGGTATTTTGGTAATTTCACATAGGCTTAAAAGGTCAAAACTGGAAACCTGACTGTAAGACTTTAGCTTATTGTAAAAAAATAATAATTTACTTCAAATATCAGTAGGTATCAAACCTTATGTGCTCAACAAAAACTTAATACCTACTATGCGTCAAAAATGCCTAAATAGGCGACTTGGAGCCATTTCCGGGTTTTCAAAGGAAAGCTGATATTTTTATAATTCCAGAAGGCTCAAAATACTTTATTTATTATATTAGATCAGTAGAAAAAGGTTTGGGGTCAAAAGGATTTGTAAAACTCATTTTATGGCTTAAAAGGGCAAAACCGGCATTAACCGAATCATACTTAGAACTCTAAGTTATGCTCAGCCTAAAAATAAATAAAAATCTCCAAAAATCCTAAAATATTATATTACATCAGTGGGTAAAAAGTTTGATATCAAAAAGTGGGTTTAAATAGGCTATACGCTAATTACGCCGTTTAATTAACATAAAGCTTTCAAATTACGCTAATGAGCATAACTCTTAATCTAGACCTTAAACTGATGTCAAATTTTAGGTGCAAGTTTATAAATCAGTAACTAAGGTTTCTACTCTTTCACTTTTTCAAAAATCACGTTTTATAGTCAAAAGGGCATAATAGTCAACAATTAAGCGTTTAACGAAAACATGCATGTGAATCGGATAACTAATGAACCAAGTTGTGTGACCCCAGGGGGTAACACTAATATGAAACCTGGTTCAATTAAGGTTCTAAGGCATTTCTAAACAATGCTTAAACGGGTCAGAACTGAAAGTCAAAGCATAAGTCAAACGATGCGACTTTCGGTTCCGAACCGAGCCTAAACTGAAAATTGTCGAGTTGAACATGTGTAGACATGTTCTTATATTAATTACCAAGTTATATTAATGATAAAACAGGTTGCATAGTCTTTACATCGCTAGTTATGCATTAATTTAAAATTAAGCTTCCTGTTGACTTTTTAATATCAAGTTTGACTCGACAATTGACCTAGATAGAGTGGGAATCAGAGGGTGACCTTTTAAGGGTTTAATGCCCACATAATTACCAACTCATAGGTACTTTCAATTTGAATTTTGACTGGAGGGATTAAGATTAATGACGAAGTCAAATCTTAATTACGACGGTTTGCCTTTACGCTAATTAACTAAGCAAAACTGAATTAGGAAGGGTTAAGGACACTTATAAGGGTCCTAATTATGCTTATGGATCCTAAGAGAAGTTGGTTGCTGTCCAGAGATCTCCAGAGATCAACTTGAAGTGAAGAAAAAAAATGTTGCAACCTTGATGCTCCTTATATATGAGTTTTGATTGCTTAGGATCATGCCATGGAGGTCTACAAGTGTTGCAAGATCATCCCAAGTGTCCCTATAGTGCCAAAACCAGTTGCAAGAGCCCCTTGAATCGAAAAACCAGCTTTTAAGTCGGTGTAACCGGAAATAACAGGCAGCTGTCAAGAATTTTGCATCTGGGACCTGCTTGCGCACCGCAACGTCCACAGTGTTGAGGTGCGCAAGGAACATGCCAGCACAACACAACTTTCAAATGTTTACAGTTTGGCCCCTTGACCTTCCAAACGTCGTTTTCACATTATTTCTTGCATTATAAGCCTTCTAAATTTACTTTTGAGGGTTCCAAGACTTATACAAACTTTGTTAAGTCCTTGGTTAACTTTGTAATCACCCGAAAAGCCATAATTTCAACGTTGACGCTTTTAACCCCTCGTATACGAATTTGATCATATCTTTCTCATACGATAACGAAACTTTATGGAATTTTTATCACACATTCCAGTGAGCATAATTTACCGTTACAAAGCTTCGGGTTTGCTAAAAGGTCACTCAGAGGTATACTTTAAACATGTTGATACATTTAACCCCTGTAGTTTGAAATTTCTCACTTTCTTCCATATTTAGCTTCGTATGATCCATGATTTATTCGTTTGAAGGTATAAACATCTTGTAGGGCTATTTTAAAAATATATTTATCCATTGTTGACACCTTGGACCCTTATATTCACATAGTTTCCTTATTTGTCAACTTTAGTCCTTCAAACTAAATCCTTTACACGTTTTAAGCTTATGACACGTGTCAATACATTATTGGACGTGAAATTTCGAGGTGTTACATCCTCACCCCCATAAAAGAAATCTCGACCTCGAGATTTGATAAAATGCTGGAAGTACTTTTTGTCGCATAATGGACTTAACCTCAATAGCATATCTGGAGCTTTTCCAAGCTCCTAAGTTGACCTTTATAATGGGTACATTTATCCTTTTGGAGCTTCTTCACCTATCGATCCTCAATCGAAATAGGTTGCTCATTATATCATAAATCTGCATATCATTATGTGATAGTGCTTCTTGACTTATTGGCGAAACACATCCTTAAATCATTAGTGAAAATGTGTTGCGAGCTTCGTCCAACTCCTTAAATAAGTTTTAGTTTATAAGCTATTTGATCCTGATACATTCGATTCCTTCGAATGATTCAATATATTCAGAGCTCAAGTAGCCTGATAATTAACAAATTGACACACCCTTCTAGGGTGATATCTTTGTTGAACCTTATTCCTTCACAAGAACTTAGGAGGGTTGCTATTTTCATTAATCCTTGATTTTTCTGCCGAATACTGGCAACTTACAGATGATTATGGATTTGTTTGATCTCATCTGTTGTTTCCAAGGCAACCTTCTGATCCTGATAATTGGACTTCCCAAAGTCTCATCCATCAAACAGACGTTTTGATATTTTATCTATACAAGGTCTCCAAAGGAGCAACCTTGATACTTATATAACAACTATTATAAAAAGCTTATCTTAAGGCGAAATGGTTATTCCAACCACTGCTTAGAACTAATCCCAAGGAATAGTTAATCCTTGCGTTAGTCGATCAAATCGACGATCCTGGGCAGCTAATGACAATTCTTAATTGTTGTCTAATTAGGGTTGCGGTAATCAATGCATAAGCAAAATGAACCGCCTTTCTTAATTAACTAAAACGAATTCTCAAAATATTGAGTTAGGCTATAAGAATCCTTTATTCGCTTAATCAGGATTTCAATTCTTCTAATGATGGTACTAGCCGTCATGGAGATTTCATAATAATACAGCCCCATCTGGGATATAAATCTTAACTCTACCTGCCTCTCAGGAGGTAAACAGGGTAATCTTAAGAGAAGATAATCAAGATACACAGAGATTATAGAGATTTTCCAAATCTCATGCTCCAGTTCATCCATCATTGCTTGTCAGATAAGGGATATATTCACATTACCAGTCTATGGATTCCTTTAATCATAGACATTTACTTGGAAAATTCCATTGTGTATATCTTCTTTGAATACCACTAGTTGACTTTTAGTATCATATGATTATTGGGATATCTTTGTGGCTCCATGCATTAAACCTCCATACTGATCAGGCATGGAAGCAATCTATGGAACTTATTAAGATACATCAACCCTCATATGGCGCTTTTTGTCATACCATCTGGTATTCTTAATCGATAGATTTCAAGGAGATACCAACTATATGCTGACGCACTTCTTCTAGAGAGAGGTTACTTCTAAAATTCTTACGGTTGGATGTTTCTGTTAGGAACAGAAGAAAAAGGGTTCTTATGATTTCGCCTGTAAGTTTTACCTTACCCTAACATCTGGGGTTCTTACGGGAAAAGTTTCTAAAAGTTTGCTAAGCTTATGGTTTTATGAGAGACTTAGCAGTACCTGAAACCAAGCGTAACTCCTAGCAATAAAATCACCATAAGGGATTTATCTGGTGTCATTATTAATGTGAGCTGCCTCTAATCATACATCAGGAGGGCTAAACGCCTCCATTCTTAAACCTTTTAAACTTAGCTATAAAATCTTTGACAAATTATAGGGCAGTCTCGGCCTTGACTGGTTATTTCTTAATCTATAAAACGTGAGTAGCTGAGGTGGATCCATAATGGATTCATAATAAGCAGGCTTTGAAACCTTAATGTGCCCTCTTATTGCCGATGCTAAATCATAATATATATATAGTGCATTATGCTTAAATTATAGGTTAACCGAAAAAGGGCAATATTTCCATCAATGAACCAAGGTTTGCAGCACACTGCTGATAGTTTATAAATCTTATGGGGGAGTCGGAAAATTATTACTCCATCTTTTCCCATTTCGTGACGCGGATAATAGATTTTCTAATAAGGTCCTTAAAACTTGGACCATCCCATAATGTATAAGAGGATCTTTCTTGTGGACTTCATTAATGTCCCCACTAATTAAGGGTATCGCCATCGAATGACAGTGATGTACACCTCACCGTGTCCTTTCCAGCATAACCACTGATGTACCTAATGGTTTCTACTACATCCCAAAAATTTCCTGAAATTGGTGGCCCCTTTTTACTATTGAAGTCTCTTGACTTCTAAGAGGCGAAGTACTTTTAAGTACATCCTAAGAGGAAAGGGCTTCTTGCCATATATGATTTTGTTTGGGTTATTCTTCGCATCTAAAGTATGAATATAGCTCTTCTTATGAGCAGTGACATGTGTTTTAAAGCGAACATCATTCGGCTTCTCAAGCCTTTTCATGACTTTTCTCGTAGCCTTTCCAACAGCTGCGTTAATCACAGTTTTGGAGATTAACTCCATTAACATTGAGGTTCACATTGGATGCACTATTATCACTTGTCGCATCTCCAGCATCGCGTCTGTTGTCTGTCTCTTCTGAGTTTTTCCATACTCGAATCTTTGGTCTTAAACACCAAATTTAACAAGTGTTTGGGCATTCCATACCCAGTACCTCCTTGAATGGTCAAAGGCTCACCATAAGGAGTCTTAATGACTACTTGCTTTTCATCACATAAGGCATGGGCTTGGTTACAGGATGACCAACCCTTCTTTTATTATTATATCGAGTCCCTCTATTTTAATGGAACAAAGACAGTGGAAAAGAGTAATCCCTAATGGATATAAAACATCCATCTAATACTGCTGAAGCAGTCTCTGAGGTACTATCGGCCAATTCTACTTTATACTTAACGCTTAGAGTTTTAACAGGCAGACTTAATGATTTACAAAATCTATTGTCTACGAGAGACTTATCTGAACCTGAATCAAATAATACTCTAGCATGAGCGTTATTGATAAAGAAGTACCTGTTGTGACATTGTTATTCTGAACAGTCTCTTGAGTATCCATTTAAGAGCTTCCAGCTTTGATCTTCTTAGCCTCCTCAGGCTTTTTAGCGTACTTAGGGCAGTTAGTCTTAATGTGCCCTTTCTCATTGCAACCATAGCAGGTTGCGTCTCCCATTCTCTTGCAATCCAAGGTCTTATGCTCCTTGGACTTGCAGATTCCACAGGGTAGAGGCTGAGATTCATATCTGCATTTCCCGAGGTGGTATTTCCTACAGGTTTTGCATCTGGTCTTTTCACCGGTCTGCTGTTTGTCCTTCAAATCCTTGCATTCATGGGTCTTGTGATCCGTCTCCTTACAGATGATACATCCCCCGGTCTGATCATAGAAACATTTTCCGAAGTGCTTCTTCCCGCAGGTTTTACATTCGGGTTTTGCCTCCTTTGGCTTGGACTGGTTATAGCTTGAACTGGTCTTACTCTTTTTATAACCTTTATTTGGGGTATTATCGCACTTTCGCTTATGATCCTTCAACGCACGGTCCACATCGTTGTTTACGGCTGTATTTTTATCATAGCCTGTAATTCGGTGTCTGTTAAGTTCAGTCTTGCATCATCATTCTGATTAACTGGATGATTGTGAGCTTCAGAGGAGTCAGCCATGGTGAAGTTTTTGAAGGCTACAAACCAAGTAGTAATAAATTGGTTTAATTATATAGCGAATTGTCGAATTTGATGTTTGAATAGCCATGGTGCAAATCAACCATATAGACCAATAGATAGTATTTAATTTATTTGATTATGTTTTGCCTAGGTTTTTAAATAACCCATCATTGGCGTTTAAATGGGATATGATCCTTCATATTTATTAGACATGGGACATAAGTCACGACTGTCAATGTCGTATTGACATTTTATATAGCACATAGGGCTTGTTCCCCAGGACTTTTGATGGCACAGGGCCTTGTCACTAGGAAAAATTTAAAACATAATCAATGATTCCTTTGGATCGGAAAATTTCATAATTCATTGCCTTGACAAGAAGTTATGAATTAAAACTATCTTTTTCATGTATACATCTTTGCCCGTAGGTATACATCCCAGATGGATGTTTAGATGTGTACATCATGTTCGACGTTTATTAGCCAAGATTCCTATTGATCATTTAGGCTAAATAAGGGGTTTGGAAGTTCCTAATATAAAGATGACAAGCGTGATTTTATCGCATCACTGTTGTCGGGAGAGTTAACACGTTTTCAAGTGTTAATAAGGATCTGAATCTCTTTTTAAACAGGTTTTACCATCTTAGCTAGGTCTTCAATGACATTCAAGCTAGGTCAAACCTTTTAAGATTCTCTTTTAATATTTATACTGTTAGGAATGGAATGATATTTATTTTTTATTCAGGATTTTTATCATAATTATCCTGGATTTAATTAAAATATAACTATAGCACAAAAAGTCAAGTTACAAGGGCAACTTTAAATTATAAACCATGATTTTGTAGAATCAAGGTATTTAGGCATGAACGTGTTCACGCCTTTTCTTGACAGGGAGTTGTAGCCTACGACTGTCTTTAGTCTCAGAGGACGTTAATTATAGCCCGTAGGCATTATATCCCTAATGGATGTTTAAATCACAAAATAAGAAAGGATTTTGGGAAAATCCAGTATGAGGATGATTTATGTGACTTTATCGAACCACGTCTGCCAGAAAAGTTAATATGTTATAGATGTTAACAAGGATGTGAATCTCTTGAATAGGTCCTACCATCTTGGACTCGTCATAAAGGCTAGGTTTACCTTTAAGATTCCTTTTTAATAATTAACGCAGAACAATCCTAACTCGGGATGTTAATAAGGATCTGAATCTAAATTGAGGAACTGCCATCTTAGCCGAGTCTTAATAATGACACGAGGCTAGGTCTTGTCCTTTTTAGATTTTTGCCATTTTATTATAATGGTAGATCCTATAAAAAGGAATGATATTTTTAAACATAATCGTCCCTTTAAAATTTAAACAAGTATATGGTTGCCCAAAACGGGACTTCTAACTGAAATGACTCGCCCATGCAAGGGCTAATCAGAAAATAACAAAAGAAACAAATAAAATGAATTATGATTAGTCCTATGTTCACGTCTAGACTCAAGAATGTGCGACTGTGTAACTGAGATTAAATACAAAAGACTAGTGTTTAATTCACTCAGTGTTGGCTCTGATACCAACCTGTCACACCCCTATTTTTCCACGTGTCACCGGTGGGGAGTATCGTGACGTAGTTGATATCATCATAGTCAAGCGACACAATATATAAATGCACAGCGGAAGCAAAAGATAAATATATTACGTTCCGAATATAAAGTAATATCCAGTATTACAACGGAAAGTAAAGGATCCACAAGCGGATTCAAAATAAAATGAAAACTGTTCAACAGACTTTGACATCTAGAGCTTGCGAAACTTGAGTAATGATGCCTAGAGTAGCCAGCCTATTTCGTCTAGTACCTGCACTTAGCCTTTTTGGAAAATACGTCAGTGTAAACTGGTAAATACAACTCAACTAACTCATTTTGAAAAGAGTTTGAAAATTGGCTTGAATGCACTTCGGCAAAATATATCTTTATAACTTGGGACAATTATTTGTATATAATCTTGTATACAGTTTTACTTATTTGTCGTCCATCAGGGCCGGTTAGAAGAGACGGACAGATTAACTGACACGCCACAGGTATAATGCCTACAGGCTATCATCCTCTAAGTGGATTACCAGTTCCGGTATAATGCCCACAAGGATGATACCTCTGAGTGGATTACCAGTTTTTACATAATGCATCTGTCAGGTGTACGCCTACACCCCGTGCTTAGGTCGTGGCCATTTCGTAAAATGATGCCAAGGATATCCGGGACATGGTCATTTAACCCCTAAAGGCCATACACCAAATAATACATATTAAACGGGTTGTAAATACATCAATCACATTACGATTTAAATAACTACACACCCGACCAAGCGGTATTATTATAATACCGTATCCCAAGCCCGTATAGGGAAAATAAGTTAAGAGTATTTACCTGAGCAAAGTATCAATCTAATACAGCAAATGCAAGTACTTTTACTGGGCTCCTAATCTGGAACGAAGGTTTATAATAACCTATTAGAATCCTAACGGGTCTTTAATTAAGCTTAAGCTTAGACCGGTTAGTTTCAAAGATACGGTTCGTACGCACGATTAAGCGATGACCGGATAGAATGTGATTTGGACCCAACAAGTTTGAAGACTTGTTTAATATGGGTATATTATACACATTCTGGATTTTGAGACAAAAATGATATGGTTTGACCCGTTTCGGCTAATATATGCAAACTAGTTACATAAGCCGATCCGAACGCGACAAGTGCATAACGAGTAACAAAAAGAGTCATATGTGAGTTTCCTAAGTTATTATGCTTTAATTATGTTGTGACATCAGAAAGATATCTTATATTATGCCCAAAACGGATTTAGACTCACATTACGCCCCTAGGGGTATTTTGGTCATTAAAAAGGTTATAAAAGAGTTTAAATATGAACCTGAGTTTCGGGTCTGATGTAATCAGTAAAATTACTCAATTTACTAGGTTATATCAGTAGGGTATCATATATATGTGAAATCTATCCTTTATAACCAAACTATGCCTCTTAAGGGTATTTTGGTAATTTCACATAGGCTTAAAAGGTCAAAACTGGAAACCTGAGTGTAAAACTTTAGCTTACTGTAAAAATATAATAATTTACTTAAAATATCAGTAGGTATCAAACCTTATGTGCTCAACAAAAACTTAATACCTACTATGCGTCAAAAATGCCTAAAAAGGCGACTTTGAGCCATTTCCGGGTTTTCAAAGGAAAGATGATATTTTTATAATTCCAGAAGGCTCAAAATATTTTATTTATTATATTAGATCAGTAGAAAAAGGTTTGGGGTCAAAAGGATTTGTAAAACTCATTTTATGGCTTAAAAGGGCAAAACCGGCATTAACCGAATCATACTTAGAACTCTAAGTTATGCTCAGCCTAAAAATAAATAAAAATCTCCAAAAATCCTAAATATTATATTACATCAGTGGGTAAAATGTTTGATATCAAAAAGTGGGTTTAAATAGGCTATACGCTAATTACGCCGTTTAATTAACATAAAGCTTTCAAATTACGCTAATGAGCATAACTCTTAATCTAGACCTCAAACTAATGTCAAATTTTAGGTGCAAGTTTATAAATCAGTAACTAAGGTTTCTACTCTTTCACTTTTTCAAAAATCACGTTTTATAGTCAAAAGGGCATAATAGTCAACAATTAAGCGTTTAACGAAAACATGCATGTGAATCGGATAACTAATGAACCAAGTTGTGTGACCTCAGGGGGTTACACTAATATGAAACCTGGTTCAATTAAGGTTCTAAGGCATTTCTAAACAATGCTTAAACGGGTCAGAACTGAAAGTCAAAGCATAAGTCAAACGCTTCCTGTTGACTTTTTAATATCAAGTTTGACTCGACAATTGACCTAGATAGAGTGGGAATCAGAGGGTGACCTTTTAAGGGTTTAATGCCCACATAATTACCAACTCATAGGTACTTTCAATTTGAATTTTGACCGGAGGGATTAAGATTAATGACGAAGTAAAATCTTAATTACGACAGTTTGACTTTACGCTAATTAACTAAGCAAAACTGAATTAGGAAGGGTTAAGTACACTTACAAATGTCCTAATTATGCTTATGGATCCTAAGAGAAGTTGGTTGCTGTCCAGAGATCTCCAGAGATCAACTTGAAGTGAAGAACAAAAATGTTGCAACCTTGATGCTCCTTATATATGAGTTTTGATTGCTTAGGATCATGCCATGGAGGTCTACAAGTGTTGCAAGATCATCCCAAGTGTCCCTATAATGCCAAAACCAGTTGCAAGAGCCCCTTGAATAGAAAAACCAGCTTTAAGTCGGTGTAACCGGAAATAACAGGCAGCTGTCAAGAATTTTGCATCTGGGACTTGCTTGCGCACCGCAACGTCCACAGTGTTGAGGTGCGCAAGGAACATGCCATCACAACACAACTTTCAAATGTTTACAGTTTGGCCCCTGGACCTTCCAAACGTCGTTTTCACATTATTTCTTGCATTATAAGCCTTCTAAATTTACTTTTGAGGGTTCCAAGACTTATACAAACTTTGTTAAGTCCTTGGTTAACTTTGTAATCACCCGAAAAGCCATAATTTCAACGTTGACGCTTTTAACCCCTCGTATACAAATTTGATCATATCTTTCTCATACGATAACGAAACTTTATGGAATTTTTATCACACATTCTAGTGAGCATAATTTACCGTTACGAAGCTTCGGGTTTGCTAAAAGGTCACTCAGAGGTATACTTTAAACATGTTGACACATTTAACCCCTGTAGTTTGAAATTTCTCACTTTCTTCCATATTTAGCTTCGTATGATCCATGATTTATTCGTTTGAAGGTATAAACATCTTGTAGGGCTATTTTAAAAATATATTTATCCATTGTTGACACCTTGGACCCTTATATTCACATAGTTTCCTTGTTTGTCAACTTTAGTCCTTCAAACTAAATCCTTTACACGTTTTAAGCTTATGACACGTGTCAATACATTATTGGGCGTGAAATTTCGAGGTGTTGCAGATGCTTGGGTGGTGTGATGGTTATAGGACACTGTACTTTAAACCACATACATCTTCCATTGATTGGGTTAATCTTGTGTGAATAAACCAACTTCCACCTTTCCATTGTGTACACAGGATGCACCCAACTCTCCAAGGCCCCTACCCTTACACTAGTAGCTCCCATTTCCCACAATGCAGCCACTGCATGTCTGCAGGGCATACCTGTAAACCATCATACATAATTGTTAACCCTAACAACCACCAAAAACATATTTCCAATAACTAAAACAAACTGTAGATTGTATACCTGTTATTTCCCACCTTCTGCAACTACAAGTCCTCTTCTCCAAGTTCACCACACGTGCATGATTAGGTTTACCACTAACCTCATAAAATTCCCCTCCATAAAATTCAACCTCATGTACAGAGAACTTGTCGATGTCAATCAAGTCTACATGATCGATCTTACCTCCAACATGCATACGACCTGGAGGTTGTGTTAATCGACCACCATGATGAATACGTAGAGTGAATAGATGAGGAAAACCTCTGCAACATGATTTCAACATTATCAGAGTTAATCGACATAGATGAACAAGAAATTAGGGTTTATAATCACATAAACCTTACCATATAATCGAACAACTTCGGAATCTGGCATCGTTGTTTCTCTGATGTACCAGCCATCTTCATCGGACATCTTTGTGGCTAAACCCTAAATTTTGAAAGCTAAAGGGGGAAGGAGATGAACCAGAGAAGAGTGGAGGATCAAAGTGGTGTTATACTGAAGAGATAGGGTTTATATTTGGGAATCTTGTGCATTTGTGAATATGCACATTAAATGACAAAACTACCCCTCACATGACATGCACGTGATCAACATTAACTGGGAAAACTAACTGGGTTAGGCCCAAAGGGTAAAACGTGCTTGATTTTTATACATAAAGGACAAAACTCGTCAACTTTAAACATAAAGGACAGCGCCTGCAAAGTGGCCTAAAGATAAAGGACAAAACTTGCAATTCACTCATTTTAATAATTTTTTTTTGAACGGCTGTATTTTAATACTATTAACTTCCTTTTATTATATAAACTAGTTTTTGCCCCACCCGCGTTGCGGGGCAATAAGCCGAATATTTCTCTCTCATAACGTGTATGTTTGTATTTCGGTTACTTGTACATATTACTAATAACACGATCTTAAAAAAAATTACATCGAGTCAACCAATTAAAACAAAAACACTACCATACTTTTATTAAAAAAACTAAAACGATGGAAAGACTATAATTTTAAACTCGGAGCATAATTGTAAATTTTCAGGACAAATGAGCATGTACCAGGCATGTCTGGACGAATAAAAATTACACCTATGCCCGCCCGCGTTGCAGGGCGTTAACTCAAACATTTCTTAGTTTCATAACATGTATGCATGCATTTAGGTTACTTGTACATACTACTTATAACACGATAAAAAAATACATCGAGACAACCAATTAAATGAAAACACTACCATAGTTTTGCTAAAAAAATTAAAACAATAACAGGTCTGTAATTTTGAGCTGGGGGTAAAATACTAATTTGTCAGGACCAATGAGCAAGTGTTAGACAACTGCTTGAGACAATAAAAGTTACATTGAGTCAACCAAGTAAAATAAAACAGTACTACAGTTTTGCAAAAAAAAAAAGTAAAACGATGGCAAGATCATAATTTTTAACTCGGGGAGAAATCGTAATTTTTGAAATGGGAGCAAAATCATAATTTTGAACAGATGACAAAATCGTAAAAATATTTTGAAATGGGGGCGAAATTATAATTTTAAACTGAGTGCAAAATCATAATTTTGAGCTGTGGGGAAAACATAATTTTATTTTGAACTGTGGGCAAAAACGTAATGTTGAGTTGGGGGAAAAATCGTAATTTTGAGCTAGGGCCAAAAACATTTTTTTTTATTTTGAAGGGGGGGGGGGGGTGGCAAAAGCGTAATTTTAGACGGAGGGCGAAACCGTAAATTTAAACTGGGAATATAATTAAAAATGGGTTTTTGAACTGAGGACAAAAACGTAAATTTTGAGTCAGGCCAAAAATATAATTTTATTTTGAATTAGGGGCAAAAACGTAATTTTAAACAAAGAACGAAACCGTAATTTTAAGTTGGGAATAAAATTAAATTAAAAATGGGTTGGTCCAATAGGGAGTGCCAGGCATTTTAGACGGAGGGCGAAACCGTAAATTTAAACTGGGAGTAGAATTAGAAATGGGTTTTTGAACTGAGGGCAAAAGCGTTAATTTTGAGTCAGGCCAAAAATATAATTTTATTTTGAATTAGGGGCGAAAACGTAATTTTAAACAAAGGACGAAACCGTAATTTTAAGCTGAAAATAAAATTAACTTAAAAATAGTTTGGTTCAATAGGGGAGTGCCAGGCAAGTTGCCTGACACTATTCTCTCAACTCCTTTTTGTGTATGTAGGATAATAGTATTTTAATTTTATTAGCTTCCTTTTATGATATATATATAATTCATATATTTCTTCTATGTCTTTTTTATATTAGAGAATATAAAATAAAGGTATATCACTAAAAATATTGTTTGTTATTACTCAATGTTATCAGACAAGAATAACACACTTAGTACATCGATTATTTTTATGGTTTTTTATTTCAATAATATTTCATTTATATATATAACTCTGTCTGTGGCGATAAATGAATATCGGTAATAGTACCGTAACGATCTAAACTGATTGATACTGTTCGAACGTCGGTGCCGGTACCGGTGCTGTTTTATTATTTTGGGATGATGTAAAGCACACGTTGATTTCTATAACGAGTGCATGTATCGTACCAGTATTGTAACAAATCGAACCAGTACCCATCGAATGCTCACAGTCACGTACCGCAACAACGCGCAGAAAGATAACCTAGTTATTATACATATTAATTCAAAGGGTTGATGAACAGTAATAGAAATATTAATTTTTTATACTACCATCATTGAAGAAAGCAATAATTATTCTCGAACACTAACATAAATATTGTCAAGTTATTATTGTTATTGATGTTATTATATTATACATATGAATTCAAAGGGTTTAAACCACACCCTACAGCCTTACGGGCTTTATAGTGATTTAAAGCTCCTATGGATTTTATAGTATCACGTCAGAGCTACGTATGCACCATGTAAGCGAAAGCTTTATCGTTAACTTGCATAATATGGTTTAAAACCACAAGCAAAACATTTGATTGGTTGAAAATAATAGACACCACAAGCAAAAATAGTCGTTACGCCGCATCTAGTGCTGAGTAAGGTGACAGAACTTCTTAACCACGGTCTTAGAGAAAGAGCCATGTTGCAGGAGTCCGTCCAAGGACGCATAAGGATGACATTTTGGTAATGCTGGTTGGTCAAATGACATTTTGGTAATTTTTCCTATATCTATCATACTCTCTTTAACACAAACTCACAATAAGGTTTAGGATTTATATCTATAGCATCTCATGTTACCACAATGAGTCCAAAGTAGTTCACATCCTCTCATAGCTTGGTGCCTACGGTGTCATTCCTAACACATTATTAATTAATTAATTAAGTCTATAACATTTATGAAATTTGGTGAACAGTAGTTCACCTGCTTTGGGCCAAATCAATTTACGATTTTGTCTCCGCTTTAAAATTATGATTTTGCCATCAGTTTAAAATTACGTTTTTACCTTCGGTTCAAAATAAAATTATGTTTTTGCCTCCAATTGAAAATTACAATTTTGCCCTCGGTTCAAAATTACGATTTTGCCCTATTTAAATTTAAAGTTTCGCCATTAGTTTTGTTTTGTTCCTCCCAGCTTTATCAAACAAGAAGCCATAAAAATGAATACATACATGTACCAATGTTGTTCGATTCGGTACAGTATGGTAGTGATGCCGTGTTAGATTATCAAAAACAAAAAACAATAAAATAAATATGGTGTTAAACAGATGTGGTTCAATTTGTTTTGGTTCGTTTTGGAACGATACCGACACAATATTCATTTCAATAAAGTTTATATCACAATGTTGACAAAAATAAACATAGAACGCAAACCAACCGAACCGATATCAACTGAAAAACATTGGTACCATTATCAATATTCGTTTTTATTCTTATCGATCGCTATAAGGTTTTTTTCTTGATTAATATAGTGAGTATCGGTACCGTAAGGAAACAATCAGATACCGACTGAATTCTCACCGCGAAGCGCGGGAGAATTTCACTATATATATTGATTTCGAGGGATGATAAATAGTAACTTTATTTTTATAATAATATATAGTTTTTTATTGTTTTATTATTTAATATATTATAATAGTTTATTATTATATTTACTTTTAATAACATATATATTTTTTTTAAATCTATTTCCTTTACCTTTTTTTAATAATTGTTTTTTTTAACATATATTAATTTATCGATTAATTTGATATTTTTTTTAATAAATTACGTTTATAACTTTTTTCTAAAAATTTAAGTACGTAGTTGTGCTTGATTTCTTTCCCTGACATTCCGTTATAAGTTTTGTTAAAACGAGGTTATACTCAAAATAAAATATTTATTTGGTATCATAAAACGGTACGATGATAAACTAAATTGTTCTAATGGTTTGACTTTCTAAACAACATACTTTATTTTCAAATCACGTTTGTTTTACATTATCATTTGCTCGGTTTGGCCGCAAAGCGCGATATAAAAAAACTAGTTAAATTTAAATTCTTGAAATCAGGATGCAAAAGAAAATGTTAATTAAACATTAATTATTAATTAAAAGGATATATTAGATACATTTTCCACTCATCAAATCATTTGGCTGTTTAATTTAAAAAAAAAACCGTAGATGGATGGGATTATATTGCAAAACAAAATTCAACATTACTTTAATAGATTTTGAAATCTATTTGAATTTTTACTTGAAACTTGAAAGTCCATACTTGATGTTTACTCCTATACAAAGTTTTATGGAACTAAATACATCTGATTAATAGATCGGGCCTACCTTCTGTTTTTGTTTTTTTTTTTTTTTTTTTTTTTTTTTTTTTTTTTTTTTGCCTTAGAGAATTAATATAACTGGGGCGGGTCTTAAAATTTCTATTTGTGGGCTTAGAATTCTGATTTTTTTGGGTCGGGACTTTAAATTTTTATTTGTGGGCCTAGAATTTTGATCAGTTTTGGGTCGGGTTTTAAGGTTATTGTATTTGGGCCTTTTAAGAATTAATTTGTATTCACAAAATTGAGTTGGGGCAGGATTTTTAAAAATTTTTTGGGCCTTTTCGAGTTGATACTTTTCGGGTTGATACAGGTTTAATTTTTGAAGTAACTTGGACTGGGTTTTGAGTTGAGACAAATATTTTTCGCGCTTAAAAAAATGGATGAAATTCAGAAGGGTACGATAACTTTAAAAGAGTTCGTGGTGAAAGTTTGTCGGATCATATTACATGGTTCATGAATTTGCTGACAAAGATGAAGAAAGCTGGAATTCCCGTTACCAACTATGCTAAAATCAAAAGGTTGCTAAAATCACGCTCAACCAGTGCTCACAACCATGTGTCAATGTCGTGGCTCATTATAATTCTCTCAACTGTGGCCTAATCAAAGAAAAGGACAGAGTTTTGCAATTTAACAAAGAATTAAAAGAAAACGAAGCTGCATATCAGAGAAAGTTAAACTCGACTTTAGCTGAAATGCAGATTTTGAAAGAATTTGTTTTCAGAAAAGATTTTGTCATAAATGATCTAACTGAGAGAGTAGAAAAATCTCAAAATGAAAACAATAGATTGCAAATCATAATTGATAAGTGGAATGTCAAAAATTGCCAACGACCGACATATGTGAAAGATGGTATTGGGTACAAAGATAAGCTTGGAAACAAAAGAAAGATCTTTCCTCCTCCTCACAGCAAAAACTATGTACCCATGCCAACTCCTCATCCTGACAACGATTTAATTGTTAAAAATGATTTGATTGCTCAAAATATCAATTGTGAAAATGATAAAATTTCTAACATTTCTGAAAGCAATGCAGAGGTGATTGAGCGTGAGGAGGATGCGTGTGATGAGGATTGTGGGGGCACGAAAATAGGAATAGGATATTCAGGCGACAGTTATTCGAATGTTAATTGGTTCGCCTGGAATTGTGATAAGGCAAACAAAACTTCCATTTGGGATAACTGTAATGGGCATTTGCCTAAACCTATGACCTACAACCATGATAATGTAGTGGTTGAATGTTTTGATTTACAATCTGCTTTTTGTGATGACAAGTTGTGTGTGAACCTCCTATGTTCGTTCCAGAATTGAAACAAAACAGATTCGGAAAATTCCTCACCGAGGAAATTCCAGAATTTATTCCATCTCATACAGGTATGTCAGAGCCTGGTAAGGAGCCAAATGAAGAAAGTAGCAGTGAAGACTCAAGCACCACAATTTCAGAAGGTGGCGAAGGAAGCTCAAGTGAGGATCACGACTCAGATTTTCATTCGTACCAAGAATGGGAAAGCTCAAATGACTCGAAAAATTCAATAACAGATGCTTATAAAAAGGTTGAAGACCTTGAACCATCGGGTGTTCAAGAACCAACACCCTCAAATGACACTGCAAGTCCAGTTATTCAAGACCTATTGGAAAAAGACTTCCATATTGATGATTGCACGAGTTCAGCTGATGAATCAAAGACAGATGAAAGTATTGGGGAGTCAAAGATCAAAAGATCATATGAAGTTGTCGAACCTCACGTTTGTCAACATGCTGAGTCAAGCTCAAACCAATCCCCGCCGCTAGTTGCATCACAGGGAACTGCAAAGTCTCAAAAGTCATTCAAGGCTTGTTTTAGGTGTGGAAAAGAAGGTCATGTGCTCAAGCAATGTCCGGAACGACACGATCCAGACAGTAAAGGCAACCAGTATTGCTTCTCATGTTCAAAAGTTAAAAATCACACATCTTTGAAAGATCAGATGAAAAACTCTCCATCCAACTCTCCACATGTGAAGCCGGTTTCACATGATTCAAAGATGAAAAAGACCAACACATCAAAACCTCAATCTCTCCCTCCAGGTTTTAAACATAAAATTATTTCAAACTTTAAATCTTTTACAAACAAAATTTTTAAACCAACACAGGTTTGGCGAGTCAAACCAATGGATGTAAAAGAAATCAATGAGGGAAAAGATTTGGCATATCGGGAGGTTTCCTATTTTGATGAAAAGGGCCAACCCAAGACTACGATGGCTTGGGTTCCACTCTCTAACTAAATTGCTTATGAGTGCAAGAACATCCAAGGAGGACTGTTAGTAACTCCGATTATTATCAGTGGTTGTTTCAGATACAAGTTTGAAGAGGAAAATCACAGGTTTGGTTATGGTATCTAACCTGGTTGCACACTTAGCTGCACTGTAACACACTCATTTTCTTGTTGACATATGCTTTTGTGTGCCTTGTATGGAAGACTTTATTTTGTAAATACAGTTTTTCAATACATGGTTGTACATAAATAAAATTTTAAGGGGGGGGGGGGGGGAGTATTAAAATTCTTCCTAGACCATGAGATGTAGTTATTTCAAAATAATCATGATCTTATATGTGAAATGATAGGAACTAACTTGATTATGTCTTCGCATGAATATGATCTCATGGAAGATACGGCTCCAAGATAACGATATGTCGGTAGATTCAGAATTTCAGACAAGTAAACTGCATCTTGGTGATAAAGATAAAGTTCGTATGATAATGTGGATACCCACCTTGTTGTAGGATTGCACAAACCGATTATGTCCAAAAGGGGTTGCGAGATTAAATTTAGGGGTTCAGAAGACACACAATGTTGTGCATATATATATATATATATATCTATACTATATAATAAAAGAAACCATGTTATGGACACATGGCGCTCTATGAGGCATTCTTAATTATTTTTTTAAATATTTATTATGGAAATTTAATTATTGATAATATTAAATTTAAAATTTAAAATTTATGCAAGAGATTTAATGATAAAAACAAAGATAACTGATAATAATATATTAATTATTAAAATCTAAAAAAATATATTAGCGTTTTAAATATTTAGAGTTAATTACATAGTTAGTCCCTGTGGTTTACATAAAATAACATGCTTAGATACTAATAGTTTAAAATCACCTTTTAGGGTATTAACTTTTCATTTTGTAACGTTTGAATGTATTAAATTCTAGGGTATTAACATAGTTAGTCCCTATGGTTTCCACAAAATAACATACTTAGGTACTAATAGAATGTGATTTTAAAAACAAATAACGTTAATGCCTCCAAACGTTACAAAATGAAAAGTTAATACCCTAGAATGTTATTTTAAACTATTATAGTACCTAAGTATGTTACTTTGTGCAAACTACATGGACTAACTATGTAATTAACTAAAATATTTATAAAGATAAAGATAATAAAAATATTTATTCTAATCAACTGTTTCGTTAAAATGATTTATTCAATACATGTAGAACATATATATTTTTTATACATGTGGTATAATTAGAATCCTATTTTTAATAAAGGATCCCATTATCCCGTTTTACACTCTAATGAAATAATAATATTACATCATAATATCAAACTTATCTCTTGTGTATTTAATATTTTTTACTAAAATATTTTTTTTTTCTGTTGATTATCCAACATCAAGTAATACGTAAGTTTCTAACCTAATAATAAATAAAAAAACAAAGTAAAATGTTATAAACCTTGTAATACATAACTCTCTAACCTAATAAAAATAAAGTGAGATGTTACAATAAGTAAATAGTACCTCAAAGTTCATTTTGTTAGAAAACACATCTTGATGACTAAATGTGTTAACGGATTACATTTTTCGTGTAAGACATGTGTCTATTCAAATCGTGCAATACACGAGTTTTTAAAAGATGTAACTATTTTATTACTTAGTGTATAAAGTTATATTTATTTAACCCGTGTAATACACGGGGTTCTAACCTAGTATATATATATATATATATATTGAAAGGACACCAATGTGTGCAACCAAAAGACACCAATGCGTGCAACCCAAAAAGAGCAAAAAGACACGAAATGTTAATGTCGTGCAATAGGAATAAAGGATACGCCAAAGCGCGTACATATATTAAGTAAATATTTTATTAGGTATGCTCGCTAAATCAGATGATCATCTTCTCTGCTTATGGAAACATAGATCTGAAGCTCTCATCATCTGATTTAAGGTGATCATCTCCTCTGCTTATGGAAACATAGACCTGGAGCTCTCATCACCTAGTAGATACTATTTCTAAGTTGTTAAGGCAATCGTCTCAAAAGACCACGAGGACAGAAAAGTTTAACCGAACACATGTGGGGTCCACTAGCTTCATCCCAAATATACCCAAAACATGATAATTAATCATCGGATGTATGTCGAAAGAATGGTGCATGGATTTAAACGGACAAACATACCAGCAATTGTTCTTGAGTCGTAGCTATCCTAAAAAATTTGAAGTGTGACTAGGCTTTTCAAGTTGGTATGATCTCGTATTTGATCAGCACTATATCTCAAAGGTTGAAAGTTAAAAAAAAATACTAAAATCCAATATATATATATATATATATATATATATATATATATATATATATATATATATATATATATATATATATATATATATATATATATTTGTGTACAGTTATTTTTCTAAGTCTTCCATATCACATCAATCGTGTCTCAAACCGCTTGAGATACTCTTTCCATTGGTTTTGTCTGTACTTTGAATCAGTCTAAAAGAAAATTTGGAGTTGTGTTTGTGATTGTGAACAGGTTACTTCGCCTATTTGCTGCAATGATGGCCGATCATCAGTTGAGCAAGATACCAGACCAAAGCACCTATTTCCTGAAGATTGTAGAAGATACCGAGCTAGGAATCCTCCTCCTACGTCTTTTGATTCACTCAAGCTAAAGAGAGTTGAAAAAAAAGTTTGTTCCGGCTTGTCATAGATGATGCATGCAAAAAGGGGGAGCTTATCCAGCTAAATTACTCAAAGAGCAAAATGTCAGATCTTCAGTGAAGAAAATTTGGAAAGCATCAGTCTAGGGGGAGATTGTTGGGTCTAAAATTGAGACTGAAGCTTGCCAAATTGAAGATTACAAGATGCATGAAGTTGACGGTTCTAAGGATGATGTAAGAGTTTGATAACATTAGCCTAAGGGGGATATTGTTGGGTCTAAAACGTGTAGTCTAATGTTATCAACGAATGAAGTCAACAAAGTCAACACCAACAAGTCAAAGTCAACACGCAAGTCAACACGAGAAAATCGAAGAAAGTTATGGCGTATGGAAGTTCAAGATCTGATAGTTATATTTCTTTGGATAATTAAATATATTTTGTTTTTGTTTTAAACAAAATATATTTATTATCTTATTTAATTAGTCTTCATGTTTATTGCCCCTTTTAGTAAGTTATTATCTCTAGGGACTTAATTGTAATTAGCCTAAAATGGTAAAGGCTATAAATAGATAGAAGGTTTTATCGAACACACTTTGAGTGAGATTTGGGGGCTAATTGTATTCATCTTATGCAAATCATTATTCAAGGGTTTTCAAGTTTATTTTGTGTGTGTTCATCTTGATTTGTTTACCAAAATCAGATTTTTGGCTCGATTTGATCCTGCATGAATAAAGTTCTCGTTATACTCCACAACAAAATGGTGTCGCTGAGAGGAAGAATAGAACGCTTATCGAGACTACAAGAACTATGTTATTAGAGTCGGAGCTTCCAGTTCAGTTTTGGGGGGAGGTTGTGGCTACTGCGTGTTATACGTTGAACAGAGTTCTTACAGATAAAATGCATGGGAAGACATGTTTTGAATTGTTACATAAAAGGAAACTGGATGTGTCTTACTTAGAACTTTTTGGAGCTCCATGCACTATGATTGATCCACATGGTAAATTCGGTCTAAAGGCTATCGAAGATTTCTTTGTTGGATATGCTACACCAAATTTCAGAGCTTGGAACTTAACAACCAAAAAGATTGAAGAATGGGGTGAAGTTAAGGTTCAAAGATACACTAAGCCAGTGAGAGCTCCGGGTGCTCCTTGGATGTTTGACTCCTTTAATTTGCCGAATTTTGATGATGCATCTGCAGCAGCTCAAATGTTACTTGAAAGTGATACTGCAGTTGATTCATCTTTAGTACGACCAACTATTGTTAACCAACAAGTGTCTACTTCAATTAATAATGTTGTTGAAAATGAGGAGTTTGAAGATGCTGCTGATTATAATGTTTCGTCGGAAGATGATGAGTTTCATGATGCTAATGAAGCTACCTCAGCTCCTGTTCATGGTGCTTCTGAAGCAACTTCAAATGTGCAGAATCAAGGCACGGCTGAAGGTCATGCATCTACATCATCGTTGATGCTAGCCATCGATTTGGTTGTTGATCTGAATATCAACAATTTGGGTATTAATGATCGAGTTCCTGAAACTCGAATCCATGATACTCACCCTTAGCAGAATATTATAGGAGATGTCCAGAGTGGTGTGCAAACATGTAATCAGCTAAGGAACAACCAGAATGCTGGTTTGTATACAACAATCAGAGAATCCGGGGAACATAATGATTGGTCTTTTGCATGTTATGTTTGCCAAGTTGAACCAAAATCTTGGAAGGAGGCAATGAAGGATGTAAGACCCTTGCTATTATTTTACGGTTTTCGTATAGTTTACGACAATTTAATGTGTAATTACAACTACACATACTTACTAAAATGCGGGTTTATTAAAACTTTTACAATTTAAGAACAATACAACATAATGTAATTAAGTTCGCCGTTTAAAAATAACGACGAAACTATATGCGAAAGCTTGTATCTTAATCGTGTTCGGTTTCTCGCTGAGCTTGATCGTCATCCGGCTTCCAAATTTAGACCTGCATTTCATAACCATGAAATAGTTATCCATACGAGCTTACAATCATGTTTGAATCAAGTCCGGATACGAAATCGAACAAGAAACAACAAATCGCCTTCTATGTAGTCTGTTGCGGGCCGCGACAGACTTGGTTTAATCTTTCGCAGGCCACCACAACCCGTGGTGGGGCACGACAACCTTCATCTTCTCCGTCGCGGGGTATGACGGGCACATTTCAACAGAAAGTTTCTTGGTTGAGCTGCAATTTCCCAGCTATACTTATTTACCAAAATTCTAACTTCAAAGTATCATAACTTTCAATCAAGATGTTCGTTTTACACGATTCTTTTTCCTATGCGCTCGTAATTTGATTCTCCATCATATGGAGTTATAACCCGACATCCGAATTTATAAAATATAAAATTTTAAGCCCTCGGCTTGAAATTAGTCTACAAAGACTTTTAACCTGTTTAATTTTAAAATCACCAACTTGTTTCTAACTAATCAAAATACATACTCCAATGTATTTGACACAAAATCTTTTGCTTGGGTTCGTAATTTTTATGAATTACGCGACTAGTACGCAAGCTATGCGCATAGATCCGTTTTGACCCATTTAGGGGATTTAAGCAATTTAGTCTAAAACTAGCTCTTCTCTTTTCACACTTCGTAATACCACATCTAAGATATCTGCTTATATTCCACCACAACTATTTTTGTGGTGGATTTAGCATAACAACTTATTATCCCAAATTTACCCTTCGGTTGGTCATTTTACGCAAATGACCCATTTTTAGGCATTTGACCCACGTGTATACCTATAACTTTTATTCTAATTTAATGATTCCATAATCATAATGCAAGTTCCTAAACAACCCATATGGGTCGTTTGCCCAATTTACCCTTTAAGGCGTTTTGGTCAACTTTAGTCCCTCATTTTACGATGGAGGACTTTCGCTAATTATTTGACCAAGAATGGTATGTTTAACTAGAACTTGTTTATGCGTACCTGGCTCGGGTCAAAGTGTTGACCCGTTTTAATACCTTTCCTTAATGATTTGCTAATTCATAGCAATGAAATTTTCCATAAGCCGATATACCCTGTGAGCATTGTACTCGAAAAATACTTGTTAGTCGTTATTTGTCAAATGGCGTTGAAATCATCATTTGAACCATTTGAACCGTTTGGTCTAAACGACCAAACAAATTTGCGCTTATGTTGGAATGGTATATTTTTACCATTTCATTATTTAACCCTTAATTTGTTCAATTAGGCTTACCTTATAAAGTAGTGATTCCAAAAAACTCTTTTATATATGTCATCTCGTGACTAATTTACCATTTCGACTCCCTTTTTACCATTAACATGGTTTTGCATCATTTTATTTGCTCCGACTCGTATCTTTTCGTGTTGGAACTCACATTTCGGATACAATCCGTTGTTCTGTTTATAACTTATAAAATAGATATGTATACTATGACTGGGTGTAAGTTTTACTTACCGCTTATCCAATTTACTCTTTTCTCCTCATACTTGATTCATTTGACCCGCTTTCTCCCCAAGCTTCCACCTAGCTTGTTTAGCGCCAAACTATTATTTATAATTCGCAAGATGGTTAGATTAGTCATCAATTTTCACGACTATTCCATCTTACAGACTGTATATCGTCATTCAATAATATTATAGGTCAATTTGAATTTCAAAAGTCAACTGCCTTTAATCATATAAAATGCACAATTTAGTTCAACCACTCATTTAGGCATTTTATCAAACATCTTGTAGGCGAGATTTTTATGCATCCATTGTTCAAGTTCATGATAAATCTTTAACCATGTTTTCGCATCATAATCAAGCCTTGATGTCTAGTATACATAAACAACATCTGTTACCTGCATTTAAACATCAAGTTTCACAATTTTACCACTCTAACTCAAGTGTTCATCATATTTTCATAAAACCCATTTACCACCTACAATGTTAATCCATCAATCACTAGTTCATGACACTTAATTACCAAATTCACATCTAGGGTTCGTTCCTAGACTTGTACTAGTGTCAATTTCACTATAACATTCAACATTCACACTAGAATTTCATTTATGAATGTTTATCAAAATTTCACAACTTTAAGAATCATCAAAATTCTACATACCTTACGATCCCCTAGCTTAGGTGATCGTTAATTCATGTTCTTTTGTGAGTTTGAGCTCCAATTAGTCCTTCAATTTGATGAAATTGCATGAACTAGGGTTTTGCTTGCTTGTTTTCCCCTGATGTTTGATCCACACACACACTGTGTGTGTGTTGTGTGATAAAGTTTGGTTTATAAAACACAAGTTTCTCTTTTTACAACTTTGGTCCCTTGAGTTTAGTTTTAATTATTTAAGACTACAATTCCATATTTTTATTACTAATTTACATGTTAATAACTAGGAAATTTATTCCTAGTTATTTTTGTTTACGGGCTAATTTTTACCATTTACGGTACTTTACCCGTTCCCTTATATTAACCGGGTTTAAAATACCAAACCCGTTTTCGGGGTGTTACAAAGGAAGACTCATGGGTTGAAGCAATGCAAGAGGAACTTCAGCAGTTTCATAAATTGGGCGTGTAGAAATTGGTTGACAGGCCCAAGAACTACAAGAAGATTGGTACTCGATGGGTTTACAAGTGCAAAAAGGACGACCGAGGAGTTGTTGTGAGAAACAAAGCAAGATTAGTTGTCCAGGGCTTTAATCAAGTAGAAGGCATTGATTACAATGAAGTTTATGCACCGGTAGCACGTCTTGAGGCGATAAGGATTTTCTTGTCTTATGTGTCCTACAAGAAGTTTACTGTTTTTCAAATGGATGCGAAAAGTGCATTTCTTCATGGTGTGGTCGAAGAAGAAGTATATGTTGAATAACCGCCTGGTTCTGAAGATCCAATTCATCCTGACAAAGTTTGGCTTCTCAACAAGGCGTTATATGGTCTTCATCAAGCTCCAAGGGATTGGTATTAAATGTTGTCTTCCTATCTGCTAAAGAACGGTCTTTGACGTGGGTTGATTGACTGTACTCTCTTCATCAAAGAAAGGAATGAGGATTTGTTGCTGGTTCAAGTGTATGTTGATGATATCATTTTCGGATCTATAAATGATGCAATGTGCAAGGAATTCGAGCGGGTTATGCAAGAGAAGTTCGAGATGAGCACCATGGGGGAAATGACTTTCTTTTTAGGTTTGCAGGTTCATCAATCTAAGGAAGGAATTTTCATTCATTAGGCCAAGTACATTGGGGATATTCTAATACGATTTCAGATGGAAGACTCGAAGCCTTCGGGAACTCCATTGGCTCAAAATCATGGGATTACTCCTGACGGAATGGGTGAAATGTGGAACCATCTCTTTATCGTGGTATGATCGGATCACTCATGTATCTTACCGCTTCAAGACCCGACATTATGTATCCAACATGTCTTCTTGCTCGTTACCAGTCAAGTCCAAAAATTTCTCATTTGATGGCTGTCAAAAGGATTTTTTCGTTATTTGAAGGGTTGCCCAGACACTCGTCTTTGGTACCCTAAGGATAATAACTTTGAGTTGATCGCGTTCAGTGATTCTGATCATGGTGGCTGCAAGATCGATGCGAAGTCAACATCAGCAGGATGTCAGTTCTTGGGAAATCGCCTAGTCATGTGGCAATGCAAGAAGCAGACCTGTGTAGCTTCTTCAACATGTGAAGCTGAGTATATTGTGGCTTCCAATTGCTGCTCCCAGGTTTTATGGAACCAACAACAAATGCAAGACTACGGTTTTGAATTTCTAACTACTCCTATTTATGTTGATAATGAAGCTGCTTTACAGATCACTCGTAATCCTGTACAGCACTCAAAGACCAAACACATCGAGATTAAATATCATTTCATACGAGATTGTTATGAAAAGAAACTTATCGATGTTGTCAAAATCCACACGGATCACCAACGTGCCGACCTGTTCACAAAAGCTTTCGATAAATCACATTTTGATTTTCTTTTTTTGGTCAATGGCATCAAGGTGAAACCCGAGTAAATCAACTTTGGTAAATCGTTTTTAGTAAATATTTTCTTACAATATAAAAATACAAAAATATTTTCATTTTATTTACTTTTTGCATTTTAGGGGGAGAAATCTTAAGAAAATACAAAAACATGAGAAAAATTCAAAAATACAAAAATACGTCTTTTATTTATTTACTTTCTGCATTTAGGGGGGGGGGGATTCAGAAATATACAAAAACAATAGAAAATCTTAAAAATAAAAAAATGATTTTCTTGGAAAGATAAGAGAAGATGTTGATACACCGATGGTCTGTCAAATACGGTTAAAAATATAAAATGGAAAACGATAAGTAGCTCTACTAATGATGTATCGGTAGGCTCACAATCAGATTAAAATGTGCAGGTTGATATAAACATAATGAGCTGAAAGCTAGGTGGGAACCATTCATTGGCATATAGTCTTGGTATTGAAATTTCGTTTGATAGTACGCCGAGGTTCTGAGATATGCGGTCCTTATGCTTGTTTATCATCTGGGTATCATGGTTGTATCTTTTACGGAAAAATAATGGAGACGTAAGTCTAAGAACTTCCATGATACCATACATACGTGTAAATATTGCATACGACCATTAATAAGTGATAAACATATCACATCCACCAAATGAATAAGTAATAATATATCACAGCTTTTATGCGGGAGTCAAGTTCGTCTCTTTGTCGGTACGTTGGTATTAACCTGTTCACGGACTTGCTCCTGTGCCCTGCATGCATCTGAAAATCAAGTTCCTCATCAATAAGTGATTGTATCACATAGGGCTTTTTTCAATAAAAAATAAGGGAATATCTCACATCATATACGTCAAAACAGATGATGATAAGCGGTATACTCACCGGTAAGATGAACTCTCGTGCATGTCTTGATACGGGAAGGTATCATGAAGTGGATGAACACCGGCTAGTAAGTATAAATCAAACATTAAAATCGTATCTCCTATCGTGATTACATCTGATAAGTTGAGTTTATGTGGACAACAATATCGGTAGTTGTGGTAGGATACTTATCTAAATTAAAATTAGTATACAAAATCATTTTTGACTTGACTATAAGCTGGTATGATTCTCTTACCTTGAAACTCGAAAAAATTTGCTAAGTTTAGTGTACAGTTGTTTATTGTTAATTCTTGCTCAGTTATTTCGTGTTAGCGTTTGTTCATTTTAAGTTTACCCTATTTTAATTTGATTTTGATTAGCCGAAGTTGAAACTCGAATGTTTTTCTACCGGAAAAGCCCAAAATCAACTTGTTTTTGATATCATAACTTCATAAAGTTAATCTTGAAACTTGGTAAACTCAAACAAAGAGCAAAATCTGTTCAAACTAAAAATCTTCATAACTTCTGGTGATACTGTGTGTGGAAGTTACAAGTCAACGAAGAATAGAGGTCAACGAAGAACCTCAACAAGTTTATACTCACGAAGAACCATTCTTTGCAGGATTTGATCTCTTCGTAGTATCGTAGGTTCTTCGTGGATCTTTAGTGGGCTAATCTGTGTTATAGCCCATGAAGATTATTCGTGACCCACTAGGAGTTCTTCATGGGCTAGGGTTATTCGTGAATAACCGCCATATAAAAGGATAAGTCCTTTTTTTGGATCTTATCTTTTTCATTTTTCACACTTCCTCACAACTATTCATATTCTTCTTCACACCGAAGAAACCTCCACCATCGACCGATTTGATAAAATTTATAAACAGTAGTGTTGATACATTGAAGGTATAATCTACAAGCGATGAGGTTCCTTGTATCTATCATCAATTCCTTAGTGTTTCAAACATAAACGGATCAAGATCTCGAACCGTAAAAATGTCACACCCCCAAAAAAATCCACAAGCGGAGTATCATTGCAGGAGGAGTGACTGACCAGGATCCAGCCACCAATCATATTGAACAATGTAATTAAATAAGTTAAAGTTCAACCACACAACATAATTGGTGTTCAAAACAAGTTAACCAAATTTAAGTTGTCAACGGAAGCATAAAGTTTAAAACCAAAACCTAAAGTATAAGTTTAAAAGTTCAATGTTTAACATGGAACTCAACAGTCCATGTCCCACAACGACTCCTGCTCCCCTGCAAGCTCCAGCTAACATCTAACGTCCTGCAAGGCATGTAACAACGAGTCAACAACAAAGTTGAGCGAGTTCACAATTGGCTGTCCATTTTAAAGTTGTTCCAAAAACCATAAGTTCATTCGAAAACCAGTAGTTAATCAGTTCCTTGTTTCCCAAACCATAACCAGTGGGGGCTACCCCATGTAACCACTAGACCGTTACCATATCGACAACTGACTGAGAAAGTTGTGCCCTACGTCAATGTCTATCATCACTGACTAAGTGCCTAGATCCATTAGTCCACACCCGTCCTCCCGGCACGGTGTGAGGCTTGTCAACCCTAATAGCGCTATTAACTAATGACCCGCTCACCATTGGCCCGGCAATTAAGTCGATATAAAAATGAGGGACTTAATGATAGAGTTTTGTCTAGTAAGTTATAGATTGTCGTCCTTCCAACTGAGGACGGAGGTACGTAATCTATCCAAGGAGACTACGCAGGTTAATGTTGTCATCCTTCTCAACGAGGATGGAGGTACATATTCTGTTAAAGGTGAATATGTAGGTTTCGTTTTAGCTTCTTAACCCATTCCCAAACCACAGGGAATCCCATGCCTTATAAAAAGTGTGAACTCACCTTGGTTTGCTCGGTTTGTTAATCTACTTCTTCACAGTTAATCAGTCAAAGCCTATAGCATGCATACATACGTAATCAGTTTGCATTCAGCAAGTTCGCACGTAAATACAAATCACAGTGGGTACTCAATCAGTGATCACCAGATAGCACATAACAGTTACACAACTTGTTCAAATTCACACTTCACATGTATGTCTAGTAATAGTGCTTAACAGTCAAGTATGCTAATCAAAACTGAATCATGTTTCCTCATACGTAACTGATATCCTTAACAGACAAAGGTCAGCATATAATCACACATTATTATACTTGTACTAACTACATTCTGTTTGTGAAATTCTGGCCCACGGCGAAACCTCAAGGCGACGAAACCTCAAGGCCTTTCGTCGATCAGTTGGGTGACGAAACACCAAGGTGTTTCGTCGTCATAAGGATGGCGAAACTCCCTGGAGTTTCGTCGACAATAAGTGTGGCGAAACCCTCAGGTTTCGTCGAACATATTAACAGTTCCATTCATTTGCCTAAATTACTCCCATAATTCCTGTAACATCAACAAATAGCTTTGGTAGTTTCAAATCAAATTAAACAGCATTGAATTAAGCAATTATGCACAATTACATTACCTTAATCATTCTCAATTAAGAACAGTAACAATCGGATCATTAGGTTAACGAGTTCTAACATTAACATGCAATCATAACATCAATTACTCGACTATTCCATACCATCAATCTCATGATCTTCATACGATTCCGATTAACATGACAACAATACTACCAAATACTCATGCATATCTAAAACCTAGTCTCATTCGAGTTTATCAACTCTAACAGTTTTCAATTTCTTAATTTACCGAACAAAGCATGAACCAATATCATAATCATTTACATATTCCTGTTTTACATAAACTCATCAATCACACTACTAGCATGGAACCCTAGATACCGCATAGATCTTAACAATCACAACAATGAATCAAGCATATTAAGTCGAGTAATCTAATCACATACTAACCGGTTGTAAGATGAGATAAGCAAAAACTTTGAGGGAAAGCAAGAACTTCGAGAGGAATGGTGATTGATAACTGCCGTCTAGTCGAAAGGAGAGTCTAGGGTTTCGTAACTTATGATTTACGCACAATATAACGTGAGTGGAACTGGGCTTACTTGGGCCGAAGCCCATTTTGGCGAAACTCCCTAGTTTCGTCGGGGAGTGAATGACGAAACCCCTAGGTTTCGTCGAATGAGAGGGGTGGCGAAACTTCATATGTTTCGCCGTGGTGTGTGTGTGTGTCTCACCATGTTTTGTCGATTGTGGGTTTATAATTCCAAACAGTTAATAAATTTCTATCACTCATTAATCGAACAGTAATACAATATCTCAAGCATATAATCAAACATGTACAATTACAAAGCAAATAAGTTATGCAAACACAACTGTGAACAAATAACGTGTAGAGGAAAGACCTTGAAAACTCGGGTTGTCACAAAAAACCTTATGAAAACTGTTCATGTCCAAAACCACGGTTAATCATAACCTTCAAAATGAAAATGTTGTTTTGAAAGACAATATGTTTCCGAACCATTATACACAATCAAACGGATATGATTTATGTTTGTTGTTTTTGTGTTGATTGTTTGGGGTTTGATATATAATCGGGTTTTTGAGATTTTGAATGTTATTGATGGGTTTTACACAAGATTTTGGAACGGAAATAACAAAACAGGGTCCTAGATCCATTTTGTCGGATAAAAGTTTACATCTCTCAGTTCTTGTTTGCATATCACGAAGAACTGATCTTGACGAAGAACCAATTTAAACAAGTAACTGATCTTGACGAAGAATCCTTATATGTGTGACTGAAACGACGAAGTACCATAGTCAATGAAGAACCATTCTTCGTTGACCTGGCTTGTTCGTTGCAACAAGTTTTATCAATCAATCAGGTTCTTAGTGGCCATTTTTTTGGGGATTCTTCGTGAATCTGAGTGTCACACCCCCAAAATCCACACGCGGAGTATCACCGCTTGGAGGCGTGACTGACCAGGATCAAGCCACCAATCATATTGAACATAGTAATTATTAAATGGAACGCAATCAAACCAATATGAAAGGTGTTCAAAACATATGTATAAATTCAACGTTTAGCGGAAGCATAAATAAACCCAATCATAAGTAACAATTCAAATGTTTAAATGTTGTTCATAACATCCACAAACTGTGCCCACAACGACCGTGCCTCCCGTGCAAGCTCCATAAGTACCTAAGGTCCTGCAAGGCATGTAACAGAGAGTCAACAACTAGTTGAGCGAGTTCACAGTGAGTTTGTTTAGTTATAGTGTTCATAATGTAGTTCGTATGTTCATTTAGTAATCATGTATCGTATGTATCGTATCGCGGCCCTCTAGGCATGTTTGCGAAGTATAGTGGGGATTTCCCATGTTTGCTAGACTAGGTATAGTAGTATCGCGGCCCTTCCTGGCATGTTTGCGAAGATTAGAGTATATAGTTCGCGGCCCTTCTTAGGCATGTGTGCGAAGATTGTCATAATATCGCGGCCGACCCTTGGCGTGTGTGCGAAGATCGTTTAAATTAGTATAACCAGTCTAGTCTGTTCTTATCCATAATCCTTCCTCTACCGGGAATCATATATCTAAGTTCCATAAACTGAACGAATAAATAATCCAACCCATTCCCATCCTGGGAATCCCATGCCTTGGCTGTGTGAACTCACCTTGGTTTGCTCGGTATGCTAAGTGTATGCTCGCAAGTAATCAATCACGTCCTAAAGTATGCACGTACGTGAAATCAGTTTGTGTTCAAGTTGTGCACGTATAAACATGTAACACGTAATCACAATCATATACGAGATGGTTACACTTAACAGCAGTTAAATATTCCAGTTAACACTTAACAGAATTAACCCAAGTTACTGTGCAGATTGTGTTCGGCGAAACATACATAATGGCGAAACACAAATTGACGAAACATATTCTGTTTCGTCGTGACCTGTTTGGCGAAACAGGATTCTGATTCGTCGGTGATCCTTGGCGAAACACATCTATTTCGTCGAGGTCAGGTTTGGCGAAACAGAGGTCTAGTTCGTCGACTGCCCTTGGCGAAACACATTCTGTTTCGCCGAGGGTTCGGTTTCGTCGGACAATTCAGTTACGTCAGTACAATACATGCAGAACCCTAATCATCACTAACAGCCGACATCAATACTATCAATCATGCAGAAATCATTCAACACAGAATCATTGTAACATCATCATAACATAATCATCGGACCACTTTAATGTCTAGCATGAACCCTATTTCACGTATACCACATATCGATTACACATCACATCATCAAACCCTATCAAGATGCTAACTTGCATTCAGAATCAGATCATAAATACAACATCCATAACCAAGTATTCAATCTTATTAAGTTTCGCATAAAGCCATTCATATCCGACTACAATATTCATATCAAAATCCATATCATTATCATCATAACAAGAACCCTAATATTTGACATGTATCAGTTTCAGATATACATCAACATAGCAGAATCACATGGCACAGAAACACATACATGGGTGAAAGATCAACCAAAACACATAGGATTACTAACCGAGATGATGGTTTGATCGCACAAGAGTTTCTAGTGGGTTCTAGTTCGCCGTCACAGTGAGAGAGCTCTAGGGTTTCGGTTGTGTTGATAGAAAGTGTAAAAAGATGATGTTTTACGTAAAAATACGCAGAATAACGTTCTGGGCCCAAGCTGGGCTTCGTGAGTTACTGGGCCGGCGAAACAGCTTGTTTCGTCGGAATGTATGTGGCGAAACAGCCTGTTTCGTCGGGTATGTTCATGGCGAAACACCTTCGTGTTTCGTCGAGCAGTCTCATGTGTTAAATCAGTTTCTGTGATTTCTAAACTAATACACTATAATAACAACACAGAATCAAGCAAGCACAATACATTTATCATATCACAACTATACGGTCAAAGTCAACATGCATTTAATGCGAATAAAGAATGTCGGAAATTCGGGTTGTCACATTATCCCCAACTTGAAAGAAATTTCGTCCCGAAATTTAGCATGCGATTACTGAGGAAAGCTAATGGTGTGACGTTGTTTACCTGTATTGTATCGCGGCTCCCCGAGCATGTTTGCGAAGATTACTGGTTTTCTTGGGGTGTCACATTATCCCCCCGTTGATTTGGAATTTCATCCCGAAATTCTGCATTGGTAGCTTCAGCCTCAGTAGTAGTTGCATTGGTTCCGAATAACTGTGGATATTTTAGTTCCATTTGATCTTCACGCTCCCAGGTGAACTCTGGGCCGCGACGGGAGTTCCAACGAACTCGTACAAGAGGGATTCTCGTTTTCTTGAGGACCTTAACATCCCGGTCCGTGATTTCAACAGGTTCCTCGACGAAGTGCAACCGCTCGTCGATAGTGAGTTCCTTTAAGGGAACTATGTGGGTCTCATCTGATGTACACTTCTTCAGATTCGACACGTGAAAGACGTTGTGTACTGCACTGAGTTCAGGTGGTAAGTTCAGTCTGTAGGCCACTTTGCCTATTTTCTCAATAACTTCGAAAGGTCCAACATATCGTGGATTTAGTTTGCCGCGTTTGCCAAAACGAACCACCCCCTTCCAGGGTGAAACTTTAAGTAGCGCTCGATCCCCAACTTGGAATTCGAGTAGTTTCCTGTCTAAATCAGCGTATGCTTTCTGACGGTCGCGTGCTGCCGCCATGCGTTGTCGTATTTGTGCAATCTTTTCTGTAGTATCGACTACCATTTCTGGACCTGTGATTTGACTTTCTCCCACCTCTGCCCAACAGAGAGGTGACCGGCACTTACGTCCGTATAGTGCCTCGAATGGTGCAGCTTTAATGCTTGTGTGGTAGCTGTTATTGTACGAAAATTCCACAAGTGGCAAATGTTTTTCCCAACCATTGCCAAAGTCTATTACGCACGCCCGAAGCATGTCTTCTAGAGTTTGAATAGTGCGCTCAGACTGCCCATCTGTCTGAGGGTGATAAGCTGTGCTCATGTCTAATCGAGAGCCAAAAGATTTGTGCATTGCTTGCCATAGTTCTGAAGTAAAACGTGCGTCTCGATCAGAGATGATAGAGGTTGGCACACCGTGCCTGGAGACCACTTCTTTCAAGTAGATGTCTGCTAGTGTAGAGAACTTGTCTGTTTCTTTGATTGCCAAGAAGTGAGCAGACTTTGTGAGTCGATCCACGATCACCCAAATAGTATCATTTCCGCTCTGAGATCTAGGTAAGCCAGTAACAAAATCCATGGAAATTTGCTCCCATTTCCATTGTGGTATCTCTGGTTGTTGGAGTGGACCTGACGGTTTCTGATATTCTGCCTTGACTCTCGCACAAGTCAAGCATTTACTAACGTATGTGGCTATGTGGGCCTTCATGCTAGGCCACCAGTATGTGGTTTTGATGTCGTGGTACATTTTATCCGAACCAGGATGTACCGAGTAGCGAGACTTGTGAGCTTCATCCATTACCAGCTCGCGTAAGTTGCCGTACAGTGGGACCCAAATGCATCCTGTGACGTAGTAAGCACCATCTTCCTTCTGTTCTAAACGTTGCCTTGAGCCACGTAGGGCTTCAGCCCTGACATTTTCTGGTTTCAATGCTTCCACCTGAGCATGTCGTATCTGGGAAGGAAGACTAGACTGTATGGTGAGTTGTAAAGCTCGCACGCGCTTAGGCGCAGTGTCTTTTCGACTGAGAGCGTCAGCCACAACATTGGCTTTGCCTGGGTGGTACCTGATTGAGCATTCGTAGTCGTTTAGCAGTTCGACCCATCGTCGCTGTCGCATATTCAGTTCTTTCTGTTTGAATATATGTTCGAGGCTTCTGTGGTCAGTGTAGATAGCACATTTGGTACCGTACAAATAGTGTCGCCATATCTTAAGTGCAAAGACGACCGCTCCCAGCTCTAGGTCGTGTGTAGTGTAGTTCCGTTCGTGAATCTTAAGTTGGCGCGAAGCATAAGCAATAACTTTATCCCTCTGCATCAATACACATCCAAGACCTTGGATAGATGCGTCGCAGTACACTACGAATTCGTCCGTGCCTTCAGGCAATGAGAGGATAGGTGCGCTACAGAGTCTATCCTTTAAGTGTTGAAACGCTGTTTCCTGTGCATTACCCCAACGGTAAACAACACCTTTCTGCGTCAGTAGTGTAAGCGGTTGAGCAATCTTTGAGAAATCTTTGATGAACCTTCTGTAATAACCCGCCAAACCCAAGAATTGGCGTATTTCTGTTGGCGTACGAGGCGCAGGCCAGTTCTTAATCGAATCCACCTTGGATGGATCTACATGAATCCCATCCTTGTTCACCACGTGGCCTAAGAAGTGGACTTCACGAAGCCAGAAGTCACATTTGGAAAACTTAGCGTATAGCTGTTCTGTTCGTAGAAGTTCCAGTATAAGTCGTAGGTGCTGCTCGTGTTCCTCCTGACTTTTCGAATAAATCAGGATGTCGTCGATGAAAACAATGACGAACTTGTCGAGATAGGGTTTGCACACCCTGTTCATAAGATCCATAAATACGGCAGGCGCGTTCGTTAGCCCAAATGGCATGACCATAAACTCGTAGTGGCCGTAGCGTGTTCTGAACGCTGTTTTGGAGACGTCCTCATCCCAGACTCTCAGCTGGTGATATCCTGACCTTAAGTCTATCTTGGAGTAGTAGCTCGACCCTTGCAGCTGGTCGAATAAATCATCTATGCGCGGAAGAGGATAACGATTCTTGATCGTCACCTTGTTAAGTTCACGGTAGTCTATACACATCCTGAACGTACCGTCTTTCTTCTTTACGAACAACACTGGAGCTCCCCAAGGCGAAGAGCTAGGACGTATAAAACCCTTTTCCAAGAGTTCTTGTAGCTGCTTTGACAGTTCTTCCAATTCAGTTGGAGCTAGACGATAAGGTGCTCGAGCTATAGGTGCTGCTCCTGGAGCGAGCTCGATCTGAAATTCGACTTGACGATGAGGCGGTAACCCAGGTAATTCCTCAGGAAACACTTGAGGAAAATCGCGTACCACTGGAATATCCTCAATCTTCTTCTCTTTCTTCGATGTATCAGTGACGAGAGCTAGAACAGCTGTGTGACCCTTGCGCAGACACTTCTGAGCCTTCAAGAAGGAAATGATGCCACTCACGACACCACTCTTGTCGCCTTGAGCTTCAAGAGGTTCCTTGCTAGAACGAGGAATGCAAATAACCTTTTCTTTGCATAAGATCTCCGCTTGTTGTTGAGATAACCAATCCATGCCAATAACGACGTCAAAGCTACCCAAGGGTATAGGAATGAGATCGATGGAGAAAGTCTGACCAGCGAGGATAAGATTACACCCTTTAACTATGTGCGTGGCCTCTAGACTTTTACCGTTAGCTAACTCTACAACATGTTTGGTGTTTAAGAGAGTAGGTGCACGTTTTAACATTTCACTAGCTTTTAGAGACATGTAACTTGTATCCGCACCAGAATCAAATAGTATAGTAACATAAAAGTCGTCAAGAAGAAACTTACCCATAACCACGTTGGGATCATTCCTGGCATCACCCTGCCCGATCACAAACATACGGCCTCTAGCACCATTGTTGTTATTGTTCCCACCGTTGTTGTTGTTACCGTTGCCCTGGTTGTTGTTGTTGTTATTGTTCTGGTTCTGGTTTAACTGAGGGCAATCCCGCTTGTAATGACCTTCAGCCCCACACTGGTAGCATCCCCTATTTCCATGCTGCTGCTGCTGTGGCTGGTTTCGTGGAGCAGGTGGCTGTTGTTGCTGGTTCTGATTCGCAGGTCGTGAACTCCTGCAATCTTTAGCTTCGTGCCCGTTTTTGAGACATCTCTGACAGTAGGCCTTGCGACACTGACCACTGTGATGTTTGTAGCACCTGTTACACAGTGGATGATTTCCCCGATAACCACTCTGTCTCTGCCCACCAGAAGTTTGCTGACTTGGGCTCTGGTAGTCATTAGTCTTGCGTTGCTGAGCCTGAGATTGAACTATAGCTGAACCTTTGCTGGAATCCCCATCCCATTTCCGCTTGTTGTCACTGGGAGTAGCAGGTGTGACCGGAGTAGTAGCGGTAGTAGTAGTAGTGCTGATGCGTTCAGGCAACTTGTTCTGCTCCACCGCCTGATCCGTGAGACGGTGAGCCAACTGTACAACCTGCTGATAAGTGGCGAGGTTTGCTGAAGTGACGTGACTCTGGATCTCTGGCACTAGACCCTTGAGGAACAGTTCGATTCGCTTGATTGGAGGGTCCACCATCGTAGGACACAATAGAGCAAGTTCATTAGATCTTTTGGTGTATGCCTCAATCTCTGACCCCTTCATCTTGAGATTGAAAAACTCGACCTCCAGCTTATGAATATCATCCCTGCTGCAATATTCTTCTTTGATCATTTCCTTAAAGTTGTTCCATGGGGTAGCGTTAGCAGCAACCAACCCCAGCATTTGCACCTGAGCTTTCCACCATGTGAGAGCTAAACCCTCTAGGGTACCGGTGGCATACTTCACCCTGCGTGCCTCAGGGCATTCACACATTTCGAATACAGTCTCGATCTTTTCAAACCAGTGGAGGAGTCCGACTGCTCCCTCCGTGCCGCTGAAAGTACTGGGGCGACAGTCCATGAACGTTTTGAAAGTGCAAACAGGTGCTTGACCTGTTGTGTGCGTAAGAGTAAACAAAAATTTTAGCACAAGAGTTGGTTTAGGAATGTAGGATCTAAGGACCCTAGTGTGAGTTTCAACTGCAGGGTATACCTCCTGCTTGTGCGGCTGCAACTGCCGCAGTAACTTGTTCAGCGATGAGAGCCGTCAATTGGGCTTGTGTCATGTTGATACGTCCAGACATGATCTTCATAGTAAAGATAGCATAAGTCAGAAGGGATCGCGAATCGTGCGATGACAGAAGAGTGTGAGCATATAAGCGTTCTCAAGCAGTAACGAATCGTAATCAATGTAATCTAAGCATACCACGAGCAAAGTTCTATGTAGTTCTAGCAAGTAGGCAATAAACATAATCCTTATTACCTAGGATGTTGAGTCTTGCACGTGGAGCGAGGCGTCGTTGTGGATCGTTGAGCACTGTACTGGTTATAGTCTGGTTTCAATAAAAACGTTTTCCCTTATTAAAACCGAGTTCTCTATAACCAATGGCTCTGATACCAATCTGTCACACCCCCAAAATCCACACGCGGAGTATCACCGCTTGGAGGCGTGACTGACCAGGATCAAGCCACCAATCATATTGAACATAGTAATTATTAAATGGAACGCAATCAAACCAATATGAAAGGTGTTCAAAACATATGTATAAATTCAACGTTTAGCGGAAGCATAAATAAACCCAATCATAAGTAACAATTCAAATGTTTAAATGTTGTTCATAACATCCACAAACTGTGCCCACAACGACCGTGCCTCCCGTGCAAGCTCCATAAGTACCTAAGGTCCTGCAAGGCATGTAACAGAGAGTCAACAACTAGTTGAGCGAGTTCACAGTGAGTTTGTTTAGTTATAGTGTTCATAATGTAGTTCGTATGTTCATTTAGTAATCATGTATCGTATGTATCGTATCGCGGCCCTCTAGGCATGTTTGCGAAGTATAGTGGGGATTTCCCATGTTTGCTAGACTAGGTATAGTAGTATCGCGGCCCTTCCTGGCATGTTTGCGAAGATTAGAGTATATAGTTCGCGGCCCTTCTTAGGCATGTGTGCGAAGATTGTCATAATATCGCGGCCGACCCTTGGCGTGTGTGCGAAGATCGTTTAAATTAGTATAACCAGTCTAGTCTGTTCTTATCCATAATCCTTCCTCTACCGGGAATCATATATCTAAGTTCCATAAACTGAACGAATAAATAATCCAACCCATTCCCATCCTGGGAATCCCATGCCTTGGCTGTGTGAACTCACCTTGGTTTGCTCGGTATGCTAAGTGTATGCTCGCAAGTAATCAATCACGTCCTAAAGTATGCATGTATGTGAAATCAGTTTGTGTTCAAGTTGTGCACGTATAAACATGTAACACGTAATCACAATCATATACGAGATGGTTACACTTAACAGCAGTTAAATATTCCAGTTAACACTTAACAGAATTAACCCAAGTTACTGTGCAGATTCTGTTCGGCGAAACATACATAATGGCGAAACACAAATTGACGAAACATATTCTGTTTCGTCGTGACCTGTTTGGCGAAACAGGATTCTGATTCGTCGGTGATCCTTGGCGAAACACATCTATTTCGTCGAGGTCAGGTTTGGCGAAACAGAGGTCTAATTCGTCGACTGCCCTTGGCGAAACACATTCTGTTTCGCCGAGGGTTCGGTTTCGTCGGACAATTCAGTTACGTTAGTACAATACATGCAGAACCCTAATCATCACTAACAGCCGACATCAATACTATCAATCATGCAGAAATCATTCAACACAGAATCATTGTAACATCATCATAACATAATCATCGGACCACTTTAATGTCTAGCATGAACCCTATTTCACGTATACCACATATCGATTACACATCACATCATCAAACCCTATCAAGATGCTAACTTGCATTCAGAATCAGATCATAAATACAACATCCATAACCAAGTATTCAATCTTATTAAGTTTCGCATAAAGCCATTCATATCCGACTACAATATTCATATCAAAATCCATATCATTATCATCATAACAAGAACCCTAATATTTGACATGTATCAGTTTCAGATATACATCAACATAGCAGAATCACATGGCACAGAAACACATACATGGGTGAAAGATCAACCAAAACACATAGGATTACTAACCGAGATGATGGTTTGATCGCACAAGAGTTTCTAGTGGGTTCTAGTTCGCCGTCACAGTGAGAGAGCTCTAGGGTTTCGGTTGTGTTGATAGAAAGTGTAAAAAGATGATGTTTTACGTAAAAATACGCAGAATAACGTTCTGGGCCCAAGCTGGGCTTCGTGAGTTACTGGGCCGGCGAAACAGCTTGTTTCGTCGGAATGTATGTGGCGAAACAGCCTGTTTCGTCGGGTATGTTCATGGCGAAACACCTTCGTGTTTCGTCGAGCAGTCTCATGTGTTAAATCAGTTTCTGTGATTTCTAAACTAATACACTATAATAACAACACAGAATCAAGCAAGCACAATACATTTATCATATCACAACTATACGGTCAAAGTCAACATGCATTTAATGCGAATAAAGAATGTCGGAAATTCGGGTTGTCACATTATCCCCAACTTGAAAGAAATTTCGTCCCGAAATTTAGCATGCGATTACTGAGGAAAGCTAATGGTGTGACGTTGTTTACCTGTATTGTATCGCGGCTCCCCGAGCATGTTTGCGAAGATTACTGGTTTTCTTGGGGTGTCACACTGAGTTTTTCATGGCCATTTTTTTGGGGATTGATGGAGAGTGTGAAACACGGGTGCTAAAGTGCTTATCTTATGTGATGTAGTTCGTTTTACGTGATTATATGTCTCGAATATGGTAACTACGGGTTTTTATGGTTTCGCAGGCTAAACGTGTAAAACGGTGAAGTTTGGAATACATGGTGATGAAACGAAACAAGCACGGATGATTATTAAAGAGATATCGCGTTAAATGGGAGTTGTTCGGATCCAAACATAGCTCAAAGGAACAAGATAGTTTGGTATCATGATTTTAATTATTGACATCAATTCATGATTATAAATGCATATGCTGAACATAGTTGGATGATTATGGGAAGTTGTGATTAATATAAAATCACATCATCAACACGTGATTCTTGGTGAGCTTTTGAGAAAGAATTAATTTCTTGAGGATATAATAATCATCCATGTGAACAAGAAAAGGGTGGAAGGCAGCCGTTATATATACATCACACAGACGAGGGATGGCACAACCCATTTGGTCTTTTGTCATGGTCAAGTTCAAGTTAATTAGCATGATAGGTATTTAGCGGGTGGTTATTTGGGAATAATCCGCCTAAGAAACTAGCACATCATGCATGTCACATGCCATACCCTTTATATGTGAGGTTTTGAGCCACTTTTACATCATAGGATTACATATTCATGTTTCTTTGTTTGAGTGGACCATTAGTCATGTATTGTAGAACTTGCGACTTTTGATACGTTTGAGACCATAGACCGAATACAAGCACGAGGATGATTAAGGCATTAGGTGAACCTTTTCCTTTATTACTATTTATCCATCCTTACCCAAATAAATCCCCTAGTCGCCCACTTTGAGCCTAATCCTTTCGTTTGACCAACCCATTTAGCCCACAACCATTAAACCTTTTCTTTTTAAACCCGTGTGATGAAAATTCGATCATAGGAGTATATGTTTGTATAGTTGTGATTTACTTATGCAAAAAAAAGGAAAGAAAATAAACTAAACTAAATAAAATCATGATACCAAACTATCTTGTTCCTTTGAGCTATGTTTGGATCCGAACAACTCCCATTTAACGCGATATCTTTTTAATAATCATCCGTGCTTGTTTCGTTTCATCACCATGTATTCCAAACTTCACTGTTTTGCACGTTTAGCCTGCGAAACCATAAAAACCCGTAGTTATCATATTCGAGACATATAATCACGTAAAACGAACTACATCACATAAGATAAGCACTTTAGCACTCGTGTTTCACACTCTCCATCACATCCCCACACTTGTCGTTTGCTTGCCCTCAAGCAAATATGTCTTTCACTTTCACGTGGGTCGAACGAGAAACACACTTCCTATTCCCGAGACAAAGGTTAAGGTCTAATGTCATACCCGGTTCAAACTTTTTTACAATTTACGAAATATTTAACGAAAAAGTGAATAATCCCATATAACATGGTTATCCAAGACTAACCCGCCCTTGAAACCAATAAATCATGCACGTCCCTCACAATGTTCTCTCCACTCGGTTTATACTTTGGCTAATTTTTTAAGATGTATTAGCGCTTTTAAAAGTAATCACTCAAAACCAATTAGAACACGTACCCGCATAGGCTTGCGACTCAATCATTCTCCACCACCGAACACGAATACTAAGCACAAGTCAAAAGGTCTTTGGAGGGTTGTAACGGGGCTAGGTTAAGGGTATGGAATTGGATGTTTTTTTTAAGTGGCTAAGGTGATGAAAAATTCGATTTTTATTACAAACGACTACTCTAAACAAAACAAAACTAAACTATAAATATCAACTACAAGGCAACAACTTTAGCCTTTTATTCAACAAAATTTGATTTTTATTCATTTTTTCAATTTTAATTTGTGAAATCGTTTCTTGTTCATTTTTACTTTCCGACTCATCTCTAGTATTTCCCACTACACCATCAACACATTGTGGTGGTGGAATGCTTTCAACACTACTACCAACCTCATTATATGAAAGAAGACTTACCGCGCTAATGTGCACATTCCTCACATTGCCCGTGCTTGAACTTTGATGCTTCGGGTTCGTCGTCGTGTCACTTGGAAGCTTTCCCATGCTTCCCCTCATTTGAGCCACTCCTCCACGAGTTGGCCTACTTGCTTTGCCAATGCCTCATGTGCTTTTTCCCGAATCTCGTTTGTCTTCTTTATCTCCTTAATGTCATTGTGAGATTCTTTTTGCATATTTAACAAAGCATCTATTTTGGCACTCAAGTCATCACCACCGGTTTGATTATTCGACCCGCTTCCATTACCACCTTGATTATTGTAATTCCTTTGGTAACCCCCTTGGTTACTTCCTTGGCGAGTTTGGTGCGAATACCCCCTTGATTTACCGGTTGGAAATTCGGGTTCATTTGGTTAGAAGCATTACCATACCTAAAGTTAGGATGGTTCCTCAACCCGGGGTGGTAAGTGTTGGAGTTCATATTGTATTGCCTCCGGTCTCCATACACTTGATTCACATCCGCGGTGGCTTGGCAATTCTCGGTTCGGTGACCGATGTCACCACATTCTTCACATACACTATATTGTACCACACCCACTTCCTTCTTCTTCATGCGAGCCAATTCCCGCTCCAACGTATCAATCCGATCCTTAGAACTTGCATCACGATCGGGCCAAGACCTTGAGGTAGGGTGCTTTTTGGCTCGGTCGGCCGACTCTTTCACCTTTGATCTCTTGCTCATTCTTTCTAGGAACTCCCAATCGTCATCCTCGTGATTGCTTAACAAGGTTCCATTGCTGGTTGATTCAAGGCGGTTCCATGTCTCATCATCCAACCCACGTACAAAACACTTCACCAATTCCCACTTTTTTATTTGGTGATGTGGGCATCTCTGCATCAATTCTTTGAATCGAGTGAACGCTTAATGTAACGGTTCACTCGATAGTTGCCAAAACGACCTTATTTCATCCCTAGCGTCATCGGTCTTCGCCATCGAATAGTATTCGTCTAAAAAGACTTGTTGCATCTCACCCCATGTCCGGATGCTATTCGCCGGAAGTGTGATAAATCATTGCTTTGCCTTCTCTTTCAACGAAAATTGGAACAAGCGAAGTTTCACCTCCTCTAATGTGAAGTTGTGCCCCCCGATAGTGTTACAAATGGACGAAAACTCCGCCAAGTGCGTGTACGGCTCATCATTAGACCTCCCATTGAAATGGGGAAGTATATTAATGTAATGAGGTTTACAATCAAACATTCTCCTTTCGCACACTATAGGAGAGTCATTATCGGTAACTACCGGTCGAAAACGGTCATTCACTCCCCGTGGAGGTTGTTGACGACGCTGTGGACCGTTAACCTCTTGATCGACCGGTCTTCGGTTGTCCCTTCGATCACCTCTTCTATCACCACCTTGATTTCTACCTTGGTTACCCCTTTGATTACCTCCTCCCACAAAACGAGGGATCCTATTAGGGTTGACATTGTTGTTGTTGTTGTAAAACCCATCATCTCGGTTTCTTTGGTTGTTGTTTCGTGGTTGGCGGTTATTTTCATAACCATCATTCCTCCGATTCCCATACCCGTAGTCATCATTCCCCACATAGTTGCCGTTTTGATAGCCAAACTCCTCATCTTCAAATCTTCATGTATTGTAAATATTACCCTGATTCACATATCCCCAATCTTCATCATCGTTAGCCCGATCATCATAATATCCTCCATTATCCGAATTTTCCGTATGGACGCTCACATGTTCCGGCGATTGATAACTGGGAACACTATACGGTTCGTCATCAGGGATGGTGTTCCTCAAATCATCTATATTGAAGAAAGGGTCTTCGTTCGCGGGATTGCCACGATCTCGATTACCTCGACGATCGGAATGGACATTCCTGTCATCGAGATTGATGGGTAAAGAAGTTTGTCGATGAAGGTTTTGTTGTTGGGGTGTTCTTTGGGTTTTATTGGGATTTTGATTTTGAAAAGGTGGTGTGGGTGGCCCGTTATTGTTGTTACCACCCGGTCGCTCTTGAGGCATAGGTTGAACATTTTGGGCAGGATTGAAGTTGCTTCGGTATTGGAATTGGTTCGGGTTTTGGTTTTGGTTAAAGTTTTGGGTTGAATTTTGGTTTGCCATTGAATCGGTTTCAATAGTCGGTGTGAGTTGTGGTGTTTTGGTGGTTTGATTAGAAGCAAGTGTTGCCTCTAATCGGCTTGCTAAATTCCTCCTTGCAACTCTATTTCCAGTTCGTAGACTAAAGGTGAAGTCCTCCCGGAGTTTCGCGTATGCATACACTACCTGTAACCTGCACAAGTAACACACCCGCGTAACAAGGAAAAAGACAAAGTGCAAAAAGGAACTAAACAAATTAAACAGATAATCACGAAATTCAAACAATAATCCAAACACAAAGCGCAGGCATATCTGAGTTTTTCGTTGTCTTAATTTACAAACACAACTGATTCTTCGTAGAAAATGGTTCTTCGTTAAACATGTGGTTCTTCGTAACATGGCTGATCTATCATAGATTGTTCACAGTGAACATGTTTAGATGTGTTTCCTATTTATTTTGCTATTCTTCACTTTGTTGTTGTATTTGTGTATAGGATGGCACCTAAAGAATAGAAACGGAAACTGGCAACGAAGAAAACTGACAAGACAGAAGTTGAAATCATGTCAGAACCGAGGCACAAGATGGTTGCTTACTTAGATCCGGAAGACAAGTTAGTTGAATTCAACGGTATAACAAAGTGGTTACGAGTGTCAAGAATCAATCATGCCATTACACATCAAACGACCGTGTACAAGACTTTAATCAAAGGATTTTGGGATACGCCGGAGATTGTGGAAGTTGACGGGAAAGAAGTAATTTGCTGAAGAGTTAATGACTTGGACGTGAATGTTTCTGTTGATGTTATCAACACCGTGTTACAACTTGGTGATGATCCTGAAGCTCCATTTTCAGTACCGTTAAAGTATCAACGTGGATGTTTTCTATGAATGAAGTATGTTGGAGATATTCTTTGAGGTCAACTAAACAAAGCTTTGTTGCCGCTTCGATACAAGTTCTTGTTATACGTTCTTATCCAATGTTTGAGCAATCGGTGAAATGGTTATGACATGGCAAATAACTATTTGGTAGGACTAGTGGTTGCTTTGGTATTGAACAAACCGTTCAGTATTTCAAAGTATATTTTTGCTAACACGAAAGAAAACTTAGTAAGAACCAGGGGTGTTGGTGGAAGCAAGTTTTGGATGTATCCTCGGTTTCTCTAGATGATCATGAATGTACAATATCCAAACCTTCCGAAGAATGACAACGATGTTCTAAAGATTGATGTGATGTTGGAGCACTCGTTGAAGATCTTTAAGGGTGTGTCGGCTAGACGATACAAGGAAAGCACACCTCCATGGAAGTTGTTTGGTTTTTCTAGATAAAGACACTCATGTAGCACCGGAAAATGATAAGTGGCGCCATGATGATAGTCAATCGGACGATGAAGAACCAACTTTGAAAATGATGATCGAAGATAAGTTTGGTCACAAAAAGGGAAAGGGAAAGGGTAAAGGTGATGATGATGACAGTGATGATGAAGGTGGTGATGGTGATGACCAAGGTGGTGATGGTGGAGTTGTTGGTGCAAGTGGTGCAGGTACTATCGGCGGTGATGAGGGTAAACAGACGGGTGATGATAATGAATCAGATTCTGATGATAATCTGCTTGACCCTGGGTATGAACGCTATGTTGATGAGCGTGGGGTTAGACGGATTAGGACAGAACAAGATGCAAATTATGTTCCATCCGATACTGAGACTGAACGAGCGCACAAGAAGAAAGTTGTAGTTCGTAGAAAGAAAAAGAGTCGGAAAACAATTGGAGCATCATCAGTACAACCTGCAACCACACAACCATCAGAACCAGTACATGAAGCCGATGTAAGTGCTCAGTTTTCCTTCACAGCGGAGGAAACTGAAGAGTTGATGACATCTACCTCAGCCACAACAACATCTTAACAACCTCCTGTAACTACAACAACAGTTGAAACACCACCAGTTGAACCAACTCAAGCTCAACCACAACATGCTACTTCGTCTTCTTAATCTGCTAAAGCAACAGCCCATCAAAGAAGTTTGGAATGACGCAGTACAGTATTTGAACAAATGTCCGAAAGTGATAAAGTAGATTTCCTGTTTAGTCAACTTCAAGCTATAGCTAAAGAGATTAACCGACACTCAGAATTTATGTCGGCTAATCGTAATACCATTAGTAAGCAACAGATGGAGATGAATTCCTTAAAGGCTGTTGTTGAACGTTAAGGAGCAGAGATTTTTGAATTAAGGGCTGAGAATGAACGGTTGAAGCCTGAAGATGTTGAACGAGCAGCTCAGTTGTTACAGATGCGAGCAACTGATAATGCTCGTGGAATTGAGATGAACCGATTCAAGGAATGAAGTGCAGCAGTACAACGATATGTAGAAACTCTTGCGGCAAAACATGACGATATGAAAGAATGGTACAACGGCCGAAATGACACACTGGTAGAAGGATTCAATAAAATCAAGCATGGTTTCGAGATGAGTAGACAATGGGTTAACACGTTATGGTCCGAAAGATGCAAGGCACAAGAAGTTCTATGCAAACGCGATCACGACAGTGAAGATCCTGGGAATCCAGATGCACCAGCTTCATCTGAACAACCAGAAGCTTCTGCATCAACTCAAATCATGGTTTCTACCTTAGAGAATATCGTGGACGATCCAGTGACCTCAGGTGGATCTCTAGAGGAATTGGAAAGGTTGGAGATATTGGAGAATATTGAAGACATGGGTCTTTAGTTAGTTTTGGTTAAGAGCATGAGTGGTCACGTTGGTGAAAGCTCAACGATAGGTGATGATGTAGTGTTGTGTTTGGAGGATATAGCATTACAGGTATGTCATCCTGTAACTAGTGAAGAGTTTGAGGAAGGAGAGTTTGTGTCTGAACTCTTAGGTGAACATATTTTTGGCTCTTAAGGAGATCCAGATAGTAGATGATGCTACTATCGACGAGATACCGAGTGAACCTGAAGTGACTAATTTGGATGGTCTTGAAGAGATTGTGTTTGAAGGCGAAACGGAGAAGTCTAAGTACGTTCGTGAAGACGAAACAGAGTTTAATTCGTTTGATGGTGACTGGCTTCGTGAGAATGTAGATGAGATTGATGAAAACCTTAAGAGTCGTGATACATCTGACATTCCCACTGATACATTTGAAGAATGGAGAAAGCAGTTTTTGGCGAAGACTCCAAAGCCAGCTCCTCCACCAACTCAAGTCGACTACATGAAGTATGAGAAGGATCAACCGTAAGGAAAAATCCTCAGTTGGATGTTCGTGAAGGATATACACTGCATGGCAGTGAAGCATGAACATGTAATCCAATACTTCAACTCACTCCTTAGCATTCTAACTTTGCCATTTTATGATGTTGTAGCTTTAGCACGGTTGAACTTGATTAACCGATCCAATTATGATGGTGCCACGCTATTTGCTCGCAAGCTAAGGATAGAGCGTCACAAAGGTTGGAAGGACGAATTGTACAAGCCTCAGTTTCCAATGCACGAGCATATCAAGTATATGCTGGATCCAGACACCAACACCGCTCGTTAAAATCTTGTTTATAAGCCGGTGAAGGTTATGGATAAAATTCGGCTCATGCTGATGAAACAAGACATTCGTGGAAACATGAAGTTGTGGTGTTACGATTCGGATACACATGAAGCAGTCATCGTCTTCAAGAACGACGAAGACAATTTTTGTTTGCTGGATCCGATGTGGATTGTGAATATGTCAGTGAGTGACATTAAGAAGCTTCTTTAACATGACATATTTTATGATGACAAGGACGCACATCAAGTTTTTTTGTTTCAACACGTCGCTTGTTTTTGTTATTACCAAGGGATTCACACCGGTAGCTCGTGGTCTGAAGCAGACCATTAGAGATGAAAACCGAAGACCAAGCAACAACCAAGGGGGAGTTTGTTGGTGTAGTTTTGTGCCTGTCGCTTGATCTTAGTTACGATGTAATTGTACGGTCTTTGTTTAACGTGTCTGTACAGTTTTGGTCGAGTCAACCAAGTCAAGATATCCTCCTATCTTGACTTGGCATGGCATTTACTTTGTTGATCATGTAAAACAGCTTGCAAGTGTGCAGCTGTTAGTTGTTTATGCTTGTTCTTGCTGTATTCTGTTGTCTGTATGTTTTGTGTGTTTGCAGGCCTCCCACGAAGGACCTACTCCTTCGTGGGATATCACTTGTCACGAAAGACACCTTCATCTAGTGTTGATGTCCACGAAGAACCATTCTCCGTGGACTATAGTTATTCGTGAGGTAGGCCACGAAGGACCTATCCTTCGTGGGCCATGCAAATGTTTCGTGGCCCAGTTACCTTCTTCGTAGGGTAACTGGGTGTTGGGCTATATATACAGAATATGCTTCACAGTTTAGGTAAGAGAGCTTAGTGAGTTTGTATGAACATTGTGTGTATGTGTTTGTACTTGTTCTCTTCAGTTTAATCAAGATAGTGAATCTTTGGTTACTTGTGTTTGTTTATTCTTTGCTTCGGTTTGCATACTTACGTGGATTCCGAACTCGTTAGTGTGTTAACAAACAAGGAAGTATGTTTAATCTTGATCCTCCAAGTGGACCTACAATTAGTACAATTAATGTCTAATACCTGCGTCTTTTGTACGTGTCATTATGTGTAGGGCAACATGTTTGTCAAGTTAGTTAAAAGTTTGATTTTGAAATGTAAGGACTCACACCTGTGCAGGAGTCCTACGCACGTATATGGACCACTCAAACACAGGAGTCTGACGCACGAACGACTAAAGCCTACCTATAGGGTGGTCCGTGCGCATGAGCTCATAACTTGAATTTTGTGGAGCATTTCAAAGGGAATCTTGTTGTAATGAAGTGTTACCAAAATTTATACACGTCATATTTGAAATCTCAGCATTGCACAACAGTTGTAACTGGATTTCACACTTTTACAAATGGCGTAGATTTCCATTTGCATCTTTTCATGTTTAAACCACATCAAGTGTAGAAGAAAACTAATCCTACAGGTACGATACCATTAGTTGCTGTGACTCGTGATATAAAAATGATACTCTATTGCGAATAGAACTCTGATTTCACGAAATAAATATTGGAAATCTTAAACACAAATACAATTACTGCTATCGAATTTGTTCGAACGGTATTTGTATGGTTCATCATAAAGAACAATAAAAAAAACTATATTTGACCCGTTTAATTTTGAACAAAACTTGTATCAAAACATTGATAAATATAAATACGCCCCAAATATATATCTAATATATATATATATACATATATATTCTAAATTTTATAAAGCATTAAAGAGTAAATTACAACTTTTGTCTTTTATCTATATACCCTTTTCAGGCGGTGTCCTTTTGCACAAAACTTGACGAGCTCTGTAGTTAATGTTTCAAAATCTTGCACGATATGTCCTTTTAGCCTAACCTAGTTGATTTTTTTGGTTCAGTATGGTCATGTGCCTTACACATGAGGACATTCTTGTCATTTTACCTCCCCAGGGACTATTATGTAAAACAACTTATATTAAGGGATTATTGTGTAAAAAAAAAGACGTATAAATAAATAAAACTACTCTACACTCCTCTCTTTATCTCTCTCTCTCTCTCTCTCTAAAATCCCCCTCTCTCTCTCTCTCTCTCTATATATATATATATATAACACGCTCAAACTTTCTCAGATCTGATCTACGATGGTGGATGGAGATGGTAGAGACGATGGGGGTGGATGGTAATGGTGGATTTAACGGTGGTAGATGGTGATGGTGGAGACGGTGGTGATTTGTGATGGTGGATGTGGTGGTGGGTTGTGGATGGTGATGGTGGGTTAGCAGTGGTGGATGGTAATGTTGAAGACGGTGACAGTTTGTGATTGTGGATCTGGTGGTGGGTGGTGGATGGTGATGGTGGGTTTAGCAGTGGTGGATGGTAATGGTGGAAACAATGGGTGGTGGGTGGGTGGTTGTAGCATTGGGGGCGGCGATAGAGGTGGTGTTAGGGGCGGTTACAGGTGGTGGTGGCCAGAGGCTCATTGATGGCCAGAATCGTTTTTGGTTGTTGAGTTGTTATTTAGGGTTATGGGGATTTTTTTGGGGTGTGTGTGTGTGGGGGGGGGGGGAGGGGGGTAGGGATGTATGGTGTGTTTAAGGTTGTTGAGTTGATTTGGAGATTGTGATGGAGGGTGGAGGTGATGGTGGTTGTAGATGATGAAGGGTGGTGTGGTGTTGGCGGTTCTTCTTGATTTGGAGATGGTGGTGGAGGGTGGTAGTGATGGTGGTTGTAGATGATGAAGGGTGGTGGTGGTGGTGTGCGGTGGCGATGGTGGCGGTGGAGGGTGGTGGTGATGGTGGTTGTTGATATCTACATAGAAATATATATAGTTATATATATATATAGTGGAAGGTTCAAATGAGAAGAATTTTTTTATAAGAAGAAAAAAGAAGTTTTAATCAATTAGAATGCTTCATTTTACTTCATTTAATATTTTCATTCAATTTTAATGTAAGGGTATATTTGTAAACTTACATAAATCATTAATTGTTAGTCTTCCTCTTTAATAGCTAACTATATTAAATTTGTAACTTATTTTCAAAAAATATAATTTTTTTAAAAAATAAAAAAAATATTTTAGAGTGTAGGATAAATTCTTAGATGTGTAGGATAAATATTTTAGAGTGTAGGATAAATTCTTAGATGTTTTGGTACACTACTTTGAATACACTTTCCCTTTCATCTATCATACCATCCATAATACACTACCATTACCTCCTACCATCCATAATACAATACCATTACCTCCTACCATCCATAATACAATACCATTAACAATATTTTCACTTTATTACATGTATGTAAACACCATTAATACCATCCAATCAACATATTACATCAAAAATTGACAATTATAACCAAACCATCAACCACTAGATATAACTAACCAAAAAACATGCATATGGGCCTACTTCTCCATTCAAAATCACAAACTTTTTGTACCAAAACACCTTATATCATGGTTATACCTAATGATGCACATGTGCATTTTGAATATTGGTGTAACACCCCGTGTTTTCGAGAAGTCAAAGTCAAGGTCAAAGTCAACGACCGATTTCACGCGAACTGACTTGTAGTAGATTTCTCTTGTATGTTTATTTTAGTTGTATTATGTGGAGTAAGTGTCAATAATTACAATAATCGATGTATGTTACTCGCAATCTACTCGACTTACGACTGTGAACTATAGGAAGTAACAATGCGATAAAGCTAACTAAATGATAATCAAACTATGCTAATCAAATCGACATCGAATCGCAACTCGAACTACGCATATTAGTTATTGTTATACGTGTGTGTGTGCCTTATGTGTTACTTGTGCATGTTCATTTATGTTATGTGTGGTAATCAATCGAAACGCAATCGAAACTCGGAATGCAATCGAACTCAATCGACATCGAACTCGAATCACAATCGAGCTATGATAATTAGTGGAGAAGGGACAGTGCGAGATATGAGTGGTTGGGATTAAAAGTAATTTGAATAGGAAACTCCATCGTATCGCATCGCTCGCAATCGAAATCGAAATCGAATCAGCAAAAATCGTCGCGTCAAACACACGAACCGAGTGCCATCCGGCCAGATAGCCATCCGACCGGGCTGCCACTTGGTCGTAGTGCCAAGATGCCATCCGACCGAGATGACATCCGACCAGATGGTCATCCGGGCGGGATGCCATCCGACCGACCCACACTTTCCCCTTTTGGAATCCTATAAATACCCATGTCACTCTCAAACTTTCTACTTTTGGAAACTCTCTGACCGACCAGCTCGTGCTCCTCACCTTTTCTTCGATTTCTCTCGATTCCGATAAGATCTCACCCTAAATCTTGTACTTTCTTGATCTACACGCACTCCGACACCTTTCTATCTTTTGAATCTTAACTTTTAACCGTGAAATCGCTAGATTTGAGGTATTCTAGGATGATGTCATCATGAGGTCTTGAAGAACTTCATGTTTTGGCCTCAATCCACCAAGAACAACTTAGATCTAACCGATTTCCACACAAATAAACAAAGATCTCACACAGATCTAAACACATTCATGGTGAAAAAGGATTGAAAGATGGTTTCTAACTTTCTTTCAACTCTTTTACACTCAATGCACTCAAAACCGATAGAATCGGGTCTTGTTCTAGTCTCTTGCCCATTCTTAGCGTTGCGCTAGTTCGAGATCTGGATCCTACTCACGAGACCACCGATTTCGGGTTAAACAAGAACAACCGTCTTGAACCGGTTAACTGGCCGAACTAGGGTGATTCCTGGTCGACCAGGTCACTTGGGTCAAGATGGGGTTCTGTTGGTTAACACAATGTAAAAACGTCTCGATAAAAACTTCAAACAAACAAGACGACCAAGTGTAAGATGGACGGAGCAACCGGGATGGAGTGCTATCCGACTGGACTACTGTCCGAGAGGATAAGCCACCCGAACGGATTGCCATCCGAACGGATCACACCTTGGGTCCCACACTTAATCAACTTTATCTAAGTTTGAGTATTGAACGAATTGCCATCCGATCGGACTACCATCCGACCGGATTACTCTTCGGATCATGAGATACTAGGACTTTAAAGACTTAAACAATTTTCAACATGCTCACTAACAGGGTTGCCGCCCGGACGGATGGACATCCGACCGAGTGACACTCCGGCTGTGAATTTGTTCCCACTAAGTAACCCTATCACTAGAGTTGTCGTCCGACTGGACTACCGTCCGACCAGATGACCATCCAAACGGATTGTTATCCGCACGACTGACCGTTCGATCGACCGACTTGAAGGATAGAGATACTTCAATGTTTTCAAAATGATACAACGAAAACTTCAAAAGTCAAGCCATCATACACAAACACCTCCTTCTCATAGGAAGAAACAATGCACTCGAATAGTCATCCGACCGGATAAGCTGTCCGACCAGATGACCATCCGAACGGATTGTCATCCGCACGAACAAGCCGTCCGATCGGATTACCATCCGACCGAACTGCTGTCCGAGCCTCTGATAATTTACACCGTTTTACACGCCGCTTATCGTTATGCTATCAAACTATTCTGGCTAACCTTACTCGCTAAGCGCTCCCTTCAATCCATCAACCGCTGTGAGTATACTCGATCCCTTTTTGCCTTATGCACTTTTGGGTGTTACATACGTTATGAATATTCAGAACACAACAAACACACTACTCAATACTATTTAAACGCTAACCGTTAATGCATGTTATACGTGGCTTATGAATGCTTGTTTGTTATGTTTACACATGGAATGATGTCTACCTGCCTTAGCAACGATTGTACTATAGTTTGGACTCAGCACCTGTTCACAGGGGTTGTTAAGGACAATTACTTGCATGGATTACGGTGGTAATCATGTATTGCGAACTGCCTCTGGCAGTCAACCCGCAGTCATTGGTATCGATGGATCTATGACGATAACTAACGTGCTTCATTTCACTATGTATAAGTGCTGGTTATGCGTAAACAAATTCGAACTCTATATGCTATTATCAAACTTGTATGCTCACCTTTACATTATATGTATTGACTTTATTTTAACGTATGTGACAGGTGCTTAGGATGCATATCTGGTAGGAAATCGAAGCTAGAATAAGGCTCTAGAGGCCAACAAATAGTTGTCTGTACAAATTTAATTAAGGGTCTCTAGAAGCAGATAGACAATTGCTCTCTTTGAATATCTGAGTTGTCGGAATAGACTATTTGCCTGTAATAATTTGTTTACCTTTTGAGACATGGTATGGGACATGTTATTTTAAATTAATTGGTAATGATAATTGTTATGGAAACTTCTGGACAATCTGTTTCGCTCAGTGCCATGCCCCGATGTTTCCGCCATCAGTTGGGGTGTGACAGATTGGTATCAGAGCCATAACTATAGGGAATTAGGCAAGGCACGACCTAGTCTGGGTCGGTGTCTTAGAAACCTAGTCTATAGTTAGGAACCGATAGACCGACTTGTGCCTATCCATCGGTTGGGGTGTGACAGATTGGTATCAGAGCCATAACTATAGGGAATTAGGCAAGGCACGACCTAGTCTAGGTCGGTGTCTTAGAAACCTAGTCTATAGTTAGGAACCGACAGATCGACTTGTGCATATCCGTTAGGGATTATGTATGAGCTTACTGCTATATCTCGCTATTCTCGCTTATGCTACACTATTACTGCACTCGAATTTTCGACTATAAAGGAGCAACTGATTCAAGAATAGGTGTGAAAACCGCAAACTCTCGACTAAAGTTGCTCAATCAACCCGTATTTTATCAACAAACGGGGAGAATTATGCCAAATCAGGAGTGAAATCCGTATTTTGATGAATAATCTCCTCTATTTTATCAAAACAGGGAAGAAGTTGTTAAGCCAGGGATGAAACCCTAACCTTGACGACTTGTCCCTCCCATTTCACAAAACTCTCACCAAAGTCTCGATGGACTCCAACGACCTGAAGTCACGATATGACTAACGGGATGCGTGCCCAACGCCCAAGAATCGAGGCAAAGGCACTGCCCGGTAGGTCAAGCGTGCACGACAAGTTCCTGTGAATAGTCGAACCACTTTGGTTAGTCAATGTCTAAGAGCCGCAGACGATCTATTTCTTGATTTTTATGTGTTTCGATTCTGAGCCCGCAACTGCCGACTCTGATGATTCGTCAATTTTATGTGTGTTTACCTGTTTATGTGTTTAAATTGTGGAGGTTTACTCGATTTTTGCTTTCGCTTCGATCGACACGCACGACTTGCGCTGCATGTCTACCTCAAAACGTTAATAAATCGCTGAACTATGGACGACTTTATGCTATGTTATATGCTTATACCACCCGACTTGATATATTAAACGCGATCGCTATATTTGAACGCTCGCGAACTGTGAATAATAGGTTTCTGTATTCTGACTGCCTCTTGTGACTACATGATTAGGTGCTTCTGTGATTCTGTGCCCAACATGCCTACGTGCTCTACGTGCTTATGTGCTTCTTTGTTTATATGAATCTATGATTATGTGCTTACATGCTTGTGCGATACATGTTACATTGCGTGTTCCTAGGCTTTAGTAAGTGATAGACGTGTGAGGTGAGATTTGATTATGATGTGTCTGAGACCTATGGCAATGTCTGTTGCAGACAATGTCAACTAGACCATCATCCCGTCACACACCACTTTCTCATCAAGAAAAGAGAGACAAACGTCTTGCTGCTATCATCGCTAAACAAGTAGCAAAAGCCATGAGTGATGTCTACGAGAACGTCAGCAAATCATCTGAGGAGTCGAGAACCGAAGCTCCTAAAGCTACTACCAAAGCTCCCTTCAATTTCAAGCAATTCAAGTCTTGTGGGCCAAAGGAATTCACTGGCGAGGAAGGCCCTACAGTGTTATTCCAATGGTTTGATTCCATTGAGGTCACTCTGCGACAGAGCGGTTGCCCCGACGACCTCCGCACTCTGAATGCTACCGGTGTCTTCCAGTCCCGCGCATTAGACTGGTGGACGGCTGAGAGAAACAAGCGGGGAAACGATGCAACCTACGGTTTGTCGTGGGATGAACTCAAGGAGGTCATGCTGGAAGAATTCTGCCCTCCTCATGAGCGCCAAAAGTTAGAAGATGAATTCTGGCACATAAAGCAAAAGGAAGGTGAAAATGCTGCTCTCACTGCTCGCTTCAAATAGCTCAGCATCATCTGCCCTGACCAAGTCAAGACTTCAGACATGGCGATCAAGAAGTATATCTGAGCCCTGCCTGACTGTGTTGCAGATTTCGTGCAAGCGGCTAAGACTAAGACGATCGAAGAGACATATCTACTGGCCGCTGAAATCAACGACAAGCGGGTCAAGGCTGGTGTCTGGGATAAAACTCCAAAGCACCTGCATCAAGCCATCGCCGCCACACCAACTGCTGAAACCACTACCACATCGAGCAACAAGAGGAAGAACAAGAGAAAGAACAGCTCCAGCAACAAGAACTGTGCGATCACTCCTGCACCGATACAAGCTGTACCAGCCCAACAACATCAAGTAGTGGCGCCTGTGGCAAATTCACCGCCTGCTAAGTGTGCATACACTGGGCCACACCCGCTTTGCCTTACTTGCACCTACCACCACCCGACTACCATTGCTTGCCGCTTATGTTCTCATTGCAATATGTACGGCCATTTCACTACCAACTGCCGTGCTCGACAAGCTCCTGCTCATCAAGCTTTACTCACCACCCCTCAGGGTCAACAAGCTCCTCCGGCACCCACGGTCAACACCAAAGCCTGCTTCGCATGTGGCAATCCTAACCATTTTGCCAACATGTGCCCAAACAGGGTTGTGAAGCAAGAGCCCCAGCAGCAGCAGCCTCAGCAACAGCAGCCTCACCAGCAGCAACAACAACAAGCAGCACGCGCACGAACTTTTAACATTAACGTGTGTCAAGCCCAAGCCGACAACAACGTGGTCAATGGTACGTTCCCTGTGAATGGTATTTATGCTTCGTTTTATTTGATACTGGAGCCGATAATTTGCTTTGTGTCGTTCGAATTCGAAAAGCTCCTTAGTCGTAAGCACTCCCGACTCTCCTCGACGTTTGATGTTGGAGTCGCTATCGGAAGAACCATCGCCATAAATTCTATACTTCATGATTGTACCCTTGAGCTCAACAATCACATCTTCCCAATTGACCTTATTCCGATGCAAATCGGAAGTTTTGACGTCAAAGTAGGCATGGACTTTCTTCGCAAAAACCATGCTGAAGTTGTGTGCTTCGACAAGATGATTCGATTCTCGCTCGCGAATGGTGATCTATTGTGCGTTTACGGTGAAACTACTTCGAAAGGCCTCAAGCTCATGTTATGTGTCCAAGCTAGCAAGTATCTCTGCAAGGAATACATAGCTTTCTTGGCTAACATTGTAGTAGCGGAGAAGGAAAAGAAAGGAAATACAGAGGTGAAAGACGTTCCTGTGGTTCGTGAATTTCCTAATGTGTTCCCTGATGACCTTCCCGGTCTACCACCAAGTCGTGATATCGACTTTCGTATCGACCTCATTCCTACAGCCAACCCTATTGCCAAAGCTCTTTACCGACTCGCACCGTCTGAAATGCGTGAACTCTCAAACCAACTCCAGGAATTACTTGAGAAAGGCTTCATTCGCCCGAGCACCTCTCCTTGGGGTGCGCCAGTCCTTTTCGTCAAAAAGAAGGATGGGTCGTTCAGGATGTGCATCAACTATCGGGAATTGAATAAGTTAACTATCAAGAACCGCTATCCCCTACCCCGCATTGACGATTTGTTTGATCAGCTGCAAGGTGCTACGTGTTTCTCGAAGATCGATCTACGCTCAGGTTATCATCAACTACGCATTCAAGAGGAGGATATACCCAAAACCGCGTTTCGTACCCGATACGGCCACTACGAATTCGTTGTTATGCCATTTGGGTTAACCAACGCACCTGAGGTTTTCATGGATCTGATGAATCGCGTGTGTAAACCATATCTCGACCGTTTCGTCATCGTATTCATCGACGATGTCTTTATCTATTCCAAGTCGAAAACCGAACACGCGCAACATCTACGTTTGGTTCTCGAACTACTCTAGGGGAATCAACTCTATGCCAAGTTCTCCAAGTGCGAATTATGGCTGGAAAAGGTTCAGTTTCTGGGTCACATTGTTAATAGTCAAGGTATTCATGTCAATCCTGCGAAGATTGAAGCCGTTAAGAGTTGGATTATACCTAAGAACCCATCTGAAGTCCGTTCTTTTCTCGGACTAGCTGGCTATTATCGACGATTCATCGAAGGATTCTCAAAGATCGCTGTGCCGCTTACCGCTCTCACGCATAAAGACAAACCTTTTGTTTGGGGAACTGAACAAGAGTCTGCCTTTCGAACTCTCAAGCACATGCTTTGCAATGCTCCTGTTCTCACATTGCCCGACGGAAATGACGATTTCATTGTCTACTGTGATGCTTCCAACCTCGGTCTCGGTTGTGCCCTTATGCAGCAGGACAAGGTTGTAGCTTACATATCTCGTCAGCTCAAAATACACGAGAAGAACTATACAACCCATGTTCTCGAGCTAGGCGTAGTTGTTTTTGAATTAAATATTTGGCGACATTACCTGTATGGTACCAAGTGTACGATCTTCACCGATCTTAGGAGCCTACAACATATCTTTAATCAGAAGGAACTTAATATGCGTCAACGCCGATGGGTAGAACTTCTCAACGATTACAACTGTGAGATTCGTTATCACCCAGGCAAAGCAAATGCTATTGTCGACGCACTCAGCAGACGGAGCTATTTGCTTAGCACTCGTAAAGTTCAAGCCCAATACGATCTCGAAACCCTCATTCGCGAAGCTCAACATGCATGTTTTAATGAACGCACTCTGAAGAAGGAAAGAATCTACCACGATGGAGCTCAACTTGTGAACAAGTCGAATGGGATATTCCACTTTCTGGACCGAATTTGGATCCCTAAACGGACCGATTTGCGACAGATTTTGATGGACGAAGCCCACAAATCCCGGTATTCCATTCATCCCGGTGCCGACAAAATGTACCAGGACCTTCGCTATAAGTAGTGGTGGCCGGGCATGAAAAGGGATATTGCTCTCTATGTTGGAAAATGCCAGACCTGTGCAACAGTCAAGGCTGAACATCAAAGACCCTCTGGCTTACTCGAACAACCATCGATCCCTATGTGGAAGTGGGAGAGTATAGCTATGGACTTCATAACAAAGCTTCCGCACACGTCATCAGGTCACGACAGCATTTGGGTTGTGGTTAACCGTTTGACTAAATCAGCTCACTCTTTGCCAATACGGGAAGACTACAAGGTAGAATGATTAGTCCGAATCTACACCAACGAGATCATTTGTAATAATGGGACTCCTCGCGACATCATATCTGATCGTGATGCTCGGTTTACCTCGCGACTGTGGGAAACGTTTCAAACGGCACTCGGTACATCGCTCAATCTAAGTACCGCTTTCCACCCTCAAACCGACGGTCAGACTGAAAGAACGATCCGTACTCTTGAAGACATGCTCCGTTCGTGTGTCATAGACTTCGGTGGTAATTGGGATAAATACCTGCCGTTAGTCGAATTCTCGTATAACAACAGCTATCATTCCTGCATTCAAATGGCACCATTCGAGGCTTTATATGGAAGAAGATGCCGATCGCCTATTGTGTGGCACGAGATCGGGCATTCGCAATTAACCGGTCCCGAGCTATTGCAAGAAACGATAGACAAAATTTTCCAAATACGAGACAATCTAACGAAAGCTCGGAATCGACAGAAAAGTTATGCCGATAGACGACGCAAGCCCCTTGAATTTGACGTTGGTGACTACGTACTCCTAAAGGTATCACCTTGGAAGGGTGTGGTCCGATTTGGCAAGAAAGGAAAGCTCGCGCCTCGATATGTTGGACCTTTTAAGATTCTGGAAAGAATCGGAAAAGTCGCCTACAGACTCGAACTACCGGAGGAACTTAGTAACGTCCACCCGACTTTCCACGTGTCAAACCTTCGAAAGTGCCTGGCCGACCACGACTTACATGTTCCACTCGATGACCTTCAGGTGAACGAAACATTAAACTTCGTGGAAAAGCCTGTTGAGATCATGGATCGCCAAACCAAGCAACTCAGACGCTCGCGCATTCCTATTGTGAAAGTCCGATTGGAAGGCAAACGAGGCGCAGAGTTCACTTGGGAACTCGAAAGCAACATGAAGGTGAAGAACCCGCAGTTGTTTGTTACGGCTTCAGCTAACTAAACGATAATCTAACTATGCTAATCAAATCGACATCGAATCACAACTCGAACTACGCATATTAGTTATTATTATACTTGTGTGTGTGCCTTATATGTTACTTGTGCATGTTCATTTATGTTATGTGTGGTAATCAATCGAAACGCAATCGAAACTCGGAATGCAATCGAACTCAATCGACATCGAACTCGAATCACAATCGAGCTATGATAATTAGTGGAGAAGGGACAGTGCGAGATATGAGTGGTTGGGATTAAAAGTAATTTGAATAGGAAATTCCATCGTATCGCATCGCATCGCTCGCAATCGAAATCGAATCAGCAAAAATCGTCGTGTCGAACACACGAACCGAGTGCCATCCGGCCAGATAGCCATCCGACCGGGCTGCCACTTGGTCGTAGTGCCAAGATGCCATCCGACCGACCCACCCACGCTTTCCCCTTTTGGAATCCTATAAATACCCATGTCACTCTCAAACTTTCTACTTTTGGAAACTCTCTGACCGACCAGCTCGTGCTCCTCACCTTTTCTTCGATTTCTCTCGATTCCGGTAAGATCTCACCCTAAATCTTGTACTTTCTTGATCTACACGCACTCCTACACCTTTCTATCTTTTGAATCTTAACTTTTAACCGTGACATCGCTAGATTTGAGGTATTCTAGGATGATGTCATCATGAGTTCTTGAAGAACTTCATGTTTTGGCCTCAATCCACCAAGAACAACTTAGATCTAACCGATTTCCACACAAATAAACAAAGATCTCACACAGATCTAAACACATTCATGGTGAAAAAGGAATGAAAGATGGTTTCTTACTTTCTTTCAACTCTTTTACACTCAATGCACTCAAAACCGATAGAATCGGGTCTTGTTCTAGTCTCCTGCCCATTCTTAGCATTGCACTAGTTCGAGATCTGGATCCTACTCACGAGACCACCGATTTCGGGTTAAACAAGAATAACCGTCTTGAACCGGTTAACTGGCCGAACTAGGGTGATTCCTGGTCGACCAGGTCACTTGGGTCAAGATGGGGTTCTGTTGGTTAACACAATGTCAAAACATCTCGATAAAAACTTCAAACAAACAAGACGACCAAGTGTAGGACGGACGGAGCAACCGGGACGGAGTGCTATCCGACCGGACTACTGTCCGAGCGGATAAGCCACCCGAACGGATTGCCATCCAAACGGATCACACCTTGGGTCCCACACTAAATCAACTTTATCTAAGTTTGAGTATTGAACGAATTGCCATCCGATCGTACTACCATCCGACAGGATTACTCTTCGGATCATGAGATACTAAGACTTTAAAGACTTAAACAATTTTCAACATGTTCACTAACAGGGTTGCCGTCCGGATGGATGGACATCCGACCGAGTGACACTCTGGCTGTGAATTTGTTCCCACTAAGTAACCCTATCACTAGAGTCGTCGTCCGACCGACCGACCGTCCGATCGACCGACTTGAAGGATAGAGATACTTCAATGTTTTCAAAATGCTACAACGAAAACTTCAAAAGTCAAGCCATCATACACAAACACCTCCTTCTCATAGGAAGAAACAATCCACTCGAATAGTCATCCGACCGGATAAGCTGTCCGACCGGAAGACCATCCGAACGGATTGTTATCCGCACGAACAAGCCGTCCGATCGGATTACCATCCGACCGAACTGCTGTCCGAGCCTCTGATAATTTACACCGTTTTACGCGCCGCTTATCGTTATGCTATCAAACTATTCATGCTAACCTTACTCGCTTAGCGCTCCCTTCAATCCATCAACCGCTGTGAGTATACTCGATCCCTTTTTGCCTTATGCACTTTTGGGTGTTACATACGTTATGAATATTCAGAACACAACAAACACACTACTCAATACTATTTAAACGCTAACCGTTAATGCATGTTATACGTGGCTTATGAATGCTTGTTTGTTATGTTTACACATGGAATGCTGTCTACCTGCCTTAGCAACGACAGTACTATAGTTTGGACTCAGCACCTGTTCGCAGGGGTTGTTACGGACAATTACTTGCATGGATTACGGTGGTAATCATGTATTGCGAACTGCCTCTGGCAGTCAACCCGCAGTCATTGGTATCGATGGATCTATGTCGATAACTAACGTGCTTCATTTCACTATGTGTACGTGCTAGTTATGCGTAAACGAATTCGAACTCTATATGCTATTATCATACTTGTATGCTCACCTATACATTATATGTATTGACTTTATTTTTACGTATGTGACAGGTTCTTAGGATGCATATCTGGTAGGAAATCGAAGCTAGAATAAGGGTCTAGAGGCCAACAAATAGTTGCCCGTACAAATTTAATTAAGGGTCTCTAGAAGCAGATAAACAATTGCTCTCTTTGAAAATCTGAGTTGTCGGAATAGACTATTTGCCTAGATTTTGTCTGTAATAATTTGTTTACCTTTTGAGGCATAGTATGGGACATGTTATTTTAAATTAATTGGTAATGATAATTGTTATGGAAACTTCTGGACAATCTATTTCGCTCAGTGCCATGCCCCGATGTTTCCGCCATTGGTTGGGGTGTGACAATTGGTAATATAAAAAGTAGTGTCTTACTAATGGTATTGTAAATTAAAGTGCAATTGTCTATTCCTGATAACGTATTACCGAATTTGTTGAAGCAATAATACATATGCACATGTGCATGGATAACTGTTACTCGAAAAAAAAAGTTTTTTTTATGGTAACGAAATATAGCGATTTAAAAAAAAAAATTTGAGTGCTTTTTTGGTTTTTTTAGATTTTATTTTGTGTTCACATTGGTTCTCGCAATAAGGGTGGTTCTCGCATGAACCTTACCCTATATATATATATATATATATATATATATATATATATATATATATATATATATATATATATAGGAGAACGATCTGTTAGGAACCACCCTTTATTGCGAGAACCGCGAGAACCAATGTGAACACAACCAAAAATACTTAAAAAAATCTAAAAAACACACAAATTTTTTTAAACATTTTTTTATGAAAAAAACACTATTTTTCATCACCATTTTTTTTGCTTACGAAAACAAGGCTTTTTTTTAGGGGGGGGGGGGGTTAGCTTTATGGTTTAGTTTTAAGCATTTAGTTTGGGGGTTGGAAGGGGTGGGGTTAGGTTTTTTTAGGTTTTGGGTGTAGTGGGTTTACTTTTGTGTTCACATGGGTTCTCACGGTTCTCACAATAAAGGTGTTTCTCACATGAACCTTATCCTATATATATATATATATATATATATATATATATATATATATATATATATATATATATATATATATATAGGGCAAGGATAAATCGAAAACCCACTCTAGTTGAAAAAACCTTAGAAACTCACTATCTACCGTTCATTTAATAGATGAACGTCTGAGATCATCTTGGGTGTGTACCTGAAATTACTTTTGATTATATAAAGAGAAAAGGTACATTGGGGGGGGGGGGGCATTTTCTTCTTTGGCACATAATATTTGTGTCTTGGGATAAGATGCCCTGTATCTCAGTTCCTTTGATGTAACATATAATTCAAAATACATATTAAAAAAAAGAAAAGAAAAAAGTTCAGACAACTATGAATTCCTTTCCCAATGTGTCATCATGACAAATCCTCCTTTTCTCGTGCATCTTTTTTCTTATTAAAAAAACACTAAAATCTGTATAGCACCTTAAGGTCCATTCATGAAATGATGGTTTTTTTAATTCATATATATTAACGAAAAAAAGTGTCAACTTCTTTATAAAGGATACTTTTTTTAATTTATCGGTGTTTGTGCCACTGGTGTTGTATGTAACAAATAATTGTAAAAGCATTAGCTGAAAAACTGGATATACATGTTGAATAAGGTTACATTATATGCTACTTTATATGTACCATTTTATTAAGTTTACATTCTACAAATGAACAACAAATATTACATTATATGTAACATTTTACAAAAAAAAAAATGTAAACAATGAGGAAAAAATGTTACTTTATATGTGATATCTTATTAAGGTTTCATTCTATAAAATGAGCAATAAGTATTATATTATATGTAACATTTTACAAAAAAAAAGTAAAAAAAAAATAATGTTTCATTTTCTATATAATTTCAAAAAATGTAAACACTCTGTAAACAAGAAAAATGCTTGTTTTTTTTTACCATTTAAAGGATATCCACATACATAAAAGAGTAACGTGTTTTCTTTTCTTTCTCCATCGACGCAAAGTGTTATATTACATCACATTGTTACAAAACCCACTTTGTTTTGTTATGTAACCAAAAAAACCGACTATGTTTCAAGATTATACCAAGAACCCACTATGTTTCATGATTATACTAGGAACCCACTCTATTTTTATGTAACTACATTAATCTAACAATCATCTGTTTCATGTAACCAAACCCACTATATTTTTATGTAACCAAACTCACTCTGTTTTGATACGTAACAAAAAAAACCTACTATGTTTCATGATTATACCAAGAAAATAGCTATAATATATATCAATAATCTAACAATAAACAAGAACTTGAATCCAACTGTTTCGATTTGTTTAGGTCTCAAACTCATAAATGCCACATTTTTACGCAACAAATAATAAAATCAATAATAAGAAACAACATATACACACATTATATAGCTTAAAAACCTGAATTGACTATAAACCCTTACAAAAATTGTGTAATTTCAGATCAGAAAAACATAAAAAAAAAACCTTTAACAAGATCCATATCTGACTCATCGTTACTTTCATATTCATGTGGGATTTTCTTCAAGACGCCGAATCTGAATCTTGTGAAGAGAGAGAAAGACACAGTGGATCTGAACAATCAGTTCTCCGATCTGTAACTTGTGATTTTGGTCGTTTTATATGAGATCTTCAACTCTGATTCTTTGTTGCATAATTTGATTCATCGTCATCTTAATGTAGAGGTTTTTGGGTTGTGTTTCACTCTCATTTAATTCAAAAGCTTGGTTTGTGTTGGTTTAAAAAAAAGGGAGATGTGTGTTGTATATAAAGGCAGTAAATAAAGAAGTTTGCAGTACATCCACGGGTACAAAATGAATTGACCCTTAAAAATAAATTGATAAAATAATGAAAAGCAAGTACATCACATTAAATGGGATTTTGATATATGGGGTGACATACTTCTCTGCAGCCATCAAACTTTAGTCAAACAAAAAGAAGCCGAATTGCACTCTTACAACTCTTCCATATCCATTGTAAAATGATGTTTCTACCCTTTTCTTTATCTTGTGCATATGTGACGTGGTTGCATCCTAGCCACAGATGTGGGTTTCCTGAGTTTTTTTTATCTAGAGTGGGATTTCTCCTTATAATTAACCTATATATATATATATATATATAGTGTTCATTGTAGAACACTAAAAAGTGGGAATTGGGAACCATGCATTTAACATGTTAAAAATTCAACTTAACATGTTAATTTTTTTTTAATAAATACCGCACTTTTCGTTATAAATACATGTAGAACCATTTTTAATAAAAAATTCAAAAACTAAAAATATAAAAAAATGTTTAAAAAACAGTTATAAAAGGTTAATTTTTTTTTTTGCAAAAATAATTTTTTTATTGGAATACCTTTTACACATTTTTATCAAGAAAAGCGTTGATTTACAAAAAAAAAAAAAAAAAAAAAAAAATTGATTTTTAAAATGTTAAGTTGAATTTTAAGATATATTTAACATGTTAAATGCACTGTTATCCGGTTTCCCACTTTTTTAGTGTTTCCCAATAAACCTCACACTATATGTATATATATATATATATATATATATATATATAGGGTTGTTAGGTTCATTATTGAACACCCTCGTTGAGTGTGAACACTAATGAACTAATCTTAGCCATTGATTATCAATACACAAGTGCAAATCAATGGCTAGTATTTGATGATGAAAATACTAGTGTATTTTATGATTTAATGATGTAAATTAATGGTTAGGATTTGTTCAGTCAGTTCATAAATACATTAGTGTTCACTCTAAAACTCTACCGTATATATATATATATATATATATATATATATATATATATATATATATATATATATATATAGGGAAATGGTAAAATGAGAACCACCTTGAGTTGCGAGAACCGCGAGAACTTTTTGATCCGGCGCGAGTTGGGCGAACTTTTTTTTTCCCACAAACGTAGATGGAAAAATTATAAACACATCTGTAAAAAAAAGTACAAAAAATTCCCGAGTCGGTAGTTTTGATTGATGCAAGTTTTTTTTACGACAGACGTAAATTTTGGAAGAAGGTAAATATATTTTTTACGCCTCATGTAAATGTGGGTATTCGACACTTTTTTTTCAATTTTTTTTTCTGAAACAAGTGATTGTGTTTATGATTTTTGAGAAAAAAAAATTTCGGAAAAACTTTTGGATGGCCTAGTTCTCATAGTTCTCGCAACTCGTGGTGGTTCTCATTTGGACCGAATCCTATATATATATATATATATATATATATGTATGTGTGTGTGTGTGTGGTGTGCGTGAGTGTTATTAGTTTTTAATGTATATGTTAAGCCCTTTTTAACACTTTTTAGCCAAGTTTTAAATTTATAAAACGCGATATTTACTAACACTAAACACACATATGGGAAAGTGCACCCATCGTGAGCGTAGTATAGTGTTGGTAAGATACCGAGGTCGTCCAAGGACACAAGAGCTTTTAATACCAGTTTATCCTCAACGTCTAATCAAATCAAAAGTTTAGAAAAAGTTTTAAACTAGAAAAATAAAAACTAACTAAAATGCTGAAAAATAAAAATAAAAATAAAAACAGATAGACAAGATGAATCACTTGGCTCCGACTCGTGTATAGTGTAACCTTTGATTATTTCCGCACTTTTGCACTTTTTAAGAGATTATCTTAGTTATTGTAGTAGGCCCCTCTTTTGAAGGCGACGTTACCCTCAACCCAGTAGTTTGAGTCAGCAAGGATACAATCCTAAAGGGTCGGATTATTGAAAGATAATTAATTAAGTTATTAATGCATACTATGGTAGGCCCCTCTTTTGAAGGAGACGTTACCCTCGGCTAAGTAGTCTGAGTCAGCAGGGATACAATCCTAAGTAGCCGGGTTAAAGTATTAATAGTAGCTTACATATGAGGGGATCAAAGAGTTTGGTCCCCCGCCATCCAATACCGTTAAGTATTGAAGGAGGTCCAACTAAATTTGACCCAGGTCCTTGCAGGATCTATACACTGAATAAGGCAAGACTTTTACCAAACCGTTCCCTTAACCCCTGACCAGGTAGCCAACATACCTCCATATAGACCGTGGAGATATGAATGGTGAAAATCTTTTATTTTATATAGACAGTAAAATAATGCCAAGACACCACGGACAAACGATAAGGAAAAATCACCTTCAACATAAGAAACTAGTTATTAAAGTCATTAATACATAACCAAGTAAAAAGTGCGAAAAGATTAAAAATAAAAAGTATTACACTAGACACTTTGTCTTCACCAAGTGATGTAAGAGACTTAGGCAAACATAGCCTTGATTGTCAAGAACTCTTACGATCAATCTTGGATCCCGAGACGACTCACAAACTCTATGATGGACAATGGATGATGGTGGTGGATGATGGTGGTGGGTGGTGGGTGAAGTGTGAGAGAGGTGGTGTGCCAAGGGATGGTTTGAGCTTGAGCCAAGCACTCCTATTTATAGGCTGAATAGAAGCTCGGGCACGGCCCCGTGTCCACATCCTTCTCTGTATACATTAATTGCTCTTGTCTGTATTAGTTGACCACGGCCCCGTGTCCGCTGGGCACGACCCCGTGTGCAGAAGCATATCTGTACTATCAAGATTTGCCTGGATTCTGCGAATCTTATAGTTGACCACAGCCCCGTGTCCACTGAGCACGACCCCGTGGTGGGCAATGAAAGCTTCTACAACTTTGTCTTTTATGCTGACACTTGGGCACGCCCCCGTGCTCATTGAGCACGGGGAGTGTTCAGCCTTCTGTTCTCTTGTTTTGCTTGGGAAGATGCTGTCGTGGGGTCGGGCATGTCACGTTTGTTCATTTTCTTTTATTTATGTTAGATTTAGCTGCATTTTTGCTTCTTTTGTTAATTTGAGCTAATTTAATCCTGAAAATACAAAAGGAAGACAAAAGCACACTTTTTCCAACATTAGTACTAAAAGAGGGTTAGTTTTATGCCAAAATTGATGTGATTTATGTGTTGCATTTTGCACACATCAGTGTGATTTCAAAATAGAAATGAGCATGCTCAACAATTAATATCGATAACCACAAATCCAAAATTCATAATGATATTAGTATTGTCCAATCCCCTTTAACTTACATATGATATAATTATAGATCCGAAAAAGCACGGTTCATACCTGATCAATATGAACAAATATTAACAAACACACAAAAAAAAAAAACATGTATAAAAGCCAAGACATGCAATCCTCAATTTTAAGTTAAGCAGTGTGCTTCTTCCAGTACTCCAGGACATGGCTTTGTTTCGAACCAAAACTTTAGGCCTTTCTTACAATCATCTCCTTTGGTATTGGCTATATAACAATGTCCTGTGTTACATAGGTTGACACAATTCCTTCCAACATCAGCGAGTGCTACAATTGGGTTCTCAAGATTACAGTTATCCAACGAGGCTTTATCTCGTAGTAGCGCTACATTGTGTTTTCCGGGTTCGTAATTGAAAACTGCATCAACAATATAGATAATTTAATTAGTTAGACGAAGACTTATAGCAAATCAAATCATGTATGATTAATTATGTATAAGAATGTACCAATACAGTCTCCTTTAAAGAATTGCTTCCCGTTGGCCCAAGCTTGGAAATCAACACCCTCGTTCCAACATTATATTCCACAGCTCGAACCCGGGTAACTTGAGTCACTATTGCTGCTATGAGGATGAAAAGACACAAATTTTTGTTAGCCATTTTAATTTCTTCTTGTTGCATTCTAGGACACATGTTGGTCTTCCAATTTATAGAGAAAGGAAGCATGCTACAATTTTTCTCCACTATGAGATTTGTTGCCTAGTTACTTCTTCAAATACTCTAAACCATCCATTCATTGCTAAATTAACGAAAGAAAACAATTAAACTCACTAGACCTTTTAAAAGATTCATTTATAATTTTAGTTTACCTCATGCATTCTATCCTTTCGCTAGGATGTAAGGGGGGATCCCTGCGTAGGGAGTAGTCACCGCTTCACCACCGCTAATCACAATATGTCATGTCAACTCTCCTCTCTACTCGTCATCTTGCACTCAAACATAAGGGGTACTCCCCTTGTGGGGGGACTACTCCTTTTTTTTATTTCTAAAAATTATGCATAAACAATTAAAATATATTTTAAACAAACTAAAATTACATTAAATTAAAAAAAAGACATAACATTAAATTAAATTAAATAAAATACACTAGATTAGAGAAAGACATTACATTAATTTAAAACTAGGAAAATAAAAACATAAACAATAAAACTAAAAATTAAAAATTGCATGCCAATCATCATTTTTTTTTTGCAATCTCGTGTTTTTGGGCAAGAGTGAATGACTAACATCTTTGATGGAACATTGTCGTGTAGGTTAGTAAACATCCCCGATCATACATAAGTTGTCTCACATCTGTAAAAAAAAGTAAAAAAAACTGTCGAGGCGGTAGTTTTGACTGGTGCAAGTTATTTTACGCCTTGCCGTAAATTTTGCATGAAATAAATATTTTTTTTACACCTCATATAAATATGGGTATGCGGCATTTTTTTTGCCGAAACAAATGATTTTTTATGACTTTCGAGAAAAAAATTATCGGAAAAACCTTTTGGATGGCGTAGTTCTCACGGTTCTCACAACTCGGTTGGTTCTCATTTTAAACCCATATATATATATATATATATATATATATACATATAAGTGCCCGCAAAAATGAGAACCACCTCGAGTTGTAAGAACCGTGAGGACTACTTGATCCGGGGCGAGGTGGACAATTTTTTTTCATAAACGTAGATGCGTGTATTATAAACACATTTGTAAAAAAAAAATTCAAAAAAAAATGTCGTGTGTGTAGTTTTGAGCACCACAAGTTTGTGTTTACGGGTACCGTAAATTTTCTGGTTAAATTTACGGTACCCGTAAACACAAACTTGTGGTGCTCAAAACTACACACACGACATTTTTTTTTGAATTTTTTTTACAAATGTTGTTACAATACACGCATCTATGTTTATGAAAAAAAATTTGGTCCACCTCGCCCCGTACGGTGTAGTTCTCACGGTTCTTACAACTCGAGGTGGTTCTTATTTTAGCGGTCCCCTATATATATATATATATATATATATATATATATATATATATATATATATATATATATATATATATACAGGAGAAGAATCCGTTAGGAACCACCATTTATTGCGAGAACCGCGAGAACTAATGTGAACACAACGAAAAATACCTATAAAAATCTAAAAACATACAATTTTTTTAACATTTTTTTATGAAAAAAACGATATTTTTCGTCACCATGTTTTTTGCTTACGAAAACAAGCGATTTAAAAAAAATTGTATGTTTTTTTTAGATTTTTTAAGTGTTTTTTTTTTGGGGGGAGGGGGGGGGGGTCTAGCTTTATGGCTTAGTTTTTAGCATTTAGCTTAGGGGTTGGAGGGGGGTAGGTTTTTTAGGTTTTGGGTTTACTTTTGTGTTCACATTGGTTCTCGCAATAAAGGTGGTTCTCACATGAACCTTATCCTATATATATATAGAAACGAGATCAAAAGAAAACGCTCAAAAGTGTGAGAACGGTGAGAACACTTCCTGGCCTAACACGTGTCACGCGGCATATAGAAGGGCGGAGGGGCCTTTTTGTCCTTTCATATTTTCTTTTTTTAAACTCGTGTCACATCCTGTTTCCATTTTTTTTGGCATTTAATAAATTCCCCGCGTTTTATTGTTTGTGGACCAGGATCATAGTTAATTTTTTTGGCGTTTTAATTATGTTTTGGCATTTTTATTGTTTTTAAAATCAGGATTCATGTCTATGAAAAACATCAGTAATTATCTTGATGTTTATTATATCAAATAGGATACAGGTCCATAATTTGATAGACAATTATGGCGTTTTGAAAAGATAAATAAATTCAGTTTTCCATGTAGTGGCTTTTAATATAATAAATGTTTGGCAATAATGTTACCGTCTCTCCATTTTACTGTTTACCAATTTCTGTTTCGTTCAATTTTCATCGGTGAATTAGTGTTGATTTTTTAGTAATACTTTGTTTGGAGTTTTATAGCAACATCGTGCTTTGCTAGCTTCCGTTCTCTCAGTTTTCACACTATCAGTCTTTTTGGTGTTTTTGACGTTTTATATTAATTTTTTAGTAAAGAATTAGATAATAAAATCAGAGAATTAGATAACAAACAATAGAAACTGAAAAATAAAATAAAAATGATAACCTAATTTATCTTCCAAATCTTCACTGTCATCAGCCTCTTCTACTTTAAGCTGTTTTGGCGTTTTGAATAACTTATGTAGATTCTTTTTTTCCTACATAACGCCCGTCTTCATTAAGGGGTAAAAGTCTTTTTTTCTTCGTTTTTTCATGATAATTTGTCCATCTCATTCTGCAAAAGATTATAGATATACCCACCTTAGAGTAGAATCCATTCGGTGAAACTTCATTCTGAACAATACTCAATAAAGAAGAAATGACGTTTCACATCTGTGGCTTTTTTAAGTATCTTTTTTGGCGTTTTAAAGTGAATGGTTTGTTGGAAAGGTGACATTTATTTTTTTGGTGGTGTGATCAGTTGATTGTGCAGAGTCGTATCTCTTATAGGATGTTTTTGGCGTGTAGTTTAGGCGGGATTTTTTATTTATAATAAATGATATTTATAAAGTAGCCGTCTTTTCAGTTACTCTGTGTATTTTTACTGATTTTTTGTTCAGTTTTTTATGAGTTTTTATGGTCTTAGACATTCCATCTTCCAAGTTTTGGAGTTTTAATGGCTTTTAGTAGTTTTTGGCGTTTTATTTCATTATGGCGTTTCACAATAATTATGACTTTTGGTGTTTTATTAATATAATGTTATTTTTTATTATAAGTTGAAAAATACATAACAAACAACAGAAAAAAGAAAATAAACAAAATAAAAATAGAAACAATTCATCTTTCAAATCTTCACTGTCGCCAGTCTCTTTCTTCTTTGAAACATGTTCACTGGCGGTTTGGCTTTGTCATTCTTGTGTTTTTTTGGCAGTTTGGAAAGACAATATGACATGAGTTTTTTGTTTGAATATGTATCTTCAAACCACTCATCAATATCATTCGTCTAATTCATGCCATTATAATATTCATCAATAACAAAACACAAAAACTGACATAAGTCTGACCCCAATATCTTTTTCTTGAAGTTTTGTCCATCTCATTCATCAAAATGTTATTTGAGTCGCAGCACCTCATGAAAGAATGCATTTTCCGAAAATTCGCGTAGAATAATATTTAATATACAAGAAACGATTTTTGGCATTTTTGGCGTTTTCTGAGGAAATAGTGTATCTGAAAGAAAAGTCCATTTTTTGGAAATTTTTGATATTTGGCGTTTTCTAAGATGATTGGTATATAGTAAAATATGGCATTTTTTGAGAGGTGTGTTTGATGTTTTGCATTTTTTGGCGTTGTAAGATGAATGTTATATAGTAGAAATATGGCGTTTTCAGGTTGGGGGGAGGTGTCTTCTTGTGTATGAGAATGTTTTGTTTATATAGGGATGCGTTTTGGCCAGTAATGGCGTTTTATTCATTAGTTGGCGTTTTGGTATAGAAGTCTAAAGACCTTTTTACCCTTAATGAAGCGCGTCGACTCAATAGAATTCGTGTTATTTACGAAAAAGCCACCGCGCCAATCTAGTCCATAGATTGTTATGATCGGACGATCGATAAGCGTTCTCACCGTTTTCACACTTTTCATCGTTTTCTCTAAATCCTGACCCTATATATATACATATATATAGGGCTAGGATAAATCGAAAACCCACTCTAGTTGAAAAAACCTTAGAAACTCACTATCTACCATTCATTTAATAGATGAACGTCTGAGATCATCTTGGGTGTGTACCTGAGATTACTTTTGATTATATAATGAGAAAAAGTACATTGGGGGGCATTTTCGTCTTTGGCACATAATATTTGTGTCTTGGGATAAGATGCCCTGCATCTGACTTCCTTTGATGTAACATATAATTCAAAATACAAATTAAAAAAAAAAGAAAAAAGTTCTGACAGCTATGAATTCCTTTCCCATTGTGTCATCATGACAAATCTCCCTTTTCTCGTGCATCTTTTTTCTTATTAAAAGAACACTAAAATCTCTATAGCACCCTAAGGTCCATTCATGAAATGAAGGATTTTTTAATTCATATATATTAACAAAAAAAAAGTGTCAACTTCTTCATAAACGATGCTTTTTGTAATTTATTGGTGTTTGGGCCACTGGTGTCGTATATAACAAATAAATGTAAAAGCATTAGGTGAAAAACTGGATATACATGTTGAACAAGGTTACATTATATGTTACTTTATATGTACCATTTTATTAAGGTTATATTCTACAAATGTAAAAGCATTAGGTGAAAAACTGGATATACATGTTGAATAAGGTTACAATATATGTTACTTTATATGTACCATTTTATTAAGGTTATATTCTACAAATGAACAATAAATATTACATTATATGTAACATTTTACAAAAAAAAATATAAACAATGACTAAAATATGTTACTTTATAAGTGTCATCTTATTAAGGTTACATTCTATAAAATGAGCAATAAGTGTTACATTATATGTAACATTTTACAAAAAAGTAAAAAAAAAATAATGTTTCATTTTCTGTATAATTTCCAAAAAAGTAAACACTCAGTAAACAAGAAAAATGCTTGTTGTTTTACCTTTTAAAGGATATACACATACATAAAAGTGTAACGTGTTTTCTTTTCTTTCTCCCCGACACAAAGTGTTATATTACATCACATTGTTACAAAACCCACTTTGTTTTGTTATGTAACAAAAAAAAACCCACTATGTTTCATGATTATACCAAGAACCCATTCTATTTTAATATAACTACATTAATCTAACAATCATTTGTTTCATGTAACCAAACCCGCTACATTTTTATGTAACCAAACCCACTCTGTTTTGTTACGTAACCAAAAAAACCTACTATGTTTGAGGATTATACCAAGAAAATAGCTATAATAAATATCAATAATCTAACAATAAACAAGAACTTGAATCTAACTGTTTCGATGTGTTTAGATCTCAAACCCATAAATGCCACATTTTTACACAACAAATAATAAAATCAAAAATAAGAAACAACATAAACACACATTATATAGCTTAAAAACCTGAATCGACTATAAACACTTACAAAAATTGTGTAATTTTAGATCAGAAAAACATAAAAAAAAAACCTTTAACAAGATCCATATCTGATTCATCGTCATTTTCATATTCATGTATGATTTTCTTCAAGACGCCGAATCTGGATCTTGTGAAGAGAGAGAAAGACACCGTGGATCTGAACAATCAGTTCTCCGATCTGTAACTTGTGATTTTGGTCGTTCTATATGAGATCTTCGACTCTAATTCTTTGTTGCATAATTTGATTCATCTTCATCTTAATGTAGAGGTTTTGGTCGTTCTATATGAGATCTTCAACTCTAATTCTATGTTGCATAATTTGATTCATCTTCATCTTAATGTAAAGGTTTTTGGGTTGTGTTTCACTCTCATTTAATTCAAAAGCTTGGTTTGTGTTGATTTTAAAAAAAAAGGAGATGTGTGTTGTATATAAAGGCAGTAAATAAAGAAATTTGCAGTACATCCATAGGTACAAAAGGAATTGACCCTTAAAAATAAATGGATAAAATAATGAAAAGCAAGTACGTCACATTAAATGGGATTTTGATGTATGGGGTGACATACTTCTCTGCAGCCATCAAACTTTAGTCAAACAAAAAGAAGCTGAATTCCACTGTTACAACTCTTCCATGTCCATTGTAAAATGATGTTTCTACCCTTTTCTTCATCTTATGTATATGTGACGTGGTTGCATCCTAGCCACACATGTGAGTTCCTGAGGTTTTTTTTTATCTGGAGTGAGATTTCTCCTTATAATTAGCCTGTATATATATATAGGGTGGGAGTTGGCTACAAAGTCCATTTTTTCTACAAAGTGTAAAAAGTCATAAAACACCATAATGTCAACCATAAAACACACTAAAAACCCATAAATAACAAAGTGAAGATTACTAAAACATCATAATTGTGGGTTTTGTGTTGTGTTTTGGCTGATAAGGCTTTGATTATCGAATAACTAACATTAGTGTGTTTTATGCTGAATATCATGTTGTGTTTTATATTCATAGTTCTACGATGGTGTGTTTGAAGTTTTTAGGACTGTTAGGGTTTGGATATTGTGTTTTAGTGATCTTCACTCTTTTATTGTGGGTTTTGAATGTGTTTTATCGCTAAAATGTGGAGTTTTATAACTTTGTACACTTTGTAGGAAAAAATGACTTTGTAGCCTGACCCCACCCTATATATATATATATATATATATAGGGGAAGGTTAAAATGAGAACCACCTCGAGTTGTAAGAACCGCGGGAACTACACCATGGGGGGCGCGGTGGACCAAATTTTTTTTTTCATAAACGTAGATGCATGTATAAAAACACCATTTGTAAAAAAAATTCAAAAAAAAATGTCGTGTGTGTAGTTTTGAGCGCCACAAGTTTGTGTTTACGGGACCCGTAAATCTAGCCGGAAAATTTACGGGTCCCGAAAACACAAACTTGTGTTGCTCAAAACTACACCCATGACATTTTTTTTGAATTTTTTTTTACGGATGTTTTTATACATGCATCTACGTTTCTGAAAAAAAATTTGGTCCACCAAGGCCCGGATCAAAAAGTTCTCGCGGTTCTTACAAATCGAGGTGGTTCTCATTTTAACTTAATCCTATATATATATATATATATGATGCGTGTGAAGTTTAATATAGATTTAATGTATATTTTAAGCCCTTTTATACTTTTTAGCCAAGTTTTAAATTTATAAAACACGATATTTACTAACACTAAACACACATATGGGGTGGTGCACCCATCGTGAGCGTAGTATAGTGTTGGTAAGATACCGAGGTCCTCCAAGGACAAAAGACATTTTAGTACTGGTTTATCCTCAACGTCTAATCAAATCAAAAGTTTAGAAAAAAAAGGTTTTTAAACTAGAAAAATAAAACTAGCTAAAATGCTGAAAAATAAAATAAAAATAAAACAGATAGACAAGATGAATCACTTGGATCCGACTCGTGTGTAGTGTAACCTTTGATTATTTCCGCACTTTTGCACTTTTTAAGAGATTATCTTAGTTATTGTAGTAGGCCCCTCTTTTGAAGGTGACGTTACCCTCAACCCAGTAGTTTGAGTCAGCAAGGAAACAATACTAAAGGGTCGGATTATTGAAAGATAATTAATTAAGTTATTAATGCCTAATGTGGTAGGCCCCTCTTTTGAAGGTGACGTTACCCTCGGCTAAGTAGTCTGAGTCAGCAGGGATACAGTCCTAAGTAGCCGGGTTAAAGTATTAATAGTATCTTACATATGAGGGGATCAAAGAGTTTGGACCCCCGCCATCCAATACCGGTGGGTATTGAAGGAGGTCCTACTAAATTTGACCCAAGTCCTTGCAGGATCTGTACACTGAACAAGGCAAGACTCTTACCAAACAGTTGCCTTAACCCCCGACTAGGTAGCCAACATATCTCCATATAGACCGTGGAGATATGAATGGTGAAAATCTTTTATTTTATATAGACAGTAAAATAATGCCAAGAAACCACGGACAAACGATAAGGAAGAATCACCTTCAACATAAGAAACTAGTTATTAAATGTAACACCTGTGCCTCCACGGCCAGCAAACAAATACCAAACCAATGAAATATTATATTTCATACTTGGGATTTGTAAAAATATGTGTATCATTTGCACATATCAATTTTTGTTCAATTCCAAACTCTAAATCGCTTTCTGGAAGGTTATATACGCACCAATGCGTAAATATAACCAGTTTAATGCAACAAACACTCCGGAATAGTGACATAGGCTTAACATACCTTAAATAACCTTTACATAACTTAGAAATAAGTTTTGGAAGGTTTGGTATGCCGAAATCAAGTTAATTCGTCTACAGGGACTAAATATGACAAACTGCGAAAGTATGCCAATTTGAACTGTAACAGACATTCCGGAACATGACCATAAGTTAAACATACCCTAAATATCCTTCACATAGCTTAGAAATAGGCTTTGAGGGGTTCGGTATGCTAAAATAAACTTTTGGGTCATTCAGGGACTAAAAGTGTCAAAAAGTGCACAAGTTTGCATTTTCGCGCATAACTTACGTTCTGAATACATCTGGACATCCAAAAATTTATCTAAGCATGACTATATTATGCTTTAGTGTTTGGCTTGCCAAAAATCCATTCGTTGCGTCATTTGGATCGTTTTTCGCGCTTATGCGCATTCCATCGTAATTAAGCGAACATCGCGTTCGTACGACCAAACGAACCAACACCCGGCATATTTTTGAGCATGTTTCATGTGCTCAATGTTTAGGAAACATTTTAGGGCCTTAAAGTTGGCTTTACGGGCCTTAGAAGTGTCGGAAATGGCCTTAAACACGTGCAGGGACTGAAACTGACATTTCTGAAACTTTGTTCTGATCTGTGACTCCTAGGCGGCCCGCCTCAGGATCTTATCATCCTTAGGCGGCCCGCGTCTGACCTTCTGACCAGGTTAAATGTTTCTAACAGCAGATTGCAGCTGTTTGATCCACCACCACACATTCTCATTTGTCTAGTCATCTGATAAGGATCACATTTTAGTCACCATAAGGTCCCGACACTTGTACGGGTGGGATTAAGGCACGTTTTCCATGAAACGATCTTAACGGTGGACCTTTTACTATAAATACCCCACCCTCATGCTTCAAAATTACAAGAATTCTGATTTGAGAACCTCTAAGTTGAAACCATTGTTTCATACCTGAGATTCTTGAATCGGGATTAGCATTTGGGGACCCTTCGTAAGTATTCTTTCGTTCTTTTCTTTATTTTATTGCTTTTAGAGTCAGAAAGTCAAACTTTGTTTGACTTTCAGCGTTGACCAGCTTATGGTCAATGCGAAGTTCGTTTGAACTTCGCAACGTGATTGTAATCACGTTGGTCATAGTCCCTTGGGACTATGCCCACTGATTACCACGTTGTCTAGGGTCGTAGGGTAGGCGATCTGATAAATCGCCTATACCTTCAAACTCGACCCATTTGGTCGATCATTAGGATCCGACCAAATACATTAGGTGACCATAGTAGGTAGGGAATAACCTTCCGAGGTTATACCCTATGGTCACATCGTTTGAGTAGTTGTATGATAGGTAGTTTATATGCCTTAGGTAAATTACCAGAATACCCTTTTCATGTATAATTGGTAATTAAGCATATGTAACCTAAACTTTTGTCACATAATTGATTATGTAACATGTTTAGGCATATAACACTTGTCATAGGACTAGTTAGGCGATCCGAACGCGTTTCACGCGAACGACGCGTTAAAGTAGCATAAGCTACCTAAACGGGTCGTAATGGGTCGTAAGCACTTAAGTTAAGTTTCATTTAGCATGTAGGCTTTGATAAACCATATGACACGAGTATCTATACTCTTTTGGTTTACGAAACCTCATTCTATCAGATCTTCCGATTTAGGTCCGGTTTATTAATGTAGTTACCTATATTAGGTGCCGTTTGATTTCCGTGATCTCTAGCATTGTTTGGTTGTCACTCAAGGACTACTGAGCATTCTCAAGTGAGTACATAGACCCCTCTTTTACTGTTTTTCCAAACTGTTTTGGGGTGGAACACATGTGCCTACTTGTTACTTTCATGCTTTCCTGTTTTCACATCATATACTTGCTATGTTCATTAGTACATTTATAGTACATGATTTCATGGTGTTCTATGCTTTGTATGATGACTTTGCATACTTAGTACATTGTTTTACATGACTTTTCTACTTTGTATGATGACTTTGCATACTTAGTACATTGTTTTATACTGCATCTCTGTTGCATATGTTCCAGTAACATATGGACACATTGTTTTACAGCTCTACCCTGTATGTTTACTCTAGCATACTAGGTACATTATCTTCATAAAACATTCTTACATTTTGGTATGACATTTGGTTTGTTTAAACTATACTATACATTCATTAACACCGATCATGCCGTTCGTTAGTAGGTAGTGGTACCATAGGACTTGACAAATCCCGTTCCGGACATCCCAGGGAAAGGGGATGAAAGGAATGACCGAATCCGAATACATATTCTCTTGATAACTCACTTTTACATAGTTATCCGTCTGTCTCAAGGCTTGGATGTATGAATTTTCACAATACCGCATAAATGTTCATATTCAGTATAGCATGCATATATCTTACAAAACATAACTTTTATTTAAACCAAGTTTTACTTCAATACTTTGTTTTGTACATTTTTACTTATGGTTTAAGTAGTCTAAATTTTACTTACCATACATATCATTTTGGTTATACATTACTTGACTACTTTTGGACTATAAACATTTGACATGGTTTATACAAGGACTTTTGACTATTGGTTTAAACATAGACTTATTACATTGGTGGTTTGAGTAAGTGATTAAGTAACGATGCGTGTGTAATATGATACAAGCATGGTGGATACGCCGCTGGTACTTCCTATATATAAGTGTTTGTATGGTATTACATATATCGTAGCGTTATTTGAATCATTTCAGTTTGATACATATAACATTTTATACAAATAACATACCTTTCACAATACATTGTTTTACAAACAACTTAACTTTTACAAACTCATTTTACATGGTTACTCATTTAACCATGCATTATTTTCTTATTTATACATATCATCTGAACTTATTGTTTTTCAAATGATTTACAAAGACGAAGCAAATTACAAGGTTCATGACTAAACATTTTCTCAAACATAAGTCATGAAACCTATTTTCACAAAACCTATGTATCTCACAGGCATTTTTATGCTGACGTACCTATTTTCACATGTGTTTTTCAGGAGCTGTTGCATAAGATGATCAAGATACACATAGGCAGACTTGGGCTTTAGTGACAATAAAAGATGCAAGACTAGTTAATTATGTTGTATTTCCTTGTTTGTTAAGACATTGTAACACTTCTAATCAATAAAACGAAACTTCAATTGCCATGGATTTGAAACAATTAATTCTGTTACAACACTCCCCGACATTTCCGCCACGTTTTGTATGTTCTACGTGGTCGGGGTGTGACAGAAAAGATGGTATCAGAGCCAATGGTTATAGGGAATTAGGTTATTAGTAATGCTTTGACCTAGTCTATAACCTTCTTAGGACCCTAACGCGAGTTTACTTGCGTTTAGTCATAAAACAATACCGTCACCTATCCTTAGGCGACGACCACAACAAGAACATAAATTTCAAAACCGCTTTGAAAACTAATCATCTGTTCTAGGATGATTGATTACTAGGTTTTGAACCCTCTATTGAAAGGTTTTGAACTCTCTAGTATATGGTTTTGAACCCCTTTGAGTTTTCAAAACTTCGTCAAGGTTTTGGGTTTTAAATAATGTGAACACGTGCAAACTGGAAGGGTGAATGCCTGTATTCTGGGTTTTCTGTCTAGGCAAGCACTTCGTATACATCTCATCAGACGCGAGACCAGTTGTGCTTACCTGGGAATTCTTGGGATGAGTGTTCACTTATAGGCGAGCATCTCTTCGCGATACATTATTTTTGACCCATTTACTTTGATTAGTCACCGTCTCATTTGTTTGCCTTAGGTAACAAACAAATGATCGCAATTTTCATGCGTTATCTTTCTGTTTTGATTGTCCAATAATCTTTCACCTGTTTCTCCCTACGCCTTTCTTTTTCTTCAAGAATGTCTCTTCATCACGATGACGCCCAGATATCTGAGCAAGCAGCCAAAAATTCGCTCAGCGAATAGGCGAAGTAGTCCTGAAGACTGTTGAATTAGCTACTGCCATGTATCATCTCCAGGATGAAGCCACTCAAGAGTCACCAAGACAGGCAGGACCTAGTCAGGCGACAACACCATCAGCCAATAAACCAATCAAGGAATCAAAGACCATGGATGAACGATCCCCTAAGAAGTCAAAGAAGCGAAAGGCTTCTCAGAACTTCGCCATGGTCGCTCACAATGGTAAAGCAGTCCCCAACCAACCAACTCAACCCCCTGCTAAGCGTGTATGGCTTTTCCTATGATACCTACATCAAGGAACTATGTACCTTACAAACTACTCTTGTGATTTCTCTCTTTCAAATGATTGCTCATGATTCCCTCGAAAATTTTAAGTACTCGTTTCACTCTAAGAAACAAAGTACAGAAAATTAAGTGACATTATGAGTAATCGTGCTTTTCGCACATCTGTGCCTTTAAATCCTTGGTTAGATAACTAAGGATATTTTCAAATCTCATACCCACTACGTTTTGATTTTTTACAGTACAAGTATTTCAAAAACAATCTTCATGATCTCAAAACATTTCATATAGTTTGAAAACAATTTATCTAAATACATTATCTATGTTATTTCAAAAACATTAGCCATGTTATCAAAACCAACCTTCCTAATTTCAAAATATTTCATATAGTCTGAAGGCAATATTAACACAATACATTTTCTTATCAAGTGCATGATTTCGAAAAGCATCATTCATGTCTTTCAAAAACCTTATACATAATTTCAAAATTCATCTCTCATGATTTTAAAACATTTTGTAAATATATCTATCTAATACACCTACTTTATTTCAAAAGTATTATATATAAGGTTTCAAAAACGTTAAACACATTTTCTTAAAAGAACCTCATGCATAGTTTTCAAAAATATTTTCCTCATACATTGACTTAACTTCCAAATTTCGCTTCATATGTCGCCTTGGCATATCTGGCATCTCAACTTTGTAAAGCATTTCAACTTCATGTTTTGACATAAGCACGTCCAGTGCAAGGTTTCAAAACATCTTCAACTTCTAAAATCCATATGGGATCTTTTTATTTAGACCCTTGTGGATGATCATCATTCAAATCAGAGTCCTTAATTGGATTCTTTATGTACCTTAATTCGAACATTTCGGGTTCTAGTAATCGAAATCGAATTTTTTTTTTTTGAATCTTTCTATCTTTATAGTTAGATTCTTGATAATGTTTAAAGTGCCAAATGAAATCCACGAGATGGATTCCTATTGTACTTTAAATACATGTACTCTGTTAGCAGAACAAACTTCTAGTTAAACAATTTTGTGGTAATGTGACTATGTGTTTATTCATCTTATGTTTCCTTTTATGCATTTTTTTTTGTGTTTTTAATACTCTGGATATTCGTTATCCAAATCCTCGCAGGATCTTTCATATCTTCATATGAGGGATTCGTAGCAGGATATTCAAAAGGTACTACCATCAATCCTCAATGGGCTTCTATGTAATAGTTAAGACCCTTGGATTTTATAAGTACCGCTCCATGTTTCATAAGAGATCCTTTTAGTGGTCTAGTCTAAAAGATTGATTCACAATTTGGTTAAAGAACGACATCTAGTGATGTAGCTGAACAGACTCCTTGATAGTCTATTTAGATCATTTATTGATTTAATTAAAAGGACTCTATGGCGGTCTAGTCACACTCGTCACAGGATTGTTCATTTGGTTTTCCCCTACACATTATAAAATAGACTGTGTGAACTGTGCAAGGAATTGTCTGATTATGGACGCGTACACAATTATGAAATTTAGTGCACAGAAACACAGTAAGATTTATTATGTGTAAGAACCGATAGTGACAACAATAACGAACTGAGAACGATGTAATGGAGGTACGGTGGACGCACCAATGACGCTTCATATACTTGTATATAAGTATCCCTCTTACATTGCAATCATGATGTTATTAAAGGTTACTAGAAGTTCAGAACCCTAATCAATATTGTTCGATCTTTTCAACTTCATGTTTTCAAGCTCTCACAAGTTTCCTCTAAATAAATTTCGGGACGAAATTTCCTAAAGTAGGGGAGACTGTAACACCTGTGCCTCCACGGCCAGCAAACAAATACCAAACCAATGAAATATTGTATTTCATACTTGGGATTTGTAAAAATATGTGCATCATTTGCACATATCAATTTTTGTTCAATTCCAAACTCTAAATCGCTTTCTGGAAGGTTATATGCGCACCAATGCGTAAATATAACCAGTTTAATGCAACAAACACTCCGGAATAGTGACATAGGCTTAACATACCTTAAATAACCTTTACATAACTTAGAAATAAGTTTTGGAAGGTTTGGTATGCCGAAATCAAGTTAATTCGTCTACAGGGACTAAATATGACAAACTGCGAAAGTATGCCAATTTGAACTGTAACAGACATTCCGGAACATGACCATAAGTTAAACATACCCTAAATATCCTTCACATAGCTTAGAAATAGGCTTTGAGGGGTTCGGTGTAACACCTGTGCCTCCACGGCCATCAAACAAATACCGAACCAATGAAATATTATATTTCATACTTGGGATTTGTAAAAATATGTGTATCATTTGCACATATCAATTCTTGTTCAATTTCAAACTCTAAATCGCTTTCTGGAAGGTTATACGCGCACCGATGCGTAAATATAACCAGTTTAATGCAACAAACACTCCGGAATAGTGACATAGGCTTAACATACCTTAAATAACCTTTACATAACTTAGAAATAAGTTTTGAAGGCTTTGGTATGGCAAAATCAAGTTAAATCGCTTAAAGGGACTAAATTTGACAAACTGCGAAAGTATGCCAATTTGAACTGTAACAGACATTCCGGAACATGACCATAAGTTAAACATGCCATAAATATCCTTTACATGGCTTAGAAATAGGCTTTGAGGTGTTTGGTGTGCTAAAATAAACTTTTGGGTCATTCAGGGACTAAAAGTGTCAAAAAAGTGCACAAGTTTGCATTTTTACGCATAACTCACGTTCTGAATACATCCGGACATCCAAAAATTTATGTAAGCATGACTATATTATGCTTTAGTGTTTGGCTTGTCAAAAATCCATTCGTCGCGTCATTTGGATCGTTTTTCGCGCTTATGCGCATTCCGTCGTAATTAAGCGAACATCACGTTCGTACGACCAAACGAACCAACACCCGGCATATTTTTTAGCATGTTTCATGTCCACAATGTTTAGGCATCATTTTAGGGCCTTAAAGTTGGCTTTACGGGCCTTAGAAGTGTCGGAAATGGCCTTAAACACGTGCATGGACTGAAACTGTAATTTCTGAAACTTGTTTTCTGATCAGAAGGGCTAGGCGGCCCGCCTCAGTTTCTGAACATCCTCAGGCGGCCCGCGTCCCACTATCAGACCAGATTAACTGCATTTAACAGCAGATTGCAGCTGTTTGATCCTCACCCACACATTCCCAATTGCTTAGTCAGATGATAAGGACCATTTTTTAGGCACCACAACTTTGCAACACATGTACGGATGGGATTAAGGCACGTTTTCCATGAAACGATCCTAACGGTTACCCGAAAACTATAAATACCCCATCACCCCAATGCAAAACTTACAAGAACTTTGATTTGAGAAACTCTAAGTTGAAACTATTGTTTCATACCTGAGATTTTTGAATCAAGGTTAGCATTCGGGGACCCTTCGTAAGTATTCTTTCGTTCTTTTCCTTATTTTATTGCTTTTCGAGTCAGAAAGTCAAACTTTGTTTGACTTTCAGCGTTGACCAGTAATGGTCAATGCGAAGTTCGTTTGAACTTCGTAACGTGAGTGTAATCATGTTGGTCATAGTCCCTTGGGACTATGCCCACTGATTACCACGTTGTCTAGGGTCGTAGGGTAGGCGATCTAATAAATCGCCTATACCCTCGAACCCGACCCAGTTTGGTCGATCATTAGGATCCAACCAAATACATTAGGTGACCATAGTAGGTAGGGAATAACCTTCCGAGGTTATACCCTATGGTCACATCGTTTAAGTAGTTGTATGATAGGTAGTTTATATGCCTTAGGTAAATTACCAGAATACCCTTTTCATGTATAATTGGTAATTAAGCATATGTAACCTAAACTTTTGTCACATAACTGATTATGTAACATGTTTAGGCATATAACACTTGTCGTAGAACTAGTTAGGCGGTCCGAACGCGTTTCACGCGAACGACGCGTTAAAGTAGCATAAGCTACCTAAACGGGTCGTAATGGGTCGTAAGCTATTAGGTTGGGTTTCATTTAGCATGTAGGCTTTGATAAACCATATGACACGAGTCTCTATACTCGTTTGGTTTACGAAACCTCATTCTATCCGATCTTCCGATTTAGGTCCGGTTTATTAATGTAGTTACCTATATTAGGTGCCGTTTGATTTCCGTGATCTCTAGCATTGTTTGGTTGTCACTCAAGGACTACTGAGCATTCTCAAGTGAGTACATAGACCCCTCTTTTACTGTTTTCCAAACTGTTTTGGGGTGAAACACATGTGCCTACTTGTTACTTTCGTGCTTTCCTGTTTTCACATCATATACTTGCTATGTTCATTAGTACATTTATAGTACATGATTTCATGGTGTTCTATGCTTTGTATGATGACTTTGCATACTTAGTACATTGTTTTACATGACTTTTCTACTTTGTATGATGACTTTGCATACTTAGTACATTGTTTTATACTGCATCTCTGTTGCATATGTTCCAGTAACATATGGACACATTGTTTTACAGCTCTACCCTGTATGTTACTCTAGCATACTAGGTACATTATCTTCATAAAACATGCTTACATTTTGGTATGACATTTGGTTTGTTTAAACTATACTATACATTCATTAACACCGATCATGCCGTTCGTTAGTAGGTAGTGGTACCATAGGACTTGACAAATCCCGTTCCGGACATCCCAGGGAAAGGGGATGAAAGGAATGACCGAATCCGAATACATATTCTCTTGATAACTCACTTTTACATAGTTATCCGTCTGTCTCAAGGCTTGGATGTATGAATTTTCACAATACCGCATAAATGTTCATATTCAGTATAGCATGCATATATCTTACAAAACATAACTTTTATTTAAACCAAGTTTTACTTCAATACTTTGTTTTGTACATTTTTACTTATGGTTTAAGTAGTCTAAATTTTACTTACCATACATATCATTTTGGTTATACATTACTTGACTACTTTTGGACTATAAACATTTGACATGGTTTATACAAGGACTTTTGACTATTGGTTTAAACATAGACTTATTACATTGGTGGTTTGAGTAAGTGATTAAGTAACGATGCGTGTGTAATATGATACAAGCATGGTGGATACGCCGCTGGTACTTCCTATATATAAGTGTTTGTATGGTATTACATATATCGTAGCGTTATTTGAATCATTTCAGTTTGATACATATAACATTTTATACAAATAACATACCTTTCACAATACATTGTTTTACAAACAACTTAACTTTTACAAACTCATTTTACATGGTTACTCATTTAACCATGCATTATTTTCTTATTTATACATATCATCTGAACTTATTGTTTTTCAAATGATTTACAAAGACAAAGCAAATTACAAGGTTCATGACTAAACATTTTCTCAAACATAAGTCATGAAACCTATTTTCACAAAACCTATGTATCTCACAGGCATTTTTATGCTGACGTACCTATTTTCACATGTGTTTTTCAGGAGCTGTTGCATAAGATGATCAAGATACACATAGGCAGACTTGGGCTTTAGTGAAAATAAAAGATGCAAGACTAGTTAATTATGTTGTATTTCTTTGTTTGTTAAGACATTGTAACACTTTTAATCAATAAAGCGAAACTTTAATTTCCATGGTAGTGAAACATTAATTCTGTTACAACACTCCCCGATGTTTCCGCCACGTTTTGTATGTTCTACGTGGTCGGGGTGTGACAGAAAAGATGGTATCAGAGCCAATGGTTATAGGGAATTAGGTTATTAGTAATGCTTTGACCTAGTCTATAACCTTCTTAGGACCCTAACGCGAGTTTACTTGCGTTTAGTCATAAAACAATACCGTCACCTATCCTTAGGCGACGATCACAACAAGAACATAAATTTCCGAACCACTTTGAAAACTAATCATCTGTTCTAGGATGATTGATTACTAGGTTTTGAACCCTCTATTGTAAGGTTTTGAACTCTCTGTTATATGGTTTTGAACCCCTTTGAGTTTTCAAAATCTCGTCAAGGTTTGGGGTTTTAAATAATGTGAACACGTGCAAACTGGAAGGGTGAATGCCTGTATTCTGGGTTTTCTGTCTAGGCAAGCACTTCGTATACATCTCATCAGACGCGAGACCAGTTGTGCTTACCTGGGAATTCTTGGGATGAGTGTTCACTTATAGGCGAGCATGTCTTCGCGATACATTATTTTCGACCCATTTACTTTGATTTGTCACTGTGTGTCGTTTGTTGCTTTGTAGTAACAAACAAATGACCACTATCCTTGCTTTCCTCAGATTTGTTTCATCTCATTCTTGTCGTCTAATTCTCTCTCTCGTTTCCTTTCATGTTTCCTCTTTTAGAATGCCTCCTCGACGCGAAAGCCAGATAGAGACTGCCGAATTGGCAGAAATCATTGCGCAACAAATGGCTGCTAAATTCCCAAACCTCTTTGCTCAATGGAACCAAGCCAACAACAACAACAATGTTCTATGCAAATACAAGGATTTTAACTAGGCTAAACCACTCAAGTTTAGTGGTTCTGAAGGAGCGACTGGGCTTCTTCAATGGTTCGAGAGCATTGAGAATACTTTCCGCCACGTGCAGTGTCCTGACAATCGCAAGGTCGAGTTTTCTTCGAGTGTGTTTCAGAAGAGGGCTCTCACATGGTGGAACGGGATTATCAGGGATCGTGGTGCAGAAGTTGCTCTAGCACAGACATGGGCTGAACTTAGGGCTCTCATGATGAGGGAATTCTGTCCTCGTCATGAGCAGCGAGCTTTGGAGAAGGAATTTGATGAGTTGAAGCAAGATAGTGGTGAGCACAGGGCGTATATTGATAGGTTTGAGGAGTTGAGTCTGCTTTGCCCGACAATGGTTAGCCCACTTGACATAGCTATCGAAAGGTACATCGACGGCTTACCTGACTCGGTACAAGACATCCTTACTGGTAGTAACCCTGCCACACTCCGTCAGGCGATCGAGTTATCAGCGACATTGACTGAGTCGCAGATTCGGAAGAATAAATTACACAGGAAGGGTGACAAGGGCGAGAAACAGTCGTCTGACAAGGAGGATAGCAAGAAAGGTCAAAACAAGAATGGGAAGGATTCTAGTTCATCGAAGAGGGCAAGGAAGCGTAAGGTTTCCCAAAACTATGCCATTACTGCACAGGCCCAAGCTGCACCAAATCAGCCTGCGCAACCACTAGCCAAGAAGCCTTATTTTGGCAATGCACCTTTGTGCAACAGGTGTAACGGCCATCATCAACCACACCTCCAGTGTCGTCAGTGCACCAACTGCGGAAGATCCGGTCATCTTGCTGACACCTGCCGCATCCCTGCTAATCCGAATCGCCCAGTTCAGAACCCGGCTCAACAAGTTGCTCAGCCTCTTGCTCAGCAACAGGGTCAAGCTGCACGACCACACTACCCACCTGGTGCCTGTTACAATTGTGGGGATCTGACCCACTACAGAAACCGATGCCCAAAGCTTGCTAATGCAAATCCGACCCACGGATGAGCATTCAGCTGAACAAAGGATGTTGCTGTCTTATGCCTTTGTTTCTTTTGTTTTCGTGTATTGTGAAACAATATGTCTCGTTCTTAAATAAAAGTTGTTGTTCACAATTCTGATATACAAGTATAATTACATGTGTGTATGACTTTTCCTATGATACCTACATCAAGGAACTATGTTCCTTACAAACTACTCTTGTGATTCTCTCTTTCAAATGATCGCTCATGATTCCTTCGAAAATTTTAAGTACTCGTTTCATTCTAAGATACGAAGTACAGAAAATAAAGTGACATTATGAGTAATCATGCTTCTGCACATCTGTGCCTTTGAAATCCTTGGTTAAATAACTAAGGGTATTTTCAAATCTCATACCCATTACATTTTGATTTTTTAACATATACAGTACAAGTATTTCAAAAACAATCTTCATGATCTCAAAACATTTCATATAGTTTGAAAACAATTTATCTAAATACATTATCTATGTTATTTCAAAAACTTTAGCCATGTTATCAAAACCAACCTTCCTAATTTCAAAATATTTCATATAGTCTGAAGGCAATATTAACACAATACATTTCCTTATCAAGTGCATGATTTCGAAAAGCATCATTCATGTCTTTCAAAAACCTTATACATAATTTCAAAATTCATCTCTCATGATTTTAAAACATTTTTGTAAATATATCTATCTAATACACCTACTTTATTTCAAAAGTATTATATATAAGGTTTCAAAAACGGTAAACACATTTTTTCTTAAAAGAACCCCATGCACAGTTTTCAAAAATATTTTCCTCGTACATCGACTTAGCTTTCAAATTTCGCTTCATATGTCGCCTTGGCATATCTGGCATCTCAACTTTGTAAAGCATTTCAACTTCATGTTTTGACATAAGCACGTCCAGTGCAAGGTTTCAAAACATCTTCAACTTCTAAAATCCATATGGGATCTTTTTATCTTCATATTTAGACCCTTGTGGATGATCATCATTCAAATCAGAATCCTTAATTGGATTCTTTATGTACCTTAATTCGAATATTTCGAGTTCTAGTAATCGAAATCGAATTTTCTTTTTGAATCTTTCTATCTTTATAGTTAGATTCTTGATAATGTTTAAAGTGCCAAATGAAATCCACGAGATGGATTCCTAGTGTGCTTTAAATACATGTACTCTGTTAGCAGAACAAACTTCTAGTTAAACAATTTTGTGGTTATGTGACTATGTGTTTATTCATCTTATGTTTTCTTTTATGCATTTTTGTGTTTTTAATACTCTGGATATTCATTATCCAAATCCTCGCAGAATCTTTCATATCTTCATATGAGGGATTCGTAGCAGGATATTCAAAAGGTACTACCTTCAATCCTTAATGGGCTTCTATGTAATAGTTAAGACCCTTGGATTATATAAGTACCGCTCCATGTTTCATAAGAGATCCTTTTAGTGGTCTAGTCTAAAAGATTGATTCACAATTTGGTTAAAGGACGACATCTAGTGATGTAGCTGGACAGACTCCTTGATAAGTCTATTTAGATCATTTATTGATTTAGTCAAAAGGACCCTATGGTGGTCTAGTCACACTCATCACCGGTTTGTTCATTTGGTTTTCCCCTACACACTATAAAATAGACTGTGTGTATTGTGCAAGGAATTGTCTGATTATGGACGCGTACATAATTATGAAATTTAGTGCATAGAAACCCAGTAAGATTTATTATGTGTAAGAGCCGATAGTGACAACAATAACGAAATGAGAACGATGTAATGGAGGTACGGTGGACGCACCAATGACGCTTCATATACTTGTATATAAGTATCCCTCTTACATTGCAATCATGATGTTATTAAAGGTTACTAGAAGTTCAGAACCCTAATCAATATTGTTCGATCTTTTCATCTTCATGTTTTCAAGCTCTCACAAGTTTCCTCTAAATAAATTTCGGGACGAAATTTCCTAAAGTAGGGGAGATTGTAACACCTGTGCCTCCACGGCCATCAAACAAATACCGAACCAATGAAATATTATATTTCATACTTGGGATTTGTAAAAATATGTGTATCATTTGCACATATCAATTCTTGTTCAATTTCAAACTCTAAATCGCTTTCTGGAAGGTTATACGCGCACCGATGCGTAAATATAACCAGTTTAATGCAACAAACACTCCGGAATAGTGACATAGGCTTAACATACCTTAAATAACCTTTACATAACTTAGAAATAAGTTTTGAAGGCTTTGGTATGGCAAAATCAAGTTAAATCGCTTACAGGGACTAAATTTGACAAACTGCGAAAGTATGCCAATTTGAACTGTAACAGACATTCCGGAACATGACCATAAGTTAAACATACCATAAATATCCTTTACATGGCTTAGAAATAGGCTTTGAGGTGTTTGGTGTGCTAAAATAAACTTTTGGGTCATTCAGGGACTAAAAGTGTCAAAAAAGTGCACAAGTTTGCATTTTTACGCATAACTCACGTTCTGAATACATCCGGACATCCAAAAATTTATGTAAGCATGACTATATTATGCTTTAGTGTTTGGCTTGTCAAAAATCCATTCGTCGCGTCATTTGGATCGTTTTTCGCGCTTATGCGCATTCCGTCGTAATTAAGCGAACATCACGTTCGTACGACCAAACGAACCAACACCCGGCATATTTTTGAGCATGTTTCATGTCCACAATGTTTAGGCATCATTTTAGGGACTTAAAGTTGGCTTTACGGGCCTTAGAAGTGTCGGAAATGGCCTTAAACACGTGCAGGGACTGAAACTGTAATTTCTGAAACTTGTTTTCTGATCAGAAGGGCTAGGCGGCCCGCCTCAGTTTCTGAACATCCTCAGGCGGCCCGCGTCCCACTATCAGACCAGATTAACTGCATTTAACAGCAGATTGCAGCTGTTTGATCCTCACCCACACATTCCCAATTGCTTAGTCAGATGATAAGGACCATTTTTTAGGCACCACAACTTTGCAACACATGTACGGATGGGATTAAGGCACGTTTTCCATGAAACGATCCTAACGGTTACCCGAAAACTATAAATACCCCATCACCCCAATGCAAAACTTACAAGAACTTTGATTTGAGAAACTCTAAGTTGAAACTATTGTTTCATACCTGAGATTTTTGAATCGAGGTTAGCATTCGGGGACCCTTCGTAAGTATTCTTTCGTTCTTTTCCTTATTTTATTGCTTTTCGAGTCAGAAAGTCAAACTTTGTTTGACTTTCAGCGTTGACCAGTAATGGTCAATGCGAAGTTCGTTTGAACTTCGCAACGTGAGTGTAATCACGTTGGTCATAGTCCCTTGGGACTATGCCCACTGATTACCACGTTGTCTAGGGTCGTAGGGTAGGCGATCTAATAAATCGCCTATACCCTCGAACCTGACCCAGTTTGGTCGATCATTAGGATCCGACCAAATACATTAGGTGACCATAGTAGGTAGGGAATAACCTTCCGAGGTTATACCCTATGGTCACATCGTTTAAGTAGTTGTATGATAGGTAGTTTATATGCCTTAGGTAAATTACCAGAATACCCTTTTCATGTATAATTGGTAATTAAGCATATGTAACCTAAACTTTTGTCACATAACTGATTATGTAACATGTTTAGGCATGTAACACTTGTCGTAGAACTAGTTAGGCGGTCCGAACGCGTTTCACGCGAACGACGCGTTAAAGTAGCATAAGCTACCTAAACGGGTCGTAATGGGTCGTAAGCTATTAGGTTGGGTATCATTTAGCATGTAGGATTTGATAAACCATATGACACGAGTCTCTATACTCGTTTGGTTTACGAAACCTCATTCTATCCGATCTTCCGATTTAGGTCCGGTTTATTAATGTAGTTACCTATATTAGGTGCCGTTTGATTTCCGTGATCTCTAGCATTGTTTGGTTGTCACTCAAGGACTACTGAGCATTCTCAAGTGAGTACATAGACCCCTCTTTTACTGTTTTCCAAACTGTTTTGGGGTGAAACACATGTGCCTACTTGTTACTTTCGTGCTTTCCTGTTTTCACATCATATACTTGCTATGTTCATTAGTACATTTATAGTACATGATTTCATGGTGTTCTATGCTTTGTATGATGACTTTGCATACTTAGTACATTGTTTTACATGACTTTTCTACTTTGTATGATGACTTTGCATACTTAGTACATTGTTTTATAATGCATCTCTGTTGCATATGTTCCAGTAACATATGGACACATTGTTTTACAGCTCTACCCTGTATGTTACTCTAGCATACTAGGTACATTATCTTCATAAAACATGCTTACATTTTGGTATGACATTTGGTTTGTTTAAACTATACTATACATTCATTAACACCGATCATGCCGTTCGTTAGTAGGTAGTGGTACCATAGGACTTGACAAATCCCGTTCCGGACATCCCAGGGAAAGGGGATGAAAGGAATGACCGAATCCGAATACATATTCTCTTGATAACTCACTTTTACATAGTTATCCGTCTGTCTCAAGGCTTGGATGTGTGAATTTTCACAATACCGCATAAATGTTCATATTCAGTATAGCATGCATATATCTTACAAAACATAACTTTGATTTAAACCAAGTTTTACTTCAATACTTTGTTTTGTACATTTTTACTTATGGTTTAAGTAGTCTAAATTTTACTTACCATACATATCATTTTGGTTATACATTACTTGACTACTTTTGGACTATAAACATTTGACATGGTTTATACAAGGACTTTTGACTATTGGTTTAAACATAGACTTATTACATTGGTGGTTTGAGTAAGTGATTAAGTAACGATGCGTGTGTAATATGATACAAGCATGGTGGATACGCCGCTGGTACTTCCTATATATAAGTGTTTGTATGGTATTACATATATCGTAGCGTTATTTGAATCATTTCAGTTTGATACATATAACATTTTATACAAATAACATACCTTTCACAATACATTGTTTTACAAACAACTTAACTTTTACAAACTCATTTTACATGGTTACTCATTTAACCATGCATTATTTTCTTATTTATACATATCATCTGAACTTATTGTTTTTCAAATGATTTACAAAGACAAAGCAAATTACAAGGTTTATGACTAAACATTTTCTCAAACATAAGTCATGAAACCTATTTTCACAAAACCTATGTATCTCACAGGCATTTTTATGCTGACGTACCTATTTTCACATGTGTTTTTCAGGAGCTGTTGCATAAGATGATCAAGATACACATAGGCAGACTTGGGCTTTAGTGAAAATAAAAGATGCAAGACTAGTTAATTATGTTGTATTTCTTTGTTTGTTAAGACATTGTAACACTTTTAATCAATAAAGCGAAACTTTAATTTCCATGGTTGTGAAACATTAATTCTGTTACAACACTCCCCGATGTTTCCGCCACGTTTTGTATGTTCTACGTGGTCGGGGTGTGACATTCGGTATGCTAAAATAAACTTTTGGGTCATTCAGGGACTAAAAGTGTCAAAAAGTGCACAAGTTTGCATTTTCGCGCATAACTTACGTTCTGAATACACCTGGACATCCAAAAATTTATCTAAGCATGACTATATTATGCTTTAGTGTTTGGCTTGCCAAAAATCCATTCGTTGCGTCATTTGGATCGTTTTTCGCGCTTATGCGCATTCCGTCGTAATTAAGCGAACATCGCGTTCGTACGACCAAACGAACCAACACCCGGCATATTTTTGAGCATGTTTCATGTCCTCAATGTTTAGGCAACATTTTAGGGCCTTAAAGTTGGCTTTACGGGCCTTAGAAGTGTCGGAAATGGCCTTAAACACGTGCAGGGACTGAAACTGACATTTCTGAAACTTTGTTCTGATCTGTGACTCCTAGGCGGCCCGCCTTAGGATCTTAACATCCTTAGTCGGCCCGCGTCAGACCTTCTGACCAGGTTAAATGTTTCTAACAGCAGATTGCAGCTGTTTGATCCACCACCACACATTCTCATTTGTCTAGTCATCTGATAAGGATCACATTTTAGTCACCATAAGGTCCCGACACTTGTACGGGTGGGATTAAGGCACGTTTTCCATGAAACGATCTTAACGGTGGACCTTTTACTATAAATACCCCACCCCTCATGCTTCAAAATTACAAGAATTCTGATTTGAGAACCTCTAAGTTGAAACCATTGTTTCATACCTGAGATTCTTGAATCGGGATTAGCATTCGGGGACCCTTCGTAAGTATTCTTTCGTTCTTTTCTTTATTTTATTGCTTTTAGAGTCAGAAGTCAAACTTTGTTTGACTTTCAGCGTTGACCAGCTTATGGTCAATGCGAAGTTCGTTTGAACTTCGCAACGTGATTGTAATCACGTTGGTCTTAGTCCCTTGGGACTATGCCCACTGATTACCACGTTGTCTAGGGTCGTAGGGTAGGCGATATGATAAATCGCCTATACCTTCGAACTCGACCCATTTGGTCGATCATTAGGATCCGACCAAATACATTAGGTGACCATAGTAGGTAGGGAATAACCTTCCGAGGTTATACCCTATGGTCACATCGTTTGAGTAGTTGTATGATAGGTAGTTTATATGCCTTAGGTAAATTACCAGAATACTCTTTTCATGTATAATTGGTAATTAAGCATATGTAACCTAAACTTTTGTCACATAACTGATTATGTAACATGTTTAGGCATATAACACTTGTCATAGGACTAGTTAGGCGATCCGAACGCGTTTCACGCGAACGACGCGTTAAAGTAGCATAAGCTACCTAAACGGGTCGTAATGGGTCGTAAGCACTTAGGTTAAGTTTCATTTAGCATGTAGGCTTTGATAAACCATATGACACGAGTATCTATACTCGTTTGGTTTACGAAACCTCATTCTATCAGATCTTCCGATTTAGGTCCGGTTTATTAATGTAGTTACCTATATTAGGTGCCGTTTGATTTCCGTGATCTCTAGCATTGTTTGGTTGTCACTCAAGGACTACTGAGCATTCTCAAGTGAGTACATAGACCCCTCTTTTACTGTTTTTCCAAACTGTTTTGGGGTGGAACACATGTGCCTACTTGTTACTTTCATGCTTTCCTGTTTTCACATCATATACTTGCTATGTTCATTAGTACATTTATAGTACATGATTTCATGGTGTTCTATGCTTTGTATGATGACTTTGCATACTTAGTACATTGTTTTACATGACTTTTCTACTTTGTATGATGACTTTGCATACTTAGTACATTGTTTTATACTGCATCTCTGTTGCATATGTTCCAGTAACATATGGACACATTGTTTTACAGCTCTACCCTGTATGTTTACTCTAGCATACTAGGTACATTATCTTCATAAAACATGCTTACATTTTGGTATGACATTTGGTTTGTTTAAACTATACTATACATTCATTAACACCGATCATGTCGTTCGTTAGTAGGTAGTGGTACCATAGGACTTGACAAATCCCGTTCCGGACATCCCAGGGAAAGGGGATGAAAGGAATGACCGAATCCGAATACATATTCTCTTGATAACTCACTTTTACATAGTTATCCGTCTGTCTCAAGGCTTGGATGTATGAATTTTCACAATACCGCATAAATGTTCATATTCAGTATCGCATGCATATATCTTACAAAACATAACTTTGATTTAAACCAAGTTTTACTTCAATACTTTGTTTTGTACATTTTTACTTATGGTTTAAGTAGTCTAAATTTTACTTACTATACATATCATTTTGGTTATACATTACTTGACTACTTTTGGACTATAAACATTTGACATGGTTTATACAAGGAGTTTTGACTATTGGTTTAAACATAGACTTATTACATTGGTGGTTTGAGTAAGTGATTAAGTAACGATACGTGTGTAATATGATACAAGCATGGTGGATACGCCGCTGGTACTTCCTATATATAAGTGTTTGTATGGTATTACATATATCGTAGCGTTATTTGAATCATTTCAGTTTGATACATATAACATTTTATACAAATAACATACCTTTCACAATACATTGTTTTACAAACAACTTAACTTTTACAAACTCATTTTACATGGTTACTCATTTAACCATGCATTATTTTCTTATTTATACATATCATCTGAACTTATTGTTTTTCAAATGATTTACAAAGACAAAGCAAATGACAAGGTTCATGACTAAACATTTTCTCAAACATAAGTCATGAAACCTATTTTCACAAAACCTATGTATCTCACAGGCATTTTTATGCTGACGTACCTATTTTCACATGTGTTTTTCAGGAGCTGTTGCATAAGATGATCAAGATACACATAGGCAGACTTGGGCTTTAGTGACAATAAAAGATGCAAGACTAGTTAATTATGTTGTATTTCCTTGTTTGTTAAGACATTGTAACACTTCTAATCAATAAAACGAAACTTCAATTGCCATGGATTTGAAACAATTAATTCTGTTACAACACTCCCCGACATTTCCGCCACGTTTTGTATGTTCTACGTGGTCGGGGTGTGACATTAAAGTCATTAATACATAACCAAATAAAAAGTGCGAACAGTTTAAAAATAAAAAGTATTACACTAGACACTTGTCTTCACCAAGTGATGTAAGAGACATAGGCAAACATGGCCTTTGATTGTCAAGAACTCTTACGATCAATCTTGGATCCCGAGACGACTCACACACTCTATGATGGATGATGGATGATGGTGGTGGATGATGGTGTTGTGGTGGTGGTGGTGGAGTGTGGGTGAAGTGTGAGAGAGGTGGTGTGCCAAGGGATGGTTTGCAAATGAGCCAAGCACCCCTATTTATAGCCTGAACAGCAGCTCGGGCACGGCCCCGTGTCCATTGGGCACGGCCTCGTGTCCATCTTCCTTCCCTTTCTTCATTAATTGCAGTTTGTCTGCATTAGTTGACCACGCCCCCGTGTCCGCTGGGCATGACCCTGTGTGAAGAAGCGTATCTGTACTATCAAGATTTCCTCAGATTCTGCGAATCTTAGAGTTGACCACGGCCCCGTGTCCGCTGGGCACGCCCCCGTGGTGGGTGATAGAAGCTTCTACAACTTTCTATTTTCTGCAAACACTTGGGCACGCCCCCGTGCTCACTGAGCACGGGGCGTGTTCAGCCTTCTGTTTTCTTGTTTTGCTTGGGAAGATGCTGTTGGGGGGTCTGGCATGCCACGTTTTTTCCTTTTCTTGTATTATTGTTAGATTTAGCTGCCTTTTTGCTTCTTTTATTCATTTGAGCTCATTTAATCCTGAAAATACAAAAGGAAGACAAAAGCACACTTTTTCCAACATTAGTACTAAAAAAGGGTTAGTTTTATGCCTCATTTGATGAAATTTATATGTTGCATTTTGCACACATCAAATACCCCCACACTTGAATCTTTGCTTGTCCTCAAGCAAAACTCTTTATAATGTGGCTTTACACTCCCAAAAGGAATGGGTAGAAGAGAAGGTTTTGGGCTTGTCATAGAGTGTCGGGATTTCCAAGATTCTTTATTAAGTTTTATTTTTATTTATTTACAATCCTATTCGTTATGATTTATTTAAAACATTACATAAGATAAATTACTTATTAGGGCATAACATGCCTTTTTAAAATTCCACTTATATACAAGTTCACATACCTTGTGGGGAATCACTCAACACTCGACCGAAGATGTATTTTAGTGAATCACTTGAGAGCGGCATGGAACTTTACTCCTACCATAAGTTTGCCAAGAATCAATCCTCCTCCTTTCTAACTGTACACATTTGTAAATATCAAGAGGGCTTTTGGGTGAAGGGTTAGGCTTGGGTTAAAGGTAGGTGGTTGGGTTAGTGGTTAGTAGAAAAGGGTGAAAAGGCGTAAAAAGCGTCGGTTTTTGCAAAACATATTGTTTTTGTGACTTTTTATTCCAATGAAGTATTTTTCAAACAAGCTTTCTTTTTGTGAGCTTTATTTGTTTATTGCAAACTTCAATTTTTTTTATATATAAGAAAGTCACACAAAAACTGAGCTTTGTTACTAAAATAAAGGGTTTAAAATGAAAAAAGGTTTTTGGTGGGTGAAAAGGGTGTTTGTTTTGGGTTAAGAAATGAAAAGGTTTAGGCTCAAAGGGGTTAACTAGGGGGATTTTGGGTAGGTGGTAAAAAAAGAAAAATAATGGTGTAGAAATAAGAAGGGTTAGTCCTAATGCCTCTCTCATTTACTTACTCGGGTTTAAGTTGGTAAGGACCGGGAATGTATCGTCGTGGCAAGTTCTAGAGTCGTAAGAACCAAGCGGCTATTCACACAAGAAATGAAAAATGAGCATTTAGTTTAAAGATGTGTATTTGTATGCTCAATAAAGGCTCAAAACTCACTTTTTGTGGGAATGAGTTTTTATGTGATCAAGTATATATAATCCAATTTTAACTAGGTTTGTCATGCCGTTTCATAATTTTCTTATGTTGGTTCTTTTTATCACGAAGCTATCGGTTGTAAATTTGTAAAAATATCACCTTTTTAGAAATTTGAAATTCCCAATTTAAACCTAGACAAGTAAGAAAAATGAAAGATTTTTGAAAAAAAATTGGGGTGTTTAGCGGTTCCAATAGAGTTTTGTGTAAGGCTTGTAATTAGGACTTGCAAAATTCAAGGTTTTAGCATCCCCCCACACTTAAATTACACATTGTCCTCAATGTGTCCCAAAAATAAGTTTTTAGGTTGAATGGACGTGTAAAAAGGTGTGAAAAGCAAAATTTTATGTTACTGGGCGTCTTGACATGGCCCCGTGTTGGGTGAACACGACCCCGTGGTCAGAGTGCCAGTAACGATGACTTACAGACGGTGGACACGGGGGCGTGTCGGCTGGACATGGCCTTGTGTCTTGCAAAAATCTGCAGAATTAAACAAACAGCAGGTCTGGGGTAGTGGGCACGGGGGCGTGTCGGCTGGACACGACCCCGTGTAGACAGTCTGCAAGGGTGAAAAACAGGTTTCTGGCATCGGTTTTCCTGTCCATCGTTCAAACATCCACGTCACAAGGTTAAAAAGAAACACAAATGCAGAAAATAAAAAGAGTTAAAGGAAAGTAAATTGTTCAACACACGGCACGCAGGCCGGAAATTGTTCATAAGAAAAGGGGTTAACCTGTGGGATCACCAACCAACTGCTCCTAACTCCGCTCCTCCCGCCTAGTCCATGTCCTCGTCCTCATCATCATCTCCTCCTCCGTGCCCCGCCATGTACTCCCGGATGTTCCCAATGTCATCCTGAATGTCAGAGATGTTTCTCTCAATCGCTCCGACCCGGTTGTACGTGTTGCTCGCCATGTTATAGGTGTTCCTAGTGCACATGAGGTTTTCCTGTAACAAATCATGTAAACTTTGAAAATTAGGAAAACTGCCTCCTTGTGAGGAGGATTGGCCCGGATCACCGTGGGGCTGGTACTGGAATTGAGGAGGCTGTTGGAACTGTGGTGCGTGAAGGACGAGTGCCTCTTGCGGGTTCCATGCATGCCCCAGGGCTCTTTGGAAGCTAACCGTCCCGTCTTCGGCTTCATAAATCAGGTTCATGGAGCGACAGATGTGTATGTCCACTCTTCCCGACCATGGGCTCCTTTGGAAAGATCGAGGCATGTTCACGAAGCGCTTAAAGAAACGGTATATCCACCCCCCGAAGAAGATAGGGGTTGGTGGAGTAGCAAGCCGGTTCCAATGCATGTTTTAGAGCAGGAGATACGGAACATCGAGGTTTCTGCGGTTATGAATACAATGAAGGACCACCAGATCTCTCAACCCAATGACGCCACTGTTGTCATGCCTTTGGCTAAGAGAGTAAGTGAGGACCCTATGGATGTAACGGTAAAGAGGGTCCCTCAGCTTAGTGCTCTTAGTGCTGCTTGGGTTGTAGATCCCATCTCCTATTTGAGCCCAAGCGGCTTGGCGTTCGTTTTCTGATACTTCACGTAACCCTCTGGTGTTTTCTTCATTACCCGCATCTTCCTCCGCATACAACCCAACTATCGACCCAAACTGTGCCATCGAAATCGAGTACTTGGTTCCCCCACATCGGAATTCTACCCCATCATTGTCAAATGGGTCGCACCTTGAATTGAACACGAATGTGCTGTAGAATTCCAGAGTATATTCGGGGACCGAGCGAAGGCGAGTAGTAAGGGCGACTCTCAGCGGCCCGGTGACTAGGTTGTTGAAGCGGTCCCATTGGTTCACTAATCCCAAAAGATCCGTGCACACTTGTCTTGGGTATTCCTCCAGTCTGGTTCGAAGCACATCGTATCTTGCTTTAGCATCGAGCTCACTTGCATTGAACCTTGTGAATTTCTTAGACATCTGAAAAATACACCAAAAGTTAGCATGAAACAGTGAGATTTTCGGAGAAAACTGAAAACAGTTAGCTGGACACGGCCCCGTGTTCAGCGGACACGACCCCGTGTCCAGGCGTCTGTTACTCAAAAACTTCATTTTTTGACCTGGTCCCGAAAACTTGAAAATTTTTGGTCCAGTAGGTGCGGTTTCCCCCGAAAATGAAACCCCAAGTGCCGTTTTCCCGAAAACAAACATTTACCCCTTCAATTTTATCTTTTTTGGTTCAAAAATAAGGGTTTGGGGTTTCTGTGAGAAATCGGGCGAATCTTTGAACAATACAAGTGGATTTACTTCCGATAACACTAATCTAAACTAATGCTAACAGATTTATGCAAAAATTTGAGGTTCGATCCGGATGAAGTTCAAGAACCCTAGATTTTCCCCAAATTTTTGATGTTATAACTACATGCAAATGCTTAATCTAACTACTAATGATGATAGAATCATACCTTGATGTTGTTAGAAGTAGAGGAGACGTCGAAATTATGCGGAAAAATCGCCTGAACCAGAGAGTTTTTGGGGAAACGGGGCGTGTGGAATGAAGAAACTGTTTGGAAAAAGGGGTTTTATCCCGACAGTCGCGCGGACATGGCCCCGTGTCCAGCGGACACGGCCTCTTGCCGAGCAAATTTATTATATTTTTTTAAGTGCTCTTGTGAGTGCCCTGTTTTCCCAAAACTTGGTTAGAAGACTTACCGATTAAGATGTCGCCCCGTTTGTTCATAACTTACCAGGTATGATGTTGATGCCTTTATTATGTGACCGTTTGAAGCAAGATTTCTTCCTCTTCATCCTCAATGAATCCTTGATAGAGCTTCAGCCGTTGGCCATTGACTTTGAATGGAATTCCAATCCGAGATTTAATTTCTACTGCACCGTGTGGGAAAATATGGGTGACCGAAAAAGGTCCTGACCACCTAGACTTTAATTGACTAGGAAACAATCGCAGTCGTGAATTAAACAATAGAACTTGATCTCCTACTCGAAATTCATTAGGTTTAATGTGTTTATCAAGCAAATTTTTCAATCTTTCCTTGTAAATTTCAGAGTTAGAGTATGCATAATTCCTTAATTCGTCTAATTCATTTAATTGATAAAATTGATTTTTACCGGCAAATTCTAAATCTAAGTTTACATTTTTAATTGCCCAATAGGCTTTGTGAGCTATTTCTACTGGAAAATGACAACTTTTTCCATAGACGAGCTTATATGGGGTTGTACCTATTGTTGTTTTAAAAGCAGTTCGAAAAGCCCATAAAGCATCATCTAATTTATCGGCCCATTCCTTTTTGTTTAACCCTACAGTTTTTCAAGTATTCATTTTAAACCTCTATTAGTCACTTCGGCTTGTCCGTTTGTTTGAGGGTGATATGCTGTTGAGACCCGATGATAGACCCCATACCTTGTTAAGATTTTTTCGAGTTGATGATTACAAAAATGGGTACCTCTATCACTTATTAATGCTTTAGGTGTTCCAAAACGAGAGAATGATTTTTTCAGAAATCTTACCACGACTCTTCCATCATGTGTTGGAAGTGCCTCGGCCTCGGTCCATTTAGACAAGTAATCTACTGCCACAAGTATATATTTGTTTCCTTTTGATGGTGGGAAAGGTCCCATAAAGTTGAGTCCCCACACATCAAAGATTTCACAAACAAGAATGCCATTTTGTGGCATTTCGTTATTTGTTTCCTTTTGATGGTGGGAAAGGTCCCATAAAGTTGAGTCCCCACACATCAAAGATTTCACAAACAAGAATGCCATTTTGTGGAATTTCGTTTTTGGAAGAAATATTACCTGTTCTTTAGAAAGCGTCACATGTTTTGACAAGACTTTGGGCGTCTTTGTAAATGGTCGGCCAATAAAATCCTGAATCAAATACCTTTCGTGCGGTACTAGCGGCACCATGATGTCCTCCGTATGGACCTTCATGACAATGGCGAAGAATTCTTCTTGCCTCGCTACCATGTACGCATCGTCGGATGACTTGGTCGGCACACATTTTCAAAAGATAAGGATCTTCCCAAAAATAATGCTTTACATTAGCAAAGAATTTCTTTCTTTGATGATGTGGCCAACCTTTTGCAACTATATCGCTAGCTAGGTAGTTAGCGTAGTCGGCGTACCATGGCTCTTCTCTGTATTCCACCATTTCTAGGGACTCCGTTGGAAATTTTTCGTTGATTTGCTCGTCCCTGGTTACCTCCAAAGCTGGGTCTTCTAAGCGTGAAAGATGATCTGCTGCAGTGTTTTCTGCTCCTCTTTTGTCTTTGATTTCAATATCAAATTCTTGAAGGAGTAGAATCCACCGAATCAAACGTGGCTTAGCATCCTGTTTCTTGAAGAGATATCGAATGGCTGCATGATCTGTATAGACTATTGGTTTAGAAAGAACAAGATAAGAACGAAATTTATCAAAAGCAAATACCACAGCTAGTATTTCTTTTTCAGTTGTTGTGTAATTTTCTTGTGCATCATTAAGTGTTTTACTAGAATAATAAATTGGGTGAAAATGCTTTTATTTTCTTTGTCCCAAGACAGCTCCAACTGCAAAGTCACTTGCATCACACATGATTTCGAAAGGATATTTCCAATCAGGCGCTATCATGATAGGTGCATTGACTAGCATTTCCTTTAGGGTTAGAAATGCTTGATTGCAATCCTTGTCAAAGATGAAAGGGACATCTTTTTCAAGTAATTTTGTTAGAGGCCTTGTGATTTTTGAAAAGTCTTTGATAAACCGCCTGTAAAATCCGGCATGTCCTAGGAAACTTCTGATAGCTCTTACGGAGGATGGGGGTGGTAATCGAGAAATAGTATCTATTTTGGCTCGATCAACCTCCATTCCTTCGCTTGAGATTTTGTGATCGAGTACTATTCCCTCCGTTACCATGAAATGGCATTTTTCCCAGTTAAGGGCGAGGTTAGTTTCCTCACATCGGGATAGCATTCGTTCAAGGTTATCGAGGCATTGGTCGTATGAATCCCCAAAGATAGAAAAGTCGTCCATGAAGACTTCCATTGTCTTTTCTATCATGTCATGGAAGATGGCTACCATGCAACGTTGGAAGGTTGCGGGGGCATTACATAGATCAAATGGCATGCGTCGATAAGCAAAAGTTCCATAAGGACATGTGAAGGTTATCTTTTCTTGGTCTTCGGGTGCTATCGGGATTTGAAAGTAACCTGAAAAACCATCCAAGAAACAATAAAATTTATGAGCGGATAATCTTTCTAACATTTGATCAATGAAGGGCAAAGGAAAGTGATCTTTCCTTGTGTTGGATCGTGTACGTGACGCTGAAAGTCAGTTAAGGTAGTTCAACATCGATTACTAAGGCAGAATCAAAGTAAACAACGTCCAAAACAACTTGGATCCTTTAATCTTTCTTTTCTGATTGATTTACGTGCTTGTACAATGTTTTCTGATACAAATCCGGCAGCACTTCGTTTCACACACAATGACCTCCTACTGTTCCGTACCGTTCCGTTTGAAATGTGACAAACACACTCCTATATATAGACTTAGACCCTTCCGTTTGAATCTTAACATAATGGTTCAAACGGAACCCTATCTCAAATGACCTATTCAAACGGAACCATCATATTTCAAACAACAAGTTCAAACGGAACCCTCATCCAAACGATTGTTTCAAACGGAACCCTTATAAACACTTCCTAAATCAAAACTAAACCCTAATTTGACTTTTAAGTTCCAATCTTGACTTTCTTGATATAAGACTTGATGAAGATGCAGTCAACAGACATTCTTGTGCATCAACAGACTCCCCCTTGGATGTTGACATAGTCTTCAGATCCTGAGTCTTCAGTCTTAGTCTTTTCTCTAACTCTGTCTTTTCATCATAAGCACTCTATCTTCACACTCCCATATACTGTTGATCCAGACTCCGCCTCTCGATATGCTAGAATCTGAGAAATCTGGTTCAAGCTTTGACAATTAGCTTCCATTGGGAATAATGAAGTCCAAACCTGTTACTCAACCAATAAACATTACAATTCTATCTTTTCAAACATTAAATCACAAACTTAATCAGCTTTAGAAATCCACTCAAGTATTCTGGTCCAAGTTAATGACCCTGATCACTTGATTAATCTACCAAGTTCAAATTAATGACCTTGGTTGATCTTTTGACGAATCAAACTGATTTTAAAAATATTTTTCAAACATTTTCTGAAAATAACAAGTATCAAATTAATGAACTTGTTTTTGACTTTTCAAACAATTCAAACTTCTTCAAAGTAAGCTCTCCTCATTCTTCAGTCCAGAATCTCCTGCATCTGCTTCAAACATCTGAGAATCCAATAATCAACTCTCCACTTTGGTTTGTCGGAAAATAAAGCAGAAATAAAATCTTTTTGAATTTTATCAAAGTGTTCTAAACTAAGAAATGAAATACAGAAAACTTAAATTTCAGAAAGTAAACAAAGTAAACTATTTACAAACATATTTTTGGCGAGTGTGTCAGGGAATCATATCAGCTTTTCAGACAAATTACAAGTACCGTTAAGCTACATTACATACTCAGATTTAAACAATTCACCTCGATTGTCGATATACTGATCCATCTTAAATTCTCACACAAATTTCAATTTACTCAGGATACGATTTAGATGAATTAAGAACTTAGCTCATTCATGTGTCCCACCTCTTGAATATACTCCCGTATCCAGAATCCCAATAATACGTCTTACAGGTGAGAATACTACAATGATATCTGTATATAATTTAGGTATGCGAGGGCCGAGGGATCTCAGATCGATACTTCCGTATACGCAGAGAGATATCAGCTTCAACTTTTCAGTGTGTCCCCTTTAGAGGATCTTTTTGCTTACAACAGCAGCATTTATCAATTTTATTGTTTCAGCATGCTGAGGGTTTAATGATGTGTTTCAAGCATTGCAGCAAGTATTAGCCAAGGACTAGGTCAGAACTACCGTTCAGCAGAAGTCCCGGAATAATACCCCAGACATCATTGAGTATAAAGACCTCGTATATCAGATTCAGAGACCTTTCAAACGAGATTTCAGGGGTTACCTATATATCCAAGTAGTGTTCCCCACGAATTCACAAGTTTGAATTTTAGGTTTATATCCCGAATAAATCTACTAAATGTGTGAAAACCTATCGACACATCATCAGTAAGATTGTTTAACTCTTTTATACTTTACAAATCTTTAGCATACTGTAATCGTCTAGCTGATGTACTATCATTTTCCCTATATACACATGCTCTTTTTCAGATTTTATCATGTTTTTGTATTTTTTCATTTTTTATTGTTTTTGTATTTTCTGAAAATAAACTATGTACAAATATCTACTCCCCCTAAATACCAAAACAAGTAAAAATTCGACAAACCATTGCAGATTGTTTCTCGTCTTCATCCGCAACAGTACTCTCATCAACGCCAATTATGCCATCCGACACCGACAGAAGCTTCATACCATTCAGTTTTAACAAATATTTAAACCGATTTTTATCAAAAGCTTTGGTATGTAAATCAGCTTTCTGTTCGTCAGTGTGGATTTTCTCAATTCGTATCAACTTTTTCTCAAAGCAATCACGAATAAAGTGATGACGAATTTCTATGTGTTTAGTTTTAGCGTGATGTACTGGATTCTTTGTTATATTTATTGCGGCCTCATTATCAACAAAAAGAGGTGTGTTAAGAAACTGCAAACCGTAGTCGCGCATCTGTTGCTGTATCCACAAGATCAGAGAGCAGCAACTGCTAGCAGAAACATACTCCGCTTCACAAGTAGATAACGCCACAGACGTTTGTTTCTTACATTGCCAGGTAACCAATCTAGGACCAAAGAACTGGCATCCTGCAGTTGTTGATTTTGAATTAACTTTGCAGCATCCGAAATCCGAATCGGAATACCCTTCAAGCGTAAAGTCGCCTTTCCTAGGATACCACAACCCCAATGAAGGAGTTCCTTTCAGGTAGCGCAATATCCTCTTCACAATGATCATATGCGATGCTCTCGGGTTAGACTGAAATCTTGCTGCGAGGCACGTTGGGTACATAATATCAGGACGTGAAGCAGTTAGGTACATTAAAGAACCTATCATGGATCGATAAAAAGTTTCATCAGCCCTATCTCCGGTGAGATCTGGGTGAATCCCATGATTTGTTGCAAGTGGGGTAACAGCTGGAGTAGAACTTGACATCCCAAATTTCTCTAGAATATCATGAACGTACTTTGACTGATGAATGAAAATTCCTTCAGGAAGTTGTTCAACTTGTAATCCCAGAAAGAATTTCATCTCCCCCATTGATGACATTTCAAACTTCTGCTTCATCACTGATTCAAAATCTTTGCATAGATTTTCATTTGTCGACCCAAAGATTATATCGTCCACATAAATCTGAACTATCAGAAGATGACCATCGACTTCTTTAGTGAAGAGAGTGGCATCCACTTTTCCACGAATGAACTTGTTGGCTACTATGTGTTGAGACAAAGTCTCGTACCAGGCTCTCGGGGCCTGGTGTAAACCATACAGCGCTTTGTCCAATAAGTAGACCTTGTTTTTGTAGATAGGATCGGTAAAGCCCGGCGGCTGACCGACATAAACCTCCTCTTTAACCTTCCCATAAAGAAACGCCGATTTAACATCCAACTGATAAACTTTGAAGTTCTTCCAAGACGCAAATGCTAGGAAAATTCTGATTGCCTCTAGTCGTGCTACAGGAGCATAGACTTCGGTAAAATCAATTCCCTCCTGTTGACTAAATCCCTGAACAACGAGTCGAGCTTTGTTCCTTACGACAACTCCTCTATCGTCCCTCTTACACTTGAACACCCACTTGGTGTTAATTTTCCTCTGACCATCCGGCAAATCAACTAACTTCCACACTCCCAATTTCTCGAATTGACTAAGTTCCTCCTGCATAGCATTGACCCAAGAGTCTTCAGTAAGCGCCTCTTTGTATGTTCTTGGCTCAACCTGCGAGATAAAACAACTTAATGAGAATTCAGTTTGCAAATGAGCAACTTTTGTATAAAAACATGTAAGCCCTTTATCAATCTGATTTCGAGTGCGAACGCCTGTCTGCAATTCTCCTATGATCAACTCCTCTGGATGATATGAAAAAGTTCGCGGCATCACTTCGCTTGGAACATCTACATTTCCCTCCAGATTATTAACATTCTGATCTGCATCTTGTTCACCAACTTGGTTTGTTTGACTTAAAATCTGAATTTGCACCCCCTCAGAATTTGAATCTGAATCACCATGATCAAATACTGGCATGTTTTCAGCTTCTAGATTATCATTCTGAACCGACTGATTATCCTGAGCAACTTCATTTTGTTGGACATCATCATGTTCACCAGCATTACTTGGACCTGCTTCATCATCATTTGAAGTTTCCCGTGGTCTCCTCGAATACTCAGCTGGGAACCTTAACTGTGACTCATATTCACGCAAAATATCCAACTCATCAAAGAAATCTTCATCATCCTCTGATTCTTCTCTCATGTCAAACGAATCCCAAAGTTTGTCATAATGATAACGCCATGAATCACCAGGATTCTGTGGCGGCATAGTATAACCTTGACATTCAACATTTGCAGCTTCAATAATCCGCTTCTCATTTGGAACGAAGACACGTCTCAATGGATTTGAATAACCAACAAATATTCCCTCAATGCTCTTCGGACCAAACTTTCCATGAGGCTCTATAACCGTACAAGGTGACCCGAACGGTTCTAGATACTTCAAATTCGGTTTGCGGTTATTGATTAGCTCAAAGCATGTTTTGTTGAACTTCTTGACAGTAAGAACCCTGTTGAGCGTATAGCATGCGGCGGAAACCGCTTCAGCCCAAAAATTTATCGGTAACTTTGAATCTGCGAGCATAGTTCTAGCCGTCTCGATTAGTGTCCGGTTTTTGCGTTCTGCGACTCCATTCTGCTGCGGAGTGTACGGAGCACTAAACTCATGCAAAATACCTCTTTCATCACAAAATTCTTCCATCTTGCTGTTCTTGAATTCAGTACCATTGTCACTTCGAATTCTCTTGATACGCCTTTGGTACAAATTCTCAATCTTCCTGAATAGACCCATCAAACTGTCAAATGTTTCATCTTTCGTCTTTAAGAAAGAAACCCACGAAAATCTGGAATAATCATCAGTAACGACCAAACAATAGTAATCTCCTGTAATACTTTTGACATTCACAGGACCAAACAAATCCATGTGAAGTCTTTCCAGCGGTCTCGAAACTGAATTGACTTGCTTTGTAGGGTGTGACTTCTTCTTCTGCTTGCCTTTGATGCAACTAATGCACTCCCCTTCCAGATGAAAACCTTTGATATTAACACCCAATACCAAATCATTGTGCACCAAGTGATTCATCTTCCTTAGGTGAATATGCCCCATCTTTCGGTGCCACAATCTCGATTCTTTCTCAGTTGCTCTAGACACGAAACAATGTGCTTGACCAGTAGTTGTAGTTGCTACACTCATATCTAACACATATAAATCATTCACTCTAGGTGCCCTCATGATAATCCATTCTTCAGGAACAACAAAACCAGGTTTCAAAATCAAACATTCCTTATCAGTGAAGTGAGTAGTATACTGATTGTCACAAATCTGCGAGATACTAAGCAGATTGTTCTCCAGCTCAGTGATGTAGTTAACTCTCTCAAACGTTACAATCCCATTGGATAACGTTCCTTCACCAACAATTCTACCACCTTCATGACCTGCAAATCCCACATAACCACCATTGATATTCTTCACATCATACAGTAATGCAGTTTTTCCTGTCATATGTCGAGATGCGCCACTATCCATGATCCATCTTGAAATGGCTCTTGGAAGATCCTGCATATAACAAACTTCAAATTAACCAACTTTTAAGAAAGATGCCGATTCATGCTTCGCGATCCAGGAAGCTCCGGCCATTCAAACTGCTTATTCGAACATGGTGTCCACCCAGGCCTCATCAGCCTTAGGTGTAACCTTGACTCTAGCAACTTGAATTTTGAAATTTTCAGCCTTCAAAGGTGGAAAATTTTCATCATAATCAACCGAAATTGATTCATCAGCCTTTTTCACTTCAGAAATTGAAATTTTCATTTCAGTTTTTGGTTTCCAAACTTGTTGAGATAATGCAACCCGTTTGTAAAATTTGTCATTTTTAGTTACCACTTTCTTTACGGGTTCATTTTTCAATTTAATGTTGTCATTTTTCACATTCTTTTTCTCAACAATGATTGGTGCTTTACCCTTCACATCAACTTTTTTTCTTTTGTCTATCAACAACTTCAGTCTTAGGCTTGGAGTTGGTGCAATTTCTTGCTATGTGACCAACTTTGTTACATCTAAAACATGTACGAGTATCATCAACTCGACTTGTGCCTTCAGACTGAGGTTGTGAAACCCTCTTCTCAAAGAACTCTTTATTTGATTTTGAAAAAATTTCATTCTCTTCATCAGCAAGTGAACTTGAACTGTTCACAAACACCTTCTTTTCAGCAAACCTTTTGTTTTGAAAACTCTTTTTCTGATAACTATTACCACCCCGATAACCACCCGACCAATTGTTTCGATTGTTATTATAAAAACTTGGTAGAACAACCGGCTTTTTGTAATAAGCTTTATCTTTCTCAAAATTCATTTGCCTTTTTGTTTGACACAAACTGTTCACTTCTGACAACTCAACTTCAACCAATTTGAAAACATTTGTCAACTTTTTCACATTAACATTCTCAATGGGAAATTCAGAATCCGAATACAACTTATCAGATCCAGCCATTTTGTACATCACAAGACCCGGTTCATCACTTAAGTTGTTTTTGGATTTTGATTTCTGAATGTATTTGTCCAAGAAACACCCATCATCTTCAGCTGAATCACTATTCAAAACACTTTCAACTGTGCTCTTAACAATCTCTGTCTGAACACTATCATCAGATGATGTAGAAAAAGTAACATCAATGTTCTCCGGAAGTTTAACTTCTTTTTCTTCTTCAATTTCAACCAACCCAGACTGCTTTTTAGTGTAATTATGAAGAACAGGTGGTGGTACTTGATGAAAACCCACCCCAGTTCCATCAGAATACACATCTTCGCCCGCTTTGTCTTTCCCGATGGGTTTGGGAATGATATGTTGCAAAACAAAGCTTGCGGAGCTGTAACTGTTAAGCTTCAACTGGATTCGCTCGTTTTCGATTACAACCTCTTGAACTTTAAGTTTCAATTTAGCGATTTCATCCAGTTGTTTATTGATTGATTCTTCTTTAACTCTAAGCACTGCTTTTAAATGTTCATTTTCTTTAAAAGTTTTACCATTTCGATCATCACAATCTTTCATTGTGTTTTTGAGTTTTTCAAATTTTTCAGAAATCTGACGGTTTTCAAGAATCAACTTTTCATTTTCTTGTTTAATTTTGTCATGATCAATTTTATCAGTTTCAATTTGAGCAGTTAATTCTCTTATCTGTTCAGTTGAAGCTTTAACTGTTTTGTCACGACCAAGAATCTGATTCTCAACGTTTCTGACCTTTGCTGTCAGATCTTTAATTTTCTCACCGTTGAGATACGTGACAGTATTACAAAATTTGCACTCTTTGTTGCAATTTTTGCAATCAGCATTTCCTTCGATCTTTTTACCTGACGCATTTGTTGACACATCTGAACTGACCTGGCTTTTTGACTCAGACACGGAGTTAGAGTCTACCTCAAGTGCTTTGGCAGCCAGCACTTTGTCAGCCATTTTTCCCAGGTTCTCTGCAGTCAACTCCTGCGTAGTATCGATAACTCCAGTATCAATCTTCTTGGATTCTTTTCCTTCTATCTCTTTTCTCTCTATCTCTTCTTTCTCCTTTCTTTCTTTCTCCTCTTCAATCATTTTCGAAGTTGGAGTTCCCCACCATTTGTGTTGCCAATACTCATCATTTTCTTTCATTTCCTTGATTAAGACTTCCAGATCGAGAGTTTTGTGATCGATTGCAATATTTCCATACTCATCTAGATAACACTCCCTGTCTGGATCCCATCTTTTGGCTCTTTTTGCTTCCAAATAGATACTAGAAAGTCTAGTAATTTTGTTTTCCGAAATCATCTTTCTGTATCTATACTTCTGCTCTTCAGTTCTATCATCTTTCCATGGAATAGGTTCATTTTTCGCCATGAATGCGTAACCAACCGCATCTTCTTCTGGTAGAACCTCTTGACTCCAATCATATCCCTCATCATCATAAATCACTGCAAGAGCTCTAGATTTCTCTCTGTTGTCTTCAACCTGCTTCAATCTAGGCGGCTCGGATTTATTCTGGTGATAAATCGCCTTCTTATAGTAATCATCTCTGAAAGGATTCTCCGACTCATCAACATAAGCATTTCGGCATTCTCTCTTGAAATGACCCTTCTGCTTACACTTGAAGCAAGTCACCTTCGATTTATCGAACCCCAGCTTGGTAGAAGCACAACCAATTGTTTTTCTTCCAGTAATTTCCATGAATCTTTGTGCACGACGAACAACACTTGCCATAGCCCAACGAATATCGATCAGTTCCATTTCCTCCGGATCAATCTGATCGTAATCTTCTTTCGTCAGATTTGTATTGCCAATCTTCCCAGCTACCAATCCTTCATACGATTCCAACACCGATGCTAGAAAGATCATTTGCTGCTTTGCCGACTCTTCGTCAAAATTTTGAGCATTCTTCAAGTCTATTGCAATATTGCATTGAAAACGATTCTTTGCATCAGCATTTCCAGAAGATGAAGATCCACTGTGAAAACCACTGTGACTTCCACTGCTTTGACCACTTTGACTTTCTTTGCCGGCTGTCGACACATTTTCAGCAGAAAATGCAGTTTTTGGTGAAGTAGCTTTCGGCATCATGCTCTTTGGATAGTATAGATCCAGATTCTGTTGATAAGATGAATGATTAACTTTGTACGTCTTCTTTAACTCCAACTCATGACTTTCAAGTTTCTCAATCACCAAATCTGGTTTCAACAATTCAGAAGGAATAGTGTTCTTAAGCATGAGAGCATAATATCTCCACTCCATCTCGTCTGGCAACGAATCGAACAACTTGTCTACTTGCTCATCATCAGAATACTTAATTCCATGTCTAACTAACTCCAGCTTCAAGTGCCCAAATCTCTCGATCATTTTTGACACTGATTCATTCTTTAAGCATCCAAACATATCAAACTCTTTCCTAAGTAGTTTTATTTTATTTTTCTTGATTTCTTCACTACCTATACATTTCTTTTCTAACTTTTCCCAAAGATCTTTAGCAATTGAATATTCTATCAATGAGATGATATCCTCCCGAACAGACTGAAACAACAATGCCACACACTTTTGTTCGGCTACGAATGATTCAATCTCATCAGATGCTGTTAAAACTTCCCCATTCTTGTTTCCTTGGTCATAACCATTCTTCAGACTTTTCCAACTTGAAAACGCGAATGCCATCATCCAATCTTCAAACTTTCTGGACCAACGACTGTACTCCTCAATAGCCATTAGCTTTGGAGGTTTATTGAACGTTCCGAAGGCACTTTCCAATTCCCAAGCTTCCTTTTTCTTCTCTTTTGGTGGATTCTCATTCACATTGCTTGATGAAGTATCTTTGTTTCCGGAATCTCCAGCGAACGCATACATATCGCTAAACGGATTTAAGAAAATATCATCCATTGTGAATGTACCTGTAAAATCAGACAACACTTAAAAAAATTTTGGTTTTGGAAAATATCAGATTCAAACAAAACTTGTTCAAACGGAATGGTTCAAACAATTTTTCAAACGAACTAGTTGTTTTCAAACGGAATGGACTGTTCCGTTTGAAATAACAAAAGCTTCAAATGATAGAGATTCAAACGATGATGGTTTCAAACGATAGCTGTTCAAACGACAACTGTTTCAAACGATACACATTTCAAACGACAACTAGTTTCAAACGATACACAATTCAAACGATAAACATTTTCAAACGATAGTTCAAACGGTCAGTTTGTTTTCAAACGATATAGGTCAATTTCAAACGGTGACGTCAGCAATTCGCGAATCTTTTCAAACGGTCTGAATGATTTAGATCAGTTTTAGGTCGAATTTTGATTTCAAAATTTCAAGGATTAGTTAATAGTGAATTTCGTTTGCTATGTGAACGTTTCAAGCCATTTTAACCGCAACAACAAGTTTAAATCAGAAAAGAAAGGTAGAAGTGAGATAATCCGATGATTTCAAGCTGTATTTGGTATGAACTCCTCGTCCTGAGCTCTGATACCACTTGTTGGATCGTGTACGTGACCCTGAAAGTCAGTTAAAGTAGTTCGACATCGATTACTAAGGCGGAATCAAAGTAAACAACGTCCAAAACAAGTTGTATCCTTTAATCTTTCTTTTCTGATTGGTTTACGTGCTTGTACAATGTTTTCTGATACAAATCCGGCAGCACTTCGTTTCACATACAATGACCTCCTACTGTTCCGTACCGTTCCGTTTGAAATGTGACAAACACACTCCTATATATAGACTTAGACCCTTCCGTTTGAATCTTAACATAATGGTTCAAACGGAACCCTATCTCAAACGACCTATTCAAACGGAACCATCATATTTCAAACAACAAGTTCAAACGGAACCCTCATCCAAACGATTGTTTCAAACGGAACCCTTATAAACACTTCCTAAATCAAAACTAAACCCTAATTTAACTTTTAAGTTCCAATCTTGACTTTCTTGATATAAGACTTGATGAAGATGCAGTCAACAGACATTCTTGTGCATCAACACCTTGTTGCTTCATTTAATCGTCTATAATCTATACATACTCTCCATCCTGTGACGGTTCTCGTTGGTATTAATTCATTCTTTTTGTTAGTTATCACCGTCATACCTCCTTTCTTTGGAACTACTTGGACGGGACTTACCCAAGGACTATCGGAGATAGGATAAATAAGTCCGGCGTCAAGTAGTTTGATGACCTCGTTTTTAACCACTTCTTGAACATTTGGATTTACTCGACGTTGTGGTTGTATTACCGATTTATAGTCGTCGTTCATTAAAATTTTATGCGTGCACATGGAAGGACTTATTCCTTTAATGTCTACAAGCTTCCAAGCGATCGCATTTTTATGTTTTTTCAAAAGATTAATTAATTTTTCTCTTTCTAAGCTAGTTAATTCAGACGAAATAATTACAGGTGATTTACCATCTTTGTCTAGAAAATCATATTCCAATCCTTTCGGAAGTTCTTTGAGCTCAAGAGGTGGGTCTTTAGGAGACTCCTTATTTGGTTGCTCATTTTGATCAAGAACTTTGGAAGTTTGTACTATGGCGACCTCTTCTTCAACAAAGTGGTCAATTTCTTCACTTGTATCGGGTGGTTCATCTTCATCTTCAATTAGGGGGTCATTATTGCCGAATGGATATTTCATTGACCGCTGAAGATCGACACTTCTTTTAAATGCCCCTAATTGAATAGATAGATTGTTGTACTTCCGGTTTTTCAAAGCTTTGTGGGTTTTTACAAAAGGTCGTCCCAACACTAGAGGAGCGTCATCGAGGATGACAAAGTCGGTTGGGATTACCATTTGATTTGTGTGAACCAAGACATCCTCAACTATACCGATTGATTTTATTATTTTCCGATTGGATAGAAAAATGGGTATTTGAAGTGGAGAAAAGTCACTAATACTTAATTTTACGAAAATGTAGTTGGGCATTATGTTAACGCAAAGATCTTTATCAATTGTGACATTACTAATAACTGAATTTTAAAAAAAAATGGAACCGGTGTAATGTTGATTTCAAATGGGTCTTCTTTTATTAGCGAGGTTTTATCATTAGTTAACTTAATGATTACCGTTTCGTCAATTTTAGTGTTAGTGTTTAACTCTTTTAAAAACTTAGCATGAGTGGGTACTAAACAATTATTTTCGAAAGAAGGTAACAAGAGATTAATTTTTTCAAAACTAGACTCTTCTTGAATTTTAACGTTGTCGGACTCACCTTTTTCGTTGTTTAACTCATGTGTCGGTTTTTCACTTATTTGTTCTTCCATCTCTACATTTTCAACTATCTCTTTTTTATTTAATTATTCTCTTGCGCGTGACTCCTCTTCCCTAGCGCGAGATTCCAATATGTAACGTTCGATAGTTTTAATGTGTTCTATTATCTTATCGGTGATGTCGGGAATAGAATAAGGATCGGGATCCTCAAAGCTTGAATCCGGTTGTTCGATCCTTTGTTCCTCATAATACCCATATGAAGTAGATGGTTCACACCATTGTCCTTCATTGTAAGTATATGATGGATAAGGGTCGTAATTTTGTTCTTCATAATACTCATATGAGGTGGGTTGTTCACGCCATGGTTCCTCATAATAAGCATATGAAGGTGGAGGCTTATATCTTGGTTTCTCAAAGTATGAGTATGAAGGTTCATACCTTGGTTCTTCAAAATATGAGTATGAGGGAGGAGGTTCATACCTTTGGTGTTTATAGGATGTGTATGAAGTTGATGGCTCGTACCTGGGCTCCTCATAGTAGGTGTATGAAGTGGATGGTTGAAATAAGTCACAATATTGAACCGAGTGCGGGTTACCACAATTAGTGCAATAGTCTTCCCTATAATCATCCTCCTCATAGGTGTAGTTGTAACCTCATGAGTATTGATCCATGAGAATCACTCAGCAGACCACAACAAAGTCTCGAGATCAGAAAACAAAAATAAAAACGGAAACAGAGGCTGGACACGGCCCCGTGTTCAGTGGACACGGCCCCGTGTACAGAATCTGTATCTGGGCGTTTTAATTAAGGTTACTGATTTCATTGAGCACGGGGCGTGTTCAGTGAGCACGGCCCCGTGTTCAGGCTCTGTATCTGGGTGTTTTTATGAAAAATATGCAGCACGGCCCGTGTTCAATGAGCACGCCCCGTGTTCAACCTACTGTAAATGCAAAACAAAACTAAAATGCAGAAAAATGTGAGCGCATTTTGAAAAGGTTTTGAAAAACTGATTAGGCCGTCGATTTTAAGCATTCTTAAAATCCTTGTGTACCCAGCAGCGGCGCCAAAAACTTGATGCGTGTGAAGTGTCATATAGATTTAATGTATATTTTAAGCCCTTTTACACTTTTTAGCAAATTTTAAATTTATAAAACACGATATTTACTAACACTAAGCACACATATGGGCAAGTGCACCTATCGTGAGCGTAGTATAGTGTTGGTAAGATACCGAGGTCGTCCAAGGACACAAGAGCTTTTAGTACCGGTTTATCCTCAACGTCTAATCAAATCAAAAGTTTAGAAAAAAAGGTTTTTAAACTAGAAAAATAAAACTAACTAAAATGCTGAAAAATAAAATAAAAAATAAAACTGATAGACAAGATGAATCCCTTGGATCCGACTCGTGTGTAGTGTAACCTTTGATTATTTCCGCACTTTTGCACTTTTTAAGAGATTATCTTAGTTATTGTAGTAGGCCCTCTTTTGAAGGTGACGTTACCCCCAACCTAGTAGTTTGAGTCAGCAAGGATACAATCCTAAAGGGTCGGATTATTGAAAGATAATTAATTAAGTTATTAATGCATAATGTGGTAGGCCCCTCTTTTGAAGGTGACGTTACCCTCGGCTAAGTAGTCTGAGTCAGCAGTGATACAATCTTAAGTAGCCGGGTTAAAGTATTAATAGTAGCTTACATACGAGGGGATCAAAGAGTTTGGACCCCCGCCATCCAATACCGGTGGGTATTGAAGGAGGTCCTAATAAATTTGACCCAGGTCCTTGCAGGATCTATACACTGAACAAGGCAAGACTCTTACCAAACAGTTCCCTTAACCCCCGACCAGGTAGCCAACATATCTCCATATAGACCGTGGAGATATGAATGGTGAAAATCTTTTATTTTATATAGACAGTAAAATAATGCCAAGACACCATGGACAAACGATAAGGAAGAATCACCTTCAACATAAGAAACTAGTTATTAAAGCCATTAATACATAACCAAATAAAAAGTGCGAAAAGATTAAAAATAAAAAGTATTACACTAGACACTTGTCTTCACCAAGTGATGTAAGAGACTTAGGCAAACATGGCCTTTGATTGTCAAGAACTCTTACGATCAATCTTGGATCCCGAGACGACTCACACACTCTATGATGGATGATGGTGGTGGATGATGGTGTTGTGGTGGTGGTGGAGTGTGGGTGAAGTGTGATAGAGGTGGTGTGCCAAGGGATGGTTTGCAAATGAGCCAAGCACCCCTATTTATAGCCTGAACAGCAGCTCGGGCATGGCCCCGTGTCCATTGGGCACGTCCCCGTGTCCATCTTCCTTCATTAATTGCAGTTTGTCTGCATTAGTTGACCACGCCCCCGTGTCCGCTGGGCACGACCCCGTGTGTAGAGCGTATCTGTACTATCAAGATTTCCTCATATTCTGCTAATCTTAGAGTTGACCACGGCCCTGTGTCCGTTGGGCACGCCCCCGTGGTGGGTGATAGAAGCTTCTACAGCTTTGTCTTTTCTGCAGACACTTGGGCACGCCCCCGTGCTCACTGAGCACGGGGCGTGTTCAGCCTTCTGTTTTCTTGTTTTGCTTGGGAAGATGCTATTGGGGGGTCGGGTGTAACAACCCGCACTTTTGTGCGTTGTTACTACTCGTTATACTCGTTACGCCTAGCACCAGAGATTCGGATCATAATGTAACTATGTCGTATATATCGCTATTCGAAGGATAATCGCATATTTTCAAGCTACAGTATTGCTATACTACACTATTATCACACTAACACTCACGGAGGCATTGAGTGAGGACCTATTCTACCCTCCTCAGTGGCCGTGAGGTGTCGAACGTAAACGATTAACGCTAACAAGGACCCTCGGGTGAGTGCTGTAGCTCCAGTCGTCATGACGATGATGACAATACGAGTAAACGGTACCCCGTCAGTCTTTGTGGCACTACACGAAATAACGTTCACGATGACATCAAGCAAGGACCCATACTACCCTCATTGATGACCGTGAAACGTCGCTAATAAATCACATACTCGAATCGGAAACCAACTGTTAATTATCGAAACTTTGGATTATGGATACGTAAATACGACCCCTAGTGATATATATAATAATATAATAATAACAATATATTGATAATATAAACTAATTAGGGCCATTACACACTTCGAAAACTATCAAATCAATCAAAAACGAAGAAATCCGGCCCGTCAGGATGGCTATCCGGACGGATAGACCATCCGGACGGATGGGCATGCGCACGGATGGCCATCCGCACGCATGGGCCATCCGCACGGATGGGCCATCCGCACGGATGGGCTATCCGGGCCAGACCTCTTTTCCTCTTCTCTGTTGCCTATAAATACCATGTCACATCACTGTTCAAGTGATGTGACAGCTCCTGTTCAACCACACGCGCACCAAGACCCTTTTCCCTCGATTTCCTCGCGATTCCGGTAAGATTTCAACCTAAAACTTGTACTTCTACAATCTACACTCGATTCTACATCATTCTATCTTTCAAAACTATGATTCTAACCGTGAAATCTATGGATTTGAGGCGTTTTGAGGTGATATCACCAAGAGTTCTTAGGAACTTCAAGTTGGGGTCTCATTTCACTACAAACGACTCAGATCCAGGTGATTTCCACATGTTTTAATGACAAATCACACCTAAATCTGTGCGATTTCGAGTTAACCATGAAGAACCGCCATGAACGGCCAGATCTGATGGAACGGGGTGATTCCCGGCCGTTAGAATGAGTCGGAATTGACGGGACTCCAAGTGTTAGTGCGAAATTACACAACCCTAGTAAAAACGAACACTTTTCCTCCCGTTAAACACCCGGAAGTAGTGTTCAGAGTACGAAACAGACATGACAGTCCGCACGGGCGACAAGCCAGCCCGTACGGATGAAAAGTCAACCCGCACGGGTGACAAGTCAGTCCGCACGGCTGACCTCAGTCCGCACGGATGACCTGCCCATCCGCACGCACAACCATGCTGTCCGCACGGACGACATGCCGATCCGCACGTACGACTGTCCGCACGGATAACATACTGAACCACACGTACGACCGTCCGCACGTACATTCATCCGCACGCATGACAATGTCAACCGCACGTATCACTATATCAACCGCACGGACAACATGCCATCCGGACGGATGACCTGTCATCCGGACGGATAGCATGTCTGATCCGCACGGATGAGGACCATTCAGCCAAATGTGTAACTTTTCAAGCTAATCTCGCTTAACCGTACTTCGTTCACTCTGTTTCTTCAAGGATCATTACAGACAACTCGTAACCGACTCAATCAAATCGTGATCCCGCTAAATACGCACTGTGAGTATACTTGACCCCTTTTTAATCGAATTTTGGGTGTAACGTACGTCTCTAACAAATCGAAATATTCAATCAATCGAACTATCACTTGCGAATAACTGTTATGCATAGATATACGTGATGCTAGTTGCATATGTGCTAGGGCTTATACTCGCGACGTCCCACCAAGACTAGTATAGTACTATTGCGCCCGACGGGGTCTAGTTATGCCATCGTACATTCGAGCATCGAGGACTTAGTTGGTAGTATCAGTTTTGTGAGTATATATGTCGTGTATTACGTTTATGCATGTGGAAATTCGCAGCACTTTTAATCTACTATGCTATACTTATCAAACCTGTATACTCGCCAATACTTTTGTATTGACAAATATTTTAACGTATGTTGCAGGTTAGATCGCAGACTATATCAAATCAAGCTAGGAAGTCTAGAAACTCAACTAAAATCTAGGTTGTCGGATTTGCATTGTTCGAGAGGACATTAAATCTGTGATGACTTACGTGATCGTATTATTTGTTAGTATGGGATAACGAATGTATTAAATATTATCGCAATATAGTTGTTATGGATTCTCTTGAGCAATCTGATTCGCCTAGTGCCGCGCCCCGATGATTCCGCCATCGGTTGGGGTGTGACAGATTGGTATCAGAGCCACAACTATAGGGAATTAGGTCAGACTCGACCTAGTCCGGGTCGACGTCTTAGAAATTGACCTAGTCTATAGTCTAAGTACCAACAGGCCGACTCGTACGAACCCAGTGGGGTTTGTATTGGGCTTACTTGATACTCTCGATCGAAATTGCTAAAAGCTACAACTTTGTGTGAACGCCGCATACTACAACTTCACACAAAGAAGCCTTTCCTAAGGCTAAAATGCTACTTAGCCTTTCCTAAGGCCGACACAATACACACGTTTTCGAAAATGCTCGCATGACGAAACCGAGCGATCCAGTCGAGATCAGGTGTGAAAACCAAGAACTCTCGGTAGGATTGCTCACTCAGCGCATTTTTCTAGCACGAGAACCTTTCATCGAGTTAGGAGTGACATCCACATCTCGACAAAGGTCTCCATTTCTAAATCTAGTGGAACTCACGAATTTATTCGAGGAGCATAACCACAACTAGGAACGAAACTGTTAAGCCAGGGGTGAAACCCGTACCTTAATAAGTCGTTCCACTCTCTATAAAATGGTTTTCAAAAGCTCTCACCAAGGACTCGACTATTGTGACAACTCGAGCCATGCGATGACTAGGAAGGCGAATGCCATGAGCTGCATCCCAGTGGAAGCATGGAGTCTTCCAGGTCAACGCGCGCGCCCGAACTTGTAGATATAGTTGGGTTACCTTGGGTAGTCAACGCCTAAACACCCAAGGCACTCTATCATACAACCCGCCAATTTTGCAATGATTGGAACTTATTTACGTTTTGAAACTTTACGCTCTATCGATTTCTCTATGTAACGAATTTTCACTCCCTACTTTATAAACGCACGATTCGCACAGCCATCGTAATCTAAAACAAAATCCGAATGTTCGCAACAAAACTAATGCATAATCTGTCGCTTTCTCACTTCAACGCGACCTCGCTTATTCTAAATCGACCTGTATGTGTATGATTACAAATTACATCTATATATATATATATATATATATATATACGTATAAACAAACAAGTCTTTGCGTGAGAACTTAGGAAGTCCGTGTCTCCTATGTGGCTCCTACGTGAATCGTACTACTACTATACTATCGCACCAAGTTTTGAACGCGCTCAGTCGCAACGCAAAACTCCAAAATCATTATGATCGAATCTCACTCCAAGTCTCTTCCTGTCTAGATGCCTTCCAACAACTCTACCTCGAGACGAGCAGCTAGGAGGAAAGCCAAACGAAGCGCCGAGAAGAGGATTGCTTCACTTATAATTAAGGAAGTGAGTAAGCTTAGTCCTCGAATCGCCGCTCAAGTGCACTCCCTCAGCAAACCTCGAGCCTCGGAAGACTCCAAGACGGAAGCGCCGCAATCTACTTTCCTCTACAAGCACTTCAAGGCCTGTGACCCGATGGAATTCACGGGTGAAGGAGGTGCGACTCAATTACTCCAGTGGTTCGATTCTATCGAAGTTACCCTTCGTCAAAGTGGGTGTCCCGATAGTCTCCGTACTACTTGCGCCACCGGAGTATTTCAATCGCGAGCACTCGACTGGTGGACCGCCGAGCGTAACAAACGTGGGATCTCCGAAGCTTACGCCATCTCTTGGGATGAACTGAAGGAACTCATGAAGAAAGAATATTGTCCTCCACACGAAATCCAGAGGCTAGAAAACGAGTTTTGGGAAATCAAGCAAACCAAAGGTGACAATGCTGGCTACACCGCAAGGTTCAAACAGCTTAGCATAATCTGCCCAAGTCAAGTCAACACTCCCGGGAAGGCTATCGCGAAGTACATTCGTGGCTTACCAGAGTGTGTGGGTGATTTTGTCGAAGCTGCAAGACCTGCTACCATCGAAGAAACATACCGCTTAGCCGCAGAAATCAACAACAAACGACTCATGGAAGGATTATTCTCAAAGAATCCTGTCAAGCTAGCCCATCAAGCAATCGCCAGTAATCCTTCAGGCAAACATGTTGACGAACCTTCTGATGAATCTACTGACGAATCTACTGACAAATCTGCTGGCGATTCTTCTAATGAGTCAGCTAACGATTCTTCTGACGGATCTGCTAACGATTCTTCGGACGGATCTGCTGCCGATTCTTCTGACAAATCTGCCGACGGATCTTCCAACGAATCAGCCGAAGACTCCGCAAGCGAGTCTTCAGCCGAATCCTCCAACGACGACACTTCTTCGCAAGACACCGACAAACCCACCCGTAAACGAAAGACTTCAAGCCCGAGCTCATCAACAACCGATCTGCTGAAACCGGAACCTCTTCAAACAGTTCCGATGTTTCCAAAACGAGCCTACACTGGAACTCATCCCCAGTGTTACTCATGCACTTATCATCATCCAGTCGGGGTTGACTGTCGCTATTGCAATAACTGCAACCGTTACGGTCACTTCACCCGCAACTGTCGCATCGAACCGTGAACTTGAGTACAACAACAACAGCTCCAGCAAAAATCTTCAGCATCCGACATCTAGCAAGTGTAGGATAAAGTTGTAATGATACGATTTTCGACGTTAAACTCTATGTTTTGAACCTACTCTCTTCCTCGATATTGTCTCTATGCGTAACGTTAACTCTCGTCTCCATTTTCTCTCTCACTCTTTAATCGCCGCACTTAGGCTAGATTCACACACATACTATATACTATATCACGGAATAATGTGTTTTACCCTCACTACACTTCTAGAACGAGGTACGATAAACGTGCAAGGAACGATTAATCGCGGGTGCACACGGGATTATTTGGCTCAGTGCACGGTGATCGTAGTGAATTCTAAAAGTGCCATAGCGTTTGACAAAAGGTGACACCAAAACACGGGATGAAAGTAGTAGGGGTCGGGCGAGGAATGCCTTACCATACTACCGAAGTTCCGTGAAGAAAGTGCCACGTGGAGTTGAACGTTATTAGACCTATTATACTATTGTGATTATTTTCGACACATTACACTCAATCGCAAGGCGTAACAAACCGTATCATCGCAAGACTTGTCGTAAGTCTGCAAACGCGATACAATCGCCTCATCGATGGACTCTGGGGAGTCTACCTCGCAGGCAAATTGCATCGACGCAAGACTGGTCATAAGTCAGTTGCAATGAATCTCAATCAAGCAAATAAACGCTCACGATGTTGTTGAGTGAGGACCTATTCTACCCTCCTCGATAGCCGTGACGCGTCATAACGAAACATTAAGCTTATTCGAAACAAGACTCGAACTCGACAAATCTCAATCGTTTACCTTGTGTATCTCGCAACCTCTATCGCCTATTACGTGAGCCTATATCAATTGCTGTGTATCAATCTATCGCTAACGCCTACCGATTATCTGTGATATTCGTGCTAAGATAGAACGCATGACCTCGCCTCACGAGAGGAAGCTCATATGGTTGAGGCAGGGTGTTTTAGCCATATCAGCGACCTTTCGTGGAAAAAGGCCATGTGGGGACTAATGTTAGTCAAACTCCGTGGTGTTGATCAATCGAAATCAAACCGCATACCATCATCGCTTGCACGCAACAACTACCGCTTATCGAATTTCGATTATCATCACCATCATTACTAGTGTTGTGTCTATATTATTCGTTTAATCACCTAATCGCTGATCGCCTATCGTGTATATTCTACCGTTTATCACTCGCTTAGTGTTCATTACAGTCTATGTGGTATTAAGTACACATGACACCGCTTCACGAGGCAAGGCTAACCTGGTTAAGCATGGTGTTTCGCCATGTTAGCGACCCCCGTAAACGTGCCATGTGGGTGTAATGTGGAATCTAATCAAGCACGCGCTATTCGCTTCTCAACTCGCTGGATTAATCTATTCGAACCCGTCTTATGCTCGGTCCGACTTTCTATCGATTGGGCCGAGTAAACGCAATTCTATCCATGTCATATCGGCACACCTGACACTGCCTCACGAAACGGGAATAGTATGGGCAAAGCGCGGTGGATACGCCGCTGGTACTTCCTATATATAAGTGTTTTAAACATATTAACAAACTTTCGTGGGAAAGTGCCAAGTGGGACTCGGTAATCAACTACCTTTTCGTACTAATTAAAAACGTCTTTTACAAAATTTTTGATTTAAAATCGGTGGACAAGTGAAATTTTCTCACAACGTGGAGCTAACATCGAATCAGCTTAATTCCATGTCCAAGAAAAGTTTCATAAAGCCCAGTCTTTCCCTAAACTTTTACAACGTCAAAATAAAATCCTTCTTAAGACATTGGTTCGACATCGAGTTCAGCTTGAACCCATGTCAGAGGGAAGTTTTTGTAACCCTTGTTTTCATCTTCGAATTCCTTAAAATGTTAGAAACTTAAACTTCCTTGCAACATCGGTTAACATCGACTCCGTTGACCTCACGTTAAAAGGAAAATTTCCAAAGATTCTCATCCTAAATTCTTTTTAAAAAAAATATCTAAAACGAACGCTTCTTGTAACGTTGGTTAACGATCGACTCAGTTAATTCTACGTCATGAGAAACCCTTTCAAGTCCTTTAAGTCTACAATCGCATCGAACTAACGAATTCTGCACAAGACAAGGTACTTCGAAATGTCAACTCGTGTGATTTATACTTTCGTCTTTACGTCGCCTTCTCACTATCGCAGTCGACCTCTCTTATTCGAAACGTTCTCGCTGTCAACTTACGGTCAAATCACTCGTTGTATCGCTACTTATACAGGATCAACTCTTAGAAGTCTACCTATTGGATTAATTTCGGGACGAAATTTCCTAAAGTTGGGGAGACTGTAACAACCCGCACTTTTGTGCGTTGTTACTACTCGTTATACTCGTTACGTCTAGCACCAGAGATTCGGATCATAATGTAACTATGTCGTATATATCGCTATTCGAAGGATAATCGCATATTTTCAAGCTACAGTATTGCTATACTACACTATTATCACACTAACACTCACGGAGGCATTGAGTGAGGACCTATTCTACCCTCCTCAGTGGCCGTGAGGTGTCGAACGTAAACGATTAACGCTAACAAGGACCCTCGGGTGAGTGCTGTAGCTCCAGTCGTCATGACGATGATGACAATACGAGTAAACGGTACCCCGTCAGTCTTTGTGGCACTACACGAAATAACGTTCACGATGACATCAAGCAAGGACCCATACTACCCTCATTGATGACCGTGAAACATCGCTAATAAATCGCATACTCGAATCGGAAACCGACTGTTAATTATCGAAACTTTGGATTATGGATACGTAAATACGACCCCTAGTGATATATATAATAATATAATAATAACAATATATTGATAATATAAACTAATTAGGGCCATTACACGCTTCGAAAACTATCAAATCAATCAAAAACGAAGAAATCCGGCCCGTCAGGATGGCTATCCGGACGGATAGACCATCCGGACGGATGGGCATGCGCACGGATGGCCATCCGCACGCATGGGCCATCCGCACGGATGGGCCATCCGCACGGATGGGCCATCCGCACGGATGGGCCATCCGCACGGATGGGCTATCCGGGCCAGACCTCTTTTCCTCTTCTCTGTTGCCTATAAATACCATGTCACATCACTGTTCAAGTGATGTGACAGCTCCTGTTCAACCACACGCGCACCAAGACCCTTTTCCCTCGATTTCCTCGCGATTCCGGTAAGATTTCAACCTAAAACTTGTACTTCTACAATCTACACTCGATTCTACATCATTCTATCTTTCAAAACTATGATTCTAACCGTGAAATCTATGGATTTGAGGCGTTTTGAGGTGATATCACCAAGAGTTCTTAGGAACTTCAAGTTGGGGTCTCATTTCACTACAAACGACTCAGATCCAGGTGATTTCCACATGTTTTAATGACAAATCACACCTAAATCTGTGCGATTTCGAGTTAACCATGAAGAACCGCCATGAACGGCCAGATCTGATGGAACGGGGTGATTCCCGGCCGTTAGAATGAGTCGGAATTGACGGGACTCCAAGTGTTAGTGCGAAATTACACAACCCTAGTAAAAACGAACACTTTTCCTCCCGTTAAACACCCGGAAGTAGTGTTCAGAGTACGAAACAGACATGACAGTCCGCACGGGCGACAAGCCAGCCCGTACGGATGAAAAGTCAACCCGCACGGGTGACAAGTCAGTCCGCACGGCTGACCTCAGTCCGCACGGATGACCTGCCCATCCGCACGCACAACCATGCTGTCCGCACGGACGACATGCCGATCCGCACGTACGATTGTCCGCACGGATAACATACTGAACCACACGTACGACCGTCCGCACGTACAATCATCCGCACGCATGACAATGTCAACCGCACGTATCACTATATCAACCACACGGACAACATGCCATCCGGACGGATGACCTGTCATCCGGACGGATAGCATGTCTGATCCGCACGGATGAGGACCATTCAGCCAAATGTGTAACTTTTCAAGCTAATCTCGCTTAACCGTACTTCGTTCACTCTGTTTCTTCAAGGATCATTACAGACAACTCGTAACCGACTCAATCAAATCGTGATCCCGCTAAATACGCACTGTGAGTATACTTGACCCCTTTTTAATCGAATTTTGGGTGTAACATACGTCTCTAACAAATCGAACTTATCAATCGAAATATTCAATCAATCGAACTATCACTTGCGAATAACTGTTATGCATAGATATACGTGATGCTAGTTGCATATGTGCTAGGGCTTATACTCGCGACGTCCCACCAAGACTAGTATAGTACTATTACGCCCGACGGGGTCTAGTTATGCCATCGTACATTCGAGCATCGAGGACTTAGTTGGTAGTATCAGTTTTGTGAGTATATATGTCGTGTATTACGTTTATGCATGTGGAAATTCGCAGCACTTTTAATCTACTATGCTATACTTATCAAACCTGTATACTCGCCAATACTTTTGTATTGACAAATATTTTAACGTATGTTGCAGGTTAGATCGCAGACTATATCAAATCAAGCTAAGAAGTCTAGAAACTCAACTAAAATCTAGGTTGTCGGATTTGCATTGTTCGAGAGGACATTAAATCTGTGATGACTTACGTGATCGTATTATTTGTTAGTATGGGATAACGAATGTATTAAATATTATCGCAATATAGTTGTTATGGATTCTCTTGAGCAATCTGATTCGCCTAGTGCCGCGCCCCGATGATTCCGCCATCGGTTGGGGTGTGACATCGGGCATGCCACGTTTATTCCTTTTCTTGTATTATTGTTAGATTTAGCTGCCTTTTTACTTCTTTTGTTCATTTGAGCTCATTTAATCCTGAAAATACAAAAGGAAGACAAAAGCACACTTTTTCCAACATTAGTACTAAAAAGGATTAGTTTTATGCCTCATTTGATGAAATTTATATGTTGCATTTTGCACACATCAATATATATATATATATATATATATATATATAGTGTTCATTGGAGAACACTAAAAAAGTGGGAATTGGGAACCATCCATTTAACATGTTAAAAATTCAACTTAACATGTTAAAAATCTTTTTTTAATAAATACCGCACTTTTCCTTATAAATACATGTAGAACAATTTTTGTTAAAAAATTGAAAAACTAAAAATATAAAAAACTGTTTAAAAAACAGTTAAAAAAGGTTAATTTTTTTACAAAAAAAATGATTTTTTTATTGGAACACCTTTTACACATTTTGTATAAAGAAAAGCGTCGATTTTACAAAAAAAAAAATGATTTTTAAAATGTTAAGTTGAATTTTAAGATATATTTAACATGTTAAATGTATTGTTATCCGGTTTCCCACTTTTTTAGTGTTTCCCAACAAACCTCACACTATATATATATATAGGGTTGTTAGGTTCATTAGTGAACACCCTCGTTGATTGTGAACACTAATGAACTAATCTTAGCCCTTGATTATCAATACACAAGTGCAAATTAATGGCTAGTATTTGATGATAAAAATACTAGTGTATTTTACGATTTAATGATATAAATTAATGGTTAGGATTTGTTCAGTCAGTTCACAAATACACTAGTGTTCACTCAAAAACTCTACCCTATACACACACACACACATATAGGGAAATGGTAAAATGAGAACCACCTTGAGTTGCGATAACCGCGAGAACTTTTGGATCCGGCGCGAGTTGCGCGAACTTTTTTTTTCCACAAACGTAGATGAAAAAGTTATAAACACATCCGTAAAAAAAATTGCCGAGTCGGTAGTTTTGATTGATGCAAGTTTTTTTTACAACAGACGTAAATTTTGGAAGAAGGTAAATATATTTTTTACGCCTCATGTAAATGTGGGTATTCGACATTTTTTTTCAATTTTTTTTTGCTGAAACAAGTGATTGTGTTTATGACTTCTGAGAAAAACAAATTCGAAAAAACTTTTAGATGGCCTAGTTCTCATAGTTCTCGCAACTCGTGGTGGTGCTCATTTGAACCGAATCCTACATATATATATATATGTGTGTGTGATTTCAATATAGAAATGAGCATGCTCAACAATTAATATCGATAACCACAAATCCAAAATTCACAATGATATTATTATTGTCCAATCCCCTTGTAACTTACATATGATATAATTATAGATCTGAAAAAGAATGGTTCATACCTTATCAATATGAACAATTATTAACAAACACAAAAAAAAAAAAAAAAAAAAAACATGTATAAAAGCCAAGACATGCAATCCTCAATTTTAAGTTAAGCAGTGTGATTCTTCCAGTACTCCAGGACATGGCTTTGTTTCGAACCAAAACTTTAGGCCTTTCTTACAATCATCTCCTTTGGTACTGGCTATATAACAATGTCCTGTGTTACATAGGTTGACACAATTCCTTCCAACATCAGCGAGTGCTACAATTGGGTTCTCAAGATTACAGTTATCCAACGAGGCTTTATCTCGTAGTAGCGCTACATTGTATTTTCCGGGTTCGTAATTGAAAACTGCATCAACAATATAGATAATTTAATTAGTTAGACGAAGACTTATAACAAATCAAATCATGTATGATTAATTATGTATAAGAATGTACCAATACAGTCTCCTTTAAAGAATTGCTTCCCGTCGGCCCAAGCTTGGAAATCAACACCCTCATTCCAACCTTTACAGTCACCAGCATTATATTCCACAGCTCGAACCCATGTAGCTTGAGTCACTATTGTTGCTATGAGGATGAAAAGACACAAATTTTTGTTAGCCATTTTAATTTCTTCTTGTTGCATTCTAGGACACATCTTGCACTTTTTAAGAGATTATCTTAGTTATTGTAGTAGGCCCCTCTTTTGAAGGCGACGTTACCCTCAACCCAGTAGTTTGAGTCAGCAAGGATACAATCCTAAAGGGTCGGATTATTGAAAGATAATTAATTAAGTTATTAATGCATACTATGGTAGGCCCCTCTTTTGAAGGTGACGTTACCCTCGGCTAAGTAGTCTGAGTCAGCAGGGATACAGTCCTAAGTAGCCGGGTTAAAGTATTAATAGTAGCTTACATATGAGGGGATCAAAGAGTTTGGACCCCCGCCATCCAATACCGTTAAGTATTGAAGGAGGTCCTACTAAATTTGACCCAGGTCCTTGCAGGATCTATACACTGAACAAGGCAAGACTTTTACCAAACCGTTCCCTTAACCCCTGACCAGGTAGCCAACATACCTCCATATAGACCGTGGAGATATGAATGGTGAAAATCTTTAATTTTATATAGACAGTAAAATAATGCCAAGACACCACGGACAAACGATAAGGAAAAATCACCTTCAACATAAGAAACTAGGTATTAAAGTCATTAATACATAACCAAGTAAAAAGTGCGAAAATATTAAAAATAAAAAGTATTACACTAGACACTTTGTCTTCACCAAGTGATGTAAGAGACTTAGGCAAACATGGCCTTGATTGTCAAGAACTCTTACGATCAATCTTGGATCCCTAGACGACTCACACACTCTATGATGGACAATGGATGATGGTGGTGGATGATGGTGTTATGATGGTGGTGGGTGGTGGGTGAAGTGTGAGAGAGGTGGTGTGCCAAGGGATGGTTTGAGCTTGAGCCAAGCACTCCTATTTATAGGCTGAACAGAAGCTCGGGCACGGCCCCGTGTCCACATCCTTCTCTGTATTCATTAATTGCTCTTGTCTGTATTATTTGACCACGGTCCCGTGTCCGCTGGGCACGACCCCGTGTGCAGAAGCATATCTGTACTATCAAGATTTGCCTGGATTCTGCGAATCTTATAGTTGACCACGGCCCCGTGTCTGCTGAGCACGGCCCCGTGGTGGGCGATGAAAGCTTCTACAACTTTGTCTTTTATGCTGACACTTGGGCACGCCCCCGTGCTCATTGAGCACGGGGCGTGTTCAACCTTCTGTTCTCTTGTTTTGCTTGGGAAGATCCTGTCGTGGGGTCGGGCATGTCACGTTTGTTCCTTTTCTTGTATTTATGTTAGATTTAGCTGCCTTTTTGCTTCTTTTGTTAATTTGAGCTAATTTAATCCTGAAAATACAAAAGGAAGACAAAAGCACACTTTTTCCAACATTAGTACTAAAAAAGGGTTAGTTTTATGCCAAAATTGATGTGATTTATATGTTTCATTTTGCACACATCAGTGTGATTTCAAAATAGAAATGAGCATGCTCAACAATTAATATCGATAACCACAAATCCAAAATTCATAATGATATTAGTATTGTCCAATCCCCTTTAACTTACATATGATATAATTATAGATCCGAAAAAGCACGGTTCATACCTGATCAATATGAACATATATTAACAAACACACAAAAAAAATGTATAAAAGCCAAGACATGCAATCCTCGATTTTAAGTTAAGCAGTGTGCTTCTTCCAGTACTCCAGGACATGGCTTTGTTTCGAACCAAAACTTTAGGCCTTTCTTACAATCATCTCCTTTGGTACTGGCTATATAACAATGTCATGTGTTACATAGGTTGACACAATTCCTTCCAACATCAGCGAGTGCTACAATTGGGTTCTCAAGATTACAGTTATCCAACGAGGCTTTATCTCGTAGTAGCGCTACATTGTGTTTTCCGGGTTCGTAATTGAAAACTGCATCAACAATATAGATAATTTAATTAGTTAGACGAAGACTTATAGCAAATCAAATCATGTATGATTAATTATGTATAAGAATGTACCAATACAGTCTCCTTTAAAGAATTGCTTCCCGTCGGCCCAAGCTTGGAAATCAACACCCTCGTTCCAACATTATATTCCACAGCTCGAACCCGGGTAACTTGAGTCACTATTGCTGCTATGAGGATGAAAAGACACAAATTTTTGTTAGCCATTTTAACTTCTTCTTGTTGCATTCTAGGACACATCTTGGTCTTCCAATTTATAGAGAAAGGAAGCATGCTACAATTTTTCTCCACCATGAGATTTGTTGCCTAGTTACTTCTTCAAATACTCTAAACCATCCATTCATTACTAAATTAACCAAAGAAAACAATTAAACTCACTAGACCTTTTAAAAGATTCATTTATAATTTTAGTTTAGCTCATGCATTCTATCCTTTCGCTAGGATGTAAGGGGGGATCCCTGTGTAAGGAGTAGTCACCGCTTCACCACCGCTAATCACAATATGTCATGTCAACTCTCCTCTCTACTCGTCATCTTGCACTCAAACATAAGGGGTACTCCCCTTGTGGGGGGACTACTCCCTTTTTTTATTTCTAAAAATTATGCATAAATAATTAAAATATATTTTAAACAAACTAAAATTACATTAAATTAAAAAAAAGACATAACATTAAATTAAATTAAATAAAATACACTAGATTAGAGAAAGATATTACATTAATTTAAAACTAGGAAAATAAAAACATAAACAATAAAACTAAAAATTAAAAATTGCCCGGCCAATCATAATTTTTTTTTTTTTTTGCAATCTCGAGTTTTCAGGCAAGAGTGAATGACTAACATCTTTGATGGAACATTGTCGTGTAAATTAGTAAATATCTCCATATCCCGATCATACATAAGTTGTCTCACATCTGTAAAAAGGTAAAAAAAAAACTGTCGAGGCGGGTAGTTTTGACTGGTGCAAGTTTTTTTACGCCTTGCCGTAAATTTTGCACGAAATAAATATTTTTTACGCCTCATTTAAATGTGGGTATGCGGCATTTTTTTTTTTTGACGAAACAAATGATTTTTTATGACTTTTGAGAAAAAAATTATCGGAAAAACCTTTTGGATGGCGTAGTTCTCACGATTCTCACAACTCGGATGGTTCTCATTTTAACCCATATATATATATATATATATATATATATATATATATATATATAGGAGAAGGATCCGTCAGAAACCACCATTTATTGCGAGAACCGCGAGAACCAATGTGAACACAACCAAAAATACCTAAAAAAATCTAAAAAAACACACAATCTTTTTTAACATTTTTTTAATGGAAAAAAAAACGCTGTTTTTCGTCACAATTTTTTTTGCTTACGAAAACAAGCGATTTTTTTTTTAAAAATTTGTATGTTTTTAAAGATTTTTTATGGTTTTTTAGGGGGGGGGGGGGGTAGCTTTATGATTTAGTTTTTAGCATTTAGTTTGGGGATTGAAGTGTGGGGGGGGGGGGGGATAGGTTTTTTAGGTTTTGGGTGTAGTGGGTTTACTTTTGTGTTTATATTGGTTTTCGCAGTTCTCACAATAAAGGTGGTTCTCACATGAACCTTATCCTATATACATATATATATATATATGGCAAGGATAAATCGAAAACCCACTCTAGTTGAAAAAACCTTAGAAACTCACTATCTACCATTCATTTAATAGATGAACGTCTGAGATCATCTTTGGTGTGTAACTGAAATTACTTTTGATTATATAATGAGAAAAAGTACATTGGGGGGCATTTTCGTCTTTGGCACATAATATTTGTGTCTTGGGATAAGATGCACTGCATCTGACTTCCTTTGATGTAACATATAATTCAAAATACATATTAAAAAAAAAAAAGAAAAGAAAAAAGTTCTGAAAGCTATGAATTCCTTTCCCAATGTGTCATCATGACAAATCCCCCTTTTCTCGTGCATCTTTTTTCTTATTAAAAAAACACTAAAATTTGTATAGCACCCTAAGGTCCATTCATGAAATGATGGTTTTTTTTTAATTCATATATATTAACGAAAAAAAATGTCAACTTCTTCATAAACGATGCTTTTTGTAATTTATCGGTGTTTGGGCCACTAGTGTCGTATATAACAAATAAATGTAAAAGCATTAGGTGAAAAACTGGATATACATGTTGAATAAGGTTACATTATATGTTACTTTATATGTACCATTTTATTAAGGTTACATTCTACAAATGAACAGTAAATATTACATTACATATAACATTTTACAAAAAAAATGTAAACAATGAGGAAAAAATGTTACTTTATACATTCTATAAAATGAGCAATAAGTATTACATTATATGTAACATTTTACAAAAAAAAAGTAAAAAAGAAAATAATGTTTCATTTTCTGTATAATTTAAAAAAATATAAACACTCAGTAAACAAGAAAAATGTTTTTTTTTTTACCATTTAAAGGATATCCATATACATAAAAGTGTAACGTGTTTTCTTTTCTTTCTCCTCCGACACAGTGTTATATTACATCAAATTGTTACAAAACCCACTTTGTTTTGTTATGTAAACAAAAAAACCCACTATGTTTCATGATTATACCAAGAACCCACTCTATTTTAATCTAACTACATTAATCTAACAATCATCTGTTTCATGTAACCAAACCCACTATATTTTTATGTAACCAAACCCATTCTGTTTTGTTACGTAACAAAAAAAACCTACTATGTTTCATGATTATACCAAGAAAATAGCTATAATAAATATCAATAATCTAACAATAAACAAGAACTTGAATCCAACTGTTTCAATTTGTTTAGATCTTAAACCCATAAATGCCACATTTTTACACAACAAATAATAAAATCAATAATAAGAAACAACATAAACACACATTATATAGCTTAAAAATCTGAATCGACTATAAACACTTACAAAAATTGTGTAATTTCAGATCAGCACTATTGAAGCCAGCCAAGGTTCTCTCAACAGATGATCTCATCAGTCTTTGTATTGTATTATTAATGTAACAGTGTTTAGCTTAGCAGATGTTAGAGTTAGTTATAGTTTTTGTTATCTGTCACTATCACTGTGACGTCATCAAAGATGCCACAGTGGTTAGGATATGTACTATTTATAGAACAGTTCATGTACTGTTCTATTCATCACTTTCATATTATCAATCCAATCATATTTATTACATTTTGTATGAGCACATTATAAGTGATCTTAGGTCGAGGGGGATATTGTACCTTACATGCATACGAGATTCATTACAAAAGCATGATAAGTTGAAAATAATCTTTCTATTTTTGTAAATCAAAGTTTATTCCGCTGCACAATTCTTTTAAACTATCTTCTTCCATTTCTTTCTTTAAAACTTTTACAACAATATCAAACTCGGATTCTAACAATTCGTATTAGAGCTTGGTCGTTCAAACTTGGTTTAATAATTAATTTGATATAAACTGGCCAGCTCTCCCTGCTAATTTGTTTGCTCGTTTGTATTGGAAACAGAGGTTATTTACGTTCAAAGTTTTTAAACAAAATATATTTGTAAACAATCAGAATGGCTCAAAACACACAGGATCCTCATAACACTAGTTCCATGTACAAACCTCCGATGCTTGTCTGATCTGAATACAACATATGGCAACGTCGGATGTGTCATATACTTGCTCAACGATACACCGGTTGCTGGAGGTCTGTTGCTTTTGGAACTCATGTCCCTATGGTACCAAGTACCATGGACCCAAAAATTCAAGTGACAAAATCCTGAAAATTACTCCGAGCAAGATTTTCAGAAAATCGAGCTAGATGCAAAGGCATTTAGTATCGTAGCATCTGCTTTTCCTAATGATATCTATGCTGGCCTGTTGCATTGCAACAATGAAAAAGAGTTATGGGATGCCTTGAAAGAGCAATTCGGTGGCACTAATGAAGTCATTGAGAACAACAGAGAAGTTTTAAACCAACAATATGAAACATTTTGTCATGTTAAAGGAGAATCATTAACACAACAATTTGAAAGGTTTGGTTGTCTGATAAGTGAGTTAAAACTGGTTCATGTTAATTTTGCAAATTCTACTTTGAATAGCTGATTTATTAGATCACTACCATAAAATGGGACACTATAGCCTTTGTAACAAGAAATTCTGTTGGGTTTAAAGAGATGAGTTTGACTCAGCTTCATGGCAGGCTTCTCACTTATGAGAGAGAGCTTAACCAGAAAAAGAAGGTACAAGAGACAGGAAAAGTGTCTAATGACTATGCTTTTGGTAGCACAACACTTTCTAGTCAAGAAGAAACCTTTGGAGTAGCAAGGATCAGAGTTATGATCATTTTATTGACATAACATCTGGTGGAAATTTTAACTCTGATTCTAGCTCACCCAATTTTGCCTTTGCTGCAAATAGGGATAACCAAGTTTCTGACAACTTATCTTTTGAACTAAATGATCTTCAACATTTTGATCCAACTGATTTGGAAGAAATGGACATATTTCACCAGCTTGCATTGCTAAGTATTAGGACTAGCAAATTTTACAATAGAACTGCTAGAAAATTTCCAGGGTTACTTGGTGGGTTAAAAGTTGGGTTGGTTAAGTCTAAAATCAAGTGTTACAAGTGTAACAGGTTAGGACACTTTGCTAGGGTATGTAGAAGCCAAACAATTGCTCTACCTATAATTGCTTCCAAGCAGATGATACCCCTCAACAGACCCAAACTTTCAAAGGACCATCTTCAACCACTGCTCTACCCACAATTGCTTTTAATCAAAGAAAAAGGTAAAGAGAAATGGAAGAAGAAGAAGATCAAAGGAAGTTTAAAGAGCATAGAAAAGAGGGTATCAAGTTATCACACTGATGCTGCAAGTGATAAGCTTATCGAAACAATTTCAAAGCTTGCTAGCCAAACACTGCTATCAAGCTCAACAATAAATCAAATCCCAAGAAAACCATCTGATTAAAAAATTCTAAAATGGAAGTCAGATAAAGATACCATGAATTGATATTGCTCAGATCAGATGGTGAAGTTGACAAGATTAAAATGGAGGATGCATATGGTCTGTGTGCAGAAGACCTCCAAGACCTGTTGAATCTGGAACTTGAAAGGGATATTGAAGATATGTTCTCTATGGACTTTGAACTCCAATTCAAAAGACAGATAAGAGAACTTATGTTGAGAAATAAAGATCAGCAATAAAAGGAGTTTTGGCATCATCTGTTCTGTAGGACCGGTTTTGACTCCCGAACGATTGCGAAAGTGTGACAACTGGCAGTTTTCCACATATTCCGTACAATGTTAAACAGTAATTTGTGCATTAATGACTGTGCCTGATTTAGTTAATGACATGAATAATTTTCTGAATGTTGTCATATACATACAAGTGCATTACATGTTGCAAGATTATTTACCATTATTGCATGCAAAACTATATAATTCAATTAGTGCACGAAACATAGTTAGCACAGTTATCAGATAACTAGAAGTACTGACGGGAGTTCAGTACTCAGGCAGACGTGATGTTAAGATACAGAATGAGCACCGAAACCAAGAGTTACACTAGAATAGTGTGTAGGAAAGTACGGATTACAAAACTGTCTTTCTAGTGTTAATTTAAGTGCCGGAAAGTGCCCGAAACACACCTAAACTGCAGAATTCTGCAGAAAACAACACAATTAAGCAATTTTCAGCATTTTAACACTAAAATTTAATGCAAAATTATAGTTTAATAGTCCAGAATACTTTCCTAAGTGTCAGGAATCAAAACTGTCATAAAAGACAACATAAAGCACACTAAACTGCGCTATTTAACAATTTATCGAACCGGTAACCAACCGAACAACCGGACACTACCTGAAACACCAAATTTTCACTAGAAGCATTGTTTTAGTGTTACAAAGCTAGTTATGGTCACCAAACATCATAATTCACACTAAAACACCATAACACATAAAACACTAACTAAGCCCCTTAAAACCTAACTAACTTAACTAACTAAAGATTACAACTCAACTACACCCCCTTTTTACGGTTAGGAACATGGGGACCCACCCCATGATTTTCTTTTATTTGTTTAATGGAATTGTTATTTACTTTAGAAACATAATGACCTTTAGATAATTGAATGTTGGAAGAACATGATTTAAAGACCATGAGACTCACACATTATCACTTAACCATTTCAACAAGCTCCGCCTCTCTCCTCCTTCTTCCTTGTTCTCGGCTCCCACACACCACACTTCAACCTCCATTTTCATTCATTTAACAAGCAATCTAAGGTGATTCAAGGGTGCAAGGAACTTGATTAAGAAGCTTAGAGGCATTGGAACTTGAAGGACGTTCACCATAAGCTTTTATCCACCTTGTTCATCATCTTCTTCATCTTTGATTATTCCCTAGCCATTGTGCTAGTAGTAAGCTCCTTACAACTCGATTTTTCTTCTAATTTTAGTGGGTAAAAGATTATGTAATTAGTTAATCTAACGAATCTCAAAGAAACATAAAGATGATCACTAACATAAAGCTTGATAACTTGAAATCTAAGTTTATTTAGTGTATGCGTGAAACTTGATTGTGGATTTCTTGTGTTTATGATGTTGATCATCATAAGAAACTTGCTAGATTGTGATTAAACACATGATCTAGAAAGTATGAGGATGAATCTTGTGAAAATCATAATGATCATCCTTTATGTTAAACATGAACTTGAATATAAGCTTGTTTTAGAGTATGATGATGATTGATACATGTTATAAGTCTTGTAAATGGATGATTTCAAAAATAGTTTTCTCAAGAAACCAAAGTCATTTACAAGATTTACAAGATCATGATTTAAAAGAAGTTAAACATGTTTTTAGTGTTAAATCAAGCTTAGAAAACTGTTGATAACAAGAAGAATACAAAAAGAATCATTTCTAGAAAATCATCATACAAGTTGTAAAAGAATACAAAAAGAATCCTTTATGTTTTTAGTGTTATAAGTCTTGTAAATGGATGATTTCAAAAATATTTTCGTGAGAGCCCTAATGATTGTAGTCTAGACTCGAGAAGGAATCCTAGTTCGATACAATCGAAGCTCTGATACCAAACTGTCAACTGTCACACCCTGACTTTTGCGGAAGCGTGATTATGTGTGACTTGCTTAATATCATTGCATTCAACCATAACAAACAACTATATGATAAAGCTAAAAATGTTCATCCATTGATTAAGTTTTAAAATGTCACACCCCGACCACGTAAAACAACAAACCGTGGCGGAAACATCGGGGAGTGTTGTAACAGAATTATTGTTTCAAACCATGGATACAAAGAGTCTCGTTTTATTAAATATTAAACATTGTCTTAAGTTAAACAAACAAGTCAAACATAGTCTATCATTGTTATTAAATCACTAAGGCCTCGTCCAGTCCTAAGTGAGCATGCATCCTACTCGCAATCAATGCTAAGCAACTTCACCTGAAACATATGTAAAAACAAAGTCAACAAAGAAATGCTGGCGAGTACATAGTTTTTGCGTGAGTATCAGATTCATGGCTCGTTTGTATGTTGAAACAACTTGTATGACTTTGTTAATTGATATTAGAAAAACCTTGTTTTGTAAAATATTTGTATTGTAAATGAATAACCAAGTCAAAATAGATTGGTCATAATTTATAAACCTCGATGCCATGAATCTTAACCCAAAACGTTTGTTTATGTAAGCCAAATCATAAATCATTCTTGTAAGAAAACTCGTATGGTTTATATAGTTTCGTAACCATCGTTGTGTGACATCGTTTAAGTCGTTCTCGTTATAGATCATCGTTCATTTGATTAGATCGTTCAAAATCGTTCAATCGTTCTCGTTTTAATTGTAAAAACTACTTTTGATCGTCTCGCTAATAACATTCAAACCTTTGTGACTCGTCCATCATTCAACACGTACAACTCGTATTAACAAACCACCAAAGGGTAAGTTAACAATCATTAGATTCAATCGTTACCCACCTAACACACACATAACCATGGGTGCGGTCTGATAACGGGATTTGTCAGATCCTATGGTACCATAACCTAATACTGGTCGGCTTGATCAATGCTAGTGAATGTCATTCGTTATGTAACTACCACCAAAAAGTTCATTCACATTATCGAAATCGTTATTAGTTTTGTATAAACCATCTCCATCGTTTTGAAACCATCGTCAGAATATTGAAATCGTTTTGATACATATGAATCACCCCAAAACAAATCGAAAACAGTAAAAAGATGGGATCTATGTACTCACCTTCGGGTGCGTTTTTAAATGTTAACACAATCCCTCAAATTGTTTATCCACCCTAAATTAAATAAGAATGATTTTAATAATCAAAACCCACGCATCGACATGCAAAATGCTACTTATGTCATTTCTGTTTTAATATATATGAAACTGGACTGTTTTCGGACATTTAAATAAAATAGTTAACTTATTCCAAAAATTCCCAAATTTTTACAGAATGTCTTAAACGATCCAAATATTATTGTGTAAAAATATCGGGGTCTAGTTCATTACCAATATTTTATAAAAATTCATTTTCCGGACTGAAATCAGATTTATCTTTTTCTGACTGCAGTCAACGGAATAATTTATTTAAAATTCATCGAGACTCCGATTTACGAAATTCCAATGAAGAATTACAAATACATCGGTGGTCATCTACAGTACAAATTTCATGATTTAACTCTACACAGAATTCAAGTTATGATGGAAAACAGGACGCATATTTTCAGCAGAAAAAATGCAGCTATAGCTGCTGTTACGAAAAGACACTTTAAAAATAGTAAACGGAGTCCAAAAATTATGATTCTGGTGCCATTAGAACCGTATTTCATAATAACATGTTACAGACTCAAGAAAATCTTTTTTTTGTTAAGTTACGGTCTGGTTACAGCCAACTGAAGTTGGCTGTAATCACTAAACAACTTTCTGTTTTCAGTCTTTTAACATTATAAAGTGTGTTCGATTGATTCCGTTAACATGTTTAGCGATCACAACAATAATTACAACAGATTATCACTTATATATTTTAGATTTATCATGCATTATCATATTTCATCATCATTTTAACACTACTTTATCATATGTTAGATGATGTTCAAGACTTGTTTAAGTTCTTTTAGACTTCTTATCCTTTTGATCTTTAAACATCATTAACCACTCAAAAATCATGTAAAATGCAAGGATCTAAGTGCTTACCACTAGCACAAGGCTAGGGGAGTTCGAGTGTAGAAAAGTGGTGGATAAAAGAAAACGAGAGCGGTCCTTGAGCTTCCGAGTGCACCAAGCTTGCTTGTTGGACCTCTTGCACCTTTGAGTATATGAAAAATGGCTTGAAGGGAACTTGATGGTGGGTGTATGGTGGTGATGGGTGGATGCCGAAACCAAGGGGATAAGGAGAAGGGAGTTTAGGTTTTGTGATTTGTGAATAAGAATGATCAAGACCCCCTGTGTTTACTTATAACCCATTTTCCTATTAACCTCCATGTAATATGTCCTCTTGATAACCAACATTGGTGAATAAAATAATCAAGGAATTGTGGGGTGTGTCCCCACTCCACAAACTGGTTCGATGGGGGGGGGGGTACTTGGTTGGGTGGTGATGGAACTTGTTAGGATTTAGTTGAAGTCTAAAGTGTGTTAGGGTATTCGGGGACCCTAACTAGTTTAGAAAGAATAGGAACAATGCTTCTAGCACTATTTTAGTGTTCCGGGTAAAGTCCGATTATCCAGTTAGATAGCGTTCCGTTAAAGTGTTTAACTAGTCCGAAAAATGTCTTATATATATATATATATATATATATATATATGTAACACAAATTATTCCCGGCACTTAGGAAAGTATACAGGACCATTCTGCCATGTTTTTGCATTTTACTAACATAATAAAATGCTGAACTTATAATAATAAATGCAGGATTCTGCATTTATACTTTGTTTCAGGCTCTTCTCGGCACTGTAACTATCACTTATTGACGCACTTTTGTCGTAAATAGCTCTTTAGTTCAAATAAACATGTTTTCGCCATACCGAATCCTTCGAAACTTATTTCTAAGTTATGTAAGGGGTATTTAGGGTATGTTTGGCTTACGTCACAGTTCCGGAGTGTATGTCGCGTTGCGTTTAAGCACCAGTTTGCGTATAACCTTCCAGAAAGTGATTTAAAGCTTGAAATCGGTATCGAATCAAATTGTAAAATTAATAAACACAATTGCACATATAATAACACCAAAACACATATAATAACACCAAAGCACAATGTTTTATTGATAACTGACATTATTTTACATTATACGATGATTACAGAACACAGTTGTCACAGTCTCCCCTACTTTAGGAAATTTCGTCCCGAAATTTTATTTAGAGGAATTTTATGAAAACAAATGCGGATATTTCACCTTCATCTGTTCCTTATGTTCCCAAGTAAACTCGGGGCCATGTTTGGATTCCCAGCGAACTTTGACCAAATGAATCCGTTTGTTGTTCAACTGTTTGTATGTACGGTCCACTATCTCCACAGGTTTCTCGACAAAGTGCATCGTTTCATCAATTTGAATCTCGTCGAGAGGAATGTGAAGATCAGCATCAGCTAAACACTCTCGCAAATTGGACACGTGAAAAGTCGGATGAACATTTCCAAGCTCTGGAGGTAGCTCTAGTCGATAGGCAACCTTTCCAATTCTTTCAACAATCTTAAATGGTCCAACATATCGTGGTGCAAGTTTTCCTTTCTTTCCAAATCTCACCACTCCCTTCCAAGGTGACACCTTGGGTAGGACACGGTCTCCGACTTGAAATTCTACGGGCTTGCGTTTCAAATCCGCATAACTCTTTTGACGGCTTCTAGCTGTCACAAGATTATCGCGAATTTTCTTAATTTTGTCTGTTGCTTCCTGAATGATCTCAGGTCCAGTAAGCTGAGCTTCACCGGTCTCATTCCAACAGACATGTGAACGACATTTTAGACCGTAGAGAGCTTCGAATGGTGCCATCTTAATGCTAGCATGATAACTATTATTGTATGAGAACTCGATCAATGGCTAGTGAGAATCCCAATTACCACCAAAGTCTATCACGCATGCTCTAAGCATATCCTCTAAAGTTTGAATCGTCCTCTCAGATTGACCATCTGTTTGGGGATGATAAGCAGTGCTTAGATTCAGTTAGGTTCCCAAAGCAGATTGCATGGTCTTCCAAAAAATGAGATAAAAATCGAGCATCACGATCGGAAATGATATCTAGAGGAACATCATGTCGTGATACAATCTCGTCTACATAGATCTTGGCAAGCTTCTCAGCAGAGAAATCCTCACGGATTGGTAAGAAGTGAGCTGATTTTGTCAAACGATCAACTACGACCCAAATAGCATCGTGACCTTTAGACGTACGCTGTAACTTGGTGATGAGATCCATTGAAATGTTCTCCCATTTCCAAACCGGTATCTCTGGTTGTACAAGCAAACCAGAAGGTCGTTGATGTTCCGCCTTGACTTTGAGACAAGTTAGGCATTTTGATACATACAAGGCAACATCCTTCTTCATACCAGGCCACCAATACTGAGTACGAAGATCCTTGTACATTTTATCAGCACCAGGATGGATAGAATATCAAGACTTGTGAGATTCATCCATTACTAAGGTGCGAAGGTCGTCCTGATTCGGAATCTACAAACGATTCTCAAAATAGAGTAACCCATCGTCTTTCCTTTCGAGTTTAAGCTCAAGTTGAAGCGGTAGCTCATACTTCAATAAGTCTTTGATCACACAAGATCGTTGTGTTTGAAGAACACGAGATTGAATATCAGATAGAGTTCGAACAGAATGAAGCTTGACTCGTTCCTTTCGACTAAGCGCATCGGCTACGACATTCGCCTTACCAGGGTGGTAGCGGATCTCGCAATCATAATCGTTTAAGAGTTCAACCCAACGTTGTTGCCTCATGTTCAGTTCCTTCTGATTGAGAATGTGCTGGAGACTTTTGTGGTCTGTGAAAACCACACACTTCGTTCCATAGAGGTAGTGTCTCCAGATTTTAAGCGCAAAAACCATAGCTCCTAACTCAAGATCATGAGTCGTATAGTTCTTCTCATGAATTTTCAGCTGTCTAGACGCATAAGCTATAACTTTACCACGTTGCATAAGAACGCAACCAAGTCCTAGATTCGACGCGTCACAATAGACAACAAAATCATCGTTTCCCTCAGGTAGAGATAGAACAGGAGCATCACAGAGCTTCCGTTTCAGCTTTTGGAATGCTTCTTCTTGCTTAGGTCCCCACTCAAAAGGCCTATTCTTCTGAGTCAAAGCAGTGAGTGGAACCGCGATCCTTGAAAAGTTAGAAATAAACCGTCGATAATAACCAGCAAGACCAAGAAAAGAACGAACTTCTGTAGGTGTCGTCGGTGTATTCCAATCCCTAATTGCAACAATCTTGGATGGATCTACGTGAATACCCTGCTCATTGACAATATGACCGAAGAACTGAACTTCTTTAAGCCAGAATTCACACTTGGAGAATTTAGCAAAAAGTTGTTCCTTCTTTAGGAGTTCCAACGTCAAACGAAGGTGTTGTTCGTGATCGGCTCGAGACTTTGAATAAATAAGAATATCGTCGATGAACACAATGATGAACTTATCTAAATAAGGTTTACAAACCCTATTCATTAAGTCCATGAAGATAGCTGGGGCATTCGTCAAACCAAAAGGCATGACAGTGAACTCGTAATGCCCATATCTTGTTCGGAAAGCAGTTTTGGGAATTTCTTCTTCGAAAATACGAAGTTGATGATACCCAGAACGCAGGTCGATCTTGGAAAAGCATGAAGCACCTTGCAGCTGGTCGAAGAGATCATCAATTCTAGGTAGGGGATATCGATTCTTGATGGTAAGATTATTGAGCTCACGATAATCGATACACATTCAAAAAGATCCATCTTTCTTTTTCACAAAGAGGACAGGAGCTCCCCAAGACGAAAAGCTCGGACGGATGAATCCTTTATCAGACAACTCTTGAAGTTGTTTTGATAACTCTTGCATTTCCGACGGTGCAAGACGATAAGGTGCTTTCGCAATCGGGTTGGCATTGGGTACAAGGTCAATATGAAACTCGACTTGATGAACTGGAGGCAAACCAGGTAGTTCATCGGGAAACACCTCTGGATAATCCCGAACAATCGGAATATCCTGAATACTCTTGCTCTTGCCCTTCTCCTCGGTGACATGTGCCAGGAAAGCGACATATCCTTTTCGCAAATAACTTTGGGCCTTTATACATGACATAAGCTTCAAACCACCAGATGGCTTCTCGCCATGAACTTCTAGAACATCGCCAGTCGGAAGGGGAATACGAACAATCTTATCGAAGCAAACCACATCAGCATGATGTTTGGTCAACCAATCCATCCCCACGATAATATCGAAACTCCCAAGTTGCATCGGCGTGAGGTCAATGGGAAAAAGATGGTTATCAAGGTTTAACTGACAATCACGAATAACAGAATTGAGCACAAGAGGTTTACCAGTAGCAACTTCGACAGATAAGGGTTTCCTCAGTTTAGTTCTAGGTATTGCAAGCAAAGGTTCAAAAGATAATGAAACAAAACTTCTATCGGCACCAGAATAAAAAAGAATGGATGCAGGTCGATTGTTAACAAGAAACGTACCATTGACGACGAGGTTGTCAGCTCGCGCCTCATTTGCATTCAGATTGAATACTCGTCTACGAGCGGGATTCACATTCGCATTGACATTGACATTCACGTTCGGATTTGCATTCGCATTTGCCATCCTCGGAAAGTTGTTGCGGAAGTGACCATACTCTCCACAATTGAAGCATGAACCCGGTGGGAATCTAGCAGCATGGGGCTTGAACCTGGGCAGCTTGATTCTGAACAATCTGATTCTGACCCGAACGACAGACATTGGCCAGATGCCCAAGCTTACCACACGTTGTGCATTGTCTACAAGCTTGTTGTGCAACATGATGACCGTTGCAGGTAGCACAATGTGGTGCGGTGCTAGCATACACTTTCTTCACAGGAGGTTGAGCTGGTGGGTTCTGAGGATTCTGAGTAGTTTGTGCAGTTACTGCAAAGTTTTGAGCACCCTTTCGCTTTCTCGACTTCTTCGAAGACTCACCCTTCTTACCCTTACCCTTTTCCTTGTCTTTAGCAGAATCTGTTGACTTCTTCTTATCACCCTTGCAGGTAAGTTTACCCTTCCTGACTTGCGACTCAGTCAGGGTAGCAGATAACTCGATCGCTTGACGAACAGTAGCAGGATTAACGCCAGTCACAATATCTTGTATGGAATCGGGTAACCCATCGATATACCTCTCTATCGCTTTCTCCAACGGGGTAACCATAGTAGGACACAAAAGACTGAGCTCCTCAAATCGATCCGTGTATGCACGGTGTTCTCCCCCATCTTGTTTTAGATTGTCAAACTCTTGTTCCAAAGCCCGAATTTCGTGACGGGGATAAAACTCTCTCATCATGAGAGCTCGAAGCTCTTCCCATGTCTGTGCCAACGCCACTTCGGCACCCCTATCGCGCATCACTCCGTTCCACCATGTAAGAGCACGCTTCTGAAACACACTTGATGCAAATTCAACCTTACGCCCATTCGGACATTGCACATGTTTAAATGTGTTCTCGATACTTTCAAACCATTGAAGGAGTGAAGTCGCTCCTTGTGACCCAGAAAACTTTAGCGGCTTAGCAGAGTTGAAACTCTTGAAATTACATTGCGCATTGTTATTATTGTTGTTGTATAGCTCGTGGATTTGGGTCACAACGCCTGGAAACACAACAGCCATTTGCTGAGTGACAAGGGCTGCGAGTTCTTCAGCAGTAAAAGATTGTGCATCACGTCGAGGAGGCATTGTCTAACAAGGAAATATGAGAAATGAGTGAGGTCGATAATTTGGAAAAACAAAAGAGGTATTGAAAATATTGACGAATCATAAGGAAGGCGATCATTTGTTTGTTACCTCGAACAAATAAATGACACGCAGTGACTAATCAAAGTAATGAATCAAAATAATGTATCGCGAAGACATGCTCGCCTATAAGTGAACACTAACCCCAAGAGTTCCCAGGTAAGAGTGACTGGTCCGATTATGTGGATTTGTACGAATACTCTAGCCTTAGACAGAAAACTCAGGGTACAGGCATTCACTCTTCCAGTTTGCACGTGTTCACATTATTTAGACCCAAACTTCGACGAGATTTTGAAAACTCAATAGGCACCAAGCCAAAAATGAGTCAAACTGGAAGGGTTCAAAACCTAGTAATCAATCATCCTAGAACGGATGATTCATTTTCGAAGCAGATTCGGATTTCGTTTTTAAAATTCTAAACGCAAATCAATTTGAGTTGGGGTCCTAGAAAGTTATAGTCTAGGTCGAAATTTTACTAATAACCTAATTCTCTATAACCATTGGCTCTGATACCAACTCTTCTGTCACACCCCGACCACGTAAAACAACAAACCGTTGCAGAAACGTCGGGGAGTGTTGTAACAGAATTATTGTTTCAAACCATGGATACAAAGAGTCTCGTTTTATTAAATATTAAACATTGTCTTAAGTTAAACAAACAAGTCAAACATAGTCTATCATTGTTATTAAATCACTAAGGCCTCGTCCAGTCCTAAGTGAGCATGCATCCTACTCGCAATCAATGCTAAGCAACTTCACCTGAAACATATGTAAAAACAAAGTCAGCAAAGAAATGCTGGCAAGTACATAGTTTTTGCGTGAGTATCAGATTCATGGCTCGTTTGTATGTTGAAACAACTTGTATGACTTTGTTAATTGATATTAGAAAAACCTTGTTTTGTAAAATATTTGTATTGTAAATGAATAACCAAGTCAAAATAGATTGGTCATAATTTATAAACCTCGATGCCATGAATCTTAACCCAAAACGTTTGTTTATGTAAGCCAAATCATAAATCATTCTTGTAAGAAAACTCGTATGGTTTATATAGTTTCGTAACCATCGTTGTGTGACATCGTTTAAGTCGTTCTCGTTATAGATCATCGTTCATTTGTTTAGATCGTTCAAAATCATTCAATCGTTCTCGTTTTAATTGTGAAAACTACTTTTGGTCGTCTCGCTAATAGCATTCAAACCTTTGTGACTCGTCCATCGTTCAACTCGTACAACTCGTATTAACAAACCACCAAAGGGTAAGTTAACAATCATCAGATTCAGTCGTTACCCACCTAACCCACACATAACCATGGGTGCAGTATGATAACGGGATTTGTCAGATCCTATGGTACCATAACCTAATACTGGTCGGCTTGATCAATGCTAATGAATGTCATTCGTTATGTAACTACCACCAATAAGTTCGTTCACATTATCGAAATCGTTATTAGTTTTGTATAAACCATCTCCATCGTTTTGAAACCATCGTTAGAATATTGAAATCGTTTTGATACATATGAATCACCCCAAAACAAATCAAAAACAGTAAAAAGAGGGGATCTATGTAGTCACCTTCGGGTGCGTTTTTAAATGTTAACACAATCCCTCAAATTGTTTATCCACCCTAAATTAAATAAGAATGATTTTAATAATCAAAACCCACGCTTCGACATGCAAAATGCTACTTATGTCATTTCTGTTTTAATATATATGAAACTGGACTGTTTTCGGATATTTAAATAAAATAGTTAACTTATTCCAAAAATTCCCAAATTTTTACAGAATGTCTTAAATGATTTAGATATTATTGTGTAAAAATATCGGGGTCTAGTTCATTACCAATATTTTATAAAAATTCATTTTCCGGACTGAAATCAGGTTTATCTTTTTCTGACTGCAGTCCACGGAATAATTTATTTAAAATTCATTGAGAGTCCGATTTACGAAATTCCAGTGAGAGAATTACAAATACATCGGTGGTCATCTACAGTATAAATTTCATGATTTAACTCTACACAGAATTCAAGTTATGACGGAAAACATGACGCATATTTTCAGCAGAAAAAATGCAGCTCTAGCTGCTGTTACGAAAAGACACTTTAAAAAAAGTAAACGGAGTCCAAAAATTATGATTCCGGTGCCATTAGAACCGTATTTAATAATAACATGTTACAGACTCAAGAAAATCAGCTTTTTTTTTGTTAAGTTGCGGTCTGGTTACAGCCAACTGAAGTTGGCTGTAATCACTAAACAGCTTTCTGTTTTCAGTCTTTTAACATTATAAAGTGTGTTCGATTGATTCCGTTAACATGTTTAGCGATCACAACAATACTTACATCAGATTATCACTTATATATTTTAGATTTATCATGCATTATCATATTTCATCATCATTTTAACACTACTCTATCATATGTTAGATGATGTTCAAGACTTGTTTAAGTTCTTTTAGACTTCCTATCTTTTTGATCTTTAAACATCATTAACCACTCAACAATCATGTAAAATGCAAGGATCTAAGTGCTTACCACTAGCACAAGGCTAGGGGAGTTCGAGTGTAGAAAAGTGGTGGATAAAAGAAAACGAGAGCGGTCCTTGAGCTTCCGAGTGCACCAAGCTTGCTTGTTGGACCTCTTGCACCTTTGAGTATATGAAAAATGGCTTGAAGGGAACTTGATGGTGGGTGTATGGTGGTGATGGGTGGATGCCGAAACCAAGGGGATAAGGAGAAGGGAGTTTAGGTTTTGTGATTTGTGAATAAGAATGATCAAGACCCCCTGTGTTTACTTATAACCCATTTTCCTATTAACCTCCATGTAATATGTCCTCTTGATAACCAACATTGGTGAATAAAATAATCAAGGAATTGTGGGGTGTGTCCCCACTCCACAAACCGTTTCGATGGGGGGGGGGGGGGTACTTGGTTGGGTGGTGATGGAACTTGTTAGGATTTAGTTGAAGTCTAAAGGGTTTAGTTAGTATATTAGTGTGTGTTGTTAATATAAGGTGTGTTAGGGTATTCGGGGACCCTAACTAGTTCAGAAAGAATAGGAACAATGCTTCTAGCATTATTTTAGTGTTCTGGGTAAAGTCCGATTGTCCAGTTAGATAGCGTTCCGTTAAAGTGTTTAACTAGTCCGAAAAATGTCTTATATATATATATACATATATGTAACACAAATTATTCCCGACACTTAGGAAAGTATACAGGACCATTCTGCCGTGTTTTTGCATTTTACTAACATAATAAAATGCTGAACTTTTAATAATAAATGCAGGACTCTGCATTTATAGTTTGTTTTAGGCACTTCTCGGCACTGTAACTATCACCCAGTGACGCAGTTTTGTCGTAAATAGCTCTTTAGTTCAAATAAACATGTTTTCGCCATACCGAATCCTTCGAAACTTATTTCTAAGTTATGTAAGGGGTATTTAGGGTATGTTTGGCTTACGTCACAGTTCCGGAGTGTATGTCGTGTTAAACTGATTGCGTTTAAGCACCCGTTTGCATATAACCTCCAGAAAGTGATTTAAAGCTTGAAATCGGTATCGAATCAAATTGTAAAATTAATAAACACAATTGCACATATAATAACACCAAAACACATATAATAACGCCAAAGCACAATGTTTTATTGATAACTGACATTGTTTTACATTATACGATGATTACAGAACACAGTTGTCACATAAAACATCAAAAACATCGTTTTTTAGAATTCCAAACGTAGACTTCAAATCAAAATTATAAACCATGCAAATTGTTTAGAGTTCCATAAGGACTCGACAAAAGACATTGAATAAAACCAGGCTTTGTATGATGTGTCTTATCCAGGATAAGACACACTATCCAAACCCTGAGACACTGGATGACATCTTTTATTTCCAACATCACTTGAAACTTCCAAACGCCCTCCAGATCCATATTTAATTGCCTGAAATACATGTAGTTTGAAAACATCAACAAAAGTTGAGCGAGTTCATGTGTTTGTGTGTGTGTACGAATAAACCTTTGTAATCATTGTATGTTTGTATGTATTTTTAAATCCCGGTATGAAAACAAACAAGGAAACATATCAATTAATGGTTTGCAAGGCCATTAACATGTGTGCAACGGCGTAGGAAGGCTCAAACCTAGCAGATTTTGTACCGGGCCTCTGGCTGTAAGACATAGTCACCTCATGGGCCAAACCCCGGTCCACATGGGTGTGGGCTCGCTACACCCAAATAGATCTATCACTCATGCCCCTCGGTCCAAATACGAGGATTAATGGTCTTAAGAGTGTGCCTACCCATTCACATGATCTAACAGTACATTCCTTAGCTAACCATACCAATTGTAATCGTTTGTAAACATTTTGTAACATGTACTTCACCCCCGAAGTTATAAAACAAAAACAGTTAAAAGAAAAGGGGGACATGAACTCACAATCCTGCGTTCTTCGTATCCAACTGTAACTCAAAGCTTCTTCTTGTGTACACGACTACCTACAACGTACTACGGTTTATTAGACAAGCGGGCTGTGCCTTGTCTTAGTATTAATTAGTGTCTTTGAGTTACGTTCCTTTATGTCTTTAATATTATTCCAAGTTATATAATTATTTCTTAAAATAATAAATATTTTAACTTAAATTATATTTACTTCATTGTGGAACATTAGTTAAAATAATATATTTTAACTTGTCACACTTATGTATTTGTACATGAATAATTCCCCAAGGATGAGTGTATTTATATTCGTATTCTTATCCTTGTATATTTCTGCCAAGTGTCGGTGGCGTATTCCGGTGTGTATTTATACGTACGAGAATACGTATTTCCATTTTGTTTATTAAGTATCCTTATATTAAATTTTGTATTAACTTTTCCGGAATAATATTTCTAATAAAAATACATCAATATATATTTCCAAAATATATATTTTAAGAAATATTACATAGAAAAATTACTTATAATCATTCCTTGGCAAAAATACTTATAATTCTCATACAAGTCTCAAAAATAATATATTTTCAAGTCTAACTTAGAAAATATATATAAACTTATTTTTCATCCAAAAATAATGTGTTTCAAGTTTATTCAAGAAAATATATATTTTCTCCCAAAAATAATATATCTTCTAATAATTTCCAAGAAAATATATATTTTTACTTGCCAAAAATAATATATTTTCTCTTTGTCAAAAATATGATATATTTTATAATAATTGTAAAAATCATATTTTTGTTCTCTTGGTGTCCAAAATACTAATTACCAAAATATACTTATGAATAAACTTTTCAGGAATATTTTGTAAGTTATATTCCTTGTTCGGTTTGTCCAATATTTTGGGTATGAATTATATATTCATATTCTTGGAATTTTGGTAATATTTTGGATTGTAATTTCTTGGTATTTTGGTGAGTTATATTATTTAAAGTCCTAAAATAATATAACTAATACACATAATATACAAATAATCACACACTTGGTGACATCTAAATATATATTTTCCTAAATACATATTTAGTCACTTTTATTTACAAAAATCAACCTCCAATATTTATAGTTTTTGTAACAAAAATTATGGCAAACTTTATATGAAAATTCATGGTTTAAAATATACTTGTAATATTTGTTTAAAAATATTTTTCTAAGTGTTAAATTTCTAGAAAAAATTTGCCATAATTTCCCCTAAAAATGGAGGTTTCCATGCTTTCAAAGCATATCATTTTATTTCATAGATCAACACAATCAACAACAAATCAATCTACACTTACCAATTTGCCAAAATCAAGCATAAACTATTACCTCATGAACTTGAAAATTTACAAAAATGTGTAGTAACCTACTAGTGTGTTTAGTGAGCCAAGTTACCCTTTAAAGTGTGGTTGCTTATTTAAAAACTTCATTTTGAAGGAATTAGTTCTTTACAACTTGTAATTAATTTTTCTAAAAATGTTTCTTCTTGAGTTTTTCTTGTTACATATATATTTCTACACTTGATTAACCACTAAAAATGTGGTTAATTCCTTTAAGAACCAAGATTAAGTAAACTTTGTATTTTTAACTTGATTTCTTGAAAATCATTCTTGAAATCATAGATTACAACACTTTATACTCACTTTGTTCATCACTTTACAAGAAAACAATTCGTACTTTCAAGTTCATAATTTACAAATGGATGATTACTTTGATCTTAACATAATCATCCTCTCATCTTGCTAGATTATGTCTTTAATAACTATCTAGCAAGATCACATGATGATCTACATCAATAACATGAGTAATCAACAATCAACAAGCATAACAACACTTAAACATTATGTAATCTTATGATTTTAGTCTTATGTTATAGTTTCATGTTCAAGATTCATTGTGTTCTTTAAGATTAACAACTTGTATCATCTTTTAACCACCAAAACAAGATGTAAAATGAAGAGTAGAATGATCTTACTACTAGCTCAAGGCTAGGGATGATTACTAGATGAAAATGGAGTGGATAAAAGCTTATGTGAGAGGTCCTTTAGCTTCCAAGAGTTCCAAGCTTCCTTGTACACCTTCTAACACCTTTGTATATGTATGGATTGTATGAGAGGTGAAAGATGATGATGATGATGGTGGTGTGGGGTGTCTTCGGCCGTGAGCAAGGGGAAGGGAAGAAGAAAAGTGGTGTGTGTTGAGTGTGAATGAGAATGATGGTTATGTCTTGATGGTTAATCCTTATATTCACCAACACTACAAAATCTAAAGTGTATTATGCTTGTAAAGTGGAGACAAGATCAATTATAAAATTCAAAAAAAAAATCAAAGAGTGGGGGCCACAAGTGACCATCCACCAAGGGGGGGGGGGTCTTGGTTAAGATGTAACTATTAGTTAGGTTAGTTTAGTTGAAATCTAAGTATATTAGTTGGGTTATTAGTTATTATATGTTTATATAGTGTGTTATGATGTTCGGGGACCATACCTAGCTTGGTAATGTTAAAACAATGCTTCTAGTGAAAATTTGGTGTTTCGGGTAGTGTCCGGTTGATCGGTTGGTTGCCGGTTCGTTTAGGTGCTAAACTATGCAGTTTAGTGTGCTTTATGTTACCTTTTGTGACAGTTTTGATTCCCGACACTTAGGAAAGTATTCAGGACCATTTAACCATATTTCTGCACGATATTAGAGTGTTTAAATGCTGAATTTTGCTGATTTCTGCAGAATTCTGCAGTTTATGTGAGTTTTAGGCACTTTCCGACACTTAAACTATCTCTAGGAAGGCAGTTTTGTGATCCTTACTTTCCTACACACTATACTAGTGTAATACTTGGTTTCTGGCTCATTCTTTGTCTCAATACAATGTCTGTCTATGTACTGAACTCCGTCAGCGTTTTTCTGATTTATCTGATAACTGTGCTAACTGTGTTTCGTGCATCATTTGAATCAATAAAGTTTGCATGCAATAATGGTATGTCAATTGCAATATGTAATGCACATGTATCTATATGGCAATAATCAGAAAGCAGTTCATATCATCAATTGAAATTCAGCACAGTCATTAAGCACTAATCATTGTTTAATAATTGTACGGATACCTGGAATTTTGACAGTTGCACATTCTCCCCGTGTTAAGAAAATCTCATCCCAAAATTTTAAGCTTTACTATGAGCTACAGGGGAGTTGGGGAACAAATGTAGGTATTTAGCTTTCATACGGTCTTCATGCTCCTAAGTAAACTCTGGGTCGTGACGTGCGTTCCATTGAACCTTGATAAGCTTAACACTACTCCTCCGAGTCTTGTTAACCTTCCAATCTGTAACCTCAACGGGTTCTTCGGTGAAATGAAGCGTGTCGTCAATGTGAAATTCATCAGCAGGGATGACCACTGTCTCATGAGTTGGACTTTTCTTGATATTAGATACATGAAATGTATCATGAACACCATTAAGTTCTGCTGGTAGCTCCAACTTGTATGCTACAGAACCAACCCTTTCCAAAATTCTGAACGGTCCGATATATCGTGGGTTTAACTTACCACGCTTCCCAAAGCGTACCACACCTTTCCAATGTGAGAATTTTAACAGAACCATATCACCCACTTCAAATTCCAAAGGTTTCCGTCTTTGGTCCGCATAACTCTTCTGTCGATCACGAGCCGCCTTGATGTGCTCTCGGATCCGTGTGATCTTATCTGTTGTTTCTTGGACCAGTTCGGGACCAACCAGCTGTCTATCACCTGCATCTGCCCAGCATAATGGTTATCGACACTTGCGTCCGTAGAGAGCCTCGAATGGTGCAACTTGGATGCTTGTATGGATGCTTGTACGGGTTTGGTAATTAAACCCCGTTAATACTAAAGACGGGGAAAATACCGTTAGTGGTAAAATTTAACCCGGTGAATATTAGGACTTAAATAAATAATCCTAATATTTACTAAAAGGTGAATAAAAGCTTTTAAGGAAATAAAAAGGATAAAAGGCCCGAGTTAACGGGACCTAAAATAAACTTAGTCATAAATATTCCCGAACCCGCTAAGTTCACTAGGAATATTAAACCTAGTTAATAAGTGGGAATATTATTGAAAATAATTAGGTTGTGATCTAATTAATAACTAACCAAACACGAGGGACCAAAGCCGGGTAAATTGAAATTGGAATTATAAACTTAAAAAAAAACACAACACACACAAGTGTGTGTGCGTGCGTGCGTGGGTAAGGCCAGGAGAAAGCTCCCATGGAGCTTTAGCCCTAACTTCAACAATCAACAAAATTGAAGGTCAAATCTAGCCCGAATCGGATGCATGAACACGTATTAATGATCACCTAGTCGTGGGAATCACAAGGTATGTTCAAATTTATGATTTAGTGATACTTTGAGATTATGATGAACAATCATAATTGAAATTCTGGAATGAATCTTGAATCTATGAGTGTTATTGTGATTATATCTTGGTTTAGAAACAAACCCTAGTAGAAAATTTGATGAATTGTTGTCAAAACTAGGGATTTGGCAATTACCCTATTATGTGCTAAGTGGGTTTATGTTAATATGATGAACACGCATATTAGAATGTAAGATTGATGAATATTGAGGTTATGATATAAGTTCTTGATGTAGTTCATGAACACTAGACTTAGAGGTTTGAATGTGTTGATGTAAATCTTGGTAAAGATAACTAGTTATGAACTAGTTAGTAAATAAGTAATATTATGCACATTAGGTGTTTGTTAAAATGCCCGAATGAATGTTGACATAATGAAATTATGAAAGAAACGCGTAATTGGCTAACTCGACTAACTACGTGTAATACGGAATAATATGGGTTCTAAACGTGATGTTGATTGAACTTATTGTGTGTATAATATTATTGAAGTTAGTTGACTATCGAAAGTCAAATAAACCAACATTGAAGTCGAATAGTAGTTCCGACATAGAGTTCGTAAGATGGAATAGTCGTATGTGATAATGACTAAACTAACCGTCTTACGAATTATGATGATAGTTTGACACTTGAAAAGCTAGGTGGAGGCTTGGAAAGGAAGCGAGTCAAATGATGCAAATAAGAAGGAAAAGCGTACATCGGATGCGAGGTAAGTAAAACTTACACCCACTTGTAGTATATGTGTTTATATTATAAGCGAAGAATACGATAAAGGATTAGGTTCGAATCATGGGTTCCGACACGAAACGAAATGGGTCGGAACCAATAAAAATGTTTTAAACCATGATTAATGGTGAAAGAGGCAAGATGGTAAATTAGTCACGAATTGGCTAAGAATTAGTGAGTTTTCTTAAAGTTACCTTATAGCGTAACTAATAATGGGAAAATGGGTAAAAATGGAAATTTAGTCAATTATCGACTAAAGTAAATTAAGGTTCAAAGGACACCCATAGCGTAAGCTGAATGGGTTAAAAATATAAGAAATGACTTTAGAAAAGAAAGGGATCTAGTGAGAAAATCCGAAATGGGTCGGATGTGTGATTGGTAATTAAAACCCATGTTTTGTTACATATGAAAATGTTGGGTTATGTAGGTCGAACGGGCCAAATGGTGGGAATAACGCCATTTGACAAAATCAACTAATGTGGTTGTCAAGTCATGTGTTTACAGGGGCGAATAGTAGTTTGGGTAATTGCGTCGCCATAAGAATATCGGTAATAAAAGCAAGGTGTCGAAACAGTTCACTAGGTTGACTCGAGCCAGGTACGTATAAATACGATTGTGGTTAGACATACATTTTTGGGTCAAATTAGTAGCAAATTCCCTTCGCCGTAAATGAGGGGCTAAAGTTGACTAAAATGCCCTTGATGGGTAAATCGGGCAAACGACCTTTAAAGGTTGTTGGAAATAAGCGTTTTGATAGACTAAATCCTTAGGATAAGTATAAAAAGGGATGATATGAGACCTTAGTGCATAAATACCCTTAACGGGTCAAAATAGAAGTAATAGTGAAACGGGTTAAGAATATGTAATAACTCGTGAATTGAACCTTTATCAATAGAAAATAATCATAATATTATGTTTACAAAAGAAACAAGGGCCACCAACAAGTTTGTTAGATGGAATTATGAACGGGTCAATATTTGGTAAAAAGGGTAGTAAGCCGAAGACTTAAAAGTCTGAAACAATGTTAATCCGGATGCCGGATTTTAACTCCATAAGATGGAGAAATAAATTACGGACGCGTAGGAAAAAGAATCACCTTAAACGGACAAACGAGCAAAAAGTTATGAGCGTTCAAAGTTGAGTTTTGGGAATTTTCGGAGCTGGGCAGATATGCAGGATCAGCTCCTGGACTTGCTGGAAAACGTACTCCCCCGTGCCACGCGAGGGAGACACTGTAAACTGGTGCGACACGCGGGGGCTTCCGCGCCACACGACAAAGCAAACGAATCATGCCGCGACACGCGACAGGATTAGTTTTGAAATTTTATTTTATTTCTCACATTTCAATGCTAGAACTCGTTTATACACGAAATATCAATGTCAAAACTAACATTTAATGTGGTTTTGACTTCAGGTTTTTCTTTGGGATTGTCCGGATGAAGATCAAGCTCATTGAATAACCGAACACGACCAAGATACAAGCTTCCGCACGACGTTTCGTTGTTAATTTCAAATGACGAACTTAATTACATTATGCTCTAAAACTTTTAAATTTGTAAAAGTTTTTAATAACCGTATTTCCGCTATATATGTAATCCTAATTACATGATTGCTTTCGTAAATTATACGTTAAACTTGATGTAATAAGAACGGGTGTTACAAGTTGGTATCAGAGCCTTGGTTTAAGAGATTCAAGTATGGTGGGAAAACTATGCTTGGACTTAAACCTTACGCTCTTAATAAAGATTGGTGTTCGGTTCGAGGCTTGATCGCAAATCCGGTAAGTACATGTATGTTAATAGTTTAGTATGCTAAAGTGTTGTAAACAACACATAGGGCTATCGTGTGATACACGTTACCCCAAATTAAAATGATTGATATAGTTGACGAAAATACGTGCGTTGACGCGTATAGTAGCAAAAGCCTTGTATTATAATACGGGCGATTATTGAAGTTGATATTACTAACTTTTGTGAATGTTTTGATTGAAGGACACTCGCGTTTGAAGACGACGAGAGTCAAACGAATTGTGGATATGATGATGGAACGGTCCGAGGTATGACAAGAGGAGCATGCTCACCGAGGACTAAATTGCGTAACGACCGCGAACAAGGTTAATGGCAAGGAACGCCCGTCGGGGCAAACATTACCAGGTGCACATTTTAAATAATCGCACAAATAGTAATATGCAACAAATAAGTAGAAATTGAAAGTTGCATATGTAGATTAAAAACTTGGAAAAACCCGAATAGAAAATGTATTCGGGATATTGTTTCCAAGAGAAACAAATAGAGGCATTACTTAGATAGGGCGTGATGTGAAAACTATAAAAAGGTCATGTGTGTCATGTGTTAATCGCTTACTCTGGCCAAGTAAGTAGTGGCATATGATACCATGAACTTCTTATGGCGGACACATTTACATCCGATGTAGTAAGGGCGGGGTGAATGGGACTAACTTAAAAGTACCCAAATGAATCAAATTAGCAAAATATTTGATAATAATGTAAACGCACAGCCGGGTGACGGAAGCGTATTACATTAGGATGATGAGCCCGAGTGAAGGGACAAAGATTAATGTAAAAGGATTAAGGTATGCAATTGGGAGGGGTGTGCTTACACTCGAACCCGGAGAATGCAAATATGACTCTTAACGGGCCGATTTTGCAAAACACCAAATTTGAGAACAACGTAGGAATATAAAAGCGAAATGAAGTCATAATGCATACCGTAAGGGTTGCAATAATAACGACTTCGGTAAAACACCCGGTTGGTGGGTAAGGATTTAAACGCATGCGTAGACTGAGAAACAGGAACGCGAAATAGAAAGTCAAAAGACTCGGAATATGAGTCATGACTAAAACATGACAAGAATTTTCACAAACATAAATTTTGATGAAAAAAAAAAATTATTACGTTCGACTAGTTAAAAGTCGAACGGGTTGAACAAAGAATGAAATTTGACGTTCACCAGTGATGAAATTTCACACGAACAAGTCAAACGAATTAAATAAATTATGACGCTTGCTAACGTAAGTAGACGCGGACTGAATAAGTAAAAGTGTGAGATGTTAACTAACCTATGTAAAGGGTTATGGGCGTTAAGAACGTTAAGATAAAAGAACTCGGGTAATGGGTTGTATAGAAGTATAAGTATGAACCGGGAGACGGTAAGCGTAGAACAAACTGACGCGTGAATAACGTCAGAAGTCATAAAGCCGGAGGATTAGTCCGGAAGTAAACAAATGAAGCCTTAGACTACGGTCAAGGTCAATTGAAGTTCAAGAGCGAAAATAAACGATTCCAAACATAATAAGAGATGCCTTGAAGCTATATATGTATATATACATTTGAATATAGACAAGAATAAAAGATGATCTACGGAATTATCATAACCTACGGGATTAAACACAGTGTTAAGGTCTACGGGACCAAAAAGACCCTCGGGTCATAAAGAGAAGGAAACGAGTTGTTAATGTCTCACCTTAAAATTGTGAAAAATTTAAAGAAATAGCCTATGAGGCTAAGTGAAAGAACCTACGGGTCAATAGTGTAAAGCAAGGGAACTAGTTATGATTCCCCGCGTAAAAAGAGAACAGAAAAGAATAAATTATGGGTTGTCAATTTCCTTAATATGAGTAATTGACATAGTTAAAAAAAAACGTTAAACTAAAATTCAGTTTTAGTAAGAAACAACGTTCTAACAAATATGAATACTATAAGACGAATTTGGAAATAACAAATATCAAAGAGTATGGGTCTTAACATCGATAGGTGCAAGACGATATATTCGAAAAAGTGGTATTTTCGAAAATGAAAGGTTGATATAAATTAAACATGACGTGACACGATCACGGTCAAGAAATGCAATGTGAAGTGGAATCACATTATCACCAAGCGAGAGGTAAAAAGCAACTGGACTAATAAGTCTAGTTATTGAGACCGGTTAAGGTCATTTAAGTAAGTTGGTTGCTTGTAAGCGGTGGATTCGGTATAACTGAACCAAATAAATAAATTTGAAAACAAAAGAAATTGTTGCTAAAGGTGAAAGATTTCACTAAAGACCTTTAAACGGGTCAAAGTAACGGATTCATTAGGAAATTCGATAGTATATGAAAGCGATGGATATCGCTAAGTTAACTAAACTAGTGGAAATAACGAGATTACGTTATTTCGAAGTTACACTATGTCGTATGAGATATGTAGACAATTAGTAACCAAAAAGATGTTACCGTACTTTTCAGGTAATACTAACGATTGGTTAAAAAGTATAAGTAATGTTTAGAAGATTTCTCGGCTCAAATACATTGAGTTTAAACTCGATGAATTATGTAAGAAAAGGTTTCGAGGACGAAACCTCTTTAAGGGGGGTAGACTTGTAACACCCCGAAAACGGGTTTGGTAATTAAACCCCGTTAATACTAAAGACGGGGAAAATACCGTTAGTGGTAAAATTTAACCCGGTGAATATTAGGACTTAAATAAATAATCCTAATATTTACTAAAAGGTGAATAAAAGCTTTTAAGGAAATAAAAAGGATAAAAGGCCCGAGTTAACGGGATCTAAAATAAACTTAGTCATAAATATTCCCGAACCCGCTAAGTTCACTAGGAATATTAAACCTAGTTAATAAGTGGGAATATTATTGAAAATAATTAGGTTGTGATCTAATTAATAACTAACCAAACACGAGGGACCAAAGCCGGGTAAATTGAAATTGGAATTATAAACTTAAAAAAAAAACACAACACACACAAGTGTGTGTGTGTGCGTGCGTGGGTAAGGCCAGGAGAAAGCTCCCATGGAGCTTTAGCCCTAACTTCAACAATCAACAAAATTTACGGTCAAATCTAGCCCGAATCGGATGCATGAACACGTATTAATGATCACCTAGTCGTGGGGATCACAAGGTATGTTGAAATTTATGATTTAGTGATACTTTGAGATTACGATGAACAATCATAATCTCAATTCTGGAATGAATCTTGAATCTATGAGTGTTATTGTGATTATATCTTGGTTTAGAAACAAACCCTAGTAGAAAATTTGATGAATTGTTGTCAAAACTAGGGATTTGGCAATTACCCTATTATGTGCTAAGTGGGTTTATGTTAATATGATGAACACTCATATTAGAATGTAAGATTGATGAATATTGAGGTTATGATATAAGTTCTTGATGTAGTTCATGAACACTAGACTTAGAGGTTTGAATGTGTTGATGTAAATCTTGGTAAAGATAACTAGTTATGAACTAGTTAGTAAATAAGTAATATTATGCACATTAGGTGTTTGTTAAAATGCCCGAATGAATGTTGACATAATGAAATTATGAAAGAAACGCGTAATTGGCTAACTCGACTAACTACGTGTAATACGGAATAATATGGGTTCTAAACGTGATGTTGATTGAACTTATTGTGTGTATAATATTATTGAAGTTAGTTGACTATCGAAAGTCAAATAAACCAACATTGAAGTCGAATAGTAGTTCCGCCATAGAGTTCGTAAGATGGAATAGTCGTATGTGATAATGACTAAACTAACCGTCTTATGAATTATGATGATAGTTTGACGCTTGACAAGCTAGGTGGAGGCTTGGAAAGGAAGCGAGTCAAACGATGCAAATAAGAAGGAAAAGCGTACTTCGGATGCGAGGTAAGTAAAACTTACACCCACTTGTAGTATATGTGTTTATATTATAAGCGAAGAATACGATAAAGGATTAGGTTCGAATCATGGGTTCCGACACGAAACGAAATGGGTCGGAACCAATAAAAATGTTTTAAACCATGATTAATGGTGAAAGAGGCAAGATGGTAAATTAGTCACGAATTGGCTAAGAATTAGTGAGTTTTCTTAAAGTTACCTTATAGCGTAACTAATAATGGGAAAATGGGTAAAAATGGAAATTTAGTCAAGTATCGACTAAAGTAAATTAAGGTTCAAAGGACACCCATAGCGTAAGCTGAATGGGTTAAAAATATAAGAAATGACTTTAGAAAAGAAAGGGATCTAGTGAGAAAATCCGAAATGGGTCGGATGTGTGATTGGTAATTAAAACCCATGTTTTGTTACATATGAAAATGTTGGGTTATGTAGGTCGAACGGGCCAAATGGTGGGAATAACGCCATTTGACAAAATCAACTAATGTGGTTGTCAAGTCATGTGTTTACAGGGGCGAATAGTAGTTTGGGTAATTGCGTCGCCATAAGAATATCGGTAATAAAAGCAAGGTGTCGAAACAGTTCACTAGGTTGACTCGAGCCAGGTACGTATAAATACGATTGTGGTTAGACATACATTTTTGGGTCAAATTAGTAGCAAATTCCCTTCGCCGTAAATGAGGGGCTAAAGTTGACTAAAATGCCCTTGATGGGTAAATCGGGCAAACGACCTTTAAAGGTTGTTGGAAATAAGCGTTTTGATAGACTAAATTCTTAGGATAAGTATAAAAAGGGATGATATGAGACCTTAGTGTATAAATACCCTTAACGGGTCAAAATAGAAGTAATAGCGAAACGGGTTAAGATTGTGTAATAACTCGTGAATTGAACCTTGATCAATAGAAAATAATCATAATATTATGTTTACAAAAGAAACAAGGGCCACAAACAAGTTTGTTAGATGGAATTATGAACGGGTCAATATTTGGTAAAAAGGGTAGTAAGCCGAAGACTTAAAAGTCTGAAATAATGTTAATCCGGATGTCGGATTTTAACTCCATAAGATGGAGAAATAAATTACGGACGCGTAGGAAAAAGAATCACCTAAAACGGACAACCGAGCAAAAAGTTATGAGCGTTCAAAGTTGAGTTTTGGGAATTTCCGGAGCTGGGCAGATATGCAGGACCTGCTCCTGGACTTGCTGGAAAACGAACTCCCCCGCGCCACGCGGGGGAGACACTGTAAACTGGCGCGACACGCGGGGGCTTCCGCGCCACGCGACAAAGCAAACGAATCCTGCCGCGACACGCGACAGGATCAGTTTTGAAATTTTATTTTATTTCTCACATTTCAATGCTAGAACTCGTTTATACACGAAATATCAATGTCAAAACTAACATTTAAAGTGGTTTTGACTTCAGGTTTTTGTTGGGATTGTCCGGATGAAGATCAAGCTCATTGAAGAACCGAACACGACCAAGATACAAGCTTCCGCACGACGTTTCGTTGTTAATTTCAAATGACGAACTTAATTACATTATGCTCTAAAACTTTTAAATTTGTAAAAGTTTTTAATAACCCGTATTTCCGCTATATATGTAATCCTAATTACATGATTTCTTTCGTAAATTATACGTTAAACTTGATGTAATAAGAACGGGTGTTACACATATCCATAACAGAAGCACGTAGCATATCTTCAAGCGTCTGAATCGTTCTCTCGCTTTGACCATCCGTCTGTGGATGAAAAGCAGTACTCAGATGCAACTGAGAACCAAAAGCTTCTTGAAAGGATTACCAAATCCTTGACATAAACCGTCCATCTCTATCTGATATAATCAAGATAGGCACTCCATGACGTGCAACTATCTCCCTTAGGTACAACTCGGCTAGCTTACCAGTGTTATCCTTCTCTCTGATCGTCAAGAAGTGCGCAGACTTTTTCAAACGGTCCATGATTACCCAAATCGTATCATGACCTCTGGGGGTCTTAGGAAACTTTGTTATGAAATCCATTGAGATCTGCTCCCATTTCCACATGGGTATATCCGGTTGTTGCCGAAGACCTGAAGGCTTCTGATACGCGGCCTTCACTTTGGCGCAAGTTAAACAATTCCCAACATAAGTAGCCACATAGCCCTTAAGTCTTGGCCACCAGTAATAATCTTTCAAATCTTGGTACATCTTGTCCGACCCTGGATGGATCGAGTACCTTGATTTATGAGCTTCATAAAAAATAACGTCTCTAAGACCTCTAGCAAGCGGAACCCAAATTCGTCCCATAAAATACAAGGTTCCTTCCTCGTTGGGCACCAACCTTTTCTCCATCCCACGGAGATATTCGGCCTTTAAGTTCTCTTTCTTAAGAGCTTCTCTTTATGCAGCACGAATACGCAACGAGAGGTCTGTCTGAATAATCATTTCAAAAGCCCGAACCCTTATGGGCTTAATCCTTTCTTTTTGACTTAAGGCGTGTGCCACCACATTCGCCTTTCCTGGATGGTATTTGATTTCGCAATCATAGTCATTTAACAACTCAACCCAACGTCGCTGTCTCATGTTAAGCTCTTTCTGAGAATATGTGCTGAAAGCTCTTGTGATCCGTAAAGATCATACATCGGGAACCATAAAGATAATGCTGCCAAATCTTCAACGAAAACACCACTGCACCCAACTCCAAATCATGCGTGGTGTAGTTCTTCTCATGGACCTTCAATTGGCGCGAAGCATAAGCGATAACCTTTTGTCGCTGCATCAACACACAACCCAATCCCTGACGTGAAGCGTCACAATATACCACGAAGTCGTCGGTGCCTTCGGGTAGGGATAAAATAGGTGCATCGCAAAGCTTATTCTTGAGCAGCTAAAAAGTTTCTTCTTGTTTGTCTCCCCATTCGTACTTGTTATCCTTTTGAGTAAGGGAGGTTAGCGGTTGAGCGATTTTGGAAAAATCCTCAATGAATCTGCGATAGTACCCTGCTAAACCCGGAAACTGTCGGATCTCGGTTGGCGTCTTCGGAGTTTCCCAATTCTTGATGGCTTCGATCTTGGTGGGATCCACATGAATTCCATCATCATTTACCACGTGACCGAGGAACTGTACCTCACGTAACCAAAACTCGCACTTCAAGAACTTAGCGTAGAGTTTTCCTTCTTTAGCAGCTCTAAGATGGCTCTAAGGTGTTGCTCATGGTCTTCTTTTGTCCGCGAATAGATCAAAATATCGTCGATAAATACAATCATGAATTTATAGAGATATGGCTTGCAAACTCGGTTCATCAAGTCCATAAACACTGCCAACGCGTTTGTCAAACCAAACGATATTACTAGAAACTCGTAATGTCCATAACGAGTTCTAAAGGCAGTCTTTGGTATACTCTCTTCTTGAATCCGCAGCTGGTGATAACCTGATCGAAGATCGATCTTGGAATAGTAACTCGAACCCTGAAGTTGATCGAATAAATCATCAATCCTCGGCAAAGGATACTGATTCTTGATGGTTAACTTGTTCAGCTCTCGGTAGTCAATGCACATACGAAAAATACCGTCCTTCTTCTTGACAAACAGTACTGGAACTCCCCAAGGCGAGAAGCTTGGTCTAATGAATCCCTTGTCCAGTAGCTCCTGAAGCTGAGCTGACAGCTCTTGCATCTCTGAAGGTGCAAGTCAGTAAGGTGCCTTGGCTACAGGCGTGGCGCCTGGAACCAAGTCAACATGGAATTCAACTTGTTGTTGGGGCGGTAATCCTGGCAAGTCTTCGGGGAAGACTTCAGGATATTCCCTTACCACAGGGATATCTTCGAGCTTTGGTTCTTCGGCTTCCCTGTCCAAGACATGAGCCATGAAGGCAACACATCCTTTACGCAAAAACTTCCGTGCCTTCAAACAACTAATAATCTGTAGAGGCGTATCTTGCTTCTCCCCATGTATCACAATCGTCTCTTCATTCGCCATCGGGATACGAATAATCTTCTCATGGCATACGATCTCAGCTCGATTACTCGAAAACCAATCCATTCCAACTACTACGTTGAAGCTTCCCAACTCAACTGGCAGAAGATCTATCTCAAACTCCCGCTCTCCAAGCTCTATCACACAGCCTCTAATCACTTCACTAGCTTCTGCTAGCTTTCCAATAGCTAGTTCTATCGAGTACGGGATATCTAAGTTACTTGCAACTAACCCAAGTATATTCTTAAACTCTAAGGATACGAAGCTATAGTCGGCACCGGTATCAAATAGCACAGATGCAAAATGTTGATTAATAGGGAACGTACCAGTGACTACGTTCGGATCCTTGCGAGCTTCCCTAGCTCCAATGTTGAAGACTCTTCCCTGAGGTTGGTTATTCTTTGGGCAATCCCGCTTGAAGTGCCCTACATCGCCGCAACCAAAACAACCCTGGCCGCGCCCATTCCCATTTCCACCTTGATTGTTGTTATTATTCCCTCCGCGGTTTCCATTTCCCGCCTGGTTTCCATTTCCATTCCGGTTTTCATTACTTCCCTGATTTCTATTCCCAAAACCGTTTCCACCACAGTTGCCATCGCCATTACCATTTCCTCTCTGACCACCATTCCCACGACCAGTACCAACCCAACACGTTTCTTTAGAATGACCAACTTTTCCACATGTTTCACACTTTCCAACTCTGCAACGACCAGTATGATGAAACTAACATACATCACATTTGGGTAGGGTGCCCATATATCCTTTTCCTCTGTTCTCAGTACCGGTAGCACCAGCTTGTGCCTCAACTGGTGGGTTAGCATCTCTATGCTTGTTGGCATTGCTGTTTGCACGAGTACCCTTCTTGAAGTTTGAAAACTTCCTCTTGTTTTCCCCAGACGACTCTACATGAGTCTCTTTCTTCTTGGCCTTAGAAATTGAGAACTTCCCCAGTCTAATGGCTTCCTCTGTCAGTGCCACGTTCAAGTCGATCACCTCAGAAATTGTTGGGGGCTTAGATGTCGTCACGATGCTTAGAATCTGGGTTGCCAATCTCCAAATGAAACGTTCAATCCTTTTGAACTCTGGTTCTACCAAGTAGGGGACCACGCGAGACAAATCATGGAACCTCTGCACATACTCAGCTATCTTAGGACCTTCCATCTTCAGATTCCAAAATTCAGTTTCCAATTTCTGAATTTCTGCCCTCGAACAATACTTCTTATGCATCAGCTCTTTCAACTCATCCCAAGTCAGAGCATACGTTGCAGCCTCACCTAAAGTTTGAACCTGAAGGTTCCACCATGACAGAGCTCCACCGAGAAACAATCCAGAAATGTAAGTGACTTGGTGCTCTGGCGCACATTTACTCATCCGCAACACGGAATCTGTCTTCTCAACCCATCTCACAAAAGTTACAGCGCCTCCAGTGCCATCAAAGTTCAGAGGCTTGCAGTCCAGAAACTGCTTATAAGTACAGCCTGTACAAGCAACATTATTTCACAGAAAGCATTAGCAAAACGCACACGGAAATATCCAAACGTATTGTAATGTGTCTTAGGTGACTTAAACATTACCATTAGGTGGGTTATTCCCTGAGGTGCCTCCGCTGTCTTCGAAGCGTAGGGCCTCATGTTGTGCGATTTCCTGTGAAATTCGTTCGTGTAATTCTGCCTCGGTCGTAGGCAACTGAGTGTTCCTTCGAGGAGGCATCTTCTACGAAGAAGATTGTATAGGTCAGGCCTTATTCGTATAATAAATATATAGTACGTATATGTAATAGCATTTATCATAGCCAGCAAGCATATATCATCACAATCATAGCACAAACATGTAAATCAACAACGTATTTAATGAGAACATGACGATTGAGCTTTCATTAATCATCGACCACAAAGTATTGTTACATGCTTTTCAAAGTGTATCATATCAAAAGGAACACAGGGTCATACTACCCTTGTCCAACAAGTCTATCAATCTACAAAAGTCATACAATCAAAAGGTTGTCTCCAAAAAGGCTTCACAAGCTCGGCTCAATAGCGGTGCTCTCATCAAAAGTAATGTAACCTACATAAAACCAAAAACCACTATGCTAATGGTGGTGGTGGAGGAGGAGGTGGAGGGAAGAAAAGCAAGCTGCGCAAATGCGCAACCTCCTCCTCAAGCTCATATACATGACGCAACAGATAACTGATCTGCTGCTCGACAGTGAGAAATCGAGCATCAAACTCTAGAAAAGGAGTGAGAGGAGCAGGTGGATGTGAAAATGGAGATGGTGATGAACGAGGGGGAACAAAAGTAGGCTGACAAGGACACGGTAGGGGATGCGGAGTCAGCTCGAGCTCCAAAATCCTGCGACTCATAATCTCATACTGAAGCTGAAGTGATAAAAGTAACTCATCTCGTGTATAGCCAATAAAATGAGAGGGATGGTAGGGATCTGAAATCGGCATAGAATACGTTGGGAACCATCGGAATGGCTCATCAAGTGGTGAAGAAGTAAAAGGAGCAAACGGTGTAGACTGAGGGATCTGTGGAAAAGCTGCTAAAACATAAGGATCATGACTAGGCTGCTGGCCTGAAGGACCTTCCCCTGGATGGGGTGCGGGTATATCCTGCAAGAAAACGATAGGTAAATCAAGACGATGGACGTCGGACTCCACAAGAGGAAAAGGAGCAACATCAGCGAGTGTGGGTGGAGGTGGAGGAATAAGTGGCTCAACAACAGGAGGGTCAACAGGTGCAGGAACTGGGTCAGGAATAAGTGGTGCAATGTAAGGTATGCTAAAAGGAATAGGGTCATGATCAGGTATGGGCTCAGGATCAGCAGGTGCAACATTAGGCAGATCAACAGGATCAAGATCTAGCTCAGGATCAAGCTCGGGATCGTGTGGAGGAGATGGTGCAGCTGACATCGCCGTATCATCATCAGAATCAGTGGCATAGCACTGTAATCCAACCGCCTGCAAAGTTGAAGACATCACAGACTCAAAGGAGTCTAAAACGGAGTGTAAACTAGTATCAGAGGACAACTCAATAACAGGAATCTCAGGAAGTGGAATAGCAAAAACGTTCTCGTCTATCTCACCATCACCATGGGCGTCATCAAGAGGACCATCAACAAACAGGTCAACGCCATTATCAAACAGATCATCAAAAGGCCAATCCTCAGGAGGGATGACCACGAGAGGAACGAGAGCGAGGATCGGAGCCACAATATGCTCACCATCGGGATGCCCGATGATAAGATGATCATGGACTGGAATGGGAAGAACAAAAGGATCCACGTCTGGAATACCATCAGCAAGGGGTATGTCATCTCCAAAGTCAGGCAACGCGAACGGCTGAAAGTCGTCCTTGTCGTCTGATAGCATATCTAGGTCGCTCTCAGTATCTGATGTAAAGATCTCCGGCTCTGGTGTGATCTCGTCATCGGAGACAATAGCCATAGGGTCATCGGTGTCGGACAATCCGCTCTCGGATGAAGACATAGTGTCTGTAACAGAACAATTATAACATATGCACATATATTAACCACTATCATTTAGTATGCAATCAAAGACAAATGAAATCATGTATCCTCATTATTCCTCACGAATCCTTCCTATCCTTCCTAGTCTACTCCAGACTAAACCACAAATGTGAACTTGCAATCATGTTTCTTGTCTTTCCTTTTGTAAAAAAAATGTTTGTTCCATGGATCTGAGCGTTTTGTGTATGCAATGAAAACATGTTGTAAAAATATTTTCGTGAGAGCCCTAATGATTGTAGTCTAGACTCGAGAAGGAATCCTAGTTCGCTACAATCGAAGCTCTGATACCAAATTCTCACACCCTGACTTTTGCGGAAGCGTGATTATGTGTAACTTGCTTAATATCATTGCATTCAACCATAACAAACAACTATATGATAAAGCTAAAGATGTTCATCCATTGATTAAGTTTTAAAACATCACAAACATCATTGTTTTAGAATTCCAAACATAGACTTCAAATCGAAATTACAAACCATGCAAATTGTTTAGAGTTCCATAAGGACTCGACAAAAGACATTGAATAAAACCACGCTTTGTATGATGTGTCTTATCCAGGATAAGACACACTATCCAAACCCTTAGACACTGGATGGCATCTTTTATTTCCAACATCACTTGAAACTTCCAAACGCCCGCCAGATCCAGATTTAATTGCCTGAAATACACGTAGTTTGAAAACATCAACAAAATTTGAGCGAGTTCATGTGTTTGTATGTGTGTACGAATAAACCTTTGTAATCATTGTATGTTTGTATGTATTTGTAAATCCCGGTATGAAAGCAAACAAGGAAACATATCAATTAATGGTTTGCAAGGCCATTAACATGTGTGCAACGGCGTAGGAAGGCTCAAACCTAGCAGATTTTATACCGGGCCTCCGGCTGTAAGACATAGTCACCTCATGGGCCAAACCCCGGTCCACATGGGTGTGGACTCGCTACACCCAAATAGATCTATCACTCATGCCCCTCGGTCCAAATACGAGGATTAATGGTCTTAAGAGTGTGCCTACCCATTCACATGATCTAACAGTACATTCCTTAGCTAACCATACCAATTGTAATCGTTTGTAAACATTTTGTAACATGTACTTCACACCCGAGGTTATAAAAAAAAACAGTTAAAAGAAAAGGGGGACATGAACTCACAATTCTGCGTTCTTCGTATCCAACTATAACTCAAAGCTTCTTCTGGTGTACACGACTACCTACAACGTACTACGGTTTATTAGACGAGCGGGTTGTGCCTTGTCTTAATATTAATTAGTGTCTTTGAGTTACGTTCCATTATCTCTTTAATATTATTCCAAGTTATATAATTACTTGTTAAAATAATAAATATTTTAACTTAAATTATATTTACTTCATTGTGGAACATTAGTTGAAATAATATATTTTAACTTGTCACACTTATGTATTTGTACATGAATAATTCCCCAAGGATGGGTGTATTTATATTCGTATTCTTATGCTTGTATATTTCTACCACGTATCGGTGGCGTATTCTGGTGTGTATTTATACGTACGAGAATACGTATTTCCATTGTGTTTATTAAGTATCCTTATACTTAATTTTGTATTAACTTTTCTGGAATAATATTTCTAATAAAAATACATCAATATATATTTCCAAAATACATATTTTAAGAAATATTACATAGAAAAATTACTTATAATCATTCCTTGGCAAAAATATTTATAATTTTCATACAAGTCAAAAAAATAATATATTTTCAAGTCTAACTTAGAAAATATATATAAACTTATTTTTCATCCAAAAATAATGTGTTTCATGTTTATTCAAGAAAATATATATTTTCTCCCAAAAATAATATATCTTCTAATAATTTCCAAGAAAATATATATTTTTACTTGCCAAAAATAATATATTTTTTTCTTTGTAAAAAATATGATATATTTTATAATAATTGTAAAAATCATATTTTTCTTCTCTTGGTGTCCAAAATACTAATTACCAAAATATACTTATGAATAAATTTTTCCGGAACATTTTTTAAGTTATATTCCTTGTTCGGTTTGTCCAATATTTTGGGTATGAATTATATATTCATATTCTTGGAATTTTGGTAATATTTTGAATTGTAATTTCTTGGTATTTTGGTGTGTTATATTATTTCAAGTCCTAAAATAATATAACTAATACACATAATATACAAATAATCACACACATAGTGACATCTAAATATATATTTTCCTAAATACATATTTAGTCACTTTTATTTACAAAAATCAACCTCCAATATTTATAATTTTTGCAACAAAAATTATGGCAAACTTTATATGAAAATTCATGGTTTAAAATATACTTGTAATATTTGTTTAAAAATATTTTTCCAAGTGTTTAATTTCTAGAAAATTTTTTCCATAGTTTCCCCTAAAAATGGAGGTTTCCATGCATTCAAAGCATATCATTTTCTTTTATATATCAACACAATCAACAACAAATCAATCTACACTTACCAATTTGCCAAAATCAAGCATAAACTATTACCTCATGAACTTGAAAATTTACAAAAATGTGTAGTAACCTACTAGTGTATTTAGTGAGCCTAGTTACCCTTTAAAGTGTGGTTGTTTATTTAAAAACTTCATTTTGAAGGAATTAGTTCTTTACAACTTGTAATAAATTTTTCTAAAAATGTTTCTTCTTGAGTTTTTCTTGTTACATATATATTTCTACACTTGATTAACCACTAAAAATGTGGTTAATTCCTTTAAGAACCAAGATTAAGTAAACTTTGTATTTTTAACTTGATTTCTTGAAAAATCATTCTTGAAATCATAGATTTACAAGACTTTATACTCACTTTGTTCATCACTTTACAAGAAAAATAATTCATACTTTCAAGTTCATGATTTACATATGGATGATTACTTTGATCTTAACATAATAATCCTCTTATTTTGCTAGATTATGTCTTTAACCACTATCTAGCAATATCACATGATGATCTACATCAATAACATGAGTAATCAACAATCAACAAGCATAACAACACTTAAACATTATGTATTCTTATGATTTTAGTCTTATGTTATAGTTTCATGTTCAAGATTCATTGTGTTCTTTAAGATTAACAACTTGTATCATCTTTTAACCACCAAAACAAGATGTAAAATGAAGAGTAGAATGATCTTACTACTAGCTCAAGGCTAGGGATGATTACTAGATGAAAATGGAATGGATAAAAGCTTATGTGAGAGGTCCTTTAGCTTCCAAGAGTTCCAAGCTTCCTTGTACACCTTCTAACATCTTTGTATATGTATGGATTGTATGAGAGGTGAAAGATGATGATGATGGTGGTGTGGGGTGTCTTCGGCCGTGAGCAAGGGGAAGGGAAGAAGAAAAGTGGTGTGTGTTGAGTGTGAATGAGAATGATGGTTATGTCTTGATGGTTAATCCTTATATTCACCAACACTACAAAATCTAATGTGTAATATGCTTGTAAAGTGGAGACAAGATCAATTATAAAATTCAAAGAAAATCAAAGAGTGGGGGCCATAAGTGACCGTCCACCAAGGGGGGGGGGGGTCTTGGTTAAGATGTAACTATTAGTTAGGTTAGTTTAGTTGAAATCTAAGTATATTAGTTGGGTTATTAGTTATTATATGTTTATATAGTGTGTTACGATGTTCGGGGACCATACCTAGCTTGTTAATGTTAAAACAATGCTTCTAGTGAAAATTTGGTGTTTCGGGTAGTGTCCGGTGGTTCGGTTGGTTACCGGTTCGTTTAGGTGCTAAACTATGCAGTTTAGTGTGCTTTATGTTACCTTTTGTGACAGTTTTGATTCCCGACACTTAGGAAAGCATTCAGGACCATTTAACCTCATTTCTGCATGATATTAGAGTGTTTAAATGCTGAATTTTGCTGATTTCTGCAGAATTCTGCAGTTTATGTGAGTTTTAGGCACTTTCCGGCACTTAAACAATCTCTAGGAAGGCAATTTTGTGATCCTTACTTTCCTACACACTATACTAGTGTAATACTTGGTTTTTGGCTCATTCTGTGTCTCAATACAATGTCTGTCTATGTACTGAACTCCGTCAGCATTTTTCTGATTTTTCTGATAACTGTGCTAACTGTGTTTCGTGCATCATTTGAATCAATAAAGTTTGCATGCAATAATGGTATGTCAATTGCAATATGTAATGCACATGTATGTATATGGCAATAATCAGAAAGTAGTTCAAATCATTAATTGAAATTCAGCACAGTCATTAAGCACTAATCATTGTTTAATAATTGTACGGATACCTGGAATTTTGATAGTTGTCACAGTAAGGATACATACTTTGGTTATACAGGAGACAGGACGCAAATCTGTGAGTTCATGTCCCCCTTTTCTTTTAACTGTTTTCAGTTTTACAACTTCGGGGGTGAAATACATGTTACAAATATTTAATGATTACAAATGGTATGGTTAGCTAAGGAATGAACTGTTAGATCATGTGAATGGGTAGGCGTTAACTTAAGACCATTAATCCTTGTATAAGGACCGAGGGGCATGAATGATAGATCTATTTGGGTGTTTTGAGCCCCACCCATGGGTCCGTGAGTTGGCCACATGTGGTGACTATGTCGTTCCAGCCGGGTGGCCCGGTACGAAATACGCAAAGGTTTGAGCCTTCCTGCACCATTGCACACATATTAATGTATTAGCTACATATTAAATCTGTTCATGGACGCTTTCATACCGGTTTACAAAGGCATACATACAAATGTTTTCAAGGTTATTTGAACTCATACAGAATCACATGAACTCGCTCAACTTTTGTTGATGTTTTCAAAATCACATGTATTTTAGGAAACAAGATGGATCTTGAGCGCTGGTGTTGTTTTCAAGGCATAAATTTCAAGTTTTGATGTCATCCACTTTTGATTTGTAACATTACTTGAGGATATCTTGGTTGAAACTTGATGACTTGTGTTTGTAACATTTCAAACTTATGAATGGATGAACATCATGTTTTAATCATATAGTTGTTTATTATAATTGAATGCAATGATATTGAGCAAGTCACACATCATACGCTTCCGCAAAATTCAGGGTGTGACAGTTTGGTATCAGAGCTTCGATTGTAGTGAACTAGGATTCCTTCTCTAGTCTTGACTACAATCACTAGGATTCTCTCACAAAAAACATTTTAACAAAATATTTTTCATTCCATTTACAAAAAGCGCCAAGATCCATGAGTCGAACATTTTTCAAAGGGAAGACAAAGCAAAGACAAAGCAAAGGCAAAGCAAGGACATTAGTAGGGAGGGAGAATACCCCGTCTGATGTGCCAAATGAGGTATAGTCAGTCCATGTGGGATAGACTTGCCAAAGACAAAATGACCCCCCGAAGGAACATTATTACTCACTATATATATATATATATATATGGATATATATGCATGTATGCGATAATTATTGCCGGAGACGAGATACCTTCGACTTCGAATTCTATTATTGTTCTTGACTCGCACAATGAGACTATCAACCTCGCTCTTATTGCAAAGCTTGTGGCTGACGTAGTTACTAAAAGAGACCCTGAGATTGCTTTCTGTGAGAGATGGCTATTCTCCCCTCTCGAATGCAAAAGCGTCTGACTATGACAGTGACTGAAAGGCGGAGGAGGTAACCTTGGACAACAACCTTATCAGTGGGATGAGGTCCCTGAGGCATTATGAAACCCGATTGACGACACTCATTTCCAGATAAAGAGAATGAAGTACTCAACTTAAAGGTGCCCCTCTAGCTACTATTACTAGGAACCCTCCTTATTCCTATTATGTCTAAGCATTGTGCCATTTCGCGCATCACAACAATGGGCGTTGGCGCGTGGACCATCATAAAGGTCCATTCCATGTTGAAGGTATGAGGACAGTAGTGTCCCCTCTCTGATTGATCAGCTTCTTTGAACAAGGGAAAATTAGGGTGACCGTGCAAGACAATTTTTTTATTACAGGGGCCCACGTAATAACAACGTGTAGTGCATGGAAATCCTGATGGACTCTGTGGGTTAAGCAAATGATCACTATCTATTTGAGTTCCTAAGTCGTTTAAACCCCCCATACAGTAGAACACTAACCGAGAAAGTTACTATAACCTTTACAAGTAAGAAGCCTGTCTTTGCCTACTTCATGCCTAACATCTCTACCTGTAGTACGAGTCGTTTGGGACCCGGTATCTAAGCAAGTGAAGATGGTTAACACGCATAAAAGACTTTTCTCAACACTTCAGGACTCTTATGTTTAAGCTTGTACGGAGCCTACACCACCCCAACTTATCCCTTGTAGTTGTTACGATAGACCCTTACATTTGACATCCGTTTTACCCCAAGGAGGTAGCGTGGCGTAAATTGTGGTATAACCCATATACCTGTCACACCCCAACCGATAACGGAAAAATCAGGGCATGGCACTGAGCGAAACAGATTGTTCAAGAGAAATTCCATAACAACTAGTTTACCGAATAGTTAAACATTATGTCCCATACCATAACCTATTAAGCAAGTAAGTTATTACAGACATAGATATCGCCAAAACAAATAAAACTGTTCCGACAACTGAGATTCAAATAAGAATAAATTGTCTTTGTTTGTTTCTAGACTCTCCTAAGCTCGGTTCCATCAGATAGCAAGCAAAGCACAACATCCTAAACACCTGTCACAGATGTTAAAATAGATGTCAATACACATAGTGAAACGGTGAGCATACAAGTTTGATATAGCATAATAGAGTTCGAAATCGTTTACGCATAACCAGCATGTACAACGTATAATGTGAAGCATGTAAGTTATCGACAAAGATCCTATCAACACCAATTACTACGAGTTGACTGTGAGTAGCGAGTGCACATCACATGTTCACCACTACGAACACGTGAAGTAATGTCCTTAACAACCCTTAAGTAAACAGGTGCTGAGTCCAAACTATAGTACTATCGTTGCTAAGGCAGGTAGACAACAATCAGTGTGTAAACATAACAAACATGCATTCATCAAGTCACGTATAACATGCATTAGAGGTCAGCGTATAAATAGTGTTTGCGTTGTGTGTTCGATGTGATTTAGAATAGGTAACGTATGTAACACCCAAAAGTGCATAAAGCAAAAAGGGATCGAGTATACTCACAGATTGTGTTTAACAAGTAAACACTTTCTTGGATTGAAGGGAGCGCTGGGAGAGATTAGCCTGAACAGTTAACGATAACATAAATGATGAGCGTCGCGTAAAACGGTGAGAAGTAACCAAGTATCGGATGGCAATCCGATCGGATGGCAATCCGATCAGATGGCTAGTCGATCGGATGTCAATCCGTTCGGATGGTCATCCGATCGGATGGCCATTCGATTGGATTGCCACCATGTTTGGTAAGGATGTGTTTGTGTATGATGGTTTATCCTTTGAAGTTTTCATTGTAGCATTTTAAAAATAGAGAAGTATCTCTGCCCTTTGGGTCGGTCGATCGGACGGCGATCCGATTGGAGAGTCTTCTCAGTTGAGAATAAGTTCACTGCAGGACGGTCACTCGATCAGATGGCCATTCGATCGGGTGGAAATCCGTTAGTTACTGATGATCTTTGAAAATTGATCAAGTACCAAAGTCCCAGACGTCACTCGATCGGATGGTCGTTCAATCAGATGGCGATCCGATCGGGCGGGAATCCGTTCGACGTTCAGATCCTTGAAAAGTTTGAATAAAAAGTTTAAGTGTGGAACCAAGTGCAACTGTAAGGCCCTATAATGGTGTAGGTTTACGCCTATCTTTATCAAACACAAATATAGGCTATTGGTCTTAGCCTAGTAGTGGGTTAGATAGTAATGAAATAAGCCATGTGGGCTAATTAGTGATTTGGGCTTGTTTGGTTAGTAATATTGTGCATGTGGGCCTGGCCCAGTCTGTAACTAGGTCACCCTATGTAACTATAAATAGGGTGAACCTAGTTCATTATTAGGTTAGACATTTTTTAGAGGTTTTCATTATTATTTTCGAATTCTTTGTGGGTGTACCAGACGGTTCTCTAGAAACCGTGTGCACTTTGGTTATAATCGATTGAGTGTTCTTGTTCTTAACACTTTTCTCAGTATTCCGCGCTTTGATTAGTGTTTGATATCCGATTGTGTAGTGATTCGGGACTTACAATTGGTATCAGAGCCTAAGTAGTCTCACGAAGGCTCGGTTTTAATCGGATATTTTTTTGAAGATCGAAGAACACGAAGAACAGGTTAAAGATTTGAAGAACAGTTGAATATTGGTGGTTTGATCTGTTTTGGAACGAAAAGTATTGTGTTTGCTATTTTTTAGAAAGTTTGATGGAAAGAATAAGGAAACTGTTTTAAATTGTTTCCTTGTTTTACGATATTTCAGTTGGTGATCTTCTTCCAAATATAGAATTGTGCGATTGATTTTGGTTGACTTTTCAACTTGTGCGATCAAGTCCCCTTGAAGTCTTCAAATTGTACGATCATCAGACATCATTTTCACAATTTAAGTGACATCATCAGATATCATCTTTGAATGTGAAACCTCTTGTGCGATTATCTTCAAATTGTGTGACTGGACTTTTCGACTTATCATTCTTGTGCGATTACAACATTCCAATCTTGTGCGACTGAATTTCCGTCTTGTGCGACTACGGGATTCTTGTGCGATCGGATCAATCATCATCAACACATCGTCTTCAACCTCCGAACACTGGTCATTCACCACGACACCACACACCATCACGTTCACAGCGCCATCTTCATCATCTCCGTTTCGGTATAGAGTTCGGGTTTCCGATTTCGCACACCGACACCGTACTCCGATCCCGCAACAGTAAACCACCATCACTCCATCATCATCGGCACCTTCTTCATCAACACTGTGCCATCTCCATAACCACCACCTCCAACCACTGCAACTTCGATCACCATCGTCTCTTCGACACCGTACTCCGATCATCTACAGACCATCTTCATCATCGTTTTTCATCATCATCATTCATCTTCTTCGTTCGTCATCGTAGTTCACCACAGTTAACCATCCTCACTGTTCACTTCTGTTCATCACAACCACAAACCTCCGACGATCATCGTTTGCTTTCTCGGCCGACCACATTTGTGTATTGAACGAAGAAGACGAACGGCTGCGATAATATTAGGGTTCGGGACGGTTTCTAAATCGAAGAAGAAGATACAGGAGACGTGTTCTTTTTTATATATTATTAATTTTAGGGTTTTCTATAAATTTAATATTTATAATAATAATTATAATCATTATATAATCATTACCTAATCATTTATAATAATAATAATAATAAAAAAATTATCAAAAAAAAAAAGTTTTTCATTGTTGTTTGGTGATAAGTTTTGACAGGTTCGAGGCGTGGTACAAAAAGCTGGTGTGTGCGTGTGGCAAAGGGTTTGAGTTAGCAAGTACACGGGTTCTTGCTTTGGGCTTGTGTTGAAGAAACAGTTAAAACACACATTTTAGGGGGATCACATCTTCGGGGGATCACACTTCCGAGGGATCACAGCTTTGCTACTTAGAAATGTCGGCTCAAATGAACGACTACATTCCTTCTGAGGCTGAGGTATGTGTAGATGATGTTTGTTGTACAGAAAAATGTAGAAAGAAAGTAAAAGGTTTTAAAGAACAGGCTCAATCGCTTTCTATGCAACTTCAATGTACCAAATCCAGTAGGTACGAAGTTAAAAAGAAACTGGATGGGTATAAAGAAATGGTAGAGGCTCAAAAACGTGACATTCGACAGTTGCATAGTGATCTAAGCGAGGCAAAATGTCGATATCTCCACTTCAAGGAGCTATCTGAAAAATTAACTGTTGAATTAAACAACTTAAAATCGACTTTCGAAAATACTGAATTTAATTTTAAAAAATTTGATGTTTCAAGTGAAAAGGTCGAAAAGATGATAAATCAACAGTTAAAGTATAGCAAAAAGGAAGTGAGGAATAAGGGATTGGGATTTGTATGCATACCTCCACCATACAATCACAATTACACCTCTATTCCTATGACTGAGGAGGAGATAGCCGACTTGCCTGAAATGGAATATGGGAAGCCCGGGGATAGGAAGGCTGAGCCTGTTAATCCAAAGAAAGTTAAAATCACAAGGCCTGATAAAACTGAAATTGTTCTAGAAAAACAGGCATTTGATAAAACTTTCGTGAAACCTGCTGATGTTTTAAAGCAAACCGAGACTCTAAATTTTGAGAATAATGCGAACATTGACAAACATTTTCAAGTATTAGATAATACTGTGTCAAGTTTTTCTCAAAATTCAGCTGAAGTACAACAACAAGAGAAAGAGTCTAAAACAAAGTTTTTCAATTTTGAGTTTGCTATGTTGAGTGAGTTTGTTGAATGGTCTCGCAAACAAACTAAGTCAACTGCTTCATCTGATTCGTCATGTGACTCCTCGGAGACAGCTAACTGTGAAAAGTCAAAGTTAGCTGATTCAGCCGAGTCTATTAACGAATCACCTGAAATAGTTGAATCAGAACAAACAATAGTAGCATCTGAACCACCTGCTCCATCTGACTCCAAATGTGAATCACCTGAAGCAACTGATTCTGAAAAATTGGAATCAATTGAATCTAGTGAACCCAGCTGTGAGTCTTCTGAAGCAGCTGACTCAGCAGCAGAGGATTCAGCAGAGCCACTACAAAAGGAATGTAACTCAGGTGGTTCAGCTGAATCAACCAGTGAAACAGTGAATGAGCCCACAACAACTGAAGTTGAAATAACAAGGCCAATCCCTGATTTTAAATGTGTGAATGTTACTGATGCCTCTACTTCATGTGCAGACAAAGTAATTATTGAGGATTGGGTTGAGGGGGATGATGTTGTTTGTCAAAAAGCTGATGATGTTTGTCCAAAAACATCAAATTTGTCTGCTGATGCTCTTCCTTATGTGAGAAAGGATGCTTCTGAGCCAGCTTTGAGAGGCCCTTCAAATAAATATGTGCCTCCAAAGACAACAGTTAAAAATGAAAATGCTAAATCTAGTGAATGTGCTAACTGTTGTAAACAGAGACAGATGAAGCAGGGCAAAAAGGCTGAGAAGGCTGCAAACAAATCATCCAACAAATCTTATAACTCATACTCAGCATCGGTTGGATGGAATGGACCGGGTTATGCTCCCTATGTGAAAAAGCAAACCTGCTACAATTGCGGCATACCTGGTCACATTGCAAGAAATTGCACACATCGTCCCTATGTGCCATATTATACACAACATCAGAAGGTTACACCTAGGGATAAATCTTATTTTAAGCCAATGAAGGTTGAAAAACCTAAGGCAATGATGAATAAGCATCCCCAAGTTAAACCATCTGATGGGGACTGGAATGCTGCCAAAGCTAAAAGAAAACAAGCTTTGAAACCTAAACAAGTTCTAAAAAATAAAAAGGTTGAAAAGCAGACTGTTTTGCCCAAGGCACCTAAGAAATTAGAGAAGCCTAAACAAGTTTGGAAGGCAAAACATAAAGCAGCAACATCACCAGTCCTTGAATCAAAAGGGGGCATGTGTTTTCGAAAAGTGTCGTACATTGATGCTTCAGGAATACCCAGGACCACGATGGCCTGGGTACCAATGTCTTACTAATCTCCTTACTTTTCAGGGACAACCAAGGAGGAGCTGTTGACAATCCTTGGATGTTGATAGCGGTTGTTCCAGAGACATAACGGGTAACATTTCACTGTTTCAAAAGGTACATTTCTTTACAGTTGATATGTTTCGTTTGAGGAGATAAGAGAAGTAAGTAAGACAGGATCAGGAAAAAGGTACAAAATCTGAATTTCATGTTCGAATTTTGATATTGATTAGTCTAATGATGGAACGGTTAAACAAAAACAACAAAAATATTTTCATTTTCTTTTGTGCTTCTCGTTGTAGATACGTTTTCGTTGTCAAGTAAATTTGCGCATAAGATTTATGCACAAATTTAGGGGGATATCTTAGGTTATCTGTAAATAAAAAAAAATAATCAAAAATACAAAAACATTTGAAAAATAGAAAAATCAAAAAAAATTTGTTGCATAAATGGGAAATGAAATAACTTCACTATGTGGATTAAGGCAGACTCATGTAAGACCAATATTGAAATGGTCTGACTCCAGAGTGATATGCTGGTAGGCTTTATCCTGATGGCTGGACTCTTTAACTGGTACTGCTTAGAACACTAAAATTATTCTATGACCTCAGGAAAGATCGGTCACTTGGAATTAGGACATGTCTATTTGAATGCGTGTGTGACGTCCCGATACACACAATTTCGTTCTAGTTCTGAAATCTTTTCTAAACAACTCGTGTACCTCCTCTGCTGCATCCAGATATATGCTGACGTGGAGGTGCTAGGCAACGTCAGCTTCTGCTGCATCCAGATACATGCTGACCTAGCTGTACGTTGTCGCGCTGTGGATCAAATACACCCGAAAGAGGCCCTCTAGTGCCCAAAAGAAACCCAATAATAAAAACCTATATCAAACTGAGAAAATCTCATTTGATTTGTATATTATATCAATCTCTGCTAATCCATTCTGTTCTTTTCTCAACCCAGTCCAGTCAAGGTTTCAGAACTATAGAATGGGCTTGTGAAATATGTGGTAGGGAAACTACTCGTATGATAGCCTGTTCAACTTTAAAATTCCGGGATTTGATCGTGATTTATTTGAGTGTTCATATAATTTAAAATGAAAAACATGATAAATAAGTTGCGGTAAGTTACTTGAAAAAGGCCTAGGGAGATAAGTTTAAGTGGACAAATATACTGGCAATCGCTCGGATCACCCAAAGTAAATTAGTGTTGATAAGTGTAGTCTTGCCCGAAACACTGTGATTTGATCCCATTGTAACTGTAATTGTATATTAGTTTCTTTGTTTATTTGTCTTTTAGTTTATATCATTAGATTTAGAAATAAAATCAAAAATCCAAAAATAGAGTGTTTATTTGTTTTTATTAAAAATTTTAACCGTTCTTGAAGATTTGGCTGATTATCATAAATTGAATGAAATTTGAATTGTGAAATCCAAGTACAAATACTTGGATGTACCGAGTGTACATGTGGTACTTTCATCTGTTGCACAAAATTGTTTGCTTATGAATTTATGAGTATGTGCAGAATTTAATGTTAAATCAAGAAACAGGGGTTATTGAAGATTGAGATGCTGTTGGTTGCTGACAAAGCTTGAAGCATCAGAATAGCAAGATGTACCTGAGTCAGAAGAACCAGATACAAGTCATCATCTGACAGTGATAGTACATGTAAAGAAGTACCTGTGAACCTGCTTGAAAGAGAAGACAATGACAAAGAAAAGAGTTGCTGAGAATCCTCCGCTTGCATTCTTTTCAACAAGATTTTCAAGCAAAGCTGATCATGATAAGAAGAACAAAGAGCCCAAGCTTTAGGTTGAAGACATGAAGTATCTTCCCACAGACACATGATATTGACAACAGTTTGATAAAGACAGCATAAACCTAGGGGGATATTGTAAGGCCCTATAATGGTGTAGGTTTACGCCTATCTTTATCAAACACAAATATAGGCTATTGGTCTTAGCCTAGTAGTGGGTTAGATAGTAATGAAATAAGCCATGTGGGCTAATTAGTGATTTGGGCTTGTTTGGTTAGTAATATTGTGCATGTGGGCCTGGCCCAGTCTGTAACTAGGTCACCCTATGTAACTATAAATAGGGTGAACCTAGTTCATTATTAGGTTAGACATTTTTTAGAGGTTTTCATTATTATTTTCGAATTCTTTGTGGGTGTACCAGACGGTTCTCTAGAAACCGTGTGCACTTTGGTTATAATCGATTGAGTGTTCTTGTTCTTAACACTTTTCTCAGTATTCCGCGCTTTGATTAGTGTTTGATATCCGATTGTGTAGTGATTCGGGACTTACAGCAACCCGATCGATGGCTGGTCGATCGGATGGCAATCCGATTGGACGTCAATCCGTCCCAACGTCCTGATCGTCTTGACACTTGATTTCGTTGAAGGTTTTGCAGTTTTGAATGAGACATTATGATAACTTGCTTAAACTACAGAAACCCAATCTCGACCCGAGTGATCCGTTCGAACAGGGACCACCCTAGTCTGACCAGTTCACGGTTCGAGACGGTTGTTCATGTTCAAACCCGAAATCGGTTATCTCTCGGGTAGAATTCAGATCTTGAACTAACCCATCACTAAGAAAGAGTTGAAGATCAGAACGAGCTCGGATTCTATCGGTTTTGAGTGCATTGAGTGTAAAAGAGTTGAAAGAAAGTTGGAAAACCTTCTTTTAATCCTTTTAACCATGAATTTGTATAGATCTATGCAAAAACATTGTTTAATCATGTGGAAATCCTTCAGATCTAAGTTGTTCTTGGTGGAATGAAGCCAAACATTGAAGTTTATAAGAACTCCATGATGACATCATCCTAGAACACCTCAAATCCAGTGATTTCACGGTTAAAAGTTAAGATTCAATGGTGAAAGTGATGAAGAAGTGTGTGTAGATCATAGAAGTACAAGATTTAGGTTGAAAACTTACAAGAATCAAGAGAAATGAGTGCTTGAGTGCGGCTGGTCGAACAAGGAGCTGTCACATCACAAATGATGTGACAGGTGGGTATTTATAGGGTTTCCCAAAAAGGAAAGTGGTGAAAGTGTCAGGCCGATCGAGTGGCAATCCGGCCGGGTGGCAGCCCGATCGGGTGACAACTCGATCGGTTGACAATCCGATCAGATGGCAATCCGATCGGATGGGCACTCGATCGGTTGGCCACTCGATCCTGGTGTCCAGCGCGACGAGTTTTGTCATTTCGATTTGCGTATTAAGCTTTGCGATGCGATGCGATTCGAGTGAGCGATGCGATAGTATTTCCCATTAGTTACACAAATAACATAACTACTATATCTAATATACAATCACTATAAACAACTTGCCTTTAGCGTTTTCGATTTGATTGCGATGCGATAGATTCTGATTGTGATTAACACCTCAACAGAAACATAACATGTACAAGTAACTCATAAATAGCACACACGTAAAACAATATCCAGAACACATAATTCGAGTTGCGAATGCGATAGCGATAATTCGATTAAACATGCGATTAAACCTCGATTATTAATAGATACTCCACATAATACAACTAAAGTAAATAAATAATAGATTCGATTACAAGTCAAAGAAGTCAAAACAGTAGCTGAGCAAGGAGTGACAGATCGCAATTAGCAATCTTTTCTTCCTTTGACTTCAATCTTGACTTTGACTTTGACTTTCGAAACACGGGGTGTTACAGCCTCCCCTACTTAAGGGAATTTCGTCCCGAAATTAGGCTTTAGCCATAAAAAATAACTGCGGGTACTTCGCCTTCATGTCGCTTTCGAGTTCCCAGGTGAACTCGGCGCCTCGTTTGCCTTCCCAGCGAACCTTCACAATGGGAATGTGTGAGCGTCTGAGTACCTTGGTTTCTCGTCCCACGATCTCAACAAGGTTTTTCATGAAGTGTAATGTTTGTCCACTTGTAGATCCTTAAGAGGGACATGTAATTCCTGGTTGGCCAAGCACCTTCTAAGGTTCGAAACATGGAAAGTCGAGTGGACGTTACTCAGTTCCTCTGGTAGTTCGAGTCTGTAGGCCACTTTTCCAATCCTTTCCAGAATCTTAAAGGGTCCAACATATCGAGGCGATAGCTTTCCTTTCTTGTCGAATCTGATCACCCCCTTCCAAGGTGCAACCTTTAGGAGTACGTGATCGCCAACGTCAAATTCAAGGGGCTTGCGGCGTCTATCAGCTTAACTTTTCTGTCGGCTCCGAGCTTTCAAAAAATTGTCTCGAACTTGGACGATTTTGTCTGTCGTTTCTTTCAACAGCTCGGGACTGGTAATTTACGCGTCTCCGGTCTCGTGCCACACAATAGGCGATCGACATTTCCTTCCGTATAAAGCCTCAAATGGTGCCATTTGTATGCTAGAATGATAACTGTTATTGTATGGGAATTCGACCAAAGGTAAGTACGCGTCCCAATTACCACCGAAATCTATGACACACGAACAGAGCATGTCTTCAAGGGTATGAACCGTTCTTTCAGTCTGACTGTCGGTTTGGGGATGGAAAGTGGTACTTAGATTAAGAGTAGTACCGAGAGCAGATTGAAACGTTTCCTAAAAACATGAGGTAAATCGACCATCGCGGTCAGAGATGATGTCACGAGGCGTCCCATGTCGACTAATAATCTCGTTGGTGTAGATTCGAGCTAATCTTTCTACCTTATAGTCTTCTCGTATCGGTAGGAAGTGAGCTGACTTGGTCAAACGGTCAACCACAACCCAAATGCTATCATGACCAGATTGAGTACGCGGAAGTTTCGTTATGAAGTCCATAGCTATATTCTCCCATTTCCACATCGGGATCTCGGGTTGAACGAGTAAGCCAGAGGGTCTTTGATGCTTAGCCTTGACCTTGGAACTAGGTAGGCATTTCGAAACACAGATAGCGATATCCTTCTTCATGCCTGGCCACCAGTACTTGTAGCGCATGTCCTGGAACATCTTGTCAGCACCGGGATGAATAGAATATCGAAATTTCTGGGCTTCGTTCATCAGAAGTTGTCGCAAATTCGTACGCTTGGGAATCCAAATTCGATCCAAGTAATGAAAGATACCATTCAATTTATTCTCGAATTAGGCACCATCGTTTAGAATCCTTTCCTTCTTCAAAGTTCGCTCAGTAAAACAAGCATGCTGCGCGTCACGGATAAGAGCTTCGAGATTAAACTGGGCTTGGGAATTTCGAACGCTAAGCAAGTAGCTTCGTTGACTGAGAGCATCGGCAATGACATTCTGTTGGTGCATCAGTCTGTCGACTTCATCTTGTATTGAGTCTTGTATGTTTGTAAATAGATCAGGGCATGTTATACGAGAAAAATGTCAAATATAGGGTGAGAGGCAATTTCAAAACGGAATTAGAAGTTGTAATTTCGTTTGAAATCACCATGTCACATTCAAACGAAATTAGTGATTCCACTTGAATGTGATTTCGCTTGAGGCAGTTTCAAGCGGAATTACCTCACCTATATATATATGTGTCTGCTGATTTCGTTTGAAGGAGTTCTGTAATTCCGGTTTAAGAGTTGAATTGCTGCCGAAGTGTGTACTCACTGTAATTCTTTGTCAAATCAATATAAAGATAGTTTAAAGTGAATATCTAGCTGAATTGAATTTGATACGTCTGTTTCCGCCTTTCGTATCGAGCAAAAACTCTTCTGATCTACTCGTTTGGGTCAGAAAACGATCCTACAAGTGGTATCATAGCTTAGGAGTAAGAGTTCTTACCATTTCAGCTGCAAATTCTGATTTCTACACCTTCTTTTTCAAAATAAACAACTTTTCACGGTTAAAATGGGCTAATTTTCTCACATATTGTGCTAAATAGTGTTTTAATGAATCCTTGAGAGAATTGGACTTAAATTCGATCTAAATTTGGTAAAATTGCTAATTTTGCTTGAAAAACAGCTCGAGATGATGATGTCAGCAGCATTTCACACGGAATTAGACCTTAATTTCGCTTGAAACTGGTATTTCGCTTGAGTGATTCCGTTTGAAATCAGCTATTCCGGTCCAAACTTTGATTCCGTTTGAATATTTTACACGAAATTAGTGATTCTGTTTGAAAGGGTGTTAGTTCACACAGAATTAGGTATTTCGTTTGAAAAGGTATTCCGCTTGAAAGGGTATTTTGCTTCAAAGGGTTATTTTGTTTGGAATTTGTTGATTTCGTTTGAAAGGGTTATCTCACACCAAAGGTAATTCCGTTTGAAAACAGTGATTGTGAATTTTTGAAAAACATAATCATGGAAGAGGAATTTTATAACGCATTTGCTACTACCCCGACTACTCCGGCTAGTGTTACTCAAAACTTGACCATGGAAAATGAAACGGGCACTATGCAAAAACCGCCAAAACTTATGAACATTGAAGAGTACAAAGGTTGGGAAGAACGATTCGAAAATTGGGTGCAAGCAAATTATTTGGATGCTTGGGAGTGTGTTGAAACAAAGTATGTTAGACCGACGAATGATGATGAAGAGGAGATTGCTATTAAAGATCTAAGTGTTGATGATAGAAAGAAATACAAAAATGAAAAGATGATGATTAGTCTATTACATCAAGAAGTTAAAGAAGATATCTTGATCTTACTGCAACACAATGGAAGTGCGTATTAAATTTAGAAAACATTAAGATCAAAGTTTGTTAGAAGCCAAGAGATGGTTAAGAACAAAAAAATCGCCTTTGAAAAAAGAATTTGATTTATTCCGGGGTTTAAAAAATGAAAACACAAAGCAGATCATAGAAAGATATTGCAATCTATTAGCAAACATGAAGAGGTTGAGTATCACAAAATATAATGAAGAGTTGATTGAAAAACTGGCTGATGCGTTGCCACATGAAATTTGGGGCACATATCTCATGATGTTAAGGAACAAGAAAGGTTTTAGCAGTTTAACACTTAGCAAGTTTATTGAAAAGATTGAAGCTCAGGAGATGGAACAAAGAAAGATCTCAAGAATGAAAGATTTTGATGGTGAACAAGATATTGGATTGTATTACAAAGGAGGAAGCAGTGATAAAACCAATATGTCACCAAAGATCGAAACTGCATTCAATGCTAAAAATTCATCTGGTGGATCATTTCAAGGATCAAACATCAAAACAGGATTTTCTCCATATCCATCATTTGATCCAAACTTTTCTGCAACAAAGAATGGCAAAAGATTACAATGCAACATTGTTTTAAATCTTGAAAATGGTGAAAATTTCTCGGAAGAGGTTGCTAAAGGTCACATGTCGTTGTTGGGAACCGTTTTGGAATCATATGGAAGTCTAGTAGCAGGAAAGATCGGGAATCCAATGTTGACAAAAGAGGATAACGATCAGATTGATGCTGAGGAGATGGAATTGATGGATATAAAGTGGTGATTGGCAAGTGTCTTGAGAAGAGCTGAGAAATTTAAACAGATCACAGGAAGAGATGATTTCCGTGATGCAAATGTTTCTACTTTAGGATTTGATAAATCTAAAGATACTTGTTTTCGTTGCAGGGAAAAAGGACACTTCAAGAGGGAGTGCACAAATCGCGAAGCAAGTGGAGCTCAAATTCCGTTCAACAATAATGATTACTATCGGAAAGCAATTTATCATCAAGTTGCTCAACAATCACATCAAAAAGAACCACAAACTGCACATGCCAGGAAGACAATCGAAGAGTCATCAAAGAGAGCATGTATGGTAAATCAAGAAGTTAAGAAATCATCAAAAGATTTCAGTTGGGACAAATATGTTTCAGCTGATAGTAAAGCATGTCTGATAAATCAAGATGATGAAAAATTACCAGAAGGTTTTAGCTAGGAAAATTTCAGTTGGGATGATTATGATCCTAACAAAAAATCAAACCATAAAGCTTGTGTTGCTCGAGTTGCTGAAGATAGTGATAATGATGATGATTATTATGCAAGAAGAATGGAAAAGCATTTGAAAATGATGGAAGAGAGTGACAGTGATGATGAAAAGACTCAAAAGAAAAAGAAAGAGAAAAAGATTAAGAAACCTGTCAGCAATGATGATGAAGAAGTTCGTGTGATAAGAAAAAAAGTAAAAGATATTCCAGAATTCAAAGTTGAAGCAGAAGCTAATGCATAAAAGATTCCAGTGATATGTGAAAACTGTGAATTAGTGAAGAAGCAGAACAGTACTTTAATTCATAACATGAACAGATTGAAAGAATCATATGATGTTCTGAACAAAGCAATGAATCAGTACAATCAATCAAGTGATGAACAAGCAACAGCCATGAAGACACTTCAAGGAGCTTTCATGACAAAACAGAAAGTCGTTAACAATTACATTGAGAAGTGTGTTGTTTTAGAACAAAAACTGGAAACACAAAGGATTGAAACAGAAAGAGTAAACCATTTGTTAAAAAGTTACTCATGTACTTCTTATGTTATTGACAGGATTTATCCAACAGTAGAAGGCATGAAGGCGTTTGAAGAAAAAGAAGAATTTAATGAAAAGATTCCTGAAAAGAAGAAGGATAATGAAGTGAATGATTCTGGTAAGAAAAAAGGTTTCAGTTACAACCAGTGTCCACCCCCGCTTGAAAATGGATATTCTCCAAGAAATTCAAATTCAGAAAGAGTCAAAAAGGCAATCAATTTACAGTGGGAGTATGAGGCTACAGATAATTTGCCAGATAATATTGATGTCACTTTTACGTCATTTGACACTGATCATGAGTCCGAGTTAATAAAGAAAATGGTCGATCAGGTGTTGGATAAAGATGAATCCGAGGAGTCAAAGTCAGAGTCAAAGTCTGGGTCTGATAGTTCGAGTTTAACTGACAACAGTTCAAAATCTTCGGTTAAAAGAGTTTACAATAAAGAATTCCTATTATCAAAATCTAATTTGAATGACGAACCAAACAAAGTGGCTTATACTTTGAATGATTCAGATAAATTATATTCTGATGAGGAATTTCCAATAAGAGGTGTTAAACCTAACATGATCAAAAAGGTTTTCAAACTAACAGAAATTAATATTTCTGAAATAAAAAATGTAAATCTTTCTGAAAAACCTAAATTTTACACCTCAAGAGTTAAACAAAGAGAAAACAAGAAAAAGGGTTACAATTATGGTTCTGGTTTTCAAAAGAAACCAAACCATAATGGTAATTTCAAAAGAAAGGGTCTTGGTTTTATTCCACCGAAAAATCATAAAAATAAAAAAACTTATAAACCAAAAATTGTTTTTGTTTCAGGAACATCAACTGAAGAGGAAAAAGAGAAGTTGTTCAGGAATCAATCGAACAAAGGATTCCTTCCTAAGAAGCAAGAAGAAATGAAGAAGGAAGTTGCTCAGAAGAAAGAGACGAGAACCTGTTTTCAATGCAAAACAGTTGGTCATATTGCCATGAATTGTCAGAAGGCAAATCAAACAAAACAAGTTGTTTCTCTTAAAATGAAAGAAAAGATGGTTGAGAATGAACCACCAACTAAACAATTCAAAATTTTAAAAAATTCAAAATTTGAAGTTGGTGAATGTTCAAAAAGGTTTTACAAAAGGAAAGCAAATCTTGACAACCAAAAATGGGTTGTTAAGAAATATGAAGATAGTTCTAGCAATGATTCTGATTCATCAAAATCAGAGGAGCTATTTTCAGGTGATGAATCTGATTCCACAAAGTCAAAGGAGCCACAGGTTAAGTTAAAATTGGAAACATCAGTACCTCCAATGGATGATGTTAATTTTCCACCATTGAGGGCTGAAAGTTTTAAACTAAAAGTTGGTAAAATTGAGATTTCAAATCAATTTTTCTCAGAAAAGAAAGAATTTGATGTTGAGAAAGCTATTAATCCCAAAGTGAAACACATTTTTGGAAAAATGGTTGATGGGAAGGTAAAGGGGGTTAAAGAATTTTATCAGAAGAAATTGAAGAAATCAGGTAATGTTAGGCCGTCCCAGGTTTGTGACTGGATGGAACATATTATGATGAGTGAAAAATATGACTTGCCGGAGCTTCCAGGTTGGTAAGTGTGGAGCAGGAATCGACATCTTTCTTGAGAAATTCACTCTGGTGATATTTCGATTTACAAGTAGTTATTGGTTTGTTTCTTACAAGTGGTAAATCAGGGACATTAAGTTGTACTTGATTTTCTACAAGTGGTGTTTGTGGATTGAACTTAAACTGTTAAATTTTCAAGTGGTTAAAAGAACAAGATGATGAGACCCCTAACCTACAAGTGGTAAAATCAACAAAATTTATTTTCCGGAAAAACCATTTGATTAAAACAAACTTAAGTGTTTTGAAATCATAATAGGAAAATAGTTTGTTGTGAGGGGGAGTTCTGATTGTTTATGCCAAGTGGATGGCGATTTGAAGCAATTCACAACAATTGTCATTTTTACTTGTATAGTTTGTTTTCAAATTTCATTTAAATGATTTTGAATTTTAGGGGGAGTAAGAATTTTAGAAAATCCAAAAACATTAGAAAATTTAAAAAAACCAAAAACATGATAAAATCAAAAATGAGTTTTGTTGAGAAAAAGAGGAAATGATAGTACATCAGTGGACATTCACAGCATGCTAAAGAATTGGAAAGTCAAATGTGATAACCGATCACACTGATGATATGCCAGTAGGTTTTTACACATTTAGTAGATTGTGACGAGATATAAACCTAAATTTCAAACTTACTTATATCGTGGGGAACATCTCTAGGATATATGGGTAACCCCCGAAATCTTGTTTGAAAGGTCCCTCTTTCTGAGATACTAGGTCTTTATGCTTAGTGATATCTGGGGTATTATCCCGGGACTTCTGATTTTGCGGAAGCGATGGCCTAGTCCCCGAATAATACTTTCGGCTTTCTTGAAATATAGCATCGCCCTCAGTACAAAAAATGATGAAACATTGCAAAATGTTAATCATGTGCTGTTGAAGAAAAGATTCTCTAAAGGGAACACACCTAAAGTCGAACCGTTATCTCTTTGCTGAACGGAAGTTCTGACCTGAGCTCTCACGGCCCTCGCAGTTAACCCTTTACAGATATCATCTACGTATACTCACCTGTAAGACTAAATATTGGGATCTGGATACGGGAGTATATTCTGAGGTGGAGCACGCGAATAAATTTAAGTCTCTAAAACATTAATCTCATATCTCGAAACAGTTGAAATTTGTGTGAAAATTTAAGTGGATCAGTATACTAACAATCTAAGTGAATCGTTTAGAACTGAAAATGTTTAAAGCTTAACGGTGTTGGTGATTTGTCTCAAAAACTGATATGATCCTCTTACACAAACTCACAAAAATATTGTTTGTAAATTTTTCTTTACTGCATCCAAAAATATTTTAAGTGTGTTTTAGCATAAATTTTTAAAAAATCCAAAAAGATTTTCGACAACTGATGTTGAAGAAGCTGATTTTCAAAATTCCAAGTGATAAACATGATGACAACTGGGTGGGGAGAGTGTGTTTTGAAAAGAAAAATGATATTTCTTCAAGTGGTTCATCAGAGATTAACATTGTAAAATCATTTTTTGAATATCTTATTCACAAGAGGTCATCAGAAACTTTTTAAATGTTAAATCATTTTTTAGATTAATATATCTGCAAGTGGTAATTTTTAATTTTTGTCAGATGTTAAAATTGTGAAATTTATTGTGAGGTAGAGATTGTGTAGGTAGGCCAGGTTACGATCTTGGAACTGCTAATGCTGATGAACTTAAGGAATCAAGAGATCTGATCAAGAGAATTAGAAGACTCAAGAGCTAGATTGTGATTCTGGAATTGAAGATTAGATCAACATCCGAGGGGGAGATAAGTTGATAAAGAGAAGATAAAGACTGAGGATGTGTTACATTGTTAGATATTTCAGAGAGCACGAGAAGACTGATAAAGACTGAAGATGCGAAGACTCGACACTGAACACTTCGTCAACATCCGAGGGGGAGTCTGTTGGTGCATCCGTCTGTCGACTTCGTCTTGTATTGAGTCTTGTATGTTTGTAAATAGATCAGGGCATGTTATAGGAGAAAAATGTCAAATATAGGGTGAGAGGCAATTTCAAACGGAATTAGAAGTTGTAATTTCGTTTGAAATCACCATGTCACATTCAAATGAAATTAGTGAGTTCACTTGAATGTGATTTCGCTTTAGGCAGTTTCAAGCGGAATTACCTCACCTATATATATATATGCGTCTGCTGATTTCGTTTGAAGGAGTTTTGTAATTCCGGTTTCAGAGCCGAAGTGCTGCCGAAGTGTCTACTCGCTGTAATTCTTTGTCAAATCAATATAAAGACAGTTTAAAGTGAATATCTAGCTGAATTGAATTTGATACGTCTGTTTCCGCCTTTCGTATCGAGAAAAACTCTTCTGATCGACTTGTTTGGGTCAGAAAACGATCCTACACATTTGCCTTACCTGGATGGTAACGAATCTCACAGTCGTAATCGTTGAGCAGTTCTACCCACCGGCGTTGACGCATATTTAGTTCTTTCTAGTCAAAGATATGTTGTAGGTTCCTATGATCGGTGAAGATCGTACACTTGTTACCGTAAAGGTAGTGTCGCCAAATCTTTAACGCAAAACCAACTGCGCCAAGCTCAAGGTCGTGTGTGGTGTAGTTCTTCTCGTGGATCTTGAGCTGTCGAGAGGCGTACGCGATAACCTTATCTCGTTGCATGAGAACATAACCATGACTATGGTTCGAGGCATCGCAGTAAACTACGAAGTTGTCGTTTTCGTCGGGCAGTGAGAGCACGGGAGCATTGCAAAGCATAGTCTTGAGGGTTTGAAAGGTTTCCTCTTGTTTAGTTCCCCAAACAAAAGGTTTATCCTTATGCGTCAGAGAGGTTAACGACACGGCAATCTTAGAAAAACCTTCGATAAAACGACGATAGTAGCTTGCCAGGCCGAGAAAAGAACGGACTTCAGACGGATTCTTGGGTGTAACCCAACTCTTAACAGCCTCGATTTTTGCAGGGTCAACGTGGATACCTTGACTATTGACAATGTGACCTAAGAATTAGACCACCTCCAGCCAAAATTCGCACTTGGAGAATTTGGCGTAGAGATGGTTTCCCTGGAGCAGCTCAAGAATCAAACGTACATGTTGCGAGTGTTCGGCTTTTGATTTGGAATAGATCAGGATATCGTCGATGAATACGATCACGAAGCGATCAAGGAAGGGTTTGCACACTCGATTCATTAGGTCCATGAAAACTGCGAGGGCGTTGGTCAAACCAAAAGGCATGACAACGAACTCGTAATGACCATAGCGGGTTCGAAAGGCAGTTTTGGGAATATCCTCCTCTTGAATGCGTAACTGGTGGTAGCCTGAGCGTAGATCGATCTTAGAAAAAACGTAGCACCTTGTAGTTGATCAAACAAATCATCGATTCGAGGCAAGGGATAGCGATTCTTGATCGTCAACTTATTCAGCTCCCTATAATTGATACACATCCTGAACGAACCATCCTTCTTTTTGACGAAAAGGACAGGCGAGCCCCATGGAGAGGTGATAGGGCGAATAAAGCCTTTATCAAGAAGTTCCTGAAGCTGACTCGAGAGTTCGCGCATTTCAGAGGGAGCAAGACGGTAAGGCGCTTTAGCAACAGGATTGGCTCCAGGAATGACGTCGATTCAGAAATCGATATAATGGGTGGGGGGTAATCCGGGTAAATCATCAGGAAATACATGAGGAAATTCACAAACAACAGGAACATCTTTCAATAATGTCTTCCCTTTCTTTTCCTTCTCCGCTACTACAATGTTAGCCAAGAAAGCTCGGTATTCCTTGCGGAGATACTTGCTAGCTTGGACACATGACATGAGTAGGAGTTTCTTCGAAGCGACTTCACTGTAAACACACAATTGATCACCATTAGCGAGCGAGAATCGAATCATCTTATCGAAGCAAACAACTTCAACATGATTTTCACAAAGAAAGTCCATGCCTACTACGACGTCAAAACTACCGAGCTGCATCAGAATAAGGTCGATAGGGAAAATGTGATTGTTGAGTTCGAGAATATAATCACGGAGAACATAATTGACAGCGACGGTTCCTCCGGTGGCAACTTCAACATCGAACGTCGAGGGGAGATGAGCGCGCTTACGATTGAGGAACTTTTCGAATTCAAACGATACAAAACAGTTATCTGCTCCAGTATCAAATAAACACGTCGCATATATACCATTCACAATGAACGTACCATTGACCACATTGTTGTTGGCTTGAGCCTGGCGAATGTTAATGTTGAATGCACGTCCGCGGGCTGCTGGTTGTTGCTGTTGTTGCTGAGGCTGCTGCTGGGCCTGCTGCTGTTGTGGCTCTTGCTTGACCACTCGATTCGGGCACATGTTGGCGAAGCGGTTGGGATCACCACACACATAGCAAGCTCTGGGATTGATCGCGGGTGCATGAGCTGCGTGATGGCCTTGAGGAGCAGCAAGTAGGGCTTGTTGAGCAGGAGCTTGACCTTGGGTTGGAGCAGGGTTTTAACAAGGACCTGTACGGCAGTTGGCGGTAAAATGGCCGTACATGTTGCAATGCGCACAGTATCTGCAAGCGATTCCCACAGGGTGGTGATAGGTGCAAGTAGGGTAAGCCGGGTGAGGACCAGTGTACGCACGCTTTGCCGGCGGTGCATTGGTAATCGACGCCGCTACTTGGCGGTGTTGAGGTTGCTGAGGGGTTGGAACTGATTGGAGAGGGGCAGCATTGGTTACAGCGCAGTTCTTGTTGCTGGAACTGCTGTTGTTCTTTCTCTTGCGTTTGGAGAGCTTGGATGACTGGGGAGCGGTGGCGGTTTCAACGGTTGCAGCAGTGGTAGCTTGATGCTGATTCTTGGGAGCTTTATCCAAGACACCAGACTTGACTCACTTGTCGTTGATCTCGGCAGCGAGCAAGTAAGTTTCTTCAATCGTCGTCATTTTTGCAGCTTGAATGAAATCAGCCACGCAATCCGGAAGAGCACGGATATACTTTTTGATGGTGATTTCGGGCGTCTTGACTTGGTCCGGGCAGATTATACTCAACTGCTTGAAGCGCGTAGTCAAACTAGCGTTGTCACCATCCTTCTGCTTAATGTGCCAGAATTCATCCTCCAACTTTTGGCACTCATGGGGAGGGCAGAACTCTTGCATCATCACGTCCTTCAACTCATCCTATGATAGCCCGTAAGTTGCATCATTTCCGCGTTTGTTTATCTCGGCCGTCAACCAGTCTAAAGCGCGGGACTGGAAGATGCCAGTTGCGTTGAGAGTACAGAGATCATCAGGACAGCCACTCGGGCGCAGGGTGACTTCGATAGAATCAAAGCATTGGAACATGGCCATAGGACCATCTTCACCAGTAAACTCTTTTGGTCCGCAGGATTTGAACTGTTTGAAGCTGAAAGCAGCTTTGGGAGTATCGGTCCTGGACTCTTCAGAAGAGTTGCTTGCATTGTCGTTTAATTCACTCATGATCTAGGGGATGACTTTAGCGATTTGGTTGGCGACGAGAGAAGCAAGTCGCTTGTCAGCGTGTTTACGCCTAGCAGCTCGTGAGTGTAGGGATCTAGATGACGACATTGTCTGCAACAGACATCGCCATAGGATTCAAAACACTATTCGATTATTCCTAGTATAGTCTAGCGATTCACTATAAAGCTTAGGAACACATAGTCACATAAACACAGAATCACATAAGCTTATAAACACATAGGCATGTAATCCCGTAAGGCACAGAAGCACATAAGGCAGTCAGAACACAGAAACCTTACTATATGTTGCACGTATTCCCTATCCTTCATAGCACATATTGACCTTTCTATGATGGATGTGTTCCTTTATTAACCAATGCTGCAAAAGCCATCGAGGGTTGCGAGTGCGTATCAACGAGTTGCAGTGCGTGTTGTGTGTGTCGATCAAAAGCGAGAAGCGAAAAGCATGTAAATTACCAAAATCGAACAAGTAAACACAAAAAATTCATATAAAATTGATAAATCACAGAGTTGGCAGTAGCAAATCTAGAATCGAAACACATAAAATTCGACGATAGATTGTCTGGGTGTCGAGCATGTCTACACACACCCAGAGTGACTTGACTACACAAAGTGATTCGACTATTCACAAGGACTTTAAGTGCACACTTTAGCTTTCGGAACTGTGCTCTCGTTTCAATTTGAGCGATCGGCACACATTCTTCTAGTTGTAGTGTGACCCAAGTCGTTGGAGTCCGTCGAGACTTTGGTGAGGGTTTTGTAAAACCACATTAGGGACTACGTTCCTGCTTGTGTGATAAAATTACGAGATTGATGAGGAGATGTGCGTCGAAGTATGGATTTCACTCCTGATTCAACACAAATCCTCCAGTTTATAGTAAAATTTACAATTTGAACGAGTAATCTGGTCGAGAGTTTGCGGTTTTCACACCTAATCTTAACCAAATCATCTGTTTGTGTGTGTAATCAGCCTTAGGAAAGCCTGATCTTGCACGAGACTGTAGTATGCGATGTTCGCGCAAGTGTGTAGTGTATAGCGAGTTCGAGCGAGAAAAAGCGAGTAAGCTCGTACAAAACCCCTACTGGGCATGTATAAGTTGGTCTGTTGGTACTTAGACTATAGACTAGGTCGTTTTAAGACATCGACCCGGACTAGGTCGAGTCTTGCCTAATTCCCTATAGTTATGGCTCTGATACCAATCTGTCACACCCCAACCGATGACGGAAACATCGGGGTATGGCACTGAGCGAAACAGATTATTCAAGAGAAATTCCATAACAACTACTTTACCGAATAGTTAAACATTATGTCCCATACCATAACCTATTAAGCAAGTAAGTTATTACAGACATAGATATCTCCAAAACAAATAAAACTGTTCCGACAACTCAGATTCAAATAAGAATAAATTGTCTTTGTTTGTTTCTAGACTCTCCTAAGCTCGGTTCCATAAGATAGCAAGCAAAGCACAGCATCCTAAACACCTGTCACATACGTTAAAATAGATGTCAATACACATAGTGTAAAGGTGAGCATACAAGTTTGATATAGCATAATAGAGTTCGAAATCGTTTACGCATAACCAACATGTACAACGTATAATGTGAAGCATGTAAGTTATCGACAAAGATCCTATCAATACCAATGACTGCGAGTTGACTGCGAGTAGCGAGTGCGCATCACATGTTCACGTGTAGGATCGGTTTGTGACCCGAACGAGTCGTTCAGAAGAGATTTTATCAATTTCAGAGGCCGAAACTAAGAAACTGATGTCGAAACAGCTTGCGTATCACTTTAAACACTGATTTGATTGATATGATATCGTTTACAATCAGTCTTCACACCGGCAGCACCTCGGTATGGAATTCACGAACTTTTCTCCTCCTCTCAAGAGGTTTAGCTTGAATGGTATTTATAGATGAGGAGGTTTAGCTTGAAAGTGTCAGGTCACTTTCAAGAGAAACTAGGTTTAGCTTGAAACTGTCACACGCCACTTTCAAGGGAAACCTCTCTTGTAGGTTTAGCTTGAAACTGACATGTGTCACTTTCAAGGGAAACCTCTTCATTCAAGCTAAATTCCACAAACAAACCCTAACAATTAAGCCCTGAACTAATAATTCTAATACAAGACTCGATACAAGACGAAGTTGACAGACGTATGCACTAACAGACTCCCCCTCGGATGTTGACGAGTCTGAAGTATCGAGTCTTCTCATTTCTTCAGTCTTTACCGGTCTTTGGGCTCTTTCATAATCTGAGACTCGAACGAAGATGAAGTCGACAGACAACTGCACCAACAGACTCCCCCTTGAATGTTGACAGAATCTTCAGTGAGAGTCTTCAACATGACGACTCTTCAATCTTGATCGGTCTTCTTTCTTTCTTAGCATGTACCAGGATCTTCTCTTTGGCTCTAACCTCGTCAGACTCCCCCTCTCATCATGATGGGATCGCTGTCTGGAATTAGCTATTACCTTGAGATCACATCCTGGCTTTAACTCTTGTTCAGCACATCTACTGCACATTTCTCAACAAAAACATAAGTTTTTACTTAAATCAATAAGAAAAACTTACTAGTAATAGTTACATCAAGTTCAAATTAATGACCCTGATTAACTAATCTAATTTTCTTTATCAAAATCAGTTTTTTTCTTTTAAACGCACGTTTCCAAACCAATTCATCTTGTTTAGCACTTGAAATTTTGAAAATCAGCTCTTCAACATCAGTTGTCGAAAATATTTTTGTATTTTCAAAAATTTATGCTAAAACACACTAAAATCTTTTTGGATTTTTGAATGTAACGAAAATTCAGTAAAGAAATATTTACAAACAATATTTTTGTGAGCTTGTGTAAGAGGATCATATCAGTTTATGTGACAAATCAGTAGCACCGTTAAGCTTTAAACATTTTCAGGTCTAAACGATTCACATTGATTGACGATATTGTTGTCCACTTAAACTCAATCTAAAAAATTTCAATCTGCTTACCGATACTTTAAGGTACATTTAGATAGCACTAAGTTCTTATGGACCCCACGATCTCAGTATATCCCCTCATCATGCAATACACTATCTCAAGCAATGCCTTTAAACTTTTATCAACTGTGATTTGTGCGAAAACAAAGCAGAATGTTTAAACATTAACAGTTAGGTCGATACTTCTGTATACGCAGAGAAAGTCCAATGTTTAAACAAAATAAGAAAAATAAAACAAGTTGAAGTTGTTTAGGCTTTAACCACCAGGTCGATACTTCCGTATACGCAGAGGAGGTCCAAAGCTTAAACGAAACACCAAAGAAAATAAAGCAGAACGTTTAGGCAACAACATCCAGGTCGATACTCACGTATACGCAGAGGATGTCCGATGCTTAAACAAAATAAAGAAATAAAACAAGTTTAAGTCTTTGCAAAATAAAATGCACAATCACAGCGACTTTTCAGCAAAGTTGTGAAAGTTCACAAACTTAACCAGTTTTATGTCTTTCGACAATCAGCGATTACTGAGTAGGCACACAGTCAAGAAGGACAAAACTAAGTACTATGCTTTCGACCATGTTTTCCACTAGAACTAGGCTTTTTCATTTAAGTTTGTATCGTTATCGCAAATCTACTAGTCTAGCTGTGCCTATCGTCACATCTTTAGTGACATCGTTTATCACATTTTATCTTTCCATTTCTTTAGCATGCTGTGACAGTCCAACTGATCTACTATCATTTCCTCTTTTTGACAACAAAACTCATTTTTGCATTTTTTTCAATGTTTTTGACATTTTCAAATTTTCTAATTTTTTTAAAATTTTTACTCCCCCTAAAATCAAAATATGTCTCAATTTTGATTTTCTGGGAAAATTTGAAAACAAGCTGTACAAGAAATGTGACAACATGATTAGAATTACTTCAATTCTCCATCCACTTGGCTTGAACAATCAGAACTCCCCCTAGCAACAAAACGTTTTGCCATAGTGATTTCAAAACACTTAAGTTTGTTTTAATCAAAATGTTTTTTCCGGAAAATTAGTTTTGTAAGTCATTTCTCAAACATGGGGTTTCATCCATCACCTTGATCTTCTTTAAACACTTGTATGAAAGTTAAATCAAGTAAAATTTAATGTCCTTGATTAAACATTTCACAAGAAAGATGCCGATTCATGCTCCACTCTTACCAACCTGGGAGCTCTGGCAAGTCAGGTTTTTCATTTAAACAGATTCACCCAAGCCTGACGGTCCTTGGGTGATTTTGAATTCTTGTTCAACAATGGTGGAAAATTTGCATCATCCATTGTTAAACCAGAATTCTCAACTTTTACCTCAACACATGGCTCTTCTGGCTTTACCACACCAGGTTCATTGCCTGAATGTGGCTTGTCTGACTTTGATGAGCCAGATTCATCGCCAACATGTGGCTCCTTTGTTTCCGAAGAAACAAATTCATTGCCACAAACTTTCTTCTTCTTTTCCTCTTTCGTCCTCAGATTTGTATCTGATGAATACGTTTTGCTTGATTTGTCATTCTTTGGCGAGCAAGACGATTTATCAGAACTTTTATCTATTTTACCAGTTGTATCCGAGGACAAAATCTTCTCCAGATACTCTCTCGCCTTCTTTCTCTTCTTCCTCAGTCTGTCTTTCTGCCCCTGCGAAAGCTTCACTTTCGGTTCTAGAACTTTATGTTCTTTGGGCTTTGCTTCGACTTTGACTGGTTTCTTCTTTGTCATTTTCTGAGATTTAGCCCTCGATCTTTCATTCGATCTCCTTAGGCAATCTCTGGCAATGTGACCTTTGATATGGCAGTTATAGCATCTCCTCGTCTCATAACTCCAACTCTGGCAGTTAACAGCAATGTGTCCTTGATAACCGCATCGGTAACACACTCTGTTATCATACCAATCACCATTTTCAGCCCAAACATTCAGATCATAGCACTGTTTGGCTTGGTGATATCCATCTCTCCTCTTGTAAGCTGGATTTGGCTTTGAAGCACTGTGGTCCGACCTGCACCACTTATTGCCAACTATTTTTGAGTTTTGATTTTTCAATTTTTGTAATTTTTGATTGCGATTGGATGATTGATCTGATGAACTTTTATTTTCTTTTTGAACATTTTTCAAAATTTTCTCTTTTTGTTTTTGTTCCACTTTCTTCTTCAAAGGTTTTTGCATAGAGCATTCTCCCTTTTCAGTTGAATGTGGAACAGTTTCTTGAAACTTTTCTTTTAATTTCAAAAAAAAAATTTGTTTTTCAAAATTTTCATTTTCATCATCAGATTTCTCATCACAATCTTCAACTTTGACATTGTCAAAGTTTGTGACATTGTCACTTATTGGAACAGAATTTAAAGGTTTTGGGCAAGGAATAGTTGAAGTATTCACAAAAACCTTCAACTTTTCTTCCCATTCATTGATTTTCTTTTGAGCACATTCTGCCTCTTTTTCAAGTCGAATAATCTTTTCAAGATGAGAATTGATTGCAATTTGTTTTTCAAGATTGTTTTTACAAAACATATCTCTCTCATCTTCTAAAATTTTTATTTAACTTTGAAATTCTTTTTCAATTTTTGATTTTTCATTTCCAAAACTTTTAATTTTATCTTCAAAATTTTTTCCATTTTCTTTCAACTTCTTGTTTTCTGATGTCAAACTGTTCAAGTCATTTAACAGTTTAACATTTTCAGATTTTTGCTTCTCACAAATTTCCTGCAAAATAAGAATCTGTTTAACATCAGTTTGCTTCTCATCCTTCAACTTTTTGACTTCCAATGTCAAACTTTCCACATCTTTCAAGAGTTTACCATTGTCAGCTTCAAGTTTATCACATTTAGAGCACACTGATGCAGAACTTGAAGATTCATTCTTCACAAATTCTTCATTTTTTGGAACTTCCTTTGTTCTTGTCTTGAATGATCCTGCACAAAAAATTTTAACAACATCAAGAGGATTCATATTATCATCAATATAACAACCCCTCTTAATATCATAGTTCATAACATTTTTTGCTGCAAGACATACACAAACTCTTTTGTCAATTTCAACAATTACATACAAACTCATTTTTATCTAGATTTCCTTTTATTTTATCAATCAATTCTCTTTTTTTCTTATAGTTTTCATAATCATGTTCTTTGAGCTTTTTGATAAAATCTTTTGGATGTAATTTTGAGAACCCAGAAAATCCAGAATCTCTTTTAAGATTTTTCAAACAATCATCCCATTCTGCAGGTAATGCATCTGCAAGCTTTGATATTTTTTCAGCATCTGTCAACCTTATCTCATATATTTTCAGTTTGTCCAATAAATAGTTGAATCTGCTTTACAACTCCTCCACTGTTTCATTCTTTTTACACATAAAATTTTCAAGTCGCATAATCCAAATCCTTTTATCATCTTGTTCATAACTACTATACCAACCATATCCATCATTTAATCGTTTAATATGATCATTTTCTTTTTCATCAAAAATTTCTGCCATTTTTCTAACAATCCCGACAAATTTCACTCAAAACACACTTTCAAGCGAAACCTGATGATTTCAAACGAAACCTAGACCAGTTTCAAAAGAAACCTCCGATTTCAAGCGAAACCCAGACCAGTTTCAAGAGAAACCTCTGATTTCAAACGAAACCTGTCAATTTCAAAAGAAAGCCAGATGATGTCAGCAAATGTCGAACGAATTTCAATATAAACCACCGAAAAAATCAAGTTTTAGATCGATTTTAATGATGAAAGTTTCCAGAATTCGTTAAAACATGATTGCGCATAATATGTGTGAATTTGAACCAATTTTAACCGTGAAAAATTTTTAATTTTGAAAAGAATGATGTAGAAATCAGATAAAGTGACGAAAACATGCTGTTTTCGCAAGATCTCTTCCTCCTGAGCTCTGATACCACTTGTAGGATCGGTTTGCGACCCGAACGAGTCATTCAGAAGAGATTTTATCAATTTCAGAGGTGGAAACTAGGAAACTGATGTCGAAACAGCTTGCGTATCACTTTAAACACTGATTTGATTGATATGATATCGTTTACAATCAGTCTTCACACCGGCAGCACCTCGGTATGGAATTCGCGAACTTTTCTCCTCCTCTCAAGAGGTTTAGCTTGAATGGTATTTATAGATGAGGAGGTTTAGCTTGAAAGTGTCAGGTCACTTTCAAGAGAAACTAGGTTTAGCTTGAAACTGTCACACGCCACTTTCAAGGGAAACCTCTTCATTCAAGCTTAATTCCACAAACAAACCCTAACAATTAAGCCCTGAACTAATAATTCTAATACAAGACTCGATACAAGACGAAGTCGACAGACGTATGCACTAACATCACCACTGCGAACACATGAAGTATTGTCCTTAACAACCCTGAGTAAATAGGTGCTGAGTCTAAACTATAGTACTATCGTTGCTAAGGCAGGTAGACAATAATCAGTGTGTAAACATAACAAACAGGCATTCATCGAGTCACGTATAACATGCATTAGAGGTCAGCGTATAAATAGTGTTTGCGTTGTGTGTTCGATGTATAGTTAGTATAGGTAACGTATGTCACATCCAAAAGTGCATAAAGCAAAAAGGGGTCGAGTATACTCACAGATTGTGTTTAACAAGTAAACACTCTCTTGGATTGAAGGGAGCACTGAGAGAGATTAGTCTGAACAGTTAACGATAGCATAAACGATGAGCGTCATGTAAAACGGTGAGAAGTAACCAAGTATCGGATAGTAATCCGATCAGATGGCAATCCGATCGGATGACCAGTCGATCGGATGTCAATCCGTTCGGATGGTCTTCCGATCGGATGGCCATTCGATTTGATTTACACCCTGTTTGGTAAGGATGTGTTTGTGTATGATGGTTTGTCCTTTGAAGTTTTTGTTGTAGCATTTTGAAAATAGAGAAGTATCTCTGCCCTTCAGGTCGGTCGATCGGACGACGATCCGATTGGCGAGTCTTCTCAGTTTAGAATAAGTTCACAGCAGGACGGTTACTCGATCGGATGGCCATCCGATAGGGTGGCAATCCGTTAGTTACTGGTGATCTTTGAAAATTGATCAAGTACCATAGTCCCGGACGTCACTCGATCGGACGGTCTTTCGATCGGATGGCGATCTGATCGGGCGGTAATCCGTTTGACGTTCAGATCCTTGAAAAGTTTGAATAAAAAGTTTAAGTTTGGAACCAAGTGCAACCCAATCGATGACTGGTTGATCGGATGGCAATCCGATCGGACGGCAATCCGTCCCAACGACCTGATCGTCTTGACACTTGATTTTGTTGAAGGTTTTGCAGTTTTGAACGAGACGTTATGATAACTTGCTTAAACAACAGAAACCCCATCTCGACCCAAGTGATCCGTTCGAACAGGGACCACCCTAGTCCGATCAGTTCACGGTTCGAGACGGTTGTTCATGTTCAAACCCGAAATCGGTTATCTCTCGGGTAGAAATCAGATCTTGAACTAACCCATCACTAAGAAAGAGTAGAAGATTAGAACGAGCTCCGATTCTATCGGTTTTGAGTGCATTGAGTGTAAAAGAGTTGAAAGAAAGTTGGAAAACCTTCTTTCAATCCTTTTAACCATGAATTTGTATAGATCTATGCGAAAACATTGTTTAATCTTGTGGAAATCCTTCAGATCTAAGTTGTTCTTGGTAGAATGAAGCCAAACATTGAAGTTGATAAGAACTCCATGATGACATCATCCTAGAACACCTCAAATCCAGTGATTTCACGGTTAAAAGTTAAGATTCAAAGGTGAAAGTGATGTAGAAGTGTGTGTAGATCATAGAAGTACAAGATTTAGGTTGAAAACTTACAAGAATCAAGAGAAATCGAGTGAAATGGGTGCTTGAGTGCGGCTGGTTGAACAAGGAGCTGTCACATCACAAATGATGTGACATGTGGGTATTTATAGGGTTTCCCAAAAAGGAAAGTGGTGAAAGTGTCGGGCCGATCGGGTGGCAATCCGATCGGGTGGCAGCCCGATCGGGTGACAACTCGATCGGATGGCCACTCGATCGGTTGGCCACTCAATCCTGGTGTCTGGCGCGATGAGTTTTGTCGTTTCGATTCGCGTGTTGAGCTTTGCGATGCGATTCGAGTGAGCGATGCGATAGTATTTCCCATTAGTTACATAAATAACATAACTACTATATCTAACATACAATCTCTATAAACAACTAGCGTTTAGCATTTCCGATTTGATTGCGATGCGATAGATTGCGATTGTGATTAACACCTCAACACAAACATAACATGCACAAGTAACACATAAATAGTACACATAAGTAAAACAATATCCAGAACACATATTTCGAGTTTTGAATGTGATAGCGATAAGTCAATTAAACATGCGAATAAATAGCGATTAAACCTCGATTGTTAATAGATACTCCACATAATACAACTAAAGTAAATAAATAATAGATTCGATTACAAGTCAAAGAAGTCAAAACAGTAGTTGAGCAAGGAGTGATAGATCGCAGTTAGCAATCTTTTCTTCCTTTGACTTCAATCTTGACTTTGACTTTTGAAACACGGGGTGTTACAATACCGCACTCTATTCGGAATTCGTGGAAACCATATCAACCATATTGGGACACATGGAGCCCCAGCAAAATCAATGAATGCGTCGCACAACCCAGTGTGGCAAAGGGGTCCTCCCTATGTTAGACAATCGAGAATCATGAAGTACATTACACATATTATATGGGCGGAAGTAACCACTCGATATTCACAACAGATTGTTGTTCCATTTAGGCACATGGAAGACGCATGAAAGAAGATTCTTCTCGATCTACACCTCTATCAGTACCTCCACACTCTCTATCCCGTAGTGCACCCCATCATTAGGATAGTGCATTCACACCTTGGAAACCGCTCTACGTTTGCTGCAAAAACATAATTCGGTCACAAGAATGAAGTCACGTACCCTCACAACCTTACCTCTGCATTTCCACTATCCCCCTATACTTGGTAGTAAAGCACAACCCCCATCTTTTGGGAAGCATACCCATTTTTGTAAAAGTAAAGACTATGGAAGAGTCAAAAAACTTGAGGAATAAAACATGGAACAAGGTGCAGGGAAGGCCTCACCGTATTTTGTATAGCACTGGATGACTTGCATCCACCGGAGTAGGGTGACTCCGAGGAGGTTCTCTACGCAAGACTAATTGAAACAAGTTGATATGATATATGTAAAAGTCGATGTACCCTTAGCAAGATTCTGTGGTGACTCATTTCAATGATGAGATGATTATGGTGGGAAGATTTGCATAGGCCTCATTAGGAATTACCTTACCATTATGCTTGTAGTGCACGATGAATGAGCTTGCTTTCACTGATAGACGACAACATTTATTCCAAAATAAATGGTTAATCTCGTCGATAAGGTTTTATACATGCAAAGCTCATGGAACCACAGCGAAGGAAACGCTGGTCAAGTCTAATCAGAACCTCTACCTGCAACAAAGGCTGAGCTTGAAGCTCTGTAGAGCCGACAAGTTACTGAAGCAATCGTCCAATACGAAGCAAGCAACACTACAAACAATGGAGGAATAAGAGGAATCATATTGGGAATCGCTCAGGCGATAACTCTTGCCCTAGGTCCTACTGAGGGCGGAGTAACGATGGAGAAATCTAATGAAAATCCAGTGGGGAAGAAGACGCATGTGGAGCCTTCTTTTGGTGGAACTAAGAGAAAGTTTTCAAGCTGGAAGAAAGGAACCCGAGAAAATCATGACAACTCAAACGCAATCAAAAGAAGGGAAGCAAACCCGTCTCATGACATGAAAGCTTTTGGTGCCACCAATGAGGCAAGAGGAAAGGTTTATTTGGGAAATAAGCCGAGATGTGACGGATGCAGGTTTCACCATGAAGGACGATGCCCAAAACCTAAGTGTGATAGATGTGGGAAAAAGAGACATATCAAGGATACCTGTTGGGCAAGATACCCCGACCGAGGGGGAAATGGTAACTACAACCAAGGGGATAACAACGACAACCAAGGCAGAAACGGTAATGATAGAGCTCCTGGTTGTTTCAAATGTGGTGACACATGGCACTTTAGGAAAGATTGCCCTAAGAAGGACCAAGCACGAGGAAGAGTTTCACGAACAGAGCTCGTGAAGCGCGCCAGGACCTGAATATTGTGAAGGGTACGTTCCTAATTAACCAACACTATACATCCATTTTGATTGATACTGGTGCCAACTTTAGCCTTGTATCTATAGAATTTAAGAACCTACTTGGTCTAGAAGCGAGTAGGCTAGACACCCCCTATTCAATAGAATTAGCAAATGGGAAAGTAGTCGAAGAGGATGGAGCTATTAAGGGTTGTACACTTGAACTTGGAAAACAAAAGTTTTCTATTGACCTGCTGCCAGTTGGGTTAAGAAGTTTTGATGTTGTAGTAGGCTTGGATTGGGAATCCAAGAATGGAGCTGAGGTTGTTTGTCATGAGAGAGTCGTTCGCATCCCTCTTGCAAATGATGAAACACTTATGATACGCGGCCTTCATACAGTCGATGATAGGACTTTTGGCCTCATAAGGCGGAAGACTGTGACATTTTACGTTGGCTTTGAGAGTGCAGAAGTGTCTCCGAAAAGGCTGCATAGCTTTCCTTGCTCATATCATCGACAAGGAGACTAATGTGCGATAAAGTGTTATATATATTAGGTGTATATTTTAAGCCCTTTTTAACACTTATTTTAGCCAAGTTTTAAATTTATAAAACACGATATTTCACTAACACTAAACACACATATGGGCAAGTGCACCCATCGTTGAGTGTAGTATAGCGTTGGTAAGATACCGAGGTCGTCCAAGGACACAAGAGCTTTTAATACCGGTTTAACCTCAACGTCTAACCAAAATAAAAGTTTAGAAAAATGTTTTAAACTAAGAAAAATAAAAACTAACTAAAATGCTGAAAAAAAAAACAGATAGACAAGATGAATCACTTGGTTCCGACTCGTATCTAGTATAACCTTTGATTATTTCCGCACTTTTGCACATAATTAAGAGATTATCTTAGTTATTGTAGTAGGCCCCTCTTTTGAAGGTGACGTTACCCTCACCCCAGTAGTTTGAGTCAGCAAGGATACAATCCTAAAGGGGTAGATTATTGGAAGATAATGAATTAAGTTATTAATGCAGTATTGTGGTAGGCCCCGCTTTTGGCGGTGACGTTACCCTCGGCTAAGTAGTCTGATTCAGCAGGGATACAGTCCTAAATAGCCGGGTTATAGTATTAATAGTAGTTAACTTATGAGGGGATCAAAGAGTTTGGACCCCCGCCATCCAATACCGTGAAGCATTGAAGGAGGTCCTACTAAATTTGACCCAGGTCCATTGCAGGACCTCTAAACGCTGAACAATGGCAAGACCTTTACCAAACCGTTCCCTTAACCCCCGACCAGGTAGCCAACATACCTCCATATAGACCGTGGAGATATGAATGGTGAAAATCTTTTATTTTATATAGACAGTAAAATAATGCCAAGACACCACGGACAAACGATAAGGAAAGATAACCTTCAACATAAGTAACTAGTTATTAAAGTCATTAATACAAAACCAAATAAAAAGTGCAAAAGATTAGAAATAAAAAGTATTATACTAGACACTTTGTCTTCACCAAGTGATGTAAGAGACTTAGGCAAACATGGCCTTGATTGTCAAGAACTCTTACGATCAATCTTGGATCCCGAGACGACTCACACACTCTACGATGGACAATGGATGATGGTGGTGGATGATGGTGTTGTGATGGTGGTGGGTGGTGGATGAAGTGTGAGAGAGGTGGTGTGCCAAGGGATGAGATGAAATGAATCCAAGCACTCCTATTTATAGGCTGAACAGAGAGCTGGGCACGGCCCCGTGTCCGCTGGGCACGGCCCCGTGCCTGTCTGACACTCTCTCTCCTCATTAATTGTAATTCGCAATTACAATAAATGCGCCTGCTGTACTTTCGACACGCCCCCGTGTCCGCTGGGCACGCCCCGTGGTGGGCAATAGAAGCTTCTATAGGTTTGTCTTTTCTGCTGCTTCTTGGGCACGGCCCCGTGCTGGCTGAGCACGGGGCGTGTTCAGTCTTCTGACTTCTCTAATTTGCTTTGGAAGGTGCCGTTGAGGGGTCGGGCAGTCCACTAATGTTCCTTTTCTTGTATTTATGTTGGATTTAGCTGTCTTTTTGCTTCTTTTGCGTTTTTGAGCTCATTTAATCCTGAAAATACAAAAAGAAGACAAAAACACTCTTTTTCCAATATTAGTACTTAAAAAGGGTTAGTTTTATGCCTTATTTGATGTAATTTATATGTTGCATTATTGGCTTATTGGTTGCTGCAGTCCAGTGATGCATTAGTTTGTACTACATAAGAACTATATCTGTTTCACTTTTTTGTTGTTTCATGGTGCAAAGTTTCATGCCAAGACTGTTTCTTTTTGTACGGTTTAGGTTGCAGAGTTTTTTTGTAAAGTTGAAAAAAGGTGTAGGATCATTTTCAGACCCGAACGAGTCGATCAGAAGAGTTTATCTCAACACGAAAGGCGGAAACAGACGTGTAGAGTTCAATTCAGCTAGATTCACGCTTAAAACTGTTGTATGATTGATTCTATAACGTTTTACAACCTGACAACACTTCGGCAGCACTTCATTGCTCTGGCCGAAAATTACAAATGAACCCAAGACATGAAGTATTTATAGGAAGGACCTGACCGTTTGAAAGTGGCAAAACACCTTTCAAATGGACACGACATGCTTCAAACGATCACCTCTTCAAACGGTCAAGCTTCAAACTTTTTCATGCATTCCAAGTTGTGATGTCATCAATGATGTCACCTATGTGATGTCATTTATGATGTCACCTATGTGATGTCATGCTTGTTCAGATCCACAACGAAGACTCAATATAAGACGAAGACGACAGATGTATGCACTAACAGACTCCCCCTCAGATGTTGACGAGTCTTAAGTGTCGAGTCTTCACAATCTTCAGTCTTTATCAGTCCTCTCGAACTCTTTGAAGTGTCTCACAGTGTAAGCATCCTCAAAACTTTATCTTCTTCTCCTCTTCAGCATGAACAGACTCCTAACGATCAATCTCTACTCGGATGTCTTCAGACTCCCCCTTTCGATATGCTGGGATCGCAGTCTGGCATGTTGAAATCGCAAATTCCTCAGGTATCGGAACCTGTCTCTCTATCACTCAAATAACCTGCACATTCTCTACCTCACAATAAATTTTCTGATGATAATTTGTAAAAACAATCTCACCGTCTAATGAACCACTTGCGGGAATTATACAATCAAAGAATGCTTATACAATGTTAATCATTTGATGAACCACTTGAAGATATATCATTTTTATTTTCAAAACAACACACTTTCCCAAACCATCTGTTCATCATGTTTAGCACTTGGAATTTTGAAAATTAGCTCTCCAACACCAGTTGTCGAATTTTTTTTTAATTTTTCCAAAAATTATACTAAAACACACCGAAAATCTTTTTGGATTTTTTAAGTAAATAAAATGCAGTAAAGAAATATTTACAGACAATATTTTTGTGAGTTTGTGCAAGAGGATCATATCAGATTTTGACAAGCCACAAGTACCGTTGAGCTTAGTTACACATTAAGAATTAAACAATTCACTTAGATTGCCAATATACTGATCCACTTAAATTTTCACACAAATTTCAACTGATTCAGGATATGAGTTAGGTGTTTTAAGAACTTAAACTCATTCATGTGTCCCACCTCTTGAATATACTCCCGTATCTAGATCCCAATATTCAGTCTTACAGGTGAGTATACCTAGATGATATCTCTAAGGCGTTAAATTGCGAGGGTCGTGAGAGCTCAGGTCGATACTTCCGTATACGCAGAGAGATGACGGCTTCGACTTTTGGTGTGTCCCCTTTAGAGGATCTTTTGAATTACAACAACAATGACTATCAATTTTATTGTTTCATCAATTTGCTGAGGGCGAGCTTATATTTCAAAGCATTTGCAGAAAGTATTATACGGGGACTAGGCCATTGCTTCCGCAAAATCAGAAGTCCCGGGATAATACCCCAGATATCACTGAGCATAAAGACCTAGTATCTCAGATAGAGGGACCTTTCAAACGAGATTTCAGGGGTTACCTATATATCCAAGTAGTGTTCCCCACGAAATAAGCAAGTTTGAATTTAAGTTTATATCCCGAAAAAGCTTACTAAATATGTAAAAACCTATCGACATATCATCAGTGAGACTGTTTAACGCTATTTAATCATTACATTTCTTTAGCATACTGTGACTGTCTACTGATGTACTATCATTTCCTCTTCTTTGACACTCAAACTCATTTTTGAATTTTATCATGTTTTTGACTTTTTTAAATTTTCTAATGTTTTTGGATTTTCTGAAATTTTTACTCCCCCTAAAATGCAAACACATTTTAGGAAATTTATAAATAAACTATACAATAAAGTGACAACCGATATCGAATTGCTTCAATTCGCCATCCACTGGGCATAAACAATCAGAACTCCCCCCATCACAAAACTATTTCTCATTATGATATCAAAACACTCAAGTTTGTTTTAACCAAAATGATTTTTCCGGAAAATAAGTTTTGTTAATTTTACCACTTGTAGGTTAGGGGTTTGGTTCATCATATTGTCCATTCAACCACTTGTAGCAGATCAAGTACAACTTAATGTACCTGATTTACCACTTGCATGTATGCAACCTCTGTACCTCTTGTAAAATTATTCACAACATTCAAGCCTATGTAGGAATAAACCTCTACACAAACCATTTTACCAATCAAAATGCCGATTCCTGCTTCGCACTTACCTACCTAGAAGCTCCGGCAATTCACACTTATCCTGTAAAAATTCAACTATTTTTAGGATTCAATCACAAAAACAATTATCAAGAAAGATGTTGATTCCTGATCCACGATTACAAACTTGGGATCTCCGGCAAGTCAGATTGTTTTAAGGGAAAAGAATTTCCACCCAAGTCTGACCAACCTTGGGTGTTTTTAGCTCTTTTAGTTCTTGTTCAGTAGGGTTGTAAGTTGCCTTTTTAGTTGCATAAAAATCTTTAACCCCTTTTACTTTCCCATCAAGCATTTTCCCAAAAATTTTCTTAACACTTCCATTAAATGTTTTCTCAACATCAAATTCCTTCTGATCAGCAAAGAATTGATTTGAGATCTCAACCTTACCAACTTTCTGTTTAATCTTCTCAAACTTCAGTGATGGAAATTCATCATCATTCACTGAAAATACAGAATTTTCTTCTTTTTCCTCACCTTGTGGCTCTTCTGGCTTTGTGGAACTAGATTCAACGCCAATTTTTACATCACCCTTCTTGACAACCCACATTTGGTTATCTTTTGCTTTCTTTTTGTAAAAATTCTTTTTAGAACATTCACCAACCTCATAAGTTGAATTTCAAATATCTTGAATTTTTCAGTTGGTGGTTCAACATCAACAACTATTTCTTTCAGTTTTTCAGAAACTCCCTGTTTAGTCTTAGCATTTTTCGGACAGTTCCATGCAATGTGACCAGCTTCATTGCATTTGAAACAGGTTCGAGTCTCTTTTGGATGAAACACTCCAGTTCCATTCCTTTTCTTCTCAGCAAGAAACTCCTGTTTTGATTGTCTCCAGAAAGGTTTCTTCTGTTCTTCTTCTGCACTTCCTCCTGAAACAAATTCTATTTTTGTTTTAGAATTTTTCTCATTTTTATAATTTTTAGGTGGAATAAATCCTAAACCTTTCTTTTTGTAGCTACCATTATGGTTTGGTTTCTTTTGAAAACCAGAACCAGAATTGTAACCATTTTTCTTGTTTAATCGTTGTTGAACTCTTGAAGTGTATTTTTTAGGTTTTCCAGTAAGATTTAAATCTTTTATTTCAGAAATCTTAATTTCATTTTGAAAACCTTTTTGATCATTTCAAATCTAACACTTCTTATTGGTAATTCCTCATTAGAATATAATTTGTCTGAATCAATCAATGTATATGCCACTTTGATTGTTTCATCATTCAAATTAGATTTTGATAGCAGGAATTCTTTATTGTAAACCCGTTTAACCGACGACTTTGAACTGTTGACCGATGAACTCGAACTTTTAACGAACGAATTTGAACACCCAGACTTGGACTTTGACTCAGACTTTAACTCCGACTCCTCATCTGTATCCAACACTTGATCGACCACCTTTTTTATTAACTCAGACTCATGATCAGTGTCAGACGATGTGAAAGTAACGTCAATGTTTTCTGGTAAATCATCAGTTGTATCGGTTTTTAGCTTTATATTGACTGCTTTTTCGACTTGCTCCTCATTTGGTTTTCTGGGAGAATAACCTTCCCAGATTAGAGGCGGACACTTGTTATAACTAACACTCGGTTTCTTACCAGTATCCTTCTTCTTAAGCTTCTCATCATCTTTAAAGGCTTCAAAACCTGCAACAGTGGGATAAATTCGATCAATAAGATAATCAGAACTAGAATAACTCTTTAATAAGCGTCTGATTCTCTCATTTTCAATTTTCTCCTTTTCCAACTCTTGCTTCCACCTTGTACTCTCTTCGATATAGAAGTTGATAGCTTTTTGTTTTGTCATCAATACAGCATTCAACATTGTTAATGCTTGTTCTTTTTCAGAATTTGTCTTTTGAAGACCAGTTACTGTTTTGTTCAACACATCATAAGACTCTTTCAAGTAATTGAGATTGAACAGCAACTGCTCCTTCTGCTTTTCATACTCAGCTATCTTCTCATCTTTAGCTGCACATTCCTTGCAAGGTTCCAAACACTTCAAACAAGGTTTGACGACTTCCATAATCTTTTCAACTTCAATGAGCTTTTCAACTTCAATGATCTTTTCAACTTCAACAACTTTCTCAGCTTCAGTCAACTTTTCTGATTCAGCAATCTCCTCAGCAACACTTTTTATTTCTTCTTTCTGAACAGCTTCTTTTGTTTGATCATCACTTTCAGACTTTTGTTTCATTTGTTCTTTTGCAGCTTGTTTTTCCTTCAGCTTCTCCAAGCGATCTGCAAAATAAAAATGAAAACTTTCAGGAGAAAGATGAATTTTAGCAACATTAATATGTCGTTCTTCTTCCTCATCACTACTGTCGTCAGTTGGTGATTTATCAAACTCAATTGATTTTTCAGTATTCTCATCCGAAGATCCAGAATCAACTGGTGTTTGATCAAAAACAACTTCTTTTTCTGAAACTTCATCACTTTGTGAACTTTCATCTGAACTCTGTGAGGTTTTATCAGATACAACAGATTCTTCCTCCACATTCTTCACAGTCTCACCAATAGACTTCATCCATGTGGTAAACATATCTGGTTCTTTCACAATCTTAGCAATCAATGCTTTAAATTCTCCTTTTTCATCCAGAAACATATCCTAGCTAAATCCTTCAGGTAATTTTTCATCATCTTGATTGATTAAGCATGCTTTGTTGTCAGATGAAATGAATTTTTCCCAGTTAAAGTTTCTTGATTCCCCAGACATGCTCTTTTTGAATCCTCTATCACCTTGTGGTTCTTGTAGTTGTTGTTGACAAACCTGTTGATATATAGCTTTCCGGTAGTAGTCATCTTTTCCGAATGGATTCTTCACGTCACTTGCTTCTCGGTTCTTGCATTCTCTCTTGAAATGACCTTTCTCCCTGCATCGAAAACAAGTAACTTTATATTTATCAAAACCCAAAGTAGAAACGTGTGCATCAAGAAAGTTATTTCTTCCAGTAATCATCTTGAATTTTTCAGCTCTTCTCAGAACGCTAGCTAGACACCATTTGATATCCATAAGTTCCATTTCTTCAGTGTCTATCTGATCGTAATCTTCCTTTGTGAGCATAGGATTCCCGATTCGTCCTGCAACCAAACCTTCATAAGAGAATAGCACGGAACCAAGTAAAGCCATGTGATCTTTCGCAATCTCTTCAGAAAAACTTTGACCATCTGGAAGATTCAAGGCAATATTGCATTGTATCAAATAACCATTTCCACTTTTCGTACTTTGAGAACTAAAACTTGAAGTTGGGCTTTTTGGATTAACACTCGGATATGAAGAGAAACCACTGCTGCTTTTAGGACTTTGATCAACCTTATCTGTAGAATCTCCAGCAATAAATGCAGTTTGTATTTTCGGGCTTCTTTCAACTTCTGGAACACTGCCTTTGTAATACATCTTTACATCCTGTTGACCACTTGGACTGTTCATCATCGCGATCTTTTGTTGTTCCAGATCTTGACTTTCTATCTTCTCAATAAACTGAGAAATCGTCAACCCGTCATATACACCAGTATTCTTTAGAATCATCAAGTTAGTTCCCCACTCCTTTTGTGGTAAAGCGTCAGCTAACTTGTCTACCCACTCTTCAGGATCTTTTGTTATACTAAGCATCGACATGGATCGCACCAAATGGCAGTATCTTTCAATCAGCTTCTTGGTATCTTCCCCGGGCAAACTCGTAAACAGATCAAATTCTTTCTTGAGCAGTGCTTTCTTGCTTTTGATCATATTCTCACTACCCTCAAACTTGACTTTCAGAGCCTCCCAGATTGACTTTGAAGTCTTGTCATGTTGTAGCAACACAAAAATGTCTTCCTTGATAGCCTGCTGAAGTAAACTGATCATCATCTTCTCAGCTTTGTACAATTCTCTTTCTTGATCGGTAAACTCAAATATTTTCTTCTCAGCTTGTAAATCTGTACGTGGTAACACATATTTCTTCTCTATACATTCCCATGATCTCAGATGTGTAGCTTGAACCCAATTCTCAAACTTATCTTTCCAACCATAGTATTCTTCGATCCCCATAAGCTTCGGTGGTTTCTGTAAAGTTCCGGTTTCGTTCTCCATGTTCATGCTTTGAGCTATGGCACCCGGAGTAGTCGGAGATGTAGCGAACGCGTTGTAGAAATCTTCACTCATGATTACGTATCACGAATTTCTCAAACAAGCTTTCAAATGAACTAGTTCACTTCGTAAAAAAACACCTGATAACAAAACAAACAAAACACAATCAGTTTAAAGACTTATCGATTAACAAGATAAGACTGGTACGCGAACTGATGAATATTCTGTGTGGACTGAAGGTTAACACACTGTACGGACTGCTATGACCCGGATCAAATTCAAAACGACCTTTCCCAATGACCTGGCTAAATCACACGACCTGGAATTACTTTCAAACTATCTTGACCCTTTCAAATGAATTTGCAGACTGAAACCAGACCTTATTTCCACGTGAACCGAAACTTGTATCAAACGACCTGATGACCTATTTACCAATATCAATGAAACATCACATGCAAAAGCCTGACAACAGTTGATGTAATATTAAATGAGATTGGGCCGAAACCAACTCTAATGCTATTATCTTTAAAATTGTTTAATGAGCTAACAATTTTGATTGGGCCTCAAAATCCACTAGTCCGACATCATTAAATGTTCAACAAAATCGACTGGGCCAATGATCTTTAATCACTTTTAATATTCATTAGGCTCACATTTTAATCAGTCATACACATGAATCAATGACCGACAACTTTTAATACCAAATCAATATCATTGGTCTGCTAAAAACCAATGTCACATGATCATTTAATATATATCATATGCAGTCTGACAACAACCTTGATCGAATACTTTGATAGAACCGATTCCTTGATTTAATGAATTGACACAAAGCAAATCTCATGCAAATTGAAATTATATTTATCAAATGTCAATTTTATGAGAATCACGTGCAACTACCCAATTCAAGTTTCAAGGTTCACTTGATAGAACCGATACAAAGGTAGACTGACAAACTAAAATCACATGCTATTTCTTGAACTAAGCACTCACATGTGACCATGACATCCTCAAATTCAATGTTACACACAAAACAATGCACAATCACCTTAAATACTGAAACACTTTCAAACGGGAAGGTCAGTTTCAAACGGTAAGGTGCAGATTTCAAACGGTCAGTCCAGTTTCAAATGGTAAGGTGCAGATTCGTTCATACGGACACCAGTTTTCAAGCCATTTTTACCAGTTTTACTTTGAGTTTAGGTCTGATATTCTCAAGGGTTTGTTAAAACACAATTACGCACACATTGTGAAAGTTTTAGCCAATTTTAACCGTGAATAATTGTTAAATTTTGAAAGAAGGTGTAGAAAATCAGAATAAAAGGCTGAATTGGTATGAACTCTTCCTCCTGAGCTCTGATACCACTTGTAGGATTGTTTTCAGACCCGAACGAGTCGATCAGAAGAGTTTATCTCAACACGAAAGGCGGAAACAGACGTGTAGAGTTCAATTCAGCTAGGTTAACACTTAAAACTGTTGTATGATTGATTCTATAACGTCTTACAACCTGACAACACTTCGGCAGCACTTCGTTGCTCTGGCCGGAAAATGACAAATGAACACAAGACATGAAGTATTTATAGGAAGGACCTGACCGTTTGAAAGTGGCAAAACACCTTTCAAACGGACACAACATGCTTCAAACGATCACATCTTCAAACGGTCAAGCTTCAAACTTTTTCATGCATTCCAAGTTGTGATGTCATCAATGATGTCACCTATGTGATGTCATTTATGATGTCACCTATGTGATGTCATGCTTGTTCTGATCTGCAACGAACCCGAGACTCGATATAAGACGAAGACGACAGATGTATGCACTAACAAAAGGTAGACCTGATTTTTTGTAAGTGTTATTAAGGATTCGTTAATGACGGTTTAATATGTTTTTCGGTAACTTAATTGTTAAACTTTGTAATATTAAGATTGTTTCGTACTGATATCTTTTACATGTGCAATTTACCGGCATTAGAAGTGCATCAGCAGATGCAAGGAAACTGGTTGTTTTTTTATCTCACGTCTTATGTTTTTTTTTATATTTTTTTTCTATTTGTTGTTTTCCTTAGAGGTGGTTAAAATGAACGGGAAACATATTCCACAAGTAGTGAAAGCATGGGTTGAATGAACAATATGAGAAGGATCCGAAATCCCTAATTGTTGAACTCTTAACAATGTTGTTTGAGGTAACTCAGTAACTGTACTTTTTTCCTTTCCAGTTTCATAGGTACATTCTTATATTGTTTCAAGTTCTAGTAGTAAAAAGAAACATCTATCAACTTGAGCATACAAGTGGTTAACCTTGCAATTATACAGGCGCGTGGACCTACTTATCGCATCCAAGGAGAATTTTGCTCTGTTTTGATGTTGCTCTGATGTTTATCACCCGATCTGATATTCAATCTTTTGATGTTGCTCTATTTTTTAATGCAATGTACACATGTGTATTCTGATTTTGATCTGTTTAAATGCGATGTACACATGTGTATACTAATTTTGCCCTGTTTTTAATGCGATGTACACATGTGTATATCGTCTGTTTTTGTGATATCTCTGAATTTTTTTTGTACTGAATGTTGATGTACACTTGTGAATTACAGTACACACATGTACGAAGCTGAGTACACATGCGTAGTGTTCTATTTATATCCAAGTACACACGTGTATACCGTTGAAATATGAAGGTTACGTGGATCTTAAAAATCAAAATTTGAATTCTGGTGATGAAATCTGAAAAATAAAATTGAAATTAAAGATATTGTGGATAATGAATGTAAAATAGGAAAGATATTGTGGATAATGAATTTAAAATAATAAAGATGTAACTTAATTCAATTATTAAAATAATGATTTAAATCTACTTTTTATCTAATTACAATCCTACCCTTAACAACTAAAAAGAAAATCAAGGGTCCAGATCAGTTCACACAGTTAACTCTTGGGAGGTTGTTATATATATATATGTATATATATATATAGCCTTATCAGACAAAAACTTAAAAAAACGTACGAAAGACATGGAAAGCTAAAAAAATGTGATGGCATTTTTATAATTACGAAAATGTCATCGCATTTTTTTTACCTTTTTATGCCTTTCGTACGTTTTGTACGATAAGGCTATTGATATTTGATCTTTTGCCTATATATATATACACACACACACACACATGGCTCGGTTCAAATGAGAACCGCCATGATTTGCGAGAACCGCGAGAACTTTTTGATCTGGGATGAGTTGTGGCCTATTTTTTTTGCACAAACGTAGATGAAAACATTATAAACACATTTGTAAAAAAAAGTAAAAAAAACTGTCGAGGCGGTAGTTTTGACTAGTGCAAGTTTTTTTACGCCTTGGCGTAAATTTTGCACGAAATAAATGTTTTTTTTACGCCTCATGTAAATGTGGGTATGCGGCATTTTTTTTTCCGAAACAAGTGATTTTTTTTATTACTTTTGAGAAAAAAATTATCGGAAAAACCTTTTGGATGGCGTAGTTCTCACGGATCTCACAACTCTGGTGGTTCTCATTTTAACCCATCTATATATATATATATATATATAAGAGAAGGATCCGTTAGGAGCCACCCTTTATTGCGAGAACCAATGTGAACACAACAAAAAATACCTGAAAAAATCTAAAAAACATACAAAAAAATTTTTAACCTTTTTTTTTATGAAAAAACGCTATTTTTCGTCACCATTTTTTTTTGGGGGGGGGGGGGTTAGGTTTTTTTAGGTTTTGGGTGTAGTGGGTTTACTTTTTTGTTCACATTTTTCGCGGTTCTCACAATAAAGGTGGTTATCAGATGAACATTACCCTATATATATATATATATATATATTGAAACATAACGAATTTAAGCATGTGAAAACGATCAAAAGGTTGAGTATGTAAAAACGAACGGTTTAAGTGAAGTTGTCGTGAGATAGAGACTAAAACACGTACGATGATATGCATGTATAGTTGTTTAAGCGAAACGTTGAGTTTATCGAATCCAAAATAGATTAAGTTTGAATTGGAAGGTAAAATCTTGTTTGTAAATGTAAGAGAATATAAAGTACTCATTGGTTATGAATAACGTATTTTGTAATGAATGGAAATGTTGCTTTTGTTTTAAAAGAGTTTACATAAGTTGAAGATTGTCGGTCCCCATAAAGTCTTCTTGCCCACGTGTTTTGAAATTTGAATGACGTATTAAGCGGTGTAGAAAAAGGTTTTCGAAAATAATAAGTTCGCTTCATTTGCATCAAAACAAGAAATTTTGAATTTTGGAGGTTCTTGTGAAAAACGTTGATCTTTAGAAAAGAAATTTAGCAAAGTGGACTTAGTGATCATTGAAAAGAGTTTTAATAAATGATTCGTTGATGTTGAAAAGAGACTTTGGTAAAACGATCTTATAATATCTATAAGATTTTATAAGTGTATGAAAAAGGTTGGTTTAATTTCGATTGAGAATGGAAGTCTTTAGTATGATGATTCATTAGACCGATTAAATTGATAGGTAGCACTTCGTAGGTTTTGAAATTTGGGTAATAAAACATTTTAAGGTATGATTAAGAATTTTGTATATGTGATTTATGAGAACATAGATTATGAGATAAAGAATACGTTTGATAAAACAATGAATTTTGAAATTTTGCATAAGTAGGGATTTTGATGAATTATAAACGATTTAGGTGTAAAATATGATCGGGTTTGCATCATAACGTATTTTGAAGGAAAATTTTGGTAACGATCACCTAGGTAAAGGAATCACCCCTAACCCGTTGGTGAGGTCATTTTCAAGAAAAGAAAGGAGCACAGTTAACCATCAAGGTAAGGAAATCACTCCTATCTCAATGACATGTCTCCATTTTGGGATTTTGAGAAATGTAAATTTAGTTGATGACGTTTTTGAAACCATGCATGTGAATAACGTATGAGTGTATGAAAAGGTTTTAGTACGATGAGTATGTAAGAAGAATGATCTCGAAAAGAATTTGAATTTGAAAAGAGGGGATTACATCGTATAAGATTGATAATAGTAAAACAGAGGTTTGATTAAAATTTGGATGGTTCCAAAATGGAACTTTGACTAACCAAAGTGGTCGAAAAGTCTTTTGAATTTGAGAAGCATGCTTTGGCCTAAAAGGTGGAATACTCTCGCCGACATGTCGGTGGACGATATTCACTCTTCCAGTTACTACATGTCCCAAATCAATCGAAGATTCGTGACTTGGCGGGATTTATGAAAATCAAGGAGTGGGAGTAGTCGACAAGATGCGGGTTTCACCCATAACTTGATGATTTTGTAGGATCATTGAATCGATCAAATGAGTCGATCAGAAGAGTTCTAGACCAAACCAAAGGCAGAATTCAGTGACTTGATCTTCATTTCAGCTAGATACACACTGAGAAGTAGATTAAATGTCGATTGGATTGATTTCACAATGTTTTACAGGCTTGGTGACACTTCGGCAGAGCTTCGCTACCGGAATCCAAAGTTACAAATGAAAGACCCAAGACTTCTATTTATTGGAAACCCAGACCGCACGAAACTGTCCCATGCGACCTGGTCCAGGTCGTGCAAACTGGCCAGTTCACATGAACTGGTCACTTCACATGAACCTGCTGGTTCAGCTCAGTTTCCCATTTCTCTCGAACTACGTGTCCTGATCTATCTATCTAGTTACAAGACTCGATACAAGACGAAGTCGACAGACATATGCACCAACAAACTCCCCCTTGGATGTTGACGAGTCTTCAGTACGAGTCTTCAGTATGTCAAGTCTTCAGTCTTGATCAGTCTTCTTGCTCTTTCCAAAATGTATTTCTCTGTAAGCATCCTTCAATCTTTTCTCTTCTCTCTCTCAAAATCTCAATCTGGCTCTATCCTCTCTCTAATTCTCTTGATCATATCTCTTGATTCCTTAAGCTCTTCAGTATCAGCAGCTTCTATCTTGAGCTTTGTTCCAGGATCTAAGACTGGCTCTTTTAAACATCAAACTCCCCTTTGCTAACAGACTCCCCCTTAAGTTGTTCCGGGATCGTAATCTGTCATATCACTCGTTCTAAGATTATAACCTTGCTCAAACTCTGCTCAGGCTTAAACACGTGGATCTGCACAAATCTCTACCCAAAAGTAAATTTCACAATTTTTAAGATTTAACAATTCTAGAAACCACTTGTAGATATCATTCAATCATCATCAATAGTTATTCAAACCACTTGTATTCAAAACATTCAAATTTGGTTTCAAATTAATGAACCATTTAAACATATAAAAAACATCTCTCATTTTAAACAAACTCTCCCAACCCTGTTGTTCAGCATGTTTAGCACTTGGAATTTTGAAAAACAGCTTTCCAACATCAGTTGTCGAAAATAAGAAGAAATAAAATCTTTTTGACTTTTCAAAATTTTATGCTAAAACACAGTTAAAATCTTTTTGGATTTTGGGAAATAAACTATATACAGACATCTTTTTGTGAGTTTGTGTAAGAGGATCATATCAGTTTATGACAAATCACTAGTACCGTTGAGCGTTAAACACTTTAAGTTCTAAACGATTCACTTAGATTGTCAGAATACTGATCCACTTAAATTTTCACACAAAGTTCAATTGTTTCGAGATACGAGATCAGTGTTTTAATGAACTTAACTTATTCGCGTGTCCCGCATCAGAATATACTCCCGTATCCAGACTCCTATATTCAGTCTTACAGGTGAATGTACACTTATGATATCTGTAAATAGGTAATGCGAGACCATGAGAGCTCAGGCTAGAACTTCCGGTCAATCAGAGAGATGATGGCTTGTCTTTTAGGTGTGTCCCCTTTGGGGATCTTCTTTACAACAGCACACGATTAGCATTTTTCAATGTTTCATCATTTTTTATGCCGAGGGTGGGCTTTAAGATTAAAGCAGTACAGAGCATTATACGAGGACTAGGCTATTGCTCCCGCAAAATCAGAAGTCCTGGTATAATACCCCAGATATCATCACACACAAAGACCTAGTATGTCAGAAATAGAAAGCCCATCAAACAAGATTTCAGGGGTTACCTATATATCCGAGAGATGTTCCCCATGAAATATGTAAGTATTGATATTTAGGTTTATATCTCAAAAACAATCTACTGAACGTGTAAAAACCTACTGGCATATCATCAGTGAGACCGTTTATCACATTTTAACTTTCCAATTCTTTAGCGTACTGTGATTGTCTACTGATGTACTATCATTTCCTTTTTTTCACAACAAAACTCATTTTGATTTTTCAAATGTTTTTGGATTTTTTCAAATATTCAAAATTTCTAAAAATTTTACTCCCCCTAAAATCAAAAATATGTTTCAATTTTTTATTTTCTGGGAAAATTTGAAAATAAACGCAATCTATACAAATAAAATGACAAACTAATGTGAATTGCTTCAATTCTCCATCCACTTGGCATAAACAATCAGAACTCCCCCTGACAACAAACTATTTTCCCATTATGATTTCAAAACACTTAAGTTTGTTTTAATCAAAATGGTTTTTCTAGAAAATTAGTTTTGTATGTCATTTCACAAACATGGGGTTTCATCACATTGTTCTTTCAACCACTTGTAAAAACTTAACACTTGTAGGTTTTTCACAAAAACATTTTTCAAGAATGATGCCGATTCACGCTCCACGATTACCAACTTGGGAGCTCCGGCAAGTCAGGATTTTCAGTTAAAGAGCTTCACCCAAGCCTGACAGTCCTTGGGTGATTCCGAGTCATCATCACTCGGTTTCTTTCCTTTCTTATTCTTTTTATAGAATTCCTTTACCCCTTTGACCTTCCCGTCAACCATTTTTCCAAAAATATTTAGAACTTTAGGGTTAAAGGCTTTTTCAACATCAAATTCTTTCTTTTAAAAAAAGAATTGATTTGAAAACTCAACTTTGCCAATTTTTTGCATTAAGTTTCCGTTTGACAATGGTGGAAAATTTGCATCATCCATTGTTGGAACGGAATTATCACGTTTTAGCTCAACTGGTGGCTCCTCTGACTTTGACGAATCAGATTCATCTGATTTCTTAGCAACCCACGTTTGGTTGTTAAGATTCGCTCTTCTTTTGTAAAACCTTTTAGAACATTCACCAACTTCATATGTTGAATTTTTGAACACTTTAAATTGTTCAGTTGGTGGTTCAGTTTTATCAATAACTTTTTCTTTGAGTTTAGAAGACACTCCCTGTTGTGTGTTGGTTGCATTTGGACAGTTCCGGGAGATGTGACCAAGTTTATTGCATCGGTAACAGGTTCTTGTCTCCTTTTTCTGAGTAACATCATTCTTTATTCCCTCTTGCTTTTTAGCAAGGAATTCTTTGTTCGTCTGCTTTCTGAACAAATTCTCTTTTTCTTCTTCAGAAGATGTTCCTGATACAAAAACAACTTTAGTTTTTGGTTTATAAATTTTCTCATTTTTATGATTTTCTGGTGGAATAAAACCTAATCCTTTCTTTTTGAAATTACTGTTATGGTTTGGTTTTATTTTATAACCAGAACTGTAACCTTTTTTCTTGTTTAACTGTTGAACTCTTGAGGTGTACTTTTTAGGTTTTTCAGTAAGATTTACATCTTTTATTTTAAAAATATTAATTTCTGTTAATTTGAAAACCTTTTTAATTATTTCAGTTTTAACACCTCTTATTGGAAATTCTTCATCAGAATATAATTTGTCGGAATCATTCAAAGTATATGCCACTTTGAATGTTTCGTCATTCAAATTGTAAACCTTTTTGCCCTTTTCATCTGTTGGACTCGAAGTGTTAGACTTTGACTTTGACTCTGACTCCTCGGTTTCATCCTTATCCAACACCTGATCGACCACTTTCTTTATTAACTCAGACTCATGATCAATGTCGGACGATGTGAATGTGACATCAATGTTATCTGGCAATCCATCTGAAGATTCAGATTCCCACTTTAAATTGGTTGCCTTTTTTACTCTTTCAGAATTAGGATTTCGTGGAAAATATCCTTCTTCAAGCGGCGGTAGACACTTAGTATAATTGGTGCTATGTTTCTTACTAGTATCCTTCACTTCAGATGTCTTTTCTTCAAACGCTTTCATTCCTTCTACTGTAGGATAAATCATGTCAATCACATAAGAAGCACATGAGTAACTTTTCAATAACCTGGTTACCCTTTCAGTTTCTATCCTTTGAGTTTCCAATTTCTATTCAAGTTCAGCACATTTCTTAATGTACTGTTTGATGATTTTCTGCTTTGTCATGAACGCTCCATTGAGTGTCTTCATAGCTATCGCTTGTTCATTACTTGACTTGTTATATTGATTCATAGCTTTGTTTAAAACATCATAATATTCTTTCAGTCTGTTCATGTTATGAATCAATTTGTTCTTGTGCCTTTTCACGGTATCATAATTTTCACACTTCTCAAGCCTCTTTTCTGCATCAGCTTCCTTCTCAACTTTGACAGCTAGAATTTCTTTAACAGTTTATGCCTTATGATTCTTCGTCTTCGCAGCTTGTCCTTCTTTGATCTCTTTCATTTTCCCTGCAAAAAACAAATTTTTCTTATCAGATGCAAATTCTCTTTTATAATATTCAAGTTTTCGAATTTCTTCAATATCATCATCACTCTCTTCATTTGATGAGTGATCAAAGATAGGTGCTTTTTCTAAAGCCTCTTTTGTTGAAACTGGTTCTTCTTCTTCCTTTTTAAGACTGAATTGCTGAGATTCGTAATAAGCATACGCTAATTCTTCTTCAGCAGTTGAATCTTCAAAAAATTGAGCAACAAATGCTTTAGAAACTGAAGGTTTGTTAGGATCATAATCATCCCAATTAAAACCTTCTGGAATCCTTTCATCTTCTTGGTCTACCAGACCATAACAAGTTTCTTCTTTCCATCTTCAATCGGAGTAGCACGGGATGATAACGGTTGTTGAGCTACCTGATGATATATTGCTTTCCGATGGTAATCATTGTTGCCAAATGGATTTTGAGCTCCACTTCCTTCGCGATTCGTGCATTCTCGCTTAAAGTGTCCCTTCTCGCTGCAACGAAAACAAGTAACTTTAGATTTATCAAAGCCTAAAGGTGAATTTCCAGCATCACGGAAATCATCTCTTCCAGTGATCTGTTTAAACTTCTTAGCTCTTCTCAACACACTAGCCATACACCACTTTATATCCATTAACTCCATCTCTTCAGCATCAATCTGATCATAATCCTCTTTAGTCAACATCAGATTACCAATCCTTCCGGCTACCAACCTCTCATAAGATTCTAATACGGTCACTAATAAAGACATATGACCTTTGGCAACCTCTTTCGAGAAATTCTGACCATTCTGAAGATGTAATGCAATATTACATTGTATTACTTGGCCATTATTGGTTGCTGAAAAATTTGGATCGAATGATGGATATGAAGAGAATCCAGTTTTGTTGTTTGATCCTTGAGATGTTCCTCCAGATGAACTGTTTGTGTTAAATGCAGTTTCGATCTTTGGTGCAACGTTGATCTTATCACTCGTACTTCCTTTGTAGTACAAACCAATATCCTGTTCACCATTAGAATTCTTCATCTTTGCCATCTTCCATTGTTCCATCTCTTGAACTTCGAGCTTTTCAATAAACTTGCCCAGCGATAGATTCGCAAATTCATCATTTTCTTTCAAAATCATAAGATACGTCCCCTAAACATCTTGTGGCAACGCATCGGCCAATTTTTCAACCCATTCTTCTCTAACTTTCTTGATATCCAATCGCTTCATGTTAACCACCAAATTACAATATCTTTCCATAATAGATCATATTCTTTCTTCAAAAGCGATTTCTTGTTTTTAATCATGTCTAAACTTCCAACAAACTTCGTTTTTAGTGTTTTCCACATTGAGTATGCACTTCCATTGTGTTGCAATAAGATCAAGATGTCTTCTTTAATGGCTTGTTGCAAAATACTAATCATCATCTTTTCACTTTTGTATTTCTTTTTCTCATCATCAGTTAAATCTTTAATATCAACAATCTCTCCATCTTCATCAATTGGTCTAACATATCGTTGTTCAACACATTCCCATGCATCTAAGTGATTCGCTTGAACCCAATTTTCAAAACGTTCCTCCCATCCATTATACTCCTCGATATTCATGAGCTTAGGTGGTTTTTGCATGGTACCCATTTCATTTTCTAAGTTTACGTTCTGAGTCATAGTGATCGGAGTAGCAAATGCGTTGTAAAATTCGTTTTCCATGTTTTGGTTTCAAAAATACACAATAACAGATTTTCAAACAAACTGATGAAATGTTTCAAACGATCTGAATTTCACTCGACCTGAACCTCTTCGTGCGATCTGAAACTACAAACTCAAACGATCTGAATTTAACCCTCCTCGTACGACCTGGATTTGTACGAACTAAAACACTTTCAAACGATCTGATAAACTTTCACGCGGTTTGGACCACCTCGTGCGAACTGACTAAACCAAACCATGCGAACTGATGAACTTTCAAGCGAACAGAACAGAAATCAAACAATCCGGACACTTCGTACGAGCTGGGTGACTCAACTCGTGTGATCTGGTACAAATTTCGAACGATCTAAACAATATTTCACGCGGTCTGGTCCATTTTACCAAGTTTTAGGTTGATTTTAGTTCTGATTTTTTCAAGGATTGATTAAAACTCAGTTTTACACGTTATATGTGAAAACCAGTCCATTTTAACCGTGAAAATGTTCTGTTTTTGAAGAAAATGTGTAGAAAGTGAGTAGAAGTGAGATGATTTTGAAGAAAACAAGCTGAAATGGTAAGAACTCTTCCTCCTGAGCTCTGATACCACTTGTAGGATCGTCGAATTGATCAAATGAATCGATCAGAAGAGTTCTAGACCAAACCAAAGGCGGAATTGAGTGACTTGATCTTCATTTCAGCTAGATACACACTTAGAAGTAGATTAAATGTCGATTGGATTGATTTCACAATGTTTTACAGGCTCAGCGAAACTTCGGCAGAGCTTCGCTACCGGAATCCAAAGTTACAAATGAAAGACCCAAGACCTCTATTTATAGGAAACCCAGACCGCATGAACCTGCTGGTTCAACTCAGTTTCCTGTTTCTCTCGAACTACGTGTCCTGGTCTATCTATCTAGTTACAAGACTCGATACAAGATGAAGTCGACAAACATATGCACCAATAGATTTCGTGCCCTAAGTGTGGTTGGTACTCGTCAGGTCAAAATTTAATTTCAACACTTTGACAAGGGTCCACTAGAATTTGAAATGGAAACTCTCCGTCAAGGTGAGGATTTCACTCCTAACTTGATGGTGAATTTGTAAAAAGAATAGGTGGATTGAGAGTCCTTCACCAAATTGTGGGTTTCACGCCTATTTTGGTGAAGTCGTCTCGTTTGTATAATACAAGTGTTTTCGAATTTAGTATAATCGAGTAAAATGCCTTAGGAAAGGCATATGTTAAGAAATGATAAAACAAGTATAAACACATAAGAAAGAATTTCAAGAATAACACATAAAGTTAAAAATGGCATAGGAATCAAGTATGGTCAAAACTGGTGCTTAACTATAGACTAGGTCAAAAGCATAGCAATTTTCCTAATTCCCTACAGTTATGGCTCTGATACCAATCTATCACACCCCAACCGATGGTAGAAACATCGGACTAAGACGAAGAAAGATTGCTCATCACACATAACACTAATTGTGACAATTAAATTTAAAAATAAGTTGATTTTCATTCATAACAAGATGATACAATACAAGGAACTTGAAATACACCATGTTCAATACAAGAAAACAATACAACAACAAGTAGGAATTTGATACAACATATTAAAACCTAAGACGTCTAAGTGTGTGTTGTGCGTCGGGTGTATTATATTTTTCTTTATATTTTAAGCCCTTTTTAACACGTTAGTCAAGCTTTAATACTGGTTTATCCTCAACGTCTAATCAATCTAAAATTTTTAGTATAATCGAGTAAAATGCCTTAGGAAAGGCGTATGTTAAGGAATGATAAAACAAGTATAAACACATAAGAAAGAATTTCAAGAATAAAACATAAAGATAAAAATGGCATATGAATCAAGTACGGTAAAAAATGGTGCTTAACTATAGACTAGGTCAAAAGCATAGCAATTTTCCTAATTCCCTACAGTTATGGCTCTGATACCAATTTGTCACACCCCAACCGATGGCGGAAACATCGGAGTAAGACGAAGAAAGATTGCTCATCACACATAACACTAATTGTGACAATATAAGTTAAAAATAAATTGATTTACATTCATAACAAGATGATACAATACAAGGAACTTGAAATACAACATGTTCCATACAAGAAAACAATACAACAACAAGTACGAAATTGATACAATATAATTATACCTAAGACGTCTAAGTGTGTGGTGTGTGTCGGGTGTATTACATTTTTCTTTATATTTTAAGCCCTTTTTAACACGTTAGTCAAGTTTTAAATTTATAAAACACGATATTCTACTAACACTAAACATACACATGGGCAAGTGCACCCATCGTGAGCATAGTATAGCGTTGGTAAGATACCGAGGTCGTCCAAGGACACAAGAGCTTTTAATACCGGTTTATCCTCAACGTCTAATCTAATCAAAAAATTTACAAAAGGTTTTAAACATAAAAATAAAACAGACAAGATGAATCACTTGGATCCGACTCGCCTTTAGTGTAACCTTTGATGATTTCCGCACTTTTGCACTTTTTATGAGATTATCTTAGTTATAGTAGTAGGCCCCTCTTTTGAAGGTGACGTTATCCTCAACCCAGTAGTTTGAGTCAGCAAGAATACAATCCTAAAGGGATTGAAAATTGGAAGATAATTAATTAAGTTATTAATGGGTTATGTGGTAGGCCCCTCTTTTGAAGGCAACGTTACCCTCGGCTAAGTGGTTTGAGTCAGCAGGGATACAATCCCAAGTAGCCGGGTTAATGTATTAATAGTATATTACATATGAGGGGATCAAGCCATTCGCACCCCCGCCATCCAATACCAGTGGGTATTGAAGGAGGTCCTAGTAAGCTTGTCCCAGGTCCTTGCAGGATCTATACACTGAACAAGGCAAGAACCTTACCAAACCATTCCCTTAACCCCCGACCAGGTAGCCCACATATCTCTATATGGACCGTAGAGATATGAATGGTGTAAATCTTTTATTTTATATAGACAATAAAATAATGCCAAGACACCACGGACAAATGATAAGGAAGTTTCACCTTCAACATAAGAAACTAGTTATTAAAGTCATTAATACAAAACCAAATAAAAAGTGCGAAAAGATTAAAAATAAAAAGTATTACACTAAATGTTTGTCTTCACCAAGTGATGTAAGAGACTTAGGCAAACATGGCCTTTGATTGTCAAGAACTCTTACTATCAGTATTGGATCCCGAGACTACTGCACACACTCTAGGTGGATGGTGGATGATGGTGGTGGATGTAGGTGTTGTGATGGTGGTGGAATGTGGGTGAAGTGGTAGAGAGGTGGTTTGCTAAGGGATGCCTTTGAAGTGAGCCAAGTTGGTAAGGACCGGGAATGTACTGTCGTGCCAAGTTCTAGAGTCGTAAGAAACCAAGCGACTATTCACACAAGAAACGAAAAATGAGCATTATTTTAAAGATGTATATTTGTATGCTCAGTAAAGGCTCAAAACTCACTTTTTGTGGGAATGGGTTTATAATGTGATCAAGTACATATAATCAAATTTTAACTAGATTTGTCATGCCGTTTCATAATTATCTTATGTTGGTTCTTTTTATCACGATGCTATCGGTTGTAAATTTGTAAAAATATAACCTTTTTAGAACTTGTTTTCCCCAAATTAAACCAAGACATGTAAAAACGAAAAGTTTTTGAAAAAATTTGGGGTGATTAGCGGTTCCAATAGAGTTTTGTGTAAGGCTTGTTATTAGGACTTGCAAAATTCAAGGTTTTAGCATCCCCCCATACTTGAATTACACATTGTCCTCAATGTGTCCCAAAAATAAGTTTTTAGGTTGATTGAATGTGTAAAAAGGTGTTTAAAAACTAAATTTTATGTTACTTGGCGTCTGGAAACGGGCCCGTGTTGGTCCGGGCACGGCCCCGTGTTCAGATTGCCAGTATCATAATTAATAGAAGGCTGGGCACGGGGGCTAGTTCAGTGAGCACGGCCCCGTGTCCAATTGCCTGAAATGGGCGTTTTCTGCAGAACCTCGGGCACGGGGCGTGTTGGGCTAAGCACGGCCCCGTGCTGAACTTGCTGTAATGAAGAAAAATTATCAGGAGGCTCTGTTTTTGTGCATGGATCGCGGGTTCAAGTTTCCCTTAGTAACCTCTACCATTTAGAGTGTTTTTATTCATCACAACATCATCCAAACACCAATTACTACTAGAAAACCATCATTCATTGAAAACGACAAATTACAAAAGATCCTAGAAATTTAAAAATAAAGCTAGGAATGAAAAACTTAAAAGTTCCTAAGATAGATAGGTCAATTAATGCAGGAAATCATTCCAAGGAGTTCTACCCTTATTGTAGGAACATCAAAATCCTGGAAATAGCTTCCCGGTACTTTAAGGCGTTGTAGAACTCGTAACCGAGGGGTGTCCCTTAGATGTCATTGAGCCATTCCTCTATCTCCCTTGGAAGGAAGAAGGAGGGCTCATTTTCCACAATGTCTTGTGGAGGAGGAGCTACGGCCACCGTAACCCCATGTAATATGTCTTGAGGGGGCTCCATGTGCATGGCATACCACCGGACCGAAATAATGACTTCCGGCACAACATTCCAATCCCTTTGCGTAATGATTGGTACCAGGGGAGGAGAGGTGAGAATATTCAACCTTTGGTGCAAAAGGTTGACTTCCCGAAGACATCCCTCTAGTCCCACCGTCAAATGATTTATATGGTCGACCAAGGCTTCTTCTACTCCTGTCATTTCATCGATGCCTCTCTCAAGGCATACACGTAGTTGACGAGAGAGTCTTCTACCGATGATCTTCTTCCTCGCCGGTCATTCCTGGAGTGTGATGAAGATGTTCCGCTATTTCTGCTTGACATTCTAGGAAAACAAACCGAAAGAAATTTAAATTTAATGAAACAGTACTCCGGCCACGGCCCCGTGCTCGCTGAGCACGGCCCCGTGGCCCCCTCTCTGCAGGTTTTTGAAACAAGGAATCTTGGAGTTTTAAATTATTTTCTGATTGTTGAAGCATTTTTAAGCAGGAATAACTTAAAACCGTGTTGTAAAACTTATTTTTGACAAGATTCCTTGAATAAAAACCTAACAATGATAATAATAAAACTTGAAATCATGGAGATTTCAAGTTTTAATGGAGGTTTTGAGTGGAGAATGAAGAAGAAGAAGGCAATAGACAAAAGTAGAAAATACAAGATGGTTGTTGAGAACCTTCTTTAGAATATACCTTAAAGGGTATATGTGAAGATCCCACCAGATCTTTGTCTTTTGAATGGGTCCAAGAGTGTAGGAATCTTGCTGCATTTATAGAAAATGACAGCATGCTGGACACGGGCCCGTGTCGGCTGGAGACGGCCCCATGTGCAAAGAATATCCTGACACGTTTTGTCCGTATTCTGACCAAAAGTCAGACGAGAATCTTTCGGTGTACAAGGGGGCGTGTTGACCTGGACACGGCCCCGTGGCTAGAGATTTTATGAAGTTTTCTCTATTTTTAAGGAATTTATCAGGATCGGGTGGTTCCTTACTGGTTGGAACAACACCAAAGTGCCTGAGATACCTTAGTTTCCCTAGTCTTAGACAAGAACGCAAGAGGTTATCGGAAAGGGTGAATCCTAAACTAAATATCGGTGGGCAAAACCAACCTTTATTTCCCTTACCCGGGCTCTCGTTAAAGAAGGTGTATGTCGAATCGGTCAGGTCTGTGTATGCATCGGCGGAAACCGATGGGGAGTCCTTCACGGCACAATCGACATAGGGACGACTATCGCTCAAGTCCTCACAAGAGTTAGAGGTGATTTCGGGAGCAACGATGTTGTTAGTATCCGAATGTGTTCTGAATAATTCTCCTTGATCGTCATCTTGAGATGAATTAGTTATTTCCATCTCAAGTTCTCTTATCAATTGGAGAACTAATTCTTCCATTTAAAATAATTCTTCGAGAATCATATCACCTAGAAGAGATGATTGAGAGCATTTGAGGGAGAGATAGGGATTGTTTTTACTTTCGCCCATCTTAAGGCTACAGGAAAACAATGGGTCCATATAGTGGGGAATGTAGTTTAAAAAATAACATTTTAAATTTTCACGAGGTCCACCACATATTTGACACCACGTACCATAAGAGGAGCGAAAGTAAAAATGATCAGTATCGCTCATGTTTGTGTTAGAAATTATCAAGCGTCGGGATCTTACGGTTCTGTTTTCAGTAACTGAAGCTTGGGCACGGGGGCGTGTTCAGTGGGTACGGCCCCGTGTTCAGCTACTGTCTGAATTAAAACAGGATTGCCAGTAACAAAGATTGGGCACGTGGGCGTGTTCAGCGGGCACGACCCCATGCTGAGCTCTGCAGAAGCTGAAAAAACTAGAAAAATCCTAAAAAAACAGAAAAATAAGAAAAACGATTAGGCCATTGATTCCTAACTTTCTTAAAATCCTTGTGTCCCCGACAACGGCGCCAAAAACTTGGTGTGTGTCGGGTGTATTATATTTTTCTTTATATTCTAAGCCCTTTTTAACACATTAGTCAAGTTTTAAATTTATAAAACACGATATTCTACTAACACTAAACACACACATGGGCAAGTGCACCCATCGTGAGCGTAGTATAGCGTTGGTAAGATACCGAGGTCATCCAAGGACACAAGAGCTTTTAATACCGGTTTATCCTCAACATTTAATCAAATCAAAAGTTTTAGAAAAGGTTTTAAACATAAAAATAAAAACTAAAAATGCTGAAAAAAATAAAACAGATAGACAAGATGAATCACTTGGATCCGACTCGCCTTTAGTGTAACCTTTGATGATTTCCGCACGTTTGCACTTTTTAAGAGATTATCTTAGTTATAGTAGTAGTGGCCTCTTTTGAAGGTGACGTTAACCTCAACTCAGTAGTTTGAGTCAGCAAGGATACAATCCTAAAGGGTTGGAGTATTCGAAGATAATTAATTAAGTTATTAATGCGTAATGTGGTAGGCCCCACTTTTGAAGACGACGTTACCCTCGGCTAAGTGGTTTGAGTAAGCAGGGATACAATCACAAGTAGCCGGGTTAATGTATTAATAGTAGTTTACATATGAGGGGATCAAGCCATTCGCACCCCCGTCATCCAATACCAGTGGGTATTGAACGAAGTCCTAGTAAGCTTGACCCAGGTCCTTGCAGGATCTATACACTGAACCAGGCAAGAACCTTACCAAACCATTTCCTTAACTCCCGACCAGGTAGCCAACATATCTCTATATAGACCGTAGAGATATGAATGGTGTAAATCTTTTATTTTATATGGACAGTAAAATAATGCCAAGACACCACGGACAAATGATAAGGAAGTTTCACCTTCAACATAAGAAACTAGTTATTAAAGTCATTAATAAAAAGCCAAATAAAAAGTGTGAAAAGATTAAAAATCAAAAGTATTACACTAAATGCTTGTCTTCAGCAAGTGATGTAAGAGACTTAGGCAAACATGGCCTTTGATTGTCAAGAACTCTTACTATCAATCTTGGATCCTGAGACTACTACACACACTCTAGGTGGATGATGGTGGTGGATGTAGGTGTTGTGATGGTGGTGTAGTGTGGGTGAAGTGGTAGAGAGGTGGTTTGCCAAGGGATGCCTTTGAAGTGAGCCAAGTACCCCTATTTATAGCATGCACAGAAGCCTGGACACGGCCCCGTGTCTATTGGGCACGGCCCCGTGTCCATCTTTATTCTCTTTCTTCATTAACTGTAATTTGTCTGCATTAGCTCCACACGCCCCCGTGTGCAGAAGCCACGGCCCCGTGTGTAGAAGCGAATCTGTACTATCAAAATTTGCAAGATTTTGCGAATCTTAGCGTTGACCACAGCCCGTGTTGAGTTGGGCACACCCCCATGCTGGGAATAGAAGCTTCTAAGACTTTGTCTTTTCTGTAGGTGCCTGGCCACACCCCCGTGTCCGCTGGGCACGGGGTCATGGTCAGCCTTCTGTTCATTTGTTTTTGCTTGGGAAGATGCTGTGGAGGGGTCGGGCATGCCACGTTTATTCCTTTTCTTGTATTTCTGTTAGATTTGGCTGCATATTTGTTCCTTTTGTTCAATGACGCTCATTTAGTCCTGAAAATACAAAAGGAAGACAAAAGCACAATTTTCCAACATTAGTACTAAAAAGGGTTAGTTTTATGCCTCATTTGATGTAATTTATATGTTGCATTTTACACACATCAGTGTGTATCTAAGTATCATCACTACTTCAGTTTCAAAGCATCATCATCCTCAACCTGTAACATGTTTAAAATAAAGTTCAATGCAAAAGCAAAGGCGAGTATACAGGGTTTTTTTTTGTACATAGCGTAAATAAAGAAATAGATAAGTTTTAAATCATTCCACGTGGCAAGCTATTGAAACAAGATAAACAATAAAATCAGCATATGTTTAACTAATCAACCCATGATGAAACGCAATAAGCTCTTAGCATAACCCAAAGTTTTCAGGCAGTGCATTAATCCGATAGCGCTATATATGTTAAGGATTGGCTCGTACAAAGTTAATGATAAGTCTAACACAAAACGTATAACCCCAAGTTTAAAGTATCAAGTAACAAGTATGCATGCATGTATAAGGAATGTTTGTGCATTTAAGAATAAAGTTTAAGTGTAAGTTTGTAATTTAACAGGTTTACACCCCAAAAGGTGGTAAACGAAAAAGGGGGTTTCAAGTATACTCACAAGATTGCTAAGTCTTCCGATTGTCCAAGCATTACGAGTTAAAGAGTTGGAGGTTGGAACTTCAAAGTTTCCTTTAAAACACTTAGTGTTCTCTTTTAGAACTCTTAGAGTTCTCTTCCTTGCTTGGAAGATTTGAGACAAGTAGAGAGGTTGAGAGAACACTTAGTGTCCTTTTAGAATTCTTAGAATTCTTGATTTAGAGAGATTGAGAGAATTAAAGAGATGGAGAGAAGAATGGTGTGAAGAAAATGGTAGAAGGAGCACTACTAGAAAATACACCTATCTTGACACGCGAACAATGACACACGCTCATTTTATGACGTGCGAAAGCATGTGTTAAGAAAAAAATGTCATGGTTTAAAAAAATTAATAAATGTATGACGCTCTTTTTTGTCTGTCATCTTTTTAGCGTCATAAAAAAGAACAAGACCATTTTATGACATTCGAAAGCACGTGTCAAGAAAAAAATGTCAGCGTTTAGAAAATTCAATAAATTTATGACACCCTTTTTTGTGTGTCATCTTTTTTGCATCATAAAATAAAAAAAAAACAATACCATTTTATGACATTCGAAAGTGTGTGTCAAGGAAAAAATGTCATGGTTTACAAAATTCAAAAAAATTATGACATTTTTTGTGTGCGTCATCTTTTTAGCGTCACAAAATAAAAAACAAGACCATTTTATCACATTCGAAAGCGCGTGTCAAGAAAAAGACGTCATGGTTTACAAAATTTAATAAATATATGGCACTCTTTTTTTGTGTGTCGTCCTTTAGTATCATATAAAAAATCAAACTATAAAAAAGTATGTCATGTTTTAATGTTATATCATATATAAAAAAACCACAATACTTAAGCGAATCGTGACGCTTTTTTAGCATTTTTGAAAGTAAAAATAACTAACACATAAATCCTTTGAGCAAAAAGAATTGTAATATGTGTAAACATATCCAAACTAATTTGGCAACACGAACCTTTTCATACAAAAAAAAAAATTAAATCTAGCTAGATATTGAGTTCTTCTAAGTTTATATTGTAGATGGTTAAATGAGAAATTAAAAACTTACAAATTTAAACAAGAAAACATGTAAAGTTTATTATGTAAATGGTTAAATGAGAAGAAAAAAATTGAAGGTTAAAAATTGATTGAGGCCCAAAATTAAATGTGACTATATGAGCCTTTCCCCTTATTTTATAACCAGCCCTTGAAACCAAAACATAATAAAATTACATAAAGAAAATAAGAAAAAAGAAAAAGGACCAAAATGGGATTCGAACACGGCATAGCAGATCACTAAACAGGTGCGCATCCATTGAGCCACAAGATGAATTTGTTTATGCTTTTCTACACTTTCTATATATAACAGTTTTGGGCCTCTAGATGTTTTGGGCCCTCTAGATATTTTGGGCCTTGTGCGGTGGCACCTCCCGCACAGGCCCAAAACCGGCCCTGAATTGATAATTACACAACCTCTCATATCCTCGGCTTAGCTCTCCCACGTACACTAATAAACGCTAACTCCCACTCGATCAAACCCTCCCACACTCCACGATGTTATGATTCCGAAGATTAAAAAAACCCTAAAATGAGGTTGTGATTCCAACAATTCCCAACAACACAGTCTCTGACCGTTTATCAAACGTGAAGGCTTTATGGCACGTATATTTGTTTGTCAATGTTTAAGTGTCAAAAATATAAAACACTATCGAATACGCATTTCATCTCCACGTGTCATCTAAAAATAAACTTATACTTAAATATAATATAAAAGAATTATTATTTTAAGCAATCAAAATTTAATTGTGATATATATGCCAAATAGAAATATAATATAAAATACAAGTTAATTTATTTAAGTAAATATATAATTAAAATACTAATATACAATACTTATTATAATATAAAAATAATTCTTATTTTAAGTAATCAAAATTTGATTCTGATATCTACCTAAACTGAAATATAATATAATTTAAACTAGAAGATTGACTTGCGCGCATTGCGTCGCGACCAACGAAATTGACATGCTGTTGATCAGATTCACATTTACAATGTGTTAAAGATGTTTTTGTCGGTTAACTCTGTATTACTGGCTTATACAAATAAGTAATTCACCAAATAAGCTCAATACAATTAATAGTATCATAATTACTACGTTACATGACTTGTATCCATATAAATAACCTATCGTATTAAGCTCCAAGCGTTGCGGCGGGGGCGTAAAACCGTGACAAATAGCACCAATGCCACACTATAGCTAACGACCACCAACATTGAAGTTGCGGCGTCTTAACGTGGAAAAATTAGACCGACATATAAAACATAGAAAAAGACTAACTCGATTTAGGACTCGCGCGTTGTGACGAACTTATTAAACGGGAAAAAAAATAGACGACGTAAACACACTGAACCAAACGTACGTTGCCCCATGTTAACTCGCAAAATTTAGAACGAAGCGTATAACAAAACGTAAAATTATTGAACCACGCACACACATTGTGCCGTGTTAAGCCGCAAAATTTAGATCTAAACGTAAAACGAAAAATTTTGCAAAATATGAAAAACATAGGGGATCAAAGTTGAAAGTAAAAAGGTTGTGAGGTTAAATTGGAAAACTAAAAACTTTTGGGTTAAAACTACAAAATCAAGTAGTTTTGGGTTTAAAGTGAAACATCAATTTTTTTTAAACCCCCAAAAAATGGGGTACAATACTCTAATGCCTCAACTTGTTGCAAGATTAATATACGAGGCTGGTAGAAAGATGTTAGTTAAGCTGCTGCTAGTTGTTTATTTAACAAGGTATATATAATGATTTAACAAGGTCTATTGAATTTGCAACTTCATTGTTAATTTCTGCTTGACTGTAGAAAGTAGGGATGCAAATGAGCCGAGCTCGAGCTCGTTTAACTTATGAAAGCCTAAGCTTGGCTCAATTCGGGCTTTGTTTCTAAAGCTCGAGCGTTGCTCATGCTTGGCTTGTTTATTATTAATTAACTAAGTTTATAAATTACAAGTATTTTATATATAATTTAGCTATTTATAGTTTATATTAGTTCAACTAAACAAAAGGGTTTTGCTTGCTTAACAGATATGGTATCGATCTATCCTCTGCTCCAAGTCTAGTAGCTTAGTGGCCAACCCTTTTTTGTGGCTGTATCAATTTTTGACGTAGTGACTTTAAATTTATATTGCAATTGTTTCAAATGTTTTGATATTTTTAAATGTGTAGTGTTCACCTTAGCCGGGAAGTATGTTTTATGAACCCGTCTACAATAGCGGTGGCAGACCGATTGTATAAAAGAAAGGACAATGATATCATCCTATTGCCCTACAATCCCGGGTTTGATTTTCCTTTTAAATAAGTATTAGTAAAGTCCTATTATCTTAATTTATTTTGATTGAATTTTGGATTTTGGATTTTGGATTTTGAAGAAACCATTGGGTGTTGGCAGTACTAAACCTAAAAACAACTACTTGCTATTATCTTGATTCCTTACGGCCTAAAAGTGTCGATGAGCAGTTGAAGCAAATTATTGATACGTAAATAATACAAATTATCATAATGGATGATAAAAGAGTTGGAATATACTTTGATATAATTTTGATTTTTTACAGGGCAATGGCCGTGTATGCTTCAGAAAGTGGTGCCAACATAAGGGTTAAACTCGTATGGATTAACGCTAGGGTAAGCACTTAATCCCTTATGTACATTGTGGTTGTAATGATATTGTAAATGTTGACACCCTTTAGTTTAAACTTAAATCGCAATGGTTTCATATTTCTTGATATTTTTAATTGTGGTAGTGTCCATGTCCGCCAGGAGGTACTGAATGCGGCTACTATGTGATGACGTTCGTGAAGGAGATAGCTTACGACGGAGTTGAAATACTTGACAATGTTAATGTAAGTTTAGGCATATTTTAGTCTGTATATTAGAGAAATATGTACTTATATATCCAAACAAATGCTTAAATTCATATATTATGATTAAATTCTGATTTTTAAGATTTATTTTATTTAATTGTTGTCTCAGGTTGGGAAAGGAGTAGAAGAATACTCGGCTGCAGATATGGATGGCATTCGTGAAGATTGGTCGACTTATGCAGTTAACTCTATTTTTAAGTTATAAATCGTATTTTAGGTGTTGATAATGTATTGACAAACAATTCTTTTTTTGTTAACGTTAAAATATTTGTAGTATACTTGACAAATGATCATGTAATGGATTGTTTTGGTATATATATGTGTATTTGTTTTATGAAAAAGATTTATTGTTTTTGTTATTATACATGTATCCAGGGCAAATTAGTAATTTTATAAAAAAAATTTATACAATTAAAAGCATGACACGCGTAAATGAATGTCATACGTATGTGTCATAAATGCTTGTCATGAACGTGTGTCATAAAATGAGTGTCATAAATGTGTGTCATTAAAAGGTGTCATAAAATGAGTGTCATAAAATGTGTGTCATGAATGCGTGTCATTAAATGTGTGTCATAAAAACATGACACACAAATGCATGTCATGTTAATTTTATGACTCCTCAATCAACGACTCGCATTTGCGTGTCATAAAGACCCTTTTATGACACGCAATGCATGTCAAGAAAGGTGTTTTTTCTAGTAGTGGAGGTTGATATATATAGGTAGGGAAGTTGAAAAGGGGTGAAATATGATTGGTTAAAGAAGGTGAAAGAGGATTGAAAAGATGATTGGTGGAGAAAGGAGATGGAAAAGGGTGAAATATGATTGGTTAAAGAAGATGAAAGAGGATTGATGAGGTGGAAAGATGATTGGTATATTTTTTGGTATTTATTGAGTATATATTAAGTGATTGATTATATAAAAAAATATAAAAGTATAATTCAAGTATTGAGGATGTGCGTATAAGTATTTATACGTATAAATAATGTCGGTTTGCGTATAAATATGTATTTAAATGATCGGTTGTGTGAATAAAAAAATATGTATAAAATATGAATTTTATTATGATTAACGCCTCGAATTGTGAGATTGAAATTAAAATACGAACGTAAGGTTTCTAAAATTAGAATACGAATACGAACATTTTTTAAATAGAAATACGAAGATACGAGGTGTTACACCTATAAATGGCGCAAGAAAGGGGAGGGGTGGGTTTGGGTTTGGTTTTTAATAGGTAACGGTTGTGCACTAAGCGACGATTTCGTATGATTCACAAAATAATTAATTAAAACGTTGCTTATCGCGGAAAAATATTTTACAATGCTTCGATTCACAAAATAACATATTCCAACATTTCAGTTTCGCGTTTTGGTTTCACATAATTCACATTACACATTACCAAGCACACAGTACTTCCAATAAAATAAATCACCAATTCAATTCAATTAACGTACCTGAAATTTCACCGTAAAACGATACGTTCAAGAATTTACACGAGTTGTCACAAAGTTTCTGAAAACCTATCTTTTGAACTAAATGATCTTCAACATTTTGATCCAACTGATTTGGAAGAAATGGACATATTGCACCAACTTGAATTGCTAAGTGTTAGGACTAGCAAATTTTACAAAAGAACTGGTAGAAAATTTCCAGGGACACTTGGTGGGTTAAAAGTTGGGTTGGTTAAGTCTAAAATCAAGTGTTACAAGTGTAAAAGGCTAGGACACTTTGCTAGGGTATGTAGAAGCCAAACAATTGCTCTACCCACAATTGCTTCCAAGCAGATGATACCCCTCAACAGACCCAAACTTTCAAAAGACCATCTTCAACCACTGCTCTACCCCCAACTGCTTTGAATCAAAGAAAAAGGCAAAGAGAAATGGAAGAAGAAGATCAAAGGAATTTTAAAGAGCATATAAAATAGGGTATCAAGTTATCACACAGATGCTGCAAGTGATAACCTTATGGAAACAATTTCAAAGCTTGATAGCCAAACACTGCCATCAAGCTCAACAATAAATCAAATCCCAAGAAAACCACCTGATTCAAAAATTCTAAAATGGAAGTCAGATAAAGACACCATGAATTGACATTGCTCAGATCAGATGGTGGAATTGACAAGATTAAAATGGAGGATGCATACGGTCTGTATGCATAAGACCTCCAAGACCTGTTGAATCTGGAACTTGAAAGGGATATTGAAGATATGTTCTCTATGGACTTTGAACTCCAATTCAAATGACAGATAAGAGAACTTATGTTGAGAAATAAAGACCAGTAATTAAAGGAGTTTTGGCATCATCTGTTCTAGGGGAGATTATTGGAATTGAACTCTAACAAAAGAACAGATGATAGAAAGCCAAAACCCTCTAACATCTGATCCAATAATAAAGGCTAACATCCGCTAGACCAAACACTGCTGAAGAAGAAATCAAATGTCTATTGAAGATATAAAGCAAGGTCTGCTGGAGTGATAAACACTATTGAAGCCAGCAGAGGTTCTCTCAACAGATGACCTCATCAGTCTATATATTGTATTATTAATGTAACAGTGTTTAGCTTAGCAGATGTTAGAGTTAGTTATTGTTTTTGTTATCTGTCATTATCACTGTGACGTCATTGACGTGACCGTGTCGTCCCGATTAATCAAAAACCCAATTAAACCTAGGTAGATTGGGTAAGTTGGGTATCGTAGCCACGAAGAGCATGTGGTCAGTATCACACTAGTTGTTCGATTAGCAAAAGTATTTACAAATAATGTACAAAGTGATTATGAAGATTGCTAATTTTATTTGTTTGTTTGGTTTTGAAAATAAATCGGGTTGAACCGACAAATTGATGTTATTCTTAAAACAATGTGTTATTAATTAAGATTGTAAACTAAACTAAAAAGTTGAAACAAGAATTAGGAATACGGATCACACCCGGTTCGATAATTGCAAGACATAGGGTTCCTACATGTTTTAACTTGATTCAATTGCATATAGTGATTAACGGACTACTATCACGAAACTTAGGTGCCAATTGCTATCTACGGCTTAGACAACAGACCACAATGCACTTCATTACCTCGGACATGTAAATCCTAACCTAAGATAAAGCATAATTGCACATAACCATTTCGCAAAGTCATAACTTTGTCATTGTTCGACAATTCACGAATTCGAAACAAATGCAAGACAATTATCCAAGGTTCAAATACTAAACAATTTCTCACAAAATCAAATAAAAATACAAATGCATAAACCCTAGAAAATCTTACAACATCTACACCGGGGTGAAACCGAAGAGACTAGCCGCTCATGGTTGGGTGGACGGGATCACCGGCCGACGAACACGAACACGGAGCCATGACCTTGAGCCTTGAGGTATGGTGGAGGTTAGGGTTTAAAGGTTTGATGGAGAATGATTGAAGATGATGGAAATGTTGATTGTGGAATGGATTAGGGTTCTAGGTTAGAGGTGAATGGTAGGTGGTGTTAGAGATGATTGGTTATGGATCCAAGAAGTGGTTTCAAACTCTATTCAAAGTGTAACCCCCGAAATGGGTCAAAACATTTTTCATCCCGATAGTCCGTAAAGCTCCCGGATAGCTCTTTAAACTTCATCAAACCTGCAAAACACAATTTTAATTAAAAGTAGGCTATTTGGAACTAAAACCCATGTAAAAACATCAAGTTACACCAATACGAACACCGGTTTTCGACCACGTATCACATCCCCACACTTGTCATTTGCTTACCCTCAAGCAAATCTGTCTTTCACTTTCACGTTGGTCGAACGAGAAACACACTCCCCATTCCCGAGACAAAGGTTAAGGTCTAATGTCATGCTTAGTTCAAACTTTTTTTACAATTTTCGACATATTTAGCAATAAATGATTAATCATGTAAAAGTGGTTATCCAAGATTAACCCGCCCTTGAAACTCACACTTCATGCATATCCCTCACAATGTTCACTCCACTCGGTTTACAAGTTGGCTAATTTTCATGATGTATTAGCACTTTTGAAAGTAATCACTCAAAAACCGAATAGAGCATGTACCCACATAAGCTTGCAACTCAATCATTCTCCACCACTGATCATGAATACTAAGCACAAGTCAAAAGGTCTTTAAAGGATTGTAACGGGGCTAGGCTAAGGGTAGGAAATAGGATATTTTGAAGTGACTAAGGTGATGAAAATTCGATTTTCTATTACAAATGACTATGCTAAACAAGCTAAATATAAACATAAATCTAATAGGCAACGATTTTCGCCTTTTATTCAACAACTACTAACACATCTCATACACGGATTTAAATGTTTATTTATTGACTTGCTCTAAATCCGTTTTGTTTTATCATGATTACAACAGTCTTAACACAATTGTGTGTTAAGACGATGGTACATAAATTCATTTTATATTCCAGTGTACCTTCTAACGGTTCTTTCATTATCGATCGAATGCCTTGCGGTACTTATTACTTTTTCATCATTCGATCGGAAACAGTAGCTCTTTGATGTTCTATATTCAATTGAAAAATCCTACAATGTCGTTTGAATCAAATTTCCAGGATTGCTGCATTACACTTTCAGTTGATTTCAAACACGGTGAACTTGTTCGGTCACCGCCATTATTGAATTATGTCATTACGACACCTTGTGGTGTCGGTGTAAACTTGTGGCTTGTGCTAATTATGGTCAACCGTTTCACACAAAACTACACATAGCTTTGCTTGACTTAACATTTAAACATTCTTAATGCAGCTATGTATTAAGACAATGATACACCAAGTTCGATTGTATTTCATTCGGTGTATTCTTACAATTCAATAATTTCAACACACTAATTTTAACCATTCATTTATTCGAAAGTTGGTGGATCATTTTCATGTTACTATCATACTCGAGTTGTTGATCTTGAGTTCATGTAGCGGATGTTATTGTTTCTGAAAACTCATTGCATATTGTGACCGATTGACTAAAATTCTATTGGTCGAAACTCCTCTTTTTGTTGAACCCCTGCTAACTGACTTACACTAAATTATACATCTATATGTCTCGTATCCTTTGACGATAAATTCTTAGACACATACCTTTTAACCGTTGGGTTCTGATTGTTATAATATGTCCTTGGATTCACCTGATTCGAATAAGTTTTGATTCGGTTCCGTGGTTATTCACTTTGGTATTATTCATATCCATACACGCATGACGTAACCCTAAGAAATTAATGTAGTTTAAATTTCGAGGACGAAATTTTCTTAACAGGGGGAGAATGTGACAACTGTCAAATTTGTATATATCCGTACAATTATTAAACAATGATTAGTGCTTAATGACAGTGCTAAATTACAATTAATTACTTGAATTGCTTCCGATTATTGTTACCATACATACATATGAACCACATATTGAAAATGACATAACATTATTGCATGCAAACTTCATTGATTGAAATGATGCACGAAACATAGTTAGCACAGTTATCAGACAAGTCAGAAAAATGCTGACAGAGTTCAGTAGATAGACAGACATTGTATTGAGACATAGAATGAGCCAGAAACCAAGTATTACACTAGTATAGTGTGTAGGAAAGTAAGGATCACAAAACTGCCTTCCTGGTGATAGTTTAAGTGTCGGAAAGTGCCTAGAACTTACATAAACTGCAGAATTCTGCAGAAAATCAGCAAATTCAGCATTTAAACAATCTAATATCATGCAGAAATATGCTTAATTGGTCCTGGATACTTTCCTAAGTGTCGGGAATCGAAACTGTCATAAAAGGTAACATAAAGCACACTAAACTGCAAAGTTTAGCACCTTAACGATGCGGTAACCAACCGAACAACCGGACACTACCCGAAACACCAAATTTTCACTAGAAGCATTGTTTTGACATTACCAAGCTAGTTAGGGTCCCCAAAAATTATAACACACTATACAACATACTAATAACTAAATAACCTAACTAGACACTTGGATTTCAACCATGATCTAACCATAACATTAAAACCTAGCCTAAGACCCCCCCCCCCCACCTAGTTCACAGCCCAAGAGTGGGTCCCACCTTTGATTTTATTGGCTTATAAAAATAGATCATGTTTCACTCTTTAAGACCATAAAAATCCATGAATGATCTTGTGTTATTGGTTATAAGTAAGACCTCCAAGATTATACCTTCATTTCTCATTCCACACTTTGCAAAAACTCCTCCCTTTTTCCTCCTCCAAGCTCACGACTCACACATCCACCACACTACCACCATTTTTCATTCATCTTCCATCCATTCCACATATGTACAAAGGTGTAAGAGGGTGTATTAGGAAGCTTGGAGCTTTCGGAAGTTGAAGGACCTTCTCTATTTGCTTTTATCCACTTGTTTTCTTCACTTGATCATCCCTAGCCTTGAGCTAGTAGTAAGATCTTCTACTCTTCATTTTACATCTATTTTAAGTGGTTAAAAGATGATACAAGATGATTATCATAAAGAACACTAAGAAACAAGAAGATGAGACATGAACATAAGCTTAAAGTTATAAGAAATCATGAAGGAATCATGTGTTTATGTGTTGATTTACTTGTTGATTAATGTTTGCTTATGAAAATAATGTAGATCATCATAGGATCTTGCTAGATCATGATTAAAAACATAATCTAGCAAGATGAGAGCATGAACATGTTAGAGATTCATGGATCATCCATACATAAAGCATGAACTTGAAAGAACAAAATGTTTTCTTGAAAAATAATGATCAAGTGAGTTGTAATACTTGTAGATCTAAAGATTTATGGATGAGTTTTCAAAGAAACTAGGTTTAAAAACATAAGTTTTACTAAATTTTGGTTTTTACATAAACAAACCTTGTCTTTGGTGGTTAAACAAGTGTAAAACACTTGTGTAACAAGAAGATTTCATAAAGAAACATTTTTAGAAATGATGATCACACGTTGTAAAGATCCATATTCTTTAAAAATGAAGTTTTTAAAGAACTAATCACACTTTAGAAGGTAACAAGGCTTACTAAGAACACTAGTAAGTTCCTACAAATTTTTACAAATATTCAAGTTCATGAAGTAGTAGATTATACTTGTTTTTGGCAAAATAGGTATGTAAAAGTTGTTTATTATTGATTGTGGATTGATTGTGATGATTTTTACAAAAGAAAATGATATGCTTGAAAGCATGGAAACCTCCATTTTTAAGGGAAACTATGGCAAAATTTTCTAAAAATCTAAACACTTAGAAAAATATTTATAAACATACACTTACAAGTGTATTTTCAACAATAAATTGTTACACAAACTTTGCCATAATTTTTGGTTACAAAAATACAAATATTGGAGGTTGATTTATATAAATAAAAGTGACTAAATGTGTATTTAGAAAATATATATTTAGAAGACACCATGTGTGTGATTATTTGTATATTTTGTGTATTAGTTATATTATTTTAGGACATGAAATAATATAACACATCAAAATACCAAGGATTTCAATCCAAAATATTACCAAAATTCCAATAAATAAATATACAAGTTATACGCAAAATATTAGTGAAACCAAACTATGGAATAAGACTTACAAAGTATTCCAGAAAATCTATTCACAAAGTATATTTTGATAAATAATATTTTGGACCTCAAGGAAATGAAAATGTGACTTTTACAATTACTACAAGAATATATATCATATTTTTTACAAGGGAAAAATATATTATTTTTGGGCATGTATGAATATATATTTTTCTTGAAATTTTTAGAAGATATATTATTTTTAAGAAATATATATTTTCTTACACAAACACGAAATACAATATTTTTGAGGTGAAAGATGTATTTTCTCGAATAAATATGAAATATGTCATTTTTGGAGAAAAATGAGTTTATATATATATTTTCTAAGTAATATTTATTACAATATATATTTTGTAAATATATATTGATGGACTTTTATTAAAGATAATATTCCGGAGAAATTAATACGAAATTAAGTATAAGAATACTTAATGAATACAGTAAAAATATGTATTCTCATACGTATAAATACACACCGGAATATGACCCTAATACATGGAAAAAATATACAAGTAGAAGAATACAAATACAAATACACCCATCCTTAGGAAGGATATACATATTAATGTATATTTCAAAACAACAGTCTTTTAATTACTTGGGAAGTATTACGTTTAAATAAATTGTTTTAACAATTATTCCAAAAATTTAATATTTATAATTTAAGTTAAAATATTTATTATTTTAACAAATAATTATATAACTTGGAATAATAATGAAGACACTTGGAAACATAACTCAAATGCACTAATTAATACTAAGTCAAGGCACGACTCGCTCGTCTAATAGACCATAGTACGTTGTAGGTAGTCGTGTATGTGACAACTCGTATTTTCGAACCTATCTTTGTACCTTGATGTAACGTAAACTTTATGTGACTATGTGTATTGGATGATTTAATGGAATATTACGTTACTGAATGTTAAGTGAATATATGTTGTGTTGTATGTATGTATGTATAGGAACGACCCAAACGCACAACACCACTCGATCGCACAAGCCCATTTGGGCTACACTTTGTAGCCGGATCAATGGGCAGCCCATTGAGGGTTCGGCCCACTCTTTCTCTTTGTCGCATAACACTAGGAGAGGGTATACTCCTCACTTGTTTTACTAAACATTCTTAACACACAAACCCTAGCTTCCTCTCATCCTCTCTCTCTAACTTGACGGCACACTCTCTCTCTCTCTCAATCGAAGATCACCCCCTTGAATCGGATCACTCTCTTCTTAATCGGTTAGTGTTATATTGTTATTCGATTATATGTTTGATGGTGTGGTGAATCATATGTTCTTTCAGAATGGTTTATGAATGAGATATGGTTAATCTATGTTATGATAGATAATTGATCATGATGAAAAATATTAGTGTTCTTGTAATCGGCTCACATGCATGTAATTGATAATAATTCACACTAACCGGATTTGTCACATTAATCGAATGGTATTTGATGATGCTTGTTAAATCGGCTGCTGTGTACATGTTGCGGATTGTTAACCATGTGATGTTGTTAATGAATTTCAAATAATCGGCTGTGATATGCGAGTAGGATAATGGTTGGGTTGATAGGTCGTATGCTAGTAAGGAATCATGTGAATGATTATGATTGACATTTATGTTTTGATTATATCTAGGGTTCATATGATTTAATTGTTAAATTGCTAGTTTGATCGATTTTAGGTGGCTTAGAATGATTAGAAACTGTTGATTGATTAATTGTAATTTTGGAAATGGATAAATGGTTGTAACCGAATGGCAAGATATTCGGATATTTAAATCCATTCGCACATGCAGCCTTGTCGCACAAGATCAGGTCGTACAAGACCTGATCCAATCACACAAGTGCCAGGCGCACAAGACGGACCGCACAAGACATCTTGGTCGCACAAGATGTCTTCAATCGCACAAGCCTTACTGGGCCGCACAAGATGGTTATCTGCTTATAGTTGTTGGGCCGTAGACTTGGGCTGGGTAATAGAGCTGACCGCACAAGTTGTTGTTCGGTTTAATTGTTGGGCCGGGTGTTTATGTTTGGCCCGGGCTTTTATCAGGTCGCACAACATGCTGTGGATCGCACAAGGATGTGCTGATCGCACAACGTGTTGGGCCGAGACTTGTGTGGGCTTCATTTGTATGCTAAACGGATATCATTCAAAACGTTCTATGTGTATACTATGTTGCCATGATCGATACGTGTTAGCAATCTGTTAAACTATGTGTAATCATACGTGCTTTACTTGAACCTAAACTTGACATGTGTGATAACCATGTTAGGACGTGGTTGACCACTAGCTGCTAGACTTGACCTTTCTGTGTAATCTGCCGAGCAAACCAAGGTGAGTTCACACTAGCCAAGGCATGGGATTCCCAGGGGATTGGGAATGGGATTGGATAACTACTCGTACAACCATTACTATTAAAACTACTTATTACTGTCCTCGGGTTGAAGGGCACGTACGTAAAACCTACGTACAGTTATACTTACTACTGTCCTCGGATTGAAGGGCACGTACGTAAAGCCTACGTACACGATCTTAAGACCATCACCTCTATCAAAGGAAGTCCCTCAATTATCGACTTAATCGCCGAGGCCTAGGGCGAGCGGGTCATTAGTTAATAGCGCTATTAGGTTTAACAAACCTCACACCGTGCCAGTCGGACGGGCGTGTACTAATGGACTATGGGCAAAGGGTCAATGCTGATAGACATTGACTTAGGGCACATTTTATATTTTCGTAGCAGTCGATACGCGTGGTCTTGTAACACATGGGAAGCCCCCACTAATCATCGCACGCATGCCTGGACTGGCAGCAAGGATTAACGCGATACATGGTTTACAAAACAAATACATACGATTTATGAAATGAATACGTTAACCAAACAACTGTCTGTGAACTCGCTCAACTTTGTTGTTGATTCGTTGCTACATGCCTTGCAGTTCATTAGGTACCCATGGAGCTTGCACAGGGAGGAACGGTCGTTGTGGGACATGGCGATGTGTGCCATGCTTTAGACATTACCTTGTTTCATATTTAATACTTGCTATGGGTTTTACAAATTAAGCTTCTGCTAAACATTTAACTATGCTTTGGTTTCGAACACCTTTCATATTGGTTTGTTGAATTATGTTTACTTATCTACCTGTTCAATATGATTGGTGGCTTGATCCTGGTCAGTCACGCCTCCAAGCGGTGATACTCCGCGTGTGGATTTTGGGGGTGTGACAGTGTACACCAGAGGAAACTTTGAGTTACAGGCGGATTCGAAGAACGCAAACCTGTGAGTTCATGTCCCCTTTTCTTTTAATTGTTTTCATTGTATAACTTCGGGGGTGAAGTACATGTTACTAAATGTTTACAGACAAATGCAAATGGTATGGTTTGCTAAGGAAAATACTATTAGATCATGTGAATGGGTAGGCGCACTCTTAAGACCATTAATGTCACACCCCAACCAATGACGGAAAAATCGGGATGATACGAACAAATCGCTCAAAAGTATCATAACACTATTGTGACAATATAATTTAACTCAAATTTCATAATAATACTATAATGCCATACATGATCAACACATAATTCAATTTTCAAACATAGTTTCTTTTCTATGTGAGTTTCTAATCCATCCTAACTTGCTTCTTCATCATCTTATCTATCAACCTGCAACATGTATTAAAATAAAATCAACAAAAAGTTGACGAGTATATAAGTTTGATACATAGCATAACATAGAATAAAAAAAAGTTTAAGTACTCATATCCTACATGAGCAACATGATCCAAGTTACTACTTTTCCTGTCCCAATATCGTTCAACATCGTTCAATATCGTTCAACTTAACAATACCCCAAGACTCAAGGGCATTGAGACTAACACGTTCAACTTGCTTAGCATATGAGATTAACAAGCATCAAATTGTTTCATGTTTAAATGTGGATAGAGTGTGATAAAAACAAGATTCAAGCGTTGTGTGTTTTTGATATAGAATACATGTTGCACCCAAAAGTGTAAAAATAAAAATGGGATCGAGTATACTCACAGTTTTGCATAGGAAATACACGTAAACCGCGAGCAGAGTTGATGGATTCTTGAGATTACCAACTTTGCGTAAGAAGATTCCTTAAAAAAAATAAAGCGCGAGGAAGGACTCGAAAGCCGAACGCACGAGAGAGATTATCCTAAATAGGAAATATGCAAACGTTCCAATTATTTATAAGTTAAATAATTAATAATTTAAATATCGAATTTTATCTAAATATTACCCATTAATATATAATAAGAATTTGTAAGGAATTGGTTAATTGTAATAAAAGTAAAATTCTAAAAGAGATAATGAACATAAAACAGTTTCGTCAAAGTTCAGTTTTGAATGTAAAAATAAAAGCAAGTGCAACAAAAGAATCAGAGGTCGGGTCGGACCCGTGACCTCTGGTCTTGCTACAAAGTCTCACAACCACTAATCCAAAGTGTCATTTGTGAATTAACATGATTCTGATTTCATTCATACACGAGTTAACAGGGGTCATGTTCTTTGTTTACAAGTTAGTCGAACAGAACAACAAACAAAACAAAACTCACAATTTCTGATATAGTTCCTTTTAGTTTTTCATCTAATGTTGTACCAGTTTACATAACTAAAAGAACGAAACGAAAGGAATATACCGAAATAGAGGATGAGGTGATACCGTTGCGGACTTCGGGTGGCTCCGGTGAACTCTGGTGACGAGTAGCTTTCTCCGGCAATTGTGCAACTGATTAGAAAAGTGTTGTAGTGGTGTGAGGATTTCTCCGGCGACTTAGTTTGCACCGACGATGTTTTGAACCTTCCGGCGACTTGATATTGTAACAGAGAGATGAGAGGGTGTCGAGTTGTGTATGAGCGATGTCACGATCACAGGAGCCAAGTGTTTCAATTTATAGGCGAAGAGGTGGGTTTATTCTCGGTCACCATAAAGAATCCGATCCGAGAATTTCGCGTGTTGACGCGTTTACAGTTTGTCAAAGGGGCTGATGAGGATACGTCCTTGGACGGACCAGACCATTGCCAAACATAGAGCCGAACTATATCATAAGAAGGTCGGACCGTAACTCATGCCATAGACAGAATGGCCAAATACACTGATACGCCATAACTAACTGGACCCCACAGCCATAACCGCCATGCCAGTGACTGGTCCGACCCTAACTAACTCGCCACGCCAGCACACCCAAAGACTATAAATACCATACTCAGACCTCCAAAAAGGGGTAATCGCTGTTCTCTCTCTCTAAACTCTCCTCTCTCTCTCTTCCTGGCCTATTTCATCCTCACAAATACTTATTCTCACACCCGAGCTTGGTCACAGAGAGGCTCCCCTCCCTGTGACGAGGCTAACGGTGTGCTTGTTTCCTTGTGATCTTGCAGGTTATTGCTAGGTCATCTGAAGCTCTACTCTGACCATAGATCGGACTAACTGGTTTTGAGTCTTCAGTGGCGCCATCCCCTCGAATTCACACAATTCATTTCCTTGTTTCTGTTCATTCGAAATTATGGCAGAATCAACGACAGCAGTCTCCACCAACACTTTCCCGTCTTACAACGACATATGGGAAGGAAACGCTGCCTCCACAATTGCATCAACAGCAGTTGTTGTCACAGCGGCTTCTATATGATCAGCGTCGGCACCTCCAGCTGCAAATTCTGTAGGCGGAAGCTCTATCACCACGCTGTCTGTTACTGCTCCGGTCGCCACGCCGTTATCTAACTTTGACAATGCTTTCCTCTTACGGAATGCTGATCTATTGCAACAGTTACAGCAGCAACAACAACGAGAAGAGATGTTGCAGAGTCTCTGAACGAACCTGTTCAGGAGCGTCTATCCAGGGGGTAACCCCGTTTCCGTTGGAGCCTTCACTTCTGGATCTATGGGTTTAAACCCTCAAGATCAGGAGCTAATCATGCCATATCGCCCCACGTCTATGACTTCCCAATCGAAGTTTACGTTACAGATCGTCAATGCCCCACTCCCAGCCAAACTGAAAATGCCCCCTACGCTGAAGTTTTACGATGGTACGTCCGATCTGGACAACCACATGTTCGCGTTTGCCGGAGCGGCTAAGGTCGAACAGTGGCCTATGCCGGCTTGGTGTCATATGTTCGCCCAAACTCTCACCGGATCGGCAAGGGTTTGGTTTGATGGGTTGCCAGAGGGATCGATCGATCACTTTGAGGATTTCCGGCATATATTTTTGCAAAACTTTTGTCAGCAGCGACGCTGTAAGAAAGACATTACTGAAGTTCACCACATAAAGTGCCGCGACGGAGAGTCCGTAGAAGATTTTATCGATCGCTTCAATCGAGAAAGCATGCAGATAAGTGGAGCATTTGACCAGCTCTGAGTCTCTGGATTTTGTCACGGAGTTTGGAACAACCAACTTCTGGAAAAGCTCCACGAAGATCTTCTGAAAACCATGGAGATACTTATGGAACGAGCCCGAGCTTTTGTTCGGGGAAAGAGTGCCTGCGGTCAACCGAACGAAACCACAGCAAGAAATGCCAAGGCTCGAACCACATCTTGGAGAAGGAATGCGTCACCGCCAAAAGATAGAGGCAACAGTTGGAATAGAAGTCGTGGTCCGTATCAGAATTCAGATCGAAGCAGTTTCCGAACCGGAAACGTACGCTTTAACACTTTCTCCAGGCTCACAAAATCGCCAAGTGAAATTCTCAGTACGGAAACCACCCGGTTCCCTACACCGTAGAAGCAGCGACCTACCTCAGATAAGCACTCCAAGAAGTATTGTGAATATCACCGAGACAAGGGGCATACAACTGATGAATGTTGGGCTCTGAAGTAAGAGATCGAGAAGGCTGTACGATCCGGTAAATTCTCTCATCTTGTGAAAGAAGTAAAAGATAGGAAAAAATCTACAGAAGCAATCGATAACCCGAACACCGAGCCCGAAATCAATATGATCCGGTCGACCGAATCAAGAGGGGTAAAGCGATCGAATCAGCATATGGCAGCATGGATGCACCAACCAACATCCTTTTCTGGTACGGTGAGAGTCGGTAAAGTAATGGATGATTGGCTGCTCTCCATCGCTTCTTGTCAAAAGCAGCAGACAGATCACACCCATTCATGGACGTCCTCATAAAAAGCTTCAGATCGGAGTTTAAATGGACGGAAGAAGCTGCACGAGCTTTTGAAGAACTTAAAGTTTATCTCAGTACTTTACCGACTCTCACCGTATCAGAAAAGGATGAGGTACTAACAGTCTATCTGGCTGCATCATCTGGTGCTATCAGTGCAGTACTAGTCGCTCACCGGACCAGAGCGCAAATCCCCATCTACTACGTAATCCGAACACTAAAAGACTATGAAACAAGCTATTTAAACTTGGAAAAACTAGGTCTAGCATTGGTCCATGCTTCAAGAAGACTCCAGCGATACTTTCAAGCCCACCCGATCGAGGTACGAACGAATCAAAGAATCCAGCATGTTCTCCGACGACCCGAAGTTTCAGGTCGCATGGCAAAATGGGCAATCTAGCTGGGCGCATTCAATATCACCTTCAGAACCAAAGGTCCGTTAAAAGGGCAGGTGATAGCTGATTTTCTAGTAGAAATGCTGAAGGATAAGAAAACACAAGAAATCGAGAAAGCTCCAGAGAAGCCTTGGTCCTTGTATACAGACGGGGCTTCAAGCGCCGAAGGAGCGAGAGAAGGCCTAATTCTCACCGATCCAGATGGTACGGATATGACGTACGCTCTCCGACTATAATTTAAGAGTTCTAATAACGAAGCCGAATACGAGGCTCTTCTAGCTGGCCTACGTCTGGCGCTAAAAGTCAGGGCAAGAAATGTCGTAGCCCACGTAGACTCGCTGCTAGTAGCAAATCAGGTAAACGGAGAATATGAGGCAAGGGAAGCTAACATGATCGAATCTCTCGAGCAAGTGAAACAAATTATGGCGTCATTCGAGGCATGTAAAGTCGAACACGTTCCCCGTAGCAAAAACAAAAAGGCCGACGCATTGAGCAAGTTGGCATCGGTATCATTCAGTCACTTGGCTAAAGAGGTGAGGGTAGAAGTGTTAACCGCACCATCAATTGCGACTCCTCACGTTATGCAAGTAGAAGCTCCGACGCAAACATGGATGACACCCATAATCAACTACTTGGTGCATGACGTCTTGCCAGTCGATAAAGCAGAAGCAAGAAGGATCCAAATTAACTCGCTCCAGTATCAGATGCAAGAAGGAGGTTTGTACCGAAAGACTTTTCTCGAACCCCTGCTAAAATGTCTTGATCCGGAGCAGGCCAGTTATATCAGCAGAGAAATACATTACGGCATTTGTGGTATTCATTTCGGGCCAAAAATGATCGTAACAAAAGTGAAAAATGCAGGGTATTATTGGCCCGGGATGCACGAGAGTACGGTTAAAGAACTCCAACAATGTGACGAATGCCAAAAGCAAGCACCAGTGAGCCTCCGAGCAAAGTATGAAATGATCCCGGTGACCGCCGCATGGCCTTTCCAAAAGTGGGGCGTCGATATAGTTGGTCCTTTTCCACGATCGAGCGGAAGCGCCCAATATTTGTTAGTCGCAGTGGATTATTTCACTAAATGGGTGGAAGCCAGACCATTCACAATCATGTCCGGCTATAATGTAACAAGATTCTTTTGGGAACAAATCATATGCCGTTTCGGTCTTCCACTCTACATCGTAAGCGACAATGCAAACCAGTTCGCGGAAAACCCGTTCAAGCGGTGGTGTGAAAACTTGAAAATTAACTAAGTCTTTTCCTCGGTCGCTCATCCCCAGGGGAATGGGCAGGTCGAACAGATAAACCGCTGAATCATTGACGGGATAAAAGAAGACTGGGTTATGAAGGCAAAGGCTGGGCGGACGAGTTGCCGAACATTTTATGGGCTCACCGAACATTGCACAAGACCAGTAATGGAGAAACTCCGTTCAGTCTTACTTATGGCACTGAGGCCGTGATTCCCGCAGAGATTGGACTCCCAAACCAAAGGTGCAAAAATTGGGGGGGAAACGAGCATGAGCTTCGATCCAATCTTGATCTGCTAGAAGAACGTCAGAACATCGCGGCAATCAAAGAAGCCCGGTACAAAAAGAAAATCGAGAAGTACTATAATGCCCATGCCAAACTTTACAAGTTCAAGGTCGGAGACTTTGTGCTCCGGAGCAACGATGCCAGCCGCGTCGAAGCCCCTGGCAAGCTAACCCCAAAATGGGAAGGATCGTACCGAGTCAAAGAAGCCAGTGAAAAAGGCTCGTACGTGTTGGAAAAAATTGATGGAACCCCCGTACCCAGGACATGGAACGGGGTGCATTTAAAGAAGTGTTTCATGTAAACAGCCTGCTATGGCTAAGAAAAGATCGCTATTGCTTATGTTTTTTATTTTCAACTTCCATGTATGAATCGGGAGGGTAATGCCCCGAACTAATTTCCATTTTCCTTGTAAACGGGGAGGGTTTTCCCCGGAAGTTACGATTCAATTAATAAATAAAGCGATCTGTGTTTTTATAAGTAAAGCATGGTGTATGAATAAGTTCGAACAATGTTAAAAATGTGCACAAACGGGCCTCGACCCATGCCTCGCGCCGATCGAGAAGGCTTAAATAGTTCAAAAAAAATAGTAAAATCTATTAAGCAAGAGATCTGTATCTAATACGATCCGACTTTAAAAAATCTACTAAGCAAAAGGAGTCTAAAAGAAACTTCTCGCCCAAACTCAGTCACCTAAGTTGGCCGAGCAAAAAACCTGGTCGAATAGTAAAAGTTTGGACGCAAACTAAAAACTAAGTAGTCAGGAACGAATATTTATCAAAATCATGATTTCATACGAAGCTGAAAAAACATGTCAGTTAAACACTACAAAAGAAAAGTTTAAACTGTATGATTACATGCCACAATAAGTAGTAAAATGTTGTACGACTATTACAACCAAACTTCAAGCTTCATAATCCTCTTTCACGATAGGGAGTTCACTTCTCTGTTTAATAACGGACAAGGGTTTGTCAATTAAATCTGCAACTTTTCCAAGAACAGAGATATGAAAGTTATCAAAGGCCTTTATTGCGGCATCCAATGCATCCTATGCTCCTTCGTCATATCCAGAAACTTCCTCGACCGAACGGACTGAGTCCAAAGCGGCCTTGAAGCCTTGTTTGATTCCTTCATTCACCCCAACTACGTTCACACTGTTAACCAGATCAGCAACGACCTTCTCCATCTCAGGGCTTTGGTGAACTAGTTTAACTACCCAGGCAATCCCATCTGTGAGAAACCATTGCTTGGTAAGTATGAGCTCCGATACCTGGGCATACAGCTCTACCATCTCACCATCAGTACGGGTCAACATGCCTTTTGCTTCATCGATCGTTGCTGTGTGCAATTCGATCGCCTTATCACGAGCCCTTTCTAATTCATCTTTAACTGAAGAAAACAGGATTCAATAAGTAGGAAGGAAAAGCAGTAAAAAGCAAATTACGAGCGTACCATCAATCAAGCGATGATGATCGGCCAGGAGCTGATCATAAGATGTTTGCATTTCTTTCAGTTCGGCTGCATGCCTCTTCTCCGTACCAGATGACTTCTTCTCCAGATCATCAAATTTCAGCTTGAGAGTTTCTAAGTCTTGAAGGGCTTTGTCTCGAGCTTCATAAGCAGCCGCAACCGAAGCCTGGGAAGATTTACTAACCTCTTTCGCTTCCAAGACTTGCTCTTTCAAACGGTCGATTTTAGAACGGAGAGAAGATAGCTCCTGTTTTGTCTTCGATCGAATATTCTCTTCATTTTTCAAATTAGCAACTTCACGCTCAAGCTTGCAACAGTTTGATTCCGACTCGATCCAACGCTTATACGTCTCCACCACCAGAGAATTCGACTGAGCTTGATTCAGCATTAGGGCATTTCTGAGCTCCGGGCCGCTCATCCTCCGGTAATGTGCATGTTCGGCTGGAGTCCCAAGATGAAACAGAGCCATCTTTGCTGATAAGGCACCCACAATTCTATCTTTATTCGCCAACGACCACTCGGGTATATACTTCTCCAAAGCGTGAGCCGAATCCATACCCCAACATCGCCCGAACCTAACTCCCGGGACAAGAAAGCAGCTTCAGTTTTAAACCACAAAGGGGAAGAAGAGGCACTGTCCCCGCCATCAAATGGTCATGGACTTGGCCTTGAAACGTTAGAAGCAACCCCGGTTGTAGGCTTACCCGAAGGAGAAGGTTCAATCTTCTTAAAGGATAGGGGCTCGGGCATATGAATATCTTCCAAAACTTTGGTATTTGCCCCTCCAAAGGATAACGGGCTCGTCGGAACCTTGACCGGATGATCCCTTGGGGTACGACCACCATGGAGATGAGCGTCCAGGTTTGCCAACAAACCCCCAGCAGTAGAGAAGTCGGTGGCTTGATCTTCCTCATCATCATCTAATGTAATAGTTTTTAAACTCATCTTCGTTTTCACCTGTTTAGCTTTTGGACCGAACTTAGAAGAAGTAGTCCGTCTTCTCTTCAAACTGACTTGAGGACGTTCTTCATCATTGCCATCATCACCCTCTTCACCCCCTTCGGCATGCACTCCTTCGTCTTCAATAGAGACATGTACTCCTTCGTCTTCGATAACAAATTTGGAACCAGACCCTTTCGTTCCACTCGAGCTTGTTTTCTTTCCCTTATCACCACCAACTACCACCGCAGCCTGAGCCGGAACAGTATCCGCAATTTGTGCCGCAGGAGCCGAACCTGAACCTCCTTGACCGGCTAAACCTCCCTGATTATCCGGAGCCTTGGGTTCTCGAATCAGATAAAGATTCTCCTGCACGATGTTTAGATACGGAGGATCGCCCTTCGGCGTCTTGGTGGCCCGGATGTCAAGCTCCTTGGAATCAAAAGACTTCAACCGCAAAGCTTCCTTTAAACCCATAGCTGCACAAAAACAAACGATAAATAATATCTATAGTCCGACATGACGTAAATCGTACAAAAACGAGCAAAACAATCAAAGCAAATTCAAGAAGCACCGCATAACTAACCCTCTTTATTCCACTTGTGGGTAGGATACTTCTGTATACGACCAGCTTCCTTAATCAAATTCGCATATAGATCCCTGTTATTCAGGAAGAGGGGCCGGAAGGCGCGACTTCTTCGGTCTCCACGTCATAAATTCCAGAACGCGCCGCTCGTCAACCAAGAAGAAGTGGTCTTTCCAATCCTTTATACTGGTAGTAATCCACGTATAACAACAAGAAGTTTTGTCCCTAACTTCGAAGGTGTACCAACTACCGGACCGATTCAACTTGTAAAAAGCCCGGAACACATCCAAATCCGCGTCGGATCCCAAACCACGACAAGCTAACTCAAAATGACACACCTTGGCAAGACCGATGGGGTTCATTTGAGAAAGATGAACCTCGTGAAATAAAAGAACTTCGATCAAGAACTTCGTCAGAGGAAGACGATAGTTGCAGTAATCGAAGAGGCGAGTGTAAACCCCTATTTTCCCCGGTACGAAAGGATAAATAGGCGTATTCTTTTCGGGGAGAACGGGGTGTAATGAGGCAGGAATTGCGTAGTTATCTATGTACCACTGTAAACCATTCCTACTCAAAATATTGAAGCAACCGGATAGGTTGCTCTTGTTCGCCATACTAAGAAGAAGGGTACTAACCTGCTCGAAGAAAAAGTTTCGCCTCAGACAAAGAGATGAAGAAGATGAAGTAAAAAGTGAAAACAAAAAATTACTTTTTCCTCCTTTTAATAGAGATATAAACCACCTCAAAAACAACCAATCAGAGATCGACACGTCATGACAGCTGACGCACATCAAGCGTCACGACAGCAGGAAAGATAAAATGACTGTCAGTCACCTAACAATAGTCACCGCCCAAAAAATTCAAAAATTCAAAAAATCAACAAAACGACAAATCAGGGGATCAGCCCGCCAAAGTTGCGCCATTATAGTTCAAAGCTTTTACCTAGGAAACGCTACGAGCTAGGGGGACTTGATGAGGATACGTCCTTGGATGGACTGAACCGTTGCCAAACATAGAGCCGAACTATATCACATGAAGGTCGGACCGTAACTCATGCCATAGACAGAACGGCCAAATACACTGATACGCCATAACTAACTGGACCCCACAGTCATAACCGCCATGACAGTGACTGGTCTGACCCTAACTAACTCGCCACGTCAGCACACCCAAAGACTATAAATACCATACTCAGACCTCCAAAAAGGGGTAATCGCTGTTCTCTCTCTCTAAACTCTCCTTTCTCTCTCTCTCTCTCTTCCTGACCTATTTCCTCCTCAAAAATACTTATTCTCACGCCCGAGCTTGGTCACAGAGAGGCCCCCCTCCCTGTGACGAGGCAAACGGTGTGCTTGTTTCCTTGTGATCTTGCAGGTTATTTCTAGGTCATCTGAAGCTCTACTCTGACCAGATCGGACTAACTGGATTTGAGTCTTCAGGGGCTAAACATGGAAACCTTGCTAGATTAGTGTTATCTCAATAAGTCAGGGACAATCAAACGAAAAATCAGAAAACAAAAAGGAAGAAAGGAACTGAACAACCATAATCTCGCTGGCATTGTTTTTGGCGGCAAATTTGTAAGGGATATTTAAATGTAATGTGTGTATAAATGCTAAACATTCCTAAATTATCTCGATGTCAAGAAATGGATGGAGCGGTTGTTGTGTTGTTTGGTGACCCGGTGAACCCGAGTTCGAGTCCCGCGGCACACCTTTTTATTCTTTATTTTGTTTTAGAAGTTCCATCGTTACACTGAGACCCCTCCACTTATACTAACGATACTAACTTGATTTAACTCACTAGGTTACTTACATAACCTCAATATAACTTGAAATCTAACGGGACTAACTTGTTTGTTTATAAAATAAAAGAATTAAACTTTTAATTTGTAGAATTTATTATTTTAATTATTTAAACACTAAATAATAATCATATTTATGATTAATTATATCAAGATTAAAAGATCCTTTTAATGAAACTTTCAAGTTTCAAGGATAAGGATCCAAATCTCGTGTATCAAGCGTCAAAGTGAAATAAAGGATTAAGAATCTCATTGTTTCATCAGTTTAACTAGTATCGGGTGTCGTTTAATCAAGAGTCTGAGAATAATATATCGTTCAAAATGCGTATTTGATTAAAGTCGCACATAAGTCTAACATGAGTACACAAATATGATAAAAAAAATAACTTTGTTTTCATTATGATCAATAGTCTCGAATTACAATTGGAACAAAAATAGATTACAACGAGTGTCTAAAGATGAAAAGTACAACTTGACTTGCTAAAATAAGAAAGTACAAAAAATGCTGAGCGTTACAATTAATCTTCGTTTTAGGACCGAGGGACATGAGTGATAGATCTATTTGGGTGTAGCGAGCCCACACCCATGTGGACCAGGGTGGCCCATGAGGTGACTATGTCTTACAACTTTGTATTTTTGTGACTTTTATTCAAACAAAGCATTTTCAAACAAAGTTTCTTTGAGGAACTTGTTTGTTTATTGCTATACTTCTCTTTTTTTATAAGGAATCGTCACACAAGAAAACCGAGCTTTTTACTAAAACAAAAGGGTTTAAAAGAAAAAGGTTTTGGTGGGTAAAGGGTGTTTGTTTTGTGGGTTTAGAAATGAAAAGGTTTAGGCTCAAAGGGGTTAACTAGGGGGATTTTGGGTAGGTTAAAAGAAAAAAGAAAAATAACGGTGTTGAAAAGAAAAAAAAGGGTTAGTTGTAACACCCGTAGTAATTTTTAAGTTTTATATAACATTTAAGTAAGCATTTTATATGAAAAATGCCACTTAACAAAAACTTTTAAATTATAAGTAATTAAATATGTTTACAACATTCCAAAACATAGTTGAATGTGTTTTCATAAATCCACTTTTGATAAAACAAACTAAAACAATTGCGGAAGCTTCATTTGATATGTGTTCGGTTCGTTCCATCAAGCTTAATCGTTCTGTTTATGTACAATATACCTACATTTCATAAAACATGAAATGAGTTAGTCATTTGGCATTTAAAAAAAAACATGTTTGAGCCAGTTTGTGGGTTAAAATAAGCCAACAAAAGTTCAGCAACAATGTCCAGATTTTTGAGCCGTCGCGTGTCGCGACGGCGTTCATATTTTCTGTCGCGTATCGCGACGATCGTCGCGTGTCGCGCCCCAAACTAAGTCCTCCGTCGCGTGTCGCGGGGGAACCCAATTTCCGGCGGGTTCATTACTGAACCCTGCATTTTCTGCCCAGCAACAATTTTCTTAAAAAAATTCAACTTCAAAGTCTCATAACTTACGTTTCGTACGTCCGTTTTACGCGATTCTTTTTCCTACGCGTTTGTAATTTAATTCCCCATCTTGTGGAGTTAAAATTCAACATTCAACAAATGAAATTCTATATTTTTAAACCTTCGGCTTATTACTCAATTTCAACATTTTGACCCGTTTATATGGTCATGTGCATTTATTCATTAATCTCACTCTTCTCTTTTCACACTTAACATTTTCACATTCAAAGTATCTACCCATATCATGTAATCATTATGCAAGTTCCTAAACCACCCATATGGGTTGTTTGTCCAATTTACCTATCAAGGGCTTTTGGTCAATTTTAGTCCTTCATTATACAATGAAAGACTTCCACTAATTAATTGACCAAAATACTACTTTCAACTATAAATCTAATTATGTGTACCTGGCTCGGGTCATAGAATTGACCCGTTTACACACCTCCTGCTTTATATTTTCTAGTTAAAGCAACGCAACATATGTTATTTCCTGTAATCACAAACACTCAACAAGTGGTCACCAATTATTAATGTCAAATGGTATTAACACACCATTTGACCCGTCTATTCGAAATAACCATTTATCAACTTATAATAGTATTTTTATTACCATCTCACTCCTTGAACCTATTCCGGTTTGCACCGTGAGTTTTATTTACTTAAAGGACATTTTCTCAATTTGTTTGACCCGTTAAAACTTTCACCAAAAAGTTTCCCTTTCAAGTCTTTTATCTATTCGTTAATCCATGCCCGGATTACTACTTTACCATTTTACCCGTCACGTTTAAACCATAACATAGTGTTTCAAAACTTTATATTTGTTCATCATTTCACATCAAGTTTATCTTATTTACCGATTTTACCATAATCTATGGTTTTTGCCCTTCTAGCTTGTTCCGACCCGCATTGTATCGTGCCGGAACATCTTATTTCATTTGCAAACTACTATTCAAATTCGATACTCACAATAAGCATTTGGTAAGTAATAAAAAGGGGGCGTAAGCTTTACATACCTTGCATCCGGTTATGCTTTTCTTCATGTTTAACTTGTTTGATCCGCTTCCTTCCCGAGCTCCCACCTAGCTCATTAAGCGTCAAACTATCACCATAATTCGTAAGACGGTTAGATTAGTCATTATCACGTACGACTATTCCATCTTACGAATTCTATGTCGAAACTTCTATTCGACTTCATCATTGGTTAATTTGACTTATAAAAGTCATTTACTCTTAATCTTATGATATGTGAAATTAGTTAAAATCTACTTCATGATTAGAATCCGTATTTTCACATATCATCCCTAGTTATTCAAATTAGGCAATTATGCGTTTCGTTCACGATTTTGACATATAACATTCGTTTAGGAATTTTAACAAACACCTTGCGGGCGAGATTCATATACTTCTTTTGTCAAGTTCATATCTCACTTTTAATCAAGTTTTAACATCAAAATCAATCTCTATGTCTAGTGTTCTTAAACTACACCCAAAACTTGTATCATAACAACAATATTCTTCAACTCAACACTCTAAATTAAGTGTTTATCGTTTTGTCATAAAACCCACTTAGCACCTATCTAATTAGTTAACCGAAACACTAATTTATGGTGCTAAATCACAAGTTTACATCTAAGGTTCGTTCCTAGACTCATAAACATCAAAATTTCACTACAACATCCAACATTCACACTAATTTTCATTCATGCATGATTATCACAAATTTCAAAATATCACCAAACTACGAATTTTGACATACCTTGTGATTTCCTAGCTTGGGTGATCACGAATTTAGTTAAAGCCCCAATTCTTAGCTTGATTTCCCTTTTGATTTTGAGCAATTTTGATGAGTTTAGGGTTTGAAAGGAGAAACCCTCTCATGCTCTGTGAAAATGTCGACCAAACACACACTTTTTGTGTGTGTTTTGGTTTTTGATTTATTTAATTAAAACATCTTTCATGTTTTCCCTTTTTAGTCCCTCAAGATTTCAAGTTTTATAAAGGTTTAACCAAATTCATGTTTCCATTATTTTTTTTACCACACTTAACTTACTAGGTTAATATTCCTAGTTACTTAGAGGTTTTCGGGGGAGTCATAACCCGTTTTATTTTTAAGAAACCCGTTAAGTCGGGTTTCTTATAAACTTTTGTTTTCTCAATGCGTTTATTCTCTCTTTTTTTTTTTGGGGATGTTACAAGTCTATCTCCCTTAAAGAGGTTTCATCCCCGAAACCTTATTTGCGTAGTTCATTTGTTTAAACCAAACGAACTTGGTTTCATTTTCAAGGCATTCATTCATTCTTTTCGATCTAACGTTTTCATTTATATTGACGCGTACATCTTTCATGTGTAAGGTCTCGCGGGCTGTTATTTTCAGCTTATATTCTTTATCTTTATTGACCGAGTTGTCATGTGTCCACTTAGTCTCATTAGTCTGTTAACAGGTTTATCACGCGCATGTCTTATATTAACAAGTGATTTGTATTTGTCATGACATTTTCTTAACTTTGAATAGTTTTTTTTTCTTTTTTCAGCTAGACTAATTAGCCACCGTCACTTCATACCCCGTCACACGGGTATACTATTTTGCCATCTCCGGCCTTATGTGTGTTTAAGATTTTCTAAACCATCTCATACTACTTATGTTTGTTAAAACATTGCTTTTGACTAAAAACTAAAATTTTTTTTTGTTTACATTTTATCCTTGTCTTATATCTTTTTCTCATGTCTAGGAATTTCCGTTCTAAGTTTTATTCCTGACCGTTATTATTTTACACGGAGAATTGTAACCAGGTTTCCTTGCTTTACAATATTGACCCGTAGGTTTCTTCACTTGGCCTCATGGGCTATTTCTTTATATGTTTCACCTTTTTAAGGTGAGACCCAACAGTTCGTTTCTTTCTATTTATGACCCAACGGTCTCCTTAGTCCCGTAGACCTTATCATTACATTTTATTCCGTAGGTTATGATGATCCCATAGATCATCTTTTTTTTTTCACGTCTATATTCAAATGTCTATTTATACATATATAGCTTTAAAGCATCCTTTGTTATGTTTGGAATCATTTAATTTTGCTTTTGAACTTTAGTTGACCTTCTCCGTAGTCTAAGGTTTCATTTGTTTACTTTCGGACTATCTTTCCGACTTTACGACTTCTAACGTCCTTTACACGTCGGTTTGTCCTACGCTTACTGTTACCCGGTTCATACTTATACTCCTTTACAACCCATTACCCGGGTCCTTCTATCTTATTATTTTTAGCTTTCCGGTGCACCGGTTTGCGTTTTCCTATTATATTAAGCGCTATTCCTTAATTGACTCGTTTAACTCATTTTGGGTGAATTTTCATTGCTTATGAATGTCACACTTCATTCTTTATTTGACCCATCCAACTTTGAAATGGTTGAACGTAATTACCAAAATTTATGTTTGCGAAAATTCTTGTCATCTTTTAGTCATGACTCATATTCCGAGTCTTTTGACTTTCTATTTCGCGTTCCCGTCTCTCGGTTTACGCATTCACCCACAATCCTACCCATCCATCCATCGGGTATCTTTACCGTAATCATTATCAAGTAACCATTCTTATATGGTTTTGGACATCATTTTATTTTATTTGGTCGTCTTAGCGAAATCCATCGCTTTTATTCAATTAAGTCCTTTATTCATTATTTAATTCGTTTGACTTGTCCACGTGAATTTCATCACTTATGTCAGTCAAACCCTTATCCCCATGCCTTAGCATTCTCTTTAGTTGGTTTGTATTTTCATTTACTTCGATCTTTGTCCCTTCTCTCGGGCTCGTCATTTTAACGTAATACGCTTCCGTCGTCCGACTTGCGTTTACGTTTACTATCAAACATCTTATTTATTTGATTCATTTTGGTACCATTTAAGTTAGTCCCATTCACCCCGCCCTTACTACATTGGACGTAAATGTGTCCACTACAAGAAGCTCATGGTATCATATGTCACTACTTACTTGGCCAGAGTAAGCGATCATCACATGATACATATGACCTTTTTTATAGCTTTCACATCACACCCTATGTAAGTAATGCCTCTATTTATTTCATATCTTTGATTTCATTTAGTAAAACTTTATGTAATTGCAAAACAACAATCATTAGTTTTACTAGTTTTACTAGTTTTACATTTGAACATATAAAATGTTTTTCTTTTCTATCATACTATTATATAATCACATTTGTTAATGTGATCGCTACTTTTCTCAATAGCATTATATTGAGAGTTTTCCACTTGGATAATTACCCCCCGTCCAAGTTTCCATATGAACTAATCCTATTATTTCTTTGTTATTCATCATCGTGAATAACACATATTTCTATTAAACTTCTCTTAGAAACATCATCCTGAATAGATATCCTATTCAAGTTTTATCAGATATATGCAACCGTTATCCCCTACGTGTTTGTTGCATATTACTACTTATGCGATTAAATTTAAAATCGTGCACCTGGTAATGCTTGCCCTAACGGACTTCTATTGCCGTGAACTTTGTTCGCGATCATCACGCGATTTAGGTCCTCAATGAGTGTGCTCAGCTTGACATACCTCGGACCGTTCCACCGTCATATCCACAATTCGTTCAACTCTCGTCGTCTTCAGATGCGAGTGTCCTTCAACTAAACATTTACAAAAGTTAGTAATTTTGACACTTATAAATGCCCGTATTGTAATACAAGGCTTTTTTTTTACTATACGTGTCAACGCACATAATTTCAATAACTGTATCAATCATTTTAATTGGGGTAGCGTGTATTACGCGATAACCCTATGTGTTGTTTACAATACTTTAACATGTTAAACGATTAACATACATGTACTTACTGGATTTGCGATCAAGCCTCGAACCAAACACTTTATTCTTTTAACCGTGAGCTCTGATTACCAACTTGTAACACCCGTAGTAATTTTTAAGTTTTATATAACATTTAAGTAAGCATTTTATATGAAAAATGCCACTTAATAAAAACTTTTAAATTATAAGTAATTAAATATGTTTACAACATTCCAAAACATAGTTGAATGTGTTTTCATAAATCCACTTTTGATAAAACAAACTAAAACAACTGCGGAAGCTTCATTTGATATGTGTTCGGTTCGTTCCATCAAGCTTAATCGTCCTCTGTTTATGTACAATATACCTACATTTCATAAAACATGAAATGAGTTAGTCATTTAGCATTTAAAAAAAACATGTTTGAGCCAGTTTGTGGGTCAAAATAAGCCAACAAAAGTTCAGCAACAATGTCCAGATTTTTGAGCCGTCGCGTGTCACGACGGCGTTCATATTTTCTGTCGCGTATCGCGACGATCGTCACGTGTCGCGCCCCAAACTAAGTCCTCCGTCGCGTGTCGCGGGGGAACCCAATTTCCAGCGGGTTCATTACTGAAACCTGCATTTTCTGCCCAGCAACAATTTTCTTAAAAAAATTCAACTTCAAAGTCTCATAACTTTCGTTTCGTACGTCCGTTTTACGCGATTCTTTTTCCTACGTGTTTGTAATTTAATTCCCCATCTTGTGGAGTTAAAATTCAACATTCAACAAATGAAATTCTATATTTTTAAACCTTCGGCTTATTACTCAATTTCAACATTTTGACCCGTTTATATGGTCATATGCATTTATTCATTAATCTCACTCTTCTCTTTTCACACTTCACATTTTCACATTCAAAGTATCTACTACCCATATCATGTAATCATTATGCAAGTTCCTAAACCACCCATATGGGTTGTTTGTCCAATTTACCTATCAAGGGCTTTTGGTCAATTTTAGTCCTTCATTATACAATGAAAGACTTCCACTAATTAATTGACCAAAATACTACTTTCAACTATAAATCTAATTATGTGTACCTGGCTCGGGTCATAGCATTGACCCGTTTACATACCTCTTGCTTTACATTTTCTAGTTAAAGCAACGCAACATATGTTATTTCCTGTAATCACAAACACTCAACAAGTGGTCACCAATTATTAATGTCAAATGGTATTAACACACCATTTGACCCGTCTATTCGAAATAACCATTTATCAACTTATAATAGTATTTTTATTACCATCTTACTCCTTGAACCTATTCCGGTTTGCACCGTGAGTTTTATTTACTTAAAGGACATTTTCTCAATTTGTTTGACCCGTTAAAACTTTCACCAAAAAGTTTCCCTTTCAAGTCTTTTATCTATTCGTTAATCCATGCCCGGATTACTACTTTACCATTTTACCCGTCACGTTTAAACCATAACATAGTGTTTCAAAACTTTATATTTGTTCATCATTCCACATCAAGTTTATCTTATTTACCGATTTTACCATAATCTATGGTTTTTGCCCTTCTAGCTTGTTCCGACCCGCATTGTATCGTGCCGGAACATCTTATTTCATTTGCAAACTACTATTCAAATTCGATACTCACAATAAGCATTTGGTAAGTAATAAAAAGGGGGCGTAAGCTTTACTTACCTTGCATCCGGTTATGCTTTTCTTCATGTTTAACTTGTTTGATCCGCTTCCTTCCCGAGCTCCCACCTAGCTCATTAAGCGTCAAACTATCACCATAATTCGTAAGGCGGTTAGATTAGTCATTATCACGTACGACTATTCCATCTTACGAATTCTATGTCGAAACTTCTATTCGACTTCATCATTGGTTAATTTGACTTATAAAAGTCATTTATTCTTAATCTTATGATATGTGAAATTAGTTAAAATCTACTTCATGATTAGAATCTGTATTTTCACATATCATCCCTAGTTAATCAAATTAGGCAATTATGCGTTTCGTTCATGATTTTGACATATAACATTCGTTTAGGCATTTTAACAAACACCTTGCGGGCGAGATTCATATACTTCTTTTGTCAAGTTCATATCTCACTTTTAATCAAGTTTTAACATCAAAATCAATCTCTATGTCTAGTGTTCATGAACTACACCCAAAACTTGTATCATAACAACAATATTCATCAACTCAACACTCTAAATTAAGTGTTCATCATTTTGTCATAAAACCCACTTAGCACCTATCTAATTAGTTAACCGAAACACTAATTTATGGTGCTAAATCACAAGTTTACATCTAAGGTTCGTTCCTAGACTCATAAACATCAAAATTTCACTATAACATCCAACATTCACACTAATTTTCATTCATGCATGATTATCACAAATTTCAAAATATCACCAAACTACGAATTTTGACATACCTTGTGATTTCCTAGCTTGGGTGATCACGAATTTAGTTAAAGCCCCAATTCTTAGCTTGATTTCCCTTTTGATTTTGAGCAATTTTGATGAGTTTAGGGTTTGAAAGGAGAAACCCTCTCCTGCTCTGTGAAAATGTCGACCAAACACACACTTTTTGTGTGTGTTTTGGTTTTTGATTTATTTAATTAAAACATCTTTCATGTTTTCCCTTTTTAGTCCCTCAAGATTTCAAGTTTTATAAAGGTTTAACCAAATTCATGTTTCCATTATTTTTTTACCACACTTAACTTACTAGGTTAATATTCCTAGTTACTTAGCGGTTTTCGGGGGAGTCATAACCCGTTTTATTTTTAAGAAACCCGTTAAGTCGGGTTTCTTATAAACTTTTGTTTTCTCAATGCGTTTATTCTCTCTCTATTTTTTTTTGGGATGTTACATTAGTCCTAATGCCTCCATCATTTACTTACTTGGGTTTAAGTTGGTAAGGACCGGGAATGTATTGTCGTGGCAAGTTCTAGAGTCGTAAGAAACCAAGCGACTATTCACACAAGAAACGAAAAATGAGCATTTAGTTTAAAGATGTATATTTGTATGCTTAGTAAAGGATCAAAACTCACTTTTTGTGGGAATGGGTTTATAATGTGATCAAGTACATATAATCAAATTTTAACTAGATTTGTCATGCCGTTTCATAATTATCTTATGTTGGTTCTTTTTATCACGACGCTATCAGTTGTAAATTTGTAAAAATATAACCTTTTTAGAACTTGTTTTTCCCAAATTAAACCAAGACATGTAAAAAAATGAAAAGTTTTTGAAAAAAATTGGGGTGATTAGCGGTTCCAATAGAGTTTTGTGTAAGGCTTGTTATTAGGACTTGCAAAATTCAAGGTTTTAGCATCCCCCCATACTTAAATTACACATTGTCCTCAATGTGTCCCAAAAATAAGTTTTTAGGTTGATTGAATGTGTAAAAAGGTGTTTAAAAACTAAATTTTATGTTACTTGGCGTCTGGAAACGGGCCCGTGTTGGTCCGGGCACGACCCCGTGTTCAGATCGCCAGTATCATAATTAACAGAAGGCTTGGCACGGGGGCGTGTTCAGTGAGCACGGCCCCGTGTCCAATTACCTGAACTGGGTGTTTTCTGCAGAACCTCGGGCACGGGGCGTGTTGGGCTAAGCACGGCCCCGTGCTGAACTTGCTGTAATGAAGAAAAATTATCGGGAGGCTATGTTTTTGTGCATGGAGCGCGGGTTCAAGTTTCCCTTAGTAACCTCCACCATTTAGAGTGTTTTTATTCATCACAACATCATCAAAACACCAATTACTACTAGAAAACCATCATTTATTGAAAACGACAAATTACAAAAGATCCTAGAAATTTAAAAATAAAGCTAGAAATGAAAAACTTAAAAGTTCCTAAGATATATAGGTCAATTAATGCAGGAAATCATTCCAAGGAGTTCTACCCTTATTGTAGGAACATCAAAATCCTGGAAATAGCTTCCCGGTACTTTAAGGCGTTGTAGAACTCGTAACCGAGGGGTGTCCCTTAGATTTCATTGAGCCATTCCTCTATCTCCCTTGGAAGGAAGAAGGGCTCATTTTCCACGATGTCTTGTGGAGGAGGAGCTACGGCCACCGGAACCCCATGTAATATGTCTTGAGGGGGCTCCATGTGCATGACATACCACCGGACCGAAATAATGACTTCCGGCACAACATTCCAATCCCTTTGCGTAATTATTGGTACCAAGGGAGGAGAGGTGAGAATATTCAACCTTTGGTGCAAAAGGTTGACTTCCCGAAGACATCCCTCTAGTCCCACCGTCAAATGATTTATACGGTCGACCAAGGCTTCTTCTACTCCCATCATTTCATCGATGGCCTCTCTCAAGGCATACACGTAGTTGACGAGAGAGTCTTCTACCAATGATCTTCTTCCTCGCCGGTCATTCCTGGAGTGTGATGAAGATGTTCCGCTATTTCTGCTTGACATTCTAGGAAAACAAACCGAAAGATATTTAAATTTAATGAAACAGTACTCCGGCCACTGCCCCGTGCTCGCTGAGCACGGCCCCGTGGCCCCCTCTCTGCAGGTTTTTGAAACAAGGAATCTTGGAGTTTTAAACTATTTTCTGATAGTTGAAGCATTTTTTAAGCAGGAATAACTTAAAACCGTGTTGTAAAACTTATTTTTGACAAGATTCCTTGAATAAAAACCTAACAATGATAATAATAAAGCTTGAAATCATGGAGATTTCAAGTTTTAATGGAGGTTTTGAGTGGAGAATGAAGAAGAAGAAGGCAATAGACAAAAGTAGAAAATACAAGATGGTTGTTGAGAACCTTCTTTAGAATATACCTTAAAGGGTATATGTGAAGATCCCACCAGTTCTTTGTCTTTGGAATGGGTCCAAGAGTGCAGGAATCTTGCTGCATTTAATAGAAAATGACAGCATGCTGGACACGGCCCCGTGTTGGCTGGACACGGCCCCGTGTGCAAACAAGATCCTGACACGTTTTGTCCGTATTCTGACCAAAAGTCAGACGAGAATCTTTCTGTGTACAAGGGGGCGTGTTGACCTGGACATGGCCCCGTGGCTAGAGATTTTATGAAGTTTTCTCTATTTTTAAGGAATTTATCAGGATCGGGTGGTTCCTTACTGGTTGGAACAACACCAAAGTGCCTGAGATACCTTAGTTTCCCTAGTCTTAGACAAGAACGCAAGAGGTTATCAGAAAGGGTGAACCGTAAACTAAATATCGGTGGGCAAAACCAACCTTTATTTCCCTTACCCGGGCTCTCGTTAAAGAAGGTGTATGTCGAATCGGTCAAGTCTATGTATGCATCGGCGGAAACCGATGGGGAGTCCTTCACGACACAATCGACATAGGGACGACTATCGCTCAAGTCCTCACAAGAGTTAGAGGTGATTTCGGGAGCAACGATGTTTTTAGTATCCGAATGCGTTCTGAATAATTCTCCTTGATCGTCATCTTGAGATGAATTAGTTATTTCCATCTCAAGTTCTCTTATCAATTGGAGAACTAATTCTTCCATTTGAAATAATTCTTCGAGAATCATATCACCTAGAAGAGATGATTGAGAGCATTCGAGGGAGAGATAGGGATTGTTTTTACTTTCGCCCATCTTAAGGCTACAGGAAAACAATGGGTACATATAGTGGGGAATGTAGTTTAAAAAATAACATTTTAAATCTTCATGAGGTCCACCACATATTTGACACCACGTACCATAAGAGGAGCGAAAGTAAAAATGATCAGTATCGCTCATGTTTGTGTCAGAAATTATCAAGCGTCGGGATCTTACGGTTCTGTTTTCAGTAACTGAAGCTTGGGCACGGGGGCGTGTTCAGTGGGTACGGCCCCGTGTTCAGCTACTGTCTGAATTAAAACAGGATTGCCAGTAACAAAGATTGGGCACGTGGGCGTGTTCAGCGGGCACGGCCCCATGCTGAGCTCTGCAGAAGCTGAAAAAACTAGAAAAATCCTAAAAAAACAGAAAAATAAGAAAAACGATTAGGCCATTGATTCCTAACTTTCTTAAAATCCTTGTGTCCCCGACAACGGCGCCAAAAACTTGGTGTGTGTCTGGTGTATTATATTTTTCTTTATATTCTAAGCCCTTTTTAACACGTTAGTCAAGTTTTAAATTTATAAAACACGATATTCTACTAACACTAAACACACACATGGGCAAGTGCACCCATCGTGAGCGTAGTATAGCGTTGGTAAGATACCGAGGTCATCCAAGGACACAAGAGCTTTTAATACCGGTTTATCCTCAACGTCTAATCAAATCAAAAGTTTTAGAAAAGGTTTTAAACATAAAAATAAAAACTAAAAATGCTGAAAAAAATAAAAATAAAAATAAAGCAGATAGACAAGATGAATCACTTGGATCCGACTCGCCTTTAGTGTAACCTTTGATGATTTCCGCACGTTTGCACTTTTTAAGAGATTATCTTAATTATAGTAGTAGGCCCCTCTTTTGAAGGCGACGTTCACCTCAACTCAGTAGTTTGAGTCAGCAAGGATACAATCCTAAAGGGTAGGCCCCTCTTTTGAAGACGACGTTACCCTCGGCTAAGTGGTTTGAGTCAGCAGGGATACAATCCCAAGTAGCCGGGTTAATGTATTAATAGTAGTTTACATATGAGGGGATCAAGCCATTCTCACCCCCGTCATCCAATACCAGTGGGTATTGAAGGAGATCCTAGTAAGCTTGACCCAGGTCCTTGCAGGATCTATACACTGAACAAGGCAAGAACCTTACCAAACCATTTCCTTAACTCCCGACCAGGTAGCCAACATATCTCTATATAGACCGTAGAGATATGAATGGTGTAAATCTTTTATTTTATATGGACAGTAAAATAATGCCAAGACACCACGGACAAATGATAAGGAAGTTTCACCTTCAACATAAGAAACTAGTTATTAAAGTCATTAATAAAAAGCCAAATAAAAAGTGTGAAAAGATTAAAAATCAAAAGTATTACACTAAATGCTTGTCTTCAGCAAGTGATGTAAGAGACTTAGGCAAACATGGCCTTTGATTGTCAAGAACTCTTACTATCAATCTTGGATCCCGAGACTACTACACACACTCTAGGTGGATGATGGTGGTGGATGTAGCTGTTGTGATGGTGGTGTAGTGTGGGTGAAGTGGTAGAGAGGTGGTTTACCAAGGGATGCCTTTGAAGTGAGCCAAGTACCCCTATTTATAGCCTGCACAGAAGCCTGGACACGACTCCGTGTCTATTGGGCACGGACCCGTGTCTATTGGGCACGGCCCCGTGTCCATCTTTATTCTCTTTCTTCATTAACTGCAATTTGTCTGCATTAGCTCCACACACCCCCGTGTGCAGAAGCCACGGCCCCGTGTGTAGAAGCGAATCTGTACTATCAAAATTTGCAAGATTTTGCAAATCTTAGCGTTGACCACAGCCCGTGTTGAGTTGGGCACACCCCCATGCTGGGAATAGAAGCTTCTAAGACTTTGTCTTTTCTGTAGGTGCCTGGCCACACCCCCATGTCCGCTGGGCACGGGGTCATGGTCAGCCTTCTGTTCATTTGTTTTTTCTTGGGAAGATGATGTTGAGGGGTCGAGCATGCCACGTTTATTCCTTTTCTTGTATTTATGTTAGATTTGGCTGCATATTTGTTCCTTTTGTTCAATTACGCTCATTTAGTCCTGAAAATACAAAAGGAAGACAAAAGCACAATTTTTCCAACATTAGTACTAAAAAGGGTTAGTTTTATGTCTCATTTGATGTAATTTATATGTTGCATTTTACACACATCAGAGTGTATCTAAGCATCATCACTACTTCAGTTTCAAAGCATCGTCATCCTCAACCTGTAACATGTTTAAAATAAAGTTAAATGCAAAAGCAAAGGCGAGTATACATGTTTTTTTTGTACATAGCGATAATAAAGAAATATATAAGTTTTAAATCATTCCACGTGGCAAGCTATTGAAACAAGATAAACAATAAAATCAGCATATGTTTAACTAATCAACCCATGATGAAACGCAATAAGCTCTTAGCATAACCCAAAGTTTACAGGCAGTGCATTAATCCTATAGCGCTATATATGTTAAGGATAGGCTCGTACGAAGTTAATGATAAGTCTAACACAAAACGTATAACCCCAAGTTTAAAGTATCAAGTAACAAGTATGCATGCATGTATAAGGAATGTTTGTGCATTTAAGAATAAAGTTTAAGTGTAAGTTTGTAATTTAACAGGTTTACACCCCAAAAGGTGGTAAACGAAAAAGGGGGTTTCAAGTATACTCACAAGATTGTTAAGTCTTCCGATTGTCCAAGCATTGACGAGTTAAAGAGTTGGAGCTTGGAACTTCAAAGTTTCCTTTAAAACACTTAGTGTTCTCTTTTAGAACTCTTAGAGTTCTCTTCCTTGCTTGGAAGATTTGAGACAAGTAGAGAGGTTGAGAGAACACTTAGTGTCCTTTTAGAATTCTTAGAATTCTTGATTTAGAGAGATTGAGAGAATTAAAGAGATGGAGAGAAGAATGGTGTGAAGAAAATGGTAGAAGGAGGTTGATATTTATAGATAGGGAAGTTGAAAAGGGGTGAAATATGATTGGTTAAAGAAGGTGAAAGAGGATTGAAAAGATGATTGGTGGAGAAAGGAGATGGAAAAGGGTGAAATATGATTGGTTAAAGAAGATGAAAGAGGATTGATGAGGTGGAAAGATGATTGATATATTTTTTGGTATTTATTGAGTATATATTAAGTGATTGATTATATAAAAAATATAAAAGTATAATTCAAGTATTGAGGATGTGCGTATAAGTATTTATACGTATAAATAATGTCGGTTTGCGTATAAATACGTATTTAAATTATCGGTTGTGTGAATAAAAAATATGTATAAAATATGAATTTTATTATGATTAATGCCTCGAATTGTGAGATTGAAATTAAAATACGAACGTAAGGTTTCTAAAATTAGAATACGAATACGAACATTTTTAAAATAGAAATACGAAGATACGAGGCGTTACACCTATAAATGGCGCAAGAAAGGGGAGGGGTGGGTTTGGGTTTGGTTTTTAATAGGTAACGGTTGTGCACTAAGCGACGGTTTCGCATGATTCACGAAATAATTAATTAAAACGTTGCTTATCGCGGAAAAATATTTTACAATGCTTCGATTCACAAAATAACATATTCCAACCTTTCAGTTTCGCGTTTTGGTTTCACATAATTCACATTACACATTACCAAGCACACAGTCGTTCCAATAAAATAAATCACCAATTCAATTCAATTAACGTACCTGAAATTTCACCGTAAAACGATACGTTCAAGAATTTACACGAGTTGTCACAAAGTTTCTGAAAACTTATCTTTTGAACTAAATGATCTTCAACATTTTGATCCAACTGATTTGGAAGAAATGGACATATTGCACCAACTTGAATTGCTAAGTGTTAGGACTAGCAAATTTTACAAAAGAACTGGTAGAAAATTTCCAGGGACACATGGTGGGTTAAAAGTTGGGTTGGTTAAGTCTAAAATCAAGTGTTACAAGTGTAACAAGCTAGGACACTTTGCTAGCGTATGTAGAAGCCAAACAATTGCTCTACCCACAATTGCTTCCAAGCAGATGATACCCCTCAACAGACCCAAACTTTCAAAAGACCATCTTCAACCACTGCTCTACCCCCAACTGCTTTGAATCAAAGAAAAAGGCAAAGAGAAATGGAAGAAGAAGATCAAAGGAAGTTTAAAGAGCATATAAAATAGGGTATCAAGTTATCACACAGATGCTGCAAGTGATAAGCTTATGGAAACAATTTCAAAGCTTGATAGCCAAACACTGCTATCAAGCTCAACAATAAATCAAATCCCAAGAAAACCACCTGATTCAAAAATTCTAAAATGGAAGTCAGATAAAGACACCATGAATTGACATTGCTCAGATTAGATGGTGGAGTTGACAAGATTAAAATGGAGGATGCATACGGTCTGTATGCAGAAGACCTCCAAGACCTGTTGAATCTGGAACTTGAAAGGGATATTGAAGATATGTTCTCTATGGACTTTGAACTCCAATTCAAATGACAGATAAGAGAACTTATGTTGAGAAATAAAGACCAGTAATTAAAGGAGTTTTGGCATCATCTGTTCTAGGGGAGATTATTGGAATTGAACTCTAACAAAAGAACAGATGATAGAAAGCCAAAACCCTCTAACGGACGAACACGGACACGGAGCCATGACCTTGAGCCTTGAGGTGTGGTGGAGGTTAGGGTTTAAAGGTTTGATGGAGAATGATTGAAGATGATGGAAATGGTGATTGTGGAATGGATTAGGGTTCTAGGTTAGAGGTTAATGGTAGGTGGTGTTAGAGATGATTGGTTATGGATCCAAGAAGTGGTTTCAAACTCTATTCAAAGTGTAACCCCCGAAATGGGTCAAAACAAGCTTTAAAACTCATCACCAACCAAGAAAACCCAAAAAGTCTCATTTGGCATAAGGAGGTGGCGTCTCCTACTCCCCTGGTGGCGTAGGCTACGCCTCACATAAAACCCATTTTTCTGTTTTTGTGTTTCTCGCTTCCGATTGACCCGTTTCGCTTTCCGGTGGTCCATTTTTCATCCCGATAGTCCGTAAAGCTCCCGGATAGCTCCTTAAACTTCATCAAACCTGCAAAACACAATTTTAATTAAAAGTAGGCTATTCGGAACTAAAACCCATGTAAAAACATAAAGTTACACCAATACGAACTAAAACCCATGTAAATCTGTCTTTCACTTTCACGTTGGTCGAACGAGAAACACACTCCCCATTCCCGAGACAAAGGTTAAGGTCTAATGTCATGCTTAGTTCAAACTTTTTTACAATTTTCGACATATTTAGCAATAAATGATTAATCATGTAAAAGTGGTTATCCAAGATTAACCCGCCCTTGAAACTCACACTTCATGCATATCCCTCACAGTGTTCACTCCACTCGGTTTACAAGTTGGCTAATTTTCATGATGTATTAGCACTTTTGAAAGTAATCACTCAAAAACCGAATAGAGCATGTACCCACATAAGCTTGCAACTCAATCATTCTCCACCACTGATCATGAATACTAAGCACAAGTCAAAAGGTCTTTAAAGGATTGTAACGGGGCTAGGCTAAGGGTAGGAAATAGGATATTTTGAAGTGACTAAGGTGATGAAAATTCGATTTTCTATTACAAATGACTATGCTAAACAAGCTAAATATAAACATAAATCTAATAGGCAACAATTTTCGCCTTTTATTCAACAACTACTAACACATCTCATACACGGATTTAAATGTTTATTTATTGACTTGCTCTAAATCCATTTTGTTTTATCATGATTACAACAGTCTTAACACAATTGTGTGTTAAGACGATGGTACATAAATTCATTTTATATTCCAGTGTACCTTCTAGCGGTTCTTTCATTATCGATCGAATGCCTTGCGGTACTTATTACTTTTTCATCATTCCATCGGAAACAGTAGCTCTTTGATGTTCTATATTCAATTGAAAAATCCTACAATGTCGTTTGAATCAAATTTCCAGGATTGTTGCATTACACTTTCATTTGATTTCAAACACGGTGAACTTGTTCGGTCACCGCCATTATTGAATTATGTCATTACGACACCTTGTGGTGTCGGTGTAAACTTGTAGCTTGTGCTAATTATGGTCAACCGTTTCACACAAAACTACACATAGCTTTGCTTGACTTAACATTTAAACATTCTTAATGCAACTATGTATTAAGACAATGATACACCAAGTTCGATTGTATTTCATTCGGTGTATTCTTACAATTCAATAATGTCAACACACTAATCTTAACCATTCATTTATTCGAAAGTTGGTGGATCATTTTCATGTTACTATCATACTCGAGTTGTTGATAGTGAGTTCATGTAGCGGATGTTATTGTTTCTGAAAACTCATTGCATATTGTGACCGATTGACTAAAATTCTATTGGTCGAAACTCCTCTTTTTGTTGAACCCCTGCTAACTGACTTACACTAAATTATACATCTATATGTCTCGTATCCTTTGACGATAAATTCTTAGACACATACCTTTTAACCGTTGGGTTCTGATTGTTATAATATGTCCTTGGATTCACCTGATTCGAATAAGTTTTGATTCGGTTCCGTGGTTATTCACTTTGGTATTATTCATATCCATACACGCATGACGTAACCCTAAGAAATTAATGTAGTTTAAATTTCGAGGACGAAATTTTCTTAACAGGGGGAGAATGTGACAACTGTCAAATTTGTATATATCCGTACAATTATTAAACAATGATTAGTGCTTAATGACAGTGCTAAATTACAATAAATTACTTGAATTGCTTCCGATTATTGTTACCATACATACATATGAACCACATATTGCAAATGACATAACATTATTGCATGCAAACTTCATTGATTGAAATGATGCACGAAACACAGTTAGCACAGTTATCAGACAAGTCAGAAAAATGCTGACAGAGTTCAGTAGATAGACAGACATTGTATTGAGACATAGAATGAGCCAGAAACCAAGTATTACACTAGTATAGTGTGTAGGAAAGTAAGGATCACAAAACTGCCTTCCTGGTGATAGTTTAAGTGTCGGAAAGTGCCTAGAACTTACATAAACTGCAGAATTCTGCAGAAAATCAGCAAATTCAGCATTTAAACAATCTAATATCATGCAGAAATATGCTTAATTGGTCCTGGATACTTTCCTAAGTGTCGGGAATCGAAACTGTCATAAAAGGTAACATAAAGCACACTAAACTGCAAAGTTTAGCACCTTAACGATGCGGTAACCAACCGAACAACCGGACACTACCCGAAGCACCAAATTTTCACTAGAAGCATTGTTTTGACATTACCAAGCTAGTTATGGTCCCCAAACATTATAACACACTATACAACATACTAATAACTAAATAACCTAACTAGACACTTGGATTTCAACCATGATCTTACCATAACATTACAACCTAGCCTAAGACCCCCCCCCCCCACCTAGTTTACGGCCCAAGAGTGGGTCCCACCTTTGATTTTATTGGCTTATAAAATTAGATCATGTTTCACTCTTTAAGACCATAAAAATCCATGAATGATCTTGTGTTATTGGTTATAAGTAAGACCTCCAAGATTATACCTTCATTTCTCATTCCACACTTTTGCAAAAACTCCTCCCTTTTTCCTCCTCCAAGCTCACGACTCACACATCCACCACACTACAACCATTTTTCATTCATCTTCCATCCATTCCACATATGTACAAAGGTGTAAGAGGGTGTATTAGGAAGCTTGGAGCTTTCGGAAGTTGAAAGACCTTCTCTATTTGCTTTTATCCACTTGTTTTCTTCACTTGATCATCCCTAGCCTTGAGCTAGTAGTAAGATCTTCTTCTCTTCATTTTACATCTATTTTAAGCAATTAAAAGATGATACAAGATGATTATCATAAAGAACACTAAGAAACAAGAAGATGAGACATGAACATAAGCTTAAAGTTATAAGAAATCATGAAGGAATCATGTGTTTATGTGTTGATTTACTTGTTGATTGATGTTTGCTTATGAAAATAATGTAGATCATCATAGGATCTTGCTAGATCATGATTAAAAACATAATCTAGCAAGATGAGAGCATGAACATGTTAGAGATTCATGGATCATCCATACATAAAGCATGAACTTGAAAGAACAAAATGTTTTCTTGAAAAATAATGATCAAGTGAGTAGTAATACTTGTAGATCTAAAGATTTATGGATGAGTTTTCAAAGAAACAAGGTTTAAAAACATAAGTTTTACTAAATTTTGGTTTTTACATAAACAAACCTTGTCTTTGGTGGTTAAACAAGTGTAAAACACTTGTGTAACAAGAAGATTTCATAAAGAAACATTTTTAGAAATGATGATCACAAGTTGTAAAGATCCATATTCTTTAAAAATGAAGTTTTTAAAGAACTAATCACACTTTAGAAGGTAACAAGGCTTACTAAGAACACTAGTAAGTTCCTACAAATTTTTACAAATATTCAAGTTCATGAAGTAGTAGATTATACTTGTTTTTGGCAAAATAGGTAAGTAAAAGTTGTTTATTATTGATTGTGGATTGATTGTGATGATTTTTACAAAAGAAAATGATATGCTTGAAAGCATGGAAACCTCCATTTTTAGGGGAAACTATGGCAAAATTTTCTAAAAATCTAAACACTTAGAAAAATATTTATAAACATACACTTACAAGTGTATTTTCAACAATAAATTGTTACACAAACTTTGCCATAATTTTTTGTTACAAAAATACAAATATTGGAGGTTGATTTATATAAATAAAAGTGACTAAATGTGTATTTAGAAAATATATATTTAGAAGACACCATGTGTGTGATTATTTGTATATTTTGTCTATTAGTTATATTATTTTAGGACATGAAATAATATAACACATCAAAATACCAAGGATTTCAATCCAAAATATTACCAAAATTCCAATAAATAAATATACAAGTTATACGCAAAATATTAGTGAAACCAAACTATGGAATAAGACTTACAAAGTATTCCAGAAAATCTATTCACAAAGTATATTTTGATAAATAATATTTTGGACCTCAAGGAAATGAAAATGTGACTTTTACAATTACTACAAGAATATATCATATTTTTTACAAGGGAAAAATATATTATTTTTGGGCATGTATGAATATATATTTTTCTTGAAATTTTTAGAAGATATATTATTTTTAAGAAATATATATTTTCTTACACAAACACGAAATACAATATTTTTGAGGTGAAAGATATATTTTCTTGAATAAATATGAAATATATCATTTTTAGAGAAAAATGAGTTTATATATATATTTTCTAAGTAATACTTATTACAATATATATTTTGTAAATATATATTGATGGACTTTTATTAAAGATAATATTCCGGAGAAATTAATACGAAATTAAGTATAAGAATACTTAATGAATACAGTAAAAATATGTATTCTCATACGTATAAATACACATCGGAATATGACCCTAATACATGGCAAAAATATACAGGTAGAAGAATACAAATACAGATACACCCATCCTTAGGAAGGATATACATATTAATGTATATTTCAAAACAGCAGTCTTTTAATTACTTGGGAAGTATTACGTTAAAATAAATTGTTTTAACAATTATTCCAAAAATTTAATAATTATAATTTAAGTTAAAATATTTATTATTTTAACAAATAATTATATAACTTGGAATAATAATGAAGACACTTGGAAACGTAACTCAAATGCACTAATTAATACTAAGTCAAGGCACGACTCGCTCGTCTAATAGACCATAGTACGTTGTAGGTAGTCATGTACACCAGAGGAAACTTTGAGTTGCAGGCGGATTCGAAGAACGCAAACCTGTGAGTTCATGTCCCCTTTTCTTTTAATTGTTTTCATTGTATAACTTCGGGGGTGAAGTACATGTTACTAAATGTTTACAGACAAATGCAAATGGTATGGTTTGCTAAGGAAAATACTATTAGATCATGTGAATGGGTAGGCGCACTCTTAAGACCATTAATGTCACACCCCAACCAATGACGGAAAAATCGGGATGAGACGAATAAATCGCTCAAAAGTATCATAACACTATTCTGACAATATAATTTAAATCAAATTTCATAATAATACTAAAATGCCATACATGATCAACACATAATTCAATTTTCAAACATAGTTTATTTTCTATGTGAGTTTCTAGTCCATCCTAACTTGCTTCTTCATCATCTTGTCTATCAACCTGCAACATGTATTAAAATAAAATCAACAAAAAGTTGACGAGTATACAAGTTTGATACATAGCATAACATAGAATAAAAAAAAGTTTAAGTACTCATATCCTACATGAACAACATGATCCAAGTTACTACTTTTCCTGTCCCAATATCGTTCAACATCGTTCAATATCGTTCAACTTGACAATACCCCAAGACTCAAGGGCATTGAGACTAACACGTTCAACTTGCATAGCATATGAGATTAACAAGCATCAAATTGTTTCATGTTTAAATGTGGATAGAGTGTGATAAAAACAAGATTCAAGCGTTGTGTGTTTTTGATATAGAATACATGTTGCACCCAAAAGTGTAAAAATAAAAATGGGATCGAGTATACTCATAGTTTTGCATAGGAAATACACGTAAACCGCGAGCAGAGTTGATGGATTCTTGAGATTACCAACTTTGCGTAATAAGATTCCGTAAAAAAATAAAGCGCGAGGAAGGATTTGAAAGCCGAACGCACGAGAGAGATTATCTTAAATAGGAAATATGCAAACGTTCCAATTATTTATAAGTTAAATAATTAATAATTTAAATATCGTATTTTATCTAAATATTACCCATTAATATATAATAAGAATTTGTAAGGAATTGGTTAATTGTAATAAAAGTAAAATTCTAAAAGAGATAATGAACATAAAACAGTTTCGTCAAAGTTCAGTTTTGAATGTAAAAATAAAAGCAAGTGCAGCAAAAGAATCAGAGGTCGGGTCGGACCCGTGACCTCTGGTCTTGCTACAAAGTCTCACAACCACTAATCCAAAGTGTCATTTGTGAATTAACATGATTCTGATTTCATTCATACACGAGTTAACAGGGGTCATCTTCTTTGTTTACAAGTTAGTCGAACAGAACAACAAACAAAACAAAACTCACAATTTCTGATATAGTTCCTTTTAGTTTTTCATCTAATGTTGTACCAGTTTATATAACTAAAAGAATGAAATGAAAGGAATATACCGAAACAGAGGATGACGTGATACGGTTGCGGACTTCGGGTGGCTCCGGTGAACTCTGGTGACGAGTAGCTTTCTCCGGCAATTGTGCAACTGATTAGAAAAGTGTTGTAGTGGTGTGAGGATTTCTCCGGCGACTTAGTTTGCTCCGACGATGTTTCGAACCTTCCAGCGACTTGATATTGTAACAGAGATATGAGAGGGTGTCGAGTTGTGTATGAGCGATGTCACGATCACAGGAGCCAAGTGTTTCAATTTATAGGCAAAGAGGTGGGTTTATTCTCGGTCACCATAAAGAATCCGATCCGAGAATTTCACGTGTTGACGCGTTTACAGTTTGTCAAAGGGGCTGATGAGGATACGTCCTTGGACGGACCGGACCATTGCCAAACATAGAGCCGAACTATATCACATGAAGGTCGGACCGTAACTCATGCCATAGACAGAATGGCCAAATACACTGATACGCCATAACTAACTGGACCCCACAGCCATAACCGACATGACAGTGACTGGTCCGACCCTAACTAACTCGCCACGTCAGCACACCCAAAGACTATAAATACCATACTCAGACCTCCAAAAAGGGGTAATCGTTGTTTTCTCTCTCTAAACTCTCCTCTCTTCCTGACCTATTTCCTCCTCACAAATACTTATTCTCACGCCCGAGCTTGGTCACAGAGAGGCTCCCCTCCCTGTGACGAGGCTAACGGTGTGCTTGTTTCTTGTGATCTTGCAGGTTATTGCTAGGTCATCTGAAGCTCTACTCTGACCACAGATCGGACTAACTGGTTTTGAGTCTTCAGTGGCGTCATCCCCTCGAATTCACACAATTCGTTTCCCTGTTTCTGTTCATTCGAAATTATGGCAGAATCAACGACAGCAGTCTCCACCAACACTTTCCCGTCTTACAACGACATATGCGAAGAAAACGCTGCCTCCACAATTGCATCAACAGCAGTTGCTGTCATAGCGGCTTCTATATGATCAGCGTCGGCACCTCCAGCTGCAAATTCTGTAGGCGGAAGCTCTATCACCACGCTGTCTGTTACTGCTCTGGTCGCCACGCCGTTACCTAACTTTGACAATGCTTTCCTCTTACGGAATGCTGATCTATTGCGACAGTTACAGCAGCAACAACAACGAGAAGAGATATTGCAGAGTCTCCGAACGAACCTGTTCAGCAGCGTCTATCCAGGGGGTAACCCCGTTTCCGTTGGAGCCTTCACTTCTGGATCTATGGGTTTAAACCCTCAAGATCAGGAGCTAATCATGCCATATCACCCCACGTCTATGACTTCCCAATCGAAGTTTACGTTACGGATCGTCAATGCCCCACTCCCAGCCAAACTGAAAATGCCCCTACGCTGAAGTTTTACGACGGTACGTCCGATCCGGACAACCACATATTCGCGTTCGCCGGAGCGGCTAAGGTCGAACAGTGGCCTATGCCGGCTTGGTGTCATATGTTCACCCAAACTCTCACCGGATTGGCAAGGGTTTGGTTTGATGGGTTGCCAGAGGGATCGATCGATCACTTTGAGGATTTCCGGCATATATTTTTGCAAAACTTCTGTCAGCAGCGACGCTGTAAGAAAGACATTACTGAGGTTCACCACATAAAGCGCCGCGACGGAGAGTCCGTAGAAGATTTTATCGATCGCTTCAATCGAGAAAGCATGCAGATAATAAGTGGAGCGGTTGACCAGCTCCGAGTCTCTGGATTTTGTCACGGAGTTTGGAACAACCAACTTGTGGAAAAGCTCCACGAAGATCTTCCGAAAACCATGGAGATACTTATGGAACGAGCCCGAGCTTTCGTTCGGGGAAAGAGTGCCTGCGGTCAACCGAACGAAACCACAGCAAGAAATGCCAAGGCTCGAACCACATCTTGGAGACGGAATGCATCACCGCCAAAAGATAGAGGCAACAGTTGGAATAGAAGTCGTGGTCCGTATCAGAAGTTAGATCGAAGCAGTTTCCGAACCAGAAACGTAAGCTTTAACACTTTCTCCGAGCTCACAAAATCGCCAAGTGAAATTCTCAGTACGGAAACCACCCGGTTCCCTACACCGTCGAAGCAGCGACCTACCTCAGATAAGCACTCCAAGAAGTATTGTGAATATCACCGAGACAAGGGGCATACAACTAATGAATGTTGGGCTCTGAAGCAAGAGATCGAGAAGGCTGTACGATCTGGTAAACTCTCTCATCTTGTGAAAGAAGTAAAAGATGGGAAGAAATCTACAGGAGCAATCGATAACCCGAACACCGAGCCCGAAATCAATATGATCCGGTCGACCGAATCAAGAGGGTTAAAGCGATCGAATCAGCATATGGCAGCATGGATGCACCAACCAACATACTTCCCTCCGATCGATCCAGATGATGCTCGAGACGGACCAATTACGATCTCGGCCGTCGTTGCCGGACACCTTGTCCGACGAATCTATGTAGACGGAGGAAGCGCCTTTGAAATCATGTACCTACAGTGTTTCCAGCAGCTGAACCCCCAAACGAAGAGGAAGTTGATTGAAGTCTCCACTCCTCTGATAAGTTTTTCGGGAGAAGTGGTTCGTCCAATAGGGCAGATTACCCTTCCGACCACTTTCAAGGATGATGACAAGAGCAGAACTGTTCAACTAACCTTCCTGGTTGTTGGAACTCACTTGTCGCATAACATAATACTCGGGCGGCTAGGACTGCGAGCTCTCGGTGCAATCAGCTCGACGATACACGGTGCCATTAAATTCCCCACTGAAGCGGGGGTCGCCACTATTCTTTCGGAGTCAAACTCGTTCGTAGACGAAGTAAGACATGCGGCGGAAACGAGCTCCAAAAAGTCCGAGGTGCCTACAGAACTCTGGGCGATCAATCCGGATTTCCCCGAACAGTAAGTAGCTATCGGCGCTCAACTCCTAAAACGAACAAAGAAACTCCTATGGGAATTATTAAGTAATTCGATCGATGTTTTCTCATGGAAGCACTCTGATATGCAAGGGGTTCCCAGGTCTATGGCGCAGCATCACCTGAACGTAAAAGAGTCGATCAAACCGATAGCACAAAGAAAAAGGCATATGGCACCGGACCAAGCCAAGGCTATTGCAAAAGACGTAAAAAGCCTCTTAGATGTCGGAATTATTCGAGAAGTTCGGTACCAAACATGGGTATCGAACCCAGTTTTGGTACGAAAAAAGGACAATTCATGGAGAATGTGTATCGACTTCACCGATCTAAATGATGCGTGCCCAAAGGATTGTTTTCCATTGCCGGAGATTGATGAGAAGATTGACTCCGTCGCCACGTTTAGGATGAAGTGTTTTCTGGACGCATACAAAGGGTACCACCAGATACAAATGGCTGTCGAAGATGAGGATAAGACAGCCTTTGTCACCAATGAAGGTGTTTACTGTTTCACCAAGATTCCTTTTGGGCTGAAGAACGCTGGTGCTACGTATCAGCGTCTGATGAGCAAAGCTTTCAAAGATCAGATCGAGCGAAATGTAGAGGTATATGTTGATGATATTGTAATCAAGAGTCACGATGAGGCCACCATGCTGAAAGACATACTCGAAACATTCACTTGACTCCGAAGCATCAATATGAAGTTAAACCCCAAAAAATGTACGTTCGGAGTAGAAGAAGGAAAGTTCTTGGGAGTCATGGTCGGGTCAAAAGGCCTTCGAGCCAACCCAGACAAGATCGATGACGTCCTTACAATGAAATCTCCAACTTCGGTAAAAGAGATTCAGTCCCTGAATGGATGATTGGCTACTCTTCATCGCTTCTTGTCAAAAGCAGCAGACAGATCACACCCATTCATGGACGTCCTCAGAAAAAGCTTCAGATCGGAGTTTAAATGGACGGAAGAAGCTGCACGAGCTTTTGAAGAACTTAAAGTTTATCTCAGTACTTTACCGACTCTCACCGTACCAGAAAAGGATGAGGTACTAACAGTCTATCTGGCTGCATCATCTGGTGCTATCAGTGCAGTACTAGTCGCTCACCGGACCTGAGCACAAATCCCCATCTACTACGTAAGCCGAACACTAAAAGACTATGAAACAAGATATTCAAACTTGGAAAAACTAGGTCTAGCATTGGTCCATGCTTCAAGAAAACTCCGGCGATACTTTCAAGCCCACCCGATCGAGGTACGAACGAATCAAAGAATCCAGCATGTTCTCCGACGACCCGAAGTTTCAGGTCGCATGGCAAAATGGGCAATCGAGCTGGGCGCATTCAATATCACCTTCAGAACCAAAGGTCTGTTAAAAGGGCAGGTGATAGCTGATTTTCTAGTAGAAATGCTGGAGGATAAGAAAACACAAGAAATCGAGAAAGCTCCAGAGAAGCCTTGGTCCTTGTATACAGACGGGGCTTCAAGCGCCGAAGGAGCGGGAGAAGGCCTAATTCTCACCGATCCAGATGGTACGGATATGACGTACGCTCTCCGACTAGAATTTAAGAGTTCTAATAACGAAGCCGAATACGAGGCCCTTCTAGCTGGCCTACGCCTGGCGCTAAAAGTCAGGGCAAGAAATGTCGTAGCCCACGTAGACTCGCTGCTAGTAGCAAATCAGGTAAACGGAGAATATGAGGCAAGGGAAGCTAACATGATCGAATATCTCGAGCAAGTGAAACAAATTATGGCGCCATTCGAGGCATGTAAAGTCGAACACGTTCCCCGTAGCAAAAACAAAAAGGCCAACGCATTGAGCAAGTTGGCATCGGTATCATTCAGTCACTTGGCTAAAGAGGTGAGGGTAGAAGTTTTAACCGCACCGTCAATTGCGACTCCTCACGTTATGCAAGTAGAAGCTCCGACGCAAACATGGATGACACCCATAATCAACTACTTGGTGCATGACATCTTGCCAGTCGATAAAGCAGACGCAAGAAGGATCCAAATTAACTCGCTCCAGTATCAGATGCAGGAAGGAGGTTTGTACCGAAAGACTTTTCTCGGACCCCTGCTAAAATGTCTTGATCCGGAGCAGGCCAGTTATATCATCAGAGAAATACATTACGGCATTTGTGGTATTCATGTCGGGCCAAAGATGATCGTAACAAAAGTGAAAAATGCAGGGTATTATTGGCCTGGGATGCACGAGAGTACGGTTAAAGAACTCCAACAATGTGACGAATGCCAAAAGCATGCACCAGTGAGCCTCCGAGCAAAGAATGAAATGATCCCGGTGACCGCCGCATGGCCTTTCCAAAAGTGGGGCGTCGATATAGTTGGTCCTTTTCCACGATCGAGCGGAAGCGCCCAATATTTGTTAGTCGCAGTGGATTATTTCACTAAATGGGTGGAAGCCAGACCATTCACAATCATCTCCGGCTATAATGTAACAAGATTCTTTTGGGAACAAATCGTATGCCGTTTCGGTCTTCCACTCTACATCGTAAGCGACAATGCAAACCAGTTCGCGGAAAACCCGTTCAAGAGGTGGTGTGAAAACTTGAAAATTAACCAAGTCTTTTCCCCAGGGGAATGGGCAGGTCGAATAGATAAACCGCCGAATCATTGACGGGATAAAAAGAAGACTCGGTTATGAAGGCAAAGGCTGGGCGGACGAGTTGCCGAACGTTTTATGGGCTCACCGAACGTTGCACAAGACCAGTAACGGAGAAACTCCGTTCAGTATTACTTATGGCACTGAGGCCGTGATTCCCGCAGAGATTGGACTCCCAAACCAAAGGTGCAAAAATTGGGGGGGAAACGAGCGTGAGCTTCGATCCAATCTTGATCTGCTAGAAGAACGTCGGAACATCGCGGCAATCAAAGAAGCCCGGTACAAAAAGAAAATCGAGAAGTACTATAATGCCCATGCCAAACTTTACAAGTTCAAGGTCGGAGACTTTGTGCTCCGGAGCAACAATGCCAGCCGCGTCGAAGCCCCTGGCAAGCTAACCCCAAAATGGGAAGGACCGTACCGAGTCAAAGAAGCCAGTGAAAAAGGCTCGTACGTGTTGGAAAAATTTGATGGAACCCCCGTACCCAGGACATGGAACGGGGTGCATTTAAAGAAGTGTTTCATGTAAACAGCCTGCTACTGCTAAGAAAAGATCGCTATTGCTTATGTTTTTTATTTTCAACTTCCATGTATGAATCGGGAGGGTAATGCCCCGAACTAATTTCCATTTTCCTTGTAAACCGGGAGGGTTTTCCCCGGAAGCTACGATTGAATTAATAAATAAAGCGATCTGTGTTTTTATAAGTAAAGCATGGTGTATGAATAAGTTCGAACAATGTTAAAAATGTGCACAAACGGGCCTCGACCCATGCCTCGCGCCTATCGAGAAGGCTTAAATAGTTCAAAAAAAATAGTAAAATCTATTAAGCAAGAGATCCGTATCTAATACGATCCGACTATAAAAAATCTACTAAGCAAAAGGAGTATAAAAGAAACTTCTCGCCCAAACTCAGTCACCTAAGATGGCCGAACAAAAAACCTGGTCGAACAGTAAAAGTTTGGACGCAAACTAAAAACTAAGTAGTCAGGAACGAATATTTATCAAAATCATGATTTCATACAAAGCTGAAAAAACATGTCAGTTAAACACTACAAAAGAAAAGTTTAAACTGTATGATTACATGCCACAATAAGTAGTAAAATGCTGTACGACTATTACAACCAAACTTCAAGCTTCATAATCCTCTTTCACGATAGGGAGTCCACTTCTCTGTTTAATAACGGACAAGGGTTTGTCAATTAAATCTGCAACTTTGCCAAGAACAGAGATATGAAAGTTATCAAAGGCCTTTATTGCGGCATCCAATGCATCCTGTGCTCCTTCGTCATATCCAGAAACTTCCTCGACCGAACGGACTGAGTCCAAAGCGGCCATGAAGCCTTGTTTGATTCCTTCATTCACCCCAACTACGTTCACACTGTTAACCAGATCAGCAACGACCTTCTCCATCTCAGGGCTTTGGTGAACTAGCTTAACTACCCAGGCAATCCCATCTGTGAGAAACCATTGCTTGGTAAGTATGAGCTCCGATACCTGGGCATACAGCTCTACCATCTCACCATCAGTACGGGTCAACATGCCTTTTGCTTCGTCGATCGTTGCTGTGTGCAATTCGATCGCCTTGTCACGAGCCCTCTCTAATTCATCTTTAACTGAAGAAAACAGGATTCAATAAGTAGGAAGGAGAAGCAGTAAAAAGCAAATTACGAGCATACCATCAATCAAGCGATGATGATCGGCCAGGAGCTGATCATAAGATGTTTGCATTTCTTTCAGTTCAGCTGCATGCCTCTTCTCCGCACCAGATGACTTCTTCTCCAGATCATCAAATTTCAGCTTGAGAGTTTCCAGGTCTTGAAGGGCTTTGTCTCGAGCTTCATAAGCAGCCGCAACTAAAGCTTGGGAAGATTTACTAACCTCTTTCGCTTCCAAGACTTGCTCTTTCAAACGGTCGATTTTAGAACGGAGAGAAGATAGCTCCTGTTTTGTCTTCGATTGAATATTCTCTTCATTTTTCAAATTAGCAACTTCACACTCAAGCTTGCAACAGTTTGATTCCGACTCGATCCAAAGCTTATACGTCTCCACCACCAGAGAATTCGACTGAGCTTGATTCAGCATTAGGGCATTTTTGAGTTCCGGGCCGCTCATCCTCCGGTAATGTGCATGTTCGGCCGGAGTCCCAAGATGAAACAGAGCCATCTTTGCTAATAAGGCACCCACAATTCTATCTTTATTCGCCAACGACCACTCGGGTATATACTTCTCCAAAGCGTGAGCCGAATCCATATCCCTAACATCGCCCGAACCTAACTCCCGGGACAAGAAAGCAGCTTCAGTTTTAAACCACAAAGGGGAAGAAGAAGCATTGTCCCCGCCATCAAATGGTCGTGGACTTGGCCTTGAAACGTTAGAAGCAACCCCGATTGTAGGCTTACCCGAAGGAGAAGGTTCAATCTTCTTAAAGGATAGGGGCTCGGGCATATGAATATCTTCCAAAACTTTGGTATTTGCCCCTCCAAAGGATAACGGGCTCGTCGGAACCTTGACTGGATGATCCCTTGGGGTACGACCACCATGGAGATGAGCGTCCTGGTTTGCCAACAAACCCCCAGCAGTAGAGAAGTCGGTGGCTTGATCTTCCTCATCATCATCTAATGTAATAGTTTTAAAACTCATCTTCGTTTTCACCTGTTTAGCTTTTGGACCGGACTTAGAAGAAGTAGTCCGTCTTCTCTTCAAACTGACTTGAGGATGTTCTTCATCATCGCCATCATCACCCTCTTCGCCCCCTTCGGCATGCACTCCTTCATCTTCAATAGAGACATGTACTCCTTCGTCTTCGATAACAAATTTGGAACCAGACCCTTTCGTTCCACTTGAGCTTGTTTTCTTGCCCTTATCACCACCAACTACCACCGCAGCCTGAGCCGGAACAGTATCCGCAATTTGTGCCGCAGGAGCCGAACCTGAACCTCCTTGACCGGCTAAACCTCCCTGATTATCCAGAGCCTCGGGTTCTCGAATCAGATAAAGATTCTCCTGCACGATGTTTAGATACGGAGGATCGCCCTTCGGCGTCTTGGTGGCCCGGATGTCAAGATCCTTGGAATCAAAATACTTCAACCACAAAGCTTCCTTTAAACCGATAGCTGCACAAAAACAAACGATAAATAATGTCTATAGTCCGACATGACGTAAATCGTACAAAAACGAGCAAAACAATCAAAGTAAATTCAAGAAGCATCGCATAACTAACCCTCTTTATTCCACTTGAGGGTAGGATACTTCTGTATACGACCAGCTTCCTTAATCAAATTCGCATATAGATCCCTGTTATTCAGGAAGAGGGGCCGGAAGGCGCGACTTCTTCGGTCTCCACGTCATAAATTCCGGAACGCACCGATCGTCAACCAAGAAGAAGTGGTCTTTCCAATCCTTTATACTGGTAGTAATCCATGTATAACAACAAGAAGTTTTGTCCCTAACTTCGAAGGTGTACCAACTACCGGACCGATTCAACTTGTAAAAAGCCCGGAACACATCCAAATCCGGGTCGGATCCCAAACCACGACAAGCTAACTCAAAATGACACACCTTGGCAAGAACGAAGGGGTTCATTTGAGAAAGATGAACCTCGTGAAATAAAAGAACTTCGATCAAGAACTTCGTCAGAGGAAGACGATAGTTGCAATAATCGAAGAGGCGAGTGTAAACCCCTATTTTCCCCGGTACGAAAGGATAAATAGGCGTATTCTTTTCGGGGAGAACGGGGTGTAATGAGGCAGGAATTGCGTAGTTATCTATGTACCACTGTAAACCATTCTTACTCAAAATATTGAAGCAACCATATAGGTTGGTCTTGTTCACCATACTAAGAAGAAGGGTACTAACCTGCTCGAAGAAAAAGTTTCGCCTCAGACAAAGAGATGAAGAAGATGAAGTAAAAAGTAAAACAAAAAATTACTTTTTCCTCCTTTTTATAGAGATATAAACCACCTCAAAAACAACCAATCAGAGATCGACACGTCATGACAGCTGACGCACATCAAGCGTCACGACAGCAGGAAAGATAAAATGATTGTCAGTCACCTAACAATAGTCACCGCCCAAAAAATTCAATAATTCAAAAAATCAACAAAACGACAAATCAGGGGATCAGCCCGCCAAAGTTGCGCCGTTATAGTTCGAAGCTTTTACCTAGGAAACGCTACGAACTAGGGGGACTTGATGAGGATACGTCCTTGGATGGACCGAACCGTTGCCAAACATACATGAAGGTCGGACCGTAACTTATGCCATAGACAGAACGGCCAAATACACTGATACGCCATAACTAATTGGACCCCACAGTCATAACCGCCATGACAGTGACTGGTCCGACCCTAACTAACTCGCCACGTCAGCACACCCAAAGACTATAAATACCATACTCAGACCTCCAAAAAGGGGTAATCGCTGTTCTCTCTCTCTAAACTCTACTCTCTCTCTCTTCCTGACCTATTTCCTCCTCACAAATTCTTGTTCTCACGCCTGAGCTTGGTCACAGAGAGGCCCCCCTCCCTGTGACGAGGCTAACGGTGTGCTTGTTTCCTTGTGATCTTGCAGGTTATTGCTAGGTCATCTGAAGCTCTACTCTGACCAGATCGGACTAACTGGTTTTGAGTCTTCAGGGGCTAAACATGGAAACCTTGCTAGATTAGTGTTATCTCTATAAGTCAGGGACAATCAAATGAAAAATCAGAAAACAAAAAGGAAGAAAGGAACTGAACAACCATAATCTCGCTGGCATTGTTTTTGGCGGCAAATTTGTAAGGGATATTTAAATGTAATGTGTGTATAAATGCTAAACATTCCTAAATTATCTCGATGTCAAGAAATGGATGGAGCGGTTGTTGTGTTGTTTGGTGACCCGGTGAACCCGAGTTCAAGTCCCGTGGCACACCTTTTTATTCTTTATTTTGTTTTAGAAGTTTCAATCGTTACACTTAGACCCCTCCACTTATACTAACGATACTAACTTGATTTAACTCACTAGGTTACTTACATAACCTCAATCTAACTTGAAATCTAACGGGACTAACTTGTTTGTTTATAAAATAAAAGAATTAAACTTTTAATTTGTAGAATTTATTATTTTAATTATTTAAACACTAAATAATAATCATATTTATGATTAATTATATCAAGATTAAAAGATCCTTTTAATGAAACTTTCAAGTTTCAAGGATAAGGATCCAAATCTCGTGTATCAAGCGTCAAAGTGAAATAAAGGATCAAGAATCTCATTGTTTCATCAGTTTAACTAGTAACAGGTGTCGTTTAATCAAGAGTCTAAGAATAATATATCGTTCAAAATTCGTATTTGATTAAAGTCGCACATAAGTCTAACATAAGTACACGAATATGATAAAAAATAACTTTGTTTTCATTATGATCAATAGTCTCGAATTACAATTGGAACGAAAATAGATTACAACGAGTGTCTAAAGATGAAAAGTACAACTTGACTTGCTAAAATAAGAAAGTACAAAAAATGCGGAGCGTTACAATTAATCTTCGTTTTAGGACCGAGGGACATGAGTGATAGATCTATTTGGGTGTAGCGAGCCCACACCCATGTGGACCAGGGTGGCCCATGAGGTGACTATGTCTTACAGCCGGATGCCTGGTACAAATATGCTAGGTTTGAGCCTTCCTACGCCGTTTCACACATGTTAATGTATTAGCTACACATTAATTGATCTGTTCCTTGTCGCTTCATACCAGTTTACAAATACATACATACATACAAACTTACAAATGGTTCCAAGGATTATTCGTGCACACATACAAATCACATGAACTCGCTCAACTTTTGTTGATGTTTTCAAAATACATGTATTTCAGGTAATTAAGTATGGATCTGGCAGGTGTTTGGATGTTTCAAGTGATGTTAAGAATAAAAGGTGTCGTCCTATGTCTGAGGATTTGGATTGTGTGTCTTATCCTAGAAAAGGCACAACTCCCAAAGCCCGGTTTTTAATTAATGTTATTTGTCGAGTCTTTGTGAACTTTAAAAACAAGTTGCATGGTTTGTACTCGAATTTGATATCTATGTTTCAAACAATGTTGTTATATTTTAAACTAAATTAATGGATGATCACCTTCGGTTTTTATCATATAGTTGTTGTTATGATTGAATGCAATGATATTAAGCAAGTCACACCAAATCACGCTTCCGTAAAAGTCAGGGTGTGACAATACTTATACTCATATTCATATTCATACTCATACTCATACGTTTCATGTTTATACTTATACTCATACTTATATTCATAATCATACGTTTTATGTTTATATTTATACTTATACTTATACTCATACGCATACTTTTATTCATACTCATAATTCATACATTCGTACCTATACGTGAGCATAACCCGAGGGGTTCACTCACGTTGCTCTTACATACTTAAACATAAACATGCTTATTTCTTATACGTACACATTCTTATTTCCAAATTAATGTATACCCTGATTCATACACAACTAGTACAAGCTATGCGGATCATGCAACTATCAGTATAATCGCGGGTGCACACGGGATTATAGTGATAGGCGTATGAGAACCATAAAGTGTACTACTGTGTATGGTAAGACATGGAACGTAACATGACACCAAGTAACAAAACGGACGTAACATTGTTAAAACATGGTGGATACGCCGCTGGTACTTCCTATATATAAGTGTTTTTACCATGTTACCAAACTTTCGTAAAACGTGCCATGAGAAATTCGGTGTTTTGCAGACCTATTTAGACCCGATACAAACTCACAAACGCATTATATCCAATTATCTACGACGAGACTTCATTCTTAACACATCACTTTCGTTTACCCAATGCACATACCATCCTTATACTCGCTTTCGTTTGTTAGATCCATCAATTACTCTTATACCTCCATTATCCTTCGTCATTCTTTGTCTTTTATACAAACCTCGTTTACAAATCAATCGGTTTAAACATTCAAATCCTAAAATACTTTCTCACTTAAAAGCTATTTTCCATTCCTTATTTATACGCAAACATACTTAGTTGGTCGTTACCTCCAAAACCGCTTTATTTAAAATACCTAACCTTCTCGTTTCTCACCGATAAACAATTCATCTACAAAATTGAGATTTATTGATACTCTTTAAAATAAATGAAACTTTTCATGCGAACTATCGTGTGACCACACTTTTCATCAAAATACGAACCGTTTTGCACAAAAAATTTCATTCATAAGAAGCATATTTTAACTACATCTTCGTTAGTCATTCAAGCTTGTTTAAACTCGATTGTCTATATACACACATACGTGTTTTTACTTATGTTTAATATCTCAAATCATTTTGGTCAAACGAAACCTTTTTATAAACCTATCTTTTTCATTCCTCAAAACTTCATACTTTTCAAAACGTCTCAAACTTCCAAGGCTCGATGTTAGACAATCATTCTTTTAACCAAAATGCTTTTTCTCCAAGGTCTTCCTCTTGAATAAATTTCGGGACGAAATTTCATAAAGTAGGGGAGATTGTAACTTCTCGTATCTTCGTATTTCTATTTTAAAAATGTTCGTATTCGTATTCTAATTTTAGAAACCTTGCATTCGTATTTTAAACATATTTTTTATTCACACAACCAATCATTTAAATACATATTTATACGTAAACCGACACCATTTATACGTATAAATACTTATACGCACATCCTCAATACTTGAATTATACTCTTATACTTTTTATATACTCAATTACATAATATATACTCAAGAAATACTAAGAAATATACCAATTATCTTTCCACCTCATCAATCCTCTTCCACCTTTTTTAAGCAATCAAATTTCACCCTTTTCTACCTCCTTTATCCACCAATCATCTTTTCAATTCCTTTCCATCTTCTTTAACCAATCATATTTCACCATTTTCCACATTCTCCACCTATAAATACCAACCTTCTTCTACCATTTTCTTCACACCATTCTTCTCTCCATCTCTCTATTTTTCTCAATCTCTCTAAATCAATAATTCTAACAATTCTAAAAGGACACTAAGGGGGCGTTTGGTTCGCGGAATGTGTAGGAATTGGAATTGGAATCCATATGGGAATTGGAATTTGATGGATTCCTTTGAAATCCATAGATGTGTTTGGTTGATAAATGTATTAATGGAATTAGAATTTAAAAATACCTAAAAAGACAAAATTACCACTAGTTATAAACAATTGGCAAAAGTTTTAAAAACAACTATCTTAGATAAAAATTCAAAAAAATTATAAAAAATCCAAAAAAATTACAAAAATACAAAAAAATGCTAAAAATCATAAAATATTATAAAAATTCAAAAAAAAAATTTTTAAATCCAAAAAATTCAAAAGTATAAAAAATAAAAAAATAAAAAAAATCTAAAAAATTATAAAAAGTTCAAAAAATTCTTAAAAATCAAAAAAAATTCTAAAAAATAAAAAAAAATTCTAAGAAATAATAAAAATCCTAAAAATTAAAAAAAAATCAAAAAAATAATAAAAAGTTAAAAAAATTCTAAAAAATCAAAAGAATTTCTAAAAATCAAAAAAATTCTAAAAAATAAATAAAAAATCCTAAAAATTCAAAAAATCTAAAAAATAATAAAAAAATACAAAAAATTCTAAAAAATCAAAAAAATTCTAAAAAATAATAAAAAGTTCAAAAAATTCTAAAAATAAAAAAAATTTTAAAAACAATAAAAAAGTCCTAAAAATTCTAAAAAATCAAAAAAATTCTAAAAAATAATAAAAAGTTCAAAAAATTATAAAAAAAACAAAAAATTCTAAAAAATAAAAAATTCCAAAAAATAACAAAAAATCCTAAAAATTTAAAAAATTTAAAAAATAATAAAAAATCCAAAAAAATCAAAAAAATCCTAAAAATAATAAAAATAATTAAAAAATTCAAAAAATTATAAAAAAATTGAAAAAATTCAAAAAATTATCTTTTTGAATTTTTTTGATTTTTTAGAATTTTTTAAAATTTTTTGGATTTTTAATTATTTTTTGGATTTTTTTTTTATTTTTTTTGGTTTTTTAGAATTTTTTTTATTTTTTAGAATTTTTTGGGTTTTTTTATTTTTTGGATTTTTTAGAATTTTTTTGTTTTTTTATAATTTTTTGGATTTTTATAATTTTTTTTACTTTTAGACTTTTTTGGATTTTTTAGAATTTTTTGGATTTTTTTTATTTTTTATTATTTTTTTGACTTTTTATAATATTTTGGATTTTTATTATTTTTTTTATTTTATAGAATTTTTTTTTTTAGAATTTTTAATTATTTTTTTTGTATTTTTTAGAATTTTTTGGATTTTTATTATTTTTTTAATTTTTTAGATTTTTGTTTTATTTTTTAAATTTTTTTTGGTTTTTTTAGATTTTTTTTATTATTTTTTAGTTTTTTTTTATTTTTATTATTTTTTTTATTTTTAGAAGTTTTTTATTTTTCAGAATTTTTTAGATTTTTATTATTTTTTTTTTATTTTTTAGAGTTTTTTTTTTATTTTTTTGAATTTCTTGGATTTTTTATTATTTTTTGTATTTTTTTGAATTTTTTGGATTTTTTATTATTTTTTTGATTTTTTAGAATTTTTTTTATTTTTTAGAATTTTTTTGATTTTTTATTATTTTTTGGTTTTTAGACAAAAATGAAAGAGGCAAGGGGTTATTTCCGTAACTTTGGAAACATTCCCGTGGTTTTTTAAACTTTCCTTTGAAATTTAGAAGGAATCTGAATTCCATTAAATAAGAGATTTTGTTGGAATTGAAATTCAAATCCTTTCAACTAATTTGTCCAACCAAACACACAAAGGAATGGAATTCAAATTACAATTCCCTTGAAATCCTATGGATTCCTGTCAACCAAACAAGCCCTAAAAGTGTTCCAACCATTCTTTTCTCAACCTCTCTACTTCTCTCAAGTCTTCCAAGCAAAGAAGAGAACTCTAAGAGTTCTAAAAGAAAACCCTAAGTGTTTTAACGGAAGCTTTGATACTCCAACCTCCAACTCTTCACGTCACCAAAGGAAACTTTGCAAAACTGTGAGTACACTTGACCCATTTTCCTTTTAATACACTTTGGGTGCAACATGTTTTACTTGTTAAAATGCACGATTCACAAACACGCTTTATTCATTCAATCCTTATACATGCTTTGTTATGCTTAGGTTCATGCTAGAATTCATACTACTTGTTAACCCGCCTTAACAATTATAGCGCTATAGGAGTAGCACACCACCCGACGGGGTTTTGCTAAGTTATATTCTTTACGGTCTCGATATTGCTATATCGAGGGATGCTATTATTCATTCTTTACGGTCTCGATATTGCTATATCGAGGGATGCTATTATTCATTCTTTACGGTCTCGATATTGCTATATCGAATGATGCTATTATTCTTGTGGCACTTGGGTTTGACTTTTAGTTATGCATGATAGTTTGACCGTGTATACCAAATTGCTACATTGGATTGAAAATACTTTTTATACATATGTCACGAGTCTAAAACTAGTGTACTCGCCAATATATTGTATTGAACTATGCTTTTAAAACATGTTGCAGGTTTAATATTGATGTTGATGATGCATGGAACATAGTAGGATGCCTAGATACTCATTTTAAATTTTGTACTCATATTGTAATGTAATTCGTTTATTTCAAGTTGTTGTATTTGTATTTGCTTTCTGTGTTGTACTTGAATTCTTATAGTAATAAAATTGAAATTCATTATTTAAATACTTGTCGCAAATACTAGTGTTATGGTGTCTCGAGCAATCTTTTTCGTCTAACTCCGATGTTTCCTCCATCGGTTGGGGTGTGACAATAATTGCACATAACCATTTCGCAAAGTCATAACTTTATCATCGTTCGACAATTCATGAATTCAAAACAAATGTAAGACAATTATCCAAGGTTCAAATACTAAACAATTTGTCACAAAATCAAATCAAAATACAAATGCATAAACCCTAGAAAATCTTACAACATCTACACCGGGGTGAAACCGAAGAGACTAGCCGCTCATGGTTGGGTGGACGCGATCACCGGCCGACGAACACGAACACGGAGCTTGACCTTGAGCCTTGAGGAGTGGTGGAGGTTAGGGTTTGAATGTTTGATGGAGAATGATTGAAGATGATGGAAATGGTGATTGTAGAATGGATTAGGGTTCTAGGTTAGAGGTGAATGGTAGGGTGTGTTAGAGATGATTGGTTATGGATCCAAGAAGTGGTTTCGAACTCTATTCCAAGTGTAACCCCCCGAAATGGGTCAAAACAAGCTTTAAAACTCGTCACCAACCAAGAAAACCCCAAAAATCTCGTTTGGCATCAGGAGGTGGCGTCGCCTACACCACTGGCGTAGGCTACGCCTCACAGAAAACCCATTTTTCTGTTTTTGTGTTTCTCGCTTCCGATTGACCCGTTTCGCGTTCCGGTGGTCCATTTTTCGTCCCGATAGTCCGTAAATCTCCCGAATAGCTCCTTAAACTTCATCAAACCTGCAAAACACAATTTTAATTAAAAGTAGGCTATTCGAAATTAAAACCCATGCAAAAACATCAAGTTACACCAATACGAACACCGGTTTTCGACCACGTATCAGTCATCAAAGATGCCATAGTGGTTAGGACTTGTACTGTAAATAGAACATTGCATGTACTGTTCTATTCATCACTTTCATATTGTTAATCCAATCATATTTCTTACATTCTGTACGAGCAAATTAGAAGTGATCTTAGGTCGAGGGGGAGATTGTAACTTACATGCGTACGTGATTCATTACAAAAGCATGATAAGTTGAAAACAATCTTTCTATTGTTGTAAATCAAAGTTTATTCCGCTGCACAGTTCATTTAAACTATCTTCTTCCATTGATTTCTTTAAAACTTTTACAACAATATCAAACTCGGATCCCAACATTATCCGAATCTGATGTCTTTCTTTTCTGGCCCGAACTACTACTTTCTTGACCCAACAATGGTACTCGGCCTATTTCTCATGTTTTCTAACCACCTCCCACGCCTCAACATGATGAAAACCACTCGAATATTTTGATTGGTAATTTTTTAAAGTCATTTTCATGACCTTAACATTATCACACCCGCTACCACGTACACGATCCTACATATTATAACAAATTATATTTCTTTAATATATTTATACTTTGAAAGTGAGTATGAATAGTAGTTTAATTCTTATAATAATATGTATAGTTTCCTTCTTCATGAATAGTAATTTGATTTTTATAATAATAATATATATTTTCTTGTTTACATAATTTTTATTTTAATATTATAATTGATTCTTACTATATTTACTTTTAACCTAAAAATATTTCTTTAATTTTAACTTTTTGTTTTCTTTAATTTTAACTTTTAATGATATTATTTTTTTTAATATTATTGATACTGTCTGAACAACATTGGTATCGTATAGCATCTGTATAGCTTTTTATTATTAAAGTCACCATATGCCTATTATTATGTACGATTCGATAAAAGCTCTACTCGAACATGTATACATAATTTATTTTTTTATCATACCAAACCGAACATATATCGACCAAACAACACCGGTATTCAAACGTGTCCTATATAGTTGATTTTATATATCATCACAAACCGAACATATACCGACCAAACAACATCGGTAACAGTGTTATATTCGTTTTTATAGAATTCTAGACATGGCAGCATAAAATTCATTGAACACAAAGTAATATTCGAAAGCAAGTATTTTTTTGATATCGTAAGCTATATCGAGTGTTTGTACGACACCGAACGGACCGATACCTACCAAGCAACACCGGTACCTCACGACTGGCCATAGCTCTCCTCACCCGTCTATCAATTATAACATAGTGATTTATTGCTATTCTATGGAGAACTATGATGCAACTTTTCTGATTATATGTGTGGTTGTGCCTTGTGCAATTCAAGTGAATAGGAAGGTTCACCTAGTTGGGCTAGTTAACCGATTGGGTTGGACAAGTGAAGAAAAACAGATTTAAAGGAATGTGAAATGTGGAGCCCCAACCTAGTTCCATATAACCACCGACAGCGACCTAATATAACAAACATGCGAACAACCCAAATCCGATTATCCAATTCTTAATATGGATCGGTAATCGGATGAAAACTCATTCAACTAAAACCGAACAAACCCATCCAAACGACCTGATAACCGCTTAAAATATCAGAGCAACACCCCAAGTGTGAGTTTTTTTCTCCCATTTGGATTTACTTTTCACTTGTTTCTCTAAATGGATTCCTATAAATGAAATTTAACTTAAGCATTGATCGAACATTGCTTGTTAGTCTTGACATCAATAAATCCCTTAAATGTGGTATCATTAGTTTAAGTAACTTGAGCATCACCACTTGTTAGTTTCAACCACCACCTTCCAAACTTCATATGCGTTTCATTTTAAATATATTAAAACGTTAAATATATGGTTCGTAAGTGAAGGGGTATGGTCCCAAAAATCCGCGCAAACCTTTATTGAGGTCGCGCGAAAGACCATACTCCATATTCAAAGCGTGGCTTATTGCCAACCTCGCGCTTGCTGCTTCGGCAATCATTGACCTGGCGCGAGGCCTGAGCAATAAGAAGCTCCACTTTCAACACTTAGCATTATGAAGGAACATTCAGTAACCCATACCCTGCACGGGGTAGTTACGTGTTCAGCAAGAATAAAGCATGGCTACAGCGCAAGGCTGTTTCAGATAGTACACAAGGTACAAGTGGCAGGATGAAAGGGCCAACCGGCGTCCTTCTGGTCCTGCTCAATCGTGCTCCACGATCGTCTGACATGAAGGAGACAGAAAGTAATTAAGGACGCCTACGTGGCACCAATCACAGGGCATAGACACCTGTCCCACTATCTCCACTTATCTGCTGATGGCAGAGGGGCGACCAGGCCGACAACCATGACACGTGGCTCCAATCACGCTGCGCCAGCACTAAGGAGCTCCCAGAATCAACTAACGGTCGACACCGGGGAGACAAAGAGCATGTCCCCTATGTTGTCGCCCTCCGGCCAGCCCACATCCTCTTACACCTCTCCGGCTATAAATATAAACCTCAGTCCATAGGTTAAACATTCTGCTCCCTCTACTCTCACTCTTAACCTACACTTATCTCCTCAAAACGGTCGCTTATTCTCACGTTGGAGCCCGGTTAAGAGGGAAACCCCCATATTCCCCTCTTAACGAGTAACGGTGTTCTGTTTTGCTGGATTAAAAGATCATTACGGAGCTCAGAAGTCATAAGAAGATTAACCATTATGATAGAGGCATAAACCAAACTGATTAGTCCCATAATTAGTTCTGTGTTTCTTCATTGGCGCCCACCGGTTTTCTACAAATCACTTTCATCTTCTTTTTTCTAAGTTTTCGTTGTTTGTCCTTCGATCATGGCTGGTCAAGGAATCATCCCTGAGTTTGGTTTTGGAGCAAACTCTAACGCAATGTTGGGGGAGGAAAATCAAAACGTCCAAGCCCAACCTGTAGAAGAAATCGGTGAAATCGAAGTAACCAACACCGGGGGACCTCGCGGAAACATCACTCGCATCACCCAAACAGTAACCCCGGGAAACAACGGTGCTGGACCCTCAAATCCACCTCCACCTCAGCGCATTTCGGCGCTATTAGGGCTACCAGATGGCGAAACTCCAGCCTCTTGGTACGCCAAACAAATCGCTACTATCAATGCCGCGTACCAGTCTTTGAGCGCACAACAAACGGTATTGCAAGCAGAACCATCTTTAATCACACCCTTGGGTCCGAGCCAGGGGGTGCGCCAGATACCCCCACAGCAAAACCTCCAAGGAAGAATCCACAGGCCTCCTCCCCAGAGACGACCAAGCGTGCATGACACGCGCGACACATGGGGAGAAACCGAAAGCTATTATGATTATCCGTCAAACGTTCAAAGAGGTTCAATTCATAGCCCGCTCGGGCCGCGCAATATGAATAACGAATGGGAGGACACAGACCCAGAGGACCGAACTTGGCAAGACGATGAAGGATCCTCAGTCTTTAACCGTCTGCAGCGGAACCATGCAAATTACAAGCCGAGACAGCGCATTGCATACAGCGAAGAAGCAGAACGAGACTTCAGCCTCGCGTATAGACCAGCTGAAGCTGCAGAGCACTCCAATTTTATTCCAAAGATTGCCTTGGCAACACTTACAAGTGAAAAGCTGCCTCCCACAGTGGGAAAGTTCAATGGGCTGACTGATCCCGACGATCATGTCAGAGTATTCACAAGTGTTGGTTGCATGGGAGGATGGAATATGCCAATGTGGTGTCATTTGTTTATCCATACGTTCACCGGGGTTGCTCGCGCGTGGTTCGACAGCCTACCTCCTGGAAAAATCAGTTCGTGGGTCGATTTCAGAACTAAGTTTCTAGACCACTTCAGCCAGCAAAGGCGCTATCAACGAGATACGTCTGACGTAACGGATATCTGGCACAGAGAAAATGAAGGTCTAGAAGACTTTATCACTCGCTTTAACAAGGAGTGCCTAGAGATCGGTGGTGTAAGTGAACAACTCATGCGCGCTCACTTTAAGAAAGCTATCCGATGTGATAGTCTCATCAGAACCATCACTGGGAAGGATGGTATGCCCAAAGAGTGGAGCAAGCTGATGGAAGCGGCAAAAATAGTAGCACAAACAGAGGAATCGCTAGCTGGAGCCAAGTCCACATACACCGACGATCGTTTTTCGAAGAAAAACTCGCGCGACTTCGACATGCGCAACAAAGGCAAAAGTCATGATTGGAAATCCGGAAAATCAAGGGGTTACGAAGAAAGATCGCGCTACATAGAGGATGCGCGGGAAAAGATTGATAGAATCGGATACCGAAAAGTAGTCAGGGACGATAACCGCGAGAAGCACTGGACTCCGCTCATAAAAACACCAAAAGAGGTGTTGATGACGGAGAATCACGATTTCAAGGCTCCAAGGCCTATGACAAACAAGACGAGGCAAGACCCCAACCTGTATTGCGACTTCCATAAGGATACAGGGAACCTGACGGATGACTGTATCAGTTTACGTCAAGAGATCGAGAGAGCGCTAAAAAGCGGGAAGCTGAGCCACCTGCTGAAAAACGTGCGCAAAGAAACTCGACAGATCCAACGTCATGATGAGGGGAACCACAAGAAAGTCTGACGCCTAGAAACCCATATGGTCAATGGACCAAGATACAGCACAAAGGAAAAAGGCAAGCGCCCTTATGAACCCTCATGGCAAGAGCAACATGTCATTTTCCCGGTAGTGCGCGGCGGTCCTCGTGCCACTCGACCCGTCGTCATTACCGGTATCATCGGTCATTATGAAACGGAGTATGTCTTCATTGACCCAGGAAGTACGGCTGATATCATCTATGAGCAATGCTTTAATCAGTTTGATGATGAAGATAAAGCGAGAGTTGAGCCAGTTGATTATCCACTGTCAGGATTTTGCAACGAAATGGTCTTCTCGCTAGGCCAAATCAGCTTCCCCATTACGCTCTCTGACGGGAAGCATTCAAGAACAGCAAATGTAAACTTCATGGTGATGCCTGTCAAATCGAGTCATGATGTGTTGATTGGGAGAGAAACCCAAGGCGAACTGAACATGGTAACTTCCACGCCCCACTCAGCGATAGGGTTTCCAACTGAGACGGGGGTGGCAATTATCTATGCCAAGAAAGAAGTGATGTCGACGGAGGAGATGCGCCCAACAAAAGCGGCGAAGGTTTCAACAACCGAACCAGAAAAGTGAGTTTTAAACCGAAAGTACCCAGAGCAAACGGTGATGATAGGCCACGCAATCTCAGCAAACATCAGAACGCACCTCAAACAACTCCTGTTCAGGAACATGGACATTTTCTCCTGGACTCCGGCAGACATGACCGGTGTCCCGCGTGACATTACTGAACATTGTCTGAACACTTATCACTCCATTGAACCAAAAGTCCAAAGAAGGCGCAGCTTAGGGGCGGATAAAACCAAAGCAATGAATGAGCAAGTATGTGAGCTACTAAAAGCAGGAATCTTAAGGGAGGTGAGCTATCAAAGTTAGGTTGCGAACCCCGTGATGGTGGACAAGTCTAATGGGGGATGGAGAATGTGCGTCGATTACACAGATCTCTACAAGGCATGCCCTAAAGATTGCTACTCTTTGCCTGAAATCGACAAAAAGATAGACTCTCTCGCGCCATACAGATGGAAATGCTTCTTAGATTGCTACAAAGGGTACCATCAAGTTCAAATGAAGCTTGAAGACGAAGACAAGACAGCTTTTCGAACCGATCTAGGGATCTTCTGCTACACAAAGATGCCTTTCGGCCTCAAAAACGCTGGCGCGACATATCAACACCTGATGGATAAGACCGTCGCTGGAGATATTGGGAAGCATATCGAGGTTTACATCGATGATATGGTGATCAAAAGTCCTGAATAGGACCAAATGTTGAAAGACATCGAAAAAACATTCAACTCGTTGCGAAGCGTGAATATGAAATTGAATCCAGCCAAATGTTCTTTTGGTATGGAAGAAGGGAAATTCTTGGGCTTCATAGTCACAAATGGCGGCTTTAAGGTGAATCCAGAAAAAGTTCAAGCCATAGAGCGGATGCCGTCACCTCGAACAATCAAAGAGATGCAGCGATTGGCAGGCCGTCTAGCTGCGCTCAACCGTTTTCTGTCAAATCATGTCACGAAGTCATATCCGTTTATCAGCACTCTACGCAATTGCGTGAAGAAGCAAGAATTCAAATGGACGCCCGAAGCAGAAGTCGCTTTTCAGCAAATGAAAGAGTGTTTAATTGAGCTTCCTACCCTGACCGCGCCGCTAGAGAAGGAACCACTCATCCTGTACTTATCTTCTTCGGATAAGGCAGTAGGGTCGGTATTGCTTGTAGAGAGAAATGGAGTTCAGACTCCAATCTACTACGTCAGTAGAGTGCTCCCAGATCCAGAAACGAGATACTCAACGATGGAAAAATTGGTACTGGCATTGCTACATGCCTCCAGAAGGCTGCGCAGATACTTCACAGGCCACGTCATCACAGTACTTACCAATTTCCACATTGGGACGATATTGCAAAAGCTAGAAACATCTGGGCGATTAGCAAAGTGGGCGATCGAGCTGAGGGGCCACAACATTTTGTATAGGCCATACCCAGCCATCGAGGGTCAAGTCCTTGCGGACTTTATCACAGAAGTCCTAGCGGAAAAAATCAAGGATTGCGAGATTGTCGAAACTCCCGTAAAAGATACATCTAATGAGTTGTGGTTGCTGTACACTGATGGGGCCTCAAACGAAGACAGCGCAGGAGCCGGATTGCGCCTTGTGAGCCCTGAAAAGCATGAATTTACGTACGCCATCAAGTTGGATTTTAAGAATACCAATAACGAGGCGGAGTACGAGGCATTTCTGGCAGGCTTGCGCCTCGCCATAAAAATGGGAGCTAAAAATCAGCAAGCGCATGTTGATTCACTTTTGATCGCCAGTCAAATCAACAGAATCTATGATGCAAAAGGCGAAGTTATGGCCTTATATTTGGATCAGGCGAAAGAACTGCTTCAGAAATTCAGGTCATACAAGGTAGTACACATCAATCATTCTGAAAACAAACCAGCAGACGCCTTGAGCAAGCTTGCTTCAACTTCCTTTCAACATTTCGCAAAAGATGTAAGGATTGAAGTACTAAAAAATCCATCAGTCCTGCTGCGCCAAGTAAATGTGATCGAAATAGGGCAGCCATCTTGGATGACCCCTATAATTCAATATCTGCAAGAAGGAATACTCCCGGAGAGCAAAGCAGAGGCAAGGAAGATTCAAAACAAGGCCCTGCATTATGAGATGAATGGTGGTATTCTATACCGAAAGTCCTTCTTGGGGCCCTTATTGCGATGTGTGGACCCCCAGGACGCGAATTACTTGATCAGAGAGATTCATGAAGGCATCTGTGGCATCCATGCAGGTCCGCGCATGGTTGTCGCGAAGATTATGAATGCTGGTTATTACTGGCCAGGGATGCATGTCGATGCTCTAAGGGAGTTGCGCAAATGTGACTCATGCCAAAGACACTCCCCGAAAACCCTGCGCCCGAAAAACGATCTCATTCCTGTATCCACTGCTTGGCCTTTCCAACAGTGGGGAATTGATATGGTGGGACCCTTCCCTGATGCTCCGGGAGCCGTGAAGTTCATAATAGTGGCCGTTGATTATTTTACTAAGTGGGTGGAGGCCAAGGCTCTCGCTTCAACCACTGCAATGATGGTGCACAAGTTTATCTAGGAGCACATCATTTGCAGATTTGGTCTTCCACTCAAAATCATCACAGACAATGGTACTAATTTTGCTTCCGAGGATCTTCAAAATTGGATGAAGGAAACGAAGATTGAGCACACTTTCTCCTCCGTTGCGCACCCTCAAGGCAATGGTCAAGTGGAAAGTGTTAACAAAAGTATCGTTGAGGGGATAAAAGCCCGACTGGGCACAAAGAGAAGAGGCTGGGTAGATGAGCTCCCAAGCATCCTGTGGGCTCACCGAACCATGCTGAAGACAAGCACCGGCGAAACTCCTTTTAGCCTAGTATGCGGCTCGGAGGCTGTTATCCCAGCGGAAGTTGGACTCCCCTCACCATGCTTGACAGCAGTCAACATGGTTGATAATGAAGCAGAGCGCCGTCTCGATTTGGATTTACTGGAAGAAAGACGCGAGATTGCGCGTATTAAAGAAGCAAAGTACAAGACACAACTGGAGAGGTACTACAATGCGAGAGTCCGCATTTGTACCTTCACTCCAGGAGAATACGTCTTCCGAGACAACGAAGCTTCAAACGCTAAACGCCCAGGAAAACTAGCACCCAAATGGGAAGGCCCATACTTGGTTCACGAAGTGCTAGGAAAAGGGGCATACAAATTGCGCACCCTGGATGGACACATCATCCCGCGCACATGGAATGCGCAACAACTGCGCAAGTGCTATATGTAACTATTCTAGGCCATGCGCCTTTTCTCACTAATGTTGGCCACGCGCCTTTTAATTTCTTATGTTGGCTAAATGCCCCTTATGTTACTTATATGCAATGTATGTTGGCCTAAGGGCCTATTTCTCAATTAATGAAAGCATACGACATGTTTTCCTTTATCGCGAAGACCCTTATGTTACAAATGCATGTTAAACTTTCGATTAGCATGAAAACACTTCAGTAAGTTACGAGCTCTTGAGTTACGCCTCCAAGGTCCTCCGCGAACATAGCGCGAGACCGGGTAGTTACACTCGCACAAGAGCCACACTTACATTTATTCGCGCTAACTTAACCAAAGTTTCTAACAACAGTGCAATAATTGTAACAGGATAGAGAATAAACATAAATATCATAATTAACAAGTGCAACTGCGCAACAATTGCATAAAACCAACTGTCATTCATATTGATCCAAAACAAGCCCGACCATTACATGCACAACAGAAAATTTACAAGGTATAGGGCCTGTCAACACTACCTATTCAAAGCTGTCGCCACCATCATCATCGCCATCGTTTCCACTATCATCACCAACTGGCTCCTCTTCATCCGATAGCTCAACGGTCTCCAGTGGATCAAGGATGGTCTTTAACCGTTGGCACCAATCGTCATGCTTCAGCGCATCTGTAACCAGATCCATCAAAGGCAGTGATAGTTGGTCATAAGCATGTTCAGCGCGAACCAACTCAGCATCAGCTTAATCGGTCACTGAGCAGTTACTAGTGTCAAACTCCTGTCCAAAAACCTCTGTAGCATGTTGCGCACACTCCAGATAACCGCCTCGGTGACCAACCGCGCGAGAAGCATCTATCAAAGCAGCAACGGCTTTATCCAGTTCTCCAGCATTTAAAATGGAGTTGGCCATGTACAACAAACGCGATACATAGGACACCAGGTTTTGATAAGTAAAGCCAAAGTTAAGAAAATCAACGATGCCTTGAGCCTCGGAGTAGTTGTTTTGCGCCACATTGAGAGCGGATGTGCTAATGTCTCATGCTTCCTCAGCTTTTTGTTTGGCCTCCTCAGCAGTAGCAGCCTTAACCTTCTCGGCTTCAAGATCGATTTCCAAGGACTCGCTTCTGTCAACCTGCTCTTGAAGGCGACGTTTCAAATCAGCAATCTCGACGTCCTTGGCAATCAAATCCTTGTCCTTACCAGACAGCTGCGCCTTCACCTCACCCAGCTCAACCTACAAATAGCAAAAGACTTAGGCTGTTATGCAAACAAAACACAGAGGAAGAGGGTAAACATTTTACAAACCTCAGCTTGCTCCTTAGCAGCTTGCACATTCTCAACCTTGCTGGTCAGTTCAGCTACCTTACCCTCAAGCTCCGTAATTTTATTATGGGTAGCATAAGCACGCTGGTTATCCTTCTCGCATATCTTCTTCCATTCCGCCTTCTCTTTCGCCAGCAGGTCTTCGGCAGCCCGAAGTTTGCTCCTAAGGCCCTCGCGCCCCCATTCTTCTGATTTTCTATCAGCCTCAAACTTGGCCTTCTCTGCGTCAAACTTGGCATTAGCCTTCTCGAACTCCTTCACCTGCCTCACAAGGCGCTGACGATAGTTCTCCCAATCTGACGGCTCCCTGATCATGGTGCGCCACTCACGCACAATTTGGTGGCCGACAGAGAGAGTATTGGCCTCCCCAACCACAAACACTTCATACAGCGCATCGTGCGTCAGCGCCTTCTGGCGGTTAACCTCACCAGGAGTGATAGAATTCAAGAACCAGTCGCGGCAAGGGGCAAAACCCTCAAAAGTGTCCTTCTGCTTTAAACTCCAGGGAGCTCGGTGGGGAGCATTCCCACGCTCTTCCTCGGTATAAGTCTTATAATAAATATCACCGAGGGTATCCTTTGGACCAATTATTTGCGGGTTATACCCCCCAGCACTACCAGAACTCGCGCCACCAGAAGCGTATGGACCCGAACCCACAGCAGAAGTCACTTTAACAGAATGTTGAGGAGAATGAGGATGCGCTGGGTGAGTAGGTTTCTCAACTGCAGGTCCCTTCTCTCTTTCAGCAGCCCTTTTTTCTTTCTCCTGCTCAGCTTTTTTCCTCCTCTCCTCATCGGCTTTCTCCTTCTCTTCCTCAGCTTTCTTCTTTTTCTCTTCATCAGCTTTCTTCCTATGTTCCTCGTCAGCTTTCTTCTTCTTGTCTTCCTCAGCTTTCTTCCTCTCCTCAGCTTTTCTCTTCTCCGTCTCAACAGCTTTCTCCTTCTCGCCCTCAGCAGCCTGTTTATCCTTCTCAGACTCTATCACAGAAGTCTTGAAAGGTTTGATGGTAACCTAGGCCTTTTCTGTGCCGGCTCAGAAGGATCTGTAAACACGACACCCTTCTTCTCAGGGGTCTTCTTCTTGGCCTCTGTAGAAGCTAAGTGTTAGAAAGAGAAAGCAACAAGGAGCAATAAACTAAGGAAAACTAACCAGGGGAAAATCTGTAAAGGGAGCGCAGGTTGCTCTGCTTCCCAATCAACAGAATCACGACAGCCTTCGGCGAGACAGACCCGCCAGTGGTGGTCTCAGTCCTACTTCTCTTCCTACCCAACAACTTTTCAGCAGGGTTTTCTTCTTCGTCTTCTTCACCCTCCTCTTCATCATGCGCAACGGAGGAGGGAGTAGCCCCAGCATCCGGGTTACGAGAGCCCGCGCTCCCTGAGCTTCTTGAACCAGCAGCTCCAGTTCTCTTCTCGCCTATGCGCGATAAACCTTCAAATGAGTCACTAACAATAACGTAATCTTCCAAGTTACTTTGACGAAGGCGAGGAATACCTTTGTCAGCAACATGAACGGCTGCGCGACTACTCCCAGCCCCCTTGCTAGTCACCTCAGGATCTAAGGTGATAACCTTCTTCCTCTTCACAGGTTTTTTCTTCTTGTCCTCAGGGTCAATTCCCAAGTCACGCAACACACCTGCAAAGTTGTTAGACCAGGAACTTAGCTCTCCATTTGATGATACCACAGACTCCTCGCTGGAAAGATAGACGATCTCTTTCCCAGCAGAAGTCAAAGCGCGTAAGGGACGAGGGTTAGGTATATGTGCACCTTCAGTAGTAGAGGGCAGATCGGCAAACGCTCCAGTAATCGGATACATGAAGTTGCCCTTGATCTCCTCGTACCAATATTACTCCCCTGCTGCCAGTGGGCGCACTCCCATAGACCCACCAAATGTAGGGAAAGCCGCTTGATAAAGGCGCGCCTCTACATTACCAATTCAACAAGTTGAGCAATACGGAGGCAGAAATACAAACAATTAATGAAATAGCTAACCTTTATCCTGGAACTTCAAGACGAGAACTTCTTCACTCTCAAGCAGCCATTGGTCACTCATTCGCGCCGCAACAAGGTCATTCTCTCCAAACACACGGTTAGGGGTTGCAGTGAGCTTCACATACCAATCTTCCTTCTTAGGAATCGCCAACTCTTCCTTCTCGATAACTTGAGTCCATGGACGGAAGGTCATGGCGATAGGAATCACCTCCTCACGAATAAAGAAAAACTTCTGTTTCCAATCATGGAAACTCTTTGGTGGGTTTAACAAGATCTTCTTCGCACCACCTCGGTTGCCAAAAGAGTAAAAGCCCATGTTCCAGATCAACTGGTAGAATGCCCTAAATCTCTCAACCGTCGGCTCGACATCATGAGATCGACATAAGAATTCGAAGTGATGAACCCTCACCATCCCCGGTGGACTCATCTGAGAAATATGAAACCCATAATACTGCAGTATATGGGCCACAAAGTGTGTCGCCGGCAACCGGAAGTTGCCCTGCAAGAAGAAGTCTTCGAAAAGGGTAATATATCCTGGCGGTGCGTCAGCAGCAGTCTGATTTTGGCCGGGATATCTGGCGTCCCATTCCGGTGGAAACCGGAAGCCCCTGGTGATTTGTTCGAATAAACCCAGATCCCACTTCAGGACATGAAGGGGACCCTCCTCACCGGGATTTTCCTCTGGATGTTCTTCAGCCATAAGTATTTAACGGTGAAACTAAGAATATTCCGGAAGAAGAAGTTGAAGATAGGAAGAAAGATCTTGAAGATCTGCTACAGAACTTGAAGATATGAAGAAAGATCTTGAAGATCTGCTATAGAGCTTGAAGATTTGAAGAAGACGAATAGAGAGAAAAAGGTAGCAACAGTAGAAAGAAGTAAGGACTTCGTCCCTTCCGTCGAATATATATACACATCGCATTTAATGCGATAGGTAAACATGCCGATTTCGCCGCGCACATGACCAACCAGAAGACGCCACGTAAGGCGAGAATCCCGGAGTGACGGTTACCACGCGCGCGTGGGCGTCACTTTCCTGACGGAAAGTGGAACCGTCAAAGACAACTTGATGACAGCCGTGTAAGCGGTCAACTCAAACGTCGCCATCAACGACGTTTCCTACCAACCTGTCAGAATTCAAATTTCGAGGATTTTCCCGCCCAAATTTCGAGAAACTTAATGCAGAAGTTACCTATGTCGCGCAAGATGCAGTGTTACCCAAGGCATCCGTGCGCCATCAACACAAAACAAAGCATTATCAACTACCAGATGTGTTGTCGCGCCGTAACAATTTTCAATACATTTGCACGCGCGCGCCTACCAATAAAAAAACAAGCATTTTCTACAACTTTCTTTTTCTAAGTCCAGAGCTCCAACCACCTACCTCGCGCATGGTGCAGCACTGGACTGGGGGGACTTGAAGGGGTATGGTCCCAAAAAAGCCACGCAAACCTTTATTGAGGTCGCGTGAAAGACCATACTCCATATTCAAAGCGTGGCATATTGCCAACCTCGCGCTTGCTGCTTCGCCAATCTTTGACCTGGCGCGAGGCCTGAGCAATAAGAAGCTCCACTTTCAACACTTAGCATTATGAAGGAACATTCAGTAACCCATACCCTGCGCGGGGTAGTTACGTGTTCAGCAAGAATAAAGCATGGCTACAGCGCAAGGCTGTTTCAGATAGTACATAAGGTACAAGTGGCAGGATGAAAGGGCCAACCGGCGTCCTTCTGGTCCTGCTCAATCGTGCTCCACGATCGTCTGAAATGAAGGAGACAGAAAGTACTTAAAGACGCCTACATGGCACCAATCACAGGGCAGAGACACCTGTCCCACGATCTCCACTTACCTGCTGATGGCAGAGGGGCGGCCAGGCCGACAACCATGACACGTGGCTCCAATCACGGTGCGCCAGCACTAAGGAGCTCCCAGAATCAACTAACGGTCGACACCGGGGAGACAAAGAGCATATCCCCTATGTTGTCGCCCTCCGGCCAAGGCCCATCAGCCCACATCCTCTTACACCTCTCCGGCTATAAATAGAAACCCCAGTCCATAGGTTAAACATTCTGCTCCCTCTACTCTCACTCTTAACCTACACTTGTCTCCTCAAAATGGTCGCTTATTCTCACGCCGAAGCCCGGTTAAGAGGGAAACCTCCATATTCCCCTCTTAACGAGTAACGGTGTTCTGTTTTGCAGGATTAGAAGATCATTACGGAGCTCAGAAGTCATAAGAAGATTAACCATTATGATAGAGGCATAAACCAAACTGATTAGTCCCATAATTAGTTATGTGTTTCTTCAGTAAGGTAGATATTGGAGTTTGGATGTTTGTTATATTCCTTCTATAACCAATTCAAAATTGATTGCATTTCAAAGAATTATATACATTACAATATATATGTATTTTCTGATCAAGTTTGAGAGCTTATATGCACTACAATCGTAATATATATGTCTCATTTCAATATTGAAATGAGCATACTCAACAATTAATATCGATAACCACAAATCCAAAATTCTGATCCGACCAAGAAGTGTTCATACCAGATCGATATGAACAATTATTAACAAACACGCACACACACACACACACAAAAATAAAATAAATAAAACATGTATAAAAGCCAAGACACGCAATCCTCAATTTTAAGTTGTGTAGTGTGCTCCTTGCAGTATTGTAGGACATGGCTTGACATCGACCCAAAACTTCAGTCCTTTCTTACAATCATCTCCGACGGCACTGGCTACATAAACCCTTCCCGGGGTACGTAGGTTGACACAATTCCTTCCACAATCAGCGAGTGTTACAAGTGGCTTCTCAAGATTACAGTTATCCAACGAGGCTTGATCTGGTAGTAGCACTACATTGTGTTTTCCGTATTCGTAATTGAAAACTGCATCAGCAATATAGATAATTTAATTAGTTAGAAGACTTATTAAAAACACCAACAAATCAAATCATGTATGATTAATTATGTATAAGAACATACTAAGTCTGTCTCCTTGGACGTATTGCTTCCCGTCTGCCCAAGCTTGGAAATCAACACCCTCGTTCCAACCTTTACATTCACCAACCGTATATTCCACAGCTCGAACCCATGTAGCTTGAGTCACTATTGTTGCTATGAGGATGAATATACATAAATTTTTGTTAGCCATTTTAATTGCTTCTTGACACATTCTAGGATACATCTTGGACTTCCAATATATAAAGAAAGGAAGCATGCTACAATTTTTTTTTCCACCATGAGATTTGTTGCCTAATGACTTCTTCAAATACGCTAAACCATCCTTTCATTACTAAATTAAAAACACACATATGACTCAATCCTTATAAAATTATAGTAAATGAAAGAAAACAATTAAAATCACTAGATCTTTTAAAAGATGCTTTGATAATTTTAGTTTCTAAGCATGATGGGTTCCCCCTCATGCATTTTCTCCTTTCGTTAGGGTGTAAGGGGTGTTCCCCTTGTATAGAGTAGTCATCTCTCCATCACAGCTAATCACAATATACCATGTCAACTCCCTTCTTCACTCTCTATTTTACAGTCAAATACAAGGGGTGCTACCCTCATGGGGAGTAGTCCCTTTTTTAATTTCTAAAAATTATGCATTAATAATTAAAACATATTTTAAACAAACTAAAATTACATTAAATTAAAAAAAAAGACAATACATTAAATTAAACTAAATAAAATTACACTAAATTAGAGAAAAACATTACATTAATTTAAAAATAGAAAAAAAATCATAAACAATAAAACTAAAAATTAGAAATTGCATGGCCAATTATATATTTTTTTCTTATATAGAGTAGTCATCTCTCCATCACAGCTAATCACAATATGCCATGTCAACTCCCTTCTTCACTCTCTATTTTACAGTCAAATATAAGGGGTGCTACCCTAATGGGGAGTAGTCCCTTTTTTAATTTCTAAAAATTATTCATTAATAATTAAAACATATTTTAAACAAACTAAAATTACATTAAATTAAAAAAAAAAAGACAATACATTAAATTAAACTAAATAAAATTACACTAAATTAGAGAAAAACATTACATTAATTTAAAACTAGAAAAAAAAATCATAAACAATAAAACTAAAAATTAGAAATTAGAAATTGCATGGCCAATTATATATTTTTTTTGCAATCTCGCATTTTCGGCCTAGAGTGAATGGCAACATCTCCAATGGAACATTGTCATGTGGCTTGGTAAACGTCTCCATATCTTGATCATACATAAGTTGTCTCACTGCCTCACGTTGTTCCGCAAGTAACGCCATAGCGTTTTCCTCTGGTTTCTTTTTTATTTTCATCAACTCCAACGCTTTTACTTGTTTTGCTTCTTTCATATGGGTGTACTGTTCGAGCTTCTTGAACAACGAATAAAGCTTTCGGACGTTGTTACAGCTCTCTTATCTTTCTTTTGTGGTCTTCTTGGTGAGGGTTCTTCGTTTATGTTGGGTATAGAACTATTGAATTCGGTTCCAGGTGTACCCGTGTTGTAGTTACCCGAATCCAATGACTTTCTTTTCTGGCCCGAACTACTACTTTCTTCACCCAACAATGATACTAGGGCCCATTTGTCATGTTTTCTAACCACCTCCCACGTCTCAATATGATGAAAACCACTCGAATATTTTGATTGGTAATCTGTTAAAGGCGTTTTCATGACCTCAACATCATCACACCCGCTAGCACGTACTACATATTATAACAAATATAAACTTAAAGCTATAAACAACTAATTTAGAAATAACTGCAACTAATTTAATATATCAAGATATGTAGCATGATCGAGATATGTAGCATAATCGAGAAAAACTGTTTAGAAATAACTACAACTAATTTAATATATTTTGAAGTAAAATCCTAAAAAGGTATAATTTAATCTGATTTGTTTGTTAGATCAATTACTTGCCACATTTTGAGACGGTGTAATTAAACCATGACGTCTTTAATTTATTTGTGTATCTATGTGCTTAGGAAACACTTTAGCTCCGACGAAATACAGTATTTTATTATTATTGTTATTGGTTTTATATTAAGATTTTGAGCAACTTCTATCGTGCTAAATTATTTATCATTTCTTAAAAAATTATATATAAATATTTACTTATAAAAAATAAATAAATAGATTTTATGTTAATTAAAAGATATGATAAAAAGATGAAAATAAGAAAATAGATTTTGTAAAATTGATTTAAACTTAAATAAAATTAAGTGTTAGTACCCAAAGGTGTTACATTGATAAAAAAAAAAAAAAATGGAAGGGTATTTTAGTCATTATATTGATAATTTTGGTGTTAGTACCTAAAGGTGTTACAAAATTGAAACCATAAAACTTACACCTATTAAAAAAAGTTAGTACCCAAAGGTGAACCTGGCTATAAACCACATGGTCTATCTGTGTAATTAACTCTATAGAAAATATAAAGTTAAGAGTAATTTACCAAAAAGTCGTCCTCTATGTTAACACTAAATTGCAAAGTGTATCCTTTATCTTCAATAAATAATCATAAAAAGCAACAAATAAAACAACTTTGTTTAAAAGTGTATATATATATATATATATATACTTATAAATATATGCAGACATCATATACATATCCCTCTCCTTCTCTCTCTATCTCTCTCTCTAACTATCTTACCATCACCGCAACCCACCTGCCACCACTACCGCCACCCACCTACAACCACCACCACCACTTCACCGCAGATCCCCCCTCCCCCCCCCTCTCTCTAACTATCCTACCGCAGATCCCCCCTCCCCACTTTGCAAGTGACAACGTTTATGATATCGTCTGAAGCTTCATCATAGGCACCATTCCTGTGTGATAAAGCATGAATAACACAGTGTACCAAGAACTTGTAAGCATTACTGAAACTTGTTTTCAAGATCTTTCCATTTACACTTCCTGTGAACCCCATTCTGCACCACAAAGCTTTTGCTAGACGTTCAGAGACAATGGTTGGATCATTATCAGAATCACGTAAGTCTAACATACGTCTTACATCACCAACTGTTATCTTAATCTCCAAATCTATTTTCTTTCCCTTCTCATCTCTCTTTGTTACTGCGGAGTAGATCGTTTTATCTTTCTCTTCATATCTTGCAGAATTCCAAAAACATCTAACATATGATTCGTAAACTATGGTTTTATCAGTTAATGCCTTAGCAATTCTGCTCTCTCTCAAGAATTTTGCAACCTATTCAATTACTAGTTTCTCTGTATATTCTTTTTCTAACAGGCAGTAAATGTTATGCGTTTTCTCCCAGTCCTGCAGAAGAATTCTTGGAATTTTATCAAAAATTTTCTAACACTGAAGATTTCACTCTACCTAGTGCAGAGACTCGGATGGCTATCCGACCGGATGATCATCCGTTCGGATTGCCTTTTGAATAGCTTGAATGGTTATCCGATCGGATTATCATCCAAGTGGATTACCTTCTGAATGGTTATCCGATCGGATGGTCATCCGACCGGATTGTCATCCGTATCTTATGAGTGCTTTTAATATCCGATCGGATTGTCATTTGAGTCATGTGAATGCATTGGATTATCCGATCGGATGGTCATCCGATCGGATTGTCATCCGATCGGATTGTCATCCGAGTCATGACAGGAGGTGCACAGACTTCAAGAATCAAGTGATCGAACTGATTGCCATCCGATCGGATTGTCATCCGATCGGATTGCTATCTGACTCAAAACATTGACACAGATTTCAAGAAATAAATGATTGAACGGATTGTCATCCGATCGGGTTGCTATCCGATTCAAACAATAGTTCAAGAACATTCTAGAAACATCAAAATTTTTCTAAGGCAAATCCTCAAATTGAACACAGATCTACACAGAGAATCTCACCGTGATCAAAATCCTATGTTCAATGTTGTCTAAAACGTCCTAATCAGGGTTTAATTCGTCAAAAACTCCACCGATAACCGTATTGCCCTAACATCAGATCTACTTGATTTTAGCATGTTATGACATAAATTAAACCGGTAAAATTGTAGACCTGATCATTCCGAACACAAACCTATGCTTAAATCTCATCAAAACTGACTCAAACTTCCTAGATCTGTCCTAAACCCTCCGACAGTGACGTCATCGTCAAGAACATTCAATAAACATCGAATTTTAACAGTTTTGATTAAGAATTACATACCTTTGCCATTTTAAAAGTTGTGCAAATCAACGATCCAAAGATTCGTGCAAAGAAATCCGAAGAAAATAAGATCAGAAAATCAAAGTGTGTGAGAGAGAAAGAAGGTTGTCCGTGCGGGTAACCTTTGACTGACCTTTGACCCTCTATTTATAGTGACGCATGAGTTGGATGGTCATCCGACTGGATTGCCATCCGAGCAGATTGTCATCCGAACGGATTGCAATCCGAGTGAGGCACACTATTTGACTTAAAAACTTTGACTTTTTGTTCTTTTAACATTTTCTCAAATTTTATCAGTTTTTGGAAATCCACTTAAGTATCTAGGTCCAAGTCAATGACCCTAGGTACTTAACTTGCCGACCAAGTCCAACTTAATGACCTTGGTTGACCCGATTCAAAGCGTACTGACATTTTCTTGTTCAACCATTTTTTTCTGAAAAATACAAGTTTCAACTTAATGAACTTGTTTTTGACTTTTCAATTTCATGATTAGCTCCAAACTCATCTTCCATCCCAGAAACTTCCTGCATCTTTCTCAAATGGTGAATCTGAAGATCAGCTCTCCACTTTGGTTTGTCGGAAAAAAAAGCAGAAATGTAAAATCTTTTTTGGATTTTTAATAAAGTTTCTAAAATAGAAATGAAATACAGAAATAAAATGTAGTAAATGGAATCTATTTACAAACATATTTTTGGTGAACGTGTTAGGGAATCATATCAGCTACCGACAACTTACAAGAACCGTTAAGCTTGATTTCATACTCAGAATTAAACAATTCACTTAGATTGTCGATATACTGATCCACTTAAATTCTCACACACATTTCAATCTGTCCAGGATACGGATTTAGTGTTTTAGAGACTTAAACTTATACATGTGTCCCACCTCTTGAATATACTCCCGTATCCAGATCCCAATATTCAGTCTTTCAGGTGAGTATACCACAGATGATATCTGTAAGGGGTTAAATTGTGAAACCGTGAGAGCTCAGGTCAGAACTTCCGTTCAGCAGAGAGATGACGGTTCTACTTTAGGTGGGTCCCCTTTAGAGGATCTTTTTTACAACAGCATTGATTAGCAATTTTATTGTCTTATCATTTGATGCTGAGGGCGGCGCTATATTTCAAGCAAGCAGTAAAGTATTATGCGGGGACTAGGCCATTGCTTTCGCAAAATCAGAAGTCCCGGGATAATACCCCAGATATCACTGAGTATAAAGACCTAGTATCTCAGAAAGAGGGATCTTTCAAACAAGATTTCAGGGGTTACCTATATATCCAAATAGTGTTCCCCACGAAATAAGTAAGTAAAGATTTAGGTTTATATCTCGAAGAAATCTACTAAGTGTGTAAAAACCTATCGGCACATCATCAGTGAGACTGTTTAACGCATTTAAACTTTCCATTTCTTTAGCGTACTATAACCGTCTAGCTGATGTACTATCATTTTCCCTTTTTACACAAGCTATTTTTGAATTTTATCATGTTTTTGGCTTTTTCAAATTTTCTAATGTTTTTGGGGTTTTTTTTTTATTGTTTTTGTATTTTCTAAAAAAAATTACACTACTCCCTCTAAATACCAAAACATTTAAAAATTCGACAAACCATTGCAGATTGCTTTTCAACATCATCTACAGTGGTACCTTCATCAACGCCAACGATTTCCTCCGCATCTGATAATAATTTCATACCATTAAGTTTCAAAAGATATTGAAAACGAGTTTTGTCAAATGCTTTGGTATGTAAGTCAGATTTTTGTTCATCGGTGTGGATTTTTTCTATTCGTATCAACAGTCTCGGATGAAGTGATGACGAATTTCAATGTGTTTCGTTTTTGCGTGATGAACATGATTTTTTGTTATGTTTATAGCTGCCTCATTATCAACAAAGATAGGGGAGTTAAGAAATTGCAAACCGTAGTCTCGCATCTGTTGCTGGATCCACAAGATCTGAGAGCAGCAGCTACTAGCAGATACATATTCGGCTTCACATGTGGATAAAGCGACAGAGGTCTGCTTCTTGCATTGCCAGGATACCAATCGTGGTCCGAAAAACTGGCACCCCGCTGTTGTTGATTTAGCGTTAACTTTGCAGCATCCGAAATCAGAATCAGAAAATCCTTCGAGCGTGAAATCGCCTACTTTTGGATACCATAACCCTAAAGATGGAGTTCCTTTCAGGTAGTGTAGAATCCTTTTCACAATTACCATATGCGAAGCTCTAGGATTTGACTGAAACCGAGCTGCGAGGTAAGTTGGATACATAATATCCGGTCTTGATGCCGTCAAGTACATTAACGAACCGATCATGGAGCGATACAGCGTTTCATCCACCTTCTCTCCGGTGAGATCAGGGTTTATCCCATGGTTCGTCGCTAATGGGGTGGACATAGGTGACATTCCTGACATCCCGAATTTCTCCAGAATATCATGAACGTACTTTTTTTGATGTATGAACGTTCCCTCGGGTAGTTGATCAACCTGAAGCCCCAAGAAGAACTTCATCTCACCCAGTGATGACATTTCAAACTTCTGCTTCATAACCTTTTCAAAATCTTTGCAGAGTTGTTCATTTGTAGACCCGAAAATTATGTCGTCCACGTAAATTTGTACTATCAGAAGATGCCCGTCGACTTCTTTTGTGAACAGAGTGGCGTCTATCTTTCCTCGGATGAAGTTGTTGACTAACAGATGTTGAGACAAGGTCTCATACCAGGCTCTCGGGGCCTGATGTAAACCGTATAACGCCTTATCCAGAAGATAAACTTTATCTTTGTGAATTTGGTCGGTAAAGCCCGGTGGCTGTCCGACATAAACCTCTTCTTTCACCTTGCCATAGAGAAACGCCGACTTCACATCTAGCTGAAAAACTTTAAATCCTTTCCACGATGCAAATGCTAAGAAGATTCTGATCGCTTCAAGTCTTGCAACAGGGGCGTATACTTCGGTGAAATCTATCCCCTCCTGCTGACTGAAGCCTTGGACAACGAGTCGAGCTTTGTTGTGAATAATAACTCCTCGATCATCCCTCTTACATTTAAACACCCACTTGGTGTTGATCTTCCTGTGACCATCAGGAAAATCTACCAGTTTCCAGACTCCCAACTTCTCAAACTGACTTAGCTCCTCTTGCATAGCATTGACCCAGGAATCTTCTGTCATAGCTTCCTTATAGGTCCTTGGTTCAATCTGCGAAATAAAAAAACTAAATGAAAACTCAGTTTGTAAAGGAGCAACAGTAGAATAAAAACAAGTAAGGCCTTGGTCGATTTGTCGTCTGGTTTGGACTCCTGATTGCAGCTCTCCAATGATTAACTCTTCTGGATGATATGAAAGAGTTCTTGGCATCACCTCGCCTGAAACGTCTACCTCGCCTTCCAAATTTGTGACGTTTTGGTTTGCAACTTGTTCATTGACTGGAATAGTTTGATTTGAAATCTGGATTTGCTCCCCCTCATGTGACACCCAGACCGGAGGCGGAAACGTCGAGGGCATCACGAAACTTGATAGAATGCATATGAGCACATGGTGGTTAAATTAAAGTTGAAATATAATTAAGTTGATTGGTAGGATTGCATTCTCATCCAAACTAGTACATAACAACTATAACACATTGTTCACAAAAGCCTTGTTTTTATTTAGCTAAGGCACTTGTCTTGAGCAATCCTATGTGATCCATAAGCAAAGCTAACTTCAAACAATCAACACCTGAAACATATGTTAAAATAAACGGGTCAACAAACGGTTGAGTGAGTTCATAGGTTTTGGTTAGTTTGGTAATAAACAAATAAGTGATAATGAAATAAAATGTTTAACAATGTGGCATTTGATATGTTCTAAACAATTGAATGAAACAAGTCCCGCTTGGTGAACATTCAAACCTTTGTAGACTGAACACGGCATTGATCATCCAGACCCCCCATAATGATTAACATGAACAACAACAACAACAACAACAATTGACCATGGAGTCGGATGGGATGTCACCCCTATAGCGCTATAATGTACCATTCGGCTTGATCGAAGTTAATGAATGTAAGTTAAGCATCAAGTAATCAACAATTGCAAGAAAACAATCAAGATAGCCACAACAATGCAAATGAGTTTGTATCACATTATTACATATGTTTCACCCCGAAAATATTGTAAAACAGAAAATGGGGACTATGAACTCACCTGGTCTGCGTGTAAATTCCTAGGCAAGTATATGTGTAGAGTTTTAGCGGGAACACAGGATCTTTCCACGACACTCTATTTGTAATTTAACATGCATAAACAATATTGGATATGGCATTAACAAATGGGCAAAACTGTAAATTTTGTATAAACGGTTCACTATGTCTAAAACATTTGTCCGGTTTGACTAATCCGGTTTGAGGAAGACTTGATAACTTGGTTAACCTTTTAAAGGGATTAATTTATGAAGTATATTTTATATAAGTTATACAAATAATAATATTTGTATATTTTAAAACAACAATTATATATGTATATATATATATATATATATGTTTAAATCTCAGAATTTATATATATATATGTACAATTCACTTACAAGAGTTCAAGTGAACAATCAGCTTAAAATGAGAGTCACAACAATATAGTCCAAATGTTAAATTAATTTATAAAATTATAAATTAATTCAAGTGTTCTAAAAATGTATATATTTTCAGAATAACATGATAATTATACAGATTAATTATCTAAATAATTAATTTAGGACAGAATAATCAAAATAACATTTTAATTATATAATAAGTATAAATCAGGTTTAAAATAATTATCATGACAGAAATATATATATATTAAATAAATAGTTAATTATTTGTTTAAAAATGAAATAGCAGAATAATTATTTAAATAATTGTCTAAGTAATTTATTTATATCAGAAAATTTAGAAATAACATTTTTAATAATCAATATGCAATAATACAGATTTAAAATAAATATTATGGCCATTAATTAATTTTTTTTATAAAAATAATCTAGAATTAAAAGGGATTATTACAAATAACTGATTTTATAAAGGTTATAATATAAAAATAACATGCAAAATAATTAAACATGGTTTCTGATTTTTAATAATCTCAAAATAACATGCATGAAATTATAAAAATAATTTTGGAAATAATTTACAAATCAGAATGATTAAATTAATGTAATTATCTCTTTAAAATATGAGATTTAACTGATTTATTTAAAATAAATATTCTGTAAATAACCAAACAGTGAATGAATTTATACCAACTCATGAAATATTATAAAAATATTTTCTGCCATAAATTATATAATCTAACTATATTAAATTAAACCATGTAATTTAACTGGTTTAACTGATTTATTTATGTAAAATAACATGTACATGATAAAATAGTAACAAATTTTATACAATCTCAGAATAATGCATGAAATGTCATAAAAATAATTTCGAACAAAATTTATATAGTTTTTATAATCTAAATCAATTAAACAAAATTATATTTTAAAGTGCAAATACTGATTTAATTATAAAGGTATCAAGATTACATGCAAAACCAGAAACAATATTATTTTTATAGAGTTTACTATCTAAACTAATTATCATAAAATTTTCAGATTTTATTTCTGAAGATCAGATTTAATATGAATTTTTGAAGAATAAAACTGTTTTAATAATATAACAAATAGTTTTATAAATATTTTTGTAAGTTTTATATTTTCAATAAATATATCAGTGTCGAAAGTATTTATGTTAAAATTTTCAGAATTTAAATACTAAAAATAGATTTAATATGAATATTTAAAGTTTAACAGTTTTAATAAAAATAAAATAAAAATAATATTGGTCATCTTCCCCGAAATGGCGGTCAACAGAAGTCAACAGAACCCGAATTCGACTGAAACTGTGATTATAATCTAACTAAGTTTGCAGGAACATTAAATAAGCGTAATCATACCAATTAATCGAGAAACATCGGACCGGTATCGGTGGGGTTGACGTATCGGCTAGCTCCGGCGACTCGATTCCGGTGACCAGTTGCAGAGACGATACAGACGGGTTTTTCGATGTTTTTGAGTGAATTCGAAGTGGTGTGAGGTTAAGGGATGTTCGGGGGACTTATATAACGGTTCAATTGATTCGATTTCGATACAAAACAGTGGAATTGATTCCCACTAAACTTTTTATAATTTTTTTTTGTTTTTTTGAAACTGTAAATGCATGGCCTCGGTCAAGAAACAGGTTTGGACGGGTTCATTTTGTCATGGAGAACAAGCAGGCGTGTGTATTGGAACATTGAATCTTGTCTGGTTGCGATTTGGCTCGAATCCGGCAACATACGCGGTGTTTACCGGTTTAAAAACAAATTTTCAATTTTGTCCCTGTTGGTTCAGTTAAGTCACATATGGTCCTTCAAATAGTTAACTAGGTAGTCTAACTAGGTTAGTCTTTTTATTAAGAAGTCTTATGAAATACTTAACCTGGTTAGATCCTTGGGTTAAATTAGTTTTAGAAATGACAAGAACAGTCCCTGGACTTGTTAACTGAAAAGACTAACTTAGTTAGTTTTTAAACAAGAAATCCTTTCATATTATTTAACCCGGTTAGGGTAATTTAACCAAAAATAGTTTTAAAAAATGTCCAAACCAGTCCCTGAAGTATAAGTTTCGAAAAATGACCAGAAGACCCCTTGACTTTATTTCAAAAATAAATTTATTTATTTTATTTAAAATGTAAGTTTCAAAAATGACATTTTAGACCCTAAACTTTTAAAAGTTTTTAAAAGTTTATATTTTATTTATAAAACAAGTTTCAGAAATGTCATAAGGGACCCTAAACTTTATAGTTTTTCAAAATTTATACTTTTAACCCGAACTTATAAGATTTCAAAAATGACAATTTAGCCCCCGGACTTTTGTACTTTCTAAAAATAACGTTTTTAGTCCTCGGACTTGAAATCAAAGTTTTCAAGCAAGTTTCAAAGAATGACAATTAGGTCCCTATACTTATGCTTTCACATAATGACACGTTAGGTCCCTGTAACTAATGTAACCTTGTTTTCAAGCATGAAACCAAACTATTAAAGCAATTCCTCACGTGTTTGGGCCGGTAAATCATGTAAGAGCACAAAACAAAGCATGAATCAACAAATTTGCATCTCAAAATGCGATGTGTGTATCAAATAAGTACATGTTTGAAATCAGGGTTGTTACACCTCAGAATCTGAATCACCACTATCGAAAACTGGTCTATCATCAGATTCTAAATTATCGTTGACTGCCGTCTGATTATTCGGAGCATGTTCAGGTTCTGAAGATTGTGGAATCTCATCATGTTCACCAGCATTGCTTGGACCTGCTTCATCATCATTAGAAGCTTATTGTTTGTGATAAGTTTCTGCTGGGAATCTTTCATCGGATTCTTCATACTCTCTCAGAATATCCAGTTCATAAAAGAAATCTGGTTCTTCTTCAATGTTAAACGAACTCCATAAAGTATCGTAATTAAATCGCCCTGAGTCACCAGGTTTCTGCGGCATTGTATAACCTTGACATTCAACATTGTATGCCTCAATAATCTGCTTCAAGCTAGGAATGAAAACACGCTTCAATGGACTTGCATAACCCACGAATATTCCTTCTACACCTTTTTGACCAAATTTACCATGAAAATCTAGAATTGTACAGGGAGACCCAAACGGTTCAAGATACTGTAGATTTGGCTTGCGGTTGTTTATTAGCTCGAAACATGTCGTGTTGAATTTCTTCACTGTGAGAACCCGGTTGAGCGTATAGCATGCAGCTGCGACTGCTTCTGCCCAAAAGTTGACAGGTAATTTAGAATCAGCAAGCATCGTCCTGGCTGTTTCAATTAGTGTCCTGTTCTGTCTTTCAACTACTCCATTCTGTTGCGGAGTGTAAGGAGCACTAAATTCATGCAATATACCTCTCTCATCACTATATTCTTCCATCTTGTTGTTCTTAAACTCAGTACCATTATCACTTTTGATTCTTCTGATACGCCTTTGGTACAAGTTTTCAATTTTTCTGAACAACACCATCAAACTTTCAAACGTCTCATCTTTAGACTTCAAGAATGATACCCATGAAAATCTGGAATAATCATCAGTAACCACAAGATAGTAGAGATCTCCTGTAATACTTTTGACATTCACAGGACCAAACAAATCCATGTGAAGTCTCTCCAGAGGTCTTGAGACTGAATTGACTTGCTTTTTAGGATGTGACTTTTTCTTCTGCTTGCCTTTGTTGTAACTAATGCACTCCCCTTCCAGATGAAAACCTTTAATGTGAACACCCAGAACTAAATCATTATGCACTAGGTGATTCATTTTTCGTAGGTGAATGTGTCCCATCTTGCGATGCCACAACTGCGATTCTTTCTCTGTTGCTCTAGACACAAAACAATGAGCCTGACCTGCGGTTGTAGTAGCTACGCTCATATCCAACACATACATATCATTTACTCTTGGTGCCCTCATGATAATCCATTCTTCAGGGATAACAAATCCTGGCTTCAAGATCAAACATTCTTTGTCTGTGAAGTGAGTGGTATACATCCTGTCACAAATCTGCGAGATACTCAGCAGATTATTCTCCAGCTCAGCAATGTAGTTAACTCTTTCAAACGTGACAATCCCATTGGAAAACTTTCCTTCACCAACAATTCTACCTCCTTGGTTACCTGCGAACCCTACATAACCTCCATTGAAATTTCTAACATCATACAGCAATGCTGTCTTCCCTGTCATGTGCCGAGAAGCTCCACTATCCATAATCCATCGTGAAACGGATCTTGGAAGCTCCTGCACATATCACAAATATTTAGTGAGATTTTGTTGCCACCCAAGCCTCTTTTGACTCGGGTAACTTGACATTAATGTGAGTTGTTACGGTATATAATGGTGGAAAATTTTTGTCATTTATCTTCAAGCTCTCTTCAGACCCAATCTCAACCTCTTTGTGTAAAGATAAATCAATTTTCGGAGATTGACTAGATGATTGGTCTTTCTTTACCACATACTTCTTTTCAGAAGTCGATTTTTGTTTTTCTTGTTTCTCATATAAATCCAAAGGTACATACATCTTCTTGGTTGAAGATGATGATTTTTCATTCTCAAACATCTTTGATTTCGGCTTCCATGCTTGTTAAGATGACGCAACCCGTTTGTAAAATTTGTCAATTTTATTTACCAACTTCTTTACGGGTTCATTTTTCTTAACTGACTCTTTTGCAGCTTTAGCTTCGACATTTTCTTTCTTCAAAAACTTTTTCTCAACAATCATTGGAGCCTTTCCTTTTACATCATCTTTTCTTTTCAGATTCTCGACAACTTCAGACTTAGGCTTCAAGTTGGTGCACTTTCGTGCAATGTGTCCAACTTGGTTGCATTTGAAGCATGTTCGGGTGTCAACTACCCGACTTGTGCCTTTAGACTGAGGCTGTGAGGCCTTCTTCTCGAAGAACTCTTTGTTTGATTTTGAAAAAATCTCAGATTCTTCATCAGAAAGTGAACTTGAACTGTTTACAAACACCTTTTTCTCAGCAAACCTTCTGTTTTGAACATTCTTTTTCTAATAATTCTTACCACCCTGATATCCACCCGACCATTTGTTTCGGTTGTTGTTAGAAAAACATGGTGGAATGACAAGTTTTTTGTAGTAAGCTTTATCTTTCTCAAAATTTAATTTCCTCTTTGAATTTCTCAATCCTTCGATTTCTGATATATCAATCTTAATCAATTTAAAAACATTACTCAATTTTCCCACATTCACATTTTCTAAAGGAAATTCAAGATCCGAATACAACTTATCAGATCCCGCCATCTTATACAACACAACAGCAGGTTCATCATTTAAGTTGTTTTTGGATTTTGATTTCGGAATGTATTTGTCCAGAAAACATTCATCATCATCAACTGAATCACTATCAGACTTCAAAACACTTTCAGCCATGCTTTTAACAATATCAGTTTGAACACTATCATCAGATGATGATGACGAAAATGTCACATCAATTGACTCTGGAAGTTTTATTTCATTTGTTTCATCATTAACCAATCCGGATTTCTTCTTTGAGAAATTGTTTAGAACTGGTGGTGGAACCTGATGATACCCCACCCCAGTTCCATCAGCATATACATCTTCGCCTGCTTTGTTTTTCCCGATGGGTTTGGGAACAATGTGTTCTAAAACAAAGCTTGCGGAGCTGTAACTGTTCATCTTCAACTGAATGCGTTCATTTTCAATTTTAACTTCTTGAAATTGAAGTTTCAACTTAGCAATATCATCCAGTTGTTGGTTGATTAACTCTTCTTTAACCCTCAAAACACCTTGCATTTGACAATTTTCTTTGTATGTTTTACCATTTCTATCATCAGAATCTTTCACCGTGCTTTTTAGCTTCTCAAAACTTTCAGAAATTTGACGATTTTCAAGAATTAGTTTTTCATTTTCTTTCCTAACTCTTTCTATGTCAATTTTATCAGTTTCGATTTTGTCAGTTAATTCTTTTAATCTGTCGTTCGAAGCTTTCAACATTTTATCACGGTTAAGGATCTGATCCTTAACACTTCAGACTCTAGCAGTCAGATCATCAACTTTCTTACCATTGAGATAAGTGATTGTACTACAAACTTTGCACTCTTTCATGCAATTTTTGCAGTCAATGTCACCATTTACTTTCTTACCTGACACACTTGTTGACGCATTTGAACTGACCTGGCTTTTAGACTCAGATACGGATTTAGAGTCTACCTCAAGTTCCTTAGCAGCCAGCACTTTGTCAGCCATCTTTCTCAAGTTTTCAGCTGTCAATTCCTGTGAAGTATCAATGATCCCATCATCAATCTTCTTTGACTTTTCTTCTCTTTCTTTTTCTTTCTCTTCTTTCTCTTCTCCACTTCCCCACCATTTTCTTTGCCAACCCTCTTCTTCTTCAGCAATTTGTTGAATTATGGTTTCAAGATCGAGGGTCTTATAGTCAATAGCAATGTTTCCCATGGGGTCAAGATAACATTCTTTGTCTGGATCCCATCTCTTCGCCCTTTTTGCTTCAGTGTATATATCAGATATTCTGATCATTCTGTTTTGAGCTATCATCTTTCTATTGACATACTTTTCTTCTTCATTTCTGTTATCTCTAAAAGGAACAGGTTCAACACTCTTTGCCATAAAAGCATATCCAACCGCATCCTCCTCTGGTAACAACTCGCTCTAGTCAAAACCTTCATCGTCATGAATCACAGCAAGAGCTCTGGATTTTTCTTTATTATCTTCAAGTTGTTTCATTCTTGGCGGTTCTGATTTATTCTGATGATAAATCGCTCTCTTGTAGTAATCTTCTTCGAACGGATTTTCAGAATCATCAGCATAAGCATTCCGACACTCTCTTTTAAAATGACCTTTCTGTTTACACTTGAAACAGGTTACTTTTGATTTGTCAAAGCCTAACTTGGTAGATGGTCCACCAATAGACTTTCTTCCTGTAATCTCCATAAAACGTTGTGTCCTTCTCATTGCACTGGCCATACACCACCTTATGTTGATCAACTCCATCTCCTCAGGATCTATTTGATCGTAGTCTTCCTTTGTTAGGTTGGTGTTACCTCTCTTGCCTGCTACCGGGCTCTCTTACGACTCTAGCACAGAAGCTAAGAAAACCATCTGTTGCTTTGCAGACTCCTCACTGAAGTTTTGAACGTTCTTTAAATCCACAACGATGTTGCATTGGAATAAGTTCTTTGCAGCTGATTGATTTGAAGTTGATGAAGAGACACTGTGAAATCCATTGCTTGTGTTCTCTTTGCTAGATGTGTTGGAATTTTCAGCAGAAAAAGTTGTCTTGGGAGACGTATTCTTGGGAATCATGCTTTTCGGATAATACAGCTCCAAATTCTGCTGATATGATGAGTGATTGACTTTGTGTGTTTTCTTTATCTCCAGCTCGTGACTCTCTAGTCTTTCAATCAACAAATCAACTGTAAGTTCCTCAGACTTGATAGTATTCTTCAACATCAAGGCAAAGTATTGCCAATCCATCTCATCTGGCAACGAGTCAAACAATTTGTCGACTAACTCTTCGTGAGAATGCATAATTCTGTGTCTTGCCAGCTTCAACTTCAAGTGCCCAAACCTCTCAATCATCTTACAAACTGATTCATTTTTTAAACAACCAAATAAATCAAACTCTTTTCTTAGTAGTTTCTTTTTGTTTTTCACTATTTCTGCACTACCCAAGCATTTCACTTCTAACTTTTTCCATAGATCTTTAGCATTGTTATACTCGATCAAAGATATTATATCCTCTCGAACAGACTAAAACAGCAACGCGATGCATTTTTGCTCAGCAACTATCCGACCGGATGGTGATCCGCTCGGATGATCGTTTGATCGAGTGATACATTTGACTTTGAAAAATTGACTTTTCAACCTTTCACCGCTCGGATGGTGATCCGACCGGGTGATAGGTTAACTGTTGGTAACTTTAAACTAGAACTTCCAAATCCTATCCGATCGGATTGCTATCCGATCGGGTGAGATGATGACGTAAGCAGATGTTATTGATCAAACTGAATCACACCACTCGGATAGTAATCCGAGCGAGTAACACTGATGATGTCAGCAAACAACTAGCAGATACTAACTAATCCAATCCATTTAGACAGCTGTCCGAGCGAGTGGATGACATCAGCACATATGAACAGCTAAACATGGTTTTTGATGAATTTGATCTCGTTTTAGGTTGAAATTGATTATGAAACTTAGTAGGATTATCCTTTGATTGATTGCAAATCAAATGATATCGATTTTATCAATTTTTAACCGTGGATTCACATTCAATTTTAAGTTTTTCTGATTTTAAGATGACAATCTGAGAAATAATGCAAGAAATGAGTAGAAAGGGAAGAAATATGTAAAATCTCCGGTGAAATTTGACTCTGATCGGCAAAATAAGCTCGAATCCCGGTGAATTCGGTGTCGTTGATCTCGATTCAGCTCCCTGGAGGCTCTGATACCACTTGTTGGTCCCTTTGCACAGGATCTAATCGTAAGGAACAAGATGAATCGACTTTGTCTAATGTGCGGAATCCATTATGACAAATCTTAGATGATCAACACAGAATTCAACGATTAAACACGGTCTGTTCTTTCTATTAGTTGTTCTGAAAGTACAAAGTTCCGGTAGAAGACAGACACTGGTCAGGTTCTCGTTTGAGTCAAAAAGTTCCTAAAGTGATACCCGGACAAGGTATTTATAGGCAACTCAGGAATAGGAGAGTGTTTTCCGTTCGGATAACAAGCTATCCGGTCGGATGAGTGCTATCCGATCGGATGGCAATCCGATCGGATGACATCAGTCAACAAAAGTCAACACTTTACATTTATGTCCCGTTTCCTGAGTTGTCATTCTATCTACACACATACATTACATAATTGTTTACAAAGACACACATATACAAAACATGACTATATGCTGACGGAAGCTACAGATGTATGCACTAACATAACTAGTAGTAATATCAGCTTCAAAATATCACTTGTACGACTATTTTATAACATTTCTCAAAATATCTCAAACTTTAATTTCATTTATCATTTATCATTTCAAGCACACTTTCCCAACCCACTGTTGTTCATCATGTTCAACACTCGGAATTTTGAAAATCAACTTTTCAACATCAATTGCCGAAAATAAGATGAAATAAAATCTTTTTGAATTTTCAAATTTTTTTTGCAAAAACACATTCTTTTTGGTTTTTTAATATTTTTAGTGTGTAAAAATGCAATAAAGAAATATTTACAGACAACTTTTTGTGAGTTTGTGTAAGAGGATCATATCAGTTTTTGACAAATCACTAGCACCGTTGAGCTATAAACACTTTAAGAACTAAACGATTCACTTAGATTGTCAGTATACTGATCCACTTAAATTTTCACACAAAGTTCAATAGATTCGAGATACGAGATTAGTGTTTTAATGGACTTAACTTATTCGCGTGTCCCACCTCAGAATATACTCCCGTATCCAGACTCCTATATTCAGTCTTACAGGTGAATGTACACTAATGATATCTGTAAACGGGTAATGCGAGACCATGAGAGCTCAGGCTAGAACTTCCATTCAATCAGAGAGATGATGGCTCGTCTTTTAGGTGTATCCCGTTTGGGGATCATTTCTTCAACAACACATGATTAGCATTTTTCAATGTTTCATCATTTTTTATGCTGAGGGTGGGCTTTATGATTAAAGCAGTGCAGAGTATTATACGATGACTAGGCTATTGCTCCCGCAAAATCAGAAGTCCCGGTATAATACCCCAGATATCATCACGCACAAAGACCTAGTATGTCAGAAATAGAAAGCCCTTCAAACAAGATTTCAGGGGTTACCTATATATCCGAGAGATGTTCCCCACGAGATAAGTAAGTATTGATATTTAGGTTTATATCTCGAAACCAATCTACTAAGCGTGTAAAAACCTACTGGCATATCATCAGTGAGACCATTTATCACATTTTAACTTTCCAATTCTTTAGCGTACTGTGATTGTCTACTGATGTATTATCATTTCCTCTTTTTCACAACAAAACTCATTTTGATTTTTTGATGTTTTTGGATTTTTCAAATTTTCAAAATTTCTAAATTTTTTACTCCCCCTGAAATCAAAAATATTTTCAATTTTTGATTTTTCGGGAAAATTTGAAAATAAACGCAATAAACTATACAAATAAAATGACAAACTGATGTGAATTGCTTCAATTCGCCATCCACTTGGCATAAAAAATCAGAACTCCCCCTGACAACAAACTATTTTCTCATAAAGATTTCAAAAGACTTAAGTTTGTTTTAATCAAAATGGTTTTTTCCGGAAAATTAGTTTTGTTGATTTTACACATCATGAGGATTTATTTATCACTTTGTTCTATCAACCACTTGTAAAATTAACACTTGTAGTTTTTTCACACAAAAACATTTTTCAAGAATGATGTCGATTCATGCTCCACGATTACCAACTTGGGAGCTCCGGCAAGTCAGGATTCTACTTTTTAAAGAATCTCACCCATGCCTGATCAATCATGGGTGAACCATCAGCATTTGGTTGAACAACTTTCGATTCATAAAATTCTTTCACTCCTTTCACATTACCATCAGCCATCTTACGAAAAATATGTAACACTTTACCACTAAATGCCTTTTCAGCATCAAATTCTTTCTTATCAGAGAAGAATTGATCTGAAATCTCAATCTTACCAATTTTTGATTTCAAGTTTCCGTTTGACAATGGTGGAAAATTTTCATCATCCATTGTTGGAACGGAATTCTCATCATTTAGTACAACATGTGGCTCCTCTGACTTTGACGAGTCAGATTCATTGCCAGAAACAACCTCTGAGTTCTTGACAACCCATTTATGTTTGTTTAAATCGGCTCTTCTTTTGTAAAAATGTTTCGAACTTTCACCAACTTCGAAAGTCAAATTTTTGAACTCCTTAAATTTCTCTGTTGGTTGTTCCTTTTTATCAAAACATTTTTCTTTCAATTTAGAGTTAGAATAAACTCCCTGTTTTGTGTTGGTGGACTTTGGGCAATTCCAAGCAATATGTCCAACCTCTTGGCATTTGAAATAGGTTCTTCTTTCAACTCTCTGTTCAGATTCCTTCAACATATTCTTTTGTTTTTCAGCGGGAAACTCCTTGTTTGACTGGTTCCAGAAAGGTTTCTCCTTCTCCTCTTCAGAACTTGCTCCTGAAACAAATATTGTTTTTGGTTTATAAATTTTCTCATTTTTATGATTTTCAGGTGGAATAAAACCTAATCCTTTCTTTTTGAAATTACTGTTATGGTTTGGTTTCTTTCGATAATCCGAACCAGAACTTTAACCCTTTTTCTTGTTCGATCTTTGTTGAAATCTTGAAGTGTATTTTTTAGGTTTTTCAGTAAGATTTACATCTTTTATTTCAGAAATATTAATTTCTGTTAATTTGAAAACCTTGTTAATCATTTCAGTTTTAACACCTCTTATTGGAAATTCTTCATTAGAATATAATTTGTCAGAATCATTCAAAGTATATGCTACTTTGAATGTTTCATCATTCAAATTATTTTGTGACATCAGAAAACCTTTAATGTAAACCCTTTTGATTGGTGAATTCGAGCTTTTGTCTGATGAACTCGAATTTTCAGATTTAGACTCTGACTTTGACTCTACATCTTTCTCCAACACCTGATCGACCACTTTCTTTATTAACTCAGACTCATGATCAGTGTCAGACGCTGTGAAGGTGACATCAATATCATCTGGTAATCCATTGATAGACTCGGATTTCAGATTCAGATTGAGTGCTTCAGCCACCTTTTCAAAGTGTCGGGGGGTATAGCCATCCCACATTGGATTTGGTACTCTGTTATAATTCAAACCAGTTTTCTTACCAGAATTTTCTTCATCATCTGCAAACTTATGAGCTGCCACGGTAGGATAAATGCGATCAATAACATAATCTGAACTTTGATAACTTCAAAGTAAAGAATTCACTCTTTCGGTTTCGATCGTCATCACTGCCAATTCTTGTTTCAGCCCTGCAACAATCTCAATGTATTTGTTGATTGCAGTTTGCTTTTGAAGAACTGTTGCTTTCAGAAGATTCTTCATCTGAATATCCTCATCACTAGCTTCTTTGTACAAGTTCACTTTGCTGCTTAGAAGATCATATGATTCCTTTATGCTTCTCACATTGTGTAGCAAATTTTCTTTGAGCTTCTCCAATTCAGCATACTTTGTATCTTTCTCAGCACAATCTTTGTAGGATACTAAACACTTTGCACAAGGTTTTTCAACCTCTACAATCTTTTCCACTTCAACAATTTTTTCAACTTCAACTATTTTTCAACTATTTTTTCCACCACCTTTTCAATCACCATCGGTTCTTTCTCAACTTCTATCTTCACTTCATTCTCTTCAACCTCGATCTTCTCTGCCGGTTTTTCTTCAACTTTTGCCTTATCAGCTTCTATCTTAACTTCAGTCTTTTCTTCAGCAATCCTTCTTGCTTTCATTTCTCTCTTCAGTCTAGCAGCCTTTTTCTATTTCAATATCTCGATTTTATCTGCAAAAAACAAATTATAACTATAAGGATCCAATTATTTTCTAGCTTTATTAATATACTCTTCCTCATCATCAGTATCTGCATCACTTCCTGAAGATTTAAAAATCGGTTTTCTTCTAGGACTGTTCTTAGATTTGACTGATTCTTCTTCCAAAGTTGATTCTTCAAAGATTCGAGTAGCAAATGCTTTAGAAACTGTAGGTCTAGAAGGATCATAATCATCCCAATTGAACTCTTTCGGAATCCTCTCATCATCTACCAGACCAAAACAAGTTCTACCCTTTGATTCTTCAATAGTACGTGAGTGTGAAGATTGTTGTTGATATGGTTGTTAAGCAACCTGATGATAAATTGCTTTTCTATGATAATCGTTGTTTCCGAAAGGATCTTGTCTTCCGGTTGCTTCTCTGTTTGTACACTCTCGTTTAAAATGTCCCTTTTCTCGGCAACGAAAACAAGTAACCTTCGATTTGTCAAAACCTAGCTGAGATGTAGCAGCTTCACGAAGTTCATATCTTCTAGTGATTTGTTTGAACTTTTATGCTCTTCTCAAAACACTAGCTAAACACACTTGATGTCCATCAACTCAAGTTCCTCAGAATCAATCTGGTCATAATCCTCTTTAGTGAGCATCGGATTTCCGATTCATCTAGCAACCAAGCTTTCATACGACTCTAACACAGTAACAAGTGATGCCATGTGTTGCTTCGCAATATCTGGAGAGAAATTTTGACCATTTTGAATATTTAATGTAACATTACATTGCAAAACTTGTACATTAATGTTTGTTGAACTTTGTTGTTGAGAACTTGGTGTTGAGAAATTTGGTTCAAAACTTGAATAAGACGAAGAATATCCACTGCTCTGATTTGCATTGTTTGCATTTGTTTCGGAATTACCATCAGCACTCAACGCAGTCTGAATCTTTGGACTCGGAGTGGTCTCAACTTTGCTTCCTCGATAGTATAAACTAATATCTTGTTGAGCACCCGGACTTCTCATCGTAGAAGTTTTCCGAATTGCTAGCTCATGTACTTCTAACTTCTGGATAAACATACTCAAATTCATATCCTAAAATTGTCGGTTATGCTTTAAAATCAACAGATATGTTCCCTATTCATTCTGTGGTAATGCATCGGCTAGCTTATCAACCCATTCATCATCTTCTTTCTTGATGTCCAATCTTTTCATTTCCATGACAAGATGATAATATCTCTCAATAATCATTCTTGTTGTTTCACATTCAAGAGCTGTAAACATATCAAAAGATTTTTTTAGTAATGCTCGTTTATTTTTTATCATATCAGCACTACCCTTAAACTTTTTAATCAACGCTTTCCAAATTGATCTAGCAGTTCCCTCATGTTGAAGCAAAACAAAAATATCTTCTTTTACCGCTTGTTGGAGAATGCTAATCATCATTTTTTCACTTGTGTATTTTAATTTTTCATCCGGTAAAAATTGACTTAATTGTTTTTCATTTCCAAGATCATCTTTCGGTAAAGTATAATCTTTCTCTAAAGAAACCCATGCATCAAACTTGTTCGCTTGTACCCAGTTTTCAAAACGATCTTGCCACCCTTTAAAGTCCTCAATGTAAATAAGCTTTGGAGGCTTTTGGAAAGTTCCCGTTTCATTCTCAATACCAACAGTTTCAGCAACTGTAACTGGAGCAGCCGGGGCAGTAGCAAACGCATTGTAAAATTCGGTTTCCATGTTTTAATGTAAAAGGTTCACAAAAACACAAAGTTTAAACGAGCTGGAGTTTCAAATGAACTGAATTCAAACGATCTGATATACCAAACTAACTGACTTAAACCGTATGACCTGAAGATGTTTCACTCAACCCGTGCGAACTGGCTCTGATTTTCAAACGACCTGACACCCTGTATGACCTGGAAACACTTCGCGCGAACTGAGTGAATCAAACTGTGCGACCTGGTGAACTTTCACACGATCTGAATGTTTTCACACCATCTGACTGACCTCGTACGACCTGATTTGTTCAAACCGTGCGACCTGAGATACTTTCGAACGATCTGATATGCTTTTCACACGGTTTGGTCAATTTTATCAAGTTTTAGGTTGAAACTGGTTCTGATTTGTTAACGGATTGATTAAAACAATGTTTTACGTGTTATTTCACAAAATCAGATCATTTTAACCGTAAATTCATTGAAATTTGATGAAAAGGTGTAGAAAATGAGTAGAAATGAGTAGAAATCAGTTGTTGTTGAAGAAATCAAGCTGAAATGGTAAGAACTCTTCCTCCTGAGCTCTGATACCACTTGTAGGATCGGTGAATTGATCAAACGAGACAATCAGAAGAGTTCTCGATCAATACGAAAGGCGGAATCAGACGTATTGATGTTGTACCAGCTTGATTAACACTAAGAATCACTTTAACTGTCGTTAGTATTGATTTGAAACTGTTTACACGAGCTGGCGAAACTTCGGCAGAGCTTCGCTACCGGAATCAGAAGTTATAAATGAAGACCTGGACTCTCCTATTTATATGAAACCCACATCGCACGAACCAGAACAGTCCAGGTCGTGCGACCTAGTCAGTCTGTACGAACTGGTTCAGTCAGTTTGTGCGACCAGGTCAATCAATCCTAATTTCCTATTTTCTAGTCTACTGAGCTCCAGTCTATTCAATCTAGATACATGACTCCATACAAGAAGAAGTCAACAGACATATGCACTAATAGATAGAACGCGTAAAACAGTTGTCGTAGTGGGGTGAGGAGAAAACAGGAAAAGAATTTTATCACCACACGTCAAATTTCAAGTAAATAGTTGGGTGTCATAAAGAGCACATTCGGGCTAATAGGTAGCATGCTACTAGTCTAATTGAGCATACCATAAGCAACTCATCATGAATAAGTAAACTAGCAAGTAGGCAATATAACATAAATCATACCATCTAAAGTGTTGAGCCTTGCACGTGGAGCGAAGTTTCGTTGTGGATCGTTGAGCACTGATCAGGTTATAGTCTGGTTTTTGTCAAAAAGATTTTCTCCTTTTTAAAACCAAGTTCACTATAACCAATGACTTTGATACCAATCTGTCACACCCTCAAAATCCACAAGCGGAGTATTACCGCGAGGCGTGTGACTGACCAGGATCATACCACCAATCATAGTAAACACTTAATAAAGTAAAGTAAAATCCATAGCAAAACAAACGTTTAAAGTTACCAAACCAAAGTTCAAAACCAAATTTAAAAGTCAGCGGAAGCATAAGTTCAAAACCAAATTATAAGTTTAAAGTTCATAAAGTTTCTCATGAACACGCAGCGGTTCATGTCCCACAACGACTCCTTCCCCGTGCACGCTCCAGCAAATAACCTAACGACCTGCAAAGCATGTGGTAACGTGTCAACAAAAGGTTGGCGAGTTCATAGTTGGTTGCCCGTTTTAATGTTGTTCCAAAACCATAAGTTGTTTCGAAAACCAAAAGTTATCCAGTTCCATGTTCCCATAACCAATACCGCGGGGGCTACCCCATGTTGTAAACCACTAGACCCGTTACCATATCGACTACTGACTTAAGTCATGTTTATGTGCCCTGCGTCAATGTCTATCATCATTGATAGTGCCCAAGTACATTAGTCCACTCTCATCCTCTGCGGCACGGTGTGAGGCTTATCAGACCTAATAGCGCTATTTAACTAATGACCCATTCGCCAATGGCCCGACGATTAAGTCGAGAAAAAAATGAGGGTCTTCATGATAGAGTTTTGTCTAGTAAATTTAAGTTTGTTGTCCTACCCAAGGAGGACCGGGGTACGTATTCTACCAAAGGAGAATGCACAGATTACGTCCCAACTAAGGGGATAGTTGTTACTTAACTCATTCCGATTACATCCCACCTAAGGGGGATAGTTGTTACTTAACCCATTCCCAAACTACCGGGAATCCCATGCTTTGACGAAAGTGTGAACTCACCTTTGGTTGCTCGGTTGAACTCTTAAAATAGCTAACAACTAGGGTTGGTCAATCACGTCCTAGAATAATTACCACTTAGTCCATTAGTGGTTTCAAATAGAGCACCAAGTTCCTACACGCATCTACCACATAACATGCACTCACTTTGACAGTTCATGCCCACACATACATTCCACCGATAACTACTCAAGAGCAAGCATACAATATTTCACATAACACTTTCATTGATATATAACAATTTGGATCATTATCAAATAACATAACCGACACTTGGACACGCAAGTCACTACTTATATTGTTTCAGCTTTAATATCCAAAACTGATCTGTTTTCAGGTATTTTATTAAAATAGTTAACTTAGACCAAAAATTCCCAAAATTTTACAGGATGTTTTAAACGATCCAAATATTATCGTGTAAAAATCTCAGGATCCAATTCATTAAAACTATTTTATAAAAATCATTTACCGGACAGCAATCAGATTCGTCACTTTCTGACTGCAGTCTACGGAAAAAATTCTTTAAAATTCATCGTAAGTCCGATTACTGAAATTCTAGTTAGAGATTTACAAAGACACCCGTGGCCATCTACAGTACAAATTTCATGACCTAACTCTATCCAGATTTCAAGTTATGATGAAAAACATAACACACATTTTCTAAAGAAAAAACGCAGCTTTTGCTGCTGTATAAAACGTACTTTTAAAAATAGCAAACGACCTTATAAAAATATGATTCCAATCCCATTTGAAGTGTATTCTGAAATAACACGTTATAGACTCAAGAAAATCCAGATTTCATAAAATTATGACCCTGTTACAGCCGATTAAAGTCGGCTTTAACTGTCGGACAATTTGCTGTTTTCGCTATTACTGTTCTAACGCGAGTTCTAATGGTTCCGTTTACATGTTTGGCGAACAACAACGACCCTTAAATATCGCATACAGCAGGTCGTCATCAAAGAGTCAGATTATTTATTACCAAAGCATCAAGAACTATCCAGATTTAAACCCACAAACAATACCCTAGCGACTAACCACACCCTTAGTCCACTCAAATATTATGCACACATGATCCTTATCCGCATAAAACTACAAGTATCGTTATAATAAATAGGGACATGCTAATAATACCCAGAACACAGCCAAGATAGCAGAAGTTTCATAACAACAAGCATGCATGAGTCTATAAAATTAAACCTACAAGTCAAGACATGGTACCTAGAAGCGAAGTGAGAGTGTGATTGAGTCTTGGACCGACTTGCAAAGGGGCTCTTGGACTGGTTTTGCGTCGGCAAAGAGGAGAAGAGAGGGAGTAGGTATCGCAGGTTAGGTTTTGTGTCATGCAAGTTTATGTAACACATTAAAAGTAAACTTAGGTGGGGCAGTTAGGGAATTTGTGGGGTTGGGCCGTAAATCCAAGTCTGGGCAAATCATGGGAGTGGGATGCCAAGAATTTATGAGAAGTTAGGGGGGGGGGGAGGGGTAAATCCAAGTCTGTCGTAGGTTATATTGTTTTACTAGGGTTTTATATAATACGACAATTGTATAATATGGATTTCATAACTTGTATTGTAGCTACTTATCTCCGATACTAATGTATTGGTTTTATTTAGTTTGCACCCTCTTTATTTTGTGCATGTCTTATATAACCACAACAAAAGATGTTTAATATAAAGAGATACATTTGATCATACAATGTTATCCAACTTTGTTCACCAATTTTATACATACAATATGCTATTGGGAAAATATATGTACATTCTGCCCATTTGTTTTTGACCAGCTATTAGTCTACGGAGTGATATGTCACACAACATTTTTTAATTTACCAACTACATCTTAAAATATTACCTTGTATGGTGAGACGTTAATACACACACAGGTTATATATACTTTTTTTTTATTAAAACACAAAAACAACTAATATATGCGTATAATAAATTAACAATGATAATATATAATATACATGTTATGGTTTGGACCTCCTAGGCTTCGGGTTTCGCAAGTAGGTTGAATAGACAAGCGAGTTCATGCTTTGGTTCAAAGGTACAAATGGTTCGGCTCGGTTCAACACAACATGGATTTGGTTTCGGCTACACGTTTGCACACTATAAATTAAATAAGTATAAATTTAATTCGACAAATAAGATTAATATAATTATTTTTAAAAGAAAAAAAATGGACGGTTTTTACCTCGAAGTTACTGGTTGTCACATTATCCCCAAGTTGAAAGAAATTTCGTCCCAAAATTTGCAAACAGTCACTGAAGAAGTAACGTGGTTGAGCGTTTTCACGGAGTGTCACAGTATTAGATAGTATGAGAAAGGGAATTAGGGGTGTCTTGTTGGAAGACCGCTGTAGGCAGCCGATCTCCGACTACCGGGAATGAGTAAATGATAGTGGGTGCGGTTGTGAATCTGTGTGGGTGTGTTTAGAGAAGATGAAGATGGGGGGATGGGTTGTGGGGGTTGAGGGACGAGAAGTGTGAGTAAGTGTGTGGCTATTAACATTAGTAGGGTTTTTAAAACACAATGAAGGGGTTATATATATATATTTATAGGGTAGGGATTTAGGGTATGTTGGTGTGGGTTAGGCTTGGTCTCGTGTTTATGGATCTTGCCCGTTAATGTTAACAATTAATCATGTGTGTTAAATTAATTATACCAGGTTCGGGTTATCTTTAAAACAACAAGTTTCCCACTTCGCAGGTTATTATTAATAATAATAATACTAATGATAACAATTATGAATATTACTAAAATACCCTTCTCTCGGCAGTGAGAGTACGGGTTGTCACATTCTCCCCATGTTACAGGAATTTCGTCCTCGAAATTGAAGCTAAGGCATACGATACGTTGTCTCTCTCTCTCTCTCTCTATATATATATATATATATATATATTCACTAATAACCCATTGTTATATGTAGATACACGTATTTTCACATAATTTCTCAAAACGAATCATGTAAACCACATAGTACATAAAGCCACATAGCGCGTAACATCACGTAATTCGCATAACATGAAATTTTCACATAGTTTATACTTATTTCACATAGCAGGTAATATCACATAAGTTATATCTATTTGAACAAGAATATTGGTGTCACACCCCGATTTCCGGTGGGCCCGGATGAGTACACACGTGACGGCTACAAGTATTGGATTAAAATTATTAAAATAAAGCTTGAATGTATAAACGTATTACAAACGTTCGATACAAGCCCCAGGCAGGATCCAAATAAACAGAGCTTTAGACATCATAGGCCTTAAGCATCAGGAGTGCAAATTCCTTAGCCTTCATTGTAGCCGACCCGTAATCCCATCCTATAATAAGGTTCGGTACCTGCTGTTCAGCATTCAAGTTTTTAAAACTTGCTGAATCAGTCCCTGAACCTTTAAACCTATAATAACTTTCGTTGTAAGCAGTTTTGGCCCTTCAAGTTATATTTTAGGTTTTCATGGGAGTATAACAAACACCGTTAAGCTTTGGGTTCATTAAAAGATAACCCGAATACACTAGTTTCTCTCGTTGACTATTTTAACCCTTTTAACGCAAAACTTATGCGTAACATCGTTAAATGATATCAAAGCCCTACATAATCCATGTTAGGCATTCTCGAGGGTATAACCGAGCATTACGACACTCAGATTCGTTAAAAGGTTATTCAGAGGTAAGAATTAACATATTTACACTTTTAACCCTTCTAACGCACGAACTTGTGCGTTTTATTATTTAATGGCATTAAAGCCCTAAACGGCCATCATAGGCATTCCCAAGAGTATGAACGAATATTATGAAGCACCCAGTTCGTTAAAAGGTCACTCAGAGGTAAGAATTAACATGTTGAGACTTTTTACCCTTTGATGCACAACTTTTGAATTATATTGCAAACGGTTTCGTTTATCCAACAAGTGGCTTATTAAAAGAATACGAATATCGTATAAGGTCACTCAGAGGCTTAGTTTAAGCATGTTGACACTTTTTGTCCTTGTATATTCAAAGTTTTCATTGTATGGCAAGAATAGTCCTTCCTAGTCAACGTTTGAGTTAATTAGGATTAGGGACACGTGTCAACACATCATTGGACACGATTTTACGAGGTGTTATAGAAACATAAAGGATGATCATTTTTATTTTTACAAGATTCATCCTCTCACTTTCTAGATCATGTGTTTAATCACAATCTAGCAAGCTTCTTATGATGATTAACATCATAAACACAAGAAATCAATCATCAAGTATCACACATGCACTAAAACAACTTAGATTCTTATGTTAGTTAGCTTTATGTGAAAGTCATCTTCTTGTTTCTTTCTTTATGATCTTCATGTTTAACCACTTACATAATCTTTTAACCATCAAAATGAGAAGCAAAAACAAGTTATTAGAAGCTTACTACTAGCACAAGGGCTAGGGGAGAAATCAAGATGATGAAGATGATGAACAAGGTGGATAAAAGCTCTAGAGAGTGGTCCTTCAACCTCCAATGCCTCCAAGTTCCTTAAGTTAGCTCCTAGCCTTAGAATCGCCTTGGATTGCAAGAGTTTGAAGTGAAACTGGTGGTGATGTGGGTGGTGGATTATGACCGAGAACAAGGAATGAGGGAGAGGAGAAGATGAGTTTGAAGTTGTGAAATGTGATTATGTGAAGTTACTTGTGGTTTTTAATACATAAACCTCGAACATCCCCTAAACCAAAGGTCCTTATGTTTCTTAAGGATATAACAAATCTAATAAACAATTGCAAGATAATCAAGGGGGTGGGTCCAACCTTGTAACCGTAAAAATGAGGGGGGGGGGGTATAGTTAGGATGTAATGGTAAGTTAGATAGGTTAGTTAGTTTCTAAGTGTAAAGTTTAGTGTTTATATGTGTTATGTAATTATAAGATGCATTATGATGTTCGGTGACCATAACTAGCTCGGAAATGTTAAAACAGTGCTTCAAGTGAAAATTTGGTGTTGCGGGCAGTGTCCGGTTGGTTACCGATTCGTTAAGGAGCTAAATTACGCAGTTTAGTGTGCTTTATGTTCCCTTTTGTGCCAGTTTTGATTCCCGACACATTGGACGGTATTCTGGACCATTAAACCATAATTCTGCGTTATATTTTAGTGTTAGAATGCCGTTTTTTGCTGAAAAATGCACAATTCTGCAGTTTGTGTGAGTTTTATACACTTTCCGGCACTTAAACTATCTCTAGGAAGATAGTTTTATGATCCCTACTTTCCTACACACAACACTAGTGTAACTCTTGGTTTCAGGCTCATTCTGTGTCTTAATATCATGTCTGTCTGAGTACTGAACTCCCGTCAGTACTTCCAGTTTGTCTGATAACTGTGCTAACTTTGTTTCGTTGCACTAATTGGATCATAATGTGTTGCATGCAATAATGGTATGAAATCATGCAACATGTAATGCACTTGTATGTATATGACAATAATAAAAAATCATTCATGCCATTAATTCAAATCAAGAACAGTTATTAAAGCATAAATTACTGTTTAACATGTACGGAATTACATGGAAGATTGACGGTTGTCACAACACGAGGCCATGGCCAGGATTCTGTGTAGGCTATAAATAGGGGTGCTTGGCTCACTTCAAAGGCATCCATTGGGAAACCACCACTCTCCTACTTTGCCACCACTCCACCACCACTACAACACCCACATCCACCACCATCATCTATCATCCACCTTAGAGTGTGTGTAGTAGTCTCAGGATCCAAGATTGATAGTAAGAGTTCTTGCCAATCAAAGGCCATGTTTGGCTAAGTCTCTTACATCACTTGGTGAAGACAAGTCTTTAATGTATTACTTTTGATTTTTAATCTTTTCGCACTTTTTATTTGGTTTTGTATTAATGACTTTAATAACTAGTTTCTTATGTTGAAGGGGAAACTTGTTTATCATTTGTTCGTGGTGTCTTGGCATTACTTTACTATCTATATATAGTAAAAGATTTACACCATTCATATCTCTACGGTCTATATAGAGATATGTTGGCTACCTGGTCGAGAGTTAAGGGAATGGTTTAGTAAGGTTCTTGCCTTGTTAAGTGTATAGATCCTGCAAGGACCTGGGTCAAGCTTACTAGGACCTCCTTCAATACCCACTGGTATTGGATGGCGGGGGTGGGAATGGCTTGATCCCCTCATATGTAAACTACTATTAATACATTAAACCGACTACTTGGGATTGTATCCCTGCTGACTCAAACCACTTAGCCGAGGGTAACGTCACATTCAAAAGAGGGGCCTACCATTTTTCGCATTAATAACTTAGTTAATTATCTTTCAATATTCCGACCCTTTGGGATTGTATCCGTGCTGACTCAAACCACTGGGTTGAGGGTAACGTCACCTTCAAAAGAGGGGCCTAATACTATAACCAAGATAAAATGGACTTAAAATATAAGTAAAAACATAATACACCTTGCACACACCAAGTTTTTGGCGCCGTTGCCAGGGACACAAGGATTTTAGGAAAGTTAGGAATCAACGGCCTAATTATTTTTACTTATTTTTCTATTTTTTAGGATTTCTCTTCATTTTTTCAGCTTCTACAGACTTCAGCACGGGGCCGTGCCCACTGAAAACGTCCTCGAGCCCAATCTTTGTTACTAGCAATCCTGTTTTAAGTCAGACAGTAGCTGAACACGGGGCCGTGCCCACCGAACACGCCCCCCTGTCCGCCCTCCAACTGCTAAAAACAGAACCGTAAGATCCCGACGGTTGGTAATTTCTGACAAAACTATGAGTGATATTGATTATTTTTATTTTCGCTCCTCTTATGGTGAATGGTGTCAAATATGTGGAGGATCTCACAAAGATTTAGAATGTTACTTTCTAAATTATAACCCCCCACTATTTAGGCCCATCGTTTCCCTATAACCTTAAGATGGGCAAAAGTAAAAACGATCCCTATCTCTCCCTCGAATGCTCTTAATCATTTCTTTTAGATGACATGATTCTCAAAGAATAATGTCAGCTCGAAGAAATAATTCTCTAATTGATAAAAGAACTTGAGATGGAAACAAGTTATTCATCACAAGACAGCAATCAAGGAGAATTATCGAGGTCGTATTCGGACTCTAACAACGTCGTCGATACCAAAAGCACCTCTTAATATTGTGAGGACATGAGAGATAGTCGTCCTTGTGTCGATTGTGCCGTGAAGGACTCTCCATCGGTTTCTACCGATGCGCTCATAGACCTGAGCGATTCGACATACACCTTCTTTAACGAGAACCCGGATAAGGGGAATAAAGTTCGGTTTCACCCACCGGTATCTAGCATAGGTTTTACCGTTTCTGATAACCTCTTGCGTTCGTGTTTAAATCAAGGGCAATTTAGGTACCTTAGGCACTTCGGTGTTGTTCCGTCGAATAAGGAACCGCCCGATCCAGACAAAATCCTTAGACTAAGACGAAACATCATAAAACTCTCTAGCTAGGGGGCCGTGTCCAGGTCAGCACGCCCCGTGCCCACCTAAAATTTGACCATGGGGTCGTGTCCAGGCCAACACACCTGTGTCCAGAATACGGACAAGATGTGTCAGAGTCATATCTGACAACGGGGCCACGGTCAGCGTGCTGTCGTTTTCTATAAAGTCAACATGATTCCTGCACATTTCGACCCATTCCAAAGATAAAGATCTGGTGGGATATTCACATATACTCTACAAGGTATATTCCTAAGAAGGTTCTCAAGAACCATCTTGTCTTTACCACTTTTGTCTCTTACCTTCTTCTTTAAAACCTCCATTAAAGCTTGAAACTTCCATGATTTCAAGCTTTATTGTGATATTCGCTAGGTTTTTAACCAAGGAATCTTATTAAAAATAAGTTTTATAACATGGTTTTAAGTTATTTTTGCTCAGAAATGTCTCAAAAGTCAAAAAAATAATTTAAAGCACTAAGATTCCTTGTTTCAAAAATCTGCAGAATGGCAGCCACGGGGCCGTACCCAGCGGACACGGGCTGTGGCCGGAGTTACTGTTCCATTACTTTGAACTTTTCGATTTGTTTTCTTAGAATGTCGAGCTGGAACAGTGGAACATCTTCATCTCAACAGTGGAACATCTTCATCTCACTCAAGAAACGATCGAAGGGGAAGAAGAACATCGGTGGAAGATTCCTTGGTAAACTATGTGTACGCCTTACGAGAAGCCATTAATGAGATGACATCAGTGGAGGAAACCTTAATTGACTGTATTAACCATTTATCGGTGGGGTTAGAGGGATGCCTTCAAGAAGTCAACCTTTTGCACCAAAGGTTGAATATTCTTGCTTCATCTCCTATGGTGCTAATTATCACACAAATAGGGTGGAATGTCATGTCGGGAGTCATTATTCCAGCCGGATGGAATGTCATGCCTCCGGAACCTCCTCTAGATATACTACACGGGGTTCCGATAGCCATTGCGCCTCCTCCACAAGATATTGTGGAGAATGAACCTGCCTTCTTTCTCCCTAGGGAGATAGAGGAATGGCTCAATGACATTTGAAAGACATCATCCGGTCTCGAGTTCTACAAAGCCCATAAATATCAGAAAGTCATTTTCGGGTTTTTGTCATTCCTACAACAATTAGGGTATAACTCCTTAGTGATTTGCTACACCTTATAACCTATCTATCTTAGGATCTTTGTAGTTTTTCATTTTTAGCTACTTAATTTTTAATTGTTAGGATCTATGTACTTGGCACTCTTTAATGAATGATGGTTTAAATTAGTTAATGGTGTTTGGATGGTGTTGTAATAAATAAAACACACTCGAAAAGGTGGAGGTTACCAAGGGAAACTTAAAACGACACCCCATACACGAAAACAAAGCCTCCCGACAAGTTTCCAGCATTACAGCAAGTTCAGCACGGGGCCGTTCTCAGCCCAACACGCCCCCGTGCCCAAGCTCTGTAGAAATTCTCCCAGTTCAGGTAACTGGACACGGGGCCGTGCTCACTGAACACGCCCCGTGCTCAGCCTTCTGTTAAAATTTGTTACTGGCGATCTGATCACGTGCCCGTGCCCGGACCAACATGGGGTCGTGGTCAAACACCCAGTAACACAAATTTTTGTTTTTCAACACCTTTTTACACATTCAATCAACTTAAAAACTTATTTTTTGGACACATTGAGCACAATGTATAATTTAAGTGTGGGGGGATGCTAAAACCTCGAATTTTGCAAGTTCTAATAACAAGCCTTACATAAAACTCTATTGGAACCGCTAATCACCCCAAATATTTTGCAAAAATTTTCATTATTTTTTACTTGTCTTGGTTTAATTTGGGAATAACAAGTTCTAAAAAGGTTATATTTTTTTATAAATTTACAACCGATAGCATTGTGATAAAAAGAACTAAACAAGAAAATTATGAAAAGGCATAACAAATCTAATTAAAATTTGATTATATATACTTGATCACAATATAAACCTATAACGCCCACATTTTAACACTCGAAAAATAAAGTAATAACGTTTTTAACAAAAATTGGGCATGACCCATCCGTAACATGAGCAATTCCCTGTTTTGGCAAACTTCATTTCAAGTAAATCAATAACACTTTCAAAAGACTTAACAAAACCATAGCATCACTTTTAAATATCTACCAACATCTAGGAAATTTTTTTAAAAGATCTAACAAGTCAAACATCAAAAGTCTAGCAACTAAACAAACTAGTTACAACAAAAATACTTTTTGACCATAAACATTGTTACAAAAGTAGCGGAAGCACATATAGGCGAGATTCATATGGGTGCTCGTTCCAAGTCGCCGAACCGATTAAGTTGAGGATTTACCTACATCAACAACAAAATTTATTTCGTCAAATACATTACTACTAATACAATAAATCGAATTAACCCGTTTCATACTTTCACTTCTTTCATACCCTTTATTACCCGATGAAACGGGTCAAAACATACCATCTCGCAAATCGAGATAAATCATGCAATTCATTGACCCGTTGAAACGGGCAATTGTAAACTTACATAAACATCCATTCGGTTCGTTTATAACGAATCGAATACGTGCATTTCATTACTATTACGTACATCACTTTTCAACCCGTTTATAACGGATTTAATTTATTTCCTTCCTTTTTGCTCACTATACATTCCTTCGACTCGTTTAAGACGAGTCAACTTCAATATTCATCCATTCATAAAAATTCATACCAATGACCCATTCACAACGGGTTAAGCTACTTACTTCATATTCATACTAAACCATTATTGCCTAAGCTTTTATACTAAATATTGAACAACCAACTAAAGTAGAGTTTGAAATACACTTACCTCGATCTTGTGCGTTTTCCGTTTTCCTAGCACTTGAACTTTCTTCCTTCAAGCCTACATTAACATGTTCATTCTATCATTTAGTCCATCCGAACATCATTTCATTAATTACATAGTTTATTTTATGGCAACATTATCACAATTTTCCGAATTTCGCATATATGTTCACTTAAGCATTTCATCGAACACTTGGCGGGTTTCGCATTAGTAGGATACTAAACACATATGTTCTAGGACATAATTTAACTAGTCCTTCTAGCAAATCATAAACAATCAATCAAGCCGTATGATACTTTTACTCCATATCAATTTATCTAGTGTTAATACATCACAATCAAGATTAAACATCAATATTTCAAGGTTTTACATAACTACTTCTATTATCTTGATTATCCTACATTTATGAAGATCTCATACAAAAATGGCCTTATGAATCAAGATGTTCAAACCATCAAAATCAAACATAAAACTTATTCTACATAGCAATTCCAACTTCCAATAACACCTATCATAACATAATCTCATGATTGGGTTGAAACCCATTTCCTTCAATGTACCAAATCAAAGAATTGGACTTACCACTTCAATAAACAGGGTTAGATGTTCGAAAATCTGAGTTCATGCATTCGTTTTTCCTTGGAATTTCTACTGAATTTGATGTATGTGATGAAACTAGGGTTGCCCCTTTGCTCCTGCCTTTGTTCGATCGACCAGAGACACATAGTGTGTGTGTGTCTTTGATTTTTAACTCTTTTAATCTTTTGAGTTTTCAAAAGTTACACCTTTGGCCCTTCTAATTTCTTCACTTATTTGATTTAAACATTTTTCAATTCATTACTAGAAGTTCTAACATTCCCATTACCTAAGTTAATTTTTTTTAATTAACTTAACTTATATTTAATATACCTTTTTGGGGTGTAACGTATTCAAGCACAACTTTCATTCCCTCTACACAAGAGTCATTCTTACTTAACTTAGTTAGTCAACTAAATTTATTTTATTACATACAAATACATTAAAGGCACAATAATAAATTACGCATTTTGGGGTGTTACAAGTCTACCCCCCTTAAAGAAGGTTTCGTCCTCGAAACCTGAATACGTACGGTTTAATAACATGCATACACATTATGTAGTCCAACTCTTTTGGGTATAAATGGTCCAACTACAATCAAACATACCTTACTACTCAAATTTCTGACGTATAATTTACATGCTCACAAATCTATTAAGCAAATTCTAATCACAAAATCTAAGCGGATGATTCTTTTACATAATAAACTACATCCCGTGCATACACATTCACTTAATTTCCTTTGAACACCCTACTATAATAGGCGCATCATTGCTTTTTATTTTATAAGCATGTTACCATATACTAGTTACGTCACTTCACATATATCTAGTGTCACAATAAGTTTTACTTATTAAAACTTAGCCATGTCCATAAAGAAAACATATCAACATACATGCCACATCTTCGTGCTTACCCTCCTAAGTTTCCATTCTTACATGTACCTCACAATACTCTAGGGTAGGCTTGGGATACCTTTGGGAAGCTTATCGGGGCCTTGAAAGCAAGGAAAAGTGAGAAAGAATGCGAAAAACCGGTTTCCGACGTTGGACCCGCGTAAACAACAAGATAAGGCGTCGGCTGCAACAGGGCAGGGTGTCGCCGACGCCCCCACTGCAGCTCAGACGTTGATTTTGCATTTTGTTCTTTCTACTCACTAACCGTGTGTCACGAGGGTTCTAATACGTGAAATAAATCATTATTCAAGTTCTCAATTCATTCCATACCTTTCCCAACCCAATCCACATGTTCTTCGGCTAAATCTTTATACTAAAAGTTTTGACCCGTTTGCCCCTACGTTGAGGTTTCACCAGATTGACATCGAACGACCATTACAACCATTCTCATCCTAGCAATTCCATTATTTGTAGATCCTTACTTGATTTAAGTGTTTCAAATATATATAGCTTTTTCTAAACAAAATAAGAAGTGAGATCGATAGTCACTTACATTAAGCGTCCGTATTCGTGATCACTTCCTCGCCACCTTTTGACCCATTTGCCTTGTGTGCTTGCGTCAACTTGACATGATGCTTATTCTTACATGTGACCACATTCACATTCTTGTTAGCATACAAGATTTTATATATTACTTATCATATCTAGTTCATATCTTGCATTTGACTTTGACTTATCATTTGTAACAAGCACAAGGCATAGATTCAATAATACATTATTCCAAATTCACGCAAATTTAACATATCATTAAGTATATCATACGAGGATCCATCATGCATCATTCAATGCTTCTTTTCTTACAATTATATTAGGAGTTCTAATCATGTTATTCTCATACTCGTTGACTGTTCTGAAAAGTTAACGATCAAGTATGCAAATTTCCAACTTAGGAACATATGTCCATATCGATGTAGTCGGTTATGCTAATGACACCATAATCATTTCGTACCCATTTAGTATACAACCACGTAATCACCTAGTTACATACACAAATACACATAATCAATTTTACACATGCTAATGCTTTTATTATCTTACATTTGACAAGCACATACAAGGTTAGTCAATTTAACATAATCATAACATCATCCTTCACTAGCAAGTTTATATGTTTTACTTTTAGCACACATTCACTTCTATATCGCAAATTAAGTAATTAATATAAAACATGGCGAGTATCACCCATTCAAGCACAATGTACAAGCCTCTAATGCATAATCTTTTCCAAAACATATATTTTACCCGAATTCTTGTACGAGTTCCATCTTTAACACATTCTTCAAGTTAGTTTACAACTAATTACATTATTATCATATTTCATTCATATATGTCAAAGTCTTCATACAATCTCACATTCTAACTTCACTTAGACATTTCATCATTTTCATTATTCCTATAAACCTCATGTTTATATTCCTTCCATTACATTAGATTTGGCTTACTCATCCACTCGATTTCATCACTTTAATCCATTTGAATAATAGTAAATTAATAAACATTTAACCCGCTCTCAACGGAATAAATACATGACTATTTCAAACATTATATTCTATCTCGTTGACCCGCTTCTACCGGATTTGTCTACATGATCGTTCTAAACATAACATTTTTATTCTTTGACTCATTCGTACCGGATTATCTACATATTCATTCTAAACATAACATTCTTATTCTTTGACTCATTTGTATCGGATCGTCTACATATTCATTCTAAACATAACATTCTTATTTTTTGACCGGTTCGTGCCGGATCAACTGTATGACCATATTAAGCATTTCATTCTAGTTCGTATGGAAACATTATTCCGTCTATAACTTTCTATTTAACATTCACAAGTCAAATACTTTACTAACCTTATTATTTACATAAACAACGATCTGTATCCCGGTTCAGCCCGCCCCTTCATAAGCGAGTGCCAAAAACTAGATTGACCTCCTCCATCCATTTGATGAGCTTCCACTCGTGTGCATCTTTTCACTAACTTTACTAGTTTTATCACGCCAAGAGTTCGTCCATTCTCATCTATAAATCAAGGGTTAGCACATTTCATTCAGTTTCCCTCAAGCATGACATTTATCAAATCATCCTGTTTACATACTAGTCCTTATTAGATTCCACTCGTGAGCATCTTTTCACTAACTTTACTAGTTTTATCATGCCAAGAGTTCGTCCATTCTCATCTACAAATCAAGGGTTAGCACATTTCATTCAGTTTCCCTCAAGCATGACATTTATCAAATCATCCTGTTTACATACTAGTCCTTATTAGATTCTTTTAAAACATAATTTGTTTGACCCGTTCGTAACGGGTCAATACATGACTGTTCCTTAACATATCATTTTCATTCGTTTGACCCGTTTATGACAGGTCAATACATAACCATTCTTTAACATACTATCATTTTCATTTAGGTATTCATTGTATTCGGTGTTAACTCACCTATATTTCTTTCACAATTTTGTCACTTATTTGATTTACTACATTACACACTTCTTTCTTACGTACTACTCTTGCAGTTTATCAATTATATGCTAAATTCTGTAGTTTGACTTTTCAAGGTTAATCTGCCACTTATTACTTATTGTATACTTATATTGGATCATGTGTTGTACTTACTTTCAATTCACACGTTCTAATAAAACATCATTTCACCATGTTAACAGTTCGCGGACAACTTTTATTCCTCATCCATACTTATGCCATTCTCCGGGTCGTAGCTCGTCATCCACCCCAACTCACATGAGTTGGTTTTTAATATGTTTCTTACAAAATTTTGTTTATGTGGCATTTAGCTTCATCTCCCTTTCCATCATATTTTCATTGGTCTTACACTTACCCATATAACCTGTTTGATTCCAACAAGGTCGAACCGTCAATACATTTTTTTAAACTCAACCTATCTCTCGCTTGTTCATAAGTGCATCATATGTATATATGCATCATGTTAGTCAAGTGACCTACTTGACTCGACAAGGCTACTGGCATCACTTACTTACAAGATTTATACTTACCTTAGTAGGATGAATAAGCACATTCTCTCCCTCACTTTTACCCATTTCCATTTGTTTATGGATTCGACCTTTTGTTCTTACGTGTTTGGTTCGCAGATACTTATGGATGCAAGTCTTTTCATTCTTACTTATGACTCTTATATGTTCGATCCGTATTTGCTTACGGGTTTTACCTTTCATTATTATGTTCCATTCTTGTAAGTTTAATCCGTACAACCCTTCCCGTAACGATACCCATTTAAATCCATGGTATTTGCATCTCCTTCGTTTGCCATCTATAATTACATACTTGTATTAGATAGCATTCCATTCATTCTCTTTATCATTCTATACTTTATTAGTTTTTTTTTTAACAATTCATTCTCGTAGATCATTCTTCATTACAAACATCTTAGATGTGTTAATTTAATCATACATTCATTCATGTACTTAACTTCCTTCTCGTTCATGCTTTTACTAATGGCATTCAAGTTAATCAGCTTGTATTCTTGATTTCATTGGCGTTTTGGGGCCTGACGGAAGGTTTTCGGGAGGCATTACGGAGTATTAGAAGCATACACACAAGTTGGAAGGTTAAAAAGTGAAAAACGGGAAGTTTGGTAACAATTGGCGCCACTAGGCGCTGATTTCAGCACACCATAGTTGGAAAGTTCATTTTGTCGCACTAGGCGCTGTTTTTGGCGCACTGGGCGCTGAATCCCAGAGCTGACTTGCAATTGCTGTTTTTACTCATTTTTACCCAAAAACTTCGTTCCCGAGCCCCGGTTCAACCAGAGAAGGTTCCGTGAAGTCCCGAAACCTCCCATAACATTCCGTAATGTTCCAACCTAGGTTATTCTAGTGAGTTAACTCTAATCCCTTCCCGTTTCCAACTAAAAACATAAATAGAAAATTTATAAATAACTTACTTGCATAGCGCTTCGGAACGAACACACCTTCATACGAGCTTTCGGTTTGAGTTCAAGCATTTTAACTCTAATACTTGAATCCCTCAAACCTCAGCTCTGATACCAACTTATAACGCCCACATTTTAACATTCGAAAAATAAAGTAATAACGTGTAATTTTTACCAAAAATTGGGCATGACCCATCCGTAACATGAGCAAATCCCTGTTTTGGCAAATTTCATTTCAATCAAAAGACATAACAAAACCATAGCATTACTTTTAAATATCTACCAACATCTAGGAAATTTTTTTAAAAGATCTAACAAGTCAAACTTCAAAAGTCTAGCTACTAAACAAAGTATTTACAACAAAAATACTTTTTGACCATAAACATTGTTACAAAAGTAGCGGAAGCGCATATAGGCGAGATTCATATGGGTGCTCGTTCCAAGTCACCGAACCGATTAAGTTGAGGATTTACCTACATCAACAACAAAATTTATTTCGTCAAATACATTACTACTAATACAATAAATCGAATTAATCCGTTTCATACTTTCACTTCTTTCATACACTTTATTACCCGATGAAACGAGTCAAAACATACCATCTCGCAAATCGAGATAAATCATGCAATTCATTGACCCGTTGAAACGGGCAATTGTAAACTTACATAAACATCCATTCGGTTCATTTATAACGAATCGAATACGTGCATTTCATTACTATTACATACATCACTTTTCAACCCGTTTATAACGGATTTAATTTATTTCCTTCCTTTTTGCATCACTATACATTCCTTCGACTCGTTTATGACGAGTCGACTTCAATATTCATCCATTCATAAATATTCATACCAATCACAACGGGTTAAGCTAGTTACTTCATATTCATACTAAACCATTATTGCCTAAGCTTTTATACAAAATATTGAACAACCAACTAAAGTTCAGTTTGAAATACACTTACCTCGATCTTGTGCGTTTTCCGTTTTCCTAGCACTTGAACTTTCTTCTTTCACGCCTACATTAACATGTTCATTCTATCATTTAGTCCATCCGAACATCATTTCATTAATTACATAGTTTATTTTATGGCAACATTATCACAATTTTCCAAATTTCGCATATATGTTCACTTAAGCATTTCATCGAACACTTGGCGGGTTTCGCATTAGTAGGACACTAAACACATATGTTCTAGGACATAAGTTAACTACTTCTTCTAGAAAATCATAAACAATCAATCAAGCCGTATGATACTTTTACTCCATATCAATTTATCTAGTGTTAATACATCACAATCAAGATTAAACATCAATATTTCAAGGTTTTACATAACTACTTCTATTATCTTGATTATCCTATATTTATGAAGATCTCATACAAAAATGGCCTTATGAATCAAGATGTTCAAACCATCAAAATCAAACATAAAACTTATTGTATATAGCAATTCCAACTTCCAATAACACCTATCATAACATAATCTCATGAATGGGTTGAAACCCATTTCCTTCAATGTACCAAATCAAAGAATTGGACTTACCACTTCAATAAACAGGGTTAGATGTTTGAAAATCTGAGTTCATGCATTCGTTTTTCCTTGGAATTTCTACTGAATTTGATGTATGTGATGAAACTAGGGTTGCCCCTTTGCTCCTGCCTTTGTTCGATCGACCAGAGACACATAGTGTGTGTGTGTGTGTCTTTGATTTTTAACTCTTTTAATCTTTTGAGTTTTCAAAAGTTACACCTTTGGCCCTTCTAATTTGTTCACTTATTTGATTTAAACATTTTTCAATTCATTACTAGAAGTTCTAACATTCCCATTACCTAAGTTAATTTTTTTTAATTAACTTAACTTATATTTAATATACCTTTTTGGGGTGTCACATATTCAAGCACAACTTTCATTCCCTCTACACAAGAGTCATTCTTACTTAACTTAGTTAGTCAACTAAAGTTATTTTATTATATACAAATGCATTTAAAGGCACAATAATAAATTATGCATTTGGGGTGTTACAAAACATATTCCCACAACAAGTGAATTTTGGGCCTTTATTGAGCATACAAGCATATATTTTAAAATTAAATGCTCATTTTTCGTTTCTTGTGGAATAGCCGGTTGGTTCTTACGACTCTAGAACTTGCCACAATGATACATTCCCGGTCCTTACCAACTTAAACCCAAGTAAGTAAACGATAGAGGCATTAGGACTAACCCATTTTCCTTTCAACACCATTATTTTCTATTTTTTTTATCAACTACCCAAAATCCCCCTAGTTAACCCCTTTGAGCCTAAACCTTTTCATTTTAAAACCCACAAAACAACACCCTTCACCCACAAAAACCTTTTTCTTTTCAAACTCTTTATTTTAGTAAAAAGCTCGGTTATCTTGTGACATCTCCTATAAAAAAAACCAAAACAAAATGAAGGTCTTGCAATAAACAAACAAGTTCCTCAAAGAAACTTTGTTTGAATATAATTAGTTTGAATAAAAGTCACAAAAAACAAAAAACATTTACGACGACCCACACTTTTTACGCTTTTAGCCCTTTTTACTTACCACTAACCCAAACCACCTACCCTTAGCCCAAGCCTAAACTTTTCCCAAAGTCCTGTTAATATTTACGAAGATTTATAGTTAAAAAGGAGGAGGTTTGATCGCTTGGCAAGCATATGGTAGAAAAAAGTTCTATGCCGTTCTCGAGTGTTTCACAAAAATACATCTTCGGCCGAGTGTTGAGTGATCTCCCGTGAGGTATGTGAACTTGTATATAAATGGAATTTTAAAGAGACATGTTATGCCAAATAAGTATTTTTTTCTTATAAAACGTTCTAAATAAATCATAACGAATAGGATTCTAAATAAAATAAAAATAAAACCCATTAAGGATCTTGGATTCCCGACACTCAAGACAAGCCCAAAACTTCTCCCCTACCTATTCCATTTTGGTGTGTAAGCCACATATTAAAGAGTTTTGCTTGAGGACAAGCAAAGATTCAAGAGTTGGGGTATTTGATGTGTGCAAAATGTAACATATAAATTACATCAAATGAGGCATAAAACTAACCCTTTTTTAGTTCTAATGTTGGAAAAAGTGTGTTTTTGTCTTCCTTTTGAATTTACAGGAACAAATGAGCTTAAACGTGCAAAAGGAAGAAATACACAGCCAAAACCAACATAAATACAAAGAAAAGGAATAATCGTGACATGCACGACCCCTCGGCAGCATCCCCAAAGGCAAAAACAAGAAACAGAAGACTGACCATGGGGCTGTGCCCACTGGACACGGGGGCGTGGTCAGCCACCTGTAGAAAAGAAAAAGCTGTGGAAGCTTCTACGCCCACCACAGAGGCGTGCCCAGCTCAGCACGGGGCGTGGTCAATGCTAAGATACGCTTAATCTTGTAAAATCTTGGTAGTACAGATACGCTTTTGCACATGGGGTCATGTCCGCTGGACACGAGCCGTGTTGAGCCCTCTGCTAACACAAACATTTAATGAAGTAAGAGAAAAGGATGGCCACGGGTTGTGCTCACTGGACACGGGGCTGTGGCCAGGTTTCTGTGCATGCTATAAATAGAGGTTCTTGGCTCACTTCAAAGGCATCCATTGGCAAACCACCACTCTCCCACTTTGCCACCACTCCACCACGACTACAACACCCACATCCACCACCATCATCTATCATCCACCTTAGAGTGTGTGTAGTAGTCTCGAGATCCAATATTGATAGTAAGAGTTCTTGCCAATCAAAGGTCATGTTTGGCTAAGTCTCTTACATCACTTGGTGAAGACAAGTCTTTAATGTATTACTTTTGATTTTTAATATTTCCGCACTTTTTATTTGGTTTTGTATTAATGACATTAATAACTAGTTTCTTATGTTGAAGGTGAAACTTCTTTATCATTTATCTGTGGTGTCTTGGCATTACTTTACTGTCTATATAAAGTAAAAGATTTACACCATTCATATCTCTACGGTCTATATAGAGATATGTTGGCTACCTGGTCGGGGGTTAAGGGAATTGTTTAGTAAGGTTCTTTCCTTGTTCAGTGTATAGATCCTACAAGGACCTGGGTCAAGCTTACTAGGACCTCCTTCAATACCCACTGGTATTGGATGGCGGGGGTGCGAATGGCTTGATCCCCTCATATGTAAACTACTATTAATACATTAAACCGACTACATGGGATTGTATCCCTGCTGACTCAAACCACTTAGCCGAGGGTAACGTCACCTTCAAAAGAGGGGCCTACCATTTTTCAAATTAATAACTTAATTAATTATCTTTCAATATTCTGACCCTTTGGGATTGTATCCTTGCTGACTCAAACCGCTGGGTTGAGGGAAACATCACCTTCAAAAGAGGGGCCTACTACTATAACCAAGATAATCTCTTAAAAAGTGTAAAAGTGCGAAAATCATTAAAGGATACATTAAAGGCGAGTCGGATCCAAGTGATTCATCTTGTCTACCTATTTTTTTATTTTTTTTATTTCTGCATTTTTAGTTTTTATTTTCATGTTTTAAAATCTTTTCTAAAAAATTTAGATCGATTAGACGTTGAGGATAAACCGGTACTAAAAGGTCTTGTGTCCTAGGACGACCTCAGTATCTTACCAACGCTATACTGCGCTCACGATGGGTGCACTTGCCCAAGTGTGTGTTTAGTGTTAGTAGAATATCATGTTTTATAGATTTAAAACTTGATTAATGTTTAAAATGGGCTTAAAATATAAATAAAAACATAATACACCTTGCACACACCAAGTTTTTGGCGCCGTTGCCAGGGACACAAGGATTTTAGTAAAGTTAGGAATCAACGGCCTAATTATTTTTACTTGTTTTTCAATTTTTTAGGATTTTTCTTCATTTTTCAGCTTCTGCAGACTTCAGCACGGGGCCGTGCCCACAGAACACGCCCCCATGCCCAATCTTTATTACTGGAAATTCTGTTTTAAGTCAGACAGTAGCTGAACACGGGGCCGTGCCCACCGAACACGCCCCCGTGTCCGCCCTCCAACTGTTGAAAACAGAACCGTAAGATCCCGACGGTTGGTAATTTTTTACAAAACTATGAATGATATTGATTATTTTAACTTTCGCTCCTCTTACGGTGAATGGTGTCAAATATGTGGAGGATCTCATGAAGATTTAGAATGTTACTTTCTAAATTATACCCCCACTATTTAGGACCATCGTTTCCCTATAACCTTAAGATGGGCGAAAGTAAAAACGATCCCTATCTCTCCCTCGAATGCTCTCAATCATTTATTTTAGATGACATGATTCTCGAAGAATATGTCAGCTCGAAGAAAAAATTCTCCAATTGATAAAAGAACTTGAGATGGAAATAAGTTATTCATCACAAGACAACAATCAAAGAGAATTATCGGGGTCGCATTCGGACTCTAACAACGTCGTCGATACCGAAAGCACCTCTAACTCTTATGAGGACATGAGCGATAGTGGTCTTTGTGTCGATTATGCCATGAAGGACTCTCCATCGATTTCTACTGATGTGTTCATAGACCTGAGCGATTCGAGATATACCTTCTTTAACGAGAGCCCAGATAAGGGGAATAAAGGTCGGTTTTGCCCACCGGTATTTAGCATAGGTTTTACCTTTTCCGATAACCTCTTGCGTTCATGTTTAAATCAAGGGAAATTTAGGTACCTTAGGCACTTCGGTGTTGTTCCATCCAATAAGGAACCGCCCGATCCAGACAAATTCCTTAGAATAAGACGAAACTTCATAAAACTCTTTAGCCACGGGGCCGTGTCCAGGTCATCACGCCCCGTGCCCACCTAAAAATTGACCATGGGGTCATATCCAGGCAAACACGCCTCGTGTCCAGAATACGGACAAGATATGTCAGAGTCATGTCTGACCACGGGGCCATGTCCAGCAGACACGGGGCCGTGGTCAGCGTGCTTTCCTGCACATTTGGACCCATTCCAAAGACAAAGATCTGGTGGGATCTTCACATATACCCTACTAGGTATATTCCAAAGAAGGTTCTCCACAACCATCTTGTCTTTACCACTTTTGTCTCTAGCCTTCTTCTTCTTAAAAAACTCCTCAAAACCTCCATTAAAGCTTGAAACTTCCATGATTTTAAGCTTTATTGTGATATTTGCTAGGTTTTTAACCAAGGAGTCTTATTAAAAATAAGTTTTATAACACTGTTTTAAGTTATTTTTGCTCAGAAATGTCTCAAAAGTCAGAAAAATAATTTAAAGCACTAAGATTCCTTGTTTTAAAAATCTGCAGAATGGTGGCCACGGGGCCGTGCCCAGCGAACACGGGGCCATGGCCGAAGTTACTGTTCCATTATTTGAACTTTTTGATTTGTTCTTAGAATGTCGAGCCGGAATAGCGGAACATCTTCATCTCACTCAAGAAACGATCGAAGGGGAAGAAGAACATCGGTGGAAGACTCCATGGTAAACTATGTATACGCCATACGAGAAGCCATTGATGAGATGACATCAGTGGAGGAAGCCTTAATTGACCGTGTTAACCATATATCGATGGGGTTAGAGGAATGCCTTCAAGAAGTCAACCTTTTGCACCAAAGGTTGAATATTCTTGCTTCACCTCCTATGGTGCCAATCGTCACACAAAGAGGGTGGAATGTTATGCCGCAAGTCATTATTCTAGACAGATGGAATTTCATTCCTCCGGAACCTCCTCTAAATATACTACACGGGGTTCCGATGGCCATTGTGCCTCCTCCACAAGACATTGTGGAGAATGAACCCGCCTTCTTTCTCCCTAGGGAGATAGAGGAATGGCTCAATAACATTTGAAAGACATCCTCCAGTCTCGAGTTCTACAAAGCCCTTAAATACCGGAAAGTCATTTCCAGGTTTTCATCATTCCTACAACAATTAGGGTAGAACTCCTTAGTGATTTCCTGCATCTTATGACCTATCTATCTTAGCATCTTTGTAGTTTTTCATTTTTAGCTGCTTTATTTTTAATTGTTAGGATCTATGCACTTGGCACTCTTTAACGAATGATGGTTTAAATTAGTGAATGGTGTTTGGATGAAGTTGTAATAAATAAAAGACACTCCAAAAGGTGGAGGTTACCAAGGGAAAGTTAAAACCACACCCCATGCATGAAAACAGAGCCTCCCGACAATTTTCAAGCATTACAGCAAGTTTAGCACGGGGCCATGCTCAGCCCCACACGCCCCCGTGCCCAGGCTCTGCAGAAAATTCACCCAGTTCAGGTAATTGGACATGGGGCTGTGCTCACTAAACATGCCATGTGCATAGCCTTCTGTTAAAATTTGTTACTGGCGATCTGACCAAGGGGCCGTGCCCGGATATTTTGCAAGTCCTAATGACAAGTCTTACACAAAACTCTATTGGAACCGCTAATCACCCCAAATATTTTGCAAAAAAATTCATTTTTTTACTTGTCTTGGTTTAATTTGGGAATAACAAGTTCTAAAAAGGTTATATTTTTATAAATTTACAACCGATAGCGATGTGATTAAAAGAACCAAACAAGAAAATTATGAAAAGGCATGACAAATCTAATTAAAATTTGATTATATATACTTGATTACATTATAAACTCATTCCCACAACAAGTGAGTTTTGAGCCTTTATTGAGCATACAAGCATATATCTTAAAATGAAATGCTCATTTTTTGTTTCTTGTGATAATAGCCGCTTGCTTCTTACGACTCTAGAACTTGCCACAACGATACATTCTCGGTCCTTACCAACTTAAACCCAACTAAATAAATGATAGAGGCATTCGGACTAACCCATTTTCCTTTCAACACCATGATTTTTCATTTTTTATCACCTTCCCAAAATGCCCCTAGTTAACCCCTTTGAGCCTAAACCCTTTCATTTCAAAACCCACAAAACAAACACCCTTCACCTACAAAAACCATTTTCTTTTCAAACCATTTATTTTAGTAAAAATCTTGGTTATCTTGTGACGTCTTCTATCAAAAATAAAAAAATGAAGGTCTTGCAATAAACAAACAAGTTCCTCAAATAAACTTTGTTTGAATATGTTTAGTTTGAATAAAAGTCACAAAAACAAAAAGATTTACGACGACCGATGTTTTTTACGCTTTTAGCCCTTTTACTAACCACTAACCAAAACCACCTACCCTTAGCCCAAGCCTAACCCTTTCCCAAAGTCCTCTTAATATTTACGAAGGTTTATAGTTAAAAAGAAGGAGGTTTGATTGCTTGTCAAGCATATGGTAGAAATAAGTTCCATGCCGGTCTCGAGTGTTTCACAAAAATGCATCTTCGGCCGAGTGTTGAGTGATCTCTCGTGAGGTATGTGAACTTGTATATAAATGGAATATTAAAGAGGCATGTTACGCCCAAATAAGTAATTTTTCTTATAAAACGTTCTAAATAAATCATAACGAATAGGATTGTAAATAAAATAAAAATAAAACCCAATAAGGATCTTGGATTCCCGACACTCAAGACAAGCCCAAAACTTCTCCCCTACCTATTCCATTTGGGTGTGTAAGCCACATATTAAAGAGTTTTTCTTGAGGACAAGCAAAGATTCAAGTGTGGTGGTATTTGATGTGTGCAAAATGTAACATATAAATTACAACAAATGAGGCATAAAACTAACCCTTTTTTAGTACTAATGTTGGAAAAAGTGTGTTCTTGTCTTCCTTTTGAATTTACAGGACCAAATGAGCTTAAACGTGCAAAAGGAACAAATATACAGCCAAAACAAACATAAATACAAAGAAAAGGAATAATCGTGACGTGCACAACCCCTCGACAGCATCCCACTGGACACGGGGGCATGGTTGGCCACCTGCAGAAAAAACAAAGCTATGGAAGCTTCTATGCCCACCACGGGGGCGTGCCCAGCTCAACACGGGTGTTGGTGCATATTTGTGACAACAGCTTAGATTTGGTCTTTGGATATCTTGTAATTAGTAAAACGATAAACGGTTAGCGGGTTTGGCTTTGTAATAGTTAATTGTAATGTTTGGGCTAACCAAACCCACACATTTAGGGTGTATGGGACGAATTGGGCCTAGTCCAATTTGCAGCCCAAGAGGTTTTAACCTAGCCGAAGTTGCAACCTTGTGTTATATAAATAAGGCTTTGCATTAGGGTTTAGGTTAATCAGCCAAAACAGTTTTAGAGAGGAATTTCGTGAAGGCACACTAGCTTGGACGAATTTAGGGTTTTGGATTGATTGTAATTCTTGTGATTGATAATTAATAAAAACCCGGTTGATAGTAATTTCTGTTTCTACTCGTTTCTGTGCTATTCTGGTCTAGGGGATTCCGCACTCTAGATTGAATTGACGATCTTGTGATGATCCGTACGAACTAGGGGACCTATAATTGGTATCAGAGCATTAGGCTCTTGAAGAATCTCGGTTCAGAATTGTGGTCTGCAGAATTCGGGTGGAAGTGTTGAAAATATTCGAAAATTTTAAACCTGAAAATTAGGGTTTCAAAATTTTTTTGGGTTTGATATAATTTTCGAAGTTGTTTTTGAATCAGAATTGGTTGTTTTTTGATCTCTTGCGTATTTAGTTTGCTGATTTGCAGGTTTTCAGGATAGTTCTGGTTGAATGGTTGAAGAACTTTGGCTGGAAAACTTAAAGATTCGAAGATTTGTTCTTCGTGTTCTTCATGTTCTTTGTTATGTTCTTCATTGTTTTTCGAAAATTACTGATATTTTGTTGTTTCGATTCTACAGGAAAGTGTTGAAAGAATCTGGAAAATCTATAAAAATTTGAAAAGATTGAAATTCCGAATTTACTGGCTGGCGTATTTAACATTTTCGCAGACCGAACCAGCGAAATTAACTGATCGGAGAAGTTAAAATCTAAAGGCGACTTTGGTAACCGTTTTAATTGTCCTCGGCGACATTATTACGGTGATCGGTGAAGTTACACGTCGTCGTAATTGCGAACTGATTACCAACGAAGTTAGTTTGAGTGTAGTTAACAGCGAACTTCTCTAGGCAGCGAAATTGATTAACCAGCATAATTAAACAGCTTAAGTGATCAGCGAAATTACACAGCGAAGTTAACCTGCCAGCGAAATTAGCTGGAGGAATTAAAAACCAGCGAAATTAAAGGGGTGGAATTTCTCTAGGCAAGCGTATAGAGTATTTAACGTTTTTGAAATTAGAAAGTGATCCGTAGCTCATCTGACTAAACCGTTTGCACCGTTGGATTCCTTGGATTTTTACGACAAAAAAAACTCTGGAAAATCCTGAATTTGGTGTTTGACATTATATATCATTGGATTCGTTTTTTCGAGACGATTCTAACAATATAATTTGGTAATCACAGTTTTCGGACACTTTTTGTACGGTTTTACCAGTCTATTACGTTTAAATGTGGAACATGTCTAATTTGAACGAACTTTTGAGGATGGAGCATGAGGTTGGTACCACAAACAAACCGCCTAAGATTATGAAGGTGGAGAACTATCTAACATGGAAAGACAAGTTTCAATATTTCATTGAATATCAGGACACACGGATGTGGATCTGTATTCAAGATGGTTATGCGAACCCAACCCACGATTTCAAAGGCAAACAACGTGTCACTGCCTATGTGAACATGCAAGATGCAAAAAAGAAGATGTATGAGGCTGAAAAGAGAGCCTTAGCTGCTTTTAAGATGTCTTTACCAGATGGCATCAAACATACCTTCAAGAAGTACACTACTTCTAAGGAAATGTGGGATGCACTAGAAAAGAGGTATCAAGGAAATGAAAATGTCAAAAAGAACAAAGTTGATCAACTGAAGAAGCAATTTGCTGTCTTCAAGTGTATGAGAAATGAGTCACTTGAAGATATCATCACGAGATACTACCATCTAATGTCATAAATGGACAACTATGACAAAGATAGTATAATAACCCTCCTAAAATTATTAGAACACCCGTGTATGTCCTATAATACACCCCGTATGCGAAAAGTGGGCCCAAAATAGTTTATTTTAAAAAAAATAAATAAAAACAAAATTTAAGAGGCTCTGGCGGGGCGCGACAGACTCCCCTTAGTCTGTCGCAGGGCGCGAGCGAGTGATGGGTGGTGAAACCCTGAGCTGACACGTGTCCCCACTCGTGTCGAAGCTAACCTGTGACTGGCCAAAGCTAGGCCCTACTCCACCTAGCTCGCGGGTCGCGAAGGCCCTGCCTTCAGTTGTCGCGGGGCGCCAGAGACTCGTCAAACAGCCCAATAAATAGAGGCCATCGGAATTCATTCCAACTCGTTCAAAATCCTCGAATTCTCTCTAAATTTCTGAATAGCTAAAGTAATCTCCGGGCATAATACCCCCCCTAATTAGCGAAGCTCTGCCTCGTTATAAGTATTATAACCCCCGATTACGTATTAGATACGCTTCCTGATTGATCTAGTGCTCCGTAACGCATGTCGAGGCTCTGCCTAACTTAGTCGTTGGAGTTCTGTCTCAGGGAGGGTATAACTAATGTAAATATTGGGTTATTATACTAACACGTGTGCATTGTTTAATTTATTAGATTATAACCAGGAAACCACATGGAAAAACCTAAATTAGCAATGTGAGTAATCCTTCTTTTTGTGTAAACCTTTTTGTGAGTAATCCTTTCTTTTTATAAACTGTTTTACAAAACCTCAACTGTTTTACATGATAATTAACAGTGATTGAGTATTTGTAAATCTACAATTATCGTCGGTATGTTGGGGTTTTGTATACAAAATTTGTTACTATAATGTGAGTAGTAGCATGACCACCAGTCATGGATAGACAGTGCCGTGGGTGGTAATTAAACTAGAAATATAAACAAATGTAATTGTGAGATCGCCCTCAATACTGTAAATGATAAATGTGACAACTCGTACTTTAGAACCTTTTCATTGTGCTTGATGTAACTTGTATGAATATTACGTGACTAATTGATATGTCTGATGGTAATGGAATGTTATGAGTTTGAATGTTACGTGTTATGTGATTGTGCTATAAGTATGTGTGTATAACGAAGTTTGGTCGCACAAAATAAGTCCGATCGCACAAACCCTTTGGGCCGCACACCTTGTCCCTTGTCACACACTCTCCTCGGCCTAATCATGCTTGTCTGTTTTGAATTTGAGACCAAAGGGCAGCCGAAGAATGGGTTCGGTCCACCCCCTTATGCGCATAACATCATGAGAACGGGTGTATACTCTTCATAATTTACAAAACACTTAACACAGACCCTAAGCTCTCTCTCTTCCTCTCCTCCTTGTGTGATGAAAACCCTTCATCTTCCTCGAAGCTTTATCATTTCCAAGCACTCCTTGTTCATCCCTCAATCCGGTTAGTTTTATACTCTTGTTCGATTATTTATGATCATCGAGACATGATGTGTGTTGATTGTGTTTTGCATGACATTAGATGTTAAAGTTGCATGTCTATTCTTGATGAACATCCTATGATTCATTGTTAGATGTATTCAAAATAAACTGTTGATGATGATTGACGACATAGGGATTGTGTAATGATATGTAGTTGTTCAAGATAATACATACTAGGGTTGATGGGTTTTATCCGATCCTATTGGTTAGTTGTTATGTTAATGCTTAAAAGTTTGATGATGAATAAGGAATGAAACAGTTTTGTTATGTGGATTTGTTATTTGGTATATTATGAGTGGTCTGATTAAATGTTGATTATGTTGCAAGTTGTTGTTAATGGACATTAGGGTTCATATGAATTCAAGAGAATATAAACTGTTTGATCCGTTTGAATGAGTTGCTAGATTTTGATTTCTGCTATAAGTTACTAAAAATATGATTGGAATAATCTTGGAAGTTACCGATTTTAAATGAATTGAAACCGATTGCATGATTTGAGGATAACAATAACAAATCGCACAAGTCCTGAATCGCACACCTAGTAATCGCACAAGCTTCTGATCGCACAATTTCAATTGCACACCTAGGATTGCATATAGTACCACTGTTGAAGCACACTGTACAACCTTTTTATGCACGATCGGACACCATAGTGTGGATCGCACACCATGGTGGGCCGCACAAGATATTGGACTGTTAATACTTATTGGGCCGCACACCCTTGTTGGGCTGGGTAAATGTTGAATCACACACATCCCGGATCGCACAATCAAGGATGGATCACACAACCTCGATTGTGGGCCGGGCAACTGTTGAGCTACACAGGATGACTCGCACACTTTCACCGGCCTAAACACTTGTATCGCACACCCGCATTGGGCTCGCACACCCATACCGGCCCAACCATTCAGATCGCACTTGGGCCTTATATGTGCACATGAATGTTACTGTTTAACATGCGAAGTGGTGTTTAATCAGTCGTCATAATGCTATGTGTATGCCATGATCCTTCTGTGTATGTGAGCTGTTAGTTTATGTGTGAAACGTACGTGTGTTACTTGAACCTAGACCTGACTTGTACGATAACCATGTTAGGATGTGGTTGACCACAATTAGCTCAAGTGACCTTCTATTTACCTGCCGAGCTAATCTAAGGTGAGTTCACACTTTCTACAAGGCATGGGATTCCCGGTGGTTTGAGAATGGGATAAGGAACTATAGAGAAACTTACGTATCCTCCTTGGGTAGGATACGTACCTCCATCCTCCTTGGGAAGGATGACAACATTTAAACATGCGTGTTCTCCTTGGGTAGAATACGTACCTCCATCCTCCTTGGGAAGGATGACAATATTTAACTTACTAGACAAACCTCTATCTTGAAGTCCGTCAATTTTATATCGACTTAATCTCTGGGCCAATGGCGAACGGGTCATTAGTTAAATAATGCTATTAGGTTTGATAAGCCTCACACCATGCCTCACACCGTGCCACAGAGGACGAGAGTGGACTAATGTGCTTGGGCACTTAGTCAATGATGATAGACATTGACGCACGGCACATAAACATGACTCCAGTCAGTAGTCGATATGGTAACGAGTCTAGTGGTTTACAACATGGGGTAGCCCCCACACTATATGGTTTGGGGAAACAAGCAACTAGGTAACTCATGGTTTTCGAAATAACTTATGGTTTTTGGAACAACATTAAAATGGACTACCAACTGTGAACTCGCTCAACATTGTTGTTGATTTGTTGTTACATGCCTTGCAGGTCGTTAGGTACTTAGTAGGAGCTTGCACGGGAGGAGTCGTTGTGGAACATGGGCCGCTGTGTGTTCATGATAAACTTATGAACTTTAAACTTATGTTTTGGTTTTGAACCTAATGCTTCCGCTGATAACTTAGACTTGGTTAAATTGTTTTAACACCAATTATATTGTTTGGTTTAGATTCTTATCTATTTCATTATTTATATTGTTTAATATGACTGGTGGCTGGATCCTGGTGAGTCACGCTCCCTACAGTGATACTCCGCTTGTGGATTTTGGGGGTGTGACAGATTGGTATCAGAGCCATTGGTTATAGTGAACTTGGTTTTAAAAAGGAAAAAAGCTTTTTGACAAAAAAAAACTAGACTATAACCAATTCAGTGCTCAAAGATCCACAACGACGCTTCGCTCCACGTGCAAGACTCAACACTATAGGTTATGGTTTATGTTTGTATTGCATGCCTGTTAGTTTACATAGTGCATTGTTCATAGTATGCTTAGTTAACGTAACGACTGTTGCTTGATACCCTGTGTGTTTACTATCTTTTGTTATTCTATACTTTTCACACCTCTATGACACCTTTCTTACTTGTGCTTTTCTCGATGTGAAGATCATGAGTGGACATCTTAACTTGACTCAGGCCCAACTGACGGCTCTAATCAACGAACGAGTTGCTGAGGCTCTCGCAGCAGCTCAAGCTGGAGGTACAGCCTGCTATTTCGACCTATCCTAGGATGTTCAGATCCTACTTTTGTGATCCTACTCTTGTGCTTAACCTTATCCTTTCTTTCTCGAGTGTGTACTTTCATGACCTTCATGGACTGTCGACCTAGTACCTTCGGTGGCACCCAAGGAGCTATAGGTCTTCTTCACTGGTTCGAGAAGATCGAATCTGTTTTCGAGATGTGTGAATGCCATGTAGCTAGTAGGGTGAAGTTTGCAACTAGAACACTTGAATGTGGTGCGCTCTCTTGGTGGAACGCACAGGTACATATTTTAGGATTGGCAGTTGCTAATGCCACCCCCTAGAATGACTTTAAAGAGCTGATCAAAGAAGAATACTGCCATCGTGATGACATTCATAAGTTGGAGGTGGAATACTACCACCTTAAGATGGTAGGGTCAGAAATCAAGGCCTACACGAAGCGTTCAAACAAGTTGGCTGCATTGTGTCCCAACATGTCAAATTCTCCTTACAAGCGTATCGAGCTCTACATCAAGGGTTTAGTGCCAGAGATTCAGAGCATGGTGACCTCAGCTAACCTTCCCATGATCAAGCAGATCATACGACTGTCCCACTGCCTCACTGATCAGGCAGTCGAGCAGAACAAGCTGCCTAAGCGTATTAGTGCCACTACTTCTGATGCTCCCAGTGATAACAAACGCAAATGGGATGGGAATTCTAGCAAGGGTTCGAGCTCTGTTCAGCCTCAGTCTCAGCATCGAAGGACTGACGACTATAAGAGCCCCAATTAGTAGTCTGCTGGTAATCAAGGTCAGGGTGGGTACAGGGGAAACCACTGATGTGCGGTAAGTGTCGTATATATTAGGTGTATATTTTAAGCCCTTTTTAACACTTATTTTAGCCAAGTTTTAAATTTATAAAACAAGATATTTTACTAACACTAAACACACATATGGGCAAGTGCACCCATCGTTGAGTGTAGTATAGCGTTGGTAAGACACCGAGGTCGTCCAAGGACACAAGAGCTTTTAATACCGGTTTATCCTCAACGTCTAACCAAAATAAAAGTTTAGAAAAAATGTTTTAAACTAAGAAAAATAAAACTAACTAAAATGCTGAAAATAAAAATAAAAATAAAAACAGATAGACAAGATGAATCACTTGGTTCCGACTCGTATCTAGTATAACCTTTGATTATTTCCGCACTTTTGCACATAATTAAGAGATTATCTTAGTTATTGTAGTAGGCCCCTCTTTTGAAGGTGACGTTACCCTCACCCCAGTAGTTTGAGTCAGCAGGGATACAATCCTAAAGGGGTGGATTATTGGAAGATAATGAATTAAGTTATTAATGCAGTATTGTGGTAGGCCCCGCTTTTGGCGGTGACGTTACCCTCGGCTAAGTAGTCTGAGTCAGCAGGGATACAGTCCTAAATAGCCGGGTTATAGTATTAATAGTAGTTAACTTATGAGGGGATCAAAGAGTTTGGACCCCCGCCATCCAATACCGTGAAGTATTGAAGGAGGTCCTACTAAATTTGACCCAGGTCCATTGCAGGACCTCTAAACGCTGAACAATGGCAAGACCTTTACCAAACCGTTCCCTTAACCCCCTACCAGGTAGCCAACATACCTCCATATAGACCGTGGAGATATGAATGGTGAAAATCCTTTATTTTATATAGACAGTAAAATAATGCCAAGACACCACGGACAAACGATAAGGAAAGATCACCTTCAACATAAGTAACTAGTTATTAAAGTCATTAATACAAAACCAAATAAAAAGTGCAAAAGATTAGAAATAAAAAGTATTATACTAGACACTTTGTCTTCACCAAGTGATGTAAGAGACTTAGGCAAACATGGCCTTGATTGTCAAGAACTCTTACGATCAATCTTGGATCCCGAGACGACTCACACACTCTATGATGGACAATGGATGATGGTGGTGGATGATGGTGTTGTGATGGTGGTGGGTGGTGGATGAAGTGTGAGAGAGGTGGTGTGCCAAGGGATGAGATGAAATGAATCCAAGCACTCCTATTTATAGGCTGAACAGAGAGCTGGACACGGCCCCATGTCCGCTGGGCACGGCCCCGTGCCCGTCTGACACTCTCTCTCCTCATTAATTGTAATTCGCAATTACAATAAATGTGCCTGCTGTACTTTCGACACGCCCCCGTGTCCGCTAAGCACGGCCCCGTGATGGGCAATAGAAGCTTCTATAGGTTTGTCTTTTCTGCTGCTTCTTGGGCACGGCCCCGTGCTGGCTGAGCACGGGGCGTGTTCAGCCTTCTGTTTTCTCTATTTTGCTTTGGAAGGTGCCGTTGAGGGTTCGAGCAGTCCACTAATGTTCCTTTTCTTGTATTTATGTTGGATTTAGCTGTCTTTTTGCTTCTTTTGCGTTTTTGAGCTCATTTAATCCTGAAAATACAAAAGGAAGACAAAAACACTCTTTTTCCAATATTAGTACTAAAAAAGGGTTAGTTTTATGCCTCATTTGATGTAATTTATATGTTGCATTTTACACACATCAAATACCCCCACACTTGAACTTTTGCTTGTCCTCAAGCAAAACTCTTTAATATGTGGCTTACACTCCCAAATGGAATAGGTAGAAGAGAAGGTTTTGGGCTTGTCATAGAGTGTCGGGATTTCCAAGATCTTTTTGGGTTTTATTTTTATTTATTTACACTCCTATTCGTAATGATTTATTTAGAACTGTTCATAAAAGAAATTACTTATTTGGGCATAACATGCCTTTTTAAAATTCTATTTATATACAAGTTCACATACCTCGCGGGGAAATCACTCACACTCGGCCGAAGGTGTATTTTTAGTGAATCACTCGAGAGCGGCACGGAACTTATTCCTACCATAGGCTTGCCAAGAAATCAATCCTCCTCCTTTTTAACTTTTATACCTTTGCAGATATCAAGAGGACTTTGTGGGTTAAGGGTTGGCTAGGGTTAAAGGTAGGTGGTTGGGTTAGTGGTTAGTAGAAAAAGGGCTAAAAGCGTAACAAGTGTCGGTTTTCGTATTTTTAATGAAGCTTTTATTCAAACAAAGTTATTTTTGATTACTTTGTTTGTTTATTTTCTTTTTGCTTCATTATAAATATATTTTTTTTTCACGAAGAACCGAACTTGTTACTAAAATAAAGGGTTAAAAATGAAAAAGGTTTTGGTGGGTGAAAGGGTTTTTGTTTTGTGTGATGAAACGAAAAGGTTTAGGCTCAAAGGGGATAACTAGGGGGATTTTTGGGTAGGTGGTAAAAGAAAAAGAAAAATAATGGTGTAGAAGTGAAAAAGGGTTAGTCCTAATGCCTCCATCATTTACTTACTCGGGTTTAAGTTGATAAGGACCGGGAATGTATTGTCATGGCAAGTTCTAGAGTCGTAAGAACCAAGCGGTTATTCACACAAGAAACGAAAAATGAGCATTTAGTCAAATGATATGAAATTGTGTGCTCAATAAAGGCTCAAAGCTCACTTTTGTGGGAATGGGTTTTTATGTGATCAAGTATATATAATCAAATTTTAAATAAGTTTGTCATGCCTTTTCATAATTTTCTTATGTTGGTTCTTTTTATCACTACGCTATCGGTTGTAAATTTGTAAAAATATAACCTTTTTGAGAACTTGAATTTCCCGAGTTAAACCTAGACAAGTAAAAAAATGAGATTTTTGAAAAAATTTGGGGTGATTAGCGGTTCCAATAGAGTTTTGTGTAAGGCTTGTATTTAGGACTTGCAAAATTCAAGGTTTTAGCATCCCCCCCACACTTAAATTACACATTGTCCTCAATGTGTCCCAAAAATAAATTTTTAGGTTGATTAGATGTGTAAAATAGTGTTTAAAAAGCAAAAATTTGTGTTACTGGGCGCTGAACACGGCCCCGTGTTATCCGGGCACGGCCCCGTGTTCAAGTGCCAGTAACAAAATTGAAATAAGAGAAACAGAAGTCTGGACACGGGGGCGTGTTGAGTGAACACGGCCCGTGTCCAGGTACCTGTACTGGGCGTTTTTCTGCAGGTGGTTCGACACGGGGCCGTGTTGGTTGGGCACGACCCGTGTTGAACCTTCTGAAATGGAGGAAATTGTCGGGTTGCCTCGTTCTTGTGCATGGGATCATTTTTCTCGTTCCCCTTTTCATCCTTTACCGCCATGAGTGTGCTTTATTCCTGAAAATTAAACTAACTAGAAAACATAAAAACTAATCTAAATTAAACAAAGGATAGTTCCGTGGAATGCCTCCATGGTGCGCCACGTTTATAAGGGTCCTTGGCTAGACCCAAAGCCTGGTCATATGTTACCCAAGTGGGATGTGTTGCATCCCATGTTACACCGTCGGAGAGCGTCATCCAAGCTTGAGTCTATGACCTTCATGTAGTTGACCGGATCTTCTTCCTCTACTCGCTTTCCACATTTAAATTTCACTTCCTCATCCCCAAACTTTAATGTTAGAGTTCCGTCATTCATATCCACCAATGCTTGAGCGGTGGCTAGGAATGGCCTCCCAAGGATGAGAGGAACCTCGGTGTCTTCTTCCATGTCTAGGATAACAAAGTCGGTTGGAAAGACGAACTTGTCGACCTTGACTAGAAGATTTTCGGCGACCCCATGTGGGAATTTGACGGACCTGTCGGCGAGTTGTATGCTCATCTTTGTAGGGCTTGTTGTTCCTAGGCCGAGTCGCTTGAACATTGAGGTGGGCATGAGGTTGATGCTAGCCCCAAGATCGGCTAAAGCATTTCGGACGGGGGACTCCCCAATCGAACAAGGGATTGTGAAGCTCCCGGGGTCGATTTTCTTTTGTGGAAGTTTGTTGAGTACTAGAGCTGAGCATTCTTCGCCTAGGTTAACTAATTGCAATGATTCAATTTTCCTTTTGTGAGTGAGGAAATCCCTCATGAATTTTGCATATTTAGGCATTTGGGTTAGGACCTCAATAAAAGGAATATTAACATGCAATTGTTTTAGCAAGCTTTCGAACTTTGCGAATTGCTCATCGGTCTTTTGACGATTTAACCTACCGGGGTACGGGATTGGAGGAGTCTTGGTGGGCTCTTGATTTGTTGTAGAAGCCTTTTCTGGCGCAGGAGGAGTCACAGGCTGGCTAGAATGGCCTCTTTCATTTGGCGGCAATGGAGCATCCTCGGGACCCACGGTTCGATTTCTTAATGTGATGAGATGGACTTGTGCCTTTGGGTTTGGTTCGGTATTACTGGGTAATGCGCCTTGTGGTCTCTCAGAGAAATTTTGAGCTAGTTGATTTAATTGTTTTTCAACGTTCTGAATGCTAGCTTGTTGATTTCTAAAATTTGATTCCAATTGTTGAAATCGATCCGAGTTTTTCTTTTCAGTGTCAGAGATGAGGCGAGATACCGTATCTTCAAGCCTTTCTCTTCCACCTTGTTGTTGAGAAAAATTTTGCGGTTGTTGAAAATTAGTTCGTTGGTTTTGTTGGTTACTACTATTGCCGGGATCTCTCCAACCAAGATTTGGGTGGTTACACCATCCTTGGTTGTAGGTACCCGTTGGAGGACCCGACGGCCTAGGTCTATTATCCAAGTAGTTTACCGTTTCAGTTTGTTCATCTAATTCTTTCATACAACTCCAATTTTCATGTGACCCACCACACCCTTCACAAGCCATAACCGAGGCCGTTTTTGTCATTTCTAGCCTTTTGATTTTTGAAGAGAGGGCCTCGATTTGGGCTTGTAAAGAGGTGCTTTCATCAACCTTATGGGCGCCCGGGGCAATAGATTTATTACCCCGGGGAGTGTGCCATTGAAAATTGGTTTGAGCAATTTCCTCAATTTGGTTATATATTTCATTTGGGCGACGATTACCTAAGAGTCCCCCGTAGCTTGAATCAAGTGTTTGTCTTGTGTGTGGCAACAATCCATTGTAGAAAGTGGATACTTGTTGCCATACCGCTAGACCATGGTGAGGACACTTTCTTAGAAGCTCCTTGAACCTTTCCCAATTTTCATATAAGGATTCCCCATCCTCTTGTGAGTATGTATTAATTTCAGTCATTAATTTAGCCGTTTTAGCAGGAGGGAAATACTTATACAAAAACTTTTGGGCGAGTTCATCCCAGGTGTTTACCGATCCAGCTGGGAGGGTGTTAAGCCAAGCCTTAGCTCGGTCTTTTAGTGTAAAAGGAAACATACGAAGGCGGATGGCGTCATTTGATGCTCCATTGATCCGAAAGGTATCACATATTTCTAAGAAGTTAGTAATATGTAGATGGGGATCCTCGTCCGCAAGCCCGTGGAAGGTTGCGGAGTTTTGGAGCATTTGTATCAAATGCGGCCGAAGTTCGAAGTTGTTGGCCTCGACATTCGGGGCATTGATAGCGGCGCCAAGATTGCCTACGGTAGGCCGTAGGTAATCCATGAGGGTACGTTGGTCCGCCATTGGAAGTGGGTCCCCCGAAGCTTTCTCTTGATTTTTAGCTTTTAGTCTTTTTCTGAGAAAGCGCTCGGGTTCTTCTAGGGGTTCTTTTATGTCTCTACTAGAACTGGAGCTCATGCACTACGTAGGAGGTTCAAATGTGGCGCCTGGGTTCCAAGTCCTGCAACAAAAACAGAAAAGAACGCTGGTCAGAATGTTCACCACGGCCCCGTGCTCAATGAACACGGCCCGTGTTCAGAGGCGCAGTAATTGATTTCTGGATCCCTGTTACTGGGAGTTGGACACGACCCCGTGTTGCACCGACACGGCACCGTGTTCAGCTCTCTGTAACTCAGAAAATAAAAACTGCCAGTGATGATTGCTGGGCACGGCCCGTGTCTGACCGGGCACGGCCCGTGCTGAGCGCTGCAGAAGCTGAAAAACTAAGAAAAACCTAAAAAAAATAAAAAGAAAAATAAAAGATGATTAGGCCGCTGATTCCTAACTTTCTTAAAATCCTTGTGTCCCCGGCAACGGCGCCAAAAACTTGATGTGCGGTAAGTGTCGTATATATTAGGTGTATATTTTAAGCCCTTTTTAACACTTATTTTAGCCAAGTTTTAAATTTATAAAACAAGATATTTTACTAACACTAAACACACATATGGGCAAGTGCACCCATCGTTGAGTGTAGTATAGCGTTGGTAAGATACCGAGGTCGTCCAAGGACACAAGAGCTTTTAATACCGGTTTATCCTCAACGTCTAACCAAAATAAAAGTTTAGAAAAAATGTTTTAAACTAAGAAAAATAAAACTAACTAAAATGCTGAAAATAAAAATAAAAATAAAAACAGATAGACAAGATGAATCACTTGGTTCCGACTCGTATCTAGTATAACCTTTGATTATTTCCGCACTTTTGCACATAATTAAGAGATTATCTTAGTTATTGTAGTAGGCCCCTCTTTTGAAGGTGACGTTACCCTCACCCCAGTAGTTTGAGTCAGCATGGATACAATCCTAAAGGGGTGGATTATTGGAAGATAATGAATTAAGTTATTAATGCAGTATTGTGGTAGGCCCCGCTTTTGGCGGTGACGTTACCCTCGGCTAAGTAGTCTGAGTCAGCAGGGATACAGTCCTAAATAGCCGGGTTATAGTATTAATAGTAGTTAACTTATGAGGGGATCAAAGAGTTTGGACCCCCGCCATCCAATACCGTGAAGTATTGAAGGAGGTCCTACTAAATTTGACCCAGGTCCATTGCAGGACCTCTAAACGCTGAACAATGGCAAGACCTTTACCAAACCGTTCCCTTAACCCCCTACCAGGTAGCCAACATACCTCCATATAGACCGTGGAGATATGAATGGTGAAAATCCTTTATTTTATATAGACAGTAAAATAATGCCAAGACACCACGGACAAACGATAAGGAAAGATCACCTTCAACATAAGTAACTAGTTATTAAAGTCATTAATACAAAACCAAATAAAAAGTGCAAAAGATTATAAATAAAAAGTATTATACTAGACACTTTGTCTTCACCAAGTGATGTAAGAGACTTAGGCAAACATGGCCTTGATTGTCAAGAACTCTTACGATCAATCTTGGATCCCGAGACGACTCACACACTCTATGATGGACAATGGATGATGGTGGTGGATGATGGTGTTGTGATGGTGGTGGGTGGTGGATGAAGTGTGAGAGAGGTGGTGTGCCAAGGGATGAGATGAAATGAATCCAAGCACTCCTATTTATAGTCTGAACAGAGAGCTGGACACGGCCCCGTGTCCGCTGGGCACGGCCCCGTGCCCGTCTGACACTCTCTCTCCTCATTAATTGTAATTCGCAATTACAATAAATGCGCCTGCTGTACTTTCGACACGCCCCCGTGTCCGCTGAGCACGGCCCGTGATGGGCAATAGAAGCTTCTATAGGTTTGTCTTTTCTGCTGCTTCTTGGGCACGGCCCCGTGCTGGCTGAGCACGGGGCGTGTTCAGCCTTCTGTTTTCTCTATTTTGCTTTGGAAGGTGCCGTTGAGGGTTCGAGCAGTCCACTAATGTTCCTTTTCTTGTATTTATGTTGGATTTAGCTGTCTTTTTGCTTCTTTTGCGTTTTTGAGCTCATTTAATCCTGAAAATACAAAAGGAAGACAAAAACACTCTTTTTCCAATATTAGTACTAAAAAAGGGTTAGTTTTATGCCTCATTTGATGTAATTTATATGTTGCATTTTACACACATCAACCACCCTAAGTGCAACCGTTGTAACTTGCACCACAGCGGGCCGTGCAGCAAGGGTCGCTGTCATAGGTGCAACAATCCTGGTCACGCAGCGAAGGATTGTAGGAGGCCACATCTTGTGAATCAGAATTGACAGCAGAAACAGCAACAAGCTCCACAGAACCAACAGTAGTAGCAACAATAGCAGGGTAACAACAGAGGGTGTTTTCAATGTGGAGCTGAAGGCCACTTCAAGAAGAACTGCCCACAGCTGAACCAGAATAAAAACAACAACAACATTCAGGGCAGTGGAAACAACAACAGGGATAACAATGATGGTAATGGTGCCAGGGGACGTGCGTTCGTGATTGGTAAGGGTGATGCAAGGAACGATCCCAATGTTGTGATGAGTAAGTTTCTATTGGACGACTACTTTGTTTTTGTTTTATTTGATTCGGGAGCCGATACTAGTTACGTGTCCTTAAGGGTTAGTCAGGTCCTTAAGCGTACCGCAATCCCCTTGGATTCTAAGCACGTTGTAGAACTATCAAATGGTAAAAATCTTGAAGCCACACGCATAGTTAAGGGTTGTAATCTCGCTCTAGCTGGTCAGACCTTCTCTGTCGATCTCATCCCCATTGTTCTTGGTAGCTTTGACGTTGTCATTGGGATAGACTGGTTATCCCAACATCGAGCGGAAATACTCTGCAAGGAGAAGATTGTCTGCATTCCTCGTTCTGGCAAGAACCCCTCGTTATTCGTGGCGATAAGAGCGGTGCTGTTGTGGGCATCATCTCTTTCCTTAAGGCCCAGAAGTGTTTGCGAAAGGGCCACACTACTATTCTAGCCCTCGTGACTGACACCTCAACGAAAGAGAAGAAGATAGAAGACATTCCTATTGTACGCGACTTTCCTGAGGTATTCCCTGGTCTTCCGCCCCATCGTCAGGTCAAGCTTCAAATCGAGCTAGCTCCTGGAGAAGCGCCAATAGCTCGTGCATCGTATCGTTTAGCTCCATATAAACTAGAAGAATTGTCCACGCAACTGCAGGAACTCTTGGACAAGGGTTTCATTCGTCCTAGCTCTTCGCCTTGGGGAGCTCTAATTTTATTTGTGAAGAAGAAGGACAATACCTTTCGAATGTGCATAGACTATCGTGAACTCAACAAGGTGACCGTGAAGAATCATTATCCTCTTCCTCGTATCGATGACCTGTTCGACCAGTTGAAAGGGTCGAGCTTCTATTCTAAGATTGATCTAAGATCAGGTTATCATCAGCTAAGAGTCCGAGACGAGGACATCTCTAAGACAGCATTCAGGACTCGGTACGGGCACTACGAGTTTCTGGTTATGCCCTTCGGGTTGACCAACGCACCTGTAGTCTTCATGGATCTCATGAACCGATTGTGTAAACCATACTTGGATAAGTTTGTTATCATTTTCATCGACGACATCCTGATCTATTCCAAGAGTCAGGAGGAACACGAGTGTCATCTGCGACTTATACTGGAACTTCTTCGAACAGAACAGCTTTATGCTAAGTTTTTTAAATGTGACTTTTGGCTTCGTGAAGTCCATTTCCTAGGCACGTAGTCAATGAAGATGGGATTCACATCGATCCATCCTAGGTTGACTCGATCAAGAATTGGCCTGCACCTCGAACTCCAACCGAAATCTGTTAATTCTTGGGTTTGGCGGGTTACTACCGAAGGTTTATCAAGGATTTCTCGAAATTGCTCAACCTCTTACTATTCTAACACAGAAGGATATCACCTACCGTTGGGGTGACGCTCAGGAAACCGCGTTTTAGCAGCTGAAGACGAAGCTTTGTAGCGCACCTATTCTCTAGTTACCTAAAGGCACAAATGATTTTGTGGTTTATTGTGACGCGTCAATCCAAGGACTTGGTTGTATGTTGATGCAACGTGAGAAAGTCATTGCTTACGCATCACGCCAACTCAAGGTTCACGAAAAGAGCTACACTACTCACGACTTGGAATTGGGAGCGGTGGTATTTGCGCTCAAGATATGGAGACATTACCTGTACGGTACTAAGTGCACCATTTACACCGATCACAGGAGTCTCCAGCATATCTTCGATCAGAAGGAGTTGAACATGCGACAAGGTCGATGGGTTTAACTTCTTAACGACTACGAATGCGCAATCAAGTATCATTCGGGCAAAGCCAATGTTGTGGCCGACACCCTCAGTCGTAAGGAAACCAAACCTAAGCACGTACGTACATTACAACTTACTATTCACTCCAGTCTTCCCGCCCAAATTCGTGATGATCAGGTCGAAGCATTGAAGGAAGAGAACCTCAATGCAGAGTCCCTGCGGGGTATGGAAAAGAAACTCGAATGTAAGGAAGACGACACTTACTACTTCATAGAACGTGTCTGGGCTCCGTTCTTTGGAAATTTATGAGAACTTGTGATGGATGAAGCACACTGATAAGCTCGCGACTGTCAGAAAAGCGACGCTGATAAGCGTAGGAAACCGCTCGAGTTCCAGGTTGGGGATCGAGTGCTACTTAAAGTTTCACCTTGTAAATGTGCGGTTCGCTTTGGCAAGCAGGGCAAGCTTAACCCGCATTACGTAGGACCTTTCGAAATCACTGAGAAAATCGGCAAAGTAGCGTACAGACTGAATTTACCCGAAGAGCTCAGTGGTGTTCACAGCATGTTCCATGTGTCAAATCTAAAGAAGTGTCTGTCAGATGAGACCCTCGTCATTCCTTTTAAGAACCTCACTATCGACGACCAGTTGCACTTCGTCGAAGAACCGGTGGAAATTATGGACTGGGAAATCAAGACTCTCAAACGCACCAGGATACCCATTGTTCGAGTTCGTTGGAACTCCCGTTGTGGCCCAGAGTTCACCAGGGAACGAGAAGACCAAATGAAATGCAAGAATCCCCAGTTGTTTAAGAAATGTGAGTCCACTACTAAAGCTACTACGGAATTTCGGGACGAAATTCCAAACCAACGGGGAAATGATGTGATACCCCAGGAAACCACGCAACACAACTAGCTTCCTCAATGACTACGCACTAAATTTCGGGATTAAATTTCTTTCAACTTGGGGATGATGTGACAACTCGTACTTTAGAACATTTTCATTGTGCTTGATGTAACTTGTATGAATATTACGTGACTAATTGATACGTTTGATGGTAATGGAATGTTATGAGTTTGAATGTTACTTGTTATGTGATTGTGTTATAAGTATGTGTGTATAACAAAGTTTGGTCGCACAAAATAAGTCCGATCGCACAAACCCTTTAGGCCGCACACCTTGTCCATTGTCACACACTCTCCTCGGCCCAATCATGCTTGTCTGTTTTGAACTCGAGACCAAAGGGCAGCCCAAGAATGGGTTCGGCCTACTCCCTTATGCGCATAACATCATGAGAACGGGTGTATACTCCTCATAATTTACAAAACACTTAACACAAACACTAAGCTCTCTCTCTCTCTCTTCCTCTCCTCCTTATGAGATGGCACCCCTTCATCTTCCTCGAAGCTTTATCGTTTCCAAGCACTCCTTGTTCATCCCTCAATCCGGTTAGTGTTATACTCTTGTTCAATTATTTATGATCATCGAGACATGATGTGTGTTGATTGTGTTTTGCATGACATTAGATGTTAAAGTTACATGTCTATTCTTGATGAAAATCCTATGATTCACTATTAGATGTAATCGAAATAAACTGTTGATGATGATTGACGACATAGGGATTGTGTAATGATATGTAGTTGTTCAAGATAATACACACTAGGGTTGATGGGTTTGATCCAATCCGTTTGGTTAGTTGTGATGTTAATGCATAAAAGTTTGATGATGAATAAGGAATGAAACATTTTTGTTATGTGGATTTCTTATTTGGTATATTATGAGTGGTCTGATTAAATGTTGATTATGTTGCTAGTTGTTGTTAATGGACATTAGGGTTCATATGAATTCAAGAGAATAAAAACTGTTTCATCCGTTTGAATGAGTTGCTAGATTTTGATTTCTGCTATAAGGTACTAAAAATATGATTGGAATAATCTTGGAAGTTACCGATTTTAAAGAAATTGAAACCGATTGCATGATTTGAGGAAAACATTAACTGATCGCACAAGTCCTGAATCGTACACCTAGTAATCGCACAAGCTTCTAATCGCACAAGTTCAATTGCACACCTAGGATTGCATATAGTAACACTGTTGAAGCACACTGTACAACCTTTTTATGCATGACCGCACACCATAGTGTAGATCACACACCTTGGTGCTGATCGCACCCCATGGTGGGCCACACAAGATATTGGATTGTTAATACTTATTGGGCTGGGTAAATGTTGAATCACACACATCCTGGATTGCACAATCAAGGATGGATCGCACACCCTCGATTGTGGGCCGGGCAACTGTTGGGCTGCACAGGATGACTCACACACTTTCACCGGCCCAAACATTTGTATCGCATACCCGCATTGGGCTCGCACACCTATACCGGCCCAACCATTCAGATCACACACTTGGGCCTTATATGTGTACATGAATGTTACTATTTAACATGCTAAGTGTTGTTTAATCAGTCATCATAATGCTATGTGTATGCCATGATCCTTCTGGGTACGTGAACTATTAGTTTATGTGTGAAACATGCGTGTGTTTCTTGAACCTAGACCTGACTTGTACGATAACCATGTTAGGACGTGGTTGACCACAATTAGCTCAAGTGGCCTTCTATTTACCTGCTGAGCTAATCTAAGGTGAGTTCACACTTTCTACAAGGCATGGGATTCCCGGTGGTTTGGGAATGGGATAAGGAACTATAGAGAAACCTGCGTATCCTCCTTGGGTAGGATACGTACCTCCATCCTCCTTAGGAAGGATGACAACATTTAAACCTGCGTGTTCTCCTTGGGTAGAATATGTACCTCCATCCTCCTTGGGAAGGATGACAACATTTAACTTACTAGACAAAACTTATCATGAAGTCACTCAATTTTATATCGACTTAATCCTCAGGCCAATGGCGAACGGGTCATTATTTAAATAGGGCTATTAGGTTTGACAAGCCTCACACACTGCCATAGAGGACGGGAGTTGACTAATGTACTTGGGCACTTAAATGATGATAGACATTGATACAGGGCACATAAACATGACTCCAGTCAGTAGTCGATATGGTAACGGGTCTAGTGGTTTACAACATGGGGTAGCCCCCACAGTATATGGTTTGGGGAAACAAGGAACTGGGTAACTCATGGTTTTCGAAATAACTTATGGTTTTTGGAACAACATTAAAATGGTCAACCAACTGTGAACTCGCTCAAAATTGTTGTTGATTCGTTGTTACATGCCTTGAAGGTCGTTAGGTACTTAGCAGGAGCTTGCACGGGAGGAGTCGTTGTGGAACATGGGCCGCTATGTGTTCATGATAAACTTATGAACTTTAAACTTTTGTTTTGGTTTTGAACCTAATTCTTCCGATGATAACTTAGACTTGGTTAAATTGTTTTGACACCAATTATATTGTTTTCTTTGGATTCTTATCTATTTAATTATTTATATTGTTCAATATGAGTGGTGGTTGGATCCTGGTCAGTCACGCTCCCTGCGGTGATACTCCGTTTGCAGATTTTGGGGGTGTGACAATAAAACCTGTTTTGATTAAACTTGGATTCACTCACTAGTATTTCCCGCTGACAAAATGTTTTTAAACACGTTTCAGGTAACAAAATGTGAAAGCCAAATAGAAGCCAGCTGGACAGCACTGAAGGCTTGGAAAAGTGGCTATAAAAGTTACCCAAATAAAGAAGATGTTTTATTTCAATAAATTAGGGTTTACCCCTACAAACTGATTATGAATGGAAACTTGGGTTTTACCCATGTGTTTAATATTTATAAAATAAGGTGTTTTACTCTGATAAAATATTTCCTAACTACGGTCCTGATGTAAATTGCGCTGCCAAATTAAATAAACACCGATACCACCGAATGTGCGAAGCTCACGGTAGCCCGCCTCCTGGGGCAATGTAACATCCGCCAAAAAGGGATATCCCAAATCCGACCCGTTTTGAATTTTGGATCATAACCTTTGAACCAACAGAAATTTTTCGCGAAATGAATAATTGTTGAAAGATTTTTATCCTAATTTAATGCGGTTATAAATATGGTTAATTATTTATTTGTTTAAATAATTAAAATAATTAATTTTACCATTAAAAAGTTATTTATTTCTTTAATTAATTAATTTAAAGATTTATATATATTAACCAAGTTAGTTTATTTGATATTAGAAATGAGTTTTTAAGGTTATATGATTAACCAAGTTAACCCTTCTTAGTTAACCAAGTCTTTAAAAGTCAAGGGTGTTATTTGTAACTCTTAATAAAATCTTAAATTAAAAAAATGGGGACACGCGGGTTCGAACCGGTGACCACACCATCAGCAAACAGCCTAAACACCACTGAACCACACCATGAATTGGTGCAAGGTTTGCACCTAAATAAAACATATGCAGATTTTTCGGGATTCTCCTTTTGAACATCAAAGTGTCGCCCATGACTGCTCGTTTCCAGCCACCTTTCCTTTTCTTTGCTGATTTCGCTGATTGTTCGGAGATTATACACGTTTTCGCATTTCCGTTTTCACACCAATCACGAACCCGGACGTTTATCAGTCCAGATTCCACGCACACATTTTTGGAAACTTTCAACATTTCCAAACCACACACTTCATCGTCAATTGTTTCATCTATATAACCAAACACAAGAAAACACAGTTCTTTTCATCTCATTTACCTTCCCTCTCTACTCTTTAAATCACAACACATGACTACCCGAGGAAACCACAACTCGCCAGAGTTCTTTAAATCTACCATCTCCCACTCTCGCTACCCTCAAACAGTCAGCAAGCCTACCAGAGATTGGCGGCGACACCGGACATCGCGACGGGGAGCATATCTTCTCGTTCGACTCTGTCATCACCACATAATCGCTCACTGGAAACTCGAAGATGTCACCGAAGAGGAACTCAACGGAAGTTACGGTCATCGTTTCGGTATATTTCTGGTCCCCATAAATTAACAGATTTAAAACCTTTTGTTTTTTTCTTTTCTAATATTTGTAATCACGAATAAAATTGAAAGTTTTGGATTTGTTCTTATTCTCTTTACTGTTCGTTTTGTTATAATGAAGAAGATGACTCAGTTTAAGTTTACTAGAAACATATTATTAATTAAGAAGTATTATTGATAAATAATTAATCAGTTTACAAATGAATTTATAAACATATAAATGAATCAAACTATTATTCAACTATAATATAATACAAATGAATTTATAAACCATAAATATTAGGAATTATAGCTATCCTATGAATATTAATTAGACCGTTTATGTGTAATATTTTCATATCTAGGGTAATCACCATCGTACCATTTTTATTCGTGCGTTACTTACAAGAAATCCCAACGCAACCAATGTGAGTATACTCGATCCTATTTTTATTTTTACACTTTTGGGTGCAACATGTATTCTATTCAAAAACACGCAATGCTTGAATCTTGTTTTATCACATTCTATCCAAATTTAAACATGAAACAATTTGATGCTTGTTAATCTCATATGTTATGGAAGTTGAACGATGTTGAACGATATTGAACGATCTTGAATGATGTTAAACGATCTTGAACGATGTTGAACGATGTTGAACGATATTGAACGATATTGAACGATGTTGAACGATATTGAACGATGTTGAACGATATTGAACGAGTTAACCTCCCGCTAGTCTATTGGGAAAGGCAATGTAGTAACCTGTATTATTTTATTCATGTCGGATATGAGCACATTTAAACACTTTATTCTACTATGCTATGTATCAAAATTGTATACTCGCCAACAATTTTGTTGATTTTATTTTAATACAGGTTGCAGGTTGATAGACAAGATGATAAAGAATCAAGTTAGGGTGGACTAGAAACTCGCCTAGAAAATAAACTATGTTTGAAATTTGAATTATGTTTTGATCATGTTTGAACAATGTATGACATTTTAGCATTTATGAAATTGAATTTAAATTATATTGTCACAATAGTGTTATGATGCTTTTGAGTGATTTGTTCGTCTCATCCCGATGTTTCGCCATCGGTTGGGGTGTGACAGATTGGTATGAGAGCCATAACTATAGGGAATTAAGAAAATTGCTATACTTTTACCTAGCCTATAGTAGGAATACTCTGATACCAGTTGGTATCAGAGCCATAACTATAGGGAATTAGGAAAATTAGGGATGCTTTTACCTAGTCTATAGTTTAGGGGCTTTATCCTTATGTGTTGTTTAAAACTACTTTCCTTCCATCTTATTTATTTCCCTCTATTCTCTTTGGTCTTTTAACATACATGCCTTTCCTAAGGCTTACACAATACATACTTGAAGGCTTTGAAGACACTCTTATAACACAATCGAGACGATTCATCAAAATAGGGGTGATTCCCACATTTGGTGATGACTTTCACTCAGCTATACTTTGTATTTTGCACGAAATCTACCCTCAAGTTAGGAGTGACGTCCAAATATTGAAGGGAATTTCCATTTCATATTCTAGTGGACCCTTATCTTTTGATAAGTACCAACCACACTAGGGTACGATGTTATCAAGTTAGAGGTGAAACTCGCATCTTGCAAACTAGTCCCACTCTTTGATTTTCAATCTCGCCAAAGTTTCGATTTTCCCAATCGATTAAGGATGTGTAGTAACTGGAAGGACAAATATCGTTAGTCGCTCCTCGATGAGAGTATTTGTCTATTAAGCCAACGCAGGTTCCCTTAATTCGAAAAGGACTTCGATTTACTTTGGAATAGTCTTATGTTACGTTCCGTGACAATCAAATTTTTACGTTAAATCTCTTTTATGCTATCTCAATTTTCATGTGTTTTACATTTGTACGATATATCATTTTAATCTAATACATGCATGCTAGTATCTTATATTGGATTCGTGTTACTGGGTGATTCTTATGTGATGAATTTGTCCTTTAACCCTTGCCTTAACATGTATAGCACTATGCGTAGTGCTATAGGAGTAGCGCACCACCCGTGAACGAGAGGTCATGTTAAGTCATTCAATTGCGGTACACGATGGGTTGACCTGTTTATTCACATGCCAGTGATACGTTAATCTTGTTAACAAAGTATGTCATGTGGATTGTTCTAAATTTTATGCTAATACTCATATTCCAACAATGGAAGCTTATCATCAAGATAGGACTGATTTCCTTACCTTGACGATTAGCTCCGCTCACTTTTCAACTTCACCAATGAGCTAGGGGTGATTTCCTTACCTCGGAGGTAGCTACCAACTCTTGTTCGTTCTTAATTAAACTTTATATTTGAACGTTACTTTCATTTCAAGCTTGGAGACACGTTACACACTATCTTCGCAATCTAAAACAAATAATAATATTCTCTTACGAACAAACTAAATTTACGATGCTTTCATTATCTATGTTACACTACGTGAAATTCATGATTATGCTATGTGAAACTAGTTAAACCTTTTATATGCTATGTGAAACTAATTGAACCTTTTGTATGCTATGTGAAACTGTATGCTATGTGAAGTATTCATGACAACAATTTTCCTTAAACAAAACATTATGATCAAAGTCTTATCTATTCTCTCTTTTGAATCTTTAGATGCCATAGTTTCAAAAGTCTTCCTCTTAGATTTCGAGGACGAAATCTCCTAAAGTATGGGATACTGTAACATCCGCCAAAAGCGGATATCCAAAATCAGACTCGTTTTGAATTTTGGATCATAACCTTTGAACCAACAGAAATTTTTCGCAAAATGATTAATCGTTTAAAGATTTTTATCCTAGTTTAATGCGGTTATAAATATGGTTAATTATTTATTTGTATAAATAATTAAACTAATTAATTTTACCATTAAAAAGTTATTTATTTCTTTAATTAATTAACTAATTTAAAGATTTATATATATTAACCAAGTTAGTTTATTTGATATTAGAAATGAGCTTTTAAGGTTATATGATTAACCAAGTTAACCGTTCTTAGTTAACCAAGTCTTTAAAAGTCAAGGGTGTTATTTGTAACTCTTAATAAAATCTTAAATTAAAAAAATGTGGACACGCGGGTTCGAACCGGTGACCACACCATCAACAAACAGCCTAAACACCACTGAACCACACCCTGAATTGGTGCAAGGTCTGCACCTAAATAAAATATATGCAGATTTTTCGGGATTCTCCTTTTGAACATCAAAGTGTCACCCATGACAGCTCGTTTCCAGCCACCTTTCCTTTTCTTGACTGATTTCGCTGATTGTTCGGAGACTATACACGTTTTCGCATTTCCGTTTTTACGCCAATCACGAACCCGGACGTTTATCAGTCCAGATTCCACGCACACATTTTCGGAAACTTTCAACATTTCCAAACCTCACACTTCATCGTCAATTGTTTCATCTATATAACCAAACACAAGAAAACATAGTTATTTTCATCTCATTTTCCTTCCCTCTCTACTCTTTAAATCACAACACACGACTACACGAGGAAACCACAACTCGCCGGAGTTCTTTAAATCTTACCATCTCCCTCTCTCGCTACCCTCAAACAGTCAGCAAGCCTACCAGAGATTGGCGGCGACACCGGACATCGCGACGAGGAATATATCTTCTCATTCGACTCTGTCATCACCACATAATCGCTCACTGGAAACTCGAAGATGTCACCGGAGAGGAACTCGACGGAAGTTACGGTCATCGTTTCGGTATATTTCTGGTCCCCATAAATTAACAGATTTAAAACCTTTATTTTTTTCATTTCTAATATTTGTAATCACGAATAAAACTGAAAGTTTTGGATTTGTTCTTATTCTCTTTACTGTTCGTTTTGTTATAATGAAGAAGATGACTCAGTTTAAGTTTACTAGAAACATATTATTAATTAAGCAGTATTGTTGATAAATAATGAATCAGATTACCAATAAAAGCTTTAATATTTTTTTTAAGAATCAATTATTGTCATGACTCAAATAATGTTATCAAGAAAACCAAACAATGCATTTAATCAGTAAGTTATTATTGTATTTTTTTCTTTTTTTTGGATAATAACAAACTAAATAAATCAAACTATTATTCAACTATAATATAATACAAATGAATTTATAAACCATAAATATTAGGAATTATAGCTATCCTATAAATATTAATTAGACCGTTTATGTGTAATATTTTCATATATAGGGTAATCACCATCGTACAATTTTTATTCGTGCGTTACTTACAAGAAATCGCAACGCAACCAATGTGAGTATACTCGATCCTATTTTTATTTTTACACTTTTGGGTGCAACATGTATTCTATTAAAAAACACGCAATGCTTGAATCTTGTTTTATCACACTCTATCCACATTTAAACATAAAACAATTTGATGCTTGTTAATCTCATATGTTATGCAAGTTGAACGATGTTGAACGATATTGAACGATCTTGAACGATGTTGAACGATCTTGAACGATGTTGAACGATATTGAACGATATTGAACGATGTTAAACGATATTGAACGATGTTGAACGAGTTAACCTCCCGCTAGTCTATTGGGAAAGGCAAAGTAGTAACTTGTATCATTTTATTCATGTTGGATATGAGCACATTTAAACATTTTATTCTACTATGCTATGTATCAAACTTGTATAATCGCCAACATTTTTGTTGATTTTATTTTAATACATGTTGCAGGTTGATAGACAAGATGATGAAGAATCAAGTTAGGGTGGACTAGAAACTCGCCTAGAAAATAAACTAGGTTTGAAATTTGAATTATGTTTTGATCATGTTTGAACAATGTATGACATTTTAGCATTTATGAAATTGAATTTAAATTATATTGTCACAATAGTGTTATGATGCTTTTGAGCGATTTGTTCGTCTCATCCCGATGTTTCCGCCTTCGGTTGGGGTGTGACAGGCAAGGGGTCGGGGATTGCGACAGGAGGTGGTATCAGAGCTACAGCCACTGATTTCAGCCACAGAAGTGTTCTGCTGACATTGAAATTGTCAATTCTGTTAGGAAATAATCTATGTGACTATGTGCATACGTGTATATTATTATTTTGTGTTATTTGACAATCTGTTAGTTTACAGTATGAGTGATCAAGGATCGTCGGACGCTTATCGTCAATTGTCTAGTTCTCCTAGAGATGAAGGAACGTCCTCCCAGCCTACTCCTTCAGGGTACTCAGCTGACACAGAAGAGGGGATTTTCGTATTCAAAGCGCAATCCGAAGAGCCATTCCCTACCAAAAAGAGAGGATGGTTCAGTCAGGGAGCCCATGAGCGTAGGAAAAGAATGAGGAAATTAAAACAACAGAGAGCTTTAGCTGCAGCAAATAGGGAGATGAACGCCCAAACCCAAGACATAATCAATAGACGATTAACCAACTTTCACATCTTAGCTACCACTGCCGTAGACCCAAACTTAGAGCAAGTCATTGCACCACAGCCACTAGCACTGTTTCCCACTCAACCCATGGAAATAGAAACCAACCAAGAAGCACTAGTTCCCATACCAGCTTTTAACCCAGATGAGATACCTAGAATTCCAGCACCCAATCCCTTAGCCTATGATCCGTGGAATGATGACCATAGGGATTATCGAGAACTCTACCCACAAGAGGAACCCATACCAAACCCTGTAGCACCATACCCAAACCTTGACCCTCTAGATCCATACTGGGATGTTGACCAGTATGTTAGGGAAATCCTAGAAAACCTATACCCGTATGGAGACCCTTTACCACCTTACCCTGAACCAATACCAGCACCACCACCACCAATGAGTACCGAAAACTTGCAGGAACTCCGCACTTTTGGTGAGGAGTTAGTTGATGAAGGAGAGAGGATTAGGAAAATAGGGGAGAAGCTCGTTTGGAAGTATGACGAGCGAAACATGCAATATTGGATGAACCCCCACTAGTAGTAATAGTAATAATATATATATATATATATAGGGTAGGGTTCCAGCGTGAACACCCTCCCAAGAGTGAACTGCGTGAACTTATATGGACCGTTGATCTTCATCATCTTAAGATTATAATAGAATGGCAAGATCGTAATTATTGGGTTAATTTAATATATTTAGTTAAATATAGAAGGGTATTATTGTACATTTACAATTAACAAATATGGAAGGTTATAACTGAATAGTTTAATTTGTTGGAGTATTTCTTAATGTGTCCTCTAAAATGGTGCATTTCAAATCTTTTCAATATCTATCATTATCTCCTCCATTTATTTGTGATTTTAAATCTTTTCAATATCTATCATTATCTCCTCCATCTATTTGTATGTTTTTTTTTTTGTTTTTAGACTTTTATACACCTCAGTTTACGTAATATAGATTATGAATAATAAATTTCATACAATACGTACACAATACGCAGGTGCACAGTTATGACAGCCAATATGATACACACATTAAGCAACTCAGTACACATGAGTACTAGTGTATAAATATCCAATTACACATGTGTACAGACATAGTAAGCAGGTAAGTATACATGTGTATATGTAAAATACAGTATATAAAATACATATTAAATGAACTAAGTAAACTTCTGTACGGATTTATGTTACATATTTTTCGAAGTCGAAACAATGTTGTTTCTATGTTTGTATATCTTGTAACACATTATAAAAGTCATACCATTGATCGCATTGAACAATAACTGTATGTTATAATATCTCATATTATATCGTATTGAACAATCACAAAACATTAAAAAAACTTCTACAAACATTCAATAAGAAAGAAGGAAAAAAAATCTAATGGGAAAAAAGGTGCGTCTATCAGTTTAAAAAAAATCTAGATCTCGCTACCGTTGTCTTGGCTCTCATCTAATTCGCCTAATAGTAATTATCTCATCGCCTATTTTTTCTTTTTTTGAAGTACCCAAACAGGTTCCAAATCCTGCTAGCTGTGCGTACTCCTCGTACATTGCGATTGCTTGTTCACAAACGGTTTGAATCCGAGGGGGACAATTGGTGTCCAGTACCTAGTCCCGTTGAGAGTTTCATACACGTTACTCGTAACCGACTCTGCACAATATGTTAAAAAAATATTATATACATATAGACAAGGGGATCAGACTAAAAAACATGCAATATGCTATGTGAATAAGTAGAACGGATAAGTTGTTCATTGACGAAAATTATTATGACGGACCATTAGTTGTAAGATTGCAATAAGGACAACAATGCTGATGGTCTTCAAATGCTCATTAACAAAAATTATGCTATTTACATGAAACTATCGTGCGTTTTACACATGTGTACTATCATGTTGGCATATATAGATCAAGCAGTACACATGTGTACCCTGTGTATGTACACATACGTATTACAGCAAGCAGCAATGTTTAAACTTACATAATGTGTAACTCGGATCCAAAGAATATACAAAACATATAGGAATCAAAACTCAAGTTTACATATTGCAATAACGACAACGAATGCTAACAGTGATGACATGTTCATTACAAAAAAAATATCAATGTTCAAACGATACACACCTGGATATAGTTGCAATAACCAAATCAACTACCGATTAATTGACGTGATACAAACCTGGTTTTTCAGATTATTGTTCGCCGGAATCTTATGCCGTCTCCGATTAATGTTCGCCGGAATACAACTGCAATAACCAAATCAACTACCGACGAGGATATAGTTGCGATCGATCTTCAGAGGAAAAATTGACGTAATGTACGATGAAATTATAACGTGATTTCCTGGGTTTATGGAGCTGATGTACGATGAAATCGAAAGAGAATAAGTTAATTTGTTAAATAGATAAAGATCAAAATCTTATAAAAATATAAAATATGTAAAGATTTTGAATTACTAAACTTGGCAACGTGTAACTGAAATGAATTAGTGATATAATGATTTAAATTTAATAATAGTTTATATGTACAATTACAATCCTACCCCTAATCATCTTAAACAAAATCAAGGGCCAAGATTAGTTCACGCAGTTCACTCTTGGGATTTTGTTCACGTTTGAACCTAATCCTATATATATATATATATATATAAACGCGAGTAGTTTGAAAAAAAATCAACTAAAATAGATAAACTAATATAGATGCATAACTAAGTAGTATATTTTAAATTCCCTTTATAGTTGTATTAGATGCATATATATATATATATATATATATATATATATATATATATATATATATATATATATAATAGAGTAAATGTCGCAATGATCGACAATTTTAACCAATGTGTTTGTTTGTGCAATTATTGGCATTAAATCTTATTTTGTGATATTAATACATGATAATTGTTTGTAAATCCAGATGGACAATGAAGCAAATCAGGAAAACCAGAATAATGATAACCAAATAAATAACAGTGCCATTCGGCACATAGTAACCCAAGGAATTAGAGATGCTATGCCATATATCATCCAAAATGTTAAGGAAGCGGAAAATAATAAAAGTAATAGTGGAAGTAAGCGATCACATACTGAACCCAGTCACAGCATAAACAATGGACCGTTACTTCAATTGCCTATTCCGAAAAGAAGAAGAACCATGTCTTATGGTTGTTCTTACAAAGAATTCTGGTCTTGCAAACCGATAGAATTCTCTGGCAATGTAGGAGCCATTGCAGCTCTACGCTGGATAGAAAAGACAGAGGCTGTCTTAAAAATAAGCAAGTGTGAAGAGGAAGGGAAAGTCATGTTTGCTTCCAATCTTTTTAAGAATTCAGCCTTAGAATGGTGGAATACTATTCTCCAGTCTAGGGGTAGTGATAGAATCTATAATATGCAATGGACTGAGTTTAAGAACATGGTCGAAAGGAAATTTTGTCCTCCCAATGAAAAAAGAACAAATTGCAAATAAGTTCTTAAACCTTAGAATAACTGGAGTAGACTGTAAGGGTTACACTACCATATTCTTCGAATATGCTAGAATAGTGCCAACTCTAGCCTCACCAGAACCAGTCTTACTCTCCCGTTACCTTTGGGGATTAATCAGTGAGATTAGACATTTAGTCAAGGCAGCTAGACCACAAACCATAGAAGAAGCTGTAGAACTAGCAAATACCTTGACTGATGAATTGGTACGTACAAAAGAAGAGAACCTGAGGAAGAACCTAGTCCAGAAACTTACCCAGGAATTTCGCTATGGTAATTCCAATCGTGGGAAAAATGTAGGTTCTACTTCTGCACCCTACAGCAAGTCTTGCAAGAAGAAACATTCAGGAAAATGTTCTACCTACTGCAACTTCTGCAAGATACCTGGACATAAGGAAGAAGACTGCAGAAAGAAACCCCACAATGGAGTGTGCTTCAATTGTGGAGAAAAGGGGCATATTAAGCCAAACTGTCCAAAACTAGCTCCAGCCATAAACAACAAGACTACTAAGAATGCTAGAGTTTTTGTTTTGACAACAGATGTAACATCTGTGCTTGTAATCATTGTGAACAGTTCAGTTATCAATAAAACAATGTTATTTGATCCCAATGTTTGTTTGGTTGTGTTTTACATTTTTCATGTTTTGACTTTTGTTCAATTTCAAACTCTACATCGCTTTCTTGAGAGTTATACGCAAACTGATGCGTAAACGTAACCAGTTTAATGCGAAAAATACTCCAGAACTTCAACATATACTTATCATACCTTAAATAACCTTTACATAACTTAGAAATAAGTTTTAAAGGCTTTGGTATGGCAAAAACAAGTTAATTCGACTACAGGGACTAAACTTGACAAACTGCGAAAGTATGCCAATTTGAACTGTAACAGACATTCTGGAACATGACCATAAGTTAAACATACCATAAATATCCTTTACATAGCTTAGAAATAGGCTTTGAGGGGTTCGGTATGCTAAAACAAACTTTTGGGTCATTCAGGGACTAAAAGTGTCAAAAAGTGCACAAGTTTGCACTTTCGCGCATAACTCACGTTCTGAATACATCCGGACATCCAAAAATTTATGTAAGCATGACTATATTATGTTTTAGTGTTTGGCTTAAGAAAAATCCATTCGTCACGTCATTTGGATCGTTTTTCGCGCTTATGCGCATTCCGTCGTAATTAAGCGAACATCGCGTTCGTACGACCAAACGAACCAACACCCGGCATATTTTTGAGCATGTTTCATGTCCACAATGTTTAGGCATCATTTTAGGGCCTTAAAGTTGGCTTTACGGGCCTTAGAAGTGTCGGAAATGGCCTTAAACACGTGCAGGGACCAAAACTGTAATTTCTGAAACATGTTGCTGATCAAAGCACGGTTTCCTAGAAACGATCCTAACGGCTAACCGAACACTATAAATACCCCATGCCATCCATTGCTAAACTCACTAGAATTTTGATTTGAGAAACTCTAAGTTGAAACCATTGTTTCATACCTGAGATTCTTGAATCGAGATTAGCATTCGGGGACCCTTCGTAAGTATTCTTTCATTCTTTTATTGCTTTTCGAGTCTTTTCGAGTCTGAAAGTCAAACTTTGTTTGACTTTCTACATTGACCAGTTTATGGTCAATGCGAAGTTCGTTTGAACTTCGCAACGTGAGTGTAATCACGTTGGTTATAGTCCCTTGGGACTATGCCTACTGATTACCACGTTGTCTAGGGTCGTAGGGTAAGCGATCTAATAAATCGCTTATACCTTCGAACCCGACCCATTTGGTCGATCATTAGGATCCGACCAAACACATTAGGTGACCATAGTATATAGGGAATAACCTTCCGAGGTTATACCCTATGGTCGCTTCGTTTGAATAGTTGTATGATAGGTAGTTTATATGCCTTAGGTAAATTACCAGAATACCCTTTTCATGTATAATTGGTAATTAAGCATATGTAACCTAAACTTTTGTCACATAACTGATTATGTAACATGTTTAGGCATATAACACTTGTCATAGGACTAATTAGGCGGTCCGAACGCGTTTCACGTGAACGACGCGTTAAAGTAGCAAAAGCTACCTAAACGGGTCGTAATGGGTCATAATCACTTATGTTAGGTTTCATTTAGTATGTAGGCTTTGATAAACCATATTAGACGAGTCTCCATACTCGTTTGGTTTACGAACCCTCATTTTATCCCATCTTCCGATTTAGGTCCGGTTAATTAACATAGTTACCTATATTAGGTGCCGTTTGATTCCGTGATCTCTAGCATTGCTTGGTGGTTATCTTAGGACTACTGAACAATCTCAAGTGAGTACATAGACCCCTCTTTTACTATTTTCCAAACATTTTGGGGTGGAACACATGTGCCTACTTGTTACTTTCATGCTTTCTTGCTTTGACATCATATACCTGCTATGTTCGTTAGTACATTATAGTACATGATTTCATTACATTTCATGCTATGTATGCCCATTGTGTGCGTATTTAGTACATCATTTTTCATTACATTACATTTCATGCTATGTATGCCCATTGTGTGCGTATTTAGTACATCATTTTTTATTACATTTTATGCTATGTATGCCCATTGTGTGCGTACTTAGTACATTGTTTTACATTACATTTCATGCTATGTATGTCCATTGTGTGCATACTTAGTACATCGTTTCACATTACATTTCATGTTAGGTACGCCCATTGTGTGCATACTTAGTACAGTTGTTTTCATAACATGCTTACACTTTGGTATGACATTTGGTTTGTTTAACATGGAACAATACATTCATTAACATTGATCACGCCGTTCGTTAGTAGGTAGTGGTACCATAGGAATTGACAACTCCCGTTCCTAAAATCCTAGGTTTGTTTGGATTGGAAGGAATGACCGAATTCGATATACATAACTTAGATAAACCTTTAATTTGTTTAAGGGTTTATCGCCACAGTCTCAAGGCTTGGATGTATGCATTATAACAATACCGCATAAATGTTTGTATCAGTATAGCTTGCATTTGTTACACAAAACATAACTTTGATTTAAACTGTGTTTTACTTCAATACCTTGTTGTTGTGCATTTTACATATGGTTTAGTTGATACATTTCACTTACCATACATGACATTTCTGGTTACACATTACATGATCTACATTAAACATAAACATTTTGACAGTGATATACACATTTAGTGGTTTACATTGAACATAGACATTTTGATATGGTTTACACATTAACACATGACAATTCATTTTTACATAAACAATTCACATTGGTGGTTGGTTTGAGTAAGTGATTTGAATAACGAGACGTGTGTAATATGATACAAGCATGGTGGATACGCCGCTGGTACTTCCTATATATAACTGTTTGTATGATATTACATGTCGTAGCGTTACTTAAATCATTTCAATATTTGACATATTCGTTTTACATAAACAACTTATTTTCACAAGACAATGATTTACAAAACAATTTATCTTATACAAACTCATTTTACTTGGTTATTCATTTAACCTTACATTATTCTCTTATTTACACATATCATCGCTTTTTGAATGACTTACAAAACAAAACAACTCACAAGGTTCATGACTGACTGTTACTAAACAACTTTTTCTTAAACTTAAGTCATGAATCCTACTTTCACAAAACCTATGTATCTCACAGGCATTTTTATGCTGACGTACCTATTTTCACATGTGTTTTTAGGTGCTTTTGCATAGGATGATGATCGTGACACTAGGGCGGACCTGTGCCTTAGAGACTAAAAATGGAAATAGACTTGTTTAATTATGTTATAAAATCTTTGTTTCCTGTTTAATACAATGTAACACTCTTGTTTAATAAATAAAATATAACTTTGTATGCCATGGTTGTGAAACAATAATTCTGTTACAACACTCCCCGACGTTTCCGCCACGTTTTGTATGTTACACGTGGTCGGGGTGTGACAACAGAGGAAGCCAAGATGATTCCGAATGTGATTGCCGGTACATTTTTAGTTAATGATGTTTTTGCTAAAGTATTATTTGACTCTGGTGCGAACCAAAGTTTTATTAATACTTCATTTTGCAAAATTCTTAATCAACCATTAACTAAACTTCAACAAGAATGTCTAGTGGAGACAGCAAATGGAGAATCCATTAGAATCACTGAAATCTTGCAGGGAGCAAGAATAGAAATCCTAAACCATAAGTTTATTGCTAACCTCTACCCAATGAACCTAACCGGATTTGATATTGTCTTAGGAATGGATCGGTTAGTAGCCAATAAAGCCAGTATTCCATGTGATCAAAAGTCAATAAAAGTAAATTTACCAAAGGGTGAAAAGATCAGAGTTAAAGGAGATAAGCCATCTCGATCCATGAAATTCATCTTTGTAATTAAAACAGCAAGTTATGTAAGAAAAGGATCACTAGTTTATATGATCTCCATAATCATTAACACTAAAGTAAAAGAACTGAAAGATATTCCCGTAGTATCTCAATTCTCAGATGTTTTTCCTGAAGAGTTACCTGGACTACCGTCAGATAGGGAAGTTGAATTCAGAATTCACTTACTACCAGGAACAGCACCGATTGCAAAAGCACCCTACCGTTTGGCGCCAGCAGAGATTAAAGAATTGAAGAAACAGTTGGACGAACTTCTGAAGAAAGGTTTCATACAACCAAGCTCCTCACCGTGGGGAGCACCAATCTTATTTGTCAAGAAGAAGGATGGGTCAATGTGTACGTGCATTGATTACCGAGAGGTGAACAAAGTCACGATTAAGAATCGGTAGCCATTACCGGGAATCAATGATCTGTTTGATCAACTGCAAGGAGCTCGATTCTTTTCTAAGATCGATTTACGCTCAGGATATCATCAATTGAAAGTACAGGAATATGACATTCCTAAAACTGCCTTCAGAACAAGGTATGGCCATTATGAATTTACAGTCATGCCATTTGGTCTAACCAATGCCCCAGCCGCATTTATGGACATGATGAACAGAATATGTAAACCATATTTGGATAAATTCATAATTGTCTTTATAGATGATATTCTCATTTACTCTAAGAGTAAAGAGGAACATGCAGCGCATTTGTATGCACTTCTTACATTATTGATACTTCATTTATGCTAAATTCTCAAAATGTGAATTTTGGTTACAAGAAGTACAATTTCTTGGACATTTAGTAAATCATGAAGGAATTCATGTGGATCCCACAAAGATCGAGGCGATCACTAAATGGAAAGTCCCTGAATCACCAACGAAGGTGAGAAGTTTTATTGGACTGGCAGGTTATTATAGACGGTTTATCCGAGATTTCTCTAGGATAGCCATTTCTTTAACAAAACTGACCTGTAAATCAATTAAGTTTGAATGGGGACTAAAACAAGAAGAAGCCTTCAGAATTCTTTAGCCAAGATTAAACATCGCACCCATACTAGCATTACCAGAAGGAACTGAAGACTTTGTAGTCTATTGTGACGCTTCTAAGTTAGGTTATGGATGTGTGTTAATGTAACGTCAAAAGGTTATAGCCTATGCCTCTAGACAACTTAAGAACCATGAAGTGAATTATACAACCCATGATTTAGAGTTAGGAGCCATAATTTTTGCCCTTGAAATTTGGAGACATTACCTTTACGGTAGTAAGTTTACCATTTTCACTGATCATAAGAGTTTAAGATATGTTTTTGGGTAAAAATAGTTAAATATGAGACAGAGACGCTGGATGAAAATTCTTAGTGATTATGATTGTCGTATCCAGTATCATACAGGAAAAGCTAATGTAGTAGCTGATGCTTTAAATTGAAAGTATCATGATAAGACAAGAAAAGTATGTTCTCTCAAATTAAATCTGCAGATAGATTTAAATGAGCAAATTAGAGCAATACAAGAATCAGAAATCAAGGATGATACTGAAAAGTTAAAAGGAATGAATAAGGAATTAGAACAAGGAACAGATGAAATTTGGAGATTCCATAAGAAAATAATTTGGATACCTAAACAAGGAAACCTATGCCACTGAATATTAGAAGAAGCCCATCAGTCTAAGTATATGATACATCCCAGTAGTGATAAGATGTATCAAGACTTTAGAAAGAATTTCTGGTGGATAGGAATGAAAAAGGATATAGCAGCTTATGTTGCCCAGTGTTTAACCTGTTCACAAATTAAAGCTGAACATCAGAAACCCTTAGGTTTATTGCAGCAATTGGAAATGCCTGTATGGAAATGGGAATTGATAACAAAGGATTTTGTTACCAAATTACCCAAAACAAGAAAAGGTAATGATACAATATGGGTGATTGTAGACAGATTAACCAAGTCTGCTCCTTTCTTACCGATGAAGGAAACTTTTTGTCGCAACCCTCGCCCCCTATCTTTCCCGGAAACGGGCGGCCGCGAAACCAGTTTTGGTGGTATCGATGTTTATTATTTTGGCAGCAAAATTTACATCAGGACCGTAGTTAGGAAATATTTTGTCAGAGTAAATACCACACTTTTATAATATTAAACATATTGGGATAAAACACAAGTTTTCATTACAAACTGATTTATAGAGATAAACTCTATTTTATTTAATAAAACATCTTTTCTTTAGGTAACTTTTATAGCCACTTTTTCCAAGCCTTCAGTGCTGTCCAGCTGGCTTCTAGTTGGCTCTCACATTTTGTTACCTGAAACGCGTTTAAAAACATTTTGTCAGTGGGAAATACTGGTGAGTGAATCCCAGTTTAATCAAGAGGAGTTTTATCAATTAACACAATATTGAGTGCGATTACAATGTTTATATCTACACAATTACTCATTCAGTACTTGCCACTCGACCGTATCTGTGGCTATGGTCATATCACACATTGGCTAACCTGTAGTCCAATTGTGAAGGTTATCAAGTAATGTATACAAAACCCCATAATACCGGCAGCAATTGGAGAATTACAAAGACTCAATCAATACTTAATCATATTGTAAAATATTTAAGGTTTTGTAAAAGTAGTTTACAAAAAGGAGATTACTCACATTGTTGTTTTAGATTTCTTCTAAGGTTTCCTGGTGATTATCTATAATTTACACAATGCACACACGTTAGTATAATAACCCTTTATATTTACATTAGTAATACCCTCCCCGAGACGGCATTCCAATGACTACGTCGGGCAGAACTACTACAGCCGTTACGGAACCCTGGATCAATCGGGCAGCATATCTAATACGTAACCGAGGTTATAATACTTACAACGGACCAAAACTTCATTAATTAGGGGGATATTATACCCGAGTATAGTGCCTACTATATAGTAATTCGAGAGAGAAAGTGAGAATTGAGCGCCGGAAACTGAAGGCCCGAACTCCCATTATATAGGAGCTGAAATCGGGTTTCTCGCGTCCCGCGTAAGATGAGGCTAAGGCCTACATGGCCCGTGTAGTAGGGGATCTACGACATAGCTTTGAATGGTCAGCATCCTAGCTTTGAAGATCCTTAAGGGGTCTACGCGGCCTGCGAGCGACATAAAAATCTTGTTTTTAATTATTTTTTAATGTTATATCGTTTTTGGGCTCGATTTTCGCATACAGAGTATATTTTAAGACATATTGGGACATTTAAAATATATTAGGGCGTCAAAAAAATATTTTGGAGGGTTGTTATATATCCTCCCCACCTTGTTTTAGAGCTCGTCCTCGAGATCTACTGGAATATGTGTGGATATTTTCTTTGCATTTCTGATTCAAGCTCCCATGTGTATTCTGGTCCTCTTTTGGAGTCTCATTTCACTTTGACCAGAACTAATCTCTTGTGCTTGAGATTCTTAACCTTCATGTCTTTAATTTGTAGAGGCCTTTCTATAAATTTTAACTGCTCATTTACCTCTATATCCTTAAGAGGTACTACCAGTGATTCATCAGCTAAGCATTTCTTGAGATTAGATACATGAAATACATCATGTATTCCTGCCATTTCCTCTGGCAGTTGTAGCTGATAGGCTACAGGTCCTATTCTTCTAATAATCTCAAAAGGTCCAACGTACCTGATACTTAGCTTTCCCCTTTTGATGAAGCTTACCACTCCTTTCCAGGGAGAGACTTTCAATAACACTTTATCTCCTACCTGAAATTCCAACGGCATTCGTCTATTATCTGCATAACTCTTTTGTCGATCACGTGCTGCTTTCAGTTGTTCCTTGACTTGAATGATCATGCCTGTTGTTTCTTGTACTATCTCGGGTCCAGATAGTTGCTTTTCTCCAATTTCTGCCCAACAGACTGGCGTTCGGCACTTTCGTCCATAAAGTGCTTCGAATGGTGCAGCATTGATACTTGTATGATAACTGTTATTATAAGAAGATTCTATCAATGGTAAATGATCGTCCCAATTACCTCCGAAATCAATTACACAAGCTCTAAGCATGTCCTCCATTGTCTGAATTGTCCTTTCACTTTGTCCGTCCGTTTGAGGATGATAAGCTGTGCTTAGATTTATCTTGGTTCCCATTGCTTTTTGGAAACTTGTCCAAAAATGAGAGGTAAAATGATATATCTGTCAGAAACAATTGATAGAGGAATTCCATGTAAAGAAACTACTTCATTTACATATAATTTAGCTAATTATTCCATACTGAAAGTTTCTTTCATTGGTAGGAAATGAGCTGACTTAGTTAGCCTGTCTACAATCACCCAGATTGTATCATTACCTTTTCTTGTTTTGGGTAATTTAGTAACAAAATCCATTGTTATCAATTCCCATTTCCATATAGGCATTTCTAACTGTTGCAGTAAACTTGAAGGTTTCTGATGTTCAGCTTTGACTTGTGAACAGGTTAAACACTTTGCAACATATGCTGCTATATACTTTTTCATTCCTATCCACCAGAAATTCTTTGTTAAGTCTTGATACATCTTATCACTTCCAGGATGCATCGTATACTTAGACTTTTGGGCTTCTTGCAATACACGGTGGTGTAGGTTTCCTAATTTAGGTATCCACATCCTTTGCTTATGGAATCTCCAAATTCCATTTGTTCCTTGTTCTAATTCCTTAATCATTCCTTTCAATTTCTCAGTATCATCTTTGATTACTGATTCTTGGGCCTTTTTTAATCTGTTCATTTAAATCTACTTGCAGATTTAATTTAAGTGAACGTACTCTTTTTGGCTTTTCATGATACTTTCAACTTAAAGCATCAGCAACTACATTTGCTTTTCCTGCATGGTACTGGATATCACAATCATAATCACTAAGCATCTCCATCCAGCGTCTTTGTCTCATATTCAATTCCTTTTGCCCGAAAACATATCTTAAACTCTTTTGGTCTGTGAAAACGGTAAACTTACTACCGTAAAGGTAATGTCTTCAAATCTTAAGGGCAAAAATTATGGCTCCTAATTCTAGATCATGGGTTGAATAATTCTCTTCATGATTCTTAAGTTGTCTATAGGCGTAAGCTATAACCTTTTGACGTTGCATCATTACACATCCATAACCTAACTTAGAAGCATCACAATAGACTACAAAGTCTTCAAATCCTTCTGGTAACGCTAGTATGGGTGCATTAGTTAATCTTTGCTTAAGATTTCTAAAGGCTTCTTCTTGTTTTAATCCCCATTCAAACTTAACGGATTTACAGGTTAACTTAGTTAAGGGAATTGTTATTCTAGAAAAATCTCGAATAAATCTTCTATAATAACCAGCCAGTCCTAATAAACTTCTAACCTCAGTTGGTGACTCAGGGGTTTTCCATTTGGTAATTGCTTCAATTTTGGTGGGATCTACATCAATTCCTTCATGATTAACTAGATGTCCAAGAAATTGTACCTGTTCTAACCAAAACTCACACTTCGAAAACTTAGCATAAAGCTTTTCTTTCCTCGATAAACATAAAAGTGCGTGCAAATGCTCTGCATATTCCTCTTTACTCTTAGAGTAAATGAGAATATCATCTATAAAGACAATTATGAATTTATCCAAATATGGCTTACATATTCGGGTCTTCATGTCCATAAATGCAGCTGGGGCATTGGTTAAACCAAATGGCATGACAGTAAATTCATAATGGCCATACCTTGTTTTGAAGGAGGTTTTAGGAATGTCCTCTTCATGTACCTTTAATTGATGATATCCTGATCTTAAATTGATTTTAGAGAAAAATCGAGCTCCTTGCAACTGATCGAACAGATCATCGATTCTTGGTAATGGATACCGATTCTTAATCGTGACCTTGTTCAATTCACGGTAATCAATGCACATACGCATTGATCCGTCCTTCTTTTTGACGAATAGGATTGGCGCTCCCCATGGCGATGAACTTGGCTATATGAATCATTTCTCCAACAATTCGTCTAACTGTTTCTTCAGTTCTTGCATTTCTACGGGTGCCAAACGGTAAGGTACTTTGGCAATTGGTGCTGTCCCTGGTAGCAGATGAATTCTGAATTCAACTTCTCTGTCTGGAGGTTGTCCTTGTAATTCTTCTGGAAATACATCTGAAAACTGGGACACTACTGGAATATTCTTTAATTCTTTTCCTTTAGTGTTAGTGATTATGGAAATCAAATACACTAAAGAACCTTTTCGTACATAACTTGCTATTTTCATCACAGAGATGAATTTTGTGGATCTAGAGGGCTTATTTCCTTTAATTATGATCTTTTCACCATTTGGTGAATTTACTTGGATTGACTTTTGATCACATAAAATATTAGCTTTATTGGCTATTAACCAATCCATTCCTAATACAACATCAAATCCTGTCAGATTCATTGGGTAAAGGTTTGCAATAAATTTTTGTTTTAGAAATTCTATTCTTGCTCCCTGTAAGATATCAGAAATCTTAATAGTTTCCCCATTTGCTGTCTCTACTAGACATTCTTGTGGGAGTTTAGTTAATGATTGATTGAGAAGTTTGCAAAATGAAGTATTAATAAAACTTTGGTTTGCACCAGAGTCAAATAATACTTTAGCAAAAACATCATTAACTAAAAACGTATCGGTGATCACATCCGGGATCATCTTTGCTTCTTCTGCAGTTAGAACAAATGCTCTAGCATTTTTAGCGTTCTTGTTGTTTGTGGCTGGAGCTATCTTTGGACAGTTTGGTTTGATGTGGCCTTGTTCTCCGCAGTTGTAGCATATCATGTTGTTTTTCTTCCTGCAGTCTTCTTCCTTATGTCCAGATATTTTGCAGAAGTTGTAGTATATGGAGCATCTTCCAGAATGTTTTCTTTTGCAATTTTCGCAATAGGGGTGTAGAAGTAGAGCCTACATTTCTCCTACGGTTAGAATTTCCAGAACGAAATTCCTGGGTAAGCTTATGGGTTAGGTTCCTCCTCTGATCCTCTTCTCGTGTACGGACCAACTCATCAGTCAAGGTGTTTGCTAGTTCTACAGCTTCTTCTACAGTTTGGGGTCTAGCTGCCTTGCCTACATGTCTTATCTCTCCAATTAATCCCCAGATGTAACGGGAGATTAATACTAGTTCAGGTGATGCAAGGGTTGGTACTATTCGAGCATATTCAAAGAATAATGTAGTATAACCCTTACTATCTATCCCAGACATCCTAAGATTTAGGAATTTATTTGCTATTTCTTCCTTTTCATTAGGAGGGCAGAATTTCCTTTCTATCATGTTTTTAAATTCCTCCCATTCCATATTGTAAATCCTATCACTTCCTCTAGACTGGAGGATAGTGTTCCACCACTCTAAGGCTGAATTCTTAAACAGATTAGAGGCTAACATTATTTTATCCTCTTCAGCACACTTGCTTATTTTTAAGACAGCCTCAGTCTTTTCTATCCAGCGTAAAGTTGCAACGGCCCCTTCATTGCCCGAGAATTCCATTGGTTTACAAGACCAGAACTCTTTATAAGAACAACCATTAGGCATGGTTCTTCTTCTTTTGGGAATGGGCGCTTGAAGTATAGGTCTATTGTTTACGATGTTTTCTGGTTCGGAGGGTCGTTTACTATCACGGTTACTTTTATTATCAGCTTCCCTAACCGTTTGAATAATATATGGCATCACATCTATTATTCCTTGTGCCACTATGTGTTGGATGGCACTGTTGTCCACTTGGTTTCCATTATTATTGTTGTTTGGATTTTCGTTAGCCGGGTTATGGTTACTCTGGTTATCGTTATTCTGGTTTTCCGGGTTATTATCTGGATTCTCTTGATTCAATTGGTCGGCCATCTGAATTTTAAACATTTACCTCATATTAATATCACAAGATAATATCTTAATATGATCAATCACATGACACGCATTTTGATCAAAAACGTCGAGCATTGCGACTTACTTTTTCTTAGTATGCATCTTATACAAACTTAATACAAACTGGAACTGGAAATTAAAAATTACAATACTATTATGCGTCACTAACCACGAAGTGGTCTATACTACGATAGATTTATTATTATTATTATAAATATATTATTTTCTTTTCCTACACGTTATATATATATATATATATATATTATTACTGCCTCTACCATCATCATCACGAATATGGATTCATCCAGAAATCCACTGCAGCCCCGTTATTGTCGTCCCTGTAATTGCTGCTCCTGACGACCACCACCCCTTATTCAACGGATATGGATTCATCCAGAAATTCACTCAGTCCGTCGCCGGCGTTCCCCAGTTTATCGGAGAAACAGGATCATACCACCAATCATAGTAAACACTTAATAAAGGAAAGTAAAATCCATAACAAAACAAATGTTTAAAGTTCACCAAACCAAAGTTCAAAACCAAATTTAAAAGTCAGCGTAAGCATTAGTTCAAAACCAAATTATAAGTTTAAAGTTCATAAAGTTTCTCATGAACACGCATCGGTTCATGTTCCACAACAACTCCTTCCACGTGCACGCTCCAGCAAGTAACCCAACGACCTGCAAAGCATGTGGTAACATGTCAACAAAAGGTTGGTGAGTTCACAGTTGGTTGTCCGTTTTAATGTTGTTCCAAAAACCATAAGTTGTTAAGTTGTTTTGAAAACCAAAAGTTATCCAGTTCCATGTTCCCATAACCAATACCACGGGGGCTACCCCATGTTGTAAACCACTAGACCCGTTACCATATCGACTACTGACTTAAGTCATGTTTATGTGCCCTGTGTCAATGTCTATCATCATTGACAGTGCCCAAGTACATTAGTCCACTCCCGTCCTCTGTGGCATGGTGTGAGGCTTGTCAGACCTAATAGCGCTATTTAACTAATGACCCGTTCTCCAATGGCCCGGCGATTAAGTCGATATAAAAATGAGGGACTTCATGATAGAGTTTTGTCTAGTAAGGTTAAGGTTGTTGTCCTACCCAAGGAGGACCGATGTACGTATTCTACCCAAGGAGAATACACAAATTACATCCCACCTAAGGGGGATAGTTTTTACTTAACCCATTCCGATTACATCCCACCTAAGGGGGATAGTTGTTACTTAACCCATTCCCAAACCACCGGAAATCCCATGCTTTGATGAAAGTGTGAACTTACCTTTGATTTCTCGGTTGAACTCCTAAAATACCTAACAATCAGGGTTGGTCAATCACGTCCTAGTATAATTACTACTTAGTCCATTAGTGGTTTCAAATAGAGCACAAAGTTCCTACACGCATCTACCACATAACATGCACTCACTTTGACAGTTCATGCCCACACATACATTCCACCGATAACTACTCAAGAGCAAGCATACGATATTTCACATAACAATTTCATTGACATATAACAAGTTGGATCATTATCGGATAACATAATCGACATTTGGACACGCAAGTCACTACTTATATTGTTTCAGCTTTAATATCCAAAACTGAGCTGTTTTCGGGTATTTTATTAAAATAGTTAACTTATTCCAAAAATTTCCAAAATTTTACAGAATGTTTTAAACGATCCAAATATTATCGTGTAAAAATCTTGGGATCCAATTTATTACCAACTATTTTATAAAAATCATTTACCGGGCTGCAATCAGATTCGTCACTTTTTGACTGCAGTCCACGGAAAAATTCATTTAAAATTCATCGTAAGTCAGATTAACGAAATTCCAGTTGGAGAGTTACAAAGACACCCGTGGCCATATACAGTACAAATATTGTGACCTAAATCTATCCAGGTTTCAAGTTATGATGAAAAAAATAACACACAATTTCTGCATAAAAAACGCAGCTTTTGCTGCTGTACAAAACGGACCTTTTAAAATAGCAAATGACCTCAGAAAAATATGATTCCAGCGCCATTTGAAGCGTATGTTGAAATAACACTTTATAGACTCAAGAAAATCCAGATTTAGTTAAATTATGACCTCGTTACAGCCTATTAAATAGGCTATAACTATCAGACAGTTTGCTGTTTTTGCTATTACTGTTCTAACGCGAGTTCTAATGGTTTCGTTTACATGTTTGGCGAACAACAACGGCCCTTAAACATGTCATACAGCAGGTACGTCATCATCAAAGAGTTAGATTACTTATTACCAAAGCATCAGGAACTATTGTTATGATCTGAGGCTCTAATAGTTGTGTTAGTTTGTATAAATTGAACAAATCAACAAAAATGAACAAAGTTTAAGTGCAACGGAAATGAACAGCAAACTCTGTAAACACAATCAAAGGAGAATGAAGTTTGATAAACAATTGCTTTTCATAGAGTCGAAAGATTACAATTCAAAGCAAAAGATTACACTGCAAGCTTACAAGCTAAGCTCCCCCTCAGCCTGATACTACAGTGGTTGGTTGCACAAGATGAAAGGATTGAATTGAGGAGAAGAACTCTCTCAAAACGATCAAATGTAACAGTACAGAGTACTGTTCCATTTATAGACAAACCAAACCACTGAGACATCTCAGCTGATGTCACCATGAAAGCGACGTCTAATAGCCTAACAACCTGTATCTACTGTTCTTATACAAACACTGCTAAACCTAACCACTGACTATGCACAAAACAGATGACATACTAAACTACTGCTCTCTCTTCATATCAGTGCTTTCCTCAAGGTTGATCAGTCCTTGATTGGGCAGTGCTTTGTCATCAGTAGGTTGTACCAGCAATGCTTAGTTCTTAGCTGTCTTATGGGCTTCATCAGTAGTTTTGAAGAACAGCAGTAGTTGTATCCGGGCAGTGGATATAAGATTATCAGCTGTTATAATCACTTTCAATGGAGAAGACTTAGTGTAAACAGCTGCTTATTGTGAATCCACTGTTGTGAACCAGTTTTGGCTTTCATTATCTGTTCCTCTGGTAGGGTTCAATCCCAACAATCTCCCCCTGGAACAGATAATGCCAAACCTCTTCATTATTGTGGATTTTTATTCCTCATCAGAAGTTCCCTTGCTTTTCTTTTAAATTCTTTTTCAAATTCTTTGGAACTTGTGTCATCCTCATCCCTGCACAATGAAAGTTCAAGGAGATCCTGCAAATCTTCAACACTAAGGCCTAGTGCTTCTTTCCTTGATATGTACTTCATCTCACCATTGGATCTGACCAGGGTCAATACATGGGTCTTTTCATCAGAGAGACACTTTAGTACTTTTGAACCCAATGGGTTTCTTGGGAGAAATTTATTTCCTGGTGAGTTTGGAGATTTTGGCCTTGAGAAAAATTTTAAAGCAGTATCTTGAGTTTCAGACATTCTTTTGAGAGCCTCTTCTATGACTCGATTTGCTGCAGCTATATCTTCTGCAACTTCTTTGTCAATTTGCTCTTGTGTCTCTTGTTGATCAAGCTCACTGTCTGAGATATCTGCTGAAATGTTTGATGATGCAGGTTTGGTTAATACCTTTTTGAACAGGTTTTGAAGGCTCACTGAACTATCTTCTTTTAGACCCATTTTCTTGATGGCTTCTGTGAAGTACTCAGCTTCCTTTTCTTTTTCTTCTTCACTGGTCAGCAGTTTTCCTTTTTCTTGGTTTTTCACAAGGATAGGGTTATCTGCTGATGTGGGCAGTGCTTTAAGAGCATCCAGTTGTTGCTCCATCTTGTTGTAGTCTGGATTTTTAGAAGTGTATGGGACTGTTATCTTTCTTTTCTTCAGCCGTTCATAAGCCTCGTCGGTATACTGCCTTGTCCATTTTGCTATGGCTTCAGCAGTATCCACCTTAGCATCTATGAGTTCCTGTTTTTTCTTTTTGTATTCAGAAGTAAGATCAGCAATTAGCTTTTTGTACTTATTCCAATTTGGAGCAGTCTTCTTCTTACTTGGATTATTTTTAATCCTTTCAATCCTGTTTGCTTCATGCTTCAAGGCAATCAGTGGCCACTCTTCAAATTGGTTTTCTTCAGCTTGATAGAATTTTTCTTTCATTATATATGCAAGATATTCTTTTCTCATTTCTTTTCGTTGATCTATCTTTTCTTTGATCAGATCTTGTGCATAGTCTTCCATCAGCTTGACTTTTGTGAGCAAGAGTACCATTGTTTCTGTAATGGCTTCATCACCTTCATCTTTGCATTCAAGTTTAGCTCTAATCCTTGCTTGCCTTGCTTTCATTTCAAGATATTCATCCATGTTTTCTGGGACTATGAAGCCAATGAGAGAAGGAAATCTTCTTTTTGAAGGATCTTCCTCGGTGTAAAATTGTCTCATCTCATTTTTCACAGCATCTAGTTCCAGTGGATATTTTGCGGCAACAGGATCATATATTTCATCAGTGGCTTGAGTTGTTTCTCTTTTCGTTTGTGAAGCTTTACGGATGAAGAGGATTTTGGTTGTGATGTAGGAGTGATGATAGCAGTGGTGGATGATTGACAAACAGTTGTTGAAACGACTGGTGTTTCAACCTCTGTTGTCATTACAACTACTGATGTGTCAGTAGTTATCTTCTGCTTTTGAGCAGGGGTTGAAGACGGTGAAGTTGTTTTTAGTGGTGGTGATGGAGAATCATCATCAGGAATGAAAATCCGTCTCCTTTTTATTGTAGGAGAGGCTGATGATGTCTTGGGTGGAACAGTGGTTGTAATTTGAGTGGTGGAATGTGTCTGACTAACAAGTTTTGAAACAACTGGTGTTTCAACCACTGTTGTCATTACAGCAGATGTTGTAACATCTGCTATCTTCTGCTTTATGGCAGGAGGTAATGGTGGTGATATGATTGTAGATGATGATGGTGGTAGGGCAGTTGTTTTGGTGGTGTGTGTTGAAGAGATGGCAGCTGTTTGGCTAGCAGTTTTTGTAACTACTGTTGTATTAGCTGTTTGGATGGATGTTTGAGATTTGGAGCCTTTTGGAGGTGGTTTCAATGTATGTTTTTCTTGTCCTGGTTCAATATACAGACCATCTTCTATTCCCTTCTTTTTCAACTGGATTTTCTCCCCCTTTTTGGCATTATCTGGAAGGGGGTTATCCATGAAGAGTATAGTGGAAGGAACTTTTCCAGAAGTGCTTTGAAGATGAGCCTTGATAGATTTGATGTCTGCTTGAGTATCTTTAAATCTCGACTCCACCATGTTTGTCAGCATTTTCACATGTATTTCATGCTGCTGATCAGCCATTTGTTTTTGTTTTTCAAGTAAGGGTTGGAAAATATTCCACAGCTCATTTGCAGCAGGTGTAGGTTGTGCAGATGCTTGAGCTGGAGCAGCAGTGGATTGTGCTTTTTGAGCTTTTAGCAACTGCTGCACCATATCCTTTATCTCAGCAACTGATGTTTCAAGTTTTTCAACTCTTCCCGTCAATTCTTGATATTTTGAATCATCACCCACTTTAATGGGATCATCTGAATCCCCACTAGCAGTGGTTGTATCAATGTGTGACTTAGGAACTGAGTCCCAAAAATCACCCATTGATGCCCCTTGTTCTCGGTACTGGGGACTTCTTTCTTCAGCACTTGATAAAACCTTTGATGGTACCAGTGGTTAGAACCAACTCATTGGTGGTTACCGATGGTGCTATGGAAGAAATTGCCTTCAAGGGAGTCTTATTAATGAAACAACTGTCCAACTGATGATCTGTTGATCCATCAGTTGTAATTGCTGCTTGTAGGTCCCGTGAGCCGTATGGATCGTAACAGAATCGTCTATCCAACCTAGAGTGCGGAATCCTCTAGATCAGATTTCACAGAAAACTTGTAGAAAACCGAAATCACTTTAAACCCGATCTTTATTGATTATCTTCTAACGATTACAATCAATCAAGATCCTAATTCGTCCAAGCCTTTGTCTTTCACGAATTCCCTTAAGAGTGATTAGATGATTGGAAGATCAACCTAAACCCTAATGCTAAGCTTTGTTTATATAGGACAAAGCTTTGCACATGGGCTAGGTCTTGGGCTAGGCCCATTTCGCCTACCATCCCCATATGTGGGTTTGGTTTGGCCCAATCACTCTTAATTAACTATTACAAAGCTAAACCCGCTAACTGTTTATCGTTTTACTAATTACAAGATATCCAAAGACCAACTCTAAGCTGTTGTCACAAATATGCACCAACAAACTCCCCCTTGACAATAGCTCGCAAAGGTAACTTCAGTCTTCAGAATCTCACAGTCTTTTGGACTTTGGATAGCTTCAGCTTCAACAGCTTCTGTCAGCAACAGACTCCCCCTAAGCTGATGCATCCAATCACCAAATCTTCAAAACTTTAGCGTTTGAGTAATCTCCAGTTCAGCTTTTGTATAGCACTCTCCAACTCTTCAACTTTGTCTGCAATGTAGAAAGGAGGTTCTACCATGCATCCAATCAAACTCTCATCTTCAGAGCAACTTCTCAGCAACACAGCAACTATTCAGCAACACAGCAACTTCTCAGCAACACACTGCTTCAATCTGTATACTATAAAACAAACATCTCGAGAAACCATAAGAATTTTTCAACATAAGTTAAACAAATTATTATTATTCAAGAGATTAGTTAAACTGTATAACAGATTAAGCACTTTCCAATTCAACACCAACACGCACAATTTTTAAACAAACACCCCATAACCTGCATCATTTCAAAATTTTGAACCCGCTTACTAACACCGTCTCCCCCTATCAGTAACAATTCCTCCAAGAATAACAGTTTCCCGTACATTAAGAATTTTTAACCGAAAAAGACACTATTTTTGTATTTTTGTATTTTCTGAAAGCAAATAAATACGAAAAGCAATAAACACTCTATTTTTGTGAGAATCACCGGTAAGAAGATCATATCAGCACAATCAAACTGTTTCACACTATTAGATAATTCTTTATTTAATTTTTCGTGAAAAGCAGTTCAAGACGATTACCAGTATGTTTGTCCACTTAAACAAATGCATGAACATTTCAAGTACCATTACCATATGATACGTTAAGGTAATTTTAATTCTGATATACTAGTGTGTCCCACTTCAGGATATACCCCCACGATCAAGGTATGCACAAAGATTCATCGTAGTAGGTGAGTATACTGAATTCATCCGTTTTGTTTTTCAACGATAGATAATTGGTGAACAGGTCAGTACTTCCGTACAGCAAAGAGACCAAAATATCTTATCGAGGGCTAAGACAGATACCATTTTTGGTACGATTTGTGCATTTTGCACTTATTTTGAATGACTCTCTATGAGAGCTTCTTCATTTTCAGGGTTTTGGCATTTTTAGCTCTTTTAAGATATCCTGGGTGTGTCTAGGTCAGCATGTATCTGGATGCAGCAGAAGGACACCCATGATATCCCCGGATGAAATAACAGTATAAAGACCCAAAACTTCAGATTTTGGCAATCTATCAACGCAAGATTTAAGGTCATTAAACCATACACCACTGATGTGTTCCCCACTCATACTCAGTGCATTTAAGTTTATATCACATTGGTAAGTTGATTATTTCATGCTTTTGCCTACTGGTATATCATATGATGAAGCTACTATCACACTTAAGCATTTTGATTCAGTTCGAGTGTGACAGTCTAACTTGCTGATGTATTATCATTTCTTCTTTTTCACACAGTGAAAACTCATTTTTGATTTTCTATTTTTTAAGTTTTTGATTTTTCAATGTTTTTGTATTTTTTTATTTTTAAGAAAAACAGTAAACTATTTACAAAAATTCTTATGAAAAACCAGTTATTCAGGATTCCTCATCCCGTTGAGTTCGACTAAATGTTCAAAGCGAGCTCGATCAAAAGCTTTTGTGTAAAGATCAGCAAGGTTATCTTCTGTGTCGACTCGGTGCAATTCAATTAGTCGTTTTTCAGCACAATCCCGTATAAAGTGATGACGTATGTCAATATGTTTAGTTCTACTGTGCTTTACGGGACTGTTTGTGATTGAAATAGTGGCATTATTATCTATCATAATAGGAGTACGAGTGAAATCCAAACCGTAATCACGCATCTGCTGTTGAATCCCGAGGACCTGAGAGCAACAGCTACCCGCAACAATATATTCAGCTTCACACGTAGATGTAGACACACAGGATTGCTTCTTGCATTGCCAAGACACGATCCTGCCTCCCAAGAACTGACAACCACCTGTGGTAGACTTCCTGTTTGATTTGCATCCTCCAAAGTCTGAATCAGTGTAAGCAACAAACCTCAAATCACTATCAGCTGGATACCACAACCCAAGTTTAGGTTTCCCCTTCAAGTAACGAAGAATACGCTTCACTGCTTTCATGTGTGACTCTTTTGGATTCGCCTGATATCTGGCACACAAGCATACGGCAAACATGATGTCAGGTCTTGAAGCAGTCAAGTACATTAGAGAACCAATCATTGCCCTGTATTGAGTAGGATCAACATCTTTAGTGCTTTCATGATCTGGGCCAAGATTGTGATTTTCGCAAATGGGTGTGTTGAAAGTAGAGCAATCATTCATTTTGAACCGATCCAAAATGTCATACACATACTTCGTTTGATGAATAAACATCCCATCCTCCTTCTGTTCAACTTGTAATCCCAGAAAGTAAGACAGCTCACCCATAGCGCTCATTTCAAACTTACTCTTCATCACCTGTTCAAACTCCTTACACATGTTCACATCAGATGACCCAAAGATGATGTCATCCACGTATACCTGTACCAGCAGAAAATCTTCCTTTTTCCTCTTTATGAACAGTGTACTGTCTATCTGACCCCTTTCAAAACCATTCTTGAGCAGATGTGTAGACAGTGTCTCGTACCACGCCTTGGGAGCTTAATGTAACCCATACAAAGCCTTATCAAGTTTGTACACTCGATCTGGATAATCTGGATCAACGAACCCATCTGGTTGTGAGACATACACCACTTCTTGGACTTGACCGTAAAGAAATGCACTCTTCACGTCTAGTTGGTAAACTTTAAAGCCCTTGAATGAAGCGAAAGCTAGAAACAACCTAATTGCCTCCAACCTTGCCACTGGTGCAAACACCTCATTGTAATCTATCCCTTCTTGCTGATTAAAACCTTTGACAACCAACCGAGCCTTGTTGCGCGTTACAATCCCTCTTTCATCCTTCTTGCACCTAAATACCCATTTAGTGCCAATCTCTCTCTCACCTTTAGGAAGGTCCACTAACTCCCATACCTTCAACTTCGCAAACTGGGCCAATTCTTCTTGCATAGCTTCAACCCATGAATTGTCTTTAAGAGCCATATGAATGTTCTTCGGCTCCTCTTGGGAAATAAAGCAACTATACAAGCACTCATTCACTATCCCAGTCTTCTCAATCGAAACAAATAACCCTGAATTTGCTGCTATGCTTCTTCTCGTCTGAACACCTGCAGTAGGATCTCCAAGTATCATGTCAACTGAATGATCTCTATTTGCTCGTGTAGAAGCAACTGCATCAACTTCAAGATTATCACCCAGGTTTGATCCAACCTCCCCCTGAATATTCTGATTTGCAAACGGATTAACAAACTCCTCCCCCTGAATAGGTTCAGAGTCACTATCGCTTGAATCAGGATTAGTAGCACCATGGGAAGTTTCCGGAGCATCTGACATATCAACATTCGATCTAGGCATAAACTCGCCTTCATCGTCTTCACCAATCACCGTTTGAATCAACTGAGAATCATCTGCATTAGAAATCTCAGGAATATTAAATGATTTAAACACACTTTCATAATCATATAATATAGCAGGACCACTCGTTGATTGTTGAGGTTTGTAGGAAGTAATTTCCACATTAAAAACAACCTCAATTTTACCAGTTTTGAGATTAAAAACCCTTTTATTCGGTGTGCCAGGCACGTAACCTAGAAAGTAGCCTTCGTCAGCCACCTCACCGAATTTTTGTTTATCTTTGTTTCGCACAATGGTGCAGGGTAATCCAAATGGTTCAAAGCCTGTTAAGTTTGGTTTTTCGTTAAACATAAGTTCATGACAAGTTTTGTTAAAACGTTTAACGGTTAAAACTTTGTTTAGGACGTAGCAAGCTGTATTCACAGCTTCTCCCCAGAAAAGAACTGGTAGCTTTGAATCTGAAAGCATAGTCCTAGCGGCTTCAATCAACGTCCTGTTTTTCCTCTCAGCGACTCCATTCTGTTGAGGAGTATAAGGAGCAGAATATTGATGTTCTATTCCTTTTCGAAGACAGTAGAGATCCAGAACCCGATTCTTGAACTCCGTGCCATTATCACTCCTTATCCTCTAAATCCTTGCATCATGGACGTTTTCCAATTTCGTAAAAAGATCTATCAGCATCTCCGCTGTCTCATCTTTAGTACCTAAAAAGAAAACCCATGAATAACGTGAGTAATCATCAGTGACAACCAGACAGTAGTACTTTCCACCTATGCTCCTCACGTTCACTGGACCGAATAAATCCATGTGAAGTAATTCATAAGGGGCATTAATGGAATTTACTGTTTTAGATTTATGAGGTTTCTTGTGTTGTTTTCCCTTTTGACATGGAAGACATTTATCTTCCACTTGAAACCTCAGCAATGGAACCCCTTTCACTAGCTCATTTTTAATGATGTAATTCATTTTGCGATAGTGAATGTGTGCCATGCGTCTGTGCCACAACATAGATTCAGCTTCAGATGCTTTTGACAGTAAACACGCCACCGCTGCAGTCGGATCCTTGGCACCCATGTCCATGACATAAGTGTCATTTTTCCTTGGTGCACGCATTACTATCCAATCTTCCGGAATGATCAAACCCGGTTTCAACACCAATGCCTCAGTCTTGGTAAAATGGACCGAGTGACCCTTGTCGCAGACTTGTGACACGCTCATCAGATTGTGTTTGAGCTGCTCAACATAGTTCACTTTGTCCAAAGTGATCTTCCCATTCGTCAATTTTCCTCGTCCAGTAATCCTACCACCTTTAGCACCAGCAAAATTAACATGTCCACCATCATAATCTTCAAATTCAGAAAACAACCTCGCATCCCCCGTCATGTGCCTGGAGCAGCCACTATCAACATACCATAAGTTGATAATCCTCCTTAGCAGCTCCTGCACATACCAACCAAAAGATTAGTTAGATTGGGGGACCCAAGCCTTAATGGTCTTGGGTCGTCCAAATTCACCAACTACTTGAACATCCATCCAGCATCCATTACTTCTAACAGGAGTCTTGGATCTTTGGCCTGTTGATGGAAATGGGGCATGATTTCCATAAGGTCTCTGGTCCTGAGGGTACCTATTTTTGTTTGGACTATGTGACCTTTGAAAATTTGGATTTTGATTCCAAGAACCTTGATTGTAATTTCTAAAGCCATTGTTATAAACATTTCGACCACCATTATTTTGGTATCGATTTTGATATTGACATTGACTTCTGAAATTATTTGAATTTTGATTATTCATTCTTGGTGAGTTACTTCTAGGTCTTTCATATCTGCCTGATGTAGATTCAGGCTGAAATCTTGGTTGATTTCTTTGGAAATGAGGAACTTGTGGAGTTCCTTTTTCAGCCTTTTCTACACCACCAGCAACACCCGGTTGTTGCTTTGGAGCAGATTTCTTTGGAGAATTTGAGACTTTCTCCTCATTATCACCTTGCTTCTCAGGTGATTTCCCTCTTTGTTTCTCACTAACTTGTGCTTCAACCTTTTTGTTAGGACAGCAGCTAGCTACATGTCCCTTTGTGTGACATTTGAAGCACGATTTCTTTTTCGAAGACTTCTCAGCTGAAGCCTTTGAACTAGATTCTGGTGTTGATGATGATGCCTTAGAAGGATTTGGTTCAGTTTGCTTAGTTTCAAGATTTTCTATGTTCTTATTTTTTGCAAACTTTAAATTTGATTCGTTTTCAATAACAGCTGTTTCGTTTTTCATGTCACTTCCTTGAACAAAATTAACCTTTTTAACAAAAGTTGCATTTTTATTCGTAGGATATGAGTTTTTATTTTTCAAAACAGGTTTGCTATTATTTTCCTTCTTAGCATCATTATCTTCAGACACATCACCTTGACTAGATGTGAAACTACTTGGTGATGTCGACAGAAAGTCTGTGAACTCATCTTCATCAGGTAAGAAAGAATAGTCATGACTAAGAGGAGGTGGGACTTCATTGAATCCCTTGAATCCCACACTGGTCTTGTCATTACTCTTCTTTAACCCACCCATCATGTGTTTCATAACAAAAGTAGAATCCCTGAATTGACCTAATTTCTTTTCAAGTTCAACAATTTTGAGTTGTGCATCTGACAACTCTTTGCATTTTTCAGAAATCTCTTTTGTTTTCTCAGCCATCATGTCATGAGCTAGGTCTATGACTTGAAGTTTTTCGTTTAGTTTGCTGGTTAAAACTTCAATTTCAGCCTCATAGCCTTTTATCTTTTTCAAATATGATGACTCGTTTCTTTTAGCAAAGAAATTTGATTCTTTTACGTTAGATATTTCGCTCACCAGACTTTTGTTTTGAATTGACAACCTGTCAACTTCACCCTGTAATTCACGACACTTTAAACAAACAGAAGTAGCAGAATTACTTACCTCTCCTGTCGATTTGTCTGAGTTGGCCATAAGGGCAGCAAGTTGAGCTTCCATTCTTTTGATGATCTCATCTTTAGCTTCGTCTTCCCTTTCATGCTCAGACTTTGGCTTTTGTTTTTCAGCATCAGTTGTCTGATCAGCCTTATCTACCTCAGCTTCACTTTTCTCTTCAACTTCAGCATTCACGTTAGCTTCAGCATCATCAACGGGTACAATTTCTGCCATGAAAGCTTGAGTGATATTCTCATCATTTTCCAAGTGAATACTCCAGTCGTATGAACCTTCTCGAGCAGTAGAGATCAATGCCCTTGTGTTAGAGTTGTTGGAAGCATTCCTGTTGTTTGAATTCTGACTCGACGTCTCTTGCTTTTGTTTTTGACATTCTCTAGCGAAATGTCCATAACTTTGACAGTTAAAGCACCTTACTTTGGTCTTGTCAAAACCAACAGTTTTCCCCACAAACTTCCTTCTAGTTCTGTTCATGAACCTCTTCACACGTCTGGTAATCATGGCCATTTGCCATTGCAAATCCATATCTTCAAGATCATCAGGGTTAATCTGATCGTAATCTTCATCTAAAATGGCAGGATCAGATATCTTCCCCTGAATGTAGTTTTCATAAGAAGCAACAAACGAAGCAAGTAGAGCAAGATGTTCTTCAGCAGACTTCACACTCATTGGCATCGACTTTGCACTACTACTTGGTTTAGCAGCTGATGTTCTCTTGACTCCTGTCGATCCTTCTGAAGCAGCTACAAAACATACATCACCATCCTCATTCACTGTGACCTGCTCATTATCACACGAAAGAAACGCAGTAGCAGAGTCGCTAGAAGCATCATGAGACGAAGAAGATGTAAGCCCATTGTAAATCCCTGGATCTTGAACCTGATCATATCCAGTGTCCTTTTTCTTCATGTTAAGCTCATAAGCTCTTAGCTTTCCAACTACTTCTTCTAGCTCCTTTGTGTCATAATCTGCTTCACCCTTGATCATGAGAGTGTAGATATCCCATTTAGCAGGTAGAGCATCCAGCAGCTTGTCATTCTTCTCTATGTCAGTATAGCAATCTATATCATAATTGTCCAATTCTGACATCAGATGGTAGTATCGAGTGATGACGTCCTCAAGTGACTCATTTTTCATAAACTTGAAAACAGCAAACTGCTTTTTCAGTAGATCAACTTTGTTCTTCTTTACATCAGGATTTCCCTCATATATCTTCTCTAGCGCATCCCACATTTCCTTTGAAGTAGTATACTTCTTAAAGGTATGTTTGATGCCATCAGGTAAACACATTTTAATGGCTGCCAAGGCTCTCTTTTCAGCCTCATACATTTTCTTTTGTTCGGCATCCATATCAACATAAGCAGTTATACGTTGTCTTCCCTCAAACTCATGAGTTGGGTTCACATACCCATCATCTATACATATCCACATACGAGTGTCCTGGTACTCAACAAAGGATTGAAACCTATCCTTCCATGTCAAGTAGTTCTCCACCTTCATCATCTTAGGTGGTTTGTTCGTTGTACCTACCTCATGTTCCATCCTTTAGAGTTCGTTCAATTTAGACATGTTCGACATTTTAACTTAAGCAGACTGGTAAAACCGTACAATTTTAGTCCGAAATCTGTTTTTATCAAGTTATACCGTTAGATTCGTCTCGAGATTACGATTCCAATGATATATAATGTCGAATACCGTTTTCGGGATTTTCCAGAGTCTCGAGATTACGACATTCCAACGGTGCAAACGGTTTCCTTTGAAGAGTTACGGATAATTTTCTAAACACGAATCTGTGAAATTTTTCTTACGCAAGCCTAGAAAAATTCCACCCCTTCCGAAATGGTCAGAAAAGGTCCGAAATGGTCAGAAAAGGTCCGAAATGAACACCCTTTTGTCCGAAATGGTCCGAAATGAGTTAAACTGATCCGAAATCACCACTTGTTTATCCGAAATGGAACTTCTGATCCGAAATGAAGTCAAGCTGGTCCGAAATCAAGTCTGTCTGGTCCGAAATCAAGTCAAACTGATCCGAAATGGTCCGTAATGCTTTTGGCTGGTCCGAAATACAATTTAATCTGGTCCGAAATGAGTTCTTTTGATCCGAAATCCAAGACTTCTACTCCGAAATGCAAGTCTTCAAGTTCGAAATGATCTGTAATCAACTCAGCTGGTCCGTAATGCTTTTGGCTGGTCCGAAATACAATTCAATCTGGTCCGAAATGAGTTCTTTTGATCCGAAATCCAAGACTTCTACTCCGAAATGCAAGTCTTCAAGTTCGAAATGATCCGTAATCAACTCAGCTGGTCCGTAATGCAACTGTTTGATCCGGAATGCAATCCTGAGTATTCGAAATGCTTGTTTCTGGTCCGAAATTGATGCTGATTAATCCGAAATGACTGATTTCCTGTCCGAAATCAATCCGTAATGCTTGTTTCTTGATCCGAAATCCAAGTTATCAACCCGAAATCGGCAGCAAACCCTAGAACAGCCGTCAAAACACGTCCAAAAACGCCGATTTTCTGCAGAAACGATTCTGAACCGAGCACAACAAGAGCCGAATGCTCTGATACCAATTGTAGGTCCCGTGAGCCGTATGGATCGTAACAGAATCGTCTATCCAACCTAGAGTGCGGAATCCTCTAGATCAGATTTCACAGAAAACTTGTAGAAAACCGAAATCACTTTAAACCCGATCTTTATTGATTATCTTCTAACGATTACAATCAATCAAGATCCTAATTCGTCCAAGCCTTTGTCTTTCACGAATTCCCTTAAGAATGATTAGATGATTGGAAGATCAACCTAAACCCTAATGCTAAGCTTTGTTTATATAGGAGAAAGCCTTGCACATGGGCTAGGTCTTGGGCTAGGCCCATTTCGCCTACCATCCCCATATGTGGGTTTGGTTTGGCCCAATCACTCTTAATTAACTATTACAAAGCTAAACCCGCTAACTGTTTATCGTTTTACTAATTACAAGATATCCAAAGACCAACTCTAAGCTGTTGTCACAAATATGCACCAACACTGCTCCACTTAGCAGGAGTAGTAGCATCAGACCCAGACACTTGTAGGAGTATACTCTCAGTGACAGGTGATAGAGAGGAACTGGTTTGTGTCTGAGCTATAGCAACTGCATGCAACAAGGGTATTATTGATTGTGGCCTTTTGATTGGTGAGGGTATGGGTGTTGAAAGAGACATGTCCTTGGGATCAGGACTGAGGAAGATGGATCCGATTGGGTCCAGAGCTTCATATTGTGGGGTCCCTGTGCTTACAACCTGATCCTTTTGTGAGGATGCAGGAGGAGTTTGAGGTAAGGGTGGAGATCTTTCTACCAACTGCTGTGAGGAAGTAGCAGCAGTGGTTTGTGGTGACATTTGTTTTGTCACTGGTAGTTGCTCTGGGATCTCATCTTCCAGAGTTGCCTTTGTTTTGGGTTTGGTGGGTTTTCTGGATGTTTTCTTTTTGGTCTTTTTGGTAATGGCAGGTGTGGGTTTCAAAGTAGTGGTTGTGCTGCTATGATCACCTGGAGCAGTGGCTCAGCAGCAGATGCCTGAGGAGCAGTGACAGTTGCTAAATTCTGCTCAGATACCTCTGCTTTTGTTTTTATAGGTGCCAATATTCTAGTGAATGTTTCAGGTGTTAAACCTTTTATTTGAAAATAAACACCTTGTTTGAGCAAATTTTCATTTTCTTTTTCAAATTTTTGTTTAAAATAATAGCTTAGAAACCTCGAAAAAAGTAAAAATGCTTTGCTATCAACATTTTTTACCAAGTCATTAAAGATCTCCTGGGAGTAGTTGTAATCTTTATTATTTAAAATAGCATAGCCCAGGCATTGAATCTTCAATGGTATTTCGTTAAACATTGTTGTTTTATTTGAAACACACATCAAAAGTGTGTGAAATAAAAACCTAGGTGCAGAAGGGAAGTAACCCTTTTGTAAGGTATCTACCTTTGATTGTTCTGCGTACCCTCTTTTCAAAAAATCAGTTTTCAACTCGGTTTTATCAAAGCAAGTTTTACCTTTCTGATCATCGAGTTTGAAGACTTCTGAGATTGCTTTTGGAGTGATTTGGATCGCTTTACCCTGTATCGAGGAGTTGATGGCTACTACTTTATCGTCTTGTTTTTCAAGCGTAGCATTTTTCCAGAACTCTCTCTGGGTTTGCAGGTAAATTGGAGCGTCTGCTGTTATCAAAGTTTTGTACTTTGATTCAGATAAGGTGTCAATGATGGAATCGAAGGTGTGATTGTTTGTGGGTTTTGTGAGTAAACCCACATAGTTATGAGGAGATTTGTATGGTATTTCAACGGATTCAGCGGCCGTTTGAGCGACCTCTTTGGAAGATGATGATGATGATTTTGATTTTGATTTTGCTTTTGCTTTTGATTTCGTCATTTTGATGCGGAAGAATAGAGAATGATTTGGGATGAAGGGTTAGAAACTGCTTTGAGAGGAGAATTTTAGAATTCAATTGGACAGTGTAAAACCCTGTTTGGGGGTTTAGGGCATGGTTTTATTTAGGGAAAAAAATGAATGCTGATGTGGCAGCGGTTACAAAGATCTAAGGGCTAAAAACTGACCATGTGCCAACCTCTGATGAAATGGATGAAAATGGAGGACAGTTGTTTTGAGAGCCACTGATGGAGCAAGCATCAGTGGTTACAACGGTAATAATGTGACAACAGTGGATGATTTTTACTATCAATGGATACCATATCAGTGGATAAGACACTGATTTTGAGCATCAGTGCTTGCCAAGAGAATGAAAGGATCAGAGGTTGATTTTCAGCAGTGGACAACATTTAGAAGGCAGATGTTTGAACAAGACAGTGATTAGGGTAAATGGTAAAGATTTGAAAGATGGGTGTGTCAGCAACCGTTTTGAGAATTTTCCGTTCAAGGTTTTACCACATGTCAATTACATTTTGAAGCTTATACATATTTCTGACAGTGGTTTATTGCCCCAGATGATGTAGACTTTTACCAAGGCAACTCATTCTTGTTAATATTTAAATTAAAACATGAGTACCCAAGTATTTTAAGATCTGTTGACAATCAATGTTCTGCATAGTGTAAGAACAAACTTGAGTTTGACATGACCTTGACAAATATACCATTTCCTTTTGATCTATTTTGAGGATAATATCACAAAAAAATAAGGTCATATATCCTCACAGGAGATTGAAACTTTTACTATAAAAAACCAGTAAAAAGTTCAAAATATACCATTCCTAAAAAATAAAGAATAATATATCCTGCTTTATTTGAGAAAATCCTTTTTCAGAAAAAATAGTTAAAGGATTTTCCAAAAACAGCACCAAAAGAATCTGGTATAATTTTCCATTGAAACTCCTAATCATATCAATCTCAAGCTAATGAAAATGGTCAGTGGTTTGACAACAGTGGTATGAAATTTTAAATACATTTTAACCACTGTTTGGTACCATTCTCTTGTTGAATGATTGACAACAGAAATGAGGACACATGTTCACATGGGTTTTTGAAAACCCTGTTATAGACTTTGTTACCATGTGAAGATTCTGAGAATTTGTCTAGTCCTTTTTTAAATACATTTGCTGTGAATACCATTATTACCTGAATTTTCCTGAACCAATGGTTGCACATAGTTGCTTAATGACCACAGTTACCCCAACCTTTGACTCTTATGTGTTTTATGTTTATACTCTTTTCTTTTAACTTCAAAAGTTTTGAGATAAACACACTTATGAGCTTTTGTGAATTTTCTTCTTCCCTTTTTACCCTTCCCCTTCATAAGTAATAGAATACTTATTGGGTGAACATTATTGAGGAAATACTTGATCCAGAATCATTTTACAGTAATGTTTTGAGAGGATTGGTCACATTTGCGCAAGTTTTCAACCAATCTCACATTACATATGATACAGACTAACCAGTTTTCTTAATGTATTTTAACAGAGTTGATTTGTTCCTTTTGAGGATCTCAACCTGTTTTCAACACATAAGTTCTTATGACTTAAGTTTTAATTTCCCTCTTTATATGTTAGCAAAAACACTAATGTTTTATGAACATAGGCTTTTGTTAATCTGAGGTTCATACTTTAGCATCTAATATGGTGACATCACAAGTTTCACAACAACAGTTGAAATCAATTTTGAAAATAAGAAATAATCCCATAGTTTAACATATATGTTTTCAGATCTAAGAACCATGAGTGACTTGTGCATGATATCACTTTTGTTGTGTGAGATTTGTGTGTCTTACGACATCTTGGTTGTTTTACAGAGTATTTGAGTAACAACTTTAAGCGTTATCACTCGTTACTCTGTTTTTCAACTAAATACAACCAACCTTAGTATCAATGAGTTTTGAGCCGAACTGTTATGTCAATTCGACTGTTAGATCGAAATTGACTGTCCAAGCTCAGATACCAATTGTTATGATCTGAGGCTCTAATAGTTGTGTTAGTTTGTATAAATTGAACAAATCAACAAAAATGAACAAAGTTTAAGTGCAGCGGAAATGAACAACAAACTCTGTAAACACAATCAAAGGAGAATGAAGTTTGATAAACAATTGCTTTTCATAGAGTCGAAAGATTACAATTCAAAGCAAAAGATTACAATGCAAGCTTACAAGCTAAGCTCCCCCTCAGCCTGATACTACAGTGGTTGGTTGCACAAGATGAAAGGATTGAATTGAGGAGAAGAACTCTCTCAAAACGATCAAATGTAACAGTACAGAGTACTGTTCCATTTATAGACAAACCAAACCACTGAGACATCTCAGCTGACGTCACCATGAAAGCGACGTCTAACAGCCTAACAACCTGTATCTATTGTCCTTATACAAACACTGCTAAACCTAACCACTGACTATACATAAAACAGATGACATACTAAACTACTGCTCTCTCTTCATATCAGTGCTTTCCTCAAGGTTGATCAGTCCTTGATTGGGCAGTGCTTTGTCATCAGTAGGTTGTACCAACAGTGCTTAGTTCTCAGCAGTCTTATGGGCTTCATCAGTAGTTTTGAAGAACAGTAGTAGTTGTATCCGGGCAGTGGATATAAGATCATCAGCTGTTAAGATCATCTCACTAAAAGTCCTATTTAGTATTATAATTAGTTTAATAGGAAACCCTAATTGAGAAATCCAAGTGATTCTGCAGAAACCCTAAGATTTTCAGAAGAATCAGAATCAGGATTAGGGCCCCTAAAACTCAGGGGGGGTATTTTCTATTGATGATTATCCATATAACTTGCTGTCGAAGTTTAATTTTAAGAAATTGTTGACTCAGCTAGGCTAGTCCCACACGTGGCAACCATATAGTGCTTAGGTATTTGTTACGGACCGTAAGGTTATATTTGTTACGGTCCGTAAGCAACTCAAAATTGGTGTATAAATACAGAACATTGGCACTTAGTTTCTGGTGTTCATTCGACGAAGAAATTCGTTCAATTCTCTGAGTTTTGGTCCGATTACTACAATTAACACACACAATCACTAGTTTCTGCTACGATACAGGGTATTAATTCAATCGCTGCTACGATTCATTGTCCGATCGATCGATGTACTCAATGGTTGTTTAAGTGCTACCCACATTAGGGTTTTACTTTGTCATTCGTCGTGATTTCGACGGGATGTTGAGTGCTGTCCGAAATCGGACTATACTCTGTCCTTAATTGTGAATTCGTTGGATGTTTAAGTATCGTACTTTGTCGTTCGTCGTTAATTCGATGGATGTTTAAGTATCGCACTTTATCATTCGTTGTGAGGGTTGATCTCGTGAGTTATCGTAAAAGCTGTATTAATTACTTACCTAGTTTCGTGTGCAAATTAGGTTATTAAGCTTATCAGTAGGCTAAACTCTACCTCATATCAAAGGAAATAGCTCAAGTAACCATTTTACCGAGTAAAGCAAAGGTGAGTTCACAGACTTTCTACAAGGCACGTCCATCCTCAGTAGGTAGGATGCCACTCCACTAATCTTCGCATACATGTCTGGGAGACCGCGATACATACGAATTCTCCAGAGTGCAGAATAACGTACGTTCGTCCATCCCTGGATTGGGTAGGGACAACAAAACAAATATTCGGGATAATCTTAAATCCTACGGGCTAGTAAGCCAGAGAACAGAAACCGTGAATTCACTCAACTTTGTTGTTGACTCGTTGTTACATGCCTTGCAGGTCGTTAGATCCCTAGCTTAAGGAACTTGCACGAGGAGGCGTGGTCGTTGTGGGAAAACATTTCAATTAATATTAAACTTATGTTTTGTGCTTCCGCTGTAAACTCAAACTATATTTTGACACCAATTGTATTGTGTTGGATTTTATAAAAATTACTTACATGCTTTGTTCAATATGATTGGTGGCTATGATCCTGGGCATGTCACGCCTCCAAGGCGGGGTGGGGTTTTTGGAGGGGTGTGTGATGTGTGTAAAATGCAACATATAAATTACATCAAATGAGGCATAAAACTAACCCTTTTTAGTACTAATATTGGAAAAAGAGTGTTTTTGTCTTCCTTTTGTATTTTCAGGATGAAATGAGCTCAAAAACGCAAAAGAAGCAAAAAGACAGCTAAATCCAACATAAATACAAGAAAAGGAACATTAGTGGACTGCCCGAACCCTCAACGGCACCTTCCAAAGCAAAATAGAGAAAACAGAAGGCTGAACACGCCCCGTGCTCAGCCAGCACGGGGCTGTGCCCAAGAAGCAGCAGAAAAGACAAACCTATAGAAGCTTCTATTGCCCATCACGGGGCCGTGCTCAGCGGACACGGGGGCGTGTCGAAAGTACAGCAGGCGCATTTATTGTAATTGCGAATTACAATTAATGAGAAGAGAGAGTGTCAGACGGACACGGGGCCGTGTCCAGCGGACACGGGGCCGTGTCCAGCTCTCTGTTCAGCCTATAAATAGGAGTGCTTGGATTCATTTCATCTCATCCCATGGCACACCACCTCTCTCACACTTCATCCACCACCCACCACCATCACAACACCATCATCCACCACCATCATCCATTGTCCATCATAGAGTGTGTGAGTCGTCTCGGGATCCAAGATTGATCGTAAGAGTTCTTGACAATCAAGGCCATGTTTGCCTAAGTCTCTTACATCACTTGGTGAAGACAAAGTGTCTAGTATAATACTTTTTATTTCTAATCTTTTGCACTTTTTATTTGGTTTTGTATTAATGACTTTAATAACTAGTTACTTATGTTGAAGGTGATCTTTCCTTATCGTTTGTCCGTGGTGTCTTGGCATTATTTTACTGTCTATATAAAATAAAGGATTTTCACCATTCATATCTCCACGGTCTATATGGAGGTATGTTGGCTACCTGGTAGGGGGTTAAGGGAACGGTTTGGTAAAGGTCTTGCCGTTGTTCAGCGTTTAGAGGTCCTGCAATGGACCTGGGTCAAATTTAGTAGGACCTCCTTCAATACTTCACGGTATTGGATGGCGGGGGTCCAAACTCTTTGATCCCCTCATAAGTTAACTACTATTAATACTATAACCCGGCTATTTAGGACTGTATCCCTGCTGACTCAGACTACTTAGCCGAGGGTAACGTCACCGCCAAAAGCGGGGCCTACCACAATACTGCATTAATAACTTAATTCATTATCTTCCAATAATCCACCCCTTTAGGATTGTATCCCTGCTGACTCAAACTACTGGGGTGAGGGTAACGTCACCTTCAAAAGAGGGGCCTACTACAATAACTAAGATAATCTCTTAATTATGTGCAAAAGTGCGGAAATAATCAAAGGTTATACTAGATACGAGTCGGAACCAAGTGATTCATCTTGTCTATCTGTTTTTATTTTTATTTTTATTTTCAGCATTTTAGTTAGTTTTATTTTTCTTAGTTTAAAACATTTTTTCTAAACTTTTATTTTGGTTAGACGTTGAGGATAAACCGGTATTAAAAGCTCTTGTGTCCTTGGACGACCTCGGTATCTTACCAACGCTATACTACACTCAACGATGGGTGCACTTGCCCATATGTGTGTTTAGTGTTAGTAAAATATCTTGTTTTATAAATTTAAAACTTGGCTAAAATAAGTGTTAAAAAGGGCTTAAAATATACACCTAATATATACGGCACTTACCACACATCAAGTTTTTGGCGCCGTTGCCGGGGACACAAGGATTTTAAGAAAGTTAGGAATCAACGGCCTAATCATCTTTTTCTTTTCTTTTTATTTTTTTAGGATTTTTCTTAGTTTTTTCAGCTCCTGCAGCGCTCAGCACGGGCCGTGCCCGGTCAGACACGGGCCGTGCCCGGCAATCATCACTGGCAGTTTTTATTTTCTGGGTTACAGAGAGCTGAACACGGGGCCGTGTCGGTGCAACACGGGGTCGTGTCCAACTCCCAGTAACAGGGATCCAGAAATCAATTACTGCACTTCTGAACACGGGCCGTGTTCATTGAGCACGGGGCCGTGGTGAACATTCTGACCAGCGTTCTTTTCTGTTTTTGTTGCAGGATTTGGAACCCAGGCGCCACATTTGAACCTCCTACGTAGTGCATGAGCTCCAGTTCTAGTAGAAACATAAAAGAACCCCTAGAAGAACCCGAGCGCTTTCTCAGAAAAAGACTAAAAGCTAAAAATCAAGAGAAAGCTTCGGGGGACCCACTTCCAATGGCGGACCAACGTACCCTAATGGATTACCTACGGCCTACCGTAGGCAATCTTGGCGCCGCTATCAATGCCCCGAATGTCGAGGCCAACAACTTCGAACTTCGGCCGCATTTGATACAAATGCTCCAAAACTCCGCAACCTTCCACGGGCTTGCGGACGAGGATCCCCATCTACATATTACTAACTTCTTAGAAATATGTGATACCTTTCGGATCAATGGAGCATCAAATGACGCCATCCGCCTTCGAATGTTCCCTTTTTCACTAAAAGACCGAGCTAAGGCTTGGCTTAACACCCTCCCAGCTGGGTCGGTAAACACCTGGGATGAACTCGCCCAAAAGTTTTTGTATAAGTATTTCCCTCCTGCTAAAACGGCTAAATTAATGACTGAAATTAATACATACTCACAAGAGGATGGGGAATCCTTATATGAAACTTGGGAAAGGTTCAAGGAGCTTCTAAGAAAGTGTCCTCACCATGGTCTAGCGATATGGCAACAAGTATCCACTTTCTACAATGGATTGTTGCCACACACAAGACAAACACTTGATTCAAGCTCCGGGGGACTCTTAGGTAATCGTCGCCCAAATGAAATATATAACCAAATTGAGGAAATTGCTCAAACCAATTTTCAATGGCACACTCCCCGAGGTAATAAATCTATTGCCCCGGGCGCCCATAAGGTTGATGAAAGCACCTCTTTACAAGCCCAAATCGAGGCCCTCTCTTCAAAAATCAAAAGGCTAGAAATGACAAAAACAGCCTCGGTTATGGCTTGTGAAGGGTGTGGTGGGTCACATGAAAATTGGAGTTGTATGAAAGAATTAGATGAACAAACTGAAACGGTAAACTACATGGATAATAGACCTAGGCCGTCGGGTCCTCCAACGGTTACCTACAACCAGGGATGGCGTAACCACCCAAATCTTGGTTGGAGAGATCCCGGAAATAGTAGTAACCCACAAAACCAACGAACTAATTTTCAACAACCGCAAAATTTTCCTCAACAACAAGGTGGAAGAGAAAGGCTTGAAGATACCGTATCTCGCCTCATCCCTGACACTGAAAAGAAGAACTCGGATCGATTTCAACAATTGGAATCAAATTTCAGAAACCAACAAGCTAGCATTCAAAACGTTGAAAAACAATTAAATCAACTAGCTCAAAATTTCTCAGAGAGACCACATGGCGCATTACCCAGTAATACCGAACCAAACCCAAAGGCACAAGTCCATCTCATCACATTAAGAAATCGAACCGTGGGTCCCGAGGATGCTCCATTGCCGCAAAATGAAAGAAGCCATTCTAGCCAGCCTGTGACTCCTCCTGCGCCAGAAAAGGCTTCTACACCAAATCAAGAGCCCACCAAGACTCCTCCAATCCCGTACCCCGGTAGGTTAAATCGTCAAAAGACCGATGAGCAATTCGCAAAGTTCGAAAGCTTGCTAAAACAATTGCATGCTAATATTCCTTTTATTGAGGTCCTAACCCAAATGCCTAAATATGCAAAATTCATGAGGGATTTCCTCACTCACAAAAGGAAAATTGAATCATTGCAATTAGTTAACCTAGGCGAAGAATGCTCAGCTCTAGTACTCAACAAACTTCCACAAAAGAAAATTGACCCCGGGAGCTTCACAATCCCTTGTTCGATTGGGGAGTCCCCCGTCCGAAATGCTTTAGCCGATCTTGGGGCTAGTATCAACCTCATGCCCACCTCAATGTTCAAGCGACTCGGCCTAGGAACAACAAGCCCTACAAAGATGAGCATACAACTCGCCGACAGGTCCGTCAAATTCCCACATGGGGTCGCCGAAAATCTACTTGTCAAGGTCGACAAATTCGTCTTTCCAACCGACTTTGTTATCCTAGACATGGAAGAAGACACCGATGTCCCTCTCATCCTCGGGAGGCCATTCCTAGCCACCGCTCAAGCATTGGTGGATATGAATGACGGAACTCTAACATTGAAGTTTGGGGATGAGGAAGTGAAATTTGAATGTGGAAAGCGAGTAGAGGAAGAAGATCCGGTCAACTACATGAAGGTCATAGACTCAAGCTTGGATGACGCTCTCCGACGGTGTAACATGGGATGCAACACATCCCACTTGGGTAACATATGACCAGGCTTTGGGTCTAGCCAAGGACCCTTATAAACGTGGCGCACCATGGAGGCATTCCACGGAACTATCCTTAACTTAGATTAGTTTTTATGTTTTCTAGTTAGATTAATTTTCAGGAATAAAACACACTCATGGTGGTAAAGGATGAAAAGGGGAACGAGAAAAATGATCCCATGCACAAGAACGAGGCAACCCGACAATTTCCTCCATTTCAGAAGGTTCAACACGGGCCGTGCCCAACCAACACGGCCCCGTGTCGAACCACCTGCAGAAAAACGCCCAGTTCAGGTACCTGGACACGGGCCGTGTTCACCCAACACGCCCCCGTGTCCAGCCTTCTGTTTGACTTATTTCAATTTTGTTACTGGCACCTGAACACGGGGCCGTGCCCGGATAACACGGGGCCGTGTTCAGTGCCCAGTAACACAAATTTTTGCTTTTTAAACACTATTTTACACATCTAATCAACCTAAAAATTTATTTTTGGGACACATTGAGGACAATGTGTAATTTAAGTGTGGGGGGATGCTAAAACCTTGGATTTTGCAAGTCCTAAATACAAGCCTTACACAAAACTCTATTGGAACCGCTAATCACCCCAAAAAAAATTTTTTCAAAAATTTCATTTTTTTTTTTACTTGTCTAGGTTTAACTCGGGAAATTCAAGTTCTCAAAAAGGTTATATTTTTACAAATTTACAACCGATAGCGTAGTGATAAAAAGAACCAACATAAGAAAATTATGAAAAGGCATGACAAACTTATTTAAAATTTGATTATATATACTTGACCACATAAAGACCCATTCCCACAAAAGTGAGTTTTGAGCCTTTATTGAGCACACAATTACATATCATTTAACTAAATGCTCATTTTTCGTTTCTTGTGTGAATAGCTGCTTGGTTCTTACGACTCTAGAACTTGCCATGACAATACATTCCCGGTCCTTATCAACTTAAACCCGAGTAAGTAAATGATGGAGGCATTAGGACTAACATTTTTCATTTCTACACCATTATTTTTCTTTTTCTTTGACCACCTACCCAAAAATCCCCCTAGTTAGCCCCTTTGAGCCTAAACCTTTTCGTTTCATCACCCAAAAAAAAAAAAAAAAAAAAAAATCCCTTTCATCCACCAAAACCTTTTTCATTTTTAACCCTTTATTTTAGTAACAAGTTCGGTTCTTCGAAAAAAAAAATAGTTTTATAATGATGAAGCAAAAAGAAAATAAACAAACAAAGTAATCAAAAATAGCTTTGTTTGAATAAAAGCTTCATCAAAAATAAAAAGTTGCAAAAATACGAAAACCGACACTTGTTACGCTTTTAGCCCTTTTCTACTAACCACTAACCCAACCACCTACCTTTAACCCTAGCCAACCCTTAACCCACAAAGTCCTCTTGATATCTACAAAGGTATAAAAGTTAAAAAGGAGGAGGATTGATTTCTTGGCAAGCCTATGGTAGGAATAAGTTCCGTGCCGCTCTCGAGTGATTCACTAAAAATACACCTTCGGCCGAGTGTGAGTGATTTCCCCGCGAGGTATGTGAACTTGTATATAAATAGAATTTTAAAAAAAGGAATGTTATGCCCAAATAAGTAATTTCTTTTATGAACAGTTCTAAATAAATCATTACGAATAGGAGTGTAAATAAATAAACATAAAACCCAAAAAGATCTTGGAAATCCCGACACTCTATGACAAGCCCAAAACCTTCTCTTCTACCTATTCCATTTGGGAGTGTAAGCCACATATTAAAGAGTTTTGCTTGAGGACAAGCAAAAGTTCAAGTGTGGGGGTATTTGATGTGTGTAAAATGCAACATATAAATTACATCAAATGAGGCATAAAACTAACCCTTTTTAGTACTAATATTGGAAAAAGAGTGTTTTTGTCTTCCTTTTGTATTTTCAGGATGAAATGAGCTCAAAAACGCAAAAGAAGCAAAAAGACAGCTAAATCCAACATAAATACAAGAAAAGGAACATTAGTGGACTGCCCGAACCCTCAACGGCACCTTCCAAAGCAAAATAGAGAAAACAGAAGGCTGAACACGCCCCGTGCTCAGCCAGCACGGGGCTGTGCCCAAGAAGCAGCAGAAAAGACAAACCTATAGAAGCTTCTATTGCCCATCACGGGGCCGTGCTCAGCGGACACGGGGGCGTGTCGAAAGTACAGCAGGCGCATTTATTGTAATTGCGAATTACAATTAATGAGGAGAGAGAGTGTCAGACGGACACGGGGCCGTGTCCAGCGGACACGGGGCCGTGTCTAGCTCTCTGTTCAGCCTATAAATAGGAGTGCTTGGATTCATTTCATCTCATCCCTTGGCACACCACCTCTCTCACACTTCATCCACCACCCACCACCATCACAACACCATCATCCACCACCATCATCCATTGTCCATCATAGAGTGTGTGAGTCGTCTCGGGATCCAAGATTGATCGTAAGAGTTCTTGACAATCAAGGCCATGTTTGCCTAAGTCTCTTACATCACTTGGTGAAGACAAAGTGTCTAGTATAATACTTTTTATTTCTAATCTTTTGCACTTTTTATTTGGTTTTGTATTAATGACTTTAATAACTAGTTACTTATGTTGAAGGTGATCTTTCCTTATCGTTTGTTCGTGGTGTCTTGGCATTATTTTACTGTCTATATAAAATAAAGGATTTTCACCATTCATATCTCCACGGTCTATATGGAGGTATGTTGGCTACCTGGTAGGGGGTTAAGGGAACAGTTTGGTAAAGGTCTTGCCATTGTTCAGCGTTTAGAGGTCCTGCAATGGACCTGGGTCAAATTTAGTAGGACCTCCTTCAATACTTCACGGTATTGGATGGCGGGGGTCCAAACTCTTTGATCCCCTCATAAGTTAACTACTATTAATACTATAACCCGGCTATTTAGGACTGTATCCCTGCTGACTCAGACTACTTAGCCGAGGGTAACGTCACCGCCAAAAGCGGGGCCTACCACAATACTGCATTAATAACTTAATTCATTATCTTCCAATAATCCACCCCTTTAGGATTGTATCCCTGCTGACTCAAAATACTGGGGTGAGGGTAACGTCACCTTCAAAAGAGGGGCCTACTACAATAACTAAGATAATCTCTTAATTATGTGCAAAAGTGCGGAAATAATCAAAGGTTATACTAGATACGAGTCGGAACCAAGTGATTCATCTTGTCTATCTGTTTTTATTTTTATTTTTATTTTCAGCATTTTAGTTAGTTTTATTTTTCTTAGTTTAAAACATTTTTTCTAAACTTTTATTTTGGTTAGACGTTGAGGATAAACCGGTATTAAAAGCTCTTGTGTCCTTGGACGACCTCGGTATCTTACCAACGCTATACTACACTCAACGATGGGTGCACTTGCCCATATGTGTGTTTAGTGTTAGTAAAATATCTTGTTTTATAAATTTAAAACTTGGCTAAAATAAGTGTTAAAAAGGGCTTAAAATATACACCTAATATATACGACACTTACCGCACATCAGTGTGACAGAGTGGTATCAGAGCCAATGGTTATAGAGAACTTGGTTTTAAAATGGGAAAAATATTTTTGATGAAAACCAGACTATAACCGGTAAAGTGTTCAATGATCCACAACGATGCTTCATTCCAAGTGCAAGACTCAATACTTTACGGTTTTCTATAATATTTATTAAGGTTAAGTCATCCCTAAGTATTTCATGTATATAACCATAAGAAATATCTATCTGACAAATTTCTGGTAGTATTTAGAGATAAATGAAAAGTTTAAACAAAAGATTAAGGTTAAGTTTCTCGAGCATAAAAGATTAGTACTAGTATCCTTACTTATTTGAGTAAATCTCGAGGACGAGATTTCTATAAGGAGGGGAGAATGTAGCAACTCTCACTAAAAGTCCTATTTAGTATTATAATTAGTTTAATAGGAAACCCTAATTGAGAAACCCAAGTGATTCTGCAGAAACCCTAAGATTTTCAGAAGAATCAGAATCAGGATTAGGGCCCCTAAAACTCAGGGGGGGTATTTTCTATTGATGATTATCCATATAACTTGCTGTCGAAGTTTAATTTTAAGAAATTGTTGACTCAGCTAGGCTAGTCCCACACGTGGCAACCATATAGTGCTTAGGTATTTGTTACGGACCGTAAGGTTATATTTGTTACGGTCCGTAAGCAACTCAAAATTGGTGTATAAATACAGAACATTGGCACTTAGTTTCTGGTGTTCATTCGACGAAGAAATTCGTTCAATTCTCTGAGTTTTGGTCCGATTACTACAATTAACACACACAATCACTAGTTTCTGCTACGATACAGGGTATTAATTCAATCGCTGCTACGATTCATTGTCCGATCGATCGATGTACTCAATGGATGTTTAAGTGCTGCCCACATTAGGGTTATACTTTGTCATTCGTCGTGATTTCGACGGGATGTTGAGTGTTGTCCGAAATCGGACTATACTCTGTCCTTAATTGTGAATCCACTGGATGTTTAAGTATCGTACTTTGTCATTCGTCGTTAATTCGATGGATGTTTAAGTATCGCACTTTGTCATTCGTTGTGAGGGTTGATCTCGTGAGTTATCGTAAAAGCTGTATTAATTACTTACCTAGTTTCGTGTGCAAATTAGGTTATTAAGCTTATCAGTAGGCTAAACTCTACCTCATATCAAAGGAAATAGCTCAAGTAACCATTTTACCGAGTAAAGCAAAGGTGAGTTCACAGACTTTCTACAAGGCACGGCCATCCTCAGTAGGTAGGATGCCACTCCACTAATGTTCGCATACATGTCTGGGAGACCGCGATACATACGAATTCTCCAGAGTGCAGAAGAATAACGTACGTTCGTCCATCCCTGGATTGGGTAGGGACAACAAAACAAATATTCGGGATAATCTTAAATCCTACGGGCTAGTAAGCCAGAGAACAGAAACCGTGAATTCACTCAACTTTGTTGTTGACTCGTTGTTACATGCCTTGCAGGTCGTTAGATCCCTAGCTTAAGGAACTTGCACGAGGAGGCGTGGTCGTTGTGGGAAAACATTTCAATTAATATTAAACTTATGTTTTGTGCTTCCGCTGTAAAGTCAAACTATGTTTTGACACCAATTGTATTGTGTTGGATTTTATAAAAATTACTTACATGCTTTGTTCAATATGATTGGTGGCTATGATCCTGGGCATGTCACGCCTCCAAGGCGGGGTGGGGTTTTTGGAGGGGTGTGACATCAATTGAGTTTGATCATTCACCAACTGATGACACCAGTGATGATGAGGAAGAAAAACATATTGATATTGCAAAATCTCATCTTTCTCCTGAAAGTTTTCATTTTTATTTTGCAGATCGCTTGGAGAAACTGAAGGAGAAACGAGCTGCAAAAGAACAACAAGAAATGAAGACTGAAAGTGTTATTCAAAATGATGAAGTTAATAGTGTTGCTGAGGAGAGTGTTGAGACTGAGCAGGTAAGTGAAGCAGAAAGGGTGACTGAAGCTGAAAAGATCATAGAAGTTGAAAAGATTGTGGAAGTCATCAAGCCTTGCACAAAGTGTTTGGAACCTTGCAAGGAATGTGCAGCAAAAGATGAAAAGCTGGCAGAGTATGAGAAGATTAAGGAACAATTAATGTTCAATATTAACTACGTGAAAGAATCATATGATATTTTGAACAGAACAGTAACTGGTCTTCAAAAGACTAACTCTGAAAGAGAAATGCTTTGACGATGATGAATGCAACATTGATGACGAAGCAGAAAGCTATTAACTTTTACATCGAAGAAAGTGCAAAGTGGAAGCAAGAGTTGGAGACTGAGAGAATTGAGAATGAGAGAATCAGACGTTTATTACAAAGTTACTCTAGTTCTGATTATCTTATTGATCGAATTTATCCGACTGTTGCAGGTTTTGAAGCCTTTAAAGATGATGAAAAGCCAAAGAAGAAGGATACTGGTAGGAAACCGAGTGTTTCCTATAACAAGTGTCCGCCTCCAATCTGGGAACGTTATTCTCCCAGAAAACCAAATGAGGAGCAAGTCGAAAAAGCAGTCAATATAAAGTTAAAACCGAATCAACTGATGAATTACCAGAAAATATTGACGTCACGTTCACCTCATCTGACACTGATCATGAGTCTGAGTTAATAAAAAAGGTGGTCGATCAGGTGTTGGATACTGATGAGGAGTTTGAGTCAAAGTCTAAGTCTGGAGGGTCCAGTTCGTCAGTCAACAGTTCAAAATCGTCGGTTAAACGGTCATATAGTAAAGAGTTTTTGTTATTAAAAGCAAATTTGGATGATGAAACATTTGAAGTAGCATACACTTTAAATGATTATGACAAATTATATTTTGACAAAGAGTTTCCAATAAGAAGTGTTAGATTTGAAATGATCAAAAAGGTTTTCAAAATGACAGAAATTAAGATTTCTGAAATAAAAGATTTAAATCTTACTGGAAAACCTAAAAATACACTTCAAGAGTTCAATAACGATTAAACAAGAAAAAGGGTTACAATTCTGGTTCTGGTTTTCAAAAGAAACCAAACCATAATGGTAGCTACAAAAAGAAAGGTTTAGGTTTTATTCCACCAGAAAATTATAAAAATGAGAAAAATTCTAAAACAAAAACAGAATTTGTTTCAGGAGGAAGTGCAGAAGAAGAATAGAAGAAACCTTTCTGGAAACAATCAAACCAGGAGTTTCTTGCTGAAAAGAAAAGGAATGGAACTGGAGTGTTTCATCCAAAAGAGACTCGAACCTGTTTCAAATGCAATGAAGCTGGTCACATTGCATGGAACTGTCCGAAAAATGCTAAGACTAAACAGGGAGTTTCTGAAAAACTGAAAGAAATAGTTGTTGTTGTTGAATCACCAACCGAAAAATTCAAAATGTTTGAAAATTCAACTTATGAGGTTGGTGAATGTTCTAAAAAGAATTTTTACAACAAGAAAGCAAAAGATAACCAAATGTGGGTTGTCAAGAAGGGTGATGTAAAAGTCGGCGATGATTCTGGTTCCACAAAGCCAGAAGAGCTACAAGGTGAGGTAAAAGAGGTAAATTCTGTATCTTCAGTGAATGATGATGAATTTCCATCACTGAAGTTTGAGAAGATTAAACAAAAAGTTGGTAAAGTTGAGATCTCGGATCAATTTTACTCCGAGAAGAATGAGTTTGATATCGAGAAAGTTTTCAATGGAAATGTTAAGAAAATTTTTGGGAGAATGCTTGATGGGAAAGTTAAAGGGGTTAAAGATTTTTACGCAACAAAGAAAGCAACTTTTAACCCAACTGAACAAGAGCTAAAGGAGTTAAAAACACCCAAGGTTGGTCAGACTTGGGTGGAAATTCTTTTCCCTTGAACATCTGACTATGCCGGAGATCCCAAGTTTGTAATCGTGGATCAGGAATCGGCATCTTTCTTAGTAATTGATTATGTGATTGAATCTTAAAAATGGTTGAATTTTTACAGGATAAGTGTGAATTGCCGGAGCTTCTAGGTTGGTAAGTGTGAACCAGGAATCGGCATCTTTATTGGTAAAATGATTTTGTGTAGATGTGGTATTCCTACAAGTGGTTTATGGAAGGGTTTTCTCTTTTAAGTGGTAAATCAAGGACATTAAGTTGTACTTGTTTTTCCTTCAAGTGGTTAATCAAGGTCATTAAGTTGAACTTGATTGTACCAATTTTACAATTGGTATTTTGAAAAACAATGTGATGAACCAAACCCCGAATCTACAAGTGTTAAAATCAACAAAACTTATTTTCTGGAAAAATCATTTTGGTTAAAACAAACTTAAGTGTTTTGAAATCATAATGAGAAAATAGTTTTGTGAAAGGGGGAGTTCTGATTGTTTATGCCTAGTGGATGGCGAATTGATGCGATTCGATATCGGTTGTCAAGTTTGTTGTACAGTTTTTTTTCAAATTTCCTTTAATGTGTTTGGATTTTAGGGGGAGTAGAAATTTCTGAAAATCCAAAAACATTAGAAAATTTGAAAAAGGCAAAAACATGATAAAATCAAAAATGAGTTTTTGTGTCAAAGAAGAGGAAATGATAGTACATCAGTAGACAGTTACAGTATGCTAAAGAATTGTATTGTTTAAATAGCGTTAAATGGTCTCACTGATGATATGCCGATAGGTTTTTACACATTTAGTAAGCTTTTTCGGGATATAAACTTAAATTCAAACTTGCTTATTTCGTGGGGAACACTACTTGGATATATAGGTAACCCCTGAAATCTCGTTTGAAAGGTCCCTCTTTCTGAGATACTAGGTCTTTATGCTCAGTGATATCTGGGGTATTATCCCGGGACTTCTGCTGAATGGAAATTCTGAGCTAGTCCCCGTATAATACTTTCTGCATGCTGGAAATATAGCGCAGCCCTCAGCAAATTGATGAAACAATAAAATTGATAGTCATTGCTGTTGTAATACAAAAGATCCTCTAAAGGGGACACACCAAAAGTCGAAGCCGTCATCTCTCTGCGTATACGGGAGTATCGACCTGAGCTCTCATAGCCCTCGCAATTTAACCCCTTACAGATATCATCTGTGGTATACTCACCTGTAAGACTGAATATTGGGATCTGGATACGGGAGTATATTCAAGAGGTGGGACACATGAATGACTTTAAGTTCTTAAAACACCTAACTCATATCCTGAATCAGTTGAAATTTGTGTGAGAATTTAAGTGGATCAGTATATCGGCAATCTAAGTGAATTGTTTAATTCTTAATGTGTAACTAAGCTCAACGGTACTTGTGACTTGTCAAGAACTGATATGATCCTCTTACACAAAACTCACAAAAATATTGTATATAAAATATTTCTTTACTGCATCTTATTTTTCTTTACATTAAAAAATCTAAAAAGATTTTCGGTGTGTTTTAGCATAAATTTTTTAAAAGTCCAAAAAGATTTTCGACAACTGATGTTGGAGAGCTGATTTTCAAAATTCCAAGTGCTAAACATGATGACATTCTTGTGAAAAGATGTATGTGTTTGAAAATCAAATGTGTTTTTATCAAATTTTAAAGTGGTTCATCAAGATTATTGAGTTATTTTTTAGGGAGAGTCAGTGTTAGTGCATACATTGAATTGTTAAATTTAGAAAATTTACTTTGAGGTAGAGATTGTGCAGATAACCTGAGCTGAACGTGAGCCAGGTGACGATCTTGGAACAACGTCAAAGTCGAATGATAGAGAACCAGGTTGATTGATCATGAGGATGCTTAAAGAGTCAGGTTCCGATTCCTGAAGATGCTGTGGATAGAGCATGAGCCAGGTTTTGATTCTGAAGAAAAAGTTTGAGCCAGGCAACGATCTTGAACCGGAGAAAGTCAGATTACGATCCTGAAGCAGATGTTGCTGATGAACTGAAGGAATGCCAGCACATTGTTAGGGGGAGTCTGTTAATGCTGAGTGAAAGAGTGAATCCCAGAGACTGATCAAGACTGAAGATGCGAAGACTCGACACGCGAGACTCGTCAACATCTGAGGGGGAGTCTGTTAGTGCATACATATGTCGACTTCGCTTTGTATCGAGTCTTAGTCTAGATTGTATAGATCAGGGCTCGTAGTTCGAGAAAATAGGAAGGTTTATAGTGATTTCCCACGAAATGGTGATTTCCCATGAAATGTTAATTTCCCACGAAATGAACATTGCACTTTCGTGGGGAATCAGAAAATTGCACTTTCATGGGGAATTAGAAAATAGCACTTTTGTGGGGAATCAGAAACCCTATAAATAGGCTTGTCATCTTGTCATTTGGTGGGGAATCAGAATATTGTACCGAAGTGCTGCCAGTGTATTTCCTGATTGTAATTGTTGTATTTTCAATCAGAAGAGAGTTTAAAGTGAAGATTAAGCTGTTTCTACCTTTGTTTCTTAGTTTCCGCCTCTGAAACGAAGTAAAACTCCTCTGAACGACTCGTTCGGGTTCGTACACGATCCTACAAGTTTCATAACCACAAGCATGCATGAATCTATAAAATTAAACCTATAAGTCAAGACATGGTACCTAGAAGCGAAGTGAGAGTGTGATTGAGTCTTGGACCGACTTGCGGAGGGGCTCTTGGCCTAGTTTGGCATCGGCAGAGAGGAGAAGAGAGGGAGTAGGTATCGCATGTTAGGGTTTGTGTCATGCAAGTTTATGTAACACAATAAAAGTAAACTTAGGTGGGGCGGATAGGGAATTTGTGGGGTTGGGCCGTAAATCCAAGTCTGGGCCAATCATGGGAGTGGGCTGCCAAGAATTTATGAGAAGTGGAGGGGGTGGTAAATTCAATTTTCTATCGTTGGTTATATTGTTTTACTAGGGTTTTATATAATACAACAATTGTATAATATGAATTTCATAACTTGTCTTGTAGCTATTTATCTCTGAAACTAAAGTATTGGTTTTATTTAGTTTGCACCCTCATTATTTTGAGCATATCTTATATAACCACAATAAAAGATGTTTAATATAAACAGATACATTTGATCATACAATGTTATCCAACTTTGCTCACCAATTTTATACATACAATATGCTATTGGGAAAATATATGTACATTCTACCTGTTTGTTTTTGACCAACTATTAGTCTACGGAGAGATATGTCACACCCCCAAAATCCACCTGCGGAATACCACCGCTTGGAGGCGTGACTGACCAGGATCCAGCCACCAATCATATTGAACAAGCATGTAAGTAATTATAAAAGTTCAACCAATACAATTGGTGTCCACACAAAACATAGTTAAGTTGCAAGCGGAAGCATAATGTTTAAAATCATAACACAAGTTTAAATGTTTCAAGTTTAACATGGCACACATCTGTCCATGCCCCACAACGACCCTCCTCCATGCAAGCTCCAGCTAAGTACCTATTGACCTGCAAAGCATGTAGTAACGAGTCAACAGCAAGTTGAGTGAGTTCACGGTTGGGTGTTTGTTTTAAGTTGTTTCGAAAACAGTTTCCTTTATCTGGCATCCTGCCGTGGGGGTTACCCCATAGTTAAAAACGTGACTTGTTTATTCCCGGTTACTCTGGCAATCCAGCCGTGGGGGCTACCCCGTGTTAGTTATCTGGCATTTCGGCCGTGGGGGCTACCCCATGTATACACTAGACTCGTTACCATATCGACTGCTGACTATAGTCATGTTTAAGTGCCCTGAAACTGTCAATGTCTATCATCATTGACGTGCCCCAGATCCATTAGTTCACGCCCGTCCTCTGCGGCACGGTGTGAGGTTTGTCAGACCTAAATAGCGCTATCTAACTAATGACCCGCTCGCCATTGGCCCGGCGATTAAGTCGATATAAAAATGAGGGACTTCATGATAGAGTTTTGGTCTAGTACGAGTTATCTGTCCGTGAGGACGAGGAATTACATTCCTGAACCATTGCTGTCCTACCCAAGGAGAACGAGGAACCCATGTTCCTTAACCCCAATTCCCAACCCCTGGGAATTCCATGCTTTGTAAAGGGTGTGAACTCACCTTGGTTTGCTCGGTAGATACACAGAAAAGTCAAACAAGCAATATTGTGGTCACTCGCGTCCTATCATAGTTGTATCATACAAGTCAGGTTCAAACCACGTATTGCACGTATGTTCTACACGTATGCTAGCACATTGCATGCAAGTATCATTCATGGCAGCCCAAATAACATAACAAAAACGTATAAGGTCCATGCATTAGGCCCAAAAGTCCGGCCCAATCACTTAAGCCCGAAACGGGGTACAAGTCCAAACAGCGAGCACATGTGTGTGGTCTCGAGTCGAGACTGTGCGGTCTCTAGTCGAGACTGTGCGGTCTCGGGGTGTAGTGTATAAGTTCTCGAGTCGCAATCTGTGGAGGTCTCGGGTCATGCATGTTCTGGTCTCGAGTCGCAACCGGACTCGTAATCGTGGTTTCGAGTCATGATGTGTGTTGATCAAGTGTGGTCTCGAGTCGAGACTAGAGGTTCTCGACTCGCAACCTTGTGCCGGAACCGTGATCTCGTGTTGTCATGCGGTGATCTCGAGTCGAGACTGAAGGTCTCGGCTGAAACACCTGCTGATTTCCGACATGTACTATCCAATGGGGTTTTAATTTCATGCAACCATTTGTACTATCCACTAAACATGTTTTCTTGTCTAGTTTTTAACCAAAATGGATCAAACAATCAAATTTCCGATATTCAAGTCATGTTCATATCATATTCAAAACACATTTAACACATATTCAAATATTCATATTTTCATTCAACATATGTTCATAAACTCTTGCATTTTCGGACAAGCATCATAACACCTAGACTAGATACCAAGATCATCAAGCAAAACATTTGTTCTGTATCTTCATAAATCGGATGATCATAACAAATCTTCTAACTATCATTCTTATCATTCAAGCTTATCTTAGCAAAACATTTATCGTTCAACATTCATGCTTTCCACAAAAGAGGATATTTGTTCATTTTATGCATTTGGAACCAAGCATGTATCAATAGCAACAAAAACTCGTCAAACCGATTAAACACCTTAATCATGCATAAAACTTTAACTAGCAAACACATTACCAAGTATCTTCATCACACATGACTATAAATCGAAATATTGCACATCATCCTCAACCGAATATATAACATAAATCACTAACCGGTTGAGTTTTCAAGGGAGACCTTAAGCTTGAATCCGAGAGCTCTTGTGTTACCGGTTGGATCCGAGAGAAGGATAGGAGGAGAGGTGATGTTGAGACTTAGGGTTTAATGGTTTCTAGAGAGAGAGTAGGGGAGTGTGTGTGTGTTGTCCAAGAAAATGGCAAAGATGGCTAGGTGCATAACATATATACTAGCTTCAAGTGGTGCACCCTAATGGGTTTCGGATGAGGTGCGCGGCCCAACCGGCCCATATGTTACACTGTTCACTCGAGACCGCATGGTCTCGAGTCGGGTCCTTGTTGTCTCGGTTCATATAAATATACACATACGTACAAGCACGACACATAAACATAACACGTAGTCACATAGGATGTTCACTTATATTATTAAACCAACACGTTAACTAGTCACATAACATTGCAAGTAGGTTGTACTAAGATACACGAAAGGTTCTAAATTTCAAGTTGTCACATCATCCCCAAGTTGAAAGAAATTTCGTCCCGAAATTTGGTAGGCACTCACTGAGGAAGCTAGTTAAGTTGTATGGTTTTCCCGGTTTTCCTGGGGTGTCACATCCACCCCCCGTTGATCTGGAATTTCGTCCCGAAATTCCGTAGCTTCGACCTCAGTAGCGGGTGTACTGTTTGCGAACAGTTGGGGATACTTTTGTTTCATCTGATCTTCGCGCTCCCAGGTGAACTCTGGGCCGCGTCGTGAGTTCCAACGAACTCGAACGAGAGGTATCCTAGTGCTCTTGAGGACCTTAACATCCCGGACCGTAATTTCGACTGGTTCCTCGACGAATCGTAACTGTTCGTCGATAGTGAGTTCCTTCAGAGGAACTGCGTGGGTCTCATCTGACAAACACTTCTTCAGATTCGACACGTGAAAAACGTTGTGAACTGCACCAAGTTCTGCTGGTAAGTTCAGTCTGTAGGCCACCATGCCTATTTTCTCAATGACTTCGAAGGGTCCAACGTATCGTGGGTTAAGTTTGCCGCGTTTACCAAAACGAACCACACCCTTCCAGGGTGAAACTTTGAGTAGTACCCGCTCCCCAACCTGGAGTTCAAGCGGTTTCCTGCCCATGTCGGCGTAAACTTTCTGACGGTCGTGAGCTGCCGCCATGCGTTTTCGTATTTGAGCAATCTGTTCGGTTGTGTCTACCACATGTTCTGGACCAGTGATCTGACTATCTCCCACCTCTGCCCAACAAAGAGGTGACCGGCATTTACGTCCGTACAATGCCTCAAACGGAGCAGCTTTAATGCTGGTGTGGTAGCTGTTATTGTACGAGAATTCCACAAGTGGCAGATGCTTTTCCCAGCGGTTGCCAAAGTCGATTACACATGCACGAAGCATGTCTTCTAAGGTTTGAATAGTGCGCTCGGACTGCCCGTCCGTCTGAGGGTGATACGCTGTGCTCATATCTAATCGTGAGCCAAAGGATTTGTGCATTGCTTGCCACAGTTCTGAAGTGAAACGTGCATCTCGATCCGAGATAATGGAGGTGGGCACCCCGTGCCTCGAAACAACTTCCTTGAGGTATATTTCTGCAAGGGTGGAGAACTTATCCATCTCCTTGATAGCCAAGAAGTGTGCGGACTTTGTGAGTCGATCCACGATCACCCAAACAGTATCGTTTCCGCGCTGGGATCTAGGTAGGCCAGTAACAAAATCCATGGAAATTTGCTCCCATTTCCATTGAGGTATCTCTGGTTGTTGGAGTAGGCCTGAAGGTTTCTGGTATTCAGACTTGACTCTCGCACAAGTCAAACACTTACTGACGTAGGTTGCTATGTGGGCCTTCATGCTAGGCCACCAGTACGTAGTTTTGATATCATGATACATCTTATCTGATCCAGGGTGTACTGAGTAGCGAGACTTGTGTGCTTCATCCATCACAAGCTCTCGTAGGTTGCCGTAGAGTGGGACCCAAACGCGTCCCGTTACGTAGTAAGCACCGTCTTCCTTCTGTTCTAATCGTTGCCTTGATCCGCGTAGGGCTTCAGCCCTGACGTTCTCTGGTTTCAGTGCTTCTATCTGAGCAGCTCGTATTTGGGAAGGGAGACTAGAGTGGATCGTGAGTTGTAAAGCTCGCACGCGCTTAGGCGCAGTGTCCTTCCGGCTGAGGGCGTCAGCCACAACATTGGCCTTGCCCGGGTGATACCTGATTGAGCACTCGTAGTCATTCAGTAGTTCGACCCATCGTCGTTGTCGCATGTTCAGTTCCTTCTGCTTGAAGATATGCTCGAGGCTCCTGTGGTCGGTGTAGATTGCGCACTTGGTACCATACAGGTAATGCCGCCATAACTTTAGTGCAAAAACAACAGCTCCCAGCTCTAAATCGTGCGTAATGTAGTTCCTTTCATGAACCTTAAGTTGGCGTGAGGCGTAGGCTATAACTTTGTCTCGTTGCATCAACACGCAACCAAGACCCTGAATTGATGCGTCGCAGTAAACCACAAAGTCGTCTGTGCCTTCCGGCAAGGAAAGGATAGGTGCGCTACAAAGTCTATCCTTTAGGTGCTGAAATGCCAACTCCTGTGCGTTTCCCCAACGATAAATAACGCCCTTCTGCGTTAGTGAGGTGAGAGGCTGTGCAATCTTAGAAAAATCCTTAATGAACCTCCGGTAGTAACCTGCCAATCCCAAGAATTGGCGAATCTCTTTTGGTGTACGAGGTGCAGGCCAGTTCTTAATCGAGTCTATCTTGGATGGATCAACGTGAATCCCATCCTTGTTTACCACGTGGCCTAGGAAATGGACTTCTCGAAGCCAGAAGTCGCATTTCGAGAACTTTGCATAAAGCTGTTCTGTTCGAAGGAGTTCCAGAATAAGTCGTAGATGCTGCTCGTGTTCCTCCTGACTCTTGGAATAGATCAGGATGTCGTCGATGAAGACTATAACGAATTTGTCCAGGTAAGGCTTGCACACTCGGTTCATCAAGTCCATGAAAACCGCAGGTGTGTTTGTCATCCCAAAAGGCATGACCAAAAACTCATAGTGCCCGTATCGAGTTCTGAAAGCTGTTTTGGAGACGTCCTCTTCCCGGACTCTCAGTTGGTGGTAACCCGATCTTAAATCGATCTTTGAATAGTAGCTCGACCCCTGCAGCTGGTCGAACAAGTCGTCAATCCGCGGTAGAGGATAACGATTCTTCACCGTCACCTTGTTGAGTTCCCGGTAGTCGATGCACATTCTGAAAGTACCGTCCTTCTTCTTTACAAATAATACTGGAGCTCCCCAGGGCGATGAGCTTGGACGAATAAAACCCTTATCCAGGAGCTCTTGTAGTTGCGTAGAGAGTTCCTTCAACTCTGATGGGGCTAAACGATAAGGTGCACGAGCTATAGGTGCAGCTCCAGGAGCTAATTCAATCTGAAACTCGACTTGGCGGTGGGGCGGAAGACCAGGTAATTCCTCAGGAAATACCTCTGGATAATCGCGTACAACTGGAAAATCTTCTATCTTCTTTTCTTTTTCTGAGGTGTCAGTAACGAGAGCCAAAATGGCAGTGTGGCCCTTTCACAAGCACTTTTGGGCCTTAAGGAGAGAAATAACGTTCTCAACAGCACTCCTCTTGTCGCCATGAATCATGAGAGGTTCACCACCGGAACCTGGAATACGGACAACCTTCTTGTTGCAAAGAATCTCTGCTCGGTGTTGGGATAACCAATCCATCCCAATGACAACGTCGAAACTACCCAAGACAATAGGAATGAGGTCGATAGAGAAGGCCTGGTCAGCGAGAATAAGTTTACATCCCTTGACTATGTGTGTGGCTTCTAAACTCTTACCATTTGCTAGCACTACGGTGTGCTTGTTGTTCAAAAGTGTTGGAATACGCTTAAGCATTCGACTAACTTCTAGTGACATGTAGCTAGTATCGGCACCCGAATCAAATAAAACTAAAACATAAAAGTCATCGAGAAGGAACTTACCCGCCACAACATTGGGGTCGTTCCTTGCTTCACCTTGGCCAATCACGAACACCCGCCCCCTGGCGCCATTGTTGTTGTTGTTCCCATTGTTACCATTCCCCTGATTGTTGTTATTGTTGTTGTGGTTGTGGTTCCTGTTCAGTTGGGGACAATCTCTCTTGAAGTGGCCTTCAGCTCCACACTGAAAGCACCCTTTGTTATCACCTTGCTGTTGCTGCTGGCGTTGATTCTGTTGAGCTTGCTGACGATTCTGATTGGCGGGGTATAAGCTCCTGCAATCCTTTGCAGCGTGACCAGGCTTGTTGCACCGATGACAGTTGCCCCTTGTGCATGGCCCGCTGTGGTGCAGGCTGCAGCGATTGCATTTGGGGTGATTTCCTTTGTACCCACCATGGCTTTGACCACCAGACGATTGCTGATTAGGGCTCTTGTAGTCATCAGTCTTTCTCTGCTGAGACTGGGACTGAACAGAAGTCGAACCCTTACTTGAAGTTCCATCCCATTTCCGTTTGTTGTCACTAGAGGTACCAGAAGTAGTTGCAGCACCTATGCGTTTTGGTAACTTGTTCTGCTCCACCGCCTGGTCCGTGAGATGGTGAGCCAACTGAACGGCTTGCTGGTAGGTGGCGAGGTTCGCTGAAGTCACATGACTTTGGATTTCTGGCACTAAGCCCTGAAGAAATAGTTCGATGCGTTTGATGGGAGGATCCATCATAGTAGGACACAGAATTGCCAGCTCGTTCGACCTTTTCACATAAGCTTCAATTTCCGACCCCGTCATCTTGAGGTTGAAGAACTCCACTTCCAGTTTGTGAATCTCATCACGACTGCAGTATTCCTCCTTGATCATCTCTTTAAAATTTTCCCATGGGGTGGCATTGGCAGCAACCAACCCCAGCATTTGAACCTGGGCGTTCCACCATGTGAGGGCTAAACCCTCGAGAGTACCGGTAGCATACTTCACCCTGCGCGCCTCAGGGCATTCACACATTTCGAACCCAGATTCTAGTTTCTCAAACCAGTGTAGGAGACCTACTGCTCCTTCAGTGCCGCTAAAAGTAGTTGGTCGGCGGTCCATGAAAGTCTTAAAAGTGCACACGGGTGGCTGAACATGTTGACCTATTGTGGGTGAAAGAAAAGACAGAGTTTAACACAAAGGTTGGTTCACGAGAATAGGATTCTAAAGATCCTAGAATGAGTTTGGACTGCAGGATATACCTCCTGCGTGTGCAGCTGCAAGTGCTGCGGCAACTCGTTCGTTGATCAGAGCCGTCAACTGGGCTTGTGTCAGGTTAACGCGTCCAGACATGATCTTCATATCAAGAAGAACGTGAGTGAGAGAGGTTCGTGAAAGCACAATGATAGGATAGAGCAGGCACGCACGTGTTCGAGCAACAGTAGTTATACTAACCAAATATACTATGAGCAATGTACTATATAACTAACAAGTAGGCAATATACACAGACCATATCACCTAGAATGTCGAGCCTTGCATGTGGAGTGAGGCGTCGTTGTGGACCGTTGAGCACTTGTATAGGTTATAGTCTGATTTTAATAAAACTTTTCCCTTATTAAAACCAAGTTCACTATAACCAATGGCTCTGATACCAATCTGTCACACCCCCAAAATCCACCTGCGGAATACCACCGCTTGGAGGCGTGACTGACCAGGATCCAGCCACCAATCATATTGAACAAGCATGTAAGTAATTATAAAAGTTCAACCAATACAATTGGTGTCCACACAAAACATAGTTAAGTTGCAAGCGGAAGTATAATGTTTAAAATCATAACACAAGTTTAAATGTTTCAAGTTTAACATGGCACACATCTGTCCATGCCCCACAACGACCCTCCTCCATGCAAGCTCCAGCTAAGTACCTATTGACCTGCAAAGCATGTAGTAACGAGTCAACAACAAGTTGAGTGAGTTCACGGTTGGGTGTTTGTTTTAAGTTGTTTCGAAAACAGTTTCCTTTATCTGGCATCCTGCCATGGGGGTTACCCCATAGTTAAAAACGTGACTTGTTTATTCCCGGTTACTCTGGCAATCCAGCCGTGGGGGCTACCCCGTGTTAGTTATCTGGCATTTCGGCCGTGGGGGCTACCCCATGTATACACTAGACTCGTTACCATATCGACTGCTGACTGTAGTCATGTTTAAGTTCCCTGAAACTGTCAATGTCTATCATCATTGACGTGCCCCAGATCCATTAGTTCACGCCCGTCCTCTGCGGCACGGTGTGAGGTTTGTCAGACCTAAATAGCGCTATCTAACTAATGACCCGCTCGCCATTGGCCCGGCGATTAAGTCGATATAAAAATGAGGGACTTCATGATAGAGTTTTGGTCTAGTACGAGTTATCTGTCCGTGAGGACGAGGAATTACATTCCTGAACCATTGCTGTCCTACCCAAGGAGGACGAGGAACCCATGTTCCTTAACCCCAATTCCCAACCCCTGGGAATTCCATGCTTTGTAAAGGGTGTGAACTCACCTTGGTTTGCTCGGTAGATACACAGAAAAGTCAAACAAGCAATATTGTGGTCACTCGCGTCCTATCATAGTTGTATCATACAAGTCAGGTTCAAACCACGTATTGCACGTATGTTCTACACGTATGCTAGCACATTGCATGCAAGTATCATTCATGGCAGCCCAAATAACATAACAGAAACGTATAAGGTCCATGCATTAGGCCCAAAAGTCCGGCCCAATCACTTAAGCCCGAAACGGGGTACAAGTCCAAACAGCGAGCACATGTGTGTGGTCTCGAGTCGAGACTGTGCGGTCTCGGGGTGTAGTGTATAAGTTCTCGAGTCGCAATCTGTGGAGGTCTCGGGTCATGCATGTTCTGGTCTCGAGTCGCAACCGGACTCGTAATCGTGGTTTCGAGTCATGATGTGTGTTGATCAAGTGTGGTCTCGAGTCGAGACTAGAGGTTCTCGACTCGCAACCTTGTGCCGGAACCGTGATCTCGTGTTGTCATGCGGTGATCTCGAGTCGAGACTGAAGGTCTCGGCTGAAACACCTGCTGATTTCCGACATGTACCATCCAATGGGGTTTTAATTTCATGCAACCATTTGTACTATCCACTAAACATGTTTTCTTGTCTAGTTTTTAACCAAAATGGATCAAACAATCAATTTTCTGATATTCAAGTCATGTTCATATCATATTCAAAACACATTTAACACATATTCAAATATTCATATCTTCATTCAACATATGTTCATAAACTCTTGCATTTTCGGACAAGCATCATAACACCTAGACTAGATACCAAGATCATTAAGCAAAACATTTGTTCCGTATCTTCATAAATCGGATGATCATAACAAATCTTCTAACTATCATTCTTATCATTCAAGCTTATCTTAGCAAAACATTTATCGTTCAACATTCATGCTTTCCACAAAAGAGGATATTTGTTCATTTTATGCATTTGGAACCAAGCATGTATCAATAGCAACAAAAACTCGTCAAACCGATTAAACACCTTAATCATGCATAAAACTTTAACTAGCAAACACATTACCAAGTATCTTCATCACACATGACTATAAATCGAAATATTGCACATCATCCTCAACCGAATATATAACATAAATCACTAACCGGTTGAGTTTTCAAGGGAGACCTTAAGCTTGAATCCGAGAGCTCTTGTGTTACCGGTTGGATCCGAGAGAAGGATGGGAGGAGAGGTGATGTTGAGACTTAGGGTTTAATGGTTTCTAGAGAGAGAGTAGGGGAGTGTGTGTGTTGTCCAAGAAAATGGAAAAGATGGCTAGGTGCATAACATATATACTAGCTTCAAGTGGTGCACCCTAATGGGTTTCGGATGAGGTGCGCGGCCCAACCGGCCCATATGTTACACTGTTCACTCGAGACCGCATGGTCTCGAGTCGGGTCCTTGTTGTCTCGGTTCATATAAATATACACATACGTACAAGCACGACACATAAACATAACACGTAGTCACATAGGATGTTCACTTATATTATTAAACCAACACGTTAACTAGTCACATAACATTGCAAGTAGGTTGTACTAAGATACACGAAAGGTTCTAAATTTCGAGTTGTCACAAGATATGTCACACAACATTGTTTAATTTACCAACTACATCTTAAAATATTACCTTGTATGGTGAGACGTTAATACACACACATGTTATATATACTTTTTTTATTAAAACACAAAAACAACTAATATATGCATATAATAAATTAACAATGATAATATATGATATACATGTTATGGTTTGGACCTCCTAGGCTTCGGGTTTCGCAAGTGGGTTGAATATACAAGCGAGTTCATGCTTTGGTTCAAAGGTACAAACGGGTCGGCTTGGTTCAACACAACATGGATTTGGTTTCGGCTACACATTTGCTCACTATAAATTAAATAAGTATAAATTTAATTCGTCGAATAAGATTAATATATAATTATTTTGCAAAAGAAAAAAAATGAACGGTTTTTACCTCGAAGTTACGGGTTGTCACATTATCCCCAAGTTGAAAGAAATTTTGTCCCGAAATTTGCAAACAGTCAGTGAAGAAGCTAATGCGGTTGAGCGTTTTCGCGGGGTGTCACATCATCCCCATGTTGATTTGTAGTTTCATCCCGAAATTCTGAAGTAGCTTCAGTACTAGACTCACCTTTCTTAAATAACTGGGGGTACTTGCGTTTCATCTGGTCCTCCCATTCCCAAGTGAACTCTAGGCCATGAGGGGAGTTCCAACGGACTCGAACAATAGGTATCTTGGTTCGTTTGTGAGTCTTGATTTCTCGCTCCATAATTTCCACCGGTTCCTTGACTAAGCACAACTGGTCGTCGATTGTGAGTTCCTTGAAAGGAACAATGAGGGTCTCTGACAGACACTTCTTCAGATTCGACACGTGAAAGACGTTGTGAACACCACTGAGCTCTTCGGCCAAATTCAATCTGTACACCACCTTACCGATTTTCTCAGTGATTTAGAAAGGTCTGACATACCGCGGAGTAAGCTTGTCCCGTTTGCCAAATCGAACCACACATTTCCAAGGTGAGACTTTAAGTAGCACTCGATCCCCAACCTGGAACTCGAGCGGTTTCCAACGCTTATCAGCGTAGCTTTTCGGACGGTCACGAGCTGCCGTTATTTGTTTTCGGATTTGGGCAATCTTTTCCGTTGTGTCGAGAACAAATTCTGGGTCAGTGATTTAGTTTTCGCCAACTTCCGCCCAGCAAAGCAGTGATCGGCATTTCTGTTCGTGCAAAGCCTCGAACGGAGCAGCCTTGATGCTGGTGTGGTAACTATTGTCGTATGAAAACTCTACCAAGGATAGCCATTACTAAAGTCAATAACACATGCCCGAAACATGTCTTTTAGAGTCTGGATGGTGCATTCAGTCTGCCCATCCGTCCAAGGGTGATAAGCTGTGCTCATGTCTAAACGTGAGCCAAAGGATTTGTGCATCGTCTGCCATAAATTAGATGCAAAGCGTGGGTCTCGATAAAAATGATGGAAGTTGGCACTCCGTGCCTGGAGATTACCTCTTTCAGATAGATGTCTGCGAGTGTAGAAAACTTGTCAGTTTCCTTCATTGCCAGAAGTGTGCAGACTTGGTTAGTCGATCCACGATCACCCAGATGGTGTCGTTTCCTCGCTGAGATCTAGGCAAGCCAGTGACGAAATCCATGGAAATTTTCTCCAATTTCCATGTTGGGATCTCGGGTTGTTGGCGTAGTCCTGATGGCTTCTGGTATTCAACCTTAACTCTGGCGCATGTCAAGCATTTACTAACATAAGTCGCTATGTTAGCCTTCATTCTAGGTGTTGATGCACAGAATGTCTGTTGACTTCATCTACATCAAGTCTTAAGTCAAGAAAGTCAACATAGGAGCTTGAAAGTCAAGATTAGAGATTATAATGTTAATTTCACTTTTGTGAACATAGGTTAGAAGTGATTCCGCTTTTATGTACATTAGGTGATTCCACTTATGTGTCACATAGTGATTCCGCTTATATGGACATGTCATATAAGTGGAATCAGTCTCCTATATATACCCAGACATGTGACATTGGAGTGGAATCTGATCATTAGCTTGGTAAAGGAACTCTGTCAAATTGAATTCAGAAAGCTAATAAAGAGAAGAAATTGAATGAAACAGCTTTTGTTACTTTGCGTGCATTGATTCCGCCTTTACACGTGAAGATGAACTACCTTGACTGATCGTTTAGGGTCACGACACGGTCCAACACTAGGCCACTAGTATGTGGTTTTGAGATCGTGGTACATCTTGTCAGAATTAGGATGCACCGAGTAACGAGACTGGTGTGCCTCATCCATCACAAGTTCGCGTAGATTACCATAAGATGGAACCCAGATACGTCCCGCCAAGTAGTAAGCACCATCTTCCTTAAGTTCTAGTCGTTTCTCCAATCAGCGCAGAGACCCAGCCTTGAGGTTCACTTCCTTCCATGCTTCAACTTGAGCATCGTGAATCTGGGTAGGAAGACTGGAGTGAATTGTAAGCTGTAATGCACGTACATGCTTAGGTTTGGTTTCTTTTTGACTGAGGGCATCAGCCACAACGTTGGCCTTGCCTAGATGATACTCGATTGCGCACTCGTAGTTGTTGAGGGGTTTGACCCATCGACGTTGTCGCATGTTCAACTACTTCAGATCCAAGATACGCTGGAGACTCTTGTGATCGGTGTAGATGTTGCACTTGGTACCGTACAAGTAATGTCTCCATATCTTGAGTGCAACATTACTGCTCCCAACTCCAAATCATGAGTAGTGTAGTTCTTTTAGTGAGTCTTGAGTTGGCGTGATGCGTAGGCAATGACTTTCTCATGTTGCATCAACACACAACTAAGTCCTTGGATAGACGCGTCACAATAAACAACGAAATTGTATGTGCCTTCTGGTAACGAAAGAATGGGTGTACTACAGAGTTTCACCTTCAACTGTTGAAATGTGGATTCCTGAGCAATCTTTCGAGTTAGAGTTGCGAGGTTTTGTGCATACGATCAAGAAAAGTGGGCTTCGTAACGTCAAAACTTGTTCGTTGGAAACTAAACATAAGGTTGTTTGTGTTGTAGGGGCTCTGTGGTAAGGTGTAGGTATCGTTCGGATTCCTGCTAGTTCTTGGAGTAGTTTTTGATGTCGTTGAAGAAACAAGTGGCATATCCATCAAGGTAGGCTAAATTCCAATGTCGTGACTGGGAACCTATCTCGGTCATATAGAGTTCTAAGGACAGTTCTCGTGATACCTTCATATCTGTGATATTCATGGCCCATTGCTCCTTGAGTAATGTTCGTAGAGAGTAACTCTTCCAAGAGAGAGTTTGCGAAGAATGTTGTTAGGATAAGGATCATAGGATTCGAGAAGTTAATCGCGACTGGGTGTGGAAACATGCAAAAAAGGTAGTCGCAATCGATGCATAGGCATTTAAGAATCCGTAGTAGGAATTTGCCTGTTGTCGAGGGTATAGCTGGTCGTACACAAGTTGCATAAGGTTAAAATGACGAACGCCGTTTGCCAAATAGAGGTGCCATGTTGGTAGATTATGCATAACAAGGATTACCATAGAAGAATGGTTGTTACACGAGTTTATAGTGTTATGGTTCACAAAAACTTCCGCCTAAGTTGTCGGGCTCGCCCACATGCAAAGGAGGAATAATTCACCTTGATCCATGATCTTAGATGAGATTGCGATTTATCAAGTCGGCAAGCAACCAGATTTGGAGGAGTATCCTTAGGTCGTGTGAATGAATCTGAAATATGCTTGTGTAGTCTAGAGGTTTCAAAGAAAGGACGCGAAAACATGTTCAAGAGGGTATGATCGTATCAACAACACATCACCATTCTCAGGGTTTTCAAGAAATGATCACCAATGATCGAACGTTGAGCCTTCCAAATTCTCTAAACTATAGTGAGTTCGTATTAGTGTCTCTGCATGGAAAAGCGAGGACGTAGTGTCACTGTGGTAAAGGATTGATGGTTTTGTTTAAGTCAATAGTAAAAATTGGGCATGGCATTAATTAACAAGTATAGGTTGCTACAAAGGCTAGCGAAAAGGTTTCACATACTTAAGATAAACTATCATAGGATCAAAATGCGACTCTGATAGTATAAGGGGAAAAACGGTGAGGTAAATGTGTAGTTCATCATGTCCATCTATAGGTTGGGTAATCCGTATCTCCATCCTCGAATGTCCCGAAGACTATCCCAACATTAGGAGGCATCCACTTGCTAAGTTGGGTATACGAAGGTGTAAATCAAAGTAGAATAAGAATTACCACCCAACAGGGTAATGGGGGGGGGGATCTTGTGATCGGTGGAAATCGTGGTATAGTTGTTAGCGTTTCGTTATATCGGTTGTGGATCGAAGAAACAGGAGGTTGGTGATGTTCATACGGAGAATTGAGTGAAAACAAAAATCCATCAAATAACCGAAGAATTTCGTAAACTATTATGTTCTCTAGAGGCTGTTCCAATAATGGTGGATGGTGGCAACGGCACGATAAGAAAGTTCGTTGCATCATGGTCACGTAAGTACACCATTTGTCAAAAATAGAATTTGGATGATAGGGTTTCGAGTTGCACAACGACAAACGCGTGTAACTATGACTGCTTTGTTTCTGGTGACGACGACAGGTGGAGATGATGGGGTTCATCAACATGGATGCATGGGTATATTGTTCTCCTAAATCCGAGTTTGTTTAGGCCGGTTCTGGTCCACGTGAATGTTGTCGTGTAAATCGAATGTACGGAGGGTCAGATCTGAATTCTAGCTGTAACGGTGATGTCATGTAGAGACAATCGTATGAATAGATAGAACGCGTAAAACAATTGTCGTAGTGGGGTGAGGAGAAAACAGGAAAATAATTTTATCACCACACGTGAAATTTCAAGTAAATAGTTGGGTGTCATAAAGAGCACATTCGGGCTAAAAGGTAGCATGCTACTAGTCTAACTGAGCATACCATAAGCAACTCATCATGCAGAAGTAAACTAGCAAGTAAGCAATATAACATAAATCATACACCTAAAGTGTTGAGCCTTGCACGTGGAGCGAAGTGTCGTTGTGGATCGTTGAGCACTGATCAGGTTATAGTCTAGTTTTTGTCAAAAAGATTTTCTCCTTTTTAAAACCAAGTTCCCTATAACCAATGACACTGATACCAATCTGTCACACCCTCAAAATCCACAAGCGGAGTATTACCACGAGGCGTGTGACTGACCAGGATCATACCACCAATCATAGTAAACACTTAATAAAGTAAAGTAAAATCCATAGCAAAGCAAACGTTTAAAGTTACCAAACCAAAGTTCAAAACCAAATTTAAAAGTCAGTGGAAGCATAAGTTCAAAACCAAATTATAACTTTAAAGTTCATAAAGTTTCTCATGAACACGCAGCGGTTCATGTCCCACAACGACTCCTTCCCCGTACACACTCCAGCAATTAACCTAACGACCTACAAAGCATGTGGTAACGTGTCAACAAAAGGTTGGCGAGTTCATAGTTGGTTGTCCGTTTTAATGTTTTTCCAAAACCATAAGTTGTTAAGTTGTTTTGAAAACCAAAAGTTATCCAGTTCCATGTTCCCATAACCAATACCGCGGGGGCTACCCCATGTTGTAAACCACTAGACCCGTTACCATATCGACTACTGACTTAAGTCATGTTTATGTGCCCCACGTCAATGTCTATCATCATTGATAGTGCCCAAGTACATTAGTCCACTCTCATCCTCTGCAGCACGGTGTGAGGCTTGTCAGACCTAATAGCGCTATTTAACTAATGACCCGTTCGCCAATGGCCCGACGATTAAGTCGATATAAAAATGAGGGACTTCATGATAGAGTTTTGTCTAGTAAGTTTAAGGTTGTTGTCCTACCCAAGGAGGACCGAGGAACGTATTCTACCAAAGGAGAATGCGTAGATTACATCCCACCTAAGGGGGATAGTTGTTACTTAACCCATTCCAATTACATCCCACCTAAGGGGGATATGTAGGTCCCGTAATCTGAGGATCGATAACGAACCAAATCACTTGTTTATATCAAACACGCTTACGTGTGCGGAATCCACGTAACTATGCCAAATCAAACATATAAAGCAATAATAACAAAGGATTAATCAATGAAACACACTCGATTGATTAACGGGATGAGAACCGATTACAAACTGATACAAACACAGTTCAGACAGAATTTTGGCAGAGTTTTGTTACTGGTTATTATCTCATTTCTGGTTCACAATGAAACAGAATGTTGTTTATATAGTCCCTGGGCCCAAGTTTACGGTGAAACACAAGGTGTGCGACGAAACTGAACATGGGCCAGTCATTGGGCTTGAAACAGCCCATTACACGACGAATCAAAGTGTGATTCGTCATGACCTTCAACGAAACATAAATAAAGGACATTGGTCTGTTTCGTCATGATGTGTTCTGACGAAACAGACCTGTTTCGTCGAGGACTGTAACTGTTGTGGTTGTTTCTGTTAACAGACAGCAACAACAGCAACATATAAACATAGTAATGACCATACTACCTTTTAATGCAACATGCATTGTTCATAATACTTTACATACCAAAAGAGACAAATAAGTCGTACACAAGCAGATAGGAGGATATCTGACTTGGTCAACATAACATACAGACTCGATAATTAATAAAAGACCATACAAAATACATCATTAAACAAGACTAGTTACAGACACTAAAAATGCATCAACAAACTCCCCCTTGTCTGTTACTCGTCTTCGGTCTTCTATTCTTCCATCTCAGTGTTGCTCGGACCACGAACTGCCCGAATGTATGCCCCGGTAATAACAAAAACATGGTACGCACTGAAACTTTAAAGCTTGACGTGCGTCCTGATCTTCATAGAAAATATCATGACGATATAACCTGCTGACATCAGCCTCGGACATGTTGACTATCCACATCGGATCCAACATCCGGTAATTTGCACGACCATCTCTAAACACAATTACAGCTTCATGAGTATCCGAGTCGTAGCACCATAATGCCATGTCTTCAAGAAAATCCTGCTGCATAGGCATCAATGGGATTTTATCTACTACCCTCGGAGGCTGGTACACAAGTTTGTATCTGCAAGTGTTGGTGTCAGGATCAAGAGTAAACTTAATCGGTTGATAGACTGGAAATTGTGGCTTGTATGATTCATCCTTCCAGCCTGTCTTCTTGTTTACTTTAACCAGTCGCTCAAATAAAGTAGCGCCATCGTATTTTGACCGATTGATAAGCTCAAGCCTTGTCAACGCAGCAACATCATAAAATGGCAAGGAAAGAATGCTCAGCAGTGAATTGAAATACAGAATTCCGTATTCACGTTTGATAGCAATGCAGTGTATATCTTGAACAAACATCCAGCATAGAATCCTTCCACTTGGCTTTGCCTTTTCAAATTGCAAGTAGTCTACTTGAGCTTTTTCAGGTACAGGCTTGGAGACTTTAGATAGAAACTGTTTTCTCCATTCAGAAAATGCATCTGTGTCTTTTTCAGACGAATTTCGATTCTTTAAGTGCTCGTCTATGTCATCAATATTCTCCTTCATCCAATCTTCATCAAACGAAGAAAATTCAGTACCATCTGTTCGAACATACGTTGATTTTGATGCTTCACCTTCAAACACAATCTCATCAATATCTTCAACATTAGTTGTATCAGTCTCAGTCGACATTTTATCTATCTCAGCATCATCAATTTCTCTCATAGAATGTAGAATACTCAATTGTTCCTGAGAAAGATCTTCTATTAACTCCCCTTCTTCAAGCAACTCTCCCGTAAATGGATGAATAGCCTGTAAAGCAATATCAGCACTGCTTACTACAGAAGAAGTACCTGCGATTTGTTGAACTTTTCCAGTAGAAGTTCCCTGAGATGATTCGACCACTGTAGGTTGAACTGTAACAACTTCAGAAGAAAGTGCGGTTTGCTGCTTCTGTGATGTACCTGAAGTGTCAGGATTCCCTTGATCTTCCGTATCATCATCCTTTTTCTTCAGTACCTCTTGTTGTTTACAATGATAATCCCACAAAACAGCAAGCCTTCTCTCTTTCTCTTCATCAACAGCCTTCAAGCGAGCATTTTCAGCGTTAAGCAAATCAATTTCAGCTTGTTGTCGCTCTATTACTGTTTGCTGTTGACCAACGGTTGACTTCAATTTGTTAATTTCTACCGTTTGTTTAAGTTGATCATGCTTCGTGAGATTACCAAAATGAGATTGCCTCTGAAGACGATCAGCAGCTGCTTCAAGTGTAGAGAATAGGTATGTGATCTTTTCGTCTTGAGAAAATCCGGAAAATGTCCTATGACGTTCAGCACTGATCCCCGAAGTGGTTGCTCTGATTGCAGAAGCCATAGTTCTTTCAGGAACTGCTTGAGAAATAACAGATGGAGTAGCAGCAGCTGATGTAACAACTGGAGTTTCTGTAGCTGAAGTAACTACAGGAGCTTCTTGTGCAGGCTCCTGAGGTACAGATTGTACAGGTTCCTGAGGCACAGATTTCCGAGTATAAGTACTCAAATATCTCCTAGATTTCTTCTTTTGAACTTCAACAGCTTTCTCAGCTCTTCTTTTTGTTCTTCTTTCACCTTCAGGATCCTCTGGAACATATTCTGGATCATCCTCAGTTCTAATCTTTCTATACCTTTTTACTCCACGTATATCGATATACATTTCGTATCCAGGTTCTACTATATGATCACTAGAACTAGAATCAGATTCATCATCACCATTTGCTGAAGAACTACTAGCTGATGTACCACCAGCTGCACCTTTGCTCGATGTACCAACAGCACCAGCATCACCACCTTCATCACTTTCACCACTACTTTCATCACCATCACTACCAGACTCATCTGAATTAACTGGGTCAGGACCAAATTTCTCTATCCTTAGCCTTTCCAACTCAGGCTCTTCGTTGTCAGATTGGCTGTCATCATGACGCCATTTGTCATTTGCTGGAGCAACATAATCAGGATTCACAAGTGCGCCAAAAAGCTTCCTTGGAGGAACGCTTTCTTTGTATCTTTTGGCGGCAAGAGTCTTGATTAGCCTCAACGAGTTGAAATTCATCGCTTCGATCTTCAGAATATCATTGTCAGCCTTCGGAAGGTCTGGATGTTGAACATTCATAATCATTTGCAGAAACCGCGGATACATCCAAAACTTATTCCCGGTTGTTCTACTACCAGTCCTTGTCATATTCTCTTTCATGTTGCTGAAAATGTACTTTGAGATGCTAAACGGTTTGTTTAACACCAAAGCAACCATGAAACCAACGAGATCATCTCCAGCCATATCATATCCAGACCGTCTATTGCTGAGACACTGAATAAGAATATGCAATAAAAACTTGTAGCGTAATGGAAGATCACCTTTGTTGATTTGTTTGACGAAAAGGTCTCCTTTACACTTCATCCTTAGCAAACAGCCTCGTGAACACATGATTGGGATTGAATATTGAGCATTCGGTTGATCTTGTAATTGAAGAACTTCATTCAATATCTCCGGAGTAACAACGAAATACAGATCATTCACACGACCTCTTATAATATCCTTTCCATCGATTTGGACGACGCTTGCAGAATCCCAGAAAGCTTTAATCAGTGATTTGTAGACGGGCGTCGAGTATGTAACAGCATGATTGATACGTGACTCCCTGATCCACTTCGTGATATCTTTAAATTCCGTGAGCTTGTCTTCAGGATCCAGATATGCAACTTGATTATGACGCTTCTCTGACATAATCTCCTCTTCAGTTTTGTTTTCTTTCTTTATCGCCTTCTTGCGTTTTCCTTTTTCTTGCGGTGCTTTCGGAGCCATCTGTACATGAAAATGTCCAGAATAAGTCACATTTGATATAACATTGCATTTAGACATGTATGGATACAATTTCATGTATCCACATAACAGATAACCTATCAAACCATGTCTACTGTGAACAAACAGCAACAACAGAAAACAGCTAAGGCATTTGACGACGAAACAGAAGATCAACGACGAAACAGAAGGTTGTGCGACGAAACAGAGGGTTGACCATTGACCAGTTTGATTCGTCGACGTTTTGATTCATCGAGTCTGTTTCATTTCATTTCTGATTCGTCGTCTCTGATTCGTCGTTTGTTTCATTGTTTCTGATTCGTCGTATGTTTGATTCGCCGAAATTAGGGTTAATGTGATTCGTCAATTTTTGGGGTTTTTGTGTTTCGCCGTTTTGTGGTTTAAACAAAGAACAAATACAAACACAAACACATTCAACATCATTATTTATACCCCAAAACAACTTGTAAAACCTATAAATGATTTCCGATTCAAAAACCCATTTAAAACAGTTAAGAACTTTATCAAACAAAAACCCCTGTTTTTGTTACATAAACCCACATCCAAATCAAACAAAAATACACACAATAAACCTAAATCTATCAGATATCCGAAAGAAAACACAATAATTTCAACATCAACACATGTATTATCAAAGAAAAACAAGGTCTCAAAGGGGTCTCTGAGGGTTTCGGATGAAAAACCGACGGTTCAAAATGTTCGGAATGTGAACCGGAACGTTTTACTACCTTTGATATTTGTAAGATTTTGATGAAAAACAGATGTTTTGAATGATTGAGAGGGTGACCGTAGGTATGGGGTTTTGTGTGTTTGAAGAAGATGAAAAGTTTGATGTTTTGAAAAAGTGAACAACTGGGACCCTTATATACACCGCCTTGATTCGACGAATCTGATACTTCGACGAAACTGGATTGGGCCCGGCGAAACTGAACGAAGTTGGGCTTAGACATGGGCCTGAATTTAGCCCATGACGAAACTAATTTGGGCTCATGTGTTCCGTCGATGTTTTGACGAAACAGCTTTGATTCGCCGACGCTGGTCTGATTCGTCGACCATTCTGATTCGTCGACCATTCTGTTTCACCGACAGTAAATTTCCAAAACACAGACATGAAAAATTTCTGCAGACTGATCAAAATATGATTTAAAATGAACACTTTTTCATTTTGTTTGAGTTTTCAAATGCAAGAACATGTTATGAAGTAGGTTTCAAGCTTCCGGCAGAAAACACCAAGCAACAACTTCGGCTTAATCAAAAACGAACTTTACACAAATATACTAAAAACAAATTTAAAGCACGGTAAACTAAACGAAAATGCGGAAAACTGTGAAAAACACTAAGCAACTGTACAAGTGCAATCTTTTTGTGAATTTCAAGGACAAGGAATCATACCAGCTTACGGTCTTAGTCAACATGATTTTGATTTCTGTTTAAAGCTCTGGATAAGTATACTACCTCGATTATCGGTATTGTGGTCCACATAAGCTCAAACTGATCAGACGTAATCATAATTTAAGAGATACGATTAACGGTAAGGATTATACTTACAAGTCGATGTAAATCCACTCACGACACATTCCCGTATCAAGGTATGCACGAGAATTCATCTTACCGGTGAGTATACCGATTATCATCTGTTTGACCGTATAAAAATGTGAGAAACTCACTTATTTGATTGAAAACAAGCCCTATGTGATAGAATCACTTATTGATGAGGAACTTGATTTTCAGATGCATGAGGGCACATGAGCAAGTCCGTGAACAGGTCAGTACTTCCGTACAGCAGAGAGACGAACTTGACTCCCGCAAAGAATCTGTGATAATTTATCACTTATTTTGTTTGGACATGTGATTGTTGATCACTTATTGAGGTCGAATGCAGTATGTACACGTATGTATGGTATCATGGAAGATCTTAGACTTCGTCTCCGTTATTTTTACGGTTTGATACAACCATGATACCCAGATGATAAGCAGCATAAAGACCGAATATTTCAGATCTCGGCAATCTCTCAAACGAGATTTCGGTACTAAGACCATATGCCAATGAATGGTTCCCACCTGACTTGAAGTCTGTTAGGTTTGTATCATCCTGCATATTTTAGTCTGATTGTGAGCCTACCGATACATCGTTAGTAGAGATACTTATCATTTTTCTTTTTGTTTTTCATTTTGAGCACATTGACCGACCACACCAGTGAACTTCATCATTTTCCTTTATCCAAGAAACTCATTTTTGGTTTTTTCAATTGTTTTTGAATTTTTGAATTTTTCAAACGAAACGACATAAAGTAAAGACATCGTTTTGGATTTTGAACTTTTGCAATGTTTTTGTATTTTCTTGAAATATCTCCCCCTAAAATTCACAAAGTTTACGAAAACTAAAATCTTTTTGAATTTTCAAAGTTTATAAAGAAAATATTTACAAAAACGATCAGCCAAAGAAGTTTACTCGGGTATCACCTTAATGCCATTGACCAAAAGTAGATAATCAAAACGTGATTTATCAAAAGCTTTTGTAAACAGGTCGGCACGTTGGTGATCAGTGGGGACATGAACGACATCGATTAACCTCTTGTCAAAACAATCACGTATGAAGTGATATTTAATGTCGATGTGTTTAGTCTTAGAATGTTGCACAGGATTTCTAGTGATCTGTAAGGCAGCATTATTATCAACAAAAATATGAGTAGATAGGAATTCTAAACCGTAGTCGCGCATTTGTTGTTGTATCCAAAGAACTTGGGAGCAACAACTCAAGGCAGCAATATATTCTGCTTCACATGTTGATGTAGCAACACACGTTTGCTTCTTGCACTGCCACGTGACCAGGCGATTTCCTAAGAACTGACATCCTGCTGTTGTCGATTTGCCATCGATTTTGCATCCACCAAAATCAGAATCACTGTATGCAATTAATTCAAAACTATCATCCCTAGGGTACCAAAGACCAAGGTCCGAGCATCCCTTCAAATAGCGAAAAATCCTTTTGATAGCAGACTGATGAGAGGCCTTCGGGTTTGCTTGATATCTTGCAAGCAGGCATGTTGGATACATTATATCAGGCCTCGAAGCGGTGAGATACATGAGAGAACCAATCATGGCGCGATAGTATGAGGAGTTGATGCTTTCACCCTTCAAATCCGGAGTAATTCCGTGATTCTGCGGAAGAGGGGTACCAATGGGCGTTGCATTTGACATTTGGAATCGGTTCAAAATATCACCAACATATTTAGTCTGATGGATGAATATCCCAGACTCTGTTTGTTGAACTTGTAGGCCCAAGAAGAAAGTCATCTCCCCCATTGCGCTCATTTCGAACTTTTCCTGCATAACACGTTCGAATTGCCTGCACAAAGAGTCATTAGTAGACCCAAATATTATATCATCAACGTATACCTGCACCAGCAGAAGATCTCCATCTTGTTCCTTGATAAAGAGTGTGCACTCAATAAGACCTCGTCGAAATCCATTTTCCAGAAGATAGTTTGATAAGGTTGCGTACCAAGCCCTAGGTGCTTGATGTAGACCATAAAGAGCTTTGTTGAGCAACCAAACCCGATCGGGGTGAATAGGATCTTCAAAACCTGGAGGTTGTTCGACGTGCACCTCTTCTTGAACTATACCATGAAGAAAAGCACTTTTGACGTCCATCTGGTAAACTTTGAATCCTTTGAAAGAAGCATAAGCTAAGAAGATCCTAATAGCTTCCAGACTTGCAACGGGTGCATAAACTTCATTGTAGTCAATGCCTTCTATCTGACGAAAACCCTGAACAACCAGTCTCGCTTTGTTGCGAATAACAATTCCACGGTCGTCCTTCTTGCATTTGTAAACCCATCGTGTGCCAATTTTCTTGTAATTATCCGGGTTTTCAACAAGCTTCCAAACACCAAGCTTTTGAAATTGTTGCAGTTCATCCTGCATGGCTTCAACCCAAGAATTATCTTTTAAAGCTTCCTTCCAAGACTTTGGTTCTTCTTGTGAAACGTAACAAGCAAAGGACCAATCGTTTTGAAGACCAGATTCTCTAATGGCTGAATATAAACTAGCACTCCGGTTATTTCTTAGCTGATTACGCATCTGCACACCGCTGTGGACATCTCCTATAATGTTCTGCTGTGGATGGGTATTGTGAATCCTCAATTTAGGATTTTCAGGAACACTAGCATTAATACCCAAATTGTTAAAATTAAGATCAGCAACCAACTCCGCACAGGGAATATGAGTGGAAGTGGATGCATTTCCTTCAGCAGTATCATCATTCTGCACTTGAGGTGTTTCTAAGGAAGTGCCATGAACAGGAACAACCGGGGCAGAAGTGCCTTCAGTCGCATCAAGATGTTCATCATCTTCCGATGACTCACTAGCATCTTCAAATACCTCATTTTGAACAGTATTGTTAACTGAATTAGAACCTTGTGGGTTAACAATAATTGGTCTTACCAAAGACGAGCCAGCAGCGTTGTCACTATCAAATAACATTTGAACAGCTGCAGATTCTTCATCAAAGGTAGGCAGATTAAAGGAGTCGAATATCCCATCGTAATCAAACATCCAAGGATCACCCGGAGATCTAACAGGATTTGTGTACCTTTGAACCCTTACTTCATTCCAAAGCTCAATCTTTTTGGTGGTCAGATTCCATACACGAAAATTTGGAGTTGCATATCCAAGGAAGAAACCTTCGATAGCTTTTGCGCCAAACTTTCCATCTGGGTCAATCATGGTACATGGACCGCCAAAGGGTTGAAGGAAAGAAAGATCCGGTTTCCTTTTCTGTAGAAGTTCGAAACAAGTTTTGTCATGCCTCTTAACTGTAAGAACTCGGTTCAAGGTGTAGCAAGCAGTCGACACAGCTTCTGCCCAGAATTGAACAGGAAGCTCCGACTCTACTAACATAGTTCTTGCAGTCTCTATAATCGTGCGATTCTTCCTCTCAGCGACACCGTTTTGTTGTGGAGTATATCGAGAACTGTATTCATGAAGAATGCCTTTAGAAGTACAGAACTCATCCATCACACGGTTCTTGAATTCAGTTCCATTGTCGCTTCGGATCCTTTTCACTTTCAAAGTGTATAAATTCTCCAACATTGTGAGAAGATCCTTGAGGATTCCAGGAGTATCACTCTTGTGTGCCATGAAAGCTACCCAAGAAAATCTAGAATAATCATCAGTAACAACCAGACAGTAAGCATCTCCGAATGTTGTCTTGTGCTTCATAGGTCCAAAGAGGTCCATATGAAGACGTTCGAGAGGCATGCTAACAGTGTTGATTTTCTTCAGAGGGTGAGATTTCTTTGTTTGTTTTCCTTTCTGACACGAAACACAGATATCTTGTAAATGAAAGCTTCTCACAGGCACACCATTCACAAGGTTATTTTTCACCAAATGGTTCATTTTCCTCAAGTGAATGTGCCCCATTCTTCTGTGCCAAGAAATAGACTCCTTCTCTGTGGCTTTTGAGACAAAACATTGTACTTGCGCAGATGTCGTAATGGCTTGGCTCATGTCAAGAATATAAAGATCATTAATTCTTGGAGCCGATAAGAGAATCCATTCATCAGGAATCTTGAATCCAGGTTTAAGCACATAACAACCGGCATCATCAAAATGCACGGTGAACTTTTTATCGCAGATTTGTGACACACTGAGAAGATTATGATCAAGTTGACGAACATAATTAAAATTTTCGAAGCATACCACACCATTTGAGATCATTCCTTCTCCGGTGATATATCCGCCTTTGTCTCCTGCGAACGCGACATAGCCTCCTCTAATATTTCTCACATCGTACAGAAGCCGTAAGTCGCCCGTCATGTGCCTGGATGCCCCACTATCAACAATCCAATGACTACTGATAGTTCCTCCTGGAACACCCTGCACATATCATCCAATGATTAGTTAAGGATGGGGACCCAAGCCATAGTGGTCTTGGGTCGTCCCTGAGAATCAAGAATAGTGATCTCGATCTGTTGATGATTTTCTAAACAAACAGCTCCCCCTGAACTTTCACCCTTCTTAGGTTTCCAAGTTTGTTTTTGTTTACCAAATTGAGTTTTGTAAACAGATTTTAAAACTTCTGGTTTTAAAGGTGAACTTGGTTCCCTTGGAATAGATTTGACCTCAGATTTTAAGGCCTTTTCTATTTTCTTTACATTTTGATGTCGTTGTTTCGTTTCCTGTTCTTTAACAGTTCTTTTATCAAGTTTTAACGAAAAGGGACGACATTGAGGGTAAGTCTTTTCAGGTGGTGCTTTCTCAACAAATTTTTCTTTTGGAGTGTTTGCACAATCTTTAATGATGTGCCCAAACATCCCGCATTTAAAGCACGTTCTCCTCTCAACAAATTTAGGAGAATCGGATCGACGATCAGATGTCGAACCCGTAGAACCTGAGGTACTTGGCTTTTCTTCACACCCATTTGTTTGTTGAGTGTAATTGTTTTGACTATTACGCTTTAAAATCTTGACTTTTTGTACAAAATCGGTGTTTAATTTGTTTGCAAAAGTCTCAATTTTATCAGTACCCTCAGATGCCACAAATCTGACATCATTTCTTTTCTTTTGATAACGAGCTCCATTTGTTTCAAAACTTGATTTAGAAACATTTGGCCTTTGAGCTCGTTGAAATAGTTGTTTACCCTTAGGAGCAAAAGGTTGTTGCTTTGTTGGGAATTTTTTATTTCCAAATTGCTTTTTGATTTCAGCCTTAGGAATTGGATCACATTGAGTTACAGTAACTCCCGGAATGGACTTTCCCAAAAACTTACTTGTGTTATTTTCAAAAACGTTATCAATCGATGATGGATTGACATTTTTAATTGGAAAATCATTATCTGAGTAGATTTTAGAATCACCAACCAAAGTATACAACACATTGTTACTCTTAACAGTAGACACAGGTTTCTTGTCATCCTTGACAGAATTAATCACTTGTTTGGCAACTTGTTGCACAACAGGAATAGGAGGATCACAAAGAATATGATTCTCAATTGGAATTTCTATTCCCTTTTTCTTGTCAAGTGATTCATCCTGGTCTTTTGCATCTGTTTCATCATCAGATGAATCATAATCCTCAACAGATGGAGGACTTTGATTCACTGTTGTTGAAGTTTTTGTTTCATCAGATGACGTTCCCGAGGAGCTGTCCGGTTTGAACCCTAATCCAGTAGTAAGTTCCTCATAATTAAGAGGCACACTGGGTTCAAAACGAGGCATATCCTCTTCATCAGGTGGTGCTGCATAATTGTGTCTCAAAGGGGGCGGACATTTCTTATACCCAACACCACTCTTGTTTTTCTTCAGTTGTTGAACGTCAATAATGTGATCGAGCACAAATCGGGAGTTAGAATAACTCTCCAATTTTTGCTTGATCGCATCATGCTCGCACTTGGCAATGGCTATTTCCTTTTTGGTTTCCTCAACAAGATTAATGTACTTGTTAATACTAATTTGTTTATGATAAACAACTTTGGTAGTTTCGGAAACACTTTTCTTTAAATTTTCAATTAAAGATTTGAAGTCCTTTTCATTTCTCGTTAAAGCCATGTTTGCCTCTTTGCATTTTGACATATCAACAACCAAATGTTGATTGTGACTATGAATTGTGTCACATTCAAGTTTCACTCTTTCACATTCCTATTTCATATACGCACAGTCATTACAAATTCTAGGAGTTTCAGATGTTACCTGACTCGACGAGGCTGAAACATTTGCCATAAAGGCAGTTTGAAAAGAAAAAGATCCGTCTTCAGAGAAGAACTTCTCCATTGCTTTAGATGCTATCCCAGCCTTCTTAATAAGAACAGATTTCTGAGACTTCAACTTCTCTGCTTCACTCAACAAATCATCAATAGAACTCACTTCTTCTTTCACATCACCCGAAATAGAACTTTCTTCATCAGAACTCCCGGTATAACCCGAACTGTCGTCACTTTCAGAAAATTATTCCCTACGAACGTGCTTGATGTGATTGATGATCTTTGCGTAGCACGCAGTTCCTCCTCCTTCATTATCACCTTCCCCCAATTGTAAAGACCAATTACACCCTTCATCTGTTTGAACAACCAATGCACGAGTGTTGTTTGATGGCCCAGACTGGTTCTGGTTGGTGGTGTTGTTCACAGCTACTATCCCTCTTCCACGATTTTCTTGATTGTCTTGATTGGCATTTGAAGTACCTGTCTGATTTCTGAAAGGGTTCTGATTGCCTTGCTTGGGTGGTCGAGTGCATTCACGTTTAAAGTGACCCTTCTCGCCACAATTGAAGCATGTAACGGTTTCTTTATCAAACCCGTACTTCGTATCCTGCTTACTTTCCAAGGAACTTCTTCCCGTTCGAGCCATGAAGTCCTTTGCCCTTCTAACTGCACTCGCAAACGCCCACTTTATATCCATCAACTCCATTTCATCACGGTCGATTTGTTGATAATCTTCGTTGGTCATACTGATGTTCCCAATTTGACCTGCAACCAAACCGCAGTAAGCACTGACCATCGTATTAATGAGTTCCGAATGCTCCCTTGCAACTTCAATGCTAACTTTTGAGAGGTTCGAAGTATCAACTTTGATAGTATTCGTGTCTTGGGGTGGAGGATTGTTGGTATAATGTACTTGTTGTGGTGGCGGTTGTGCTTTAGATTTGGATAACGATTGTGAAAGATAAGCACCTAAATCAAACTCTGGTTGAGTAGGTTGAGGGAACGTTGGAAACGGAGATGAGTTTGTGTTGGAAACAAACACCGTTTGAAGCTTAGGTTGCTGAACAGAACTAGAACTTGCAGAAGGAGCAAAACCAGGCAAATACATTTCTGTATTTTGAGTAGCTCCAATCCTTTTAGCTTTCCGATTTTCTTCTTCACTCTTGTGCTCCAACTTCTGAACAAATCCATAGATAGTGACAGTTTCCCCTTCCAGAGCACCCGTATGTTTTAGAAGTTCAATGAACGGACTCCACGAAGGAGGTAAAGCATCAGCTAAACGTGCAATCATTTCCACATGAGATGTAGCAACCTTATAAGAACTCATTTCACTGATCAAATGATAGAAACGAGAAGTAATATCATTTAGGGTTTCATTTTCCAAAGATTGAAATGATTCAAATTCTTTCTTGAGAAGATCATGGCGTATTTTTCTAGAAGCTGCATTTCCTTCTCCTCTTGTTTCCAATGCATCCCATAAAGCTTTTGTGCTCTTACTATAAGAAAATTGATGATAGAGGTCTTTATGAAGAGCTTGTGTTAGAAAAGCAAACGCCTTCTTCTCTAATTCATAGGCTTTCTTGTCTTGTTCAAGCATATTAGAAATACCAGCGGCAGTTGATGCTGCTGCTTCTAGTTCCGGGCTACATTCAGTAGTGAAACACGTCCAAAGTTCAACGTTTTGCCCTTGAATGTATGTATGAAAACGACCCTTCCATGATGGATAGTCGTTCATATGATTTAGCTTTGGCGGGAGATTGTTGCTTCCCGTCTCACTTTCACTGAGCAATAGATTTTGAATGTTTTGGTTTTGATTAGAAACCATTGCCCATTGATTTGCATTCACTGCTTGTTGTTTTTGAGGCAACTGATTCATTAACTCGGCAAGCGAAGGCTGATTTTTAGCTGGTTGTGATTCCGAACTCCAATCCCACGGACCTTTGTTACTCATATTTGGTATATGTATGATAGTACCTGCACACACACTTGAAAACACAAGGTTAGAATGATTTTACAAGTTCTCTGTGTAAAACAGAAGTGAATTCGACGAAACAGATTCCACGAAACAGATTTGTTTCGTTGAAATGAAAAATGACGAAACAGACTTGTTTCGTCCAAGATATTATGACGAAACAGAACTTGTTTCGTCGAAGATATTTTTGACGAAACACTAGTGATTCGTCGACTGCTTGTTTCGTCAAATCTTAGTCCCAGACAGCTGGTTAAGATATTTAAAATATCTTACTGACACAAGGTAAGTTGATGGACCTGTTTTTCAACACAACATGCTTTTTCAAAAACTAATGATCACAATTGTTACACTAAAGTCAAGTTAATGTTTTATATTGTAAAACTCTTTGATTTCAACAATTCAAATATCAAATCCAGAAGTATTATAAGAACTCTTTGAAGATATGAAGAACACACTCAAGAACAAAGAATTTTCCTGGTCACCGATGATTTTCCGAAACACGAAAATGCACAAGACTTTCACTAAAAACCCGGTTTAAAGCATGAACAAACAAACTGACAAGGTTTTTGATAAAACTCTTAGCAAATAACAATCAAACAACAGATTTTATGAATATTTTTCCAGAAATATAATTTTTCAAGAACAAATTTTCAGAAAAACACACACAAAAACTTGATAAAAACCGAACAATGTTTGATTTTAAACAAGGATTAGAGCCAAACGCTCTGATACCAATTGTAGGTCCCGTAATCTGAGGATCGATAACGAACCAAATCACTTGTTGATATCAAACACGGTTACGTGTGCGGAATCCACGTAACTATGCCAAATCAAACATATAAAGCAATAATAACAAAGGATTAATCAACGAAACACACTCGATTGATTAACGGGATGAGAACCGATTACAAACTGATACAAACACAGTTCAGACAGAATTTCGACAGAGTTTTGTAACTGGTTATTATCTCATCTCTGGTTCACAATGAAAGAGAATGTTGTTTATATAGTCCCTGGGCCCAAGTTTACGGTGAAACACAAGGTGTGCGACGAAACTGAACATGGGCCAGTCATTGGGCTTGAAACAGCCCATTACACGACGAATCAAAGTGTGATTCGTCATGACCTTCAACGAAACAGAAATAAAGGACATTGGTCTGTTTCGTCATGATGTGTTCCGATGAAACAGACCTGTTTCGTCGAGGACTGTAACTGTTGTGGTTGTTTCTGTTAACAGACAGCAACAACAGCAACATATAAACATAGTAATGACCATACTACCTTTTAATGCAACATGCATTGTTCATAATACTTTACATACCAAAAGAGACAAATAAGTCGTACACAAGCAGATAGGAGGATATCTGACTTGGTCAACATAACATACAGACTCGATAATTAATAAAAGACCATACAAAATACATCATTAAACAAGACTAGTTACAGACACTAAAAATGCATCAACAGGATAGTTGTTACTTAACCCATTCCCAAACCACCGGGAGTCCCATGCTTTGACGAAAGTGTGAACTCACCTTTGGTTGCTCGGTTGAACTCTTAAAATAGCTAACAATCAGGGTTGGTCAATCACGTCCTAGTATAATTACCACTTAGTCCATTAGTGGTTTCAAATAGAGGACAAAGTTCCTACACGCATCTACGACATAACATGCACTCACTTTGACAGTTCATTCCTACACAAACATTCCACTGAGAACTACTCAAGAGCAAGCATACGATATTTCACATAAAAAGTTCATTGACATATAACAAGTTGGATCATTATCAAATAACATAACCGACATTTGGACACGCAAGTCACTACTTATATTGTTTCAGCTTTAATATCCAAAACTGAGATGTTTTCAGGTATTTTTTTAAAATAGTTAACTTATACCAAAAATTCCCTAAACTTTATAGAATATTTTAAACAATCCAAATATTATCGTGTAAAAATCTCAGTATCCAATTCATTACAACTATTTAAAAAAATCATTTACCGGACAACAATCAGATTCGTCACTTTTTGACTTTAGTCTACGGAAAAATTCCTTTAAAATTTATCGTAAGTCCGATAACCGAAATTCTAGTTGAAGATTTACAAAGACACCCGTGGCCATAGACAGTACAAATTTCGTGACCTAACTCTATCCAGGTTTCAAGTTATGATGAAAAATATAACACACATTTTCTGAAGAAAAAACGCAGCTTTTGTTGCTGTACAAAATGGACTTTTAAAAATAGCAAATGACCTTAGAAAAATATGATTCCAGCGCCATTTGAAGCGTATTTTGAAATAACTCGTTATAGACTCAAGAAAATCCAGATTTCATAAAATTATGACCCTGTTACAGCCGATTAAAGCCGGCTGTAACTGTCGGACAGTTTGCTGTTTTCGATATTACTGTTCTAACGCGAGTTCTAATGGTTCCGTTTACATGTTTGGCGAACAACACCGACCCTTAAATATCGCATACAACAGGTCATCATCAAAGAGTCAGATTATTTATTACCAAAGCATCAAGAACTATCCAGATTTAAACCCACAAACAACACCCTAGCGACTAACCACACCCTTAGTCGACTCAAACATTATGCACACATGATCCTTATCCGCATAAAACTACAAGTATCGTTATAATAAATAGGGACATTCTAATAATAGCCATAACACAGCCAAGATAGCAGAAGTTTCATCACAACAAGCATGCATGAATCTATAAAATTAAACCTACAAGTCAAGACATGGTACCTAGAAGCGAAGTGAGAGTGTGATTGAGTCTTGGACCGACTTGCAAAGGGGCTCTTGGCCTAGTTTGGCATCGGCAGAGGGGAGAAGAGAGGGAGCAGGTATCACAGGTTAGGGTTTGTGTCATGCAAGTTTACGTAACACATTAAAAGTAAACTTAGGTGGGGCAGTTAGGGAATTTGTGGGGTTGGGCCGTAAATCTAATTCTGGGCCAATCATGGGAGTGGGCTGCCAAGAATTTATGAGAAGTGGGGGGGGGGGGGGGAGGGGTAAATCCAAGTCTGTCGTTGGTTATGTTGTTTTACTAGGGTTTTATATAAAACAACAATTGTATAATATGGATTTCATAACATGTATTGTAGCTACTTATCTCTGATACTAAAGTATTGGTTTTATTTAGTTTGCACCCTCTTTATTTTGAGCATGCATTATATAACCACAACAAAAGATGTTTAATATAAAGAGATACATTTGATCATACAACGTTATCCAACTTTGTTCACCAATTTTATACATAAAATATGCTATAGGGAAAATATATGTACATTCTGCCCGTTTGTTTTTGACCAGCTATTAGTCTACGGAGAGATATGTCACACAACATTATTTAATTTACCAACTACATTTTAAAATATTACCTTTTATGGTGAGACGTTAATACACACACAGGTTATATATACTTTTTTATTAAAACACAAAAACAACTAATATATGCATATAATAAATTAACAATGATAATATATAATATACATGTTATGGTTTGGACCTCCTAGGCTTCGGGTTTCGCAAGTGGGTTGAATAGACAAGCGATTTCATGCTTTGGTTCAAAGGTATAAATGGTTCGACTCGGTTCAACACAACATGGATTTGGTTTCGGCTACACGTTTGCGCACTATAAATTAAATAAGTATAAATTTAATTCGTCGAATAAGATTAATATATAATTATTTTTTAAAAGAAAAAAAATGGACGGTTTTTACCTCGAAGTTACTGGTTGTCACATTATCCCCAATTTGAAAGAAATTTAGTCCCGAAATTTGCAAACAGTCACTGAAGAAGTAATGCGGTTGAGCGTTTTCACGGGGTGTCACAGTATTAGATAGTATGAGAAAGGGAATTAGGGGTGTCTTGTTGGAAGACCGTTGTAGGCAGCCGATCTCCAACGACCGGGAATGAGTAAATGATAGTGGGTGCGGTTGTGAATCTGTGTGGGTGTGTTTAAAGAATATGAAGATGGGGGGATGGGTTGTGGGGGTTGAGGGTCCTCGTCGGAGGAGTAGGGCGCTGGCCAGAATCACTCTGGTGACTGGACTTGTAGAGAGGGACGAGAAGTGTGAGTAAGTGTGCGGCTGTTAACATTAGTAGGGTTTTTAAAATAGAATGAAGGGGTTAAATATATATTTTATAGGGTAGGGATTTAGGGTATGTTGGTGTGGGTTAGGCTTGGGCTCGTGTTTATGGATCTTGCCCGTTAATGTTAACAAATAATCATGTGTGTTAAATTAATTATACTCGGTTCGGGTTATCTTTAAAACAACAAGTTTCCCACTTCGCAGGTTATTATTATTTATTAATTAAATAATAATAACAATAATATTAATAATAATAATAATACTAATGATAACAATTACGAATATTAGTAAAATACCCTTCTCTCGGTGGTGAGAGTACGGGTTGTCACATTCTCCCCATGTTAAATGAATTTCGTCCACAAAATTGAAGCTAAGACATACGATACGCTCTCTCTATATATAAATATATATTCACCAATAACCCATTGTCATATGTAGATACACGTAGTTTCACATAAGTTCTCAAAACGAATCATGTAAACCACATAGTACATAAAGCCACATAGTGCGTAACATCACGTAATTCGCATAACATGAAATTTTCACATAGTTTATACTTATTTCACATAGCAGGTAATATCACATAAGTTATATCTATTTGACCAAGAATATTGGTGTCACACCCCGATTTCCGGTGGGCCCGGATGGGTACACACGTGACGGTTGGATAACAATTATCACAATATAATAATATGCAGCAGAAGTATTGGATTAAAATTATTAAAATAAAGCTTGAATGTATAAACGTATTACAAACGTTCGATACAAGCCCATAGGCAGGATCCAAATAAACAGAGCTTTAGACATCATAGGCCTTAAGCATCAGGAGTGCAAATTCCTTAGCCTTCATTTTAGCCGACCCGTAATCCCATCCTATAATAAGGTTCGGTACCTACTGTTCAGCATTGAACGCTTTTTAAAACTTGCAGAATCAGTCCCTGAACCTTTAAACCTTTAATAACTTTCGTTTTAAGCACTTTTGGCCCTTCAAGTTATATTTTGGGTTTTCATGGGAGTATAACAAACACCGTTAAGCTTTGGGTTCGTTATAAGATCACCCGAATACACTAGTTTCTCTCGTTGAGGATTTTAACCCTTTTAACCAAAACTTGTGCGTAACATCGTTAAATGATATCAAAGCCCTACATAATCCATGTTAGGCGTTCTCGAGGGTATAACCGAGCATTACGACGCTCAAATTCGTTAAAAGGTCATTCAAAGGTAAGAATTAACATATTTACACTTTTAACCCTTCTAACGCACGAACTTGTGCATTTTATTATTTAATGGCATTAAAGCCCTAAACGGCCATCATAGGCATTCCCAAGAGTATGAACGAATATTATGAAGCACCCGGTTCGTTAAAAGGTCACTTAGAGGTAAGAATTAACATGTTGACACTTTTAACCCTTTGATGGACAACTTTTGAATTATATTGCAAACGGTTTCGTTTATCCAACAAGTGGCTTATTAAAAGAATACGAATACCGTATAAGGTCACTCAGAGGCTTAGTTTAAACATGTTGACACTTTTAGTCCTTGTATATTCAAAGTTTTCGTTGTTTGGCAAGAATAGTCCCTCCTAGTCAACGTTTGACTTAATTAGGATTAGGGACACGTGTCAACACATCATTGGACACGATTTTACGAGGTGTTACAGAAACATAAAGGATGATCATTTTGATTTTTACAAGATTCATCCTCTCACTTGCTAGATCATGTGTTTAATCACAATCTAGCAAGCTTCTTAAGATGATTAACATCATAATCACAAGAAATCAATCATCAAGTATCACACACGCACTAAAACAACTTAGATTCTTATGTTAGTTAGCTTTATGTGAAAGTCATCTTCTTGTTTCTTTATGATCTTCATGTTTAACCACTTACATAATCTTTTAACCATCAAAATGAGAAGCAAAAACAAGTTATTAGAAGCTTACTACTAGCACAAGGGCTAGGGGAGAAATCAAGATGATGAAGATGATGAACAAGGTGGATAAAAGCTCTAGAGAGTGGTCCTTCAAGCTCCAATGTCTCTAAGTTCCTTAAGTTAGCTCCTAACACCTTAGAATCACCTTGGATTGCAAGAGTTTGAAGTGAAAATGGTGGTGATGTGGGTGGTGGATTACGACCGAGAACAAGGAAGGAGGGAGAGGAGAAAATGAGTTTGAAGTTGTGAAATGTGATTATGTGAAGTTACTTGTGGTTTTTAATACATAAACCTCCAACATCCCCTAAACCAAAGGTCCTTATGTTTCTTAAGGATATAACAAATCTAATAAACAATTGAAAGATAATCAAGGGGGTGGGTCCAACCTTGTAACCGTAAAAATGAGGGGGGGGGGGTATAGTTAGGATGTAATGGTAAGTTAGATAGGTTAGTTAGTTTCTAAGTGTAAAGTTTAGTGTTTATATGTGTTATGTAATTATAAGATGCATTATGATGTTCGGTGACCATAACTAGCTCGGAAATGTTAAAATAGTGCTTCTAGTGAAAATTTGGTGTTGCGGGTAGTGTCCGGTTGTTCGGTTGGTTACCGGTTCGTTAAGGAGCTAAATTACGCAGTTTAGTGTGCTTTATGTTCCCTTTTGTGGCAGTTTTAATTCCCGACAATTTGGAAGGTATTCTAGACCATTAAACCATAATTCTGCGTTATATTTTAGTGTTAGAATGCTGATTTTTGCTGAAAAATGCACAATTCTGCAGTTTGTGTGAGTTTTATGCACTTTCCGGCACTTAAACTATCTCTAGGAAGGCAGTTTGATGATCCCTACTTTCCTACACACAATACTATTGTAACTCTTGGTTTCGGGCTTATTCTGTGTCTTAATATCATGTCTGTCTGAGTACTGAACTCCCGTCAGTACTTCCAGTTTGTCTGATAACTGTGCTAACTTTGTTTCGTTGCACTAATTGGATCATAAAGCGTTGCATGCAATAATGGTATGAAATCATGCAACATGTAATGCACTTGTATGTATATGAAAATAATCAAAAATCATTCATGCCATTAATTCAAATCAAGCACAGTTATTAAAGCACAAATTACTATTTAACATGTACGAAATTACATGGAAGATTGACGGTTGTCACAACACGGGGCCTTGGCCAGGATTCTGTGCAGGCTATAAATAGGGGTGCTTGGCTCACTTCAAAGGAATCCCTTGGGAAACCACCACTCTCCTACTTTACCACTACTCCACCACCACTACAACACCCACATCTACCACCATCATCTATCATCCACCTTAGAGTGTGTGTAGTAGTCTCGGGATCCAAGATTGATAGTAAGAGTTCTTTCCAATCAAAGGCCATATTTGGCTAAGTCTCTTACATCACTTGGTGAAGACAAGTCTTTAATGTATTACTTTTGATTTTTAATCTTTTCGCACTTTTTATTTGGTTTTGTATTAATGACTTTAATAACTAGTTTCTTATGTTGTAGGGGAAACTTCTTTATCATTTGTCCATGGTGTCTTGGCATTACTTTACTATCTATATAAAGTAAAAGATTTACACCATTCATATCTCTACGGTCTATATAGAGATATGTTGGCTACCTGGTCGGGGGTTAAGGGAATGGTTTAGTAAGGTTCTTGCCTTGTGAAGTGTATAGATTCTGCAAGGACCTGGGTCAAGCTTACTAGGACCTCCTTCAATACCCACTGGTATTGGATGGTGGGGGGGGGGTGGGAATGGCTTGATCCCCTCATATGTAAACTACTATTAATACTTTAAACCGGCTACTTGGGATTGTATCCCTGCTGACTCAAACCACTTAGCCGAGGGTAACGTCACCTTCAAAAGAGGGGCCTACCATTTTTTGCATTAATAACTTAATTAATTATCTTTCAATATTCCGACCCTTTGGGATTGTATCCGTGCTGACTCAAACCACTGGGTTGATTGTAACGTCACCTTCAAAAGATACATTAAAGTGCGAAAATCATCAAAGGATACATTAAAGGCGAGTCGGATCCAAGTGATTCATCTTGTCTATCTGTTTTTTATATTTCTGCATTTTTAGTTTTTATTTTCATGTTTTAAAATCTTTTCTCAAAAATTTAGATCGATTAGACGTTGAGGATAAACCGTTACTAAAAGCTCTTGTGTCCTTGGACGACCTCGGTATCTTACCAACGCTATATTACGCTCACGATGGGTGCAGTTGCCCAAGTGTGTGTTTAGTGTCAGTAGAATATCGTTTTTTATAAATTTAAAACTTGATTAATGTGTAAAATGGGCTTAAAATATAAGTAAAAACATAATACACCTTGCACACACCAAGTTTTTGGCGCCGTTGCAAGGGACACAAGGATTTTAGGAAAGTTAGGAATCAATGGCCTAATTATTTTTACTTATTTTTCTATTTTTTAGGACTTCTCTTCATTTTTTCAGCTTCTGCAGACTTCAGCACGGGGCCGTGCCCACTGAACACGTCCCCGAGCCCAATTTTTGTTACTTGCAATCCTGTTTTAAGTCAGACAGTAGCTGAACACGGGGCCGTGCCCACAGAACACGCACCCTTTTCCGCCCTCCAACTGCTGAAAACAGAACCATAAGATCCCGATGGTTGGTAATTCCTGACAAAACTATGAGTGATATTGATTATTTTTACTTTCGCTCCTCTTATGGTGAATGGTATCAAATATGTGGAGGATCTCACAAAGATTTAGAGTGTTACTTTCTAAATTATACCCCCCCACTATTTAGGCCCATCTTTTCCCTATAACCTTAAGATGGATAAAAGTAAAAATGATCCCTATCTCTCCCTCGAATGCTCTTAATCATTTCTTTTAGATGAAATGATTCTCAAAGAATATTGTCAGCTCGAAGAAATAATTCTCCAATTGATAAAAGAACTTGAGATGGACACAAGTTATTCATCACAAGACAACAATCAAGGAGAATTATCGAGGTCAAATTCGGACTCTAACAACATCGTCGATACCAAAAGCACCTCTAAATCTTGTGAGGACATGAGCGATAGTCGTCCTTGTGTCGATTATGCCGTGATGGACCCTCCCTCGGTTTCTACCGATGCGCTCATAGACCTGAGCGATTTGACATACACCTTCTTTAACGAGAACCCGAATAAGGGGAATAAAGGTCAGTTTCACCCACCGGTATCTAGCATAGGTTTTACCTTTTCCGATAACCTCTTGCGTTCATGTTTAAATCAAGGTCAATTTAGGTACCTTAGGCACTTCGGTGTTGTTTCGTCCAGTAAGGAACCGCCCGATTCAGACAAAATCCTTAGAATAAGACGAAACTTCATAAAACTCTCTAGCCACGGGCCCGTGTGCAGGTCAACATGCCTCGTTCCCACCTAAAATTTGACCATGGGGTCGTGTCCAGGCCAACACGCCCCGTGTCCAGAATACGGACAAGATGTGTCAGAGTCATATCTGACAACGGGGGCATGGTCAGCGTGCTGTCGTTTTCTATAAAGTCAGCATGATTCCTGCACATTTCGACCCATTCCAAAGACAAAGATCTGGTGGGATCTTCACATATACTCTACAAGGTATATTCCAAAGAAGGTTCTCAACAACCATCTTGTCTTTACCACTTTTATCTCTTACCTTCTTCTTCAAAACCTCCTCAAAACCTCCATTAAAGCTTGAAACTTCCATGATTTCAAGCTTTATTGTGATATTTGCTAGGTTTTTAACCAAGGAATCTTATTAAAAATATGTTTTATAACATGGTTTTAAGTTATTTTTGCTCAGAAATGTCTCAAAAGTCAAAAAAATAATTTAAAGCACTAAGATTCTGTGTTTCAAAAATTTGCAGAATGGTGGCCACGGGGCCGTGTCCAGCGGACACGGGCCGTGGTGTCACACCCCGACCACGTAAAGCAACTAGACGTGGTGGAAACGTCGGGGAGTGTTGTAACAGAATCATTGTTTCACAACCATGGAATAAATAAATTCTGTTTTATTGAATAAATGAACTCATTGTTTTAATACAATCAAATAAGTACAACTATGATCTTCCAAGTTTTAAAGTTGCTAAGGCACGAGTCCATCCTAAATGTAGCATGTATCAACAGTCATTGCAAAGCAGTACCTGAAACATGTGTAAAAATAGGTACGTTAGCATAAAAATGCCTGTGAGATACATAGGTTTTGTGAATATAGGATTCATGACTTATAAGTTTAGAAAGAGTTGTTTAACAAAACTCAGTCGTGATCCTTGTTTTGTTTTGTAAATTATTTGAAAAACAATAAGTTCAAATGATATGTATAAATAAGAGAATAATGTATGGTTAAATGAATAACCATGTAAAATGAGTTTGTATAAGATAAGTTGTTGTACAACAATGTCTTATGAAAAGTATGTTATTTGTATAAAATGTTATATGACTTAAATTGAAATGATTCAGATAACCCTATGATATGTAATACCATACACCATGCTTGTATCATATTACACACTCCTCGTTACTAAAGTCACTTACTCAAACCAAACCACCAATATAGAATGTTCATGTTTAAACCAATAGTCCAATGTTATTGTATAACTCAAGTTAAATGCAAACCATGTAATGTGTAAACAAAAGTTATGTATGGTAAGTAAAATGAGATTTCTTAAACCACAAGTAAAAATGTACAAAACAAAGGGTTTGAATAAATCAAAAGTTATGCTTTGTAAAATAATGTAAGGTTAAAAGAATAACCTTATAGTAGCATATTAAAAGTATACTTTGGATTTGTAAATAACATATTAAACTATGTTTTGGTTTCATAAATAACATATCAAATTATGCTTTGGTTTTTATAATTAACATATAAAAATATGTTTTGGTTTGTTGATAAAATATATATGTTGGTTCTGTACAATACTACACATGAGAGTATATCAAACTATACTTTTGGGAGTATATCAAAATATACTTTAAATGTGTGATTTAAGAATTTATTCAGACCTAGTGCATCAAACTACACCTTTGAGACTATAAGGATACCACAAAGGTAATCCCTATTTGGATGGAGAAACAAATTGGTTTCAGACATTCCATGACAACAGGAATGGGGTGTCTAATCCTATAGCGCTATATCATACTACCAATCGGTCTGGTGAACATAAAATAAGTACAATTCAACATTTTATTTTATGTTCTTTGAGAAATCAGTGTTTAAACCATAGATAGTCATTTAGTTTGTCAAATGATAAGTAATAACATGTATAATCAATTATACTTTGAAATCATGAAAATAACACATAGGTACACATGATTCACCCCAAAACAGTTTGGAAAACAGTAAAATAGGGGAACTATGTACTCACTAGAGATTGCTTAGAAGTCCTAGGATAACCACCAAGCAATGCTAGAGATCACGGAAATCAAACGGCACCTAATATAGGTAACTATGTTAATATACCGGACCTAAATCGGAGGATTTAGATAGAATGAGGGTTCGTAAACCAAACGAGTATGGAGACTCGTGTCATATGGTTTAACAAAGCCTACATACTAAATGAAACCTAACCTAAGTGCTTACGACCCATTACGACTCGTTTAGGTAGCTTATGCTACTTTAACGCGTCGTTCGCGTGAAACGCGTTCGGACCGCCTAACTAGTCCTATGACAAGTAGAATATGCCTTAACATGTCTAATATTGTTGATAAATCAGTTTAGAGGTCATAAGTTATGTTACATATGTTAAAAATGAATTTTGGCATCAAAGGGCATTTTGGTAATTTACCTAAGGCATATAAACTACCTATCATACAACTAACTAAACGCCGTGACCATAAGGTATAACCTCGGAAGGTTATTCCCTATATACTATGGTCACCTAATGTGTTTGGTCGGATCCTAATGATCGACCAAATGGGTCGGGTTCGAAGGTATAAGCGATTTATCAGATCGCTTACCCTTACGACGCTAGACAACGTGGTAATCAGTAGGCATAGTCACAAGGGACTATAACCATCGTGACTACGCTCACGTTGCGAAGTTCAAACGAACTTCGCATTGACCATAAACTGTTCAATGCAGAAAGTCAAACAAAGTTTGACTTTCGGACTCGAAAAGCAATAAAAGAACGAAGGAACACTTACAAAGGGTCCCCGAATGCTAATCTTGATTCAAGTAGCTCAGGTATGAAACAATGGTTTCAACTTAGAGCTTCTAAAATCAGATTCATGTGAGGAATGAGTGAGGTTGGGGTGGGTATTTATAGATTTTGGTTCACCGCTAGGATCGTTTCTTGGATAACATGCCTTGATCTCGCCCGTACACTTGTCGGAATGTTGTGGTAACTCATTTTGCCCCCACCACAAGAGTTTGACACATGGCATTGGCCTTTGGGGGGGTTAAAAGGCTGGAAACAGGCTGTTTAAACAAGTTTCTGCTGTCTGACCCCTGCTTGCGCACCGTAACACAATTTGTGTTGAGGTGCGCAAGGACCTGCAGACCAAAATGTTTGGAAAATGGCAGAACAGGCCCCTGAAGCTCTAAACTTGCTATTTGATGCATTTTTGACACGTTTAAGCCCCGTTAACCCCATTTCAAAGCTCTAAAATGAATTTAAAGTATAGGGAACTTAAAATGTGCTCAAAAATATCTCGGATGTCGGTTCGTTTGGCCGTACAATTGCGTTGTTCGGTTAATTACGACGGAATGCGCATAAGCGCGAAAAACTATCCAAATGGCGTGACGAATGGATTTTTATTATGCCAAACACTAAAATAAAATATTTTAGTGCTTACATAAATTTTTGGATGTCTGGATGTATTCAGAACGTAAGTTATGCACGAAAATGCAAACTTATGCACTTTTTGACAATTTTAGTCCCTGAATGACCCAAAAGTTTATTTTAGCACACCGAACCCCTCAAAGCCTATTTCTAAGCTATATAAAGGATATTTAAGGTGCGTTTAACTTATGGTCATGTTCCAGAATGTCTGTTACAGTTCAAATTGGCATACTTTCGCAGTTTGTCAAGTTTAGTCCCTGTAAGCGAATTAACTTGTTTTTGCCATACCAAAGCCTTTAAAACTTATTTCTAAGTTATGTAAAGGTTATTTAAGGTATGTTAAGCCTATTTCACTATTCTGGAGTGTTCGTTGGATTAAACTGGTTATATTTACGCATCAAAGCGCGTATAACCCTCCAGAAAGCGATTTAAAGCTTAAAATCGAACCAGAGTTGATATGTGCAAACGATACACATATTTTTACAAATCCCAAGTATAAAATACAATATTTCATTGGTTTGGCATTTGTTTGATGGTTGAAGTGACACAGGTGTCACAGTCTCCCCTACTTTAGAAAATTTCGTCCCGAAATTTAATTCTAGAGGAAACTTGTGAAGACAACTGTGACGGTTTCGCCTTCTAATAGATCCATTGAACCCTTAAGTGAAACTATGGGCCATGTTAGGACTCTTAGAGAATTTGTTAACCCTCAAAGTGAATTCCTTGTAGTAGTAAAACATGGAATTTTGAACTACGGACAGAAGAACGTTTCTTATGAAGACTTATCATAGGAAACTTGTGTGTGCTTGAAATCAGAATTGGGGAGTATAAGATAAAATGACGTCGGTCAAGGTCCAAGACTTCTCCCGTATCATTATTCTTGTCACTATAGGTCTTAACACATGACAAAGCTTCCTGTGGTTTCTGTGCACTGAATTCCATAATTATGTAGGCCTCCATAATTACGTAATTCCTTGCACAGTCCGCACAGTTCATTTCATAATGCGTAGGAAAAAAATCACTTGAATAAACATGAAGCGACTTGACTAGACTACCAAAGGATCCTTTTAATTAGATCAACGAACGATCTTTTTAACTAGATCAACACATGATCTTCTTAACTAGACCGTCGTACGATCTCCGTAAATAGACCACTTAAGGGATCTTTTTTAGTTACATCATCACATGATATTTCTAATCAGATTTTCAAAATCAATCTGTTTAACCAGACCATTCAAGAGGTCCAATTATAGAATAATACTTTATAACCCGAGGGACTTAACTACAATGTTGAAGTCCATTAAGGATTTGAGATAGTATCTTTGGATATCCTATTTTGAATCTCTCGTATAAGATATGGAGGATTCTACGAGAATTTGGATGGATCACATACAACCACAAAACATGTAAGAAAACACATAAGCACAAAATTAGTTAACTTGATTCTTTAATTTGTTATCTTTAGGTATGGACATTTAGAGCACACTAAGAATCCAATCCATGGATTTCATTTGGCACTTTAATGATTTTTAAGGATCTATCTATAAAGATGGAGGGATTCTCACTAAGAGTTTGGATTTGTTTCTTAAAAGAAACGAGTGTTTAAGGTTCTTGGGGAGATCACAAGTGATCATAAGATAACTGAACCACACGAGTAGTTTATCTTTGGGTTGACATCATAAGGTTGCATCAAGCATTCACACAAACGCATAAATTTTGCAGAATTAAAAACAACAAATCTTTATTTATGCAACAACCGAATTGTCTTGAAGTGTCAAAAGATAACAACCAAGGAATTACAAAACACTAATTATTCACTGCTGCATCATTGTTCCCGTTTGCCTCATTGATGTTAAATGCTCGTCCTCGCGCTGGAGGTGCGTTAATAAGTCTTGGGCAATTGTTTCTGTAGTGAGTAAGGTCACCACAGTTATAACATGACCCCGGTGAAAACCGTGCTTGAACAGCAGCAGGGTTTGCAGCAGCTTGATTTGCATAACGACAAACATTGATCAAATGTCCCAACCGCCCACAGTGGGTACATTTGTGACACTGCTCTTGCTCTAGATGATGACGGTTGCACTTGTTGCACAAAGTTGCGGTACCAACATAGTTTTGCCTTTTGCGAGGTTGTGCTGGTTGGTTTGGTGCAACCTGTTTGTCTTGAGCAGTTACAGCGTAGTTTTGAGAGGCTTTGCGCTTCTTCTTCTTGGACACCTCAGCATTTTCTTCCTTTGGTTCCACTTGAGCAGTCTTGTCAGATGGTCTTGAGTCGCCCTTCCGAAACAGCTTGCGCTTCCTGATATGGGATTCAGTCAGAGTGGCAGACAATTCAATGGCTTGTCTGACAGTAGTAGGGTTGCTGCCAGTAACAATATCCTGAACTACGTCAGGAAGACCATCAATGTATTTCTCAATTGCCTTATCCAAAGGCGTAACCATAGTAGGGCATAACAAGCTCAATTCCTCATAGCGGTCAGTATAGGCTCGATGTTCCCCATTGTCTTGCTTCAAATCATCAAATTCCCTTTCTAGAGCCCTTAGCTCATGACGAGGACAGAATTCCTTCATCACAAGAGCCCTAAGCTCAGCCCAAGTCTGTGCTAATACAACCTCAGCACCGCGGTCTCTCATAACCCCGTTCCACCACATAAGAGCCCTCTTCTGAAATACACTCGAAGAAAACTCGACCTTGCGATTTTCAGGACACTGAACGTGACGGAAAGTATTCTCAATGCTCTCGAACCATTGAAGAAGCCCAGTTGCTCCCTCAGAACCACTAAACTTGAGCGGTTTAGCCGAGTTAAAATTCTTGAAATTGCATGGAGCATTGTTGTTGTTGATGGCTTGAATCATTTGAGCATAAAGATTTGGGAAGGCAGCAGCCATTTGCTGCGCGATGATTTCCGCCAGTTTGGCATTCGCCATCCGCCATCTGATTGTCGCGTCGAGGAGGCATTCTAAAAGAGGAAACATGAGAGGAAACGAGTGAGAGAATTTGACGAAAAGAATGAGATGAAACAAATCTGATGAAAGCAAGGATGGTGGTCATTTGTTTGTTACTACAAAGCAACAAACGACCCAGGTGATTTATCAAAGTAAATAGGTCAAAAATAATGTATCGCGAAGACATGCTTGCCTATAAGTGGACACTCACCCCAAGAGTTCCCAGGTAAGAGTGACTGGTCCGATATTGCGGATTTGTACTAACACTCTAGCCTTAGACAGAAAGCTCAGGGTACAGGCACCCACCCTTCCAGTTTGCACGTGTTCACATTATTTAGATTAACTTTGATGGGATTTTGAAAACTTAAAGGGTTCAAAACCTTACAATAAATCATCCTAGAACAGATGATTAGTTTTCAAAGCGGGATAGATATTTGTGTTCTTATTGTGGTTGTCACCTAAAAATAAGTGACGGTATTGTTTTAAAACTAAACACAAGAAAACTTGTGTTAGGGTCCTAGGAAGGTTATAGTCTAGGTCAAAGCATTACTAATAACCTAATTCCCTATAACCATTGCCTCTGATACCAAATTTTCTGTCACACCCCGACCACGTAAAGCAACTAGACGTGGCGGAAACGTCGGGGAGTGTTGTAACAGAATCATTGTTTCATAACCATGGAATTAATAAATTCTGTTTTATTGAATAAATGAACTCATTGTTTTAATACAATCAAATAAGTACAACTATGATCTTCCAAGTTTTAAAGTTGCTAAGGCACAAGTCCATCCTAAATGTAGCATGTATCAACAGTCATTGCAAAGCAGTACCTGAAACATGTGTAAAAATAGGTACGTCAGCATAAAAATGCCTGTGAGATACATAGGTTTTGTGAATATAGGATTCATGACTTATAAGTTTAGAAAGAGTTGTTTAACAAAAGTCAGTCATGATCCTTGTTTTGTTTTGTAAATTATTTGAAAAACAATAAGTTCAGATGATATGTATAAATAAGAGAATAATGTATGGTTAAATGAATAACCATGTGAAATGAGTTTGTATAAGATAAGTTGTTGTAAAACAATGTCTTATGAAAAGTATGTTATTTGTATAAAATGTTATATGACTTAAATTGAAATGATTCAAATAACGCTACGATATGTAATACCATACAAACACTTATATATAGGAAGTACCAGCGGCGTATCCACCATGCTTGTATCATATTACACACGCCTCGTTACTAAAGTCGCTTACTCAAACCAAACCACCAATATAGAATGTTCATGTTTAAACCAATAGTCCAATGTTATTGTATAACTCAAGTTAAATGCAAACCATGTAATATGTAAACAAAAGTTATATATGGTAAGTAAAATGAGATTTCTTAAACCACAAGTAAAAATGTACAAAGCAAAGTGTTTGAATAAATCAAAAGTTATGCTTTGTAAAATAATGTAAGGTTAAACGAATAACCTTATAGTAGCATATTAAAAGTATACTTTGGATTTATAAATAACATATTAAACAATGTTTTGGTTTCATAAATAACATATCAAAATATGCTTTGGTTTTTATAATTAACATATAAAAATATGTTTTGGTTTGTTGATAAAATATATATGTTGGTTCTGTACAATACCACACATGAGAGTATATCAAACTATACTTTTGGGAGTATATCAAAATATACTTTAAATGTGTGATTTAAGAATTTATTCAGACCTAGTGCATCAAACTACACCTTTGAGACTATAAGGATACCACAAAGGCAATCCCTATTTAGATGGAGAAACAAATTGGTTTCAGACATTCCATGACAACAGGAATGGGGTGTCTAATCCTATAGCGCTATATCATACTACCAATCGGTCTGGTGAACATAAAATAAGTGCAATTCAACATTTTATTTTATGTTCTTTGAGAAATTAGTGTTTAAACCATAGATAGTCATTTAGTTTGTCAAATGATAAGTAATAACATGTATAATCAATTATACTTTGAAATCATGAAAATAACACATAGGTACACATGCTTCACCCCAAAACAGTTTGGAAAATAGTAAAATAGGGGAACTATGTACTCACTTGAGATTGCTTAGAAGTCCTAGGATAACCACCAAGCAATGCTAGAGATCACGGAAATCAAACGACACCTAATATAGGTAACTATGTTAATATACAGGACCTAAATCGGAGGATTTAGATAGAATGAGGGTTCGTAAACCAAACGAGTATGGAACTCGTGTCATATGGTTTAACAAAGCCTACATAATAAATGAAACCTAACCTAAGTGCTTACGACCCATTACGACTCGTTTAGGTAGCTTATGGTACTTTAACGCGTCGTTCGCGTGAAACGTGTTCGGACCGCCTAACTAGTCCTATGACAAGTAGAATATGCCTTAACATGTCTAATATTGTTGATAAATCAGTTTAGAGGTCATAAGTTATGTTACATATGTTAAAAATGAATTTTGGCATCAAAGGGCATTTTAGTAATTTACCTAAGGCATATAAACTACCTATCATACAACTAACTAAACGCCGTGACCATAAGGTATAACCTCGGAAGGTTATTCCCTATATACTATGGTCACCTAATGTGTTTGGTCGGATCCTAATGATCGACCAAATGGGTCGGGTTCGAAGGTATAAGCGATTTATCAGATCGCTTACCCTTACGACGCTAGACAACGTGGTAATCAGTAGGCATAGTCACAAGGGACTATAACCATCGTGACTACGCTCACGTTGCGAAGTTCAAACGAACTTCGCATTGACCATAAACTGGTCAATGCAGAAAGTCAAACAAAGTTTGACTTTCGGACTCGAAAAGCAATAAAAGAACGAAGGAACACTTACAAAGGGTCCCCGAATGCTAATCCTGATTCAAGTAGCTCAGGTATGAAACAATGGTTTCAACTTAGAGCTTCTAAAATCAGATTCATGTGAGGAATGAGTGAGGTTGGGGTGGGTATTTATAGATTTTGGTTCACCGCTAGGATCGTTTCTTGGATAACATGCCTTGATCTCGCCCGTACACTTGTCGGAATGTTGTGGTAACTCATTTTGCACCCACCACAAGAGTTTGACACATGGCATTGGCTTTTGGGGGGGTTAAAAGGCTGGAAACAGGCTGTTTAAACAAGTTTCTGCTGTCTGACCCCTGCTTGCGCACCGTAACACAATTTGTGTTGAGGTGCGCAAGGACCTGCAGACCAAAATGTTTGGAAAATGGCAGAACAGGCCCCTGAAGCTCTAAACTTGCTATTTGATGCATTTTTGACACGTTTAAGCCCCGTTAACCCCATTTCAAAGCTCTAAAATGAATTTAAAGTATAGGGAACTTAAAATGTGCTCAAAAATATCTCGGATGTCGGTTCGTTTGGCCGTACAATTGCGTTATTCGGTTAATTACGACGGAATGCGCATAAGCGCGAAAAACTATCCAAATGGCGTGACGAATGGATTTTTATTATGCCAAACACTAAAATAAAATATTTTAGTGCTTACATAAATTTTTGGATGTCCGGATGTATTCAGAACGTAAGTTATGCGCGAAAATGCAAACTTATGCACTTTTTGACACTTGTAGTCCCTGAATTACCCAAAAGTTTATTTTAGCACACCGAACCCCTCAAAGCCTATTTCTAAGCTATATAAAGGATATTTAAGGTGCGTTTAACTTATGGTCATGTTCCAGAATGTCTGTTATAGTTCAAATTGGCATACTTTCGCAGTTTGTCAAGTTTAGTCCCTGTAAGCGAATTAACTTGTCTTTGCCATACCAAAGCCTTTAAAACTTATTTATCAGTTATGTAAAGGTTATTTAAGGTATGTTAAGCCTATTTCACTATTCCGGAGTGTTCGTTGGATTAAACTGGTTATATTTACGCATCAGAGCGCGTATAACCCTCCAGAAAGCGATTTAAAGCTTAAAATCGAACCAGAGTTGATATGTGCAAATGATACACATATTTTTACAAATCCCAACTATGAAATACAATATTTCATTGGTTTGGAATTTGTTTGATGGTTGAAGTGACATAGGTGTCACACGTGGCCGGAGTTACTGTTCCATTACTTTGACCTTTTTGATTTGTTTTCTAAGAATGTTGAGCCGGAACAGCAGAACATCTTCACATCACTCAAGAAACGATCGAAGGGGAAGAAGAACATCGGTGGAAGATTCCTTGGTAAACTATGTGTACACCTTACGAGAAGCCATTGATGAGATGCCATCAGTGGAGGAAGCCTTAATTGACTGTATTAACCATTTATCGGTGGGGTTAGAGGGATGCCTTCAAGAAGTCAACCTTTTGCACCAAAGGTTGAATATTCTTGCTTCATCTCCTATGTTGCCAATTGTCACACAAATAGGGTGGAATGTTATGTCGGGAGTCATTATTCCAGTCGGATGGAATGTCATGCCTCCGGAACCTCCTCTAGATATACTACACGGGGTTCTGATAGCCATTGCGCCTCTTCCACAAGATATTGTGGAGAATGAACCTGCCTTTTTTCTCCCTAGGGAGATAGAGGAATGGCTCAATGACATTTGAAAGACATCCTCCGGTCTCGAGTTCTACAAAGCCCTTAAATACCGGAAAGTCATTTCCGGGTTTTTGTCATTCCTACAACAATTAGGGTAGAATTCCTTAGTGATTTCCTACATCTTATGACCTATATATCTTAGGATCTTTGTAGTTTTTCATTTTTGCTACTTAATTTTTAATTGTTAGGATCTATGTACTTGGCACTCTTTAATGAACGATGGTTTAAATTAGTGAATGGTGTTTGGATGATGTTGTAACCAAGGGAAAGTTAACACCACACCCCATACACGAAAACAAAGCCTCCCGACAAGTTTCCAGCATTACAGCAAGTTCAGCACGAGGCCATGCTCAGCCCAAGACGCCCCTGTGCCTAGGCTCTGCAGGAATTCGCCCAGTTCAGGTAACTGGACACGGGACTGTGCTCACTGAACATGCCCCGTTCCTTGGCTTCTGTTAAATTTGTTACTGGCGATCTAACCAAGGGTCGTGCCCGGACCAACACGGGGCCGTGGCCAGACGCCTAGTAACACAAATTTTTGTTTTTCAATACCTTTTTACACATTCAATCAACCTAAAAACTTATTTTTGGGACACATTGAGGATAATGTGTTATTTAAGTGTGGGGGGATGCTAAAACCTCGAATTTTGCAAGTTCTAATGACAAGCCTTACACAAAACTCTATTGGAACCGCTAATCACCCCAAATATTTTGCAAAAAATTTCATTTTTTTACTTATCTTGGTTTAATTTGGGATTAACAAGTTCTAAAAATGTTATATTTTTTATAAATTTACAACCGATAGCGTTGTGATAAAAAGAACCAAACAAGAAAATTATGAAAATGCATGACAAATCTAATTAAAATTTGATTATATATACTTGATCACATTATAAACCCATTCCCACAACAAGTGAGTTTTGAGCCTTTATTGAGCATACAAGCATATAACTTTAAATTAAATGCTCATTTTTCGTTTCTTGTGTTAATAGGTGCTTGCTTCTTATGACTCTAGAACTTGCCACAACGATACATTCTTGGTCCTTACCAACTTAAACCCAACTAAGTAAATGATAGAGGCATTCGGACTAACCCATTTTCCTTTCAACACCATTATTTTTCATTTTTTATCAACTACCCAAAATCCCCCTAGTTAACCCCTTTGAGCCTAAACCTTTGCATTTCAAAACCCACAAAACAAACACCCTTCACCCACAAAAACCTTTTTCTTTTCAAACCCTTTATTTTAGTAAAAAGCTCGGTTATCTTGTGACGTCTTCTATAAAAAAACAAAAAAAAAATGAAGGTCTTGCAATAAACAAACAAGTTCCTCAAATAAACTTTGTTTGAATATGTTTAGTTTGAATAAAAGTCACAAAAACAAAAATATTTACGACGACCGACGTTTTTTTATAGTTTTTAGCCCTTTTTACTAACCACTAACCAAAACCACCTACCCATAGCCCAAACCTAACCCTTTCCCAAAGTCCTCTTAATATTTACGAAGGTTTATAGTTAAAAATAAGGAGGTTTGATTGCTTAGCAAGCATATTGTAGAAATAATTTCCATACCGGTATCGAGTGTTTCACAAAAATGCATCTTCGGGCAAGTGTTGAGTGATCTCTCGTGAGGTATGTGAACTTGTATATAAATGGAATATTAAAGAGGCATGTTATGCCCAAATAAGTAATTTTTCTTATAAAACATTCCAAATAAATGATAATGAATAGGATTGTAAATAAAATAAAAATAAAACCCAATAAGGATCTTGGATTCCCGACACTCAAGACAAGCCCAAAACTTCTCCCCTACCTATTCCATTTGGGTGTGTAAGCCGCATATTAAAGAGTTTTACTTGAGGACAAGCAAAGATTCAAGTGTGGGGGTATTTGATGTGTGCAAAATGTAACATATAAATTACAACAAATGAGGCATAAAACTAACCCCTTTTTTAGTACTAATGTTGGAAAAAGTGTGTTTTTATCTTCCTTTTTAATTTACAGGACCAAATGAGCTTAAACTTGCAAAAGGAACAAATATACAGCCAAAACCAACATAAATACAAAGAAAAGGAATAATCGTGACGTGCACGACCCCTCGACAGCATCCCCAAAGGCAAAAATAAGAAACAGAAGACTAACCACGGGGCCATGCCCACTGGACACGGGGGCGTGGTTGGCCACCTGCAGAAAAGACAAAGCTATGGAAGCTTCTATGCCCACCACGGGGGCGTGCCCAGCTCAGCACGGGTGTTGGTGCATATTTGTGACAACAACTTAGATTTGGTCTTTGGATATCTTATAATTAGTAAAACGATAAACAGTTAGCGGGTTTGGCTTTGTAATAGTTAGTTGTAATGTTTGGGCTAACCAAACCCACACATTTAGGGTGTATGGGACGAATTGGGCCTAGTCCAATTCGCAGCCCATGAGGTTTTAACCTAGCCGAAGTTGCAACCTTGTGTTATATAAACAAGGCTTTGCATTAGGGTTTAGGTTAATCAGCCAAAACAGTTTTAGAGAGGAATTTCATGAAGGCACACTAGCTTGGACGAATTTAGGGTTTTGGATTTATTGTAATTCTTGTGATTGATAATTAATAAAAACCCGGTTGATAGTAATTTCTGTTTCTACTCATTTTTGTGCTATTCTAATCTAGGGGATTCCGCACTCTAGATTGAATTGACGATCTTGTGACGATCCGTACGAACCAGGGGACCTACAATTGGTATCAGAGCATTAGGCTCTTGAAGAAGCTCGGTTTAAAATTGTGGTCTGCAGAATTCGGGTGGAAGTGTTGAAAATTTTCGAAAATTTTAAACCTGAAAATTAGGGTTTTGAAATTTTTTTGGGTTTGATATAAATTTCGAAGTTGTTTTTGAATCAGAATTGGTTGTTTTTTGATCTTCTGTGAATTTAGTTTGCTGATTTACAGGTTTTCGGGATAGTTCTGGTTGATTGGTTGAAGAACTTTGGCTGGAAAACTTAAAGATTCGAAGATTTGTTCTTCGTGTTCTTCATGTTCTTTGTTATGTTCTTCATTTTTTTTCGAAAAATACTGATATTTTGTTGTTTCGATTCTGCAAGAAAGTGTTGAAAGAATCTGGAAAATCTATAAAAATTTGAAAAGATTGAATTTCCGAATTTACTGGCTGGTGTATTTAACATTTTCGCAGACTGGACCAGCGAAATTAACAGAACGGAGAAGTTAAAATCCAAAGGCGACTTTGGTAACCGTTTTAATTGTCCTCGGCGATATTATTACGGTGATCGGCGAAGTTACACGTCGTCGTAATTGCGAACTGATTACCAGCGAAGTTAGTTTGAGCATAGTTAACAGCGAACTTCTCTAGGCAGCGAAATTGATTAAGCAGCATAATTAAACAGCTTAACCTGCCAGCGAAATTAGCTGGAGGAATTAAAAACCAGCGAAATTAAAGGGGTGGAATTTCTCTAGGCAAGCGTATAGAGAATTTAACGTTTTTGAAAATAGAAAGTGATCCGTAGCTCATCTGACTAAACCGTTTGCATAGTTGGATTCCTTGGGATTTTTAGGACAAAAAAACTCTGGAAAATACTGAATTTGGTGTTTGACATTATATATCATTGGATTCGTTTTTTCGAGACGATTCTAACAATATAATTTGGTAATCACAGTTTTCGGACACTTCTTGTACGGTTTTACCAGTCTATTACGTTTAAATGTCGAACATGTCTAATTTGAACGAACTTTTGAGGATGGAGCATGAGGTTGGTACCACAAACAAACCACTTAAGATGATGAAGGTGGAGAACTATTTAACATGGAAAGAGAAGTTTCAATCTTTCATTGAATATCAGGACACACGGATGTGGATCTATATTCAAGATGGTTATGCGAACCCAACCCACGATTTTGAAGGCAGAAAACGTGTCACTGCCTATGTGAACATCCAAGATGGAGAAAAGAAAAATGTATGAGGCTGAAAAGAGAGCCTTAGCTGCTTTTAAGATGTCTTTAACAGATGGCATCAAACATACCTTCAAGAAGTAAACTACTTCTAAGGAAATGTGGGATGCACTAGAAAAGAGGTATCAAGGAAATGAAGATGTCAAAAAGAACAAAGTTGAACTACTGAAGAAGCAATTTGCTGTCTTCAAGTGTATGAGAAATGAGTCACTTGAAGATATCATCACGAGATACTACCATCTAATGTTAGAAATGGACAACTATGACATAGATAGTATAATAACCCTCCTAAAATTATTAGAACACCCCTGTATGTCCTATAATAGAAACCGCATGCGAAAAGTGGGCCCGAAATAGTTTATTTTAAAAAAAATAAAAACAAAATTTAAGAGGCTCTGGCGGGGCGCGACAGACTCCCCTTAGTCTGTCGCGAGGCGCGAGCGAGTGACGGGTGGCGAAACCCTGAGCTAACACGTGTCCCCACTCGTGTCGAAGCTAATTGTGACTGGCCAAAGCTAAGCCCTACTCCACCTAGCTCGCGGGCCGCGAAGGCCCTGCCTTCAGTTGTTGTGGGGTGGCAGAGACTCGTCAAACAGCCCAATAAATAGAGGCCATCAGCATTCATTCCAACTCGTTCAAAATCCTCGAATTCTCTCTAAATTTCTGAATAGCTAAAGTAATCTCCGGGCATAATACCCCCTAATTAGCGAAGCTTTGCCTCGTTGTAAGTATTATAACCCCCATTACGTATTAGATACGCTGCCTGATTAATCTAGTGCTCTGTAACGCATGTCGAGGCTCAGCCTAAATTAGTCGTTGGAGTTCTGTCTCGGGGAGGGTATAACTAATGTAAATATTGGGTTATTATACTAACATGTGTGCATTGTTTAATTTATTAGATTATAGCCAAGAAACCACAAGGAAAAACCTAAATTAGCAATGTGAGGAATCCTTCTTTTTTAGTAAACCTTTTTGTGAGTAATCCTTTCTTTTTATAAACTGTTTTACAAAACCTCAACTGTTTTACATGATAATTAACAGTGATTGAGTATTTGTAATTCTACAATTATTGTCGGTATGTTGGGGTTTTATATACAAAATTTGTTACTACACTATGAGTAGTAGCATGACCACCAGTCATGGATTGACAGTGTCGTGGGTGGTAATTAAACTAGAAATATAAACAAATGTAATTGTGAGATCGCCCTCAATGCTGTAAATGATAAATGTGACAACTCGTACTTTAGAACCTTTTCATTGTGCTTGATGTAACTTGTATGAATATTACGTGACTAATTGATATGTTTGATGGTAATGGAATGTTATGAGTTTGAATGTTACGTGTTATGTGATTTTGTTATAAGTATGTGTGTATAACAAAGTTTGGTCGCACAAAATAAGTCCGATCGCACAAACCCTTTGGACCGCACACCTTGTCCCTTGTCACACACTCTCCTCGGCCCAATCATGCTTGTCTGTTTTGAACTCGACACCAAAGGGCAGCCCAAGAATGGGTTCGGCCCACTCCCTTATGCGCATAACATCATGAGAACCGGTGTATACTCCTCATAATTTACAAAACACTTAACACAGACCCTAAGCTCTCTCTCTTCCTCTCCTCCTTGTGTGACGGCAACCCTTCATCTTCCTCGAAGCTTTATCGTTTCCAAGCACTCCTTGTTCATCCGTCAATCTGGTTAGTGTTATACTCTTGTTCGATTATTTATGATCATCGAGACATGATGTGTGTTGATTGTGTTTTGCACGACATTAGATGTTAAAGTTACATGTCTATTCTTGATGAACATCCTATGATTCATTGTTAGATGTATTCGAAATAAACTGTTGTTGATGATTGACGAGGTAGGGATTGTGTAATGATATGTAGTTGTTCAAGATAATACACACTAGGGTTGATGGGTTTGATCCGATCTGATTGGCTAGTTGTTATGTTAATGCTTAAAAGTTTGATGATGAATAAGGAATGAAACAATTTTGTTATGTGGATTTGTTATTTGGTATATTATGAGTGGTCTGATTAAATGTTGATTATGTTGCTAGTTGTTGTTAATGGACATTAGGGTTCATATGAATTCAATAGAATATAAACTATTTGATCCGTTTGAACGAGTTGCTAGATTTTGATTTCTACTATAAGTTACTAAAAATATGATTGGAATAATCTTGGAAGTTACCGATTTTAAAGGATGACTCGCACACTTTCACCGGCCCAAACACTTATATCGCACACCCGCATTAGGCTCGCACGCCCACACTGGCCCAACCATTAAGATCGCACTTGGGCCTTATATGTGGACATGAATGTTACTGTTTAACATGCTAAGTGGTGTTTAATCAGTCGTCATAATGCTATGTGTATGCCATGATCCTTCTGTGTATGTGAGCTGTTAGTTTATGTGTGAAACGTACGTATGTTACTTGAACCTAGACCTGACTTGTACGATAACCATGTTAGGACGTGGTTGACCACAATTAGCTCAAGTGACCTTCTATTTACCTGCCGAGCTAATCTAAGGTAAGTTCACACTTTCTACAAGGCATGGGATTCCAGGTGGTTTGGGAATGGGATAAGGAACTATAGAGAAACCTGCGTATCCTCCTTGGGTAGGATGCGTACCTCCATCCTACTTGGGAAGGATGACAACATTTAAACCTGCGTGTTCTCCTTGGGTAGAATACGTACCTCCATCCTCCTTGGGAAGGATGACAATGTTTAACTTACTAGACAAACCTCTATCTTGAAGTCCCTCAATTTTTTCTCGACTTAATCGTCGGGCCAATGGTGAACGGGTCGTTAGTTAAATAACGCTAATAGGTTTGACAAGCCTCACACAGTGCCTCACACCATGCCGCCGAGGACGGGAGTGGACTAGTGTACTTGGGCACTTAGTCAATGATGATAGACATTACGCAGGGCACATAAACATGATTCCAGTCAGTAGTCGATATGGTAACGGGTCTAGTGGTTTACAACATGGGGTAGCCCCCACAGTATATGGTTTGGGGAAATAAGGAACTGGGTAACTCATGGTTTTCGAAATAACTTATCGTTTTTGGAACAACATTAAAATGGACAACCAACTGTGAACTCGCTCAACATTGTTGTTGATTCGTTGTTACATGCCTTGCAGGTCGTTAGGTACTTAGCAGGAGCTTGCACGGGAGGAGTCGTTGTGGAACATGGGCCGATGTGTGTTCATGATAAACTTATGAACTTTAAACTTATGTTTTGGTTTTGAACCTAATGCTTCCCCTGATAACTTAGACTTGGTTAAATTGTTTTGACACCAATTATATTGTTTGGTGTGGATTCTTACCTATTTAATTATTTATATTGTTCAATATGACTGGTGGTTGGATCCTGGTGAGTCACGCTCCCTGTGGTGATACTCCACTTGTGGATTTTAGGGGTGTGACAGATTGGTATCAGAGCCATTGGTTATTGTGAACTTGGTTTTAAAAAGGGAAAAAGCTTTTTGACAAAAAAAACCAGACTATAACCTGTTCAGTGCTCAACGATCCACAACGACGCTTCGCTCCACGTGCAAGTCTCAACACTATTGGTTATGATTTATGTTTGTATTGCCTGCCTGTTAGTTTACATAGTGCATTGTTCATAGTATGCTTAGTTAACGTGATGACTGTTGCTTGATACCCTGTGTGTTTACTATTTTTGTTATTCTATACTTTTCACACCTCTATGACACCTTTCTTACTTGTGCTTTTCTCGATGTGAAGATCATGAGTGGACGTCTTAACTTGACTCAGGCCCAACTGACGGCTCTAATCAACGAACGAGTTGCTGAGGCTCTCGCAGCAGCTAAAACAGGAGGTACAGCCTGCTATTTCGACCTATCCTAGGATGTTCAGATCCTACTTTCATGATCCTACTCTTGTGCTTAACCTTATCCTTTCTTTCTCACGCGACAGGTCAAAATGCACAGTCCTGAGTGTGTACGTTCAAGACCTTCATGGACTGTCGACCTAGTACCTTCGGTGGCACCGAAGGAGCTGTAGGTCTTCTTCACTGGTTCGAGAAGATCGAATCTATTTTCGAGATGTGTGAATGCCATGTAGCTAGTAGGGTGAAGCTTGCAACTGGAACACTTGAAGGTGGTGCGCTCTCTTGGTAGAACGCATAGGTACAGATGTTAGGATTGGCAGCTGCTAATGTCACCCCCTGGAATGACTTTAAAGAGCTGATCAAAGAATAATACTGCCATTGTGATGACATTTATAAGTTGGAGGTGGAATACTACGACCTTAAGATGGTAGGGTCAGAAATCGAGGCCTACACGAAGCGTTCAAACGAGTTAGCTTCATTGTGTCCCAACATGTCAAATTCTCCTTACAAGCGTATCGAGCTCTACATCAAGGGTTTAGTGCCAGAGATTCAGAGCATGGTGACCTCAGCTAACCTTCCCACGATCCAGCAGATCATACGACTGTCCCACCGCCTCACTGATCAGGCAGTTGAACAGAACATGCTGCCTAAGCGTATTAGTGCCACTACTTCTGATGCTCCTAGTGACAACAAACGTAAATGGGGTGGGAATTCTAGCAAGGGTTCGAGCTCTGTTCAGCCTCAGTCTCAGCAGTGAAGGACTGACGACTACAAGAGCCCCAATTAGCAGTCTGTTGGTAATCAAGGTCAGGGTGGGTACAGGGGAAACCACCCTAAGTGAAATCGTTGTAACTTGCAGCACAGCGGGCCGTGCAGCAAAGGTCGCTGTCATAGGTGCAACAATCCTGGTCACGCAGTGAAGGATTGTAGGAGCCCACATCCTGCGAATCAGAATCGACAACAGCAACAGCAACAAGCTCCACAGAACCAGCAGCAGCAACAACAACAGCAGGGTAACAACAGAGGGTGTTTTCAATGTGGAGCTAAAGGCCACTTCAAGAAGAACTGCCCACAGCTGAACCAGAATCAAAACAACAACAACAATCAGGGCAGTGGAAACAACAACATGGATAACAATGATGGTAATGGTGCCAGGGGACGTGCGTTCGTGATTGGTTAGGATGATGCAAGGAACGATCCCAATGTTGTGATGGGTAAGTTTCTACTGGACGACTACTTTGTTTCTATTTTGTTTGATTCGGGAGCCGATACTAGTTACGTGTCCTTAAGGGTTAGTCAGATGCTTAAGCGTACCCCAATCCCCTTGGATTCTAAGCATGTTGTAGAACTAGCAAACGGTATAAATCTTGAAGCCACACACATAATTAAGGGTTGTAATCTCGCTCTAGCTGGTCAGACCTTCTCTATCGATCTTATCCCCATTGTTCTTGGTAGCTTTGACGTTGCCATTGGGATAGACTGGTTATCCCAACATCGAGCGGAAATACTCTGCAAGGAGAAGATTGTCCGCATTCCTCATTCTGGCGAAGAACCCCTCATTATTCGTGGCGATAAGAGCGGTGCTGTTGTGGGCATCATCTCTTTCCTTAAGGCCCATAAGTGTTTGCGAAAGGGCCACACTACTATTCTAGCCCTCGTGACTGACACCTCAATGAAAGAGAAGAAGATAGAAGACATTCCTATTGTACGCGACTTTCCTGAGGTATTCCCTAAGGAATTACCTGGTCTTCTGCCCCATCGTCAGGTCAAGTTTCAAATCGAGCTAGCTCATGGAGCAGTGCCAATAGCTCGTGCACCGTATCATTTAGCTCCATCTGTACTAGAAGAATTATCCACGTAACTGCAGGAACTCTTGGACAAGGGTTTCACCCGTCCTAGCTCTTCGCCTTGGGGAGCTCCAGTTTTATTTGTGAAGAAGAAGGATGGTTCCTTTTGAATGTGCATAGACTATCGTGAACTCAACAAGGTGACCGTAAAGAATCATTATCCTCTTCCTCGTATCGATGACTTGTTCGACCAGTTGCAAGGGTCGAGCTTCTACTCTAAGATTGATCTAAGATCGGGTTATCATCAACTAAGAGTCTGAGACGAGGACATCTCTAAGACAGCATTCAGGACTCGTTACAGGCACTACGAGTTTCTGGTTATGCCCTTCGGGTTGACCAACGCACCTACGGTCTTCATGGATCTCATGAACCGAGTGTGTAAACCATACTTGGATAAGTTCATTATCGTTTTCATCGACGACATCCTGATCTATTCCAAGAGTTAGGAAGAACACGAGTGCCATCTGCGACTTATACTGCAACTTCTTCGAACAGATCTCGGATTGCACAATCAAGGATGGATACTATTTGGGCTAGGTAAATGTTGAATCGCACAGATCCTGGATTGCACAATCAAGGATGGATTGCACACCCTCGATTGTGGGCCGGGCAACTGTTGGGCTGCACAGGATGACGCGCACACTTTCACCGGCCTAAACACTGGTATCGCACACCCGCATTGGGCTCGCACACCCATACCGGCCCAACCATTCAGATCGCACACTTGGGCCTTATATGTGTACATGAATGTTACTATTTAACATGCTAAGTGTTGTTTAATCAGTCGTCATAATGCTATGTGTATGCCATGATCCTTCTGTGTACGTGAACTATTAGTTTATGTGTGAAACATACATGTGTTACTTGAACCTCGACCTGACTTGTACGATAACCATGTTAGGACGTGGTTGACTACAATTAATTCAAGTAACCTTCTATTTACCTGCCGAGCTAATCTAAGGTGAGTTCACACTTTCTACAAGGCATGGGATTCCCGGTGGTTTGGGAATGGGGTAAGGAACTATAGAGAAACCTGCGTATCCTCCTTGGGTAGGATACGTACCTCCATCCTCCTTGGGAAGGATGACAACATTTAAGCCTGCGTGTTCTCCTTGGGTAGAATACGTATCTCCATCCTCCTTGGGAAGGATGACAACATTTAACTTACTAGACAAAACTCTATCATGAAGTCCCTCAATTTTATATCGACTTAATCGCAGGGCCAATGGCGAACGGGTCATTATTTAAATAGAGCTATTAGGTTTGACAAACCTCACACTGTGCCACATAGGGCGGGAGTGGACTAATATACTTGGGCACTTAAATGATGATAGACATTGATACAGGGCACATAAGCATGACTCCAGTCAGTAGTCGATATGGTAACGGGTCTAGTGGTTTACAACATGGGGTAGCCCCCACAGTATATGGTTTGGGGAAACAAGGAACTGGGTAACTCATGGTTTTCGAAATAACTTATGGTTTTTGGAACAACATTAAAATGGTCAACCAACTGTGAACTCGCTCAACATTGTTGTTGATTCGTTGTTACATGCCTTGCAGGTCGTTAGGTACTTAGTAGGAGCTTGCACGGGAGGAGTCATTATGGAACATGGGCCGCTGTGTGTTCATGATAAACTTATGAACTTTAAACTTATGTTTTGGTTTTGAACCTATTGCTTCCGATGATAACTTAGACTTGGTTAAATTGTTTTGACACCAATTATATTGTTTGGTGTGGATTCTTATCTATTTAATTATTTATATTGTTCAATATGAGTGGTGGTTGGATCCTAGCGAGTCACGCTCCCTGCGGTGATACTCCGCTTATGGATTTTGGGGGTGTGATAATAAAACCTGTTTTGATTAAACTGGGATTCACTCACTAGTATTTCCCGCTGACAAAATGTTTTTAAACACGTTTCAGGTAACAAAATGTGAAAGCCAAATAGAAACCAGTTGGACAGCACTGAAGGCTTGGAAAAGTGCCTATAAAAGTAACCCAAATAAAGAAGACGTTTTATTTCAATAAATTAGGGTTTACCCCTACAAACTGATTATGAATGGAAACTTGGGTTTTACCCATGTGTTTAATATTTATAAAATAAGATGTTTTACTCTGATAAAATATTTCCTAACTACGGTCCTGATGTAAATTGCGCTGCCAAATTAAATAAACACCGATACCACCGAATGTGCGAAGCTCGCGGCCGCCCGCCTCCTGGGGCAATGTAACATCCGCCAAAAACGGATATCCAAAATCCGACCCGTTTTGAATTTTGGATCATAACCTTTGAACCAACAGAATTTTTTCGCGAAATGAATAATCGTTGAAAGATTTTTATCCTAATTTAATGCGGTTATAAATATGGTTAATTATTTATTTGTTTAATAAATTAAACTAATTAATTTTACCATTAAAAAGTTATTTATTTCTTTAATTAATTAATTAATTTAAAGATTTATATATATTAACCAAGTTAGTTTATTTGATATTAGAAATGAGTTTTTAAGGTTATATGATTAACCAAGTTAACCCTTCTTAGTTAACCAAGTCTTTAAAAGTCAAGGGTGTTATTTGTAACTTTTAATAAAATCATAAATTAAAAAAATGGGGACCCGCGGGTTCGAAACGGTGACCACACCATCAACAAACAGCCTAAACACCACTGAACCACACCCTGAATTCGTGCAAGGTTTGCTCCTAAATAAAACATATGCAGATTTTTCGGGATTCTCCTTTTGAACATCGAAGTGCCGCCCATGATAGCTCGTTTCCAGCCACCTTTCCTTTTCTTTGCTGATTTCGCTGATTGTTCGGAGATTATACACGTTTTCGCATTTCCGTTTTTACGCCAATCACGAACCCGGATGTTTATCAGTCCAGATTCCACGCACACATTTTCGGAAATTTTCAACATTTCCAAACCTCACACTTCATCATCAATTGTTTCATCTATATAACCAAACACAAGAAAACACAGTTCTTTTCATCTCATTTACCTTCCCTCTCTACTCTTTAAATCACAACACACGACTACACGGGGAAACCACAACTCACCGGAGTTCTTTAAATCTACCATCTCCCTCTCTCGCTACCCTCAAACAGTCAGCAAGCCTACCAGAGATTGGCAGCGACACCGGACATCACGACGGGGAGCATATCTTCTCATTCGATTCTGTCATCACCACATAATCGCTCACTGGAAACTCGAAGATGTCACCAGAGAGGAACTCGACGGAAGTTACGGTCATCGTTTCGGTATATTTCTAGTCCCCATAAATTCACTTATTTAAAACCTTTATTTTTTTTCATTTCTAATATTAGTAATCACGAATAAAACTGAAAGTTTTGGATTTGTTCTTATTCTCTTTACTGTTCGTTTTGTTATAATGAAGAAGATGACTCAGTTTAAGTTTACTAGAAACATATTATTAATTAAGCAGTATTATTGATAAATAATGAATCAATTTACCAATAAAACCTTTAATATATTTTTTTAAGAATCAATTATTGTCATGACTCAAATAATGTTTTCAAGAAAACCAAACAATGCATTTAATCTGTATGTTATTATTATATTTTTTTTCTTTTTTTTTGGATAATAACAAAGTAAATAAATCAAACTATTATTCAACTATAATATAATACAAATGAATTTATAAACCATAAATATTAGGAATTATAGCTATCCTATAAATATTAATTAGACCGTTTATGTGTAATATTTTCATATCTAGGGTAATCACCATCGTACAATTTTTATTCGTGCGTTACTTACAAGAAATCCCAACGCAACCAATGTGAGTATACTCGATCCTATTTTTATTTTTACACTTGTGGGTGCAACATGTATTCTATTCAAAAACACGCAATGCTTGAATCTTGTTTTATCACACTCTATCCACATTTAACGTGAAACAATTTGATGCTTGTTAATCTCATATATTATGCAAGTTGAACGATGTTGAACGATCTTGAACGATGTTGAACGATGTTGAACGATATTGAATGATGTTGAACGATGTTGAACGATATTGAACGATGTTGAACGATATTGAACGAGTTAACCTCCCGCTAGTCTATTGGGAAAGGCAAAGTAGTAACTTGTATCATTTTATTCATGTCGGATATGAGCACATTTAAACATTTTATTCTACTATGCTATATATCAAACTTGTATACTCACCAACAATTTTGTTGATTTTATTTTAATACAGGTTGCAGGTTGATAGACAAGATGATGAAGAATCAAGTTAGGGTGGACTAGAAACTCGCCTAGAAAATAAACTATGTTTGAAATTTGAATTATGTTTTGATCATGTTTGAACAATGTATGACATTTTAGCATTTAAGAAATTGAATTTAAATTATATTGTCACAATAGTGTTATGATGCTTTTGAGCGATTTGTTCGTCTCATCCCGATGTTTCCGCCATCGGTTGGGGTGTGATAGATTGGTATCAGAGCCATAACTATAGGGAATTAGGAAAATTGCTATACTTTTACCTAACCTATAGTAGGAATACTCTAATACCAGATTGGTATCAGAGCCATAACTATAGGGAATTAGGAAAAGTAGGGATGCTTTTACCTAGTCTATAGTTTAGGGGCTTTATCCTTATGTGTTGTTTAAAACTGCTTTCCTTCCATCTTATTTGTTTCCCTCTATTCTCTTTGGTCTTTTAACATACATGCCTTTCCTAAGGCTTACACAATACACACTTGAAGGCTTTGAAGGCACTCTTATAACACAATCGAGATGATTCATCAACATAGGGGTGATTCCCACATTTGGTGATGACTTTCACTCAGCTATACTTTGTATTTTGCACGAAATCTACCCTCAAGTTAGGAGTGACGTCCAATTCTTGAAACCAGTTAGAACGTTATGTGATTATATGAACTTTGATGATTAATTGAAATGTTATGTTTGATATTGTGTTATGTGAATGTATATAAACGAACCGATCGCACAACAACCTGATCGCACAAGCCTTTGGGCTTTGGTCCCTTATCACGCTTGGCCCACACACTTTAAATCTGAAACTAATGGGCAGCCCATGATGGGTTCGGCCCACTCCTTTGTGTCGCATAACCTCATGAGTAAGGGGTATACTCCTAATTACTTTGGAAAACACTATACACACACAAAACCCTACTCTCTTTCTCTCCTCTCAAAGCCGACGGCAAACACACCCCTCTCCATCGAAGCTTTTGATTTGGATCACCCACATCCATCTTTAATCGGTTAGTGTTTCATGATATGTGTTTGTAAATGATGTTATGATTCCATGATTTGATATAATGGTTAGGGTTATATGTATGACGAACGATGATGTTTATGTGAATCGGATTTCATAATATTGAGCTAAGAACCGATTGAATGCATGATAACCGACTGTGATGTGTTATTATGCGGATGATTAATGTATTGTTATGTTGGTATGAATACTAATAATCAAGAACATGAATCATGTTAATAAGTTTAAGGGTTATGATTAGTGTTCATATGTTATTCATTAGGGTTTATAGAGATTTGATGATAAAACCTTTGTTTGATCGATTATGGTTGGGTTTGGAAACTGTTAGTATTGATTGATTTAATGGACATTTGGAAACTATTTGAGTGATTGCAACTACTGCATGAATTAAGGGAGTTAGTTAACCGGTCGCACAAGCCCTCTCGGTCGCACAAGATCAGGTCACACAAGACCTGATCTGATCGCACAAGAGCCAAACGCACAAGCTAGGTACAACCATCTATGTTCAGGGTACTGCTTAATTATGCATGATCGCACAAGACTTGTGGATCACACAAGACAGTGCTGATCGCACAAGATTTGGGCTACAAACACCGTTTGGATTAAATATATGTTGTTGGGCCGAATGGCCCAACCCCGTCACACAACTTAATTTGGACCACACAAGACTCATGTTTATTTGTTGGGCCATATACATGTTGGACTGCTTATGATTTTGGGCCGGGTATCTTAGGCTTCAACGGGTGAGTCGCACAAGGCTGTTAGACTTGTGCGAACCCAATCTTTTGACTCGCGTAAATCCGGATATGTTATGTACTGGACTGTTTATGTGTTGCCATGATCATTATGTGTTGAAACATGTTAAGCTATGAGTAAACCTATGTGCACTACTTAAAACCTAGACCTGACTTGTATGGTAATCATGTTAGGACGTGGTTGACCACATATAGCTCAAGTAACCTTTTCGTGTATCTGCTGAGCAAACCAAGGTGAGTTCACACCCTTTCCAAGGCATGGGATTCCCGGTGGGTTGGGAATGGGATTTGTATGACTACCCGTACTTTTATCACTACTAGACTACTTACCACCGTCCTCGGTTTGGGAAGGACGCCATTGCTAAAATCTACGTAAAACCTACGTACTATTGTCCTCGGTTTGGGAAGGACACCAGTGCTAGAACCTACGTAAAACTTACGTACTATTGTCCTCGGTTGGGAAGGACGCCAGCACTAAACCTACGTACTCGATACGTGCCACTGTCCTCGGATTGGGAAGGACACTTACATAAAACCTACGTAAACTCATACTTATCATTGTCCTCGGATTGGGAAGGACACCTATAGATACAACTAGTCTAGTAATATACAACATGGGAAGCCCCCACTATACATTGTAAAGATTTGGGAAACAAGGATACAGGGTAACGCATGGTTATGAAACCAACTTACGATTTATGAAACGAACTCACTAGCTGAACAATCAACTGTGAACTCGCTCAACTTTATTGTTGACTCGTTGTTACATGCCTTGCAGGTCGATAGGTACTCATGGAATTTGCACAGGGAGGCGCAGTCGTTGTGGGACATGGACAGCTATGTGCCATGCTAAACATTTGAAACACTTAAACTTATGTGTTGGTTTTAAACATTATGCTTCCGCTTACAACTTAAACTATGTTATGCTTGGACACCAATTATTTTGTGTTGGATTTTATAAACTACTTATAATTACAACTTAAACTATGTTATGCTGGTCATGTCACGCCTCCAAGCGGTGATACTCCGAGAAGTGGATTTTGGGGGTGTGACAGATTGGTATCAGAGCCATTGGTTATAGTGAACTTGGTTTTAAAAAGGGCAAAAACTTTTTGGTAAAACCAGACTATAACCTGTACAGTGCTCAACGATCCACAACGACGCTTCGCTCCACGTGCAAGACTCAACACTATAGGTTATATGATTTATGTTTATATTGCCAACTTGTTAGTTACATAGAACTTTGCTTGTGGTATGCTTAGATGAACGCAACAACTGTTGATTGAAAACACATGTGTGCTTACTCTCTTCTGTCATCGCATTTTCGCGAACCTCCCTCACTCATGTTTCCTTTGATATGAAGATCATGAGCGGACGCGTTAACATGACACAAGCCCAGTTGACGGCTCTGATTAACCAACAAGTTGTTGTGGCACTTACAGCCGCACAAGCAGGAGGTATACCCTGCAGTCGAAACTCACTCTAGGATCTTT